>JAZHAC010000006.1:0-10000000 GCA_039707435.1 Actias luna | reverse complement strand
ATAATATATTGTGTGTAATGTATTGTATTTAATTTTTGTAGTCTTTTCAAGTCATTATTTTGTTAGTTTAATTCTCTTGTTTAGTTTTTCTCAATGGATCTTTGTAATGTGATAAATATATAAATAATAATAATAATAATATTGTATTATTATTATACTATCTAGACTCGTTATTAATTTTCTAAATTGAAATGCATTCAACTCTGTCTAGCTACAAAGATTAGTAAAAATAACATGCTATTTTCAATTGTTATAAATTTTTATATTCTTCATTTTAAAATCCGAGGCTTAAATGTACATGTCATTGGCATGCATATCCTTTTAGTATGACATTTTATTAAATTGAAATAAACAAAAGCTACGAGTATCAGTGTTCGACAGGCAACAAGGCAGAGCCCGGGAGTGTCACTAGCATACAACCGGACCGCATGTGGCTTGCGAGGAAACTCTCGAATAACTCAACAAAATCATTACAAATTTGACTGACAATTTTACTAATTATCACTCAAAACATAACAATGAATTCATACTAATTTATATCAGTCGTAGTGTTATAAAAGTAAATGGAATTCAGCTATCTTTAATATGTATTATATTGTTTTACATATATCAGGCAGGTAATTTTTTAATAGTTCATTTAGTTAGTTTTTAATTGCGTTTTTATTAGTATTATATAAAATTTTGATAATGTTTTAAGTCATCATTTTATTAATTTAATTATTTTGTCTAGGTTTACGTAGATGATCCTCGTAATCTGATAAGTAAATAAATAACAATACCAAAAATTTCCAGCATCATGAAATTTTAGATTCCGTAAAAAGATTGACAGGTCATTTGAAAAAGATACACAAATGTATGAAATAAAGAAATAACATCAAAAGGAGATAATAGGAGATCACACATGGATTTAGAAATGAATGGTGGCATTCACACAAATTATTCCTTTAACTTCCCCGCGTTTAATCAAGGGGAACACCCGCCGCGCTTGCCGACTCTTCCTTGCGCTTCCTTCAACTTGGCACAAATTGAGAATAATGGATCCGAGTACCCGTTTTAGGGTTATTTAAAAAAACCGTTACTCTATAGTTTGATTATTTCTTTTATAGAACAAAAAATATCTTTAGTTGGCACAACTTAACGCTTTTTTATAAAATATATTGGTATTTCATGCGTTTTATTAATGTAAAATAAAATATGTTGTGAGGTCTATTAGGAATGAATTTGTAACCAATTTATTTATATGTCATATGGAAAGGGTCGAGTAGATGATGTATCTCCTAAGCAGTGGGCCTCCATTTCTACTTCATTTGACCAGCAAATCTTTTGACCGCGGCACAAGATATGTTTATATAAATAGACCACTGAGATAATTAGTCATATTTCCCTTACTAGAGCTCTCTATACACGCATGTAAGGCATGCAACAAAAACGTTAAAAGGTTTGTAAAACCAAAAGTGCATGCCTCATACCATCCATTAATGTTTAAAAAAAAGGAGCCGTACCATTGAGTTATTTTATTAATTATTCTATATTTTCTAAGCAAGCATTATTTATTGCTAGCCGCAAAAACTCCGTAGATAGTTTTACCTAGAGAGTATCTATCATGTTGAAGTACTAACTTCTGTATTATAAATAACGTTCGACTCGGCTGTATGGTTTCGGTGTCCTGGCCATTTCCTTAAAAAGAAAAAACATGGCAATACCCTAAAATTGTAAATGTAACATGTAAATCATTCGAAAATGGGCGTGCAAAAAACCATTTTATTGGTCTTTGATCTGAAATAGGTAACTGGTTGATGTTATTCTAAAAATAGTAAACGAAACTTGGAACCTCAATTTTTTCGGGAGTTATCATGACCACCTGGTATAAAAAAATCCAGACATACACAAAAAAAATAATAAAGCAGTTTTATTCAAGGTTGCAAAATAAAATTGTTTTTTTTTACAAAATATGAGATAAATTATTTGAAGTGTTTTCTTTAACTACATCTAATCATATTATCGTCTAAACGAAAATTGCAGTTTAAGAGCAAAAAATCGCTTGATCTTGACGTGTCAAGAGTAGAGCACTACTTCACTCGCTGCGCGATATCAGGCGTGCAATAGATTATAATAAAGTGAGACCTCACTTACAGTTACTCGATTCTTACGACCATTACGGTATTACGGTCGGTAATGCTGTGCAAAAGTATCAAGGAACTAATCAAAATACGAATGACAACGTTCGTTGTAATCCTATATCGATGTAAGTTTCTGGTATCATCGTGCAAACGTAACGTTTTGGCTAAGCCTTGCATTGGTGATCCATCCGTTTTTACGAGCTCGTTAGCGCCGGTAATCGCGACGTTGCACGAGCCGGATTACGCCTGTGCATTATTAGTGTTTTTATTGATTCACTCGGCTGCCGTCGTAAACTGAGATTATTATTCGCGACGTGGGCAGCGTCCCGCGCCCCGCACACTGCTCCGCTCTACCCAACAGCCGAGTTGTTTTGTTACTTAATCGCGACGATAACAGCATTTAACGACGCCTAGGTGACTGGCGAAATTCCGCTTCGATGTTTAGTGCTCATTCTATTTTCATTAACCATTTCCCACTTAATGATCCAGATCCTGAGGGACTCAGTCAATGACTTGGGTCCGTAAAATTAAACCTTAGCGTGACCTGTACAGGATAATTAATAGTCAGTGCTTTTCCTAAACATCCTCTTAAGTATAGTTTGCATGCTGCTTGCTTAAGCACTATAATACTATTGAAATTTGATATACAAAAGTCCGTGTATGTATTTATGTACTTTATTGACATCAAAACTGATGGAAAAATTTTAATTCAATTTTCAGGCAATATTTAAATTAGTAAAAAATTTAAAACGCGAAACTATACAATGTGTACTTACTTATCTGTTAAAACCTATTATAAATCAAAAGTTCTGTACCAAAATTGTTAATAAAAATGGCAACAAAAACTTAGCAAAGTTTTAATTCATTTAATTTCCAATGTTTACTTGACCAACAACCACATTTGTCTTTAAAATTTAACGTCAAACTCCACAAGATAAATCACAGCAATGCATTAAATAAACGTGCCCAAACATATGCTTAGTGTGTAAAATTCGGTTTTAACCTAGAATTCAACAGTACCTAACCTAAAACTTTTTTCATTAAACTTTTCCAAGACAAATACAATAAAGAAAAAACAAAATGAATGCATACTTATTTTGCGGTTGAATCATGAGTAGTATTAAGTTCATATTCAAAAACATTACACCGTCTCTTAGTTTAAAAAAAAAATAGTAGTCTATCAATTAATTTGTTTACCAGTGTATTGCGTTTATTAAACTTTTTTATTTAGACGCATTATATGCAATGAGAACAAATCAAAATAATTATACGCACAAACGTATATCTACTACTATAAACTATGAATTATTTGAAAAGTTAAAACGCATAAATTATAGAATACTACATATTGTTTGATTTCATTCTATTTCATGAAGACCGACAACACAATAGACTTTATTAACATGCATGTGCCTTGTTCGATACAATTTCCGATGAGTCCCTATATTTGCATCGACGAGATGTTCGGACCAATTCCACCGTAATAAAAGGTCTATTGTAGTCTAGCTTAAACTTTTTATCTATAAACTCATATTATACCAGTTTAGCGCTTGATCATAATTTAGCATGACGTAACGAGGTAGCCTAACATGGCATGAAGCAAAGCAAACTGAATTGTCAAGTTCAATTGCTATTACATGTTCAACTTTGATGCTTAGTGACAAATTCTAACTTTAGAGTAATAGCTGGTTTGACAAGAAAATATCTCCACAATATCATAAAATTATCATTCAACGAAAAATCAACTTCGTCATAGATATTGAAACTACATCGTTCGACGTGAGGTCTGAAGACTCTACTGTCAACCATCACCAAATATTTTCAATATTCATTTTTAACAAAAAAAAATATGCAAAGTTAATAATAATCTAGCTAATACCAACCCTTGAATGTTGAGTGATAGAGCCGATCATTAGAACCGTTAACTTCGATAATCCTCTTTCCCGATCAACTAAAACCGGCTAATAGTGTCCTATACTGAGAATGGTAGGGAATTTTTTATTTATTTTGCACAGCACAATGACTGCACTGGACCTGATGGTAAGTACATTACAATCCATATTAGCGGCAACTGACAGCGAACAGAATACACTGCCAGTCGCGGCTGTCATGCTGGCCTGCTTAGGTACCTCTTCACGCCTCTTTTGAAGGACCCAATATCATAGGGAGGAGGGAACACGTTGATAGGAAGACGGTTCTACAATTTCACGGTGCGACAAAGATAAGAGTCGACAAAGATAATAATTATATACAGCTACACAGTACTGTTGGACGGTGTTATACGTCTAATCTTTTTTAAAAGTTTTACTATCTATAAAAACGTTATTTTAAAAATTTAATACATTAAAAATTCAATATTTACGTCACTTAATAGAATTAACAAGACTAATATTATTACTCTAACTTCGAACAAAGTAATGTTCATCTGCAAATGGAACATTAATGGCCTTTTATAGGTCATTAATGCACTGTAAATTCAACTCAGATTCTAGTTAGTGTTGTAACAATAAATTATTAGAGAGTTAATGGAGAAATTGGATCAGTGAGGCGAGCCCACGGGCGAATGACCAACGTCGGCCCTCACGGCTCGTGGTCGAATCAACATTTGCTGACGGATCGAATTACCGTGCGCCGCGTGAACGTAACGTAATTGATTCAACGTCAGCCGGGCGCCGCCACGCCTTTTTGTCTCTTCTCAGAGAAAAAAAAATCTAAATTCGACACTAACTCAATAGCGCCAGGATTTGCTAGTTTCAGATTTGTTGTATTTTTTATTGTAATTGATTTCTTTAAAAATTTTCTCTATATATTAAACAAAAATAAGAATAAAAATGAATGAAGTTTCTACTTATACCATACTGCATAATCAGACTCATTCTTCATCTTTCATTCAATCTTCTTGTCCTGTTCCCAAGTTATTTGAGGTCGGCGCAGTACGTTTTTTTCTTCCACAGATCTCTATCACTCGTCATCTCACATTCATTCACTCCCTTTTCTTTCATCTCATTCCTTACACACACTATCTATGTTTTCTTTGGCCTTCCCATTTTTTTCATTCTTCAACATTCATATCCATTACTTTTCTCACCACATGTGTTTCCTGTCTTCTCATGACATGTCCGAACCAAGACAAACGATACTCTTTCAACTTCTCTACCACTGCCACGCCTTTCAAACTGCCTCTTACATACTCATTCCTAACCCGTCCATTCTGTCCTGACTTTGTCCATTCTTGTAACACTTTGCATTTATACTCCTGCAGTACAAATTCTGCGTAATTACATTCCAAAAATAATAATAGTCAGTAAGGTGATGTAAATGGCTATAATAGAACACTATTTTGAAATACGTAAGTGATGTTAAAAAACGAATCATCTAGTTGTGTACTAACTCTCAAGGCTCTATATCTTTACATACATTTGAGTTACTACATTTCAGTAACGGTGAGCTGAGTTTATCTTCTTAAACAGTGCACTCGAGATATATGCAAATTAACATTATATGACTGAACTGATATAGAATAGATATAACAAAAATAGAAAATAAATCGTTATGTGTATATCAATTATATATGTGACAATAATAAAATAAACATTGATTGGAACATAAACAAACAACTGCATTAAGGGCTTTTATTTCAAGGTATGTGAACGATGTTGTCTGGAATTAACACACTGTTCTGTGCGTCCGCTAAAAACTATTGCAAGTACATTTCATTTTTTCTAGTTACTCACTATTATTTTATTTATACTTAAGGTTTAGCATTATGGCCATAATCTCACCTGATCTTAAGTAACGATACGGCTCAAGTTGGTAGACACGCTAAAACCTGTGGAGGAACTGGCTCTCAAGTGCAGCTGCCGGAACACACCTATTGGTATTTGCCGGCAGGTTTACAACTTGAGGGTAGCTACCCAGGCGAGCATTCAAAAAAGCCCTAACACCACGCTATGGTTTCGTCACGATGTTTTCCTTCACCGAAAGCTTCATTGTAGGTGCTTGGATTCGAACTCACGTCCCTCGACGCGAAGTCGTACACTCTACCACTGAGCTATCATGGATTCAAGGGTTTGTATGGTATTTACCAATGAGTTCATTGCCGTGACTGTAAGGGGCTACAGTAAAAATTTCTATTATTCGGTTCATAATCCGTTTTTATCATGCCATCTGTCTATGTAGGCAATTTCAAAACTGTCAAGTGAGAAGGACTTAATCAACATAATTAAGGAGCACATAACAACCAAACTCAGAATAATATGTGAATCACACCGCTTATTTAACAGCTAGACCAAACGTTTTGTTATTTTGTTACAAAAGAATTATTTACAAAATAAAAATTAAATTAATAAACAGAATATTCACATTAATGAAAATGCGAAAGACACGATGATACCCATTCGTTCAGAAAATAAGCTGTTTAATATAATGACTTCACGTATACGTGGCAGTTGGAGTATATCATACTAGGGGAATCAGGCAAATTTCCTAAAAGCTTTTTAGAATTACTAAAATTGGAACACTGCAACGAGCAGACTATATATTTTTTATTTTTACCTATAGCACATATTCATCAAGATTCGAGTAAACTGAACGAATTATTCAAAATCTTATACCTATTGCATTATTTTAATAATCTATACACAATAAATTCGTAGAAAAGTCATTTTTGTACATCGAAAACATTTCAAAAAAAATTAAAAGCAATGGTGTTAAAGAATAACCAACAGAGCACATTTTCAGCATATTTGAAATTTGTGTCTGTTTATCTGTTTGTCTGAGCACGCATCATGTAAAATATACAAAACCAATGTAGATAACTTTCATACGTAAAATTTATACGCAACTTAGAGTATACTTTCTGTTTCATCGCAAACGGTTCATTCTATCAAGAGATATCTATATATATAAAAATGAATTGCCGAAATGTATGTACGCGCATAACTTCTGAACGATTGCACCAAATTAGTAATCCTTTATTATTGTGTTCGTCATTGTCAGGACAAGGTTTGTGAAGAAGAAATAAAAAAAAAACGTTCTTTTTTAATCTCATAATATGAAAAGTGAGTGAGTGAATGGTACAGAAGACTATGAGAAATTTATACTATAATAGGTTCTATTATAGGTGATACGAAGTTCACCGGGTCAGCGAGTATACAAAAAATACAAATCGGTCAAACCCATTTTGAGTTTTAGCGAGACTAAAGAACAAAGATTTTACGTGATACGAAGTTCACCGGGTCAGCTAGTAAATAATATTTTAAAGGAAATATTTAAAGTGAAAACTGTAATGTATGTTCTATGTCGTATTTGTATTTTATATGATTAACGTACAGTATCCTTGAAACAATAATAACTAATTGCACGTCCTACTAAAGTGTTTTAGACTCGAAAATACTAGTATAGAAACAAATCTTTTGAAAAAGAAGTATTTAAGATGTATAATTCATAAGAGCTACCAAAATTAAAGATAACATACCAGAGAAATTTAACATAATTTATATTCTAATATTCATTCATGCCGATGTATAATTTGCACTTATTATTAATACTATGTATATTCCCGTTATTATTCCATTGACATACATATAACACCTTATACAATATTGATTCAAATCTTACCTACAATGGTTTCGAGATTTCACCAAAAAAACATAAAATCTCATTATTAAATTCTAAATCTGCACTTAGATTCATAAACCAATCGATGACACAGCGACTTGAATCTATAACATAAAACTACAAAATGCATAATTGACTATATAGGTATTGAAAATATGTATCATTTTAGTACGTAATTTAATAGAGACTATGTCTTGATAAGGCTAACCTTGAGTAAGCCTAATACTTAATACTAAATTTTTACATGTACAATCCATAACATAAATGCGAATAATACGATACTGCATCATCAAACTTTGTAAAATCAGCGGCCACAACAGTAATATTCGATTCAGTAATAAAAACAAAAATCGCAATATTGCACTGTATTCATCATGAAATGAATAACAACTCAGTGAAATCATCTGGGGACTTCAACGCGGGCAATATTGTGAAATTCGATTTAAAACTAAAGAACGTGTCAGCCAACGTAGCTTTTGTTTTATCGAAGTAACAAATGAAACACAACGAAAACTAATAAGAGCCTTAGTAGAGACGATATGGCACAATATACAATGGGGCTAATATGTACTATATACTAATACTAGGTGTAACTGAATAAAAGTGCCTAAAACCATTAAAAAACTATTAAAAACTTAATTTGTAACTAATTTTTCTACAATCTATGGATAAATTACACAAATAAATATACATTTGGAGCAAATCATAGACACCCAACGTAGAATAATCATTGATAACATGTTTATCACAAGCGAGAACTATCCCATTTGATAAGTTCTACATAGCGATTTAATAGCTCAGTTGGTAGTGTGTACGGACGCCGCGTGTATGGACATAAGTTCAAACCCATCTGCAATGAGCTTGAACTCTCGAGGAAACAAAACATCGGGATGTAACCATAGCACGGTGATGGAGCTTTTTCTAATGCCTGTCTGGCCAGCTACCACCCTTGAGTTAAAAATCTGCCGTCAAAATACCTATAGGTGTTCCAGCAGTTGTACTTGACAGCTATTCCCTCCACTAGGCTTAGCATGTACACGAACTTGGGCCACACAGTTACATCTAGTTACTTAACATCACGTGGGATTGTGGTCATAACGCTAAAACCTATAAAAAATATCTACATGTTATATACAAATTACAAGAATAAATAAATAGTTAGGGAAAATCATAAACAACCTATACGTAAGTATACGTAGAATAATTCTTTATAGCCTTTTTATTACTAATGGGACCTGTCCCGCTTGATATGTTTTACATAGAAATATTTGTTCGAACGACAAAGAATTATTATACAGAAAAATATATCGTGAACAAAATTAACACGTCATATAACAGGCACAAAATTTATAGTGGAGAACTATGGTACTTGTTACAGTGAATATTAAATATAATCGCAGGATACAATAGCAGCAAGCCAATAATTTGTACATTTTTTTTAATACTCTGTATAGGTTCTATAGTATTTGTATGCAATCTCATCTAATGGTAAATGATAATGTGGTTCATAATTAACTACACCATCACACGCTAAGCCCACTGGGTACATAAACACTCAATTGCAACTGCCGGATCATATCTATAGATAGTTGGTATCAGACTTTCAACTATAGTGTGGTATTTAAATAGATAAGCAATAGAAAATCTTTATCACTGTGGTGTGATTTTATTACAATTTTTCTTTGACCGAGCTTTGATTATATCAAGGATTAGAACTCATGTCACTCGACGCGGCGTCCGTACCTTCACTGCTGCAATTTACCTACTGCAAAAAGTTTATATCGCAATAATATTTTACTAGATATCTCTTGTTGATAGAAATTTTACCGTAATAAATTAAATGCTATCGACCTAAAAATCAATGTATTACTATTATTTGGCAACATTTTAAAATTATTCGACTACGATTTCTATGAAGTTGTTTGATCGCATATGTTTGATATTGTAGGCAGTATTAAGATTTTATTAAACATAAATTTAAATTTTCTGTATTTCTTCTCCATGTAAAGTTTAACTGTGCCAAATCCCAAACTCATCAGTATACGCAATATTCTAAAATAGGTAATAAACATTTTTACTTCATTTAAAGATTATTTCTTGTTTTTTAACAATAAATGCATCAACAGCATTTTATAAATCATTAAATGCAACAAGAGTTTCAGAGCTTCAGCGTTTCTTCCGGAGTGAAAGTGTAATAACTTCAATAAGCATCTGATATTCTTGAAATAGGACTATTGTAATCATTAAAAACTTTTCATAAAGTGCATGAAAGTATTCAGAGCATATCAGTATCTTGATTAACTCTAAATTTAAAAAACGTCATAGACAAACTTATACGGTACGGCTACAATCGCATATGCGTCGATATCCGTGTTTTGTTTGAGTGTAACCCCTCCCCGTCCAGGCAGCCGCCGGACGATCACGAAACTAATTATACCTCCAGGCTAGCACGGATACTCATTCGTACTTCGCAAACTTCGAAATGAATCACTAAATCCGAATTCATACTTCTACACCAAATGAAGAGAGAGGTCTTTATTTATAAAGTATTTTTATAAGATCGATCAGTACTGATTGCTCTACAAGTACTTAAAGTATATTTTATCTTAAACTAACTTTCCACTTACTGTTTCTATCGCGTTTACTATAAGACTGTTGAAATTGTTGGGACTGACACTAGGAAGTTATAAACAAAATCAGCCAGCAAAATATTTTTTTCTAATATAATTTTTGTTTGTTAATCCCTCTACCCCCTTGAGATTTCAAAGAATGAAAAATTGGTCGAATCTTTTTGATTTTGTTGGACAATGTTATAACCAAGTTTTAAATAAATCTCTATCAAATATAATAGCTCAGTGGTAGTGTGCACGACTTCGCTTCAAGGGATGTGAGTTCGAATCCACCTATGAGCTTGAGCTTTCAGTAAAGGAAAACAATGTGAGTAAACCACAGCATGGTGGTAGGATCTTTTCTAATGCCAGCCTGGATAGCTACCACCCTCAAGTTGAAAATCTGCCGCCAAATACCTATAGGTTTACTCCGGCAGCTGCACTTGAGAGCTAGTTCTTCAACAGGTTTAGCGGGTCTACCAACTTGGGTCGTATGTTCACTTAAAATCAGGTGAGATTATGACCATAACGCTAAACAATAACTATAAAAAAATATATTATTTCTCATAAAAAATATCGCCTTTCGTTCTTTAAAGAAGAAAAGAATTCCGAGAAAATCCTTAAACGATAGTCTCAATATCCAATATAGGGTTAGGTTAGGTTAAGCAATAACGTATCAGTTATAACAAAATGTTTTTTTAGATTTAGATCGAAGGAAAGTTGTAATGAGTACTAAAGAATACCGCACATCTACGACCAAGTATGTTAAAACACAAAATTGTAGCCCCTTATTTCAGCCAGTCCCTCCACAGGTTTAGCGTGTCTACCGACTTGGGCCGTATCGTCACTTAAGATCATGTGAGATTATGACCCTAACGCTGAATCTTAACTTTAACAGAAAAATCGTCTAGCTCTTTCATGTAACTGATGTAGAATTTTACTTACTCAAACGCTTTGTCAACCTCTTACCACACAATTTGTTATAAGCACGAAAAGTATTCAATTTACTCATTCTTTATGTTAATAATATATTAATATTTCTATGTTATTTATATAAACCTTTATGTTTTATATTTATATAACAAGCTTTCAAATGGATTAACTGAAAAAATAATTATGCTATCAATTTAAAACTCTGCCTTTTCCCACGTAAGAAAGTACAAGCTCGAGAGTGCAATATCTGACTTTGCTACCTATCATTTTCTTTGCCTTTTTAAAGTGCCCGGCAGGATGCAGTGTCTCATTTGTATACTAGCTCGAGGGAAAGAATGTTCCATCTAATTAACTTTATCATAAAGTGCCCGTTATTGTTCGTGTTGTCTCGGCCTCGCCATGATTTACGTAAACAGAAACTTGCTCATGTATTCTAAAACAAATCATATTAGAAATAACGTTATAAGTAACGTGGTGCTTTTGATTATCATTTTTATAAATTTGTTTTCTGTTTAAAACAGAATAGAATAGTGCTTTGCCACAATAAACTATTATTATTCATACTATGTAACTATTACCAAATTAGTGTAAAGATATAAAAATCTCATATCGTAATATTTATTAGTGATAAGTAAAAGATCAATGAAATAATTTTAAACGTATAATTAATTTATATACAAACAAAAAAAGTAGTTACACCATACGCCAAACAATTGCAATGCTAACGGAACTTCTAAGGAGCTACTAAAATTAAACGAATAGCGGGTAAATATAGTCCGTAGGGGTAGTTTTCACGAGATTGCATCGAATTTCGAAAGGTAATTCACTTCGTAGATTGGTGCGGTGGGACGACTCGTTCGTTTCACTTTACGGGATCTCGTCTAGGGTTACGAACAGTAGTAGTCCACCGAGCTCGATTATATCATACATCCTTTTTACGCGTTTAAACAAATTCGTTATCAAATAATTTTGATGACATGCCCTTAAAATTCACACGAAAACTATCTTTTTCCCTTGATAAAATATTTTCCGTAGTACGGAAGTGGTTTTTTTTTTTTGGCCTCTGGAAAATGGTTATGGCTCTTTACTTTGACAGTTAAGATCATCCATCCCCAGTGCCCTCACTTTCCAAATATTAAAGTTTTACAAGGCACATAAATAATATTATAAAAATAATAATACAATCGTTTAATTCTTGGTATACTAAAGAAATAAATGGTAAGTTACGCCAACGCAAAAGCGGTTTATTACTTTCATAATTTATTTACTAGAATTTGTAATTAGAGAAAAATTATACTATAAAATGAGCGGTAATCAATATTATAAGTAGGGGTAATAAATAATAGTACAAGAACACATTTTAAAATCAACAATAAAATTATATGGCCATAATGTGTTGTATCTTAATTCGAAAGCATTGCTTTAAGAAATTTTATTTTCCTTAGCAAAATTAACAGATCGTAATGAATCTACACGGTAAAGAACCAAAGTAACCGACATAGTTTAATAAGTAAGCTAAAGTGCCAATGGGTCTGTCACATATATTCAACAACTAAGAACCAATAGTGAAGAGGTTAAGTGGAGACCGTGTTTTGACAAACATAATGCACGATAATAGTTGGAAGACAGAGTATGAAAAGCAACAAAAAGTAATTGGGTTGCGAAACATCGGAGATCGAATCTCGATCGCAAGCCTTGTTTGATCGTAAGCCTATGTTCAGCAATGAAATACTAAAGGCTGATAATTTAATTGCCAATATCTTACCTCAATTACAATTAAATTATAAAGATAGGGGATAATATTTTATTTAATTTATTTAAAACGAAATACTTAAAAATAAAAAATTAAGTTTTTCCAATTAAATGCATCAAAAGAACATACAGGCAAAGTTTCAGATTTCATTCAAGATAAGACTGATCGTCGTACGCAGGTTCTAAAGGGTGTGGAGTAATAACAAAGAAAGGAAGAAATTATAATCATAATACCTCCGTAAAATAGTTTTAAGAATCAGAAAAAGGTGAGAGAGTTTAGATTTATCTTAATCGATTGATTTCTTTCGATCTAACTTAGCATGCTAAGTCCAATCCTACATCCTACAATACAAAATTTCTTTCAATTTTGTTTGTTCTAATTATAGAACTTGTATATTATGTTAATTATCTCAGATTAGAATAATTTATTTAAAATACCAGTTACCATCAGCTGTTAACCAGATAAAATTATTATATATTTTTTTTTTTGTTGTAAGCTCGCACTTTTCCCTGTTTGAAACAAAAAAAAACTGCATGATTAATTTAAAATATTTCCTCTTAAACACATGAGTTATATTTATCTGAAACGAATAATATAGAGCTGCAAAATTGGTCACTAGAACCTTATTAAATGTATTTTCACATTCAAATTATTTATTAGAAGATACATATAAATCCAACGTAAGCTCACTGTGGAAACTACGACCGCGATTAAAACCAATGTTGCGCATTATGAACGGTAAAGCCAAGGATCAGTTTTAACAAGAGTAAAGCGAAACAGTTTCTCGTATACACGCTTTGTTTAACCATTTTGAGTTTCATGATTAATCCTCAATTCAAACTTGTAATAAATTTCGTTTTAGAAAATAATAATTTTGTATTAATAATATTTTAATTCTACAGGCATCAATACCACTGAATTTTGTTTTAGTTTTTCTTAATGCTTTTGTAATTTACAGTATTTCTAATGCGATGAGATCAAATGCAAGTACCGGAACAGCGATTGAGGAATCAAACAAGCCACGTTAAAGTTTTTAAAACACGCGCCGGTGAGTTGTTACCTATCCAGGAACTAAGTCTTATTACAAACTCAGGCAAGCAAAAATGTATAATATTACAAATTACTCAAGATATGAAAACATTGTACAGAAATAATCTTAAAAATTCACTAGTCCGTTGAAGATTACCTTTTATTATAAGATACACTTCTATTATGGATTAAATTTTCTAAGCCTTACGATTATGTTATCTAGACTTATAAATATTAAATTATCAATAATTAATTCATTAATCAATAAACAGACATTAAGTAGCATACTTCTAAGTTAAAAAAGACGATTTACATAACCACATCCTCCTGCTCAAAATAAGAGAAATAATATCATGCATTAAGTCAAATGATAAGGTAGGCTTACCAAAACAAAAAACAATCAAAAATGTTGATAAATATAGATAATCATTAAATTAAAGATTTACAAATCAACAGTAATGTATCACGGTTACACATTTTAAATAAGCAAGTTACAATTTTTTTTCTTTTCATAGATACTGAAAGAGTGAAAGGATTATATTTTTCAATTACATTTTGTTGATAGTACATTTTGAAGCGATGATAGCTCTGTTGGTAGCGTAAACGGACGTCGTATCAAGGAACGTGAGTTCGAAAATACTCCACCTATCTTTATAGGTGGAGTATTTTCGACTAATTCAAGCTCTTTAGCTTGAGTTTTCCGTGAAGGAAAACATCGTGATGAAACCATAGCATGGTGGTAGGGCATTTTCCAATGCCCGCCTGGCTAGCTACACTCTCAAGTTGAAAATCTGTCGCCAAATAACTTTAGTTGTGTTCCGGCAGATGCATTTGAGAGCCAGTCCTTCTACAGGTTTAGTGTGTTCACCAGCTTGGGCAGCATCGTCACTTGAGTCAGATGAGATTGTAGCCATAACGATAAACCTTAACTATAAAAAGAAAATAGTAATAACTTTGTACAAATGAGTAATGTATCTCGATATATGATTTGCGACCAATATAAAACAATTATTTTGATTAATGAAGAATGAACTAACAAACCTAGAATAACATACTGAATAGGAGTACACTTATATTAAAAGAACTCGTACTTCCTACCCCTAAAAGCATAATAAACAAAAAATTAATAATAAAAAAATGAAGGAATCATTGATGTACGGGAAGACGTGTTTTGTTTTTCCATATTATGGTATTTATTGTAAATAACAAATCGTCAACTGCAAGTTGCTGCTGATAAGTCAATATCGTTCATACCAAATAATTTTGTAACAATATTCTGAGGCATCTCAAAATAACTTTATATCGTCAACCATTACACATCATGATTATGTATTTTTGATCATCTTTTCTCTACAATGTTTTTGCTACAATTATTCAAGCATATTAAGACAAGAACAAGAAACTAACTTTAAGCAAACTTATTATTTACATAATATCATCAAGTTTACTATTATACTTAGATATCTAAATAGACATTAAGTTTAACTATAATAATAGTCTCACTATCTGGTACTAATAATTTTAAGTTACAGTCTATAACGTATGCAAAGTTGTAGATAAAGCGACTACAAATTCAAATAAAATACAAGGATAAATATTATTAAAAAAATCTGACTTCAAAGCAGCTGAAAACATGTATTAAAAGTAGAATAAATATAATTTGAAGGTATCTGCAACCGGTTTGAATGCAACAAATGATGTGTTTGGATAAATTTCCGATTACCTATACAGGCCACTATAAGACGCTAAGAACACAGATATTACAAACGGACGCAGTATAAATATATCGGCACCGAAGTAATGCTTACTAAATATACATTAATCGGACACTAATAAGTTTATTAATACGTAAATTGGTAGAGTACAAAGTAGTGTACACGTACATGCATAAACGATGTTTATAATAATTAAACAAAGTACTACCAACATAATTACATTACATGAACGGAACGTAATGTTCCGAAATAGTGTTTATTTATGTTTCCCTAATTTTGTGTTGTAGTAAGTCCTTATAAAAAAATATTGTATATTTAGTTTATATTTCTAATTTAGTAAGATAAAAGACATATATATAAACTGAAAAGAAATTCACATTTACTGAAATATATATATATTTGTGGTGGTAGACTGTGTAAAATTATTACATATTACAAGAAAGCATTCGATTATCTGGCAAAATAAAAAACATCGCTTCAACAATGTAAAAACATTGTTAAATGATGTTAAAAGTGGTTTACAGGTGGAACCAGAGAAGCAGTAAAATAAGGTAGTTTTAGCATTAAAACTGGGTAGTTCACAGGTGGAACCAGAGAAGCAGTAGAAAAGGTAGTTTTTTAACATTATTAAAACTGCATTTATATAGAATATGATGACAGAAAATTTAATGTGTCCGGGTATGACGGCAGTATGTTTGCGTCTCTCATCAATCATACCCGTATGGATTTCATTTTAATGCGAAGTCATCGGCGTCTCGTGTGGCCGCGCGCACAGTCATGTCACCCGAGCTCTATTGTTTCAGAGATAGGTAAAGTCTAGCGTCCTGTTTATGCGTATAAATATTAAGTATACTGTACCATAGTATATACTAGTTACTTATAATGAAATTTTCAAATAAACTACTATACATAAAAGTGATATGAGAATTATATGTGAAATTTAATATTAAAGACACACATCTAATTCTATATAATCAGTTTTCGAGACTATAATCATTTCCATGTCACTACATTCGTATTTTATTTAGTTTATCGAGTGAACATGGACGATGAAAAGTAAGACAAGAACAAGAAACTAACTTTAAGCAAACTTATTATTTACATAATATCATCAAGTTTACAATTATACTTAGTTTCCTTATGCTGGCTATTTTAACCAATAAATATACGAGTATTTAAAGAAATACACGAAACGAATATTTTTTGTATAACAATTCAGTCATAGTGATCGTAGTCCGATACGGACTCGGTCAATTTTTTTGTTTGAACATTATCGAGGTTCTTTTGTGAAATAATGTAAACCTTTATAATGACTACTTATAACTATTAAACATTATCAATCTGCAAATCAAAATTTTAAAATCCTATGTCAGTAACCGCTACTGTGTAATTTTTTAAGCATAGACTAACGTATTTAATAATTCAAACGTGAATGTAATCAAATAGCTTACGATTATACGCACAGATAAATATAGTATACTGTAGAAATTATACTTTTGACATTGGCGATAGGAACGTTTTTTTTAATACTTTATAGCTTTGGCATTGTGGCTAAAATCTCACCTGATAAGACTACTTCTTATTTTTGGTAAATATATATAGCTTTTGTTTAGATGCATTTATAGTAATAAGCAAAGTAAAATTAAATAACGCATCAAGTTACGCTCTTATACTAATTGGATACTAGCTTTACCCGCGATTTCTTTCGCGTGTAACTAAAAATTATTTAAGTAAGTACTTATCTTCTGAATAAAAAGTGAACATTGTTCTTTATATAATTTTTTACAATATATATATATATATATATATATTATATATATTATATATTATATATATATATTGTATTGTATATTATATATATATTATATATTATATATATATATATTGTAAAAAATTATATAAAGAACAATGTTCACTTTTTATTCAGAAGATAAGTACTTACTTAAATAATTTTTAGTTCCACGCGAAAGAAATCGCGGGTAAAGCTAGTATCCAATTAGTATAAGAGCGTAACTTGATGCGTTATTTAATTTTACTTTGCTTATTACTATAAATGCATCTAAACAAAAGCTCTGTGTGAGTACATAAATTGTACAGTAAGAATATGTACATTATGAAACTATGTCCTAAGATGTAGTATATAGAGTGCTAGCATAAGTCACTCATTAATTTAAAAAAGATATTCATAGGTTTAGCATTTCGCCATAATATCTCCTGATTTTGATGGATAATGTAGCTCGAGAAGGTCACAAGCTTGTCTAGTGGGTAAACCGATTAACAAACGCTTAATAACACATTTTCAACTTGAAGGTTGTACCTGGCCATATACCTCCATGCCTTTTTTTCATCAAGCTGTTCTCTTTCACCAAAAACTCAACCTCGTTTCAGGTATTCGGAATCTCGTCGATCGACAAAACATCACATAATCACTAGGCAAGTTAATAATTATTGCTTCAGATTCATTATTAAGTAATTACCACACTACGAAATCCAGGAAAGCGGTAAAAAGTAACGTTATATCTGTATCCAACTCCGAGTAAAGTCAATTTCATTCTATGTTTAAATTGAACAGTGTAGCAAATAAAATGAATAAATCGTAATAAGTACAAAAGTAAAGTCGATAGTATCTATATTACCTTTATGAGAACGTATGAACAAAAAAATAGCGGAACCGACATACATACCGATACCGACATACTAATTTGCAAACAAAATATTTGCTGCACCGAACAAATAGTACTGATTCATGCCTACAGCCTGCACTTGGGGATTATTCCTGCGAATGGATGATAATTGGTCACGCGCTATGTACAAGCTCACTTGTACCTTTGTATAATGGGTTATTATACACATATATAGACACATGACATATATAGAATGACGATGAATGTAAAGATAGTTTCATGCGAAATATAGAAAAAATGAACCAGTCATAAAAGACGAACCGATAGTTTACAACTGTTTTATAACTTAAGGTAAGTTACGTACGTATAGGTACGTACAATATAAAATCTCAAATTCAAAAATGTCAAAAGACGATTTAAGGGAATATTTACGAACTGTCCTACAATTTTTTCTTTAATAAAAAAGATAAAACATCAAATCAGTTTAATTACACTAGCCACAAACATATTAAAAGAAAGAGCGTACTACATTTAATTGGGCATTGTTGTAGCAGTTATTAAAACATAGTGCATCGGAATATGTGCAATGGGACCCCAATATTCGGATGTACAATCGAGACGGCGCGAGACGGCGCCTGTCATGTATATTCTACATTTGTATTCAACCTGTGCATTACAATACGCGCACACAGAAAACGTGATGAAATGCGATGCCAAACAAAAATAAGACAGCGGCTGAAACAGGTCTTTTCGTGTGACAACCACTTTGCTTTAACTCTATTATTTTCAATACGGATAACCTTCGGTCGTATGGTAATTTAATAGCAATGATAAAACATTTGGCCACAGCATCGAATGATGTAGATTCTAATCCCACAATGAGCTTGATTATTCTAAAGCTAGAAATATCGTGATGTAACCATAACATGGTGGTAGCACATTTTGTAATGATCGCCTAGCTAGCTACTACACTCATGTTAAAAATCTATCGACAAACACTATTATACGCATATCTATTTATCACTTACACACATTATTATCACAGATAACGAGATTACTTTTCACTACAGCAGATTTTAATTGAAAGAGTATTGGACTAAAATAAACTATAAAAGTAAAAAAAAATAGTTACTTAGTTTTTTTATGGAGGGTTTGTTCAAATAGAACATGCCATCCTCATTTATACAACATGGTTCAATTAATTCCTCAGCCCAATATCGATTTCAACCAAATCATAAATTAATGTGGCTTTTTTCGATATTGAGCGAGCCAGTACTTCATTGCATATATTTATAGTGTAACTATGTTTAAATATTTGTTGTCTTAGAGATTCGTTACGGGCACATTCCATTAAAATATGATATACATACGTCTTCTAAATTACACATTTGACATTTTGGTGTTGCTTTTTTCCTATTATATATTATTATTAGTTATAAGAAAACTATATATTAAATGTGCTAAGCATGTTCTAGTACGTAAAAAGCGAAATAATTCCAGTAGTATTCGACAGTCATTTTTCAATGTTCAAAAATGGCACAACAGACGGGCACTGCGATACTATCGTCGTAGCAAGATTGAAATTTAAAATGTGTAAGTCTCTCCGAAATGAAGAACGAAAGAAGTCTCTAAAAGATAAGAAATTAAAAAGATGACATAGCTGTATTACTCTGTCGGCTTTTAAGAAAGAAATGAAGTAAGTATTTTGTACAAACAGATGAAACTAATTAAATGTAAGGATTTTTTTTTAATTTGAGACATTTTGTAATAGAAATGTATTTGTATTTCTAGAAAAAGAATTAGTGTCGTCTAATTTTTTTGTTTCGATGAATTCCATTGGAAGGTTATTATTTTCCAGTGTCTTAATTTAAACATTTTCTTTTTTGTACTTATAATATTATAAAAGTGATAGTGAGATTGTTTGTTTTTTACGCTTTCACGCATAAGTCGCTGGATCAATTATGATGAACTTTAGTATAGAAATAGATGAGAACATGGAAACGGTGATAGGCTACTTTTTCTCGCGAAAACCTTATTGAAAGTGGGGTAAAGAGACGGATAAATTTTGTATGAAACTCATACGATTTGTTTCACAAAATCAATATTAACGCGAGCGAAGCCGCACGTAAAATCTAGTACAAAATAAAGATATTTTTACTTTTAATAAAGTAGTAAGTTACATCACAATCATGAACACCTTTCACCTACGTTTCTTCAGTCGGACTTAAACAAAGTTTCAATAAACCCACGTATGAAATAAACTATATAAAAGAGGGAAGACGGCATAACAATTCGTATGTAGTTGGATCCGAAAGTTGTCTGAAGTCGTAGGAAGGCACGAATACGGCGATATTAATCATACGATATGCAACACGATATGGTACACGTGCTGAACTTCAAGATTAGAATTTCCGTTCTAACTCATAACAATAACTGAGTCTGACGAACTGCAATTTGGTTAACAAGTTATTCCGATATGCTGTGGATTTCAGAACATTGTTATTTGTGTCCCTATAGCCTTTACATCTGATTTGAATCTTTTTTGCTAGTGATTAGTTATATATTGACTGTCTTCTATACTAAGAACTAATTATCTGAAGTATTTAAAAACATTTTATTGCTTACGAAATTGAAAAGATAATATATTACACAATTATATTCCGACGATATGTAAAAATAAATACTATCTATAAAATCTATATTAACTGTTTAGTATGAGATTCCTTTATCAAATTGTCCTTAGTATATTAAAATTACTCTCTGTATAAATGAAACTATGGTCATTTTGATTTCGGTGTCCGACTGTTTCTCGTAATAATCTATGTAATATATGTATTTCATTTAATTAGATAATTTTTCACTTTAACTAAAAGTAACAGTTTTCTAGTAACAGTATGCATATATATAATTTGTTAACAGGATTTTCTAAACCACTTTAAAATTGCAACAACGAATTCAGAAAAATAAAAAATAATGTAACAGACCTTTTTTAACTAGATTGAAATCCAAAAAAATGAATATCCCAAGAAAATCGTCAAGATATTTTTTAGATTTAATTATAAAATAGGTAATGCGTAAAAAAATATAAAGAAAATTAAAAGCCGAAATTAAATGTAGGTATTTGAATAATTGCAAGAATTGCTTATGTTGAAAAACAAAAACATTTTATTGGTTTTAAAATACGATTATTTTAGCTATTCGGGGATCTATGCAGGTCACTTATCTTAAGGTTTATCATTATTTATTATTTTATTTCAAGTGTATGTATTCACGATTAAATTATTAATCCTTTTTATAATGTAATATAATCCATAATAAAGTCCCTAAAATATGCAAAAAAAAATATATGGACTATTTAGTCTAGTTCACAAAATATCCCGAGAAATGAGGTATAGCTTCACAAATCAATCCATTTTTTTAAAAGAAATTTTATTGGATAATATTGTTTATACAGATATAATAATTATACCAACTGATATACATATAAAAAAAGTCAAATAACAGAACAATTTTTTGTAATGATTATTTGCCTTACACTACCTTACCAAAGTTGTCTGAGCGTAAACACGAATTTTTATATACTTCGAAAAGAAAAAAAAACATTAATACTAACGATGTAGCATATTGTAAAGCATAATGATGTACAAATAAGCCATTTGAAGTCATGATAAAAGGAATACAAATTGTGCAAATCACTAACGTCGGGCGGCAAATAAACACGCGTTGGTACTAAGCGAAATATTATTGAAATGGATCAAAGACCTTGTGAGTCAATACGTTCTTACGGAAACGATGGCACGAGAGTCAATAAGCTGATACTTTTAAAAACACACAAATTTGATTCAAAAGAGGTTTTATCGATGGTGATATTACCAACAAGTATTACGAGTAAAATATACGAAAAATTGAGGAAGTGGGTCAAAAGTATAGCCCATTATATGGGTATGAGCACGGGCGGTACTTTGGTGGGCGGCAGCGGCGTCTACGAGGCGCAACAGGCGCCCCGCCCCTCGCCCCCGCCCGCGCACAACTGCCGCGCCCGACTTACTTGTTGAATCGACCGACCTACTAACGTTGGCCACAAAGACACTCCATACACAAATTATCTTTTTTAAATGGGAAAAAAAGAAAGAAGAAAGTTTTATACCGAGATAACTATCTCCTCTTCTTATAATAGTATCTTAGCAACATTTTGAACTTAAGACAGAATAATTTAAAAACTAAATGTAAATCAAAATAATGATGGAAATACGATCGTAATTCATTACATTTTAAAATTTAAACGTTACTGAAGTCCTTTCATCGCAAAGTAACTTCTACGATACCAGTTATCATGAAATGTTTGACCGTGCTAATTAATTGGTAACATTATCATTTCTTTACCAGCAATCTTTATTCTGTGATACTGTTTGACTACAGACTATTATATGTTTGAAACTTATAGTATAAATGTTAACAATTAATATTTTATTTTTCCTAGCGTATATGAAATATATTCTATATACATTTTATTTTTTATAGTCCTCCATATGGAAACTTTAACTGGTCAAATGCTCACTCTCCTTTATGTGCGCAATAATGTGCTTAAAAAAGGTATAAGGTTTGCTTCTACGTATTAATAATAATAATAGACATTATTTGTTATTATAAAATAAAAATTTACAAAGCGTAAATGAAATGGCAAGGCCTTTTACAACGGACACTGTAATTTTTATTAGTATATTTATCAAGATATTAATTAGTCCTTCGTTTATTTCTAAAAGACTGGATATGTTAAACAAAAAAATCTATATATTGTAATTTGTTATAACTTTATTAAAAAATATATTACCAATTAAATGAGTAGGAAACATTTAATAATTCAATACACACTGATACACCTATGAATTAACAGAAATGCAACAAAACCTTAACTCGTCGTAATGAGAAACTTGTGTAATGACGAAAATCTAACAATTTTGACAAATCCGTTTACTATGGTTGTATTAAAATGGAACAGTGAATAAATATAATACATTTAAATTCTTGGTTTCCAAAAAATAACCTTAAAGTAATAAAAACAATTTGAGAGATTTACTCCTAAATTAATTTCGAATCAATTACCTATAACTATATATATATATATATATATATATATATATATATATATATATATATATATATATATATATACTATAACTATATATTACCTATACTATAATAAACAGCGAGGCACTGCCGTGTAGAACCTTTCAAAATCTAAGATTCATAGTAAGAAAAATAATTATTAATCATAGTTTAAAAATTACTTACCAACTAAAGCTAAAATCACTGTCAACAATGGTGCAGCAGGAAAAGAGACAGTCACATTAAACTCCAACATCTGAAGTAGATCAACTGCAATCAGAATAATATAATCTTAAGAATACGTTTGTATTAAGTGACAGAAATGAAATTAGTTTTATTATAGGGTATATATAGAAGTGTATGAGAAAGTATTTCAGCAGTAAGCCATGCTTAAAGTACCCTTGGGACATGCGCCCGCGTCTCCACAGCACGTTAACGCGATCACACGGTTGCTCTATGAATTTTTCATGTGGCCGGAGGACTAATGGTGTCGCTCGAGACGTCGCATCATTCTTTACGAGTCGACGTCGCGTCGGTAACTTTTAAAAATATATGGCTTGTGTCATGCATGCGATAAACAAGTAGTTTAAAAAATACGCCGAAAAATTGCTGAAGACTAAGTCACGAACTTCTAAATGTAATTGATGTTACCAAGTTTGATTACTGAGATTCTAATAAACGTTAGAGAAGTAAATATAAAATTATGTGTAAGAATTTTTACTTAAAAAGTGTTTGTTTAAGAAAACATTTAAAATATACACTTCAAGTAATGTCATACTCATAGAAATGAAAGGAAAATAAATAACTTAGTGTTTACAAATCAATTAATGATGTGTATTTTATTGCAGAGATGATATCGACATAACTTGTAAAACAGTGAACCCATTTCGGCGTAAGAAGTAATTGACCATTCGATATTTAAATAATTCTAAAACTAAGTGCCTATTTTTTTAGTATTAGTATAGTAATAATAATACTTAACAGAATAAAATTCAAAATACATTTGAACACTACGGTTGTGACTGTTACAGATATTACACTGTTTTATATGTAAAATGTAACCTATACATACAATTTAAATTTATCTCAAATTACACAATGTAACACTTTCTTACTTAACATCTGCTATATCCGTATACATCGGTCAGTGTATAAAAAATAGAAAATAAATGAATGTGTTAAATAAAGGGTTTTTGTTTTACCGGCTGAAATTTAAATACTCATATGATATATTTTAAATCATACATTTGACATAGACTATATGACTATACGTGACAGACAGTACAATCCATGCACAACTTTAATTCAAAAGAGAATCTCTGTGGAGTTTAACACCATGTGTACGGTGGTTCAACGCAGTCGGTAACAGATCCCTGATACCCCACTCGATTACTGAACCCAGCTGATCCTGGAACGCAACCTACTTCAGCGTGCCACTAGAGTGGATCAGCATCCACAGTATCAACAGGAAATGTTGTGTTATGTTATCACCCCGCCTAATATCTAGTTTAATTAAAGGAGATCTCGATAACAATCGATATAAAATTATTTCCAAAAAGGTTTCATATACAACGACTCGATCCTATGGAGTTACAATATAAAAGCAAATCCGTAATAAGATGAAGTTTTTATCGTCTTTTCGTTAGCATAGTTTACATGTGCTCTCAGTATGCCAGAGCTTTGTGGACGCTTGTTTGCTTACCGTCGGATAATCCCCGTACAGTTTCCGTATTCAATACAAGCACACGTGTATTCTGTTAACATATCTTTCGATGTGGTCTTACTGAAAAGGGTTTATAGAATGGTTTTATAAAAAAAACTAGCAACGAAACCCGGCCTTGCTCGGGTATAAATTCATCGCATGTGTAATGGTATAAAAATTATATAAGGATCCATTTTTTATGTAGATTTTATAGATTTTTATCTAAGGAGAGTTATTCGGCCATTAAACGTACGGTTTATATAGAGTATATTTAACAGAGTAAACTAATTAACGAATTGAAATTACATATTATATTATCCATATACATGTTACATGTTACACTGTACATAGACATTTTTAATTTTAGTATATTATTTTATGTTTTAAATTTATTTTTACAATACTTGTTTATACACTACATTTATAGTATTATTTTTCGTACTGTAAATATACAAATTTTGAAGTGATTCTACTCGTGAGCGTGCGACGTATAAATGGCCGTGTGAAAAGCATGGTTTTTTAAAGTCAACGCTACAGTATTGGAATGTTTGGCCCTGTGCTTTTTGGTAGTCATACTGCAAGCCAACATCACCGGGAATTGAAAGCGTTTAAAAGTAAAGGGCAATCCATTTGATATTAAAGTTATCCGTGGTACAATTACTATCTGTTCTTTTCCTTTACCAGTCACTATACCGGCTTTGATGATGTTATTCTGTAGCTGTTTGATGCAGAGTCTCG
The DNA here is from genome assembly GCA_039707435.1 of Actias luna. Classification (NCBI taxonomy): domain Eukaryota; kingdom Metazoa; phylum Arthropoda; class Insecta; order Lepidoptera; family Saturniidae; genus Actias; species Actias luna. The sequence goes on along the minus strand of JAZHAC010000006.1, from coordinate 9,974,052 downwards.
TACCATTACACAGTTTCGGCGAGTTCAGATTTCGTAATAAAATAAATGGTGAATCAATTTTTAATTTAAGACAGTGTAATGGCATTCCTAGAACATTAAATGAATTTAAAAATTCAGTATGAAAATTGACGCTTTCGAGCTCATCAGTAATTGTATCAAATGACATATAAATTTTCTCTTCCCCCAGAATCATTTCCTGGGTGATGTTGATGATGTCGTTGATAATGTCGTTCTTTCTACGTGGCTAGAATCATTCGTTCGCGTAACCATTATAAATTAGTATAATTTTCAACAATATTTGGATATACTTGATTTATAAGTTGTTCAAGTGTTTAATAACATTACATAACTCAGTAGTTAATGTTATTTTACCAGTATTTTCGTCTATCGGATAAATGCCTTCTCCTTCCTATTTGTAAAAGTTTTTAAGAAAATTCTTATGCCTTTTGATCTCCTGAAATTTAAGCCCTCGTGTTTGTGGTTAATCTCATTATTTTTCATCATATGGACGACTTCTTTAAGCAAGCATTAATTTCAACCACTAGCGTCGTTTTGGGAACAGGTAGCTTTTTACGAAAATCGCTTGATAGTATTAACAGCGCACCTCCCATTACATTCGTGTTGTCGTGTAAATTTTGAAGTGTTCTATTGAGTGCTTTTATTGTTTTTCTATGGGCGATTGTGATTTCGTCCCATATCAAAATATTTGTCCACGTGCTGATGATTTTGTAATGTCGCACACCGTATATTCGTAATCAACTACATTTAATGGTAATTTCAAACCAGAATTCGCTGTTAGTCAGCCATTTAACTAGCAATTAGCTAAGTCCGGAGTTTTTTTTCTAGCGTAGAACAGCGCATGCGATTATAATTATGGTTGAAATGTATTAAAAAAGTATAAACTATGCTAATATAATATATGCTGTGTATATGGTGGAAATAAACAATTTCTTTCTTTCTTTCTGTCTGTTATCCATAAGTGTAGCCGCTATCCCCGATAATGGCGGGGCGAGAAAATTTTCTTTATTTGCACAGATTTCAGCTAGGATTAAATTAAACTAAAATGTTTTCCCGGTGCAGCCAGGTGCGTCTAAAAATATTATGCCTCTTTGCTGTTTTCTATAATAATCCATTTTTTTTTATATGTAAGGTTTAGCGTTATGGCCATAACCTCACCTGTTCTTAAGTGACGATACGGCCCAAGATGGTAGACACGCTAAACCTGTGAAGGAACTGGCTTACAAGTGCGACTGCCGGAACACACCTACTGGTATTTGGCGGCAGATTTACAACTTGAGGGTGGTAGCTAGCCAGTCGGGCATTAGCAAAAGCCCTACCATGCTATGCTTTCCTTACGATATTTTCCTTCACCGAAAGCTCAAGCTCATTGTAGGTAGTTGGATTCGAACTCACGTCCCTTGACGCAAAGTCGTACACACTACCACTGAGCTATCATCGCTTAAATTATTATATCATATGCCTGTTTTAGACTCTGAATTAATAAGTGTTTCATTGCTATCATCATTCTAAATCGATTATAATAGTTCGCAATCATTTTAGAATTTTCCAGATCATTCCAGAAATTTTTGAACTTTCTATAGCATTCCAGATCCATAATAACAGTTTTACACATTTTTGAATTTGTTAGATCATTTCAGAAATTTATAGAACTTTCTCGAAAATTCGAAATTGATTATAATAGTTTGCACTAATTTTAGAAATTTCTATATCATTCCCGAAAAAATTTAAACTTTCTAGACCAATTCAGATCGATAATAACATTTTTACACATTTTGGGACTTTATAGATCATTCCAGTTTTGAGATCTTTCCAGAAGTTCACATGAGCTAGAAAAGGACAGAAATATATTTTTTCACATTTTCGCTACCCACAAGCACCCACTTCCACCCATCTGGAGATCAAGGAGTATTTACCACCCCAACGGGAAGTTTATTGGAGTTAGTGGTGATAGCTTAAACCCTGTCTTTACGTACTAACATTAGCATTTTATATATTTAGATATATCTATATTTGACAACAGCTTATTCGAGTGGATTAGTCCGTGTTACGCATTATTAGATACGTTTTTTCAAATTTTTTCTAAAAAATATTTTAACTAATACCTGTAAACAAAATATATACGAAATAACCCCCGGTCTCAATCCAGCTCGAAATACACGCATATTCTACTTATAATATCGTTGCTAAATAAAGATAAAAATAGATGACTATAATTATCTTTATTTAGCAACGATTAATAAAGATTATTTCTATTTAATAATTTATTATTAAAGATTAACAATTAAAAACTCATTCCACTTATAAATAATAACTTTACCACCTGAATGTGACAGAGTTGAAGAAAAGATGTACAGATAGTAAAAGAATGCACTAACACTCGTGTCAATTAAAGAAAAAATACGTTTGATACATTTATTACTTTGATATTAATATATTCTTGTAGCAGTAAAAGTAGACAGGCTGCATAATTGATATTACGATAGCTAGGAAACTTCAATGCCGATTTTTAATATACAAATGTCTTGCATTTTTATGTATGTACATAAAAAACACTTTTATTAAGGTATACTTTTATTGCATAAAAAATTGGAATAGTAAGTCATTCGTAAAATACATAATAATATACACTTTTTAAAACAAATCACAGAAAACCGTTTAAAAAATGTAAATGATGTAACTTAAGAGTATACATAGAAAATAAAAAATTCGTTTAGAAATAAATAATCCTTGAACCATCGAATAGAAATATATGTCTGTGATAACCTATAATGTTTCAGTGAAAAATTGCAAATTGCATCGTCATCCTTCATCGTTCATCATATGAAATTAATTTCGCTGTCGCTGTTCCCGTATCCCGTTTCGTTGCGTACCTTCTACGATTTACTGCTCGTATTCATTTTACTGTAGCATCGATAGCAGAAGAAGATATCAAAGTTATTATATTATGTAATATTCTTATATTTTTTAAATAAATTGTCTCTTTAAAATATAATTCACATTTCAAAAGAGGATTCATGTATCGAGAAAATCTGAGAGGTCACTGTAGAAAGGTACTCCATCGTGGGCGATAGTACCGCTCGAAACAATAGAGTGAGCAAGTAATTGGCATTAAACTGTACTCGAAATGGCTGTTGATACGAGTTTAGTAAGAAACAAGAGAAGCGGTGTTGAGTCAGGTACCGTTTACCCTAATTAGTAAGAAATAAGAGACTAGGAAAATAATATTGTTTTGTTGCTGACAGTAAATTTACACAGACTAATTTTTAAGATACTTCTCAATGAGACCGCAAAATCTATTTCATTATATACAGTGGCGTCAATTACAGTTAGTATAGTTAAATTTAAAATTAGATTATCGTATGAACATAAAAGCAAAATATAATTAGATTGGTAATTTAAGCCTGAACCGCAGAAAAACAACAGAAAAGTAACTCTAAACCCACACTGGCATCTATCGTCCAGCCCGGCATACCCGATTCTGATACATTCGTAATATGTGCTGGGCATTCAGAGAGTAACATGTAATAGACTTTCTAAATTTATAGATGACAAAAAGTTCATCTTCTGGGTTTAAATTTGGTGACAAATCGCTGTGTTTTGTTTTTATTGTGTAACCATACGTCGGATTTCATCTGTTTGAACAGCAAGATAAAAAAGTAAAAAACAAAAACATTAGAAGAAATTAAAAAAAAATTGGGCTACTCGTGTAGACATCTGGGTTATTGGCATCAATACGTAATTATTATTTCCTGGGTATATCTATTTTCGTTTGAATATCGCCTAATACCATGCTGCTATGGAAAATTATCCTCATTTTAAAGCGTAATAATTCGACAAATTACACAGAAAATCGGCTTATCGAAGGCAACATTTTACAAATTAGATACTTAAAGATTCAAACGGATGATGCTCGGATCTTCATAATTTTCGCAACAAAATTCGTGCTTATTTCATATTATTTTAATAAATTAGAAGATAATGGAAAGATTGTTATAGGTTATTTTATAAGATAGATTTAATTATACTGGCTGCAGATTCCTATGGAGTTATTATTATTGAAATGTATTTTCAAGAAGTATTTTTTTTTTTGTTTTAAAATATATAAATGTACGTTGCCTTATTATATTTTAAATCAATGCTGTAAAATAATATTAAGTATACATAATAAGGTAACAGTATATTTGTCCATCGATTATATCAGAAAACAAAAAGAAATATTACATATAGTAACGAGAAAATCCAGCATCAAGTATATATTATTACCATACATTAATAAAAAAAATACAATTTTAAAGGAAAAAATTACGCATAATCACATAATTACAACTGTTCATGGCTCTCTTTTGCTTTTATCATACAGTTAATGTTATTCAGTTCATTAAAAATAGGTACAGCATTTTTTTCTTAACGGTAAAACTCTATTGGTTTTCAGAGGGATATAATAGCCTAAAGATTTTTTTTATTCTTTATGGAATTACAAACATTAAAATACCTGCGAATTTTAAAGAAAAATATGAATCTTAACCTGAAATTCCTTTGTTTAACAATTAATTATCTTGTTTTATCTTGTTTATAACCTTTTATGGAAATTTTATATATATATATATATATATTATTACCACAGCAACAATGTCACACTTATAATAAAAGTAGATAGATATATACAATTCGGAGACTATTAATAGTATTTTTTATTTTTGTAAGATTTAGCGATTAACGACAATCTCAACAGATTAAAACAAACGATGCGACCTAGTGTGTAGTACGTTAATGATGGTGGAGGCATTGGTATTCAAATATATTTACCAGTATATGCCAATAAGTGCTTGGGGCGATTTAACTAATTTAATTTAACCTAAATGAGGGTAATAATATTGAGTTAATACTTCTTGTAGTGATAGCGCTCTTATAGAAACGAGTAATTCTAAACTGTGACAAAATCGTAGTTACTTGCTTTAAAGCCGGCGTAATATTCGATTTTCTTATTACCTACCACTGCTTTTATATCTCACCCTTAGTTGAAATATTTTATAACAGTAATATCTGCCACTAATGAGTTTAGTGTTTTATCCATCTTGGGACAGATTGCCACTTTATACTTAACATCAAGTAGGATCATGGCCCAACTATGACAGGATTTAAAAAAAACTAGTATCTAATTTGCAAATATTGTACTCAAAATCGGCATACGGAATAGAAACTTAAAACAAGCTGACAGAGCAAAATTAATTTATCAAAGGACGACTATTATCACTCAACTTTCAATCTGAATAGCAGATAACGTTGTCATAGGGACCTATCGTATCCCATTGAGCGGATTTACGTTGATCTCATATCGCGAATCAAAAGCCTTTTTCACGATTTTAGTTAAAAAATTTCGCCGATAATACTTTTGAGAATGTTTATTTTTATATATTTTTCTAAGAACTAGAAATGTAATCGTTCTGTTATTTACCTATCTAAGCGATACACCAAATTTTACCCTAATTATGTATTTTTTATTCGCTATACATGTAAACATTAATAAAAAAAGAAGTGGTATCATCCAGATACAATATTTTTATTTTCGTAGAAAACATAATCGAAAACAATCCACGAAACATGATTCCAAGATATTGTTATTATCTTAAGGATTCATTATTAAAGCTAATTAACGAACGCTAGTTACTCGGAGAAAACTGATACTTAAGTTGTTTTCTTAGACTTGTTGTTATTTGTTTTGATTTCACGAGAATAAGAAAATACAGAGGATTATCCGATAGAATAGCGGAGCTTCGTGGAGTAACTTAATAATGGCTGAGTAAATTAAGATTTTTTATTTCCCAGAAAAATAAAACATGAATCAGTAGAAACAATCATCCGTATTGAAACACTAAGTGACGGTGCGAGGCAAACCCGAGCAGAAACAAATTATCTCTATCCGGCTAATTGTCGACAGAACAAAGTGGAGATTCCCGGGTACGTAAATCCGTCTGTTTTATATTTCTGTATTTTTCAGAAGGCAGGGTGGGTCGCGGCCGCGGGCAGTATTCGCAATTATTGTTATTACAAAGAGTTTGCCGCTGAGCCGGCTCAGTGCTTGGATTTTTTTTACTGAATTTGTTTTCCAACTCCTAATTATACATTACTTTGTGTTTGCTATAAGTAATAAGATGTAAGCCCTATTGTATTACCTTATTCAAGTATATTATACATGTGTGTGTAAAATTAATTAAGTATAATTTACTCACCAATAAAGACAAAGATCTGATGGTGGGCGTAGCGTAGCAACATAGATATTGATACGGTCTGCAACAAGGAAATAAAGCTAATACATCACTATCACAACTTACATCTATTCTTTGCATATGTCTTTTGCCATATAAGCATTTGGAACCTCCGGATAGGAGCTCTCATCACATCATCACATCGCATATCATTCGTACACACTCACAAGTTAAGTACACGGTTCTGTAAGGGACTACCCCCGCGGACATTGCGCGGCTTGCCCGATAAGGTCGTTCTTAGAATCACCAAATTAGTAATTTAGGACCTGTTAATTAGGTTCGCGAATCTTTGTTCAATTTGCGGCAGCAGCTCAAACCGAGGTTCGACCATTCTGGCACCCTTGCACCTGCTGCCTCGGAGCTGAGCGCCCTCAGCATTAGTCCTAAAAAGTTCGGTGAAGCTGTCAAAGCCCTTAAGGTTAACGGCGTATGTCAGTTCGAAAAAATAATTGTTTAACGTGTCACGTATAAAAATATACTATTCCTAACATAATTACTATAATTGTGGGGTTTTAAACAAAAAATATGAAATCCATAAACTTACAATAAATAAGGTATTGATACCACATTAATGCCAATGAACTGTACGTACTGTTTTTTTTTTTAAACTGGAATTAATATATTATGATTAACTATGAAAATAAAATTAATCTATTCCTGTAGAGAATAGCAATCGTTTCCAATAGTGTGGTATCAAAATATTAAATATTTATGTAATATTGAGAGTAAGCCGGCTGATCCGTTAAACTGTTGAAAATAGTTTTATTTCTCGAATTACTTAGCTAGCTTGTAACAGTTTTGTATGGCTAGGTTAGAGTTGACCGCTAGAACGAGTGCGAAAGAAGTCTTTGCTTTCTGAAAACAAGGGGTAATATGCGGTCGTTGTAGTGGCTATTTCGGGTGATCAGTATAGGTACTTATAAGAGAGTTCCACGTGCCGATCTCATAATTTGCCCTTAAGAATTATTTACGTTAAATTATACTTAAAAGTTTAACGCATAACATTACTACCGTTTATAACTAGATTATAAACATTTATTTTTCTGTGCAATATAGTTATTTAAAGAAAACATGCGAACAAAGGCCACTGTGATATTACCACACCCAGTTTTTATACTAAAATCCGGCCACATGGAAGAAGCAGTGTTGCTAGCGTCGATGCCAACGAAAATGTACCAAAAGTACACTACCACAAGTACCATTAAACACTTAAATATAGAATTTCATTAACATGTAGATATTTATCAGAATTTTATTCCATAAGGTAACACTTATGCCCCCGGGCACATTGTTACTTAAATGGATTCAATCTGCACTAAGCGTTTCGTTAATGAAATTCAATCGCGGCAGAGCGATGCGGGGAGCAAATGATGTGGCGAAAAGATTGATAGAGGCCTCGGATTGACGATAGTATACACTTTGCTTTTAGCTATATGTGACTTTTAACAGATCGGCCAACCTAACTAGTAAAGAACAACAAATGAATATACAACATTCACTTCACATTCACTTGAGGAGTGCTTAGTCTGTAAACTGAGCACCAGAAATTGGTTTAACACCATATTATTATTTAATAACGGAATTAAATTTTACCGAAATACTCAACAAACACGAGGCTCAGATCGCTACCACTACAATAATACAGCTTCCTAATATTTGTAGAATTGTACACAACGAGATTGCGACCTAATTACCTATTGTGAAATAATCTATGTTTACATATATACAGTAGAACCTCTATAAGTCGAACATCAAGGGAGACGTCAAAAAATTCGAGTTATAGAGCTTTCGACTTGTAGAGAATGGTGGTTTTGGTGTTTGAAGGGAAGGGAACAAAACATTTTTTCGAGATTTGGAGGTTTTCAACTTATCGAGGTTCGTCTTAGCGAGGTTCTACTGAACTAAAATTTGTTAGTTGTAATAAGTTGGATACAGTGGGGTTTAATATCTGAAACTTATAATGCAATCCTGCCAATGATTAAAGCTAATCATTTATATACTTATTATTTTTTATACGGTAATCGAGGGTCATTGTTAGTAATAATATGGCAGTTCAAAGTTTTTGATTAAATACCTGAATTTTATATTATCGCTTGATAATGCCAGATCTAAACCCAAAGTGAATTTATCAAATGTAAGTATAACAAAATACATTAAATACCACATACAATTCCAGAGACTTGAAATCAAAACAAGATATCCGCGTTTAGATTTCATTTAAAATATTTATAAAACATCATCGCAACTCGGAACTAAATTGTTTGTGTACAGCCAAAATGGTATAAAAAGCTACACGAGGCGACGGAGCGTGCGTTGCAGCGTCCGATATGCAATGGACCGCGCGTAATCTAGCCACCGGCTAGCTGTTAGTTTTTACGGTACCCGTAAACCTAAAGCGTCTGGATCGATTAATATTATAAGTGTAATAGGTCATATTCTGGATTCGGCCTTTATTACATGCTCGACTAGTTGTAATCGATCAAACGGGAGAAACTAACAAACACTATTGTTACCTATATCGGTTACCAACTTTCAATTGTTTCGATATTTGGTGTTGCTTTGATGAAGCACTATTCCACAATAACTACAAAGTTTATACAGACGTACATATAGCGTTGCTGTGAAAGTTTCAAACAACAAACGATATATTACTTACTACAAAGTATTTATATTATATCTACAGTATTGTGCAAATTAATGAAATCAACCTGAAGATTTCCATTACTCGCACTTCAGAGCTGTCAAAACATTGAAAACGTAACCTACAATTCTCGGTCTGTTTTAAGGATTTTTTATTTGAAAGTTTATTCTATATTTTAGGTTTTAAAAATATATTGGTGAATATTAGAAGGCTTATATAGTCCCTATTCAGCCATTAGTAAATTTGTGCAGTTAAACTTGCAGGATAAATATTTCGCCAAGGAAGGAAGCATTGAAAAACGGACTGGAAAAAGAGGAACTACACGACTGAAAAAATGCTCTATTTCCGATGAAACTCATTTCATAGTGCAGGGACAGCAGTTTAGAAACGTCAAAAAGTTTCAACGTACAATTACTACAGCTCGTATTGACCAGACGGTAAACCATTCAGTTAAAAAAATGTTCTCGGGTGTTTCTCATACGGGGCCTTGGAAAATTGGTGCCAATCGATGGTATGATTAACAGGGCATAATATAAATCCACGTTGAACAGCATTTGGATGAGGAACTTGAAAAATGCCAACCCCAAAGTAGAGCAATTCTTCAACAAAACTGCTCCCTGCCACAAATCGCAGGATATGATGAAATATTTCAAGAATAAGGGGATCACTGTTCGAGAATGGCCTGGGAATTCACCAGATCTAAGCCCCATAGAAAATTTATAAGCTATTTGCAAAACTGGAATGAGCAATATCGACTGCACTACAAAAACAAAGATGATCGAAACGGTCATTTGGGTGTGGTATCGTGACGTGAGGATTTCGGAAAACTGTCAAAAATTCGTGGAATCCATGCCAAAACGAATAAAAGCAATAATTGAAGGGGCATAATTCATATTAGTTAATATTAATAACTTATAACTTATATAATAACTTGAATTATAAAATTTCATGAAAAAATATTTTCTAGAACGAATACAGTTTTTCTATAGAAATGTCCATGACTCCATTCATTTGCACAATACTGTACCCATTGGGTAGGGCGATAACTAGTGTCGGTACCGTAAAGTAAACATATTCAAAAAAACTTTGTTATATATATACCCATGATTTTTATCAAAAGATCCATCAAAAGTTTCTACTTTCATTAAGTTGTTATTAATGTCGACAAACATATCTCTTGAGAATATTAAGTCAGGTAAGAATTGCTCAGACCTACAGGCAATATAAAAGATAAAGAAAAACTTAGCTTCTTTATAAAAGATTGTTGCTCGGTAAGACAAGGCTTACCCTTATCGCCATAATCTCACCTGATCTTAAGTATCGATACGGCCCAAGTGTGTAGACACGCTAAAACTTTGGAGGAACTGGCTCTCAAGTGCAACTGCCGGAACACACCTATTGGTATTTGGCGGCAGTTTTTTAACTTGAGGGTGGTAGCTAGCCAGGCGGACATGAGAAAAAGCCCTACCACCATGCAGAATATATATAAATATCTCGCATTCTGGGATATATCCAGAAAGGAACGACATGAATATTTGATCTGTCTAGGTCACTAACATCGTGGACCTGGTAAGAAATCCTGGTTTACTCACTTTTTTGGGTGTATTTTTATTGATAGATTGCCAATCTTTCGGTATTCAATATTTTTACATTGTACTGTGCCATACACGAAATAAATATAATGTTGTCACTTTACCATTCTACTATTACATAAAATACCGGAACTCACTTATGGTACGTGAAAACGGATTTTTAACTTACCAAGCGAGCATTAAAAATGGCCTTTATTCTTTTGATCTCATTACGATGTTTTCCTTCACGGAAATATGTAGTTGCTTGTACCATTTGAATTAATGTCGATCGAACTGGTGTATAAATACCACTAAGACAACATTGTTTCAAAATTGATTATAATATATTGAATGATACCATCGTGCCAATATTACCAGTTCATTTCACAATATACATATATTTATATTTATATTAATAATTATGTTAACTTAATACATACACATGTAAAATGTCTGTTGCATTTAACTTTCTTCAAATAAGACGGTAATCCTAGGCCATTATTCTTTCTATATATACCGTTTAGAATACGAATAACTAGATATTATATTAATACCAAAATATATCACATACAACCCATAACATTAAAAACATAAATGTACAACATAAGGAACTGGCTATTTATTTACAATTTGGTAAAATAAACATACGTCAGGTTACATAGTGTGAGCGTGCACCGTTGGACGAGGAATTCGGTACCGTAATAAAGTTTGAAAGGGCTGTAAAAGAGCAATAACTGTAAGTCGGGGAGAGAGTCTTGATTTTAGTGGCGATGCGAAGGAACCGCGCCTAATGCGACATCCTATTAATTGGTTTGTAATGTAGGTGAAGGAAAGAAATTTCACAAATGTAAGTGTAAAGAATGGTATAATAGCAGAATGTACATAACACCGAAAAAAAAATGTTTGTTCCGAGCTATAGTGTAAGTCATGACGATCGAATGTTTTATAAATAATGGAATATCCATACGGAATCAGAAGATTAAAACCTGAAGTCTATCATCAAAGTTACCGGAATTCATGTACATTTACTCATTTCAATTGGTAACACTATCGGGTGACATTGACAAAAAACACCAGGAAGAAACCTCAACGCCTAAAAAATTCTTGTAATACCATTGTATATGGGGAAACATACAGAAATGTAGATTTATAGACATTGAAAATCACTAATATGTCACAGGCACAAAAATATTTTTATGTTTAAGATTTTTTATACATGGCTCATACTTTAGAATTGCTTAAAGCATTAAAAGACATTCAGGTGAATGCAGTCGCAGGCCTATTACTAGTTAATAATGTTTAAACATTTTAAGCTTGCTTTTTTTGTGTGGTTTGACACGGAAATTGTTTCTGATTAGATTGCGACTACCATACACTAAGTGAACCTTCCTTTTGGTTGTCGTGGTAAAAAACATTTATTAAGTTCCTCTCATGTGACATAATCGCATTACCCGAGCAAGCCACGAGAGGAGTATATGATAAAACTCTTCGAGAGGCAAGCTCTGTCAAATACTCGCTAAAAAGATACCAAGGCGACACACAAACCGCTTTTGCACTTGTTCTAGTCAAAGGTATAAGGTATACTCTCCTAAGAACCTAAAGTCCGTCGAAGCTGTCAAAGCCCTTAAGGCTAACAGCGTATGTAAGTTCGAAAAAAAAATCCTTACTAACAGTTAAAGGTATATATGAAAATAGAAACAATGCAAAAGGAGCTCTGGCAAGTAACAGGAGGAGAATATAGGTTATAGGGATTTTTAGTGGGTAATGATCATTCGAACCAGGTGTGTCCCATATACTTTTCCGGAAATCCACCCGGCATACGCGAGGTATATAATTTAAGCAATTAGAATTTTCACGTTGCTGGTCAAACAATCAATATATCAGTAATAAAGTAGTTTGTGACAAAACGTCATATGCGTTCTCTATGTTATAGACGTCCAAATGCTCAAAACTTCACTCACGTGAAAAATATTAAAGGTCTATAGGTCTAAGCAATAATGATAAACATCAAATGCGTATTCTTAAATCCTATATAAACGAATTTGTAGCCCATAAACAAATCAATATGATGTAATTAATATATATATGTACTAAAAACGGTTCCTGGAAAATCTTCTATTTCACTAATGCCATCTAGTGTCGAAAAGTAGAATTAAACATAATCAGATCTTTTCAGATTGAAAAGTATTTATACTATTTGACGCTAGATGGCCAAAAAGAGAAATACAATTAATAACAGACTGTTTTCTACTTTACTACTCGTATTGAGAAAATCTTACTAATTGTTTCTTTTATAATAAATTAAGAGACAAACGAACTTCTAAGCAACCATGGATTCACCGTACGGGTGCCGGGTCCATCGTGTGGTAGGGATGGAAACTCCGAGCAATGTCCGAAACTTGTAACTCGTATGTAGATTTAAGGGGCCCCTTGTCGACGCGCGTCAACACACCTTCACCATTCGGGTTTCTCTCCCTACCCAGCCAAATTTGGTACGAGCCTGCTAGTGCGGCTTTAGAAGCACGTTCTAGTATAGAACCTGCTGCAGTACTAGACAGGCCAAGATCTTTTAGAAGGTTATACAGAGATTTCGCTGGTATACCTCTCGCTCCCACTTCGACCGCATATAAATTTACTACGTAGCCATTCCTATTCAGGTCATTTAGTAGCTCGTAGTAGTTATTTGTTTTTATAGCGTGGTCCTTAAATATGTTTATTACCCATGGTACAGTAAGCTCAAATTTTGTAAAATCTTTCGATTATATTTTAAAAGCTATCAAAGGTAAATATAATTATAATCTTCATCGAGTTTCTCGCCCGGTCTGCGCCCTGATTAGGATGTTTCCCGACTTAAGTTAGATTTGACTTTCAGGATACCTTTTTAGGTCCTTAATCATTGTAGCTCAATATGGTGAACACGCTAAGCCTAGTGAGGGACTGGCTTTCAAGTGCAACTGCCGGAAACACCTATAGGTATTTCGCAACACATTTTAAACTTGAACATGGTATTTACCCGACACTACACGACACTACCTACATGCCCCTCTCGTCTTGGCCTGATCCCAGGTAATGCGTTTGCGTTTGCACGTTGTGATGAGGAAGTTAATAGAAAATTATTTTAAAACGCCACGGTAAAAAAAAGGTCGGTAGATAGCCAGGCAGGCATTACAAAAAGTCTTACCAACATACCATGGTATCACGATGTTTTCCTTCCCTGAAATCTCAAGCTCATTTCACGAACTCGAACTCAAGTCCATTGACGCGGCGTCCGTACACACTACTGAGCTATCATCGCTTTGTTTATACTTTACTACAACCGATAGCATGAAAAGAAAATAAAAAATGTATAGAATGATATTCTAAACACTAAATCGACGACATATGTATCTCTAAAACTACATACCGTCATCAAAACGTGTTAAAAACTTTAAAATTAACATAAAATGAAGCACGAAATTAACATTTATTGCACAGCTTATATAAAGGCGCCATGTTTTTAACACTCTTTGATTACGGGTATCAGTATTGAGATCTGTCGTCGATTTGGTGTTTAGTATGTCATCCCATACGTTATTAGTTTTGAAAACGGTTGTAGCACGTCTAGTTTTTTAGCCTTAGCGAGTTTTAACGTTTAATCAAACAGAGTTATTACTTTACGTTATACTGATATTTTTCATTTGGTATCATCGTATTTTAGGATCCAGCTATGTATACACAAAGCGTATTTAGTACATATAGTACTAATATGAAGCGATGATAGCTCAGTGGTAGTGTGTACGACTTCGCGTGAAGGGACGTGAGTTCGAATCCAAGCACCCTACAATGAGCTTGAGCTTTCGGTGAAGGAAAACATCGTGAGGAAACCATAGCATGGTGGTAGGGCTTTTTCTAATGCCCGCCTGGCTAGCTACCACCCTCAAGTTGTAAACCTGCCGCCAAATACCAATAGGTGTGTTCCGGCAGCTGCACTTGAGAGCCAGTTCCTCCACAAGTTTAGCGTGTCTACCAACTTGGGCCGTATCGTCACTTAAGATCAGGTGAGATTATGGCCATAACGCTAAACCTTAATAATATGAAAAAAAATTACCAAAACGCTTACAAGCAGTAATAAAAGTAACGAACACTAATGGATTCCGATTTGTTGGCATTCGCTGTTATTTTTAAATCGCTCCACACTTATTATGAGCTATATGCGGTTACATTGCCGTGCTACATAAAAATGCTTTGTATACTAGCAATAGATAAAACATTAACACACAATGTCACTTATATAACAACTTTAACAATTTATTACGGTATTTCCTACTTACAAAATTAAAACTCAAACGATGATTACAAGCCAATCTCAATCCCTAAAGGTAGACAATATTTTAAATATTTATAGCAAATAATAATTACTGTCACGTTTTAAGCTATGGAAATAATGTATAAACGAACATACACAAGAAGTCATTAATTTAATCACTAAGCTATAAATTAATACATTAATGAATTAAAGTATTTCAATTTTCATTTTTTTGTCGTATGTTTATTTATTATATGTTTCAGCTATTGCAAATCAGTATTTTAAAATTTATAATTACGTAGATAACATCCATAAGTACTTTGTGAGCTTTACAATTAAATTCTATTACTTCATTCATCAACTATGACGCAATACCACAACTTAAAGAATATGTCTAGGGCCTAGTTATATGTATAATCTTTATTGGGTACATATTTAAATAATAAACTGAAATGCGTTTAGAATAATTATTAGCGAGTGCACAAGGAGGAGTGTTAATTCCAGACATCACCATTGTTCAGATATTTGATCCACTCTGTAATAGCCTTTTGAAATCAAAACCTGCTTGACATGGAGCTTGAACTTACTAGTCGGCAAATCGTTAATGTCCTTTAAAACTTTCTTGTAAAATGTGGTTAAAATTACATTTACATGTGTACCTGCGACTGATTTCGAAGTTACAATGTTTTATAGCGATATGACCAAGTACACACTAATTTAAACATATAATAAAACTATAGAACAAATATATTTTTTTAATACAATCGAGGTGTAATTTGTAAAACATATTTTATTTAGAATTACTATCTGTCTATGTGTCCCCTTATACGCGCATCACTTCGTAACTACTGTACAGATTTTAAAATTTGACACGTTGATAACTAATTATAGACTTTTTTTATTCCATAAAAGTCAATATTTCTCCGAGATAGAAGACAAAATAATAAACATTTGTTATGAGTGAAGTTAGTTACAAATTTTGATGCAATGTTCTCTGTACTGTTACTGATATTTTAACTTAAAAATTACGCTATGTTTTATCTTGTACTATATAAGGATACTAAAAGTAATCTCGAAAAAATGTATATTGAGCAGCGCCAAGAACTCTTGTATAGCACTTGACAAGGATAGTTAGAATTATACCCTGTCTCTCCAGTTTTTATTATATGTAATTTTATGAACACCTATTTTATGAGAAATATCCTTTAAAAGAGGAACGAATGTACAGGTACAATTAGTGATCAATAGATTATTAATTAAACATAATAATATACTTACAAAAACTAGCATTATGAAGAATGCTGCAATGTAGGAGCTTCGGGCTGTCAGCATTGAGACAAAGCGGTAGTGTTCACCAGTTATTACATTTCTGAAAACAAGATAAATATATTTTACATAGGCTTGCGACTCAGCAATGATATTTATTTCGCAGTTGAGAGTAAAGATGCCATATTTTTAACACGCTTTGATCACAGGATTTAGTTTTGAGATATGTCGTCGATTTAATGTTTTGAAGCCATGATAGCTTAGTTGGTAATATATACGGACTTCGTGTCAATGGACATGAGTTCGAATCATTGCAATGATTTTGAGCTTTCTGTGAAGGAAAACATCATGATGAAACCATAGCATGGTGGCAGAATTTTTTCTAATCAACATCACATTGGTCACAACTTACAATTATAAAATAATGTGCGGGCACATTAGGATAGCTTAATTTATTTATTACTAATTAATTTACATAAAACTCATCATACTGAAACCGCAATTGCTGTTTAAATGAGAGACATCGAAATACTCTTAATACTGGCATTCAAGAATAAAAGTTCTAGAATTATAAAATACGACGAATACTACAATTAATTCAAGTGGGAAAGTGGGCATTCATTTAATGTATTATTATCAAAGCTCAATAACAGAAAGAAATATTTCAATAATAATGTCAAGAACGTCAGTAAATTCAGACCTTTGTCCATAAAGGGGTTCACGTTTTTCGAATTTTTAGACATTTTTCGACAAGTTTATATTACTTCAACAGACTTATGACCTTAAAACTCTTAAAATCAATCATAGCAATTTCACTTACAATCTAAAACAGCTAAAATCGTGATTTATAACTTTCTTTTCTGTTATAGATTAAATTTTTATTTGAAAGAATATTATAAATATTTATATTAAATTGGTCACAAAAAATTAAGGGATATTAAAAATACAATATTATTTCATGATCTTTAATAGGTTGTAACTTAAAGAAAATGTTACGATAATTTGCCCATAATAACTCGGAATAGAATGATCGTTTGAGGGTGAGGGTGAGTGAATGAGGGTTTTACAAAGTGCAAAACATTCCCTATAAGACACTATTAGTTAGCTTTCAATAAAAATATTTGTATTCATACAAAGAGGTAATCTTGACCGAAGAAACGATAATCTTAGATATAATGAATGAACAAAGGATATCGTCGGTAATTATTCAACCTTTAACCACTTTCCGAACCGTTACGACTTAGGAACCTTCAAGAAGAGAGCATATTCCTTCATTAAAGGCCAGCAACGCATTTGCAAGCCCTCCGGTGTTGCAGATGTTCATGGGCGGCGTTGATCACTTTACATCAGGTGAGTCTCCTGCCCGTTTGCCCACTTATATCATAAAAAAAAAACGTTTTCGCCAAAAATATCCCAAAATATGCAATTTTTCAATTCTAATTATTTACCTAGCAAATTTTTTATATAGTTAGAACCCAAAAAGTCACTTGGAGCTAAATTTTGCAATATTTTATTGTTGCTGTGCGACTATTTTCAGTAGTTACAGCCTATGCAATATTTTCAAAATGTTGAATTTTTATAATACTTTATTTTTGAGACTAGTGTATAAATAGGCTAGAGCATAAATTGAATAACTTATCATGGCATAATTTATGAAATATCATATAGATAAATATTTACCTCAAATATCCCTTATTGTCTTCTTGTTCAGCCAAAGATTTAATGGATGCCATGAGCAGGTCGTCATATCCAAGGAATTCGTCCAAAACAAAGCGCGAGAATGGATCACCAAAGCATTCGTCACGCTGCGGATCCAGTGTTACTATCTTCACTGGAATCTTGAGACGAAGCCGCGCACTTGGCGATAGCCGCAAGAAACCATATTCAAGTGAATATTCAAGGATGTAGTCTTCTTCTGAAATTAAATGTTAAATGATCTTAATTTTTTTATAGATTATTAACTTAGCGTTATGGCCACGATCTCACCTGATGTTAAGTGACGACGTGGTCCAGGTTGGTGCACACGCTAACCCTAGTAAAGGGACTGACTTTCACGCACAACTGCCGGATCACACCTATAGATTTTTGGCGGCAGATTATCAAATTGAGAATAGGAGCTAACCCGGCAGGTACTAGAAAAAGCTCTACCACCATGCCGAGCTTTCATCACGATGTTTTCGTTCACCGAAAGCTCAAGCTCATTGTTGGTGGATACACTACCAACTGAGCTACCATCGCTTCAAAAATGTATTTGTAAAAATTATGTTTTTATTATGTCCTTTACCTGATGTTTATTACAAAACAAAAGTAGTACATATATGGAATATTATTCAACATGAATAAGTTACAAAAACTTTAATGACAAATGAAAAAAGACAATGTATCCTTTAATTTGTATCATATGACGTGAAATAATAAATATTAAAAATATATCCCTTATAAAAACAAAACAATATGCAAATTATAAACACTAAGTGCAGAAAAATGCAATGACAGTGAACTCAATTCATGATATGCACATGCTTATCTTATAGTTTTACTAATAAGAAGTATGCAATTTCTATTGTGTGAAGAAAAGATTTCTAAAAATAAAGAAATATATGAGAGAATAAAGAAATCATTTTACAACATTGCAGCACTTCATAAAAATGGTAAGTTGAGGACATTAAATTAAATATCAAATTATATTATGTAGCATATTTGAGATACAGAATCGAAGGAGCCAATATCAGTTTTTTAGTTTTAGGTTAAATAGACAATACAAAGTGTGTTGTAATTTCTAACAACCTATTAAATTGTTTTCCTATTTAAGTGAAAAGTGTCAGAAAGTGAAATTGCCTTTTTTAACTATAAGATGTATATTATTATATTTATTTAAAGAATGTGATAACCAGGCAAAAATTTAGATAATTATGTATATTTAGTTATAAAAAAAATTCTAGTTTACCTTTTAATGAATCATTGGCAGTGGATTCCTCAATAGTATCCTGAAAAAAATAATTATTAAGCTATTTAGTCCAATAAACATTAAAAATGAAAATACTATGGAATATATTAACGGTATAATAAATCCAAAATATGTTATAATTAATTATATTCTATTTATGATCAGACTAGCTTTGCATGTAATTTCATATTGTATGAATTTGAATTATATTTCATAAAACTTTAGGACATATTCTTTAACTGTATTGGCATGGTACAATTATGCTATTTATAATGGTTATGTAGACTTTTATAGATCTATTGAAGCTCAATTATACTGTCATAATTACAATGTTTTGTTTTAGTGGGTGAGTAAAGGTCTTGCAAAGTTAGCACTTGGGCTATTATCTCATTATTGCTATATTTTTCAGGAATAGTATAACATACAAGGCTATATATTTATTACTAAATTGGTATTGAAAAATAGAAACAAGGTAACAAATATTTAATGGGCAAGAAAATAGCCATTGCATTCAGATTTGTACCGTGTATACTATTAATATCTCCACAGAGTTTCAGATACTTGTCAGAACTGTTTGGCTTTGACATGTTATTTTTTAACACTTCAATATCATAGAAACATGAAAGAAACCTTAGATTTTCAGTTATTGATTTTCGAACAGAGAAGATATATCAAAATCTGTCAACAAGTTCATTTACTACAAAATTTGAACTTTTATCTCGTATTTTGGGAAACCCAATTATTTTATGGGATAAAAATATCCTATATAAAAATCCATAATTTCTGTTATCATAATGTCAAATTCATCACAATCTATCCAGCACCAAAACAAACAGACAAAATTAAAAGAAAACACAAATATTCAACCGCTTTAATTTTTCAAAATATATTTAACATGATATGAAGTATTGATAGCTCAGAGGTAGTGTGTACGACTTTCCGTCAAGGGGCGTGAGTTTGAACCCAACCACCTACAATGAGCTTGAGCTTTCGATGAAGGAAAACATCGTGAGGCAACCATAGCATGGTGGTAAGGCTTTTTCTGATACGCGCCTGACTAGCCACCACCGTCAAGTTGAAAATCTGCAGCCAAAAATTAATAGGTGTAATCTGGCGGTTGCATTTGACAGCCAGTTCCTCCATAGGTTTTTAGCGTGTCTACCAACTTGTGCCGTATCATCACTTAAGATCAGATGAGATTATGGGCAAAACACTAAACATTAACTAAAAAACTATAATTTTGTCAGAGTTATTGTATATATAGACATATTTCTTTAATCAGTATCAGAACCATTATAAATGCATTAAATCTAGTAATAAGTACAGAACCATTCAATAATGAACAAAAATAAATAAATCTAGTAATAGCTGAATTTCAATTGAAAATCAGCAATTATATTTTTTTTTATATTCATACTAATAAGAAAGCCAGGATTTGTTTATTTCACTACAATTTGGATAAATCAGTGTTATGTCAAAATATAAAATATATTATATAGAATTCTGAAGCAATGATGGCTCAGCGGTAGCATGTACATACTTAGCATTGATGGATGTGAGTTTTAATCCGAAACAATAGTATACTCTGAGCGATTTTTCAAAATCTCGCCTTCTAATAAAAGGTAAAAACAGTGAAAATCTAATAATCCATTCAAGTTGAAAATCTGTCACCAAATAGATATAGGTGTGTTCCAGCAGCTGCACTTGAGAGCCAGACCTTCCACTAGGATTAGCGGGTCCACCATGTTGAACCACATTATTACTTAACATCAGATGAGATTGCGAACAAACTCTAAACCTAGAAAGTATAAAATAAGATATACCTCAGAACTTAACAATCCTGAATTTAGTGATAAGTAGATCATAAAGGAACACTTACAACATTAGATCTAGGATCCCGGTCAATATCTTCAAGAAGGCCCATAATACCCTCCCAGATAGATGTAGATGGCTTCATCATATCTTCACCAGACACTATAGTAGCATTGAGATCCTGTTCCACATCATCTATTACACCTTCTAATCTATTATCCATATATGTAGTTTCCATAACTTTATCAGATGGAGTATAGGGGATATTTATTTCACTTTCTTCATGAATTCTTGTGATATTACCATAATCTGTGCCATCACGGAGATATTCATCATTATCTATGTTATCACTAGAAGAAGACTCAATGTTTATGAATCTGAAAACAATAATATTTTCATGCTTAACAATATTATAGTGTCAGTTGTTAAGATTAAGGTTTAATTTGTATAATGTTTAAAAAAGGATATTACTTACAATCACATTTAGAACAATATACATTCTATAAAAATGATATAAACTAAACAATTGTGATTAGTTACAAAATGTTATCACAACAATAATATATATTTCTTACTATATCTTTTCAATTATTTTCCAAAATTGTGTGAGATATATTATATTATATTAGATATATTCAGAAGTTTGAAGCTATGATAGCTCAGTTGGTAGTGTGTACAGACACTGTGTCAAGGGAAATAAGTTCTTATCCATTTACAAAGAGCTTGAGCTTTCAGTGAAATCAGACATTGTGATAAAACCATAGCATTTAGCACAAGGGCTTTTTGTAGTGGTTGCCACCCAGGCTAGCTAATACCCTCAAGTTGAAAATTTACCACTAAATACCTATAGGTGTGTTCTGGCAGTTGCACTTAAGAACCAGTCCCTCCACTAAGCTTACCGTGTCCACCATCCTGGGCCACATCATTACTTGATTACAGGTGAGATTGTGGCCATGATGCTAAAACCTAACTATATAAAAACAAAGATTTTTTATATACTTACCCTTCAGTAGCCAACATCCCGAGCATAGAATTAAGTTCCTCTTTATCTTTTTTTAATTTACGTTCCTTAGCATAACTTTGTTCAATTGTATAATCCTGTACAGGATTTCGAAGTATCTCAACTCTCAGTATGCCATCTCTGGGCCATGAGTCTTTCACATGGTTAAGGCATGTTGTTGGTGCCCTTGAAAATACGATATGTATATATGCAAGCACAAAGAATGCTACCAATGCTTTTAACAGCACAAGGAACTCGAAAAACCTTCTAACAGGCCTAGGAAATGTGCGGGCATAGGCTACTGCAAATTTAAAAAACAAAGCATGGAATAACCTCTCCCGTACATTGAATAGAGGGTTCTGATTATTATTCCTGTTACGGTTTCCAGCTGGATTTATAATAGGTCCTCCAGGTAGCAAATTGTTCTCAGGATTTACACCAGGTGGCAAATTGTTCATCGCTTGTGGATTTCCTGCACTCATTTTCTTATTTTTGTTTAGTATCACAATATCATGCAATAATATTGAACATTATGTTTACCTGAAAGACAATGTGTTTTGTGTTATAAAAACACCTTGGATTCAAATACGACATTTAAATAAGTGTCAAAATTAGAGGGCATAAGGACAAAAATTGCCAAATAAATACAGATCTGACATGCCATATTGGTCTAATTAAATTTATTCCATTTAAAATATACAAAACACATATGCAATTTAGTTAAAAACAAATAATTAGGCAAAAGTTAAAAAGTAAAACAAATTTAACAAAATTCTTACAAAAAGTTTGTTTTTTCGTAAAAACTGTAGTAATACGCTCCATAACATAAGGTATTTATCACATTTTAGGCCAAAGGGTAAAAGTAAAAGAATAGAATATCTACGTACTCAAATGTCAAAAACGATGAACAGTAGTTCAAAAGATTTCCGCTATTATTTTTTTACAATCTGAATATCTCCAGTTAAATCATCAGCTAAATAAGCAGCTGATATAAACACTCTCACTACACTTTTTAGTAGGCAAACACAGAGTAGACAAATTGAAAAATAAGTATTAGCAAATTCTGTCAAACACTGACGACAGTCGCGACAATTACATTTTTTATTACTCAGTTCACTGAATATCTACTCTTTAAGCTACTGTACTATGCTCTTAATTTTCATACCTGCCCAACCAAATAAATAAAAATAAAATAACCTACGTTTATTAATTAAAATGAAAATCATAACATAACAAATCAAGATCGTGTGAAAATTGTAATAATAATAGTTAATACTAACATTATTAAATTGAATCCAAAAGAATAAAGTGATAGCAAGACATTCATGAAAAACCCAGTAGAAAATGATTAATAACAGTTTTATTATTATTACTTTATAGTTTACTTATATTAAAATATCATTTCTCCCATAAAATCTTTAGAAATCTGAGTCACTATTTTTTTACGTTTATTGTTTGTGTATTAAATTGACACACGTTTTTTTCCTAAGTATTATTAAATGCAAAATCGACTTAGTAATTTACTTGACTCTATGTATTTAACCCTCCTTGAAAACTTTTTGTGTTCAGCCAATCATAAAAAGCGTGATTATTGTTGCAACGGTGGAACCCATACTCCATTTCATTTCAGTTCATAATTGTGAATCTTGCAAGTAACTTCCCATGAGGGGCGAAAAGTGGGCTGCAGATAGCCACTTTGCTACTTTGAATGTTAGAGGTGGTATAAATGTTAAAATTGAGGAAGTATGTGATATGATGAGTGAAAGGAGAATTGATGTTCTTTGTGTGAATGAGACTAAGCGGAAAGGGTATCATACCACCACACATAAAGCATACACAGCATATTGGTCGAGAGTTCCAGTAACGACTAGAGGGTCCCAATGAGTTGGTATATTTCTTTCTGCTAGAATGAATGAATCTGTGACAGAATTTGAATGTGTAAGCCCTAGACTCATATGGGTGAGACTAAAGGTTGGTCTTGTACGTTTTTGTGTGATAGGTGTTTATGCGCCGCAAAATGTGCGTTCCAACCGTTCTTTAAAAGCCGAAATTGAAAGAAAGGAGTTCTGGAATAGCATGAAAGAGGTTTTGAATAAATGCAAACAAAACGAAAAAGTAATAATGATAGGAGATTTTAATGGTTGGGTAGGAGTGAAGCGAGTTGGATATGAAAGTGTGCTTGGAAAGTTTGGTGACAATAGAGTGAATGAAAATGGGGAAAGTCTATTGGAAGTGTGCTTAGAGTGGAATCTTGTGATAACGAATACAATGTTTGACCATAAAAAGATCCATTCGTACACTAGAGAGAAAGGTAGTTTTAGAAGTATGATCGATTTTGTTATTGTGGATGCAAGGTTAAGAAAGAATGTGATAGACACTCGAGCATATCGCGGAACTGGTATCAGCACTGACCATTTCCTGGTGATAAGCTGAATAAGAGGTTTATTTAAGCGATGGCGGCACCGTGTGAAAGAGCCTATTAGTCTACTAGAACGTATAAAAGTTGAAAAACTGCAAGTGAAAGAGGTGAGAGAGGAGTTTGTAAGTAAATTGAGTGAAAGATTCGTTACATTAGATGAAGCATGCAAAGTTGAAGAATTATGGAAGCCATTTAAAGAAGGAGTTGTGGAAGTCGCTATTGATGTATGTGGTGTGAGTCAGAGAAGAAAAAAGTGTAAATTAAAGACTATGAGTGAAGAAGTAAAACTGGCCGTGACTGAGAAGAAGAAAGCTTGGTTGAACTGGTTAGCTGCAAGAGCTAATCAAAGAGTACAAAAATCAACGCATGAGGATGTATACGAGATAAGAAACGAGAGATTAAAGAGTGTGACAAAGAAATTGGTAAGGAAAAGAAAAGAGAATGATAGAAATGAATTTGATAGGCGGTTATCTGACGACTTCCAGAACAATAGTAAGTTGGTCTGTAAGTCCATAATGTCAGCTAGAAGTGAAAATATAACCTCGCAGCTAGACAAAATTAGAAACCCGGATGAAAGTATTGTGAGAGGGGTGGAATGTATTCTAAAAAGATGGAAGGAATATTTTGAAAGTTTGTTTGAATAGGATGAGGGGCAAGCTCAGTCCGTATCATCCATTGATAGAAACGAGGGATGGGATGCTGATGATATTGATATGGAAGAAATTGTGGAAGCCTTGAAAGGTATGAAGTTGGGTAAGGCTGCAGGGTATGACAGGGTTACGGTCGAAATGCTGAAGGCTGGACAGGACGTAGTTGCTAGTCATCTGTACTGTCTTTTCAATCTGTGTTGTAGGAGCGGCAAAGTACCAGAAGGCTGGCGCAAGGCCGTTATCGTGCCGCTTTATAAAGGAAAATGGTCACAGCAAGACTGTAAAAACTACAGGGGTATCAGCCTACTTAGCACCGTCGGCAAACTGTATGCAAAAGTTTTGGTTAAAAGATTGATGAATGAGACGGAAGAGAAGATGTGGGATGTACAAGCGGGATTTAGGAGAGGAATGGGATATATGGATCAAACCTTTTCCTTACGATCAATAGCCGAATTATTTTTTACTTACAGTCAAAAGGTTTATTGCGCTTTCGTGGACTTGGAAAAGGCTTATGATAGTGTGGTGAGGAATGAATTGTGGGCGACGTTGTCTATATATGGGGTGAGCGGGAACTTAATACGAGCACTGAGGTCACTCTATGAGAGTTCTAGTGCTTGTGTCAGAATGAACGGAGCCTACACAGACTGGTTTAGTATCGATAAAGTTGTTAGACAGGGATGTGTAGCATCGCCATGGCTGTTTAATCTATATATAGACAATTGCTTGAAAGATTTGAAAGAGAGTGATTATGGACTTAAAATGAATGGTCTGACTGTCAAATGCCTCTTATACGCTGATGACCAGGTTATACTGGCATCATCAGCTGAGAAGTTGCAGGCGATGGTCAGTATTTTGGAAAGACCGGAATGAGAAAAGGAATGAAAGTGAATGCCAGTAAAACGAAAGTAATGGTTTTTGAAAAGCAAGAAAGTATGACAGAGTGTGCAGTTTTGATTGATGGAGAACGAGTGGAACAAGTGGAAGAGTTTGGATACTTGGGGTCAATGGTTACCAGAGATGGAAAGTGTGACCGTGATACTGAGCGAAGAGTTATGTTAGGGAATCGAGTGAACGGGGCCCTGCGTAACTATATGTGCAGCCGGAATGTGTCTACAAAGGCACGTTTGGCTGTGCATCGGGGTGTGCTAGTCCCTACACTTACGTATGGAAGCGAGTGCTGGGTCTGGCAGAAGAAACATGAAAGCAAGATTAATGCAGTAGAAATGAGAAGTCTAAGAAGTATAGCTGGCATAAGAATGATAGATAAAGTAAGGAATAGTGTGATAAGGGAACGTTGTGGTGTGGTAGAGTATGTAGTGACAAAGATAGAGAAAGGGATGCTTAATTGGTATGGGCATGTAGAGAGGATGGATGAAAGAAGATTAACAAAACAAATTTACAAGGCGAGTGTGAATGGGCAAGCTGGTAAGGGTCGGCCTAGGCGAACATATCTCAATCAGATCGAGGACGTTCTGGAGAAAGGCCAGGTCAAAAGTACCCGTAACCGAAGAGCATGTATGAAGGTGCTTATGAAAGTAGAAGAAGCGAAAGATGTATGTCAGGATCGTAGCAAGTGGAAGGATGTGGTCTCTGCCTACCCTTATGGGAGAGAGGCGTGATAGTATGTATGTATGTATGTATGTAAGTGGAATAAGAACATCACGGCCGTGAGTGTGAGCGTTCAGGTAAACGTATCTATGTTAAATAAGTTTAATAAAATTTATTTTATTATATATTCTACAGTAATTTTTTTTTCTCCTATGTCAATAACATGTTATATCAGCTGACTTAATAACTAAATAATTAATTGTTATATTTTTACGTGTAATTATAGTTATTCTGTTTTTGTCTCAATTTCTTTAGAGAGTTTTGACCGCTGTTTATTTTAAGTCATTTTCGTCTTCTAACTCTTATGGATATTAAAAAGGTTTGTCGGTACAGAATGTGAACTAAGATAAGTAATAAACTTAAATAATTTGAAACTTTTTCATGGCTCGTGTTCTAAGTAGTATAGTCTTACGTACCCCACAGGTATTAAAGCTTTCTGGTCCCCCAGAAAGTTAGTCGAGGTGAACTTTCGAAAACCCTCGTTACCCTATTTATAAATCATGATAGTATACTAGCTCGTTCAGCATACAGTAAATGAGGTTAGTAATGTAATTGCGAGCTTCTTTGCTAAAAAATCTTATCTGGATATAGGTAAAAAGAATTTATCCACCATATCATGTGCGGTTCCTCGATGCGAGAAATTGACATATGTAAGAAATGTACGCAGTACATTTTGCAATCTGAATATGAGTAAAGCCATTGGCTACTTCCGTTTCATTTCTACGAAATTGAGCAGTTGAATTAATTCCTTTTGTCACGCGCCTGCTCTGCGTCTCTCTAGATCTCGGTGTAGTTCCAAAATCTTGGAAACTTGCCAACGTTTAACCCATTCTTAAGAATCGTGATCCTTGTAATATTCCACCTTGCTCGAATATAAACTTACTAGATTTTACGTGCGGCTTCGCTCGCATTAAAATCAATTTTATCAAATAAATCGGATGACGTAATAAAAAAATTCATACAAAGTTTTCGCTTTATTTGTATGAAAAGGTAGCCTATCATCATTTCCAGGGTCCTATCTATCTCTATACGAAAACTCATCAAAATCGATTCAGTGGTTTAAGCATGAAAGCGTAACAAACAAACTCACTTTCGCATGTATAATATTAGTGAGGGTCACAGAGTTAAATATGAACAACCAAGTTGTGACGTAAAATTCTAGCGTGTCTTTTCTCTACCAAACGTAACCTGTTCTATTTAACTGCGATGCTGCAAGGTGTACCCGTACTTGTTATTCATCCGTACCTGTTAGTGATACCCTGAAGCTTCTCAAGATGCATTTAAGACCATCTTTGAATTTGGCCGCACGAAAACTTGGGGATTATTTTTAGGGTGAAACGGTACTTTACAAGGGCGGAACTTTTTACTATGCATAAAGTACAAATATATTAATATTGCCAACAACTTGAATGTAGGCCACTCTTGATCCTTAGCACGTAGAATGAAGCCTAGTTAGTCTATACAAAAAGGCTCTAGATATAAAGACTAAGCATCGTGCAGTTTAAAAAAACAATAATTATTGTACCTAAGCATTTTCACATACATATACGTATGCATATGCATAAACACTTCGTATAGAGTACAATTCTAATAAATAATAAAGATAAATAAACATTACATTTTTGATGACTATTCTTCTCCTTCTTACCTCTTATCCTATCTAAGTAGGGTCGACTAACATGTCTTCTTCTTCCTCTCTACTCTGCCATATCTGTCATCTCGTAATTTACACCTTATTTACATATATAATTTGTAACACAGTCTATCCATATTTTCTTTGATCTTCTTCTACTTGTAGACTCGAAAAAAGTAAAACTTAAGTGTTTGTCAAATATTGAACAGTAAATACTAAATTAATTACCCCGGTCGTTAAAACGCACTACAAGTTTCTTTTATAGTAGAGAGTTAAGTACGGCTTAACAATGCGCTATAGAATTCTTTCAAGAACTGATTTAAGGATAGGTTATAATACCCCGGTACACTTCACATAAAGAAGCTGTTATATAATTTCGCGGACCATTTGTGCGACAAAGACTCGGATTTATTACCTACACACAGTGAATATGAAAGACATAACTATACAAATGTACATCAAGGAAACATAACACGTGAAATTTCAACAAAAGCGAACTTGCTCTGCGCCTGAATAGTACGTGAGCTATTGTTGGAAGGTACTTCATTATACTAAATTCAATAGGTTTTTTATATAAAACCATTTAGAGTAAGAAAAAGACAGAAAAAATCTATTGAAACCTCGATCATTTGGTTTTACATTGTAAGAGATTTTTAATTATAGGTATCATATATACATATGTTATATATGTCGTTAATATAAAACAGTTTAAGCTAGATTAAATGCATTTTATATCTTTATATATAAAAATTTCGTAACACGTTCTTGTCCAGAATATACACTTAAACAAATGAACAGATTTCAATGCAATTTTCGACACTATGTGCAGTTGTTATAACTTCGGAGCTAGAAAAGTCGTTATCTCGATGAGTGGCCACAACTCGATAAGTGACATAGTTCAAGTCTCATTAATTGTATAACAAAGAAAGGATCGAAACCACCAGCGCTTTACTTCTGCTGTGCAACGAAATCAAAAATATTGCAGACTAAGTTTAAGGAAGATTTATTACAATTATAGGTCAAAAGACTGTGAACAGATATTAACATCTCACACTAGAAGAATATTAATACTTTTTTGAGTGTTTTAAATGATAGTCAAATATATCAAGGATGATATTCAAATATTGTTCATCTATATAACGTCAAGAATGATTTCTTATTTGTTAAGAAGTAGCATTTTAATTTCAAACTAAACTATTGTGGCACATCAACCGTTGTTATTACGAGCCAAAAAGATCGGATATAAATAAGGCCGAGATAACTAGAAGTTAACTTAAATTACGGTCCGCCCGTGTTATAAATATTCAAAGAGCCGTTTGGAGCAAAGGCTTTGGAAAAAAAATTACATCTCTATTATTGGTCCTACGGTCCTACCTACCAAGGACGGCTCTATAACTTTTAATTTATTTCAATTATTACACTTTCTTCTTGACATTGGATTTACTTTAATAATTCTATATTCTAAGGAAATGTTACTCTAAAATTATATTTTATGGTATGACATAAAGAGTACTAAGACAGTACCTTCATAATTTAGCGATGATAGCTCAGTTGGGTGTGTGTACGGACGCCGCGTCAAGAATCGTGAGTTCGAATCCACGTGCAATGAGCATGAGCTTTCGGTAAAAGAAAACATCGTGATGAAACCATAGGATGTTGATAGGGCTTTCTGTAACGCCCGCCTGGCTAGCTACTACCCTCAAGTTGAAAATCTACCGCCAAATACCTATAGGTGTGTACCGGCAGTTGCACTTGAGAGCCAGTCCCTCCACTAGACTTAGCGTGTCCACCACTTAACATCAGCTGAGATTGTGGCCATAATACTAAACCTATTAAGCATAAAAAGCACAAAATTTTAAAATAATATTTTTTACCTTATACCTTTTTTTACCATAATTTTTATATTGCAATTGGATCATAACTTGATACACAAAATTATAGGTAGATGACTGGTGACAAGCAAACAAGTTAAATTACTACTGTATTTGCAGCACTTGCAGTAATAATGTGAATTTCCCTTGCGATAACATGGCTTTTTATATGAAGTCCTTTAGGCCAGTGTAATGACGTTATAATTATTTTTGGAGTTTATCGTATTATCAATGTACTATCGTATTTACTATCAATTACTTTAAGATCACATGCATATGCATTAAATCACTTACAAATCGGTCATCCCTTGTCCAAATAAGTTTTTGATAAAGATTTGTAATATCAAATATATATTAGTTTCTTTGCCTATTTATTACATAAATATAAAAATAAATTATATACATTAATTTTACGAATATATTTACTAGTTAGTTTTTAAATGTCAATACTGAGAAAAATATATCAAATTCATATCCAATACAATGTAATAAAATGGTAAACTTGACCTGTCTGTAAATTCTATATACTAAGAACCATTGATGGAATAGTGTATAAAGATCAGTATACATATCAATCCTATTTAGAGATTGTGCTTGTTTATTACTAAAATGAAAAAACAATAACATCCAGGTCAAACTTTCATAGAAAGTAGTTTGGAACTAATTAATTATTCAGGTTGTTTTGAAATTTAAGCTGTGGTTTGTGGATGGGTTTAATAGTAATGCAGTACGATATAAATGCTTCCTAAATAAAATATTGAGTTCTAGGATATGCTTAACATACTAATTTCATTGAGGACAATTATGTGAGAACAATATTCACGTAACTGACGATTTGTACATAAAACTGTTACACTCCTACATACTTATACAATCAGCAAATAAATAAAAAATTATAACGTAAACTAATCAGTAGTTATTTTATGAAGAGGAAGCAGTGAAATAACAAATATAAAGCAATAAAAGCTCAATAGATACCACACCACAAATATTCAGATACCACATTAATCGACATGAGTTCAAATCCTATTGAACTGAGGTTTCAGTGAAAGAAAACCTAGTGCTGAGGTACGACAATTTCTACCGCTGGTTACCTCACAACTTAAAGTTGAAAATTGGTGTCAAGTACTTATATGTGTATTTTAGCAGCTTTGCATGAGAGCTAGTCCTTCCGGTAGGCTTAACGCCTTGAGCTATATTGTCAACTAACATCAGGCGAGATTATGGTGAACACTTATAAAGAATTAGAAAAAACATATACACATATAAAGATCGCGAACACTTTTCAATAAAATTTTATACATATACATACACTCAATTAGTTATACCATGAATAATGTTTCGTAATATTTAAAAAAGTTCTACTATGTCGGCTGTCTCGGTTCTCCGATACTCTATACTGATAAGCACCATTTAATGATTAATCACCTCACGAATAACTTCTCCCTTTTATAAAACCAATTTGTATCTTTATTTTAGAGGCGAACAAGATCGGTGTCTTAATCTTATTGTCTATCAGTTTTATTGGTTGACGTGATCAATGTTATTTTTTATTTCGTTTTGTCACTTTTTTATATTATTTATATCAGATTACAAGCTAGTGTTTTCGTTACTAAGTAAATAAATTAAATAATAACTTATGTTGATGGCAGTAAATAACGAAAATTCGCTTATAACACCTAGTAAATAAATGTAATTTAAATTATAATAACGTCTAACTGTAAATGTCGCACTGCACGAAACGAGCATATTTATATTCAACTATATAATGGTTTTTACTAATAAATATCACTAATATTTGAAGGCCAATGTTTAAAACAGTTATTACCCACAGAACTTCATCCCTTAGCATCAACGGTGATCGGCCCCGAATAAATTAGCTATAATTGAAGGAGTTCCTTTGGCGTAGTAATCTAATACCTATAAATAAAGTCAAGGTCATACAGGACATACTTGCGTGGTCTCACCAAAACTGAGACAACCATTATAAGTTCATTTAATTAAAGCTATATTAATCGCCGATTATGACATTATTTAATTAGTCCTTAGTGTTTCCTTCCCATGTAATTCGGTGAATAAGATAATCTGCCGAGCTCCAACATTACTAAGATTACTACACTGTTTGCTTTGCACTTTATAACTATTTACTCGGTGTTGGGTAAACTGAACTAAAGCCAAAACAAATTTAAATATGTACCATAAATTAAAAGTTCAGTTAAATATACTTTCGTATTACATATAAATAAGGTTGAGAATCGTTTCAAATTTTCGACAGTACACATTCTGCGATTGTTCACGATATGTTGACAGCTCCCATATTGGATATTGCCATTGTTTTTCTCGGTGACTCGCTAATCTCTTTTTGTAATGAAGATTGTAAAGTTATATTGTAGTTTTTTTTTTTTTTAAGTTGAGTAAGTAATTGAAATAAGGTGACAACTAATATTCAAACCTAATAATTCGTTGCGAGGTAACATAGCTTGTCGTTAATAGAACTAGTTGTATCCTTTTATATCTTTTATTAAAAACTTTAATAAAAGTAGTTAACATTTATAACTTTAAACAATCAACCCAGGTACGAACATTCAAATTTATTTTTAACTTTTATTATTTTTATTTTTAAATGCCGTCAGAATAAATGAAGTACTCAATTTCAAAAACGAAATAAAATGTTAAAAACCATCCAAGCCGTATAGAACCGGGCACAAAAGGAAAAGAGAGAATAGCTTTTATGTAGCTGAGTACAAAAGAGACAAATATATCGGAACCACGTGACACCTGCCGGCCGCCAAATGAAGATATCACAGCTGGATGCGAGTGGTTCACATTCCAGATGTCTTCTACCTTTGTTATACTGTTTTAAACTATAATAGTTAAAAGTATATTCAAAGTCATTATTATATTTTCTTAGAAATATTATCCTATATCGATTTGGTAGTTTGTCTGCAATAATCGCAACTAAATGAAATTGTAATTTAGTACTTATAAACAAAAAAATATTTTAAATTACACGGCGACTATCTGTGTACAAATCTATTGATGTTAAATAATTTTAACAAATCGACCATTATTAAATATTGTAAAGAAATTAAAATAACAATACATATCATTTTAATCAACAATAAATACATTGATATAGTTTCAAAATTGTGGGAAAAAATATTTATTACTTATAAATGTTACCAAAGGTTGAAAACATGAGAACGAAAGAAACATCAAAACGTCCACAGATGCTACTAAAGTCTCGTAGTGTTACTAGTGTGCTGCTACGGTACAACGAATACAAAAGGTTTCCTACAAACAGGATATGACTTTATTCTTCTTTCTTCATTTTACTCCTTTTACAATGTCACATTACTAATAAAATTGGTTATAAATATATATAAATTATGTGATGTTAACATTTAGAAAATGTCAAAGACGATATAATTTACAACTTTACATAAAGTAAAAACACTCGTATAATTATTGTTCTTAATTGCAATTATTAAATTTTACCCCTGAATATAGTTTGAAATTAAAGTATATCGTTCGGAAACTGTGCATTATAAACTTATATATGATTCTGACCAAAAGACATCAACGCGCGGTAAATTAAACTTTCGTTACTATGATTGCCTATATTTAACTGTGAATGATTTTTATAGGCCAAATGCCATTTCACTAATTAATAATAAAGCTTAAAAATTATTGATTGTATTTATTGATAAAATGATTGATATTGATATGAAACTAAATTACAAATAAAGATTGAATACTTGTATAATCTGGAAGTGTCAACTTCAAAACAGGAATCTGAGGCTAAGCATTTACGTCAGCTCCCACAGCAATCATCCAACCAGTATAATTAACAGTATTATATAATAAAGAGTTTCTTTTTTAATGTCAGCTTTGGAAATATCATCACTTAAAATTTAATATTATTAAACTCTAACGTAGTTTGAATCTTAATAATAACCTCGCATACTTATCATTACAACTTTAAGAATCAATTATTAAAAAATAAAGAAAACTCCTGTTTATATAGGTCTTCAGGATTACATAATAATTAAAAATCTTTTCTTTTAGTAAACATAGCAGTATATATTCTTACGATATAAAATTAATCTAATGCTAACTTTCCACTTAAAATGTTTAGTCAAATTCTTATATCTTATTTATTTGAATTTGAATTTAGTTATTTCCTGTGAAATTAGTTACTATGTCGTGAGCTATTAGAGTAAATTAGTTTATACGATTAAATTAAGCTCCGTTTTTAAGCTCATTAATTAATGAATTTAATATGGTATTTTAATTGCAATGTACATAAAATTAAAAAAAATGTCCGTATACTATGTATATGAATTAACTTTAAAATGTTTCTTCAACTTTGTCGTGCTCACACAATTTTTCTGCCATATAAAAAAATATGGAACTGTAATCGGGATTGATTATGCAAGGTATACCAGATATACTCAGATATTCAGATGTTCTTTTCATGATTTTCTCTTATAGTAATAAAATATACTTTGTGTATAAGATTAAATAAAAATAACGTAAATTAAACTGAATAATTTAATAACACAAATTAATACCGACTCAAAATTATATTGACCGAATTATATATTAAAATTACACACAAAAATCCGTTAAAACTTGTGAGTTAGTAGCAATTATGTAAATGAAAGTTAAGAGACATCGTATCGATTTTTCCTCATAATCAATTATAGATTGAACATTTATACACAATTATTACACCACGTAAAAGCTAAGAGAAAGACCTAAACTTTATTCCTTACCCATATTCAAAATTGATTATAAACTGCTTTACTTACCTACTTGCAAATTACTTATATAGTTAACAAACTATAAAGTAACAAAATAAGTTGTATGAGGCTACAAATCTTTTTGGTAATCATCTAAGATTGGTTCAGCGATACCGGAAGCAGTCAAAGGTACAAACTACAAATAAATTTTAATTATTATACTAAACAGCGTTGAATTTATATTTTATTTATAAAACCAATGATAAATCCGAAGAAGTATGTTTTTTATTTTTGTGAGCCGAGTTATAAGCGTGAAGATAAATAAATGTAAACACACACTCTCCTTTACAACATACCACGGGTTTTTTATTCAGAAAAGTTTAATATATTGCCTTTTACGTAAGCTGTTTGATTGGTAGCGGCGATAATGGCACCTTGGTCTGGAACAGGTTCGGTACGATTGCTCGTTAGCGTCCAATGAAGTTGTTATACGCGACTGCTCGCACCTCTAATTTTTATTATGTCTTCATTTTCTGCTAAATCACTGACGTTATTACTGATGATGAGAAAATCGTTGAATAAATCTTATTTTAAAACAGATATAACTGAAAGGAAAAAGTTTGTTTTGGTCATGAAAATATATGACATACTACCAGTAATAATTTAAGATAAACAACCTCAACATAATCAACGAATACAACCTTCATATTGTTTTATATATGTTCCTTGAATATTATTGGTGCATAAAAAGAAAATTTTGCAAATTCGATATCAGTATTTTAATAGATAAAAATCCCTTTTACAATATAACATTTTTGAGGATTTTAAATATATTTCAGTTTGCTTATAAATTTCAATGTACTTAAAGAATTTGAAATCAGTAATTCACCTGCTTATTCAATTAATACATATTTACATTTTAAATAAAAAAATACATTTACTGATTTTTTTATCATTACAAAATTTTTTGGTGAATTTACCAGTACATATTTTAACTATTTTTTGCGGAGTTACTAAATTTGGTAAACAATACATTTATATGTGAAATAAATAAATATACAAAAATAACCAATATTTTTCAGTTTTATATTATTCATTGTTGTTTCTAATTACCCTCCAGTGTCTTATATTAACGTGCCCGGAAAATATTTTGTGAAATAGTATGCCTATAGTTTATAACTACTTTTTACAGATATATCCATTTTGCAAGAATATTAAGAGTTTTATTTCTAATGTTTGTATGTATAATTCATATACATACAAGTATCTGATGAAAATGAGTAATAAATATTTAAATTTTTACCATTCTTGGCTTTTATTATCTCTAAAATCCGAAAAACCGCATCCGGTATACGTGTAACGCGTAGGACGCTCATATCAGAACTCAGAGCAAAATGTTCACCCACTCCCACACTTCCCCTTTATGTAGGCGCCTAACATGAGACACCTTACTAAAACACAGTCTAAACTCAATTGTATTTTAATTACGGGTGGTTAATAGAAGCATAAATTTTCTCTTTTACAAATTCATTGTATGTAAAGTTTGTCATATTTTTAATAAAAGATCATAAATTGTTATCCTTATGGATCCTGAAATTAATTATAATATTAGTAACTAGCAACAGGCACGAGCGGTGAAGGTGACTGTTGACAATTGTCGAATGGGGGGCCCCCTTAAATCTACATCTGAGTCGCAAGTCTCAGAACACTCTCGTGTTTTCCTCTCTCTGCCACAACGATAAGGTTTCACAGTGAATCCGTGGTTTGCTAATAACTTTGTATCTCAAATAGGATTTTTTTTATGTTTCTACATATATTTAATATATACAGAAAGTTTACAAAAACAATTATACTTAGATCATGTATCTACACAAACGAATTCATATATTTTAATATAAACTTGCCTTTATATTATACTATAAATAAGCTGTCTTAGTGAATATTTATCAGTAGCGAGTCGCTGTCGAACCGAAAAGAAAATAAGTAAGTAAGAAAAAGCGGAAAGAAAACGATAATATTATGGTTTGGTACGACTAACCTGCCCCGTCCACCCGCACAGCCTCGGGCGCTGATCTCGACGAGTTAATCAGCGGTAACCAGTGATATTTAAACTTCATAAGGATTTTTATATTTAAACCACCTGCGTTCAGCTTTCTTCTTATTTTTTATTTTAATATTATAATTTATTTCTTCAAAATCAGTTATTAAATAAATAATAAAAACTGTTGCATAAAATACAAGTGCAGAATTATAGTTATAGTAGAGAGCGCTAGCTCAAAGTTTCCCTGTATGATCACATCAAAAATGATTAAAGCAAAAGGACTAACGCTACCGAGATATATCCCAGAATTTTTAGAATAGAGTAGCGATGGGCGCCGTACAACGCTCGAAGATAGGGCTGGGTGCCGACCATGCACCGAAGGACCAAGCACGTGCATGCAAGTAAAGGCGAAAGGATGCGGTCATCACAGGACCGGTGGTTCTGGCGATATTTGAGAATAGAGGATGGAGGGTAAAATTCAAAAGTTTTATTTGATTTTATTAACGTTAATTTATTACGCGCTAACACCAAGTCCAAAAACTGTCGCAAATTTTATGAATTTTGACAGCTATATATATATATATATATATATATATATTTCAAACTCATATTCTTTTGGATCTTCATATGCTTGATTAACTATATTGTCTATTAGAATATAAATTTAGATCCATAGGAAAAGCTTACTTGTAAAAGTATAAAGGAGATAATGACGTGTAATAACCATACATTTTGTTTTGATATGTATAATTATAATAGTACTATCATACTTTTAATATATGAAATAACGTTTAAAAATAGGCAAATTTCATAGGCATACAACTTGATATATAGAAAGTTACGTAGGTAAAAGAGTTACAATTTTTCATAGAACGATAAACTTTAGATTGAGAACCTTTGTAGATAAATGAAACATAATGACTCTATCGGCGGCGGCGAGGCGGCCGTCGCGGCCAAGAACCCGTGTAGTGATTCAAACACCCATCTTTGATTTTTCTACTATCATAAAACGCACGCACGCTCTTAAAATCCATACTTAATATATAATGCTTATATTATTTTATATTTCTTTGTCCATTATTGTTAAATCCAAAGAGAGATGAAAGATTACTGAAATTATTATATTTTTAAAATGAACAAAACATATGAAGTTTAAACAAATAGGTATTGTACTTGTAGTACAAAAACCTAATAAGGTAATTTAATCAATCTAAAATGTAAATTGATATTAACGGGAAACAAAAATCATTTATCTTTGTTATTTTATCTTTCTTTGTCATTCATATCCAAACAGAGGTGAAAAATTACTGAAATCATTATATTTTTAAAAAGGAACAAAACATATAAAGTTTATACAAATAGGTATTGTACCTACAGTAAAAAAAAACCTAATAAGGTAAGTTAACTAATAAGGTAAGTTAATCAATCTCATATCTAAATCGATATTAATGGGAAACCAAAATCATTTATCTCTGACGACTAATATGAATTATTCTAAATCAATACACTTCTAAAGTTCAGCAGCATGGCTGTAATATTCCTGGTGATGCGGCTATCCATAAGTGCCGGTAACCATTTACCATCAGATGGGCCATTTGCCTGTTGGGTGCCCAAGAGCACAAAAAATAACAGTTCATAATCAGTATGAATTTATTATATTTTTAATGCAAGCATTAGTAAACGAACCTATAGAAAATATATAGAGTATTACATTTACATCATAGTATAAGCCCCAAAAGTAAGCAATAATAAATTATTTGTAAGTAATAATGCGTAAATTTTATCTAAATCTACATTCAAGGTCATCGCAATTAATACACGGATAAAATTCAAAAACTTGTGGTAGATCAAAGATCGAAACTTTAATGAAGTCTATAATGTTGAGGGCAGGCGGCTTCTTAAAGGAGAACCCCTCTTTGATGTAACCGTCTACGCATCGCACGGTGACAGTGTGGAAGTGATGATGCTTTTATAAAAACTAAAAACCCTATAATTTATAGTTATACTTTATCTTGTTTCGACCGCTGACCAATACACTAAAGATGGACTCACCGCTCTTTCAATTTAAATGAAAGGTCGTGTTAACTGTGCATAAACTTATTTCAATTTATTATTCAATGTTTTTCCCTTGAACGTTATTGAGTTCACAAATATACTTTAATTCCATTAAACTAAAGAAACTGAAATAACTACTTAATTTTTAAGATAAGTTGTAATAATGATGTAGAATCTGTGAAGTCTTATACGTATCTTAAACGAAATTTAAACTGACACTTAATAACGATAAAA
Source organism: Actias luna (assembly GCA_039707435.1). NCBI lineage: Eukaryota > Metazoa > Arthropoda > Insecta > Lepidoptera > Saturniidae > Actias > Actias luna. Next base: position 9,934,987 of record JAZHAC010000006.1, on the reverse strand, counting down.
ATAATTATAATCTTGATGACTCTGAAACTGAATAAACAGTTGTATCTATCACCATGAAAAGCAAATACCTCTAAATTTATGATATATACTATGTGTGTTATAATTTGGAAATATTCATTACAATTGTACTACATATACATTGTAATACATTTTCATTAAAATAAATATTCGTCGGATTCTTGTAAATTCCCGTTAATCTAACAAATAACGATATTAGTTACAGTAAAAGAAAATATCGAAAATTTAAAAGCTTGGAAAATATTTTAATTTAGCCGTTTAGTTGTTGGCATTTGATACCATTATACGTCGTGAATTGAGATAGTGATTAAACTCTACTTCTATGTATATAACCTAATTTTGTTCACTTTATAAGTTTTGTTGGTAAAAAAATAACTTACAAAAATAATCATTATAAATTATATTTTTATTTAACATTATTATAAATAGTAATATTTCTCAGTGTAAACTGAATAACGTAATAATTATTTATTGTCCCAATTTATAATGTTAATATTTACGAACATATCAATGTAAGAAGCTGGTTATTAATTTATTTATGAAATTATCTTTTTTCATTGCTATTCTAGATCCGTTAAGCATACGTATAGTAAAGACAAAACGAATTCTACTCAACGTATATTATAACAAATTGTATTATATGTAGGAACAATATATATCAACATGAAACGTCTACATACTATTTTAATATAAAAGATTGTTATATATTTGTTTGTTTTTAATGAATAAAATATAGCATTAATGTGCTTTTACGTAATTGCATTCATTTCCAAAACGAAATTAGTAAATATTTAGTTTGAAGAATGAATTATCAACTCGTAGATTACAAAATAGAATATTAAAATAAATCAAAGTACAATTTAAAATGCTCCCAAGTAAAATGTGATCAGCTTAAGGGATTAGAAACGAAGATTACTTATAACTTTTTCTCGCACGCGAACCATTTATTCAATTGAGCAGGTAACCGTGTGTAATGTACAATACTAATAGGATATTAAAGTAAATGAGTAACGCTGGTAGCTGTTTGAAGAATTTCTGTGAAAACTGTTAAATATATAGAACTAACTTAAATTGTATAGGTCGTTTAGAGCATCTGATAACCATTAACAGCGCCACCAGTTCAACTTTAAAATTTATTTGCCTTAGATTTAATTAAGTGCGTGAAAACTCAGATTAACCCATTATCAATTCATCATCATTTACAATAACTCCTCTTTACTATGTACTTGGTGTTTTATCATATCCTATGTGGGTAAATTACAATACTGGGATTCGCAGGTGGGTGGTACATTTTTTATGATGATTAGTCAATTACCTACAACGATAAGAAGACAGACAGTTTTCTTTTTTGTTTCTTTAATTCCTATCAAATATTATAATTTCTACAATTGTATATAATAAAATATTATTATAAATAAATGCAAGCACAAATCACAGAATTATAACCATTCAAATTTTGTTAAAAGTAATCGGTAGGAGTAAGTGAAGTAAGAGTAATTATAGCATATACTTTTAATTTATTTTAATCAGTGTAATTCTAAAATGAGTATGTTTTGTAGTGTATAAAGTAATATATGAATGATTTGATATCATTATATACCAAAATAAAAAATTAACAAATATTGTTAATAGAAAATATCGACTTTTTATATAACTAATTACTTTTTTGAAGCGATGATAGCTCAGTGGTAGTATGTACGACTTCGTGCCAAGGGACGCGAATCCATCTACAATGAGCTTGAGCTTTCGGTGAAGGAAAACATCGTGAGGAAACCATAGCATGGTGGTAGGGCCTTTTCTAATGCCCGCCTGGCTAGCTACCACCCTCAAGTTAAAAATCTGCCGTCAAATATCAATAGGTGTGTTACGGCGGTTGCACTTGAGAGCCAGTTCTTTCACAGGTGTAGCGTGTCTACCCACTTGGGCTCTATCGTCACTTACGATCAGGTGAGATTATGGCCACAACGCTAAAAAAACCTTAACTATAAAAATAAAAAAATAATAATAAGTAATAATGGTCAACGAAAATATGCGTTCTCAAAGATACACAGGTATGTTCTATACTTTGAACAGCTGAATTATGATTGCACCATTATAAAATAACTCAATTTGGACCAAATTCGTTATTATATCCGTGTTAAAATGTTTCTGTTACCTCTTACAATTAAGAATATTATCAAATATAAATGTAGAGAAAGTTATACAAATTTTATTCCTTAAACTGATCGCTTATGATAGTAACAATTTGATTACAGTTGCCTATGCAACTTCTATGACGTGTTTTTTTTATTATTACCCTGAAGTATCAGGAGTATTATATTATATATATCTATATTCTATATATTATTGACAAGATAAAGTGAAATTAATGCCTTACTTCCATAAAATAAATACCTTAATTCCAGGTATTTATTTCTTAAGTATATCTACATAGTTTCAGTACTTAAGTATAAACCAATACTCAATGAGACTCCATGTGTTGGTATTTGGATACTCCAACGAGCCACGTATGTACGTCTGAGCCTTAATTTTCAGATCAAGTACTTACCTGGCTAGCAATTTCAAGTTGAAAATCTGTAGTCTAGCATATATAGGTATATTCTAGCAGTTGCGCTTTAGAGCCATTGCGTAACGTACTATATCATCATTTAACTTCAGGTTAAGACTAGGTTTAATCAATCTCCAAGTTTAATTTAAAATCTAGTACCTATGTCTAAAATGAAAATTTAAAATTCCATATGAATAATGTTGGGGCCTATTTCTTCTATAATAAGCGTTTTTATATATCAAATGAAGGTGAGATCAAATTAGAAAAGCGAATTCGTTTATATATATAATATACTGTATATTAAATAACCTCTATCTATCCTTGGTATGGAATAATATTTATAGACTTTTAACGACGGAAACAATGTTTCTCCTCGAAATTGATTATACCATCTATAAACTTACATAATTAATATACATTCACGTAAGATTAAGTACTTCACTAAAAGTTCGAAGTCAAATAATCTACAGAAAATCTAAATTATAATAATTTAAGGTACGAAATACTACATTTAAATAAAAACACAAGACCTATCGAAGACTACACATTATATATATGTAGTTGATATATTTCTACACGAAGATGAGCTTAAATTAGACATCGTAACATCCGCTTAAGATACCCTTAACAAGTATTAAGCGAGTATCTCACAAATCCAGGTAATTCCTGTACTGTAAGAAACAAAAGGAATGTACTTTTCTTCACACACACACACACTTGCCACACACGAAGTATATCAAATTGTGGCGCAACAATGAGGAAACCGAATAGGTTTGAAGGCATAATTACTGCGGAGAGGCATCATCAGTGATCATTACAGGTTTGAAGACGGGTAATATCTGATGACGGCAGGCCACCCACGTAAGCTAGCTGGATTATAGTACAGTTTACCAAATATTAGAATCACGATCTGCAAAAATTCTCAAGAAAATGAAGGTACAACCATTTGTTTAAAATGAGCAAACGTAATTGTAATGTTTGGGCTTTCTCAATAGTTGAAAAATGAAATATCAACCATCGGAAATTAGCACTGGTTTAATAGAACGTAAAAGTACACATTGCAAAAATATTTTTTATTCTAAATATGAAAGTAGTGTACATTAGATGTATGGTGATGGGTACATGTATTATAAAAAATCATTATTTGTGATTAAAAGGCTCTGTTTTCATTACGAAGGGATTAAAAATGGAAAACCTATATTTAAATTCTATAGGTTTGTCATATTTTATTAAAAAAAATTTAAGATCCTTTACATCTGTACTTACACATCCATGAAAGTATCTAAAAGGAACTTTCTCAACCAACTTGCCCCTAAACTTATGTAAAAAAGTGATGTGCGGCGTACATGCAATGCGATTTATAAACGTGCAGAAGCATGCTCGAGCATGAGACGACCTCGGTGCTCCTCCAGAAAACTTCATCGTTAAACCAATTACAATTTCAAATTGTTCTGTGATAAATACGCCAAACATAAAAAACGAATATAAACTATGTTACATAAAAATTATGTCATAAAACACGTTAAATATTTCTATCTATGTATAGTGTGGATGCGTAACTTTTTTATTTTTACCTTTTGAATGAATCTGATGAGCCTGCATTCATCACTTCAAATCTTTTTAAATTTTAGTGTTACCAGAAACACGGTACATAATTATAGGATATAATATTCAACAGCAAAAATTATATATCCATAATGAGATTTACAATAAGACAAAAAAAGATCCAAATATTATTTAAACTGAAGTCATCTGTATATTTAATTATAAACTATCACCCAATTTGTAGATTGCTTATAATACAAATAAGTAGTAGTTTTGATGTTCACAAGCGCCTTCTTAGGGTCTAAATTAAATAAATATTTTTGATTTGATTTCGCATCAATAACTTCATCTAAAATATAGTTAAATTAGTTTGTAACATTTTCCCTAATAGCGACATTCCACAGAATAGGTTGTTAGGAAAACAATTGCTATGAAACCCTATGTAACTACAAATAAAATGAGATTCTGTATATAAATATTTTATTTTGAAATATTTACTATACCAGATATATATTGGAAACAATATTCAACTGTTTTTGGTAACGGTTCTGTGTTTTGTATTTTCAAGTACCAAGTAAGTTTGTGTTTAAATTGTTTCTGTGTTAGACCTTATAGACATCGGAACTTGTTTAGTAAGCCCCATCTTTAACATAACCCTTCAAGAAAAAATCTAAATATGAGAAATGCTGCATTTACATGGTATTAGGGTTTTTCTAATGCCCGCCTGCTAGCTACCACCCTTAGTTGAAAATCTACCGCCAAATTCCTATAGGTGTGTTCCTGCGGTTGCACTTGAGAGCCAGTCCCTTAGGCTTAGCGTGTCCACAATCCTGGGCCACAACCTCACTTAACATCAGATGAGATTGTGGCCATAACGTTGACACTAACTAAAAAAACAACCTTGTTTGTACTAACCTTTTTAAGTTATTATGTAAGAAGTTGTGTGCCAGTGTTTCATCCAGTTGAAAGTACACACCTTTTTAAATCCAATATTCTACGAAGGACTTGTGAAAGATCTAATATTTTCATGTGCACATTGGACAAATGTCTATCATAAATTTTCTAGTACATTTTTATTACATTAGTCTGAATAAAATCTATAGGAAGTAGGAAATATAATAAAAATCTATCTTGAGGTCATCCATTGCCTATCGGGTCTGCTAAAATGGTCTAAAATTTGTTTTCGATCTACGAAAGATTTGGATAATATAACTGTAATATATGTTATATTTTTTTTAGATAATTCGAAGTTGTTTATAAGCTCAAAATAAACTGCTCCACAAAGGTGTTTATATATTCTGGTCATACTTAATTATCGTAAAGCTTGGGGTATTGCGTAAAATAAATTAATAACACCACTTAAGGAGAAGCACTGTCTAGGTTTTTTTTTATGTTACATATATAACGAGTGTTATTAGTAAACAACTACGTACAGCAGTAAATTTTCGAAGGTGTAATCTTTTTCCACGACTATTAAAAAATTAGTACAACTTTGTAAATGTTTTTAATTTCTACTACAAAAAACTTGGTTTTAGTATTTTTTTCATCATTTTACTTTAAATAACTTTCTTTACACAGTTGGCATAGTCGAATCTCTGTGAATGAGTATCATAAATCTAACTGATATAAACCGTTACGCAACGAAACACTAAGAAACAAATAGCAATAAGAAATAATTGAGAATTCAGGTCGTCTCGTAAGTAATTAATCCTTCAACAAGATACAGATTCATTAATGTTTCTGTCGGCTGTAACCACAATTACGGTACAATAGTTCTTTGTACCCATGGACCGCCTATTTTCATATCTAATGCCAAATTTATGGACACTGGCAAGTCGATTATTATGAAATTACCTAATTATTATGAAATTCCGTAGATTATTTCTCTATGATATTTTATAACTCTGGTTCATTTTTAGAGATCCATCATTCACGCAAAATCTCCCGTAGAAGAAATAACAAAAAAAATAGTTACTAAGAAGAATACGTATGCCGATCAATCATTGTACATTTACAATTAAACTAAGTGATAACCACAATTGAAATAACAATCTATAAAACATCAGATCCCGCTTTTTTATAATTCTTGCGGAAATTCTTGGCGGAATGCCAACTATTCAATTTTCAAATTTCAATTTTGCATCTGGAAACTTGCAATGAAACTATCAAGAACATGGATCAAATCATTGTTTTTATATAAAATAGTTTATATATTTTAACCGATTACGCATAAGAATAAACCGACATCAAATGTAGTCTATGGACGTCTGTGGTCAAAAGTGCATTTACAGGTTGAACACACCTTTCTGTAGATATTAGTCGCTGTAGTAGAAATTAGATTGCAGATTTATTAGTTTTTCTATATTCAGTCATGTGTTTAATTTATTATACCAATTATAGTACAAAATACACAATTATGCAAAAATACAGATGAATAGAAATAAAGTTTATTTGTATATTTGTAGAACAAAATAACCACAATACTAGACATCATTTCTGAATTATTTTGCTGGTATTTAGGTTGTCAATAGAGTACCATAAAATACGTGTTTTTTTATAAAGTCACAAAAAATTCACACGCCTCTCCCTAACAAGTTTTGTCTCCCCAGGAAGTAGCCTATTTGACAAGCTAAGTACCTCTCCACTTCAAAAATGGATAACAAGCACTCGTTTTCATGGTGAAATGCTTTTGATTGCTCGTACGTGATCCTTTTTGCAAAATCACATTTTAAGCCCATATGGGAACGGATGTGCCAACTTAGCTGTTAGCCGGTAGTACAAGTAAAAAACTATTTACGTGCTTGGCAGAACTTTATATGACCCCTTATGTAAGAGAAGAATGGTAAAGTGAAATACTTCAATTTTACGTGTTTTTTTATAGTTAATAATATCTTTAGCGTTATAGCCGCAATCTCATGTGATGTTATGTGACGATGTGGCCTAATATGGTGGACACGCTAAATCTAGTTAATGGAGGGACTGGCTTTCAAGTGCAACTGTCAAAACACACCCACAGCTTGCCAGTAGGTTTACTTGAGGTTAACTTGAGGGTGATAGCTAGCCACCTAGCTCCACCACCATGCTGTGGTTTCATCACGATATTTTCCTTCATCGACTGCTCAAACTTATTGCTAGAATTCTAACTCACGTCCATTAATTGAGCTATCATTGTAACATTGAAAATTAATAAGTAACTTTAATAAAACTGTTTCTATAAATTTTCTACGAAAACCATAAATAGGGATCTTTATATTTTAATGCAAAAACTCGTCTGGATTTACTATTTAATACGGACTTAACCAGACTAGATTTATCGTATTTCTCGATCGAATTTTTTTATAAAATTTAAAGTTGTTATAAAAACAATATCACAAGTATACCTACCAAACACACGATACACTCGTATAAAAACGATCAATGGAAAAAAATGGATAGACATTTAAAACGATCAAATGTACCCTTCTTAATCTCTTTTTTATATAGGTACCTAATCTGTAAGTCACAAATGCAACAATGGGATCACTCTCGTTCTTTATTACTACCCGTAAAACGAAGATGACTTTCATTTTACCCAGTATATTCAGACTTTTCAGACTTGTCATTAAAATAATTATGGATAAAAAGCAAACTTTTGTAATCTTAAAGTCTATAAACATAATTTATAATGCTAGTACAAATTACTCAACTAAATAATATAAAGTTTAAGAAAATGACAACAAGCATTGAACTATTAGTAAAGTAAAACGTCGCGTCGTGACGAAATAATAACAGGGTGGTAACGGTGGTTGTGGTAATTCATATTATTGTACACATAAATTAAATGTATGCTGTGCTTGCTTATAATAATTTGTACATTTAATATATTTAGTGGAATGTATCTGAATATTAGGAATAATGTACAAACGTGACAGACTGAGATACCTAAAACAGAAAAAAATTGTCTAATGCCACTGCATCACTGCTATCAGACTTAAAATTTATCACCAAACAGAAGGTGCGTTCTAGTAACCATACTCGATACCCAGTTCTCATACTAATTTTAAAGCGTTACTCTCTTATTTTAAATTGTCACTAAACATAAGATGAGATTGTCGCCAAACCATATTAGAAGAAAGTAGATGCATTGAATTAAGAAAATTTAGATGTTACCTTGCTGATAAAAATCGAAGATGTTTATCAATTTACTTTTGACTCTGTCTGGCTGGTTAGATTTAATCATTTTATAATTTTTGTATGTATAAGAGAACAATACATATATATAAATTGATATGGGATTTCGATTTTGATTTTTAATAGTAATACAAAAAAGTGGGAAATTTTACACCAATGACATTTAGTGCTTCCTTGATCGAAATTAGTCAATATTTGTAAAAGAAAGTAACAGAAAATTATATATTTAGTGTAACGATAATCAATTAAAACCCATTGTTAAATAATTTATGAACAAAATTGTGTATTTGTTAAAATGATATATCTGTTTCTTATGAACAAAATGACATATAAAGAAATAACTATAACATTAATGTCAAAATTTACAATTTTACTCATCATTAATATCAATGTTAATAATATGTTAGTCTAATAATGTGAACCAAATAAACCACCGCAATCACATTCCTTCGAACTTACTACATAGATGTCGAGAAAGATGGACACGTAGGTATACCTATGTACCATAACCATGCTCAATTGAATATATTGACGCTTTCTCCTTAAAAAAATACGATTTCAAAAGTTATTACTGTTCTACACTAGACACAAAGGTTGGTTTCTAATATCTAAAACTTTTCGATTGATTTCGCACTTGGAGATTGACAATAAGCCGTACGTTTATAAACGCTAAGTATTTTACTCTGCAACTAATGAATTCTTCCTCTAAAATTTACCACGGGCCAAACATTGGCTTAACTGCGTCAGTACGTATGTATATATCCATTTGTCCATATATACCATTTTTTTATTTTTGCTAAAGAGAACTGAAAAAGATGCCTTTTTTATGTGTTTCATATGTTTCAATATTCTAGATGGATAAAACAATTATTACGCAAGTAGTTATTTTAACCAAAAACTTAGCTTATATACGGGATCCTTTTCATAAATTTGTAATATGCATAAAACTTATTATAGTTTGCCATTATATCGGCGTATATGAAATCAGCGGGCATACCTTTTGATATGTTTGTGAAAGGCTGCGAGTTCACCTCATGAGATATAGATTAGATTGTGCTTGTTAAATTCGACATTCAGCATTCATTGCTATACATATGACAGCACCGAGGACGCCTTGTACATCGGCCGTGCCAATTTTTCTCGGGAAACGTCAACAAATGCCGGATTAAACTGGTATCTAAAGTCGAGACTTTAAACAAGTCTCGGAATAGGACAGACTATACTTACTCCAAATTAACCCTAAAAAGACATAAGTTTGCGCGTTCACTGCTAAAAAGAGTCCCTTCAAAAACGCTCCCTTAGGTATCTCGCCTTGCATCGGAATTATTGAAGTTGACATTTCGAGTGTTGTTCAGTTTTTTTTTTTGAACTGGCATACGCTGTTAGCCTTAAGGGCTTTAACAGCTTCACCGAATTTTTGGGCACCTAGCCCCGAGGCAGTAGGACCAAGGCTGCCAGAATAGCCGAACCTCGGCTTAGGGTGCTGCCGAAAAATGAACAATTCTCAAAAGAGGAACTACTGAAAATATTTTATCAGTTGATGCTGATCATGGCCTAATGAAAGCGTATCAGTCACCACGTCAGCCGATAAACATTGTGATGGAACTATAGTATGGTGCGAAGCCATTTTCTATTGTTCACTAGGATAGCTACGACCCTTAAATTTAAAATTTAATGCTAAGCAGCTAGAATTGTACATATTACAGTAATTCCTCTTGAGAACCAGCTCTATTGTTGGTTACATTGCCACTTAACATCTGGTGAGATTGTAGCTAAATGCTAAACCTATAAAGAGATTTGGGGATTGGTATAGTGCGATCACCCTGGTTGCTGCATTACGTCATATAACTTAATGATTTCTTATGTTTACGCGAATATTATTCATCGAAATAAAACTAATTTAAACGGATTTTATCGCGGTTATTAATTAATTTTGATCCCGACGTTTCGAAAGCTTTACAGCCTTCATGGTCACGGGGCGGACTGAGGTGTAGGTTGTCCAGAAAAGTTCATGTTACTGTGTCTACCTTCAATTTAATTTTTGTTATTGATAGAGTTCCGATCTACGCAGAAAGAGCTTACGGTATCTTGAGGTCTGACAATTGATCTTTTGGGCTCCGATTTAAGTAAATGTATAATCGGATCCCAGGCTTTTGCTAGCTTCCAACCATCTTCTCTATTGAAATTTGGATGATTTTTTAATTTCAATAGCCTCACGAATCATCCTAGGTAGGAATCGGTGTTCTTTGGCAAGGATTTGTGGCTTGTCTAATCTAAGATAATGTTTGGAGCCTTCTTCTGAATGTTCAGCAACTGCAGACTTCGTAGAGCGTCGGTGTTTAACGTCAGCTATATGTTCTTTTACGCGGATCCCTATATTTCTTTTAGTTTGGCCGATATAGGAGAGACCACAGTCACATTCCATTTTGTATACGCCCTGTTCTTGTACAGGTATATGACACTAGAAAGGTGGTAAAAATTGACTAATCTTCTTGGCCGGCTTGAAGTAAGTTTTAATTGAAGCACGCTTCAGTACATAGCCAATCTTGTCTGTGACCCCTCTTACAAAAGGTAATACAACAGGTACAAGTTCTACTGTGGCTGGTTTCACTCGGTTTCCATGACGGCGACGTGAAATTTAGAGCTTGTTATCTCGCAGTACTTGCTTGACATGTTGCAGCTCAGCAGCCAGATGTTCCTCGTCACAGATTCCATGTGCTCTCTGAATCAAATTGCCAGACCTCAGGACACTGTGAGCTCTATCTGCGTAGATCGAAACTCTATCAATAACAAAGATTAAATTGAAGGTAGACACAGTAACATGAACTTCTCTGGACAACCTACACCTCAGTCCGCCCCGTGACCACGAAGGCTTTCGAAACGTCGGGATCAAAATTAATTAATAACCGCGATAAAATCCGTTTCATTTAATTTTATTTCGAGTCATATAACTTCTTCATAAATTAAACCACCATGCTGAATAATATTGTTTCTATAATTCTTATGATTGAGCGTACATGGCATTATACTATCAGCGGCCAAGGCAAGAGTCCCAGTATTGGATGAGGCGTATCGGAACGTCTACTCCGAACACATTCTATGATTCGGACTCGAATGTTACATTTCTATTTATATTAATGGAATATACAAGGACTTTGCAATAGGTGGGTGCCGATGAAGCATCTAACAGACCTATATCTGCATTATTTAAAAAACCTTTGTTCTTTAAAACATTATTATCTGAAACGCGTATTGTATTAAATGAGGTATGTTATCAAAGTTCGCTGTGAGACTTATTTTAACCTATTTTTGGAGACAGATACATGTATTGCCAAAGACTAAATGGTATTATGGTTTTCATATCTATTTACTGTGAACCGCATTGCGGCTATAGTTACCTGTCGATACATTTTATTATATTTGAAAAAACTACGGTAATGCATTTTCTCCCAATCGCATAACAATTTAATAAAAATAATAGAAATGAAAAGAACATCGCAAAATCAATTGCCCTTATTTTTATACCATTTTTTTCTTAATGCCAAGTACCCACATGATGGAATATAATCTTATGAAGAACTCGAACAATATTAGTATTACTTTTATTAATTAAGTTTTTTTTTATAATTTTAGCATATTTATTACTATGTTGCCGACCGTGGAGCACGTATTTTAAGCTTCTTCAATTCTAACTCGTTCATTGAGTACGTGTTAAATGAAATAGGTATGAAATATAATAATTCGTCACTAATAAATTTCTTATATTTATCCAAGTACACACATTTTAAAATAAAATAACCAACAAGTTTTAAGAAAACAACAATTTATTTCACTTTTTTAAATAAATACAATGAATATATAAACCTAAAATGTTTATACAAAGAATAAAGAGAAAAGTATGTAACAACTTTTATGGACTAAATCTAATTCAATCAATAAATAATGTGTAGGCTAGTATACTTTGTACGTACGTTACTAAAATAATACAATTTACGATGTACAATAAAAAGTATCTTCTAATTACATAATTATTTACACTAAAACCCATAATCTAATAATCTCACTTTGGTACACTGTGGTTATTGTTTTATTCTAAATTACATAATAATTATTTAAATAAAGCATTCTAAACCTACGTATATATATAAACATAAATCAGGATAACAATCCTACAGATAAAAATACACAAACAAAGATTAATAATTTATATAAGCCATTACACAATAATTAATTTATATAAGAGCATAAAACTCATTAACGTACGGTAATATAAATACACTATCAATAGGGCTAAACTAGAAAGTCAAACTGGATAGAAAATTAATAATTGACGCAAGTATTATATGATTACAATATTATAGAAATAGTTCAATGTATATAATGGCTTTCTACATAATAATAAAAATGATAAAATGTTGTAATATGATGATTTATACATTATATTATAACCAGGGCTAGATTTATACGAAAAAATGCCTATGTTATTCCACTTTTGAGGCCCTTTCATATCTTACGTCAATCTTAACCAATACATTTTCATGTTTGTTTATTAGTTATCTGCGTAGAATTTCTCATTATTTTTGGTCCAGTGTCTTAGTGTTTACTGTTTTTAGAATAGTGTAAATTTTAATTTTGCTAAAAACTTGAATTTAGCCCTTTCTTGATATTGAGGCACTAGGCTGAAGCTTAGTAAGCTTATAGGAAAATCCGGCCCTGATTATAACAATGCGTAGTAAGCAATATTATCAGATCATTACAAGGAAGAATAAAGTAAAATACAAGAATTTGACCGCATGCAGATTTTCTTTATAGAATAGGGGGCAAACGAGCAATCGTGTCACCTGATGGTAATTAATCACTGCCGTATTTTATATAATTATAGAAATTGATGTACACTCTATAGATGCAAGTAACTAGTTATAATCTGTTCTATAAATGATAACATAAGAGAATTTTGTTATGTGTTCTAAAATGACTTAATTATTGTTGTAGCATAAAATATATATTTTAATGATCTTAAGTGATGATACCGCCCAAGTTACAGGCTAAACCTATAGAGGGACTGACTATCAAGTGCAACTGCCAGAACACACATATTGGTATTTGGCGGCAGATTTTCAACTTGAGGGTCGTAGCTAGCCAGGCGAACTTTAGAAAAAGCCCTATCACCATGCTATAGTTTCCTCACGATGTTTTCCTTCACCGAAAACTCAAGCTCATTGTAGATGGTTGGAGTCGAACTCATGTCCCATGCCGCGGCGTTCTTACACGCTACCACTGAGCTATCATTGCTTCAAGATTTATGCTAGATTACGCAAGAGCAGTACAAAATATATGACGGTTATTTTATCGGACACAAAGACTACTGCACAAATTTCCTGATATTATTATCGTGTATGTCGCAGTTCTTTAATAACATTTACTGTTAATAATTAATCAAAATTAATTGATCAATTAATAACGATGATATTATATTAATATAAATTCTATGTTTGTATTCTTATAAATCATGTGTGAATGAAAAAGTAACTATTAGCTAAAATAAAGAATTTTGATAGAATATTTCTATAACAAATATATAAAATAATCCATATGAATGTTCTGAGTGCATATTAAGACAACCATGAATTCGTATTCCGCGTATCAAGATTGTCTGTTGCATAATGCATCAGAACGACAAGGTTCGGGCGATGAATCATTAGTAAGCACTGATTTGCAAGATGCATACAAAGCATTGACAATCGTATTGAAAGATGCAAATCCTTCATGTTTAAGGAATGCCTACTATTATATTTTTAAGATTTGATTTCATTTTAGGCCACACCTAGCATTACTGAACTGTCCAATAATATCGCATGAATTGTTTTTATTTTATCCTTTTAACCTGACATTACGTAATAATTTTCATCATGGTAGGTAATATTGAAAAAAGCAATAATAAAAAGAAATTAATATAAAATTTTAAACTGGCTTCTACTTAATTCTAAACTGAAAAGCTTTTTTACAAAGTATTAAAAAAAATCATAATTAACAGAATGAATTCGTAACATAATTTATTTTATTAAGGCGCATCATGTATTCCAATATTGCGACATTTTCAAGAGTACTTAGTTTGTTAATATATAATATATAATATAAAAATAATAGTATAACAGAAACGTCAATTTAGCCACGGCTCAATTACTGTATTACATATGTATGAACATTATAAAGACTCTTCATACGCATATTGGCTGAATAGTGTGATAGTAAGTTTTACTGACGAAGGTTCAGTGTACATTTTTTTTAAGTTTATAGCGTTACAGCCGCAACCTCACCTGATTCTAAGAGACGATGTGGCCCAAGATAGTGAATATGCTAAAACTTGGAAGGTCCTCAAATGCAACTGTCGGAACACACCTAGTAGCTAGGCTATGATTATGGTTTGATTACGATGTTTTTCTTCACCGAAAGCTGAAACTCATTGCGGGGGTTCCAACGCATGACTTTGACGCGGCGTCCGTACACGCTACCACTGATCTATCATCGCTTCGCTTCTATAGACAAAAAGTAAAAAAATCACATTTTACACTTACATATTATCAAGTAGGCGTAGTTATTGAATTTAGTAGCTGGGAAATCACATTGGATGCTTACAAGCTCTATTATTATGCACACATTAAGATTAGAAGTTGTAAATCAGCTTCATAAAATTCTCAGCTTGACGACCGTTACTGATTATAAATATCAATAATTTTAACGATTTAAACTGGTACATCGATAACGGTAAATGAACGAACAGGTTTATAATGGTAACTCAATCCTATGAAATATATATAATTATATGAAAATATACATTCATATCGTGCCATATATAAATTTCATTTTATAGGTTTTTTCTTAGTAGAGCTGACAAAATGCTCAGATGTGTAAAGGTTTGCGTAGTCAAAACCACAGTGGTCTGCGTGAGCGCCTGCCAGGAACCGGTTCCCTCGTACTCTTCATTACCGCACAACTGATTCGTGAGTATCAAGAATAGTTTCCAACGAAAATTATTTCGATACTTATAAAAAACAAACGTTATTGAAATTGAGTAACACACTTTATATAAAATTATATAAAATATTTGTAACAAATCTATAATGTGTTTATGGGATTCATTTTAAAGCAAATGCTGCACTTTAATATATTTAAAAAGAAGGAATATATGAAAAACAAATAACAATTTATAAAAATAAATAGTACAAGTATATCAGATACAACATAATAGATAAATTAATTTACAGAACATTTAAGATCGAACAAATCTATCAAACACAATAATGTTTCAACTCACCGAGTTTCACATATGTATGAAAGTGTAGTGTGTAGAATTGAATTGTAAATTTATAGTCCATAATCAGCACAGCCGCGGAAGTCATTTGACAAAACGTAGAAACTACTTCAAACGGATGTCAGAAGAAAACAAAATGAGACTCTTCAATAATTGCGACTGCGGCATCCTCTACCGCATATTTGTAAATGTTAAACGCCCTATATCACTCAAAACGATTAGTGTCATGACGGAATTAGGCACTACGATGTCATTAGATCATCCACTTCCATTCACGCCTACTAACACGCGTTTGTCTTCTCCCAGTGTTTCCTGCCTTCCGCTAATTACTCGTATCTAAAAGAGATGGGCATAAATTTCTTTACGTGTACTTCATGACGTGCTACCGGAACAGTCATTAGATCAATCGGCGTGGCGCCACATCGGGAAGAGTCTAGCATTTGTCACCGGACCACCGGCGCCGCCGTATTTATAGCAACGCCCGCGCTTCAGCCCGTGGGCGGCAACAGTTATGCGTATCACGATACATTTACATTTTCTTTGAAGACAACAGCTTTTTACTCTTTACACTAAATTATTAACTGCACGCTCAAATATACGCGCCCTTACGACTACACACTGCACGTCCTCTTATAAATAATTATTTACATATTTACACAATTGTTCAATTAATTAGCCTTAAAATTGTATGCCTAACTTATATCGATGTAAAACATTTTGCACACGTTCATCCATTATCCAAAAACAATTTGTTATATCAGCTATAAAATATGTAATACGCAAAACAATATTAATAATAATGAAGATACAGCTGAATTTCCACCGGCAACCTGTATCACTTCATAACCTTTTTTTTGTCGTTCTCCATGTTTCTCATGGCTTTTGGTATGATTTCTGTGCTTATGAAAACAAAGCCTCGCTAGATTATTCTGCATTCTCGTACAATCGTAATCTTCATTGCCGTCACACTGGCATGCGGTAAGTGCAGCAGCTTTCTCTTGCTTCCTCAATATTTCAATTGAATTGAGACATTTATTCGAACATTTTCGACCACGGAACATTGATCTACATAATTGATTATAGTATTGCAGTGCCGTAGCGCATTGCGCGTCGGCTAGACAGATAAGCTGGGATAAGCTGCAAGATGAAGTGGCGTTGGCAGCACCTATCAGCACCTGAGGTCTGCAGATATCGATCCGTTGTTTAGCTTCTAGGCAGTAGTCATCTTCGCATTCACACTGTAACAAATAAAAACGTATATGTATAAACCTCATCAAGATTAATACATCAAACCTCAACATTCACATAATATAATCAAATTATTCTAATTAGTGATTTATATTTCTTATCTGACTTTATATGATTGGAAAGGATTATAAAATAATTAACAACAGGAAATGTGTTCATATAGAAGTTTAATTTGAAAAACACTTCGAACAGAAAGGTTAGCGATTGGATACAGTTACAAGTTAGGTTATGAGAGTAATTGATAATTCAGTGCTTTATATGGTAGATTGCAGATTTTATATCGACGCGATCTTTTATTTAATGCTTAGGGGGTTCGGGACGGCGGTCAACACTCTTTGTTGGACTGTACATAGCATCAAACAAATGCAGTAAATTTTGAGATAAAAATAGAACCCAATTATGGTATTTATTACTTTTATTCTCAATTCTATAGCATTAATAGATGAAACTTACGAAAATAAATCTAAAAATAAGTTACAACATAAGGAACTGAACTTAATTATAATTTTAGGAAAACCAAAACCCACGGGCTGGCCGTAACGCAGAATAATGTGTTTCATGTCCGTAAAATATTTTTACGATGCATTTCGGCCTCCGCTGAGAAAACATTACTGTGATTTGTGATATATCCATAAATACAGCAGTGACCTGTTTATCAATCGAACTCAAAGAGAATAGTTTACTTCAATTTCATGTAACCAAATCAACATTCGCAAACACATACAGTTACTTAAAGTAACTTTAAAATAAATAGTGACATTTTATTATTTTTTATTGTTTATTATAACACCTGTCTATGTAGACAAAATCGCCCAAGTCAGGCCTAAAGTACTTTATAAACACAGTAAAATAGTCCTGTGCGGGAGTTGAACCCAAAGTACTTTGGCGAGGCGGTTTCAGCGTTGTAATTTTAACCAATAGGCCAACCGTATAGTCAACAATAACATATATGTTTTCTGCAACTAAAAAATGATTAATCCATTTTGTTTCACATGTAAAGTTAATAGATGCAATTACTTATTACAATAACTACACATTGCGTCGCCTCAGTGCTTATTTAATCGCTCTGCAAACATTTTATTGCTCTATATTTGTTACTCTATTTCGAAAATAAATGTTATAATAAAGAGTTATTAAAGTTATAAAGTCATATAATTAGTTAACGTAACTTGTCACGTGGCAAGTTAAAAAAATAATTAATATATGTTTTTTTTTTCATATTTCAAGAAACTTTATGCTATGCAATTTAATTGTTAATGAGTCAAAAATAGATATTTGAGACAAGTTTTGGTTTTCATAGTACATCTAATGCAATGTTTTTCTTGCATTGCATTTAGTACTAAATAATCTAAAGTTTTAAAATTCATACCTAAAATGTCAATAAATAAATACGTACAACAATTAAAAAAAGATTAAAAATTGAGCTTTAAACCCGGACTGAACCTACAGCCGATACCTACACAATGACTGTTTGAATTCTACTTTAAAACGGTAAAAACCACTGGCAAATTTAAACAAAAAATCAGACCATAGAAATCAATTTTACGTTACACAAAACGATAAACTTGAAAACGTTACGTTGGTACACAAAATAACTTCGGATCAGAAGTAATCTGTTAACATGCTCTATAATTTTAAAGCCAATTTACCGGATATTCTTTTACAGATTAATGATGACACGGCCGCCCGTCTTACGCTTAATTTTTTTTCTAGCAGCAACACCTGCGCAAGAGCCAACGCTGCGGTAGGTCCCGATCAAGATGTCAAATCTCAAGGCTAAAGGGAATCGCTCCATTGCCTTTTGATACACATTGTCCAACGTCGCGGTATAAAACCAGTGATATACTAACTATGACAGTTTAAATAAACTCCATTACTTAGAAAATAACCTTAAACTTTGTTGTTCATATCAAGTAGTGAAATAAAAAGTTATGGTCATACGTAAAATTGATTGATACATTACATGATCCGAAAAATATTCCGGAATACTATAGTTTACATATAATATATACAACATTAAATTTAAAGTAGACTATAATGTGTTGTTATCTGTAATTTAGTTGGACAAAAAGCACCTGCACGATCAGGGAGGTCCGCCGGGTGTTATATAGGTACTCGTACATTTCTGTTGATTCAAATGCCTATATTTTCTCACAACAAGATGTTCATAATGACATCTGCCGATGAAATATCTTGATTATGAAATATGGTTAAAGGTAAGTCGCGCATTTGTAACTTAGCTTCAAATAATAAATATGGAAAGTAATCAACATTTCACTAAAGATTTTTTAAACGTAAGAAATTGTAACGAAAATTTTCAGGTGAATAAGGAAAAAATCAATAACTAGTATAAATCTATTAATAATATTGTATTATTATTGATCGACACATTATTATAAATAAGTTATTGTGTTGTGGGACTATTTGTTCTATGTGTGACTATATATTCGTAAATTATTTTACAGTATATTGAAAATTAGGTAATTAAACTCTCTACAAAAATATTTTATTAGAGTGAAGTAATCTCTACAACTGGTAATTGATTTTAATAATTACTACACTGATAAAAAGAACTACTTTAACGCCTGCAAGAAACCATTATTACCAAATAAACAGATTTTATTACAGCAATGTCAATACTTTACATTCAATAATCTAACAATTAAAACTGGATTCATAATTAACAATTTTATTATTATCGGTGAAGATATAAACATTTGAATAGGTTTATATCTCAAAAGTAAAATTTCAACAAGATGACGTATTCTACCTGTGGTCAGCAACTATTGTTCAATTAATTTCTTATATGAACTAAATTATTGTTATTAAAGATTTGCCCGTAACCGTACGATGTCTGGAATTACCAAACAAACAAGGTCGTCAACCGGGAGTACCAGGACCCCTGCTCATTACAGGGCGTTACATCTCGACGGACAAATCTGTCTGACGATGTCTAAATTAGATTTTATTGCGGCCCGTCTGCGCGCATACACCCACGTGACAAAACCACTTGAGTTTGAACTGTGTGCATACAATAAAATTATGTCGTCCCTATACAATTGTCACATGAATCATAATACATTTGTTATGAGTGAATCGTAGGTCAAGAATAAGAAGTTTTCAAGTTTTGGGCAAACGCTTTTTAGCTATAAAATTATTTCTCAAGTAAACAGTTTTTTATGCGAACTGAACGTAGATATATATATATGAACATTAACTTATGTATATATTGGAGTGCAGGATTCCAACCTTTGTTAAAAGAAATATAAAATTGTTGTTAGGGCCAAATTTAGATGAATAGAATCCCAAAGCTATTCCACTTATTCACTTCTCGCGTTGATCATAACCATTAACATTTTTATGTTTGTTTATTAATCATGAGCTAAAATTTCTTCTTATTTTACATTTGTTGGAAGACTTCATTAATACATGTAACAAACATAGTTTTTGTTTATTTACCATTGACTAATGCCAATCTGGTAACAAAAATCAAACACGAATAAAAACTCTGGTCTTACAAAACGTATGGTTAAACGATTATTTGTTGATTGAGAGTTCGTTTTTGAGTGGTCACTGAATTCAATTGGGTGTGACGCAGGCTATAAACAGTTGGTATGTAAAATAACTGTAACAAAGGCTGAACTTACCGCTTAATCTGCAGTTTTAGTAATTAAATATTACAATTTATAAATATAGACGAGATCATGTGACATATAACTGTATTATAAAGATAAAAGTTTATCTAAAGTTACATTTACTGCATTATTGTTTATAAGAAAAAAAACATTGTCTTATCCTAGTCTATATATAACATGATATTGTATATTAATGTCCAATATTTCTCTAGAGATATTTGAAAAATAATTTAAACTATAATTAAAACTATACACTAGCGCGGTGATTACTGGATATAACCCGCGTCGTCCCACCAGAGAGGCAACAGATGTCCATGGGATTTTAGTGGGTATTTCTGGCGGTTAGCGCAGGGCAAGTACCACATGTCCTTCCCCATGAACCCCCGAAACTGATGTCGCTTTCCGCAACTAGCCAGTATTCAGTATTCAAGCGGGATCTGACGGAGATCTGTAATTGACTATATCACTACTACCTTCCTTGGCGATACGTATGTGACCTGTGTACGTCACGATTACGTCCGTAGTTTTCTGGAGGTCTGTTCTATCAGATCAGTAAGCTAGGTAAGTACGGACAGGTGGAAAGTCCGAATAACCACACCTCCGCCAGAAACTAGAAGAAGCGTAAAAGCTGGTTTCTGATAACACGGGAGTTCAAGAAGAGTATTTTGCTTATTTAATATGATATTCGTTAGGAATTATTTATATTATGTTAGTATATTTATTGTTACACTCTTATTTCACCAATTATTTTATTTGCACTACCTACAATGGTAGTAATTATTTCTTACTACTATACTGTTGGTTAACTGGAAGAAAATGCCTTATGGCATTAAGCACGCCAGTGTACACATTTAAACTGCAATAAAGAATTTATTCAGCCATTCAAGTGTCGCCGTTGTGCTTTTAGCAGATATTTGACGGTGCTTGTCACCCGATAACTCGCCACATATCCCTCCGGCCTGACCCGGACCCGGGTAATGTGTTTTACGCACTGGGCGAGGGAACCAGTAGTTTGACTTTCACCAGGAAAAAAGAGTCACTACTAACTTGTATAATAAACTCATCACAGTAACTCTCAATTGGTTTACTACATTTCATAGTCAGCTGTATATATTTAGGTGCCTAATTTTAACGACCGTCAATAAACCTACTTTAAAAAGATATAAACCCCTAGATCAACAGTATTAAATATTATTTATATTACTAAACAATAAAAAAACTCACATTCATAAGTTCCTTCCCTTCTTCCGTAGAGGTGAGAGCAATAAGCGCGTGCCCGCACTCTTTAGGGCATGCACTAGTAGGTTCAGCTAACACTCCATCGCACATCATCATGTAGTTGCCGAGTGCTGCTCCACACCCTGTGCGGTATATGCACAGCATTCTGGCTTTTGTACACGGCATGGAGGCCGACGCCGCTGCCGACACGGCTAGCAACGCGGCCAGCACCCACATCACCTAAAACAAGAGCCAATTTAGTACCAACTTCAAAAAAATAAGTGGCCGCACTTATAACCTACCTACTACAAGCTCATATTACCAGTATCTTCCGAACCTGAATTCATTAATATTGTCTATTGCATCTTTGTTCAAAAAATATTTTCCTATGACGGTACAACAGTTTCTTTACTACAGGTACATATATTCATATAGATATTTCTAAATTATAAGCCGATGAGACTACAAAATACAGTATTCACGCCAATTCACTCATTTCAAATAATGCACTCTAGTTCGTTATAAAATAATTTTAAGCGAGACCTTGTTTAGAATAATTGTTGAGATACCTAGTTGAGAAAAACATATTCTCCGCATTTATTATCCACAAATAATTTTAACTTCCAAAACAGAATTAAACAAATTAAGATGTATTTTTTTTTTTTTTGGGAAACCGCCTACAATCCAGATGTGAAAACATGTTATAATAATCTATATTAATATTATTGAGCGAAAAAGTTTGTTTCTTTAAAGTATATGTCGAATTTCAAAATCTGTTTGTATTGGATAGCGTATCATTACGGAAGGCTTTAGGTTATTAAGCAGCTTACTACTACCAATAGGAGCAGACCTGTATTGAATAAGGTTACAAAAACGGCCAAAAAAGGGTTATTTTTTTTTTTTAGTTCCACGCGAACGAATTCGCTGACATAGCTAGTCAGCTTATAAAATATATAAAGTGTAAGTAAAATTTCCATTCTTCATAATTATGTACTGTGAGTGTAATTCATATAAGGTACTTGTTTTATATATTTACTAGAATTTGGAACGCAAAAATATGATCTGTTCCATTATAACGCAAATGAAATTTATACGCGTAAAGCAATTATTATTGTTATATCGGGAAGCGACGCACCGTCTGGACTTGCAGTCGCATTCCCAGAACGAACGGCCGCCACCGGCCCAGTGTGCTGCTGGCCTCTACTCGGAAAACAAACAGAATCGCTCCACGAATACTGCTCACTCGCTACTAACTTACACGTTTACCGTAAATTCATTTCAAGGTTGACAAAATTTTTCAATTTAATTATTTATTAGGTTTTATTATTTTGTAAATCTGATATACGGTTTTTGTATATTGTAGATATAATTCAACGTAATGCAAACGAGATAACCTATCTATATTACTATTATAAAGCGATAAAGTTTGTTTAATTAATTGATCGCGCTTATTCTAGCAACTACAAGTCAGATTTCAAAAATTATTTTTGTATTTGATAGAACAATCATTGAGGAACTGAGGCTATTTAACATCACGCTACCACAATAGCAACAAAGCTGTAATGAAAAACTTACAAAAATTATCAAATAATTCTTAGTTCTACGCGAATGAAGTCTCGAATACATCTAGTTTGTATGTAAATAACTAAAGACCAAACGCAAAACTGTTTCATTTATTCTCTGTTTACCTACCGATTATCTTTTTTTTTGTTTAGTAGCTATTGACTTGCTACATATTCCACATTTATAAGACTTTCCTCAAATTTTTAAAAAGAGTTATGGTTTTATATTTCTCTCTACGTTATGCCTGTCTTTACCACTTAGGTACCGAAATGTATCTAAACACGATGGATCCATGCAATTTACTCTCACTATAGTCCAAATGTACAAGTATACGGCCAAATTGTACTTTGGAAATATTGCATGTTTATTGTAATACATACTAAAACTTTTCTTTGTGCATTAGAAACAGTGTGTTAATAGCGAGTAATTAAATAGTTTATGGATCATCATAGATATCATAAATACTCTTTTATTAAAAGTACAAATTGTCGCTTATGGTGTTTTTCCTAAAAAGGCTCGATATATATAATTATAGTTAAAGGCTTAGCGTTATGGCCATAATATCATCCGATCTTAAGTGATGATACGGCTTAAGTTGGTAGACACGCTAAACCTATACAGGAACTGGCTCTCAAGTTCAACTGCCGGAACACACCTATTGGTATCTGGCGGCAGATTTCTACTTGAGGGTGATAGCTACCCAGATGGGTATCCAAAAAAGCCCTACTACCATGCTATGGTTTCCTCACGATGTTTTCCTTCACCGAAAGCTCAAGCTCATTGAAGGTGGGTAGAATCGAACTCACGTCCCTTGATGCAAATTCGTACACACTACCACTGAGTTATCATCGCCTCATTATATATTAAAATAGACATTTATTGGGATTTTGCAATTTTAAACATAGTAAAAGTGTAACAACCCTGACATATTAAACACAATCAGTGGGTCATCGTCCGTCGAAGAAACGGTGACGCTAAGAAAAAACAACGCTACAACTCAACTGTCCACCACTACGTCCGACACGATGCTTTCGAGTATTAAGTTACAATAACAACTGCTGCCAAAGTTTACAAATTAAACATTATTTACATAGTAAAACTGTTAACTTTACAGCATGGCTTTATGAATTAGAGTTTAACTGATAATGGAACTGCTTTGTAATGACTTGCTAACGTTCATACTTATTTATATTTGCTATAAAAAAAAAACGTTTTAGAAATATTCGATGTTATTTTACTGTGATTATCAGTGGCAGGTTTACACTTTTGCCGGCCATAGGCTATTCAAATTATGCCGTCCCTACCTATTTCTACAATTAGATTCCACATAGGACTACGTAAATTGTATAAAAAAAACGATATAAGACTTAGATTATAAGTGATGAAAAATTATCTAGCAACATTTAGGTATATATATATGAATTACTCCAGTTTCTAAAAAACAAAACAAGAATACCCCAAATTTGTTGCCTCTAAAATCAACCGCCCTAGGCTCCACGCCATTCAGCTCAGTGGTAAATCCACCACTGGTGATTATGCTTGTGAAAATCGACTAAAACTTTATATTTTACATTTTGTTATTAGTAAACAAGACTACAGTTATCTAAAAATATTACTATGTTTTAAGAAATATTTTAACGAATTACTAATCATAAATATACTAAAGTTCCTTTTCCTGCTTAATAGCAATATATCGTTGTCCTATAGAGCTATTACTAGAAGTTCCCATTTTCTATTGAATTACGTTTGAACACAACTTCACATTTTAAATATTAATGTGGCACAATATAATGTCACGCTAACCCTAGTCGGAGTACTTGTTTTCAAGTGAGGCTGCCGGAACACACCTGTAGGTTCTCGACGACAAACTTTCAATATGTAGATAATAGTTATCCAAATCAGTTTTTTCGAGCCAAATGTTTTTTTTTTCATCAAAAGTTTAGGCTCATTATATTATTTACATTACAAGCCGGCATTATTGCAAAATAGTAAAGATTACTAGGAACACCAATGTCAGTTTTTAATATTTTTTATTGTGTTAAATATATATAACCAATAAATTAATTATGTCTACCAATAACAATATTTAAATAACGATGTCGACAAGAACTAATCTACATAATAGTGGCAGTGCTCAGTTTTGATAGATAAAATTTATCATAAACAATAGACATATCGTGAGTTCGTGACGCAAGAAAGCACGAACATAAGATAGCTTAAAAATTTATGACACCATACTTGGTAGCATAATAACAGCGGTTTACACTCGCATGTCGGTGACCACCTTTATTCTATATCAAGATCCCAGAAATGTATCGTTGTGACATATCTTTGCTTATGATCCAAACAGCGAGCAGTTAGCGAGCACGTGTGAAAAGCATTTAGTAATTGTTGGAAGTCAACAATTTGGTCTAGCAACGCCTTACAACTTAGTTCTTGGATTTTGAGGTCTCACAGGTAACATGAAATGTGACTCGGTTGACAATTTGTAGGTAAATAAACGTCATATTTACATAAAACACAAATTGAATAGACTCGACCATCAATATGTTCTGTCAAAAGGAAATGTTAACGTTACAAATATAGGTGCATTGCACAACTTTTACTGTGTGAATTTGAGGACCAATTAGTGAACGATAGAATTCTGGTTGGTATTAATGTTGCACTGTAAGGATGTCGAATAACATTCAGAGAGCTGAATTAATTTGATTATAAAGGGGTACATCATTCATTTCATTCATTCAATCATTTTATTTTTACTGTGTTAGTTAAGAAAGGGCTTACGGAATACCTTCGCTTAAATATTAATCGTTACAGCCAAGATTTAAAACTAAGAAAATAATGGCCTGACCTTTATTTCGCAATAAAACAATCACTTTTTGTCATATCATAAAATTACGATATCATTAATTTTATTGGCAATCTATCTTCGAAGTGATAATATGTTCCGTAAGTGATAAGTTCGTTCTTATAATGTTCATTTACGATAGGATTACCCATAGTACTATCGATTAAAATGATGCGTAACTTTTTCTAATTATCAAAATGTGAGATAGCGTGTTAGTATTAACGGAATAGTTTAGCTAACATTTTATTCTGTTATATATTTATATAAGCACGGTGAAGTGACAGTATCGAACTCGATAATAAGCAAGCAAAACAACCATTCAATAGATTAAACGATCACTGAGAAATTTACAATCTACTAGCTTTTACCTGCGACTTCGCTCGCGTTAATATTGATTTTGTCAAACAAATGGGGTGACGTAATATAAAGTTTACCCCTTTTTTACCCCACTTCCATTATGTTTTTCGCGAGAAAAAGTAGCCTATCACCGTCTTCAGGATCCCATCAGTCCAACAAACTTCACTTCACTTCAAGGAGTGGCGGCCATATTTTTTATACGTTGGGAAATGCATTTATGCATCCCCTCCCAGCCCGGGGGGACTAAGAGGGGTATGTGGGACTCACCCGGTGCCAACCGCCGAGAATACCCACTAAAACCCCACGGCCATCTGTCGCCTTCCCGGGGCAACGCGGGTTCGTGCATGTAATCACCGCGTCACCCCAGCGACCGGCCCGGCCTGATGGAAAGCCGGGCCCCATCTGGGCAGCCTAGTGAGCTGCCCTTGCAGTCGTCCGGACTGGTGCAATGGGAGGCGAGTCCCCCGACTCATCCCCCTCAGGGCATTAGTATATTTAGTTCCCCTATTACCTATAAGTATTACACTGAATTTCAATACCTACTATACGTATGTACATACAAAACGGCAATAATTTATAACTTTACATTTTATATTCCAACAAGGTGTGCCCCCGACTACAGATACGTGAAGTACATAGTTTATAAACTTGAACATTCTTTAACATTTATTTACAATATATATTATAAGTTACACCCGCACCAACTCCGCAGCTTTTCCTAAAAAGCATATCAATAAAATGTAATAAATATTATAATATATAATTATAATCTGCCTCACAGCTTAATATTTCTTAAAGTACAAAACAAAATTATAAGCAGCCCTTATGGCATATATACAATAGTTTAGTATTGTGGAATTAATTTCTGTAACTTTTATTGTATTTTTTATTATATAGTACAATAGTATAATAAAAAACATTTTACTATTTTTGTCATTAGTACTTTCCTACAATACCTAACATAAAAAAATATAAAATAAATTATACCTAGTGAACAAATTAATTAATTAAAAAAAATAAGCAAATAAGCTAAGCTGAGTGATTCTCTAGTTATAAGCTCTCTGAAGAAAAGACTAAGTTTCATATTATAATATAATAGTTGTGTCCGCGACTTCGTTCGCGTGGAACCAAAAATTATTTAATAAGTTTTTCCTATTCTTATATTTTTTTTTGCAATACAGTTTTGCTCTTGTTGGTAGTAGCGTATTATTAAATAGACTAAAGCGTACCTTAATGACTTGTATCAAATGCGAAAAGATTTTTTTTTATCCTACTGATAGTTGCTAAGATCAACTAAGCTTTTTGCTTTATAATAATAATATAAATAAACGTTATTATTATAAAATGTGAATTTTTGTATTCTATTGGAAACCTTTAAAATAAACCAACTTTATGTTAAAAAAAATCGGATGCTAGCAGTATTTAGCATGGAAATAATCTACGAAACTCGAGCGCTCCGCTCTAATCAGAAAACCAAACATACGTGTTTCAACGCGGCACATTATTGCGCGTCGTTAGACGCCAACTCATTAGGTAAATAGCTACTATACGACATTATTCTTTACATAAAACCTACTGGAATTACCTTGCACTGAATATATTTTTATAGTATTTTTTTTTTACATTTTGCAGTTCTTTAAGATGCTACATAATTTTGTACATTCTGACATACACAAGACAATCAATTCGATATCGTGTTTCAACTCTTCTACATCGATCATCTTTCATCTCTAATTAGCAGTATAAGATTTTAATAAAGTAATTGCGATAATTTGTAATTTTAAAAATTATTAATGATTTACTCTTTGACGCGATGAAATTGAACCGGGAGCTTCAATGACTCTCTTTAATGAAATACATTAATTTAGTTTTTATATCCATTTAACAATTTATTTTTGTTCTTAATTTGACCAGGGTTGTATAATTATAAGTACTAAAAGTCTAAAAAAATATAAAAGTACTTATCGGTGTTGGAAATCAATATTAGGTAACAGGGTAGTGTTGTAAATAAAGTCATTTACGAGAGAGCCTTATATATAAAATAATGCGACATTTGCTTTTCAGGATTTACAGGTTAACGCATTGTCAAATAAATTGTATAATTTATTACAACAAGTCTTACTTAAAATCTTCACGTAGGTAGTTAATTTATTATATTTATTGAAATTAGATTGAACGTAATTGAGAACTAGTTTCTTAATAAAACATTATGTACCTGTACGGAGTTTTGTATTGTAAAAACTACGTACACAAGAATAATACGATTATTTATGATAACCACAGAAATAACCAACTGCGATATGTTTTACGCAACCCGACGTGCAATAATTACAAGAAAATAAGTGATTAAGATAATAGTTATCGCTGTTCATGGTAACGTCCGCTATGCGTTATATTGCCGGGTACCGTCCAGGATAAAATGACACTTTATACTATTGCAATATAGTGAATTTTAGAAATATACGCACGGAATGAGATATCTTATTACAATGGATTCTGCTAGCTGCGAAGTTATCTTAAAATTGACAACTGCGGTTGAGAATAAGGACGTTTTTTCGGTTCTATTATAGCTTAATGAGGTTATCATAAGTTTTGTTTGTTTTGCTTAGTTACTTTGAATGTAATAAATTCCAATAAAAAGGTATTTCCTGTATCACCACGAAATATTATAAAGAAATAATAAATAATAGAATACAGTTCTTGCTGAGATGATGCTCTGAAGAAGTGTGAAAGCTGTACCATGTCTCGAGCAATATGGAGGTTTAAGTCTTGCCATGGTATATTTTTTGGTGAATATTCGAGGGTGCTTGTAGAATAAAAAATACAAAGTTACTTTAGCTGTAACGTCTACTAATAATACTCTCGTAAAAAAGTTTCAAGTGCAATACACGTTTATAGGTTCTTGCTTCATTTTTGTTTAATTCAGTGCAAATTTTGTTTAAAAGCTAGATAAAATAATTTAAAATTTAATTCGATATACACAAAAATAAAGTTACAAGTAGGTATTCGATTCATTACAAAAAATAAATTGAGTATTATATATTACTGTAACAATATTCTCAGTAACCCAACCTAATTCTGATTTCATAATGCACTGCGATATTCATTAATAAAACTGTTTTGTTACCAGTTCCTGTAACCGGTTTAATCGGTATTCCTAGGAATAGGTCGCGGGCATAACATTCAGATACCGCTAGTTTTATTTCAAAGAACTTGATGAAACCTGACACCCCGTGATCCAAAAGTTCAATAGTCGTAAGTATGTAACTGATTACAATGATACCTGTGACAGTTTACTACAAAATCGATCTTGCATTTTTGACAGAATACCATATCGAAGCAATAATGGCTTAGTGGTATTGGGTAGAAATGGACACTGCGTCAATAATCATGAATTCGAAACCTTGCAATGAGCCTAACCTTGGAGTAAAAAAATATATCACGTTGAAACTGAAACACTGGGTGGTATAGAATTTTGTAGCTAGCTAAAACCTTCGAGTTGAAAACTTCGCCGAAAATCTTTAGTTATGGATGCTGCACTTAAGTGCTAATTATTCTAATTAGTTTAGCGTGTACATCGTCATTTATACTTTAAAATAAAAAAGTGTGTGTGTACTTATGTACACGCGTTAGAAGTTATTACTTTAAGAAAGAAACATATAATTAAATTTAATATTTGAAATAATTTAATTTTTTCGAACTTTAGTAATAATTATTATTTGTATCTATTATTAATTTATTTATAAACTTATTACACATTAAATAAGAATGTGAAAAATTATGTTAGTTTATGATGTAAGTAAATAATACATAGCGTAAACTAACCCCAAATGCTACAAATGAACTCAAATTAATATGTGAAAACAATTATTATAACTTATAATCACAGTAAATTGTTATAATATTACTCTATAATATATTATAATATTAGTTGAGAAAAAATATATTTATGTATATTTGTATATATTTTATTCGGACTGATACAAAAAAGTGTGGTAGATTCAGAAACATTTTAATAAATAAATATTGTGAATACAGTTGTCAGTTCTCACGCAAACATACGTAGATGTACTTACTTTTACTTAATTGGTACCTTTTTTTGAACAACGAAAATGTTGACTATAGTTAACTTCAGGGTGTCGGTTTTTCGGGACGGTGTGCGCGCATTGTAAAAATTTCCTAACGCGTCCAAAGAAGTATACTACAAAACTAATAACTAATAAAACTAAAACCACAAATAGTGAGGCTTCGCTTTATTTTAAATTTTAAAAGAATGTAAAGAAGTTAGCGTTTTGACGCCATGATCAACAGAACCAGAACAAGTCTGATGGCAAACAATTGATTACCCTGATAATCTGTGCTAGACGACGGACTATGATTAAACGGTCGAAGAGCGGTAGAGTAATCGTGTCGCCATACATCATAGAAAAAACGCCTAATTACCTTTTATGTTTATATATTTATATATATATGATTACGATTATATATTTTATGATTAATAATAATGAAAGTAGCCCAATAAATTTTTGAAAATTGTAACTAGTGTGTACTTCGTTATCAATATAGAACAAAAAAATATATATTTTATTTGACAGATTGGATATTGGACAGATTTTTCTGCAATTCGACAAGGCGAAGAATAACTATAGTATTACGATACTCCATCCCATATGCAATAGGGTTCCTCCGGCATAGAGAAGAAACCTTAAAAAATACTGAGTTTATTTATGGATTTTAATTGAATTTACTCCGTTCGCAAGTTATTACCTGAAGTAAAAATTTAACCTATGCTTATCTCTCTACGACAGTTTTTGTCAAAGTATTAGCCTAGCGGGCCGCATATGAATTTAGATCGGCCATAAAAATAATAAAACGCCTCGGCTAACGAATGGCGCATTTTTCTTCATGAAAACGAAGATGTCAGTCTCGAATTTGGATTTTTTTGTTAAGTAAAACACTGCTCAGTTAACTTTAGAACCACTGCTCTATGTTATTGGCGTACTTAAAAAGTAAAAGGTTCCGAAAAAAAGGTACTTGAGAAGCATCGTGAGCTCTGTGATAGCACATGGCAATGATGATACCGCAGTGGTTGTATTTTTTCTTAAAATTTGTTCTAAGTTTTCTATACCTATATTGTGATAAATAGTGCACAAAATACAAGTTCAATTACTTATAGCTTATAATTAATCACTTAGGAGTACGGCAGCCAAACTCGTGCAATTTTAAACTTAAAGGCAATCATACCAAACCACCAGAATTAGAATATATTATGAGAATAGTTGTAGATAATCTTTTTCATATTATAAAAATTCACAGTAAATCGTCAGCCGTTGCACTGTATCTCATGATAAACAGTTAAAATATAAACAACAATTACCACTCTCGAGTCAGAAATCCATTGGTAGCCGTCGATGTAATATACCGGCATGCAAATATATCATCTCAGCAGATAGAGATACCTACCCAAAAATATTTACTGCGACGCATTTATTACTACATGTATGTTGGTCGTGATCTAACCAGTTCGAGAATCCTATTTTTAATTACATAAACTTATCTCGGAACAAGAAACTTAACCTTGCCATTATTGCGGATGTTATATTTGGTGTATAGTGATTGATCCAGTCGGATACAATTATACTATCTTAATATAAACTGCCATTAAATACTAAAACATTAGATTTCAATTTCAATTTCAATCATTCCAGCTGGATGCTTTATTGGCGTGCACCGCATAAACTAACACAGATGAATAAAAGAATGTGTTATTAAGAAATTACTTTCTCTTAAAAAGTTATTTTATATTATACTATGTGTGTATAGTATGTCTATGTTCGTTAGATATTAGGATTTCGCCGGGATAAGTTGCCTGTATTTAAATATCATTGTAATACAGATTTTATTTTTACGAAATAGGTGGCAGACGAGCAATCATGTCACCTCATGGTAAGTGATCACCGCCGCCCATGAACACCAACAACTCTGGGGGAATCGCAGTTGCGTTGCCGGCCATTATTGGAGGGACTGGCTTTCAAGTGCAACTGCCGGAACAAACAATGGTATTTGGCGGTAGATTTTTAACTTGAGGGTGGTAGCTAGCTAGGCGGGTATTAGAAAAAGCCCCACCTACGTGCCATGGTCTTCTTACAATGTTTTCCTTTACCAAAAGCTGAAGCTCATTGTAGGTGGTTGGATTCGAACTCACGTCCCATGACGCGGTATTCCTACACACTACCACTGATCCACTTATTCCTTGATAAAAAGATAGAATATTTATTTTATTATTAATCGATGTTAGACAAAGAAAGTTTAATATATGCTAACAAATATGTGTTAAAATTAAAAAATAAGAAACATTTTTTTAATATACCTATTGTTAATTAAACAGTACATTTGTGATTCACGTTGGTTGTCTAACTATTTATGTATCAATAATTGTTATACAATTAATAGATGTTAAAGAGATTTGATGCATATACAAACATACATTGAGTAAAAATGTCATTCTATAATTGAATCGAATATTTCTGAAGCACACAAATTTTGTTATATGGATCTGCGAATTTCACCATGTCACATTATTATAGAAATAACGTCAATAATAGAATAAATAAATATTTTTGTCTGTTATCTCTATTACAGTAATATTTAACTCACGACATTGGTTTGCATCAAAAAGGAATATATACTTCAAATATACAAAAGAAACAGTTCCCTAACAAAACTCCCTCTCTAATTTGTTTTTATATCAACGGAAACAAACTGATTAACTCAAACGAAAGGACATCCGGCTCAATAAATAACAATCATTTGGGCTGCTTATAATAAAAAAATATTGAGTGAGAGGTAACAAAACTATAACTAAACTCGAGTGCCGAGTGAGATAACTGACAAACTATTCAAGGTTGTTGCAAATTGCAAACGATATCTTAAATTGTATTTGATTTAATTTCGTGTGAATTCAACATTTTGGACATCTATATACACATAATAAACGTATATTGAATACGAATACTTCTTATATTTTATTAGAGTAGAAAGAATAATATAGCTAAAAAGTAAATCACAGTCAAGCCATGTTAATATAATTCTTAATAATTATAAGGTTTAACCTTTATATAAACAAAGAATTAAGTGTTCTTCGTCAACTTCTTCATATTATAATCAAAAAGACAGTAGTCAGAATCCAAAGGTAAACAACAGTAGCTAAAATCGTACAAAAAATTGTATACAAACGCAGCGGAACGCAGGTAGCTAGTCTGACACGCTGTAACTAAATATAGTTATACAATAGAATATTCAAATGAAAAGTGTAAAATATCTGTTTAAAAGATTACTATGTACTTATTGCTTATATTTTTGCATATTTTTTATTGGAAATAGAATCATTTTTAATTGGGAATCTTATATAAATAGAAATATGATAAGTATTATTTAATTAAGATCTATTTTACGATTCAAGTAATAAATCTTATGAAAATAATTATTTAATTCTTTAATTATAAAACGTAACTATATTTTCATCCAAAAAAATAATTCTATAAACTTGAAACTTTAAAGCCGACTAACAGACTAGCCGAGTCCATCCATAAATCACACGAAAACGTTGGTCTGACAGACAAGTTTTAGACACATGGCATACAGCTGCAAGGGTCTCGGATGATATATATATGTTATTATTATTTCGCTAAACATCAACTCTGAATACCATTGACAAAATAAAAAATCATTAACTGCCAAAAACAGGAAGGTTGCCGACTCAACGCGTGACCGAAATCAAAACAATATTAAATATAACGTGATTAACTTCGGTAGCACCCTTGATAAAACGCTCACAAACATAACTAGCATATTATGTACCTACTTGTCGAAACTATGACACCCTATTACAATAAAATGTTCTATAGTTTCATTTTTTCCCTTTTAAGCATAATTTTTCATGTAAGTACATTCTAGTTAAAACAATAGTTATTTTATCGTGTAAGTATATTAAACAAATGAAGCGAAAGGTGCGCTTTCATATCTTTTAAATCCTTAAACAAATTTATCTTTAAAAACTGAAAGAAAACACTTTGTATCATGTAACTTACGAGATAACAAATGTAATCTAATATCCTTGAAGATTCCTACTGTTAATAGAATAAACATAAATTACGTACACCTGACACCTTTAAATTTATTCTATTTAGTGGTTCACGATAATAAGTATACTAAATACAACATTACTAACTCGCCGTATGTTCAACTAATAGAATATAAAAACATTTCAAACACTTTTATCCATTGTGTCAAACCCAATTTGAAGTTATCATAACTTAAACCATTCTGCGAAACTTCTTTTTGGTCTTTAAATAAAATCGTATTTTAACCATTGGTGACTTATACACCGTATTTCATGATAATTTCTAATTAGATCTTCATTTTACATGTTGATAAAACATATATTGCCATCAAAAAACGATGCTAACAAATTATTTTTTCTTCAGCAAGCTGAATATATCATTTTTGACACGTAAGTTATTTTATCATAAATAAATTTCAATCTTGTTGAGGCACCGATTCTAGATGTAAGGACGGTACAATATGGTTAATTTAAGAAACATTTAATAATTTGAAACTGATTATTATTACAACAGAGTCAAAATAACGACTGAATTAATTAATGTAATTATATACTTTAATTAACGATGTTCACGAATTTTCAAACTTTTCGTAACTTTAAGTTAAGCAAATAAAGAAATTAATTTTGGAATGTGAAAATGTGCAATCAATAATTTTCTAAATATAGAAGACTTAAAATTTTGATTTACTCCAACTTTTTCATTTCAGACGTCACTAAATTCACAAACATCTAATTCAGATATGACTTAAAATAATATATAGTCACTGAACGTTTTAAGTTATACAATTATTTGCTATAACCATTATTTATTTCTGCAATAAAATACTTCAAGTTACTGGGTACTTACTATTCACAAAAGACATTATTATGGGTAACGTAAGGGTTATAAATCACTCAACGCCGATAGACCATTATTTATGGATAGAACGTGAAGTGTGTCTGGCTTGGACATCATCACAATATGTTGCTGAAAATTGGCAGGAAATACATTCCTGTTGACGTAATACTTCTATACACCTACATGTCCTGAGTTTTAATGTATGTTAATTTTTAGAGAAATACTGTGTATCCAAAGGTGGTGTTCCTATTTTTACCATTTTTATAACGGTTATTCATATACCTCTCGGAACAAGATATAAATTATACTTTTTTATTTTGTACAGAAGAGCTGCAATGATAAAATATAACGCGAATGTCTAAAGTTATTTTCAGGAACGTATACCTAGTTTGTGCAACTTGGTTTAACTTAGATACCTAATATACTTTGCAGCCCATTTATGCAGCACGTATTTTTATATAATATATAATATACTGTAACTTTATAACATATTCACGATACAGTGTCATCAATTTCTTAAATAGTAAAACCGGATTTATTAATAAGCAAAAAAGCTTTCGAAACGTCGGGATCAAAATTAATAAATAACCGCGATAAAATCCGTTTAAATTAGTTTTATTTCAATGAATAATATTCGCGTAAACATAAGAAATCATTAAACATATAACTATTCGAATTTCTTAACCGGTTGCAACATATTTAACACAATATTTTATTAAATTTGTAAATGCTAAATGCTTTTAATTATTATCAAGATTTTTTTGCATCATATTTAATTTCACCTATATCTAGCTCGACTATTCATTGTAGTATGGTATGCACGTCGCGCCAATGGGCATGAGTTCGAATTCCTGCAATGAGCCTGAGCATTTAGCGAAATAAATTCTCATGATGAAACCATAGCATGATGGTACACTTTTTCCTAATACCCGCCTGGCTAATTACCACCCTGTAGTAGAAAATCTGCCGCTAAATCCCTATTTATATGTGTTTCGACAATTGCAAACAAGAGCCAGTCCATTAACTATGCTTAACGTATCCACAATTTTGGGTCACATTGTCATCTATACTAACTAATATTATAAAGAGAAAAGATTTGTTGTTTTATTTGTAACGAATAAAGTCAAGAACTACTGGACCGACTTCAAAAATGTTATCAGCATTAGAATGCTACATTAGCTATATAAGATTTTTTTATGAAAATTATGAAATAATATTTTAGTTACACGCAAACAGAGTCACGGACACAGCTAGTATTACATAAGATGAGATTGTGGCGAAACAGGTATAAAAACGGTTTTCATATGGTTTTCACCAATGTACGAAGTGATTCATAAGGAATATTTAGAAGTATAATTCATTAGGTGTTAGGTATAAATTGATATAAATATGATGGTGAATATTGAAGGAATCGGAAAAGTTATGCTGACTGGGGGTATTACCAGTAAACCAATAGAGATATATGAAAATAATATATTGCAGAATTATTGCACTTCTAAAGATTTATCTAACTGTAAGAACACTACATGTATTATCTCTTACTATACTATTTATAGACTCTTATTATGTGTATTAAGAGATTAAGACACAATAACAAATATATATTCAATATTTCAAAAATATCTGCAAAGTAATCGTTTTTGTTTTGGGTACATATATACATATCCCTTGTAAATTAATTTACTAGGCATATATACTCTACTACCCACGAGAAGCCGGAACGAGATGCTAGTACTTATGTTATAAAATGTATGATAGAAATATTATTGACTATCTAAATTGTTCCAATATAAAAATTTATTGAGGACCGTCATTTTTCATTATAAGTTTGTTTCTGAAGTATTTGTTTATTTTTTTAATAACGCAATTAATTTCTTACACAAGAATATAGTGGATACGAAAATAGTTTATGAGAAATAGATATAGAAACAATGAACGTAGTAAAAAAGATCAGTAGGATTAAAATCAAAATCGTCTTAACTACGTGCCCGAACCTTATACACCTTTTCAAGTGTGCTAGACATTTAATCTATTGAACAATATATTTACGTCAACTGGTTAATAGACCATCTAATTAGTGCGTTTCACGTCCGCGCGACAGCTAAGGACACGGGAAAGGCGAAGACAATACTGTACTATTAACTTAATCAATTGAGTTATTACTATGCTACATCACGAGTATGCAAATTTTAATACTATGGCTTGTATTACCATATATAATTTGTTCTATACGAATAGTAGTTTTCATTGTAAACAATATAGTTTCACTGGAACCAACATATAACACCAAAACAACTGCTAAAGTTCTATCTATATTAATAATATAAAGCGGAAAAGTTTATTTGTTTGAACGCGCTGGTATTAGGAACTAACTTTCGGATTTCAAAAATTATTTCTGTATTTGATAGAGAAATCATTGATGAAGGCATTAAGTTATCTAACATCATGCTACCACCAATATGAGCAAAATTGTACTAAAACAAGTTACAAACATGGGTAAAAATTATAATAGTTTGGAAAATCCAAAAGTGTGTATGTACAAAAGTAAGTGTGTAATTATAATTGAATGACATAGATTTAAGCATTCACTAGGAAGTAATCCTATGTCATTCTAGAACTAATAAAAAAAATAGTCCCAATACATTAAGTTTTTTGGGCGTAATCCTTACGCATCCCATACAGAATGATATTCGGACTTACACGAAATTATTTTTACAATAAGATTTTTTTAGTATGTAATGAAATAAATGAATTGATAAATCATCTAGTGTGATAGCGAAAGTATTTCTCTGGAGAATAAAACATTTGTGTTGCCCTAAAAACACAAAATATTTAAAATAATGATCATTGAAGTCTCGAAAATTGCTGACTTTGGAATGTTGAGAGTAATGCACAACTCAAACGCTTCACGTTATGAGGCGGATAATATTTTTTTAGTTCCACGTAAACGAAGTTATAATACGACACAACTATTATTTATAATACGGCATACAGTAGTAGCTATTTCTGATACGGCATAAAACAGCGTGTCTACGAATCTTTTGACTTCATTATTGCAGCAGACCATGTAATGCAGGGGTTTTAATGCACGCATCGTTTACCATCGCCCTCAAAACAAAAAAACTTTCAACAAGCGTGTTCCAATAGACGCACTCGAAATCTACTCAATTCCATGTCATACATTTTTGCATCGTTCTATTAAATTATAAATAATGGAGCTCTTTTTATGGACATGATATGCATAGTTTTGTTATAAGTTGTTTAGATAGAAACTACATTTTTGGTTAATTTTAAAGTTTATTTAAATTTAAAATTTATATTTGCAATATATAATCATAGATACCGAGGATATTAGAAAATTAGTTGTACAATCCCGTTATTGGTTAAAATAATTTGTTTAAATAACTTTAGAGTTATTAGAAACAAAACATTTCTAAATATTTAACATCACATATGTTTCTGAACAAAGTTTAAATTATTTTACTTTGTTAAACGGTGCGTAAATTTATAAGAAATTTAGAACTGTCTTACGCTTCCTAAAAAACAGCGTCCAGGTGTTTTGCGTCGTCGCTTATAATCTCGGGATATAACATCTTTGCCCACATCAATGACGCGATTAATGTTGTTGGCGGGTTCTTTAGATCCCGGCAGATTAATATGTATTATAGTATTTTTTTAAATTGAAAGTTCATCAATTTGTTTAGTTGGCCATATAATGTACGTAACGTGTTGTATAATATGCCTAAGCTATTGTGCATAAATACTGTAGATTAAAAACACTAAGAAATGTATCAGAAACTCCCTATAAAGTTTTAACAATTGGCTAAGCGCTTTAAGATAGTAAATTTTATCACAAGGCACTCAAATTACACTTGGTAATTACGGTAATAATTTTAACAACAAAGATTAGTCGCCAAGTAAAGAAAAAATAAAATGGTTTTCGTAATTTTATAATAATGAACAATATAAGGAGAGAATCTCCCACTCAGTCTTTCACAACCAAATATAGATACTATTGAAAAAGTAATGTAAATAAAAATAATGGATTCTGTGGCATTAACATATCGTGATATAAATATTAAAAAATCTCGTGTAAATATGTTTTATTTAAACTGCATTTAAAATATACTTAAGAAATATGTATCTTAAATAGAGGACATAATTTGTTATCACTGTTATTAGCTTGTAGGTACGTCATAAACTTACAATAAATTCAAAATAAGATAAATGCACGTACGAGTCTTGCTTCAATGTTCTTGTAGTCACATGGTTTGCGTTCATTGGAAAGTATAGAACTCCTGTTTTTGTAAACTTTTACGATCGTCCACAAATATAAAGTCACTCGGTAGGTTACAAGAAATCATCACGGAAACTAAATATTAAATCGGTTTTATTTGATACTTTACAATGTGTTTTGATTTTGAGCGTTAGTCGATGTTTTTTGTTTGCGGTTTCAACGTGAAGTTAAACAAATCACGCACTTTATTATTCACGTACGCTCGAACCGCGCGCGCGCTCCTGATTGAGTTATATTGGAGAACTGGCAGGCCAAGCGCACCCCGCCACCAGATGACAGCTTCATCTTCTTACCATCCCGTCCGCGACCCCTCTTTGCCTCTCCGGGATAAACGCACGAACAAATAGACTTTTTATATTTTTGTTTTTTTATATAAAACTACCAACCGGTCTCAAAGAACTGTCTTCGGTTCCGTAGTGTTTAATAATGTGATGATAGAACTTACGGACGTTTAGTTTTTAATTAATATTAATACAGTAAATTATACATATATCAAGTAATTTGTATATGAAACTTTAATAATCTTGGTTACATTTTTCATTTTCTTTTCTTTCACAGGGTTTATTTATTTTCATCAATGAATAGATTTTTACTTTTTTCTGTTACATATATTATTATTTTATTTCAAATGTTCAATATTTAATGTTACTTTGAATAACTTTTTAATATTGCTACTTATGAAAGTATTGTCAATGTGTTAACAAATATTTGGGCTTCAGTCTAGTATCCATGTTTTTATTATTCTTATTTTATTCTTATATCTGACTGTCGACTGTTGTTTTCCATAGTTATAAAAAAAAAAATATATATCTATCCATAGATCAGTCAAATGTGAAATTTATAAAAAAAAAAACAAAGTTGTTTATAACTGGAATCATACTATTTAAACTAAAAATAATAATGAAACATAGACTTATCTAATTTTACATTACAAATATGCAAAAGAATGAACGTAAATGCAATTAACGTATGCATAAACATCCTGTAAAAACTATGTAAAAACTATACTCGTTAATTAACTACATAAATGATGCTATTACTAAAATGTAAATATTTCTCCCGCTTTATTTTTCTTACTAAACAACAAAGGATAGTAGGAAAATGAGTTTGTAAACGAACGTAGGAAGCTAATATCGAATATTATACATACAGTACGTAACGAGTTCTTGAAAAACTCATTATCGAAACCTTCGTTTGGCTTTTTTTACCGAGCCGCTGAACGTTTGTGTATAGTAAAAAAGGTTTATTTTAAAACAGCGCTGATTGAGTTGTTAGTCTGTGCTCACGGCTACGCGGTTGTTCCGTGCATCATAGTGATTTCGTTCTCTCGGCATCCCATTAAAACAAAATTATTGCGTTTTTTTATTACGCTTAATAACCATTGCGTACAGTACGTTGATAATCATCGGTTTTGTTGTGAAACACTCATCGGGAAGTGACTAGTTAGTTTTCAAAATTTTGTGAATAATGCATTAAGTTGAATAAAACAAATTTACATTATACATTTATATTTTATTTGTTAATTACTTTTCAATATTGTAACAATTAATCTCTTAGCATGACAGTTTACTTTTGAAGATAAGTAATTATTATCCAATACATATATTTTAAGAAAGCGGGGTGTTCGCAAGCAGATACAATAATATGCAATACCTATTAAGAGTTTTGCTTATTTAAATTATATACTGTGCTATCTGTTGTTTATTGTCACATCTACGACACATATACAAACATAATATAAATTTATCAACTCACATTTTCAGAACAGTGTGTAATGTACGTTTACAGATGTGAACATATTACATTTTATGCAACACTACTCTCTAACAAAAGCAACCTTAGTACAGATAGCAAACACAAATTAATACGCATAATAAAAATTAAAAAAATTATAATTTCAGTAACAGTATTGTTATTCACATCGTTATATGACTGTATTAATTCTAATTGTAACTGAAGTAGGTTAGTTACTCTTTACCCATCTACAAATAAATACACTTATAAGTTACCTTTTTTCTATTTTTTTGTAAAGTTACGTGTGAACATAATAAGTACCTGTACATAAAATAATAATAATCACAGTATACCCTGTTATCGATATAAAGGTCAAAAAATATTGTTTTAATTTTTTTTTCCTTTTTTCAATTAAAAAGCCCATTTTCAATTTAGGCCCTGGGAAGGTGTTTATGAACGTGAAAACTAGTAGTGGTTCGGAAAATAATCCAGTCATCGAGAAGAACCGGCAAGAAACACGATCCGGTTTGTTTAAAGTATGTAATAAAAAAAATAACATACAAAGTTAAGTATATTCACAATAGATATTTAGCAGATGCACAGAAACGGGCGTCAATTCCACTCATTACTATCGTTTGCATATTGATCCAGTCTATAATAGCCTATTTATTGACATTAAGCCCCGCTTGACATGGTACTTGAACTTACTATCCAGCAGATCAGTAATATGTTTTGGGACTTTGTTATAAAACCTAACACTATTACCTAAAAAGAATTTACTGGTTTTACTGAGTCTACAATATGGGGTGCCAGTTTGTCACGATTTCTGATATTTAAGTCACGCCGGTCTTTTACAGAGTCCAACTTATGCAAGTTTTTCGGGCTTACATTACATTATCAAGAATGTACTGGGAGGGCAGAGTTAAATTACCGAATTCCGGAAACTTAGCCTTTAATGGATTGGCAAGGTTTTATATTGTAACTTGCTCGAAGTGCTCGTTTTTGATTTAACTTTTTGTTATTGTATTAAGTACTATGTGTTGTTAAGTTATTGAAAACGATAGGCCGCTTAGATTAGATTTTCTCGATAAAGTGATCGTAGGACGTGATCCAACCGTGTAATTATGATACCTCGGAGCATGATACAAGCTCAGGTTCGTGATACTACATGTGTGGACACTTTGCATTCATTTCATCTTCAAGGTTGGCAGTGTTGCGGTGTTAGCAGAAGTATCCAGACACCTCAAAATTAAATCATATGTGTGTTTTTGAAACTTTTGAAGTCAAACACTAGGGGTTCTTAGGGGCCGAGTACACGCGCCTTGTATAAAATAATTAAAAACGTCTATTCAAGACTATGCAGGACTAAAATGCTAGCTACTTATTAGCTTGCTTATATGAAGTTATTTCTTTTACTGTTGCAAAACTTTGGGCAAACATCCTCTATCTATTTGTATTAAGTACGAAGTGTGAAGTATATGTACACTATGGAGTATGGACTCCAAGACTGCTGTACCGATTTTGATGAAATTTTGAGATTAGCTGAACAAGTGGTCGTGTAAAGTTTAGTAGAAATAAAATCAGCAGATCTCTTTTTTTCGATTTTTGGCATCTGTCTATAGATAATTTCTTTAACTATTCTATGAATGAACTATGAATATAAATTATAATTTTCAATCCATATCACTCATTCAAAATAATGAAGTTTTAGCTTTTCAGCGTGTAAAAGGCCATCTACGCACTAAGGCATAGTACCTATAGGGTCAAATATACAACTATAAAAAAAAAAATCACTACATGCTAGATTAAATCACAGCAAATACTGAAAACAAGGATCATAACTATAAATAAAATTAATAATAATGACAAATCTGATGTGAGTAAATGAAAACTGTGACCTTTACTTATAATATTATACGCATTTAATATGTGCTAAATTTTAATTTACTTACGCGTCATATTTCTATGGGAAACTGTACTGTGTTGTTATCTTAGACTTGATTACTTGTGTGTTAGTCTATCTCCTCGACTTTTTTTTTTTGTTATCTCGGTATAAAAAAACATTTACGGACTTTCTTCAGTAATCAAAAAACCTGGGCAGGCCACGAAAGTTGCGTGTGTCAAGACTCATCTAATGACAAGCAATTCAAACAACCACTAAACAAGACATTATAGCGACATTAAAAACCCCGTATTGCCAGATATCAGGGACAGCTTCCACACTTCTTTTATTGTCTTCTCTAATCTACGCACAATGTCCTGGACATTTTTAGTACTAGATTTCATTTAACGGTCTGCTTGCTTGCGAAGGTTTCTATCATTAACTCAAATAAGGGTCCACCTTAAAAGGCGGCAAGCCGGGCATTTGCCCGGGGCGATGCGGCGGCCGTTGTTTTGTAAAAATGTATAATTTGTATGGTAAATTTTACCAACAAAGAGAAAATTTCACATATTAATCCCTTCTTCGCTAAAAAAATATAATAGTTATGTAATATATTTGTATAC
Organism: Actias luna; assembly: GCA_039707435.1. Classification (NCBI taxonomy): domain Eukaryota; kingdom Metazoa; phylum Arthropoda; class Insecta; order Lepidoptera; family Saturniidae; genus Actias; species Actias luna. Next base: position 9,891,029 of record JAZHAC010000006.1, on the reverse strand, counting down.
TGACACTTTGACGGCAGTTTGTCTCTTTGTTCTGGGTGGCGTAATCTCTAGAGCGGCTGCTGCTCAAATGTATGGGATCTACCCCTACATCTATAGGGTATAAATAATATTACAAAAACATCGATGTTGCCATTATAGAAATAATAATAAGCTATATCGATTAAAAAATCATTATTAACATCGACTATTTGATGTTACCTAATTAGGCGACTATCAGGTGCTACCTCATGACGGCAGGGCGCGGAGAAGTTTTCTTGAAATGAAACTTGTAATTTGGTTTTGAAATTCTCATCGGCAACCTTTTTGTGTGATACTTATTCGGGTACACTTGGGCTTTTTATTTAAATAAAAAGAAAAACAATGTTACGTAACGCATTGTTCGAACCACTCTTGTAACGTTTTACAAGAAAAATTATGTAACGTAATACTTGTACGACCCCTAATATCAATGTATCAAAAATTTCACGAATATTGATTACATGTTGAGTAATAATCTGTGATATCGATCATCCCTACTACCATAGATAAGAATAATATATTGGAGATAGATAGGCAACTTGAGATTGTAATAATGTTAATATAGTGACGCTATCTGGTTTACAGTTAGGTAATTACATGCATCGATTAAAAGGCATATTCTTTTAAAACTACAATGCAAGTATGTTCTACTTGGGCAAAAAAATCAAACAATACTCTAATGAGCATAGCCAATCTTTTTTTTATATTCCTTCACTTTATTATATTTATGAAACACATGAATTTTTTACTCTAAATCTTTTTTACAAATATAAACATACCCAAGTTCAGATAAGATTAAGTACGACGACACAGAAGAAAATGCTCAATTCGGTACTAAACAAAACGATGGATGTAATACGTTGTCACGGCTACATGGAGGAACAGATGCTCAACTTAACGTAAATAGCGGATATACAAACGTATTAATCAAAATTTAACTGCAAAAACAACACACTGACACTCTGATATTTGCAATTTACAGTGATACCACCCAAAAGATATCTATTTTTATTATAAAATGTATATTTTTAATGTAATTGCCATTGTAATGATGCTTTTTTTAACCGAATACTACAATTTAAATAAAAGTACACTAACACATATTTATTTGTATATATCTGCAAAAGTATTTACTGTATGATAGTGTAAGATAATATCAAGTGTTATAACGAAGTTTCCGTATGGTAACGTTGTAAAATATAGTATTATTATATGTACGTAACTATTGGATAGATGAAGCTATTTAAAATTTACGTTTGGTGTTCTCTAAGTTACCACCGTAGCATACCTACTAAGGACAGTAGAGACAGTAGTTGAAAGTAGAGGACTAGAGATAAATAGTGAATGTGGCTTAGAGTACGGATCGCCTGACCACATAATTTTTAATTGCTCCTGAATCAGTTTTTATCATTATGATATTTTACCTCCCTCTATTCCCCATCCTATTAACATTATGTGCCTCCTAACTCTTGTTACAGATAATCGCTTAGTTGTAGAATGCTTGTCAAGTTTTAATAGAACTAATAAAATTAAACTTTAAGATTTTAGTGTTATTTTTTTGGTGTATATTTGTAACCTAACAATAGATTTTATATGTAGTTTGCATGTATTGTTTGTGTTGTCTTTTTGTTAGTGAATAAATAGCCTGATTTGGTTATAATTTTAAGTGAAAAAAAATTGTATGATACAATCTTCATCGTTTATGGTTCTACCTACGTGACATTGGCAAAATTGTGTGCACACTTATGTGGCCATTAAATAAAAAAGAAGAGAAAGTAGATATAAATATTTCTTATATAAACTGTTTTTGTATGAAAAATAAATAAATTTATAATATGAGTTTTACTCCTAGAAAATATTTAATAATAGATTTAGTTAACAAAGCTACACCAATAGACGTTTGGTTACAGGGTACTATAGAACAAACAGTTGGAAATGATATTTTAATTGTCTCAGACACATTCGGTCGTGCAAAAATAACAAAATGCGAATCAGCTGACGGTATTATCGACAAGAGCTCATTAAAAAAAGGTTAGCACAGCCGTTAAACTTGAGTCCTTGGGTGTCACCTAATCTTAGACGTTATCTTGTATTTGAGTTACATTTACATTCATAGGCACGAATACTAATAGGTGTGTTCCGGCAGTTGCACTTGAGCACAAATCCCTGCACAGATTTAACGTATCTACTAACTTGGGCTGTATCGTCACTTATGGCCATAATGCTAAAACCTTAACTACAAAAAAAAATATCATTGAGTTTGTATTGATTATAAGTGTGGTACTCTCATTACTAGAAAATTCCTTAGAAAAAAATTACAATTCTAATTTTTTTTTCAAATTTGTTGCCAAAACAAACTATGAACCATAAAAGAAAATATTTAGATTTTGTGTTCTGTCATCCTAATAATTTGAATGAATTGTCTATTATGTTAAAACCAAAACATTAAGCATATACTTAGAATGAGCTGTTTTTGTATAATAACCTAGTGAAGATTATCAAAATAATAATAAACAAATCTTAATCAAAACCATTAAAAAAAATATATTAATCAAAACAGCAAGTTTTCATAAATTGTCTAGTATTATGTTGTATTATTAATAATACTCTTTTGTAAATACAAATATATTTCTGATTTTAATAAAAAGACAAATATTATTTATACTTAATTAGTATTAAGTGCTTCTAAAAAAATATAATATGTCATGAATAATATTGTAAATTATTTTCTGAAAAGAAAAAGGTATTATAATTATAGTTTTCCAAAAAGCTTAGTTATTTGAAAGCAGATAGTGAAACGTGACTGTAAAGAGAAATCCATGTTTTAAGTATATTTGGAAATGAATATATATGAGGTATATATGGGTCTGCAAATTCCAAGTCCTAATTTCTTTGAAACTTTTGAGATTCTAGAACTTGATATATTACTAAGGGAATGGCAAGATAGCATAAGAAACTACCCATTTTATTACTATATATACTCTATTTCTATATTCTATTATTTTGTTGCTATTACTATATGTCGAAATTTCTAATTTACCCTTAAAGTTTGATTGTCAATAAACTTGAGTCAAGTGAGTAACCTTGTAATGGTTGTAATCTCAGGAAATTTGGGGCAACCCTCGGCTCTCTTCCCAATCTACTAATTTCGTTCTAAATTTTACTAAGATCTAATTTGTTTTGTATGAGATGTTAAAATGGTCATGTTTAAAATAGATTATAGCTAAGTTTCTATTTAAGCTTGGATTACAGTTGTAACTTTTTTAATGTTTTATATTATCACATCTATGTAAAATTCTATATTTTATATCATTACAGTAATTTATCTACACTCTATAGATGCAAGTAACTAGTTATAATCCTGTTCTATATATAGTAACATAACAGAATTTTGTTATGTGTTCGAAAATGGCGTAATTATTGTTGTATCATGAAATAAATATTTTAGTGTTTTAGAACTCCATCATATATAAACTCGCCATAAGTCAACTCTTACTATATTATTCTTCACCACACTTCTCAGGAACATACTGTTGTATATTAGGAACTGCTGTAAAAACAAAAGGTTTGCCAGAAGTCCAAGCAATAAAATTCATAGACCTGACTTCTCAACCTGTTATGAGAAAAGCCTGGGAGATGGAAGTAAAAGAAACAAATCTCTTTCTTGATGGAAAAATTACACCAAACATCTGACTGTTTAACACACCAGCACATCACAAAAATTACCAATGGATATCCAAATTTTATTATACATATTTTCTGAATAAAGCAACAATTAACTACTGAGAATTGTTTTTATGTCACAAATTAAAACTTCCCATCTATATTTAGTCAATAATATGTCAACACTTTATTTTGAGAGTAATACATTTTTACACACACAATTCTGATTGCTAGTATTCATGATTCTTAACACCACAAATAAACATCATGGCAGAATTTGATGGAATTTTTATTGTATTAAGAGATCCTACAATTATGGGGTCTTCTGGTTGGTTCCTAGTAACAGTTGGAGAAGCTAGATGTGGTGTTTTTCAAAGTCTTAAAATTTTGGATTTCATACACAAAAACTATAATTCTTAATTTTCAGGTTCTCAGTGACTCGATTTTTTTTACTAGTTAGGGCTGTCATAGAATAATGTCTACCTGTTGAGTCTGCTATTATATTTATAGAAACAGTATTTTTATACATAGTGTAATGTCCATTTAATGCCATTAGATTGAACCACAAACTCCATAAAACATCCAAATTATTTGACTTATTTGGTTTAATAATGATTTTTTACCATTTATTGACAACTTCAAATATCGTCTCATACTATGCTGTCCCTGTCTCGATATATAGCTTGTACACTGTTATTTTATCTATACTGTTACTATTAAAAGTTTACGTATCTTTTATAAGGATAATATTAGTTTTTATCAATCTTATTTGATATCATTCTTTTTCTACTAAGCAACTATGTTATATCATAAATGATAACAACTATTTTTTTTTTCTTATTAAGACCTAGTTTAAAATTACCGCAAATTTTTGAGCAAGCTGCGAGTACACTATAATTTGAACAAATTATAGTGTTAAAAAAATTGTTTTCCAAATCAATAAAATTAGTGCTCTTTTTTAAGCCTTAGTTAATAAAACTAAATTTGTTTTTCAAAAATTACTATATTTTCCATTACCATTATAAAAAAATAACAATTCTTAATCTATTGGAATCAACATGAATAAATTTAAAACCATTGTGCCAACTCCTACAAAACCATGTTTCATTTATCACAGTTTATCAAAATTTTAAACTGGTATATATGGGATGTAATCGTAACAAATGTAACCTACTAGATTAGATACTTATATTGCCTTTTCTCTTATTCTAATATAACAAAATACTCCATTACCAAGAATTTTACTATTTAAATATGACATTTTAGTAGGTATATAGTTTAAAGTTTTGAATCGGATTTCAATAGCGGTCCAAGTTTCTGCGCAAGCATTATATTTCCAGTAATTTTAAGTTTGCCTTTCATGTATGCAACTTGAGGGTTTAGAGAACCAGAAGCTATCTGCACGAGGTCATCATCAGTTACAGTCATTGTCGTATCAGCTTTACCACTCTTTGGTAGGCCGTCATAGACTAGAGGAGCTTTTAGGTCAAGTGCTGGAAAAAAAATTCAAGTTCATTTAGAACAATTTATACAAGCAACTAGGCATGGCGATCTGAGATCTATAAATCGATTAATTGAATTTTTAAATCGATTTAAACTCCGAATCGATCCAGTGAATTGATATTTCTCCGTTAAAGATCGAGATTAGATTTTTATATAGTTTCATAAGACATTATTTACAATTATTTTAATTTATTTCAAACAATTTCAAAACGATTTCATGTAAACTATATATATTATGAAATAAATGTTTTCTTATAACCCTGATACTTTGTAGTATTTGTAAACAAAACTTTAATTAATATAAGAATGATAAAATGTCGATTAATGTGTTGTTCTTCTTTGTTTTCTATGATTGGTTTTTTATTAAAAAATTAACACGATAAGTGAATTGAAAAATCCCGATTTTTGAGAAATCATTCTTTTGGATCTCAATTACTTCGTGAATCGAACCATTTAATTTCTTTTTGAATCGATCCAAGAATCGATCTTTTTCTGAAAGAATCGCCATCCCTAATTGCCACCAGGCTGAGCAGGCTTGAATCTCAGCGTATAATTGAACCACAAGTATTATATATATTTTTACTTAGAAAAAAATATATCTCAAAGGCTGTATATTTGGCATAGAAGTTAAAAGGTCGCTTTACCAGTAAACTAAATGCTGTGGGTTCAAATCTTACATAAGACAGCTATTTGTTGATCCAGTAATAATTGTACTGTAAGTCTGGATGCACCTTGTATCTGTAAGTGGATGCACTTTGTATATGTAAGTTATATGTCTGATGAATGTCCTGAAATGTCTGAAAAGCTCTCTGCGATATAGGACTAGTGCAGGTACCGTTTTAAGAAAAAACAATCTATAAAAATAATATACTTACTCCACTGCTTTATAGTTTTTCCACTATCAGTAATATTGTAAAGGAAGACACCACCAACAGCTTTAGCTTTGTCTGGATTTTTCTTAACTTCCTCCTGAATTTTAGAGAATAAAGCATCACTTTTGAGAACTCCAGATGATGAAACTGAGGGTCCAGAAGTAGCCGGGGAAGTACCACCTGTCACTATCTTCTTAAAATCGATGTAAGCTCCTAAACAGAAAACATGTATTAAATTATAAAAACGTAGGATAAACAGCTGGATTTGTACTACTTCTTCTTCTTCTTCTTTTTTATTTATGGACTTGTACTTATTATTTAAAGACCTATTATTGAAATTGTCAGTTTAGACTGTCACAAAATAATTTATTAATTTAAGTATTTTGTGACCGACAAAAAGGATGGCCATGAGTGTAGTGATACCTCCTTAATCCAGATAATATAATAAATGAATAAAAATTTATATGAGTATCTATGAAATGTTATCACTGCAAGCATAAGTAAACCACATCAAAATATTTGTATATTGAAGCGATGATAGCTCAGTGGTGATGTGTACGACTTCGCGTCAAGGGACGTGACGAATTTAATCTGATTTAAATACGTTCATCGAGGTTAAACCGCTTCAAGTTCTCTCATTCCCACTCGTATATTCGTATACTTCTTTCGTTTATCTTATTCATATGTTGGAACCATTTAAACTTATATTTATAAATTTTCAATATACATTTCTTTCTAAAATTTCACACTTTCTAAAATGAATAAAGTTTACAATTACAACTTTCAGATAAAGTATAGATACGTAGAATAATAAATGATGTAATAGTAAAGATATCAATATTTTTTATCAATAATATTTTTTGAAGCGATGATAGCTCAGTGGTTTTGTGTACGACTTCGTGTCAGGGACGTGAGTTCGAATCCAAGCACCTACAATGAGCTTGAGCTTCCGGTGAAGGAAAACACCGGAGGAAACCATAACATTGTGTTAGGTCTTTTTCTAATGCCCGCCTGGCTAGCTACCACCCTCAAGTTGAAAATCTGCCGCCAAATACCAATAAGTGTGTTTCAGCAGCTGCACTTGAGAGCCAGTTCCTCCACAGGTTTAGTATGTCTACCAACTTGGACCTTATTGGCACTTATGATCAGGTGAGATTATAGCCATAACACTAAACCTTAACTATAAAAAAAATGTTAATAAAACATTACAAGAGCTATGCTTCTCTTAAAGTTCACAACCCTCAAAATATTTTTTAAGCCTTTCCACATGACGAACAAAGTCGTTGCAGCCGCGCCAAAATACTCACTAATAACGTCATTATTATCTTAACTATTTAAAAACAAATGCTAATCCACACTAATATTATAAATGCGCTGAGTTGATTTCGATGAATTTCGCGATAGAAATAGATGGGACCTTGGAAACGGTGATAGGCTACTTTTTCTGGCGAAAAACTTATTGGAAGTAAAGTAAAAGAGAGGGGTAAACTTTGTATGAAGCTTTTTGTTGTGACATCCGATTTATTTGAAAAAATCAATATTCACGCGAACAAAGCCTCAGATAAAAGTTAGTACAGAATAAAGTAAGTCATGTTTATGAATTAAAATAAAGAGAACCGATGACAATTTAAGATAATTAATAACAATTGATTTACCTGCAATAACACTGTTGCCAGTCTCCTTCAACTTAGTCTGGAAGTGGACACGGGATCCTTCAACCCACATTTCAGTGACAAGGGTCTGTCCAGGAAGAACCGGTTTTACGAAACGGGCCTTCAATGCTTTAACATTGGCAGGATCATTTCCCCCATACCTATGAATGAAATTATATGTAGAAAAAAATTGTGTGGTTTTATGAAACCACAATGCAAGTGAAACTATTTTTTGGTACTAAAAACTGAAAATTTACGAAAAATTTATCGATTTCGGGTATTAAAATCAATTTCACTTTACCCCTACTCCGCGACCGGCGACATGATACAGATGGAAGAAATAAAATGAAACGACGGAATAAAAGCTTTCCTTTAATATCGATTTTTGTATTATGTATTCTAAAACCAACATGACCAGTTGTAGTAATTATTATAACTTATAAGAACTTATAACTATGAAAGAATATAATAATATGAGAAGAGAAAACTGTCGATCCTTTTTAATAATACTAAGCGAACGGAGAATCTTTGGTTTAGTTAAAGTTTATGTGAGAATAACTACAGACAGTTCAAATTATGTGTTATAACCATTTTAGTTAAATAAAACATTCCATGTTTACATTCAAACAGTCAATATCAAAAATAAAGTCTGTTGTCACAAAATTGAATATTGTAAAGAGTGTCGCCAAATAATTTTAAAGTGTTGCCAAATTATACCATAAAAGTACATTGATTTTTATAGGTACAACCTTTAACAAATAACTTCAATAATAGTCGGACTTTATAAAGTGATGAATTAGGGTCTGATTTCAATGATTGAGAGCCCATTAATTTCCTCATTACTACGTTAATGTATTCGATCTACAATTAATCTTTGGTTTAACTTACTTGGCCAGTACGTGTCTCACAGAGAATCCCAACGAGGCAAGTCCATGGAGAATCGGCTTCTTGTGACCACTTGCGGTCGCTACATTTGGGTCAATGTGAAGTGGATTTAAGTCGCCTGACATTCTGAAAAATAACATAATATCTTGTAATTTTAAGCAACCTATAATAATAGTAAAACTGTCTATTGAGTACATATATATCATACCAACCAATGATTTTATTTCATTAGCTTTCAAACTGTATTATATGTAAAACCAATTATCCATATATTTTTTATACTTACAAAATTTAGCTCATAGAAACCATAGTTATATTATCTACAAGATATAATAACTATCTGCGCCCGTGATTTCGTTCGCGTGGAACTAAAAAATCGTAAAAAAATTGCCCGATTTTGTAACCTTTTTCAATACAGCTTGCTCCTATTGGTGGTAGCGTGATGTTCTGAAAGTGTTCTTAAAGGTTCTAAAAGTGGGGGTACCACCCCCCAAGGGGGCGCTGAGGCTATCAAGTGATATGAGGGAGGGGAGTCTAAAAAAACGGTGGGCGGTGGGTGTCCTTACAAACTATAAAAAAATTTAGATGAAGTATTTCTGGGCTTTGGGCATTTAATTTTATCTAAAGTGGGCGGTGCACCAACAAGTTTGAGAAACACTACATTTAAGATAGTAAGTAACTCGTCTAAGCTCCTCCTCGAAATATAATAAGAAATAACTAGCTGTGCTCGCAACTTGGTTCGCGTGGTATTAAAGATTATTTAAAATTATTTTGCCCGTTTTTGTAACTTTTTTCAATACAGTTTTGCTTCTATTGGCGGTGGCGTGATATCAAATAGCATAAAGCCGTCTTAAATAATTGTTCTATCAAATACATAAATCATTTTTGAAATCCGTCTGATAGTTCCTAAGATTAGCGCGTTCAAACAAACAAACTTTTCCACTTTATAATATTCTTATTTATCATCATGTCGGCACAAATTTTATTAAAAAAAAACACGCCATTGTCAGTTGTCACTTAGTCAGTGAAGTTGGAATCGAGACGTGAAACGGAAAGTGTACCCAAACAAATAAACTCACTTTCGCATTTATAATATTAGTATGATTAATCATCATCATCATTGGTCTTTATTCAGTAATGAAAGATACTTTAAGCAGCAGATATTTTTTTTGGTGACTCAGTAAACCGATACGGGGACAGCAAGAACGACCATACATACTGCACTTAAATTCACTATTTGATGGTTTAGGTTTGTTAGATCGCTCATGCCTTAATATCTACTTCTCAGGAGGTTTTTTTTAAGCCAGATCAGGTGTCCCTCTTTCAGTGCAAAACTTTTTCCACATAACGCGATCTTTTGTTAGTTTTTGTATAATATTATACATATAATAAATCTGTAGAAAAGCGGCTTATGTACATTGAAAATAAATAAAAAAAGGGTGTTAAAGGATGATAAACAAAACTCATATCTAGCATTTTTTGAATTTTTGTCTGTTTGTCAGTGCGTTACGTAGAATGTACGAAACCAATGTAGATAATTTCATACGTAAAAATTGTACGCAACTTGAAGTATTACCTAGATTTTGTTTCATCGCAATAAGTAAGTTCATTCTATCAAGAGATAAGCAACGCGTTTTAATTTTTGAAAATCACGTGAACAAAGTCCCAGGCACAGTTAGCATATAGTATAATAATATATAATCAATATAGATAAAGTATACATTACAAAAAAGTAGGATACGGTTGTCGTGATTGATGTTATTTTGGTACCTGTAAAGGGCGGCTTGGTCTTCAGCTGTTTGTTGTTCGACGACCGCATCAGGTGCTCTCTTGGGTGCGTCCTGCACGGGAACCGCGTTCTTGCTATTCCGTGGTCCGCCAAAACCGCCCTGCCCGAGAACGAATATGTGCTGCTGTGTGCGGCATACTAGTTGCTTGTTTTGGAAGATCTCGCCTATATTACAAATACAAACATATAAACCAAGTTGGTTAATACGCTAAACCTGTGGAGGGACAAGTGCAACTGTCGGAACACACCTATTGGTATTTGGCGGCAGATATTCAACTTGAGGGTGGTTCCTAACCAAACGGGCATTAGAAAGAGCCCTACCACTATTTTCAATTTTATTTCCAGAAATATTTACAAGGTCAAAATACTGTACTCAGAATTATACATATAATAGTTGGTAGAGCAGTTCATCTGGGACAACAGGACACAAAAACCAGAAAAAAAACACGAAGATATTATTAACACTAAGGACAAAATTATAAGTAAACAAAATTAGTAATTGTGTTCTTTCGTATGTGTATATGTATGTAAAGATATGTAAAGATATATATATATAATGTGCATGTATACATTGTGTTGTGTATGCGTGCACGTGAACGCGTCTGTATGCATGTTCGTATGGGAGTGTGTATGCGCGTGTACATGAATGTCAATGAGTAAGTTTAATACATTTTTGACTGATTTTAGCAGGCTAACTAATCACCCTGACTATATTTTCAGTGTTTTCGAATTATTAAACACATTAATATTACTTATTTTATATTTACTCCAACCCCCTAGCTATGTTATCGTTTTTTATAACCAAAATGATGTATGGGATGACATTCTAAACAATAAAGCGACGACATATCTCAACGTTAAATCACGTGATCAAAGCGCCTTTCTCTTTTTGATTTGCTGTGAAATTAATATCAATAATTTGTATAATTAAAATAAGTGTTTCAAATGTATGTGAATTTTATTGTTGTTAAAACACTCGTGATCACGGGATCTAATTTTGAGATATGACGCCGATTTAGTGTCTAATTTGTCATCCCCATATACATTGTTTTGCGTTTTATACCCTGACAATTGCAGAGAAAGACATGTTGGCTCGGAGAACTGTAATTACAATATATCCATACATATACCCACCTCCAAATAAACGTATAGCAAAAGTCACTAGATTTTTTTATGTAACCCTGCCCGCGACAGCTTATGTCTTATTGTTGTTACTATTGCTGTGATAAGTTGAAGAAGAAACATATAATTATAATTACTCGCTATTATTTACTTACAAGTTACCAGTTATCGCCACTAGATGACGTTAAGTGTCAATACACAAAGAGCAATTAAAATGCAAAAATGTTCCCTTAGGTCGCGCACTTTGCGAGTAGTCACTAAAAATATAGTTACGGCCAGAAAAATTAAAACTGTTTTGGCCCTAAGGCTTCAAAGTTTGGAGACCCCTGCTGTAATATAAGAATGGGCCAAAAACTCACTGTTGACAATAGCGACGGCACTGGAGCCCTTGTCGAGTATGTCGACGACATAGCATCGGGTCGTGAAGGCGCCCTCTGTGCCGGGGAAGTCGCCTACAAATTCTATGTACTGCTCTCCGTGTAGGATCTACAAACACGAACATAAAGAAATATTATCATAACCGTACTGCATTTTATGTCCTAAATATAATCAAAAAAGTTTAGCCAATTATAGTTTGCTTGAACGTATTACTATATTATATTTTATTATGGTCTACATATGCTTTACATTACAGCCATGCTTTTGTTGCCAACAGAAAATTTCAAATATTACTTGTTACATTCTAAATATAATTAAGAAGGTATAACCAATTATGCTTCAACTTATTACTATACTAAATTTTATGTGCAGCTTCGCTTGAATTAATATTGATTTTGTCAAACAAATCGGATGACGCAATAAAAAGGTTTGTATAAAGTTTACCAGTGTAGACAAAAAAGTAGCCTATCACCGTCTACCTCTATATCAAATTCATCATAATCTATTTAACGGTTTAGGCGTGAAAGTGTAACAAACAAACAAACTCACTTTCGCATTTATAATCTTAATAAGGATTATAATTCATTATGGTTACCCTTACATTACGGTTGTTTGTTTTGCTTCCAACGGAAAATTTCTAAATAAATTGTTATGTCCTAAATGTAATTAAAAAAGGATAATCAATTATAGGTTACTTTAACCTGTTAGTCTATTCTATTCCATTTTGGACTCGCACTCTTACATTACGTCATTCAATTTCATGCTAATTATAGCTTTTTCATCTTTTTCCAGTTGTCTACATTCCAGTTCCTTTAAATTTTCTTTAAAAACAGATTGGATGCGTTTCCCAAAGCACATTGATAATTATATACAATTCATTATGTATGAAAGAAAACACTTGTCATTAATTTTAGCGGGTAATTCATATTTTTTTGACATTTGACTGCGGTGGGTGCATTGTGATACTTGAAAATATATTGTTTATTTTAGCATTAGAAATATTACAGCCGGTATGAACAAAGCCACTTGAGGGTGTGCACAATACAAATTATGAGTAAAATCTTAGGTACTCTACCAGAAGGATTGAAAATGTATTTTTGTATTTGATAGAGCTATCATTAAGAAAGGCTTTAAGATATTTAATATCACGCCACCACCAATACAAGCAAAACTGTACTAAAAATAGTTACGAAAACGGGCAAACCAATTTTTAATAATTTTAAATACCTCGCGAATCAAGTCGCGGGCACAGCTAGTTATTTATTATTATAATTCGAGGAAGCTTTTAGACGAGTTAACTTACTTGCTTAAATACAGTGTTTCTGAAACTTGTGGGTGCACCGCCCACTTTAGAGAAATTTTAATGCCCAAAGTCCAGGAATACTATATCTAAATTTTTTACAAAAAATTGTAAGGAAACCCACTGCCCACGATTTTTATTAGACTCTTTCCCCAATACCACTTAAAGTTTCAATAGCCCCCTCAGATAGCCTCAGCGCCCACTGGAGAGGCGGTACCGCCCACTTTGAGAACCTATGGTTTAACGGGTAGTAGACTGGCTACACTGTGTACAGACCGGCTAGGAAGTTTGATACGACGTACCTACATTTCTACCCTGAAATATAGATCAATATCATGGAGATAACATAAATATAAAATATATTTATGTAAATAAAAATAAATTTATTGATGGAACCCTAGCACATTACACAGAAACAAAATACACGGTATATTGGCTACATTAGTATAACTGTGTCGTAGCCAATAGTGCCCACCAGTAGACAATTTTACAAATGGATCTGCGTTCCACAGAATAAATAATAATGTTAAACAAATCGTAAATAACAAATATTTTAGAAAGTGCAAATAAAGGAAATAATAATACTAACATATCTATGTGTGTATGCATACATAGTAATACAGTTAGAGTAGTGTGGGAATCACATCATATTTTTAATTTTTTATAATTTCTGCCGTTTCTTCGTAAGTTTAAGAAGCCAATTAATAAGACTTACGTTGGTAAAGTCAGCATGTTTCCCGGGCGGCATCGCCGTGCCCACTATCGGCGCCTCCATACACATGCCGGCGAGAATGAAATAACTTGGCAGCGGTACGAAGTTTTCATGGCTCTCGTAGAGGAACTTCAGGTCCGTCTCGTTCTTCACCGACGCTCCGACTAAGCATCACAAATATTTATTAAATACTTGCGGTATCTGCGGTTCTTTCGCGAGGACTCTATTTAAGTTTCATATAATTCGAAGTTCTATTAGGGACAGATTATAAAATACGTCACGCAAAATTTAATCTATGTAGACCACTCCTGCGTTCACACCTATTGTACCCCTAATAATGTGACATCACAAACGACACCCCCCCCCCCCGTACATCATATACGGCAATTCATATAAGTACACAAATTACAATATTATTAAATATTTAATGCTCGAAATAATAAAACTTTAACAACTAAACAAATATCTGTAATAACGACTACATTAAAATCAGAATAAAATACAAAATTATTTTATGAACTGCTAACGTCCCGTTTTCTTAGAACACCGCACCCCCCCTCGCAAGGGCTTTTTTTGGCACATACTGTCAATGACTCATTATACGAATAGTATACCCATTGAAGTTTATTCACACCACAATTTTCAAAGAAGACCATTTACTACTCAATTTAAACTTTAATCCCCTATTACGTTTTGTTGAATAATGACATCTTGTATGTTATTTCGATATATTAATTATCGCAATAACAAATTGCAATTTAATCCTAAGCACTCAACGTAATATCCGTTATTATATTTATGTATTTCATTATTAAAGAAATAAACGGTTTATCTTCAAGTTAATATACATAATCATAAACATATTAAATTACCTGAATATGATATCACAATAATTACAAAAAATTACTCTGTAATCTCGACGAAACAGAAATACTGAAACTAAAGATATATAAGAAAAGAAAAAAATACTACTTCAATAGAGAGTAACATTTAAATTTGATTTACCTCCAAGAGCATACACAATAAGGTCCTTCGCAGTGTAATTATAAGTAGTCCAGTAAGACTCACGATCGGCATCTAATTTACTACGTTCCTCGAATTCCTAAAATGAAATAAAACATATAATTACTTTTATTTTTTGAATAAACAAAATAACTACATTGCTATATTTACTGTTACAACTTGATGTTTAAAACTTATTACACCATTTCTCGTTAACAAAAACAAAAATAAATTAAGAGAAAAAATAATCTGAAGGTTTTTTTACTTATTTATAACTAGCTTTTTTTACTCGCGGCTTCGCTCACGTTAATACTGAATCTGTAAAATCGGATGACGCAATAACAAGATTCCTAAAATGTTTATTCCTCCCTTTGCCTCATTTCCTATAAGTTTTTCGCGAGAAAAAATAGCCAATCACCGTCTGTAAGGTCCCATCTATCTGTATACCAAGATACACCACAATCGATTTAGCGGTTTAGACATGAAAGAGTAACAAACAAGCAAACTAACTTTTGCATTTATAATATTATAGTAAGGATGTACTTAAAGTATAAAAATATAAATTATAACTTAATTTGCATATAATCTACTAATTTTTTCATTACGTACAATGAACGTACCAATTACGTACGTACCAATTTGAAAAACTAAAACCTATCATATGAACTATCTAAATACGGGGATCCATTTTATCAGTTGATAAATCGATAATAACACACATGAATTATGCCCCTAGATTAATCCGGTCAACACTTGGTCTTTTTCTGTAATCGATTTCTTTCATTGTAAAGTTTTTATCTAATTGCGATCGAAACATTGAGAACTCAATCTAATCCTGGTGCTCCTTTTTTATTCAGGTGGTTCTAAAATCATATTCTTTACGGATTTCCTCATCACAAAGCGCAAACGTATTACCCGGGCTCAGACCAAGGGGAGAGATCAAGGGCAGCGCCCACACTTTTACTAGTAACCTAGTACCATTTGCTAAGTTGTCTTTCAATAAATGTAAGTAAAGAAAAAAAAGAAATGTATGGGGTTGCACATGTCAAATTCACTTTGAGATGCGTTATTCTATCCATTTTTGTTTTTTCTGTACGTTGCCGATTGTTACAAGACAACGTGGCTGGGGCCCAGTCGAAGTATATAGTATTTTCCTGAACTTCAAAGTAGGAAAAAACGTAGGGTGAAAATATCTTGATATGAAAATATTTGAGATTGAAGATTTTAAAGGAAAAGTACCTATTATTGGAGTGTAATACATCTTTAGGCCGGTACACAATACAATACAATGCAATACACCCTCCCAAACTTAGGCGACTGAGAAGGATATCTAACATATGTCTAGTAAGAGCAAGGATACTTTATCAAACTGGTCACGATAGCCCTACATTCACCCTATGAGTCAGGAACTGTGAACTGCTTTCGCATTTCTCCAATCACCGACGAATATAGCCCATCGAGGATTTACGCGATCGAACCCTTTTAAGTTTCCAACAACTCCAAAAATGCAATGTACTTAAATCAACACAGAAGTACAAAGAACTGCCGTGATTGTATCAATAGCTATAAGTAGTTGGCAAAGAACAAAGGCAACAAGTAATATGTCAACAGCGTTAATTACTTTTCACAAAGAACATTTAAAACTAAACACCAATAATAACTGTTTTAGGGTACACTTAAACCGGCCTAAAGTAAAGACGTATTTAATCTGATTTAAATACGTTCATCGAGGTTAAACCGCTTCCAGTTCTCTCATTCCCACTCGTATATTCGTATACTTCTTTCGTTTACCTTATTCATATGTTGGAACCATTTAAACTTATATTTATAAATTTTCGATACACATTTCTTTCTAAAATTTCACACTTTCTAAAATGAATAAAGTTTACAATTACAACTTTCAGATAAAGTATAGATACGTAGAATAATAAATGATGTAATAGTTAAGATATCAATATTTTTTATCAATAATACTAAACTTATCGCAAATCTTCGAATCATTATCAACCCCCCTCTTTGAAGACAGGCAGCAAAATAACTTGGACGATTAAACGTGGTCTAAGTCCAAACAGAATACTTATTCCAACTAAACACAAAACTAGACTGCCTATAGGTAAAGCTCAAAGTGCAATCATACTAATATTATAAATGCGAAAGTGAGTTTTTTGTTTGTTACTAAATCGATTGTGATGAATTTTGGCACAGAGATAGGTCGGATCCTGGAGACAGATATAGGCTACTTTTTTCGCGTAGAATTATAGCAAGCGGAGTAAAGAGAGACATAAACTTTGTATGAAACTTTTTGTTGCGTCATCCAATTTGTTAGACAAAATTAAATATTAACGCGAGCGAAGCTGTACATAAAATCTACTACAACATAGTACTAAATTCAGGGGCATTGTATAGAGCGTGTCACTATTTAATACCGACTGGGCCATTACGTACAAATGATATCTGGGTGAAACTCCACTATCCATATATGAATTACTGAAAATATATTTAACGACTTTAAATAAACCAAAAAACAGTTAAACGAAATTCATTAAAGTATGTTATTGACAAACTACAGCAAAGTTCTTGCCAGATCGGATTCTCAATATTTTTTTCTTTTAGTGTTTTGACGTTGAAATGTATTTTAGATTTTGCTGCTAGAATTGAAGCGATGATAGCTCAGTGGTAGTGTGTACGACTTCGCGTCAAGAGACGTGAGTTCGAATCCAAGCACCTACAATGAGCTTGAGCTTTCGGTGAAGGAAAACATCGTGAGGAAACCATAGCATGGGGTGGTGTAGGGCTTTTTCTAATGCCCGCCTGGCTAGCTATCACCCTCAAGTTGTAAAACCTGCCGCCAACTTGGGCCGTATCGTCACTTAAGATCAGGTGAGATCATGGCCATAACGCTAAACCTTAAGTATAAAAAAAAAAAATAATGCCAACAAGAAACCAACACCCGTACAATTGGCCCACACAGTCTTTAAGAATAGTAAAGTATTATCTGATAAACTCTTAAGGATTGGAATAATTGTGTTTGATTATTGATATATGGTACATTATTAAAGAAACAATTAACCTTATACTTACAACGTTGTTATAAAGGTCATGGGCTCAGTTCACTACTATTATGGAGCAAAACTAAACAGAAATATTGAAGAGACAATGTGGAATTTATGTTACTAAAAGTGAAATACAAATTAAACTGAATAACAATAGATACAGATTAATTTATGCTGTTTGGTATTTTGTAAAATTAAAAAACATATTGTTAGTTACCTGTAATGAACTGACGAGGTCGAGCGTGACGTCACCTAACTTTTCTAGATGCTTAGCGTTCTTCATATCAACTACTTTAGACCAATTCTCTTTAACAGACTCAATAGTAACAGGATCAGTAGGCTTATTCCTGCAATGATTCATCTCATACATCAAAATACTTTAAAATATATTAAAATAATCTAGCACTTATTATATTCAAAAATAACAACAGCGAGATAAATATCATGATTTAGATTTAGAATATTCCTCCAACATTATATTACAGTAAGTTGTGTTTATAATAAATCTTCAAGTTGATTCGCGTGGGAACAATCTTAGTTCTGAGTATAATATATATTAAGTTAAATCATAGGTAAACTTCACACGCGCATTGCATATTAATTTAAATGAAAGAATTAAGCGATCTAAGTATAGACTTTCATATAAGTTTCCATTAATAGACGACTAATTACGTCATAAGTTTATTTCTACATATCTATTTTGCCTATTTAATTCAATAAAATTAAACTGGTAAACAAATGTTTGAAATTCACACCGCAATCCTATTCAAAGAATCGTGATGTTAGAAGGTATTTTTTAAAGTCTTTATTGGCGTGCAGCTCCTTCAGACCATTTAAGGACGATACTTAGAGATGAATTAAGGTAGTTCGAGTTTGTTGTAACATTGTAGATAAATGCCAAAAAATATCACTTCTTTGGTCCAAACTCGAGGTTGTCTATAAGAATACGTCTATACTAGATAAACCGAGCACGAACAGTCTCTTTTTTTACTAACGTAGTATATAAAATCCTATTCTTTACTGACTTCCACGTCGCAACGCGTAAACGCATAACCCGGGCTCAGGGCAAAGTGAAAGGAGCGTGTGGTAACTCAACAGGACCTAATAATACTCCTTTGGTTTATTTTATTTCATAAATTGGTTTACAGTAATTGTTACATTCGACTTTTCTATATATACATACTTTAACTTTTTATATTAGGATGTACAATCTTAATAGTAAACACAGCTTGCTTATTGTATCGGCGCGAACTAATTTATATACAATGTTAAACAATATTAATAAAGAATACATCTCTGTTGCCAGAGACCAAGGAAGAGCACCCACACTTCTAGTCTCTGACGGGAAAACGAACAATACCCAAGTAAAATAAGAATTCGTAAAGTGTAGATGGAGTTGAGAGTCTTACACTAACCCATACCAAACATTTGAGTCGTGGTTAATTATACTGCGCAAACTTACGATTTTTAGTAAACGCAATAGTATTTTCAATTAATTTAAATGTTTACCTAAAGCAATAGCTGGCCTTTTACTTGGCTCGCTTCGCGTAGAATCGTTCTAGAAAGTCTTACATCCATCAGTATCTATGTCAAAGACTCTATGACAAGCTCTTTCTTTATAAAGATATTCTTCGCAATATTATGCATTTCCAATACAGAACTTCTTATTTCCGTTTGGAAATATACCTAGCAACTTGTGGCCTAACAAAACTAAATACTCAAAACCAAATATTTAGTTGAATCGTAAACAAACATATGCACATATAATTATATAAGGTTAAGTGTTTTCATTGTTAATTGTTACCAACCATAAATATACGTAAATACATTAAGAAGTTGTCAATGCACCGGCATATCTCTATTTTTTGTGGCAATTCTTATCAAAGAAACCGATGTATTATTTAAACAATATTTCATGTTTAATTTTAGATTATTGTGTAATTTACATTTTCTCATTTCAATTGTTTAACTAAATTTCAGTTTTTTTTCGTTCCCTTGAGTTTTTCCATTAGAACCTAACCTGACAACCTCAAAATAAGTAATCTTTTTTTTTTGTATAAGACAATTATTGCTTCACTTATTCAATAAAAAATATAGATTATTGATAACATATCGTGGAATCATTTCTTAACCTCGTCACTCTTTTCTCATGTACTTTTTCAGATACACGACAACAACACTAGTGTCCAAGTACTAACATTAAAAAAAATACTGTACAAATCAATTTTACCACCTACGACTAAAATAAATTAAAACTAATTAAAAAATCAGTTAACAATAAATTGAATAATTAACTACATACTTAAGCACCGTTCCTTGACTCCTGACCAAATGAGTTTTAGTAGCAAATCCCAAAGTGGAATCTATAATAATACCAGAGTCAGGAAATGACTCGTGGACCATATATGCCTGTGAAGAGATAATATACATATTATAACATTGATATTTGCAATATAGTAGGGTAGGATGTTTCAGCATTAACCACCAGGCCCGTAAACCAAATAACCTTTATCTGGAATCGTTAGCGTTTTCATGGTAGTATGGCTTTTTCTAATGCCCAACAGGCTAGCTACGACTCTCAAGTTGAAAATCTGCCACAAAATACCTATACGTGTGTTGCGGTAGTTTTACTTGAGAGGCAGTCGCTTAGCATGTCTACTATCTTGAACCACATCGTCGCTCAAATGTATGAAATGACATTGTAGACACTAAATCCCGTGATCAGACAGTGTTACAAACTTTAAAACTGACATACATTTGAAACACATCATTATATTATTTATCACCTTCAGCAAGTGCTGAAGTAATGATGATTCAGTGGTATTAATACGGATACTGCGTTAATCAACGTGAGTGCAAATCCTTGAGATTTCAATGAGGGCAAAACTCAAAACTGGTATCTTTTAGGTTCGATAGACATTTAGACATTGGACATAGGTGTAAGTACTAATAAGAAAATTTTGTTGATATAAAACATAATCTTACGTCATTGTATAATGTATTATTGCGGATAGAATTTTTAAAGTTGGATGAAATATCTTAAAAATAGTATCATTAATACGGAAATCACTTCAAAAATTCGATATGTACGTTATGGATAGTATTTTTTTTTTATATTCGCATTTAGAAATAAAATACGTACTATTTGAACAATTGTAAGTAAGCAATATTAACCTTATTTTAGATCATTATTAGTTACCATTTTTGATGATATTTTAGTCTCCAATTGAAAAATGTGACCCTTTTTTAAATAAATGTTCTTATGGATGGACTTTGAAATTCTGATCAGCAACCTTTTGTATGACGCTCGTTCGGGTAGAGAGGACTCGAGTTGACTAAGAGAGTGAGACAGAGATGTCGCGATGTTTTACTTTTGTCGACACCGTTTTTTTATACTTACTACAACAGGCGCTATCAGTTCTGGCTTCATCGCCTCGAACATCTCTGGAGGTAGAATATCTTCAGTGAGTCGTGATGCGGCGGTTGGCACTATAGTGTTCACTTTGATATTGTATTTGTCACCTTCGATGGCCAATGTATTTGCGAGTCCGACTAACCCCAATTTCGCGGCACTAGGATAATCAATATAAGCAATAATTAACAACCATGTTCTTCTATAGCTAATTTCGGGCAGGTTATTAATAATAATAAACTAATAATATGAGTCTATTACGACTTTGAATAGATTTTAAATATAGTTCATTAGTTGCATTATGCCTGGTAATATTGAAGTTAGTTTTACAAAAGAAGAAATATTTGCTCGTAATTTAATTGTTCTTTGCAGAAATAGGTACATATTAAGGCCTTCCACAAATTACGTCTCGATGAATTTCGTGAATTTTGACCACCTACTCCTTCTAATAGCTATTCACATTTATGAAACTCCTCCCTCCCTAGTGTGACGTCACATATTATCCAATTTTACAACAAGAATTTATTAGATTAAAACAACAAATAAATAGTTCACACAGTATATTAGATTTTTTAAATGTGACGATAAAAATTTAAGACCCCTCCCCCCCTTATTACGTAATGTTACCCTTCGTCGACCCCCTCCGCCACTATTAATGCATGATGTAATTTATGGATAGACCCCAACTGGCTGGCTTGGCAAACCTTATTTAATACGTCGACCACAACTTCACCTATCGTGTTATGGTCATTTAACGAGATAAAAACTAACCTATCCCCTTAGTTTGACGGATATACACAGTGTGCATTTAATTAAAATCGTTTCAATAGTTTCGGCATTTAGCGCGGACAAACAACGTGCCTCGGAACTTTTATATATAATATATAGATACTGCCAATAAAGAATTTTTATAGTTATCCTGATAAGATTCTAGATTTTACTACACTATATAGAAATGTGATAAAATAATTTGTTCAATATATGTATAATGTATATGTGTAATTAATACACCCTGCCCATAAAACTTTTAAAATAATATAATACGGGATCTTTGTAAGGTTTTATGTGAAAAAGTGTAAGGAATTGAAAGTTTTCTTAGATTCTTCCAAAGTATATAAGTTTTTTACGTCTATATTTAACTATTCAAATACTTTTAAGCCAACATCAATAATCCTAATTTAGTTCATTAATGAACTGAGTAATTTTCCCTTTTTTAACAATCAACATTCACTTATGTTTAAATCTTTTAGCATTTTCACATGCACATATAAATTATTCTAAACTTACATGTCCACCAATACACATAAATCAAGATAAACATCTCAGAAAGTAAAAAACTAATATAACAGCTAAGAACACTAGGGGCACTAGGCACTAGTGCCTAGGTACGGTAAAATTTTCGAGGCTGGCAAAATTCGGAGTGGCCGGAAAAAAAAAACAACTTTGTACTATAAAAATCAATGATTTTTATGCCAAACCTTCCACATCGAGTCCCCATTAGATATTTACGTTTTCACGTTACGTTTTTTAATCAACAATTAATATAATTATTCAAAAATTTAAAATAGGATGTTTCATATGAGTTCAATTTTCCCCTTGAATAACTTTTAAAGTGATTGATCAAAAAATCATTAAAGACCTTTTTATAAAGCGTATTTTTCACGGTGTCCCAGAGCGGCAAGTAACGTAAATCCGGCGTTGATACTAAGTGTAATTAATATACATTATAATAGTACCTGTAATTTGCTTGACCAAAGTTACCGAACAGGCCTGCATTGCTTGATGTCATGATGACACGACCATATTTCTGTTTCCTGAAGAGTTCCCATGCTGCTTGAGTAGTTTTGAATCCGCCCTTGAGGTGGACTGCTTGTATAAGATCCCAGTCCTGCACCACAGACAGTTTTAAAGAGCCAAATAATACTAAAAGGTAAATTCATTGATTTTATAATGAAACAACAAATTAATTTTTTTTTATGTAATAGGGGGCAAACGAGCAAGCGTGTCATCTGATGGTAAGTGATCAGCGCCGCCCATGCACACCCACAACATCAGGGGAATCGTAGGTGCATTGCCGGCCTTTATTAGAGGGACTGGTTCTCGAGTGCAACTGCCAGAACACACCTATTTAGTAACGTATTTAGTAGCAGATTTTCAACTTGAGGATGGTATCTAGCCAGGCGAGCTTTAGAAAAAGCCTTACCACCATGCTATGGATTCCTCATGATGTTTTCTTTCACCGAAAGCTCAAACTCATTTTAGGTGGTAAACTTCATGTAAATTGTCTTAAAAATTTCTGATTAAAAAATATATATCATAATTTTTTTTTATCTATGAAAAAAAAGCCTACGCAATAAATTAAAGTAAAGTTTTTTTTTTATTTTAGCAACAGAGTTAACACAATGCTATTATGTAACTTAAGTGATATTTTTTTTTTGTTTGTTAGGTCATCATGGGCCAATAACAGAGATCTGAATATGTAGAGTGAGCTAGCAGACAGTAATCAGTATTTTTTTTCAACTTCAATCTTTACTTAATTGGGAATACATCTATAACAATTTATTTTTTCAAAGAATTTTTACATTATTGTTCTGTATGAAAAAAACCTCATATTTTCTTTTACATACAGACAAATATTTTTTTTAATCAGGATTTTAAAGAGACATAATATCCAGTCTACAAGTCTACATTACAGTTTTCACCTCAAAGTTTAGGTGAAAGTACTCTATTCTGATGATCAGAATAGTCTTCATTTTAGTTTATCTTTATAAAATTTGGCCAATATCATTTAAAAGAGAATTGATATAATGATTATATTTAGTCATGACAGTTTGTATGTAAATAACTAATTGTTTGAACAAATAAACATAATGATTATTTAAGTGTAGAACAATCATGCAAAAAACCTATTACAAATTTGGACTAATTATTTTGAATGCCATAGTAAATCATATAGTATTACTGAATATGTAGGTGGAAACATATGTAGACATTAAAATAAGTCAAATATTATCATACGTTAATAATGATGGCTATAATATTAATATTTTTAAATGATTTGAGAACCACAGAATTATGACATCAAATAAATTGACTAAAAAGTATGTCAATTCAAATGTCAAGAATAATTTTCCCTCACACATAACATAGAGGATATTTTAATTCAGATTGTTGTAGTATCTTGAGAATAAACTATACTTAATCAATTTTCTTGTGAATTACAAAGAAATTAATACTGTATAAGAGTTCAACTTCTGTAAATATTTTGCAAAGAATATACACTATCTTTTAGCAATTAAATATGTAGTGATATAAATATTTATTGTACCTGCTCAGACATTTTTGTGAAGCTTTTATCACGCAGAATACCAGCATTATTAATGAGGATATCTATTCTGCCAAAATTGTCAATCGCTGTTTTGATGATCTTTTCTCCTTCAATAACTGAGTTATAATCAGCAACAGCAACTCCACCTTAATGAAACAGTTATTTTACATCATTTTAAATAAACAGGACTTTAACCGAGACATATAATCATCTTTTTTTTTCCACTTGTTGTTTGCTGTTAGCCTTAGGGGCTTTGACAGCTTCATTGAACTTTTTGGGGCGAGTGCTGAGGGCACTCAGCTCCGAGGCAGCGAGCACAAGGGTGCCAGGATGGCCGAACCTCGGCTTGGGCTACTGCCGGAAAGTGAACAAGGATTCGTGATCCTAACTAACCAACAAGTCGTAACTTACTAATTTAGTAAACCTAGGCTCAAACATCTGCGGAGGGAGGCCGCGGCGATTGTGATGAGCGAAATTAACCGATCGACCTCGGCGGCGAGGGCGGTGGTTTGTACGCGGACATGTACCATTGGTGGAGGCGGTAGGGAGAAGGGCGTTTAATCTAGGTATTTTATCGACAGGATTGGTGAAGCAATTCCGTGCCTGGCGCGTGAAGCCTTTGGCGTTCAGTTTGGCAGAGTAGTTAACTATGTGTACTATTTTGGGATTGGGATGAACTCAGCCATTTCAAAGAATTTCCATGTAAGGTCTTTAATATATGGATGTATGGACTGAAGGTCCATATCTTAGTGGAGATCTACATTACAGAGATAGGGTAGTATAATCTTAAAAAATAAGAGATATATGACACTTTATTTATTTCGCTTGAGTTGTGTTAAGTATTTTCTGTTTTATCACCTTTAATTTTTAAATTTTATATTCATATAGTCATATTAGATGCTTGTAGTTGCATTAGAAAGTGGCTATATTAAATGGAGGATATTTAAAAACAGTGTGAAAAAAGAATATGAAGTGAAACAAAACCTGATTCAGAACGATTTAAAGTGTACAATAGTAACAGCATATAAATATTTTTGAAGATATAAATAAGTCACTACAAAAGTATTTTTTGATCTTATAGTAAAAATATAACATATAATGTTTATATAAAATCATTTTCTTATTTTATTACATAAATTTTATCTCCATCTTAATAAAATACAAATAAATAATTTAATTTTCTTAAAAGCAATTATAGAGGTCATTGATTATTTTTAAGAAGTCCATGAAATTCTTATATCAAATTTAAGCTCTCAACTCAAAATTCTAACAAGATTGCATATCTAATGTAACAGTGGTCTATTCAGTAAAATTTCAACACACCTTTTTCCTTGATTTCTTTAACAACAGCATCAGCAAAGTTAGACTTTCCCGCACCATCTCTAGCACCACCTAAATCGTTGACGACAACCTTCGCTCCTCTTGATGCCAACAACAGCGCATAAGCCTTACCAAGGCCACCACCGGCGCCAGTGATTACAGCGACACGTCCGTCAAAGCGTAGCTGTTCCATTCTCAACGGCAACTATACGACTAGTAAAACAAAAGCGGTTTCAACGCAACAACAAAACCAGTATCAAAGTCCATAAATGATAAGATCGATGACTTGCGAAATAAATGGGGTTTGTTTTGTAAAATACCAATATCAAGATATTATTACTGAAGATAAAATAACGTATAACAGTTAATAGTTATACTTTATATATAGTAAAATAACCTATGTACAATATTTTATTGTTATTATTTACTTCTATTCATAAATTTGCTTTATTGCATTAAGTAAAATCTGGACAACAGGCAAGTATCGACATAAATAAAACCTCTTTTAGATATAGGTAATTCAATACTAGAGTAAATCGATACACCTAAGTGAAAATGTGTAGACACTCGATACTATTTTTTGATCACAACACTAATGCTCACGACCACTGTTTTTCTATTCCACTTGATGTAGTGATATTACAAATAGTTAATAAGTTAAAAAAACATGCGTGCGTACAAAGTACACATGTCAGAAGTGAAACTTCTTTGGCGAACTAATTTATAAATCTTGTTTATATTTATACAAATCTAAAACTTTAAATTAACTTTAAATTAATAATTTAATTTTTAACTTTAATTTAAATTTCCCTGTCTTACTCTCTCTCAATCGGTCTCGATCACTCTCTCTCTCTTTTCCAACACTTCCGTTGCATACCGGCGTGACGTTTCATCTGTAAAAATTTTACCCTCATGCGCCTAAAGAAGTTTCACTTCAATAAAGTTAATATTTAATAACACATCTGCAATATTTTGAGAAAGTTGTCTGCGTAGATGCCTATTTATTCCTAATTTAAGATAACATATACATTTGAGTGACCTACGGAAAATTTTAACCTATCAAAAGGTATTTCATAGAAAAGTGAGAAAGGGGCTAGGAGGGTCTGGATCTTACTCTCTGCTATTTTCGGATTCAAGTTTTTTTCGTTTCTTTGTATTTTCTGTATAGATTTACCACAATGATTATCATCAGAAAGTAGAGATTTTAACAAAAAAAAACCGGACCGACTTTTCTTAAAAAAGCTGATATTTTGATGTGAGAATTTTCGATTGAAAATTTGGGTGCTTTTTCGATATTAAGTCAAAATATGGTGAAAAAATATAATGTTTGAAATCAAAATTTATAGAGTATTTGGGACATAAAAAGATGTTTTCAACAAATTATGTATTTTTTTGTTTGCAAATCAAAAATATAAAACCAAAAAACATGGTTATTTGAATTTTGCACATAAATTTTGATGTTAAAAAAAAAAGTGTTAATACAAAAGTTGTAGGTCTTTTTATTACCTACAACTTTGACACTTAATTTTTTCCCATAGTAGTTGTAGTTTTGCCGGAAATCGAGATAAACCATTTTTTACCCTTAAAAACTCACCCTTTTCTACTACCCGACCTCAGATTACCCGTAAATAATTTTCCTTTAGTTTTTTATATTTTCTTTCTTTTCCGATTGGTTTCATCCAACTATTATTATTATTTTTTGGTTTCAAAAATTACCGACTCTGGTCTAGAAATAAATACATACCGTTTGTTACAGCTCCGGAAATCGAAATAAACCATTTTTTACCCTTAAATCTCACCCCCTTCCACTTCTCGACCTCAGATCAACCGTAAATTATTTTTTCTTTCATTTTTGTTACATTCTCTTCCTTTTCCTATTGGTTTCATCCTACTATTATTATTGTTTGGTTTCAAAACTTATCGATTCTGGTCTAGTAATGAATATATACGGTTTGTTACAGCTCTAGTCACGAGTATCAAGCACAGACTATTAGACGTATTTATAGTGTCAAGCTATATTTTACAAGGTATAAGCACGCAACGTTTTATTAAGAAGCAACAGGAACTCTGTAAATATATATAAAAATTAATAATTAATTATGTATAACACTAAAACCGTATGTTCGAATGTCATGTAAACTGTAAATGTTTGTTCATAGAGAAGTAAGTTAATGCAATAGGTAGTAGGTTAGTAGAAACTGAAAATACCTGAATCCAGTTTGGCTGGTAATTAAAACAAATAATTATATCAGTTTATTTGAAAATGTTGGTTGAGGTGAAAGTAATGTATAAAATGATTAAATAGTATTGTTCAACTGCTTTAAATTTGTAATTTATGAAATAAGATAACGATTTTTTAAATATTGCCTTGACGATGGCTATGCCTTATCGGGGTTCGTCCAGTGAACATGATGATCAAAGTGATAATTATCAAACTGCAAACGATCCTTTGGCGAGTAAGTATTGTAAATAGGTGACATAAGATATTAAGTAAAGTAACACATACTTCCCTTTCAAGAGTGAGAATTATGGTTAAACTATAATGTTATCGCCCTCGTAGGAGCTTGGTTGCAAATATCCACAAGGGTTGCAGTAATTAATACTAGTTTTTCTAATAACTAGAAATTAATTTACTGGCATAAACTCTCACAAGTGTTTCTTATTAATCATCATTTCAGGCCAAATCAAAGCTTTATTTTATATACCAATATCTTTAGTATAAATTAACCTTGTTAATAATACTTTGCTCTGAGTTTTCTAATGATATAAAGAGTGTGTAGGAATCAAACCATTTTTTTTTTAATTATTTCATTTTATTCAGTTGAATGATAATCCATGCTTATAATCATATACCAGACATGCTGACTGTATTTATTTTTGTAGTAATATATAATGAAGGGCTCTGGAAAGTTAATAGAGTATCACCTCTATTTAAATTGCAATACTCTGCAGTTAAATTTAAACAATATGCATCAAAGATACGCCAAGCTTTGGTTAGACTACCTCAAAGTAACACCTCCCTTAAGTACACTGTAAAATTTGAAGAGCAACCATTAAAATACTTTGAATATGATGCAAACTCTATTCTGGTAAGTTTAAAAAGTTATTTGTAAATATAAATAACAACTAAATGTTTAATATTCCAGTATTTATTTTCACTGAATAATATATGCAATAAATTGATTAAAACAAACATTTCAAATAGGTAGTACCTATTTAATATTAATAATTGATTAGTATCATTTAAAGAACTTTTGAAAAAAGAGTAATATGGCTTGCTTTTGTCTCAACACTTTTTATTATACATATTACGTAGTACATATTTTGTTGGGCCATATAACATCCATCATCTTTACATTTATTTTTTATTTTTTATAGTGAATGTTTGGTGTTGTGGCCTGATCTTAAGTGACTATAAGTCCCAAGTTGGTATATGGTAGACCTGTAGAGGCACTGGCTCTCGAATATATAAATACCATATCAGTGAATTTTAAATTAAAGCCACTTTATTTAATTAGATACTGCAAGTTTCTTGGTACAATGGTCAAATTTGTATTGCTTAAAATAATGTATTCATTTCAGATAACTGTATCATTAGCACAAGGAAGAAACATCAATAAAAAAGAAATTTATATGGCCATAATCTTATCTTGGGGTGTGACCACTGTTCTACAAAATGCAACACACTTACCATATATGCTGGAGAAAGGTGAACAGAAAATTGGTACAGTTGTAAAATCAACTTTACAGGCTGCATTTGATTGTAATATAAAGCAATTCACTTTTACTCAGGTAATATCAGTACAGTTGGTAGAACATTATTTAAAATCAAATCCATAAGACTCATTTACAAAAACACAGGTGTAAATTGTATAGATCATCATGTTCTATTTCAGCCCAGATGGCATCCATATGGTCTATCATGTGCATTGTGATTAAATCAATGCATGGTGGTAGGACTATTTCTAGCTAGCTATCACCCTTTTTTTATAGTAAGCTAGTGTTTCAACCCCAGTTTTTATGGACTTCCTCAACAGAATGCGCAAATGGATTACCCACAATTAGTTTAAATGTGTGAGGGACATGTGGTGATTCATTGGCTAATCATCCAACACTACCCACTAAAATGCAGACGGCGACACTTCAAACTCTCTTATTGTCAGAAACCAGGTGTCCCTTTTTGCAATACTTCTAGTCAACAAGATGAAAATCTGCTGCTAAATACCTATGGGTACTTCCAGCAGTTGCACTTGAGAGCCAGTCCCTCCACTAGGCTTAGCGTGTTCACTGTCTTGGGCCACATTGTCACTTAACATCAGGTGAGATTGTGGCCACAACACTAAACCCTAACTATTAAAAAAAAATGTTAAAAGGAGTACAATCCAAAGATAATTGGTTACCACCAAGATATCTGCAATGCACCGGAATTCATGAACATAGATAAATGAAAAAGAAGTAATTGTGACTTTATGGTGTATTTTATGCGGTGGTCACAACCTAGTAAGTTAGAGACCTATAACTAATGGGAATATTTTTTTATATATATTTAAATTCTAAATCCACTACTCTGGAGTAAAATTTTGTGTTTTTAATTTCAGTACCAAATATTATGTGGAGGCTTCATGTTTCTAGAAAATGACACATCTCGCAGTAATGACTCTTTTACACTAGTTTACAAATCCCCTCAAAATACTGATAAAAGTAGATTAACCTTGTCTTTTCAAGTTGGTGACATTCGCCTCATTTGGAATAGGTAAGTAAATGGATTAATATAATAAACTTCTTTGCTTAAAAATGTATCATTAAATTTTTATTTATAAAAGTAACTTCTTAGGTAGCTTATACTGTTAATAAGTATTGTAGCTAACATTGGAAAAAGTATAACACTAATATTATCAAGACTATATATGCAAAAATCATAATTAAAAAGAAATAGGTTTGTATAGAGTAGAATTTATTCTTTATTTGTTTATACAAACGAAAATATATCTTATAGATAATATTGAAGAGCCACATACTCAGAACAATTTTCGTGTTAGACAAATTTAAACCATACCATACAGCTTTCGCGTCCACACATTTCCATAAACATTCTGCTATTAAGCAGATAGAATCTGTGATAATAAATTCCTATTGATGTAAATCTACTTTATGCGCCTTGTAGAAGAAATTTTAAGTTTATTTTTAGTAAGATATTTAAAAAGAATTTTTTTTCAGGATTCAAAGTGATGAGAGAAAATTTTCAGAACTTGTTTCTTTAGTTTATAAGATACTACAGAATGAAATATTCAGTATGAGTAATCTTGATGTCATTGTTTTCGATTTATGCGAAGTTAACTTACCAAAAGCAGAAATTAAAAACACTGGTTCAGTCAAGATGAAAACACCGGAGGCTGTAAATGCTTTCTTTAATTTGTTAAATGAAATTACCACTAGCGATATTTTGAAATAACCCATATAGCAGGTATGGATAACCTTTTAAAAATTGTAAGAAAGATTTTCTACCACTTTTGAGTGTGATACTTAAGTTTTATGAATTGAGACTTTTATGATAGACTTCTTTAACTAATTTGCGATTCCACAAGCTGCTACAAAACCCAGACTATTTGTTGCCCATACATTCCATATAGCACTAATAAGGCAGTACTGTGTTCATTAAAGAATGTGTATGTAACAGACCTGAACCTGTAACCTGGACATACTTACTTGGAACCTTTTTTTCTAAACCTAAAAATAAATAAATAAAACTTAAAACTTCCTTCCTAAAAAGATATTTCTGTTATCAACTTTGAAAACATATAGAAACCAGTATGAGCGAGGCATAAGAAATACGAGGGGGGGGGGGGGGGGTGCTCAAAGTACCCATTTCGAACATCGAACTCGTATACTAGTGTGTTACCTTGACCATATCAGACACATTTTTCAATTATGTTATTCTAAGATCATAACAGGGACATCATATTTCATTCATTGTAACAAACCGATTCAACTAAATGAATGACTATTATGATCTTTTAACAACAGTTACAAAGAACGTACAACATTCTTCTTGTCCTGTTCCCAATTTGTTTGGGGTCGGCCCAGTACGTTTTATTCTTCCATAAATCTCTATTAGGCGCCATCTCTTCATTCACTACCTTTTCTTTCATCTCATTCCTTACACACTCTATCCATCTTTTCTTTCCTTCATCCACTACTTATCTCAACACATGCGTTTCCTCTCTTCTCATGACAAGTCCAAACTTCTCTACCACTGCTGCCACTTTCAAACTCCCTCTAACATTCTTTCATCACTGTCCATTCTTGTAACACCAGTTAACCACACACATCCATTTCAATCTTCGCCTTTCTGCTGCATGCAATGGACACACATCCGTCTTCTTACTAACCCTAACTCCGATCCATACAATATAACGAGCGTTCGAAATTATTATTCCAATATGTTTTGTAGCATTTCTTTAAATGTTTACATAGATAAAAAGAGTACAAAAAGTATTTTAAGCACAGATCGGAGTGCCTCGGTATATTTTATTGTTGAAGGAAGAAAGATTTCGATAAGTATAGGTCGCGTCGAACTTATGGCCGATTTTAATATAGAAAGGATAGGCTGCGCACAACACATGTTTGGGATAGCACAGGTCTTGCGTAGTCATTTAATTTTCTAATAACACGTATATATATCATATAGGTAAAAATAAGATGAAAAATGGCATTCTAGGTTTTATTTATTTCAACTATACCATGAGCAAGCGCTAACTAGTTGCGTGTTCAGGACTAGCATAAAATTTGGCGCAACCTATGGCTATCAGAATCTCCGCTTCTCCATTAATTCTGACGTACCGAGACACTACAATCTGTACTAAAATATTTTTCAAACCCTTTAATTATTACTTCTATAACTGCTTTCATAAGACATCCAGAATCAGGAACTTTTGATTTTAATAGTTATGCTTGCGACTTCGTTCGCGTGTAACTAAAAATTATTTGATCTTTTTTGGCTGTTTTGGTAACTTAATAATTATTAATTAAAGCTTTGCCTCTATTAGGTAGGGTGATGTAAAACAGCCTCAATGATTGCTCTATCAAATACGAAAATAATTTTTGAAATCCAACTGGTAATTTCTAAGATTAGCATGTTCAAACAGACAAATTAAGTTTCCTGCTTTATAATATTAATAACGATTAATGATCTTTCACTTTTAAGAAATAAGTGCATCAACACAAACTGGAATGGAGCAAAGCGTTTATCATTAAAATACCCTGTTCATTTTGATTGAGTTGTTCCATTATAAGTTTTTGAAGCACAAAGCACATGAATCTATTTAGAATTATTGAGTAACTCTTAATAAACTACACAACTTTATAAATAAAATAAAATAAAAAATATATATATTCTTTTCAACATTTATTTTCATGAATTACATGTTACAAATGTGTCTGTATATTTGTAACTTTATGTAAATATTTTATTATTACAATGTGCTAAACTTAAAAATAACCTATTTTGTATTCATGTCTTTCGTTACCTTGCAAGCAATTCTTTATTAGATTTAAAAAAAAAATCCTTCATTTTACAACACTGTAACTGGTATTTATCTTGTGTAAAGTACACTAGGCCACCACCCTATAAGCAAATATTATTTTCGATAACCTTATTCAATTTTTTGCATTATTGATTTATCATTCTTGTACCCTCGAAATGTGACACACTTAGCAAGCAACTTATCATCAAATATATTTTACAGGCAATGTTGGAATCAAATAAACGGGGCAAAGTTTATTATTACACAAATTTTCTTTCAAAAGTTACATTTAAAAATCCGTGTCCACGTGATAATTTCGAGGAAGCAGGAATGGGATTACATACAAAATATACAAGTGCAAGGTATAAAAGGCTACACTAAATAAATCACAATAAAAATCGTCATAAAATAAAATACACAAACTTTAACAGAATTTCCATTTTATACATACATCTATAGACAATGATTGAAATAAAAAGTATTAATTAACTAATTATAGCATATTTTTAAGTATGATTGATAAATAACGTAGACGCCTAGGATTAAATACTAGTAAAAGAAATAATATACTTAGAGATTGCAGATGGTTCTGTAAATATAACTGCAATAAATAAAAATGTTACAATTTGTTAGGAATCACATATTAAACTCACTTTTTGATTAAAAAATAATAATTATTATAAACTTATGTTTCTATGAACTGTTGCATTCAATAATTATATTGTGATAATTTTGACAATCATGAATTAAACGATACATAATATATAAATATAATGTAGGGTTAGCAAAAAAGTTACATTGTTTTTGTCAAACATGGTCTAATTTAAATGACTCATCGTTTTAAATCTACAGAATATAACATTATAGTTCATTTACTATTATTATATTGATTACAAAGAAGCTTTGGAGTTTTATTTAAATAAATTTTCGATTAGATAAGCTAATTCAATGGACAGATGTCTACCAATGTTTCTAGAAACACTAAGTGAATTTCAGTGTCGTAATATTTCTAAGTATATGACCATTGTAGCGTAAGAATACGTAATATAATGAGTTTAGAAGTAAGCTTATCTCCATTCATGAACTAAAATAATCCTAATATTTCAGCGTACATCAATATTTCATACCTTATTTGTTGTTGCACACAACTGCATCCTGCCTGAAATGTAAATGATTTACCGTTATTCCCATGTTCCTTGATATTAATCACTTAATAGTGTGAATTCATTTTGACGATGATTAGAGAAAATCGACCGATTTATGTTAACGACTCACCAAGCACTAGCACTTTCAACTGTTTCTACAGCTATCTATAAAACGAGAAACTTTTTTATAAGTCTATACTTGTATAAAACAAGTTTTTCAACTAGGGTTATATATTACCACCTTAGCTCAAATTTAAATATATTTACATATCTTCCTTTAATATTTGCCATATAGTCTATGGAAGCAGTATGAGGAACTAACGACGAGGTCAGGTATGAAATGAGAGCCAACAAACTGACTAATAAATCTCACGACGACCCTACTTTCTTTAGTTACGTGCTATAAGAGACCGAGTACCGTTTTCGTATTGCTTCTATTCCTTAGTAGCCTGTAACTGCACTGCATCTGATGTTGAGTACAGTACTATCCAAATCAGCGACGATTAACAATGAACGAAAATTCACTGCCAGTCAATGCTGTCATGTTGGCCTGCTTAGATATCTCTTTTTTTTAACGTGTGGAAATGCTTGTAGGCTTCTGCTCCCTGATGGGCTAGGAGGGGTATGTGAGACTCAACTGGTGAAAGAAGACTCAACTGGTGAAAGACTTGCTAATACCCACTAAAACCCCACGGTGTCCTTCTATCGCTTATTGGGCCAGGGAGCAGGATCTGTTTTCATATTTTATCTACTCCCCGAGGCTTAGATACCTCTTCATTAGATATCTTTATTTTTTGAAGGACCTAAAATGTCATATGAAGGAGGAAACACCTAACGGGAAAACTGTTCCATAGATAGCAACTTTTTAATTCGCGATTCAATGGGAGTCACCGTGAAGCTGTGACGCTAAACCCGTGACCGCGTGGTTCTGTTGTGGAACGGGGAGGAGGGGATTATATCAAATATTTGCATGGAGCTAGAGCTTTTTCCAAGGTTCGCCTGGCTAGGTGCCACCTTCAGCTTGAAAATCTGCTGCCAAATAATGCAATATATGCCAATATAGGTGTTTTGGCAGTTGCACTCGAGAGTCAGTTCCTCCTCTACGCTCAGCATGACCACCATATTGAGCCACATATCGTTACTTAAATAAAGGTTAGATTGTGGTCATAACGCTAAACTATTAACAAAAAAAAACTCTACAGAACCTTCGTCATGGTACATATGGTAGAAACACGATTAGTCATTTTAGCGACTCTATGGAGGTAGTGGTGTCTGCATTAATTAAAATTGCATTATTTTGAGTGTGAGGCGTATCAAGTACCATCTGATTTACCCAAGCCAACTTCACCTGGATGTGGTGCACCCTGCCGAGGCGATTGTTGGTTCTATCTTTTTTTATATACTTAAGGTTAAGCGTTATGGCCATAATCTCACCTGATCTTAAGTGACGATACGGCTTAAGTCGATAGACACACTAAACCTTTTGAGGGATTGGCTCTCAAGTGCAACTGCCGGAACACACCTATTGATATTTGGCGGCAGATTTTGAACTTGAGGGTGGTGCTAGCCAGGCGGGCATTAGAAAAAGCCCTACCACCATGCTATGGTTTCCTCACGATGTTTTCCCTCATCATTGTAGGTGGTTGGATTCGAAATTACGTCCCTTGACACGAAGTCGTACACACCACTACCACTGAGCTATCATTGCATGGCATTGGTCATGACTGTTAATCATGTAATGCTTGATCCGACATGGTTTGGTCGTAGGGTTATTGCCGTCCGACTGGTTAGTGACCACCCTGAGGTTAAACTGCAGCAAAATAAAGGTTCAGTAAGAGCCTCAGTGTTTCGGCATAGTAAACGAGAACCAGCCATTACCGTCAAGGTCAGCAATATGGCTGTAACACCCTTGGTGTTGCAGCTGTTCATAGGCAATGGTAACCATTTACCATCTGATAGGCCGTCTGCCTGTTTGTTGATTATCATTATAAAAAAAAAAAACAAAATGGAGCTCGCCTCTGTAACCTCTCAAAGATATTGAAGAGATGGACTTCATCTCGCCGTGAAGGAATTCTGGTGTCAGAATCTAAAACTAACCTAGAAAACTAGAAAGAATAAAACAATGTATACCTGTGTCGGTCGATGTGTAAGACAGCACTTCCTCGTCAGTGTGTGCAGGTCAACACCTAACAACAGCCCCCGGCTGCAGCGCCAGCCGCGCCCTGCCCTCCCGCGCCGCTCGCTCCTCCGCCCGTCGAATGCTGAGGCCCGATCTTGATTCCGTTCGCCTAAACATTAATCAAAAATAGTTGAAAGAATATCCCTCTATAAAACAGCAAATTCATGACGAGTAAGCATTGACAAATGTTTTACAGATCACTGAATATTCTTTTTACTATCAAGCATAAACAAGTAGGGTTACAATATCCTAATCTATATTAAATTTGCAGAGAAATCAAATAAAGTAAATAAATAAATATTGCTGACGATCTCGACTCCCCAGCACCCATGTTTTCAAAAATACTTCCCACCCTCCTTTTGGTACGTAAGTAATACTAGAATTGCTCCATAACACTAACCATAATTGGAAGCTTTTAGTTTATGCAACGAATAAGTGGTGTAAATAATATTTACTTGTGAAGATACAAGCATATTGACAAGCCACAAAACCTTTAATACTATGTAGATTAGAAATCTCTTCTAACTATGTGACATTATTAGAATTGTGTTAAATAAAAAATATATTTATTAAATCAATACAAATGTTAAGTGGTTACTGAAAACTGAAGTAATTCGACATGGGACTTAAAAACTGTAATTGTATAATGACATTAAATAATAATAATAAATAGAATGTATCTAATGATTATCTTATGTCTATTTTTTAAATTCAATTAGCATGATTCTAAACTCGATTTTGTTACACTACAGATACAAATATTAAAAGAAAACTTACCTCATTGTTGATATCAAATACGCCTTCTTGAATCTTTTCATAGATCTCTTTGGCAGTCTTGATAAATGCTTCCTCAACATTGGCAGCTGTCTTCGCTGACGTTTCCATAAACACAAGTCCGTGTTCACGAGCGAATGCTTCACCCTCTTCTTTCTTCACTTCGCGTCGTGATTCTAAATCACTGAAACAAATTTCATTATCATTTAAGCATATATTAAAATGTAACTTAATCATGCCACAATAACTAACTGCTTTATTACAAAATAGAAAACTAACAAAGTTGTTATAAGATTCTTAGTCCACATTAAACTAATAATTACAGTGGGATATACACACTAAGGATGTTACGGAGCTTCGACTTCGATTCCGTTTTCATATATGTTTTGATACATTGTTATAAAATAAATACATATAAAAAAATCTTGTTTATACAAGTAAGATTCCAAAACATCATGAACAATGAAAAGCAAGGTTTTACAACTTAATAATACTTCACTGAAGCTATGTCATAAATGTATCTAGTCTACACTGTTAAAAAATTTTGTAATATTACAATCTCTTTACAAGACACATGTCATGTAAAATTACAATCCAGTGTGTACCAAAATGAAGTTACTATACTATTTAGGTAACTTTTCCAAACACTTTCATAAAACCACTATAACAAGTTGCAATTATACAAAATGCATGTATAAACAGTACACATATAGTAATTTTACAAATCAAGTCATTAATTACAAATGAAAAGCGTTATAAATTTACAAGCTCTGTTTTTAGTCTTATTCATAACAACTTTATGTAATATTACAAAGAAACAATGTAACTTTGATTACAATGAATTTATTATATATTCAAAAATCGTCATATTATTTTTACTTCTTTAATTGTAAAATTACAAAGTACGTAGTAATTTCGCCAAAAATTAGAATATGTTAGCCGCAAATGGTAATTTTACTAAACTTCAACTGTAAAAATTATTTGTAAAATTATTATATTTTTACAAATCATAATTATTGTAAAATTCGATATCACACTGTTGAAAATGCTCGTAAAATTACAATCTATTTACAAATTGAAGATTCAGTAAAATTACAACTTTGTCCAAACTAAAATACGATTACCATACAATTAAAGTCATTTTCTAAGACATATCAGAAAAACACTATTAAAAGTTTGAGTTTTACAGCTATATTGCATAAACTCTATATGTGTTGTAAATTTACAAATTGATTTATCATTAATAAATTAAAAAAAAATTATATTTACAAGTATTTATCCCAAAGAAATATCATAATATTATATTACAATGAAAATGAATGAAAATTACTTAATTGTCTCAATATTTTTGATGAATTGTAATTTTACCAAAAAAATTTTGCAAAATTAAAATATCTCGTAAACTATTGACAAGTAGTCGAGACATCTTGCGAATTAAATTTAGAGAGAAGAATAATAAACAAATTGAAAAAACCGCATTACTCTACGACTAATAGCTTACAAAATATTATTTTTTTAATAAAAACTCTGTGAGTTCTGAGCCTACGCTCATAAACAAATATCTCTATCTCGGAGATAATTTAATCAATTTTATTTTTTCTCTTTATTATAGATCTTATCTAGTTCTGCCACTACTACCACTAGTTCTATTATGAAAAAATTCAGCTTAAAAAAATTTTTTGCAGATGCTATTTTGATTAAACCGAATTTTATAGTTTGTTGTCGTTAAAAAATCGTTAATATTAAAAAATGCACTTTTTCTTATTCAGGAAGCTACGTTCATCAATGCATTGGATACATTGAAAATTATAAAAAAAAATTTGTTTATTGAAAATAAAACGTTTTAAAAATTTTCGTTTGTTCGATGTGATTCGAACCACTCATTCTAGCAGATTTACTCATACATGCGCATGCCAGTTTATGAGAGTTCCGAATCGCGTCGTCTTTGTCTTACTAGTTGGATCATGGGTCGGCGTCGAGAAAACGAAAATTTTTAAGAATTTTTAATTTCAATAAAAAAAATTTTTTTTTTTTTTAATTTTCAGTGTACTTAGAGTGTTGATGAACGTAGTAGTACTCATCTGAATAAACAAAAATGCATTTTTTACTATTAAAGATTTTTGTAAAGGCAAAAAACTGAAATTCGGTTTTTTAAAAATACCACCTATAGAACTAGATAAAAGCTCTCATAAAGCAAAAAAATTGAAATTGATTAAATTTTTCCTAGATGGAGCTATTTTTTATGAGCGCGCGCTTAAACTACAGTTCTTTATTAAAAAATTAATATTTCGTAATCTATTAGTCGCAGAGCAATGCAGTTAATTTCAATTTGTTTATTATTCTTCTCTCTAAATTTCATTCGCAAGATGTCTCGACTACTTTTCAATAGTTTACGAGATAGTTTAATCCAAAGCTAGTTGCAAAATGACTATTTTTTAAACAATTAATTTTCCCTGTAATTTTTTTTTTTTACATTTGATCAGTATATTTTTCTGAGAATTAAAAAAAAAAAAAACAATTTTCAATTTGGACCATTTATTTTTTAATTCCCAAAAGTACGGCTAAAATTTCTCAGCCAACTGGACTAGTAGTCAATTTTCAACAATTTTACAAACTATTTTTAATTTAGCTTATTTGTAAAATTACAATGTTCGTCATTGACATTAGTACTTACGTTTTTGAATTTTCTAAAACAGAAACAATGAAAAATGTTTTGCAAAATTACAATGTTTGTTACTGAAATTAGTATTTACGTTTTTGAATTTTCCAAAACAGAAACAATAAAAAAAGATTTGTAAAATTACAAAGCTTGATTACTTAAATTACAAAACTGCTTTGAGCATATACTTCCAACACATTTCTTGTAAAATTACCAAAGAAATTTTTAACAGTGTATACTAATATTATAAAGAGGAAAGCTTTGATTGTTTTTTTGTTTACTTTGAATTGGTTCCGAAACTACTGAACCCATTTGAAAAATTCTTTGTATGTTGGGAAGCTACACTATCCCCGGGTGACAAAGGCTATATTATATTTTCAAAAATATTAGGGATGCTTACTAAAACTCCGATAATGTAACCCAAGATGTAAAAAAATTACCTAAAATATTCTTTACATCGCGTGCTATGCGTAAACTATTGATGCTAGAACAAAAAAATGTTCTACAATATTAAAGGACATACCAATATATCTACAAAAAACTTCGCGATACCATATGTCTAACTATTGTAGTGTCACTATAACTATTTATTTACATTTTAAAAGTTGATTGATATAAATGCTGACCATATCATGTTATCTATACTTTTGTATTAATCCATAACCAAATAAATCATTTCGTATTCAAGGCTGTGTCAATACCTGTAGATTGCTTTTTGAATTAAACAAATTTTTTTGCTAAAAAATATTGCTAAAAATACTACATTTTATAAGAAAAATATAAATATTAATTTTAAAACAAACTACTTATATGTTTATCCTAAAATGTTTAAAAGTCCACCCCTGTGAAGCCGGGATGAGCCGCTAGTGTAATATAATTATGTAATATAATACAATGGTAGAATTAAATCATTACATCAAGAGTAAAGGTTGACCTTTTATAAAAAGAATTATTGTTACTTACATTTATTATAAAGAACAATCAATTAAATCATTAAATAAAACGTAATTTAAAAATTTCAACTCACCTCTTGTTTCCAATTAACATGATAACCATGTTAGAGTTAGAATGTTGGCGAGCATCTTCAAGCCAGGTTGTTAGGTGGTTGAATGTGTCTCGCCTGGTGATATCATAAACAAGGAGAGCTCCTGCTGCTCCCCTGTAGTATGATCTGGTGATAGACCTGATAAAGAAATAGTCTACATGAAGATATAATAATACAAAGAGATGTGTACAGTGTTAAACAACTCTAAATAGTAGTGCCTGAGGTTAGTCATCTATAACTTACTTTCTGACCTTGGATATGTCTATTGATAAACTTTCAATAATTGCAAAACATTTGCGGGTTTCAGATTAGTGCAAAAACATTAACATTTTGTTATTTTACAACAAACTCATTTTGAGTTCATTACCTTGTTTAATCAAAGTAGCCATTTCATTTCACTTCCTAGTCATCATATGAATGTACTTATATGTAGAATACATATCTTAGATGTCTTTGAGGAATTAACACCATAACTCATACATGATAAAATAAAAAACATGAAATTCTAAAATTAAACAAGGTGTCTGCATTTATTTGTATTATGCTAATCTTTTCCTGTTAATTTATATACTTTTGGTTGATAGAAATGTATTAATGCAAATGTTATTTTAATTCTTACTTATTTACCTATTTAAACTTTAAAAAGTTCAGTCTCAATATTAATAGTTAGTACTTATAAACATACCTGAATGCTTCCTGGCCGGCCGTATCCCATATCTGCAGTTTGATCTGCTTTCCATCAATGGTTATCATACGAGCGCCAAACTCGACACCAATTGTGAGGTCATGCACAGGCTGGAACCTTTTATCAGTGAACTGAAGAAGTAGGCATGACTTTCCTACACCTAAAAATATTACAGCCATGATTGATGACAATGATTAAGACATTTATAATTATTAATAATTGAAAGTCATACTACTAGTGATATATTTAAGCATAACAATCTACAAATTATTATTGGATGGTGGTAGGGCTTTTTCTAATGCCTGCCTGCCTAGCAACCACCCTCAACATGAAAATCTGCCAGCAAATACCAATAGGTGTGTTGCGGCAGTTGTACTTGAGAACCAGTCCCTCTAATAAAGGCCGGCAACGTACTAGTGATGTGTGGGTGTCCATGAACAGTGATCACTTACCATCAGACAACACACTTCACACAATATACTTAAAAAAAAAAAATTAAGTTTATAGATATAATTCCAGTAATATTTCATCATGGTTTGTTAGTATGAAATTTGCAAGCCTACCTTATGAAGTTAACAAATTAAATAATAGGTATACATAAGTGGTGTGGCCAAACACCTGTCAAGAATCTATCATCAAGAACACAAAAACATAATACATTACATTAGTGGTTGATAACTATTTTGATGTTACGAACTAAGATACAATTTTATTATCATTGAAAGGTCATTGTTGATCATAGACATTAGGACATGATGAAAATGGTTCAGGTTTACCAGTCATACTTTTTATCCTACATAATAATAGCAGGACCAATAAAAGCATTGTAGTTACCATAGGACTAAATAAGGTATATAGTGTATTTTCTCTTTCCTAGACCTTAGAAAGTAATAGTATTCATAATTTGTTATACTACCTTCCTAAAAGTTTCTTGAAATTCTATGCTAATTACTTATTCCAATTTATAGTCAAAATATTTGTGCTGTATTATTTAAAGTAAAGAGACGAATAATGATAAAACTAAAATAAAGAGGTGACCAATAATTACAAGTTATAGTGTTTCAATTAAAGGACTATTTGATAATAAAGTAGAGTTCATATTTGTTTAACTCAAATACTACAAAAAATGCATTCGTAAATTTGGAAAAAAAAACAACTAAGTCAAAAAAAAAATCAATAAACGAACGAAATATAGAACGATAAAAAACATTTAGTATATTTAAAATTTCATTCCTTACAAATAAAAACAATAAACAAAGAGAGAGAGTCCTTGAGACATTTACTTAAATAACAAAGAAATAGTAATCAAATTTTAACCTTAATTCATAATGACAGCTTATTATTAACACAAGAATGAACATGTTACTTTGACTACATTTAATTATTTACATATTTGAAGCTGTAATTGGCGTAGATACTGAAAGCGTAGGCGTTTTCATATCAGCCCTGATGAAAGGATTACATGTGAATCGTGAACACTTAAAAAAAACTTCAAAAGCATAATAACATTAATAAAATTATTATTTGTATTTATATATATTTTGCAAAGCAATCTGAAAACAACACGATGTACATAAAGAAAACTAAAATCAATACCTGTGTCACCGATGATGATGTATTTGAACAAATAGGCGTACGCCATTTTTGATTAAAACGAATTAAAAATGAATACAATTTATATTTACGATACAGACTAGACCACAAGACAATTTTAGTAATAAAATAATATAATTGTGACGCAGTTTTTAGAAAAGCTACAGCTGGTTGAATCAATTTGTCATTGTGAAATTTGACAAATAGGAACAATGTTAGCAACGTGTGACCAGATTTAAATTCAGCCAGACTGACGAATAAAACCTACTTAATTTGCACATAAACTTCTACGAACTTACGTTAGATACTTTACCAAGAGATTTAAATGATATTTGAAAAGATGTATCTATATAAGTTGTTGCACCTTTGTCAATTATTTTTTTCCATATATTATGTCGTACATACCGTTTTAAAAGAATACAATTGGTGATAATCTTTAATTGTGAAGGAATGATTGACAATTAATTACCTTTCCTGCTTAATTGATTACTAAAAGATATTGGCCTATCTAAGACTATAGTTAAGTTGTATTATAGAACGTCTCTACATCTGCGTTAGCAGGCCTCTACCAAATTTCGCTGGGCAGGAAGAGAAACAAGTAAAATTGTGTGTTGACGCGCGCAGGAAAGGGACCCCTATTATATAAATCATAGAAACTTCTGAATCTTCAAAATATATCTCACGTGGATTATTCAGAAATTTAACATTTATTAGAAATTATTTTATCTAATTCAGCTAATATTATTAAAAACTATTATTAAAATAACAACACAGTATAGGATAAATATTCTTTCTGCATAAAATAACGGTTTCACTCAATACATGCGATGCTCTCCGATTTTTTGGCCTTTTCAAGGAAACGGCAAAGTTATATAAGACCACACAACCAAGTTCCATGTTGTTAAGAAGTTAAATTTAACAA
Source organism: Actias luna (assembly GCA_039707435.1). Lineage (NCBI taxonomy): Eukaryota > Metazoa > Arthropoda > Insecta > Lepidoptera > Saturniidae > Actias > Actias luna. The sequence continues at coordinate 9,846,495 of JAZHAC010000006.1, read as the reverse complement.
GATGATGACTCTCTTGTTGGACTTGCCTACGTAGTCATTGTGGCAACTAATATATCATGTTCCGGATCATTATTTAAAATTTACTTCATTCACTTATGCGCATTAATTAGCCTAGCTCCGTCAGGTAAAAAATCTAAGTATATGCATATATAATCAAGAACCCACTAACAAAAACCCTAAAGCAGATTACCTATTGACGAAAGGTAAAGGCAACTGAGTACACAGCCATCTATCTATCTAGATGTGTTTGGGTAAAATATTCAAATAATTTATAAAAATAGAAAAAATTGGACCTCTATTTATTCAGTGGATCGATTTAGAACTGTAAAAGTAACTAACCCGATATAATAGGGGTGATATAAGATTGACGTCTAAATTATTCACATGTTCAATTTTCTTGATTCGAAACCTAATGCATGAATCCTAATGATTCAATTCATAATTCAAATAATTTATATAAATAGAAAAAATTATACCCCTATTTATTCAGTGGATCGATTTAGAACTGTAAAAGTAGCTAACCCGATATAATAGGGGTGATATTAGATCGACGTCTAAATTATTCACATGTTCAATTTTCTTGATTTGAAACCTAATGGATGAATCCTAATGATTCAATTCAGAAGAGATTCCATTTTCAAGGATGAAATATCGAATCAGGGCTTTGCGTCAATCTAAACAATGGTTCTTTTTGGTTAAAAAGATCGATTCTTAAATTAATCATCTTACATCGCCATCTCTTCTACCCTATAACAGTGCTCCTGTCATTTATGTCAAATGGTTTTTGATGTGATTTATGCGAATTTGTTTGTTATTATTTCTTTTCGTGTATTACTTGTCTTAGTGTTTGGTGTCTGTTCCTGTTTGTTCAGCGTATATACATGAATAAATTCATATTTTATTGTTACCTCGTTTATTTCATAAGTTGAATACTGTCATCATAAAGGTTACAACGCCGAAGATGTTCTCTGTATAATTGTAATCATGGATAAGAACTCTACGCCGTTAAAACATACAAATTATATAGGTAGTCCGGTAAAGTCAAGTATAAATGACGAAAGTGAAAATGTTTTGGCGTCTGCTTCGAACCGCAGTTCAAGCTTTACTCCTCTGAGCGCACCCCTCGGAAGGCTCATGAATAATGAACTCGGTCAGTCCAGTACACTGGGTGATAACATTGATTCTTTCAGGAATCTAGCTAGCACTAGTCAATCGCAAATGTGTAAGTTTCATTCAAATGACACAGAAACTACACCTTCAAGTAGTAGTAAGACAAGTTCAAGTGCATACGACAACGGAATAGAACCTAACCAAGATGGACTTCCTTGCCTGAAACGAATGTCTGGCAACAGTTGTACTTCTTCTCCATCAACAAGTGGTCTAGGAAGAGTTGGTGATAACGGTGACAGTGGCTCCTTCAGAGAGAGCAGAAAGAGACCATCCAGTTTAAAACTCAACAGATCTAATATAGATGCGGATGATAGTTCCAGCGATACAGGAAATGATGATTATTCTTTAGGTTCAAAAGATGGTTGCATTTATACATACAGAGGTGGCGAACACTTAGCAGACTTACCAAGTTCTTTCTTTAGCCTAGACATGGGTTTACCATTAGATAAACACTTACCTCTACCTCCAAATTATCCAATACCACTACAAGGTAATAGAGAACATGGTTCACGGGCTTCAAGTCCTGATATGGACTTTTTGGAGATGGATTTTGATCCTGTACCCTCCTGTGAGGTAGATACTGGTGAGGAATCCACATCCGATGTTGAATTAGATGCAGCAAGTAATATTTCTGAAGAAATAGAGCCAGTTGTTAGAAAGTCCTCACCAGAAAACTTAGGACCTAGATATAATTCGGTTAATGTACCTAGTGTACCAAATTTACCTATAAATGTTAATATTAGTTATGATCTGCCATCAACAAGTGGTAGTACTGTACAAAAACGGGATGTAGTTGAATCTAGTACTTCATATGGAATATATATAACACATGTAAATGCAAGAGGTGAACAAATATTAGTACGTAGAACAATGGCTCATTGGCCAGTCAGTTTGTCTGCCACTATCCACTTGTCATGTGGAGATGTTGTGTCACCAAAGGAGCTACCACAGTGTAAGTTTATTATATATATATATTAGTATATAATAATAAATATATGAAGTCTGATCTTGTCAGACAAATTGTAACAGTGAAATAGTTACTTGAGTTCATAAGATTATTTACTGATTGAGATTGTTCATCATGATTTGCTGTTAAGCACAACCACAAAGTGAATACTATTTTATCCAGTTTGTTCCTATAAAGGGGTTACAGTCTATTTACTATGGATATATGAACTGAAAAGTACATTCTTCTGGCAAATTTAATAGTAAGCAGGAAATTTCATTAATTTGCTATTATGTGACTACTTTGAATACCTTAACTTTTTTTAATATAATTCCTTTGTTTAAATAAATGTTCCCTACTTTATTTTTTTGTTTAAATATTTCCAACTTTATTTCTTTAGCTATGTACAATGCAGCTACAGCAAAGCAGGCAGTAGAAGTGTCTAAATCAGAAGATGAGCATCAGCCTGCTGGATCAGTAAGTTTTACTGTAATACAATAAATATTACAACTTTCAATAGAGTGAATGCATAGGAAATAAAAAAATATACAAATCTGTAACAGTCATTTATTTTTTAGAGTACTGATAAAGGATCGGAGGCTTGTGTAACTTCAAGTATTAGTAGTATGAGTTGTGTCGAAATTCCAAAAAGTATGGTATGGTCAGAACGTGAAGCTTGTGAACGGCAGGTCACACAAATTGGAACCTCAGCATGTGGTGCTACTGCAGTTGTCAATGCTTTTGTGAGTATTCCACATTAATCAATGTATTTGTTACACTTACATTCATTATATGACCTTCTAGAGGACACAATACCCTAATTATAATTTGAATTAGTACTTCAAAATTAGTAAAGTTGTACAAATTAATCTGTGCATTTCTTTTGTACAAATTATTATGTACATTTTTATGCCAGCTTTGAATGGAGAAGTAATTTATCAGGGATCTGTAAATTTGTACAAATTATTCTGTACATTTCTATGTCAGTTTTGAATGCAGAAGTAATTTATCAGGGATCTGTAAATTTGTACAAATTATTCTGTACATTTCTATGTCAGTTTTAAATGCAGAAGTCGTTTAATTAAGGACAGGAGGATGTTCACGAGTATTATTATTACATGCACACATTTCCATGTTTACAATCCCATCACCTATCACCTCAAGAGTAATAGCAGTACTTGAAATGCGGCTTTAAGTGGTGGTGGTCAAATGTTTATAACATGAATAGTAATTAAAGATTAGAGGAGTGGATATTATTAGTGGAGTCACAGAAAATGTGTCATAGTGTGACAAAAGAGAAGAGTGTCTAAAAATTAAACTTTTGGGAGACATTTTTTATGAATAGCCAGGCACTGATACAGATATGAGATTAAATACAAAAAAAAACAACTTAATTCTAGATATCATTTTAAATCCCATACCCTATGATGGAATAAAGTTACGTAGCATCAACCATTATGTAATTAAACTTTTGAATTTTACTAAGCTATTGAAGAACATGTCGTGTTTCGTATCGTCGTCGCTTTCATTGTAGCGCCCACACATTCTATAAATCGGATTATTCTTTGACACGTTATTATTACAAGCTGGTATACTAAACGATTGTTGATGTCTTACGCAGCGTGTAGGCACCTTTATTTGACCTTACTCAGTAACTCGCCACCGAGTATTCCATTGGATATTTTATGAAGTGTACACAGGTCAGTGACAATTCTTCTGTGTTCGAGGCTTTCAAGGTGCAATTCCTTGAGTCTTGCTTCGTAATCTGGTAGCTTACGTCGGGCTCCAAGCTTGCTGCACAACGATCTTAGAAAACCTTCGCTATAGATTCAATTCTGTCAATATGTACACGATATATCGGTGTCCATATTGACGAACAGTACTCCAATATACTGCACACTAAACTCGTGCATATTATGCTAGATTTTGCTTTTTTAAATGGTGTACTAGTACGTAGTACCAAAAGTGAGGATCCGATTAGCCTTACTGGTGATGTAGTCATAGTGAGCTCTAAATGTCAGACTCGAAACAAAAGACTAAAAAGCATTCAAAGTTGTTCATATAGACTGCTGTTGTCGTGTATATTATATGTATGTAGGGAGTGTTAATGTCCTTTCTTACATAAATACGTCTATTTCTCACCGATACAAATTTCTAGGAGAGTTCTTTTGTCTAATGAATTTTCTTTACAGACTGCTTTGGGTGTGCCTGTCAATATAGAAAAAATTAATACTGCTGTTGGTACAAGACTCAGAGCTGACAATGCACCAATACCAAGGTAAAACAATTATTTTAAAATATCTTGTACAATGGCCTCATGTTCATCGTCACTGAACATCGGGTGAAATTGTAACCCCATGTGTTTCAGGTATATATTATCGCGTGCAGTAGCCGGTTGTACAGCTGCAGACTTGGTGAATGGAATTCAGAATGCATCGGACGGATTAATAGCAGCGAGGTTTTTTCCTACGTATCCTGAAAGAGCGGTCTCGTTATCACACTGGCTAGCCGATTGGATTTCATTAGGTAATATGTAGGTAAACTCTCGTGTACCAACCAAGCAACATTTAACTAGTCTCCATCTAAATCGAAAAAAAAAAAACTATTTCGCAGTCAGATACACCTCACTGGTAACACGAAACATGTTCATTAACCCATTACTTCCCAAGCATCGAAAACTTTGGTTTACTTGCCTTGCCTTCCGATTTTTTCATCCAAGCAAAACAAACTGAGGAACCGGACCATGTACAAGGGACACTGTCTAAGACACGGATGACTAGGCTAATGCAGACACGGATGACTAGGCTAATACCATTTTTTACCTCTAAAACGGATTGGATAGGATAAACATGATTGGCTGATTTCTAAATAGAAATCCATAATCCATTTATCCACTCCTCCCATATTTTTAATTAATCAGTTCAAGCTTTGGATTGGATACGGTATCCAAAGCTTGAACTGATTAATTAAAAATGATCTAGAACCGATATCGACAGCTCAACCCCTGCGTTCGTGCCCTACATGAATGAGCTTTCGCTTTTCGGTGAGGGAAAACTAAAACACGAAAACATGTTCATTAAGACAAGTTTCATTAGTTTTTTACATAAAAGAACACCTCACTGTAACAAACGAAAAACAAAAAATAATCTATACTGCAAAAGCGAACCGGTGATGCTGTGAGGTGTGCCCCGGGAAAACACAAATACATTAGTTTTTTCCCATAAATACTTCGCAGTTAGATATACACCTCGCTGTAACAAACGAAAACATGTTCATTAAATACCAAATATACACCAGTCGCAAAACAGCAAATTGAATCGCACAGTAAATAAATAATAAATATACTTTTTACTACACTAACGAACGCTTTTCGGTGAGGGAAAACTAAAACACGAAAACATGTTCATTAAGACAAGTTTCATTAGTTTTTTACATAAAAGAACACCTCACTGTAACAAACGAAAAACAAAAAATAATCTATACTGCAAAAGCGAACCGGTGATGCTGCGAGGTGTGCCCCGGGAAAACACAAATACATTAGTTTTTTCCCATAAATACTTCGCAGTTAGATATACACCTCGCTGTAACAAACGAAAACATGTTCATTAAATACCAAATATACACCAGTCGCAAAACAGCAAATTGAATCGCACAGTAAATAAATAATAAATATACTTTTTACTACACTAACGAAACAACACAGTAAAAAAATAAACTATGTACTATTTGCACTGTAACAAAAGTATCTATTAAACCCTGTAGTAAGTAAACATGTAAATAATACTCATCTTATTATTATAAGAGATTGTGCCTTTTTTTGCCACTGGTGACGAAGGCAAAAAAGACAATCTTCGGATTCGCCTTCCCGGTGATGCTGCGAAGTATGGTAGCCCCGGCAGTGTTCCCTGAAAACACAAATACGTTTTATTAGTTTTTTTTCCATAAATACTTCGCAGTTAGATACACCTTACTGTAACAAATGAAAATATGTTCATTAATACAAATATACACTAGTCGCACAGCAATTAAGTACAAAATGGCACAATAATAAATGAATAATATTCATTTTATTTATATAATAAGGTCTACACTAAAAACATTCGCATAACAGTCTTATTTATATAATAAGGTCTACACTAAAAACATTCGCATAGCAGCTAGTGCAAACGCACTAAAAATAAATAAAAAAAAAACTTATGTACTATTTGCACTGTAACAATAGAATCTATTAATCCCTGTAGAAAACAAGTGAATAATACTCATCTTATTTATTATGAAATTCGTGCCTTTGCCCACTGGTGACGAAGGCAAAAGACAATCTTCGGATTCGCCTTCCCGGTGATGCTGCGAAGTATGGTAGCCCCGGCAGTGTTCCCTGAAAACACAAAATGGCACAATAATAAATGAATAATATTCATTTTATTTATATAATAAGGTCTACACTAAAAACATTCGCATAACAGTCTTATTTATATAATAAGGTCTACAGCTAGTGCAAACGCACTAAAAATAAATAAAAAAAAAACTTATGTACTATTTGCACTGTAACAATAGAATCTATTAATCCCTGTAGAAAACGTGCCTTTGCCCACTGGTGACGAAGGCAAAAGACAATCTTCGGATTCGCCTTCCCGGTGATGCTGCGAAGTATGGTAGCCCCGGCAGTGTTCCCTGAAAACACAAATAAATACGTTTTATTAGTTTTTTTTCCATAAATACTTCGCAGTTAGATACACCTTACTGTAACAAATGAAAATATGTTCATTAATACAAATATACACTAGTCGCACAGCAATTAAGTACAAAATGGCACAATAATAAATGATTTTCCATAAATACTTCGCAGTTAGATACACCTTACAACAAATGAAAATACGTTCATTAATACAAATATACACTAGTCGCACAGCAATTAAGTACAAAATGGCACAATAATAAATGAATAATATTCATTTTATTTATATAATAAGGTCTACACTAAAAACATTCGCATAACAGTCTTATTTATATAATAAGGTCTACACTAAAAACATTCGCATAGCAGCTAGTGCAAACGCACTAAAAATAAATAAAAAAAAAACTTATGTACTATTTGCACTGTAACAATATGGTAGCCCCGGCAGTGTTCCCTGAAAACACAAAATGGCACAATAATAAATGAATAATATTCATTTTATTTATATAATAAGGTCTACACTAAAAACATTCGCATAACAGTCTTATTTATATAATAAGGTCTACACTAAAAACATTCGCATAGCAGCTAGTGCAAACGCACTAAAAATAAAAAAAAAAAAAAAACTTATGTACTATTTGCACTGTAACAATAGAATCTATTAATCCCTGTAGAAAACAAGTGAATAATACTCATCTTATTTATTATGAAATTCGTGCCTTTGCCCACTGGTGACGAAGGCAAAAGACAATCTTCGGATTCGCCTTCCCGGTGATGCTGCGAAGTATGGTAGCCCCGGCAGTGTTCCCTGAAAACACAAGGATACGTTTTATTAGTTTTTTTTCCATAAATACTTCGCAGTTAGATACACCTTACTGTAACAAATGAAAATATGTTCATTAATACAAAATATACACTAGTCGCACAGCAATTAAGTACAAAATGGCACAATAATAAATGATTTTCCATAAATACTTCGCAGTTAGATACACCTTACTGTAACAAATGAAAATACGTTCATTAATACAAATATACACTAGTCGCACAGCAATTAAGTACAAAATGGCACAATAATAAATGAATAATATTCATTTTATTTATATAATAAGGTCTACACTAAAAACATTCGCATAACAGTCTTATTTATATAATAAGGTCTACACTAAAAACATTCGCATAGCAGCTAGTGCAAACGCACTAAAAATAAATAAAAAAAAAAACTTATGTACTATTTGCACTGTAACAATAGAATTCTATTAATCCCTGTAGAAAACAAGTGAATAATACTCATCTTATTTATTATGAAATTCGTGCCTTTGCCCACTGGTGACGAAGGCAAAAGGCAATCTTCGGATTCGCCTTCCCGGTGATGCTGCGAAGTATGGTAGCCCCGGCAGTATTCTCTGAAAACAAATACGTCTGTGTTGTCGTTTCATTAGTTTTTTTACGTGAAGGCAATCTTCGGATTCGCCTTCCCGGTGATGCTGTGAGGTAGGCCCCGGCAGTGTTCCCTGAAAACACAAATACGTTTCATTAGTTTTTTTTCCCATAAATACTTCGCACTTAGATACACCTCACTGTAACAAATGAAAATATGTTCATTAATACAAATATACTTCAGTCGCACGGCATTAAGTACAAAATGGCACAATAATAAATGAATAAAATAATATTCATTTTATTTATATAAGGTCTACACTAAAAACATTCGCATAGCAGCTAGTGCAAACGCACTAAAAATAAATTAAAAAAAAAACCTTACTATGTACTAATTTGCACTGTAACAATAGAATGAATAATACTCATCTTATTTATTATGAAATTCGTGCCTTTGCCCACTGGTGACGAAGGCAAAAGGCAATCTTCGGATTCGCCTTCCCGGTGATGCTGCGAAGTATGGTAGCCCCGGCAGTATTCTCTGAAAACAAATACGTCTGTGTTGTCGTTTCATTAGTTTTTTTACGTGAAGGCAATCTTCGGATTCGCTTTCCCGGTGATGCTGTGAGGTAGGCCCCGGCAGTGTTCCCTGAAAACACAAATACGTTTCATTAGTTTTTTTTCCCATAAATACTTCGCACTTAGATACACCTCACTGTAATGTACTATTTGCACTGTAACAATAGAATCTATTAATCCCTGTAGAAAACAAGTGAATAATACTCATCTTATTTATTATGAAATTCGTGCCTTTGCCCACTGGTGACGAAGGCAAAAGGCAATCTTCGGATTCGCCTTCCCGGTGATGCTGCGAAGTATGGTAGCCCCGGCAGTGTTCTCTGAAAACACAAATACGTTTGTGTTGTCGTTTCATTAGTTTTTTACGTGAAGGCAATCTTCGGATTCGCCTTCCCGGTGATGCTGTGAGGTAGGCCCGGCAGTGTTCCCTGAAAACACAAATACGTTTCATTAGTTTTTTTTCCCATAAATACTTCGCACTTAGATACACCTCACTGTAACAAATGAAAATATGTTTATTAATACAAATATACTCCAGTCGCACGGCATTAAGTACAAAATGGCACAATAATAAATGAATAAAATAATATTCATTTTATTTATATAAGGTCTACACACTAAAAACATTCGCATAGCAGCTAGTGCAAACGCACTAAAAATAAATTGCAAAAAAAATAATATTCGCAGTATTAATCCCTGTAGAAAACAAGTGAATAATACTCATCTTATTTATTATGAAATTCGTGCCTTTGCCCACTGGTGACGAAGGCAAAAGGCAATCTTCGGATTCGCCTTCCCGGTGATGCTGCGAAGTATGGTAGCCCCGGCAGTGTTCTCTGAAAACACAAATACGTTTGTGTTGTCGTTTCATTAGTTTTTTACGTGAAGGCAATCTTCGGATTCGCCTTCCCGGTGATGCTGTGAGGTAGGCCCGGCAGTGTTCCCTGAAAACACAAATACGTTTCATTAGTTTTTTTTCCCATAAATACTTCGCACTTAGATACACCTCACTGTAACAAATGAAAATATGTTTATTAATACAAATATACTCCAGTCGCACGGCATTAAGTACAAAATGGCACAATAATAAATGAATAAAATAATATTCATTTTATTTATATAAGGTCTACACACTAAAAACATTCGCATAGCAGCTAGTGCAAACGCACTAAAAATAAATTGCAAAAAAAATAATATTCGCAGTTAGATACATACACCTCACTGTAACAAATGAAAATATGTTCATTAATACAAATAAATATACACCAGTCGCACAGCATTAAGTACAAAATGGCACAATAATAAATGAATAAAATAATATTCATTTTATTTATATAAGGTCTACACTAAAAACATTCGCATAGCAGCTACAGAAGCACTAAAAATAAATTGAAAAAAAAAAATATTCGCAGTTAGATACACCTTACAACAAATGAAAATATGTTCATTAATACAAATATACACCAGTCGCACAGCATTAAGTACAAAATGGCACAATAATAAATGAATAATATTCATCTTATTTATATAATAAGGTCTACACTAAAATCATTCGCATAGCAGCTTTACTTACTATGTACCTCACTGTAAGAAATGAAAATATGTTCATTAATACAAAATATACACCAGTCGCACAGCATGAAGTACAAAATGGCACAATAATAAATGAATAATATTCATCTTATTTATATAATAAGGTCTACACTAAAAACATTCGCATAGCAATCTTATTTATATAATAAGGTCTACACTAAAAACATTCGCATAGCAATCTTATTTATATAATAAGGTCTACACTAAAAACATTCGCATAGCAGCTAGTGCAAACGCACTAAAAATAAATTAAAAAAAAAACCTTACTATGTACTATTTGCACTGTGTAACAATAGAATCTATTAATTAATCCCTGTAGAAAACAAGTGAATAATACTCATCTTATTTATTATGAAATTCGTGCCTTTGCCCACTGGTGACGAAGGCAAAAGGCAATCTTCGGATTCGCCTTCCCGGTGATGCTGCGAAGTATGGTAGCCCCGGCAGTGTTCTCTGAAAACACAAATACGTTTGTGTTGTCGTTTCATTAGTTTTTTACGTGAAGGCAATCTTCGGATTCGCCTTCCCGGTGATGCTGTGAGGTATGCCCCGGCAGTGTTCCCTGAAAACACAAATACGTTTCATTAGTTTTTTTCCCATAAATACTTCGCACTTAGAGATACAACCTCACTGTAACAAATGAAAATATGTTTATTAATACAAATATACTCCAGTCGCACGGCATTAAGTACAAAATGGCACAATAATAAATGAATAAAATAATATTCATTTTATTTATATAAGGTCTACACTAAAAACATTCGCATAGCAGCTAGTGCAAACGCACTAAAAATAAATTGCAAAAAAAATAATATTCGCAGTTAGATACACCTCACTGTAACAAATGAAAATATGTTCATTAATACAAATATACACCAGTCGCACAGCATTAAGTACAAAATGGCACAATAATAAATGAATAATATTCAATCTTATTTATATAATAAGGTCTACACTAAAATCATTCGCATAGCAGCTTTACTTACTATGTACCTCTCACTGTAAGAAATGAAAATATGTTCATTAATACAAAATATACACCAGTCGCACAGCATTAAGTACAAAATGGCACAATAATAAATGAATAATATTCATCTTATTTATATAATAAGGTCTACACTAAAAACATTCGCATAGCAATCTTATTTATATAAAATAAGGTCTACACTAAAAACATTCGCATAGCAGCTAGTGCAAACGCACTAAAAATAAATTAAAAAAAAAAACTTACTATTTGCACTGTAACAATAGAATCTATTAATCCCTGTAGAAAACAAGTGGATAATACTCATCTTATTTATTATGAAATTCGTGCCTTTGCCCACTGGTGACGAAGGCAAAACTTTGCCCACTGGTGACGAAGGCAAAAGGCAATCTTCGGATTCGCCTTCCCGGTGATGCTGCGAAGTATGGTAGCCCCGGCAGTATTCTCTGAAAACAAATACGTCTGTGTTGTCGTTTCATTAGTTTTTTTACGTGAAGGCAATCTTCGGATTCGCCTTCCCGGTGATGCTGTGAGGTAGGCCCCGGCAGTGTTCCCTGAAAACAAATACGTTTCATTAGTTTTTTTCCCATAAATACTTCGCACTTAGATACACCTCACTGTAACAAATGAAAATATGTTCATTAATACAAATATACACCAGTCACACAGCATTAAGTACAAAATGGCACAATAATAAATGAATATAATATTCAATCTTATTTATATAATAAGGTCTACACTAAAATCATTCGCATAGCAGCTTTACTTACTATGTACCTCTCACTGTAAGAAATGAAAATATGTTCATTAATACAAAATATACACCAGTCGCACAGCATTAAGTACAAAATGGCACAATAATAAATGAATAATATTCATCTTATTTATATAATAAGGTCTACACTAAAAACATTCGCATAGCAATCTTATTTATATAAAATAAGGTCTACACTAAAAACATTCGCATAGCAGCTAGTGCAAACGCACTAAAAATAAATTAAAAAAAAAAACTTACTATGTACTATTTGCACTGTAACAATAGAATCTATTAATCCCTGTAGAAAACAAGTGGATAATACTCATCTTATTTATTATGAAATTCGTGCCTTTGCCCACTGGTGACGAAGGCAAAACTTTGCCCACTGGTGACGAAGGCAAAAGGCAATCTTCGGATTCGCCTTCCCGGTGATGCTGCGAAGTATGGTAGCCCCGGCAGTATTCTCTGAAAACAAATACGTCTGTGTTGTCGTTTCATTAGTTTTTTTACGTGAAGGCAATCTTCGGATTCGCCTTCCCGGTGATGCTGTGAGGTATGGCCCCGGCAGTGTTCCCTGAAAACACAAATACGTTTCATTAGTTTTTTTCCCATAAATACTTTGCACTTAGATAGTAACAAATCCAGTCGCACAGCATTAAGTACAAAATGGCACAATAATAAATGAATAATATTCATCTTATTTATATAATAAGGTCTACACTAAAAACATTCGCATAGCAGTCTTATTTATATAATAAGGTCTACACTAAAAACATTCGCATAGCAGCTAGTAGTAGTGCAAACGCACTAAAAATAAATTACAAAAAAAAAACTTACTATGTACCAACATTCGCATAGCAGCTAGTAGTAGTGCAAACACACTAAAAATAAATTACAAAAAAAAAACTTACTATGTACCTCACTGTAAACAAATGAAAATATGTTCATTAATGTAATACAAATATACACCAGTCGCACAGCATTAAGTACAAAATGGCACAATAACATTAATGTAATACAAATATACACCAGTCGCACAGCATTAAGTACAAAATGGCACAATAATAATACTCATCTTATTTATTATAAGAGATTAGTGCCTTTGCCCACTGGTGACGAAGGCAAAAGGCAATCTTCGGATTCGCCTTCCCGGTGATGCTGCGAAGTATGGTAGCCCCGGCAGTGTTCTCTGAAAACACAAATACGTTTCATTAAAAGACACGTTTCATTAGTTTTTTTACATATACTTCGCAGTTAGATACACCTCACTGTAACAAACGAAAATAATTAATACAAATTATACACAATTAACACAAATATACACCAGTCGCACAGCATTAAATACAAAAATGGAACATTATTAAATAAATATTAAATAAATAATATTCATATTATATAAGGTCTACACTAAAAACATTCGCATAGCAGCTAGAATAAACTAAAAATAAATTGCAAAAAAAAATTTACTTACTATGTACTATTTGCACTGTAACAAAATCTATTAATCACTGTAGAAAACAAATAAATAATACTCATCTTATTTATTATAAGAGATGTGCCTTTCTTTGCTACTGGTGACCACGAAGGCAATCTTCGGATTCGCCTTCCCGGTGATGACCTCACTGATATAAATTACAAAAAAAAAATCAACTTAAAAGTAGAATCGGACATTAATAAATAATAAAAAATAATCTATTAACCTTAGCAGGCAACAAGAAGTAAATAATACTCCGTTTATTTAAGGCATGAATCGTTGTGGCAGAGAGAGGATAACACGAAACATGGTGCCCAAGACTTACAACTCGGGTGTAGGTTTTAGCGGGCCCCTTTGCCCACGCGCGTCAACACTCACCTTCAACGCTCGTGCCTCTCTCCGGGCAGTATAAATTATTCCCGATGGTAATTTACAGCATAAACATCAAAACAGTGTCAATAATAGAGACAAATCTTACATCCCATTGGCAATTTCCAGCTACGTACGATGAGAACACCTCAAGCGTCATCAAAACAGTGGCAATAATAGAAATATATAAATCTTACGTCCCTTTGGTAATTTCCAGCTACGTACGATGAGAACACCTCAAGCGGCTCGCATAGCAATTTATACTAATCGGTGTTATAAACTAGGCTCCTATAACTATATTCTACCATAAAACACCAAGGCACTCACCACTCAGCTCAGAGCCGGACCTCTCACTATAACTCGTGAATGCAGACTGACTATCTTAGTCGAACGCCAAGAACATATATACACCTCTACACCAACAGGTGGCGTGCAACAGCTCCACTTCCGGTTTTAACTCAATACGATTTGCCACTATCTACATATTTCCGTCTATAACAAAAGTCCATATTTCATCTTCCGAATTTTTCGTGGAAAATATAAATACATGTGTATGTAGTGGAAACTAGTGTAATTAAATAATACATTGTATTATTTACTATTGTACTGAATATGTGGTAGACGCTGTAACATTACTTTTTTATGTTTACAGTGAAGATTATGTTTTTTTTTATTAGTTTGTGATTGTAATTTATAAAACACTTTGTTGATGTTTCTTTCTATGTTACTAACGCAATGAATGCCATACAAACGTATCATGTAATTTTTCGTAGCGATTATTTGGTTGTTTCCGGAGAATGGTAAAATATAATTTATTTCCACGTGGGCAAAGTAGTGGGCAAATGCTTATTATGAAAAGGTTACAAAAAATAGACGATAAAAAACTAGAATTATATTATTTAAAAAGTGTTGTTAATATCTTATCAAAGTTATAGGACCTTAATAATAAACAAACAAGGCATTAAAGACAATTAAATACGCGGACACAATAATTCTAAAGTACGTTGCTGTCCTAATTTTTGTCGCTATAAAACTGACTAATGAATGTTATGTCTAAACGATTTTAAAATTAAGTGATTTATTTTTCTTGAACATTTGATATTAACGCTCTTGTGTATCATAATCTTATTTTTTGTTCAATTTACGCCTGTATTTTAAAAAGTCAATCGTCCATTACGATTGCAATTGATAATCTTGTGCAAAATGATGATTAAGCACTATTATAGTATAATGAACGAAAATCATTTTAAATTTTAATAACTTTTTCTTTATATTAAACATATTTGTTTTTGGCTTAAAACTTCTTTAGACATGTTGACAATTTTGGGATGGGGAAAAAGCACTGAACTCGCATGACCATCACGCTCGGAAACATATATACAAATATAATTATGTGTGTATATATACTGTATTATGTAGATATTAAACATTATTTTTCGTATAAAACAGTGCAGTAACTGATATCTTTTTACTAATATACAGTAATACGTTGTTAAATTACTTTCTAATAAAACACTCTTCCTAAAAAATTATTTCTTAACAACCTGAAAATAATGTTTATAAGATTGTGAAGATAAGAAGTTTTTACATCTGATGTCGACTCCTATGACTGTAAGTTTTTTTAAATTTATGAATATACATGAAACACTTAAACATAAAACATTTCTGAAGTGATATTATTTTTTGGTATAAGTATTTTTTAACTTGAAGCGAAGGTCACGGGCGTTGATTTAACACAACATTGAACAACGATAGTTGATTCTTTTATTGCGTTAAATTATATTGAATTTCTTAACTTAAAAACAAACAGTAAATTTACACTCTAATTTATTTATGTACATTATTAATATTATAAACTGGCAAAGTTTGTTTGTTTCATCGCGCTAATCTTAGGAACTACCAGAGAAAATCAAAAGATATTTTTGTATTTGCTTGCTAATGATTTCTCTAATCATTGAGGATGGCTTTAGGCTATTTAACACGGAACCACCAGTAAGAGACAAAGCTATATTGGAAAAAGTTACAAAAACGGGCAAAATTGATAAAACAAATTTTAGTTACACAGGAACGAAGTCGCCGGCACAGCTAGTCAATATATAAAATTGAACCAGTTCTTATTGTTATAAGAACTACCAGCAAACACTAGCATAATAATGTAAAATAACTCGGTAACTTTTGAAATTATGATTATTATTATTATTTGGTAAGGCACACTAATTAGTTGATGCGTGTGTATCAAATAGCTTGGAGATATCTTCCTTGTCCAATCTGTTCTTAAAAAAGTTTATGGTTCCATTGAGCCATCATAACTTTTTCTGGGAGTTTGTTCCATGCTGCGACTACTCTCTTAGGCAAGACATGCTTCTTTGGGTTTCTTTTGGTGAGGTTTCTCAAAGTTTCAATGAATGACCTTGTAGGTGTTTATTTTCATTCGGCTTATACATATATTCAATATTTATGTTATACTGGCTGTGCCTGCGACTTCGTTTCGGTGGTTGTAGAAAACTAAAACGCGTCGCTTAAACAAGAGTACAGTCAATATATTGTTACATGAGACGTGATGTGGACAACGCCATCTATCAAAAATGGAGTTCAACTGTCAAGATTAGCTCTATTTTGGCGTTGCAGATAACTGAATTGCGTGCGTGAGAACACTTTAAATTCATATTATATAAAATCTCTTGATTAGCATGAACCCATTGATATGAAACAAAAACTAAGTAATGCTTCAAATTGCGCACAATTTTTAAGTATAATAGATTGATTGGTTTCGTACATTTTACATGATGCGTGCACAGACAAACGGACAAAAATTGCAAAGATGCTGGAAATGGGTTCTGTTGGTTATAATTACATACCCTGGCTGTACAAAAACGACATGTTTACTGATTTATTATATGTATAGATAAAAAATTTAATATTTCAGGAGCGGTTCCGATACTGACGTTGAATCTTCAGATCGGTTGTACTGGTGAGACCCCGGACGCGTGGCACCATCAGATGGTTTTCGGCGTGTCACCTCAGGGGGTGTACCTGTGTAACCCAATCGAGTGCGTCCGAGAGAACTCATTGTGGCCGCGACTCACCTCTCCGTCAGTTTTACTTGTACGTGCCCGAGACATCCTCTCAAGGTTTACCCGTGACACTGACCTGACACCTCTCACAGTTGTGCCTGACCGGAGATTTCATACGTTCAATGTGCTCGGTGAGTACTATGTCTGCATGTTATATACTATACTTTGACTAGCTGTCACCCGCTGGCTACGATGGACATATAAAAATCAATCGTATAAAAAAAGGGACTAGGGAATCCAAAACCAAAGTAGCCTAAAACAGTCTAAGAACATTTCTGCTTCGAATGACCGTTATCTCATTCCTTTAAACTTAGTAGTTCTGCCGTGATTGAGCGTCAAAAGAACTATATTTTCCTTATGTATACATAAGAGGATGTCCATTAATTACATGAGGCGTTTGCGGAAGAGAGGGTTGAGCGGAATCTCACCTAATTTCACGTGGGGGATAGGGAGACCTCAGCAAATATCACGTGATTTTTTTCCGCAAGAGACAATGCAAAATTGCGAGAAAAGTGGGTTAAAATGAAAAAAAAAAATGTTTATATACGAATTGTCATTGTTTTGACAAGACATTAATGTGTGTGTGTTTTTAATAAAGCCTAAGTAATCAAACATATAATAATTAACATATTTAGATTCAACGTATGCATTTTGAAAAATCTCACGTGTAGATTAGAGGAATGGGGAGGAATGCGAGCAAAATCTCACGACATCTCACCACGGGGATATGGGGGATCGAAAAATCACCAAAATCGCCTCACTTAATTTATGGATGCCCCCTAATAGAAGTGTTTTATGTCACAGACAAAAGATAGTCATGTGCCTGATCATATAAGTACTTATAGTAGAATTCAAAGACTATAGCGACTATACAGTGTTAAAATCATAGTGTTTCCAAGCGTAACTTCTCATTGGTGATACGAGGTGAAGTTTTAAGGTTGGCCATGTCATATACATATTGTTTTGAGATGCCTACTATATATCTCTCGTATTAAATCTAAATCATGTTACATGGTTCTTAAATATCGTAATTCACGTGACCTAGGCATAAAATTTTGTGTAAACACATTAGTATTAAGTAAGAGGAGTAAGGTTTTAATTCTTAAACTAACTGTGTCTGCGACTTCGTTTGCGTAGAATAATAATAGTTAATTTCGTGCTGTCATTCAAATTACAATTACTTTTGATAGAGTTAACAGATTTTAACTAACCAAAGACTAAATGTTACTCGAGGATACGGTTTCTGATTTAATTCATGACGTTTTATCATTAACTTTGTACTTTAGCAGTAATGCGTAAACAGACAAATAGACAAACAGATAAACAGACAAAAATTCCAGAAATGCTAGAAATAGTTTCTGTTAGTTATCGTTTAACACCCTGGCAATTTTTTATTTAGGCAAATATTTTCGATGTACTAAAACAACTTTTCTACAGATTTTTTGTTAAATGTTCGTGACTGTAGGTCAGGTGGTAAATGTGATACGTGAGTGGCGAGCTTCAGGCTGGTCTGAGCAGGGGACTAGGACTAGACATATCCGAGTGCCGGCCGCGTACCAGCCTGGCGTGACGCTCGCCGCGCTCACCGGCTCCGAGGCACACAGCCGCCTTGTCTCAGCACCGCAACTACCCATACTGTCACCACAGACCAATCCTGAATTGGACAAGCAACGTTAGAATGTCTAAAACCTAGGGTTACAGGTCATTCAAGTATTATGTAAGGGGCCGTTCAAGTATTACGTTACGTTATAACATTTTTGACCCTCCATCCTCGTCATGTAACGCGCTGTAACATTTTTCTGTAAAATTAACAAAAAGTATAGAGAAAACATTAATTTTTGAAGTAAAAACTTCTTTAGAAGCGTTGAACACTTTTAGGGAGAACAAAAATCATGGAACTCGCGCTATTCTCACCGAACGATTTCCATTTATGTAGAGCGTGTATACAGATTGTTAATTACGAGCTTGTCAAATATGAACGTTTGGTCTATAGATTTGACGTGCGACTTCATAATCACGCGTAAGCAAGATCGTGTAGGTTCCAAACCTCAATATATGTGTAACGAGTATTTCTTCTTTTTTTTACATTATTATGTGAAATATAGCTTTCACTTCTGTCGGTATTTCTTCTGACTGCTTTAGCGTTACGACCGTAAGCTCATCTGATGTTAAGTAGCGATGTGGCCCAAGATACTGGATACGATAAGGCTATGGGAAGGATTGACTCTCAAGTGCAGCTATCAGAACACACCTATAGGTAGTTGGTGGCAGATTTTCAACTTGAAGGTAGTTGCTTGTCAGGCGGGCAAAACCAACCCCTACCACCATGGAAAGTATATAAGCCCAATTACATGTTTTTGCAAATATACACATACATGTTTTACACAATTGCTAAGAAATTATTAAATGTCTGTCTACGTAATACTTGACTGACCCGTTATGAAATGTTCTCTCTATTCCAGTGATCAGTAACACGACCACAGTAAAAGCTATCGCTTTCATGAATACCATAAAAACCTTTTATGAATAAATACATATCGTCTCTTAGCAAACAACACTGCCCAAGTCAATTTGACGTAATTTGTAGAGGAGGGAAAACTTGTTTTTTCTTCTTTATAAATATAAAAAATGTCATAATCTGATTAGTAATAGACGCTATGATAACAATATGTGTACTCCTCACACACCCATTAAGATGCGTTTTGAGAAAGTTTATCAAATTACTTTTAAAAGTAAAAAAGGCAAATTTTCAACTAATCCGTTGTTGTTTACTAAGCCACGATATGTGTTACAATTTTATGTTCTATTGGTGTTGGAGTTTTGCGTTTTATCTCTTATCGCGAAGGAACCCTTTCGTTTTATAGGTTTCGGTTTATTGATCCTTAACATTAGTTATCACTGGGTCGAATTTCAACAAAAAAAAAAACGAATAGTTTCAGAGTGATGAGCGTACAAGGGAACTGACACAAACATTAAAAGAATATATTTTTAGCCTCCATATCGGCAACAAAGTTCGCCAAAGTATACTTAAAAAAACGATGTTCAGATTTGACTCAGTGACAGTAAAATGATATAGAAATGACAATTGTTATATTCTCCAATCGCAATGGTACCTGAATCTTGGAAATTGGGTTTAGGTGTTGATAGAGACTAGATTTTCTTATATGGTTAGTCGCTTGTACTGGCTTAGAATAAAAGCCCCGGATCTGTAACCAGTAATGCTGACCATGATGATAATCTAAGATAGCGCCAAACTTATACATGGAAAGAATAGAACTTGTTGCAATGAACTACATACATCACATTGTCGATTATTTATTTGATTTTGGAACATTTGCGTAGTGTGTTGTTTCTACTTGGGGAATTTCCGTTACGTTTAGATATCTTGTGCGGTGGCGGTTGGGGGCGCTAATATCAAGTTATGTACTCTACAATAGGAAAAATAGTACTTTGTGGTGTCTTTGTAAATTATAGATTTATTATAGTTCGAAATTAAGATTTACTTGAAAGTATATTATATATAGTGGGTAGCAGCTGGCTCTGCTGTTACATAATATGTATATCCCAAAGACTGTTGGCGTTTCTAGAAGAGACCATAAACAAGGTATGTGTAATTAAGTATTGACAGAAATCTATGTTCAATATGATAGAGGCTTTTTCAGTGAATTCATAATATAATGTATCCTTGACATTAATACCGGGGCGTATACCTATAATCTATTCATTGAATAATACAGTTGAAATTAAAGAATTATGTTTACACAAGAAATATATATAAAAAAATTAACTATTATAATTGCCAAATAAATGCCGAAATATTTAACTGTCACATGTATTTAGTGTACAGAAATACACTTTTTGCCGTTGCCCGGATTTGATACAAAATGTCTATAAATTATAAATGCAGTCAACTATAATCTTTAAGAGCAGACCACAATGTGAGTATCAGTGATTTCAAACATTATAATCTCTATGCTGATGTATTTATTGTTCATAAAATTAAAATTAGTGTCTACCTACATACGCACGCAGATATACATACGCAGATTCATATGTTTGGAATTTCCTAACATTTGCAAATTCTCAAGGAATCGATTTAAAATTATGGAAAAATTGTACTCAATAAATATAGATATTTTACGAGAACTATGGAATAGAAGCTAATTAGTAAAACTTAAGAAAGAAAAATAAAACCATATTTATTTCAATTATTTCGAATTAGAAAATTTGTATTAAAACGTTAAAGAAGTTTTGGTATAGCTAGTAGAACAAAATTTAAGAAAAGACTTTCTAAAATTTACAACTTTAAGATTAACATACTTCAAAACAGTCCTAATTAATGTAGAGTTTAATTCTAATACTTTGTTAATGCGTGTCGTAAAAATATAAAAAAATATATATTATTTTGAATTCTGAAACATCAGAGAATTTAATTTATGCTTTGTAGTGCAGTGCGTTTAACTAGTAAACGCAAACGTGAAGCTCATGTTTATTATTATTCTTTGAAAACTGAAATAATAAGAAATTGATCTAAGTATAATGTTAAGTAGGAGACAAAGTAGCCTGAAGTAATTTTTGTATACAGATCACTTTGTTTAGTTTCCATTTTAGTAAAAATTAAAAGTTACCATTAATACTCCAAATTACGTTGAATCCCTTCATCTGATTAAAAGAATTAGTCCAGTAATGATTCAAAGACTAAAAATCTTAACCTCTTATATTTTAACAATCTTAGACTATCGATAGAGTGATTAAAAGACAGACAAATTAAAATACACCCTTAAATTGATAATTTTTGTTTAATGTAACATTAATTTAATTTTTCTACTTTTTTTCGTATTGAATATAAAAACAATTTTTTTCCTTGTTAATATCACTTGTCATTTTTTAATAGTAGATGCATTGCGTAAATATGGGGTATTGTCATAATAATTAATTATATGAATGTTTTTTATTAATTCCTACATGTAACTTAACATCTAAGTCGTCACTGTAATGTTATTTGTCTTGATTTATTTTTATTTTTTAAAAATTGTGTAATATTGTGCGTACCACCGATATTAAGACCGGTGATAGTTAAAACAACTTGCACTTAAATATAATTTAACCCCTTTATAACAAAACTCAAGAATCTAGTAATTTTTAACGCTATAGATAATTTTCGTTATATTGAAATTTAAATGAGACAATTTAATTTTTATATTTCTTACAATAAAAATATGATTTAACATTGTATATCAATTTCAACAGTTATAAGTAAATATAGCCTGAAGTTATAAGTTATTTTGAATATTATCTGTTAATTTTATCTATCAGTATTCATTTATGTATTGGAAAGTAGTAAAATAAACTACATTGCATAGGAATCTTTTTAAAATAATTTATAGGATCGAGTGCTTGTTGAATAGATAGTTGGTCGTGGTTAGGAGTCATAAACTCTGTCATCTACAACTTGTTTCTCAATACTTTTCGAAACTGGTAATGAGCTCTTCGCTACTAGTAAAAGATAAAAAAATAATACTAGTATCAAATATGATTGAAATCTAAACACTACAGCATTTATCGTTTTGCTATTCCACATTGGCATAATTATGTTTTCACTTATTAGAAAGGTATAAAAAATACCATTATCAAATATGATTGTCGTCTAAACACTAAATTATACCTTGTGATAGCATATGGTTGTTACTTTATAAATACTTAACCTACTTAATTAACAAAGTCTAAGTTGTGCGAAATTTTTCATTATAACGAAGGACGCCATAAAGAATTTACACTGAATATAAATATATATATTTTTATTAACTACTTATCAAAGCACAAACGAACGAACGCATCGCTAAATTTGAGATTAATTGGTATCGTATCTTATATTAGTTTTAAATTTAGCTGTTATTTTCAGATAATGATTTTAAATCATGATACAGTTGTATAATATTAGTCAATTGGTGCTTACTAGTCAAAATTATATTAGCACATAACGTAGTGAATCATTATTGCATTCGAAGCTGCAACTATTGTACCAATTGAAAGTATTATTATCAGATTTGAAATAAATATGAAATAGTAGTTACTTTCTACTTCGAATTAATCGAAGAGTGTAAAGATTTATAAATAGTAATTATCCTTATCATATTTTCATTTATAATAATGTAAATAAGTTATATTATTTATGCTAGGTACATATAGTGCGTGCCATGAAACATGTCGATAGAAAATGTCATATCTCTGTTTCTATGATTTTTCTTTTTTTATATTATGACATCGGCCTATGTAGGCAATTTCTCCAGTCTCAAGTGAGAATAACTATATACAAGTTAAGAATACAATCATTCAGACAGTCGATACTTTGTTCAGGTATGATAATTATAAAGTTTGCATGAACGATCGAAGGAAACTCATTAAATTTGTGTATTGTGGTTATGCTGATATTGCTGATCTTGAAGCGATGTTTGCTCAGTTGGTAGTTTGTATGGTCGACGCGTCAATGGACGTGAGTTCGAATACACCTACAATGAGCTTGATTTTTGGGTGAAAGAAAACATCGCGATGAAACCATAACATGGTGGTAGTACATTTTCTAATACTCTTCTTGCTAGCCTCCACCCTCTAGTTGAAAATCTGCCGCCAAATACTTATAGGTGTGTTCCAGCAGTTGCACGTGAGTGCCAGTCCTTCTACTAGGCTTAGCGTGTCCATCATCTTGGGCCACATCGACACTTAACATCAGGTGAGATTGTGGCTATAACGCTAAACCTATAAACTATAAAAAATAAATAATATACACGAAGTTCTTAACAAACGTACATAAATTGTATGGAATTATAATCAACAAATTTAATTAACTTCAACATTCAAACTCTAGAAGCATGAATGCTCCAACCTAGGTATGTCGTAATGTTTTATTAAAAGGTATTATTATTGAAAATAAATTATGTATGTAGTGTATATAATATTATTATATATATAATAATAGTGTATGTAATATAGATTTTAAATTGATTTAAATTAGTAATGATGATTATAAACTAATATATTGTTATCGTTGATTCAATTTAGTTAAAACATTCCGGACTGAATTTAGAGGACATAACAGACTGCTCTAAAGTTAGAAAGCCTCCAAATATGAGTTAATAAGTTATATTTTGTTTAAAAACAGACTTGCCTACAAGAACATCTCTTAAAACTGATAATCCATACTTCCTATATTTAAATGTGGTATTGCAAACCTAGGTTAGTATCTTTTTAGGATTATTTATAATGTTTTTTTTAACTATAGCTTATGTAGATGTCTAATAATTATTCTTGAAGATTACGATATTAGCTGGGAGTCAAAGTCCCCCGTTTGACACGTTTCGTGGCACGACGAACACAGTTATCTAATGAATTTGTTCACATTTTAGCATGTTTTGTACTATAATTATCTTATCTATAAATAATAACACAAAAAGTCTACCTATTTGTACTTGTTTCGAATTAGTTTAGTAAATCTAGTTGAGAAGTTTTATTCGTTAAATGATACTTTTAAGTATCTACTGCAGTATGTGAAGGGACTACTGATGGAATTATATTATGTACTCCAATTGTATGTGACTTAAGAGCAATGTTATGTATAACATTATATTTTTGGAATATACTATGATAGAATACTAATGTGTATTTTATTTTTAAATACCTTAAAAATGGTTATTAGTAAATTTAGGCGTAAGGAAACTATGGGGATTTAAAAGAGGTAAAGCGCGATAGCCGCATGGGATATAGTTAGGGAGTGCTAAATTATACTTTATAGAAATGTTTCTACTTTGATTAGCGGGAGAAACGTTTTATTTTATAGACTGCTCATTTGATTCAGAAACGAAATCTTCGTAGATTTTTATGTCATGCAAAATATACGTGTTATCTCTGCCAAGGGAATCGAAGGTCATAAATTAGAAATTATCTATATAAAATAAAACTGAACGCTATACAGTACAATATTAATTACTTTTTTTAAAGCGTTTAATACGTTTAGCGTTACGTCCACAATCTTACCTGAAGTTAAGTGACGATGTGGCTCAAGATGGCGGACACACTAAGCCTAGTGGAGGGATTGGCTCTCAAGTGCAACTGCCGGAACACACCTATATAGGTATTTTGCAGCAGATTTTCAACTTGAGGATGCAGCTAACCAGGCGTGTTTCGGAAAAATCCCTACTACCATGTTTTCCTTCACGGAAAGCTTAAACTCATTGTAAGTAGATTTGAACTCACGTCGCTTGACGCGGCGACTATATACTCTACAAACTGAACTGTAATCGCTTCAAAATAGTTTATCGCACAATGCAAAAGTCATACATGTTATAATACCGTGTCGGTTTACACTGAACCGGCCTAATTACTTGAAATGTTTTTCTTAGTTATTGTGGTGACCAAATTTTATTATCATATTAAAACTAAACGTTATCTAAAACTTTTTTTTTCTGCCATCGGATAACGCACAAAGTTTTGATATTTGAACTTGATAGTTCTTGATGTGGTAATTATGCTCCTAATCTATACGTTAAGTCTGCGCCTAACATCGAAGTAACTAATACCTAGGTTCAAATTAGTCATATTTGCAATCATTTCATATATATTTAACGAGGTAAACGAGGGCCAAATAAAATAACCATTATAGTTAAATATACTTTTAATAACCAGAAAAAATAAAAGGAATCTAAAGTATCCTCTCTTACCAAGTTACGCTCTATGTTTTTTAAATTAAGAAATAAACCATTCTTAAAATTCTTACATAAGGTTTAACAATTTCTTAACTACAAATAAGCGATAGACTATAATAAGGCAAAAAGAAAACGAAACTTTGGATTTCAAATTATAATTGCGATGGTTACTCACTTTTCATATAACATACCATTATATTTTAATAAATAGGGTAAATTCATAGTATTATAGATTTATTTCCAAAAATACACTTCCATTTGTTTAAAAAAAAATATATATATATATATAGACAACCATAACCTGCCAGTAGACTTCCTAATACCCATTCCACTCTCCACAACATAACGATCCGTGCTTGAAACTATACCAATCAAAATATAAAAGAAAATACACACATTCACCGTAGATAATATATCTTACAATATATAAAAATATAAAAACATCTAAATACTTTATTAATATTTTAAACAAAATTAAAGTCCAACATGTACTTGGAATCCACACAGGAGCGTAGCTATCGCCGTAGACTGGACCCCTGAGCTATAAAAGTCCGGATGACGTGTAGAGTATACAAATAGTAAAAATAAAATTCTACTGCACTGTAACTAAATACCGTCAATGTGTTTGAAGTAAGTAAAACTAAATCCACGTCGCATGGTAGATCGACTCTATAGAAGAGGTTGGACAAAGGACACTAAAAATATTAATGTCGTAATAGTACAAACTTAAACGCTACTCGATTCCTCTAGTAAAAAGTAATAGAAATGAGTCTGTACTCCTTTTAGATTGGACTTATACTTCGGGAGTACATTGAATAGAACTGTTGTTAATTAATTGGAAGCAACCTAAAACTATAAATATCTCGTGATTTTTCGTTCTGATAATTTCACACTAGTATCTCATTAAATCTTACAAGTTTCCCAAAGTAACATGGTACGCATTTTTTTCACTTTTCGTTGGCACTTAAAAGAAAAAGAATATTAAAAATCGTAAAATTGTAATTTCATAAAGGCTTCAACGTTAATCGATTTCTGTAATAAACAACAACTAAGAATCAGTCATCTTCTTAGATTGGACTCATAGCTTAGGAGAAATTGAATAAAAATGGTTTTTCATGTTTGGAAATCAAACTCAGCAAGTTTCATCTAGGTTTGCGATCTAGAAACTTCACAATAGTAGTTTGTCGTTATATGCAACAAATTTCCCACAGATACATTATGCACCATTTGTATAACTTTTGAGATCTACTTCATAATAATAATATCTCAACCGTATTCGGCGCATAGATTATAACTTGATTCGGCCATCCGACTATTGGGAGTTTCGTTGATACGTTCTCAGGTGACTGATACAACCTTTATGAAATTACAATTTTACGATTTATTATTAATTTATGTGCCATAGCTTGAACAGTGCAAAAAATGCAGAAGATGTTACTTAGGGACAATTTTGGCATATAATTATGAGATACTAGTATGAAATTGTCACAACGAAAACTAACGAATATGAACGAAAATGACGAGATACTCATGCTTTTAGGTTTCTTTCCATACATTAAGAACAGTTTTCTTTAATATACTCCTGAAGTATAAGTCCAAAATAAAAAGTGTACAGGCTCATTTATATTGTTTTTACTAGAGAAATCGAGAAGCGTTTAATGTTTTGTAAAAATATGACTGATATTTTTAGTGCCCTATGTCCAATTTCATCTATAAAGACGTTCCACCGATTCAGCATCGTTCCAACATCACAAGTTACGTTCATCGAGCTCTATTAAAATTTACTTACAAGAAAAATATGCTGATAATCCGTGAATACTGCTACACTCTAAATACATTAAAAATAAATAAGATCTTTGGACTTGTCATTTATTAGACGGCGTTTCTATTTGTGGCCCCGTTTTTTTTTCAATTTAATATAAATAAAACAGTTAACTTTCATCGTCTCTTCTGCGTGAAGAGATTAAAGAAAACTAAAGCGAAAAATTTGCAGATATAGATCAAAACTATCTATGCTTAATCTTTATAGGTACTTTATGGTCATACTTATATTTCTTTTATAAAGATAACTTTTTGTTTTATTATACTTAATATGATGTCAACATTTTCAATTCCCCTTCACCTAAATATTTTGATAATAATTAAAGAATATATATTTTTGCTTCATAGAATACGTCATGCTAAATTTTAACTTTTTAGACCCCCGCTCTCTTCGACACGTTCTGTCACATTTTCTGAGATCCGCTATAAATATTACGTCACAAATAATAGATCCCCCCCGTACGCAATATTTGGCAATTGATATTAGTGCACAAAGTGATATATATTGAAATATTTATTGCTTGCAATAATAAAACTTTAATAAATTAATACATATTTTATGACATGCGAACCCCCCCGACCCCTTTGTCACAGGAAGCGAAAACCCCTCACCCTCCTATAAGTGCGAACGTATTTTATGAACGGCCTAGACCTAATTTATTGTGCAAGTTAAAATATGACTATATGAGTTACAGAATAACAGTTGAAATTGTTCCCAGTTATCTTATTCAATGTTTTCTCTGATTAAGTATCTCGAGGAGTTTGAAGAAAATCGCCGGCGACGTATCCGAAGGTAATAACTTCAACTGATCCAATATGCTTTTATAACGGGTACTTTCAAATTTCTTGTAAACATCTTTTAACTGCAATTCCTCGTAAAGCTGTTTGATACGTTCAACTTTAACCGGATCCGGACTTGCGTAGTTATTTTCAAATACAGCTCGCTGTGTCGGGTCGCAGGTTCGAAGTGCTTGTACTGCTAGCCATGTGCATTTTCCTTCTTGAATATCAGTTCCCGCCTTACCTGTTACCTTCTCGTCTCCATAGCAATCTATGATATCATCCTAAAATCATTTTAGTTTTAATCAACACAAATACTGCAGCTAGAGCAATAAAGTGACAATAGAATGACAACTCGGAAGGAATTGTGTGCCACTTTCAAGATTTTCTGTGAGAGGTTGGAATGACTGAAGAGTGTTAGTAATAATAATTAGTTGCTATATATTTTCTTGTTTTGTTTACTTTACATATTATAGGTATATCTGTGAAACTGGGTAAATAAATGCAATAAAAAAGAATAAAAAAATTATAATAGGGTGAAATCTTTGGAGCGTACTTAGACTTTTGTCTGCCTTAACTCCAGAATTTAAATTTATAGTCGCAATCTAAACCTTTGTTTACCTTAACGTGAGCAAAGTTAAGGTCGTTAAATTATACCTAAGGTTGAGTTAAGGCTATTATAGGTTTTACCCGCAGAACAATAATTATTTGTCAGTAACAGAAACAATTATTATCATGTGTATGTTTCGAAAATATAAATTGACTAAAGAATTTTAAATAATTTGTAGTTACTTATTAGTCAACCATAAAAAAAATCTGTATAATAAACATTTTTCAAATTTCAATTGTATGTAATTTTTTTAAATTATAGCTCTTTTAGATTTCTTTACATCTGCGTAAGGTGTTGAAATATTTTAAGTGCGACAGAAAATTCGCAAAATGTTTAAGTTGAATTGGAGTAACAGCTATTGACACTAATAGAGTAAATATCTTATATGTGTAAATACAAATATTAGTGAGCATAAACATATGGTTTTAAATCTTGTACAGTATATTAAATAACTCTTACCTGAATTTGAAAAAGTTCTCCTATAGATAAACAAATACTTTCGATTAATTCATATGGTGTTTTATTTTCATCCTTTCTCAGAAACAAGGCCAAAAATACAGGCAATTTTATGGTATAGTATGCAGTCTTGTATTTAACTATAGATTCATAACGATCTATCGTAAACATACTGTAATCGTTTTTGTTTCTATGAGCCATTGTATAATCTAAATGCTGTCCCATACTGGTATAAAGCAGTGTCTGAAAATAAAATATAATCACATTTTATTTATCTTTATTGCTACACTTAAATTTAGTCCCAAAATATATGGAAGTTCACTACAAACGTCGAGAATGTTATATATGTGCATAAGATAAAGTGCTGCAGAAAAAATATACATGAGAACCTTATTAGCCTTAAGTAAGCAATATCTAAACATAGCACAATTTCCCTTCCTTTAAAAATTTATGTATAGTAAAAAAATGCCAAGGTATATATATAAATATATATATAGAAAATTTTATCCATCTTTTATATCGGATGTATGAGTGAATTATATTCCGATAGTCAACAGTTTTATGAAGTAAATATTTAAGAGGTCAAATATAAACTAGCGTAGACAAAAATGAAGAAAATGTGTTACGATTATTACTGGGAACTATTGAATTGTGACTATTCATTGTTTATTTTTGATATTAGAATTTGACACCCGGAGGTATAGCGTATTTTTATTTATTATACAGTTTTCTATTTCTTAAACAAGAGTGAACATAGTTCTATATTGTAACTATCTTTTGCCCGCGGCTTCACTCACGTTAATATGGATTTTGTCAAAAAAATCGGATGACGTAATAAAAAAATTCATACACAGTTTGTCCCTCTCTTTCTCATCTATCATCTATCTCTATACCAAAATTTATTTTAACTGATTCAGCGGTTAAGGAGTGAAAGCGTAATATGCTTTACTAACATAGATAATGACCATGCAATGGACAGTTATACCTAAGTCAAATTCATTTACGAGTAGAAAACAAATTTCTTGACTCAATAGTTGTAGAGTTTAATACTACATACATACATACATACTATCACGCCTCTCTCCCATAAGGGTAGGCAGAGACCACATCATTCCACTTGCTACGATCCTGACATACATCTTTCGCTTCTTTTACTTTCATAAGCACCTTCATACATGCTCTTCGGTTACGTGTACTTTTGACCTGGCCTTTCTCCAGAACGTCCTCGATCTGATTGAGATATGTTCGCCTAGGCCGACCCTTACCAGCTTGCCCATTCACACTCGCCTTGTAAATTTGTTTTGTTAATCTTCTTTCATCCATCCTCTCTACATGCCCATACCAATTAAGCATCCCTTTCTCTATCTTTGTCACTACATCCTCTACCACACCACAACGTTCCCTTATCACACTATTCCTTACTTTATCTATCATTCTTATGCCAGCTATACTTCTTAGACTTCTCATCTCTACTGCATTAATCTTGCTTTCATGTTTCTTCTGCCAGATCCAGCACTCGCTTCCATACGTAAGTGTAGGGACTAGCACACCCCGATGCACAGCCAAACGTGCCTTTGTAGACACATTCCGGCTGCACATAAAGTTACGCAGGGCTCCGTTCACTCGATTCCCTAACACA
Organism: Actias luna; assembly: GCA_039707435.1. NCBI lineage: Eukaryota > Metazoa > Arthropoda > Insecta > Lepidoptera > Saturniidae > Actias > Actias luna. The sequence continues at coordinate 9,815,491 of JAZHAC010000006.1, read as the reverse complement.
ACTCTTCGCTCAGTATCCCGGTCACACTTTCCATCTCTGGTAACCATTGACCTCAAGTATCCAAACTCTTCCACTTGTTCCACTCGTTCTCCATCAATCGAAACTGCACACTCTGTCATACTTTCTTGCTTTTCAAAAACCATTACTTTCGTTTTACTGGCATTCACTTTCATTCCTTTTCTCGTTACGGCTCTTTCCAAAATACTGACCATCGCCTGCAACTCCTCAGCTGATGATGCCAGTATAACCTGGTCATCAGCGTATAGGAGGCATTTGACAGTCAGACCATTCATTTTAAGTCCATAATCACTCTCTTTGAAATCTTTCAAGCAATTGTCTATATATAGATTAAACAGCCATGGCGACGCTACACATCCCTGTCTAAGGTCTTTATCGATGCTAAACCAGTCTGTGTAGGCTCCGTTAATCCTGACACAAGCACTAGAACTCTCATAGAGTGACCTCAGTGCTCGTATCAAGTTGGCGCTCACCCCATATATAGACAACGTCGCCCACAATTCATTCCTCACCACACTATCATAAGCCTTTTCCAAGTCCACGAAAGCGCAATAAACCTTTTGACTGTAAGTCAAAATTTTTTTGGCTTTTGTTCGTAAGGAAAAGGTTTGATCCATATATCCCATTCCTCTCCTAAATCCCGCTTGTACATCCCACATCTTCTCTTCCGTCTCATTCATCAATCTTTTAACCAAAACTTATGCATACAGTTTGCCGACGGTGCTGAGTAGGCTGATACCCCTGTAGTTTTTACAGTCTTGCTGTGACCCTTTTCCTTTATAAAGCGGCACAATAACGGCCTTGCGCCAGTCTTCTGGTACTTTTCCGCTCCTCCAACACAGATTGAAAAGACAGTACAGATGACTAGCAACTACGCCCTGTCCAGCCTTCAGCATTTCGACCGTAACCCTGTCATACCCTGCAGCCTTACCTAACTTCATACCATTCAAGGCTTCCACAATCTCTTCCATATCAATATCATCAGCATCCCATCCCTTGTTTCTATCAACGGATGATACGGAATGAGCTTGCCCCTCATGCTTTTCAAACAAACTTTCAAAATATTCCTTCCACCTTTTTAGAATACATTCCTCCCCTCTCACAATACTTCCATCCGCGTTTCTGACTTTGTCTAGCTGCGAGGTTATATTTTCACCTCTAGCCGATCTTATGGACTTCCAGAACAACTTACTATTGTTTTTAGGAAAAAGAATTTCCTTACCAATTTTTTGTCACACTCTTTAATCTATTATACTCGTTTCTTATCTCGTATACATCCTCATGCGTTGCTTTTTGTACTCTTTGATTAGCTCTTGCAGCTAACCAGTTCAACCAAGCTTTCTTCTTCTCAGTCACGGCCAGTTTTACTTCTTTACTCATAGTCTTTAATTTACACTTTTTTCTTCTCTGACTCACACCACATACATCAATAGCGACTTCCACAACTCCTTCTTTAAATGGCTTCCATAATTCTTCAACTTTGCATGCTTCATCTAATGTAACGAATCTTTCACTCAATTTACTTACAAACTCCTCTCTCACCTCTTTCACTTGCAGTTTTTCAACTTTTATACGTTCTAGTAGACTAATAGGCTCTTTCACACGGTGCCGCCATCGCTTAAATAAACCTCTTATTCAGCTTATCACCAGGAAATGGTCAGTGCTGATACCAGTTCCGCGATATGCTCGAGTGTCTATCACATTCTTTCTTAACCTTGCATCCACAATAACAAAATCGATCATACTTCTAAAACTACCTTCCTCTCTAGTGTACGAATGAATCTTTTTATGGTCAAGCATTGTATTCGTTATCACAAGATTCCACTCTAAGCACACTTCCAATAGACTTTCCCCATTTTCATTCACTCTATTGTCACCAAACTTTCCAAGCACACTTTCATATCCAAATCGCTTCACTCCTACCCAACCATTAAAATCTCCTATCATTATTACTTTTTCGTTTTGTTTGCATTTATTCAAAACCTCTTTCATGCTATCCCGAACTCCTTTCTTTCAATTTCGGCTTTTAAAGAACGGTTGGAACGCACATTTGCGGCGCATAAACACCTATCACACATAAACGTACAAGACCAACCTTTAGTCTCACCCATATGAGTCTAGGGCTTACACATTCAAATTCTGTCACACATTCATTCATTCTAGCAGAAAGAAATATACCAACTCCTTGAGACCCTCTAGTCGTTACTGGAACTCTCGACCAATATGCTGTGTATGTTTTATGTGTGGTGGTATCACACCCTTTCCGCTTAGTCTCATTGACACAAAGAACATCAATTCTCCTTTCACTCATCATATCACATACTTCTTCAATTTTATCATTCATACCATCTCTAACATTCAAAGTAGCAAAGTGGCTATCTGCAGCCCACTTTTCGCCCCTCATGGGAACGAGACGTGACGGGTGGCGAACCTCATCGTCATTTTTGTTTGAATTTTTGTTAATAAATCTATCGATTGCGGTCCCACGAGTAGCCAGGGAAGAAATTGTCGACCCAAGCAGAGCCCCGCTTACTTGGGTAAGGCTACACCTATATCTGGGTTCGCCCAGTCCCAGGGTAATTTGGCACGCTAGCGACTAGGCTCGCCCCTAGCCAAGCAGCCATCGGCACAGCAACCTTTGGCATAGCGGAGGTGAAAGGAAAAACGGATTAGTTAGGAAATGTGTTGAGTGTATAGGAAATTTAGATTAAAAAGGAAGATATAGGGTAAAAGGATACCACTGTTTCGGAGGGATTAGGAGGAGACAGTGGTAGCTCGGGAGGCCGGGGTCGCTTACCCGTGTATCCTAACTAAATGGAGTACCCTTGACCTTACAAAATAGTATCCTGCACAAATTACCTAAGACCAAACAACATGTCTATTCAATAAGGTTAAAATCTCTCCATTTTAAGCACACAAATACCCACGAGTACACTTTCAAACTCGAAATAAAATGAAACATAATGTTATGTGCTAGATATCTTCACTCCATAACTCTGGTAAAGTCACCTTTGTGACCAGGAAAAATAAAACGCCAAATTTACTCAAGATCAGAATATAGAGATTTGTTTTTGCATAAATCGGTCACAACTTAATATGAAACATAATAATCTTATTAATTATTGCATGTGTCATTTTAAAGACGTAATTAAACTACACAGGACATCCGGTATATTGAATGGCGAATTTAAAGGAAATTCCCATAATTGTTCCTAGGTTCATTTTATATATGGATTTATTATAAATGCTAAATATTATAACATACACAATTTTTTTTACACAGATTTGATTTTTCATTTTATGGCATTTGATTATACAAACAAATTTAGCTCGATCAAGATGGCAACCTGTAATGCAAGGTAATAACTCAAACGGTTAAATTGTATTAACTCAAAACATTTACTTATAAAATAGTTTAAAGTTCGCGCCAAAAACGCCTTAAAATCTACGCTGTTCTTGTAGAACATGTCCTCATATACTGTGGTATATTAAAATAAAATATAATTGAATATATAGAAATTAATAACATAACAAAAATAAATCTAAAAGTAATGGACGAGATGATTATGATATGATGATTATGAGTTTAATACTACAGCGTCAAAAAGCTCATCATATTTAATAAAAACACTAAATACTTTCATTCAGAATAAGTAGAGAAACCAGGAATGGAAACTATAAGTTAGATAAAAATAAAAGTTATATTTTTTGTGTTCATTCATACCTCGTTAAATAGTTCCATAATACGGTGATATTGTGGTGTATTGCCAAAATATGTTTTAATTGTTTCACAGAGAGAACTGTAGATTAGTACGCAGTCGTTCAAAGCACCCATGCCTATATTTGGATTGCGGTACCAGCATGGAACACCTCGGCGCGTCGTCGAACCGTCCATAATGTCATCAATGATTAGAAAATATGATTGTAACTGTTTAAAATTTATGGAATCTTAATGAATATTAATCAAATAACCTTCTCAACTGTCCTTTTAGAATAGGAACAGGATAGGCCTGTCGTATTAGGTATAAAGTCCTTTGTCTTCTAAATAAGTAGATTACATAATAAAAGCGCGAAGTAATGATAGCTCAGTTGGTAGTGTGTACAATGAGTCTGAGCTTTCGGTAAAGAAACCATAGAATTTTGGTAGGACTTTTTTTAATACCCGCCTGGCTAGCTACCAGCCTCAAGCTGAAAATCTGCCGACAAATACCTATGGGTGTGCTCCGGCAGTTGCAACTTAAAAGCCAGTCTCTCCACTAGGCTTAGCGACATAATTAGGATCATTCCATGTTAAATCGAACAATAGTTTCAATGAACCCCTTTCGATTTGGACAAATTTTGGTAAGAAGTTTTCCTTTATCATATAACGAAGTTCTGCCAAAAAAACCTTTTTCAATAGTCATGTAAAATTCAAATTTTTTAAATGTCTCAAAAACAGTTACAGTTACATATTACAGCTACAGAAACGGACCACAGTTCATTTTAAAGAGGATACTTGGGGCGATGAAAAATATATAATCTTGAAAAAAAACTCGTATGTGTAAAATTTTATATTTTGGAAAATCGTCAATATTGGTGATGAACATAAAATATTTGACTATTTGTTTTTTTTTTGTTAAATACCTTTGACTATTCTTAAAAAATCGTGATTTTTTTCATTTGAACGCACTTAATTATATCAGAAAAGAAAACTACTGACCAAAACTTGACTTGCCTAAAATCAGAAGATCTTGATTCCAACTATTGGTCGATTAAACACGAAATGATCCAGAAGTAGTGAATGTAACAATTACAATGAAATAAAAATAAATATGTACTTCCAAAACTAAACTTTATATAATTTTACTTACCATTTCAGTACACCACCCTGCAACATGTATTAATTTAAGTGAATCTTCAGTAATATTTTCTGGTTTTTCTAGAAGTTCATAAGCAAGTACAGTAGTAATTCCTCTAAATTTCTTCCCACCACCTAAATTGTATTCCAGTACCTTAATAATAAAAATTTATTTCAAATTATACTATCAGCCTAATTCTGGATTAGGACTGCTAATTGAATTAATATTAGAAGTGATGGTGGCTCAGTTGATAGTATGTAAGGATGCCGTGTCAATAGACGTAAGTTTGAATCCACCTAAAATGAACCTAAACTTTCGGTAAAGAAAACATTATAATAAAACCATAACATGATGGTAAGGCTTTTTCTAATGCCGTACTGGTTAGCTATTGCCTTCAAGTTGAAAATTTGCCTTGCACTTGAGAGTCAGTCTCTCCACTACAGGTTTAGCATATTCACCATCCACCATCATCCAGTAAGATTGTGGCCATAACACTAAACCTATAAACTCTAGAAAATAAAGAAGATAGACATATAGTACTGCTACACATACTTTTTAAAAGGAATATTCCATGATATATTGTTTTTATATAACTGTATTGGTTTCAGTCAATATAATTTTTTTCTACTTCTTCAACAATCATCATGTTATTTCAGCTGATTTACACAAAACCTTGACAGATTATACACTTCAATCTTCCTCATGAATCGCTTTGTCTATTAGTAAAAACCTCACGAAAATCGGCCGTCTCGATTTGTAGTTTATTGCAAACAGACAGACGCAGCTGAGGATTTTGTTTTATAATATGTAGTGATAAAAATAACTCAGCATTATAAAATAAAATATTATATAGGTACGGCAAGGCACTTATTAGTAGAATGCAAAGTGCTCCTTGACAAGGGGGATTACTCACATCGCCACAAAGAGTACTAGAAATCATACATGAACTATAAGCCTTTCAATAGCTAGAGCCCAAAAAACATTGACTATTAACAAAAGACAAATCAACTTTGTACTAGAAGGCTCAATTGTAAGATCCAAAAATAAGCCCTTCTCAATCCTGAGTGCTGCTCACCTCACTGGATTATATGATGGACATGTATGAAAAGTATTACAATATCCCAGAAAATGTTGGGGCTTCGACTTCCAGACTGGATGTATTTATTTATTCTAGAACAAATAAATACATAGTACTAATTGAGCTTACTGTACCATGGGAAACAAACATACCTAAGGACCACACTTTAAAAACAAATAAATACTACAAGCTAATAAATGACCTAAATAGGAATGGCTATGTTGAAATCTCTCTATAACCTTCTAAAGGATCTTGGCCTGTCTAGGACTGCAGTAAGTTCTATACTGGAATGTGTCTGCACTGGCAGAATCCTAGCAAATTTGGCTGGGTATGGAGAGAAACCCATGTGGTGAAGGTGAGTGGTGATGTGCGTTTTGCAGTTTGCTAAGAAGTTTATCTCAACTTAGGTATTGTGATTTATCTCATATAAAATTGTATTTTGTTTAAGTGCATTATATATGTTTAGTAATTTTTACCTTTTGGATCCAAGCACCCACTTCTGGCAATTGAGAAATCTTTTGATTGGTTTCCAGTGAATGAAGAACATCTTGCCAAGAACTTTGAAATGTTTGCTTCACTTTATCTATATGAGATATTGATACACTCATAGACATATTCTTTGATACAGAATAACTTAACCTGCAAGTATAAATTAACTAATCTAATGGAATACCTAAATTGACACATTAAAGTGGTTTGCATCAAAGTTGAATTAGATCATAAAATGGAAATCAGCATTAGGAGTTCACATTTCCATATAATTTGACACAATGAAACTGAATTTTGATTGTGAAATTGAAACTAAAACTTTGCTAACTTTTTCATTCAATATGCCCTTAATATATACTACATATTCATTCAAGTTAAGAAAACATCTGTATTTTAAAAAATAATAATGATTATTCGGAAATTCATATATTAATTAATAAATCTCTAAGATGGAGATTTTACAAAATATTAAGTCAAGTCTTCAGTCACTCACTGTTTATAGTACTATAGACTCACTCTTTAGAGTGGACTATAGATATATAATTAGTATTTTTTTGAGACACATATGAAGAATAAATAAATATAAACAAAGAGTGCATTAAAATAAATTTGCTTGCTCACTTGAAACAATATTCATTCACAGTAATCAATTTCTAATTTTATATTAACTATTGGACACTTTATCCTGGTTATTGGATTGTATATATACTTTGTAAATGTAGAGCAAAAGTTCTTATATGATTGATCATTATAAGAATCATAATGACCCTCTGAGTTAGTTTAAAAAATTAATAGAAAATATTGATTAGCTCAATCTAGTGTCTTTTATGCTGTTATGATGATAAAGATGTTTTCAAAGCTTACAATAAAGATACTCATATATGTATTTTAAGATCCTGAATTTGCTGACTGCTAATGCTGATATTTTATTTCACAAACTTAGAAATATATATAAACACAAAATATAAAAAGTACTATACTATTCAGATATATTGCATGGCCTTGTTGCTTAAACTGATTTCTTTCAAATAAACTTTTTGAAGATATTAAAAGTAAGATTAATTTTGTGGTGGTGAATAAATAAAAATAATAATAACAAATATCGACGCTGAAAAGCATAATTGTCGTATCTCGCAAAAATTCACATGACAAGAGATGCATTTTTTTTTATAAAATACATATTATAAATAACATTTTAACCGATTTTTTTAAAGGTTGTTTCAAACACATTTTTACTTCATCAAAGACAACGACACTAAATTTATTCGAAGCGTTTTGTTTTTTTAATTCAAATAATGTATATAACTCGTATTCACAATTTGCTGATACGACATTTATGCTTTCTAGCGTCGATATATATTATACAATAATACATTATTCATTCATAATACTTTTTTTATTATAGTCTATTTCATATTTTAGTCTTCTTTACGAGATGAGTACTATTATAATAAAATTAATAATTTAAATAAACTGTTCTGGATTCGTAACCAATACATTGTTAGAAAAACAACTTATACGAATTTCAATTTAGTTTATTCAAGAATGACAATTATTATAATTTACCTTTTGAATTCTTCATGGTTCACATAAAGCTTTCTAGTTCTATTTACAAATCGAAGAATTTTATTCGTGTTCATGTTTATTTGAACTACGATACGCGACAGCTTTCTCAGATGTCCCTCGTCGAAACAACAAATACCTTAACGTAGCGTACACCTGTTAATTCCAATAGTCGATAGTTTATGTTTTAACTTATGATACATTAAATATACACGTCACATATATACCAAAATATTTTAGAAATGATATCATAATGGGTAGACCACTATATACAAACGAACAATTTGCATAGTAGATATGGGAAACGCTCCGCTACACCGCATCAACTAACTCAAATTACTATACTGGATGTGTCAACTCAATATAAACCAGCTGCAATTCGAGTAACTGCGATGAGGGATCTTGTATAAACCTACTTCATGAAAAAGCACATATAAGTATCAATATTTATAGTTATCGGTGAAATGGTTGGTTATATTTTCATATATAGTATCAAAGTTTATATTTTTAATAAAGAAAAGTACGCCAAGGGAGTTTTCCCTTAGAACAAAATTTTGACGTTTATCTTTTACCTTAGAAGAACCCTTTTGTTTTATGACATAAAATGTATCCTACAATTATGTTGATAGTTTCTTCTAATTTCTTCCAATAACTTAAAAACTAGAATTTACAGATAAATTGAAAAAAAAAGATAACAAAATTAAATCGATAGCGAATTTCGTTCAAGTTATAATTTTCAATAAGATACAGATCTAATCTTACATACAATCACACATAGATTCGGCGTAACTTACAAAACAGCATGTCTTCGGTCATATAACATTTTAACCTACCCCGACGAGATTTAACGCGAGCTATCTTGCCGAACCCAGAAATCATTTGTGTATACATCTACGTCCGAACAACATATATTCTCGAATTTTACGGTGGACGGCTAACGTTGCTTGCGCACAGCAGCCTTTTTTTGCATTTTCATGAGCCTAGATCCAATCCTCCAATCAGGAGCATTCGAGCTGGATGCTCTCACTATATAAAGTCTTCGGTAGTGGAATACTACGTATTTACTAACATTACAATATCACACACGTATGCAACTACACAGTAGTACGAAGGCTCCGTGAGGGCCCATTTCACTATTTTTAAGTACTCAAATTACAATATTTTTAGAAATAAACGCAATCAAAAAAACCCGAGCTAAGCTCGGTTACTCAGGTTTAAATTATATAAATAAAAAATTGAATATAATGAGTCAAAAATACCGTATGTTAATAAATTGAATTGATTTATAATTTGACTTGTTTGTTTAGATGCGAACGGCTATCCACAATTTTATATTTCTTATCAGTCGGTGCATGTGGAATATGTTTTGTCCACAAACCCGGTTTCATAAAAAAAAAACGACTTCAAAAAGAAGGAGGTTCTCAATTTGATTTTTTTTTGTTCACAAATGTTTATCGTTGTAATTGAATAACCATCTTGCGGTGCATATGGGATATTTTATTAAGACAATGTTTGCTTGTAGTTCTCAGGGGTCTCTCACTGCCTAGAAGAAATGAGACGTTTTAATCAAGTTTTGTATTTTTTTCGCAGTTGCAATCTATTTGAACATATGGTGGGTTCTAGAGATTGTGGCGGAGACGACGAATTACGTCACGACCCTCTCGTAGTAGGCAACGTCAGTCTCACGGCCTGCGACGACGCACTTCCAAACTCTGCCAGCAGTGGCTTTGCTGGGTTGGAAAATGAGTCGTTTGCAGCACTGCAAATTTCGGCTGACTTAGTCTGAGTTGCCTTATTCGGCAACATTACACCCGCCATCATTCGCCTTTATCACGTAGAGGTAATAGAGCCCAGTAGTACTGGGCCCGGGCGGGCGGTTCTTACATACTCATTATAGTCACTTCGGACTCTATGTGACAATGTAGATTTAAGTGTGTGGCAATGTAGGTTTAAGTGTGCGGCAATGTATACTTAAGTGTGCGGCAATGTAGGTTTAAGTATGCGACAATGTAGACTTAAGCGTGCGGCAATGCAGACTTAAGTTTGCGGCAATGTACATTTAAGTGTGCGGCGATATGGAAAAAAAGTCAATAAAAGTTTTTAAACAAATCTATTAATTAATAATAAATACAATAGCCTTAAAAACTTTTTTCTCTCTCTCTCGTAAAATGAAATTGTCCTAAACGTAGCGCATTTTTGAAATTTTATTTTCAATTATTGTTTTAGTGGTCACACTGTGTTACAGTTTAGGAATTTCATACATACTAAATATGCCTATATTATTAATGAAATGCATTCAGTTATCGAAGAGAGAAAATTGCACTAAAATTCGTCAAGTAGTTTATTAAAAAAAATTAACGTAAAAAATTAGCTCAATTACAATTTTATTATAGTATAAATAGAATTACTGTGTTGAAAATGACGTAAAAGTGAGATTGGCGAATTTGTATACAAATTCAAAAGCTATTTAAATTAATAAAAATATTTATTAGCTTAAATGCTAGTGGGACACATATTTACAAAATTCGAATATTACGGTGATATATCGATACTCTGCCGTAAGTTTATGTTACAATTTAAGAAATATTAAAATAAACCTACAGTTTTTGTGTAGATACATGTTATATTTTATTACATATTTAAGAATAATAATCGTGATCGCAAGTTAAAATTTGGGTATAAGGAGCACATATAATAATGAAATTGATTAAATGCTATTATCGCTCCCTTTGATATTGTTTATCAAGAATTTGATTAAAGAGCTGCTGAGTTATTTCACAAGGAATTGCATTGATTCGTTTCAGTGTATCTTTATACAGTAGGCGCTCTTGGATTCTGTACAGCTGAGGTAGTTGTAATTCTTCGTAAAGGCGTTTTATACGATCTATGTGTGCAGGCTCTGTACTTCCATAGCAGGCCTTGAATACGATGCGTTGAGCATTGCTACAGCGTAGGAGCGCATTTACTGCTAACCAAGTACACTTGTTTTCCTGGATGTCTGTTCCAGCTTTACCTGTAAGGTCTTCATTCCCAAAGCAATCAATGAAATCATCCTGGAAAACAGTTAATATTATTATTCAATTACGTGACTAAATTATTTAGGGTTAATTGGGGATATTACAAAGGTAAGTCACACTAAAAATTGAGCATTCAGAACCAAGAAAATCGTATCATCTAAAATTTAATTTACGTAGTATTGTTCCTTAAACTGTTCTGATCTAAATATTTGATATGTCCAGTGCCTTTCAGTGTAGGTATAACTGTAAATACTCGTATATGTAACTATGAATCAAATTTCTATTTTTCTAATGCTCGCTTTGCTAGGTACCGCCCTCAAGTTGATAATCTACCGCCAAAAATCTATAGGTGTGTTCCAGCAGTTAGTCCTTCGACAGATTTAGCGTGTTTACTGTCTTGAGCCACATCATCACTTAACATCAGGTGAGATTGTAGCCATAACGCTATAACTTATAAACTATTAAAAAAAAACATGCGTGCGTACAAAGTACACATGTCAGAAGTGAAACTTCTTTGGCGAACTAATTTATAAATCTTGTTTATATACGACGTTCGCTCTGTCTCACTTTTTCTCTCAATCTTTCTCACTCGCTTGCTCCCTACTCTCACTCCACGGCTAGTTGCTCATGCTACGTTCGCCCTGTCTTACTCTCTCTCAATCGGTCTAGATCACTCTCTCTCTCTCTTTTCCGACACTTCCGTTGCATACCGGCGTGACGTTTCATCTGTAAAAATTTTACCCTCATGCGCCTAAAGAAGTTTCACTTCAAAAGTTACTAGATTTACCTGAATTTGAAAAAGTTTTCCAATTTCCAAACAAATAGGAAGTATAAGTTGTAAAATCTTCTGTTCTATGTTACCGATAAGTAGCATACCAAAGGCAATTGGTAAATAAAAAGTGTAATATGCGCTTTTGTATTTAACGATCGTGAAGTAGCGATCGATAGTGAATTTGCTGTAGTCTGCCTTGTTGTTGGATGTTTTATAATCCAAATGTTGTCCATTTGCGGTGTGAAATATCGTCTAGAATTATTGAAATTAATTATAGCGTGAACACGAAATAGATTATTAAGTAAATGATGCTAATGTTGACACAAATATTAATTTATTACTTTCAATGTTTCATTATTATAAATCATAAATGTATGAAGCTGATAAAAGTTACCTCGTTCACGAGATGAACCATGTCTATATATAGCGGCAAATGGGCGAAATGGTTTCTTAATACTTGGAACAGCGCACTGTTAATCATAACAGAATCATTAACAGCGCAAGCTAAACCGACATCTGGTCTGCGATACCAACACGGTGAGCCTCGCCGTGTCACAGATTTGTCCATAATATCGTCAACAATTACACAATACGCCTGAAACTATATTTCAGATTAAGTGCACATTAGCGATTGATATTTAGACACTGTAACACTCGCGATGTCTACTAAAAGCCCAACTTGAAAAATATTTGTTTAACTGTAAACATATTTAACGTTGTTTGATTTTCTATGTTCTTATTTTTTTATAAAAAATCTATTTCCTATTTCTATTAAGTACTCCTATTATAAAATAAAATAACTCTTGTGTCTGTAGGTATACCTTAACAACGACTTGAGGAAAAATATTTTTGTTTCTAAACACCAAAAAGAACTATTATCGATTTCGAATTAAAACATGTAATAATCTTATTTGCATGAAATAAAATGAAAAGTATCAAAAAATAAAAAAGTAGTAATATTCAAAGTTCTCATAGTTACCATTTCCACGCACCAACCCAGTTTACGTGCTAAATTTAAATATTCCTCAGTTATTTTGTCCTCATTTTGTAATGTTTTGTATGTCATAACTGTTGTTAATCCTCTAATGTTTTTTCCACCAATCATAGTATATTCAAGCATCTACGAAATAAACGTTTATTGCAGTGAGATAGAATTTTCTTAATGACGACAGGTAGATGAGAGTAGTTACCTGAAATGGCCCTTGCTACAGAAACCGACTTATCAGTTGATTCGTGACTACTTACATAGGCCGAAGTATAAAGTAAATTTACAAGTTATACAAATACGCAAAACGGAGACCACCATACTATGTGACATATTATATATTTGAACATCTTAATGTATATTTTCTTTTATAGAAAGTCACTATCTAGATATAAAAAGAAATTATAATTCTATTAATAAATTAGTAACAAGTAGGTGCTCAATAAGTTATGATATTTTTAATTCTGGCAAAACAAACTGAAAACCTGTGTATATATTTCAGTTGTATTTACGAGGTGTCTATCAATATCTTAAAAAAATTGTTTAAAACATAAAAACGAAATTAATTCCACAGCTAGCGTTTTCGCATAAAAATTGAAAATGATGTATTAGCAATATAGACGAAATTATGACATTTTAATATATTATGACTTTTATTATTATGAAACCACATTTCAAAAATTGTGTAGTAATGCATATTATACATTATATTTTTACATGTTTATATTTCTACAATATACCTTTTTCATCCAGTCAGCGGCTTCGGATATTTCAAAGAATTTAGGGTCTTTCTGAAGTGAACTTATAACTTCGGGCAACACGGATTTAAAAGCTTCCTTTTCGTTTTCTACTTCCCTTGTGTAGGTAGATAAGAATTTACCAAAATGCGTACATAAATAACTTCTAAAACAATATGGTAAATTGCTCAATAAAATATTATTTTTGCGTTTTCTAAAATACTAGTTAAAATGGAGAAACTTTCGTTTCAAAATAAAGATTGAAAGAGTATTTAAAACAAAAAAATATCAAAATATTGTATTATTAGTGGCGGTACTGAAGGTAGTAATAAATATTTTATATCATATGATATTAATATAAGACATTAAAATACCCACAGCGGTGTAGTTACCATTCCACCAATTATCATACTATATCATAAACATAAATTTCATAATTGGACCATGTTAGACCAATTTTTTTGTCCGCGCGTTTTCTCGTCATATATATATATATATATATATATATATATATATATATATATATATATATATATATATTGTGTTGGTAACCCAATCAGGTACAAGTTTTAACTTTAGTTACAGAGTTGGAAATATTAGCCGATCTTTGAATCCGACACTTCTATTGTCTCTAATGAGGATTTCGTTTAGACGACAAGCAATCACACATTCGCCTTATAAATTTCTTGCAAAAACGTTAAAACCTTTACCAAAGTACATTAAAATAATTTAGTCATAGATTATACTACACGGGGTCGGGTTTTTTAAAATAAACATACGTCATTCATTTATTGGTTCAAACTTCTCTTTGGTTAGGCCCTTAGTTCCCAAAGTGGTCCAGGTGGACCCCAGTGATCCTTGGATTACTTGACGGAAGCCTACGTTGGTGTAACGACAATATGGCGGTTTACAAGTCGTAAGCACGGTTACATGAAAATTTATTTGCTTTAGATAGTGAAGAAAATGTTGGCTTAACTTCACCTATCAATGTAGGCAAATAATATTAGAAGAAGTTCAGCGACTATTATTTTTGTCACTCCGAATGAGGAGTTTTTTAAATAAAATAAGCGAATTGATTGGTTCTTTGTGATGTGAGTATATGTCAAAAAAGTAAAGTTGGAAGAAATCACTTTTTTGATTGGTCAATTTTACTTTTTTGAGATTCACTCACAGTACAATCAATTAATTACTTAATCAATCAATTCTCACCTCTTTTTCGAATACTCGTGGTTGGAACTCAGCCGCAACGCAAATTTCTATAGTAAGATCACACATTTTTTGTCGAGTTTTGGAATATGGTAGAAATGTAGCTGCAGGAGGTCCACAGGAACCAGCAAAATTTTTAATGTAGTCTATGAGAAAAAAAGGTCTGGAAACCTCTCTCATGTTTTTTATGAATATTTAAGGACTGCCTTGTCAAATCTTTCATTTCGACATGAAACTAACAATCCAATGGTTAACTTGATCATATCCAAAGGAAATTTATAGGTAGTAAACCACAAATCCAACTAGATACACTACTTAAGAAGAAAATGATTTTTAAGAGCTGCGTGTAGGAAAACTTTACATTAAACGGCTTACCTGTTCTTTGAATACCGTTTGAATGGCTGGATTTGTATAAACGTATTCAATTGGCGGAATCTGGTGCAAAGCTCTATAAATGCCATTTCGTCATATATTTTAGAAACGTACCCTTTGAAAAACTAAACTCGAATGAATTACTTCAGTCGAGAATGTAAGTTCATAATATAGTTTTGCATATTATCTTATGGTTTTATCTTGTTGATGATATATTTAGAACCACACAATGCCTTCATTTTCTTTATGATTTTCTATTGAAATGTAAATTAAAAAATAATTCAAAACGTATTGGTTTGTACAATATAATGTCTCTGTGGATAATATCGACACTTTTTTGTTCTTAAATTTTTAAGACTCTTGAGGCACATTAATTAATAACTATATCTCTTCGTTATGATCGACTGTACGCTTGGTTTAGCGGTTGAAGCATTTGCCTCGCTGCGAACGCTATGACAGTGCTGTGGGTTCGAGTTCAGAACAAAACATTTATTTGTGTGATCCATAAATCATTATTCTTTGCTTAGTTGTTACTTTGTATCTCTAAATTGTAGTTTTTAAACCGCATCACACTTTACATTGGTGAAATTGGTTACATAGGCAGACGCCATAATAAAAAAGTAGTTCTGATCTTGTTTTCTTTTCCACTGAATATATACCTACTAGATAGATTTATTTTAACCTATTCATCAGTTATTATTTTATTTTATTTAATAATACGGTAAAGTAACTATCTCTGATGTTCAGTACAATATAATCCAAAAATAGAGATCTCTTAGATTCCAGTCGTTGCTATCATAGCAGTCTACTGTAAATCGTGAAAACTCAAGTTTGTAATTAAAATTGAAGTAATATACACGTATAAAATGCGACGGTTTAAAACTATTAACCGTAGACGTAATCTAAATATTGTCCTCTCGTTCACCAGAAAACTGCAGTTATAACTCAAAAGAAGTGTTTTGTTCACAATATTAACCGTATTTTGGATATATTCAAGTAAATTAATGTAGGTACATAGTTTGTGAGTTAACTATTTAGAATCTCTTTTAAGATGAAAATATCAAACAAAAGTTAAAATAAGTTACTTCGATATGTGAAACTTTACGGCTTCTTTTATTTATTGTGGTTATTTTATTTTGTTAAACAAGTAGGAGCCTCTTTGTTTTAAATAGACTTAGGTAAAAGATGAATAAGGTTTACAAATGTTGTTTCCTGTTACATAAATTGCGATGGTTTTCAAGATATTGCGGTACACTCAGTACAGTACTCAGTGGTAGTGTGCACGACTTCGCGTCAAGGGACGTGGGTTCGAACCCAAGCACCTACAATGAGCTTGAGCTTTCGGTGAAGGAAAACATCGTGAGGAAACCATAGCATGGTGGTAGGGCTTTTCTAATGCCCGCCTGGGTAGCTACCACCCTCTAGTTGTGAACCTGCCGCCAAATACCAATAGGTGTGTTCCGGCAGCAGCACTTGAGAACCAGTTCGTCCACAGGTTTAGCGTGTCTACCAACTTGGGCCGTATCGTCACTTAAGATCAGGTGAGATAATGGCCATAACGCTAAAACCTTAAGTATAAAAAAAAAAAAAAAAAAAAAATCAATTTAACCGTTTTGAACAATGAATACAAACTCTCAGACTAACTTCTTTTTAATATGTAAATCATAGGTATCCTTTTTTTAATTTTTGCTACAGAATAAAACAATTGTTTAATTAAATGTATTCATAAAGTTGTATGTTTACATGTTTCTAATCTTTTTTCTATATAAAATGTAAAAACACGAGTATCTTACACGATTTATTAAGCTCATTGCAAAGAATGTATCATGGCATAAAGGACACCATTTATTTATTTATATGGGAGATACATATCGATACAATTAAAAAAAAATTGATTTATTGTTGTATATTTATTTTATTTATTTATTCTCAATCCTCTTTAATTGATAATTATTTCCGATAGTTTTCTTAAGTCATTATTAGTAAGAATACGAAAGAAGTGTCCAAGAAATTGATTCATCTTTATAATTTTATTACTTCTTTGAGAAACTTGATCGGTAACTGTGACAACATTTTTTTGCTGTTACGTTTAATATTTTTACAAGATAAACAGAAAAAATATCCACGATAAAAATGCAATTTTAATTTTTCTAGATTCGTAGATGCTATTTATAGAAATGCTATACATTCGAATTCATACTTATGTATATCTATACTAATATTATAAAGGTGAAATATTTATATTTTTGTTTGTAACTAATAAACTCAAGAAATACTGCACCGATTTCAAAAATTCTTTCACCATAAGAATGCTACTTTAGCTCTAAGTAAAATATGCTAAATAACATTTTTTTAATGAAAATGATTAAATATTTAATTACACGCAAACGGAGTCGCGGGTACAGCTAGTAATATAATATGATATAATAATATGTGGATATTTCATTATAATTAAAAGGTAGACAATAATGAAGAGATATATCAATTTATTATTCTTTATTGTTTAAGTCATTTACAGAAATAATATATAATATAATATTGTATAAATCTAGGTATCTACATTATTTTGATGGTATACCTAAGGCTATCCAACAGTTTTGATTTTGTGAAGAAACTTGTTCCTCATTTAAAAAATGCACATTTGTATTCTTTGTTTATTCTTAAAGCCCTATATAATGTTTGTTAATAATGTACAACTTTTTTTTTTCGCTTCATTTACTCTCTGGCTGTGTTGTAATTCCTAGTCTATATTTTTATCTATTATTTCGAGAAGTATTTTGCTTAGTCTATTATATACCTAGTTATAATTAGAATCTCCATTCGCTAGTTTGTCCCGAAAATATTTTTACTAAAAAAATTTTTTTAGTCAATATAAATTTTTTATTTTGTCATATTGACAAATGATTTGAGATCGCTACGTGCGTTTTCTATATTAAAAAAAATGATTTCATCTTCCGCACCAAATACGCACTAACATTAAGCTTGTAACGGATATTATGTTAAAAATATATAGCTTAAATTATTTTGCACTCAACGTGACTGAATACTCATTACACGTGCATGACCTTAATCTGACATTACACACTTGTTAGGCAATTCTTGTTTATATAAATGTGACTTGTGTGGCATTTGTACAATGTCAGTTTAAGATCATGAGTATTCCGAGTATGGAATTAAAATTAATTAAACGCTTCGCCTAAATATGTTGTCCAATATCTTGAAGAACAAATCGTGTGGAAGCCCTCGGGTGACTTGCTGGATCTGTGTCCTTAATAGATCATATGTCGCCTCCTCAAAAACTGAATACGTATGAGGTAGTTGTAGCTCTTCGTATAGATCTTTGATTTTGGCTACAGCTTCAAGGTTATTGACACCGTAATTCTCTTCCATTATTTGTCTTTGTGTGGGTGTCGCCCTTTGCAGGGCTACAACTGCGAGCCACGTGCACTTACCATCCTGTATGTCTGTACCTTGCTTACCAGTCACTGCGGGATTTCCGAAACAGTCCAGAAAATCATTCTGTAGAAAATAGCCCGTTTAAGTATTATACTTGAAATCAAAGTGTCGACGGTTTTCTTTATAGCTTTATAAATAAAAACTCGTGTCACGTTGTTTGTCCGCGATGAACTCCTAAACTACTGAACCGATTTTAATCAAATTATGCAGGTTTTTTTTTATGGAATAAGGGGCAAGCGAGCTAGCGTGTCATCTAATGGTAAGTGATCACTGTCACCTATGGACACCCACAACACCATAGGAATCGCACGTGCATTGCCGGCCTTTATAGGAGGGGCTGGCTCTCAAGTGCCACTGCCGGAACACATCTATTGATATTTGACGACAGATTTGCAACTTGATGGTGGTAGCTAGCCAGGTGTGATTAGAAGAAGCACTACCACCATGCTATGGTTTCCTCAAGACGTTTTCCTTCGCCAAAAACTCAAGCTCATTGTAGGTGGATCCAAACTCATGTTCCTTTATGCGAAGTCCGTACACACTACCACTGAGTTACACACTATCGCTTTAAATATTATCTACAGGAAAATCTGGCCCCGGGGATCCCATTCTACTAATAATTTCATAGATAACATTATACATAGAAAGGCAACTTGGCTAGTGGCACAGGTTTTACTTCAATTTTTATGTACTTCACAACTATGACAAAGGTTTAGTAAGACCAAATATGAAATAAATTATTTGACGTGCTTTCTTGAAATACATCTACTCATATTATCGTATAAATGCAAATTGGTTGGTATGAGGAGTACAAAAAGGGATAGTGCTATAAAAGGCAACTATAAAAAGTATACGTGTAATGTATGAATTGCGAATACATTGCAATGTTAATACTCACTTGAATTTGAAAGAATTCTCCCATTTCCAGTAAAATCGTTTTCGCTTGTCTGTGAGTTTCTGGATCGTCCACTCGAGCCATGAGGAGTGCGAGACTAATTGGCATTTGGAAGGTGTAGTAAGAGGTCTGGTACTTTGTGATCGTTTCGTACTTCTCCATTGTGAACTGTGACAAGTCAGGCTTGTCAGTCTTCTGCATTAACTTTTGTACGTAATGGCCTATTGAGCATTTCATCATCATCTGCAAAATGGACATAATATAAGTCATTAAAATCATTAATCACATTTGAAGTCGTGATAGCTTAGTTGTTAGTGTATACTGACGCCGTATCAATGCCGGATATGCGTTCCAATTCACCTGTCCAGGCTAGTTACCTCTAAGGGTTTCCGGCAGTTACACTTGAGCCAAACCCTCCATTACGCTAAGCGTTTTCTCGGGCTACATCGTCACTTAACATCAAGTAAGATTTGGCCCTTACGTTAACTCTATAAATTATATAAAAAAACATGCTAAGCCTTGACAGGTAATCCCTTTTTCAAACTTATTGGGAGACATTCCAAAGT
Source organism: Actias luna (assembly GCA_039707435.1). NCBI lineage: Eukaryota > Metazoa > Arthropoda > Insecta > Lepidoptera > Saturniidae > Actias > Actias luna. Next base: position 9,795,499 of record JAZHAC010000006.1, on the reverse strand, counting down.
AGTCCTTCCCCTTGTTTTTTGATACAACTGAACCATCATCGTTTTAGTTATAGTAGTGTTAAACTCAGAGCTGGATTTACCAGTAGGCTGCAGCCTAGGATGGTAGATTTTAGAGGCGGCAAGTTTGGGGTATCTTTGCTTTGTTTTTTAAAAACTGAAATGATACATATACCTAAAAGTTGTTAGATAATATATTTCATCATTTAGAATCTAAGTCTTATATCGACTTTTATTCTAAATTTTAGGTAGTCGTATGTGGAATCTAATTGTAGAGGTAGGTAGGGAAGGCAAAAGTGTAAATCCGCCAACGGTTACATCTAATAAAGGTTTTAATTATTTTTGTTTTTATTTAAGTGAACTCCAAAGAAGTTCGCATAAGAGTCATGGCTACTGATATAACTGCAAACTAGAAAAAGCTGCAATACAATATAAAAGTACACACCTCGTTGTAAGTCTCAAGCACGTGCTTGTAGTAAGGTTTGCTGCTGAAGTGACGTTTCAGTGTAGAATACATGGCTGATTGGATCAAAACAGCATCATTGACTCCATCGAGACCTACGTCGGGACGGCGATGCCAACAGGGAACCCCTCGGCGCATCTCCGTACCCTCCATTATATCGTTCAACATGAGCTGGTAGGTGTGAAACTAGAAATGATAACATTAATGTTTAGAAGTCGTTTCATATAGTTTACAATTAATATTATAAAATTGAAAAGTTTGTTCGTTTGAACGCGTTAATTTTAGAAACTACCAGTCAGGATTCAAAAAATTCTTGAGGTAGGCTATTTCACATTACGCTGCTACCAATAAATTAAATACATTTTTATTACCACGCGAACGAAGTCGCAACTAGTTAACATTATAAAGCGTAAAAATTTGATTATTTCAAAGCGATAATCTTAGGTATTGCCAGCCAGATTTAAATAATTATTTTTCTATTGGATACAGCAATCATTGAGGAAGGCTTTAGGCTATTTAATACTAACCAATAGGAACAAAGCTGCATTAAAAAAGTTACATAATCTGTTAAAATAATTATATACAATTTTAGTTCCACGCAAACGAAGTAGCGGACTCAGCTAATAATAATTTATAATGAAAAAAAATAAATAAATGAATAAACTTGTTATGCCTGGGCCCAGCTAATAACTGGTCTAATCTGGTCACATAGAAAATTTATGTGAAGGAACTGGTTCTTAATGGCTAGAGAATGTAAATTAATATGCGTAGGTACAAAACAAACAAGATACAGAGACTTTTTTTATATAAAACAGAATAAGAGCCGAAGATAGTGTTGAATAAAGGGATTATTTGAATTCTGTGAATGTTAATTATAAGGTATACTTTTTTCAAGATTTATATGAAAAAAATATTTAACAGTATATTATATATTGTTCTGTTTTTCATTATTTGTGTATATCCCATATCTTTTAAAGCTTCTCTTTGTAGGCATTGGAAATCATCAGAGGTGCGATAGAACCGCCAAAATATGTTGGGTAGTGTGTTGGCAAGATAAATTTAAATACTGTGAAAAAATGACGATTTTTTACATAATTTTGGAAGTGAAACTTTCTGTGGCAGAGCTTTGAGATTCTGATCCGCAAGTTTGTTGTGTGACATTCGTTCGGGTAAATTCGGCTTGAGGCGACTAAGGGAATGAGCGAGATATAGTGATATATCACTTCTGTTGTGTAGTCTTAAGGACACATTGTTTTTATTATGTTTAGCTCCATAATTCCGTAGTTCTATGGAATTAGAACTATTATTAAATTCATTAATTGCATATTTCATTAACTAGGGGTCGCCAAGTGGTCGAAATTTGATCATAATTAATTCAAATTATAAATTTGAACATTATTAAGGTTCTGTTGTTAGACTCGTATTAATATATGGGGTTATGTTTGACATTCAGTGAAGACAAACAATATTAATCTATAATCTATTTTCAAAATAAACAAAAGAATATATGTGCGTGTGTGTGTCAAATACATGGTAGTGTATGAAATATTTTTTTTATTGATTTAATGTATTTTTTATACGTAATAAAGGAAAACTTAGTATTCTTCACTCTATACAAACTATAAATGTGCAAATTTCTCTCCTCCGCCCGCGTAGTTTTCGTACAATGGGGTACAAAGTATTTGTTTCACGTATTAATATATTACATTTATTTTATTGCTTTACTAGGTTGGCTCATTGTATTTAAAGAAAAATTAAGGAGATCTACAATTTATACTATGGCAAAGTAGATAAACGGTGGGCGAATATAGTTTGAGAATCTAGGTTTTATACGCAGAGATATTCCAGCATTGTTATTAGATTATAATGGCAAACAGCGATATAAGCCGGCGGTTTTTATCATTCCATTTGGAGACCGTCAAACATTATACAAGGTTATGGTATAGAGTAGGTATACGATAATGTTTTTTTTTACCAGTCCATGCAAGTATTCGTTTCTCTGACACGTGTAATATTTAATCACATATATCGTGTTAGAAGATTTGGGTAGTAACATGTGGTTGTCCGAACTTATTTGTTATGTAGGTACATACCATTTCTACGCACCATCCCATAATGTTTGCCAAATGTATATTCTCAGGTGTCATATTATCTTTATTTTCCACCATTTTATATGCCAATATGGTCGCTAGACCCCGATTCTTTTTTCCATTCGGTACATTGTATTGCAATAGCTGAAACAATAATACTTTCTATTTAGCAAATTGTGAATTAAGAAAGAATAAGTAGATATAATTATGGTTCTTTATACATATGGGTTATAAAAATGCGATACAAATGGTGTGGTGTGGTTACGTGGCTGATGTCATCGAGTCATTATAATATATTCATAGAACAAACATAGGTAAGCCATCCTCGTACAAATGCGACTTAATTTGACTTTTGTAATGAATTCTTTTTTTATGTTCGTATGAATAAATTAATTAATATTATGCCTATGCAAATGACATTTTAAATAAATACGTCGGAAAGTATAAAAAGCACACGTTATTACGCCTTTTCTACGTTCAAAAATGTGTTCTATGATACGCAGTTTTTTTTTTGAAAATTGTGAACGTGTTATTTTTATATTAGTTAAATATTCCTTTATATCCGGTTTTATACTAAATTTGCATATATTACACGTATAACATGGATTTTGTTATTTAAAATTCCGGTTTTCCGGAGAACTTGTGAATATATTTATTCTGTTTATGATGATTGAAGTCGACATATTAAAACTTTATTTTGTATATTTTGAAGCGTTCATTCTATTATTCAGGTTAAAATTACTCTTTAGAATATATTATTGGGTAAAACAATTGAGTCAATATTATTGAATTACTTATTGACGTAAATTTATCTTCATTTAAACTATATTAAATAATGATAACTCTAATAATTGTTTCTTAAATTTGGTAATAGTAATATTTTGTTTACGAATAATATTTTATAATAATGTACTGGATAGCGCACTTGATAAATTAATACATTTAAATTGTACTTATAAATGCAATTTAGTTTTATAATAGTTTGGCTTTTAGACACAGATAAATTTGTTGTGAATAAATGATAATAGATTAACTTATTTCTATCATTAAAATAATTATTCAATATGACTACATTAAAATTGATACGAATTTCTAAATGTTATCTCTTTTTAAATTTGTATATGATCAAAATTTTATATTGACTATTTAACGTATAAAAGTAGTATAAAGTGCCGAAAACAGCATTCCTGTGATTTAAATTTAAATACACACAATGGATATTGACAACGACATAGATGGTACAAAAAACACTATTGTATTATTGTTCTGAGCGTGTTTCCTACCTGCGTAGTTAAACGGTCGTCTTGTCTACTACTTTTTATGTAAACAGGTTTTTGCATTGTATTATTCTAATTTATATAATAATAGAATACACACATCACTTACGACTGACAAAGGACAACGCAACGTACCTTGGCCAACCACTTGCTGGCTTCCGGCACATCGGTGTGCTTGCCAGTCTCAGTGAGGTCCCTCACGATGTCCGGGAAAACAGCCATAAACTCCCGGGACTGGTCTTTAGAAACGGCCAGTCCACGGGTAGCCATCGGCATTTCCTGAGGAGTCAGGGTCGACAGGAATCTATAGGTCAAAAAAGATTTGTTTTGCAATCGATAGCGGCTGTACTATACAAATGGTATTATGCAATAAATATTTAATTCTTGTAATGCGTGTAAATAAAATCTCGCATATTTATCCATAAGACCATAAGAATTCACAATTAAAGCCGCAATTGCACTGCATCTTGCCCCCGAATGAAATGAAATTTTTATCTCGATTTCTTTGTACACCTTTCATATTCTAAAAAGAATAAAAGTGATGAAGTATATATTTCCATGGGAGTTTTGAACTGAATGGTGGTCGAAGGATCCATTTCCCTAAGGTTCGTTTAAATGTGTGATTAATCAAATATATACTCGGCAATAAAAAATATTTGTCCACAATTCCATCAAAATCAAATATTCAATCAAAATGTATTATCTTATACCGGTTCATAGCTATATTTAATAATCCTAGAAAATAACTGTATCTAATAGACTGTATTACAAATAATTAAATTATTATTTATATTGTTATCAATGACACGGTAATTAGAGACCACACCAACTTCGTTATCAGTGATGTAATGTTATTTATCATATCTGTATAATTAGAATAAATAAGTACGTACTTTCTAAGTAACCTCGGCTTGCAAAATGCTCTTGTGTCTATCATAGAAACCATAGTATAAGTTTTTGTAATATGTTGTGATCTAAGTTTATGATGTCATAAAGTGTCCCTAAAAACAGAACAAGCGTCCCGTTCGATGGATAACTCGAAAGTTTTCTATTTTTATCGATGGAAAGCTTCTATCTATGTTAGGCAACTATAAAGAGGGTCATTATTTACATGTAAAGATAAATAATTTGTTAGGACATTATATATTTACAACTTTATCTATTATGCAAACGGAGTTCGTCTGAGTTCACTGACCTGTGATATTTTTGCAACTTTAACAGTTTCTTCGATCCAGTTTCATCGTTCTGTTGTGATTTTATGGTTGGTTGGTCCAGCCTCGGTGCCATAGCGTCCGAATTAGTAACACTCGTGGTCTTGCTGATTTGTCGACGAATTTCTTTCTTGTAAATTTGTAGGATTTTATCTAAACTTTTCGTTGTGGTAAACATTTTCAAACTTCTTCAAAATTATATCTTCAAATTGATGTTTTGAGATTTTTTTGTTAAAAATAATTTTAATTCAATAAACTCTTGAACGCTTTCAAATGAAGTATGGTATCATCCGACTGCAACGAGCTAGATTGATCGACTGATTCTTTGTTATGTTTTGCTTAGCCTCCTTACCAATTCCACAGCTGCATTAGCGCTTTATATAATGTTTACAATGTTTTATCGATATCGATATTTTACAACCGAGTTTATTATTTCTGTACTTTGTTTGGTTTCTTGTATAATGAAAAGTATTAAAGGGGTTGCAGTTTACTTACTTTTAAGATATAATTAGTGCCGATATCCACATATCTCACCCTCCAATGGATTTGAAATTTCGATAAGTTTAGTACATTTTTTAAGCTTAAGGATTAGGTTGGAATGATTTGCATATTTTTTTATAGTTAAGGTTTAGGTTTATTGCCACAATTTCACCTGATGTTAAGTGAAGATGTGGCCCAAGATGGTGGCACACTCTAAGCCTACTGGAGCGACTGCTGCTGGAACACACTTATAGGGATTTGGCGGCAGATTTTCACCTTGAGGGTGGTAGGTAGCCAGGTGAGCTTTAGAAAAAGTCCCACCACCATGCTTCATCACGATGTTTTCCTTCGCCGAAAGCTCAAGCTCATTGTAGATGGATTCGAATTCACGTCCCTTGTCGTAGCGTCCGTACACGCTACTAACTGAGCTATCATAATATCGCTTAATGTTTTGTGTATTCTACCATCTACATTTTATAATAAACTTATTATATTACTTTAAAGAGCCTACCTAAAATAAAAACGTCATTATTACTATTAATAACTACACACTAAGTTAAAAAAATGTGGTTTGCCACGGGATACACACAAATGTGAAAATACGAATGAAGTTTAGTTAATAAAAACAATATAGTAAGTTTCTTATTGTTTCCATAACAATAATGCTAAACAATATACATATATATAGATAGCAACAGTTTACAAAGTAAAGCAAATAAATATATAGTATAGGCGCACACACACCCACACAAAACAGTCAAGAACGGTGGCTTAGATAGGGCATAACATAAGGAGCGTCACACTGTTTGCCGTGTTGAAATATGTTGATTTTACTGCCAAGGCGCACCAACACATGTTTCACATGAAAATATTTTTTTTAGTATATCTTTTTGTAACTTTTAATTAAATTTACAATGTTAAACCCGCTTACGAGTGATGGTTCTATACATTTTGATCGATAAAGTTGAACCTATATATTTACTACATTTGATCTTTTGGTGCAAGTAGGCAAAGGTTTGTAAAAAACTTTTGATTTTATTCACTGTTTCATAGAATTTAGTTAAGGTGTTCTTAAAGTAAAAAAATATCAAACCAACAATAAGTTATTCTATAAAGTTCCTTAAATAAAATAAGCTTTAATATTTATTCTTTGATATAAATACATACAAAATAACATTTAGGGTCACATAACCAAGTTAAATGTAGTTTTAGCTTAAATTGTGTCAAAATGTTACTCTTAAACATAGTTTCAAATTTTACGTCTAATCTAAGACTGGGATAAGCCGCTCTTAGTGTTTTTTTTATAGTTACGGTTTAGCGTTATGGTCATAATCTCACCAGATTTTATGTGACGATACGGGCCAAGTTGGTAGACACGCTAAACTTGTGGAGGAACTGGCTCTCAAGTGCAACTGCCGCAACACACCTATTGGTATTTGGCGGCAGATTTTCAACAAGAGGATGGTTGCTAGCCATGTGGGGATTAGAAAAAGTCCTACCACCATACGATGCGATGCGTATTCAACAAATTCCATTAATTAAACAACTGTAATTTTTTATTACGAGCATCATTATAGGAAGACTAAAATTTATTTAAAAAGTGTTATTATATCGATAGCGAACAGCGGTAGTCGATGCGCATGCTACAAAACAAACCGGACCGCGCGGCGCCCCGTACCTCAGTCCTCTCCACGCGGCCGGTGTCACGTAGGCACCCCGCAACCGACTGTACCAAGCGCTTTGCTACTCAACTCATGTGCACACTGCCCGCCCGTGACCCAAAAATATAAACAACTTATCGAAATAAAACTAATTTTTACGGATTTTATCGCGATTATTTATTAATTTTGATCCCGATGTTTCGAAAGCTTTTCAGCGTTCGTGGTCAAGGGGCGGCCAGGTTGTCCAGAAAAGTTCATATTACTGTCTCTACCTTCAATTTAATTTAATTTTTAATATTGATTAGTGTTCCGATCTACGCAGAAACAGCTCACAGTCGTAAACACAATAACATGAACTTTTCTGGACAACATACACCTCAGTCCACCGCGTAACCACGAAGGCTGAATAGCTTTCGAAATGTCGGGATCAAAATTAATATATAATCGCGATAGAATCCGTTCAAATTAGTTTTATTTCGATGAATAATATTCGCGTAAACATTAGAAATCATTATATAAACAACTTGAACTAGCTTCCATAACGAAAACATGCAAATGGCAAAAATAATTGTAAACTATAATTGAAGGCTTGATTCCAGCAGTCCTGCCAGCGATTTCCTCGATGTTTTTTTTCTTTTAAGTAAATAAAGATCGAGTAAATCATGTAAAATAAGAACCTAGAAATTTGATTCTAATGAGATTAATAAATAAAATATAATATTATGAACACCTTTCTTTGGCTTAATTTATTTAGGGACTTAAGTCCACAAAGGACATGACAGTCACAACGTACACCTGACATAATAATATTTACAAAAGTAACTAAGAACGACAAAATTCCATAAAATCCTGGCTTCATCACTTGCAATGATCTTGTATTAAAAAAAAAAACAATGCTAACATTTTTAGTAGTAGATATTATGTACTAGAATTAAGTACCGGGGACAATTTGATAAAAGTTACTAAAATAACAATTTTAAGGAACAGTATATTACACATGGTTATAATGCTTCGCATGGCGAATGGAAACCGATAGAAACCATAGATTTGTCTAGCAAAAATAGGACCAAAGGTCGCATATAGGTGCCAAACAGAATCCAGGAGACTAATTTACATTCTATATTTGGTCTATAATAAAAAGTAGAAAACTATAGCTTTCAAACGTTGAACCATCATATCAAATACCTATGCTATTATCATTTATTGCTAAATAATAACACATTAATAACAAGGTTAATTTTATAAAACTGATAGTTTTAAGCCACAGACTGTTTAATGACGTATAATAGCGAATTATAATACGTTTTAAAGGTAATCTACTGAAATGTAACATAACTTATATAGGTATTACAATATATATATGCGATTAGTATTTCGGAAATTTCTTTTGTGTTTAGATCATGTTTTACTATACGAGTTTATAGATAGATAAATAACCGTATAGATAGATGTTTTCTTTTAAGGTAACGATGAACATGGAAGGACCAATAATATTTGCTTTAAAGGTTTAAAGCTGGTATGTTGTTGTAAATATTAAGAAGTTAAATATTATAAATAATAATTTCTAAGTGATCAATATATTAGTAAGCAAGAAATTATAAAAGAAGTTGTATGATTAACATGAAATATTTTTGGTTTATTTTATTATTATTAGTAAGGAAAAAATTACATAATTTCTTTGAATGGAATGTTTCATTATAAATCGATATGACCTAATTTTTTTGTTTATGCTATACATAATCACGAGGCCAACGTGCCGATAGTGTGATAATGACGATAAAATCAAGATATCTTTAAATCAATATAGCAAAGTTAATTTATCACACTATATTTTCAACAGGCATAAAATTAACAACAATAGAAGAAATTGTCTTCTTTGTGGCAAATTTACGTGGATATTGAAGTCTAGGCTATCTAGCAGAGCTTTCTAATATTTATGTACGTACTAGAGACAAACTTTTTAGCATTCCATGGACTCACCTTGCGGTTGCCGGGTCCGTACTGTGGCAGACAGGGAAACTCCAAGCAGATCCCAAAACTTATAACATCAGTGTAGATTTAAGGCATTCTACGACGCACGTCAACGCTCACCTCCACCGGTCGTATATCTTTCACTGCCCAGCTATATTTGGTAGGAGCCTACTAGCGTAATTTTAAAAGCACGTTCTAGTATGGACTTACTACCATCCTAGACAGACCAAGATTTTTTAATAGGATGTAGTGAGATTTTACTGGTGTACATCTCGCACCTACTTCCTCGTCTGCGTGAGTACCTATTAACCACATAGCCATTTCTAGCCAATTTGTTTATTAGTTCGTACTTTTGACTTTTGTTTATTCCTGGTTCCTTAGTTATATTCGTTTCTCATGGTCCCATGGTACAGCAGAAAAATTAATACATCCGGTGTAGAAGTCCCAACATCCTGTAGAATGTTACAGTGCATTTCATACGTGTCTATTAAAATAATTAGTCAGGTCGGTTCCTACGATTGAGAAAGGTTTCTTTTTGGATTTTAGAGTTAAAACTTTTATCAAGATAATTTGTTTTTTGTTTATAGAAATCCTATTTGGACTCTAAGACCTGGCTGAAATGCTTGCAGCGTCATGTATAATTTGAAGATATTTAAGCACAAATTTTAATTAACTGTTTACAAATTTTAGCTTTAACAGGTAATTGAAACTAGGACACTAGTTGCGTATGATATTTAATCCAAATAAGATGCATAAAAATAGTGCTTTAAATGTATTTAGTCGAATAATATTGTATGCCTTATACCGCGAAGCGGATGACGTTATGCTCTACTCTCGACTCTCAAGCAATTTTTCTCTTAAACTGCCTCTACTACAACCAATTTGTATTTATACGATAATATTAGAAATAGTAGATGTATTTGAAGAAAACACTTAAATAATTTATGTATTTATTTGTAAAAAGCAATTTTATTTTGTTACTTGAATACACACTGTTTAAAAAAATACGTGGACGCCCGGATTTTTTTATATGAGGTGATTACGATAACTCTTGAAAAAATTGACGTATCGAGACCAGGTTTCGTTTATTATTTTTAGAATAACATCAACCAGTTACCTATTTCATATCCTATACCGTAGTTCAATAATAAAATAGTTTTTTGTATGTTTTTGAATAGGTTACATTTTACATTTACAAGTTTTTAGTATTCTCATTTTTTTTCTATTTAACTAAAGGAAAAGATACCAAAACCATACACACGAGTCGAACGTTATTTTATAATAAAGAAGTTTGCGTTTCAAGATAATACTTAATAGAGTTTCTCTGGGTAAATCTATCAACGGAGTTTTTGCGGAAAGTAATAAATCATGCTTGCTTAAAAATATAGAATATTTAATAAAGGTGTTAATAAAATAATAAATAATTAATAAAATAAGTAAATGGAGGGCTTGTTTTTATTTTCGTAAAAATTAAATTAATGATATGAGGTGTGCACTTTTAGATTTGCCAAACTTTTTTTTTACTTATGGTCTACGTAATTTATTTAATTAACTAATTTATATAATAGAAATACTTTATTTATAATTGTTAAAAATAAATCTGGTGATACTTTGAAATATTATTTATTATTACGTAGATGGTATTTTTGTTTACAATATTGACGACATATTTCAAAACGAAACCTCGTGATCATAGGCGTTTTAAAAGAAGGCGTATTCCCTAAACTGCTGTAAATAAATATGTTTCAAATGAATATGTATTTTAAAGTTTTTAACAAGCTGTGATTAAGGGACGTAGTTTTGAGATATTTCGTCAATATGGTGTTCAGAAAGTCATTCAATACATTTTTAATTACCTACTTTTTTAATGCAGTATTGAAATATATTAATATGAATAAATTTTGATTTGATTATCATTGGTTTCAATAATACATTTTAATATAATATTGAAATCTTATTACATTCACCTGATTAAATACTTTTGTTCCTAGTGTAAAGTTAGTTTCAAGTATGACAGTTAATAATTGTTGATACTTTCATATCATGCCACAAACGCGTGCAAATACTGTAATGGTCGATATCAAGTTCATAGTTGTTTAGCATTTGTGTTGAATCTTAATAGCGAATAGATTCTCAATACAAGGTCTGTCACTATATATGTATAAATGTAATTGACGTAATCGTTATAAGAAAATACATTTACGTTTTTTTTTGTGATGCTCAGCATAGTGACTGTACCGGCACCTGGTGTTAAGTACTGTACAATTCAGAACAGTGGTGACTGACATTGATCCAAAATTGATGATTTGAAATTGATTGATTCACAATCAGTCACCACTGTCGTGCTGACCTGCTTAGATACCTCTTCACGCCTCTTTTGAAGGATCCCGTGTCATAGGAGGGCGAGAACACGTTGACCGGAAGACGGTTCCACAGCTCCACGGTACGGCAAAAATATGAATCAGTAAACTTTTTAGTTCGCGATTCAATAGGAGTCACCGTAAAGCTGTGACACCAAAGTCGCGCCAGTGTGGTTCTGTAGTGGAACGGAAAGAAGTGGATTGTACCGAAGAGCTCTTCAGAACACTCGCCGTGGTACATACGGTAGAAAACACTTAAAGATTCAATGTTCCTTCGTAGCTTCAGCAATTCTACGGTGCTGGTCGTGTCTGCATCATTCACAATGCGGACAGCCCGTCTCTGCAACCTGTCTAAGGCATCGAGTAGATATTGAGCGGATCCATCCCAGAGGTGTGAGCATTATTATATAACAGTATTCCATGCACGGCCGAACTGGGGCCTTATACAGAAGGTACAACTGGTCGGGCATGAAAAACCGACGTACTCTGTTCAGAATTTCGAGTCTCCGAGATGTTGTGGAGATGACATTCTCGATTTGGTCCTTGAGGTTTAGGTCGCTCTGAATATTCATTCCCAGAATATTTAGGCTGTCACGCATTGCAAGTTGGGTGTTCTAAAGAGTAGGATTGGGTGAAAAAAGGGAATTTTTAAGGTATGGCATATATCTGGGTTATCTGGGCATTAAACTCAACCAAGTTACTTGCTCCCCATATGGATATGCGGGTCAAGACTTGGTTAAGTTCAATAACAAGTTCCTTACGTCTCCTTTCGGTATCTCCCCGACCACTGCCGGGCTTACTGACGTAGCACCTACGAACCGTGCTATCGTCTGCATAGCAAAGAATGCGCCTGAGAGGTAGCATATCGTTGATATCCAGAAGAAACAACGTGGGTGACTGAACAGAGCCTTGAAGAACTCCAGCATTTACAATCACGAACTGCGAATGGTGTCCATCAAGAAGGACACATAATCTGGACTCATGCAGAAAGCTGGAGATCCAACGGCAGAGGTTGTTGGAGAATCCGTACGATGGACGAAGGAATGTAATATTTCATTTTAAGTCCTATCTCGGCAGCAATTACCTTAGCAGTCGCAGAAAGATCTCTCCCATTAAAGCATATTTGCCTTCGTTGTATGGATGCGAAGTAATCTCGCATACCATCCCAATCTGCCGACGAGTAGTGCCAAACCTTACGCCTGGTCTTCGAGAGACGACGCAAGGAAGGCGGCACCGATGTCTCAACGAGACCGTGGTCTGAACTGCCCAATTGGACACTGACAGACACCGTGTACTAGTTAGGATGACTCGTCAGTAGTAGGTCCAGCAGGGAAGGCGCTTGACCCGCTATGTCTGGGACCCGGGTGGGCTAGGTCACCAGCTATGACAGGTCGTGCGTGAAAGCATATGCATGAACAATTCGTCCTGCATGGTCGGTTTTAGAAGAATTCAACCACTGTTCGTAGTGTGCGTTAAAGTCCCCCAAAACCACCAATTCTGCAGTAGGGAACTGCTCTTGCACGTCATCTGTCGCCTGACTTAAGTACTTTAACAGCCGAGTTGTCTCTGAATCCTCTTCGTGAGATCTATATAGGCACACATAGTGCCAAGATTTCAGCGCCGAGATCCACGTGTGTGCATAAGATGGAAAAGGAGGGGTCCTCCATGTGGTGCAGACGGCGACAACACACATCCGACCGTACATATATACATACCCTGGCTTTAGCTTGAAAGTTTTCCTTGAGCTGGTAGCCAGGGTAGTGTAGATAGTATGTGTCGGCCGGACGGCGGATCTGTGTCTCCTTCAGCAAAAGTAATGCAGGCTGTGCCGGCTCAAGGCGGTGGTGGACGGCATTTAAGTTAGAGTGGAGTCCACGAATGTTAGCAAACTCCACTGTGAAGGCGGCGTCGGGGCTGTACACCACTGTGGTCCTTACTTTTTTTTTCTTTGGCACTGACATGGGAAGTTTAATAATAGAGAAAGAAAAAGGCGTGAATTTGGTGAATTTTACCGAGAGTCAAAGATATTAAGGCTTGAAACACCAGCTCGAGCACGGCGTAGAGGCACAGATCCGACAGACGGAAGGGCCCCCATACCCTCCCGGAATAGCTCTCCGGGACCCCGTTCCGGTCACCAAACGGCACGACGAGACTACCCAAGATTATGCTCGGCACAGTGGGGCAGCCTATCGCGGTGGTTAGCCGTGATTGGGCCCCTGTTCTATACCGCGGGCGGCCAGCAGTACAACCGTTTCCACAGGTCTCCCTAGCTGTCGGGTCAGTACATCTCAACAGAGCAACGAGCAACTGGTAAATTTTACCACGCCTCCGTGTCACGGCAAAATCCGCCAAGGTACTGGATATACACTGGCTGAACCCGAAACGCGACAAGTCACTATTACGGGCTTTTCACCATATGCATGGTGGTTGCGACCCAGGCGAGCACCAACGCCCTACCACCCCGCAGCTACTCGATTAGCACCACCCGAGGGTCACGTGTAGGGTCTCGAGGGTAAAGCCTACAGACGTGAGCAGCATCAACCCCCAAAAGCAGCATCAAGTAGTATTTTAGATTGTAGACAGAAACTACACCATTAGAGAACTATTATGATGTAGTTTATGATCCTATCTTGTCATTTTTCTTAATATTAATCTTGAGTTTAGGTTATTTGGTAGAATATTACACAACTAGCTGTACCCGCTACTTCGAAGGCATGAAACTATAATCATTTAATAATTTGTGCCCGTTATTGTAAACTCTTTCAATACAGCTTTGCTCCTATTGGTGGTAGCGTGATATTAAGCTACCTCAATGATTGCTGATCTATCAAAAACCATAATAATTTTTGAAATCCGACTTTCTGTTTCACACTAGTTCAAATGAACACACAAAAAAGCTTTTCCACTTTATAATATTAATATAGATAACTAAGAACATGTATTGTAATTTACAAAAATACATTCCAGGATTAAGGGAATTTTACAAACCAAGATTAAGAGCGATGGTTGAGTTCATGTCTCTCGTTGAATATAAATAAAAACATTGTGAAGAAACCGTAGTGTGGTGGTAAGGTGTGTTGTAGCAAGCAGTATTCACCTTGCTCGCTACCAGCCCCAGGTTGAAAATCTGTCGTCACGCACTTATAGCTGTATTATCTTCACTTCACTTGAGATCCAGTTTCTCAGAGTTTAGCATGTTTATAAAATTATGTTAAACCGATACGTCACAGCAGGTGAGATTTTAACTATATCCGGAAAATTATTATAACGAATAAAAACGCTGAATAGGAAATTAAATAAAAATCTTGCGGGAACGAATAACCATTTCCAATAAATGAATAAATTGTGTGTAGGAAAAGTTGACTTCAAACGTTCCTGTAACACGTAGCTTTATTTAAGACTAGCATATGCCTGCGACTTTTCGGTCAACTATTAATTATTTAATAATATTTGCCCATTTTTAAAACTTTTTTTAATACAACTTTCCTCGTTGTGGCGGAACGTGTTTCCTAAAGCTTTCGCAGTGTAAAAAAATACAAAACGAGTTTTTTAAAATCCGACTGGTAGTGCTTAAGACTAGCGCGTTTAAACAAACAAACAGATTTTTCCGCTTTATTAAATACAGATGTACGATTAAAGACAATTATATTAGATCATTGGCAGTGTTTTTGTTTTATAAGCACCACTGACTTCTCCCAAAATATAAATACATGTATCTATACTCATATTATAAAGCGAAAAAGTTGGATTGTTTGAACGCGTCAATCTTAGAAACATCCTGTCGGATTACAAAAATTCTTTCTGTATGTGATAGAGTAATCATTGAGGAAGGCTATTATTTAACGCTAAAATTAGTAATAAATATTCTACGCTAATAAAGATTCACAAAATTACAAATACCGGCAAAAATTGTTAAATAATTTTAAGTACCAAGCGAACGAACATGTACTTATAGAGTTATAGTACCAGTTAACATAACTGTTAGTGAGAAATAGTCTGGTGAGTGAATACATTTTTTTATCATTATTTATATATTAATAATTTTCGTCACTATATATTAAAGTATCAAATTTGTAAATAACGTTTCAATATTGTTTATGTTCTGTTTGAGGATATAGATTGAAATATTAGTATAGTTTCTAATATGAACATTTTAGATTATTATATATTTCTATAGAAATAGTAAATAGGTATATATTTTGCAAGTATAAATATTAATCCTCTCTGCCTCTTTGCATTTTAAGTTTCTTGATTTCAATAATATTTCTTTTTTTTCTTATATAACTTATATTTATTTTCTTATTTCAGTTAACATAAATGTGCAAAAAAAAATTGAAATATGATAGAATTTAATTTTATGATACCTACTATTTCCGAAAATACTTATTTATTTTAAAATTCAAGTAGGTAAATATTATTTATTGTATATTGCAACAAATAAAAATTATTTTAATTTTTTTTTGTATGGAATAGGGGGCAAATGAGTAAGCATGTCACTTGTAGGTGAGTGATCACCGCCGCCCATGGTCAGCCACAAGACCAGAGGAAGCGCAGATGCGTTGCCGGCCTTTGTAGGAGGGACTGGTTCTCAAGTGCCGATCATTGCCAGAACTCACCTAATGGTATTTGGCGACAAATTTTCAACTTGAGGGTGCTAGCTTGAAGGTGGTAGTAGCTCATTGTAGGTGGTTGGATTCAAACTCACATGCCATGACGCGACGTTCCGACACGCTAACACTGATCTACCATCGCTTTATAAACTTATAAAGTAAAAAAAAATATTCCTTGTTACTTAACTTTTTAAATAAGTTCTTATATTGTACGTATTGAGATATTATTTTAAATATATTATAAACCCCGTGACTAAGAACTTTAAACAAGTAATAAAAGTTCATTTTTAAAGGCTTGTTAGGTACCTGTTAGTACAATAGCAGTTACTTCGTAGTTTTTTAATAAGTATCCGTTCATAAATCCAAGAAAAACAGTAACATAGAACACAATAACATTTTATAATAAAGTTATTTTATCATTACAAAGGATCCCTCCAGGTAAAGTGGTATGAGAGACAGTTTAAGTTATTTGATTTATGTGTTGAGGAAATAATGTTTCTAGAAAAAAATTGCAGAAAAAAAGAATGTGGATTGTGAGTCGATCACAGTCTAATCCGTTTTTTTACAGTTAATGTTTCAATCGCACCTGATGTTAAGTGACGATGTGGTCCAAAATGGTGGACACACTAAGCTTAGTGGAGGGACTGGCTTTCAAGTGCAAGTGCCGAAATACACCTATAGGTATTTAGTAGCAGATTTTCAACTCGAGGGTGGTAGCTAGCCAGGCGGGCGTTAGAAAAGCCCTAACAACATGCTATGATTTCATTACGATGTTTTCCTTCACCGAAAACTCAAGCTCATTGTAGGTGGATTCGAACTCACTTCCCTTGATGTAGCATCCGTACACACCACCAACTGAGCTATCATTATCATCGCTCAATATTTTGTGAATTACATTTACACTTTTTAGTAAGCCTACTATATTAATTTTAAAGATCCTATCTAAAATAAAAACGTCATTTTTACTATGAATAACTACATACTAAGTTAAAAAATATTTGTCTCACGAGATGCACGGCAAATGTGTAAAATTTAAGTTAATATTACAATGTATAATGAATATAAAGTAAAGTATAATAAAAAAATTGATTAAAATGATAAAAAATAATAAAGTTTAGGTAATAGAAACAATATAGTAATTGTCTTTGGTAAATATAGGTATTTGAAGGCAGATTTTCAACTTAAGCTAGCCAACGAGCATTAGAAAAAGCGCTACCACCAGGCTGTGATTTCATCACGATGTTTTCCTTCACCGAAAGCTGAATCTCATTGTAGATGGATTCGAACTCACGTCCCTTGATGTGATGTGAACTATCATCGCTTCAAAATACATCGCTACAGACGAATATGTATCAATAAGTATATACGGGTTATTAGAAACCAATACATGTGTCTTTTTTATTTAACGGATTAATGACTCGGACTACCAGTTATTATTAATTAATAGTTTTTGTATGTTATAGTTTACTATATGGCCTGGAAAATCTGGATGTACTCTTTCTTATATAAAGTAAGTTGACCAGCGCGACGCCTATCACGTCCTGGGATAGAATCATTTATTGGGTTAAAAATTATCCTGTTTCTCAAGATGGACCGACCTACCTATATATTTATAAACTTTTATTGCAGTTAATCTAGCGGTTTATGAGCAGTTCAGAATTATGCTAAGTTAAAACAAAGTACTAATGTAAGTGAACCATGTAGCACAGCGCAAGTGTGGTTCTCACCTAGGGTGAATGGTCTAGACTAGTGCTTTCCAACGTTTTTTTTAAACTGTTAATTAATTCTTAATTGCAGGTCCGTGGTACAGGGTTTGTAATAAATTTTGCTTTGATTTTTTGTTTGATGCATTAAAAACAATTTTACTTATATCAAATTTATAACTTTACTATTATTTTAAATATAATTAATCATAAAACACAATAATATTGTCGAAATTCGAAAATGTCAAAAGTTATAATAATAAGGTTTATTTTAAACTACATATTGTAAACATAATACTATTAGTCTATACTAAATCTACTTATTACGTTAATGACCTGCTTTAGCCAAAAGTTGCTGTTTCAGTCGAGTGAACTACTCTCGATAATATGCTTCTTGCTTCGATGCTCAGTCGCAGTCAAAATGACACTGGTAAAATAAATGATCATACACAAATTTATAATTAAATCATCTGAAACAAATATGGATTGAGGTAAACAATACCTACTGTTTAAGTTCCGCGATATACAGTTTATGGATACAAGACAAATAATATGTACCTTACGTTATCATTTTACGTTGCAAAAGTATATTTAATTACCAGTTGTGTTACATATTAATTAATGTAAACATGTATCGTGTATAATGTTGATAAAAATACAGCATTTCAATGTTTGCGAGATATTCGTTTATAAACCGAATGCAAAATTTGTAGATAGTTTATTCGTTGTCTCTAAGACTGGAATTTCTATTTTTGTTTATATTATAGTTAACACGCTAATATTTCCACAAATGTGTAAAGTAGACTTCAAATTATAAGTGATGATAATATTAAAAACTTACTAGTAATATGAAAACACTACTTTTCCCCGCACCTTGGTTCGCGTAGTTAAATGTATATGCATCTCTATTTGTACACTTCTATTTGCACCTTGTTTACTTGAACTAGTTTACTGCAGTTAAGACTTAATAAAGGATAATTATTTTGCTTATTTATTATATTTGTAAATGTATTGTTCGGTGGTATAATCACCACGTTCTTAGCACCTGAAAGAGTTATTATTTCACATACAAAATTTATCACCCTCTGTTCCTTCTCGCTCTTCAGAACTAGGGTGATTTATTTTTAAAAACACTGAAATAGGTGTTACCTTAATCGTATGGTGCGGTGGTAGTGTGTAAAGACCCAACGTCGATCGACGTAATTTCGAAACCCCAAAGGAAGCCTGAGTTTTCAGTAAAGGAAAACATTGTAATAAAATTACGATGATGGTAGAACGTTTTCGAAAAGGTTAGCTACCACTCGCCTGTTCAAAGCCTATCGCCATGCACCTATAAGTAGGTGTTCACTAGGATTAGAATGTTACCAACTTAGCCTACATCGTCACTGAATATCTGGTGACATTGTCGCCAAACGCTTTTCCCAGAAAAGTATTTAAAAAATCTTTAAGAATGAGTTTTGAAATAAATATTATGTAATAATAATATTTTCCGTACAAGTACATCGACCCATTTCACTTCCATAGAGGTTGAATATAATATAACAAAACGGAAAGTTTATTCTGCTGCTTCCAGAAAATAACTTAGATCTGGTATCAACTTAAAAATAAAACAATATTATCAATTTTTGTGTCTTAAATATGCCTTAACATATGGTTTGTAGTTAGAAAAGAATTTAATAAGCCATGTGTGTTATTAAGTAATTGGAGTTCAAACAGGCTAGGAATTTAGAGAAATAAAATATAATTGGTGTACTTATAATTAAGTAAATGCCTATAAGCTTAATTTTTTTTATTAAAAAAAATATTTCTTTTTATCTCCTCAATTAAAGCCCTGACTACGTCTCTAATTCGCACTGTCATATGGTTTTCCATAAAACAAAGTCTGACATTGATATTTAACACGACTACAAATCCTCTCTTTTATTCTTTCGCATTCAACAAATCCGCTGAACCAACATGGCGACCTTTAATCATCATTTTCGATCAGCGATAACGTGTGATGACCGACGTAACCGTGCTCAAGGTTACGCTGACATAATTAATAATTAATTCAATAATGATATTTATCTGATTCCGGTATAATGCGGAGTGCAGCGCTCTGATGATATGTAGCTAAAACTACAGCGATCGTATTCAAAGTTTTGCTCTAACGATGGCATTGTACGTTGTTTCCGCAAGAGCCGACAGTTTGGGGTCACTGGATATTTCATTCATATTAATATAACTGATATATGTTATTTAATAATCTTAGAATTTATATAAACAAATTGCGTTTTGAATTTCAAGTGTTTTTTATACACAACGAAGCTTGATATTACTTTTATATATGTGTAAACACGATTTTAAAATAGGGCTTTGTAAAATTCTGGGTAAATTTATTTATTTTTGGAACATCTCGTTTCAAGATTAATTTTAGGACTTGCAGATTTCTCACAATAAATTTTGTCAGACAATGGTTAGTGTACATTAACTATGGTAATTTTATATGGTCATCACTAACGTTAAACACGAATCGCCATGGAAAATAAACCATGCGTGGCGATGGTGTGATACGCTCACATCGATGCTCTCCCATTGTCGTCCCCCTCATGATGTGATTTAACTGAATTATGAGTTAGAAATTGTCACAATTTGGTTTCGACTGTCCAGTTGTGCACCTGTGCTGTGTGGTCCAGAGGTCCTGGTCTAAACTTTGGGCGGGTGCTTGTGGGGTGCTTCTTGTGAGACTTGTGCTACGGCCAGTTTGCTACGTATCATAGAACTCCTCTAAGAAAGCTTAAGTAAGTTTCTTCGCAGCTAATACAACGAACGTAATATCTTTTAATTTTTCTGGTGCAAATATCTCATCCATTAATTAAATTTCAAGCAAATTAATTTAATTAAAATTACAATTAAACACTTATCAGCAACTTCTCAGCTTTTCTTCTTCTCTTTTCTATACAAGGGACAATTGTTGATGTCAATACCAAAATATAATAGATTTTTTATTTTCAATCACTCAAAAATACTTTACACAATTTAGGCTCTAGGCAACTTATGACAGTCAAACTACTAGGTTTGGAAAATATCCCAGCCATTAAGAAGAACAGGCAATAATCTTAATTGGCTTTACCTTTTTTAAAGGAGACATATATAAATAACCTCTTTATAATTTAACTCATGTACTGAAATGGACTTTTGGGAACTGATCGGGTGATCCTGATAATCATCATTAAATTGAAAGTATCATTTATATTAGTTCTATAACCAACTTAGTTTTGCCTTGGTCTTTAATTTGCGTATCTATCTACTTAAAAAAAAAACTGCGACAGTACATAACATTCTCTATAGGACTTTAAATAATTTTACGGTTGAGATTGATGCTGTATAACTTTTTATATATCACAGTTTAACAAACGACTAAAATTTACATTAAATTGGGATACATAGAATATGGCATGAAAAGATTAATTAAGTATTGAAGTATAGTATTTTACATATTAAAATAACACATTAGAGCGACACGACATGAAGCAAAGCGCGCGGGTGCGCGTCGCATCGCGGCATCGGGTTGCCGCGGATGTAGTGTCGTATGACTTGCCATTGTTATGCAACCGCAGATGCACGAGTTAAGCACGTGCATATGAGTGACACGTACAATGTAACTATATTAATAAATATTATAAAGCGGAAAGTTTGTTTGTTTGATTAAACGTGCTAATCTTAATCACAAGTCGGATTTCAAAAACTCTTAGTTATTGATAGAGAAATCATTGAAAAAGGCTTTAAGCTATGTGCAACAGCACGCTACTAACAATCAATGTTATTAAAGCTGTATTGAAAAAAATAATACAAAAACGGACAAAAATTATTAAATAATTTTAGTTCCATGCGAAAGGAGCCGCAGGCACAGCTAGTATTATATATAAATAAAGATGAAATATTGTTCGTTAGTAACCGCTTCATTAGAGAAAAACCAGACCGTATATGATTTTGAGCGAAAAAATTATTGCAAATTCCTTTAAAACAGTTAAAAATATATTTTGTGTATTTAAAATGTAACTCATGATTTGAACAATGAATATTCGTAATATTTTATTTGCTTTGTTCGTTATTGTTCTGGAGCAAGGATTAATGCAAAGCGAAATGCAGATTACTCGTTCAAACTACAAAAATCATAATTTTTGTATGCGTTGTCGATTATAACTGATGATAAGATTAACATATTTTATATTTGTTTTGTTACATTTTTGGTATGAAAATAACTCAATTGAATGTACCCAATTTAAAAGAAAAAAGAAGCTTTCGAGAAAGACTGGAATGATGCATTTCATTCCAGTGTAAAAAATACATTTCGATCACTTATGTACTTTTTATTTTGTTTCAATATCACAAATTATTTTCGGAATTTCACAAATTTACTGCAATTCAGCCAAGAGCCAGAAGCCATCATCGGTCAGAGTAGTGAGTATTCTCATAATTCTTCATAATCTATAAATTCCTAAATCGAATTTTTTTTTTTCAGATTTCTTTGTGAAAGCCTCTAACGTTTATTATTTCATTCATAATCAGTGTAATAGTATGTATTAAATGTAATAGTAATTAAGAGATCTATTGCAAAATCGATGTGTGCAAACTTAAGGAAGTTCTTTGTGGCAACACTAATATCTTAGGTATAATTTGTTTAAACAGACTTCAAATACTCGATAGCAGCCGTTGCCTTAATTGTGGCTCAGGAGATGCTGATTTGGATCACTTTTGTTTTCAATGCTCAAGTTTCAGTATTAGCTGGAATTTGTAAATCAGACAATGGCACCACCATGTCCCATTTCATGGATAGTGTGCGTTCACAACGTAATCCCCGCCAAGTACAGAATTTACTAAAACACAAAAGTTATTACAATTCATTATACGAATATATTTGTAGTACAATAGCAAAAATTTAATTGCATATAATTGAAGTTCTATTTAAAACTCCATGTATGCGACTAAAAGATTTTGCATTTATGATCATAAATAAATTAAAAAAAGGTATAATTGCAGTGAGTTTTACGTAATAAATTGAACTCATAGAAAACCTTTTTTTGTAAACATGAATCTGATATAAATAAAACACTACAGTAATTATTTATAGAATAATTGACAACGATATAGTACTTCGAATATTTAATGTTATTAAAATTATAACTTTAAATAAGTATTAAAAGATTCAAAATTATCAAAGTATACCCATTTATTAACATGTCAAACTTCTATATGCGAGAAATCATAATGCTGTTGTTTTTCAATAATTTGTATTTCTCCTAATCGTCCTTAAACTGTTTAAAAAATCTTTGAAACCATTGAGGCTCTCGTTATTCGCAACAAACACCAAGTTCTGGATTTTGATAATGAAAATGATATCATATTGAAATTTTTTCGTAATAAAGGCTTTTCAAAAGAAGAGATTCACGATTTTTGATATTGACACTAATGAACCCTTAACTAATGCAGACAGATAAATACTAAACGAGAATGGTTGCAAAAACAGAGAAGTATTATTGTAATCGAAACTAATTGGAAGGATTTCATTTAATAAGAATTATTTACGTAAATAATTTTTACGTTCATAGACACTTTTTCTTGTTTATTTAGTACTTATGTAAAAAAAAAAAATTGTATGTATTTCAGTTGTTAAAATATTTCTTTCCTTAGTAACTTTTTTGGTGGTTGAATTATTAACTAGTATAGAGTAAATTTTAGGATGGACCGATAGTAACACCTCTAATATAGTTCAATGCTCCCATGTGATATCTAATACATATTTTTGTTGTTTCTTTACTTTAGCAATTGTTGAAACACACCTTGACTAGGAGCACTGTTGCACGTACAAGTACTGAATTTGGACTCTAATCGGATACCGAGATAAAATCCTCATATGGGCATGTACTCGCAATCAAATTTCCAAAAATGAAAATTATATACCTCTTCATTTTTCTTTTTATCTAAGGCACCTTTATTATAGAATAATGCCTGGAGTGATCGATCTGTTTGTCTTGTGCTTGGATGGACTTGGATTTTTTTATGGTATTACGGTGAAATAATTATTCTGTGTCTAATAGTAAGCATAGCACAATCTAAAAAAAAACCAAATCGGCAGGTACTTGGCGAACTACAAACCTTTGGGCCGGTTGCTATAATATAGTGGAGAATCCTGAAATGCGATATATCAATATTGAGTCAGTGTGATTAGTTTTCATCACATGTGGTGTTCACGAAATATTAAAATCGGTCTAGTTTGTCTACAATTTCATGATAATTTCATTTTATTTTTATAACTTTTAATACGGTTTGGGTATGTCATGATGGATCAGTCGTGTTAAATATATTGGAAATTAATAAAAATGACATCAAAAGAATCAAATTGTGTATTACATATTACAAATTGAATTTTATCAATCACACATCTAGAAAATCTAAGAAACATATCTTATTTACGACGCTCAGTATTGTAGCAAAACCAAACCATCTCGAACTACAAACTTGAAATTAAAAAAAAAACGAGTGTGACCACACGACTGAAGTAAAACTTTTCTGGCTATGAGAGACAGAGAGAAAGAAAATGTGTACTCGCACCTCTCTCTCTTGCCCCTACAGTAATATACGAAACGTAACTCTAAGTTTTTCTATCTTCACTAACTTCCTCTCGATTTTTTTTCGCCTCGGCTAATCACACTTTTCGTAACGCTCTCGTCACGCATTAACCAGCTTACTCCCTAAGTCAAGCGTGCGTAAAGAACTTTTACGTCAACAAACTTAGATACCTTAAAAGGTTTTTTTTAATACTTAAGGTTTAGCGTTATGGCCGTAATATCACCTAATATAAGCTAAGTGCTTTTTGGGCTTAAAAATATGTAGAGATACGCCTATCTATTAATAGCGAACACAAAATCTAAATTAAAATAAGCTTACAAAGTGAAAGGTTTATAAGATTAATTCAGTAGATATTATCTTTATTTATGAAGTATGTTATTTTATAACTTTTTTATTGCACGCCTCATAAGCGAAGCGTTGAGGTGGGTACTATTGTCACTTTACGCAAAACAACTGATTTTTCAAACTTAAATGGTCTCTATTTGTCATATATTGCACTTGTAAAATAATATATACACACATGTCAAGAAAAAACACTATTTTTAACACTCATGATATATTTCATGCCGTTTTTGTTATTTAAACTAGTTAAAAAACTGTTTAAAACAGTTCTATCAGGATGTCCGTGTGTCTGTATGTGCGGATCCTGTATGTTATCACGATAACGACCGAAATATTTTACTAATCGAGTCTTGTTTTCTTCTTACGCTTCAGTATAATTAGGAATAGAACCCAATTACTTTTCACGGTCTGACTCGATGTGGTTTAATTGTTAATAATAAGCAATAAAAATAATGAGATTATCAATGAGTCACTTTTGGACTTTCCAAACTTTTTATCTAGTACAAGTATAGTAGCGATTGCTCATTTTTTTATTTTTTGTAGGTATGTGCACTATGTACGATAATACCTTATTTACATAATACCGCGGGTAAATTGAAAGAAAGTGCTCAATGACATTAAGCGTGCTTTAAGTGCAAACAAAAAATGCAATAAAGTATTCATGAAAAGATAACGTGGTTCATTGATCGAGTGCGTGGGCGTATATGGATTATGTTGCCAGCTATTGCATCAGGAGTGCTTTCCCACGAGCCGATCCTAGCCCTTCCCTATGCCCTACAATAGTAAACCGAATAGTTTTCACACCGCATCGTTGTGCGTGATCGATTACAATTAAAAGTCCAGTTACCTACTGTTGGATTGATGCTGCACATCCGCATTGCGCTCTTTCAATTTCAGGAAACGTTCGATGATTATTACGAGTAACTTTCACCGAAATTGTTCAAACATATTTTAACTGTATGTGAATAATCATTGAGCAAGTTAATATATAGTTACTTGAAACTGGTTTATTTACATCATTATCCCTGATAGATTCGGGAAATTACTTACCTATACGTCATGTAGCTTCTTTTCGCTTTACCAACTTGGTTGTAATAACATCGTAATTAACGAACATTGATGGTGCGTCCGTGCTATCGTGCCCCTGTCTCAAGGAAATTGTTGTTAACACGCCCAGACGCATAAGCATTTTTAACTCAGTCAACAATGTTTTATCCTTAATTGACCTGCGGGTTACTATCCTTTCTTACGTTCATTAGGAACAACTTTTTTTTTTATTACAGCACAATAAACACGGCTCTGTAGTTGTACGTGTAAGGTCAGCAGAGTCTAATAACAACGACGTTTACCGAGAAATCAGCAATCCATCTATGGTCGTTGCTGCCCCACTGGCCTGCAAACCTCTCAAAAGCTCGATATACAATGGCTGATCTCGTAATACCAAGAAAAAGGGATAGTCAATGAATTTATTGACATGTTTGCGATAATTGTGACCCAATCGGATAAAGATCTCTAGTATCCCACTTGATAATCGTATATACTCTGGCTGAACCAAGAAAGAAACCTCTTAAGCATTATACTATGATAAATGTTACACCGTCTTGATACATATATTGTGACCGCAGTCTAGTCATATCTTATCAACTGCAGTACCGCAGTGACCTCTTATCATCAGTAATCATGCAATAAAAGTCTAGAAATATCTATATCTATTGGTTGATTTTATGCCGATTAGGAAACTTATACACCTTAAGTAAAAGGTGGTAGTTGAATAATGGGATGGGACATAGCAATTCAGGGTCAAAAGTTGTCTACTATATATGTATAAGGGATTGGTAATAAGGCCCTAATGCGTATTGCTGTGCTCAAGTGTATTCTTAAATATTTTATATCGCGCTCAATTATTGTCTTTGTAATGGAATTAAAGAAGTAATGTAATTGTAGCCTAATGATAGCACATTGGGTCACAACATTGGTGGACGAACGTTTGTATTTTAATATGATTCAAAGTTTTTGGTCAAAGTACAAAAGTACAAAAAGTACAAGTACAAAATCAAAGTATGGAGGGAGGGCATTCATTGTTACTAAAAGACCACATCATCATTTAATATTAAGAGAGATTATGGTTGAACAATAAACTAAAAAAAAAGTAAATTAACTTTTATCATATGATCTTTATAATGTTTATATATATAAATTCTACAAACTTAGCAAAAAGTGATTTAATGCGCAGATAACTGTACCAAAATTGGGATTATACGTCATTTTTTAGAATTCGCCCGACGCGTCGAGGACATTGGTCGAAGCACAATACACCGGACGCGGGCATCCGCTCTCCATCAGCACAATTTTCGGAAATACCAAAATTTTCATAGTACAGGCCTTCGAGCCTCTTTGTTATGTAGATTATACTACACTCTGCTCTGACAAAATATATATATATATTATTTTGTTGTATTCCGTATACGAATTTTGAAGTAAAAACGTTAAATTTTTCCGATATATTATTTTTCGTCAAAAAATTTATTATCACGCAATAACGGTTAGGTTATAATTAACAGTCAATCGTCACATAAAACTAAGGAATAAAAAAAATATCTTCACTGAAAAAAAAAATAGATAACTATGTATACAGTACAGTTTAATTTGTCCACGCTTGTATTTATGTTGAGAAATCATTCGTCTGTTAAATACGAATAAATGTTACGTTTGCTTTTATCACAGTAGTAGATTTACTAATTAACTGTGTCGTTAAAATCTATTTTAAACATATAATATAAATGTGTGCGGCTATTATTGGACTAAGATATCATTAAAATTTATATAGCGGGAAATTATCAACAGCATTAATGTTAATAAAGAATTTATAATAGTTAACCTAGATACAATGAGTAGATGTCTAGACGTGTTTGTTTATTTTGTATGCCATTTCAATAATTATAGGAATATTGTAAATGTACATAATATGTGATTACATAATGTACGTAAAAAGAAGTGTTTAATATATTTTTCTAAACTGAAATAAAGTAGGAAAATTAAATACCATAAAATTTAAATAATGTACGGTAAACGAAATAATAACAATATTAAAAAAAATAATAGTTATCGAACTACAACAGTAATTATCGAAATACAACCGATTTCATTTTTAATCTGAACGTTTTATGAGGTGCGGTTTCATTACAAAAATGTTAATTTAAATGGTAGCATTTTTAAATTTTTAACCTCAGTCTTTATGCAACCTTTTAAACATCAACTATTAGTATTTGATATAGACAATATGAACGCAATTAATGTTTTAATGAATTTAATAAATGTTTCACGCAATTTTTTATCCAGCTTTCTACACTTCTGTGTGTATAAAATATATATGTACTTGTGGGTCAATAAAATTCTTTTTCCACTTAATATGTTTAAATTCAAAGCATATTAAGGCATTACAACTTATGATACATAAATATTATAACAATACAAAATCTGTTTATATGCCATAGAAAAGAACAATACGTTTGTAAGCAATCAGTTATTTCTGACTATATATTCAA
This sequence comes from Actias luna, assembly GCA_039707435.1. Taxonomy (NCBI): domain Eukaryota; kingdom Metazoa; phylum Arthropoda; class Insecta; order Lepidoptera; family Saturniidae; genus Actias; species Actias luna. The sequence goes on along the minus strand of JAZHAC010000006.1, from coordinate 9,767,177 downwards.
ATTTATTAATTTCTTTCTTTCTTTTCTAAGCTGCCACATTCTTTAACTGTGTCAATTGGCACACTTCTTCGTGTGCGCAACATATGTACTGAAGATATGCAATTTTTCTATATTAAAAAAATAAAAACACAATATAAAAATACTTACTACCCATCTCAGTAGTAGACGTTAATTATCAAAACAGAGATATTGTTTTATACTAAAATCAGTCATGTTCCGCGACGTCGTTCGCGCGGTACTTGAAATTATTTAATAATTTTTGCCCGTTGTTCCAACTTTTCAATAAAGTTTCGTGGTAGCGTGTGCGGTAGCGTAATATTAAATAGCCTAATGTCATACTCAATGATTGCTTTATCAAAACCAAAAAATATTTTTTGATATCCTACTGCTTCCTAAGATTAGTGCGTTCAAACAAACAAACTAGCCGAAAGGGCTGGACGTCCACCACTGGATCCCCTCTCAATAATACCGAGGAAAAGGAAAGTCTCACTAACTTGGTGGTGATCCGAGGTTCCAGATGGTGAAGTAGCGCCAATAAAATACAACCAGTGCCGTCCGCAACGCATACATATGTGATTTCTGCTTATTGTAAATGTTCAGGTTAAACCCAATAAAATAGATGAAGAGACGCGCAGCAGCTATGTTTGTACAAGAATTCCTCGAACATAAATGTTAATTTTCGTATATTGCACATAAAACATAAATATTCCTCTAGCTGTATTTTTTAACTTCTTCCGAAAAAATTAACAATCACATTGAAAAATAACAACTGACGGTCGCCATGGAGACGCTTTGAAACGTTCTTTATTTCAAATTGGCGACGGCACCGACGGAGGTCGGCCACAGGCATTAAGAGCTCTTATACCCGCCATTGGCGATATGATATCCAGCGGTAGAATTGACCAAACACAAACAAACTTTTCCGCTTTGTAATATTAATATAATTGTTTAATACCTACTTAAATTTTAATAGGTAACCTAGATTTTTATCAGCTGTTGTTACTTTATAAACGCTTAAATTGTTAAGTCACGTCTTGATCACTTAGTTTAAATATTCCCTACAGTGTTTTTTATATTATGGTAACTTATTTATTTATATACTTATGTATAATTAAATATGAACCATAACATTGACACTTATCTGAGGACTAAGTATTCGTATAATTTGTCATGTATTCGTTGCTCTTCTCCAAACCGGCTTGACCAATTTGATGAAATTTTTATATACTTGAGTACTTGAGAAGTTAGCGGAATAGAAAACTAAAATGTATGGGACTTATTATATTGCTAGATTTTACGTGCGGCTTCGCTCGCGTTAATATTGATTTTGTCAAAGAAATCGGATAAAGCAATAAAATATTTCATACAAAATTTATCCCTCTCTTTACCGCACTTCCAGTAAGTAATCGCCTCTAGTAATCGTCTCCAAGTTTCCATCTATCTCTATAACAAAATTCATCATTATCGATTCAGCGTTTAGGCGTGAAAGCGTAACTAACAAACATACAAACTCACTTTCGCATTTAGTGTGATATAATGACGATAATAATGTTATTCTATACATTTTTAACCGACGTCAAAAAAGGCGGAGGTTCTATGTTTAGTTGTATGTACTTTTTGTTTTCTTTTACACTAACGATTTTAGAAAAAATAACTTGGTAGCCTCGATGGTTTTAGATATAAAACTGGTTTTAGTAAGTGCCGCTGTTTGATGTCTTTTCCACTAAAGTCTTACGATTTTTTTTATTTTTTACATAGAAATACTTGCAGTCTTAAATTGTCGTTCACGTAATGTATATTAAAAAAAGTTTTTATATATCTGTGAACCAAACAGCGTTGACCAATGACGTAACTATACCACCGGGGGCACGGTGGCAAATTTATTGTATGGAGCCCCAGTAAAAACCGTCACGCTGTAATTTAATCTTAATAAATCAGTAAAGTAGTTACCCAAACATGTTACTAATATTATGTACATTTTTGTTGAATATCTAATAAGTTTATTTTAACATGTATACAATTTACTACTTTTTTTAATACTGTTAGATTACTTCTGATTGCCAACTATGCCAGCTATGCCAACCCATAGTGTCACTGGCGTTGACTAACATACTATATATAAGCGTGTATATTGAATACATGTATACTTATTGTAAAAATTGTAAACATTTGATGGGTACACGGTTTCGAAGGAAATATATTAAAATATTTGCCAAAGCATTACTATATTATTAATGAAAGTACAATAAATAGACGTAACTGTTATTTGCAATGTAAGTAACAGTTTGACCAAATAAACAGTTTTGTCATATAGCGTGCAAACTACTTGTTTATATCACGATGGAATTAACTATCGGAGCACGACGTCGGTATTTATTGCTACTGTTAAATATGAATACATACAAAGCATTAGTACGTCGATATGTACAATTAAAGTACTGTTGGACAATTTATCGATCGTTGTCAACGTGATTGAAGTGAATAGAACTTTGACACACGTACCGTTGGTTTGTGAAAATGTACGGGGAATATAATCATTTACTTATCAAAATATCTATAGATCCGTCGCTCTACCTTTGCTTTACTGGTTTAACTATTCGTAGTTATATCCAAATAAATAATAATATTAACATGTGTCATGATAAATGTCTGTTCAACACTTCGTTAGCAATGTACAAAAATATTTGAAAATAATAAAACATGATTTAGGTATGATCACAAATGCAGTGCTATTTACCGTATTAATGAGTGCGAATGGCAACATATAATGGGATCTTCGAAATAAAACTAATTTAACCGGATTTTATTGCGGTTATTTATTAATTTTGATTTCAACATTTCGAAAGCTTTTCAGGCTTCGTGGTCACGTGGCGGACTGAGGTGTAGGTTGTCCAGAAAAGTTCATGTTACTGTATCTTACTACAATTTAATTTTTAAAATTGATAGTGTTCATATCTACGTAGAAAGAGCTTACAGTATCTTGAGGTCTGGCAATTGGTCTTTTGGGTTCCAATTCAATTAAATGTATAATTGGATCCCAGGCTTGTGCCAGCTTCCAACCATCTTCTCGATTGAAATTTTGATGTTTTTTTGTTTGATTTTATTTAATTTGATTTGATTTTGTTTAATTTGATTGTACTTCAAGCCGCCCAAGGAGATTAGTCAATTTTTACCACCTGTCAAGTACAAGAACAGGGCGTATACAAAATCGAATGTGACTGTAGCCTCTCTTATATTGGCCAAGCTAAAAGAAATATAGGGACCCGCGTAAAAGAACATGTAGCTGACGTTAAACATCGACGCTCTACAAAGTCTGCAGTTGCTGAACATTCAGAAGAAGGCTCCAAACATTATCTTAGATTCGAAAAACCACAACTCCTTGCCTAGGATTATATAGGATAGGATATATAGGAGCCTAGGATACCTAGGATGATTCGTGAGTCTATTGAAATTAAAAAACATCCAAATTTCAATAGGGAAGACGGTTGGAAGCTAGCACAAGCCTGGGATCCGATTATAAATGTAATTAAATCGGAATCAAAAAGACCAATTTCCAGACCTCAAAACACTGTGAGCTCTTCTGCGTAGATCGGAACACTATCAATATTAAAAATTAAATTGAAGGTAGACACAGTGACATGAATTTTTCTGTACAACCTACACCTCAGTCCGCCCCGTGACCACGAAGGCTGAAAAGCTTTCGAAACGTCGGGGTCAAAATTAATAAATAACCGCGATAAAATCCGTTTCAATTAGTTTTATTTCGATAAATAATATTCGCGTAAATATAAGAAATCATAATGGGATTTTACAAATGATGCCTCTATTTTTTTATTCTTTCTTAGTTTTTCATTTGGCCATAGTCTCACCTAATATTAGTAACAATATGAGCCAATATGTTAATTTGCATATGCTAACCTTAATAGAAAGACTATGTTATAAGTCCCGCCACCGGAGTACAACTGTAAGTACTTGGACGGTATGGTTATGGTTATGACGTTTTTGTACACTGAAACCTAAGGATCACTGTAAGAATCGAATATACCTCCTCCGAGAATGTTGCTACTGAGCCATTATTGGAACTCGAAGAATTTGGAGATATCAGTTTCTGACCTATAATCCTGTTTTAGATTACTTATTAGGTAATGTGGCTATTTAATATCAACTGAACATCATGATAGGTTGCATGGAAATGTATTTAAAATAATACATCTATATCTACAGATTATCCAAGTTTCATTCATATAAAAACATTGCAAACACTGCGAAGCTGTGGTACAATTTCTCAGCTAGTGTTTCCTATTATATTATGTATAAAAAAATGTAAATATGCATTTTACAAGCCGGCAAGACAGTTATGACTTGTGTTAAATTATCGGTTTTTATGATATTCGTCGTTGCTTCTTGCCGTCACTATACAGTGCTGCAAAAAATTAAAATAATTGATATCTAAACATCAAATTACTTTTGTGTTCTATCAGCCATTTATGTTTGCATTGCACGAGTATACTCTGTAATTATGTTAAATACAGTCATTTGCTCAGATGAAGGTCGGAAAATGTGCTAAACGTAAAAAAGCATATGCAATATTTGTGTTACCTTGATCCCGATTGTTTCATCTCATTCAAACGGTGTAGCGAACCGATGATCGGTTTCTACGTTGACAACAGTACCCACCCATATTTGTCACCAACACCTATTACCTATAGTAGCAAAGTTGACATTAACAAACAAATAACATACGTAACTTGTTTCTTTGACTTTTCAATAAGAATTTTTAACAGTATTTACATGTCTCATTAACATGGTACACCATTTAAAACGTGACTGGATATATTGTACAAGCCTACACGATCAAAACATAAATATTAAAGTGATTCTAAAGATGGTATTACATTAGCAGGATGTAAAAATATCTGTGCAGTCCTATGTTATAATATAAATGGGCATGGTATTGATCATTATAGTTGAATATTGTTATTGTGTCCGAAGTTCTTGAATAAATGAACTCCTTTCTACATAAATTTACACTAGTATCCAGGAGCGTAGCCAGGATTTCGGTCTAGGGAGGTTTAGGGACAGGGACAATTAATAGTATTTTTCGCACTAGTTTGGTAAACTCTCTTCAAAGTACTTTACAGCCAGTAAGGTACATTTCAAATCAAAGGCTACTAGGGTGGAGAGAGATTTATGGTGCCTTCCTGCTCGAACATGTACCTACAATCTATATATCTGAGGTCCGTGGCAAATGCATAGAATGCATTGTTAAATTCATAATTTTTACTAAATTTTGTTAAAAATATTAGGCTACTTCTGAACTCGCAGCTTCTCGGTCTTAGGGACCCTTCGGGTTGTGGGCCCGTGGCATCTTGCCAGGTCTGCAACGCTTATAGTTACACCACTGCAACTACATTTATATTAAGATCTAGAATCTTATTTGCTTATAATCCGTATTTAACCTAATTTGCAACGTTATGATTGTAGCAAATAATATAAAGTGTTTTGTTGATTTCACATAAGGGTAGTTACCAACCTATGTGCGGTCGGTGAGGAGCTAAAAGGGAGCAGATAGCAACGTTGGAAAATGAAGCCGCGGGGGGTGAGCGTCATGCACGCCTTCACTGCGCTCACAATGCTTACCATGGCCAACGGTAAATTATATATAGATAAATCTCATTGCACATAATTTGCATGGTAGTAGTATGGCTTTTTCTAATGCCTGCCTGGCTAGCTACCACCCTTAATTCGAAAATCTACTTCTAAATACTATGACTCAATTCAGATAGTTGCACTTGAAAGCCAGTACCTCCACTAGGCTTAGCATGTCCTCCACATCGTCACTCAGCATCAGGTGAGATTGTGGACAAAACGCTAAACCTATGAACTATACAAAAACCATTTGTACTCTTATACAAATTACCTTATAAGTGGGTGGTAGGATATAATTGTGTGCATCATTGGCAAAAATATGTAGGTAAATAGAGTAGAAATCTATGGTCTTCTTCTTATTATATCGTGTCAAAGAATGCATCAAATTAAGTTGGACCAGTATTCGGCCACTCTCTGGGCATTTGACGTAGATGCCGACAGGTCACTGAGTGGGCAGGAGTGTGTACAGAGGGGGCACGACAGTAAATGCGATATAGTTTGGGGCTCCCAAAGAGAAATGTATGGTATAGTTATTTTATATTTTTATAGGTATAATTTTTTTTATTCTTTTTAAACTATACACTATAAAACTATACACACCAAACAACGCGTGTCCTTCTAAACTCAAAGCCTAAAATAGATTAATATTAACGTTCCCGAGACAATTGCTGGAACCAATTCTATCTTTTTAATAAGCCGCAGCATACTCAAATACTATGTACTTACAAGCAATAACATAATGTACTCATGTATCTTCTATTCCTCATATATAGCTCAGAGCATTTTCCCCGTGGTAAATTAGTAATCCAGTGTCGCTAAGTTATTTCAACCATATTTTATTCTTTTTTTCTCTAATAATTTTAGTTCTGCAGACACTTGTTCCGTACCTTTTTATGTTTTTATTTATTACTTACCAAATCGGAGCAATGATAGCTCATTGGTCGTGTGTACGGACTCCGCGTCTAGGGACGTTAGTTGGAATCCATGTTGAAAATCTGCCGCCAAATACCAATAGGTGTGTTCCAGCAGTTGTACATGAGAGCCAGTTCCTTCACAGGTTTAGCGTGTCTGCCAACTTAGGTTGTATCGTCACCTAAGATCATGTGAGATTATGGCCATAACGCTAAACTTCAATAGCTTAAAATATTATAAATTTGCCTGCAACGTAAACTAATCATGAGCATTTTTGGGTAATCTTAATCTAAGTTTAATTTTGGTTCTTAAGAACAATTTTTTTGGTATTTGTTTTTATTTACTTCAGACAGCTAGTGACCAGTAAACCAAACATGAATTAATACAATATAAACAACCTGTAGGCATATTGGCTTTTAAAATAATGCATCTTATGCACTAAAATATTGTTAATAGTAGCAATGAGTAAGGAGTGTCCGTCTCTATTTTATGAATATTATTCCCTTCTTATATATAAAAATCTTATAAATGTATCTGTGGACTCCAAACGACATGACTGATTTTGAAAAAAATCTCAGCAGTCAGATTGGTTCATCAGCCGATCCTATAATGTTTACTTACTATTGATCGGACATACAGATGTTGGTTTGTTTTTAGCTTCTGGCTATATTAATGCTAGTCGGACTAACCTGGGACCGGTGGCTAGTTTAATATAATGATAGTTAACGTGTGTTCTATACTTCTTAGTATTATTCTATAAAGTTCCATTAAACATATGCAAAAAGTATTAGATATGAAATGTGCAGATTTATTAATAAATAAAATGCTTTTTGAATTGCTGTTATTTATTAGACTACTATTGTCTAAATACAAAATTAGTAGTACTATTTGCATTTATGTGGTCATTAAAAACGATTTTTTACGCTCACGAAGGTGTGTGGCAGGTATATTTCAGAAGTATAGGAGTTTACAATATTTTCTTACTACATCAAAACATGTTGATGGTTAGTTCCCTTTATTTCATGTGAGTTTCTCTCACACACTGTACATATGTTTAATAAACAATATCGCATAACTACAACATTACTGTAATTGCCAGCGTCAAAAACGAATGTTTTGGTTTCAGCTCAGACAACTTGTAACCAAGGAATGGGCCGTGTAATGTATGAGCGATTGCCAAATCAACAGCTACATGGATTTGATGATGACGTGGTAAGCATTTTGTCTGTAGTCTCTAACTTAGTACTACTTAAATCATACTGTTTAAACGTTTATTATAAAAGGCAACGTTTCTTTATGTGTCCGTCCATTAGTGTGTACGCATTTAGTTACATAGGTAATACATAACACAAGTTATGAAAGTTCTAGAAAATGAAGACGACAAAATAATTATCATATCTCGGGTATTGCATAAAATGGAAAAGATTTGTATGTTTCAATGCATTTCTTTATTATTTTGCAGTAAATATTTTTAATTTTTTGATCAATAAGTATCAATAAGTATAAGTACTTCTTCTCGCAATCTGTGCCGGGCAGGCAACGAAAGGGGCGTGTGGCAAAAATCATCAGGTGACAAGTACTGTCAAATAGAAAACACGGCGCGAGTCTTATTGCCCATAATGCCAGAGACCAAGGGCATTTTCATACCTTTTCTAGTATGTTGTGGGAGATCACGTATAATATACCTGAAAAGTAGTAGCTTGATTACACGCTTTACAACTTTGTGGTTTCCCAGGAATAATTAAATGAAAAGATCTGGTCCCTTCCTTACTGTCTGGTTCATTTTTAATTCTCTTTACTATACATTTTACGTAACTTGATTCACATTTGACTAAACCCAAATATATAAAAAATATGAAAACAATGTTATTATTTTGTGCAAACATATAATAATTTGCGTGACATTGAACTTATAATAATTGTGACTAAATCTACATTTTAATCAGTTCTATTTGCTTTTTACGATGACTTTACATGTCTAAAGTTAATATTATGTAGTCAACTGCTTATGTTCATATAACTGTACGTTATCTATTATGTGGTTATTTCGTCTCGATAAATATTTACCATATAAATATTTTTGTACAGTAAGAATTCTAGAAAGTTTATATTTAGTAATAATTTGTTTACTTTTAAGTTTTGAAGGTAAATCTCATACTCGTTTATTTAAATTTACACTAAGCACAGTTTTTTCATTGCTGAGCATATTACTATAGCGTGATAAAGTTAAACAATCGTTATATACAGGCTGTCCCAGAAGGTAACGATAACCGCGCATCGGGGGAAAGGCTCTCTTATGATGAGCCAGTTAAAAAAAACCCAGCGTTCTACACACAGTAATACTCGAGTACCTACCATTTTATTCAAAAACTAAAAATATACTATCCGGAGTAAAACTTTTCGACATTCTGTTTAGAATTTTGAATTGTTTGTAGGGTTTAATTATGTTTTGGCCCCGCAAGAAGTCAAACTAGTTGTTACCAAATCAAACAAATCGGAAACAAATGCATTTTTACAGAAAAATAAGTAAATATCATTGATAAATGTACTCTAAGCGTACTATCACTTAACTTTGATTACTCGTACTAAAAAAATAATACACTAAGCTGAACAGGTAAGTTCGAGATTCTGAAATGCTACCACATTTGCATCTTCTGTAATAAGATATATTTTTTATTGCGATAGATGACCTATTTCGTTATTGTGTCGTCTAAATAAAAGTATAAGAAACAATTGCAGTTGTTTGAGTAAATTATATATTAGTGACGCTTTTATCGGTAGACTGACATAGTAGCGGTTCTTTATGAAATTAGAAAGAGATAGATAGTGACGCCTATGACGCCGCCATTTTGATATTAACAATGTTTTTTTAAAGTAAAGAATAAAGCGTCTCTATCTATCTGTATGGTTGGTTATCAGTGTTATCACCAACTAGAGTACAACGACATGTTATTTACAATTATTTATTTAAAGTAAATGCTCAAACTGTCCCCCACCAACAATTATACATGCTCTGCATCTTCTTAAAAATGATCTTTTTGTGAGTCTAGCATATCCTTTTCGATTTTTCTGATTGGCAGCTTCATTTACTCTTCTACGTAGGTCAGATAGGTTTTCTATTGGTGTTTTGTACACCATTTTCTTCAAGTATCCCCAATAAAAAATCCGCAAATACTTACAAAAGCTAGAGTGCATTAAAGACCGCCATAATTTGAATACTAGAAACCGCGACAAACTGGTCACTCCCTATTATAGACTGAGTAAGACAAGTAACAGTCTTTTAAGTAATAGTGTCAAGTTTTATGATAAAGTTCCAAAGCACATTACTAAATTGCCGGACAGTAGGTTCAAGAACCATGTCAAACTGGTTTTGATGTCAAAAGGCTATTATAGGTTGGATTAATATGTGAGCGATAGTGATGTCTGGAATTGATGCCCCTTTCTGTACATCCGCTAATAACTACTGTAACACATTAAATTATTGTATATAAGGCTAAGAATAAGACTTAAAAAAAAAGATGCAGATCGAGTTTCTTGCCGGTTTTTCTCGATGACTGCGTTACTTTCCGAACCGGTAGTAATTTTGACGTTCATAAGCGCCTTCTTAGGGTCCAAATTGAATAAAGATTTTTGATTTTATTTGATTTGATTTGAGAAAAAATCTAATGGATTTAAATCGGGGGAACGTGCTGGCCACTTATTCGGGCTCTATCGACCAATCCATCTATTAGAGTACTCATTATTGAAATATTCTCTCGCCGGCCAGCCATGATGGGCTAGACATCCGTCGTGCTGAAACCATATTCTTCGTATATATTCTAAAAACCTTTGTACCTCATTTTGGTGAAATTCTAAATAGTTTACGCCATTCAATTTTTCATGTAGTTCTACTGGTCCTAAGACTTTACCGTTTAAAATACCGGTCTATAAATTTATTTTAAATTGATATTGACAGTTTGCCAACTATGCAAATTGTGTAAATTTAGAAAATCGTCGTTTTTACAGGTAGTCTCATCTGACCACAAAACATTATCTAAAAATTGCGGTTCCTCACTATACATCCTTAACATTTGTCTACAAAATTCTTCTCTGTGTGAATAGCCACGTGGCAGCAGACATTACAGTTTTTGAAAGTGGTATGGATGGTACTGGTTTCTTTTTAAGATCCTTTGTGCTGTATTTTTTGTTATACCTATATTTTTTGAAATTTTTCTTAGGGAAGTTTCAGGGTCTTGAATTATTTGATCCAAAATAACGTCATCGTTATTTGCTTGTGGTCTCCCTTCAAATCTTGGAGCGCTAGGCAGTTGACCTTCAGAATACAATCGGTGAACATTTAAAAACACTCGGATAACGTTCGGAGTTTGGATATCTTTCACGATATAACCTGGCCGCAGCATTGGTATTACATCTACACTATCCGTAAATGAGATTCATGTTAGCATACTCCTCTGCAGAGCAAGTATTCGGCATAGTGCCCAACGATTTTTACAACAAAAATTAAAGTCCACGAGAAAGCCAGGTCAGTTCGCAAAATACAGCAAATCAAGTCCAAAAAAAAAAACGGGTTAGTTTAGAAATACCAGAATACTAATAGATGTGTAGTATACAAAGCAACGTAACGTACTGACAAATAATAAATAAAGTGAATAATTGTTAATATTAAAATAGCGGCGTCATAGGTGTCACAATATATCTCTTTCTAATTGCATAAACAACCACTACTATCTCTGTATAATGATAAAAGCGTCACTAAAACATAATTTACTCAAACAACTGCAATTGTTTCTTATACTTTTATTTAGACGACACAATAATGAAATAGGTCATCTATCGCAAAAAAGAAATTAAAATATTATTTTATTACAGACGATGCAAATGTCAGAATGCATGAATCTCGATGAAATCGACCATCTTTTGATAAAACTTGCCTGCTCTGCTTAGTGTATTATTTTTTTAGTACGAGTAATCAAAGTTAAGTGATAGTACGCTTAGAGTACATTTATCAATGATATTTACTTATTTTTCTGTAAAAATGCATTTGTTTCCGATTTGTTTGATTTGGTAACAACTAGTTTGACTTCTTGCGAGGCCAAAACAGAATTAAACCCTACAAACAATTCAAAACTCTACATATAACGTCGAAAAATTCCACTCCAGATAGTATAATTTTAGTTTTTTTTATATAAAATGGTTGGTACTCGAGTAACTACTGTGTGTAGAACGCTGATTTTCTTTTAAGAGGATCTTTCCCCCGATGCGAGGTTATCGTTACCTTCTGGGACACACTATAATAACACGGGTCACGGTGTTCAACCACGCTGATCTTTATAAGCCCTAATTTTTCGAGCACTCAATAACTAGAATAATATTTAAAAGGAGAAGAAGAAGCATTATATCCTGTATTTCCATAATGATGGTCGCGATCAAAAATTACAGGAGGATATTTTAGGTTTCAAAGCTATTGCTCAAAATAATATTCACGTAATAAAAACTTTAACAAAGTAATTCTCGAAGAACATTAGATGTTTTTTTTATGAATCATAAACTACGAAGAAAAGAGTTTATAAACCGTTTAAAAAATAGTATCACGACATTCAGAAGACTACAATTCGCATGTTAAATTATCAGTAACAATTCTGATGCCTATTTCTACGTTTGCTTACTTATAGCATTGTTTTTCAATCTTTTGCTGCTCTCAGTACGATACCCCTCACCACAATACGCTGACAAACTTTTGCATTGCCCAGGTAACATAAAAAAATACTTAAATTAATTAAAATATATATTTATCATCTTTCGTTAATACAGGTACGCGAGACTGCCCCACCATTTCGTGTCTTAGAAAAATGCCAAGACTTATGTTTAAGAGATCGTTCTGGAAATAGTTTAGTTAGAACCTGTAACTCTATAGACTTCCAACCTGGAGCTCGTATAGCTGCTTTTAGTCCTGAACCGGAGTATGAAGAATCTACATGCTATCTGACGCGAGAACAAGCCACACCTGAGGGTATAGGCACACTGATGATCGTTCCTAATAGTGTACACTTTAATGAAATTTGTTTGACTTGTAAGTAGCTTCCTTATTCTTTTTAAATGATAATGCTAAAATTAGAGGCGATGATAGGTCAGTTAGTAGTGCGTATGGAAGCCGCGTCAACGGACGTGAGTTCAAATCCACTTACAATGAGCTTGAGCTTCCAGTAAAGGAAAACATCGTGACGAAACCATAGCATGGTGGTTGCGCTTTATCCAATGCTCGCTAGGCTAGCTATCACCCTCAAGTTGAAAGTCAGCCGTTAAATACCTATAGGTGTGTTGCGGCAGTTCCACTTGAGAATCACTAGGCTTAGTGTTTCCACCATTTTGGGCCACATTGTCACTTAAAATCAGGTGATATTGTGGCCATAGTACCTAAACCATAACTATAAAAAAATCTTTATTCACTAAGTTTGCACAATAAGTTAATTGAATATAAGTTTTAGTTACTCTGTGGCCATCCATAAATTACGTCACATTAAAGGGTTGGAGAGGATCGACGAAGTGTGACAAAGAGTGAGTGGGGTTCAAAATTTCGTGACGTCACAATTCAAAATCTAACTTATTCAAGTAGTGAAACACAATATGGGAAGTACTAATTTGTTGTGTTAATTTAATAGTTTCTTGATGTAATATTGTAAAATATGTAACGTCACTACTAGGGAGGACGGAGTCTAACAAATGTGACAAGGACGAGGGTGGGTCAAAAAGTCATGAAATGCGTGTTACGTAATTTGTGGACGAGCCCCAGTTTTAAATAATCCTGCAGCAAATAAGGTTCGTTTAGTTCTCATCTTCGTAAATAACTCGAAACTGGTCAGTTGACCTCAAGCCTTATTTAATGATATTTTTATAAAAAACACATGAATACTATAATAACAACATTTTATAAACAATGTACATGTGTTGCAAATCATTTATATGATAATTCCGGTTATACTGTTCACAACCTTCCTCTTTATGTTATATCTCTTAGTAATTATTATCTCTATATCTTCCAAGGCCGTCAGTATTCGTGTATTAATCTAGTATAAGAGGGTCGGCGTGGCTGAAAATTTTGCCGTAGCACATGATGAGCTGCGGTCCTTTTGGATTTTATGTTTGGTATTATTTTGACAGCATTGTGATACAAATTACAAACATAAATAATATCGAATTTTAAATTACTATTAAAATAGTATGTATTTATGTTGCATAATCTGTTTTATAGTTTATTGGTTTAGCGTTAAGGCCCCAATGTCACCTGGTGTGAGAAAGTGAAGATGGTTGACACGCTAAACCTAGAGGAGGTACTGGCTCTCAAGTGCAACTGCCGTAACACACCTATAGGTATTTGGTGGCAGATTTTCAACTTGAGGGTGGTAGATAGTCAGTCGTTCATAAGAAAAAGCCCTACCACCATGCTATGGTTTCCTCACGATGTTTTTCGTCACCCAAAGTTCAGGCTCATTACAGGTGGATTCATATAAATTCACGTCCTTTGACACGGCGTCCGTACATACTACCAACTGGGCCATCATCGCTTCATAAACATGAGTAATGTTGTAATTTTGTATACATATGGAACATCATCTGTCTTCTAAACATCTAATAAATGGTTTTTTTCTCATTGAATTATAACAGAGTTGTTTAAAAAAATAATATGATTTATAACGTACTTTTCCAACTATTTGTACTGGCTACTATAATAGTTAATAAGTTTTTTCAATAAGTAACTTAAACAAGTAACCAATGTTTATGATTGTTTTATAGCAAATCGTCCAGAAAGGGAATGCCCTTCCCGTCGATATGTTTTCGAACGTCATGCTCGTAAACGACTGAAGCTTCCAGCCTCAGATCTAAAAGAGATCATGGTCGCCAACCGCACTGAATGTGAAGATAAATGTCTAGGAGAATTCAGTTTTGTTTGCCGCTCTGCTACGTTCGACTCGGCTTTGAGAACTTGTTCCTTGAGTAGGTTTACGAGACGAACTCATCCGGAACTTTTGGAAGATGATCACAACGCAGATTATTTGGAAAATACTTGCTTAAATGGTAGGTTTAAATATTTTTAATATTACTATCTTAGGTATCACTGCTTTTTAGACATGGCATTATTGGCAAATACTTTTTCTATTGACCTAGCATTATTTTAAAGGCAGAACAACGTTTGATAGCTCTATTAGTATAAAATAACTATGGCTTTCTTAAGAAACCTAACAATGCTAATCTATTTCCCATATAATATCATTTAACATTCTATGAGACACGATCGTACTGTTACTTAAAACATTTTCTTTTTTAAATACCATTAACTCTTACATTTGTCTTGTAAAGTTCCAAAATAAATTTAGACTGATTACTGTACGCTGTTAATAAGTTAGGTACACAAATATTTCAAAAGGTTTAAATGTATAAGATTAGCTTAGATTTTTTATCTATTGAGTATAGTAAACCGCCTTAAATCTTTTCTATCTAACACTATAAGAACTCGAATATATTTTCAACTGGAGCTTATATTCTATTAGTATCAAGATTTTCTTTTAATAGCTTACTTTATAGGTTGTAAAACATGAATTAGAAAAATGTATTTTTCAATTACAAAGAAAGTATTTTTTTAATATCTCTAGCCGAGCGCCGATGTGACGGTTTAGCAGTGTTCATTAAAGAAGAGAACAAACGCCTTGGTGGACCTTTCGAAGCTGACGTCTTCTCCAATATGACCTTGGACGAATGTCAGTCCATGTGTGTGCGAGCTGAAAAGTAAGTCTACTTGTATTACCTATATATTATTTTGACTGATAGGTACTGAGACCGTAGCTAAGTTGTTATTTTCTACATCGTTAGCGTGAGTACAAACAAAAAATATGGCGTTTTTACTATCAACTGTGATATAAATATCATGCTGTTTCAAATGTATGTAAACTGTAAAGCTGACATATGTTGTCGATTTAGTGTATACAATGCCATGCCATACATTATTTTTTTCTCTTTACGCTTAAGACTGTAGAGAAAGACAACTTGGCATGGGTCCTATGTGGTATGTGGTACATTGATTGTGATTAAAGATCTAAAAAGTGGCCAATTCGAAACTGTATACGAATGAAGGAAAGACTTTTACCTACGTGCTGAGTTTTTTATCTGAAGGTTAAAAGATCTATATATGCACAGTATATCTTATTTAGCTACTATAATACAACCTCAGTTTGGAAATAAAAAGCCAAGTGTGAAATTGTTCTTCTTCATAACTCTTATCCTACCTAGGTAGGGTCGGCACAGCATGTTTTCTTCCTGCACTCTACTCTATCAGTTGTCATCTCTGAATGCTGTCATTCTTATTTTTTATACAACTATCGAACCTTTTCAGGTAAAACAGCGTAAGCAATAAATTGCACCTTTTACACGAGAGTTTTTTTCATTCCTAAATAATAGTACATTATTGCAAATACCGTGAAATAGCCAATTGCAGGTTGAGTATGAGTGTGAAGGCCGAGCGGTAGGCAGAGTCTTCACTAATACGAGACAGGCAATTGCCATTTCTGCCGAGGCATATTTAGTGCTTTTCTCAAAATAATGTAGGGAAATAAAACATACTTTTTATATTATACATATCATTTATTTACCTTCCTCAGTAAATATATATTACAAGGGGATTTAATTAAAAATTGCTTTATTTTTTCGCCAGTAAAATTTTTCGATATTTTGCTTTTGAATCCAGCCGATTGTCGTTTAGAAAAGTAATTAAATTTCTATAATTTTTCAAGTTAATTTTTAACATGAACTGTAGATTTCAGCATGGAATAAATTGGCCATAATGTAGATGGCTTTTTAGTTATAGCAATCTCATTAAAATACGCCAAAAATACTGTTTCGGAGAAAATGTTTACTCTTTTCTCGTTTTAACAACTCCATGTATTTCTCCTATTTCATGTATTTTTTTTTTGACTTTGCTCGAAGCAGGTTTTCCATTGCCGATTTAGCTTCTGAGCTTAAATCTGGTGGAGTACAATCAATCTCAGTTTCACTCTCTGAACCGTTAGAACACATTTTAATAATTCAGCATTGCCGCCAATTTTCTATTTATCATCTGTACCAAAAGGCAAGTGCATTTATGGCTATACAGTCATTTGAACGCAATTTGTAGTAAGCAAAGAGACTTTGAATGCCAAGAATGATAAAAGAAATCTAATCAAAGAGTGTTTAATAAGCCCAGCACGCCGTTTCATACAACATTGCTGGAACGTTATAATGTTCCAAATTCAAAAAACGATTCTGCACTGGATTTGATTTTGTTTGTCCGTAAATTCGATACCCCGCGTGTTCTTTTGTCGAAAATAATGATAATATTTCCATACATGTTTGAGAAAAAACTATTTATTATATCTTTATAAAAATATGACTGTTGCTCTTCATTTATCACTAATCTATTAAAAGTGGCTATTAACACACTGCTTTTAATTTACAATGATCATTTTTAGAAGGTTATAATAAAAAACATTTTTAAGATTTTTGTCGCTTAGGACGTTTTTCCTGAAAAGCCTCGATATTATTTCTTACATAGTCTATTCATTCCCCTTCACACTTAACATTCTTCTAGTTTTATGGCTTTCATTTCTTTTCATAACATGCTTATACCACGCTAACCTATTCATCTTAAATTTTTTCTTTCACTGGTAATATTTTAATGCTTCCTCGAAAATAAATTTACGAATTCCGAGTGTTAAATTGTGTCCCGATACTTATTTATTACTCAAGTTGTATGTTTAAGTATATTATATGTGTAGTATCAGCTAATTTTTAATCAATACGGTCGTTAAATAGGTATTTATAATAATGCACTTCTTCAGATATAAAACTGAGGAAATACGTGACATTAATGTGCACAGATGTAGACGCATTAAGTAGGTACCTATATACATGTTTAAACACAGCAGAAATGACTAACATATGAAATCTTCGAAATAAAACTATACGTTGAAATTAATATCTATATTTATTACAATAAGTATATATACTATTTATTATAAAACTAGTTCATAATAACTTTTTTTTAATTTATGCACAAGTAAAGTTAAATACACGCACGGTTCTAAGTTTTAAGTTTTATTGTCTTTTCTGGTATTTAAAGCCAATCCATTTGTACAAGTTTATGCCAATGTCACATAAAATGGCACAGTATTTTGCAAATTTGCAGGGTTCATCATACAATGTTTTAGTATGATAGTGACTTTCTTAATAAGATTGTCTAGGCATTTTTTATGTAGCTAGTAAGTTATATATATTAGTAATAATATCATGAACAAGAATTCTGAAATGCCACAAACCACCCTGGAAAGTTCAAACTTTTATTAGAATACGAAAATCATTCACTTGACAATAGCAGTAATGACCTTGAATAACGAGAATTAGTTGCCAAGTTTCATAATATGGCTTGGATAACGGATCCCTGACCACATATATTTTAGTCTAGGAACAGTTTTTGTCTTTATGATGTTTTACCTCCTTCGATTCCCCGTCCTGTTAACATTATGTGTCACCTAACTCTTGTTACGGTTAATCGCTTTATTGGAGAATGCTTGTCATGTTTTATTAGGACTAATAAAATTAAATTATTTTTAAATGAAATTTTAAAATGTTAGTGTCATTCTGTGGGGTATATTTGTATCCTAACAATAAATTTTATTTTTAGTTTGCGTGTATTGTTTGTGTTGTCTTATTTATTTGTGAATAACCAGGATTGGATATAGTTTATAGAGAAATAATATATTGTTTGATACAATCTTCATAGTTTTTAGTTGTATTTCTGTTTTTATTTTGATATTGTTATTACTTCTGAATGTTTATAGTAGCTGATAATATGTTTGTAGATATTTTTGTCGGTCCATTGAGCACGATGAAATGACACGCCAGTGCGTGCTCTCCGAAGAGGATTCTGTGTCACAGAAAGATGACGTGACAGTAAGCGCCTCGCCGACACACCACTTTTACGACCTCGTTTGTTTGGATAATCGTGAGTATTATCTTGATATATTGCCTTTGTTTTTAATATTCAGGTTTCTCTGCAACACTAACGGCACTGAAATAAATGTTTTATTGTTTTGAAAACACACATGGAGCCGACAACATTTTAATTTTATGATATATTTACATTAGCTATGTAATACTGGATTTTTAATTGTAGTGGTTCATATTCACCTACTATTATTTAAACTGTATATGATTTTGTTTTAATTGATTTCATTTTTCGTATTTACTTTTATGACAGTTACCGTGTGAACCGGTGAACCGTTTACAATGTTGGGATGTAGAACATAGATAAATTTCTGGAGTTTGGAAATCTTGGACATTTCTCTCTATGGCAATGTTCCACTTAGTGTTAACCCTGTTTTGCATAGTGATGGAAATTTACGTCATCCTGATTTTTAATTATTTTAGCACCTATGTTTTTATTATGAATTTTAACAATTTTTTATTAACTGTATAGCATGAATTGTACCACCCTGATTTTCATCAAAAAAATAATAATAATCATACAATGAACGCCCAAAATATGCGTTCAAGGGTTTTACATGACGACCACCGTTGTGGTCACGGCAAAGATGTTACTGATGACATAATTATTTTTCTCTCATGCCCAGCTCCCAACGACTGATCTGCAAGGGTGGATACTCCAATCCACTCGAGCTAATTATTGTTACGCTCGCAGATGGATTGGATGTAATTGGAACAGGGAAATTCACAGTCGTATGTGTAAATGTTGTGAATGTTAGGCAGAGCGTAGCTGATGTGTTATTGTCAGTTTGATGTATCTCTATCCTAGATATCGTAATATCGTATATATCGTAATAGTTTTCGGAGCTGTGGAGATAGGTTGTGAATCATACGTTTCTTTGTACGTTTGTACAAAAGAAATGTACAATAGAAAAACCTACGATATTTCCTTGATTTAGACGGGCGAACGTAAGGCCTTTTTTATTGCCATACTATCTATTTAAACTTTGGTCTTTTTCCTGAATTGCATTAATTTTTTATTGCTTATATTAACAAAGCATGAAACCTAAATAAGGTTTTTCTCACGATTATGATCAGTCTCTCATCGGGTGACAGCTCGTGGCACGGAGTATCCGGACAACAGTGTTACGTCACACTTGTTTTCGCCCGGACGCCGACCGGACACCGCCTTCCAACGATACAGGAACAGCAGGATCACAGGGGAGTTTCACTCGGAGATCACCGGAAGATCATTGAGTGAATGCTTGGATGAGTGCTTGAGACAGACGAGTTTCCAATGCAGGTAAGAATAATAACCAATGTAATCATCACATTTTGACTTAGTATTATCTTTGAAATGCATAGCGAGGTATTTTTGCATCAATAACTTTGTTGAATTCCGTTTCGTTTTTCCAACTATCAACTTCTTATGGAGGGGGGGGGGGCAGAAATTCTGATCCGCAACCTTTTGTGTGAAGCTCGTTCGGGTGAAATGGGCTCGAGGCAACTAAGGGAAAAAGATAAAGTGATATTTCACTTCTGTCATGTAGTCTTAAGCACACACCATTTTTTTAAGTGGGTATGTAAAAATACAAAAAAGATATATGCATGCTGTATAAAACATACAAGCTGCTACCTCACCTTATTGAAATATAAAGATCTGCGATAGTTCGAATAAAAATAGTTATGAAACGTTGAAGGACACGACTGATTAAAAATACATGTTGAAAGAGAAAAAGATCGTGGTAACTCTGTTGTATGTACCAAGGTTTTAGAATAGGATAAGCTGTTTTACATTAGAGTTCATGATCATGAAAGATTACTATGAGAATAACAATAAATATCCGTTGTTACTTTAAACATTTTGGTTGAATATTACGTAATGTATCGTCATTTTTACAACTTTGTTGGCAGAAGTAAAGTGTGAGTAAAAAACTATTATGTTCAAAGTACGGTGTAAACAACATTTCGCACAAGCTTGCACACTCATACGTTAGGTACATGGATCTGTATGGGACCCCCGTAGCCCTGAATGTAACTCGCCCTTTTTTTCTTTGTTTGTGTCTGTTCTGATTTTATTCTTTTCTTGTGCTCGTTGCCTCTGGCTGAGTCCATTAGTACTCGCCTTCGAAGCTCGGTGAGGATATGAAAGCCCATAAGGTTAACAGCACAATAGGACATATTGAATAAAAAAAAATACTGTTCGTTAAGAGTATTGGTAACTGTATGGTTGGTCTTGCGGTTACAAAAAGTGTGGGCACTGTCCCTGGTTTCTAGCAACACGGTAGTTCAAATGTCACCGTGCTGCATTTTAGTGGGTAGTAGTGTGTGTTTAGCATCCGATAAGTCTTGACCCCACGCCTTGGGCTGAGCCCTGTTAATAAAAAAAAAGGGTTGGTCTAGCAGTTTAAGCGGTCGCCTCGATATATGGATAATATCGGCAAGTTGAGGGTTCGAAGTCTGCACGGCACAATTATCCATAAATAATAAGAACACGACATCAGATTTTACTAAATACTGTGTTACATTATGGATTAACCTATTAAACGACAGATGAATGTTTCTAAGCACATGGTAATTAATTTTATCTCTTGGTAGATTAATTATTATAAAGCAAAAAAAAACTGTTAGAAATATATTCGGTCAGTGGAAAATTTTAAACAAGATATCGAAAGCGGAACGGAATCGTTCGTGTTACGAAAAGTGGTATTGCGAGACACAAACAAAAACAGTTTCGAAGAACGCTGCCGTTTCTCGTGTGACAGTTTGAAATCAATAATCTAAATTAAAGGATCGAAATGACTCGTATTATACTTTCATATGACCCAGTTCGTAGAAACAAAGTATCAAAATCAATAGTTAAAAAAGCTTAGACAGGGAGTCTGGCTTTTGTGTCTCTTATACCGTTTTCGGAACATAATGATAGATCTTCGGTTACTATAGAGACACATTTTAGTCTTTCGATTAGTATTTGGTTAAGCTATTTTTATATATTACTAGCTGTGCCTGCGACTTCGTTCGCGTGGAATTAGAAAATATTTATCAGTTTTGCCCTTTTTTGTAAGGTATTGGTGGTAGCGTCATGATAAATAGCTTAAAGCCTTCCTTAATGATGGGTCTATCAAATATTAAAATATTCTTTGTAATCCGTCTCGTAGTTTCTAAGCTTAGCGTGTTCAAACAAACATTTCCGCTATATAATTTTAATGTACATAGATGGCATCTGTCTATTTAGGCAATGTTACGTGTGCAGGATTTTATAAACACAAATCACGGAGACAAAGAAGTAACTAACGTCAGAATAATTATTTGTGGATCACATAAATAATTGTCCTGTGCAGGAGTCGAACTCACAGACTTCGGTGTGGCGATTGCAGTTTGGCAAATGCTTTAACCGCTAGACCGACCGTGCATTAACTAACCAATAAAAATGTCATATGATGTTGATAACATAAAGTATGAGCATGTATACTATAATATTCGTTTTCCTTTATACATATGTCTTTTGATGACGTATTCAATTACGCTACCAATATCTATATAAACATGATCGTTTTTCCTACCATTATAATATAAGATGAATCGTTTGTATTCATTATTAATAACAATGTTTGTTTATAACAATGGAATATGAATAAATAATGTGTAAATAAAAAACGTTATTTCTTTAAATATTTCTCCATATAAAAGACGCATTACCTTTTTCTTTAGCTATTAAAATAGACACAATGTCAAAATTCTACTCATACACGAACTGAAAAAAAGTAGGAACCGCCGAGATATCCCGATAGAAATGAAAACATAAAATTTTGTAATAGTAGTGTTTTTTTATAATTTTCGAAATAGTTGTATTGTCAATAAATAAATAGTATTTCGTTATTTATAAATTAAAATCATTAGTTTGTTTTGAGATTATCGGTAGGTACTTCGAGCAACAATCTTTATATATAAAAAGTTCATGTCACTTTGTTTGTCTGCGATGAACTCCTAAACTATTGAACCGACTTTAATTAAATTTTGTATATATTTTGCAGTTATTCAATTTGAGAAATAGGATACTTTTTATCTCGATAAGTTATCATAACACGATAGATGACGCTGTAATCGATGTAATTAACTAGCTGAAAAGGCAGAACAAGATCTGCCAGGTAAGCTAGTTATTTATAGACATTTTGATGTGGTTTATTTGTTTATCAAACCACAGGAAGGGTTGCGGCTGCCCAGTACAAAATGTAAATGAAAGTTAATTGGCATAATATAAACAACTATTCATAGTATTTGTATTTACATGCATTTTGCTGATTTTAATTTTTTATCATTATTTTCTTTGTTTTTATCATGAGGCGCAAGCATGTCAGCGACGCGACCTTGCAGTTTTTACTCATCTAAAATCTTAACACGCTTTAAGATATGTTCACTTCAAAAGTTAGTTACCTGGTAGTGTATAATGTGAGAATGTATAGAATATACGATCGTTTTTTATAGTTTATAGGTTTAGCGTTATGACCGCAATCTCACCTAAGTAAAGATGTGGCCCAAGCTGGTAGACACTCTAAGCCTAGTGGAGAGACAGGCTCTCAAGTGCAACTGCCGAAACACATCTATAGGTATTTGGAGGCAGATTTTCAATTTGAGGGTGGTAACTAGCAAGTTGGGCATTAGAAAAAGCCTTACCGCCATGCATGGTTTCCTCACGATGTTTTCCTCAACCGACAGCTCATTGCAGATGAATTCAAACTCAGGTTCGTTGACGCGTCCGTACACCCTACCAACTAAGCCATCATCGTTCCTGAGCGCTCATCGATGTCTAGAAGTCCCAAAATCTATAAATAATCCTTAATATAAACAGAAATGAACTTATTATAGTCGTAAAATAAGACGCGATTAATATTTTTTATCTTTATTTATTAAAAGTTACATTACAAAATATAACAAACGGCAGCCCTAAACAAGAAAACAGTTATTTGGTGCGTGAATATTAGTTATTGTTATCATAATTATAGAATAATAATCGACATCTATAAGGGCCATCATACGTGTACAGTATTCTATATAACCGGTACGGCCGATAAACAAATAGAAATTAGATGAAAAAAGATCATTCAATGTTTTTGTTCCTTATTTCATATTTGACGTAATCTTTTATAGCATGATCGATTGTGATAAACATTGTGTATCTGACCTACAAACGTAAGTAGCGTATGATATCGAATAGCATGTTTATCATCTACACATTTGTTATTCAGTGTTCTTATTACTTTAACCGTAGGTCAGTAAACTTTACAAATTACCATCTTTAACAACACGCCCTTTACTTTGTGTCTTACAAAAGCTTTAGAAAAATAGTAGGCAACTGCATTATGTACCTACTTATAATTTACAGTTGATTCGGAAGTAATTAATATGTTTATAATAAATATTTATAAAAAAATACTATATTTTCCTGTTGAGCCAATGCCAAACAATACATATTGTGTTTAAATTTAAATGTACAACTTAGTTATCGCACAGTGTTTAATAGTTTTACAAGGAATACATTAATTTTAATTCAATGGATAGATTTCTTAGGATTATTATGCATGCATTCTTATGCAACTTCTTATGTGCAACAAACGACATTATACATCATGACCTTTATATTTTTCGATGAAAACAAAGTAATAAATTCAGAGTAGTATGTAGATCGGCAATTGCTTACTCTTTTGGTTTTGGTTACTCCACCCCTAATAACTTCTGCTAAGGAAATTTTAACACCCATTAATACTTTCAAAAAACTTTAGACATCTATATTGTTAAGATTTGAAGGCGGAAAGATTTGTTTGTTTGAATGTGCTAATCTTAGGAACTACCAGTTGAATTACGAAAATTCTTTTTGTATTTGATAGAGTATCATTGAGCAAGGCTTTAGGCTATTTAACATCACGCTACCACCAATAGGAACAAAGATTTAATGCAAAAAGTTACAAAACGGACAAAAAAATTAAATTATTTTCTATCATTATGTATTTAAATTAAACTAAAGTGTTATAAATATAATTGATAACATTTCTAGATCTGCAGTCTACAGCGATCGAGCGAGGACTTGTCGTCTGAGCAGATACAACCAAAAAGATGGCATGAGGTTACTTTACGACCCAGACTTCGATTATTACGAAAACTTGATGCGTAAGTAAAATGTTCCATATATTGCAATGTATTTACTTTTTTAATTACTATGTGTAAAAGTCTACGTTATTATAGGCGTGTGAACTTTTACAACAATAGATCTAAAGACTAAATAATAGAATAAAAATTATAATTGTATAATAGTGAAAGTAGACCAATATGTAATTTACATGATAACTATTCACAATGATAACAATATGATTTTGAAAACGACAGGCTTACTTTCTATATGTAAAAGCATTTTAGATTATAATTTATCAGTTTTGTGGAAAAACAATTTGGTACTCTTTACTCTCTAGTCTCTTTAGTGTTGTACATCTTTTATGAAACATTTTTAGAAAAATAAAGGCTTAGGTACCTTGCTTGTTCGCATGTAAAGGTTATCACTGTAACAAATTGCATCAAGAGCAAAACATACCTTGAATCTAATTTATAGAAGCTTGGAAAACTGTCAAATGTAAAACAGCTTTAATAGCAAACACGTGATAAAATCTAGCTGCATATTAGAACACAAACATTGAGACTGGTCGGTATTGAAATTTGTATCCAAATGAAGTTTTATTAAAGTTGTTTGTATGGCGAGTAGATTGACATCTTCAGACTGTAACAATCTTACTGTTAGGATTAAATATATAACGACTAATATTTACAGATTAACAGTTAACAATTTTAATTTAGAAGGTACGCTGGAAATAGGAGCTGACCTTGGCAATATTACCAAGCTATGTAATTAGTATTTAAAGTTTATTCATCACTAACAGTGCCCGCGAATTCGTTAGCGTAGAACTGAAAGTTATTTAATAAATTTTAATATGATTGAATGAAGACACAATTGTTTATAGATAAGCGGACTTATAATATGAATGGATTGTTTAATTCTACAATTATGTATATCGATTTGAATGCTCAGATCAACTAGTGACTGGAGAAAGCGAGGCTGGTTCGGGCACCGGGTCTCAATCGTCGTGGGGAAAACCCACAACAACAGGTTCGATGCATGGTAGTCAGGAAAATGGGAAAAATTGTAGATTGGCTTGATGTTTTATGAAAATTACTTGCCATTATTATTTCTTTTTTTGTGTGCCATAAAAACTATACGCTAATCTATTTAGTTACTTTGGACCATCATCAATCGCCCAAGACGCTTATTTACTGAGTAGCTACGGCCGCGACTTGGTTGGCGTGAAACTAAAAATTATTTTTATAATTTTTGTCTGTTTTTTTTTTTTTTTACTTTTTTCAATCCAGCTATGCTCCTATTGATGGTAGCGTGATATTAAATACTAGGCTTCCTCAATGAGTGCTCTAACAATATATTTTTTGAAAATGACTGGTATTCCCTTAGATTAGCGTGTTAAAACAAACAAACAACTTTTCCGCTTTATAATATTAATATAGATTTGAGAAAAAAGTTCTATGAGAAAATGATTTCTACTGGATTTTCAAATACTTAGCGATATTCTGCCATATCTGTACACGTAATTATATAGTATTATGTAAAATATATATTATCGAGTATTGGAAATTGGTGAGTGTTGGCTTAATGGTAGAACAGGGGGGGCTACCAAAGTTAGTTTTAGTATTTTAAAGTTACACTTAGTATTTATATAAGTTGATTAAAATTATTGTGCATGAAATAATATATTTTGTAGAACCATTGAATGTATTTGCATGAATGCTTATAAGCTAATAATTAACTGATGTATTTATTAATTGTTCCTCATTTGAAGGTGGTTCAAATGGGGGAGATCGGGATAGATATCCTGCAGACGCTGACCGCTATCCAGACGATGATCGCTATTTGGACGACGACAGATACAGTGGACGGCCGGACCGGTATCCTGACGACCGTTACCCGGCTGGACCTGACCCGGACAGATACCCTCCGGGCAATCGTTACCCTTCCGATAGATATCCAGATGACAGATATCCTCCTGGTGTTGGTCCTGACCGCTTCCCAGATCGTTATTCTCCTGGTATAGATCGTTACCCACCTGGTACAGATCGTTACCCACCAGGCATAGATCGTTATCCACCAGGTATAGATCGTTATCCAACTGGTGTAGATCGTTACCCACCAAACGTAGATCGATACCCATCGGGTGCAGATCGTTACCCACCAAATGTAGATCGATACCCATCAAGTGTAGATCGTTACCCACCGAACATAGATCGATACCCACCGGGTGTAGATAGGTATCCAAATGACAGATATCCATCCGATAGATATCCAGTTTCTAATGGAGATCGCTACCCCATAAACAGTGGACGATATCCGACATATGATTACTCGTCTAATGACATTGGAAGGTATCCAACTAATGATCGTTATCCTATCAGTAGATATCCTATCGATATAATTCCTGATAGATATCCTACCGATCGGTATCCAGAACGATATCCTACTCGTGATAAATATCCAAACAGGTCTGGATGGTATTCCAACCGATATTACGATAGATTTGACCAAGACCGCTATTCTGGGTCTGAATGGGGACGATACCCCTACAGTCGGTACCCGGTTGGGGTTAATAGAGACCCAACACCGTTAGGTGGCGATCGTTACCCTGACTTATACGACAAATATCCGCCGACCGGATCATCCTATCCTGGTAAGCACAACATATTTACTATATACATATAGTTGTTGCTTTTTTGCAGAGTTATGGTTTTAACGTTATCGTCAGAATCTTATCTGATGTTAAATGATGATGTGGTCCAAGATGGTGGACACGCTAAGCCTAGTGGAGGGACTGGCTCTCAAATGCAACTGCCGGAACACATCTACAGATATTCGGCAGCAGACTTTCAACTTGAGGGTGGTAAGCTAGCCGACTAGAAGAATTGAAATGCTGTCCTTGGTCTCTGATAACACTACCATCATACTATGGTTACATCACAATGTTTTCCTTTACCGAAAGCTCAAGTTCATTGTAGGTGGATTCCACATACTACCAACTGAGCTATTATCGCTTCAATATTGATGCTTTGACGGTTTACCTTATTTACTGGTGTGTCAAGGGTTGAAGAGAAAAACCTTTTGTGCTTAGATATTTATAATTTAATTATTATTATATAATATATATAATATTAAGTGGGTGAGTGTGTCCCCGACCAATCCGACTACCGTCCGGGAGTACCTTGCCGGACGGTCAAACAGAAACTTAAATAATAAACTCCGGTAGCCGTACAATGGCGCACCTGCGAACGCTTCCCAGATTCCTACGTAAGCAATATTGTCGCTACAGTGCTAATAATAGCATCATGTAATTAGACATTTTCATCGCAGGTTATAGCCGTGGCGGTTATTATGGATCAGATTTTTCGGGTTCAAATCGATATCCAGACAGAGGCGTTCAACCTGCTCCTGATAGGTAATTGATCCACTTTTCCATATTTCGACTGTTATTGCTTAAAACTTAAAAATTTACATATTCATTTTTATAGGTACCCTCTAGAACCTAGACCTACTTTTGGCTTGAGGCGACCCACAGATAGGCCTGGAGGATACCGGGGAGGCTACTCTCAACAAGGTTTCGACAGACCAATTGGTAAGCAGAGAATATAAAATTACCTTTTTTAAAGTTTTTTGCCTATTATTTTCTATTTTATTACAGGAAGCGCAGTTTATGGAGGTTTAGATCAAGAGGGACCAATTGCACCTATAGGCGGCCCATTAGGTTCAGTGGGACCAGTGACAGGCTCTGTGGGAGGATCTGTAGGAGGCTCAATTAGCGGACCCATAGGAGGTCCATTAGGTGGCCCAATTGGGCGGCCACCTATACAAAGACCTTGGCAAGGATCTAGATGTGAGGAAGACAGTTTTAGACAAGTTGGTAGACAACGCATGCAGAGACGATACGTTCGCCGTTTTACTACTGCCCAATCACTGGCTCATTGCCAACGGGAGTGCATCGAAGCCCGAGACTTCATCTGTCGGGCATTCAACTACAGGTATAAAATAAAAAATTGTGAAAAATTTTACATATACTATTGTATAACAAAAAAGGTGGGTAGGATACAATAACAGTGTTTCTATACATAGTGACCATATTCAGGTAAAACTTACCAAAATGCCCTGCTTAAGTAAGTTGCGTTTTAAGATAATTTGGTGTATTATATCCAATAAGTATGGGAAGTAGTAAGGATCTGTACCCGACAGACCATTGTCGGTTGTGCTGATCTTCATATTCATGTAGATAATGTCATCATAGTGATTATTATTATTATTATTATATATATATGTATATATATATATATATATATATATATATATATATATATATATATATATATATATATATATATATATATATATATATATATATATATATATATATATATATATATATATATATATATATATATATATATATATATAAGTTTGTGATGTATAGCTAATCGAGCATTTGTATGGTAACTCTTTAGAGATGGTGGGTACTCTGGGGAACAACGTGACAACTGCGAATTAAGCGATCGAGATACTCGAGAACTGGATGCAGCTAATCCAGCACATTTTGACAATACAGCCAATGATTATGACTTTTATGAAAGAGCTCTCGGACGGATTGCCGATGACTGTTTAGACGGTAAATGTTTTTCTGTATTCATAGATCAGCAACATATAGATGGTTAGGAGATAAGAGATTTTATTGAAAACTAGCTGTGAACGCGACTTTGTTCGTGTGGAACTAAAACTTATTTAACATTGGGTAAAACCCGTTTTTGATACTTTTTCGATACAGCTTTGCTCCTATTGGTAGTAGTGTGGTATGAAATAGCCTTCCTCAATGATTGTTCTATCAAACAAAATAAGAATTTTTAATAGTATACGATTGGTAGTTCCTAAGATCAGTGCGTTCAATCAAACAATAAAATTATTTCGTTTTATAATATTAATATAAATTATAAACTATAAATTCGCTGTTTACAGTTTCCCAAGTATGTAATGAAGATGGCATGGAATTTACGCTTCGCCTGCCAGAAGGTTTCTATGGTCGAATCTATACATATGGATTCTATGATCGTTGCTTCTTCCGTGGAATTGGTGGAGTAGCAAATGTGTTGCGTATAACCGGTGCGCATGGCTACCCCGAATGTGGAACTCAAAGAGTAAGTTTATAATTTTTATTATATTATTTACTAGCTGAACCTGCGATTTTCTTCGTGTGGGACTAAAAATAATTTAATAGATTTTTCCTGTTTTTGTAACTTTTTCAATTCAGCTTTTCTTTTATTGGTGGCAGTACGACGTTAAATAGCCTCAAACCTTCAACTGCTATCGAATACAAAAAAATTATAATTGAAATCCAACCAGTAGTTCCTAATATTAGCGCGTACAAAGAACTTTTCCGCTTTATAATATTAATATAGATTTATTGACACATCCACATCGTCAATTTTTAATAAGTAATTGAGGTTACTAATGGGTTTTCTGTTAGTGTTACTATGATTTTATAATTATAGATATTATATTTCAACTTGCCTTTTTATCAGCATTTTGGGTACTTAATGTTAGATTAACTTTTTTTGTCTTCTACCCAGAATTAATTTTATTTCGTATTTGTAAATTTCTAGGTTCTTTTACATATAATAAATTTATTACAGTACGGAGATACTATGACGAATATTGTGGTGGTGCAGTTCAGTGATAATGTACAGACATCTCGAGACAAGAGATTTAACTTGACTTGCCTGTTCAGAGGGCCCGCTGAGGCTATCGTGACATCCAATTATATCGGCGCTGGGTGAGACACGTAATTACATGTTACAAAAAAATACCCAGCTTGTTTGAGAAGTGATCACATGGAACACTTTTGAAACACAAATTTCAATGTGTTCTTTTTCGTTAAGGATGTATTATTATTTAAAAAACTTGTTCATTAATTATTTCTAATAAAAGATTATTAATTTACGGATAATTCTAATGTTTCTTGAAAAAATATGTTACTATAATTAAGTAGATCTCTTCTTAAACATGCTATTTGGATTTGTGATATTTGGACATAGTTTCGATTTTTCTAACTAATTTGTTTTGAATTTATAGTACTGTGTTCAGTGAAATGTTTTTCATAAGTTTTTATGTTTATAACTATGTAGTTTGTATTATGCTAAAACTATATTTTATTGTGTGGGTTGTTTATTTGCAACATGCCTTGTGTTTTAGAGTGTAGTATAAACCAAATTTTGAAAACGTTTTTGTCCAATATTTTAGTACTTTTGTTTTACAAAAATTAATT
This sequence comes from Actias luna, assembly GCA_039707435.1. NCBI lineage: Eukaryota > Metazoa > Arthropoda > Insecta > Lepidoptera > Saturniidae > Actias > Actias luna. The sequence continues at coordinate 9,736,203 of JAZHAC010000006.1, read as the reverse complement.
ACAGTAGCGGTTGTAGGTTAGGATGTTATGATTAATATTGTGTTTTGAGAGTGCTGTTATTTCACTAACAGCTACTAACATATGACTTTGAATGAGTTCGTTTAATTATGTCTCTGTTTTATATTTTTCAACAATCAAATTAAATACATATGTACTGGTTTCAAGCGTATATCATATTTAAAGCAATAAAGTCTGGTAACTCTAATAGTTTAAACAAAATTCATTCAAAGTCATTTATTAATTAAAAAACGACTTAATATAAAATCTAATTGTAGTTTTGCTTATGATATGGTTGACAGATCCGGCAGTCCTATTCCCATAGAGTATCTTCCAGAGGAAAGTTCCCTGAACTCGAAGGTTCGGTTGATGATATTGTACCAAGGCAGACCTACTACGACAATAGCTGTTGGCGATCCACTGACGTTCAGACTGGAAGCTCAAGATGGATATAATTATGTAACGGATATATTCGCAACAAATGTTATAGCGAGAGATCCTTATTCTGGACGATCAGTGCAGCTTATTGATAGAATTGGGTACGTATGAATTTCTATTTATTTTTACATATTTTTTTTTTATCGAAGTACGGTAAAGTTATGGCACGGTACCGGATGGTAAGTACAATATAAAACAAAAATTATGGCGGTTGACGGTCGCCGTTGTTATGTGACCAAAACAGTGTATGGTGATCCCGACCCAATCGAAACCAGATGACTACTATATTACCCATTTTTGTATAAGTAAATTATTACATTGAAAAGATTTAATTCAATAATAACATCAAATCTGGATTAATTAGAGATAAATTAATATTAGCTGTAGCGGTGATCGTGGAATAATAAAAATAATTATTTCCTACCGCTATGCTGACATAAATGATGCGGTGGGATGGACAGCAAAAAGCCGGTAAGGCTGTGCTTACATCACTGGATCCCCTCACACCAATACCGAGGAAAAGGAAAGTGTCACTAACCTGGTGGTGATCTGAGGTTCCAGATGATGAAGTAGCGGCAAAAAATCCAACCCAGCGCCGTCCGCAACGCACACATATGTGGTTTCAGCTTTTTATAATTATGCGGGAAAAACCCAACAAAATAGATTGAAGTGCCGCGCGGCAGATATATTAGTACAAAATTTATCGAAAATAAATGCAATTTTTCTGTATATTTGCACACAAAACACAAAAATAAATAATTCTTCAGTTGCATTTTAAATTTTCTCTCAAAAACTAACAACCAACAAGGAAGAAATAACAACTGACGGGCACCATAAAGACGCCTCAAAGGGTTTTTTTTTTTCAAATGTGTGACGGCACCAAGGAGGTCACCACATTAACACCTCTTATCCTCTTAGAAAATGGATAGATAAACGTAGAAGAAAATTGTCCTGAACTATATTTACCTATGTATACAAGAGTAACGGAGCCGCCGCGCGGTGGTAGAAAATTTTAATTCTTACGTTAGTAAATCATTGTCAACTTAGCGATTTGCAATTGAGGCTAATAAATAGCGAGTTATAACTTTTTTGTGATACAAATACATATACTAATATCTTTTTAGCTTCTGGAAGTTAAGAAACAACTGTTGGTTTTGGGTCGCCATAATATAATGTAATTACTTCGTTAACAAAGGCACGCCCAAATGTAGTATTCCGTTACTTTCTACAGTAATACCGTATAGTAGTCATTATATAAGGGCTATAGAGCGTGCACCTTAACATACTATAAATTAAATTGACTAAACAAACAATCTATACAGTAGGTTTAAGTATATAAAATGATTTAAGTTTTACAAGAAACGTTAAAGGCCAAGGTTAATTATAAATAGGTATATAAATTATTATGTTCGGAGACGAAGAGAAAGGATCGTGATATTCACGTGTCATTCGCATGATGCAGCTATTTATACTAAGTATCTGTTTCAAATGTCTGACCTCATGTAACGGGTACATGCAATTTTATTTTGTTATTGCATTATTTACAATTAATTACGGGCAATGGATTTATATAAATACAAAAAAAAATAGGGTTGTGGAACACTCGGTTGGAACGATGATCTTTTCGTATTATATTATTATTAATATACGTATTATATTATTGATTAACAAATACAAACAAATGAATTACTAACGTTTGATAGCAATTAAATGAAACGCAGAAATAACTAATAACTTGAAGGAATGGTGGGAAATTTCGTAATTTATTATTTTTTTCATGATTTAATAATAACATTTTTATTATACATCATTCAATTCATTATAATACATACGATTCGCTACGAAAAAGCTGACGCGTATGTCGTGTACAAACTATTCCTGCGCAGCCGGTGAGAACTTATGTATATTTTGAACCAATAAGAGCGCACCTAATCACGCACAGCCAATTGCATACGCGCTATGGATAACCGTCTACACTATAGAGCTATAGTGCAATATAGAACAGGCTAATACTTCTGAAAAAGGAAAGGGTCATGACGGAAAAAATTACACTTTTTTTCGCCTAACCCCCAACCGCTAAGTATGTATCGTGCGATAAGGACATTCGTTACAGTAAGCATTTTCTATTTATTCTGTTTCGTGATTATAGTGAATGCCTGTTCCTAAAGATAGTCAATGACTTCTCTGTAAAAAACTAAGTATTTTTTATCTTTATCTAACTTCTCCTTTGTTGTCTTATGTTTGTTATTTTGTTCTACATCTCAGTTGCCCAGTCGATCCAGACGTGTTCCCAGAATTGGATAAAGGTCGCAACGGGGATTCATTGGAAGCCAGATTCAACGCTTTCAAGATACCCGAATCAAACTTCTTGGTATTTGAAGCTACAGTACGCACGTGTCGAGATGGCTGTCAGCCCGTACGTATTAAAAATGATACAATTATGATACAATAAATAACAGGTTTTTGATAATTTTATCAATACCATCCTGTGAGCAATAATCGGTATACACAAACATGTTGTTACGTCAATGCGTTAAAAATATGATAACGGGCTCTGTACAGTTCCCAGGGCTATCTAAAGGGTTATCTGTAAGCCAGCGATCACTACACAACATGGACGTTTATGTAATTTTATTACTTAGCACATCTATTGGAATCGAACTTTCTTTATTATTGCGATCATTACATTAGTTCTCGATAATTATAGATTATTAAATGGTAATTACTTACCTTAATATTTATAATTATATAACATTAAAAATATTGTGTACACGAGAATAGGAAAAAGATTTTTTTTTATCAAATATACTAGCTGTGTCCGCGACTTCGTTCGCGTATCACTAACTAATATTAAAAAAAAATCCTTTTTTGTAATATTTTCAATACAGCGTTGCTCCTATTTGTGGTAGGATGATGTTAAAAAGTCTTCCTCAATTATAGCTATATCGATTACAAGAACAATTTTTTAAATTCGAGTGGTAGTTCTTAAGATTAGCGCGTTTAAACAAACAAACAAACGTTTCTGTTTTATACTATTAAATTAATAACGTGTGACACAAGTTTCACGTGTATCTGATAATTTTGATATAATGTAGTGTTGTTATTAAACCTTATAACTGTAAATTTAAGTCTTGTAAGTAATTTTACCAATGTCTAGTGTGACATACACATGTTTTTTTTCGAACTGACCTATGCTATTAGCCCCTAGGGCTTTGACAGCTTCTCCGAACTTTTTGGGGAGAGTGTTGAGATCACTCACCCCGAGGCAGCGGGCACAAGGATGCCAAAATGGCCGACCCTCGGTTTAGGCTGTTGACGGTAAATGAAAAAAGATTCACGATCCTGACTTACCAACAGGTCCTGCATTACTAATTTAGTGATACTAATAACGACCTTATCGGGTAAGCAGCTCAATGGCCGCGAGGGTAGTTTCCTACAGAACCGAATGTTTAATGTACTGTAGCAACATAACACATGGTACCTAATACGAAGCAAAATAATCGTTTCATAGATATTATTGTCACGAAGGATGCAGGGTTATGTTAAACATATAGATAGGTAGTAAAGCTATATGGACACGAACAAAAGATACATTATAATTTTATATTCTATATTAATATTATAAAGTGGAAAAGTTTGTTCGTTCGTTCGAAGGCGCTAATCTTAGGAACTACCTGACAGATTTCAAAAAATCATTTTGTGTATATAAATAGAGAGCAATCATTATCGAAGGCTTAGGGCTATTTAACATCACGTTACCATTAATAGGAACAAAACTGTATTGAAAAAAATTTACAAAACGGGCAAAATTTGTTGAATAATTTAGTTCGGGCACAACTAGTTTCTACAATAAAGACATTATATTAGTTAATCCAGAAATATTATTAGGAAGAAGATCGCATAAGGAACAAGATTCTTTAAGAACAATATTAAGAAACATAATATTTATGTGATTGTCGGCAACGGAAGAAACATTAGGATTATCAAAATTATTAAATGATGTTGATATTATAACAGGCTTGCAAGAAATGGCTTAAAAGTAATATAATAGTACCTAATAATAAAAATACAATAATGTTAAGAATATTTCCACACTAGTAACGTTGACATCTATTTTAGTTCAAAACTGTTTCATAGGAGCCAAAATGTATTTAAAATAATGTTTTGTGAAAATGTCTCCTTTCCAGGCATATTGTCCCAGTAACAGCGGCAGGTCTGAGCCATCATTCGGGCGACGCCGAAGAGACCTTAATTCAACTGTAACTACGGCGGATAACGATACAGTTGAATTTAAATCAGCTGTATCCGGCAGTGTTAATAAAACTGATGGTAATGATGCAAACTCCGTGTACAAAGTATCGTATGAGGAAGCTACAGTCGATAAATATCTGAAAGATGAAGTCGAGACACCAAGCCATGTGAGGAAGATGATTGAGGCAAGTATTTGCTTTTTTGTATTTATTTAGTTGTTTAAATTAGGATCAGGAGGCGTAATGGCTGGTACTTAGTTACCATAATTGCAAAACCGTGGACATAATAAAATACTTAGTTTATTACCTATGAACTAATTATTTATTTTAGGATATCCTTTTACTTTTATTACTTAACTTGTTAAACAGTAATATTATTCAAGCCAAAATTTAGATATATTAGAGTCAAGAACTTGGAAATGCATTAATATTTGAAAAGATAATTAAATAGGATGTTTTGTCAATGTATAGGCTAACGTTTGAATACAATCTACTGTTAGCATGTTATGATATTAAACTCGTATTCGCTGTAGTGTTTGACACAAATTGACCGGCGAGGTTCATGAGTACTCTACCGACACTATCGCTAAGGCATCGTCAATTTTCAGAACATCTTACAGAAATGGTTCATGCTCCTTATTAATTTTAGTTGTTTATAAATTTAATTATGCTTATTCCTTCCTTATGCTCCTTATGCTTATTCATTTATATTACAAAACAAAACTTTGGCAGGTCTTCGATAATCGTAACGAAATGTTAGAAGAAAATGGTCCTTCAGACTCGGCGCCAGTAGTTGCAGAGGTTGGAGTTTGCGTGTCACCCTATCACTACAGAGCATTGTTGGTTGCAATCTGTCTTTTGCTCTCGTTACTACTTGCAATGCTGACTGCTGCCTTGTATATCTATAGGTACGTATATTCTCGTTTAAATGATTAACTTATATGATCTGCAAGCCGCAAGAGTTTCGGATATATTTTTTGTTAGCTTTGTATGACAAATTGGCGACAGTGTACCGGATGGTAAACACGGTACAATATAAAAGTAATCCATTATCGGTCGTCAATACCATACTAGCTTGCAAACCTCTAGATAGTTGGATATATACTGGCCAAGTGGCCAATCCATAAACACATACTAAAGAGTCGTTTATAACTACGTTGGTCACGAGCTAATCAATAACAGATACGTATATCATTCCGCTCGATTACGTTGAAACGAGAATACTAAGACTATTGTTCATAACTAGTGAATGGTGGTCGCTATCCAGCGGGAGACAAATTGGGTCGTAAATATCCATTGCTAATTACTTGGTTATCAAGCAAATCAGTAGTCATTAGAGAAAGATAGAAGTGTTAAACCTCCGTGATATTATTAATAAATACCGTTTTGTTTGAAATAAATGTATTAAAAAATATAATTAAATCAAAATATACTTACTTTTAAAGTTGTAGGTTTTATTATTTTCATTAGTGTTGTTTTGAATTATTTAATTAACGCATATTCTTTAATTAATCTCTCGCGCGGTTTCACAGAATATATAAATTAACTTGCTTATTATTTTTTACATTAGACGGTACTGGCGAGTTCTCCGCAAGAACATCCAAGCTTCAAATTCGGCGCCGACAATGCGGCCAGTGAACCCAGGGCCGAGGCCTACGCGACCTTCATTGTTCTCCGCATCACATTTACACAAACCTTTCTCTCTGAGGTGAATGCTTTGATACCCTACGTAGGGGTACAGCGAAAGCTTATGACATAACTCAACATATTTACGCGCTTTCACTCCAAAAATGTATTTCTGAGCGATTTGTTAATTAAGTAAGCGCTGTAACTATTGGTCTGAGTAGAATAGTTCTAATTTTAGTTTTTAAGTTTAGCGTTAATTTCTTGTAAGTCCCGTTAGTCTGATGTTAAGTGGTGATGATGCACAAGATAGTTTACACGGTAAACCTGTGCAGGGATTGGCTCTTTAGCGCAACTGTCGGAGCGCACCTATAGGTATTTGGCGGCAGATATTCAGCTTGAGGGTGGTAGCTAGAAAAAGTCCTACCAGCACTCTACAATAGACACTTGATGTAAAACCAATGTCATGTTGATGCCCTCGTGTAATGGTAGGTTATTTTTCTACTGACCGCCTAGCCAGCATACTTAAGTCGAAAACTTTCCAAGTACTTTTATGAGTGATTACTAGACTTCGTCTAGCTTATTACCATATTTGGTCATCACATCAATTGAATTCCTGTAAGTTAATCGTAAAATGCTACACCTATTAAAAGTTATTTCGAAGTATTTAATTAACATCTGTTTATTATCTTCATACAAGATGATTCAGTTGCCCAAAGTGGGCAACTAAACACACAGACATTATTATATTTTCAAAGTAATTTTTTAAACTTCAAAGATAACTATAAGTATCTACCTATACCTATATAAGGCAGTATGTGCGTGACCGAATTTATTCTGTATAAAAAAAGTAAATTTAAAAGTAATTCCACTATGCTTAGCGAGCCCGCCATCTTAGGCCACACCGTCTCTTAACATCAGATGCGGCCATAATGCTAAACCTTCCCTAAAAATAAATTAAAACATTATAAAATACCATAATTATTTACAGTAGATTCCCAGGAACCAATTAGACATTACTCATATTTCTCAATAAATTTCTAAATTTTTTATAGATGGCGCTTAAACCTGTATGTTTTTGCTTGTTGATGGTTACATTTTAAGGAACTCGAAATTGAAAGTACATAAACGAAGAGAGTCTATTTTCTTAACAATAATTTTATTTTCTTAATACTTTGTGTGTAATTTAGGGTATTCTTAAGACACATTTTCAGATATGTCGTTATTAGTACGCCACATATAAACTGTAACACTTAGTACTTTCTATTCTATTTACAGTGGTCTTGGAAGAACTTATGCGGATGTGGGTGACGAAGCAGGTTCATCCGGACGCCTGGCAAACGCTTTTGACGACGGCAGTGAACCGATTTACACGGACCCTTCTCTGTTTGAGCGTTCGCGATCTCTTCGCTCCTTACATTCCTTGGACTTAAATCCAGAGCATAGTAACACCCGCTCCTAATGCGAGAAACAATTCATAAAATCATATTCCGTGGTCTTAATAGATTTTAATTATTGCAAAAACTTTCAATTTATGAAATAAATAATAGTACATTTTTAGAGGAAATATTTTTCAATGAATTATATATATTAATTCTGAATGTAAAATTTTTACCTTAACTATTATAAATATGCTCATAAGTGTGTATTCTAGGTTTATAAATAATAATACAATTTCTTTAACATCTGATTAATTCCTTTAATTGAAAAACATTAAATATTGTTTTAAAACACTTAATTATAAGCTGACACTAATAAATATTTTACAGTAAACATGTGTAAAGATTTATTTATTCATAATAAAATATTTTAAAGCTACAAAGTCAATTTATATGTGATAAGGTGCTGGAGTCGGAACACTCATAAGAGGGGAATCTAGATATTCCATTTCACTAGTACTAGGTACTGGTTCTATTTGTGTGTTCAGTTTTTGTTGTAAACATTCATGCAACTTATGAACAGATTCATTGTGCTGTGTACCTGGTTGCAGTGCTTTCATAAGTGTCTGAACCCTTGTCTCTGGTAATTTTGGATGAATATACCAAAGCAATTTTAAAAGGTGCCTAGTGACATTATCTTTTGATAGACCCGCAAAGAAGAATTCATCAAACAAAACAGTGCTAAAATCTTCACCTTGAAATTCATCAGGTAATGGTATTAGCAAAGCGACCAATGCATGTAAAAATGGGTCCTCATAAGCTCTGCCATCTTTGCAACTACCTAGAATACTAAGAATGCGAAGTAAAGCACCACGGTCACGAAGCTTGGCTGCATGTAATGTGTAATACATAGCTAAAACACCACAGACAGAACTTTCTCTCATATATGCTTCACAGGCATCTGGTGGTGGACCTGAATGCTCAATAGTAGTTATAGCTGACTCCCTCTCATCTGGAGGTAGTTTATTGTGCAGCGCCCTCACTTGATCATCAACCATTAAAGACATTAATGCTGGCAAATACTTAGTTACAACTTGACTGTCTAATTTAGGTTCCTTAAAATCTTGGGAATTAATCATCACCCAGGCACTTAAACCTAATGCTAACATACGTAATAGAAGTATTAATATTGTATTATCCCTTGGAAGTCCTTCAGAATTTATTAAATGCTGTAAAATTTTAATTGCCGATGTTGCTAGAAAATTAATTGCATATGGATCACATAGTGTCATAGATAAATCACCAAGAACTTGCTCCTGCCCTCGTTTAATACTGTCCAAAAATCCTTGCAACTCTCTCGACCTTTTTATATCAACAATCCTCTCTCTAATACAAGCATCAAGACACCACGTGAATTTATGACAAGGATCTACCGAAATAATATCCTGAATTTCTAGATCATGTAAGGCCATAAGTAATTCAGCCCTCAGTGTGCAGTAATGAACATTTCTAGTCCTTAGAAACAATGTTCGTAGAAACTGAAGTACCATGTCATACAGTTTTACACTATTTCCAATCATATGTGCAAGTTTTTGTACAACAGCCCCTTGCCTTCTAACTTTAGGTGAGGGTGAGAAGAATAGATTTGTTAGATTCTCATTATCAAAGAGTACATTTTCTTTTTCTCTTATATATTGACTTAAGAGAGGTGACACTTCATCGCCAAATAGGGACTGATTGTCCTGCCATATCTGACGCTTCACTTCTGTATCAGTGTCATTATATAATTCTCTGTCCCTTACTAGAACTCTGAGATACTTATCATCAATGTGGGGAATGTTTTTTAAAATACCCATTATAACAGGCCTAAGAGCTTTTACTCTTACAACTGAGAAACTCTTCGATAATAGTTCCTTAAGTTTTTTGTCATTATCTTTTCCGTCCTTAGAACCGAGTTCATTTATATGAGCAATAAGTTTGTCTCGCAATTCCTCTAATACAGATGTATGAAAATCAAGTCTACGTACTCCATGCAAGTCGAGTAAAGGTAGCATTGGTCGTAAGGAAGGTAATAAAATACCGTTCTCTAACTGGAATTCTTCAATAGCTTTCAATGGGTCAGTACAGCTTGTAAGCGCGTCTCGAAGATATGACTGACCCGGTACGCCTACATCCTCTAATCCAGTACCCGGTAATTTGCTTGAAGAGCCCATGTTGTTAATGTACATGTATCATTGGCTTTATTCAATGATAAATTAAAGAAAAACGGTGGATTGTAAACAACATTGACTAACAACAACGCGGTACACCTTACCAAACAAACATTTGCGTTTTGACATTTCCAATTTTGATGTGTTTAATTTAGGGATGCCCGAAATTCTCGATGTATAATGCATTGAACATTGCAAGCATTAAATATTAATTATTTGGAATATGTAAATAAAGTTCGAAATTACACCCATAAGGGAAAATAGAATGTTCATATAGTATCCATAAATATACATCCATATATCCAATACTAAAATTTCGGTAATTTATAACTTTGGTTTTGTTATTTGAATATTAATTTATAAAAAGTAACGAAATAAATAATAGTTAAAACAAACTAAAAAACACGCATTTATAGAAAACCAAACTAATAAATAAAAAAATAATTTGAATAATTTTGATTTAGAATGTTGTAATTTAAAATAGTGTAAATAAGAAAAAAAAATATTTTAATAAAAGCGTGGGGTGTATAGTGTCAATAGTTATAAATATTTTATTAACAGATATAAGAAGAAGGATTATTATTTCGATAATATTTTAAAAAGCACACCACGCTTTTTTTTAAATAAAATACATTTTTTTATTATTTACATTACTATTAATTTATATTTATTTAAAAGAATTACACTATTCTTATTTGTTGCGCTTATTTTGTTACGCTTGCTTATTTTGTTGAATTAAAATTATCTTTGATATTAGAAAATTTGTTAATATGTATTAGATATATCAATAAAAATAATGATTTGAAATTATAATTAACATTAATTCCTACCTCATCGACTATAGATGAAAGTTATATAAACTAACAAGTTTTATTCTGCAAATTAAATAATGGAATAATCTTGTCAAATCAGTGTTTTTTCATAGGTCTAGACGTATACGATAAGTCTACGAAATTTAAATGAAATCTGACAGTTTTAAGTGGGTTAAAATCAAAAGTGTCGGTTACAAACATTCAAACAAACATACAAGTGAAGCTAATATAATGCGTGTAAAATAGCGTACCTGTATGTATACGTTACTATAACAATCAGTACCCGTTACTATCGTATCGTTACGTTACTCGTTACATTTGATACCTAACAAAGAGCATGGTATCGAGACATGTTACGTACGATATGACATTGATATTGCATTGTTTGCAATTTGTATATTTTGTACGAAAATACTAAAATATGCGAGTAACGAAGTATATTCGTAAGTAACGTTTCAGTACTCGGTAGTAGATGGTGTTACCCGTTACTAGTAACGGATACAAACGGTTTGTTACAGCTCTATTTATTAATTACTACAGCTTTAATAAATTTACTTAAACAGAAAGTAAATTTACGGATACCTTGATTAAATGTTTTAAACTAAATAAAATATTGATAAAAGACTATGGATAAACAAAAAATGTAATATACAATTACACGACTTTCAGTTGGTTGATATGTATTTAGTAGCCAATATTAGTATTATTTTTGTTCTAGATTAATATGCGGGGATGTGGACGGCAATTTCTATTCACTATTTTCACGGGTCGAATCTATAGTAAAAAAATCGGGACAGTTTGATGTACTATTGTGCGTGGGAACGTTCTTTGGTAATGACAATTCCCAATTGGATGATTATAAGTTGGGTCGCAAGAAAGGTAAGTTTTGGAAAATCATACATTGTCCGTGGTAATCTATAACATGGTAAACGTGTGAGGGTTATAAAAGCAAATCCGCTTTAGTTCAAAATTGGTATTATTTTACACGTTGATGGACAGTACAAACTTGGTGGCTGTGCTACGACTGTACTACGACTACTAAACTAGTAACGACTACTAAATTTCATACATTGCCTATAGGCGTAGCGTCATAACGCATAATTATAAAATTATGTGATATGACAGAACGGATTATGCCGTTTAAATCGTAAGACGGTTTGTCAAAGTTTATATTAGTGATATAACAATTAATATATAGACAGACCTATATGCCTATTTACCAGTTCGGAAACACAAATGCAAAGTAAAATTTGCCATTTAGATAGAGATACTTATATAAAATCAGTAACTTGATTGATATCTTTAATATTGATAATTATCCCAGACTGAGAGGTATCAGAAATAAAATCTCGTGTTTTGGTAACTGTTGGAAGTTTGAAGTTTGAAGAAACAGTTACTTCTATTGCAGGAGTGTCCTAGGACTGAGACTAATGAGATATGACTGATCCAAGGTGCTTCATTTATATGTTATTCTACAAAACTTGTATACAATGAACTAGTAATTTTTACTTGTACATGATAAAACATTACATGTACACAAAACAAACATAATTTACCTTTTAGAAAGACAATTGCATGTGAAAACATGTAGTAACACATAGGCCTACCACTGCAGTGCACTACCCTACTGTTTGTATGTAAATACAACATTATTATAAAAGTAAAAACTTGGAAGTCAACAGGCATACTGCTGCATCATTTTTATAATCTTCATGCCTGAGAGTTGCTGTCCATCAACATTTTTAGTGAGTAAACCAAATTCATGCTGCTTTTGAGTACAACAATTTGATGTATTTCTTAAAAAAATACAAATTTTGAACTAAAGTGGATTCTATTTTATATCCCTGTGTATAAATTTTATTGATGTTGTGTTTTAAATATTGATTAATAGGATTTTAGATAATTTTGCTTAAAAAAATGCAAATGAAGTTATATAGTTTTGAACTGTTAAAATTTCTTGTTGCTTTCTGTACTGGGCATGATATGAAAATGAAGGGAAGTCAAGGGACTGGACATTATATTTATGTTATATAGCATTACAACATAACATGTAACCAGAGTTATAGAGGTTCTAAGTGCTAAATTTTAACATTCAATATTGTCTCGAATTTTGAATGCCAATGAAGAAATAAGGATGAGTGAAGGAGGCATTCCCATATTCTGGTGATAAGCCCATAAAAATATAAGTTTTTTACTGATAAAGGTAGATGAAGTTTCAAGGTTATATTTGAGAATTCAGTGAAATTGAGTTTAGGTCAAAATATTAAATTGAATATGACTTCTAGTACTAATGGTAAAGTATGTGCATTATATTAGTTGCATTAGTGAAACAGTACATAATAATAAAACAATATATTTTGAAAACTCACATTATTGTGGACATCATTTTATTAATCTTCTCTTAAATGTTATAACAATTTCCATTGAATTTTACGGGTTTTGTTATAATATAGTAGTAGACCTCAATATTTGTAGGGTGATAGAAAAAGAAGACCAAATTTAAATTTGCATTTAATTTCACAATTTATTTTCATTTTAATTTACATGTTTGGGAAATTAGCTTTGTTATTTTCTTTAAACTTAATGCTACTATTTTAAATGATAGTGTTAGGATTTAATTACTTATTTTACTCCCTCTATTTTTACTAAATAATTATATAATCATCCTGAATAAACTGAAATTCAATACTCATAAAAAAATCAAGGCTTAAATTATTTTAATTAAATTTGATAACAATCCCATTTTGTTATTTCTGTGTAAGACTCATCTTATGCAATTTGAATAAGAATAATAAAATAATTTTCAGTTGGTAAAGTGTATATTATCACATACAAAATGCAAGAATATTTGGAGAAATACTGTAATCGATAATCAAAATGTTTATAAAAATGACAAAATGCTTTCCACAAATAGCAAACTATTGGGAAGTAATATAAAAGAAGTGCTATAAGGAAATAACATTTTTATTTGAAACTTGTCATCTTTTCAGTACCTGTTACAACATATGTATTCGGTCCTTCACAACCAGAACATGTTTCCTACTACTGTGAAGAAGGATCAGAGATTGTACCAAATGTAATTTATATGGGTAAGAATAATTCTTGCATTATAATTTAATCAACACTTATGGTCACTAGGTTAGCATGTGATAGTAATTTCTTGAGTTTTTAAATTGATACATTATTGTGGTTTCTAACTTTAAAATTTAAAGCTGAACTATGAGGAGGTCAAATTTTACTTATTTTTTGTCATAAAAAATTGTAAAAACCATGAATTTTTATATTTGATATATTATTTTAGGCAAAAGAGGAATCTTTACAACAAGTTCTGATGTAAAAATAGCTTATTTGACTGGCTTGTCAAGGAGAGAACTTGGCCAGGATATTCCCAAGTGTATGTTTGAGCCTAGTGACTGCAGTGCAGTGAGAGATGCATGTTTACGAGGTCAGAGTGAGTTTAGAGGAGTGGATGTACTCATTACTACTCTGTGGCCTTCTGGTGTGCAGCAGGATGATTCTCAGAAGGTAAATTAACAATGTCAATCATTTAACAATCAATTAAATGTTTTCATGCACACTTAACAAATTGAGAGTAACACAGAATTTTCATTTATGAAATAGACACTCTCATACTCACATAAACTCAATAACGATCTTTCATACAAACTATTATAACCTATTTTAACCTCTTCAACCCTTTTTTGGCGATAATAGGTATCCTATGTGCTTTTCCAAGGTCTAGTCTATCTCTGTAGCAAATTTCATCAAAATCGTTTAAGTAGTTTAAGTGAGAAAGTGTAACAGACATAAAGAGTTACTTTAGCATTTATAATATTATGTAGCAGGGACAGTAGATGTGAAATTAGTATTTAATGTTCTTGAGTTTATGAATTAAATAGAGTATTAAAAATATTGTTTTGGTAATATAAATTAAACTTTTTTGTAATTATAGTCTTAATCTACTTTATTTTCATCTAATGCCTTGTAAAATTGTTTCAGATAGATGTAGAAGGAGATCGTCTTTCCGATTTATTATCATGGCTTGCTATTCACATAAAGCCTAGATACCATTTTGTTCCATCAACTGGAAAATATTTTGAACGCCAGCCTTACAGGTTATACACATATAGTTGATTATTGTATTTCTTTCTTTATCTATATTAATTTTGTGAAAGAAATCGACTATTCAATTCAGAGGTACTTTTGAAGTGGCGATAGCTTAGTTAGTAGTCAGTACGGACACCGCGTTAGTGGACGTGAGTTCGAATTCGTGCAATTAGCCTGAGCTTTTGGTAAAGGAAAACGTCGTGACGAAACCGTAGCATGGTTGTAGGGATTTGTAATGCCCACCTGGATAGTTATTACCTTCAAGTTGAAAATCTGCCGCCTAACTAATGGGTGTGTTTCGGCAGTTGCACTCGAGTGTCAGTCCCTCCACTAGGCTTAGCGCGTCCACCATCTTGGGACATATTGTCAATTAACTTGAGGTGAGATTGTGACCATAATACTAAACCTCAAGTATAATGTAAAAAAAAATTATGTAGAGTATTGCTTTATAAATGTACTAGCTTGTATCCGCGGTTTCGCTCATGTTAGTAATGATTTTGTGAAATCTGATGACCCAATAAAAAGTTTAATGTAAAGTTTATTCCTCTCTTTATCCCACTTCCAATAAGATTTTTAGCGAGAAAAAGTAGTCGATGACCGTCTCTGATGTCCGATCTTTGCCAAACAAACAAATAAACTCACTTTCGCATTTATAATATTAGTATGGATAGTATATAGTAAGAATAGTAAGGATTAGGCATTTCCGTCCGATTAACATATTAAGAGGAAATGCCTGTCTTTTGTTTTTACTGGCGGGAAAAATGTTATAAAAAAGTAAAATAGCTATAAAAAGATGAAGAATCATTGGAATTCAAATAGTGAATAGCGCTAAACCGTCTACAAATAAATATATATTATGGTATTTTGTTTTCATCAGAAATCAAAGTGTACATCAAGATTACAGAGAGTGTGCGACAAGATTCATAGCCTTAGCTCCTGTTGGAAATAAAGCCAAGGAAAAGTGGATTTATGCCTGTTCATTACAACCTATTACAAAAATGAGGGTCACGGATCTGTTGCAAGCCACGACTGATGAGACACCATGTCCTTACGATCCAGAACTGCTAAAGCAACATCAACCGGGAAAAGTGGTTAAGGTAAGTCAAAATATATATTCAAATTGTCCTTCTGCAACATGTGTATGTACACAAGTCCCTCAAGGTCAGTAGATAGGATCGGCAAGTTCGGTGCTTTAGACCACAATGTCTTAAGGTAATATTTCCAGTGATCCAGAATTAGCCAGGTACTTACAAGGAAGAGGTGTCTAGGCAAACCCCATAATTGGCCCATTATAAGACTAATAAAATGTATATTAATATTATAAAGCGGAATAGTTTGTTTCAATGTTTACATACGTATGTATTGATTATTGAAATAAGAAAACCCAAATGTCAATAATCATCTTATTAGCAATAACTTTATTAAAAACTGAGTTTTTACGAAATATGTGAATTCACAAAGCAGTCTCTACATCTGTTTAAATACATAATTTCATCCAACTCATTAGAGCGGTTTCTGAGATACGTGAAATTAAATCAAGGGTAATGGAGCATGGGTCCACCCATGTAGATGGTTCATTGTGAGAGGAAATGATGACGTCAATTTTTATTTATTTATTTTCGCCGCGATCATAACCACCGTGGTCGTCATGTGAACTGTATATGCGTGGGATCAAAATATTGTTAACGTTTTTAAGTTCCGACAATTGCATTCATATGCTAAAAAGAGCGATTACTGGAGAGTTTCTTTCGCTGTTTCTTCTCTTCCAGAAGCCCATGTTATTCTGAAACGGTAGTAGTTTTTTGACTTCAAAAAAGTGATATTATTATCCTATTTTTGAGAAATAACCGATTTTATTGGAACGCTTAGTGAAACGTTGCTAATGGTGATAATAACATCAAAAGAAACTTTTCTTTTAGGTATCTGGAAACGGTCAGTTCTTTTTCGACATGGATTCACATTCCGAGGATCAAGGCAAGAGAAAAAGTGCCGGTGATAAACCAGATGCTAAAAAAAGAAATATTGAACCCGGTATGTGTACACGACAAAGTACTTTATATGTCTAGCAAAATTTGTGTATAAAATCCAATCGTCATATATTATTATTTATTATTGACTGCACTGTTGGTCTAGCGATTTAAGCGGTCGCCTGTTGTGTGTTCGATCCTCGCACGGGACAATTATATCTGAAAATAATGGTTCTGAGACTGGGTGTTTGTATTCATTGCTTGTATGGTTATTTATACTTGATATTGGCGAAAATGCCTACATAGACAAAAAAATCTCTTTTGTTGTAACACCATATTTCCTTTAATTTTTTTGTTAGAAATGTTTTCAAACCAGTTTAAAGCTCGTTTCTTCCTTTATTAACAAATAGAGAATTGTTAATGTTTCAGAAAAAGTAGATTGACATAGGATTGGGTGTAATTCAGTGCAGCAAAACTAACAATATTAATTGCTTAAAAATCCTTTTCTATGCTATCTGTTGATGATTTCGTAAGAGTCTTCCTAAGAGGCACTGTCTGTTAAAATTTGTTTAAACATGACAAACGTCAAATTTATTAATACTTCCGTGGTTGTTATGTCCCAATTAGTGTTGACAACTCTCAAAACATAGATTTAGTCGTTTTGTTTTGATTAATGTGGTGTTTAAAATCCAATTTTTTACGGACTTACTCATAGCAACGCACTCAAATACATTACCCGGGCACAAGACAAGGCGAGAGAGGCATGTGGTGACTCGTCAGGTGCCAATCATCCGACACTATCCAACTAAAACACACCACCGCAACACTTCAAACTCCCGTCCATTAATTAGAATGTAACTTTTACTTTATGTGTTATGACCATAATCTCACCTTACGTGACGTGAACCTGTGGAGGAACTGGCTCTCAAATGCAACTGCTGGAACTCACCTATTGGTATTTGGCAGCACATTTTCAATTTTAGGGTGGTAGTTAGCCAGGCAGGCATTAGAAAATACCCTAAAACAATTCTATGGTTTCCCCACGATGTTTACCTTTACCGAAAGCTCAAGCGCATTGTAGGTGTATCCGAACTCACGTCCCTCTTCGCTGCGTCCGTACATACTACGACTTTAACACAATTATCATAACAATACAATTGACATTAAGATGGTGCAGACCAAGAGTCTGCAGTGTAGTGGTACCAGAGATCAGGGGGAACGCATACACTTCTTCTAGTCCCCTCATAACGACGCTGGTCGGTGTGGTCGCGGCGAAAACGTTACTAATGATGCCATTAGCGGGCGTTTAGAGGGGGGAGGGGATTGAGCCGTATCTCGCCCAATCTCACATGACGTTTTTTTTTTTCAATAAATTAATTTCTTGTCACACAAACCCCAAATTTTTTTCTCAGTGTAAATTAAATATTAAATGTTTCTCCACTAAGCGTAAATAGTCTAAAATAAAAAGAATTAATCAAATAGTTTATTTCAATAAACCCAACGCAATCAAACGCAGATGAACTTATGTAGATTAAACACTTGCATTTACAAAAATCCCACGTGAGATTAGAGCGGAAGGGAGGAGGGGTTCGAGCAAAAACTCACGAAATCTCACCAGGGAGGGAGACAAAGTCGCCAGAATCGTAACTACTGGATGCTCCTTATTGTCAATCACCCCAAGCTCACAATGACGCATCCGCAAGGGTGAACCCATACTCCGTTCTACTTGAGTTAACGATTGTAACACTCGGAAGCAACTGGACCGGAAAATAAACGGAAAGTTGTGAGAGCGTGAATGCTATGAAATTTCCCCCGGGTCTGCTAATAGTCTTTAAATACATTTTGGTTGCGATGTATTAGTAAACTATTATTTCGACAATTATATATCTTTATTTCTAGTTAACATAAAATAGTCAATTTTAGAAATATGAAATACTACATTTTACGTCCGGCTTCGCTCACGTTAATCTTGATTTTGTTAAATAGATCGGATGACGCAATAAAAAGTTTCATACAAAGTTTATCTCTCTCTTTACCCCACTTCCAATAAGGTTTTATCTTTATATCTATACCAAAATTCATCATAATCGGATCAGCGGTTTAGGCATGAAAACGTAACAAATAAACTCACTTTCGTATTTATAATATTAGTATGCCGCGTCAATGGACGTGAGTTCGAATGCACCTAAAATGAGCCTGAGCTTTTGGTGAACAAAACGTTATGATGAAACCATACATGGTGGTAGAGCTTTTTTTAATGCCCGCCGGAGAGCTACCACCGTCAACTTGAAAATCTTCCGCCAAATACCAATAGGTGTATTTCCGTAGTTGCACTTGCAAACCAGTACCTGCACTGGGTCTAGCGTATCCACTATTTTGGGGTATATCTTCACTGAATATGTGGTGAGATTGTGACCATAATTTTTTTTTTTCACTTTGAAGACATCATACTTAATATGACTATGTAACTTACAGAATTTTGGATAAATCTATCTGTCCTCCAACAGGAACGTTAAAAACGGTTGTTAATTTGTGATTTTTGATGTTTTCAGACGCTTGCTGGTTCTGCCTGTCATCGCCGAAGGTGGAGTCGCATCTTGTGATATGTGTCGGAAATCAATGTTATTTGGCGCTCGCAAAAGGACCTCTTACACCATACCATGCGTTAATATTACCTATTGAACATCATCAATCTAGCACTAAGGTATGTTGTACGGTATATGAATGAACTAGTTTTGCCCGCGACTACGTTCGCGTGGAAGTTAAGAGTATTGAATATTTTTTTTACGTTTTTAATACTTTTTTCAATACAGCTTTGCTCATATTTTTGATAGTGTGATGTTAAATAACCTAAAGCCTCCCTCAACGATTACTCTATCAAACACAAAAGAAAATTTTGAAATCCTAGTAGTAATTTCAAACAAATTCCGCTTTTTTTTCGGTTTATAATATTAATTAACTGTAGCAGCGACTTCGATCGCGTGGAACTAAAAATGATTTTATAATTTTTGCCTATATTGTCACTTTTTAATACACCTATACTCCTATTGGTGGTAACGTGATGTCACATAACCTAAAACCTTCCTTAATATGGCTCTATCAAAGGCAAAAAAAAAAAAAAAATTTGAAATTCGACTGGTAGTTCTTCAGATAAGCACTTTCAAACAAACTTTACCTGTTCATAATACTAACTAGATTTTACGTGCGGCTTCGCTATTGATTTTGTCAAACTAATCAGATGACACAAAAAAAACGTTTAATAAAAAATTTATCCCTCTTTTTACTCCACTTCCAATAAGGTTATCGCGACAAAAAGTAGTCTTTCACCGTCTCCAGGTTCCCATCGGTCTATATACCAAAGATCATCGTAATCAATTCATCGGTTTAGGCGTGAATGCGTGACAGACAAACAAACAAACCCACTTTCGCATTTATAATATTAGTATGGATATAGATATAGATGAGTGTATCGACTAAAAGTTATACAATATTTCGCTTTATGATGTGCATATATTGGCGAGCTTAATACTATAATTTATTGCTTCCACCATCCTAACTACGTTTTATGTACAATTATTCAAATACTTGCTACAACCTTGCAAATCTTAAATGTTCATATCACGCTCTAAAAGACCATGATTTTTTTTGTCAAAGCTGTCTAGTCTGTGTCAGCCAATAAATCATGTCCATAGTTATAATTATAATTCACTCATGTCTTCAATAACCAAATTATATTACGTAAAAATATATATTACATACCATGAGGAAAAATGATGAAAACCTATGAATTAAAATAGAAGATTCCGCTAAAGCACTTATGTCCCCTTTTTATACATTATAGGTCATGGCCACAATCTCTCCTGATGTTAAGTAACGATGTGGTGCAAGATGGTGGATACGCTAATTACACTGCAGGGGCTGGTTCTCAAATACAACTGTTGGAACACACCAATAGGTATTTGGCTGTTCAATTTAAGAGATACTAGAAGAAATGCAATAGCTGTCACTGATTTCTGCTTGTTTGCTGGTTGCTATGTAGGCGGACATTAAAAATGACCCTATGACTATGCTATGGTTTCTTCCAGATATTTACTGAAACCAAAAGCTTAGACTCATAATACGGATTCGAATTCACTTTAATTGACGCGGCATTCGTACACACAACCCACTAGGCCATTTTAATGCTTAAATTTCTACTCATTTTTCAGGCACCGGACGCAGTAATAGAAGAGATACGTAAGTTTAAAGAAGCTGTAAAGAAATTTTATATATCGATGGGTCAGCTTGTGGTATTCTTTGAGAGGAACTATAGAACGTCGCACATGCAGGTCCAGTGCGTGCCGGTGCCGCGCGTATGCGAGACTCAGCTTCTAGAAGTCTTCCAGGTTCGTTCCAATTCTTATAGTTAACTGGTGTGGTATTGCCTATATTTATGTATTGCATACCTTTTTTTAAATAAAATGTAATCTTCTTCTGTACCTTAATAATAGAAATGGTGTTCTAAGGTTAGGCTGAGTTCTTTAGAAATCAAACTTGACAAAATTAGGGTACTGATGCTCCACTATCGATAATGATCTGCATTATTTTTGTAATATAACTTTCTGTTTTAACCTTTGTTTCAAAACTCGAAAATATTAGGCCTATTGTTTTTAGTTGTAAGAATAAAGTGTGACATAGACATAAAGGGTGACATTGCATAGTAGTGCTTGCTACCTCTGTATAACAAAATTTGTCAGCAAGGCTAGACTAAACAATTGAGGTTTGTGGATTTGTTTCTGCAGGATGAAGCTGGGCTCAATAGTATTCAGATGGAAGTGCTT
The DNA here is from genome assembly GCA_039707435.1 of Actias luna. Lineage (NCBI taxonomy): Eukaryota > Metazoa > Arthropoda > Insecta > Lepidoptera > Saturniidae > Actias > Actias luna. Next base: position 9,714,600 of record JAZHAC010000006.1, on the reverse strand, counting down.
CCCCCATACACCGACATAAGGCAGGTGGCGTTGCCGGGTTCGCCTTACTTCCATGCAGAGTTACCGACTGGCGATCAGATCTACGCTAGAACTAAGAACTTCCCACTACAGTTTGGCAGGTATGTTATTTACGTTTAGTATGACCATAATAATTTTGACTATACCGCCAGCATTTTGACTCTAATAAGAAATACTTAGGTGATCGTGAAATTTATATTCCAGAGTGTGAGGTTGTTGTTGGACAATTGAATAGCATTTATAATGTATTTTTTTATGGAATAGGGGGTAAACGAGCTAGCATCTCACCTGATGATAAGTGATCACCGCCGCCCATGGACACCCACAGCACCAGGAGAATCGCAGGTGCGTTGCCGGCCTTTATAGAACGGACTGTATCTCAAGCGCAACTGCCGGAGAACACCTATTGGTATTTGGCGGCATATTTACAAATTGAGGGTGGTAGCTATCCAGGCGGACATTAGAAAAAGCCCTACCACCATGCTATGGTTTCCTCACTATGTTTTCTTTCACCGAAAACTCAAATTCATTGTAGGGTGTTTGGGTGCCAACTCACGTCCTATGACGCGACGTTCCTAAACACTACCACTAAGCTATCATCGCTTCAAGCTGTTTGTGTAATGCTGTAATGTAGGTTTGTTTTTGTATTGTCTAATATTGTACATCAATCAATTTTCTTTCTCGTCTTTCTATTTATTTAACGGCCGTTTTCGATTGCCGAGTGACGATGACAGTTACGAACAGCAATAGATTATGGATCGCGCACTGGTCGTCGTTATTTTTGGGTTGTACTGTACTCTTTAGGCACTGTGAATACACTTTGTAGTACTATAGTAAAAAAATAAAGCGGCATGTGTTTAAGACCACATGACAGAAGTAAAAACTTCAAGGCGAGGCTAATAATACGAAATAGAACTATAACGAATTACATAAAACGTATTGGCTCGATACATAAGGTGTTTATGTCGATACCGAATGCGACTGATACGTCATGCTTGCTTATTTAATGCTCGCCGACCGAGTATAGCAGTGACGCTTCTAATGAAGTTTTTGCTGGATAAATTGCCTTAAACTGTCCATTTTGGTGTTATACTAAAGTCGTTTTTAGTTCAGTTCGATTTTGCTTTTGTTCCTCAGGGATGTGCTTTCGAGTCCGCCGATATTGAACTGCGAAGACAAAGCAGACTGGCGCCAATGCCTTCTCTCGAAAGAGGAAGAGATCTCCTATGTAGCCAATTTTCGTGAAAAGTTCAAACCTTTCGATTTCACCGCTGAACAGGATAGCGACAGCGATTAAATAACGCATTATTTGTATATATTTTAATCTTTTGGAACTATGCTTGAGTATAGATAAAAAAATGAATTCAGAGTGATTTGTTTTATTTTCTTTGAAGTAAAATCTAATAGATTTGCGGAGGCATATATCACAAACTCAAATCAGTACTTAGATGAAATTATACCAGCACCTTACAATCACATTAAATCGTACTCGTCCATGCACCTTGGGCCGCGCTGGACAGTGGCCGCTCGCGGACAGCCAGTGCTTGGTGATCCAACATCCGTATTCTGATATCAATTAAAATTGTACGAATTATCTGTGCCTCATTTCCTTTCTTATATTCGTTAATCAATAAATCGTTCACGTCGGACACCTATGTGGATTTATATTTGGGTCACACCGACAGATTAACAAACCTAAACTCAAGGATACATGAGAATAATTTTTTCACCAACGCATTTAAGATATTTATATATTTTTAAAACAAAAATACTATATTATATACTACCATTAATTCATTTTCAATATGTCGAATTACGTAGCCCGATTAGGAATAAAATATTCGGGCATTTCCCCAACAGCGGCGGCCAGTGGTGCTGATTAAGTCTACCTAATTAACCCTTAAATACATAATTGTCTTTATTTTAGCAAAAAAAAACATACTTAAGTTATTAGGTACGTTCAAGGAAAAATAATTAAAAAAACCAAAATGCATATTTTCATAAATATTTTTATTAAAACTTCCCTGTATCAAAAATGAAACGCTACGCATTACAGTCTGTAAATATCATGACAATGATAAAATTCTACATTTAACTATTATATTATAATTTGATATTATGAAATAAATAAAAACAGTTGGATTTTTTTTGAGTAAAGTTACATATGGTTGCGATTTGCACCCCTTGTGTTAGTCGGCCAATAGTATTTGAAACAGCACCAAGTTTAGGCTCATTAGGAAGACGATCGTGAATCATTTTTCCTGAATTAATTTCAAATTGATAAGCGTTAATTCATAGGGCAAGGAACTAAATCTATTATCTAGGTGATCAATTACTGGCCTCAATTTATGGAGTCTATCATGGTTGCGATGATTTGTAGCTAAATGTTTATCATTATCATTGAAATGGAAAAAAAAAACGAATATTCTCAGTCCTGTTTAGTGTCATAGTTTCTGATATGGGGTTAAACGCATGCTTAGTAACGCCAGTTCGAACGTATATTTGGGTATCGGAAAAACAGATATGTATGTGAGGACCCTAAATACTGTCGCAGTTCCGTTTTGGTAATTGCATATGGTCGAGCTGGTTTTTTTGCACACTGTACCTATTGCTTTCTAGTACAATTTTGTCCAAAAAGTACCCGGTAAAAAATATAGAAAAAAAATAATAATAAAATGGTGTTTCAAGGTTAGCAATGTCTGAAGAGTTAGGAATATTGTTAAAGTCTAAAATTAGTCAATATACAGCACTCTTTATAAAACTCACATTTTCCCCATACAATTATTAGCAAGAACGATTTTTGCTCGTTTTTTAAAGTTTCTTCGATACGTCTACTCCTACTAGTGGCAGCGAGATTTTAAATAGACAAAAATTTCTCCGCTTTATAGGTAATATTATTATTGTAGATGTATATAATAGTTAGGTACATAAATTTTGTCATGTGATATATTTTAAATCTCTAATATTTTTTAAGAAACTTTTTTAAATTGAATAGTATAAAAAGATATTTGGGACTACATTTATTGCTCAAGACGATTTGCAAATTCTTTTTTTTATAGTTTATAGGTTTAGCGTTTTGACTACAATCTCATCTGATGTTAAGTGATGACGTGACACGGGACGGTGGACTCGCTAAGCCTGGTGGAAAGACTGGCTCTCAAGTGCAACCGCCGGAACACACCTACCGATATTTGACGGCAGATTTTCAACTTAAGCCATACGGACATAAGAAAAGCCCTATCACTATTTTTCATCACGTTTTCACTAAAAGATTAATCTCATTGCTGGGATACCAACTCACGTCCTTTGACGCAACGTCCGTACACGATACCAATGAGATGCTGTCATTGCTTCAAATTCGTTTTGTGTCAACCAACATCTTATATGTACTTTTATTTATTGTAATATTATAATGTAAACTTTATCGGTGTTGCACTAATAAATATAAATATAAATAAAAAAGGAGGATTCCTTAAACGATAAGCTCAAGATCGATCACGTCCATTGACGCGAGATGATAAGACGTTAGTTATAATACGTTGGCTATATACCATTCGTTATTGTAGTGTTCAAAAACGATTATAAGTAATGGACATTGTAATCTTTTAAATTGTAGAGTTTAAAATGAGATTTTAGATTAAATTAAATGCTAAAGATGATTAAGCAATTCTTTAAGATCAGATTAATAACATGTCAATAAAACACCATCCCTGATGAAGTATTATTAATTAATAAAATAAATATAAAAAATGTTAATATAAATACATCAGCATGTCGTGCAAAGTGCAGCAATGTGACGACACGATTGGTTTAGGGGCTTCGTCGCCAACGCCCTCCGCTCGCTCGCTCGCAGTCGCCTCGCTGTTCACGCAGCGCCAAAATGTTGTAGGCTCGAATCGCAGTTATGACAGTTATTTTTGTAATCCCCAAATGATTTTTCATAGTCTGGGTGTTACTTTATGTTCGATGCTTATAGTTATTTTCGCTTGAAATTGATAGAAATTTCCTACAAAGGAATATGTGATAATAAAAAAAAAACATATTTTTTGTAGCGTCATATATTTTGAATTTGTGATATCATTTAAATTGAATACTGACTGACGAGATTTTGCAGTTTTGTAACCGTGAATCTACCATAACACACCTGAGATCACATCCTACATTTACATAGTTGGTTATTTTTGAAGCCAAGATAGCTCAGTGGCAATGTGTACGGACTCCGCGTCAAGGGACGTGAGTTCGAATCCACCTACAAAGAGCTTGAGCTTTCGGTGAAGGAAAACATCGTGCGATAACCAAAGCATGGTGGTAGGGCTTTAATCTAATGCCCGCCTGACTAGTAACGACCCTCAAGTTGACAATCTGCCGCCAAATACCAATAGGAGTGTTTCGGCAGTTGCACTTTGAGAGCCAGCCCTCCACAGATTTAGTGTGTCTACCAACTTGGGCCGTATAGTCACTTAAGATCAGGTGAGATTATGATCATAACGCTAAACCTAAGACTATAAAAAAACAAGTGATATAAGAATAAACTGACCTCCTAAAGTACTGAAATATAACTTGCTACTGCTTAAGTACCTGCAGAGGTCAGTTTATTCGAATATCACTTGTTAAAGTACCAACCTGTCAAATAATAGAAAAACTTTGACTACATAGGATGTACCTAATAAATTACTAAACTAAATTAAAATGTTAATTGTCGTTTCTTAGTTTTTAATAAAACAAATACTCATAATACAAAAAAAAATAGTTTAAAGAAGATCACGATACAAATTTAATATTTATATCTTTTCATACAATTTTATATCTAATTATTAATGTAACGTATATTAAAAACAATATTTAGAACTTATAGATTTAATGTATAAATATATTATATTCTATAAAATCTATTCTCATTTAAACTTGTATTAGTATATGAAGCTTGGTCAAGGTCCCTAAACTCTTATTTCTAAATACTCTATAATAAAGTTATTCATGATTACAGTCATAAATATTTCATTAATCAATATAAGTTTTATAAAAATAACGTTATTTCTACATTATTTATGCAGTACAGTATTATACAGTAGTAGTTTTGATGTTGATAAACACCGTCTTAGGGCCTAAATTAAATAAAGATTTTTGATTTGATTTGAAAGATAAAACTGACTGTATAAAAGTGGCCCTGGTATGTGTCGAAGAAGTCCACAAGTGAGACAAATTGACCAGAGTTAAATTTCTTAATATTTTCTTAATAAATGACTCCTAATATTATTTCTGAATTATTGTAAGAGTAATTTTGTAATAAAAAGTTAATTTGATTCTATATGCAGACATTTTTAAGTTACAAAGTAAACCGTATCCGGGCGTGCTTCCAATATTGTGTACTGATCACGCGGGGCACGACCTACTCTTATACTATCATTAAACTATACTATGCGTCTCATTAAATACTATCTATGGCAATAGCAATGACAATTATGCCATCATACATATCTCCATCCCCCGAAATATACAACTGACGAATTGAAGAGATGATAGCTTAATTGGTAATGTGTACTGCCGTCGCGTCAAGGGACGTCAGTTGGGACCCACCTATAATGAGCTTGAGCTTATGGTGAAGGAAAACGTGATGAAAATATAGCATGGTGGTAGGGCTTTTTCTAATGCCCGCTTGGCTAACTACCACCCTCCACTTGAAAATCTGCCGTCAAATACCTATAGGTGTGTGCCGGCAGTTGCACTTGAGAGCCAGTGCCTCCACTAGGCTTAGCATGTCCAACGTCTCGGGCCACATTAATATCAGGTAAGATTATGGCCATATCGCTAAATCTTAAATATAAAGAGGAAAAAAAAAAGAATTACGGACCTAGGTGATTTTATTTACATTGTACTGTACGTAATACAATGTGCATAAGTTGTGTACGTTGAGTAGTCAGGTTTTTCTTTTAACTTGATGCTTGAAATACATGCATACACGTATTTGTCATATCGGATCTTTCATTTACACTTTTATCATATATAATCGTAACTCGGTCTTTGTTTAAACGACATAGATGACAAATATTCATATACACCTAAAGAACTTTAATAGAACTAATAAATCGTAAATACCCTAACTTCGTGCTAACAGGATTCTGTTCGTTTACATATTTAAAATACAGTTAAAGAAACGGGCAAGAATGGTTCTGAGCGGTTAGAAAATTTTGCCATCATTTCTAAAAAAACGGTTAAATTTTAAAAATCTGTTAACAATTTAGCCAAATTTATTTGAGAACAATATGGAATACATGTTGAAATAAAACTAATTTAAACGGATTTTATCGCGGTTATTTATTAAATTTTGATCCCGACGTTTCGAAAGCTTTTCAGCCTTCGTCCGCCCCGTGACCACGAAGGCTGAAAAGCTTTCGAAACGTCGGGATCAAAATTTAATAAATAACCGCGATAAAATTTTGCCATCATTTCTAAAAAAACGGTTAAATTTTAAAAATCTGTTAACAATTTAGCCAAATTTATTTGAGAACAATATGGAATACATGTTGAAATAAAACTAATTTAAACGGATTTTATCGCGGTTATTTATTAAATTTTGATCCCGACGTTTCGAAAGCTTTTCAGCCTTCGTCCGCCCCGTGACCACGAAGGCTGAAAAGCTTTCGAAACGTCGGGATCAAAATTTAATAAATAACCGCGATAAAATCCGTTTAAATTAGTTTTATTTCAATGAATAATATTCGCGTAAACCTAAGAAATCATTATGGAATACATGTTTTATGACATTAAAACTGTTCTTTAATTTCCGAATTTTAAATTGTAACACTATTTTTTGGTGCGTGAACTTCAGTTTGCCTTAAATAACAAACACAAGATTAAAAAGTCTAAAAGTTTAGTTCTGTAATAATGATTACTTATATTAAATTTTGAACAAAATTATATTCTATCGATTTTTTGTCATTATTTTTACTCAAATATAATAATTTCGAACGACAGCGCACAAGACGCATGCCGCATCACTGGATAGATATATAAACTTCTTATCAATGGAAGAAACGTGTAAATATGACGTTAGGAACTTTATTCCTTGATAATCCAATTTTGAACTAGTATAGCATATACGTGCATGGTGTACGCATTTCTTATATCATTACGTATAATTTTAATCCATCTACTATACACAAAAAAATAAGTTATAAAAGACAATACTTTCGATTTAGTTGTATGCGTGTAAGGATATTCTGTATATCGCTCTCAAATCACAACGTCTAAACTGTAAGTATCAGCAAAATATTCAGTGGACTTTGTAAACTTATTACCAAAAAGTATACATATCTGCACTGAGTTTTCTATTCTGTAAAGTATTTCTCCACGCTGTAAGACATGCACACTCTCCGCCGTTTTGGTATTTAGTGTATTATCTACGCTCCGCCGTGCGCTGGTTAACTAACTGCAAAAACCACAGTATTATGACTCACTGACTCAGTCTAGTCGATTTTCAGTTTCACATAATCTTTTGAAAGAGGCCGCGCCGAAAACAGTTTTTAGAAGTATATGTAGAAAAGGTAACGGTTAGTTATGTAGTTAGTGGTTTACTTTGTTTGTTTTAGTAAGTGATAAGTAATTTATTAACTGAATAATGAAAACCGAGGAACACAAACATTCACAGTCTCTAGTTGAATAGTCACTATCCGTACTTTATTTTAATATCATAACACATTATGAATTTATCGTACTATGAATAGTAGAGTGCCTTAAGCATCTAGAATTGAAAAAGCTCGGAATCCAATTACCGTTAACGAATTATTATGAGACCTGTTGGATTGTATTGTTGATAAGGTATATTAAAATGTTTACCAATTAAAAATCGTTGCTTTTTATTTAATAATAAAATAAATAAAATAAGGCATATAATATAAGACATTACGAGCTTAACTAAGTAATGTAGTGTCAAAATCGTGTTATAAATACATTTCTATCATATAATATTAAAAAGTAATAGTATGAAACAATAAGTGTAAAAAAAAAAGTTTATAAAAAATATTTATTTAGTTCGCCTCTCATACATGCTTAAAAATGATTAAACTTCAATTATTCCGTTTTCTGACAATCGTCATTCTCTTCAATATATTTATAAATTTTCTCCATTGCTATATCCACCATTAGAATTCGAGGATGAACTTTTTTTTCAGCATTATGAGTTTGTGCAGCATTTTTGAGAGAGTGATAGCAATGTGAATGATATTTTGCACCAAGACTCTGTAGATCCATTACTCCAGAAATTCTTTTATGAATTTCTCTACAGGAATCATTTTTTTGTAATGCTACAAAACTAATTAAATTTTCCTTGAAAAACGTACTATTGACGTATGCAATTTTTTGGCGCTGACTTTTTTTTTTTTTCTCTTTCGTCTCATTTGCTTCCATACCGCAAATTAAACAATTTTTTTCCCAGTCGAAATTTATGGAGATACTACTTCGCAGTTTCTTTTTAGGTGGAGACTGAGCAGAATCTTCTTTTGCCTGCTTTTTTTGAATCTCAATATATTTTTTATTAATATATTTCTGTCTGCATATTGCATGAGCATATACAAACTGAGATTCTAAAAATCTAATTAAGCCATCTTGTCGCTCATTTGAAGCAGCTCTCAAAGTTGCGACTCCTCTGGTAATTTTTATTACATCTCCTAAATCTGTGCTAAGCCTGAACCAGAACCCAATTTATCACAAATAATACAAACGATTGTATCATCATTTTCATTGTGAGTTGAATCTTCCATGGTTCATTTAAATTCTGCAATACAGAAAAATGTATGTTTCAACAAAAAGTTCCTAAAAATACTCTTAATAATTGGAAGATAAAACATAATTTCACATAATTAGTAATTTCCTTTCTTAAATCATTAATAGAATTAAAAAATATTATACAAAGAAATGTATGGTGATGAATTACCTACTGAAACGCAGAGATCTTTTGTTTTTAAACAAATACTTTACAAAGCAATATTTTTTTTGATATTGCATTGTTTTTATTTAACAAAAATGTATCGAAACGTCTTGAAAAAATAATTATTAAATTGAAAAATATGCACAGCAGAAAGAACACAACAGTACCGAAACACGTTTTTCAATCGACTAACCGTACCGAGCAGCTGCCGCTGCCCTTCCCCTTCACCTTTTTTCTACCTGCTCCTTGCTTTTACGGCCCTTTTTGACTATCTGGTATCTATGAAAGATGTTTTCTAAAATGTATTTTACTTAAATTATGAATATTTTATAAAAATATTTTGATTTAAAATGGAAAAATTGACAATTTCTTGAAATTAGTGTCAAATTAAGAAAAACAAAAAAGCAACGAAAAAAAATTGGTAAACTTTTTAGTAATTTATGTATAAAACATAATGCAGAAGGTCTCACATTAATACATTGACAGTAATTGGAGTCCGAGGTCAAACTCCCCAAGCACTCTACTAGAACACAACTTATTAAATTTACTAACAGACTTTTATTAGCTTGTCCTTTATGAATGTAACATAATCTCTCAACATAATATACATAAACTTCAAAACCTCCGATGAATTTTTAATTAATTTTTCAAGGACCGGACAATACAACTATTTTATAATTTTGGCTAAATACCATGATGGAAGTTATCAGTATATACAACAATGTTTAATTGATGTTTAATTTTACAGATAATTATCATATATGTCACTAAGTTATTGTTGTACATGCTAGAAGTTGCTTCATCTATCTAAAATGTGTCAATTGACTAACTGTTTCCGTTACTTTTATATAATTGAATGTTTTAAGTTGAACACGTAAGACAAAAATATAATCAATACAAAAACTCTGAAATAAATAAATAGTCATCCTAATAAAACTAATTTAAACGGATTTTATCACGGTTATTTATTAATTTTGATCCCGACGCTTCGAAAGCTTTTCAGTCTTCGTGGTCACGGGGCGGACTGAGGTGTAGGTTGTCCAGAAAAGTTCATGTTACTGTGTCTACCTTCAATTTAATTTTTGTTATTTACGAAAATTATTCGTAGAAATTATTCCGGCGCAGCCGGGAAGTCTCCGTGTCCGAGGTGCGCAAATTCGTGTCGGAGTTAGTTACTTAGTGCCCATGTGAAGCCGGGCGTCATAGAAGTTGCGCCTAGTTTTTAAGAACTTATTGCGGCTAGTTTTTAAGAACGTATTGCGGCTAGTTTTTAAGAACGTATGGTGACTAGTTCTTAATAATGTATTACGACTAGTTTTTAAGAACGTATTGCGACTAGTTTTTAAGAACGTATTCCGGCTAGTTTTTAAGAACGTATGGTGACTAGTTCTTAATAATGTATTACGACTAGTTTTTAAGAACGTATTGTGGCTAGTTTTTAAGAACGTATTGCGGCTATTTTTTAAGAACGTATTGTGGCTATTTTTTAAGAACGTATTGCAACTAGTTTTGAGGAAGGTATTGCGACTAGTTTTTAAGAACGTATTGCGCCTAGTTTTTAAGAACGTATGGTGACTAGTTATTAATAATGTATTGCGACTAGTTTTTAAGAACGTATTGCGGCTAGTTTGTAAGAACGTATGGTGACTAGTTCTTAATAATGTATTGCGACTAGTTTTTAAGAACGTATTGCGGCTAGTTTTTAAGAACGTATTGCGGCTATTTTTTAAGAACGTATTGCGACTAGTTTTTAAGAACGTATGGTGACTAGTTCTTAATAATGTATTGCGACTAGTTTTTAAGAACGTATTGCGGCTAGTTTTTAAGAACGTATTGCGGCTATTTTTTAAGAACGTATTGCAATTAGTTTTGAGGAAGGTATTGCGACTAGTTTTTAAGAACGTATTGCGCCTAGTTTTTAAGAACGTATGGTGACTAGTTCTTAATAATGTATTGCGACTAGTTTTTAAGAACGTATTGCGGCTAGTTTTTAAAAACGTATTGTGGCTAGTTTTTAAGAACGTATTGCAACTAGTTTTGAGGAAGGTATTGCGACTAGTTTTTAAGAACGTATTGCGCCTAGTTTTTAAGAACGTATGGTGACTAGTTCTTAATAATGTATTGCGACTAGTTTTTAAGAACGTATTGCGGCTAGTTTTTAAGAACGTATTGCGGCTAGTTTTTAAGAATGTATTGCGGCTAGTTTTTAAGCACGTATTGTGGCTATTTTTTAAGAACGTATTGCAACTAGTTTTGAGGAAGGTATTGCGACTAGTTTTTAAGAACGTATTGCGCCTAGTTTTTAAGAACGTATGGTGACTAGTTATTAATAATGTATTGCGACTAGTTTTTAAGAACGTATTGCGGCTAGTTTGTAAGAACGTATGGTGACTAGTTCTTAATAATGTATTGCGACTAGTTTTTAAGAACGTATTGCGGCTAGTTTTTAAGAACGTATTGCGGCTATTTTTTAAGAACGTATTGCGACTAGTTTTTAAGAACGTATGGTGACTAGTTCTTAATAATGTATTGCGACTAGTTTTTAAGAACGTATTGCGGCTAGTTTTTAAGAACGTATTGCGGCTATTTTTTAAGAACGTATTGCAATTAGTTTTGAGGAAGGTATTGCGACTAGTTTTTAAGAACGTATTGCGCCTAGTTTTTAAGAACGTATGGTGACTAGTTCTTAATAATGTATTGCGACTAGTTTTTAAGAACGTATTGCGGCTAGTTTTTAAAAACGTATTGTGGCTAGTTTTTAAGAACGTATTGCAACTAGTTTTGAGGAAGGTATTGCGACTAGTTTTTAAGAACGTATTGCGCCTAGTTTTTAAGAACGTATGGTGACTAGTTCTTAATAATGTATTGCGACTAGTTTTTAAGAACGTATTGCGGCTAGTTTTTAAGAACGTATTGCGGCTAGTTTTTAAGAATGTATTGCGGCTAGTTTTTAAGCACGTATTGCAACTAGTTTTGAGGAAGGTATTGCGACTAGTTTTTAAGAACGTATTGCGACTAGTTTTTAAGAACGTATTCCGGCTAGTTTTTAAGAACGTATGGTGACTAGTTCTTAATAATGTATTACGACTAGTTTTTAAGAACGTATTGCGACTAGTTTTTAAGAACGTATTCCGGCTAGTTTTTAAGAACGTATGGTGACTAGTTCTTAATAATGTATTACGACTAGTTTTTAAGAACGTATTGCGGCTAGTTTTTAAGAACGTATTGTGGCTAGTTTTTAAGAACGTATTGCGGCTATTTTTTAAGAACGTATTGTGGCTATTTTTTAAGAACGTATTGCAACTAGTTTTGAGGAAGGTATTGCGACTAGTTTTTAAGAACGTATTGCGCCTAGTTTTTAAGAACGTATGGTGACTAGTTCTTAATAATGTATTGCGACTAGTTTTTAAGAACGTATTGCGGCTAGTTTGTAAGAACGTACGGTGACTAGTTCTTAATAATGTATTGCGACTAGTTTTTAAGAACGTATTGCGGCTAGTTTTTAAGAACGTATTGCAACTAGTTTTGAGGATGGTATTGCGACTAGTTTTTAAGAACGTATTGCACCTAGTTTTTAAGAACGTATGGTGACTAGTTCTTAATAATGTATTGCGACTAGTTTTTAAGAACGTATTGCGGCTAGTTTTTAAAAACGTATTGTGGCTAGTTTTTAAGAACGTATTGCAACTAGTTTTGAGGAAGGTATTGCGACTAGTTTTTAAGAACGTATTGCGCCTAGTTTTTAAGAACGTATGGTGACTAGTTCTTAATAATGTATTGCGACTAGTTTTTAAGAACGTATTGCGGCTAGTTTTTAAGAACGTATTGCGGCTAGTTTTTAAGAATGTATTGCGGCTAGTTTTTAAGCACGTATTGCAACTAGTTTTGAGGAAGGTATTGCGACTAGTTTTTAAGAACGTATTGCGACTAGTTTTTAAGAACGTATGGTGACTAGTTCTTAATAATGTATTGCGACTAGTTTTTAAGAACGTATTGCGGCTAGTTTTTAAGAACGTATTGCGACTAGTTTTTAAGAACGTATTCCGGCTAGTTTTTAAGAACGTATGGTGACTAGTTCTTAATAATGTATTACGACTAGTTTTTAAGAACGTATTGCGACTAGTTTTTAAAAACGTATTGTGGCTAGTTTTTAAGAACGTATGGTGACTAGTTCTTAATAATGTATTACGACTAGTTTTTAAGAACGTATTGCGGCTAGTTTTTAAGAACGTATTGTGGCTAGTTTTTAAGAACGTATTCTGGATAGTTTTTAAGAACGTATTGCGACTAGTTTTTAAGAAGGTATTGCGGCTAGTTTTTTAAGAACGTATTGCGGCTAGTTTTTAAAAACTTGTTGCGGCTAGTTTTTAAGAACCTATTGCGGCTAGTTTTTAAGAACGTATTGCGACTATTTTTTAAGAACGTATTGCGGCTATTTTTTAAGAACGTATTGCAACTAGTTTTGAGGAAGGTATTGCGACTAGTTTTTAAGAACGTATTGCGACTAGTTTTTAAGAACGTATTGCGCCTAGTTTTTAAGAACGTATGGTGACTAGTTCTTAATAATGTATTGCGACTAGTTTTTAAGAACGTATTGCGGCTAGTTTTTAAAAACGTATTGTGGCTAGTTTTTAAGAACGTATTGCGACTAGTTTTTAAGAACGTATTGCGGCTAGTTTTTAAGAACGTATTGCGCCTAGTTTTTAAGAACGTATTTGGATAGTTTTTAAGAACGTATTCTGGATAGTTTTTAAGAACGTATTGCGACTAGTTTTTAAAAAGGTATTGCGGCTAGTTTTTAAGAATGTATTGCGGCTAGTTTTTAAGAACGTATAGCGGCTAGTTTTTAAGAACGTATTGCGGCTAGTTTTTTAAGAACGTATTGCGGCTAGTTTTTAAGAACGTATTGCGGCTATTTTTTAAGAACGTATTGCAACTAGTTTTGAGGAAGGTATTGCGACTAGTTTTTAAGAACGTATTGCGTCTAGTTTTTAAGAACGTATGGTGACTAGTTCTTAATAATGTATTGCGACTAGTTTTTAAGAACGTATTGCGGCTAGTTTTTAAGAACGTATTGCGGCTAGTTTTTAAGAATGTATTGCGGCTAGTTTTTAAGCACGTATTGCAACTAGTTTTTAAGAACGTATTGCGGCTAGTTTTGAAGAACGTATTGTGGCTAGTTTTTAAGAACGTATTCTGGATAGTTTTTAAGAACGTATTGCGACTAGTTTTTAAGAAGGTATTGCGGCTAGTTTTTAAGAATGTATTGCGGCTAGTTTTTAAGAACGAATTGCGGCTAGTTTTTAAGAACGTATTGTGGCTAGTTTTTAAGAACGTATGGTGACTAGTTCTTAATAATGTATTGCGACTAGTTTTTAAGAACGTATTGCGGCTAGTTTTTAAGAACGTATTGCGGCTAGTTTTTAAGAATGTATTGCGGCTAGTTTTTAAGCACGTATTGCAACTAGTTTTTAAGAACGTATTGCGGCTAGTTTTGAAGAACGTATTGTGGCTAGTTTTTAAGAACGTATTCTGGATAGTTTTTAAGAACGTATTGCGACTAGTTTTTAAGAAGGTATTGCGGCTAGTTTTTAAGAATGTATTGCGGCTAGTTTTTAAGAACGAATTGCGACTAGTTTTTAAGAACGTATTGCGGCTAGTTTTTAAGAATGTATTGCGGCTATTTTTTAAGAACGTATTGCAACTAGTTTTGAGGAAGGTATTGCGACTAGTTTTTAAGAACGTATTGCAACTAGTTTTGAGGAAGGTATTGCGACTAGTTTTTAAGAACGTATTGCGACTAGTTTTTAAGAACGTATTCCGGCTAGTTTTTAAGAACGTATGGTGACTAGTTCTTAATAATGTATTACGACTAGTTTTTAAGAACGTATTGCGGCTAGTTTTTAAGAACGTATTGTGGCTAGTTTTTAAGAACGTATTCTGGATAGTTTTTAAGAACGTATTGCGACTAGTTTTTAAGAAGGTATTGCGGCTAGTTTTTAAGAATGTATTGCGGCTTGTTTTTAAGAACGAATTGCGTTTAGTTTTTTAAGAACGTATTGCGGCTAGTTTTTAAAAACTTGTTGCGGCTAGTTTTTAAGAACGTATCGCGGCTAGTTTTTTAAGAACGTATTGCGGCTAGTTTTTAAGAACGTATTGCGGCTATTTTTTAAGAACGTATTGCGGCTAGTTTTTTAAGAACGTATTGCGGCTAGTTTTTAAAAACTTGTTGCGGCTAGTTTTTAAGAACCTATTGCGGCTAGTTTTGAAGAACGTATTGTGGCTATTTTTTAAGAACGTATTGCAACTAGTTTTGAGGAAGGTATTGCGATTAGTTTTTAAGAACGTATTGCGCTTAGTTTTTAAGAACGTATGGTGACTAGTTCTTAATAATGTATTGCGGCTAGTTTGTAAGAACGTATGGTGACTAGTTCTTAATAATGTATTGCGACTAGTTTTTAAGAACGTATTGCGGCTAGTTTTTAAGAACGTATTGCGGCTATTTTTTAAGAACGTATTGCGACTAGTTTTTAAGAACGTATGGTGACTAGTTCTTAATAATGTATTGCGACTAGTTTTTAAGAACGTATTGCGGCTAGTTTTTAAAAACGTATTGTGGCTAGTTTTTAAGAACGTATTGCGGCTAGTTTTTAAGAACGTATTGCGCCTAGTTTTTAAGAACGTATTCTGGATAGTTTTTAAGAACGTATTCTGGATAGTTTTTAAGAACGTATTCTGGATAGTTTTTAAGAACGTATTGCGACTTGTTTTTAAGAAGGTATTGCGGCTAGTTTTTAAGAATGTATTGCGGCTAGTTTTTAAGAACGTATAGCGACTAGTTTTTAAGAACGTATTGCGGCTAGTTTTTAAAAACGTATTGTGGCTAGTTTTTAAGAACGTATTGCAACTAGTTTTGAGGAAGGTATTGCGACTAGTTTTTAAGAACGTATTGCGCCTAGTTTTTAAGAACGTATGGTGACTAGTTCTTAATAATGTATTGCGACTAGTTTTTAAGAACGTATTGCGGCTAGTTTTTAAGAATGTATTGCGGCTAGTTTTTAAGCACGTATTGCAACTAGTTTTGAGGAAGGTATTGCGACTAGTTTTTAAGAACGTATTGCGACTAGTTTTTAAGAACGTATTCCGGCTAGTTTTTAAGAACGTATGGTGACTAGTTCTTAATAATGTATTACGACTAGTTTTTAAGAACGTATTGCGACTAGTTTTTAAGAACGTATTCCGGCTAGTTTTTAAGAACGTATGGTGACTAGTTCTTAATAATGTATTACGACTAGTTTTTAAGAACGTATTGCGGCTAGTTTTTAAGAACGTATGGTGACTAGTTCTTAATAATGTATTACGACTAGTTTTTAAGAACGTATTGCGACTAGTTTTTAAAAACGTATTGTGGCTAGTTTTTAAGAACGTATGGTGACTAGTTCTTAATAATGTATTACGACTAGTTTTTAAGAACGTATTGCGGCTAGTTTTTAAGAACGTATTGTGGCTAGTTTTTAAGAACGTATTCTGGATAGTTTTTAAGAACGTATTGCGACTAGTTTTTAAGAAGGTATTGCGGCTAGTTTTTTAAGAACGTATTGCGGCTAGTTTTTAAAAACTTGTTGCGGCTAGTTTTTAAGAACCTATTGCGGCTAGTTTTTAAGAACGTATTGCGACTATTTTTTAAGAACGTATTGCGGCTATTTTTTAAGAACGTATTGCAACTAGTTTTGAGGAAGGTATTGCGACTAGTTTTTAAGAACGTATTGCGACTAGTTTTTAAGAACGTATTGCGCCTAGTTTTTAAGAACGTATGGTGACTAGTTCTAAATAATGTATTGCGACTAGTTTTTAAGAACGTATTGCGGCTAGTTTTTAAAAACGTATTGTGGCTAGTTTTTAAGAACGTATTGCGACTAGTTTTTAAGAACGTATTGCGGCTA
The DNA here is from genome assembly GCA_039707435.1 of Actias luna. Classification (NCBI taxonomy): domain Eukaryota; kingdom Metazoa; phylum Arthropoda; class Insecta; order Lepidoptera; family Saturniidae; genus Actias; species Actias luna. The sequence goes on along the minus strand of JAZHAC010000006.1, from coordinate 9,697,713 downwards.
GTTTTTAAGAACGTATTGCGTCTAGTTTTTAAGAACGTATTCTGGATAGTTTTTAAGAACGTATTCTGGATAGTTTTTAAGAACGTATTGCGACTAGTTTTTAAAAAGGTATTGCGGCTAGTTTTTAAGAATGTATTGCGGCTAGTTTTTAAGAACGTATAGCGGCTAGTTTTTAAGAACGTATTGCGGCTAGTTTTTTAAGAACGTATTGCGGCTAGTTTTTAAGAACGTATTGCGGCTAGTTTTTTAAGAACGTATTGCGGCTAGTTTTTAAGAACGTATTGCGGCTATTTTTTAAGAACGTATTGCAACTAGTTTTGAGGAAGGTATTGCGACTAGTTTTTAAGAACGTATTGCGTCTAGTTTTTAAGAACGTATGGTGACTAGTTCTTAATAATGTATTGCGACTAGTTTTTAAGAACGTATTGCGGCTAGTTTTTAAGAACGTATTGCGGCTAGTTTTTAAGAATGTATTGCGGCTAGTTTTTAAGCACGTATTGCAACTAGTTTTTAAGAACGTATTGCGGCTAGTTTTGAAGAACGTATTGTGGCTAGTTTTTAAGAACGTATTCTGGATAGTTTTTAAGAACGTATTGCGACTAGTTTTTAAGAAGGTATTGCGGCTAGTTTTTAAGAATGTATTGCGGCTAGTTTTTAAGAACGAATTGCGGCTAGTTTTTTAAGAACGTATTGCGGCTAGTTTTTAAAAACTTGTTGCGGCTAGTTTTTAAGAACCTATTGCGGCTAGTTTTTAAGAACGTATTGCGGCTATTTTTTAAGAACGTATTGCAATTAGTTTTGAGGAAGGTATTGCGACTAGTTTTTAAGAACGTATTGTGCCTAGTTTTTAAGAACGTATGGTGACTAGTTCTTAATAATGTATTGCGACTAGTTTTTGAGAACGTATTGCGGCTAGTTTTTAAAAACGTATTGTGGCTAGTTTTTAAGAACGTATTGCGACTAGTTTTTAAGAACGTATTGCGGCTAGTTTTTAGGAACGTATTGCGCCTAGTTTTTAAGAACGTATTCTGGATAGTTTTTAAGAACGTATTGCGACTAGTTTTTAAGAAGGTATTGCGGCTAGTTTTTAAGAATGTATTGCGGCTAGTTTTTAAGAACGTATAGCAGCTAGTTTTTAAGAACGTATTGCGGCTAGTTTTTTAAGAACGTATTGCAGCTAGTTTTTAAAAACTTGTTGCGGCTAGTTTTTAAGAACCTATTGCGGCTAGTTTTGAAGAACGTATTGCGGCTATTTTTTAAGAACGTATTGCAACTAGTTTTGAGGAAGGTATTGCGACTAGTTTTTAAGAACGTATTGCGGCTAGTTTTTAAAAACGTATTGTGGCTAGTTTTTAAGAACGTATTGCGACTAGTTTTTAAGAACGTATTGCGGCTAGTTTTTAGGAACGTATTGCGCCTAGTTTTTAAGAACGTATTCTGGATAGTTTTTAAGAACGTATTGCGACTAGTTTTTAAGAAGGTATTGCGGCTAGTTTTTAAGAATGTATTGCGGCTAGTTTTTAAGAACGTATAGCAGCTAGTTTTTAAGAACGTATTGCGGCTAGTTTTTTAAGAACGTATTGCAGCTAGTTTTTAAAAACTTGTTGCGGCTAGTTTTTAAGAACCTATTGCGGCTAGTTTTGAAGAACGTATTGCGGCTATTTTTTAAGAACGTATTGCAACTAGTTTTGAGGAAGGTATTGCGACTAGTTTTTAAGAACGTATTGCGCCTAGTTTTTAAGAACGTATGGTGACTAGTTCTTAATAATGTATTGCGACTAGTTTTTAAGAACGTATTGCGGCTAGTTTTTAAGAATGTATTGCGGCTATTTTTTAAGAACGTATTGCAACTAGTTTTGAGGAAGGTATTGCGACTAGTTTTTAAGAACGTATTGCAACTAGTTGTGAGGAAGGTATTGCGACTAGTTTTTAAGAACGTATTGCGACTAGTTTTTAAGAACGTATTCCGGCTAGTTTTTAAGAACGTATGGTGACTAGTTCTTAATAATGTATTACGACTAGTTTTTAAGAACGTATTGCGGCTAGTTTTTAAGAACGTATTGTGGCTAGTTTTTAAGAACGTATTCTGGATAGTTTTTAAGAACGTATTGCGACTAGTTTTTAAGAAGGTATTGCGGCTAGTTTTTAAGAATGTATTGCGGCTAGTTTTTAAGAACGAATTGCGGCTAGTTTTTTAAGAACGTATTGCGGCTAGTTTTTAAAAACTTGTTGCGGCTAGTTTTTAAGAACGTATCGCGGCTAGTTTTTTAAGAACGTATTGCGGCTAGTTTTTAAGAACGTATTGCGGCTATTTTTTAAGAACGTATTGCGGCTAGTTTTTTAAGAACGTATTGCGGCTAGTTTTTAAAAACTTGTTGCGGCTAGTTTTTAAGAACGTATTGCGCCTAGTTTTTAAGAACGTATTGTGGCTATTTTTTAAGAACGTATTGCAACTAGTTTTGAGGAAGGTATTGCGATTAGTTTTTAAGAACGTATTGCGCTTAGTTTTTAAGAACGTATGGTGACTAGTTCTTAATAATGTATTGCGGCTAGTTTGTAAGAACGTATGGTGACTAGTTCTTAATAATGTATTGCGACTAGTTTTTAAGAACGTATTGCGGCTAGTTTTTAAGAACGTATTGCGGCTATTTTTTAAGAACGTATTGCGACTAGTTTTTAAGAACGTATGGTGACTAGTTCTTAATAATGTATTGCGACTAGTTTTTAAGAACGTATTGCGGCTAGTTTTTAAAAACGTATTGTGGCTAGTTTTTAAGAACGTATTGCGGCTAGTTTTTAAGAACGTATTGCGCCTAGTTTTTAAGAACGTATTCTGGATAGTTTTTAAGAACGTATTCTGGATAGTTTTTAAGAACGTATTCTGGATAGTTTTTAAGAACGTATTGCGACTTGTTTTTAAGAAGGTATTGCGGCTAGTTTTTAAGAATGTATTGCGGCTAGTTTTTAAGAACGTATAGCGGCTAGTTTTTAAGAACGTATTGCTGCTATTTTTTAAGAACGTATTGCAACTAGTTTTTAAGAACGTATTGCGGCTAGTTTTTAAGAACGTATGGTGACTAGTTCTTAATAATGTATTGCGACTAGTTTTTAAGAACGTATTGCGGCTAGTTTTTAAGAACGTATTGCGGCTATTTTTTAAGAACGTATTGCAACTAGTTTTTAAGAACGTTTTGCGGCTAGTTTTTAAGAACGTATCGCGGCTAGTTTTTTAAGAACGTATTGCGGCTAGTTTTTAAGAACGTATTGCGGCTATTTTTTAAGAACGTATTGCGGCTAGTTTTTAAGAACGTATTGCGGCTAGTTTTTTAAGAATGTATTGCGGCTAGTTTTTAAGAACGTATAGCGGCTAGTTTTTAAGAACGTATTGCGGCTATTTTTTAAGAACGTATTGTGGCTAGTTTTTAAGAACGTATTGCGACTAGTTTTTAAGAACGTATTGCGGCTAGTTTTTAAGAATGTATGGTGACTAGTTCTTAATAATGTATTGCGACTAGTTTTTAAGAACGTATTGCGACTAGTTTTTAAGAATGTATTGCGGCTAGTTTTTAAGAACGTATTGCGGCTAGTTTTTTAAGAATGTATTGCGGCTAGTTTTTAAGAACGTATAGCGGCTAGTTTTTAAGAACGTATTGCGGCTATTTTTTAAGAACGTATTGCAACTAGTTTTTAAGAACGTATTGCGGCTAGTTTTTAAGAACGTATGGTGACTAGTTCTTAATAATGTATTGCGACTAGTTTTTAAGAACGTATTGCGGCTAGTTTTTAAGAACGTATTGCGGCTATTTTTTAAGAACGTATTGCAACTAGTTTTTAAGAACGTATTGCGGCTAGTTTTTAAGAACGTATCGCGGCTAGTTTTTTAAGAACGTATTGCGGCTAGTTTTTAAGAACGTATTGCGGCTATTTTTTAAGAACGTATTGCGGCTAGTTTTTTAAGAACGTATTGCGGCTAGTTTTTAAAAACTTGTTGCGGCTAGTTTTTAAGAACCTATTGCGGCTAGTTTTGAAGAACGTATTGCGGCTATTTTTTAAGAACGTATTGCAACTAGTTTTGAGGAAGGTATTGCGATTAGTTTTTAAGAACGTATTGCGCTTAGTTTTTAAGAACGTATGGTGACTAGTTTTTAATAATGTATTGCGGCTAGTTTGTAAGAACGTATGGTGACTAGTTCTTAATAATGTATTGCGACTAGTTTTTAAGAACGTATTGCGGCTAGTTTTTAAGAACGTATTGCGGCTATTTTGTAAGAACTTATTGCGACTAGTTTTTAAGAACGTATGGTGACTAGTTCTTAATAATGTATTGCGACTAGTTTTTAAGAACGTATTGCGGCTAGTTTTTAAGAACGTATTGCGGCTATTTTTAAGAACGTATTGCAACTAGTTTTTAAGAACGTATTGCGGCTAGTTTTTAAGAACGTATGGTGACTAGTTCTTAATAATGTATTGCGACTAGTTTTTAAGAACGTATTGCGGCTAGTTTTTAAGAACGTATTGCGGCTATTTTTTAAGAACGTATTGCAACTAGTTTTTAAGAACGTATTGCGGCTAGTTTTTAAGAACGTATCGCGGCTAGTTTTTTAAGAACGTATTGCGGCTAGTTTTTAAGAACGTATTGCGGCTATTTTTTAAGAACGTATTGCAACTAGTTTTGAGGAAGGTATTGCGACTAGTTTTTAAGAACGTATTGCGACTAGTTTTTAAGAACGTATTGCGCCTAGTTTTTAAAAACGTATTGTGGCTAGTTTTTAAGAACGTATTGCGACTAGTTTTTAAGAACGTATTGCGGCTAGTTTTTAAGAATGTATGGTGACTAGTTCTTAATAATGTATTGCGACTAGTTTTTAAGAACGTATTGCGACTAGTTTTTAAGAATGTATTGCGGCTAGTTTTTAAGAACGTATTGCGGCTAGTTTTTTAAGAATGTATTGCGGCTAGTTTTTTAACAACGTATTGCGGCTAGTTTTTTAAGAACGTATTGCAGCTAGTTTTTTAAGAAGGTAATGAATTGCGGCTAGTAGAGCTAGCTAAAAAAGATATAAACATACAGTTAGAGTTTCTTGCCGGTTCTTCTCAATGACTGCTATACTTTCCGAACCGGTGGTAGTTTTGACGTTCATAAGCGCCTTGTTAATTAAATAAAGATTTTATTTGCATACAAAATTAAGTATTATATAATATAATCATTAATCCTATTTTTTTTATGATTCATGATATCGGAGCGGTAAAATGAAAAAATATCTTAAATATTATTCACAACATGATTCAAGTATCGCGACAGATTTTCAGCTTGGGTGGTAAATAGGGGGTGGTAATTAGGTAGTTTTAGTAGCTCTAAATACGTAATAACATATAAGTAAACAGGAACGGTGAAATGATTGTTAAAAAATCATGTAAAATAGGTTCAATAGTTCTCAAGTTATAAATTAACGTAATCTTTTTATATTTGCAGAAAACAGTATTTTTCTTATTATAAATGTAAATTGTAATGTCGAGGAAAGAATAAACAAAGCTTTTATCCAGTAAAGAATTTATTAATTTTGTCACATCGTACTGTCCTATCATAACTCGTTTTGTTTGCAATATAAAACATATCTGTAACAACATGATGTAACTAACCCTTATAATTAATTATTCATGTGTGTTTGTTTATTTATTATTAACGAAAACATTTAAAAATGATATGGTACATTGACTAGAATTCCTGTGTAACTACAGGACATTGACTACAATGACTAGTAAAAATTATTTTCGACACTTTATTATCTTAATATGATTTTAATTATTTATTTTTAAATGAAAACATTAAAAAAATCAAAGATAAATTCTATTCCCGTGTTCGTTATATTACAAGATATTGAAAATAAAATTACTTCTCTACAAAATACTAAGTAAATGTATTTATATTAACTAGGTACTCGTGTCTAGATTATATAAAATAGATTTCAATTAAATATAGGGCAGTCTTCGTTGGAATTACTAAAGAACGAGTCAACGTAAACAATTGTAAAAAATATTTAAAAATCACACAACTTACATAAAACTTGTGGAACACCGAGCCCACATTTATACCTTTGATTCGATTAAGTAATATTTTAGATTGGTCATATCGAGTATTTTTAGGGAAAACATCGTAAGCGACAATTTCCAGATTACCACTGATCGATTGAAATAGTAGCATGAACATACTGCTTCTAATTTACAAAGATAATTTATAGCAGGTATTATAAAACCATTTTTAAGAATCTTGGCGCTTACGATGTTTTTCCTGAAAAGGCTCAATAGGCATTCGCTGCTTCACCGAGCTTTGGGGGCGAGTACTAAAGCACTCAGTCCGAGGCATCGAGCGTAAGAGAGCCATGAAGTGGCTGATCCTCGGCTTGGGCTGTTGCCGGGGTCAATTAAGCCTTAACTTTTTTTATAGGTATTAGTAGTATGGTAAAGTGGCAGCTTGTCTTCTAGTAGTGTAAGTACAGTTCAATATGAAAACGATGGTTATCGACAAATAAGTAATCCATTTCGATGTAAGTGTGATCCGATCGGACACAACAAAAGGCTAAAATAATCTATTCTATACCCAGGAATTGTATGTTTCGGATCTGTATATTTAGATTTGAATAAATATTACAATTATAATTAGAGATCAAATATGTATCGTTCGGAGATGAGTATTAACTTTATTGTAGATAATTATTACATTTGAAGAGAGTTTTGGCATTCAGCAGTCTCTTTTGATACATCTCTTTTGGCATACGGCCAGTTTCGGAAATGTGAGCCCGGTGTTGAATACAAAATTTAGTGTTAAGTGTCCAACACTCATAAACTATGCCTACAACATGATACAGTACAGTCGATATATATATTGTTTAATAACTTTCTGCCATATTCACCAAGCTATAGTTAAGTGTATTGTCTTGTGTTACTCTTTACTGAGGATTGTATAATATATTTACTAATATTCCATTAAATTACATTGATTACGATAAAAAGCGTGAACGGGATACCCGACGACTTCACAATAATTCTCGCTATGTGTTAATATTCACTAATACCTTTAACATTTTTACACGCAATAAGTACATACATAAATATTAAACGATGTAAGCAGGTTTACCGCACAAATAAATTTTGCTAAAGGAATCGCAGTGATACAAATAATTGCTGAAGTTTCGTTCTTTGATAGTATTTGTTCGATTTAAATAAAATGGATAATTTGGTTTTAAATATGAATGAAATTTATCATTGATGTATGTTAAATTTTGTGGACTATAAATGTGCAAATATAGCGTGAATTAGAATTCCAGTATATAATTCATATATAATACAGTTTCGGCGTTTATTTTACATTACCTTATGTCAGACTTGTAGATACGTCGTAGCTTGGTTTTGTTACGGAACTAAATCATTTTGCGTGGAATGTATACGATACCGCTACAGGGTAGAAATCAATTATTCTACACAATCTACACAAACCAAACAACGATCTATGTTATTTATCACTTCATACATCATTCGAGGGATATTTATATAAATGTGACAAATTTGTGATGTCAAATTCAGGATATTCTAGTTATCTAGATAATGTGCAGACGATATGATGATTCAAGAAATTGTCGATAACTGTTTCTTTTTTAAATTGCTCAGGTGGTCTAATAGTCTTGTTTGATTAGTTCAGGTTTTATTTGTGATAAGATATGACACAAGCATCAGATAGTCTAAACATTACCTAGGCAAAATGTGTAAAACTATTAATTTCATACGGCATTAGCGAAAATCAGTTAATCATCAACTTAGGAAGATATTGTGCACATTTACGGTTTTTGTGTTTTAACAGTAACATACATATTTCTCATCGTTAATACATGTATATGCCAATGGACAATTGTAAAAATCGTTAGTTTACAGTCAAGTAAAATTGTAAACTATCCATAGATTGTGAACGTAGACTGATTTGCAATTTAATTCTTAACTATTTGTAGATTTATAAATTGATCATGTTTTGGCACCAAATAGTTATTCTGTATGTGACAAGATTCAAAGTGCGTAAATTTATTGAACGAATTACTTGCTTTACTGTCGCTAATATTCTGTTACGCTTATAAACAACCTGATCCGATGCGTGAATTTTCCTAACAAAAGCATACATACCTATATACAAATAAAAACAAATCATAAAAATAAAAGTATTGATTAAAAGTAGAGTTCTGGATAAGATTATTCATTTTGCTTTGTAAATCTGGTAAAACAAATATGTTTTGTCACATTAAACGTCAATTAGAAAACGATTTAAAATTTCGCGGTTGATGAATTATAAAATATGCAGTGATTTACAAAAAAAAAATGTTCTTTATAAGTTTAGTGTTATCGCTACAATCTCACTTGATGTTAAGTGATTCTCGTTTCGTTTGTACACTGAAAATTGAAGATAATATTGTAATAAATTGCTAAATATGGTTAGCTTGTAAACCTAGGAAAGTGTAAGCCTTTGATTGCAAGTTATAGTGTGCTTTTAAAATTTATCAACAGTTGATTATATTGGTAATAATTTGTTTGTACAATTATCCTGTGATTTATACATATTAAAATGTATACTGATATATAATATAAAGCCGTAGATATATAAGTAATAATTGTAATCTTTCAGGTCAAGTATAAGCCTATTTATATGCACATATTATTATGATATGGGAACACACGTTAACGGTTCATATAGTTACATCTGTTCAATAAATATCATAACATGCATAATTATGTGACAATATTCCACTGTTGGCACTTTACAAACATTTATTATATTTCTAAGATATAAATATGTACTTGATTTGTTTGAATTACACGACTCCTTAAAGTTAAAGATACTGATAAGATTTTTGTCAATGAAAACATAATGTTTCCATAAACTTTACAACAATCAAAACAATTCATAATTAAATATTGGACATAATTTTTCAATTACATCCGTTAACTAGTTTTAAGACTTTGGTCAATAAGGCATTAAGTTTAAAATATATATTTTTATTTTAATTATTGTTCTCCTTATTTTTATTAGACAATGTTATTAACATTAAGCTATGTTATTATGTACAAAGTCCGTTTGGCTTTACGGAGATATATTCTCAAGTGGTTTAATGAATTCATCGGTTATAAGGTTCAGTTTTTAATTAAAATAATCGTCACAAGTTATCATTGAATAACATTCAAGGTACTAAGAGATTCACTGTATCTTATTATACAGTTTGTACATTTAGTATGTAATACGAATGTATTATAACAATTGGCAACTTCATGGAGACGTTCATTTTTATATTTAATGTTTAAAATAAATCTTTCTCCATATTAAGTGATGATTTTAAATTTAATGTTTAGCTTGTAGGTAATGCAAACACATGCATTTTAATTTAATTGTATTAAATGTTTTTCAGAATGTTTTAGGATTTTGGTATTTTTTAACAATAGTGCTATATTTTATTTCCATTTAAAACACCTAGATACGTAGAAATGATTACTACAATATTTGTTTTACCACTAACCACAATGTTAGCAGTGTATTATTTATTTAGCCCTCATTTTATAATAATCGAAGACTATAAATTATTGAACCATCTTTTGTGTTATGAATTCATGATACAAAATTGGCAAGGTAATTCAGTTCACGCTGTACATTACCTAAATAGAAATATTAGTATTACGACACTAAATCGTGGTTTTCCTAAACATCGAATAGGTTAAGCTGTAGACAGCTTAACTATTCTTGTCTTCGATTATAATGGTATGTAGAGCTGTGTAACAAACCATATGTATTCGGTACTGAGTAACGGGTACCGAAACGTTACGAATGCATTTCGTTACTCGCATGTTTTCGTATTTCCTAAATATAAAAAGTGCGAACAATGCGATGTCAACGTCATTCTGTACGTAACACGACTCAATGAGTTGCTCTTTGTTAGGTATCAAAAGTAACGAGTAACGTAACGATACGATAGCAACGAGTAGTGATTGTCATAGTAACGAATACATACGGGTACGCTATTTTTCTTTTACTCCTCTAATGGTATGTCAGAATTTTGTTTCAAACGTTAATCTGGAATGCTTCACGTGTGATCTTGGGCTCGGGTTGGTGCGGTGCGTGCTGGGAGTGCGGGTGCGGCGCTCTCTTGCGCCGGTGGTGCCCTTCGCATTCCGTATCATCCGAGAACCGAGAAGGCGGGTGTATGTGATCGTTAAACGAGGGGTAGTTTGATATACTGGAATGTAATAATATCATTAATCTATTACTAGCTGACCCAACATACGTTATTCTGTTATATTAATTATTTCTAGCGAACACTTTGGTTGTATTAAATAGTGATGAAAAAGCTCCAGAGTAAGGGAATTGGAAAGGAAAATTTGGGATTTTAGATCATTTTTGATGCTACATAATAAGAAAATACAAAAAAAAGTAAAAATAGTATATATTTTATACCCTAATCACCTAGCGGCATTAAAAATACTTTATGACCTATTCCCATACCTACCAAATATACATTAAATATTCATTAAAATCAGTCGAACCGTATCAGAGAAGTGCGACCAAAATTTTTATTTATAAGATATATGAAAAATGAAGTTCGTTTGAGGCGCAATCGCGTCATAACTAACTACTGATCATATTGACATACGCCCGTGTCCATTCGATGCAGAATTACTTAGGTTTAGGGCTACTCATTATTTGAATTCCAATGATCCTTCATTATGTTCTTGCTATGTTATTTTTAGCACATTTTTCTCCCCATTAAAAACAAGGTATTTCTCTTAATATGTTAGGAAGATGCCGGGAATTGCTAGTTAATAATAATACAAGTGGCATGTAAAGTGTAGCATTTTTGGATACATCTCTGTCAGGTAATCACGATCATGTAAAATTTTATTTCTTCATTACTTTTGAACAATAAGTATTAAAACGAAAATTGTTATACCTAAGCTGGCCTGCCAGACTGCCGAGACTGGCATTGCATTTTGGTTAAATGTCAGTCACCGCTGAATTAAATTGTACTGTTAAAAGTAGGCGCAGTGCGAGTGCACTGCAAGTGACTACTTTGTTGAGCAACATAAAAAAATAAAATAATTACTAATTCCACAATACTATCATTTGACTTTTTTCCGAAATTAACTATGCGATACTTTCTACAAATACTAAAATCGCGCAGTTATATCAAGTAAACAAATGCATATAAAAAAATAAAAACAACATAAATGTATAGTAAATCCCTGTTATATTTCTCTAAGAAAATCAATTCAGTTTGACCAGAGAACATCCATTAACACAAAAATATGATCTCTTCTATTTAATTACGTATAATTAATTGGAATGTATTTATTCGAACAAAATACGACAGTAACTATAGATTTATAGTAAAATGTATGTCTTGCATATCGCATTTGGTCATAAGTTACAATGTGTCCTAAGAAAGAAGTGTCCTAAAGCCGGAGTCACTCAAAAGTTATGATCAGTAAACAATGTCTAATACCATATGTATATGTATAATAGTATGGTTCCATTACGATACTTTAATTCGCCGGACAGAATAATTAAAAAATAAATGGCAGCCTAATTGTAGGCTCATACGGAAAGTAGCTCGTGTGAAATATCAAAAGTATTTCCATATGAACAAAGTCGCTAGTAAACATACGAGTAGCGATGATAGCTCAGTTGGTAGTGTTTACGGACGCCGCGTCAACACCTACAATGAGCTTGAGCTTTCGGTGAACGAAAACATGATGATGAATCATAACATGGTGGTAGGTCTTTTTCTAATGCCCACCTGGTTGAATACCAGTCTCGAGTAGAAAATCTACCGTCAAATAGCTATAGATGTGTTCCAGTAGTTGCACTTGAGAGCCAGTCCCTCCACTAGGCTTATCGTGTCCACAGTCTTGAGCCACATCGTCTCTTAACATCAGGTGAGATTGTGGTCATAAAATAAATCTTAACACAAAAAAAACTTGTTAATTACAAATTTGTAAGGTTTAATTATTATATAGAAGTTAGAGAGGAGACTAAAGAAATCACGATTTATTTTACACGAGTGTCATATACTTAATTTTTTTTAACTTTTCTTGAGGAAAAAATTAGGACACTAGCTGAAGGGATAAAGTCGCTTGCAATACCTGAATGTGGTCTCATCGTTGTGGCTGCTGTAACCGCTGGATGATCTCACGTGGCGTTTACCGAGAACGCCTGCTTTGCCCTTTCTCGAGGGAAACGCTTTGCGGACAACGCCACCGACGGAGTTCTCCGATGACGATGAGGTTTCTTCTCGCTCTACACTCGGATCTGATGGAGTATTTCACATTGATTGTCATTTATTTATTCTAAGTGTTTAAAAATAATTATATTTAACTTAAGTTTCGCCTATACAACCACGACGGAGGATTTTTACGAGTCATATCTTTGCATGATAAATGTACGGTTGCGAAATATTTGCATGGTGCCTGGTGGTTGCTTTTTCTAATGCCCGCCTGGCTAGCTACCACCCTCAAGTTGAAAATTGGCCACCAAATACATATAAGTGTGTTAGGAGGCAAACGAATTCGGAGAGAACAGATTGTACTGCGCTTATAGTTGTCCTGACTGGTTTGATATACGAAAAGACGGAATGATGAAAAGGACGTCGTGTATGCTCTGCGCGATAAAATAAATAATCAAATGAAATAGGGTCCAAAATGTTTGCTTAACGTATTAAAATATATATTTGTACGAACACGACGTAGGGTGCGCGGGTCTGAGGCGGGCGGTGTGTTCGCTGTCGGAGTGCGGCGCGCTCGCATCGTCGCTCGCGTCGTCCTCGTACTCTGTAATGGGCAGGTGCAGCGTTAGTATCTTCTTCACCTCCGAGTCCGTTGAGCCCAAGTTGTCCGACTCTGTAACATGATCACGCACACACTTTACCACGTTGCCGGCTAATTGCGTTAACAAAGCTTCGGCTAATTGTGACACGAGAGCAGGCGTCTGAATCATGCAAACACGGCACGTAGGCTGACTGGGCTCAAAGAGAAGCAATCGAGACTTAAAATGAGGATATTATGAAGTTGTGACTATGGATTATATATTGTAATATGGGTTAAAGATGGAATATGTGTATATATTTGGTTAATATTAATAAAATTTAAAAATTATTAGTGTAAGTGGGCTATTTTTTTAAAGTTATGTTTTTACATTATATTAGACTTTAAAAGTTCGATTTTAAGCATTTGTATACTCGTAGCACTAATTTTAAAGTTGGTTTTATATTATTCTTTTAAGTAACAAGATCTTTGAAACAAGCTATAGGTTCTAAAATGTTTATATAATTAATTATTCATGTTCAATTTAGATAAATGTTAATTATTACTTAGGAAATAAAGGTAGGATACTGTTAACAATAAATAAGCGTTATCAGGTAGGATCCTGGCGAAACATGCTTTTAATTTGACATAGCCCACAATATAAGCTATGATATTTACATAATTGGACATACATATAATGCCTCTGTGATGATAAATGAACGTCATGCGTTTATTGGAATTTTACATTGGAAATAATTAAAAAAGTATTGTATGCAATAACAGATATGATCTGGGTATTTGTGAATACGATTTTGACAGCCTGATTTTCAATAAAAAGTAAAAGTTTGACACAAAATTTTACGCAATGAACGATGTGAAAATAATCGAGCAAAAAGTAATTACAACTAAGATTTCAAAGCGGTAGGTTTATATACTATATAGTTAACACAGGCTGATAGGAATATTTTTATATACATATAAAGTAAACAAAAACACAATAATATTAAAATAATTTGAAAACATATATACTGTGTGCATGCTTACCTTTATAAATTACAACGCCATTTACGCTCCCATCAGGTTGCATAAAAGGCGATCGTTCAGTCAAATTCGATATTCATTACTTAAATTTAATCGGATCAAAGTAACGTTAATTAATAGAAGGTGCAATCTACATTAAATAAAACTAATTTAACTATCTACTTATAGATAAGCTTATTAGGTTGCGTTAGCAATAACAAAATTTTAATACCTTGGCTCTCCGAATGTGGATCACGGAGTCTGGTACCTTTTCTTCTAACTTTAGTATATTCTGGTTCTTTTCCCTGGACCAGGCGAATAAACAATTTTGTAATTGTGTTTGTTAATAAACAATATATGTCAAATACTAAGTAGAACTTTGCGTGATTTGTGGGTTCCTTACTACATGAAGCGATGCTAGCTCAGTTGGTAGTGTACATACGTCGCGACAAGGGACGTGGGTTCGAATCCACCTACAATGAGCTTGAGCTTTCGATAAAGGAAAACATCGTGATGAAACCAAAACATGGTGGTAGGACTTTTGCTAATACCCGCCTGGCTAGCTAGGAATGGGTATGTTCCGGCGGCTGCACTTGAAAGCCCGTCTCTGCACTAGGCGTAGCGTATCTACCATATTGGGCTACATCGTCACTTATCATCAAGTGAGATTGTGGACATAGCGCTAAACCTTAATTATAAAAAACACATTTAGGCGATAAATTATTATATCGTATGATACATACATTGTGCCAAAATACACCCGTGAGCGGAACCGTTAGTATAACTGATGATTAATTATTCTGTTATCGTAGAAATCTATGTATTCCAGTTTTCATAAATGAATAAAATTAATAATAGACACGGTTTTCTGTAAGTTTTTATGGTTATGATATGAGATACGGTACTTTTAAAAGCATGAACTGTCACTAAAAAGACTTTGTAAGCAGTCAGGTCATTATATTACTATTATTTTAAATACATGTATACTCTGTTGGTAAAAATGTTATGTTTATATTTTATTTTATTTTCATATATTTAGGGTAGCTAGTCACCAATACCCATACACGAATTAACACCATATACAAACAATATATACGCACATTGACATTTAAAATCCGCCACAACATGCACTATAAGGTAGACAGTTTAAATTGAAATATTTAAATAATAAATTAAAAACCAGTAGCAAATTTATCAGTAAGCTGGAGTCTACGGAGACAGATTTTGGAGACGGCAAATTTGAATTATTTTGTTTCGTTTTTTGAAATTGATATCATTCATCCTTATACATATAGCTAAATGTGATAGATAATATTTTTTATCACTTACAATGTAACTCTTATATTGATTATTTTTCTACAATTTACGTAGTCCTTTGTGGAATCTAACCATAAAGGTTGATACGGACGGCAAAATTTGAATAGTCTACAGGCGGCAAAAGTGTATGTCCCTATCCAATACAATACAGAGTTGTAAGTTACCTTATATTTATCGTTCTGTTTAAGGTCGTGATAGACGAAAGAACCTCTCACAGAATGGTAAGGTCCGCTGTACACGTTCCCGCTGTAGCTACTCTCACTGTACGCTGTTGGTTTTGTAAGCTGGAACGTGGCGTATGGGCAAATGTCTTCTATATATTCTGCGGGCGTAATAGGAAAAAAATCAACCTGTTTTATTATACACATGCGTATTATATACAATGGGCAAGTATAAGAATCTTTATTTTTCGTAATATTATAAATGCGAAAATGAGTTTTTACGTTTTCATGCCTAAATCATTGAATCGATTATGATGAATTTTGATATCGAGTTAGGTAGGTTCTTGGAGACGGCGATAAGGTACTTTTTCTAGTAAAAAAAATTTGGAAGAGGGGT
The DNA here is from genome assembly GCA_039707435.1 of Actias luna. Lineage (NCBI taxonomy): Eukaryota > Metazoa > Arthropoda > Insecta > Lepidoptera > Saturniidae > Actias > Actias luna. The sequence continues at coordinate 9,681,993 of JAZHAC010000006.1, read as the reverse complement.
AAACGTAGGGATAAACTTTGTATGAAATTTTCTATTGCGTTATCCGATTTGTTTGATGAAATTATCATTAACGAGAGCGAAGTTCGAAGCGAGTTCTTATAAAGCTGCTATTACTAAAAAGATGCTTCACGACTTATTACTGATTTTTAACATATTTGTCGATGGCATACCCGTTGATGGAGTGTGTAGAAAACTCTAACGTAGATTTTACCAAAAATTGCTTACTACTATTGTCTTTCCATTAGATATATAATTATATCCTTGAAAATGTTGTTATTTCGTTAAGTAAAGCTGCAACTAGATACTTTAACTAGTTTGGGGTAAAGATAATGTTTATCTATACTTATAATAAATCTGTAAAAAAGTTGTTTCCAAAAAAAGTAGCTAAAGGGTGTTAAAGGATAACCAACAGAACACATTTTTGTAATTACGCTCTGTTTGTCTGTGCACGCATCACGTAACATGTACGCAAAGCGGAATAGCTTATAAAGGCTTATAAAGGCTTAAAACATATAAAAAAATATATTAGGATATTATAAAGCGGAATAGTTTGTTTGTAACACGCTAATCTTAATAACTACCCGTCGGATTTCAAAAATTGAAGAATCGTTGATCGCATTAAGCAATCGTAGATGAAGTTTTTAGGCTATTTAACATTACGCTACAGCCAATAGGAGCAAAGCTGTATTGAAAAACAATACAAAAACGGGCAAAAATGAATAAATAATTTTCAGTTTCGCGGACACAGCTAGTTTTATATAAGTATTATAAATGCCCATACCGTTAGAAGCATGTTTGTAATGATGTTGAGGAGCTGGATGCTGTGCTCTCGCAGCCAAGTACTGTTGATCTCTATTCACTTTGTTCTGCAACTGGGCAACCGACGGTGACTCGCCTACACCGCTCTCCGTAGCTACTGTCTCAGTCGTACCGGATTCTATAACATTTTTCACATTTATGCAAACGCAATGATAAAAAAGTTTATTGTGTAGTATCCGCTAATTTTTACATCGTTTATACTAGGGGTTCTCAATTGTTTTCAGTGCGAGGCGCACATATTTGTTTACTATTATGTCTCGGACGCCCTTTAGATATGTCCAAAAATTAAACATATACATTATTAGTCTAAACTGTTTATTTATATGAATATAAAATTAATAAATTCGAAGCACGCAGGTAAGTATCGGCGAGTGATCAAGAGAGTTATAGCGACGAGAGTGCTCGAAATGAAACTGCTATTTTGTACCCGCGAACAATTAGTTGAGGTGTCGGAGAACGGTAAAGAGAATCGCTTCACGGGGTCCTTTTTCACTTTTTACAATTCACCGGGGCACCGCGGTGCACACTTTGGAAACCCCTGGTTTATAAGTTTAACGTTATGGGCACAATCTCACCCGATATTAAATGACGATATAGCCCAAGATGGTGAGTACGCTAAACCTGTGGAGGGTCTGGCTCTCAAGTGCAACTTTCGGAACACCCCTATAGGTATTTGGTGGGACATTTTTAACTTGAGGATGGTTAGCTAGCCAGGCGGACATTAGAAAAAACCATACCACCATGCAATGGTTTCATCATGATATTTTCCTTCACCGAAACCTCAAGCTCATTGCAGGTGGATTCGAACTCACGTTCATTGAAAAAACGTCGGTACATATTGCCAACTGAGCTATCATCGCTTTGAATGTAATTTACTAGAAGGAATCATAGTGGACTTTTGAGAACAAATCTAAGTTTCATACTGTTTCTCCTGACTAGCAGCACGATGGCGATGAGAGCTCCAAGCACCAACAGAGATAAAGCAGCTGGTAAGATGACACGTGCACTGCCTAGAGATCTCGCTCCTGCTGCAGGCACTGGCGGAGATAACTCGCCATCTAACACTGAAATTAGTATATCCTACATATTAGTTATATTCTAGATTATGTTTTGCAGTCCATTGAACATTGCTTTTATAAAAAAGCGGTCTAAAATTGGGCTACAAGACAAATGTAATTATATATTTGTGTAAGCCACTTAAATAGAAACTTAATGTTACAAATATTTCAACGTCTGTAATACATTACAAAAAATCAAAATCAAATCACTTTAGTCAATTTAGGCCCTGAGAAGGCCCTCATGAACATCAAAACTATCCGGTTCCGTTACCCGGTAACCGATTCAAAAAATAATTCAGTCATCGAGAAGAATCGGCTGAAATCTCGATCTGGTTATATTTTTTTAGGTAGGTACCATTTCACCATACAACAACATAATATTTATAATAGGTTTTGGCGCATACACATAGAGGGGTGTCACTTCCAGACTTTTTTTTTATGCTTAAGGTTTAGCGTTATGGCCATAATCTCACCTGATCTTAAGTGACGATACGGCCCAAGTTGGTAGACACGCTAAACCTGTGGAGGAACTGGCTCTCAAGTGCAGCTGTCGGAACACACCTATTGGTATTTGGAGGCAGGTTTACAACTTGAGGGTGGTAGATACCCAGGCGGGCATTAGAAAGAGCCCTACCACCATGCTATGGTTTCCTTACGATGTTTTCCTTCACCGAAAGCTCAAGCTCATTGTAGGTGCTTGGATTCGAACTCATGTCCTTTGATGCGAAGTCGTACACATGACCACTGAGCTACCATCGCTTTAAAATCACCATCGTTCACGTGATTTCATTCTTTAGCCGTCACTCATAGCCTTTTGACATCAAAACCCGTTTGACCTGGAACTTGAACTTACTAGCCGAAAATCGGTAATGTGCTTAGTGATTTTGTTATAAAACCTAACACTATTACCTAAAAAACTTTTACTGGTCTTACTGAGCCTAAAATATGGGGTGACCACTTTGTCATGATTTCTAGTATTTAATTCATGCAGGTTTTTACAAAATTCTGTTTGATTCAAATGTGCTGATCAAACCTGTACATTTCGTTAAGAAAAACTTACGTTGGGTTAGGTATAATCAGTCAAAGGATAAACATTTTATAAGATCAATAATATGGTTTACCGCCACTAAGTGCATGCGTGGTGAAATTATATAAAGCTACTGCGTGCCCCGCGTTGTTATGTGCCGTGATCCGCAGTTGGTATTGCGTGGCCGGGATCAAACCCGGAACGCTGAACACACGTTCTGTTGCTTGCACACTGTTAGATACTAGCCGCCACTGAAACAATGGATATCTTTTTAAATCTTTTATTCGAACTGATTAATGCTGTTAACTTCAGGGATTTTGTCGGCTTTCCCAAATATTTAAAGCGAGTGCAGAAGCTATTCAGTCACAAAATCAAGTAGCGCAAAGTAACAAATTTGCTAAACCTTAGTTAAAATTATATCTTGTATTGTCAGTAATTAGAAGAATGTCAAATATGATGTAGTTTTTGAATATACTTCACACTGTTCTAACCACGAGGGTAGCTTGTTCTCATTATTGTAAATCAATGAGTTTTAATATAAAGTTTAAGTATATTTACAAAAGAGTTTTTACCTGTGACTGACTCATTTCCCTGTACTCAATTACAAAGTACAGTATCCCGCATCCGCCATCGCCCCACGAGTCCAACCACACAGTAACAGTAGTCGTGTTCAATGTTATCATCTGGGAATGTTTTGGTTTCACAGGCACTGAAAATTCCAATTATTCAATTTCGTATAATCGCTGTGTTTTATCTTTTCAGTAATATTTAACTGTGGAAGTACTTCTTAGCCAGTGTGATACTTCCTTTCAAAATATTTAGTCCTTCAAATACAACGTGAAGAGTCTAATGTGCAGGCAGGTATAACATACATTGCTGACAATGTATTATAGATCCCTTGGCGGTCACCGTTGTTTTCGGTTCAAACTTTGTTTACAATTAACGTACAATGCTCTTACGTTCGTTGTTATTCTCAATAAATATAAAATACAGTTGCAGTAAAATCATTGTTTTATTATAAGTATAAGTGGCAATCCTTATTATATATAAGGTTTAAAAAAAAAAAAACATGCGTGCGTACAAAGTACACATGTCAGAAGTGAAACTTCTTTGGCGAACTAATTTACGACGTTCGCTCTGTCTCAATCTTTCTCACTCGCTTGCTCCCTACTCTCAATCCACGGCTAGTTGCTCATGCTACGTTCGCCCTGTCTTACTCTCTCTCAATCCGTCTCGATCACTCTCTCTCTCTTTTCCGACACTTCCGTTGCATACCGGCGTGACGTTTCATCTGTAAAAATTTTACCCTCATGCGCCTAAAGAAGTTTCACTTCAATAGTAAGTACACGTATATTAAGTAGGTACAAGTCACCTTGGAAAGTTTTAACCAGGCAGTCACCATCTGTTACAGCTTGATAGACTTTTGATTAGCTCATATATGTATTTGATAGTTACAAGATCAGTATAAAATTAATAGTAAAGTATGTAAGATTGAAGCAATGATAGCTCAGTTAGTAGTGGTACGGACCCGATGTCAAAAGACGTGTGACCGATCCCTACAATGAGCTTTGAATGGTGGTGGTAGGGCTTTTCTAATGATCGCTTGGCTAGCCACCACCCTCAAGTTAAAAATACCTATAGGTGTGTTCCGACAGTTGCATCTTGGCCAGTCCTTCCACTAGGTTACTTAATATCAGGTGAGATTGTGGCCATAACACTAAATATAGAAGGTATTAAAAAATAATGTTCAGAAACTTTAACAATCAAAAAACAATAACTTACCTGTTCCTTTAGTGTAAGCATGTACGATGTCACACGGCAATCCGGTGCCAATTCTATTGAAGGCAGTAATATACAGTTGGTAACGTGTCCCGCACCATAAGTTTGGCAAAACGTGTTCCGATGTGCCCGCTTCTACTTGTAACTCTTCCCAGTCACCGTGCTCCCGCTTATAGTTGATCACATAGCCTGCACATATTTTATTGTTATAGATAATGAAGAAAAAAAGGAATAATGCCTCGATGGTAGCTTGCTCAAACGGCGCACCGATCGACGCAAGTTCGAGTCGCTACGAGGAATGTAAGCGCTTTCTCTGATGAAACCACGGCAAGGTGATAGGATATCTTCCAATGCTCCCTTCTATTTAGCTACCACTGTCAAGCTTAAAGTAGTTACGTATCAGCACTCACAATTCAAAGTATATTCACTTAACATAAAGCAAATTTTAAAGCATATTATACATATACAGTACTATACAAAAGTTATAATTATACATGACAATAAAATAAAAAAATATTCCAAAAGCACTTTATCTGGGCCGCAAGACAGTGTACCCCAAATGCATATACACGTTGTATAGCAACGAAAGCTAACTTGCTAAGCAACGTAGTAGCTAGAATTTCGGTCTTGCGTACTCTCAAATAGACGTTGCGTAATATCTTCGTATAAAACGTTTGCACTTGGCACCAATAGCAGAGCCCTTCCCACCCTCAGAGGAACCAAAGTCATACCGTCGGGTCTCTTATTGTCTTCGCGAATTAAACCCGCTGGTTCTAACAACAGGACTTTACATTAGGTAACGTTTAAAGCGCATACATTAACACCGAATTTCAGAATTTGGCGTGGTCAATAGGAAAAACGGAAATGAAGTCGAGAGTAGCAGCTAGTTGTCGAGCTATGAATAAAATATCACTACATATTATAAAACAAATGCCTCAACACGCATCTCTGTCTGCTTGAATGCGATAAACTCAAAACCTATCAAACGAATTTTTATATGGTCTTCACCAATAAACGGAATAAAAATGAGAATAATTTTTGAAGTAATCGAGAAAAATCATACAGACTAAGAGTTTTACTGTCGTTCACCGCATGAAGCAATAAAGTTCTATAAAAACAATGTATTACGGAATTATTTATCATAATGAAATTTATGAAACTGTACCAACGCTAGATCTATGTATATTTTGTATGATTAATGCTGTTACCCGTGCGAAGTCGGGGTGAGTTGCTAGTTTTCATAATAATAACAAGGTCAGTAATGTAACTTACCAAGTATAGGACTTCCACCATCGCCCTGATCGCTCCACTGAAGATGTAGGGAGTCAGCGTAGGAGTCCACAACAGCGAGCACAGGCGGTTGTGGAGGTACCTTTACTTCAACACTGTAAGTCACCTCATCTCTTCCGTGAATATTATCCACGGCACACGTGTAATTGCCACTGTCAGCCGATTGGGTCATGCTGTTGACATTGTGTCAAATATTAACAAAATACCTTATGTACTCTAATAAATACGTAGTATTTGAGTGATATAAATTTTCTGTCGCTGAATTCACAATAAAATAAAAACTAATCGCGACAAGCAAAATATTATCTATAAACGAAGATTCACATACATTATTATAATAATTTATGAGAAACCAATGGTTATATACACATATTCAATTCTTCGGAGAAATAGTCAACATCGATATGAGGATGCTACGTGACGGAGCGAAACACTTGTATCCGTTTGTGCCACCCACAGTTCGTTCAACCATTCACCGAGATCGGGTCACCAGTTAACTAAGGACGTGTTCGGAGACGTAGCAGCGGCCTATCTATTCCGTTGTACAGAGGTACAAAGTAGTGTGGATTACCGTAAAGATACGCCTTCATCAATAAAACAATTATTCACATATTAGTATTAAACTATGTAATTATTTCTTGAATAATTGTTTATGTGTATATTTAGCTATATGTCCTACTTAAGATAATATTATAAATGAGAATGTGATTTTTGTTACGTTTTTACGTCTTATTATTGAACTGATTATTGTGAAATTTACAAACATGTATTCAAAGATATATAAAAGAATATATTCCTTTCATCAAGAAAAAGTAACTGTGCTCGAAGGATATTAATATTACTTTAAAATTTACCTTAACGCGAGCGAGGATGCGGCCAAGAACTAATCATATATAAACGTTACTTAAATAAAAAAAGATGAGCAAACAATTACAAAATATTTCTGTTACCTGATAACAAGAGTGCCGTCAGTGGTGACATTCTTTCTTAATGTTGATTCTATAGCAACTCCGTTCATACTCCACGTGGTAGCTGGTGTTGGATTGCCCACTTTGTTGCAAGCCAAAGATATGTTTTCCTTCCAAGGAGTGACTATACTACGACTAAAGGATGTGATTCTTGCGGGTACTGGAATAACGTGTTATTCTTTTTATTTTAGTCACAACACTAGAATGGTCACAACACTGTAACTTCGGGATCTATCACGATACATAGGTATACTCAGTTATTTGTTCCCATCTTGTGTACTATTGGTAACATATTTCCTAGACAATTTTAACGAGAGTCATGAACTTGTTGAAGCGCTAACTTCTTAATTATAGAATAACGTTCTAGTGTTCTACGTGACATTAGCGTAATCGTGTACAAATGGGTTACTGGTATCTAAATAAGAAACAAAAAAGACCGACAAGAGGAAAATAAACCAACGGGGGTCGCCGTAGTCACGCCTGTAAATATCTGGGAAAACTGGATGTAAACTTGGTATTCACTAAATGTGACAAACCAACAACACGGTCATAGTGACCGGTTTATCAACAGTTCGTGATCGCAACTTAGTTGGGTAATTCGGGTATAGACCTTTGCCACCACTATCGATTTCTGAATATACCCTGGCTGATCCTGACACGCGACAAGTCTAATTATGGCGGTTGTTACTTTGTGGTTGTAAACTTTCACGGCGGAAATGTTTAAAAAGTGTAAGTTCTATATAGCGACGCCTAAGGGACTACTTTTTATAATATTAGTATAGATATAGATTCAGTACACGACACGATCGTAAAGATCATAAAAACATCGTGTACTGAATTTACGCGATGTTTTTAAATGCATCACATTCTTCGAAAAACGTATTATTTTTAAAATACAAATAAATGTTTACCTGAATCCGATGGTAGTACGGTAACAACTCGGGTGGCTTCACCTTCCCCTAGTCTGGTAGATGCTGACACCCAGAACTGATGAGTCCCACGAGGCGGAGACCTTGATGTTTCATGTGATAGTGTACTCGGGGATAGCATACGTTTGTGAGTCCCCTCCTTAAAGCAAGCATATGTTTCTAAGATTATATGTTCAATTCATAAAAAAATGATTTGCAGCATATTTCAGTGAACACACACATGTTTAAATCACATGTTGACGACGATCCTATCTACCATCAAAAGCGATTAAACTTGTTGCGGCTAAACGACGATAGGTTTGATTTACCACTGAGTCAACAGGTTATTAATCCTTGGGTAACATACCAACATCTTCATTCTGGCCCAATTCCTATATCATCTACTAAATACAATCACTTGCAATAGTTTAAATCTCTCATACCTCCGGATTGCCACGTCGTCTATGATAATTTACCTATAATAATTAAAACAAGTTTAATCGTCTTTAATTTACTGATGTCGAAAGGTTATGATTGTGCATAATTGTTTAACTTAAAACTATCTCAAAACAGTTCATTTTAATAAATTAATATTTCTTTATAATTGCATTATGTCTTTGATTTAAAAATACCTTATAAATACATTAAATAAAGTTGAAGTGGACACTGGTGAAATCAATAACTCCTAACTAACAATAACTTACAAACGGCTTGTCTAAACGTGAAATCATTGCCAAAATTAAATTTAAATTGTATTTAAACATTAAGTTGCTGTACTACAAATTTTTATAAAAGAAGTGAATAAACAATAAAACGTTTTTTTCATCTCCTGTAAATTTTGGAGAAGGTAGTAGACTTTAGGAGGTATTTGAACAGCGTCGTCGATGTGTCGTATGTATATAAACCTAAACAACATATTATTATGTCAAAATTAGGTGTGTTTACGGAGTATGAGCTTGTCAACAATTGAATAGGCCTTACCTCTCTCCCGTCCTCAATAACACTCATATACAGTGTATATCCTACAAGTACGCCATTAGGTGAAGCTGGTGGTAGCCACGATACTAGTATTTTATTACGTGATGACACAGCGGCTTTAATGTCAGCGGGAGCTGAAGGTACTGTAATTAAGTGAAATAAAATTATTTTATAAGTTAATGTATTGTAATGTTGATATTAGCTGTGCCTGCGACTTCAATCGTTTGGTAGTAAAGAGTAGTTAAAACGAAAACATCTCAACACTCCGCAAATGACATTGTTATTTGTATTAGGTATATATTTTATAATACAAAAACAAATGTTATGTAGTCGAAAACTAGAATAATGCAAAATCTTTGAAGCTTGAAGTATTTAGATTCAAGGCATCAAAATTAAACTCGGTGATAAGTGATAGTATGGATCAACTATAAGATATAAGATAGGTACTTAGACTTTCATTAAATGTAAGAGTACCTTCATAAAATGAAAAAGTTTTTCTTTGAGATAGGAGATAAAATGTATGAAATTAATAATGAAGGATTTTGATACAATTAATATTAAAATTCCAAAATTAACTAAAATAGATCGATTACTGTAATATTGTTACAATTTGTTTGGTACGTTATTTTTAGCACTCCAATATCATAGAACGATGATACAGTTAAGATTTTTAATAATTTGACAGTTACCGATACTAACCAATTATAACAAAATCCCTCGAAAAGTAATTTAATTCATAGTATTAGTGTTATCATAGATTTAAATTTGACCAGAATGTATATTGATAAGTTCAGAGTGGTTGTGTACAAAGTGGCAGAGGGTTGATGGTAAGTCCAGTATCATTTAATAACCCTTTTTGTTTGTGGGAATTAAATTATTCTACGAGTCCGTAGTATTTATTACCGATTGAAATTGTGTATTAATAGTTTCAGAGTGGTGCGTGAACAAAAGGGCAGATAGATTTGATATTTAATTGTAAGTACAGTATAATTTATATATATAGTGGTGAAAAATTCATTTTCCATCGACGGTAGCTGTTGTCAAATATCCGTAACAGTAATACGCCTAAGTGGACGACTATCGTGGGTGTTATGATATAATCGTAATATATCATTCACATCCTAAAAGGTTTACGATATACATTCAATATTACCATCTTCCTCTGTGTGGCAGTAGACAGGAGCAGCCCTGACGCCATCACCGGCGATAGTAAAAGCGCAGACGGTGACCGAATAATTTGTAAATCGCCTTAGTCCTGAGAGGGTTGTGTGCAGCCCTGATATCTGCTTGGTAACAGCGTCTTCACTTCCTATTTAAGAGAAAAAAGTAAATACTTATCATTCCTACATAAAAGATATATTCCACGATTAATAAATCAGCTAATAAGAGATAATATTTTTAAGATTTGACTGCACGTTTGTTGCACTATTTCTTTTCTTATTAGGTTATTCTTGTTAGTTGGTACTAATACGGTACACAAGACCTTAGAGAGTTCACTAACTCTCTGAGGCTATACGATCCCGTCAGAGACTAGAAGAAGTGCGAAAGCTGTCTCTAGTCACTGGTAACACGTTATTTTGCAGTGTCGCCATGGTGCGGTGTGTTTATTAGAAAGAATCCGATGCTTATCACTCGACGAGTCTTGCAACACGCCCCTCTCGCCTTTGGCCTGTGTCCGGGTCATGAGTTTGCACGTTGCGATGAGAAAATCCGTAGAGAATAGGTTTTTAAACATCACGTTAATAAAAAAGGGCTACTTCCGATGGATAAGCGAAAGTGTTTCCCAGACTTTAGTATGAAAGGTAAGCGTTAGAGTTTTAGCGACTATTATTAGTCATCATCAATCGGCAGAAAACCCTGTTTATTATAGGAATGAACAATTATTTGCCTACCGTGCCTATGATGGACAAGCTCAACAACAAAGATATAGGCAAATTATACTTACCATACCAATCGGTGACAGGCGAATAAGTGACCCGGTATCCTTGCAGCACACCGTTACGACCTCGCATAGGAGGTGGTTCCCAGGAGACTCTTACTGATTGTGAACTTAGTGCAGTACACTGAAGCGCCCCGGGAGGAAGACTCGGCACTGTGATTAAAATAATGTTATCACTACTATAGATTTTTAAAAGAATATAACAGTCATGAAAGTTGTAACATAATAGGCAACCGGACATCTCTTCAGAAAGTGTAAAATATTAATCATTATGAATTTATAAAGTTACGAAAAACATTATTTCACATAAATAAAAGCATCTGAATACATAAAACAATGTAAAAACAAAAAGATTTTCTAATTGCTGTTCAAATGTCGCAACCCGCGATCCCTGAGGAAGTGACGTCATTTGTGTATAAATAAAATTTATTACCAAAGGTCTGTAGCGTGTTGATTCTATTTATTTATTTTTGTGGTTGTAATAGAACAAAAAACATATCGTTCGTGTCTAGTATCTGAGTGTAGAAAAACTTCAATATATAGTCCAAATAAATTATTTATTGATGTACCACGAAAACTAGATACACGAAAACTAGCAAGACGATAAACCGTTGAAATGTCCTCACCAATTCACCAATTTACTTCTGTGAGAGTCACTTCGATGTAAGTAAAATTCATTAAAAATACATATACTTCTTATAGTACATTTTAAATTATATTTATATATGTTTATAGTAATACTTATAACTACAGGATATGTTTACAAGTGAATGTGTTATTTGTTTTAGCTTCCAAATGATATGGAAAATTACATGCGACAACATGCGATGTTTTAACATTTCGAAACTCGGCTGTACAAAAGTCTAAATTAGTGGTAAATAAATTTGCAACTATAATGATATTTACTATTGGGAGATTTCGTCTGTTGGCTTTCATATATCCACGTTCTATATAAAAAAGAAGCACAAAATATCTCCTTATTATTTATATTACTTGCAGGGTTAATAACTTGATGCTAATAAAATAATGAATTACTGATACTTAATATACTGATACTGATATTCAAATAACAAAAGTCAACTTAACGTGCTGCTTGGATAGTAATGTCGCATTGACAAACGTATGACGTAACATAAAAAAAAAAACAGAATATAAATATTAAAATAATTAGATTTTATTACTTGATTAAAACAATTAAATAGTATTATTACACATAAATATTGATTAAACCATTACTCTACTATAAGAGACATTTTAATTATCAACATTTTAGATATTTTGTGACTATTGTCCGGTTGCCTATTATCCTAATATGTAAAGTAATATGCATGCTTATGATGTGAATTATTACATTGTAATGTTATGTTAGAATTTACATTGTGTATTTTTTTATCTTCATGTAATTAATATGTTGGTGTGCCATAAATATACAAAATAATATAAAAATAATTAAAATTAAGATATCTTATATTAATTATATCATATACAAGTTATTATCAAATTGCTAAATCTTATATTAGATCCATCTTAATTCATTTTTATTTTCAATATTCGTTAAATATTTTAGTAACGTTATTTAAATTTAAGTATTGTAATACACTTTTTATTAGTATGATCCTTTGGTGTTAATATATTTCATTTCAAATAACCCATTTAAGTATATATATATATACCCGGTGAACTTTGTATCGCTTATAAGCTAATAATCGAAATTTCTTATTCTCGCTAATACTCAAAAACGGTTTGACCGATTACTATATTTTTCTAAACTTTTTGATTAGCTATAATCAATCCTGATCTAAATTTCAACTTAAATTCGTTATAATCAATAGAATGGGCTATAGCTTATATCGTTTCCGTATTTCATTTATTTTGGTTATTGAATGAAACTTGTTTATAATTCCAATTAATTAAATGTCTTTTAATTATATAAAACTTAAATATAGTTTTTTTTATATCCTTTTGTGGTGCGCAAAAATATATTTTTTTTATCCGACGCGTGAACATATCAATTCGTCCGTCGCCGAATCTGGAAAACTCCAAGTTGAGTACGTGTATCGCCAACGACTGGTTTTGTAATTTGTTAATTTTTTTACGTATTAGACAGTCGCACGGAAAATTTTAGTCGCTTAGAATCGAACGGCTAATCCGTTGCAATCATATGTATACGAGAAATTATAACGACGTCTCCTTTATATTTTCCCTTGATCGTTGCTTTTTTGACGTTATTCATGAGGCTTTTTTACAGTCAGTCTCGTTACAATGCATAGTCGTGTTAGTAATATTGGTTGATACTGAGATACTTCGTCACATGCATTTGTTACAGCGAAAATGACCATATAATTGTAACAAACTATTTTATTTGCATTTCTACTTTATTGACTTGACGGCGTTAAAGTATTCCACATCGATGTTGTTGGCGCCGAATAGGTGAAATATGGGCTTTTGAAATGAGTACTAATGATGTACAAAAAAATCAAAAATATATTGAATGCTCTTTGGCGAGCGCGTTGCGAGTTCTGAGTCGCGCGGGGTGCGTGCATCCCACGTGATCGGTTGCAATGGTGGGGTGCCCGTAGTACCGTTGCGCGAAGAACACCACACATTAGATCGCTTCGACAGATGTGACTCCCATAAGCCTGGGACTATATTGGATAGTACGGCACAATGTAACTATTGCTTACATGAACATCTTGTCTTTTAACTTCACTACTATTGCCTGCAACTGATCGCCTACATTGAGTATCCATCATTCATTGTGATAGTGTTCTCAATCCAGTTTCTCGGGTATCGCTCGAAACCCTTACCGTCGAGCATACAGAACGAGTTATTGTTGAAATCGCTGCCAAGTCTATTTATAATTTTTTTAATTATTATTTTATGTAGTTTTTCAACAAATGTTTCACCCGGGATTTCATCTGAAATGAGAGGAAGTTTTTAGCTACCCATGAATTACCCATGCGGGTGTCGGGTACATCGTGTGGCAGAGAGGGAAACAGTTTTTGATATTTGTGAAACGGATGTAGGTTTAAGGGGCCGCTTTCCGACACGCGTCAACACGTACCTTCACTACTCGTGTTTATCTCTCTGGCCAGTCAAATTTGGTAGGGGCCTGCTATCGCAGATTAAGAGGCTCTCATATAGAACTTACTGATCATTGATCATAAGATCATTTAGTAGGTTATACAGATTTTGGCGGTATACCTCTCGCTTCCACTTCGACCGCGTATAAAATAACTACATAGCCATTCCTGTTCAGGTTATTTAGTAGCTCGTAGTACTTAATTTATATATATTGTATAGTGTAGTCTTTTGGTATATTTGTTTCCCAAGGTACAGTGAGCTCAATAAATGGAATCTATGTCATCTGGCCATATTTTGTCAACTAACGACAATAAAATGTGCACATTTTGAAGACTACGTTTTTACCATTTAATAGAGTACATCCAACAAAATTTACTTTTATTAGCAAATTGTGAGGTGGTAGTACAGGCAATGCCAGTAAATTTAAAAATTCTGTAGAATAGTTCACTACGTCATTCTGATGGATAATTGTGTCGACTGATTTAAGGAATAATAACCGACTTTCAAGAAAATTCTTAATGGTCGCATTGAGATCGACAATTTTATTTTTCTCCTCCACCATTACTCGTATTTTTTGTATTGCAGCGATTATTTACCTTGTCATACATTGCTTCTCACAATATACGTTGCGCCAAACGGCGTCGTTTTGATACAACTGTTTTATTATTTAGTATCGGCCACGAAATGGTTAGAATAAATTCTCATCTCGTAAACTAATAAGCGTAATAGATCTGGTAGTAGATCCAATTGTGATAATCTTACTTTTCCATCTGCACAACACAATCCAAACTCATTTTATTGTCAGTAACTAACGAACGCAATAAGGACATACCAATACGACTATTCTCAATATCTGTTGCGTACTGGTCATCAGCTCGGTTAACTCGTGAGGTGGCTTGTCACATATTTAAAATGAAAAAAGTAGTTCGTTTACTCATAAAATGTAGAACTTCGTTTAGATTGAAAGTAAAACTAATATACCACTCCGTACTGAATTAAAAAAAAAAAAAAAATTTTAAACAGATTTTACGTTATTACGTAAAAACTGTTACCAAAAAATGGCTTCGTAATATTTCCTTTGAAGGCACAGAAATTTACTTAGGGCGATTAGTTGGCCTATTAGAATCAGTCAAGAATATATTAAACATACACATTGACATATACACACACTCCCATATAAACAGGCATATAGATGCGTTCCTGTGCACACATACACAGTACAGTAATGAAGTAATTATAGCTCAGTGGTAGTGTGTACGACTTCGCGTTAAGGGACGTGAGTTCGAATCCAAGCACCTACAATGAGCTTGAGCTTTCGGTGAAAGAAAACATCGTGAGGAAACCATATCATGATGGTAGGGCTTTTTCTAATGCCCGCCTGGCGTGCAACCACCCTCAAGTTGTAAACCTGCCGCCAAATACCAATAAGTGTGTTCCGGCAGCTGCACTTGAGAGCCAGTTCCTCCACCGGTTTACCGTGACTACCAACTTGGGTCGTATCGTCACTTAAGATCAGGTGAGATAATGGCCATAACGCTAAACCTTAAGTATAAAAAAATATACACATACACTTAAGAACACGATAATGAATTTGTTTACTCATAATGTTTGCATTTTGTTTCTGTGCTCTCTTCTCCCAGATAAAATGCGCCACTAACTATCCTTACTGATATTATAAATGCGAAAGTGAGTTCGTTTGATTTGTTACCCTTTCACGCCTAAACCACTGAATCGATTACGATGAATTTTACTACAGAGATAGAAGCGAACCTGTAGACTAATAGGCTACTTTTTCCCGCGAAAACTTTATTGGAAATAGATTAAAGAGAGGAATAAAGTTTGTATGAAACATTTTATTGCGTAATCCGATTTTTTGATAAAAGCCACACGTAAAATCTAACTATATATACAATTCAGACTGTGACTACTTACCGTCTTCCATGGTAGTTGTAGTTGTAGGCGGGGAGGCAGGTCCGGCACCTCTACTATTATAAGCTTGAACGACTACGGCGTAGGCTGCGTGTTTCTGTAGGCCGGACAGAGTAGTCCGAGCCCTGGCTGTTCCACTTCCTTCAACCGTTCGCACTGTATATGAAGCCCCGCCAGGACCACTGGCACTAAGCACCGTGCTATTACTGTTTAGCTATAAAAAAAGTATACCAATATCAATATCAAAACATTATTGTTTTAATATTATCGATTAACCCTATACCATAAACATTTTGAAAATTAGGCTAAGAATTATCCTCAGAAATATATTTTTTACATTTGTACGTGTACTTGACTGTACTGTACTTGAATGTTATCACGTTTATAACTTCCTTCCTATAAATAAACGTAGACATAACAAAAAACAAATACTAACAGTATAGATGACATAATAACAGTAAGGTAGTGAGATTTTATATTTGTTTATTAATATGTTTTGGCTTTGTTAGGTACAGATTCAAAGAGCTTTCACAGAGGTAAATTGTGTTTATACTTATACTGTCAATTTCATTATTTGTATTGAGTGTAGGAAAAAAAAATACTATAAAAGGTTTTTTATACACGTAATCAGTTCTTTGAAACTTTCCAACCTATAGACGAGCCTAAAATTTAGTGAAGTGTTTTCTCTTTAGAGTTTTATTTTTTGTAATATAGACAAAATATTCATCGTGTTTTGTATGGTAAGAAATTCTATAATTACTAGAAATGGTTATTTCGAGATGTTACAAACACACTTTGGACTGTTTCTATTATTACCATTATCGAAAAAGTAAAAGATTATGTAGTTAAGAGATACTTTATCCAGAGGCTTTAATAATTAACAAATAAAACATAAATATCATATAGGTAAAGTTACTAGAGCAAATTAGTTTTTTTTATCTATATATAGACACCCGTATCTATTAAATTACATTGTCAGAGTGGTTATTTGAAAATTATTTACTGTTTTAGGAGATAATAAATTATAATTGTGTATTTCATAATTATGTTGTCGTTTAAAAAAACAGACTGAATAGTTAGTACATTTGTACGTACTTCTTGAAAACCCACATAATATCCGAGAATATTGCCATTCCATAAATCTCTTTGGGGCGGGTCCCAGCTCACTATCAACTCAGTTGAACTTTTCGGTTCCACTCTTATGTCTAAAGGTGGTCCACTCGGAACTGAAATAATTTTGTTAAAAGAAAATACAATTATTCTGGTTGTTTTTATTATTTGAAGCGATGATAGCTCATTTGGTAGTTTGCCGACAATGAGCCTGAGCTTTTGGTAAAGAAAAATATCGTAAGGAAACCAGCATGCTCTTTAGTATAGGGCTCTTTTTATTGTCGAACTGCTTAGCTGCCACCATCATTATTCTGGCAGTTGCATTTGAGAGCCAGTCCCTCCACTAGGCTGTGCTTGTCCATCATCTTGGGCCAAATCGTTACTTAACACCAGGTGAAGTTGTAACCAAAACGCCTATAAAGTATTAGAAAAAACTTAACCATATATTTTTTTAACATAGCTATAGAAATTCTTTGTTACATACATTATTACTATATGATTCACAAATATTACATTGTAGGCCTGAACAGTTGGTACACAAATTTTGTTAATAGGTCTATTATAATATGTATGTGTATATGTAAAGATATAATTAATATACATCTATACACAATTCGCCGAGCAGCATGAAAGGTCAACAACTCAAGCCGACGTTCGGCCACTAGGGCATTCTTGTACTGGTGGTATCAGTGCTCGTTACTAAACCGTAAATGAAAACGTAACTTAACAAAACGTAAATGATTATGACAATGAAACTGTAAATTCTCGTCAGTCTAATATAATTATTCACTTCGAGAAACTTTTTTAATGCCCTTTTTTAATAGGTAAGGCATTTTTTAATGCCCGCCTGGCTAGCTATCACCATCAA
Organism: Actias luna; assembly: GCA_039707435.1. Classification (NCBI taxonomy): domain Eukaryota; kingdom Metazoa; phylum Arthropoda; class Insecta; order Lepidoptera; family Saturniidae; genus Actias; species Actias luna. The sequence continues at coordinate 9,664,236 of JAZHAC010000006.1, read as the reverse complement.
GTTGAAAATCTGCCGCCTAACAAAGGTGTGTTCCGGTAGTTGCACTTGAGAGCCAGTAGTTCCACTAAACTTATCATGTCCACCATCTTGGGCCACATCGTTATATCAGGTGAAGTTGTAACTATAACGCTAAACCTATATTATAAAAGATTCCTATATTATAGAAGATAATTCCTATTACCTTCTTCTGTAGTTGTAACTTGCACGAGCTGACTTGGTTCGCTTTGTCCCAGCCTATTTTCAGCAATTATTCTTAAGTGGTAGGACGTCGCTGGCTGTAGATTTTGTATGCTAGCAGACGTTACACTGCCTGGGACTATGACTTTTTGCGGAGTCGTAGGCCATGGTTCTGAAGTAAATCATAATTAATAAACGATGTAAATTATTTGACATACGTTTTTCAATAGCATATCTAATGAATACATTATATAATTACTACATTTTTTATTATAATTAAGCAGAATTGTTTTTGTATATTTAATAGTATAGTGTGTCTTGAAAACTTTCAGAAAATGAACGACTGAATTTACCTGGTGCTTCCTTGTATTGAACAATGTAATTAATAATAGGACTATTTCCAGCGTATGGTTGAGTCCATGACAATTGGATGGATCTTGATTGTTGGTCGATTATCCTTATGTTTTTTGGCATTTCAGGAACCTGAAATTATTATATAAGAAAACAAAAATTCAATATGGCTTTATAAGAAGGTTGTCATATTTTTAACTTTGTTTTTAATTCAAGTAGGTACTTTGTTTTTGTTTTTATGGTGAATAATATATTTTGCGTCGTAGTGGTTTTGTTTATCGAATAGTGTACAAAATGTAAATGTAACATCAATTTACAAATAGAAATAGGCGATACTTTCGATTTTAATGAAAAATATTTTAGAAAACTAGTAATTTATTATTGTTCAATAGTATATAATATAGAAGCTTTCATATTTTCTAGTATTTAGGTAAATATTAGTAATGGTTCATACACAGTCACTTATCTTAGTACATTTATACAAATAAAATATAATTAATCGAAGTGCAGCAACTTGTTACGGACAAACACCGCGTAAATATCTTATACCTTGCATTTACCTTTAGTAGTTTAGTAGTTTCATTAGATTTTTTAAATTTAGTATTAGTAAAGATACCATAAAAACTGTACCTCTTGTACGACAAGATGTATAAGCATTTCATCCTGGCCATAGGCGTTCGATGCTCGACATGTCAAAGCTCCAGTGTCTTGGCGATACGTCTGCAAAATGCTTAATTCCGATACTAAGCCATCGTCTAATACTTGTTCGCGAATCGTATATCTGTAATGAACATAATAATAATTTAAAAAGTGAGAGTAGTAATAGCTCAGTGGTAGCGTGTACGACTTCGAGGCAAGGGACGTCAGTTCGAATCCACTTACAATGAGCTTGAGCTTTCGGTGAAGGAAAACATTGTGAGGAAACCATAGCGTTGAAGAGCTAGTTCCTTCACAGGTTTAGTCTGTCTACCAACTTGGGCCGTATCGTCACTTCAGATCAGGTGAGATCATGGCCACAAAGCTAAACCATAGCTATAAATAAGAAAAAAAAAAAAACTACATAAACATTGTGTCAAAGAAGACGATGTTTTCAAGCAAAATGTGAATAAAAGTCACAGTACCCATGGTACTCTGATGTTGAGTGGAATTGTTAAAAGCTGAGCCGTTTTTATTGTTTTAAAGGAAAGAGGATGGCAAAGATGGTCAGAAAAAATGAATTAACTAGGAAAATTTCTCTAATTTGGTTTGTCGCGATTCGGGTCCCCTCAATGTATATAATCCAGCTACAGTGAAGCTTGCCGGTCGATATCACAGCGACTACTGGTGAAACATAATGGATCTCGCAGTGGTGATCTTCATTTTTAGGTTATAGAATACCGTTAGGTACAGTGCTGTAAGTTTGAAGTATTATATAAAATATATAAAAAATACTAGATAACTATATTATATAAAAATATACTGTGTAAAAATAATGATGTTTGCTGGTATTTGCCAGTTTTAGGAATTATACTAGATTTTAGTATTTCGCGATTATTTACTCAAGTACTTAGTTAAATTTACTTCTGACGAGAACTCCGATGTGCCTGCTATAATAATTTCTGTTTTTACGTTCATTTATAATTAGTACCTATACTATATATATATATAAGGCTTAGCGTTATGACCGTAATCTCACCTGATCTTAAATGACGATACGGCCTAAGTTGGTAGACACGTTAAACCTTTCGAGGAACTGGCTCTCAAGTGCAATTTCCGTAACACACCTATTGGTATTTGGCGGCATATTTTTAACTTGAGGGTGGTAGCTAGCCAGGTGGGTATTAGAAAAAGCCCTACCCCCATGCTATGGTTTCCTCACGATGTTTTCCTTCACCGAAAGCTCAACCTTATTGTAGGTGGTTGGATTCGAACTCACGTCCCTTGACGCAAAGTCGTACACACTACCACTGAGCTATCATCATCGTTATATTTTAATAGCTTTATGACAAAAAAAATTAGTCAAAAATGCAAACCTAGCATACAATATTATGGCCTACCTATAGCAACCTAGCATAGAAAATTATAGAAGACTATACACCATCTTTTTAGCCCTTTCAGCAAGAATTGAGGTTAAAGTAAAGCGTACATAGATTGTATAATATATGTGACTGACGAAATATAATACAATTATTAATCACCTTTGATCGAGATGATGAGCGATAGTGTGGTGATGCGGGCTACGCCAGCTGACTTCTAAGGGCGCATCTCCTGACGCCGCACATTGTAGGTGGGCTGCCTCTCCCGCAGTCACTTGAACCGTTTTACTTTTCATGGGGAACCGCGCGGGCGCTGCATAAATAATATATTGTAGATATTATCCTTATTAAAAATATTTGTACGATAAACGATGTTTAAGAGTAGGAAATGTTCAAATTAACGAAGCAGACATCTATCTATATTAATATTATAAAACGGAAAAGTTTGTTTGTTTGAACATGCTAATCTTAAAAATTACCTGTTGGATTTCAATTTTTTTTTGTATTTAATAGACTTTAATATTTAATATCACGTTACTATCTATAGGAGCATGCTGCATTGCATTAAGTTACAAAAATCGGCAAAAAATATTAAATAGTTTTTACTTCCACGCGAACGGTCAATATCTATTAAAACGTTGTTACCTTAAATATCAACTGTGATTTGTTTAAGTAAAAATAGTACATATTTCGTATTTCGTTATTCATACCATTTATACAAATGATAAAACAATAGTCATAGCTGAGCTTCTCATTGTTGTTTGGCTTTTAAATTAGAAGCTTTCGAGTTACAGAATTCATGATGACATAAATACAAAAGTATTTTCTTTGGTTTATATTAAAGAAGGGAATACGACCGCGGTTTCGAGAGATTTCCATAAAGGCGAGTCGAATGCGGGTTATGTAAGTACCACTCATGTTATTTATTGGATGACGAATTACTATTATTTATTTTTACTTAGGAAATCTTCGATTTGTTACGATTTATCTTATATGAGATGGATTAACGTTCTATATAGAAAATTTATTTACGACTATATAAAGTGTTTCCCACGAAAATGATCTTTCGACGTTTATTTATTTTTGCGTAATAAATTGTTTGTTTAATGATTGATTCTGATTTAAAAAAATATTTTTATGTATAAACGAAAACCGAATCTTATACAAAATTGTTAAAATAATAAATTTACAGTAAAATGATTTGAGATATATTTTCTTATTTGGTATTTCTGTCACTATAAAATAAACATGGACTTCGGTTTGGTAACATACGAGTGGTGGATTGCTCGATTCCCAAAGTTTACCTAGATTTAAGAGGACGTCTGAAAACTTCACCCGTGTGTAAATCCCAACGAACCTTGTGTCAAACCGAAATAAACAAGCAGGAAATAGGATTAGGGGTTGGAGAACTGTTTACAAACTGTTCACGGACGTGACCTCAGAGGGTACCGGTGTTCAACCAAAATCGAATGAGATTTTTACGGGTGTTTGCACACATAACAATCTGTGGTTGACGTGGATCATATATTCCTAAAGTTAATTAACGGAAAACATACATTTCATCATAATTTTTAAGCATAATCTAAAGACAAATAGAACAGTAATGTCGAAATCAATTTCCTTAGTTATTTAGTTCTTGTTGAAGTTCAAATTCCATTGAAGGCACGTTAATTGGTATTTGAAACACGTTATTGAGTAACAAAATATAAATATTTGAAAATGTAGATTTCTTGTAACTATTGTTATGTGTAAAATTTCAAATGTCTATATAAATATTTTAAAATACAGTTCGTTAATTGTCATATTTTTGACTGTTATATAGGGAAGTCTAACCTATATTGTTATTCTTTTTTACAATTCAGGTATTAAATATAAACCATTTTTAATAAAAAAAAAAAACAGTTATCTATACTTAATTTTATAAAGCGGAAAAATCTGTTTCAACGCGCTAATATTAGAATTAAAAGATACCGTGTTCTCTAAAATAAGTATTCGAATTAGAGTTACTATTTTTATAGTAAACGATTTATTCATGCCGAGATTCCTTTGCAAGAGACCTTAATACCTAGTGGAAATTTAACAGATTCATATTATCATATTATTTATACTGAAATCATTATAATGTCAAACTTTTTGACATGTAACATTATGTAGTCACTAAATTGATATATGTGAAAATTTTTGGTTACTTTGAACATTGAAAGTATAAAATAAAGTTTTTTTTTTAAACTTATAAAGCTAGCATTATCTAATACTATAGTACAGGCATAGCAATGGCTGTATCCATTAACCGTATTATTGTAGAAAGTAGGCTTTTCATTTGTCTTGTTTACGAAACATAAGCTTAAGCCATTTTAGTAAGTTTAATAAAGGTAAGGCACTCTGAGAATAGTTAAAGACTTTTAACTACTCTTTATATCTTTTTTTCACTTTACTGTTTTAATTAAAATTACTCTTTTCTTTTTTAATTATAATCTATTTAGTTAATTCTTATTAATTTTGAGCAGATATCTACATGTACAGAACATTAAAGAAAGGGATTTGGCACCTTTGTAGGATAATAATTTATGATGCTATCAAATACGTTTGTAATAATATGATAATGTCATTATATACTTTGATCTTGACTTCAAAACTAATATAAGACATATTTTATAAAATTTCATTGTTTTCAATATATATATACAATATACCGGCTCAGGTTCTTCTGGAGTTTTTGCTAGTTGATAAATCGACTACAAAATTTCATTTCAGATCGTAGGATAACTATTTTAAAAATGTGCCATCGTCTCTATAAAACAAATATATGAATGAATATGCCCGCAATCGGTCAACTATATCTGAAATTACACGATCACTAACAGACACATACAAGATTTTTATATATAAAGATTATGTAACTTTAGCTAAAGTACGTGACATAACTCAAGATGAGTTATTTATATAATATTATATATATATATATCCAGGTGTCTCATCTATCTCTATACCAAAATTTATCACAATCAATTCCGCGGTTTAGGCGTGCAAGTATAACAAACAAACTCACTTTCGCATGTATAATATTACAAGTAAGATAAAATAAGTATATAAATTTCGATTACGGATACGGATACGGATTTAAAATAAAATTTTAGACAGATTTTTGCTTTTTTTTGTAATTGTATTGTTTTAATCGTAAAATTGCAATTTTTTAAGAGCATTGTTTCTCATAAAATGATTAAGTATACTCGGATTTTTATATTTACATATTAAGTTCATATGTATGTAAAATCATAAAAACTAAACCCAGGTACTATTAATGAATCAATGTAATATTTACTAAGTTTTTCTTGTTGCCGAAATAAACAAGTTTGTACTGTAGGAACAAAATAATGGTATAAAAGAATTTTCATTTTAGTGCGGTTGGGTTTCCCGGACAAAACTCATCACGTCCGTTTCCATCAAGACATTCCACAACATTTCACAAAGCCCGAGCAAAAAGTTCCATCTTTTTTAAGAACTCTATATAGAAATATTAAAGAAAAAAAATATATTAAAGAATTTCATCTTTATGTGGAATTTGTTAATGGGAAATATTATTTTTGGCAATAAGACGAGGCTTGTTGTAATTTTATAAGCGATTTTACTTAACTTTATGATATTGAATATACTTAAACAATAATGAATCAAAGGAATGTTTAAGGAAATTTGAGAAGGCATGGAATGCTTCATTGAATTAAGTAATTAATATTAGTGGCCTGTCCCGGTTTCACACGGGTTTCATTTATTAACAAAGAAAATGAGAGCGACCTTATCAAAAACATATAGAATATTTTGTCTTATAACATTTATTTATTTGCTATTGAATAAATTTATTTGGTCGGCGTTCGCCATGTAACCGTATGACAATATTTTTCTTGAGTAAACACCGTCATAGTTTGGCTATTTTGTGCAAAATATTTATAAATCATATACATAAACCTTCCTTGTTCATTATTCTTTCAATTACTGATAAATGTTTCGAAATGTGTTGTTCTTTTAGTAGAAGCAAGCAGAGAAATAGACAGAGGTAATCAGTAACTTTTTATGTAAGTAATTAGGTATGTACGACGGTATACGAAGGCATCATAGCTCAGTGGTAGCGGGTAGGAACGCCGCGTCATGGGACATGAGTTCGAATCCAACTACCTACAATGAGCTTTCGGTGATGAAAAACATCATGAGGAAACCATAGCATGGTAGTAGGGCTTTTTCTAATGCCTGCCTGGCTATCTACGACCCTCAAGTTTAAATTCTGCCGCCAAATACCATTACATGTGTTCCGGCAGTGGCACTTGAGAGCCAGTCCCTCCTATAAAGGCCGGCAACGCACCAGCGATTCCTCTGGTGTTGTGGGTGTCCATGGGCGGCGATGATCACTTACCATTAGGTGACAAGCTTGCTTGTTTGTCTCCTATTCCATAAAAAAGGTACACATATATTTACAGATATAGATAATATATTATACTATAATTTTATAAAGAAAAACAATACTACTTCAGTACCAAACTATCATAAACTGGATGTTTATTGATTGTTACGTTTGCTTCGATACTTTAACTAAAAATAAAATACATGAATATAATACCTAGGTATTTTTTAAATAGAATTTAATTTTTCACACATTACCATTTAATTTCAAACTAAGTTAAACTTATATTATGATAACTGACCAGATGATGTACTATAAATTACACCCAACAGACGTAACCCGCTATACTTAACGTGCGGTCCGCCGGTCTTTTGTGGTTGGCCAACCTGGTATTGTTTTATTTTAAATTATCTAAGGATCTATAAAACCTAAGGAAACTCTATACCACTGCACTACAAGACTTGTGAACCTGCTGCATTATAAATATATTGCGCTAATTAATTTATTATATTTTAAGCTTACCGTTAACTTTCAAAAAAATGAGTTTGCTAAGACCGGCGCCGATATCGTTTCTTGCTTCACAAAGGTAATGCCCCTCGCAGTCTTTCCCTATTCGTTCAAACACTAATGATCCATTTTCCAGAACCCGCGAGTTACCTTCAAACGTAAAGTCTTTGTACTCCCCCGGCGTATTACCTAAGTAACAAAGCACATTTAATTAATTTTTTTATTATTGTAATCTACAACGTTTAGTTAATTGTTTTCTAGAACTTTTGTAATAGTGTACTATGTAATATACTATGACTTATTTGTGGAGTAGTAAGGATTTGCTTTAATTGGCAAGCAATGTGTGCTTTATTTTTTATTTAAATTGGAATATGCTCAACATAAGGTACTATCAGTTAATCTTATTATTATAAAAATACATATATGGGGTTACTAGTAAAGTTGTATTGCCAAGTAGTTCTAGCAGTTTGGAGCAATGAATATGTTCGTTAGCCAAAAAGCAAAATCCAAGGATAATTCATAATGGTTAGTTCTATTTCTTAATATATATGAAAGGATAGTTTATTCGTATTGTATTTAATTGGCGTTTAAATGAGTTTTTTACCCTTAGGGTTACGTCAGTCTAGTTGTAATCACAAATTTTATTTTAAATTGCTCATAATCAATTTGTGTACTGCAACAACGTCAGTAAGATTTTGACTACCACAAACGGCCTCTTGACCTCACATTTTGAAGTCAAAGTGCCTCACAAGGACTATTCTGTTTTTTAGCGGTCCCATGCTTTAATTGAAATTCACCACTTTAGGCAAATATATTTTTCAACTGTTTGGAAAATTTCTTCAGGGTGGCGTGACTAGAAAACAATCTAAGGCAACCCGTTACACTACAGAACGACCAAACGCCGCGCGGGTTTCCGAATTCCTTATGTTCTAGAAGTAGCCATGATTCCTACGAAACAATTTGCGTCTTCGTTCATCATGCGGACAGCAAAGGAGTTCAACTCTCTCCCGGCGTTTGTCTTCCCATCTACTTATAATCTGAATAGTTTCAAGAGAGGAGTGAACAGGTATTTTTTAAGTTTGCGCGCTCCATCTTCGACCTCATCTATGCTTACCACCAGGCATGATTGAGGTAAAGCGCAAACTTATAAAGCAAAAAAAATATTGAAATTTACCTTCTGAAAATAAATTCATTTCAAAAAAGAATTAACGGGAAGAATTTTATTCAATATACGTACCAACAGCTTTTTTCCACGTGATCGTAGGTTGTGGGTAGCCGTCTGCTTGACACTGTAAAGTAACATCTTGCCCGGCTGCAACTGCTACGTCGTTTGGCTCTAGACGCCACCGTGGGGGCACTGTAAGTTTAATTATATTGTACGCAGCCGCAGTAGGTGCCAGATGGTGCGACACGATATGGCCGACTGAGACTGTCTATAAAGATTTGAGACAGTGCCGTTACTTTGGACATTGATGGTCAAATATTGCTAACACTTGGTTATACTATTATAACTCGACTATAAATTTCAACTGTAAGATGTACTCATCTTTTTAATGTACATATATAAAAATGAATCTCTATTTCCCTCGATCCTAGCATCACGCGTGAACAGATGGAATAATTTCACTATTTTTTTTCTGTTGTGTTAATTATTATCAGGAGAAGATTCTTATGAAATAAAAAATTAAGAAAGTTAAACGGCCCATTAGAAAATTTGTATATAAAAAAATGAATCGTTGAAATGTATGTATGCATTTAACTTCCGAACGATTGCACCAAATCCGATAATTCTTTTTCTATTGTGTTTGGTATTGCCTGGACATGGTTTGTATAAAAGAGAACAGAGAACTTTTTTTTTAAATCTCATAACATGAAAAGTGAGTGAATGAATCGGACAGAAGACTGTGAGGAATCTATTTAAGGAAATTCTGAAGAAAATTGTATAATTGCAGAAAACCTAAAAAATATTAAAAAAAATACAAATCAATTATAAAAAAAATATAATTGTAACTTTGTACATAATACAAAATGGTGTTACGCAACTGTCACAGAGTGGTACATTACTTTTATTTTCAATCAAGATGTTCTAAATTTTACGAGTAAACTAATCACTTTTATTATTTCAAATGTGCATTGAGATACCTCACGTGCTAACCGATCTGATGACTAGCGCGCGACATACATTGTGAATAGTCGTATTGGTATGTCTGTATTGCGTTCGAGAGGTATTGACAATAAAATGAGTTCAGATTGTGTTGTGCAGGTGAAAAAGTAAAATGATCACAATTGGTCCCACTACCAGATGTATTACGCTTATTAGTTTATGAGATGGGAAGTGATTCTAACCATTCCTTGGCCGATATTGATGGAAAGAAAAATTAATTAAAAATAAGATCTCAATGCGACTATTAAAATTTTCTTCGAAGTCAGTTGATATTTTTAAAATCAAGCGACACTGTTATGATTGACAAAGTGAACTATTCCACAGATTTTTTAAATTTACTATTATTGTCTTGACTACTACCTCACAATTTGCTAAATAAAGTAGATTTTGTACTCTACTCTGCTACTACTATGTAGTTTGTTAAATGGTAAACACGTAGTCTTCAACATGTGCACATTTTATTGTCGTTTTTTGACAAAATATAGCCAGATGAAATTGATTTCATTGATTGATCTCACGGAACCGTGGGGAACAAATATACCAAAAGACTACACTATAAAATAAATATAAAGTACTACCAGATACTAAATAACCTATACAGGAATGGCTATGTAGTTATTTTAAACGCGGTCGATGTAGGAGTGAGAGATATATCACCAAAATCTATGTAACCTACTAAATAAAAGATCTTGGCCTTTATAGGACAGTAGTAAGTTACATAATAGAGCCTCTGAAGGTGCGCCAGCAAATTTGACTGGCCACGAGCAGTGAAGGTAGTGAAGTTTTGACGTGTGCTGGAACGGTGCCCCTTAAACCTACATCCGTTTTACAAGTCTCGGGAACTGTTCGGAGTTTCCCTCTCTGCCACACGACATAGCCGGCCGCCGCTCGGTCATACAGAAGTTCCTCTCATTTCAGATGAAATCCCGGGTGAAACATTTGTTCAAAAATTACATGCGGTAATAATTTAAAAAATTATAAATGAACCTTGTGAAAATTTCAATATTAACTCAACCTGAAACCAGATTGCAGACACTATCACAATTAATGACGGATATTCAATGTAGGCGATCAATTGTAGACAATAGCAATGAAGTTGAATGTTTATGTAAGCAATAGTTGGATTATGTCGCACTCTCCAATATAGTCCAAGGCTTAGGCGGGTTACTATTGCAATGTAACGTGACTGGTTGTAAAAAAAGTCTAATGAATAACGTGAAAAAAGCAACGATCATGAGAAAATATAAAGGAGTGGTTGTCCTAATTTCACGTATACAGTATGATTCCAACGGATTTGCCATTCGATTTTAAGTGACTAAAATTTCTCATGTGACTATTTATTGCGTAGACAATTAACAAATAACAAAATCAGTATTTAAATTTTTGCGTACTCAACTTGTAGTTTTTTAGATTCTTAAACGGACGAATTAATATCGCATGTTCGCGCGTCGGATAAATAAATGCATATTTACACCCCACAAAAGAAAACAAGAAACAGTATATCAATTAACATGATATTAACTATATTTAAGTATAAATATAACAGTTGAGTTGAAATGTAAGAGATAACCATATAATTCAGTTGTTGACTAAAAAATCTATCCTTTACATGTTTGTCGTTCGATCCTAAAACCTGAATAAAGCTGCTACGTATATTATGTATAATTAATCATTGTAGAAGTAAACAACGTCGAATAAATTAAGCAACTCATATTAACTAAAGATTAATTGTTCGTGTCGTCAAACTACATACTTGTTTCAACTTGTAGACTTAAATGTGAGTTATGATTTGTTTACAAAATAATTTAATTATTAGAAGTCATTATTAACATTTGGCTTGAGTTCAAGATATATTGGTTACTATTTGCTACCTTTGGCAATAATTATAAAAGAGTTCTTACCGTTTACAGTAAGAGGTATGGTGTAGTGTTCAGATCCAGCAACGTTCGAGGCAATACACGTGTAGTTACCACTGTGTAGGGACGTGACTTGTTCTATTACCAACGATGCACTGTACTCGTCCAATCTTCTAGTAATAATTCCGTTTGGAGCGTAAGGCGATGACGTCACAGGCTGCCCGTTCTTTTCCCAGCGAAATGCAACGGGTAAATCGCCTTCCAAGATTTGACAGGAGATAGCCGCTCGCATTCCCTCGCGTAGGAGGTTTGTCATGGCGGGTATAGGTAATATTTTTGGCTGAACTGTAAACATAAATACAACATTTTTAGTATAAAAGCACGATGAAGTTACTGTGTGTTGGTGGTACTGGTTAATTATAAGTACCAAGCTAGAAACTCTTAGCTGTGAGCTGAGTTGCTCATATGGGTACAAGTTAATATCTATATATAATAACTAAATGTACCTTTGTTCGCGTGGTACTGAAAATGATTTAATTATTTCTGCCAGTTTTTGTAATTTTTTTAATACAGTTTTGTTACTATTGGTGGTAGCATGATATTAAATATAGCCTTCATCAATAGTATCATAAAAATGTATATCTCTACAATCAACAAATTTAAATAATAAAACCTATTCTATATGTATAATATATTCACTTGAGTCACACATGAGATATAACATAAAAAATTGTAAAAGAAATGAATAAAGTTATGAACGTAATAAATCGTTTAAATAAATGATAAAGTAAGAATTTCAGTTTTCAGCTCCAGTCGTTCGAAAAATGATGTTGATTTGACTTTTAAAATTATAAAAAATAATAACCACCCTCTTTAGATTGGCATGGTGCGATGACACGAATTAAATTATTCACAGAAAATTATTAAGGTTATAAAAAAAGTTTTTGTGAATTTTTTTCACGTAGCAGTACTTAATTTGCTACGGCTCTTGATAGGTGGCGGGCAACTTAATTAAGGGAAATTCGCCCTGGCTACGTTCCAGAGCCCTAATTCCGTAGCTTTGCTAGGCTATAATTTGTATAGGTTTATATATTTTTCAATATTTTTCTTTTATTGCCCTATTAACCGGGTTAAACTTGATGATTAACGCTTTGTAGATGCTGTGGTAATGGTACACGCGCGAAATTTAATGAATTACGGATGAGCAAATCTCCCCTCTTGAATTCGTGATTTTATAGCGTATTAAATCTTACTGAAGAAAATTAGAAAGTTTATACACCGTAATTTCGCTTAACCTTACTTAGAATTCGTCTGGGAGTTAAATAATACGTAGGTTATGTAGATTATCTCGTATTTAAGCTACCTAAGTTTGTAATGAAAGTTGATTAGAATATTCTATGACCTAATTAATTTAAAAGAGAATTCATGACAATAAACATATTAATAAATATGCCGCCTATAGGCTGAATTAAGTCATCACCTGTGTTATTATTCTTATAAAAAACCTATAAATAGTTAATTAAACTCTTTTTATAATCTCTTGGGATGGAGCTTATTTGCAGAAAAAAAAAACGGCGTATTTGATATTTCGTAATCATGGGAAAAATCCGTTTATAAAAATGTTGCCACCTACGACTATTCGTAGGCTTAACTGCCTATTTAGAACTCCGTCACTCTTTATAAAAAGAAATTTGAAGGTAGGTATTTGCCTGGACTGTAAATTAGTTAAAAACGATGTGATTACTAATATATTTTGAGATTATTATCATCACCAGATACATATAAGGATTAAATATACCTATTAATTTTTTTTATCAAACCTATTATTTGAACTTCGACATCTCTTCGCGCCGTGTGTCGTTGTCTGTTTGCAGCTTGACAGGTATAGGTTCCAGCGTCTTCACCGCGTTGAGTTTGTTCCACGATTAAGGTACCATTGGGGAATACCTTTTGCCTACGGTTAAGGGGAAGATTCTGGCCATCTGCAAATGAAATTGAGCTGTAAAAATAATAAGTTGCGGACGTGCGTAATAAGATTCATATATAGCACGGTAAAGGGATAGCATTGACTCTTATGATAAAAACAACAAAATTTGAAACAATGCCGATTGCCAATAGATAGCTATTCGTTACCGGTTGTTGTTGTCATGTCAGTGCAGAAATCTATCGATAGCTGAATTTAACCAGGTTCATGCTGAAACAACATAAAATTGTTGGCATTTTGTGTATTATAGTTTGGATATTGGGCATAAGTGAATTTTAAATAATAGCTCGGTGCATTTGTTAGTTGCCTAAAAAACTCATTGGTTAGTTATTCATCTTGTTGGTCATCTTGTTAAAATGATCTACTATGGTTAAAATGAAGTAAATATATTAATAGATGTCGTATAGTCGTGTTTATTAATTCAATAATACATTAAAACCCTAAAGTTTTATTTAAAAGCTAGGTACAAACAATAATCAATGAGTAAGAAAGAAAATGATGGCTGAGAAGAAATGTTATAAATTTTATAGAATACAAGATATTATTGCACCATAAAATGGTAGATGAAACCTATGTTTGTGACATTTGCAAGTTTTTTTTGTTGTTGTTACACATCTGTAAAATATGTTATCAAAAGAATACTTATAAACATGTGAATTTGAAAAATAGTCTGTACTTAATTTATTTTAGGTTCATTAAATAATTTATAATATTAAATTCTTGACATCAAATTCTAAACAACGACAAATAACTGAGTTGAAAGTTAGTCGTAAGCCGTAGAAAAGAAAATTTCAAGAGTTAATGTTGAGACCAAAGTTTACACGAAACGTGCCGCGCCTTCCGGACATCGAAACGAGAAATTTTAAATCTAAATATTGAACTGAACTAGAATTGGGTCGGAGTTTAAAAAACGCTTTTTAGTTCATACTTATTAGCTTTTATTTAAATAACGGAAGTAAAATATGATAATTTTAATAGATTAATGGGACATCGATTTTACGATTTTAAGTTTAATCGAAAAAAACTATCAGTAAATACCGCCGCATAGTTCTGTAAAGTTATAAATTGAAATATTTATGCACTTTTTTATTCTAAAATTGCAACAACGTATCTTAACTAGAGAAAATGTGTCATGTGCAACCTCGTATCTTAATATACAAGATTTTTTAAAAGTTATGAAAGAACTTAAGATTCAAGATAGTCCAGTACCTAGCTGTGGCGTTTTACGTAGAAAATTGCAATTGATGAACATTTATATTTTTCAAACTTGAGAAGGTTTTTGCGATACTTACTTTGCTTTTAAAAATAAAAATATATGTACACAAGAAATACAGAAAGAGTATAATAACCATGTAAAAGAAAAAAGGCCGTGCTCGGGATGATATAAATAATTATAAAATAAAGGCAATTGCTGGAGAGATCAAGGCATTTACCGTAAATGTTTAAGCTGTTCAGATGATTTTTTTTATAGTTAAAGTTTAGCGTTATGGCCACAATCTCACCAGATGTTAAGTGACGATGTGTTCCAAGATGGTGGACACGCTAAGCAAAGTGGAGGGATGGGCTCTCAGCTACTAGTTAAGGGCTAGTTATTTTCAACTTGTGGGTGGTAGCTAGCCAGGCGGGCATTAAAAAAACCCTACCAGCGTGCTATAGTTCCATTACAAAGTTTTCCTTCCCCGGAAACTCAAGCTCATTGTAGGTGGATTCGAACTCACATACCTTGATGTTAAATATCTTAACTATAAAATTTAAATTATGTAATATTTTATTTAATTAATATATATTATAATAAATAATAATAATATATTATAAATAAATAATATATAATAAAATAATATATTATAATAAATTTAATTATTTAATTAAATTATATAAAATTTATAAAATTATAATTACTCGACTTAAAAATTAAAGGTAAGTAATATTTTGAAAGAAATACCGTTAACTGATTAAAAGTACAAGGACTTGGAAGCTCTCAAATTATTATTACCGAAAGATTCTCATACTTTTAATGATAATTTAAAATACGTCCGCGAAAATAAAATAACCATATTTTACCACTAAATCTTAGTTATTAGCAGATGTAAAAGATAATATTTTATCATTTATTGGTTTTATAATTGTATTTGAAAAGTCAATTAAGGTGGTTTAAAGTAATATTTAAACTACGTGATATTAATGATGATACTACAATTCAGAAAAACGATTTATCTCATTTTTGAGAAAAAAAAATATTAAGATAAATATAATAAGATAAACTAAAAAAAATTTCTAATGTTATAAGTTTATTATAAAACATTTTTTGTCACTCCAGAAAAGTAGTCTTTTTTGAGATACGAGGTTGCGTCAGTAAACCATTGATATAAATCTTAAAATTGTGTAGAAAAGATACACATTAAGGGAATAAACTGGGTAGATTTAGTCAGTGAAATTTTGACATTACAAATGTAAAATAGTATTGTCTTACGGCATATAAATTTAATTTATATTTTATTTGACGGTTTGACGGAAAAAACACGTACGAATTAGGGGTAATCACATAGTAAAATATGTACAGCAAATTACAATTAAAATATTACTTAATAATAAATAATATGAAATGTATAAGTAATTGTATAAAAGGTTACGACATTTAGGTATAAATTATCCTCTAAACATTTGCGCTATACGGTAATAGAAATAATACTGTGAACTACAAGGAGAATATACTTTATGCTGGACAATATAAAATATCAACGGTTAATGAAATTCCTAAAAGTTTGACTAACGCCAAAAAAGTGAATCGCCCGACCGTAATAAAGTTTGACAGCGTGACCTATTTAAAATATTAAATGTGAGGTTCAGATCAATTGGGTCACTTATCAAACAATTATAGCATATTTTATTGTTAAAACTTCTTGATTGTTTTTTATTTATTTATATTATTATATTTGTATTTTATTTATTTATATTATTTATTTATATTATTATATTATTAAATTTGTACTAGAAACATATATTGTATTACTGACATGTATGTGCACGGATTATAGACAAGTATTAGAATATGAAATAGTTTTATTTACAGTATGAACATAAATAATGAATATTTTATTGTATTTAAATTATTTGTTAGAAATATTATATACACATTTTTGCTCTTTGCCTTTTATCTGTATTAATATTATAACGTAGGAAAGTTTACTTGTACGTGAAAATTTTAGAAATTACCAGTCGGATTATATAAAATCGTTTTATATTATATAGCGTTGAAAAAGACTTTAGGTTAAACTTCACGTTTCCAATATAGGAGAAAAGTAGTATTGAAAAAAGTCATAAAAACGGGCAAAAATTATTAAAAAATCTTTAGTTCCACACGAACGAAGTCGCAGATACAACTAGTTTTCTATATATGAATTGTAACAATCCCAAAGATATCCATGCAAGTAATATTTCGTAGTTGAACTACATGAACTAATATAGTGATACAGATTAATTGGTTTAATATAATTTTCGTTTGTAATAAATAAATTTATTAAATATCCTAAAGAGTATCGTTCAATTTAAAGTAAACACGATTGAAATTATTAACAGGAAGATAAAATATTATTTATGGTTAACATTCAATCAAGATTAATATGCGCGTTGCCAAAGTTACCTATCGCCATTTAATTTAATATCTTTCGTCATCAAGTGTTTATGGATAATTAATAAAGATCAGCAAGTCATCTATGTAAGTATCAGATCCTTTGGTCAGCTTAATGATAGCGCTCCATGAAAAGATAAGGGTCGTAGTTGACAAGGGTCATAGGCGCTAGAGAAAATTACTAGGGAGTGACCATTGACTTTAAAATGAAGTCCTGTGTTACAGAAAATCCAAGGGGAAAACCTTAAACAATTCGAATATTTTTTTAATAATGTATTGTTCAATCAACAATAATAATAATTTACTTTTTGAAACTCGTATGTTTATCGTTTAGGCACAATCTCGTTCGGTGATTCACAATCTTTCAGTGATGACGTGACCCTAAATAATAACATTTTTAACTTAATGGAGACTGTAGCTTTCAACTGGTTGCTGCCGGAATACACACATAATTGTTTGGCGACAGTTTTTCAACTAAAGGATAGTTTGCTGTGCTACCGTTTCATTACGAACACTTAAATCCTTAAGAAGAAATTATCCTTATTTATAATTATCCTTATATATCCTCCTTATCCTAATTATCCTTGTAGAATTCGAATCCAGAAAGGCCGACGTAGTCCCAAAAATAAGAACCACTGTGCCATCACTGTTTTCAAAATTCAGTCGTTTTGGGTAAAGCGGTAATAATATGTAAAGTATTAATTACAGTTAAACAGATCAAAGTAATACAGATTAATTGAATGCCTTTAACATAAAATTATATGGTAAATTTATGTAAAACATTAATAGTAAATTCATAAAAACGTAACAAGCACCGTCCCACGAGTAAATAAATTCGGTATAACTCAGATTTGTCCTTAATTGTATGTTGCGAAGGTGTCTAGTCTATTAGATTGCGCTACGCAATTTTCTCTGCGGCTACGATATTACCGAGGCGGGGATAAAACGTCAACATATTTTCGAGCTTTGCCACTGAATTTGAAGTAAACAACGTAGATATATATATTCGGTGTTATATTTTTGCGCCAGATGATTTCATACGGTTTAGCTTTAGATAATTATTTACGAATGAAAGCGTTCTTTTAAGTTTCTCCTTTATGAAGTTACTATACAGACTTAAAGGGAAAGAACGTGATTTCGTTTTATTACGAATATTATAAAAATTGAATGGAAAAATAAATAGATATAATAATTATATTTAGTGAAGACTAAATTATTTGGAGACTTGGAGCGGCACGTAAGTTACGCACTTTTACGAAAATAAAGTTGAAATATCCTAGCAATCTTTTTATATACATATATATATATATATATATATATATATATAGGAGAATACTTTTATTATATTTTGTGCTTGTAGGGGCTTTCAGATCTGGTCTGAGCTCTAAAAGTATTAAAAAAAACTGATAACTGCCCGTTTGCTCCGTTTGTTATACTGCCACCGATTATATTACACGTATATGTATATGTCCTATGTCCGCGACGTTTATTGTGTGAAACTAAAAGTTTATTAAATCATTTTTGCCTATTTTTGAAACTTTTTTCAACACAGCAGTGCTCCTATTGGTGATAGCGAGGTGGTTTGATAAACATGGCGACGCTTAGGCGATAGGTCTTGACATATCCAAATCATTTGATAGGGTCTTGTACCGTGGTCTTCTCTGCAAACTATCCAGACACAATTCTAGACAGTGAATGCTGGAGTTCCACAAGGTTCTGTACTCTCACTCACCCTATTTCTTTTGCATTTCAATGAAATGTTGCCTTTGGACAACATCCATTGCTATAAAACGCCAGTACGGTTCATGAGTGTTATACCAGTAAGCCTAACAGTACTCGGAGAGAAACAGAAAAGTGTCGTAAGGAACTTGTCGTTGAGGTCGATCGAGCTTTTAACCTCATATATTCATGGAGAACAAAAACCTGGTCGAGTTCAATGCTAATAAAACTCAGGTTTGCGCGCTCACCACTAAAAAATTCCCTTTAACCCCACTCCCATATTTTCAGGGCGTCTCTTTCACAATCCGTGATAACCTTAATATCTTAATTGATATTTGAAGCTACCTCAATGCCAGGGATCAAATCGGGAGTGTCATATCCAGTACATCACGGAGACTAGGAACCCTGACCAATGTGCGACGGTATTTTCTGCGCAACCAGCTGTACCTTCTCTACAAGGATCAGATTCGGCCATGTATAGAATACTGTTCACATCTTTGGGACGGTTCCGCAAAATAGCTCCTAGATGCCCTAGACAGGATGCAGCGACGGGTTGTCCGCATGGCAAATGATCAAGTCATGTCAAGTGTAAGCCTCGCTTAGCGTCTTGTAAGCTTTAGAGCTGTGAAACTGTCATCCGATCTGGGTGTTCCCTCCTTCCTATAATATTGGGTGTTTTAAACGAGGCGTGAAGAGATATTTAGCAGGCCGGCAGGACAGTTGCGACTGACGAAGGACATTTTCCGCTACGGTAGCCACTACTGTTACTGGACTGTACTGAAACTTACCATCAGGTGAAGTTCAGTCACTTTCCCGAGCTAGGATAAAAAAAGCGTGATATTAAATAGCTTAAAGCCTTTCTTAATTATTCCTCTATCAAATACAATTTTTTTAATTTAACTTTTGAAATCAGACTGGTAGTTCTGTTTTGTAATATTAATATAGATAAATTTGCTTTTTTCATGTTACGGCACGGTGATGGCCTTATACCTAATGGTAGGTACATTATATTCTGACTACCGAGAGGTTAGCTGTCCGCTGGGGATCTTCACTTCGAAGGTGTTCCGTAAGCGTCCTGACCGCTGGATCTATACTGCCATATTTCGAAACTACTGCATTTGTCACCGTGTTTATATTGGTCGCTACCTAGCTTAGTACAAAGCTTGGTTGCTGGAATTAGCGGTTATTACAATAGTGTTCTATCTAAGTTGTATTTCAACAGTTATTAACTCAACTAACCCATCCCGGCTAAGTAAAGACCCATTTATATTTGTTTTTTCTTTACCTTAGCATTAACACAACTTGGTTACGGACACTGCTGTATTGTAGTCGCAACCCAACCAAATACGATCGTTAGGTCCTACCACAAATGTATTTACTCAATTACTTTAGTCTTAAAATTATCTTTACTTTGAATTTCGCCTTTAAACTCTTGCCAGTTTCGAACTCAAATTGGTGACAAAAACAATCTACAAACAAAAATCTGTCAATCACTCTTTTAAATATATAACTACGTTTCTATAGTTTTTAGTTAACCCTGGATCAGTTTCTTAAGAACCTGTTGCTACGAAAGACATCGTAACTCACCGTCCGTTCCGTTGCTTTGTGATTCGATACTGTTTATCTAAAGTTGCATTTATTTTATTGTGAGAATATTGTATTGTTATATAAATATTGTATAAGTACTGGATGTAATAAAAAATACTTTTGGTATGTGGTATGAGGATTATATTATTTTTATTTATCATACTTCAAAATGTTTTATTATTTTTATTCAATGCAAATGCACTGAAACGTGTTAGTATCTATTAACAATGCCATAACTACTTTTTAGTTTTCTGATCAAAATACAACACCTGCACTTCATTTGCGAAGAATTTTATAAATATATAATTAACGGACATAAATTAACAACACTAGTCTTATAACAATTATTTATGAATTACACAATTGTCCACGCGGGATTTGATCCTACTACACTTACCGAGACAGCAAAGGCAAGGTGCTTGCTTAAACACTATAGTCGGATATCTTCGTAAATATCAAAATGAACTAGTAACAAATAAATTGAAATTATATCAAATACTACCTTTTCATCATATAAGCGATTAGTTATGTATACAGTCAATATTAAAAGATGAGAGTGTATTAACTATTTATATTAAACATACATTTTTAATGTAAAACTGAACTTTGCTTGCTTTGCATTACTTTTATAACTTTATAGTATATTAATTTATTCAATTAAGGTATTACTTTATTTGTAATACTGCGCGCAATAATGATGACTGATAGGTACAATTCAGTAATGAACTCCCATATATTACATTTATTTCAAGTAAATAAAACTCCGAGATAGAAGAAAAAGCGTTTTATCTCTCGCAGTAGATGAAACGCTGACATTCACTTCGAGGTGAAAATAAAACGACCTAAAAACCTTCGTGGTGACAATTCAATTTCACAATGCGAGATTCACAGGAAATTATGTCAATTTTTTGTCATAATCACACTGAAATTGTGAAAGCTGTGAGACTTCATTTAATGTGTCTTATTCTCATACATAATTTTATATATAAAATTTACAAAATGTTATATACATCGTAGCGCTGTTATATCGCTTGAGTAGGTTCATAGTTAGGTTTTAGTATTATATAAACTTGTTACTTTAGTTAGGACCATTAAACTTAATAGCCACACACATCAGTTACTAAAAACACTGCATTACAAGTAATGCTAAGTTGTTTTGATTTATCTTGCTATCTAAAAGAACACTACATTTTTATTTATAATACTAGCAGGATATAAATTTTAATCACAATAGGTTCAATAGTTTCAGAATATTGCGAGTTTATGAGACGGACAAAAAACAAGAAATATTTTTGGCCGCTGTATCGATAACAAAGTACACTCCAATTAAGTTTTTTTTAAATATAGTTTATATGCAGATTTGAATACGTGACTGTCTTATTATCTTTAAAAATAAATATGGAAAATTCATTTTCAAAGATTGTCATTACAATCATATAAATTTATTTTACGTTGTTTTGTTCAATTACATAATAAAAGTCGTTTTACTAGAGTAAGATGTAGAACGATGTATTGTGTGACATAAAATAATATGTTCTAAGTTTTTGGAATCATGCCAAAGTGTCAATATGTCTTGAAATAGGTAATTTGTTCCTTGAATTGGTATGTCATTAATAATACATAAATATACTGATACTTTGTGTAATTTACTGTATGAATAGTTCAATCAAAACTGAATTATTACATAGTTGTGACAAATTTGTATTTTATTTTTGCAAAGGTAACAATAATTTTAAGTAAAGTACAAAACTAATATATTATAAGCTAATATATTCGTATAAATTAAAAGATTTTTAATGCCCTTTACTATTTTAGATCAAATAACTCATCGATAAAAAAATAAAAATATAAATTATTATAATTATTAATATTCTTGTTAGCTATAAACATATATAGGGATGTAGTGATAGGGTGGCTGTTTTATGGCAGAATATAATTATAGGAGGGTAGTTTATAACACCGATTAGTATAAAGCGCGATGCAAGCGCAGTCTAAGAGAGGCGCTTGAACAGTATTCATCGTACGTGGCTGGAACGTTACCGAAGGGACGTAAAATTTAAAATTTTTCTATTATTGATACTGTGTTGATGTTAATGCTGTAAATCATTATCGCCAGTGATTTATACTGGTCAGAGAGAAACATGAGCGGTGATGGTGAGTGTTGACGCGCGTCGACAAAGAAGGCCCCCTTAAACCTACATCTGAGTCGCAAGTCTCAGACACTCTCGTGTTATCTTCTCTGTGCTACAACGATAAGGTTTCACGAAGTTCCCGGCACCACCACAGTGAATCCGTGGTTTGCTAAGAAGTTCATATATCATATCATCCATTATTATTATTGAACCGATTATAGGATTTCATGTTAGTTATACGACTTTATGTTTCTACACATAATTTAAATGAACATCTCTCTTTTAAGAGTTATATTTTGTCTTTTACAATATCTGAATATGATAAAATATAATTTATAAAAGCTAAACAATTCAGTATATTCTTCAATCTACGGTACTATCGAATTAGAAATGTTGGAAAATTAACAATTTTGCACACATAGTTAATTTAAATTAATTTTCAATGTTCTTACCTCGTTCCCATGTAATAGACTCTATGGGGTATCCGGCGACAGGACATTTGATGTGTAAGTCAGTACCGGCTACCGCAGTGACCTTAGGCATCTCTCTTATATACGGCAGCCCGTATACGTTCACCCTCGCCGCATGAGACGCTTTGCCAGCAGAATTAGAAGCAACGCATGTATATTCCCCACCGTCTTGTTCTGTTACTCTGGAGATATTTAGATGACTGACCACATCATCTTGGAGAGTGACATGCTGTCCGACGACGAATCTTAAGAAGAAATTTCATGTATATATAACTTAGATCACGTAATGGAAATAATACTTAAAATTTAGCTTGTGTTCGAATTATCCGATATTCAACACTATACTTAATTTGTTTTGTGTTTTTAATAATAGCATAGTAATAGTAGTCAATAGTACAAGGACTAGTATCACTTTAGCAATTTGTTATAACTGCTATTATTGAGGTGTTTTAGTTGAAAAATTATATTTTTTTAGCGGATACTTATAAAATTGCCATTAAAAATAACTTTAGAATATAGGTTAGTTCTGAAGTAAAATATGGGGCATATACCTGGAATTAGTGGGTATGGGAAAGCCATCAAGCAGCCACGAGAACTGCGGTGGTGGATGGCCCATAGCAACACATTTAAGAGAAACGCTGGGCCCCGGCTGTAGTGTTTGTTCTGAGAACCAGTATACCAATTCTGGTTTTGATTCTGTGAGCAATAGTGAGTAATATTTTATAGTAAAGCATTTTTTCGGTTTGTTTTACTAATGGATGCAATAAAAATATAACACGTGTTTTTACAATATTTAAATATCAAATCAAATCATTTGTTTTTCAAAAATAGGATATTAATATCACTTTTTTGCAGTAAAAATCTACTACCGTTTCGGAAACAACAAAACAACATGGCGTTCTGAAAGAGAAGAAACGGCGAAAAAAACTTCCCAAGTATCGCACTTTTTTATGATTTATGTATCATTTGTGTATTTATGTATTATGTACAGTTGTCCGAACTTAAAAATATTAACAATAATTTAATCACACGCATTTTTATCTGCTAAATAATCTCCAATTTTATAATACGCTTTTTTAACAAGGTTCTGTTTTAAAAAAAATTAAACAGTATTAGTTGCAGTTTACGTATTTCGCGAGGGATTTTATTATAGGAGCAGACACATTGTCCTTTAAATAATTTCTGTATTTTTATTAGCATTGTGTGGATCAGAGCAAGAAGATGTCTTTTTCTAGTATTATAGCTATGAAAATTACATTTTTTAATTATCAATATTTTTATGAACAAATAGGTATAATATTATCAAATACTTATAGATAAAGCACTGTTAATATGTTGGTTTCCTTAAATTTATCTCTTAATGAGTGTTTATTGGATAAATTATAAATTGCTCGAACATCCCGACTTCCGACACACGAAAATTGTTTGAACATCAACAGCATGCCCCCTCAGTAATAAATTAGTATTTAACAAGAACGGGATGTTACTTATGTAGATTTTGTTATAAAATTTTGCATAACATGGTATTGACAATTACATTATAAGATAGCACGTTTGAAGATGTAAATTAAATCGGTAATTCAAAAACTTCTAAAACCCTTTGAGCAATATGAAAATATAAACTTTATCGATTGATGTTATTATTAAATCCCATAATGAGCCTGAACTTCCAGTAAAGAAACACATTCTGATATAACTGTACCATTGTCGTAGGTCATTTTTCAATGCTGGGTTAACTAAATACCACGGCTAATTGGAAAAATTATCACCGACCCATAAGTGTGTTAAGGCTGTTTCACTATAAATATTGCTAGTTTAACATGTTAGCAAGCCTACACCGCGACTTAACATCAGATGAGATTGTCGTGAAATGTGATAAGAGAGGTAAGTATCGAGATCAAAGACCGATTAAATTGATCTTCCAAAAGATTACATCCTCTTGTAAAACGATAAGAAAATTTTCCTTGGTACTCTTGGAAATTATTATGAGCTACGAACTTATGAAGTTAAAAGTTTATCACTATTTTCGAGAGTTAGAATACATTTTTGACACTAAACTGAAAAGAAAAATTAGATATTCTATTCAACAAGTATACTGTAGAAAAATATATAAAATCTTGATTATCTAGGGAACACTGACATTTGTTTATTTAATAGAGTCTAAAAGTTTTGAAGTTACATATTTCATAAACGATTTAGAAAGCTAAAATTAACGAATTAAATAAATAAAAAGATTTCCCAAATGAATTTCGTATCTCGCGGGATTGGACCAACCGGATTAGGTTGCGACCTTTATTAAAATTCATGTTTACGGAAAAAGTTATATGTTTGTACCTTGCTTATTCTTATTTATTTTAACTTATTTATTAACTTCTTCTTATTAAATCTTATTATTATAACTTTATAAGCAATAGTGATATGGCCACTAAGTAAAATCCCGCGAAGGCGTATATTATTTGTAATATAAGCTGTTATTACAATTAATTGTCTATGGCCTATGTACACTCAGAAGTAACATTGATTATTATGCGTAAAACAATTTACAGAATCAATTGAGTAGTTTCGGAGAATTGCTCCTAAATAATATGTAATATATTCTGTTTCTGTATAATATTATTAAAAGGTAATTTGTGTGTAGGAGGTATTTATTCCCTGGCAAAAGAACACGGTACGACAATTCATACACCTCTAATTGTTCCTTTTAAGTATGATGGGCACTGTAAC
Organism: Actias luna; assembly: GCA_039707435.1. Taxonomy (NCBI): domain Eukaryota; kingdom Metazoa; phylum Arthropoda; class Insecta; order Lepidoptera; family Saturniidae; genus Actias; species Actias luna. The sequence continues at coordinate 9,638,529 of JAZHAC010000006.1, read as the reverse complement.
GTAAGCTATCTTATATAGGGGAAGTTAGAATAGCACTAGTGAAGCAAGATAGAACGCGATTATGTGATTTTTTGGGAATTAATTTATCAAAGAAACGGATATTTCTTTAAATATATGTAATTTAGGATATGATTTTAGATTAACCATTAAAAAATAATCAGTCGCTTGAAAATAATAAGTAAAAATTTGCAACTTGCTATAGTGGCACCATCTTAATTTAAAACTTTCCGACGTTTATTTTTTCATACATAGATATGTTTTTATTACCTTAACTCTCCATATTTTTTGATAGTTTAACGAAAAAATTGAAAATGCTAATACAATTTTTTACCTATGTCCTAGAAACACAGAGTGAGATACCTATTTCACTGTCGTACGTCACGGCGCAGTGCAACTCTTTGTTGAGCTAAGACAAAGCAAAAAAGTGATAAACTTTTATCTTCCTAGTAGTGTTATAAATAAAACATATCTAAAACATATTTAGTGTATTTTTAGCCATATATCTTTAGGCTTGTTTGATGTTATCGGAATAAACGTAGTACATTAAAAATACATTTTATATTTAATCTTAAGTACGAAAAAGCACCAGATACAATAAAATTGTGGAATAGTAGATCAACATTATCATATTACAAGGAGAGATGAAACTCATATTATTAGAATAATGTTCTTGTAAAGGTAGACGGCCATAGAAGTATAACAAATTCCAAAATGGATAAGATATGTGTTAGCAAGGCAAATACTGAGATGACGGCTGTCAGAAAAGAATAGAAGAGGAAATCATGTTATGCTGACCAAATTTGGACCATGCTATGTGTGATTATGCTATCATTGAATCATTACTGCTTCAGTTGTTACAAGTAATATCTATATTAATATTATAAAGCAGAAAAGTGTTGTTTGTTTATACGCGCTAATCTTAGCAAATACTAGTCAGAAAAAAAAATCTTGTATTTGATGCAACAATCATTGAAGAAGACTTATTATTATCTATTTATGTCGCGCTGCAACTAATAGGAACAAACGCGAACGAAGTCGCGGATACAGCTAGTATGAAATAAACGAAGGTATCGATTTATTTTGTAGATATTGCTCGAAGTCGTTATTTACTTCATAAACAAAACGAAGAAGCCGAGGCTTAAATTTACGAGTAATTTACCCGTTGGTACTGTATATCCAGGGCTTGGTTAGATGTAATAATAAAGAAGGGGCCCAACTCTTCATTAGTGTTTATAGTAGATTGCGACAATAATTTATTTATGGCTGCAGGTTTCATCTGTAATTCTGTAACTAGCTACTACAAGGTTTGAATAGGGTTCCCAACCGGACTGTTTCGAGAACTGATTGAAAATATATTAGTATATGTTGAAACTGACCTGTAAATGTAATTGACACGGATAATTGTATATCTATGATCAAGCGCGGATCCACCGTTGTGGACACGTTGGACCCATCATGATAGAATAAATTTAAATGAATTTTTGTTAGAATATTTGTTACTTGAATTTGTTAGATTTATTTACATACAGTTAACTTTATCTCTGTGTCCGCGTTAAATGATAGAATTATGTACTACGTGTAATAATTATTCACAGCATCTTCTTCGAATTTTCTTGTTGGCTGGGATGTGTTATGAATAGGCAGTAGACTTTTATAAGTGCCATCTTAAGGCCTAAATAGAACAAAGTATTTATGACTTTGAGTCACGAAACCACCGACTTGTCCTTTTATGTTTAATGTATTGGTGTAGTATGTGATAGTATATAGAATATACGTTTATCAAAGTCTTTGGCAGGTCGAAGACAAATAATAGTTTTATCTTATATAAAAAAGGTAATGCCGAGATAATTTAGGTTTCGTCCGGGAGTACCTCCCAGAAGTCAAAGTATGGGAACTGACAGGATCCATTAATATGAGAATCAATATAATTATCATTATATCTGCAAGTATAAGTATTAGCTATGTTTAATGTTTTTGATATTTAAATATGTGAGAGACCGAGCTTTGCTCCGTATCTTACAAAAACATGTTTAGTTAAATTCGGAAAATAAAAATTTATATGTAATATTGTAAAGCGAAAAGTTTTGTTTGTTTGGACGCACTAATCTTGGAAACAACCACTCAGATTTCAAAAAGCATATTTGCCTTTTATAGTGTAATATTTGAAGAAGACTTAAGGCTATTTAACCTCACGTTACCACCAATAGGAGCAAAGCTGAATTCAAATACGGGTAAAATTTATCAAATAATTTTTAATTCCAAACGAACGAAGTCGCGAATACAGCTAGTCTATACTAATATTATAAAGAGAAAACATTTGTATTTTTATTTATAACTCATAAACTCTAAAACTGCTGGACCGATTTCAAAAATTATTTTATCATTAGAATGCTATTTTATCCCTGTGTAATATAGGCTATAAATTACTTAAATAATTTTTAGTTCCATGCAAACGAAGTCGCAGGCACAGCTAGTATTAAATAATTAGAAAAATGTATCTACTTCGAATTAGCAGATTTCAAGAAACCAGTTACACATACATATATCTGTAGGAATTCTTCTCTTAATATCATAATATATTAACCGGAATTACATGGAATAAATGGTATAAAAATTGCAATCGTTTCATAAGTACACTATAAGTCTACACTCAACATGATAAATATAAGATATATAAGATAATATACATAATAATATCATTGATTTTTTATTACAAATATATTGTATATAGAGGTTATAACTAAAGCTACACACAAAATTTACCAAGGAATTAAAAACACTTTTGCGTCACAAAAGTCAGAAATGTTTGTAGAAAATAACTCTTCAATAATAAAGTTTGTGACGTGAAATGAATCGTTGTTTTATTATGAATACAGAGGAAAAACCTTTATGAAAGAATAAAAGTAATTACTCTCCGTCTGGTCAAGTGTATTCTCTGGCAGAAACAAATGAAGCTTATCAAAATAACTTCTTATGTAAATAATTTGTTGCGTAAGATATATTATCAAAGTTTTCATGACAATCATGTATTAAGTATTTATAATATCCCCACGAGTTTTTCACGTTATCTCGTTCTAGTGTATGAAAAGGCGCTGAAACGATATCGTATAAATTCGATGATACTTATTAGTGAAAATTGAATAAGGAAAAAAAATTCGAGAAAGAATAAGTGGTCGGGTGTACGTCAGGTCCCTACTTATACTGAACCTCTGAAGAGCAGCGACACCAAATAGCGGGGAACGAATTAATAATGAAACAAAGTATCTTATGTATCATCAGTGTAGCGAGAAAAAGAGACCTTACGAACTATATGATAGGATCTTAATTGGAAAAATTGTAGTTTAGTGTTTAGTGTCGGCTGGCTGGTGCGCCCGCGGCAGGCGTGTCTGCGTTACTGAAGCTCTTTGTTTGTGCTCAAGAGCTGACTCTAATAGCTTGCAGCGGATCTGTGCTTAAAAATGAACTTTTAAATATTTTATGAAGAAGTCGCATGGAGGAACTTAAAAAAATTTGAAAATTAACATACCGAGACCTTACTATAGTAGACTGTTGTAAACGTTGTGTACTCGTAATTAAAAGCGACGTAGGTGTTTAGAATAACATTAAAATGAAGCTGATAAAAGCTTATAAATTTTTTATATTCAATATAATATATTTTATTACTTATATTTCTATATTCTATGTATAATGCCACATAACAAGGATTGAAAACAAAGTTGATCTGATCGTAATATATAAGACTATAGCTAAATACTATAGCTGATAAAGATAATAACATATATCTTGTATAGTTTTTTTTATAATTTATAGGTTTAGGGCTATGGACACAATGTTACCTGATGTTAAATGATAATATGGTATAAGGTTGTGGATACGCTATGCCCAGTTGAGGCTCTGGCTCCCAAGTAAAACAGCTGAAACACACCTGCAGGTATTGGCGACAGATTTAACAACTTAACACTATGCTATGGTTTCATCATGATGTTTTCCTTCACTGAAAGGTTAAGCTCAATGCAGATGGATTCAAACTCATGTCCATTGACGCGGCGTTCGTACAAACTACCAACTGAGCTATTATCGCTTATATATATAACTATAACTATCTGAATAAAAAAATGGAGTTGTATCATAATCACTTATCTTATAAAAGTATTGGTGAGAGAATGTACACAATAAGACAAAATATTTATACCTTCACATTTCTTGTATACAACCTTTTATTTATCAAGTCAGAATTTTGTTTTATTTTTGATTCAATATTATAAATTCAGTCTTCTAAATACTGTATTAAAAATAGAGTAAAGTAACACAGCTCTGTTTGAAATTTGCTATATTTCGTTAGGATTGCGTAAGAAATGATAACGTCCTTTATACCATAGTATTAAGTGATCCGTAATCAGGGTATTAAATACATTTTATTGTTTTGCTATTACAAGAAAAGATATTATGTTCGTACAGTGCTATAATAATAAATAATATTTCCCTTTCTAATTAATATTTATAAATAGGTTTAGTGTTACGAGGGCACGTGTAATGAAACAATTATGATTTGTTATAAGAACACATACATACGCTAATTATATATCATAGTAGTTGCGTCCACTGCTCTGCTTATTTTTATTAAGTATTTTTTCTATCGTATTCTGGTTTTTACGATTATAAAGGTACTATCCACAACTCTTATATTTTACTTCCGAAAAACTTCATGTGTACAAAATTTCTTGATAATCGGGCGGATTGTTTTATTTTTACAGTCTGACATACAAGTAGACAAACAGATTTTTTATTTAATACTATATATTTGTTGGGTGTTCTTTATAATAGACAAGTAGTAAAAACAGTATGTTTATTAATGTGGATGACTATCTCGAGAAAGTCTTTACTTAATTCTAAATAAATCCATGTTTTCATGAAAGATAAAATACCTACAGGTTTACAAGGAACAAAGATTACAGCTTAAACGGACAGTTGATAAAATACCTTATTATGTTATCTGTATAATAAATGTACAAGCACGCTATTCACGTAACGTTTCGTAAACAATATAGGTATTTTCAGCGTATTTCGTTAAATACTAGTTGATTATAGAAATAAACGTTACTAGTAAGATAATAAGACCGAGGATGATACATAGAGATTAAATATTAAGTCCTGATTGTGAGGAAAGTTTCAAGTAGTAGACTATAGTATCTAAGAATATAGTATAAAAACAAACCGATCTCATAACAGTTAAGTTTTTTCATTAAAAGGTACGAAGGCCTTAAAAGAGGACAATAATTTTATGACATAATATATTACCTATATTTCATTCATTTTGTCCATCGCATCGGGCAAACATTTAAAAACTACTGCTCATATCGACATGGGACCATGACTATTCGATTTAAAATTATTTGTACATTGTTTAGGGCCGTTCCTTATTTGAATTCCAATGACCCTTCAGCATTTTGCTCTCAATATGTTATTCGCTCGGCGAAGCGGGCGGGGACGGTTACTAAATAGATATAATTTTCTTATTCTAAACATTTTGAACTAATATGGTTTTATTATATATTTATAATGTTTACCTCTTGTCCCGGTGAAATTCCAGTCAGTGTCGTGTGTGTGGATGCTCCGGGCGTAAGGAGTCCGCCTCGAGCGGTTCCCTGCTGCTTTCGTCTGACTCTCGACCACTGTAAAAACATATCTTTTGAAAACTTTTCTAGCAAATAATATACTAAAAGGAATACTTTAGGGTTGGTTAGAAGAATGGAATAGGTAAGTTGTAATTGTATTTCTTTTCCTTTTTTCAGTATCTCGCTAACAAAGATAAGTTGCCGTAAATACTGGAATTATATACATTTGTTGTACGAACCCTTATCTTTACTAATATTATAAACGCGAAAGTGAGTTTGTTTGTTTGTTACGCTTTCATGCCTAAACCATTGAATGGAATATGATGAATTTTGGTATAGAGATATATGGGACCCTGGAGACGATGTTAGGCTACTTTTTATGCAGAAACACTTATTTGAAGTGGGGTAAAGAGAGGGATGAACTTTGTATGTAAATATTTATTTGGTCATCCGATTTGTTTGTTTGTTTTCAAATCAATATAAACGCGAGCGAACTCGCGGGTAAAAGCTAGCCTTTTTATAAAACTAACAAAAACGCTTTTATTTCAAATAAATATAAGAATACAAACTTCTTTGTTATAGAAGACAACATTGATAAATAATTTAGAATATATATTTCATGAAATATTCATATATTATCTTAAGTAAAAAAAATATGTTTACACTGGATAAACAAGTTCACAATAATCTATTCTTAATTGAAGAAATAATATATACATTTTTATAATATACCTAAAGCACACACAACAATTAATTTTCAGTTTCCATGTAATTAAGTTTTATTTAAACAAACTTTGTTTTTATAAGTTTAGTTTCTCGCCAATCATGCACTTGTTGTTTGATAGGAATAATTTACCTAATCAATTTATACATCTACAAACTTTGTGAGTCCCATAACCAAGACATTTTAGAAAGTAACGTTAATTTTTTTTTATAGAAGCGCGGCAAAGTAATGTCTCTGCATCTGAAGGTAACACCAGTAGAATCAAAAAATTCCGGAGTACGCTATCGTAAAATGAATATGTGTTGAATCTGATGTATTGTGGTTGTTATTCATCCAAACACGATTGTATTGTCTTACGATTCTCTATATCCCCAGTGTCATGGAGATAACAAGAATAATATAGTTGGCAACCAACAATTTAGGCATCTCATAGTGGACGCCCGCAAGAAGTGAACCTCATTTTCACCTACATGCCCAAACAAGCTTAATTTCAAAAATCTTTTTTCTACATACCCATATGTATACTATATTTACTTATGTTAAACTAAATATGAAATTTTATTTTATTCTATTTATATCATACCATCCCATAAATATTCAGCAACTCCATAAGCCTGATCTTTTGTATTACTTGCAAAACATTGAAAAATCCCTTGATCCGTTTTCTGTGAATTTCTGATATGTAGTCTTAGGCCGTCATCTGATATTTTAATCCTATCATTTGCATCCAACACTCTTCCATTGTGCACCCAGTAGACGAGTTCTATTGGATGTCCGGATATTTTGCATTCTAAAATGTCTTCAGAGTTTGGTTTCGCTCGTAAAACTTCGGGCTTCATTCGGACGGATATAGGTTCTACAACAAAACAATGTGGTTACGCCAGAAATGATTATACTAATATTATAAATGCGAAAATAAGTTTGTTTGTTACTCATTCACGTCTAAACTACAGAATCGATTGTGATGAATTTTACTACAAAGATAGGTGGGACCCACGAAGAAATGGAGACAGGCTACATATTCTCGCGGAATCTTTATTGGAAGAAGGGTAAATAGAGAGATAAACTTTGTATGAAACGTTTCTTTTGTATCATCCGTTTTGTTTGAAAAAATTGACATTAACGCGAGCGAAGCCGCAAGTAAAATCCAGTTACAAATACAACGAAATTAGCTCAGATTCTAATTTTATTATTTTATCCTTGCGTAGTTTCCGTCTATAACCTTATCTAATACAATACTATCAATGAAATATATTTCGAGGTTTATCTGTTATTTATTTCCGAGCACGTACTTTAATTAAGGAGTCGTAAAGGGTCCAGTATACTATATAACTATAATTTATTGGGCAATTAGTGCCTAGTTTTCCGCCTAACCGATTTTATTCTTCGATTTATCTTCATTATTTCGGGATTCCTTGTTATTTATTTTGTAGAGACAGAAAGTTATAGATCCATGAAACAATATGTTACTATTTAATTTTATTTAACATAATATAGACAACGCGCAGTTTAATGATAATCCACCTAGGCATAGTGTGTTTTTATGTACATACCTACATAATATAAGTTATATAGAAACGAAGGCGACAATCAACTCGTTTTGATACTTTTGAGCTGAATGCGCAAAATAATTCAGTATATTGAAATATTAACTTATTACGAATGTTTTTTTCTGAGTTTGTTTAACTCAGAAGTGCCAGATAAAACTTTTACTCAATGAAATTCATTTTTATCAACTTATTTTAAACATATATCTACAAGTTTAAGTTTATATTTTAATTCTATAGTGTTCATACAAAATGATTGGTAAGGGTCAAAATAATAAATATTCTCATTAAACTGAAAAAATATAAATGTTTGTTTACTGAAAGTATTGAGTAAGTTAATCAGAAATAATTTTAAAAATTTAATACTCATGCAACAAAAAGTGTGTTATTAGTTTATTTTACGAATTTTGCATTTGTAATCGTGAGACGATAATAGAAACTGGCTTTACAGGCTTATTGAATACACCTTTGGATATTGTTCACAAAGTGATTTCAGGTTGTCTGGGAACGGATTATAAAGGAAATCTTAATTAAGTAAGCGGACAATGTTTAAGGTTCAGTGTTCCATGATAATGTTAAGGGCGTTAGCAGACGGGTTATTTGTAGGAACAGGTTAAAATTAATTCTGAAATTAATACTTGTGACATGGATCTAAATTATTTTTTACTGTCGTTTCAAATTATAGTGTCAGTATGATGCTTATGACCATGTTATGGCCACATTTCTGCTTGATGTTAAGTAACGATGTGACACAAGATGGTGGACACGCTAAGTCTAGTGGAGGAACTGGCTCTTAAGTACAACTGTCGGAATACACCTATAGTTATTTGGCTGCATATTTTCAACTTGAGCGTGGTAGCTAGTCAGGCGGGCAGTAGAAAAAGCCGTACCATCATACTATGGATTCATCACGTTTTCCTACGACCAAATGGTCAAGCTCATTGCAGATGGATTGGCGCGATGTACATACACACTACCAACTGAGCTATCATTGCAAAATTTAATATGATGCCCATAATTTCTTCACTTATCGAAGACCGAACTTTGTATATATATACCTGTGACTATCAGCGTGAAATGCAGTGAATCACTGCCGACAGTGTTGTTGAGCCAGCAGACGAACCTGCCGGCGTCTTCTCGTTTCACGTTCTGGATACTTAGTAGACCACCGCCGAGCACTCTCGCGCGCGACCAGAGCAGCGTGTTCTCTAACGGGATAAGTTGCTCATGGTATTCGTGAAACCACCTAATCAATAAAATATATTTAGTTTTTTATTTGCTCAATAAATAAACACAAAATATAACATCTGTGAACTATATCCCTAACAATAATCTTCCTTGTTTATAATCGATTTTAACAGAAAGAATCAGTTCTACTCTCACTTCTTGACAGTTCAAGCCAAGCATAATTCTGTTGAAGCAAATTGATCGAAACTAGTTTAAAAAATGATTATGAGAATGTACTTTCGGTATAGAACCCAAGACTCTGAAGAGTAAAGAAGATGTGGCAAGACAGCGGCCATATATACGCTAATCTTATTGGAGGGCTTGAGATCATGTGAATGAACGAAATACTTTTAGCCGTAATTTACCGAAGGTTGCTGCGGCAGCTCTTATTCGTGTTCTACTATTTATTTCATTTTCTAAGATTGTTCACCATTATCCGTGTGAATTTGGTTAGCATGTTTCTCTGTATAAGAAGGTTAAAAATGGAAGTGATGAATTGCAAATAAAATCGTAAGATATGCCCAAAGTTACATTAAATTTATTTAAACGAGAAATTAGAGTAATATCTGTATAAACTTTTAGATGAACACGACACTGTACCAAAGTAAATATGTAATAACAAGACATTAAACCCTTCAATCCATGAATCAATAATAATAATATTTTTATATAATAATAAATGCTACAATTTTGTTTTAATATACTGAATCGAATATTCTTCTTCATGAAAGTATTCATAAGTTGTTTCATAAAGGATTATTTTTTATATATCAAATAAGTTTTAAGGTAAAGTGAAATAAAAATATCTACAATTCATTGTGTTGAGTTGATAAATTCGCCTAGATTTTATTTATTTATAGGATTAATAAATTAAGTTTTATTGCTTTTATTTATTTATATAATGACGAGCTTAATGCCACAAGCCACTTTCATTCAGCTGAAGCAGTATTGTATGGTAGTTATCGTGAAAAAGTTTGAATAATGTCGATCTATGTTAAGATATTTCAAATACTTTTATGAAAGCACCGTGGAACCCATGAACGCAAATCACTTGTACCATAAGTCACTCTTAAATAAACTTTGTAGACCATATGTCAAATAATCTAAAATAGAATATATACGAGGAAATGGTAAATGTGATTACGCTTATGTAATCCGTAAATATATAATTTAGTAGACAATGAAGTTTCTAGAACAGCTCGTCTATTAGGAATGGGTGAGTTAAGTAAATCCCAGGATAGTAATAACGTTTTCAGAGTTTTTATATCCATGTTATAGGTCATTAATTTTGGTTTACCTTTTACTTGTCCTATCCTTGTCACAATGTTTTCTTACACAAGTCTGACTAACTTAATAAGAACTAAGTTGGACATTAGAAAAATCGCCAAAACAATTAGAAAATCGGCAAGAAAACTAAATTCATATATCTCTTACCTAGTTAATTACGTGGATATAGATTAACATGATTTCGGTAGATAAGATTCTACTAAAAAAGGATTTCAAGCCCATTAAAGGGCGATATTATCCCTTACAAATTTACTTTGATATAGAATAAATTTATTTTGGATCGAATTACACGGGGGCTTAAATTAGGTTATATATGTACTTTTTATATAAGTGGATAGAAATGAGGATATCACATTTAATGTATTAAGAGTGACTTTGTGTGTTATAGCATATGACGTTTGTGTCTGGCTGCATTACGACTGCTATACACTGGGAGTAATACCTGCTATAGGGAGACATTTAGGCATGTCGCGTTTCGCCGGTGACATATCCAGCAATATAATGGGGTTGTATACTTTGCACACAGTAGGATCGCCAACATTCATCACAGTTACTCTCTCCGGATATTTTCTTTTTTCAAGATAAGTCATTGTAGATTAATTTATTGAGATGCGTACCCGTTGGCTTGACAGTAATGTTCCCGACAAACTGCTATCTTCAGGCACTACTATATTTATCATCAGATACTGTGTCGTCGCTTTACCATGTTACCATAAAGTACATGTTTCGAATTTGAGATTAAATAAAACATATTTTATAATATATTGGATATACTTATGCGAGGAAACATCGATACGTATCGTTGATAATACTATAATCCTCTTTTATCGCTATATCAACCTATGCGATATATCCGCAGGTATTATAAAGTTCATTATTTGAACGCTGTAAAATGCATAATGGTTTTATGAATGTCAGTTATCACCCAAAATTAATCTGATACTAGGAAAATAATAACACAAATTCGTTTGATAACAATGTAAACTGTTGTATGTGCAATGCCTAAAAGTTCAGTAAAGGAGAAGATGATGTTAGGCGTTACTTACTGTTCTTAACTTGAAAATATAATAAAATAAAATACTTTGACATGCAACTATAGCTCTATTCTGACAACTGAGTTACTTCGCCTAGGCTTATCGTATTAATAGGTATCTTAGGCTACATTCTCACAATTCGCAATTTAAGCTTTTATTATGCAAATATAAGTTATAATATCACACATCAATAATATTAGAGACAATAGGTAGAGTTGAACTGTTTTCTATCTAAATTAATTACATTTAGACTCGACACAATAAATCGAGTCGAATTAAATGAATTCTAATTGTAATATTTTATATGTTATATTTATGTAATATTCACGAATGATATACTTGCAATTAAAGTTGAGTATCTTATATTGTTAAAACTTTATCTTAAGTGCAATTCTTTGTGGAATAATAACCACAACATTTTTAATATTACTGTGGTCGAAGCCCTATAAAATAGGTTTCAAGAAGTTAACCTAGACTGCAAAAGTTATTTGCATTTTACGGGGATTTCCTGGAATATAACGAAACATTCTGTAGTTCAAATGTATTTGCGACGATAGGCGTTATTATAATACTGAAGAATTTTCTTAATATGTTTGAAATGTATCTCAAGCTTTAAAGGGTTTTACAGTTTAACTTAGTTGAAAGAGCCTGATAATCATAGTTTTATCATATAGTCACCTATATAAGTATTTTGATAAATAAAATAAAAAAGGAGTATGATTTTGTTTAATGAAATTATTAATCTATAGGAGTCCAATGAGTTTTTTAAGTAATTAATGATAAGATGAGACATTAAAAAATGGATTCGTGGGGAGTAAAACTCTCTGAGAGTTCTGTTCATGTTTTACATATATATTATCCTCACATTCTCCACGAGACGCTACGAAAAATGTTTGAGACTAATTGTATCTTACACAGTATAAAATTGACAGTAAGTATAACTTTGTGGTGTATTAACTCCCTAAACAAATTTAAAATGGATACAATTTATATCCACTGGAAAATAACTTTTGATAACCATGATTAAGCGAGACTTTTATAGAGAATCGTATTTTTTATTTTTTACTGAGGTAAATGATAAAAAACGTCAAAATTGAATAAAGAAGAAATTGCTGCTACATATTTTATTATATGTAAAGGTTGGAATAACCTGTAGTAGCTCATATGTAACTTGGGAATTTTCAAAACCTCAAATAAGTAAACGTAACAAGTTAAATATTAAGTGGAGCAAGTTTCGCCGCTAAGCGTTACCAACTTCTTAGAATCACGGTAACGTTCAATTGAAACTCTATGATCGTAATAATACATACCTACGACGTATAAACATACATACATATATCTTTAGTTACTTTGTCTCAATGTCTCTATTTCAATACATATACACAGTAATCATATAATTTTACTTTTGCTGATTTATAAGAAATCACATCGTTTGCAGCGCATGATATGCGCTGGTAGTGAAGATTGTTTTTTTATATAGTTATTAATTTTTTGGGGTTTTGGCCACAGTCTCACCCAATGTTAAGTGACGATGTGGCTCAAGATGGTGGACACGCTAAGCCTAGTGGAGGGACTGGCTTTCAAGTGTAACCACTGGATCACACCTACAGGTGTTTGGCGGCAGGATTTCAACTTTAGGGTGGTAGATAGCCAGATGAGTATTAGAAAAAGCACTACCACCATGTTATAGTTTCATCACGATTTTTCCCTCACCGAAAGCTCCGGCTCACTGCAGGTGGATTCAAACTCACGTCCACCGAAAAGTAGTAACACAGCACAATTTTAAAGAATGAGAACTATCGAGAGATCAGTGAACAATCACTAATGTCATACCTACTTGTAAATCTCAAGATATAAATTGTTTAATCATGAAAGACAATAACCAAGCATTTTTTGTGTAATACATTAATTATTGTTGTGTGTGTGGATGTCATTTTTTGCTCATAAGTTGTATGTTTATAAAGTATTCCGCAACACGGCGCTAGTTCCTTAATGTGCACTTTTCATGTTAACGTGCATTTGTCTTTTTAAAGAAAAGAAAATAATAAAAATAATTACAAAACGTTTTCAAATTGAGTGCTTTTAGTTAGATAAGATTTTAATGCAGTGAAAACGATAGAGTACGGACAAAACAGGCCTCGTTTTTGCCGAACCCAAAAACTTCCTTGCGTCATAAATTTTATCCTAACTACGTTTCTAAACCTGCCAACACCCTTGCGGCCCTTTACAGAATATAGCCGCGTCAGAGCTTCGGTGATTATATTATGAAAATCTATTTAAATTACTCAAAATCTTCATAACAAGCAAAAACCAACGTGGGTTTATATAAAGGGTACACACTTTCTAGGGTATAACGCAATTTGGAGGTTGCAGGGATAACCTGATCCTTGATACTTAAAACGAATGAGGTCTCATGGGATTATAAAATGTGATGAAATTTTGAGATGAAATGAGAATTATTTTCTTGTATACTTCATTATTGCTTTAAAAACCATTAGGTAAATTATAAATTCAAAGATAATTTAATGAAAATAATCTATATGCATATATAAACTAGCTGTACTCGCGACTTTGTTTGCGAAGAACAAAAATTTTATTTAATAATTTTTGCCCGTTTATGTATTTTTTTCGATACAGCTATATTCTTATTTTTTGTAGCGTTATGTTATATAGGCTAAAGCTTTACTTAATAATTGCTATATCAAATACAAAAAAGAATGTTTGAAATCTGACTCGTAGTTCCTAAGATTAGCAAACAAAACCAACCAACTTTTTTGCTTTATAATATTAATATAGATAGGCAAAATCAAAACAGTAAAGTACTTTGTCTCTTCTGTTTGTCGATAGTTTTTTTGTTTAATAGCTGCTGACGAGTTCTACTTTTATTAATTTACAAAGATTGATAACACTTTTTATCCTACTGGTCGAACACTAGTATACATATAAGACACAATGTCACTAAGTCCATATAATTTTATATTAAGCAAAAGTAAAATGTTATAACAACTAAACAAGTACCTATAGTTTTATTTTATATATTGTTACTTGTACAAAGTGATCGATGGTGGTGCCTGGAATGGACACCTCTATTTGTGTATCCGCAAAAAATATTGTAAATGTACTTCATTTTTTTCTGTTTAAATATGCAGCTATGTGGTAGTTTCCTCGTTCATAAGCGCTCTCTTAGGGCCTAAATTGAATTAAGTAATTTGATTGGATTTGAATACACAATTTTGCCAACGTCAAGAGTACTATAGTATAAGTTAAGAACGAGATATTTAATGCCTCAACATTAGCAGCTGCTATATTAATATACAACAATCCTTATAGAGAGCATAACGATGTTATAGAATATTTTAATTTTCTTACATCTAAAACCTTTAAGAAAATCAACATAAATTTTAAAAGGTCTCTTAATACATTTTCAACACGCTGTTTATTATATTAAGAACATATTACATTTAGTAATAATGCACTCTTAATCACTAACATTCTAAAAGTAACACGACAAAGTAGCGGTACTGTATTATTCAAAATAAGGACGTATACCAAGGGATCGACAGTTTAGCCACAATCGTCCCTGTCATGCCGGCGAGTAAGTCTCTCAGCAGCTGAATATGATGGTTAAATCTAAAACCTGACAACACCAATAAAGTTACCGTAACGGGTATATCACTATATCTATGGTGATCATAATCAAACGCAGATCCAGCTTTCAAAAAAGGTTGTGGTCACAACCACGGTATATCGTCCCAGTCGATCCTCATGCCCGGTTAAATCATAGGAAAATAAAAAGGAGATGTTTATAAACTACATAGACGTTGGTAAAGGCTGTAGGCCATATACTAACCGTGAAAGTGTGACATCACAAGTTATTTAAAATTGTGGGCGTGCCCATCGTGTCCACGACAGTGGATCCGCGCTTGGTCATAATAACATTTTATTACTTAACATATATTGGCTGATCTGGGAATCTGATATGCCTAAACCTGTCAATATGACAAGTATTACAACTAGTGTACGTTAGTCGGAATTCCGTCCAATACAGTTGTCACGTTCTATTACTAAATGTTTTAATTCAGTCATTTTACTTCAATTTTATGACACACAATTTAATTTGATTTTTATATATTTAATATTAATATATATTTTTATTTTTATAGTTAAGACTTTAACATCATGGCCATATTCTCACCTGACCTTAAGTGACGATATGACCCAAGTTGGTAGAGAAGCTAAACCTTAGGAGGAACTGGCTCTCAAGTGCAACTGCCGGAACACACCTATTGGTAATTGGCGGCAGATTTTCAACTTGAGGGTGGTAGCTAGCCAGGCGGGCATCAGAAAAAGCCCTACCACCATGCTATGGTTTCCTCACAATGCTTTCCTTCACCGAAAGCTCAAGCTCATTTTAGATGGTTGGATTCGAACTCACGTCCCTTGATGCAAAGTCATACACACTACCACTGAGCTATCATCGCTTCAACCTCACCTGATATGTTGTCATAATATAGGACAAGATTACAATACGCTAATCCCGTTGGAGTGACTGGTTCTTAACTATAATTTGTGGAATAAGCCCATATGTTTAGGGGCGCAGATTTTCCATTAAATTTCCAATTTGCAAAAAAATATATAGTTTCGTTGAATTTTTTTTATATAGTATGTTATTGACTCCTACTGATGTGGTACTGTTATTGTACCTGTAAGTGGGGACTGGCCACGCATGCGCAGTGCACGGAAGCCGAACATCCTGTCCAACTTGAACGCGACGAGAATGTGGCTCCACGGCCACGCGTGGCCTCACGCCACCTTTTGGTTCTGTCACTATTATATGACCTGCAGGATAAAGATTTTCCATTATATCACTTTATACACAATGGATCCAAAGGCAGTTCAAATATCCATGGTTGATCATATAACGTACGAATTAATGTAGGAAAATTTACAGAGCATTACATGCAGGGCTGTAGGAAACTATAATTATATCCGACTGAATTTCAAACGCCATATACCAGGTGTAACTTCTTTCACAGTGAAACGCGGCCGCTTCCGGAATCTATTGGATTATATCCAATAATCAAATAGCTTGACATGACGACATACATAACTTGCTCGCAATCACAATGTACGTGGTGAAAAACTCTTTCTGAAGCAACAACAGTGTCCACATTTCAACAGTGCCCAACATTCACGTTTTATTTAAATGCAAGGATGGATGGATAACAATACATACATTACAACTATAATACAAAAAAGTATATAATTCACGAGCATAATGTAAAAGAAGCGAACTTTTCCAAGATTTCTGGTCACAAAGTGATTGAATAAGGAACTTCATTGCTACTTACTGTTACATTGTGCAAGTACTTACCAAAATATTGACTTCTATACATATTACCGGTAATCCGGTCCCGGGTCCGGCACCGGAACCGGTTGTACCGGTCGTCTGGGCTCACGGCGCTTATGTACAGCGAACCGTCGTCTAGACGATGGTGTCTCGACCCTAGGGACGTAACCCACTTGTAAGAACATTAACAGGTTAAGTTTAACATAATCTTCTGGATCCATATAAACTAATGAATAATTAAGCATGTTCAGTGTAGAATTTTGAAATTTCATTGTCATATAAAGTCACTTAGATCAGAACAACCATTTTTATTTGTAAACGGGCGTCTTAGAAACCCGTCTTGAATTTATGATTAATTTTATCGTAATAGTATTATGGTGATCAAATACAACTATTTAAACTATACCTATAATTAAATTTATGTGTAATTGGCTAAATATATTTAATTTATTTTAATCTCTGAAATGGTAGATTATTCAAGATAAATATTAATTTAAATTACAAGACGTCTTCAATTATTGTTTTAATTATTAAAAATCTCAGTATTAGTATTAAAAAATGTGTACCACACCTTTATCATATAATCTTACATACAATGTAACTCATAAATAAACCAGTTCTTTTAACAAATTAGAAGGTAAGGTAAAGGGAAGTAAATGCAAAATTAAATAAATAGCAGACGAAAAATAGTTTTAATCGAATAAAAAGAAATCTATGAAAATCTGCGAACATTTCAGATATACGGAAAACGTATTTTTATGAAATGAACTTGCGATTAAATATATTAAATAAAGATAAGAAAAGAGCTTACGAAAAAATAATACATAACAGAAAAAGTAACGCCAGGTAATACATAGCAATACAGTACATATAGCGTTTTCAAGATATTTCTGTTTACTATCGAGCAATTTAAATAGGCCTCGTTGAAATGTGTTACTCGGTAAATAAAAGTATAGAGACAATAGATTCTAGAATATTTGATTAGCTAGAATTTAAATTTCTAAAACTGCTAGTTGGGATGATATCGTCGTGTATTTGTATTTAATCTGCTATTGCTTTTTGACTAACATGCATTTTACGGAATGTTTTTTTATTGGTTTATAGGTTTAGCGTTATAGCTACAATGTCATCTGATGTTAAGTGACGATAAGGCCCTAGATGGTGGACAAGTCAAACGTGTGGAGTGACAGGCGCTCAAGTGCAATTGCCGGAACACACCTACAGGTTTCTTGTTAGCCTGAGGGGCTTTTACAGCTTCATCTGAACTAGAGGGGCGAGCGCGGAAGGCGCTCGAGCCCACAGGGCAACTCGCACAAGGGTGTCACTAGTGACTGAACCTCGGCTTGGGCTGTTGCCGATTCGCGTAAGAGAAAAACGAACGCGGTACTAGCTATTATGAGAAATAGATACGTTATAATAATAAGAAAGTAAAAATCGAAATTAACTGATCCCCTTAGGGATCTGAAAAAAAAACTTATTTTGGTTTGTACTGTGCACAGCGGCGAGGCAAGATTGTACTGTGCGTCCTTCCTACCTAAATAGTGAACGAACACCTATAGGTATTTGGCGGCAGATTTTAAACTTGAGTGTGGTAGCTAGCCAGACGGCCATCAGAAAAAATCCTACCATCATGCTATGGTTTCATCACGATGTTTTCCTACACTGAAAGCTAGAGCACATTGCAGGGATTCGAACTCACGTTTTCTGACGTGGCATCTGTACACTCTATTACTAAGCTAACATCGCTTCAAACGCTTCAAAGTATTATATAAGCAGTTTAAAGGTTGTAAAATAGTTCGTGTAACAATTAATCAACATATGTAAAGCTGCACTGATATTACCTAAATAATGGAAGACATTGATGTCATCATCAGTAAACCATTCTGTATTCGCTGCTCTATCAGCACAGTGAGGCGGTACAACGCATCGCAACACTGCTGCGTTGCCAACTATAACATACTCGTCTGGGACATGGACCTCCCAATTAGAGCTGACGGCTGTAACAAAAGATAATTACTTATTAATAGCTGTTATAACAATAATAACATCGGGTGAAACTATAAATTATTTAACAATTTTTGCACGTTTTTGTAAGTTTTTTTAATACAGCTTTACTTTTATTGGTAATAGCATAATGTTAAATAACTTAAAGTCTTCCTTATTGTTTGTCCTATTAAATATAAAATAAGTTTTGACACCAAGTTCCTAAGATTAGCGCGTTCAAAATACAAACTAACTTTTTCCGCTTTATAATAATAATATAGATTATAACATATACAACTATGATGCTTTTTATGTGACAACAAATTTAAAAAAAAAAGTCACCTAATGATTTCAATAACTCACGTATGTTTTTCAAAACAAGAATGCATTTTTTTCTATTGACCTACCTCATATAATTAAAACTTACTATTATTAGTATTTGTATATTATCATGATTAATAGTCGTAATAATGGACAGATAACTTTTTAACTTAAAATTGACTTTAAATGTTCATGAAAACTGGATAAGAAGTTTTACCGTGAAGATATAAATAGTGTTCACTGACACTGTTATTTTTCCAAGTCCCTCTTTGCCAAGTATCCATTACCACTTTGAACTCGTGCCGGGAATACATTTATACAAATAGAGTACAACTGTCGAATACCTACTGTGTACTATCGAGAATTTTATTGAGTGGTTTATTTATTTTGGAATATCATATCAATAGAAATTGTAACATAAGTTCTTTCTATTTCTTATATTTGTATACAATTTGAATTAATTGGAATATCATTTCATGTAAGGATCAATGTTATGTATAAAAACTTCGTGTCACGTTCTTTGTTCGCCATGAACTTATAAACTACTGAACCGATTTTCATCAAACTTTGTACACCCTGCACACAGTGACCCAACATGAGAAATAGGATTCTTTTTATTTCGTTAAATGATATTAGCGTGACAGATGTCGCAGTAGTCGATGTGATTGACTACTCGAAAAGCCACAAGTTCAGCCAGGTCAGCTAGTATGTTAATAATATTTTATCAAGAGTATATCAAATGAAATAGTCCTGAATGTCAGTCACACTCTATGTATAAATTGTGCTTATCACGAAAAAGCAGTAATTCTAAAGATAAAAAAATATACTCGGGAATGAGAGCAGAAATCTTGGTTAATTATTTCAGGTCAGCACTTCAGTTAGGCACACAATTAAAAGACTGCTGACTACACATTACAATATAATCCCTTTTACACAAACGTTGAATTTCTTCGCAGTACTCTACTAATTGTGGACGACAAATGGCTCTTATCCACGATTCATTTGGCTAATTCAAGTAGAATCATACTTCAAATTGTGATCATAGTGAATTTTAAATTTTGCTTAAGCATTTTTTTTTGGCTACTGCCATTACTAATGAATTAATTTGCAGTTTTACCATGTCTTTATTTTTAGAAATCTCGTCAAATTTACAGAATCAATTTGATCTCGTAATTTAATATTTTATATGAATAGTATTATAGTAGGTGCTTTATAAAATATCGTCTTTGAATTTTATTTCAACGAAATTGAAATATATTTACTCTGGAGCAGTATAAAAGTAAATAGAATATTAATAGATTCTACTTGTTCCCACTTTACTTTATAAAAATAATACATTGACAATTTAAAATTTAAATTCGTAATAGACATAAGTATTTTTATATTAAACAGCACTGTGATATATATAATATTAATTACAGATATGAATCACATATTTTTTTTTTTCTTTATTTTGTTTAGGGGCTTTTTACCGTAGTTATACCAGCCCCATCGTAACCTAAAATAATATTATAATTTAGCTCTTTCATACATCCTCGTTCATACCATCATCTTTCACTCATTTCATACAGCATTTTAGCTGCCTCTCTCGAAGGCTTTACTAAAATGCTATGAAACATGCCCATATTTAATTTATTTAAATTACACTTGTTAATTAATTTATTTCTAATAGTACTATTCTTAATACATTCCATCAGACAGTGGTGCACATCATCAATTACTGCGCATGTAGTACAAAGTGAGGAAGAACGTTTCTGCATTAAATATCCAAATTTTTCTGATGGAATGTGTCCAGAACGTAACCTGTTTAAAGCTACAATATATGACCTATTTAATGTAATATCATCAAACCAAGGCACTCGAGGAGGCTGATTTTGTATAGTCCTATACCATATACCCTTTTCTTTAGATCTTTCGTCAAAATATTCCTTCCACATATTATAAATTGTAATTTTACCGATACCTAAGAATTCTGAATAATGATTATATACATATACTTTTACACATCACATATTAGTATATGTTTTTATATACCCGAGAAGGGACAACGATATTAATAAATTAGAAATTAGTTGTATATAAAAACAATATCTATATAATCTTGTCATAACATATCGAAGATAAATATAGGTTTTTTTTTAAATATATTTAACTGTTGAACTATTCTTTACTTTAATAACACGCAAGTTATTAAAAAATTGTGTTCTTTCATGTTGTTTTAGTATATATAGCTGTTAGCTTTGTGAGCAATTTTGTGAACGTCATGTATTAATTTTTTTTACAAATATTTGTAGTGTTTTGTTAAATTATATGTTTTTATGTCAATCTGTGCCTAAGTAAATAAATAATAAAATTCGATAATAGAGGCAATACTCATGTAATAAACTTTTGTCTCCTAAAATGAAATAGAAGTTCTTGTGATTTATTTTCGTTATGACATTACCCATTATTATCAGTTGCGAAATTTTATGTTAAATATATATTTGGTTTCTTTAAAATGGGGTTTAAGGATTTGGATAAAGATAATATTTACTTCGTAGTTTACGTAAATGCCTGTTCTTTAAATTTAAAAGCATTGAATGAAGTTTAGAAATTACATATGTATTACCTCAGGATTTGAAAAAATAAATCTTGTCCATTAGTTTATCAAAAATTATATACCAAGGAAAGATCAGTTCGTATGTTAATTAAGCATTTTATATTTTTAATTGAAGGCTGCCAGGACACAATAATGATGTCCGACTGAATCGCAACCACCATACACCGCGTGTAACAATCGTCATAGTGGTATGTTTAGACGTGTCACGTAAAGAAATTAGGCGATGTGTATCCAATAAGTAAGCGAAATGGTAGGGATTTGTAACCGTCTGACTTACAACCAATTAGTATCACTGTTTTTTTTTTTGACGGGATTCGGTATCAGCTTGTGCATATCCAGTTACATCGATCAATTAGTACGCCCCTAGCCTAACGCTAACAATTGCGGAAAGACAAGTTGGCTAGGGTCACTAATCTCTCAACGGTTAGCATTGTTGGTTGATTGTACTGTGCTTACCATCGAGCACGTGCCATACTAAAATAAAAAAAATACAGTGAATCTCTATATACCGGCACTTAAGGTAATACGCAATTTAGGGCTGCCATTAAATGGAGAGAAGATATGGATTTATGAACTACAAGGTAAACCAATTAAATTCAAGTAATTTCGACGTGTTAACAGTTTATTCTAATGTATTTTAATATATATTAATATTATTTTTTGGTTTGAGATTAAATTGTGTTCGTTGAAGAAGAACAGGAATTCATACCTGCATGCACGTGTATGCTCCTGGAGAGTAAAGCATAACCGCTGCTTAACCTTATTCTACATCTGTATGTGGTAGCATGAACGTCATGCCTGTAAAACTCTGCACGGAAAGGTAACAGCTCCAGGGAGCCGTTGCTTAGAATCCTGCGGAGACCGGCCAAAGTTGTCACAGGCGTGTTGTCTGACTGCAGCCAGTCAAGCTGCAAAGGAATAAAGAATTTTAGATGCCTATTCTTAGAAACTACATGGGTAATGATTTTGCAAAGATGTTAGTGAAAATACATAATTATTTAATATTACATTTGTAATATTTAATTATTTGAATTATTATTATCTGAAACGATGATAATGTATAGACGCTGCGTCAAAAGACATGAGTTCGAAACTCTGGAATAATCTTGCGATTTCGGTGAAGGAAAACATCGTCATGAAACCTTATCATGGTAGTAGGGCTTTAACTAATGCCCGTTAGACTAACTACCACCTTGAAGTTGAAAATCTGCCGACAATTATCTTTATATGTATTCCGGCAATTACACTTGAACGCCAGTCCCTCCACACGTTTAACATGTTCACCAGCTTGGGCCACATCGGTACTTAACATCATGTGAGATTGCAGCCATAATGCTAAACCTATAAAATATAAAAAATAATGCACCTAGCATTATGATACTAAGCATTATTTTCATTTCATTAGTAGAAGAAGTCTTTCCCTGAATAAAACTGGAGTTTTTCGTAAGAAAAAGTTTTGTGAGAGTGGCGGTTTTGTGACAGTTAATACGCAACTACGCGATATTTATAATACTTTTGGGAATATTTGGGAGCGCTATAAGCTCCGAATTTCAATCCCTCGTGTGTCTTTATAGTGCCCAGAATTTTTCCTTGGCTTATTTTGTAAATATTTCGCCTAAATCTAATAAAGTACTATAGTCCTTATAGCATTTATGTAAGTAATAAAAAAGTATTTGTTTAGTTGAAAGTTTTAATTTTGTGCAGATTGTTTTTCCTAGTATAGCAATGTGCTATCAACATAAATGCGTAGTACAATTCAAAAGTAACGGTAACCATCGAGAGATCAGCAACTCATCGACATTCAGTGTTGTCATGAAACCCTCCCGAAAAATTGATGTACATTGTTTGATTCCGAAATATGACAAACTTAAAGAAATTTACTGTGATGGGTTTATCAGAACTTATTGTTTATGTAATAGCAGGCAAAGGAGCAAGCGTGTCACCTGATGGTAAGTGATCACCGCCGCCCATGGACACCCACAATAACAGAGGAATCGTGGGTGCATTACGGGCCTTAATTGGAGTGACTCGCTCTCAAATATTACTGCTGGAACACACCTATTTGTTTTTGGCGACAATTTTTCAACTTGAGGGTGGTTATTAGCCAGACGGACATTAGAAAAAGCCCTACCACCATGCTATGGTTTCCTCACGATGGTTTCCTACAGCGAAAGCTCAGGCTCATTGTAGGTGGTTGGATTTGAACTCATGCCCCATGACGCAGCGTTCCTATACACTACCACTGAGCTATCAGCGCTTCAATGTGTTTCAACAAAAAATGTGTTTACTCTATTTTTTATTAGGATTTTTTAAAAGGACTTAAAATTTGTATACAACCGCATTCCATATATTATTATGATATTTTGTTATGTTCTTTTAATATTTTATAGGCGAGTAACGAATAATTTTTATTTTCGTTAATAAAAGTTTGTATTATTTGAAAAGTTTTCATACATATTGAAAATATTTAGCAAACAAATGTAACATGGTTATAGAATCACGTCGCTGAGTCTGTGTGATAGTTTGCGATGCACGGTTCGCAAATTTGCATTTTTCTGCGCCATTTACCCTCACTTTACCAGCCAGCGGTCCGCGGAACGGCGTACAACCAATATTAAAACTAGATAACCAACATATCCATATTCAAAAGATTATAGTTTTTATCCGTAATATGATAACATTAAAATTGAAATATAAGGATAAATAAAAAAGATTATGGTTACAAAATATCATAACAATATCATTTTGTTATAAATCTATAAATGTACTTGTATGCCGTAAAGGCATATCCCTAATGAAATTACATGTACAGTGATGTCAAACGCCAAGATATCCATAGTAACTGTAGGTATTTTTCTAGGTAATGTCAATACTTAAAGTGTAGCAATAAAAATTTTAAGGCATATACAATACATAACAACTAGCTTTTAGATAGGTGTAGTACAAGGAGTCAAATATATATATAATTTCCGCTTAACGTTTAGTATCCTTGTAGACCATATTCTTGTATATACTCTCTAGTAACCGGTATCTATTAAATTATATTCAACATTAAAAATTTTAAACGTCCTGAAACGAGTATCGTGCTCATCCTTTGTCATGAGGTTTTAGTACATGCCACCTAATTTACATAAAATATTGAATAATATCCTTGTTTGAGCTGTCCACATCTCGCGGGCAACTCGATTAGGTGCACATTTCTCTATTTCTATTCTATTTCTCTTACCGTGACTCTCGGTTGTAGAGTAGTTTATGCACAGTATAATATCTATAATACTGTGTATAATAGTATAATATGTATGTTTGTAATAGTTTAACCGGGAGGTTCGAGCTGCCATCACCAAGCGACACACTAATCTGGTCGCCCATATTCCTCGGTCACTTTACAACTAAAATCCAATCATGATTGCATTCTACACACCGTACACAGGCCTACAAACCAATACTTTCGCTTTCAGAAATCAAAGGTTAAAATAAAATCCAATATGACAATAATAGCGTGACGCGTTAACAAGCCCAAATCGTTCTGCGTCAAACCATGTGAGGCGACGAACGTGCGGTACTATAATTTTTATATGTACCCACTCAAATGACACTACGAAAAATAATAGCTCGAAAACAACTCAAACACGCGGCTCCGTCTGTATTAATATTATCATTTTTTTTTCAACAATTCTAACGTTGTACAATATGTCAGGCAGCTACAGATATTGTTTCAGGAATAAACTGTCATTTTGTCGAGGGTTCTCGGATATTACAAAATACGTAATTAACAGCAAACATAAATTTACCGCATTTTGTAATTTTTTAATAGTTTATTGCACTTTAAATAGGTACACTGGTAAACTTAATGCCATAAGGCATTTAGTAATGTAGTATGAAAAAAATACTACCGTTGTAGGTAGGGCAAAAAAATAATTAATGAAATAAGTATATAGTAATAAATATACTAACAAAATACAAATAGCGTAGGGTTTTCGGGCAGAACTTGAAGGATTTTTGAGAACTATATAATTTGTTCCAAAAGACCTATTTTCATACCATATTTCAAGACCATAGATCTCTGGCGTGTGACCTATAGATTCTATGGATAATAATTATAATCATTTAGCGAGTGGGATAGCAGTATAAAATGTATTTCTTTATTACGTTAACTTAGAAACTTTATTCTATAGTAATGACAATTCATAGGACCTTAGTATGCGACATAAATTTTAAATTTATACATCATGCTGCTTGCAAGGAAAATACTTCGTATATACGTACATACACACAGAGGATTACTCAAGTGTATATATTTTAGATATCTTTTTTTTCGTTATGAACTTCAGAATTATATATATGATATAACTATATATAGGTTCCACATGATTTGAGTAGTAGTAGTAGATATTGCAAATTTATGAGAGTTATTGATAGCTTGTAAAAATAAAGATGTTTGACTTTCTTTTCTTCTTAAATAGATAAATAATTATACAAGTAAAATAACGATTCTGAATCGATTTGACGTTCTCAGTAAATATTTTTGATTATATATCATCATGTATAAATAGTAACATTTTGAATAAAAAAAAGAGAACCTAAACTCTCAATTAATTAAAACCAAAACGTTTTATTCAGAGCGCGTTTTCATTAAGTAAAAGACAAATTCCTCTTAATTAATAAAATAATTTCTCGGGTGGAGCTTATTTTTACGTTTTCACCTCTAATGATGCTTTGTTTGTCCCCACTAGACACCCGGCTGCTCCCCCCAGCGGCACTGGAGCACCTCCATGAATATTTTAAAAGGCTCAACGCTTGCTAACTGACACATAAACTCCTAGGGTTCAATATTTTTTATATTAAACTTGTTTAGTTTGATCTCGGTTTTTATTAAAAAAGTTTGACATAGGTTATATACTTGAGCTTCGTGTTCCAGATATTTTGAAAGGTTTTATATCGAGGGATACGGTAATAGGGTTTAGTGCTTAAATCAAATAATGTTGTCGATTTTAAAAACACTTCTATTTTTCTAAACATATATTATTATCAGATATATTATATTAGTACGTTGTTGTTATATAATATATTGGTATCAGAAACAAATAAGATTGCCATGGACATAAAAGTCCAGATCTGGATACGAATTTGGAATTATTTGGTACATGCGATAATTTTATAAATGTATATCAGAATTTCCAAAGAACTGAATAAAACATCATTTGGATATGTATAGGTGAATATTATTTAATAAAAAAATATTTCTGCCAAGTTAGATTTGATATTTTGTACCCGATTTCGAATCTATAAGCTTTATTCTCTTTGAAGTTTTGTTAGTAGGTAGCAAGTTCATTCAGAAGAGTTCTATTATGTCTGGAAGATACCGGTACGGCGAAGCAATAATATTGTAGGTCGACCGTATATTGAAGGAACAAAGCAATATTGGCGTAACAGTTACAGTAAATGTGACCGAGGAAACTTGTCCTGTGTAATTAACTTTTAATTTAACTTACGGATTAGAAGTTTATTTTTTGTGTAATGATTATTTGTTTTTTATAACTGGAATGTAATAATAATTTTTACAGTATTATTTTATCTATGATTAACGGATGATTACATTTTTTTGGTTTAAGATGGTGGATACGCTAAGCCTAATGGAGGGGCTGGCTCTCAAGTGCAACTGCCGGAACAAAGCTATAGGTATTTGGTGCATATATATATATATATATAATTTAGTGTAATATGTGTATAAGATTTATGTAATAATAATGTAAATGTACGTAATGGTGGTTGCTAGCCAAGCGGGCATTAGAAATAGCGCTGCCATCATGTACATACATTTGCACAATACTATTTGTACCCATGCACTATAATTTTCATGTATTTATTCTATATTTT
This sequence comes from Actias luna, assembly GCA_039707435.1. NCBI lineage: Eukaryota > Metazoa > Arthropoda > Insecta > Lepidoptera > Saturniidae > Actias > Actias luna. Next base: position 9,610,965 of record JAZHAC010000006.1, on the reverse strand, counting down.
GCCGTCATTTAGAAATATTTTTTAATTCCTTATCAACTCTTGGCAAGGGTAACAGTATTTACTCTATAGCAACTATACTCAAATAAATCAATGGATTATAAAATATATGAATATAAAATAGATTTATTTGTTTAAAAGAAAGGCCCCAATATACCTACATCAATCCTTTTCCATTTAATCCTATTATGAAATAAATTTCAAACCATTTGAGGTATTTATTCCTTTAATACCGAGAACAAAATAATTTATCATGGGTATTCTATTTCAACGTAACGAAAAACGTAAAATAAAGGGATCATCCCTTTGAAACTTGCCAGTTTTATATTTTTCTTTTATACTTCCCATCTTTGATGGAAGTTCGGCTTTGTTTGGGTCGGCTCTGATTCGAAAGTTCACGAAACGTTCAGAATTAGTGCTATCTAAAAGAAATTGCAATGACGATTTAAATTTTCTGTTTCATATGTATTCTAGAAAAAGTAGTTCAATCAAATATATGTACACATATTGCACAGTAATGTAATCACCGGGTTTGTTTTTTTTTTTTTTTTTTTTTTTTTTTCACTTGCCAGTAATAGGCCAATTTAAATAACTTGAACTCGTACGATGGCATTATCGAAATTCAGTTAAACTAATAACAGTATGTTCATTAACAATACGTAAAACATACAGATGGTAATGTCTTTCTGCATTAAAAAAATAAACAAGATAACCTGGTAAGAAAAAACGCATAGCCTTCATACAGTGTTTAATTATGGTCTTGAGTTAATAAAAACTAAATAGTAAAATAGGATGGTAATTATTTTATAACTTTGACATTTTTCGGTAACTTTATTACATTTTCTTTCCATAAACTTCTTATTTGGACTATAACTAATGTTAAAAAAATAGTGAAATAAGTCTACCAGTTTTCAAATAGTTCTTAATATTTTATACAAAATCAAAATTTTTATATGTGTATAATCATGGTTTGATGTTAAAATGAATAAAATGAGCAGTATTAACCAGCAATGTTTCTATTATGACCCTGAATGAAATGCGTTCTAACAATTTTTCTTGCCAAAAATATAGAGTAGATATCACTAATAACTATATAACTGAAATCTGAAAATATAAGAATATAAAAATGAATGAACTGAACTGGAATGATCGAGTATTTACTTTCATATATTGAACGGCCAACCCCTACGCAAATAGGGCAGAACTGGAGGCACTACTCGAACGCTTCAAGATGCCCCTGATCAATAAGAAACCTCTTTTCCTCCCATCTATATAATAGGTGTATAAGTCGAAAATTATATAGTTCAAGTTCTTTGATATAACCAATATCAGTATCAATAACGTTTGTGGAACATTAGTTTAGATTCAACATCTTTTGTTACAATTTATGACTGTGTCCGTGCCGGCGCACCTTTTAACAATAATTTTGCATCTTAAATTTTAATGGTTCAAGTAACATAAACTGGTATTAATACATATTATATTGCTATTGTATTATTGTCATATAGTTGTTGCAAATAGTGTTATTTTTTAAGTTGAAAATTATTATTATAGAACTTTTATTAATTTGCGGACATAAATTACAATTTATACACAATAGCCATATACCCAAGCCTATATAGCACGTAATCTTCCCTATGTTAAGCCTTCTTACTCTTTTTTTCTTCAAATAATTGAATGTACACAATTAAGCCACACATGTTTTATATTTAAGAAATTAATTATCATCTATTTTCCTTTTTAATTATGCCGTAGTTTTCTTTTATTTATATATTATTCTAAGATTACTTGGGTACTCTACATTTAATTGATATACATAACTTGTTGTATATAGTTAGCAAACTTAAATATGGGAAACGATAAGTCTTGAGTAAATGACTTAAACATGTTGTTTTCTTATGTTGTATAGTACATCTGTAGCACTAACTTATTCACTTCGTTCACGTGGAGCTAAGATTTTCATATATTTTGCCCCTTTTCTCAATACAGCTTTGCACCTATCAAGGATAGCGTGATGTTAAATAGCCTAAAGCTGTCTTCAATAATTATTGCTGTATCAAATACAAAAATAATTTTAAAACGTGCGGTTGGTAATTTCCTATATTAGCGCGTTCAAAATAACAAACTTTTCCGCTTTATCTATATACTATATATAATAAAACCTTAATGGTAGAAAATCTGTATATTCAATTTTTTTAAAGTTTTTTATCACTACAGAGGCTAAAATCATGTTTTTTAGATTTTTTTGTCTGTCCGTCTGTCCCGTTGAACACGCATCACTCTGAAACTACGGATAGATTTCAACGAAATTTGGCAGGGTAGTAGCTAATATTACGAATCAATATTTAGGATACTTTTTATTCCATAAAACGATAGAGTTCCTGTGGGATAAGATATAAAAGTAAAAATTTTGTACTAAACGAACTTCTACATAGACTTTGTTACAACTTTTTTGTTCGCTATCTAAAAATATAAGCTATTTTTTAATTTTATACTAAACATATATAAGTGTATATTTATATTTTTTCTACCATTGTATATTTGTATTTTTCTACCAATACAGTTTTATTTTTTCAACAGGTAAGTGTAATCAACAAACTCCAAAATTATAGATAGATGTCACACATGCAATACTGAAGAAAACGACATCTGCCAGATCTTTAACTATGTATGTATGTATTTATAAAAAATAGATTAGCTGATAAATGGCAATGTACACGAATAATTAGATACTAAAAATACAAAACGTCTGCCGAATATTTAAATATTAAAATTAAAAATTTTGAGATACAAGACGTCGTGCATATTTACAAACAAGTTATTTACCGATATATAAAAGCGTTGATATGTAAAAAATGTTACGTATCACACCTTAGGACTACTTGTGGTCCTGTATTTTAATTTTTATTCTTTGGATTTTCCTGAAGAACGTGTTTTAAATGGAATCAATAGAAATCCTATTGGTGGCTACAGTTTGCATTTGCAGTTGCGGACTGCAATTAATGTACCATTATTTTCATATTACTTAATGAAGGTAGCGATGAACTGCCATTAAACACAATAGAACAAATTTAATTACCAAATGTTGTTACAAGCAAGGATCTAAATGATAAGGTGTTTCGTAACTGCTTTGCACAGTGAAAATTATGAGGGAATGAAAGACAGAGAAATACCAGCACTACTCAATAAGGATCTTGACAGAATTAACAAAGATATAGTTTCCAAGCGTCCCGAAGAGTACAGAATGGTCTTAATACTGTAAATAATTCAATCTTGTAACCACACGTTAAGCGATTTTTTAAGCGATGATGGCCCAGTTGGTAATGTGTACGGACACCGCGTCAAATGATATAAAATCGAATCCCTACAATGATATTGAGCTTGTGGTGAAGTAAAAAAAACATCGTAATCAAACCATAGCATGGTGGTATGGCTTTTTTCTAATACCTGCCTGGTTAGCTACTATCCTTAAATTGAAAAACTGTCGCCAAATACTTGTAGGTTTTTTCCAACAGTTGTACTAGAGAGCCAGTGCCTCCACTAGGCTTAAGGTACCCATCGTCTTAGGCAACATCGTCACTTAATATCAGTTGAGATTAATGCCATAACGCTAAATTTTAACTTTAAAAAAGGTAGATTGTGGTCATAACGCTTTGAATAAAACTACAGAAAACGAATACAATAAAAATAATAATAATGTTGTTGTGTCATTTGGATGTATCAGAAGGTAACGGTGTAAGACTTATTATGAAAAATTTGTGCAATAAATAAAATAACAATGGTGAAAATTGTGACTGCCGAACAATACATGTATATACCAAGAATAACTCTTAGACTCATTATGGGTCAACTGGGATATTAAAGGGTCAACTGGGCTGTAACTTGCAGCGACACGAATTCCCAGTAAGATCTGCATTTGTCATGACAATACATAAATCTCAAGGCTAAACATTCGAATTTATCGGCGTGGACTAGAGGTCGTCAGTTTATATGTACAGAATGTTGTGTGTAGCATTCTCCAGAGTGAAGCGAACATCAACGTTAAAAATACTTCTACCACATAAAAATCCTCGACAAGTCGACGTACTCGCGACATAGTATTGAAAGAATTATTAGGCTAAAATCGGATTTCACTGTAATAAAACTGAGTATATTCCGATATATCCGTAATGACAATAGATAAACTAAAAACAGATAATCTATATCTATATATCGGCGCAAATATTAAATAAGCAGAAAATACGATGAAAGTACTTCAACAAATATCAGTGCATTACGAGTATATCAACGAATTATGATTAAAAGTACTTCAAAGGACATTTGTGCATTACGAGTACACCAACGAATTATGATTAAAGTACTTCAAAGGAAGTTTGTGCATTACGCGACGGTAGCGCTCCACTATATTATAAAAAGGCTAATGCTGGCTAGGATATATCGTGAGAGACTCTCGAGCGAGACTGATCATTCGGAGATAGTTATCATTTTACGAATAAAAAATGAATCACCAAGAAGGCTTATTTTCTGAGAGTACTCTTATTCTTACATATACATATATCTTACATATATATCTATATATGAATCGGCATAATGTATGTACGCGCATAACTTCCGAACGACTGGACCAAATTCGAGTCAAGGGACGTGGGTTCGAATTCACCTATATTTAAATTTCATATAATGATAGAAACTTATTACATTGAAGTTATAAACAAGTTTCATTCAATAAACAAAAGAAATGAAAAACGGAAACGATATTAGATATTGTCAGTTATATTGATCTATATCAGTTCACCGGGTCAATTAGTAATGTTGATAAAGATATAGATTTTATATAATACTAATCAAGCCCTTTAATTTCAGTTTTCTACAACTGTTTGAAGAATGTGTAGTACATTAAGCCGGTGAATAAAGTCTTAGTAAAGTTTACGGCTGCTACTACACCGAAAAGATGCTTGTAGAACATGAAGCGGAAACTTTATTTTAATTAAATTCAAAAGTATTTCCAAAGACTAGCTTAAACTGTTAATTTACTTACGCCGAAGTATTCCTGTTGACCCTTAGTGAAGTTTATAAGTAATATATGATAATGTAAGAGAGCTGGTAACTATTATTAATGTAGACAACAGAAATTTAGAGTAAATTATAATATTAGTTTTCTGGTTTACGAAGAACATGTAAATAAAGGCTTACTACATAATTCAATATATTCTTATATATAAAAAAAGGAACAAACAGGTACATTAAGAACTTGAGAATCACTGAATCGATTTGTATGTATGATGTATTTTTTAAAACGCACATAATATGTGTGTTAAATGATCGCGTTTTATTTAGTATATACCATATATGTTTTTAATTTAAACGGACTAAGATTTAGAAATCAAATAGCCACAAAAAAATACAGATAACATAAATTTAGCTTCAACGTTTATGTTGCATTGAATACTCTTGAATAACAAAGCTATTTCAAAATGAATTAACCACATGCAAAACATTAATCGTATTCAGATAAAATAAAATATTTTTCTACGGCTCATAAATATATGTTATTGTTTTGGAAATAATTATAGTGTAAAAGGAGATACCGAAGTAAACAATAGAGTTAGAAATAAATCATGTGATGGTAGAGATTTGTACACGACTGTGCAACCGCAAGCTTCTGTCGTTTCACCAGTGACTTGGACTGTCATGATTGGAGAGCCACAATTCTCGATAGGCTGCCGATCTGTCGGTAGCCGGTTTATTTTTTAATTATACAGTACCTACTAGCTGACCCGGTGAACTTCGTATAACCTAAAATCGATGTTCTTTATTCTCGCTAAAACTCAAAGCTCAATAGAACTGGCTATATCTAACATCGTTTTCATTTCTTTTGGTTATTGAATTAAACTAGCTTATAACTCCAATGAATTAAACGTCCTTAATTATATGAAATTTAAATATATATAGTCCGTAGTCCGGACACACTAGCAAATGAGCTATCATCGCTACGTACATTCGTTCGGAAGTTATGTGCGTACATACATTTCGGCGATTCATTTTTATATACGTAAGATATCAGATGAAGTGCTGTTAATTTACTCTATTATTATAAACTAACAGTGTTCGCGGTTTCGTTCTCTTGGAACTAAAAATATTTTAATATGTTTTGCGCGTTTTTATAAATGTTTTCAGTAAAACTTTGCTCTTATTGTTGGTAGCGTGATGTTAAATAGCTTTCCTCTATGATTGATTTATCGAATACATAAATATTTTTCAAATCAGACTGCTAGTTCCTAAAATTAGAGCGTTCAAACAAACAAACAAACAACTAAATAAACTCTTCTGCTTACTATATTAATATATATATATATATATATATATATATATATATATATATATATATATATATATATATATATATATATATATATATATATATATATATATACACATTATGTTTAAAAGGTTCTTCATAAACTATTTTTGTAGCTTTCTTGACCGGAGCTGTGGATGTTGTTAGTTGTTAATGAGTGTACATTGAAAATTATTCACATTATTTACTGATTTATTTTGATTAGATACAGCATACATATAGTGGAATACATCAAATACAACGTACAAGAAGGCAAGAAACAATATTTACATACGGGATTAAATTATTAGTTACCTACTACAGAATAAAATATAGTAACCTAAAAATATGCTATCGTAATAACGTATCGTATTTTGATCATACTAATAAGAAAACCTAATTTAAAAAAACATATAGAGAGTTATGGTAAAAAATAACGGCAATGTAAAAAAGTGTCTTGTTAAGAGTAAATATTGGAGTAGCGCTCCAAATTTTACAAAACAGATTCGAGTTAATACGTGCCTTGTTTTTGTATATTTCAAGAAGCTTCGGTTGAGATTTAGTAGCCTAAATGAGATCTTTTTTTAGGTTAATTACTAGTACTTACATTAAAGCAAGTAGAATATTCTGCCTTTTCTTTGTCTGTTTTAGCAGTTAATGTATTAAGGAAAAAGAGCTTAGTTCAAGATTGGTTTTGTATGTACTAAGAATTTTCTTATTACATTTCGCTCCTTTTATATTCCCGTGTTCATACGAGTTATAACAACAATTCAATTAAGGAACAATTCCTCTGTCTGTCAAGTGTCGATGTTACTAAGTATTCGTACTCGGTAAGCCAAAACCGTTGACAACTGCTGTTATTAGAACTTATAACTTTCATAAAACAACCGCCTACGCTCTTTGTGATAGATTTCTGTTTCATTAGCACTCAGTAGACACTGGAGTGATCGGAACCATTCGGTTATATATTTCTTCGAAACAGTATCATTTTATTATACGATTCGAATTCGTGACGCTTGTAGTGCTGCCCAAAATCAGTCTTGTTCTTGCATTTTGGCAAGACTAATACCAAAACCAAGACCAAGACTGGACCATGTAAGACTTTAGCAAGACAAGACTGAGCCTGCGAGAGTCTTGCGGCCTTGCAGTTAATTTAAAGGCATTCGTTCACTCTGTTGATGCCTTGTAGGTACTGCAGTAATAGTATTAGTAATTTAAATGACGAAATTCGAAAGGGCTTGTTTAAAGCATTTCTTGACATTTAAATAGTTAATTATTAGGATTGATAATTTCAAAATATATTCTATAAAGCAGACGGTCAGCATCGAATTATAAATAAAATCTTTCATTAGTATTATTTCGGATTTGGTTCACATTTCTAAATATCCGGTGTCGTTAATCAAAAATACTTTTTATAAAGGACAGCATTTTAACGTGATGTTGTAATACGTGCTATCTACAATACGCACCGCATGAACGTTACAGGACCTACTCGGTACATAATATATGTTTGTTTAAATGTTATGTGTAGATTTATTGTATGTGTTAAAATTTTACACAATAATATCATACAAATATACACAGTATAAAGGTACTTATATTTAAAAGAATATAGTTTATTTAGCAAAGTTTAAAACTAACACAATAGGTCGAGTATTTGCGCCAATAAATATTATGGTCTATCTATTTACTATCGGTTGGTCGCGTCTGTGATTATAATTTGACGACAAAGACGTCGCTTTATTAATACACTGTGTAACAAGTTTATTATAGCATAATCATTGCAGTTATAACGCACCGCCCTAATGCTCAGAACAAATGTCGTCGAAAGGTTACTAGGATTCGGATGCCGGATTGTATTGATAAGGAATATTGTAATTCTAGATTGACATTAGAATAAAATATTGTAATAATAATATCATTATAGCTTTATATAGGATTGTACACACATTTACTATACATCAACTTCTATCGTAGGTACTCTATGTAGTTAGTATGGACATAAATACAACAGAAAACGTACCCAAGTAAGTTTCATTGAATATATAGCCATAGGCTAATTGGTAATTGCTAGACTTGCGCGACTCTTGCTGCAAGAACGAGATCAAGACTAAGGCCAAGACTGCCTTAAATCTTGTCTTGGTCTTCCATTTGGGCAATACTAGGCGCTTGCTCCCACCGATCTAATATTATTACAAAGATCTATATGATTTTTATCGTTTATGATACTGCAAACTATAAGGCTACAAGGAGCCGCTACGGTTCAAGAGATAATTTTTTTAGGCGTTTATGAAACTAATTTTGGCTTACAAAATAACTCTATACGAAATAACATATTACATGAAAATAAACTAATTAATAGCATTAAAATAATGTATATCGGTTATTATTTAATTTTTAATCACATTGAACTATTTAGAAATATTAAGTCTAATGAGAAATTAATTCTACTTTTATAATTAATGACATTATTAAAAGTCTTAAAGATACAAACACAATACTTACTACACACAAAATGGTCAACAATAATTAATCGTGCCTTATAACTTGGAGACATATTGTTTACAAACAAAGTTAATAGCCGGAGCTACCAAAACATTATCGAAACACCGGCTTCTCCGATACATTTAAATTCGCTACTAAACGTTTTATTCACATATAATATTTATCGTTTGCCAATACCCGTTTAACGCAACGCGTTCAACCGATGATGTTAACAGTGAGTCAACAAGATGGCGTATTTCCTGAGAGTACCCTCGCTACGCTTACAAGTATTCACAGACCATTTCCTTTGATAAATTATACTCATAATTTAAAAAAATCAATACAGCCATGAGGACTGCCGACAGAAGTGAAAACTATATTTCACAAAATAATATAAAAAAAATAAATAAATCAAATCAAAAATCTTTCTTCAATTTAGGCCCTAAGAAGGCGCTTATGAACGTCAAAACTACTACGGGTACGGAAAGTAACGCAGTCATTGAGAAGAACCGGCAAAAAACTCGATATGCATCTTTTTTCTTGGGTCTTGTTTTCCTCTTTTTTTATATAATAGTTTAATGTGTTACAGTAATTATTATCGGATGGACAAAGAGGGGTGTCAATTCCAGACATCACGATCGCTCACATATTATACTCGTATCCATATGTTGAGATTTGGAACCTACGACCTTGCTTATGCATGGTTATAAAATCGCACGTCAAACCGATCGACCAAGCGGTTTTATATGACATTCTGGTAATTAACAATCTGCATACGCTATTTACATAAATGGAGAGCGTTCGGTGACGATGACGCGAATTCCATAATTTTTGTTCACCCAAAAAGTCAACGCATCTAAAGAAGTTTTCGCTTAAAAAAATACATATTATTTCGGCGTGGTCCGGGCCTGAAATATAAGGACTCACAAATTCAGCAGTGCATATATCTTGCTATTAAGCGGTGTAGGAAATATATATCTTTATTTATAATTTAAATTTAATTTTCATTTAAATTCGATTTGTTAAATCAATTCAATATATTAGATACAGAAGCATACTACTGTTATATTTTCGTATATAATACTAGCAGTCTGCTACTCCGTTCACATGTAATTAAAAATTATTTAATAATTTTTTCCCAGCTTTGCTCCTATTTGTGGTAGCGTGATTTTAAATAACCTAAAGCATTATTCAGTGATAGTTTTTTCGAAAACAGAAAAAATTTTGAAATGCGTCAGGTGGTTTTTAAGATTAACGCGTTCAAATAAACAAACAAAGTTTTCCATTTTATATTATAAATATAGATATAGAGGCAACGCAAATGAATTAAGTATATTTATATAGTTGCATTCGCATTTTCCAAGTAATATTATATAAACGCGACACTGTATCACTTCATTAGTTATTGCTTTAACCATCTACGACTTGCATTATGTGATTGCCTGAACCACGACTCTCATTTTGCATTGCGATTGCTTACATACATACGAGTACATCAGACTGTTTGCTAAAAGATACTCGTACTTTATGCTTTCTAGAACTCGTCATTTCCGTTACTTCTGTTTAAACGAAACTATTACTACATTACAACTGATTTATTTGTAATTTATTATTATTATAGTGTATGTAAAATTATTGTGACAATAAGACTTCTTAGGTTAACACGGTATATTAAAAAAAATACCTTGTACATGAAAATTGAGTAGTAAATAAAGTTTTCAAACAACAAATAATCTCTAGAGGTGTTTCTGACAGATATTCAGAGGCTCAGACCGAATAAATTTGTAAGTCTACAGAAATTCCCGGAGTAAAGTTATGAAATTAATCGTGGAATGTTGTCAGGCTCTGTTTTGGGCAGGTATTGAGCATTCCCCAGGGCGTGGTAACGTCAAACACCGTCTAACTCGGCTCAATGTGAAAAGTTTGCGAACAACGACTCATATTACGAACTTTTTAGTTTAATACTTTACTAACATAGCGTTTGTTTCTAATGTAATTAAGCCGCTTGATTTAAAGTGTAATTATTGTAACATATAACTACAGATAATTTTTGTTTGTATATGTATGTAAGAACTGTCCAATTACATCACAGACAATCAAAGGAGCCTAAAACGAAATCTGCATGAGTTAAACTCTGCAGATTTCTTTCTACTTAGAGCAGAATGACTGAGGAAATACTTTTATATTACAGGAGGTCATAACCGTATAACTTTGTGCTGTGTACCTACGGTTCTTCTTTTAAGTTTAGGAAGGGGGCGGGGATTAGGAGGTCAATGTGATACCCCTGAAGTTATAGATATCCATAGGCCAAGGTAAGCACTTATCAACAGCTGAAACGTGTTTAGATGTTTTATTTAAATAAAAACATAAAACGAATACGAAAAATTATATATAACTTAACAACATACATTTCGCGAAGTAACCGTCACGTTAAGTTAATGACTGCCTTTGAACTACCTGAATTCAACAGTTTTCCATATTTATGAAATACCCGCTTTCGGTAAGCATATCTTTATTTCCCGGTCGGGCTTGCGCGACCGTAAACTTACGAGCAAACTCTCTTGAATGGAAAAACTTTATTTATATTTGAGTTGGGAGTGGTCTTGTGAATACTAAATCACATTTTCCGTGATGGGGTGGAGCTCCACGGCGAAATATTTTCGAATTTAATGTGTGTTACATCTGTTCATTCGTATTTACATAAGGCTTGAATTGCGTAGGTAATGACAATTATTTGAGCGGTTTCGTCGCGGTAAATTCGTATTTTACTTTCATAATCGTACGAAATATTCAAACTTTAGCCAGGTAAAACATACAAAAGCTAGACAGTTAAGTAAAGTTCTACTATTTACAGAGTAAAAATAACCTCACACATGTGTGAATGAGTTCATTTGCGATCACTGTAGTCAAACTAGTCACCAGTGTCCCTACGAGCTAAAATATGATCTGCGAAAGATTTTTAATGTTAAACTTTTATTCCTTTAAAATTATTATTTATTACATATTATTATAGAATTGACGGTGAAAGAAGAAGTGTTTAAAGACATTAACATTATTATTAAACTATATAATCTCAGATTTATTGACACAATTTGGTTTTCTTGAACTTTGAGTTCCCTGCTAAGAACAAAGAAATCAGAGTCATCTCCGGTCCAAAAAACGTTTGGAATCATTAAATTTTAAACTATAAGATAATACAAAAACATAATTTTAATGATATAAACATGAGAATAATAAAAAATTTATTAATTATTTTTTTGATCGATGTTATATTCTTAATTTTTTTTCTTCTATATATCTATACTAACTTTATAAAAGAGAAAGATTTCTATTTTTTTTTGTAACGAATAAATTCAAGAACCATTGGACCGATTTTAAAAATTCTTTCACTATTACAATGCTACATTAGCCCTGAGTAACTTAGGCTATATAACATTTTTTTATGAAAATGTTTAAACAAAATTTTAGTTCCATGCGAACAGAGTCGCGGACACAGCTGGTATTTTATAAAGACAATTTCTAAACCTAGAAACTTCTATTGACTTGAAACGTGGTAAGCATTTTCCTTTCACAACGTAGACACGCACTAAGAACGGAATTTACGATGAGACGCAATTGATGAGAAAAATGCAAACGCAATCGACGCGTATTTTATATACGGCCCGCATTGAACAACATCATAATTTTATTCTAACTAGCTTTTACCTGCAGCTTCACTCGCGTTAATATTAATTTGGACAAACAAATCGGATGACACGATAAAAAGTTTCATAAAGGGGGAATCCCTCTTTTTACCCCACTTTCAATTAGTTTTTCGCGAGAAAAAGTAGCCTATCACCGTGTCCAGGTTCTCATTTATCTCTATACCAAAATTTATCATAATCGATTTAGCGGTTTAGGCTTGAAAGCGTAAGAAACAAATAAACTCACTGTCGAATTTATTATATTAGTAAAGATACATTGCAGGTACCTGATATTGTGCCTTAGTGGTGCAACTGAGTATTACTCCGGTATCGTTACTGAATTCGACATGATGTGCTGGCTCCTGAACTATCGGCAGGCTCCTTGGCTCTGGACATACTTGAACTGCTGTAACAAAATTAAAAATATATTACGTACTATTTTATATAATATTAAGGTCGAAGTTATATGAGCATGACGAGGAAAAAATGTTTCGCTTAAAATTTTTACGTAATGATTTATAAGTGTTAAAAATTTGTGTCTTGAGTATATTAAATATAATAAATATATTTGTTCAACTTATTTTTCTCTAGCTTCCAATTAGGAAGTTTTACTTCTTGTACATGGTAACACAGATACACGTATCAGTTTTTGTTATGAATAATTAAATAAATCGTAACTTTATAGTGATAATAAAATCTTAAATCTACATTTAAGTATAATATCTTAAATGTTAAATATAAACAAACTTAAAATTAATTTTATTCAAATGTACCTTCAATAATAATATATAAGTAAAATAATATAAAATAAACATATAATATAAATAACCATATATCTTACTTATTTAAAAGGCCAGCATAAATTATTTTTTAAAGTGCTTTCTGGGTTGGTTGCTTTAATTTTGTTTTACTACAACATTTTAAGTTTTATCCCATATCCCACTGAAACTTCATCATTTTAAGAGATAAAAAGTATCCTATACGTTTATCCATATTATATATAAGCCAGTCAAATTTCATTAAAATCGATCCAGTAGTTTCAGAGTCAAGCGCGCTCTAGGAAAAAATAAACAGACAAAAAAAACGGCCTTTTATCGATAACAAAGTAGAACGTAATTATAATTAAAAAAAAAAACACCGATGTGGCTCCGTTACAATTATGTTCAGTGGTTAGATCTTTAGTTATAAATTTTAATATTGACTCTTTTTTACGTTTGTCGGGCGTTTCTTGACGGTCTAATGTTATATCAGGTTTTGACACATTTATCTAAATAACTATAAAGTTTTGTTGTAAAGTTTAAAGTTTATTCAAACCAAAAAACAGCACACTTAATATGACAGATGCGGGAGTCGCATTAATTGTAAATAAATTTTAGTTTGAGCAATTCATAAAGATAGAGGTTCAGTCAGAGATTGATGAATATTCACTATACCATGGGTGTGTTCAATACAGATAGATTAAATTGAAACCTGTTCGTTGTCTATATTGCTTCCGGCTACGTCAATGGCAGTAGAATCTTTCCTTTGATTCTAAAAAAATATTTAAGCATGTTTTGTTAGGGAATTAGTTTTTTTATTATTCCATTCAATATTTTGTTATACAAATCTATTTTAATATTATGTAGCCATTTTTCAGAAGATTTCGCATTTAGTAATAAAATGCTACACGAGGATCTTATTATTTTCAGTAAATTCAAACTATTTTGATTTAAACAAATTCTCATACGCGGTAATGAAAAATATTTTATTTTAAAGTGACATTAAGACCCTATTATAATTTTCTTAAGGATTATTTCAAATAAAGATTAAGTTTACTAATATTTGTTAATACAAATATTCAATACATCAGCTCTTATAATTAATTACTTTCTTGGCAATGGCTATTTGGCTTTCTTTTAGTAACTTCGTTATTAGTTTCCATTTCAATTCATCAATTATAACTCTATTAGGTAACTGTATACATTGGATATATACTTAATGTATACGTTTAGTAAAGAACGAGCTAACACGTAGCGCGCGGTTATCGTGAAATTAAACGGAAATCGAACATTGCGGTTTTCCGCCGCCTCCACTGTAGCAATACCAGACTGAGCTGATCAACAACTGTTGGCACTTTGATCCGATTTCATCGACACAGAGTAACTATTTTCAGTGTGTTTCAGTTGCAAATTGCTCTTTGGCAGCCGTATATTTTATGTACATGTAGAACTAAGTTAGGATCTGGTAATTATAAATAATTATATCTGAATTACCGAGCTGTACCTCGAAATCGAAAAGATTAAATACATAAATTTATATATTTTTATAATTAAAAATCCAAGAAGTAAGTAATTGTTTGTATAATGTTTAAATTTGCGACTGACATTCGTATATTAAGTTCTATTTCACTTTAAATTCGCTTTTTTTCTGAAAGTTTATTTGCCACCTACAATTTATTCAATAAAGTTATTTTCTTGTGGCGAAATAACGACATAAAACTCCGTTATAAGTGAAATAGTTAATATACAAGCAGAAAATGAGAAATATTGTCGTGAGATTAAACGAAAATCCTTTCGTCCGAGGCTGCATTGTCGTACCGTGCGTCGTACCGTCCTATTGTAAATTATAAGAACCTATTGATTGAAGAAATTTCGCTTAAGATCTATTTATGGATTAAAGTAAAGTGACGATCGTATATTAAGTTCTATTTCACTTTATATTAGTTTTTTTTTCTGAAAGTTTATTTGCCACCTACAATTTATTCAATAAAGTTATTTTCTTGTGGCGAAATAACGACATAAAACTCCTTTATAAATGAAATTGTCAATACACAAGCAGAAAATGTGAAATATTGTCGTGAGATTAAACGAAAATCCTTTCGTCCGAGGCTGCATTGTCGTATCGTGCGTCGTACCATCCTATTGTAAATTATAAGAACCTATTGATTGAAGAAATTTCGCTTAAGATCTATTTATGGATTAAAGTAAAGAGACGACACTATATTTCAAGGTTAAACAAAATATAATTTAAAAGTAAGAACGACTCATGGAACGACGGCTGATATGTCGACGAGCAAGCTCTCTCGGCAGTTGAATATATACTGGATGATTTTGAAACGTGATAAACTAAAAAAAATATAAGAAAGATGAGTTTATTAGTAGGTAAATAATGGTTGCGGGTCTATCGGATATATAGTGATCTTACATCGCATGTATAGTGGTCACGATCCATTTGTACGCATTAGGTATGTTACTTATAAACTTATGTTATTTGGTCATATATGGTACTGAATACAACTTAATCTGATATCTGTAAGAATTGGTACGCTTGTAAACGTAGGCTCAGAGATAGCAGTATGTTATGCTCCAGTCTAAATTATGTGGTTGTTGCACAAGGAATAGGAATACAGTTCACAAGAGCCTCAACCAACTATTAACTCGGTTTAAGAATATTCTTAGAATTAGGTTGTAAAATAGCTATTAACTTGAATGAAGTGATTGTTTAACCGCAGGTAGGATGCGGTGTTTGTATACTATTGCAAAATATTTAAAAATCTTGAGCTCCTTCCAGAGAAGTAACATTTATCACAAAATAAACCGTGTTTGATTAAATTTAAAATAGCCGTGCAACAAACATCACAATTTACACTATTAATAATCTTCAATCAATAAAGTATCACTTATATTAATTTACGTATACTATAGTTGAATTTCTTTACAGTCCTTTGAACGTTTCAAAGGAAATTTGAAAGGAATGTAAAATTAAAATTGTGAAGCGCTGTTTAAAATATGATGTACATGACATTTTAGTGAATGAGACGATGCTTCCACATATGTACACATATATCATGTAAGCATATAGATACAACGTAGTTATAGTTGTGTAAATGTTTAGCTTTGATTGCATCTATTCAACATTAAAACCTCTTGTTTATTTCAGCTTGCTACAGTATTTGCATAAAGTTTCATGTACCAGAAATTACTCCAGGCAAACCATTAACTGTTACATAAGTTTCGTTGTATATGTTCCTAAATGAATCTTATATAACTGTATAAAAGAACTACAATTATGTAAACAGCCTAATAATTCATATTAATATTATAGATCGGAAAAGTTTGTTTGCACGTGCTAATCTTAGGACCACTCAGACGTAACGCACGTGCCATACCGCGAAGCAGATGAGTTAGTGCTTTACTCTCGACACGTCAAGATCAATTTTTTGCTCTTAAACTGCCTCTACTACAGCAAATTTGCATTTAAACGATAATACGAGTAGATGTATTTAAAGAAAACATTACAAATAATTTATCTCATATTGTTTACCTCGACGTCCCGATTTTTTTATACGAGGTGGTCTCGATACCTCCTTTAAAAAAATTGACTTGAGACTGGGATTCACTTATTATCTTTAGAATAACATCAACCAGTTACCTATTTCATATCAATAGGCATGTACCCGTACTTTAATAATAAAATGAATTTTTGCAAGCCCCATTTTTGAATTTATTACATTTATAGTTTCTAGGTATTGTAATTTTATTTCTGTTTAAATAAAATGCAAAGATAAGAAAAATGGAAAGGTAGCGAAAATATATAACCGAGTCGAACATTATTTCATAATAAAGAGGTTAGCGCTTCAACATGATAGATACTCTCTAGGTTAAACAATCTACGGAGTATTTGTAGTAAGCAATAAATCATGCTTGCTTAAAAAATATAGCATAATTAATAAAACAATAAATAATTAATAAAATAAGTCAATGGTGTATCTTGTTTTATTATTCTTAAAAATTAAATGAATGGTATGTGGCGTGGACTTTTGGATTGTCCAGACTTGAAAAATATATATTTTTGTATTTGATAGAACTATTGTAATTGAGGAAGGCTTTAGGCTATTTAACATCACGCTACCACCGATAAGAGTAAAGTTTTATGAAAAATGTGAGTAAAATCGGCAAAAGTTATTAGATAATTTTGAGTTCCAGGCGTTCACGGACATAGTTATCAAATAATCCGAAAAAATGTTTTCATTTGTATAGATAATATACTGGGTGAGGGGGATTAATAATCGTATGCAACTGAATTATGAACACCGCCTCTGAACTTACACTCCACCTTGACTACGTTTCACGACCAAAACATTGAAATCATGCCCTCGTTGTGGTCGCAATGAAAACTTCACTAATTATGTGATTATTTCCACTCACGCCAACTTCACAACGACTCATCTGCAGTAGTGGACCTATACTCCATTCCGCTAGAGTTAATGATTGAAACGCTTGCAATCAAGTGGAACAGGAAAAACTGCGGCCGTGAGCGTTGTAACCGCTAAGTAGAACGAAAATCTTATAGTATGTCTAGGTATTTTGCGTTCCGGACTCAACCGGTGTATGGGAAGTAAAGAAACAGGTAGCAATCATCGTGCACATAGTGAAGCGTTTCACTGACTTTGTTTCGGTTTAAACTAATTTTGCAGCTGACTAACATGACGATGACGACGGATAATAGATTGCCAATTTCTCAACGCCCGATAATTTTGATTATATACTGTGTTTATTATAAGAAATATTATACTGTGTTTATTATATATTGCTCTATGTATTCACGTTAAAATCAGGTTACTGCGGTTTTTAGATATAAAATTATAATAACTTTTGAAATTTTCCTGTGTTGACAATCTGTTACATACTCTATAAAGCACCTTTTTTTTTGTTTTTCTGAAAGTTATTCTATTCACAAGAAGGAATGTTTAACATATATAACATGAATTTAAACATTACTTTAAAAATTACCAGAATTCTGAAGAATTTTCAACGTTACTCTATATTTGTGTTTAAACGATAATAATATAAAATGTTTTTTTTTTTACATACAGCTAATTCATTCCGTTGATTTATTTACGACTACATTTGCTGATTGCTTTTCCGTGAAAGTAAGCATCATTTATGATTGAGAGTAAAATCCTAGAAAAATACTTTTTCCTATCTATTGGATCTACCGATGAAACAAATAATGCACATTATTTAAAACATATTCCTTTCTATGTACATTATTTTTATACACTAGCATTTTATTATAATTACCTTAACACATAATTTATAAATATTATTATTAATAGAAATATAACAAAAACCCTATATATAAAATACTAGATATCGACAGTAGTACGACCTCCCGGGTTCAACTTTAGCTAAAATCTGAAAGGTATAATTTACGTTGGTAGATACCTGTTAGGTTACGTATATCCATTCAGCTCAAAGAGAATAAAATAAACCAAAAGAAAAGAGACAAGAGACAAGAATCTATAATGCCATAAAGATATGACAAAAAACATCGGAAATATTTTTGATAGTACTGATTGCGAGTAGAAACTTTGTATAATACAAGAAAAGAGTGGAAACATTCGAATTAAAATAGCAATGTGCGTTAGAAGTTCGCTGAATACGGGGTTGCGTGAAGGCAGCTACGGTGATTGCTCATTACCGGCACAATCATAGGGCACAATAGATCACAACACAATGCGCTGTAGATGTACCACTTGAAGGTATTTCCATAACACACAATTATATCATTTATACAGTATATTGTTCTCTCGTATGTGCTTTCATATAGGTTTATAGTGTATTTTAAATAATCTAAATTTTGCGATTAATTTTCATAAGAGAGGCAATGACAAAAAAAAAAGAACAAATTTGTATGGGGTATTGATAGGATTGATAGCTTCTTTTAATGCTAGGCGGCCTAGCTACCATCTTCAAGTCGCTACCATTAAATACCTATAGGTGTGTTCCGGTAGTTGCACTTAGGAACCAATTGCCCCTCCATAGGTTTAGCGTGTCTACCAACTTAGGCCATATCATCACTAAAGATCAGGTGAGATTATGGCCATAACGCTAAACCTTAAGTATAAAAAAAATTGCTCTATTAGGCTTAGCGTGCCCATCTTCTTGGACCACATCTTTACTTAACATTAGATGTGATTTTGACCATAACGCTAAACCTAAACAGCATACAATAAATCAAAGTGCATAGTCTGTAGATTTGATTAAGAATAATTATATGACTGACTGATGATTATTCTCCTGGGTGACGAAGATACTGCATAAGGACACCGTCCTCTAGCAGAGAACTCCTCCTAGCCCTAAGCGCAACTGACGTGTCTTTTGTTGCTAGAATGCACGGAGTACGCAATGCGTTTTAATACAGCTCTATGATAGCCCCCTTTTTTTAAATCGTGGGGAAATGTATTTATACATACCCACCCAGGTTGACGAGAGACGATGTATGTATTTCTTGCTGAACTTGCTAAAGGATGTGGTTTTCTACAGGCTGTATTTTCATCATTTTTCATATATACATATATATTTAGAATTTTTTTAAGTATTATTTTGTTTTCAGATAAATGTACGTTAGTTGGAAAGACATTTTTAAATTAAAGTCTTAAAAGTATTGAATGTGCAAAAATGTCTTAACAAATTTGTATCAAAGATTTTTAATAATGTTAGTTCTATACAAGTTATTAATATTTCTTATATTCACCAGGTATTACTCACTGAACCTACGATGATCTGATGCATCTAATATTGAACCTAACTTTTTTAAGACAACTCTGGTACTAAGAATAAGATCCTGTATCGTAGAAGAATTAACAAACATATAATCACAAAAAAAATAAACCCAAACTTGGAACAATTATATATGGAACTTACAAGAAGTTTTCCTGTCGGGAATTAGAACTGAAAACATTAAGCCCTGTGGCTGTGGTGAGTCATCCGCTTGTACTGCTACTCCAACTGTCCAGTCATTTAACATTCATACGTGCAGTAACTTCTATAATCAACCGTGTGGTACCGGCAGAGTAGAATAGCACCACCCCACATCTTCTCGTGGGTATCGTAAACGGCGATTAATAGAATCTGAGATAGTACTGACCCCTTGTAACTGTCTCACCGTGATACTGTACCATCTGTCTGAGTACTTTTCCGATTATAACGGTCCTCGTTCCACTGGGTTAAGAAGGACAAGGATGAGTATGTGCACATTTTTCTTGCGTGTGCACTTGTACACCTTAATATATCCTGCGCAACCAACCGATTCTGTCAAAGTGGTCGCCATGGCCGAAAACGGTCGGAACAATCATCATCATCATCATCAACTTGTATAAAGAGAAAATTAATATTTTTGTAATATAATATCTGTATTATAAATCAAACTATTGACATTACATCATAAATTATATTGTAAGTACATGACAGTGAAGCCTGTCACGTAATATGACTCAAGTGGTTTAATAGGAAGCTAAACGTGTTATTTGAAATATTGCGATTAAGTGCTGGAAGCTCCAGGATTGCCGTTGGAATTTCAACGTAATATTGCTGACCCGCCGAACCAACGCTCGCATTCTCCAAATGTTGAAGCTAGGCGTTTATATTTTTCCGATATTAACTATTTCATTAATAAAATAGTCAGCAACTTTAGTGGAACAATTTTGGAAAGTGTATCACGCCTAACAAACAGAGAAATTACTATTACATTATAGAACCCCTTCAACATTAGTCACAGTCGTGCTCAGCAAAATTATGATTCGCAGATTCTTGAACGTTTATAAGTAATGCTGATTATTAGCTCTATTTCCCTTAACATAGTACAGACAAAAAGAAATATTGATTGGTAATTAAATTTCAACTGACTTCTATAAGTAAAAACGATAATATTTATAGTAACAGTAGTACATTTTATTTGTGTCGATACCATTTTATAACAATTTCATTACAGTTTAAAATAAAATATGTAGTAGTATAAAAATAAGTTTGACTTTAGTTTTACATTATAATGTAAAAAGGTATTTTTTATTCATATTTATCATGTAGTAAGCTTTTATAGACAAAATTGAAAGCTCATTCGATATATATATCAATCGATGTGGCTAACGTAGTACTCGCGTCGCGGGCCGTGTCGCGTCCCGTCGCGTCACGTCGGCACACGCTCGACGCGTGTCACGGTGGCCGTATCGCATTGGAGCGCGGTCAACCATGAATTTACGGCTTTTAAATACTAGCTAAAATTAAATAAAATAAAATCATGGTTGTCATCACTCACGTAACTTTAATATTTTAAAACGGACCAACCATTCTTCTAATGATCTAATACTTAAGTAGACAACTCTTATAATAGGTACATAAACATTAATTTATTGTTCAGAAACTATTGTAATAAGATTTAGACCAGATGTTGAATTTAGATAGTGTATTACTTTCCAAGTTTACCTGCAAAGGCGTTTTTTCTTCGTAAAGCACCGCAATAAAGATCGTTTGCCCATATATTCATTATTTACTCTAAGTTTTATTATGTTAAGACCCTCAGTATGATATGATGTGAACTGTATTCACCTAGAAATATATTAGAGAATTTACGAATTGCCATCATAGGTTTAAAGTTTATTTGTCATTTCAAATCACTATAGAATGCTTTCTCGTCAATAAATTATTATGAGATAATTAAATTTTTTAACATCTAATAAAGGTTTTGTTGGTTCAGAAATGTTAAAAATACTATTAGGTATTCATTTTATTAATTTCAACGTTTTATTAAATAATTACTTAATAAATAAATTTTTCGTAGAATATTATTCTTACCTCATTAAATCACATTCAAATATGTCAAATAAAATGATTCCTTACAATCATTTCGAAATCTTTCAAATTTTATTTGATCTATTTTCTTCATATCATAGATATTACTGACTAGCTTGTACCCGCGGCTTTGCTCACGTTAATATTGATTTTGTCAAAAAATTCTCATTCCGGTACCCGCTATTTTACACAGGTTATATCATAAGATACTGGTATAAGAACATTTGTGCTCAAAGTCATTTATACAGACCGCTCACTACATATTTTGGTGAAAATGACTTACACATAAATGATAAATATATACTGTCGTGGGCTTTTTTGTAGGACTGATTAAGATAAACAATAAACTTTAATAGGTTTTGCAACGTATGCCAGAATAGCTCATATCTGTCATCTGGCAGAATTTTGGCAGATAATGTAATCTATATATTAATATATCACTCTATCGGATTTTCAGACCGGCAGTTTATCATACACTAACTAGAACAGAAAATTAATTCAGTCTTATTACAATTGAATCCGGAATTTTACATGATTCTATTGCAGACACCACCAACGCTAGTATTCGAAGGCTGGAAAAGACAATTAAGATTTAATTGGCAAAAAAATATGAGTCTCGCGCCACGTTCACGGTGAATTACTCGTCTGGAGGGGAATAGAGGGGAGGAATAATCGAGTCGCATAACGCCTCGCCACCCCGGTTCGCCAACACAATGGCTTCTTGAGATGATGAACACGCAATTTGAGGGTAGTTTTCTCTGAATAAAGTCTGCCTAGGATTATAATTTAGGCTTATGTTGTATTTTGCTTCACAGCTTTAATATTTGCTGCTGACAGGGCTAGAAAAAAACTAATATGTTATTGAAATAAAACTAATTTAAACGGATTTAAAATCCGTTTAAATTAGTTTTATTTCAATGAATAATATTCGCGTAAACCTAAGAAATCATAATATGTTATTATTTGATCTTATAACGATCTACTAAATGTAAACATTGTATACAATTTAAACTCCATATAGCGACAGTTGAGGGACTGCGCAGTTTATGGTTTTATTATAAAGAGTTATTGTTTAAAGAGGAAAATGTATCATTGTATTAAACAAGACGGTTAAGATATAAAGATTTTACAATAGGGAAAAAATTGTTTGATACAATCTCTATCGTTTATGGTTCTACCTACGTGACTTTGGTAAAGTTGTATACGCACACATGTGGCCGTTGAATGAAACGAAGAAGATTAGTGCACTCTGACGACGTTAAAGACAGACATTTTCTTCATGCTAATCACTGGTATTGTGACAAAATAAAATAGTGTTATAGTACGCTTTGCATTTTCAACACACTTATTCCTATTTACAAGAAATGTACTTTAGATCATATTAGTATTTTAGATAATATCATTCAATCATAGGTGTTTCATATTTTAATAGTATTATAGGTTACTAATTAATAAGGATATATGGAATAAGTTAGGTAAAGGCATACACAACAAATATACACATAAACAGGGTGTTAGGCAACCGTTTTCGAAAGCGAAGATAGGTGATAGTATTAATGATACCTTTGATGATGGGATAGAAAAAAACTCGATCACGATCACAAAAATGTTATTTTTAGTTAACGTTTTATTACCATTATTCACACTCTATTATGTCAGTACAACTAAATGAAACGATATTTAGATAAAAAATTGATCAATGTAATTAACAACGAGTAAGTATAAGTTGTATGATAAACCATATTTTTCAAATAAATATTATTAAACTTTGGTAATCATATATATAGAATTATTCATTTTATATAAAGAAAGAGCTATATTTATCTGCATTTCTGTCATTCGAAAAATGTTTACGATTAATCCAATTATTATCTACTCCTTATAACATTACTCTAGAGTATGTTAATAACATTATTGTTAAAGATGTGTGTAACTGGAACGTACATTACTGTTATAATAGTTTATATTATTCATTAAATAACAACCAATAAACTTTTTACAATAAAATTAAGATGGAAAATTAAAAAAAACTTAATTTTCTTTGCTAATTAAGAAATACAGGGAAAATAGGTAAAAAGTAATTATAGTAAGTTCACAAGATTAAATGTTATCTTTAAAAAATATTCTCACCAAAAATTTCTACACTTCATTTTTCTTCCTTATTTTGTTTGAGACGTTCATTTTCCTGTTGTTGTACTTTTTGAAATGAAACCGATAGAATATAAATAGGAAGGTTCTCCGTTCTTTAGAACATTTTTATCCAGAAACCACACGTCTCATTTTGGCTTTTCTTTTACAAAATTAATAAAGTATATTAAAGTTAAGTTTGTTTCTAAAAGAATGGATTGAGAATATGTTGTGTAGTTATATAAATAAAAATGAACGTCTTTTTGTACGTTTGTCCTCGCTATATTCGTGAACCATTCATCCGAGAATGATGAAATTTTATTGGTTGTTCTGCGTATGCCCGTGAAGGTGTCTGGTTGAAAAAACGAATACCACGTTTTTCTTTCTTTGGCAGTGCAACACATACGTAGCACAACTAGTTATAGAATATAATAATAGATATAAAGATGAAAAATAATATAATATTGAATATAATATTCACATACAATTTAGACTCGCTATGAAGTTACTGTTCTAAATATATAAGTAAATATTGACTAATTATTTTTCGACCCCAATACTTCCAATCATTCGCATTTCCACTTGCGCGATATAGTGACACTGTACAGATCACTGGAAGTTCATTATCACACTCCTGTTCCCACATGCACACCTACACGTTAGATACACGGTTCTATGAGGAACTGCCCCAGCTGGATGGGGTCCGGCCACAGTCATCTCTTCTATAAGAAGTGTTGTAGTTTAAATTTTCTCTATATTCTCGCGAATTCGTTAGTCTAAGGCAGGTACAGTCCAGTTATTCTGCCCTGAGGCAGTCAGTACAATCATTTAGTGTAGAAGTTAGGTTGCGCTCTCAACCCGCGTTATTTTAGGATAGTTTTCTACTTAGGATCCTTTTTAGGATTAGTCAAGACCGCGATGGCTTTCGGTAGCAGCCTAAGCTGACGATCGGTCACTTCATAGCTTTCTTGTGCTCGTTGTCTCGGGCTGAGTGCCATAGTACTCGCCCCAAAAGTTCGGTAAAGCTGTGAAAGCCCTTAAGGCTAAACGCGTTTTTTTTTTTTTGTTATAATAAGGTTTAGCATTATGGCCGTAATCTCACCTGATCTTAAGTGACGATACGGCCCAAGTTGGTAGACACGCTAAACCTGTAGAGGAACTGGCTCTCAAGTGCAGCTGCCGGAACACACCTATTGGTATTTGGCGGCAGGTTTACAACTTGAGGGTGGTAGCTACCCAGGCGGGTATTATAAAAAGTCCTATCACCATGCTATGGTTTCCTCACGATTTCACCGAAAGCTCAAGCTTATTATAGGTGCTTGGTATGTACTTACGAAGAACAAAAAAATATTATTTTGAGTTACAATAAGATAGAATTGTTGCAGTCAGAAATATACTCGTAATATTCAATGTTTTAGCTTGCTAAAATTAAGCTCTAATGCATACTTTCAGTCAAAGATAGAAATTAGAAAACAAATGATACATATTATCTTTATATATATATTACACAAAAATGAGGTAGATCTGATGTTGGTATAAAATAAAATTAAGAATTTAACAAAAAGTTAATGTAACCAAAGAAATCATGATATCTCAAGAGAAATAACATTTTTAAAACAGCAGAAGTATTTATTGGCAACAACGAATTTCTTGTTTTTCACTGCTCGTTGAATTTATTGTTTCTTTTATTCCGAATGAATAAACCTAATTCGCACTGTCACCATCACTGGCGTATCTTTCCTTCTATCCGCTCGACAGCGGCGACTCATCAGTAAAAATAAACTGAACGTGTGATGGCCGGCGGACCTCGCTCATGTTTGCTGACCTACTTTATTTTGAATTTGCGAACGACTCGTGGGTTTTTACTGAGTGTCCCTACGTCATGACCAAATTTGCAATATACCTTACATTGTATTATTTTTATAAACATAACAATAGATTATGGGATTACCCATTCTCAAAATTTTTGAAATATTATATATAAAGTAATAACTTTATTAACTTAAAAATTTATAACTATCTGAACTTCTGTATGACTTTACGTCGAAAAATAATTATAATTAATCCATTTTTTATTTACCCCCTTTTAACATTACTCAGAAGTGCCCTAATTAAGAACGTGTATAATATATCCAAATGTATATATATATAAGCTAGACATCAATGACTGACTTATCACGATATCTCCAAAGTTACCAGATTTATTGATTTGAAATTTGGCATGTGCATTACTTTCACAATGTAGACAAGCACTAAGAATGGATTTTACGATCAAATGCGGTTACCAAGAAAAATGGGAACCAAGTCGGTAGCTTACCCTAAACATGATAGAAGTCGTGGGTCATGCAGTGTATCATGAACGTCCTAAGCATAATAATTAAGATAGTAAGAACACAGAACATTAGAAAAGTTAAAAGCTTTCGAGACTCACGAATATTTAAGTAGATTAACGAAGGTCAAGAAAGAAAGGCTTACAAGGATAGAGATAAATGGCATCTATCCTTTTTTATTTTCTACTCTGTAGAGACGTGACTCTTTAATGCAATGCATAACAGTCACTCTGCAAATACCAGCATACCGTGAAATGAAGCATTTATTTTGAAATGACATAATATATATTTGATGTATCGTAATTTCTTAAAATTTTACAGCTTCTCAGGACAAATTAAATCAATTGGCACGTTCTTAAACATAAAAACAAAATCCAGAGGTAATTTAAAAATAAAATATTATACATTAAAGCGATTGTTTGTAATAAAGGAAACAAAGTTGTAAGCTGTAAATAAGTAAAGCACCCGTTGGCTAATGGGCCGTTGTCGAACTGAAGTTGTTTCGCTGGAAGTAATGTTCTCGGAAAACTTTATTAAAGGCACTAGAGCACGGAACATCTGGAACAATCCTAGGGGATGATACGGCTGCTTGACTCTCTGTGTTGAAGTTATTGGTGAAATATTTAGACAACTTCATGACTGTACTACGGGTTGTTGTTAAAATTTACGATAAAACTTTTTATAAAATGAATTTCTTGCAACCTGACTAGATTGCTACCATCATACATTACCTCTGACAGTCAACCTTGTACTCAGTAGTAAAACGGGCTAATAGAGACCTGTACTCTGTACTAGGCCGCAACCACGATATGATGACTATTTTATTTTTGCAATTCGGAGATCACCCAGTAAATGTAAATCATAGTTGCCAACAGGCTTCTAGGCCGGCATGAGAACTGATCTCTCAATGGTAGTAATTGCTGTTGGATTGTACTTACTTATTTTTTGGCCATCACTTTGGAATGCTATGATAAAAAAAGTGCAACGATTTCATAAATATACTATTAAATGCAGTTATGTCCCCGTGTGAGTTGTGATTATGTGTTTATAGCTTGATTATTATATTGTCTATTGTAATGTAGCAATACCCTATAGCATATGGACATATAGTCATATACATGATATAGAAAAATCATTTAAATGAGTTGATTCTTTAGTTATAAGCATATGATCAGCAAACATATGGCCTTTTATAATATGTAAAGAAAACTAAAACTACGGACTGTAAACTCGCCTTTTGTTATATTATGTTTTGTAACTTTATAATTGAATGAACGTGTAAGTTTTCATAATATCTTTCTTGGTAAAAGCTAATATAACTTTGTAACTTGACAACTGAATATTTATTAAATTGTGTATTTTTTGTTACATCTATACGTAGACCTAGACGTAGACCTTACTATAAACTATTATATACTAAAAATTACTTGTTAATTTATAATAAAAGTTAAAGTTGGTTATAGGTATAATTATTTTATGTGTAAACGGTGCATTTAGTAAGTCATTGAAGTCGCGGTGAATAAAAACCGATAGAACGAGCCGTAGATTGAAATAACCGGGTCCAAAGTGAAATGGGTCAACGAGCTCTTAAGTAATTGTTCGATAGACTATTGGCTTCGAGCTTATGCTCTCACTGTATGTATTTCCTGGAATGATTTATTCTCGGAATACTCTACTACTAATTAGACATGTTCGAAAACTACCATTCCTAGAAATAGGTGATAAATTGTAATTTATAAAATATCCTTGACAGCTCAAACGTAAAATGATTAATTACACAGTATATGTATGATGCTAATAAAGCTTAAAAAAGTTAAATTTGAATAACATTCAGATTTAATATCCGCTTGTTATTTTATTGTGATGGAAACATGTATTTGTTCAGACTGTCCACGCAGTTTTCATTAGCTTTCTGTTTAAAACTATCCTGGTAATTTTACGGCAACTCAAAATGCATGTTTCTAGTTCTGCTATAATTTTTAATACATATACTTCACTCGGACACATAAAATAAGTTGCATTACGCAAAATGACAACATAATCGTATAATATTTGAACTGATAACATAAGTTTATGAACTACAATAAAAACTTACATTTTACAGATTAGGACTAGATAATTTTGGTTGACTGCATCGCGACTAGCATACATTAGAAGACCATAACCATAGAAAATATCATATCATACAATAGAAGTGTTTTGTGTAATAGTAAATCCTGTGTAAGTGTAGTAAATCCAGCAATCTGTTGGAGTGGCAGATATCTGTACTCGACGGAATTACGCCTACAATGCATACGGTGATAAAGCCGATACCCTGACTGTCGTTTCGTTGGTAAATATTTCGAGATTAGCCAGTATATATTCAACTGACGAGTGGTTTACAGATATCCATGGCAACAACAGATCGTAGTGGATTGCTGATAGAAATACGCGAGAGCGGTGGCCTTAGTTATTTTCGCCCTGTTATGTGCTTTTCCAAGGAATATGCATGCCAACTTTTAAGTCTATAGCAGCGCTTCCCAACATTTATTCGTTCCCTTACCCAACGTGATGAGTCAGTCATTGCATGGTATTTGAGTTATATATATGTAACCTCTGTGCTTAGTAAATATGAGAGCAATAAATATTGTTTATCGCTTATTTTTATTGAAGATTTAGTCAATCAAGCTACGTCACTTTCATCCAATTTACATAAAGTAAGTAATGAACAAGAGACGAAACAAGGGTTAACGACAAAAATATTGTGTCATAAATCTTCTGTTGTCTAGATCTAATTAAACTCATTTTTTCAAATAAATTATAGGGTTAAAATATCGCAATCTGACTTGAAATTGGAGATTTTGTAAAGTTTTAATTATGGTAATTATTGTTAAAAATAGATCTTGATTTTATTAATTCACCATAATATCTACAGTGCGATTATATTAATAGTATATAATATGAGAACAATTTTGAGAGAGAAAAAAGTTTGAATAGTAATAAGTGGCACGCAAAACGATTTTATCAATATCGTAGTAAATAAAACCGATCGACTGCCGTCGAAGTTGAAATAGCCAGGCATCTGTGAAATAGGTCAACAAGGCCTTAAGATTCGTAGCAAACGGTGTTTTTATATATAATTGATTTCTGCTCTTAGTTCTAATACCAAACTTTCAAGTGTCTAGTTACCGGACAAAGATCATGGCTTATAGATAATATTAAACGCTTAGAAATTTCTACTTCTGTATTTCTTATACGTTTGTGGTGATACTATACGGAGAGTTAGAAAGTATCGATTTCTTATGATGTGCTACTTATTCTACATTCAATAGTAATATTAATAGAACCAAGAAATATCTCACGTACCTACGGTGGTTTTATTTCAAAGGAAACGTAGCTCATACAATGCTGTTGAAACAGTAGGACATGCCTATTTAAAAACATAATATCCATAAAAGAAATGCCAATTTATAAAATCATCAACTACCGAGTCAATGTTATTGCTTACAACTGTTACTGCACAATGGTTGTCAAAGTTTTACCGATATTACGTAACAATTGAAAATGATGACATATGTGTCTAAAAAAGTTAATATAACGAAATTGCCGGTTCTTCGCGATAACTTTTTTTAAAGTTAGTATTTTATAGTAGTTAGTATATAAGGTTTAGCGTTATGGTCGTAATCTCACCTGATCTTAAATGAAGATACGGCCCAAGTTGGTAGACACACTAAGCCTGTGAAGAGACTGGCTCTCCAGCGCAACCGGAACTTACCTATTGGTATTTGGCGGCAGATTTGGAACTTGAAGGTGGTAGCTAGCCAGGTGGCCGTTAGAAAAATCTCTACCACTATGCTATGGTTACCTCACGATGTTTTCCTTCATCGAAAGCTCAAGCTCATTGTAGGTGGATTTGAATTCATGGTCCTTGACGCAGAATCCGTACACACTACCACTGAGTTATCATCGCTTTAAAATTTAAAATTGTTGGGTTATTTTTCGATCCGGTGGTAGTTTTGACGTTTATGAGTGCCTTTATGGGGCCTAAATTGAATAAAGGGATGGTAGTAGTGATGGTAGGGGGAAGTGGTGGTAGTGTCGGCAAGTGGTTGTGGTGGTAGGTAATGATCGTAAATTAACGCGACATTGTAGAAGCCAGACATAGTGGTTTACAATTATTGTAAAAAGTTAGTAAAACTTGGTCGGACGCAGGCCTTTGCGCGACAGCGGTAATTTACTTGTGCTGTTAGCCATAGTTCAATCGTGGAGGTACTGTACATTTTGTAATTCTTTCTTATTCTTAGGGTTCACTCTTCCCACGACTAAAAAGTATTACTGCCACTCAGAAGGTTAAAGTTTTACTCACATTAAAGTTTTACGAAACATTTAAGAAATATTCATGAGCGACTTAAATATTATCAATTTCATTAATATTATAATTATAATTCGGTGTTAATTTTCAAACGCAATGCGTCGCCTCTGTATAACACGTCAAAATTTGACGGTATAATTGAATTATCCAATATGTATCCGTTAGGGTGGCACGGCACATGTGGCTCTATATTTCACCTCGCAGAGTAACCGCATTAATCTGTGACATAAACGACGAACCTTTGTCAAGGAAACCTCTATCAACAATTGTAATATACATAACACTCGAGAGGAATAAGCACAAAGTTATTTCCATAATGATGAAAATTCTGTGGCGATAAGAAAAATATATGTATGAAACTTAAAAACGTTTGGATTATGTGGTAGTGAGATTGAAGGTCAAAAAATAAAATTTCAAAAACCACAATAAGTAAGATGAAGAAAATATCTTAATGGTTTTTTCGCATAACTGTAAAAAACAATTATAGAATTGGAAGCATATGTGTTCAACATATGTTAATAAATATTTTACAATGATATTCTTTTGGTTTTTCACATATACAGTGTAAGCTAATTGTAATGAAATTTTTGAGATACTAACAACCTGGCACGACAGTGATGACCGTTGATAAATTCCTAATCTCTCGATGGAAGCTATGGTTTTTGAATTATATTGCGATTACATACAAGCACAGTATAGACACTGAAGTATTAAGATTAAAAAAAAATGTGTACATAAATATACAAATATAAACGGAAAATATTTCTTCATTTATGTCTCCTGGTTCGATGGTTTATAATTATTCTAAGATAATGTGCCTTGTTGCTTATATAGCTTAAGTTTGAAAATATAATGAAACTTTGCACATCGGGGCTGCCACGCTCTGTGAAAGAGCAATTGTACTCGCGAACATTGATTTACATAACGCGACAGTAATTGAAGTATTTCTTGTACTACTTACATAAGCCGTTAACTTGGAACAATGCATTATCCGTATATTGAAATAATTTTTGACAAAGGTCCTATTATTTTCATTTTTACTTACATACTTTTTTATAAATATATTTATATTCACATTATGGCGTTACTTGACATTCTATAAATACATTGCAAAAAATGTTTTATTAATAAAATAAACAACACCAAAAAGTGCTCCACTTTTTACTAAAATAATTATTATTTTAAAAATTACTCATAAAACTGAAATACAGTTCGAACTCATTTATCGTAATATATTGTTATCTAATATAATTTTACCTATACTTTCTGTCTGTAGCAAAGCTCAAATTAGATACACCCATAATAGAAAGAAATGGGACAAATCGCCAGTTATCTCCCTTTTAGGCACTGTGAAGATCTACGACGTTTTTATTAAAGCAGAACGTTTTTATACGAGCAGTGTCGTCTCGATGGTGTTACTAACAAAACATAATTAAACTTCGTACGCCGAG
Source organism: Actias luna (assembly GCA_039707435.1). NCBI lineage: Eukaryota > Metazoa > Arthropoda > Insecta > Lepidoptera > Saturniidae > Actias > Actias luna. The sequence continues at coordinate 9,578,594 of JAZHAC010000006.1, read as the reverse complement.
TTTGCCGCGAATCTGTGAGGGAGTAATTAAACTCTCGGAAGCTCATTTGTGACAGTAATTAATATATTTACTGTTGAAATTTTGAAATTACTTATTTACTTTAGGAACTAGATACTCCGTTTTGAGCAATGTTACATTATATAATGACAATATGTACATTATTTTTATTTAAATATTATAAATATAAACAAAAAGCAATGAACGAAATGAAAATTATTGTTCGTTGTTTTTAAATATCTAATATAAAACTTTACAAAATATTGTACATAAAATATTATAATTAGATAAAATTTTGCTTATATATATACGCATATTTCATAATCTTGTTAGATACCGAACAAAACTCTCTCATCGACATAATGGCTTTTTACTAAAAAAATAATGAATAGTCATGAAGTACGTAAAAAGAATCTCTATGAAGTTTTGAAAGGGACGAAGTTAATACTTAGATATTACGTCACTAAAAATATTTATTTTAGTCAATATAATAAGAGTAATACCACCCAGAATGTTACCGAATATTCTAAAGCTATAAATGTCCAAATAATTAAATAAATACAATTATCAATAGAATATATAATAATATGTTTTGGTGTAGGTGCTATATATGTATCGATATGTCCATCAACATTGAAAAGAATCGATAGTAACTAAAAAGTCTAGTTGACTTTTATCCTATCATACCTGGACTTACGAGAATGTTTAAAATATAGAAAAATCCCTATATTTCACAATATACCTAAGTGCCGTTCTTGAAGATTAAAAGTGCTTACTTATCTTGATATTTATCTAGTTTTGATGTTTTGAAGACATGACATTAAAAATAATTATAAAAGACAAAGACTAAAACGGTTTTCAGAAAAATGAATAATGATTAACGATAATTTTGTAAAGCAATTAGCAAAAGTCGTTGCTTTAAAAAAGTCCCGTGTTTGTTAAGCTTATATAGTTTATAGGTTTAGTGTTATGACCAAACTACCAACAAACTAACCTGATGTGTTAAGTAAGATGTGGCTCCAGATGGTGGACACGTTAAGCCTAGTAGAATGACCGACACTTATGTGAAACTCGCGGTACACACCTAAAGGTATCTGGCCTCAGATTTAAAATTCAAAATGGTACCTGGCCATGCAGGCATTAGAATCTACCACCGTTGTTTCACCAAGAAGTTTTCACCAAGTTCACCAAGTGGTTTTATCGAAAGCTTAAGCTTATGCTCATTGCAGGAATTCGAACTCACGTCGATTGATGCAGCATCCGTACAAGCTACCACTGAGCTATCATTGCTTCCCAATTATTTTGTTAATCATATAAACACCACAACATATGTAACACTATTTTTAAATTATGATAATCAACCTATAGTTTATTTGAACAAAATATGAGCGGTAATTATATCGGTTGTTATGATGATTGTGTTCGACTGAATTGCGACCACCACACAACAAATATAACACCCGTCGTAATGACAAGATTAGGCGGGTTGCTTATAGGTATTAACGGGTTTAAATCTAGCCACCGAACAAGGCGATAGGGATCTATTCAGGGTCGAGTCGCGATAACCATGAACACTGTTAATTTAAAATTATCATCGTGATACTATTTTGGTACGTTCTGTTTCGGAATCAACCACTGTAAATCAAGTTGCCTGCTAATATAAAAAATGGAGGCCTCTAATATAATCCGCAGCCACGGGAAAACATTTCTTCCCGAGTGAAATCATGGGCTTAATTTTCAAACCAGCCTAAGGCATATTAGCAATTTCGAACATCAAGAATTCCATTTTTTTTAATTTTCCACTTACAACAACCTAATACATTAATAATAGAACATTTATTAAACATTCAAGTTTCCTCGACATAGTTAATTTAGGGTAAACTGAAATTGTTACAATTTCAAATAATTAAATGTACGCCTATTCCATAATCTTGTTAGATACCGAACAAAACTCTCTCATCGACATAATGGCTTTTTACTAAAAAAATAATGAATAGTCATGAAGTACGTAAAAAGAATCTCTATGAAGTTTTGAAAGGGACGAAGTTAATACTTAGATATTACGTCACTAAAAATATTTATTTTAGTCAATATAATAAGAGTAATACCACCCAGAATGTTACCGAATATTCTAAAGCTATAAATGTCCAAATAATTAAATAAATACAATTATCAATAGAATATATAATAATATGTTTTGGTGTAGGTGCTATATATGTATCGATATGTCCATCAACATTGAAAAGAATCGATAGTAACTAAAAAGTCTAGTTGACTTTTATCCTATCATACCTGGACTTACGAGAATGTTTAAAATATAGAAAAATCCCTATATTTCACAATATACCTAAGTGCCGTTCTTGAAGATTAAAAGTGCTTACTTATCTTGATATTTATCTAGTTTTGATGTTTTGAAGACATGACATTAAAAATAATTATAAAAGACAAAGACTAAAACGGTTTTCAGAAAAATGAATAATGATTAACGATAATTTTGTAAAGCAATTAGCAAAAGTCGTTGCTTTAAAAAAGTCCCGTGTTTGTTAAGCTTATATAGTTTATAGGTTTAGTGTTATGACCAAACTACCAACAAACTAACCTGATGTGTTAAGTAAGATGTGGCTCCAGATGGTGGACACGTTAAGCCTAGTAGAATGACCGACACTTATGTGAAACTCGCGGTACACACCTAAAGGTATCTGGCCTCAGATTTAAAATTCAAAATGGTACCTGGCCATGCAGGCATTAGAATCTACCACCGTTGTTTCACCAAGAAGTTTTCACCAAGTTCACCAAGTGGTTTTATCGAAAGCTTAAGCTTATGCTCATTGCAGGAATTCGAACTCACGTCGATTGATGCAGCATCCGTACAAGCTACCACTGAGCTATCATTGCTTCCCAATTATTTTGTTAATCATATAAACACCACAACATATGTAACACTATTTTTAAATTATGATAATCAACCTATAGTTTATTTGAACAAAATATGAGCGGTAATTATATCGGTTGTTATGATGATTGTGTTCGACTGAATTGCGACCACCACACAACAAATATAACACCCGTCGTAATGACAAGATTAGGCGGGTTGCTTATAGGTATTAACGGGTTTAAATCTAGCCACCGAACAAGGCGATAGGGATCTATTCAGGGTCGAGTCGCGATAACCATGAACACTGTTAATTTAAAATTATCATCGTGATACTATTTTGGTACGTTCTGTTTCGGAATCAACCACTGTAAATCAAGTTGCCTGCTAATATAAAAAATGGAGGCCTCTAATATAATCCGCAGCCACGGGAAAACATTTCTTCCCGAGTGAAATCATGGGCTTAATTTTCAAACCAGCCTAAGGCATATTAGCAATTTCGAACATCAAGAATTCCATTTTTTTTAATTTTCCACTTACAACAACCTAATACATTAATAATAGAACATTTATTAAACATTCAAGTTTCCTCGACATAGTTAATTTAGGGTAAACTGAAATTGTTACAATTTCAAATAATTAAATGTACGCCTATTCCATAAAATTTGTTAGAATGCACATGTTTCGATACTCTTTGCTGTTTGAACTTATAAGTATATACTTAATGTTTCGCTAATTTTTAGCATTCCACCACCAGGGCATATGTAAGAAATATAAATAACTATCGAAATGTTCTCGTAAATTTATCCAGGTAACCATTACATACCTCTGTAATAATACATTATAGTCTATAAATCTTCTTTAACTAAGATACTATATTTATGAACTTTGTTACGAATGTTTTGACAATATCAAGTACAATATTTAAAGAAAACATAAATTATTATAAAATTAATATCTATCTGTAAGTAATTATGTGAAAATGTTACTTCTGATAAGCTATTCGGTTTCTAACTCTAGTACGGTAAATCTATATCTATATAGATGATTCTAGGATACTTAGTTTTCTATTTAATTGTACCTTTGAAATTTTTTCGTCTGACTTCTGTATGTACGCGTAGCGAGCGGAAAAGGACTAGTTATTAATAAAATCATTATTTTTTTTTTTATACAGCAACAAAAATATACGATTCAATATATATATATATATATATATATATCGATTTTATAGAAATAAAAATTTTGTGTTAAAAGTTTTTGACATTAGTGTCATGTACAAGAATCACAAACTAAATAACTACAATAGAAAACCAGAAGTTAGTAAGAATTGAACCTCGACACCACAAGATAGATTTATGCTATCAGTTTTACGAGCAAACTTGAACAAACTTTCCTTTTCGACGAACACTTCCTGTTCTTAATTAATTTAAAGGAGTTTTCTTACACAATGTAATTCTTTAATATAATTTCAAAATAAATATTGATGTCAAAACGAGATAAGATATTTTAACAAGTTCCGAACTTAAAGCAAATGGAAAAAACTTATTGGGAAATTTATTTGTTCCAATTTGTTTTTATTGCCTAATTTATTTGACGGTGGATGCTCCTCGGCTTCCATGGGGGATCTAAGAGGAAATATTAGCTAAATCCCCGACATAGAGGGTTTTGGTGTATGTCTTGCTAAGCTCTATCAGAATGACGTTTATTGCATCTAATTTTACATATAAATACAGATCTACGGATAACTACTATTTTATTAGTGATAAAACTCAGTCTAGTGCTCGATAAATCCCTAAATAAGTTATGACTCTGTCTGGATTGGATACTAAATTTTTCATGCTAATAAAACTTTTGATTTCTTTTCTGTTATATATATATATATATTGTGACAGACGATATACTTGGGCTGTTTGTTACTTTTATCAATTACTTACCTTAGTATTTGCATTAATTTACCTTTATGCATACCTTGCTAGTAGTGCTTTCTCACCACTGACTCTCCCAGCCACCAAATAACAATATAGCAATCGCGACAAAAATTTTAGTACTATACGCTAATCATTGACGTCATTCTAGACACATTTGGCTTGTCTGTACATACTAGATTGCAAAATCGTAGTATCATTAACTTGTTAAAAAACAAAAAAGTTTTAATAAATATAATCAACACAAAATTTGTTTAATTACTATAAATTTTAACCAAGAAACAGAACCAATGCTATCGAAGTTGGTTCTTTGATGTAAATTGGTAGCCATTTTTAATTACTACTCGGCGCCATTATCGTTCGATTGTCGCGTTTATAGAATCGATAGAGAATACCTTAGAGATTGTTCTGGGCGAAGTCCAATAGCTGTTATCTACAGGCACAATTAATGTGTATTAAAACTACTAGGTAATATAAAGTATCAACTAAATTATTCTCAGATTATATCAAAGAACCATCAATTAGCAAACTTTATTATCGAGTATTTGACTTTGGCGAATTATGTACATCATATACATATTTTGAATGAAATATAACTATCTTGTGTTACTGGGAAATTGATTTTTTTTTTAAATATTGAAAATAGAATGGTATTAATTTATTTGCTCGGGTAATTTATTGAACATATTACCTAATATTGGTTAAATAAGCTATATAGGTAGTTAAAGCCAAAACAGTGCAATTCTTTTTCTTTTTGTTTGTGAAATGATATTCTTCATTTTTTTGTTTAGTACTTATTAACTAGTGTTTTGTGCTATGGCCATACATACAAATTTTAGAAACAGTCCTTTTTAATGTGTTCAAGACTTTCCTCAAAATTTCAGTAATCATTATGGTTGAATTTCAACCATTAAGTGAACACTAGTTTATAGTAATACTAGCTTTTACCCGTGGCTTCACTCGTGTTAATATTGATTTTGTCAAAAAAATCGAATGACGCAATAAATGTTTCATCCAAATTTATCCGTCTTTACCTCACTTGCAATAAGTTTTTCGCGAGAATAGGTAGCATATCTCCAACTCCAAGGTAATATCTATTTATGTACAAAAAATCATCATAACCAATTTAACGAGGCGTGAAAGTGTAACAAACCAACAATCAAACTCTCTTTTGCATTTATAATATTAGTAAGGATAAAAATTATTACGTGAAATGTACACTACGTATTTAGCTCTACCATCATGTGAGTTGGTTCTGAGTGTTATTCCCTTTTCACATAGGCGCTGCTTTTGATTTCCCATACATATATGACTTTTACGATTGAATTACATTTCTTCTATCACTCGCATATAGGAAATGTTCTAATGAAGGCATATATTTTGCATAAGGTTTTTGAAATTGGTGGCACTCTCTTTCAAACGTCCCATAATTCTGAAAACGCAGCAGAGTAATCGCATTTCTACTTCTCTCATAGTACCTATTTAATTTATTTTCGGTAATTATTTTAAAATAAAACTAAACTTGTTTCCCTGATTTATATTTGACTAAACGTTTACAACACATGAAACAAAGTGTTATATCAAAGCACAATTTTCGAATAATATGCGCCACCTACATACAGTTATAAACCTGCCAAACCTCAAATATGTTCATCACATAAGCAGAAACATAGTAAGACGTAATAAAAAAGAAAAAAAAAGAAATGTAATGTGCTATACGCCAAATATAGCTCTCTATATATAGCTAGCAAAGAACTGAAAAAAGATGATGAAGATAAATTTTAAATAAAAAATAATTTAAATTATGTTAATATTCAAAAATGTTTTTAAGAAATACGAAAATATCTACATCAGAAATGAAATTGGTCCTTATAAGATATTTGGCTCCGATAATGAGGTCGTAGTCGGCAGGTCTGGCTGATCGCAACCGATAGAGCACGCTGTTCTTCCCCACAGACACTCACCGCAAGAACTCTCTGAATAATATAGTATAATTCTTTCGAGGGAGAAATTTTGAAAAGAAAAATATACGTGCCGATATTATCACCACAAGAATTGACTAGCAATTTGTATGAAACTTATATTTATAAAAACGGGTCTAATAATTAAAACGTTTATCCCACTAACAAGACTAAGAGGTTAAATTAAAGGTTAAATTAGAACAGTCACATTTTTTATGTATTTTTGACCCTAAGAAAGTACTTATGCGCATGAACAAACTACCTCCGGTACAGGAAACCATCATAATCGATGAGAAGAATAGGCAAGACCCTAGATTCGATTTATCCTTTCTTAAATATCTCCTCGATATCTATATCTCCTTGATGCCTTGGACAGGTAACAAAGGCGTGCTGTCCGCATTGTAAATGATACATACACCAGCACCATAGAACCGCTAAAACTACGTGGGGACATTGCCTCTCTAAGTGTGTTCTACCGTATGTACCACGGCTAGTGTTCTGAGGAGCTCTTCGATGTAATCCTCTCCTCTTTGTTTCACAATAGAACCACACGGGGATGGTTCCGGTGTCACAGCTTCACTGTGAATCCCATGAAAAAGCAAACTTAAAAGTTTTCTGTTACATTTTTTGTCGTATCATGGAGCTGTTGATCCGTCTTCCTGTTAGCTTATTCCTACCTTTCAATGACATTGGGTCCTTCAAAAAAGACGTGAAAAAGTATCTAACCAGGCCAGCAAGACAGTGGTGACTGGCAGTGAATTTTCGTTTATTGTCAGTCGCAGCTGATTTGGATTGTACTGTACTTAACACTAAGCGCAGCGTAGTCACTATGCTGCACAACGGAAAAAAAGGCGAATTATCATTTAAAAAATGACATTATAATTTGGCGCATGTAGACAGATGTAGTTAATTCCAGCCCTTTTACATAATGATTCATTCTATAGCAACCTTTGGATAGTAGACCTTGCTTACTGAAGTTAAGGGTTCGTCTTTATGTATAAGTAGCGGTGAGTATTCATAGCTAACTGACGTTGACTAATTCTACTTTGAAAAGAGTATTCTGTGTGGTGCATAACTTCTTTACCGGATCAACTTTTTTTAAATATCTTCATTACTGCTTACTAGTCTAGATCGGACTAAGCAAATATAGCGTTACCATGACTCTATATTCGTAAATCTAGTAGATTCAAGCAAATTACACATTTAGCCTTAGCCTCCATGACGGAAAACGTAGCGATGTAAATAGAGCATGGTACTGGAATATTTTCTAATTTTCACTTAGAGAGTAGCCTTCGACGCAATGCGATGAGGTGATGGTAGCTCAATTGGTAATGTGGCACGGAAGCCGCGTTGACACACCTGAGTTCTAATTCACCTGCAATGAACCTGAGCTTTCGGTGAAGGAAAACATCGTAATGAAATCATGTCATGGTGAAGGGGTTTTTTCTAATGCTCGGCAGGCTAGCTACTACTCTCAAATTAAAAATCTACCGTCAAATACTTAAATGTGTGTTTACTCTTCTCTACTTATAATATATTATATTATTCGGAATTAAATTTACTGACACCAATTTAATTCCGAATAATATAATATATTATAAGTAGAGAAGAGTAAACATATTGTAAGGTAGTACAAAGAGGTAAAGTTAGCAAATTATAAATTCGTGTAGCACAATGCGAGACTAAAATAAAGCTAAGACTAACCTTAAACAACGCTTCTACCTACACGAGAGATTAAAGCTAATCCTGTACAAAGTCTTTGCCTATCTGGCGGCCGCACACGAAAACCACAGTCTTTGAGTATCAGTTACCTTAATCGCGAAACGTATTTTAATAATTTAGCAGACAAGAAACTACAGTGAAATTTGACTTATGATACGTAATCTATGTACATTCTGTTTACATTATTTAAATTACTTATAATTTTGTTAGTAGTTATCAAACGGTAGACTAAATTTGACTGTAAGCGATTAAATTTTTAAATTTAAAAGTATTTTCTTTTTGGCAAGGCGTGATAATGCATTTGCCGTTGTCTTGTTTAGGAATTCGTATGTATATTAAGGTACTAACTTACAAAGCTAACTCAAAGCAGGATATGTGAGAAGCGAAAAAAAAGGATCAGTAGAAATGTAATTACTTAAGTGCAAATTGAATAGTTTGAAAGTTATTTTGTCAAAGAGTATATATATCTTCTATACATATATAATGAAAATGGTCTTTGTTTGAGGCTCAATCACCCCTAAACCACTGATTGTATCGACATATAACTACAACCATAGGATGAGAAATTTTTCCTAGATGGTTTAAGTTATTTATTTTTAGAATTCCAACGTTCCTTTTGATTTCCTAGAAATTTTGTTATTGCTGTTTTACTTTTATTTACATTTTTCCGGTAATAAAAAGCATTTTCTCTTGATTATTTTGTTTTCATGGATTTCAACGAAGTATATTAAACGAATTATGTTCTTTTACATTCAGCTAAGAATCTACTCACACACTTCAGCGCACCCACCCGCTCACACCCATCCAGTTACTCACCCACTCGAAGGATTCCCATCTATGTAGTCACTCATCACGAAATCTCGGGAACCATAGGACTTAGAAATGTGAAACTTGGTAGGAATATTACTTTTGCTATGTAGAGGTCAGCTAAAAACGGATTTTTAGAAATACATCCCCCAAAGGGGATCACAGGGGCGTTAACAATGAAAAATTCCTGTTTTTAAACTGTAGAGTCCAAATTTAGTAGGAATCTTCTGTAAGAGATGTAGAAATAGTATATGAACGAATTTTGCGATAGCTCACCCTACAGGAGGTTACGGCGGCGGGTATTAGCAATAAAAAAAAAAAAATTAAGCTATAGCTCCTACAGACTCCAATTTTAGCTAGAGTGTTCTATATGTGATGCAGAAATTATCTAAGAGCGGATTTTAAAACAAACCCCCCACCAATAAGGATTGAGGGGATGGGTGTTAGAATGTTAAATTTTCATTTCCAAACTATAACCTCTACAGATTAGAAATTTGGTAGGAATCTTTTATTTGTCATGTAGAAATCATCTCGAATAGGATCTTACGAAATTTTACTTCCACTAGGGATTGCGGGGGTGGGTGTTATAATGTTATATTTCTATTTCCAAACTGTAACTTCTATGGACTCCAAATGACTATTTTTTTACTATTTATATAGCAACGGTTACAGTCAATTGTTTTTATTCAATTAATTTCATTTGTATTTATATAACCTACTAATTATTCTTATGATTACACTTTTATAACCGGTTCAGAAGTGAACAATAAATGTCAGACAAAGAAAGTATTGAAATTTTAAGTTTGTGTGCTGATTATGTGTTTGGTTCTAATAACTGGTATAATTAGATAAAAGATTCAGATTCAGAGTTAATTATAAATATAATAATTATTTTTTTGAGTTTATATAGAAATAGTTAATTGATGGAATTTATAACGCTTTAGTATACTTTCAAGAAGTACGAACTTACTTAGAGAGAAAAGGACAAGAACGAATGATGCGTTTGGTTAAACAGGCGAAACAACAGCAGGAGTGTAAATTAAAAATTATTTTTTTATTTATTGATCGTGATAGTTATATATTCAGAACATAAAACATAATAAATGAATTGTATTTTAATACAACTCTATCAGATGGAAACGAAATCGTAACAGAATCAGGTAAAAAGAAAGACGAAGATGTCACAGAAGGAAGAGTAGACGAAGAAGTGGATAAGGGGAAGAACGAAGAAACAAGGAAAAAAGGAGAAGATTGAAAAAATAAAGGAAGAAAAACGATTTAAAACATAAAGAAGGAAGTTAGAAATTTTCCGGAAAAAAATATTATTGATCTACATACATTTTTAGTGATACATTCTTTCTTCTCTCATTTAGAAGAGTTTCATTATTTTGAATAGAGGACAAGTATCCTTAAATCAAGTTCCAAGAAAATTTTTCGTAAAAAATACCAGTTCATTTTCAAACTACCTTCTCTTTAAAAAAAAAAAAAAACTATGTTTATTATTGTATTTCTAATTTTATTATTTAATGTAAGTGCAGCAGTGATAGCCATGCAGCTAGCGTGTGATTCGCTTGATCACCCAATCTATGCAGCTTTTAGAGTGGTTAGTACTTTGATGGGTGACCTTAAGAATACGATTGGCCTGCATGGACATCACTGTTGTTTGATATAGGTTAAAGGCTCATTGATCGCTACAATTTAAAATTTTACTGATTAATGAAAATTTGCCTATCACTGATTGTACTGGCGTGAGTTTTCTCTTTGGTTTCCTCATGTTACTGTGTTCCGCCTAGTAGTTGGGCACAGGGTAGGTACGGTACAATAAAGCACATGTCGGTACACAGCCGCAAAATATATATACATACAAATAATTAAATAAATTTTGTTCCATTGATAAATGATGAAAACCGTTATTCATTTATTAAAAAAAGTTTATTGATATATTAACAAATAATATTTAATCTTCTTCTTAAATAATCATCTTACTGCCGGTTCGCGCGGTCTACCAATATGGCCGCAGATTCGAGAATCGTCAAATGTGAACAGGATTAAATCATTTATATTTTATTTCGTTATTTATCAAAAAAAAAATTAGGTTTTATGGAAAGTATGGTGTTAATAAATTTTCATTTTAATTAATTTGACTTTTCCTTTGACGGTTGACCCTGAAGACCATTGCTGGAACTTCCCACTTATTTTAGAGCGTAAGTCTTTACGTTTACAATTTGCCTCGTGAAACCGGCGGGAACGGCTAGTGCACCTATATACATAATCAAAGCATATATTTTTGGAAAAGTTTGAATTAATAACATTTTAAGTTTCTTTGGTGACCATATTTGCTTTGATTGTTTGACTATTATAACTCTCATTATGGTGCTATGAACGTAAATACTTTTATTTGAAATTATATATTTGTAAAAATACAGTTGATACAGTAAAAAAGTTGTTCTTTATGTAAATTTCATACTTCCGTGCAAGTAACATGCTTGAAAAGGGGTGCAAAGTTTTCTCTCCACCTAACGTTATATATACAGTTCTGGTAGGCATGTGTTCATAGTTGGTAATAAACCGTTGAACCAATTTTGTTATTGTTTTTCGATTATGTTTTGGGTTCTTCTTGGTACTGCTTAACGATAGTTAGACCCCATAGGTGGCGCTATTGTCTGCGTCCAGTTATTTTTATTACCCCCGATTCTTTTATTTCTGACTTAAATACATAAACATTTTCAGGCTCAAAATATATAAAACGTCTGTGGTAGTACGTCTGCATATCAGTAATTTCAGTAATATCATTCATATCAGTAATTTCATATCAAATCATAAATTCATATCAGTAATTTTCATTTACGTAAGAAGGCTTTTATTATTTCTTTATAATTACATATTTTATAGAAATTGAAAATTGCGTTACTTTTATCAAATATAAAATAGCTTTGAAAATATACATCATTAAGCTATTTCGGTAAATTTATATTCTATCTCCTACGAAGTAAAGTATTTACCTTAAGTAATTCACCTATTTACGCACAGCTGGCACCTTAGGTTATTGTAGTTTTGCTACTTGGCTTTTATTTTCTTTTTGCTATATTAAATCTCATAAATATACTAAGTTTCACTAGTCTGCGAGGCTCTCTAAGAAGAAGATTGATTCACGTTTTTCGAATGTATAATAGGTTAAGACGTAAAAAATAATATAATTCGTTATTACATTCTTACCTCACAAAAAATGAAATAGATTGATCTTCGTGAAATCATATTTAGTTAATAATATTCAATAAATAAAACATGTAAAACACCTTCATAATGTATTCATTTTGTTAGATTATTTCGCCTCCGGTATTGAATACATGTTATTTTGCGTTTTATTTTACGGTTTGGTTGTCTATTTATATATTTTAAAGGTACTATAAATTGTGTATATATATATTTTGATTACATTAAGGTAACTTTTATAATGGGCTTTCGTTCTCTCATGGTTAAAGATATCAGAATATACAAATCCTAAAAGTATATAATTCAGCTAACGTGATCTGCTAACAGTAATCTAGATTTCTATAAAAACGATTGAAAGTCTCGGTGACAAAAGAAAACTTAACTGATGAATAATATAGTGTAACCATGATAGAATAAACAAGATATGAATATGATCGCTAAACATAATTGAATTAATCAAGGAGTTGTACATGATTACATGCATGTATTTACCTATTACCATGACAATTTAAATAATTATCACAAGTTCCTTATAACGTTGGTGTAAGTTCAATTAACATAATAAAAAAAAAAGAGTCTGTATGATTTATAATTCAAATTTGACCACTGGAGGATCCAATATACTGGACCCAAATCTAAACACGAATCACATAAATAACAGATTATTATAAAATAAACATATTTGCAGCAATGATTGTAAATAGCGATGAAATTGTGACCTGGTTTTGTTCAAAACCTTGGTAATTGCAGTCCATGATCTGAATATTTGCGTAAGCGTATCTAAAATAATTTGATTGTTAATCTACTTTGTTAACATCTACTTAGTCTCTCTTTATTTTCACCTTTTTTAATAATCTCTAGCTCTAGCTAATCTCGACTGTAATGATAATATTCTGTTCACTATAACTACATTGTATTTTATATTGTATATTGTTATATTGCAGAGGAATTTCTAAACTTAAAATTAAGAATTAAAAAGTATACACAAACCCAGAGTTGTGTCAGTGCAGTTCTTATTTATTTAATATGATTCACAATTATTATGGTTTATTCCAATTTATTATGGAACATATCGTACAATATATTTTATTGGCAATTTAGGAGTTTCCGATTCGCAAATCGTTGTTTTAAATTTTAAATAATCAAGTATATAGCTATCTATTAAATAATTTGTTGCCTTAAAAACAGATGCCATAAGTATGTTAAAAGGAAATGTCAGACAACGAAAGAACTTATCGCTACCCTTGGTATCGGTATAGTACACACATCTATATTGGAATAATAATTAGTTATATGTTTGTATAACAAATATAATAATTATGGATTGTTTGTATAACGGTTTACAAAAGTATATCAATTGACGGAGCTGTCTTCTCAAGCCACAAACTCTGCGTATAGCGCAGTGGTGGTTCGGAGACTGGTACACCGACTGGCGCAAGTGGAAGACGGAGGTTCGTGCGCTCTGAGCCGATATCAGTATTTACTTATATTAGCATATGTAATATCAACATGGAGTGCAAAGTGTACATTACAGGTAACAAAATGTACATTACAGTATCCATTGAATAATATTTTCCTTGAGTCCTTTTTACTCGTCACTTTCTATGTTTGTGTAATAAAAAGGAGTGCTTTTTATGAAACATTCCTAAAAAAAACTGTATTCTTTAATGCTATAAAAACATTGAAGGTAATATAAATGTTATTTTGTTGGAAAAAAATTTTTTGCTTTAATTAAGGTAAATAAAATATATGAAGTAAAACTAAGTTACAATGATCGGTTTATTACCATCACCATTCACCTACCGTACTACTACTACATCACTTAATATATGGTGGTTACAACCAAGCTGGGACAAAGTTGCAGTGTCCAATTACTCCACTATCTTTAAATATAAGAGTACACCATACTAAATATTAAATTATCTCAAAAGTATAAGTAAACCCATATAAGTTTTAACCCCTTTAACTTTTTAAACTGTTTAAGTATAATTCATATACAATTATAGCAATGAAAGGGTTACAAATAGAAGAGTTACAGCGACAAAATATTTGCTTTGCAAAACTTTTGCAGAACACCGGTAACGAAATAAAATGAAAATTTAAATCTCCCCTTTAAACTCGGCTTTAGTTCGTTAAAACCATTTACAGTTGAAACTTTTATTTTGCTGAATTTAATATTTTGATAACACTGAAAGACGGTCACTCGATACCTCTTTCCATATTTTAACCAAATCTTTAAAAATAGGCTACTACAACTGAGGCGGCAACTTGAATAAATTGTCAAAAAAAGTCGGTAAGTTATAAAATTTTTAAGGAAGATCAAGGGGGCCTGATACATTCGTCTTTCGAGCACATAAATAATTCCCGAAGGAACATTTTTATACGCTGAGATTGCGTGCACGACCTTAACTCTGTTAAAAACGACTTTTACCTCGTAAATGTGAGTAACGACCATTACGGTGCCCACTAAGTGTGAAATAAATTATTCCAGGAATCATTTGATTGCAGATTTCTTTCAGTTCGTTATATTAATATAAATAAACGAATAAGGTTTTATTTAAGGATTTCGATTGTTTGCTTTATTTCTCTTATTTGTCCGGTTTTTGTACATATAAAACATTAGGCATTTTTCACATAACGTTATTAGGCATTGAACAAAGGTTAACTTTTCAATAATTCTGATCGGCCTAGGGCTCGTGACGCTGGGGTATTAAGACTTACTATTAATCTGACAGATCGCGGCCTCGTTCTCTACCCACGACTAACTTTTTTTTGTTTAAATTCTGTTGTGTTGTGTTATAAAAAATAATATTATAAAGAGGAAAGATTTGTATTTTTGTATTATTATAATCCTACATTATTTTTCAGCAACATAGGCTATATTTATTACTAGAAAGAATTAGGGATCTTTACTAAAATTTTAAACTCGTGTAAAAAAATAGTCATAAAATGTCTTATAACGCATGAGCTGCGGATACTATTGGTACCGGTATTGGTAACAAAAAAAAATCTACAATATTAAAGGACATACAGGAAGGCAATAGCATATGTAAAACTATTGTAGTTATGTCACTATAACTATTTCTTTTACATTTTAAGAGCTTATATAAATGGCGACCAAAATACCAGACTATGTTATCCATACCTTTATATTAATCCATATCCAAATAAATCATTTATTTTCAAGACTGTTTCCATGTCTGCAGATTACCTTTTGAAGTATTCAAATCGGAATATGCCATACAAAATATATAACGAATTTAGAAAATGACAAACTGCACAAAATACTAATAGAAAAACAAACGTTGCTCCGCCCTGTGATCGGTGTGGCACCACGCAGCGCAGCGATGAAGGGAGCGCCGAATGTATAAAAACTAAAAATAATAACTTTGAGAATATAACTAGGTTTATTATACCTTTAAAAAGTAATTTTGAAACAAACTACTTATATCCTGCATATAGATACATTTTGTATTATTCCTCCGATAAAAACAGATTTAATAAAATTAAGCGAGCCCAATATGCCAGTCCAATTGCTTAATTGGAAAACAAATTTCACATTCCACCCGATTCTCTAAAAACGGAAATCCTGAAAGGGTGATTTACAGCATTTGTTTGGGATGGTGCTAGCCTTTGTAAATTTGTTCAGCGGGACACATGACGCTTAGATGTGGCAAAATTGTCACCAAAGAGGTTGACGACCCTCACATTGTCCTTTACAAATAACTTCTAATAAACACTCGTCAGATTAACGTCACTTTAATTACAGTTATTATCTATGAAGCAGAAATTATATTTTTGTTATTGAATATGTGTTTAGCTTTGTTCAGTGTCTTATAAAAGATAACTATCTAAATTTTTGTCTAAATACAAATATCATTATGATCGTTACGTACGCAATCAAGAGAAGCTCGCTTTTCTTCTCATACCCCAAATACACACAAACATTCTATTTATCAGTGTTTAAAAAGGGTACATATTGTTAGAGATTTACATTTACTAAAATCTTACATAATTTCATAAATAATTCAATATTGTTACCTAAAAGGCAATCAAGGAAACATTATACACAAAAAGTAACCTTCTAAACAGTACGGCAATGTTTCAGCAATAAAGGGAAACAGTAAATAAAATACATTTACGTATTTACATTGCGAAGCACTTCCGACGAGCGTATATCAAACATGTTAATATTATTATGTTGGCTTCAAGCGGCCCATTCAGAAATGATATTCACAAGGAAACGGTTGTTTTCACCTCAGTTACATTACAAACGTACAGATAAACCTCGTTATAGCAATAAAAAATCTTCTGTAATATCCCTAATTATTTTTTTTGTGTATGATATATTTATTTTCAATGGTATATTAACCACTAGCTGTTTCCGCCACCCCGTTCGTGTGGATTAATGTTATATAGCCTATTTTATTTAGGGTTAATGTAGCGTTCTAATGGTTAAAGAATTTTCGAAATCGGTCCAGTAATTTTTGAGTTTATTCGTTACAAACAAAAATACGAATCTTTGCTCTTTATTCTATTGGTATAGATAGGATTCGATCTCCTAACGGCCCGAGTTAATTTCTAATCACTAGATACAATTAACTCAATAAAACGCAATCTGAATCAGTGAAACTCTAATTATCCCAACAGACTACCAGGGTCCAATAGCTTAGATTAAGACCTTCACGCTTTTATCTTTATGTGAGTACAAGAAAATAGACATGTTGAAATGTGTGATGTATGTATATATATAAATGTTAGTATGATCTTGACAATATATACATTAATGGAGAATTTACAATCTGAGCCGCCAAGTGTCATTTCTCTCTATCGTATACCTTTTTATTTAATTATTAGAACAGGTTTATTAAAAAAAAATTGCCAACGTCGCTTAAGAAAGTGAAAAAATATATAATAAAGTAACTACAACATATTAATTATTGCATTTTTACAACAACATCTGCCTCAAAGTATTAGTAAACCAAGAAAAATAATTATTAAAATCTTATTTTTATTCTTTATATATCTTTTAAAATAAATAAATTATTGATTTATCATTTTAACCTAATTATTTTATTGTGTTACTTTATGACTTGCATACATTTTTTGCTCTTGTCATTGCAATTATGAAGTGAAGATCATTTATCAATATATTTCTTGTCATTATCGGTGTTATTTACGGTGATCTTGTAATAAATGAAGTAATTTTACTAAATATCTGGAATCGTTTGGGCGGTGCCGGAATCCGATGTACTTTGAATGAAATCAGGTTAATGAAATGTCTGTCAAAATGTTCTGCGCAAATTTTAATTGAAATTCACCTTTTACCCTTCACACCTCACACAGTTCGAGTTTACAGATGAACTTTGGACCGTTTTGTAAAACTGATTTTTCAAATCACCAATTATTGTTATATAAGTAAACCAAATATTTCAAGCATATTCATATTCTTACTTCGTTATAATACTAATATTATAAATGCGAAAGTGAGTTGGTTTGTTACAGTTTCATGCCTAACCCGCTGGAACGATTACGATGTATTTTGATATAGAGATAGATGGGACCTTGCAGACGATGATAGGGTACTTTTTCTTGCGAAAAACTTATTGAAAGTGGGGTAAAAAGAGGAGAAGCTTTGTATGAAACTTTTTATTGCGTCATCCGATTTGTTTGACAAAATCAATATTAACGCGAGCGAAGCTGCGGGTGAAAGCTAGTAACTTTTTTTTGTTGTTTTAACCAATTTTTACTTAAAAGTAATAGAATTAGATACAGTCTTTAATTTTTCATAGAACGAAACAACATTATTTCTTAAAAAACAATTAAACAAAATTAAAAATTTAGTTCCTTTTGGGTAAACTGCAAGGCATCCTGAATGTTAGATAATTTTATTTAAAAAGTGTACTATGCTTTTGCATATGAAGTGTACATGCTATGTAAAAAGCTACAATTAATTTATATTTGTGACTTCGGTAATACGTGTTGCTTGGAGACTATTTTTCAAGTCAATTCAATTCAAGTTAAATTTTCAAGTCATTTTGCCATAATCGATATACCAAGTTGGTAAAGTTAAATTGTTAGTACATACTTGTATAAGATTTTTACTGCAAATTTTATTAATAGTTTTGTCTCCTATTGAATACTTATGAAATGTTAGAAAGCTTTCAAAAATATATTTCTATAAAACATCGGATGTAGCCTGTTTCCCATTTTTGAATATTGTGCTAACTTAAACAAAATTAATCTTCATCTTTATCGTGTCAGCATAAATTATTTAAAAAATACTTTCGTGCTGTGGTGAAAAGATTAGCCAGTCAGTGAAGTAAGAATAGAGATTAAGTGTCCAGGGTGCGCCGGATTTATTAGTGTATCGTCAATCGTAGAGGCTCTATTCATGCATCCCAAAAAATAATGTTAGCTCAGAAAAAAGCTCTTTTCGAAATTGGTTTATTCATCAATTAATTTAAGAAGTAACGATCATAAAGTTAAGAAAAAAAGTTAAAACTTCTGTCAGTTAAAAGTTAATACCACAGCCAGTGTTGCACAAACTGCAATCAGATTAATGATTAAAGATTATGATTATATTGTGTAATCTTCAACCATGATTACAAATTAACTAAAATAATCAAAAAAGTAATCATACAAGAGATTAATGATTATTAATCCATAATCGTAAACACGATTACTTTTTTCGATTAATATCAAAATAATAATGTAGAAACAAGACATAGTTTTATAGTGTAAATCAAATTTATTTGTATTCAAATTTTTTCATCAGTTTAAATTTACCCTGATTATAAGAGATTAATCATTACAATCAATGAATTTTAGTCTTATGGGTATATTTTAAACTATTCATATACGACTTAAATTGGATTTCAATAGCACTCTCTTTTCAAACATTTCATCTAATAATCAAATAATACTCATAGTTTTAAAATAACGTTTTGGTAAAAATGCAATAACTTCAAAATTTTTATTCCATCAATCGACGACTTTTGGAGTTTAGCAGTCATAAAGATACATTTTTTTTTTATGGGACCTACACTGTTAGCCTGAGGGGCTTTTACAGCTTCACCTGAACTAGAGAGGTGAGCGCGGAGGACGCTCGAGCCCGCAGTGCAACTCGCGCAATGGTGTCACCATTGACCGAACCTCGGCTTGGGCTGTTGCCGAATCGCGTAGGAAAAAATCGAACGCGGTACTAGCTATTAATAAAAAATAGAAGTATTATTAATCGTAAAAAGGTATAATCGAAACTAACTGATCCCCTTCGGGATCTGAAAAACTTATTTTGGTTTGTACTGTGCCATGGCAGGCGAGGCAAGATTGTACCGTGCGTCCTCCCTACCTAAATAGAAGATGATCATAAAGATACAGAAAATGGTTACTTATTTATATACTTATCTAAAGTTCATTTTACTTCATATAATAAACATTTCATGCTTTAATACCTACGGACTTTTATTTGATAGCGGCATAAACTATTAGTATTAATATTTTAATATTGAATACAAATAATCATATAATCTTGATTACGGATTACTTTAATCGTGATTAATGATTACACAATAATCATGATTTAATGTAATCAAGATTGATGTATTCATGATTACTTTCTATCAGATTAATAATCTAATTACAAAAGTAATTGATTACGCCGATCTCTGACCACAGCTTACATTGCCCTTATAAATGATTCACACAGACGCGATAAAATATAATGATATACCGTTGTAGTTTTTGGCGCGATCTTGATCTGTAATGCTGTGATTTTTCTTTTTATTAATATATTTAGTTATTTAGTATATTGTGTAATTTAGGTGACATTTTACGTGATGTAGTGTAGATAAGCAGCATATGTTAAGTGAATTAGGAATAATCATTCGGAACATGATATATTGCCACAAAAACTCCCAAGACAGCTTCAACAAGAGAGTCACCATCTTGTTGAAGATAGTTTCATCTGCCCTAAATGCCCAAATGTTAACACTTGAAAATGGCAGTAATAGTTTATAAAGAGAACTGAGTTGCCAAGAATATAAAAAACGATGTAGAGAAATGTAGGAAAACCACATTGATTAAAAAGGAAATGATTTCTGTTTGTTGATGGAACTCATCGAAATAAGTGGATATTCAAAAGCAATGGTAATTCAGTTAATGTATTGGGTTCAGATGCCTGTGAGATACAAAATAAAATCTAAGTATTTTTTAAAGCCCAAACTAAACCAAGTCAAATAAAAAAGTGATAAATCTTAATTAAAACTTTTGTGATATAAAATTAAAATAAAGTAAAACGATAAATGTAAAGAGTTTTCATTAATCTGTGATTTACTTTACTTAAAACAGTTTGAAACAAAGCCGGCTCGCTCGTTTGGAAGTGATATTCGGTGCCTCCTTTGTCAGGCTTTTGCCAGCTGAATTACAAGAATGAATTAAATACATTACAACTATTTGATCTCGAGGTTTTATAGAAAAAAGCTATTTTAAATTTAAACTTTTAATTAAGATTCATCAAGATTTAGGAATTAAGATTATTTATAACAGTTAATATTTGCGCTGAAATGAATTGTTCATAAAAATTATAGTAAAACATTTGATTGGTAATAAAAGAAAACTTTTTGATAACAAAGCTCCAGTGGATATATATTTAGCACCCAAAATATTTACTGCACATATTTTTTTTAAGTAACCAAATCTTGGACATTGGAATTTGGCGCATATCCTAAGTATATTCTAAAGATTTCTTAGGTAAATAAATATATGTAATATGTAAATAAATAGCTAACTAACTCAAGGATACAAGTTCGCCAATGTACAAATTACAAAGTGTTCATTCATATATAATCTTTTTAACTAAAAAAATATTAAAAGTAGGTATAATATGGCATTTTCATAAACACCCTTGCATTTATAAAAAAGCAATGTCTCACTATCTTTTCGTTCATTCGTTGTTGTAACTTTAGATCAGCTGAACCGATGTACATGATTTTTCTTTTAAATCATGCAAGTATTTTATGACCACCTTTTAGTATATTTGTTTTGTAACACCAGTTAGAACATAAATCAAGTTATAATACTAAATTTAGACGAAAAATCATGTTCATGTTCAATTATGTTTTATTACAAAAAACTGACATTTTCTTGTTACCTAACAAGTTGTTACCTAATTACCTAAACAATTGACGTTTTAAATTAACTTGAACGAAGTCACGGACACAGATCGTTATAAAATAAAATAAAATCCTTATATACTAAATATTAGATAAAAAATACTTATGTTATGCTATTTGAAAACATACAAATCTCCAGGAGAAATATAGGTGAATTTTTGTCGAGGTAGAACAGATTATAAGAAGTAGATTAGCCTGGTACTGTGAGTTAATGAATCTACTATAGTAGATACCTTACCAAAGGGAACTTTAATTATGACCCTTCGTGTTTTGCGCAGATTAGAACAACCAATTGCAAAGCGCTTTGTTTTTTCTTTAAAAGATAAATCGCTACCCTGTAATTAGGTGGCTACTTCATCGTGGTAAGAGATCGCTATCACGTCTCTTTTACCAATAAATAAACAAGAGTTATTTTATCGAGTAGCTACAGTAGGTTTCGTAATTTTGTGTTAAAAGTTTAACTGATTTTACTAAGTATTGACGGGATATATTAAACGATTTTTTTTGTTACCGAAAATTTGAAATTACCGATATTATTTTTTTTCTATATCCGTTTTAATGGATTGCTATTGCAATAAATATTGAATATTCTTTTTTGTAATTATAGTTTAATTATAATTTTTTAGCTGTATATAATTAAAGCTCATATTGTTGTTATTCATTTGTTGTTATTCGTCATGAAGACACGTTGCTTGACCTGGTGAAGCAGCACGTGTTGTTAACTGAGGATGCCAGCAGGCTTCATGAAGTTAGTGTTGGCCAGAAACTACACACAGTTATTTTATGACTGTTGTCGTTTCCTTTGCATTAAGTAAAAGAAAGCTGCTTGAGAAAATTCATCTGAGCTTGAGCTTTTTATTACGCATTAGAATATATGCCTTAAGTAACTAAGTATTTCACAATTACAAGAATCAAAATTGGTGAGTAAGGTTGGAAATGCTACATAAATACCTCATCTATTTCTGTCATCCCCACTAAAATCGAGAATAAAAATTTGTAAAATATACGTTATTTTTTTTATAACTGGACCATTAATGTTGAAACGTTCAGTGAGATTCTTCAAATTTATTAACTTTAAAGCATAAACACAATACAGCACATTATATCTACATTTTATTACAATCAAATATACAGGCGAATGGAAATGTTTTCACCTGCAGCGACACTAGAGAATATATCACGCAGAGTTAGAGCCATATGGACGCATAATATATCTTATTTACATAGGGAAAGACGAGTCAGAATGATTAATGTAACTCAGTACGAAAATGAAAACTTCTCGGGTTCCTTTTTTTATAGTTAAGGTTAATGATAATGACGATGTGGCCTAAGCTGGTAAATACGCTAAACCTGTGAAGGGCCTGACTTTCAAGTGCAACTGCCGGAACATACCTATAGGTATTTGGCGGCAGATTTTCAACTTGATCGTGGCAGCCAGCCAGACGGGCAGTAGAAAAAACCCTACCACCATGCTATGGTTTCATCACAATGTTTTCCTTCACCGAAAGCTCAAACTCATTGTAGATGGTTGGTTTCGAACTCACGTCCCTTGACGCGGCGTCCGTGCACACTATAAACTTAGCTATCATCGCTTCATCGAGCTATCAAGTCTGAGTTGAGCTTATTTATCATGAATGTGACAAACAATATACCAGATAAATTTAAAAATCTATGCATACGTCATGATAATGCGTTGCATTGCATATTAAATACCATTACGTTTCTAGAAGGTTATTGGGACTTTCACGTTTTTCTAAACCATCTTGTATGTTTTCGTTTAACCGTGTCGTTGATTTTTATGCTATTAGGCGTAAGAAAATTGCCACCGTAAAAAGTAGACTTCGCGGTAGTCCTAATATAAATATACAAACAGTCATATGCTTGTATGACAATCCCTTTATGAAACATTGGCTATCGGTCGTTATATGATAATGTCTCCCGACATTAGCATCCAACCCGTTTTAGTATCTATTATTGTAACTGTATTTTATTAATGTATTATATTTTCAAACTGTCTTTAATTCATCCATTTTATTAATTTAATTCTTAGTTGTTTAGTTTTATGTAATGGGCCCTTGTAATCTGATAAATAAATATCAAGTCAATAATAATAAATACTAGCTTATGCCCACGGTTTCGTGCGCGTAAAATGTTAAAATACATTTCCGTGACAATTACAATAACATTAAAGTTGAATTATTATCCCAATGGAATACATTACCGTGTATAAAAGTATCCTATGTGCTAATCCAGGAAATGATCTATTTATGAGCTAATTTTCGTCCAAATTTGTTCAACAGTTAAAGCGTGATAGTGAAAGAAAGAAACAAACAATCAAACATCTCTATGCCAGAAATCAAGTCGATTGTTTGCTTAGTTAGGGTGTGAAGGAAGAACAATTATATCGATATTCCAATTAATCTCCGCTGGGAGTTCGATGTTTTTCCAGGATAAAAAGTAGCTTATGTTACTCACCATCTCTCCAACTATTTCTATGCCAAAAATTAAGTCGATTGTTTGTTTAGTTACGGCGTGATGGAAGAACAATTTTACGTATATTCCTGTAAATCTCTCCTGGAAATTCAAAGTTTTTCTAGGACAAAATTAACCTATTTTTCTCTCTATCCTTTCAAATTTTTCTATGCCAAAAATTAAGTCGATTGGTTGCTTAGTTAAAGCATGAAGGAAGGAGAAACAAACAAACAAACACACTTTCGCATTGATATTATTAGTGTAGATATTATAATTAATTAGATGAATTAAATGCTGTACAAAAAAATGTTAATTTTCACAACTACAAAAAATATATTAATTACGATATTTCCTACCATTCCTTCAATTCATTAGTTATCTCTGTGTTCCATTTAATTGCTCTTAGACGCTAGTAATTCATTTATTTGTATTTCTAAATCAATAATATAATGCGTTAAACAATAATAATATACAGCGTAAGGATATTCGTTCCGACCGAGTGTTTCACGATATTCACGCAATTTTTTATTTTACTTTGTTAACTGGCAGGCACAGTGTCTTACTTAAAAATGTAACTTACGGTGCGTAAAACTGTAAATGAATAAAGATCAACTTATGACAAATAAACGCTAATAAACATTCTGTAGAATCGCGAGAAAGTCGTTTAAGAGTTTTTCCTTAAATTGAAAGAAGTCATCTGCACTTACTATATCTCGACAATTTACCAGCCACGAACTACCGAGACGTTTTTGTTGAGTGTTCAACCGTGACGGCGAGATAAGGGCAAGTAACTTTTATACTTATCAACAAAGAATCTTCAGTAGAATAGACTAGAAAGATTACTATATTATGAGTAAATTTTTTATTATTGCATTCATAAGTATTTAATATCTTCTATATCTGAATACAGCCAATATCACATTCTCAAAACGACATACCTATATATTTTTCTTTGTCTTAACTTACTCTTGCCCCTTTGTTGTATAATATTACTTAACTAGCTTAAGTCCGCGGCTTAACTGGCGTAAAAAGTTAAAATAACATTAAACTTGAATTATTATCCCAATGAAATATATTACCAGGATAAAAAGTATCATATGTGCTAATCTAGGAAATAGTCTATTTATGTGCCAATTTTCGTCTAAATATGTTGAGCGCTTAAAGCACGATAGTGGAACAAAGAAACCAACAATCAAACATCCATATTTTTAAAATTTATAATATTATTATTAAGTGCTTTTATCCGCGGATTTGTTCGTGTCGTAATTTGAAATACTTTGGGAAATAAGATATCGAACATGTATACAGAAGAGAACACTATTTAAGGTCGCTAGTGTAAACGATGTTGTGTGTCTTTCCATTAACCGCTTAGAAATTTAATTTCGAGCATTAGACACACGCAAACATGTAACATGTAGCTGCCCATAGAGAAGCACGGCTTTTCCAAGTGTACCCCGACTACCTGTAGTGTTTGGCCTTGTGCCTTGTTTATAGTTACGGCAATTTCAATTTCAATATCAGTTTATGTGAATGAGCACCTGACAGCTATAGAAAATTCAAGAACACTGCAGGATATGAAGTACTCAGATCTGTATCCAGACGGCGTCTACTGACAAATATTTGACCATTTTACCAGGAAGCTCTTTTAGAATGTCATTATTAATTGGAATAACAGTTAAAAGTTTTGGAGCAAAATTCGGTTTGATCATGCGTTTCAGCAGCTCTCAAAGTGGCTTGGCGATCAGCCTGTTCATTCATATGTCGATAGGATTGAGCCGGTGATTTAGCCGTATTAAAGCCGCTTGACGCTATGCTTGGTCCGCTTCTTGATACTCTTGAGCTCGAGCAACTTTTTTTCTCATGTCGTTAGTATATGGTATATAGTATGTACGAATGAAAAATACGACTATTCTCGTGAATCTCTCCTGGGAATTTAAAGTTATTCCAGGACAAAAAGTAACCTTTGTTACTCTCCATCCTTTATTCCATCTCTATGCCAGAAATGAAGTCGATTGGTTGCTTAGTAATGTGTGAAGGATGAACATAAATCTACCCTGGAAGTTCGATGTTTTTCCAGTGTAAAAAATAGCCTATGTTAGTGTTCATCCTTTCAACTATCTCTGTGCCAAAAATTAAGTTCATTGATTGCTTAGTTAAGGCGTGAAGGAAGGACAAACAAACAAACACACTTTCGCATATATAATGTTAAGTATAGATGTTGGAAAACAAATGCATTTGCAAATTTTACTTATATTTTTAACATCAGTCAGTTTCGTATTTTACGACGTTGTGTTATAGGTATATCAGGCCTAGTTATGTTAATTAAAATGCCTTAAATACCAGACAGTCTCAATAATTAATGATACACTTTACATAGAATTACAATTTTTTATTTATTTAACCTTTTAGATGTCTATATTCATTCCATTCTTAACACATTTGAATATAATACGTCGATAATTTAATTATGTAAATTATTATTTTAAGATGTTAAATTATTGATGAAGAAAAAATGTGAGTTTTAACAACGTTAATGTCTTTTATAATACAAGTAACATTTTCAACTGCCCTATTTAGTTTTGATAACAAAACCTGTAAATGATTTAGTAACAAAAGATTGTGACCCTGAAAATAATCAATGGTACGTTTAAAAATATGCTTACCTTATATAAATCCTTTTATTATATCATGTATCTGTTAACTCGGTGTCCTCATAATAAGCTTGCCGGTCACGTAGTATTTGTATCTCTCTCGGTCTCTATCCAACCTTAACTGAATATTTGGTACATCGCTTCAAATGTTTCACGTTTTATTATATAGCTAAACGTGAGCCGTTTTATTTACTTATCATATTATACTGTTTCATATGAACTCGCTCACACTCTCATATTATGATCTCCTGTGTTGACTGTTTTATTTGGTAATACTTTTAAAATGAAGTCTGGGTTTAGATTTCACTGGTAGTACTATATTTTGTTGTAATTATTTTTTTGTGGAGTTTTATAGACTCATACATAAAGTATGTGGATTACATCGTTATGTTTGCTGGTAGATGCACATATATATTTTTTTGTATTGGTTCGCGACCACAATGTCCCAGTCGTAATATCCACCACATAGGCACCGTAAGTTGTGGCAAGTTCCGAGATTACTTGATGTATATCTAATCACCAAGTAATTGCACGCCTCATAACACGAAACGTTTGAGGTTTTGCATTACTCTTAACATTCTAATGTCGAGCAATCTTCGACACTTCAATGATGATTGTGTTAAATATTTTGTGTTTTTACGGCAATGCAAATGTCTTATTATCCAGAAAAATACCTTCACTATTTTACTACATTCATTAATTTCATTATATACTAACAAAAATGTGCTTGAAAAATTGTTTCGTGTACGTCCGGATGTCTGTGTGTTTGGATGTGTAACGATTACGCCCAAAATACTTAATGCATTGGCACCATTTTTTTTTATTAGCTCTATAATGACATCGGATTACTTTCTATTTATTATGAATGTTTAAATCTAATTCATTCAATTATAATTACGTTATGAGGCTTGCACTTTTGGATTTTCCAAACTCTTAGTACTCATTAAGAGCAACAGGGTTTTTTACTTTACTATGTCACTATCACAAGTTATATTGTGTTACGCTTATTACAGTGACTCTCGTTTTAAAATAAACGAATGGATATTTAACTTAGCCGTGATATTTTATGAGATGTATTCCTTGCATGAATATTAACAAACGCTATACAATATACTACCGCGATACAATGTTGGTCAGTGGTAGCGTATACGAACACAGCATTAATGGACGTGAGTTCATATCCATGCAATAATGTTGAGCTTGCAATGAAGATAAACATCATGGTGAAATCATAGCACTTCCTAAGGTCCGCCTAACTAGAGCTATTACCCTCAAGTGCAAAATCTGCCGCCATTTACCTATAAGTGTGTTCCAGTAGTTGCACTTGAGAGCCAGTCCCTCCACTGGGCTTAGCGTGTTCGCTATCCTCCACGTACAGGTAAGTTGTGGTGAAACGCTAAACCTATAAAGTATTTAAGAAATAGATAACCAATAAATCGTGTCGTATTAAGGGAATAGACTAAACAAATGAATTAAACTATCATTTCATAGTAAACGCCTTTTAGTAGTTTCAAAAAAGACTATGGCAATGTTATATGCTGGAATTCCTATTGTAAAACCTTTTTATGTAACTAAATTCAAATCAGTTTGTCTGCCAGCGCGATCCCGTGGCTTAGAGCGAGGTTGACTGGTCAAATAGGTCAAATCTTGATATCACAAATATTATAAGATACGTGAGTTATATTTATTCAGTATTTTTTTTCAGTGTGAGTTTCAGTTTTATTCAGTGTATTTATTCAGAGTTCTTTTGTAAATCTGCGGTAGACAAAAGTGCCGACGATTGCGTAAAATTGACATACAATTTCTAAATGAACGATTAATCACATACATACATAATTGCATACCAATTGATTTAATGATAGGTCACTACATATTATAAAACATAGTCTTCCGCCATGTCTGTTTGTTCACGATGGTCTCAAAAACTATAGAACTGATTTTCATGTGATATTCACCAATTGACAAAGTGTTTTATGTGGAAGATTAGGATAAATAGATAAAGCGATGTTAGTTCAGTGGTAATGTGCACGGACTCCGCGTCAAGGGACGTGAGTTCGAATCCACCTACAATGAGCTTGAGCTTTCCGTGAAGGAAAACATCGTGATGAAACCATAGCATGGTGGTATGGCTTTTCTAATACCCGACTAGCTAGCTACTATTCTGAAATTGAAAATCTGCCACGAAATACTTGGAGGTTTTTTCCGACAGCTGTACTAAAGAGCTAGTCCTTCCACTAGGCTTAACGTGCCCATCATCTTAGGCCAAATTATCACTTAACATCAGTTGAGGTTGTAGCCGAAACGCTAAACTTTAACCATAAAAAAGGGAGATTGTGGCCATAACGCTAAGTCAGCTAAGCTAACGATATTAGATATAGCCAGTTCTAATAATCTTAACGAATTGAAGTTGGAAGGTTGATTAGGATTAATTATAGATACTCAAAAATAAAAAATAAATACTAATCGGTCAAACTATTTTTGCGTTTTAGAGAGAATAAAGAACATCGCTTATAGGTGATACGAAGTTCACCGGGTCAGTTAGCGGTTAATAAAACTTAAGTCGCCTAGTAGTAGCAGGCAGGTGACAGCTAGTTTAAAAAGCCTTACGTACGTTCGTAAAATAACAAACAAAAATATAAAAAAAATCAAAATGAAATATGCTAAAATTTTACCTATTCTATCAATCTTCTGGCTTTCAACCACAGATTCACGATGGCAGACAAGTCAATTTAAATGGACAACACAAAATGATTCTCGTAGAATAGAAATCAGCAATGTAAGAAGGAATTTCATATACCCAGCTCTTGATCTATCTGTCTAATATCAACATCGTAGTACAATTTAATACACATAACCCTTGCAAACATTAAACATATTCTGAAAGTCAGTCACTGTAAAATCACATTATTAAGTTAAACCTCCCATGTGTACTTCAACCAGGAGGTTTATTATATAACTGTTTAGAAAATCGTTTTTAATATAGTAATGTTTATAATATTAAAACTATTTAGTTGTTTTAACTAATACGAATTGTTCTGAACGATCAGAAGCGAGAAAATGAAGTATATAGAAATACACAGGTAGGCATATAAATAAAGCTTTATTTATAATATAAGCTAAAGGTTTCTCGATATGTCTGTTAGTGTACTTAAGAAACACTGAACTAGTTTACATAATAATTTTTTAACCGCAGAAGCATTCTCTAACATGATTTTACTTGGAATATGCTTTGTTACATTAGTTAATATGTAGAAGAAGTTATAAGTATAATATTACCTACTAGTAAAGACTACAAAAAACTACTCACAGTACGTTTTTTTTGCAACGTAATATGTAAAGTTTAGATTGTAAACCATACATATTTGGATATAAACAAATCATAATACTTAAATATTTTTAATAAAGAAAATATTTGTAGTTCCTGCTTGCGAAGTCGTGGACAGAAATAGGATATAAATAAAATATATGAATACATTTCAACATCTTGGAGATTTTTAAGAGGTTTATAACCTGGCATATGTCAGGTCATATCGTGGATTTTATTCTAATTCATAATCTTCCGTTATTTAACGCTATGTTGTATAATATCTGATTAAAAATTTATTGATTAATGTGTAAGTGAGTATGAATAATAACTCGGGTTATGAACTGAAAGTTACCATAAAACTCCCTGGATAATTTTAACAAGAAGCTCACAGTCTTGTTAAAGTATCGTATAAGCCCTGAATATTTTCACGATATTATATACTGTTCTAAGTAACACAGATTGCCACCAAATTAGAAGAAGAAATTCTATCGTCCATTAACTTTGTATGTGCCATAGGGAAGTAAAGTATTCTATTCAAATAATAACAACAAAGCAGATCCAAAGTGCCAATATGTGTCATGTGGAAGAATCGATGTGGATTAATGCAGAGTAACGTATGACTCGGAATATCAAATCTGAATTTATACTCAGAGACACGAAATAGGTTGTGTGTATGTTAACATTTAATCAGTAAACGAATTAATACCTTATTTTCATAACGGACAAATTATTGTAACGATTTCGTTTGAGTACAGGATTTAGAAGAGTATATTTGGTTTAGTTGCCTGGAGGAATTTATCGTAAATAATATTCTCATACAAAGGCGGTGACTGGTAATATCAAGAGCCTATCTACTTGTCGATCATCCATTATACATATTTTCAGTCATGATATTAGTTATACTGCTGAGCACGAACGAATTTTGTACTATATATTATTCTTTATTTTTTATTGTAACTCGGTAAAGTGATGGTCCTATAACTAAATATGAGATTAGACGTCACGTCTAATCCAAGACGATAGACATCACGTCTATTACTTATTGACACTGTCGGTTGTAAGTGTTATTCGACGGGAGACGCTGCAGCGCGCTAACCAATTCCAGGCGGTAGTGCAAAGTAACGTCAAATATAATAATTAATCATGGATTTCCACAAAGTAACGTCTCCATCAATCAAATGGTACTGCACCTGGTATAATCTCAAAACTACAACTAGTAAGAGACAACAATCCATTAGGGATTATCGCTAGCATGTCGGCTGTGAGCTTCATGGCGGTTGAATATACACTGGCTGATTTCGAAACGTGACAAGCCAGAGAAAGTCACTATGCTTTTATCATCATGTGTATAGTGGTCGAGATCCAGTCGGGTACATATACCTACTATACCGATTGATTTCTAGAAATACCCGGATTACAAGGAAATACAACAGTCTGCAGGATGTTACAACTGGTGTACGGAAGTCTCTATGCAATCAGATATCATGCATCTTTCTGAGCTAAATTATTTATATAAACTTAACTTATTACAGTTACATATAAACATAACGAAGAGATAGTATTACCCTTGATGGTAAGTACAGTACAATGAACTTGGCTTTCATTGAAGGAAAACATAGTGAAGAAATCATAGCATGGTATTAGGACTATTTCTCATGCCCGCTTGTCTAGCTACCACCCACAAGTTGAAAATCTGACGCGAAATATCAATAATCCGGCAGTTACACTTAAAAGTTTATTCCCCCAAAAGTTTAGTGTATCTACCAACTTAAGCCGTATCGTCACTTAAGATCAGGTGAGATTATGGCCATAACGCTAAGCCTTAGCTATAAGAAAAAAAAGACAACGATACGACTACGCATTTATCATATTATACAATCCTATCGTTGTTAGGTATAAGTTTATCCTTATGATATGGTTGTTTTAATTAACGTGATGATCGAAATTCTATTCTTTACGGACTTCTTAATAGCAACGCTTAAGTGCATTACTCGGGCTCAGTCCAAGGCGAGAGGGGCGTGTGCCAAGACTCATCGGGTAGTAAGCACCCGACACTACCCACTAAAACGCACCACGGCAACACTTCTAACTCCCGACTTGCCAGAGACCAAGGACAGCATTCACACTTC
The DNA here is from genome assembly GCA_039707435.1 of Actias luna. NCBI lineage: Eukaryota > Metazoa > Arthropoda > Insecta > Lepidoptera > Saturniidae > Actias > Actias luna. The sequence goes on along the minus strand of JAZHAC010000006.1, from coordinate 9,546,365 downwards.
TTTTAATCTCTGGTGGACGATATGGTTATACCTGAGATTTAATATACAAAAACTCGAATAAGAACATTATTAAAGTATCATAAGTCCGGAACAGTGCAACAAGATCTAGCAGTGATTACACGAAGTAAATATTAATACACAGGGAGTGTAGCGCAAATATATACCTAATGCCTACATGGCAACGATAAAGGCCTCCATTTCGAGCGTTCCCCGCACCAGCCGCGCTCTAATGGCGCACGCTGAATGACGAAAACGCCGCGTTTATGATAATCGCTGTATTTCACGACCGCATAAGCCCCGAGTGGTGTCGTAGGATAGGATTTTCCTAGGGATTATGTCCCGTTTGTGGCTAAAAATCGATACATTTTAATATTTTTACGAGTTCTCTATTGTTTATTTACTACAATAAACATATATATTGATACGAAAAATAATCTCGCCCATGAGTCTTTAATATATAAACAAATTTGTAGAACATATTTTTCCTTATTTTAATCTTCTTATTGCACCAATATGAGTTTGGTTTACACTTAGCTTAATCTTTATTCACGGTGAAAAATCGCTGAAAAATAAAACCAATTCACAGCGGTATCCTGCCATTTGTGCATCGCTAAAACTGATAAGCTTGTAGTTTAACATTTAGAGCATTACATAATAAGTAAACACAATCAGTATAGTGCCCACATAAGCTACTACGAAACCAGTATTACTTTAAATAATTACAAACAGAACTCCTATACTCGTCCACCTCCATACTTAACATTGCTGAAGTTATAAAACTTGAATATTTGAACATAACATATTTTATATCACGTTAATGTGTTATTGATGTCACCGACGTTGACTTTTTGCAAGGCTTCAGTAGTAATAGAACCACAAAAACACCGCGGTAGAAGCACAAGGCTTTTTCTAATGCCCACCTGGTTAGGTACCACCCACAAGATGAAAATATTGCCTAATACCTGTAGGTGTGTTTCGGCATTTGCACTTGAGAGCCAGTACCTCGAATAAAGGTAGGCAATACACCTGCGATTCCCCTGGTGTTGTGGGTGTCCATGGGCGGCAGTGATCACATCAGTTGACAAGTTTGCTCGTTTGCCCCTATTCCATATAAAAAATACAGTTGTGCGCTGTTGAATACCAGTGATTGTAAATTCCCAGCCTTCCTTTACCCTATGTCGCCAACAGTAGAAGATGCATATTACGTGGTACTGAGCCGATATTGTGCGATCGTATTGCTTCTGTTTCGAGAAGCAAATGCAACAAATGGCCTAAAGTAAAAAACAAATGAAGCGTCATTGAATCGCTGCCGAATATTATATAAATACTTCTATATCACTGGTGCTATTTTTATTTTACATTGCATGAATTTTCTTAATTCAGTGAAGGTAAAAACGCATTAATATTTTATGTTATGGCCACAATCTCCCCAGATTTTAAGTGACGATATGCCCCAAGCTGGTAGACATCCTAAGCCTAGTGAAGTGACTGGCTCTCAAGTGTAACTGCCGGAACACACCTATAGGTATTTGACGGCAGATTTTCAACTTGATGGTGGTAACTAACCAGGCGGCTATTAGTTAAAGCCCTACCACCATGCTATTGTTTCATCACGATGTTTTTCTTCACCGAGAGCTCAAGCTTATTGCAGGTGCATTCGAACTCACGTCTCTTGACACAGAGTCCGTTCATACTATCAACTGAATTATCATCGCTTCAATATACGTTGCTAGGAGCGTATATAAAAAGAAGATCCCACAAATATGAAACATGTTTTTCTATCTTACATTTTAAACAAAGTCAACATTAAAATAATTGCGGACAAACTGTACAGTTAATTTATTTTGGGCCACTTTTTATTCACATCACGTTTTCGTATACCTTTTTCGTACATAATTTGTTAATTACTAGCGATGTAAATTAGGTCTGTAGGTATGTACTAAGTAATTTGCAACATTTTTTTAGATTTTATCAACACGTTTACTAATGTTTGTTTTCTTTCCAGCTTAAAATTTCTTGTTGTTTTTATAAAATTAAATTAATTTTTACAACCAATTGCTTAGGTACATTTAGTTATTTTGTTCTTCTACTTTTAAGATAAAATTGTAACTATAATACAACGATTAAATTTATTTTCAAGTCAATTAGAAATAAAGATTTATAGGATACTGAACTTTGCTCGATGCTCTATGAAATAAAAACTTATGCCATGCAAACTTAAAAAGTAAAACTTTATGTACAAAAAAAATAACATAATTTAATGAAAAATATAACATTACTGCCTTCTGTGCCTATTGCGCGTCCTAGGTTCGAGCTCCATATGGGATAACCAGAAAAAGAAACCACAGGATTGAAGCAAGCTGTTTCTTAAATTAAAAAATAAAAGAGCGAAAACTAATAATTATAGAAATACTAGCAACCTGGCAGATCTTGTCCTGCCTTTTCGAGTAGTCAATCATATCGACTACAGCGACATGTATTTAGTTATGATCATTTATCGAGATGAAAAGTATCCTATCTCTGAAGTTGGATCAAACTGCACACAGTGTGCAAAATTTGATTAAAATCGGTTCAGTAGTTTAGAAGTTCATCGCGGACAAACAACGTGAACGTGATTTTTTTATATATAATGATTAACATACTGTCATCATTGACAGGTAAGCTGATATAAATGATGGTACTTTATCAGCTAAATTTCGTATTTTTACCAGACAATTTGCTTTATAGCTGATAATTTGATAAATAATCATTGGTATCATCAGCTTTACGATTGAAGTAAGCGAAGTAGACTAACCTAGCAGTGGTAACATCTGTCAGCTGACGAATCTTACGAACAGCGAATACAGCAGAACTTAGCCTTCCCACTAATTGTTTTATGTAAGGACCCCATTGTAGTTTAGAATCAAGCGTGATACCCAAGAACACAGTACTATCAACAAAGCTTACTAAATTCCCCTCGATCTTGATTCTAGTGTCAATCCGTGGAATATTAGGCAAGGTAAATCTAATACATTTATTTTGTCTGCATTTAACAGTAAATTATTTAATACAAACCAATTAGAAATTTTATTTAAAGTATTATTTACGTACCTAACCTCTAAATCTGACCTTTTACTTTAAATATATGGGAAGTATTGTTGGCAAAAATAACCATGTCAGCGCAGTTGTGAAATAAAGTCATAATTCAAAAATGGGGTTTATAAACAGTGTAAAAAGTTTCAAATTAACATTACTACATTCAAATTTGTTTTATGAGATTCACCGGGGTGGCATTACTCAACAGATGCAGTATTAACTTGTAGTTTCCTGCAGTTTACTGAAAGTTCTTCTCTGTGATGTATTTGAGACGAGCTCAAGCGTTCTTTTGCACTTTAAAATTTGACCACTACTTCTTATATATCATTTTTCATACTACATATCTCTAACAAAATAATAGGTATTTAGTTTCAAAGACAAACTACAAATAAAATACAATTAATTAAGAGTATGTTATTTCCCTAAGATATTAAACGGATAAGTTCGTATTCAAATTAAACATGCTTTTGTATTTATATTAAGAATATATATCACTAGCTTTCACCTGCGACTTCGCTTCCGTGGATATTGATTTTGTAAACCAAATCCGATGACGCAATGAAAAATTTCATATCAAGTTTATTCCTCTCTTTACCACATTTCCAATAGTGTTTTTGCGAGAAAAAGTAATCTATCACCATCTCCAGGTTTCCATCTATCTATATAACAGAATTCATCATAATGGATTCACCGGCTTCGGCGTTAAAACGTAAGAAACAAACAAACTCTTTTTTTATAAAGTTAGTAAGGATATGGGTATCACGATAAAAGGGTAAGAATAATGAGTAGGTATAATTAATTTATTAAAGCATAGGTTTGAGAAAGTACTATACAGCAAATTAATAGTTAATTAAAAACTTGAGGTGTTAAACATCCTGTAAAGTTGCTTCCATGAATTTAGTGACTTAATATTTTGTAAAAAAAAGATAAGAATAAGACCTAAACAAAGAGATACAGATCGAGTTTCTTGCCGGTTCTTCTCGATAACTGCGTTACTTTCCGATCCGGTCGTTTTTTGACGTTGATAAGCGCCTTTTTAGGACCTAAATTGAATAAAGATTTTTGATTTGATTTGAATATGTTAGACGGTATATTTGGGCGTTACTATTTTTGCACGCATCAGACCGTGAATCGGGTGACTTTTTGCTCTACTCTCGACGCGTCAAGATCAAGCAATTATTTTTTTTGCATTTAACTTATTTGCATTTATCTCATAATATAAGTAGATGTATTTCAAGAAAAACTGCAAATAATTTGTCTCATGTTTTGTGAAAAAACAATTTTGTTTTACTACCTTACCAAAAAAAATTTTTTTACATAGACATCGGGTTCTTTTATACGAACTGATCACAATAATTTCCGAAAAAAATAATAAATCAAGACCGGGATTCGCTTATTATCTTTAGAATAACATGAACCAGTTACCTATTTCATATCAATAGCCTAGTACTCGTAGTTCAATAATAAAATGTTTTGTGCACGCTTCATTTTTTAATTTATTATTTTACAAGTTTTTGGCACTGTCGATTTTTTCCTTTTTAAGAATAAGGCAAAGATACCAAAACCATACAACGGATTCGAACGTTATTTCATAATAAAGGGGATAGCTCGCATTATGATAGAGACTTCTACGTACTACGCATCAATCTATAACTATCTACGCAGTTTCTGTGACAAGCAATAAATTATGCTTGCTTAAAAATTATAGAATAATTATATTATACTATTGTATTATTTAATAATTAGTAATAAGTCAATGATACGTGTTTTTTTTCTTAAATATGAAATGACTGATATGAGGAGTGCATTGATGATTTTCCAATTTTTTTTTAATTCTCCAAGACATATCAGCAACCATTTCAATTATAGCGATCCAAATTAACAAAGCAATCTCATGTTTTGACACCTATAAGTTAAACATGTGATTAATTATGTCGACCCATTTTCTTCAGTTATTCAATTCAAAAGCCTTAGAAAATAAAATATCGTATTTGAATACATAAGATTTACTTTTAACACCTACAACGAAATCATAGTTACAGTAAAATTAGCATAATGAAATCACCTAGAGAGTAAGTCGACCTGTATACCTTTAACCACCTAATAAGAGATGCTAGCGACTAGGAGCACACTCGAAGTTACACACGTCATTAATGCAACAAGGTACAGTTTCTGACACGTTAATACCCATTCCGTTAAAGTTTGTACAGTTAACCGAATATTATGTACATAGGAACAGAATTACAATTAATCTCTAATAATTATTCGTTATTTTATTTACATCATTTTTGGGTATACGAAGGACGTTGAGTAGGACACAATAATTGGGTCCTGTAATATCGAAACTACCGTACATGTGGCGATAGTTGCTATTTAGTGGTTTTTTGGTGCGTCACTTTTTATTCTTTAGAGACTTAGCGTTAAGGCTACAATCTCATCTGATGTTAAGTGGCGCTGTAGCCCAAAACGGTGGGCAAGCGAGGTCTACTGGCTCTCAATGGCAAATGCCAAAACACACCTATAGGTATTTGTCAGAAAAAAATTAACTTGAATCACTTCCTTTGTCAAGATTGTCAGGGCTTGTCAGGATCTGGATTAGCTTACTCTGATTAAGTTAATTATAAATCAGCATAACAGGGATAACAACATAAGTATAGTATAATCCAATATAACGTCTAGCATCGACAAAATTAGCAGTTCATCTATCCGACATCTATTCTGACACCGGTCTGTAATCCACACGGCAACCGGATATTGTACATTTAACCACTTAAGCCTACCTCTGAGACGGATGTTATGTCATGCTTATGGTGGTAGCGAACCAGTTGATCAAAATTATCTTTTTTTTATTGTTAAGGTTTAGCGTTATGGCCATAATCTCACTTGATGTTAAGTAACGATACGGCCCACGCTAAACCTATGGAGGGACTGGCTCTCAAGTGCAGCTGCCGGAACATACTTATTGGTATTTAGCAGAAGGTTTCCAACTTGAGGATGGTAGCTAGCCAGGCGGGCATTAGAAAAAGCCCTACCACCGTGCAAATAAATTTATTGTTATCATACCACCTCGCAAAATAAATGCATTATTTTAAAATAATGTTCCAATATATGTAACTAAAAATAGCATTTTATTGATAAATATAAAGATGTACTGTGAATGTAATTTGCAAACATTTTAAAATATCAAACATTAACTACTATTCAAATAAAATACACTACATGAAGAGAAATTATCAAGCAAAGTTTGTCATGCATTTTGCGCCTTGGGATCACAAAGTTTGATGTAATGTTCCGTTTATAATGTATTCGCTGGAGAATATAATTTCCAAACGTATTCGCTTGCATATTTATAATATTCATGACCCGTTTGGTACTTATTACAATCATTAACAAATATTATCTTAGTTAAATTGAAGAGGAAACAGTTTAAACTTCCGGATCTGTACGGAAACTTTTTCACAAATATTATAAAACATTATATTTTGACTTCTTTAACAGTCAATAAATCGACCACTACTTTTTTTATCCGTTTTTGGGTAATCCCTATTTATATTAAAACATTACAATCTACAAAGTTTTATGAAGCTCGTTTAAACGCATTTGGTGTGTCCCAATCTCATAACAAAATTCATTTTTGTATACGTATATATGTATACATTGATTACAATGAAATGCTAACTTTTTATTACGCACTTTTTAAAGTTATATAGTAGTTAGATTGATATCTGTACGATTAAATGCGCTAGTATAAAGGATTCAACAAACTAGGTATATCATGTTCAAAATATGGAACAAAAACAAATCTTTGCAAATGCCAGTCGTTGTACCTACAGCAGATAGACGTTCACAAACAGAACACGTTTGAGTTAAATAAGTTTCCTTGAGTGTGTTTGCAGCTGGCAACTCAACTGACAGGGTGTAGCAAGTTTGTTTGCCGACTGTTAGCTCGATGTTAGGAAATTTTACGCTCGACCGCTCGAGCCACAATGTGACTTCAGCGTAGGACATAAGACAGTCATTTTACCGATATGTTTCAGTTTCCTTATTGTTATCTTAACTAATGCTAAATATATTAGACTTTAAATACATATAACCATGTACTTAAGTGTAAAACTCTTTTATCATACCCGTCTTCTTTAATAGTCTTGATGTTCTATTTGGTTCTTCACATCACTAATACATCTGTACACTGATTCGTTCCGGAGCTCCACTATCACTGCCTCAGTATTTTTTTGACCTGACATTCGCTGTTAGCCGTAAGAGCTTTGACAGCTTCACCGAACTTTTTGCGGCGAATGCTGAGGGCACTAAGCCGCGAGGCATTGGGCGCAAGGGTGCCAGAATAATCGAACCTCGACTTGGGCTACTGCTGAAAAACAAACAAAGATTCGCGATCCTAACTAACCAACAAGTCCTAACTTACTAATTTTAGTTGTCCTAATAATGACATAACCTCAGTATTGTAAGACATACGTATTTATATTGCCACAACCGTAAACTAAAGGCGCTAAAAGCGAACTACTTGAGACAGATTATTAAAACAATTTTTATAAAATCTCGTCATTACAATTTAAATTTATAAAGTTATTTTTAACCAAACATGTAAATATCAATTCCAGACCATAAAGTTATTTCTAATCAAACGTGAAAATATTTTAACCCTTTTATATTATATTTAATATGAAGAGACGATCAACGACCAAGCTAACATAGTAAGCGGTTTTATTAAAAATTAAAAAAAGAAACTTGAACCTTTTTCTTGATTTATTCTACAAAAAATATCCACAGTATTACTTTATGTCTTAGTCTACATTACTGATTAGTGTTGGATTTATAGAAAGCAACATATCAACACGCCTACAATTATTTATAATTTTGAAATTTATATGTAGTAGGTATACAATAAAATTATGTAATTAACGTCAAATACTACTTACAACAAATATACGATATCTGCTCCTAATACAAGAATTAGAAAAAGGTCATAAATATTTTCATAATAAAGAAGTTAGATATTGCGCTTCGCTTGTATTTATTATATAATGAGTATTTACAATTACCATTTTCTATGGCTTTGAAAATACTTTTTATTGTGTTGTTCTTATATTTCGAAGGACAAATTAAACTGTTAGGCGTAAAGAAAAAAGGTCTCGTGGTCAGGTCTGGAAAGATAAATTATAGAACTACAATATTTTAGACAAGCCGAGGTTTCATAAATATTCATAAGTTGTCTGGTGAACTGAGCTCGAGATTTGTAATTTTAACTCTGAATTACATTTGAAGTTTTTGTATGGAAAATCCATTCACTAAAATAAGGTACCTTATTAAATCGTACCTATTAAATCTGATACATATTTATACGTTAAAAATAAAGAGCAATTAGACGAAATTGACGACTTACTATAATTATAATTATAAGACTTGTGGACTTCATTTGATCAAATCAATGAAGCAATTTTAGCTCAATGGCAGCTTTTTCGGATGCCATACCAAACAACGCGAGTTCGAGTTTTATAATTCCCTTCTTTGAGTGATAAAACTATTGAGGTAAAATGATAGGATGCTGCTAAGGCTTCTTTCGTCACTTGCCTTATTAGTTATCATCTTCAATTTGAAACACTATCGCCAAGCCTCTACCAGTGCGTTCCGATGGTAGCACTTGACGACCAGTCCTTAACATGCTTAGAACCTTAGAACAGGTAATATGTGTATCACTATATACAATGGATTCCATTTTCATTTTTTAAGCATTTGCTTAGTAGACTACAGCTTCGTTTTAAATAAGTACTGTTATATTATATTGGTAATATAAAATATATATCAGAGGTATATAAGTCTGCGGCATAATATAATATTAATCTAAAAACGAACCTAATTATATACGATAACGAAAGATATATTATGAATTATATATACAACAGGCTATTTCATAACAGTAATATCATAACGAGTGTGACATTGAAAGTTACCAGTTTCAATTAAGACAAACTTGATCAAGTTATACTGTAATTACAATATCATCCTATTGAATTAATTACCTAAGTAATATAAAGTTACTGCTCGAGGGAGAAATTCCATTAGAATTTAATGTTGTATCTCATAGTATTTAACAAAATAAATGCTATATATTTTACTTTAAATAGTACATAGAGAAAACTTGTATTTATTCATTTACTTTTTACATTTTTGCTTTTATGTTTTGTTTGGAAGGCTTTTTTTATAATAGTCATTAATATAATAGTAACCGTGAATGAAGCAAACTCGATTCAATTCATATACTTTTATATATGTATTTTAGTACAAATTGGGCTAGTACGAAGACGGAAGAGTGTCGATTTCATGCAGCAGAAATGCGAATGTTACATGGATGTGTGGTGTTACAAGAATGGACTAAGTTAGGAATGTGTATGTTAGAGAGAGTTTGAAAGTAGCTCCAGTGGCAGAGAAGTTGAAATGGAATCGTTTGTCTTGATTCGGACGTATCATGAGACGAGAGGAAACACATGTTGATAAAAGTAATGTATATGAATGCCCATTAAAGTTATAAGGGTAAATATTTATAATAATGTAATTAGTCAACAATAAATCTTGTGTGTATATTTGATTAAATTGACAAATAAAGAATATAATTTTTTTCACTAGGCATTGTGAATTTATTTATTTGGATTATTTAACATTAGGTTCGTACCTTAGAGCAATTTTGATGTATGAAAAAACTTACCTAAAAAACTTAGTAGCAGATACGTGCAGATCTTCATGTTTCCGAATTTCCTGTAAAATATAATTTTCCTATTAATTTGACACGCGACTTATAAATTATATTACTACTTACACGAAATACAAAAAATAAATGTAAGAAAATTCAATACGAAACTTATATCCCAACTGTGAAGAAAACGATGTTCATAGATTTTTTTCTTAGAATACATATATTATTAAAGGATTTCTTTACTGTTTAAGTTAACTAATTGTAATTTCCTCTCTATCAGGTCTATGATTATCTATTATTACTAAGGATATACTTTTATTGTATAATTTTAGTGATAATGCTTATATCAGTAGCCAACAATAACAAAAAAAAAAATGATTTTTAATTCTAAACTATCGATTTTGTTTATTTTATTCACATATTTGTTATACAGCTAAGGTAGAAAATAAACTAAAAGCCAGCTTGGTAGTGAGCGATTAACATATCTTATGGAAACGATTAATAGCAGACATTAACGCGTTACTGATCTTGAAGTTCCTTTAGAAGCCATACTCAATGCAGGTGTACAATACAAGTGTATTTGGTAGCGTCCAGAGTGAAGAAAATTTCATAAGTCCGACTGCCTAAAAAACTTACAAAGTCAATATCTCTCTACAAAGAGATGTATCTCTGTGACCTAAATATAAGTGATGCTTATAATATAATTTTCACAATACCTAATCCCAAATATAAAAAGAGCAAGAAATAATTTACCGAACCCACGGTAATATTACAATTTATTGGAATTCTATCAAATGGGCACGGCGTGGGCATCGAACGTTGGGTTAATGTGAGATCAATACCGCCCGCATTCATTATCATTAATGTTAATTTCGGCAGCTTTTTGGCGCCTCACTACAAAGGATAATCTGTTTTAAATATGATAACTAAATAATGAAGCGACTAAAAACGATACTATATTAATGGGTATGAAAAAAGTTACACATAGTTTTTCACTGAATATGATGTCCATTTATTATAAAACAACAGTGATATCAAATTTGTATGTAATTTATTCATCATGAATGATTACTGTAATTAGAAAATATAAAATAACAACAAGCATTTACTATAATTTTCCCTCAGTCCGTGTTGTGCGGAATTAGAACGTAAATTATTCTCTTCCGCACTCTATTAAGAGTTATTTCCATGCTCACAGCTTTTATACATACACCTTCTTGAAATAATTTATTTTACCTATAATACAATTTTTCAATATTTTATTTATCTTTTGGGCTCTGGCACTCTTTTAATTATTAGTATCCAATATTTTTTTCGTCTTTAAAGTCTCTCAGTCTTCTAATTATTAGGATTTCGCCTTCTTCATTTCATATTCATACCTCGCTAAGTTAATACTTTAATACCTAAGCCGCCAAAAATTTCAAGGTTTGTTTATGTGATCTTTATCTTTAATCTTAGTAGTCATAATTATATCACACAACGTTATTTTAATATTATTAATAACATTGTTCTTGGACTTGGATAAGTTCAGTAGTTTTGACGCGATTAAGAGCCAAAGATACTGAATTTTTCTTATAGATATAATTCAGATAAACAGATACATTCATAATATTTTTAAATAGCGATAATTAAAAAAGTTCTATTGAAATTACCAATCGATTTATTATTTAATCCTAAAAATAAGTCCTGATAATCTAAAAAATTTAACTATGAAGAAATATCACAATTTATATTTTTTGTAAAATATACAGAAGCTCGAATACTGATTTTGTAACTTTTCTCCAAAAACTTTTGCATAGTTGTATGATCGTTTTACGAGTAATAGCGTGCCACCCGTAGCGAAGGCAGCAGGTGCTTTCAAACAAGCCAACTTTTACACAGTGCGCGTAAATCTACACCGGTAAACGATTCCCAGTCCTAATGTCGCGTAAAACGACAGCATAACATGGGGACAACCTATTTCACTGAGGCCTCCAGCTGTTACAGATGTAAATCTATAACAACAAATTTCTCTAAACAAACTTTTTATTCATTTAATGAACAATTGACGAGCACGATAAAAGTATTAAACCTTTATGAATAAAAATTAATAACGATAACATGTAGCATTCAAGTATAATGTATTTATTAATTAAATCATTATAATCACATCCTATATGTATTTTCTTATTAGTGATAAGATATTCAATACCGGCTACCTTAACTTACAAATATTACCTGTTAAAAATATTAGTATTTTAATATTTTATAACGGGTCAGCAAATATGTTTAAAAATAATTATATCAATAACAAACAATGTTGGTAGATTACTTTTTTACGATAGAACGACAACATCACCATACCAGATATTAAGCACAATACATTCTAAATACAATGTCGACAATGCAGTGAATGATAGTACATCGAAAGTTACCACTCCAATGCGAAATTGGATAAATTCCTCTTTACGTTTCACTTAAAGGATGAATGTTTTATTCGCAAAAAAACAGCTTTATACAAATTTCAGACGCTTAATACTGGTACTAAAGTATATCACATTCTATGACTGGTTTTAAATTATCCTGGCATTTTCGGTAGGTCCTAAATTATTGGCATGCAAAAGTGGTAATACTATACCTGTCAATGATTGTCATAATATTATATGTGCACAAAATTGATTTAATTTTTTTATCAAATATCTAGAAGCAAACATAGTAAATAAAATACATCGAAATGAATATATTTTGTGTAATGTAAATGTGCAAATTCTTCACACGGGTGCTGGAACTGTTGAATTAATAGCATATCATTTCTCACATCTGACGCACGCGTTGCCCTACAGATGGCCCAAGCCGTATGTGGCGGTAGGGCGCAGTGTGGAGCTACCCGTCGCTACTTCAGCAAATTATCAAAATATAATTATAATTATATATAAATATATGAATATATTTATATTTCGAGAGTTCAGAAGTTTTTTGAAAAATATCTTATCCAAAATAACACCCGTAGAATTTTTTTTATAGTTACGGATTATCATTACGGCCACCATCTCACTTGATATTAAGTAACGATATAGCCCAAGATGGTGGACGCGCTAAGCCTTAGGGGCTGACTCTCAAATGCAACTGCTGGAATACACAAATAGGCATTTAGTAGCAGATTTACAACTTGATGGTGGTAGCTAACCAGACGGGTATGAGAAAAAGCCCTATCACCATGTTTTGGTTTTATTATGATGTTTTCCATCACCGAAAACTCAAACTCATTTTAGGTGGATTCGAAACCACGACACTTGACGCGGCGTTCGTACATACTACCAACTGAGCTATCATCGCTTAATTGTTGCAAGGTGACTAGTGACAAACTTTCCACTTTACTACTTGTAATGAACGGGTAGAATAATGCTCCACCATTAATGATACCTAGTTGTTTAAATAACTTAATAAATAATATGATGTTATGTGATTTTAATTGAAAGCAGTATAGTTAAAATATAATTTTTTGGTAGAACAAACAACTTAATTGCCACTTGTAAAATAAAATGAATGTACTGAAATAATCATCCATTACTGAAATATTTGTAGTATATAGTGGTTAATACAGTATCTAGACTGTAGCTGTACATTATTATCAGTAAAAGAACTTTCCCAGTCTATCTATTCAACCAAAAGACATCCACTGCAGGTCGTTTATATATATATATTATGATCAGTAAGACGACTCTCCCAGTCTATAAATTCAACTGAATTTTTTTAACTGCTAAAATACCTAAGCCCCTCCCAAAATTCGCGTAAACGGCATTTACTGATCAGTTAGAAATTAACTGGTTCCTACAAGCTTCACTACATCGTCGGTTCAGCTTGTATTTAATCCAATTCATGATTCTATCATTCCTTACATTGAAACGGTAAAACCAGATGAACAAAGAAGTATAAGGTAAATCTTGTATATATTAATTAATACATACCATATGTTGTTATAAGTTTTCTGTCATACTTATCTTGCTTCTCGGATAGCAATTTAATCGGAGCTAAAGAAACAGTACACTTGTACATTAACAAATTATCCTACATTAGTAAAATAGTAAAATTAATGAAAATATACGTGTGAATTACGTAATGTATCTTGAATAAAATACTTAATGTTAGCAAGTTCAGAGTATCTGTCGGGGACAGCTTGCCTCTGAGTTAGTAATACGTGTATAAGTTTTCAATTTGTTCAACGTTATTTAAATTTTAGATTTCAACCATGAAACGATTCGCTTTTAGAAGCTGCCTAGTTATACTTCTTCTTCTATTTTTTAATCCTACCTATGTTATGTCGGTATGATATATTTTCCTACAGCACTCTGTTTTGTCAGCTGAGATTTTTCTGTTACCCTTCTTTAATTATTTCAATAACTTTTACCCAGATGTCAACCCTTTCAAATTCTATACATATCTTCATCAGATTTTCTGTGTTGCTATATCTATTCAATTTCATATTTAAAAAACTTCTACTTAAATGATTTTCATCTCTTTTATTTCATGTCTTTGTTTAATACTACTCTATCAGTGTATGTATAGCTGTTGACCAAATAAAATAATTATTGAAGTAAAACATGTGAAGCAAAAATTTCAAGAACAAAAAATGGTTTTTTGACTTTTAAAAATATCATAATATTTAAAAAATTGTAAATAAAAGCTTTAACATTCGTTTTCACATATATCCATAATGAGAGCAATAAGAATATAAACGTAATTTAATATGGTGTATTTATTAAAGAAAAACATGATATACATTTATATTATTAAAATCTGCAGCAAAATGATTCTCGAACGACAATGGATCACTTATTTAAATACTGTTAATGCACTAGAATAATAACTGAATTGTGCAAGGGATAAAATGGAAGAAGTAGAGGAAGCCAGACAAAGTGATGGGAAGAAGATTTAAAGACGGTAGCTGGTCCGTAATGGTTACGTACAACGAAGGACAGAAACAAGTGGAAAGGTTCAGAGGATGCCTTTGTCGAAAGAGAAGCTGTTAAAAGAAAAGATCATGGGAATGTTGAGAATAGGATTTTAATTTAAGCAAATAATTGCACAACTCATAAGTGAAGCGTTGAGGAGGGTACTTCTGTAACTTAACGCAAAAAAACTGATTTTTCAAACTTAAAATGTATGTATTTATCATATATTGCACTTGTAAAATAATATATACACACACATATCAAGAAAAATTTTAACACTCATGATATTTTTGATGCCATTTTTGCTATTAAAAATAGTTAAAAAACTGTTTCAAAAAGTTCTGTCTTGGACGTCAGTATAATTAGGAATAGAACCCTATTACTTTTCACGGTCTGATTCAATGTGATTTAATTGTTATTAAATAATAAAAAAAAATGAGAGGGTGAGGCGTGCACTTTTGTATAATCATAACTTTTTATTTTTCATCTCTATTTTACAACTACAAATAATGTTTGTAGGAATAAGTTAAAATGTTTAGAGCCATAAAGGCTGATTATTATTCTATTTGTATGTTGGTGACGTGAGTCCAACGGTTTTACTAATACAAGATTCACTTAACACGCCTATTGAAGCTTTTACTTAATGAAATAAAATAACTACTGTGATTTTAGACTACAGAGAACGTTTATAGGAAATAATTATAGCAGTTGATGAGTTCTATTTGCAGACTATAGGCGCTGGCACTGTTACGGAATGTACAAAAGAGTATTTAAAAGTATTTACGTATTTTTATTTCGAACACAGTAATCTTCATGTAGAATATAGTAACCGCTGCGTTGAATTTACTAAAGCTGTCGAGCAACATGGCGGAACTAAGCTAACATGCTTAAAGTTGGCAAGTTCCAAGTGGCTGTCGTTCGCAGCCCGAAAACAAGTGCTTTGTTTTCATGAAAAATATATTTACCGTTCAATTTACGAAAGGAAGTCTATTATATATAATTTGTTTTGCATTTAGAGTATGCATTTCATATATTGTAATTCGAAAAAAACATCAGCATTACCGAATGTACATTATTTTCCTTTAAGTATTACATATTATTATAAAATCATATAGGTTTACAAACTTAAATATCTACTGGGTACTAGAACACGACAAATATATATCACTGGATCGCGACGTTCACTCAAATGTGCATAGATTTAGGCTTGTCGCGTTCTAGAATCAGTCGGTGCAAATCCAGCCTGCAAGCGGTCTACAATCAGTTCGTGTCTAATTTAGGTGGGACCGCACGATGCTAAGCCCGTCTTCGCAACTCTATTTTGGCTTCTTACATTTCAGGATCAGTAAAGGCTACAAAGTTAACGGGCCCGAGTATCAAAGAAACATGAGGACTGCTAGTATTGTGTACTACGATACTTATTATTTACACGGACTTAATTTTCCGCTACTCATAGCTTTAATAACATTCAGGTCAAGCGGCATAAAATAATTGGCCGTTATCAAGTATCAAAGAGGAACATTTTTCTATTGATTGACGTTCATTAAGAGTTTATTGTTATTCAAAATATAAACAATTATATTTTAATATACAATTAATTATAACCACGAAACGAATGATACTGTATTATTTTATTCAGAAATATGAGTTTGTGATCGAGTTCTTAACTACTGGAGAGAGCAGTACAATATTTGCTGGGGCATCTAGTAAAGAATAAGTCACGAAATTCGCATTGGTATATACAACAGTCTTTTTGTGATATAAAATTAGTCAGCAATTCAGCTACAGAGTGCTACGATATCATAACTTTAGAGGTTTTGTAACTATAGTATATAACGTGGTTATCGTTATAATACTATATAATTCAACCCTTAATACTTAGCAGATACAATGTAGGTCTACGACAATTATGCTCGGCTATATCTTTAACAACCGCCATAGTAGCATGCTTAGGCATGTCGGGTATTCAAGAATTAGCTGTTATATATCTAAGTGTATTCAGGCGTGCAAACGTTGGAGGAATTGAGATGTATTTAATGCAACGACAGCTACGTTGGTGCAGATACTTGTTTCGTATGTCAGAAGAAAGAGTGGCAAAACGCATTTTCTTTTCAGAACTCCAGTATGGTAAACAGGAACGTATTGAACAATACCTGAGATATAAGGACGTTCTGAAAAAACACATGAAGAGATGCGTAATAGAACCATCTCAGTGGGAGGCAAAATCCCCACAACGATATAAATTGAGACATTTTGTGTAACAGCAGGTGAACATCTTTGAGAATGACTGTTGTAAGGACCTGGATAAGAAACGAGAACATATGAAGATCAGACCACTTGTGGGTATATCCTACAATTATGTTAGTGAAGTTTTAACATGCCCGAAACGCGTACGTACCTTCATCGACAAAATTGGGTATACTAGCTACCACAGAGTGTATCAAAGAGGAGAACAACTTTGCCCTAAGTAATAATACCTTTGTACAATTAACCAGGAAATTAACAGTCACTGTACCCGAAATCGGCCAGGTTGACATCATCATCATCCAACAATCAAGCGGATAGGAAAGTGGGAGATACCGAACCTAGACATAAACCACATTGCACTTACTACTCTTACTAGATTGCTTATATGACTTAGTGTTTGTTATTTTTCAATTGTACTGTGCGTAATAAAAATATATTTCTAGTCTTAAAGCAGTGATTCTCACTAACTGCTTGTGTGGCGATCACGAGTATTTGAATCGTTGGCGTCCTAATGCAATAGGGTTCGAACCCAACGGTCTATTGCCTCGTAAATATCCGGTCGTATCGAACCCTCGAACACGCGCTCCCGATGTATAATTAGTGACGCCGTGATCAGAATTTCCTGGGGTCATTGGAAAATCAATTAATAGGTATTTGGTGCAGGTCTCACACGTATCGGGTGTAACATAGAGAAATATTATTCCTGTGTGCTAGCCTCGACTGTGTGTTTTGTTATTACATTAATGTATAGGTAAACGTTTTTGTGTAATGATATTTGTTTGAAAAATATATCTCGTAGGAGTGTAATATTGATTTTCCATGGCTAACGAATCCATGTAAAACAAAGGTGGCATCCTTTTTTTGACATTTCATATTAGACAGATGTAATAATACGTTACATAATTATATAAGTCATTTTCCCTTACTTTTAACTTAAATATTTATTACTCAAAATTATCAAAAAGAGTGATTGCCTTCTATGATTTTATATTATAACTTAATTGGTATGAACAAACCATTGCAAAAAAGTGTAGATTTATAAAAAAATCTTAAGTAGATTATTACAATATGTATAAATTACCAGTATACTGCATGGTGGTAGGGCTTTTACTGATAGCTACTCCTGGCTAGCTACCATCTTTAAGTTGAAAATCTGCCGCCAAATACCAATAGATGTGTTCCGGCAGTTGCACTTGAGAGCCAGTTCCTCCAAAGGTTTAGCGTGTCTACAAACTTGGGCTATATCGTCACTTCACATCAGGTGAGGTTATGGCCATAACGCTAAGCCTTTACTATAAAAAAAATGTTTCATATATTCAACAAAAACATATAAAACGTTTGATTATTTTCTGGTTATTCATGGATGTAGAAAGACTCATAGTTCAGGTGGTATATTACACATGTACGAAGTTATTTTCTCGAATAACCATTTTCTCGGATCTAAAGTAACTGTTTTATAGATTTTTGATCTATTTTTGTAATGGCCCCTTAATGGTAACGCGCTAAACCTATAGAGTGAACTGGCTATGTACAGTTGCCGAATCTACACGTAGGTGTTTGGTAACAGCCCTTAAACTTGAGGATAGTAGATAGTAAACCGAGCGTACAAAAATACGCTACCATTATTCGAAAATTGTGAACGAGGAAATGTAGTTATTATGGGGGAATAAAGTTACTACCTCATAGTATAAAAGTATGGGAAAGAATAATTGAGCGACGCCTGAGAAAAGAAAGTGAAATTTCACGAAACCAGTTTGGTTTTATGCCGAGGGACAATGGATTTTTGTCGTTCATCAATTGTGCGAAAAATTTAGAGAGATGCACAAAAATCTGCATATGGTACTCATTGAACTCGAGAAGGCGTATGATCCAGTTCCTCGTGAAGTGTTGTGGTGGGCCCTTAATAAGAAAGGAGTGCCTGGAAAGTACCTGCAGTTGATTCAGGCCATGTACTACAGATGCAGTACGCAAGTTCTATCTACAGTGGGTGTCACAGACAGTTTCAATGTGACTGTTGGCCTGCACCAGGGGTCGGCTCTTAGCCTGTACCTCTTCCTGTTAATTATGGACGCCCTTACGTCGATTATACAGGAGGAGGCACCCTGGTGTATGTTGTTTGCCGACGACATCGTGCTGATCGATGAAAGTGGCCAACAGGTGCAGAACAGACTGGAGGTGTGAAGACAGAGCCTGGAGAACGTAGGCCTAAAAATAAGTCAAATCATAATATATGTTCTGCGACTTTGGCGGCATTTCCGGTGTTCTGCCAATAACACGCGAGAACCCCTACCGGTCTGTTCCGACTTTCGCTACCTCGGGTCACTCATACAAAGTGACGGTGACACCGACCAAGAGGTGAGGCAGAGAATCAACTCAGGTTGTATGAAATGGCGACAGATCTCATGCATAACTTGCGACTGTAGGATGCCTGCCAAACTCAAGGGCAGAATATATAAGTCCGTTATGAGACCTGTCATATTGTATGGATCAGAATGTTGGCCTAGTAGAAGATG
Source organism: Actias luna (assembly GCA_039707435.1). NCBI lineage: Eukaryota > Metazoa > Arthropoda > Insecta > Lepidoptera > Saturniidae > Actias > Actias luna. Next base: position 9,526,890 of record JAZHAC010000006.1, on the reverse strand, counting down.
GATGAAAAACGACTGCATGTAGCAGATATGCGAATGTTGAGATGGATGTGTGGCGTAATCAGAATGAATAGGATCAGGCATGAGTATGTAAGAGGAAGTTTGAAAGTGGCTCCAGTGAAAGAAAAGATGAAAGGGAATCGTTTGTCTTGGTATGGACATGTTTTGAGAAGAGACGAAACGCATGTGACGAAAAAAGTGATGACTATGAATGTTGAGGGATGGAGAGGGAGAGGACGTCCAAAGAAAAGATGGATGGAGTGTGTGAAGAAAGATATGAAGGCAAAAGGGGTGAATGAAGATATGGTAACTAATAGAGATGTATGGATAGAAGAAGAAGACACACTGCGCCGACCCCAAATAAAAAATTGGGAGCAGGACGATGATGATGGTGATTCGAAAATTATATTACACATAAAAATTACTATAGGACTACGTCTCTTCTACTCTTAGGTCGTGTGGAGAACATTTTGGTTACCGATGTTGAATTTCAAAATAACTACGCACATTTTTATTTTTAATTTATATATATAATTATTCAAAGAAGCTCAGTTATAACTAGTATGCCATAAAATTGATTGAACTAATATAACTGCACCGTTGGAATGCTAAACTACAGTTGGAAGGTATGCTATTTGTCAGCGCTACCGCACCGAGTGGTGAAAGGCGTATGTATTATACCAAGAAATTAAAGAACATGTACTTTTACAGATATTAAAACGAATTTGTCATTTTTATTACATGTTGTACAATTTCGCTTTGAACATTTTGTTTATATTTCATATTTTTTCTGATCGTTTCCAGTTAAGTGATTCTCAAGACCATGAACATTTTCGTAATTTTTGATAATTTCTAAGTGCCTTTCTCTGCCTTTAAGACGATTTATCGTAGATTTAAGAAAAAATATAAGTAAAGATCGGAATAGTAACTACGAGTACTGCATATAGCAGTGTGCTTGAAAACCAGATGTTCACTCTGCAGAAATACACACGGTAGCATCCGCTTAAATTTACCACGATAATTAGAATTTTTACTATTTCTTTAATCATTATACTCGTATATACAAAAAAATCAAGGACTTTAATTAAGTTTGTACAGCAAACTGTTCTGGATCAAAGGATTTAACTACTAATGTCATCTTGATTTTATAATAATCATTTTTTTAAAGATTGACATGTGTTTGTTACATTCGTATCCGTAAAGAATTCAATGTAAACTTTGCAATTATGACGGCCATATTCAGTTTTAAATTTTCATTGGGATACTATCTAATACATTTTTTTTAAGTTTTCTGTATGAATCCATATTACTATATTGTTTATTATATGAAGATCGTTCCCAAATTTCCAAAGCTAAATGAGTACCTAACCGAAATATATATGTTCATCTCAATTTTCAACAAAATTTTCGGTTATAACATAGCGATATAAACTTTTATAATAACATGTAATAATATGGAAACCATTATGAAAATATACTGTATTTATGAGTGGATCGATACTTTGTCTCCTTTTATGCTATTGAATTATTCTTACTGAATATAAACATATATAAAAATATAAACGATATACTAAAATACAGAGTACGCGCATGACTTTTTCTTTAAAAAGTAGAATAGAGTTGATATTTGCATTTTGAATTCAGCATATGTTCTTTGATAATGCAATTAAATATGTGGATAATTTTTTGATTAACAGTATAAACATATCCGTTTCGATGGTAGGATGCAACCATCCTATGCAAATGCCATACCTGCGACCGGGATGGTGGTCGCGAATCATCCCTTAGTTGTTACTAGTTGTAATTAAATAGGGTGGTAGGGATATGTACCTAACCAGATTGCGATCACACATGCATTTGCTGGTAAATCCTTCACAATAACTCTTTATCACTTTTTTGGAATTATCAGAGTACATCCAGCTGCTGACAGACAATGACGTCTTGTTATGGATTATTTTCTCTTGGTGGTCGTCGTTGGTTTTGATTTTACTGTATTTACTATCAGGTATAGTCCTGTCACTTTGACATATTACTACAAAAAAGGAGCTCTCAAATGCCAAGATATATACTTCTCCTTCTAGCGTCAGCAGAAGTTACCTCTAGTATACAATTCTATAAATGTAATTATTTTATTACGTTTGTCGTACGAAAATAAATTAAAAGTTACAAGAGAACAATGTCGTCTAAGTAAAGGGTCGGTTTCAATTAGTTTCTCACGAAAAAGGTCTATCACAAGTTTCAGTTTCACTTGTCACCGTCCGAGTTTTCGACCTTGGCCTAAAATGCGATACTCCTTGGAGAATTGCAAAGTGGTCTCTTTGAAGTTTTAATGATATAAAACGATGACGCTAGCTTAAATTTTATTTACAGAATAAAAACATCTCTCTTTGGATTAAGGTTTTATTATATTTTATTTTTATAAAAAAGGACAGACAGTGACAAATATACCGATACATCGAGTTTTATTTGTGTACCAATTGGGTGCAACATTAGGTGCAATGGCCTTAGAAGCAGCCACAGCATACAAAAATTTGTAGACAGGTCACAAAATTTAAAACAAAAGAACAACATTACATAAAATAATAAATTAACAAACAGGATTGTGAGGAATTATATACTACAAGAAAAATGACACATAAATCCAAGTACACATACTAACATTATAACATTACAATCAATAAGTTCCGTTCAGTAAATAGTACAATAAATCTAAAAAAAAACGAAAAAAAACAAGGTTACCCACAAACGTTTAACAGGCTATATGGTCGTCACTTTGTTGAATTACATTAATCTTCACATACGGAAAATAAACTACACGGCTCTCAACATTTAAAGGAATGATTGCTTAGTAATGTGTTTCTTAATACGTTAATCGACATGGCTTCAATTCTTACAATTGCTCTAAACTTTGGTGAATTAATACTCTGTTATAAAACTTTAGCATAGTGGTAGGGTATTATTACCTAGCTAGTACTAACTAGTTAACGCCCAAATGTGGAAAGTATGTTGCAAAGTATTTATAGATGCGTTCCCGTCGTTACACTTGAAAGTCAATTATTTCACATAGGCTTTTTTCCCTTTATTTTATTTATTTTATTTAATATTATTATTTATTCATTTATTTATTACTAGTTAATTTACATAAAACTCATCCTGGTGAAACTGCATTATGTTTTAATACATATAACATTAACAAAGCATTTAACATGATAGAGTTGGTCGAATTCAAAGAGCTTTTTATTGCACGTCTCATACCACAAAGCGGATGAGGTTGTGCTCTAAACTCGACACGTCAAGATCAATCAATTGCAAAAATATTTCCATAGAACTCATTCAACTCTTATAATATCTCATAGACATAAGTGGTAGGTAATGTATTTGATACCAAAGGTAACATGTACTCCCACGGACGTATACCATAGAAATTGTTTTAGCTGGGATGTATATACATAGGAACATAATATGCTAACTCTCGCATGAACCGTGGCCGTTCCATTTTTTCCGATTGTTTTTAAGAATTGTATTCACCAAAATTATGAATTCTCCAATAAATAGGTCCTCTAGATTGACTACGTATTAAATACAGTTTATAATGATTAATAAAATCAGTTGACAATAAATAAATCCTATAGTATAGTATTAAAAAATATAAATGAATTCTAAATAACAAATATCTAAGTTTATTTGTTCATAAATATTTAAAACGAACATCGTTTCACATATTAATAATACCGGAACAAGTGTACCGAAGTGAGTGCAAGTGGAAGTGCATCCCGTCTCGCGTCGCCTCACGTAACATGAACTACGTGACTCCGCATCGTTTCATTATATTACTCGCATTTTTTACATCCTACACCGCAACTATCTCATCGGGATCGGCAGCTATTTTTATAGGCTATTTAAGACATCAATAAAGGGCACAAATGTTAATATACATATGAAGAGACTGGTCCTAAGTATTCAAAATCGACGTAATCGACTCACTCGAATCAAAATCGACAACGACGTAAAATAAATTTATTGTATGTATATCTATCTAATTTATGTATATATCGCAGCCAACTACATCAAGTAGCCGTTCAATTAACAGCCTATAATATAGAGTGCAAAGTTATCACAAGTTCCACCTAACCTAACCCAGCAAACATATCTACTACAGCGACCACCTCACCGCTACATACTCCGCCTACAAGTTATTTCTTTATTACCTTTATTATTGCTAGTTGCACGGCTGTTAATTGAACAGCGTCGTTTACTAAAGAGGCTAAGCTGTTGATTGAACGGCTAATTGAGCTAGTTGGCTGTGACATATATACATTAAAACACTATTATGTGAACAATTCTTGTATATATGTATGTATATAAATTTTTCGTATCTCGAAAACAGCTCTAACGATTTGGATGAAATTCTGTATTTAGACAGATAATTACTTTTTGAACTCACCTATATAGTTGTACTTTTCTTTATGTTTACGAATTTTTTTGCAAATTCCTTCTATTATAATGATTAATAATTAAATGAGTGCTTTTAATTTTAATATTAAGTTAATTATTTAAAATCTGAATTTTAATCAATATGTGATTCTTATCTAAATACATTTTGTAAATAATGATATTAGAAAAAATACCGAGCTAAGGTCGGTTATCCAGGTACTGTAGTAAATATAAGAAAATATTAGGTTAAAAGTATTTGATTGACGTTGTAAAAAAAATTCAACTAAACTAGAAAACTAGAAATAGATGTATATATTGTAGGACCTATAGGGCTAGCTCATTAACGATGCTCATGGCCAGATAGTGCAAAAAAAATAGGCCCTTAAATTTAACAAAGATCCTCAGTTGATGACAGTTTGCCTGCCTCGTTGTGACCGCCGCGTCGCACCGAAGTGCTGTGGCTTCGAGTCCCGTGCAGAACATTAAAGTTATGAAAGTAATCCACAAATAATTGTTTCTAATTTTAGTTTTTACTTTGTGTCTGTTAATTGTGTTAATAAATTTCTACACACTTCAAATTGCTAAAACTACCTACAAAGGTCAATTATATAATTTAAAAAAATAACAGGTTTAATTACGATTTAATTCTAAAATTACAATGAAATATAATGTTATAAAAACCTTTTACATATAAATATCTTAGTCTACATATACTCGATGTATTGCTTTTATATTCTTCCAACATTTAGTAATCATTGTTTAGGCCTATTCTCTCAAAAGGCTTTTCACGTCATGTCACGTCACGTCACGTCAGAGTAGGCCCAATTGTTTTGAAACGAATTTTATTTCAAACATTCTATTTGATCAAATTTCGCGTTCACCTGGCGGCTTCCAATGCTGATTGACCGAAATAGGGCAAGATAGAAAGTTTTCCACGTTTCACAATTTTGATTTTCATACATTCCCATATAGTGAAAACTACTAAATAGATATTTATAAATATCTTGTGTACATCTATTATGTTATTTTCTAAATTAATGCAAATAAATATATTTTCTTACATCATTTTATGCTAAAATATGCTTGGTCTTACGAAAGTGAATCTGGATGTAAAATAGAATAATGAATTATATATTACTGGATGTGCTGTAAACCACAATTATGGTTTATGACACTAATTGAAACAGTAGGTACATCAAATCTTGAAACCATGCAAGCATTATTTATATTCATTTAGAATTAATTATGTGAACTGAAAATATTGTTAGCTTTTATAGATCTATTGAATAGTAAGCTCAATGTTATGTGACAAATACATTAACAAATATTTTGGCTAACATTGGAAAATTAATAATATTATATTTTTTTACTTAAACCAAAAATTGTTCTGTATTAAATGCAATGTTTTATGGAATGTAATTTATGTCATCTACACCTATTATGGAGGTCTATAAATAAAGTCAATAATTCTCAAAACTTCATGTTGAAGCGTAATGACAGAGTATCTTGTAATACATTCTTGGTTAGCTACCACCCTCTACTTGAAGTTTGTCGCTAAGCACCAAATGATGCTCCGGCATTTGCAACAAAAAAAAAGGACCGTCACAAGGTTTAGCTAAAATCAATGATCGCAAATTGTAATAACGTTATACATTATTTTTACCAATTTATAGCACATTATGAATAATAAAGTGAACGCTTTTAGTCAGTCGATAGAACATACGCCGGATGGCGCGGACCAAACTGGCTGTCGGCTTTCGCGTAACATTCATTATTGACAATTTGAATGGGACAGAAAAATGTCAGACCCGTGTTGTATGTAATGTAAATATTTGATCAAAATAGAACCCTACCATATCTTCCGCTAGGCAGATGCTGTTTGACTGACATATTAAATATCCGACTGACATCTAGCTATGAGGGCAAAGCTATTTAAAAACGAAAATCGCATATCAAATATCCCTTATTTATGAATTCACTTTATAAGTACTTAGTTTACACTGGTTAGTTTAATTTATGTGACATTTTACGTGATTTAGTTTAACTGAAAAGCATAAGTGAAACGAATTATGAATAATCCTTCGGAACATGATATATTAGTTGCCACAAAAATTCCCAAGAGAACTTCAAAAAGAGACTCACCATTTTGTTGATGATCGTTTCAAGTGGCTAAAATGCCAAAATTTTATCAATTGAAACTCGCAGTAATAGTCTTGAAAGAGGACTGAGTTGCCAATAATAAAAAAGAAGAACTTGTTCTATTGTAATATATATACCTATACCTAAGCAAAATACGACTCACTGACTGACTCATGGCGATATCTTCAAAACTACCAAGCCTTTAAATATGGCATGCCAACTTGAAATATGGCATGGATTTTCCTTTCACGGCGTAGATATTCACTGAGATCGGTTTTTACGATCACGAGCGGTTGACGGTAAAAACGCGAATGAAGTCAGAGACACCAGCTAGTAGGTAATAGCAATTTGAAAATACTTTGCAGATACTTTTCTTACTATCATAATTGGCATGAGTAATGAATATGTTCTAAATCATATTTCTCTGTATCTCTTTCTAGCAAAATAAACACCTTTATGCTAGACTACAAAAGAGCATGTTCCGAGCTCGAACAGTATGTTTTTCTTTTACATACTAGTCATATACATAGATACACATAGGGTCTGCTTCTATATAGTTATAGGTTTAGCGTTATTGCTACAATCTCACCTGATGTTAAGAGACTATGTCACCCAAGATGGTGGGCACACTAATCTTGTTGAAGAACTGGGTCTCAAGTGCAACTGCCGGAACACACCTACAAGTATTTGGAGGTCGATTTTCAACTTGAGGGTGGTAAATAGCCAGACGGGCGTTCGAAAATACCTTACCGCCATGCTATGATTTCATCACGATGTTTTCCTTCACTGAAAGCTCACGGTAATTGTAGGAATTCGAACTCACGTCCTTTGACGCGGCGTCTGTACACGCTACCACTGAGCACTACGCACATATGAGCAAATTCTAGTTCTTGTAAATAGTTTCAATAAATAATCCTCATTTCCAGGTCTTAAGTAATGCACTTATCAATTAAAACAACATTTAATTTCGGTTCCTCCAGATAATACAGTAGAACCTCTATATATCGATTATCAAGGGAGACGCCAAAAAATTCGAGTTGTAGAGTTTTCGACTTATAAAGAATGGAGATTATGGTGTTTGAAGCGAAAGAAACAAAACATTTTTTCGAGATTTGGAGGTTTTCAACTTATCGAGGCTCGACTTAACGAGGTTCTACTGTATAATTTTTGACTATAAAATTAAGTAATTATTCAAAATTATTTCAAGTCAGTCTTAGTTTATTTGAATTTAACTGATGATTGAAGTGCAAATATAATAATATCTCGAAAAGCAAAAATAACATTGTCAAATGGTATTCTGAAAATTGTGTTTCTAAGTTAATGTCGCCATTAACAACACTTGCCCCGGTCCGACGAGATTTATGAATGAATATTCGAGTTAAGCTACAGTTTAAAATGTTAAGCTTCAATTTATTTGGACTAGAAAAGTAGTAAATACTACGTGAAATAATAGTCTTGACTAACTGGAAAATTAATTGATTTTACTAAACTATTACCATACTTGCGAGGTATAAAAGGTAATCCGCCTCAGCGACGGCAACAATTTCATGTACTTACTTAAAAAATAGCAATTTTGGTACCATCATTTATGAAACGTTTTACATGTTTTATTATTAAACAATTTACTACAAAAGTATTGATCTTTGGTGCCTACATCTAAAACAAGTCCACGATAGCATACGCCTACCTATTATACGTAAGCCATAATAAGGTAGAAGATTTTTTAAATACAAAACTAAAAAGTGACATACGAGTATTGTTATTAGGCATTGCACATTAATACATACAAACGCAAGTTACTTCATCTTTAAGATAATTTTATTAAGTTAAACATCGCCCTTTATATCATGTTATTTCAGCGCATTGGATATTATGGCGAATAAAAATAATTCAACACTCGACTCGGGTTATTATGGGGTAGGTTATTAAATAAATCTTATTTTCATTTACTTAGAAATCAGTAATAGGTAAGAACAACTTCCGGTAACTATATTAATAATGAACATATTATAGTACCTTCAATATTTCCTTAGACGGTAAATAACAATAATATATAAGTAAGATTTATTAATATACTCGTTTTTATCTGCGGCTTCTTAATATTGATTTTATCAAACCAATAAAAAGTTTCATAAAATGTTTATCCCTTTCTTTACCCCACTTCCAATAAGTTTTTCGCGACAAAAAGTAGCCTATCATCGTCTCTCGTTCTCATCTATATACCAAAAATCATCATAATCGATTAAGCGGTTTAGGCGTGAAAGCGTAACAAACAAACAAATTCACTTTCACATTTATAATATTAGTAAGAATTTTTGATCCCTTAACTACCAAACTGAGATTATTCAGGTGGCTGGTTTCACTTTTCATGCTTCATATCTTCGTGATGGTTATCTTGCTATTTAGTTAAAAGTTAAAAGTTAGAAAAAGGTTAGCTTGAGTGTATGTAGTGTATACGTATGAGAAAGTAAGACTGTGAGATTGTACGTGTTGTTATGACTATATTAGTATTGATTTAAGTACTAAGCAGCTGGTATTACTAAAAAAATAAACAACTGAAAGTAAAGTTTATTAGATATAACACAAAAACAAAACCCATTATTTCTATGTTCATGGTTGAGGTCGTGCACAATAAATAAAATCTTGTCTACGTCGTAATCTCGCTAAATAAAGACACGTATTACAGTTTAGTCGTATATCATGATTAGAGGAGCCCCGTCGACGCTCCACACGCTACCAATCAATATCAATGTGCTTACAATACTTTCACGACCCAGCAACCTGACGAAATTATTAACTTATGACAATAACATGTATCATGTATGTAACTCACTCAATTATAACGAAAGTAATATTAAACTGAGCGTTGTCTGTCCCTCAGACGAATGTTCTATTAAATTTATACAGGTTTATAAATCGTCTTCTTTTATACAATCACTGCCTTCAAAATTTTTTGTTTGCTATTTGTGATACACCTAAAACTTTAAGTATATAATATAACGTTACTATGAAATAAAGTTTTGTACTCACAATCACATCACAATTATTATTATGTTCATACTAACATACGTTAATCATTGACTGTTTAAATAAGTAACAATATATCAATGTGGAAAATCAGAGTGATGGCATCGTGTCTGGTAGTTAGCACTGTAGAAACCACAGCAATTGCTCAGAGGTCAACATTTCATCCAGAGTCATCGCTGCCCTGTGGAACTGTAAGCCTCTCGGCAGTTGAATGTTATTCGTTATTTCCGAAATAAAATTAACTAAAGAATGATCACTGCGCTCATAGTAGTCACGCACAGACGTCTAGAAAATTGTTTAATTACTTAACATATAATGGCTTGTTCCAGAATGTGGCAGGCCTAAGCGTGTCATAATTTTGGAGGTTATTCTTTATGTAAGAACTACAAAATCAAGAAAAATAAACTGTTTTAATTTAAATACAAACCATTACCAAACTTTAGGAATAATCGTTTACTTATTTGATCACTTGCTTTGTTCTTCTATTTTTAAGAAACATGAGCAAAAATTTAAGGCTGATTCGAAGGTTATAACTTTTGAAGATTATTGTTAGCTCGTATACCACACGTGAACTACAGTTGAAAAACAAAGCTATAATGAAACAATAGACTTAAAGATTTTTAAAAAGGAAACTGTGAAAAGGATTGAAATAAAAAGTATGAGAAAAAGTATTATTCAATAATCGTGGTTGAGAATTATTAAATGATAAAGATATTTATTCTAGACTACCAACCTGTTTTCCCCAGAACCCTTATATAAGACTAAAGTACGATATCATAATTTAGCCCGGCGGGTTCAAATTCTGCTTACGACTTCAAGTGATTAACCCATTTGAGTACTACAAGCACCAAGCGACCAGATGAGAACGACCTCCCGATATCATTCAAAGCATTCTTTACACTATACAGTTGTTGGTAAAGGGCTGGAGCGGGAGAGCTCTTTTTATGGAAGTATCGCCGAGCTCAGTAATGGAATGTTTGTACCGATACTCGTATATTATTGATATCACGTTTAAATATTGGAATATTGGAATCCCTTGGGTGTTAACGCTGTCACAGCTGTAATAAATTGAAATATTTATCGATAATTTTAGTTAAGTCAGTACAAACAAAACTACAGCTCCGTTGTTAAGTAGTATTTAAATTGATACGTATTAAAGTAGCCTTTATTTGATTATAACATCTGTTTATAATTACACGTCGTATAGATTAAAGTATTTTTAATAACTGATTTCAGTTTTCGAAAAATATTTATGAATAGATTGAGACGTAAATTAACAATGTTAAAATAACAATTAAAAAGTAGTTCCACACTTGAAAATATATTTTAAATATAGTATATATATTTTTATATACAAAAAAGGCCTTATGAACAAAATTGTTTATTGCACTAAATATGTAGGTTTATTAAGTTATCATTTGAAACATTGAGTAAACTAAAATTTATTACGTGTAAGGCAATTATTGTCTGTAAACATAATATGCTCTAATGAAATTCTTGTAATTCAAATTAATCATTAACTCTCCATTTAAAGTAATCATCAAATCCAACTTTTTAGAACTATTATCCTTCATTCAACTGTAATCTAAAGCTTTTGTATATATACACGGCCAAATGAAGGCATTGTGCTTTATAGTAAGTATAAACAAAACCATCCAAGGCATCCAAAAGCAAAGGCACATATCGGCAATTCATCGCTTTCGTAGCTGTCATAGCACTTGAAAATCTTTCAGCGGCTGGAAATAGAATAGCTAAACTCGAAACACAGCAAACCAAAAAGATTCCCCGGTAACGAATTTATCACCATATATATAATGGTTTCAATTCGATCGAGTATTACTGGATACCCCGTCACGTATTCAGTTACCGGACCTATAGATCGCTTGAATCTAGTCCGGTGAAGCTGTAAAAGCCCCTCAGGCTTACAGTGTAGGTCCCTTCGGAAAAAAAAGACTCTTGAATCCAGAAGGTGATAGGCCTAAACATGTATTACACCTGTTTTAATAAGTACGTTATAACGCTAGAAATATATAACGTACAAAAAACATATGCGTTGCTTTTATTTTTTTATAAAGACCACCTTGTGAACCTGTATACTCTAGAAATTATTCGGACTCTTCACGACGCAACGACTGACAAGATTTAAGATACTGCCCATATATTTTTGAATTAAATTGCACATAAGTTATTATTTATGTAAAACATGCGACTCTGCAGGTGCAATACATTTTATTTTAAAACTTTCTGTGATACAAATCGCAACTTCTATTAATAAATATTTTTCTCAACACCATGGCGTCCACAGAAGTTTCTATATCTCAGCTAGGCAGACTTACACGCATAATACTTAGAGTGCTGCTTGACCCTTGTCACAAACCGGAGGCAACTTTTCCTAAGTCTTACCGTGATGTGAACGCTATAATTTGATTACATCCTACGCAGCACCAAGTTCTATTTAATTAACGTAATTATTTGTCTCCGTTCGAACCAACGAAATGATCGGTACAGAGTAATTGAGATTTGAAAATTGATTGTCTCCCATTAGATCATTACTGATCTAATATTGGGTAGTTAAAAATAATTTTCTTAACATCTGATGTTTTTATTAGCAAAAATTAGATGTATTTTTTTTGTTTTAATCGTTGATCTAATCATATTACAATTTGTCGACATTTTCATTTACATTTTCAATGCTGTCAAGTTATGAGGTATGTATTGATGTATTGTGTATGTTTTCTGTGATATGTATAACCATTTTATTTAAAGATTAGTGAACCAGGTTAGCCTCCTACATATATCCCGCTGCCAAAAAAAATACTTAGTCAAGACGGTAGACTAAATATTATCATATCAAATATATCATTAACCTAGGTGGTGCACCAAACTTCATTCGCGTTTTCTTCTTTAAAAATCCGTGATTGTAAAATACGCTCTTAGCTGGAGTTTACGTCGTGAAAAGAATATGTATACCAAAATTCAAGTTTGAATGTTTTGGAGATATCGTGATATATTCGAATGTGGTATTCGCTTATATTTATATAGATTAAACATTTATGTGAAAATTAAAAAACAGGATAAATTAGATAAAGAGTATGAATGTCGATTACAGTTCAATTCTAGATGAGAACCACCCAGGTAACCCTATATGTGAAATATATATGTATATAAAGGTAAAAAAAACGACATAAAACTTAGGACACTGGAACTTGCTATCATTTAAGTAATAACCGGTGTCACAGATAGTTTTTTTTACTTTAACTGGTCTTGTGGTCGAAAAAAAAAATATGAAACGTCAATATTTTAAGCGATACAAATTGTAAGAGTGGTGAGCATAATAGAAGCCAGTGTCGTTCAACGCGTGGTTGCCAACACCATAAACATCAGTAAAAGCGTAATTTACCGTTTTTGGTTAAGGTTTCATATCAACGTGTTACCACGCTGAAAAAGGAGTTTCCTTTTTTATTTCAAAATTCAGTCAGTAAGGGGTTCCTGCGCAATAACTCTAGTCAGACCACCAGCATCCTAAAATTCAAAAGATCGCTCAGTTAGAGGAATCCGTATATGGATATTCTCACATAATCAGCTACATAAATTCTTCTTTTTAATAAAACCTAGAAAAATTAAGAGAAAAAAAAACAAGTAATCATTATCAAAAATGTATGTTTTCGTAGCTACTAATTATACTTATCAAAACCAAACAATGAAAATGAATATTTTTGAGAGCGGGTCTTAAAACATGGCAATTTAAAAAATTGTTTTAACTATGTTAATAATATTAATGAAATTTGAGGTATTTTGTTTTTAACTTACGTTTTAATGAAACTTAGTATTAAAAATAATACTGGAAACATTGTATTTCATTATTATTTTCATTATAGAGTATAGGATGTTTACCATATATACAGTGAGGCAATTAATAATTCATCTATAATTAAGTTTTTTCCTGCAAATCTACAAACTGTGGAATGCTGATATGTGTCTGGAATACCACATGTTTGTATAGATTTTATCTTGTTGTAATAATATATATTGAATTGTTACTGTAATCACAAGTATTTGTAACCATACTCAAAAACTACTTAAATAGATATCTAAACGAATAAAATTAAAGATCTTTCAGTAGAAAAAATGATCGCAGATAAAATAAAACTTTTGCACGTGTATCAAAACTTACCGTCGTCATAAAAAGAACGGGATCCCACATCCAATATGAAAATACAAACGAATTCGTAACTCACAAATCTTATTCGGGGTTACGTTTGTACAATGTAGGTGAAATACGAGATATGAAGAATAAAATGTTTCTTTAATTTTATAAGACCACGAAAGAAATCATATATATAAATACTCGTATAAATTACTCCCTTTAGTCCAACTTCATAATTCTGGTAATTTATGTTCTTATCTAACTTTTTAAAACAAAGCCGTCAGAGGAAACACGTAATTTAACTTTCGCAGGCATTAATTCACTTAAACGTGTAATATTCAGGAGATTTTCATCCGTTCCCGAATTAGCGACTGTGGGTCCCTTGTCAAATGATGTTTCGACTGTTCAAATTAAATTTAACTACGATACTATGAAGTAGACATTAGCAAATTAAAGCTTAAAGCGAATTCGTAAATCATAATAAATGTTAAACTATTGGTTATAACGTGGTATGAGATATCAATTAGGTATTCAGTAGCTTGGGCAATAATGTAATATGCTTACTTGTTCGCAATTGAATTTGAAAGCATAACTGATTTGAAGAGTGTTATAATATTCAATCGCATTATATCTTAATATCAGGTTAGATTATGGTCAAACGTGACATGGCATCACAATAAATATGTGCTTAGAAAACATTTTGTTAAAGGCTTCTGAAATTTAAAAAGATAAAGTAAAAAATTATAACTTTTAGATTATACACATAACTATAACTTTATAAAAATTTGTTTACAAAGCTATGAAGTGTACTACTCAAGTAAATAAAAAAGATTACTGATTTTTAAATACATTCTTAAACGATATACCTACGTTTGGAATACCTGATGTACAGTAAAAAAGTATATAAAATTGGGAAGGCGGACTCACGGTATTGAGTCGCTTTCTACATAAAGTTCATCCATCTTCAACGTGATATATGGCATGATAGATAGGCGTATCATCGACAGATCGAAATGTGATTGCGTTTTTCTGTTTGCTAAATTATATCATATAATTAAAATATACCAATTATTATCGATATTTTTTATGTTTTATTACGTCAATGTTTAGGATTTTACAGCAATTATATCAGGCCTTCATATATGATTTAAAACAAAAAAATTGTAGACCTAAGATTATTGAGATCGCCAGAGATTTTAGATCACTACTCGTTAACTATTTATTATACGTCGAAGGAAAACAACATATGTGATTTGCAGTAAATTAATTTTTGGCAATTAATGTAGCCAAACACCCTCAAAGTTGAAGTACTCCTGAAGCAATCTATTAAGTTACTAGATAGATAGATAATATTTTTTGTCTATTGCACCTACTTCGCATCAACTCTGTAACTATGAAATATTTATTGTTCGCATAATCAATGTATGTCATAAAGTTTCAAAGACATACAGGTAATTCTATATAATAAATGAGGTTATTATTTGTGTAACCATATAATTCTGACATAACTGTAACATTAGATTCAAAAGATAATGTTCGCGAATGAAAATAATACTGTTATATGATGCCTCAACGTATTTATAATATTGGATAACTTTGCTGATGTTCCGTAGAAAAAAATTTCTCCGTCTCGTTGGCCACCTGAGACGTGTATCAAAAGCACTGACATTTCTTATAATAACATAATTCGGCAACTCCCGATGGATATCAGTATTACAAGTTTTATATCATAGGCCCCGTAAACGTTTTATATTCACCGTTTGGACGTAAAAATGTATACAAAATTTATATACGAGTTCTTCTTCTTCTATGTTCTTATTCTATACATAATATATTATTAAGCGACTGCTCTGTTTATTCGGCAGCCGATTAGTGTGTTTATATAATTCAAGAATCACTAAACCGATGTAATTTATTATATTCTTAAAGCATTCTATTTAGCCACTTGTTTTACATAGTTTTAAATAAGGTAATACATAAAAGTGTTTAAGGCGATAATAGTAAATATATCTATATTAAGTAATTAACTATATTAAGTAGTATCAAAAGTATTATAGTAAGGTAGAAATATAAATAACCATAGAATATACGTTTTGTAATTAATATTACAAAGTACAGGCACCATAGTCGTCTACGAGTCAATCTCAAAAAGACTGAATTCATGCAGTGCTGTTTCTCCGATAAGAACAATGACTACGAGGCAGAACCCATTATCAAAGGAACTCCATGAAATCAAATAGAGGAATTCAAGTACTTAGGATCCGTAGTCAACATCATAGCAAATACGTATATAGATATCTCTATCAGAATCAGAAAGAGCTGGCACAAATGGAGGTCGGTCTTCGGAGTTTAAAGCGATGATAGCTCAGTGGTAGTGTGTAGGAACGCCGCGTCATGGGACGTGAGTGCGAATCCAACCATCTACAATAGCATGGTGATAGGGTTTTTCCTAATGCCCGCCTGACTAGCTACCACCCTCAAGTCAAAAATCTGCCGCCAAAATACCAATGGGTGTGTTCCAGCAGTTGCACTTGAGTGCCAGTCTCTCCACAGGTTTAGCGTGTCTACCAACTTGGGCTTAATTGTCACTTAAGATCAGGTGAGATTATGGCCATAACGCTAAACCTTAACTATAAAAAAAAAGTTCTGTGTGATGCAAAAACTCCTGTTAGAACTAAACACCTATAAAAAAGCAGTTAGATCGGCATTGTTATAAGATTCACCGTCGGCAAGCGTAGTGGTCAGTCTACGAATAGGATAACGACGCGGAAACCAGTTGGATACGAAAGACGTAGGGTCGATGTTCATAACAATCTATGGAAAAGGTCTAAACCCAGCAGATGGCAGCATAAGGTCTTGTCTTGTTTACTCTTACACAGTCTAATGAAGTAAGGATACGCATATACTTGTGAATTTAACGTCTTGTTTAACAGATTTATAATCGAAGTCATGACTCATAATTCAATATCTCAATTAATGTCTAACATTATAAGATTAGAGTTTAGCGCCTCCGAGCGCCCGCGGCTATTGTACTCTTAATTCATGTTAATTTCGTACCGACAGATCTCGTACATGTGTTTGGAATGTTTCACATGTAAATTCACGAAGGTATTTAATGATATTATCAAGATGAGCTGTAAACTTTTTGAGATTTTAGCATTATAAAATGTTCTATATTACCTTTGCATATGCTTGATTCTGTGTAGAGTTTTATTTCAAAAACGATATGACAATATTTTTATTTTTGTTGATTTGTTTTTAAAGTTACGTAAAATGTAAAATATACGAGTTGGTTCATCTTAGTGAGTAGAAAAAACAAAGCATAAATTAGAACAGGATCGTAATTCTGACTAAAGTTACTTCAATATAGTTAATTATTTTAATGTCTATTTAACAACCGACAGTCTTTGGACCGATGCAAATTCAATTTCTTTCAAAAAATCTTTTCACTCCATATCGGAAAACTTAGTAACAATAATAGCTCTATGTGAAAAGGTTGATGTGACAAATTGGACATGTAAAGTGTTTGATTATCACAACGGCAAAGTCCCCGCTCGCTTGATAAATGTTATATGCCCTAAAAATAGAATATCTACAGATTTGCTTATAATCCATGCTACTTATAAGATATTTGCAAAATAAACTAAAAAAAGGAGATAAATATTTATGTAAATAATTTTATCCAAAATAAGAATCAAATAAAGAGAACATCTCCATAAATATTCATAAAACTACTCGCATATAGTAGAACATAATTAATCTCAACATTATATATTAACCACTGCAAGCGTACAAGTTGCCAACACTTTGAATACTGGCACGCAAATAACATTAAAATGTACACCCATGCAAAACCTACTCTAAAGTAGTTCTATAAGACTGTTCGCTTCGCATTCGTCACGAATGAATCGTCCTCGAGAGAAAACCTGAACCTCTGTAAATAATATTACTCAGCACTCTTTCATCCCTATAATTGATTGTTTCAGAATCTTTTTAACTGATACATAATACCTACTTTTGAACCATTATAGGAATTGACTATTTTATGAATTAGCTGGTTTTGCACACGTTATTTTTCTTTTTACAGTAATCAAAAACATAACCGCAGCGCTATCTATTCTGTAATTGGATAATGTAAAAACGTTCTTCATGAAAAAATACAGAATCGTGTCAATTCTCATGGTATTCTGTCAAAGAGAAGCTAAGCGATGTTATAGAAACATATTCATTTTTATAGATGTAGAGAGTTAAAAGTAATTAAAAATTTATAACTTCTATAACGAAATAAAAATGTAATTATGACTAATGCAGTTTATTCTTACTTGAAACAACCTAGAAGACAATGTCTATTAATGTTCTTATGACGGAATAACTAGTGGACCGATTTACATGTATTTTTTCATCATTGGTATACTTTTTGACCAATGCCCTCAGGCGAGTAATGTTTCACCAATTGCTAGCCAATATGCACCAATATATCAAAGTCAATTTATGACATACGTCGTGCCATACATTTGTTATTTATTTCTTTACGTGAGCAATCGTTAAAACATAACTTGGCTAGAATTAGTTGAAGTCACAGGGTGGACCGAGGTGTAGGTTGTTCAGAAAAGTTCATGTTACAGTGTCTAACTTCAGTTTAAATTTTAATTTTGTTAATAATCCAATCTACGCAGAAAGAGCTCACAGTGTCTTGTGGTCTTGCAATTGGTCTTTTGACAAAAGAAAGCGCCCAAACCAAATCTTCCAAAACAACAATATATCACTTTAAAGAACTTGCGATCAAAGAAGGACATAACTATTCTCCGTGCAGATAAAGGTGCATTACAGTAGTAATGGATACCGCAGATTATGATAATAAAATAGAACAACTTTTATCGGATGAAAGTACATAGAAGTTAAAATAAACCCAACTAACAAAGTTTTAAAGGCTACTAACTCTTTGATAAGCAGTTATTCCGACACATTAAATCTTGACGTAAACTGACTCGTCCCATCGTGTGCAAAACCTCCTAAACTGTATGGGTTACCGAAAATACATTAGCCAAATGCTCTACTACGTCCAATCGTGAGTCAGGTCGACACACCAACCAATAGACTGGCTTAGCACGTAGCAAACGTGCTTTCACCAATTTGTCAGTGATATTAAACACCTACAATTAGCTGACAGTGAAACCATGGTTAGTTTTGATGTCCAGTCTCTATTCACAAGCTTATCAGTACAAAACTGCATTGAAATTGTTTCCAAGAGATTAGCAGATAATAACATGCCCATAGAATATGCAGCATTACTCAAAACATTGTCTCACATCTGGGTATATGTTGTGGATGAATCAATTTTATGTACAAGTGAATGGAGTAGCTATGGGCTTGTCTGTATCTCCAGTAGTCGCCGATATTTTCATGGAGGTACGTACGTACGGTATGTATATGATACTTTCACAATCTTACCGTCTGTCAAAAAAGCTGCATTTTTAAATCATCTTAACTCTATCAACAATAAAATACAATTCACGTGGAGTTAGAACAAAATATATCTCTTCCTTTCTTAGATGTTTTAGTTATCCGTAATCCTGAGCAGCCTTTAGGCCATACTGTGTATAGAAAAATGACCCATACAGATAGCTGACGTTAACTTAAGTCTGCAGTTGCCGAACAGTCAGAAGAAGGCTCCAAACATTATCTTAGATTCGACAAACCACAAATCCTAGCCAAAGAACACCGATTCCTACCTAGGTTTCCTACCTACCTGATTTGCGAGGCTATTATAAATAAAAAACATCC
This sequence comes from Actias luna, assembly GCA_039707435.1. Lineage (NCBI taxonomy): Eukaryota > Metazoa > Arthropoda > Insecta > Lepidoptera > Saturniidae > Actias > Actias luna. Next base: position 9,507,362 of record JAZHAC010000006.1, on the reverse strand, counting down.
AAATTTCAATAGAGAAGATTGTTGGAAGCTAGCACAAGCATGAGATCCGATTATACATTTAATTAAATCGGAATCCAAAAGACCAGTTGCCAGACCTCAAAACACTGAGCTCTTTCTGCGTAGATCGGAACACTAACAAAATTTAAAATGATACTGAAGGTAGACACTGTAACATTAATTTTTCTGGACAACTACAACTCAGTCCACCCTGTGACCATAAAGGCTTTCGAGAAGTCGGGATCAAAATAAATAAACAACCGCGATAAAATCCGTTTAAATTAATTTTATTTCGATGAGTAATATTCGCGTGAACATAAGAAATCATAATATTATGTTACAGTACCTGCGTATTACATAGAACAATCTTTAACGATAATAAAAATTGTGACGATATAACTTTTCCATTATATTTCCAGTTTGTCAATTGCTTTCACCAATCAATCAATTACCTGTCCGTCATTTATTTACTAATTTCATAGCACTCGATCTGTCGTGAAATGGTTATTACCTAATATTTTAAATACAGTAAAGAAAGTAGGTAATAGCCTGTAGAGTATGATATTATTAGAGGTTGGTCCATCTATGTAGACTCGTCGCACTGGAAATAAAGGATCCTATATAGTTTATTTTATGGACTTTAGAAAATTTGGTGTAGCAATTTTTCAGGTAACCATCGCTTCGCAGTAATGGAAGAAATATCTTTAACCGTTAAGTTCTATTAGAAAAACCAAATCGCTCAATCTTCCGGCGATCTTTTGAAACGTAGCACACGACCCTAATCGGTTTTACTCTATTTAAGAAAAAAAAACCTATGAAGCTACATTATTAAATTTGAAATAAAATTACTGCTTATGACTTGTCAAACACTACCATCTGCTATAAAAATGCTATAAAAATTAAAATGATTTTTTCCGTTGTACCTCATATAACACACTTTTGCTTCCATAATGTACTAGTAAGCTCGATGGGTCAACACTTTTTACAACAGAGCTTGTATTTGGAAATTATGAATGAATTATTATATGTTTGATATATGAACATTTCGAAAAATATATTATTGGAAATTAATAAAAAATCTGGTTGTTAGTTATAGCGTGGCCGTAATGTGAAAAATACTTTTAATAATAGTTAGATAACGGTTTAGTTCTATTATTAGAGTAATTTTTAGTTACCACTGATCTGTTAAATAAATAGGGTTCTCTGATCTCTTAATTAAAATAACGAAAAAAAATATGACGGCCATACCAACCATAGACAAGTTTCTCTAGGTAATTATTTTATATTACTGAGTAATGCAATGAGTTATAGGTAATTTACTTTTTAAGAATAAACGTATGAATTATATATAGAAAAAGTTTCAATATCATTTGGTTTTCAAACTAAACTCATGTCACGTCTATCCAGCTAAAGTGTCTGCCGTGGTGCATTCGCCATCTTGGAACGTGATCCCTACGCAAGCATACACGTTAAGCTTCCCTATTTAAATGCGCCCTATTTTCTTCGCCAACTATTTTATTCAGCAAATAGCATACCCAATTTATTGGAAGGCATGGAGAGATGTTATTGTTTGTTGCATGAATTAAGCTCTTGTATTATTAAACTATTAAAAACGTGGGAATATTAGGTATATCTAAAACAATCATATAATATTATAAATGCGATAGTGGGTTTGTATGTTTGTTACGCTTTCACACCTAAACCGCTGAATTGATTGATCATGAATTTTGGTACAGAAATAAATGAGACCTAATAGACGCAGGTAGGCTACTTTTTCTAGCATGATCTTTTTTGGAAGAAGGGTAAATAAGGAAATAAACTTTGTATGAAATTTTTTATTGCGTCATCCGATTTGCTTAACAAAATCATTCATATCAATCATAATAACGCGAGCGAAGCTAAATCTAGTATATTATATTTTGAATTTACTTTACTTGTTTAAATGCAAACTTTTAGTTATCTCACAGTCTTATAGGATAATAAATTAGACTAACTTTTGCTTTTGACACTTCAAAAGTTCTGATTCTGAAGTACTCTTAGTTTAGTCCTGAAGGAATAATTTGCTTCCATTCATTACTTATTTCAACTCTTTAGATTGGATTTTTAAATTAAATGTAAATTATTATTTTCTTATTGAAGATTAAAAAGACTGACTATTAATTTATTTTTTATTACAAATGGATACTTCTTTGGAGTAGTCGACTGTAAGGTAATCTTAAAAATGCAAGAAAAATGACTAGTGCCATATAGGTATTTCACAGATAAAAACTCACTAATATACAAGTGGTTACATCAAAGACCAAAATATTTTCAACAAGTAACAAGAAAATAAAATTATATTGAATTTTATTAATATTTTCATATAAAGTGCAAACATTATTCACCCAACACAATGTCTTCTGATATTGTATGGTGCTCATCGTATTATGTCCCCGATTCTAAAAAAGGGTACAAGATAATAAATTATTTCCAGTCAAGGATGCTGATTTATGATCTTAGCAAATCAGATTCTTCTGATACGTACTTACATTTATATATTTTTTACAATATTATATTCTAAAAATTGAATTAAAATATATTTTGAACTTAAAACGTAAACTTACATTATAAAAAAACACATTAACAGATAGTGGTGGCAACAATTCTTATTTTTTTTTAATATATGGCCTTGCCTACATTGCACACGTAACCATTACAGTTGCCTACATAGTCCAGAATAATACATATACTCGTACGTTTAATGATTTTCATTACCAAATGTTGTATAACCTATGTTACTCAGAGTTAATGTAGCATTGTAATGGTGAAAGAATTTTTGAAATGGGTCTAGTAGTTCTTGAGTTTATTCGTTACAAACAAAAATTTGAAGCGATGATAGCTCAGTGGTAGTTTGTACGACTTCGCGTCAAGGGACGTGAGTTCGAATCCAAGCACCTACAATGAGCTTGAGCTTTCGGTGAAGGAAAACATCGTGAGGAATCCATAGCATGGTGGTAGAGGTTTTTCAAATGCCCGCTTGGCTAGCTACCACTCTCAAGTTGCAAACCTGGCTCCAAATACCAATAGGTATGTTCCGGCAGCTGCACTTGAGAGCCAGTTCCTCCACAAGTTTAGCGTGTCTACCAACTTGGGCCATATTGTCACTTAAGATCAGGTGATATTACGGCCATAACGCTAAACCTTAAGTATAAAAAAATACAAATCTTTCCTCTTTATAATATTAGTATAAACTATAAATCTCAATAGATAAACGTTCTTATTGTATGCTTTTTATGTAGAAAAACCGAAAAAAAATAGGAAATTTTAATAAAAATGTCTGGTTATCAATAACAGTTAGCTAAAAACTATACAGATCCATTCTGTATTCCATTAAAATTAATTGACATATTAGGTGCAATATGTGGTAACAAAATATGAATACTTGTATATTGTTTTAAGTAAATAGTTGAGCATTTGATATATACTTAGATTACCTAAAAAACATACTACTAGTATCTATATATCTTTTCACATACCGTGTACATTATATTTGAATTTGATACAAGAAAAAATCTTTATTCAGTTGTGACGTATATAAAAGAGCCTATAAAAATATTGTGATTAAAAGTAAACACTCAGACATGCTAAATTATATAAAAGTTGTGGCCACAACGCAAGAGTTAAGAAAACCGAGTTAACATGGGAAGCTCTCCGTCGGGCAGAAGCGCGAAATGACATGGATTAATTTACAAGCAACTTTAACACATTTTACAAGAGAAATTCATTTTATATATGTAGTCGGATCGCTTATTGTGGTCACGTAACGTAACCTTAGATATTATTTATTATAGTTTTAGAGTTTGTCAATAATCTCATAAAGTGTTTAATAAGAATGTAGCATAAGACGGTATTACGTTGAGTTCAGCAGATGATACTACTTCACAAGTTTTTTTATTAGTTTATAGTTTTTAGCGTTATGGCCACAACCTCTGCTAATGTTAAGTGACGATGTAGCTCAAGATGATGGACACGTTAAACGTACTGGTATTTGGTACCTACTGGTACACGAACACACCTATTGGTATTTGCTGGCAGATTTTTATCTTGAGGGTGGTATCGAACCAGTCGGGCATTATCAAAAGCCTTACCAGCATGCTACGGTCTCATCGAGATGTTTTCTTTCATCGAAAGTTCAGGCTCATTGCAGTTGGATTCGACCACACGTCCATTGTTGCGGCTTTCGTACAAAATACTAACTGAGCCATCATCACTTCAAAAAGTGTAGGTACCTGAACATGTACATTTCTTCGACAAGATCGTGGCTATTTACTCAGTTTGTATAAAACGATTTTAGGTACCCAATTAGATCGGCTGCATTTTTCGTTAGTGTAATTGGAAATTACTGAGAAAATCGTATTTTTATTTATTTAATACTTTCAGAGGAATAACAAAAATTGCTTGTTAAAAGCGGAGCTCTAATATTAATAATTAGAAGTCGCTCATAGCGGATTCCTATTGCCCATTTAAATAAGACGGGATTTTTTTAGAATATTACAGATAATAAACCAATGAACGGTTCTAATTCATGACCTGATAATTTTGTAGGAAATTGAACGCTGTATAAAAAAATGTCTGTTATCATTTTTCGATAAACCGTTGAGTTCAAAAGTTATTCTGACTCAAAGTTTTCTTCTTTTGACTTATTTTTTTTAATTTTACTAAATCGTTAAATTTTATTACTGTTTTTAACAAATATCATTAAAGGTTCTGAAATTTTTTATCATCTGTGTTTTTCTAAGCGAACACAAGTTCGTTAACAATTTTTAATTTAAAAAGCTTTACATTCAATAGTAAATGACGCCATTAAAATCAATTATACTTTTAGTGATAAATATCTTTTCAAGTATAGTAGTTTAAAATTTTAATGTAATATAAATCCGAAGTCTGTCACCAATGGAAAATTGTGGGCCAATGTAATAAAATATATAACATTTTTATATCCTAATAAAAGGAGAAAACAAAATCTACCACGTCGTACGTGAAATGCTGGTAACTAACTATAAACAGATAAAAAAGGATTCTACGTATAGAACAAATACTCTTTATGAATATTATTTATGCAAATTATATTAAACTTAAAGTTACTTTTACAAACCTATGTGCGTGATAAGAACTGCTGCTGTTAATAAATGCAAATATTTTAAATTAATGTTATAGATTAATATGAAAACTAAACAAGTCACAAAGAAGCTACAGCGATTTAAAGTTATATGCAAAATTTATGTAAATTATTAATTATTTAAATCTATGAATAAATAGATCAAAATAAGTTTATGATTTAAAATTTATCTAAATTTTTTGCTTGAAAACATATTGTAATTAAACGATATTTTATACTATTCCATATTAACGTGATATTTGATACATACAGATAGGCTTTGATTTTACAATAACAAAGACATCAACGTCAACATAAACAACTACGTAAGGTTAAGTAATTAAAATTATTTCTAAGGGTAATTTAATTCTTTTTATCCATTAAAAATTAAACGATAATTGTAATTTTTACAAATGATCTGTTTCAAAAGCTTCCTCTAAATTAAACCATTCAGTACATATACAAAAAGTTGTAAAATAAATCAAAACATGTGCCAAGCGTTGAAATTGTTTATAAATTCTAATACAATAACAAAAACTTTGGAGATATAGAACAAAGATATTTTTTAAAATAACTGAGATCTCACTATTTAAATATGCTTTGGTGTTTCATAAAGAAAATAGTATATATTATTATAGTGTACTTACTTCAAACGGCTAGCAGAAAATGTTTAGAATCTGCACAGGTTTACGTTTATAAATATCCTCAACCACCAAATACGTACATGATAGCACAATCGTAGTATTTGTAGTACCGTAGCACATGTAGAGGCGTGTCGAGTAGAGGATGCGCCGGTGCACGCGGTCGCGTCTGATCAGTTGTTCGCGTACTATAGTCAATTACCGCCACAAAGTTTCAGTCTGTCTTCACGATAAGTTATCAAAGGTAATTAATTTATAGAGATTCCACAGACAACAGTAGAGAGCTCGTAGAAAGCCGGCGGCGGCATGACGCGAAACAAGCGGGCGGCCCCGCCGCACACGCCGCCGCACTAATCAGTAATCGTTGCTGGGAAGGGAGGCTGCGTCGCTCTTCCCTCTCGTCCCAAACGCCTCACCCCGCCTCAGACCCCGTACTTAACGTACGTTCGAAGGGGTATACGCTGAATTCGGTGAAAAAGTAAATTTATTTGTATTTCATCATGGCATCGTGGCTCGCAAATTTTCTTTAACGGTAATTTTAGTGTTGGTTTAAAGAATTTTCTTAGTAAAATGCAGAAAATAATTAATTCTTATTTACCTGAAATTGAATTCATTTTTTTTTAAGATGTTATGTCTGGATGGGACATCTGATTACTTTACAGTAAATAAATAGTAATGTTAAATCAAAATATCACCTACAGACATTCATTTATTAATATGTTCATATATATATATATATTTACATATAAAGCGATGATTGCTCAGTTGATGGTGTATACGGACGCCACGTCAATGGACGTGAATTCGAGTACCTGCAAAGAGCTTGAGCTTTCGGTGAAGAAAAACATCGTTATGAAACTTCGACATTCTGGTAGAGCTTTATCTAATGCCTGCCTGGCTAGCTGCTACGCTCAAGTTAAAAATCTGCCGCCAAATAACTATAACTGTTTTCCGAGAGCTGCACTTGAGAGCGAATCCCTCCACAATGCTTAGCGTATTCACCATCTTGGACCACATCGTCACTTAACATCAGGCGAGATTATAGCTATAACGCTAAACTTATAATGTATAAAAATAAACCAAAACATATATCATAAAAAGTGCTTCCATAACAAAGAATAACTTACACTTAGTCATGTTAAATGCATTATTTTACATTTTCTTTAAAGTCACAAAACGTTATATACATGTTGGGCTAACGTATAATTAAAATATAAAATAAAGTTTCAGTATCGTCACCACGTATTACTTATCATTCAGTGTAGTGTAAAACACGCTTCCTCTTACGGGTGGTTAACTCGACTGTAAACGTCGATTGCGAATTTCATGTCGCCTAAACATGGTATAAAATCTCAGAAAATTCGCTTATTTTGAGCTTTAAATTTTTAGTTATAATTTAGTATAATTTGTAGTTATGTAGGTAAACTTTATTGTTTTACAATATTAGACATAGAAAAATACATGAGTGAATAACACCTGAATCTTTCAAGAAATAATTCCCTTTCGCGTTCCTATATCTTTTGTTGTATACAGGTTTATCCACATAGGTCGACGGCGATATGCAAAAATATTATCAAATATATCTCCTATAGTTACAATTTTAACTATGCGATGTTACCTAGAACACGATAGCTGATCTAATCGAGTCGCGACCACAATATGATAATTGTATAATATATAGTGGCATACTTAGGCGTATTGTTCCTAGATCCAACGTTGTATGTCCAGTAATCAATCAACGTGGACCTGAGTGGGTCACGACTATGGTTCATTCAACGCTAAATCAGTTATGTCTTTCTATTGGTTTGCTGCGTTACTTGATCAGATAGTGTATGTTTATCCGTCGTAGCTTACTGGTTGCTAGTGCTCGACGTAGCAAATTTCCTATTGTTACCGTTATTTTTAGACTATACTCTGCTTATCATCAAGTACAATGCTACCCTTTTTTCATTTCTATATAAAAATAATAATACCATTGTATGATTCCTTTTTATAGGCTCTGACGCGATAATGGCTCAGTTCATAGTGTATACAACTAGTGTGTACATCTGTGGATATGAGTTTGACTCCCTACAATAAGCCTGAGCTTTCGATGAAGAAAAATATCGCACGAAGCTAGAGCTTTTTCTATTGCCTAGCTTCCGCCCTCAAGTTGAAAATATGGCGCCAAATATGCCTCCACTAGGCTTAACGTGTCCATCATCTTGGGCCACATCTCCATTTAACATGAAATGAGATTGTGGCCATAACGCATAAAGCATTTGAAAAAAAGATATACTAATAATGAACCTGCAAATGAACCAAATCTATACACATTTATTTTAAATTTAAAATCGTAGTGTACCTTAGTTTTAACATATCTATAAGCCATGTACCGCGTGTTATATTTATCAGTCTGTTCAATTATAAGTGCATCACTCCGAAATTACTGGATAGGTTTTAATGAAATGTGACACGGTAATAACTTATTTTATGCATAAACGAAAGGGTTCCTGAGAGAGGATAATAATTAAAACTCAGTATTAAATGACTTTCTTGAAGAATTTTGATGAAGTTTTATTTATTCGATACCTATTATCTCTATGTCGAAGCATTGAGCCTATCGATAACTCTGTAATGGAACACAGCGAGAATAGTTGACATTTTATCCCAGAGATGATCTTTCATTTTCATTACTCTGCTTTTTCATTACTTTGCTTTTATTATTGAATACCTATATTCTGATAAATATTATATGCCTGTCCTCAGTAGTCATGAATAATTTGGCATAGACTAGGTGAGCTCTGAGCATCGTTACCACAAACATTGTAATTATAACAACTGATTAAGGCTTCAAAATGTGAAGGTATATAATTCTGTTATAGTAACAGTTTTATTTACTATGTATAATAATACCATGACTGCAAAATTACACTAGTAAGGCATAATTCAAGTAGAAAACATGAAAGTCGTAGAAGTATCTAGTTAATAATAAAGTCAGACCATTTTTAATTATTATTCATATATAACAATACTATTTTGTTTAAAATCAATGTAAAAATATTCTCTTCAAAATGTATTTTTCGAGAATTCTTTTTGAACAGCAAATTTATTTCAGCAGGTTTGATTACGTCCGGAATAACAAAATAACAAAAAAGATATTTTGAAGTGTTATACACATAATATTCACGTTTATGCATAAATAACGCAATTATACTTTACATTTTCTAGAGTAACAGGAATTTCTTGTAAGTGCCGCTCCGGTCAACGTGCACTACTGAATTGGCAACGATATTTCACTTTATTTACTATAAATATATTACATCTATGCCTATTTATAATTTACCGGTAAACTTGGTATGTCTTGTAATAATTCTCAACTATCAGTAGTCATTTATTTATTTTTCTGAGCTACACAATTAAAAGACAAAAAAATGATAATTGAATTAATAATCGAGTATGCTTAACATATAAATCAATAAAATCAAGAATATTTCATAGTTATAATACAGGTTTTCTTAGGTAAATGAAAAATACAATCCAGAAAATCATAGTCATCTGGTGTTTGAAGCTCCAAGATTAAAATTTCAAGTTTGGCACACAGTAGACAGTGTGTGCCGTCACGAGCGGTTCGTACTATCGTCCCCTCTCTCATCAAGGGGAGGGAACCTATTGTTCTGCCAGGTGAGGGCAGGTCACGGGTGGCATTCTATGGAACTAAAAGACAATAATCACGTAAAAGGGATTTTGACATCAAATTAATTTATGTCGAGAGCTGTAATATTCCGTACACGTAATATTACGTAGACATGAACAGCATATTTATAGTTTATCATATTTTTTTAATTGTTTATTTATCACAAAAAGATATAGGTACAGAAATGACAACATTAACTATAGTAACCACCTCCACCACCGCCGAAATATATATAAGACCTAAATGATAGTTAATTTATCTTAACTTATCAAAGCAATAGCAAACTGAGCAATGTATATGTAAGTGTGAGTATGTTAACGTGTGTAATGTAATGAATTTGTCAAAGTAAGTGTGTAAACTGTAAAATTCTATCGTGATATTAAATAAAAGAAAGCTATTGTTCAGTTTCCTCATTAGTAATATTTGTATTCTAATAGTGAATTAGATAAAGAAATAATTTCCTATTCCTAAATAACACACTGCCCATAACTTCATGTGCGTAGTCTCAATTTTATATATTTTTTTAAATGTTACTACTTTTTTAAATATTTTGTTAAGTCTATTCATATATAAATAGCTACCCACCTCATATAAAAGTATCTATCTAATTTTCAAGAATAAAGCTGCCGAAATTTAGGAGTTTAATAAGATATTTCCCTGTATACCACACATTAATATATAAACTAGTCAGTGCTAAAATTCCTAGGCTGCCATTGGAAGCGAGTCTGATACAGACAATATATATGTAGATTAAATATAATAACGTCTTTCTAATCTTAACGGTTAAATAAACAATATACATAGACATATATACGTATTTTATTAACAAAGTTGAAGAATATATTAATTCTAAAAACCATGGAAATTTTAACTCCCACTTTCACAGTCCTGGAGGTTGAATTACGAGAGAACCTTTCTTAAACGATGTCAACAGTATAAAATCAACACCCTCTTTAAATTTCATATTTCTACCCTTAATAGATTTAGGCAGGGCGTTGATGAGGCAGCCAGTACAAAATCTTCTATATGAAGGTTAAAAACAAGCTTTATCTTATACGTAGTATTAATTATTATATCTTTTAAATATTCAAACCTCTTATATTTTATAAGCCCTTTCTGCAATTACTTATATAACTTAAAATCCGTAGGGAAGTCTTTAACACTATATCTACTAACTGGAGTCCTTACAAGAATAAATTTTAAACTTAGCTTAAACATAAGTAATTGCGTAAATGATAGACTATGCCTATATGATGACATTAAATCTTTACGTTGTCATATAAATCAATTTCAAATCATTATTTTTATAGTTGATTAGTAGCCACATTAATTTATTTATTTCAATGTCCGAACACACGCGTACGGTGATAGTTATAGAGTTTAATTCTAAGGTAATAATATATTTTATAGGTTACTAGATCTTACGTGTGACTTCGCTCGCGTTATATTAATTTTGGCAAACAATTCGGATGACGCGATAAAAAGTTTCATTTAAAGTTTCAGAAATCCACTTTCAATAAGTTTTTCACGAGAAAAAGTAGCCTATCACCGTATCCATGTATCACTTTGTTCAAATTCATCACAATCGATTCAGCGGTTTCAGCGTGAACGTAACAAACAAATAAACTCACTTTCGCATTTATAATATTGGTAATGATGTACAGGTATATATACTATTTTTTAATGTACGTAAATTATTACATATATTTGATACGGTTTTATTAATAAGAAAAAAAATCTCTAACTCTGCTGAGTATTAAGATTAAGAGAGACACATATGTTTACATATACATAGAATATATACCTATAGTTGTACCGGTACCCACGTACGACATGCACACAGCATCGCAACTAATAATTTAATTGCGAATGAGAGTATGTTTAGGTTGTTTCGCTATCATGCCTTAACTATTGAACCGATCATCATCAAAGACACCGCATATACAAGAAGTACAGAAATTTATATCCCTTAGGATATAGAGATTCAATCCAGATAAAAGTACTTTTTGAAAATATACATATACAATAACGCTAGCGAAATCGCGTGCAAAATCTGTACTATCTGTCTTTAATGTAGGTAGTTGTTTTTTTATGCAAGTATTTTCAAATAGAAGATCAGATCAACACTGAGATTTATAAACTGAAATAAAATACATATAAAAAAAGTATAACAGATTACACTCGCATAGTGCTATTAACATTAACAGGTCAAGTTTGATTAAGTTACACAGATCATATAACCTAAAAAAAATGAATATTAGTTGTAAATATAATTATACATATTTATTTCCTTATCATAAAGCCAATACTTCGCCTGCAGCGTGCATCGTATCATCACAAGTATACCACCACGTATTTTAAAAATACTCTTGACACAATATCAACTTGAATGAAACGATGACGGCGCGGAAACGTTAAGTGAATGGATCCTGCAAAAACCAACCTTTATGTTGCGTGTTCGGAGTACAAATTGTCCGAGACCGAGATGTCCCACACATTGTACCGCAATGGGCTGATTGTGGATAAATTCAGTTTATTCTCGAGGGACTTTTTCTTTCGAAACGTTTCGACCTGCTTCTAACATAATTTTACGACATGTTAACACCACCAAGAATTTTTAGATCGTAGTATATATTGCATTTAGCCCTACGAAGGTTTTTCATATAGACTTTAAAATCCTCTTAAAATTTTACTATTTTTACTAAACTAAGCTTAGCGTTTGATCGCAAACTATAGCATCCTTCCCGCTTAGCATTATTTTTCTTTCTGCTCAACTCCTACGGATCGCAGAGTAATGTCAATACAAAAAAAAATTGACTGACAGTTTCTAAGATTATCGCAATCAAACAAACAAACATACTGTTCAGGTTTATTATATCAATATAAATTATGCAATCCGGTGATTTGTACGTAATAAAATAAACATAGATGGTAAAATAGGGTTACATATAAGATCAAATTTGGTATCAAAATGTGGTAACAAAAAAAATGTTTATGGTTATCAAAACATTGGCCGATGTCAGTCTATGTGAATCTAAATAGCCAGGCATCATTGCGGTACCATTGTGTTTAAAGTAATATAAAGTATGTACAAAATAACAATGATGAGTAATTGAAGATATTTCAGTATTACACCCCGTTACTGTAACGGTATAAGTTTGTTCAAACATTACAATTATCCTAAGCTTTCGAAATATCCCCCGTAAACTTGAAACTGAGGCACAGATTAAGGAATATTCTTACTAATTCCCGCTATAGTGATCCATAAGATGCCTCGAGGAATTTATAAACATAACTTTACAGTACCATAAACTACACTCTAACAAAGAATAACCAATCATGGATTAAACCAGAAATTATATTGTTAAATTTGAACTTACAACCTTCAACGCAACAATGGCGAGACCACATGTAATCAAAAATTTATTCTTCTACTCGACTTTCAGGTTGATGCTATCGCAAAATTAAAGAAAATACCAATCAATACCTATCAGTTTATACCCGAAGGACACTAAGGAGCTAGTCGGTCAATTGTTATAACATGTAATGCCATGACACTTCAAGCTACATTAATTCTATTTAATTGCATTTAGATTGAAACAATAAAAATATTTAGGTGTAACAAAATTCCCACATATGATACAAAGCAACATCTCTATCTGTCTATTAATCCACCATACAACACGTCATACATTTAAATTCCATCCTCACCATCTGGATGAATGGCGATGTACGACGGTGCGTTTCGCCCCAAATTTCTTTCTTCGCACGAGTACCTTGTGGAACCAACTTGCGTCGGTGGTGTTTCCGGACCAATACGACTTAGAAATCCTGAAGAAGTGAGCTTACCTTTAAAGCCGGCAATGCACCTGCGATTCCCCTGGTGTTGTGGGTGACCATGGGTGGTGGTGATCACTTATCAGCAGGTGACAAGTTCGCTCGTTTGCCGCCCATTCCATAAAAAAAAAGTGATCATAACGGAAGGATGACTAAGTCCATTTTTTTTCTAATTATATAAGTATACTCTTATTAAGTATTAACTTTTACCCGCGGCTTTGCTCACGTAAATATTGATTTTATCAAACAATTCTGATTCCGGTACCTGTTATTTTCAATAAATTATATCAAAGGAGACTGGTATAAGTACATTTGTGCTTGTAGTCATTTATAAGTGGGCCACACATTAATTTGGCGATAATGGCTTACACATAAAATATAGATATATCACGCTTTTTTGAAGGACTATTTAAGATAAATATTTATATATTATTATTATATACGTGTAACTCTAACGGTTTATGCAGCGCACGCCAGAATTACTCGCAAATGGCAAATTTTTTTCCTTCTTACTTGACATTTATAGTTATATTTTGGACAATTCACACAATATTTTTATAAATTATAGCCTATGTGTTATTTTGATGCCTAATCTATATAACTGTAAAGTTTCATTACAATCCATTCAGTAGTTTTTGCATGAAAGAGTAACAAACATCCATACATACGTACTTACAAACTTTCACGTTTATAATATTAGTTAGGATAAGTATAAGGTTGTATATTATACATATGTGATACAATACAATCTATAAGAGTAATAGTAAATTAAGACGACGCCAAATAAAAATCAATACATATTCTTGCAATACTGTATCAAACCGACAATATAATGCAGTAGACTTGAGCTTAGAAAAGCATTAACTAAAATAAAATCAACAACATCATTAATGTAACTTTAATAGTTAAATCTCAATGACCATTTTTACGGGATAAAATATTTATCACGATATGTATTTTATAATCTCTTCATTTGAATAAAATATAATAGTCCTCTACAATATCTAATTAGTTGTCACTATTTAGGAATATTTTATCTACCAAAAGTAACTACTGCAAATTCACCCTACAATAAACCATGGTATGTTTAAAAACTTATTAATAAATAATTCATTGAAGTTCGCACAAGTATAGGCTAGAACTTAATATTTATACTCGTATTAGAAAAAAAAATCCCTAGGAAATACAGAATGAATTATCTAATAAGAACGATACTCGATTTTGTAATTATTACACCTTTCGCAATCAAATTCAGAGTTTATGGTAGCGTGTAGTAACCACAATTTCCTTAGACCTCAATTTATAACTTACCCTTGCACTTCCCATTTCAAAGGGAGAGCTTAACGAGCTGGCAAGGTTCTGTTATGACCGAGCTCGTAGACCGTTCATTTAAGGCAACCTGCCAATGAACAGCGAGAGATAAGAGATGGTTGACGTTCGGAAAACTAAACCAACGAAGCAATTAAACGTTAAGTATCTGTAAAACTCGCGCTGGTTATATAAAGATTTTAACTCGTCAAAGAAGCGGATGATTGGTCTTATTAAAACTTGTATCTAATTACACAAATCTTTCTATTTACTATTTTAATAAATATCATTATTTGCATGTCTGTGCGAATTTTTTTTATATAAAAATCTTGTGTGAAGATTCGTTCGTCCACGCTAATTTCGGAAGCCTTTTAACAAATTTCAATGAGGCTTGGCATATGTATTTATTACTACGTACAATTTGAGTGATACAGTATCCTGATAAGTGTCCCTATTCTTGAACGGGATAAGTGACACTGTGGTCGACTAATTAAATACTAGAAGTGTCTGTCAAACAACTTTGTATCAAAGTCAAGTTTTTATCACATTTGGATTAAATAGAAAAAACAATTATATGTGTAGAAATAAACTTCCTCTTCGGACACTTGTAAGTTACTCGTTAATACGTACACCGACATAATGTATTTTTCTGGATATTTAAACAAAAGCTTCTCTGCGCTTAATTTTACATGACTCATACAGTCAATGGGTAATATGATGATTACCTGTACGAAATAAGTGAAATGTGTACATTATTACATTAGACAAACAATGTCAACTACTATAAGTCCATTGTACGCGTTGTATTATAGGTATACAATATTAACAAGATACACGTAACGTGTTTACCATCACTGAAAGTTCAAGCACATTGTAGGTGAATTCGAACTCACGTCCCTTGACGCAGAGTCCGTACACACTACTATCATCTATCGCTTCAAATACTTATAAATATTTCAACTCTGACCTATCAAATCCGTAAACTTACAAAAACCTAATAATACCTAACCAACCGGTTCATAGCCAAGTTGAATTCTCCTATAATATAATTTTATACAATGTTTGAAATTGAATTTTTATGTACTGTATAAAAAGCGGAAAATTAGTTTTAGTAAATAGCGGTTTATACAGAGTTGTAGACCGGCTGTATCGATTTTCAGATATTTCGAACGCGGCTAAAACTAGAAATCAAACGAAGTTAGGTCATTCGATACTTAAACACGTAGGTATAGCAGTATAGTATATACACTATAAATATGCTTTCTAATATAATACTGATATTTTAATTAAGTTATAACATACATTAGAGGCGGGAACTTTTTAATGTTTTGATGTTAAATATAATGGATAATTGTAATTACATTTTGACAAGAAATACAAAGTTCGGGAATTTGTTGTCATCGTGACGATAAGTTTTTAATTTGTAGAAAGAAAAATAAATTTATATAAAAGAATAAGTTACAAATCAATGGGCCACTGATTAATTATTTGAATTACAGTGGTAAAACATGCATTAAATTGGTTGTTTATTTATTAATCAGGTTTTAACATAATGTGTATTCAGATAAGTTTTATAGTATAAAAAACTTGTTATGATAGGCAATATTAGAAGTAGTTTAATAAAAATAGGTAGTTCTTTATCATTGAAAAACTCGTGTCTTTTTAATCTTCACCTTTAAAATATTCGTTCACTTAATATTTCCCTTAAATAATTAATTATAACTTTAATATTTTATTCATATACATACTATTTAAAAATGTAGAAAAAAATTGTCGAAACATTCTCCCAGGCGACTTATAAAAAATATGTTTTAAAATGTTGAGCACGACGCGAAAGCGTCGGGTAGAATAATTAAAAATCACATAGCAGGATATATTTCCCTCGGGCAAGGAGAGTACGGCAAAACAATGCTTGCACTTTGAAATTAGCTCTAACCCCAGTACGTTCCTTGTACACCGACAGAACTACGTAGAAATAATTAACTAACTAATTACCTAAGTAAATATTAAGAAATATTATAAACAAGAAGGTATTTTAAAAAGGATAGGGTATAGTTATAACTTCAACCAATAGAAGATTCTAGTTAAAAACCTTACCTAATTTTTTATGGTTTCCTGGAAGTGGGCTGTGATCTACCTCTGGTGTTTAAAGCGTCCATATGCTAAGGTGATTCCTTACCATCAGGCTGGCCGTACGCTTGTTTGTCATTTTAGTAATATAAAAAAAAAACCTAAATAATTCATCAAAAAACTTTTGCAATTTCTGTTTTTTTATTTTTTTATTTAACTAGCCGTGCTCGCAAATACTTTCGAATTCGTAAGCCCAAATAATTAAAACGATTTACTATTGTATCGCTTAAAATTTGATATTTCATAGAAACGCGGTACACTGTTTACTTGATATTAGAAGTATAAATATAATTTATCCATAGTCTCTCTATAGATTTATTCATACCTATTTCATTCCTTCGAGTTTTATTTGCGTGACTATAGATTGTCGATATATTGCTCTACACCAAAAATCATCGAAATCGGTTCGATTAATTTCGGTACGGCATAACTTTTTTTTATGCTAATGGACAGCAAACAGGCAGACGGTCCATCAGATGGGAAATGGTTACCGTCGCCTATGGATAGCCGCAACTCCGGGGGTATAACAGCCTTGTGGCTGACCTTGACGGATAAGGCTGATTTTCGGTGAGTAAACAGATGACATTGAGGCATTATCACAAACGATGCAGCATAGTCTTCCTCTTCTACCTGCATTACTGTTTGCTGTACCTGTTTACAAGGAGTAACTTCGACCATTTCAGCATTATTCCGCGTATATTAAAAAGGTATAATGACCTTTATAAAAAAACGCGAACTTTTATATTCTATTCTATTCTTATCTTGATATTATATATAGCTACACCTTTAAAACATCGTTACGGATTGATTCCTTGCTTAGTTTTTGTTCGCAACTGGTTTGTCAAATATAATTAATCCCATTTTGTTTATTTTATATTTATAGTGCTGTCATGCATTTTCTTCTATTATGTACCTAAACTGTAATTTTTTTATAATAAACTAAATGTCTTCGCGACTTCGTTCGTGTGGAACTAAAAATTATTATTGTTTTTTTTTTGCGGAATCACATTTTCTAAAATAAAAGTAGCCTTAGTTATTCCTTAGAACATCAGCTATCTACCAGCGGAAGTCCCTTCCAAAATAGGTCCAGCCGTTTCAGAAACTAGCCGGAATAAACATACAGACAAAATTAAAAAAAAATGTTTTTTTTTTTTATATGTAAGTGCCGCATATACTTCCATATGCATTTAGTAAAAAGCAGTTATTTTGACATTACAAACAAAGACTTCAATTTTATTTATTTGTATAGATTGTTTTTAATTGTGGATATCGTGGCCATGTATAAATAACGGCACATTATCACGTAACTTTGAATGATATGATCCAATAATAGGGTTTATCAATCCATCATCATCATTCACACACATTCATATCTTTAAATTAGTATTTTGCAATTAGAATAGAATTCAGCAAAATAGATAGGATTTATACTTACTGTGAAGCAATTGTAAAAATAATAAACCATCTCTATTAATTTATATTTGAAATTACATTAACAAATGTAGTTAATATTAATTACTCTGTTACAATGTATTTGATTTTTTATTTGTTTACCGCTGACAGAACAGAAGCATTATTTAATTTAGAGTACGTAAACTATAACAGTAGATTCATATTCAAAGTACATTGTATAGCGCGTTATGTTTGAATTGTTTCTAAGAAAATCGACAACTAATTGGCATATTGTGTATTAGTAAAGTTAATAAAATTGTTTAGTAGTTCCATAGCTGGAAACTACACTTGTTCAGAACCTTTGAAAACTTGGTAAGATTTGCTATTACCGCACCGCATTACCCCGGCTTTAACTTTGTGTAGTTCGCGGAATCCAACAATTTGATTTACTTACTACAACAACTAAGTACATAGTGAGCGCACATACTTTTTGTATAAAAACTATGGTTCAACCAGTTCTTTTGTCATTCTTTTAAACTTTTTAAGAAAATAAACAGTGACTGCATTTTATTTTCTTTTTGTACCTTTAACAGCTTATTACTGTTGTGGGGAGAATATATACATATATACATGGCGTTCCTGAATAACATAAAAATCTACTTCTTGTAAAAATACATACAATTTTCAATTTTTATAGTTATTGATAAAGAGTTTTTAGAGTTCAGCGTTTTAATCCCTATCTAAGCGTAACCTTTTCGTTTTAAATAGTTAACAATGTCCTGTATATTGATCCATAACATTGGTTATCAGTGGTCAAATGTCATAAAAATCTGTCATGTAGTTTCAAATCTATACGCATATAAAGGAATAGACAAACAAAAAAATAAAAAAATGTGAGTCGTCACGGGACGCCTGGCAGATGCGAAACATCGAAATTGTTTTGTATAAGTTATATACATAAAAGAACAGATTACGATAGGAAGCAAATATGGCATCATAAAAAGATAAAGTGTTACAAATTTGTTCCATAAAATAATGACTGTTTATTACATAAACATTCTGAACATCTCATTGATTTCACATCAAAAATCCTTATCCGCCATTATATCGACGACAATGTATGGCTGTATTATATATTTTTTTAAATGTATTCTAACAAAAAAGTTGTCGATTTTAACAAATCGTTTGTGTATAATAGGAAGTACATTTTCTAAAAAAAGGAAACAAAGTAAATGACGTTAAGCTATATAAATTTATATAACTAACTCACTTACCTTTTTCCGCTCCACCTCACTCCGTTTACTATACGAAATGTTTTCTATACACGAAATTGGAGGAGTTTGTTATGGGTTATTGCTGATTCTCATAATTAAAGGTAGTTACTTCCTCATTGTCATAAGTTTATCGTCTCCACTTTCTTTTCCCTAAAACACAATACGCTTTATTTTGTAATCAATGTATTATATTACAAAACATATAATAACGAAACAATAAATCGAAGATACAATAAAAAACAGAGTTTATTTTCTGAATACGTGTAGTTTTAAAATCAATATTACTTAACTAAGTAATTAAACAAAATATAATTCGAATACAATACTACTATTAATTAGCATAAAGTTTAAATAGTAACTTAACGATTAAATATTTTTTATTCCCTTTAATTAGGTTTTGTATTAAAAACTTACAAATCCTATCGATTTCATCAACTATGAACAAAAATTTTTATTATTGTCGTTCGATCGCACCTGAAATCTTATGATCGCACAATTTACAATCTTAGGTACCTACATTTGAAACCGCAGTCTATACGTAATAAATATACATTTCTACTGATGATGCCATATATATCATTATTATTTAATATAGTCAAAGCTTCAGTGGCAATAAAATAAATTGACTGAACAAGCATATTTTTTTTTTATTACTTTTTTTATATTGACCGAATCACAACAGTGATTGGTTTAGTTACGCTATTGTTTCGATCAGCGATACACAAAAGATTACGCAAGAGTAAGTACCTACTCGAATGAATTCTGATAGAATTAGGTACAAACTTGTTTCAGTTTATTTATAAATGGTGTTATTCGATGGTGACTATGTATAATTGTTACCTACCTTCAAGAGGTAAGCATGTTTGGGTTAGTCCAGAAGTTGCTCCATTTTGCAATGTGTATATAAACTGAACGCTGACTAACTTGCAAGCAACTCGAACATAGAGTGTAATATCTGTAAAATTATATGTGTTATTAAATGTAACCAACAGTCTGATGATAATGTCAATGAAACTAATTCCATTGATTGGCTTTTCAGAGTATCTCCAATGCTACGAGACCAGACTTGAAATTGAGCATTCTGTAACGACTTAAAATCCCACTAAGAACGGGTTTTACGAACGGGGAAGTGATCGAAGTAGGGGCACACGCGAGTTTTAAATATTTTTAGATGTATTATGTTGTGTTTTACTAGCCTGTCAGCCCAACCCTGCTTAATGTTTAGAGATAACGGCACAGTTGACAGTGTGTAGGGACACCGCGTTAATGAACATGGGTTCAAATCCACGAGCCTGAGCTTTCGGTGACGGAAAACATCGTGAGAAAAACATAGCATAGTGGTGGCTTTTCTAATGTGCACCTGGTTAGTTACCACCCTCAAGTTGAAAATCTGCCACGAAATACTTATAGATGTGTTCCGGCAGTTGCACTCGAGAGCCAGTCCCTCCACTAAACTTAGCGTGTTCACCATCTTGGGCCACATCGTCACTTAACATCAGGTAAAATTGTAGCTATAACACTACACCTACAAAGCATAAAACACATTTATTATGTTCTATATATTGTTCAAATCTACGTCAAATATATACCGTGGTATTACTGTAAATGTTACTAAAGAAAGTAGTGTGAGAGTGAATTCCATATAGTTTTCTGTGTAATAAAAGTAATTTTCAGATAAATATACGCTTAAACGAAAAAAATATTTTTTATCTCAAAGGCCAGCAAACAGACAGACGGCCTCACGACGGTAAATGGTTACAGTTGCCTATGGACAGCTGCAATATCAGAAGCATTACAACCATATGTAATTTGTATCCTTGCAACCTTTAATAGACAATACTACCTATTAGGATTTTTATATTTTGAAGTAAACTTGAATATAGTTTACCTGATGTTAAGTGATTATTGCAGCTTTATATTTAGATACAACGAACCGCAATCATAAGACTTATAGTTATTATTAGTAAATACTTCTCTCTACCCGTGTTATAATGCCTCGTATGTATGTACCTAGTAGGTGCGACCAAAATGGATATAGCGACAATGCTTCAGACAAATGAACTTGACAATTCTATGTATATATATTCAGAAAACTTTGATAGGTAAGGTTTTAATGTAACTGCCAGTTTTAATACTACAAAGAAACACAAATTACTGTATCTACTATGTTTGAGAGACTAATTAAAGTTTTCGTTTTATATATTGTTAGATTCTTTAAGATTTTTAAACACTATTGATTTTTCAAACAATAATTTCAAGGTCCATATACCAAGTAAGTTTTAATGTCGATGGCTGAAATGTTTTCCTAACAGTCATAGTGTTACGCTGTTTTTTTCGTGTACAAAGTGCGTTCTTAAGGTCTAAATAAAATTTTAAATGTAGAACTTTACATATGTTTTCTCATTCTGCGCAACTACAGCATAGGTTAAGCTGTAGGTAACAATAAAAGAAAATAAATAAACCGAAATAATTCATGTACATTTTAAATGAAGTTTTTTCCATAGAGGTAGTACAGTAGACTTTAATATCTCAAATCAATTCTTGGATGGAATTGTATGTATAAAAAAACAATTAATAAAAAAAAAATTGTAATGGAAACGAATCTGCTCTGTACCTTACACCATAATTATATGTGGTAATTGTTATTTCCATTTCAATAATTGTAGTGGAAGTTTACTGACATAACCACTTAAACGTTCACAAATATTTATTATGATTTTTTTTATTTACCTTAGAGAACTTATATTTATTAGGTAGATAAGCCAAATATGAATTTCCTGGTAGGCTAATGCTTGTGGCGGCAAATTTTGGAAAGCGGCATTCATTCAACGCCATTAAAAATATTTATTATTTAATAGTAGTAAATTAATTTAGTAGTTTTACCTACGGAAAGTTGTCGAAGCCATTTATAATGGTTATAAAAATTACCTTTATACATAAATAACGTTCAGATTATTATACGCTGTACTTTGCAAGTGAGAGATCCATCAACGAAGCGTAAGATTGCTGCTGATTGAAATGCGAATTGGTCCTTTTGTGTCTATAGGAGATACTATGAAAAACATGAACTATGGTTCTCGTCGGCGGCAGACTAATTAGAGAGAACTTTATAAAAAGGTCTAGTATAAGAATAGGCGCCACTCGTTAATTACAATCATATTTTACAGGGCTACCGATTTTATACTACTTAGTTACTTAGATTTTAGTTAAAGACAATTTTGTAAAATAAAGAGGTTTTTAATTATCACTACATTACAGTAGGTAATCGGTAAATAGAACTCTATTTAAAAGTACCTAATGTTTTTAAAAACACAAAATTGTCTCCGAGGTTCAATTGAGAAAATTTAAATTTGCTATTTGTGCCTTTTTGTTTCTATTTAAAGTAAGTTTTAGTAATGTTTTACCTACTAAGGTCGTATTAAAAAATTAAAATAATCTTTGTAAGTTTTCTACTGACAACCCTTTCTAAAGAGCAATGTTACGTACAACGCATATGCAGTTACCTATATAGCAGGCATTAATTAGAAAACATGACGAAACGAATGAAAAGAGCAACGCTAGCTTTTGAATTGGATAACTTTTCAAAGGAAGTTGCATTACTGTCATTGCTTCATACTATAGCATATATGAAGATATCATCTTTTTTCAAGTAACAAAAGAACTCTTTCAAAAAATTATATTTAACAAGTTAATATCTTTGTTTCTTATAAGAAGGTAGGTATATAAATTACACATTATTTTTTTTAGAAATAAATTATCAGCTTTAAAATAATGTTTTATAGTGTAATTGCGGACCCGGTAGACGTTTTGCCCCTTTCGGAAATTAATAACTCGCACCATCTCACATATTATAGAATAGCTATGGTCAATGGGTTCGATAAACGAAATACATTACATAAATTTTACTTAACTCTTATAAAAGTTATATAATCGCTAACAATTAATAAAAAATTATATCTATATTAATATTATGAACCAGAAAAGTTTGTTTACTTTACCTAACCTAACCTAACCTAACCTGTATTAAATCATCCTTTCATTTGACATGAAGAAAGTCTAAGGTAGTTCTTTTACTTGACTAGCTTGCCCAGCATACGTTTTGCTTTTTATGGTAGTTAATAAATTGAGTACAGCACCATGTATCATATCATGTGATATCTATGAACCGTTTTCTACATAAAAGAAATATATTACATAAATTTAGTTTTATCAGTCAACTCGGTTATTTATGAGTTTACGAGTTATATTTCCAAAAAAACACCAACTGTTACATGGTCCCTTATCATAGTACAATTTCTACTAAATTGGACAGTCTAATACAAAATTGAATTTTATTGATTTATTTTAATTGGACAACCAAACATGGTATATAGATATTACAAATAACTCAAAAATAAAAATACATATTATTTCAATGAAGAGTTTATTTTTGGTTACAAGCTGGAATGCTAAATAAATGCTTTTTGTTTACAAACCGTCCAGCAAGAGTTTAAGTATGATTCTATTTCCAATAAGCAATAAGTTTTATAAAATTATAAGTAAACCATATTATTATAAAACTTTTAATGTTGTTTAAACATAAATGACTATTATCATAATACTTTAGAATGATTTTAAAGTAAGTAAATCTCAATACAAAATTATTCTTAGTTCAAGAAGATAATAATTAAGCTTAATATATAAACAATATATGAATTTCTAACATAGTAAGATAAAATATAAAAAATATTTTCATATTGACATGGATTATTATGTCATGGTTCCAAAAACAGGGTTGTGTCTACAAATGCTAGGACCATACTCCATATATGCTTGCTTAGTGTGGCAAACTTGGTAAAACTCAGGAGTAGAGGCAAGCATACTACCTCCAAACCAGACTGCATATCTTTGCATGTTATGGGATATTACTTGCACATCAATAGGCTTTGGTGTAATGCGACCTTCAGACAACATAGTAGATAGTTTCAGCCTTGCATCTACAGTTCTCTTGATGTCTCTTTGCAACCTCCTTCCAAAGTCACGGAACATTGTTGATCCACCTGACAACACTATATTACCATATAAACCTCTTCGCACATCAATTGGACAAGATTGAATAACATCATCCACCATCTCATTTAATGGTACAGTGAAATCAGCATTTGAGAATTCTGGATGGAAGAATATTTCTGGTCCCAAAAATCTCTCATACCCAACATCCACAGTGAATGGGTTTTTAGTGATTGCATTTATTCCTGTATATTTTTTCATCCATTTGACTGGGTCACTGTCATATTTAGCAAACTCCTTTGCAATATCTGGACAAATATAGCTGAACCTCTCTTTAATAGCTTTGGCTGTTTCTAGACTTTGTTCCGGAGGTATTCCAACCTCACGTTCTCTAAGTAAGGACTGTATAAATGAGGTAATGTTTCTGCCTGCAATAGGAATATGTTTGATACAGGATCCTATAACATAACCTTCAGCAACCGGCACTATATGTGTAACACCATCTCCACTGTCAACAACAATGCCTGTGAAGGTACGTTCAGCCGACGTACGGGACTTCCATGATGCAGCAAGTGCTAAAACAGCTTGTACAGCTATGTACAGTCCTGGCACATTGAATGACTCAAACATTATCTCAGCTAAGTATTCTCTGTTTTCCGGTGTGTTTAGTGGAGGTTCAGTGAGCAAGAAATGATGATCTTCGGGTTCTGCACGCAAGTATTTGAAAATACATTGCTCTATGTATCTCTCCATCAAATCCCAATCCTCAACGAGACCGTGGCGAACAGGATATTTTACTGAGTATCCAGTTGCGTCAAATGCTTCATCTCCGATAAAGAAATCTAAATCTTCCACAGCCTTAGTCATACGCCGAGTACTTTGATCACCGACTTTTGCCGTTTCCTTAATTGCGATTGCTGATGGAATTATAAATTGGGGTTCCTTGTTGCCGGCAAAGCCTAACTTTGTATACCCAGTCCCAACATCGATAACACACGCTGGTAAGTGGTCACCCATTTTATTATATACACTTTAATTTACGTTTTAAACAAATTATCTGACACGAATTCTACTGAAATTTTAATGGGTGCGGTATGATCAAATCACTACGCTATCAACAATTGTGACATTTGTAAACGTCAAACGATAAAATCTAGTAGTTGATGGTTAATAAAATTACGTTTTCTTCCACTGTGTTGTCAACAAAACACAACAAAAGTTCATAGACTTAACAAATCTCTTATATTTCTTACTACATATGGTAGGTAAATACATAATACATTTTATTACAAATATAAAATCAGTTACATTATGTATAAAACCTACATCCAATATGCCAATAACTATGTATAAAATTATAATTATATATGAATACACGACGACAAAACGTTGTACTCCTTTTTAAAAATTTATCTACTTTTTATATACCGAGAAGTACAAAACCATCAAATGTATAGGTAATGTGTTCACAAAGAAAATCAATTAAAATATTTTGTCCATACTGCCAATGTCAAAACTATTATTCTGTTATTTATTTCCGGTCTTATAAAATAGTATCGTACGTACAATAGTATGTCCAGTGATTTTTATAATTCGTAAATTTTTATTATTTGTCACTATATTGTGTAATTGTGCTGGCATTTTGTGTAACATAATTTCTGAAACAACTGAGTTATAAATAGTAATTAGGAACATGCCTCAAAACTCCAATTATTTTAATAAGGCAACGTGATTTCGAATCCCTGCAATTACTCTGAACTTTTAAATGAAGATAAACACCATGATGAAACCATAACGTGGTGATAGGACATTTCTAAACCAACCACTCTGAAATTGAAAACCTGTCGCCAAATAACTATGGCTAACTGTTCCAACAGTTCCACTTATGCGCCAATCACAATCCAATTTGAAAATCACAAGAATATTACGGACCTCTGACTTACACAAATTATAAATAATGTATAACTTGCCTGCATGCTTTAGGTACATTTGCCTATTATTTACAAAGGAAAAGAATATTAAATAATTTTAAAATATTGCTTGTCTTCTTTTTTATTTTTGGCAACTCAGTCCCCTTTAGAGACTATTACTGCCATTTTCAAGCGCTAAAATTTGGACATTTTGGTCAGATGAAACTATCTTCAATAAGATGGTGACTGTCTTGTTGAAGCTCTCTTGGGAGCTTTTGCGCCAAATAATATATCATGTTCCAATTGATTATTCAAAATTTACTTCATTAATGTTCTTCAGATACACTACTTACGTAAAATGTATTTTTTTTTTCGCAATGAAATACGCTGTTTGGTTTAAGGGTTTTGACAGCTTCACCGAACTTTTGCGTAAAATGTCACCTATATTACACAATATAGGGCTAAATAACTTAATATGTAAATTAAAATAAAAATCACAATATGACAGATCAAGATTCCGCCAACTTATCAGTACAATCTTTTTGTGGAGAGCATCAGCCATAACAACTATATTTTTAGACATATTAAATTTTCATGGCATATTTTAAACTTGCAGACTGGTAAAAGCGTTCTTAGTGGAAGCCGTTTTTCAGTGCTAACAGATATTATATAAAGATGAATATAGGTGTACAAAAGGTTTTACATTTGGACATTAAGTTTCATTTAATTATAAGTAGGTATACTGCTTAGAGACGGAAAGAAAAGTTGCTAAAAAATGTTCTTCAAAATTCACAACGTTGTACACATTAAAGTATATGCATGGGACAAATTAGTTCTCAATCAATTACGAAAGCAGTGACGGAGGGTGGATATTTGAAAAATGGGAGCCGGAGCTAAAACAAATAATTTACCTATCAGAATATCAGCTTCTCACCACCATCACCGATGTTTCTATAGTGATTGCAAGACGCATAAACAAAAAAAAAACATATTCTGCTAACAGCTGCCTGTCATCCATGAGATTTATGGAAATGTTTAGCAAATCCGTCTCGCCTATTGTAATCTATAGTCATATTTGAAAGAGTGCGGCCTAAATGAATTACATGCTTTTTGTTTTCAAAACGCAGTTTAGAAAAAATGTTATCGTTACGTAGCAAGAAATTTGTTAAACAACAGTCTATGTGAATGAATGCCATTTCTTATGTTGAATTACCAAACTGAAACTAAATTACCGTTAAATTTAATAAGTGTATTTACACTTATTAGTTATTAATCACTAACCACAATTTATTATATCACAATAAAACAATGACACAACTTTAAAATCGAGCACGCATACCTTATATGCTTCACGTAAACAAATATATCAAACCAACCTTCAAAATACATTCTCAACCCTTAAAAACCAAAGATAGTAGTGGTATTTGTTAAAAAAGTAATGTAAATATAATTTTTAATTTGGAGTTATTAAACATCACCTTTTCCCGCTTCCTCTTTTAAAATACAAATATCATTATCATTACCATAAGCCGATTTACGGGTTATGAACGACAAATTATATCACGTCAGAGATGCAATTTTTTGGGTGAAAGCGAGATAGACTTTGTTCTTTTTCTTATACTTAAGGTTTAGCGTTATGACCACTCACCTGATCTTAAGTGACGATAAGGCCCAAGTTGGTAGACACGTTAAACCTGTGGAGGAACTGGCTCTCAAGTGCAGCTGCCGGAACACACCTATTGGTATTTGGCAGCAGGTTTACAACTGGAGGGTGGTAGCTAGCAGGCGGACATTAGAAAAAGCCCTACCACCATATGGTTTCCTCACGATGTTTTCCTTTACAGAAAGCTCAAGCTCATTGTAGGTGCTTGGATTCGAACTCACGTTCCTTGACGCGAAGTCGTACACTCTACCACTAAGCTATCATCGCTTCAGAAGGAAATGAAAGAGACTGGTTGCTACGCGACAAGACGTATAAAACCGTACCGGTTTATAAAACTGCGAATTACATTTGATTTTGAACACTACGTAGCATGTGTGACAATCGAAAATATCTAATTACCTTTGGCCTATGTACGCCACTAGCTAGTTATGATATATGCCGAATCGTTAAAGAGAATCCGATAGGAACCGGGTTATATGGGCTCTTCGCCACTGATAGGTACCTAAATATTTTGTTAATATAGTAAATTTCGTAGTAGCCAAATTTCTATAAGTATTATAGTAAGTGTATATTGTGAGATAATTTTACAATTTTTTTCAATAAGTTATATTAATAAAAATGAGCCGATTTTAGGGAAGGCCAAAAATAGCTTTAGCATCGGTATCTCTAGATCCTCCAGAGCTTATTAACATTGGCGGCCTCTTTTTAATCTGAATTGCATATTTTAAAATAATTATCTTTTGATTTTGATAGTTTCTGTGGAATTATCATACATTAAAATATAATAGATACAAGCATGTAGTAATTATTTATTGTGACCTCAATTTATTATATATATACATAGTTTACGTTACAGTAATGTAACATCAATTTGTTTATCAGGTTATTTTTTATAATTGAAAATAAAACAATCACATATATACATATACAGAAGATAACAATCAGTGTTACCGACCCTACGGTTTTAAAAGTAAATTTGGTGTTTTCACATTGATGCCTGTGTTTTCTGTTTCATTCCTATTTTTTGTTGAAAAAAAGGAAAAAGGAAAGCAAGAAAGGAGGCAGTTGATCATGAAAATGGAAAATAATTTTGTTTTTTGTTTTTACATTGTGATCAATATTATAATATAACAATGTATCGGAGTCCTGATTACTAATAAAAGTAGGTGATTGTGAAATCTACATTTTTTTACTTTACCTACTGTTTTCTCCTGTTTTTTTTATAGGTAAGCTGTTGTTTTATTGTTTCTTGGGGTTGGCAACACTGGTAACAATGTTCAATTTGTACCAACCAAAGATAAATTCACTATTCTACAGTGACAATGGTTTTACCACTTCTAATTTCTGTGGTGCTTTGTTTCAGGTCAACATTGAAAAAGAACTTAAATACTTTATCAAACTGAAGTTATTGTGACCCAAAACACTATGATAATGTTAATTGTTTTACTCAATACTGTTTAAGTGAGCAATCATTCTTGTATATTATATATATGTAATTGGTTTCTCAAAAAGTACTGTACCCATTTCGAAGAATTATTGTATTTAGATAATGATTCACTTTCTGACTGTACTTAATTAAATAAAGGTTGTTTTTTTTTTAACTCCAAGCATAGCTTGGTTGCAGGCCCCTCTTTCCCACTGGGCACTTACCCAGAGCCCCGCGGTCGATATACCTGCCCCCTAATACTTGCCAGATCACCAAACGGTAACCGATATTTATTACAGAAAATATATTTATTTTCAAAAAATCGAGTTAGTATATATTTTAAATATTATTATTAAATAAATATTATTTATTATAATAATAAATATTTATATAAATCTAAAAGGATACTATCTTCAATCAGCTGTATTTAGGTACCAATATTGTTTTATATAATCATTGAATTTAATTGTAAAGGCATTTAAATAAATCTAGAACCTAGCATATCTACTTTGTCTATTCTAACAAAATAGTGCTTTGTCATGGTCATGGGGGCACCATTAGACTAATGTGTCCAGGGCTTCCAATAGGTTAAAGATGGCCCTGCTTGTTTGCCAACATATTGTATATAGGTAATACTATATTAATATAAAAAGCCCAAGATGTATGTATTTTATAGTTATAAAATTGAAATACCCTTTACCAATATTTTATTTTTGAAATAATTATATTTTACCTTATGCATAATATAATAGAAAAATACTTTGATCTAAATTTCATAAGTTAGTTTCTTAATACATGCATGTAATAAAAAGTAAATAATAGGGGAATATGACAATATTCATTATTTCTTGTTACATTTTGGCATATACCTAAAACAAATTAATAATCCAATAAAATGTTTCAACCAAATTTCACCCATTACAACAGTTTGAATGTTTAGTTTTTTACTTTGAAAGGTAACATTCTAAGTATTTATCAATTTACAACGCAATCGATTTTTAATGTTATATATAGGTAAACTTAATATTGTTTTGATGAATGAATATAAATATTCATCTTTAGGTTTGTTAGATAATTTATTTAAATTCTCTAATAGCATTGCAGAATTATTCACAACATATTTTATGTAGTTAGTCATAATGTATCAAACTTAATAAATTAATCAACATATCTTGAGTATAACCTTGTTAAAACCTTGTTAATAAGAATATAATACTCAGCACAAACATTTTCTTTTGAGTACAGAGAAATCTTCAACTATTATTTCAAACTTGTGCCCAAAAGGTAGACATTTTTCTCTATTTTTAGTTACTATTACTCATGTAATTTTAACACAAGGTTACTCTAATCAGTATCAAATATCAGACTTAACAATAATTTTATGAAACCACAGCGCATCTAACGATAACTCGCCTAATCTTCTTGATCTCTATTCTTTTAGTACGGTGGTCTAGATTGCTCACCACATAGCATAATCAGAATCGTCATTGTCAAATATGGTGAAGAAGCCGAATATTGTAAGGTATACTACCACGTTACCCGCTAGTGTGAGATAACAGGCACCCCAAAATATCTGTAACACACAAGCAAAATTATAGGTGTGGTTAGATTAATTATTTTAAGTCACAAATAAGCAGTAACATACCTAGGCATACAAGTGTGTAAAATATAATTTAAATTTCTGGACAGAATAAATATGTTTTTAATTATTGACCTATCAAAGAATATACTAGTCTTAAATATTACAGATCTGAAGATACTACTACAGTGGTATTTGAACTATTCTTGCTACTCTGTGCTATTTAAAAGTTCCATATGTCTCAAATATTTTGTTCTCAACATACCTTTTATTATATTCTCTTACCATGGACAGTTAAAAAATTGCTTTTGATTTCTGCATAGGTTTGCTTATACTTTAATGTATAGATTCGCCTTAGTTATAAGCATATTATGTCTATAAGATTTCCATATGCTAATGATAGAATATGATTATGGATCTACCACATGGATCAACATTTTGATTAATGACTGAAATTATGCAAGTAAAATTTAAATTTTTATGAAGCAGATATTATATTTGTTTTTGTATCTGGTATCACCATAAACAAAAAATATATACAATTTATATGATTTCATAGAGTTATGTGAGAGATGTATTAGAAGTGAAAAAGGAAAATATTATATTTTACTTTCTTTAATATTAGCATATTAAATATTGACCTATGTATTGACATAATTAATCTTGTCAAGTTTATCTGGTATCATAAAACACAATTCAGCTTTAGATTAAATTACATAATGTATTTATGTATTATATGTAAAAATTCTTGAAAGGTGAAAAACACCTTAATAGTAGTAGTTAAACAGTAAATAATAAAGTTTGCTTATTCTTATTGAAGAATGAATCTTAGTTGAGACATAGATATAGGAATTTAATTTTGTTTACTAAATAAAAATACAAGAGCTATATTAGTAATACAAACCACTGCAGAACGGGCCAATACTATGGGTAGGGCAAATGAGCTGACAAGGAATCCCATTGTAATGAATACAGCAGACTCCATGCAAGTGGAATTAGTGCCACCTGTGCCATCTGTGTGCCGACGAGCAATCATTGTTGGTATAGGGCACAATATGTAGAATAGAACAACAAAGAATGGCCACCATGTTCTGGAAAAACACACCTTATTATATGTACAATTTATTTATTATTTATTTGGTATACTTATACTAAATATAATACAAAATTATATGCCCCATTATTTATTTATTTTTTAAATGTCATAAGTTAAATTGAATATATATACATATACTAGCTCAGCTTCTAATACTAAGGTCGTGCTAATAATTATGAAGAGTGCTACTATGTATAACAATCTATTTGTGACAAGTGAGATCGGTCACTAGAAACAGCACTTTCTAACCAAGATAAATAAATAAATAAAATATACTGCAATACATTCACTGCTAGTGAATACCTCCTTTGTTTTAAATTAAAATTAAAAATAACATAATACAACATCACAGATTAAAATTTCTAATTGCACTATACATTATAAAACCCATAATATTTATTACTAAATGATCACTACCTATTATAAAACAAAAACTCCCACCATGTCTGTCTGTCTGTCTGCTCACGATAAACTTAAAAACCACTGAATGTGCAGTTATCATCAAAAGATAGTGACTGATGTTAAGGTTTTGTGTAAATTGGTTGAAATATTACAATAATTATTGAAAATGGCAAAAAAATTCATGTAACTTGGGTGCTTTGACATTTAGCAGGTGGGAACTACTTATGGGCTTTTTTAACAATTTTTATTGTACAAAGAACTGTCAAGATCCAACCACCAATGATGAAGAGATGATAGCTAAGTTGGTAGCGTGTACAGATACCACATTAATGGATGGAGTTAAAATCCACCTACAATAAGCTTGGTGAAGGAAAACATTGTGAAAAAGCATAGCATGGTGGTACGACTTTTTCTGATGTCCGCCTAGCTAGCTACCACCCTCAAGCTGAAAATCTGTCGATAAAAACCTATAGGTGTATTCCAGCAGTTACACTTGAGAGCCAGTCCCTCCACTAGGCTTAGTTTGTTCACCATCTTTGGCCACATCATCCCTTAATATCAGGTGAGATTGTGGACATAACACTAAGCCTATACACTATTTAAAAAAACTGTACACATATTCATGTTGGTTCAAAGTCATATCTAACAAAATACATTATTAAAATGATATTTTGCATCATTTTATTGTTTAAAATGTGACAAAGTGAAATAAGTCAAAATTAAGATTAGGTTTACAAGATAAAAATAAAGAAAACTTCTTATCTATGATATTTATATACATATATAATATGACTAAATAAACTATATTTGTGAGTCTTAAAAACACTTACTTGTATTGTGGTAAGGCACATGCTAGAATGACAAATGTCATTCCAATTGAACCAGCAAAAGCCAAGGACACAAGACTGGAATATAATTTAGTAATGTAAATCAATTTATTAATACAAATTCCTGTAGATTTAAAAATTAGTTAGGAAAATAATTTTGGTATAAACTAAAAACTGTAAAGATTTTCTATTATTTCTTATAAGTATGCTTATTACTAGTTGTTTATTTATTGATTCTTATACTATAATAGTACCTTTAATGCAACAATAAATAGTATGTAGCTGACAGTGTATGATTTGGCATACACAGCATGCAACCTGTGTCAAATACTAGTTTAATTTACTATGATTTGAGTATCACTTTGGGAATTTTCTGTTAAGGTCTGCAAACTGTTATATTTTCTTTCATTAAGTCTCTTGCCAAGCTGTTTAGGTGATCTTTTATCCTTTTCTTGTATTACTAGTTAAAATTATTACATTCCAATTACTATTTGGAGAATTAGTTTACCATTAAATCTAATATTGAAGAACAAATAACATTAACCATAAAAATGTACATTTTATTTCTTTCTTTTATATCATCTTCTTGGTCTTATCTAATGCTAAGTGAGGACTTTTCTCTTACCAATCTTAGCATCTAGGCATCCAAAAGAAAACTATTTTAGGCTTTACATCTTTTAATATATCTTTCATTTCTCACATTAGAATTAAATCTAGTTGCACTATTACTTAACTTGTGACTTCTTGTAACTTTAAACTTCAAGTTTACTCTAATTTACATATATGTATCACTTCCTTCAATTCATTCTATCACGCAACTTACAGTACTTTCATCCATTGCAAAACATACAATATTTATTCTTACCATATTTACTCTTATTTCATACATCTCTTTGATTAAGCATTTACACAACACTTAGGAAAGCCTTAAGTAACAAGATTTGTCCATATAATTTTACTCTATATTGTATTCAACACATAATGATTTAAATAAATGTGTTAATAACAGTCATACAGACAAACATATGTTATTTACATTATATCTATAGCAATTTGCACCACCAAATATAATATTAAAAATAAACCTGTGTAATTATTAAAAATATGATAAGTTGATGTATATATCAACCGATTTTCAATAAACTATAGCGATGTTTTATTTTCTTTACATGTCTTGAGAATGTTTCTTTACCTCAGAGATATACAGACAACTGAAACATTAAGATATTACCTACATTCTCAATTTCAATATATTATTTCTATTTTAGTTACTTTTATATTAGCTACCATATCATATACGTTACATCTTTAGCTATATAATCTTATCTTAGTATAAAAAGTTTTTTTAAACAATTAAATTATAAGTTATCAAGTACTCACCCTATTAAAGTGTCCACAAAGGTATAATGGTACATGAAAAGTAAAAATAACACTTCATTTAATACCTAATATAGTTTTGGACAAATTAATTTATATTTTGCAATATTGATTTGTAAATAAATGAC
The DNA here is from genome assembly GCA_039707435.1 of Actias luna. Lineage (NCBI taxonomy): Eukaryota > Metazoa > Arthropoda > Insecta > Lepidoptera > Saturniidae > Actias > Actias luna. Next base: position 9,472,573 of record JAZHAC010000006.1, on the reverse strand, counting down.
TCATGATTATAATAGTAACTATCACGAATTACATTTATATTCTATAGTTTATAAAACGGTATCCGCGCTTACCTTTAATTCCAGCCATTATTGCTAATTACAATAACTTAAAATATATAAACACACATTCAGGAAATAAAAATCGCATAAGACATCAATCTTTCAAGTTTCACAATAGGTAAAAATTAAATCTATGTTTAAACCATAGATTTTTTTGGTATAGTTTTTCCCTTTCAAAATGTCTAGACCATGCAGCCAAGTTAGATATTGTTTTAAATGAAGATGATACTATCTTCAACAAAATGGTAACTCTCTTGTTGAAGATCTCTTGGGAGTTTTTGTTGCAAAATCTATATCATGTTCCCGATGATTATTCACAATCCGCTTTACCTATGCTCTGCAGCCATACTACATTACGTAAAATGTTACCTTAATTTATACAATATAGAGCTAAATAAATAACACCTAATTAACAACAAACAACTAAGTATATGAATTAAAATGAAAACAACATAAATTAACACAAAAAAAATATGACAGATCAAGATCCCGCCAAAAACTCTTAAGCTATAGATTTTTTTTTGTGGTATAGTTTTTCCATTTCAATTGAGTTAAAGGAAAGGCAAATGTATCTAAGTCCATACAGCCATTTAAACCATAGTTTTTTTTGGTTCAGCTTATTCTTTTTAAAGTACACAGAAAAGAAATCTAAAAAAATACAACCAAATCTATTCCTCATTCAAAGGACTAGTGCTTCCACAAAATGGTAACTTTCTAGTTAAAACTGTCCAGGGAGTTTTTGTTACAAGGAATATATCATATTCCGAATCATTATTTACAATTCACTTAACGTATGCGCATCAACCTATCATGTAAAATATCACCGATATTACACAACAAATTACAAAATAATTAAATAAAAACAAAAATCACAACATGACACATCAAGAACCCATCAAAGATTCCTAAACTACAGATATTTCCTTCAGTTTGTTTTGTTTCTTGTATCAGTTATCAAAATATTTAAATTATTAAAATTGCTCATATAATTTTAATACTGGATAAATAATAAATACTTAATATATATTATATGTCATAGTTCTAATGTTATTGTTCGATAATAAACAAAAGGTAACTTTTATTTGTGATTTATTGCTTTACTTTATATTTATATGTTTATTGGGAAATAAATATAATTATAATATTAGAGAATAATAGAAAATCAGCTACTTTAATTACGTTAGTTTTATTTGACAAGTGTCCAAAGTCAAGATTCGTTAATCGATTACATTTTATAATTAAAATGATTATGTGTGTACTTAATACTCCAGAAGCAAAACATATTATAACATCTGACATCTAGATACCTTTGCCTTTCCTTTCACAATTGGAAAGTATACAACTTACAAAAACAAAATCTATACAAAAAAAACTTGTTTCTCTAAATTAGTTTGTTGACATAAGTTTATTTCAACTAAAGAGAATTACGAAAATAATAAATACGTAAGCAATCTTTTACAGAAAATATCTTAAGTATGGATGATGACGCGGAAACCTATAAACTTTGGAGAATTCGCAAAACTGTTATGCAGGTGATTGAGGTTATGTATAAATGTTACATATTTTTTTACATTCTTATTGTAAATTATTTTTCTTAATTACAGTTATGCCATGACCGTGGTTACCTAGTGACGCAGGATGAATTGGATCAAACCTTAGAGCAATTTAAAGAACAGTTTGGAGACAAACCCAGGTTAACTTTTACATACCTATGTGAAATTTAGTGGTTTCTGACACTGTTTTTTCTACTAACTGTTTCTTTATTTTAACATCGAATACTTGCATTTTACTAAAAAAGTGTATAAAAATATACTAACTACAAATTACATTTCTTTGACATGAAGACAATTTTGATGTTTCATAATATGACACTTAACACCTTTTTAAATAAAATAAAAGTATATATAAAAGTAGTTTAAACAATCTAAACTATTTAGAAATATCAACATCGTAATATGTATCTTTAAATTTGAAAATTAATATTTTAATTTCAATATTACTATATTTTTTACTTAAAAATATAAATGACTCAATGCATTTATTTATATAGTCAGCGGGATTTAAATGCTATTAAGTAACTGAATAAGTTATAACAAATAATATGATGAAACTAAATATACTTAGATATGAATGTAATTAATTTAAGGTTAATATGGGGAAGTCTGTCAGTGGGGAAACATTGTACACCACTCAATTTGTGGTGTTTTGCAATAGAAGTCAACAGCTTCTACAATTTGAATATAGAATTTAGTTGTACGGACCTATCACCTATCTGTCATCATTGTAACTATTCTCGAAACATAACATAACAAGTGAGGTATGAAGTTCCCTCGCTGATGGACTTCCAGATATTGACAATAATATGTAATCTTTTTTTACTTAGTGAAAAGAGACCAGCCAGGGGAGATTTAATTGTTCTGGTGGCTCATAATGATGATCCTACAGATCAGATGTTTGTCTTCTTTCCTGATGAAGCTAAAATTGGAATTAAGACTATTAAAACATATTGTACAAGAATGCAAGAAGAGAATATACATAGAGCAATTGTTGTTGTGCAAGCAGGTAAGCCTTGTATTTTTTCAATAAAATACCATAATCTTTTATAATCAATAAATTACCATGTCTAGCATTAGTAATATATAGCTATATGTTTACCATGGTGGTATATATACCAAATCTTTTCTTCTCAATGTTGCTAAGCTGGTCTAAAAGAAATGCAATTTTTGTTAAACAGTATGTAAAGTGTATGTTTTTATAATAATCTCTTTATAAATTACAATTACTAGTTATTTAGCATACAAGCCTCTTAGCAAGTGAATTTACACTTAAATTGTGACAAATCAAGAGAGAATCAATTCTGTCATCTGTTCATCAATCAATCTGTTCAATGTGGTGCATTTGTCACCATTTCCATGGTGGTTGTCATTTAGTACATACGGATATACAAGCTTACCACTGTTTTTTTTTCTTAATATCTTAGTTTTTTACCATATTCTTGTTTGACATTATGTGAAGGTGTGGCATAAGGTGACAAAGATGTGGCTTAAGATGACAATATACTAAGTCTGATGGGTACTGATTCTCAAATTCATCTGTCAGAATACATCTATATGTGTTTGACTACAGATTTCCTCCTGAAGGTAGGACTCACAATTTGGACAAGAGGAATAGCCCTACCACCTATAAGAAAGCATTCTGCCCATAAAGAGAGTTCATTTCCTTATTATCTAATTTTAATTAAAATGTTACTCTTTAGATTCCTGTAATTCATTGCAGGTATGACACCTTCAGCAAAACAATCTCTGGTGGACATGGCTCCAAAATACATATTGGAACAGTTCTTGGAATCAGAGTTACTCATTAACATAACAGAGCATGAACTAGTTCCTGAACATATTGTCCTCACTCCGGATGAGAAACAAGAGCTTCTCGCTAGATAGTATCCTTTTCAATGTTAATTAAGTTCTGCTAGAATTTTATGTTATTTATATATCTTATATTTTTGTGGAAGGATTGATACGAACTTCTTAACTATCCATGGATTCACCAAGCAGGTGGGGGGTCTATCGTGTGGTAGGGAAGAAAACACTGAGCCGTTTCTGTGACTTCTGACACAGTTGTAGATTTAAGAGGATTGGTTTTCCTGCCCAGCTAAATTTGGTACCAGCGTGCTGGCGCAGCTTTAGAGACATATCCTAATATAAAACATACTGCCGTCCTAGACAGGCCAAGATCTTTTAGTAGATTTTAGAGAGATTAATCTGGTATACCTCACGCTCCTTCTTCAACCGTGTATAAATTTAGTACATATTAATTCCTATTCAGGTCATTTAGTAGCTCGTAGTATTTATTTGTTTCTGTAGTATATACAAATGTATTATATACAACGAGATGTAATGTAACAACTGCACGATTGATCTAGCGCTTTAAGTGATTGCCTTGCCGTTGACGCCACGCTGATTGGTGTTGCGGCTGTCCATAAGCGACGGTACCTATTTACCATAAATTGGCGCCATAAAAAAAATAATCAAGAAAGTTTTAAATATATAAAATCATCATATGTGGTACTGTGGTGGTAAGGTGCATTTCAGTCATTCCGCCCTGAGGCAGTCACTACAATCTTTTAGTTTAGGAGATACATCGCGCTCTTAACTCGCTTTATAGTGAGGTGGGTTTGCTGCTGAGTTGGGATTTTTCTTAGGATTACTCAGGACCGCGGTTTCTCTTCGCGTTCTCTGGAAACAGTCCAAGCCGAGGATCGAACACTTCATTTTCAAAGTTCAGTGAAGCTGTAAAAGCCCTTAACGGCTAACAACATATCCCAGCATAACCCTATCGAAAAAAATTAGCACTGTGGTCTAATTATTAACTACTGGGACAATAATTGTTGGACCGGTTAGTACATATATAAGATTTGCTTACTGTATAGTATATAAATATTCAAAGGTTCCTTGACCAAATACTCAGTAAGTTAAAGGAAAATATGTTGATGAGAATTCAAGCTGGTGATCCAGTTGCCAGATATTTCGGACTCAAGAGAGGGCAGGTATGTATGAATTTGTTTGTTGCTCGAAAGTTTGTATTCAATATAATTAATGTACACGTTTCATTCGGTTCCATTTTTTTTCTATACATACATTGTGTATTTTTATTAAAATTATAATAATCATTATTATTTAGTTATATATTAAAACTGCGTTTCCCTTTCTTATTATAAATTATACATTTTATTATAGTCATTTGGTTCTCAAATACTAGGGTTACATAGAAAGTTTTAGGAAGGTTTACATACAAAGGTTGATTTCAGAAGTTTTAATATTTTTTGATAAACCATATAAATTCCGATATGCTCTTTCTGAATTTCTACTTTACCACATCGCATATTTGCCGATTGCGCTGCAATATTGTAAATTAATGCCAAGTATTTGTTTTTTGAGAATATGTCTTTTCCTATTTATTTTCAAAGAAAATAGTTCTAACAAATTAAATTAGAGAAAATTCGCTATAATTTATGACATAACCTTTTGTTTTGACAAATTAATAGTTTTAACTTACGTGCGCTGCAAAGTAGATTCTGCACGTGTTTTAACCATAACGATTGTTGCAGGTATCTTTACAATACGCCGACATTCTTCTGTCTTGTTGTCGATGTTTGGGTTGTACCAGGCTACCGACAATAATTTATACCCTGTATTGCGAAAATACATTATAGGACCCTTATTGACTGTCTACTCTGTAAATTCTTTGTAATATAAAAGCAGTGGTAATTTGTCAGCAGTCGTTAGTTTGGGTAATGCCGGCTTGTAAACCTCCCAGCAGTTGAATACAATACACTTGTGGAGCCCAATACGCAAAAAATGTTTATTATTATAGGTGTAAGGGGCCAGTGACAGATCATGTAATGCAACACAAGTAGATCAAAATTTGCAAAACATTTATCCTAAACAAATATTATGATAGAAACTATCAAAACTTTATAGATACATATATACACACTCATAGAATTTAAACTTGTCGTCACATTTTTCTAAAACTTAACCAACCAGTAGAGTTATAATGAGTTTTTATTCTATAATTGAATATGGGGTGGGGTTAGTTTATTACATTAAAGTGATTTAAAATTAAGTAAAATTAAGTAAAATTAATATCTGTTGAATATTAAATAGATTTTAATTTGAAGAACTGTATCAGGAAACTACATGAGCTAACACGAACTAAGTCCTACTGTTAACTAAATAGCTATGTCGAATGATTTATGTGACAAACTTTATATTCTTTCCAGGTAGTGAAAATCATTAGATCCTCGGAAACAGCTGGAAGATACATTTCATATAGATTAGTTTGTTAATATTATTGACCAATTACTGTAATTAAATATATTTTATATCTATAATTATTTATCTCTTATTTTAACACTTCCTTATCCTTACTAAAATTCTTATCCTTACTAATATTATAAAAGTGAAAGTGAATTTGTTTGTTAATTTATTTCTTAAGTTTTCAAACCTAAATCGCTGATCGATCATTATGAATTTTGGTATAGAGATAGATGGAAACCTGGAAGGGTGATAGGCTACTTTTTCTCGCAAAAATCTTATTTGAAATAAATATCTTATCTTCTAGAAGAGAGGGATAAATTTTGTATGAATTTTTTTACTACGTCATCCGATTTGTTTGATTAATTCAACATAACATAAACATAAATACTCGTAATATATTATGAGTCATGCTTGAAGTCGTTTCTATAGGTACTATTACTGTTTTTTCCACCATGACATATGTTGCCGAAACGTGGATGTACATAGTTATGGTTGTGCTCAAAGTACAAATCGCACAGAGAACTATAGAGCGCGTCATGTTCGGTATGAAACAAAATGATCATAAGGGAAATTGAGAGATCCAACGTCGCATTGAGCTAAGCAACTTTTTTTTAATTTTTTTTTTACAATATTATAACTCGTGCTCTAGATAATTAAACGTAACTACGTCGAAGAAAAGTTTAAAATAATTAACGGGCGCAGAATAAGTAAGTAAGCAGCGTGAATTATGTCTCAAGAGTGTTAGTTTTCGCTGAACGAACTGATGGCCAAAATTGAATGTGATTATCGCGCCTACACCTAAAAATAGTTGAAGCATAAATCTTCAAAAAACATGGTTATGATATTGTAATTGCTATCGTGGTCAACAAGTCTCTTATGATTTTTTTTCGTTACATGGGTTATCAATAATTGACGGAAGCCGGGAACAACCAAAAAATCTACAGGTAGACAGAAAGACGTCGGCATATCGTAAAGACAGCTAAAGTAATCGTTATGGGCAAAAAGCGTATTGAATTAATTTTGCAGCGCTCGTAAGTAAAATCTATTAATTTTAGAAAAGAAGATTATTACAAAATTAAAGGAAAGTTTCTTTATTTTCATTTATTTCATATTTATTTAGAGAGTAAAATTAGTAGGAAAGGACATATTCTCAAAAATGTAACTTTTGGCGCCATTTTTGACAATATGGCGGCGTCAGCGGCATAGAAATTCGGAAAGAGCACGTAGAAGTCCGTAAAATCATTAATTTTAAAAACTTGGAAAAAGTACTAGGTAAGCCTATTTTTTGAGCACCTGATGACTGTACTCTGAGGCCATAATATTATGGACAACTAGAGAGAAAGTCCGTAAATAGATATTTTTCACCACGACAACAAAAAAATGCCTTATCACCGTGCTATGAGTTCATTACGAAGTACCTACTTATTCCTTCATCGAAAGTTCAAGCTAATTGCAGGGATTCACTCCCAACTAGACAGTATTTGCATGAACTATCATACTTAAATCCTAGCTATTTTCATTAAAGGTAAAATGTCATGATATAAATATGTAGTGATAATGTTGGAAGTTTGTCGCCAGATACCTATAAGTATGTTTCGTTACTTACACTAGAAAACCAGTTCTTCTACTAGGCTTAACGTATCTCCCATCTTGGGCTAAATTATCGCCTAAGATCAGATGACATCTTGCCCTAAACCACTAAAGCCTTTAAAGAACAAAAAAGTCCTTCGAGGCGGCTATCACTTGAAAATGTTGATCATGTACAAAGTCAGTGGTGGATTTATCAGTAGGCTGGAGCCTAGGGCGGTAGAATTTAGAGGCGGCAAATTTGGGGTATCTTTGTTTTTTTTTTTTTAAACTGTAATGAGTCATACTTATACAAATACCTAAATGTTGCTAGATAATATTTTTCATCACTTAGAATCTAAGTCTTCTTCTACGGGCGGCAAAAGTGTAATCTTTCAACTGTACAAGGTACCATTTTACTTAAACGCTAACAGGTACCTATATGTTGAAGATTCATTTTTGAACCTACGACATATTTTGCTAATAAACTTAACATTAAAAAGTTCCTTAAGCTGGACCGGTTGTATTATGTAGGTATGTTATATTGCATTTGCCACAAAACTCTCTTCCCACATAATTCCATCGGGTTTAAATTTCTAATAAATTAAAAACGAAAGCGTTTACGGAATTAATTATAAGTCACGATTTAAAAAATAGTCACATTCGTCGGAAACTATTAATTTTGTACGGATATGCATTAATATTCTTTATTAATAAAATATATATGCAAGTAGGTGTGTCGCACGCCGTGCGCTGTGCCGCTTCGTATGTCTCCGACATGTAATTATTTACATACCTTTCGCATTTGCCTTTCTTAACAATGATAACATTAAGAGTGATTTATAGTTTCGGCGCTAGATACATCATTGTACAATTAGCGTTGAAGTATCTATATTAATATTATAAAACGGAAAATTTGTTTGTATGTATGAACGCGCTAATCTTGGGAACTACCAGTTGGATTAAAAAAATGTTTTTGTAGTTGATATAGCAATTATAGAGGAAGGCTCTATTTAACATAACACTATCACCAATAGCAGCAAAGCTGTATTAAAAAAGTTACAAAATCAGGGAAAACATATTAAACATTTGTCAGTTCTACGCAGACGAAGTTGCGGACACAGACAGTAAAAATAAAAAAAGATAATTTGATTTCATGTTTTTTTTTTTATAAATCATGCAATATATCACAATGTATGCTTATTTTTTTAAAGTCATTTGAATATTCTTGTTTGATTTAACAAACTTAAATTTGTACAACAAATTACTAACGGTAGAGTACTTATCTATTATACTTATTTATGTAAAAATAGAGATTATTTATAAATCGTTTGTTGACCGCTTTTAAGTGGTCCGCAGTCTCTTTATAAAGATTTACAAAATTAATTTTATTTGCAGATTTATTAACATCTTCTTATAAAATATGTGTTTAGTTTCCAATAAGGTACTTATTTCGGGTTTGTTGAATAAGTATATAAAAACACAAACGATATAATTAGTACCATAGATAAATATACCTATAACTCAAACATAAATGTGGGTATTGATTTGCCTGACTATAAATTAGCTTCGACTGTCAAATTACTCAAATTATAGAGTCATTCTTAGACTTCTTAGCTTCATAGAAAAGTATTTTTTTTTCCAGGGGTAATATTGAGATAAATTAAACACTAAAACGTAAAGTATACGTATATATATATATAGAGAAGTCTAGGAAATTTATTTTTAGTTGAAGTTAGGTTTGCTTTAGTAGAACTTTTTTCAGTGTCCGATGGCTTTATAGGCATCTAACGATCACATCCTGTTAATATTATAACCAAAAACTACAAGACATCATTGTAACTTGTAACAAAACAAACTTTGTACATTATAAATTTATATTTTCGGGAATTGCAGATAGAGACCATAACATGCATTAAAAAAAAATAGTAGGTATTATTTGATGGAAAGCAAATTATAAATCAAGATAAATTACAAAAAAATCTTTTTAGACTTTGTAAAGTGGTTAGTGTCATAATACCTAACGACAAACGATTCGACTTGTACTGTATACAATATTGGCACGCGATTGCGTGAAATATTTTCACACGCTGCAAGCGCATCATACTTAGCGCACGCTACATAAATACGCAATCGCGTTAACCGAATCCCTTTCGCCGATGCAATTTCCGATATCAGGCATGAAGACAGTCATCTGAACTTAAATTGGCACGAAGTTTGCTTTCACGATTTTTAAAAGATTCAATGGATATTGGGCTACGAAGCTGACGCGATTACATATTAATGTGAATATCTTTGCATATTATTAGCTTTCCTTTTTAATGTTTAACCGTGTGAAACAATAAATGACATCTATTGCGCGTTGGCTTTATTTGTTATTTTTTTTGTTTATATTAATTAGTAGTAAAGTTTAGTGTGTGTGATTATTTGAACAGTTATTACATAATTTCGACAAATGTGAACTATGAACTTTTATTGGTAAGTAATTTCAAAGATTTATTATACTAAGAATGCGCGTAAATAAAAATATCGAGATACGCAACAGATCTAATCGCTGTGAACCGATGAAGGCGTAATCGTAACGAATTTTTACAAACTTTACTTAATCGACTAATCACATGCCACTTTCACTGTTTCCTACACAGATTTGGTTAATCTGTTAGTTAACTACTACGTGGATTCGTTTACCAGTCGGTCACGATATACGAATTAGAAAGCTCCAAAAAACTTTTAAATTATTTAATTTAAATATTTAAATCAGACAGGTTTATCAAATATAAGAACATATTTGAAAGAATGAAATTTCCTGGTTATTCAAATTTTATGTTTGTCAGACATACATTGTGTAAATTTAAATGCTAATATGGTTGCCGTTGGCAAATAATAAATCATTATTGGATGGCAAAACCATTAAACTAATCACGTTAATTGTTAAAAGATATTTAAGATCCGGGGTACATCAGTAAGAACTGATTAAGTAACAGTTGGATAACATATCCAAGTTCATAAAGGTAAACCTTGTGTTTCGAATTGAAAATAAATATACATTTCATTCATTATACAATTACAATAAGAAAGTACTATGGGTACATACTAATGAAATGGCAGAGTTTATTTTCAACTAATTCCTATAAGTAAAGTAATTATAAACAATTACGTAGATAAGAATGTGTATTGTTTTTCAAATATAAAATCTACTATGTTTCATGTTTCAATATTATATGGGTATTATCTATCTTACTATTATAAATTTGTTTAAACGCGGTAATCTTAGGAACTACCACTCGGATTTCGAAATCCTTTTCGTATTCGATAGAATAATCACTAAGGAAGGCATTAGGCTATTAAATATCACACAACCACCAAAGATAGCAAAACTGTATTGAAAAAAGTTACAATAAGTGGCAATAATGATTAAATAAAATTATAGTACCACGCGAATGCAGTCGCGGGCATAGCTAGTATAGCTTATATGCTTTTAAGTTTATAATATGTGTAATTTAATTTTAAAATTATGCAATATTGTTTTTCATATAGGTAATTATGTAAATAACTTTTATGTAACAATGTGTCAGGTTTACGTCTAGTAACCATGGCATACGATATTATGGTCTAAATATATATAAGATCTATGAAATTCTGTATTAAGCTAATAGTTTAATACATCTACGGTAGACTACACTTCTCTTGGGGTCGTAAAATAAAAAACACTTTACATAGATATTTTTTTAAATAGATAAAGTTTAGCGTTATGGCCACAATCGCACCTGATATTAAGTAACGATGTGGCCCAAAATGAAGGACACGCTACCTCTAGTGTAGGTACTGGCTCTCAAGTGCAAATGCTGAAACACACCTATAAGTATTTGGCGGCAGATTTTTAAGTTGTGGGTGGTAGCTAGCCAGGCGGGCATTAGAGAAAGCCCTACCACCATGCAAAGATATCATGATATTTATATTCATTTTATTTCATACGTCAATTATAGATTATGCAATATAGTTGTATAGAACAAAACTGCGCAACATTCGAATTTAATGTACTCCTCACGCAAGTACACTACACTGTATGAATAGACACGCTAGGTATGGCTTTAAATTATGCTTATATAACTTAGACTATAAATAAAAGATTATGTATTTATAAAATCCATTAGCAAGAAAGTAATTATGTTTAGTTGATCCTTTGGGTAATTAGGTTTAAAGATTATTAAAAGAAAAGTTTATGTAATTTTGTAGAAAGTTAGCAATGAAAAAAAAATACGCTAGGTGTACTAAGGGCTGTAGTGATATATTTGTACTGCAATTGTATATATATATATTTGTTAATATTATTGTGTTTAATTCGTAAATCCAACGCATATAATAGTATTGATTTTTTAATGCCCTCATGCCTTCAATCCTCAAGTTATAAATCGGCAGCAAGACATAAGCATATTAGATTTTTTTTATACTTATGGTTTTAGCGTTATGGCCATAATCTCACCTGATCGTAAGTGACCATATGGCCCAAGTTGGTAGACACGCTAAGCCTGTGGAGCAACTGACTCTGAAGTGCAATTGCCGGAACACACCTATTGGTATTTGGCGGCAGTTTTTCAACTTGAGGGTGGTTGCTAGCCAGGCGGGCATTAGAAAAAGCCCTACAACCATGCAATCAGGTGCAATCTAGAGCTAGATATTTAGTGCCGGTTTAACGTCTTATTACCTAAGGCCTTCGTTCATATTGTTATTTACCCTTAGGTAAGATTGCGAACAAATACAAGATTTTAAAAGTATAAAAAAATATGATGTTAATAAAATCTATACATAATATTATAGGTAAACCAAAAGTTTGTTTGTTTGTTTCAACGCACTAATTGTAGGACCTACCAGACAGATTTTAAAAACATCTGTTTGTTTTTGTTCGATAAATAATTGAAGAAAGTTTTAGGCCATTTAACGTGACGCTCCCACTAATAGGAGTAAAGTTGTATTGGTAAAAACGGGTAAAAATTATTATATTTTTTAGTTCCACGCGAATAAACTCGCGAGCACATCTAGTATTGTAAAAAAGCCTATTAGTCAAAATAGTAATATAAAATAATGTTTCTTTATGGGCAACACGTAAAACGTCTTAAATACTCATAGGATTTCACTATAATTACCAAATTCACGTGTTCAAGCTCATGGTATATTTAATATTAGTCCCACGGTAATATAAATTTCTAAACGCTCTGAGTGAGATGTTCATAAAATTGTGGATTTGCATATCCAAACCATTCGTGATTTGATATGGGTGTGTCCATCATATGTTGAACTTTGCCGCATTCTTCGCTTAACCTTCAAAGAGAGATTGGTGCTGATAAGACCTTTGTTATAATTATTAGTTATGAAATTCTTAAAAAAGTAATTATTACAACGAAATTTTTTAAAATTTCTTTATCAATATCAAATATTAGTATATAATCGGATAAATTAGTCGTTAACATGTCATATTGGCGAACTGGTTATTTTCAATACCGTATCAACTTTTTGTTGGGTAGGAATTAAACACCTTCTCCAATGACTGCTCAATCATAATAATACATAGTTTTTCGCTTTATAACATTAAAATGAATTATTATGACAAAAAGGAATAAAATTGCTGACATCTTTTCAATTATATGATTCTAAATTACCGAATTTTAACTATATACCTAATTATATAATATTACTAGCTGACTTGGCTGACCATGTTCTGCCTTTTCGATCAGTCACATCGATTACAGCGTCATCTATCGTGTTATAATCACTTATCGCGATAAAGACTATCCTGTCTTAAGTTGAAGCAAACTGCGCAAAAGTGTGCAAAATTTAATTAAAAACGGTTAATTAGTTTAAGAGTTAATTTTGACACGTTGACACGAAATTTTTATATAAAGATAATAAATAACAACAACTACTTACGAAAAGCAACGAGTCACGACTTGTATTATCTATACATACATATCAATTAGTAAAATTATCGTGTAAATTTAAATTATTACCTATATTAATGATATTTTTCTTTCTATTGCTCAATTAGTACGGCAATTTACGCATACTTAAATTTAATATGACCACCTTTAAACTTAAATCGTATTCCCTTTTTTGAGGTGTCGGTGATTACATTTTAATAAAGATATTTAAATAACTATGATATACTAGCTATGCCCGCGACTACGTTTATGTTAATTAAAAGTTTAGGTACAGTGTTGTAAGAAAATATATTGGTTTATCTATCTAATGTTGTCTTCATTTATTATTATACTTATAATTAGGTATACATATATAGGTAGGTAGGTAGGTATACTAAGGTAACAAAATACCTCAAACCTAGCTAGAGATTCCACATCTATATGACTAATCTTATTCACTAATCTTAGAAACTACCAGTTGGCTTTCTAAAATTATTTTTGTAAGTGATAGCGTAATTAATGAGGAAAGCTGTAAACATTTAACATGACGTTTCCGCCAATAGGAGGAAAGTTATGAAAAAAGTTACTAAAACGAGCAAACATTTTTACACAATTTTTAGTGCCACCAGAACGAAGTCGCTAACACAGCTAGTTTTATATAAAAGTTAATCATGAAAATTGGTTCATAAGTTTACGTCTAATAATGAAAAGAGAGACGTTGCTTTTTATTGTGCGTAAGGATTAACTTATGTCTTTTTAAAGATGCATGAGTCCGTATATAATACTTTCGCTGTTTTATGTTAAATTGTAATTATAAAGTATATACTAATAATTATACATTTTACACTTGTCGTTGACACTGTAAGTTCATTTTAATATTAAAAGACTGTTAAAATACATATTTATATTATTATTACTTTCACAAAATATATGTTTATACATATGTATGATGGAATATTAATATGTGGGTAATTACTGTTAACAGAGTTTGTGGTTCGCTTAGTTTTAATTTCTAATAATTGTACAAAAAAATTTGTTTATGGGAGAAAGTATATTGATTTAAATAGAAAAGTGTTATAATAAAAAAGAAGTATATATTTTAATTTCATAAAAGAAGCAAGATCTCAATAATAGCTTTGCAATAATGGAAGTCCGAGGTAAGAACAACAGTTTCATTGCTGTTTTAAAGTATACTGAAGTTTCAGTTTATGCAAAACTAATATAGTGATCTTGTTTATTTTCACTACATATTTTAAATAATCTATAAAGTCTCCCGCTGCGTCTGTCTGTCTGTATTTCTGCGATAAAGTCAAAAACCACTAAATGGATTTTCTTATGGTCATCACCAATAGACAGATTGATTCATGAGAAAAGTGTAGGTGTATAATTTGTCAAAATTCTATGTAAATTGGTTAAATATTACGATAACTATTGAAAATGTCGAAAATATCAAACCGCCTGGGAGCTTTGACTTGTGAGCTTTGAGTGTGTAGTAGGAGGATGGCAGCTAGTATGTCATGAAAATATAAACAGTTTTTTTAATTATAACATTTTTCTATTTAAATCGATTTTCTCTAACAAACTAAATATTTTTAATAAAAATAAATGAACAAAATTGTATACTATTAGTAGTGCTACCGTTTTTATATAAGGTGTCAGTAACAATATATAAATATAAAATATAATATTAAATATAAAATAAAAAAAACTTTGTGTCACAAGATTTTTATAAAATATGAGTATGTAAGTATACAAATATATATCGATTACCGTTTTCTAACTGTTGATATTAAATTTATGGAAATCGATCTCATGGGTCGGAATTTGCAACCGCTACGACTATGTACTGTCGGTTCAAGTTCCTCACAGTATAAATATTTGTTTTCTGTAATCCACAAATTTGAAGCGATTATAGCTCAGTTGGTAGTGTGTACAGATTCGGTGTAAATGAACGTGAGTTCGGTCGCTATGAGTCTGAGCTTTCGTCGAAGGAAAACATAGTGATGAAACCAATCATGCTGATAGGATTTTTTCTAATGTCTGCCTGGTTAATTACCACTCTCAAGTTGAAAATCTGCCACCAAATACTATAGGTTTGTTGCGGCAGTTGCGCTTGAGAGTCAGTCTCTCCACTAGGCTCACCGTGTCCACCATCTTAGGTCACATCATCACCTTGCACCAGGTGAGATTGTAGTCGTTAAACCTATAAAGTATAAAAAAATGTTCCGAGTTTGGTTGTTATTTTGTATTCGTTAAATACGTTTATAAAGATATCTTACTTAATTGGCGAAATTGAATACATAGGCCGATTTATAATAGATGTGGATTCCAAGCGCCAGTAAATTCATTTACTAGTGTCTCTCTTGCGTTTGCGGTAATTGCTGTGACAAATAGTACCACTATCGTTCTCTACATTTTTTAGGTAAATAGGTAAAACCAATTCGATATGTTGGAATGAATGTCTTTTTTTTCTGGACTTATTTATGTTCTCACTGTCACAAAAAGTGTGCTTGTATCTTTTATGACTATGTTATGAAACTAAAATATTACATTACATTATAGAATTGATTCAAGTGTATTCAGTGCCGAATTTACCTTAAGTGACGCCCTAGGGCCCCGTGAAAAATACGCTCTACAAAAAGGTATTTTATTATTTTTTGAGCGATCTACGTTTTTATGCGTTATTCAAGGGCAAAATTGAACTTCTATGAAAAATACCATTTTAAATTTTTGAATAATTACATTAAATGTTGATTTAAAAAAAATACACAGTAAACTGGACTTCAAAACGTAAATATCTAATGAGAACTCGGTTATTAAGTTTTGGCATGAAACCAATAACTTCTTAATTTTTGAAAATCATTGACTTTCATAGGAAAAAGTTGAAATGTCTTTGCTGCAACTCCAAGTTTTGCCGCCCTCGAAAATTTCGCCACCATGGGTATTAGCCCCTAGTGCCTCTAGTATAAATCCATCACGGAATGTAAACATACATAGGTATGTAAATGTGTTATTCTGAGTATCAGAGTTAATATTTCTTTTCATTTTTGTTTCTACATTTTATTCTTCTTGTTGGTTGTGTACATATGACTTATTGTCTCGGTAATGACTGTTGGTGAGTCTAGTTACAGTAAAAGTGGCCTTTGACGATAAACGATGGGTTATCACGATATAACGTTACAGCGTGATCTGTGTATTAAAATAAAATTTAATTATGATAGAAATATACATCCAGGTACCTTAGTACTAACATGTAACTTAGGTACTTAAAATTAAATAAAATAAAAATACAATAAAGTCAAGGTTATAAGCACATTTGTACCGTTGACATCTATCTTATTTTTTATTTATTTATTTATTTCTTCACACGGCAGACTCTTGGTCCGCACCATTTTCAATTAATTGTAATAATTTTTTGTGGACTTCTTTTATATACATATAACTCCTCTTCTATTATATTGGAAATTTTATTTACTGTATTTATGCCCCTGTTTTTTATAGTCATCGTATTAAAATGGGTGATAATGCATAACAAAAGCAATAGTAAAATTACCTATGGTACGTATATGTATGTATAAATCAATAACAATATAGTATGAATGCTATTATAAAAAAGATTCCCTTAGCAATCATATTACTTTGTATCGTATAAGTGGTACTCAATCATATATAAATAATTACTTCCTTTACGTCACTAATGATAGGGAAAATATTGTTATAGAATTTGCTTCGATACGCGACAATGATAAATTACATGTTTGCTCCAATTAATCTGTACTTAAAAATGTGTACGTTGGTATTTTTATAATGTTAATGAAGTAGATACAATTAATGCATGGTTTAATTTTCGTGGTAGTAGGCGTTTTTCTAAAAGCCTACCCTCAAATAGAAAATCTGCAGCCAAATAACTGTAGGTGTTTTCTGGCAGTTGCACATGAGAGCCAGTCCTTCTAGAGGTGAAAAAGGTTATGTCATTTTTGAGTTAAATAATTGATAAAACGGTATACTAGCACATATCGAATTGTTTTGTCTAGTCTTTAAGTGACATTGCCGTCTTTGCTTCTACCATTACGATTTTCCTGGTATTATAGAAGGTACAATCTATGTTAACATTGTAAAGCGAAAAATTTTGTTTGTTTGAACGCGCTAACCTTATAAACTACCAGACAGATTTCGAAAAATATTTTTGTTTTCGATCGAGAAATCATTGAGAAAAGTTTTAGGCTATTTAACATTACGCAATATTAGGAGCAAGGTTGTATTGAAAAGAAAATTGCAAAAATGGACAAAAATTATTTAATAAATTTTAGTTCGACGTGAAGAAAGTCGCGGGTACATCTAGTATTATATAAAGTAGACGAAAACTCTTGTTATTAACATAATATTATTGCTATTGTAATACTAGATTACTTTTGAAATGAAACCGCTCATGTGTTATCCGTTCGTGTATAGTTAATTGATTATACTATAATACCGAACCTTCGCAGTCATTCGAAAAGTAATTCACCGATGTTTTAACGCAATGGGATGAATGGTTTAAAAACGCTATGGTACAACTATGGTAAAAGTAAAATTATTTTTATGTATTTAGATTATGTATTATTATGTTATTATTTCATATTAAATACGAGGAAGTATTCAAGTCGACCGGTATGATTTCGGTGATTATCTAAAGAACCTCTTACGTGAATAGTTGTTTCTAAATTGTGGGTAAAGGTACTACAGTACTTAGGCTTGGGTGTTGTGTAATTCTCTTTCGAAGTGAAAAAGAATTAAACCTCCTTAGGTTCGCATCAACCTGACTGCTTATTTGTTTAGACTGCGATAAGGATACTCGGCATAAGAGATTTAAAGCTACGAAAAAAAATAAAGAGTAAAAAACGATATCGGACCTTTTTTTGTCACGGAGAAAATCTTTTAAAGGTGATAGTTCTCGCCTTGGGGAAGACGAGAGGCGTGTAGGAGGACACACCTTACATCACAAAGTCCTAAAAACTCCACGTTGACCTCTGCCACACGAAAGGGGACCACGCGGATTCGAGCTAGCAATTACTGCAACTATAATATCGTACCTGCAAAAGTATGGAGACATTTTTTTACAGATCCATGTGAAGAAGATTATTGCCGATGGAATTTATAACCCGCGTTAGCACTTACTTCTGGACAGACCATAGTTGGTACTGTGCAGTCATTTCGAGCACAATATATTAGCATGTGTATCGTTGAACTTGCATTCTTGTTAGAATCGACATACTATGATGTTAGCAAATAACATGGATCCTGCATAGGTCGTTATAGCAGTGCCCGCTTTAGGGGGGGTAAGACGGACGGCGGCCGTTCGGTGTAAAAATTTATATAGTAAATCATCATTAAGACAACATTTCGCATATTAGTCCCTTCGTTTGCTAAAAGTTTGTATTGTTTATGTAATATATACCTTTATTGACACTATATCGATTTTTTTCCTTCAAGTTATTTGAACATTTGGTGCTATGGATATATGGCAGGTACTTCTCTGATTAATCTGATACAATCAATCAAATTATATATATTCTTAAGGGGCGACAATTTGTCTTTTTATCCATGGCGACGTAATTACTATAGTGGGCGCTGGTTATTGATAATTTAGTATGTACTGACTGGATTATGCATAATCTGGCGTGTGATTACCTAACAGTATGATTTAATTTCATTTATTTATTCCGTACGTACCACAAAACGTAGGATTGTAATTTCGAAGATAAACTACAGTGACCGTTTATCCTTAAAAAAGTATTTGCAATTACAGTGTAAATAAGTATAACGAGCAATATGTTCTGCACCATTTCACTTATTAACTACTATAAATACGTTACAATCATGTAGAAGATATATTGCAATAATTAATTGGCATAACACTTTAATTGGTATTGCCATTTTGAAGCAACTAAAATAGTATCTCTATTTTTGGAAATAATAACTTTAAGTGAAATTTCTTTTTTATATCTATGATATTATGGTAAAATTAAAAACAAGTACAAATTTGTGGTTTCTTTGATTATTATTAGTTTTATTTTTTGTATTCTTATATCGAACGTTGGCTGCATATGATATTATATTTAATATTATGTCGGCTGTTTAGTTTGTTCGTTTAATTATTATTATTCAGAAAAGTATGATATTATCCTCGGTAATCTAACGGCAATTTTGCAATGTTTGAAAGTGGAGTGGAGAATACAATGAAGTGAGAATGAAGTTCATATACAAATATCCACATTTTAGGTATCGGGTGTTATATAACAAAATTCATATTAACGTTTTTACAATTTATTTTCTTCCTTCCCTTCCTTACTTTATTTAAGTAAAGTAGTGGTAAACAATTAAAAAAATACGTACGTGATTGAATCGTACTGTTAGCATGAGGGGCTTCGACAGCTACACCTGACTTGTGGAGTATGTGCAGGAGGCATTCAGCCCGAATCGTTGGTTATGTTAAACTTTGTGATTATACACATTCAGTAAGCAGTAAGCAGTAAGTGTTCTGCCAGCTGTATTTAAAAAACCGATGGAACTAAGCAATAAAACCATGGGTAATATTTTTCATAAATCGCTTGACATTTACGACTATAATATTCAGCGATTAGCTATTATAGTTCTGCGAAGGCGAGATCCAACCGTTCCGGATGGTTATCAGAGCATCCCGAGGCGCTTAATGACGGAGTTGGGACGTGATTGAAGCAGCAAGCGGTTTATGATAAAATCGAACTGAGACTTTCTATTGTTTATAAAATAGTGAAACGAAGTTGTCACGTCGATATCATAGTTATATCGCTTATTGTAAGGAAGGAAGAAAATATATTATGTAAACGTTAATATGAATTTTGTTATATAACACCTGATATACCTTGATATGCTAAAGGTGTACTATAATTCAATACCTATTTGTATATGAAATTCATTCTCACTTCATTGCATTGATTTTAACTTCATCGTGTTTGTTCATTACATATTTATTATTTACATCGTTCACGGTGTAATTGTATACAACCGTTGTTTTAATTTATACCGTTTGTTCAACTTTAGATGTTTAGTTTATTGATTACAACAAATGTCGCTAGAGTCGTATATTACATCTATGTATTACAAGCAAGGTAAATAGAACAGTCTGGGTATTAATGTCTCAGAAAACTGTTCTATGTTTGGAAGTGTTCTAATATCTATAATAATAAAAACCACACAATTACTATTTCAAGAGTATTGATTGCTAAAGTTACAATGGTTCAACTAATTAATTGAGTTAACTAAAATGGTTGATACCACTTAAACTGGTTAAGTCTGTACTCAGGTGATAGTTATGAGATTTCGGCAATATTGTGTACACCGGTTAATAACTGTAATGTATTAGGATTACAGAAGAACCCGTAATCTAATAAATTCAATAAGAATTAAAATTAAACGGTATTTGTAAAGAGGCAGTTGTAATTTTAGGGATATATTGGTAATTAATATATACGTAACCGCCAATACACAGTTATAGTACTATATAATCTACAGTTCATAATTCTATCTTAACATTCTATTATATAATAGTAAAATGCATTGACTGTAAAGTTTGAAATATTTCAAAGTATTTAGAAAAACCGCAAGAGTGGAAAAAATTAAAAGTATTTTAATAGATTTAATTAATCGTATGCAGCAAAAAGGAGTTAATTAGGCGTATCTTAACTAATGATCAAATTCTATTACTGATGCATATATGTTAGAATGTTTTTTACCTGTTGTTGACGAAATATAATATAAAATTATGAATTGGATTAATATCTATTTAATTACCATAAAACAGTTAATATACTTTGTTTTTTAGTCGGTTTAACGATCTAGAGAGTCATACTTATAATTAAAGTAGTAATGCAGTAAAATTTGTATAACTAATATTTTATGAAAATTATAATTGTAGTGTACTTTGTGTACAGTGTTTTTTATATGGTGAGAAAATGCATTTTCTTATACTATGGCAGGCCGGAGGGCGTAGGAAGTTTATGTGGGACTCGCCCGGCGCACAATATAAATATACAGACAGTATGGAAACTAAGCTTAGTTGATAAAATAATTACCTACACTCCATTAATGCAATAGGGTTTTTCTTTTTCGACTTGACGTACGCTGTTAGTCTTAAGGGCTTTAACAGCTTCGCCGAACTTTTTGGGGCGAGTGCAGAGGACACTCAGCTCCGAGGCAGCGAGCGCAAAGGTGCCAGAATGGCCGAACCTCAACTTGCGATGCTGCCGGAAAGTGAACAAGGATTCGCGATCCTAACTAACCAACAGGTCCTAACTTACTAATTTAGTGATCCTAGCACAACCTTATCTTGCAAGCCCTGCAAGGGCCGCGGGGGTAGTCCTTTACAGAACCGTGTATTTAACGTGTGGGTGTGCATGGATGGTATGCGATGTGATGATGTACTTTCAGTGATGTAGAGTGTCACTATATCGCGCAAGCAGAGTCACTCGAGGGCTCCTATCCGGAGGATCGATCCTAGGCTCAAGCGTCTGCAGAGGGAGGCCACGGTGGGTGTGCGGGAGCGAAGTTAACCGCTCGGCCTCGGTGGCCGTTACGCGGACACGTACGATTAGTGGAGACGGTAGGGAGAAGCGCGTTCAATCTCGTTATTTTATCGACGGGATCGGTGAAGCAATTACGTCGCTGGCGCGCGGAGCCTTTGGCGTGCGTATTGGCAGTGTAGTTAACTGCGTGTATTATTTTGGGATTGGGATGAACTTCGGCCTTTTCAAAGAATTTACTTGTAAGGTCTTTAATATATGCATAGATGGACGGAAGGTCCATATTCTTGTGGAGATCTACATTACGGACATAGGGCGTGGCTTGGACAGCTATGCACATAAATCTATTTTACCACACTTGTAGTTTGCAAAGGGTGATGCATGAGGCGTGAGCGAATACGGGGCAACTCTAAGTAAGTATGGGACGGATGCATACTTTATATATTGTATATTATGTCTGAGTGACATTTTGCTCTTAAAGGAGGTTAGATTACGTAGTAGAGCGATAGCTGTGGAGGGTTTTTTCTGTACATTATCTATATGTTTGTTAAAGGTGAGATGCTTATCTTAAACTACACCAATGTATTTACTTTGGTTAGCCCAGGGGATATCGACACCAAAAAGGTGTAATGTTTTTTTTATATTCTTCTTTGTGTGAGGATCGAACATGATAGCCATGCTTTTGTCTGGGTTCATTTCTATACGCCATTTTAGGCACCGGGACCCGTACGTAGAAACAGCCCTTTAGACGTGGTAGTATAAATGACTCCTATTCCTGCCTGAGCTGAAGTTGACCGTGTTGTTTGCGTAAGAACCTAATGCGACGTCATGTAATTCGGGGATGTCACTAACAAATAGGTTTGAACAGGCAAGGGGCTGGGATAGAACCTTGCAGGACCCCTGATCTTATTGAGCGTAAAGTAATAGGGTTGTAACTTTTAATGTTCTTAATAATGTTTGTTTATATTATTAAAATATTTTTGTTCTGTGGTGATCAATCAATCGAATTGAAATAATAAGCTTGCAAATTAAATAGGTAGTTGTCGAAGAATAGGTGTCGGGCAATCTCAACAAAAGACAATAGTTTAAAACACGGAAGACAGTTAAATATTAACACACAACAACTTGCAGATCTATAGATCTTTAACTTTGTCATTACACGTTTTATTATTTCCTGTTTTATTATCAATTTGGATATTCATCTATCATATTCTTATTTTTTTTTTCTACTTTCTAAAGGATCGGATTTTAGTTTTCTTTTCCATGGCGTGCTTATGAAAGAGATCTGGAAGTTTGTCTACTATCACTCGCTGAAAGTATTACATTTTCTTCTGTCTGTGTACAAACTTGAACCAACTTCGGAGTTTCGGTTAACGTTTGTACATCTTTTTTTTACATCTGGTAGATAGCAAAGAATTGGTTTTAAGCTTCATGCGATGTGGTCCCGTTAGAATATCCATAGCATTAAAATGTTTTTCACAAACAGTATAGTTTTGTGGCGGTTTGTTCATCAAATCTTTTTGAGATATCAAGCGAAGCCATTGGGAACGCCTGAAAAAGATAACAATATATTCACTTTGTCATTTTTATCAGAAGAGGTGTTTGTGTAGGAGCTTGTTTAATAAATAAAAAGTTCAAGCTGGTTGCCACTTCTACAACTCAAGACGAAGGTAAACAATAAAATACTGTCCTATTTTATTTACATTTCGATATCACTATTGGCTTCAAATTTTTAAGGTTTTTTTAATTTTTGATTAATTATCTTGACGTTACCACTCTCAGCATTAAATACTCTCAAAGCGGCGCCTTTCTGGAATGGCAAATGAGTTCACAAATTCATTATGACTGATCACATGGACTCATAATTCGATAACGATTATAACAATAACAATAAATATAATTCATACCTTTCAAAATCAGCAGGAAGTTTAAATACGAAAACTACGGTTTTGAAGAAGCCGAGTTGAAACAGCCGTTAACTACGCAATATGCACTTGGCATTTTTGAAAAGATCGCGGAAATAAATTTTACGTGACCACTCGTTTTGACGTGGCACTCACTACTGACGGCACCGCGACGACCGCTTAAGGGGTCTCGTCGATGCGCATGTTTTTTTTTTATATACTTAAGGTTTAGCGTTATGGCCATAATCTCACCTGATCTTAAATGTCGATACGGTCCAAGTTGGTAGACACGCTAAACCTGTGGAGGAACTGGCTCTTAAGTGCAGCTGCCGGAACACACCTATTGGTATTTGGTGGCAGGTTTACAACTTGAGGGTGGTAGCTAGCCAAGCGGGCATTAGAAAAAGCCCTACCACCATGCATGTTTGTGTGAGTGAGCCGTTTCGAGCGTTTGTAGGTAGTTTCCGTACTGTCTGTATATTAATATTGTGCCCGGCGCTAGTCGCCAACCCCACGGTCATCTGTCGCCTTGCTGACGCGACGCGGGTTCGAACTTGCAATTACCGGCCTGATGGTAAGCCGGACCCTGTTTGGGTAGCCTGGCGAGCTGCACTCTCAGATGGCCAGACTATTATATAGATGCCTAAGATATTTAGCTTAAATGTTTGTCTATCTTTCATCTTGTATATATAGGGGTGTAGTTATAGGGTATAGTATTTTATGGCAGAATATAGTTATAGGAGGGTATTTTATAACGCCGATTAGTATAAAGCGCGATGCAAGCGCGGCACTGGGTCTAAATTTGGCGCTTGAGGTGTATTCATCGTACGTAGCTGGAACACTACCGAAGGGACGTAATATTTATATTTTTCTATTGACACTATTTTGATGTTTATGAAAGATTAAATCATTGCCTATTAAATCATTATCACCAATGATTTATACTGGGCAGAGAGAGTCACGAGCGGTGAAGGTGAGTGTTGACAATTGTCGAAAGGGGGCCCCCTTAAACCTACATCCGAAGTTGCAAGTCTCGGACACCCTCCCTCAGCCACAACATTTAGGTTTCACGATATATCCGAGACCCTTACGGTGAATCCGTGGTTTGCTAAGAAGTTCGTATATCATTCTGACAGTAGATTTATCCGATTAACCTTATATATTGTTCGGCATATCTTGTTATTCTCCATATACTTATTATTTTGAAACTACTAGTCACATTGTAATTAAATGATACTGTAGATTAAAAAACTGTATCCCGTAATAGCAAAGCGTAGAATTAAATTTTAATTAATTTTTATGATACATACATGTTCGGGTATTTTGTAAATATCATGTGTTGGGACATAGTTATATTGGTTGTGTGATGTGATTTATACAGTAGCCTCAGCGGAATCGGAGTCCTGAATGTCGCGCGCTCGAATCCCACATATTTTTGGTTGTCTCTAATTGGGATGTAGGTACTACATCTCCGTTAATTGTATGTTTGTAAAATCTCTTTCGACACAAGGTTAGATTCCCAGTGGCAATTACAGAGTTAATTATTTTTATGATATACCATATTTACATAGTAATTTTAATTTTATGATCATTTTAATTTTATGAAGGACCAACGCCCCTAGTGTTGTTGTCTGTCAACAATTGTTAACGTATAGAAAAATACTATAAATGTATCGGATATCAGTCGTTATGGAATGTCATAGTTATTTTGACACGTGTCATCCCACATATTTTTTAGTATTTTCTTTATCTTAGAACTTGTTGAAAGACAAGAAAGAAAGACACATAAAGCATTTGTTTTATATCTTAAAGTTTTAAGTTTATCATGCTTGACATTCGCAAAATAATATTCGTAAGCAAATGTCACGATTTAAAAAGTGTCAGGTTTTTTTTTATCAAATAGGAGGCAAACGAGTTAGTGGATCACCTGATGGTAAGTGATCACCGTTTCTCAAGGACATCCATAACACCATGGTCATCGCAGGTGCGTTTCCGGCCTTTACGGTAAACTGTCTTCTTGAAGATGCCTAAGTCGTATCGGTCCAAAACACAATATTACAACAATATAAAGTAGTTGAAAGCAAAGCAGATGAAACTACTACTGAGAGGTTTGCCAAAAAATTTGTTGTTAAACAAGACAATAAAAGGTTATTAAAATGCAATCTTGTAACATTACGTATGGGGAACAATTTATGTCCATTCTTCCATTGAAACGGTAAATCATCACTTTCACCGCATTTGTATGTTTCAAAGTTTCATAACGTTGTGTTGTACCTAACTGCGGTCTAATTGGCGCCGTCGGATGCTATAATTTGTTCGGACAGTAATCGTCGGTTAACAATTACGTGTGCGATTCGTTGTTAATGTTTATTTAACTGATAAACATACCTGATTATCTAAATTTAAAATATGTATATAATAATATTCGTACCACGAGCATTATAACATTACACTAAATATAACTGGAAATTACTGATGTTCGTTCAGTGATAACATATTCAGACACTTTTTTTATCACGTGAGCTTTAAACTTACGCATGGTGCACAGGCATTTTGCATGGTGATAGAGCTTATTTTAATGGCTGACTATCAACCTCAAATTAGACATTTTGGATTATAGTGTGCTTAACATCAGGTACATTATCGTAACTTTGCTATGCCAATCAAAACATAATCTGCTGTAACGGTTTATTACTTTGTACTGACATTTTTTTAATACTCTAAGTTTATATGTTTATAGCATTATGACCACAATCTCAGTTGATGTTAAGTGAGTCAGGATGGTAACTAAGCCTAGTGGAGGAACTGGTGCAACTGCCAGAATACATCGATAGGAATCTGGCGGCAGATTTTCAACTTAGGGTGGTAGTTTGTCAAGTGGGCGTTAGAAAATGCCTTACCTCCATGCTATGTTTTTATTATGATATTTCCTTGATCAAAAGCTCAAACTTATTGCAGGGATTCAAACTCGCGTCCATTGACGCGACTTTCGTACACGCTACCAATTGGGCCATCATAGCTTCATAAAATGATAAAAAAATAATAGCATTTACGACACACAACGAAGTAACGAGGTGTATAGTGGACGCGTACACATACAAGGTAGTCGAGAGAGGAGTCGTAGAGAAAACACGATCATGAGCTTCATGTCGTTAGCAGTGACGGCAAGTGGGTTGAATTAACTCCCAAGGTGCGCCGATATATGTAGAATTTTTTGAGATTATTAAATCACGTTGCCAGTATATCAAACCATCTTTTCTGAGACACAAATGATCGTTACACCACCGATCTGTATTTGAAGCCGTTATGATCTAACCTTGACCAGGATATAAATACCTTTTAAAAAATAATAAATGTGCCGTACTCGATTTTGACGCCGCGCTCGGAATACTAAAAATGTTGCGCGGAGACCCTTTTTCAGCGTTAAATTAAAATTATAAATAATAGAGATAAGAGTTCCGGGACTAAGAGTTTTTTATTAAATTTTTATCTTCTTTATCAATCTTTGTTTGAAATTTCTTAAATATTAATAGTCTATGAAACATTGGCGAAAAACGATATGCCTTTTTTTCATCTTTAATTGTTTATAAATTTTGCAATTTTTTATTAGCTAATACACGCTTTTAGCACTTTATTCTAGGCCTCATTCCGGATCCAATGCGGTATCACACATAATTAAATAGCAATATCTCTATTTTAGACCATTTCAACTTGTAGACTAGACTATAAAAGATTGGAATGATATTATTATACTGATTAATATAAAGATACTTTTTAATCATCTGTCTAATACTATTATTATTAAGTTACGAATTATTGTACATAAATTGCTCATATCTCAGAAATTACTCTTAACGATTTGGATGATATTTTGTATTTAAACAGATTATTGTTTTTTAAAATGTAGTTGTAACTTAATTCAAAACGCAGTTGTTTAAGCATATTATCCACAATAAAACCATTCAAATCAAATCAAAAATCTTTATTCAAATTTCAGGCGCTAAGAAGGTACTTATGAATGTTAATACTACCGGTTGGGAAAGTAACCCAGTCATTGAGAAGAACCAGCAAGAAACTCGATCTGCATGTTTATATAATTTTTAGGTACAAATTTTAATTATAGGGTAAAGTATGCGTTTACAATAGTTATTAGTGGATACACAGAGAGGGGTGTTAATTTCAGCTATCACCATCGCTCAATCAAAACCCGTTTGACATGGTGTTTGAACCTACTATCCAGCAATTCGGTAATCTGCTTTGGGGTTTTATAGTAAAACCTAACACAGGTTTTAGGTTTACCTAAAAACTATTACTGGTTTTACTGAGTATAAAATAACGGATGTCCAATTTATCACGATTTCTAGTAAATTATGCCGGCCTTTCATGAAATCTAGCTTTTCCAACTTTTTGCTGATATGCATATAATTATCAAGAATGTATTGCGAGAGTAGAGTTAAGATACCGAATTCCAAAAACTTTTCTTTTAATTATTCACGAGGTCACATATTGTAAATGGCTCATTGTAAGGAATACCATATTGAAACGCCATATTGTAAAATTAATTACATTCCTGTTTTTTTAATTAAATAATCGGTTCATACATAGGTATATACAATCTTAAAATGTAGTCATTTAATCAAAATGTGATTCGTATCTAAATCTATTTTATTTAAGTAAACATAATGAAAAAAATACTGAGCTATGCTCGGTCAACAAGGTACTTTATTAATAAATAGAATTACTATTTACTACGTATTGGACAAAGTTGTAAAAAACTAATTTTTTCGTATGTTCGTTTGTTTAGAAAAGTATATATTAAATAAACAACATTAAAATAATTGCTATAAAAGAGAAATTAAATTTCATACAACACATAAAATTAAATCAATATGTTTCTAAATACTATGTAAGTATAATTTAGCAACCATTAATTAATGGAATGAGAAGTGAACTTTCCATTCGTATGAAAATGTATTTTTAAGTGGTACCGCTTGTTTTAAGTAGGTAGATTTACGAGAATTATGCAAAACTAAAGCGAATTTCTTTAAAATATTAGATTAATATGCAAAAACTAGAAATTGAAGTGCAATGTCGTATAAACTGATAATTAATTATATGGGTAATTGTAGTACCTGAAAAAAGCTAAAAGAACTGTTTGATAGTCGCAAATGCAATGGTTATTTCTACCACAGAAGAATAAGTGACACATGATAAAAACATTTACGTATGATAGAAAGTTATAAATGCGTGATTTTTTATGTGAGAAATAGACAACAAATGTAAGGAGAAAAATTAAACTAAATCTGAATTTCGTTAACATTGTCATCTACATGGACTCGTTTATACAGTTGACCCCATAAATATACAAAAAAATAATACAAAATTGGTTACGTTCCATGGGGAGACAGTTCCTTATTACATTTAGCGTGTTACCGACTAGTTTGGCATTATTAATAAGCCTACGGAAAATCAAAAAGTTTATTTAATAAGGCTACGCGATACTATATTTATAGTAGTAGTGTCCTGAAGTTTTGCATTCATTTATTCGCAGTATAGATTTACGCAGTATAAGATCTTATAGGCAACCAGTTGTGCAGTGACTTATTATACATACTTCCCATTTTCCCTACCATTCTCATTTATCGTGATATGTTAACTATAGAACATTTCAAATCGGAAAAACTCTAAATAAACTTACACCTACTTTCAATCCTGACATGAAATATTTAACTAGTTTAAACAAGGCCGTATTTTTACATCTCATCCATATATGAATATTACGAAGATTCGTTAGTGTTTAAAATAATTATGATGCAATGTAATTCAGAGCGTGTGAATACACTCATTTGCCGGTTTATGTCGTTGTGTAAAACTTTTATTAGGCATATTGTAACAGCATTGTATTATTATTATTATTTTCACTTTTGTAATTTTTAAACTTATGATAATAGTGGTCAGGAATATTTTATTTCTTTGCATCTTTATGTAAATTTTAGCAGGCGCTTTCATGACTAAAATGACGTCAATATATACCTACGATCCATAACGCGTGTAGTCACAGATCCTGCAATTATTATTCTAACTATTATATTTTTTCTTTCGATCCGGAATGTGTATGCATTCTATACAAATGTGAATATAGCTATCAACATTTTTATTTGTGGAACACGTCAACAGTATTAATTAGTAATAGTATTATATTTGTTAGCTTTATAGGCTTTCCTATAAGTTTTGTTTCCTACGGCTAAATTACACTGTACAAGTAATATATTAATTATAGAACTATAAGTTCGATGTTTCGATACATAGTTTGTTACATCAGCGACTTATCATAGTAGAGTAGATTATACCAAAAATTTTGTATATAGTTAATCTCCATTTAACGATAACCTCTCTTAAACCTCGAAATTAGTTATTTTGATTGATTATACCTTTTTGTCAATACATTAACATCTTCTCTTCATTTAACGGGAACTTTCTATTATCCTATAAAATGCGCTTATCCACCTTTTAGTGTCGCTATTTAGAGTATACACTGTATCTGTGCGACTTTAAATGTAGGAGTTGATAATACTTTGCATTTCCGCTTGGAATTGTAAGGCCTATTACGTATCACGAAACAAAAAAAAAAAAAACTTTTTTTAATTTTTTCACTATCTGTATTTCACTTCGTCACGAAGCATCCTTAGATCGATGCAAGCGGACTAAGTCTAGGCGTAGTTTTGGCGGCGCGGCGGTGCTAAGTAGTAACCACTCCAAGATTTAATAATGGACTTCCGTAAAGAAATATCTTCATTAATACAATATGTGTAACTTTATTTCAACCACTAATTCAGACTTGGCCTCCAATATATATAATTCTGTATGATATGGTCGTTTAAACTTGGAACCCGTGAAGTTAGTTAATATATACTCGTTCGCGTAATACAAGACAAAATACACATAAAATTAGATAGATGTTTGCACCGAAAGTAATTTAAAAGAGAATATTAAATACTAACTACTTATGTAATAATTTGAACTTATGAATAAAACATTGTAGTTCTGATTAGAGTTTACTTTCTACATAAACGTAACATACAATTTGTTTACTATTAATATACTGTCACCTGTAACTTATAAAACAATTGAATCAGTTTTAAATAATTTTATACCTTGTGAAAAATATCTTATGATGGATAAAATGTACTTCAATTTTAATGAAATAGTAATTCCAATTTTTTTTGTAGTTAAGGCTTAGCGTTATGGCCATAATCTCACCTGATCTTAAATGACGATACGGCTCAAGTTGGTAGACATGCTAAACCTTTGGAGGAACTGGCCCTCAAGTGTAACTGCTGGAACACTCCTATCGGTATTTGACGGCAGGTTTTCAACTTGAGGGTGGTAGCTAGCCAGGCGGGCACCAGAAAAAGTCCTACCACCAAGCTATAGTTTTCTCACAATGTTTTCCTTCACCGAAAGCTCAAGCTCATTGTAGATGGTTGGTTTCGAACTCACGTTCCTTTAGTTCCTTTTCGTCAATAGTTATTGAAGAAGGTAAAGATAGTTATGTGTTTATATATAATTATGTATTGGTTAGTTTAGTAACGTGTAGTTTGAAGTAATTATAGTTGGTGGTGTGTTCGGATGGCTCAACAATACACGTAAGTTCGAATTCACCTGTAATAAGCCAGGTCTTCAGTGAAGGAAAACATCGTGATGAAACCATAGTATGGTGCTAGGGCTTTTTTAAAGCCCTCCTGGTTAGTTATTACCCTTAAGTTGAAAATTTGCCGCTAAATACCTATAGGTGTGATCCGACAGTTGCACTCGAGAGCCAGTGTCTCCACTAACAAGGTTTACACTGTACACGATTTTGGGCTACATCGTTACTTAACATCAGCTGAGATTGTGGCCACAACGATAAACCTATTAAAAATGTAAATAATAATAGTAATATTTAAAATACCTTTCTGAAATAGTGTATTATAACTATTAATACTATTTTATGACTATATTTTTTTTTTTTGATATAATCTTGTTTGAGATATTTTTATAACCACTGTCGGCTGTGTAAAGTTTTCGAATGATTATTTATTGTATACATTATAATTTGACCACATACTTCATTTTATCATTAACATATAAAATTTCTTTAAACAACTAGTTTCGCAAAATTAACATTTACAAACGTTCGGAGTAAAAGTAATATAATTCAATAATCAATTTTGAATAAATTTTCATATATGTCGCCAATTAGATTACATTAACATAGTGAAAAAATGTTGTATATCTGTTTAACATAATACCAAAGTTAGTGAAAGTGTAATAAAAAAACAATATTACAACCTTGACTTATAAACGAACAGTGACAAAATGGCCAGATTTTCTTTTAATTTACATAGCAGACGTGGATGTAGACGTTTCCAAATATTATGAATTACAAAACAGAAATACTTTTACTATTCACTTTTACCGCGTGACACCATTTCTTAAATTAAATAATAAGTAACAGGATGTACTACGAATGCTTAGATAGTTATTTTTCGGTACCTTCGTAAAGTCGGAGTATTAACTTGTACCTAACACGAATCAATATGAAACCAGTTGTGATGGTACCATACTAGTCTAACTAGCCTCGTATTTCAAGGCCTTTTAGTATCAGTTTGTAGCCCCGCTCCTGTTTCAATATGAACAACGTCGTCATTTGTATTACATGAAATTGTGGCTTTACTGCACAATATAGAGCGTTACTTCACAGTTGCCATAGGTGCTTTAGAGTTTCATCACGATATTTCGCTTCACCGAAAGCTCAGTCTCGTTATGGGTGGATTCGAACTCACGACGCGGCGTCCGTACACACTAACATCTGAACTATTATTGCTTAAAAACTGTTCCTTTCGGAGAAAGTTTATGAGATAAACTTTGGAAAGTATTAATCAAATTTTAATAGATTTTTTGAACTCACGTAAAATATTTTCATATTCATGATATTTGTCTTATTTAAAGCTGGATTGTATTCGCTTATTTTGAGGTGACTGTTTGATTGAATAAGTTTAAACTCAACGACAAAGATTAGATAGATGAATTATTAGATCCGTGATAAAGAATTACGAAGAACCCGTTTCAAAGACTTGATTTTTTTATGCACATGTTACTGTGTGCCTAAATAGTATCACGAGGGTTATGCTAATATCATAAACTTGTAAATAAGATTGACAGATATAATCGATTTAGAGTAATCATGTATAAATTCTCTACATATTATTCATTAAACAAACATTCGACTTATATTTGTTATTATTGAATGGATTAAGTACATTTTTTCGAAGTTGAAAGTTGTTTTTTTAGTTTATGTTGTAACACCTAGCTGTGCCCGCGAGTTCGTTCGCGTGGGACTAAAAACAATTTATTATTTTATATCCCATGTCCGATGTCCGTATGGATCAGTGCACCCTCATGATCACTCAGTGATCCGATCAACAGTAAGATTGACTCCCGAAGGTTACTCAGTAAGATTACTCCATGAGGGACGCATTAGTGGACCTCACTCAGTGGCCTGTTTGTCATAACGGACCGAGTAGAGGCTACCATTAGAGGGAATAACCCTGAAGCGGTTTCGCCACTCTTTCCCAGTAGGCTGTCTGCGCTAGGTTTAGGTTAGGGTAGTGACGGGGGCGGATATATAGTGGCGCTGTAGGCCAGTTAGGCTCTGGCTTGATTGAAGCCTGTAGGCTTTATGTATGTGGTCCCGTCTCTAACTAAAAGACCCAGGGCGGACCATCAATAGCTGGGATATGCCAAAATAAAAACAGCACGAGAGTGAGAAGAAATACTGTAAACATGGAAAAGTTTGTGTACATTTTCATAATCAAGAAATTACTTTTGCGAAATATATTTTTTACAGTCTAGTACAATTTAGCTATTTATGTAGTAATAGTAAAGGTCATAAAGGACCTAGAGTAATACTGATTTTTAAAAATAAAACTAGGCAATATTTCACGTCGGGCTATATCGATTGGAGAGAGATCCACATAAAGATTGTTCTGTGCATTGTCTATTAAGAAAATATATAGAACTTAACGGCAATTAGCTGCATTATAGCGAAAGGTTTGTCAATACTAAGTTAATAGTAAAGCGAAGCAAGCTAAAACGTACGCATTCGTCGAATTGTCCAGAAGAGAAAGTATAAAAAATATTTACATTCAGATGAATTATTCATACCGTAAATAAGTAGCAAATGTGAGTTTAGAAAATGTATTAATATATGTCGAACCTACGCTCATAGTAGGCCCATGACAACAAAAGGCGCAGTAAGAAAGATATTTAATTTCAACTGTTATTTTGGTTAAATTGTTCTAAAGTTTCAAAGGGAGTTTCTAATTTAATTTTAAATTGCAAAAAATAGTATGTAATAAGTAAACAATATACGCCACCATTTTTACATTTCACAGTGTTATTTGAAACATAGTGAAGGTTTTATTATTGTAGTTAAACAAAAAATTTAACAGTGGCGGTGATCTTACCCGGCTCAATAGAAGGAATTACTATTAAGGTATCCTGAAGCCAGATAATATAATTAAGGAATACATATATATTTCGATAATTTTCTATCCCTTAGAGACATTAAAATGACTTTTGTAAAAAGGA
Organism: Actias luna; assembly: GCA_039707435.1. NCBI lineage: Eukaryota > Metazoa > Arthropoda > Insecta > Lepidoptera > Saturniidae > Actias > Actias luna. The sequence continues at coordinate 9,438,137 of JAZHAC010000006.1, read as the reverse complement.
AGGTTAATTGTAAAAGATACTGAAATAAAACTTACAAAGTATCGGATAAAAAACATTAATTTTGGTAAATTATTAATAAACTAACGACAGTCCTGAGAGAAATTTAATCATTTAATATATTTAAGACTAAGTTAAAAATATTTAAACGATCACTAGATAAGTGAAATGAAACTAATGTTATTTTTGTTAAGTGAACTATGTTCTTTTCAGTAATAAAGTTCTTTAAACCAAAAAATACAGATCTACCTATTTATGACATTATTATTACTAAATCATTTCTATGAAAAGGAATAATTAACAATATACTAGTGTACTTAGCACTTAATATTCTTTAGCTGACCCTAATGATTAATAGTTTAGAATAAAATCAAAGTGACTAGACGACTCACATCATTTTTAGACGTTATAAGTTGTTTTACGATGAAAATAGACAATTGATTCGGAATAATGGTGGTGTTTTAAATGGAGCCCAATTTCTATAATGTCTTGGAAGTAAATCAACTAAATTTACATATTTGAAAATGATAATACGTGTTATCATAATTTCCTTAATACACAGCTAACTAAAGCTTTGGATTAGATTTACAGATTATTGTTCAAAATTATCTTTGTAATGTATTCTGCAGTTTTTTAGAAAATATATGCGATTTTGACATAACGTAAAACTCTTATATCCATTTCTCGGTATCCTTTATTGAACGAAAGTTTTCGTAACCGAGTGATCTTGATATTAGATACTTTTGTTTTATATTATAGCTGACGCGGGTCAAATGTAAATCTAGACATATTTTACTTTATAATTTTATGTGCGTATTTTTTGATTTTTTTAATTTTAAATTTAAAGTTAAAAAGATGTATACATACTTATATCTATTTAACATTAGATTTCGGTAAAACGACGCTATTAAAATATTGTGACATTTATATCATACACAATATAGTATTTGCAATGTAATTAATACTTGATTTTGGTTTATCATTTACAAATAAATTGGCTAGTTCTGTGAAGCGTAATTTTCAATGGCACGATAATACGTCCCGTACATAAATAACAATTTACTACAAGCGAATGGTGTTAATAAATATGAAATTCCTGATTAAAAAGATTAGACGTAACAATATCTATAGATTATAAGTGAAATTAAACTAGTTGTAATTATAATATTGAAAGTTGCAGAAAGAATGCCCCTTTTACATGAATTACATACTTAATAGTTATTCATGATTATACTTAATCTCCAATTTTAGTAATTTGCATTTTCTTTGAATGTTTCTTTGGAGTGATTATTTTATGGGTACTCTCACTCTTCACATCAATTATCAACAAATAGAAATTTCTTGGGTGTATATTAAAGGCTATTTATGTATTATTAAAGGCTAGTTTCAAAGCATGTGTTTTTTACAAGTAAGATTCAACTATACCCTAAGGACATTTGCTGACCCTAAACTCACCAGTTGCTCTAAATCACAACTGATCGCTAGAACTTAACGTAAGGTTCCAGTCTCCAGTCTTTTGTAGGAAGGAGGTATTTCACGCGTCGGTTTATCTTAAATAGAAAGACATTTCTAAAGATTAGTCCACCCTACTTACGAGTCCTAGGTCTGAATATTTATAAGAAAGGCAGTTTTTTTATAACTAAAATTTTAAGCAAGCATATTAGCTACGCCATCTATAATACTGAGATAGATAAATATTATTTATTTATTACTGCAGTAATCCTTACTAATATTATAAATTATAAATGCGTTTGTTTGTTTGTTACGCTTCCACGCCTAAACCGCTGAATAAATTAGAATGAATTGTGGAATAGAAGTAGATGGGAACCTGGAGACGGTGTTACACTATTTTTTCTCGCAAAAACCTTATTGGAAGCGGGGTAGAGAGAAGGATAAACTTTAAATGAAACTTTTTATTGCGTCATCCGATTTGTCTGACAAAATAAATATGAACGTGAGCGGAGCCGCACATAAAACCTAGTTCGAAAATATTTATTAAATGTCTGCATTTCTTGACCATGTATTGGTTCACCGCTACTCGACAAAGTTTATGTCTTAATTTAGATTAGTAAATGCAGTCGTAATGATTTTTACAAAAAACTATATTACGTGATATCAGGACCTGACTAAACGTCAGTGCAAGAATGTGTCAATTATTAATAAGATGTATAGACTTAGTAACTAATAGACAGCAGAAATAATTTTTGCCATTGTATAGTTTAGGGTGAAACGATTATGTTGTATTGTGGTCCAATGTGATTGAAACAGGGCAAAAGGTCCTTCTACGAACACCGTTATAGATGTAATTGAAAAAAAAAAATGTGTGCTTAAGACCGCGCGACATACATGAAACAGCACTATATCTATCTCGCTCCGTCAGTCGCCTAGAGCCGACTGTACCCGAACGAGTTTCACACAAAAAGGTTATGGATCAGAATTTCAAAAGCCCTCCCATTAGAAGTGTCACTTGAAAAAAACTAAACGATTATTACATTATTTTTCATTAATAAAGTGTAACTACGTAATTTTCAACAAAAAAAATCTTGTGTTTTATTATAGGTCCACGTTTATACATCAGACTTGAAGAACTTTTATCTCTTACACGTTTGATATCTTATTGGAACCTCTATATTTTATAAAGATATAATATGTGATATTAATCGTTCTCTAAGCGGCCAACGTATATATGGATACATTTCTAATTTGTCAATCGCATCGGTGCTTATTTGTTCAATTCACCGTTGCATTGATTAGACTTTGTGGTAAATTTATTTGCTCTATTTAGAAAATAAGACTTTATCTATAAAGATCTCAGAACCTGCTAGTCACTTAGCTTGGCTTATCAATTTAGAGTTATTTATTTTTAAAATAAGTTATAACCAAACTAAGTTAACCATACCTTAAGTAAATTTAAAATCTATTTTTGGCTGCTGTGCATTTGCGTATATAAAAAATTAAAATAGTTTTTTTTGTAGTTGAGTCTATAAATAATGGAAGAAAAACATCGTTTTACCTACACTAAATTAACAAATCAAATGGGATGATAATAAAAAGTTATTAGTTATTAAGCTTACTACTTTTAAATCTTTTGAGTAAAAATTGTAACCTGCTGGAACTATGAAGCAACAGGACGTAATATATATGGGTTATAATATGTGGATCCATTTCGGGTCGCTAAACTTATATTAAGTAATAAGTTTAATATTAAGAAAATGCAATATCATCAAATATACTTGTAGGATACAGCAGGGTAGCTATGAAGGCGTGCGGTGTCAAGGTGCGTCGTCCGGCATTCCTTGGACTCTATGGAGAGTTTTTTTCTAATGCCCAACTTGCTAGTTAGCACCCTCAAGTCGAAAATCTGCCGCTAAATACCTATAGGTGTGCTTGGCGACGGATTTTCAATTACAAGGCTGTGAAGGTAGACAAATGGACAATATAAAATAGCCTATCAACATCATGGTTTCGTCATGATTATTCCTTCACTGGAAGGATTAGAAGAAGTGTTGCATTAAAAGATGAGTGAAGGATGAGCCTGATCTTTGGCAACACGGAAAATTAAAGTGGTGCTATTGTGTTCATTGTTTTCTTTTTTTTATTCAAAATAATTCGTGATCTTCGTGGATTCAAGTTCTGGTAAATTACTCTATTTACTTCGTGTATTAAATTTTCCATTTATATCTAAAGTATGAATGTATTTCCTTAAACGATGAACCATAATTTAAGTGTTTACATTGTCGGATCTGAATTGAATGTTGGAATGTTTTGAATTAGTGTGAATCGTGTAGGAAATATCGTTGCAGGTATGTTGTGAGAAATCTTTGTTTTATCCGGGAAGTGAGAATCACTGCACTTGGTTACTCGATCGTTAGAATTGCTTCATTGTTCTTAAAGGTTGGTGATATTTAAAACAGAACATTAGTGTTTCCTTAGTACTTGTATTGTGATGTATGTTTTCTCTCTTGTAAACACAGTGTGTTATTTGACCGAGTTTTTATATTATAATCTGTATTGATAGTGTAGCTTGCGGAGAGTTATCGCTTTTGTACATTTTCTTGTTAGTGTTTTTTGGTTTTATTTAACTAAACCGTGAATTAATATATCAATACTTTCGAATAATTAGATATACTTTTTAATATTTATGTAATTCAAAATTTCTGGTATCTAAGATTATTTTATACCTTTAGATTAAATAAATAATTCAAAAGTTTTCAATCCTAAAAAAGGTTGACATTTGAAATTTCTCACATATCTATTCCATAGATCTTCATTTCTCAGCCAATCTAAAAACTAGATGAAAACAAATTAAATAAATAATAATCTTAATGTTTAATTCGAATATTAAGCATACTTAAGTATATCAATCAAATTATCTATGTACATCAAAGTCATTAACTGCCAACTATATATATATATATATTTTTTTTTTTTTTTGATTGATATTTTTAGAGAAATAATTCCCAAATAAATTATTTTCATATAATTCTAATATTTTACGTGGAACGCGCATGCTAATAATACAATCAGAACTTCTACAACAGTCATGATCATTTTTATCACTCTGTTTATTGATGAAAACTGGATAGAAACTCGTGTAGTGCGTTCCAGATAGAGATCGCAACGCTAAATCTCACGACCGCGGTTTTTCTATTCCACTTGATTTATGGACGTATTTATATTTCGTAACATGATATATTAATTACCACAAAAACTCCCAAGAGAGCTTCGACAAAAGAGTCACCATGTTGTTAAAGATAGTTTCAATTGTCCAAAATGCCCAAATCTTATCACTTGAAAATGCCAGAAATAGTCTTTAAAGAGGAGTGAGTTGCCGAGAATAAAAAAGAACAAGAAGAAGAACGCCAACACGGACGTTGTGAAAATATAAACAATAAATGTAATAAACCGGTGCCGGTTCAATGGTTGTGGGCACATTGTAGTGAAATGAAAATTAAAGCGTTTTATAGTTCATATAGAAAATTAAAGCGTATTATAATTCAACTCGAAGATCAATCAACATCACTCCCTACCGATCAGCATGCAGCAAAATAGTTGTCCTCTTTCTTTTAAATTTTTTGTCTATCTATTTACGTTGATAGCTCAGTGGTAGCGTGTACGAACGCCGCGTTAAGGACGTAAATTCGAATCCCTGCAATGAGTTTGAACTTTCCATGAAGGAAAACATCACGATGAAACCATTGCACGGTGGTAGGGCTTTTTCTAATGCCCGTCTGGCTAGCTACGACCCTCAAGTAAAAAATCTGACGACACATACTAATAGGTGGACAAATAGTACGGTTTGGTATTTTCCCTTTTACAACTATTTCTATGCCAAAATCAAGTAGTTTGTTTGGTTTGATAGAAAGAATTAGATAGAAAGAAAGGTTAGATAGAAAGAATATATAAGATAGAAAGTGAAGAAATAACTATTTTACGGATATTTGTGTAAATCTCCCCTGGGAATTTGAGATTTTCCAGGACAAAGGGTAGCCTATGTTATTCTCCATCCTTTTAAGCAACTATATGACAATAATCAAGTCGATTGGTTGCTTAGTTTAGGTGTGAAGGAAGGACGAACAAACACAATTTCGCATTTATAATATTAAGTATAAATTATTATTATTATTTTATCACATTCACACAAACCGACAGTCGTTGCAAGGGACTTTCATTTTATAATATGTAGATATTAAAACAAAATCAGATAGAAAAAGCGTTTATGTTTATGAAATAATTATCCATGTGAGGTTATACGCTGAATTATAATTCCAATGAATAAGTAACTAAAAATTAAACTAAAAAAACTAAAACTAAAAAAAGGTATAAAGAATATGACTCTTACCATGACATTGACATTTACTTTTTCTCAGTAGGCTTATTAATGTACCGAACGGGAGAAAGCAATTGACGTTGAAGTGTTCATAATAAGGGTCGGATTTAAATAAACCACGTTTTATCTTGAACGGTGGACAGGAGAAACTGTATTCGTATCAAACAATTAATTAAAATGTGGTACTGGAAATAACACTGCATTTAGAAATACAATACTACACTACTACTATTACGTTTCCTTGTGATATGAAAATATAACCTAAACAAAACATTAAAAACAAAACACTTTTTAGTTTTTAGTGTAATGCTTAACTACTATTGTAAGCAAATTTTTTAACACTAACTAAATCACCTATCTATAAAAAAGGAGCGGACCCAGAGTCCGCAGATTGTGTATATTATACAAAAAAAAACATTACAGAAAAGAGACGATTGAATTTTAATTACGAGAGTCTTATTTAGTTTCGTAGTGCTTTTGTTGTTTGTTATCAGTTATAATCAGTTATCGAGTTAAAAGTATCCTATCTTTGGATTTGGATTCAAACTGCACACAGTGTGCAAAATTTGATTAAAATGGGTTCAGTATTTTAGAAGTTCATCGCGGACAAACAACGTGACGGTAAATTCTTATATATAAGTAATACCCGCTTTGAATAACATTATTTGGTTAATTGAAACGAAGTGTATTTATTTAATTTACATATGAATTTTACGACGTTGAGTTTACATTTTATAACTGGAGCTGGATTTGTGACCCTACTCGACTGATTAGCTTTCTAAAGTAACAAATGTGAAATAATTATTTATTAATGATTCCCTAAACAAGTCATCACAAATAATTTAATTACCATTACTTGATTGACATGTTACACTTACACGTGAAAAAGTAGGTCTGAATGAAATTGATGAAACCGCAAGTACCTTTGTTACTTTTTCTAATTCTTTATTTTATAACTATTTTGCTCCGCAGACATTTTTCTGATTTTTAGTTACTCAGTAATTCGACCACAACATCATCAATTCCAAAATAAAAGCAGTTATGCATATCGTTGAAATCGTGAGTTGTAGCTAAAGCAATTTTAGTTTTTCCCAAAAATTTTAATTCTACACACAATTTTTCATCCGGTTCTCTAAAAAGAGTTTTGGAATATAAACTACATATTTAAATTTATCAAAATCGAACTAGCCGATCTCAAGTGGCTTTGTCAATAAGTTTAACCTTTAGACCAAATCTTACCTAATTTTAAGTGACGATGTCGACTAAAAAAAGTAACATGGAAGGCCTTTTTAAAGCTCTCGCAATATGCAGGCTACGAGAGAGGTTTTTGCGACTCACCTGATTTTAATCGCCAAAAATATCCATTAAAACGACATCATGACATTCCTCCTTGTTACCGGAAACCGGGAGCAACTATCACAATAGGTACTTTTAGTACATGTTAAGCCTGGTGCGGTAATGGGCCCTCCAATTACCAACAGGAATACATTTATAGGTGCTTCACTACTGACTTTCAAGTTCGGGGTTAAGCATTTTGATGAGAATAATATATAGGCATATAACAGTATTATAGTTTATTTACCATTACAGATATCATAGATTTACATATGTGTAAGATCGAAAATGCATTATTTACTATTCCAAATATATTATGAATAGTGATAATTTAGCAAATAAAGGATAAAAACGTTTTTATTAATGCTATAGTTAGTGCTAATAGAGTTTGCTAATATCAAAGGTTAAATAAGTACAATATTCAAACCTAGCATTAACAAGACGGTGGCACCCTATTAAAAAATGTTATGGTTAATATTTTGAATGTTAATAATTTTAAAAGTTGATTATCAGTTTAGTTGGATTTAATAAAAATATCCCTATAATTGTTTCATTATTCAATACACAAGAAAGCGTATAATTTTCAATCGCAACTTTCTGTTATTCAAATAATAGAAAAAGAAAAGAATTCGTTAGTAATTCCATGACATAAGATGTAGTTTCATTCATGCATATAACATACTACAAAAACTGGTAGGTGCAAATAATTAGACAAGTTATTTGTTTTATGTTACGGCTATCGACTGAGGTACAGTTTTTATAAAAGCCCGGTAAGATGATGGTGCTGGATTTGATTAAAATCACAATACAATTTATAAACAATGATGACCACTGACAGATTAGCAGTCCAATAGAGAGTTTGACAAACGAAAATAGAGCGAATGAAGTGTCTTTATTGCTGACCAAGGGGTTTTACGGTTAGGTGGAGTTCCCATACCAGCACCCGACATGAATTAGAAGACTTGTAAAATATATTATATATATCTTATATAATATCATCTTATACATAACATTTATCTTATATATTACGGCTAATGGTGGGCACGTATTTACATGGCTTTTTGTAAGAAGTACTGAAGCTAGCTGTAGCTGTTGAAGCTGTACTTGTATGGTGGTAGGGCTTTTTCTAATGCCCGCCTGGCTAGCTACCACCGTCAAGTTGTAAACCTGCCGCCAAATACCAATAGGTGTGTTCCGGCAGCTGCACTTGAGAGCCAGTTCCTCCACAGTTTTGCGTGTCTACGAACTTGGGCCGTATCATCACTTAAGATCAGGTGAGATTATGGCCATAACACTAAACATTAAGTATAAAAAAAATTACTGTGTATATAAATACTTTATTTAGAATAGTTATATTGATTGTTTAACTTTATAATAATAAAGTGAATAAATGATGAAAAAATGAATACAACAAAATATATATTTTGATACTTCTGTATGATTGATTTTTAACTATACTAACTATTGCGCTAGACTACTTCAGTCGCACAATATATCCAGAATAATTAATTTATGTACCATAACGTTATGGGTTTAATCGTTTATTATACTCTCGTTAGCCTCCTGAGACGTATATAGTTACTCCATACATTTTATTACTTTTCTTTTACGCTAACGAATGTAGAAAAAATTGGGTAAGGGATATAGTATCCTTATAAAGGGTAAGCGGTATCTGTATGTTTGTTAGTGTGCCTATAGCTGGAAAATCATTAAATTGGCTTGCAGGATCATTTTTTTTATTATAGATTTTATTATTATAGATTCAGAGGCTAGGTAAGTGTATGTTTAATTTCATCAGATACAGAAGCATTCATAATTATAATCTAAAATCATAGTCAATCAAGACGATACAATTTTTTGTGTTTATATCAATGAGAGCCGAGTCGCAGTTAAAAGTTAGTACTTTATATAGTTGAAATAACACTAGATGATATAAATCAAATCAAAAAACTATATTCAATTTAGGCTCTGGTAAGGCGCTTATAACAGTCAAAACTACCACCAGTTCGGAAAGTAACCCAGTAATCGAGAAGAACTGGCAAGATACTTGACCTGGTTATATTATCTTTTTGGGTAGGTACATATTTAAACAAGGAAAAATTGAAATACATTTACAATAGTTTGTACTGGATACGCAGATTGGGATGTCAATTCCAGACATCACGATCGTTTACATATTATCTTACATAGTATCTACTTTGTAATAGCCTGTTGACATCAAAACACGCTTGACATAGGGCTTGAACTTACTATCCGACAAATCGGTAGTGTGTTTTGGGATTTTGTTATAAAACCTAACACTATTACCTAAAACAGTTTTCCTGGTCTTACTGAGTCTAGAATATGGGGTGATTGGCATGATTACTAGTATTTAAGTCATGCAGGCCTTTTACACAATCCAGCTAATCCAAGTTTTCACGACCATAATTAAATTATCAAGAATGTACTGGGAGGGCAGAGTTAAAATACTAAATTCCGTAAACTTAGTCTATAATGGTTCAATTACTCATTATGAGAGCTCTAAAACTATACACCCGTTTGTCTTAAAATTTAACATAGTTCATTCGCGATGTAGACGATCACTAAGAATGGATTTTCCAATCCAAGTTGAAATGTAAACGAAATCTAGGATATCATATATATAATAGTGCTCTTACAACTAAATACATATCTTCGTGGAAAGTATGATAATGATAATTTCCTCTGTGACTGTATTAACATAATGTAAACGTCGAGGTCAGTCTTCGTTAGTTAGTTAGTTAATTTGTAATTAGCATTTCACAGTTGTTTGGTAAAGCACTAAGTGAAATTATGTGTTAAAATCAATCTATATTATATATTTTTATTTTAATATTGCTCAATTAGTTTACTTTAAGAAAGTATAATAAATACTACAGTGTTTTAGTCACCAAAATACCATCAAGTTTAAGAGTTTAAGAGTTCGAATCCACCTATAATGAGCTTTTGTTTTCGGTGAAGGAAAACATCGTGATGAAACCATAGTTCTTTTTGTAATGCCCGCTTGGATATCTATTACCTTCAAGGTGGAATTCTGCCGCCAAGTACCTATAAAAGTTTTCCGGCAGATGGACTTGAGAGCCACTCCCTCTACTAGGCTTAGCATGTCCACCATCTTGGGCCATATCGTCACTTAACATCAGGTATAAAAAAAGGTTTGCTGGTAGTGATTTTATACGTTACGATACAAAAGAAAATGTTTTTAATCCATTTGAAAACATCTACAAAATAAAATAAGAAATACGGTCGATGGTGTTGAAGCTATAAATGCACTAACAGAAAGATAATATACACACATCATATAATATGTTAATGACGGTACAGTCATGTTTGGTAAGTAACATAACTAGTACGGCACCATCAGAATGCGATTTCCACTCGTTACTTGTGCAATTTGTTATTGTTCATTAACAAGACTATCAAGTTATTTCGTGAATAAATTAAAGAGATAAAACATTTATATGTTTGTGGTGTAAGGGGTATCGAATTTTGTTAATGTCATTTATTATTATTTATTTCCTCTTTCTTAGAACGCAACGTCTATAGGACGCTGAACTTCTTATAGAAGTTACTTTGATTACATCAGCAAATTTATATCAGGCCACTAAACTGTTAAAAGTGTGAAGAACACCTAAAAGCGAAGTGTAGTGGAATAAGCAGCTAAACCAGCACTATTACAAGTCTTCAATAACGCTAAGTTCCGTTCTCCGAACTCATGACCTAAACCCCTGTAAATATATTTCCACCAAATAACATCTGAGCTCAAGCCAACTTCACCTGCACGTGGTGCCTCTGCCGAGTAACCGACAAGGCTCTGGCGATTGTTAACTATATAATTCCTGATCCCTCCCAGTATGGCGCTAGGGTTATTGCTCGAATGGTTAGCGACCACCCTCGGGTTTAGACTGCGACAAAATAAAGAGTCAGTATGAGCCTTTGTTTCCAGCATAGTGAATGCAAATCAGCCCTTTCCGACAAGGTCATCAACATGGTTATAATACCTCTGGTGTTGCAGAGCCATTTACCGTTAGATGGGTCGTCTGCCTGTTTGCTGGCCATTACCATAAAAGAGATGATTCCGTAAAAAATAAAAAACCCAGACCTTGTTTTATACTCAACTATATTGTCAGCTAAGAGCAAATTGGTCCTATATATGTCATTTGGCTCGAAAGTTTTACAAAACTTATAATATTATCTTGAATACTCGACGTTCGAATATGTGTGTAGGTAAAGTGAAAAATGGCATCAAATTTCAATGTCATGAATACTTTATAGGCATACCATTGCATTATAAAGTTTCTAAATGAAAATAAATTACTTACGCTAAAGTTCTCTTACAATAAAAATATAATTTATAAAATGTAATATAAACGAATGATTTAAACCATTCGATAGCTGTTAACAAACAGAAAAAGATCATACAGTGAATGTGATTTAAGATAAAATATAAACGAGTGTAATTAATTATGATGAATGGCGAAGACGATTTTCTTATAAAATCTTGTATAACGAAAAGTAAAAGTTCTAATGTGATTTATTATATTGAGTAGGTATTATAATAATGTATTATTAAACTATCTCCGATAAGGTATAGGTAACGTTATCTTCAGTGTTCATTTAAACGATCGCTTTACCTATTTGGTATATTATTTAATACAGATAAATAAATGTGGTAGGTACAGGAGTACATGCATCCAAACTAGTAAATAAAGCAATTAGAATTGAAAAGTATGTGTGCTAGCTCCGATACATGACTGGAGTTTACTTCTTAGGTAAGATTAATTTCATGATTGTCAAAGTTACAGATGGGCAAGTTATGTTGCGCAGAAAAATGTAACGATTTTGAGTTAAAGTTTGAATTTTATTTCACTCCCCATAAACTTTGCATACTGAATGCCTTACATACAAAATGTATTCTTAATGCAATTTAATATGTAATTTACTTTTTAATTAATTAAAAATGCTATATTACTCGAAGAGTTTTAATTTTTTATGTGCGTACACTGAAATTAAGACAATTTTTTTTTTTATATTTTTGCTATGTAATCTTGTGGCATGGGGTCAAGTCGAAAATTATGTGGTTTTCGCACCGTTCTAATATCCGTGAGATCTCACCGATGTTAAGTGACTATGTGGCCCGAACTGGTGGACACGCTAAATCTAGTGGAGAGACTGGCTCTAAAGTGCAACTGCCAAAACACACCTATAGGTATTTGCCGACATATTTTCAACTTGAGAGTGGTAGCTAGCTAACCAGACGGACATTAGTAAAAGCTCTATCACCATGCTATGGTTTTATCACGATTTATTCCTTCACCGAAAGCCTAGGCTCTCTGCAGGGATTCCAAATCACGTTCATTGACGCGTTGTGCGTAAACACTATCAACTGAGTTATCATCTCCTCAAAAATTCGTTTAACATCATTAATTTTACACTACATTATGATTGTTTCCTATACAATGTTCATGAATTGTATTAATTCGTTTGTAACAACTATTTTATCGAACCAAGTTATATAAACAGGCTCAGATTTTGACTATGATATTTTGAATATAGGAAATACAATTTGCATATTTAAAAAAAATTGAGTAATGTTTACATTAAGTATAAAGTAATAAATGAAAAGTGTGTATATTCCTGGTAATTAAAATTTAAATGGTTCAGTTTATTGTTTTAACTTGACAACTTAATGTTTAATAATCTATTATGTAACTTCTTGTTAAAACGATTTTTATAAACGAAAAATTCAAGAAGTGATAGACTAGTTAAGAATATAGAAGTAATGCTAAATCCAAGTATACTTAGCAGTACACGACTGTCATATTATGGATCCAAGATATTAAAGATTGTGTTTAAAAATCTTAAACTAATACTTAATAGCACGAACAGAAAACTGTGTTTTATAAATAGTTTTTGAATACGTTATAATTACAAATCATGTATTCCAGAGGGTAGATGCAATATTACAGTACAGTATTCTAGTTTGTTGCTCACTAAGCTATTGTAAACTACATTTTAAGAGTTATTGCATAATAAAGAATATATAATATATAAGGGAAAATAAAATTGACTAATTATTAATTTACCCTATAGTGTCGTTAAAGTTTCTTTTTCTACTAATTTAGACAATTTTGGGTAATAAAAAAATATTACTGACCCTGTTTCCTATGTATCGATCGATGCAATCCGGAATCGAGCGTTATGCCGATGTTTCTACAGGTCAGACCGATTTTGCAGAAAAGCGTTGGCTACATTTGCCTATCGACCGTCATTGCGACGAGCAGCGCGGACGAATGCCGATTCGCGCGTATATTTTGATTAACTCAATGCACTAAATGGAAAAAAAGTGTTAATTTTTTTTGTGAATCTAATGTATTATGTGCTTGGATTTTTGACACTCCTTTTGATTGAATTGGATTTTTTCGACTGTTTTGGATTCAAGAAAACATTTCTTTATATAAACCTATTTGAGTGGGTGAGTTATTAGTTTTTATTTGATAATTTCACTTATACATAATTATAAAAAATCAATGCGTTGTTTTTATAAATAGAGGGACTGTCTATTTTTAATTGAAACTAGATAATATGAGCGTTTAGTTAATAAATAAATATCACATACATTTTTGCTTATTGATTGGTTTTTAAATGATTGTGAATTGACGGCATGATTTATGATGGTAATTACAGTACAATTCAAGAACAACGATAGCTAACGAGAGATCAGTAGACGCTGCCATACCGACCGGGAAGGCGCCCGATAGTTAGATATATTATATTACTAGTTTAACACTTAACATCCTTACAAATATTATAAATGCAAAAGTGAGTTTGTTTGTTACTCATTCACATCTAAACCGCAGAATCGTTTATGATGAATTTTAGTATAAAGATAGAATGTACCCTGGGCACGGCGATGGGCTACTATTTTTCTTGAAAATGTTATAGAAAGTGGGGTAAATAATTGGTTAACAAAATCAATATTAACGCGAGCGAAGCTGCAGGTAAGAGTTATGACAAATAAAAGGGAAATCACTGTGATGGGTTTATCATCATATGCATGGTGGATACGAACTGTAAATATAACGATTCAGGCCGGCATGACAGTAGCGATTGTCGATGGATTGTCGTTCTCTCGATGGTCGCTGCTGTTTTTGGACTGTGCTGTACTTAACATCAGGTACAGTGCAGTCACTTTGCCGAGCTACCATAAAAAAAAACCTGTTAGATACGACTGTATTCCTTTAATTGATATATATACAGTAATTGGTCCCGGAACCCAAAGCGTCAAAATTTGGCACTATAGTGAAAGTTATACCTACTACGGCACTTATAGGTATTCTATATTTATATGAAAATGTGTTGTTTCAAAAATTAGAACTACTCATTGTCTACATTTTTATAAAATATATTTTAATTAATGTATTATTAGTAAGCATTAATATTTGTTTAATTCACTAAAAATGTACTTATATTTTTCGTGTCAGGGTACACATACGTATAGGTACATATTTAATATATGCGTGTTGATTTCTTGCCTCATTCTGCCAATCATTATCTACCGAATAGTCTTTTCCTATTGTAAATTCAAACAAGGACTCCTTCTATGTTGCGTGTATCATTTAAATACTTTTGCTTATTTAATAGACGATTAATTTCGTTCCTATACTATTGCATTGTTAGGGTGTGTCAATCTCTCAATGAATTTTTACATAGTCATTATGTTTAGATGTGTTTCAATAATAAAACAGATACGGTGTCTATAAAAAGAGTAAGTATACGATCTTTGAAAACATTACGATACATTTGATTAGGCTATGTATTTCTACTAACGGTAAGAGTAAAATATTATAAGCAGTCACATTGAGATAAACTCATATTGCAGATATTGTTATCTTTAACTTTAAACCAAAATTAGTTCATATGAAGCGTTGATATCTCAGTGGTAGTATTTACGGACACCGCGTCTAGGCACGTGAGTTTGAATCCACCTACAATGAGCTCGAGCTTTCGGTGAAGTAAAACATTATAAGGAAACCATAGCATGACGATAAAAATCTGCCGCCAAATACCTATAGGAGTCTTCCGGCAGTTGCTCTTGAGAGCCAATCCCTCCACAGATTTAGCTTGTCCACCAACTAGGGCTATATCGTCACTGAAGATCAGGGGAAGTTATGGTCATAATGCTAAACCTTTAAGGTATATAAAAATCGTAGATCAAAGTCTTTATCACAGTATAAATAACTTAGGATAATTAACTTTATTTTTTATCTATATTTATGTATTTTGGTAAATACTTAACGGTATATGACATCCGTCATATAAAATATGATATGATCTGTGCTCGCGACTACGTTCGCGTGGAACTAAAGTTTTATTTAATCATTTTGGCCTGTTTTTGTTACGAATTTCAATCCAGCTTTACTTGTATGTGTGATAGCGTGATGTTAAATAGGCTAAAGCTTTCTTCAATAATTACTCACTATATTTTTTAATCCGTCTCGTAGAATTTTTCTGCTTTATAATATTAATATAGATAACAATTGAATATATTAGAAAAAAATACTTTTTTAAGACTATTTTAAATAACTAGTATTTTTCAATATATCTAATTGAATATTTAACCTAAAATAGTGATTTTACCGCTTTTGATATTGTATGATTCAATATTAAACTGCATTAATATAAAGTTAATTTAAATCTAATTAAGTTCAAGTATTTAATGGGATATTATGTCCCATATCATACTGTTTATTAACAGCACTGGTTTCTATTAAAAATAATTATTATTCGTTTGTATTCCTGACCTTATAAAGTGTTTAAAAATGTGTGTTCCATCACTCAGCCACCGTTATTCAATTGTCTGCGACTTTTAAAAGTTTTACTTTATAAGCTTTTGAATGACACGCAATAACTTAACAATAATACCAAAATTACTTTAGAGAAGATGACTATCATGCTGGCACATGTCTATATAGGTGCAAGTTGTTTCACACATACATTATAATAGTTTTAATTTTAAAACTCATGATCATTGTTGTAAAGTTTTTATGATAAGAATAGGAATTAACATATTAGTAAACACCTGTCAATCAACAATAAATTTCCTATTAAAGCTGCCGCCACACATAAATATATTTCATATATCTATATTATAAACCGGACAAGTTTGTTTGAACGTGCTAATCTTAAAAGTTATAAAAGCGGATAATTTGCATTGATTGTGGATAAGCGGATTGTGCAAACTTTTTTAGTTCTACTGGAGGAAGTCGCGGCTACTGCTACTAAATTTTATACAGAACAATTGTTTATTCATAATTGGTTGGTTTGAATCTAGGGCTACATTGTGAATTTTTAATTGCACGCTTGTAAAGTCGTCCATGACTAGAGCGTGATCCGTAGTGCCGGTGTTGTCTTTTAATACAAATAAAAACAATAAACATAAGATTTACTGTGATTTAGGAGTAGGACTTGAGAGTTGCGTTCAGTTGGATTATATCTAAGATATACTAGACTTAAAACCTGTCATTGTGACACGTTTAGACTCAAACGGGGTGGTAGGCTTTGAACGCGACTAGTGCACTTCACAGTCACACTCTTTCGATTTATCGAGTTTCGAGTTCCACCAGTCTATATTCAGAGAACAGGAAGCTAGCAGGCTGCATGACAGTGACAGTCGCCTATGTAATACCCATCCCACTGACTATCGTTGCTCTTTGTTTATATTGTGCTACTACAAAAAAGTCATTCATAAATTTACCACGCCCTAACCATCGTTAAATCTATTAATAAATTAAAATATTATTATCATGCTATTGTTTTTTTAAGTCTACTCTACTTAATTAATATGTGTTTCATTTTACATTAGCCGCTTGCATGTATTTATAATAAAACTCAAAAGTGGAGACCCATTTATAATAAACTTGCGAAATAAGTATTAATGTAGATTACTAAATGTAATTGGTAGATATATCTTATCATAGACATCGGATAACTACTACTCAAAATATAAAAAGATAATGACAAAACGAAGAAGTCCTAAAGCTGCCCCTGGTCTCTGAGAATACGGGGATTTGAGTGTCGTCGTGGTGTTTATTGTGTTAGAGGGTGTTTGATAGTTTAAGTTTGGGTAGTGTGTTTAGGTATTGCGGGATGGATTCTGTACATGTTTTGAAGTGAAAACTTCTTTAGGTGCGTTGAGCAGTTTTTCAGTTGACTAAAGGCGTGCAACTCGCGTAATTGTTACCGTACGCTTCCTATGAGTGATATGTTGTTTATAGTTTTAAGTTTTCTATCGGCAGACCTTATGATTGTTTTTTTTTTACATGACGTGAATAAAATAAAGGTCAAATTGGTTAGGACAGAAATTTGAAATTTGGACAGTATTAAACATACATAATACTTAAGATATCCAAATGTCGGAGCTGTGGCTGATATTATAGATCATTCAATCATAAAACAACAGTGACCACTCAAGAATCGGAGACCTATCATCTGTTGTCGCTTCCTTATAATCCTCTTGGAAGCTGGGTATATTAGTATACAGTATTTTGGTTCATCTCGAAAGGCAATAAACCAAAAGATAATAGGAAGTTTATTTCCACCTTTATGGTGGTTACGGCTCGGTCTCGTACAGATGTTTACCATGCCGCAAATTATAATGTATATGTATATTTACCACCACTCTTCTTATCGCTAATACAAGTTATATTATGGTAAATATTTAAGTGAAATTTATATCTTCTCCAATTAGATACTTTTTGACACGGGTTATTAATGTTATAATATTTCACACACCGTAGTATTATTGCAACACACGTCGTAAATTAGAAACGCCCACGTCGCTCATATATTACTTCAGTTTGTTTTACTGTTTATGGGTTTAGCATTTGAATCGAATCCTAGCATGATGTAGCTCAAAAGGTTAATAACCTAAGTCTAATAGAGAACTGGCCCTTAAATGTTGCTATCGAAAATCCTCTCCAAGTGCTTGGCGACAAATTTTTAACTAGTAGGGTAATAGGTAGTCATGTGGATATTAGAAAATGCTACACCACTTTGTTATCATTTTATTACAATATTTTCCTTCGCCAAAAGATGGAGCTCATACCAAGGGAATGGTCATTACTTCAAATTAAATGATTACACATTTTACTTTTAATGAAAATAACTTGAAATACTAGAGAGTGAACAAGTCGGAAAGCTTCAATCAACATACCTAGACAAAACAGGTAGTAATTTCAAACAACACTGCTCACTTAGGACTTCCTTAACTTACAATCAATAAAGCTCAACAAAGCTTGTTTCCCGACTCGACAGTACCTTAGGCAATGTTTTAACTGGTTATAACTATTCGTAATTGATGATTTACTATCTTTTGTGCATAGAGATGTCCATATTCAATAATTAATAATGAAGTTTCCGGACACATCTGGGGGGCAAGTTCTATATCAAGCATTATCATCTGTTATTAAAGCTAATAATAATGTTTTAAGTTGAAATGACTTTTTAAATACAATAAGTCTCACCTAATGAATGAGCATGACGAATTTAATGTGAGTTACACAAGTATATTGTGAAATGAATTTGAGAACCTTGATTCTTATGAATTATTTATATCGTAGTAAATAAAGCTCTATCACAACGCAGTTTAGTAGCATGTGATTGCACTGCATTTGATAGCAACCATGCTACAATTTTAAACAACTGCGACCATAGAGAGATAATGATATTTTTGGGTTCTTCGTTGTCATATAGGACTGCAAGCCTTTCGCTAGCGGGATATAAACCGAATGACCCCAGAACGCGGCACACCTAAACATGCTACTACGGCCGCGGCAGAAGTTATGCGTGTCCCTCAATCTTGAAAATTAGTTTTTACATATAATTATGTTCTTATAAGTAATTAGAACGAAGTTCCTTATGACACGATATGGATGGAAGCCAAACAAATCAAAATCTAAGATTTTTCCGTCACTGCCCTTTCTTTTGTCTGTTCTATATTACACCCTTTTTTCTATAGTGTAAATGGTTATCCATAGCACATATGCTATTGGCTGTGCCCAGTCATAGATGCGCGCTTACTGGCTTAAGACGGGCAGTAAGTTCTAAAAGGCTGCGTAGATATAGTTTGTACACGTCATACACGTCAGCTGTTTTGTAGCGTATTATATATATATTACAATGATCTATGTAGATGAATTGAATGATGTACAATAAAATGTTTATTTTCACAACAAGAAAAATATATATTAATTACGAAATTTCCTACCATTCCTGCAATTCGTTAGTTATCCATGCGTGTCATTTAATTGCTCTCAGACGCTAGTAATTCTTTTATTTGCATTAGCTTAAACAAAAATACAATAATTTTATCATTTTAAATAATAAAAAGAAATGTGTGTGTGTGTGTGTCGTGGAATACTCGGTTGGGACGAATTTTCTTACGTAATATAATAAATTGGTTGATAGTATAAAGTTATTATAAATAACTAATAGGTTTATTAAGACTTGACGGCTAAAGGTAGGTTATTACCTGAAGTCTGTGTGAAAATTTTACTTTTCTTGAGGCAACTTGTTTGGTCAATAAGTCCTTGCTGGCCTCCTACTTATTGCAAATCAGTAACATCAGTGGGTTCAAGGTAGCCAACGAGCTTGTGATGCATCTGGCATCTGCCCCATAAGCTAAGGTAACTTATGAACTTACGCTTGTTTGTTACTATGGACGTATATTTTTTAAATGTTTTATAGTCGTTCTCTCATTTTAGTAGCTATTTTGTCACTTTGTTAGGTTATTTGTAAAATAAATGTATGAACATAAAATATTAGCATCTTTATGGTTACGAAATAAAACTATAGAAATAAAAATTAACGTAAATTATTGATATTTTATATTGGAATAGCTTTTTATGTAAAAACTAAGAAACGACCGAGTGGAAAATGTAAATTCTGTCACACTTTTTAGAATATTTCACGATGCAGCGAGCTGACACACTTCATGCGGATGTTTAGTATATTGATCAAAATATAAAGTCTTCTATATGTAAATTTTTAACGTTAACACTGATTAGAGCTTTAACAGACGTGATCGCTGATCGATTAATATGTAGAAACATTTTTTTTTAAACGTTATCGTAGTATATAGTGTTAAAAATTATTGGTTCAGTTTTTATTTTAAACTAACTCTCCAATCGTTTATTTAAATGTTTAGAGATTATCTTTAGTTATTTCTTTGAATATAACAAAATTGTTCACAGATATTATTACCCTGACCGATATACAAAAGTCGTGAGTCTTAATAACATTGGAGAAAACACTGTCACAAAAAACATTGAGTGTTTAAAGTTTAAAGTTCTTTAGATATTTTCTAAGACTTTTTAAATTAGTAAAGATTTTTAATGAATAGTTTTATTATGTTTATGTTTAATTAGTTTAATTATAGGACTTTTACTAGCTTTGAAAATATAAATAAGATATATAATAATGAAACGACAACTTCTCACTCATTTTGAAAATATTTGTTTTTATATTATAATTTGGTTAATTAAAATACATTTGTGTAATTCCTAAAAGATCAGACTGTATTAAATATATTCATTCACACGTGTCATTGGCTGGTTAACATTAACCTGCTATTCATAAACATTGTTATTATCAACGTGATCTTCATAAGTCCACCTTGATAGTTTATATTCAGCTATTGGTACAAGGTAATTTATTAATATATATGTCTACACTGCTGTTATGAAAAAGTTAAAGTTTATGGATATGGTTATACGATGTAAACTCCGTGTTTATTGATCATATTCTGGAAATTCTAAAAGCTAGATTTCTATATTGCATCTTTATTCTGTACAAGTATTATCCGCTACTTGAGCACACGTTTTTAACAATAATTATTTTCGTCTTATACTTTTAGTTTTAAACAAATTTTATTGTTATTTAAAAGTAATATTAACAGTTCTTATTGCTTAACAACTGTGGAGTTATTTAGCGGGGAAGTATGTGCGCAAAGTTTATAAAAATCATTTGAGTAGTAATGAAAATGTTGTTTTTGATTTCTGTGACGTATTGATTAACGTATACTTACAGTACACAAATTGCCTGAACATCAGGTTTTCATAAAATCCTAAAGCTTACTTCTTTTTAGTTTATTGTCCAGAAAGAAGGTTCTGTTATTTAATTTATTTTTTAAATTTGTGTTCCTTTGTCGCGCCCCGTAATGTAAATATTAGATTAAATAATTACTTTATTAATTATTAATAGTTAAATTCATCTTAATTGTGATAACTTTGAATCATGTCAAAGAAGGACATAAATATAATTTATTATTATTAACCGTACTTTACAATAAGGTTTATTTTTAGTAACACTCGAAGATTAAGTGAGTTAATATACAAAGTTATAAAAAAATGTCCATAAAAATCTGAAATAAAAGGTTATAATGAAGTTTTTTTGAATTTTTGTTTTTCTTATTTCTTATATTTAATTAAAAAAAAATAGAACCACGGTACAGTGACGCTACTGTGTCTAATAGTAAACACGGTAAAAATTAAAAGTAAACGGTAACCACCAATAAATCTATTATGTACCAGCAAACATCATTGTAAGGCCATGTCGCAAGCTTATCGGTTACTGAACATACACTATTTTATATAATAACTAACAAAGGAAGAGAAAAGGATAGATAATCGCTGTTATGCATTTACAAAAAAAAATAAAAAAAAATCTTAGAAACATCATTATTATTTCCTGCACCGTATATATATCAGACTATATGACCATATAGGCAACTTATAAATTAATAAAAGGTTAATTAAAAAACTGCTCCACTTAAAGGTCACGCAGCACGATGTTCAAACTGGTATAGAATCGATTGACCTTCAACACAACTAATAAATTTTTGCGTGTTCTGTTCTGATGTTTATAAATTTAATATGTCATTTCAGAAATTGCTTTTGGTTTACGTAATAATTTGTGTTAATACAAAATTGTAAAAAAAATATAATTGAAACTTTCAAGATGTTTTCTATATGCAACTTATTAATTATTTAATAAATGAGAATGTTGTTTCTTTATCGAATCTAAGGGTGTAAACACGAAGCAATCCGTGGTTTCAATTCGTTTCGGAACCGGTCTCCTCGACGCTACCATTTGTTTCCGTTATCAGACAGACGTAGCTTATCTTATTAAGTATATGTAGTTAATTTAGTGGCGAAGTCTGTATAAAATCTAAATATTAGTAATTTATTTTTAGTTCACATTGAGCAATTTCATACTTATTAATTAATTAATGTACGCGTAAAACATTTATAACGATCATAGCTTTTACCTGCGATTTGATTCCCTTGGCCCCGAAAATGAAAAGTCTCAATTGATTGTAGTAATTTAGAAAATGTAATATGCGCATTAGAATTCCTTCAATTTTCAGCGCAATGGGATCAACAAGCAGAGATATTAAAAAGAAACACATTCATAATTTCCTGTATGTTCTGTTTATAGTAATATTAAGTCTCTCTATGATTTTGTCCGCGTAATCTAGAAAGAATCTGTTTAACAAAAATATTACGCATTTAATTTATAATAAATGTTGATAAGGTATGGCAAGAATCATATTGGGCGCATTTTTTTGTTTGGATTTATTAGTATCCTGTACGAATGATATATTCGAATTATATATTAGTATAATTAGTAATTAAATGCTTTAAAAGCTAATCAAATATTATACCTATGATTGAATTATTTTATAATGAATTATGATTGAAAATTAGAATAATTTAAATCGGTTCAGTACATACTAAGTTATTACACCACTAACACGAGAGACGTTAATTTTTAGAGTTGTATCATTCGTAACGTGCATGTAATACATTATATTATATTTATGTGCTTATCGCCCTGAGTAATTACCTCTGTATTTAAGAATGCGCACTTTTTCAACATAACGTGAAACCTTATATCACAGTTATTTAACTTACGATGCAATCATGTAAAATATTATCTATTAAGCATTAATAAACTTGCGCATGTCATCATCATGTCTCAAACATATTTTTATAGTTTTATTTTTTTATGTGAACTACATTATTCTTATATTGGCAAAAACCTAAGAGATATATTTCGGTAAATATCTTTTTTATGTTTTCGTAAATGGCTTTTAAGCTTCTAAATAAATAAATTATCGTAACAGATTATTATTTTTATATGTGATTTGTACTTATGTTGTAGTAACTGAATATAAGAGTTACTAAAATGTCTTCAATTGTTTATAATAAATAAAGATATAAATGTGAGGCTATAAAACTTATGTAATGATCGTAATTATTCTATCGTTGTCAGCAGTATTAGTACTATCGGCACACAAATTTCCTTATATAATTTATCAAGTATGTATTTTCTTTTTTGGGTTTCTCACATGAATGAAACTTCCAATACATCTAAATATTCCATTTGTTATTGAAGTCTGTATCAAAATAACGTCTACCTACTGGGTGCGGTAGTATTTTAAGGTTTCGCAATCTTGACTTTTGTCTAATATGTTCTTTCTACCCGGTGAAGTAAGAAAAATTTAGGCAGTTTGCTTCAAGTGGTGACTGCAGTATATAGTTTGTAATTAATTTGTAAAATATCACAGACAATAGAATTTTAACCCTAATGGCTAGGCAAAGGTTCTCATTTAGTAATACGAGTTAGCAAATACATTGTTCGGAAAAGAAGATATAGGATTTTGGTGATTTTTCAGTTGAACGCTGCAAGGTTCTACTTACTATCAAACAAACTATAATTTTACAAGCTATCTCTCATTACTTTATTAGTTTAAACTACAATTCCTAATATTTAATTCCACACGAACAAAATAGCGTATGTTGTTTAGGAATAATAAAGTTGGAAATTAGTGAAAAATAGAATAATTAGTTCCAGAGATTATCTTTTGCTAAAATTAAATTTATATTTCTCCATAATGTGGTATAGATAGATAATTTGCATATTCAATCTTCAACGATAGAACCAGACTATTATAATGTAGTGATCTATTTTAAAAGCTATTGTTATACCCTCTAATTATTAAACTATTTGATTTTAACAACAACTTTAATATATACGGAATAATAACACAACTAAGATAGGTCCCGGAGGTGGGTAGCTTATTAACATCGATTGCTATTAAAGCGCGACGCTAGCACGACTATGACTACTACCTTACATAAAGGCCTACTCTAGAGGCCAGTCGCTATTGTGTTTTATTTTATTATTTCTCCAGCAGCAGCCCAAGTCGAGGGCAGGTCACTAGGGCCTCCTTGCGCCAGCTGCCTCGGGACTGAGTACTCTCAGCATTCGCCCTAAAAAACCCAGCCAAGCCAAAATCTCGTCCGGATAACAGAGTTAGTTCTTCCGAAAAAAAAAACGCCTATGACTTCAGTCTAAACGAGGCACTCGAGGCCTATTCGTCGTACGTAGCTGGAGCGTTACCGAGGGGACGTATGATTTGTATTTTCTATTATTGAAAAGACTGTTTTGATATATTTGATATTTATGTTGTGAATAATTATTGGGATGATTTATACTGGACAGAGAGAGAAACACGAGCAGTGAAGATGAGTGTTAACAATCGTTAATAAAGAAGGCCTCCTTAAACTTACATCAGTAGTCGCAAGTCCCAAGACACTGCTCGGTGTTATCCTTTCTTCCACAGCTACTAGGTTTATCATTTCTAACAATATTAAGATTACGATGATAGTTGTAATATGTATTTTGGTATTTGTATTAACAGCTAACAATGAGTTTAAGTAAATGATTATTATTCTAAGCGAATGAATCTAGAGTGAAATACTTTTTTATACATATAACTATAAGTTTTTGTCAGAATTAATAAACAATTTTAAACTAATGCCGCCTATTTATTGATATGAAAGTAATTAATAATATAATTTATATCCTCTTGATATTTTAATATATACAAGCAATATTTAATAGTAGTTTTATTGGCCTCAGTAATTAGGAATAAAATAAACATATACTAATGAATGAAAGTCTAATTATTAGAGATGTAATAAGTAATAAAGTATTATTATTTTTGTCCATGGGTGGCGGTGATCACAAAAATAGATATTAAAATTATTCTTTTTTTTATGTTTTTGTCGTTGAAAATCTAAAAATACTAAATAAACAAGTTCTACGCCATTGGTAATTTAATTTATAAATCTACTAATTGCTGTAATTATTTTATTTCTTATAGTTAACTTATTACTGAATATTTTATTTGAATTGCTAATAAATTTATGACAATTGTAAAAGGATATATATGAAAAAAGCACTCTGTTGCAATTACTGTCCACATCATAAGCATAAATCCACCACAATGTTTTTATTTTCGCTTGTCCCAATTCGGATTCAGCTAATGTAAATCCCACTGTAAAGAGGTCTACAAGCTTGCATAACAGCGGGTACTGTCAATAGCTTACCGATCTTTCCATGATCACCGTTATATTTGGATTGTAATATGCTTACCATCAGGTGTGATTTCGTCACTTTAACATGCTACTTAAAAATGATTTCTTTATTTACAACACACAAAAAGTTTTTAGTCCATGCAGACCGATTGCATCTTTATGCAACTGTTCGACTATTTTCCACAGAAACGGCAGACGGTATGAAACAGTTATTATAGCATCTTGTCAAACCAGCTAAACAAGTGTTATTTTGTTGGTTCAGTTAGATTACTATCTTAGAATTTTAACAATACCGTATAAATAGCATGCACATCATAAAATAGCTTAAAATAATTGACATACATAATTCATGCCTATAGAACTAATATTAAAAAAAATATATATAAATTTTTTAGCGAACTGGATTAAAGATTTTGGTTATTTATGATTTCTTAGGTTTTTTTATTATAAGGTCGAGCGCACAGGTATTTTTTACCACTGCAATACATTAAAGTACTAGTTTAGTTAATTAATTGAAAAAGAGATAAGTTTCAAACAGATTTTTCTCGAATTATATTTTATAATTATAATTAATACTTACGTCATTGTAATGCTAAAGATGTGACAAATTGTTTCTTACGGTGAAGTTATGAGTGACGAATGGAGTTTTTGGCGGGATTGTGATCCGTGATGTTCTTATTTTAATTTATATACTGAGTTATTTAGCCATGTATTGTGTAATTTATGTGACATTTTACGTGATGTAATGTAGCTGAAGAGCTTAAGTAAAGTGAATTATGAATAATCATTCGGGACATGATATATGAGTTCCCACAAAAACTCCCAAAAGAACTTTAACAAGGGAAACGTCATCTTGTTGAACAAAGTCTCAAATCAAAAATGCACAAATCTTATTACTTGAAAATGGCAGTATTAGTCCCTGAAGAGAACTGAGTTGCCAAGAATAAAAAAGAAGAGGACGATATTTATTTTAATTATAAAAAAGATATTTAAACAGTCAAAGAAAAAACCTACTACACAGTTTTAGTTCTGTAAAACTTTTAAAGTCGGTTTCAGTAAAAGTACGCCGCTAACTAATATTTATTAGCTTTTTAATTTACTGTCTAGGATTGCGTTGTGCTTTATAAAAAAAAAACTGTTTTACCCATTTTAATGTTTGGTAATGTTTCCATTTAATGTACGTCATTCAAAATCGCTTATGTATTATTTCATACTTCTTAGTTTTGCTAGCTAGGATATTTGGAATTTTGTTTTTATGGGTGAAATTTATTTAATATAAAGTAATTATTCCATACCTTTTTATCGGCACCAGTTCATCAATCATATATCTTCTTCAAACTAGACAATTAGAATGATTATTATACATGTAAAATATTTATGAATGGAATGCGTATTTACAATTTTTATGTCGTATTATATTTAGCTATTTGTTTGATAAGTATACGATACTCAGACTTTACATATAACATAATATAAAGGAATTTTCTTCTTCAATTTTTGAATTTAAATATAAATAACATTGCTTGTTTAGTACTATCCTTGCTGCTACAGATATCCGATCATCGTCAGTTAGTCAGTCAGTCAGTCGCATATATATAGTAGCGGATAGATATATAGTAGTGAAATATTTTATAGCACTTTTTATTGGTTTTTGGGATTGATCTAGCATCATTCTTCAAGGCCTCGGCTCCAAGGTGTACTAAGCTGGGCAACAATAAGATCAAATTTCGTTATTATATTATAAAATAGACCGCCAATTTGGGTTACCTAAACTTATCGTACAGATTCCCCTGAATATGCCAAAAGGCAGCGAATTACACGAGGCGTATGGTTATTACGAATCAGTCGGACACGTTTTACAAAACGAAATAAAAATTTATCTAACTGTTTTTGTACAATGATGCAGTCCGATAATAATACGAAAAACTTTTTTTTTTATTAATTGATAGATTAAAAATATGTATATTTGGCCCTATGTGTTATTATAACATATTACCATTAAGTTAACTGGTAACATTAATTGAAAGTTGGAACATTTTTGAATCTATAAACATCAAAATATTAATACAATGAAGCGGGAGGTCACAGTGAGATGGCATTGGGTCAACGTTGTTAAATTGAATATAGATACTTCATTTGCATATTACTCTTACTTTAAACGCTGATTGATTGTTATTTGTTATCGTATAAAATGTTAAATTAAAAGAATAATTGTTTAAATCTCTCTTCATCAAAAATATTGTAGAAAAGTTTGCTACTAATTTATATTTATATGGAGTATTAAGAAAATAGTGAAGTTTTAGTTCAAGTTCAAACAATATTTTCGTACTATGTTACGGCATACAATTGTTTTCTATAATGAACTGAAAGAAAGCTGAATAAGAATAACTACTAGAAAGAAAATAATGCGAAATGGTAGATATGATCGTTACCTACTACTATACGTTAGGTATAACATGAGTTAGTATAGTGGCTCGTTAAGTTTTATCATATTCCAAGTAAAATTAAGCGTCATAGTAAGGATCTGCATCTGATACCATTCAGGTCCCAGCCAACCATATAACTCCGACACAGTATATTCGAATATTCGACGTTGCACTAAGATCGATGATGTGGGTACACGTATCGCCAAGCTGAAGTGGAGATGGGCAGGACACTTGGCTAGGCAGAATACCAAGAGACGGACCAGGGCAGTTTTGGAGCAGTATCCTTGAAACGGACAACAACCTAGGGGCAAACCACCAGCCTAATGGTCAGACGACATTGTCAGGTTGTTCGGAAGACAATGGATGGGGCTAGTACAGAACCGAAAAAAATGGTGTAAGCGAGAGCAAGCCTGTACCCAACAGTGAGTGGAATAGGATTGATATAGACAGATAGATATTTATATTTCGGTTTGACGCGTTCAGTTAGTGCACATTCTACAGCAGAGAACTTTGCAGGTCAGCATGTGGACATCTACGGAATGTTAATATCTCGGTGGTACCCATTGTTTTTACACAATGTTGTGGTTATCATTTGCTTATAATCAGACACATCGAAGGCGCTTTTCCGTGCTACAACTACCAAACATGGAATACTTTTAAGAAGCGTAATTATATATAATCTTTATACCTTATGTATTGTAGTCAAATATCTGCACATTCATTAATAGATAGCGCAAAATATGTAAGCTAACACATTAAGCATAAATATCGAGCATTATAATACTTGAATTACCACGATTCTTATTGAACGATTTCTGTTATCGTGTAATGGTATGTGCTTATAGAAATTATCAAGTGGCCAGTATAGATCGAAACTTTTTTATAGCTCATGCGTTATGAATTGTGCCGAATTTATCCGTAGACGTATTAATTATGACTTCACAATTCTCTTTTAAAACGGTACTTTTGTAGGTGTGCGCCAACATCAGAAAAAATTACGTTAACCGCGATTAGTGACTCTACTTCATTTGTATATCGAAGGCATGATAATATTGATATAACAAATTCAACGAGACTATGTTTTGCAGTATTACTGAATGATCGAAATGTGGATGTAATGTAGTAAATCAAAATAAATTATAATATAATACGATTTATTCAAAAATAAGTCGACACATATCATTTATAACAGTTGCTTCTTTTCGTTTTTCGGCTGTTATCAAAACAATGTGATTATGTTACGTAAATATCCCATTACTATTTGCTTTAAGGTGAGGTAAGAACCTCAATTCATTAAAAAGTAAACAAATTTATAGTTTAACATGTTCAGTAAACTCCTATGTCAGTCAATATCAGTTTTATCGTATATTAATAATATTTTGTCGATATCAACGGCTTTTCGATACATCGTAGCATGCCTAGTCATGCCGTTTTCTGAAGCCCATTATCGAATCTATAATATTGAATGCTATACATGTCCGTCCATAACCCTTGACTTTAATATATATCACATAAATTTTAACTGTATAGTATTCTCATTATGGGCATGGAATAGTTTTGGGTATAGAATACTGACTGTAGTAATGGTTTATATTTATTTATTTTATAAAGTAGTCAACAACCATTAAATTTATTTTACATAAGTAATTGTTGTTTTATAGCAGCATATAAAACGATCGCATTGTGCCCGTCGGAAAGCATATTAAAATAAGTAACTCATTGGAGGTCACGGATTTCATGCCGCTCTGCAAGCCTTTTTGTAGTTGCATGTATGACGGCAAATCTCAATGTTCATGGTGTTGTGATCCAATCTGATAATGGTCCCTACAAATACGCTTGGTTACTGATAATACATAGATTGATTCCAGAACTTGAACTAAGCATGGCAGTATCGTGGGGTTGGTATGGTAACCTATTGGTACATATTTATACATTTTGAAGCGATGATATCTTAGTTGGTAGCGTGTACGGAAGCCGCGTCAATGGACATGAGTTCGAATCCCTGCAATAAATGAGATTTCGGTGAAGAAATACTTCGTGATGAAACTATAGCATGATGGTAGGGCTTTTTCAATGCTCGCCTAGTTAGCTTCTACCCTCAAGCTAAAATTCTACCGTAAAATCCTGTGGTGTGTTTCGGCAGGTTCACTTGAGAACGAGTCACTCCACTAGGCTTAGTGTGTCGGAACTTAACATTAGGTGATTGCTAACATAGCTAGATTGATTAGTATAGGAGTAGTACATGAAGAGTATATACGACTGCATCGTTGATTTAGCGATTAAAGCTGTTGCTCCGTTGCAACTCGTTACGTCTGTATGAATCCCGTACAAGTCAATTATATGTGTGATCCACAAATTATAGGTTTGATTGTTACACTGCGTTCGTTAATTGTTTTTATAAATCTACAATAGACTATAAATTAGATTAATTAAAAAATAGATGCTGAATAAATAACAATTAAGACGATTAAGAAGGCTTATTTACATATTGTATAATAGTGAATTTCCTCGATAGGACTAAAATTAACTTTATATGTGAGATTATGAAATATAAGATGTGGCCATATGAACGTGCTACCTTTTTTCGTGGGTAAATTCCATATACAGATATCCAATTCGAATTTGTCTGGACGTTAATAAAATTTACTAATAATATCTACTTTATAAAATCTCCATCGTAGGATCTTAAATTCCTACCTTGCTTGTCAGAGACTGATAAGTGTTTGTACAACTATTCTATTCCCATAAATGTAGTGTCTTAGTTTGTATATAGTTATTATTACTACTGTGATACTTACGTCTACGTGAAAATATAATACAAACTTCTGGCACTTACAATTTTTAGAGTATGCAGCCGGACAATTTAGCGATGATTCAAGAGCGTATCGGGTATCTTTAGTGAAATCAATGACTTTTGCACTACGTCGGTAAATTGTTCCGATAACAAGGCTTAGAAAGTCCTAACAACATTTTAAGCGTAATATTTTGCAATCCAGGTGGAATATATCTTAATCGTTGAGGTCATTACATTCCTATACGAGCATACACTTGAATTTTTATGTAATTAAAACAATATTATGTAAATAAGATGTAAATATTAAGAAAATTCGAAATAAATGTTTATTGTATTTAATAAATACACTACGAACATATTTTGTTGAGCAATTTTTGAAAACTGATGTAAAGTGGATCAAATACGGTTAAAGGGATTTTTAAATGAAATATCTTTTTGTACATACTTTCATATCAAGATGGATTGACAAGAACTTGTTTCCTAAATGAAATCGAAACGGTCGGTTCAGTGCAATAGTTTCGAGATAATTTTGGGTTGTATTGTTTACAATAATTTTAAAATATAATTATTCGTGTATCCCTTTTATTCAATATCATTTTATAATTGTAAGGCAAAGCTCGTTAAAACCATAGAAGAAAAATATTTGTATGGGTTTAACGGTAAAACCAAAAACAGGATTTCTAGAATATATACTAAATATATGAATAATATAATTTTCACTTTCAACTAGTTACCATAGCGAACCCTGCGCTTGACCCGAAAGCAAGCATGCACCTACCTAACCTCGTGGTCATTGTATACTCGCCTACAAATTAGATATAAAAAATATTATCAACGTATCTTTGAAAAAATTTTTTATTTTAAATTATAAATTTTGTTATAAAATTTTATATTACGAAACAAAGCTTATAGAATGCACTTAAACTTCTTGTATTAAAAACCAACAAATTATTAATAGTTTAATATATTCATGATTGAATCTTAAATACTTTGGGGTTGGATTTTATCATACCGATTTTTATCAAATCAGGTGTCAACATTTTCGTGTTTATTATTATTATATCTCTTTTAAAAGTAAGGAGGGCAAAGTCTCCAAGCTATACGTGTTTTAACACCTGTATTCCTTATCCGATATGGTCTAGTGGCTAGGATACCTGGCTCTCACCCAGGAGGCTCGGGTTCGATTCCCGGTATCGGAAATACTTTTATGCCGGATATGGTCTGAATGTCCGATATAGTCTAGTGGCTAGGATACCTGGCTCTCACCCAGGAGGCTCGGGTTCGATTCCCGGTATCGGAAATACTTTTATGCCGGATATGGTCTGAATGTCCGATATAGTCTAGTGGCTAGGATACCTGGCTCTTACCCAGTAGGCTCGGGTTCGATTCCCGGTATCGGAATTACTTTTCAAAATCCAATGAAACTGTCAAAGCCCCTAGGGCTAACATCGTACGTCAGTTCGAAAAAAAAGCATCTGTATTCGATAGTAAAATCCAATTGTTAGGCTTAGTTTCATTATTTTAAGCCACATCGTCATATAAAATTAACCGAGATTGTAGCAAATTAATAAATAGAAAATATATAATGTTGCCTATTTATTATCATATCCAATTTATGGTATGACTTTAGCGGTATATTTGTATATATATAGAATATAATTATTTATCATTTACTGTGACACATGATATTTCAAGTGATAATATGTTATGGCTTGTCTGCCTGTAACAGATTTTCTATTTGTTGTGATTCTACTAGTATTTAATCAGAATCCCTTATAATTAATGTTTTCTTTTTTATACTGAATTATCAGACGAGGTTCGTTAATTAATAGTATTACATGGATTTTGATATTGTTAGGTTATCTCAGTAAATGTAATTTAAAACAAAAAAAAAAACATTTAAGATCTCGTTACCGTAATTGGTTGGCATGTATTTTAATGTTCAATGGATCCAGTCCCGGACGGAGGGAAAGTAAAAGCTTCGGTTCATGTCATTTCACCATGATGATTCCTCGCTTAGTGTACTGTAAGTAAATTATTTTATGTAGACAAAAGTTTACTATTGTAAGTCCTATGAGATATGTACCAAAGATAATTGAAAGTCAGGAATATTGATTAGATTTATTCTCAGTGGCACAAAATTGGTTACAAGTATTACAGCAAGTAATACTACTTAGACATGGTTATTATAAAGCATAAACAATTGTAGTTATAAACGTATCGTGGGAACAACAATCGTTCTCCTACAGAGGTAGTGACTGAGGACCAGTTATTATGAATAGAATTTTGTAAAAAGTTCAAATCGAATACCTAAAGTGTATCCATAACATAAAACGTAACATTTAAATTAATTAATAACTTATACCGTTACTACGCCATGCCACAGCAATAGGTGCACAACTCAGCATAAACTGAGTCTGAATAATAAGCAGACTCAGCGCCTATTGTCAATTATGGGCAAGTTTTAGGGTAAGTAGGGTTTACAAAAAATCAAAGTAATTATTTTAATATTATATTAAGCTCGGATAGTACATTATATATACATAAACATATGGTACCTCGTAGCTTTAACTAAACGGAATACTTAGAGTCAGATACATACTATTTCATACTAGATAACTATTTTCCTGCTAGTACATGTATTGGTCTTCAAATTAAAAATTGATAGAAGATGATACTATACTATATTTATGCTGCTTTGGTTTTGTATTAGCCCTCGAGTGACTCTGCTCGCGCGATATAGTGACATTTTACATCACTGAGAGTACATCATCATTACATATATACATACATAATTAAGTACACGGTTCTAAGTGGCACGGTAAGGGACTAACCCCGCGGCCCTTGAGTGGCTTGCCCGATAAGGTCGTTGTTAGGATCACTAAATTAGTAAGTTAGGACCTGTTGGTTAGTCTGGCTCGTGAATCTTTGTTCAATTTCCGGCGGCAGCTCAAATCGAGTTTCGGTCATTCTGGCAGCCTAACGGCCACTACCTCGGGGGTGATGCCCTCGGCACTCACCCCAAAAAGTTCGGTGAAGCTGTCAAAGCCCTTAAGACTAACAGCGTAAGTTATGTCAGTTCGAAAAAAAGGGCTTTGTACTAAGAATAAGTTAACGGTTCAGTGTGTACTATAATTTATTGTACAAAGGTACACATTCCCGGGCTCGCATAAATTAAATAAGAAAATAAAATTAAGTAATTTACTACTAACCCAAATTTGAAATTTGGCAACAAATATTTAGGGATTTTTAGTATTGCCTTGCTTTTACGAAACATGTAATAAGGCGACCGAAATCATAGCAGTAACGTCACAAGCAGAGGTTACTTTCTCAAAATCACAAAAATAAGTGTAGTGCTTGTATATGATGTATTCTTGTATATTCAACCTGTGCTAATGTATCACTATCTCGTGATAAAACATGGGATACTAATAAAATCAGGTGGAAATATGTAGGTAATACATATTTTTGATTATGTTAGAACATATTATATTTAATAACCAAACCATTGTTTTTTTTATTATTTGCATATTTTCATCACCAGCGGAGAACATGAAAATTATGTTTTAATTATTAATTTTGACAAAGTACTAAATAATACATAGTTATAAGTTGAATCACTTAGACATGTGTCATCCCATAGATTTTACCTTTTTTATCTACCTTAGTGGTCGTTGAAAGACAATTTGGCTAAGGGCACTTATATTTATACGCTGACGACATTTATGATTACTATTATTTATAAAACCTAGGTGTGCCTACGACTTCGTTCGCGTGGAACTAAAATTTTATTTAATAATTTTTACTCGTTTTTGTAATATTTTTAAATACAGCTTTGCCACTATTAATGTTAGCGTGATGTTAACGTTAAATGTTAATGTTAAATAACCTAAGGCTTTCCTTAATGATTGATCTATCAAATAAAAAATTTGAAATCCGACTGGTAGTTCCTAAGATTAGCGCCTTCAAACAAACTAACTTTTCTGCTTTAAAATATTAATATAGATATGGATAGCATATAACAAAACTAAGCACACCCACATCTCATTCTGTTTACTAAACCATACAAAAAAGTTTAGAAACGCAACAATATGGAATGCATACTTTTTGTAGGACTTGTAGTATTGTTCACCAAGTGCTATGATAACCGCTTTAACTGTTACGTTAAGCATGGATTACGAGCTAAATATAACTTCTTACATAAATTAACTACAATAATACACGCAACATGCTGTTGCATTTTTTATTCGATATACATAAGTTAACCAATTTGATCATAAAATTACGTTTATAAAGTAACGATGGATGGAACTGGCTATTAAGAGCTTGTACTGAAATAAGCTATGGCAGATTTTTAAGTTGAGGGTTCTGGCTAGCCATACGGGCATTACAAAGGACCCTGATAATATGCTATGGTCTTAACACAAGGTATTCCTACACCGATAGTTCAGGTTTACTATAGGATCTGATTTTGAGCAAAATGACACGGTATCTGAAAACATTAAGTTCCTTTTAAGGAACATTTTTTATATGTATAATTAATAATATTCCCTTACGTGATACATTTTAATCAAGAAGGCTATCTTGAACACATTACATAATAAATTGATTATTATCAGATTTTTTAAATATACTTAATAACATTAATACGTATCAGCTTAATTACTATTTTGGATGGATAAAAAGATATAGGTAAAATC
This sequence comes from Actias luna, assembly GCA_039707435.1. NCBI lineage: Eukaryota > Metazoa > Arthropoda > Insecta > Lepidoptera > Saturniidae > Actias > Actias luna. Next base: position 9,402,591 of record JAZHAC010000006.1, on the reverse strand, counting down.
AACAATTGGAATAAAACTAATTTAAACGGATTTTATTGCAGTTATTAATCAATTTTGATTGCGACGTTTTGAAAGCTTTTCAGCCTTCGTGGTCAGAGGGTCAGTCCACCCAGTTTTATTTCGATGAGTAAAATTCGCGTAAATATAAGAAATAAAAATTAAGTTAGCGAATTATTACAACATTTAAAGGTGTAAATCTATTTATAGAAAGTAGTGCACAAAACCTTTCAACGCTTCTGTACAACATAATAAGGAAAGGCATAAAGTAAAAGTTAACCCTGTAAAGATGTTGTCGCTTCATTGAATGAAACAGAATGTATATTATACATTCTCAATCGTTAGGACCTTACGACCTTGTCGTTAGATAGGTAAAAGTTATAAATCACAGAGGCTTCAAATTAATGTGCAAATGATTCTATCGCAAATAACTTTCCAAACACAGCGCTTGTCAAACCGTTGTAACTAAATTTATTAATTTGCTATTAAAATCAAAAGAATATAAATCTATATTAATACTAGATTTTCCGTGCGGCTTCGCTCGCGTTAATATTCATTTTGTCAGTTAAATCGGATGACGCAATAAAAAGTGGCATACAAAGTTTATAATGGATTCTTTACTCACTGCCAATAAGGTTTTCGCTAGAAAAAATAGCGTATCGCCATCTCCTGCGTCCCATCTATCTCTGTACCAATCGATTCAGCGGTTAAGCGTGAAAGCGTAACAAACAAATAAACTCTTTTTCGCATTTATAATTTAGTATGATATTAGAAAACGGAGAAGTTAGCTTTTTTGAACGTGCCAAACTTATGAATTATCAGTCTAAATAGGATAAATCTATATAGCACTTCAATTCTTTTTTTGTATTTGATCGAATAGAACAACTTTTGAGAAAGGCTATAAGATATTTACCATTACGCTACTATTAATAGTAGCAAAGCTGTATTGAAAAAAGTTACAAAAACGGGCAAAAATATTAAATAATTTTTAGTACCACGCAAACGAAGTCACGAACACAGATAGTTGTCTAATATATAAAGAATATAAAGAGTCTAAATTGGAATAAAAGATTAATTAAAAAAATGTATTCATTTAATTAGAGCTAAGGTGAGATCAGATCACAGATATGAAGGTGATTCGATTATACGTATGACGTCGATACCCAAAATCGCTTAAGTGCCTCTGATGATGTTACACTGGCGAAGAGACGATAAAAATGTAAAAACCACTTTGTGACGTTCGACCCAAAAGCCCAATGAAGCACCTTCAAGTAGCAGTTTGAGTTCCGTTTATTTGCGGTTAATATGTTAGTGGTTCTATAATTGAATTTCGATATCCTGTAGCAGTTAATAAGTGCATTTAATGAAATATATATTGTACGATTTTTTAACTGTATTAACAAATTTCAGAGTTCTTTGAGTATTGTATACCTAAATTCATTAAAATAAGCGTAGACAAACGTAAAGTACCTTTGAAGATCTTGTTCACATGTGTAACGGATGCAGTATTCATTGAAATAAAGATTTCAAAAGATCGTTTCGGTTATGTCAGTGTGATGCTTATATTACATTTTGCATGTTAATACCATGTTATTGAGTTGAGACACCCTGCTTTACCTGTTACTATATTACCTACAGGTTGTAAAAGTTAATTTTCTCAAATACCTGCTCACAGAAAATTTGCATTTAACATAAGTAAATGTTAAATATATATTTGCATATTAATTCCCTACAACATGTTTTCCGATACATTCAATTTAAACAATTAAATACTAATTATCTGTTTTTATAGTTTCAATATTTTTTGAATTTATTTTGCAGTATTATAAAATCGAGTTTCTCTATTTATATTAATTAATTGCATTAGTTATAATAAGAAATTTTTATTAAACTACTACTAAACAGAAAATGTATATAAAAAGGCATAGCATATAGGTGTAACGTTGTTTATAATTTTATTACTATTTAGGAATCAATTACAAATTATAGTACTTAATGACTTGTATATATATAATTGTGGTTATATAATTATAGAACTCAGCTTCTCGGCACTATGAACAAGCATTAACAAGTAAATATTATTACGCAATCGAACATTTATTTTCGTCGCGACAATTATTTATTATATTTATTCATGCTATGGAAAAGACAAACAAAAGCACGTACGATCTAAAAATATTTACCCAATTTGACTATACGAGTTCAAAGTGAACTTTTCTCGGTCGATAGGTGGTTTGGTACAAAAAGAATGTTAATACCGAGTTAATTAACCAGATAACCAGAAATATAACCAGAGAAAGCTGTCCTTTATATAAATACAATTTCTTCGAAATTACCTTTGGCTTTATATAGAAAATGAAATAGCATTACGTTTTTAGTTATTCGTCATATTTTTATTTATTTTTCAAGGAATAATATCAAATATTTAAGAAAGTACCTCTCTGTATAAAAGTAAGACAAAATTTTGTGACATAAATATATTTCGTTTATTTCTCGACTGAAGTTTCTGTTTGATATTCAATGACAAAGTTACAGCAATAACATATATTCTATGTTTCTGTAATAAATCTTGTCAGGATTTCGTTGAGTCTTAGGAAACCTCAACTTGATACCTATCCGCAGACTGTGATTTCGAAAGCTAAAATGTGGCCATTCACTCTCATCTTCATATTAGTGTTTTGCATATTTTAATTATATTTTATTAGTATCGTAAATATGCAGAAATATTCCAAATTAACATTTTATTTATCTATCTGGGTTGAATTGTTGAAATATCTACTGATTTTATAGAATAAAAATATAAAATCCTTTCAAATACGTTTGTTATTTGATTTATGTCACAATTATTTGAAAACGTATAATAATAAAATAAGCGATTCCGCATTATTCCAAACGTACGAAAGTTTTATATATATTTTATATTATTGTACAAAAATCTACATAAATTTTCCGTATAAAAACCTCTTAGCAAAATTCCCTCTACTTAGGAGATACTTAGAACTACCTCTATGCAACAGAATGTCACAACTGAATAACCTTATTGTATGTTCATGCCTTGGGTAGGACTCCCAAAACTCTTTAGAAGAGAAGGGTTTCTAGTAGAACGGGCTAGTGATACATACATGTGACGTTAAAGTGTTTACATACATACTATCAGACGGGCCGTGTGCTTGGTTGCCATCTTTGTTGTAGGTATATGTATTAACAAAACAATGCGTAGAGTTTGAAGTCTAATTATATATTGGAATCTACATTATTATTATAAAACGGGAAAGTTTCTTTGAAGTCGCTAATCTTACGAACTACCAGTCGTAATTCAGAAGTTATTTTGTATTTGATAGAGTAATAATTGAGGAGTGATTTAGGCTGTTTAACATCATACTATAACTAATAGGAGAGAAAATGTATTGAAAAAAAAGTTACTAAAACGGGGTGTTTTTTTTTTAAGCGTTGATAGCGTGAGTTCGAATCCACCTACCTATCTTGAAGCTTCGGTGAAGAAAAAATCGTAAGGAAACCATAGCATAGAGGTAGGGCTTTTCCTAATGTCCGCCTGGCTAGCTGCCACCCTCAAGTTGAGGGTCTGCTGCCAAATACCAATAAGTGTGTTTCGGCAGTTGCACTTGAGAGCCAGTTCCTTCACAAGTTTAGCGTGTCTACCAACTTGGGCGGTATCGTCAGGTGAGACTATGGCTATAACGCTAAACCTTAACTATTAAAAAAAGTTCTACTTAAACAAAGTCGCGGACATAGCTGGTATACAATAACTTAAAATTTTCAATTTATTTTATGAATATGTGACAATACAATTTCGTATTAAGGCAAAAACTGAATTATACACTTTTCAATTAATTATTTGAATACTCGAATGTAGTTTTTCTTGATTGGTGAAAATTTGTGTTTTCTAGGTGATCTAAAAGCCTATGGCGATATGTTTAGCCGAAGGATGGAATGTAAAAATATCAAGCAAAGTGCTGCCACCTGGACAGAAAAATCCCCATGACAAAGATGTCCGACAAATTTAAAGGCACTTCCAAGACCAGAAACAAGATGGCGCAGTTAATACTTTTTCTTATCAGTGTCGGCTCAGTTCTTTCGCTGAGCCCTGCTGGAGATATCACGCTAGAGAACGTCACGAGACTTGCTACAGGAGACATATTCTCTCTTTTAGGTAAATAATTAAAGAATTTATAGTTTCTACTCATATTTTAAGGTTTACTTCAGTATATAAGAAAATTGTTTTGGTAATTATCATTTTAAGCAACTACGGACTAGCTACAGGGGTCATACTCTGGTGGATACTATACATACTTACATGGTGTTAGGGCTTATCTAATGGTCGCCTGGCTAACCTTTGGTCCTAAAATTGAAAATCTCTCCAAATACCTGTAGGTGTGTTCCGGTAGTTATACTTGAGAGTCTTACTTACACTAGGCTTAGCATGGCCGACATTTTGGAGCACATCACCACATAACATCCGCTGGGATTACCACCATTACGCTTAACCAATAAACAAAAAAAACCTAATTTTTTATATTTACATTTTTTTTTGTTTATCGCGATGTATATATATAAAAAAAAAACATTAATTTATTATCTACAGTTTTAAAAGATTTTTAGGAATTTTCATTTTTATTTTCATAAATAATTTTTATAGGTTTCCCTTGCTCAAACGTAAAATAGCCAATATTTAGAATAGCAGGATATTATTTACTGCTATAGCTAAACAAGAAACATATACCATTTTAAGTTATTGTAATGTTCATACATCTACTGTTAATGAAAGCTTATGAAACTATATTATCCTATATTATGGAACATTATGCTAATATAAGGTTAAAAGTGCATTTTCATAAAAAAAAAACATTTATTAGTGAATATGTTTCGAAAAGTTCCACTGCTCTAAGTTTAGAAACTGATATAAAATTTTGATTAAATTTAATTAAAACAAATTTCATAATATGTATTTGTTTTTTTTTTTAGGCTCGGACTGTGGACCTACTCGTTGCATGGAGATTTCTCACGGTACAGCTCTGGCGGCTATGGGCGGTAGTACTTCCAATTGCTTATGCCGATGTCGCCGTGACACACCTACCTTCCGAGAGGATCAACGCGTGTGTGTCAATCATATCGACGGTAAGACCACAAAATAAATAAGATGCTGAAACGAAAACAACTACTACGTTACTTTGTAAAGTAGCTGGGTAACATGAAAATTAAATTTCATTAACAACCCTAAAGCAATGAAACCATAGGTTGATATATAAATATAATAAATCAGATAGATATTATAAATTTGTTACTTTAAAAATGTGAGTAAATCTATGTATTTCATTCCAGTTAAACTACGGAACTGTTTTATTATTGCTTGATATTTAACATTTAGCAAGTTATACATGAATTATACGTATATGCATGACGACAGTATGAAGTTATAAGACAAAACCTCTAAAATACTCTCTAAAAATTAATAATGCATTTTATGTGCATCATAAGCCGTAAATTTAATATAACCTATAATTTTCTCAATATAAAAGGACTTCAAAATTATACGAAATTCTTTCTAACAGTTTTAATATACAAAGTAACATATTATAGATGCAATTCTTCGAAACAAACCTAAGAAATGTTTTAACTTTAATCCAATGTAATACATCATTAATTATACATGAAGCCCCATTCTAACTTGTGATCTCAACACTACCATTGAAATAAAACTAATTTAAACGGATTTTATCGCGGTTATTTATTGATTTTGATCCCGACGTTTCGAAAGCTTTTCAGCCTTCGTGGTCACAAACAAATTTAAAAATTTATTTCAATGAATAATATTCGCGTAAACATAAGAAATCAACACTACCATATTATAATTATAAAGGTTAAAGTTTTAAACTCGATTTAAATAAATGCTCACAGCTTAGTCATTTGTTACACTATTGGACTATAACTTGTAAATCAAATGGTATTTAATTTTGTATTGTTCTGAAATATACATTGTTATTGTCTTCAACAAAATAGCATTTTGTATAAATCTTTGAAGGTGTAATTGTAAGTACTGACATCTAGCGGTATAATAGTAAATCAAATGAATAAAAGTTATTGACTTGTATTTCCATATGCACGTGCAAGTTGTAAAACTTTTTTTTAACGTGGGGAAATTTATCTATGTATCCTCTCCCAACAAGTATCCCCTCCCAACAAGTTGTAATCCTAACTAATGTTATGAAGAGAAAAATATTTTTTTTGTTTGCCTACTCACTTACAGCTGTCCAGTCTTTGCCCATGCAGCGATCACTAACCTGGACAAACTACAAGTTTTCCAGAACAAATTCATATGCTCAATGGTCCAAACCCTGTCTTACGCTCGCAACATAAACTTTCATAAAGACCTGAACCTCCCGTCCATATACGCCTACATACGCGAATTCACAAAAAACTTTTTTGTAAATGCCGAAGGTCATTCAAATCCCCAAATAGTAGAAGCAGTTAACTACGTTGCAAACCCTCAAGCCGTTTGGTTCGCGCGCCGGCCACGTAACTGTTTCACCGATCCTATAGACGATATTACTAGGGGAAACGCTCCTCCCTGCCGTCTCTTCAAACCGCCCGTGTTCGCGTACACGACCGCGTAACCGCAGAATTCGCCGCCGAGGCCTTACGGTTAATTTCACTCCCGCACACCCGCCGCGACCTTCCTCTGCAGACGCTCGAGCCTAGGTTCGATCTTCCGGTAAGGAGCCCTCGAGCGACTCTGCTCGCGCGATACAGTCACACTCTACAACACTGAGAGTACAACATCACACTGCATACCACCCACACACAGTGGCCTTCTCTACCTCTTCTTCATTGAAGCGGTGACGATACTGCTTTAGGGCTACGCCCTTTAGAGTGGATTCGTTGTAGTTAGCGGCCGCTAACTGATCACTGGAGTTTTTCCAATTTAGAAATGACGTTAGCTGGACCTCCTATAGGGGTTGAATCAGGCTATCATCCATCCTGGTCTGGCCATCGGGAAGTGGGAGACTCTTCAGGCATTTGAGGTATGCTTCTTTAGCAGTTTTATCTCCCTTGTTGCACGCTGCTGCGTATCCCTTGGCTAATGCCGTGGCTGCGTTGTATACATAAGTCTCCTCTTCACTGAGATTTAGGGCGGCTTCGGGAGGTGCAGGTGCTGGCACAGTCGTGCACTTGTCCTGTCGCTTCTTGTAAGTTCGCTGTCTCTGCTGCGGCGCGTCGTTAGCAGGTGCCATGAGGCTACCCGCAGCAGAGTTTTCCACCATCGTTGGGGCCGGTACGAAGTCGCCAGTCTTTCTCCCGGATTGCCCTGTCCGGGCGACGGTGCTCGCACGGCGGTTGCGCGCTTCACGCCAGAACACAGGGCAGTGCACGGCGTTGTTCGCGGGGTGAGATCCTCCGCAGTTTGCGCAGGTAGCTGCATCTTCAAGGGGGCGGTCACATTCGTGTGCGGGGTGGGGACCCCGCACCGTACGCAGGCTATTGTCCGGTGGCAGTGGTGTGAGGTATGGTGGAACTGCTGGCACCGATGACATTGCGCTGGTCCCGCCTTGGCGCGCCACGCTTCCTCGCGGGCTATCTTCCGGTCTTAGTGGCGGAGCTACGACGCCTGCAGTGGCGAGGCCACTCGCCGCCGCTTCGTCGATGCTGGATTTCTTGCCGGTCAGCTCTGCTTCTTTAATGCGCAGGTAAAGCGCCATCCAGCAGAGCATCTCGGTGGTTAGAATATTTGCATCCATGAGCTTTGCTAGGGCCGACGAGTCTCTGTCGAGGCTTGTGACTGGCGGTGTTCTGCTCGTTGACGGCAGACTAATGTCTACCGGCAGAGTGCGGTTGAGGGGGGGGGGGGTACATCCACTCGGTGTCCGGTGGGGGGTGCTGAGGTCCTCGTGGGGGCTTCGCTCTTGTCCTTGGACTTGCTTGAGGTTTTCGTTAGAAGTGGGGTCTTCGTGGTTTGGCCCTTAAAAGAGCCTTTTGTCGTTTTGCCGCCAGGTTTTGACGCCATGGCAGCAAAGTGGAGATCATAGGGGGCGCACTACCGCGCAGGCGCACTGCGTATGTTTGACGTCATGCGGGTGGTATCACTCGCGGGAGCGCAACACGGCAGGACACCTCGCACGCCGGGTAGCGGGACTGTCTGCATACCACCCGTGTACACCCACGCGTTGAGTACACGGTTCTGTAAGGGACCAACTTGCGGCCCTGCCAATTATTTTTGGCTTTTTTGTTTTTTAAATCTAGTGTCATTTACCATTTTCAATTTTATTCTTAACAGCTACTAGTTCAACGGCCGTTAGCAATGCATACACGACGTCCTTCACTTAGAGCATTATAAGCTATGCACAGTATAGTACAATCCACTCCATCGATTTCCTTGCCTCCTCAAATAAATAATATTTTGACTAAAGTTTTATTCCAGTAGGCCAGTCCTTACCATTCCCTATTTAATTTTCTATCAGCAGCAGCCTATGCCAAGGGCCGGCCACTACGACACCCTTACGCCCGCTGCCTCGGGGCTGATAGCCCTCAGGATTCGCCTTAAAAAGTCCTGCCAAGCTGTGAATGCCCTTCCGGCTAAGAGCGAATGTCCTTTCGAAACAAAAAATGCCTATTACGCTTTCTCACTTTAATTACTTAGATCATCATAAAATTTTGCGTACACCTTCTCAGAGATACAAAACAGGACATAGGTTCGGCCTGTCATCCAGAAAAGTACCGTGCAGAAAAATAGCTTTTAGATTGAAGAACTACATTAATGCGGGCGAATCTGCGGCCAAATGCTATTAATTAATATTAACAGTGAATTAATATGATTTTTATAACAATAATTTTAAAATATTTTGGTACGATTTTATCTTGCATAATGAATAGTCACTTATTTGTTTTAATATAAAAGAAGGATATATAACATTTTCAACATATAAAACACTTTTATGTTTGTATATTCATTTCAAAATCACTTACATATTTTTGTATAGTAGAAAAGTACGAAGAAAGCGAGAAAAGAGTTCAATACAGTGCAAAAAATTATAGAAGTTCAATTCTGATTCAATTCAGAATATTAGCGCAAAGGAGATATTAAATAAATTACAAAAAAATTCAGTTCAATTTTCATTTTCAGAATGTCTTATGGCTACGTTCGGTCGGGAAGGAACACAACTAAACATTCCGTTCGTCTTCCTGCCTTTGAAAGGGCAGATTATTTATCCATCAAAAGAAATTGTTTTCACAGGTACGACTATAAAAATATTACGAGTTAAATGGTAATCTATTCACATATATTTATAAAAATAACATTGAGAATTAATAAAATGCTCGATGAGAATTTAATTTAATATATATGAAAATAACAAAAAGTAATTCCGATACCGGGAATCGAACCCGAGCCTCCTGGGTGAGAGCCAGGTATCCTAGCCACTAGACCATATCGGACTTAACTCGTTGAACATAAAAACCATACTTATTCAGTGATAGTGTATACGGATGCCGCATCAAGAGACATGTGTTCGAATCCACCTACAATGTAATGTGCTTTCAGTGAAGGAAAACATCGTGAGGAAACCATAGCATGGTGGTAGGGCCTTTTACCTCCACGATAAATAAAGGCTTCTTCTTATGCCCACCTGGCTAGCTACCACCCTCAAGTTAAAAATCTGATGCCAAATACCAATAGGCGTGTTCCGGCAGTTGCACTTGAGAGCCAGTTCCTCCACACGTGAAGCGTGTCTACCAACTTGGGTCATATCGGCACTTAAGATCAGGTGAGATTATGGGCATAACGCTAAACCTATAAACTATAAAAAAAAATCACAGACGTTGAAGACGCAGTGTGCGCGGTGACTAGTGCACAATACCTGTCTTCGTCTGGATGGGTCACATTACGAGATCTAATCGACAATGACGTACCTTTCGGCCTTTATCGAGATGAGGGCAGCACCTTCTTGCAGGTAACTATTGGCTTTATTTATAAAAAAACAATTTCATAAAAAATTGAGTTCTGTAATCAATAAAAAGTTAAGTTATTGTCTTTAGAGTGAGTAGGCATTCGAGTTGTTTTTTGTATTGAGAATACAATAGCATAAACCTCCGATAATAGAATTTTTCAATATCATTTTATACTTTGAAGTATTATTTAATTAATATGAGGTTTCTTTACGTTTTTACTATCAATGAAATCTTTATTCAAAAAATTTCGGTGTATGTGTATTAGTAATGCGTATCCTCCAAAACAGCTTGACCGATTTTGATGAAATTATTGTTGTTTATTATGGGGTCATCTGGATGGTTGTTAGTTATAATTGGACCTGACAGGTTTTGATGTCGACATCTTTGCAATATCCAAGTTAGTCCGACGAACCTTGAACAGTCAGTCTCAATTTGGCAAACTGGACAATCTTCTCACCGCTGCTCATATTAATTTCATTTTAAAAAGAAATTGTGACGTTGCGCATCGCTAATAAGGAGCCATCCACAAATTACGTCACACGAATTTCATGATGTTTTGACCCCGCTCCTGTCCTTGTCACAGCTGCTCATATTTGTGAGACTCCTTCCTGCCTAACGTGACATCACATATTTTGCATTTTAATTATTAGCAATTTATTTTGCACGAAATTTGAACTATTATTTTTCATAATACCTAATAAATAGTTCACATTTCATGTTTTACTGTTTATTAGATTTCGAAATATGACGTCACGAAATTTAAGATTCCCCCTCTCCCTGGCACACAATCGCAATGGCAAACGTCGACCCCCTCCACCAGCCCTTAATGTGTGATGTAGTTTAGGAATGCCCACTAATATGCAATACTTAATACCCTTTTTTATATTTTAATAAAAACCCGCGCCCCGCGTAGCGCCCGCGTCACACGCCGCACCCGCGACCCGCGCTACACCCGCCCCCGCGACCTGCGCCACATCCGCGACAGCGACTCGCGCCCCCGCTTCCGGCCCCTCGGTCTCGGCTGGCCAGGCTCAGCCGCAGCAGGGCCGCACTCCACCGCCCGTTATCATCCAGGACAAGTCCGCCTGGACCCGAATCTCGGCGGATTTGCACGCCAAAAAGATTCACATTATCAGTGCGACGAGTACCCCCGCGGGTATTCAAGTTAAAGTACAGACATCATTGACGCACAAAGCTTTAACCGCTTATCTTAGGGATGCCAGGCAACCCTTTTATACTTTCACGCTCGAAGAGGAACGCCTCCTTCGAGTTGTCATTCGTAGGGTGCCTAAAGAGCTCCCCCTTCCCGAAGTCGGAGCTTCACTGCGATCTCAAGGATTCCCGGTCCGTGATATATTCAGAATGTATCACCGATTAAATAAGAAGCCGTACGATATGGTTACGGTACTTCTAGACCGAACGAAGGAGGGAAATAATATATTTTCCCTGAAGTCGGTGTGCGGATTATCAGGGGTCATGGTAGAACCCCCCCGCAAGTGACATATTCCTTTGCAGTGTCACAACTGCCAAAATTACGGCCACTCAGCCAGTGGCTGCCATCTTCGGCCCAGGTGCGTAAAGTGCTTGGGCGATCACTCCACTAAGGAGTGTACTCGCACCCCTGACACGGCGGCTCCTCCGAGCTATGTGCTGTGTAAAAAGGCCGGTCACCCCGCAAATTATCGCGGGTGTGAGTGTGCGCTTCGCACTAGGCGTCCGCGTCAGCAGAGGCAAAGGCCTGCGCCCAATGCGCGCGTTGCAGCCTCTCGGCCTGCGCCTCCGCCTCTGACTTCCGCTAAGGCTTATCCGAACCTCAAGACCCCGGCCAGCGCTTATGCGCCTGCCCCCTCCAAACCCGTGCGTGTCCCTCAGACGGCATGGGAGAAAAAATCTAAGCCGCAAAAGGCTTCTGCTCCTGCTAAGGAGCAGCAACTTCCAGCGGACCTCTTCCAAGGGGAAAGCTTCGCCACTCTGGCGCAAATCCTCAGCAGGCACGCTATTATATCATCGCGTTTAACGATGCGATCAAACGCACGTCGGACCCTCTGAAACAGATGGGTATCATCGCCACTTTTCCTCACATTGCAGCTACTCTGCAATGTCTATATTCGCAAAAATAAATTAAATAATTAGATTTTTAGATATTTTTTTTTAAAGTAATTAGATTTCAACTGATAGATGGATAAAATCAAACCCCGCGGTTTGACTTTGTCCTTTTTTAACGTTAACGGATTTATTAAAAATAAAGCCTGTCGCGACCTGTTATCTGACTTCCGTCAGAAGCATCAGATAGATGTGTTTTTGTTACAAGAAACACATCTCAACAACAGTTTCCGCAATCCAGCGATTGCCAACTACAGTATAGTAAGAAATGATCGTACCGCAGGCCGAGGCGGCGGTACGATGATTTACTATAAGAGATCTCTCTATTGTACAGAAATAGAGCCCCCGAAACTCGATAATTTAGAAGTATCGATATGTAAAATAGGGATGTCCGGACATCAATCAATACACATAGTGTCCGCGTATCTCAGTCCGAAAAAGAATTTAATTAAAACCGATCTGTTAGCTCTCTTCTCGCTGGGCGGGGCGGTTATAGTGGCCGGCGATCTCAAAAGCGGGCACGTTATCTATAACAGTTCGAGGACTACCGCTAACGGTAGGTCGCTTGCTGTTTTGGAGAACGAGCTCGTGTTCGATGTTATAGCTCCTTCTGAGCCCACTCATTTCCAGACAAACTGTACTCCTACAGTACTGGATGTCGCTCTCCTTCAAGGAATCGCGCTTCCGGTAAGACGTATAGAAGTCTTACATGAACTCGATTCTGACCATCGTCCCGTCATTCTTCAACTAGGTCAACCTGAAGATATCGGGCCCTCCTCCGTCCAAGTGGTTGACTACGCGTATCTCCGGAGATATCTCCGTGATAACACATCTTCTCCCAGTCTCAGTAGGATCCCGGATGAGGTGAAATCCGTCAGCGACGCTAACCTTGCGATCGATTCTTTGGTCGATCACCTGCAGACGGCGGTCAGGGTGTCATCCAAAGAGGTGAAAGCGGCGAACGATCGCCGCTTCGTGCTCCCTGCCAACGTCCGGGTATTGATCACGGAGAAGAACGCGGCGACGCGCGCGCACGATTCATACCCATCCGAGGAAAATCGCGTTCGCTTACGAGTCCTCCAGAGGGAGGTTAGGAATCGTATCACGGAGATCCGAAATAAAAGATGGGAAGACCTTCTCGAAGGTATTCATCCGTCCCATCTGGCTTTCTGGAATTTAGCCAGAAAGCTAAAATCTGTTAATAAAGTCTCCATGCCCCCGTTGCAGAGAGGGTCTGGGGAAACTCCTGCTTTTGAGAGTGTAGAAAAAGCGGAATGCTTAGCCGCTACACTCGAAGAACAATGCTCACCCAATCCGGGTGTATCACCTAGTCATTTGGTGGAAGTGGAATCCAAAGTAGAGTCACTTCTGTCCTCTTCACCCGAGGCCTCGTTAGACCCTGTCACGTCTGACGAGGTTCGGTTAACCATTAAAGGCCTTTAGCCTAAAAAATCTCCCGGTCCGGATGGTATCAGGAACGAAGTTTTGAAACTTCTTCCTGACCAGCTCATCGCTCTTCTGGTTTGCATCTTCAATGCGGCCATACTTCATTGCCACTTTCCAGCTGTTTGGAAAAGGGCAACAGTCATAGGCATTCATAAGCCTGGCAAAAAGTCAAATCTGCCAGAGAGTTATAGACCCATTAGCCTCTTGAAAACTCTAGGCAAGGTATTCGAGAAACTCCTTCTGAGTCGTCTCCTCAAGGAAGTTGAGGATAAAAAGATCATTCGGGAAGTACAGTTCGGCTTTCGAGCCAGACACTCGTGCACCGACCAAGTGCTTCGCCTCACGGAGCACATCAAAGCCAACTTTGTTAAGTCAAAGTTTCCCAACTCTCCCTACCGCACTGTTGCGGTCTTTTTCGATATCGCTAAAGCCTTCGATAAGGTATGGCATGCCGGGCTCATCTATAAATTACACCAGTTCGGAATACCGGACAGGTTAATTATATTCTAAAAAAATACCTCGACGACCGCTCCTTTTGCTATAGAGTAGAAGGAGCCCTCTTTTCTGAGCATCCTGTTCGAGCAGGAGTTCCCCAAGGTTCCATTCTGGCACCCTTTCTTTTCAATCTGTACATCAGCAACCTCCCGAAGCTGGAGGATAAAGTCCACTACGGACTCTACGCTGATGATACAGTTATTTTCACATCCGGGAGAAAAAAAATTAGATATCATCCGTCGTACCCAAAGGTCGATGGATACGTTCGGAGAATGGTGCGTCAAATGGCGTATTGCACTCAATCCGGATAAGACTCCGACCAACCGAACCTCCCTAAGAAAGTGCTCAGCAAAAACCTCTCCTTATACGGTAAGGATATTCAGTGGGCTTCCGAAATCAAGTATCTCGGAGTCACTTTAGATAGGAGACTCAGTTTCATTCCCCACATTAGAAAAGCCACAAAGAAAGCCCTCATGATTATGGCTCAGTTGCGTCCTATTTATACTGGACCGAAAATGTCCCTCCGTAGTAAAATGACCCTTTATAAAACGTGCGTAAGACCTATTCTTACGTACAGCTGTCCCGCATTCGCTCATAGTTCGAAACATTCTTTGAACAAACTCCAAATTGTTCAAAATAAATATATTCGTAGGTCGGTTTGTGCTCTCGATACCATGAGAAACATAGACCTACATAAAGATCTAGAACTTCCGTCCATAGAAGGGTATATCCGGACCCTTTCAAAAACACACTTTGAGAAAGCCGAAGCACACTCAAATTCGCTCATTAAGGCTTCCGTCTCTTACGTTCCCACGCCTAATGAGCAGTTATCTCATATAAAATTCTGTCGACGTCGGCCACGAAACATCTTCCTCGACCCACCCGATAAAATTTCTAGTCAAAATAATGACTACCCAGTTGTTAAACGCACGCACGTACGCGCTAATCCGCGAAACCGTCGTCCTCGCCGCCGAGGGCGGGCGGTTAACTTCGCTCCCGCACACTCGCCGCGGCCTCCTTCGGCGGACGCTCGAGCCTAGGTCGATCCTCCGGAATGGAGCCCTCGAGCTAACCCGCTCGCGCGATACAGTGACACTCCACACTCACTGAACCCACATCATTACACTGCATGTCACATTCGTGCACACTCACACAGTACGTACACGGTTCTGTGAGGGTCCGCCCTTGGTCCTGAATGTGGTTCGGCCTATATACTTGTGGTTTTATACTTGGATTTATTATATATGGATTTAATTTCAGTTAATTTATATAATTCAGTGTGTCATTGCCTTCTTCTCGGTTCTTGGGGTTCGATTCACTAGGTTAGATACTCGCGTCTTTCGTTAGTTAGGTAGGAAGGACGCACAGTACAATCTTGTCTCGCCGCCTTGCACAGTACAATCTAAAATAAGTTTTCTTATCAGATCCCTAAGGGGATCAGTTAGTTTAGACTCTTTCTTTTTATTATTATTACATCCTCTTTTTAATAGCTAGTACCGCGCTCGTTTTCTCTCGTACGCGATTCGGCAACAGCCCAAGCCGAGGTTCGGTCACTAGTGACACCCTTGTGCGAGTTGCCCCGCGGGTTTGAGCACCTTCCGAGCTCGCCCCACTAGTTCAGGTGAAGCTGTAAAAGCCCCTAAGGCTAACAGAGTAGGTCCTTTCGAAAAAAAAAAAATAATTTTAATAAAAAAGTTATTTTTGACCAGTGTAATATTTGTTTTTATTTTATTTGAGAAAAAAACTTAGTTGTAATTCTATCTATTAATGTTCGATACGTAATTTGTTATAATTATTAAATTGAGCGTAAAATTACGTTACAAACGAAACTCTACTGGCTCCCTGCAACAGCCCAAGCTGAGGTTTGGCCGCTTTATGGCATTCTTGGGCTTGTAGCCCTGTGTTGTCTTCCGTACTGGTCCTACAAGTCCGGTGAGGCCGTGAAAGCCTCTGAGGATAACAGCATATGTCCCTACGAAAAAAAAACTCTACTGGTAGTTTTCAATATGTTAAAAACTTTTATGACATAGGGTCGCGGATTATAATATCAAGAATTCCTTAATTAATTTCGAATTTTGATATTATTTCGCCGCATTCTGTTTACTCGTGAATTAAATAAAAAATGTGAATTTTCGCATAAAATACCGTTATATTTTATTCACAGTTGAGCCGTCTAAAAATATTTATGACCAAATTAAAGTGGTAGGTCCAGTGTTTAAAGATTGTAAAGATTTCATTAAAAATATTAATAAAATCATATTGTACATATACATTACAAGAGAGAAAAACAAGTTAGCCCGACCACCAGCTAAATGAAATTGTATTTTTAACAAGTGCCACCCAAGCCGAATCTGTATTCTCCGGAATAGCAATAAACGTATCAGTCGTATGAAGTAATTATTATCTCATATTTATTACATATTCTTACGAGACAAAATTTAATGAGATACTCATATGTAATTAAGATTGTAGTAATGGTACAAAGCTTGTATAGACTATGCCGGCACGCTTATTACGGACTAATTGTCCGCGAGTTCGTTCGAGTGGAACTAAAAATTATTAAATTTATATTTTTGTAACAATTTTCAATACAATTTTGCTCCCATTAATGGTAGCGTAATGTTAAATGAGTATTCTATCAAGTACAAAAATGGTTGAATTTCGATTGTTTTCTAAGATCCTAAGATTAGCGCGCTCAAACAAACTTTTCCGCTTTATACATGTAATAAATCTGAAGAAAAGTAGTTTTTGTATATTGAAAATATTTCAAAAAAATTAGCCAGGGTGTTAAAGGATAACCAACAGAACAAATTTTCAGCATTTTTGGAATTTGCGTCTGTTTGTCTGTGCACACATTACGTTGAATGTACAAAACCAATGTAGATAACGTTTTTCCGTAAAAATTGTACGCAACTTGAAGAATTAATTAGTTTTTGTATATATATATATTATATATATAAATGAATCTCCGATATATATGTACGTGGATAACTTCTGAACGAATACACCAAATTGGATAATTCTTTTTCTATAATGTTCGTTATTGTTAGGGCTGAGTTTGTATAGAAGAGAAAAAAACAAACAGTTCTTTTTTTAATCTCATAATATGAAAAGTGAGTGAGTGAATGGGACAGATCTGACTATGAGAAATATATATAATAGGTTTGATTATAGGTAATACGAAGTCCACCGGGTCAGCTAGTATTATAATATAGATTTCAGAAAAGCAAAGTTATAACAAAAATTGCTAAATATTTGCTTCGAAATGGTAAATTTGTATTACCAATATATAAACACACTTATTTTGGTGTGCTAAATTTGTTAATTAATTGCTGATTAGTTGCTATGGTTGCTATCATTCTACTTTTGAAAAATACCCTATAGCGCACTGGAATCGCATTTAACTATAATTATTTGTTTGCAAAAATACTGAACAATGTAATGTGACAAATGTGCAATGTAACGCTAAACCGTAAGTATAAAAAAAAAAAAAACTATTAAATTTGATCACTGTGCTTTTTTGTTCAGTCTACAAATATAAGAACTACATGTTTACGAAATTGTTTTTAAATTTTTTCTACAATAACTGTATTATTCTTTTATCGCTACGTATTCATATGTTCTATTCGGAAAAGCATGAAAGGCTTCAATATTTTTGGAAGAAATAAACCATCTGTGCTGTTTTTATTTTAAAAATGGGGGACATAAAAACCGAATTCTATGTAATATGCCCCTAATTAGAGGTAGTATGATATCTTCTAAAGGATTTTACTGATATGTTAAAGTGTAAAATATTTTAATTAGGTGTTAAAATAACCTTGACATTTTTGGTTCTTTTGATGTTATGAATGTGCTTTTTTCAAGTTGAATACGATTAATTATAATTATTATCGTACAAACAAGATAAATTTATTTATAAAAATGCAAAAACTTCGTAAAATTACACTTTTCAAAGGTAGGTGACAGATTTAATATGACAATATCATTTAATATTGTAATTTTCATAACTAACTTTAAATTTTTACTGTGAAAAATGTCGGTATATTTACTTCACCTAAAAAAATTTCCAACTTCAAAGACTAGACAATACTTCTCGAAAAGTTGTCTTTATTTATATTAACAAATTGACTTTCCAGTAGTATTCTAAGATACTGAATAAATACTAGGTATCAATGCTATTAATCTTATTTGACTTTTATCAATATGAACACACCTTTGAATTTATGTTACGGTATCGACAGTAAAAGTACCTAATATTTATTTATAATTTTTTATTATATCAAGTCGCTTTTAGTAAAACAGAAATGGAATGAAGGTACATCTGTGTCAAATGCATAATGCGGTTGTGGACATAAACCGTTTATTTCTGGGTATAAATATGAACCGGTCGTCTCTACAAGATCGTCAAGCTATTGTTAGAAAAAAAAAATTGTAACAATTATTATGCAAAGTCAAAATGCTTTTGGTATTTTGGAATTGGTTTTACGTATTATTTTTTGATGACATATCCAAACTATGTCTTTAAATTTGCTTAGACTGTGTACATATTTACTTGTAATTTCATGAAAATAGCTATGGTATCTGTAAACAATATAGGGATATAATTATCGTTAAAAATTACACGTATACATATATGCCGTGTTAATAAACTTTGTTATGTACCTTCGGTAGTTAATAACTCGACCGGAGCGTGATTAATCATGTCATAGAATTACCAAGAAACATCGTATCGATAAAATAAATATATTACATGAATTTTACAACTATCAGTCAACTCGTTTAGAAGTTAAGAGATTCATAGCAAACGTAAACAAAATTTTAATATACTTATAAAGATAAGCGGAATATCACTGACTAACACATCACGATGTCTCTTCACGATAATTCTTTTCATGACATAGGCAGTCAATATGAACTAAAAACACGAACGAAGATGGAGGACAAGCTAATGCTTACTAATATTATAAACGCGAAAGTTTGTAAGTATGGATGTGTAGATGTTTGTTATTCTTTCAAGAAAAACTACTGAATAGATTTTAATGAAATTTTACAATAATATAGCTTATGCATCAGAATAACACATAGGCTATAATTTATAAAGATATTTTGTGAATTGTCCAAAATATAATGATAAGTGTCAAGTAAGTAGGAAAAAATTCTACCACCTGCAAGCAATTTTGACGTGCGCTGCAATAACCGTTACAGTTACACGTATATAATGTATAATGAAAATGTTTATCTTAAATAGTCCTGAAAAAAAATTTTGCGCCAGTATATACTATCTTTTATGTGTAAGCCAATATCGCCGAAATAGTAAGTGGACCGCGTATGAATGACTACGAGCACAAATGTTCTTATACCAGTCTCATTTGATATAATTTATTTAAAATAGCAGGTACCGGAATCAGAATTGTTTGACAAAATCAATATTAACACGAGCAAAGCCGCGGGTAAAAGCTAGTATTCATATATAAATACACAACATTAATGCAAAACACTTATGGCACGAGTCTGTTATAAATATAAAATACACAAAAATTAATATACCTATATGGTTTTAAACAAAATCTAAACTGCATAAACACATGCGAATAACAATTAACATGTGTATTAATATAATCCAGGTTTTGTGAACGAGCATTTTATTACCCTTACGTCGATGCTATCGAGATGGGAGATATGAAAATTAAAAAAGCCCACAGGGGACTAATGAAACTTTATTTACACTTCCGTCGAATGACCGAGGTGTCTCGGTTAATATTTTCGATGGTCTTATTAAATCGAATCCAGCTGCTAAATACCATTCAAAAGTTGAATATTTTATAGTTATCTCAATAGGTATAACACAAGAGTTTAATTTATGCATGAGGAATCCGTGGGTCATGTTATATACTAAACTATCATGGCTTCCTAGTAACATTCCTTGACTTATAAATATTAATATATTGTTGACGTACAAATTCCGCTTTGTTTTTTATATTTCATACATCTATTTATAGAATTATAAACACACTAGCTTGATTGTGTCAACCAATTCTGGTCGTTGATCGATTTATCAATTTATTTATTTCAGGGTGTTGGTCAATACAGTTAAATGTGATTTTTGAAAGACCTTTTTTTAGCTATCGTCTATCAACTACTTACCTACTAAATTTTAGCTTTATCAATACGAATTCTCTATATTATCTTTACAACCCCAGTTCAACTCTTTCAAGAATAGTTTGAAAAAACAAATACAGTCGAAACAGGTTATAAAAATAACAAGGACCCGAACAAGTCACCCTAATAATAATGAAAAAATATATGTATTGCTTTTAACGACTATCGAATATAGTGTCCTAAGTTAAACGGTCTTATCAAGTTGAAACCGATGCATGCAGTGCATACTTTCATTGTTATTTTTAAACAACAATTCTCTAAAGGTTGAAGCAAATCGGATGACGCAATAAAAAGTTTCATCAAAGTTTACTCTTGTTCTCACTCCCACCCTCTTTAAGCTTTTCGCGAGAAAAAGTAGCTTATAACCGTTTCCAGGGTGCCACCTACTTCTATACCAAAGTCATCAGAATCTATTCACCGATTTAGGCGTGAAATCGTAACAAACAAACTCACTTTGTGAAAAACTTATAGGAAGTAGGGTAAAGAGAGGGTCAAACGTTAAAACTGGACAAAATTTTATATATAGATAGCATATTAGAGAATATGTACAGTATATCAAGTAATAAAAAAAATACAAAAATGCTTTCTTAGCTAACAAATTTTGATTATTTTTGTGCAGTCTTAGTGAAAGATAAGACTTTGAATTTATTAATCGGTGCAAAGTTGGATTTCGTCGGGTCCAAGTGTTGAAATGTGATATGTTTGTGTAGATAAAAGTGATGGCGGCAAAAGTGCAATTTGTATAATCCGTCTAGATGTCTCGCATTTAGATCTGTATTGCCGGATAAATTTGTAAGATGTATGCCATATATAGTGAAGCTTATCCACACCAGCTCGAAGAAAAAACAAAAAAAAATGCATACATATAAATTATGCGTACATTTTTAACTTGATTTACACGCAAATTTTGTTGGTGACAAATTCTTGCAACAACTTATGCGCACTGTAAATAATAACTGTTGATTTAATCTCCTTAAAGGTTTGAAACGACAGAAATACCATGGTTCCGTACTTTTCATGCATAATTTATTCGTGTATGAGATTTGTAAGGCTGTTTAATTTACAGTGGCGCGGTTCACCTGCACTTCACACTCGTCTAGAAGGTCGATTAATAGCAGTACATGTACTGTGCTCTGCTTCTACATCCACACGGCTTGTTGCGTCTTGTGCAACCTTTCGTGTTGCGGGGGCATCACACAATGGTTTACTGGGTATGGTTGTAAAAAGATATAAACATTTTTTAAATTATTATTTTATACCATCGATATTACTATTTAATGACTATACTAAATTAAAGTAGATATTATCTTGTTTCATTACTTATCGTCTTTTTTTCTTACAGATGTGCGTTCAATACCATTTCATGCAGGTGAAATGTTGACTACAGATTCTGTTAACCAAAATCAGGGGTTGAGCGTACTAGAATCATTAGCCATCGGTGTTTGCGTATTGATGCTCGTCTTTGTATATGCAGCAGGGATTTTATTTTATATACATTACAAACAACGACAAAAAAGAAAGGGAAAGGTCCCAGAGCAAAATGCGTCTAGTACAATGTCTGAAAATGGATCTCCGCTTGAATCGCGTATCGATATGAGTAATGTGGTAAGAATACGATACGTGGCTTATATCTCTAATTATAAAGAAATTAATATACATATCAAAATATTACCTTATGTAAATCAATTTATCGTAAAATGGGTTACCATAATTGTTAAAATTATTTTCCAGATGTTGAAAACAAATCCATTGTTAAGTCTAAGTGGTTTGGGAAGTGACTTTTTCAGTAGTGATACCGGTTTCTCTGATGTCAGTGAACATACGGAAGAGGCTGTTAATACTACTCCCAATAACTTACAAAAGGTATTTACATAGTTTTAGTAATTTAATTGAGTAAGGTCGACTGTTAAAAAGTTTTATATGTAGTTTCAGAAAATGACAAAAAACTGTGGTGTTATATCGGCTATGGTACACACTCATCGCAAGAAGCCCACTAGACACTCTATAAGATCTGTGACAAGCTCAGAAACTTTTACGGAACGTCTTTACAAGCGTGCAGCATCCCCTGATACCCTAGAAAGAGCTCCACATTCCGTTTTATCTATAGTTGATTATAATGTAGAAAATAACACAGGCTTCACCAAGCATTCTATGCCATCATATACGGAGACAGCTTTCCGGAAGAAATTATATTTTAATCCAGAGTTCTTTGAGCTTGAACAATTAAAGGTAATTTAAATACTTAATATTTTTCTATATTAGTATTATAAAGCTGAAAGCATGTTTGTTTGAACACGCTAATCTTAGCAACTACAAGTCTGATTTTTATTTGATAGAGCAGTCATTGTGGAAAATTTAAGGCTGTTTGATATTATGCTACCGCGAATAGGAGTAATGCTGTATTGAAAAAGTTTACGAAAACGGATAAAAATTATTCAATATTGTTAGTTCCATGCGAACGAATTCGCGGGCACAGCTAGTATTATGTATACATTGAGAATAAAATCAATTTAAATTGTATTTTCAGAATCCATCTCCAGCAGCTATTGAATTTTTAACAAAAATACGTGAAGTCATGTCCATTGCTAAAGAAAAAATGACCTCAAAAAGGTTTTTACCCATGTTATCTGATATTCCCGAAGAAGATCTATATCGTACAATTGATTTAGGTTGGGATTTCCCCTGTGTAAGACGTGGACGGAGGTTTAGTGCAATAAGTCTTAAACAAGAAAATAGTCGAAAATCAATACGTTGCGGCGGGTGTCCAGGATGCGATAGTAAGGTCAAGTCACAAAAAGCTATGGCTTTAGCAAGATCTAATTCTTGTAAGTCATGTGTAAGTGATGATTATAAACAAAGAATCGTTAGAAAATGGTTAGATGAAGTGCCAACACCATCAGCTACGAAAAAGAACATTAAATCTAATGTTAAGGGTTCTGTTTCAAAATTAGAAGTTGAAGCAACAATAAAAGAAATTCGTCCTAAATCTGCAGAACCTTTAATATCTGAGGTAAATCAGCCGAAAGTCGAAGAAGCAAATCCAAAAGATATTAGAATCGTAAAGTTTATAAAAGATGATATAGTTATTGCAAACCAAAAACTTGAAGGAATTACCTTTATAAATAAAAAAGTAAATAGACGGGACAGTAAAGATATTAAATTGGATATAGAGGTAAAATCTAAAACTAAAGTTACTTCACTTACAACGAACACAAAAGAAGAAGAATCAAAGATAACCAATAAAAACACGAACACTAGTGATTTTAATAAAAATGAGGAAAAGAACCTAATTAAGCCCATAATTAGCTCACCAAAGCCAATTTCCCACAGTTTAACGCAAGAAAGCAAAAGTCCTACTAGTCATAATTCAAGACAAATTAGGAAAAAATTACCACCACCTCCTCCACCTCCAGTTAATAAACCAGAATCTCCAAAAACTGAAGAGCCTGAGCCAATTGCACCAGAAGTTAAAGTTAAAATGCAAGCTGTTATACGTGAACTCTATGATTGTAAACGAGTAGAACCTATTGAGTTGGAAGAAGTTAAAATGGAAACTATATCACCTATTGCCCCCAAAATTGTCATACCAGTAATTGCAGCTGACTCGCATTATTTCAGTGACGATAATACGCTTATTGCATCAAAGAAAAATAATGTAAATAAAAACAACGAAGATTCAATGGATTATGACAGTTTAGATCGTAGTGAAATGAAGCGTCGTAGAACTTCTATTGCTTGTCGACCTGAACAAAATTCTGAAGAAAACTTCATGAATATAAATAAGTTAGAAACTCCTGAAAAATTAGCAAACAGCTGGCAGGATATAAAGAGGGCTGTCGAAGACAAATTGAAAATACCGGATATATTTTTAAAATCAGAAAGTCGAAGTCAACCTGTCTGTGAAGTCTTTGTAGAAAATACTGATTCTTTGTACAACAATAATTCAAAGCCTGGTCCTTTAACCATTCAGGTAAGAGGATCTCCTTTACAAAATAGGCGTAACTCCAATGAAGATTTTGATCCAGATACTCTTGATAGAAAACCAAGGCAAGACGTTATTAAACGAGTTGAGAAAATATTTTTAAAATCAGCTGGCAGTTTTAAACAAAAATCGACATCGTCTGAAACGGAACATAACAAATCACCTGACGCTGCAATGACAAAGAAGATTGGTAATTTAAGACAAATTTATGAAGCTAAAGCAAAAGCTCAAATAGATGAAACGCAATTTTATAATAGACGAGGAAGTATTCCATACGGAAGACAGGATATGCCTCCTTATATACAATCTCTTAAAACTCCAGATCTTATACGAAACATTGAAAGTCAAAAGGATCCTAAACCACCCGTACCAACAAAAGCTAAAAGAGGCGTTGATTTGTCTCCGAAATTTTCGAACGCAAAACGTGACAGTCCTCCTTGCGATTATCGACGCACTTCCGAAGAACGAGATCGTTTTTCGGCTTACACAAGACTTGAAAACTTAAATGCTCGTAGGTCTGGCCGACGGTCTGCACGTACAAGGTCAAGGCGAACCGATCTGAGAAAACTCTACAAAACAGAAGACTCTGGCTATATGAGCACTGACTCAAATGAATCAAAACGCAAAGCAAGCTACCTAATGCAATTAAGGCCAAGGGTTGTTCCACATGAACCTATTCAATTGCAAACAGTAAAAACAATTATTAAAACGCCTATATTACCAATAGACTCTGACACTGACGATCTAGAATCATTAGGTGACGGCCGAAGTGAGTCCGGGGGAGAAAGTGTCGAGACTGATTCCGTCTTTTTCGGTAATTGCGATGACTCAAAAGAGTTATTTGCAGAGTTAGGTTTATGTGCATTACAGCCACGTAACAAGAACGCACGAGGGCATGAGCAAATCGATTCTGGTTTTATGGGTGAAACTAACATTATTCTGAGCGGCGATAGTGACTCAGAGCACAGAAGTGTGATATCGATTGTAACAGGTCATAACAGCAGAGCATCTGCCGGATCTGTTTCAAAAGTTGACGAATCGCCATATTTACATACAATAGAATGTTAAGTTGCCAAATACATGTTTATAAGATTTGTAAATATTTGTTAAGTCTTGTCTAAATTATAATTTTTCTATTATTTGATTGTTACTAAAGAATCTATAAATAATAAAGTGGATGTATTTTTAGAGAAAGTATAACGAAAATGGTGTACATAAGTTAACCAATGTTTTTAAATAATCATTTAGTTTAGGATATTCGAAGTAGGTATCTACTGTTTAGAATGCATGAACTTGAAGTTGATTTTAAACACCGATTTACCTCACTGTATTACAACGAAAAGTGTCTAGCCATATTTTAATATCATATATTGGTTTATACTGATATAAATTATATTATTCGATAAGTCGTCATAAGATGAATCACAACGATCATAATGCCCACCACTGCCACTACACGTGCGTCTAAATTATTTTCATATAGGTTTTATACAATTTTCTAGATGATAAATAAAGTAAAGAGTCCGTCTGCCTAATCATATTTTATAATCTTATTATAAAAACTATTAATCTCTTTTATAATAACAATGTTAGTATATAATGAATAACCATGTCAACGTATTTGTAAATTTTACAACCGGCCGGACGTGCAATTAATTTATTTATAGTGTTTCTTGAGATTTGTAAAATTGATTGGAATTAAATATTATGGTGCTTGGTATCATTAAGAGGCTCAATTTATTTATTATAAATATATTTTAAAGAAAATTTTCATGAAGACTAATAATATTACTTTTTTATTAATATTTTACATAACATCCTACTTAAATTTCAAAATAGATATTTGCATTCTTTGATAACAAAGTTATGTTTAAGCTTATTTTTATATGAAATAAAATTAAATATTCCTAATATGCTACTTTCATTTTTATATACATTTTATAAAAATAGACAACTCCCGCATTAGGCATCAAGTACTACGTGTCAAATTACTTTTAAAAAAATACTATTAGAAAACACAATGTACATACATACTTAGAACAGCTATTTTTGCATCGCTCCATGTTCGTATTCGAACCGACAACAATCAGCGAGACGGCAACGTCGAGGTGACAGTTTTAACCATTATACCAACCTTACGGTTAATTATATTAGACTATAACTCACATTATATTTAACTGATAAGGAACACTAAGGGGAATAATATTAATCTGTATAAACGATTTCCATTTCTTTTTGTCCCACCTTCAAATCTAAATTACAAACTCTTTCAAGTTACAGATTTAAAATTATTACAATTTATCTGTTCTTTTCTTATTGACATGGTGTTACAATCCGTTCATATTAATTTACAAAACATTGGAAATGAATAACATGGGGCGCATGATTATAATTTTGTATTGCATGTACTCCATGTTTTTCGTTTCCAATCTTCTATTTTCTACTTTATAGTCCCTTATAAAAACATTGTGCATTACTTTTTTATTATTATTTTCTTTTTAGGGTTATGTGAATGAAATTTTGAAATAGTCTGCTCATTTGGCAGCTAGATTTGAACTATATTCAAGTATATAACTGATCGAGAATTTAGTTATAAATTGATTATATTATTTTTACCGTAAAAACAAACAAATCAATTTTTTCACATTCTCGTGCATTGTACTCCCAATCTGAGCTATCTATAATCCAAATTTCAAGCATCTAACTTATCGGGAAGTTAGTTTAAAACAATTATAAAATTCCACCTGGAAAGATAAGAAAGCGAGTTAATAAAAACATTGTAAAAAATTTAAAAAAATCATGTAGTTCTGTGAAAGCCCTTAACAATATATTTAGGACAGAATATGTCCTTTAGCAATAAAAATATATAGCAATAAAAAAACGCTGATGAAACTTTGAAATCAACGTTTTCATTCAGAGAATATAAATTATATATATACAGATAATCTTTTATACTAACAATCAATCGCGGGCTTAGGAAAATATCAAATATCCTAAAGTAAAAGCGATGATAGCTCCGTGGTAGTGTGTACTACTTCGCGTCAAGGGACGTGAGTTCGAATCCAACCACCTACAATGAGCTTGAGCTTTCGGTGAAGGAAAACATCGTAATAAAACCATAGAATGGTGGTAGGGCTTTTTCTAATGCCCACCTGGCTACCAACCGCCCGCAAGTGGAAAATCTACCGCCAAATACCAATAGGTATGTTCCGGTAGCTGCACTTGAGAGCCAGTTCCTCCACAGGTTTAGCGTATCTACCAACTTGGGTCGTATTGTCACTTCCATGGCGCTAAAACATTAACTATAAAAAAAATATGCAATATACCAAAAAATACATATAGGATAATACATAATGGCATGTAGCAAAATACAAAAAATATTTTTTACGGGGTCTAAATATAGATTAATTGCCAACATAATGTGGATTATAAGATATATGTATTTTCATTAAATTTGCGCATATATCTTTAATGTAGGCTGTAATTATTTTTTATTATCTTAATCATTTTAGATCGATATCCACTGAAAACCGAAAGAACTGTCGAACGAAATATGTTGGTATATTTTGTTTGTAAGACAATTAATTATTTTCAGTTTGAGATAATGTCCACGGTTAACAATAGCATAATTATATTTTGAAATATATTAACCGTACCAATGTGTTTCGCAAAAAATTAAAACAAAAATTACAACAATTTTCGAGTTTCATAGCAGGTTTTATTGGTTCTTAGAAATCGAACACTCCGAAGGTAGCGTAATAATATATTTTATTTTCGATATAAGCGAATATAGTAAACGATATTCAAAAGAGAGAATATGTGATAAACTTTTTTAGTTATAATATTAAAGTACTACGAATTGTATTTATTGATAACTACTTTCGTTAGGTTTCGTTCACGTTTTTCTTGTCAACCGCACGTTATAGTAAAATCCGTTATTAGTGAGTGTCTACGTCGTGATAGGAATATTCATGTCTAATTTCATGTATTTGTGATAGTTTTGGAGATATCATGATGAGTCAGTGACGCTTATATCTATCTATACTTCATATTATGTTTGTTTAAACGCGCTAATTTTAGTAACTACCAGTCAGAATTCAAAAATTCCTATTTGTATTTGATAGAGCAATTTTTGAGGATGGCTTTAGATTTTATAACATTACACTTTCGCCAAAGCTGTACTGAAAAAAGTTACAAAAAAAGATATGACAAAATAATTTTTTGTTACACGCGAACGAAGTAGCTGGCACAACAATTATATTCATATAGACTTTATAAACAGAACAGTATTGATATCTGTAACCTTTTTCATTACTGTTTCACTCTTGACAAGTGCAAATCGTGTTAATCGTAGTAATAAAATTTCATAAAAATGCCATTTTCTCCAAAAAGTTTCACATTAATAAGCACACTAAATATAGCAGTGAGTGTGAATTAAACATTAACGTTTTTTCTAATATTTTTTTCCATCCACCCAAAAATAGTTACGTATAAAATTTTTTATATCTACCTTTATATAAAAATAACTGGAATATCTCTTTAAATGAACTTGTAATGAATCAATACTTACAGTTTTTACTATCGTTTAGAATTGAAGTATAGATATACCATTATGCTGCCACATTATACTCAATCATTACATTTAATTAAGCATTCAATCATTTCTTACGGTTTTTCGTTGTACATACCTATGTGTAATATATCTGTAGGTATATCATTTCTGGGTTGCAATTACTGCATTCAGCAGTTGATTGGTGGTAGGACAAGACATCTATATTCGACTGAATCCATGTAGCCTTGTAGTGTAGGCATATAGTTTTTTTTTTATATAGCATCTGCTTATGTAGGAAATTTTTGCTCAATGTCAAGTATGAAGGACTTAAGATATATAATTAACGGTACCATAATCAGAACTCAGAACATTAAGACATTATGTAAAAAAAAGAAACTTATAAACATGCAGATTGACTTTCTTGCCCATTCTTCTTGACGACTGCTTTACTTTCCGAACCGGTAGTAGTTTTAACGTCATAAGCGCCTTCTCAGGGTCTAAAATGAATGAAAAGTTTTGATTTGAAAAAAATTAACAAATGTTTATGGATTATATAAATAATTTTACTGTGCGGGACTCGAACGCATAGTATTTCGGCATGGTGGTCGTTCGGATGGGACTGCTTTAACCGCTTGGTTTTGCTTCTAGATTACTAGTAGAAGTCTGGGCGCTGTTGTGTGGCAACACGGGAGCTAGCAGTATCGCTGTGGTGCGTTTTAGGTGGTAGTGTTGACTGATTAGCACCCGATAAGCCACGACAAGCACCGCTCACCGTGGCCTAAAACCCGAGTTATAATTGCTATTTACGGTGAGGAAGTCTGTAAAGATTAGGTTTTTAAACACCATGTTAATAAAAAGATATATCTAGCTTGTGATAGTTATACAGATCGGTGTGACTGTTACTTTAACAGGTGAATTGCCGTACATTTTACCTGTTCACTGCCTACCGTCAGGAATATTTGCCGTGGTACCATAAAAACATTACATAATAGTAGAGTTATTCATATCTCAAATTCCCTTATACTTTTAAAAATTATCACTAAATCCAAATTTATTACCCTTATCGAGCAGGGTTTTATTGAGCTAGTGATAGGATAACAGATGTATGAAATTATTACATATATAAATATTGATATTATTAGAAATAAATATATATATTCTTGTTTATTGTAATATAATTATATCGGCCCATTAGCTCAGTTGGTTAGAGCGTCGTGCTAATAACGCGAAGGTCGCGGGTTCGATCCCCTCATGGGCCAATTGCAACTTTTGAAAATTCATTTTTTACTCATATTTGTATATGATTAGAATACTATTCATAATAATTTGAGCGTGGTTTTTTTCTTTTACCTTCAATATTTTAAATCACATTTTACAAACTAAATGATAAAATGTTTTTAACCAAGTATTTAATCATCTGCTTGTAAAAAAATGTTCATTTAGTAGTGCTAGATTATAAATAGTCATTGAATATTATTCAAACAAGGTAAATTTGTTCTAATGCAAAACTCAATTTTATTTTGAACCATCACTAAACAGAAATGATAGTTCGGAGCTTAAAACAAAAGCAAAGTGTTATTATATTTCAAAATGTTTTTACTGTTTTAGAAGTCATGTATAAAAAATTCTTTACAAGAGTAGTTGCCATGATTTGCAATCTTCTATTTAATATATCAGTATCCGTAATGTTGTTTATGAAGTGATTACACATAGATAGACCACGGATACTACCACTATACTAAGTACGGATTCAACTTGTCTTAACTCAACTAACAGTCGAAAGTCATTTTTATTATTCCAATTATCGTATTACTACTTAATCTTATAAAAAATAGTAATTATGTATGCCTACCGTGACATTTTCCACGGACTTAGTTATAATCATTTGATGATTTAATGATAATTCTTCCAGACTACCATACACCAGCAGGATTATGCGGTTTAAATTTCTAGTTCAATTTATAGAATTACTAATACAATAGAATCGCAGCATAGAGCTATACCTATAGCCTAGAACCTTCGTAAATGAGGGGCTATCAATTTTTTTAGTTATACGGGCAGTTAATGAGTTTACTATGTTTAAGGATTAAAAAAACCTCAATGTCTGTAATATTAAACCAATATAGACACAGATTTTGATATATTGACGTGATATAATAATGAACCTTGGTATTTCGAAGTACAATCAAAATAAATGCTATGAATATTATAAGTCTGCATTAAAAGGAATATACCTACAAATTTATCGAACATTCTCTTGTCTAGCTAATTCCATAATTTCTAGTATCCAATGTTATAATAAGTAATGGAATAATGTCGGCCCATTAGCTCAGTTGGTTAGAGCGTCGTGCTAATAACGCGAAGGTCGCGGGTTCGATCCCCTCATGGGCCACAAAATCTTTTTTGTATACAAAGTATATAATTATTGCAAATATTAAATAATATCTTCATCAGAACTTAGTGGTACTTTATAAGAGTAAGAGTATTCGAAGCTAATAGCCAGCATAAATCCGAAATACTTAGCTTTTTTCAACTGGTGAGCTTCTTCAAGTATATTTTGTGTGTATGGGTTCTTAAATAATAATTAATACTTTATAAAGGATATTTTGTCTATATGAGTTTTGTGCTAAAGAATAATTAAAGCAAAGGTAAAAAATGCAGGAACAACTTCCACAAAGTTTTGCTACGTAAGTTTATACAATTATCTCTACAATTAGATTCCACATAGGACTACGTAAATTGTAGAAATAAAATTGATATAAGACTTAGATTCCAAGTGGTGAAACATATTATCTAGCAACATTTAGGTATATTTATAAGTATGAATCATTTCAGTTTCTAAAAAACAAAGCCCAAAATTCCCAAAATTTCCTCAACTTACTGGTAAATCCTCCACTAAACTGATAAGAACAAAGTGTCTGGAAAAACATTTACTTCATCTTACCTAATTAAAATATTTGCACTAAAGACTACACTCCTTAGTCACTCTATTTCTCTCCAGGATGAGACTCGTGTACCTGATTATCGCTTCTATTTAATTTCTTCCAAATTTCTCGATCATCCACGTGATGTAGGACTATGCTAGCGAATAACTACGAATTGATAAGACGCAACATTCGTGTCCGAGCGTATTGCTTCTACCATATAGGCAGCGTAACACACAAAATAATATCAAGCTTAGTCGCATGTCACCTACTGGAATCAGTAGGTGTAAGTATATCCAGTATATACCAAGATGGTAGGATTATAAATTCGTGACGTCACACTGTGTAGTGACCACCAAGCAGACAACGATAAACTCATCTCAGTGGCTATCCTTTGGTTTATCTCGTTTCGGAATTAGCCAGTATATAACTAGCAGTTGTGATAGTACAGGCCGACATGACATTTGATCTCTCAGAAGTCGTATTATGTTTATATAATGACTATTGTTCTTACAATAGAGTACAGTAGCATCATTTTCTTGCACTGTTATAGAAAAACGAGTAGGTTCAGTTTTTCGATTACTTGATCTCATCTTTCTCAAGGACATTTCAAATTATCGGACCTTTCTCTTGTGACATTACCAAAATATTGCAGTGTTCGGACTACTCAGTAACATACGTCGACGCGGTAGGTCACATGTCACAAGGCCACATTCAGTATCGACATTTTATTACATCTTCTATTACTTAAATATAAAGTATTTAATGGCCAGTAAATGTACAATATTTCGTTAGAAATCGTACGATGTAACGAAACAAATTCAATCAATAATATTATCTTACATTCAAACAAAATTTCGCGAGGATACGTGAATGCTTTGGAAATTGTTACATACTTCAAATTGTTAAACTACAGAATATAAGCGTTTGAGGGCATCAATGTATCTTTATTTCAATTTTATTCTATAGAAGTTTAGCGTTTCGCCTTACATACATCTGAAGTGGCTATAGATGGCGATTCGTTATTCATAGATTAGCTTACAAGTTCACTTGTCAAAACACAACAAGTGAAAGATTTTTTAAATTAAAAATTGCCTTAACATTACTTAGTGTGAGCACAACACGATGTTTTTATTCCACGAAAGCATTGTAGTAATCGCATACATGTGGATAAACGTGATTATCAAACATTGTTTCAAAATTGTATTATATTTAAATTTCATAGTGGATAGGCGGAGCGCGGTGGCTAAATCTGTGTTTTATCTCTACAAGACAACTATATCCCACAGAAATGTTGATACCTATAATTATACCTTCTTATAATTTGATAATGATTGGAGTAAAAATACACGTTAATTGTATTTTTACCTAACTTGTGATTCGAAAGTGGTGACTACTTCGTTAAACTGTAAAAGTATTTAAAAATTAATAATATTGTTTTTGTCGTCCAAACATTTTTTTACGCTGAGGATTACACAGCGGGAAGGTATAAGGAGATACTATCGCAACAAGTTGTAATTCAAATTCAAAGTTGTTGTACTTTTCACTTAACGAAATGACATATGAATATATTTTATCATAGTAGATACCAAGTAATTTATTCTTAAGCAAGAAATTCTTCAGAATCTATTCAAGAAATTCTTATTTTATGTTAAAACTAACTTTTGTTTGCATTTTCACTTGTGCATGTTTGTTTTATAGTTGTATTATAATAATATTCATTGCATTATTTACTTATAGGAGCTATATTTGATAATCTCTTTGTATATATTCACTGACCTATTTAGACAAACCTTTTTGTAAGATGGAATAGAGTTTAGAGAGTCTGATTTGTCATTCTGGTTACGTGTCACTCATGTATGTTTTTCCTATGTGGAATATAAAATAGCAATAAAGTTTGCATACATACTTACACTGAGAAAGTAGATAAACTACTTACAGATTTTATACTATAACAAGCTTTAATATTATTTGTAGATTGTGATGTTTTATTTTTTTCTTTAGGTTGTACTTTGTTGTGACTATATATGACTCAATATTTTTAACTTTTTTTTTGAAAGAGTACGTTAGTTAACTTGCAAATTATAGTTCGAAAGCTCTACATAGATATAATTACCACTTATATATTTTAATGTAGAATTAATATATAATAACGTTTGCCAAACATACCTATATAAGTATGACCGATCCTTAAAAAATAAATACGTATTTACTTTACTTCTACTAAATTTCCTTCTTCTTCTTAACTCTTATCCCACCTAGGTACGGTTTTCTTCTTTCACTCTACTCTATCAGCCGTCATCTCAGTATTTACTTTTTTTATAGATATATCATTTCTCACACAGTACGTCCAAAAAAATTTAGACATCCAGGGACACTGAAAATTAAGAGAAGTATGATTTTAAGGTTATAAATTAATATGAATTAGTTGAAAAACTTAAAAATATAACTGAACTGCAGCAATAGTTCTACTTACCTTATCCATCTGTATTAGTTCATACATGTAAATATGTATACAAAAAATTATTAAAATCCGTCAAGCTGTTAGGAGGAACAGAATTAGGAACAATCAATTTGCAGAATTTCATACATAAAGGTATCGTTTATTCTTAGTGCTTAATATAAACAGTATTCAGTAGATTACTTTTGAAAGCTCTAATTTACTACGATCGTAAATAGATTGTTTAATGTTACTTAAATCTTTCTGGTGGGACATATCGTCAGCAATTACTTTTATTAGGAACAGCAGGTGTTAGTCAGTATTTGTTAACAGTTGTTATACAGCCGTACACAATTAAATCTAGAACGCGTAATTCGATCAATGCGAAGCTATAAGAAATGTAACTGAAACGACAAATAAATAGTTAGTTGAACTAACTGGAAGAGAAATAATATAATTTGTAGAACGACGACAGTAGATTGTTGGTATATTCTTTTACCCTTAAGGCCTTATTTTATTTTGATTTAATATAATCATAATAAGCTAATAAAATAACATAATGAATTATATATACTTTGTTCATGTTCCATACTTTAATCATTTTTTCTAAGTTCTGTATATTCGTTATGATATTTTTATTATGATTTTCATTGTCGCGAGACACGTAACAATACAAACCAGAATACACGTAAGCAGATATAGATAATATTCACCATTGTTTGAAGAGTTTGAAGGAATGTGTTAAGAATAGTACTATTAGGATTAAGATAATTAAGAAGTTCAATTTTCAAAGCTCGGTAAAACTTTGAAAGCCCTGAAGGCTAACAGCATATATCCAATCGGAAAAAATACATGTGTCTCTTTCATAGTATTTGAGTAAATCTTTCAAATGAGGTTGCTACAATGGTATATGAAATGAGCGAAAGATGATTTTATTACTGAGAATCTACGAAAGGTTTTGATTTTAGTATTATTAGGTTATGATTGGACAAATATAACTGCTGTTTAAAACCCCTAAACAAAATAAAGAGAAGAAAAAGAAGATATATAATGATTTCTTAGGTTTACGCGAATATTATTCATTGAAATAAAACTAATTTAAACGGATTTTATCGCGGTTATTTATTAAATTTTGATCCCGACGTTTCGAAAGCTTTTCAGCCTTCGTAGTCCGCCCCGTGACCACGAAGGCTGAAAAGCTTTCGAAACGTCGGGATCAAAATTTAATAAATAACCGCGATAAAATCCGTTTAAATTAGTTTTATTTCAATGAAAAGAAGATATAATTTACTGATATTTCTTATAGCTATTCCTACTATTGTTGTTTTCTAGTATTCCCATCTTGATATATCATACTTGTAGTTCAGTAACGTCAGGTTGAATTTTTCATGTACATATTAATTGTTAAGAAATTTAGTTTTGGTTTGATTGTGGTTTTGCTTTTTCTTAGGTAAAAATCACAGAATAAAAGTTACAATGTGCGTAAATATACAGAAGGAAAATATTTATAAAAATGTTTCTTTGCTTACTACTTCGCACCCGTTTATTGTACAATATATACATTGTTTTACATGTTTTATTTTAACTTTTTTATATTTAAGGTTTAGCGTTATGGCCGTAATCTTAAGTGACGAAACCGCCCAAGTTGGTAGACACGCTAAACCTGTGGAAGAAGTGACTCTCAAGCGCAACTGCCGGAACACACCTATTAGTATTTGCCGACAGATTTTCAACTTGAGGGTGGTTGCTAATGAGGCGGGCATTAGAAAAAGTTCTACGACCATCCTATGGTTTCCTCACACCACTGAACTATCATTGCTTCAACTTATGTATTATAATTTCTAATTTGCAGATTTTATTGCACATTCTTCTCGTGAACTTAATTTCACCAAAATCATGTCGTAAGTAAAAAAAATACATTGTTTAATGTTAACGTTTCATTATTTAAATAAGATTCTTACTATTTCTAAAATTTCTTTTGATAAAGCTAGAATTTTATAAAATAATTTAAATGTTATATTATTCACCAGTGTCTTTTATAATACGTCCCAGTCACAATACAAAGATTATATTATATAAATATAAATAATTATTAAAAATAATTTGGACAGGCTTTTTTTTAATATTTAAGTACTAAATTATCCAACACCACCTACTGATATATAATCATGGAATTATAATTCTTTGTACCCTATATAATATATTTATATCTACTTTTTGTACATATGTTAAGATAATATTATATAAATCAGTTCGTTTAGAATGTAACAGTTGCAAACTTTGGTCCTACTTTGTTGTGTTAAATACAGTAAACTTGAATTGTTTTAGAACAGCTAATTTGTTTTATAAGATACATTCAATAGGCCCAATTTCCTCAATTTAATTTATTCAAGATAACTTATAAGATATTAAGTAGGGCTATGACGCATCCATCGTGATGACTTCGGATCTTGCAATACGTTATAATTTTTCGGTAGATAAAATATTGTAATTTAAGTATACTATGATACCAAGTATATCAAGTTTTTCGTAATACCTGAAATCCATTGCCAAGCACTCATAAGTCTATTTCAATGCTGCACTAGATATTTAAGGCTAAAAGACTAAATCCATGTAAAGATGTTAATACATAATATGAACAGTTTATTGCGACAGTCCAATTTAGAAATTCATTGAATATCTTTCAATTTTTGTAACACTTTGTTATCTCTTCTGGTTAAAAGAGGAATCTAACGGATCAAAAAGGATATCCATATCATATGTATTATGCGTACTGACATAATTATTTATTTGTATTTATTATAATGGTATTCAGGTATAAAATGAAATTATGTATTATTTATGATAGTGCCTTATTTATACATAGTATATACGTTTATATATGTATCATAGTTAGTCTCAGTATTGTAGTAGACAGTATTTATAGTTCATTTATGGTTTGCTTTACACCAACACCTTTTATATCTGCATCACCTAAGCTTAACTGTGAAAGAATGCATATGGCATTAAGTCTGCCATAGCACTGTGCATAAAGTCCAACTGAAATAAATATCCTGTAAGCTATAAAATAAATGAGTAAGTTTTAATTTAATTTAGTTATTTTAATAGATCACATAACATCCTAACAAATAAGCTTTGACTAACAATCATTTTGAGTAATTTTTAATACAGTAAGTAATTTCTTTTTTCATATAACACAATTTTCTGTCATTATTTCAAAGCATCCACAAATGTATCCAAGGTTTTGTATGCAACAAGGGAAAAGTTGGTACATCGTTGCAGCACTGCCGTGTCTAGGAACATGTTAGGCCGACATTGTCTTGAATCAGCCTGTTAAAAACAACGATATATATTTTTAACCAGAGACAGCATAAACTGGAATATTTTTGTTTAAGCACGGCAAATTGTTGGCACTGTGCATGATGCCATGCGCAGCACAATTTAAAAACAAATTTTTAAGTTGCGCGCAATAGATTATAATATTTTAAAATGCATTGATTATCGTTGATATTTGTCAATAAATACGCAAACTTAGAACCAACTAGTTAAATTACGTCGTCATGTGTTTACATACAAATTAAAAATTCACATGCGTTCCTCACACCGTCATTAAATTTATCTAAATTAAATATTTTTAAAGCCAGTAAGTAAGTACTTAAGTGTAAACCCATTTAATTATTCTTATTTATTATATTTAAACACTCGGAATATATTCTATAAAGTTTTGACACGAGAGTGCGACTCATAATATTTGTATTTCTGCGTCAGCGTTCTGTAACTTGTGAAAATTACTTGTTTCAACGTTACCAGTTGAGAGTATTTGCACTAAACTTTGTTGATAAATATAGGCTAGCATGAAATTTAAAGTAACTTCGGGCCAGTCCACACGGCACGTTGCGTCGACTGAGCGCTGTCACCGCGTCGTTTTACATACTAATAGCTATAGTGTTGATAAAGAGGGCGGGGGTATACTCATTGTGACGCTGCACCGATTTAACGTTATTATTTCCTTTTTTTTTTTTCGACTGGACTTACGCTGTTAGCCGGAGGGGCTTTTACAGCTTGGCAGGACTTTTTTGGGGCGAATGCTGAGGGCACTCAGCCCCGAGGCAGCGGGCACAAGGGTGCCGTTGTGACTGGCCCTTGGCATGGACTGCTGCCGGAAGAGAAAATATTATATAAAACAGTAAGGGCTGGCCTACTGGAGTAGGCCTTTAGATAAAATACTTATTGTTAGAGAGGCAAGGAAGTCGGTGGAGTGGATTGTACTGTACTGTTTTAAGTTTGAATTGTCGGAGTTGGCGTAGTCTTCGCATCAAAACGACCGTGAACTACCTTGGATTAACTAGTATACTGGTGCTTGTATATCTGAAATAACTTAGAATTTTATTAATTGAGCAGTGAGATAAAAGTTAACAACAAAAAGTAACCAAAAATAACAACCAAAAAAAAGAAAAAAGCCATACCACGTGCAGGGCCACAGGTTTTTGGTCCCTTACAGAACCGTGTACTTAGCGTGTGGGTGAGCATGGGTGGTATGCAGTGTGATGTTG
This sequence comes from Actias luna, assembly GCA_039707435.1. Lineage (NCBI taxonomy): Eukaryota > Metazoa > Arthropoda > Insecta > Lepidoptera > Saturniidae > Actias > Actias luna. The sequence goes on along the minus strand of JAZHAC010000006.1, from coordinate 9,363,980 downwards.
TACTCTCAGTGTTGTAGAGTGTCACTGTATCGCGCGAGCAGAGTCGCTCGAGGCCTCCTTTCCGGAGGATCGGACCTAGGCTCGAGCGTCTGCAGAGAGAGGCCGCGGCGAGTGTGCGGGAGTGAAAATAACCGTTAGATCTCGGCGGCGAGACCTGTGGTTACGCGGGCGTGTACGCGGACACGAACGGTTTGAAGAGACGGCGGATGCTGATTACGGAGAAGCTCGGACGAGCTTTTGCACGGCGCGAGCTAGGTCTGGGTAGGTGGCTACGGCTTTTAGATGGTCGATTCCGTCGGCAGAGCTGATAATATCATCGACGTCGAAGCTTTTTAAAAGGCCTGCTATCCAGTTCAGGCCTTGGAATTCGTTAGAGCTTGAAGGCTTAGCCTTCGGAGCTTGTGGCTTGGGCTTGGGGGCCTTGCCGTGGGTGGGGCTTCTGCGGTCTGCTGCGCGGGAGCGACGCGCGTGGATCCTGGCAGACTCGGGAAAGCCTGGTCCGACATAAGTGGCGGTGGGGCGGGGCCTGGTGCCACGACACGCGTTGAAGCGTGTGGCGTGGGACATGTGTACGGGTGCGCCTTGTGCGTAGGGTGCGTCCACACCCGCGATAGTTCGCGTGGTGTCCGGCCTTACCGCACAGGACGCAGCTGGGTGGATCGATGGATTCCGGCATGCGAAGACACTCCTTAGTGGAGTGATCTCCCAGGCACTTGAGCAATCGGCTTCATGTAGCAATTCCAAACTCGCGTGCGGCCGTCAGGTCCAGGATAGGTTTGGACCACTTCGCCTGGTACGGCGTGAGGTCCACATCAATCTGCGGTCTTGTTAAGGAATCTCGCCATCATATTCAAGTCAGGATCCCCTTTATCCACCGTGTCCGCGGTGTAATCATACCACCGGAACTTCAATATGGTTGGCATCTTATCTGTGATGCTCTTTACTATCTCCGGTGACTGTAGATATTGCGGTTTCCGTAGCCCCTTTATTGCAGCGATGGTGTTGTTGATGCAGCTTGCCAGCGTGCATATGTCGTAGGCGGAATCACTTATCACTGGCAGCTTCCTTATTTTCTGCAGCTCTGCCAGGACCAGTGCATTCGCTCTTCCACACAACCGCCTCAGCGCTTCTATTATTTCATCGGGTGTACTCTCTGAGTATAGTAGGCTACGAACCCCTTGTCTCGCCTCTCCCTTTAAAGCTCTTCTTAGACGCGCCGTATTTTGCACGTCAGAGAAGAGTGGAGCGGTATCTTCGTAGACGGCTTTGAAGGCCACCCATTCCCTGCAGTCACCCTCGAACGGTGGTAGATGATGCATATAGTCGGGTTGTGGTATCAACCCGTGATGCGAGATCCTCATCGCTTCAGCTTTGGCATTGGCTAGGCTACGGTGTTCTAGACTCTTCTCTATATGTTGGCCGTCGAGCTTAAAGTTGGGGGCGGGAGCACTCTCTATCTATTCAATAACTTCCTTATGCCCCGCCGCCTAATGGACCCAGTCTCTGACCTGATCCTCTCTATCCGCAGGCTCTTCGATAATAGAGTCTTCATCTTCATCATCTGCTAGGATAATCTCCAAGCGTAGCCTGGCTACCACTGTAGCTGCTTGTGCCTCCCGAAGCTCCATCTCAGCTAATTCCGCACGGGCATCCAGCTCCTTACGTCTTCTTTGTGACTTTGTGGAAGCGGGCCTGTGTCTCTTCATTGTGGATGCTTCGGTGGCCTTTGATGTTCCAGTGACGCCCATGACTGAAGTATCATACGTCTCATATAACGTTTCCGTCGCGCTGCTCTGTTGTGCAGCGTCTGTCTTGGTCGGTTGCTCCCTCGGCAATTCCTTATGACTTCTCGTGACTGGCATCTTGACTGCTGCAAATATCCGGCTCGAAGGACCAACTGTTGGGGTACGGTTCGTCTAGCGGTGGTGGAACACCGCCCCCTGGTCAAAGTGCGACGTCGTATCCTCGTTTAGACGGGCGTAGAGTCCTCGTTCGTTACAAACGAGAATGCCGGATACCCGCCTCGGTGGCAGCAGGAAGATGTCAGTTTGCCGTAAGGGGCCGTAAGGATGCAATAATGCACGAACCGGTCGAGACGTGTGACGAAATAATACTCGGTGTTTCTTCTCAATAAACGTGAACCCGAGCCAACGGTCGATATTCCTCAGGTAGTCGATTGTACTTTTTCTTCTTGTTGTGACTTTTTTTTTTTTTTTTTTTTTGAATTGACATACGCTGTTAGCCGTAAGGGCTTTGACAGCTTCACCGAACTTTTTGGGGCGAGTGCTGAGGGCACTCAGCTCCGAGGCAGCGAGCGCAAGGGTGCCAGAATGGCCGAACCTCGGCTTGGGATGCTGCGGGAAAAACAAACAAGGATCGTGGGGGTAGTCCCTTACAGAACCGTGTACTTAACGTGTGAGTGTGCACGAATGGTATGCGGTGTGATGATGTACTTTCAGTGATGTAGAGTGTCATTGTATCGCGCGAGCAGAGTCACTTGAGGGCTCCTATCCGGAGGATCGAACCTAGGCTCAAGCGTCTGCAGAGGGAGGCCGCGGCGGGTGTGCGGGAGCGAAATTAACCGCTCGGCCTCGGCGGCGAGGGCGGCGGTTACGCGGGCGTGTACGATTGGTGGAGACGGTAGGAAGAAGTGCGTTCAATCTCGTTATTTTATCGACGGGATCAGTGAAGCAATTACGTGGCCGTCGCGCGAAACCTTTGGCGTGCGGATTAGCATTGTAGCTCACTGCGTGTACTATTTTGGGGTTGGGATGAACTTCGGCTTTTTCGAAGAATTGCTTTGTAAGGTCTTTGATATATGCACATATGGACGGAATATCCATATCTTTATGGAGATCAACATTACGGACGTACGGAGGGGCTTGGACGGCTATACGCATGAATTTATTTTGCAGAACTTGTAGTTTGCGAAGGGTGGTGTGCGAAGCGTGAGCGAATACGGGGCAACTGTAGGTAAGTATGGGGCGGATGCATACTTTGTATATTGTGAGCTTATGTCTGAGTGACATCTTGCTCTTAGAGGAGGTTAGGTTGCGTAGTAGAGCCATAGCTGTGGTGGCTTTTTTCTGTACATAATCTATATGTTTGTTAAAGGTGAGATGTTTATCTAAAACTACACCAAGGTATTTAGTTTGGTTAGCCCAGGGGATATTGACACCAAAAAGATGCAATGTTCTTTTTATATTCTTCCTCGCGTGAGGATCGAACATAATAGCCGCGCTTTTGTCTGGGTTTATTCCTATGCGCCATTTGAGGCACCAGGACCCGAACGTAGACACAGCCCTTTGGATGCGGTAGTATAAGTGAATCCTATTCCTGCCTGAGCTGAAGATGACCGTGTCGTCTGCGTAAGAGCCTACTGCGGTGTCGGGGAATTCGGGTATGTCACTAACAAACAGGTTGAAGAGGCAAGGGGCTAGGATAGAACCTTGCGGGACCCCTGATCTTATTGAATGTGGTGAGGATAGAGTTCTGTCCGCTTTATAGCAGAAGGTACGGTCTGATAGGTAAGCGAGGATTATGCGGACTAGTCTGTCCGGGACTTGAAAGAGATTGAGTTTAAATATGAGGCCTTCGTGCCAGACCTTATCGAAAGCTTTGGCTATGTCGAAAAATACGGCAAGCGTGCGCCTAGGACGGTGTGGCTCCGTGAAATTGGAGAGAATATGCTCCGTGAGGCGGAGCACTTGGTGGGTACACGAGTGCTTTGGCCGAAAGCCGAATTGCTCGTGTGGTAAGAGACATTTCTCTGAGACAATGGATTGAAGTCGGTTCAGAAGGAGCCGCTCGTATATTTTACCTAACGTATTGAGGAGGCTAATTGGGCGGTAGCTTTCTGGGAGAGATGCCTTTTTCCCGGATTTGCGGATACCTATTACCGTTGCCTTTTTCCAAGCGGCTGGAAAATGGCAGTGAGTTATGGCCGCATTGAAGATACAGACCAGAAGAGCTATAAGTTTATCAGGGAGAAGTTTTAGGGCTTCGTTCCTGATTCCATCAGGACCAGGGGCTTTCCTTGGCTTAAGGCGTTTTATGATCGCGACAACTTCGTCATTTGTGACCGGGTCTAAATTTTCAACTGGTGGGGTCTCTCTTATTGATTGAATTGTTCGATTGACCCTCCCGATGTGACCGGGATCTATGGTATGATATTCATAGGAATTGGGAGAACACTGTTGTTCGAGAGTGGTAGCGAGGTACTCTGCCTTGTCTATACTTTCGAAGGCGGGCAGATTGCCGGGGCCTCTATCCAGCGGTGGCATTGAGGACGAGTAGCTGCTCTTTTGTTTACGGACAAGATCCCAGAAAGCAAGATGAGATGGTTTGATTTCCTCTAAAAGAGTGTCCCATCTTTGACCGCGGAGTTCGGAGATACGAGTTTTAACTAATCGTTGTAAGTTACGTAGCCGTACGCGATTTTCCTCCGTCGGATAAGAATCATGGGCGCGAGTCGCGGCGTTTTTTTCCGTGATCAGTCTTCGAATGTCATCAGGGAGTATAAAGCGGCGATCGTTTGCCGCCTTTACCTCTTTCGAGGTTTCGCTGATGGCATTCTGGAGGTGACCGACCAGGGAATCAATTGCCATATCGGCATCGGTCACAGACTTTATCTCGTCGGGGATCCTATCTAAAAAAGGGGAGGAGAGATTATTTGAGAGATAGTGTTTGAGCTTTGGATAGTCAACCACTTTGACTGAAGCAGGTGTGTGGTCACCCGGGTGACCTAGTTGCAAAACTACTGGGCGGTGATCGGAATCTAGTTCATGTACGACATCGATTTGTCGTATCTGAAGCGCGATCCCTTTTAAAATAGCTATGTCTAAAACTGAAGGGCGGCAGTTAGGTTGATAATGAGTTGGCTCAGAAGGAGCAATTACGTCGAACGTAAGCGTATTTTCTAGCCAGTATAGAGTCCTACCATTAGTGGTACTACGCGGGTTGTTGTATTGAATGTGCCCGCTGTTTAGATCGCCAGCAACTATAACAGAATCACCGAGCGCGAAAAGCGTCTCCAGATCCGACTGGAGGAGAGTTTTGTTAGGCGAAAGGTACGCGGAAACGATAAAGATAGTGGGATGACCGGTCATACCCACTCTACACACCGAGACTTCTAAATTTTTAAGTTCGGGAGGATCTATTGGCATGCAGTACAGTGACTTTCTATAGTATATGAGCGTGCCGCCGCCTCTTACGCCGATACGATCATTTCTTACTATCTTGTAGTTCGCAATCGCGGGATTGCGAACGCTCGGTTTTAAAAGAGTTTCTTGTGCTAGAAACACGTCTATTTGCCGCTCCTTAAGGAAGCTAGCTACCAAGTCGCGTTGGGGTTTCAGGTTGCGCGCGTTAAAAAAGGACAAAGATAGGCCTCGGGGTCTAATCTTATCCTCCATTGCGAGTTTAATTAGGAGAAGCGCGGATAAGGCGTTGCATGGTCCTTGCAATGCCTGGGAAGCACTTAATGGCTTTTAGACGTCCAAAATCCTGACTAGCGCTAATCATGTCATCGAACGCAATGATATCATCTACGGAGTGTTCTTCTAGTAGTTCGGCGAGCCAGTCGATGCCTTTGAAACCAGTAGAAGGGCCGGCCGCGGTGAGTTTCGCGGGTTTAGCCTTCGGAGGCTGCTGATTGGTGGTCCACGCGTTGGTCGGAGCTAGTGTGGGTCTTTGGGGAGAAGATGGGTTCGCAGAAGTGACCCGCGCTGACTTACCCAGGCTCGGGAAATCCTGATTAGACATGAGTGGCGGCGGTGCGGTACGTGCAGCCGTTGTTTGCGCTGAGGGCGCCTGATTAAAGAAACGCGTGTGTCTTGTGCGTGGAGCGCGTTCACACCCGCGATAGTTCGCGGGGTGCCCGGCTTTACCACATAAGACGCAGCTCGGTGGAGTTGGAGAGTCACGGGTGCGAGAGCACTCCTTAGTGGAGTGGTTTTCTAAACATTTGACGCAACGCGGGTTGATAAAGCAGTTGCGAGCGGAGTGGCCGTATGCTTGACAGTTATGGCATTGAGTGGGGGTATGCCTCTTGTGGGGGATCTCTACAACTATGCCGGAGAGGCCGCAGACGGATTGGAGGGAGAAAATTTCTTTCCCTTCCTTGGATCGGTCCAAAGTGACTAGAACTAGGTCGTATAGTTTTTTTGTTATATTATGGTACATTCGATGTACCTCGTGGACCGGTAAATTTTGCTCCTTAAGGGAGGCTAGGATTAGCTCCTCGGGGAGCTCTTTAGGAACGCGCCTAAGAACGACGCGCAGAAGGCGCTCTTCTTCAGTTGTGTAGGTATAATACTGGTGTTTTCCTTCACGGAGAAAGGACGTTAAATTCTTATAATCTGTAATAGACGGGACTTTAACCTGTATCCCTGAAGGGGTGCTGGTGGCCCTAGTGTATGCTCTTGTTGTGACCAATGCTAGCTATTATGAGAACGTTATAGTAATAATAAAATAAAGTAAAAATCTAAACTACCTGATTCTCTTAGGGATCTGATAAAAAAACTTATTTTAGATTGTACTGTGCAACGCGGCGAGACAAGATTGTACTGTGTGAAAACATCTACAGCATGCGGTCCCTATGGCATGTGTGAACAGATATCTCCCGTACCTCGAATACTGTCTGTAATGACCAATGAAAATGCGCCCTAACGAATTTATAGTTTGAGATATACAAGTAATTATGAAAAATTGCATAATAAATAGTCTTAATAAAGCAAACAAGAAGTGCTTGTTCCTCGGGAATCCTTTTTATCTTTGTAATTTTTAGAGATTAATAAATTTAATAGCTTATTAACTTTACGAAGTTATCAGTTAAATCCACGATATATAAAATTTCTTACTATGTCATCGTGGTTAAAATACATATATTGACCGCAATCTCATAAGCAGCTTACCAACGACATATGGGCAATATATTGTATTCAATATTAAGTACTTACTTTATATTTATTAGGCCGATAAATACCAAATTTTAAACAGAACATTTACCTTAAAACCAAGGATTCGATATATAGTAAATAATATTATATCAAAATATAAATTACTAACTGTCACTTACCCGTTACGCCCGGCGTCTTTAATTTTTACTGACCGGGAAAATTAAATAGCTGTACACAAATTACAATATATTTAAATATGTATTTGTTGCAATAACAAAACTTTAATAAATTAATTAAAATCTGTAATAAGATATAAAATTTAGGATATAGTTTTACGAGCTGCGAATGTCATGTTTTATTAGACCCCCCGGCCTACAATGACACCCCCCCCCCCCATTTTATAAACGGCCCCTTTGCTGTAAAAGATCTAAAGGCCAACCCAAAACAAATTGGAAAAGTGTAATGCAGAAGAATATCAGATAGCATAGAGTTTCCGATGAACATGTGAAGGATAGAGTGAAACGAGGATAATTATGAACACTAATGTGGGACATACAGCCAGGAAGAAAGACATTTCTTTATATACAAACGATCAATCCTTTTTATTGAATAAACATGAAATAACTTGTGCGTTGCTTATTATAAACTCTGTTCAACCAGGCGGCTGTGTCCTATATATACATTTTACAGCTTTCTAAGGAAAACTTTATGTATTTTACGCGACCTATGAACTAACCGCCTACGACTTGGTTATCGGTCATTTATCAGAGAAATTATATTTTACTATTTACAGAAACTATAATGAAATATAATGAGAACTATAAGGTATTGTTAAAATAATGTCCTCTTATAACTTTTGTATTGCATCTGTTGATATGATTTAATTAATTCAAATATAACATCGAAAACTGACTATTGAGTCGCTGTTTATATGTTTTGAGTTTGCCATGATCAAAAAGGCTAAACTAGTGAATAATAAGATGTATATTACCTGAACTTGAAATTAGTACCTATATGCATTTATGGATATACGTATTATGTGAAGGGTAAAATCACGTTACAAAGCATCCTGATTGAAAGATCTTATATAAAAAAATACATTACTTTATAATACAGTTTGTATGATAGAATTAGAACTGTTAAATTTAGAATTGAATAAAACGGTGCTACTTACATATAGATACAAAATTTTACAACATTCTCCGTCGGGTAGCGTGGCCGAGCGGTCTAAGGCGCTGGTTTAAGGCACCAGTCTCTTCGGAGGCGTGGGTTCGAATCCCACCGCTGCCAAGAGCTTTTTTATTCGAATTTTTTTAACTGCTTTTTTTATTCGAATTTTGTTAATTACTTTGAGTATTTATTTTTAAATACAAATTTATTTATATTATTGTAAGTTATATGTTGTTGTTGTTATATTATGTAAATCATAACACCGTTTCTCAAAAAATGGAGCAAATGAAAGCGTATTCATGTGTGTTCCTAATTTATTTCTCCGTAACATACTTGAAAGATGCTCAAAAAATATTTATATGTACGGTGTTAATAAATAAATCAATTTAATAATATTAAAAATGTTTCATACTAATGTTGCACATTCAACTATATTATATAATAGACAACATTACTCAAGTTTTAGTAATATAAACGTCAAAAGTACCTATGTCCACAAAGCATTTAGTAAAGTCGAATAAATAGTCGTCGTCAAACTCGTAGTGGCGTATGCCTATTATATATTAACAAATAATCGATTTTAACTTCTGGGTCGTTAAAGTAATAGGCGATTATGTGAACGCTTTCAAATGTAATAAGTTTTTTACATAAAATTTTAATAGCGAATCGTTTAGATGGCTATTTGGGGACATTTTATCGAATCATCGATGAAGATAGATTAATATATGGTTTATATTAAATAAATACATACCTACCATAAATCATATAATAATAAAACCTTCTGGCATAACTTTGGGTTTATTATTAGTACTTCTTTAATTATTGCATGGTAAAGTAGGTATCGGCACGTGACTAATAGTAACCCCATTTTAATCCAAAAACCACTTTACCCATCAATAAATAAGAAATTCATCGAGAGTTGCCGTACTCAAAACAGCCTGATAGCTCGAAGGTAACTGGAAATAGAATGGCTGGTTTAGAATTGTGACAACCCAAAAGTTTATTTTATAGCATATAGATTTAGCGTTATAGCCACAATCTCACCTGATGTTAACAGTCGATGTGACCCAAGATGGTAGACACGTTAAACCTGGTAAAGGGACTGGCTCTCAAATTCAACTGCCGGAATACACCTATACGTATTTAGTGGCAGATTTTCAACATGAAGGTGTTAGATAGCCAGGCGGGAATAAAAAAAAATCCTACCACTGGGATTTCATTTCGTCGTTTTCCTTCACCGAAAGATCAGGCTCATTTCAGGTGGATTCGAACTCACGTCTATTGACGAGGCGTCCATACACACTACGAACTGAGCCATTATCTTCTTGTATGGCGATCGTGATGTACTCGAATACAATTGTTATTTCCTAACACTTAGTAAATTACTTAGGTACATTGGTTACATAGATTGGAATAGCGCATAGGCTTCACGTATTGTATTTATTGTATAAGTTATCGTTGTCTATCGATATTTATGTATTCCATACTGTTACTATCACTACCTCTATCGAAGTTGTTACCTACTTGAAAAGTTATAACTAGTAAAGTATGGTGCATTCGCTATTTCAAAAGACCGAGTACCTTTATTACATATTTATAAATCTTCACAGCGCATAATCGACTGTTGATAAAATGTATAAGGTCATTGGATCGACAATTACATTTCAAATGTAAATATTGACTTTAATTTAGTTGATATGTAAACTTGAATGTTCGTTCCGCTACTCAATGTTGATGTGATTGATATAGCTAATGATGAAACTGTCCTTTCAAGCAATTTATTTACTTATTACATACATTTTGTCAAAAAAAATACACGTTTAACATTGTACAAAGAATAGAAGTAAAATTTCTTAATATAGAGTAATACAAATTTGCATGGCGGTAGAGTTTTTTTCTATTGCTCGCCTGTCTAGCTGGCACCCTCAAGTTGAAAATCTGCCGACAAATACATATAGATGTATTTCAGCAGTTGCACTTGAGAACTAGTTGCTCCACTAGGTTTACCGTGTCCACCATCATGGATCACATCGTCACTTAACATCAGGTGAGAGTGTGATCAGTACGCCAGAAATGCTATAGGTTCGAGTTCCGCACTAAAAAAATTGTGTAATTCACAAACGATTGTTTTGAGTTTGGTTGGTTTTTTATATCCTTTAATTGTGGTTATAAAAGTTCTTCACATTTGATATTTGCAAATTGTCTACATAAGCAGATGCTATAATAAAAAAAGTTACTCCATTAAAAAACGAAACTTTATTTCGCTACGTACTTAGTAGTACCTACTGGTTCATAAATTATCTATAATAATTATTAAATACATCTAGATCTATATTAATATTATAAAGTGGAAAAGTTTTTGTGTTTGTGTGAAAGTACTAATCTTAGAAACTACCTGCTGGAATTCAAAAAATATTTTTGTATTTGATAGAACAATCATTGAGACAGGCTTTAGGCTATTTACTATCCCACTATCCCCAATAAAAGGGAAGCTGTATTGGAAAAAGTTACAAAAACGGGCAATAACTATTAAATAATTTTTACTTACACAGGAACGAAGTCGCGGGCGCAGCTAGTTAGATGGTACAATACGGTGAAACATTCTGTGATACGCATGATGCTATACTATATATTATGAACGCAGATGAGACGCACAGGTGTCGACTGCATCCATATTCCATTCGCCATTTATCAGCAAGTCGCGGTACCGGCGAGTCACCTCGCTGCGCACTCTCCGGGAACACGTGTTGCGAAATCGATTTTCTATATTTGTCCATCGGCTTTCATAACATAACAGTAAATTTAAACTATGAAATATTCATGTAAATTGCTTGAAATAACGAAACGCATCTCTTAATTAGTCCATTGATTTTCAATGAAAATATTATTAGTGGACTGTCTGTGAAATAATCTCGTATCAGCTGTGAAACGTCTCTTGCTTCGAGTAAATAATATCATATATTTTTCAGGCGATAAAATTTGGTAAGATATTTATATTACTTATTTTAGAATTAAATAATTTCATATTTGAAATATAAACCTTACCTTTAAGTTTTAACATTAAAAACATTGGACGAATTAACTATAGTTTAAATGAACATATTAATAATTATGATTATCGTTAAAAAAAAAATAAGATCGATAAACATTAGAAATAATGTTTCATAACAGTTGAATTGTAATATGCAAATTGTAGTATTTGAAAAAGAGTGTCATATATAAATTTCATTTAACATCAAAATGCGGATGTATTTATTATACGCTAAACAAAATAACACGCTAACAAAATGACCTTTGCCGTTTCGTAGCTTTGGATATTATTTTTACCTCATAAAATATAACATCTTTGTAAAATAACCAATTTGTATAAACGTCTAAATATCTACCTATCAACACTTAACCATTATAAATAATTATTATAGTTATTAAAAGTTTTGTTATAATAATAAAAATAAACGAGCCTAATAAAAATTATATTATTTTTGATTAAGTATAAAACGGGAAATGATTTCTGCATTTACATTGAGTACAAAAGTATTTTTCTTGTAGAAATTGTAAAAACCTCATAGGCATTCATAATTATATGCAAAATACTTAACAATTCAAAGCAAACGTAAAATAATTATTTTAAATTAAATATAGCATATGTAAACGTATGCTAATGTTGAGAAAGAAATGAAATAAATTTAACGGCTTTTAATATTTCTTCGCTTAAACGGATGATTTATTTTTATATACCCGCTTATGGGATCATCTGGATGGTCTTTTATAGTTTTGGATCTGATGACTGACACGGTTGTCGATATATATTTATCTAATTTCCACCGATTTTTTTTCTTATATTTAACCTCTTAGTACCTCTCCATACTGCGATAGAATAAGCATATTTACCGGGTCTGCTAGTTTTACATAAATAGATCAAAATCACATTATAATGGATCATTGGTCAATTCAATTAATTATACACTACCAACTTATACACTATTATTATACACTATTATACACTACCAACTTAGTCTATTGTATTTACAAGCAACAAGTACATAATAACTAAACATTCATTTTGAAATCCTGATCGTAGATCTTCTACTATCCTTATTTGATTGTGATTAAGTTGGATAATAACACATTGTTTTTATTTTAGTTTTGTAAATACAATGGTGTGTATGTCGTATGAATTTTTTTCTACAATAATTCTGGTTAACTCTACACGTATGAAATAGAAAATTTATATTGATATAAAATTATTAGAAGATGAGATATATTATAAAATCAAGTATGAAGACACGCCTTGCCTGTATTTAAAGAGCATAAAACTGTTCAAAGTTATAGTCCCTGGGAGAAACTATATTAATTAGTAATACACTACAGCAAAAGGTGGTCTATTGAATATTCTGAAAGATTAGTTTGTAGGCTTTTTAACATTATTAGTAAATTGTTGACATTTCTCTATATACTATACTGGCTGTGTCCGCGACTTCGTTCCCGTAGAACAACAATGTTATTTAATAATTTTTGCTCGTTTTTTTAACTATTTTTAAGGCATATTTCCTTCCATTGGTGGTTAGCGTTATGTCAAATAGTCTAAAGCCGTCCTCAATAATTGTTCTATCTAATAAAAAATATTTTTTGAAATTATATCGGTAGGTCTCAAGATTAACGCGTATAAAGAAAGAAACATACTTTTCCTCTTTAAAATATTTATATAGATTACCTTTATTTCATCCTTCTACTTCTATTTGCACTTACCTTTGATAGTAACTATTAATAACAGTAAGACTTTAGCAAATGTACCGAACCATTTTTGTGAAAAAAAAAAATTAACTTAGTATTACTTAATTTTTATCCTTTTATTATGACCATCACCACTCTGCACTTTTTTTTTATATAAAATTTTCCGTGATTATTTAATTCAGTGTATATCGAATAACTGGATACCCCCAACGGTACATACATACATATATATTTTCTTATTCTATTACATTTTATTAACTTAAAATTCATTGATTAATTCAAAAAGAAACAATGATTTCCTTTATGAATACGTAAGCATGATCAGTTAAATAATACTATAATATCTTGAAGGTTTTTCAGAATTGAAGAAAGTCACGTTTTAATTCATATACTTCCTACAGTTATTGATTGAACAATATCCCAAATTATAAGTTACATCACACCAAAGCATAAATGCATCAAGACATGATTTTTTATTCGTTGTACAATTGTAACATATTATACACTAGCATCATAATTTTTTATTAGGGCGTAATGAGTAGCCATGAAAACTTCCTATAATATTGTTCCGGTGAGTTCCCATAACAATCTGTAGTAAAAGGAAAGCGCTCTTAGTAATTAGCGAGAGATAATTGATGTGAGTTCAGTACGATCTAATATGAAATAACTGAATACTAAGAACATCTAATTATATTGATTTATATATAATCTTGACATGGTGTTTAATTCTATAACAGAATCGATCAATCTTTTAAATATTTTCGATGTATTTATATCAGTCGGTCGTCGTTTTCATTATTTAACCAAATGGCTAACATCTATGTTAACATTTTCATATGTATATTTAACAACTATTTTTAGATTTGGTAATCGACAATTTTCGATGTTATGAAAAACTTCAATCACAATAAAGTATAAAACTTTATCTAAATAAAATAAATTTACTTCAAGAAAGTTATGGTTTTGATCATCAAACAGCGTCGTTACTTTTTTTACAAATGGCGTCAATTTAAAAAAGTATTATTTTGAAATGTTACAAAAAATTAATACACATTTAACTATTTATAACTGAATACATTATGTTTTGTTTGTGGGGTTATGATTATAATTTGACTACCTATATAATATAATTTTACTTCAAAAAAGTGAAAAAATGTTTTATCCTAAACCGCGTCGTGACTTTTTCTAAACAAATAATTTCAATTAAAAATATGTTATTATGAAATGTTAACAAAAATTAATACAGATTCAACTGTTGATAACTGAATATTTAATTGTTTTGTTTGTGCAGTTATTATTATACTTAGTGACAGCTAACAACATCTGAATTTAAATGATGTCTAATTAAATTTGAAGTTCAGTTGTATTCATGTTAGTTTATTTTTTTTAGCAACGTTGCATAATTTAATCCATTGTTTCGTGGGTCAGGCGATGCAACGCCTCGCGGTAACTGTCCCTTCTAAATCTTTCCTTAGTACTTTTTTATAGTTAAGGTTATGGTCACAACTTTACCTGGCATTAAGCGACGATGTGGCTCACAATGTTGGACAAGCTAAGCCTAGTACAGGAACTAGCTCTCAAGTGCAACTGCCGGAACACGCTTTAAGGTATTTGGCGACAGATTTTCAACTTGAGGGTGATAGCTAGCTAATCGGCCATTAGAAAAAGCCCTAACACCGTGCTATGGTTTCATCACGATGTATTCCTTCATCGAAAGCTCAAGCTCATTTTAGGTGGATTTGAGTTCTCGTCTCTTGTCGCGGCTACCGTACACAAAACCAACTGAGCTATCATGACTTCTGAAACTCAGACGCATTTTCATTAATAATTAAGGTATTGTTCAGTCGATACAATTAATTTGGTCACGTAATTTTTGAATTTGAATCTATTGTAATATATTTGTATTTTAATGACCATTTTAAAGCGATCTATATAAAGACTTTATATCCCTGTAAAATAGATAATCTTGTTCTAGACATAAACAGATTTATTAACGTATACTTATAAATTAAAACTAAAGAATGCACCAGTCGACCTTAACAGAGACATCGTACGAGTAAAGATTGCTCAACAAATAAAATACATTAACTAAACTCATTCTATGGATGTGAAACCAACGCAAATTAAATTCGATGAGCTCGGCAGAAATAATTAAAAAAACTTTTAATCAAACGTGCAAAGGTGTTAAAACTGCTTAATGGATAATATTTTAGAGTTCGAGCATTCCGATGATGATCAAGAATTTCAATAGGTTTGTATCTAAATAAAATACGTTATTTATTATAAAATCACAGAACCATCTGAAACTGATTGTATATAATAAAAGGTCGTTCGAATAATTAATTTGGTTTTTCAAATTAATAGCTACATCTTATGGCGTTTTAGCTTACATAGTCATCTAGAGGCCAACGCGTAATTTATGTATAAAACACTTTGATTCTAAATATTTCTAAGCAACATGAGAAACTTACTGTTGCCGAGTCCCTAATTATCCATGATGATTAATTTACAGATAGTTACTGTTTTACGCTTATTTATTAATTTTTTATCTATACTATCTATACTACTGCAATTGAACTTATTACAGGTTCAACCATTTCGATATACTACTCGCAAAAGGTATCGTAAAGGTATCGCATTCACGCAAAAAATTGTATACGACAGGCAGACCTTAATACAAGAAATTATTCTAATATATATGTACTTCTATTGTAATATGTATAAATTTAAAAATAATCACTTATTCTTCGTGACCAAGTTCACCTGCGTAATTAAAACTACAATTTGTTTTTTTAATAAATCTTGATCGAGCCAAATTACAGTTTATTTTTTAAATATAGTACTATAATAGACATGCATGGAGTTAATTTATATTAATATTATAAAGCAGAATAATATGTTTTTTTTATTGTACGAGCTAAAATTTGTAAATACCAGTCGGATTTTAAAAATTTCTATTTGACGGGATTGGACGAGACGGGACTAAGAAACCAATACTATAGTTTCATCATATTTTACTTCTCCGAAAGCTCGAGTTCATTCTAATAGTGATAAGCGTCGATTAACACAGATTTGGACACAATTCTCATCTCATTTGTTTCAATCGATGATAGCTCAGTGGTAGTGTGTACGGACTCCGCATCAAGGGAAGTAAGTTCGGATCCATCTACAATGAGCTTGAGCTTTAAGTGAAGGAAAAGATCGTTAGGAAATCATAGCATGGTGGTAGGCTTTTTCTAACGCCCGTCTAGCTAGCAATCACCCTTGAGTTGAAATCTGCCGCTAAAAACCAATAGGTGTTCCGACAGTTCCACTTGAGAGCCAGTTCCTCCACACGTGAAGCGTGTCTACCAACTTGGGTCATATCGGCACTTAAGATCAGGTGAGATTATGGCCATAACGCTAAAACATTAAATATAGACAAAGCTCTCAAGTTCATTTTAATATCGACTCACGTCGATTGACATGGATTTGAAACACGATACAACAGCTCATATCTTTAAAACCTACATATTATGCTCATATTAACCTTTGAATACACTACACTTCATTAATATTTAATTCCAGTTCATAAAAAATAATGATATATACTTAAAAAAGTTGTAGCAAATATTGTTCATACGGCATTTAATTGAAATAGCTCTGAACAGATGTTCAGTTATTATAGAGTAAAAAACCTATTCAGTCAAACCTGTGATTGTCGGCTAAAAATCACTTTCCAAATAAGATATCAATTTTTTTTTACTTGAATATCATTTGTAATAATCAATGTTCACAATCATAGTTATGTATGATTGAAAGCCCATATCCGCTTCGTAAGTAATTTAATGATGTAGACCGTATAATATATCAACTTGGCAAATAAAATCGACCGCGTTCATTATAAGACAGTTCTATATTCATATTTTTTCATAAATTAAAACTAATTACATATTATGTACTATTATTTGAATGTTTTGTTACTGTACGTCGAAATAAATACACGCGACTAAGTTTTTGTTGTTACGTGTTATAAAGTTTTAGTATTATTACATAAATTATTAATATTCATTTACGCAACGAATGTATGCTTTTTTTTCTTAATTATAATTACACGCTTTTGTTATATCTACAGACCGGCAGTTCTACCGGTGTACGTTTTTGGGCGTTTATTGTAGTGACTACTTTTATTATTTAATACTACAAAAATGAGCGATTCCAGAATAATATAGACATATATAGACTAGCTGACCTGACAGACCTTGTTCTGCCTTTTCGAGCAGTTAATCACATCGACTACAGCGTCATCTATAGCGTTATGATCACTTATCGTGACAAAAAGTATCCTATATTTTAAATTGGACAAAGTTACATCTTATCTGGACTACTGAGGTTAATAATTTTAATAATGAAACTATCGGGTAAGGGTTCCGAGCGGTAGTAATTATATTTGTCCTGATTCTTTGATACGAGAGAGACGGCGTGCAATAATGGTACTAATTGGTACTAATACTAATAATATGTTGGTACTAATTGTGTCCGGATTTGGTTGGACCAATGGACTTCGTGTATGCGCTATGTGATATAAAAAAAGAAAAGAAATGACTGTGGAATAGACAATGACACTGTTATTTACCATTTGTACCACACGACAGTGGTGACCGACTAGATTAGAACCACCTTTCAGTAGGTGTAACACCAGTCATGACGGCGTACCTACTTAAGCGGTACTCGTTCTGGTATATCTATATATAGTAATTAAATAGGGTGACAGAAATCTATATCTATCAGGGTTTCTACCACCATGAATATGGTAATAAACCCGCCACCGAGACACTCTCTTCAGGTTCAACCCGCATAGTTCTGGGTGTAGAAACGTTTGCAAGCCGTCATGTAGCGACGATCCGTGTTGCTTATTTATCAATGGTAACCGTTATTTTGGATTTTATTTAACTTACCATCTGATATAATAAATAAATGAAATAAGCCTTTATCATTGTACTTACAGTTCATACTAATCAAATAAAATATTAAACTAAATTTCTTAAATAACTTTCTGTACAATTTGCACTTCGACAAAGGTCTGCTGTAATGACTCCCATTTTTCCGTAATTTTTGCTGTTTGCATTCACTTTGGACCAGCTACTTCTTTGATATCATCCTCCCATCTATAATTTGACTTCTTTTAACCTCTCTAGGACACCATTCTTGTATAAGTTTCGTCCATTTTTGTCTTTTGTTTTGTAACATATTTCTTTTCCATTTCTATTTTAGGTGCCTATACACAGTTTTGACGTTTTATAATTTTGTTACACCTTTCATTTTTGCTAGCCTCACTTAGTCTCGTCTGATATACGTGTTATTATGAAATTCTGGTAGTACATGAGCGTATGTCAAATAAAAAACATCTAATATATTTTATATATAGTTTTAGATTAGACCATTAATTACGTCAAGTAGGTATTTACGTCAAAAAAATTAAATACTACAAAGTCAATTTATTGTATCTATATCACCCAGTAGAAGGTAAGCATTATTCATATATGCGTAGTTAAGGTCCATCAAACATCGAAGCAACAACTGTAACTACCTATACGAGTTTTTGTCGCGTTCTCTTTGCATTTTTATGCAATTTAAAATTGATTATTACCCTGATTACATTGTTCATGCTATTTTACCATGCATCACTAGAAATAGGAGGTAAGGGCACTGCTCTTCGTTGTAATAATAAGTACACATAGATATTAATAAATAATACTATTATATTGAGTTTTACTCCTTAAGAATCGATTTTCATATGAAGCCCCCGGTATGGAAATTTTATGAGGAGTGAAATTAATACAAACGTTAACTCAAAAACGTTGTTTTTCTATGTAATATACCTTGCGGACTTTTATCTCTGAACATTATATATATATATATATATATATATATATATATATATATATATATATATATATATATATATATATATAACATTAACATTACTCTACCACCAATAGGAGCAAAGCTGCATTGAATAAAGTTACAAAAACGGGTAAAAATAATTAAATAGATTTAGTTCCACACGAGTGAAATCGCGGATACAGATAGTAATATATAAACCCAATAATGCTAATATAACTAGTAGTTAAATAATATAAAAACTTGAATGTTTAAGATTACACGACAAAAGTGAAAACTACATCGAGGCAATGTATATACAAAATACATATTTTTTGTTTTATATTTACAAAGTAATAATATCGTTAATGCGTTGACTGTATCTCTCTCTCTCCCTTAGTTGATCCGAACCGACTTTACCCGAACAAGTGTTACATAGCCGAACGTTTCAGCTCAGTTCTATTCAATACGTGCAAAACAAAGTTTTCAGCGCGCGTATAGAAGTTTTCACTTCATAAGTAAAAAATCAGTAGACATTTTAATGACCTATTATTATTATTTTTTTATGGTAAGTCACGTTTATTATATTATATAAACGCGTTTTTACAATTATGTCCTTTTTAGTTATTAAAATAGTAGTCCTTAATATAGTAGTGTGATTTATATTTATTTGCTTGTAACGCCTCTGCAGAAGGCGGTACCAGGTGGTCGCGGCCAATGTCGAAGGTATAACGGTTCGTCAGAGGTGTTGCGATCCCCACCTTCTGACCAACGCTACTGTTCAACTGTACTTATACGGTTTAATGTTTCGCCAATTAACTTGCAGATTTATGGGTTAGTTAAAAAAATACAGTCTATCGAATAATCTCAAAGCGAAGAACATATCGGTAATAGGTACAAGAAATAATACATTTATAATTTATTGGTACCTGTTATTTATTCGGTAATATATTATGAATCTATAAGTAATACAAATTTCTAGACAAATGGATAAAAAAATTGTCTTCTATTAATAAAAAAGTAACCTAAATAAAATAAAAATTTAGTCTTTCACAATCATTCTCCCACTGAGTCCAACCATACCTAAGAACCATCAAGAACCCACCCCATAAGTACATTTTTCTTATCAAGGCTTTTATACAGGACAATTAGTTGTGTAATTCACTAATGATTGTACTGAGTCTGGGTGTACTCTATATCTGTTAACTGTTTGTAAAATCTTCAGTGATAATATAGTGGTCTCTACTGATGATCTTATATTTTTTTAATAATTTGTATATATAACACAAATGCGGTTGTTGAAAGTCCTTGACATAAAATACTTCAATGTTTAGTTCTTTAATAATAACCCATAGACTGTATGCTATTGAGGGTACTTAAAATTATGAATGTATAATTAATAAGCGAGATGCGCACGCGCCGGCCGTTATTTCGGTGTACCTATTACGGCGATTCAGTAACGGCATCGCATAACGGACGTTATTTTATTATACACGCGATTTTTTAACAAACTCTCGAGATATATAGATCGAGTGATTGGGTATGACGGTTCAACATATCCGACATAGTTGTTACAGTATAAACAGAGGTATACATATTATGAATCGAATAATATATAAAGTTATATATCTAAGCGATGATAGCTCATTTGGTAGTGTATATGGACGCCACGATAAGGGTCGTAAGTTCGAATCAATGTAATGAGCTTGAACTTGCGGTGAAGGAAAACATCGTGATACAACCATAGCATGGTGGTTTTAGGGCTTTTTCTAAACCTCGCCTGGCTAGCTACCATCCACAAGTTCAAAATCTGCTCTCAAATACCCATAGGTGTATTCCGGCAGTTGCACTTGAGAGTCAGTCTCCCCACTGGCATTAGGGTTTCCACCATCTTGGGCCATATCTTCGTTTAACATCAGGTGAGAATTGTATTTATTGTCACTTGTAATGAAAAAAGCTTTCAATATCGTTTTAATCGGTAGGTTTGCAAGCTATACCATTATAAAACAATGCCAATATTTTCCTTGATTATATAATGGGTATAGTGCAGTTGGAGTGTAGCAAAATTTCTCTAAAATAAATTCGAAGACACGTATCACTGTAAAATTTAATGTCACGCATTGTCTGTGTGGTGGAGTTGTTGGTTATCTAAAAGTACACGTATACTAGTGAACGCACTAAGGCGAACGTGTATTTTAATTGTTAGAAAATAATTGTCATAAAATTGTTAACAATATATTTTTAAATGTTTTTCTCAGTGTACTGTCACAAATTCAAAAGTCAGAAATTATAGTTTTGTTGGCATTTCAATGATATGATTAAATACCTAACTATTGTACTTACATTTTTGTTAAATGTGTAAATTATTAAAATTTAGTTTTAAATTTAAATATTCAATATAAAAGCTACTTTATTGGGCTATTGGGGCATGTATCAAGAATAACTGCACGATAACAAGACCAGATAATTAGTGCGAGAGTTCTTTAAAAAAAACTGAGGAATAATAAAATTATTAAAAATAGGTTACAATAATGCGCCTTAGTTATTTAATAAGCATATACAAATGGGGCAAAAATAATTTACAAATAAATTTGAGATTAACTAATATTTTTTAAAGAACAATATTAATGTTTATAAATTTAATAGCTTGTTATATTGCCCATTACCTCATACGTTCATGAACGTTCCTACATTAATACTGTATTTGCATAACACTGCATGAATTTGTAAACACAAGCAACAATAAACAAGCCATTCAAGTTAATAAATGCAACAACTAGTTGTGGATAACTATTTAGTGTATTTAACTAGTAACACTAATTTGCGATCGTTTTTATGATCGTACAGTTCGCAACAGAAACCGGGTTGTTAAAACTGTCTTATTTGGCAAGAAAAAAAAACATAATAACCTGTACTTTTTCATATGAATTTATTAATGTTTATGTTAAAATCATTTATAATCTCTAAATGTATGGTAAACGAATTTCGAATTCAAATTGAATTGAACGAATATTGAATAGATATTTAATGTCTTATATTATTTTCAGAATATATATATATTGTTATAAATTGTGAATGTTGCTGTAACAACCTGCCTGAAATTCCTAACACGTAACGTAAAATATTTACAAGTGTTGTTGTATTTTTTCATATCAGAAACAAACTTTTTACAAATCTAAGTATAAAAGTGTACAAACATGTAACACGAGAAACGGATGAATATTAGTAGAAATGTACATAGCTTTGTCCGGTATTGTAAACAAGGTAACAATGAAAGAGTACATGAATGACTTAAGGTTAAGATTACATTCTGTGGTTAAGGTCTCGCATAATCAAATTTCCCCGGAAAAGTGTATATGTGTAAACATCAAATAACTTTTAGATGAATGAAGAATAATAAAAATAAATTATTTCTAGTTTATAAAATCTACACAATAATTATGTGTTTGCATCGAAACAAAGGAAACTGATGGCACTGTATATGACGGTAGACAGCACTGTACACAAACAATCATCAAGAGATTAGTTAATTATCGACTTATTGGAAATTATCCACATATAATCGAAGTTATCGAGATTTATTCTTTCTGTTTATAGTTAAGGCTCACAGTCTCATCTGATGTTAAGTGACGACGTGACCCAAGAAGTTGGTCCGCTAAGCCTAGTGGAGGAATTGGCTCTTAAGTAAAGCTGTTGGCACACGTATAGGTATTTGGCGGTAAATTTTCAACTTAAGGGTAGCTAGCCAGGCGGGCATTTGAAAAAGCACTACTATTACGCTATAGTTGCGTCACGATGTTTTCCTTCACCAAAAGCTTAAGCTCATTGTAGGTGAATTCGAACTCACGACTTTTGACACAGCGTCCGTACACACTAATTTACGTCTCATATAAAACGCCTGAGCATGCCGTTATGGCAGCTGATACACTTGGTGTATGGTGCGCAAGAAACGAGTACAATTTTTGTCTTCTACCACCTCAATGTAAACATTCTTTATAGTTGCAATATTACGTTTTTATAGCGCTTTATATTATCAGTAAAGTAAAAGTCTTATGTTAACAATGTATGAATGATGAACATGCATATGCTGTTCGGGTGTTATTTTGATGAAAATGATTAAATAAAATTTTTGTTCCACTCGAACGGAGTCGCGTACTCAGCTAGTATATAATAAAAACAGTTGTAAACTATCAAATATGTACCTTAAATATTTTAGATAATTATATTTTTAAAGTAAATTATAATTGTTATCGAGGTAAAGGCCAAACATATATCGAACCTATTCAGCAAAACATTACAAGCGCCAAAAATCTTAAAAATGTTTTTTATTGTAATGTCCCAAAAATTATCTCTATAAATTAGAAGCAGTATGTTAATAGCCACTATTTTAATAGATTAGTGGTTAATTATGAACAACGAGTCATAATTTTTTAATAGGATGGCATAAATATTTTTTAATTACTAATGTAAAACTTTCTCCTGTAAAAAGTGCAAATTATCACTTACGGTGTTTTTCTTGAAGAGGTTCGATATTTTGATTGTTTTTGTCTACAAGTACCCTTTACGCTTATTGGAAACTACTGGAAGTTTTATGGAGAGATAACTAATATCATAGATTTACCTAAATATATGATACTTTTTATCTTATAAAACAGGTTTCCTCTGATAAAACTCGAAATTCGAACACCGTTCGGCCGATCAGCATGATATTTGATACATATACATTTTTTTCACGGAGAAGGATTTTTATGTAATCTCTGATTGCGATAGGTTGCGCTGTCGTGCTATCTATAGCTACTGGAAAGAGCAGAATAACGTGAACCGGGCAAATTAGTTTAAAATAAAAATTAAAAACGTATTTCAATCATATTCGCCATTTTTCTAATCAACATTTTTAATATTTAATTCTTCTTGTTGATAATTAAAAACCTCATTTATTCTAAATAAAAGGTTCTGAATATTTTATATATTAATTTCTGTAGAAACTATAAAGAAAAATAGTTAGGTACAAAGAGTTACATTTTTTCGTTTTGCTTTTGTTCCACCTAATTAGGGTCACATGTTTTTTATCTTTTACACTGACATTTCCTTATATACACTATGTAAATGTCACATATATACAGTTGGACCTTTTTGATAATAATTTTACTTGAGAGTTTTGTTTGTGTCTAGTCGATGTCAAGTAAGTAACCCATATCATCGCTTTTACGGCGTTCTATTACTGATTTTAATTGTAAGTGTGTGTATTTGTATATTTATTTTGTCACTATGGCCCCAATCTCTCACCTGCTGTTAAATAACGATATGGCCCAAGATGGTGGATACGCTAAGCCTAGTGGAGGGCCTAGCACTCCAGTGCAACTGCCAGAACACACCTATAGGTATTTGGAGGCAGATTTTCAACTTGAGGGTAGTAGCTAGCCTTTCTAGCAACACAAAAGTTTGTAGTATTAGCGTGGTGCGTTTTAGTGGTTAGTGTTGAGTGATTAACACCCGATGAGTCACCACATGCCTCTTTCGCCTTGGCCTGAGCCCGGCTAATACGTTAGAATTTGTGCGTTGCTATAAGGAAGTCTGTAAAACTTGGATTTCAAACGCAACGTCAATAAAAAAAGGGTGCTGGTTAACCAGACGGTAATTATAAAAAGCCCTACCACTGCACTATGGTTTCCTCACGATGTTTTCCTTCACCGAAAGCTTAAACTCGTTGCAGTTGGATTCGAACTCATGTCCCTTGACGCGGCATCCGTAGATACAAAGAACTGAGCCATCATCGCTTCAAAATACTCTTCTTATTATACAAGTATATATTTTCTGTACTATCCAATTTATATTACATTAAAAGTAGGTTCTTGTGTATGTACTGAAAGCATTCACATCGTAATGATGACCGAACTAACATGAACACGGCAATAATCGTATGCAAATATAAAAATTCCGTTTACTTACATGAGTACGAAGTATGGAAATTATGCAGAAGAACAAGACGAATCACGCTCTACTTGTTACGCTGAAGTAAAAGTCGACAGACAGCACGATTTTGTCACAACACCGAAGATGCATACAAATAAGACATTAATAATTCCCGACTAGCTAGACTAATTAGGCGCGAGTTAGGTAAACAAATATTAGTAAAGACCATGTCCATGGTGGAATGGTATTATTTTGAAGCTTTATTTAATACCTTTGAAGCTACTTTGTTCGACATTGTGACCAAATGCGCTGATGCTGATCATCGCTAAAGTAATTATGTAAATAAATGTAAACCGTTTTTTATAAATACGGTTGACACGTAAATTTCTCTATACAATGACATCATTTCGTCGCTATTCAACTGACGCATTGCGATCGTCTAAAGCATGATTTACAAAATCGTTTCGTAGCAAACTGTACGCATACATAAAGAGCGAAATTAAACATTAAAATTTGGTTCACAGATCATCGCAAGAGGAATTCAAATTAGTTAGGTTATTTTAAATTACAATGAAGAAAAATATTTTTTTATCTTACCTTTAAAATATAGTACAATACAAATAAAAGAGTACTCTTTTTATAACAGCTTACCTGATTGTAAGCATCCTAAGTAATATCTGTACTAATATTATAAATCAGAAAAGTCTATTTGTTTCTTTAATCGCACTAATGTTAGAACTACTAGTTGGATAATAGTAGTTGGATAAATGGAAAAATATTTTATTTGTTAGAGCAATAATTGAGGAAGGCTTTAGACTATTTAACATCACGCTACCTAACAGGAGCAAAGCTGTATTGAAAAAAGATAGAAGAACGGGTAGAAATTATTAAATAATTTTAAGTTTCACGCCAACGAAGTCATGGGCAGAGCTAGTTATATATATATATATATATATATACGGAAACCATCACAAGTGAAGCTGCATTCTTGAAGTTAGAAAAAATATATACACAGCTAGTTATAATGTAAATGCGCATGTCAGTTTATTTCTTTATTATGCTTTTATGCCTTCACTACTCAACCGATCATCATAAAATTTTACATATTCTTTGCCAGGGTACAGAAAAAAATATAGGTTACATTTTTTCCGAGAATAAAACAACATATTACAATAAGTATTAGTGACTACCTAGAGATTAACAATCCTACCATGCCGGCGTGCAAGTCTGGCGCCCAATGTAATACTGAATCCCGAAGTGCGAAGTTATTACATCTGTTCCCTAGCCAAATTGTCTTTTTAAAGAAAAGCGAAAAATGTATGGGTTGACATTCTAAACGCTAAATCGATGATATATCTCAACACTAAATGTAGTAGTACGAACGACAATTACTTCGTACGTACGTACGTTCGTACGTACTAAACAATTAATTCGTATGTATGAAAATGTGTCTATATTGGATTTATTTGTTTATTTATTAACTAAGTTATCGAGAGTTATCGTGTTGTGGATAAGATTTACCT
Organism: Actias luna; assembly: GCA_039707435.1. NCBI lineage: Eukaryota > Metazoa > Arthropoda > Insecta > Lepidoptera > Saturniidae > Actias > Actias luna. Next base: position 9,337,879 of record JAZHAC010000006.1, on the reverse strand, counting down.
TCTACTAATCATTAAAGTAAAGCTATCTTTTATACATAAAGAGTACTTTCATTAAATGTAAATTAAAAAACATAATATTTTATTATTATTAATTTCTAAAAAAAAGATTTGTTCAAGAGTGTAAATGTTTTATAGTGTAAAATATTAATTATACAAGATCGCTTCACTCTTAAAACTTTGTAACTATTTTTCGATGCGGCATCTTTGCGGGGATGTTAGTCTAATAATGAAAGTTACATTATAAATATATAAGCACTGTAACATCATGCATTTTTTTTCTATTCAACATATGCTGTTATCCTTACAGCTTTATAAGAGCTTTTACAGCTTCACGACGAGGCAACGAGCACAAGGGAGCTATGAAGTAGCCAATCTTCAGCTAGGGCTATTGCTGGGGTCATGAAAAGAACCCACGGAGCTGAATGTCCTCATGGAGACCTATGTTGAGAAGCTAGCTTACTCAGTGACGATTCGGGTTACGTAGGCGAAGCTAACCTTAATATAGTATTGCACTGGCTGTCGCATGATGTAATGACGGGAACTGTATTCATCTTATGCTGTACCTCGACTGATATATACCACAAAAACATCATGCTCTGAATTCAATACGATATTATTTTCCATCGAAAACTAAAAATTATTACAGGATACTCGAACTCAGGCCGAACGACGGTACCTTTAAGCACCATAGTTTAACCAATAAGAAACTATTTTGCATTTTTACTGTTGAAACGTTTGTTTTTATTTATTTCAAGACGAAATCTAATTATGTATATTCTTATTAAAATAAAAGATTTGTATAAAATGAAAATATATATATATATTTTTTATCAAACCAGTTTATTGATCAATGATTTATGGTAGTGTTAGAGTACATGATATTATTTATCCATTAAGGAATCGATGATTACTAAAGTGGATTTTGAAATTTTATTTGTTGACTAGTTGTATCTACGACATCATTCGCGTGGAACTGAAATTATTTAATCTGGTGTCGTCGTTCAAATTACAATAACTTTTACTAGAGTTTACCGATTTTAATGAAATAAAGACTAAATTTTACTCGAGATACTGACAGTACTCTACGATTATAATTTCCTTACTGACGTATTATCATAATTGTTGTACTTTAGCAGTGATGCGTGCACATACAAACAAACAGACAGATATTTCTAAAAATGTTGTGAATGTATTTTATTGCTTATTTTTACTAACTTCCAATATTTTTTTTTACATAAATTTAAAAAGTACAGATACGTTAAATTCACTATCTGATTATTTGTAATAAATATGTATAGATCCAAAGAAATTGGGGTTCAGTGGTAGTATGCTGGACACCATATCGATCGTATTATACTTATTGAGCTAAATAAATATCTTTCTTAATTAAAACATTGTTTAATATTGTTTCGCTTGTTAGCATGAGTTTTAGAATATGTTTTTTTTTGTTTTGTTTGATAAGAACATATAATTATATCTGACTAATATTTACACACATACCTTCTGTAGGAATGATAATAATTTTAATAATAAAAAAACTTTGTACCTTTTAATATTTTGTATATACATTGTTGTTAACTCTGTCACTGTTATCACAAAATTTATTTGTTTTGAGAATATGACAGATCTCAATATGTGTTAAAAGTTAGACCTGGTGGTAGCATTTTAATTCCCAGCAATAGTCGGTTTTGGGACGGCCAGCAGCACATTTGCCCAGGGTGACAAAACGAGGGGGGCCGCGGCGGCCGTTTGATTGTAGAAATTGATACGGTAAATTTTACCAAAACAGGCAAAATTTCGTATATCAGTCCCTTAGTTCGCTAAAAATTTATGTTTTTTGTGTAATACGGTTATTTACACCACTTATATTCAAATTTCAAAAGGGCGCTACTAGAACTTATTTGAACATTCGGTGCTATGGACATATGGTACTTCTTTGTTCAATGAAAGTTATATGTATTCCCAAAAGTCAGCAATTTGTCTTTTTGTCCGAGGCGACGTAATCGCTCGAGTTACCAGCCAGAACTATTAGCAGCTGCGTCAACTAATATACTTACATAATATTTTGTGATAAAACAAATATACGAAACAGATATGTTATGTAGCCGTCACGGTTTATCTGTAGGTTTTTGACCGCAGCATTGAAACTACTCAGGCACCCTTCATTTCTGCACAATGAGCATGCCTATTACGTAATATTAACTACGATACGTTGCCCTTACCTGCGGTTTTTTGTATTAACTCAACTGTGGGAAATGTTGACTATAAATTAACCGAGTTCACCGATGCTAATGTGTACTTTCTTTAGAGTGTGATTTATTAACAAGTAGATTTATAGTATATATTAAGAAATTAATTTGATAATGCTATGAAAATTTCTAACCTTATTTATCGTTAAACAATATCTTAGTATTTTTGACATGTAATTTTTTTTTAATTATTATGGTTAAGCGTTATGGCCACAATTTCACCTGATGTTAAGTGATAATGTTGTTTTAGATGGTGGCTACGCTAAGCCTAGTGGAGCAACAGGCTCTCAAGTGCAACTGCCAGAACACACCTTTTTGTATTTGGCGGCATATTTTCAACTTGAGAGTAGTAGCTAGCTAGGTGGGCATCAGAAAAAGCCCTATCAACATGCTGTGGTTTCCTCACGATGTTTTCTTTCACCGAAAGCTCAAGCTCATTGTAGGTGGTTGGATTCGAACTCACTTCCCTTGACGCAAAGTCGTACACACTACCACTGAGCTATCATCGTTATGCAAATATCAATGTATTTTCTGTAAAACTTTGAACTCAATTTCACCTGATGTAAAGTGACGATGTGTAGGCATAGTGAAGGCTCTTAACTATAACTGCAGTAATACACTAATAAAAAATTAGCCTCAGATTTTCAAGTTTAGTGTGGTTCCTAGTCAGCGGTGCATTAAAAATGCTCTTTAGAAAAAGGAAAGAACAAGCGCTGTTTATAATAACTTTAAATGTATGTGTTACGGAAAACCGAAATTAAAAAAAACGTAGAAAAATGTTGAAATTTTTTAATTAATTTTACATAATGTTTTGAAGATAGCTTTTAAATTTGTAATCCATAAAATCTTAATGCGTACTTAATATTATCAACAAATAAGGTACGAAGGTGGAAGGTGAAGTCTTATTTATACTCAACAGCTTTCACCTTAATGCAATATTCCAATAAAAAGTAATATTGTGGGTGGAAATGATTATTTTTCGTAAGCGTAATTTTATAATTCAAGATTTCTGATAATAGCACAATTAAATGATAGCACTTTGTTTGGTGGTTAACACAGTATAGTCTAAAAATAACAATAACCATCAAGAAATCGGTAAACGATAAGAGATGGAAACATGGGCTTACTAAAGTTTTAATAAAAAATATATACATTCGTAATTTAGTAGTAGTAGAGCTTAACAGGCATTGTTTAGACATAAAGAAAGAGATTACTAAAAGGGAAGTCATTGGACAAGCTCTCTATCGCGAAACACTCAGCTTAATCTTTGTTTGTAACGTAAAGGAAGCAAAATTTTTCCGATAACACTATACAGATGGAACAAGACCCTAAGCTTTAAGTGTAGAGAAACCATACTATAGTTATAGTGTATTTGCTTTTCCAGTCTACCTAAATATAACTATAAAGTGAAATAAATTTTCGCTAGGCTTCTTATACATATGTTTCGACAGGTGCACTTAGCATCCAGGTTATTCACTACGTTATACGTATTAAGTACTTAGCAAACAATGATAAAAAAAAAATATCAATCGTATTTTTTTAAATGTGTATTACTTGATCCATCTTGAAAGAAATAATAGTTGTTATCCCGGTAAGTGGTTTTATCTCTGACCACGACATGTAGCGCTATGATCGTGTTATTGACTAAGAAAAAATTGAAGATGTTCTTATAAATGTTCGTATAAAAACTGAGGAAGAGCATAAGTTATAATTCTGGGCAATACGGCACGCTTCGCCGCGGACCATCCTACCATATCGCACCCATCATACTACACAAAATTATCGTTTTAAGTAAAACTGAACCTTATATTAATGTATATAAAGACTACCTCATTATTCAAAGTTGTGAACTTGAAGACAATTAAATTTATAATTGATGTTTAAGTGAATGAACTGGGATAAAAATCCAGTTAAAATTATACCAAAGCTCAGATATACAGACACGTACTTTAATCACAACGAAATATAATTAGACAAATTCTATATAAATCTTGAGTACAATGTAGTTAGACTTTTTTAAAAAGCGCTATACTCATTTTATTTCAAAATATATACTAGGATACATCGCCTTCGCCTAAAATTTTATTTAATCATTTTCATAAAAAAATGTTATATAGCTTGTTACTCAGGGCTAATGTAGCATTCTAATGATGAAAGAATATTTGAAATCAGTTCAGTAGTTCTTGAGTTCATTCGTAACAAACAAAAATACAAATCTTTCATCTTTATAATATTAGTATATAATAAATACTTATATTTACGCGAATATTACTCATCGTGACTCCGGGACCGCGAAGACTGAAAAGCTTTCGAGACGTCAGGATCAAAATTAATATAAAGCCGTGATAAAATCCGTTTAAATTAGTCTTATTTCGATGAATATTTGTAGGTATTATGAATATCTTGTATTGCCATGATTCCGATAAAAATATCTATAAATAAATATTAATATTACGTTTAATTTGATATGCAAAATATTTTTATAGATTTTTTCATTGTTAATACGGATATCGACTGCCAGTACATGTCAGTAATTATGATTTTATGATATTTACAATTAAACTACAAAACCCTACAGCAAAGGAGTCGACATAATTCAATTATGTCCTATTATCCGTACCTATTATCTGCGTCCTTTTGAGTAACGTGGCAAATAGCTAGCGGTAAATAAAGCTGTAAGAACCACTTAACGTCAGTAGGACTACTTCATAACACTAAAACTCACTTGAAGAAAAATAGTTTGCAGATAATCTAGATAACTTTTGACGTAATCGATAATAGCATGGATCTTTTGATTTTAACCTAAAATTTTGATAGAAAGCACTGTCTCCTTCAAGTCTATATTGAGCAGTAAAAAGTATAGAAGATATAAAAAAAATTATGATCTTATTTAGAATATTTACATTGATTAAATTAGATTTTAAATTACTTAATAATTATAAATTATTATTTTTAGATTTTTAAATATTAATATCCCAGCGTAATATTAGTACCCAGAATAATATACAAAAAGAATAATTTAAGTGGGCAGTGGTTTTCAAGTTACATTACCTCAGAAGGTGCAAAGTCATGTACTAGTTTAATGAGATTTTATGATTATTTTATATTTGTTTGCAAATGACATTTCCTATTATACAAGTTTTGTTTGTATGCAGTACAAAATGTGCATGAGTGGATGGTTCATTAGATAAACAACCAACGTAAACGTAGGCTAATTGTTCTAAGATGCAGTGCGATAGGTCAAGTCTACGCTTCAATTATATTGACGATAGCACTGTCATAAATATTAATACATTCTATAATTATAGGCGTTTAAAGACATCGAGACATCAAATTATTGTAAGTTAGTTTGTTATACAGCTTAGGTGCCAAATTACATTCTGATAACCTTACTCTTCGCAGGAATACAACAGAATTATTCAGCACGATATTTTTATAGAATGTAAGTTGTGCTTACCATTCAAAATGCTCCAAATAGAGTAAATTTTCAAAGAGATTTCTTTTAATAAATCTGTTTTGTAATTAAGTACATTTTGGTACTAGTAGGATAGAGTAGGGCATTATTTAGAGCTCACTTCGTTAGCTACTATACTTGAAATGTAGTTTGTTGCTAAATATTTATCGGCGTATTCTTATACTACGGCTTAAGAGCTGATTACGAGGATATTGTTGTAGTATGGCAAAATGTACAGACTAAAAACAACGACGTCCATCGAGTGAGCAGTATCCTTCCCCGGTCATCGGTAACATGCCTGTCGGTAAGATCCTCAGAAAATAGTTATAAACTAATTGATCCCAAAACACGATAAATTAAAAAAACGGTATGTTCTCAAAACCATATAACAGAAGTGAAACATGACTATATCTCTCTAGTTCTCTATGTCGCCTCCAGCCGATTTTACTCGAACGAGCGTCACACAAAACGATTACGGGTTGGTAATTTCATAGCCTTTCCAAATTAAGTTAAAAAAGGTTACTTCTAAAGAGAATTTGAGATATTTATAATGTTTATGGCGATTACGACCGCGTTACATTCAGATTTCTACACTATTTCGCACAATTACTGAATGTACCAATGGCGAAACCAGAATGCGACACACTCTAGCGCGCCACTATGGTGAATATTCAATTAGTGCTCCTAGTCAAGTTATCTTATTCTACATTCACTTACGTAAAGTTTATTAAACACAATAGAATGACATTCTAAACACTAAATTTCCGACATATCTCAATACCAAATCTTATGATCGGTCTGTATATAACGCTGTGTTACAAACGTATGTGTATTTTCAAGATTTTAACACGAGACTAAGTGTTGAAACATGACGTCGATTTAGTGTCCAGAATATCAATCCATACATCTTCTGATTAATTTTTATGTAATCGAATGTAGAAAAAGACAAATGAGTTAGAGGCTCAGATTTACAATGAACGATTAAATTGAACACAATTATCATGTCTTAACACACCGAAAGAATTTAGGTAAATGAAAAAAATATATTATAATTGTTATAATCACGCAACTGATCATCAGTAGGTTAATTTATACCTCCTAAGCTACAAGTTCCACTATTTTAATGCCATACGAGTTAAAGATAATAATCCTAAACAAGTTCTGCCGGTGATATTATTATTTTAGTCCGTATCCCACATCCTAGGTTCGCAACTATAAATTATTTAGTACTTAAATTACATATAACGTGATTTGTTATTACAGTTGTTTTAAATTTAATAATAAATATATCTGTTTCAACAACTTGAAATATAACTAGTTGGAAGATAAAGGTCGCAACTTTTAGATCTTTCAAATATATTGATCCCGAGACGTGACATTATCAACATCAGTCATTTACTCAGCTTATAAATTAGTATTTTACGTCATTATATATATTTTATGTCAAGTGTAACGGCTGCGTCATAAAGTAGGATCAGGGGCCATCCTTCAACACAGTATACGTTGTAAATATATGCTTTATATGTCGGTATAACGTTAATAAGTATTTTACTGTATCTTGCTACCCGCTTGTCATAGGCCACGGAAAAACACAGTTAGTCGTAAACGTATTACCGTAAGGTAGACATATTTCTTGTGATTTTTTTGCATCTTTCACTGAGGTACGTTTTTTGGTACAGAACTGCAATTATAAGAGTACATTTTATTTACAGTTTAAGGTCGACCGTCTGAATTTGATGAAGTTTAAAGTAAAAACATTGAACTTTTTTTACACGCTTTATATTATTTATATTAGCTTCACATGTATGTTTGTTTGTATATTTGTAACCGACTCCTTTAGACTTGATTTTGACCCACTTCAAACGGTCAGATTTCATTTAACTTTCGTAGACTTATCGAGGACCGATGACAGTGCACTAATTTGATAAGATTATTCGATTATTTAATTTGCAGAATAAGATTTGTTAGTTTATATAACTTTAATTTAGAATCGATAAGGCAGGAATTGATGTTAATTGTAATTTCTAATCATTGTCTTTAACCGATATATCTAATATTAATAAATTTTCGAATACCAAAGATTTAAATAAGCAAAGTAAAATAAGCAAGAATTTAAATTTACAATTTTGGAGGAAACAGCCTTGTTCGCTATTGTAATTAATGATGATTGAGCTACCGATTCATTTTGCTCTAATAAAATTAATATTTAAAAACATGTTTTTATAGAAAACCAAACTAAAAACAAGAAAATAAATAGTAATAAATTTGAATTAAGAGAATGGTGTAACTTTTTTTAATAAATATAAATTATTAATAGTGTAAATAAGAAAAAATGTATTTTATTTAATAAAAAAACGTGGATTGCCACGATATTATCGAAAAGATAATCCTTCTACTCATATCTGTCAATAAAATATTTATAACTATTGACACTATGCACCTCACGCTTCTTTTTTAGATAATTTCATTTTTTATAACATATTTAAATATATTTTAAAACAGGAGGTTAATTAACTCGAAAATATTCTTAATTATATTTTCCATTTATCTCTTCTAATTGTAGAGAAAATCCTTATATTAGCTTTGAGTCTGCGTTCAGATTGAAGTTATTTGATACTTCTAAGTGATATTTATAATTATTTTAATTGCTATTTCTGGTAGTATCGATGGTAGCGTTTTTAGAAATCTATTTTATTTATACGTGATGGATTACCAGTCACCTTTGTTGTCTATATATTTTAAATATAACCTATAAAATAAATAAATAATGCAATATTTTTCATTACAACTTGTTAAATTAGGCGATGTACCGGAACGACACTTAAATATAAGGGAAGAATTTCACCGAAGATTCAACTCGTGTTCGTTTGACAACGTACAATGATAAAGTATATTTTTCACACTTAATTCAATATTTCAATTAAAACAAAATTCATACAATGCAACATTTATTCATGGACAGTAAACAGTAACCTCTTTCAATTATTAAAAAAAAAATCACAAATATGAAATACATTTTTCGTGTTCCCAAAATACACACAAATAAATTTTATATACTATTTTAAATTGTATATTAAACTCATGATATTTATAATTTATTTGATTAAAAAAACAATTATACCGCATACAAATAAGTGAATTTTATACTTTCATTTTAATAAAAACAAGTTATACTTGCCGATTATTGAAAGCTCTAACGTGTTTGCTCATTTTCTCACAAAAGCAATATAAAATCAGCAACACAATAAAGTGAAATGCCGATTTCCCACTGATTCATAACTTATGTGTGAACCACCCAGTTTATTTTATTTATCTTTTTCTTCTATATTTTATTACTAATTACACACGTTTAATTACGTAGAGTGCATAGATAGTTATCCAATAATATATTCACGTCATCTACCTCTGATAAATAAATATATTAATATCAAAATAGACTACCGAATACCTGCAATCAAGTGTGAATATTGCCAAAATAGGCGTACTTTAGAATAATAACCTAACAACAAAACACAAAGCAGTGTTAATAAATAATATTGTAATACATAATTCCTGAAACTACTTAAACAGCCATGTATCACTACTACCAGCTAAATTATTGCTAATAGAGTAGAACCTCTATAAGTCGAACATCAAGGGAGACGCCAAAAAATTCGAGTTATAGAGTTTTCGACTTATAGAGAATGGAGGTTTTGGAATGGCGAAGGGAACAAATATTTTTTTTGAGATTTGGAGGTTTTTAAGTTATCGAAGTTCGACTTAACGAGGTTCTAATGAATTTTGTAAACTGAAATTGGCATTGAATTAAAGAATGAAACAATGTAAATTAAAGCTATCATTTTTGTTTTTAGTAACATTGATTCTACATTTTACTAAAGTAACGTCAAAATACGGTTATAACTATAAAAACTCCTAGAGAGGCGCAAAATTATTTTTATGCCTTTAAAAGGCTTTAAAATAATAATAATTGCCATGGTGGTAAGGCTTTTTCTAATGACCGCCTAGCTACCACCCTCAAGTTGAAAATCTTTCGCCAAATACCTATAAGTGTATTCCACTGGTTGCCCTTGACAACCAGTACTTCCACTAGACTTAATGTGTCCACCATCGTCGGCCACATCGTCACTTACCATCAGGTGAAAATTTGGTCATAACGCTAAACCAAAAGTATAAAAAAAACTTTGAAATATATATTTTATAGTTTTATACATGCTGCGATAACCACATTGCTATTAAAATACAAAGGTAATATGTATAGGTAGAACTTCGGACCGCAAATGTTGTAGCATTAGCCACATCGGTGTGCGCACGCGATCGGTGTCGCTCATCAACCTATAGTGGCGCGCGCCTAAAGCAACTTGCGCCTGTGTAACTCTATGAGACTATGCTATTTTAATGGAAAATGTGTCGTCAAGCTAATTTTGATCGGTTAATATTTCTATCTGCTGGATAGTATGTATTACGACCGCCATACATTTGACCTATACGTATATACCACACGTACTATAGTTTCAGGCGTTGTGTTTCGAATTTAGTCAGTGTACCTATATTAAATTCTGTAAATATATAAATCCTAAATTAAACATCTGTAATCTCGTCAGACACAGCTGTTAGTTTATCATCCTATAACAAAACACATTTTGTTTTCTCTAAGAGGCAATTTCATAAAAAAAAAATTAATTGCTTAATTACATTATAATAAATTAACGTTTGTTTCTAGTATCCAACAGCAAATTTAATACCTTTATACATAATCTATATGACTCTTAGATCGTATATAAATACATAAACGCACATATTGAGCCTGTAATATTCTTAACTAGCTGTGTCCGCGACTCCATTCGTGTGGAACTAAAATTTTATTTAATTACTTTCATAAAAAATATTATATAACCTATGTTACTCAGGGCCAACGTAGCATTCTAATGTCGAAAGATGTTTTGAAATTGGTCCAGTAGTTTTTGAGTTTATTCGTTACAAACCAAAATACAATCTTTCCTATTTATAATCTTAGTAGAGAAGTATAGATTACTTTTTTGAATAGAACTATTTTTATAATCATTCTATTAATTTCCTTAAACATACTTCACTTCATCTACATATCGATGAATTTAACTGTTACTGTTATACTACATTAGCACCATTCTAGTCATTTATTATCCATTTCCGTCAAACCTTTTTGATTTTAAACATATTATACCTCAACACTGCATATCTAATAACATTTTTCAACGCCAATTAAAAGTGAATATTCACATCAAAAGTGGCAATTATAATGCATCAATCAAATACTTCAAGAGCGAGCAACGTGCTTAGAAATAATGCGTAACGGATAAAGTCTCGACAATGCTGTGGCGTGTGCCCAGTTCTGCGGTATGCGGTTTTTCATATTACCCTTCTATTCGATAGACAATAATCGGCCAAGGGGGCTACTCTGTCACTTTAACTATTAGCCATGTAGAAAATGGCTGTCAGAATACCAACGGTAGCAACATACTGCATACTTACGGTAATTACATACCGATTCATAGTAATCTATGTGCATGAAGAATTGCAAGTTTGTTTTTCACAGTAAAAAAACCCAACCTGCCAATTTATTAATTCTACTTTATAATAATAATTTTACTTTATAGTAATGAGACTTCTATTAACTATAATTTATTGTAAATTAATAGGTTTGTAAATTTTGACTAAGCTGAATCTTATGCAAAATAGAAAAAAGAACGTGATGACCTTTGCAAACCAATACTTTGTTGTACGGTTAAAAACCGAGACGTACAAGGTGCTAGGGGAAAGGGAAGAACGGTGAAAAGCCTCGGCCCAATACCGTAACAATTTTATTTTAACGTGAGAAAATTCATTTGCACAATACTTATGTGGGACTCACCCGGCACTAGACGCCAGAAATACTCACTAAAACCCCACGGCCGTCTATCACCTTCCCGGGATGACGCAGTTGCCTGCATGCAATCAGTGCGTCAGCTTAGTGACCAAAGACACAAAAATAGTTTTTTTTTTAAACAAAAAGAATATTAAAAGATACCGCTTATCGCGCTTACTAGTGTGTCCAGCGTGATAGTAAAATGATTAACAAAGTTATATGTACTAAGAAAGGTATAACAATTAAAAAAAAATCGCTCCTCAGTACTACTGATACTACAATGATCTGGAACAAAGTTTTTGATGAAAGAAATACGTCTCGATAAAACCGCAGTGTGGTGATAGCGAATTTTGTAAAGTATGCCTTACTGACTATCGCTTGCAAGTTGGTAAGCTATCGTCAAGCCTTTCTAGACGTGTTTGTTCATCTGCATTTACGAGCGAAAAAATACGATCTTAAATGTCGATTCAACTAAAAAAAATAAGTTTTATTAATGTCATCAAAATATGCATAACATAGAGATAGCACTAAAACCTCATGATCTGCATTAGTTACTGATAGTCTACCAAGAAAAAAACTAAAAGGGTATGTAATCAATAGTATGAAGATAAGCTATCGACATATTGGTGTAGCATTTTGGTAAAACTTTGAACTTCGGACGAAGGTAAATTTATATAGTATGCCCTAGTAAGGCTAACTAGTCAGTATTTCTCCGATTTGGTAATAGAAAATATACGATAATGAATGATTGAATACTTTATTGCACTTTAAATATGTACACTGGCGAGCTTAATGTCATATAATTATATTAGATTATAATTATAAAAGTTCATGATTTTTTATGGTTAATGGTTACTATCGCCTATGGACAGCCGTAATACCAGAGGTATTACAGCCAAGTCGCTGACCCTGACGAAAAGGGCTGGTTCTCGATCAGTACGTCGGAACACATAGGCTCATATTGAAACTTTATTTTCTGCACGGCAGTCGGAACCCGAGGGTGGCCGCTAACCAGTCGGATAATAATCCTACCATCAAGATGCGACGAATCAAGTTATATGGCTAACCGTCATGACCATAAACAAATTTGGGACCAATAATCGTCAGAGCCTCCTGCAGGTGAACCTGGCTTGGGTAACTCAGATGGTATTGGATTATTATATCTTAAATATGGAAATGTTATTGTAGTTGTATTGTGCTTCGTTTTTCTTCTTTTTTTTGTTTTCTTTACCACAACTTATAATTATTATTTAATTTTTAATAGATTGATATCTAATAATATGCTTGACAGTGTATGTTTTATGATATATGTGGAATCCTAATTGGAATATAATTATTTATTGTATATACATTTATAAGGATAAAAAACTGTATGTTTCCCAAATAAGTAAATAATCCCTTTCACGCCATAAGAGTCATATTATTGTGATTTATAAGTAACATTAATGCTAAAATAAGGACAATTTAAGAACTACCTTCTGGTGAGTCTAGACTCAATAAATAATTTAAATAATATTTAAAATTTATTACGTTCGTTGTAACAAAACAAAACCCATTCTCTTTCCCAGTACCATCTGAGTATACGGCCATGAGTCGCAAGTATCCTCTTTGAATCAGTTAATATTCGATCAGGTAGGTCATTGAAAAGTATCGGAGGTCAACCATCATTCCATAAGGCACACTTACATACTTTCGCGTTTTAATTATTGTTCTCTAATAATGAAATCATGGTAATGGATCTGCGATTAACGTTTGATTAACAAGAATGATAAATCAAACGTCGGTTGTTAGCCTTTTGACAGGTGTAAATATAAGATTTTTAATGTTTTTTTTCGCATTTAATGTTTTAATGTAGATATATTGTGGCTGTCTGATGAACGAAACTGTTTTCTAATTGACTGCTACAATTTTATGAATAGTACCGAGAAATAAAAGTCGATATAGTTTTTCAAAACTGTATATTTCTTTCGTTACTATTCGTTATCCATAATCACAAGAGTATTTATTTTTTAGAAAAGTAACACCATGTTTGAAGCAAATTTCAAACAAATACTTTGTACATTAGACTTGGAAAAGCACTTAATAATATTATATAGAATAATCATAATTGAGTTTAATTTTCATAAATAATTGTTTCATTCAGTAATAGGTACTGTACTATGTTTCCTGCAATTTTAATATCAACACCTACACGGTAGTTATTGCAATCATTTTGATTATGATTCTCACAGAGTATCACCGGGGGCACGTTTACTGATTAATAATATTGTACGTTACACCGTAGTAGTTATAACTCATATTGGTATTATGTCGATGAACTTTTTTAGGACTTCTGTTATGCCAGCCATGCTAGCTAGCATGTTTCTCGGCTGCTGGATATATTATACTTGGGCTCATTTCAAGACGCAACAAACAAAAGAGCCACTGCAATAGGTTTATTATTATGTGCATGGTAATATGTACGTGGTACGTATTTTAATTTTTTATTTAATTTATTATATGAGTAGCATTTTCCCACAATCTCATCTGATTTTACGTTCTTGACAATGTTACTCAAGATAATAATACGTTTAGCTTACTAAATAAACTGGCTTAAAAAACTTCTGGGACATACTTCTTTGGCAACAGATTTTTAATTTGAGGTTGGTAATTATCTAGTCATGTGTTAGAAAATGTCCTGACATGTTATAGTTTCATTAAGTAATTTCTTTCATCGCAAGCTCAGGGTTCGAAAATCACGTCGATTGACACGTTTTACGTATACTGATTTATCATACCTACTTCAAAATGTGAAATAATCGTTGTTTTCAATGATGAAACAATTTCCATTATTTAGTATTATATCAAATGAAAAGATTATAGTAATGTAGAGGAAGAGTTCTTTATCTGATTAAATTCATATCACGATTGGTTTAGAGTTTAAAGCGGTTGCTTTGCTGCAACCGCCGCGGTACGCTGATTTGTTATGGGTTTAATTCCTGCACAGGACAATCATTTGCGTGATCCAGAGATACATGTTACGAGTTTGATTGTTCCATTGTCTCCGTTAATTAGTTTATAAAGACCTTCCCACGTGACATTTGCCAAACAGCCTATATAGACACATACCATAATAAAAAAATAGACACAATCCATCTTGTTCCTTGTTATTCATATTCTTGGGTCCAAATCAAATATTCGATTAACCTCTTGTTAAATCTTAGGCTAAACTGTAGTGAATCAACAATTCAAGGAAAATTATTATTTTTCTCTGTCACCTACTTATAACATACATACATATTTATATGTATTGTAGGTATTTATTTAAAAAAAAATCTTTACGTAACATTTTCAGTTGCCAATGGTTTTTATTTCTGCAGCTCGCGTGCAGTGATTACATGAAATCTTTGCTATTACCGGTTGATCGTGCGATGCGACAGGCGAGATTGTAGCAAATTGCGAGTAAAATCACAGCTGGCGTATGCATTTGTTGACTGCCATATGCCGTTCGTACTCCAAATCAAATTAATATGAGTGCAACGTGTAAATGACGTGTAGCGGTTTTTTATATAATACTTTCCGAGGTTGAACTTATTTAAAGTCTACTTTATTTAAGATTAGATTTTAGAGCGGCTCCACTCGCGTTAAAATTTGTCAAATACATCTGATGACGCAATAAATATTTCAGACACAGCTCATCCCTCTCTTTACCCCACTTCTAATAAGTTTTTCGAGACAAAAAGTAACCTATCAACACCTCCATCCATCTCCTCTCTATCTCCATACCAAAATTTTATCATTATCGATTCAACGGTTTAGAGCGTGAAACAAACGCACTTCGCGTTTATAATATTAGTAAGGAAGTAAGGATTTTAGTCAACTAAAAATTTAAAAATATATTATTCGTGTATGAATATTTAGTTCGCTTGTGATTACATTTTAATTTTGCTGGAGTGAGTTAAGTGAAATTACTATTCTTTCAAGTTTATTTGGTGTGTTCAACTTATTCTAAAGTGTTTATTTTCTACAAAGATATAAATTTAGTTTAATTTGTACGAAAATATACCATGAGGGTTTTAAAACACAAATACACTATGACATATTTTTACAATGTTTCCGTTTGAGTCGAGGTTTTTGAGTTTTGTTTTGTGACGATGCTGAATTTTATAGATGAACATTCTGTTCACATAAGTGTGTAAATGTTGTAAATAGAGAAATGATGATGATAAACGTTATGATATCTTTATTTAATTCAAAGGAATTGCCTGAAATAAGTCCACGGCAATATATCGTTTGCCTTGATAAAATTCTTTTCAGAATGTTCATTGCACAAGAAGCTTGCCTTGAATTTTCAAATATAACGATCGAGGTGCTCCTCCGATTGTGAAGTCGAGAGAATGTCACGTAGGTACTTTCTCTGTATTAATCGGAACTCAAACGTAACAAGATGGTGAAGATGATTCCGACACTTTTTTCTAATGGAAACGCGAATACTTTCTCACACTTGTCGTCGTTTGTTTTACGTACTTTTTTAACGGTCTGTAAGTGTAAAATTAAATGCCATTCCTTGCAAGAATTACGATATGAGAAATTTCGATGACTTACTTTTTTTAATTAATTGGAATAAAGTCGCTGATAGTACATTATTTCGAATTTAACAGAACATATACACCCTTATAAATTAAGAGTAATTTCAAATTTTTCACTTGATATAATAAATAAATTATAAAATAACAAAAATGTGCAGTGTTAATAAATTTATAAACTAATGTTTAAAAATAAAGAAAATTACAAACCATTCGATTAGTTCACATTAGCTAAAAAACAATCACCACAATCTAAGCTGTATCATAAGTAATAAATGTACATACCTACATGTTAAGGCCAGTATTATGATTCAAGGTTTTTTTAAGACCGATGTAAGTAGATGTTTCAATAATCCTCCGAATAGACTTAACCTCAACTCTCGAATCTAAAAAACAAATGTAGTTTGTTTATTATAAATACATATCTATAAACCTATCATCGAATCGGATAGGCAGAAGTTATCTTACCATATATAAAATAAAAAATATTTGATGTCAACGACAATGCAATTTACAGGGCCCAACTAATAGTGTAGAACCATCTAGGCATCGCAAAAATATAAGATTCGCCATTCAGAAAGCGGATAATTAGAAACATACATTCCCTGGAATTTTATATATGTACATAAAAAAAAGATTATTATTTTGAACACGGCATGCCCACTAACTTATGTATATACAAATCAATAAAACTTGTAGATACATGCATTCTGAAAGCGTTAACTTATAATCATAAAGAGAAGAAAGTACAATACGACGAAATTATTCGACAGCCCATTAAGGCGCGAATTAAATTACAGTTTACAAAAGAACGTACGGAATGCTTAAAATGGCAAAAGTGAAAGAGGTATATCTATTATGCTACACCACAGATTATGGTGTCAATTTAGGAATTACAAATAAAGTTTTGTAAGCGAACGAGAGTATACATAAGTGAATGTTAAAAATATATTAATTAGTGATTAAGAAATAAATATTAAGTAGTATTAATAAGTAATTGTTAGTTGCATCTCAAATATATTTAAAAAAAATAGTAGTATCTTATGCAAACCGTTGTATATTGAAAAATTAAATTACATGTTAAATATTTGTGGAATGTAGTAAACTCAAAAAACCACAAAGAAAGCAAGTAATTAATATATTAGATAGGTAATTATGTTTTAAGTTCGATTTATATATGGTCACTAATACTTTTAAAACATTTGTTGATCCGACGACAGACATTGTTTTGTCATAGAATAAAAAGCATTACAAAAAAAATATAGATATGCTAAAACACCAAAAACGAAGAATTACATTTTTATCCAATAAATATATAAAAAATGGTAGAACAATAAATAAAAATCAGGACGGCGATAACAGCTCTGCATAACAGATCCAACTATATCTAGGAACCATCCAGAATACCCTGTAATTGTCCAAAAGTGATATTATAATTGGTCAAACTATTTAGGAAGAGAAGAAGTACGAACACACGCGATTCAGGATAGCCAAATATATTGTAATTATTTATATAGTAAATAAATATATTTATTTACACTACAATAGGCGTAGAATAATAGTATAGACAATTTTAAATGTTTCGAATTAAAAGAAAATTTCTTAAATTATAAACAACTGCTGATGTTTAGAGGCGATACGTCATGTGTCAATAGTTGCATTTTTTTTAAATACAAAGTGTATTTGTGCTGTCTTTTTGTTATATTTTTTCTTGGGTACAACTTGTACCTTTTAGCTAGGTATGAAAATAATTGCTTGGAAGTGTATAGGAGACAATGCTTTTGATAGAGACCCGTGATAAACCGTGACCGCGTAGATTACTGGTGTAGTTCCCAAAGGTCAAGATCGGACTATTCATGTTACTCTACATCTATATCTTTAGATATCATAAATAAATGCGAAACCACGGCCTAAAAATATTTTCTCTTTCTGTAATCTGATTAGATTAACGTAGTATTACTTTTGAAAAGTATTTTGATTTCTGATTCAAGACAATGCTATCTACGAATATTAATAATAGTGTATTTACTTACTCAGACTTACATCCATCGTTGATAGTAAATTTAGACAAAGTTAATAAGGAATTATTTACAAGGAGTTGGAAAGAAGGATAATGATTTGTAAAGTACAGTTTCAATATTTCACGTAATTTTTGAGACGTTTATCAAGTAAACACATATCAATTAATGGAATTTACGCTTTTGGCAATACGTCATAATATTACAATGAATTTGAATGGAAAGTGTCAAACTAGTACAAATGTATATTTGCAGTTCGTGGAAAAATATAGAACAGGCATATGAAACATACATAATATAACAAGTAAATACAACATACTTTTTATTTATATTCACACATATTCAATTCTAAATTGAAGTTATTGCATTAACATAAAACTTATTGAATTTCGGTTTAATTTCTGTTTCATTTCACCATAGAACTCCCATATGATTTAAGTTAAGTCAATACTTATATTAGTCATCAAACTTTGTCCCAATAAATACCAAAATCTAAATAACCACCTTTATCACTTAATTGAACTATTCATACAGAGTTAGTACTTTTTACTATACGGCAACAAAAAAAGCAATGCTTGGATAGTAATAAAACCGTAGGCATAGGCTCGAACATAAAATATATCTAAAGCCACCTCTTCAAATAATCTGTATAAACAATAAACAATAGTCTTATTTAAAACAAGGTTATATAAGTACTTGACAGGTTCTTCCAACAGGTAAAGGCTATTTTTATCTAAAGCCTTTCTTAATCATGGAAATTGTTCGTGTGTTTTGATTTTTCTACTTCGATGAAGTTTCGAGTGCTCATCGATCAAGTTACGACAAAAGAGTTAACAAGTGTTCGGTGCGTAGTTCAACAGTATATTAACACGAGAATTACTTATAACTACTCAATTTCCACTTGACAAAGGGGTATAGTATGATAATGCTTTTGTTAAAAGCTGACTATGAGTAGTGCTGTTGATACCGGTCAAGATACAAAACTACATTTTTTTTCTATGCTATAACTCAGATGAAGACTGATACATACATGTTATTTGATATATGTAAATATTTTCTAATTCTTTTAAAATATTTAGAGTTTAATTACAATATTATCTAAGACTAGGTGAGGATATGGCCCGCGATGGCTTTTAGATTAGATTTTCAATTTGAGAATATTAGAAATTAAAAAAAATCTTCATATTTACATTGAAATTTTATGAATAATATCTAAGTTAATCGTCGAAATATTCTAATACACTACCGTGACGCTATCTGAACTTTGTATTTGACTTTTATTTGCATATAACCATAATCAAAAGCGTGTTAAGAAATAATATAAATAAATATATCTGAACTCACCCCTCATTCAAATGTTTCGACGTCTCAATCGGGTATTGGATCAGTTCCTATTACTCGACCTGTTTGCAGATGAATGGAAAGAATTGTTTACCACATTCAGGTTTTTTTGTGAGAGGTTAGAGTGACTGGATTGTTCAGTACTATTTAGTTAATGTATGTTTTCTTCTTGTTGTTTTGGTTTTTTAAATGTTTGGTTTACATAATGTAAGGTTTACCTGTTAATCTGTGTAATCCATACTAATATTATAAATGCGAAAGAGTTTGTTTGTTACGCTTTCTCGTCTAAACCCCTGAATAGATTTTGATGAATTTTGGTACAGAGATAGGTCGGACCCTGGAAAAGGAGATAGGCTACCTTTTTATCGCGAAAAACTTCTAGGAAGTGGGGTAAAGAGAGGGATAAAATTTGTATGTAACTTTTTTTTGCGTCATCCGGGTTGTTTGACAAAATCAATATTAACGCGAGCGAAGCTGCACGTAAAATCTAGTAAATAATATTTTAGCACTCAAAAAGTCTTCCCACTAAGGCTACGTTCCACTAAATGTCTACAACGCTTACGCTCACGACTGCAGACTTTCCATTTGCAAGTAAGAGTTACAATCTTTAATTCAAGTGGAATAGAGTATGGGTCCACCCTTCCAGATGGGTCGTTGTGAGCTTGGGGTGAGTGAAAATAATGATGTCATCAGGGACATTTTAGCCGTGACAATAACGGTTGTGTTCGTCATGTATAACTGCTAAGAGCAAGTTTTAAGTGTTTTGAACACTCAGTCTATCGCATAGCCTATAATATATAACTACATTGTTTGTTTACCTAATTCTAAACATAGCTTGAAAAGTTATATCTCTAAGTAACATATTTTTTTTGCCGAAAACAAAACATCTTCATGTCCAAAGTTATTTAGTGTTAGGTGCAGTACGTTTTCTTCTTCCACAAATCTCTATCAGCCACCATCTCTTCATTCACTCCATTTTCTTTCACCTCATTCCTCACACACTCTATCCATTTTTTATTTGGCCTTTCTCTTCCTTTCCATCCTCAACATTCATATCCATTACTATTCTCAACACATATGTTTCCTCTCTTTTCATGACATGTCCAAACCAAGACAAACGATTCCCTTTCAACTTCTATACCACTGGCGCCACTTGCAAACTCCCTCTAACATAGTAATTCCTGACTTTGTCCATTCTTGTAACACCACACATCCATCTCAACAGTATCGTATTTTTGTTGCATGCAATCGACAATTATCCGTCTTCTAACTAGCCCAGCACTTTGATCCATACAGTATGACAGGTCTTATAATCGACATGTTTTGTCGAAAACAAAACATTCCTTAAAAATATAACTAAAAGTTGTAGAATACTTGTACGTTTAAATCGTTTCATCGTCGCCAAGAAAACTAGTCGTTTGTGGATCAAATGTAAAACATTACCGGCCGCACAGGCCTTATCAACACATCAAAAACAATTTAGCTGTTGTGAATCCTGTTTCATTTTACTTATAACTCTAAAATACGGTAACAACCGGTACCAGTAGACTGGACCTTTCTTATTCGTACGATGTTCTGCGGAATATCGACGTTGCGTGTTTTCGTATGCGTAACATTAAAACTAAAATTCTCCAATCTAATTAAAGTACAGCTCTATATAGTTCTGCTAATATTAAAAATATATGTATATTCTTTACAGTGGTAGCGTTTGCCTTCTTTTTTCTTTATAGGATTAGCGTTATGGCTACAATCCCATCTGATATTAAGTGACAATGTGACCCAATATGGGAAATGCGCTAAGCCGCTAAGCCTAGTGGAGGGACTAGCTCTCGAGTGCAAGTACCGGAACACACCTGTAGGTTTTTAACGGCAGTTTTTCAACTTGCGGGCGGTAGCTAACCTGGCGGGTCTTAGAAAAAGCCCTACCACCATGCTGTAGTTTCCTGACGTTGTTTTCCGTAATCGAAAGCACAGGCTAGTGGATTCCAACTCACATCGATTGACGCGGTGCCGGTACACACTATTAACTACTGACGGACCATCATCATTTCAAACTACATACTCACCTGATGTAAAATGAAGATGTGACTCAAGATGGTAATGTGTTAAGAGTAGTAGATCATGTGCCTCTCCGATGCAGCTGACGAGATACACAGATAGGTATTTGAAAACAGATTTACAATTTAAAAGTCGTAGCTAGTCGGCTAGAAGAAGTATGGGCGCTGTCTCTTTTGTCTCTTTTTGACAACACAGGTGTTAGAAGTGTCGCCGTGGTGTATTCTAGTGGTTAGTGTTGGGTGATTAGCACCCAATGATTCACTACGTGCTCCTCTCGCCATAGGTAATGCGCTTGATCGCTACGGTGAAGAAGTTCGTAAAGATTAAATTTTAAACATAACATTAATATAAACTGGTGGTAGCTAGTCAGACGGGTGTTTAAAATGCCTTACTTAGGTATAAAATTTGATAAAATTTTACATTTACACAATATTTTCCTTTTTTCGTTTTGCCTTAGATGGGTTTTATGTCTCGGGCAACGAGGAAAAACTGGCTATCCCAGTTATTTGTCTTCATAAAGTTTGAGTAAGCACAATCTATGATAATGAAAACATTTATTATTAATTACTCTATGTATATGTAAAAAATAAAAACGAATGTGACAACATTACAAAAAATATTGATTGAGTTAATGGATAGTACAATGTTAAGATTTGCGATAAGTTGTGTGCACAGATGACACGATCATTCAAGAGCCTACGAGTCCAGTGCAGGCTTACGATCTGCTGTAATGGCCTCTTATATACTAATGATGTTCACTACACACACAGAATTAGCATATCGATTGAAATCAAATCAAAACACTGTTTTAAGTAACTGTAAAACATCATTTGCATAATCTATTTTAAATATGACACTACTTCACTTTTTCCTACTTCTAGTATTAAATGTAAACCGAAAAAAAGCTTTCTACATCAGTATTGTGGCGCAATGGTAGCAATTGAACCAGAAGGTCGCATGTTCGATCCTCACCCAATGTTTGTGTAATGTCCATGATTGTTAGTTAAATATGTATAACATATCAGATATATACCGCGTGCTCGTAGCAATTACTAAGCCAAGAAGCCACAAGTTCAATTCTCACCTACAACTGGCTCTTATGTGATGGACATAATTATTCTTTGTGTTTAGATGTGAAACATCGATATATGTATAATATATTTTCCAGGTATTCAGTTAACCAAATAACTTTGGTAACTTTTTAATGTATATGGCCGTGTGTGAAATAGAGTTCTAATAATGTTATTAGCCATATACTGCCTGCTACGATGAGCATACAAAATGAAATCAAAAAATATAATGGCATACTTTTGTCTCCAATGGAATCCAAAAATTAGGGAGCCTTGAATCATCTACGAACGATTCCGTTTCGAATAATTACGGTCCCATTGGGATTTAGTAGTTTTGACAAGATTAAGCGTCCTTATCTATTATTATAATATTACATAGTGGAAAAGTTTGTTCGTTTGTTTGTTTGAACACGCTAATCTTAGGAACTGCCCGTCGGATTTCACGAATTCTTTTTCTATGTGATAGAGCAAACATTGAGGAAGGCTAACCACCAATAGAAACAAAGTTGTATTGAAAAAAGTTACAAAAACTGCCATAATACATTAAATAATTAGAATTAGGTATACAATGTCCTTCAGGTGCTAGATGTAGTGGTTAATTTATATAAAAAGTCATTGGAATTGCCTAATGTTAAGGTAGACTTTAATAAACAGACAATCTATCAAACCGCAGCATATAATAAGTAACTTATTTTCAGTCATGACTTTGGGGAAAAATTCTTAACTAAACTAAAAAAAAAACTAAACTTAAAACTAAACTTAAGAAAAAATAGTATAAAAAGTTGATATTTTTCAAAAGTGTGCTACTAGGCAATTTCTAGCGACATACAAATAGACGGAAAGCAAAGTGATCAAGACTTCCATTTTTCCCTTATGTGGTCTAAAACTTTAAACACCAAAGAGTACCTATATATTTTCTAAAAATGTATGTCATTTATTTAATTATAAGCTATATTGGACTTGATACATATAATGAAATGTCAATCATCGAGAGATTCACAACACGTTAAAATAAGTCATGCTGAACAAGATAGACTAGTGCAAGACGATTATTGTAGTTATCAGAGCGTTTATTAAGGTCCACCGAAAAAAGTAAAAATGCATTAAGTTTTATATCTGTCATAAATAACTTTATGTTTATAGCAAACTGTAGTGACACTATATCAGGATTTTATGAATATAAATAGTTTGGAGAATCCAAAAGTGCACATAAATGTTACGTTAATTGATTACATATCCTGGACCTATAAAATATGTTTGAGCACTGTCCATTCAGTGGTACCAAGTTCGAACATCGCGTTCATTAACATGGGTCGAATGTTATAATGATCCTAAACCAGCTTAGTCACAATCCTCAACTAGAAAATGTCTCGAAAAGTACTCATTGATGTGTTCTGAGAGCGGTATCTGAGTTAGTCTTTAAATTAGACTTTCCGTTTTACAAACTATAAATGGAAATAGAAGCATTAGACTAACCTGTAGCTTCCTTCTAATTGTATATGCTTTATACTGATTTGTCATCTTAGGTTAGTTGTTTTTTAATCAAAAAAACTGGAATATGATAAGCTTGAATAATTGTACATATGTATTAGCAAACATGAGCAAACAATCATAGATTCGTAGTAATCAAGAAATTAATTACAATTTAGTAATGCAATAAAGTTGGTGGCAATTATTCACTGGAGGAAAATAAAACGCGAGTTTTTGACCAGATTTTTAATTTTCATGTAGCGTTGTATATTTAAATTAATAAGCTTAAATATATTTTTGCAAAGTATATAACAATAATAATTGTGTAGCACAAAATAGTTATATTATTTGTCACAACAATTTTGAAGAACAAAATTATTTTACTAAGAGTGCACTCGTTTTATCAGTGCTACGCGTAACGAGGACAATTCACTCTTGACAGTGGAAAAAGCTGTATAAGCTTATAGTAAAGTTTACTTCTTATACAAGTGAGTGTAGAAAAATACCACTTGGCTAGGCGCTATGGACATAGACCTACTGATACCGGAACGCAACACGAACGAACCCGGAACGAATGTTACATCTGATGTGAAAATGATAGACAATATAAATAATGAAAACTTGATATTCGAAAAAATACCATATTTAACAATGCAAACAACAACTTTTTATAAATTATCATTAATATGTTAGCCTTTTTACCACCAATATAATCCGATTATTGTTAGAATGCCATAAGCATGGCTCGGTCGGCTTCCAATCAGTCACTATTGAAATTGAATAAGCGCATATAGAAAATATTGAATAATTTTATATGTCTACAAAACATGATATCAGGTGTCCGTAAAATCTGTTATCTACATTGTAAAGTTGATTATACAAAAGACCGCATATATAAAAAAATACTCAAATGATTTAACCTCCGTCCGTGTACTTAGTTAACACGATTGTTCTCGATACTACATGATAATGGAATTTGAATACATCGCAATCAAAGAAATTTGATTTTTATCTTCTTTCATTATAATCATAATATCATTTTGTACGGATCTATATTCTTTTAATTAGAAGCATTTATACTATGTCTAGGTAATTTTAAATATTTTGTTTTTAATAAAATTATAAAAATCTTATTTTGTATCAAGTCAAATTAAGTATGGTACTTTGACCGATTTAGATTATTCTTATATACTTTATAGGCTTAGTGTTATGGTCTCTATCTTACCTGAGTTTTATTGACGATGTGGCTCAAGAATTTTGTACCCAATACTAACTGAGCCATCATTGCATCATTTCTGTCTCATTAATATTTGTATTGTTATTATGATAACTTTTGCCAATAAATTATAAGTACGGTAGTAGGGCCTTTTATAATACCCGTCTGGCTAGTTACCACCCTCAAGGAGGAAATCTTCTGCCAGATACCTATAGGTGTATTTCGACAGTTGCACTAGGGAACCAGTCCCTCCACTAGGCTTATCGTGTCCACCATCTTGGGCCACATCATCACCTAACATCAGATGAGATAGTGGCCATAACGCTAAACCTATAAAAAAGTAGTAGAACATGACAACTATGTCCTATGGGATTGCAATCGGTATACATCAGGTATCACATTTATAATTGTGACATATTCATTTGTGAATTATTAATTGATATATCCTGTAATCTAGCGAAGTTTTAGACACCTGCATCCGACTGGATCTGGACCATCATTCACATGGTTAGAAACCCGTTATTTGATTTGATTGACCTTTTTTGATTTTTCACATTTCGAGATATGCATGTATATAATACCATATAACCCACGATGAACTGCTATGTCATCGTTGGTTTTGAATTATACTCTTGTGTGTATAATGCTGAATCTACCGTTACTTTGCGGGACTACTATAAAATATGCAAATAAATAAATTGATTCATATATTAAAAATAACATAAATAACACAAATATTTTTAAACTTACATTACAAAGGTATGTACGTAGACGCAAATTGAGGTAATACATAGGATTATTACTATACTCATCGGTTCAAGTAAAGTAGCACATCCTGACAGCCTAAGGTGTGTACGCACCAACACTATTTAATTTTAGTATCGATTACAGTTGCATGCATTAAATTATACGCACACCCACCCGTGAGGCTTTTTGTGAACATACATTAAATGTTCCAGTAACCACATAGTACATTATAAAGAGATCATTAGTCTCTTACTCCCTTATTACACGCGCTGCCGTTATTCAGATGCATTAGCTTAATCAAATCCTAATCATAGGGCGATCGAGAGTGCCTGGATGTTCGAATGTCATACAATGTGAATAAAATTGTAAGTACTATGCAACTTTTTGATAATAAATCCTACATGCTATTCAACAACAAAAAAACTGTGCAGAAAAAGAGACAGACTTTAAAAATAGTGACGTAGGTAAATATTATTACATTATGTGCACATGAGAGTCAGTTCTTTCACTAGGCTTAACATGTTGCCATAGTTGGCCACATAGCCACTTAACCATCAAATGAGTTGTCATTGTGACCAAACGTCTATAAAGCGTATAAAGAAATAAAAAACAACATTGTGTGTTACGCGGTTACTAGCTATTCTGTAGTAGTCATTTAAGTAGGTTAATTAAATAAGTAAAGTAGTGACTAATATAAAAAAGTATATTATTTGTTCCAATAAACTCCGTTTCTTTCCGTATTATCACCTTGAGAACGATCTCACAAAGTGTCTCTCCAATTCAATGCGTTTATCAGTAAGTGGAAGTATTATCTTTTATAAGATGGGACGTCGGTGCACGAGCCGGACGAAAGCGACGCCACGTCTCATAGCCATTTGATGCATCTGTAATGTCGACATGCATTCAGTAAAATAAATGTATAGTATGATACATAAATAACAACGGAATTGAGGGAATGAATTAAAGCTTATAGCGGGTCCCAACTGGAGGATAATGGGTCATGACTGAGGCATACTCTAAGATAAAATAGAAAACAAATTTAAAATAAAAATGGTTATATTATTATTATTATTGTTGTTATAATACTTTATACGCACATTATTTTTAAATTTGGCCTCTATATGCAGATATTACTTTTAATTAAATAGAAAATATTCAAGCGAATAAAATAACATTGAAGTGGACGAAACAGATGATAAAGATCACAAAGAATTCCCAAATTAAATATTAAAATAGGGTCCTATAATAATCGTAGAAAATATACAATTGCGAAATTAAGTGAATTTGCAATAAATTCAATTGTCCAAATGAATTTTCAGTTACCATATACAAAATACTACTAAATATAAATAATAACAATTATTTTAATATTAAATGTGTAGCTGTGATACACTAAATAAATTTATTTAAACGTATCTTTGAATTTTCATCCAATATACACGTAATTAAAAAGACAAGAAATATGTAGTCAAAAATATTACATTCCTTACAATGATACTATTAATGTTGTAATGCTAATTTTATGATAATCAGTAAAAACAATTACTGTGTTAAAAATATATAATAATCATATCCTAGTTCCTTTCTCTGCAACTGTAATTCCAACCACACCATTTGGATGAATGGTGTGCCACGACCACGTTTCGCACGGATTTTTTTTCCCTGAACGACCACCCTGTGTAACCATCTTGCGTCTTCGGTGTTTTACGGACCGATACGATTTGGAGACCTTTAAGAAGAGAGCTTACACATACCTTACAGACCGGCAACGCATCTGCGATTCCTCTGGTATTGTGGGTGTCTATGGGTGGCGGCGATGACTTACCATCAGGTAACCGGCTTGCTCGTTTGCCCTCTAATATATATATAAGTAATAATAAGTATGGCAATACCGTTTTTCATTTTCTTTACAATGGTACAACGATTATTCTGTATTTTGCGTTGGGAATCGAACCAATACAGACAGTCTTATGCTCGCTCATCCGTTACGTGAAGCTTGCTAATATAGACACGTAACAAAATTCAAGAGCGAAACGAATATCTCAATTTTATACGCACACTCTATCCGGATTACGAGATTAATGAAATGAACCATTGAATTGGAAAAACAATTTCATTGGATTTGAACACGTGCCGATCTATTTATAAGATATATATTGTACCTAACCAGATTAACATTGTTTTATTCTTGAAGTACTTATTTATTTGCTGATAAATAAGTGTCTCTTTATTCTAACGAAGAAACATGATTACATTCCTTAACTTTGAAACTTTTATACAAAAAAGTAAATAAATATTTGTTATTAATTTTTGGCAATATTGTATTACAAATAATTTCATAAATTGAATCCCATTGTCCATTTAAATACAGGTAATTTAAGTATTATATAAAATATGTGATTTGTAAATTATGTTTACAAATGTAATTAACAATAAAAAAATAGGAAGGGACCTTTTATTGAATCTATGTCTCTACGATACAGGCCTGCAATGTGGTGTATGACTATGATCTAGTAAACAGAGGACTTGAAGACTCCTTATGAAGGCTAGAAGCTCTTCCTAGCTTAAGATACTGTGAAAAATTTACGAGTGACAAATAAATCAACCGTCCACTTACTCACACTTCATTTGTAATAGTGACTTTGCGTACTTGAGTGCAAGCATGCCGTTTCTTAGCCATTAATATAGCTGACAGACCCCAAGGTTTGATATTTGATCAAGTGCTTGGCATATACGCATGCAGCCAAGTAAGGCAATTCCTCAGGAGGTTCCCAAATCGCTGAAATCCCGACGGCTACCTCCGACAAGGACTACGAGCAATTTGAAACACTTTCCAGGAAGTAGGGAAGGTCAGGACACCGATATATTACGATAAGATAACACGATTTTAGTGGGTATTTCTGGTAAAACAAGGTGAGTCTCAAATAAACTTATCATAGCCTGATCAAATAAAAGTGGGCGGGTGGTCCATAAATAGATTTTTACCCACGTAAATTAATTTTCTTGGTCTCAATTGCAATACAATTGCAAACTATGAAATGCTCTATGAATTATACATATTTATGACACATTAAAGGGTACGTTTTTTATAGTTATGGGCATAATCTCAACTGATCTTATGTCACGATACGGCCCAATATGGTATATACGCTAAACCTGACTCACAAGTGCAACTACCGGAATACACCTAGTAGTATTTGGCGGCAGATTTTCAACTTGAGGGTGGTAGCTAGCCAGGCGGGCATTAGAGAAAGTCCTACCACCATGCTATGGTTTCCTCACGATTTTTTCTTCACCGAAAGCTCAAGATCATTGTAGGTGGATTCGAATTCATGTCTCATGACGCGGAGGCTTTATACACTACCACTGAGCTAACTATCATCACTTCAAAAGTCAAAATTTATTAAGTTTTTATTCTTAAATCTCGCTCAAACACGTGGCCATAAGGTAGTAAAATTAGGCTACAAAATTGATTATATTTTAAAAATTCAAAGTATTGTTATCGATTACTAGCTGTGCCCGAGACTTTGTTCGCGTGGAACTAAAACTTATTTATAATTGTTGACCGTTTTTAATAAGCTTTTATTATTAATACGCTTTTATTAGCTTCACACGTATGTTAGTATGTAACGGAATCTTTGAACATGATTTTGACCTCCTTCAAAACGTCCGATTAACTCGAAATTTGGCATACTTTTTAAGGATATCGAAAATATTGTGTACTATAATTCTTCAACTCGGTATATCGAGTAAATATTCTAAAAGCAGCCAATATATACTTAAACTCACTTTAGTTGTAAATTGATGTAATGAAAAATATAAATAATAGTTTAAAAAAACTAAAAAATACGCTTTTATAAAAAAATCAACTAAAAATGAAAAATAAATAATAGTTAAAATACGCTTTTATAGAAAATCCAATTAAAAATTTGAAAATTTGAATTAAAAATAGTATAAAAAAAATATATTTTATTATAAAAAAAGCGTGGGGCGCTTTTCAGGATTTTATCAAAATAACCCTTCTACTCATATCTGTTCATAAAATATTTATAACTATTGATACCATGCACCCCACCCTTTTTTTTACAATGAAATCATTATTACTTACACTATTTTTAATTCAAATTTACTAAAATATATTTTCTATTTTTTAGTTGAATTTTCTATAAAAGCGTATTTTTTTAGTTTTTTTAAACTATTATTTATTGTAAGTATTTTCAATACAGCTTATCTCCAATTGGTGGTAGCATGACGTTTAATAGCCCTCATTTGATATAGCAATCCTTATTGATTACTATATTGAAGACAAAATGAGTTTTGGAAATCCTCCTAGTAGTTCCAAAAATTAACGCGTTCAAACAAACAAACTTCTTCCTTTAACTGTTTAAGGACGTTTTCGAACGTGTTCTCAACTGTAAACTACCTGATCTTTTAATTTTAAAACTGAATTTACTTTCAAAAATATATTTTTATGTCTTCCATATCAGTGTGTTTACTTTTATTTAACTATTTATTAATAGTTATTATTATTATTTAAAGTTAGAATAAGAGCGTCATAAAACATAATACCTAAATACCAAATCATAAAACAATAAATATAATTATTATCCAGTAAACTTTAAAAGAGCATTTACTTATTTATAATTAGGATAGCAAAGCTTCTGAGGACAGGTCATCGTAACCTATATTAACTCAAATTCCGTTGAATGCAAACAACGTTTTCATCCACTACACGGTGCTAAGATAATTGCTATGGTTAGGTATGGTTAGCCTAGTCTGGACATTTGTGTCTCTAAGTCTCTAAATTTATGCCAGTCAAAAGTGACCTTCTGATCCAGTCTCCAATCTAGTCTTAGCGTGTCAGTGTCTTTAAAAACATAATTGCTTAACACTAAGACTGTGATAAAACGTTAACTAATGTGATATAAAAACGGCCAATTTACATTTGAAGTGTTAAGGTTATAAATGTGAAGGTAAAAAAAATTCTTGGCACACTTACCGGAATTGCAAACAAGAAACGAGACATGGTTTAGAAAAAATTCCAACAAATACTGGAGGGTCACAGGGCCGCGCTCGTAACCGCAACCTAACGATAGTCATTGTCCAGTACGTGTTTGACAATAAACATGCTGCCTTTGTAAATTTATTCACACTCGTGTGTGATTCCACAATATATATGACATGAATTACTTGATTATTAAAGATTTTAAACATAGTGTTGTTATATAAGTCAGAATTTCTCTAACTAGAGAAATTTATACACTATCCATGAGTGTGATACATCCAAATAAAGACTATTAAGCAAGCAATGTTTATAATCTATATGTATCTTATTACTTTCTAAAAAAATATATTTATCTATTGTAATATAATTTTAAATATATAAAGTTACATGTGTTTTTAGTTTGCAACGTCAATATTATTAATAATATTTCATATGGATTTAAGTAGTATTTTCTTCAATGTTGTCACTTACTATATAACATTGTGAGAATTATAGATTTTCTCTATACTTATTATAGAGCCAACGTCCGTTTATCTATTCATTAGTATACCGAGTTATTATAACTTCAGAACTATTAATTATTTATGTATGCTCTCTGTTCATGTTTTAGTTTACGTTTTATCGTGATAGGTAGTATATGGACCAAGTAATACAAATAATAGTAAATTAAGCCGCAGAATGTTAATAAACTTGCAAATCTGTTTTAAGTATTAAATATGTTTTATAATTTACCATTAATTATATTTTATATTTTAATGAAGCCGGCATACGGGCGTACCTACTTCAATATAATTAAAATAGTCATGTAAGAGTAATTTCGTTAATATATGTGCATAATTGCAATTTATTGTTTCGCTTCATTTCAAATGAACACAATCACGCTACGGCAGTAAAATTATGCATATGTGTACATGTGTTGCATCTATTGGTTAGGCATATTATGATAATGTACAACTTCTGAGTTTAACAAACGCTTTATGGAACACTTCTTATTTGATGCAATGATAATTAAAATAAAAAAATATTTATCATATAAAGAAAGCATGATTTATTATTCTAAAACTAATTATTATAAATTAACATCCTTGAAGATTTTACATCTACTAGACATACCACTACAGAGGTGGCAGGTAGCAAAAAAAAAAATAGCACGTTTTTTATATAATCAAAAATTACTTGCCTTGTACCAAACATTCATATGACCTGCATGATTAATGAATATACTCTATTGTAGATTGTTCGTCAAAAGTTAAGAACCGACAATATTTATTTGTAAAATTTATCAACTTCTTTTAATAAGTTAGCATTGTGTGTGGTAATTTTTTTTAAACATTTCTGTCATAATCTATATATAATTCAGAAATATTTATTTCAATTGTTATTTACTGTATGGTGCCGTTCATAAAATATGTTCGCACTTATGAACGGAGGGGGTGTCGTATACTGTGACATGGGTGGTTCGAAGAAAACGGGGCGTTGACAGTTCATAAAGCATTTTTGTAAAGTTGTACATTTGTATATTACAGATATTTATTATTTAATGTTTAATTGTTACAACCAAAAATATTTACATATATTGAAATTTATATTCTGCTATTAATTGCCATATATTATGTACAGGGAGATCTACCATTTGTGACGTAATATTGATAAGGGGATCGCAGAAGTTTGAACGGCCCCTAAATAGATTTTTTTCTAATGCCCAGAATTACCAGTCTAGACAATAATAGTAATCTGTAATACTTAAATCAGATTGAAAGTATATTTATGTTTTGAAAAGTAAATTACCTGTCCGCTTTATTGGACTCTAAATTTAACACAAAACAAAATTAACCTGTTATTTTTAGTATATGTTGCATAATAGTAGGTCTTCTAATGCCCGCGTGGTTAGTAACCACCCTTAAGTTGAAAATATGCCGCCAAATACCTATAAGATGGAATACCTATACGAGTGTTTCGGCAGTTACAGTGGAAAGCCAGTCCTTCCGCTAGGCTTAGC
This sequence comes from Actias luna, assembly GCA_039707435.1. Classification (NCBI taxonomy): domain Eukaryota; kingdom Metazoa; phylum Arthropoda; class Insecta; order Lepidoptera; family Saturniidae; genus Actias; species Actias luna. Next base: position 9,304,806 of record JAZHAC010000006.1, on the reverse strand, counting down.
GTGACCACCATCTTAGGACACATGGTCACTTAACATCAGGAGAAGTTGTAGCCATAATGCTAAAACCTTAACTATAAACGAAAGACGTAGTAGCTAATAATTGGAAATGATTAATTCATATTGTGTTGCAAAATTTACCGATTCAAAATGTTATACACTTCCTTGAGTTTTGCAAACATTTCAGTGACACTTCTATATAAAATTCTATTATACGCACGGACGTAAATAAACTTATTTATTTATTATATTTCAGAAACGAAGATAATTTACTTACATACATGTAAAAATATACATAAATTTTAACTGTACACAATCCTGCACCGTAACTATAATCTTGATCTGATTTTATTTGAAGATTTTATTATAAACATTTGTGCATTTTAAATTTCGATACAATAAAAAACTTCGTGAATTCGTCGCGACTTCTTAATTTTCCTTAATAAAATCGTAAAACGAGTGATAAATATAACTCGTGTCTTCAGTAAATACTTACAAAGTATAAAATCGGAAAGTAAGTTATACGGTACATTCCGAAGTTTTTGCCTTCCGTATGAATTTTTATGATTTTTCCTTAATTATGACTATTGTATAATAGTCATATTTTTCTTAATCAATAAAATAAGTAAGTACTGTAATTTACTTGCAAAGCGAAATTTTCGTACATTTAATTCAAATACCTGTCGCTCGAAGAAGAAAGAGACTATAGATTAGTGGAACAAATTTCCTCTGAATACTTTAAAATAAATTAAAGTTTATTACTCAAAGAGAGAGAGACGAACTTCTTAGGTATCCATGGATTCACCGTGCGCGTGCCGACTCCATCGTATAGCAGAGAGGGAAACTTCGAGCAGTTGCCTAGACTTGTGACACGGATGTAGGTTTCAGGGGTTCCTTTCTGACGCGTATCAACACTCACCTTCACTACTCGTATCTTTCCCTACCCAACCAAATTTGATAGGACCATGCTAGCGCAGCGTTAGAGACACATTCTAATAAAGAACATACTGCAACCTTGTACAGGCCAAGATTTTTTTGTACATTATAGAGCAATTTTGCTGGAATGACACTCGCTCCCACTTCGTTAAAATAAATAAAAAATAAACGACAAACATCGTGAAATATTAATCGAACTTGTAACGGACACGTATAAAAAATTACAAAATAGGTCATTCGATAAAATAATATCTTTTGTTAAATAATATATAGTAATCCCAATTTCATAAATATTATGTTTCCTCATCATAGGTCAAAAGTCATACAGAATAAGCGATGGTTTATTATGAAACCGATCTTTCACCTTAGCGACTGTTGTATCAGTTTCGTACAAAACCCAATGTATGCCTTTCTAGTTTTTTTGTGTCATTGTACCCTTATCTGCTTTAGACATCGTTTGATATTATTTTTATATACATGCGAGTGACTTTTTGATATTTAAGATTATTGATGAACACAAAAAAATATATTTAAAAATACTATTTTTAGAAAAGAATGATAATAAAAACAAATATAAACTAGACATCAACGATTATTTAAAATTAATATTACTTGTTTAAAGAGAGGCTTTTAGGTATACTACTGACACCAATACCAACCCCTTAATTACTAATTTTGCACAAATAAAGGTATTCCTGAAATTGTTGTATATCAACTTCAAAACGCTAAATTCATTTTGACTTTGACACGTTTAAATTTGAAACATAATACGTATTTACCATTTAGCAAATAATATATATAGACCTAGGCTACGTTTTGCTCTACCGATATATAAGAGGCCGGATTTTATGTCGAACTCAATAGAAAAGACCTCTATTAATGTAGTTATAGATAATGTTATTAGTATATTAAAATATATATCTATATAAAAATAATTCGTTTTCATTACGTCTTATAATTGAAATAGATAGGTATGCCACAAAAACTTATAATTATTATTTTCAGACACTGCATAGAACAAAATACAGAATAAATTTACGGGTAAATAACACTTACCGATTTAATTGTTTGAGCAAATGATAATATTTTTAATTTTACAAATAACTTAACTACGTGATTTGTTTGCTTATCCACACCATAACTTTCAAGAATGCGTTTAAAATTGACAACGGTTTACTTAAGTAGCCAATTATCGAATTCAACGTAAAGCTTGTATTTAAGTAGTCAATGTAAGACATTAATAGTAAGGTGTCATAATAAATGTCACAGAGTCAATCCTTAATTCAAAGTGTTTGATGGCTATTAAAAACGAAAATAAAATCAGTACGATTTATTAAATTCAGTAACATCTTAACCAATATTCCGTTGAATTACCAATACCGGTTGGATTTTGTACATAAATTATATCACTACTGTATCGCATATCTTCATAAAAATTTAAGTAATAAATGTTCTGTTTATTTAATTCTTTAGGTAAACCCCAAATTCTGAAGCTTGTTCGTTTACAAATCACATACTAAACTTTGAGTTATGAGCACTTACTACATTTTAAGATTTATAAATGAACCTATCAAGTATAATAGTGATTTTCTTTGACACTGTAAAGAATGTGTGCTTAACTTATTATATAGTATGTGTAAAATGGTCGAAGAGTTGAACGATTTAGTTAACTCTACATCCATTGACGTTATTTCCCGTTGCTTGGCATAAACAAATACCATATTCATGTTTCTTAAAAAAAAAAAAATCTGTGTTGTGTTTTTGTATTTTTTTCAATACAGCTCCTATTAGTCATAGCGTAACGTTAAATAGCCTAAAGCCTTCCTCAATTATTGTTCAAATAAATACAAACATAATATTATAAATACGAATGATAGTTTTAAAGATTAGTGCAGTCAAACAAATAAAAATTTCCACTTTATAATAATATAACATAGATGTATGGAAGACTGACTTTCTTTGTCTTACTAAAATAAATACATCTAGCTAATTAACCTCGGAAAGAAAAATACTAAATACGGCACAGTCGCCGTCTCATATATGTCTGACGCAGTACGATTTCGGTTTAATAACGAGGCTCGCCGTTTATTATTCTATTGGAGTTCCTTGAGTTTTTGGACCTTTGTACACGAAGGTGTTTATTTTTAGGCCTATGTACTCGTGACTTGTGTGTGGTGAAAAGTGCCCCAGAAGGGTTGGCTGGCCGGTTGGTGCGTAGGTCGGTAGCAGCAGCTCTAACCTCCCGGTGGAACCATTACATATCTATTACACACAATTTAATGTACATACACCACTCTACGCGTTAATTACGATTTTGGAGCGCCGAGGATTCAGGTAAAAAAAGGTGTTGAGTATCGCAAATATCAGATAGAGTTGTCCGCGACGAGCAATTACAGAGAGTGGATAGTGCGAACAATATGCATAATTACATATAAGAACTGCTCACTTATTGGTACTAGATACACATCATTAAAATTCTTTATATTAATTAAGCAGTCAACACAAATTGAAAGGTTCATTTGAGATTTCGATGTTGAAAATTTATTGATGTCTGCCAATAATTGTATCGAGGCATTTGAGTGACAATGTAAAGTTGCAAAGTCACGTGTGTACGCGAAATCTGTACCAGCATGGGAATCTCGCCTCACATCGGAACCCAACACAATAACAAGAGATCGACAATTGACCTGACGTCATACATCACGATGAGAACCCGGTTCACACGGTAAGAACAGTATTCATTGACAGGAGTAATAAGATGGCAAATTGGATAGACAGTACGATCGTCAGAAGTCTAATTAAAATGGTATACGTCAATATAAAACATAATGAAAGTCGCGTTTACATTCACCGTACGTGGCTTACAAATTTTATGAAAGAGTTGACGATGATAGACGATAATATAATACTCACAGAGAGCTTATCCCTCCATTAGAAATCAATTTATTATTTTATATTTCGATACTTTGTAAATCCAGTCTGTTATAAGTATAGTATAATGACGACGATTCAAATATTTTGTTAAAAAATTGGTAAGCTATGTTGCTTTGACTCGCGAACTTGAATGTTTTGGAAACTGTTATTTACCTCTACTTAAACTAATCTATACAAATAAATAAAAGTCTGAACTGTCAGTTTGTGATATTCAAATAACAGCAAAATAGAACCGATTTTTATGAGGCTTTCACTGACAAATAGCTGGTGTTATAATTTGTAAGTTAGAAAAATAGTGTTCTGAGAATAAATATTAATATATAAATTTTAGCTATCAGCTAGTATGTAAATGTATAGTTTCTAGTGATACATTATAAGCACGTCAGAAAGTAGGCTTAGCATGTCCACCGCCTTGGACTTCTTACCTTGTTGATATTGTATCCATAACACTAAACCTACAAACTGCATAAATAAAGATCAAAATCAAGTAAACATATAGGAAGAAAACAAATTGTGTGCTATAAAAATGTCTTCGGGGCTTTACACACTAAAAAGTTACCCAAGTAAATAAATTTAGTAAAAACTATTTACATTTAAATATGTGTATGTATAGGAATTCGTCACCTAATAGTATATGCGATAAACGAATTTTATACATTACATTTCTTATTATTTATTGATTATATAATACCGTTAATAATTAATTTAGGTGTAGCACCTAAATTATGGATCGTGGCATGACAAAACGATTGGTGGTAAGAACAATGCAAAATCTCTTCACCTCTCTTTATTATAGTTAGGGTTTAGCGTTATGGCCATAATTTCACCTAGTCTTACGTGACAATACGGCCCACGTTGGTAGACACGCTACACCTGTGCAGGGACTGGCTCTCAAGTGCAACTGCCGGAACACACCTATTTGTATTTGATGGCAGATTTTCAACTTGAGGGTGGTTGCTAGCCAGACGGACGTTAGAAAAAGCCTTACCATCATGCTATGGTTTCCGCACAATGTTTTCCATCACCGATAACTCAAGCTCAGTGTAGGTGGTTTCGAACTCACGCTCTTGACGCGGAGTCCATACGCACTACCACTGAGCTATCATCGCTCTCTGTTATTCGTCCCTATCTATCACTGTCATAGCAACCTACTCAAATATCTTTAATTTATATTTCAAAAACGCCATATAAGGAAGTAAAAAATACGTTACACTATATACATATACAAATAGAAAATTTATTCGATAATTTTTAAATCATTAAAGTTAAAAAAAATACACATACAATACATGACTTTCGACATAAATATAAACTTATTTAGATATACTCCACTTGGATGTAATTAAAACAAGTTACTTATCAGAGAATACTTTAGTTCTCTCTCGGACCAACTGAATTATTAATTGGATTGGCGTGCTTAATAGAGGTTATAAAATTGATCTTCATTACGATTCACAAATATATTATACGACATTAGGCAACGAGTTATTATAAGTCGGTTACTCTTTTTGAACTATTATTGCTTATTATTTGAAACCCATCCAGGCTATACATTGTGGCCATTAAAATTAGAAATAATAAATAAAGCGATTTGGATTTTTCTATTTATAACGCAAACGAAACAACAGTCGAAAATATGTTGTATTCATATATTGGGTAAAAGTATAAAAAAGTTGAATGATCAAATATTAGTAATAAAAAAAACATGTAACAAAATACTTTATGAAATTTAGGCCCTAAGAAGGTACTTATAAAAGTTGTAGCATTTATACCGGTTCTAAAATATCCCAGTTATTGAGAACCATCGCAAGAAACATCCACATCATAATTTTCACTAAATATTTAATTTACAGATATTATATGTATAGATATATATAAATATATATTATAATATATTTTTTTCTGAAATTATACATAAAAATAATCTAAAAATGCTTGCTTTTCGTAAATGGTACCTAAACAAAATTCATACTCTCGAATTTAACCGAATCCGAATTATCATTTTCAATATTATTAGCTGCTACTTGAATATTTTAACGCCTAACCAATTGCAGAAAGCAAATACCATTTCGTTCAATTATTGTCGATAAATTTTATGGTTATGTACCATATTACTTGAATTAAAAGGAACTTAACAAAACTCGAATATCAAATGACAATGTAATCTAATTTGGTGTTATACAAATGACTATGGGTACGGTTACATTTTCAGTTAATATAGTATCATAAATCAATGTATGTAAAATTAAACTACTGGATAAAAATAATTAAGTGCACTTCTATATGATTACCTTATAAAAATACAAAATATTTAACTCCGGTAAAATTGTCATTACGAACGTAGCTAACAATAAAGTCACTTTAAAAAATATACGTGTATTAACAGAAGTAACTACATATTATCCAGATAACCGTAATACTGTAAGTTGTATTAAATTATATAATTTTAATTATAAGCAACATCTACATCTTTGAACGAAACGTAAAATTATATGCAAAGAAACGTGTTTCGATAATTAATACGAATTTAATGTTTTAAAATGAAAGAGAAAGATGTGATAGATAAGTCAAATAATAGTTGATTTAGTTGTTTAAAATATGTTCTTACTATACATACAGTAAAATCATATCTGGGGTAAATAAGTACATATATTAAATATTTTTGCAAGTTTTTAGGGTGTACCGTATTATCGATATAGAAACCAAGAATTTTATGTCTACAATTTATGTTTGTGTGATTGTCTGTGCAGCACTCTGGAACTGATGGATAGATTTTGCTAAAATCTAAGATGGTGCTAAGATATAGTACACCAATTTTTATGCCCTAAAACGAAAGGCCATTCTGGATAGAGAATCAAAAATGAAATCGTGTTGCAAATGAAGGTCTTAATGGATTTTTATATAAATGAATTGTAAATGTACATATCTATTCTGTATCTGATAAGTGAACTACAAAACTTAACTATATTTCTGTTAAATTTTGTTGATCTATGTTATGAAACTAAACTCTAAAGATAATGAGACCTTCCACCCTCAAGTTAAAAATCTGCCGCCAAATACCTATAGGTGTGTTCCGGCAGTTGTTCTTGAGAGGCAATTCCGCCACAACGCTTAGCGTGTTCATCATCTTGGACCACAACATCAATTACCTTCATAAAAGATTGTAGCCATAACATTTAAAAAAGCCTGCTCAAACAGCATTGGAAACTTTTTAACGTTATCAGAATAGTTTAAATATTATTCCAGTAGCTGTTTTTCTTGCCTTTAAGTGTTTGTTAGTTTATTTTTATTCGACAATACCTATTTTGTAATAAATTCTGAAGACAGAAACGAAGTCGCGCGTATAGCATGTCTAAAACCATTGGCCACTAGCTTAGTAAACATCCACCAAATTTTTTTATCGCAACATTTCAAATTAAATCAAGGTACGTGACGGAAAATATAATACAGTCCAAGAACAATGATGGCCAGCGTGAGATCAACTGTCCATCGACCTTGGTCGCTATAAAACCAGCGTGCAGGTCTCCCCTCACTTGGATATACACTATGACAGCCAAAAGATAGCCGCAATGTCTTTTTCGTGTCTAAACGTTTCGCATTTAACTTCTAATATCTTGAAATTTTATAATTCTTTCTTTGTAACATAAGTATCAACTTCTAATTTACTTGCGCAACCACTTCCACTAAAGTGTGAGGCCTACTAAATTTTAAAATAAATGTTATGCTCGATTTTTAAATAGTTTCACGCGTTTTCTAATGTTCCGTGACAGTCTTTGATGAACAAATATGTATTATAATATTATTTACCCATACGTGTGTGATCAATATTTTTTCGCTTTTTAGTACATTAAATGAATGAACATAATGGAAATTAAGGGGCCCGAAAACATTGAGAGCTACTTGACATGTGCCACTATGAGTGGTTTGCTAACATAGACAATTTTCAAATAGTTGGTAAAGTCAATAAAATCTTTTACCGGCGCCTTTACAGGTGTGATTCTCTCTAAGTTTATAATAGCTTTAAGGTTATTTTTTATATTTTTTTACTGCTATTGAACTTTTAACTTCTTTTATGAATATTACTTTTTTCTTAATTGATCTTTTTGTATTTTAGGTAGATGTACCGATCTGGGTAATTTCAACAACGTCAAGTGATAATAGTCATACAAGTAATGAATACAAACACCCAGATTAAGAAGCATAATTTCACACAAATAACAGGCAACTTTCATTTATGTAGGCTTAATTTCACTTTCAGGAAATAATTTTCTGATTAAATTAGTTTTATAAATACATTACTTTATGATTATTCCTGATAACATCAGTTATTTAATCGATATTACAATTACACCTCAAAATGGTCTAAATCATCACAGGCTCTAAATTGTTGTTGATTTTTTGAATAATATTGCTTAAAATTAAAAAAATATATTGTAGGATGATAATATGAGCAACTTTATATTTATGATATAGTTTCTATTTGTGTAAAAAAATGTATAATGTGTTTTTTTAATACGAATGAGGAATAACTGACTAAATATTTACATGCTCATGATGCACAGACCGACTAACTGTCTCAAGTATCAGCTCAAGAACATCATTAGGCACGGTTGGCGAAATTTTGTTTGAAATGTCATTGAAGTTTGGCCGAGTCTACTTTACTACAGCGGCTTTATACATATTTCAATAAACTCGGTTAATTGATTATGTAATGAGCGAGTAAATTAAAGCGAAAAATTATTAATTTTAATTCTTCTTTATATAAAAACTTTTATTTTAGAACTATTGGGATTTTATTATTAACGTTAAACAATATATGTAAAGGCATACAAAACTTGAGTTTAGTTTAGTTAAATGGTATAAGTTCTGAAGTTGTACATGTGTTATTTCTAAATACTATTTATTAAATTTATTACAACATCATACGCAAGAGACTGCTGCTAGTAAAGTTAATTCAAAGTTAAACATGGTATAGTGTATACCAAAAAACACACAGTTTCGTGGTAATGCCACAGACCATGATCATGAGCTGAGTCTGTTAATTGTGCAAGTTTATATAATATGTATATAACGTTTTCTTCGATAAATCGTCAATTAATACACCTATACAAAGCCTAGTGAAGCTGCAAGGACCTTTTTTTTGTACGTGGGGAAATGCATTTACGCATACCCTCCCAGCCCGAAAGGGACTGAGAGGGTATTTTTTTTAAATGAAGTTTCCGTAATTTTCCACCGACAGTGGTCAGAGACTTTGTTTATGTTGCATATTTAGTACCGATTTTATATTTATATGTTTCCTTATAAGAAGTGTTATATCATATAACTATATCTTAATATATAATTGGATATATTATTATTACACTAATCAACGTTTATGATAATTACACACATTATCATGAACAATAGTAAAAATGTAAATTTACTACAGCTTAAAACAATTAATGACTTACTCTTGACGCAAAAAGATACAACTTACAATGAAATTTAGCCTTATCCATATAATCAAATACTTAACTAAGTTTACTATTTTTGACTTAAACAAAACACAAAAAGATACAACTTACAGTTAATATTATAGAGTTATATGGCACTCATCTGACCTTAATCGCCGGGAATACCCACTAAAATCTTACGGATATCGCGAACGATCAGCCCGGCCAGATAGTATGCACTAGGCACGGTGCTTCGAATTGAAATCAGATTAATCAATTTATGCAAATACGGAGAACCAAAAGATCGATTAAACAAAAATCGTTTTTATAAAACCAATCATAGAAAACTAAAAGAACACCATAATAATTATATCGATAATTAAATAATTTATATTTTATCATTCTTATTCTAATTAAAGTTTCTGTATATGGCTTTGGGTAAAACATTCAAATAATTGTAAATTATGTCTTATGAAAATAGATAACAATAAAATCTTAATTTTTACGTGTGAAATATCGATTCAGAGCGATGGATTGATTAAAAAAATCGATTTTGATACCCTAAAAATCGATACTTCGATTAATCGATCTCAGATCGCTATCCCTAGTATGAATTCCATCCAGGAAGCCTGGTGAGCTGTCCTCTCAGATGGCTGGACTAACGTTACAAGAAACACTAAGACAACAGCGTTAATATTTGAGAAATAAAAAAATGGAATGTTTAAAGAGTATAAAACAAACAAAATGTATCTATCAATGTAAGGAAAGAAGCAAATTATTATAACCCGTAAGAGATAACAAGCGTTGGCTGTATAACTCTGTTCTACTGTTATTATAGTTATAATGTAGTGATTAGTAGCAAATGAGGAGCTACCGGCCAGCAGTGTGTGGACGGTGTAATCACGTTTTGATTAGGTATATGAGATCGCCATTTGTTAGCCAATGTGGTACCGTACTGACGGGTCATGACATCAAACGGCAGATGAGTTCACATTAATTGATCTTCATCGATAAATAATTACTATAATCTTTGGTATTATAGTGATCGCGGCATCAATAGCATTATCACATATATCATTTTTAATGGTGTCTATTCTACCATCTTTTTGTATTTGGCTACCATCTTATGGCTTCAATTATACCTGAAGTTAAATGACAATGTGGCCTAAGATGAAAGTCACGTTAAGCCTAGTGGAAGGTCGGGCTTTCAAATGCAACTGCAAGATCACATCTATAGATACTTGGCGGCGTAAGGTAGTTAGCCAGATGGGCATTAGAAAAAGCCCTACCACCAAGCTATGGTTTTATCACGAGTTTTTTTCTTCACCGAAAGCTCAAGTTCACTGGAGGTGGATTCGAACTCATATCAGTTGACGCGGTACACAACCAACTGAGCTATCATCGCCCCAAAATTATACTTATATAACACAATTTTTCCTCGAATACATTTGGAATTTATTTCGATGTAATATCTAAATATTATTATATTTATTGTTATTGTTTGACATTACCAGAAAAGGTTTAAAAAGCCGTTAAATACCTTTAACTTTGACGTGCAGTACAGTAATTATCCATAGTGCTGTTCCAGTTAACACAACTCCATATTTACGTATGCGAAGTTGAGCTAACAGAAATTAAATAGCTTCCTGTTTACTGCATTTCATAATTACGGGCGTTTTCAAAGTAAACAGATGATAGCTGATCCATGTGCTACTAAATTACTTCAAAAAAATTGCCTTGACTAGTCCTGAATATATTGACCTACAATAATACTTTATATTAATATTATACAGTGGAAAAGTTACTTACTTGCTAATCTTAGGAACGAAACCAGTTAGATTAAAAAAAATCTCTTTGTATTTCGTGTATGTATTGGTATTATTATATTCGCTACCAGCATTAGGACCAAATCTGTATTGAAAAATGTTACAAAACTGGGCAAAAGTTTATCAATACTTTTTAGTTCCACGCGAATGAAGGATGGAAGGATGGGTTCTTTTTTAAAAAAATATCGGTCAATTTACGATCTATAAAACGAATATTTACCGTGCAAAGTTGATTTATTAATACGTTAATACTAGTGGGCCAACTGTCATTCAAGCGGAGCTATTGGTGCAAACCTTTATGGGCATAGGCAATAGGATTTTAATTTAATTTAAGGTGGTAGCTAGCCATATAAGCTTGGTGATGCGTTAAAAATGCCCTACACCGTGGGTTGTTTTCATTCGCCGAATGCTCACATTTATTGAAGGGTTTTAAATGTACATCAATCGGCATATTATCAAATAAGTAAGTAAGTAAGTATACAATAACACTGAATAATCATCGCATTAAAAACTTCCAGACTAGGGTTCAATTGTATTGTATAACTAGCTGTACCTGTGACTTCGTTTGCGTGGAACTAAAATTATTTAATCTCGCGCCGTCATTCAAATTACAATAACTTTTGACAGAGTTAACCAAGTTTAATGAAACGAAGACTAAATATTACTAGAGAATACGTTTTATTATATTCTTGGTGACTTGTTAACATAAATGCTGTACTTTAGCAGTAATACGTGCACAAGCAAACAGACAGACATTAATAAAAATGATGTAAATGTATTCTATAACTAGTTCTTAGTCACTGCAATATTAATTTCACATAAATCTAAAAGCACACACATTAAATTTACATTCTTATTATATGTATAGAAGACGTATTAGTATAATATAACTTAATCAAAATGAGGGTTGACTTAAAGTACTAATCTCTCGTAAAGTACTATTCTTAAAGTACTACTCGATTAAAAGGTCAAATGTAAAAAAAAGTAGGAAGTAAAAAAGGTATAAAATATTTAAGTTACTTGAATAAAACACGATACCTATGAAATATACAACTTTTAGAACTGGACTCTTTATAACAAAATCATGCGAAATTATTACGTGACTCGAATTCGAATTTATATAACACTTTTTTGAGGAAGTAATCAATAATGTGTTCACCGCCAATAGATAAAGGTATAAAAAGTTATTGTGTTATTGTGGTAATAAAACAGTTATTACGAATGATCTCGAATTATGTTATTCAGATAGTTATGTTTAATTTTTAATTGTTTGTAAGTGCTTCAAATAATCAAATCGTGAGTAAAATTGACTAGAATAAGCAAAAATCAGTTCACTGTAATAACTAAATAGTTAAAAGTCGTAAAGCAGCATCTATTATTCTAAAAACATCTATCTGCCATATATTTAAATGATTAGGATGGTTAGTTGGTGGGTAGATAGATGCTTTAGAGACCAAAGCTCGTTGTTAAGTATAATAGCGGATCTATAACATGACTTATAGTATATAATTGACTTGTGTAATGCTAGTAAACATTAATAAAGTTTTTTTTTTATTTCATGCCATTATATTTTAAAATATAATGTTTTCTAAAATATTATCGAAATGACTCATCTGGTAACCGGCTGGTAATAACATAAAATGAAAGTCGTACTGTAAGATAGACAATATATCATTCTATAAAATTTAATAAATAGACAGAGGAAAACGTATTGTCTATTATTTATAGTTATTGATCAAAGCTACATAATGAAATTCAAATGGACATGAAATTGAAGTATAACGAGTAACGGGTGGTCTTAAATGTCATGTAACTTATAAAGTAAGTTTAGCAAACGCTTTTAAGATTTACGACATCCGAGAAATGTTACCGTGCATTTCTACTAAAATCAGAATAGAGGCGATTACCTAATCATTAATGTAAATTTTATATTATTTATAAGAGATTTCACATTCGTATCTGTATTATTTATAAGTTTTCTACAATTCAATTTAAAATCAATATAAGTTTGAATTTCCTAGATCAAGAGGTTTTTTTTTGGATTTTTAGAATAGGTTTAATGATGTGGATGTTACAAATTATGCACTAATCTTCTTTTTTGATAAGTAAAATTTTTTGTTATAATAATAATGAAACTACTATAAATAATGATTATTTAGAGAAACATAGTTTAAACACAAAAAAAAGGAAAACTTTCATAGGTAAGTTATATTTTTTTAAACTCGAGCCTAAATTATACTTTCAAAGCAATGGCATATTCAATTATTCATTAATTTATGATTTTGAATTCAAAAATATAAATTTCTATTAAATCTATAAAACTCTCCCATGGAATCTCTCAAATGAAAATGTTCATTGTATTACTATTGCTGATTCACTTCAGTGCTGCGTCTTCATAAATCTGAAACAATGGTTTTCTCTAATAGTAACGGTTTCCTTGTTATTAATCCTTAACGTGCGTCGTGGTTCTATTGTAGGCATGCATTGAGGAAGCATTTGCCCTCAAACTGTGCATTTTAAGCCACAAATGCCGCTTATTTACTGAACACGCTATACGGCAATGGCATGCAGTAAAATATAAATGAAATCTGTGTAGCCTTTGTTATACGCCAAAATATTGTAATTTATTAATACAATAGCTAATAAATACATCTCGGTACAAAAGGTAATTCAATAAGCAGCATGTCTCGTTCTATAAATTAATATATTCTTGTTTTATATTCTAGAACATCATAATTATTTCAACATTATATCACTAATAGACATGATAGTTTCAAAGCCAATGTCTGTTAGTGTTTATTATAACAAATTATAGTTTTGTTAAGGCTGAATATAGCAGGGGTGTCTGATTAGATGACTTCCGCACCTACATTCATAATTCAATTCATTCGTAAAACGGCATTGGGCGGAACTGAGCACTTCGCGCATGTCGCCATAATAAAAAAAAGGAGAGAATAATATTTCTATATATACACCTTCTATTATAAACGTTACCAATATACTACTCCTGATACAAATTATGCGTTTAATTGTAAACGAACACGCAAAATATACAAGTTTATACAAAGAAAGGTATGTCATTCAGTAACATTCATATAAGTAATCTATTCAGAAATGGTCTTTCCTTCGTTCGGTTTATACCACTTTTTTCTATTACAAAACAATACCAGTTAGGCAGGTGATGAATATATAAAAAAAAAACTCGCAGATAAAGTCGCAACGAAAGCGGAAATTTCAGTTAAGTTTTAAATATCGTGTCGAAACTACCTAACGAGTTATAGTATATTAATGAAATATATTAATGCAAAGCGACCAAGTATGGGATAGTAAGTATGGACTATTAAGAAATAATTGAAAGATGTTACAAACCACTATTTTCTAACGCTTTCATACGTCCTAACGTCATATTCACTCATATCTCGCCCGCTTGTCGCTCTGCCAATAAGGTTTAAGAAAAAAATTGTAACGTAGCCAAAAGTGGGTTATTTTCATGATGAAAATTAGCGCTATTATACTGTAAGAATTTGGTTGATTTGTAAAATATGTTTCATTCATATATTTCATTATATACTTGAATATACAATACTGGTTTATTTTAAAACACAAAACAAAGCACTAAAACGTTTATGGAATGTTCTTCATGTATGTATATACGTTTTAACATAGTTAAACTTTAGTAGTAGTAGTATCTAGGGCTTAGTTTGTTATCCCTTCTTTGATAATAGTTTTATATGCTGGATCGCGAATAGATCAAGGTTTTTTCAAACGACTAAACTATTTGGATTGTCAGATAAAATTGGCCGTGTTCGATATATATTTCGTTTGTACTTTTTGTAAAATACACACGTTTATTATACGTATAACGAAAATTATGCAGCCGGTCTATACTTTTCTCTCCACGACGTCGTTTCTTCTAAACGAAACGGGATGTTCATCCAGATAAAAATTGTCACTTCAAAATGGTATATTTATTTGATTAAAAACATAACTTAAAACCGTTGCATAGTAGACGACCACCATGAGCGAGTTTGTCAGTATAATTAGAACGTCTAAGATTTTCACCTCGTTAATAATTTTAAGTGATGTTCATAGTTTTAAAGTGCGATTTTCGTATGACAGTTATGTAAATATCTACCAAACATTTGTGTCGGAAAGGTGGTATTACGAAAAATAAATAATGTTGACTTGTGCTGCTAGTCACTCATCATAAATTTACGATGTGAGACAGTTTTAACTGTTTTGAGTATAGAGAAACAGTTCTAGCACGTTTTTGTGGACTGTTTGTTTCTACGTTAAGCGGTATATTTGATTTACTTGACCAAGCAAACTTAGAGTATACATGCATAATGAATTTTATTTTTTTCATCCATGAAGTATCATCGTTTCCAATGAAGACATTATCATATGCTTTTGAATGTTAGACAGTCGACAACAATATATTTACACATAATTTTATTTATGCAAATTAATATATGTATATAAATAAAATGATAGAGGTTTTGTCAGTACACTCGTATTGAATATGCCCAAGGTAAATAAAGTAAATAGAATCTTATAATAGCACTATCTAGCCAGCCCATTTATAGATAAGGCAAAGAATATTTCAAAAGACAATCACAGCCTTGCTATCGTATCCAACTGTAAACTTAAAGTCACCAAAAATTGACAACAAACCCTTTTTCTAAATTCTACCGAATAAAACTTTGAAGCTATTCTCGCATCAGCTTTTCACACACAAAATTTAATTTAAATCTTTTCATTCATTTAAGAAGAGATCGGTTACATGTTGAAACTAAATTTAAGTAATTTATATGTATATAAAAGATTTAGATGTATATAAAAGATGTATATAAAAGAAAAGAGGCGACAAATTAAATTTACTATGTCAGTTACTTTCATTGAGTTAAAACGGCAAAACAATTAAATAAGTTGAAATAAACTTCCTAAACTAATTTAACTCGAAAGTGTACAGACAGTAAACTTGCCACTTTTGTTTCTATATAGCACAATTAATATCCTTACCGGCTTTGTTTGGGTAAATCAGGTTCGTACAAGTTTAATAGAAATTAAATTTTGTACCTATTGAACTAGAAAATATATGTGTAGTTATTTTCTTTTTGTGCAATTTGTAAGAGCAGATTTATAATTGACTATTTCAGATATAAGTGTAACGTGGTTATATTATTAAAGTCTAAACTTGTCATTTACAATCAATGTGAAAGGTAAAGATCACTGGATGCGAGTGTGAAATCTAGTCGTAAGGTGCAAAGTAAACTTAGAAATTCCTATCAAAACGTTTGAAAGCAATTTAATAACAATGACGATGGAATAATTTATTCTGTTAAAACATTACATAAAAACATATGTACATGTTCACGATTTTATTATGTAGGTACCCGATACACACGGATTAAGAGACAACAATGGAATCAAGGGTATTAATTTTAGTTTTCAATGGAAGGTGATTATCGCTGGAAATTAATCAAAGTGAATTATTACTATAAAAAACGGATAATAAAGGTCAACAATATAATACTTATTCTGTTCTAAAACAGTTTAGTGCCTTTTTTACTCCGTTTGTCAGACTTAATGTTTTATAACAATTAACGAGTTATCGATTAATACATTTTGAGAAAGTAAGGTTATTTACGTCTCTAATTTTTTTTTTTATTTTGCCTAGTTTCCCTACATTTTTGATAATGATTTTCACTGAATTTCACTACTTAATGAACATTTACACATGTATATATACCTAGACTTTACGTGCGGCTTCGCTCGCGTTAATATTGATTTTGTCAAACAAATCGGACGACGCTATAAAAACTTTCAAAGTTTATCCCTCTGTTAACCTGATTTCAATAAGGTTTTCGCGAGTAAAAGTAGCCTATCACCGTTTCCAGATTTTCACCTGTATCTGTACCTTAATTCATCACAATCGATTCAGCGGTTTAGGCGTGAAATCGTAACAAACAAATAAACAAACTTACTTTCGCATTTATAATATTAGTAAGGAATACACAATCCTATATCAGTGATACTAAACCGTACGAGTTTATCTATTAGTTTTGGTATATTACATTTTTGTAATATGTTACGGTATACACATACTTGTATCCGTGACATGCAAACGTGACGGTTTCTTGATACCGTTCTAAATTTTCTAACGAAGTTTCACCACATATCATCCCAGATAGACGAATACGATTGTTTATAACTATATCGAACTATTTAAAACTAATATCATTGGTTTTTTACACAGTTGACGATTACCTTTAAAATATCTTTATGAAAAGTTAAATTTGGACAGTTACGGTGAACTTAAAAACACTAGGTACTGTTTTTGATCATGTACTAAGCTTGATTCTGCTTATATAATATTACACTTGACACAATAATAGCACTTGCCTGTAAGTAAACCAGTAGCAGGTAAAATGCAAGGCTCAAGATTTTTGATTGAAAGAAATGCGAAAGTGTTACCCAATCAAAGGCATGTAAAAAGGAATGTTTTTTTTTTGTTTTCGTAGTGAAAAAATACATTGATATTCTCTCATATTGTACCTGGTAGGTAATAAGAGGTAAAAGGTAGCAGAACAATTCTCAAACTGCAATACTGCCAACGATCAAGAACTGCTTCCACATTACTCTAAAATATAAGGCGTCACTGTGGGGATATAAGTTGGTATCTCTAGTCACCAGGTGGATCCCATATACACCACTCGTAGTAGTGATCAGATAAATGTCAGCGAAAAATCCGTAATATAGGTAAAAAAAAAACCTGAATTCGATAACTTTTTATTGAAAATTCAAATTAAATGTAAATAAGTAAATATCTGCAAATTCCGTTAAAAAGTTTAGATATGAAAGGACCATCATGGTATAACTTATGATATAAAAAATCAAAGCTGACATGACGGCTGCCGACAGAACTAAAAACTTAAAGCTATAAATAAACAATTGTTATTTTTGGATATTCATATTAATTGTTTGATCTTAAATAAAATTGCAAATGAAAACTGTTTATATTGCAATAACTTATACTAATAGGAACGGAAATAGTGTTATTGTTAACACGTAACGTGACCATGTCGATGACAACTTACATGAATTTAATCCCTATCCAAAACTTCCTATAGAAGTTTTTACTTCAATAAATAAATATAGCTAATGTGGTTTTTTGCTTCAGGTGGCGAGAGCGATGATGGTGACAGAGGGGTGTGGCGACTCGGGCGGCGGGGGGTAGCATGGCCTCCACGCTTCTACTACTGCTGTTCACAGCGTGTGCCGGTGCTCGTCTCGGAGATCTCGCGAGACGAGACACCGGTGACATCTTCACTATCATTGGTAAGTATTAACCATGTCTATAACCATTACTATTGGGAGTAGCCAGTGTCCGCTCTGGCAATTACATGGCCCGGACAAAAAACAAATTGCCGCCCCTTAGGAAATATATAATTTTCATTGATCAGAGAAGTACCATATATTCATAGCACCGAATGTTTCCACTCAGTTCAAGCAGCGATCTTTAAAAATTTGAATAGTCTCAAGATATATTATATAAACAATATAAATTTTACCAAACGAAAATGATATCCGAAATTTTGTATTTTTTGGTAAAATTTACCATATAAATTTTTACAACAAACGGCCACGGTGGCGCTCTCTTATTTTGACATCCTGGGCAAATGCCCGGCTTGGTACCCCCCCTTGAGTGGTTCCTGGAGCAGCATTTTTACTTATTATCATACATACAAATGAACAAAAAATAATAGCCGAATATGGTTCTTTTTTTACTCGACTATGGCGAAGTCAAAACGGATGGGTGGTGATTTTAGCAGTCTATGCATGTTATTCATCCGATTTTGATGAATAAGGTGTCAAAAGATTCGTTATTATGGCTCGAGTAACAAAGGCTATATTTTAACTGATTCAACAATAGGAGGAGTCGATTTCACCGTTCAAATAAACCTTGATTTTAACTTATTTGGACAAGTACTGTTGCACTGTTGCAGGGTTGCACTAGCAAGACTCTCGAAATACTTTACATTGCGTAATTATATCCTCAAAATTATTAAAAGAAAAAGTAATCTCAAAAACTAAAACCCAACTAAAGAAAAATCACACCCTCAATAGTATAACACAAGAAAATATTGTCGTCTGAAACTGTTATATTACAAACGAATCAATTGTTATTGTCTATTAAATATATTAATTAAACATATTTTAATTCAATACATAGTCATAGTAATGTTCAGCAGATAGTCGTGATCATATGACACCTTATGTATATGTATATATTCATATATTAGGTTTGAGAAAGAGTTTGTTCGTATTTTATATGAAAATTCAAGACATTTTATTCCAAAGTTTATTTGCATTTAATTACAGTATACATGTGGCATTTTCTTCGATGACATTCTGCCATCTTGTAAGTAGTGCCGCGATCCAGCAGGAAATGCGGTTCTTCAGTTGCGTGTAACTACTGATATACCTATCTTACTCCACTTTTTTAAAAATGGCGTGCATTTATTCCTTGCTTTCATTGCTTATAAAAAAAAATCCAGAATTCACTTCACGTATATTTATTTACACTATTATAAAAGTATAGTCCCAATGAATACGTCAAACAGTTAAACCGATTTTATTTAACTGAATTCGACCTTAACAACGTAAACACCATAGGATTTATAGTTTCTTTAGTTAGCTCAACTTGAAATCGTACAAAATAGTAAGTGTTTATACGCTTTTTTATTGTATTTTAGTCGCAATAATATTTATACGTATTTTTGATAGTATTCTAGGCACAACTTAAATTCTAGATGAAACTTAAAATCTAGCCGCATCTTAAAATAATATAACGGTCAGAAAATTAATTAATTATGCAATGCTATTCTTTTAACTCAAACAGGTGATGAATGCAGTGCGGCACAATGCGCGGAACACGGTGCTGGCGCTGGGGCAAAAGGCGTGGCCGGTTGCGCTTGCGCATGTCCACAACGAGCGCCGTTATTTAGAGAAGATCGACAGTTCTGCGTAGATGATTTACCAGGTGACAAAATTATTCACATATTACCCGAGTTCCTCATAATCTGCATAAGTTTATTATTGTCAACGCGCAGTGTTCGAAATTAGTCAGTTTTTAATTAAATTTTGAGGCTTTAATATTATGGATGTTCTTTTGTTTTATACCTCTATAATCATTTCATGTGTGCATATCTACATATGAAAAGTTAAACACAAAACAATTCAATAAATATTTCTGTTCTGATTGTTAATCGATTTTCTTATGTAGCTTTACAGTTATCAATAAAAAAATGTAGAAACATTTTTTTTTTGTATAGATAAGGAAATATAACAGTTTGGTACCTTTCCGCCTCTGTTTATTAACCGATTTTTTGTATCTGTTTAGTAAATTTAGTATCTTAATATATAAACCGAAATTTACATATTAAGAGTTTAATAAATGACCAGAGTGACGCTAATCTGTACTCTGAGTAGCTCTCGTTAGCCGTTGAGTAAGACGTGAAATTAACGCTAGTAGTATATAAGATGAAGTATACACAAGAAAATTCGTAGATTTTGAATTAAAATGTTTATTTTAAATAAAGTGAGATGTTTAAATAAACAATTAAGGTATTGCATAAATTTAAGTTATTACGTTCAAAGAATTTTTAGTATTTTCTTTAAAATGTGCCTATAATTCATGTTACCGTAATGCTATGTATTCTGTTTAGCAAAACTTTATTTACAAACATATACTGGTTATATAAGTAGCGACTGGCGTTGGATTGTCGTTTTCTCGATGGTCACTGCTGTTTTTGGACTGTACTGTACTTAACATCAGGTACAGTGCAGTCAGTTTGCCGAGTTAACATAATAACAAAATAATGGTCGAATCTAGACTACTGGGCGAATATTATTTTTTAACTCTGTTAATTAATTGACAACACTTTTTTTATTATAACCATATATTAACTTTTTGCGCTAGTTTCCTTGTTTAAATTACGTGAATTATAATAACTCCTATATTAACTATACTTAAACTCCTCCGTGCACGCAATATGGTTACCATAGGATACAAAATTTTCTCTTTACGTATAAGATATATCCTTATATTTTTTTTAAACCATAATATACATATCAAATCAAATAAAAGACACTTAATATACAAAAACTTTATGATAGTTATTACAAATACTGTTTATAGTATATATTTTTGCTAGAAATTACACAATAGAAATCAAATTCGTAACTTTTCGCGTTGATATATTTATTTTAGAAGTATTAACAAAAGTAACGTACGTACTAAGTAAGCACATAAAACTTAATCCAAAATTTACAATGTTATTCTAGCCTACATACCAGAGTAGAAAATATAAACTGAAAGTCGATAAAAATCAAGATAATCCTTCTAAATCCTGACAATAATAGCTTGTGTAGATGCTTACCCAGTAAAATGTTAGTAATATTACTAAATTGAAGGACACTTTAGAAACTATTTAAAACTTAACTAGACCTATAACTGTACTTCGAAAAGGAAGATCTGTGAGATATGTGCTGTTTTGAATAAACCTACACTTGGAATGAGTATATCCGTTAGACTCATGTATTTACATATGTATATAATATATGTATTCAATATTATGTCAGGCTTTGCATTTTTAGTAATTTATATGCACGATTATTATGGAAGGTGAAGGTTTATCGAAACTTAGATGGAAGTTTTAAATATGGAAATGGCTCCTTAGACTATATACATATATACCTTCAGTATAAACTACAAAAGTTAAAGTTATTAGTATATTTACAGCCTCGATTATTTTATTATTATGTATAGCTATCTGATAGTTTCAGTAACGGTTACGAAATTCCATTACATCCCTCATTAATAGTTTTTTTTTTTTTTTTTTTTTTTCGACCTGACATACGCTGTTAGCCGTAAGGGCTTTGACAGCTTCACCGAACTTTTTGGGGCGAATGCTAAGGGCACTCAGCCCCATGGCAGAGGGCGCAAGGGTGCCAGAATGGCCGAACCTCGGCTTGGACTACTGCTGGAACACGAACAAAGATTCGCGATCCTAACTAACCAACAGGTCCTAACAATAACATAGGGCAAACCACGCGAGGGCCGCAGGAGTAGTCCCTTACAGAACCGTGTACTTTATGTGTGGGTGTGCACGGATGATATGCGGTGTGATGATGTACTCTCAGTGATGTAGAGTGTCACTGTATCGCGCGAGCAGAGTCACTTGAGGGCTCCTGTCCGGAGGATCGATCCTAGGCTCAAGAATCTGCAGAGGGAGGCCGCGGCGGGTGTGCGGGAGCGAAATTTACCGCTCGGCCTCGGCGGCGAGAACGGCGGTTACACGGGCGTGTGCGCGGACACGTGTAATTGGTGGAGACGGCAGGGAGCAGTGCGTTCAATCTTGTTATTTTGTCGACGGGATCGGTGAGGCAGTTACGTGGCCGGCGTGCGAAGCGTTTAGCATACGGATTAGGAGTGTAGCTAAGTACGTGTACTATTTTGGGGTTGGGATGAACTTCGGCCTTTTCGAAAAATTTCTTTGTGACATCTTTGATATATGCATATATGGACGGAAGGTCCATATCTTTATGTAAATCTACATTGCGGACATAGGGTGGAGCTTGGACGGCTATACGCATGAATCTATTTTGTAACACTTGTAGTTTGTAAAGGATGGTGCGCGAAGCGTGAGCGAATACGGGGCAGCTATAAGTAAGTATGGGACGGATGCATACTTTGTATATTGTGAGCTTATGTCTGAGTGACATTTTGCTCTTAGAAGAGGTAAGATTGCGTAGCAGAACCATAGCCGTGGAGGCTTTTTTCTGGACGTAATCTATATGTTTTTTGAAGGTTAGGCGCCTGTCTAAAACTACACCAAGATATTTAGTATGATTAGCCCAGGGGATATTGACACCGAAAAGGTGTAATGTTTTTCTTATATTCCCCCTCGCGTGAGGATCGAACATGATAGCCGCACTTTTGTCTGGGTTTATTCCTATGCGCCATTTGAGGCACCAGGACCCAAACGTAGAGACGGCTCTTTGGACGCGGTAATATAAATGAATCCTATTCCTGCCCGAGCTGAAGATGACTGTGTCGTCTGCATAGGAGCCTACTGCGACGTTGGAGAATTCGGGAATGTCGCTAACGAACAAGTTGAATAGGCAGGGCGCTAGGATAGAGCCTTGGGGGACTCCTGAGCGTATTGGGTGAGGCGAGGATAAGGCTCCGTCTGCTTTGTAGCAGAAGGAGCGGTCCGATAGATAGGCAAGGATTATGCGGACTAGCCTGTCCGGAACTTGTAAGAGATTGAGTTTAAATATGAGACCTTCGTGCCAGACCTTATCGAAAGCTTTGGCTATATCAAAAAATACGGCAAGTGTGCGCCTAGGGCGATGTAACTCCGTGAAATTGGAGAGAATATGCTCCGTGAGGCGGAGAACTTGGTGGGTGCACGAGTGCTTGGGTCGAAAGCCGAATTGCTCGTGTGGTAAAAGACATTTGTCTGAGACAGTTGATTGAAGTCGGTTTAGAAGGAGTCGCTCGTATATTTTACCAATCGTATTGAGGAGGCTTATCGGGCGGTAGCTTTCCGGAAGGGATGCCTTTTTTCCGGGTTTACGGATACCTATTACCGTTGCCATTTTCCAAGCGGCCGGAAAATGGCAGTGAGTTATGGCCGCATTGAAGATGCAGACCAGAAGAACTATAAGTTTGTCAGGGAGAAGTTTGAGGGCTTCATTTCTGATTCCGTCGGGACCGGGGGCTTTCCTTGGTTTAAGGCCTTTTATAATCGCGAGTACTTCGTCAGTTGTAACCGGATCTAAGTTTTCGATTGGAGGGGTCTCTCTTATTGATTGAATTGTTCGATCGACCCTCCCGATATGCGTGGTATCTATGGTATGATATTCATACGGATTAGGGGAACACTGTTGTGTGAGAGTGGCAGCGAGATACTCTGCCTTGTCAATACTTTCGAAGGCCGGCGGATTGCCGGGGCCTCTATCTAACGGGGGCATTGCGGACGAATAGCTGCTCTTCTGTTTACGAACGAGATCCCAGAAGGCGAGATGAGACGGTTTGATTTCCTCTAAGAGGCTGTCCCATCTTTGACTACGGAGTTCAGAGATACGAAATTTAACTAATCTTTGTAGGCTACGTAGCCGTACCCGATTTTCCTCCGTCGGATAAGAATCGTGAGCGCGTGTCGCGGAGTTTTTCTCCGTTATCAGTTTTCGAATATCATCAGGAAGTATGAAGCGGCGATCATTTGCCGCCCTTACCTCTTTTGAGGTTTCCCTGATGGCATTCTGGAGGTGACCTACTAGGGAGTCAATCGCCACATCGGCATCGCTCACAGACTTTATCTCGTCCGGGATACTGTCTAAATGAGGAGAAGAGAGATTAATTGAGAGATAGTGTCTGAGTTTTGGATAGTCAGCCACTTTGACTGAAGCGGGTGTGTGGTCGCCCGGGTGGCCTAGTTGCAGAATTACTTGGCGGTGATCGGAATCTAGTTCATGTACGACTTCGATTTGCCGTACTTGAAGCGCGATCCCTTTTAAAATAGCTATATCTAAAACTGAAGGGCGGCAGTTAGCTTGATAATGAGTTGGCTCTGAAGGAGCAATTACATCGAAGATAAGCGCATTTTCTAGCCAGTATAGTGTCCTACCATTAGTGGTAGTACGCGGGTTGTTGTATTGAATGTGCCCGCTATTTAGATCGCCAGCCACTATAACAGAGTCACCGAGCGCGAAAAGCGTCTCCAGATCCGACTGGAGGAGAGTTTTATTAGGCGAAAGGTACGCGGAAACGATAAAGATAGTGGGATGACCAGTCATACCCACTCTACACACCGAGACTTCTAAATTTGTAAGTTCGGGAGGATCTATTGGCATGCAATACAGTGACTTTCTATAGTTATGAGCGTGCCGCCGCCTCTTACGCCGATACGATCATTTCTTACTATCTTGTAGTTCGCAATCGCGGGATTGCGAACGCTCGGTTTTAAAAGAGTTTCTTGTGCTAGAAACACATCTATTTGCCGCTCCTTAAGGAAGCTAGCTACCAAGTCGCGTTGGGATTTCAGGTTGCGCGCGTTAAAAAAGGACAAAGATAGGCCTCGGGGTCTAATCTTATCCTCCATTGCGAGTTTATTTAGGAGAAGCGCGGATAAGGCGTTGCATAGTCTTTGCAATGCCTGGGAAGCACTTAATGGCTTTTAGACGGCCAAAATCTTGACTAGCGCTAATCATGTCGTCGAACGCAATGATATCATCTACGGAGTGTTCTTGTAGTAGTTCGGCGAGCCAGTCGATGCCTTTGAAACCAGTAGAAGGGCCGGCCGCGGTGACTTTTGCGGGTTTAGCCTTCGGAGGCTGCTGGTTGGTAGTCCACGCGTTGGTCGGAGCTATTGTGGGTCTTTGGGGAAGAGATGGGTTCGTGGAAGTGACTCGCGCTGGTTTGCCCAGGCTCGGGAAATCCTGATTAGACATGAGTGGCGGCGGTGCGGTACGTGCAGCCGCTGAGTGCGCTGAAGGCGCTTGTGTGGGAAAACGCGTGCGTCTCGTGCGTGGGGCACGTTCACACCCACGATAGTTCGCGGGGTGCCCGGCTTTGCCGCATAAGACGCAGCTTGGTGGTTCGGGGGACTCAGGGGTACGTGGGCACTCCTTAGTAGAGTGATCTTGTAGACACTTGACGCAACGCGGCTTAATGAAGCAGTTGCGGGAAGAATGGCCATACGATTGGCAATTGTGGCATTGAGTAGGACTGTGTTTTTTGTGCGGTAACTCGACAGTGATGCCGGAGAGGCCGCATACGGATTTAAGCGAGAAGATTTCCTTGCCTTCCTTAGAGCGGTCTAGGATGACAAGAACAAGGTCGAACAATTTTTTAGTTATGTGGTGGTACATGCGGTGTACCTGGTGAACCGGAAAGTTTTGTTCCTTAAGGGACGCAAGGATTTCCTCCTCGGGGAGTTCTTTGGGGACGCGCCTAATAACCACGCGCAGTAAACGGTCTTCTTCCAGCGTGAAAGTGAAAAATTGGTGTTTTCCTTCTCTAAGGAAGGCGGTGAGGTTTTTATAGTCTAAAGGCGTAGGGACTTTAATTTGAATCCCGGCAGGGGTGCTACGGGCGCTAGTATAACGGATTTTTTTAATATTAAGCTGCGTGGAAATATTTAACCAAGCTGCTTTGTCAGCGATAGTGACGGGTGGTGGTTGGCGGACTGCTTTTTCAGTCGAGGCCGCGGGGCCAGGAACAGGAGTCGCAGAGATTGAAGGGGTCGCAGGGACGCGGGTGCTTTCGGTCCGCCAAGCCTTGGCTACTTTCGGTTCGGTAGTTTCTGGTGAAAGTACCCTTTTATTTTTAGGTTTGACCCTACTGACTAGCGTGAAGTCGCTGTCGGTATTAATAGAATCGGTCTCCTCCATGTCTGCCTCATTGGTTGGTGTCGGGTCCGAGTTAAGTGGCGAGAATGAATTCGCCGTAGGGATCGCATGCGGAGCATATGAGATAAGTTGCTTAAATTGTCGCGGCGTTGGTACCTGGGATGTAGGTAGTATGGGAGAGACAGGTGCCTGTGAATGACAATTTAGATTCCTTGTTGGGGAACGCGATCGCGAGCGAGAACGAGAAGTCCCGAGTGTGCGGGACGGAGAAGGAGGGCGGGTGCGCGCGGGCGCATTTACCGCCGCTGCCGGGATACGCACATTTTGCGGTGGTTGGGGCTGGGTAGCAAGGAACTCTTGAAAGAGCTCTGGGTGTACCTTGTCTACGAAGACTCGGAACCTATTTAGCAAAAGCTCTGAGCGGTTTGCCATTCCGGTAGCAGCCTTGGTGTAACGTAGGTTTAAAAAGAAACCTATATAAAAAAAAAAAAAACAAAAAACCTCCCTGCCTGAGGGGCAGGGGGGCGCGGCTAGCAATAGTTAAACGAACTATCTACAGTTCGACGAAATAACATTTAAATACAATCTAGTGCACGTGCAAAAAGTAAAGAAAAAAGAAAAAATAAATAAAATAATAAACAATTTTTGAGACCTTGCCTGTAAAAGTAGTAAAAGGCTTAATGGAAATTAAGTTTTACCTTTGTTGGCAGCCGGTGACCGGCGTACTTACAGAGGCGGCACTTTAATCACTGCACTGTTTCACGATAACAACAAACAATACTTTGAATTCACAATAATAAACTACGAGAATTCTCACAATGTAATATTAGCACGATAGCCAAACAATAGATTGAGTTTAAGAATAAACTAATTATCGGTAACACGAACTTTATTGACGGCAATAATAGACGGATTATTGCCGATAAGACGTAAGAATAACACAAAGAAACAATAGGCGGCGCGGTAAAGCGCAGCGATCGGTTTCGAGAACAATCAACGAGCGCTCACGGACACGTCCGTTCACGACCGCGGTTGAAATCGAACTCCCCCTCATTAATAGCTATCTATCGTTTAATTGGAAATCTTTCCAATGATAATAATAATTATAGATTCTTAATTCTAGTAAGAATATATGGCATACACAGAAATATAAGCAATCACAATACCACTGTACAATCACACTAAGCCAAGAACGATCCTTATATTTAGCCATAAATATGAACTAAACAAGAACTTAGCTCTTTTTATTATTACTTATTATACTATAGGTTTAGCGGTATACAAACTAACCTGATGTTAAGTGGCGATGTGGCTCAAGATGGTGGACATGCTAAGCCTAGTGGAAGGACTGGCTCTCAAGTGCAACTGTCGAAACACACCTATAGGTATTTGGCGGCAGATTTTCAACTAAAGGTTGGTAGCTGGCCAGGCGGGCATTACAAAAAGCCTTAATAACAGTTCTATTGGAGAGTGCAATTTAATATATTATTTTATTTTATTTTTTTAATTATCAATTATGTTTGTCATACAGTAGTAGTCAATCTAGCGCGAATAAAAACCCGCGATCTCACTCAACTCAATTATATAAATATTAAAGTGATGTGGGTATGACATAAAAAATCAAAATACAAACCAAATCCATATATAATATAGTAATGAATTTACAAAATATTTTTTATTTATGTGTATAATATTTTTATGAATAAGATACTATAAAATTCAATAAATGATACACCGTAAGAAATTTACAAGGTTCATAAACTTGATATAGCACTCCTCTTCTTCTGTTTCCTGCAGTTTTGGTAATTGAAAAGCATTTTTATGCTCTTTACAATCGTACATTATTTTAGGTATGCAAATATTTTCGTTTACAGAATGTTCATTAGCAACGTTTGGAACCGGTACGGGGGTTCAACGTATACCGTTTGTTTATTTACCTCTGAAAGGCCAAATAATACACCCGTCACGAGAAATTACTTTTCAAAGTAAGTACCGATTTGACAGTTATATAACTTACATTTTAATAACATACCTATGGTAAAGTGAAATATCCGAAATCAGTGATACTCCAAATTATCCACGCGGCATTACAACGATGTTCACTCTGGATGAGAAGAGAAACAATAAGATATCAAACATATTTTTGCAGTGAAACTTTGAAATTTTGATCCGCAATCTTTTTGTATGATACCTGTTCGAGTAAAGTTGCCTCGAGGCGAGTAAGGGAGCAAGAAAGATATAGTGATGTTTCACTCCTGTTGTGTTAAGCACCCACTTAGTTTTTATTTATTGTTTTATCACAATCTCACCTTATGTTAAATTACGATCTTATCCAAGGTAATACTGATAAGTAGTGACAGATTTTCAGGTAAAGATGGAATAGATATGTCCTTTTTTGTTTTACAAGGGTGAAACTTTTTGAAGCCATGATAGCACAGTTGGCAGTGTGTACCGGCAGAGCGTCAAAGGACATGAGTTCGAAATCACCTACAATGAACTTCAGCTTTCGGTGAAGGAAAACATCGTGATGAAATAATAGCATGGTGGTAGTGCTTTTTCTAATGCTCGCCTGGCTAGCTACCATCCTTAAGTTGAAAATCTGCTGCCAAATAACTATAAGTGTGTTGCGGCAGTTGTAATTGAAAGCCCGTCCCTCCAGTAGGCATAGCGCGTCCATCATCTTCGGCTACATCGTCACTTCATATCAGGTGAGATTGTGACCATAGCGCTAAACCTTAACTATAAATAAAAACTTATACTACAAGTAGCGTAAAATTGTATTTGTTAATAAAGGGAAATAAGAAGCGCCATGGTGTCTTTGTTACTACAAAGATTAGGTAGTAAGTAGGTAATTGGGGTTGCTTCAAACCCGATGAGTCCTATACGCCCCTCTCGAAGCCTATCTGGCTTAAGGGGGGGGAGAATGCGCGCAAATGTATTTTTCACAATGTTAAAAATAAAAAAGGAAAAGGCGATCACTGTCAATGGGTAAAGTATCGTTTGTTTTTGAAATAAAATATAATTAGTGATAACATGCTTCTCTATACATAGATATCTAATATTGCTTTACTTACTTCATGCTCTTGAAAATTTAATTAATAGTGTCTGAATTTGTTTCATATATAAAGCTATGTTTATTAACTATATCGTTATACTAACTGTACTAACATAGTAAATGAGCCCATTACATATACTAATCTAAAATAAGGACATACATTAATTAGTTAATAAACATAACATAGAGATAAGACATGGCACTGACTGCACGAGTGCAACAAAATAAAGTAAAAAAGAAAATCAGTATGAATTGAATTTTATACTGAATCAAGAAATCGCTGTAATTGAACGTTAAATTTATCTATTATACACAGTAGCTGTATTATATGTGATCAAACGAAGTTATGTAATCTACGAATCTTATATTTATTAATGTTATATTATATTAAAAACTGTAGTACGAAATAAAATAAATACATAAATAAGGTTTCGATTTATGTCCGAGGTTTTCTGGAGATAATTATAAAAAAGCATATCCTTAAGTAAAAAAAAAAACTATAAATAACATCGATATATGTTTCAGATGTGAAAACTCCGGTTTGCGCGGTATCAGGTGCACAATTTCTAACACGCAAAGGCTTTCTCGATTTGCGGAACACGCTTGACGCGGACGTTCCATTCAAATTGTTTCGTGATGAAGGCCGAACTTTTTTACAAGTAAATCAATCTTTTTATTAAATAATAATTTACAGAATCTTTAATCTAAAATACTTCAATGAATTAAATAACGATTTATTATAATAAGTGGCTTAGTTTTCTTAAAAAAAAAATGGTCATAATGTTTGTCTAAGTTTGCACGTTTCACAACTAATTTAGGGTAATCGCTATCCACTTAGATACAATTGTTGTGCCCCATCCAGCCATTAGGATACTTATAGGTTTTTTCAATAGTTTATAGCTAATAGTTTAATATTTATAGGTTTAGCGTTATGGCCATAATCTCACCTGATCTTAAGTGACGATACGGCTCAAGTTGGTGGACACGTTAAACCTGTGGAGGGACTGGCTGTCAAGTGCAACTGCCGGAGCGCACCTATTGGTATTGATAACCTAATGATGAATTTATAAAATCCTTTAGTACAAAGACAAAGAAAATTCTTAGCTATCCATTGGTTTACCGTGGGAGTGGCGGGTAGAATATAGAGAGATTTTGCTGGTACATTTCTGGCTCCCACTTTGATGGCGTATAAATTAACCACGTAGACATTCCTATTCAGGTAATTTAGTAGCTCATACTATTTATTTGTTTTTATTTATTACCGTGGTTTTTGGTATATTTGTTTCCCATAGTGCAGTGAGCTCAATCAGTACAATGTATTTCGATGTTATATAGTAATTATTTTTGTGTATATATATTTTTTTATGTAAGTCATAATATTTTTTTATTAAGTGGAGTGGCGAGGATGAAGTTCGGTCACGCATGTCTGGGCGCGTTATGGTTGTACGTTTGCTGTGTAGAGACATGGCTGCAACACCTACCTCACCTTTAGACCTGCGAGGAGTATTCACACCGTGTGTAGCTTTCAGAGTGCAAGGAACACCACTTAAGCATTACAGCAGTAAGTTTTAAGACTTATATTTAATTCGCTGTAAAACAAATAGCTGTAATCCTTACCAATGTCCTACAATATATTACCTTATGCCTTTTTATAAGAAAAATAAACGGACAGTAGATATCTTTTTATCTAGATCAAGGAACGAGGAAAGTACACGCAACTTAAAATTGCGTGTAAGGTATGAACATATATATTTTTATGCTGGTTCGAATATTTTCATTTCTTTGACCCAATATAGTATAATAATGACAAATCTATTTTTCAGATGTAACTGAAGTACAATTTGTACCAAACGCACACACTTCAGATAAAAACAGTACGTCCGGTCTTTCTATTACTGAATACGTAGCTATTGGCATAAGCTCCCTTTTACTTGGCCTCATTTACGTTGCGTCTGTTTTCCTCTTCTTACATATGAGAAAACGTCGAAAAGCAGCATCCATCGAGAGCAATAGAAGACTAAAAGGCTTAAAAAAGAAAGACGGTTCATCTATCACAGAACACGACATTGTCCGTGTAAATAATGAAAGAATTCAAACACTTCCAAATTCTGTGCGTCAAGATGATGGAATTATAAAGAAAAATCCACTTTTAAATATAAGTAGGCAATACCAGGAGTCTAAAAGCAGTTTAAGTGACTCAGGAAGCAATTTATCGGACTTCGAAGATTTTGCTGCTAATAGTGCTCGCACTGATGAAACTATGTACAACGTATGTATAATTATAGTATTGAAATGAAGTATGTATCCAATCAAAAATTACATTCATTTTTTTACTTTTCTAGAATCATACTATAGCAGCAATCGTTCACCAGCATCACAATGAAATGACTATGAAGAATGATAATACGGAAATAGGCCATCGAGATGAATCTGGAATTGAACGACTTCCACATGAACATGTCTCAATCGTTGAGACAACAGACGATCGTGAGATTGCAAGACCGGTTGGAACTACTCGTCGTAAACTTTATTTTAATCCAGCCTACTTCGAACCAAAGCTTATGGCGGTAAACACTATAGCTGTTGTTATTTATCTTTAATGAAAT
The DNA here is from genome assembly GCA_039707435.1 of Actias luna. Classification (NCBI taxonomy): domain Eukaryota; kingdom Metazoa; phylum Arthropoda; class Insecta; order Lepidoptera; family Saturniidae; genus Actias; species Actias luna. The sequence continues at coordinate 9,272,597 of JAZHAC010000006.1, read as the reverse complement.
ACAATATTAATAACATGTCAATATGTTTTATTTCAGGAACCTCCACCAGCAGCTTTAGAGTTTCTTGTAAAAATAAGAGAAGTAATAGCTATTGCAAAACACAAGATGGCAACGAAACGTTTTCAACCTGTTTTAAATCAAATTCCAGAAGAGGAGACGTATTCCTCAAACGGCAATAGTTTGGACTTCTATCAACGTCACGGCAGTCAAAGAAGTGAAAGCTTGATTAGTCTTAAAAGGGAAAATAGCAGAAGAAAGAACTGTGTAGGATGTCCTGGTTGTCAACCAGAAGGTACAAATGATATGACGAAATTAATAAAACATAACATTCCATCTTGTTCGAACTGCCAAAATAATAATAAAGGAGATAAACAAAATATAATTAGAGAATGGTTAGAAAATATTCCAACAGCCAAGCAAACGTATAATGAGTGTTTAGCCGACACAAAACAAATTAACATAGAAAATTCATTTCTACCTTTTTCTGTCATTGATAACCGAAATCACAATATAATTAAACAAAATAATTTTTTAACTTCAAATACTATGTATTTAAGTAATGACTTTCCAGTATCTGAAAAATCAGCAGTATCATCTATTAGTTCGGAACTAATCCAACATAATTACAATTTATCTTTACCAGAGTTTGAAAATTTAGATTTTCGACGCAATGACTACAATTACTACAGTCAGAATATTAGAGAAATCAACGAGGTCAGTCCTATAGACTTAAATGAACACCGTCCCGGTAATTACAGAAACACTAATGGAAACATAGACAAAATAATTTGTAAAAATGCATTACCTGATATGGTTAATGAAGCAATTGCTCTTGAACATTGTTATAAATCATACAATGAATGTAGTTCAGCTGAGGTGAAATTTGATGGCACAATCCAAAATACGATTAATCATGTTGTTTCAAGTGCGACACGAAATAATACTGAAAGTCCGGCAGGTAACGATTATGAAACCGATAGTTTAGAAAGAAGTTCTAACAAGAAAGCAATATCAACATTGATTGACTATTTAGAAGTTCCATCTTCACAAGCAAGTCCAAGTTTAAGTAATGCTCTGCCATTAGAAGAAGAACTTACAATGAGAAATGCTGTTTATAAAACTCACTCAAGTAGTAACAGCAACACGCCTTCACCACATGGAGATGTTAGTATAAATCAAAATCACTATGAAACCATCGGAAAAATAAAAAACAACACCGGAGGAAAAACCGATAACGAAAGTAATGACTATAGTTTAGTAAGCGAAGTTTATGTAAACAATAATTACGATTTTGGAAGCACGCCAACTTCACCAAGTAGTTCCGAATGTTCTATGGGAAGCAGGAAATTAAATTACAATATAAAAGAGTCCGAAGAAAAACCAGGATGCCTTACAATAGAAGTAAAAGATTCGCCAGAAAATTACATCAAAATTCACGAGTCAGATGATTTTGAACCAGATACATTAGATCGTAAGCATTCAAAACATAAGGAAATTATAGATAGCATTCATTTTAGTAGAAAAGATCTTATAAAAAATCTTTATGATAATGACAATCTACCTCGACAAAGCATACAGCTAAGAAGTAGTGGTACATTTAAAAAAACCAATGACAAAATTGAACACTCATCGAAATTTCATAGTCTTAGAAATGATTATGAACAACGAAAAAATTGTTTCGACCGTCCGAAACTGACTTCAGTATTATTCAGTGGATCAAAAAGTTTAGATGAAGTTTCTGACGGAACATGGGAAGAAACATCAGAATGGGATACGGAAGATGGACGTATCCTAACATTAGAATTGCGACACTCGAAGAGACAACGTCAATGTACTCCTCCAAGTATTACGCAGTTAAAAAACTTAGCACGGCCGGATATTCTTCCGCCTTTACCACCTATTGATGATGACCCTATCTATGAACAGCCCACTTTCCCACCTAGGAGGGTGAAAATTGATAGTATAGAAAGAGGAATAACTTCAAAAAACATGATAGCCAGAAGCCTCAATCCGAGGATATTTACAAAGAATACAGGATCTGAAAATATTAATGAAAGTATTACAATAAATACGCCCAATTCACATTGTGGACTTTCCTGCAGTCCAAAGAGAACTTCTGCCCAATCATTATCCTTGGAATATGAAAATACGGAGCCCGAAAATATAGCAGTAAAAACAAATAACAATTTAAGAAATTTCAATAAACGATATTTAGGAAACAATAGTATAAATACTGATACGTTTGTAAAGGGAAATAAAAATGAACATAAAGCACGATTTAGAAGGAAGAAGGGTTCAAACGTACAAGATTCAGGATATCTTAGTAGTGATTCAACTAATTCTCAAAAGGTCCAAAGAAGACTAGTGGTTGCGAAAATAGTAAGTTGTAGTGAAAGTGATGATACAGAAAATGAAGCTAGAAGCGAATCAGGCGCAGAAAGTATAGAAACGCATTCTGTGTTTTTTGATCATTTCAGAAAACCATTAATCACTAATGAACAATATAATAATAGCTCTAAAAACACTAAAACCAGTGATATAAATCTTAACCGAAGTGATTCAAGTAATAAGTAAAATTGTTTGTGGTATAATGATGTAAATGTGCAATAATTAGTGCAATAGTATAGTAAGACTTATTTACTATATAAATGTATTATAAACTTAATATATAAGATATAGTATATAATTTAACAATTAAAAATTTAATATTATTATTATTCCTTGAATAGCAATGTATAATGAATACCTCTATATTTTAATTTATGATACAATGATTAATTATAGTCTAAGAGATAAATGGCCGGACGTGCAATAAAACATAGCGTACCATTAGTAATACGAAAATCTAATAATTTCAAAATGTATGATAGTAGTATTAGCTATTTATTTTATATATATTAACAAAATTAAAGGAGTCGGGTTGCAATTTTCGCTTCCTAGTACCTGACAAACACTACAGTGCTCCAGAGAGGGTTTTTTAAATAATACATAATTCTCTCTGTAGTTGAAAGAGCACACAAGTTTTTTTTTTTTTTTTAATGACTCTACTTGGGAACAGATAATCCTCTAATTTAAAAATATCATACAAAAAATTAAACTTTTAAAAGTAAGAAGTTTACGTGGGTGATTAGGTCGAACGGTTTAGTTGTATTTAACACATAGTAAAAAGCTTAGCTTTCGTTGAGTTTTCACAAGTTCAGCCAGTTTTGAATAGACTATTTATTTTGCAAGAATGACCGATATAAGAAAACAAACCAGATTCCTTCTAAAAAATATAGTAATGGTTATATACGGATTTTTTGTTACCAAGAGTCAGGGATTATTTTCTGGTTGTGGATTACTTATTAATTCTTAGTTCTAGAATATTGTACCGTATTAGATTTGTTTTATAATATCATTTCATATTTTATTTTTTTACGTGTTCTTATATAGTATCATGTTTTTATATTTATGTAAGTAATGTAGTAGGTATTCCTAAGAACAATCACAAACCATTTGTCAAAATAGTTCAAGTAGGTATGGAACTCCAGAATTAAAAATACACGCATGCAGTTAGTTATATATAAGTATTTAAGGGAATTGCTCACTTAATAGTATTAAATAGAGAATTTATAAAAAATATTATTATGTCAATAAATTATTAATGTTAATTTAGAATAGGAAATAGAATTATACATGTAGGTAATGTAATGTATGGTATGTATGTATGTATGTAAAGGTATGTAAATGAATTTAATAATTAATTAGCTGTTGTTTTACAAAAATATATATTTTTCTAATTTTGTATTATACTTAATTATATTTATTACAGTTATTTTGGTATTACGGAACTTAATAAGCTTTGTAACAATGATCCTAGTAGCTGACGAAATGGTGCTGAGAACTCAGGAATAGACCACCATGTATTTAGTTAAAAAATTTACTTAATGTTAATTATGGGTTATTTAATATTACGTTCCATATCGGTAATAAGACTTCAATAATGTTCAATAATATATTTTTTTTTAGGAGTAGTTTAATATTTCTTTGAGTATTTATTGGAAGTGGGTACTTTCCCACCGACGATCACTGAGTTGGAAATAAACCCTAGAATAAAAGGGCGCAGAAAAAAAAAAATATGGAGTGAAAGAATTACAGAGGCCTTGCCTAATAAACATATTGAAGGATTAAATTCCAAATATTAAATGCACACGCAACCTGCATTCCAGTATGCTATACCCAATGCAGCTATGGAGCTACAAACATTGCCTTGTTATGCTGCTTGTACATTAATGTAAACGAACAAATACAAAATTATATATTTTTTTATATTACTTCCAGTATATTTTTATTATATACTAGCGCTGTCCGCGACTTTGTTCGTTCATTCAAACAAGTTAACTAACTTTTCCGCTTTATTATATTTATACATACATAAGTTACAAATATTATTTTAACTTTATAACAACAAGCGAACGTGGATTCACAATATCAAACTTTCGTGCTGATGCAACATTGCCACTTATAGAATCAAATAAAAACCGGTTTTAAGTAGAAGCCCTAAAGATTTAACATCCGAAGTATTAAGAAGTATAAGTAAGATTATTATTATATGTATTATTATTTTATGTGTTAAAAGTAAAAACATCTCATAAGACATTTATATAAAAGACTATATATATTACATCCAGTACCCACTTGTTTTAAACCAAAACGACAACGACGCAAGGATGCACCTCATATACGTACTTACCTCATACATATATACCTCATATATGTACGTTTACGTACAAACTAATAATGTCATTACAGCCAATTGGCAAGGTATTCTAGTGCAAATAACACATATAGGTATTATTAATTATTATTAGACCGATATGCAATAACAAGTGAAACATGACAAAACTACTGTAAGAATTGTACTTCAGCATAGTGATTTTATTTTCAAACGAAAATAGTGACCCGCGGTGCATGAGATGCAGATTAGGAGTCCACATTTAAATATTTGGCGTAGACATTAATTTCATTTATTTACAAGGTCCACCTTATACTTGTTATCTATTTAAATTTGATTTGCAATAATATTTTTAGATTAGGTTTTGTATGTTTAGTTGTTAGTTTACTTTCCTTCAAAATATATTAATATATTGTCATTTCCATTAATTTATAAAAAAGTGCATTGAATATGTCATAGTATGTATATTATTGTTGTAATAAAAAGTAAAATATGAAATTGTATGTTTTTATGCCCGTTTCCTTTTTTCCGACTACCTAAAAATATATATTACTTTTAATACCGGGATCAACCAGTATTACCAAATGGAATAGTAAATATCTATATACAACAAATGAGGATGATAACCAATGCCCCTTAACTGGTTTGTTACAAATTAACAATTGCATCATGACTTGCAAACGAACATAGTCCACCAGGAAATTATGTTACATACTACCTATAAGAAAAAGGATAACAGATCAGCTTAGCAAGACTCTTAATTTAAGAAAATCTAACAGCTCGCAGACTTAAACGGAAAATGCCCCAAGACATACTTAAATCGTAGCAAATGAGAGTAGGATGTGACAAAGGTCGCATACCATGCATGCTAAGTTATACACTCCGACCAATATACCTACTGTTTATTGTCCCACTAAGATGACATATTATATTATAAGATTGATTTTACAAAACATGAGATAAATTATTTCAAGTGTTTTCTTGAAATACATCCGCCCATATTGTCGTATAAATACAAATTGGTCGTTGCAGAGCCACTTATAGAGCAAAAAATTACTTGATCTTGACGAGTCGAGAGTTATTAAAAACATAAAATAAAAAAACTACTCATTGAAAGTAGTGAAGAAGCATTACCTGGTCTCTGGAAGTAAGTAGAAAATTGCGTATTCGTTATGGGATTCCTACTTTTTTTTTCATTTTACTATATTTCGGGATAAGCCAGTTCTGCTGGTAAAAGTCGTACAGGCAAACATGACAACGGTGACTGTCGATGAATTATTGGTCTATAGACGATAGACAGCCTTTTTTACTATATTGTGTTTACCATCAGACATCGAGCCGACACTTCGGAGTGCTACTATGAACCCATTATAGACTAAAACCTGATGTGTGCTTAAGATCACACGATAGAAACATCACTATATCTCTCTCATTCTCTTAGTCGCTCAAGCAGACTTTACCCTAACGAGCGTCACTTCAAAATATCATGTCAATTTAAAATTTTGCTAGTATTACATTGGCATTTAGACTAGGAGTAACATTTTTTTATGGAATAGGGGGCAAACGAGTGAGCGTGTCACCTGATGGTAAGTGATTACCGTTGCCCATGGATTCACACAGCACCAGAAGAATAGAAGTGGCATTGCCGGCCTTTATAGGAGGGACTGGCTTTTCAAGTGCAACTGCCGGAGCACACCTTCGTATTTGGCAGCATATTTAGAACATGAGGGTGGTAGCTAGCCAGGCGGACATTAGAAAAAGCCCTACCACCATGATATGGTTTCATCACGATGTTTTGCTTCACCGAAAGCTACAGCTCCTTGTAGGTGCTTGAATTCGAACTTTAATTCGAATTATTCGAATTGTAGTCTTTAAGTCTTCTTAAATGATCACATAGCATCAAATAGACTATAATACTGTGTGTGAATTACATAATAGGTATATTAAATTATAAAATCAAGGACTGAAGATATAATAACTGCTATAATTGTATTTAATCTACTATCATTGCATCAAATTCTTCTTCTAAGACATTAACATTCGATCTCTCAATTCCCTTAGCTCCTTCTTCCAAGATTTTACTTCTAAAAATCGAATAATTTTCAGCACCTCCACTGAATAGATCAATTTCTTTGCCGACCTTAGATTGCACTGTCGGGCTTTTACTTTCGTTCATTTTAATAATTGAATTATCTAAATATTCTAACACCAGATCTGTTCTATTAAGAACTGAGGATGCATATTTATAATAATTAAAATATTCTTCATGGCATTCTGTAACTATGTCATTGTAGCAACTTAATTCTTCAATTTTGGCAGTCATATTATGTGTGGGTGGTGTCATAACTAATTTTGTAGGTACATCATTATAAATGCACTGGATCAAAGTTAACACTTGTGATTTAGTCCTGAAAGAAAAATATTTTCCCCTTACAATTGTAAGAAGGTAAATGTGTGTGGATTGCATGCAACAGAAATGCAAATGTTGAGATGGTTGTGTGGTGTTACACGAATGGACAATGTCAGAAATGAGTTTTTTTTACAGTTAAGGTAATAACATTATGGCCACAATCTTACCTAGTGTTAAGTGACAAAACAGAGATGTGACCCAAGATGATGGACACACTAAGCCTAGTGGAGGCACTGGCTCTCAAGTGCAACTGCCAGAACACACCTATAGGTATAAGGCAGTAGATTTACAACTTGAGGGTTGGCATTAACAACAGGTGAGATTGTGGCTATAATACTAAACCTATTCAGTATTTAAAAAATAATATTACCAAAAGAAGCATAAAAATATTTACCTTGTATACAATGATATTAGACACCGATTCATTTCTATTGAATAATTTTCAGGGAATACAATCATCAATCCATATAATATATGATATGGGGATAGTCTATGCAGAATAATATTATTTATATTTGGGATGCATTCCATTTGCAAATATATACAAAATAATTCAATAATTGATATATTCATCTCATTATTTGTGTTGATATGCCTTAAGCAAATGTCGGTTCTTTTTGTAGTGGCTAATAAAGCAAGAACTGCTCTTCGATCATCTGAAACAAAAAAAACATACAAATACGTAAGTAACTATGAGAAACTCTTGTTTAAATTTTAAATATGGAAATTAACATATTTATTTAATTACCTACAATGCCTAAATATATGTTGATAGTTAATACAAGATATTAATAAAAAATATATATAAATAATATATTTCATATTGTATCCTGGTAACATTTAAATGGTTCAGTTATTAAAATTGTTATTATTTTCATGTTTATCAAAATGTCCTTTCTAATATAATAGTAAGTAAGTAAGTTTGTAAGTAAGGTAAGTTTGTTTGTTTCTTTGTTATGCTTTTATGTGTAAGCCTCTGAATCAATTATTATTAATTTTACCTTAGAGATAAATGGGAACCTAGAGATGGTGATGGGCTACTTACTCATGAAAAACTTATTTGAAGTGGGGTATAGAGAGGAATAAACTATGTATGAAACTTTTTACTGTATCATCTGATTTGTTAGACAAAGTTAATATTAACACGAGCGAAGCCGCCGCTTATAACTAGTTCATATTCATTCTAAGACTGATGCAGTGCCTGCTCTAGGGGAGGCAAACGGGGCGCCAAATTAAGGGAGCGCCGCGGTAGCCATTTGGTTTTAAAAATTGATATGATAAATTTAACCAATAAAGACAATATTTCAGATATCAGTCTCTTCATTTGGAACAAAATCATATTGTTTATGTATATAATTGAGACTATATTCAAATTGCTAAAGAGTGTTGCTAGAACCTAATTTAACTTTTGGTGCTATGGATATATGGTATTTCATCAAGAATCTATGGTACATGATCAATGAAAACTACATATATTTCTAAGGGGTAGCAATTTGTCTTTTTGTCCAGGGCATCATAATCACTAGAGGGGATGGTGACATGTGATCAACTAAGATATTAATTTATTCAACCTTACTTAGTATTTTATCACTCAAAACATTCAAATCTTCTTTGATGGCTTCTGAAGAAGACACTACAATATCATCAAAAGGTAAAAGTTGTTTCTCTCCCAATTTCTTAAATAATATGAATCCGTTAATCTCTATTTTACTTAGTGTGTTATTCTTAAGTTCTTTCAAGTCTACAACAATCACAATTGTAGTTTCAATATTTGGTTCTAATCTTTGTTCTTCCTTTTCTCTCCAGAATGGTGGTGTATGCCTTTTCACAAATAGCTTTGTGACATAAACAACTGATGGTTGCAGAGCACCATGTAATGCAACTTGAATATCATCTAGGACTCTGTTAAAATTATTGATAAGATTAAAAATAAATATTATAAAAAGAAAACATTTATAGATTATGTCTGACTGCAATAGCACTGTGATTGTCTGACGGGCAACAAGTAAATAACAAAACGTTATATTATATACATATGTCAACTGTACATATTTTAAATTTTAGATTTAGATTTTAGATTATAATTTTAAAATATTTTAGGAAAAGTTATAACTTTCTTAAAACATCAAATTATGAATTCAATTTTGTGTAAATTATTATTACACCAAGAAATCTATATTAATATTATAATGCGAAATTTTTTGTTTGTTTCTTTTAATCTTTGGAACTACCAGTCGATTTCAAATTTCTTGTTGTATAGATAGAGCAATCATTGAGATAGGATTTAGGCTATTTAATGTTACACTACAAACAATAGGTGTAATGTTGTATTGAAAAAAGTTACAAAAATGGGCTAAATTGATTAAATAATTTTTTGTTCCACAGGAACAAATTCACAGGTACACCTAGTAAAATATATGTATTTATAGACTAAATTAATATTATACGACTTTGAAACTTACTCAATATTTTGATTGACTATGTTGATAGCTATTACTATTTTCCCATTGCATGTTTTTATCCATGGTGTATGTATTAAAATATTTAACCCAGCTGTAATCTAGGTAAAAATAAAAAAACATTTACAAGAAGGATAGTCAATAATTACATTTACAATTTATCATTATTATGGAGTGCTGTGTTAACCCAGGAAATAATAAATTTTGAGTTCACAAGATCTAAAAGTGCCTATTTGAGGTCCAAATAATATTAATCAAATTTTTTGTAAAATAACACAGTTCACTTTGAATTTATCGATAAACATTCAGTGCCAATCATTTCAGAGATTCTTTATACTTATACATTTATAAACTTTATATTTATCTTATGATACTAATATCTTTCACTTTTATTTTTTATCATTGATAAACTTACTTTGAATACTTCATAATGTAAATGTGAATAATCATGTTTTAATAACAGTAAAGTGTTTAAACATATATCTATATCTTGGCAATGCTCTAAATTAAATATATGTTGTCATTTATAAAATAATTCTTCCATATGTTTTATAAGCTTTCCATTATTTTTATTTTATTAATGGAATCAAATCTAATCATTATATTGAATAACAGTCTAAAAGACAAAATAAACAAAATGTACCTCTTTTAAATCTTTCTTATACAGAGATTCATTAACATGTATGTTTAATTTCTCATTTATAGAATATGAGGCAAGGTGACGAATATTTAAGAACTCTTTATAAGTTTTCTCATTGCATTTTATGCTGTATTTTGCCTCTATGAGTTTTCTTTGCAACTCAGTAATAATTGGCAAGGTATCATCTGTGTTCATATTGGTTTGGGTTAACAGTGTATCTTGTAGTTGTTGTAAATTGTCATCAAATACCAAAGGTACTGCATCATTGATACAGTAAACTTTAAGATGAGCAGAACCCTTACATGTGATATCATCTATATCATATTTATCCACATTATGAATTTTCCTAAACAATTTTAACTTTTCTTTCTTTGACAATATCAGAAGATCGCATCCAGCTTGTACCAAATAAAAAAGACTAGCGTCCTTAGATCTTAGAATATTGATTTTCGTAGGTGTTGATGTAGTATCTAAGCTAATAATAGATATTAAATCATGTTTGTAAAATTCTTTCAGTTCGCGTGTTTTTGTACAAACTGTAATATCGATAATATTTTTATCTCGTGGGTGATAGTCATAAAATGTGAAACTTGTAATATCATTTCTCACAGCACCGGGCACCAAGTTATTTATTACTTGTAGGACGTTGTCTGGAATTATAGACATTCTTAACTAGTTAGAAAGTACTTTTCGAGAATTTAATCAAACTGTGTGTATTGATTTATACACAATTATGTCCATAAAATTACAATTATTTAGAAAAAAGTTCAACATAAATAACCACTACGTTTGTTTACATCAAAGAGAATGTAATCTAGGGGTGCTGACAAAAGATCGATAGATAAAAAATTCGGTATTTATTACAAATATATTTTTGACGATATATCGATAGTTCATAAAATATATATTTTTTTGCTTAACTTTATCTGTCGGACTTTATTTACATTATTATATGTTTTCCTTCATGAACTGGTTTTTTTATTTATTATATTTAAAGAAATGTAATTTTGAATAGATATGCAACCTTTTGGAACACCTAAATGTTTCGGAACAGTGAGCCGCTTCAGTAAAGAGTTACAGACCCCTATTCTCTAGTCTCTACACCTATTTAGCCTGTGGTTAACAATATGCGAAGTTAAAAAGATATTATTATAAAAAAAAAATATATATATATATATATTATTGTAATATAGCGGAAAAGCACGTATTTCTTCTTAATTTATTTAATGTCTACTTACAAAGAAATAGTATAGTGATAAATATGTCTACTTCGACAAATTCTTCCATTATGGAAGAAACATTAATTAATTATGGGATAGACATGAAGATATGCTCTTGAAAAGTTTCTGATAGAAGTTTTGGTACATTACCTGCTGAATTAAAGCAGTATTTAGATCAGCCAAATATGTCAAGGTCTTCAAATGCCCTAAAATTTTGGATCGATAGTAGGCATTTTACTCCTTTGTTATAAGAAATAGCTGTTAAATATTTAATATCTTCTGTTACATCTGAACGATTTGCTTCTACAATAAATCTTTTGATGCCTAATAATCGTAGTGATCAAACAGCTGAAGATATAAAACAACGAGTATTTTAAAAACCTCTACTGAAAAATATTGGTACACATAATAAAGTAAACAATAATTACCAAGAACTAATCTATCATTTTAATTTTTATTTTTTTAGTAACTATACTACATTATAAACTATCTAAATCATTTTTTATTAATTTTTAAAGCAGTGATAGCTCAGTGGTAGTGTGTACGGACTCCGTGTCAAGGGACAATCTACCGCCAAATACCAGCAGATTATTTCCGGCGGTTGTACTTGAGAGCTAGCCGCTCTACAGGTGTAGCGTATTCACCATCGTTGGCCATTCATCACTTAAGATCAGGTGATATTATGGGCATAAAGCTAAACCTTAACAATGAAAATAAATATCATGAGTCATATGAGATTATTTTGAATAAAGCCGATATAATGATAGTTTTTTTGATATACCCAACCACGATATGGATATATATAAAAATATCGATGTATCAAAAATCCGATATTTAAAAAAATATCAACACCCTTGATGTAATCACTACTAGTTTACACTTTAGGGATAAATTGATACAAGTATATACTCGATACTTTTTAAGCACTCTATAAATTGATTCTAGTAGCCGAGTACATAGGTATCGATGACAAATATTTGTATTGTTATTCATTCATAGCGAGCTTCGATTTCACAGTTTGGGATATAATTTTTATCTTTGTGAGTATTATTGTTTTAATGTTGTAGAAATCTTGCACGCATTGGACATACAATACAGACATACTTCCATCAGTTGAGGTTTTTAACTATCTCTGGTTTACAAAGTGATTTCAGGTACCATTATTATACCCACAAATATTACATACCGTAAACGCACCGGTAATGGACAGTCAACCAGTAATGGATGAAAAAAAAATGAATCTTGTAGAATAAGGGTTAGAATTAGTTTTTACATTTTAGCAAAACTTTATGATAGGCAAAAATCATCGAGCTGCCAATATTTGAAGGATTAATTTACATTCCACTTGTTTAATTTAACATGGCATGAAGTGGAAGGTGCCTGTATTATTGAAAAAATATAGTAGCGGCTATTGTTACAGAGATTTGTACTCCAATAACGAAAGAGGAATTGTTAGACATTATCGAAAAAATAATAATCGATCAAAAACAAGAGTCTTTTCACTAACAGCAGACCTGGTCAAAATGATACTCCTCGTTCATGAAACGGAATCCTACAATTATTAAACGCACGTGTCTCGTATGATGAATCGAAATCGCACTACACACCATTGAGTATTTTTATCCTTTCTTGGCAGGAACTATCAAAAGGAATTTAAATGCTAGTTTTATTGGAAGGACAATATATATTTATATTAAATGTTGACAGAATCGAAAAGTTTGTGTCATTCAATAATTCTAATTCAATACACCACAAATAGAGGTTCAGCATAGGCTTGTTGATTACTGAGTCTACATAACTAGGTTCTTGTTCATTACTGGATGTCCATGACTAGGTTGTTGTATATTACTGGGTATCCATAACTGATTAAAAAAAAAACCATTTTTATTTGTTTATTATATTCAAATCAATCGCAGTATTTCACATTAAACACAACGAAAATTCATTTTTCAATACATTTTATGTCAAAGGATCAATAGTGCCTAAATATTTTATTTTAATATTAGAAATGTGTCCTTTAGGTGTCTATAATTTGTGTCTTAACGGTATACATTACACATACACATTCTGTAAAATACTGTATGATAAAACATTGCTTTTCTAGAATATAATGTAACTTATTACCATAACAACATATTGATATTGATTACATTATTATTATTATAAACCTAAAAAGTTTGTTTATTTGTTTGAACGTGTTAGTCTTCAGAACTACCAGTCGGATTTGAAAAATTCTGTTTATATTTGATTGAGCAATTATTGAGAAAGTCTTTAGGTTATTTAACATCACGCTACTACCAATAGGAGCACTATGGTGAGGAAAAAATACAGAAACGAGCCTAAATAATTAAATAAAATTTTGATTCAGGCAAATCAACTTTCAGGTACTACTAGCATCATAGAAAATTAGATATAATTAGCATTTTTAGCGTGTCTACCAACTTGGGCCGTATCGTCACTTAAGATCAGGTGAGATTATGGCCATAACGCTAAACCTTAAGTATAAAATATATATATATATATAATAAATTTCAAATTAATCATTTTCGAAAAGTAATCACATTTTCTTAAGTAAAGTAAAATTATGAAAGTATCTACTGTTGTTCATATTTCTAAGCTTCAATAAAAATTACATCGTACATTTGAACTAAGTCTGGTAAGGTACTTTTCTCGAATAAAATATTTGACAGATATGGATATTCTGCTTGGCAACTCTGCCCTCTATGAGACTATTACTGCCATTTTCAAGTGATAAAAATTGGGCATTTTGAGCAGATGAAACTATCTTGAACAAGATGGTGACTCTCATGTTGAAGCTTTCTTAAGAGTTAAACAATTTACAATTAAGAGTTAAACAATTTTAACAAAACGTACAAAAGTCTCAATAAAAATTGAGGTATTTTATCAATATTCCTTTTTATTACGCAATAATTACTAAAAATCCGAATTAGAAAAAGTAAACAATTCACGAGATTGAAGTTATTTAGGTACGTTATCACACGCGAACACAATACATAACATCCCGAACTCACCAGTGAGTGTGATGTGACGGTTGATGAATGATGGATGGCCCCATACATATACATACACACAATGCAAAGATACTAGACTAGTCAATAGTTACAGACCATAGATAATAGGGAATTAAACAATAGGAGTGTTTAAAAAAAAATGGTCGAAAATAAATATCTCAGCTAAAAAGATTGATATATTGCTTTAAAAATATCGATATATCGATACATTTTCAACAAGCCTGCTTCTCTGTAACGACCCCAGTTTTTTTGTTCCAAGCTTGCTAGCAAGCGCGAGCGTTACTATAATTAAATCAAGTAAAATGGAGTGTCTGCTGGGAAGCAGATATAATGTGATGATCAGATCCTCCGACCCGGCCCAATAGGCGATAGAAAAATACCGTGGGTTTTTATTGGGTATTACTGGCGACTTATTCGCCGGTTGAGTCCCACATACCCCTCCCAGCCCATCAAGGAGGGGATGCCTAAAAGCATTTACCCACGTAAAAAAAAAAGTAAAATGCAGTGTAGGTTATTTTAACGCGTTTATGTAAGCATAACAAATGGTGAGTTTGAAAAAATAAATCAGAAGTTAAGAGAGTTTACATAACAACTGGAAAATCTTAAAAATAAACATAAATAAATTTTGACTAATATGATATTTATTAAAAAAAAACTGTTTCTATACTTGTTAAATAAGTAATAATTATAATAATAATTTCTGTTGAGTTATGTGTCTCTCACCATAAACTTTTTAAATATTAACGGATAGGGTACTTTTAATAGGCTATATTTATAAAATATCTATTAACTATTCAAGTCCGAAGTCACTTGTGGTTATAATCACCAAGTCACGACCTTGAAATTATAACTAACTACAAATACAAAAGTGGCTTGTTAAAAGGTCACGTATCATTACAAAGCGAGCCAATATTATGTCAAATTAAGGCATAGGAGCCATCCTTTATTTAGCTATGGCTCTTGCTGTGTTTCAAATATGGAAACAGTTATGGCAACCGCTGCAATTCATTGTTAACCAGATGACCCTGCGGTAAAATACGTGTTTATTATGTAAGATGTATTTAAACATGGAAAGACTAAGTTTAAACTACAAAATGTGACAATAAATATTAGAAATAAAGTAATTCAATTAAGATCATATTATATATTTATAAGTGTATTGGTGGTTAAAAAATATAGTCAATATTATTGATATTTTTATAGTATATTAACTAGGGAATGATGTATAGTTTCAGTATGTAAAAATAGTAAAATTATTGAAGCGGTTTCGAGTTGATTTCGAGTTGGTTTCGTTAAAGTTTTACACCATAAATTATATTTCAGTTATATGATAGTGTTGTTTAGTTATATGTTAAATAAGTAAATAATAATTACCACTATTTCAAAATTTTATTTTGACACTTCATTTTCTTTCGGGGCAGTCCCGCGCAGTCTTAAAAGGTGTCATAAAAATATTTTTTGCATTATAGATATTTAGTGACAGCTTAGTATTTGCGCTTATAATAAAAGAAAAGCTTACATAAAAAGAAAAAAAAAACCTAGATGTTTACACAATCCCTGCTAACTGCCTGCTTTTATTTTTTAAATATACGCTAGTATTCGTATCTTTTATATTTTTGATATTTTAATGTTTTAGTGAAGAAGAAGAAGAATAAATCATACATTTAAGGATAAAAGATTATTTGTACGTTAATTTATTAATTTAAAAATGCTAGTTAGTATTATTAGTCTTTATTCTTTAGTCAGTTATTTTACCTGCTATATCTAAGTATATAAGTAAAGAATAGCTGTCTATAAACCATTCTAACAGGATAAAAGCGCTATTGTTAAACCAATATCTGCTCGGTGCAAGAAATATTATTTTGATGTTTTTACAGTTTTTGCTTGGAAATCCTCTTGTTAATAAATATACTATATTTTTTACTAACGAAAAGTCACTGTGCTTAGATTCACATGGTAGTATTTTTATACGAAAAATATTTATAATAATGAGTATCAAAAAATTATTCACAACGGACATATTTAGGTTTGGATAATTCTAGTAATATTCATCGATTGCCTTGAAAATTTCAACCCTCGAAAAACCGAAGATAACAGCGTTTAGAATTTTTATTACGTTTTAAAAATTATATAAGTACCTACTCAAACTGTGGTTTTAAAGTTCGATTTCTGACTAGTGTAAGCTTGCATAATCATACTAATATTATAAATGCGAATGTGAGTTTGTATGTTTGTTTGTTAGGCTTTCAGGCCTAAACCACTGCATCGATTATGAGGAATTTTGGTACAAAGATTTATGGGACCCAGAAGACGGAAATAGGCTACTTTTTCTTGCGAAATCTGTATTGGATGTGGGGTAAAGAGAGGGAGAAACTTTGTATGAAACTTTTTATTGCGTCATCCGATTTGTTTGGCAATATCAATATCAACGCGAACGAAGCTGGACGTAAAATCTAGTTCTGATGTAGTTCAAATGACTCAGTTCCTTCAGTGTTGCTGGCTTCAATGGCACAGGAAACATTATTTATTGTTTGGGGCTATCAAACTATCTTGTTCCTTATACGTCTTACTTCCTAGTTATATCTAGGTATATTACCACCAACTGACAATAACACTTTTCTTACATATTGTGCCCCTAAAAATAAAAATCATGTTTTATAACTTCAGCACTGATTCTGTTTTCATGAACATTAAGAAACGTGGTAAGATCACGGAAAGTAAATTAAGGCGGTAGTTATATTTAAACATATTTCATGCTATTTATAAAGGTACAGATAATCATATAAAAAGACTACTAGCGAATTAAATACTTTTATGATAAACATACAGATTCAAATTTATTTCAAGTGCTTCACGACATAATATCTAATATTACAATTTTAAGTATGTAAAAATGCTATTATTATACGACAATAGCAGAATATATATATATATATGAAAACAAAGTGGGTCAAAATCGCGCCCAAAGGAGTCGGTTACAAACATACAAACAAACAAACGTACAGGTGAAGTTAATAAAATGCGTGTAATATCTATTCACAAAGAGAAAAATGATTCTATAAATACAACTGTATTTATTACTTTCGTACGTCTAAGTTATTTGATAATAATGTCTATAAAAAGCTTTGTTAGTTTAGTTTATTATTAGGTTCAATATGTGTATACTACTTTTAGTGAAATACCTATTATTGAACCCGTAAGGCAATTATCGTCTTTGCAGTGTGAAGAACCTCCGCTGTTATGAGTATAACTGTTATTTACATAATATAATAGAATGAATAATACTAAGAGAGTATCACAGAGTGGCTGGTTGATACCTTATATCTATGGCAATGATCATCTAGTAATTAGGCCCTATATCTATGTTGTGAATGAAAGACAGTTATAGTAAACAAATTCTTTTAATCCGATACTCAGAAAACATAACATAACCGAAGTTGATAACATTGGGACTTAATTGAACACATGACACTTATATTAAAATCTGTTGTAATAAAAAGCAAATCGAATCCATGTAAGATCATGTTATTAATATAAATAAATTGCAAGTATATCTAGAGGAAATATAACTAGTCATACATGAAAATTGTTCAAAGGGCTTATTTATGTGTTAGGATGGCCCCTCCTTCCCAAATCCCGCTTCTTAGCAAGCACTATATTTTTTATATTGAGACCTAACAATCAGCAACCAGCAACATTGCCAGAGCAGTATTTTTATTTTATTATTTTAGGAAAACTTACAGGTACTTACATAGCTTTATTTAAATGTTGAATTAAAATTAAGGCCATTTACAAGTTCCCACAAATAGGATCACAAACACAGAAAAGGTGGATGAACAAAATTCATATACAAAGAAACAGGAATTTAAAACATATATTAATTATAATAAAGATCTCTAACCATTTTACTTATACTATTGCTTACTCAAAAAAAGTAAGAATTTTATCTATACGATTTAACGAGTGGATTATGAAGAATATTATGTTTTCTACAAACTTAGGGCAGGTACCAGGACGTTAATTTTACTCAGTATCTCTAGACAGTCAATAATTAATCCATTGTGTTCAAATGATCAGCTATGTGTTCAAATGATATGACACATCAGCTACTTATGTCCGTTTATACGAAATGAAATGAATTTATTTGCAGCGCAATGTGTAACCGGGTAAAATATTTTAGATTTAAATTATATTTCGCGATATAGATAGTTATAGCGAATAAACCGGTTTTGTATTTGCTCGATGCGAGTGACACACACACACACACACACACACACACATATATATATATATATATATGTATATATATATATATATATATATAATAATTAGGGTTCCAAATTTGAAAGGCGCACTCAAGAAGGGGAGGACGGCTCAAAGAACAATAAAGAATTTTGGAAGTTTTGATACACTTGAATTTATTAGATAACCTATATATAAACCCTAATGATCTAAAAGCTTTTTTGATAATACTATTAATATGCTTACCGAAATTTATTTTTGAGTCAAAAATAACACCTAAGTCTTAAGACAGTATTAACTCGTGACAATATAGTGTTTTTGAGACAATAATTATGTAGAATCGGAATAGATCTACGGGTATATGTTAATATGTGACATTTACTGACATTTAAGTGTAATTTATTAAAGACACAGTAATTTTCAAACTTATCTAAATCAAATTGAATTGAAACTGCGTCAGAAATAGTTTTAACAAGACATAGAACTTTAAGGTCATCGGCGTATAGCAGAATTTTGAAAGACATGAAGGTATATCTTTGAAAAAATGTTGAAGAGCAAAGGACCCAATAAAGATCCCTGAGGAACGCCTGAAGGTATCTGCATCAGTGAGGATGTATAGCCATTTAGAACTACAGTTTGACATAAGATGATAACCACCTAAACAAACTACCCGAATCCCTATATATTTTAGCTTGCAAAGCAAGATTTCGGGATCTATCCTATCAAATGCCTTACCGAAATCAGTGTAAATAACATCTACTTGAATAGGCTGTGACATGGTGTGTTATGTAATCACTGAGCAGGATAAGATTCGATGTAGTAGATCTTCACTTCAAAAACCCATGTTGATGACTGTTAGGCGACTGTTTAATAGAAGTATACATTTGTCTAAAAACAACTTTTTCAAATACTTTAGAATATATTAAAAGTTTCGATATAGGTCTGTAATTAATGACCAAGTCTTTGGGACCGCTTTTATGAACAGCCGTGTTTAACACAGATTTTCAAATATCCGGCTTTATCCCGTCATTAAAAGATCGCTTGTAAAGTAAAGAGATTAGGACAGAAATACTGGTGGCACATTTAGCTCTGAAAATGGGAGGTATGGTATCCGGACCGGCAGATTAATTAAAATCAAGAGCTTCGATAAATTTTTTTTAATTCAGAGCGTAAAATTTCAGTGGAACTTACACTGGAAGCGGCTTCAAATGAATATTGAATCATCTATAGTTGGCGAAGAAATCTGAGTATTATGTAGAAAAGAGGAATAAAAATAGACAGTGAACATGTGGCATATGCCTTCACCACTTGCAGAAGAAATCGTCTCATACTTCGTCACAGAGAGATAGGTGTTACATTGGTTTTTGTTCTTAACACACGACCAGAATGCTTTGGGAGATTTCGAAATATTATTTTCAATCTGAGAAATATAGTGATCAAACAAGTCTTTTTCCATTTTCTTGGCACGTTCCCTTAAACTTACAAATGATATGTGATCAGATATGTTTTTGTATTTTTTTATTTTGTTAAAAACTTGTGTTTTTCTTTCAATACTTTGATAAGAGATGTTTTGTACCAAAGTGGGTATATACTACTAGGTGTTACCGTTGTAGAAGGAATAAATTTGTTTCGTAAACTAATTAGAGTTGAGAAAAGAAATTGTCTCCTATATAAATTTTAAAATAAATTCCCGGCACCAATCTATTTGATTAATTTCTGTTGAAATTATATATATAAATTAAAAAAAGTAATAAAAAATACAACAAAGTATTACATAAATTTCTCGTATGGACATAGAGTTAAAGAATGGAGTTCAACAAAATATGCACTTATAACTAAGGTTTTATGGTGTTAAGAATGAAGGATAAGGGTAAAAGGCAGGATATAAGGAGTTAGTTCCCGGGGCCTAGTTGGGTCAGCCGTAGGGGCGACGCGGTGATTACCAGTTTGGACCCGGGTCGCCCCAATTTATGCGGCAGAGGTACACCGTGGAGTTTTAGTGGGTATTCCCGGTTCGTACCGGGTGAGTCTCACATAACCCGCTCGTCCCCCCCGAGGTGAGAGGGTATCCATAAACGGATTTCTCCAAGTTAAAAAAAAAACAAAAAGGATGTAAGGAGTTCTGAAACCAGTTCCTTAATAATAATGACTCTAATGGCATCAACAGAATACACAAAGATCGACTATAGCTTTTAACAAAATAAATCTAATGGGTAGTAATTAGCAAACAGTAAAAGGTCAGGTATATAGCCCCTCAAGGTAATAAAAAAGCTCCAAGGTGTCAAAGTCAGCAAAGAAGAACATACAAGTTAACACGACATAAACCTTTTACACATTGCCTGAAAAACTAAATATATCATTGGTACATTCTCCAATTTTCTACGAATACTGCATAACTCTAGCCTAGTTTTCTTAACCCTGACAACTTCGCTACGATCTTCGGAATCTTCCTGACATTTTAAAAAATACGAAACTTTTAACGAATCTTTGGCATTTGAATAATTTACGACCAAGATGTATACTTTGAGCTTTCCCTGTTTATATTCCCATAAATTCTCATCAGCATTATGTCAACATACCCCCTATTCTCCTTAACGTCCTCCCTTCTTTTCAATTGTCTTGTCTTGTCAAAAATTTTTCGAATCTCATCGTATCTCCCTTCCCAAACTCGCCTTCCTGTCATCACCTCTGATTCGTCAATTCAAAAATATATAAAAATAGAGACAAGGGAAACTTATCTTTCTTTTCTATTATAAATTTTACAATTATTTGAATATTAAATATACATATATTCTAATATTTCATTTTTTTTTTTTAAAGATTATAAATCTGCCGTAACCTACACAACCTTCATTCAAAAATTGCCAAAAAAAAAGGTTTCTGTAATATTAAGCTACATTGAGTTGAATGTAGTCGGAATGTAATCTTTTGTGTTTTTTTTTTTTAATATATTCCAAAATTATAAATATATACCTAGGTTTTCATAAATTTCACCTGATGTTAAGTGACAATGTGGCCCAAGCTGGTGAACACGCTATGCCTAGTGGAGGGACTGGCTTTCAAGTACAACTACCGGAACACACGTATAGGTATTGGTGGCAGATTTTCAACTTGAAGGTGTTACTACTATGCTACGATTTTATCATGCTGTTGTCCTTCACCGAAAGCTCAAGGTCAATGCAGGTACTCAAACGCACGTCCTTTGACACAGCGTCCGTACACGCTACCGCTCAGCTATTATCGCTTCAATGTGTATTTACCTATATTAATAACTTAATTTATTATTATGAAATCTCTTACAATTTCTCTCAATTTGGGACAAACCAATTGATGCAATACCTTGACCCCACGGAAGGTATTAGTTAAATAACCTTGTGCAATGTTCCTGTGGTAATTAGAGTTTCAAGAGCAAGGTTCGCGTCAATGATTGAAGGTCTGCAGTGCGCTAGTGACACCAGAGGTTATATGGTAAATTGTATAAAATTATAAATAACTAGCTGTACCTGCGGCTTCATTTGCATGGAACTGAAAATTATTTAACTAAATTATAGCCTATATTACTCTGGGGTAGTATAGTATTCTAACGGAGAAAGAATTTTTGACCTTCGCTCCAGTAGTTTTTGAGTTTATTCGTTACAAACAAAAATACAAATCTTTTCTCTTGACAATAGTAGTATAGATATAGATATCTGTCTAACAACGAAAATAATAATAATACTCAACCACTCTGTACATAGAACTTACTCATTTAATAATGAAGAACATTAAAGATGTTATAACTTGTATAAGATGTTAGATTGCTCAGTT
The DNA here is from genome assembly GCA_039707435.1 of Actias luna. Taxonomy (NCBI): domain Eukaryota; kingdom Metazoa; phylum Arthropoda; class Insecta; order Lepidoptera; family Saturniidae; genus Actias; species Actias luna. The sequence goes on along the minus strand of JAZHAC010000006.1, from coordinate 9,250,073 downwards.
TGTAGTGTGTACGGATGTCAGGTCAATGGACGTGAGTTAAAATTCATCTTCAATGAGCCTGAGTTTTCGGTCAAGAAAAACGACGTAAGGAAACCATAACAGGGTTGTAGGGTTTTTCTAATGTCCGCCTGGCTACCTACTACCCTCAAGTCTAAAATCTACTGCTAAATACTAATAGGTGTGTTCTGGCTGTTGCACTTGAAAGCCAGTCTCTCTACTAAACTTAGCCTGTTCACCGTGAGATTCTAGGCATAAAACTAAATCTATAAAAATTTGGTTATTATTTCAATTAAAATTACCGATATAATGTACTGTCGAGGTTTAGCGTTATGGCCACAATCTCACCTGATATTAAGTGACGATACGGGACAAGCTAGTAGACACGCTAAATCTGTGGAGTAACTAGCTCTCAAGTGCAACTGCTGGTACACACCTATCGGTATTTGGTGGCAGATTTTCAGCTTGAGGGTGGTGGCTAACCAAACGGGCATTAAAAAATCATACCAGCATGCTATGGTTTCCTCACGATATTTTCCTTCACCGAAAGCTCAATGTCATTGTAGGTGAAGTGGATTCGAACTCATGTTCCTAGACGCGAAGTCGTACACACTACCACTGTCCTATCATTGCTTCAAAGCAACTTTCACATCCTTACTAATTAAAACTAAACAGTGATTCGTTTTATTCAAAAAAATACACATTTATTAAATTCGTAACCTCGCATGATTTTCCATTTTCACAGAATACTTATCGTTTATAATATTTATGTTACTTGTATTTTTGTGTGTTGAAACGGACTTCTATATGTCAAAGAAAGCAAATCTTTATTTTTCCTATCAGAATTAAATTTGAACCTTCCTTACGTAATATGGCTTGATATAAAAGGATTAAATAAAGGTTCGATCCACATAAGTGGAGTTTCTAACCAATAATAATACTTATTATCGACTGACTGATGTAAAAAGCGACATTGTAAAAACTACAGTAAACAAATTACAGATAGATGCTACGACCTCGACCTCGAATACGACCTATTCAAACGTAGCTATAAATAAAATAGTTTGTTCTTATAAAACACAACTTGCTTGTATTTTAAGAGGAAACGGTCTGGGACATCGTTGCATAGCGTCCGCGCCGATGCGATTACTCATGACAAGCTTTCTTACGACATTGCTGTGCGGATGTTTGTTACTAGTGACGTATGAAACGTTTTTATTTTATTGAGGGTTTTTATTGAAACTTTGAAATATATATTTATTTCAATTTACGTACACAATGATACGAATTTCAAAACATTCAAGTTATCAAGAAGAGTAGGCATAAATTATGACTATATTTACCAATAGGTTTCCAAGGAATTTTTAATAACATGAGTAGGTACTGTTTAGAGTAAAGTAATGTAGATATTTTAAGTAGTGAATGTACATAAAGGGAATCACTTCTAAAATTTACTATCATTTACGAAATGCTTCAGACAATAATCTGCTTTCAACAAAAAGAGTTTTTTTATATTATTTTTTTAAGAAAATCGGTAATGGACTTAAAAATTGATTGTTCAAGGAATATAAAATATTAACTGGAACTTATTTTACGAAACCTAAAAGTATAATTACTATTTTATATTTATTGCTAATATAAAAATAGTGCCTATTGTTCATAAGTTGAAAAATCATCTCTTTTTTTCAAATGCTAAAATAAAAAAAATAGTCATTTAGAAATAATAACACTGAGTTTCATTGCGTATGTAACTTCGTCTTAATATTTTGTAAGCTTATTGAAAATGTTTTTTTTATTATTCGAATTACTGTATCGTGTGCTCAAGAGTATCGCTGGAGATTGATATTTTAAAATAGATTCGCACTACGCTCGGGTGACTATTTCGATTGACAGGAAATTGTATGACCCTCATCGTTTGGATTTAGCGGTGGTTTGATGACATCGTGATGGAAATTTGGTACGTATTAAAATTTATCTCTATTTTGGAGACTTAAAGAATTTATACCCTCCTGTTTTTAACTGTTATATTTCTAGTACTAGAAAATAATACCTTTTTATATACAATTATAAAAAAGCATGTTTTTACGTAATGTTAAATAATCATAACATATTTCCTATTTCTCAAAAGTCCTCAAAAAAACATAAATATCAGCCCATTTCTACAGGCTCATTAGCTAACTCATTATAAGGTGGGCTATAATAGACAATACAAGGATCATGTTCCAACTGTTCCTGTTCTAGAAATGTAGGTAACAGTTCTGGTACCCTTTCCGAAATAACAGCCCGTTGCATTGTAATAAGGTTGTGTTGGTAACACTAAAGCAGATGCAACATAGAATATAATTTAGAATAGTAATATAAACGTTCCAATTTATTTTATTGTATTCCTTTCTAATAAAATCAACTTCCTTATGCTAAAATAGAGATATAAAATAAATATATAAAATATAAATGTAAAATATGCTAATACCTATTAGAATCTCGCATCGTTTTTTATGTCTCACAGCAATCTGTGGAACAGTTACGAAATAATACCTTTTGTGGTTTATAGATAACTGTTCCAAACCATGATTTCAAATACCTGTTTTTTTGTTTTATTGTACTCATTTCACCTTGCTGAGTGCTGAGTGTCTTTGCTTCCAAGCAGTCCAACCATGCACAGGTTCTACTACTATGATTAAAATTTAACAACAACAAACCAAAAGAAAGTTCATTTTATACCATAACTGTGATGGTCATAGTCCAATGAATCAAGAACCTTCATTCTTTGATAACATTGGTGGATACCAGTAAACAGCTTGCCATACGTGCCCATATGATGGACGACAGCCCCCATGTATGAATCGCTTCGCTCGGACACAATCGCCGTGTTCTACTAGCTAATATTTTTTTATAGGTTTACCCACGTTTATACATTTGCCTTTCATCCATGGTAAGCGATGCTAGTTCAGCTGGTAGTGTGTACGGACATCGCGTCAAAGGACGTGAGTTTGAATCCACCAACAATGAGCTTGAGCTTTCGGTGAAGTAAAACATCGTGATGAAACCACAGCATGGCGGTAGGGCTTTTTCTAATGCCCACCTGGCTAGCTCCCACCCTCAAGTTGAAAATCTGCCGCCAAATACCTTTAAGTGTATTCCGGCAGTTACACTTGGGAGCTAGTTTCTATACTAGGCTTTGCATATCCACTATCTTGGGCCACACGTTCACTTAATATCAGATGAGATTGCGGCCATAACGCTAGACTAGAACAAAAAAAAATATATACAGATAATTTGTATAAGAGACACCAATTTTAAATTGATGCCCTTTCTCGGCTATATTCATATATATATGTAGGTCTCCTCCTAAGATGTTAATTTATTCCTTTTTTTGCCACCTTCATCTAGTCTCTGCTCACTTCTTTTTCAATATTACTTCAAACTTAAAGATTTTATGCCTATTTGCTTTAGAAATGGTAATACATTCAATAATATGCATATCCTTACTACATATTGGTGTATAAATTATTATAATAAAAAACACAGATGATTAATTCATATTATAATTAAAATTTAACATTAATTTGCATACTTTTCTATCGCAATTAAATTCTTACCTAACTTTTCCATTTAAATATTTAGTAACTCATAAGACTGAACAAAATTACACCAAATCTTACAAAGGAAAACTTTTAATTGACTAAGTTATTTGATTGGCACATACACATAAATAATTTACGTTATAGTACTTATGGTACAAATTATAAAAGGTGTCGTGTAGTTAAGGATTATTATTAATAATATAAAATGTTTTATTAGATCTAAAAGTATCATACGGCGGACCTCCACAAGTCTTGTCACCAAAGTAATCTCTGACCGTGAGTCGCAATGTCTAAAATAGATTAATAGACTACTTCCTCTGGTGTGGACGCCGCTATTATTTAAATTGATCTACGTTGCTCCCGTCTTCTATACATACCTTTGCAGATATTATTGTTAATAACTAAACATTCGATTCTAGGCTTAAACTCAATGTTTACACCAAGGATAAAATTAAAAAACGCCAAAGAAAATACCTACGCTAATCAAGACTGAAACACAATAGAACAAGCTTTAGGGATTTAATATCTTTACTAATATCTTCATAATTGTATATTTATTTAAAGAACTTAAACTAGAAAGCTAACTTTAATACTAGGAAGCAACTATTAATTAATAAGCCCAGTAAAACTCAGTAACATGAATATTTTAAGTAGCAGAATTTACAGACTAGTAAGGATATGACATTAGACTAGATTGCGACCACAATACGAACACAGTAGTATCATGCTTTGGCGGGTCACGGTCAGGGATCAGTCATTGTCTATGTATATACAGCAATCAAGCAGGTTGGAGAGGATTTGTGTTCGACAGGAATGCGAACACCATCCACGTGATGATATCTGATTCTATAATAGCCTTTCGAAATCATCCAATATATATCTAGGTTAGAAGGCTGACTTTATAGCTACGCCATTTATGCATTGTTCATCGCTAGGTTGTGGTCGTTGTATTTTACTTTGCTGCCCTTTCGGAATTACATGATACACTAAAAAAAGTTAATTTCCGTAATATGGTTCCTCATTACTGATATTCCCTATAATAAAATAAAGGTCAATGTTAAGCAGGTTTTACAGTCAAAAATTTTTTGTAGAGTAGACCATTATGGTGACACGGTGTTTGTTAGCATGAACCCGTGTCTACCCCATTCAAGCGGTATGGGTACACCGTGGAATTTTAGTTAGTCTTCCTTTTCTGTTTCTTTCTGACGGTTCTTCTGAAAGCGACAGTGTTTTAGTGTTCATATGTGAATTTTTATGGCGTACACTGAGTAAATTATTTTTGGTAGATATTCATAGACTTTGATATTCAATTAGTTTTTATTACTTCCATTGTTAGGTTTCAATTTTTCTAAACAAGAACAATATACATTATTTTGTATCTTATTAAGTATATTTTCTTCAAAGATCAGACTTTAGAAATAGTTGTTGGTTTTGCATAAAGTCGCATAGTAGCACTAAGAGCTTAAAGAATATACAAGCTAAAGTTATTGCAGGTGCGCATCTATCGTAGAATCGACAGTGTTATAATAAATGAATTTATAAATTGGAACCATATCTTGGCAAACTTATTTCAAAGCTTCAACTTACGATGATACTGCTGATATACCTTATGATAGATTATAAGGAATAGGTGTATACTTAATATTTGAATTGAATTGCAGTAGCATGTCTATGTCCAATAAGAACCGGCGAATGTGGCTAAGTTTTATTTATGCAGTTGCACGTGCTAGGCATAAATAGACGCTAGAGCATATATATCATGTAAATTAACTATAATGAATTAGCTACTTAACGTGTTATTATTAAGAAATACCTGTAATCGGTCTGCATTGCAATTACATGGAAAGAAATAAATGTTCTGTTTTTAATTTAGGAACCTTCACGAGTTTTTTCAGAACAGCATATTATAATTTCACTATAATATATTTACACTTATAAATTTTTAGGGAGGTATAGAATACAAACTTCCAAAAAAAAGCAGTCCTGATAACTGCCGACAGAAGTGACAACTTACAACTATGAACAAAAGAGAGATATACTCTTTATAGATATAATGTATACTAAAAACGCATGGCGGTATCTCTATGTACATATACACACAGTATACATATAGGTAAGCGAAATCGTTCGGCAACGATGACGCGGTTCCATGATTTTTGTTCATCCAAAAAATGCTCAACGCACTTAAAGAAGTTTTCACTTTCAAAAATATTTTTATTTATGTAGAAGCTTAGCGCTAAAATGCCCCATTCTAAATGTTAGCATATAGATAATAATAATAAAGCGTTCCGTTCCGAACCAAAAATTTATTGTTTTTTTTTTATGATAACATAATTAGGTTTAATTATGCTTATATAAACAAACTTCTTAAAGAAGTTAAAAAAATGAATTTATGTATCATTATAAACAAAGATTACAATTATTAGATTATTATTATAAATAAGAAAGTACATGCATTTGATGTTGTAATACCTTGGTTTATTTTCTATGTCACCTTGACCAAAAATGTATACGTTGAATAATTAAATACCATGTATTTGAATTATCTTCATTTATTTATTCCTGAAATCAATCAAAACGTCAAGACGATAGGAGACCCGACGGAATACCCGATAGGAAGCTGCGTGGATTAATATTTCGATACTACTATTGAGTGCATTACCCAATAGTTATTTCTGCGTCTGAGAATGCTAACACTATGCTTATCGTGAAGCAGTAGTGCATGTACTGTTGTCTTCTGGTGCTAGACGTTTTTTTATAGTTTGTAGGTTTAGCGATATGGACATAATCTCACCTGATCTTAAGTGACGATACACGTTAACATGAACACGTTAAACCTGTGAAGGGACTGGCTCTCAAGTGTAACTGCCGGAACGCAGCTATTAGTAGTTGGCAGCAGATTTTCAACATTAAAGTGGTAGCTATTCAGGTGAGCATTAGAAAAAGCGGTAACACCAAGCATACTGATTAAATGGTTGTAACACATGCTAGGATCCGAAATATTCTCATCACAGTACACAGGAGAAATAAATTTGATTATGCATATTAATAAGTTGCATTAAATGAACCTAACTTGCAAACCTTTTATCTACTTGTTTTATTTCAAATATGAAAGAAATAAAATGGCATTGCTAAGTAACGTTTTATAAAAAATATTGCTAATACAAAAAAATGTGATACCGATGAATGATAAATGATAAATATTAAACGAAATACTAAACTAATTCATTCATTAACATGAACAGGAAGAGATCGATATTTAAGATGACGTGTTTGATCGCCAAGTTACACGTACGCTTTGGACTTGTTTGCTCCCGTGTTGAAGTCAAGTCACGTAGAGATTGCCACCATATATATACATACGTTTCGTCTATAGTCAGACCATTTATTAATAAATTTGCAAGACGTATATTTCATTATACTTGTTTAGTAAACAAATTTGCTAGAACACGAATGATTACCCTCTTAGTCTAGCGGTTAAAGCAGTTGCCTCACTACAAACGTCGTGCTAAAGTACAAAGGTTTCGAGACCCGCACAGGAAAATGATTTGTGTGAATCACAAATAATTTTTATGAGTTGAGTTATAACTTTGTGTGCGTTAATTGGGATTATAAAGTCCTTTAAAAATGACATTGGCGAAATTTCTTACATAGGCAGATGTCAAAACAAAAAACAAGTGACACGACAATTATGTTCTACTAAATCGCAACCAGTATATACCAGGTATAACACCTGCCATATATTAACGTTTATGCTTGTCATGATCAGATATCAGTCATGTATTGAGTATACAAACAGGGTAGTAGAAATCTACACCTGATTAAATTTACGACCACCATGTCACCCCATATATTAAACTCGGTAAGTACCAGTAAAAGGTTTTTAGGTAATAATAGTGTTAAGTTTATAACAAAGTCCCAATGCACACTACTGATTTTCATTCAAGTTCAAGCACCATGTCAAGCGGGTTTTAATGTCAAAAGGCTATTACAGAGCGGATCAATATGTGAACGATGGTGATGTCTGGAATTGACTCTCCCTCACCGTACATGCACTAAAACCCATTGGAAATGTATTTAAACTTTTATCTTTTTAATGTATGAAACTAAAAAAAACAGATTCAGTTTCTTACCGGTTCTTCTTGATGACTGGGTTATTTTCCGAACTGGTGGTAGTTTTTTTAATTTATTTTTTTATAATGTACTGTCACTCAGGCATTTTGAAGCGATGATAGCTCAGTGGTAGTGTGTACGACTTCGCGTCAAGGGAAGTTCGCGTGAGTTCGAATCCAAGCACCTACAATGAGCTTGAGCTTTCGGTGAAGAAAAACATCGTGAGCAAACCATAGCACGGTTATAGGGCTTTTTCTAATGCCCGCCTGGGTAGCTACCACCCTCAAGTTGTAATCCTGCCGTCACATACCAATAGGTGTGTTCCGGCAGCTGCACTTGAGAGCCAGTTCCTCCACAGGTTTAGCGTGTCTACCAACTTGAACCGTATCGTCACTTAAGATCAGGTGAGATTATGGACATAACACTAAATCTTAAGTACAAAAAAAAATTTAAAACAATCTTCACAAAAAGTATCATTAGATTTAAATTATGGTATTAATTAGATGTGAAGCGAATTTCTAAAATTTTCAGTTTCACCCTAGACGGGTCGTATATGGACGAACACGCGTATTATGTCAGTTCGTTACCTCAATTTATTTGTAGGTCAAGGCTAAGAAATACATTAAAATCCCAATGCGGTTGTTATGTGGTTTTCCTATCAAGAATAACATACGACCGCACCGTAAATCGATTTCTAAGCAATGATAGATTATGCTCCCCTAGATAAGTTGGTATTATCTACAACCATTAGTAAAAAGAGAAAACAAGAAAATGGTTAGGATGACTTTCTAAACACTAGATAGATAACATATCGCAACAATAAATCTAGTGATCAGTGTGTTAAAAACATGATACCTTTACTATCGACTGTGAAATGAATATCAATGTTGTGTTTCAAATGTCTGTGAATTATAAGTGTGAATATTTTTAAATGTCGTAATTTTTTTTTTGAATAGGGGCAAACGAGCAATCTTGTCATCTGATGGTAAGTAATCACCGCCGCCCGTGGACACCCACAACACCAGAGGATACGCAGGTGCGTTGCCGGCCTCTATAGGAGGGACTGTCTCTCTAGTGCCACTGCAGGAACACACCAATTGGTATTTCACGGCAGATTTTCAACTTGAGGGTGGTAGATAGCTAAGCGGGCATTAGAAAAAGCCCTACCACCATGCGTCTAACCGTCAATTCGATTTGATTCGATTCGATTCGATTTTTCTCTTTACGCTAACAATTCTAGAAAAAGACAACTTCAGCAAACAGACAAATAGGCAGCAGTTTCGAATTTCTATTGCCTGCTTAGCTAGTTATCAATCTCTTGTTAAAAGGCCATGCTTTAAATCTTATCTTCTCTCTAGCATGATTGTTTTACCGGTTTAGGCTACATTATCATTTAATATAAGATGATATTGTGGATAAAACCAAAATATATAAAGATTAGCGAGCAATCAAATTTTTAAGAGTTTTTTTCGTTCATGTTATCAGAGACTAGTTTTATAATCTTTGCTCTCAAACTTAAATGAAACAATGTCAAAAACTGTGGAGTGATCTGAAATAATGTATACTGGAATAGTAAATAAGGCTTGCGTAGTCGGAATTATGCCATATTCCAGCTGAATATTAAAATTTTGATCACATAAGTGATCGAGCATAAAGGATTCTCAACCTTTTGCCTATCTACTAATCGAGATTGTACTAAATAAATCAATGGACATTATATAACACCTTTTATTGAATATCTTTCATGTAATAAATAAATCAAGAAATGTTTTCTGTACTAATTTTTCAAACTAGTAAATTTTTGTAATCTTAGTTTTGAATAGTTCATTTTTTCTTTTAGTTTAATACTGCTGAAACAACTTGCCAAATCTTATCAGTCAATACTTTTTTTGTGGAGATATCCATAATGAATGAATATCCTGTAGCTTGGAGCAACCAGAGATTTTTACATACTAAAACCGTATTAGTGAGAGAAGAGAGATGAGAGTCCCTGACTCTTCAACCTTGATTCAGTTAAGTCGGAAATAGGGCTTGAATGAAGCCCCTACGTTTACGTTGGAAAAGGTATTTCACAGGATTCTCCTCTCTAGTCATCTCCGCGGCTGCCTTTTACATGCTCTACCAAAGTGTGCTGCGCAGTATTTTCGGTAGTACTTACACAAGAACAGCTCTAGTACTGACCACTGCCACGAGAGGTGTGTGTTGCAAGACTCACCTGAGGGATAAGCACCGTCAATTATCCATTAAAAAAATACCATGGTGACTCTTAATTACCATAATATCAGAGACCGGGGACACCTTTTACATTTCTTTAATCCAAGTAAAGTTTTCCATTGTAAGAATATATAAAAACTCTTGAATATGTAAAATTCTTTAATTGATCAAATGTTTTAATCAATTAACTTAATAACATTTTGTACGTGTAAATTATTATAATTGTCAACCAAATTCATTAAAAATATGTTTTGTGTATGAAATTTATACCTTATAGTTTTCTTATATAAAAGTATAAGATATATATAAAATACAAGAAAAAATAACGAGTCGTGATATTATTACGAGTTTTATTATGAACATACGACATTGTAAACAGACAGAACCCTTGAACTACTAAATCTTTCGCAACGATGAGTGACTCAGGTTCGCAACCTTATGGTACGACTTATGGTCAAGAAGAAATAACCGTAATTTTAGGCTCACTGTTTAGTATGTTTACATTTTTTTGTTAACGTGGTGATGAAATCCCTTTACCGACATTCTCTCCCAATGGGTAGCCGTACTACCCGGGCTCATGTCATTGAGAGATTTATGTATGGAGAGAATCATGGGGTACCAAGCAATTACCCACTAAAGAAGATAGATACTACGGTGAAAGAAATCCCTTTTTTACCCGAGACCAGAAACAGCCTTCACAGTTATTCTATTAATATTTGTCACACCTAGCAATCAACATTGAAAAAGGAATACAATTTTACAACTTCTGCATTTTGTTCCTACCGACAAGGTAAATAAGAATAAATATTACATCTATATAAATAAAATAATAAAGGTGTGCGGTTGTGCGCGGATAATGCAAAAACTACTCTATAGATTTTTTATTAATTTTGTAAGTGAAACTTGCTATGGGAGGGCTTTCAAATTCTAATTCGCAACCTTTTTGTGGGATGCTGGTTCGAGTAAAGTTGACTGCTGTCATGACCTTCTACGTCAGACCTCTCGCCTCCGTTGATATACTACTATTAATTTCGTTGTTTCTCTGTGTGAACTATTTCTATTTATACATATACTAGATGTGTCCGCGATTTCGTTTACGTTGAACTAAAAATTATTAAATCATTTTTGCCTGATTTTATCACTTTTTTCACAGATTTACTCTCATTAATGGTTGCTTAATGTTAAATAGTCTAAAACCTTCCTCAACGATTGCTTTATCAAATACAGAAAGATTTTTGAAATTCGACTATTCTAGTTGTTAAGATTAGTGTGTACAAACAAATAAATTAACTCTTCCGTTTTATAATATTATTAATATAGATAGGTATATTCTGCAATTATTATTGCCATTAAAATAATATGAAAGATATATTGGTTTTTAGCGTATCCCTTTTTTTTATTTTATATAAGATTTTATATATTGGTTTTTATTAATTATTATAGATTCTAATATTATCTTAAATGTTTCACATCACCGGGGTATAACATGACTGCCAATTTTTTTTTTATATTAACTTAGAAGTTAACCCAAATGTAGCTTTACCATTTATATCCGAATGCTGCCCTATTGTATATGCTAAGAAATAATACAAGAAACTAAATAATCGTATTTCTATTATAAATAACATATTATTTTGAAAGATGTCAATAAAATCTGTCAACTTGTCTGCTGTAAATAACTAGATCAAATGAAATTCGGAAGCAAGGTCACTGAATCAGCTGATGCAGGCGACATGACTAATGAGGCACGCATGCGTGTTCTAAAGCGAATCGGCGGATTTAGTGAAATTATAATTTGTTTACAACGGTATGGAATTCAAACACAAAAATAATATCTGTACGATCTTTAGAACCGGGTCAGCGGTTTGCATGTCACGGACTAGTGTCGCTGGCACAATACGCGCTCCACTCGGAAAATACTCGTTTTCATTCTCTAAGTATTGGGGTGGTTGCCAGAAATAAAGCTGCAGTGCAGTAGTGAGCTTGCAGCGGCAGACTGCGGTGCTGGCTCACCATTCATTGTCATGTCGAGACCGTCGAGAGGTCGATATATCGTCAGTGTCGCCGCGCCTTCTGTTTCGTGCGGTTGTACGCCTTCGTAACCTGTGTAACGTTTCCTGACATTTCTAAGCTCTGCGCTACCGACTCACACAGTGGACCTTTTATTTATAAATCTATGGCAAACGAGTGCATTCAAAGTTTATTATTAATACATGTTTAATTGATTAAAAACAATCATTTTATATATTAGTGAAGTTAACAAAAATAAGGAAATTATTCGTCTTTACGTGAAAGCGCGCGTCTCTTCATAAGTACGTTACATAAATATTAATAAATAACATAAAAAACATGTTCATTCAATTGTGTTTATTTCATTTGTAAGTAGCGATAAAAACAGTTGAAATATTACGCGAATATACATGCACCTATACAAATATTAAGAATTTAGTAAATTTTTTCGTAAGTTTTTAATCCCCAAATAATAGAAATAGCGATCATAAGAGATATATAAATGTTAACCATAGAGATACAATTAACAAATAAAATTCAGATTTATTCATGTTTCTCAAAAAAATAATGAATTTATAATACGTGAAGAAGGCACATACTTCTCTGTGAATCCATAAAGCTAATCAAATTAGGAAGTTTGTGTAAACTAGATACAGGTAGATATATTTTATACCAAATTCACAAGTTTGTGAGAAATCTAAGAGTATACAAATATTATTGATGTACGTATAAATGTGATGTCCAAGTAGTTGCATAGGAACAATACAGAATGATTGCTTAGTTTGCATTTAGTATAATTATATAACGTAATATGTTATACCTATATTTACAATTCTGTTTTTTCTGATTAGCTTTGTTTATAAATCGACATTCCAATTTGACTTTAGTATGCAGATTTATAAGTTAGTATATTCTAATCTATTATAAACCATAAATAACTGTCACTATTGTTGGATTTATGGTTACCGAATGCTGACGTCATTGTAATCGCTCGCAAATATTACGGTAAAAGTTTCCTCGTGACTAGAATCATACGCAAAGGTAACGCGGCGAAAACTAACTTTGAACATATTTCCCATTGCTACTCGTAAGACATTTCTCAGTAGGTGCGTATGGTACAAGAAAACAACTTACGATTGGTGTTAATTATTCGATAGAATGTGGTGCTATTCAAAGTCTCTTTATACAGCATTCTATAAATGTCTCATAGTGTATGGAAGTATATATTTTATTTAATAGATTAAGTTCAGTTTGTTTGTTAAAACAATATTTAAACCTGTTAAAAATATATTGAAATTCATATGATAAGTAGTTACTAAATTTCGAGTTATAATTCCTATATAATCTACTTAATATAATTTATACAGAGCACAAGTCAACGATTTCTGTAATAACTTTTGTAATTATCTAATATGATTTTCTTCCGTGCTATCTCCTAATGTAAACAAAAAAATTATAATTAAAGTAATAACTAATCAACTGATGACGACATCTTAATGAGTGCTAATAGAATATCTTTTTAAGCAGGAACCTTTCCAAGTTTACAATCTCACTAAGGACTACTTATACTCGTATAATCAATTGGTTTCTAGGTAACTAATTTAACGAGTTCGATGAAATTTTATATTTACATAATGTTTTACTTTTTCCCGTTTTCTCGTCATAAGTAAAAATGATTTTTATAGTTCAAATATATTAAGTACTCGCAGATATATAAATATAAAGTATAAAAAAGTAAGTCATGTTACAATGTATAAAAAGAAATAATATGATAGCTCAGTGGTAGTGTGTACGACTTCGCGTCAAGAGACGTGAGTTCGAATGTAACTACCTACAATGAGCTTGAAATTTCGGTGAAGGAAAACATCCTGAGGAAACTATAGCATGGTGGTAGGGCTTCTTCTAATGCCCGTCTGGCTAGCAACTACCTTCTTGTTGAAAATCTGCCGTCAAATACCAATAGGTATGTTCCGGCAGCTGCACTTGAGAGTCAGTTCCTCCTCAGGTTTAGCGTGTCTACCAACTTGGGCCGTACCGTCACTTAAGATCAGGTGAGATTATGGTCATAAAATTAAACCGTATCAATAAAAAAAAAAACAAACAAATATTACGATTTATTACGACTCAGTTTTGATAATGAACATCATAAAGCAAGGTATCTTAATCGAACGAAAAATAACTTACATATCGCGTGACAAAAGCTTTTATGTGCTAAACAATTTATTTTTATGTTCATAAGATATGCACTTTTAACAGACATATTAACCGGACTGGAATCAGTAAACCTGAATAATTTAACAACCAAATAATTATCTTAATCGTTTATATTTTTTAAGTTCTCCGGATGGTAACAGATCATGTGGCCCAAGTTAGCACATACCAAGCTTATAATAGGAAGGAACACGACTCACAAATTTAATTGCCTGAACAGAGTTATAGGTGCTTGGCGATAGATTTTTGTTTGTCAATGATAGCTAATTTGGTGGGCATTAGAAAATTTTCTGCCACTGGGCATTAATTTACAACATTTTATTTTAAATGTTTTTAATATTATCATAATAGAGTAAAGTTACAATAATTATCCATTAGATAACCATGGTTCAATGACCTTGTTTTAATTATAATACAATATTGATATCTTGCTGTTTATGTACCTAATAATTAAGACTGGCCAGAATCATATAAACCTTTTCCGGAAGTAGCCCAAGCCGAGCTACGGCCATTCTGGCACCCTTACGCCCGCTGCCTCAGGGCTGTGTGCCCTCAGCATTCGCCCCAAAAAGTTCGGTGAAGCTGTCAAAGCCTTTACGTGTAACAGCGTATGTCAGGTCGAAAAAAAAACCATATAAACATAAAAATAGGGCCTACTTTTAGTAAAAATATCATAATACAACGTTGTAATTTGTACAACGATATTAAAATATCAAATCATGGAATACGTACTTGCCTCACTTGCGATTACTGGATACGAATGATTAGCATGCGAAATGGGTGTAGGGCCATAAATATTTGATTGTGTAAGTGCAAGTTGCAAATATTTTTATTTGTTAGAAGTTACGACAAAAGAGATGTTATAAAATTTACCAACATTATAGCTTTTACTTTCGGTTTACTATACATTAACATACCGATTCTTTAATTCCTCGTACGAATTGTTTCTATAACACATTTGATTAATTATTGAACAATTTAGCAGAGAAAATAGCTTCTCAGTCTTACTAGGGTAACAAAGTGAGGAAAAGGAGTTATTTGCCACAAGTTTACATTTTAGCAGTATACATCTGTCACTAAAAATGTAAAAAATGTTTTTAAGGAAGTAAAAATATATTACATATTGGAATACATGTAACCTGACATAAAACCTTCTCCGTTTTTGAGTGGGTTAAAAAGAAGTATTGCGTATTCCTAAGATAGTCTGTCTAGTCCATAAGTTGTTAATGATCTAAAATAGAAAGATACTGCTCTTAAAATTTCTGTGATAACCCATTGGATCCGGAATGACGCTTAGAAAAATTTGCCAAAACGTGTATTACCGCATATAAAAATTGCAAAAGTTATAAACAATTAAAGAAGAAAAAGAGGCGTTTCGTTTTTTGCCAATATTTCAAAGACTATTAATATTTAAGAAATTTCAAAACAAAAAATGAATATTTTTCTAACTTTTAGGCCGTGGTCTTGTTAAGTATGTATATAAGAAAGGCTCCACGAAGCGAAAATATTTTACAACAATTATTTCAACTTTTTTTTTCATTTAGAATAAAGACGGAAGTTCGAGAAAAATTCGTAAACTAAGAATCTTTTAACTTTTTGATATTTAACTATAAAAAAAAATTTCCAACAACAATAAAATTTGAGGGTGTTAGCTAGCAAGGCGGGCATTAGAAAAATCCCTATCACCGTACTATAGTTTCATCGCGTTATTTACCTTTACCGAAAGCTCAAGCTCATGGTAGGTAGATTCAAACTCACATCCATTAACGTGGCGTCCGTACACATTACATTCCATTACTGAGCTATCATCGTATAATTGTACTGTATATAAAAAAAAATAGTTGATGAGAATTACATTTTTCGCATTCGAATTCGAATTTATTGTCATTATATTTTCTCTAATTTAGGGTCAGTACACTTCTGGTATAGAAGATATTCATATGAGTAATTCCAAGCTTTGCAAAATTCCCAGTAATAATCGGAACAAAATGTTGAACATTATTCTAGGACAGTTCCAAAACTTCTAAGAATTTTCATTTTCATTTACCTAGTGTTTCAACTTAGTCATCGAGAGTAATAACCTCGGATGCTTACAGTTCAGTTTTAGTTTTAGTTATAGATGGACAAAGGATGCAATGAGTATTTCAAGTCAGATGTAAACCTGTTTAAAGGTTCCATTATAAACTTAAACTATAAATTTGCTTATTGAAGGGATCTACTTTACTACTACTATTAATACTTTGAAGAGGAAATATTTATATTTTTGTAACGAATATACTCAAAAACTACTGAACCAATTTAAAATATTTTTAACCGTTAGAATTCTACATTATTTCTGGGTTCATTCGTTCGCATGAAACTAAAAAATATTAAGTTATTTCTACCCGTTTTTCTTACTTTTATCAATACAACTTTGCTCCTATTGGTGGTAGCATGATGTTAAATAGCCTAAAGCTTTCCTCAATTATTGCCTTATCAAAAACAAAAATAATTTTTGAAACACCTTTAAACAAACAAACAAGTTTTTCGTTTTATAATATTAATATAGATATAAAGTAGGTAACCTAGGCTTAAGAAAGAATATTAGAATAAGTTCGGTTGACTAACTCATGCTAATTAAAATCGAATATAATTTAGTGAGCAATTCTTGTCCATTTGTATGTCAAATATATGGATTTCATTTTTCGGAAATTACCGTCATTATTTGGATGACAAATATATTTAGATAATGTTTTACGTCACGCATTTACGGGTATAAATGTTTTTATTTTATTTTATAAAACACTAAGTGAAGGTCCGTCATCCTAACCTGTGCGCGCACCTCTTCGAAGGTTTGTATGTTGTGCCGATTCTTAATCCCGGTAGAGGGGATCTTTAATCAGGTATGGACCTTAGCGGGATTATTATCAGAGTCCGTAGGTTTTTAGTCAGTAAGAATCTGACATAACCCTTGCTTTTGCTGCCCGGCGGAAGGTGGCTATCATGTATAAAATCTCGCTATGACATACCAAAAGGGCGACATCCCAATTTTTTTGTAAATATAAATTAGAATTGCTAATATATGCAAAAAATAATTTCAATGTTACTTTAATGTACAAATGATTGGAATTTCGAAAAAAAAAAACATGGTAGTTCTCTGGTTTGCAAAGTACTACATATATATTCATATCATAATTGTAAAAGTGTTAGGTGTGAACGGATCATAATAAACAGACAAGGTAAAGTAATGACGTCAAGACGTTCCGAAACGTAGGTACATCCTTTCGAAATAAACCGGATTATAAAAATTTGCATACCTACATTAAGTTCAGTTATCGGTAAATATATCTAATTACACGATATATTTGTAATTCTTTCTATACATAAAACTGATATTTTCTCATGATAACAACGTTATTTTAACTTACAAAGTAAATGAGAGCAAAAAGTGTATTATTATTTTATTCCCAACAAAGTAAAACTTGTATTCTCGTAACTAAACAGTATATTTACTATACTTATGTATAGTATAATATTTTTTACATTTAAACACACAGCTGACATTAATGCTATTACATAAAAGTTGGATATGTTTAGAAAGCGAACCTGGAACTTTCTTGACTAAACGTCAATCACAATCACTGCGGTACGAGGTTTGCTACATTTATTTCAAATCTTAGCTTAATTAATTATTATTTTTTGTTTACATATAGAAGTCACTAAACGTTTGTCAATTGGTTTTTACATGGAGATTTTTTCATAGATCATGTTTCAAATATAAAGTAAATTTTGTTTAAATTAAGGAATTAACAATTTTTTTGCCATATTTGATAATTTTCTATGACTAAAAAGTATGATACTTGAGACTATGATATCCAAAATGTAAATACGAGTTATGATAGTATATGTTGCTAATCGCAAAGACTATGGAATATAGAGCGTTTTGAAATTACTTTAAAAATATCGGCTATATCGTTTCTCAATGCAGTATAAAATAGAAGCAAAACTAAATACATATATATGTCACTGTGTTTTAAAGTTATCGCAAGTTTGATAAGTTCGATAAGTGCATGTAGCGTATTCGTCATCTTAAGCTATGAGATATTTTCTGTCAAGGTTAAATTTGTTATGCCAGTTTTGTTATTAATATTATAATAAATTTATTTCTAAATGTCACAGGATTTTACAATATAACAGTGTGTTAAATTAATGCACTCGATTCATTTTGAATTCAATTATATCTTGAGTTTTATTGTAATATTTTATATAGGAACTGCATGATATAATTCCTCTGTATCTGTGATAGGACATGATAATTTTATTCGATTGCATCGCTTACGCATTTGTATTCAGTATCCAAACAGGTTAGACTTGTGATTAATATACATATTGTAGATATTTAAATGAACACAGTGTTTTTAAGTAGGCGCGATTTTTGATCAGTCTCATCTTCACTTACAACTAAGTCCGATTAAGGGTCAGTATATTCTAATATCATATTAAAAATGCGTTCCACTACTGATCAAATAGACGTCGTAAGCGAGAAATGCTCTCTATAAGGTAGATATATTCCAAGATTCACGAGGAACTGAATTTATTACACTAATAGTTTAGAAGTGGAATCACGCACCTTGGGAGTCTACAAATGTTATGTAAGATCAAGTTCAAGTTAACTGAAGCACTTAGAAACTTGAAAAGCTTAGTTCAAAAAATTTATAGTATTTACAGTCGTTTATTTTATCAAGCCTCAAATATTATAGTTTCAATATTGCGTTGATAGAAAATAACGTGTAAAAATATGCACACATCAAAAATTACAAACGAATAGTAACAAAATATTGCGTTATTAGAACATGGTCAAAACATTAGGCAAATGGTTAATATAATACAATAACAAAATAAAACTGTAGCAATATCTTACATCAGTCGCATAAAATATCAATCGCATCTATATGCAAATGAATGTAGTCTGCAATAGTGTTTAATTTTTTATCTTTTTAGGATATATATATAACTAGCAAAACATTGAGATGTAGCAAAATTGAAAAAAAAAATAGTAATAAAAGAAATTCTCATACTAAGTTAACTCTTCTGTATGTTGATTTATATTTTTTATGAAGGGTTGAGGTGAGGAGAGCCGTCTCATTTGGGGGCAAGTTGAGAAAGTGTCCAGCTGTAAGCACTAAACAGTTCAAAAACCTACAAAAATAGCGTAGCAAGCGCGAAAGCGATTATTTCTATTGTGGAGTTCGTTAATTACAAAAAAGACTATTCCTTAAGATAACAATAATTAATAATAATAATATGTTAAAATTTACTCTATCGATACAGTAGCACCACCCTAATTTAATGCATTTTGACGGACACTTTTTCATATACAGAGACCGTTCTCCTTACTTCAACACCCTATAATATATACACCTTTTTTTCGCATCCAATGTGTACTTATTATTGGATAGTAGGACACGATAACTGTGTCGGACTGGCTAACTAACATTGTTTGCCAGGTGTAAAATTCCTTATAGTGACACGCTTGAGTACGGCCGGTATAGTAGTTAAATTGTATTGTAGGAACCTGTAACCAACTGAGCCGCGAATATCATGCTATTGGCAATAACCCAGATACATTGACTCATTTTTTGTCCACTACATTTCGGGAATACGCAGTTACCAAGAATATATTTACAACCTCATTCCACCCGTTTTAAGAGTGGTTTAAAACACATATATTCAAACTTTTATTATTAATAACGAAAAAATATTCTACAAGTTTGAAGCAAATTATACGACGCAATAAGTCTCATACAAATTTTAAAGCTCTCTTTACCACACTCCCTATAAGTTTTTCGCGAGAAAAAGGAGCCTATAACCGTCTCCAGGGTCCTATCTATCTTTATACACAAAATCATCATAATCAATTCAGTGGTTTAGGTGTGAAATTAGAAAACTAACACACTTTCGCATTTATAATATTAGCGAGGACGAGTTAGAATTGTTGTGACGCTTCTAAATAAATAGATACACGTTAAATGCAATCTTTAGCAATAATAAGATTATTAATAGGTAATATATGCATAGCAAAACAACATAGTCATAATACAATACATAATAATACAACAATTTATTCATAAATTTATTCTCGTACTAAACAGTAGTGCACCAAATCCAGAAAACGTTGTATTTACTACTTACATAAATACAAATTACATTTTGTGTGTATAGTGTATATATATGACAGTGATAAAATATTATCTAATAAAGTGAACAAGATCATTCGTAATGCAATTCCACCTTATTGCCGATCATATTGCCACTTATTTTCAATTTGATGGCACATCTCCTGTTACACTCGCCTTGTAAGTAGTCGCTTATCAATGTGATATAGGTATATATAAAAAAGTAATTTTTGTTTTGTATTTTTTAATTTTAAATACTGCAGTTATAATATAACCATAATCAGGCCAATAAAATGTGACCGAATTTATTTCAAAGTTATTTATTTATTCTAACATACAGTTTAAAAGGAATTTCATTAACAAATATATTTTGTTCTTTTGTTTTCTTTAAAACAAGTTATGTAAGCAACACTAAAAATCGTTTCATTGCATAATATTTGTAAGTGGGTCGACTAATTTATATCTATTTTTAATTTTAAGTTGAACTGTAGAGTATTTGTAAAATTAAATAAATTTCCTAATAAACACACGACCCACATTCGTTGTCATCCATCCATCACACAAGTATCGTTAACGTGAATATTACATATATAGCTTATTTGTGACGTCATATTGAGGTCAAATAAATGTTGACTGTGTTAATAATTAACTTGAGCAAGGGAATTAGAATTACCTACTGGTAATTACAATCATTCAGCGAAATTAGAATTCAAGTATTCAAAATACTTAGGAACCAAATATAAAAACATTGAAGCAGTGCAGTGTGCTCGGAGGGCGATCGATGTGGGTAGGAATCTTATAAAGAGCCCCAACGTTAGGGAATGGAGTACATCCTGAAATCACCATAGCGTGATGATATGGCTTTTTCTTATTCTCATCTGGTTAAATATCACGCTCAAGTTAAAAATCAGACGACAAGCACGTATCGATATTTTCATAAAGCAGCACTTCAATATTAGCCTCCTCACAAGATTTAACGCATCGATATCATTGCCCTCTAACAGTATGCGTAAATTAAATCCCTTTTTTTAAAAAAGGTTTTGATTAATAATATACAATATTAGGAATTTCTTTGATAAATGTCCTCTCTGGATAAAGTGTAGATTCGAACTGAACTATCTTATTGTGAACAATATAAAAAGTCAATGAATGCTGACAAACCAGTTGACGCAGACAAATTACGTACAATAAAGGGAGGTAACAGAAATGTGAGTTAATGATTGTTCTAAGTTTGGGTGCAACTTTGTGACTGTTAAATTTATGTCTTTTATGAGTATTTTGTAGATACAGCGTTGTGGCCACAATTTCATTAGATATTAAGTGACGATCTAGCCGAAGATGATGAAGACACTAAGCCTAGTGAAAGAACTGGCTCTCAAGTTTAACTGCCAGAATAGTATTTACAACTGTATTTGGTTCCAGATTTTTAACTTAAGGGTGGTAGCTAACCAGGTTGACATTAGAAATAGCCATGCTGCATTGGCTGTAAAATTTGTCGTATCATGGGAAATTGGTCTCTAGTCCTTTTTACATAAAAACAATTAAATGCCCTTAATAAACTTTAAGAGACAATACGAGCAGACTATAAACCTATGAAATGTTTTACCTAAAGTAAATATGATGCACGATATAAAATTATTAATCTATCAATGTTATTATACTAATATATAAATATTACAGATGTAATAACTGTTTATTAGTAATAACAGTCGCCCTTGAATTATATTATTATACGTATCTATAATAAAAAGTATATGTTACGTAGAACCAGAAACGTCAGTGATTTCTGTACACCGAATCTATTAATCTTGTCGATCTATTGTATGAAGGGACGCCCATTGTGTTCGTCTGCCTATCGATTGGTGACCAGCATTATGTAATTAGCAGTTAGATGGCTTCCCTTATATATCTATTCATACTAAGTATGTTATACATATAGTACTATAATCCGCGAAACACTGGAGGTAGCGCAAAAGTTAAATTATTGCCATTTGGCCTCTTTTGTAAGCTAAATTTTTATATATTTAAGTTTGAACGTTGTTAAGGTTTTTTTATGAATGAATTTACATCTATAACCATTGCATTTATTAGACCATTTATTCGAATTTTGTTAATTGTCAAATTTTTTAATTATTTAACGACAGTCTTTTCTAATTATTTTGATTTTAATTTTTTATTGTATAAACGTTCACAAACTGAATTGCTAGTATAAAAGTATATATTGAATGTTTTATTTAATTTAAAGAATTAAATTTCTACACTAATTTTTCAATTTATTTCATATGTAAACATGTAATATATTTTGAAATTTTTATATGGATATCTTTTCACGTACTAACATATATATAGGTGAAATCGGTATATTTACAATTCGAATGAAAACATTTATCTGTGCATCGCAATTGAATGTAAATAATAGGTACATATACCTATAAAACAGAGACTATACAAATACATGATTTAATATATTTTATTCTTGACTCAATAGACTTTGTTAATATATATTTTCTGAATTAATTGTAGTTGTAATTGATCTTATTGCCTTGTTCTAAAATATCCGATATATAATCCTGATAAAAATTATCAAAACAATTATATATTATATATGACATTATTACATACTCGTTATAAAACTTATCTAAACAGAATTCATATATAAGACTATTAAGTTAATGATTTGAATTAAATATTGAATCATATCACAGGCCTCAAATATAAACTGGGATATATCTTATACAGTTAGGAACAGTGGAATAAGCAGAAAAGTTGGAAAGTCGCCAAAAAATTTAGTAAAATTTACAAAATTTCATTGTCATTGACACCTCATTTATATTTTGTTATGAGATACTGTAACATAAAACTGTCCAATAAATATTAATCTTGTGATACTTGAATTTAGAAGCATATATATACTTTAGAATAAATAGATTGTTCTTATGTATTTTTTACTTCATTTTCAATCTTTAATAACAAGCTGTTATTAATTCATTTCTGTTATTCCTATTTTACTAAAAGTTCAAGAAGCTCTTCGCGCCTTTACTACTTATATCGCAAAATCAAAGCAATAATAAAAATCGTAAAGAAATGTCAATAACAATAATTTATTATTCAATTGACAGATTAAGAACAATAAAGCTCATTCATTATTCTAATCTGCCATTTTGAAGCAATTATTTAACGATATTTCCTATTTTCTATTTCTAATTGTTAACGTTAAACCGAGTTCAGGCACTATGTTACCTTTTTCTTGTTATTGTTAAAAATGTATTAACCTCGATTGCCCATGCTGCAAGAGATCAGAAATAGTTTACATAAATTTTCTAGAATCTGGCGGGATACACTACTGTACCTAGACTATTAGTAATTACTATTTAATACAATCTAGTATACTATGGTATAGAAAGCCGATGGCCGTAGAAATTAAAGCAGGCTTGAACTCAAGTGGTTGTATAACGTTACAAGTAATTTAAAGATACATGGTGGGAAAAAAAACCAGACATAGGTAGCTACAAGTAATGAATTTTTTTTTTTAACTTAGCCTTATCTTTTATTTTAACAATTATAATAAACACATATTAAGGCGATGATAGCCCTGTAGTAGCGTGTATGGACGCCGCGTGCAAGGACGTGAGTTCGAATTCCTGCAATGAGCTTGAGCTGTCGGTGAAAGAAAACATAGTGTTCATACTATAGCACGGTAGTAGGGCTTTTTCTAATATCCGCCTAGCTAGATACCACCCTCTTTTATTAATGTGGTGTTTACAATCACAGTTATTACGGTATTCCTCATCGCAACGCGCAAATGCATTAACCGGGCTCAGGTCAAAGACGACAGGAGCATGTGGTGACTCATCAGGTGCTAATCAACCAACACTACCTACTAAAACGCACTACGACGACACTTCAAACTCCCGTGTAGCCAGAAACTAGGGACAGCTTTCACAATTCTTCTAGTCTGGCTAGCTACCAACCTCAAGTTGAAAATCTGCCGTCAGGTATACCTAAAGGTGTGTTCCAGTAGTTGCACTTGATAGTCAGTTCCTCCACAAATTTACTGTGTTCACCAATTTGAGCCACATCGTTACTTAACATTAGATGAGATTTTAGGCATAACGCTAAAACCTATAAAATATTTAACAAAAAACAAAGTATCTCCAGTTTTATTCCTTAGAGTAGTGACAGCAAGGAATATATATTTCTATTGTAATCAAACTTCATAGCTTAAACCATTAAATAGGTAGTATTTATATGAACGTACTTTGTAAGCGTAGGTAATATCAATTATCATGTAAAAAACGTTTTTAGTGTCTCAAGTAAGAATTTGCACTCAAACGTGAAATATAATTGCTGATCCATGTTCTTTATTGTTTAAAGAAATATATATACCTAGAGTACGATCGCGTAGGCTGTAATTGCTGTGCATAATACTCTCTCATAACATAACAGGTAATAAAGCATATGTAAGGATGTCACGGACCTGTGTACTTTACGATCCATTCGTTGATAAATAATAAAGTATAAACATTCGGAAACCTATGCATACGTAAGAACTGCGTTGGTGGTTGCCTTTAGATAAAATTATACATACGACACTAACCGTTTTTATATTTATTTATTAGTCGTTAATTAGCCAGACGATTAACATATTATGAGAAAATGCCTGTCTTTTGTTTTTATTGTCGGGAAAATGTTGATAAAAGTAAAATAGCAATATTGTGATAAATACTCATTGGAATTCAAATAATGAATAGCCCTAATTCATCTACAAAAAATTCCACATAGTCATGGTCCCATCTTGATATTATCAGGAGTTTTCACGTGATTACGTCTCAAACAAACATCATTTTCATTATATATATACATAGTTGTATTTAGTTATGCGGTTGATATAATAAGGTTTTGTATAATAGAACTAAAATATAACGTGTCTATACAAACACAGGGAGTTAAAATTGAATATATTTAAATAAATAAAATTTTAGTACAAATATAATAAAAAAACGTGTTGACAAACATAAGCAGTTAACCTAGGTCTGCAGTAATGTTAGTGCAATGCAAATAATAACAGAGCACATAGATTTTGTGAGCTTTTTCAACGATATGTTGGTGCTCCATTATTATATGGGCCACCATCTATCGTTATTCCATATTTAAATTACCTTTAAGTTCGTTTAAAAATAAGGTATATTAAAAAGTAATTTTATCTAAATCTTTTTAAACCAATCTTTAGGCGCGTTCATATGAAACTTTGCTATCGATTTCAAAAGTATTGATAAGATTAAGACAGATACAAGACAAGAAGGAGATAAGTTACTCTAAAATCGATAGCAAAATCTGTACTAAATAGGCAGATAAGAAAGAGAGTCAATACACGTATCGTATAAAATCAAAATATTTTAAAGTTACCATAATAAAAAAATCTATACATAATGCGTATTTAAATTACAAAATTCAAAATGTTTCTACTTCTATTAAAATTTTGTTAACACATTCGTTAGCGAATCATACTAAATCTAATCCAAAGGGGAAATAAATTATAATTTACGTAAAAACATATTACATCAATAATATCATATACGTAAGTGGTATTACAAATCATTTGTTAATTCTGAATATACAATATTAGCTATTTGAAAATTAAATCTGAAAGCTATTTTTAAAGATTGCGGAAGTCTTTCAATTTACCAATGCGATGGTAGAAAAGCTTGAAGTGAATACAAATGAAAATGAAAAACAATTTTCCTGCGCGTAGAAGGATTGTTATATCTTAAAAATTAAATTGCTTATTTCTATAGATATATAGCATATTCAATTGTTGGAAAATAATGTTCTATTGTTATATGTGTCTAAGTGTGTTTAGTTATTTTACTTATTAGTGATTAAGAAATTATGGTTCAGTGGTAATATGAAACAATCATACCTCAGTAGTAGCTTATACGGACACCGCGTCAATGGACGTTAGTTCGAATCTCTGCAATGAGATTTCTGTGAAGTAAAACATTCTGATCAAACATTAGTATGGTGGTAGAGCTTTTTCTTATGTTCGCCTGGCTAGCTTACACCTTCAAGTTGAAAATATACCGCCAAATACCTATAGGTGTGTTCCGACAGTTACACTTGGGAGCCAGTTCCTCCACTAGGCTTTGCGTATCCACCATCTTGGGCCACATGGTCACTTAATATTAGATGAGATGGCGGCCATAACGCTAAACTTTTACAATAAAAAAATATAAAAAAAGTATACAGATAATTTGTATAAGAGACACCAATTTTAAATTGATGGCCTTTCTCGGATATATATTTCCTCCTTATTGCTTTATTTTTGCCACCCATTTAGTCTCTCTAGTAGAGACATTTAGTCTCTGCCCAGCAGTCTTACTTGATAGCCAGTTCCTCTAGTAGGCTTAGCTTCACCATCTTCGGTCACATCGTCACTTTACTTGACCATTACGCTAAGTCTATAAAGTTTAAAAAAAATTGGTACTGGACTTTTGTATGAAAAATATATCTACTCAAGTGATTTTAATTCAAGCCACTCAACTTATTGTAAGAGCAAAACAAAAATGCGCAAAAACTTACCGTGACAAGAGCCGGGGTAGAACGATGATATCATAAATAATATCTTGGGTCTGTTATGCTTTTAATATATTATAATGAAGGTATTAAAATATCCAATCATGTTGGTATAATACGTGACTAGTCATTAATAGTGTACCTAAAAAAAAACTTTAAATAATGATGATAATAATTTTAAAACGCAAATGAGAGCTTTGAGGTCATCATGCAATTGTTATTGTAATTTGTCAGTAGAAGTTATGAATAAAGTAATTATCGTTCAATGATAACAAGCTTGGTGCTATGTCAAGGAAATGCTTCTGAATTTATAGGTAATAAAACCATAACTGAGCCAAATCAGTACTTTAATTACATTTTTAAAATAATCGGAGCGTGCTTAATAAAACGTCGGATCTAGATATGGATACCTTAAGAGTATTTTATCGGTTTTTGTTACAGAAACATATTTGAAATGATATTTGATATTAATAATATAGTCGGATAATTTTAGTTACGGATGTTACATGGTCAAACATTTATTTAGAGTTAAAATGGTTAATATTTGAATAGTTGAAGGTGAACAATGTTGACTATGTTTTATATAATTGTTAGTTATTTTTAAGGATGTTTCTGTATTCGAAAGTGTCGTATTCGACTTCGTTCTTATTTAAAATATTTATAATAGTTCTGGGTATTTTTTTATTTCGGATTTCTCATAAATTCAATTCTAATGGTAAAGTTTCATAATACTCCTTACTATATATACATATATTATATACACGTAACTGTGCTATTTTAAACATATTTGTGTTACATTGAAGTGGATGCATAAAAATGGTATCCAATTATTATGCTAGATGATTTATATCACTGTTGCACATATACATAAATTTACATTTAACTCAGCAGAAGAAAATATTAGATGGAAGTTTCTTCTTAATATGTTTGATTATCGAAACTGCAACTTTGCTAGCCTTCAAATGTAAAGTCGATCCAATTTACTATATGTATCTATTGTAACCTTTGATCAAACCGTATTTTTTTTCTTCAAACACCTTTTTAAGCCGTCTTTGAATATTATTCTCCAGATGCCATTATAACAATATTTATGAATTTTCGTTATATGTTATCAACTATACCGATGAAATTTAATATAATGTAACTACTTCTACATCAAAGGTAGTCGTTCTGCCATAGTAAGCGTTCTGCCACTATCTTCAACCCTTTTCGTTTAACTGTAGGCCAACCCGGAGTAAAACTTTAAGTTCCCTTATTATTTAAAATGCTAAATTTTATCTATGCATATAATAAGAATGTAAATTTATCGTGTCTGTACTTATCAGATTTGTGTGAAAGAATTTATTACATCATTTTTAGAAACGTATGTCTGTCTGTTTGTTTGTCCACGCATCACTGCTAGACTACAACGTTTATAATAAAACGTTATCAAGATAATCATAAAGCTTGTCCTCGAGTAACATTTAGTTTTTATTTGATCGAAATCGGTTTACTCTATCAGAAGTTATTATAATGTGAATGTCTGCGCGAAATTAAATAATTTCAGTTCCATGCGCCAGCCAGTTTTAAATAAAAGTATATCCTTTTCTAGCACACTTTTTCTTAATGTATTCTATTTATTCCGTTTTCCCTAAAGCTTTATATGAATAGAACTTAAATTATCAGAAATTTATGCATCATGGAAAATACCCATGTAGCCGTACCCTTTTGCACTGTCGAACGTGACTTGAATAATTTGTCGGACGCTACGTTACTATTCAAACCGCAACATTCCACACCCACTGTTATTCAGTTTGCATTTTGCTTAATAAATTTTACTATTGCACAGGGAAATATGAAAATGTAATTAATATAATAGATACCAGCTTTAATGAATATTAATACCAAGAACTTATACATAATAAACTGACTTCATTAAACGTAGAATTACGGTGGTGAAAACTTTAATTACACAGTTTAAATTAGAAACAGATGGCCGTTTGTAAAATGGACACCGATCAAATCTGCAAGGACTTTATTATTTTATTATGACTCTACAAATATTTACTAAGTTGTTGGATGATAAAATTCAAAATAATTAGGTGGAGATTTAGCTGAGTCCTGAACCCCAATGTTGTGACTTTTTATTGCTTTATTGCATTTTGAGATTAGTCAGTGCAAATTCAGTTACCAAGAAATTTATATGCCATTGCGACGGCGACAACGTGTTAAGCGTTATGGCCACAATCTCATCTGATGTGCGATATGACCCATGATGATGGACACTCTAAATCTAGTAGAAAGCTGACTTTCTAGTCCAACTGCCGGAATAAATCTACATGAATTTGGCAGAAGATTTTCAACTTTAGAAATAACCATCATGCTATGGTTTCGTCACGATATTTTCCTTCTTCGAAAGCTCAACCTCGTTGCAGGGATTCAAACTCTCATTTATTGACGCGGCGTCCGTACATACTAACAACTGAGCTATAATCGCTTAAAAAAATTAAACAGTCCTGTCACTTAACCATACTATTATAAAGACAGTAATTCATTTGAATTTAAATCAATCACAATTTCTATTCAAAAATATACGTCGTCATTTTAATACTATATTATTGAATATTTCACTTTTTATTTAGAAGTTGTGACGCAATTTTATATAATGTAAAATACTACAACCAACTGAACTTGTTGTCCATACGCAAATTGGATAATAAACCAGCCAAAAACCATTGTACTACGGTAGATTTAGATTATGTAATAGTTTATAATCTGTTATGTATGCCTTGATAAATATATTGATGGAAAATAGGATGGAAGATTGGAAAATTGATGAAGCGATGATAGCTCAGCTGGTAGTGTGTATGGACGCGGCGTCAAGGGACGTCAGTTCGAATCTACCTACAATGAGCTGAAGCTTTCGGTGAAGGAAAACATCGTGGTGAAACCATAGCATGGTGGTAGAGCATTTTCTAATATCCGCCTGGATAGCTACCACCCTCATGTTTAAAATCTGCCGTCAAACACCTTTACGTGTTTTCCGGCAGTTGTAATTGAGCGCCAGTCCCTGCACAGGTTTAGCATGTTCACCAGCTTGGGCCACATCGTTATTTAACATCAGATGAAACTGTGATCATAACGCTAAACTATACTATAAAAAATACAGGTTAATGAAAAAAGTAGATTTAATAATTATAGTTGTATAGCATCTATCTGTTCTACTGTACAACTATTGCTATAACTTATTACCGTGTGTCATTACATTTATACACATAGATACATAACGAATGGATGAGACATTCATAATGAAAATTGTCGCATTCAATGATCAACATCCGCGATGATTATCTAATTTTAGAATTGAAACAAGAGTACTCACAACGTCATATCATCATATGCACGACATATAGGTACTAACGAATTAAAAAAAAGAACTTGGATATATCTGGTATATATAAATCATAATATTTGCATATTTTTAACATTATTATTCATGTTAAATAAATTAGTAGGTACCCTACTGTATCGTGATTATTATGCATATGATAATAAAGGGCGTCTCAGAGGCTTTCTTTAATTTATCATTTTGGGATTCACCGGTATAAATGCAGCTGCAAAAGACTTACAGACACGTCAGTTGTGATTTGCGATGGACTACTAATCTCTAGTAGGTCGTTTTTCATTTTAATAATGACATCTACCTAAATAGGTAGTTGAATCGGTGTCACGGCTTTATAACTACAAATAATAAACACAAAGTAACAATTAAACAGTTCAAGTATTTGGGAATCAGATAAATAATTGTCCTACGCCTGACTCGAACCCGCAGCACTTCACACGACAAAAGCTCTGTCCTCTAGATAGAACATTTTATTAGATTATAACTGTATAATTTCATTGTTGCTAGCTAACCAATTAATGTACAAATTCCCAAGTGGCTTTCAGTGCATTTACTTGTTCACCAAAACAAATGCTATTATCAACATGCTATTATTATTGCGCATGACTATAAGTTCGTTACTTCGCAAATTTCATTATAAGCGGTACCCACATATCACTTGGTAAAACATAATAATTTTATTTTGAAGCAACGATAGCTCAATTGGTAGTGTGTATAGACGCTGTGTCAAGGGATGTGAGTTCGAATCCACCTAGAATAAGCTTGAGCTTTCGGTGAAGGAGAACATCGTGATGAAACCATGGCATGGTGATAGAGTGGTAGAGCTTTTTCTTATGCCCGCCTGCCTAGCTACCACCTACAAGTTAAAAATCTGCTGCCAAATACCTATAGGTGTGTTACAGCAGTTGCACTTGAGAGCCAGCTCCTTGGGCCACATAGTCACTTAACATGAGGTAAGATTGTGGCTATAACGCTAAAACCTTAACTATAAAACATTTTTAGTATATGACAAAAATAAAATTATTTTACTTATACAAATTTTTGAATAATTCTGTTGCACGCTTATTAAACATTTCTTGTCCTCTAAATTATATGTAGACTCAATTACATTGTTATAGCCTATTAATTTAGTAATTATGTAAGATTTCATAAACAGCGATCAAGCCGTTTTAATTAAATCCAAACATAGGAACAGACAGTTGTTTTAATATCAAATTTGAGATCGGTAGATACTCTTTTTAATATAAATAAATATATATGTATATATATAGATATATACAAATAGAACTAAAAATTCATTTAAATAGATATTCGTATGACTTTTGATAATTTCCTAAATATTAATAAGTCTATCTGAATACGTAAGCATTATATTTGTTTTATACAGCCGATTGGTTGAGCTCATTATATTTTATGTTAGTACACCTTATACACGAAAGTTACATAATGCTAGCGTGGTATATTCCTAAAAGTGTAAGCAAAAATACGTTAGAGGTAGAATTGAATGGCGCAAATATTAGGCCATTGTATAGTGCATGTACTTTTTGTCGTGGGAACGCATGAATATTCTCACAATGTGTATACACATTGAAACACTAATATTGCTCAAGTTCTTCCTTAAATATGAAACTTGATGCGTGTAAATCGATGGCAATCTAAGTTTCAAATACATATAAAGAAGTAACAATCTGAAAAATATTTTGTAATCGAAAGGAATAGAAGAGTGTTGTAGTAAAAAAGAATTATCCTATAACACGCTCCTATACGAAAAGATTGATAAAACGGAATTAACATTTGTATATCGAAAACATGCGAAGTCTCTTTAATGTTTTATTTAAATATTAAATATTTTAGCTGTTAGTTTCTTTTTTGGTCCCGTTGTTGTAGGTATAGTTACTTTTGCAATTAGCGCTTACTACCCAGTGTTTGTCTGGAAATTTTTGATTATTATTTTTTAATGACGTGTCTTTGGATTAATAGGGTAAAGTGACATACTATTGTGATAATAAACATGGTACCTACAGTTTTAAAACAGCGGTGACCGCTGCGAGACCTACAATCTCTCATATCAATTAGTTGAATAAACACTCACTGATACTGAAACATGACAAACGAGAAATCATGCACTGTGACAAACTTATCACCGTTTGCATGGTAATCAGGATTGAGTCGGGTACAAGTCCCTACCATACCACTTGATATATTTATTTACAGAGTAGAAGAATTTAAGAAGTACACGATTAGGCAATACACGCTTTTATGAAAACGGCACACGATTTATGAGACTACCTTGCCTTCAAAGTAAATTTATTATTTAGAAAGCTCTCTTCAGCACATTAAGTGCTCATTGTTGCAACCGTTAAAAATCGTTTATTATTTTTATATATAATTTAACTGATTACTCGGAAATTTACCAGCTAATATTTAAAAACAGTAAATAATTATTTTGAAATCAGAAATTTGTCATTTACTTCCAAGAAATTCAACATGGTATTGTTTATATATGACTTGTTATTAATATATTGTAATTATATATTAATATATTGTAAATATATTGTAATATATTGTAATAGTAAATACAGAAATCATTATTGTAGTATAACATACATACACTGGATTAATAGAAACCTCATGCTTCATTTAGTTCTGCGTTTATTTCACTGTATATTTCTGTTTTTTTTTTTTTTTTTGTAATTTCATGAAAGATTTAACTGTCAATTTATGAAATGAATAAAATGTTTAGGTAGATCCCAATCTCTATCGCCAAGCTTCTATGATCGTATTTCTTACCTACGCAATTAAAATCTTTTTCTAAACGTATCATATTAGTTTTACATTTACATTGTTAGCTATAATTACTTAAGTTTATGGTCAAACGCTAGGTAAACAAAAACAAGTTACGCATGTCCTCTAAGTGCCGGAAAAGTATTAATAAATAAAATCAAAATTGTCAACTTGACCATCATGCTGCAAAGGGGCAAAATTTTCCTTAAAATTGTTTTGTTGTTTCACCCTGACCTCATTTGGAATCAGGGTCGTGTCTGGCTTGCAAATGTTAATTTAAAAACCATAATTATAACTCAACATATTTTTGTCTTTTTTGTATTTCTTTAAGTTTAAGTACTAACAAATATGCTTCACATACGATTTTATGTAGTCACTGCAATTTATGTTCTGGGTCTATTCATCACAAGTCACTCTTCCTAAGGACTCAGTTGCATCGTCTCGTATGTTAAGTTAACAGTCTAAATTAAATACTGTAGCGTGGACCCTTTGATGACAACAATGATGATTATGTTTGCACAATCAAACATTACCAAAATTATACCACTCTATATAAAGACCATTCAAAAATTTAAAGCGATGATAGCTCAGTGTACGGACTCCGCATTAAAGGACATGAGTTCGAATCCCTGCAATGAGTTTGAGCTTTCGGTGAAGGAAAACATTGTGATGAAACCATAGGATGGTGGTAGGGCTTTTTCTGTTGCCCGCCTGGCTAGTTGGAAATCTGGCGCCAAATATCTATAGATGTGTTTCAGCTTCCACTAGGCTTAGCGTATTCACCAACTTAGGCCACATCGTTACTTAACATTAGGTGAGATTGTAGCCATAACGCTAAACCTATAAACAATAAAAAAATAGAATGTTCCAAAATACTTCTATCTTTTCTATTCTATCTTTTCTATTCTATCTATTCTATCTATTAATATTTTTATAACTAAGCGTATTAAAATTTGTACACTAATACACTTGTTCACTAAGTACGTACTATAGAATTTACAGACTACAAATAACCAGGTAAAAAAAATGTCCAGGAAGAAAGTTATTTCACTATACTAAAAATCTTAATTGTACCGATAGGTCATAAGTTACATAGTCGAAGTTACCTCGACACCAACGAATGGTATTATTTGGTGCCATTTAATTCAAATTATGTATCGATCAACAGTATTAGTAATTCACCATTTGTACGTAGTTTAAGCCATCTTTACTATTATTACACTATAGTTAATGTTAGCAACTACCTTTCCACCTTATTTTTTTATCTAATAGAAAGCTACATTGTGTCAGAGCAATCGTTTTTTTTTCGACCTGACATATTCTGTTGGCCGTAAGGGCTTTGATAGCTTCACCGAACTTTTTGAGGCGAATGCTGAGGGCACTGAGCTCCGATAAGAGCAATAGTGGGTATTTGAAACCGTATTCAATTTTATAACTTCACTTGTAAGAGGTATTTTAGTTGTCTCGCTTATGATCGCTTTGTTTCTATTAAATTCTGTATAAGTTAATATCAAACTTTACTACTTTTATCGCGCTTATAAATGAATTCAGAATTATCTCTAACAAGAAATCAATATTGCAGCGTCAAATGTGAACAATGTGTAATAAGTGAATCCATGTGAGATATTATATAGTGGTAAACAAATGAATAACTACGAAACACTTATTTCAAAATTGGTCTAAGTGAATTAGTGGTATAGTCACAAATGGCTATGGGACGCAGAAATGTAAGCATGATGCGATTGGGGAGGTGCGTCGCTTTCCTAGCTGCAGCTGCATTCCTGTTACCCTTTACTATACTCCTTATGGTCGCTGATCAACAGTACAATCTCACTTACAACTCTAAGAGAGTCTTCTATCAAGAAGTAAGTACTTTATTTGTTCATCATATAAAACATAAACAGCACTCGTTAAATTCTATATTAAAACCGAATCTACAAACAATTTTTAAGTTTTAAATATTACATCCATTTAAATTATAAATTATCTACGATTTGATATCTCGAATATCGGTCTCTTACACTGTTGTACAAATATAGTTTTTTCTTACTAATAATACGTTGTATTGATACGTAAAACCGATGCCAACGTTTTATAGCGTTTTTTAGACTAGTAAAAAGAAAATTTAATTATTGCAATTTCTTCATAATATTAGTGTTCAGAACATAAAAGACAGTCCTATCTTATATTTACGTCATCGGTGTAATTAGATTTGCTTCAAAGCTTTTAGTCAAGTAAATATTAGTAAAACACCCAACAAACGTGTTTATCAATCTACATATTTTTAAACGTTTTTTGAAGCATATTTTTAATTATAATAAGCAGTTGTTACATTACTCTTATTTCTTTGGTTAATTTATTTTGATAATAAATATCGTGAGTTTCAAAAATAGTTAAAAATGCTTTTTATTAAGAAAATAAGATACAAAGTGACTATCAAAATTATATATGTTCTTTTAAAGTACAGAATAATAATGTATAAATTGAAAATACTATAATCCAGTTTATGTAAAGTGTCGGTCGTTAAAACGATTGCTGTCCGTGTTGTATTGTAGCTATTTTTAGCTCTTATTCATCACAAAGCTTTTGCCAACAAAAATATTTATGTCTCATCAATAGTCTTTTAAGTTACCCATAAAACTGTTGTGTTAATATCAACAGCACTGATTACGAGGGAACATATAATTAATAATGAACGAAATTGCGTGCTTTGTTTTTATTATAGTCCAATCACCTTACGATATTAAAATGAGGTATGGAACTGGTTTATTAAGTATTTATATAACAAAAACCGAAATAAAAATTTGACAAAATATACGACATTTCTAGAAGAAAAAAACACAGACCTTTTTCTCTTCTCTTCTTACATATCGAATGAATATAGAAGTTGTTGAAATAATAATTATGTCTGAAAAATTATTTTCTATTTTTTTACTTATATACCTGAGGTTCGGTCACAAATTGGCTATATCACCCCAGTGATTACCTCGGAAGTAAAATATGTATCTTTCATAATAGATATTATCTAGTTTTATTGGTCTTGAATTCCACAAATAAACAGCCTGTAAAGCAATTTGTATTTAAACCGTGGTATTTAACAGGTTCATTAAATAATGAAACAGAAATCAAGCTATAATTTCATAAAGTCAATTTAACAGACTGACACGATGGTAGAAGAACTGCTATTGAGCCGAAAATTCGCGATTTCTATTGCCATTTATGAGCTACTTGCTTTTATATGATGAGTATACTTATCATTTGTGTATCTGCGTATTTAATATATATGCCTTTAGTATGTCAGGTGTTTAGTGACCAGAATAGAAACGTTGCTTATTTTGGAATCAACTGACTGTACGTACGTTTTGTTACGCATTTATAGAAAAACAATTTTTTTGACAAAAGGATACACAAATCTCTATTCCTGATGTCTTAAATATATAAAATTCTGTCATATAAAAGTATTTGTCACTTATGCTTGAAATATATTACTCCAAAATTAAGTCTCAGAAAACCAAAATTCTGCTTTGTTGTAGAATATTCAATACAGTAACGGACATAGATATATGTATTATAAATTATGTAAAAATGAATTTAGGTATATTTCTTCTTTTACAGAGCGACTTCTATAAAATAAACGGGACGTATTATGCGCCCGCTTACACAATAACAACACCTACTTTGTTAAGGAATCAGGTAACATGCTGATGATATATGTATGTCACGTGACACCTAACCAAAGCTAACACATTGCACCCAGCTTTACTAATGATTAATGTTTACAAAAGTCTAAATGACGACTGTGCACGTATAAAAATGAATAATTTCTTTCTTTGTGAATTTTATATTATATTTAATGTGTGTATGTTTAATCGTTGTAGATCTCCTTTGTTTATATGTGACATATTTTTGCCTATATAAAATATGAGAAATTCTATTTACATAAATATCTTATGTATTCACCCACACTAATAATATAAGGTTAAAAATAATACCGTTCACTTGAAAACTGTTTGCAAAGAAAAATAAAATTTCTTTCTTGCCTCATTCAGAAACTATATAGATAATGTTAATTTAATTTATTACATAGTTTCTTAAAAAATAACAGCCCATATTAGCAAGCATTTAGCATTTGGTTACAATATCACCTAATATTAAATAATTATGTCACAAAACGGTAGAACGGTGGTACCAAGCCATAAAAAATTTAAAAGTGTCCTACCACCATGCTATACTAGTGTTTCCTTTCTTCTATAACCAATGCTCGTTGCAGAAATTCTAACTACCGTTTTTTCTTTTTTATTTTTGCTTTTATTTAGAAGCAATCAGTAAAAACACGATAATATTATTGACAAGTAGAATGCTAAAATATTTTGTCAATCTTTAAAGTTCATACAACGTTTAAGAAGATAGTGGCTCTCGTATTAAAACTGTTTGTGAGGTTTTTTCTTGAACTAGCAAATCACGGCTTGAATTATTCTTTATAATTTACTTTACTTATGTACAATAACCAAAGTATATACAATAAGACAAATAACTGAGTTTATGAATTAAAATAAATTTAGTGATAGATTAAGATCGTGTCAATATCTCTGGATTCACGTCAATCAATGCAGTGTCCATGTACGCGGCCAATGAGCTATCAATACTTCAAAATATGACTTTACGAATATTTTAACAAACAGGCTATGTTAAAAAAATATTTAATCTGTTTATCAATAATAATAACATATAACAAACCTTTTCATTTCAAAAGTTTATTTCATGTACAATTTAAGTTATTGTATTAACAA
This sequence comes from Actias luna, assembly GCA_039707435.1. NCBI lineage: Eukaryota > Metazoa > Arthropoda > Insecta > Lepidoptera > Saturniidae > Actias > Actias luna. The sequence continues at coordinate 9,212,260 of JAZHAC010000006.1, read as the reverse complement.
ATAATAAAGTAGAGAATAACTTTTTCAGTTAATATATATTTAATAACATAATATACTATTTAGATTTAGAAATATTCGGTTAACCACATTTCAATTTATATAATTTGTAGCTGGTTACAAATGAAACTAATAGATTTGACACGCACTTTTTTAAAGTCATCAAAAGAGGTTTTATGGCCCAGAGACCAGAGGGTCTTACCATGTCAAATACTTGAATCACGATTCCATAGAACAGACATGACTTTATATCACAGTAAGAAATGTAACAATTATTCTTTTAGCGTTTTTTGTACCTTAATATTCTTAAATCAATTGTTGTACATTTAGCAAAAAATATCATTGGAAAAAGTATTTCATTGAAAAAAAAAATACTTTTACATGCGTTGTATTGCGAGTCTACGAAGTAATCATATTCGTTTGGCTTATTAGGGAATGTACCGTGTTAATTTTAAACGTAATATTAGCTAAAGATTTATACAGTGCAGCTTACAAAATTACAATTTATCTAGGGATATTTATAATCCTTCGAATAATTGAAGTTTCTCGTGTTAAGGTTTCAATTATTTCGTTTTGTATGTTTTATTATATTTTAATTTATAAAGCGGAAAAGTTTGTTTAAACGCTTTTAGAGTAATCATTAACATCACGATACCAATAATAGGATCATAGCTGTAAAAAATTTACAAAATTAAGCAAAAATTATTTCATAATTTTTAGTTCCACGCGAAAAAAGTCGCGGCCACAGCTAGTAATGTACCAATATAAATTCGAATTATAAATTTAGCAACCTTTGCCATGATTCATTATAAATTTCGCCTTACCTGCCAGGCCAGTAGGTACACTAGTGTGTCATGGTGCGCAACGACTTTTAGGTCGTTGTTCCCATTCAGTTACTCGCTAAGTAATTTCATATTAGAAGATAAATGTCAGAAAAAACAGAATTTATTTATAGCCAAACAGCTATATTGATCCTGGTGATTAATTCTCACTATATGTAGTTTACATTTCTACGGCTTAACGCAAATGTAATTACTTTTGTTATTTTATTATGTTTTAATTTATTCTTAGGTTGAAAATAGATTTCGGTAGAACTTAATTGGCCCAACATATTTTTCAAACGAAAACTACATTAGGCGCGTTGAGCACTTTTTGGGTGAACAAACATCATGGAGCTCGCGTTATCGTCACCGAACGCTTTCCATGAGCTATACTGTGTATATGTGTGTACTTTTTTCGTGAATAAAAAACGTGTCTCTCGCGTCAATGTTGTACATAAATATTATAGATACAGTAGTTGTACATAGATATATAGATATTGATGTACATAGATATATCTTAGGATCAAGGATTAAAGATTAAATTGGTTATTAACACTTCTTTACAAACCAAAAATAATAATCTAATAGCTCGACGACACACTTCACAAGTTACTAACTTTTCACTTCTATCGGCAGTTCCCAAAGACTGCCCACATGTTTTTTTTTATACACATTAGAACCCTAACTAGATCATAGCGTCACCTTTCTCGAATTTTAATCCTAAAAACTTTCTGAGACCATAATAAGATCATAGGCATAAGACAAAAAGTCCATCGAATTGTGATTTCATAAAAGAACAGTTTTAATTTTATTATATTCCAAATTAGCGAGCATCATAATAATTTTTTTAAATCGAATTAATGCTAACATCTGAAAAAAAATTTCAAATCGAATCAACCGTTCTCAAGGGATTCAGATTACTTTTCATTTCCGTACGTGATGATTTCTTGATTTAGATTATTCAATAATGATCCGGAAATGAGGTCAGCCACGTCACGTACATACGTACATACATATATACGTGACTCTAATCAAATGTAAAACCAAAAAGGCATCTGTTTTAGTGATTCAAAGTTAATACTATATCATAAACGATTGGTTAAATAAATATACAAAAAATATAATAATATTAGAAATATCCGAATCCTTAAATTTTACCAGTGGATATTAGTGGGATTGTAGGACATATTTGGTAGTCAGGTCGTCCTTTCTCTAGACTCTAAACAGAAGTGTGTCACAAAATATGTAAAGTTGAAGCGATGATAGCTCAGTGGTAGTGTGTACGACTTCGCGTCAAGGGACGTGAGTTCGAATCCAAGCACCTACAATGAGCTTGAGGTTTCGGTGAAGGAAAACATCGTGAGGAAATCATAGCATGGTGGTAGGGCTTTTTCTAACGCCCGCCTGGCTAGCTACCACCCTCAAGTTGTAAAACCTGCCGCCAAATACCAATAGGTGTGTTCCGGCAGCTGCACTTGAGAGCCAGTTCCTCCACAGGTTTAGCGTGTCTACCAACTTGGGCCGTATCGAACCTTAAGATCAGGTGAGATAATGGCCATAACGCTAAACCTTAAGTAAAAAAAAAAGCAAAGGCCAATATCCCATTATACGTTGCATTAAAAAAAAACCAGTTCGAGTTTCTTGCCGATTCTTCTCGATGACTGGGTTATTTTATTATATCGAATAACGTTTTTTTGATTTGATTTATTTAAACTTTGTCGCAGAAGTAAAAAAAGGATGCACGTTTTCATGAAATCCATTTATTTTTATTCATATCTTTTTTTTCAATTGGGCATATGCTGTTAAACTTTAAGACTTTCACAGCTTCACTGACCTTTGGGGGCGAGTACTAAGACACTCAGCTCAAACCAACGAGCACAAGAAGCCACGGAGTGATCGATCCTCAGCTTGGGCTGTTGCCGAGTTCATAACTATTATTTCACGCCATGTAATAAGCGCCTAGAAATCAGCAGTTCCATAAAAAATATTTATAGCCCTTTTTTATAGACTACTTTAATCCAAAAATATATATTAGTAAGGGAAATACAAAGATTGGTTAACGAGTTATAAAATATAAAACTTTATGCCGCGTTTTATTCACGTCACTCTTTATGATTACTAATTTCCCGCAAATCCATACAATAAGGTTAGCAACCTCAGTTGTAAACTATATTAAATAAATGAGAATGTATTGTGTTTTTATTTCATTAGTTTATCATGTGGTTGCTGGTACCCAATATTCAAAGTTATATATATCGAGAGTATTTGTTGAGTTTAAAGTCAATCGAGTTCAAGGTCTCCTATATACACATTCTCATAATTAAACTCGTTAATAACTTGTCTTCCAAAATACAAAAATCAAAGAGTATATTATAAAAAAACATACTTATAATCACATTTACAGCATCTCTTATCGGTATGAATTATTTCCCTCGTCGTACTTCTACAGTACAAGCTACATAAGATAAAAATTTCCGTAGTAGTTAATGACTGAGATAGCGGAGACAGTGTCAAAATATTTGATAGAGTGAGTGTTGTTATGATAAAGGGTCACTGTACTAAATAAATTCTTTCATTTTACATAAAATTACTTATTTTAGATTATATTTGCAATTACGGAATACGTATACGTATAATATTTTGCGGCAAAGTTATTCGTTTTTGAAATGGAGAATATTTTGAGATTTTATAAACATTAGCATTTAAAATTTATTACCTTGAACTTTTGCACCTCATAAAATAACTTTAAAAGATGAATAAAAATTCTACAATATCGTAAATATTACTAGGAGGTCCTTGATTTATTAAAATGTTATATTAAAATAAAAAAGAAACTGTAGAAAGAAAATGTTCGTCTGACGTAAAGTTTAGACAAAACAGATAAAAAAACATATTTGTTTAACATCTACGGAAAAGAGTCCAAAAATGTCATGTACCTCGAATAGTTTAATTAAAAAGCCCTATGAATTGTACTTTTATTAGAGAAAAAAAAAATATAATCAGCCAACTACATAGAAGGTCTAACGTGTTGTACTCTTTTTTATAGTTTTTTTTTATAGGTTTAGCGTTATGACCACATACTCACCTATGTTTAACGATGATGTGGACCAAGATAGTGGACACGCTAAGCTTAGTGGAAGCAAGCCAGGCTGGTATTGCAAAAAGCCCTACCACCATGCTGTGGTTTCATCACAACTCCGAAACTACAGTGTGTGTTTCTTATAGCTTCCTGCGCCGGGTTTTCTCTACGTAGTCACTGGTTGAAACTAACTCCAATGCATTTGAATTTTAACCATCGACTTATTTATTAGTGTTATTAATACAACTTTAATAATTATTTTATAAATTTCTAAAGAAAAAATTGTTAATTAAAACTATAATCTACTACATTTCATGTGCGACTTCGCTCGTGTTAATATTGATTTATCATACAAATTCGATGACACAATTTATCCCTCTCTTTACCCCAATTCCAATAAGGTTTTCCTGAGAAAAGTAGCCTAACACCGTCTCCAGGTCCCCATCTATCTCTATACCAAAATTCATCATAATCTATTCAGCGGATTAGGAGTGAAAGCGTAACAAATAAACAAACAAACTCATTTTCGCATTTATAATATTAGTAATGATTATATTCATTCTAAGGTTTTTAAAAGTCATAGTATTTATTATCTTCGAAAAGTATGTACTTTTTGCGTGTTAATTTTAAAACTACCTTGAAGTTTTTGTTTACAAAGTAGAATAAAACATAATAGAGGTACGTATTTATTGTAACACTGCTGTAATTATGCATTGTTGGATAATGAATAAAAACCACAACTAAATAAACAATAGGATTGAACAGGTAACGCTCGTTAAAACTATGATCAATAGGTGTAATCTAAGAATGTGCTGAGTGAAAAACTATATGTTGTGCATACTATCAAATAACAGTTTCTGGCATTGTGTATGCATGTCTTTCGTGGCATAAATTATTTATATATTTAAAACCACACGTTTCACATACTGTAAGTTGACATAAATTCCCAACATTTTAGAAAAAGTGCAAGGAGATATTGTATTATGTAGTGAAAATTGTATTGCATGCGATTTAATATTTTCAAAATATTATTTTTATATTTCAAATTTTGTTGACCGTCGGATAGTTACAATTGTTTTTCGAAACTAACTTTCTGTATGAGTTTCAGCTTTCGAATGTTGAAAGTATTATAATAGTAACTGGTCGGTAACCAACTATTCTACTCCCGGTCTACTTTAAAACGGCAGTATTAATTCTCTTGTGTTCCGAGGTTAACAGTTTTTTTTTCAACGTGCATTTGCAGCTCGAACTTATTACTTAGTTGATAACTGTAATATTATCGATAGTTATATAGTTGATAAATATAATCTACAGTATTATACGTACTCAAAACTTAGTAGATTGCATGAATGTCTGCTACTTCGCATCATCAAAAAAATGTATTATGTATATAATATATAAATTATGTATGTATACTAAAAGTTTACAATCCTAAATAAAAAAACATCAAATACATGGTAACCCACGAGTTATTACAGTAATTCAGGAGCAATTAAATTAATTTACAAATACATATTTGGTTGTATAACCATAACAGCCAATATGAAAACTTTGGATTGCTCTATTTTATCTTACATTTAATTTTATGTATATTATTTAATCGTTACATCATAGTTTACATTTAATTATGTACACTGCATTATATAAATATGTTTGTCAATAAGACGTAATACTTAATACATTTTTAACAATACATACGGATATTCATAAATTAGCACCTGCTTACATACTGTCTGCATTTATATAATGATAATTGAATATGTACATTAAATAATAAAATTTGTGACAAATAGCATTTGTGAAGTTCAATGCTATTATTTATTAATGCTATTTATTATCTGAGCTATATAATTTGGCAGAATGTTTTTTTTTAATATGTTATGATAAAAATATTTGTCGTTTTTTAGTACTCTAATAGATAATGAAATTCTAATTATGCTCTATAAGTCAAGTAAATATATACCGTGCAACATCTCTCGCTTCTTTATAAATTTACGTATAACACAACAGTTTTGAAATATTCTTTAGTAAAAAATACGACACTGAAAAATAGAAAAATAGGTTCCGAGATTCTATTCAACCAAATCATTTTTTAATATAAAATTTATTAATCAATGAATTAGATCATCTTGAATATATTTTTTGTAAGAAAAGCAGTTTAATTTTAAAATTAAAACTAAGTTTTTGAAACAAAATAATCATTTTCTCCTGCAAAAACAGTTACATTTTATCGTACTGAACGAATTTTAGTCGTTCTAAAATAAGGCACATTTTAGGCCAAAGAAATCTTAAATATGTCGAAACGCTTAATTCACTTGTCATAAATAAAGTTTAATACTAGATGTACAAGCGACTTTGTTCGCGTGGAATTAAAATTTATGTATAATTTTTTTCGCGTAACCCTAATTTAGCCCTAAAGTAAAAGTAACCTAAGTTACTCCTTATAACATCAGCTATCTGTCAGCAAAAGTTCTGTCAAAATCAATCTAGCCGTTTCAGACACGCAGACAGACAAACAAAAATTTCATTTTTATTATCATCAATCTTTACAGATAGGCATTTCAATTATTCATTTGTGCAGATTTAAATGATCACAAATATTTTTTTCAAATGTTATTTTAATGTCTTATTGTTCTTCAATGAATCCTATTATTACTATGATTAATTAAACACAAATATTAATGTTTTTGTTCTTAAATCTTATTTATCTTAAATCTATTTATTTATATTAATTTTTGAGAATTTAAATGTATATTAAATCTCTTCCTCATCTTCAGTTAATGTCCGACCTTGATCACTATTGGTACCTATTATGCTTTATCATAACGGTTCTTTGACCGAAAACTCAGATTAGATTGACCCCACATTATTGATAGTGATGCCGATTGCACTACGATTGAACCACAACCGAAAGTGCAGAACACTTATCAAATAACTTGAATTCAATCACTCTCATAGCTCAGAATGGTATACTGTTTAGTATAGCTACAATAACTAAGTAGCTCACGCGTAACTATGTTCACGCACATTTAAATACCAACTTTTTAAAATTCTAAAAGCACAATTTTTACATTCTAGCACGAAACTACTATTTAAAAGCGGGTTTTTCTTGTTCACATGGGAAAAGTTCGTAAGGATTTAATAATGTGTAAATTGCTGAACTGTTAATACTTAATACTGCCACTGATGAACCACTTTCTATACTTCGTTTTATAATAACTTTTTTTAAGACAATTATTTACGTAATTACTGGAACAAATATGAAAATTAATAAATTATATATATAGCAGTCATGCATAGTAGTAACATATATACATACGGTACTATTAATGTTTTTTTTAAGTCTCATCTGATTAGCTACATAAGTTTAAAATCTATCGTCGAGTTTGTGTTCCAAGTTCATACATCTATTTGAGAGGCAGTTTTTGTGTATCACTTTTAGCTTGTTTTTATTTTGGACCGCATCGTATTTTATATAGTTCATTATCCTTACTATAATATTACAAATGCTAAAGAGAGTCTGTTTGTTTGTTACGCTTTCACGCCTAAACCGCTGAAGTGATGACGATGAATTTTGGTATAGATGGGAATACGATAGACGATAGACGACGAATAAGAGACGGTGATAGGCTACTTTATCTCTCGAAAACCTTAGGAAAGGGGGGTAAAATAGGATTTAACTTAGTATGCAACTTTTTATTGCATCATCTGATTTGTTTGACAAAATCAATATTAGCGCGAGCGAATCCGCACGTAAAAACTAGTATTATATAAACTACTAGCTGTTTCCTCCAACATTGTTAACGTTTTTCCCTTCAACCACGCATGATTGTAGAATTCTTTCTAAAGTCGGTCTATGTCATGGAAAAAGTTACATCCTAAATTTCGATTTTTTGGTCTGGTGTTTTTAAAGATACCGTTATGAATTTGTGATATTTCGCTTGTAAATGTATAGATAATTGTTACGTGTAGCCTGTATACCTAATATGTATGTGAATAGTAAATATCACAATTTACTATCATTACTAAGTAAATAACCTTAACATAGTAAATGTTTAAAATACTCCGCAGTTTAGATTTGTCCATATCGGTATAATTGTAGGGCACGTGGGTGCAAGGTCGAGGCCGCTATTTTACTATATACAGTACAAGCAATAAATAATTAGCCCTTATTGTTATTCTGTTTATTATGGTGTATAGAATAATAACGAAAAGGCGCTTTGGTTCAGTGTAAGCAAATACCGTTAATGAGTCTAGATTTCACAGGTTCGATCATGGCAAAAGACCGACTTTCATTTGATAAACATAAATGTCGTCTGTCTGTCTATGTGTAATTTATCAGTTGTTTAGTTTCAAATAACCAAAACAATGGTAAGTTTTAAATTACATGTCGTGTGTAAAAGTCTGTCCACATATATATTATTCATCGTCCACGAAAGTGGCTTGCTAGATAATAATAATGCTTGCGTGCCAGTAATTGAGAATATATTTGATTGGTCTACTACTAAGTCTACAGCTCACTATACTTATACCTTTTCCTAGGCGTTCGAAATTTTCTATGTAGACCTAAAATATCAAATAAATAATAAGATGTATCCGTAATACAGAACATTAACTTTAATAAGTTCTAGGTTCGATCCTCCGGATCGGAGCCCTCGAGTAACTCTGCTCGCGCAATACAGTGACACTCTATATCACTGAATGTACATCATCACACCGCATACCATCCATACACACCTACACGTTAAATACACGGTTCTGTAAGGGACTACCCCGCAGCCCTTACGCGGCTTGGCCGATAAGGCCATGTTTGGATCACTGAATTAGTATGTTAGGTCATGTTGATTAATTAGAATCGCGAATCCTTGTTTATTTTCCCGGCAGCAGCTCAATCCGAGGTTCGGCCATTCTGGCACCCTTACACTCTCTGCCTAGGAGCTGAATGCCCTTAGCATTCGCCCTAAAAAGTTCGGTGAAGCTGTCAAACCCCTTAAAGCTAAAATAGTATGTCAGTTCAAAAAAAAATTTAATAAGTATAGACAACATTAACTTTTACTCATTTCTTGAGAATCATTAAAATTAGGAAAAAACACTAAAATCTAAATATAGATGAATGGGAAACAACACTTAAAATCAGCTCAAAGATTAAACATCATTTAACAGGTAGTTGTTACATGTACAATTGTATGTAGATACGTAAATACTGTCGTTTACGTAATTTAAAATGAAAATAGTAAATAATATATCAAGTCTGTGATTGTGACTCGCTTCAATGAGTTGCCTTTGATTGATTGTCTCAGTGGTTTATGTTTACTAGTAAACCATCAATATTTAAACTAAGACAATAAAAAATCTAATATAGTAAAAACACAATGAAATAATTTTTCGAAGCGTTGATAGCTCAGTTGGTAGTGTGTAAGGAGGCCTTGTTAACGGACGTGAATTCGAATCCGCCTGCGATGAGCTTATATTATAGGTTATAGGTTTAACGGTTTAGCCACAATATCACCTGATGTTAACTGCAGATGTGGCTCAAGATGGGGGGACACTAAGCGTAGTTAGTAAAGCCAGTGTCTTTCAAACTCAACTGCCGGAACACATCTATAAGCTTTCTATAAAGGAAAACATCGTGATGAAACCATAGCATGGTAGTAGGGCTTTTTCTAATTCCCGCCTGGCTAGCTACCACCCTCAAGTTGAAAATCTGCCGCCAAATACCTTTTTTTTCGTTGGAAACTTTATTATCGTATACTCTCCCAGCCCAGGGAAACTGGGAAGGTTATATGGAATTCGCCTGGCGCTAGTCCATGGGAATACCCACTAAAACCACGGCTATGTGCCGCCTTGCTGGGCGACGCGGGTTCGAACATGCAATCATCGCATCGGCAAATATATCTAAAAAAAAAATGATAAGCACAAACACCGCCTCTCTTGAATTTATTAATGTATGTAATATTAATAATTGGTAACAAGATTGATGAAAATGAAAATAAATCGAAACAAATACAAAATTAATTTAATTTCCGTAATCTTCTTCTTGTTGTTTTTATTCTATCGAAATAGGTTTGGTATAATACGTTTTATACTTCCATTTTTTTCTATCAACTCTCATCACAGTATTCACATCGTATATTTATTATTTACTAGCTGTGCCTGTGACTTCGTTCACGTGGAACCAAAAATTTTTTTTCCGGGGCCCTATTTTTTTTTCTTCAAAATAATAGCTTAAGTTACTCCTTATAACATTAGTTATCTGCCAATGAAAGTCTCGTCAAAATCAGTCTTACCATTTCAGATATTAGGCGAATCGAAAATACAGACGAAAATGTTAAAAAAGTTTTTATACAGATAAGTAGCGTATATACTTTCATATGCATTTAGTTAAACGCTGTTATTTTCAGATTACACACAGACACTGAAATTTTATTTATTCGTATAGACATCTATATAGATGATATAAATCACATTACAGCACCTTTATTACACTGAATTAAGAAATACCAAAAAACATTTAAAAAAAAACTTTTTAAACGTTACATATGCCACCCAATGCCCAATTTTATTGCGATGTAGATTTCATAAAAAATGACACAAAACAACTCGATTACTAAGAAAGATGAAATAACAGGGTAAGTAGAATAATTTAAGAAATGTAACGGTTGTTGACCATAAAATAAACTGGAAACTATCTAGTCTCGTAAATCTTGGTCGCTGTAGACATATAATGCTAACGGAATATTTGCGACTAAAGTATTCTGAGACAAAAATACGAAAATAATAATTTCACATTATAGAAGACAATACTATCTATATACGCACCAAATAAGCTTGCGATTGTGAAATCAGCTTCAAAATAGACACCACTCAGCAATAAAAGTTCTGAGAATTGATATTGTATGAATCTATACCTCAATAAATCTTACTCACCTTTATTCATTCTAAGCCGAATCGTATGCCCTGGGACATGAGTTCATTCTATACATGATTTTTTTAATAGTTTATAGGTTTACCGTTATGGTCACAATGGCGTTATGTTATGTGACGATGTGGTCCAAGATACATGCTAAGCCTAATTGAGCGACTAATTCTCAAGTGAAACCGCCAGAACACACTTAAAGGTATTTGTTGACAGGTTTTCAACCTACAGCTAGCCAGGTGGACATTATAAAAATCTCTATGGTTTCACCGAGATGTTTTTCCTTCACCGATAATTCAGACTGATTGCAAACGCATTCAAATTCACTCCATTAGCGCGGCGTCCGTACACACTACCAACTGAGCCATCATCGCTTCAAAATTAATAGAAAAATGTCAGTTATTGAAACCAGATACATTTAATAATATTACTGATTATCTAAAATACTATCACGTTTTGCGAAATTAACATGATGAGTAACTATAGAGCCGTATACCTAAGAGGGTTATTTTTAATTCTTTACTAAGTAAATATATTCTTTACAAAATTAAAACTTTATTACATTAAGATAACTGATAAATGTAGACATCACCTTATTATTATTAATTAATGACTTCTATTGCAAATGTATGACGCGTATTGTGGGTTCGATCCCCCACGAAACAATTACTTGTGTCAAAATAATTATTCTGCATCTGGGTGTTTGCATTCGTTGCTTATATAGTTATTCTTATTTGACGTTGGCGAAAATGCCTACATAGGCACATTTCATAATAAATAAAATGTAAAGGTTAAAAACAGTAATATAAGATAAATATTTTTTTATATAATTGTACTATACCTCCATTATAAATATTTATAATTTCAAACGTGTATTTTTGGTATTAAATACTGATAGTAGAAAGGTCAATATTGAAGTATCAGCATGCTAAATGATAGTTATACGCTTAGCATCGTTAATATATCATATTTCGTGAGAACTCGCTCTGCGACGTATGGAATGCATAAGGCTCATGTATATATTACGTTACATGGAAATAGACAGGAGGAATTCAACAAAGTGTGACTTGGGCGACAGACTGGTACCGGACACCAGTCATAAGTTACATTATGTTATATGTTAAAATCTAAAGTGTCATATCTCTAAACTTTAACTGTAACGAAAATCTTTGTTATACTCAATAGAGAGCGACACTATTTAAGTTTTAAATATGCTTTATCTTATTTGGTATACCAAATAAGATACGCTACAAGTACTCATAGTAGCTAAAATACCGGTCGTGGCATCGGTGGCTTTTAAAATACATGTCAACATCCAGTTCGATGTTATAACAGAGGTCAAATTTTAAAGTTTCTATATTTAAAATAACTAAATATGTTACACCACGCCAAGGCCGTACATCAAATAAATATGACTACCTGTAGGTAATAAGGACCTCCAAAAATCATAGCATGTGATGTAATTTATTGATTACCCAATTAAATCATAATCATGTTTAATTTTAGTGACATATCGATAACTTTTTGTATACTGTTATACAGCATTATATTATATTAAACGCTATGTCGTGTTAAAAAAAAAAAAAATTATCATTTTTAAATGTGTAGAACTTTTAGAGAAATTTTCAGAAACCACATTTTTCTTTAAAAAATACAAGTGAATTATATATACCTATAATACAATAAAATATATTTTATTTGATTTCTAACAATTAACCATTTCGAGTAATTTAATTTAATTAATTTCCGGTTTCGGTGAGTAACAGGTCATAAAAAATCTGGTGTTTACTAAATGTATAAATCATCGTTATTTTTAACTTACTTACTATTGTATTATTAGAGTAAGACTAGTAAGTAGTTAACAGAATTAACGTTGTTATGAGAACATCAAGGTTTTTGCCCAAACGCGTTTGTACTCTCACCTTGTTCGTTTTTATTTTGTTATCAAAGGATGAAGCAAGAAGTAATTATGCACTTCCCAATGCACAGATAATGTATTTATCCTTCTATTTTCTCAATAAGTATTATTTTATATTTATTATGATAACATAATAATATCTAACTTAAACATGAAATATTATCTGATCTATAAAAGTATCAATTTTGTATTAGGTTAGGGAGATGAGATTCATACGTGTTAATACACATCGTCTTTTTACAATTTATCTATGCTGGTAGTTTTATATGAACTAGTACAATACTCGTGCTGTGTTAGATATACTAACATAATAGATTTTATATCTCGTTTTTCTATCTGATGACTTTCTTATGCTAATTTTAAGCCAATGTTAATTGAAATCATCACTATGTTGCCGATGCAGTTCTGAATACTTCTTCATATGAACTACAGGCATTTTTTTTAATAGTTAAATTAAAAAATATATTATCATAAGGATATCGATAGAATATCATGCTTATAAACAAAAATAAATTACACGATGATAATTATTCTAAATGAGTTTACATGAAGGATACATTAATGCCATATCTTTATTAACCTGTATTATAATTATACCATATATAATATTATAATATATAAACAGTTACACAATATGTGTATAGTGTATTTAAAAATATTGCCTGTCTATCCGTGTTGAGCGAATTTCATATATTATGTAGGCGGAAAGTATATGACAATAATTAATTATAATTATATAAAATGTACAACTTTATATAAAATAACATTTATCGAAACCATAAAAATGATTATATATATGCATACATGAAAATAAAAATATCATAAAACAAATGTGTACCGAAAGAAAGGCAAAACTAGTATTATAACACTTTACAATTGAATTTACAATTTACTAAACATGTGACTGTACTTAAAGTTATATTTTTAACAGCCTTTTAATCCAGTACCATTTCGTTGTCGGTTATAATTAAGTCGTATAACCGATTATCCGCCATAAACATATAAAGTAGTTCAATAGAATGGAGGATTATCCTCAGAATGGCAAAAAAAACGTCTTATTGGTTTTTGGCAAACGTCATAAACAACAATTTATCGCTTGGAAAGTTATTAAAGCACTTTGATAACGAAACCGTCGGAGATGTGGAGTATATTAAGTAAAAAGTTTAGTGTTTTAGCAATAAATCAATATGTCAAAAATGTCTATATTTTTCAAATTTAGGTGAGAATTTCACCAAAATAGCCGACCAATAACTAATGTATTTGTTTACAATATATAAGTTTAGGTATATCTCTTATGTATAGTAAACAATACTGTTATTTGTTTAAATAAACGATAATGGCCCTTCATTAGCCTTGTCATTTTTTTCATTCAGATTAATTTAAGATATTGGCATTTTGGTCAGTAGTTTTGATTACTTACATATTTTAGTATTACATATAGTGCACTAGAGAGATCGCTAATTGAAGACATCAAAGCGCTACGAATGTTTTGTTGGTTATGTGCCAAATAAAATGTAGACGCTTACCTGTGAATTATGCATTTGAATAGCATGATGTTGCTTCTATACCGACAATGTATTATCCAGAAGGACACAATAGAACGGACGTGGTTACGTGCAGTTCCGGCTAGTGAGGCCTCACCTCGGTCGACTCATCAACGCTTCCGTTTCGATGTAACTTGAATTATAATTACATTATCAATCCAACTGGATGAATTTTATCTCATAGTGATGTTAATATAAATTTGACGTCCTCCTGGCTGATTTCAGCTTAAGCGACTTTAATATAATGGTATTTAAGTAGTAAATTTCAAAAATAAATTAAAAGTTTTGATATTTGATTCTAATATGCCTAATGCTTTTTTTATTTTAGTAGTGAACGTGTTTCACTAATATTCTAGTGTTAGGATATTATTTCTATGATTGTAAACTAGATTTTACGTGCGGCTTGGCTCGCGTTAAATTTATTTTGTTAAATTAATTGAATAGCGCAGTAAAAAGCTTCATACAAAGTTTGTCTCTCGCTTTACCCCACTTCCTGTAAGTTTTTGCAAGAAAAAGTAGCCTGTCTCCGTCTCCAGGATCCCATCTATATCAATACCAAAATTCATCACAGTCAATTCAGCGGTTTAGGCGTGAACGCTCAACAAACAAATGGACTCACTTCACATTTTTAATATTAGTACGGATTATATATGTTGGTGATCTATGCTTTAGTTCACCTACTTGCGTTTCAAGTTTTCGACTAAGACTTCTTTGCCGCACAAATTTTATAATGTAATAATCGAATATTATTTAGGATGGGCTATAGTCATTACAATAACTATAATTCCTCTGTTCTTAAAATAACCTAAAACGCAACAATCTAATATACACAAAACAAATAGGAATACAAAGTAAATATATAACTTTTATTTTTAATCTTAAACTTACATATAAACGATTTCAACGGCAGCTTATTTTATATATTTTAATGTCCTGTTATATATTACGCATATTATGCGCATATTAGTAGATATACCTTTACCTTTTTATTTTTTTATTCAATTTATTGTATAGTCATAAAAATAGTATATAGAGTACCCTTTCCTTACTATTATCAAACCAGAAAAACACTGATAAGGAAACACTACTAGGTCATACAATATTTTGCCATAATTCTATGTAAAAAAGGAGTTTTCACCGATATTTAGACAATGTGGTCTTCATGCTGATAATCAAGAACTCCCTTTCAGTTTTGTTTTTGATACATTTCATAAGTATCACCATTATTTCTACATATATTTAGTACTCTATCTAGCTCATATAATAAGCAAATCATTCTCATGTATCCTGCCTTAAAGAAAGCCTAATAAACGCTGTCTTTACACAATATCAATTTAAATAACATTTTCTTAGCCAAAGTCAATAAAATGGCTCTTACATTATAGTTTTATACGAAACACTTACTCCTTTCATCAATTTAAGTTCGAGCTTTTATTACAGCTTTGCATTAAATTTAAAAAAAAAAGGAGCTTTAACTTATTTAGTATATCTAGTATCGAAACTAATTTTACGAGTATATATTAATGAATGTTTATACAATCATATCAATGCATATACCATATATAAAAATAAATAACTGGACACCTCACTCATAAATTGTAACGGTTTCCTCAGTAATTTAGTACATTTGCTAGAATTACTGTAAGGCTTAATTAGTAGATACTCGACTGATGACTAAATTAATGAGATACAATTTTATGTTCATAAAAAATCTATAGCGGTAAATATTACTCCTTCTTTTTTATGTATTTCCACACAGTTTGGCTGTCAATAACCGCTCGCAACTGACCACAGTGTGAGCGAACCCTAATTAGGAACTCATTTTGAATTACAAAAGATGTTAAGATTTTATTTAAAATTGTTTCTCTATTTATTTACTTGTAATATAACTCATTGAATATTTATTATTTAGTAACTGAATAGTGTATTATTGTATTTCTCTATAAATATAGTACTAGTTGAGCCTGCGACTTCGTTAACCTGAAATTTAAAATTATTTAATAATTTTTACCCGGTTTTGTATCTTTTTCAATACAGCTTTGCTCCTATTGGTGCTAGTGTGATGTTAAATTACCTTTCTCAATGATTACTCTAGCAAATACAAAAAGGGGTTTTGGAATCTGAGTGGTGGTTCCTAATATTAGCGCGTTCAAACAAGCAAACTTTTCCGCTTTATAATATTAATATAGATGTATTTATTATAGTTAGTCTTAGTACTGTAATAGATTTTATGTCGTTCATTCATTGTCTGCTTTAGACCTATCATCTTTTGTCTACCTATCACCTATCGCCTATCATCTTTATCATCTTTATCATCTGCATTACCTCCAGGTTGACTGTCAGAGTATGCCTATGGCATTAAGTCCGCCACTGCACAATGCATAGAGTGTAAATAAATAAATAGTTTCCAACAAATATTACTTTTGTTCCCAACTATAATATAATTATTTTAGTTATACAAAAACTAGATTAATAGAAAGTAATCAATTTCGTTTTGGGGATTTATAAAGTTTTTAAGGTAAAGCAAACATATATAGCACAATATGTCATAAAATTATCAGTGATATCAGTATCTACGAAATTCAAGTGTATTTGTAAGTGTGAAAATTGAATGTGGATGAGATATCTTAAATTACATGATTAAAGTTTAAGACAGTAATTTAAGATAATCCATGATATCATTTGTTATTATTCTTGATAAGTTTAACGTTTTTTCCTCAGTTTCGTGTTACGTTAGGTGAGATGTTAACATACTAAACCTAGTGGGTACTATGGCGATTACTAGTTTTTAAGTGAAACTGATTGATTATTGATTATTTATTTATTTACAAAGTTTCATAGATACAACTATGCTATGTAAATCAAATATTTAAAATATAAAAAAAGAAAATATATATTAACTAAATATTATTACTAAACAATAAAAAATAAACTCCAATCATTCCAACCTGTCACAAAAAATCTTGAAAGTGGCACACAATTCCTTCAACTCATCAGCAAGCAGGTCGAGTAATGGGAATTGTACCAAGACTTAATTAATATGTCGAAGTATTTTATTGAGGACTGAGTTGAGATACGGTACAGTACGGCGGTATATCGACATCTATGATATAGCTATTTTGTATCGGGACGTTTTCATGACGGGACGGGACGACAATTCACGTGGTATAATGCTATCATTTAACTATAATTATTTCCAATCTTTATACGTTTATATCTGTATTAATATTATAAAGCGGTAAAATTTGTTTGTTTGAATACGCTAATCTTAGGAACTACCAGTCGGATTAAAAAAATATGTGATAGAGCAATAATTGAGAATGGCTTCAGGTTATTACCATCTCGCTGTCATCTATAGGAGCAAAGCCGTATTGAGAAAGTTACAAAAACGGGCACTAATGATTAAATAAAACTTTAGTCCCACGCGAATGTCGCCGTGAGCACAGCTACTTATAAATAATATACGACATATTAATATCCAACCCCGTAGGTAACTATTTAGACGGTTATTTAAATAATCTACTTTAAGTTATAATTCAATGCAATAATCATGTAATGACACCTATAACGCTTACATCCTGGCTGAACACCATAATCATTAACTTTGAACATTTTTCTCTATAAGTACCCATTAGTCTCTTATTCCACCTAAATTGTGGATACATCTAACATTTGTAGGTAGATATTCATTAAAGTCATTATCACTTAACAGTTTATTTTTAGAGTCAGTATATCTGTTCTTACAGATTATAATTATTCTTTATAACCTAAAAAACGAAGAAAGCAGTGAAGTTTTTTTTAGCACAAGACTGTCATAAAGACCGTCAAAGTCCATAACAGAACTTATGTGTTTACTGTGTAGGAACATTATGTAGAACCCAATGTTAAAGTTAAAGATTTATTACCCGATATTCGAGTGACAAGCCAACACAACACATTAAGTGGTTAGTTCGAATATAAAATTTAATTTTCGTACGCTCTTTTCGCATTAAAATCATGTGATCATAAAATAGTTAGTGAGCATACATTATGAAGCTAAACTTCAAGACAATCGATCAGGCAGATAGTTTAGGAAATCTGATTAAGTGTGAATAGTAACCTACTGTATATAAATAGATAACAATAAAATCTGTAATAATATAATAAAGAATACATTAAAAACGAAAGCAGAATATGAAACAAGTGAATATAGTACTGATTGCAGGAAGGTTACTAAGAAGTAACGTTTGTTATGCATGTTGAAGAACCTTAAGAGATATTACACGAAAAGAAGGTTCCGTGCAGTTTCGAAGCGTTGCATCCAAAGAAACTTCACAATACGTATTATTGGTACTATCATTTATACAATATTGTGTTCGACGAGACTGCAACAAACTTATTCCAACTGTAACACTCACCATAGTAGCACATTGACTATCTCGCATATACTTACCTAATAATTAAGGAAGGTATTAAGGATCTCAACCTAATTAGGCCTCGAACATAATAAGAAGATAAAAAACCTGTCAGTGTCTGTCTTTTGGTTTGTCGCTCTTCGGAATAACTCAATGTATATTTAGCTGTGAAGAGACTTGCAGGCCCGCATGATACCCACGACTGTTAATAGATTGAGGTTATCTCTCGTGGTTACCGTTGGTTTTGTATTGTACTGTATTACCATTAGGGGCAAAGCCATCACGCTGCTATATAACAATAAAAAATTGTTCATACTAAAACTTAACAGTAAAAAATGTAATTACCAATGTACTAAGTACCACATTAAACGCAACCCGTACTATAAAGCACTAGACGATTTATAAAATGTTGACTGCGTATATAAAATCTTTTCGGATATTTTGTGTATAGTTAAGGTTTAGCATTATGGCCACAATCTCATCTGTTGTTATGTGACGATGTGGCCCAAGATGGTCGACACGTTAAGCCTATTAGAGGGACTAGCACTTAAGTGCAACTGTCGGAACACATCTATAGGCTATAAATATTTCTATTATATTTGGTGGTAGATTATCAACTTGAAGATGGAAGCTAGCCAGGTGGGCATTAAAAAATACCTACCACCATGAAAATATAAATACATATTATAATCTTTGCTTAAAACTAATAGCACTATAATTGCTATTAAACGACAAACTTATTTGCTAACGTCAATTTATAAGACTACAGTATATGTATATAGACTTGTAATTCTGTTATCGGCTTTTCATGTAACATCATCAGCAGAAATAAGAGAATTCCTTAATTTGTATAAATATTATTCGCGGGTAATTACGCGGAATTATATTTGGAAGCCACAAAAAGGCTTAAATAACTTGTAAAAATATTGGTAGTAATAGTAATTAAAATTATCATTTATATAAATTTTTATTACATGTTATTAACATATCAACTATTTTATTCAATTATATATTATGTATTATATATTATGTACTATAAATTAAATGATATAATAGCACTTCCTCATAATATATATAAGCCATAAACCTTTGCCTAAATTAGAACATGAGCGCAAGGCTGCTTTTATTAGACTAAATATTAACATCAAGTTTAAAAATCTATCGCCATGCACCCGTATGTTCCGACATCCGTATCCGAAATCCGGTCTCTATAGGTTTAGTGTGCTGATGTCATAGCCACATCATCACTTAACATCAGATTTGATTGTGTTCAAAACACTACAGTTAGGAATAACAGAATAAAAAATTGGTGACAATCAACATTACCTACATAAATAATTATAATGTAGAATAAAACAAACGCAACTTCACCCTACAATTTACTTTGTTAGTAACTTTGTCAATTATCAAATAAAGAATAATTAACCATATATCTCTTTTAATGTATTTTATACGTATTTAAATAGTCATTTTAGGTTCATCATAGGTAAAATACAGTCGACATAACATGTGTTCCTATTTTTTTGTCTTTTATCGGCGGTCATTTTAGAATTCATATCTTTTATACATATATCCATTCGTTACGCAATCCTTCCACACCTTCTTCGGCTTTACTCTATTTGCATGACCTTCCATCATCGTATTTACTCTTCTAGTTAGATGACTTTCTTCCATCTTAGATGACTTCTGAAGTGATGATAGCTCAGTTTTAGTGTATGCTGAGTCAAGAGATGTGAGTTCGAATACACCTACAATGAGCTTGAGCTTTTGGTGAAAGAAAACATCGTGAGGAAACCATAGCATAGGTAGAGATTTTTTTTTTATGGCTAAGTTACCACCCTCAAGTTGAAAACTGCCGCCAAATACCAATAGATGTATTCCATCAGTTGCACTTGAGAGCCAATTCCTACACAAGTTTAGCGTGTCCATCAACTTGGGTCGTATCGTCACTTTAGATCAAGTGAAATTATGGTCATAACGCTAAACGTATAAACTATAAAAAATCATAACGTGTTTAAACCACAGTAAATTAAGCTAAATTAATTAAGCTGAATTATAATTTAATATATACAAGGGCTGCTCACTTAATAGTGATACATACATATATATTTTTTATAGTTAAGGTTTAGCGTTACGGCCACAATCTCACCTGATCTTAACACGATACGGCCCAAGTTGGTAGACATGGTAAACTAGTGGGGTCCTGGCTCTCAAAAATTTATGTTTTAGAAGCATGCATCAATTAAATATGATCCTGTGTATTTATAATTGAGTAATAAAAATAATTAATAATATACTTTTTACTCACGTAGGACACTCAAATGTATTAACGTGTTGTGATACATTCCACGACAAATAGCAAAGCCGTTCTAGTGAACGGCTGCTTTTATTAGCATTCATTCTCATAAGAGTGCCAAAGAGGGAAGTGGCGCGTGTTAAAAATAATGTTTGTTTTGTTTCTACATCTCTAAACCGAAGTGATAGCTTGCTCTACTTAGATAAATTCAAAGTGCAATTAGTTTCATTGTCAATATTTATTGAGTGATTCTAAATTTAATTATATTGTTTTAAATTATAACAATAATATAAGTTAATTGAATTTAAGCGATAAGAGGTAGATCACTAAATCTCATAGTAAATTTCTACTTGACACAACTCGTCTGTGACATTGGTCTACTCCACAAAGAAGTAAATTGTCTTATAACACTATATTATGTTCTTACAATGAGTAGGTTTCCCAGGATTTGAAGGAAATTGGGGCTCAACGTCGATAACGTGCTGGTGTAAACTCTGCTTGTGTATGCGGTAACCAGTTACCATTAAATAGATTGTATTAACCTACCACCTTGGTTACATAGAACGAAGTTAAAACTCAATTGCTTCAACACATAATTTACTATATGTAGCTCAGGATAGTACGTTTTTTTTTAGTCATCTGTTGCGTACCGAGTTCTGTTTCTAATGAGAGTTGATAATATCTGACAATATGAATTGAAATACATTTAAATTTATTTTTAGAATTTTGAGCAAAGCATTGAAAATGTATTTTATCTATATGTTTCTTCTTAGCCACTGAACGTCAGAGGTATTAAACACTTGTACAAACATTTCTGTTTCCTTTTTTAATTTTGTTGATAGAGGCTTTCAGGAACGAAATATACAACAAATTGTTCTTATTGTGCGATAAGCACTACGTTGTTTTATCTTCAAAAACTCGACTGCTTCGTCTAAATACTACATTAGTTAGACGGAACCTGTTAATAAGCGTAGTTTTTAATGAGCTTATGTTATCACTATCGGCAAGCGATAAATTAAATTATATAACTTATCAACGTACAAATAAATTTATTTATTAATTATCAAGCTGTTTATTAAACGTAGCCAATGTATATTAAAATTTAAATTAAATCAAAATCAATAAAATGTTCAACTTAAAAAGTTTTATGAATGTTAAGTTTTAGTCAATACTAACTGTAAAATGAAAATAATTTTCCCTTATTTAAAAATTAAACTGAAGAATATGGAGTATTTATCGAGTAATTATTAAGTTTGCATAGCCCTTTTGTATGTTGTAAAGACAATGTAATATTATAAATAATATCATTATATTTTCGATAATTTTGATTGTGACTGTAGAGAGAAGGTAAGAGAAATATCAGCTGTTTATTTACGGAACATACATATAAGTATTTGGCGGCAGATTTTCAACTTAAGGATGGGAGCTAGCTACTTGGCTATAAATTAGAATTAGGCATTACAAAAAGTTCTATCACCATGATGAGCAAACACTAACATTAGGTGAGATTGTGGGAATGACGCTAGCCTATAAAGTATTAAACAAAGTTTATATCGATAACGAATTATAGTTTGAATAAATTTAAAAAACTATGATAATTACTAAGCCCAATTACAGTTATTATACGTTTAGGTAACGTAAGTATGAGTAAAATGTACAACGCACTACTAATAGGATACTGCTACTGTTACAAGCAGTAATTATATATTGATTTTCAACCATCACTAATGTATAAACCCAAACTCCACAAAAACTCAAACTTCTTCAGTTTGAACCTAAGGTTTGTTTGTTTAATTACATTAATTAATTTTGTTGTAACGTTTTGTAGATATTTTTAAATATATATACGTATATATACTTTTAGAAGGAGTTTTTAAATTATAGCATCTGCCGTGTAGGCATATTTGCCAACGTCAAGTGGAGGAATCTAATATTACTTAGATATTTCTAGAATTTATTCATGGCTAAATGCTATTCTTTATAAGTTTTATTAAGCACATATAGAAGAAGCCATTCTATTATTTTTACAAATATTATAACGTAATTCAACGAAGAAGTTAGATGGGTTGAAAATTAAATTAAGAATTACGAAAATAATGAATGTCTTAGTTTATTTTTAAGTAAAGAAGTAATCATGAGCCAGAAGTCGAGCCTTTTGTCGAGTATTTTAAGTTACCTACATATTCTTAATATATAGCTAGTAAAGTTTCAGTCCAATTATCATGCTCTTTAGTTTAGAATAATCTTAAAAGGGCCTACATATTTAACCTGTATAAATGAAATACATTAATATTTTCGGGTTTATGCGCACAAAAGTAAATGCTTAGTAAAAAATACAAGTAATATATAGAAATAATCAGGAAAACAAGTACAAAAATGAGACACCTGGTATGAAACGAGGTCATAAGGGAGAGTGCATCAAGTATTGGGAAAGTGAGTGAAAGTTTAGTACTTACAAGCAAAACCTACACATCGAGATGAGGATGTATGAGTATGTGTAATACGCTATATGAATTAAGAAGTTGAACGAAACGAAATCAAAAGTTACTTCATGTCACAGCTGGTTGAACATTTAAGAATTATGTAACATATTACCGCTTTCTAAAAAACGGAATTTATTATTTATTATTTCATATTATCGTAAGTAGAGATAAGATTAAAAAAATAATGTAGTAAACAGTTGATTAGTACTTTGTATTGTTTATTATCTTTTTAAAGTAAAATTTATTGTACAAGTATCAAGTATCAAGATTTTAAACATATGAATGGCCTAGCGGTTAAAAGAATTGCTTCGCTACAATGGCAGCGCCGAAGTGTTGTGGCTTCGAGCCTCAATTTCAACAGGACAATTATTCTACTACTAATTGTTCTGAGCTTGATTGTTGCATTGTGTCTGTTAATTGTGTTTATAAAGTCCACCACACACAAAATTGCCTACGTAGACAGTTAATATACTTAAATCTAGAATAGTTTAAACAACCCAAAAAAACACGCTTAATAGAAAATCAAACTAAAAAGGCCGGCAACGCATTTGCAAGCCCTCCGGTGTTGCAGATGTTTATGGGTGGCGGTGATCACTTTACATCAGGTGAGGCTCCTGCCCCTTTGCCCCCTTATTTCATAAAAAAAAACCTAAAAATCACCTTCACTAAGTTTAGAATAGAGCGATGAACAAAATAATTCATTTTATTGTAAAGGCGTGCAGTGCTTTTATGATATCTTTTTATAATGAGTACTTTTACCAATATTGGCTAATAAATTATTTATAACAAATGTCAGGTTCAGGATCCTGCGACAAGCTTTATATGATAGCTGTTTTACGGGTTCCCTTTCCCGTAAATTGATTTATTCCTTTTACGACACTAAAAAACAATATATTCGCAACAAATAATACTTCTTTATCTTTGGATAACCTGGTGATCCTGGCTAGGATACTAGGACAAACTTATGAAATTGTAGTAATATCATCGGTCCTTAATAAGTATGCAAAGATTCAAGTTAATCCGATGTTTTACAGTGGTTGAAAATCGTGTTCCAAGATTCCGTTACATAGAGAGATAGATACAGGTCCAGCTAACGTAAGCGTGTTAAAAAACACACAGTACAACCTTTGTCAATATGTCGACTACCCATCGAGGATAGTCGCTGTCATAATGTCCTTTAATTCTCTGCAACTGAATATACAGTAATTGATCCCGAAAAATTACAAAAGGGCCAAAAGAGAGACACCATGACGTGTTTATCATTAACAGGTTCTTTTACTAAAAATCATGTCTAATCTAAAATATTTCAAGGAAAAATTTAATGATAATATAAATACAAGTACGTTACAATCTATTTCTTTTGGAATCTATATCTGTAACAACAAAGCACCACTTTTACTCGATATTTGTTTAAAGTAGGTAGCAAGTAAAAACCACTGTTATTTTCGATAAAACTTTCATCTCAATAAACATTAGCATACTTTTTGTTAACCAATCAGAACAAAACATTTAATTAAACTGATATTATATACGTAAATTATATATATTGCATTAAAAATATGCACATTTTGATTTCAATTGTCTAACATATTATGATGTCTACTGGTACTTTTATAACAAATAAAAACTTAAAAAATGTCTGCATTAGTTGGAAAAAATAATTATTTAATAAAAATTTATAAAGTGGAAAAGTTTGTTTGTTTGTTTGAACGTGCTAATCTTATAAGATACCATTTAGATTACGAAAATTATTAAGCCGTAAGCTTAACTAATAACGGAAAAAAAAACGGGAAATTAAATAATTTTTTAGTTCCACGCGAACTATGTTTTATATAAAACATAAACGTAGGTATATAAATGCATATATAATTTTATGGCATTAAATTATTTGACGACAGCTTACATGATTTAAATATAAATCAAATACATTATTATGCCACACAGAATGACTTTTCTTGATTTTCTGATCAGTGGAAATTACACGCTTATTGGTATAATATCAAATCAAATAACCTTTTCTGCTTAATTATACCAAAGACACTAGATAATTCTGTATTAACCTGTATTGTATGTAATCTGCATTAATTAAAAAAATAATACAAATAATAAAAAGCAAACAACCATTCCTATTTCCAAATAAATAAATAATTAGGTACAATTATAAAACTGTTAGCCAAATCTTATTTAACCTGCTTTGGTAAATGTGATAACAAGTATTCTTATATACGTGTTGATTTATTTAACTAATGTGAGAATAATACAACCGCCACAAAACAATTCTGAACCTCTAATTAGTGACTATCAACAATAATTAACTTAAAACACTTCGACAGATTTGTATTTTTTTTTACATTTTGATTAGCTATTATCAATCGTCATCAACCTTCCGACTTCAATTCGTTAACATCAGTAGAACTAGCTATATCTAATATCGTTTCCATTTTTTATTTCTTTTGGTTATTAAATGAAACTTGTTCATAGCTCATTGAAGTTTGTTTGTTTAATTCATTGGAATTAAATGTCTTTTAATTATATGAAAATTAAATATAGGTGGACTCGAACCCACATCCCTTGACGTAGCGTCCGTACACATTACCACTGAACTATAATCGCTTCATTATGTGCACATCTGCAATGTGCTCTACATCTTTATAAATATCTTTAAAATTTTCACATACACACAAAATAAAAGTTATTATTTATTATTTATTAAGCAATAAAAATAAATAAGTTCTTAACTATATTAAAGAAATATTGCATATTAGCATAGTATTAGCAAGTACATTATTTATTGAATGTCTTTTGATTGTAAAATAACATTGCTTTTTTCTATTCCTAATGTAATAAAATAATACGAAGTACATTACAGAGATTATTACATGTTATTTGACTTGGTACTTTACAAAATAAACGTAGCAGATTAAGTATGAAGTTAAGCAGATAAGTAGTAGGTTTTCTTTTTGCAATGGGAAGAATTTTATAATATAAACTGTTTATGGTAGGTACATATTGTATGTATCAAACAAGTATATTACCTTAAGTACCTTAAGTATATTAATACTGTAGAGTTTGAATCTTTTCATATTTGTCTACTTATGTTGAGCCTATAACTTAAGTATTATTATTAGACTGTAGAAATAAAATGTCTGGGAGGTACTGGATTACAATTTGCTATATGACCGATGTTTAGAAACAACCACTGTAAGTTATAAATCATAAAATACTATTAAGTAAGCATTTTTTATATATGTTTAGTAATATAATATATATGTAATTTATTTCTCGGTAATACCTAAGGACGAATCTTTGTAATTAGATAATTAGAGATAAATTGTTTTTTTTTTTTTGGAAAGTCCAGATTGAAACCCGGTCGTCCGGGTATTTACTATTTAAGTGACGATTTGGCCAAGAACGTTTACAAGTTCAGTCTAAAAAGAAGTAGAGTTTTATTTTATAATTGCCTCCGTATGTAATTTTCGATAGGTACTTACGTTATTTATGTATTAGATAATCATAAAACAACATCACCATACTTATAGTTGTGAAGACAGCAACCATAATCCTAACAGCGTCGTTAAGGGCACAGTAAATTGTTATATTACTAAGCATAATGATCAAAAACTACTGGACTTATGTATGACTGAGTGAAAGTTTTCTATTTAATAAGATACCCACGGATCGGTTGATACTAAATCGCTATAGCAAGAGATTGAATTTTTTAAACTTGTATTGTAGTGCTTTCTTTGTAATCGAGTCCCAATACCCTTTCACCGAACTAACATAAGTTGGTTATACTTCTTAAAATTCTCATAATATTTACATAAAATATTTTTCTGTTTCAGTTTGTCTTCGATAACGGCACTCAAGAAGATGGCCTTTTAACACGGGAAAAATTTATGGAGGTGAACGAAAGAATGGAGACGCGCCGAGAATTTTTGAATAGTGCGTGTACAAGACTGGGTCTTGATAGTAACGGCCATAAGCCTAATGCGTGGGAGTACTTGATAAATAGACAATATCATGTTATCTGGTAAGAACTTTGACATCAACTACATCTGAATATAAACAATCAGAATATAAATAAATGATTCCATTCTCCATTTGGAGAATTTGCCGTTGTAGATCAAAAGCAAATCATGAATAATCGTAATACACCTGTATATTTTAAAATTTGTAAATTGTAAATTCTTCAATATATTCTGTACATCTGCAGTATCATACTAGAAATTACAGTTATTTACTTATTTATAAGTGCGAAAACCACAACAGTCGACAGACAGATAAAGAATAAAATAAAATTATTAAAAAGATGGATACTAAACTGAAGCCCGAATACATGTTAACAAATTAATGATTCTTACACTTTCTAACAATATTAAAAAGTTAATCAAAGTAAAATAACATTAAATATTGAACATTAGATATAAAAAATAATAATAGTAGTAACGGAAAAAATGTAAATTAATTCTGTAATAAAAACTAAAATTAAACCCTGTGAGAGAAAACACAATCAGGATTATTCCATTATTATTATTTTTTTAACATACTAATTTGCTTATATGTTTTTATGTATATATATTTAAGTAAATAAAGTGTATATAATAAAATATATAACATTATACAGGAAATATAGATCGCTTCTATATTTAATTTCATGTATGATTACTTAAAGGCCTCACTAATTCCAGGTGCAACATATTTAAAGCAGCGTCCACATCTTGGATGTACAACTTCAACTTGATGGCAAACTATTCCGCAGCATTTTTAGATAAAACAAAAGAAGTACCTCTAGTTCTCGCCAGGAGAAAATATGCGAGGCCTACAACCGAAATGATAAAGAAAGCGCAAGCGGATTCAATTACATTCCTTATAGTGCGACACCCTTTGGAGCGCCTAGCGTCGGCGTACAATGACAAAATTGTACACGCATGGCCGAAATCATTCCACGATAAATTAGGACGTATGATCATTAAGAAATACAGAAAGGTAAGGCATAAGTATAAAGAAAGATGTAAAAAATAAGACTAATATATTTTTATTGAAATAGAGCGTAAATTTTACTGGTCAAACATGTTTTACTGTAACATTATGTGATTATTGCGAGTTTTTAAAAACTCGTTTATTGTATACCAATCGTTTCTTTATAAGTATGTATTTTGTTACAACCATTGTATATCAGTTGATTTTGTGTCTATGTATGTTGCCACTCTAAGCTTAGTGGCTAGATTAGCTATAAAGTAAACATACGTAACACACTTTTAGACGATTGGCGTTAGATTTTCAACTCCAGAGTGGTAGCCTCCAGGCCAGAAGTATTATTGAAGTTTACATATCTAGAATTGATCCATATCAAGTCATTGATAAATTAGGTCAAGTTTTACTGTGTGTCGTCAATAGTTAGGATGTGTTCCGAGGTGTTCAAAATAGACTTTGGTATAAGATTAAATTGTTATTTTCAGTCGGCAAAGAAGCCAGTGCCCACAGAAAAGTATCCACTTTTTGAAGAGTTCATTTCATACGTGCTGGATGAAGCTAAATCAAAACGTAGCCTCGACATGCACTGGACTCCGTATACAGACTTTTGTACACCTTGCAGTTTTTCTTTTGACGTCATCCTGAAATTTGAAACATTAGATGTGAGTATGTAGATAATTCATTTAAAATTGTGTCTCACATTTTTAATTTCAGGCAAGAAGTTTTATAAACATATCTAATCATCTTCAAAGCGAATAGACGCTGGTTTACATTTTTAAAGAGTATAAAACAATTATTTTTTAAGACGTTTTCTATTGTGTAATTGTTTCTTATCTGTATCGTTTACGTTATGTAAGATCTTAGAAGGTGATATCCACTGTTTTGGTCAACAAAAATGTGAACAAATGAAATTCGCCCATCTACTGTGACTACTTACATAATGCTTGATTGCTTCATAATTATAGTGTTAGTAAATATATTATATTTACTTAATAATATCGTAATAATTTTGATGTGTAATGATCCAAAACACGTAATTTTAATTATAAACGGCTCTAAACACTGATTAAATTTTGTGTCTTGCTAATATTTATAACCAAAGAAAAATAAGGTCAATTAACCTTTCACACTGATAAAATATTTGAGCATTTTTAAATAAAATTATTTGGCTTTAAATGTAACTATGACAACAACAGTAAGCTGTAATTGGTAATAATTACTAAAACTCGATATACAACAGAGTTGTTTTATTCACAACAACAAATAGTATTAGAGATGTACCTATACCTGGAACTCATCAACATAAACCGTTGAACCGAAATGGCCTGAATTCATTCAATAGTTAAGTGACTGTAAAACACTAAACCGCAACGCTTTATACAATTTATTTTTATTGTAAAGCCGTTCAAGCGGTGTTGCGGTTGTTTTTAAGTCGAATCGATGCCACAATCTGAGTAATCTATGTTTTTAACCGACTGGAAAACGTAGAAACGATCGACGTATTTGTGCTCAAGACAAGGATGAGCGACTCGGTGTATTATTAATGTTTTAATTACATTTTCATTTCCACTAGAGTAGGAAATTTTATACGAAATAGTTGAAGTAATAGGTTTTCTACCTTTATATATAAAATCACGATGTTCATCCACGTTAGTCTCAAACGCCATTTTATATGAAGATTTTAAGTATGTATTGCTTATTTTAACATAAGAGAGAATAGTTTTTATCCTACTAAACCTAATCGAAATAGGTAATAGGTGGAGTTATAGGTCTAGTTTTTTTCACTAGAATTAATCAATTCAGTTAATCATGTTATATAACATGGATAAACCCCTTTAAGGATAGTTTCCAACCTCTAGAGTTGGCAAGGATATGTGAGACTCGCCTTATGGTTAAGAACATTCACTAAAATTCTCACAATGACTTTATATCTAATCTATATACCAATGCTTCGGAACTATTTATACATATTTTCCGACCATTTTTTTTTATATATCTTAGCGATCTTCTACACACTATAGGTGGAATTGATTTACCTAAACTTAGAAACTGAAAATACATTTATCATTCAACATTTTATGTACTTATGTGAAAAATGGAGCAAACGATTTTACAACGAATCTGTAATAATTAATTAGATACTTCGAAGCAAAACATTGTTAAAATCTTATTGAACGCGCAAAAATATTCTGCATGATTTCTTGAATCCTAGTAAATTGAAATTAGTCTTCATTTCAGCGTTTAGGGCGATATAATTTCGATTTTATATTTATTTCTATAATTTTATGTAAATAAAGCTTACTTATTTCGATGTATGTTAACCGCGCTTATATATTTTACTCCGATCAATAGTGTTAAAATTTGAAAAAGTGTCAACTTGGAATTGTAAAACGGCTCTATTCATGTTTGCAGTTGCGTGGTCGTTACTTCTGCAATGCGTACAAAGAAGCGGACGAATATAAGTGTAAAATCTACTAACGTTAAATTATTGAACTTAATAGTAAAGAGTGCCTGAGGAAGAATGTCGAACCGGTCATTAATTTTTATAACATCGCTACGCTAGACGCGCTGACATTTATAAAATCCCTAAATTTACCTTATACATATTTCCTATACGCTTAACATTGGCTAGAAGTGTCTAATATATATAAATTTGTGGTATTTATAAAATTCAAGACATATGTATAAAGTTGAATATATCAAAATACAAAAATATCTTAAATCGCTTAATTTTATGATAATCTATATTACACTCAGCATTTCACTTCATCATCCGGTGTTAAGTGACTATGTGATCTAAGAGGATAACACGTTAATCCTGCTAGGGAGACTGGCTTTCAAGAACAACTACCGGTACACACCTATACATGTTTAGCGAGACATTTTCACATAGAATACGGTAACCAGTTAGGCAGCCATTAAAAATGCTTTACCACCGTGCAAACAGAAAGATATGGGAACGTACATATCAGATACATGTCGACAAATTGTGTAAAAACTTTAGTTTTTAAGTAAGCAATACGAATAGGTAAATTTGTTATTAAACATCTTTTACTCTAACATTTTGTATATATAAGGGCAAACAGACTTTAGATTGATATTTATTAAGACTTAAGTTATAACCTTGAAACAAGTTACGAATATACTATAGTACTACCCAGGTTATTATTACTAAAGCTATTTCCATCATGATTATTATTTATAACGATAATAATCTTGTAGTTATCTATAAAATAACTTAATATCCAGTAACAGTATGAAATTTTGTGCAATAATATTTCAACGTTACAGGAAGATCAGAAATACCTAATTCAGTTGACTCGTATTCATGATGTGGTTAAACCGGAGTGGCGGAATAGTGGGAAAGGAACCAACACATTGCATAACATCAACCATCTTTACTCGAGATTGAAGAAATCACAACTAGATGGTCTTTACAAACTATATAGGTTTGTTATCTATACTTCCAATATTTTCCTTAACTACGACTTCATAATTTATTCTTTTACGTTTTCCTAATTAACGGACAGAGCGCCAAAAACATCAAGTTCATACGACATTTTAGAATTACTATATCTTTACTACCTGGATATCGTTGGAGAAAAGTAGCGTGGTACATAACTCAGTGGAAAATATGAGAGGAGGCCTATGCCAAAAGGCATACTGATACGAGATATACTATATCTATACTATTGATATACTATAATGCATTACATACTTAAGTTTAATCTTGAGTTCAGAATACATGTGAAAAAATATATTATATACATTTACCACTAGCTCTGCCTGCAAATTCGTTCCCAAGAAACGAATATTGTTTAATCTCGCGCCGTCAAGCAAATCACAATAATTTTTAATAGAGTTAACCGATTTAAATGAAACAAAGATTTAATGTTACTCGAGGATAGGCTTTATGATTTTCTTTGTGACCTTTTATCATAAACATTGTACTTTAGCAGTGATGCGTGTACAAACAAACAGACACAAATATTTCTAAAAATGATGTAGAGAGATGTATTGTATTAATTATTGTTAGTCGCTTGTAATGATTATAAATATACATATAAAACTATATATTTCAGATATGACTTCCAGCTGTTCAACTATACGGCAGACAACTATTACGACATAGTCCAAGAAGACAAAAGCAATCACGGATGAACATTAATTTGTGGAGAATGCTTCGTGATTCATCATAACGCGCGTAGGCAACATTCATAATCAACGAAGGTTGATGAAACAATTCATCAATAACAAAGAAAAACTGATCGTTCCGAATGATTGATGGACATTTTATTGATCCATTGGAGTTGCGAGTGTTTTCGTTTTGTTATCGTTACAAAGATATATTTTGTGATATGAATGAATGACAGCATCTCGAGTATTCACGTTTTATCTGATTTCTAGATTGTTTTATTTTCTATTGGTTGTTGTAGTCTTTTGGAATAGAAGTGATACGTATCTTTAGTAACTGATATTAACCTTGTTATTAAATTAATAAGTTAATTATTTTATAATTAAAAAATCTTCAGTTCTGTACAGTAAGCTTTGCATACGTCTGATATTTTATTGTCTATCATTTTTTCCAGTGGGTGAAAATTATAATTTTCTACTACATTCTAGACAACGACATTTGTTGAAATAAACGATTTTAATAAGTAGTGATAGTAGCTCAAATTCGGTTTATTCATAAAATTGTAAATATCATGTATTATTTTTTTTATGAAAAGACAAAATTCCTACGTGCTTCCATAATAATTATATAATAAGATAGGTATTTTTCGCCTTTGGTTTAATATGACGTATACTTTTGCTTTACAAATTGTATTCAAGAATATTCCATTACTATAGACAATATTTTTTAAAGAATTCAATGTATACAAGCAAACAGCCGCTGACTCATCCCGAGATCTTTAAAATTATACAACCGACTGGCTTGAAATTTGGCATGAAATTGTATATTCCTTCCACAACGTAGAAACTAACTAAAAATATTTTTGCGATAGCGCGCGGTTGACGAGAAAACGCGAACAAAGTCAGGGCACTAGCTAATTAAATAACATAATTATTCTTGTAACTATAGTCAATACATCAATTTAAAAACATTGTTTTTGTAGACGAAATGTGTAAAATTTGTTCTAATATCAATTAAATTATACGATCGTTCTGAACAATATTATTTAATATTGAAATTATCTATAGCTTATGTAAATATTCGTACTAAGACATAAGTTTAGTCTCGTAGAAACAGGTTTTTATAGTAATAGATGCCTTTATGCAATATTACCTCATCCAAAGTTTCTTTTTAATATTTTTGTAGTAAGTAGCTATGAATATTTATAACTGTTTTATAAAATTAAATTGCATGTTATCCAAGATAAAATATATTTATAACACCTATTATTTATGTATTGAGTTACCATAACATATATCATTGATAGTTAAATTCATTTTGGTCAGGTTTAAAAGTTACAATAATTTATTGTTAATAATAAATGGGTATAAATATCCATAATATTGTTGAGCATTTAAAATATTTCTCGTCTTTGTTTTTGATGTTATGTAAGATAAGAGTAGTAAAATATTCACAGGTTAAAATAGAATCGTTTAGGTTTCTTTAATATGTTGTTACCCGCGGCGTCAATTCCATAACATTAAAACAAATTTAATCTGTATAAGTTAGGCCGGGATCAAGACAATTGTAAGATTAGCTTTAGAAACTTAGGTAACATTCGATGTGAAAATAGAATTCATGATATTATCTAATATTTTTTTTTTGCTATTTGTTGAAATTAAAAAACTCCAAGACCATTATTTAGATAGAATGCCGACTGATCGATAATTACTTCGATTTAATATTAGTAGCCTTGGCCAAGTTGTCTTTCAACAATTTTATTGTTGACATAAAAAGAAAACAAATTTGTGTGGGTTGACAGATGCCGAAGTGACTGACATTATATTTTTTTATGTAATAGCGAGCAAACGAGCAAGCACCTCACCTGATGGCAAGTGATCACTGCCATCCATAGACACCCAACAACACCAGAGGAATCGCAGGTGCGTTGTTGGCCTTCATTTTGGAGGGACTGGTTCTCAAGTGCAACTGCCGGAACACACCTGTTGTTTCAACTTGAGGGTGGTAGCTAGACAGGCAGGCATCAGAAAAAGCCCTACCACCATGCTATGGTTTCCTCACAATGTTTTCTTTCACCGAAGCCTCAAGCTCATTGTAAGTGGTTGGATTCGAACCCACGTCCCATCACGCAGCGTTCCTACACACTACAACTGAGCTATCATCACTTCAAAATGTCAAATGTCATTCCATATATTTTTTATTTTCTCGTTAATTTAGCACATGTTGCAAGATTACTTGACTAGGGGCACAGATGTGTAATAGTTAAACTAGTCGTAGTAAGTACCATATAGAATACGAGTTAAGTTTAAATTGTTTTCGCATTTATGTTAGAAGTCTTTATATTTCTCAATTTAGTTAATACATATTATAAACTCTGAGCTCAGTGTTAATATGGATATATTATTTTGTTTACCAATCATTAAAAAATAAAAGAGATATTTGTTGACGTCGATCAAATAACCAAACAAAACTATCAAAGTTATATTAAGCCAAGTTATATCAAATTAGACACAAGAGCAATTATGTAAATAGGTAGTTCTAATAATGTTTTTACTTATGATACAGAACATGAGAAATATATGACATTGTAAGAAAAAAAATTTTTTCAGACTAAGTAAAGTTACTTACTTATTTCTTTAGAAACTCGTGCCAGTGTTAAGGAAAATTAAGTAACCGGAAAATATTTCATTACACATGCGTGAGTAAATGTAATCGATATTGTAAATTATTCTGTTAGGTACTAAAATCCCCTTATTTAAATACAGATTACTGAATTAAGAATAAACTGTAAGTTTATTATCCTAACGCAGATAGCAGTGTTTACTCATAAGTATTTGAAAATACATTGCAAAATGACACTGGTACTGAATGATCAAACGAGAACAGAATTTGACGTAATCGAAATATTAAATTTATTAATAAGCGAGCCGTTATATGAGTAGTATGTTTTTTAAATGAGCTTTATATCCACGACGGCTGCGTCTTTTGGTAACTTATTTTTTGCGCCAGAAGAATATAAAATTGATTCAATATTGATTTATTGTATAGATACTTTCATAGTTTCTTTACGATTAAAAGTATTTTCTTAATATGTTGATAAGCAACAGGAATTTGAAAAGTAAGGGCAAAAGATTATACTTATATTAATAATTACGTGCATAACCTTAATTATAGTAAGTATATAACCTTTTATGTTCTTGTGCCATTTTTATTCAGTTTGATATAAATTATATAATATTTAGAATATTAAATTACGGTAACGGGAATACATAGATATTTTCCATTGCCTCAAGTAGCAAAAACCGTAAATAAAAAGTATTTATCTATCGAAAAACGCGTAAATAATGTAATAGTGAGATTGCTTTTTAAATACCTACTTATTACGGAATTCTTCAATATATGCAAACCTACGTAGCTTTCTATTTAGCATTCAAACCAACCATTATTTGCGGTAGTTATATCTTTTTACATACCTAAATCATAAATACATAAACGCAGTCAATATCAAACATTAGTAAAGTATATAGGTAGTTAATATTACGGAATTATTTATTAGACCAAAAAGATATGGCCTATGAACGTAACTGTAATGGTGCTATAGTCCTATAGATTTTGATCTCATATCAGAATGTGAGATATGAATGTGTCGCAGACTTGTTGCTAATTATGTATTGCATTAGAGTTACTGGTGGTAAATAAGTCGATCGTGTTTACATACCGTTGAGAAATCTGAAAATTATTCTTAGTACTTATAGAGAAATAAATAATCTGTTTAATAGTATGTTTTATTGATTTTAAAACTTACCTATATCCTATAAAACAAACAAAGTTTAAATAAACAATGTTAATCAATATTTGGGTTGTCATGTAATCGATGAAGCTATGATATGTCAGTTGGTGGTCAGTTGGTGGAGTGTACGGACGCCGCGTCAAGGGCCCTGAGTTCGAATCCACCTACAATGAGCTCAAGTTTTCGGTAAAGGAAAACATCGTAATGAAACCATAGCATGCTGGTAGGGCTTTTTCTAATGCCCACCTGGCTAGCTACCACCCTCAAGTTGAAAATCTGGCGCCAAATACCTATAGATGTGTTCCGGCAGTTGCACTTCAGAGCCAGTCACTCCACTAGGCTTATCGTGTCCACCATTTTGGTCTACATCATCACATAACGCTCTTTGTTCCTAGAGTAAGTACAATCACATCGAGTGTTTTCCTGTTAATTGTTATTTATAATGATGTTTTGTTAAATTGTCGTTGTTATTTCGTTTTATTTTTGTTATTACTTGTCATTGTCAATTATTTGAACTATTTTCCCTGAATGGAAGTTATAACATGTTTCTCCGCCAGGCACGGAAAATGTTTTTTGATGTTTTAACCTTTATGAAAAAAAATAACAAGATTTTTAATACGACTTAAAAGTAGCCCAAAAACTAAGTGTAGCATCTACAGGTGTCTTATTGAGGACAAAAAATAATTACTTTTTATGACAGACATTAAAAGGTTCTTTTCGTAATCATCTCGATACTGTCACTCTAGACGTAATGAATGATATCTAATAACGTCACCTTAAGAAATGATATCTAATAACAATTATAAAAGGTAATGACTATTAAGAATTGCAGAATTAAGAATAAAAATGACATTCTAGTCATTATTTGCTATGCAAGCGCGAAGTCGTTCGTATGTTCCGACCGATCTTAAATATTACCTAATATTTTCATAAAGTCGGGATTTATAATTTATTACACTTAAATTTGTTCATAACCTTTATTTCTAAAACTCTTAACTAATCCATTCTGTTATTGTTAACTTAATAATATAATTCATCTTCATGTTGACTGCATCATGTTTTCTGTAGAAGATGCACAGGAAACTGTGGAAGGTATTCTCGCTTCACAGGCGCGCTGGTTTTATTGCTAAAAATAAAAATAATAAACCATAAAAATTTTGGAAAATCCAAAAGTGTGTGCCTCATAATTTTTTTTGTTTTTTTTTTTTGTTTTTTCAATAACAATCGCAAACCACATCGAATCAGACCGTGAAAAGTAATAGAGTTCTAATCCTAATTATACTGAAGCGTAAGAAAAAAATGACTCGATTAGTAAAGTATTGCGGTCGTTATCGTGATAAAACACAGGATTCGCACATACAGACACACGGACGTCCAAGACAGAACTTTTTTAAACAGTTTTTAACTAGTTTAAATAACAAAAATGGCATCAGCGATATAATGAGTGTTAAAAATAATGTTTTTTCTTTTGCATATTAAATTGTGTTTTGTTTGCATATTAAATTGCATATCTGACATTAACAAAATTGTCTACATATGCAGAGGCATATAAAATAAGATTATCATCATAATTAATTGTCACTGTAATTTAAAAAATTAAAACAATTCAATGTATGGTCATTTTAATGCTCTTATATGACAAGCCCACAACAGACAGAACTATAATATATATTAATATAGTAATCTACATATTAAGGTATAGCGAGTTGCCACAGATGGTGGCTATACTGTAATATATACTTTTGCAAGCATTAGCTCTGCGGCCGTCATAGCATTAGCACGTATTTATGCTACATTCTTAATAAAAGCTGTTCTAATTTTAGATATCGTATAACCGTACCGAAAATCAGCGCTGCAGTATAACCTTAACGCTGCAATATATACCTTAAGGTTATACTGCAGCAAGCAGCTGAGTATGGGGCTGTTATTGAATACAATAGCATTTAATGTGTGCTTATTTTGTACTATCTTATATTATCCAATAATAAATGTTTCTTTTTCTTCTTTCTTTCTAATGGATCTAACTAATTATGTTCACCGCTCACATAATGACAGGCGAAAAATGACACCCAGTTTTCTTGAAATATATCAAAATATATGTTAATGTTTCTTACTATGCCAAAATGTTTCGTTCTATATCTTTCGAAATATTTTGGTGACGTAATAAAAATATTCGTTATAGCTGCGTCTGTGGTCACTCGCGGAATACTATAGAAAATATATCGTAATATACCTTGCTATGATTTATATTAATATATATTATAGCTCTGTCTGTTATGGGCTTAAGGCTGGTTAATAATAAATATATTTACTTACACAACTTTCCTCTTCCTCTTTGGCGTATCTAAAATATCAATGACATCTGTCGTGACGACAACAGGACGTACTGATCCGAAGAAGTCAGTAATGGGGACCTTACTGGGGTCCCGGTTGAACAAATCACGTCTCACTCCTACCGTTGATAAGCAGGCGCTCTTTGGACAAACTGCAAGCTAATGAGACAATTGTTAATTAATACAGATAACACAGATTTTTTAAATACATCTTTCGGTTTAGCAGTATAGTCACAATCTCACCTCATGTTAAATGACGATGTGACCTAAAATAGTAGACACGCTAAGGCTAGTGGAGGGACTGGCTCTCAAGTAAAGCTGTCTGAACACACCTAGACATATGTATTTGGCTGAATTTTCAACTCAAAGGTGGGTAATAAGGTAGATGGGCCTTAAAAATGCCTTACCTCTATCTTTACCATAACTACACTATAAATGACTAGCTCTACCTGTGCCTTAGTTTGCATGGAACTAAATTTTTTTTAATATTATTGCCCGTTTCTTTGCTTTTTACTATACAGCTTTGCTGCTACTGGTGGTAGAGTGATGTCAAATAACTCATGATATAAATATAGATAACTTACAAATTCA
Organism: Actias luna; assembly: GCA_039707435.1. Taxonomy (NCBI): domain Eukaryota; kingdom Metazoa; phylum Arthropoda; class Insecta; order Lepidoptera; family Saturniidae; genus Actias; species Actias luna. The sequence goes on along the minus strand of JAZHAC010000006.1, from coordinate 9,172,989 downwards.
GACATTGTCCTTTTGCTGTTCGGATGAACTTTTTCCAAAAATTCTAGCACATAATATGTATATCTGTCTATTATGTACACTCCAATTGCTGAGTCCACATGATGCTGTAACATATAATTAATTGGTCTTTCAACAACAAGTTCATAAAAGTATCTATTGATATTATTATATATGACAGAACATGAAAAACTTGCTAAAAGTATAAAAAATACTCACAGAAAGTGAATCTTCACCAACTAAACTACTAGCTGTTGCCAGAATGTTTGGAGAGTAAAATTTCTCATACATAGAAGACGCTTGACATGTATCTATTATAAAAAATATTTCATTATACCTGAAAACAATATATTACATTGCTGAGATAAATGCATGTTGTATCTTACATCTTAGTGTTTTTTTATCTTTATTTTTATATTTGGGGGTCAGTCACAAATTGATTGTTACCCCCAATAACTTCTGAAGACAAACTTCTTAGCAAACCATGGATTCACTTTGCAGGTGCAGGGTCCATCATGTGGCAGAGAGGAAAACTCCAAGCAGTTTCTGAGACTTGTGAGACGGATATAGGTTTAGGGCACCTCTCTTCAAGTTTGTCAACACTCACCTTCATTATTTGTGTTTTTATCCCTGCCCACACAAAATTCTTAGGAGCCTGCTAGCGCAGCTTTAGAGGCACATTCTAGTGTAGAACTTACTGCAGTCCTATAGAGGCCAAGATCTTTTAGAATATTAAAGAAAGATTTAGCTGGTATATATCTTACTCCCTCTTTGACTGCATATATATTTAAAAACTTAAATTATCATATATGATTACTTTATGTTATCTCTGAACACCATACTTTATTGTAATATTTATTCAAGACATAATAATCCTTACCTTTTTTTCTGCCACATTTGTTCTAAAGCATCAGCCAATTCTTGGCTAGTAACTTCCTCAGAATCTTGAAATTTGAGAAAACCATCGCCACCATGGCCTGTGAGGTAGATCAAAATATTGCTGCCTTCATCAGTAAGCAGTCGTTTTGAACGAGGTGTGTCTGGTGGAACTCTCCCTGTCAGGAGTCTTACAAAGTTTTCCACAGATACCTAGGAAAAAATATTAATACAATAAAACTTATAGAATAACAATTATTACACTAAGTATAAATAAATATTGCTTATAAATTTTTATTGCAAGAATAATTCAATTCAGCAAAGTAAGTACTAAATCAGTAAAAATTATAACTTTTTCTTTACCAATACCCAGACAAATAGCCTTTGACACCATGCCTTGAAAGGTACCCAGGTTGGAAATGTTGTGCAATCCATCCAGAAATTGATATCTTATGTTATAAGAGTACTTAAAACTGACAGTATGTATAAATTAAAAAAAAAATGGCAATGACATGATTTTATTAGAATTGAAAGGAAAGCAAATAAACAAATGAATTTTGTGTCCTAATAAAAACTTGTATTATTGCTACAATTTTACAGAAGATTAAATTTTAAATCACTCACTTCATATCCTCTGTAATCAACCTCAACATCATCACCATAGACATTGATTTGTTCATGGGCATTGTTGAAAATAGTGGCTGGACGTGGGTTACGAGGATTACAAGCCATATCATCAGATATCATCAAAATTATCTGACTGTCAGGTATACCCAACCTCTTCACACTTCTATAAATAGACAGGACATTGGCTACATGGCGATAATTAAACCAAAAGCGAGACGTGTCTACCAATACTGCCCAATTGTTGGTATGGTTAGACTTCTGAAAATCTTCTGGTATCTGGAAATTTAATTAGGTTATTATTATAAGAGTACTACAACACTTAATTTATCCAACCATAATAGTAATACCGATTATTATCTACCTCTATTCCTACAATTAAAGAGAAATGCAGTGATAACATAAATAAAATGATCTTATAGGGCATCATTTTTTCTAATGTATACCTATTTGCAGTATTTACACATTTATGTAGACCTATAATTATATTTGGAAACAATAACAATAATGTGTCTCATACACATTTATATATTTTATCTGTCTACAAAAAATACATTGGAATAAAGTTGTAAATTTTTACATTTTCATTATTTCTTAATTTCTTATTGACAGTGACAGTATGTACTAGGGCTACAACAAACCGTATATATTCGTTACTAATTAATGAGTACACCGTCTTGTTCCGAGTATCGAAACGTTGCTTACGTATGAATTTCGTTACTCACATGTCTCGTATTTCCTGCTAATATATAAAAAATGATGTCAATGCATGCAACACGACTTACTGCGATGCTTCTTGTTAGGTATCAAAAGTATAGAGTAACGTAACAGTACAATAGTAACGAGTACTCATTGTTATAGTAACGAATACGTACGTCTACGCTATTTTTCGTTGCTTTTATACCTCTAGTACTGGATAGAGTTGTAACAAAACATATGTATTCGTTACTGAGTACCGGGTGCATCGGGTTTATATGGGACTGAGCTTTTTTCTCTGATATTTTTTTTTACAAACAAATACAAATGTTTCACTTCGCGCAAGTCCCTTTGATGCATAAATTGGGTATTTGCGTAAAAACGTAATAACTCTAAGAATATAACAAAACAATTCTTTGATATATACAACATTTAAGAATAACAAATTGATTGATGTGTTGTTGCGATATTTGATATTTTCACAATATAAACTAATCTAAACAGTAAATCCATTTAAAATTCAGTAATTTTCGGTAATAAATAAAGTAAAGTTAAAAAAAGCACTTTACACAACTTCGTATGTAACGTATAAATATGTTTTCTACAAAGTGCGAACGACGTGATATCAACGTCAACCGTACGCAATACGAAACACGACTCTATACAGTGCTTTTTGTTGAAATATCTTTTTTTAAGAAGTATCTGTATCATTTTAATTGAGAAGATTCAACAGCTAACAGACAAAGTATATTTAAAAATGTTCAAAATTAAAAAAAAAATTGCATCACGCTGTGTAGAACTGATATGCAGGAACTGTTTTTTTAGTTTAGAGGTAACAACTACATGATGTTATTCGTAAATACCTGTTATGTCTTAAACAGCTGCGATTATTAGCACATTCCTAATGACTAATTAGTAAATGTCAATCGAACAACATAAACAGGCAAAGGTTTTGCAGTTATTAATTATATTAAAAAAATAAACTATGAGCAGCCGCAATCCAAACACATTAATGAGCGTACCAGATGAACAGTTTGATTATTTGTTTAAAATTGTTCTTATCGGTGATTGTGGTACTGGAAAAACATGCATTGTACAAAGACTGAAGTCAGGAAATTTTATAGAAAGACACGGAAATACTATAGGTGTAGACTTTTCAATGAAAACATTAGTTGTGGACGGAAAGAAAGTCAAGGTTAATATACCAATCTTATTAATTTAACATAGAAATCAATAATGGTAGTAACTTGTATTATGTATGAAATTAACAAGGTTTTTTATTGTTTAGCTTCAGATATGGGATACAGCAGGCCAAGAGCGATTCAGAACTATCACACAAAGCTATTATCGGTCTGCTAATGGAGTTATCATAGGTGCGTCGTAATTAAATGTCCCCAAGCGTGCATGTAATGACTTTCCTGACTCATCAATTATATCACAGTAAAGTTTATACATTTGTGTGTGTGTTTGTGCTAGTGTACAGTTGTATATTATGTCGGAAAAATAATTAAATTGTGTTAGAATATGATTACAACAGACATTTCAATACTAAGGTTTCAATATAATTGATAACACCATTACTGGAATGAAATGGCTGGAGTAAATGACAAAGTCTATAATTTAATATTGCACTATCAAATTGAATACCATTGAATTGATTAATAGGTATTTTTGAATTATACTACAGTGTTTTAAATTTGTAGTTAAAAAAAAATATTAAGTTTCACTACAATTAATTATGCAGTATTTATAATTATGCCTAACTAAAATTTCTTGATATGCTACCTGAGATTCTCTATTATAAATATATTGTTGTATTCATAAAAGATGGTCATTAACATTTACTATTAACACAAAACTGCTTCTTCAACTTACATATTATTTCCAAGAATAAATTTTTGATTAATAATGCTTGTTGCTTACGAACTGTGAAGGATTTTTAAAAACACTGATTAAGTAAAGATAATTCTTATTTATATTACAGTGTATGATATAACAAAGAGGTCAACATTTTTGTCCTTACAAAAGTGGATAGAAGAAGTGAGGAGATATACTTCATCCAATGTAATAGTCTCTCTAATAGGTAACAAATGTGATCTCACAGAGCAGCGAGAGGTAGAGCCTGATGAGCCTAAATCATTTTGCCGTTATGTACCTGAAATTATGTTTGTAATGGAAACATCTGCTAAGGATAATACTAATGTTGAGGACACATTTCGTAGTCTGGCTACAGAATTAAAGGTAAGTTATAAAATGGACAATAGCTTTCCGCACTTATAAGAAAAAATACTTATCTAATTAAATCTAAAATCAAATGATATATTTAAACAGAATTTTATTTAATTCTCCACTGTTGTTTCTAATAAACCAGTATACAAGAATTGCATATTTAATAGTACTAGTTATAGTAAAGGCCTATGCTAAAATTAAATTATATAAACTAAGTTCACTTTATTGGATTCAAGTTATATTATTGTGGCTTCATCATAACTTTCAAACAAGAATTATTGTAATACTGACATTTTTCTATGATAATTGAATAGTTGAAGACTAAACACTAATTATCACTGCTAGACTCAAAATAGCTCCAGCTCCAGGCATCAGCCACTAAAAGCACCAAAAAGTGGTGGGTATCACTTGTATTACTTATTTTTGATTACACAGAGGCTAGAGAGGTCTGTGATGGTTATGTCTACAATATGTATTTACTTTCTCTGATTGTTCTACAAAATTTAATAGAACATGATACCTTACTTGTCATTTGTTAGTGAAAAGAATGCTCCAGGGTTTCCTGAAGTGATTTATAATGCTTAATCAATTTCAATTGTCTTTATGGTAAATTAAAAAATGTATATGCCAATACTCATGTGAGCATAGGAAAAGGGGGGTGGGGCTTATAAGGTAGGATAAGAGTATCACTTACCCGGCTTTACTAGCAGACTGGGAGGTTCAGATGTTAGTAAAATTATATTTATTTAATTTTTGAATGGCTCTTTAGTGACTTTTGCTATATAAATATTAAGTTGGTATGTTGATGCAATATAAGCGGACTGGTCCTCGAATACAACTGCTAGAATACGACTAATGTTATTTGGCGGCAGATTTTCAACTTGAGGTTGGTAGCTACGCTGGCGGGCATTAGAAAAAACCCTTCCACCATGCTATGGTTTCCATACGATATCTTCATTCACAGAAAGCTTAATCTCATTGTATATGGTTGGATTTGAACTCACATCCTATGACGCTGCGTTCCTACATACTGAGCTATCATTGCTTCAAATAGTACACATATTCTTATGAAATGCAGTCACTGCTGTTGGATGCTTAACTCATAGTTCTTTGTTTACTGCATTCCTTTGTGTACTATAATTATATAAAAAATATTTCAGAGGCAACACGACAACAGTGAGGGGCCACCAATGGAGTCAGACTCGGTTGTACTTGGCGACAGTCATTCAGTGACCAAATGTCAACCATGCCGCTCATCATAGGCCTATAGGTAATGAAATTGTTCAACTTGAATAGAAATCTAGACAAATTATAATGAAAATTACTGTGTATGTTTGTTCATTTTTGTTACAAACACTGCTAAATGGAGTTTATAATGTGCCTTCAGTTTGGGACGATGCAGTTTTGTAAAACTCAAGTCATGCGTAACTTTTGCATTTGCTGTAATCACAGACTGTAATGATGTGAAGTGAAGCATAAAATGCAACTGGTTGTTTATGTGTCTGCTCAATACTTGTTTTGATATTTAATTTGACTGATTGGTAAAGTGTAAGAGATCTAGTTTTTCATCCACGACCTTAAGAGGAAGGTGGTTGGTTGATTGATATTGTATAAGCGATCTGGTTGTTCCTTCACACCCTTAAAAGGAAGTAAGTCTTAATAAGTAATTTATTATTTAAACTACAATGGCTTAACCTAACTCACTATGTATAATATTTTCGATCTTACTTTATTATTTAAACATTTTGTTTAAAATAGTTAAAATAAATATCATATCTTTGTCATGAAAAACTTCTATTTGCTATTTGTGAGATAGTAGTATGTTATAATGGTCATAAATTACGGTTTCAGGTATGTTAGTGATCTGTATCTGACTAAATTGTATCCAACAAGCTTAGTTGACAACAAATCTGACACAGTCAGGCTGTGTTCCAATATTACTCTCGAAAAAACTGTGGCAATTTACTGTCAGCCATAACGGAACTAATTTCTTCACAGTGATAGTACTGAACAGTGCTCGCAGTGTATATCAGAACATACCCTCAATCTTGATATTTCATTGTCTAGAATCATACAGTATATATTCAGCTGTGATTGCAGATATTTAGGTAGTGGCAGTTAGTTAGTTTTGGAATGAATTCTGTTACAATAAATCAATTCACTTAACGCTACTACTATATAAAAACATTACCATCTATCCATGCGGAATAGAAGTATGTAGGTATATAAAAAATACATCAACCTTTCACTCCTATTCTATTTACCTATGCAAGTATTCATCAGCTTTGATAATAAAATTATTTTAAAACACCCATGCCATTGTTGCCATAGTTTTAAAAGTATACAAAACTATGAAATATGTTTGTGCTATACATATATTTGAATCTTAATAGGAGTTTTAGATCTCTGTGTTTTTTTTATAATATAAACATAAAACTAGTCAACTAAATCTGTTTTTAACGTTTTATTCTTATTATTCTTTCTTGCATTCAATTGAAATCATTTGGCCAATAATTTGTTAAACTTACAAAATTATAATTCGAACAAAAGTATTTCAAGTATATGAAATTATTATGTAACTATTTTTTTTTTCTATTACTTTTCCTATGTGTTTATATGTTTCCTTTGACATTTATATATTTTTTTATATAAATAACAGATTTGTTTATTTGTTACAAAAGTACTGTTGTTTTTAGAACTTATGAAAAACTATGGATTTCAATTATTATACTCTTTAATTTCTGTAAAAGTATAATACGAAAATAACTGGTTTACAAGTTTACAAGTAAGTGTTTTGCTGTTATATGATGTGTTATTTTACAATAATTTCGAGCCTTGAAATTAGAATATTCTATAAATGCTCTAAAGACTCTTTTACATTAAGCATATTACATTTTAGCAGTAAATTAAATAACAATACTGAATACTTAACTGATCTTTTCTGTCACAATAAGAACTAATTCTTAAATACAAAGCCAATAGCTTTTAGTAATTATTTTAAGAGTTAAAGTTAATAATACTTATATTTCATTAAATAATAATTATTTTTAATCAGTTTTGATATTGTAAATAATAATTGTAAATAGGTTATTATCTCTGACACCACCTAATCGAGACTGTTTTAAGCCATATATTGAGTATTCATTTTGTAAACCAAACCAGAGTTATTTTATCTGATACTTATTTAGAATTATGTTTTATTTTATTTTCGTTTTAAATACTATACGTAATTTTATATTGAAATATAATATTGTTTTATCAAGTGATGGTTTGATGTGACCACAACAAATATGACATAGTTAATCTAATAGTATTTTCTATTTATATTTTCCATATTTCATCTCGTCATAAAACACGTATCCAGTAGTGTGTCCATTGAGTCTTTGAGTCTCTACATCATTCCAAATTTAATTTATCTAAATTTTATTTAAAATTAAGTTACAGCTTAGAAATGAAGACTATAAAAATATGAAGTGTTGTTTTAACATAAATATACGTATGGCCCTTATAAAAAATATTTAGTTCTTATTAATATACGTAATAATAAATAACTTATGATATACACTTACGTACATTCTCCAAAGTAAAATGTTGAATCATTTACAATTGTTCTGAAAATTCACTGAAGATTTCATTATTTTTGTTTATTATTTCACGATATAGATAATAAGTGATGGCGTTTATGACATTTATTAGTTTTACTAGACTAATATAATAATAGAAGAGGCTTTATTAGCAACATAAACACGCCTTGTTTTGGACCTAAGAAATATTTATCAAATAATATTCTGTTCTAATATCTTTATAGTGGACATTAGTATGTATTGTTGTATTTCATTTACGGCAAAATGTTTGGTTTTCCTTTTTATCGCTATTAATTTATCTGTGATTTCTCTTGAAGTGTTGCTGGTAAAGAGAGATTTTCAAATGTTTTAACTAGAGTTTGCGAGTAAAATTTCAAATCGTTTTTTATTAGATCTAACGTTTTGAATTAACGTTTTTACTAGAAAACTTTAATTTGGTATATGAACTGAATTATTTGTAATTAACCAATATTTTGAATATATATGAATATCAGCACATCCCCAGTTTTAACTGAAGTTAAAAGAGTAAACCCAGACATTTTTTTATTTTATTATCAAATGAACATGGACTCTCAATCTGCGATAAAAAAAAGATTTATATTACTATTTATAAATTGCATAACTATGTTAAATGAAATTCTATAATAAAAATAACTACCTAATATACAGCTGTACATACATAACATTTTGATTCGTATATAATTTAGATTGTTTTACTGATTTCAACTACGTGTAAGTTTATAAATATGAAAATATTCTGAAAATCGATGACTTAATTTGAATCTCTTAATTATTGATTTTATATTTAATTTTTTATCATGGACATTAATTTCGTAAAATAGAATGACATAATTTATAAATGTTTTACTTATATCTTAAATAAAATTCATATTATATTTTTTTATTGTATGTATAATTTATTAATAAAAATGCTTTACATAAGAATATTTAATTGTAAACACGTTTATTGTCGAACACTCGTCTGTAATTGAATAAATTGTTATTATTATTGTTGCATCATTTTTAATTGAATGAATTCTGTAGAATATAATATGACTAATGATGATACCCTGTTTAGTAAACACCGGAGATCTGTTGAATTCTGCCCAGTTCATTGTATAAGCCAAGAATTACTTTAATTGGTTTTTCTGTTTGACTATCTACGCTCGACAATTTTCCGACCAGTAACTAATTAGATCTGTAACTATAACTCAATTCTTAATAACTGTTGACACTATGGTTTTTCATATCCTGGTAATGATAACTATCTAGTGATATTAATGGCATAGATCTATCCGAAGTTGCTGAACTTCTTGCACAAAATACGGAATACACTAATTATATCGTCGGTTTCAATGCCTGTACCTGGCAATTTTTTGAATCACCTATCAGGATCCATCAGTAATAGTATCAGTACCCAATCTGATCTACAGCTATAGCTTATATATAATAAGAGTTGAGTTTTCATATTCTTACTAATATTATAAATGTAAAAGTGAGTGTGTTTGTTATGCTTTCATACGTAAACTACTGAATCGAAACTGGTGAATTTTGGTATAGATATAGATGGGACCTTGGAGGCGGTGATAGGCTACTTTTTCTCGCGAAACACGTATTAGAAGTGTGCTAAAGAGAGGGCTAAAATTTGTATTTTATTGCGTCGTCCGATTTGACGAAATCAATATTAACGTGAACGAAGCCGCGGGTAAGGGCTAGTTGTTAATAATTGTGACTATCTAATGACATTAATATCAAAAATCTATCATAAGTTGCTGAAATATTTTAACAAACTATGGAATAATCTGATTATTTCGTCGGTATAAATGCCTATACTCGACAATTCCCCTAGTTACCGACCAGAGTAGGTAACCTATGGAGTCTGAAGCGACACTTATGTTTTAATAAAAGTTAACGCTATGGTTTTTAGTATCACTAATGATAATATCTAATTGTTTAGTGACATGAATACCGGAGATCCAACCGAACTTGCCTGGTTGATTGCCCAGACCACCGAATACTCTGACCAATTGCCCCGTCGGTTTGAATACCTGCACTCGACAATTACCCGAGTCACCTACTAAAATGTAACCCATCGGATCTACCGCTAATACCTCTGGCTGTCTAAATTGTCCTTTCCTTTGCCCTAACGATCCGAACTCAAGAATTTTACTCTTGTCTTGCTTGTTATAAATTTTAACCCTTCTGTTACCACTATCAAGTATTATTACTCGGTCGTTAGTTAATGCAACGGCAGTCGGAGCGTTTAGTTCAGTACAGGTTATTTCTTTAGTTTCCCAAACGTTTGCAGCTGGATGCACATGTTGTTTGGTGACGACACCGATTTGATCGACGAATTTGCCGTCTGGTTGGATAATCTGGAATTGCAGTGCGAACTTTAATTGATGTTTCGAAATAACAGTAAGTTTATTTCAAATCAGAACGTTACAGGTAAAATTATAAGGAAACTCTCCCTCCTAGCTTAGTATTAACAGACAGTTACATAATAGGACATTGAACGTTTACATACACTATAACTATATACAACAAAAAAAAATACAATGGATTAAAAGTCTCAACCTAGTGTTTCCTAGGGTTTCGTTTTAATTGAAAGATCTTCGCGTGTATGTAAAGGAGATGTGAACATATTGTGAGTGAGCGTGTAAAACATGTAGTTAGTTGAAAAGAAAAGTAAAAATATTCTAATATCATCTGCAACTCAAAAAAGATGGTCTCAGTATTCAACCTGTACAAGTTTCCTTATCTCCTACATTTTACTACACGCTAGATTTTACGTGCGGCTTCTTTCCCGTTAATATTGATTTTGTCAAACAAATCGGATGACGCAATAAAATATTTCATACAAAGTTCATCCCTTTTTACCCCACTTCCAATAAGGTTTTCGCGACTAAACGTAGCCTATCGCCGTCTCTAAATTCCCACCTATCTCTATTCCAAAATTCATCATAATCTATTCAGCGGTTTAGGCATGAAAGCGTAACAAACAAACTCACTTTTGCATTTATAATATTAGTAACGATTACAATTAGCACAGATAATATCATAATTCTTAGGAATATGCTAACATAAACGGCCCATTGGTCATTGGAAGCCATCACGACAGTGACGACCAACGATCGACTAAAGATCTCTCGGTGGTGACCGTTCGGATTGCACTGTGCTTATGTACTGACTATGCTTATATATACTTATGCTGTAATACTAGTGAAAAAAAAAAGTATATCCATTACTTTTGAAGTTACGTGTTGATGTTGAAATGATATAATTAAATGCCGGTTTTATGGAATAAACTACGAGGATGTACAAAAATACCTGCACTCGGTCATTTCCAGTATCGACTATGTAAATATGGTTCTGTGCATTGTCCGTCGCGATTCCTTCTGGCGAACGAAACATTCCCACCCTACTACCCTTCTGTCCAATAGATCTGAGATAATCACCATCTTTAGAAAAGACATGTACGCAGTGTTTCCATTTATCTAAAAATATATATGTACTCTACATAATTTTACGATTATAAATATTCCTATTGTGTTTTATTAACATGTTTTTAGTCAATTGGCATGTTTCCATAATTATGGATTTTATTCCTAAAAACAATAGTCTTCTATAAAAACCTCGGCGATCTATGATTAACAGAAATTTATCGGGCCATAAAATATATATGATATTGACGCCGCGTCAATAGACTTGAGTTTGAATCTCTGCAATAAGCCTGAACTTACGGTGAAAGAAAACATCGTGTTAAAACTATAGTGCAGTGGTAGGGCTTTTTCTAACGCTCACCTGGCTAGCTACCACCCTCAACTTCAAAATATGCCGGCATATACCTATAGATGTATTCCAGCAGTTGTACTTAAGAGCCAGTGTCTTCATTAAGCTTAGCGTGTTTGCCCACATTTAGACCACATTGTCACTTAATAACTAAAGATTAAAACATGTGGGTAATTTGTGCTTAGATGCTTTCATTAAAATGTTATAGATACTGTAAATTACATAGTTTTTGCGTTTATTATAAGCCAGAATAAAAATTACGTGTAATAAGCATACCTGTTACGTAGACTTCACCCAAGCTTTTCATAAAAGCAATATGCACGGGGCATAACATTTCATCGCATTGGAGACGAGTGACAATCTTAGCCTGTGCGCGTTCTAATACCAGCACACTATGACTGTCCATTCCGCATATGTAGAGATGATTGTCCCATGGGCTGAGTCCAACGCCGCACGGACGAGACGTTTTCCGCCATATATAATGAGGGACGAAATTCCGAGACCTGTAGAATTGATAACCACATGATATCTATGGTTTGGTGCTTATATTTAAACAATTCGTTAGTAGATAGGTTAGACTTTTTACAATTATTTAGGAAATACTTTTGACGTGAAACTTCTTATGGGAGGGATTTGAAATTCGGATCCACAACTTTTGTTTGTGACGCTCGTTCGGGTAAAGTCGGCTAGAGGCGACAAAGGCAGCAAGAAAGATATGCCTATTGCCTAGTCATATTTCACTTTGTCGTGTGGTCGGCCGTCGGCTGTTACCACATAATCTCACCTTTTGTCTTAAGGTGATGAAGATATAAATTAATGTGCGTTACCGTTTTTTTCTAAGCGATATATAAGAAGAGCGTATAAGATTTATTAGGTGAAAAGTACCGTCAAAGGCACCACAACGACCTACAGTCCCCCTTATTACCAAAGTGCGAGCGTTCGTCCTATTTTGGGTCTCGAGCTGTGCCACATAATTTCATTTTTTTTTTAATGGACATACGCTGATAGCCGTAAGGGCTTTGACAGCTTCACCGAACTTTTTGGGGTGAGTCCTGAGGGCACTCAGCTCCGAGGCAGCGAGTGCAAGGGTGCGAGAATGGCCGAACCTTGGCTTGGGCTGCTGCCGTAAAAACAAACAAGGATCGTGGGGGTAGTCCCTTACAGAACCGTGTACTTAACGTGTAGGTGTGTATGGATGGTATGCGGTGTGAGGATGTACTAGCAGTGATGTAGAGTGTCACTGTATCGCGCGAGCAGAGTCACTTGAGGGCTCCTATCCGGAGGATCGAACCTCCCACATAATTTCACCTAACAACGCGAGAATGCAATCAATGGTATTAGCATTCATAAAGCGGGATAAAAAATAAATAAATTAAAAATGGTGCTAGATGGTTGAGCACCAGACTAGAGAAAGAGTGGACGCTGTCCCTGGTTTCTGGCAACAAGGGAGTGTGAAGTATCGTCGTGGTGCGTTTCAGTGGGTAGTGTTGGGTGATTAGCACCCGATGTGTCACCACATGCCACTCTCGCCTGGGCCTGAGACCGAGTAATGTTCTTGCGCGTTGAGATGGGAAAGTCCAGAACGATTGGGTTTTAAAAACCACGCTAGTAAAAAAAGGTTGTGGAGCATCAACAAACATGTACTTTTTATACTTTATACTTTTATCGTTATGGTCACAATCTCACCTGATGTTAAGTGACTACATAGTCAAAGATGGTCGACACGCTAAACCTAGTACAGGGATCGGATCTTAAGCTCACCTACCGTAACACACCTCCAGGTACTTGGCGGCTTTAACTTGAAGGCGGTAGTTAGCCAGGTGGGTATTAGAAATCGCCCTACCCTATGCTATGGTTTAAATACAATATTTTTCTTACACGAAAGCTCAGGCTCATGGCACGGCTTCGAACTCAAGCCCATTGTCGCGGTGTCCATAAACACCAACTAGGCCATCATCGCCTCACACCTACACATCATACTTTATTACCACAAGAAAGTTTGGTTTGAAATGTTTGAATGCAAATGATAGCAGGAATTTCAAGCTAAGTGTGATTATAAGTAGGCAATCGTAGGGACAAGCTCATAAACTTGTTATGTAAAGACACGTGTACCAGATAACAATGTGTGCTAGGCCATAGTGAATCACGACATTACTTATATTAGATTGTAAAATTGATAACAATGCTTGCATATGGAAATTTATCTAGTCTAGCAAAAGATAGCGTGTTGTAAATGATTGTCGAAAATATGGTAAAAATGCATAGATTTTGTTTCAGAGTAAGTTTTATGTTTTCAAATAAACGAATCAATTTAATGCATTATATAAATATAAAAAGAAAATGTACAAAATTTATATATGAAATAAAAGTGTACAAAAGGCTTTATATGGTCACCTGGATTGTTCTTAGTTACACTGTGGGTAGCAATGTTGTTGACATTCTTTTATATTCATTTTATGTTTACAGTTTATGTGTACAAATTCTAACTACCGGTTCTGACAGATACATAATTACAAATAAATGAATTTGAAATGTTCGTTTGCGTTGTCAATATAATAGCTTTTTACTAAATGCGTATGAGTGTATATACAGTACTTAGATAAAAAAAAAATCTGTCTGCTTGTTGCGACTCTCTGAAATCACTGAAATGGCTAAACAGGTGTCGAAAAAAAGCTTAATAAATAGTTTTTAGTTCAATGGAAATGAAGTCGCGGCACAGCTAGTAGGTGTATTATAAAAAGTAAACTTCATAAATATATTTGTAGGAAATAATCTCCACCGTTAGTGCTACAAATACAAAAATCTTTCCACTAACGGAGTGATGAATCTTCCGTGGTAAAGACTATATTTTATTCTTATTAAATTTTATATTGTAATTGGGATGAATAGAGTCGCGGGCGGTTGCTATTGCTTGTATAATATATATATTAAATCTATACATATAAATAAAATTGGAGTGTCTGTTTGTAATATTGAAATAACCGTTTTTTACTACATGTATATACATATATATATACATATACGGTACATACACCAAAATATTTTTTTTTTACAATTTTTGTCTGTCTGTCTGTTTGTTCCGGCTAATCTCTGAAATGGCTGGACCGATTTTAACGGAACTTTTATTGGCAGGTAGCTGATGTAGTAAGGAGTAACTTGGGCTACGTTTATTTTAGAAAGACTCTTTTATTTTAGAAAAATAAAGTAATGTTGCAATGTCCAAGTACTGTCCAGTACCGCGCGCAGCTCACGCGCATGCTACTGGGCCGTCACGTCGGACGCCTCCCACCAGCGAATTAATATTAGTTAAATATATTCATAGTTAAGACAGAACAAAGGCTGTCGGGTCAGATAGTATATAATAAAGGTGAACTTACGTTTATGTGATATTTCGTCTATCAAACATTATTAAATAAACTTTTAGACGAATTATAAAGCAGTGATAGATATAGAGATAGTTATAGAGAGTGATATGGGATAGTTTTAATAAGAAATTAAAAAGTCTTTATCACTTACCCACAAATAAACGACTAGAATTGTAATGTTTGGTATAGACGTTGTCATGAAATACGTCATAAAACCGCTTTTAAAACAATATAATAGTGACACCGTTTAAAACCGGTTACAGTGAATAAAGTTCACTTTAGTTCTTGAGGCAAAAATATATCGAGGGTTCAATTAAGGCTCATTCTGGTAGTGGAAAAAATGGCACTAGAATTACATGATTCTCAAACAAAACAGGCATGCTAATGTTTTAAGATATTTAGAGTACCTAAGATAAATAGTTTCATATCTCAGTTATTCCAGCTATATTTTTCAATATATTATGTAATTGTGTATGTATAGTTCAACAGATCCAATTAATAAAAAAACACCTAACCAAATAGTCTTTCTGATACATTAATTTTATATGATAGTTTAAATAGTGATACCTTATTAAGTATAATACGTATCGATCTGAAATGTTCGACAAAATTATCTTAATGATTATATTTTTTTGGACAATTAGATTTCACTTTCAATAAAATAATTAGGTGCAAAAAATACCAAATACTATCGCGTTCGGAAAAACGCATGCGCGCATTCCGAGTATCACGCGACTATCTTGTTCGTAGAAACATTTCTTACTTTTAAACAACGATGCTTTTGCACTGTTTATTCAGTTTTAAATCATAGATAATTCATAAACTTTTAACAATTTCAAGTGAATAAGGTAAGTGTGCATTGTTTTCTATTACTTAAGCCAAGGAATAGTACTGTTTAGAACTAATTTTGATAGTATATTATTCAAACTTTATATAATATTAGATTATAAAGTAATTCGCAGTGTCCCTACTGAGGTTACCAGAAAAAATTGAGCGCCTCATATTTGAAAACTTATTTCGTTTAGTCACCAATAACTAATACATCCGTGACAGTTTTTAACATATTTTACTTTTTCTGAGATCAGCCGTTTTTTAATTTATATTGGTTCCGGCTCATATTTGCCACGTTTTTAAATACCAAACAATAAATAAATAGTTTGGAAATAATCGTATAGAGTTAGTTAGTTCGTATTAGTTATTATGATAGTTGGTAATGCCAAAGCATTAATTATTGCAAAAATGGTAATCAGTAGTAGCAGTTTTAAATTCGAATAATTATATAGGTTGTTATTATACACTTGTCAGTTTAAAATATTACAACTGTATCTGTAGAAAAATGCCTAATATTTTTTTTATTAATTTATATATTATATTTATATTTGAATTTGCTGCCAAACCTGTAATGCATGACCAGGCTGTCTTCGCTTTCCAATGGGTTGTTTTGCTTAGCTGACTCTGGTAGTGGATCATCAGATTCAGCGTCCAAAGGGGTGGCTGAGTCCGTTTCTATGCGGAAATTTTCTTTATCGAAAACAAAGCTCTCCGTGTCCCATTTTGATATATCCGATAAAAGTTGAATTGCATTTTGATGAAGATTTATAAACGTTAGCACCTGTAAATTTGTTTTCTTGTCAGATCATGTTTAGGAGAGTCGATGGGTTGAATAATATTTGTATTTTTGTTTCACTAAGAAGACATGTTATGTAAATTTACTAAAATACAACTAACGAATTAAACCTTATAAGAGCCTTATAAAAGAATCATTCGTAAGTACACATAAATGTTGTGTGTCTCAGTAATGAATATAAAATGTAACTAATCACTAGAAATAGTACTAAAAGTCTAAAGTAATTCAGTATGTAGTTATGTTTTATTTGTGACTTTACCATATCAAATTTCAAAACGAAAAATATAACTACCTATAATTCTTCGACAAGTGTCTAAAATTTACTACGAATATTAATTGCTGTTGTTGTAACATAATTTTAGTGGTATATCGTTCATTTTCATTATTTTTTCGGTAAAGAATTACAAAATGAGCCATCCTTAATGTATCGCAGTTTTCATAACCTAAAATCACTGCAGATTCGTTCATGAATCTACGAGTCATTTATCTGTTCTTTATTTTTTGTGAAATTTGTATTTAATATAGACTAAAAAATATCTTATAAAAATTTCAATTTCAATTCCTTATTAACAAGTTTTTTTAAAGTTTATTCGGTAGTTTAAATTTAAAGAGATAAATAGCGTTATGAAGTCATAAATAAAAATAAAATAAAACACCGCATGCGCGTTTACCACCACTAACATACGTAAATAATGAATATACATAAGAACACTTTTGTTACCCTATTTTATGAGGTAGCTATATAGTAAATATTAATATAATAAACCGGAAAAGTTTGGTTTTTTGTTTGAACGCACTAATCTTAGGAGGTATCACTCGGATGTCAAAGATTATTTTTGTAGGTACTGGATAGAGCCATCGTTGAGGAAGGCTTTAGGTTCTATAACATCACGCTGCCACCACTGGGGCAAATTTTGTATTGAAAAAAGTTGCAAAATATATTAATTAACTTTTGGTTCCACTCGAACGAAGTCGCAGACACAGCTTGTGTTTCATAAAAGTGAACTGGCTATACCATGAAAGTATGAGCTAAGAAATTAGTAATAATTACATCCAAAAAATTTTTTGTGGCACTTATAGGTCCATACAAGTCATTTGTGACCTTTGTTAGTGAATATTAAAGAACCAAAATACGAACATGGCACACTTGAACGTTGTAAAATTTATATTTCGTAGATTTTGTATAAGATAATTAAATTAATTACATTAGGGGTAGTTCGCTCAAGGGACAATATTCACTCTTATTATTACTGTTATTGTCGCTTACTGTGACAAATTGTACATTTTTCGGTAATTTTTTATTTATTTAGGTTTTTAGTTATAACAGAAAGTCATTCATTTTATATTTGTAAATATACAAACATTTAGACGTATATATTTCTGTTATATTTGTTTAAAATGTTGTAATATTTACTTATTTTATTTTAATCTGTTTTTCGACGCCGGCGTTAGCATTTATATGTGTCACAATCAGTTCCCTTGAATCTCTAACACTAAATGAAGATGAAGTAAATGGTTTTTTTGTAGTTAAGTTTTAGCGTTATGACCATAATTTCACCTGATCTTAAGTGACGATACGGCCCAAGTTGGTAGACACGCTAAACCTGCGGAAGTACTGGCTCTCAAGTGCTACTGCCGGAACATATCTATTGGTATTTGGCGACAAATTTTCATCATGAGGGTGGTAGCTAGCCAGACGGGCATTAGAAAAAGTCATACCACCGTGCTATGGTTTCCTCACCCAAAGCTCAAGCTCATTATAGGTGAATTCGAACTTACGTCCCTTGATGCGAAGTCCGTACATACGTACTGAGCTATCATCGCTTCGTAGTTTTGATAATCACGAAGAAAATATCGCTATGCCGATTATAAATATGTTAGAATATTTAAAAAAACTTTGAACTTTGGATAATTAACAATAATATTCATTTATTCGTCATTATACAGATTTATTAAAATTTCACTACTGCTAGCAATAAATATTTAAAGATATTAAAATTTGTGTACTGCTATTGCCATATATTTTGTCTATCATTTGTGACATAATATTGATAGGGCGTCACAGAAAATGTGACATTACGCGGCGAAGGGACGGAAGGCGGTCTAACAAGGTAAAATTTTGCGTGACGTATTGTATGAACAGCACGTAAAGATGCCTTTGAAAAAAAAAAATAGTACCAAATAATAAGCCCACATTTAGGTACTATTAATTTAATATATAATCAAAATTTTTGTTCCTTTGGTCAGAAATGAATTCAGATAAATTACCTACCTATTATCCGTATCTCTTTTACGTATTACTAATAACATTATTTAAAGCATTAATCTGTTCAAACGATTCGTTGAGATTTAATTACAAAGATAACTTATCGGTACAAGTATATACAGGTATATGTGTATTCATATAAATAAATAACCTACTCTTTCATTGTCATCAATGGCATCCTCAACTCCCATTGCTTGCGTCGCTACTGTTTTTGCTTCATGCAGTGAAGTCTTCAAAGCAAGAGCTGACATGTCTCCGGACTTTTGCAAGTCGTTTGCCTCTCGTATCATATTTCCTTTGATTACGATTATAGCATTTATCTTTTCATCGGCAGCTATGTTTATTTGTTCGATAATTCGTTCACAGCGATCCTATGAAAATGATAAAGATTATTGAGAATATGCATGTAGATAGATACATACGAATATGTATAAATATATATATTTAGATACAGACATATGTACGATAGATATCGATAAATCAAAAACAATTATTCAACGTTTTAAATTGTGTACCTTAAAGTGTTCAATTTTATGTTCAAGTCGACTTGCTGCAGAGTCTAGTTGTTTTAAAATCGAGCCTATTTGTGTTCTCATGTCTTCTAAATGTTGGGACCAACACACCCGACAAAATTTCTATAACATGTAAAAATATATTACGTACAACATATAATGTTCATTGATATGTAATACAATAGAAGATTCTAACTAAATTTCTACGTTTTCAATTACCAATTTACAATGTTGACAAGACATAACATCCGGACTATCGCACATAGTTTTGCAGTGACTACATCTCACTCCGGCTGCAAATAAGTCCACATTTTGCATACCAACTGTGCCCGGTGTCAACGGCGGAGTCTCTGGATTTTTTATCTGTGAATTATTCTTTACGCCCACAAGATTTAATAACGAATCTATGTACAAATTTGATGGCAATTCGTTAAGGAAATTCGGGCCGTGTACTTGAATCTTCGTCCTACAAATAGGACATTCAAATATGTGTAAATCTGAAATTTATAACACAAAAGTAAATTATGTTATGAAATTATAGAAAGCAAGAAGAAACTTATAATACTAATAATAACAATGACGTATATCGAAAACACATCGAATATATAAATGGATATTATTCGACTCGAACCTACATCACTTCGGCGCGGCGGTTGCCTTTTAACCGCTGGGCCAACTCTGAAGTCCAAAATACGAGGACAGTGTAAAATTATGTAACAGGATACATGTACGTGTAAAAATGTTCACCAACACGTCGGGTATATCTAAGAAATATAAAAATATAATACTAACCGGCTATATAAACGCCGAGGCAAGCCATACAGAAAGTATGTTGACACGGCAACATCTTAGGGTTGTGTAGTACTTCCAGACATAGTGAGCATTGTACTAGTTCTTTGATCCCACCCGCAGACAACCTGTTTGTAATTATTGGAACATTAACACTTACAGACTGCTTAAGACTAATGTATCTGATT
The DNA here is from genome assembly GCA_039707435.1 of Actias luna. NCBI lineage: Eukaryota > Metazoa > Arthropoda > Insecta > Lepidoptera > Saturniidae > Actias > Actias luna. Next base: position 9,152,444 of record JAZHAC010000006.1, on the reverse strand, counting down.
ATACTAAGTATCTTTGTGACTTTCACTTATTAATTATAGTTAATCTGCTTTAGGGTCACAAACGGAAAATATACGGTCGTCCGAGCTTCTCTCAGTGGCTTAAAGAAACATCTATTTAGGTAAACTTAGAAGGTAAAACATAATCTTATTGTAAATAGAAAATGTAATCAAAATCCTTAGTGAAACCTATTATATACACACATAAAAGAGTTTTTCAATAGTATTATATGAATGTTAAGGATTATTTTATTACATTATTTGAAGGTTTATTAAGATCTTATACTAAGACATATTAAATGTACCTAAACTCAACAAACAAGGACAAATAAATTTACGATTCATTAACAGTTTTATTGTATATATTTTTAAAGCACTAAAATATTTTTTGGGCATATTTATACGTTAATAACGTACTGTTTTAAATTGTAGAACTGTATTTATATTGTTATTATTTACACTGAACAGACTTAACAAGAAAATGTACATTACTTAGTTTTATGAGAGTACAATTAAAGAGAATGATTATAAATACATTCTTAATAATCACTAAAGGAGAAAATGTTCCGTAATTTGTACAATTTACGATAAGTGAGATGACCCTTTATAATAAATGATAAAGCACACAATACTCACTTTCTAGGCTTGGGTTCTGAAATGGAATTCACCGTCCTCGATACAACTGCCTGGGTGTGTGACCTGAACAGCTGTAGGTTCTCCTGCGGCTGTGTCCGCGTTATCATACCTGTCGGACTTATTGGACTCAAGACTTCGTCACTCATCTTCTGACTGTTCCAACGTTTTAGAGTAAAGAATGGTTTTTTCTTCACTTTATCCCCCATATTTACTCAACACAACAACAGATAACGAAAGACTGGTCGTTTTATCAACATTAATTATTTGAGTCAACGTCGATAAATAAATCCGATAGGATCTATGATAATACGAAAATGATAACGTTTATGTATTTATTTTTAATAACACGTATAAAATATTATTTTTTCATCATCCTTTGAAATGGAAACGCTGTGTCACAACGATCAAATGTATATTTTTTCTGGGTATAAAAACAATCGTAAATTCAATTGATCCTCTTCGTGGATAATTTCACGTATTTCATGCATATAATGATTTTTGAGAAAGTTATCAGAATAATGTAGGATTTGAGGTTGCCATATTTTAGGGGTCGATGCAATATAACGGTAAAAACAGGTGAAGTAAAAATGCTCTCGCTTGTTTACAAGAGGTTCCTACCTTGGTAACATTTAATTTAAACCTGTATTCCTTATCCGCGTGCGAAATTGTTTTCTATTTTTATTGTTCTGTTGCTCTTTTAAGCTTTTCTGTGTTTCCCAGTATTTAAAACCAGTTGAACTGTAGTAACTCGAACGAGATCCGTGTTCGTACTACATACGGGATTCAGTTGCCGTCTTAATGTTTCATGTTAGAATTTATAATTTTGTGTCAGTGGATAGTATTAACTATTTGTGAAAATTAATGTAGGTACATTAATTTTTGTAGGATAGGTGGATGTTATAGAAATAGTATGACAATTATTACAAAAATTAAATATTCATTTAGCTGCATCGATTTATAATTTGTTAGTTGAAAGAAATAAGTTACTTTAGAGAACCTAATATTGAAATAAGTATAACAAGCGAATAATAAGACTTAATGTTTTTTGTATTTCTATCACAAAATCTTCTTTGTTCTTACATAATTCTTGTCTAGTGAAAATGGTAAAAAAATGTACTTAAATCAAACTGTTATTTTATGTATTATTTGCTTTCACATTTATTAGTACGATCGCATTATTGACACAACTAAGTTTATGTATTTGGACCAGGGCCGCATTTAGTTAAAAAGAGACCTTAAGCCGTTCTACTTACAAAGTCCTTTCATCTCTCCCGTTGATCTTAACCAATACATTTTTATGTTTGTTTATTAGTCATATGCCTAGAATTTTTTCCTATTTTCGGTCCAGTATTTTTAGTATAGTGTAATTTTAATTTAGTTTACAACTTGAATGTGGGCCACTTTTGATCTTGAGGCCCTATGATAAAGCCTAGTTCGCCTATAGGAAAATCCGTCTGTACATTGGACACATATTTTCTATACATATATTACCTGAAATAATACACTAATATGACATGATTTGAAAGATATGTATAAAGGGATGTGAGCTGTTAACCGTGTTACGCAAAAGCCTATCCGGCATATCAGGGTGAACAACTTCGCGCTGCCAATTAGAAGTTTAAACTTCACGACTTATAGTCCGTGCACGGAATGAGTTTGCCTCCATCTTACATTTGTAATATGTTTTCTTTTTGTGCAGGCTAATTTTTATAAAAATAGCTGTGCCTGCAACTTTGGTCACCTTAAACTAAAATTATTTAATAATGTTGGTCCCTTTTTGTAGCCGTTCCAATGTGGTAAACTGAAGTGAAGTAGCCCAAAGCTTATCTCAAAGATTGTTCAATCAAATATAAAAATAATTTTTGAAATCAAAACAAACAAATAAAGTTTTTCGCTTTATCATATTAATATAGATTGTTATTGTAGTTCAACTGAAAGCTGTATTAGAATACTAATAATTTTAAATATAAAAATGACTTTTTTTTTAAATTTTATTCCTTCTAGGGTATACCTATAGTCATAGGTTATTTAGTTATAGTTAACCTACAAATATATGCTGCAATGATTACCTTTATTTATAGATACCTTTATTTAGATAGATAGATGGATACCTTTATTTATAGATAGAATAGGTATTAAGTAATGACTGCCAATAGAAGTAATAATATAAAACTATGATATATCTGTGGTTTATTTTTGGATTTTGATTATTACTTTATTTACTTTGATACTGTTTAGTATCTATAAAAATAATATTTTTTTATGAACATTAAAATTATTATCATTAATTCCAACAATACTCAATTTAATTGTAATATGAATATTTTCAATCCAAATAGCAACAAGGCATACAGCTACATAGTATACGGTGTTTTCATAACATATCGGTGACGCGAACTTTAAGATTGTGGGTATAGATACAAAATTCAACCAAACATGTATAAAGTAGTTTTCACTTAAAATAAGTGAAAACTACTTTATACATGTTTGGTTAGAAGTTAATCATCTATCAATGACTAACGAAATGACGTAAACCTAGTGGAGAAACGGGCTGCCAAATGAAGCTGCTGGAATATAATGATAGTGATTTTGTGGCAGATTTTTTACTTTAGACAGTAGCATTCAGATAGGAATTATAAAAAGGCCCTAGTTTTTCTTGCACCCAAAAGTTCGGGCTCAGTGGTTTGATGATAGGACGTCAGGTCGTGTCGGTATACGGTACCAACAGACTATCATAATTTTCACCATACTTCACCATTTATCTCTTTATAAATAAAGATGTTACCAGAATTCTTGTGTTTCAGTTGCATAATTTACTAATTTATGATGATTAATATGATAATTGGTGGATACTATATTGATATGATAAAAAAATAGGGCTTTTTTAATGCCCGTCTGGCTAGCTACCACACTCAAGTTGAAAATCTGCCATCAAATACCTATAATTGTGTACCGGCAACTGCATTTGAGAGCCAGTCCCTCCACTGGGCTTAGCATATCCACCATCTTAGGCAACATTGTGACTTAACATCAGGTGAGATTGTGGCCATAACGCTAAAGGTATTAACCATAAAAAAGTTTCATAATGACTATCTGTGCCCGCGACTTCGTTCACGTGGAACTTAAAACCAATTAAGTTCTTCTTTTCTTAATAACATGTGACCAGTGTCCTTTTCTGTATCACCGGCAATATATATGCAAAATTTTATGGTGATCGTTTGTGCAGTTCAGCCTACTTCCCCAATCATAAATCAACATCATTATTAAAACTTACAATATCAATTTACTTGACAACCGACCCTAGAAGATAATTCTAGTTGAGTGTTGTTTTTTGCCATTATTTCCTAACCTATACGTTCATAATTAATATACTATTAGAGATGCTTACTTCGTAAAGTTGTCTGGTTAATTTTACTTTCGTAACATTCATTCGTAAGAGTTAATATTAAACAATAATTGGAGTGTAATTTTTATCCGATAAGAAATCATTTTTTTTATTTATTTTTGTCCTAAGGTTATTGTTCAAAAAAATATTTTCGTTTATAATAATATGACTATGCCCGCGACTTCATTCGCATGGAAATAAAGTTATTAAAGTAGTTATTGTTTTTAACAAAAACAATATACCCTGAAAAATTACCCGAATTGAATGTTGAATATTTTTTTTTAATATTTCCTAACTTATGCGTCCAAAAAACAGGCTATATAGTTTATCTTCATAAAATCATTTTGATTATGAAGCAACTTTGCTGCGTAAGGATTAATATCCCAAATGTGATCATAATGGCCATATATCCATCTTTAATTTTCAATATTTTTTGTCACAAAATATCGCATTGTGACATCAATGTATCAGGCATTATGCTACTGCAAACTCTTTTTAGATCTACTAAGGAGCAATATTTCTGTTGTACATTGTTTGGTACTTCCTAAGATTAACACGTTCAAAGAAACAAATTTTCAATGATTCTAAATATATTGAAAAGTACAGGTTGGCGTGTAGTATTATAAGGACAAATGCTACGCTATTAATTTTAAGATTCATTTAAACCAACCGCGATCCTATATAACGCCTTGTGTTACTGTTTTGAAATAATATTTTATGTGTCCTAAATTATATAGTAAGCTAATTTATATATAAATATTTATATATAGAATATTTATATATAAATATTTATATATAGAATATTTATATATAGAATATTTATATATAAATATTTATATATAGAATATTTATATATAAATATACTAATTTAATGTACATGAGTATATCTTTTTATTTTATTTTTCTCTATCTCTGTACTGTCTCTTTCTACATGCACCACTCTGAAACTACTAAACATATGTCGGTCAAATTTAACACGACGATAACTATTTAAATATAACATACTTTTTATTTTACAAAACGAAAGGGTTCCTTCGGAACAGGAGATGAAAGTTGATATTTGGTAGTCTATGAACAATTTGGATTTTGATTCAATTTTCTATGTCCAAAACCTGATAACATAACAAAAATCATATGCTTTATTTTAATTGCAACTTTATATATAAATTAGCTGTTAGTGTACAAACAATCTCTAAACTCCAAATTTACCGATAGAGGGCACTCTTTATAAGAGTAACATTTCCCTCATACATTGTTTTCATATAACTTTAAGAATGAACAAAATCGTGCCCGATTTTTATAATTTTCAATACTTCTGTGGTCCTATTTGTGACAGCTAGAATTAAATAGCCAAAGGCCTTCCTCCGATATTGCACTATCAAATGCACTATTACATTTTTGTGTATTAAGAAACACTCATTAGTAGTGAACAGTGTGAACTCTTCATTAAATTGAAGATTAAAAAATGAAATTTTGGATCAAATTCAATGCTCGATATGATTAAGTTTTGTTTTTTGATAATATTTATACCATGTCGATAAAACACCATAGCAAATTAAGATAATTAATAAATAAAAAAAATATAAAAATAGTTATTGTTAGTATATATAGTTAATAATTAGTACACCGGCCATCTGGTGTATAGAATATGAATGTGAATACACGGTTGGTTCAGGGGCTTAAACAGTCGGCTAGCTAACACAGCGCCAAAGAATTGTAGGCTCGAAACCTAAATATAATAATTTTTTTTAATCCACAAATAATTTTTCAGTCTGTGTGTCATCACTTTATGTATGTTGTTTATTGTTGTTTTCGCTTATATTTAACGTAATTTCCTACAAAGGCAGATATCACAATAACAAAACCATACATTTTTTCACTAGTCACTTTTATCAATACTGCTTTGCTCCTATTAGTGTGAGCGTGATGTTATATAGCCTAAAGCCTTCTTCAATAATTACTCTATCAACGACAAAGAGAATTTTTAAAATCCGACTGGTAGTTTAAGATTATTGCGTTCAAACAAACAAATAAATTTTTCCACTTCATAATATTAGTATAGATAAATTTAATTTTAATATGGGTATGATTATGGAAATCACGGTGCATTTATTAATTCATCAAATCTAATTTGGATGGTAATAATAAAGCATCACGGTACTTTCAAAAAACATAAGATGAAGTAAATCCCTGCTCTATAGTAGTATGTTGTTTTTTTTGACAACATACTCTATTATAGCATAGTTATGTTTACCTATATAAGTTAATAAATCATAAAAATATCGTTAACACTTTCGAAGATAATAAAAACATAATTTTGCACACATGAAGTATACGTAATTTTTAAACTGACACGGTATAAATATTATCATTAGTACTTTTAGAAATCCTCAAATATGTGTACAAATAAAATTGATGTACAAACTTAGATTATTTATGTATAACAATATTTCAACTCATATGTTTTGTAACGTATGTGCTAGAAACATTGGACACATACAGTTGAATCAGGAAAATTATAATTCGTCCACTCAAAACTTGTACACTTAAGAGAAACATTTGGAGTGATGGATTATTATCTAAGATGTGAATTCTGAGAGCTGCACTCTTATCTGCCGTATGCGAAACAAACCTGTCAAAAGCGCCCTTTTTATAAAACTGGCTCTCGCGACCGAAAGATATTGAAAACATTTATAATTTTGTATCTGTTTATGTTAATTTTACGGACTGCTCTTCACATCGGAAGTTTTTGAGGAAATATATATATGAAATATTATAAATATGTGTATGTTTGTAGATACATCATTCGGTTACTTTTTCTTAATTTGAAAAAATGTGAATTTTATTTTTGTTTACGCACAAGCTGTATCTGCAATTTTTAGCAAAAAATTGACAAATCATAATTATCATTACTTTACGTTGTCCTTTAGTTTATATACTAAAAAATTAAATATTTAATCCAGATTTATTTGTAAATTAAATAAATTAATTAAAATAACCAAACACTATAGTTGGTACTATTACAACAAATTAACATTGTAATTAGTGTAAAGAAATGGATTTTTGTCTGAACTTTAATCAAATGAATAAAAGTGTTACTGTATACTAAATTTAAAATATGTAACACGTTACTTGTTCAACAGGTACCTATATTTTATGATCTGTGCTTATGTAGGCAATGTCACATACCTAAATGTAAAATGTTCACATCTAGCTCTAACAGGGAGCCCCCCTTGATAAATCTATCCAGGAAGTTTTAAAGCATCTTAAAATATATGATTATAAATAACTACAGTTGCGCACAATAACCTAACTGTATCTCGCAAAATGCCGAAATTATATAATAAAAACACTCAACAAGATCAATATTCCGTCAGTAACTTACATTTACAGTGGTGAAAATATGTAAATGATACGCAGATAATTCTGGAAGTTAGTTGTTTTAAAATTTGCCTGGTAAGCAGAGTAACTACGTTTTTTTGTATTATCTTTAAGTTTTCTATAGCTATTTTCTATGATAACGTCCACAATGTCTTTAAAGTCATAGTTTTATACAACAGCTACCTACAACTTTCTACTTACATTCATTAGTATTTACTGTAGGCCTGTTGAACTGATTTTAATAAGTCACTAGATCACGACAAACTATTCTATGATTTGCTGGATACTAAGTAGCTAAGTAGAAAGTTTTCTTCTTCCATCAAATAATATATATTTATTTCACGTGTGATATGAATTCAGTTTGCACTGGACATTACTTAACCAACGCATAATTCCTTTAAATTTCTTGTCTTGCAAATCTACCATCTCTTCAGTATCAAAGCACGTTACGTGACCTAACTTTAATTTTTATTTTTAAATTTATAAGGATAATACACATATTATCCTTTCGCTTAAACCTTAAGTAAAAACGTCTCATCTTATATTATGACGAAGGTATAAAATTAACTTTCGTACTTATCATTAAAATATTTTTAGTATTTCTATAGCGGCTATGTTATTATGTTATTTCGAGTAACAGAAGTGTGTTGGCATTTGATAAAGATATAACCATATTTTTTATCTCTCGTAAGTGGTTTAATTAAGAAGAGCATTCAAAATGGGAATGTGTATGTAACCGATTATACTGTATTGAATTAACAAAAACTGTTTTAACGTTAATTTGTTTTAACAAACCTACATTACCGGTATTAACTTGAAGTAAATACAACATTAAGCATGGATGAGAATTCTGTCATAGTTCATAAACACACGCTTCGGTAATAAAGTATTGAAATCTAAATTTTAAGTTCCAGCCCGGAGTATGTAATGTGGGTCAAATTAATTACCATAACAATGGTGTTGTAAAATACATTATTTATGAGGGTGGTAACAGTCAAGTTTCTAATAACATTTGTTTATTTAAGACCGTGTCAACTAAATATATTTAGTCTTCTAGACTAGAGTTATAAAGCAAGCATTTTGAATTGTTTGTGACATACAAATGTACCTGTACGTGTGTAATAAGAATCTATTAATAGATTCTTGAGTTATTTTGAACTTGTAGTTGCGCTAGTCATAAAAGACTTACAAAATGATATGTTTTAGTTGGCATACTACGCCCCTAATCAATGTCGTTTGATGTGTCATTCCAGTTCACTAAAACCGAGTTACTATCGACATTTTCAAAAGAAAAGCAGGTCACATATAAATTCGCTCCATTTTGTCTCGATACAGATATTTGATATATTATATTAAGAAAAGTGCTATGCCATAGACTATCAACATGTTGCAAATTGATTTAAATTTTTGATATTGGTTTTAATAAAAAAAATATTGTAACTAATGAAAAATTGAATTATATATTCAATTGTACTCTCTTCATATTCATACACATCAGTGGCCGTGATAGTAAATGTACTAACGGATTAACTTGACGAACGAAGTTTCGGTTCATTATAATGATATTATGATATGTATGTGTTGCTTTATAATTCGATCGAAGTCTTACTTGAGAATATTATTTTGTATCCTAGGATATGAAATCAACTGAATTTATATTTATTTAATAACCGTGTTCAAAATAGATTGCTATGTATGATATCCATTAAAGAAGCAAAGCAGGAAAAGGAACACCGCTAACCCAGTGGCCAACTGGCGAGGCGACGTCGACCGATTACACCCGGCCGAGACTCCATTCCGTACCGGTATCGCAGTGCCAGCGCTCGCAATCAGATGCTTAACTGACTCTCATTATAACAAGTGGCCAATAAACAAACAACCTTATGACGTGCGAATTATAAGCGATGAGTTCCAGTGTCCTATCACCCCGGGGTGCAACGCTCCATTGTTTTACAATGCGGAAAGTAAAGGATACGCCGTGCATTTTAATTAGTAAAGAGAGATTCGGCGACATGTGAATACGAAATCGTTGTCGATATTGTGCCCGAAGAAATAACACACGGCGAAGGAACCAGCTATGAACGTGACCGTGCCACACGCATAACTTTTCAAACTGCCGATAATAAAAAGAAATTCGTCGCGGATTACATCGAAACAGGACGTTTCATGAATTCGTGTTTGTTATGCACAACGGTGCCTGAAAGTTAGCGAAATTTTGGCAACAACACAATAAGGCAGTCGCCTGCAGAGCTAACCTGCAATCGGCTAATAAGTACAACTTAAGATAATCATCGTGAAGGACGCGCCATATAACAGTGTCATAATTAGTGCCTGATGCTTTAACAAGGACACTAGTTTACCTTGTGTGGTGCCTTTGAATGAACATTTATTCCTAACTGTTGTGATATTGAGGTGAGTTTAATTATATTCCTATAGTTAATACAACATTTCTTCGAATCGATTCAATGTACTAACTCATGTATGTACATATGTACTCGTCAAGTTTAAAAGGTAGGTTTTTAGGACAATTTGCTTTCTTTTAAAATGTTAATAAATGTTCTTGGTATTTTACTCCCCTATTAGCAATTCAATTGGATTATAAGACATGAAAAAAGACAAGTCACTCATATACGTTTCTTGTTATCACATAGCCTACATAATACATTACAAATATCAGACCAGTATTTAGGTTAAAAAAACACTAAATTGACAAAATCTCAGCGATCAATCATATATATATATACTGTGGGAGTAGTAATGTAACACTCTCCCGAGTTATTAATTTCGAATAAGAATTCGTAGAATGAAAAAAAGGAACCCAAAATATTTGATCACAATTCAACAAATCTTATTAAATTAATTATTTTAATATAATAGGCTTAAATAAAAACAAACGCGATTTTAAACACCGACAACCCAATACAGAAAATTTATTACGACAAAGCTTCAAACAAACCACTTCACAGGAAATTTTATAAAATAATAATAACTTTACAGTATGTATAAAAAAAATTGATGGAATGACTGCTTTATGTTGTGACATTATGTGTTATGTGCTTAAGTTATTCTGTTATATACTAAACTTTTAGTGATTAACTTCATTAAACATATAATATGTGTGACACTTGACAATGGTAAAATTGCTAGCACTGGCAGAGGGTATAATTTAAAAGTAATAGTAATAAGATAACACGGAAAGTAAACCTTCTTCGAAATAAAAATGAATAATTATTCGAAATATTGATAATGAATTAGTTCTTGCAAGACATTAAGATTCCAGTTAAGTGAATGATTTATTGACCTTTGCAAAGTCGTTATAAGTTGCGTAACTTAAATCTAACGTTCTAAGAATCTGCGGAATCTTAAATTATTAATAAGCAATATTTATTAGTTAATTAGTAATTGTAACTTAAAAATTAAATACCTATCTTGACCTAACATAGATGAAACATGAATTTCAAATAAGTGTTTTCAATGTATTTAATATAGTTAATCCATTACACTTTAAAGACCAATTAATTTGAATTGATTTTTTAAATATCCATTTACGTACCTACTTATCCAATATCTAATAGAATTTTAACTTAAATACTATTTTACAAAAAATAGTTGAAATCGTTTTAAACAATTTCAGGTACCAGATTTTTCTCTGTGCCACAAACTTATTTGTGCATGAATTTCGGGTTTTTAGAATAAACGAGCCATTTATTATTCTAATAATATTCCATATTGTAACTTTATTATCAAATCATAATGTTCTTAACCGAAAAGAATAACCTCATATTTCCTGTAGGTACATTCTTTTAAAATCATGTATTAGAATATAATGAATAAATATAATTAGTATATATGTATATGGTTCGAAATAAAAGTGTGTGTAAAGTGCATTAAGTGAACTGATCAGATGCTATTTGCATGATAATGCAGTTTGATTATTTATTCATACCCTTTTAAGGCATTTTTTGATACGGTTATAATCCTTATGAAATACCTTATTGTATAAGAATGTATTCATAGTAAAACATCTGTTATATATATACTACAGGTATATATAGGCTCCGGTTTCGTGTTCGACTTGTAATGAGCATACTGTTAATTGAGTTATAGCTAATGTTTAATAACCACGATACTTATTTTGTCAGAATAACCCAACTGATGGTTAGCGACAGATTTTGAACTAGTTACTAATATTAGGAAATGTTCCTTTTTAAAATGAAAGTGAAGTGTGATATTGCACCGGTCTAGGTAGGTTTGAATCTTATAATGAACCGAATATTTGGGTAATGGTTAGTTTATTAAAGAACCCTATAGATATGTAGCCGAGTATTTTGAATACCTACCTTAATAACTACCTAAGCTGATATGTGGTCATTTAACTTCTATAAGTATATTCATTTACCTGCTTTCAAGAGTAAGTACCCTGCACGGGGCTTTGCTCGTTAAAATCTTGGGCTTCATCGTCGCTCAACATCAGGTAAGATTGTGGTCAAATAAATAAAGAATAACATGCTCGTATTATAGACTTCGAAAGTAGGTTGATCGATCTGAGAATGAGTATGTTACCATTAAAACATCAACACTTCACTACTAAACTTAATTCACGCTGTACACATAGTACTTTCGCAATTGTTTTACATGTCATAGTCCTCATCAACAATCTGTGGCAGAATATTATTTGAAAGGAACATATTGCAATTTACCAATCTCATTTTTCATAACTGTGCATTTTTTGAAGCGATCATAGCTCAGTTAATTGTGTATATGGACGCTACGTCAAGGGATGTAAGTTCGAATCCACCTATAATGAGGCTGAGTTTTTGGTGAAGGAAAACATCGTGATGAAACTATAGCATAGTGATAGGGCTTTGTCTAATGCCCGCATGGCTAGCTACCACACTCAAGTTGAAAATCTGCTGCCTAAAGCATATAGATATGTTCCGGCAGTTGCATTAGAAATCCAGTCGCACTACTAAGCTTAGCGTGTCCTCCATCTTGGCCTACATCGTCACTTAACACCAGGTGAGATTGTGGCCATCAGGCTATAACTTTAACCGTAAAAAAATATGACCAAACTCTTGTAACCGTGAACGAATCATTAGAGTTAGAATTATTATTAGGACATAGAACATTAGCACACAACAATTTAGTCCATCTGGATCGCCACTATCATAGCCTAGGTGTAACAAATTCGGCCAAGTCGAAGTTCCGACAGATGCTTGTGTCCAGTAATCAAGAGTGATAGTATCTATAATCGAATAGGTTACGATAAACTCATCACAGTGATTTTCTTTTCATTTGTTAGTTTTTGTTAGTTATGAGCGAAGCCATATATATATATAGCTGTGTAGACGTTTACAGGTCGACGTGACAGCGAAGACCATAAACCACCGATCTCTCTGTAATCGCCTTTGTATAGGAACTACTGTTTTTACTTTTAGGCATAGTGACTTCACTTTGCCTTGTTGTTATAAAAAGTGATGAGTACATCACTATATAATTTAATGAATATATATTAAAAATCTATCAGGTTATCAGCAAAAATCTTGCACGAAATTTTCTTCCAATGATTAACACTACAAAAGTGGAACATGTTATTATGTTTTCGAAACCACAGCGGTACTAAATAAGGTCGGCATGTATTATAAAGAGTCATGATGGAGCTATAAAACAGTCTAGAAGTAAAAACAATAACACATTTAGCAAAATGTCATTTTGCGATGTACACCGCAACGTGTGTCGGTTCTTTGTCTTTTAGGTCAGAATTGTACCTAAGTATCATATATATATATACCTCATTGGGCTTATACCTTGAGTTTTCATATATTATTTGTAAATATTTCATTATAGTATTATATATACATTTTTCGAATGAAGCGATGATAGCTCATATGGTAGCGTATACGGATGCTGCGTCAATGAATGTGATTTCGAATCCACTTACAATGAGCTTGAACTTTCGGTGAAGGAAAACATCGAGATGAAACCTTACCGTGGTAGGGCTTTTTCTAATGCCCGCCTGGCTAGCTACCACCCCTAAGTTGAAAATTTGCCGCCAAATACCTACAGGTATATTCCGGTAGTTGCACTTGAAAGCCAGTCTCTACACTAGGCTTAGGGTGTCTTCCATCTTAGGACACATCGCCACTTGACATCAGGAGAGATTGCGGCCATAACGCTGAACTTATTAACCTTAAAAAAAAACAAAAAAAAACCTTTTCTGTGGAAGATTTTCATAATATATCAGAATGATAATTATAAGATAATAAAAGCATTAAAGCTAATGTACACGGTATTATTAACGACTTGATAATATGCACTAGATATTTTGGACAAATTTATGATTAGTTCACATATTCGTAAAACATAAATGTGACAAAATGTGTTGTTACAAATCATTACATCCATAATTAGTTACCGTTTCATTCATAATCTTTGAACAATTACGATGTGTTTAGCAATTCCTAATGATTTTGAATCCGTAAATGACTAATGCTTTATCTAAATACAGCTGATTGCTTTAACTACGTTTACAATTTATGAGTTAACTAAGATTTTCTAATATATTAAACAAACTTTATTTTTACTGGAGTAGGAATTTAAGCTTTGAATGCAGATATTTATAGTTTTGACACATGACTTAAAATACAAGTAACTAAATTCTTTTTATAATTAACGCAACGCATCTGCGATTCCTCTAGTTTTGTGGGTCTCCATGAGTGGCGGTGATTACTTATCAACAGCGTTATCATATACCAGCGTTGTAAAGTTCCAGAGCTTTCTTTTGTGTTTACATTGCCAAACACACGTAATTGCGTAAAAAGTCCGTGATTGGTTTTTAAATATATTTCTTATGCAATGATTTGTTTTAATTATTATTCTGAACATGTAGAAAACAGAGCAACATAATATACAATGTTAGGTATATTTCAGTGATTAAATATATTGCTTATTTTAGTTTACGTATTAATTAAATCTTTGAAATAAGTTTGTTTAAAAAATGCATCAATAACCAAGACTGTATAATTGTAAGAATACCTTCCTAATAGTAGATTAAAGTTTTAGCCTTTGTTAAGTTACGTTTGTTAAAGAAACTGCATGTAATATCGTGCATTAATATGCACATTACACATTACACAAACATTCATTTCCTGTTCAGCTTTTATTGGTTTATTTAACTAAGTAAAAAACCAAACCCTATCATTTTCTTTAGATATTTTGAGACTTTATACAATCATGCCAACCATTTTACTCCTTTTTTTTTAATAATGAAGTGTTTAATATCCCAGTTTAGTATCCCACAATGCGTAAACTCAAACGCATTACTCGGGCTCAGGCCAAAGGCGTGAGGGGCATGTGTTGACCCATTGGATGCTTATCACCCAACATTACTAAAACATACCACAGCGACACTTCAAACTCCCGTGTTGCCAGAGACCAGGGACAGCTTTCACAATTCTTCAGGCGTTTATTCTCAAATACAATTTTCATTGATGTAATCAAAGCACCGGTCTTAGTAGTACGTTGAAAATCAAAGTTCTGCGAAAACAGTTTTCTCGCTTTATTTCACTTTATTCAAAGTTTATTAGTAACTGAGCATCCTCTTATCTTGATTTTTGCCATTTTCCTTTCAAAATCTGCACCCAAACTTCCACAATATAATATCTATGTATTCCCATCTACCTGCGTAGTAGTTGAAAAACAAATAAAATTATTTCATTATGGAATGTATTATTTCTTAATAGAAAATCTAAGCGAATGGTGTCTAAATGCCTTATTATCTATCATAATATGTAATTACTTCTACTTAGGGTTTTGTAACTCGATCAAAAGTATTATTTGAACGTCTCAGATGTACAGTAGCATTTTTACAACACGTTATAATTTTGATAATATGGGCAATGTTACAGTAATAATTACTGTGATTTAAAATTCGAAAAACTTCATTTACAACGAAGAACTAAGAATATTAGGTAAAGTTTAAAAAAAAGGGAAGGTAGTCACCAAATATAATTAAATTTAACGAGTGATTGCCACCTCATTTAACATTACACATCAGTCGGCGGGCACTTAAGTATTCTTCAAAGTACATATATACCTCCACGTATATGTTAATCTAAGAAACATGTTGCGCATTTTGAAAGGATTGTTTTACCAATAAGGTAATCGATTAGAAAATACTTTCATTAAGTAAAAAAGGCTAGTGCTTTAATTAATGTCAATAGAACTGGTAATATACTTATATTTCTTCTTATATACAGTTAAAGTTATATAGTCTTCAATGCCAAAGTAGTAATAATATTTTACTACATGTTTATAACACTTTAATGTTACTGAGTAAAATGAACTTGTGCAAACAAATAATTTTTATTTTTGATTTTTTATAGGAACAGTGTATAATAAAGGTTTTTGAAATTAAGTGTAATGAATAATATATAAAAAAGTATATACATATCTTTTAATCATTTGTAAGTCACATTGTATTTAGTAGTATCTGGACGACCGGACTTAGCTCGGTTCCTTTTTAACCTTAAAAAATATGTTTAGATACAAATCACAATCTGGGTAAACCACAAATAAACCACGAATAAAATATTAGAAACAATTTTAGTTAAAAAATACGTTTATACGAAAAATACAACTATATTGGTGAATTTAAAATGCTCAAATCTGTCTAAATCCAAAATTTCATCCAAATCGTTGGAGCTGTTTCAAAAATACGCAAAATTGAATTGTTTATTTAATAGTAGGTACGCATTTTATTTTTAAGAAAATAATTGCAAGGTTGTATATGATGATACCTCAGTAAATGCAGACTCGATACATAAATTCACCTTACATGCCTATGGATGCAGAATGTTGCATTTGATTATAGCTATACCACAATCCTGTCAAAAGATCCACCTGATTTACTATCGATTGTCACAAATAACTGGTTTGAATGTGCCCTGTATATCTGGTCTGGGATATTATGCAGGTTCGAGTATCAAGATATTTGACCCGTAATACATTTGTAAAGTGTGCTAAGTTAACAGGTTTTATCCTTACCGGCTGTAACACGGGCGATATTCTTTCGAAAAATGTACGCTTTTTATAACACTTAATCATCTTCGGATACTACAAACAATCTATTTAACTTATTTATATGATTTGAACGGTAATCGTAATTATACAGTACTTTAATAAATATGTTTTAACACTCTTCTGCATCTGCTGAGAATTTTTCCATAACATCTTTGTAATATTTCTTCTTGTATATTTTTTTAAACTCTAAAGCACACGGGGCGATAATTTCATAAAAGAATGGTGGTACATTACTGTATATCGATTTATGTCCATTGACTATAATTTTCAAAGTAAAATGTACCAAATCGTCTGTTTTTACTGGTGATAAAAGCTCTGTTGAACAAAACATTACTTCAAAATTTATACTTGTTGTAGTAGGAATTACTACCATCATCGGCTTAATATTAAAAATCCTATGCATTTTTCTTGTCAGCTTAACTTTAACCATGGCTGGGTATATTTTATGGGAGTTTGTGATAGTAAAAATATCTTTACAGAATCCATGCGAGACAGGCGAATGAGACATATCTAGTATTTTGGGGTATATCTGTATAGGATGTGGTAATATCTCAGCAAATATTTTTGTTGTTCTTTTGAATATACATTTTTCTGTTTCAGAATTATAAAATTCAAAGTCGTAGTAACATTGATGCTTACCAACTCGTTCAGCTTTAGTAAACATTACATATACTTTTTGTTTCGTTTGCGATTCAATGTGGAAATATTTTTTTTCAAACAGGAACGAATCTAAAGAACGATTAACAATTTCTTCCAAGACTGACGAAATTATAACTATACTGTCTATTGTTTCTTCTTCGTTACGTAATTCAACGTTTGCTGATGTCAATATTTTACTCTCATATTCGATTTCACTATCCACTATTCTATCGTTAATACTTTCTGTGTTAGGTGCGATTGTTTCCAAAGATAATTTACTTTCATCGTGATCTTTAGTGTAATTAACTATCCGTTTTATAATATACACATCATAGTTATTTGTATCACCGATGAACACAGTTACTGCTGCTTTTGGGTATCCATATCCCATTTGCCAAGCATAAATAGGTGGAATGGTTACTAATTCAGAAACTGATACCAAACAAGAACTACTAAATTTACTAATAATTGGTATACAAAGCGCTTCAACCAGGATTTCGGACTGCAACTTACGTCCTACTTTAAAATATATACTTGAGAAAAAATCCTTTGTATTTTGTGAAAGTTTAAATATAAATTTAAAAGACATCGGTACTCCGGGATACAACCGTACGGGGGTAACGGGAAATATTCTAACACTTTTTAATGAACTTTCATCTGTTACGCATTTTAACCTCACATGTAGTATTTCAGATATACTATTTTTCAGTGAAAATTTTATACATTGGTCGCCAAAGGAAGTACTTTTAATAATAAGTTCTTTAGGAAAACATTGAACCGCTAATGTTTGGTTTAATTTTAACCACTCTAATTCCTTTATCTCTTGTTTTGCTTTATTATCATGACAAATTACTGTTACTTTACTAAGGGCTAAGCTGTCTTTGGAATCCAAGGGTGATACATTTTTGTGTAGATTAGTGCGTACAGATATCGGTAAACATATTTGTGGCTGTGAGTCACTTATTGTAACGTTAGTTTCTGCATTGTTGATTACCTTTTCTTCTAGTACTATATCTTCTAAAGAAATTATTTCTGTGTTCGGATGGGCAGTATCACTCTCTTCATTTAGTTCTTCTCCATATATAGCGATATTAGAAATAGAATCTGTATGTAATTGTATAGAAATATATTGTTTCTTATGATATTCTTTTAACTTGCTCCATTTTTTTGACGTTCTTGCAAGATTGTTTGTTAAGATAAACGGCGATGGTCTACACCACTCTACATAAATTTTATGTATTATTAGAAGCTTACGAAACTTAGCATCTTGAATTTTATTTGTGCATTTCGTAAATGATTTATGTAAACCGCGTACTAAATCTTTCCACTCTGGTAAAGATCGAAAATCAATATCAAAGGTTCTTTCTATAGATTTGATGAAATTGTCCATATTCATATCGTGAACACCATTACTTCTAAAACGTATATGACTACATCCTGGTTTATTCATTGTTTAATAATGATTAGTCAGTGTATTGTAAAATTTACTATAAAATAAAAAGGTCTATAGTATAGAAACGTAAATGTCATAAGTGACTGACAAGTTTATCAATAACTCCATACTTCAAGCTCGGGGTTTTTTTTTTGTTTTTGGTAAGACAAATGCTACAAAAATAATACATTTTAAGAAGGTTTGCAGGTTAACGATGGACTCATCAATACCTCGCGTAATACTAAGTATAGTATTAACTATTTTACTGCCGTTGGCGTCACCTAGTGATGAATTAGCAAAGTCAAATGTACCCCACTCACGACAAAAGAGGATACTTTGGATAACAAATGATGGACGTTTAGCTTTGCCTCCTGGAACGACGATGGCGATAACACCTTCATTATCAATGCCTTTTGTTAGGCATCCGCCAAAAGGTTTTCTGTCAAATATGACGATAAGTTTTCCGTTTACAAGTAAGCATAATTAAATTTGAATTTCTTAATTAATACCGTAATATCTTTTAATGTGTTTTTTATGGAATAGGGGTAAACGAGCAAGCGTGTCACTTGATGGTAAGTGATAACCGCCGCCCATGGACACCCAGAACACCGGAGGAAGCACAGGTGCATTGCCGGCCTTTATTGGAGGGACTGGCTTTCAAGTGTAACTGCCGGATCATATATATTGGTATTTGGCCCCAGATTTTCAACTAGAGGGAGACTGTATTTGTATAATATACATTGTAATTTCTACATTTGTGTATTTACAATGTGTGGATTATGTTCATCATCATTGAAATAATTGTTCTTTCTTTCTTTCCTTTGTTTGATGATGTGTCACAAAAATTTATCGCTATAAATATAAAAATATAATTTAATGTAAATGTAAAATTTTAGTTGATTTCGACAAACTCGGATTAACTGATAATGAAAACCCATATGGAGATTTCCCTCCTATACTTGGCCGATCTATGGGTAATGCAGCATTATCTATGATGACTGATTATATCGGCCAATATTTGGAGAGAAGACGAGGAAAGAGGTCCATACATGAAAGTGTCATACCTGAAGTAGAAAAGGCTGTGCTTGATCGATTGCACGGCGGAGAAAGGTAAGTAAAAGTATTTGAATAATAGTACAATCTTGATGTAATTTTAATGAAATTGGCCTTGAATGAGTTTTAGTCATAAGCAGCTATGAGTAATGCATGAATATTAAGTATACTTCTATATTAGCATTGGAAAGTGAGAGCACTGTGCCTGATAAACACAATACAATCCAAAAACAGCAGCGACCACACAGCTACCGGCGTTTATATTAGGATCAGCGCTTTCGTACCAGATTGCAAGCGTTTCGAAAAGTGGTATACAACAGCTGATCTCTATAGATGACACACCAGAAGACTATAACTAAGCATCTTTACCACCATCAAAATGGTGGACACGGTAAGCCTAGTGGAGATACTGGCTCTTAAGTGCAACTGCCGGAACACAGCTGTAGGTATTTGACGGCAGACTTTCAACTAGAGGGTCGTAGCTTGCCTGGCGGGCATTTGAAAAATACCTAAACGAAAACGAATAACTAGAATACCTGGTGCTTGGGAAATTATTAAGAGACCTAGTCAGCGACTATTGCTGTATCCTACTACCTAGTAAACGAAACATCCAAAACGTGTTGGTTTTTAATTAACAAAAATTTATGCACATTAAAATAACTATATAAATAACAGTATCTGGGTGACTGACCTTGGATCAAGTTTTTTAATTATGTTTGTTTCTAAAAATATGTTTAAATGTGCATCATATATTGATTACACATCCACATTTTATGATGTTACGTATGTACAAACTGATTATATAAATAAAAAAAAAACAAATGTGATTAATATTTTTTAAAGAAAAAAAAATCCTTCCACGAAAAATGCAACTACATAGGTGAATTTATAAAGCAAAATCCTATGTAAAAGCAAAATTACATCCAAATCGTTACAGCCGTTTTTAAGATACGCAAAATGTATATACATATCTATATACTCAAGATTTGCTCTCTTTATAATATTGGATAAAGTTTCAGTTATTGTGTAGGCAAATTAAATGCGCCATCTGAACAATTGCTCACTGACTATCACTTTCACCTTCACGCTAATAAACAACACACGGAATTCCATTCACGAAAAACATTTGGCAGCTAACTGAGGAAGTTTAACTGGCTGTTTATTATGGCAAACATGATTGTTTTGACTGTAACGAATATTATAATTTTAAGACTTTCATCAGATGTATTAAAAAAAGATAGTAGTTAATTTAAAAAGGTAGTAACTTAATATTAGTGACTGTCAAAAAGCACGATTAATTAATATTATCGTGATAGATATAATTAATGATAAACAAATAGATTTCAATCCAAGAATGACTATAACTGTTAAGTAAATACCGCTTGATATTGCGGTGACAGTTGTCACTTGTCACCGTGTGCTTTAGATTTAGACCGACCTGAAAATATCATATTGAGAGCAATTATGCATTAACTTCACTTAAGTAAAGCACAACAATATTTTTATATACAAACCAGTAACACAATTTATAAATTTACACTGATTTTTGCAGATAATTACAATTAGTGTAATGACAAGTATTGACACATTACAATGTAACCAAATCATATTTCTACTATGTTTGTTTACAGAGCTATAATGTATGGAATAGCTGAAGACATGTTGGCCAATTTTGGTATGTCAGGCAAAGAATGCCTCCTGCGAGCCATTTGTGAAATACAGGCGCATCCCCTCACAAATTTCGGATTTCTCGGCGAAGTTATGAAATTGTTTTTTACGTAAGAAATATTATTTAATTCTTTTCAATTAAACAAGTTTCTGTTAAGCACATTAAGTGAAATTCACTAATTGAAATATATATATTATAAAATAAGTAATGACTTATTTTTCTTATTAGCAAATGTTAATGTGTACAATAAATACATTCTGCAACCTTAACTTAAAAGATAAATATTTTATAGTTTATTGGTTTACACCATTGGTTCTCAAAGTGGGCGATACAGCCTTCCGGTGGTCGCTGAGACTATCTAAGGGGCCTATTTAAACTTCAAGTGATATTGCGAGAGATAAAAAATCGTAGGCTTGTAGATTTCCCTACAAAATTTCTGTAAAAACTTTAAATGAAATATTCCTGGACATTACATTGTTGGACATTAAAATTTTCCCTAAAGTGAGCGGTATACTAATAAGTTTGAGAAACACTAGTTTACACAATCTCACCTAATGTTAAGCGAAGGTGTGGCCCAAAATTATAGACACGCTAAGCATAGTAGAGGGACTGGTTCTCAAGTGCAACTGCTGGAGCACACCTATAGTTATTTGTCAGAAAATTTTCAACTTGAGGATGGTAGCTAGCCAGCCGGGCATTAGAAATAGCCCTACTACCATTATGAAAATTCATAGGTGACTTTACAATTTTAAATCTTGGAAAAATTTACCTTTGTTAAGCGACTGTGTGTATTCAATTTTAAAGCTATACCTTTTTTGTAGTCGAGTAATGTAATTATTAACTAAATAAACCACAAATAATTACGATTACTGATGTTGTTCAGTATATTTTTACTTGATATAACTGATTACTCCATTTATATCCAATTTATCTAACGGCGCTCAACCGTTTAACTGCAATGTAGGATTATTCTACAGATATTTATATCTATGTAAAATAACAAACATTATATAACATCATAGATAACATATAAATTTTGTAACCCCTAAAACTAATAATTTTCTAATTTTAATATTTCAGACCAAGCAAATCACCTTACGCTGACAAACTTGACGAGTACGTAGAGGCCCAAAAAGCTGGAGAATCTGGCGGCGAATGCTGGCCTTATTATCGACTTTGTCCTAAGAGTATCTTCCAAACATCCATGAATAAATATTCGTAAGTACTTCTATTTAATCGTATTCCGTAATTTAATTTGAAAATTGATAAACGAATTCATCCGGTCAAATAGCTTCATGAGATGTTGTGTTTTAAAAAATATATCATCCGATTTATAGAAACATACCTATAAATGTTATTTATTTATGTAAATATCGTGTCAATATGATAGACGTATATAGGTATATAGGTAGACAAAAATATAATATTTACCTATAAATATACAGTGTAACTTTTGTATAACGAGCTTCAATAAAACGAATTCCTTTTTTTTTAATCTCCTAGATTTGCCCGTAAGAGGTAATGCAAAATATATCTATACACTACGGATACATTTATCAAAAACCCCTTATAACGAATTTTTCCAATGTATAACTTTTAAATAACGACTCCTATCAAGTATTCCCACTTATTCCATAATTACAATCTAGACAGGTTCAGGACAAGTTAAATTCTTTATAAGATAGAAAATTGTGTATACTCTTTTTAAATAAAAGATTCTATATTTTCTTTAAAGTGTATTTTCATTCATTAGTGGAAATCATTCATTTTAACAGGGTAGGCAGATTAGTATCTACATAATGTTGTAGTTGATAAATAATTTCTTACCTTGGTAAAACGAATCTTATTTTAACTTAACCTCTATACAACAAAGTTCATTGTTCATTGTAACAAAGTATAACGAATATTTTCTTTTTATTTCGTTTAAATTGAGGTTGCACTGTATCACGTCTTTTTTAATTCAACACAAATAAAATCATTTATTATTAAGAAAAAATATATTTACTATTCAAACTTACGTTTTTTTTTGTTTATATAAATTATAATTGTGAATATAATAAAGAAAAAAAAAATATTTGTATAATAATATTATTTCATGTCAACAGTAATTATTATTAATAATAACTGATCTAATCATATAAAAGGCAAGGTTTATCTTGATTACTAAAATCTTTGAAATACACGTATTTACAGAGAAAACGCCGAAAATACGCATAGACGTCAAGAACATGAAAACGGAGACAGTAATAAAATCGAAAACATCCAAGCCATGTAACTGTTATAATCACGAAATCGATGTTTTCACAGGGTTCACAAGAACCCGCGGTTCAATTCCAAATGTAGTGGTAGGGGTATTTGACCAAAGTTCAGTAAAATAGACTTATAGCTAAAATTATTTATTTATATTTCTCTTTTTTATAAACATTAAAACAATTTATTTTGTCTAAAATTAACCAACCTATGTTTAGGTCAAAGACACATACAATTTGAAAACCAGGGTATTTTTTCAATATTAGCTAGATATACTTTTAATGTTAATAAGTAAGAGAACTATATATATTTCAGTGCCATTCTTGAATACTTCTACTTTTAATTGTATAAAAATTGATAATTTATTATATATAGTTTTTCACACGTATTTATTTACATTTAGTTAATATATACTGTATATTATTTCGCATTTTTAATTTGTTATTGTTGCATTTTTTAATAAGAAACAAGAACGAAAATGTATTAGTTTTAATCAATTTAGTAAAAAATAAATATGTTATTACTTTATATTACATTTTTATTATATTACATAATTATTACTGTTATATATATTTATTCACATATTTAAAATACAATTGGTATTAAGATACATGTAAGGAGAATAAGAACGAATTAGAACTATACTAATGGACTTATATCTCAACTTGCTAACACTAAATCATAGTACCTACCATTTACATCTTCGTATACCTGTTTTATATCTCATTTCATGAATCAATAGTACAAAAGGGCGACAAAACGTCGAAACTCCTCTAGTTACACGGTAAACTTTAAGTAGGTACCTACTCCGTTAGGGGGCGTGAAATGGTAAGGTTACGCTTTCCTAAAATAATCTATTTTGATACTAAAATCCTGCTATGGTTAAGGTAAGACATTATTTAGTGGATTTGTGTATCTTTGGTGAATGATTGTGTGAAATTTGTACGCATTGATATTGCAGGCGCAATATGTTATGTTGATGTCAATGGTAATAATGTTCAGTGAAATGTTGGTGACCGCTTCGATAACTAAACGAAGCTATTCGGACCAGTCTATTAAGGGATACATCTCAGAGGTATTGTAATGAACCTAAATGCAGATCATATGAAATGTTATAGGGTTTTGCTATTTATTAAGGGCTTTTTAAAAGCAAGAATAATGTTATACAACAATTTTAGAGGACGTGTTGGTGGAATGAAGTGTGCAAAGAGGAATTCCAGACGTTGTTTCGATGTAAATGTCCCTCGTGGTCTTATTGCCGAAGCCCTGGAAAGTACTACAATGCCGTGTGTTCCATGACAGAAACTGGTTATATCTGGGACCAACCGAAATCCGAATGGCGTGGACAATAGTAGCTCGATTAGTTATAATAGAATAGCTATTTAAAAAACTGTGTCATTAATTCGTTGTCTACTTCACAAATTCCGCGGATAGTTGATATTTGATACATTCTAAAAACGACACTGATTTGAGACTGATTCTTTAAAAATGAAATAAAATTTCGCCTTCTATTTTCGTATTTAGCTTAAGGTGTAATTTATTTGGAAACTTTATAACGAATATAGGTACCTGAATGTTATTACCGCGATGTACTTAATGATATATAACAATTAAGTTGTTAAGTAAACATATCTTTGACAAATAAATCTATCTATACCCGATACTAGTTATAAGTGTTTGATTTCTAGTGTTTCTTCCTAAATTTTGACCTTGAGAATATAATGAAGATGGGATTGCTGAATCGCGCATGCGTAAAACAAAATTTAGAAAAATCAATAACGTTCCCCTTCTGTACACCGAATGAATTCCGACAATAGTCTGTTCATAACAAATATACTAAAAATGTTGTTAACATTGTTGTTCGTTTGTGTTATTGTTGGAATAAACTGTGAGCCGGAAACCGTAAGAGGAAACTTTGATTACTTCAACTATGGTGCTAACGAAGATGTACTGAAAAATTTGGACTTGCATTTGGTATGTAGCTGAAATATTTTAATAATGTCCATTGTGTAGATATCATTTTTAATTTCTAAATTTCAGCCTAAAGATGAAGTAGTTTTAAGACCTCAGGAAGTAAAAGATTGGCCTCAACAATCGCTTAATGTTGGACAAATAACTGCTGTGTCAATTAATTCTTTGGGCCAACCTATAATATTTCATAGAGCTGAACGAGTGTGGGACGAGAAGTAAGCGATAATTTTATTTTAATATTAAAATATATATAGCAGTATTAGTGTAAAACAATTGTACTATTATTAGTTGAAGTAAAAGTTAAAAACAAAATCAAATTTTAGTTATTGTATTTATGTTACATTTGTACAACATTTATTTACAGTACATTCAACGAATCAAATGTATATCAAAATCTGGATAAGGGACCTATCATCGAGGATACTATTCTAGTTCTCGATACTCGTACAGGGTCTGTGTTGCACAGCTGGGGAGCTTATGCGTTTTATATGCCGCATGGCCTTACCGTTGACCATCATGATAACGTGTGGGTTACTGACGTGGCCAAACATCAGGTATTCAAGGTAATATCACCAAATGTTTGTATTAGATATGAAGTAGGCTAATAGTTCGTTTGCATTCTTTATCCTAATCTCGTTACTCTTTTTACTTACTCTTTGATTGTTCAACGTATCATGTTTGTAACCACAGATTCTATAGTACACTCATACAATTGATTCTTGTACAAACGTTATTAGTATACGAAGAAATGTCTCAGATGACGCGTGCTGTTGTTGATATAAAGGAATCAGTCTGCAATTCTTTTACGAATCTATGTTCATACGTGCAATAAGAAAGAGGACCAGCCAATAATAATAATTATCGCTAATAATAATTTTAAGTTAACAATATCCATTCAATAATATTGAAAATTAAGTTCCTTTCAATTTATAAAAATCAATAAGCACTATGTATAAATAATATATACGCAATAAAATAAAATAAAACCTATAAAATATTATACTATTTTTTTCCCAAAGAACCTACTCTGTACTCCTAAAGGGTTTTTAAAGTTTCACGCATTCAAGAGGGCGCCCAGCCCAATTATATTATTATAACAATTCAGTTTTATTTACATTTAGTACTGGGCTTCGTAACTCGTTTTGTATTTTTATGAATAAGTATACTAAATAAAATTATGTATTATTGTTGCTCGGAATACTAATCATATATTTAGACATATTTACATTATTATTTTACGTACATTATTTTACAGACATTACTATTTTACATACATTTACATTATACATTATTATTTTATTAAACATTTTTGATGTTTTCACTTCTATAGGTAATCGATCGATCATCGATGTTCGCTTAGCTTTTCAAATAACAACCGATTTCTTTCGCCTCAAAATAATTAACCGCATGGGTATAATCACCCTTACGTCCGAATTCATCGTGTATGTAATATTGGAGGAGTGTTAGTTAGTAAATAATAACCACCTAGAGAAGTCTCCCTGTACATACACAACCCGCTTTAGAATAATCGTTAGTACAATAATAATTCGATAAACTAATGTCTAAAAGTAATCTGTTACAGTATACTCCAAACAATCACAAATATCCAAGCTTGACTATAGGAGAGGCATTTACTGCTGGTTATCCGTACAGGCGTCGTGTACTACTTTGCATGCCTACGTCTGTTGCCATCGCAAGCACTGGCGAAATATTTGTAGCCGACGGGTACTGTAACAACCAAATTTTGAAATTTAACGCCGCCGGGACCTTACTAGTGACAATTCCATCCCATTCTGACACACTAACGTTGAATCTACCGCACAGTGTAACTTTATTGGAGCAATTAGACATTGTATGTGTTGCTGATAGAGAAAACATGAGGATTGTATGTCCAAAGGCTGGCTTAAAAAGCTATGTTGACATGCTGGATCCCGCAACCATTATTGAAGATCCCACTTTAGGTAGGGTGTTTGCTGTAACTTCACATGGAGACACAATTTATGCTGTTAACGGTCCCACATCACAAAACATTGCCGTGCGAGGCTTTACTGTTAATGCTGTCGATGGAAACATTCTTGATACTTGGGAACCTAGCACCGTAAGTAATATTTAAGATTTTTTATTGTATTACGGCAAAGTAACGTCATAATTGTGTTAAGGTAGTACATTGTAATCTATGCTCATATTATAAAGAGGAAAGATTTATATTTTTGTCTGTAACAAATAAACTCAAGATCTACTGGACGAATTTCAGAAATTATTTCATCATTAGGATGCTACATTAGCCCTGAGTAACATAGGTTATATAATATTTGATTATGAAAATTATTATATAAAATTTTAGTTCCACGCGAACTGAGTCACGGACACAGCTTGTTAAAAAATAATGGTGACCATCGAGAGGTTATAAATTCAACCAGTCGAAGTTATCATAACGCTTTAAATTGAATATATACAGGCAGGCGACAAACCAACAATGTTGCGTTGGTGGGTTTGAAATATAATGCTAACGATGCAGTCAAATATTAAACTCTAAGAACTTAATTAATTATTGTATAACCTATAGTGTTAAAAAATCCGCAGTTCCTGGATAGTGATGCATCTAAATCGGGTGTTATACCCAGTGTAGATGTGTCAGAAGTTGACATGACATGATGTCCTTCCACCCAGAAGTTTGAATGTTGAAGCAATGATAGCTCAATGGTAGTGTGTCAGGACGCCGCGTTAAGGGACGTGAGTTCGAATCCACGTACAATGAGCTTGAACTTAAGGTGAAGGAAAACGTCGTGAGAAAACCATAGCATGAAGGTAGGGCTTTTTCTAATGCCCACCTAGCTATCTACCAACCTCAAGTTGAAAATCTGCCGTCAAATACCAATAGGTGTGTTCCGGCACACTTGAGAGTCAGTCCCTTCACAGGCTTAGCGAATCTACAAATTTGGGCCGTATCCTCATTTAAGATCAGGTGAGATTATGCCATAGCCTTAAATATATATTTTTTTCTAAATAGTGATAGAGTGTTACCCCTGGTGTAAAGTGGTCACTATCAAGTTGTCATGACATAATGTTCTTTTCACTTGCGCGCGTTATATTACCCCATTGCAGAATTTAAAACGATTAATTTTTTTTTTTTTTTTAGGGATTCACAAACCCCCACTCGTTGGCTGTAACAAGGAATGGATCTCATCTTTACGTAACCGAAATCGGGCCAAACAAAATCTGGAAATTTGAGTTGACCGACGTATATGATAAAAAATAGGACTACAATCATGAGAAAAAAATTATAGCCTCTTTATTTTCCAATAACAGAAACATGCTTTAGAATATTGGTGAATAAAATTCACGGAGTATTATATTCATATACCATATGCAATATATTTATTCCACATAGATTAAGCTATCACTTTTTATCACGGATTAGAGAAATTTCTGAAATTTATCTTGTCAAGTAGTGGCTTTGTATCGTATTATACTTAAAGTAATAATTGAAAACGCCGACAAACAGTACAATTTTTGACAACCACCGAACAAACGGCTGCTATGTTGGTAAATAAATATATCTATATAACTTTGTATACCTGAATTACATATTGGCATTGAAATAAATATTAGGTATTGTGCAATATGTAACAAAATATACTAATCATAGTACTGATGAATAGGTAAGAATGTATAACGGATTTAAGAATTCGCATTATAACCTTAGTAAGTATATTGATAAAAGTTTTTATAATAGAAAGCAATTAAGAGTAACAGTTTGAAAATTTTAGTAGAATGTAGTCGTCATGGGAACGAATGGTCCAGTGTAAACACGCACAGATTATCGGAATGGTTAAAACTAACTGAACATAATAAAATCAATAGTATAATTTAAATCAATAATATAATTTGAATTATTTAAAACTTTATTCAAGAGATCATATTTATAGCGATAATCGACCACTGAACTGATGGTAAGCTATTTTCGTGCCAGATTAAAGTGTTTCCGTTAATAATTACGTATTTCACAAAAGAACAGCGGTAATCACAAACATTGAATGGTAATCAATTATGGTTAGAAATTTTAAATATATAAATAATTCGGTGTATAATTGGTGCCAATAATAACATATTATTTAATTAATTATTTAATACTATTGGAAAGGGTAGATTAAAGGTCGCATGGTCTACTTAATTGTTATAATACGTTAAAAGTAAAGAAATTTGAATAGGGCATCATGTAAAGGTATATTTAAACAGCTAAAAATATTTAGAAATATGTTATGTAGTGGATCGTGATAGTAAAAAAATATAAACAACGAATAGACGATACTTTTCTTATTCATTTTCATGAAATACTATTTGTATGTACTAGGATAACTTTAAATAAAGGCAATTATTATAATCGATTCAAATTATAGTGTTTTATTTATGTTTACTAGCTGACCCGCCAAACTTCGGACCGCTTAACAGTCAATGAATATCTTGTTAACTTTTAGCTAAACTGAATTTAGGGCGAATCCAGTAAATCGGAGATCATTAATATCGGTTCAGCCGTTCTTGAGTTATAATTGCAGTAAACAGGCTTTATTTTCTGTACATATAGATAAATAGATATTCGTTTTCTACATAACTTTTATTACTCATTGTCAGTATTATAGTTGTACTGCTATTCTAGGCAGCGACGAATCCAACTAATCAGAGATCATTATTATCAGTACAACAGTTCTTGAGTAATATAAATAACCCGACTTTATTTTATATATAGATAGATATCCGATTTATTTGAAATAAAACATCTACGTAATTTACGCTAATTTTGAATTTTTAGCGATCCTCAGAATCGATTATAACAAAACGTAATTCGTTATAAAAAGCATTTCCTATCCTTAAGAACACCTAACCTTCTAAACTAAGCTAAATAACTTATTTACTAAATTGAAATTAATTAAAATAACTTGTTATTTCATACACATTTAATTCATACCCATTTAATTATTTCATACACATTTAATTCATATTTCTATAATAAATACTAAAAAAAAGATCATATCAATATACAGCCATCTAAGATTATAATAAATATAGACAATAAGTGACAGTTTAAACTTACAATTAATATTTTAATGATTACATGTCATATTTTCTTTTCTTCATTACCTTCATAAACAGGACCATATCTAGAAAACAATAAAATATAAATGTGAATAGATATAATCCTTACTAATATTACAAATGCGAAAGTCAGTTTGTTGTTTGTTACGCTTTGGTGAATTTTGGTATAGATAGATGGTTACCTGGAGCTGGTGATGGGCTACTTATTCTCGCGGAAAACTTATAGAAAAGGGGAATGAGAGGAATAAACTTTGTATAAAACATTCGTATTCTGATCGCTTCAGACTTTTGAGAACGCGAGCGTAGCCGCGGGTAAAAGCTAGTAAGATATAAAAATTAAAAAAAACAGCTAAATCTGGCAGTATGTCGCCTTTTACAGTAACTAATAATACAGTGACAGTTCAGTGTAATTAATCGATATGGGTTCAATTCCTATAAGGAGCTTTGAAGCGATGATAGCCCATTGGTGGTGTGTACGGACTCCACGTCAAAGGACGTAAGTTCGAATTCACCTAAAATGAGCTTGAGCTATCGGTGACAGAAAACAACGTGAGACAACAATAGCATGGTAGTAGGGTTTTTTCTAATACCCACCTGGCTACCACCCTGAAATTGAAAATCTGCCGCCAAATACCAATAGGTGTGTTCCGGTGTGTTACACTTGAGAGCCAGTCCCTCCACAGGTTTAGCGTGTCTGCCAACTTGGGCCGAATCGTCACTTAAGATCAGTTGAGATTATGCCCATAACGCTAAAACCTTAACTATATTAAAAAGGGAATATTTTATGTATGAATGTAATAAACTGTGTATGAAACCTTTTATTGCATCATCCGATTAAATGGGATCGATTTGTTTGACAAAAGCAATATTAACGCCAACGAAGCCGCGGGTAAAAGATATAAAATTATAAAGGCTAAAAATGAATACATCAGTACTCACTAATAAATATCACCATAACAATGGCAAGCATGATCCAGAGCCAACACTTCCACGCACTCCGACTATGTTCTTGCAGTCTCTCAGATTCCACTTTTAAGGATATCACATTCCGATCGGTCAAATCCGATGATTTCAATAATGCCTAATAAAAAAAAAAAAACAAAGATTTATCATTTTTAATTCTATTTATAAATATAAATCAAAAAGTCTGTATAATTTGGCGCAAGAAAAAGTACTGCATAACTGAATGAGCTTGAGCTATATGTGCGCAACGCCATCTATCGAAGACGGAGTTTAACTGTTAATAGTTGTTGTATTTTGCCGTTGCAAGTAACTAAATTGCGTGCGTGAGTAAGATAGGACCTGTTGATTAGTCAAGACCGTGAATCTTTCTTCATGTTCCGACAGCAGACCAAGCCAAGGTTCGAGCATTCAGCACTCGCCCCAAAAAGTTCGGTGAATCTGTCAAAATCCTTAATTAAGGCTAATCTCTCAAAGCCCTTATTAAGGCTAACAGCGTATGTCAGTTCGATAAAAAAAAGGTGACCCGATTGCGATGAAATAACAACAATAAAAATTTTTACG
Organism: Actias luna; assembly: GCA_039707435.1. Classification (NCBI taxonomy): domain Eukaryota; kingdom Metazoa; phylum Arthropoda; class Insecta; order Lepidoptera; family Saturniidae; genus Actias; species Actias luna. The sequence goes on along the minus strand of JAZHAC010000006.1, from coordinate 9,120,332 downwards.
TATAAAAGTTATCTGGGATGGTCTCATAAGATGCGTGACCAGACAAACAGACAGACAAAAATCCAAAAACGCTGGAAATTGGTTCTGTTGTTCCTTTAACACCCTGGCAATTTTTTTTTTTTGGTAATATTTTCGCTATACAAAAACGACTATTATATTGTTACGAATGTAGTCATAGGAGTGTACTTTATAACACAATTACACATATAACATTAGTATATAAGTGCGATGTGAGCCGGCTTTGGGTTCAGTCAAAGCGAGGCATTCGAGGTGTATTCATCGTACGTAGCTGGAGCGTTACCGAAGGGACGTGAGATTCATATTTCTCTATAATTGATACTTGTGCTGTAAATCATTATCGGGAATGATTTATACTGGACAGAGAGAGAGAGAAACACAATCGGTGAAGGTGAGTGTTGACAATTGTCGAAAGGAGGCCTCCTTAAACCTACATCCGAGTCGCAAGTCTCGGACACTGCTTCGTAGTTATTCTCTCTCTGCCTCACGATGTCTCTCATCGTCTCATTATTATTGAACCGATTATCCTTCTAAATCTACTACGCTTCTGAGTTTTTCTAACAATATGAATACATTATATATCAATTTAATCATCATCATGGACAGCTCTTTCCTCTGCAAGGCATAACCCTCCTCCCATTTACGCTATTCTGTCCTGTTTTGTGCCAGTCCTACCCAAGTTTTTCTCTCAAAATGAGTTATATCGTCCAACCAGCTTATATGTGCATATATGCCGTCGCATGCCCTCTCTGGGTCACCACTCAGTCCGGGATCTGTTCCACCTGCCATCCCTACACCTGGCCAAATGGCTTGCCCAACGCCATTTGAGTTGAGCAATACGAAAACTGAAGTCCTGCACTTCGGTGTTTATTAATTTAATACACAAAATAAAAGGGGAGAACTTGATTTTTCTCATTAGTCACTTCCTCACATACACATAGCCAACATACGACCTTTCCCGCCGCATTAAATGTTAAATATCATAAGACAACTATGATGCAGGTAATTTTATTAAATATAATGACAAGTATTACCTCTGTGTCACCACGTATAATCTTTCCGGCAATCTGTGATTGTTCTTTCAAGCTTTTTGTCATTAAAACCATATTCTCTGCGACTTTTTCCTGCATGTTCTGGTGGTATTTCATAATGGAGTCAATATCTTCTTGGCTGCTACTATTGCTTGTGAAGTTTGGTGCTTTTATTATGTTGCGTTTACGCAATGTGTCATCAGTGTCTTCTACAATAATGAAAATTGAACTTTAATTACCAAGAGAAATTGTTGTGCATAGATTTTGGCTGAAGAAATATATCTTCATATATAAAAATTACGTGACACGTAGTTTGTCCGCAATGAACTCCTAAACTACAAAACTGATTTCGATGTGACTGACTACTCGAAAAGGCAGGACAAGGTCTGTCAGGTGAATTAATATATATATATATATATATATATATATATATATATATATATTTTTAACGTAATAGCGAGCGTGTCACCTTATGGTAAGTGATCACCGCCGCCCATGGACACCCACAACACCAAGGAAATCACAGGTGCGTAGTCGGCCTTTATTTTGGAGGGACTGGCTCTCAAGTTTAACTGCCAGAACACACCTATTGGTCTTTGGCGGCAGATTTTCAACTTGAGGGTGGTAGCTAGCCAGGCAGGCATCAAAAAAGACCTTACCACCATGCTACGCTTTCCTCACGATGTTTGCCTTCATCGGAAGGTCAAGCTCATTGTAGGTGGTTGGCTTCGAACTCAAGTCCCATGACGCAGCATTCTTATAGACTACCACTGAGCTATCATCGCTTCAAAAAAAAAAATATAAATATATAGCGTTATGGCCACGCTAAACCTAGCAGAAGAACAGGCTCTCATGTGCATCTGCCAAAACACACATAGGTATTTGGCGGTAGATTTTCAACTTGAAGGCTGGTTGTTACATTGAAACGATTAAAAAAAAAGAAAGCAATCATGTGGACTGCCGACAGAAGTAAAAACTTAGAACTATAAAAAAACAATTATTATTTTTGGATATCCAAACTAATTGTTTGATCTTAAATTAAAACTTGTAAATCAAAACTGTTTACAGCGCAGTAAGTTATACTCACAGGAACATATATAGTGTTATCGTTAACACGTCATATGCCCATGTCGATGACGACTTACATGAATTTACTCCCTATCCAAACCGCGCTATAGAAGTTTTCACTCCAATTACATAAAAAAAATTAAACTCCTATGAGTAAGTCTGAAATTTTAGTTTGTTAAAAATAAACTTTCTCAGTAAATAGTTTTACTAACCAAGTCCAAACAGTTCAGAGCGCAATTCCACACCGTATCTGGCAACCGTCTTCTGATGTATCTCTTGTGCGGAAGCATCTGCAGACATTGTTGCTGCACCGTGTGACAATTGATGCACGGCTTCTAGCTGATGATATAAATGGTGAAATAGAATTAATTCACTCGAAACATAGAAATTCAGACTATTCATGATACATAGGAAGGATAAACTAACCAAGTGGTTTTTGTATAATTTTAGTAATAGGTGTATTATTATTATATCATATAGGAAATATACCATTTAGAGTAATCATTTGATATATTTTTCATTTCATGGGTCACTCCAAACATTGCACTAATATATGTGTAATTTTTGTAAAATTAAACAATGATATTAGTTATAAAACAGAGTATTAGGGTACATTGCTACAAATATTTTATGGATTAAAAAATTCATACAATATTAATGGACTGTAACAGTTATTTTATCTTAATCTTGTGGTTCTGTACATCGTTTTTTTACCTAACCTGGTCTTCTTTTAATTGAACCGGTCCCTTGATATCATTGCCAAGTCCTCTAGACATTCACATTAGAACAACTCACACTTAGCCGCTGAGACACATAAGTTTCAGAACAACTATCTTTAAGTAGAGCTATAATTTTAACGACCCTTATCGCTTTGTCAGTCATATCAGAAAGTAGTGTTTTGTGTAAAAAGAAAAATTTAATTGTTCAATTAGCAGAAAATATCTGCACAGTTTTAAAATTTTAATAATTAACAAAAATCAGTTTGAGCAATGTGTGGCATTAGTGAAGCAATTTTACAATAATCAATATTCTTCATATCTTAATTAAAAAAATTAAATTTGTTACGAAAGGAATTACACTAGGATGTTTCAAAAACATGCCAATACATTGTGTAATCAATGAAACCTCTTTCTTACAATATTCAAGTACAGAAAAAATCTAAAATGCCTGTTACTTTGGCAAATGGGTTTGTTGAATTAAATTATATTATGTTTAATTAATTTATTTAATAGTATATTATGTTTAATTAATTTATTTAATAAACAATAAATTAAGGGGGAGGGGGTAACGTTAATTCAGAGGAATAAGACCTAATTTTAAAATTCATTTTTAGATGCTACAAGTAATAAAAAATATTTAAATGATTGTGACATCATAAGAGGACAAAGAAACAATATTTTCAGTAATTTTTAAAATAAAATATTCATAGTTCACACGATGTCTATAAAGATCCTCGGAAAATAGTTGTTCGCTGGTAAACTGTATAACTCGTGACGGAATCATCTGAAATAAAAAAAATATATATTGTTAGATAATTGTTTTTCCAAGGTATCTCTGGGAGGATTTTTTATTTCGTTTTTTGAATTTCTTTTGACACTTTGAAGTAAAAGCACCAACTATCGCTTAAAAAAATGGGACAATTTGTTATTTTTTTTATATTTAAGGTTTTGCGTTATGGCCATAATCACACCTGATCTTAAGTGACGAAGTGGCCCAAGTTGTTACGCTAAACCTTTTTTTTTAAGGAACTGGCTTTCAAGTTCAACTGCCGGAACACACCTATTGGTATTTGGGCATCAGAAAAAGCCCTACCACCATGCTATGGTTTCCTTCACCGAAAGCTCAAGCTCAATGTAGGTGGTTGGATTGGAACTCACGTCCCTTGACGCAAAGTCGTGCACACTACCACTGAGGTATCATTCGCAGCGTTATTGTAAAATTAATAATTATAAAAAATAAAGAAAGCTCCCATGGATACCTGGTAATTTATGTAAGGAAGTAGTATACTAAATTTCAAAGAATCAGTTGAGTAGACCTTCATTTAACCTGTTCACCGGCTACAAAAATGACAAGTGTCAGAAAACCGCTATAAAGTTTCGTATATAAGAAAATCCAATATAAAATATGAAAAATTCATTTATACTTACTCAGAGCCATTCAAGTAAAGTACGGCAATGTCAGCAAGCATTTTCAGTGCATCTTTTTGCATTTGTGTATGTAAAACTCTGTCTTCTTTGCTATCATATGTAGCCTATTGCCCCACTCTGCTAATTAGATTGGTGTCCTCTACATGTGCTCTTTCATTTCACTCCGAGATTTTTAAATCAATAACAAAATATTTTTATAATATAATTAACTTCTATGCTTCATAAATGATGTATTACAAAAAAAAAAATTGAGAGAACTATGAACATACGGGCACAGCATAATTTCAGCGTCGTCTAGAACTGTTCAGTGTAAGTTACACTTCTAAACTAATTTATATACATTACAAACCTAATGTATTACAACATTAATATACATGTATGTCAAAACCCAAAAAAATGAAGTAATAGGATCAGAAGGAAAGGGACAGTAGAGAACAAAATATTTAGGAAAGTCACTGGGCAGCCGATGAGCTATACAAAACCCGATCTGAGCAACAGACACTTAGTCATATATTTTCATCACTTTTGATTTGTTTCAAATTTTCAGACAACAATCTTAAGACTTTGCAGAAAGATAATGTTAACCCCCCCCCCCCCTAATATTGATTAGTTTATACATAACAGCTTCAGATGACAAAATTTTTTTGAGAGCATAATTTCTCAGTAGTCCAGTTTGTTTTAGAAGTGATTTATCATTAATTTTTATTTTACTTTAATTCATTACTTTTTATTAATAATTACAGAATATTGTTTTTATATTACCCAACAGAAGCATGCAAATATTCAATATTTTACTCTATTTAGATTATTACTAGTATTATAAAAAAATTACCCAGTTCTTGTAATAACTAGACAATACCATCTACTTATAAACAAATAAGTTGTAGTTTCCTTACCTTTTCAATGGGACTGTTTAAAGCAGCAGTTTGTATCAATCCTTTTAAAAACCCAATCCTCTTTGAATATTCAGAGAGCACATCTTTTGTAGGTTTACTGAAATTATAAACAAAAATTTATGAAATCACTACACATAATTGGTTTACCTGTGTCCACAATTTGGTTTATTGACTAATGAACTTGAATAAAATTTATATACTTTTTTACTTTGTTGGTAATTATACATATAACCACCAACTGAGCTATCATTCCTTTAGAAATGTTATATTTTCCATTTATATTATAATAGTATATGATATTACTTATAAAATTAAAACACAGCAAGGTTTCTTACATTTGTCTAGTCTGCACAAAGAACAAATAATATATCATCATTTTTCCTTTATAAAACTTATTCACTGGTAGTACAAACGACAATGAAATAATCATCGCATTTTATTTGATCACAATAAAACTCATAAAAAAAACCGTAATAGTTTCTATAGTTCTTGTTACAAAGAACATAAAAAAAAATATTGTGATTTAACTTTAAATATATACTAGCGAAATGAAAATATAAAATTATAAATTGATGACTCAAATTAACTTACTCTGGTCCTGTTTTCAGTTCGGTTATCATTTCACCTAATGACTCTACGTATTTTTTCAATTTCCAGTTACCATCAACAGGTTGATCCTTAGCGATGAACTCACATTTGTTTAATAATTGTCGAACATTCATTTCTAATCTTGATTTTTTTGGTAAAGTAACAGATGGTGGTTTTACTTTTTCAATTGCCATTTGTATTTTTTTCAATTGCCAGAATGAATATGAATATATAGAAACGGAGTCCTAAAAAGTAAATAACATTTAGTTATTATAACTAACGTATTACAAATATCGTATCTAAAACTACCTACCTGCCCTTTTCAAAATAGGTTTGACCATAGATAAAATACACTTACACTGAAATTAATTGTTCGTCGTTTTGCACAGACTTTTTTTATTGCAGTACATAGTATATCACATAAACATTATAGGACAAGTACGAAAAGCCTTTAATTAAATAGCCATCTGTCCCTCGCTACCTCAATAAGTACTTGAATTATGTTTTGAAGAAACTTCTTATCATAAAATGAAATATTCGCCAAAATTTTGTTTTATTCTTCTAAAATGTATAATAGAATGAAGTCAAGTCAAACCAAATCTTCTGAATAAAACTTCATATCATAAAAATAAAAATATATATTCGCTACAACTTTATTACAGTAAACATTTCTTATAAACTAGCCGCAATACACTTAATAATGAATAAAACTTCATAGTAAACATTTCTTATAAAAAATATATATTCGCTACAATTTTATTTTCTTATAAACTAGCCGCAATACATTTCTTATAAACTAGCCAAATTACCAAGTCAAACCAAATCTTCTGAATAAAACTTCATATCATAAAAATAGAAATATATATTCGCTACAATTTTATTACAGTAAACATTTCTTATAAACTAGCCGCAATACATTTCTTATAAACTAGCCGCAATACATTTCTTATAAACTAGCCGCAATACATTTCTTATAAACTAGCCGCAATAACTAGCCGCCGAATACATTTCTTAATCTTTAAGATAACTAGCCGCCGAATACATTTCTTAATAACTAGCCGCCGAATACATTTCTTAATCTTTAAGATAACTAGCAACTAGCCGCCGAATACATTTCTTAATAATAACTAGCCGCCGAATACATTTCTTAATAACTAGCCGCCGAATACATTTCTTAATAACTAGCCGCCGAATACATTTCTTAATAACTAGCCGCCGAATACATTTCTTAATAACTAGCCGCCGAATACATTTCTTAACTAACTAGCCGCAGTACATTTCTTAACTAACTAGCCACAGTACATTTCTTAACTAACTAGCCGCAGTACATTTCTTAACTAACTTAATAACCAGCCGCCGAATAAACATTTCTTAATAACTAGCCGCCGAATACATTTCTTAAAACTAGCCGCAATAAATTTCTTTTTCTTACTAACTAGCCGCAGTACATTTCTTACTAACTAGTTCACGAAGTCGCCTTCGGACATGGAGAACGCCCGGCTGCGTGCCTTGGAAACGGAGACGCCCGACTATACACCTCGGACACGACACCACGTTGACACATGACACCAGGTTGACCTGAAAAAGAAAAATCAATTTACAACTCATCTTAACTCTCAAACAAAGACGCCTTCGGGCACGGAGACACCCGGTAGCGTACCTCGGACACGACACCATAATGAACTGGAAAAAAAAAAAATAGAACGGCCACGGAGAGGCCCGGCAGCACACCTCAGACAAGGAGACGCCCGGCTGCGCAACTCGGAGACGGAGACGCCCCGGCTGCGCAACTCTCGAGACTGAGACGCCCGGCAGCGCGCCTCAGACAAGAAGACGCCCTATTCGGACACGGAGATGCCTCCTTCAGACGCGGAGACGCCAGGCTGCGCAACTCAGAGATGGACGGCTGCGCAACTCTGAGACGGACGGTTGCGCAACTCTGAGATGGAGACGCCCGGCTGCGCGCACCTCGGACACGCCTGGTTGACCTGAAAAAGAAAAAGTCAATTTAGAACTACACCTTAACTCCGACAAGAAGACACCCCGCCCGGCTTAACGAGCAATCTCCGTTGTCTAAAGGCAAAGCATGCCACAGTGCGGCGGACCGGTATCTATGCCGATAATTCAGGGGAGGTGATCTAACAACAACACCGATTTAAAGGGACCAGTTTCTAATCTAGTGGTATAGTAAGAGTGATGACCGACCCTAACGGCAAGACCGACCCTAACGGCAAGACCGACCCTAACGGCAAGACCGACCCTAACGGCAAGACCTAACAGTAGGACCACCCTTACTACACCGCACTATAAATAAATCGCAGTCGTACTATCTACACTAGTCCGCGCACTGCCACGCTTCAACACACACTGTCAGTCGTACAAAGTTGTAAAGGCTTATATACACGTTCTCTAGATCGACAAGTGGAGTACATCAACTTCCGTTTTTATTTTCTTTATTTTTTACCTCAGGAGCTTATTAACTTCTATGTGTACATACATATTCAAGGATATAGAAGTAAAAGGCTTATAAAGTGACGCTATTATATTAAAATAATCTATATTTTTCTTAAAACCAAATTAACATAGAATAATCATTTTATATTTTTAATTAATTTATAAATAGAATTAGATAAAATGGTTTAGTAGATTTTTATTTCCTATGTTTGTCAACTGTTTTCTTTGTTTAGTATGTACTGACGAACTTTAATGTTACTTTAAATAACCCATTTTTGGAAACAGTTTATAGTTCACTTTAAAAAGCATATCTTCCCATGTCAATAAAGCTATAGTTAAATATTGAACACTGAGCGAACATTAGATATTTTTTAATTATGCATATTATTAAAAACGCAAAACTAAGCTTACGTCCGGTATTTTCAAGACGTATTTATTTAATAAATCGTACGGATTCTTTGTGATAGAAATATATTAATAAATTTTAATATTCAAATCGAAATTTCACATAATTTAATATTATGTCAACTCCCAATATTACGTAAATATGTTTCTTTTTGTGTTATAATTATAATCAATAACTACTTATTATTTCCTACTTTTTAGTTTGGATTACTATTTATTTATGTAAGAGTTTTTGTAATAGTTATATTTTTGTCTTATGTTTTCAACTCAAACTATCAAATTTTGCAATTTTATTATTATATAAAAATGACAGAAACAGTTCGCCAATTGACATATTTTACATAGATGAAGCAATGTCTAGCATGTACAACAATGTTTGAGTAAAATACATGATACTTATCTGTAACATTCAACATCAATTAAACATTTTTGTTTATGCTGATGCTGATGGCGCAAGACCGGTCGTCGTGGAGATCTTTGGGGGAGACCTATGTCCAGCAGTGGACGTCTTTCGGTTGAATGGAATGGAATGGAATGATGGAGTTTCGTCATGGTAATAAGCAAAAGTTACAAAATTATATTTATAAAGTTATATTTTCTCGGTCCTTGATACGTGTGCAAATTAACAAAAGACTTTTTGAAGTTAGTGCAAATTGTGTTGAAATATTACGTTACATAGATAATGGACCAGTTAAAAAAAGTCTGTTATAAAGTTTAATAAGTTGGTTTCTTATTACGATAAATTCATAATATGTAATATAAACAACAGATAGTAACTATTCAACTAGAGACTGTTCGTTTGCTTAATTATTTAGTTATTTAATTAGATATCGACTTACTAAAATAAACAAACTAAACCGCTAACTACATAACCTAGCTTTACCGTTTCTAAATATTTAAACATTATATTTCTAAAATCTGCTTCCGTTTTCAATGTTTTCCACGCCCTCTATTAAAAATCATGTGAAACTAAAAATTTAATGGACCAAGTCAGTCGATTGGCGCGCAGCGAAGAGTGTATATGTCTCTCAGCGTGAAGAAGTCATTTACGGAATATAAAACTGAGTGCAGGTATGTATAATTATCTTTTTCGCGATAATTTTATAAAGAGCATTTAATATTTTGCTAATGCCTATAGTTTATAAGTTGTGATTTGAGAAAAATATACAGAATACCGTTACGCGCCTCCAAATAAGTCAAGAATATTGTCTTTTACTTTAACTTAATATTTTATGAGAAAAGTAGATGGATTCAAATGATACTTAACGATATATCATAAATGCATACGTCATACACGTACATGTTATACTAGGTCAAAATTGGATTATCAAGGAACAAAGTTCCTAACGTCATATTTACTCGTTTCTTCAAGAAGTTTACATATCTACTACCCAGCGATGCGGCATGCATCCTGTGCGTTGTCATACGAAATAAATTACAATTTATTAACTTCGTTTAAAGTTTTTTTGGTATTTATGAATATTTGTAATGTATGGGAAATCGCTTAAACAAAGAGGCCGAGTTACGATTAAATATTTTATGAAAAAGTGTGAAATGAAGATCCGATATAACAAAAACGTATTTCAAGCTTTGTGTAAGGCCATAATTGCATCTGATATTAATGTGGTCCAAGATGGTGGACATGCTAAGCCTAGTGAAGAGTTTGGCTCGGAAGTGCAACTGCCGGAACATTCTTGTATAGGTATTTGGCGGCAGATTTTCAAGTTGAGGGTGGTAGTTAGCCAGGCAGGCATTAGAAAAAGCCCTACCATCATATGTTTTCATCACGTTTTCCTTAACGAAAAGCTCAAGCTCATTGTAAATGGATTTGAACTAATGTCTCTTGACGCAGTGTACATTCACATTAACAACTAAGCTATCATATCTTCAATTCGTCTCAAATTTGTCCAATTAGGCTTAAATTTAATTGTACACACACGGGTCCTTTACAATCGAGCACTTAATTTTGGGGCACGGTGATGTGTATATTTCGGGGTATGGAAATGTATATAATTGCGATAATACTCATGGTGTTGTCATGGATAGTATTTGAAGAAGCGCATAGTATATTTTGTTTTTTTTTTTTGAACTGACATACGCTGTAACGCCTTAAGGGCTTTGACAGCTTTACCGAACTTTTTTGAACCGAATTGATTATCCTATGAAATGTTGTAACGCCTTAACGCCTTAAGGGCTTTGACAGCTTTACCGAACTTTTTTGAACCGAATTGAATTATACTATGAATCTTCCTTATATTATATATATCAAATTAGCATTTTTTTAGTTACTATGTAAATGGGCGGTTTTGTGGAAAATTCCGATTAATGTAGGGATAAAAATGAGGGTCACTCTGCATCTTCTACCGCATTTACCACGGGGAGTGCTCTGAGGAATTGTTTGGATTGATCCTGGCCGCTGAATTTCTGGCCGCTGAATTTCACCATCGGACATCGCGTCAAAACAAAAAATTTCACCCACACCACCTCGATGTCCAGCCTTCCACAACAGTGCGATTTGTAAGGCACTTCCTACCTCGCACAGCCACTCTGTGGAACCAGCTTTCGCCGGCGGTCTTTCCGAACAGTTACGACTTGGGAACCTTCAAGAAGAGAGCGTATTCCTCCCTAAAGGCCGGCAGGCAACGCACTTGCGAGCCCTCCGGTGTTGCAGGTGTTCATGGGCGGCGGTGATCACTTTTCATCAGGTGAGCCTCCTGCCCGTTTGCCACCTATTCCATAAAAATAAAAAAGTAGCCTGGGTAGGTATTTTGTTGTAAAACTTGTAATATAATAAAATAATATATAAAATTAGTTAAGAATAATACATAGTAATTTTGTTTTGTATGGTATTCTTCATACGTAAATTTTTCAATAGTAACTGCTTAGAAAAATGTAAACAAGTCACGTGAAAATACTGACAACCGCCATCTTGCCAAATTGACGTAAAAATATATTGTCATGTTAAATGTGTAGATATAATGTCAGTGTCTACTTTCGTTATCCAGACTTCAGTAATCTTATTGTAATCTAAAAATATACTTTATATGTAGTTTGCATATATTGTGTGTTGTCGTATTTGTTAGTGAATAACCTGGTTTGGATATAAAGAGAAAAATAAAAATTGTTTAATACACTTTCCCTCGTTTATGGTTCTACTTACGTGAAATTGGCAAAATTATATGCGCACACGTTTGGCCATTAAATAAAAAAGAGGAAGCAGCAGACTTTAGGAAATATTAGGAAACAGAACAGTTTCGAATGAAACGCATACATAATTTTAATATATTGTATTTATTGTTTTTGTGACTTTTTGTATTTTAAAATGTTTCTGACTAGAGTAAACCAGATAGTAGATATTATGTTATTGAAATAAATCACAACATCAATGCTAGGCGTCTACGATCATCTTTAGTTCGTAGATGCTACTAAATCAATGATCGGGATCGAGATACAGTCTTTAGCTATAGCTAACTTATCATTACTAATATTAATTGTAATTGTCTTTATTCCATTTTCATGGCTAAAATACTGAACTGAATTTCATAACATTTTAAATTGAAATAATCTGATTCCCATGAGAACATAGGAAAATTTGCATATCTTGATGTCATGTAAGTCGATGGTGCCACGCTTAAAAGCTCTTAGAACAATATCTCTGTGAGCATAACTAATTTGATTATAATATATAACTCATCAATGTTCATGGGTTTTATGAGATACTATTTCCTTATAGGTAGTTTTCTGATAGTTTATCAGTTCACCCAGTCTGTCAACAGAACACTAATGCTTTTAAATGTGAATTATGAATGTTGGGGAACATAAAGTATTATACCTTTTATCACTATTGTCAAATATTGTTTTTAATCGTTTTATATACTTAATCAGGAATGTTTCTCCAGTTACATGCCAACAACTATATAGATTAAAAAAGAATAATCTGGGGACTGCGAACAGAAGTGAAGACTTAACAATAGAGAGATTATACTCTTTGTATAATAATTGTAAATTATATAAGTAGTGTAATAATAATAAAAGTAAATCATATATTGAATACTAATAAAGCAGGGAGGTGTATCTATATATACAGTATACATATAGCTCATGGGAAGAGTGTGATGACGATGACGCGAGTTTCACGCTTTTTGTTCAACCAAAAAGTACATATGTATATACACAGTACACATATAGCCCATGGAAAATGTTTGCCGACAATGACACAAGTTCCATGATTTTTGTTCACTCAAAAATTGTTCAACACTTGTAAATAAGTGTTCACTGCAAAAATGTTGTGTGTAGATTTTTAACATACTTATTTAGCTACACATTCTGTAATCAGTTTGATTGTTATTTTTTTGCTTTGTAAAAATTCAAATATACTTAGTGAATTTTATAATTTAGCTATGCATGTAATTTTGTCAGTTGCTTTTTAGTTATGACTGTAATTATGAATGACTTTACTATGAAGTATTTAGGAATTATATTAATTTATTTACTTATTATTTATAAGTAGGGACCCTGGCCAAGCTACATTTACTATTACTGTTCTTTCTATTTCTGGGGTTATATTATTAAATTGATTTTACTGTAAGAAGTTTAAATGAGAATAGATTTTATAGAACATATTTATAGAATAAATCTATAATTTAATCCTTAATTTATGAATTAGTTCAACCGTGATTTAGTGAAAGCAGTTTGTAAAAACTAATAACTTATTTCATTCTAAATATTGTTTTTATTAAATGTTCCATTGAATAATTAGATATAAAATTTAATAAATAGATATATATATATATTAAATTTGTAATGTGATCTTTTTTTAAACTAATAAAAATTATTTTGGAAGAGTATTGTATGTTTTATTCAAAACTAAGAAACACTCATTAATACTTTAAGAGTATATAGACAAATATTTATAGATAGTATTTTTATATATTTATAGTTTGTTAGGTATATATTATGTATACTATGTATAAGTTTGAATAAACTGACCTCTGCAGGTACTTAGTAATAGTAAATTCTACTTCAATACCCACAGAAATCAGTTTATTCTTATATCACTTGTTAATAACCAGCTACGTAAAAGTGAAATGAACAGTGCTAATTTAAACTTTCGCGCCTATGCTTTTGGTGCCTTCTAATAGCGCATATGCACAATAATAAACGAAAACAGCAGTTGATCTATCTTAGTTTTTAACTTATAATCTATGTTCGGAACGGCTTATCAAAAAGAATGGATCTATACTCCAGTGTCTCTCCATATGTATTCTAAATCGACATCTACCGTGTTGTAAAAATACGGCGTGTTTTGATAAAATTAAGGATCAGCTAAAAGTGTACTATGTAATTTTTCAAAGGAAAGACCACAGGATCCAATTAAGTCTGAATATACTAATTTTATAATTATTTATGAAAAAAAAATGAGAATTTTTTTTTATTTGTAAATTGTTTAATATACCAAAATGAAGACTTATCCAAACATTAAATATCCATTTAAGACTTTGCCGGTTGCTTCTTAGCAGCTTCAGCTTCGGCTTCGCTCTTCTCGAAATCAGCAATTAGTTTTTCAACTTCAGTACTTGTGAGAATTCTAATAATTGTCTTGTTATCTTTACGAATTAGGGTTGCCATTTCCACTGTAAATAATTTTTTTTTAATTAGTTTCACTTTTATTGTACCTTATTTAATAACGGTTGACTAGATTTTTAAACATACTATTGAAAAACACTATCAAGAAACTGTACCAGAGACATTATTTTAAACGTTATGTCTTAAAATGCGAGTTGATGATACCTGCCCAAGTAGTGGCCTTTCAATGATACTGGGGTATTCACCAGCTGATATTATTTTGCAAGTGATGGCTAAGTTGGTTGTGTCTACAGTCATTGAGTGATTGAAGGTGTTTTCATCCTTGCCTGCAATTTTGGTGAATATAACCTAGGATAGAAACCATACCATAGTAGTCGGGCTCTTTTTACTGCTTGCCTGGTTAGCAAGTCTGGCAAGTTGAGAATCTGCCACTAAAATACCTATAGGTATGTCGAAATGTATATTTCTTTAGCTCAGTGGCTTGAGTTGCCTCACTCGCCCGTTCATATCGGAAGCATCAACATCAAACTGAGAATGCTCCATGATGGAGCGAAACACATATAATCCAACCATCCATTGCTCCAACCATCCACTAACGTTGGGTCAACTGTCAACACCAATCAATTCTAAGCGGAAGTGCAGAGTAATATACACTTCAACATTTAATTATGGATTTCCACAAAGTAACACCTTCATCGATCAAATAACCTATAATTAAGTTTTAGCAGTTTTACTTGAGAGCCAGGCCCTCCTCTAAGCTTAGCATGTCTACCATCTTGGGCCACACGATCAATTAACATTAGGTAAGATTGTGGCCAAAATTCTAAACCTATAATGTATACAACAAATATATTTACCTTTCTCTGGAGTAAGCTTAGTCATGTCTAAAGTTTTACTGAGAACTTTGATAGCCAAGGCTTGAGCTTCTGCTAATGTTGTCTCATTTTCTTTGTATTCCTGTTTTAAACTTGATACAGCAGCCTAAATAAAAACAAAAAATAACATTAGAATAATTATAATAAATAATATTGTTAAAACAATGATTTTTATTTGATATCCTGACCTTAGTATATTATAGCTGTACATTAAATAGCTTATAAATTAGCTAGATTACAAATTATACAGAGAAATTAATTACCTTTGTTTTGTATACAACTTTATACTTTTCTACAATATAATGTACAATATCAAATGACTATTTCATATTGGAAATTTAAAAAATTAAAACTATTAAACACCAAATCTGAAGTGATAATGGTTTGAATAATATCATGTAGGGCCATCTCAATGATTAATGTGAGGTTTCATGTTAAACATATTATGCCAAGAGTCTATTGGTGTCTTCCAGCAGTAGAGTTAATTTCCTATATTTTTCCTGTTAGTTTACCTAGCTTTAAGATATTACTTTTTTGGCTACATCAGTTAACATTATTTATGCACCTCTGGTCAATTAGTATTAAAAGTCAAAAAATGTAAATTTAATTTTTATTGCACTATCAGATTTTCAGAATATTCAAATGGCATTTTGTGTCTTAAATTGCTTTTTTAAGTTACTCTATTATATCAAAATTAAATTAAGACCATAAAATAAACATACCAGTAGCAAAATTTTTAAATGCCTATTTCTGGTCAATGCTATTTTTTAAGTTGTGACACCACTATTTAAGTGGAGGAGGGATTGTGGTAAAATATAAAGTTATAATAAGAAGATCACAGTAATATTGTTCCTCAAAGATAGTACAATAAAAAATTGTATCATTATTTAACTTACGGCACTGTTATTTCCTATGCAAGTAGCTTTCCATCCACCATAGTTTCCACTGGGGTCAGACTGATAAAGCTGGTAGCCATAATGCTTGTCCCATCCCATGTATAGAATTGACACACCAAAGGGTCGTTTACCTACACAATACATTAGGAAAGTATTATATAACATGTTTATTATTCATATGCAATTCATTTTATAAATTATTTATGATCTACATATTTCAATTTGCAATTTTTTTCTTTTACACTATTAATATTAAGGTAAACTTTAATTTGTTGGTTTACAATAAAGGTGATAAAGGTGACTGCCAGTGAATTTTGGTTCATTGTCAGTCAGTGCAGATTAGGATTGTACTGTATTAAATATGTATCATGTTTAGTGTAGTCACTTTACTGCTCAACATAAAACAAAGGTTTATTTTTTGCCAGAATTGTAATCATGATTATTTATATATGTCCATTTAGAAAGTTTCTTTAAATGCAAAAAAAGCAAGAGCCAACCCAAGGAAGGCAGTATGAAAAGACATATCAGTGTAATGTGGAGGATTTTTTAGCTCACTTTGGCCTATCACCTTTAAGTATTAGCTAATGCATATATATATGTCTAGTATCTTGCACCATATATTATACACCCATAACTATTGTTAATATTGATGGATGCTTGCTATAATATTCATTTAATGGTATTCTTGTAGATAATATTGTATTTACTATTAAATGAAAATTAGTAAATTTTATTAACTTTGTTCAATATAAGTATACATTTTGATAGTTTACAAACTTCTTTTCTATCCCACTAACTTCAATTTTCATTAAAGAAGTTATTACCAGACTATAAAAAATTAAACTTTCAGTTGTATGTAAAACTTTCAAAGTGAGATTTGATGAAAATTAGTTACCATATTTAAAAACAGATTGATGAAATATCAAACTCCATAACTAGCATCTATATAGTGCCACTGACTGGCCTACCTATTTTTTAACTAAAATATCTCATTTCCAATATATATGTTTGACATTAGGTTGATGTAATAAAGTGATATTTAGAAAAATGTTACCTCCATATTGGGTATATGCTTGCTTTACATCACAGAGCCAGGAAACAAGCTGTTCACATGGTATAGACTCTCCATATTGAAGCAGATATCTTTGAGCGATAAGTCTCAGCTCATTTGTTAGCACATTAGCATCAGATGTAATTCCAGCAACTGAGCACACCATATCATCATTCAACTTGTAAATTTTTTCAGAAAAAAATACTTCATCAAGTAGTTTGTTTGTATTTCTACGTTCAGCAGCAAGTAATATGCCATCGGTAGCCAAAATACCTAGCGATGTTCCAGCGTGACTGATAGCTTCCATTGCATATTCGACTTGGTACAATCGCCCTATAAGTAAATAACAATATATATAATATTTCAAGCTTAAATTGTTTTATAAATCTAATAAAAGAATTATAACGCACCTTCAGGCGAAAAAATTGTTGTTCGTGTATCATAACGCCGTGCCTACAAAAGAAAAACAATTATTATGAGTTAGAATGACCAAGCAATATAATCATAACCTTTATTTCATCTAATTCACAAAATATAAACTATTATGCTTTTAATAAACTTACCATGATAACAATAAACTTCTTTGTATTGTGTTAATAAATAAATTATAACCGCAAGTCGTAATTTATTTCCTTAGCGATGGCTTGTTTCACTTTACCGGATTAGGATGATGACAATAAAATTTGACAATTGACATATGTAGGTTCCTTTTTAAATAATGACAAGCTCCAAATTCAAGTCTTATAAGCCAAAATTTTTAGATATATTTTATATTAATAGATTATTGAAAATCTAGAAAATCATATAAATGATAAACGATGAAAAATATGGAACATATTTATATTACAGTGCCTACAGCTCAAAAGATTAATTTAAAATTGATAATTAGTTCGTAATGTGTCGTTTGTTTTCCCCGGATTGTTTATGCAGATTATATGGCAACATTATATCTTGTTTTTTTTTTTATTTATGACAAGATTTATGCGTCTGCCAGTATTTTATTATTGCTATGGTTATAATATTTTGTTTGTAATTAACATTAACATAACTTTTTGTAAGTATAGATTATATTTTTGTATAAGCCAATGTGTAAGTATAATGAATGTTTGTGTGTTAGTTAGTCGTATTTGGCGAAAGGATGAGCATACGACAGGTAATAAAGTTAGTAATAGTACATTTCTAAATACGTAGAAACATTTCCGTGAATGATCTGTATACGTAAAGTAAACATAATTAAAAAAATATAAGAGTATACACAAAATAATACTTTGTTCGTTTCTCTTATAATCAACTAAAATTTTTCAAAAAGGTATGATTTTATATATATTTTTACATTTTACTGAAACTTGGAGTGTTTAATAAGCAATACTAAACCACGTAATACTAAAAAACCTGCTTAGTACCTACTGACAAGAAGATCTACACTTGTTAAATTTTAACATCCAGGTAAATGTGTTCACTGTGCTGTTTAGTGAGTTTTAATAAATAAAAATACGATTAAAAATAAACATATATTCAATAACAATCATACTAACATTTAGGTCACTTATACTTTATATCATTATACACTTCATAACAATATAAGTAATTACGTCACATAAAACTTTATATACACGTGTCCTACCAGATAACGCTAGGCACCAACAAATATATATAATAAAATAAACTATACTTTGAGCATAACGGATTTGGTAGGTGTCATTCGACTAAAAGTGAACCTAAATTCTCAAGCACTATTGAAATTTTTATACGTAACGTGTATTTACGTGTAAAAATTAATATTACAAGCATGCAGTTACGTATACTTATAATATAAAATGAAATAATTAAAATTTTTGTTGCGAATGGTGTTACTGATTATGTAGATTTTTTACATCTCATAGATTTCTATCTTTACATAAAATGTACCACCACTATATGATGTAAATGAAAGGAATGAATGGAATTATATAAATTATTAAAAATGTAATGTCATAATATAAGTTATTAAAATTACCAATATTTAACTCGCACATTTATCTAAATTAATTTATAACCAAAAGGTACTTTTATGCCTTCCTTATAAAATTAAATGTAAAACTAAATCAATAGAAAATATCTTAAAACTACGCGACACTATCGCCGCTTGTCGATCCTGACACATCAACTAGTCACATCACGTTTCTCGTGGTCGATATTAAGTCAACAATAGGTTGAATAAGAACGTACAGCAGTATCATCAAAACGAAGACCATAAGAGCAGTTGAAAGACCTCCTTGAGCTGCGCTGAAATAGTCCATATTGAAACCTATAGCCATTGTGATAAGACCCATGGATATCGCAAATAAACCAACAGCAAGGTGAAGGATCTTAACTGGTCCACTCTTGATCATCAAACGCACTTTTGCGGAAAACAAGGCTACAATACCGGTAATAAAGCTTATTAAAGTAAATGCCAATGCTATCACACCTGAAATATAAAAAAACTTTATTTCAGACGAAACACCTTCATTATATACACAATTATACAACTACAATACACGCGATTATTATAAGTACAAGTATGTGCAGTTCTTCTCTATAACGGCTTGGTGCGTTCTGTGCTAGAGTATATTCTAATTTATACCTATATTTTAACGCACTCCCGTAAATGCATAGATTATCATAGTAAAGCAATTTTGCTAATTGTTTTTGTAGTTTCAAGCATATCGTGAATACACAAATATATTCAGAAAACTTTTTTTGTAAAATTGAAATTATAACTAAATTTATGCACGAAATAAGTAAAAAATATATTATCAGTTTTGTTAGGTACCAAGCATTTATTAGTAGTAAATTTTATATTTGTTCAAGTACTGGTTCAATCATAATTGATAATTTTAAGAATTTAGGGTACATATTTTTATTATTAAAAAAATAAAACAAGGAAAATAGTTATATCATAGAGTTGTACAATGTACGAATAAGCGGCCTTGCGTGTTACTGGGTGCGAATAACGTAACGTAAGATTATTTTAAGCGGTTCAAGATGATATTGTCAAAATTATCTTTATTATCGCTCATAAACACAGTCGAGTTTAGATATTTTACTGCTATTGGGAAATTACAAATGTATCACGAGTATTGCGAATTAAGATATCTTTAAAGCTGGATTAATTTTTTTTTTTTGTTTTAATTCAATAGGCAATTATTTTTAGATCGTTGATAAACGTGTTTATAAATGTAAAATTGGAAAAGCACCAACCTGTACGACATCCGATGGTCTCCCAATATATATATATACATTTACCAAATAATGACAGCGTTCATATATCGTGCCATTATTTGTATATTAGGTATTATTACACTAATTATACAACATCAACTCACTATTTATATATATCAACAATAAAATAATATCCATTTCCGAAATTAACTGTGCAGATATTAGTTCTATTTATAAAATTAATAAATATTTGCAATATATTTACCAATATTATTAAATATAGATAGTCAGCTTATAAACGTTATTGAGTTAATTCAGTGTCAAATATTTACCACAAATTCCATGAGCGGTCGAAACCTGCATATTGACCTCAGCTAGGCCGAGGAATGTTCCCGCTATTACGAACACTGAGCCAATGAGTTGCAGGCATCCGTGCACTATACGTTTACTATCTTTCGATAGTTGGAATGTCCACGAATTGTGCCTGTGTAAAGTCAATACCGCTTCCACTAGAAATAGTTGATACTGGAACCAAAGAAAACGCTGAGTAGGTACTTAAAGTTAGATATGTGACGATATATTAAACTACAAAGAAAAGCTTTTGGAAACTATTTTTATACTCTTATGTAAATTATTAGTTTGAATTTACAATTTATATAGTAAGCACCTAGTAGTAAGTATAGTAAGTAATACTAGCGTTTAGTCTTCGTTAAAACAACAGTTTTCGTTTATATTAAAAGTAAGGCCATTTTGATTAACTTTTTAGTTACTTCATACAGTAGGATTTTAATTCTACAGTCAGCATTTTATAAGTACATTAAAACAGTACTTTATAAATGCATGAGGGATCAGAAGAGATAAGAAGCTCTTGGCAGTCACTGTTGTTACATTTTCATATAATATATACATTTTCTAAGTCACTACATAGTCACGATATGCAAAGGATACTTTAAATGTCAAAGTGATATTATGAATTTTTATAACTTTCTTATACATATGTGTATGAGGTATAAGGAGTATTCTTCTGGTGAATAATAAAATGCAGCCGATTATAACTATTAGCTTGATCATAGTTGTCAAGGAAACATATTTTAAAAGCATATTAGCAAATGTTATCTCTTTATTGTAATAGTATGTGGTGATAGGATAATTGTATCCGATTGGCTAGCGACCACCATACTCCAAGCTTCAGGTTCAGGTAGTATAATCCAGTAATCAAGTGGGGTGGATATGATTTGTACCGGACCGGTTTGCAACCACTATGCACATAGTGGTAATCCCGGCATAGTGACTCTGGTTTTCACGTTTTGAGATCAGCCAGTAGGTACATGTGTGGCTGGCATGACAGCTGCTACACTGCATGTGCTGATACAGTATACTATAGTGACATGACCACTAATAGACAGCTAAACTTGTCATTGTTTTTTAATTATACTTTACTTTAAAGTATACTGTAGTCACTTAGCTATTCTTATACAGAATGAAGTACTTTTTAAATTTGTGGGATGTAACTAAATGCCAAATTTAGAATATTTTAGTGATTTTATATTACAGCACTCGATAGTATCTAATTATATGAAGCTAGTAAAATTAATGTTTTTAAAATGTTCATCTAGTTTTTTGGAAAAGGGCAAAAGTGATAATGAAAGCTCTGAAAACGATGTATTGGTTTCAAGTAAATAAAATTAATAAAACAATTTCAAATACTGGTTATACATACGCCAGTGCCAGCAAAAATGATATGTAACTGTAAATTGCTGATAGCTCCGTTTGGGGCTGAGGTTAAAGCGAAATGCCATAAGGAGAACACTACAATCGCGACTTGCATATGTTGGAGCAAGTTGAAGAGCTGGCAGATTGCAGCCCAAGCCGAGTCCCAAGATGAATTATATACATCGCCGCTTTCCTCGTCATAAGCCGCCGGGGCTCGCGTAATCTCAGCTTGGTAAGGCACATGCTCGCGAACTTCAAACATTTCCACCTTCTCCACGGACTGCTGGCTTGTACTAGGTCTATCCATCTTCTTTATCTTTTCCAGAGAATAGACCCCACGAACCGTAATAAAGTTTCCTAGACACTATTAAGTTGGGTGGCACACGGTCACATGGAGTCCTGCTGACTTCAGTACTAAATTCTAAGAGTAGATTTCGATGATAGCGCAACTCTTGTATAAGATAAGATGAGAATTTCGTTCGGTTCAGTTATCGTAACCGAATTGACAGTTTCTAGATTACTTACTTGCGTAACCCTGATAGTGTGAGATGATTTTAACTTATTTGGCAGATAATGTTTGTTATCTGATATAATGTTGCAATTGTCATAATATTCTGAAGAAGTTAGGTCGACCTAAATAACATAATTAGAGTTTTCTATCCCGGATTCACCATTAAGAACTACTATGCTCTGTATGTTTTGATATAATTTGCCAAAAAAGTAGATCAGAATGAGATATAAAAATAGTTTATGAATTAAACTATTTATTACTTTAATTAAATGATTGATTATTACAATGTTATACATTTTTACTATCCTTAATAATATTATATAACTAGTCCTTACTAATATTAGAAATGTGAAAGTGAGTTTGTTTATTTGTTACGCTCTCACGCTTGAACCGCTGAAACGATTATGATGAATTTTAGTATAGAGATACTTGGGAAACGGTGATAAGTTATTTTTTCTCGCGAAAAACTAATTGGAAGTGAGATAAAGAGAGGGGTAAACTTTGTGTGAAACTCTTTAATGCGTCATCTGATTTGTTTCACAAAATCAATATTAACGCGAGCTAAGCTGCATACAAAAGCTAGCGTAATATATTAATAATAAAAATTGAAATATTAAATTATTGTGATTTTTCCCTAGAGCATTGTTACTCTATTTTTCTTACACGTTCACTCTTTAATATATATTTTAGTATATTTTTGTTATATTTTAGATTTAGAGGAAATAGGGTTATGATATTTTATTTTATTTCTTGTATTATTTAAATGTAGTGTTTACAGCGCTCTTTAGGAAACTTTTCCCGACGCTAGATGGCAGTAATTACTATGACCACGGAATTGCTCTTTCGAGCTGTAGATAATTTTGCATATATCTGTCGCAATAAACAATGTGCTAGTAATAATTTATTAAAACAAGAAATTGTTATCAAGGACCAAATAACTAATACAAATCTTAACATTTCAACTATTATGTTACTACTGAACACTTGATAGTTTTTTAATCAAATTTTAGAAATAAATCTACAAAATGAATAATATATGAAATGTGGTTTAAATCATTTTTCTAGTACATCTATTTGGCGCTAGATGGCGAAAGTTTATGAAAATCATAACCTTAGATAAATATAAAATATTCATAATTGAAATAAAGGTAATTGCAAAAATCATATTTTAGATTCCATACGTTTATATACAAAATATTAATAATTATTAAACATAATCTATTACGGCAGATGTCGCTACTATGAACTAATTTTTTATAGAAATCTTTACATTGTAAAACATGTACAATGTTTTAATAAATAAAAATGTGGATCCACTTGATAAAACCAGTTCCTTTTAGAAATGCTTAAATGTAATCATAGTCGCCTTCGCTACATCCCGACACAATTACTTTACCCATTAATAAGAATACGAAAGGACACAGAATTATCTTTTTGAAAGACCGCTAGCAATTAGGGAGGACGCTATAACCG
Organism: Actias luna; assembly: GCA_039707435.1. Lineage (NCBI taxonomy): Eukaryota > Metazoa > Arthropoda > Insecta > Lepidoptera > Saturniidae > Actias > Actias luna. The sequence continues at coordinate 9,096,437 of JAZHAC010000006.1, read as the reverse complement.
CCTTCCAATTAATAAAGGTGCTAATGAATTTCTACCTCAGGGTTTAACTGAACGAGGCGTGCCCCATTTGTCAACATAACAGTGTAGTTTAATGAGGGGGTCATTGGGTTAGAGTTTAAATGTACAGATATTATTTAATTTATTTCTAATAAACAATAAATGAACAATTTGATTTATTATCAGTATACAATATATATAAAAATATGGACACCTACAGTAATATAGTCCTGTTTAAGCCAATGGCTAGATTTCAACGTATTTCAACGTTGAGTCGAAAATATGCTGCAATTAACTCGTTTTCAAGTTGTTTTTCAGTCCTAGATATGGCAAGTTGAAAGTTTGACAACAAAAGGGTTTGCGGTGTAAGAGGTATCGAATACCACCTGAGTTATCCACGCCGACCTCATCTACATGCGGTGAACCCTGTCGAGCAACCGACGAGGCTTTGGCCACTTTTGGTTCCAAATGTATAATAAAATATCAAATATTTATAATAAATAAATAAAAATATTAATCCTTTATCTGTCACAGCTTGGAGGTAGGGTTATCGCCGAACTTGTTGGCGACCATCCTCGGGATTAGGCAGCCGCAAAATAAAGGTTCAATACGAGGCTTTGTGTTCCGGCATAGTGAACGATAACCAGTCCTTCCGTCAAGTGAGCAACATGGTTGTAATACTCCTGGGGTTGCGGCTGTCCACAGGTGATGGTAACTATTTACCATCAGATGGGCTGTCTACCTGTTTGCGGTCTATTTCAAAAATAAAAATTCCTATCGATGTATTACAGTAGTATCATCTGAGAGCTATGAATAAAACATCTTCGCCTTTTATGAAAAGACCACACCGAAATAATTAAACCGTTTTGCAGTATATTCATATAAAAATCACCTAAGTATTCCTATTTTATTTATATTGTACTTTGTAAAACCTTGCAAAAATCCAAGGTGTATTTCGTGGTTGATAAATATATATTGCCCAGTACTATTTTGTTTTGTACAAAAATAATTATAAAAGTTTGAATGAGCATTTATCTATCGCCCTTGCATCGTCTCCGACTAAATTATTTAAAGATTCTGGATTACGCTATAAATAATAAAAGAACAACTTTCTGACTTTTAATGACGTCAAAAACAATGCGTTGATTGAAGGGCACGGATCAATAAATCAGATTCGGTTGTAATCTATATTCAATGTTCGAACCCATCATCTATTTATAAAAATTATGCTTTTGAGAGGGTATGGCTACATAGAATACTTCTTTTTTTTATAGTTTAGGTTTACCATTATGGCCATAATCTCACATGTTATTAAGTGACGATACGGCCCAAGTTGGTAGACAGAGGTACTGGCTCTGAAGTATTTGTATGGGTATTTGGCCGCAGATTTTCAACTTGAGGGTGGTTGCTAGCCAGGCAGGCAATAGAAAAAACACTACCACCATACTATGGTTTCCTCACGATGTTTTCCTTCACCGAAAACGCAAGCTCATTGTAGGTGGATTCGAACTCACGTCTCTTGACGCGAAGTCGTACACACTACCACTGGGCTATCATCACTTCATGATCGTTTGCCTTCGTGGTACAGGTTGTTTTTTTACTTACATCTTAATTACTTTATTGACTGTTGTCAAAAGTTCAGTATATTAAATACATAGTCGTTTTTTCAAATAGTCACTACTAGACCACAGCAACAGACGGCTATATATGTAACTCTTGGATTTTTTAAGTATTGTTTGAAGCACTGACAATATTTAAATAATAATATTGAGTCGTTGGAGTAACTATATTATCACTTTTTTTATTGATATGGTGGTAAGAATATATTTGCATACATGCATACGCAATAAGACAGGCGGGTAACGAGAGAGTCGTGTGAGACATCAAGTACCTATTCAAGTATCAAACATAAATAAGTACCTTCTAAAAAGAAACTAAGATTATCCGCATTTTACTCAATTATCAGAGACCAGGGACTACTTTTGTGCTGCTTCAAGTATTACAATATGATCTGTGATGTTCTACTACCAGCCAAATACCTCTCCGGGTAGATGTAATTGATATATACTCATAATTATAATTTAGCTAGCTGACCTGGCAGACCTTGTTCTGCCTTTTCGAGTAGTTAATCACATCGAATACAGCGACATCTATCGCGTTATGATCACTTATTGAGATAAAAAGTATCCTATCTCTCATGTTGGATCAAACTGCATACAATGTGCAAAATTTCATTAAAATCGGTGCAGGATTTCATCGCGGATAAACAACGTGACACGAAATTTTTATATACATATAAAGATTTGCGAAATTATTGTAGACCATCTTTTCATCAGCATAAAGATATCAGTAGTGAATTGTGTATGTTCTACATATTATTTCAGAAAGTATGATTGAGCGTATTTGGAAATATTTCGAAACAATAATTTTATACTACACTTATAGGTCAGACTTGAAAATTATGCTTTGCGAAAAATAAAATGCGCCGAATTATCTCTAGTATCGCGATTTTATTAAGACAGAAAAAACCTCTCTTAAGTAAATAATACAAGTAGCTCTTTCGAAAATAAATAATTATGCGTTATATGTTTTATCACTATACTTAATTGATACTGTAGCAAAGAATGGGGACAAACAAACACGTACAAAAATATTCATAGTAACCAGAGCAATACTTAACAATTATTTTGTTATATGTAGTTATTAATGTTGTAAGCGGCAATTTGTTACATTATTTGATTTATTTATTCCTGTCACAACTTTATATTTTATTTTATTACTTTCGGATGTAGTTATTTGATTGGATTTAGTATTAAAAGTTGTTGAGTTATAATAATCCTTGTAAGTAGTCTAAAATATAAGGAACGAGCTAAAAGGAACATTTGTTGTATATATTATGGAAATTTTTAAAACTTTATGTTATGTACAACTGCGGTTATTATATTTTATTACCCTACTGTGTTTTATAACGTATAGCGTAGATTGATTTACGTTATCATCCAGATGTTCCTGTAATATCGTTTTGATTTATCACATTTCGAGTAAAAACCTTCAGCATGTTGTATGGTGTATGGTAAATCACCGGATCGCACGCCTCACGTCATTCCCATGGCTGTTAATTATTATAAATCGAGGGAGGCCGCGGCAGGCCCGTCTGCGTCGACTGTATTCGATTATTATCATTAGATTTATCGTTAGTGACTGACCGGTCGACCGATGATGCGGTTATAGTAAAACATACAGAAGTAAAGAAATTCTTATTACTCTCTCACTATGTCGTATTTTTAATACGTTTCATTAAAATTCGCGGTAATCAAAAATATATCGTGAAATATTTTTTTTACTTATACCGATGCATTTTTAAGTAAAATAAGCACATATATAATTTAATTCAATGTAAATTACAGACAAATTGCACTATCGGTCAAAAAATCTCAGTCTAATAGTAAGTACATTAATACGTTTACTTTTGATATTTGTAGCGGTACTAAATTACTATATACTTGAAAAAGGTAAAAAGTGTTATCGTTTACAATAAAAAAATTTAACAATTAAAAACGCTACTGTATTCAATTTTCTGTGAAACGAAGTTTTTTTTAGGTAACAACAATTATTTAACAGGTACACACGTTACATTTTCTCCTTTATTTTGCCTATTTTAGTTTAGAATTACGATTATCATTACAATCAGTAGGTACTTCTTATTGTAATTCTTTTCTCTAAACGACTATCACTGTTATCTAGAAGGGTTTTGCAGCTTCACAGGGCTTAGAGTCGTCATAGCAACAATTGCAGACGTTTAGTGGCTATATTTTGGTTTGTCTATTGCTGTGAGGACTATTTTCTGACTGATTTTGACGGAACTATCGTTGGCCGATAGCTGATATTACAAGGAGTAACATGGCTATTTATAAAATAATAGGTCTATGCGAAAAATATATTCAATAAATAATTTTTAGTTCAACACGAACGAAGTCGCGAGCACAGCTAGTATATAGACATATTATTGTATGATCTTCACGTGGAGCTTTTAGAAATTGTAGTTTCGTCACTGCTCGCTTCTTATGCACTGCTCAACGTAAAGCAGCCGCACGCGTGAATCATTTATGTATTTACTCTATTAGAAGAGTGCATTAAACATTTTAAATATTGCCCGCAATCGTGACCAATAATGATTATTTTGTGATCCATAACTATGCTTTTTATCCAAATATAACCACGGATTGATTTACATTCAATCTACGTGATTATTCGTGATCTTAACAATAAATTTGATGTTAATTTTTTAGTTTACATTTCTATCTTTAATTTATTATAGTTTTTATTTTATAAAACTGGGTGGGCGTGTATACGTTTTAATATGCATAAGATAAAGAAACTATACGATTATTTAAAAATAAACTTTTTTATTTTTAATAATTTCAAGAGTTTTGCAATTTTACATTAAGCGTAAGCTTTTGGTAAAAGAAAATCTTGAGATGATATTATTACATGGTTATAAGATCCTAATTATCCTAAACAAATAAATATGAATGTAAATCTATTCCTGAACCATTCATCCGATTGTGGTTATATTTCGCTGATTAAGTGAAGTTTCCTATCCAATAAAAAACATACGATAAAACCAAACACATTTTTTCCATCCGTGACATTGCAATACCTGTATAGGTAGAACTGTTTTTTAATAATGCAATTCACTGGTGCATAATAGCCATATTATACCACACAAATGCTACGAAAATCACAAATCTTGGACCAAATAGCATACGTTTATGAATTAATGTAAATCAAAACAGATCCCATCAAGAAATTCCTATATAAAACTAAAATATGATATAAATATGATTAAATATGATTTGATGATGATAAAAATATGATTTAATATATTTTGTTTATTTATTGAATTATGGATAACTAGCAGCTATAATGACAATATATAGATAGTAAAGGATACTGTGAACTAATTATAAGTCATCACGGATAGAGATTGAACATTACTAAAACACTACTGTGATACTGCCGGAAAAAAACAACTAATGACATTAAGAAATGCACTTATCAAAGAAACCAAGGCTTAAGCAACTTCTTTGTCTATGCCATACTTAAATAAAAATTTATTATTAAAATTAAGAAATAAAATGTGTTATTAATAAATAACATCACGACTGGTTTAATTTGTCATATGGACGGTCGTAACCAAATATTATTACGTTTCTTTGTAGAATGGGGTTCCTAGTTGGTTTTAGTAAAGTCAAGGACCGAGATTCGCCACGTGTTAAAGATACCTGGGTCGCATGTATGTTTTTCAACTGAGTTTTATAAAAAAAGATAATTATCAAAGTTACTACATATGTATCTACTAAAAGTATATTTACTTTATTCAAGTTTGAATAATGATTGTTTTCTACTATATGTTGTAAGTTTAGGTGTTAACAGAAACACTATTCATGCGGAACTGTTTTATATTTCTAATAATGTTCTATATTTATGTTATATTTCTAAATAGCTAACATACATTACATATGTTAGTGGGTTCGGTTTTCAAAATAAGTTAGATTATGATGTATCTCCATCGTGATTCAATGACAATTTAATATTTTGTAACATATTTCTTTTATACTGTAAACCTATTTCGAATAAATAATATATTATGCTTAATGTTGGCGAACTTAGATAAGATAAAGATAAGGTATTTTAGTAAAAAAAAAACGAAACCGACATACAATTCATTCCAGCTAGGATAGGATTATAATATTAAAAAACGAAAACATACTTGGCCAAAGATACTTTTAACGGTATTCATAGAAACCAGTTACATGGTTATTTACCATAAATTCAAACTCAATTTACACCGTGGCCAGTGAAATTAATATGACGTTCGCAACCATCAGTTAATATCTTAATAGTAAAGCGATATATGATTGCAGAGCCGCCACGGTACGGGGTGGCCTGCAATAATAACTGCATCAAGCCCGTGTGGTCCTCACGTACGTCGGGCCGGGATCAAAGATATCGATTGTTTAAAAGTAACATAGTTAGTTAAACCTATTCCAACATATGTAAATATATACGTAAATATATATGTAAATATATACACATGAAAAAGTCTAAGCAACACACGTCATTTACAGAAACGGCAAGTTTTATTAATTGATATTTTACTTTATTCCTACCAAAGCGGATTGTTATATAATCTTTTTCGCTTTCGTAACACCTAGTTGTTTAAAAAAAATAGGAACTTCTCGATTGTGTTTTGTTTTAATGATAATTAAACTTCATTCTTTTTGTTAATGTTCATGTGTGTTTTTTGGTTGTATGATAAATTTGGTCTTAATTTTTGTTTAGACTTTTTTGATGTGTATATTTGTAATAAATATTCCTTACTAATATTATAAAGCGAAAGTTTGTAAGTGTGGATGTACGAATGTTTGTTACTCTTTCACGCGAAAACTACTGAATGGATTTTAATGAAACCTTACAATAATATAGCTTATATATCAGAATAACACATAGGCTATAATTTATAAAGATATTGTATCAATTGTCCATAATATAACTATAAGTGTCAAGTAAATAGGAAAACATTCTGCCATCTGCGAGCTATTCTGGCGTGCGCTGCAAAAACCGTTAGAGTTACACGTATATAATGTATGATATAAATGTTTATCTTAAATAGTTCTACAAAAAACCCTGGAACAGCATATATCTATCATTCACGTGTAAGCTATTATCGCCAGAATAGTGAGCGGCCCGTATATAATTGACAACGGGCACAAATGTTCTTATACCAGTCTCCTTTGATACAATTTATTTAAAATAACCGGTACCGTAATTAAAATTGTTTAACGTAATCAATATTAACTTGAGCAAAGCCGCGGGTAAAAACTAGTATATCTATGATTATATCCATTATTAAAAGCATTATAATATTTATATCTACGTATATAAATATATACTTGAATATTACAGAAAACTTAAGAAAATTCATTATTACTCGTAATTATTTTCTTTTCTTTATGCAAGTTTAACATTGTTGTGTTTGTTTCTTGAAAAATTTGAGATTGCTATCTTTATCGTATACAAAGACTTCAATGGTAAATAAATACATACACAAAAAACTATAGTAATAAATATGTTTTACTCTTGGAATATTCTGTAGTACGTTGAATATTTGACAATCAAATTCTAAAACGTGTATTTGTCACAACTAAAATTAAAATTGCGTACAGAATCGAAAGCCGTTTCTATTAAAAGTTATATAAGTAAGTATTGTAGAGAACAAAATCTTGTTTATCTAGAAATAAAATCATGAGAATAAAATATATAAGATTTTTGTTATTAATCGATATTTATTCAATCGACAATAGAACGTTCCAATTGCGTGAGGTTACCGAGCTCAATACATTGTCGGTTATTTCCAGCTAAACAAGTACAACTTATATAATTGGCTAATTTATGGGGTTAGGAGATTGGCATAGACAGGTGAATAAACGTTTTTCTTCATAAATTTCATGCTTAGACAAGATTTTCAATGGGTAGTTTCTTAAAATTACTTTTTATATTGCTTATTTAATATTTTAGTGGCTAAAATTAGATCTTTAACTTTATTCAAAATATGAGAAAATTTTTGTAAAGATGGTAAAAATAGTATGTTTTTAAATTTTTATAGACAACACTGGACTGGTCAACAGATGTTTACAAAAAAAAAAGATAATTGGTTGACAGACAGAAGAGAAAAGATACCTACTGAACTGTTCCGTCTTTGGCTATTTATTTATAGAAATATTTGTAACAATCTATATTAATATTGTAAAGCGGATAAGTTCGTTTACTTGTCTGTTTGAACGTACTAATCTTAGGAACTACAAGTCGGATTTACAAAAAGAATAATGCATTTTATATTGCAGTTATGGAAGAAGTATTTAGAGTATTTAATATCACGATACCACCAATAGGAGCAAAGTTGTATTGAAAAAGTTAAAACAGTCAAAAAACAGTAAACAATGATTAGTTCCACGCGATCGAAGTCACGGGTACAGCTAGTTTACCTATAATTTAACAACCTTTAGTTTAACAAAATGTTGCTAAGTAATTACTGAACTACAGTGAAGAAAATGGGTCGAGTACATTGATCAACTCATCACTAAAATTTATAAAGTTTGTCATATTTTTTCAGTAGTATCGAAAACAAATGTGATTACAAATCACATCAACGAGGTTTCTATGAGCATTTTAAGATAATTTTACCTCTGTTTTATTATTTAAAACATGAAATAAGTCTTTATTTTCTCTTTCTAAAAGCATCATTTGTACTATGGATCAAGCCCTGTATCGCGGGAGACTTTACAAACATACAATTAACGGACACAAATTACACCCAGGCTCCGAACAATAATTTACGGATCACACAAATAATTGTTATAAGTTGGATTTCAATTTACGGTACTCAACTCGGCGGCAGCAGCGAAGCGACTCCTTTAACCACTACGCAAATCGTGCAGTCAATTAAAGACGAAGTTCAAAAAACTCTTCATGTTTATAATAATTTAGACATCAAACACAATATTTTGTGCTTACGGACGAATTGTAGCACTTACGGACACCGCGTCATAGGACGTGACTGAATCCCTGCACTGAGTTTAAGCTTTCGGTGAACGAAAACATTGTGGGGATACCATAGCATGGTGGTAGGGTTTTGTCTAATACCCGCTTGTTTAGCTACCACCCTTATAATAAAAATCTGCCGTCAAATACCTATAGGTGTGTTCCGGCAGTTGCAATTGAGAGCCAGCCCCTCCTAGGCTTAACATGTCTACCGTCTTAGGCCGCATCACTAAATCTTAAAATGCTAAATCTTAGGCCGCTAAACCTATAAACTCTGAAAAAAAAAATCATTTTATTAATTTTATTTAATACATTTTGATGTAATGCTAATGTTTTGAAGTAAAGTACATATGATCGTACTAACGAGATATTTATCATTCGCGGTAAGATTGTACCGTGTCGAATGTGTAAGTACCATAGGTATTCAAAGTAATCTTAGAATTATAATATTATAAGAAAATACACATTCCTCTATAAACTACTTTGGAATAAATCATGTAAGATTGCTTGAGGAAAGGGTTTGGTATTATGTTCTTATGTTGATAATTATGATAATATTGAATACGTTTACTTCGGTCTTTCAAGACATCAATAATATGTATGTACCTGCGAATGTTTATACATCCAACGTATGTAAGCATTAACATGTACTCAATCATTAAGGCCTGGGTTTACTTTCACGCACATCACATAGACAATAGGCGAAAGACACAAACATAAGGCGAATGAGCCAGAGGAATGTAGTCTTATTCCAACTATTTTAGAAGCACGTCTGGATATTTTGTGATTATTATATGAATTTATATGTAATCAGCAGTGTGTTCAATTATTATGTGTAATAATGGAATACCACTGCCAGTCGAAAACTTTTTTCCCTGAGAGAAGGTACATTACTCCACTAGTAGTCCACAACATATTCTTAAAAATCGCTTTTTTTATTTATCCACACACGATACTGTGTCAATATTTTCCAAATATTTCCCATGATGTTTTCTTTTATTATCAACTGAGCATTATAAAGGTTAATTATTAAATATTAGCAAATTTTGAAAAGTTCGTTGGACATGACATGGACATTAATCAATTCGTTGTTCCTATATTCTTAACAATTCCAACATGACGAAATAACTAATCAAATTAAAAAATAACGACATAAACACAAACCAGTAAAAGAAACAAATGCAAATGCAAATTCCTAAAAAATACATTATTAGTTGAGTTGCGAACCACAGAACTATTAGATGACCATTCTACACCGGTCTTGGTCAAGTAGTGCATGTATCTTACATGTAATTCTTCGGATCTTTTTATACATTACCTACAATACCATGTGCTCTTAATTTTTTCTTAAATTCTTATGTCACATTAACTTCTAAAAGCTTATGCAATGTATTAATTAATAAATAACTAAAAAGATTATATCGTACAAACTATTCTATACAGTACATTACTCTTATAATATTTACCATATCTGTGATAGGTTAATTGCCAAATTTTCATATACACACGTGCTTGAACTTTTACTTCAAAGGCATATTTTTACTTTCCACATTGCTGAGTTCTTGTGTAGAGCCCTTTTTCAAACAGTCTAATGGTCGCGTTAGTCGACAGTAGACACTCGCGACGATTATTGCGGTTCAAGAAAAACCGGTGTTTCAATGGATAGTTAAAATTGAAGTGAATTCGATAAGAAAATAAAAGCTGCGGTAGGTTAAGTATGCGATTGGTTTCATTCTGGAGACACAATGCTATATTGTGAGGGATTTTTATGATATTGTAAAGGTTAGTTTATTTTCTTTACTTGTACCTTATAATATCAATAAATTTGCAGTAATTAAATAATAGATACAGAAGTACAAATAATGATGTAAATATTCAATGTAAAAAATATTTTCCTATTAAGAACTTGTTTAGTCATTTGTATATAATTGATTACATTTCAAATCAATAACAAATCGTTATCTCTCTATTAATAATATAATTTTTTACGCTTTAATAGCCACTAAAACGAGTGTTAGATATAATTGCTTTTCGTCATCGTAATAATAGGGAAGTTAAAGGAGTAATAGGTAATATTTTTTTAGAAAGAACTTTATTCGGTCGCTACTGTTACGATCTGCATAAAATTTTATATGTAGATGTTTTATATTTAAAATTAATTTAGGTGTTGTAGACGTAACTTGTCGATGTATACGTATTTTGTATTTATATTGACGTATATGTTATTTTGTACGTATACATCATATGTGTATATTTTTACTTAGTTTGTTTTAATAAAGCTAAAATAACTATGTGTAATTTTTCTACTAAGTGATTGGTGTAAAGCGTTAAGCAGTTAATTTGAAAGAAAAATTAAAAAAACAAGGAATTCCTAATAAACGTTATAAGTAATACACTTAATATCGAGCCTTTTCAGGAAAAACATCGTAAGCGACAATTTGCACTTTTTACAGGAGATAGTTTTTCCATTCCTAAATATAAAGTATTTATGATATATTTATAAAAAGTTATGACTTTTTGTTCATAACTAACCACAGATCTATTAAAATAGTGACTACTACTATTAATTTACAAACATAATTTTAGGAGGTTATAATAAAAAAAAAACATGTTTAAGATTTTAAGCTATAAGTATATTTCTCCTGAAAATGGCTCGAGATTATCATTAAACTGCATTTTGGCAATGTTTTTTAATAATGTATAAGAACATGTTATATGTATTTTTACCATCCGCTGGCGTGTATAATAGCTAATGCGTGTGCCGATGACGCGAGATCGAAATGGCCGCGGGCATCGGAGTCTGTTTGCACTATGATGCGTACCATGTGCACGATAAAAGGTTATTCAGCCTTAGGATGGAACTTGGTGACAAGTGAAGCGGATATTGTTATTAATATTTTACTGATCTTACTTTTTAACAACTGAAAAACTTTATGCCATTATAAAGACGTTTGCAGAATTAACAAGCAAATATGAAATATAATCTTTCATGTATTTATCTAGAGACATCTTTAACTAATCATTAGTCTATTAATTACCTGCCTTCTTATCTGTTTACTTACCCCTTAAAATTTCGCAGAGTATGACGAAGCTGTTTCTAAACTGTAACTCTTATGTTCAATTCTAATATACCCCTCATCAATCTTTAATTAAATTTTCATATAAACGACGCTATAAAATCTTTTATATCTAAAAAAATTCAAGTTCAATTACATACCAAAAATATTGTTCATTAAGATTTTTATCTTACATATTTTTCTTTTTATAATTATAAAAAAGTGCGAAGTATAAGTTTGTTAAAATTGCGGAGCTTTATAATTCAAAATTTGAATTATTTAAGATAGTATAAAGTCAAGCGACCATTTTTACTACATTTAATGTTTATAAAATTGTTTTTCGAACTATAGAATAGTGGTAATGCATTTTCTATAGACCGCTTGGCTAGCTACTGCACCCAAATTCAAAATTTAACTCTAGACATATATAGAAGTGTTCCAGTAGCTGTAACTGAGAGTTTGGCTTATTACTGTATAGTTGCACATTGTCATTAATCAGTCCAGTAATATTAAAAAGAAATGCAGCTGTTGAAAAAAAAGTTTCTAGATAAGCACAGATTATAGAAAGAGATACGATCATTTATGTTTAAAGTATCACTAGTTGGCTGTCTATCAAAACCTGTTAGATACTTAGGCTTACAATTATGGATTTTGGCCTAAAAGCTGATCTTTTATTACAGTCTATGAACTAAATATAAAAAAAAAAAAAATCCGTCTGGATTTATACGCGACAAAGTTATATCTGTTGTTATTTTCACGAGTAAGCGCAATATAAAAGTTTGTTACTTCGTCGTGCAAACTCTGAGAACGTTAACGTAACACATACTGTATATATGTGAATATACGATAGTACATAAGCCTTATGGTGCGAGTTCTAGTCGATATTCTATAGATTTTTTAGCCAGCTTGAATACTTAACATATTTCAACGTACGAGGTTCACATAAAAGGAAATGGTGCCTAGATTTCTGTTCAACTTGAATTATTTTAACAAATTCCTCTTAGTATAGTTGGCCTGAGTAAATTAACAAACATTAAATAAATTGCCTGGATAAGATTAATTACATGAATGGTTAAACGATTACTTAGAATTCTGGAATACGAGTCTAAACCTGTATACACAAATTTGTAACTAACTGTAAAGTTTTAGAGGATGAGTTTATTGTTTATCCATTGTAATTATGTCTCAGATGTGATCGCTTATGCTTCGAGCAGATCCGCATTTCTACAAAGAAAACCCGATAAAAGTGATACCTACTGTACTTTACGAACAGTTGTATAGCATTTTTTTATTAATATCTCACTTTCAATTAACGGTTTGATAATTTCCTGTATACATAAATAATTTATATGGTTGCAGATCAAAAGTAATGGTTTTTCAATATTTTTGATTTCATTTTTAACTTAGTTAATGAATTTAAGCTAAAAAATATAAAAAATATATTTTAAAATTTTAATGTTGCAACACCCGTATCGATTACTTTGGTGGCCAGTTCGAGCTTTACCTGTAATTGATGCAAGATAATTTCGCTATTTCATATATGATATGTATTACAATATTCGCAAGTTATAAAATGTTAGGCAGGGTGTGTCAACCAACAGTCGGGTAGACATGATCAATTATTCATAGCAAGATAAAAAACACAAATAAAAACTCAGTAATCCACGAGTACTGTTAATGAAAATCTTCACTATAATATTGTAAACAGGGAATATATGTATTTTTGTATGTTTGTAACGTATAAACTCAAAAAAAATTAGACCCAATTTAAAAGATTCTTTCATTATTAGAATGCCTCATTATCCCTAAATAACATAGGATATATTTATTATTAGAAAAAAATAGGGATCCTTACAAAAAATTTAATAATCTAAAACAAAGTAATATATAAACCTTAGGCGTCTAACGTAGCGAGCGGGTGACAGTTAATATTGTATGAAATAAAAACTACAACTTACCTTATGATATATTTTTATATTTAGGATTTATTTAAATTTTGGAATTTTATACAATTCACTTAGTAGATTGATTGGTTTGGGTTTAAATGCATAATACAAGTCGATACGAGCGTTTGAAATAAAAGATAAACATACAGTAGTGTACTGTTTTACAAACACTTCTATTAGCCGTAGTCATTACACAAACTACAAAAGAACTTCTAAATTAAAATTTATCTCAGCTCTACAAAGCAGAACATTATATACGCAAGAATACAAAAGGTAACTTTACAGCTAGGTATTAAAATATTTATACGCTGCCTGCTCGGCTTAAAATGGCACTGAAGACCTTAATACGACATCCTGCCTTTCTAATTTTATTCAGGTAGAATGTTTTACAAATAAATTTTCTAAAGAAAAACTTCTTACTACCGAAATATTTTGTACATACGTAAAGCTTATGAACAAAGAATGTATTATATTTTATGTCATTTGGTATATTATACTTAATATACTTTGCAGAAAATTGACCTTTCGGGATCATCAACATCGGTTGTCGGATTGTTTTTGGATTGTATTAAGCTTACATAATACATAGACTTCGCAGTGCGATTCTATTACCTTGGGGTTGAGTTTGATTAATATATCGGTAATTTTCCACTCCATAAATACAGCTCTAATTTTTAGAAATAATTTTACTGTAGGTATTTCTTCATATAGAATATAATATTTGCAAACAAAATATTATATAAATTAGAAAAGATAATCATTTAATACCTAAAACGCAGTCTTAACCGATGTTAAGTGACGATGTCGCTCAGCATGATAACAAGTTAATTGTAGTCAGGGAAATAATTTTTCTGCTCTTATAAATACAGTGTTTGGATACAGATTTTCCACTTAAAGGTGGCAGTGAGACAGGCGGGCATCATAAAATGCTTTACCATTATCTTGTGGTTTCATTACGATTTTTTCTTCCTCGAAAGTTTTGGTATTTTGTATGTATTAACGTATAAACATACGTCGATCGACACGGTATCCGTATAAACTACCCTTAAGCCATCATTAATTAATAAAAGTTAGATGGCCGCATATTAAAAAAGTCTCTAATAAGTTTTCAAATTTAAAATTGTGGACAGATATTGACTTATGTTTATATGCTGGCATACTTATTTTATTATCGTCATTTAGTCGTTATGTTTATGCTCATAAAATATATTAATACTGCCGCAAAATAACTTCCTAGAACAAATGAATTAAGAATAATGATGTAATTTTTTCGTTGCATAAATTTAGATCTTGTTTCACATCCTTAGTCAGTAATTTAAATAATATAATAAAAATATTATAGAAAAATGTATGCACACTTGCAACTTAAGTCAGGAAGAGAATTTGACACCGCTCTCGTATTGCCACGTAAGTATAAATGTATAGGCCGAGAACATGTCTCGGGGTCTAGTTACTACCGCAGCGTGGAATATCTATATTATATTGGTGCCCATAATATGTGAGAATCAAATGTTAAAATTTATTATTCTACGTCACATTTTAGAACAATGCAGTTTCCATCAATCTTTAAAACAATTTGTACATTACATGGTCCTTTATTTTATGATTTTTATTTGTACTTAATTATATTATTAATATCTCAGCGACCTAATCTCGCTCAGTGTCTTATAAAAAAACCACCTGTCTCAGTACATCAATCTAAATTATTCTACCTTCTTCGAATTTTCATCCAAATTATTACTACAGTTTGTAAAAGAGAGTTGCTCGAGTAATAGCATTCGATAAATTTTGTTCATATGTGATTCTATTCGAGCTTGTGAAGAAATACGACATTGATAAAAAGCGCTTTATGTTGAGCTATTCTACTTATTACGTTTGAAATAGAATAACTACAAGAGAAACAGGTTTTGCTGTCAGTATCTTTACATTATCTTTACATATAATAAAACTGTAATTGAACTAGATTTTTATATGAATATTTTTTGATAATCATCACTTGTTATTGATATAGGGCCTTATTATATTTTTTGATTTATTGTTTCGTGGTGTCATACCTTGTAGTGCATCGTTCTGGCATTACCGGATAGATTATGATAAAATTACACACGGTTATAACTAATATGATGCATGATACAGGGTAGTTTTTATACCATAAAACGTAAGGGTTCCTCCGCATGAAAGATAAAATTAGAATGTTTGTAGTACTTTTCGACATATTTTGATACAATTTTCTCCGTTTAATATTAGACAAATAGAATTAGGAGAAGTCATTAAAGAATATTTCAAATACTATTTTGGATATATAAAATTTATAAGCTACACTTTCAAAATTGCCACATGAATGTATTTTTTCATAGAGTTTTTTTATTTCATTTTTGAATACTTAGTCGTGTTTTAAACTACTGAAAGCTAGTTATAATATATATTTTTTTCTAATAGCGTTTTTATCAACAATTAACAAAGCTAGTTTTGTATACAAATGCACGTACGCATGAAATACCGAAGAAAATGTACCTCAATTTGTTCTCGGATGCGGAGTAATAATTGTAAAAGCAAACGTCATTAATATTATCTGAGCAGCCTTAACCACCAGTTGCGATGTGAGATTATGATATTTTATGAAACAATATTTGTTTGTTATAAAATATTCACGTGAGGCATTAATGACGACAGATGAATGATAATGTTATATACTGACGATATAAATAACTCTAGAAAGTTCATGATCAAGTTCCGTACACTGATTTAGTTTATGTCGTCATAAAAATTTATCGAATCCGGCCATTGTATCTGGTTGTACTTTTTTTTGTTAAATAATATTACTATAGGCACATTTTAAGAAATGAAGTACAATAGTAAATAAAAATAAGCATGGTTATCCGCCATATTTCATTGTCATATTTTCACTTCACGTCCACAGATTTAAATATGTTAAGGACATGAGTATATCAAAAGTGGCATATAAATATAGTCTCAGTGTAAATACACAAATTTTAATAATTCGAAAGTTTATATAATTTCAAGTAATTTCACTCATATGTTCATATGTATAAACTGGACTAAGAATAGCACATCTTTTTTGCTTTTTCACTTCCCGAGTTCATCACAACCGGTGCCCTTATTACGTATTTTTCAAAACCAAAGTGATAGCAAAAATTTCTAAACATTTGCTTCGAAATGACAAATTCGCATTATCAGCTTTAGTATACTAAATTTGGCAGTTGATGATGATTATTTGCTTTTCGCTGTCGCTTTGCTTTTACGAATTCCGTAATAAGGAAATGGAATCGTCAAAACGTATCGACAAACCCAAAATTGTACAAAATTTTCTGCTTACATTGTAATTTTTGATAGCAGTACGACATACCAATGTAATGAAAGTAACCGTCAAGATATTACTGTCGCATTTGTTCGGCTGCTATATATTTACTTGTTAACACAAAAGCGACAAATCAAAGATAAAGGTCGAAATTATCACTGTATGCATGGTCGCTACTGCCTCGTTTGATAACTAGGTATTCAGATCTAGAAATGGGTTACGCCTAGCGGTTTGTTTTTTTTTATAGTTAAGGTTTAGCGTTATGGTTGTAATCTCAGCTGATCTAAAGTGACGATACGGCCCAAGTTGGTAGACACGCTAAAATCTGTAGAGTATCTATACTACATCGGATACGTATCTATACTACATCCGATGCCATACTTACTGTATGGCGGGAACGATCCTGATCTGAACTGCCGTGCCGTATCACTCTCTTTCAACATTACTGTGCTGACTTTAATTCTTTATGATTCACATGAAATGATTACTCCAATTGCATAATTAAAAATGAATTTGTAAAGGCAAATCGTTATGATTACGTTGTAAAATTTATAAGCATTTATATAGATAGAGGCATTTGGTTGTGTCGGAATCTCACTCAGCGCTACAGACATAAACCTGTGTTACCGATTACACGAATAACATTCCATTTGGATGTTCGTTGATAATTTAATTATATTGTAAGTAATACCGCCTAAACTTCTTTGATTAAATAAATATAAAGAGGAAATGAGTACTGATAACTGTAATTTTGTGGTTTATACATTTTTAACGACTAGAAAGTGTCTACTTAGCTTTAGAAAAGATTCTATTTTCAATGTTTTACTTTAAGAGATTGTTTACTACGGTTTACGTATATTTTTACTGACTTTCATGTGTGAAAAAAATGAGAAAAAACCAGTAATTAGCGAAAAGGGATATTATGACTATATGTAGTCTTAGCGCTATTTTATTTAAATTATTTATGGCAATTTATCTTATTTGTGTCCACATAGAGAATTTTAATTACGTTATGAAAACTTTTGCTGCTTTTTATATTACTATAAAACTAGAAGGATTGCAACTTTATAATTATTTAAGTTAAATAGTATTTTACTATTATTGTTGTAGGTGTTTTGTTGGTAGTAGGTAAGTATCTTTGAGTAGATCTAGACTGCTAGAGCATTATAATTATGAGGTTAATAGCTTTGTGGAATTTTATTCCCTATTTTGTGCAGTAATAGTATTAGGTTAATTCATTTTATGAGGTTAGTTAATGAATGGTAGCCGACCTCCCGTAGGAGATGCCACCTCAAGAAAAATAAGACGATTTATTACAGATAATATGAAAAAGGAAATTATTTTATACTTTAGCATATTTTTGTAAGATACCGATTTTTTTTGTCTGAGTGTCAAGCACATTTCTATAAGTTTAGTATCATCACAAGTGTATTAATACCCAATACCTCATATCAGAACGCAAAGTATGTTGGGAATTGTATATTATTTAACGCGTTATGTTCTACTAATAAATAATCTTCGGTCTTTCAAATAAAACATACGGAAGTATTAAAGGCAATCAATGGAATTAGGTTGCATTATAGGTAATTATCGTTAATAATGTTACTGTGTGTAGATACCGCTATAACTTATAGTCTGTATGGAGCTGTTGATATTAAAATGTTTATATTTTTATTGTTGGCATTATCCTCTTTTTAAATTAACCCTTATATAAATACCCGGGTACCCTTTTTCATATTCTTACTTATATATCTTTTGTATTTAACGACACATTATCAAATCCTTTTAGATCCTCGTTATTTGAGTCTATTAACATTGATTCATATACGGTAAGATCTTTAAATATGCAAAAAATAATGTTTTTGTAGGATTTTTCTTGTTGTATAAATTACATATACCAATTGCCTTTTTGTAATGTTGTAACGAATACTTCCATCCAGAATATTTTGAGTCACAATTTGATGTTGAATTGGTGGAGTTTTAGAACAAATAGTGTTGTCTTAGGCAGTAAGTTTTGTCGTAGGTTGCGACAATTCACCACTAATTGTAAGGCTTTCAGTCGATTCATCATAATCCTCGTTTGTCTTAACCTCACTCTCACGATTTTCCACTAACCACAGATATATCTTATAAATTATAAAAATATTATAAAATAATCCTAATTATTGTTGAAAATAGATATATAGGGAATAATAATAGTACGTACCAGGATCTTCGCAGTCCGAGACTACTGAATGTTCTTTGATAGGTATGTAGTCCTTGTCGTCACTGAGTCATAATTATCGATAGCGTAATCGTCTCCCAATAACTCATTCAAGCATTTATTCTTTTCTTCAACCGTTGATCTATTAAGTTTTTAATGTTATAATGCTAAAATAAGCGTTTGTAAACGTATAAAGTAAATCTAGTGCATATAACTGCTAGCTTATATAAATAAACTTTACTACCTTGAAAACTCAGTTGGTGATAAATTTTTCATTATCTATAACAAAAGAAATTCAAGCAAAAAAAAAATAAACACGGTGTTCACAAAATATTCAAATGTTCACACTTCACTCCAAATCTAGTTTAAGAGTGACCATTATAAGTGCCGTATACTAAGTTGAAAAGAAATTTCGGCTATTCTTCTACCTCCCCTCTCGCTCCCAAGGTCAATATTTCAATAGAAACATGTTTTATTAGGTACTTAACTACTCTACCCCCTAATGAGATGAGTTATAATGTGAAAGCCTCCAGGTATAAAATTTTGTTTATTGAATGAATAAGCTATGTGGGTACCCCGGTACCCCGGCTATTGAACAACTGGCTATTGATATATGGCTTAAAGATTATAATTGGAGCGTTTCTAATTTAAGGAAAACACTTGTATATTTAGTACTGAACTAGCACAATAAATATAGCTCACAGTCAAATTTTAAAATTAAAAAATGAATTAATCATTCATCGTTGAATTCTTATGAAGTTTTATTGATATCGATTATTATAGCAGCAGAAAACTAAAAAGGAAAACAATATAATCATTTTGTATTAAAGTTATGATTGGTTAGTAATAAGTTGCGTATAGAAATATTGCGTCGGTCGACGTAACTTCTAATCTACATAAAGGTTTCAGAATTTTGTAAAGCAAAATATCGTTATAAAATTATAGCATTGTTACAGGGCTTTTTGACCTTGCTAGTTTCAACTCTTAAGTTGATATTTATCATCAAAAATATGGGTTTCGGCACTAGCCTTTTAGAGCCAGTTATGTAACTAGGTCCAGCGGTGTACCATCTTTGGATCACATCAGCAATTTATTATCAGGTAAAATTGTGATTACATTGTGATAACAAACTTATTAAAAGAAATAACACGTAAATAAGTTCATTCATAAATGCGTTACGTGTCATAGAAAATATGTACCTAATTTTATATCAGAGCCAACTCTGAAATATGTTTATTCTTGTTACTGTGGAACATTGAATAAAACTATCCGATCCCTAAAAAGGTTTTCGGTGAGATTAAATCGAAACAATAATGTATCTTAAGATAAACAAACTCGCTTTGGACGGGCCACCGCGAACGCGAGTTTGATAAAATCACCGACGCGTAATCCGGAGGCTGATATACGATTTTACTGTATCAGTGTCAGTTGATGCCAGTCATGTAATATTACTATTTAATATGTATAACAATTATTAAGTTTTTTACTCGATATATTAGTACTATAAAATATTTGCACAGTTAAGCTTTATTTATTATTATTAATCTTTATCTATTTATCACATTACAAAGATCCATTAACTAAAACTATACACAAGAATTAAATTAACATAATAATGACTTAATAAGACTATAAAAATTAAATATAATACATTACATTACAATATATTACAGTTTTCATAATAGAAGCTAAATCAAAAATAATCCGACATTATCATATGACGACTGATAGCCAATATTTCATAAAAGGACTTTCATACAAGCCTATGAGTGTTTCCATAATTGCATTAGGACTATCGCGAAGTTTACTTTATGTGGAGGCAATTTTCTTACGTCTAATAATAGCATAAAAATCATTATATAAACTATCCATTATGGATTTACTTCAAGCTTTTTAAAAACGCACCGGGGTATTTTAATTCGATTACTCAATGAACCTTATAATTTATAAATAAATTAGTTATTCAACGAAATAATAATAGGCCGTTAGTTTAAATTGCGTAAAGTAACCGAATGTGGTTTTTATTGTCAATGCTTAGTTTAATTTCCATATTAAATAGGCTCTTTGTGTAACACGTATAGTTTTATTATTGTGAATGGGCTACCGCTGCCGCAATGTAGGCAGCCGGACATACGGTGCGTGTGTGACATATATGGTTTTATAACGATATGTATACACACTTTTATAGGCTGAAAGCGTGAATGCTGTCCCCGGTTTCTGGCAATACCGGGGAATGGGGATCACCGTGGTGATTGTAGTGGGTATTTTAATGTGCTTGTCACCTGATGAGTCTTTATACGTCTTTTTTTATATTTTATAGGTTAAGCGTTATGGCCATAATTTCACTTGATCTTAAATGACGATACAGCCCAAGTTAGTGGACACGCTATACCTGTGGAGCGACTAGCTTTCAAGTGCTACACACTACACAAGTACTACACAGCTATTGGTATTTAGCGGCAGTTAACTTTAGGGTTAACAGTTAACTTTTAACAGCTTGTCAGGCGGGCATTAAAAATTGCCATACCACCATACTATGGTTTCCTCACAATGTTTTCCATCACCGAAAGCTCAAGCTCGTTGTAGGTTGATTCGTACTCACGTCCCTTGACGCGGCCTCCCTACACACTTCCAATGAGCTATCAATATCTCTTTCGTGGCCTTTTATTTTGCTATTATTTTACGTACGTAATTGTATTTTTTCATGATGAAATAAAAAAAAAATTTCAATAGTAATTGTACATTGTTTAATGGGTTACCTCTAGATATAGTCGCTAGTAGCGTTCAGTAAAAATTAACACTAAAAACTATTTAACTGTGCATTTTGAATTGGCAAGCTAATGATAATGATAGAAATATAATTTGTACATGTAGAAGTTAATTGTATTAGTATTATAAAGAATATAATATGTATACGTATTATAGCTGCAAATGTGTACATCTGATTATGGGAATATACGAGTATATTTCAGAGTATTATTGTTTATTCGTTTATGTGGTAAGACCTAATTAATAGATTACGATTGTTTTCTAATCTTATCCATCCTAGCGCTTATTCTTCCTTGTTTATATTTTATAGGTTTAGTATTATGGTCACATTATCACCCGATGATAATTGCAGGTATGGCCTAATATGAAGTACATACAAAGCCTAGTCGAGGGACGGGATTTCAAGTGTAAATGCTGGAATACACCTATAGGCATTCGGCGGCAAATTTTCAACTTAAACTTAAACTTAAGGCCTAAAACTATGATATGATTTTATCACTATATTTTTTTCACCGAAAGCTCAGGCTCATTGCGTGGATTCGAACAAACGTTAATTGACGCGGTGGCCGTTCAAAAAACCAACTGAGCTAACATCACCATCTATATATTGGGAAACCATAAAAATGCATATACGTATCCGTTTTCGTAGTGATCAGTCAAATAGTGTTGGAATAGATTGTTTTCATCTGTTATAAAATCAGTCATATATATATATATATAGTCATATATATATATATATGTATAGATTTAAATTTATATATCTAACAAATATGGGATAAAAAGTGTTCTATATACGTTGATTCATAATATTAGGTGCTAACGTGTCTAATTCCATCAAAATTTATTTAAAAATCAAAGTAATCTGCATACATGGTGCTAGACACACAAACAAAAATTGGTATAAAATATTTTGGTCTCCATATTAATAACAAAGTACATCTTAAATATAATCTTATAAAATATTTAACATACAGATTTATCTCAGTTATAGTTTTATTATAGGTATGTGTAGGTACAAATGTACTTTTTAGCTTTAAATAGTTCCTCGCTACAATAAATTCACTGCCCCTAAGGCCTAAGAATACGGAATTACGATACGGTGCTTACAACGGTCACGAATCTATGTAGTTTGCTATAGATATCTTTTTCCCTTACCGGTTTTCTAGATATACATTACATTTTTGTTCAATATAATTATGTGAAAAACTGAATACTTCAATATGATAAATGTACACGGCACGACAATAAAGCTCTCTCAAATTTATACAATTAATGTAACATTCCCAAATAATAACCTGTCACTCACATTTTCAACCTATCAAATACGTCTCATTGCTTTCACCTACTTATATCATGTCGGTGCCTAGAATCAATTATGATTAGGCTGCAGTGTGTGTTAGATGTCATTGACCTGCTGAAATCACGGGTGTTCAGCCAGTTATGTAGTTACATTCAATAGTTGCCGATCGTTGTCGCCTGTTGACCTCACGACTCTAACAAGTAGACTGTTTCTATCCATTTATCGGACACTTGAATAATTATTCGTTTTTGTTGTCTGTCCTTGAATAATTCGCACGCAGTTAAAATGTTTATTGTTTTGGCTGTGAAGTTGTATACGGTGTTTTATTCGTGCGCTGGTCGTTGAACTTTTTGGTTATAAGAATCTCCTATAGCAATTTCTGACAAAAATACATTTCGTACAAAAATTTTAAATGTCTGCAGTTTTCTAACTATAGTTTATTAACGATAAAATAATTAATTACACATAAAATAAGCAATATAACTCTATTAAATCGTACTTGATATATAATGATAGTCACGGTTCCTATCTATTGTATACAAGAATTGCTAGAAATAAACTTTTGTCATACTTTATAGGTCTTAGCGTTATAACCACAATCTGACTTGATATTAAGTTACGATGTTACCGAAAGTGGTAGACACATTAAGCGTCAAAAATATACTTAATAATATTAGATAAGCAACTTATTCTGTTTTTTTAATGTTGCACAACATAGTGACTACACTGATACTGATGTTAAGTACAGTACAATCCTAATTAGAGGCAACTGACAATGAATCTTAGCTCGGTACTAGTCAACACTGTCACGCTGGCCTACTTAAGTGCCTATTAAAGCCTCTTTTGAAGGACCCAATATCATAGGAAGGAGGGAACAGGCTAACGGGTAGACGGTTCCACAGTTCCTCAGTACGACAGAAATAATAATCAGCAAACTTTTTAGTTTGCGTATCAATAGGAGTCACTGTGAAGCTGTGAAACTGAAGTCACGTCAGCGTGGTTGTGTTGTGGTACGGGGGGGGGGGAAGGGGTTATATCAAATAACTCTTCACAAATTTTCCGCAAGTAGTAAATCAAAACATGTAAAGAACAGCTTTTAATATAAAAGGCGAATCGCTTTGCGGTTATAAACACCCTGAAGCGAACTTAGACGGAAAATGATTTGAAATAGTATTTTAATAAAATATTCAGTCGATGAATTACTGAGAGTAAATAAAGCAGTCCTGATTAATAGCCACTGATTGGTTGCGAACGCCCCAAGTCATGGCTTTTGTGTTCTACGGATACGCTAAAGATACAAGTACATCTATATAAGAATGTATAATTATATATATCGTAATATGCAACATAAGCAACAATGAACTAATTGTGCTTATTTATCTATTGGTTAGTTGTAATTAATAATTTCCCTAAATAAAGACTCGTTTAAGTCAGGATGATTATATTTAATGTGGTTTTTCTAATTGAACACAGAAGTATGTAATTATTTGAGCATATTTGAAAATTACATCAATATAACAATTCCCAAGAGAAACTAAAATAACGATTATAATACAAAATGTTCAATCTTACCTTAGATGTAATACAATTTTAGAAACGATGATTCAATGGTAGCGTATACGAATATCGCAGCAACGGACGTAAGTTTGAATTCCTGCAATGATTCTCGGCTTTGGATGAAGAAAAATATAGTGATAAAACCATAGTATTTCCCAGTGCACGTTTGGCTAGTTAGCGCCCTCAAAATGAAAGCCTGTCGCCAAATATATGTTTTGGTGTGTTTCGGCAATTGCAGGCAGATCTTCCAGGACGCTTAACGTGTCCATCATCTTACCCCACATCGTATGTTAACATCAGTGAATAAGTATGGCAAAACACTAACACTCCAAAGTATTAAAAAAATGGATTATTAAGTTTGATAATAAAAAAATATCTAAGCACAAATTTTGCTATATTGGAAGATAAATAAACAGTAATTAAAATAGTGAAACTAGCGGTCAGAAGTTTTGTGAAAGCACAATCTCATGTCTAAACCGTTTGATATGAAACAATAAGTAGGTAATCTCGTAAGTGGGAAGGCGCTCACACGTATTTAATATTCAGTAGTTTAGAATTCATTTTATCATGCATTTGAAAGTGTTGAACGTGAAACGTAATCCGTGCCACTAAATCACCGGTAAGTCTACGAGGTATTTGCGGTGTAACTTTTCCTTAAAACCGCGGAAAGTTTGCGTGTGTCACTAGCTTTACCTACTTGCAGGTGATATGCGGTTACAGTGTGTAATACGTGTTGTTTTTGCCTTATATAACTAAAAAATTATAACTTAGAGGAATTAATAGTTTTCTATTCAGTTTCAATACATTTATTATTATATTATATTCTATAATATTCATCATTTATTATTATATTATACAAATAATTTTACTTCGTCTTCCTGACATCGTTGAAGTGTATGTTTCGAAAACAATGTTTTAAAAGCTCAGATTATTTTAAAACTAAAAGTACCTAATATATATTTATAGTTGTTTCAACCCAGTGATTATTATATTATGCTTTTAATGGTAAGCATAATTCAACTCATATCTAGTTTCGTATTCGGACATTTAAGAACCATGTCGGCGCAGTTATTAACCTTCAGCGGCAGATCATTTATAACAAATCATGAACAAAAATGGCAATCCTGAAGAGTTTACTCCACGTATGTTAGGTTTCTGACATCAATCTTGTTGCGATCGATGGCTGATTATGAACTGGTATGCACTGACGTATCCTTGAACTCAATACACTTAAGCATACCGCTATAGTAAATTATACTTCTGGCGTATAGTAGTCGGCATCAAGTCGAACCCAATTGTCGTGTCCTACCAGCCCTGTACTTATAATGAGTTCTTAGGAATATATAACAGCAGTTAATGCTAAATTAACATATTTGTTACATGACTATAATTACTATTAGCGATATTATTATTGTCTCACCATAAGACCTAGCATTAAAATTAATTTAACGAATGCTTGTCCTTATCGTTACTAGTAATATTATAATTCCGAAAGTGAGTATGTTGGTTCGTTTTCACGCCTGAACCGCTGAATTGATTATAATGAATTTTGGTATAGAGATAAATAGGATATTGGAAACGGTGATAGGCTACTTTTGAAGTGAGGTAAAGAGAGGAATAAACTTTGTATGAAACTTTTTATTGCGTCATTCGATTTGTATTACAAAACCAATATTAACGCGAGTGAAGCCGCAGGTAAAAGCCAGTAATAAATTATTTATAAATAACATTAACTTTTTGACAATTATGAGCATATCGTATGGCGTAATACTGCTTGAGTTTTGAAAACGTCCAAATGGGTTAAAGGTTACATACATCCTGTAAAGCGGCAAAACAAAAGGAAATCACTGTGACGAATTTATTACTAGTCGCGCAGTTTGCGTACTCCAGTTTTCCATCTCTCCCATTCCGCTGCATATTGTATTTATATCGGTAGATAGAGGAATATGATACACCCGTAGAAATAAATAAAAAACAGCTAATATTCCTAGTAACGTTGTTAGTAATCGAGCAGAGAAAAATGCATTAACATCCGTATATGTATCCGTATTAAATTACTATAAAGTTTTAACTATTATTCCATATCCCGGAAGAACTCTTTTTATGTAGCATATAAGCACCTTTATGTGGTTTCTTAGTGTTAGTTAACGCCTATCCAATTTTAACAAAATTTAGCCAGTAGTCTCAGAGAGATGCGTCTACAAGGGGACATCTGACACAAATATGACCAAAATATATTTCGTGCCGTCTATATCGACAAAAAAGTACAC
Source organism: Actias luna (assembly GCA_039707435.1). Lineage (NCBI taxonomy): Eukaryota > Metazoa > Arthropoda > Insecta > Lepidoptera > Saturniidae > Actias > Actias luna. The sequence continues at coordinate 9,069,416 of JAZHAC010000006.1, read as the reverse complement.
CCAAATTAAAAAAAGTTTAAAATATAAGATTTCGATAAATTAGGTTTTTGTTATATGTATAGATGTCAAAATTCATTAAAAATTGCATTGCAAGGAGATGACGCATAAGCAATTTGTGGGTAATTAATTTCAAAAGAAAGTAGTTTCTAGTAGGTCACTATATCGAGTCCCTGTATGAGGCCAAAGGTGGGTGTCCTTAGTGGAAGTCCGCTAAGAGGTGATAATTGGACCCTAAGTTGCTGCACTCGTGTATCTAATACGTTTTGTGTTTGAATATACAGTTACGAGCCATCATTGTTGATGTCACGTCTAGTGTTGTTAATATAAAAAAAAATTTAAACATTACCTGTATTGTGATAAATAAATAAGCAATCTTTATATTAAAAAAATCAATGACAAAAGTTATTAAAATTATAGTTTTAACAAGTTTATAAGTTATAAAATTATAGTAACGGATTAAGTTTTTAATGTATCGACAATCAAAATCAAATCAAAATTAGTTTTTTTGAACTATGGTGGTAAACAAGTTTACGATTGAACTGATGGTAAGCAATAACCCAATTTTAATTTCTTCCTCAAACAACTCTGAAAACCGTAATAATCTCAAGAAAGCAATCTGCAAACTTCCGTAGGATAAAGGTATTTCATCTTTAGGGCTGGCTCAAGTTGAAAAATATCTCCGAGGACTCTTAAATAATTATATGTTGCCAATAATAGATATATTGGGCTGATTATATTTGCAGTTCTTGAACTTAAGGTGTATTATCTCTATTATAGATTTAGTCGGTTACTTTAGATGCAATCGTAGTCGAAATGTCAGCTCGTAATACAATTAAAAAAATATTGCGTCGCCTCTGTGCTCGTTCAATCCACCATTATGCAGTGGAAGGACTCTTTTATTTTGTTTTTCAACTGAACTGTATCTTAAAGATTCCATAACTTTTAATATGGAACATGCATTTTCATATTCCATATAAGCAATCTTTATAATAAAACCCTTTGTTTACGCGAAAACTGGTAGAATAATGATGGAGCCCATTCTTTAACGACCATTAGATAATTTCAACGGACACTTTTGAAATTTATTACTCACTTTATATAACAGTTACACAATAATTTCTTCTATTTATTTCACTCTTATACCTAAAAGGCTATACGCACACGCCTTCGATCTCAACGCTCTTTGTTTTTTTTTTTTTTTAGTTATGATGGTTAGCATATTTTTAATGTAAGGCTACTTTTTTCTTTTGGCGTCAACCAAATTATATCAAGGTGTCCATAGGCTTATGTGCTGCCATGATGGTAGCAATCACAAATGGGGTGGTATGGTTCCCATTAATATTTAATTATACCGTACATACAATAAAAACATATAAAATAAGGAATACTAACTTTAATATCTTACAATTTCTAATTGTTTTCTTTAAACCAGAGGATAATTGTATTCAATGCTTGGGACTTTAACCTGTCACTACAGCGGCTAAGTGCACTTGAGATTAATTACAATAACGAAATGATAAATATGAACGTATAAGGGCGTGACTATCGTTACTTTAAGGACGACTTTCTCTTTAATAAACTTATTAAAAACGATTACTGATTTTTCTTTAAGTGTCTTGTGTTTTAAATATTTTTACTTAAGTAAATGGTAAAGTATAGTGCTGGTGTTCTATTATTTCACATCTGTTAAATTAATTGTATAAAAAACTGTTTCTTTCACGACACCCTTTTCATGAATCCAGTGGTTAATTAATCTGTGTATAATAGTAATGTAGTTCTGGGTCTAATTATTTTGGGTTTGGTTGTTAATTTGGGACCGTAAATTAAATTTATTAAGTCTTTTTCACTTGACATTGGCGAAAATGCTTGCAGAAGCAGACGTCGTAATACAAAAAATAATAAAAAATTTATCATACAAGGTGATTGCATGGTACTCGATAGTGAGTAGAGTAGAATCCACTAGCAAAGGTAAAAAAAATTTGAGCCGTAGGTGCTGTCAAACCAGCCTTCAAGCCTCCCTGGAGCTGAATTGATATGCCCGATTAGTTCGTTGTTAGGATCCCTAATTCAGTAAATTAGTAAATCAGATCCTGCAATAGATTAATTAGATTTGCGAAATTACTTCGTTTCTTTGGGACTATTGCGTTCGCTGTCTTGGGGCTGAGTGCCCATAGCATTCGCCCAAAAAAGATCGGAGAAGCAGTCACAGCCCTTCAGGCTAACAGCATAAGTCTATTCGAAAAAGAAGTCCGATAAACTCAAAAAGAAGACACTATGACATGGTCTATCACCATGTGTATTGTGATCGTAATCGGGTACAGATTGAAATTACATTATGATTATAGATTTATGTAAATAGTTTGTTAGTTCAAAATTCGTAAGTTCTATTCTTGTAACCCCGCGTACTTGTAGATTGCGAATAGACATGTACGCTTTAAATTTATTAAAAAAAACTTGTGTATAATATATTATAAAAAGTATGCGTCTATCATATCTCTTTAAATATACTTGTTTACAGTTTTATTTCTGAGATCATGCTTTTCATGTAGCTATTTTTATCACACACTTTTACGAATTTTAACGTATATGTAAAGTACTATCTTTTATTCATACATTGTAGCACGGTTATACATAATACTGGTGATGATGTGTTTAAATATATTAAGAGTCAGCCTTAAGAGCCGTAAGAGAAAGGCTCTAAAGTTCCTTGGTGACAGATTTATCAACAATTGGCAGTATTCAGTAGAGCATTTTAAGAATAGTTTATTACCATGTTTTAGTTTCATCATTATCCTTCATCGAAAGGTTTGTTCTAAGATTCGAAGTCCAGTTATTTGACTTTGTAATCAAACCCACTATCACTGAGTTATCGTCGCTCCAAAAGTACCGTTATCTTTTATTTCATTGTAACTAATGTATATTTTATTTGGTAGCCTGACGGTAAGTATAGTACTGCTCAAAAACAACAAACACTACCTGCAAGCTTCTCGTTAATAACAACCCACTAATTTAACACAAACACGAGACACTAGATGAAACGGACTTATCAATGCGTGTATTTAACTACTTTATAGGTTTATCGTTTGGCCACTATCTTACTTAATGTTAAGTGACAATGTGGCTAAAGACAGTAGACACGTTAGTTTAATGGGTGGACTAGCTCTCAAGCGCAACTGCCGAAACACACTTGTAGGTATTTACAAACGGCTATTGTTCTATAACGATGTTTTCCTTCACTAAAAAGTCAAGTTTATTGTAGGGATTTGAATTCACGAACATCGACACGGTATCTACGCTACCTCTGATCTATCATTGCTTGTGTATGGTTTTCCTGATTTCTAACATTCAGTTATATTGCTGAGTATAATCTGTATTGATCTTGGTCCGCGACATAACTATACTGTCATTACCTATCACAGTTTGTTAGTTTGGATGTATTAGGTAATCTCCGCCACCGTTAATCCGATTCATGAAATTATTTCACTAATAAAAGCTGTATCATTTCTGAGTGCTGCAGACTTTTTAAGTGTTTTGTGAGTGTGAATAAAAATCATTTTATATCCAAATATCTAATGTTAAAGACAGAGTACTGCAAGAAAACTAAATGTTAGTAATTATCTTTTCCCTTGACGTACTTCATAAAATGTTTTTTTTTTAATAATTATATTATATTAAGCAACAAAAGGTAGTCTAAAATTTAACCAGAGAATACACAGATGGTATATAAAATAGGTTGTAACTCGATTTAGTGGTACTTGAATTATAAGCACATTAATAGGGACACGCTACATTATAAATATGCAAGGAAACAGAAATCTATTCTAATATTAAATGTTTGTTTGTTTGTATTGTTTGCCCGAACGCGTCAACCTTAAAAACTGCCGGATTTTATTAATCCGGATTAATTAAAAATCCGGAATCGGATAAAAAAATGTATTTGATAGAGAAATCATTGAAGAAGCCTTTGGGGAACTTAACATCACGCTACCACTAATAGGAGCAAAGCTGTGTTGCAAAAAGTTATAAAAGCGGGACAAAATTATTAATTAAATTTTAGTACCACGCGAACGAAGTCGTAGGCACGGCTAGTTAATATTAAACAATATGGCTACTAGCATAATATGAATTGGTTTCGATAGTACAATAAAATTATACTTCATACATGACAATGATTCTCAGTCGTTTTAATACATAAACTATTTGCTTACTGAGTGGTAAGACGCGACATTTATGGCTGTCTCAATATCGATCACTATACACCAAGTGCAACGCCCGTCATAGTGTAAAACTACTGTCTGGAATTAACCAGTGTATATTCAGCGATCGAAGGAGGAATAGCAATCATTATTCTACAAGGTCGCGACCACAGTTGCTCTCTTTTGGGTTGTCAAGTATGAGATCAGCCACAGTATGTATATCCAACTAATGAGAGGCTCGCAAGACGTCATGATAGCGATAACCTCGCATGGATTACTGCGTCGCTAACCAAGTCGTCTTTTAACAATTGATAACATAAAGAAAACTTCAAAAAGTATGGGATGAAATATGCCAAGGGGACTTTAACAGTTGATTTTTGAATGTTGAATTTTGTCACATACTCTTTTTTTATTTTTCTTCAATTTAACAATTGTAGAAGGAAACCTTGGCTAGGAACACTAATATCTCGGTATTTGGATTGGATTGTGCTAATAATCTGGTATAAATTTTATATCAGGACCGAGTACAATATTTGTATAGATACACTTAATACTATTTGTACTATTCTAATCTAATGGAACTGAGTGAATTGGAACAATAAAATTTATCTATAGGGTGTTGAGGTTGACTCTTATGTTGAATTTAAGTGTAAGTAGACCACCAAGAGTGTGAATGCACCATCTTAAGGTAAACAAATAGCAGTGATTCGGATATTTTATGTCGTTTTTATATAGAATTAGTTGTATTTATGTGGTATTAATGTAATCCTCTTAAGTGAATATGTATGTGTTTTAAGGATAGGCCGGGACTTTTGTTTTTTTATGTGTTAAAGTAATCTTTTTTTATGTCTCTTTTTATTATCATTTCTCTCATAAAGCGACTGGAGCGTGAACTTATAAAATATCTCATATATCTGTATTAATGATTTGGGCTTAACTTTTGATAATTTGATAAATTAATCTATTCCAACATTTAAAAGTATAATTGATTATATAGGAATACCTTAGATTGTGTGAATTACTGTATTTTAAGAATTGTAACATAAGCTTTAGGTTGCATAGTAACAACGGAGTATTCACCACGTGTTAATAGGACACGATTTTTATATTAGATTGTATTGCGCCTACCATATATATGTAGACATAGTTACCTAACAAGAAGTTACAGGCTAACGTAATAGCGTCAACCCTCGATAGACTATAATTAAAACTGTGGAAAATATTTATTAAAAATATTTAAAATAATTATTTTCAATAATATCTAATAGAAATGAAGGGGAAGGGGCCATTGTCGAATGGTAATAATTGCTAGACTTTATCTCAATGTCCTGACCAGTATTATTAGCATATACGAAAATCACTAATTTCTAGAAAATAGTAGAATTGCGCTAAGGCTCTTTTTGCATGCACTTCGTAACTTTCTACTTTTTAGTTTCACTTGTTATCAAACCATTTTTGTTTAGTCTATTTAAATTACAATTTATTTAACTATTGACTACAATTCTTTGAAACACCTCTCACTGAATCTATCCCTAAAATATTATCTATTTATTAATATGTACGTGCAAAACATTTTATCTTACATTCCTAAAATTTACTAGTAGTATACAATTTGTCTTTCAATCAGTAGGTTCACGGAAGCCATCGAGAATATATAAGTAGTTGTTAATTAAAAATATGTCTCGGCCAAGGTGGATATCACAATACAACAACACTTGATTGATGTAGACGTTAATGTTCCTTCTAGCAATTGAATGATAAACGCTGTTTTGCAATTCCGCTGACCATAGATTGATACTCGGTATGACTCGTCGAACTGATTTTTATTGCCAATCAAATATTTGTTAGTGTATTCTAGAAAATAAATTATTAAAACCGATTGAAATATTTAACATTTCATAACTCTTGTTTTCCAACGTAAAAAGCATTAACTTGTAGATAAAAGCAACAGGGCGAACGTATTGAGAACATATTAATTAAATTTTATCCCATTTTCGTTCCAGCGTAGCTGATAAATTGTCCCTTGCTTGGATTTATTTCCAGGTGTTTGTAGTACATCATATAAAATTGTAAACCACGTTAGAAGTCACGGTTGTGTTCGAACTTCGAAGTCCAGTCTGTTAAAAGCTACACGCATGGGCGTACGGGCTACGCGTATGCCCAGCACAATCGCCCTTTACTAGAGCGAAATCTTTCGTAAATTAAAAAGTTGTCACGTCTGTTTTAAAACATTCCATTTATGTAATAAAAGTGAGAAAATACATTTAAAACTTGTAAATTTAGGCAAGTTTTGTTCTTTATTGGTGAGTATTATACGCAATTTTAATTTGTATATTTTGGTTTCTTCTCTGGTTCCTTTCGTTAACCTTTTGAGGTAAAATTTAGTAATATATAAAAGTAATGGTTCAATATTACTTTGAAACATTTTTTATGTTAAATAGGTAAAACGAAGAGGTTACGATGATATAAACGTTGGATTTAAAAAAAATATTAAATATGTCGAAATATATGTCGTTTTAGAGCTCATTCTATATAAAGTTACAGACAATATATTTGTTTTAACACATCCAATTATTTATCTATTAAACTCAAAAATATTAAAAAACAACAATTCTGAATTTGGGTTCTAGTATGTTACTTTATTTTTAATTATCATTTTCTTTCTAAAATAACATATTCATACAACATAATTGATTTAAAGTTAATATAAAGCGAAATACATAAGGCAAAAGCATTTACACTTTGTATTTACGCATATCGGAATGCGTGTAAACAGCACATCTGTCAATGGTAAGACATTATTCAATAATTACTCTAAGTGCACAGTGAGTTTATTTATATTTTAGCACTAACACGTGTTAATGCTGTTATCATAATTGGTATCTACTACATTCACATGTTATTAAATAAACATAATAATTTCCGGACAGAATTGATAAGAACGGTGGTAGGGCTTTTTCTGATGCCGCCAAATACCAATAGGCTTGTTCCGGTAGTTGCATTTGAGAGCCAGGCCTTCCAAAATAAAGGCCGACAACTCACCTGCGATTCCACTGGTGTTGAGGGTGTCCATGGGTGGCGGTGATTACTTACCAATGAATCGCTTGCTTGTTTGCCCGCTATCACATAAAAAAATTGTAATTATTAATAATTATTATAATTGTAAATTGTAATATTACATTTCATTACTTTTGGTAATTTCCTGCATTTAAAATATATTGGAAAACATAAAGATGTGTTTCAAATTTTTATTAGTGAGTAAGAAACATATTCGAGAACACTTGTGGAATCGGGAAAATTGTTTTGCTTGATTGAGGTTGTGCAAAAAACTATATTTGCCATTCCTAGTCCAACTATGAGTGGAATCCGTTTAGCTACGTCCCTCAAAATGTTTTTACCGTACCGTCAATTTCCTTTACAGTAAACTAGGTGTGTCCGCGATTCATTCACGAGGAACTAAAAACAATTTAATAAGTTTTACTCGTTTTTATAGCTTTTTACATTGCAACTTTGCTCTTATTAGTCGTACCGTGATGTTAATTGACTTCAAGCCTTCGTCGTTGATTGCGCTATCAAATGCGATTTTTTTTTAATCCGACTTGTATTTCCTAAAATTAACGCGCTTAAACCATCAAACCAACAAACTTTTCAAATTTATAATATTAATATAGATGAAGGACGATATGACTACATGATGCCATCAAAATATTAATTAATTTTAAGAATATTTTTTTATTATAAAGGTGAAAATTTATGTTAAGGATTCTTTTACTGAATGAAAGTTACGATTAAACTAACGATTATAGACTTTTTTTTTAATATTTATATGTAATTAAGTTACACCAAGTCGAGGGTGGTTACTTGTTTTTCTGCATTGTCAATAGTTAACGCCAGTTATATGTTTCGAGTAGGTCACAAGAGACCACCTGCACCGCCGTATCCACCGATGTTTGAATGGTCTCTTTGTACCTGTAAGTAGCAAGATTTAAGAGACACTAATAGATGTGGCATATTTTATGTAACATCTAAGTCACACATTTGTTTCATGGCTTAAAAATTAATATATATATGTAAGTAAATAATAGCTATTCACAAAAAGTCAGTACATAAATATGTGTATAAGAGGTAAATAGGCTTGCTGTAGTTAAATAATAGAATCAAACATCATCTTTTTGTTAATTTCATAATTGTTAGTAAGCTCCGCAGGGCTCGTGCTGTAAGTGCAGGTACATCACGGAGTTGCGTATGATGTTATGACCCAATTTGTTCTCTTCATTATTTACCATAGCAAAGTAGGCGAAATGATAAAGTTCCTCATAATTTAGGCCACCAGTCGAAGCTCGTTTAGGCAAAAATTAGAGAAATGTTCAAATTTATAAACAACGTAGTATAATGGTGCAATTTCAGACTTATGTGAAGATCTTTTATGTATTGACACCTATTTAAATTTTGGCATGTGTAGTGAAATTAAAATATGATTACAGAAAGCATAATAGATTTTTTGTTATTAAATATATACATAAATTTAACTGATTACTATCTTTAGTTCAGTTTTAATATAATATAATTAAGACTAATATATTCTACTTTACTTTGAAACTTTTTGTAATAATCCTGAGATTTATTGCATTATAGTCTATATAGTCCTCCATACAGTCCATAATAGTCTTCCATATATATATATTAAAATTAGTACAATCTTTAAAAACACCAAGAGTAGCAAAGTGTATTATAATGTAGTTTGTATTTTTTAGGTATGTAATTGGTGATCTTTATATATTTTTTCTTTTAGTATTTCATCTCTTTAACACTATATAGATGTATGTAGGCGTTAAAGGCTATCGAGCAGGCGATGAAATAATCCGAGAAATATCTGAGGCTTGAGAAGTCTCGTTAGTTTTTGGTGGCACATGTAAAAAATTAAAAACTTTCATATTTCAAACTTCAATTGAATAACTACATGATTTATTTTATTCTTTATTGCTATACTATTACTGTTTTATTTAGGCGTGTATAAGCTTCACTACGCATAGTAATTTATAAAGATATGAAGGATGGCGGAAAATATTAATGTGTCAAGTTGGGGACCAGTGAAGTAAGTTTCAGTCTATTGAAGTACCAGTCTATTAAAAAACAGTTCTAAAATGATCAAAAAATTTTAATTTCTCAAGTCTGATTAGATGATAATGCGTTAAATTAGCACAACGAATAACAGAACGTTTAAAGTGGTCCTACGCAGCTGTCATTTAAATGCAGTTGTTACGCGTCTTCATTTATTAAGTAAATAGCTTCTATACCGTCTGTGTTTACTCGCGTACTGATAACAGGTTATCCGCTTTAGCATACTGACACACTGCACGCGTGTCGTAATAATTTAGTAACACTTATATCACAATATTTACTTTTTTAATGACTATGCTTTCGAGAAGATTATTCTGCGGCCACGGTCGAGCGTAAATGCACGATTTCGTTTGCATATTCTATACGTGTAAATTTGTTACGCACCGAGTTCGGTGACCTGTCGAAGAGGTAGATAAAGATTTTATAAAGGAAATGGTTATATAATAAATTCCTGTAGTTTTCGATTATTCTATTAATACATTCTGATACCTGATACCGCTATTTCCCTTTCAGAGTGAGTCAGTATTTCTCACGGCGGAGTGGCGTGGCATAGCGCAGCGGCCCGCATTGTTTACTTCTTATCTTAGTACTTCCGTTTGTGTGTGTTATCGAATCAAAATTGTTAATATCAACACAATCGAACATTAATTAGGAATATCCAGTAACACTTGCATTACATTTTGTTATACTGTTAATTGTACTGAGAATATGGGTATCACTCGCTCCTGCTTATTAAAAAGTTTTCGTGATTAATTTTTATTAAGTTCAATGCAGGTTTTTAATTATTAGATACATTCATTACTTCCTTTCTTTGAACCCTAAAATACAATTATGCGTCGGCTCGTGTTTTGGATAGACGAGCTTTTGCTAGCATATCCGTATAGTAAATTATATATATATAATTACAGAACATGTCTTGACTGACGAAAAATCCATGGAGATTTTTAGCTATGGTGTTATCACTGCAAACTGTGAAGCTACAAATTTTATTAAATGTGAGCACATAGAAAGACACTACAGAAAACAACAACCAAACGATTTCCTAAGTAACTCATTGAAATTTACTTATTATTATACACAAGCACTTTTTCAGACTAGCTCCTTCTGTTTTGAAATTAGATACATACAGTGTTGTATATAGGTGCTCGGTAAAAAAAAATATGTTACAAGAAAGTGCCCTGCGATTTTACTCTCATAAAAATTTGAAGCAATGGTTGTGTATTGACCCCGCGTATTGGTTGTGAGTTCGATCCCGGTAATAAGCTTGATCTTTCGGTGTAGGAAAATATTGTGATGATACCATAGTATGGTGATAGGGGGTTTTTAACGCCCATCTGGCTAGCTACCATCTGGCTACCACATTCAAGTTGAAAATCTACCGCAAAGTACCTGTAGGTGTGTTCGGGTAGTTGCATTTGACAGCCAGTCCATCCACTAGTCTTATCGTGTACTCCATCTTGAGCCTCACCGTCAGTCAACATCAGGTGAGATTCTGATCATAACGCTAAACCTATGAAGTATAAAACGAGAGATAAATTTATCGGAAAATTTGTTCTTATTGGGAGTCTCTATGTTGTGAAAAGATGCATAACAAATTTCAAATCAATTGACATAATAGTTTTTGAGATACTGTGCTGAGACTGTCAATAAGCCATTTGCTTGTAACTATACAGGTATAAATAATTAACCGCTTCCGCTTAAAAAAAAAGAAAAGGCATTTAATAATTTCATGCGGCTCGAACTGCTAAAACAACTCGGGAATGAAAATGTGTTTATAATGATTCGCTTTATAAGCCAAAGCCCGATGTAATTAACCTCTTTTTCTGAAATGAACTCAGATTTTTCGTAAATAAAGTGTAATAAAAACTTGATATAATGTTTTTTTTATGTTAATCGTTTCTAAAAATAACGAAATTAACACCGTGTCTATTATCACCTTCAGATATTCATACAAAATACAATAAATTTTTGCAGTATTCAAAGGGGTTGAATTCTGAAAATATCGCTTTAAATTCGCAATGCGTGAACACACTACCCGGCCTCAGCTCAAGCCGAGAGGGGCATGTGACTAACCCGATCAAATACCAACTAATACACCACGGTGACACTTAAACCTCGACTTTCCAGAGACCAGAGACAGCTTTTACACTGTTTCTAGCCATGGTCGGTACTTCTAAGGACATGTTGATGAATTCGTATTAGTAACACTTTTGAAGTGAAAACCTTGTTTAGACAGGCTGACCATTTTATTTCGTGGGTATTGAAAGAAACAAAGCAGTCACGCACTGCTATGTAACTCTCGTTCGGGTATATAGCTTTATTTAAAAAAAATGTACCGAAATTAAAACACTTAAATTTCTGTTTCTTTGAATACCGTTTTTTTTCTTCCATCTATTTGTTTGTAATTCTATTTGTGGAAACTTGTAAATATCCCAAAGTTCATCTAAATTTAATTTAAACATTGTATATAGCTGTAAATTTTGCATGAGAGCGACTACCTCCGATCGATGGTTATTCTCTTGGTGGTCATCGTTGTTTTAAGATAATTATATGTTTACTATCAGAATTAATGCCGTTACTCTACTACCCTACTCTAAACAATACAAATCTACCCATTCTAATGACTTCTCTACAGAACTCACTCTGGAAATCATTGGTTATGATAATAAAACGGACCGATACATACAAGAGTTTATAAATACATTATGTTAATATGAAATATCAACGGAGTCATAAACATGTTTTTTGATAAATTTACGATCAATAATTTCATTACATAGAAGTTTATAACAAAATCTAAATATATCTTCTTTATTGTTACAGGAAAACATTAATTGCGACGGCCATGAAAATGCGTGAAGTTCGACATGGTGAAAATTAAATGTGAAGTGACGTGCGACAAGACCTTTAAAATCTGTATAAAATGAACAAACAACTTAATTTTGATGCGTGTCAAAGTTTATAGTGACGACGTAAAATGGAGAAGAAGAAGCACATTGTTTTAGATACGGTGTTATGGTAAGTATTTATATGGTTTTTTAATACGTTTAACATTTAGGCCATAATCTCACCTGATCTTAAGTGACGATACGGCCTGAGATGGTAGACACGCTAAATTTGTGGAGGGACGAGTTCTCAAGTACAACTGTCGGAACACACCTATTAGTATTTATTTGGTGGCAGATTTGCAACTTGAAGGAGGTAGCTAGCCAGAGGGGCATTAGGAAAAGTCTTACCATCATGATATGGTTTTATCACAATGTTTTCCTTCACCGAAAGTTCAAGCTCACTGTAGGTGGATTCGAACTCACGTCCATCGACGCGGCGTCCGTACACACTACCACTGAGCTATCATCGCTTCAATATTAGTTTATTTTAAATTTAACTATGACGCATGATTCTATGAAAGTTTGTTGATAGTAATTCAAAATGTACATCATTATGGTTTAAAAATTTCAGTTCGTAATTGCTCTATTGATCTTAAGCATCTTTCTTTTCTATCGCTGTCCCGATTTTAAACTAATCTCATCCTGGTTTGATCCGCGATTTTCTTAATCCTTCAACCCCTTCATCAACCCAACCAGCTGTTAGACGTTTGACATCTCGTTTGTTCGTATGTGGCCCCCAAATCTACCAACACTTTATTTAGGTAACAGTCAGTACATAAATATATTTCACTACGATATAAAGTAAAATCACTACAGTATCATATAATTAAAATCCACAATTGAATTAGAAAAATCATAACATTACAATCTAAGTGTAAAAATAACAAAAAGGCAATAAGAATTAAAAATGTCAAAAGAAAAATTCTGAAAAATACACAATATCTTAATATCGGTCTTTAAACCAAACATCGCTAAAAATGTTATATTTATAATAAGAGCGTTGAAAAAATGAGTTCTGCTAACATATATAATCTAGTAACATCTCCATGTCAGTTTTATAATTCTCTTCCCAATATTGCAAAGTTCAGCGTAACCTCGAATCTTCACATTTCTCTCTTAATCTTGTGGTTGAATAACAAGCATGACGTACTCCACGGTTTTTTTGCTACCTTTATTTTATGCACAGCCTAAACTGTCAGTCTCGATAATTCGATGTTATGGTGAGCAGGCAGGCTAAGTTGATTGTATATACAAATTTTAAAACATTGTCGAACACTAAAACTTTTTAATTATTATTGCCATACAACTTAGGAATGTATTTAGTATTTTAATGTGAACCTATACCAATGAAAAGAAAAGTATATTAAGAAAAATTAACTTTTTTATTTCTTAGAAATAGTGAAAGTTTACGTCCGCAATGTTGTAAAAATGTTTTCGACAGACTGAAACTACACAATAAACTCAATACCTAATAAATCCGACTGAACGGTACGTTTACGACCGCGGTATACAGGTTCGCTGCTTTTACGCACTATCCGGCGGGGGCTTTGTTTAATTTCTATAAAATATATAGACATCATTCATATTTATAACGAACTAGGTAATTTTTATATGTTCTAGGAACGATTTTTAAATAATTAAACGACTCAAATATTCTAAACTTAAAAATAATATTTTGTTTCCAACTTGTTTATAACACTTGACGCGAGATGGGTTCCGTTAAAGTAACATTTGACCGTAGTAAATAATATTTTTCTACGAACTAAACGGTAAAAAAATATTCACCGTATTGTTATTGTACTGAGAATCCTTTGAGAGTAAAAGTAAACAAAAATTATCCGGTCCATTCACTAGGGCACGCTCCGACTCGGAAGAAAAAGATGAGCAAAGTTTGATTGAAATTTAATATTACCTTTGTGTATATTGTTTTTTAAGTTTATGTTATAACCATAATCAATTCAGGCCTAATTCAGGTTTCATTTATTTTATTTTTATTCGTCAAAACCATTAAAAATTTAATTAAATTTAGTCGGCGTATTTCATTTTCATAAATGTTTCATCATATTTTCCTTAATTTTTTTATTGTTTGTGTTTGATGAAAGCTTTTAAAATGAAATGCTTCTAGAAATATGCATTATTTATACAAAACATTTGTCATCGAATTATTGTCGTTAAACACCTATTGGTATGTTCGCATAGATGCATTCGAGTCCCATACACACTAGTTTTATGACTATTTTTGCAGCACATTCTCACTTAACCTCAGGCGAGACAGTGGGCAAACATTACATCTATAAAAAATAAAACTAATCTACTACAACGCATTCAGGGCGAGTCTTTTAATAATCATTTCTTATAAACCATATTGCATATATTAGATTATTAGCCGTTATGGATTTTAATATAGATTAATTTTATATATACCGTATTTATATTGATTATAAAATTAATTTCATTTGAATAATGATAGAATATAACGTAAGCCACAAACACGGCGTTCGTAGGAATGTAAATAAGCTAAATATTTCGTTTTTTGTGACGTTAACGCTAATCAAATTTTCATACGTATATTACGATGTTACAACGTACTGTCATATCGTAGCGTAGACAAGCGATCTACATACTTTACGATTGTAAACTGAGCTATGAGTCGTGGTTACATTTTATGAATGAAGAATATTATGTTAATTCTCTATATTGTATTCCGTTGTATGAAATATGTATAGGGAATTATAACTCGTGTAGCGTATTGTAAGATGAATAATAAATATTGGCATGCCCTTAGTAGTAGATAGGTGTGCCCTACATTTGCAGTGATCAATGCAGCAATGAAACAATCACTATAGGATTATTATTGTTATTATTATAGGAGGCCCTCCTGAGGCCGGCCATGATAGCTTGTAAATAAATAGACTAATTTCCCATTATGTTCGCTTATTTTAATTTATTACTTTAATCTAAATTTACCATTATGCTATTTACCTAGTATTATTATTTTTTACTATGTTATCCGTAATAATTAAGTAAATTTTAGTTTCTTTTATAATTTCAATTGTAATACAAAAGTCTCTGATCTTCGTCAAAGAGAATATTCAAAGAAATAAAAAATCATAAAAAGGTAGTTGGAACGGCACGCAGTTTAATTTACTGAAAGTAATACCACTGTTAAAACTAAATGAACCTAACTTAAAAAAACCCTTAAATCGACTATTTATTGTGCAGTCTTAGTATATGCATATCTTAATATGGACATTATGTTGGCCTTAGAGGCTTCCACAGCTTCACCGAGCTTTGGGGACGAGCACTAAGACACTCAGCCCGAAAAATATTATTTTATTTTACAAGGGCTTTTATATTATCGCTTCTGCTGCAGTAGGCAATTACGCCAATGTCAAGTGAGTAGAACTTTACACAATTAACGAGCACTAAGTTACAAACAAATTCAGAATATTTATTTGAAGTCCTCACAAATGTTACAAAAAACTGTTCTGTACAGGATTCAAAACCGCGTTTGGTACGGTGATTGGAGCCAGGCTTCTGGTTTGACCTCTATGCTTACATTATATTTAAAATATTTATAATAAAATATTATAATAATAAACTTCATACGTATCGCATTTTCAATGTTAATTAATAACTCACAGGTAAATAAGGAGAAATTTTATTATGCATATAAATTTTATGACATTATTGATCAGTTAGCAGCAATTTATTTCTAAGTAATGCTTTGCTGTCCTCATATAAACGATTTAAGCGACAGTGTATTAAAGCAGGTAATTTCGCTAGTGTCGTATAGCCCGGAGAAATGGAATAACAGCTCTTTTATAACTGTTTATGGCAGTGTTAAGCTGTTCATAAATATAAACATTCATAAACCTAATGAAGTCATCATTCTAACACAACTGTGATCTTTATTGGACATTAAGTGGATTTTGATTTGTTCGCATAATAAGTGTTTTTTTAATCAAATATTGTTTCAGTTGTACATTGGTTTTGTAGTATTTTTACTGCCCTATGTTCGATAGAAAGTATAGCTGCATTGGTAGTCGTCCTTGTAATGGTGACCTGTAGAAATGTCTCTTCGAACCCCGTTAGAAAAATAGATATCGTAGAAAGGAGAAGCGATTCAAATTTTTCGCAATGCCGCACATAAAGATTAACAATTTTACTACGCATAGTATTTTGAAGCGATTATGGCTCAGTTGGTAAATTGACGTGAGTTTGAATCCATCCGCAATGAGCCTGAGCTTTCGGTGAAGAAAAACATCGTGAGGAAGCTATAATATGGTGGTACGGCTTTTTCTAATGCCCAACTGGCTAGCTACCATCCTCAAGTTGAAAATCTGTCACCAAATACCTATAGGTGTGTTCCAAAATTTGCCCTTGAGAGCCAGTCCCTCCACTAAGCTTAGCATGTTCACCATCTTGGGTCACATCGTCACTTAATAAATAAATAAATTCAAAGGCTGTTTAAGATAATTTAATACATTCGATTTAAGTATTGCTGTAGGCTTTAGCTATTCTTTGTTGTATAGTTATTTTTACATATATTTAACAGAAATTATAATTTTTAGAAAGTGAGATACTGAAAATATATATTTTTGTGAGTAGAATAAATGTATATGTGAAAAGGCAAGGAATAAATGAATGTTGAACAAAATATTTGAAAACATTATTTTAGAGTTCCTTGTTACTACCTTGTTACTAGGTCTCTTGTTGCTGTATTTATTGAATATCATTCATGAACTATTATAAAATATGAATTCCTTTAAGTTTTATCTTCGCAACGATATACTAATATTACTTTCTGTACGTACGTACGTAATACGCCTATAACGGCATTTAGAGCTTGAGACCCTTTATCACTGGTGTAGGTGGACAACAAAATAACTCCAAATTCCAATTTTTTAGTTTCAAGAAAATGAAGATTTAAGTTATTTCTCTTAGATTTTTTGACATCATTTTAATGAATGATGATTTTTATTGTGTATAATTATTTATGCTTTGGGTCTGGTTACTTTTTATTTCATACTTAAATAAACTAAACTTTAAACAAATATGAAAGAATTTGTTTTGTTTAGTATTCAACTCTCAATTGAACATAATTCGTTTTTTCTTTGTAGTTTTTGGTTTATTTTGTGAAGTAGCTATATGACTTTCTACCATTTAGTGCTAGTTTGTATTTATTTATTTCTCCATTCGGAATACAACTACGAGTTGGGACAAGCTCCAATAAAGTTCCTTGGTTCATTTTATGGTCACGGTATCAATGTTATCGGCATCTTATGATACGCAAGTATCTGTATTTCTGTTAAGTTGAATTATAGGTAATATTTCTGGTAATGAACGTAATAGTTTAAGCAGATAATTCTTGTATGTATGTGTAATTAGTTTCTTGGATACACTCTTCTTATTTGGATGAAATTTTGTGTTTAGATAATATTTAATCTTCCAAATGTATCCAAATATATATTCTTTTTTACAAGACACACACTAAAATTAGTTTTTCGGTTACATGATTAAACTTCGGAACATTAATTTTATTACCGAATACAGATATAACTTATAAGAAAAGATAAAATTTATAAAAGAAACTATTTAATAAGCTTATTTATAGTTCTAAAACACGTTAGGTCAGTGCAGTATAATATTTCTGTATTGAAATAACTCTTAAAATATGCCCATTACACTATCTAACTTTAAATATTTTGAAGCAATGATAGCTTAGTGGTAGTGTGTACGACTTCGCGACAAGGGACGTGAGTTCGAATCCAAGCACCTACAATGAGCTTGAGCTTTCGGTGAAGGAAAACATCGTGAGGAAACCATAGCATGGTGGTAGGGCTTTTTGTAATGCTCGTCTGGCTAGCTACCACCCTTAAGTTGAAAATTTGCCGCCATATCGTTACTTAAGAGCAGGTAAGATTATATCCATAACGTTAAACTTTAACTATAAAAAAGTAGTTTCTGTAAATTTCCTATGAAATGAAAGTCTTATGATAACAGAAATTCTCTATTTATTATTAGAAAGCGGAAATATCAGCTCGGAACAATCATCTTAACAACGAACACGAATCACTATTTACGACTGCTCTTTAATCAGAAGCACGATTCAATTTGCGCGATTAATTTTTATTTACAATCTGGATTTAAGTGGAGATTGGTTTCAAATATTTTAAATAAAAACACGCATTAGAAGATTAATTTATTATAATATATTAAATGGGTATGTAAATATTTAATGGAATTTCTCTGCTTATTTGAATCACAATAAGTTATTTTGCATAGATATCAGCCATGGATTGTGTTTATAGACAAACTTAGGAATAGTTTAATAACGAACGAAAACAGCTTAAATGTGGAATATGATTATTAGTTGAGAGAAGTATTGTATTATATGAACATATTATGATTAAAAAACTTATGTATGTTTGTTTACTAGACAAAAATCTTTTAGTTCATATAAAGTCAATTTTCAAGCACCATACTATAAGTTGACGATTTATTTTTCGTATCTATAAGATTTTGGCTATGGTCTCTGTTTGCCGATATTATGATTACATTTCTAGTATATTTAAATTCTGTGAAGTTTTTTTAATATTGTGAGGGAACATGGCAGCGACTTTGATTAATGATATGCACAGCAAAAGCAAAAACCAATGCCGATCATAGATAGATTATCAGTGCATCGGTGCGTAGATTCATGCAGAACTGTAAGTCTTTCGGCAGTTGGATATGCAATAACTGACCCTGAGGCAAAACAAGCCGAAAGAATCTCCATAATAAGTTTATCATCATATGCATTGTGATTGTGTCTCAGTCGGGTACTGGTATCTATCATCCTTCTGGGTATACATCGGCTGATATCCTTTTTTATATACGAGACGAAAAAAAATATTTATGAATATTATCTCACAGTGCACGTATACGTACTATACGGGTGTAGGCCACGGCGAGAGTGGCGTTCGGAGAGATTCATCAGATAACAAGAACCGTTAAATTTGTTTTAATAACCCTCGTACTACCAGAGAACAGGGACAGATTTCACAATTCTTCTAGACACTTTGGCTCACCTCTAATTGTAGGACACCCCAGGTGTATTACTATGTCGAGTGTTATACGTGGTATACGTTGATCGTCATCGAGAATCGCTGCATCCTATCACCCTGGCAAATATAAATAACTAGCTGTAATGTAAATAACTAACTTCGTTCGCATGGAACTGAAAATTATTTAACTAATTTATAGCCTATGTTACTCTGAAATAATATAGCATTCTAATAGTGAAATCGATACAGTAATTTTTGAGTTTATACGTTACAAACAGAAATATAAATCTTTCATCTTTATAATATAAGTATAGATTAGGTGTAAGGCAACTTGGTTCGCTTGATACTAAATTTTTATCTCATAATTTTTACCCGTTTTTGTAACTTTTTTCTATACTACTTTGCTCGTAGCGTGATGTTAAATAATAGCCTTCCTCAATGATTGCTTTATCGAAAACCAAAATATTTTTTTAATTCCGTCTGTTGGTTCCCAAAATTAGCATGTTTAAACAAAGAAACAAACTTTTCCGCTATTATATTAATGTAGATTTAATTTAAACCAATTGTAAATAATCTTTGGTACGGACCGCGGTTTGGACCAATCAAATTTGAAACATTTTATATGTCTTATAATGCGACCACCATGTCTTGCTTTAAATACACAGTATTTAGATATAAGTCGATCGATCGGAAGACAAAAGCATGAACTCGGTTGGTATGTAGGAGTAAAACTTTCAACATAAGAATTTTTTGGACACACTTTTAAGAATTCTAAATATTTTAAACGTCATTAAAATAAGTGCTAGGTTACAAACGGAACATGAAAATGGTTTTAGACGAAGTGATATTTAAGTACATTTTTGAAGTGGTTTCATTACTTTTTATACTTTAAAAAGTAAGATGACATAATTAATTAGAACAGAATTGTGTCACAATCCAAACCTGATACATTTCTGTTTTTAATTATTTCATAGGTGTCAGAGTTAGTTTCGAAATAATTGATATATTTCAACATTATTGACGAATAATTTAATCTTTTTAAAACTGATCCTTATTCTTAACTATGACGTTATTGGGTCGATTATTAATTAATTTTTTCAAATGATTTTATCCAAATTATCAGATTTTTTCTTTTGCCATGCTAATGAAATAATTATTTGCAAATGTTATATTATTTCAAAATATACAACTAAGATACAATATATTACTTTTTAATTTTAATAGTTCCAAATTAATTGATGGATGTTTCTGTGTATTTATATTGATATATGAATTTAATTTGAATACTAAACACAAAATATGCTAATAGAAATAATATTTTAGTCATTTTATCCATTTTTGTATGAAATGAAGTCCAAGTTTTAATATAATTGTGGTTGAAAAATTAAAAATTATTATTTATTTGCACTATTCCGGCCCTCAATTGGTAGTCAGACGCCGGAGGCGCCGTGCCACGCTGCAGTATTACTTCAGTGTAAATGCAATTAGTAACATTGACATGTTTATCTCCACATTACTAAGTATTAACTAGCGTTGTTCATTTTGCATATTTCTTCAATTAAATAGGTAACGATCTTTTTAATTTGTTTTGATGGGTTCTACATACAATGTACTTGTCATATAGGCTGTGAGGTTGATTTGTTTATGATTTTACATTTACCAATGGCTCTCTGAATAATATTACAATGCAAATTTATATTTATATGTATATATATATATATATGCAAATATATTATAAGTAAAGTCATAACTTAATTTAAACTGCGGTATGTGTGTAAATTACTGTTTCTATATTTTCCTTACGGTTTGGATATGGATACGGAATGACTTTTGTTTCGGTACATAAATTGTTAATAATGGTTATTATTAAATAAATCATATTATGATATACAAACCAGTTAGTTTCATACTATCTCTTATGTTTCGTTTAAACGTCACTTATTTATTTACAAAATTGTTTTAACTAAATAACGTAATTACCAGTAAATAGTGTCTTATTGAAATTGCGAAAGCCAGATATTCATTAAAAAAGTATTCTCATATGACAGTCAAAAGCGATGTGATTTTATCATAAAAATAACGGCGATCGGCACTTAATAAACCACTTAAGATGTTCATTATAGCGTTTTACAGAGTCGTTTGATCGTTTTAATGTGGAGTGCAGTGTGGCTCCTTCGATGGACTCTCTCCCCTCCACGTCTAATGGACTTGTCAGATTGCGCAATGCGGTGGGAACTGTGTAGGCGCAACCCTATAGGGCTGTCAATCCAGTAACTATTAGTCGCAAATTTTTAATTATATCTTATGTTGGTTTATCATTTTCCCAATAGGAAAATACCACTGATACGATTAAATAGGATTATTAGCTGTAAGTGGTAGATAAAAATCAACGTTGAGTGCATCATCGCACTTCAATACGCTGTGATGAACGAAACCTTTTCACAATAACTATACATTCAGGTGTATTAGATACATTATTTTTATGTATTTTATATACTTACACAAAGTGTGTATAACAATGTGCTTTATTATTCTGAACAAAAATATTTTTCGTTCATGTTACTTCACTTTTGCAGTCAATTTCAGATAATGTGGAATGAAATTAAATTATTTTGTTAGACTGATATTAACTCTCTTCAATCAATGGACAAACATAGTATCAAATCACGGCGATGTTTCCTATTTACGGTAATGTAAGAAATGACATACTTGCTTATTTAATATAATTTAGTCATATAATACCTTTTTTAAGAAAATTGTTTTTCAACGCAACTTCATTAGGCATGATGAGGGAATATTTATTGCAGTATGAAATTACTCACATTCGACTATCACGTCTAGAGATAGGTATGTGTATGAATAAAAATATATACTACATGACTTATATCACTGGTATAGAAAGTGTAAATTAATGTGTAATTATATGTTTTATTTAATTAAAAACGATATGTGAATTGTGGAAGTTCCAGTTCTTATGCGACTAAAATTAATAAGAGCATATACTTTGATTATCAGAGAATCAAGCTTCCAAAATAATTTAATATTTTATTTGCTAAATAAAAATATTTTATTTGCTGTCTTCAACAAAAATGATATGGGAACTTACCGGACTTTGAGTTGTGACTGCAACTACCTACGTTCAATTTTTATTTACATTGAAATGGTATTACCGAGAATCTTCCTTAATATGTGGTGTCTGATTAAGTTGATATACTTTATTTGCATTTTAACCTTATGAAGGTCATCTACATCTCACTACTATACGTAGACCAGTTACTCGGTTATAGCAAAGTGTTGTATATTTTATTTTTGCAAAATTATTTATAACCTCGCATAAAATTTTACAGTCGAACGACTCGGATTTCATTTTAAACAGTCACTCGTATTATAACAAGCTTGCAGTTATATATATCATGATTTATTTGAGTTGTTCATTAGCGTGACCAAATACCGGTTTTAATGTGTAAATTCGAAACATATAAGTAAGTACATTTGTTACGAGAACAGTTAATAAATTATGAATTAGGTGTGGCGTTTGAATATTATTTACCTGTCATATTTGCTTTGACAAAACTCTAATTGGTATTATCTTTCTGCAATTTTAGCTATGCCTTAAATCCGCACTTAAATAAATATCAACCTTATAAAAATGATAAGCACTCTTCAGTAGCATAGGACAAATATAGTCCAGTCATTCAAGTCAGTGCAATCTTATAGATTAGGAGGTTAGTTTCGCGTTGTAAGTAGTAACTGCTTAGTATAGGACTATTTAGGATTATTCAGGACCGAAAAAAAATGCCGTTGTTAGATTAGCTAGATTTTTAGATACTATGCTAGCTGTCCGATATGGTGCCGTCATAAACATATTATCTATATAAATATATTTAGATAATGATATAGGCTTCAGCCACCAATTTATATATACTTACATGATTAACTGAAATTAGGGATCTAAGGATTATATAGTTAAATTAGCTTTGATCTATTTTGAAAGCAATGATGGTTCAGTGGTAAAATATCGAACAACACGTCAATAGACGTGAGTTCGAATCCGGGTAACCACAGCATGGACGTTGGATATTTTTTTTAATCCGCCTAGCTAGCTACCGCCCTCAAGTTGAAAGTCTGTATACCTGTATGGCTTTGTTCCTGCGGTCGATTTGAGAGCCAGTCTCTTCATTAAGCTTAGCGTACCCACCATCTTTGGTCGGTCACATCGTCACTTGACATCAGGTCATCAGGTTGAAATTTGTCACTATGAACCCAAATGAAATACACATATATAATATGCATAATATGTAATTTCACCTACTTTGTCATTTGTCAAGTATGGGATACGTAAAGACATTAAATGCACATGAACTACATATACACAGTTACTTAATTTGGGAATAATTAATATCACTAATAATAATTTGTTGTTTCCCGCCATTTCAAATAACGCAGTTCTGTTTCCCACGCTCACTAAAAATTTTGTAACTTTTTCTTGTAAAGTCATTATATAACAAACTCCAATACTTAGGTATCCCCGGTTTTAATCAGGAGTTAATTACGATAAGTATTTTTATTTAATTTTACGTAGATACGTAGTTTGTTTTTAAATACTGCATTTCATTCAAAACATGCAATATTCAATTACAATAAATAATAACTTTAATAACATACTAGAAAGTACAAAAGTAAACTTAAAAAATATGTATTTTGTATTGAGAACCCTATTGAACTTTACTTAAAATCGGAAAGAGTGTAAAACAAAGTGAATCAGTGTCGCACTGTTCACTCAAACTTATCCGTTACGTTTGCGTTTTATCTTGAGTTTATTTATTTAACATTAGATAAACGTTTGCAATGCATGTTGTTAGTGCTTTTTACCGTAAAACGCGTGAGAATTTACTGCATAATATGATTGAGAACACGTACAAAGTAGTTACTGCACTTTAACACTTGGTCCACCAAACACTATGAAATATAATTTGATGTATACGATTTAATAAATAATAACTCTGTGGTAGCGTGTACAGATACCGCTGCAATGGACGTGAGTTCATATCCCCTGAGCTTTCGGTGAAGGAAAATATCGTGATGAAACTATGTGGTGGTAGGGTATTTTCTAAAGTCTGCCTGGCTAGTTACCACCCTCGTGTAGAAAATCTGTCGCGTAATACTTATGGGTGTATTCCAGCAGCGCCCTTGAAAGCCAGACCCTTCAGTAGGCTTAATATTTCCTCCAATTTGGCCCACATCGTGACTTAACATTAGGTGAGATTATAGCTAAAAGCTAAATTATTAAAAAAATACATGGATTTTTTCCAGTAAGTACCTTTGAAGCTGGAAACTAGCGTGTTCTAATTGTTCTAAGTCCACATTTAAAGAAAGTTGATGGCGCTTGCTTATTTGCCTGGTAAAGGAAGATCAACTAAATTTATAAAAAGCATACCTATTGACTAAGCTGATTAAAATCGTTTTTAATCACAAATCAAGCTAACTTAATCGGTAGTAGAGCTTTGTGCCTTTTGTGTACAATTTTATAAAAATCTGAAACACACCTATTAAAATTAAGGATTAGTTGAAAATAGGTTTTTATGAATTAGCTTTTTTGAGATTATTTTGTATCCAAAAGTTGTGTTAGTTTGTTTGAGTATGTTTTTAATATTTTCTATTGATAGTAAAACTAAAGGAAAGTACATTGAGGAAAAAATAATAACGGTGAATACAGAATAGGTTCAAATAAAATAATGGGTATTTTATCGTGGTCTATATTTTAGTTGCGTAGTTTGTGTCCATTTAATTTTTTTTTAATTCTCCAAAGTTGTAACTACAGTGGTATCGTTAAGTTCAATGGAGATAAACCAGTCAATGTGTTAAAAAGTACGCTCATGACTCTCTCTGTTAACTTAACTCTTCAATTCGCGTTCGTTTATTTAACTTAACCGTTCTGAAATCATATGTTTAGCGCCTATTACCATAATAACCCGTTAGAGCTTTCGGTGGAAATAGTTGACTGATAAATCTGATGTGGGTGTTTATATTTGTACGTCATTGATTCTTAAATCAGTGGCAGATTCTAAGTTTAGTACTTCTTTTTTAAGCTATCCCATACATGTTTGATTACTCTTTACACAAGTGAATGTAGATAACCTTCACTTAACTAGGGGCTCTAATAACTAAAAAAACTTGCAAAGTAGTTTCCAACATTAAATTAAACATAGTCATTTTTGTAAGGTCTCTACAGAATATACTACATATCAGCAGAGTATTGACCAATGGCTTTGTAGTCTCGCGTAATTTCGAATTCGGGTCTACATATAAATATATTATAGCGCACAGTTTGTTACAATATTTAGTCTCTATGGTGCTATTTTTGATTTTTAAAGACATTGACATGGATTATTGTGAGTAATTTATTTAAACTTATAATTATTTTTTATCTCATATAGTATAATTATAATAACCAGGATAGGAAAAAAATGGTTGTTTAGGTGGGGCTTGTTCTAATGCCTACCTGGCTAGCTTCCGTCCTCAATTTGAAAATCTGCCGCCAAACACCTATAAGTGTTTTCTAACAGTTACATTTGAGAGCTAGTCCCTCCACTAAGCTTAGCATGTAGACCGTCTAGGGTTACATCATCACCTAACCCCAGATGAAATTGTGGCCATAACTCTAAAACCTATGAAGTATAGAACAACTGCCGGAACATATCTATTTGGCAACAGATATTGAGCTTGGTGGAGATAGCTAGCCAGGCAGACTGTCCCGTGAACAATTAAATTAAATTTAGGAGTCAACAGTAAAATTAAGCAAAATTCCGACATTTAAAACACCATGGTGCGTAGCAGTGTCCTTAACATTCATGATTTATGTACCAATAAAAAAAAAAAATGATGTTTTGTAATGAACTATTTAATACTAGTATTCTATTGTCACACATCCTTTCATCTCGGACCTCCTAATTTGAATGACAAGAAAAAATATATTGTAAATATTCTCCGGAGTCTTCGTTCCAAATATCAAATTTAAAAAACGTTCTTCCAGTCACAACGGACCTATGATCTTCTCAATGAATCAAGCAAACAATCATGATATGCAAAGCGTATGCGTTTAATATGTTCTACAAAATTGTTTGACAATTCACATAGTAAATTAATAGAAAACCTTCGGGTTTACATTATCAAATATAATAATGAAATGACGAAGTATAAATAATAATAATATAAAGAATACTTTATTTGGATAGAACAAATTGGTTTAAAGCCAATCATTACAGCACTTTATGAAATGTCCTACCATTATGCTATGATTTCATCACGATATTATCCTGCATCAAAAGCTCAGACTCATTACAGGGATTTGAACTCACATCCATTGCCATTGCCAGGACTACACGTCACCACGGAACCATCATTGCTTCAAACTGTGATAAACACGTAGCAGTGATTAGTTTTTAGTTTTTAATATTACGAGATCAATTAGTTTATATCAAGCTATCGAAAGGCTTGTAGAACAGCATGATTATAACGATCCTAGATGGACTACTAATATCTGGATAGTCGCAATTGTTTTTGGTTTGTACTTGCTTTCTATTAGATATAGTGGCATTAGTTGGCCGTACTTCTAAAAAAACACATATCTAAAATCCTAATCTAACAACTTACCATTTTAATTGAAATAGCCTGAATGATAAAATAAAAAAATAAAAAAACACTAAATAAAGTACAATATTTCTATTCCAGGTTTACTGTGCTGGGCCAGTTAACAATGCCTGGGAAAGCGTCCAACATTACTACGACATTAACTCCATCACAAGAGGTATACATTTTAACTTACTCAAGTACAATTTTATACGTAATTATTCAAAGTGTTCCATTGGAAAATAATTTTATTAAATATTGAATAACACAAATAATACAGTATAGTAAATAACTATGATAACTTAGATTTCGTACTGTTGATTCAATTATTGTTGGGATAGTTAATTGAATATCACTTAAAATATAATTTTTTAATGAACTATAATTATTTCTATTTTATAGTCTATAGGTTTTGTGTCACCGCTATAATCTCACCTGATGTTATGTTACGCTGTGGCCCATAATGGTGTACACGCTAAGCCTGTGGAAGTACTGGTTCTCAAGTGCAACTACTCGAACAAACATATAAGTATTTGGCGGCAGATTTTTAACTCGAGGGTGGTAGCTAACCGAGCGGGTATTAGAAAAAAAACCTACCATCATGCTATGGTCTCATCACGATGTTTTCCTTCACCTTATTAAAGCTCAAGCTTATTGCAGGGATTCGAACACAGGCCCTTTGACGAGGCGTGCACGCTACCACTGAGCTATCATCATTTCAAAATACTTGATAGTCATTACAGTAAAATCGTTGATTTCTGAAGACCTGCGGCACATCGCAAGTCACC
This sequence comes from Actias luna, assembly GCA_039707435.1. Classification (NCBI taxonomy): domain Eukaryota; kingdom Metazoa; phylum Arthropoda; class Insecta; order Lepidoptera; family Saturniidae; genus Actias; species Actias luna. The sequence goes on along the minus strand of JAZHAC010000006.1, from coordinate 9,041,745 downwards.
ACTGTAATACCCGCATTCAAGTCCTCCGGGTTCACCTTTTAAATTGCGTATGTAGGTACGTGTTTATTATAGTATTTATTTTTGTATTTCAGAATACAGAGGAAATTGAAACCAACAGTTATGCTTGGAGTGCATGGGGCAGCTGGAGTCCATGTTCTAGATCTTGCGGTGGAGGTGTATCAGTACAAGAACGTTATTGCTTACCAAGGTTTTATCTTTTGTTTTTAATAAAAAGATCTTAACAATTAATATATCTTTCATATATAATAATGCGCAAAAACAAATTATAACGAAAGTGCTCTACAGTTCGTGAAAACTGATTTTCTAAATCGGATGAAAGACGAATTTATTTTATTCGTAACATGATTATTAAATTAGTATGCAGAATATTTTATGACCAGAAAAACTACCCGATAACCATCTACAACTCCATTGCTTTGGTCAGCCACTGACAAATTGCTAGGTCTTATAAGAATAATTCGCGAGAGTAAATATTTTTACTATTTTCTCTAATTACTAAGTCATTTTTTTTTTAATACGTTTACTTCACCTATAGCATGAATTCCATCTAATCTTTATAAACTCGTAATTCATAATCCTTACCAACCAATTTCAATGAAGTCTATGATCGGTTACTTACAAATTACTAGATCCTCGTAAAAAATGGCGTATATAATAATGAGCACAAGCTAAAGATACAAAAGTGAGGATAACTACTTCGTACCAGGAATAGGTGTAACGATGGTATTTTCTCAATATAATCTTGCATGAGTTGCATGACTTCAATTTAAGTTTCTGTAAAATTATGAATTATTTAGAAATATAGAAGCCTTGTTTGTTATATCTTAAAGATTTATAAACCATTATTTCGTATAAAAGACTATAATAGTAAAACTCTGTTATGAAGTTTAGGGATTATGAAATAATATCGCACAAGTTGTATCATAAATAATGTTTTCAATAAAAGTAATCTTCAACAGTATAAAACGATATAAATACAATACGTACATAAAATATCAAACACTAAACGCATTTAGGATTTTATTTCTTTTGAATATAAGATATTTAACTTTGTAGTTTTTTTTGCTTGTACAAAAGTGAAAACACAAATTAACGTACAACTCGATGGCGACTAGACTCGGCGCCATGCAATGTACAGTACAATACAAAAGAAAAAATTGTAAACATCATCCATTTACACGCTTATTTCGATAATCTTGTTAAGAGGCGTTTACACTTTACGATTTTCTTTTTTACTTATGAACATACTTCTGATGAAAACTAGTGGATTCGAACATCAAAAAAACGCCAACATCCGATAGAACATATCTGATAATTTAATAAAATTTTAAGGCAATTAAAGTATGGATTTCTCATTGGAGTTTTAGCCAAGTATTCAGATCAAAGTTTTTTTTTTAAGTTGTTTTATTCTTTACAAAGAAGTTTATTCAATTCTTATAATCTATAAAATCTCCACAAAGCAACGTCTTAATAAAATATATGGATAGATATTTTTGTATTACGTTATACAATTTTTTCCCCTAACATCATCTTTTTGTTAGCCTCGTCAGTCATAACAACATCTATGTGCGCAATTCTATATCATGATATATAGTAATAATAATATTTAATTAAAGAAATATTTTTGACCTAGATTACATTTAACGTCAACTGCAAGGAACGATTTTCAAGTCGCTCACTTAATATTATGAACTGGTTTAAAATTATCGTCGACTATCATCATTGATTAATCACTATAATTGACATGTTCACTGACATATCCAGTGGCATATATCCAATCACATCCGATTAGCGATTACTCATTTCCCTTTATCTTAATATTGACACGTACAATTTGATAATCTGACAACGTCTCAACTTAAATCAATTCGATTACAATCAACTTTTCGTTTTAAATATGTGTTCTTTTGTCCAGTATGTTTAATGAACCAGTTTTAAGGTAATAAATTATTTTAATTTGGGTCACAGTATTTATAAAAAATATATTGCACATACGAGCGCATATATAAGTAGTGAACTTATAGCATTATATTTAGAGCTGCGATGTTTTTATTCGTGTTATTCTTACTAAAAATAATAGTATAAATGTGAAAGTGAATTTGTTTGTTTATTTGTTACGCTTTCACGCTTTAACCGCAGAATAGATTATAATGAATTTTGGTGTAGAGATAGATGGGGCTTTGGAGATGGCTTGAAAAGCTACTTTTTCTTGCGAATTTATTGGCAGTGGGGTAAAGAGAGGAATAAATTTTGTATGAAACTTTTTATTGCGTCATCCGATTTGTTTGACTTAATAAATATTGACACGAACGAAGCCGCGGTTTAACGCTAGTTAATGATAAAAATTTCAAACCTACAACTTTAACACAATATTAGATAATTTTGTGTATTAGTTTTAAAATGGAACTCCAGTTATTACCCACTATTTTTTTTTGTTTATTATCATTTACCATATATTTTATTCTACGCTATAATTGTCTATACCGGGTATTATATCTATACCAAGTTTGATTAGGATTTATTTAGCCGTTTGAGTGTAATTGATAAGTAAAATTTTGGACGATCTTGTTAACGAAACTATACCTTTTAAATACTATTAGTCGATTATTTGGCTATCGCTGAGTGTAAAATTGTATCTCGGTTATTATAAATGGTAATACAAGATATCGTAATACTTTAAATGTTCTATAACATTAAACTATTCGCTAAGTGTAAAACCACCCAAAGCGTACGGGTTCAAAGGTTAAATATGCCATCGGGACCTGCCTCGGGCGCTTTTTATCGGCCAAATTAAGGTAATAGAGACCTGTAGCGTTAAGCGCTGTAACAAGCTGTTATTGTAGAGAATTGATTGCTGGAACCCATCCGACCAGTCTTCACTTTGGACACTGACATCTGTGGGTCCAAACTGATTAACTCGATTATAACTAATTCGGTAAAAATATTAAGATATCTTGAAATTTTATATTAGTTTTTTTATTGTTTACAGGTTTTGTGCTATGCCCACAATCACACCTGATGTTAGGTAACAATGTGGCCCAAGATGGACGCGCTTAGCCTAGTGGAGGCACTGCTTCCCATGTGCAACTGCCGTGACACACCTATAGGCATTTGGCGGCAGATTTTCAACTTGCGGGTGGTAGCTAGTCATCTAGAGCCATCATTACTTATTATTAATACCAATATCATGTACTGGTACAATTATATTAATTAATATAACATTCTGACTAATGAACTAAAAAAACTAATAATGCCTCAAATACCTAATTTAAAAAATTTAGGTCTCAGCTCTTGTTAAAATAGTTTATGTAACAATAAAAGCTAGCCTGCTATTCGATTTGTTAATGAAAACATATAAATTAAACTCGGTTTTGGAAATATTATCTAATTACCTTTGTAGTGATACATTTTATTCAGTTTAATGAATATATTCTACTTTATATATTACTAACTGGTGCCCCCAACTTCGTTCGCGTTTTCCACGTTAACCATGTGTGATCATAAAATCCGTTCTTGGAGAGTGACTATATCATAAAAGGTATAATGTAGCTATGCTATATTTCTTTTCTATGGTAGGTCTGGTAGTTTTGGAAATACTAAATATACTTCGACCGCGAATTGTTATTACTGATTTTAGCCCGTTTTTGTAACTTTTTAGCTGTAAATACATATTTTAGTGTACATAAAGATAATAACTGAATAGGCTGATGTACTCGACCCTTGTTTGTGTGCCAATCAAACTTCAATAACCGGTGTATTGGGCCCACGATTGCATATAATCGCAGAACGAAGACTAATTTCAATTTTGTCTATACTTTTGTTGGAGCGCTAATGAGGGATTAGTGTTTTTGTAATACTTGAAAGTGTGAATAAATTGAATGGAATATCAAATTCATGCCAAAGTGTGTTGAAATGAAGTTCACTTCTTCTAATTATATAATAGCCGGCAAACGAGCAAGCGTGTCACCTGATGATAAGTGATCACCGCCGCCCGTCGCAGATGAATCGCAGTTGTGTTGCCGGCCTTTATTTTGGAGGGACTGGCTCACAAGTGCAACTGCTAGAACACACCTATTGGTATTTTGTGTACTGTATATTTTTTGTCTATTGGTATTGTGTATTTTGTGCAATGTATTCCTTCACCGATAGCTCAAGCTCATTGTAGGTGGTTGGATTCGAACTCACGTCCCATGACGCGGCGTTCCTACACAATACCACTGAGCTATAATCGCTTCAGTTCGCTTCACTAATACGTCGCTAGAATTACCAATATTGTGTTGGCATAAGTCATAAGCTATCGTTTCCCAGGGTGTACCCCCTTTGTATTAAACTTTTTTTGTAGTATATATATAACGCAAAATAATGTTAAAATATTATAAAATTATAAAGCAGGAAAGTTTGCTTGTTTGTTTGTTTGAACGCGTAAATCTTAGGAAGTACTAGTCGCATTTCAAAAATTCTTTTTGCTTTTGATAGAGCAATAATTGAGGAATGCTTTAAGCTTTTTAACATCACGCTACACAAACAGGAGTAAATCAGTAGTGAAAATAGTTACAAAAATACTTTTTAGGTCCACGCTAACGAAGTCGCAGACACAGCTAGTATTAATTATATTATACACACTATATATGTATATATATATATATATATCCACTGGCTATTATCAGAACGCACAACGCGTAATTGTACCTTCATGGCGAGTGTTTCGATCGGTTGTCACGGCCCAGTAGGAACTAATAGCTGTGTTCTACTCAAGCTGATAGTCTAACCGTAAGGCCAAATGCAATAATCTTACCTATATGGTTTAAAAAAACGCAAAGGCATTTTAATAACAAAAGAAAAACGAACATAAAGAAAGCCATTTGTTTAAATACGGCTGTGTCAGTTAATTACAACGGCTAAAGGATACAGGATTAATAATGCGGGATAGATACTGTTAGATGGATAAGTAGGTAATCAAAATACCGTCACTCTTCGTTATCGGGTGGACGCCGAAGGCACCCATCGGGTTAACGGACTTTGGTCACTAGCTATAGAAATATTTTAATTTGTACCTGCATGGTATGATATTTGTATTATTAGATTATTGAAAACAAGTGCTGTTTATGTGGTACTTTTTCATACATAATGTGGTTATTTTTGTCATGAAAACTTTTTCGTCGGTCTCAGCTATTTATTTGTAGGTATTCAGTGAGGCTGTGCCATTACACTCAGCTATGTAACGTACATTCGGGTAAAGTCGGCCCGAGTGGACTAACGAAGCGAGAGAGATATACTCAAAGCGTCATTACTCGTTCGGCGAGCGATACATGACTGATCATGACGCATCAGTCGAATTCAGTATGGACATAAAAACGGTATGTGCCGTGTCAATAGTTTTTATACAATACGTTATAATTCATTTTATTAATTCACCTTGATTAAGTTACTACTTCCGTAGTGTGGTGTGTTGGCAGTGTTGGCAACAAAAGCTTTTGGTTTAGTTGCGGATAAAATGAAATGGTCATAGGAATTTATATACACTTGCAACACTGGAACCATCATATGAGCGCTGCCTTCAAAAGCTTGTTTACTTTCCGCTTGAGGAATTTCAAAAGTATATTCCTAACAAAACTCAGCTTATACATATTCCATGTATGGAGAGCTCATTTAAAACCGTTCGTGTCAAATCTACTACTAATATGGCAATAATCCATTATGTTCATATTATACGTTACAATCATAGACATTTCAGTTAAAAATAATTTATTTTCTTATTACTGTACAAAAATTTTATTACTTTCACAGCAAGTTTGGAAAATAATCAATTTCGAAGTTCCAAACATCTAATAATTAATTGTATTTTTCTTATTCCACAACAATAGATCGAGATAATAGAGCATTTTGATATATACTATTACCATAAGAAACATATATGTGAGAATATGAATTAAAAACGAACATGGTAAGTGTCCTGTTGATAGCGCATCGTATAACCCTTGACAAATTGGTATACGAGTCGTTTGTCAAATGGCTCTCACGCCTGTGCACCACGTTTTGATTATCAAGCATCAAATGTTACTACGAGATATTGCTCCATCTTTACTAAATTTTTAATAACATATCTGTAGTCTTGTCCGTACATATAAATTTTTTTTCAAATTTTGCTCCACACGATATAAAACACTGATCAGGAATATGTCATAAAAATATTTGTGTAATTGTATGTCCGGACTAAATAAAAATAGATAAATTATTTAAAAAAAAAGACTGTCCAAGCGAAAATAATGTCTTTTTTTAGTTGATGAGTTATAAAAATGATTTAATTTTCAAAATAATAAAAAATAACGCATTTATTGTATAGTAAGCTCTTCTTCTCGTGTTTTTTTCATTTAATTATATGAATCCTAAAAGTCTTCTGAAAACTTATTGGAAATGGAAAATAACATAAAATATCTCTGTATAACATTTTGTAGAAATACAGTGAAGCCTTTTATGAGATAAATCCATACATACGAACGGATATACATATTTTTTAATAGTAAACTTGTAAATACTATTATTTGTATTTCGGTCTATCGATGTATTTTGAAATAAAAATATAACGGACATAAGCATGCCAACTGATTATAATTTTCATCACATTATTCTTGATTTTTAAACTAGCTGGTGGTGCTTTCGACTTCATTTATGTTTTTTTCTTTTTCAAACTATAAGTGTGTTGTAAGTAAGGGTTTGGTGAATGAAATAAAATAGACTAAAATTAAACTACGTACAATGTAATAAAACAAAATGGGATGAAACAAAACGAAAGAATGAGAAAAAAAAAACAGAACACTACGAAACAGAAAAATATAAAATAAAATAGATCATTCATAACTTCTCATTATCATAAACGCGTGAATTGTAATTTCATTTTTTTTTAATTATAGTTGCAAGGTTAAGTGACAAAAAAATGACAAGCACAGTACAGCCCAATAACGGTGGTGACCATCGAGAGATGCCACATAAATACATATCACTTTCCGTTAAGAGCCTAATATTTTAAGTCGAAGGGAATAATACACCGACTGAAAGAAAGTCCCACAGTTTTATTTTATGGCATAGATGAAGAAGTTTTTTTTTGCGCCGAGATGAAAGAACTATAAAACTTTGTGGCATTGAAGCTCAACTCATGTGGTTCTATTGTAGAAAGGAGAGGAGGGAATTAGATAGAACAGCTCTTCGAAGCACTCGCCATGATACACATGGTAAAAGACGCTGAGTAAAACAATATTGTTATACAACATATGTAGGTGCAATATATAATGTCTGTATACAATATTGAGAGCCGGTCTCGGAAACCTGTCTAGGACATTGAGGAAATATGTTGTGGACCTATGAGATGTGAACAGTGCCCTATAGAAGGCCGCACTTGTGCCTTGTAAAGAAGACGTGTTGCTTGTAAAAACCACCAGACTCATTCATAATTAAAGGCTATTCTATTTATTAAAGCATCTAAATTAAGCAAACATATTCGTAAATATAATATCGTAAACAATCGGGAATTTAAAATGTTTCATTGATTTGATTACATTTTTTTTACTATTCAGTTAAAATTACATACATGTACATAGTTGTTTTAAGAAACTATCAAGAAATCAAAATAATGAACCGTTATCCAATAAAATACGATTCCAACAGGATTTTTACATTGTGAGAATCTTGCTTCTCTACGTTCCAATAATAAATACTTGGGAAACTTATCTTTCTAAGGGTTCAAGATATTCGTTTTTAAACTCGACGGAACTAATATTTCTCTATATCTACATGAATATTCATAGGTTCGGAGTTAACATTAAATTAATGCATGTACTCGCGAGTCCTGTTATAAAGCAAGACCATTTGTAAACCTCCTTTTGGATAAAGATTGTGTATACATAACGACGCTACGCGATATATACAATATATGATTTAAAATAAAATAAAAATTCTTCTAATATATTAACATAGTGATCTGATGACTTGTAAAGAATGTTAAAGTACCAGTTCTCTCATTTCACCGTTAAATTAGATTAACGCATGTGTAACTATTTATTATGAGACTCGTTGATTTCATTAATGAACCTTTTATATTCAGCCGCAAGGAATTATATATATCACTGCATTATCTTCGAAGGAGATATAAACAATTTATGTTTAAGAACTAGTTTTTGTACATATTTATTACTTTTATATGAGAAGTAGGCCTCAGAGAAATGTGTTTGGAGATAAGTCTCTATTTGAGGTAGCCTAACTAGTGGAATAAATCAATCTTCGTCGCTTAATTTCAGGCAAATTGAACGCTTATTTAAATCATGTTATCTCAATATCCTCTTTGTTTCAGATCAAGTACAGCAATAAACAGTACCCTCCCGACACCAGTAATTACAGTAAGAGTTACAAGACAAGTGCAAAGGGGCGATTGCCTTGGTGACGACAAACGATATTATGAGTGTAATACTTCTGTAAGATAATATTTTCTCTATTTATATTTTGATAGGCCCCGTGGCGATATATAATGTCCTTACCGAGGCCAGGAGTTTGCCGGTTAGATCTTATTTTCAACTAGTCCCAGATACTGCACTATTCCTCGTATAATTTTTTTTATTGTTAAGGTTTAGCGTTTTGGCCATAATCTCAACTGATCTTAATTGACGATAGGGCCCAAGTTGGTAGCCATGCTAAACCTGTGGAGGCACTGGCTCTCAAGTGCAGCTGCGGGAACACACTTATTGGTATTTCAATGCAGGTTTTCAACATGAGGGTATTTTTAGCTAGATGGGCATAAGAAAAAGCCCTACCACCATGCTATGGTTTTCCTCACGATATTTTCCTTCACCGAAAGCTCAAGCTCATTGTAGGTGGTTGGATTCGAATTCACGTCTCTTGACACAAAGTCGTACACACTACCACTGATTATTCTGTTGAATTTAAAACAACTGTAATCGTAAATACAATATAAAATGTACTTAGCGTAGAATTATTTCAAGCTGAACAATATACTGCGGACTAATGAGATTTCCTATGAATGCGCTAATAAATAAGAGTAATGGATCCATAATAATTTGTGCATTCGTCGAACATTACAAATGGTTCCTATGAAAATCGTAATAGTTAGTCCTCTCTCGGTATAACTCGATTTATGTGTTTTCATTTGTAACATTGTTCTTTTCCACTTGTATTAACCATAACCGTACGACATAATTGTGTGCTTTGGACTTAAAAACAAGTCATTTGTCTATGTGAACTTAGAAGGGGAATTTAACCTGATTATTTGGACTACACAAAACGCGGTTTAAGTTTTGTAATGAATATACAATTGCCTACGTATGGAATAATGTTATTAATCATAATTCTTTCACTTAACTTACCGATATGTCGTTATGAATGTTACGTGTATGTGTTATTTTCCATAGTACTTTTTCTTTAGATTATTGTATAGTTTATAATTAGTTGTGTTATAAAGAAAAAAAGTTATCTATCGTTGAATAACCTGTTTTATAACAATGTTAGGTATGTTTTTTTATTTAGTAATTTGATTTTAGTGTCGTGCAGTTATGTGTTTTCAGTATTATGTGAAATTAATGTAAGAATATAAATGAAACATAACTTTTACGATTTCTATGTTTTATTATGGTTTTATGTGGCTTCTGGACTAAAAAGTTCAGATATTATAACTTTAGTATCAAGTGAACATATTTTTAAACTTATTTTCACCCTTAAGTTTACGTGCCTTTAGGCTTTTATTGTTAAAATAAACTATAAATCAAATGTACTGTTGTTACAGCCATGTCCCGGAGGTATTCTGAATACACGGGCCGAACAGTGTGCATCCTATGATAGGAGGCCATTTCGAGGACGGTTTTATACTTGGACTCCATACATAGATGGTAAGTATTCTATTGAGGCTATATTTTCATATAAATAAATATGAATTATTGGAAATCTACCACCTTTATTTTCTTTTAAGATAATTAAAAAGTATGAATATTTTTATTTTTTTAATATTTAATGCCAAGTCCAGTATAGTTTTTTCTGTAACAATCCATTCCTTGTTTTTAAGACATTAATATAATTTAGTCTTATTAGCAGTATTATATAACTTACATAATTATTAACGTTACAAAATAAATATTGCGTTTCTTTAACTTTAACTAAGTTATATTACTAGAAAAATTTTAGGATTATTTCTTTACCAGGTGATTCGCCTTGCATGCTGAATTGTAGACCACTGGGACAGCATTTTTACGCATCACTCGGTTTAGTGGCCGATGGCACATCATGCACTAAGCCGGGTTTCCGTGCCATATGTATACAGGGAACCTGTAAGGTACGTTAGTGTTAAAAAGTATTAAAAAGTTAGAAGTAGCCTCTTCGATTCAATTCCGAATAACTTAAAATTTGACGGTTTCTTCTATAAGCAATATAAATTTTATGTTTATACTTGTCTACATCTTATAAATGGATGAACATAATTAATTAACAGTATATAAGGAGTATAAATCTATGGTTGTTTTTAAATAGTGCCGTGTGTGGGCATCATAATTGTGTTCGACTGAATCAGCATCCTTAAACCAGAGCCCCTAGCCAAGTTGTCTTTTTCACGTTCGCTTGCGTAAAGAAAAATTATAAATGTAAAGGAATGACGTTCTTGTTAAAAATTTCGTCGACATATCTCAAACGAAAAACAAAATGCTTCTTTATCTTTAGTTGTTTATAACTTTTGCAATCTTTTATCGTTTTTGATACATTTTTCTAGCTGCCTTTCCGGATCCAATGAGGTATGACAAAATTTTAAGAGCAGTATTTCTATTTTAGACCATTTTTGACTTGTCAACTAGACTACCATGACTACATATTACCCTAATTAAACATAAAAATAATTGTCATTATTTTTATTTACTTTAGACTCTTTCCTCAGCAATTCTAATTTGTAATTTGAGCTCAGTCGTATTACAAACAAGTAGCCTAATGAGTCAATGTATTTAATTACACATCTCTTTTTATTCTAGTTCCCGTGGGATAAAATCCGTCTGCTTACATTTTTACTTAATGTTAATGTTTATCACTCCTGTCACTTAGTCCTTATTAATTAGGTTCTTTGAATGTTGTTCTACAAATATATCCGACCCGCCATAGTGACACGATAAAAGGTGTTAATATGGAGGTTGTAGTGCTTGGGGTATGGTGGTTGCGATTCAGCTGGACACAATTTTATGTTTTTGTACTTCGTGTGTATATTTTATTGCATATCTATACTGATATTATAAAAGTGAGAGTTTGTACGTTTTTTTCAAGTTGAGAATCTGCGCCAAATACCCATCACTGTGTTTCTGCAGTTGCACTTGAGAGCCACTCCTTTCACTAGTTCTAGCGGGTACAACATCTTGAGCCACATCACCACTTAACATCAGGTGATATTGTAGCCATAACGCTAAACCTATTTACTATAAAAACTTAACTAAAAACTTTACTCAACTAAACTTAACTATAAATATAATAAATGGATTTTGATGAAATTCGATACACAGAGAGTTTATAAGCTGGATTAACAGATAGGTTATTATTTCAGAAATATTTTGGCACTTTATTTTGTGCTCGACGCGGACGAAGCCACGGTACACAACTAGTTTGTTATATATGTATGTAAGGTTTGAAACCACATTAAAGAGTTTATATTTTTGTGAATAAAATATATTATTCAGTTTTATAGCAATTACTATAATTCATATTAAAGATCGAAATGTTTCCATTACATAAATTAAGAAAGTGTATATTGAGAGAAACGTAAAAATCTTAATATAATCGCGATATAAAACCTTACTGTATATTATTATAATTCTACTGTTCTTTAAAAGCTCATTATCTAAAAATTATAAAAGTAAAATACAGCAGACCATTCGTTAATAATAAAATAATCTAAACACAAATCTCAAAACAAATACATATATACATCTAGCTCTATATCTAAGTTATAATTATTGTCGCATCTTTTGAAACGCACGCAGAATGTAATAAACACAATTTTGTATTTTGCATTCACGTCTTGCAGATTGGTTCAATTATTATACAATCACTATCTAACGGAGACAGAATCTGCGGCAATTATCATCACCATATTTATACACTGGTTGTTTTATTTTAGGCATATAGCCTTTATATGACATGCTTATTAAAAGTTGCACAATCGCACCACCCAGGTTCAGGACAAGAAAAGAGAGGTATGAGAGGGGACCCATTAGGGATCGCCTCTCGTATCGTCATAGATCAGGAACAGCTTTAATACTTCTTCTAGTAATAGAAATTAAGCCCAGCTTTTATAACTAAACCCTTATTATACTAGAAATATCCACACTTTTACGCATTCGTGTCGAAGATTTGGGTACAAGAACGTACGCATCTTTGGAAAATATATCATCTACTTGATATTTAAATATAACATTATATCTTCATAAACAATGCATTTTGTCCAGATTCGAGATTGTATGCCTTTTTTCTTAGTCTGGGAAAAGTCAATGATCAGAACATCTTTCATAGTCTACTGTGTGTTTCTGAGCGGGTAAATTATCATTATAAAAAATATATTCATACTGCAAATGATATTTGGATATATATGTGATATATACATTATACATGTTTATTATGTACCTATAATATTGTATATGATTTAATTATTTAAGCATAGCCAAGAAGGTAAACCGTAATATAATGAAAATTAAAAGTAGATAAGTGATTTGTTTCGCTAAAACTGTATGTATAATAATAGTAGTAAAATAAAGTTTATACGATGAACATGGAAATACATTATTGTGCAATATAAATCAGTATTCATAATATTTTGAAAACTTGTAATGAATACTAGGCTACATAAAAGTGATGTAGGTAATAAATTAAGAATTTATTTGCTGAATATTGAGAGGTATACTAGAAAACGTTTCTATCGGAATTGAGTATATTTGTGTATTATTGTGGTCAGTAGGTGAAGGGCATTATTCACTTCATGAGATTTATTTCCCTATTGTCACATACGCATTCATTTTGTTTACATTTAGGTACAATTTTAGAACTTGTCTTGTTCGTATTGGATAACAGTAGACAGTTTAAGTACGTGCAATAAATGAGGGGGTTATTTTCTGCCTGAAAAAAAAAATATGTTTATCATTTTAACATAATTACATAGGCAATTATAATGTAAGCTAGGATACGAAAGAGAGGAATATATTTGTAGTTATTTGGTCATTTTTATTATGTCACTCAAAGTGCATTGTTCCTGATTTTTAATACAGGACAATACAAATCAACAATGATTGACATTGAACAAAAATTCACTGCCAGTCAGCGCTGTCATGTTGGCGCGCTGACGTTACGTTCCTGGGAGACATTTAGGTGTGATCAATATTGTAATGTTGTTAGTAATCGTTACATTCTTACTGTCGTTACTAATATTATAAATGCGAAAGTGAGTTTGTTACGCTTTCACACCTATACCTATTATATCAATTATAATAAATTTTGGTATAAAGATAGATAGGATCCTAGAGACGGTGAGAGGCTAATGTGTCTCGCGAAAAACTTATAGGAAATGGGGTAAATAGAGGAATATAATTTATATAAAACTTTATGGCGCGTCATCTGATTTGCTTCAAACTTTAGAGAATAATTTCTTATAATTTAAATAATAACGATAGCGGAGCTAAAAGCTATTGTCTAAATATTATTGTATTTATTGTATAGTAACTATCATTTCACGATTCAATATCACGGTCATAGTAGATAACGGTTTACAGAGGCTAACATATAAACCGCATTTATCCCCTATACATGCATTCGTAATTCATTCTATTTCTAAAACACAGTGGGATCGTGAGATATTGTTTGAAAATAAACAATTTACTGCTCAGTGAACAATTTAAAGAATTTCGATTCAATATACTTGAATAATTTACCTCATTCTGTTCGAAGTTGATTTGTGAAGTTTGCTGAACTGAATGGAATGGACTTATATTTAGATAAGGTATTTCTCAGTGAAACGCAACTTTCTGATAAGTGATATACGGTTTTTATCTTGTATGATAAAAGGATGTTTGTTTGTATTGCATAGATATGCGTGTCAAGTACATTTTTAACAAAAAAAATCTAGGTAATATTGAATATAATTTATATATTTCTGTATAATATGTTTATAAGCGTACAATGAGCTTTATAATTTTTATGGCTTATGAAGTACTACACAGGTTTAGAGTTTTTCTGTTGTGAAGACATCAATGCAGTTTATTGCCGTTTATGGCTAACCTTAGAAAGGCCTAAATCGGATCTGGGACGAGGAGTCGGGGCATCATCACTTAGCAGGCAGTCACTTGGCTGTAATTCAGCAGATCCTTAGTATGTACACAAGTCACGAGTCGTCTGTAGTGTGTACCTCCACTCCATCTGCCGTTAGATCAATTTGGTGATGACGTCAACACGGTTTCATGACAGGGTGAAGTCCTGACGACTACTTCCGACATTTCATATTGCATCTAAGCAATATAATGTCGCAGTAGATATTGCTATAACTGGTTCACACCACATAAGTCATACATACTCCTCCCTTAGCGAACGCAAACACGAGAGGTAGATACGTAAGTATATTTTACCGACGTTTAATAAGGTGCTAATCCAGAAGAGCTGTTATCTATAAAATAATATGTTTGTGTTATCGTATTAAAATAAAAGGATACCTATATTCATAATGTAAAAATAAATACTGCACATAAAAAATACAATCAAAATCGTCGATTACGTACATACGTTATCTTTAATATTTAATAATAAATAGGTTTTTTATACAGCTATGGTGAAAAACGATCGTACGGCCTACTTAATGATAATTGGTTAGTGTAGCCTATGGGCAGTAGTAATAAATAATTAGCAATAACGTATTGCTTGTCATGAACTCCCTTGTCCCAGGATACTCTGGTAACTATACGGATCACAGGATCTTACGACTGTTGGTTGTGATTTTTTGCACAATGTAGAATTTTCGCTACTTGGACTGTCCCAAATAGAACTAAAACTACAATCAAATTTACTAAGAGTGTCCTCTCTGTCCTCTGGTCCTCTGAATATAATATAAAAAAGCTTAAAATAATATCCTACTATTAAAATAATGTTTGGTAAAATTTGTTATTTATTATGACTATTGAAATAGTTGTTTCATTTAGGCAGCAAATAATCTTCTTTATGTATCTAATGCCTCTGATAAAACAAGGCAATTAAATTAATAAGTTAAAAATACCGATATGGATTCATATTTCTAAAACCACTTAAAATTTCAGTTGCTTCGTTAATAAATTCCACTTTACGGTACCACCTATGAACGTTTCTATATTTGGTATGAACTAATGCTCGACTTTAAAGCACACTGTGAAATCATGGAAATAACGTTTTCATTTAATTAAAACAGTTTAAAATGTTTTGGTTACTAAATAAGGAAAGGTAAATTAATATATTATGCAAATCTTAAAGCACGGGAGAGTCACTTAAATATATTAGCCTAAAGGACATCAACTAATGATGGGTCAACCTTTTTTGATTTTTGTCAGCAATTTTGGGATTGTTTATCTGTTACTTTGTTATTAGATATCTTGTGTATTATATTTGACGTTGTGAGAACGTAGGTCATTTTTTAATGTTCACCTGGCTACATACTACCTTTATTTTGAAAACCTGTCGCTATGCATATAAAGATGTATTTTTGTAGTTGTACTTCACAGTCAATTCTCGTCCAGGCTTATCGTTTTAATGCTCTAGGCCACATCGTTACTTATATGACATGAGATTATATCACAAAACGCTAAATAAGTGACAGCAGTTCTGAATACCAATACAATTTCAACCATTGAGAAATCAACGGTTGTCGCTACTATTAGTCTGCAAACACCTCTGCAGCTGAATATATACTGATTTATCCCAAAACGTGATAAACTAAAAGCTAATAAATATGATAAGCAGAGGTACATCACGACGTCAATGAAACCGCGAAAAAACTTTACTACCCTGCAATATTTTGAATATTTTTAACAAATGGTTTTATTAGCAAAAGTATAAATCATTTAATATCTACATGGATTACCTTTGACTTATCACTTTAAGACGGTGTTTATAGATATAGATAAAAATCTAACTAGAAACAAAGTAAATATCACATATATCTTATAACTAAACTATAGTTTTTTAATAAATAAAAAAATCTATATAAAATTGTAAACATACGATAAATTATTTATGAGAAACGAATTAATTTGCCGATAAAAACAAATATGTAAGGTTTCTACTACGTAATTTAAATTTTTCCACCAAATACAGTAACTCTTTATTTCTATATTCAACAAATTCGGGTGTAGATATATATCATGGCTGTATTAGATAATAAAATGTTTATGAAATTAGATTATTTAAGGGCTAATCGAGCCCAGTTATATATATGTGGAAGTTGTGTAGAAACTACATACCGATACATTTATGTAAAAATAAATCTAAATTAGTAAGTTTTGCAGCAGTATTTATGGTATGTGATGAAAGTATTTTCGAGATAATAGCTTCATATGTGTTAAATTAAAATAAAAAACAGTTTTTACAAATAAATGTGAATTAAGAATTGCGATGTATTGCGAATATTTAAATGAATATCAAATGTTTGTTTTTTCCATTAAATAATTGTTAATATGTTTTACATTTGTAAATTCAATATTGTGAATGAACTTTTAATAGAACCACACGCACTGTTCTGCAGAGCTATAATAATTCTACGGTAACCTCGATATTGTAATGAACAAAGAACTTCAATATGTTATATTTTTGACATACTGTGAAGCTGTGGAACCGTCTCCTAGAAATAGTATTTCTTTCTTCTTATGTCAGAGTCTTTCTCCCCACAGTTGTGAATCTCTCAGTGGTAAACCATTGTGTTTAGATCGCTAAGGCCAAAAAACTTATTTTGAGTATTTTACTATCACAGCCTTATAGTATATGAATTTATTTATAACAGTACAGTATAATCAGAAAACAATGTCGACCACTGACTACTCTACGGGTGTTATAGCTATTATGCCGGGCAAGCGTTTTGACAACTACATATGCAATAGCTCATCCCGAAACGTGATAAAGAAAAACGAAATCATTTGTTTATCACCCCATATTGTTGTCCTTTACTAGTTAGGAACAGAGTCCTACTAGTTTGTTTGATACATCGACTGATCCTGGAGTGTGGTATGTCCAATCGTGTCACTGGGGTGTGTGTTTCACTGGGGGGTTTTACGTTATTGGAGTGAAACTTCTTATGGAACGGCTTTGAAATTCTGATAAGCTTTGTTAACATTAATAAAATATATATTATTAACATTTATCGTTCCGTATTATTTCGGGTGGGCTACGAGACGGGCGTGTGGTATTCGTCAAGTGAGAAGCACCATCAGATACCCACAAAAACAACGTGACGGCAATCTTCCTTATTAGCAGACACCGTTATCGCGCAACTTTGAAAATGTGGGTGTTACGTTCGGGATATGGTGTCCGCGCTGCAATCAGATACAATTTCGATAACACATCCGATACTGTGAAATTAATTTCTTCTTTTGGCGTTTACCTTTATAATAACAATTCACTCGGACAGATTACAAATGCGCTTTATCGTTTCCATTGGAAGCGTATTTAATTACACGGTTGTGGTGGTTTCCTGTCAGTCATCCTACCTTGTAGCTTTGAGATAACCTCTGCTAAATTATGATTTTCGCTATCATAGTTGAAGTGTATAAAGTTTTGTGAATACTGGTAATAAATAAATGATAAAATATTTAACAAAGTGATGTTTGTTGTTGATGTGAGTTGAGTTTAAATCACAACTGGAAGTGGTTATAAATATATCTTTATTTTTATTCCAATTATTTTAAAGTAAATATTTTGTAATAATTGGGAAGAACTGTATTATTTATTAATTGTATAGTAACGTACAATTTTACAAATGCATTGATTGATAGAATTAGATATATAATTTTATATTTTAATTTAAGGGAACTATAAGCATAAAACCTAGTTTATAGGTACAGCGTTATGGCCACAATTTCGCCTGATGTTAAGTGACCGAGGGGCCCAAATTGGTGAATATTTCTACTGGAAAAATTAAAATATCCATACATCATAAATATTTGAAACAATATAAAATTAAAATACAATGTACGCCCACTATACATTTTTGGCTATTTCGCTATTACCGTAAAAATAGTATTTTCCATATACATGTGTCCCTTTGTGACAAAACCTTCAATATCATTTGCCATTTATGCATATCGTTATCAACTAATGTTGTTAATGGAAAGTATATGTAATAATATTAACATACGACTTCACTAATGATTTCCTTCATCTTGCTTGCTTATACCGTTATAAAAGTTTACATAAACTACGGAGGAAATGAACCTCTCACAAAGAGTAAATGGTAATCAACAACTATGTAACCTTGGTTCGCAATAAGTAATTCATTGAACTTGTTTTATATCTAGAAATTCTTGGTTTAGGATTGCATGCTAATCAACTGTCTATAATTTTTTTATCGTCTTTTGGGAAGTCGTAGGCTAGTACAATTCTAGTGAATCACAGCCAGCATATTTATTGCAATACGTCCATTAATTTGGATCGTTTAGAAGCCAGCCAGTGGATTTTTAGTTTCCAAATGCCAGCACAAAATTATCGATTGATGACGAATTTGTCATTATTCAGTTTCACCATAATATTTTAAATACTTGCTTTGCATAATTCCTATTAAAAAAGTGTACAAAACACATAATCATTGTCAGTTTTTTTTCGGTTATTATTTTATTGATTATCGTTTGGTTACAGTTTCAATGGAAAATAAAAAATCTTTTAGTAAATTTCCATAAATCGATTTATAAATGTTATAGATGTACCACTGTGTATGCTTAGCTCTTCGCTTATTAGCAAATGGTGAAATAATATGAGTAAAAAGTTCCTAATCCGCACTGTTGGATGCGTGGGTTGAAAACAGTTTTAAGCCTGCTTTACTAGATCTCGAAATATAAAAAGGGTGTGCTACCAATAAACGGTAATGTGACTAAAAATATTGATGCAAAATGGATGCTATTTCTTTCATATTGTAGAAGTGAAAAGAATTGTTCTTAAATTAGTTTGTAGAGTGACATATTGATTTACTATTGCCACGTTCCTCGCCGAGGTGTCAATACGTCATATACAGTCAATATTGGTCCAATCGGTCGGGGATTCTCTTTTGCCTATGATTAATTAAGTTACTTTTAATCTTTTACTCATTATTCATAATATAATTGAACATAATAAATAAATAAAAAACGAATTAAAAAGTAGAAACTCTATACATTAAGCTTGGTGATTTTTGTTTATCCTGATGATCGTGGACAGGATATTAGAACGAAATCATGACATTATTGTAATTATTGTAATCTGGTGACTACTAACATATTGTACTTGGATTTAGTTCAATTCCATCTTTTTTTATCCTGGAGATATGCATTTACGCATACCTTTAGGGATTGGCAAGGTTATGTGGGACTCGCCCGACGCTAGTCTCCGGGAATATCCACTGAAACCCGACGGCCATCCGTCGCCTTACTGGGACAACGCGGGTTCGTGCTTGCACCATAGATAGTTCAAATCTATCTGGGTTTATATTAATTGTTTTCAAACATCTGACAATTCAGAATTTCAGATCACAAAATATGTTCTCTCTATTTATATTATAATTGTAGCTCCAAATAATTAAAACAACTTATCTATTTATTGTTTGGGTGATTCCCTTTGAATTGTTATGAAATACAATAACAATATTTTCTATTTGTGTTACATTTTCGCTGCCACTGAATGTATGTCAATGACTGGATTAGCTATTTTATGGCAGGGCATAAATAATAAATATAGTATTCAATCGGTAAGAATTACCGGCACTCATTGTGTATGGTGCAATCGTTGAGCAAGGTCCTCAGTTATGTAATGATCTTTATGCTGAAAGTTATTGTTTCTCAGACAGTGTGAAAATATCTGTAGAACAATATGGGACCTTTAAAAATTATTATAATTGGAATACTAGTAAACAAATATATTATAAAGAAGTGTATATAAAAAAATCGCAAATCTTAAATACATTGATATTAAAAGAATGCAAAGGAATAGAATCTTATTTCAAAAATATATTTTATTATTCTATGTTAGTATTATAATAAAATTTCATTGATTTAGTATGTTTGAGTTAAGCAAATTTTTTTAAGTTAAATCAGTGTTTTATATGGCCAATTGCTTTATGGTAAATAATTTACTACTTTTGTACTTTTATACTTTATAAAACTACTTACTATACCCATAACTTCATTCGCGTGGAACTAAAAAAATATTTAATAAATTTGCCTGTGTTTGTAATTTTTCAATGCAGAGTAACGTGATGTTAAAATGCCTTAAACCATCCGCAATGAATGCTCTATCAATTACAAAAATCATCTTTGAAATCAGACTCGTAGTTCCTTAGATTAGCGCGTTAAACAAACAAACAAACTTTTTGCTTTCTAATATTAAAAATGGATATTCAAGGCTTGTATATTAGTAGTAAGTATATTTTATTCAATACTAGAATGTACGTGCGGCTTCACTCGATTTAATATTGATTTTGTCAAACAAATCGAATAACGCAATTAAAAGTTTCAATCCCAAAGTTTATCCCTTTATTTATCCCACTTCCAATAAGTTTTTCGCGAGAAAAAGTAGCCTATCTCCATCTCCCAGATCGCATTTATCTCTGTGCAAAATTTCATCAAAAACGATTCAGTGGTTTAGACATGAAAGCGTAACAAACAAACAAACTCTCTTTCGCATTTATAATATTCGTTTGATGTGATGACAATTATATCTATATAGGGTTAATTTTGCAAGCCTCATACCGCGCAGCAACTGGTGAGTTAGTGCTATACTCTCGACACGTCAAGACCAAGCAAATTTTGCTCTTAGTTTATCTACCACAGCCAATTTGCAGTTATACGATAATATGAATAGATGTATTTGAAAAACACTTTAAATCATTTATCTCATACTTTGTAAAAAAAAACAATTTTATTTTACTTACTACTTAGAAAAAAAAAACTGTATAAAAAAACTGCGTGGTCATCCGCATTTTTTTATACGGCGGGGTCACGATAACCCTCGAAAAAGTTGTCGTATCGAGACCGGGTTTCGTTTATTATCTTTAGAATAACATCAACCAGTTACCTATTTCACAGCAATAGCCCAGTAAACGTTGTTTAATAATAAAGTGGTTTTTTGTACACCTACATTTTGATATTATTACATATTACATTTACAAGTTCTTGGAATTGTTATTTTTTTTTCTTATAAAGGAAAAGATAAAGATGAAGATACCGAAACCATACAGCCGAGTCAAACCTTATTTCATAATAAAAAGGTTTTTGTGGCAAGCAATGAATCACTTTTGCTTAAAAATATAGAATAACTAGTAAAATAATAAATAATTAATTAGATAATAGTACGCTTTGTTCTTTTTATTTAAAAATTAAATGAATGGTATGAGAGGTGCAGTTTTGGACTTTCCAAACTTATTTTAATTTTCTGTCAATGTTTTGGATTTATTCAGATTATGTTCCAAGGCAATTAGGTAAAAACAACTAGAAACATTTTCATCGTGAATAACATGACTCTTATTTTTTACTGGATATTATGATCCTCTGTATATTGTAATGTTTGATAAATTACTAACAGTTACTAGGAATATAGACCAACATAACTTTTATTTACTTTAAACATTCCTTTTTATAGTTCTAATAGTTTCGCTTGTACAAGGTGTGCTACATACTTCATGGGATCACTATAGGCACAATTATAATGTTGTAAATAGATATTATTAATTTTCTGTTAATAAATTACTATAACATTTTCACCATTTCATACGTGAGATTAAGCAGATAAATGTATTAGATTTGTAAGAGATATACCTAAGTTATATTACAAATTGTAATTTACGTACCTCATTAATCATTTATCTGATAATTATTTATTATATTTTAAAACCATTTCAGTATAACATAACATTACTATATTACTTCAACGTTAAGGTTTTGCGGAAATATATGTACGTTAAATAAATCGATATATTTAGCGGATCTTACGAAATAGTATCCCGACTACAACGTTCGATGCATTAGAGTTCGGTTGTTGATACATCGAGTGCAATATGAAGTTATATAATTAAATTTAAACTTTGAAAATATTTTCATAGCATTCATATTACAGTGCGTTAATGTAGTTTGTTAAGTACCTATCCATTGATTTAACATCACTTTATTAATAAAAAGTGATATATGCGTAATTTGTATGATCTGTAGAAACTAGAGAGGGATATGTTAATAATTTCTTTTTACTCAAATTAACAAAACGGCTTTATTATAACTGATCCTACTGTATCTTTCGAACACGATACGTAAGACACGCGTTCTAGTCACGCATGAGTACTTTGTCACTCCGCTTTCGTTATTTTTACGTTTCTTGTCCAGCGTACTTATCTTTTACAAATGAGGCTATTTTCGATTACTCAATATTTTATTCGACAGATCATACCATACACCATATGTTATCAATAAAACTAAAACATTAATTCCTTTAAATCAATGATCGTTTAATGGAAAAACTAAACGGTCATATATTTGTATAGGACAGTGTTTAGTGCATGGGTTTTTATAACATCTGAATGAGAATAAAATGGAATATTCAGTTTATGTGTAACATCACAAAACTCAGATAAAAGCCTGTTTGGAAAACACACATATATCTATATTATAAAACAAAGTTCCTTACCACGTTAGTCTGTGTGAAACTCAAAAACTACTCAAAAATTTTCATTCTGTTTTCACCAATAAACGGAGAGGAAGATTTAGGTACATAATTCATTCAAGTTTTGTATAAATTTTGAACAAACTGAAATTATCATGCGCACTGGGAGCTTTGCTGGCGTACCACTTAAACAGTTTTATACGTAAGCAATATATTACGGAATTTATTCTTCTTAAAGGGTCTACTAAACTGTCTTCGCTAGTAATATGCTTTATTACCAGAGCAATAACAGGGCGTTTGGTAGTATTTTTATCAAAATAAATAATCACCTAAGTAGGTTCTGGTTTTCCTGTTATGACCATAATGTCAGACGCTCAGACCGAGATACATTGGTGAATATATTTTTAGTATTTACATTATAATTTTAAAAACTTTGCTTTCTATATTTATAAATCTAAAATCTAATATTGAGTACAACAAATATCGAAAATCTTTTATACAAGTGTACAAATAAATACATACTTTAACAAACATTACATTACTGTAACAACATAAAGAATGAACGGGCCGATCAACAGCATTCCAAACGTATAAATAAATCAAATAGTAAAGATAAGTGTAAGTATTTTATTATTATTGATATAAAGTATTTTTAATGATGTCTACAAAGTTAATTGCATTAAATCTGAGCGTTCTCCCAGTATGTTGTCGGCCCTGTTTCTACTCTCAGAGTTTGTCGGTTTTCCACATATCAAAGCGCGGGAGACGCGTTCTTTACGCCAGTAGTACACCACTAGGCGGCTCGCGGCGCGCGACCAACACGCAGCGCAACGACAATTCGGAAAAACTCGCGAGTTTCGATTACAATATTTTTTCAAAATTAACAATCTGAACGATTGCTTGTATAAACTTTCAGCGATATAAACTTTTATATTTTTCTCTGTAAGCGAAAACAATAATAATCTATTCCCATAGCGACATATTGATTTAAAATTACATCATGTTTGGACAAATACTCAAAACGTCGTTAGCGTATGAAGCTTTTAGAAAATCGTTAATCGGTGCACTCGTCTCTGTTCAATCAATAGAATATCCGTTAAACTCTTATTGTACGATTATAATACTTTATGATGTAAGCGTCAAACGATGACAATCCGATGTTAATTTAATTGCTGTCAAAAGTCGAATTTTACTTTTAAGTGCGTCTTGTATGAAGAACTTTATCGAAATTACACATGTGTTTATAATTACAAAGTTTAGATGCGTTTAACGTTACAAAATATTTTTCTCACCGCGTCGCACCATTAAAATTCTTTGAACAGAATCTAGTTTTCATAGCTAATGGTTTAAAGTCCTTCACATCTTTGAGCTAATTTTTGTTGCGCCGAATACGATATAGGTGACTGAATGTAATGCGAAACTCCAGTAACATTGTGAGTGAAAACATATTTCTGTTTTAAAAAAATGTGTTTTATCTTCTATGACTAACGTGTGAAAGTCCTAAATGTTTCTGTTTTCAGTTGCATTTTACGGCAATATAATGGAATGCGTAAAAAGTTTTAGGAAATCGGGTTACTGTATTTATAATCCTTTTATCTTTCTAATTTATTAAAATGAAGTTGAAAATAAAGTGAAATAGTTTTAATTCACAAACATTATATTTTGGCTTATAATTAAATTGTTTATTAAATTCCTCATATGTAAGTGTCAAGTTACAGATACGTTTTATGAGCTGCAATCACAGGCATAAAAAAACTTTTTTATAGCCTACAATCTATGTAGCGGTGTACAATGTAAAATTATGTAGTACTTGATTTTTATATGAAATAAAAAACTATAATTATTGTGGGTAAATGTTAAGAGTCGTAAGTTTTATTTTTACAGAAAAATAATGAACTTAATTGGTTGCGAATATTTATACATAATTCGAAATTAAGATTTAGTTCAATAACGAATATAAACTACTTAATAATATAACTTTGAACAAATCAAATGCTGCATTATTTCGTATAATGTTATATTTATATATATATATATATTTTATTGATTTGTGAGATTGAAGAAAAGTAAAAAATAAAAACCATATGTGGAAGCCAGCGTAATTGTTAACATGTCTAATGTAATGAGACTTATTAAGTAACACGTTTAATTTAAATAAATTAGATATGGGTATGTTTCATAGCATTTTAGTAAACCATTCAAATGTAGTAGCTAAAATTTGTATGAAATAAGTGAATGTTGATTATATGAACGATGATCTACGAAAGAGTTAGGCTGTAGTATTATTAGGTCATGATGGGACTGATATAGCTACCGTTAAAAGTACCTAAACAAAATAGAGGAAGAAAAAACGTATTGTATACTAAGCTTTTGATTACCAACAAAGAATTTCTAATAATGGTTGCTTATCAACTTAGTTTATTTTGTTTAACAGTAGTGATATACAGAAAATCGTATGAATAAATAGAAATGATATTTAAAAAAGGTAGAGAAAGTAATTGATTCCGACAATCTACGCTTGACAATATAGTTTGTGCCTCGTCACCGATGACACGGTTCGTGTTAATTTTTCATTAAGAGATTATTAAAAGACCGCCATAAAAGCGTCACATATAGTGATCAACAAATTGGGGTTAGTGTGAGGTCGATTAGCATTTGCGAGGGTTGTCGTCGCATTTCCAGATAGAATTCTGTATCAATTATTATTGATCAGGAAAATGGACATCATTTTTTAAATCTTCTTTCTTAATAATATAGCGTTTATGAATATATGAACTGTATCCTATCGGACTATGTAACTTTATTTTAAAACTTGGTACATGCTGTTAAAAGAATTTGTTGCTTATCTTGCCGGTTTTTTTTACTAAATCTAAACTACTCTTATCTTGGTAAGTAATAATAAGTAATTTAATTGTGTTTACAGAGTCTATGATATTTGTTTTTTTTAAAGATACGTGTCCTTAAAAACTCAACCATGTGTACAATATTACTAATGAATTAATCTATAAAATAATAATAATAAGAAAGTTTTAACAGTATATAACACTTGTTTAAACCAATATAATTTTGTTAAATATTGTATTTGTCACTAAGACTGATACTTATTACCTTTAAAATAAAATATTCTTCATTAAACAATACTAGTTATTTTCTCATTTTTATGCGATGTTTTTTCACGATAATGTGTGAATTATTCGCACGGGTCACCGAGTAAACGTTCTTTGTTTTTTACATATTCCCTTCTAAGTTTAATAAGTATGTTACTCTATCTTAAACTAGTGGATTCGGCAGGTAGACGTTGCCCACAGATATCCCTAGTAAAACGTAAAGAAATTCTTATTTTTCATTTGAGAATAAAATATTGTAAGAACCACTAGGAAATAAATAGCCTAATACGTATGTTATTATGTATTAAACTAGCGGACTCGGTAGAGAGAAATTGTCCAGTTACAATTGGCTTAAGTAAAAATCGGCTGTAGATTGAGAAATTCATGTTTTCATGTAAGGATGAAAAAACCATTGGGGGCGAAAACATTTGTACGTCGATTACAAAGCAACCTACCGTGTTCAACTATATTTAAGATCCACCCTGAGGGCCCGCTTGTAAAAGAAAGTTTTATAAATTGGTTAAGCCGTTTAGGAGTACAATAATTACGAATGCACTCAGACCAGATTATAATTATAAAACATGTTAAAATTTGCAAACTTCATAATGTCTTTGCGGGTATTATACCAACCCTATGAACGGTTGTTCTTAGGTATAAATTTATATAGGACATCTTTATTCGACGTATAGCCATTCATCACAATTGTCATTCTATGAAACTTGTAATGTTGGTAGCATTTGTAATGTGTCGGTTTAAACGCATGCACTGTTCGTTGATGGTCACATAAATCAACAAATCTGATACGACTAGTGTTAAATAACCTCTATAGTAGTAGTTCGTTAAATATACTCTATAGTGTTTGTTATCATATTTTAGTGGTTTTACTTGGAGTTTTTTATTTATTGCATTGTTTTTAAATGCTCCCTCTATTTATATTTACTATACTAATTTATTTAATTAACAGAACTCATGGTGAAGTAATAACAATCTATACTATTAAAATCGAAATATCACAGGTTCGATTTCTATCAATATACTGACTTTTGTTTAATTTTAACTGTCGATTGTGTATCTGGGTGCTAAATATCTCTAGGTATTATAGAGTTGTTTGTTAATAATATCACCAACTAGCTCTACTATTTTAGAATGAAATCACCGGGTGTGAAATTGTATTTCCATGTCAATGTTTAGTTGTTTATTTTATTTATGAGCTTGGTTTCTGTAGTCAATTTTTATCCTCGGTCTGTTATATGGATCGCCATTTCTATGAATATTACACTGACTTTAAATTAAAATAAACCGAAGCACTAACACAATTTTTTTTTTTGAATCGTATATTTCGCGTCGAATTTCTATACAACACTACTCGCTCTGACTTCATATGGGCAGTAGTACATACATGGCTATTAATTAAATTTAATAACGATATTTACCTCAAATAATGCCAAATTTAAAGATATGTTTAAAAACATTTTCGAACAATATTTTTTTGTTATTGTGTGTTAATCATAGAAATTAGAGATATAGTGTTGTTACAGTTTAATACTGCTTCTTGAGACTACACTTTGACATACACATGAGAATACACTTTGAATTTTCTTTCTTACGATCTTTTTTTTATACGTGGACAACTCCATTTATGGATACCCTCTCGCCCCGTGGGGAATGAGCGGATTGTGTGGGACTCCCCCGGTGCAAACCGGAAATACCCACTAAAACTCCACGGTGTACCTCTGTCACAAAATCAGGGCGACACGGGTTCGCCCTGAACGGCTCTGGCGCTAAAGGGGGACAGTTTGGTACACTCCAACTGTTCCTCAGACGGCTGTGTCAGTAGAATGGGAAGACGTGCCTCCCGACCCATCTCCCTTGGCACAGCACGGATGGTAGAAAGGGTGTAGGAAGACTCCGACTACTACCCTCGTCTGCGCTGACCCCCCTAAGGTGGTCTAACGGGCGCTAGAGGCACCCAGCTGTTCTTCTTCAGGTGGGGCTTACGACTAGTACCCATGTAATACCCAGCTGGCCTTCTAGCGTCAGCACACAGGGTAATGCAGTTGTGCTGTTGTGCATTACTGAACCTTGTGGCCGGCTAACACACAACGAAAGCACAAAATTCTCCTATCAACTGCCGACGGGCAGATAGGCCGAGTGTGGCCAACGTCCAGGCACCTTAAGCACCTTAATGTAATAGATGAACGCGTGCCGTACTCCACCCTACGCGAAGGTACCTAGCTTCCACCAATACTTTTGGAGCAGTGACCAGAAGCAACAAATGGATTGCTCTATTGTCCTAATAAGAGCCAGTTCGCACTCCGGCTTGGTCGCCACTGCTGAAACAACCTCTGCCTTAGAGACGGACTCCTCTATTTCAACGATTCGGACGTCAATTCACTTCACTGGCCGAGTCACCGTAGCGACATTCACCAAAGCTTTCTGTATATTTCGGGCAAGATTCTCAGCTTACTCAGCGCCCCAAGAGCTAGGTATTTCGATGGCCCTGGATCCCGTGGCAGTGACTTTTACCGACGGCTTCTCTATGCCTAATTCGGCTACGTTTTTGCAATCCCGTACATTACGAAGCACCTCCGAATAGGTTAATCCTTTGGCTACTGCCTCCGGCTGCACCGTAAAAAGCACTGTAGCTGAAGGCGATGACCGAGGGAAGTTAGTGCCTTTCAGTTTTGGCACTTTTCCACGATGGCAGGGTTTGCCTGGCCTTTTTATTTTTTCGGTTTCGTGTCACTGTAGTCCAACCTTCTGTATCGTCTTTTTTTGGTGGGCCCAGGAGCCGGAGCCATGGACTGCTTCATTTCTACCGTTCCCTCCTTAGCCCGAAGCGTGATAATTGATTCCGCAGTTTTAGACCCCATATTCTCGGGCTTTGCCAGCTTGAAACTAACCTTATCTGCTGCTAATAGTGGCCACACAATTTTGGCCGGAAGAAGCCGGTCCTCCATCGCTTTCAGGGGGGCAGACAACAGCTAACCTAGTGAAAGCCGGAGGGGCTGCTCCATCCGCTCCATATGACCTGTCAACAACTCTGCCAGGTTCTTAGGCAGATTTACCGAGTACTGCTTTCTTACAGTTTTACGAAGAAATTAACGAGTCTGAACCAGTCGATAAATGAATTATTGTGAAATAACTGGGAATAATTTATAAGTTTCATTACGTAAAGGTTGTAAGTACAAAAAAAAATCGTTATTTAAATGATACTTTCTATCTTGGTTCTGAAATGATTAAAAATTCGTTCTAAAGAGATTTTTGATAACTGTATTCGTAATGTAAAGGTATATTTTGCATTGGCTCTTACAGCAATACTGGGGGATCTCGAAAATTTTGTTAAATCGAGGAATTTGTTATATTCAGGTTCGTTATATTAGGGTTACACTGCATTTACTATATTTAAGCCAGGTTATATCTAATGGAAGTGATCGCCGTCTAGTTGGAAGAAAACCTGAAAATAATATCACCCAAATAATAATTTACGTGCAACATGACCTGGAGACATTTTTGGCATTAGTTACAAATATTTAATAGAAGCATCTTGCTTTTTGATTGTATAAAATATTCATATATACCTCTAACTGTATATCATGATTACAATCTCGATTTACTATTTTAATTAAAATTAATGATCTTTTGTAATGAGACTCGGTCACCTCGATATTTAATTTCAGTTGAGAGTAAATAGATTCTCTCCATAAAATTTTAAGATTGAATTTGGTTTGATACTTCTAAAGGATAATATGTGCAGCTAGGCGAAATTTTAGGTGTGAGTTTCTTAGCGGAAAGTTGATTTTCAATAAAATTATTAAAAATAAAAAATACATCTGTTTAATAACTAATTAAAATGAAAAATAACTGCTCATATACAATCATTATAAAGATATATCTATACTAATATTATAGAGTTTGTTTGTTTGACCGTGTTAATCTGAAAAACTACCATTTCTAAAATAATCTTTGTATTTGATACAACAATAATCGTGGAAGGCTTTAAGCTATTTAACATCATGCTACTACCAATAGGAGCAAAGTGGTATTATAACATTTTTTTATGTCGTGTGATGATTATGACAATTGAATTTAATTAATAAAATTTGAACTTTGTAAGGAAACACAAAAACCTGTTTGTTATTTTGAGCTATAAAAAGTATTAGTTATATGGAGTAAAAAAAGAAAAGTACCCGAATTTAATAAATATATAATCATTTTTAATGTTTACTTCAATAGGTATGTGATCTAATTTATATATGAAAGTCTGAATATTTTTTCCAGTTTTCGCTAAATATTATAAATTGTTTTGAATATATTCTGTTAACTTTTTCTAATTAGAGCTTTTTGATAAGGGCAGTATTACCAACTGCCTATCATCGCTTCTTGACCTTTTGTAAAAAAATTCAACATGAGGGTGATATAGCTGTCTCATTATCATCTCTCCAAGTTAGCGCTAGACACACTTAGTAGGATACTTTAACCCAAGGATCTAACAAATTAGCAGTTATTGCTTTAAACTTTATCATACGCTTATTTTTAGTGCCAGTTTAAAAATAAGTTTTTATCTCATTGAAACTGTAGAGTAATCGGTTTGTAATGTTTTGATTACGGTCATTAGTCTGTCTATAAGTTGACTAGTCTGGATTCCGGCCAATATTGAAATGAACTAACCTAACTAGTTTGTATACAATTTTTACCAAAATGTGAACGTGTTACACACGTACTAGTGGAAAGATAATTTTACTGTTAATATTATTCCATTCGATTTAAAAATATATAAAACTAGTTTTTACTTGTGGCTTCGTTCGCGTTTATATTGATTTTGTCAAATAAATCGGATGACTTAATAAGAAGTTTCATACAAAGTTTATCCCTCTCGTTAATTTACATTCTAGAAAAAGTAGTCTATCACCGTTTCCTAGTTTCCATCTATTTCTATACCAAAATTCATCATAATCGATTCAGCGGCTTAGGCGTGAAAACGTTACAAACAAACTCACCTTTATAATATTAGTAAGGATTGAAAATTTGTAGATTGTTGATTCAGTATTGGAGGTAGTACTCTGGAGTGCACCCCGGCTCCCTCCTGAGACTTAAAGAAGTTAGAAAGCAGCTGTTCTGTGCCTCTGGCAACACGGGAGTTTGAAGTGTCGCCGTGGTGCGTTTTAGTGGGTAGTGTTGGGTGATAGAACTCGATGAATCACTAGATGACAATCTCGCCTTGGCCTGAGCCCAGGGTAATGCATTTGAGTTTACGCGTTGCGATGAGAAAGACCGTAAAGAATAGGATTTTAAGCATCACGTTTATAAAAATATAGGCAACCCGGCTAGTATAAGATACTATAAACAAGACCGCCTTAATTAATCTTAATTGTGTAAAATATACTTCTATGTAGGTATAGTTAGTTAAATTTTTTGAAATTGAGCGGTCATGTATTGATTGAAATGTATATATTTTATATATAAATAGAGGTTTCAGTAATTCCATTATTATCTTATCCAATTCTGTTTATTTTTATAAACAATGAAAATGACATAAATGGATTCATGGTTCGTTTGTTACGCTTTCACGCCTAAACCGCTGAATCAATTATGATGAATTTTGGTATAGACATAAATAGGAGTCTGGAGACGGTGATAGGCTACTTTTTATCGCAAAAATTTATTGGAAGCGGGGTCAAGAGAGGGATAAACTTTGTATGAACCTTTTTCTTGAGTCATCCGATTTGTTTGTCAAAATCAATAAAACGCGAGCGAAGCCGCAGGCAAAAGCTAGTTTATTATAAAGACCTCGTTATGTGACTTTTTGTAACTGTCTATAATGCACCATAGTTACACACTTGTACAGACCACCTTCAGGAATCAGACCACGGTATCCAGTAATCAAGCAGTATGGTAGGCATCTATATACGGCTGAGTTGTAAATATCTTATTAATAGTGATATTACCTAGTAAAGTATATCCATCTACTGAGCGGTTTACAGGTCATCATAGCAACGACAGTAATCTATAAAGATTACTCACCTCTCAATGGTTTTTGTTGTTTGTGTATTCTACTGTGGATATCATCAAGCACAGTACCGTCACTTTGCCCTGCTACTATAAAAATAGCATGAGTAATTATTATTGGTTTCAAAATGTATTTCTTTCTGCAAATCTCATAACAAATGTGACTCCAGAATGATACTGATTCTATAATAAAATAAACATTGGCTTAAAATTATCATGTTATACAAATTAAAAAAAAAAATCATAACAGTCAGCCATTCTTTTTTCGAAATAATTACTAAAAATTATTGCTATTGAATAGTTTTCTACACTGTTATGAATCGTTATATTTTAAATTATTACCATCCGTTGGTGTCCACGATGTGGTTGTAAATTTTAATAGACGGTTACTACTAGAGCGTGAAATATCATAATAACAATAATTGAAATATTTAGTGGTGACATGTGGCCAAATCAGGGTCAAATAGGGACACGGACCGGAAAGATTTATAGTGCACATAAAACGTTTTGACGTCAATGAAAAATGAATTTGAATATTACTGGGAGGTCTGCACGTATATTGTAGATCGAAAAATATATAGGGCAAAAATATGACAATTGGTCAATTTAATTATACCGATTGAATTATTGTAATAAAAGTAATATTCTGTGATATTTTATAGCAGTTCAACTAAAAGTGGTGAAGTCTAAAAAAACAGTCACTGTTTGTGACATATGCATTTCGTTGGAAGTAACCGACATGCCAAAAATCGACGTGCCAAGCAGTTTCTAAATAAATAGGAATTTAAAATAAATTTGTATATTGGATTTATGAGACTTTTCATCTTCTCAGAAACATTACGATTGGCAAGTGGTAATCGTCGTCAAATGTTGGCATGTAAGGTCCTTGATATTTACCTCAACGGCATACACCTCAAGTGTTCCAGCCTACTGCATTCATGCAATGGTCCGTCTGGAAAAGATTTAAATTGACAATCATCGTATTACTCTTGTGCTATGACATGCATGGTTATAACTTCTACTTTACCTTGTAAAACGAAGTGTTCCAAAAAGTATTGATTGCTGGCGACATACGTTCCACATAACTAAATTTACGAGATTCTACTATTAGAGATAAATGTTGCTTAATACCAGGTGCCTGAAATATCGATAATTCTGAAATATTCGGTTACGGTACCCATTTCAAGAGCGTTCATCTCCTTCTTTCCATTTCCCTCAGTCTTCACGTTTATCCCACGTACAAAAATGTATGAATTCACCAGTGTAAAAATAAACTGGGTTTTAGTGGTTTTTATAATACTTCTTTGCCTCCACCTCTTTTTTAGAATGTCTATTGTAGATTTATGAGCACATCGCAAATGAAGCTTACAAAATAGTTAAACTGTCAATTTCTTGCTCGTTTAAATTGAAGAAAAATTTTGATTAGGATGTACCGATATGATTGAGCGCTATTTATGAAATCTAAAACAGGAAGAAATTTATCCAGTATAAAACCTAATTTTAATGAAATTGCAGTTGATTCTCCTGACGATTTAGCTGATACTGTTTTGTGTGTAAAGACTATTATTACACATGATTACCCTTTATATTGAGAATAATTGAACGATTATTGTAAAATATCTGAAAAAGGTGTATCTAAAGAGGTAAGTGCTATCTATCGTGAGTGACGTAATGGAATTACCCGCAAGTGGATTTAAATTTAATACTTATGTTTAGTTGCTTCAGTAAATTATTTCGATTTCAATTTTGTTTAATATTATTTTTATTCATCGTATACATACAAATCAAGTTCTAGGCTTATATGAAGTAGGTGAGACAAAGTATGCTTGAAGCCTGACTGTACGAGAGTGTTGATGACGCTTTCTTTACTGAAGCTTCTTTTAGTTTACTGCAGATTTAGAGGGTGTCGATTTTTTAGCCGAATCTAAGTACCAGAGCCACGTGTAGAGTGGATAAAACACATTTTTGACAAAATAGATAAACAGTGTTCTTGTAACTCTAACGTTTACCAAGGCTGATGGAAGAGCCTCTGCAAAACTTCTTATACAATTTGAAAAAAAAAAAAAAAATTAAGTTAACAAGTGATTTATAGAAAATATTTTACTATTAATTCAAGTTGTATCGGTACCTAAGTATTTCGTTACAAAATTTAGCGGCACTTTTCATAACGGTTCACTTATCACGCGGGTTTGCGTTAGTACAATTATTTAACAAGAACAAGTTAACATGTACTTTTCGCTCATTTGTACTCAACGGGGTTGTATGAAGAAAAGTAAGTAGGTATCTATCTGGCAAGCTGGCTAACGCACAAGTAGAACACATTGAAATGTCTCAGTGCAACAAGTTATTAACCATATGTGTATAGCGTTCGCAATGACCTCTACCTTGTTTGAACACATTGCATTCTATTCACTACATTTAAAATGCACAGACGATTACGTATTTTGTATAGAAATGTGGACTAATTTATTTGAAAACAATTTAAAGTCTTTTTCAATAACATGAACAGACTCACTATGGCTTAGTCATAGACGAAATTAGCATCTTGCATCTAGGAAAATGTGTTTCTATTTTAAATATTGTTACGATATGCAAATGCATTATCATGCAATATGGCATTCATATCATAATATTGTCTTATATATTTTATAGGTTTTTAGTGTTATGGCCACAATCTCACCTGATGTTAAGTGTTAATATGGTCCAAGACGGTGGATACGCTAAGCCTATTGTAAGGACAGGCTCTCAAGTGCAACTTCTGGAAAATACCTATAGATATATAGCGGCAGCTTATCAACTAGAGTGTGGTAGCTAGCTAGGTGGATATTAGAAAAAGCCTTAGCACCATACTTCATCATGATGTTTTCCTGCACCGAAAGCTCATACTCATAGCAGAGATTCGAACTCACATCCATTTACGCAGCGCACGTACACATTATCAACTGAGCCAAAGTTGCTTCGTTTATATCTTTTATGTATCTACACATCTCACTTTCACGTGACTACGTATTTAAATTGTAGGTGTATCATTGTTTTTATTATACCATTCATTTCAGTTAGTGAAAAAATAAACGTTCCTATTACAGTGATTTCTTTAGTTTGCTTTCGTGAATTATGTTACCCGTATAAATATGCTTTCTAATTCCGTGTTTGTAAACAGTAAATCAATAACAGAAATCAGAAAATGTTTACTATGACATAGCAAATTTGTACTAGGAATCACAGCCATATTTTAACAAACATAATCTCATTTTGCCACCTTTAGTCGAGAATGTTGTATTTCTGTGATTCCTTATGTCATGGTAAAGAAACAGTGAATATTCAACTGATTTTTTGTATCTTTTATAGGTTTAGCGCTATAACCGCAATCTTACGTAATGATAAGTGACTAAGCCACACACACTATGCCTAGTGAAGGGGTTAGCTCTCAAGTTCAACTGCCGGAACACACCTGTACGTATTTGGCAGCAGATTTTAAACTTATGGGTGGTAGCTAACCAGGCGGGTATTAGAAAAAGCCATCATGCTATGGTTTCATCACAATGTTTTCCTTCATCGAAAGCTTAGGCTCATTGCAGATGGATTTAAACTCACGTTCATTGTCGCAGCGTGGTACACATTACCAACTGAGCTATTATCGCTTCAAATGTATGTGTCCATTACATAATACATCTACGCTGATAAATAGTCTTTCCCACTAATTTTATATTTTTCAATTTATTAATCATGTCATAAATATGTAGTAGATTAAAGAGTTTTACATATTTTCACGATTTCAAGTAGTTAATACAATATCAAGATTAGTTTAGGTGAATTAAATAAATGTGTAATAATAAACAGTATTAACCCTTCATAGCACTAATCATCAATGATTCAGATCGTATAGGTTAAGCGGCTGGTTAAAGAGATGATTTCACTCATACGCATCAATGGGTACCATTTTATACAATGACATACGTGGATTTATACGTGAAGTATGACTGAACTGCTAACCATGATATTACAGAATCATTTAAGATTAGATACACGTTTTATCCGTTGGTGTTTGAAGCATAGATAGTTTGTTTTGCAATTAATTGCAGCTCGTCTGTTGGGATTATACATGTAAAATTGATCTCAATTTCCATGTTATATAAATATTACTTTTTCGGTTTATTATATTATTTCATATTAATAGTATTCATCAACAATTAGAATGAAAAATACTTAACAAGCTAATGATTTACATAGAAGCGAAGACGATTATCTTACTTTTTGACACCTTTTCATGAAATAAAGTAAGAAAATTAGGTTTATCGTAAAGTGTAAATTAGGTTTTCTCGAAAGTAACAACACGTACAATTACTGCCTTTGTTTCATTCTCATCTTTTCTATCATTCTAACAAGAACTGAATAAGGTGTTTATTCATTTCTATCGTTATTAAACTAATATTTATATAAATGTACCTATTATTTAACAAGTTTATGTTTATTAAGTTATTAATATCACAAACGATCTATTAGGACATTTTTATTGGTTCTATCATTTGAAATTAACAAAAGCTTTCAGGTCGTTTAGTATATAGACTGTCCTAATAGTCTATGAGTACAGTTAAATTTCAAATCCACTCTGAACGAAGCGCTGTGACACCAATCTCTTGGCGTGTGGCCACCAGCTGTTTTACGATAGGAATTGGTAAATTTAATGGTTGTAAGTATACCATGCTCAGTATTCTAACGTCATCATCAAAAGTAGGTGAAGACAATAAGAATACACTTCCTTTAAAAGGAATAACAAAATCAGTTTGAGGGATTTCGAAGGAATAATTATAATGGCATAGTACTTTGTCATTAGTTTTCAATTATCCTTAATTGTAGTACAATTTTATAGTTACAATATACGTAAGAATAATCAAGGTGTAATCAATTTTATCACTAGTATTTATTTTTATTCGTAAAATTGTTCTATTTATTTGTTACTGCCTTAAAGATTTTATATTGTTTAGAAATATTACAACTGAGCAGACAGATTTATATTCTGAAAATCTATAAAATCGACTAGATAAGATTTTAATGAACAATTCTTTGTGCGTATAATTGTTTACACACCGCTTGCTTACATTAGTAACCTTTTTAGGTGATAAGACAATCGTAGGCAATTCGAGTAGATATTTCAATGTAAATATACTTATCATAAGTACAACGTAATCTGAAAAAACAACAAACATTTCAATAACACAAAATTATTACCACATTCCTAAATTTCATATGTCTATCCTTAGTGATTTGCATTATTCGATGATGAGTCAGGGCATTGCATTTTTAAAGTATCAAATAAAAAAAGTATCACTTTGATCTGACTAATACTAGTTTTCTATTCAGTTCACGTTACGAGATAAAAGCTACAGTCTTGGCACTATTCAGTGTTCACGATAAAATAATCTTCACAGTCAACGTAGAATAATTACTTCGTTTAAATATCTCAGTAAGAATTGGCGCGTCTTGTGTTTTTAACCTTCATGGATATTAATTTTATTTACGATGCGAAATGTTATGTTCCATTAATGTTACGCATGTTTTGGTATGTTAAACATTTGGACCTAATGAGCATGGACAATTCGGAACCCTTTACTGTCTTGTGAAATCAAATAAGTCATAAAGTCTGTTAAACATACCAGAAAGCTTTTGTCCTATTTTTGTCGTTGAGAACGTATTATGTGCTCGTAAAGTTTTCGATTAATAAAGTATTTCTTACGATACGATATTTATTTGTGTTTCTACTAATGCGTTTAGTAAAAGTTTTTTTTTTCTTTTAATCATAAATAATTATCTATTACGTCTTCATGTCGGTCATAAATAATTTTCAGGTCTTCACTATTTTCAAAATTCGAATAGTAACAACAAGCATATTACTACTGAATTCGTACTAATCAGAAAGTAGTTCTGTAAAAAATACACAATAAAATAACAAAATGAACTTGACGTGTTATGATTTATATTTTTCTATTTTATTTATTTACACACAACAATACGTAAACAGAATTTTCCCAGTATTAATATAAGCATGCAGAAATTGGATACTTCTATTGTTTTTTTTTTAGATTTTAAGAGTGGTGTAATCTATAACATTATATTATATACCTGTTCTCGTAACTTCGTTCGCCTGGAATTAAAATTTTATTTAACATTTTTACCCGTTCTTGTAACTTTTTTCGATACAGGTTTTCTTCTATTGGTGGTAGCGTGATGATAAATAGTCAATAATAAAAAATATTTATTTAAATCTGGTTGGTAGTTCCTAAGGTTAGCGCGTTCAAACAATGTTTTCCTGCTTCATAATATTAAATATAAAATAAGTAAGCTAAGGAAAAAGTGATTAATGAATACTGAAATATTTTGGATTTTTGTATTTTACACAAATTTTTGCTAACTTAAATTCAAAAATTACTGTCGTGCAATCACTTATGGTATAATTGCAAAGTAAACTGTTTTTAAAAACAACCTCAGTAATAAAACTGATTAACTTATTTTCATTACTCTCGTATTGGTTTGGTATATTTATGTAATTATGGTTGGTTTATTTGAACTGACCCGTATGACTTAGGTATTTTATATTTTCTAATAGACAGTGGCAGTGTGTTCGACTTCGCGTCAAGGAACGTGAGTTCGAATCCACCTACAATGAGCTTGAGCTTTCGGTGAAGGAAAACATCGTGAGCAAAACCATGGTGGTAGGGCTTTTTCTAATGCCCGCCTCAATCACCCTCAAGTTTATAATCTGCCGTCAAATACCAATAGGTCTGTTCCGGCAGTTGCATTTGAGATCCAGTTCCTCCACAGGTTTAGCGTATCTATCAACTTGAGCCGTATCGTCACTTAAAATCAGGTGAGTTTACGGCCATAGCGCTCTAAACCTTAACTGTTAAAAAATATTTATACTGTAGTAAACAGTTTGTTTCGGCAGACGTTGTTATATCCTTTAAGAAGTTCAATTATACTCAATCGAGTCCATTTCACATATATTAAGAGTATGAGTTATTTTAGTAAATAAATATAAAATTTGTTTATAATGACTATAGCACCATATATTGAATCTGAGCATAACATACAGTAGTCTAGAAAAAGTACATCTATTCCTTTAATATGAGCTCCATTGGTTTAATCGTTGATATATACGAACATTACATTTTGTGAAATTATTGTGTGAAATAAATCAGGCTTCTGGCAGTTACAACTTATGCGCTTGTTTAAAACACCCGTATTTTTGCTAATTAGGACGATATAATTCATGATCGAATATATAAACACAATAGGTTAAAAATCCTACAATAAATATACTTAAAAAAACAGTACAATAGAAATTTTAATATACATGCAAAGAGGGTTATAATTATACTATGATTAGTGGTTCTCATTGTAAAAAAGAGTTTGCACCTATGATTAATTATTTTCTAAGTAGCTATGAATATTTTTATAAATTCAATTGATAATCGGCGGGACTAATGAATTTGTTTTAAAAATAATACGCATCGATCAAGTACAGTGGGGCTTACGCGTGTGTACAGTGAGTGCTATCTATTTATCTATTATCATCGACAAGGCGCAAGATGGTGTCAGCATCCGTTCTACTTTGCGTATTCACAATTTTCGTAAGTATTATCTTGACCTCATTAATCTTTACGCTGTAATCAACATTATACACAACCCCCGTATCTAAAACATCAAACAAAATTTATGATTGCATCAACGTAAGCTGTTTATAGAAATCTAATGTCACATTAATATACAAAAATATCTAAAATACATTAAGTACATTGTTTATAGAGGTTAATGAGTTAAGAAAAAATCTTTACGCTATATGGATCAAATAACTAAGTTTTTATGTGTGTATTTAAAGGGTGTAGAAGCTTGTTTGTCAATATACCTAATTGTGTAATCTAAAAATAATGACCTATAGCAAAGGGACGGGGAACTCGTAGTTTCCTGGGTTTTATAAATCTGAATCGATCACCTGAGATAGTTCAGGTTTAAACCATGTCTTTTCGAGTTAATGAGGTTTGAATCTATTCAAAATTTGAAAAAAACTTTTTCATACAATATTGTAATTGTGTGTGTGAATGTTAAAATATATCGAATGTTTATTTAATTTGTTCTAAAGATATATAAGTGTCACTGTTAGTTGAGCAGCCGATATGTCGAGATGTAATCAGTGCAATCCAAGAAAGGAGGTTGCTCTGTTAATTGATTTATAAGAACGCATTATGGCCAATTAAAGTTTTCTGACCAATTACATGACCACTTTATAGGCATGCCGCTTTTATCGTGTAAATTCAGATTCATGTTATATTTTAAGGTGTCACTAAAAGTGACAGACGATATTAATTTTGTTAAAAGTAACAACTTCTTTAAAATATGGAATCGTTGTTTCGTGGATCGTAATAGTATATATACACTATGGGATTACACAAACTTAGTACTTGTTATTATTACTAAATAGTGATAACGTTAATCGATTATATCGTTAGAAATTAAGGTAGTAAGTACGTACTACAAGTAGTAGCTAGTTGTGTATGGTCCGACTACAGACCTGAGCTTTTAGCCAAGTTAAGTTAGTTAGTATCAAGTGAGATTATCAACAACTATCAAAGTTTATTAAAACTATATAAATAGCTGGAACACGAATTTACAAGTGAAGGTTCTATTAAGTTTACAAGGGTAATAAAATACTTGTAAATAACTTCGAATAGGTGGATAATCGGGTTTTTGTGAGTTATGGTCAAAGGGGTTGAGTTAGTTGTTTTAAACAAAGTGAAAACAATAGTTCTTTCTTCGTTACATTGCAATTGCAAATTCATTAATATTACAAAAACATTTCTCAAAAATCTAAGTCTTCTTAAAATTACTATCTTTATTATTTGACGATAACGTTATTCCCGATTATTTGATGATAATAACTGTTTTAAATAAATATATTCAATTGAAAACAGTTATTAATTTTTATTTAGCACAGAAAAATCGGTATAACAGTTTTTATCACTAAATCTCTTTAAATAATTCATTTTATTTACGTGGTCTGTAAAATTTTTTCTAATAAACTTAAAAAGTTCAGAAAAATTAAATTAATTCTAATATAAAGCCGATTTTACTAATAGTCTAAGATCCGGCTGCAAAATTAGTGCACTTATCGAGTGTTTGCTAAAAAACAATTTTTTACGCAAATTCATAATTAGTAGAACTTACGTCTACGTACATATACGTACCAGGTTGCCTATCAAAATTTGGCCGCTAGTATTTTTAATTAAATTATTGTTCATTGATTTTTTGGAAAAAAAATCATTCACTTGTTTTTTCAATAAAATATCGTCCACGTCACAGCAATATATATAAAGACTTTGAAAAATCACGGTTGCCGTTGTGCACTTGGCCGCACCCCTTCGCAGCCAGGTGTAAACAGATATGATTTTGATACATTTGTATGTTCATAACGTACATTTCTTATTTATATATCAAATTAAAGCTAATTTTGTCTGTTTATTATGATATATGGTTGCTTAAATAAATCTGACTGAAAATAAAGGTTGCTAGCAATTAAAGGTGGTTAATATTTAAGGTAGAGTAAAAGAGAGTTAGTGAGTAACATCACTAGTCAGACGAGGATAGTGATTGCTAGTTGTACGACACTTTATTTTTTTTTACATAGGTAACCTTGGTTTTATTTTGCTACAATGGCAATATTTTGTTGTAATTTTCAAATTTGTCATTTTGAAAAAGAAGACATTTCTTTTGGAGTATTTATTAAGTCGTCCCTACTACTGTTTGCACAGTTGGTTGAGAACACCAGCATTCGACGCATACGCAATGGCAACTCGTAGTTATTTGTCAAAGAACTAAAGAATGACAACATATTTCTGAATGTTTATGGGTCGAGCTCAGTTCATTGAGTTCAAAGGCGACAGCAGCGGACAGGTGATTAGTTAACTCACGCTTAATCCTAACTAATAGGCTATCCGTATACGTTTTCAATTACCATTGCATTTGATTTATATGTTA
This sequence comes from Actias luna, assembly GCA_039707435.1. Classification (NCBI taxonomy): domain Eukaryota; kingdom Metazoa; phylum Arthropoda; class Insecta; order Lepidoptera; family Saturniidae; genus Actias; species Actias luna. The sequence continues at coordinate 8,999,722 of JAZHAC010000006.1, read as the reverse complement.
TTCCTAAATAGTAGTTAATTTATTACCGACGTCACATAATTATGTTGAGATTAATATTAACCGTTTCCAACTGTGGATTAACAATGTTTATAATTTATTTTAAAACATTAGTGTCAATATGTGATGGAAATTATATTTATTCGCCTGTTTAAATGTAATAACACATATTTATAAAAATATATATACAGATTGACAGATTGAATATTATTTATAACAACTTGATTACTTAGTTTTGTATTCACTTCTCTATATATAATTTTTATGTTCTCGTGTACAGACACAAGTGTCACAATTACACAAATTTACACCTAGAAATTAGAGTAGGAAGCGATATATCACTTTATATATCATCCAATAAAGTGGCTCGAAAAGGTAACAATAATGCTGCTTACATGAATTATATAATGGCATAACATATTGCAGTACCAATTTTTTTTTTGTTATGGTATAAAAACTGAGTAATTATGGTGATTTGTAGAGCAATTTCAATATAAAATTTTATAGACACGGCGTCGACAAAAATAAAACATATTTTTTTATCCATAACACAACATATGTAAAACAAACACAACTAAAATAAATAAAAGAATAAGTTACTTGTTGGTTGGCAATAAACAGACCCCAGACTAAACATATGTAATTACTATATTAAATCGATGCAATGTTGTTATTCTGATCGGGTCTCATAAACTGATAATGCGGATACTAGCAGAAACAAATAAGTAAACAATAAAAACCTATACCTACCTACCTATGTTTGTATAAAAATTGGAAAGCGATATAAATAAGATACAAAAGCAACGAAAGAGTAAGAATTCGAATCCCGGCAATGAGCCTGAGCTTGCGGTGAAAGAAAACATCGTGATGAAACCATATCCTGGTGATATAGCTATTTCCAATGCCTGCTAGGCTAAATAAGGCCATTCAGTTGAAAATCTACCGCCAAATACCTGTGTTCTGGCACTTGCACTTGAGAGTCAGTCCCTGCACTAAATTTAACATGTCTAACATTCTGGGACACATCGTCACTTTACGCAAAGTCAAATTTTGGTCAATACGATAAACTTATTATGTTCAAATTTATTGTAATTATAAAATCTTGGTTTGACTGTGGTTGTTCAATAATATATTTATAAAAATACGTAGTATGCTAAGAAGTTTATAAATTACGTAGAGCGTTTCTTAAACGTAAACCGTTAATTTCAAACCCAAATATACATCCGTAAAAAGAAGGAAAAGGTGACTAAAAAACAATCGCTAAAGCTTTTAACAGGATTTTTTGGTGAAACATTAAGAAACATAACGTTTTGTCTAAAGTATCAGTTATCGAGATTTACTAGCAATAAAAACGATTATTATTGATATTTTAAAGTAAAATTGACGTTGCAGAAATATATTTAAAATATTCAGGTGTTCATTTAATGAAAACAAAGAAAAAGTATTGTAAATGAAGATTGTATCGTTATAATCCAGTTTAATAATATTATCCATAATAATATTGCATTTTTACACGTTTTATATTAGCTTCACTTGTATGTTTTTGTTTGTATGCTTGTATGCTTGTATGCTCGTATGCTTTAGGTGCGATTTTGACCCACTTTAAACGGTCAGATTTCATTCAGACTTTGTAGATTTGTCGAGGACCGATGACAATACACTAATGTGATAAGATTATGCCATTATTTAATTCGCAAAATAAGATTTTTATCAATTTATATAATTTTTATCTATAGTCGATAAGGCTGAAAAGCTCTCGAAACGTCGGGATTAAAATTTAATAAATAACCGCGATAAAATCCGTTTAAATTAGTTTTATTTCAATAATTTCCAACCATTATCTTTAGCCGATTTCTCTAATATATAATGTAAAATAAAAGTAATATACAAAAAAGTAATATAATAAAAAAAATTGTGATATAAATATACCAAAGTAGCTTGTTTGCGTCAAGACCAAGAAGGGAATCTACCAGGCACGTCGATCATTTATTTCTTGGATAAGTTACCGACTCTGATTAAGATGAATTTTTTTGGGGAGAGAACCTGAGAACTGGCTATTTTATCTAAGGGCCTCCCGACACCCGAATTCCTCATTTCTCTGATAAGTTACTGGCGTAGAATAAACATCAATAACTTCCCGAATTTATTAAAAATCATTGGTTTTCATAGCAGGATATTGAAATTATTCAGTACTGTAGCTCTTCAACACGCTATATTGGATATATATTTTAGAAGCACTACTCAAATTCACTTTAATAGTAAAGTTATGTAATAAATGAAATTAAGCCACATCTAGAGACAAACATGACCTATTCGTTAAGACAAGCATATGACTACTCGTCAGAATCACTCTTTCGTATGGTTCACTTCTGAGATAAAACAATATTTATCGATTTTATTTTAACTGCAGCTAATATCTATTTAAAATCTACTTTAATAGTAAATTGATGTAACAACTATCAAGTTTTTTTTTTACATTGATATAAAATTTCTTTCATACGTCGATAAACAAGTATTACTTCCAAAAACAATACTAAAAAGTAGAAAATAAATAATAGTTAAAAAAAAAAACACGCTTTTTATAGAAAACCAAAATAAAAAATAGAAAATAAATTTTAATTTAGAATAGTGTATTTTTTTTAATAAATATTAATTAATAATAGTGTAAATAAGAAAAAAAAGTTTTATTTTAAATAAGCGTGGGTTGCATAGTGTCAATAGTTATAAATATTTCATTAAGAGGACGGATTATCATTTCGATAATGTTTTTAAAAGCACCCCACGCTTTTTTTTATATAAAACAGTTTTTCTTATTATTATTATTTATTTATATTTATTAAAAAAATACACTAATCTTAATTTAAAATTACTTTTTTATTTTTTTGGTTGGTTTTCTATAAAAAGCGTGTTTTTTAGTTTTTTATACTATTATTTTTAGTTTGGTTTTCTATATAAAGCGTGTTTTTAGTTTTTTTAACGATTATTTATTTTATTTACAGTTTAATTTAATAAGTCCAATTATATAAGATTTGTAAAATCACGGCTAATATTGATTATTGAACGTATTTTTTTATAAACAATTACTAGCACTTTTGAATTAATAAGGAGACGGTGATGAAATATTACAATTTCATAATAATGTTGAATAATTGATTACAAGACGGGCAATGTGTCTTTGTCATCATGTCCTTATTACGTATTTTGCAATAGCAAAGCCATTACAAAAATCAGTATATATTTGCTTCAAAATAGCAAATCCGTATTATTTATCAGTTTTAGAGTACTTAATTAGTTAATTTATTGCCTTTTATTATTGCTAAATCTATATTATAAAGCAGAAAAGTTTGTTTGCTTGTTTGAACACGCTAATCTCAGGAACTACTGAACAAATTTAATAAAAGTATTTTTGTATTTGATAGAGCAGTCATTGAGAAAGCCATTAGGCTATTTAACATCACGCTACCACTAATAGTAGCAAAACTGTATTAAAAAAGCTATAAAAACGGGCATAATTGATAAAATATTTTGTAGTACCGCCGAACGAGGTCGCAAGCACAGCTAGTCTATACATATAATAAATCTATAGAAAAGTCGTTTTTGTACATTGAAAATATTTGCAAAAGAAAATAGCCAGGGTGTTAAAAGATAACCAACGGAACAAATGTTCAGCATTTTTGGTATTTGTGTCTGTTTCTCCGTTTATCTGTTTGTCTGTGCACGCATCACGTATTAATGTACAAAACCAATGTAGATAACTTTTATACGTAAAAAGTGAACGAAATTTGGAGTAATACTTTGTTTTTGTTTCATCGCAATCGGTTCAATCTATCAAGAGATATCTATATATACGAAATGAATGTACGCGCATAACTTCCGAACGACTTTCCCATTTTGGTTAATTCTTTTTTTATTGTGTTAGTTATTGTCAGGAAAAGGTTTGTATAAAAGAAATTAAAAAAAAATCAAAATTTTTATAATAATCAAATATCGCAAAATAACAAACCTGAGTGAGTGTATGGGACAAATGACTGTGAGATATCTATGTTTAACAAAATTAATCGCCGTTCGTTTGTCTCACTAAAAGTCAAAAACGTTGTAGGTGATATGAAGTTCACCAGGTCAGCTAGTACGTAATAGAAGGGCGGCAAGCCTTGTATTGTTTGTAAGTTTTTAATTCAATAAACGGAGTCACTAAACAACAGTCTCAGGTATGTATCACTTCGATCAATTACTACATATACACTGACTGATCCCAGAACGCGAGTGATATATGTCGGGTTTGTTACCTGTCGAATAGTGGTTGCAATCCAGCCGGTCATAACTGCCATGTTTTACCAACCAGCAAAAAATATAAATATATACCATAGGTAGACGGAAGGTAGATAGAAATATGTACCACAGGTAAATGGAAGACATTTAGATAGAATATCAATATCATATTTAGATTTCTGTTTCAAGATATCGTAATAGTAAGTTGCTCCATAACAGTAAGAAGTTGTATTTATTGTCTATTTGCATTTTTGTAATGCAGTTAAATGTAACTGCTGTGGGTTGCACGATATTTAATTAACATAATATCATCTTAAAAACACACTTTTTAGATTCTGCAATTTAAAAACAATGTTGTATATGTGTATGCACTATTATGTAGGGTAATATGAATGTATAAAAGATACATATAAAATTTTCTTATATTACAGAACAATGTATATAACAACGGCGTCGGCTGTAAAACTCTTCATTACTGAAGGAGTAAATGGCAAATATACGAACAAAATAACATCTGCTCAGAGTTAAATAAATACTCATACATTTTAAATAAATTTGAGTCGCTTGATTAATTATTAATATATCTTTACGATAAGAAAACAACACAAAAACAAGCCAACCACCTCTTGTGCCTAAATTTAATTACTAAATATTTATATTATTACTATAAAGTTTGTTTGTTTGAACGCACTAATCTTAGGAACTATAACTCGGATTTCAAAATTATTTTTTGTACTAGATAAAGCAATAATTGCCGAAGGCTTTAGGTTATTTAATATTACGCTACCATTAATAGGAAAAAGGTGTATTGATAAAATTATAAAAAATGGATAAAAATTATCCAAAGGAAGTCGGAAGTACATCTTGTTATATAATAAATTTTAATTGGAACAAGAGTGCTAACTGTGGTGTGAATTGGCAATATAGTAGACATTGCTTTTTTATGTTAGTTCGGTAAAGTGAAGTCGTACCTGATGTTGAGTACAGTACAGTCCAAAAACAGCAGCGACCATCGCCAGAACGATAATCCATCGCCAGTCGTTACTGTTATGCCGGCCTGTGAAAATGATTTTTTATATTTCTCTTGAAGGACCCGATGTTACATTAGGAAGGGAATACATGGGCTGGGAGACTGTTCCACAACTTCACGGTACGGCAAAAGTACAACATATCAAACTTTTTGGTTCGAGCCGTAATGGGAGTTACCGTGAAGCTGTAACGTCGAAGTCCAGCGCGTGTAGTTCTATTGTGGAAAGGAGAGGAAGGGATAAGATTGAATAGCTCTTCAGAACAGTCACCGTGATACATACTTAGCTACCGTGCTTAAAAAGGACAAATTTGAATACAATGCTTTTCATAAAGTACATAAGTCTTTTACTCGGGTTGTTAATAAGTATGAGTTCTGTTATGCATGACAGAAAATAAATTAAGATTTCCTGGTTATTTTGCAATACGGTTAATCCAAAAATATTCAAATTTCTGTACCTACAAAGATTTTTACATTTAAAACTTATATTTGTCATTCTCCATTATTCACTTTCAAAAATGTCATTCCTTGCCAGTTTTGACATGTGAAATATATGTTCTTTACGCTGAATAAATCAAGATTTTCTGATTCTTTATGAATCACATGAAAAGAGCTCATTTTTTAAAAACGTCTTCCTTGTCGCAAAGTAACGATATGTTTTTTTAAGAAAACATAAGAAAATATTCTATACATTAAAAAATAATATGTGCAAGAAAAATATTTGTTTTAATAATTATTAAACCTGACCATTACAATTGCACGTTGTGTTTTAGATATGTATATTTTAAAACTATATATGGCCTATCTATGTGTGCAATTTTGTCAGTATCAATTTATTTTGTCAATTCAGTTTAATTTACCAAAATGTTACAAAATTACATAATAAATACTAAAGTTACATAATATGTCAAAAGAAAAATCTAAAAACGGCCACACAGCTGCTAGAAAGCCTAATATTTTATTCATAGATATAACTTAAGAAACAGTTACACATATCTTTCCTTCAATTTAATGTACGAAATGTTCGATTGAATATCTTAATCAGCGTCTTCAATCGCAATTCTTTATCATCACATACTTGTATATAGAACAGTAAGTTGTGAATGAATGTAAATATCTGAACAATATGTCGTAGACGTGTCCATTATAATCTCGGAGTACATTATACTGCGATTGTCATTACAGTTGTGGCTTTTAAAGCATGGCTTCTCATAATAGGCATATCTTTTGTAACATAATTTTATGTAGGCATTTTAATTCTTTCATTTTCACGTTTGTATTGGTAAGTGCTATTTCTGAAATAGAGGCAGATAAAAATGTATTAAGTACATTCATAAAATGTGTTTGTCGTTCTGCAAAATCCATATAGATATCGTTGTTTACTTATTTATAAATAAGTGGTGTATTATTTCATTTTTGGAAGATTTGTTTTTCGGAATTTATTTAGTTTATCTAAATATTATAAGTAGTTACATAATACAAGTGTCAAAGAGTAGTTATAATGTGTCTACTTTAGACTTATATTGTAAATAATTTCTATTATGTAATTACAAACTTTATATTACAATGAAATATGCTATTTCTGTTCCCTTATTTTGTATGCGATTTACCCGTATACCAGGCTTACTCGTCGATGTATGCAGCTTTGTACTTATGTATGTGATGTTAAATGTGCTTACTATGAGCAACGAGTGTAATCTTTTTGTGAAGGTATTACAGCATTTTCTGATATTCAGCTGGCGAGCTGCCACTTTAAAGTTGAAAATCTGTAGCAAAACATTTAGGTATGTGATCCGGGAGCTGAATTCGGGAACTAGTTCTTTAATAGGCTTTGAATGTTACCATGTTGGAGCACGTTGCCACTTAATGTAATCTACCATAAACACAAAAAAGAAAAACATAATAATTTTTGTAGCAGAATTGAAATACTGTAATATTATTCGTCCAAACTGTTACAATTACGGATTAAAAGTGCTTTATAGGTTTAGCGTTTTGTCAAAAACCTCACCCAATGTTAAGTAAAGATGTGACTTAAGATGATAAACACACTAAGCCTAGTGCAGGGACTTGTTCGCAAGTGAATTGCCAGAACACATCTATAGGTATTTGGCAGCCGATTTTTAAGTTGAGGGAGGTAGCAGGTGGTTATTAGAACAAGCTCTAACATCATGATATAATGTCATCACGATGTCTTGCTTCACCGAAAGCTCACGTTCACTGCGAGGCTTCGAACTCACGTCCATTGAGGCGGCGTCCGTACACTACTAACTAAGCCATCATCGTTTCAAGGTATCCAACAATATACTTCCATAATCACCTTCAATAATAAATATTTTTTATAAATAAGTAGACTTGGGATCTGATAAGTTTTATATAATATATTTATAGGTACTTTTTTACAGGTAGTGGGTCGAGATTCCGTATTAGCAGGCAATGGAGCGCATGAAATGCGATGCGGACGACGATTGGTGTCCGGCCTCTTTTCAAGACCGCGACTTCCGCTAGGCTACTCTTACGTAACAACAGTACCTCGGGGTGCCTGTCGGCTAAATGTCTCAGAGGTTACTACTAGCGAGAATTATATTGGTAGGTACTTATTTAATACATTTGTATTTTTAAAATAGTTTATAGGTTTGGCGTTATGACCACTATCTCACTTGATATTAAGAGACGATGTAGCTGAAGATGATCAACGCACTAAACTTAGTGGAAGGACTATCTCTCAAATGTAACTCTTGAAAAACACCTGTAGATCACTAGAAAAAGTCCTACTACCATGCTATCGTTTCTTCACGATGTTTTCCATCATCGATAGCTCAGGCATATTGCAGGTGGATTCAAACTCTCGTCCATTGACGCGGCGTCCGTACACACTACCAACAGAGCCATTACCAATAGCTTAAAGCATATTGGCTTGCAAGGTGTTTGTGTTGTCTACAATATTAATACATATTATAACTAATGATTTAAGCAAATACAGTCGTTGACCTCTTAAATTACTTATCCATGAAAACCTTCCTAATTTATTATAATTTGAGTTATCAGCCCACTTTTATTAATATTTTACATAATATATGTATAAAACGAAGTTTCACAACTACCTGGTAAGTTACATATACAAAAGGTCAGTAATAAAAATCAATTTCTAACAACATTTTCATTATATTCTGCTTCAATCGACATGGAAATGAATAGCTTTTAACGGTCTAGACGTATTCACGAATATACAAAGAACTGAATGGTCTTTTCATAGACGTAAATGAGCCGTTAAGGCAAGCTTAGTCACTTTTCAATCAATCTTAGCTATTAGTTCATTTACATACATACATACATACATACATACATATACGTGTATATTAAAACTGTAACAAAGCGAAATATGTACAATAAATATTTTTTGAAAATTGTAATCGCACTGTACTTTGTTATCGATATAGAGGCGAAAAATATTCTTAAAGTGAAACTTTTATTTCATCCCCTCAAATTTTTTCGTCTATATATCACATGTCGTATTACATCCGGCCGCGGAATAGGGGTAAAGTGAAAGGCACTTGGCAGAGCAACCAAGGCCAATTTGGTGGTGCCCATGGCTCGCATCAGTTGACCGTGTAGCATTTATATTCTCACTCATTCGTGCAAGTGGAAGCTTCAATTACATCGTGGTTTCATATATATTTCACATTTTTTGAACCTTTGGATAGATTTTGATATAATTTTCATTGTTCGATAGCTAAAAATATAAGCCCGTTTGAACTTCTAACTGTATATGAAAAAATGTATGTTTGTGTAGAATAAGTAATCATCAAACTCCAAAATTCGCAGATGAAAGTCACTACACACGAATAAATAATAAAATTGTAATAGGCTACTATCTGTACACTAGATTTTTAGCCGCAATTTGAAATAAAATGTTCCTCTTATGCTACATGTTCGTGCCGCAACTTAAAATTATCCATGGATATGCCGTAACTTAATATTACATCTGTTTTTTTTTTAATTATACGAAGATCCGTAGGTTGATCCTAGATCAACAGTCCCATATATCAACATCCGTTATTAACTCTTTAAGTAATACGTGTCCTTTATAATTGTTTTTTATCTCGAATTAAAAAAGAACATGTAACATGTACAAAAATATAAATATCTAGAAAAAACTCTTTTTTACCAGATGTTGTATAATCACCAGCTTCTTTATCTTACGATGTTAAAAAAGTTCGATCGAATAAACAAATTCGTCAATATCATGGTATATGTAGGAACTCGTTTTGTGGATTATTTTAAATGAATAAACAAATTTACAAAACATACACCTTTCATTTGTTATTGAACAGTACCATTTTGAAAGCAATATGACGAATCAAGCTGCCCACTGACAGACGTTGTACAGAACTCCAGATACATAATTAATGGCTCAAGACACATCACGTTTCGATATTTATTTTTTGTTATAAATAAATAATGTAATATTATAACGAGGAAAGATTTGTATTTTTGTTTGAAACGAATAAACTCAAAAACTACTGGACCGATTTCAAAATTCTTAAATACTATAATTAAGTCAAATAATATTCAGTTCCATGCAAACGAAGTTGCAGGCGCAGCTAGTAAATAATAAAATAAAATAAATAATGTTCTTAATTAAATATGGAAGTTACGCGTTATTTTTATTTTCAGCTTTAAGAATATCTAATTATTCTTATATAATGAATGGAGAATTTGCTGTGAGTGTACCGGGCACGTATGAGGCTGCCGGTGCTAGGTTTTTGTATACTCGAACTGCTGGACTTGACAACGTGTACGCATATGGACCATTACGCTCTTCTGTCGATATCATGGTTAGTTATAGCCCGATATTAGAGTAAATTTAGTAAAATTGAAATTGATGATTGATGATAAATTACATATTTTAATGATCTTAAATATAAAAATCATGATAAATGTTGCCGAAACTATATTTCTAATATTTAATAATGAATTTATATAAAACACGGCTTAATTTGCTATGTGTTAATGGCATAATTCTTAATCGCACTTCTCATTTTTTAATAACATAAATGGGGGCAATAGAAACAAATAGTAGAAACTACAATAGTATAAACGTATTCATTTTCAGATACTTTATACACAACCAAATCCAAGCATAAAGTATGAATATTTTATGGAAGCATCGGGAGATGAAGAGGAAACTGTGACTACTCGCGACGTACTTGAAATTCCTTCTACGGTGGCTACGAAACATACTAGAAGACATCATAACTTGGAAGGATATCCAAGATCAAGTGAACGGTCAATTATTTCAAAATATCCAGATCTTACAAGTATGTCTAAGAGTAAAGGCAGTTCTGAAAAGGATGTAGACGAGAATATTGTAGGTAACAGAAAGTTTGTATGGAAAATATTGTCATTCACACAGTGTACGAGAAGTTGTGGAGGTGGCATCCAGGTAATTGGTTAACAATTGTTTATTCTTTGATATTATCGGTGATTCAGTTGTGAATTATCAAACAGACCAGGATTTTAATATAAATACGGTTCAACTACATTATGAGTATTAATGCAAAATACGATGTAGAATGGATGTAGAAACGACATTTAAATATACAAATAAAAAATGCTAAATTGGTTTATTAGTCTGAATAAATTGAAAATACAACATTTATAATAAGAACGCTAGAAAATTTTAATGGCATATTTGACAATAATGGTTTAATGTTTCAGCTCGGAAAGTATCGGTGTGTAGAGTCAAATGCAAGCGGTACCGATAGAGAGGTATCATCTGTTCACTGTACGGGATCTGCACCTGTGGGTAAAAGACGAAGATGTAATAATATTCCATGTCCACCAAGGTGGAGAGCTGCTGCCTGGTCTGCCTGTCCTCGGTGTGGGCTGGCAAACCGAACTAGGATTGTTGGTTGTGTTCAAGATCATTCAAGGGGCATTACTAAAGTACATTAAATTATTTTATTTTATTTCATTTTATGTGTTTGTTGTTATAAGTAAATAAGTTGCTGTGGTAGATATTGGCTCATATTCGTTTTTCATTTTAGATAAGCGACCAGAAATGTCCTCCTCCAAAACCACCGACTACTGATATGTGCAACATTCCACGATGCGATGAAATAAACACTGGTCAAGTGAGACACATTGAAGAAAAACGTGTTAAGCCTAGAGAGCACACTGACACTTTCCGTGAAGGGCCAGTTTACACAGTATCCATCAACAACTCTGATATCGACATTAGCCCGAAATATAGTTTTAGTGCAGCAGGTGGATGGCTTTACACAGAATGGTCTGAGGTTTGTTGTATAAGCATTTGTTGAAATACGTTGGCATTTTATGATATATGTTCACCAAACAATTCACTAAAAGTTTTATGACTTTAGTGGAAACAAGTAATTACAAGCGAAAACGTAGTACTCTTTACAAGCGTTACAATGTAGATTTTAGTTGTCACTTTAATGGTTTCTTGAACAATGCAGATTGTAGTGTCAAGTTAAAATATTTACGTGCTTTTATTGCCTTAACAAAAATGGCAATATGTTTGTACTAATATTTCAGTGCATTGGATGGTGTGTTGGAAATGGTGTACAAACCCGAAGGATTCGGTGTGCAGATCCGTCCGGATGTGATGACAAAAAGGAACCTGAATCCTTACGTATTTGCACTCCCAGATTGTCTTGCGAACCGGTTGATGGTGAATGGTTTACTGGTGCGTAATATTTTAAAGGTGTTGCTTTGTTGGTGCTATAAATAAAAAAAAATAAAAGTTCTGCAAATGTTTAATGTATTTAGGTGTTCTCTAAAATGTGTTATGTAAACAATTACCAATAGTAATATTAAAAGTTTACTAGCGTACAGATTAGCACACCGAGCAATGACAGTTACCATAATTTGGTGAATATTAATAATAAATGACAATTTAGAAAAATATACAGTAATAAATGTGGATAAAGACACTGCGAAGCGTTAAAATTCATTAAAAATTAATGATATACTTTTATTTGCAAGCAGGAGTTCGTTACAATGAAAATAAAAAATATACATCAAGATAAATTTAAATCAATACGTAAAGGCATATGAATTTTGACAAAGTAATTATTACTCGTTCCTAGATACCCACATAAAATTAATATTCTACTAACCTTAATCATTTGACCACTGCGATACGAATCCGCAAATGAAAATAAAGTATTTTCTTTAAACAGGGGACTGGTCAAGATGTTCTTCTAAATGCAAAGGAAGGCAAGTTCGCGGCGTACTATGTATTGGTGGTACTGGAAGGCATCTTCGTAATAATGCCTGTAAGGGTCTCAAGCCGGAACACGAGAGAGAATGTGGAACGGAATGCTCGTTCACTTGGTTTTTCAGCGATTGGGGTCAGGTTGGTTTGTTCACAGTTGAACTCTAATTTTGTCTAGCTACCACTCTCAAGTTGAAAATCTGCCGCCAAATATGTCTCACAGTTATACTTGAGATACAGTCGCTTCACTAGGCTAAGCGTGTCCACCACTTTTGGCCACATCGTAACATGGTTACGTTACAGGTGAGATTGTGGCCATAACGCTTAAACTTATAAAGTAAAAAAAAACCGAACGGTTTTCCCTTAGCGTTATGATATAAAGATTAATTTATTTATTTTTTGCTTTCAAAGTATGCAACATAACGGGAATATGCTAGTGTTGCGGTTGTCTATAGATAACTGTAAACATTTGTCATCTGCCTATTTACTTCGATTTTAATATGAATATTACTTAATTCTTGGTATTTTTTTTCATTTATTATAAAATATGTGCAAAGTTATTAGTTCGTAGAATAATAACTGAAAAATTAACACCTACCTTAATAAATATGTTACCATTCACTATAAGCGTCACCATTTATTAATTGAAACGAACAACGCCTTCGCCTTGTGATTGATACTCTAATTAAAGTACTGTGTATCAAGAACACTTCTAGTTAGTATTAATAACGTAAATGTGACACTAAATTCAATGAACTCAGGTCTCAATTTTCATTGAGTACTATATTACCTACAACCGAGGTCGCGTGGAATGAATTAAAGGATCGTGTAGCCTCAAGATAATCAATATTAGCTGTAGTTACTTCATGAGTATTTGATCTCATCCGATACAATTCAGTTTTTTTTCGTCTTCTACCTACATGAAAGGAAAACAACATGATAAAGTCCAGAACTTTTTAATAATTACGTAACCCCACCTTAGAAAAAATATAATATCTTTTTATATCTATTACAGTGTACTGATAGGAATGTGGTGATTTCCATTCTCATGTAATTTCGTTTGTCGATTGATTATATAGAGTTTAGCCAGTTTTAAAAATTGAGTCATTCGACATTTGACTTTGAAGTATAAGGATTTATTAAAAATAGAAGATGTATTTTTGTACTGATAATCATTATCATTTGTCACACATTAATTTATAGAACTTCATTTTAATATTAACAAACTTGTAAATCTGGAGAATTAAGGTATATTCGAGAGTACATGCATTAGTTGTTCTGTGATTTACAATTGTGATCTACGTACAATTAATTGCCAAATTTTTTGATAGATCTATAAAGAATTACAAATATTACATAAAAAATTATCACTCTTCCCGTTTGTTTGTCTTGATTTAATTAAAAAACGACTAAATCTATTTCTGTGAGATTTTGTACACAATAAACTATCTCGTTTATCAATTATTAATAGATTATAAAAAAAAATCTTAACTTAAAATGTTTTTTTTATTCATTCTGTAACGATTTTAATGAAATTGTATGCAGGTTAAGTATATTTCGTCCCAAGATTATAATCGGTCAATTAAAAACAAATGAACAAATATTAACATTGATTATATTATACCTTACGAAAAAATAATACTGTTCAACAATTTCGAGCAAAGCCATAGGGCACCGTTAGTATTAATTTGCATACACGTATTTCGAATGTTGCCGATACATAATATAGAAATATACTTTAACCTTTATGTAATATCTTCTTTCCATATTAGTGTACGGGAAATTGCACTTCTAAAATTGGAGTACAAAGGCGAACAGCGGTGTGTATGCACGGTGACTCAACCGTTGAAGAAGGTAATGCAAATTGCGGGCAATCAAAACCGATCGCGCAAAGGTCTTGCGAGCTACAGTGCTCCACCGTTTCCCATTTGCCGCCTGATCTTACTATAGGTATTGTGCTTACTTTATATTTGTAAATTTATTGTAATTGTAGTATTAGTTGAGCTTGACAGTAAATATTGCATATCCGTCTTAAAAAAAATTATAGATACTTACAAAAAGCAGTGCTAGGAAAACTATTATTATAACTACAAATTTATGGAATTCCGTTGACTAATTATTGAATATATTGAAGTTGTTTCTATAAACGGCAGTACAACTTTCTCCCAGCCCATGTATTTCTTTACTAATATAATATCGGGTCCTTCAAACGAAACATAGGCCGGCATGACAGTAGTGACTGGCGATGGATTGCCGTTCTATCGATGAATGCTGTTGATTTTAGACTGTAGTGTATTAACATCAAGGCAATCCGAGCAATTAGCCGAGCTAACATAAAAAAAAACATATTTCTTTATCTAGATTGTTTCTCTTAATTTATGTTTAGCCACCTAACTCACGTCATGATAAAAGACACTGTTGCCCCTCATATTCTTACCTGCTTGCATCTTAGTAACGGTGAAATTAATTACACTTGATTAGAATCAAATCATTGTCTATTTTGATTATAACGAAATATTGATTAGATATTCGAGTATAACAAATTATAAAAATAATTTAACGATTTTCAGAATCGCAAACAAAAGAAGGATACGAAAATACGAGCATTCAGATCAATACTGCTAGACATAATGGATCTAAAGGTATAATTTTTAATATAACATGAAAAAATATTCTTTATATTATTCCAAGTATTATATAAGAAAAACTATATTTTTTTGATTTAGAAATAATTTATAAAATTAAACAATAAGTGAGGTTGTTTACTTTTTCTATTATTCTTATGATTAAGATACTTCATTTATTTAGCCAGTAAAGAAAAAACAAATTAGGAAAAGAGTTATCTTGATGACTCAAAACTGATAAATATGCATCAAAAGCTAGTCATGCGCCCTGATTTAGTTGGTTGGCTATTACTACTAATGCTCAGCGAGGCCTGTTACATAATAGAATTTAATTCCAAAAATCTAGTTTATATCCATAGAGTAATATATCAACAAGAAGTAGAAGTCCGTTCTATTCTCTTTAAATTTTTAATTCATCTACACCTTTTATTAAAACTTTGAATAATGCTTTGATGTACTGTGCATGTTTTATATTCAATAGTAGGTTGCAATATTAGAGTGAGCTAATACTCTATCAATTAGTAATAATTATGTCTATTATTGTTGCAGGTTGTGAAGATAAATTGAACAACTGTTTTCTAGCAGTACAAGCCCGTCTATGCCATTACAAGTACTATGTTCACAATTGCTGTAATTCGTGCCGTGGACGATAGAAATACAATTAACCTTATGCTGTAATACCCTATAGTTACATGAAAAGAGTAACCATAAAAATATATTGTACAATATATATAATATAAATTAAAACATGATAATTTTTGATAAAAAAGGTCATTATAATTAACAAGAGCTTAATACCCTAATTTGAAACCGCTATAAATAGAGGGGTTGCCTATATGTGAAATCAAGATAACAAATTCTTTGTCGAATATAAAAAAAAATATGTTAAAAAGCACACACCCAAAGATTTTAACGAGCTATTGATATTTCACAATCCGTTCACTACAATATGTATTATAAGTTATGGTGCATTGTAAAATAGGGTATTACATAAAATCTTTATACTAGTAGGTATTGTACCTTCTACCAAACTGCCATTATTTACGCTCTTCTTTTAAGAACATTTTTTCTTTCCATGAAACTTTCTTAAATCAGTATTCGTTAATGTAGAAGAAACTAGAAAATTAGAATTATAAAATATGTATTTTGCTTATTGGTGTGATAACTAGTGTAAGTTTGTTTTTAAACATTAACTTAACTCAAATATAAGAGATATTAAAATTAGATATAGGTTCTTTGTACTTCATTATGTATTTAAGGATAATATTTAACTTACATAGGTATATTTTTTTTTAATATAGATACTACAACTGATTAAACCATAATTGTAACTAGTTCTATAAGTATTTGTACATATATAGTTACATAAAAAAGTGATAAATATAACAAAATTAAACAAATATATTTGTTTGTTGTTTTTATTCATTACATTTTACACATTGGATACAAAAAATAGGTTACTACACAAAATTGAAGATACTGTTATTTTGATTGCATCGCTAGATAAATTCAGGTATGTCACAGTATAGGAAATATAGATAGTATGTTATCAGTTTAAGATATTCGTTATTACAATTTATTTGATTACAGTATAAAATATAGCTTAATAAGCTTGAAACATTTTCATACATAATATTTACTATTTTTATTAATAGCAAATTAAGCGCAACATTTCCATACAATTTTCAATAGATAACAAACGCTTTTTATTAAAGAATATAAAGCTTTGTTTTAAAAGTTAAACTATTACTACTTACTACTTACAGTTATTCTTACAATTAACGACTTAATAAACGTCTTGTCATGTTTATAGAAGCCGACGCGATTGTCCCAATTAATGCAACCACAGTTAAGGCTATAGATAAATTCGCATTTACATCACCCATAGTATTTCTATACAGTGTATGAAAACCGAAACAAAGACAAATAAATGCAACACTCAGAGTTAAAATACCAATACAAACATGTAAAAATTTATGGATTAAGCTAGATAATTGTGTCGGAAATATTAACTTCGCTGCTCCTCCCACAAGACTAACAACAGTTAGGATCATAGCGACGAGACCTGTAAATTTATGAACCGTGAATATGTTACTTCTGAGAATTATATTTAAAATATGTTACAGTTTCTTTTTATCAAATATCTTTCACATTATTTGAATGGCAACGCACGTAGTGGGAGAAAATAGGGTTCTAAAACATTTGTGAGTTCCAAGGAAACGTCTGTCGCTAATACTTACGTTTGTATAAAATCCATCCTCAAGACCTTGTAGGTTTATTTTGGCAGATGCGTACGACAGATAGCCCCTTTCACTAGGCAAAGCTATCATATAAACATTTACACTATACTTAATAATAGGTTAGATTGTAACCTAAATGCTAAACCTATAAAATATATCTAGTAAGACTTTTCATCAAACCATGCTTTGTTCGCAAATCGCAATTCAATCGCTTAATCATAGTTATATACATTAGAATTATAACACCTCTTGTTATCTTTAAATAACAAGATAATCATTTAAATATAATATATGTAGTACAAAAAATAGTCGAATTTATGACGTGAATATTTCGATTAACATGTTCCATATTATTATGAGTAAGCGATGATACTCACTTTTTTTTTCTTTGCTTTGAAAACAATATATGAATACTATATGAAACTAATGATTCGATTTGCCTTAAATTAACTGGAATCGATATAATCAATACAATAGTTCTATTTAGTAAAATACACGGTAATAGTCGTGCCCAAG
This sequence comes from Actias luna, assembly GCA_039707435.1. Lineage (NCBI taxonomy): Eukaryota > Metazoa > Arthropoda > Insecta > Lepidoptera > Saturniidae > Actias > Actias luna. The sequence continues at coordinate 8,981,809 of JAZHAC010000006.1, read as the reverse complement.
GCTTCGCTCATTAGACTTTAATATATTGTTTATATTTTTTACTTCACACCTATCATATAAACTTTTTATAGTTTATATGTTAAGCAGTATACCTACGATCAAGTCTAGTGAAGAAACTGGTCTCAAGTGCAACTGCTGGAACACATTTATAGGTATATGGCGACATATTGTCAACTTGATGGTAGTAATTAGCCAGGCATTCATCACAAAGTTTTCTTCACCGAAAGGCCAAGCTCATTGAAAGTATTCGATTTCGCTTCTATTGACGCATCATCCGTAGACACCATTGAGCTAACATTGTTTCAATTTATCGTCTTATATTATTCTTTCTTAATAATTTATTCAACATATTATTCCTCATTCTTCATATAAGTAAACATACTCAAACTTGCCTAGAATGTACTTCAATAAATTAAAAAAAGATACATGTAGATCAGCTGTGATTCTCTAGGTATAAGGGCAATACTGGACAGATATAGAGACGCAGTCTTGTGTAATATGTAACCAAATATAGTTAAATTAATAAGTAATATTGAACTTACCAAGAATTCCATGAGCACTCTGTAAATGAGTATTAACATTCGCAAACCTTATAATGCCCCCAACCAACGCAAGTGCAGAGCCAACCACTTGCATAATCCAGTGTACCAGTTTTTTATTCGGATACTTCAATGAATTTGCCCAACCGCTGTGAGGACTGAAGGTAAGAATAGCTTGACTCATCAGAATGATGTACTAAAAGAAATTCATTATTAAATAATTCAAGGATACATTGTTTATAATAAAAATAAATTCTTGGCAATTTTACAATTTCTCTTGTACAAAATTCTGGAATGTAAAAAGTAAATTAAAACTTCAATAACTTTTTTGAGTTTTGAGATAATGTGGAAATGAATTTAGGTTGAGTATAAAACAGAGAATGCAAACATAAAATACACTTTTATTCGCATCTATATTTGTGAAAAACATAAATAACTTACCCCGATTACACATAAATATATGTGTTGAGTGAGATGAGTAGATCCATTGAACAGATTAGCAAAAAAGAATGCACTGAACGCAACAGCACCTAGTAAAATATGTGTCACTGTGGTCACCACATTCTTGATGATCGCAAAATTAGTTACTTCTGGTCTTCCGAAATTACGATCATTTGATCCTTCTGCTGGCGGCGGTGGAGGAGGCGGAGGCATCATTTTATCGATTTTTTACTTTTCGCACACTGTATTCACTGGATAAATCCAGACGTATGGTAAAATCCAATGGAATTTATCTTAGTTATCAGCCAAAATATTCGTATCGATAGTTTGTTATCGTTAGTTTTGCGATAAAAATATTTCGGCTGTGAGATTTATTTCTATGTGTGCTTACTTTTAATAATACTAAATTAACTGTTCACTCAGTAACTATATCAAGTTCATCACAGTTCTTAGTAACGAATTTATATCGTGATGTGACTAAAAATCGTAAGTCACTTGTTTACCATAAATGGTTGCAGTACCATCTATGCATTAATTCACACAAAGGCGTTCACTGTTATAATACTGCTATACCTACTAAATCTCCCTGTAATGACAGGTTATGTGTAACTTACACCTAAACGGTACCTGCAACGTTTAATGGATTTTCGATTCTTATATTAGTGTTACAGATCAAGACTAATTAATAAAAGTTAGCCAAAAAAAACCGTAAAAATTAAATTAAATTTAAAATACAAAATAACTGGAAAACTTAAAACGTCCGTGCTTATCTTTCAACCCGCAGTTTTCGTAAGTGTCCTACCAATAGGATATACATACGCTAATACTATCAACAGTTGATAAATTAATAACTTGCCTCATAATCACACACCGGAATAGATAACGCATATTTAGTTAAACTTCGTAGAAGGAAGTAACGTAGCTGAAATCATTAGTAATCTATTACGATGTAATGGTATTTACTGACATAAACTCTAAAAAAATACTCAAAGTGGATATTAAGTTTTGATGCCACACACATAGAATATGAGATTAAACCAAGACAATATTTATTATTGTAATTCGATTTTGTATGCGTAAATGGCTACTATTGCATTAAACATGCCCATCAAACTTATAATAACTGCACATAAACCTAAAAAAAGGTAAATAAGTAGGTAACGTTTAAACGTATGTAGGTGGAAACTTAAATAAAGATTGCAACGTACAAAACAAATGCAATAAAAAATTAATATTTTGTTATACCGACCTAATTCAGCCCAAACATATCAACATGAAATTTTAATGTTTTATAAATATGTGCTCTAATAATATTTGTGGATCACAAGTTTGCAATATTGGAGATACAAAGGTTATGAAATGCAATCTGTCTACAATCCTTTAGGTTAGGAAGTTAGTCTCGCGTACTTAAGTTTAGGTTAGCTGCTTAGTATAGCCTCCTTTTTAGCATTAGTCAGAATCGCGGCTTTTTTTCGTTTCCCCGGCAACAGCCTAGGAGGATCGGCCACTTCATGGCTCCTTTGCGCTCGATGCCTCGGGTTGCATACTATAACAAATCTGAGCTCCTGATAAAGAAAAATACCGCGATGAAGCTATAGCATGTCGGAAGGGCATTTTTATATGTCTAATTAGTTAACTAACGACTTTTAGTTGACAAGCTGTCGCCAACTACATACTAGGTGAGTTTCAACTACATTACTTGAGAGTCACTTTGATTCAGTTGTTACTCTCCTGGAGCACATCATCACTTGGCATCAAGCGAGGTTAGGTAAGATTAGATAATAATTCCAGAAAAGATTTTTCAGCAAGACCAGCATGCGTACCGTTGGCAAGTCAATGTCTTAATTATAATACAGTTTTTTTTATATAGTTAAGGTTTAGCGTTACGGCCATAATCTCACCTGATCTTAAGCGACGATACGGCCTAAGTTGGTAGACACGCTAAGCCTGTGGAGGAACTTTCTCTCAAGTGCAACTGCTGGAACACACCTTATGGTATTTGGCGGTAGATTTTCAACTTAAGGGTGGTAGCTAGCCAGGTGGGCATCAGAAAAAGCTCTACCACCATGCTATGGTTTCTTCACGATGTTTTCCTTCACCGAATGCTCAAGCTCATTTTAGGTGGATTCGAACTCAAGTCTCTTGACGCTGAGTCTGTACACACTACCATTGAGCTATCATCGCTTCAATTTGATCGCTTCGCTCGCGTTAATATTGCGCGTTAATATTATCAAACAAATCAGATAACGCAATAAAAAGATTCATACAAAGTTTATCCGTTTCCTTTAACACACTTCCAATAACTTTTTGGCAAGAAAAAGTAGGCTATCACTGTATCCAGGTTCCCGTCTATCTCTATATCAAAATTCACCATGATCGATTTAGTTCAGGTGTAAAAGCGTAACAAACAAACTCACTTTCGTATTTATGATATTTGTTCGAGCTGTCCACGACTGGCAAAACCAAGCGGTGCTGTCCACCTCAAAGGATATTGCTCGCGGGGCGCGGACAGCTCGATATGGTGCCTGCGATACGCAGCCCTATATCTTACCTTCCTTGCTGGTCACCGTGAGATCTCGACGCTCGGCACTCCAAACCGCCGCAAGATTTTTAAATGGGTGGATGTGTAGTGAACTGTGTGTACTAAGTATGTGTTATGATCACCCCGGCGGTTAGAGCTGCCGCCACCAATTCCTCTCACCACTAAGCAAGGCACAGTACCAATTCACAAATACATAGATCTGGTAAAATAACTTTTTCTTCAATCACTATAGTAATCACTTTTTTCCAATCCCAATAATAATTGAATACAATACTACGGCAATAATAATGAAATTTTTTTGACTTACCAATTGATAGATTTATTTTTAATATTTACATAAAGTTTATTTATGAACATATTAGTAAGTAGTAGTAATAGTAGTAAGTGTGAAAGCTGTCTCTAGTCTCTGGCAACACGAAAGTTTGAAGTGTCGTCGTGGTGCGTTTTATTGGGTACTGTTGGCTTATTAGCACCAAATGAGTCACCACATGATCCTCTCGCCTTAGCCTGAGCCCAGGCGGGACGCGTTTACGTGTTGCGATAAGGAAGTTCGTAAAGAATAGGATATTAAACACCAATTTTTTATGCTAATGAACAGCATATAGGCACATAGCCCATCTGATGGTTACCGTGACCTATGAACAGCTGCAACATCAGGACCATTATAACCGTGTTGCCGACCATGGAAAGTGTATTTCATTCCCTTTTTGAGGAGCCTCGGGGGAAAATCCGTTCCATAAATCTAATGTACGCGATAAGAATGTTCTTGAATACTTAAGTGTTATCCTATTAATTAAAAAAAAGGTTTAACCATCTTAGGCGTAATTTTGATGAAATGACATTAAAAAACAAACACAATCATCGGTATTAAAGCTTTTTATTTTTGTACATTGTTATATGCGCAATTAGTACAGTCACTTTTTATAGAAAAAAACGGGTTTGGCAAATCAGTAGTTGCAAATTAGCTAATTGATTATTAAATAGACAAATTATTGTGATGTTACAATATTTAGCCTAAGAGTATAAATATATTAAACAGCCAGTATGTAAATGCACTATATAATATAGTTATAAAGTAATCTATTTACAGATTCCAACTCTAAGATTCTCGTATAGAATCGGTACAATAAATTATAAACGCGATGTCATAGTTTCTAAAAGTTAATGATAAAACGTTAAAGAAACTAAGAATTTCCTTTATTACATAGCATATATTAAAAGAATACTATTTTCTTATACTAAAAATAACCTATAATTTATTTAATGTTTACAAAAAATCGTATTTATCGTAAAGAGTAACAATAATTGTTATAATTAATAATCTAAACACAATTATATACGGAAAATGCATTTTTATGGTTACAAGGCAAGTTAAAATACACGCGTTATTGTGCGGAAAATTTATAGAAAATGACGTGCAACAATAATTGGGTAGCACTGATTTTGTTTTTCAAGAGTTAATTACGATATTTTTCAAGTCCACGGATCGATTGCATAACTCGATTAAATATCTGGAGATCACGGTCCTATCTCTAATACTTACAAAACACAAACAGAACATAAAGCCGCGCACACTCTTCCTACATTAATAATGGCTGATCACAATGAATTAATTGAAATGAGTCTCTATCAATATGCGTACAAAAAAAGACACATTTTTGTTACTTTTATTATTTCTTAACTAGTTTTTTTTTATAAATAAACATGTATTTTAGTCTTTTATATTACATTTATTAATGTTAAAAAAATACAGAGAAAAATGTAGTTAGTGTGCGCGGGAGGCCTCCTGATGTGGTCTTCTAAGTTTTGTTGAAGATTACGTTTTCTCACTATGCGTCCACTATGTATCACAATAAGTGTTAACCGCCTTAGTGCAAATCACTTGAGGTTACCTTTAACAAATTCAAATAGGTTAAATATAATCTGCAATCAGCTTTCATATGAAAACACATTCTTTGTAATGTTTTTTCATTTTGTTTCACTGTATATAAAAGCAGAATAATAAAGTTTACAATACGAAAAAAATATCTTTTTAAATACTTCATACTCTTGTAAATCTATGTCATAATTTAGGAGGTGGCAAAAATAGAATAAATCGTTGACATTTATAACACCATAATGAGCTTCTTCAAAGGCTGAAAACCAGCTGAGCCGATAATTTTCCTGTATGTTTACAATACGGGTCGCTGGCGATGAAAAGTTATTGCGTGGTCACCCCTTAACTTTTGCTAACTTGACATACAAGTAGCCTTTGTAGTCAAATGATTCGATTTTAAAATATATTCTTGTATATTAATTTTCAACATATCATTTAGTAATATCTTCAATTTTATAGTTCAAATTATATTGGATCTTACCTATAGTAACTTTTTATCGTCCATGGCAAGAGTTACAGCAGTTATCTGTATAATAGGGGTAGTGACACAGGCGAGCTTGGACCGCCAACGCGCAGTTATTCAACTTATCCGCACATGCACCTAATGAAGGCAATAATTAACAAATATACTTATGATTGCATATGATCACTAAGTACTTTAGTAGTGAAGCGATGGTGGCGCAGTAGTAGCGTGTATGAACACCGCAATGATGGATGTGAGTTCGAATTCCTGCAATGAGCCTGAACTTTCGGTGAAAGATAAACATCTTGATGAAACCATACCATGTTAGTAAGCCTTTTTCCTAACCTAATGTTGAGTTCCATCAGTTGAACTTGAAAGCTAGTACAAAGGCTTGACGTGTTTACCATCTGAGGCCGTATCGTCACTTACCATCAAATGAGATTGTCGTTAAACGTACAACAATAATAATTAATAAAAGTACTAGTGCGCGTTTGTAGCTGTGATGTGAAAGTCTTTTCGAGTTCATTAAATTTCATTATATATTTATTTTACCATTAAAAGGCGTGACGCAATTTTGTATTGGTAAAAAATGAAGAAATATTAAATCCATAACCTAACACTTGTTGCCGCTAATAATAGCGACATAAGTCAGACTTAGTTAAATGCTGCTTTACACCTGATTTAAACGACTTGAAGTGAAAGGATAGAGAAGCATGATTACTATGATTATTATTGAAATAGGCATCGAAATATTACCATCAGCATAAGACCTGTCTCTGGTACTGGGTGAGTTACGGCTTTGGTGTCTAGTCACTCTCTGTTGTGGATCTGAAACTGAATTTAAAAATGTTTTTTCCTTTGACGAAAGAAAAATATATAAATAGTAAGCTTAAAGAAAATCATAATTTACACTGCACTCCCTACCTTTATTTGTTTCTTAAAAAGTACATTAATAATTTAAGAATTATTGAGAGGTATCCGTGCAAATCTGAAATTAGTATCGTTTTGCTATAGTAGTATATGTGGTGTTGCTAATTTTGTTAAACCTTACCTAGGTTTTACTTAATTGGCCGCTCTCGCTGTAGGCTAAACAAAGATTCTAACAATATTATCAAATTCGATATACTTAAACTTAATACTTAAACCTCGACCATGTTGAAACAATCAGAAAGGTTTAAAATAAAAAAGCGGCGTAGAAGTCAATTATGTCTCACAATAATATTTTCGATAGTTTTATGTTTAAATAAACTTGAATCCGCGAAGCGAGCGGGCAATGGCTAATTTGGTCATATATTCAAAGCGTTTGAGGTTGTGCACTCTCAACATTCCAAAGTCGAGCAATTTTTGAAACTTCAATAATCATTATTTATTTAATTTTTGTATTTTTATGACAATACATGTGTTTTATTAACTAGAGAAATTTTTTCACTATCACACTATATGATCTTTAAATTAATTTATTTCATTATATACTAACAAAGTCTTATTAAAAAAATTTTTCGTAGTCGTCCGGTTGTCTGTGTGTATGTGTAACGATTATGCCGAAAAAACTTAATGTATTAGGACCATTACTTTTTTAATGCCTCTAGTATGACAATGGATTCCCTTCTATTTATTATGAATGCTTAAATCTACATAATTTATTTATAATTACGTCATGAGGCCTGCACATTTGGAATTTTCAAACCTTTTGCTACCGACATTACTAACCAGTTGGAACTAAGCTAACTACGGGAGGCTTAATTTCCGGTTTGGTGGTACATCTTGCTGGGACGCAGATCCGCTTGGCTACTGGCCTGACGCCTGGACACTCTCCATCACGTGCTGCACCGGTAGCTCCATCTATCCCACCACGTGCGCACCATACAGTTCGCGATTGGACACCAGCTTCACAAGGTCCCTGACACTGCATAAATTAAAATAAAATTCTATAAATACGAGTATGACACGATTATATGCCACTTTCCTATGGTTGTTTGGTTAACTTTACAAATCGAAAACTTGTTTATTCATTATTTTGTTCTGATGGTTATAAACTTAAATATTTATGCTTAGCTTCTTATGAGAAAACCGCTTGCTACTTCTTAAAAATATTTATAAATAAAATTTTATCATAGCTCTGTATGAACAAGGTTAGAACATTTGGGATTTTAGCTTACACTTCTAAAGACTTATAAACTTTTTCTAAGAGGTTTTAATCTTTAATACTGAGAGTAGTAACTGCGAATTTTAGTAATGGGCAAATATGCAGGAGAAAAGTACTGGAATCGATATAAAAATGAGAATAATAGTGCTACTTTGTGACAATAGGTAGTACTAGTAGCTACATATACAATGTGAAAAATTCATTGTAAAATTTAAAAAAAGGTTGACCACAGTGAACTTTAATATCAGTCGTCAGTCGTTACTGTCGTATAACGAAAGGAAGGTTTTTACTGAAAATGATTTCCTAATTTATATCGCAAGGGAAAGTATAATGGTATCATGGAGGAATGGTTAAAATTATTTTTAATTAAATCAGACCTCTCCCCAATCGCTCAAATACCACGAAGGCGAGCATTTTTCACCACAAGCTCTCTCGGATTCGGGCCGCGGCCCTCGACATGATCCATCGCGTAATCGTCGTCCATTACCGCCGATACATATCACACCTCGGATTTGTCGCCCGCCGCATTCCGCGGTACACGGAGACCAATCGCCTGCGTGCAATTATTCCAACTTAAATAATAAGCTCAATTTAATTGTATTTGTTAAACTATAAGAACTTAGATATTTGTTCCAAAATTAATATTCTTTAAAATTGATTATACATTTTAAAATATTTAATTGCCCTTCAAAAATTTGATTACATTTATCTGCAATATATATAATATATAATAATTGTTTTTTTTTAATATTATTGTATATATTAAAACATTAATGAGTATTTATTATTTTAATACTACTAAAATTTAACATTAGGTAAGCTCGTATTCGTTAGAACACCTAGACATATTATTACCTACACGTACATACAAGTTTGTTTTATTAAGAAATGAAATAACTCTATTAAATTACATAAGCCACCAGTAGTATAATTATAATAGCATTTTTGTATCCAACTTTTGAAACAATACGATAGTTTACATTCAAATTTAATGTATGCTTTCAATTTGTAAAAATGAACTGTAATTTACCACTGTGTTGTTTTTTTTTTCATAGAATGAACAAATGCTGTTAGCCTAAGGGCGTCACAGCATCATCGAGCTGTGGGGTTGAGGTCGGAAGGTAATCAGCCCGGGAGTAAATAAAGAAAAAGAGAAAATAATTTATTTATATATAATCTTACCAGTGAACCATTGCGCGTCACATTGTTTCCTCACTGTGCAAGCTTGCGTTGATTCTGGCGCTCGTTGAGCAGCACAGCCCGCTGGATCAACACATCTTACGCCTCTTGATTGCACTCCACCACCCACACACCACCCTGCACACTAAAATAAATGCATTATACATTTATTACACAAATAGGTATTATACATTCAATGATTTCTGCTACTACAGATATAACCGTCTCGAAACTAAATTATATTTATTTTTATATACTCTAGATTATCATTATTGCCTTAATCTTATGAGAATAACTGTAATAATATACTCATATAACTTAAGACACGACAGATACTTTTATTTATCATCTAATGATAATTCAAGTGTCATTTGTTCAGTAATTTTGGCGAGAAAAAAATACTATAAATTTTAGGCTACATATGCAAGTGGCAAAGTTAGGATTTTATGAAATTTTGACATTAGTTCCAAGTAATATTGAACATATAGTAAGGTCAGGGTACGATGAGACTGGTATATCATTTTTGGATCTAAGTTCCTTAATAAAATCAAGAAATAAAACAATTAAATGTATCTTATTGTTCTAAATAGGGACATTCTAAAGTACATTGGGCCACTTTACAGGTTTTAATGATTTATCTATTGCATGTTATATACTTACTTCCGACCATTCGGTGTACAGCCATCCATCGCCAGCATTGAAGTTGTAGATCGGAGATGGCGTTGATATAACATCGTTTTCAGTCAAATTGGTTGTAAGAGAAATCACTGGTCCTTCGCGGAAGGTATCAGTCGTATCTTTAGGTCTTACTTGACGCCTGGAGTCGAGTCGCGGAACAGCTGGAGTTACAACAGTTCCATCACAATTCGGTATGTCACAGGGTTCGCTGCTAGGAGGCATTGGGAGAGGACACTTTTGATCACTAATCTGTAAATAATAATTATTTTAACTAATAGAAAATTTAAATAGTGTTATGAGCAGGTACAGAAATACTTGTCTTAAGTATCTTTGTTCTTTGGCAATGATACTGTTTGAATCCCTGCAATGAGTTTGAGTTTTCTGTGAAGGAAAACATCTCCAAGAAACTATGGTTACTGCTATGCAAGAGTGGTAGGACTTTTTCTAAATGCGTTTGACTAACTACCACACTCCAGTTGAAAATCTGCCGACATATAAATGTAGCTGTGCTTCTGCAGCTGCACTTGAGAACCAGGTTTAACTAGGCTAACCCTTAAGGAACCCACCACTAGGTTTGGCATGTCCATTATCTTGGGACACATCGATACTTAACATCAGGAGAGATCACCATGGCGTTAGACCTATTATCAACTATAAAAATCCAAATGTCTAATAATGTTAGTTTCACGAAAGTTGTATATAGCATATCTTAATTTTATCAAACAAACTCTACTACTAATAATTAAGATTTTTGTTGATTTTTTTCATATAATCGAAATGTTAACATACATCTGGACTTCCTATGTCTAAGAGGAAAGTCTAAAAAAATATATATTTCATATTACAACACAAATATTGAAAACTACAGAACTAGTTACCTTCGTTATTCCACGTGCATGATCTTGAACACATCCTACAATCCTTGTACGATGAGCCGGGCCACATGCAGGACATGTACCCCAAGCAGCCGCTCGCCAGCGAGGAGGACAAGGCGCTCCACCACATCTGCGCCGACGAGACGGAGGTGCGCTTCCAGCGCAATGGACTGGAGAGACTTCTTTGTCTTCTTTCTCTCCTAGTTCAGCGCATTTATACTTTCCAATCTGTAAACCGCCGCCGCACGTTCGAGAACATTGATTAAAAGATAGGATTTTCCATACAAACTTTCTATTGCCAATAACGTTGCTTTGAACATGAGATTGACTTTCAAGATTATTGAAATCGGGATTCTTCGATAGAGACGAGTCTTCGTTTTCGAGATCTTTCGTGTGAGTATCCATATTGTGATGGCGATGATGTCTTTGAGTTTGATGATGCGAAGCAGAATTTGTTAATGGTATATTGTTACTTTCGTCAGGATTTGAGTCAGTTAGAAATTCGTATTTTATGTTCGGGTTCGGTTGAGTGTACAGAATCTGAAATTTAATTCATAATATTTTAAATAGCTCTGTTTCTATACTACAAGAAAAAGTAATTCAAATTTAATTTAGCCTAATATGAATTGGACTTTTGTTTATCTTTCTTTGTTAAATTCTCGATAAAGCAAATGGATATTTATTAAAACCAATATACAATTTACTTCAATAATTTCTTAAAAAAGGAAAATATGCTATTATATTGAGACGTTACAAATAGGAAGGAAAAACGTAAGTAAGACCAAATTACCATTATGTCGACAGGTTGATGAATCGGACCATTTGTAAATACACTGTCAAGTCCTCCGTTACGTGTGTACACAAAACGAGCCCCAGCCGCTTCATATGTACCGGGAGCACTTACAGCAAACTCCCCGTTCATAATATAAGATCCATTCGTAACTTTTAATGCTAAAAATAAAACAAAAACCCTCACGTTAATACAGAAAACGAAAGCGAACGATGATCAAATAAATTGGTAGTTCTATCTAAACTGTTACAGGCTGCGTCATGCAAATAATTTACCATCAATTGCGTAGATGGCTACTTTCATTTATCTCACAATTTGCGGCGTAGGCGCCTCTATTGAAGAGCTTGTGGCGCGACTCGCATGTGCAATTCCTATTAATCGATTCGACATCGATCTTTGCACTGCTGAACACTTCATCTCTCGATTAAGATCTTTATGCTGACCTACTATTTCTGATCTACGTCACGAGACCAATGAAAAACCGATATTGACATCATTATAAATTAAGTGATGTGTTACAAGGCCATACCGCAAATGGCTATTTACGGTTGTTTTCTTATTGTTCCTATTAGCATTATTGATGTGACGAATAATTTTATGAGCTTTTATGGCGGTGAGGCAAGAGCGCCGCGATGTCAAGGCTTTCAGATTCATCTGTTATTGTAAACTAACCAATATAGTTTTCGCTTGAGACAACCTCGGAGATGTTGAGTCGACAGGCACCCCGAGGTACCGTCGTTACGTGAGAGTAACCGAGTGGCAGACGTGGACGCGAAAACAAGCCGGACACTAGTTGAGTACCGCAATGCATATCGCGTGACGTCATAGAAGCCAGGACTCCTTCACGACCTACTACCTGTAAAGATACATACCATATTCAGCTTATTATTATAATGTGCAACAAAGTTATAGACTAATGTCATATTTCATCATCATGTACTGTATCTCTTTACGTACAATACAATTGACAATTTTTCAATGCAAAATGTCTGGAATTAAAATTATACAAACCCGAAAAGCTACAGAAATACAAGTGTTTGTGTAGTATAAAGTAGATTACAAATCATATAGGCTTACTACTCAAGCTTGTTCGTGACACATATCATGATAAGAAAATTGTGTGTATAAAACAATGAGTTTCTATAAAAATTATATTAAACAATATGAGAAGAATAAGATAGTTTTTTTTGCATATCGTACTTCGACGTAATACAGTAATCATCTAAAGCATTTACGTTAGATATTTAAAAAATTACAATCAAAACTATCCTGCACGTACGCGCAATCTTAAAATAATCTTTTACTCTCATAGTAAACTAATTTTACATTATGTTTATAGTTAGAAAAGTTTATTTCATCGTACGTTCCGTTACCTAGAACACCTTGAAACTATAATATATACTTTGTAATTACATATTAATAAACAATGTTTCACATAAAATAGCGAACCAGTTCAAAGACTAGGAATATTCTGAAAGGAAAGTCTGTATCGAGTTCAATTGTACCTTTATAGTCATTGAATGTTTATAATATTTACGAGTACAATCGGCACGACATTTGTTCATGAACCCTATTATGTTTATTTTAATATTACATTACTGTCATAGTATAATTTTAAATATACTGAATAGATGGTAGTTTGGTATAGGTAATCCGTAGGTAAAAATCTTATAAAATTCTCTTGTAACAATGTTAGTTACCATACTCCTCTGAAATAGCCTGACCGATTTTGATAAATTTTTATATGTATATTCAATAGATCTAGAATAGATAGAAAATATTTTAAAGGCAGAACAATGTTTGTTGGGTCAGCTAGTATTCTATAAGATTTTTTAGCTATTGATGTTAGAAGGTAAGGTACTTGGTGCAATTTTTTTTGTAGTTCAAAGATTATTAATGTAGTAACTTCTACACGCGGTTCCGTTGACGTTTAAATTGATTTTGTATAGCAGTTTTGGTGGTATATTAGTAATATTGGTAAGCATCATTAATTATTCTCCGAAGTTTGAAACTAATCGGATGATGCAATAAAAATTTCATACGTACCTAGTTTTACCCCACTTTAAGTTATTCGAGGGAAAAAAGTATGCTATAACCATCTCTAAGCGACCATATATCTTTATATCAAAATTCGTTATACATATAGCAATGAATAAGAAAATAATACAATTGTTATTATAGTATATTTTGGTTAATGAGATACCACTTTTTATAACAAGTTCAGCAAAGTGACAAAACTATACCTAATTCTAAGCAAAGTACGATTCAAAAACAATGCCGCTCAGTGATAGATCAGTAGTCCACGTATGTCACCCGCACTAAGAATCTTACGTTGTGTTGCGGAGGACTATACAAATATACAATTCATGGACACAAAGTAACACCCAAACTCAGAACAATCATTTATGGATCACACAAAATAATTGTCCTCTTCAGGATTCGAACCCACAGCGCTCAGCGTAACAGCAACGATAAGGTTACTGCTTAAGCCGCTAGGCTAATCGTACAGTCAATTTAAGCCAGATTAAAAATAAAACTGAAGTAGGAACAGAGAATGAGGGTTCAGATATAGTGTGCATGAATACTACACATAACAAAATATATATCATTTTACCGAAGTTACTTTTCAAAGCACATCTAAAAAAAAAAACTAGTAAAATGCAAAGTAATATGAGATAAATACATATAGGTGCCAGCCGTAGCGAAATGTGCAACTTAATCGCCTATCAGAGTAAGGCTGGTGCTTGTTCATTGGATTTAAATCCAATTTAATGGTATCGTGTATCGGAACAACCGTAAAGCGATTGCATTAATAGATGATCTCAAGTTTAATACCAGCAGCTGTACTATGTGTAGATATATTAAGAGGAAAATACGTGATGTTGATAATGTGAAAAGATGAAATCTTTAGATATTAGCTGCATATTAAAGTAATATTGTGTAGTATTACCGGGATATATAATTTCGGACCATAATTAGTTTAAATTATAAGTTTGAACATTATTAAGGGTCTGTTGTCAAAGATTATACTTCATCATATATTAAATTGTAATAAATGAATTTATTTTGGTTACGTTTTACATTCAGTAAAGACAAACAATATTAATCTATAATCTATTCTCAATTTGACCACAGACTTGAACAATAAACAAAAGAGTATATATGCGTATGTGTGTCAAATAAATGGTAGTGTGTATATAGTTATTTTATTGATTTAATGTATTTTAATGCATAATTTAGAAAGTATTAGCGTTATGCACTTCTCTATATAAACTATAAGTGTGCGAAATTTCATTTTCCTCCGTCCGCGTAATTTTCGTGAAAGGGGTACAAAGTTTTTCCTTCACAAATTAATATATAGATTTATATTTTGTGATTTCTTTTATGCTTGTTCTTATGTACAGTTGCCATAACAGACATATATGTATGGTGGTATGGTAGATACAGGCGATACATTTTCAATTTGAAAGTTGTAGTCAGGCGGGTATTAAAAATGCCCTTCTATCATATTATGTTATAATAATACTTTCAATGTTCAGCCTCATTATAGGTAATTAAACTCCCTATGATAAATACACCCGCACACCCGCCGCGGCCTAAGTTCGATCCTCCGGACAGGAGCCCTCGAGTGATTCTGCTCCCGCGATACAGTGACACTCTACATTCACTGAGAGTACACCATCACACCGCATACCATTCGTGCAGACTCATATGTTAAGTACACGGTTCTGTAAGGGATTTCCCTCGCGGCCCTTGAGCTCCTTACCTAATAAGGTGGTTGTTAGGATCACTAAATTAGTAAGACAGGACCTGATGGTTAGTCAAGATCGTGATTTTTTATTAATTTACCGGCAGCAGCCCAACCCGAGGTTTGGCCGTTCTGGCACCCTTGTGTCCACTCGCTGCCTCGGGGCTGAGTGCCCTCAGCAATCCCCCCAAAAGTTCGGTGATGCTGTTAAAGCCCTTGGAGCTAGCAAAGTACGTCAGTTAAAAAAAAAAAAAATTTTACGAGAAATTATTATCATATTTTTGATTTCGTTACACTTCTCTTTATTGTAGTTAGTTTTTTTTCTACTTACAGTTTTTAGAGCAGTGAGTAACCCAATGAGCTACCGATAACATATGGCTGATGCCATACGTACATTGATGCATATTATATTCACATCGTTTAATAATATTAATGTGACACTAATGTGTGTAAAACATTAGTGTTCAGTAATGTGCACTTTTATGGACCTACTGTATAAGATAACTGCATCTAAATCTCATATCGAGCGAAGTAACCTAAATGCGAAAAGCATCTCTGTTAATTGACAGCGGTATGAATCATTTTTAAAACCCGTGCTCATCAGTGCGCCCTTTGTGCAGTCATACTATTAAGTTCTTCAATTGAATAAAGGGTGTAAATATAGGTTACGTACACTAATGTTATCGAAGTCATAAATAATTGAAAAAGAATACACCAAATATTATTTACTATTTACCACGTATCCGTGCAATCATTTTATATACAGGAAACTATTAGAACTTCCATGTTTATTTTAGTGTGAAGTTAAGTCAAGCTTTAATTATACGGCATAAAAACAATTGTATCTAAAATATTGTTTATATCAGTTTAATGACTTCTGATTGAACCCTAATGTGCTATATTTAGCGCAACGAATTACTATTTGACGAAGATGTTAATTAACAGCGGACTCTGCTTTGTGGTCATAAGATTATTATCAAATAACAACTTATTTCTATATCTCTCAAAAATATTTTTGTCGCAACCTAATATTTTCTTAATACTCGTCAAAAACATTTATTTAACCATAATTAAAAGATTATAATTGCGCTTTAAAATAAATTTTATTATTAAATACTAGGTATATGCATATTATTTTATTACTACCTATTATTGCAACAGAATAATGTAGGAATTATTCGCCACGTATTTAAATAATAATTATGAATCACGGTACTATTTCCACGATTTATTGAATTAATTTAGTTAGATATATAAATATTTTTCTGCATGAACACTTACACGATTTAATATACTATAAAGTATATTTTGATATACAGTTGTCAATATTTGAATAAAAGTTCCCGCGTAACTAGTCTCTAATTGATCGGAAGCGTTTAAATAACTAGAAGCTTTATACGCCCCCATAAAAGCCCACTCATTATTGTTTCGTTCGATCGCATTCAACCCAGTAGTTAAATGTTTAAAATATGAGTGTTGTCAGGTTTACAGAGAGCTTCGCCTGCCGCCATGTGGTCGATAAAAATTCTTCATATCCTCTGATTTATGTTAGATCATTTTATATTATGTTAACTTTTTTATTTGGCCTATTATTGTAACTAATATGGAGAATTTTCAGAGTTACATAATATTGTGAATAATAAATTGTCAATGTTAATCTGAAGTTACTTTAGCAGATATCTTTTTACGGAAGCACTTTTTAGATTAACTAACAACTCTTAAATAAGTACTATTCTACTTACTTTCTTCTGCTGAATTCTGTGGTATCTCAGTAACTCAAAACGATAATAATGAAGGTAATATCGAATGGTTTCGCATAAATTAGGGTAACACCAAATAAAACAAAAAATACTAGAAGAAGCCATTGCCAAAGATAATCAGAACTAATTGTCGATATCAATACACCTAAATAGAATTGATATAGTGTTGTTTTAATATTTATTATATGAGAATCAATGTAAATAAAAGTGTATACTATTATTATTCATTTACAAATAAATTAATTTCGTTACTTTATATGAAAGATTCAATTTCTTTTCCGTAATCTGTAGTCTAAAACTACGTTACCACTTTGGTAGGTTTAGCTTTGACCTTCACTTGATTGTTTATAATTTAATATTTGATAGGTTGTGACATTATAAAATATATCTTATTGTTTATTGAAAGTTTTCATACAATTTTGGAGTATTGAAGTAAGAATTTTAGAAGTTTCGGTAATATATTTTCATGTATGTTTTAAACTGTTATTTTATTAAATGTCATTTACTTGTTTCCCTATTACGATTCATCGCTGTAGCACTGCTTAATTCTACTGCAAGTATGTAACTAAACTGGTGTGCAGTTGTGAGACTTTTGAAGTCGATGTATTGCTTAAACTTGCTTATAAAACATTGATGTATGTTTCAACAATAAAACTTTTCCTTTCTTTCTTTATTCTTTAATATTTTTGCAACATTTCATCAAAGCATGAAACACAAGCTTGTTGCTGCAAAAATTTTCGGGCCTAAAATTAACCGTTGGCCTTGTCGGTTTTTACAGCACCGTCACGGGACGGGATTGGTGTTAATATTAACGTAGATCTCATATGTTAAATTCTCATCAAGTATGCACCATTTAGGTAGATAAATAACTTAGTTGGGTTGAGGTAAAATTCAAGAGTTATTGTGGCTAGTTAACCTTTGTGTAAGCTCTCCCCAGAGTATAATACGCTATGTTTATAACCAGCCATTACTTCGTAAAGTACATTCAAATTATTTTGTATCATTTTTTTTATTTTATAGAATTGTTTACGTATAATGTATTTATTACATGCTACCTGTAGTCCGCATCTTGGTTCTCTTAATTACACCATTCTCGTTTTACGGAAATTACGCACTTTATCTTAATTCCTACTTATTTTTACTAAGAAATTTAAAGATATCTTAGAATCTCATAACTTATGTACTATACCGGTTACTGGTGGACAGGTCAGTTAAGTACTGTAAATTCAAATGTGGCTTACATAGTGTATACTTTTATTTTCACGGTATTACTTTAGTAAAGGTAAAAGTATTTGATGGCAGAGTGTCAACTTGAACGTGACAGCTAGCCAGAAAAGCATTTAAAATGCCCTACCACCTTTCTATGCCATCACAAAGTTTTCCTTCATCGAAAGATCAGGTTCATTGGCGTGGAGAGAGCCCGTGAGGCACATCCTCACGGGCTCCGTTTCCGCTGTAGACGAATTGGCGGTAGGAGGGGCCGATATGCCCGTGCACTTCTACCGCCTTAAGGCGGACTGAGGCGGGCGGGTTGGGGACCTAATTATTACTGCACCAGTCCGGCTGACTGCATGAGCAGCTCGCCAGGCTGCCCAGATAAGGCCCGGCTTGCCATCAGGCCAGGCCGTGTGCTGGGGTGACGCGGTGATTGCATACACGAACCCGCGTTTTTGGGTGTTGGGTTTTGGTGGGTATTACCGGCGGTTAGCGCCGAGAGAGTGCCACATACCCCTCTCAGTCCCCCCGGGCTGGGAGAGGATGTGTAAAATGCATTTCCCCACGTTAAAAAAAAACTCATTGCAGGGATACGAACTCAAGCTCATTAACGCGGGGTTCGTACATACTGCCAACTGAGTCATCATCGCTTCATTAAACTTTATATAGTACAAAAGTTTTACTAGATATATATTGGCAAGACAGAATGTATAGGATTTCTCAATCATCAAGTCAATTATTTCAGGAGGCGTTAGTGAATCGAATAATAGCGAAGCGAGTTAATTTTTATATAGTCACTTGCAATATTTATATGATTTTTTTAATTTACATATAAGTAGGAAGTCGTATTAAATTATTCGCCGTATTAAATTACTAGGTTAAACAAAGTAAACCTACAAATGAAACACGTTTCTCACACCATTCACTATGATTTGTTTGATTCATCAAACAAAATTGAATGGATAAAAATCATTGCTATAGAATCATAAATTTAATAAAGATTATAAATAAATAGATTAATGTATTTATTAATTGCTAGTAGAAATTCGTACCTGATGTGTCACGGTAAATCTGTCACAATGACACTTTATATTTGCCGTGTTTTGGGATCCAGTTGTCGACAGGCTTATGATAGGGCTGTCGGAACAGCAACGGTGATCACCAGCGAATTGCTAATTTCTGGATAATCGGTGTTATTTTTGGATTATATTGTGCTACAAGACACAGTGCCGTCACTTTAATGTGATATGACGAAAAAAATCTTGTTAATTTTCGTACTGTATCTAATGAAAAATAGTGACAAATATTGTTTTAAGTTAGGTTAATTATATTTATTTGTCCATTGTATATTTATAATTACTGCCTAGTTTTTTTAAACAGGGTGTCTTATTACTGCTGAGATATGCAGACATTACTATTTATATTATTTTGTATGTATTTATTAAAAAATTTATTCAAATTTCGTATGTAAGAAACACATATACTATTCTAAAATGTACATTGAAATTTGTTTTGTTTTTTTTTTAAGTTTAGGTTTTAGCGTTAGTTCATAATTTCACCTGACCTTAAGTGACGTTATATATATTATAAATAGATATTTGTTTAAAAAGCAAATTTTAGTCCAATAATGAATGACGTATTTACTATCATGGAAATATACCTAATTATTTGAAATGAGGTCAGGTTCTGTACAAATTTCGTCGTACAATCAGCTGTCTAGATTCGACGCAAATGTCATTTTATTACTTTCAATTGTTTGTCGTTTATGGTTACAAGTCTCACAAGCATGGACAAGGCCAGAACGTTTAGAGTATACAGTTTATGCAAACACAGAAAAATAGGACTTTGAATTAAGCATAAAATACGAATTTGAAGATATAACGAGGTTATTAAAATAACAGAAACTAACTAGGTACTGAATCAGTTGTAAAATAAGAACATGAAGTTTAGCAAGATTATAGAAATAATAAAAACCAAGCCAGAGATGTAAAAGTTGAAATACAATGGAAGGATAAGTAATTAAGCAAGATTTTATTATGACTAATGATAACTAAACCAGTCTGGGATTGTTAATTATCATACGGTATGAAGTACGTCTTTAGAGATTTATAAATTTATAAGCTTATACGAGGCCTGTTAAAGGGACGCATTAATTATTTTAAGCTGTAATTTCTATTTATATTAGTTTGAAACTTACAGTATTCCTAAACAGTGACGAGCTAATTTCAGGATTCAAGTCTTAAATGGCCTGCTGGCTTGCATCAGTCTGGTTAATTTTGTACTTGACACCGCTGATCAACGTCAACTTTGACAAGCACTTATGTATTTAGTCAATTAAACATGAATTCGAACCGAAAGGTTTATTTTGATCCAGGAATATAAGAAAAATATACTTATTTGTGGTACCAGTAAAGAAGACAATAGGATTCCAATCTATTAGGACGTGAACATGAAGTTTTATGAAGCCGAATAATCAGGTCGAATGAACAACTGAATCAGATAAATGTCGTTCTGAATTAGTCATTTATTAAATGGCAACTGAAACAAAGGTGGCTACGGAGTGCGATGAAGCGCTTTGCAAACACCCATATGCATCGCGGCATTCGTCAATTGGGTCGTGTCGAATATGCAACATAATAATACATTTTATTTAATAAACATAATCGTAATACTTAACATGTATAAATGTAAAAAATACAACGAATGATTTTAATACAGTTAAATTATAAAAACTGGTTGGATCTTACATATTTTATAATTTTAAGAATATTGAACATTTTTGATGTTTTTATGGTAATTTTACCAATGTGAAGTAGGAAGGGCTTTATGAACACAGTTAATGGACACATAGTAACAAATTGGAAGACGTATATATGGATCACACAAGTAATTCTCCTGGGGAAACTCAATTATTTTCTTGGATGCAGTGACAATATCAGTTAGTTTTAAATATATTTAAATAGCAACATAACGTACCCTTATTACTTTTGTAACATTAGTTAGAAGTATCATAAATATTTGCTAATAATTACTGAGTTAAAACAAATGTAAAAACTCGTGACGGTACAATTTTAAGTTTGCACGGACGTATACGTGATATCCGTTTGTCAAATCTAAACAAATCTTAAGAGTTGAATGGCGCCAATATTCTTCAGTCATATCGTAAGCGTTGCGAGATACCTACAAGCTACGAGTCATTTGTATAATCACTGACCAATGTTCCATAACCGAGCTGGAATTTCGACGATAAACTTGATTGCCTGCCTATAAAATTCAGCATACTGTTTCAATGTCAAACATCAAACATTACTGGCGTCGAAGGAAATAATTGTCCTAAATCTTCTTATAAAATCACATGACAAATATTATTGTAAATAAATAAAAAACATTTAACACATACACATCCACGCGTTTTTACGACAAATACAATTATAGAGTTTAATTTAAAAACAAGACTCTGTCTTAATACAAATCGGAAGAGCTGTTTCCGAGATACGTGAAATTTATGGGTATACATATAAACAAGAATTACTCAATAGTATTAGAGAATAGAGATACAGGAATAATTTTTATACATATAAAAAAAAAAATAGTAATTCGTTGACACAAATATTACAGCGAGAAAGCGACTGACCTAATTCAAATAAAACTTCAAATGTCTCGAAAGAACAAATTTTTGTCCAATTAACAGATGATCGAGATAATTGAAATAGAGCGTCTAGACTGCGATGCAATTTGCAATAATTCACGGGCTACCAATATGCTCGAGACTATTTGATGATATAGAACACATTAGAGAAAATCTAAAACCGGTAACAACTGAATCCGTTGCATGCTAAATTGAATGAGAAAAGATATATAAATGACTTACCAGTAAGACGGCAGCAATGAACAACTCGCACGTGTTCCCCATTTTCATAGTTCGTAACAACTCAATTTCACACTAATATTATCTTCTTAAAACTGGGCAAATTAATATTTTGTCAGTAAAGAACCGGTCGCAGGAAATTAATAATTCAACACTTTCTTTTATCGTCTTTTTTTCAGATAAAAGATTTTACTGACCTGCGAAAGACATTTTTATGTTTCTGAAAGACCGAATCTCTGTCTTATAAATGTACAAATTAATGTTATATCTTAATAATATTGATAATGTGAGTTTTATTGTTGATAACCTACATTCGAGTTTAGTGTGTGTAATTGTTGTATTAACAAATATATAGGTATCGAATACACTTGCAATTTTTATGGGAAGCAAACATGGACTAAAATAAATAATCGTCATTATCTAATACTACGAACATGTCAATATGAATCTTGGAATTATACAACTTAAAAATATTGTAAAATAGTAAACGTTATTATTTCTTTTAATATTATTTAGTATTGTCAACCTTTCATCGCAATGATAGGAAGCTGTACTACTAAGCCAAAAAGTCGGGGGTTAATTTTCCACTTTAGACTGACTTTTGTGCGTTAAGCGTAATTTTGAGTTGTATGTTTGTATGTTAAGCAGCTTTTTAACTACTATGGCACCGGATTTACTAATTTTAAATGTCCATGTTTATATAGACTTTATATAGAAAAACATTGATTCAAAAACTTTAAGTGATCGAAACAGTATAAATTATTTATTTACTACTCCTATTTGTTTTATCGCGATATTCCAAGATAACTATATTATAAAACTGTTTGACGATAATATTAGATATCGACCCTGAGGCAACTAAGTCACGAAATACAAACTTATGCATAGAGCGTCAATGCAATCGACATTGGCCGATAAGGTGTATGCACTATCGTATAACAATAGTTTCTATTTTCGTAATTTGAAATGTATACATAATGTTGATTTTTCATTATTAACTCAATATTTAAACGGCCATTCCTTTCAGCAAGGATACGTGCAAATGGCAATGACGATTAGTCCGGAGCTGTAAAATACGCATTCTTTCGTAATTTTATACACAGATAGGATACGTGTTAATAAAACATTGAGCTAAAGCAAACAAAAAGAGGCAAGATAACAGCCATAACTGACATACCGACAAACGAACGCGATACGCATTTTTCATGCTATTTTAATAAAATAGCATTTATTTACGACTGAGAACCAACACGTAATATAGAAACCAAAATATAAATAACTATAAGAACTTACATTACGTAGCTTCTAATATCGTAATGTTAATGTTAGAATTAATGTTTTTATATAAATACAATTCAAACCGTATTACATTAACTTTTCTAGAGTATATTTCGAAGATTTGCATAGATTCGTAATAAAAATTAAAATGCAATTATAAGTAAATAATATTTTTCTTAGTGTTAAGATATTGCGCAGTCAAAACTACTGAATAACTAATATATGTACACAAAGGCAAAAAATATAAAAGTATCCTTAAAAATTATAAAAAGAGCCGTGGTGTTCTGCAAGTAAAAATAGCCATTGAGAACTGATAAAACTTTTGACATTTGCATCCACGCATTTGTTTAGCTTTTATATTTATATTTCGCTAAGTTAACATATCCTTAAATAAAGTGTTAATATATTCATACTAAGGTTTTGTAAAGATAAAACAAGCGCTAATTAAAATAAAAAGAGATCCACTATAAAGTTTCCTTTGAGTATACAACTGGCACAGAGTCATGAGTTGGTGTGCGTCTTACTTAAGGAGAAGGTAATTCCCCAGTAGACTCACATTACTAGACCTACATCAACAGTCTTGAAGCGATGATAGATCAGTTGGTAGTGTGTACGAACGCCGCGCCTGGAGACGTAGGTGCAAATCCACCTACAATGAGCTTGAAAAAAAACATAGCATGGTGGTAGGGCTTTTCTAACACCTACCTGGCTAGCTACCAGCCTTAATTTGAAAATCTGCTGTCAAATACCTATAGGTGTGTTCCGACAGTTGCACTTAAGATCCAGTCTCTTAGACATAGCATGTCCAACATCTTGGGCCTCATCATTACATAACATCAGGTGAGATTGTGGCCATAACACTAAACTTTAACCATAAAAAAAGTCTATCGTTTATTAAAATCATACATACATAGTATCACGCCTCTTTCCCATAAGGGTAAGCAGAGACCACATCCTTCCACTTGCTACCATCCTGATACACATCTTTCGCTTCTTCTACTTTCATGAGCTCCTTCATACATGCTCTTCGGTTACGGGTACTTTTGACATCTTTCTCCAGAACGTCCTCGATGTGGTTGAGATAAGTTCGCTTAGGTCGACCCTTACCAGCTTGCCCAGTCACACTCGCTTTGTAAATTTGTTTTGTCAATCTTCTTTCATCCATCCTCTCTAAGTGTCCTACCAATTAAGCATCCCTTTCTCTATTCTTATCACTATATCCTCTACCTCACCACAACGTTCCCTTATCACACTATTCCTTACTTTATCGATCATTTTTATGCCAGCTATATACTTCTTAGACTTCTCATCCTTACTGCATTAATCTTGCTTTCATGTTCGTTCTGCCAGACCCAGCACTCACTTCCATACATAAGTGTATGGACTAGCACACCCCGATGCACAGCCAAACGTGCCTTTGGTAACAATGGACCCCAAGTATACAAACTCTTCCACTTGTTCCACTCGTTCTCCATCAATCAAAACTGCACATTCTGTCTTACTTTCTTCCTTTTCAAAAACCATTACTTTCGTTTTACTCATAAAATCATGTTTGTTAATAAAAGCCCTCAAAATGATTTTTCAATCAATGCATAAATCATAGTATTATGTAACATTAAAATATGGCCACTTTGTATTGGATAAAGGCATTAGTTAAGTAACGTATGAAAAAGTATTTTTAGTACTAGCAAAATAAATTAGATACCTTGTTATATTTCTGAAAATGTATCAAATAAACTCATAAATATATTTACAACATGAAAATTTTCTGTAGGCTGGTATATACTAAGCATTTTCAAGGGCGGAACGTAGTTAAAAGCAAACAACTTTTACAACATCTTTAAATAGAACGAGATATTGATATCATCTAAGATGAAGTTCATCGTACATTTTGCGTCATGAATTGTATTTTTAGTTTAATTCACACATGTCTATCTAGAAGGTTAAAATAACAGTTTCTACGTTACAGCATTTCCCAACATTATAGCTGTTGACCTAACTAGCAATACTTGTGCGTATGTATGTCATAATTTTCTTTTTTTAATTATAACTTTTAATCGACGCATACATAAGTTTTACAACTTTATATTGATATTGATATATTTTATATGGATTTATATTTAAATGATCAAATACTACTTCAATGTTATTTACACTTTTGTTGGGGTCTCACGACATGGGATATGGGACAGTAAAAATAACACTAATTCTTGGCAGCATACGAAAAAGGGCTAGAGAAGATTTAAGACCAGGAAGTTCGATTGTTTCGAAATGAATATTCGAATAAGAATTGATAATGAATGGGCTTCCCTAAACCGCCAAGGAAATACAGATAAATTAAAAAAAAATACAAAGTTTACGTATAAATTAAAATGAACATGACGTCGAACATAACACCCAAATTACGTAGTTTGTGTTATTCACATAATGCGAATGCAGTTATGTATAGTGTCATGAATGACTGATGCGTAAGTGGTGTACGCTGTGTTCTGGCGAAAGGCCAAAACCGTTGATTACTTTGTTCTCGTAATATTTTACAACACCGTCACTAATCTTTGTATTAGAAAGAATTCTTTCGAAAAGGCATAAATTAGATCTGCGTTGGCGTGTTAAAATGTTTGTAACTTTTTTCAGTTTTTTAATGGTGCATAATCGTAAAATTATTGTGATGTGGCCGACCAAACCACTTCGTATAATTTAACATGTTAATTAAATAATAATATGACGACTAACCGTTTTAATATTTATCTTATATGTCTGTTGTCACAACTCTAAATACATTTATTTGTATTTCCTATTTATAATAGCGATTATATATGTTGGCCGCAAATATTTGAATAAATTTGTTTTCTTAATATTTAAAACGCTTATAAGAATGTTGTAAAATTACGTTGGTAGCGTTTAATATAATATCATATTTATCAACGGCCCAAAAGTGTCGACAGAAGCAACCGGAGCGTGGTGATTGTTTTGGTAATTTTGTTTAAGGCGAAGTACATAACATATTTAAACACATTTAATAATAAAATAAATAAGTAACTTTTAACTGTTGTACTTTTAGTCATCGGAAGTAGATTTTATAATGGACCAGATCAAGATTCCGTATATCAAAATTATAGGATCTAATTCCAACATTATTTCGACAAAATGAAATATTACATATATTTCTGACTAAAACAATGTTAACAATCTGCTAACAAATTTTGAGATTTTATTAGAACACGAAAGTTATGTCATATTGTTATTTTAGTTTTATTTATAGAATTCGTGTTACATCTTAACCTTTTCAATTAAATGAAAGTATATTTATTATATTAATGAAATGAGAACATATAAATATACCATTATTTAATCTGGTAATGTAAAGAACAAGTTTGTTATCCCGATATCAATTCGTCCGTACACACAGGAAAAGTCCAAGTTGAGTACGAAAACTTCCAATGACTGGGTTTGTTATTTTTCCATTGTCTACGCAATACACAATCGCACGGGAAATTGTAGTCGACTAAAATCGAATGGCAAATCTGTTGGAATTATCTGTATACGCGAAATTAAGACAACCTCTCCTTTATATTTTCTCTTGATCGTTGTTTCTTTGACGTTATTGATTAGACTTTTTTACAGCCAGTCTCGTTACATTGTATAATTGAGTTAGTAATGTTGGTTGGTACTGAGATAATGACCGTATAACGCCTTTGTATACATATTTACATTTCTACTTTATTGACTTGACGGCGTTAAAGTATTTCTCATTGATGTGACTCCCATAAACCTTGGACTATATTGAAGAGTACGGCACAATCTAACTATTACTTACATGAACATCGTGTCTTTTAACTTTTCTACTATCGTCTGCAGCTGATCGCCTACATTGAATTTTCACCATTAATTGTTATAGTTTCTGCAATCCGGTTTCTCGGGTATCGCATGAAACCCATACCGTCGATCATACAGGGTGAGTTATTGTTGATATCTCCGCAAGGTCAATTTATCCTTTTTGTAAATTATTATTGCATGTAATTTTTGAACAACTGTTTCACCTGGGGTTTCATATAAAATGAGAATAACTTCTTAGCTATTCATACATTACCCGTGCGGGTGGTTGGTCCATCGTATGACAGAGAGTGATACTCCGAACAGTTCCCGAGACTTGTAATACAGATGTAGTATTAAGGGGCCCTTTTCCGACGTGCGTCAACACTCATCTTCTCCACTCGTCTTTTTCTCCCTGCCCAGTCGAATTTGGTAGGAGCCTGCTAGCGCAGCTTCAGAGACACGTTGTAATATAGAACTTTCTGCTGTCCTAGGCACGCTAAGATCTTTTAGTAGATTATAGAGATTTTGCTAGTATAGCTCTAGCTCCCACTTCGACCACTTATAACATAACTACCATGTTTATTCCTGTAAAAGTTATTTAGTAGGTCGTAATACTTACTCTATATTTATTTTATAGTGTATATTTGTTCCCCACGGTATAGTGAGCTCAACTAATGGAATCAATTTCATTTGGCCCTATTTTGTCAACTAACCACAATAAGATGTGCACATTTCGAAAACTACGTTTTTACCATGCAACAGAATACATACAAAAACTACTTCTATTAGCTAATTTTGAGGTAATAATCCAGGCAATGTCAGTGAATTTAAAAATTCTGTGGAACAGTTCACTACGTCATTCTGGTGAATAATTGTGTCGACTGATTTAAAGAATAATAACTGACCTCGAAGAAAATTCTGAATAGCCGTATTGAGATCGACAATTTTATTTATCTTCACCACCGCTATTGCTCGTACTTTCTGAATTGTATCGCTTATTTACTTTGTCACGGAATTAGCCTTTACAATATGCGTTACGTAAAACGACGTCATTTGGATACAACTGTTTTTTTTTAATTTTGGCTAAGAAATGGTTAGAACCACTTCCTATCTCATAAACTAATTAATGTAATATATCTGGTGATGGGACCAATTGTGACAATTTTATTTTTTTAACTGCATAATACAATCCGAACTCAGTAACTCTCGAACGCAATACGGATATACCGATACGACAATTCTCAATATCTGTCGCGCGCTGGTTATCAACTCAGTTAACACGTGAGGTGGCTCGTCGCACATTTGAAATAATAATGCGTTTACTTGTTTACATTTGAAATAATAAAAATAAGTCACTTGTTATTACATAGAAAGAAAGTAAAATTAATGTACCACTCGGGAACAATAGCGAAATGTACCGCCATTTTGTAAAATGCACATAAATAAAATTATGTAATTTCTTAAAGTAATTAATTTGTATTTGTCGTTTGTTTTAAATAATTTTTAGGATTTTATGCAATTATCTAATTTTCTTCTCAATTTTCTTAATTTTTCTATTTTTACAAACCTTCTAGAAAGTATTAGATAACTATAAAAACATAGATGAATTAAATAAGTTTAATCGTTTGTAAGTTTTAGCGAGACTAACGAACGATGATTATTTTTTTTATGTATACAGAATTTCAAATGTTCTACTCAACTTCCATAATTTTTTCTTTTATAAGAACCTTCTCCTGAAAGTAATTAACACAACAAAAAAAGAATTAGCGAAATCGTTCCATACGTTCACGCGTGATGCGATGACCACGGGAAATAGATTCATTTACATATGTGTATATATATACTGTCTTTTTCCAACTAAAAACATGGATTAAAATAGAATTGCTGCTCAGTGCTCAATGCCCTGCTGGACTTTCCATGATAAAAATAAATTATATCTAATCATAAATACTGAATTTTTTGAAAAGAATATTAAGAAGTCGTATAGTATTAGTATGCAATAGGAATGCTGCCACACTTATCTTTGTCGTAAAATGGTAGTCTGCATTAAGTTTTATTCTGGTCTGAAGAGAGATATTGGTGACACTTATCGAGACAGAAGGTGTTTCAAGTCAGTAATGAAGTGAAAAAATATATACTAATGACTCAGCGTCAGAACGCTGGGTGCATGAGAAGAGGCACCACGAGTGATAATACCCGAGTACGTCCGGTGCTCCCTGGGCAGTCAGTCCCGATTTCAACTTTACTGACTGGCCAATATTTTTACCACGGTACGAACGTATATTTAATACAATTTATGCCAATGAAGAAAAAGAAGAAGCGTTAGGACTGTAGGCTTTTTAAAGTTCATTAAATATTACCCTTGGTTACAATGAGTATTCATTATACGTCCTATGTCCCTGTTTGATACTCAAATTATTATTTATTATGGTTATTTTCTATGGTTAAATTTCAGTTTTATTAATAATAATACAGGCTACTCAGCAAAAACATCGTGAGGAAACGACAATCCTTGAGAAATGTTCTAATAGTAAAACGATATGACTATAGAAATAACCAATAACAAAATATGATATGGTAGCATAGATTTAAAAACAATGATTTTCATTTGGATACTATTTTAAAAACTTTTTCTTAGATAGACATGATAAGTTTTGCTGATTTTTCAATTTATCTATTTCGGTGGATTAACGTTAATTATAACACGTATACAAATTAAATATACACCGAAACTATGCCTTAACTAACGGGTCGAACAGTGTTAATTACCGTGTCGATGGTCCGATAGAACATTGACGATAATATACTGACTTGATAGGTGTGGTCTACAATTACTTAAAGATTTATTTCTTATAGAATTACTGCTTTTCATTTAACCAAACGTGTTATGCTATTATCTAAAATTTGATACCGCTGAAGACGAGTGTAGAATTAGTTACATAGTGCCTGGAAATTTAAAGATTTTATTTGATAATTTATAATATAAGATTATATATAGTAAAATAGATGTTGATATATATCGGTAGGTATTATTTTTTGATGAAAAAGGATAGTTATTGGCCACTAAAAAGGACAGAACAACGTCTGCTGGGTAATTACAAAGGATGAGGTTCGAGTATTCGAATTTTGCGTTTTCATATCTTCTTTATTCCGATGAATGACCGATTGACTGGCTCCCCGCCCTGGGAGCTGGAGGCTTTATTCCTCGGCGCTGTGTACAGAGACACAGGGGTGCATCAGTGCGGCTGACTGCAAAGGTAGCTTGCCTGATTGGTCGGATGGGGCCCGGCTTACCACCAGGCCGGACCGGTCGCTGGGGTAACCCGGTGAATGCATGCACAGACCCGCGTCGCCCCAAGAAGGCCACAGACGGCCGTGAGGTTTTAGTGGGTATTCCTGGGGCTTAGCGTTGGGTGAGTCCCACATACTCCCTCAGTCCCCCAAGGGTGGGAGGGATGTGCATAAATACATTTCCCCCCGTAAAAAAAAAATACGTACAAGCTGCTACAACCTATTGTATAGTTCGTTAATTTCTTGAAACTCCCGAGTAAATTGGAGTGTGTTTTTGAAGGCTCCTCTATAGCTCAATGATTAATCAATAACCAGAAATATCTGAAAATTGTATATAAATGTTTGTCAATATGAAGGCCTACATTCAGAGTCTTTGTAGAAACACAGCGGAAGTGACACTCTTAACGAGTTTATTAATATATACAGTGTATATGTCTCAACAGCAACAGTTCACACGTCCAATAGACGATATACCATCACGAACAAACTTTTACAAATCCTATAATCTAATTTCCAATTTGACAACAACGTGCAAAAACTTTTGAGAATTTAATTTTCAATTTTATATGATATCGTTCCGCTTTCAACACTGTAATGGGCAGAATACATGCAAAATAAATAGTCTTTTAGATACACGATTATTAAGTTCTAATAATACGTTTTATTTTAAATGAGCGATTAAAGTTTTAGTTCTGTATCTCATTTCGATTTCTAGTTAGTATATTTGTTTTCTTTATTTTATTAATGAAATAAATTCGTTAAAAATGTTAATAAGAAAATTGAAAAGGTTACTTTTTAATCTTTTGTCGTTACACATATAATGTTAAAGAGTTGTTATTTACAATAATAAATTAATAGAGTTTAACTGCTCTTTATTAGACTGACAAAGATTTCGTGAAAGAATCTTTGTTAATGATCTAACACCTCAAACATGTTTCGCCTCCGGTACTTTTAACATGTATTTAAGATCTTTATTAGATAGTCACATATCGGAAGACGTCTCTAGTTATTACTAAATAATATATCTGAACAAGGAGTCGTACAAAAAAGGTGTAAAGATTTATATACGTTATAGTGAAACAGACGTTAATAAATTTGTTTTAATTACAGCGGACACATTTTTCCTTTTGTGTTATCATCCTACAGTTAAAGCGATTTTGTGATAAGTATTCACTATAATATAGAAGTAAAAGTACTATAGTAGAAAATAATGTACATTTTAAGATATTACTCTAAACGTTTATTCAGTGCAGAAACACACTTTAATGATTGCTATGTGTTTCTAGCTGTAACCCATAATTAAGACTGTAAAAATTAGTCAATAGTAAAAACAAAGTCGTCTAAGCCTAAGACCCTTAAGTTTGTCGCTATAGCGTATGTTACACCTAATATATTGTGGTTCTGATCCAGTCGGATATAAAAGTCCAGGATTGCGATGTCGCAAAATATCCGCACCGTAGATAAACAGTATAGAACAACATGTCCTATATTTAATTACTTTACCGAATTTTATATACTCAATACTTACTTTAATACTTACATATAATATTTATATATGCATTAAATATATGTTCTTTTTTCTACAGTTTCACTTTAAATGAAGAACGATATTCGAATAACTTATATAATGCAGTTTTTAAAAGAAAAATCTTAGTGCTATGATAATTAACTGAGGAAAATTTCGATTCAGTGTTCATATCTCGTGCAAAATTGACACAAAAAGATAAAAAAAACTCTGTCCCTTTTTCACAGATTTGGGGTAAGTAAACTATTATGTTTTAGGGCGCCAGCGAGGACGTTGTAGGTAAACTTTTACAATATTTATTATATTTTGTAATTGGCCCATTTTTGAGTCATTCTTTATCTCAGCTGTCATAGATTGAATAGACGACTTTAGGTTACAACATCGCTGAGTGTGGAGGCTGCGAAGTTGTAATTTATTTTGTTCTTTCTCGATGCATATTCAAATGAGCGTGACGTTTTGCCCACACACATGGCGGCTTGATTTACGAATCGAGGGCTTAGTTTCCTTCTGTTTTGGTCTCGTGTTGCCGCACATTATGGCAAATAGTCTTATATGGTGATACTTTGCTCGATCTTTATGTAGTGTAATAAAGTTAAACTGTAAAGCTTAAGGGAAATTAATTTCAATGATCGTAAATACATTTTTATACTGGTTTATCCTGCATTGTACAGAAAGTTTTGATTTCATAACTTTTATATTATATTGAAGCGATGTTAGCTCAGTTGGTAGAGTATACGGACAGCGTGTCGAGGGACATAAGTTTGAATCTACTTACAATGAGATTGAGCTTTCGGTGAAGGAAAGCATTGTGATGAAACCATAGCATGATGGTGGGGCTTCTTCTAATGTTCGACTAGCTATCTATCACCTTCAAGTTGAACATCTGCCGCCAAATACCTATAGGTGTGTTTCGGCAGCTGCACTTGAGAGCCATTACCTCCACTAGGCTTAGCGTGTCCACTATTTTAGCCACATCGTCACTTAATATCAAGTGAGATTGTGGCTATATATTTAACTATAAAAATAACATAAACATTAAATTGCTACCTAATCCATAATACGTTAAATTTTTCCTAATAAATTATAAGATTAAAGAAGAACCAAAGTTATAGTCAATGCAAACAAATTTGTCTTTATTTAATAGAATTTATAAACAGGTTTAAAACACTTATCTTTCTATAAAAATATCGTTACTCTTCAAGGATTAATTATGTTATCTCATCGCATCGAATATATTATAATAATTTGTCGTACAATGGCCGTAATCATTAGCGTATTATTAAAAACGATCGGTGGTCGGTCGGTCGTGATCGTTATTTTTATTTTTAATATAGTCTTTCAATTTTAAAACAGAATATTAAATTTAAAAAACAAAACGCAAATTTTTATAATAATGTTTCATTGTTAGTAGTAAAAAATCTATGAACTAGTCTCACGAGATTATTAGTAAGCAAGTTTTTTTAGAAAAAAATATATGACTGTAATGAAGTTTTGAATAACAATTGCAATAAAGAGTAATAATATTTCTCTTTGTTTACACGAAACAAATAAACGAATAAACACGAAAAAAATATGGTAATTAAACATCAAACATATGGTATCAAATGGTAAGCAGAGTACAACCCAAAAACAACTACAAAAATGTTATGCTTGCTACCCTGAGTTATATTGAAACTAAGCTATGCTAGATTCCAATATAAAGCAGTTTTTCTGACACAAATGAATTCTATCAACACTATGTTTTGAACTGTGACCAGTTTCAACGTACTTCTAAGTTAACTATAACTGATTTTTGAAAGTATTACAGTGATAACACTTAAATGTATCGCATACCTATTTACTATTCATCTGCATAGTGCTTAATCATTATCGATTATATTTTATATTAAATCATTGTTTCACATATGTTAACCAAAATTAGTAAAAAGAAATTTTCATTTTATTAATATTTAATATAAAATTAAGTATAGTTTAATATAAAGTTTATTTTGAAAAAGAGCATCATTTCTAATAAATTGTAACTAAGACAGACAAATAAGCAATGGAGGGGTGTCTGAAGAATTTTTAACTGATAGTAATCGAATAACATTCTATAGTTGTGCTTGATTGTTATAGAAAATTGTACGAATAAATAATGAG
Source organism: Actias luna (assembly GCA_039707435.1). Lineage (NCBI taxonomy): Eukaryota > Metazoa > Arthropoda > Insecta > Lepidoptera > Saturniidae > Actias > Actias luna. Next base: position 8,947,640 of record JAZHAC010000006.1, on the reverse strand, counting down.
TGGTTTAAAGAAGATGAAGTTTTTTATTTAAAATTTATAAACCACCAAATTTTCATAATATCCATGTGATATCAAGTATTATTTGCTGGTTAGTTAAGTCCTACCATTAGAGTATTATTGCGATGTTTAACGCCGCATATTAACATCCAAACTATAAATTAAAATAGTATTGCTTCTTTATAATACAAGTTTAAAAGACCTCAGTTTTGGGATATACTTATACATCTATTATCTCTATCTATATTTTTTGACCATCTACAAAATAAAAAGGGTGGACAGTTCTATACTAACTCTTCCCCGACCTCGTGACACAGTGATAGAAGACTGTACAATAAAGCAGAGAATTCGTTGGATCGATCCCAGCCCATAATTAAACATATTGTTTCTACGTATTTAATATATGTGTAGGTATATTATAGCAAGTTTTTAGTTACCATAATATAAGATTAGATTAGTTTTAAATGAAATGGTAATGTATGCAATCGTATAGTATATTATTATTAAAAAAGTAATGAAAATGATCACAACAATAGGTGTATTTAAAAGTGCATAATACAAGTATAGTGGAGCTACTGAGTCCTGTTTTATTTTTGATACAAAATGATTATGATACAAGGCTGGTTACGCAATTCACTTGTTGCTAATTTACTACTAGTACTAGCCTGGAATTATTAATAGGTTTTGCTTTATTTCTAACATTTAACACTAGGCGGAAGGTCGGATCTCGTTGGTTCCTCACTAACAATTAAACCGGTGACCTCACTATTTCTGCTATATGCTACAACATGAAACGAATTTATCCGTAGTCTGACGGGGCTATTACGACTGCGTACAGACAATCAACAAATTTTAGATAACTTTATTATATTAAAATCAGTTCAAGCGTTATTAGAATTATAATAAAGACTCATATAGGATGCGAAACTTAGACAATACCGTGAAACAATGTAGGTAACTACATTAAAAATATGGCTAGAAGAAAAGGGTAAATAGGTATTGCATGATGATAGGGTTTTCTACAATGTCCGTCTGGTTATTAATTAATTCGAAAATCTGCCACCATTGGATTATTTCATGTAACTAATATATTTGGGGCAATTATAAATACGACCACTTAATTTCAGTCTAAGCTTGTATTGTTAGTGAAGTAGTCAGTATATACAACTATAAAATACTCGAAGGAGAGATAACCGATATAGTTATTAACATGTCTTTTTTCCATGCCAATGCTACCATGTATTTCCAATTAATCAATTATTTGTTATCTGTTTACACTACAACACAACGGTAATCATTTTTATACGATCAAGATAATTATTACAGATTTATTTAATTAAATACATTGAGTGTATAAGTACTTCTATCAGTAATACCTAATTATCTAATTATTGTATTGAAGATAAAAATAATCATGTATTTGATAAAAAAAATGCTATATTTAATTGAGTTTTCTTGCTTATAATGCTATTATATATTCTATTAGCCTACAAATTATTATATTTCAAATTCATAGTTTTTATCGTAACTTTGGATTTCTAATACATATTTTTTATGCGATAACCCACATACAATACAAACATCTGCACGGGACTCAAACCCGGAACCAAAACTTGTTACCGGTTATCGAATAGTATATATGAAAACGAACAAAGCCCTTATAGATGCAAATGCGCATCTGACTCGACTGACCCAGTTTGGCGTTCCAGCAGATAACAGAACTTTGATAAAGCGATAACAACCTTACCTACGATGACATTGGGCTTCGATCGACCTTGGTGCCTAATATAGTAAGATTTTCTTTCATTTAAATAAAATAGTACTACGGTACAGACAAACATTCTTTGTATTTTTTATAGAAAAAAACCTTTAAAAAAACTAGGATAATATTTGATTTGGAAATCGCCGTTTGTTGGAATTGTACATCGCCGTTTATTGGAAAGGTATTTTTTCATATTTATAATATCTAGGATGTTACCATTAAGGTTTTGAATGAAGAATTTATATATACCAAAAATCTTACACAATACTAAGTTAAAAATATACAAAAACTAACTTACACTTACTTACTTACTACCTTACAAACTGTTGGCTACAAACGATATATTTATTTAACCAAATAAATTCAGAAATCGTTTTATATCAATAATGACAAGCCTTCGTTTGGAGAGTGAGTGACTAGCCCGATAAAATACTTCAGTATCAAATAACACTCACGACTTTCCAAAATAAATGTGTGGGGATTTTCCCAATAGATCTTTAAAAACCTTTAAATCTAGTTATAAGATATCTACCTTATACTGTTATATTTACAGTATACCCAACATAAAAATGTATATTGGTAAAACTGGTTTAATTTTTTTTATAATATCAAATGATATTATGTGAGCATTTATATTAATGAATATTAAAGTATATAAACTTGTGTAACCACATATTATATCACCCAAAGCTTGTATTAAAATGTAAATTAAAAATTTATATTTTCTTAAAAACCCGCAATATTAAGTTTCGTTATTTTTATTTTTTCTGCTTACCTTTTTACTCACACTGTACAGAAGAAGAAAATAATTACATACACATAAAATAAATTGAAACGAACACTGTTTTAATTACACTAACACTGCGTTATATTTGCTAAATGATAAATTATGTTTTCTTAAAATCAACGTTATCTGAAGTAGGAAAACTAAATATTAGAACGAAGTTATTTTCAACGGCCTAACAACTGTTCGAAATAAACTGATTTTCTCTCACAGGTATATTCTTAAGGTATTTTTATTCGACTGTTATTCGTTTAATGTGTTTATTCACTGTAATTGGGAGTAGGTCATATTTGAGTTAAGATAAAACGATAAATAAAGTTATAAAATATGCGCTGAGTAAAACGTGAATTGATTTTTGTAATATTAATTAATAAAGCTTTTTCTATGTCGTCCCGTTCTGTTTTACTCAAATACCATAACCGTCGCAGGAGTAAACGATTGCAAAATTGCTAAATATTTAAATACGACAGATATATTTGGGGATGGCAAATAACGCATAAAAGTTGAAATTAGAAGTGGCTATTTATAGAAAATTAAATTACATAATGATATTTTTTTAAATTTTATCTCTAGATTTTTATCAAATACTAAAATAAGCATACAAGAACATATATTAATGGACATTTTATGTATAAGTACAATATTCTTTTAATTTTTCGACAGAGATTCAGTCAGTAATGTATATGAAAGAAAAAAAAAATACTTAAAACACACTTCACATTTGTCCATGAGCAGTAGTTTTACGATAATAATTAGCGTACAAAAATGGAAACGCCTATCAAGCGTTTTGACAGTTCCGCATTTTCGCGCCAATTTTCCGGTACGCGGGAACGGTCGTTGATCGTATACACACGGTCGGTCGGTGGCGCGCCCGTGCGCTCTCTCTGTGGACTGTGTCGTTTTGAGCTGCGCCCCATCTACTTTACGATTTACAAGCGTGACGTAAAAATGGAAAAAAATATATCGCGTCGATCTTGACAGGATATATCACACACCCTCGCTAGTGCGAGCGATGAAATACTGAACATGTAACGGTAAATTTAATTCTCAAAAGTTTACGTGTAACTTTGACTACAATTTTTCTCAATTAAAACTTTTATAATTCTTTTATACTATAATCAGATACATAAATATTTATACGTCTATTGTATGTATTAAATCGTATACCTACTATATTATTTTATAACTGTGGACAGTTTCCTGAATCCATTCAGCTATTTCTTGTAGGTAACGGTTAGGTACCTATTTATAAAAATAAGTTTTTTTATGTATTTTTTTTATTCCATTAAATATTAGATGTTAGAAAGTGATTTTAAATTAGAGCAGATCCAAACCGAGCAACTTTGTTTTATTGACCTCATTTAGCTCTCTCTTTCTTTAAAGTAGTATATACGGCGTAGTAAATTACCCTTTCGCCTGTATTTTCTGTGTATCTTCATGAATCTATTTCCTACGAGACTAAACTAAACTTGGCCTTAATAATATTCCATGAACTTTGTAAACATTAAACGTTTTATGTACCAATGGACTACTTAAGCGGGTATAAATTGTCTATCGCTTATACGTAGTTTCATGCATATTTTTATATCTATTCACATGAGAGAATGTGTAGTCGCCGGTATAAATTCGTGTAAGAAATTAATATACTTAGTCTTGAGATGATATACTTATCCCGTGAATGGAGTACACTGTAGAGTACGGATTTATAAGTTTATAACCATTTATATGAGTAAATGTTTAATCATAATTGATATTGTCAACAGTGCTCACATCAGTAGACGTCACGCTTTAAAAAAGCATTAACATCAAATAATAAGCTGAAAGAACTTTGAAAATAATACTAGTTTTCTTCTGTGTACACTGCAGTAATTTAAAGATACTTTAGATAGTCCACAATAAAATACTTTAGATAATAATATCGCTTACGATTTTTGTAAATGTTTCTTATTTGTTTAAGTACATATTCCGAAATAGTCTATGGGCATTAATACAAATAGATTTGTGGGCGTGTTTGCCAGTAGTAAATAAGTGTTCATTTGAAGAAGACTGAGTTAATAGATAATATAATAATAGTAAAACGTGAATACGTAGTAACGTTTTGTAAGCAAAATATATGTGATTCCCCCTTTGACGCGTAAAATTATTAATTTCCTCTAAGTTTTTAATTAACCTTCCACTTTATTCTTATACTATATTTCTTTCTATACAGCTATTTAAGATAGATTCTATAGCATCATTTTTGCTTCCGCGATAGAATTTATATATGAAGTGACTGTTTTGTGTTATCGTACTGAATTAGTTTAATCTGCAGTCCGCTAGACACTTCACAATACAATCCTAAAACAAGTATTTGTCATTCTTGATATTGTAAAAATTGCTAAAATATACTATATAGTTAATAACAGAGCTCTACATCAATTACAGTTCTACTTTGTCCTTATTAATCAGTCTAAATTTTGCATAAACTGCAAACTATTTTTAATATTAGAGGCCTTACTTTATAGATTAATGAGGATGAAGATTTTTTGCAAAATACTAGGGTTGTTTTTAATTGTATTATTCCGCTCTAAAGTAATTCATTCCTATATCGTAGTTTTGCAGACTATGTATTTGTACAAAGCGAGGCTAATTCCTATACAAACATGCAGTATATGGAAATATAATATTCTGTATGTGTAATAAAAATTAAACCATATAACATGGATTTGTTGTTGCTTATGAGTCATTAAACGAAACTGCTAAAAATAACGGCATTATTTCGTATTTTCCTAAATGTTTCAATGTAAATTAGATATAATGTAAACAAACAGCACGGCAACAGTCAACAGATGCGTTTACAACGTCAGGATCATAATAAAACTAAAAAAAACTCAGTCTCCTAAATTGGTACGTGTCATTTAAGATTAATTACGAAAACGAACAAATTAGTGTTAGTAATTTTTTTGAGTCTGTGAGGTATCTAAGTGTTTATTACTATATCTATTTTTTATAGTATTGGGGTAAACGAGTAAGCATATCACCTGAAGGTAAGTGATCATCGCCGCCCAAAGACACCCTAAACACTAAAGGAATCGTAGGTACGTTGCCGGCGTTTATATGAGGGATTTTCAAAGAGGCTTTCACAATGGTTTTCTTGTCATTAAAATACAGACTATTTTCTTTTGTTTGCGATGACCATTATTTTTGCAAGCTTAATTCTGTCTGCTTAGGATTGTTTGATCCTTAAAACCTATAAACCAAACAGTCCTGGTTTGCCTCAACTAAGACGTCGAAATAAACACTTCCAACTCTTTGTTTGATCTCTATATTTAGATGAAGTGCTTATAGGCAATAAATTATAAGGGTTTAGTTAATAATTTTATATTATACATATATACAAATATTTCACAGAACAAAGACATATGCTAAGGGTTGCCAACCTTAGTGCAAGTATTTGCAGAAAATTTGTTATCATTATGTGGGACGCCCACAAAAACCTTTGATTCTTTACTATTAGTTAACGGATCAGTGTGTTCCTATAATTTAATTCATATTCTTGTACAAAACTAAACGGTCGACAGAGATGATCTATTATCACCTTTTCTTATAAGTTTACAGTTTCGAAAAGTATAAAAGGTACTATACTTGATTCATGAAAGCGTAACATTAGGGAAATTCATAATTAAATATTAGAGTTATTAATCATCATTAAGTATTAGAGTAGAATGTTAATCATGAAGGTCAAAGCAATGATATTTTCACTATTACTAAAAACAATAAAAATGCGTGAGTGTCGTGGAACACTCCGTTGGAACAAATTGCCTTGCGTAATATACTATTATAGATATACGTATTATATTATATATTAACAAATACGAATAAATGAATTACTAGCGTAAAGCAATTAAATGAAATGCAGATATAACTAACGAATTGAAGGAATGCTAGGAAATTGTGTAATGAATATATTTTTCTAGTTGTGAAAATAAACATTTTATTGTTCATAGTTCAATTCATTTAATTAATTATAATATATATAATACGCTACGAAACAGCTGACGCGTTTGAGGTGTATGTACAAACTATATCCGCGCAGCCTTTGAGAAACTTACTAACTGTCCAATAAGCCTATGAACCAATAAGCACACACCTATTTCTGGGCAAAGCCAATAGTATACGCGCTATGGATATCGGTCTACAGAATAGAAGTATAGAATATACTAAAGAAAGGGTGGTGATGGAAAAATCTTACATTTTGATTTGTATAGATTCCATCTGTGCCGTGCAATAAGAAACTTCGATCGAAGAATCTTGAAATTCTTCGAAATGTCTGCTTTGTTTGATTGGTATAAACCATATCAATACGTACGATTTATCCATAACATAAAAGAAGATAATTAGCGGATCCAACCAATCTTCCGCGGGTTGCGTTGTTTAAAGGTCTAGAAACTATTTATATGAATGTGTGATCATGTATGTACCTAGCGTATTTAATTATATGCTTTAATGCTTTTATATTTGTTGACTGTTGGCCTTGTAAAATTTTAAAATTTACTAAGCATCTGTATGAGATCATGTAATAAATCAATTTAATCAACATTTATCGCAGGATTATACAATTTACTCTGTTATAATTATACTATACCATAAGTAGCATGTCATTTTTGCTATATATGAGACCCAATATAATTGTGGTAATCTATGGTGGGCACATATATACAGGGCCCCTTATTACATACTAGCTTTTACCCGCGGTTTCGTTCACGTTTATGTAGATTTTGTCAAACAATTCTGATTCCGGTACCAGCTATTTTAAATAAATTATAGCAAAGGAGACTGGTATAAGGCTACTAAAATTGATTTGTGCTCGTAGTAATTTGTACACAGGCCGCTCACTATTTCGGTGATAATGGCTTACACATAAAAGATAGATATATGCTATCGCGGGCTTTTTTGTAGGACTATTTAAGATAAACATTCCATTGTACATTAAATGCGTATAACTCTAACGATTTTTGCTGCGGACGTCAAAATAGCTCGAGATGGCAGAATTTTTTCCTACTTACTCGACATCTATCGTTTTATTTTGGGTAATTCACACAATATCTTTGTAAATATAGCCTATGTGTTATTCTGATGCATAAACTGTATTATTTTAAAGTTTCATTATAATCCATTCAGTAGTTTCTGCGTAAAAAAGTAACATCCATCCATATATCAATACATCTATACATCCATATTTACAAACTTTCGCGTATATAATATTAGTAAGGATTTCAGAAAAGCATAGTGATAGCAATAAATCGCTAATTATTTGAATATAAGTTGATACTTTAGTGTGGTTATTTATGTCAATTTATTGCCGATTATTTGCGAGTTTCACTATTGCTTTGCTTTTGCTAAATACTTAATAAGGGAATCGGCATAATGCCCGCCGTGAAAGGACGCTCAGGTGTGTTGCGTTTTAAGACTAGCCAGTGTATATCCACGTGATGACCTACAAATGAGTGTTATGAATCTTGTTTGAGTCTAAGTTGTGTCAGTTGATTATTACTTCTCATACTTGACATTGGCAACATTACCTACATAGACAGATAAAATACAACCAATTATACATAAAAAATACAATTACTTTTGCTTCTTTTAATGATAGATGCCCAGAATTATCAGAAATATATAATGAGCTTATTTGGCTGCGATATTCTTCTGTAGAATATAGGTAATTCATAAATACAGCTCGTAAGTCAAATGAAAGGAGACCTTTATTATAAATTTAATAACAAGAACTAAAGAGATTTTTCATAAGCTTGATTATTATCTTTTTTTTTCAATTTGATACCATAGTTTTATACAATTTCGTTTTGTGGTTTGATAGTAATAATAGAATTAAATATGACCCCGTTCTATGATCATGTCATATATAATTTTTTTTCTTACTGGATTACTACTGTTTAGCTGGAAGAAAATGCCTTGTGACATTAAGCTCGCCAGTGTACATATTTAAAGTGCAATAAAGTATTAATTAATTCATCTATCTCTAAGTTAGTCTTCAAAAAATTACTAAAGCTACAAGTAATAACTTATAGAAGTGTTGTATTTATTCAATTTAAGAATTTCCAATACTTAAATTAAAAATAGTTAAACGTCATTGCGAGGAATACATATTGCATATAAAATATTTACGTTCTTCCGCTTCCTTCATCAATTTATCTACGCCAGAAAGCTCCGCACTATCACTTCGCATCATAAACATAATCTATATAGACATAACGATCCCGTCATACGTCTCGGGTAGCGACTAGCGACAAATATCTCTTATTTGAACGAGTAATTATAATGCTGCACCGTAACTGAACAGGTAAATGGACGATAAAACCTTCGAGATAAGTAACGTTTGACGGACAGGTGTAATTAGCTGATCTGCCGGGTCCCAGCAAATGGGAGCGTGATGATAACGGCCGGTCTGTGCTATGTAAACAACGATGCCCTTCGTGATTACATCTGATGGTAAGTGGTTAAGTGGTATTGCGAAATGTTAGATACGGATAACATGTCTTACGGTTACATAGATACGGTTCAAATGTGCTTAGTTTGTTGAACTCTATTGTCTATACTGCATATATACATAGGCTTTCTTTATAATGTTCTAACTTGTAAATAATCCAACTGTACACGCAACTCTATTGGTCTGAACTAAAAAAACTTTAGTATGACTTATTTTTAGAACTACCCTACTTGACAGACATCGTATTATCTATAATTAAAAATTTGTATTGTAATCTTTTTGTGAGCTTGACAAATACTATTTTAATATTTATTATCTACAGTTTATAAAGAGAAAAGAGAAAAAAAGACAGAAGAAAAGAAATAAAAAAAAATCGGCATACATAGGTACATACAACACATTATAATAACATTATCTTATAAAAAACAACAAAGTTGAAAAAGTGTTGCATGGGTTCGAAAAGTACCCTGTCTCAGCATAAAGCTGCTATTAAAACTATTTATTTTTGAAGAATTTTCTAATTATCCACTTTTTTTTAAATTTCCTTTTCCTAAAATTATAATCCAGCGATCAAGTTTTACTCGGTGTACTTACAAGAGAAAAAATAACGGTACCGTAAATTGAACAAAAACCGTTATTATTTTTAATATTGGTAAACTTAAAACTTACACGTATATTCATATAAATTATTATGTACATTTATTGTTAAAATATCGTCTATATATCTATATCTATATATCTATTCATGATATGTGAATTCCGTAATACTGACTATTTGACTGAGAATAGCAGTTTAGTGTCAATTTGCGAATATGTCCACAACGGAATTCAGTCTGTGATGTCAGTATGATTATTTTCTGCTTAAAATTATAATTAATTATTACTCATTAGTCGATTTCTCTTACTTACAAAAATAATATTAGTCTTTATGATGTCTTCACTATTAGAGTTTGTGTAACAACTGTCTACGGTAACAACAAAAGTGTTCAGACTACTTTATTCGGCCCTTTTATTACATAGCAGCTTTTACCTGCGGCTTCGCTCGCATTAATATTGGTTTTGTCAAAAAAATCGCTGATGCGTTATAAAGTTTCATACTAAGATTATCTCTCTCTTTACGCTGTTACAATAAGCTTTTCGCAATGTCTATACCAAAATTCATGATAATCGATTCAGCGGTTTAGTCGTGAAAGCGTAACAAATAAACAAACTCACTTTTGCATTTATAATGTTATAGTAAATAGCAAAAGCAAAGCGATAGCAAAAGTATCAAGTAAAGCTGAAAATAATATAGAATGTGCGTTCGCTATTTGAAAGTAAAGATTTAGACGATTTATGCAGTCGTTTTGCTGTTGCGATAAAGGGGGCCGATCTCAAGGGGATGGTTGGCAATTGATAACTTGCAAATTGTAATATAACAACCTTGCTTAACTTTTACGTTACTATAAATAAAGACAGTTGACCGAGTACTATTTTATTACTGGACGAATATAATTGATCGAAGTTTGTTATTTGTTCATTACACTGATAATAACCATTTAATTATCTTTTATTTATAATTATATTTATAATTATCTAATTATTATAAAAATATAAATCTTTGATTTCATATATCTTATAAAAATAAATATAAATCTATGAAATTAAATATTAATTAACGAGTATTTGTTTTTTAAATTGCAATTAGGCTATATCTTTAACTTGAAAATCTGCACTTGTACTCTTTTTTAGTTTATAGATTTTGGTATTATGACCACAATCTTACCTGCTGTTAAGTGACACTCTAGCCTAAGACACGCTAAACCTAGTGGAATGGCTCTCAAATACAACTGGCAGAACCCATCTATAGGTATTTACTATCATACAATCAGCGTGTCTATTTTCTTTCCATCTTGTCAATGAATATCATGTGAAATGTTGGTCAAAATATTAAACATAAATATAAAATAAATACTGAAACTTAACAATAAGTTACAGAATTGAACTTGTATAGTTATACTACACATAAACATTAATGGATCAAAATATTTGGTATAAATAAATCGAATGTAATAATAAACACGTATCAATCAGTATCAATCAACCGTGTATTTCGCGAAAATGTTATATAGCAATTTAAATGTTTCTTCTAAAAATATGTTACGCACAAACATTCACCTTTAAAAATAACATATTTCCTTAGTAAATACGTAAAAAATTCCTGTTGATTCAACCTAAAACTCTAGATTTTGCAAGTACCTACGTATTTTTAAATTAAAAAAATGAATTGTTAATGCATCCAAAATATCAATATACATATTATATGAAGCAACGTCTTTATCTGCCCGTTAAAATGTCTCTTACTTGAGAAATATTAAACTAATTTACATTATTCTTTCCTAATACGTGGGTGAACTCTATGGCCGACTTTCAGTTTATGTTTTCTTATCTCCAAGACATGTCATAGGGATAATATTAAAATAAGACGACAAAAACTAATACACTAATATGTTTTCTTGCAAAACATTACCTACACCATTGATATTTTTCATAATTTACGAACACGAAGTCGCGGGCATAGCATGTATACATTTACATACACCTATGCATAAGTTATCCTTTATTTGCTAAGGACACTTTCGCCTAAAACATAACTAAATAAATGTTTATTGACATTAAATTGAAGGAATTTCGTGTAAAATAGCGAAAATCAAACTCCGTATGTAATTGTCATATCTAACCATGATCTCATTTGAGTTTTGTAATCTTTTTTTACGAAAGAATGTTGCAAATATTATACTGAAACATTAAATTATGCAATCATTTTAGCGACGTGATAAAAATGTTTACATACTGCATACCGCGGGGTGCGTGGTCATATCACGACGTTTTAGACTTGGGCGACTTCAATTTTTTAGCGAGGCGAATATTGACGTCATTTGAGTAAATTCAAGTATGTAAAAGAAAACTGATTAAACCATTTGAACTTATACTGTAATAGCAACTATTTCCAATGTTTAGTAAATCGTATATATCGTATATAATCATAACTAATTAAATGTAATAATACGTAAACAATTGCCATATAAATCGCTTAAGATAAGTATATGTTTTAAAGCATATCGTAGCAATATTTTGTTGTTGTGTATTATTAATCATAGGAGGTAGTCATAGCGTTGATAACTTCTTTTTAAAAGTAATAGTTATTTAATAAACTTTGTTTCATATAGTTCTAATGGTTCATGTGGTCCATGCCAGTAAAGCTCACAGTACACAGCAAGCCTGATTTTTTCCGGTATCTTCATTTACACAAAGACTTTAAGGTTTATCCATTTAAGTCTTCCTGACGCACCGTTCTGATTATTGTTGAAAGTCCTAATAAAATCGGTTTGGTTTGATAATTTGAGTTTATCGCCTTCAGACAAATATAGCGGTGAATTTCATAACGTGTAGTGGTAATCTAAGTACAATTCTTATTAGTTAAAAGTGACTAATCAGTTAATATCATTGATTATTAATTATCACATTAAGCAGAATAATTTTTAATACTATTTATTAACTCTTTCACTGTAATGAATGATTATATAATGAAAACGTTTTTATTTAGAATAAATATGTTTTTGCTTTGAAAAGAAACGTCAACAAGAGATCATCAAGAGATCAAACATCAGAAACAAACGTGTCGGTTTTTAGGATCAACAAGCGTATATACTTTTATTTTTATGTTAATAGACCAATCACAATGACTCTCTTGGTTAGTCAAAGCATATTTAAAAGCTGAAAGGCTTTTGAGTTTGCACGATAGACACGTCTTTAGATAAGTTGTTCATCTCTTGGTGGTCGTCTTTGTTTTAGGAGTGTACTGTACATTTCATCAGGGCCAGTACCGTCTCCTTACAATGCTGCTATAAAAATAAGACTGTTCACTTAGAAGTTTTTTTATGATAGCATCTGCCTATTTGGACAATTTCCCCAATGTCAAGAATTTTATAAGTATAATTAACGAACATAAAGTAACCACTAAATTCATAATAATTATTAGTCAATCAAACAGACAATTGTCCTGTGTAGATTCGAACTCCCGGCACTTTGGGGAGGCCGTTGCAGCTAGCCAACTGCTTTAACCTCTAGGCCAACCGTCCAGTCATCTAAAAGTTCAAAATGTTTTTCGGTCTTTATTGAAATTGCCCTTCACCATTTTTTAATAATCGGTACACATAATTGCGAAAAATATGCGCTATTTTGGTATTGTTTACCTTATTCTGTTTGCAATATACCAAACAACTCTACTAGAATAATAAGGTCGATCTGAGCGGATGTTTCAATATTTTTATAATATGGAAAATTTCCAAATTTACTACAGTTAAGTTTGACAAAAAATGTGTGTAAATCGTAAATAAGGTAGAAAAAAATTGAAGTTAAATTTTGTCTTTTGGTTTGTTTCAAATAATAACGAACAAATTACGACAGAAAAAAATAGTTAAATAGTTTTTTTTATTCGGAACATAGTCACTATACTTTATTAGTAATAAGTTATGGGGATAGTGGCAACTTGTAATTATGTTATAGGAACGTTAAATGTTTTTGGAAAATCAAACCAGATAAAATTAATTGAATAATTATAATAAACAGGACGAAACTACAGCATTATTGCTATTGAGAAACAATTCCTGTAGTATATAATATCCAAATGTTACAGTAATACCTACCTAAGTAAAACCTTCAAACACAAAAAAAAAATTACGAAGATGCGTTGACGCAGTTATCCTTTTAGCATTTATAAAAAATATATTTAATTATTTACGACACATAGCTAAAAGTAGCGTATATATATTATGGTATTATTATCATAGCATAGAGTACCATGCCTGTATACTCTTAATGTTCAAACCGTCGGATTTAGACGCGGAAATAGACGGTGCGAGTTGTAGAATTATATTCCACTCAATTGATCTTGCTTATCAGATGCGTAGATAAAAGACTGGTCGCAGTAAAGGCATTAACTAGAATAACAGGGCTTAGATAAGTAATTTAGTCCTCGTAATGTTGAGTTAAACTGGAAAATGTTCTAGTGATTAAAAATTAATACATTTACACAGACGTCAAATTGAAATTTTCCTTGAACGTAACATTTATTACCATGTTAATAATAGGTTATGTAATTTGGAAATGGTATTTATTAGGTGTTTTTAATTAATGCGACTATTATAGAAGATTATTGAAAGTTATATTTATCTTGATATTGTAATAAATCAAAACACGATTTCATTCATCACTTCTTCCGGAATCAACTCATATTTACAATGTCAAGTACTAATGTGAACCGTTGGACCTTTGATATCTGATTTATGTTTGAGATCCACGCTATCGACAAGTACTCTTAATGTCACCTCATACTTTTACAACCGTTTCCTTTTAAGAAGCACAGACATAATTTAAAGCAATGACATTGACCTCACGAAGTTAGTTTCGTTCACCGCATTAGATTTACCGATTAGGATTCAGAGATACTTCCTAAAATAACATATCTGAATTGAATATTTATAAAAAATATGTTTTGAAAATTACTTCAGCTTATATTTCACTGTTATAAAGTTTAAAGCATTTTGAAATCGCTTTACATACGGCTTCGATGAACTTAAAGCCAGATTACCTATAAATTGAACAACAAAATGTCAGCGCAACGGTCATAAATCATTCCCGGGTAACGTAATTTAAACATTTACACGATTTTGACGAAGACATAAAGATTATCTTGATGTGGTATGCTATTTACATTATAATTAGTTTGCCTTTAATTTACTATAATCATACGCATTCGCAAAACAACAAACTATAAATTAATTTATAAAAAAAACAAACTTATGAATTGAAGTTTGTAAATTTTGAAATTTTTCATTAATGGTAGAACCATTATATTCGGTGGTTATGGAGACTATCATAATGCCAATGAATAATTATTTTCTAAATAATGTTAAATATGTGGAACACACGACCAGTTATTTATTTGTAAAATTGTCAAGGTTTTGCTATAAAACTGTTGTTGACATAAGTTTTACTAGCCATAAAAATGGTACATCCTTATTATAATTTGGAATTGATTCTTTATTTAGTTTGAAAATCAATTGATACAAACAGCATAAAATAAGTTATATTTATATACCATTTTTATAATTGTGGGAAATGGAAATAAATTAATAAAAAAGTTATATTGAAACTAACAAAGTTTTGCCTTAGCTATTTATTTCATCATTTACGTATATTATTTGTGGACGATTAATGAATAGTTGATTTCAGCAACTTCTATAACGCATTAAATATAAGAACGAACACCCCTTTTTCCGGAAATTTTATCCTTACTGCATATTCTAAATTGATATGCATAATGTTACAAACTCTAGATACTTACTCGTGATCATTTCCATAATTATTTGAAAATATATTCAATTACTTCAATAGCCTTCAAATTCCATCGTGGCAAATGTCTGATTTTAGAGCACAGGTAATATAAACCAATGCTGTGATATGACTTGCAATATTATAATTATTTTTCTATTAGGTTTTTTTTAGCTTTTTACTAGCTTTTACCTGCGGCTTCACTCGCGTTAATATCCATTTTGTCAAACAAATCTGATGACGCAATAAAAAGTTTATCCCTCAAGGCTACAAAAAAGTAGCCCATCACTATCTCCAGGTTCCCATCTATCTCTATACTACAATTCATCAAAATCGAATCAACGATTTAGGCATGAAACCGAAACAAACAAACAAACTCACTTTCACATTTATAATATTAGTAAGGATTACATAACATACAATTTAATTTAGGATCTATTTCAATATTGAAGTCACACCTATAGATGATTATAATCTTCTTATAGTTATTGCGAGCGACCCTACACGGTTCGGCGCAATGAACTTGAGGCCTTGGTCAAAAATAGACTAATGAATTTAACCAAATTTACACACTACGTTGATAAATATGTTTAGAGATTATCTCCGCTACGTTTCTGTAAACAACACCGCATTTTTCATCGGTCGAAGATCGAAGATTTCCCCTTATACAGATATTCTTTTTTTTAATTTTAATAGTTTATTGTTTTACAGCCCACTTCTGTAAACGAGGGATAAGCGCAGATAGATTATACATAAATGCATTGCACACTTCAAGAATGTCTGCTATTATTTTTTCATTGCCTGATATATTATGTTTTTATGTATTACTAGCTGTTCTGGCCTGCCTTATGTTTTCATTGGCGCCGAAAATATACATAAAAGTAAAATCGCAATGAAATTATGAAGAATCATTGGAATTCAAATAATGAATAGCCCTAAAATATCTACGAATAATTCCGCATCGAATGGTCATGGTACCATATTGATACGATTAGTAGTTTCGACGTATAGATATAAGTTTAGCATTTGATCACCGTCTCTTTTGACATTCACGATGTATCCTAATATGGTAAAATGAATTTAACCGTAGTAGAAAACTGGCTTTCAATTGCAGCAGTAAGTACTTAACGACGAATTTCCACTATGAGAGTGTTAGCTAGTCAGACGGACATTAAAATATGCCATATCATTAAGGTACGATTTCATCACGATAGATTCGAACTCACATCGATCGGAGTTCTCTACAATAACGTTATACCATTGAGCCATAATCTTTTAATTAAGTCGAATTTAGTAAATTATCATTTGTAAACGCTGTTTTGAATCAAAACATTTCCAATAAATTGTCTCAAAATATTAAAATCACATAATTTTATTACGAGTGCCATAAGTTAGATTAAAAGATAACAATATAGCTATAAATATTATAACTATGTTTAGAAATCTTATATTTTTCTCGTTTAACATAATATTAAGATAGGCATGAAATATATAAATATTAATACATGTATATTAAAATGACATGCTTAAACAGATACAAAGCGAAAAGACATGTCGATTGGCTCTATTAATATTTAAAATTGGACCGTGAGTTACATAGATGTAATGATTTATTTATGTAATTATGTGAACAACATTCGATAGGAATGTTAAGTAATACCGTATGCGTACGTCAGTGATTCAGACGATTATATTCGGTCAATGCGCTAACATTTGGCGCCGATGTACCATCACCGACATTCTGGTACATCAATATGGAATATGGTACAGTCTCATACTATATGGCTCAAATACTTATATTATATTTATTAGTTATTCACTCAATAATAAAACAGGATAAAGGGAATTAAAAAAAAAAATCATGGTTTACTATTAACTGGGCCGGCAGCCGTTGTGATATCGGTAGGTAATAATTGAACCACAGAACGTCCAATCATGTATTAAAAATAGCTATGAATAATAGTCTACAGAAAACAAATATATTATATTATTGTGACTTCTATCGATATCTCGGTTTGAAGATAAATCGTCACTAATAGAAACAAGATATAAATATATTTGAACGCTTTTTTTTTGCGGGAACGACATATCAGACCAAATATTTCATCAAAAATATTGATTACTTTATCCCTTTTGTTCCCCGATATTGCGAAAAATAATTTAAAGTTAATGTTTTCGTTACTAAATTTTGATTATTCATTAATTATTTCTATATCATTACATATACATTTATTATTATCTGTCTATGCTTCTGTATATTATAATGATGTGCAAAATATTCGCAAGGGTTAGCTAGTATCTTTATCGTACGAATAATGATTAACTAATTTATGTTTGTATATCTAATTGTAGACCCTGGTAATTTTGTACGATATCATAAAAAGTCTGGCACCTATTACAACTTAGCTATGTACTTTCTATTTAAAATAAGTAACTAAAATTAATAACTGTGAACTATTTAAGACCATGTATAACAATTTCATTTGATCTTTAGTGATAATATGACATTATAGAGAATAGTTCTCAAATGCAACTATCGGAATACCCCTATAGATAAATGGCCAAAAGTTTTCAATTTAAGGTGTCATTAGTAAATAGTCTACGACCAAGCTATTTTTTTTATAGTTAAGGCTTGGCGTTATGGCCATAATCTCACCTGATCTTAAGTGACGATACGGCCCAAGTTGGTAGACAAACAAAACCTTTGGAGGAACTGGCTCTCAAGTGCAACTGCCGGAACACCCCTATTGGTATTTGGCGGCAGATTTTCAACTTGAGGGTGGCTGCTAGCCAGGCGGGCATTAGAAAAAGCCCTACTATCATGCTATGGTTTCCTAGCGATGTTTTCCTTCACCGAAAGCTCAAGCTCATTGTAGGTCGTTGGATTCGAACTCACGTGCCTTGACGCAAAGTCAATGCTATGGTTTTATTGCAATTCCTTTCATCATCCGAAGGACAGGCTGAATATATAATGTAAGTTGATCGACGTAGTATCTAGATATGCTTCCACTGAGTTCACAAATAGCTAAAACTGCTTATGAAATTTAATTTATTTCTTACTGATCTAATAGTTTTTGTAGAGATTTTGGCGCTCATGGAGAGATTTAATGAACAGACAAAGAAATATATTTATACATTAATAAGAATAAGCAGCATAAATATTGATTTATTCATTAATTGTGAATTATTTAATACAGATTATAAATAAAAGAGAAATTGCATTTTTTTGTAATCAAAAGTTTTATTAATAATACCTATTTACATTTAATTAATCAATTATCTAACACGACTAAACAAAATACTCTCTTACCTGTAATACAAAATAAATAAATGCTTCTACTTATTTTAAAATATTAGTGAATGTTTGTTAAAATATTTTTCTCAACTTCTATTTTGTTTTATGTCAGTTATGACATCTATTACGCTTTTTCTACATCATAAACATAGTTAAGCAAAACGGATTATCTTTACGCTATACTTTTATAGAATAATTAATTTATATTACCTTATCGAAAAAATGACTAATAATAATCGTGGTATACTTAAAATTGCTTACCTAATCTTTTGTAGGTACTAATGAAGAAAATGTACTTGAAATGTCAACCGCACAGTTTTGACAAATTAATATACTGACCTAGTGTGCGATATGAACAATATCATTGATAATATCATTTCCTTTTGTAAACCATTTTCATTGATAATAATGACCGATTTAAATATTAATTACGGCACACCTAAGAAGATACGGATTGGGCTGCGAACAGCCGGGCCTTATCTTATCAGTTTGTGCATTTGTCGCCCATTGCAAATTAATAAAGTGTAACACGCTATAAATATCCTAACATTTAGATACGCGTTTTATAATCTGCGAATGAATGTTGTTTAACTTTTATTACATTTGTTGCAAATTTGTAATAAATAAAATAAGTATGCGTATATCGGTGGACTTTAAATTCTCCACGCTACAACACATTACAAAAGAAATCTTGCAGCCAGTATGTTCGAATATGCGATTTACTGGAAATACTAAGTGCAATGTTCAGCTTCATATCTTTATCAGAGAATGAAGGCAAAAGCCAAAAAAAGGCACTCTATCATTTTTTTATAGTTAATAGGTTGAGAGTTATAGCCACAATCTCACATAATGTTAAGTGAGGGAATGGCCCAAAATTGTGGATACGCCAACCCTACTGGAGGAACTGGCGCTTAAGTGCAACTGGCGGAACATACCTATAGGTATTTGGCGGCAAATATTCAACATGCCATATACTAATTTGATTAATATTACTCTAAAGCTTATTCCATTGACATTTACATTAATAATTGTTTTACTCAACATTTATAATCCTTTTAAATATTATGAAAAGATATTTTATACTTCAGAAATGTGCCATAGTTTTGCAGATGTTTATGTATAAATATTGTAGATCTTTTAACAAATCAAATAAAAAACCTATCGTTTATTTAAGTAATACACTATTCGGCTGTAAATCTGAACTTAATTAAAACCTTTTATTATTCATCTAATAATAATATAATCAAGCGATATACAGATATTTTATGAAATCAATAATGTAGTAGTATTAAATTATCAATTCTTGTATACGTTAAAAATTATTAATTGATTACGTGGAAAAAGTAGAACCGATTTGGTAGGCATTTGTAGTGAAATAATATTGCACGTTATATACTTAGGTAGGCCTTTCCTTTTTGTTTACGGTCCGTGGGAAGCGTAGTCAATCATACTTTGTAATATTATATTGTAATCACATTTCCGGTGTTTTCATGCAACCTTAATGATGGCCTGTATGGCCGAGCTTAACTCGGTATTCTTTTTTAAAATTTATGTATATAGAGAAAATCAATACGAATCATATACTCATTAAACATCTGTATTTTACGATTTTACGTATAAAATGATTATTTAAACAAAACAAAAGGAATGTAATTAATCATTATGGTAAAAGTAATTTGATTTAAAAAAATCGTTTTTATGAAAAATACTGGAATACGAGAATTAAAAAAAAAAGAATCTATCTAAATACAAAGTTTCATCCAAATTGTTAGAGCGTTTCCGAGCTAAGTGTTTTTTTTTTATTTAAATAATCAGACATATATATAATTATATAAACAAGAATTGCTCACTTAATAGTATTAGATTTATATACCATGAAGGTCAAAAAATTTAAGTTAAACAATGTTCTTTGACACAATAATATTTATTATTCTCATATTTGACTTTTAATAGTTCAAATATTTCAAAGAGGTTAAATATGTACGTAAAATGTTAGTAGATCTAACTAATAATCTCTAGTACCTTGGTTGTTTCATAAGTACAATATATATATATATATATATATATATATATATATATATATATATATATATGTATAAATTACTTGAATCCAGACTCTCATTAAAACTGCACAATATAGTTTCACATTCTAATATTATTAAAATTATTACATTAAAATCACGTCATCAAAATCATTTATCACGTATATAAAAAAGAAGTGAAAATTTAAGTAAAGTAGTGAAACACATTTTGAGCTATTGTTTAAGGTCCAAAGTCTCAAATTAAGTATACCGTGTAATACTTAATTTCTTGTTTTTACTTATCTGCTATTTTTTTTATTCCACACATTCGATCAATCCAATTTTAAGTTGAGATATTTTCTATATGTAAATATGGAAGGATGTTACATAATTTAAACGCAATAATTTTGTTTTATTACAAATTTCATTATAATAATAAAAACATGTCAATGCTACGTAGGATAATTCAAAAATATGAATAATTATCTTCAAAAGTGTCTAAAAGGGTGGTAAAACATCATCTGTAACAGACAGGTTTGGAAGAATAAAAGGGTTTTGCTTGGGTTTTGAGGCAACAGACCATTAATAAATTGGTACATATGTCATAAGCACATGAACTTTATCCATGTCTAGACAAATTGTTTTGTCACTTTATGAAATAATAAAAGCCGAATAAACTGTTTTTCGAAATAAACAAAAATGTACATTCTATATTTTGTAAGAGATATATTTTGATGTTGATAACTTTCTGATATTTATTTCAATTCAAAACCGTAGTGTATATATTCACACATTTTAGCATAATAAAAGTGTTTGATGTTGACCGTATGTGTAAGAATTTCAAATCAATTACTTGACTTTAAATCTTGCTGAGTGTAAAGACCAGCTGTAATAACATAATTATTGTATTTAGCAGACTGCTAAGAGGTTTTCGGTGAAATGTACGTGTATTATGAACGCGCAATTTATGTAGGTCACATATAAAATACGTCATAGGTTGAAAATATTAAAATGGAATAGCAGGGTTTGTAGTAGTACAAACAATAGGAAGTATGATTTAATTCTATCGTCGAAAGCTTTTATGGTGACGCCTACGAAGACACGCGGGTCTGTATTTTGCAACTGTCCGAATTCGAGTTATGTGGCAACACCATTAGATAATTTATTACTTGTTTGTATTTTTTAAGAATACTTAAATACATATGTATATGATTCAGAGAAAAACAGTATAAAGTGTAATTTTATGTGGATAACAGCTTCTTAATTTCTAACCTTAGAGAATACAATCTAGGCTAACGTTACGGTACAGTTTCATCTAATTGCTTTACCGTGAAATAGTTGAAATTTAAATAGTTATGTTTTATAGAACTGTATCGCTCATATACAATTAAAATATCTTGGAAAAATAATTATAAGTGTTTCGAGTTAAGCCGGTAATACATTACTCTGAAAGAATTTAGTATGGTATGTAACAAAGTTCTTGTGAAAGCTCTTTGGCACAATAAATATCACTCTTAAAATAAAGACAAATTCAAAACATACCGAACTGTCTTCAATAAACACTGAACTAAAGATATATTAGAAATAAAACAGCTAAAACGGGCAATTCAAAATATTTAGCATTCTTTAAAAATTTACGATCACATTTATATAACCGCGAACCGCTCTTTTGTCTTCGATATTTTTGGCAAGTGTTTATTTGAGCTTGAAATCTGGCGGAAGCGCCATCAAGATTACGGATGGATGATGGTGGGCAGGTATAATCTGATTTACTACAAAACATCACCAACAATAATAAGCTATGGGCACTAAATAATATACTTTTCTAGCCTTTCGCTACGTAATGGATTTGTTAAAATTAACATAAATATAGACGGTATTGAGCCATAAAAATTTAGGTGATTTATTAATACAGCTTTTCAAATAACTTTTAAAGTACAAATCAGAAGAATAACAACTAACATTTAAAAACGATATCGTGAAATAATTTATATGGTGTCCGTTTTCCTAGCAACACATCAGAACCCTAGGTTTCGTGTAGTATATTCAGTGCAGTACAGTTTTCGCCGATGATTGCCCAATTTTTTTTTTGAAAGCCAGTTTTTTCTCTAGGTTTAGCATATCCACCATCTTGGAACACATCGTCATCAGGTGAGATATTGGACATAATGCAAAACCTATAAGCCATAAAAATAAATACGAGTGTAACTGTTAGGTTGTTGCAAGAATTACATGTCAGAATTACTTACACTTGAATTTGAAAAGAACAAACAAGAAAATATAAGCATATAGGAAGTTTGTTCGAAACAGTTGATCGATAATGATATTTACAGCATTATTATACGTAGTAATATAGAACGATATTTACACTCTTAGAAATACGTGGCAGAGAAAAAATAATCAAGATAAATTTGATGTTATAACTAGAAGGAATAAAATTAGTAATTTCTTTGGAATAGTTATTAAAGCAACATCACTGATAACATAGGTATACTGTATGATGACGAGGTATTATAGGCATACATCTAGAAAAATGCAAAATAGGCGAATATATGGAGTAGATGAAGACCGAAAAGTGTATGGGTGTACTTTGCGAGAAAGGTTGACAGAAGGGAGTGGGAGAGTAAATTTTTTTGTATAGTGAAGGTTTTAGCGTTATGGCCACAGTGTCACCTAATATTATGTGACGATATGGACACGCTAAACATATGGAGGGATTGCCTCTCAAGTGAACTGCCGGAACACACCTATAGATATTTGGATTTTCAACTTGAAGGTAGTATTCTAGCTCTAGAAGAATTGCGAAAGCTGTCCCTGGTTTCTGGCAATACGGGAGTTTGAAGTGATGCTGTGGTGCGTTTTAGTGCGTAGTATTGGGTGATTGTCACCAGATAACCCACCACATGCCCCTCACGTCATTGAGCTGAGCCCGGATAGTAGGTTTGCGCGTTGCGATGAGGAAGTCCGTAAAAACTGGGATTTTAAACACCTAGTTATTAAAAGAAAGGTGGTAGCTAGCAAAAGCCTTAGAAAAAGCCCTACCACAATGGGAGTTGAAATTTGTTGAAACAAGACTACTAAGTTTAAGAATAAGGGTTTTATTTTGTTCATTTACTAGTAATATCCCCCGCCCCAATTCCGCATGAGTAATAGTAAATAATATGTACCCACTAATTTAATCTAATAGGGATACGTAAATAATTACCACCACGTATAATTGTGATAAAATAAATTAAAGACCATATACTATAATGAATTGTTTTGGTTTTAACGTAATTATGGTTTCATATCTTCAACAAGTTAGCTAAAAGTAAGTTAAATTTAGAATAATAGGTCGGTTTTATGGTATTTTAACGGCTAACAACAAAAATGCTGTTCAACGAGATTAGATTTCATAGCACATTCATTTATAAAATTTAGAAGCGATGATAGCACAGTGGTAGTGTGTACGACTTCGCGTCAAGGGACGTGAGTTCGAATCCAAGCACCTACAATGAGCTTGAGCTTTCGGTGTAGGAAAACATCGTGAGGAAACCAAGGCATGGTGGTAGGGCTTTTCCTAATGCCCGCCTGGGTAGCTACCACCCTCAAGTTGAAAACCTGCCGCCAAATACCAATACGTGTGTTCCAGCAGCTGCATTTGAGAGCCAGTTCTTCCACAGGTTTAGCGTGTCTACCAACTTGGGCCGTATCGACACTTAAGATCAGGTGAGACTATGGCCATAACGCTAAACCTTAAATATATATATATAAAAAAACAAATATCGTATTTCTTTGAAATAAAATTTTAAATATTTATTATTTATTTAAAAGTACCACAGATCAGGATGAATAGATACGAGTAGATAATTAAAGTATTGTAAACTTGTAATATGTTCCTTTTCTATCTCAATGTATGCATGATACATAACATCGTTTCTCACAGAGTACCCATGTAATTTCAGTTCCATCTATATACAAATAAATAAAATTGAAATACCTATTTGTAATGTCAAACTAACAGCTTTTTACTAATGCATATGAAAGTGTATACGGTACTTATAGATAAAAAAAGTAAAAGGAAGGTCTATTTTTCCGGCTAATCTCTGAAACGGCTAGACCGAATTTCACGAGACCGGGACTGAGAGATATCTGATTTTATAAGAACTAACTTAGGCTACATTTATTTTAGAACAAAAATTAGTGTTCAGTGAAAAATAATTTTTAGGTTTCACACGAACAAAGTCGCGGGCACCGCTAGTAGTTTATAAAATAATACATTATCTTATTATTTTTTTGTTCAGTTTTGAGTATGTGTAAAATTATTTTCAAATTCCTTAGCAGGAAGAATAGATGTAGTTAAAACGAATATGCACTAAATACACTAACAGCTTATCTTCTCTAAATAGCAAAGTAGAAAGCCTAGTTACCTCATTTAAAACGTATTTTTATGAAATTAATTTATACATAATATATGAGGCATATCCAGTCAGCGCTAGTAAACACTGTGTAATACGAAGAAGTATTTAAAATAGTAGTAAAATAGAACACTTACTTTTTGATTGGTAAGTGGTATGTGACTGTCTCTTTTTACTGTCGTTTTATCGAGTTTTTAATCACAACGATGAAAAAGAAATTTTCACTTCAAAAATATAGAATAACTACATTTTCATTACGTTTTTCTAAGTTACAAGATAAATACAATATACAGACAGACAGACAGACAGATATTATAGACGGAATATAAATTAAAAATTACTAACCATTCAAGTCTGTCAACTAATAATATACAATATAACATTTATAACATATAAAATTTATAATATGATGACAAAAAAACATATTATAAACTAGCTGTGGCCACGACTTCGTTCGAAAACTAAAACGCGTCGCTTTGGTAAGAGTACAGTCAATAGCCGTGTTACATGATGATGTCGTATGTACAACGCTATCTATTAAATATGGAGTTCAACTGTCAACATAAGTTCTATTTTGGCGTTGCAAGTAACTGAATTGCGTGCGTGAGAACACTTTAAATTCATATTATCTAATATCTATCTGATAGAGTAAACCGATTGCGATGAAACAAAAACTAAGTAACTTCAAGTTGCGCATAATTTTAGGTATAAAAGTTATCTACATTGGTTTCGTACATTTTACGTGATGCGTGCACAGACAAACAAACAAACAGATAAACAGACAAACGTTTTAAAAATACTGAAAATGGGTTCTGTTGGTTATTCTTTAACACCATGGATAGTTTTTTTTTTAATATTGTCGATGTACGAAAACGACTTTTCTACACATTTATTATACGTATAGATGTTAGTCGCTCAAACGATTGAAAGTAAAAATAAATTAATCCTTTTAGATTCGAGATATATATAGTTTTTGTATAGCAACCACATTAATAGCCGCTCTATGTCTTTTAACCTTTTTACTATATTACAGGACAAAAACATTTCATTTTAATCTGTAGATGTGAGTGCGATAAAAATAGGTGTAGATGCTGGAACGAATCTTGCGCAAACCGTACGCACTTTATTGAAAGGTTGCTAGAAAATAAGCGATAATCATTTCATAATTAGCGAATATTATAAGAAACTATAATGGAATTTAACTGTAATAAAGTTTAGTCCACTTTTAGGACCCTTACTGTACATAATCAAATTTATGTAACCGTTCACTGCGACGACATTTACACACTTTGTTGCGGCTTTAACAGCTTTACTAATGCCCTTGTAGGAAACTGTATAGACGAATGTTTAACATTATTAAACAGTTTTCTATTTTAACTAAGCTTTTGTACATTGCAAAGATCACTTGCTCAAAGTTCACACGTAATTGTAAGAATAATGGGAATATGATTAGCCTGTTGAATAACTGTATTGTAGAGACATTATTGTTACAAAGGTCATGAGTTTAGAAAATATCTTCTTATACAATCGGTTAGGTATTTATTGTAAATAATTCTAATAAACGCTATGCTAGTCATGATATGGTCGTATTAGAAACACTGGAATACGGTGATTAAAGCTAATTGGCAAAATATTTGTTGCCGGCGCCTAAAGTTAAACGGTTGGGGTTATATTGGAAAATTGGTGCTAAGGTAATTTGCATAATATTAGCCTTACTGATAGGAAACTTAGGAATTCTAAAACGCACTTACCGTTATTATACGGTTGGTAAAATATTTTGATTCAATCCATAAAAGTTAATACAATTGCTCGAAACAAATATTGCCGAAGAAAACTCATTAATTCAAATTACTGACTAAGTAAACTTTTAAGGATATTTTATGATGACGTAGATTTTGCAATTTATCTAATAATTAACAAAATATTTATTACGTTGAATTTTCGTGTAAAATATTGCAGTTAATACTGAATTATTTTCTTGTTAATCATAATATACTATTCGGCTTTTTTTATTTAACGTAAGTTTAGGTACGTTTTTTCTAAATTCTAAATGAAGTATGTAATGATATTGCAAGTAGAAAGAAACATGTGTGTTTTTTAAGCAGTATTCAGCATACCCATATAAGTGTGAAACTTCTTTAGGTTGTGTATTTTTTCTGATAATTAAGAAAAATAGAGTATTATATAGAAGTGACACTGAACTGTATTTGTATATTCATGTACCATATAGATTCACTAACACATTCCAATCAAATAAAACAATCTATAATTTAGGCCCTAAAGAGGCGCTTATTAATGTTAAAACTACCACCAGTTCGGAAAGTAATGCAGTCATCCAGAAGAACAGGTAAGAAACTTGCTCTATATCATGTTATTTATGTCTTATTCTTATATATTTTTTTAAGCCCATATTTTTTACATAATATTTTAATGTGTTTTTACAGCAGTTAGTAACGAATGTACAGAGGGGTGTCAATTGCAGATACAACGATCGCTCACATATTGGTCCAACCTATAATAGCCTTTTGACATCAAAACCCGTTTGAGTTGGTTATTGAACTCACTGACCGGCAATTCATTAATGTGCTTTGGTACTTTATTGTAAAACCTAACACTATTCACACCAGTACCCGTGATCGCGAAACGTGATAGAAGAGGGTGATGGGCAAGCGTAACGTTTTTTAACACCGTATTAAATTTGTTCCCAACGTGCCTACAGAAATTTATTACATTAGTTCAATAAGTTAAGTCAAATTACTTTATTAGCCATTTACAAAGTATTTACCAACGAAGTTTAGTATATTTCGTAAAAGTCTAATCATTTTGTATTATACTAAATATTAATGTACCAGTAAAGAATAAAATATGGTTCCCAAGAAAAGGAACGGTTCATAACAAAGTCTAGGTCATGTGTATACACGATTTCTAATAACAAAATATATATATTTTATTTTTTTCATGTTAATGAGCAGCAAATAGACAGGCAGCCCATTTGATGGTAAGTGGTTGCCGTCGTCTATGGACAGCTGCGGGTGTTACAGCCATATTGCTGATCTTGGTGGTAAATATTTTTTATTTCCTCTCATATTTTTACTACCTACGTATATATTAAACGTTCACCATATCCGACAATATTAATATCAGTTTTTATTTTACTTTTAAAATTTATAGGTTTAGCCCTATGAACACAATCTCAACTGATGTGATTAAGTAACGTTGTGGCCCAAGATGGTGGACATGTTAAGCCTAGTGGAAGGAATTTGTATAAGTATATCTACGCAAATTAATTTCAAATTATCTACTATCACAAGAATATTATTCTCATCAGCGCTTTTTTCAGTCCTTTTTTTAATTATATTTTGAACATAGCTTTAATTTCAAGATTTTTAACGTGTCATAAGATATCAGTATCCCAAGTATACGGGTAAAATATGTGTAAAATAATGTCACGCTTTTAAAATAGACCAAAAACTTATATTACATAAAATGTAAAAAGTGGCGTATTGAACAAATAAGTACTGAGGCGATGAAATGTCATCTCGGACGAACATTACATACAACTTACGTTTGTCATCGCTCCATAACATTAAGAATCACTATGTAAATATTTAAGAATACTGAGTACCAGTTGAATACATAAAAAACCCGCAAATTACTAAAGTTGTAGCAGTACATGTTCTTAAGTTATAATCAAAAGATATCGGATCTATATTCCGCTGCTCCAACCATTCGACCACACCGGTCTTTAGTAGACCACAATATTTGTAATCATAACTGTTATTTACAATAAAGGTAATGTTAAATATGCAAATGTAATGTTTTTAATAACGAAGGTATTATTAAATCTCTTACCGTCAGTGTTAAATAGGACATTTTTTTTATTTACTTTTTCCCAAACATTAAAAAGAAAATACGAAACCTTTTTAAACTAAAATATAGTACGGTATTAAAAAAACACATGTTATCATATTTGCCAATCAAAGTACTACAGATGTGTATGCATGAGTGAATATAATGATGTAGTACCTTTGATGGTGATAGTACCTTTTAAAATTATATAAATCGTAATTTAAAATAAAAAAGGGTGTGTGTGTCAGCTCCGAGGTACTCCTTAAGTACGATTGTACGGGACGGACAATTTCGCGACTGTCAAAGTGATAAATCCGCAACGTACGTTGCATAAAGAAAGCTTTTGTTGTTAACGCCTGTATTCATTTCACACCTCATAAATTTTCCATACCGAAAGCTTATTTGAAAAATCAATTCTTAACTAAAGTTGTAAACTCCAAAAATCTTTTGCACAAACCTAATTAATATTACTTAATTTAAAAATTACAAATTGTATATATGTATAATCTACAGGTAATATAAAATAAGTTTCGCTTCTTATACATGTACAATAATGAAAGAAAGAAAGAACAGTTATTTTAATTATTATGAATACACAATGTACATAGTGTAAATACACAGTAAGTAACATTAGCAATTACAATGAATATTATACAAATACAGTCTTATAGACTAAAGCTTTATTAAAGTAGGGTTTTTTCTAATATCCGCCTGGCTAGTTACCACCCTCAAGTTGAAAATCTGCCGCCAAATACCATTAGGTGTGTTGCGGCAGTGGCACTTGAGAACCAGTCCCTCCTATAAAGGCTGGCAAGGCATCAGCGATTCCTCTGGGTTGTAGGTGTCCATGAGCAGCGGTGATCACTTAACATCAGGTGACACGCTTGCTCGTTTGCCCTCCTCCCCCCCTATTCGATAAAAAATGTTATCACTACATTGTACTATGCTTTTGAGTTTTATTTCAGATAGGGTGATTATTCGATTACTTACTTTTTTAGGACATTGTGTTCATTGGATAACTAAAACAGCTATAAAACATCGTCCACTTAGCCGTGATCGATGTTGGCTGCTTAAATGGTGAATTGTCAAGTCGCAAGTTCGAGACCAACTCAAAATGAAAACCAATAATAAACTTATTACATTCTTACTATATTGATTAATTTACTATTTATTCACCGAAAAGAAATCAGACCATTTCATACGTAAGATTAAGACAGGCTGAAACAAAAAAAATATTGACTGACTTGTAGGTGAAGTGAAAAAAGTCAATACTACTAATCTGACGTCATTATTCATATGTTTTTAATATTATGTAATAAAACTTCACATACGGTTGTAACAAATATACATAATCTATTAACGTTATGACATCACGAGACTTATTAGCGCGGCTAAAGTGTAACAAACCTTATACAGTGTATAATAGCGGGTGTGAATAATCCGCTGCTATGTATTCGCAAATTGTTGCTATTATCGATGTTGAGTACACTAAAATATTTAGAGTTCATTTAGCAAGCCAATTCGGAAGTGGATAATCTAGAGTGATAATTGTAGGTGAGTCAAGAATGCGGTAAATTTTATTTCATACTTTAGTAGATAATAATTCTTTCATCTGAAATTTAAAATTGTAATTTTATTATATCAACTTCAAAGATAATTTGTTCAAAATAGTAATGTATATAAAATCGTTAAAATATAAAATGTTTTGTAAACAAGCTCGTAAGTGTTTATAATTTATTAACATATTTATGATTCTATAAAGTTTAGGTTGAAATTAATATAACTCATTGTAAATCGCGACAGACCATTGCCAATATATATGATATATTTGCACAATACTATAGAAGTAACGAATTATAAAAGTATCATGTTAAAATATGTATGTAAATATAAATAAATATTGAAGAAAATTATAAAAATATTAGAGTATTATTTGCTCCGTTAATTTATTGTTATTTTATTGAAGTCGTTTTATTATGTTTGTAAAGAAATTAGTGTAATATTTCTTTGCGTTCAATGGTTTTACTGGGTACTTTTTTCTTGTGTTTCGCAAAAAGGTAACCTTATGTAATGTATCAATTGTAATTTGTTCATAGGCCCTGTCGATTGATGTCGGTTCCAATCCAATTAAGATCCTGATTATTTGGTGAAAAGAACTTCGATATGGATCCTTACTTGATGATAAAAAAGGCTTTAGTAATGGATGTTTAACTACTACCCTCTGGTGATATTAGCTTTGATATGTAACAGCACGTGATGGTAAGAAATGTTTGAGTAACGGACGCTACTACCCTCAAATTATAATCTCTCCATAATTCCTAACTAGATTCGGATTAAGATACTTCAGAATCATTACCAAAAACCCAATTCCTAAAGTATTTCAAGACACATTTTCATCAAGTTTATCTCTAAATGGCCAACCATATCGACCCTTAACATCAAAAAAACTCAATACACGTTGAGTTGGAAATGCAGTCCGTCTACTTTTTAAACTGAACATACTTAAAATAATAGTATCTCTCAAAAAATACAACATGCGTTCTAGGGATCAAACCTTCTATCGCAAGGGACTTACAAACATACGAATAACGGACTCAAAGTATACCTAGACTAAGAACAATCACTTGTGGATAACGCAAATATTTTCTCAGTGTGGCGGCATCGGCGAAACGAGTGCTTTGACCCACCACGCCAACCGTATAGTCTCAATTTAAAGCAAATAATACTAAATATGAGAAAAACCTGCAAACATAAGCATAGCCATTTATCACAATTAAGATATTTTATATAATAGTACTTTATTGTCCTTCCATAAAGCGATTTATATGGTAATATGACCTAAAATTTGCATAAAAACAGCACCTCCATCAGACAACGACACTTTAGTGAGTTTATAAGACAGGTTTTAACATAAACTTCCAAGTATGTATCATATAAGGAAAGTGTCTCGGTTTAGGGAAAGCTGAACACATGCCTACATATGTGATCCCTATTAATACTCAAGAAAATGTTACCGTAAGTGTCGGACAGTAAATACCGGACAGATTATAAGTTGCCGCTCTAGCGGCACTTTCAATTATGCATGAAACCACTTTTATCTTGTTGCCTTACGATCAAACAAATTACATGGCAGTTGTTGTTAGCACAATTTCTAAGTTTCCCGTCTGAAGTAATTGAGACCCGACTAGACTTTCACGGGAATAGTATTAAAAAGTGTTTTGCATAACAATTGATATGTACACCAGTTGACACTACAAACGTTGTTGTGTCATATAAATTTTCTAGTAAATAATTTGGTTGCATTAAATAGCGATTAAAAAATGAGAGGGTGAGGGTAGCAGGGTGAAAATTTGTGATTATAGATAATTTTCGAGATCAGATATAAAGAACGAACAAAAATAAAGTTTATTTAAAAAAAAAATTAATAATTTTTTTTTTTTAATAGGGTCACCATTATCACCTAGCAGCATGAAATATACTTTGCAACCTATTCTCATAACTACCAAATATATATATAAGAAAATTCATTAAAATGGATCGAGCCATTTCGGAGGACTGCCATCACAAACACCGTGACACGAGATTTTTGTATATACGAAAATTACGCGCTTCTTTCATTATTACACGTTGGTATATATAAATACCTATAAATGATAGCGATAGGTAGACGTAATATCTGCAACTTTATTTTAACACTTGTTTTACCATTATAGGTAGACAACAAACTAGGGGTGTGTGAATAATTCGAACTTAAAATTCTTTTTTCGAATTATTATTCGCACATTTTGTAGCATTTTTAATTCAGAGTGTGTTATGTTCGATATTCAAATATGTTACTGTTTTTTTTTATTAAATTGATAGATTTTTTAAGTTACTGAGAGAGATGAGCATATATTGGAATTGAGCAATTGTTTTCTCCGGGTAATTGATTTTTAAACAGAAAGTATATTATAAGTAAGTAGATTATTTTGATTGACGATATAGTCTAATTCAAATTGGAAACAATAGAAAATCCAGTGCTATTTCGATAATTCGTGAATAGTTCGCATTATTCGTTTTTTTTTTTCGAATTATTCGTTGAATTTCGAATAATTCGAATAGAATTCGAATTAATTAATTCGATAATAAATTAATTCGAACCATGTTCGTACACCAATACAACAAACGTAAGCAAATTCGACTTTATTCAGTATCTTTTTAATCTTTATGGGTTAAGGCGTTTGACCACGACCACGCATGAACTTAAGTGGAGATGAGCTCAGCTTTTAAGCTTTTATCCTTGGTTTTCAGTTGCGAGAGAGTGGTAACTTACCCCAGAAAAGCATAGTGTTCTACAGGAAGGCTTTATCACGACATTTCCTACACCAAAAGTTTGCCAAACAAAAACCAAAAGAATCATTTTAGTACTGAACAATTAATATTTTAACATTCTTTCATTACTAGTTTATCTCTAATATTTTTAGTTATTCATTCAAAAGGCATTATCAACTATTGTTTATTACAGAGATGTAATAATAGCTCTCGATCTAATCTAAATGAAAGACGCAAAGAAAAATGGGAAAATGTAAAGAAACTTACGTATGAATTATTTTATACAACCGCACATAACTAAGGGCTTAGTAATGCCAATATACAGTGAACTGGCGTTGTTATTAACCGTTCCCTCTTTTGAAATAAAATACTTAACCCACAGTGACACATTTCCACGAAGATACCTCTAACTTATATATTATTCATGTTTTATTTAAAAGAATGAGTAATATGTAAGCAAAAGCATATTTACTTCCACCATATTGACTTCTCTTGTCAATAGGAATATAAAATATGTAATATATATTACCCAATGAATTGTTTTTACTTATGGTATATTTTATATAATTTTTGTTTTTTATAGTTAAGGGTTAGCGTTATAGCCACAATCTAACCTCATGTTAAGTGACGATGTGGCCCAAGATGATGGATAAGCTAATCCTAATGGAGGGACTGGCTTTCAAATGCAACTACCGGAACATATCTATTGGTATTTGGCGGCAGATTTTCAATTCAAGGGTGGTGACTAGCCAGATGGGCATTAGAAAAAGCCCTACCACCATGCTACAGTTTCATCTCGATGTTTTCCTTCACCTAAACATCAAGCTCATTGTAGGTACATTCGAACTTACGTCCCTACACGCGCTGTCCTTACACGCTACCCACTGATCTAACATCGCTATAGAATTTATTGTATTGTATATATTAGAATATGTATAAAGCAAAATACATTTTCATTAGACTTATTTATATCGGTATCAAATAAGTGAACATGCCCTCAGATGAAAGCGTGAGTCACCGGCAGATATGTTTTCAGATGTTGCACATTTTATTATAAACAATAATTATTACAAACAATGACAAACAACTGCAGTTGTGCAAAGTGGTTTCAGACTCCAGTTTTTATAAAACAACGCAAATGATAAATAGGTTAAAATAACATAGCACACTTAGATACGCCGTATATACGTCCGAATGACTAAGTGAAACAAATCGTACTTACCTACATAATAAAGGTGTGTTTAGGTGAAAATTGTTATATAATACTGGGTCTAGTAAATCTTAATATCAATCATATGAAACAGTCTTCAAAATTAATTGATTCAAACAATAGCAATAAAATAATACTTTATTGGTTTAAGTCACTGTATACATACATACTTTCGGGCATTCTTAGTATCCGCACTGTTTACACGGTATTAATATTATAAAGCGGAAAAGTTTGTTTGATTATTTAAATGTGCAAATTTTACGGACTACCTTTCTGATTTCAAAACTTTTTTTTTTTTTAATTGAGAAATCACTGAGAATGGCTTTAGGATATTTAACATTACGCTACTTTCAATAGGAGCAAAGCTGTATTGAATAAAGAATAAAAAACGGGAAAAATAATTAAACATGTTTATTTCCACGAGAACAATGTCCCGGGCACATCAAATATCTATAACTGGTACTCAGAATTACGATGACTTATTAATCTATGATACAACATTAAAATAGAAATAAGTGAGTCTATGTTAACTTTATGTGCAAGAACGTGTTGTTTGGTTCGATTTTAAACATGGATTTTAATAGACTCTCTGTATTTTCGTATCTCTAAATTTATAACCGTTAATATACAAGTGTTTTATTGATTGGTTCCCCATAGTGTCTTTGATTTATTATATAACAATAATTCCAGTTAACCTTCGATACGATAAATTAGCGCCAGGTGCTATTCGTAGGAACATTATCTATATAGTTTTTCGTATGTTCTAGGATAAGTATAGAGTTATTATTACTGCATGTGTGCAGCACAGTACAACAGCGACACCAGGAGCTCAGTAATGAATGCATCGATGTTTGTTGCTGTCATGTTAGCCTGTAAGTTTATTAGCATCTGGATATACACTGGTAGATTTCGGAATGCGGTAATCCCACGTAGAATCCCCATATATGTATATGTAAGTGATCGCGACCCAGTCCAGTACAAATTTTTATCACCCCCTTTTATACTGGACGTACACCGGTTGATACTTTTACTGGCGGCACGCCTTACTCATGTTTAAGACCATAAGTTGCAGAAATTACTTAATATAATGGTAATGGTAAGTGAATACTACTGTCATAATCTGTCAAGGAAAATATATTTTATGCAAAGTTCCGTATGGTTTTTTTTTAATCAAAGCAACTGACATTTAGTTGTTTCGAGTTAGCGAATTAGTTTATTAATTCAAGTGTATCATTAACCCACAATTAAATAAAATAATATTAGCGTTTACGATTTTATAAGATTTTTCTTCATAAGATCACTAAATAACTTAACATTTTTTTTTTCAAATTATTGGTAATAACACTCATATTTCAGATAATCAATAGTTAAAAATATTTGTAACTAGATTTTACGTGTGGATACGCTCGCGTTAGTATTAAATTTGTCAAACAAATAGGATCACGTAAAAAAAGCTTGTAGAAAGTTTATATCCCTCTCTTTACCCCACTTCCAATAAGGGTTTTGCGAGAAAAAGCAACTTTTCACCGTCTCTAGGTTCCCATCTATCCCTATACCAAAATTCATCATAATCGGTTCGGCGGTTTAGGTGTAAAAGCGTAACAAACAAATAAGCTCACTTACGCATTTATAATATTTGTATAGTAATAATTCCAGATAACCCTCGATACGAAAGGAAAGCGCCGGATGCTATATCTAGAAACATTAGCTATATAGTTTTTCTTACGTTCTAGCAAAAGTATAGTTATTATTCGTGCATAGTAAGCACAGTACAACAGCGACACCGGGAGGTCATTGGTAGATCGCGGAACGCGGTAATCCCAAATAGAATCACTATGGCGAGTTTACCCCATATACATAGTGATCGCGACCCAGTCGAGTACAAATCTCGATCACCCCACTTTATACTGGACGTACCTACATCGGTTGATACTTTTAATGGCGGCACGCCTTAGTCATGTTTAAGACCACAAAAGGCAGAAATTACTTAATATAATGGTAAGTGTCCATAATTGGACACTATATATATATATATTCAATTCTTCGTAATAACACCAATTTCTCTGATAATCATTAGTTAAAATTTATAAAATTAAAACAAAATTTTATTGAAATTCTGATTTATACTAATTCGCACAAAATTAGTATTTTACATAGAATATTAATTCTTACTTCCTTACTAATACTATAAATGCTAAAGTGAGTTTGTTTGGCTTTCACGCCTTAACCGCTGAACCGATTACGATAAATTTTGGTTTAGAGATAAAGGGGCCCTGGAGACGGTGATAGGCTACTTTTGCTCGCGAAAAACTCATTGAAAGATGTTTGCAGACATTAAAGAATTAAAAAAGGCAGATTAAAATAACAGCAACAGCTAGTTAAAATAGGTTCTCTTAACGGAAACGATGAGAAGTAAAGCTAGAGGCTTCGATACCAGCATTACTGTTAAGTAAATGTATAATATCAACATAAATTGCTCACTCCAAACAACCTGCTCTTGTACTACGAGCCCATTGGTAATAACCGCTCAATGGAAATGCACTAACAGGTCTCTTGAAGAGAACTGCTGCCGACTTGTTATTATACCATAATTAATTTGTCGTAAGATGTAATGTAAATACAGCTGCGGGTGTTCTGTTACACCATGGGTTTTATTTTTACATAATTTCATTATTAAGTTATTTATAAATTCTTTATTTTAGATTAATTATGACGAAGCGTCTATCAACGTGTTCAAACATACTACGTCAGTAAGGTATGCCATCAGGTGATAATCTCCGTCACTTACCCACGAAAAAAGAATCCACGGTGAAACTAATACCCCTTAATAAGCAGAGAAAGTTTGCACACTTTTTCTATTCAACACACTATACCCAGTAGGGATCTGGCTGTCATATGTATCTACCGTATTGATTACACATTTGCAGTTTAGGAATCGTAGTTACCTGGGCGGATATTAGAATTGCAGCTATATTGTGGTTTCATTACCATGTTTTCCTTCACCGAGAGCTCAAGCCTTAAACTCGCATCTATAAACAAAGTATCCGAAAATGTAGTAGAAAATAGTATAATTATAATGTAATGTAGTTATCTGTCACAGAGAAAAAAAATTAAGCAAAATTGTTTAAATCCAAAAATCTTTTCAAGGATTGTAGGCACCGTGCTTACTACTACTAAAATGTTATAACACGATAAATAAACATTTACCAAACCAGTAGATAACATGTAATTTTATGCAACTCTGATTTACAATTTAGTCTTTATCAAATCATAACTAATAAATCAGTATGATCCTTTCAATATCCGTAGCCATTAAGTATAATTTGCATTATTAATCTAATATCCAATAATATTCGTTTGACTTTATAAGTGTTCCTTTCAATCAATATTTCAATATGACGAGATTGTTGCTCTAACTACTATTCTTGCTAAAGCCTGCCAACATTTTTCGCCTAGAATTGTATTTTCCTGCAAAAATTTATAATAATCATAGAAGGTATATACTTTTAGTTATGACCAAAGTTTTATTTTATGACTTTAGTTTTTTCTCCATCTACTCCTGAAACTTAAGGGAATGTTTATATAACAGTTCTCAAGGCTGCAGTAGTATATGGGAATATGGATCTAAATATTACGCAACGAAAGATGGACTACGTACGCGTTACTGAATTACGAATGCGAATGGATTTGTATCCTATCTAGAATGAAAAAGATTAATGTGTATATTACAGGAAGTATGAAAATAGCATCAGTAACGGAAAAGTTGAGGAATAAAATACGGATATTGAAGATGCAAGCAAAGTCCTTACTAAGTAGAATGTTGAGCTGCTGCCGTTACGTAGAGACATTGCTTAGCTGATCGTGTTTTATTGTATGTTTTATGGCAAATGCTCTGAAAAGCTTTTCAATTTTATTCCCTAGTAGCTTTTATCTGCGGCTTCGACCGCGTTAATATTGATTTTGTCAAACAAATCGGATGACGCAATAAAAAGTTTCATGCAAAGTTTATCCCACTTTCAACAAGTTTTTTGCAAGAAAAGATACTCTATGATCGTCTCCCATCTATCTCT
The DNA here is from genome assembly GCA_039707435.1 of Actias luna. Taxonomy (NCBI): domain Eukaryota; kingdom Metazoa; phylum Arthropoda; class Insecta; order Lepidoptera; family Saturniidae; genus Actias; species Actias luna. Next base: position 8,909,085 of record JAZHAC010000006.1, on the reverse strand, counting down.
GTACGAAAATTCATCATAATCGATTCAATGGGTCAGGCGTGAAAGCGTAACAAATAAGCGAACAAACTAACTCACTTTCACATTTACAATATTAGTAATAAAATAAGGATAAGGATTCAACTTTATATAATCTAAGAATTGGACTTCGGAGTCACAGCTTTACGGTAACCTCTATTTCAAACAGAACAGAAAGCTCACTACGTACATTTGCCGTACTGCGAAGTTGAGGAATAGTCTCTCAATGCTACTATAACTTCATATCAAACATCGGGTCCTACAAGCAAAATGAAAACAGCTACTGGTGATTGTCGTCCCCTTGGTGCTCGACACTGTTTTTGGATTGTACTGTGCCTTACATCAGATACTGTGCTGTCACTTTGCCGAGCCACCATAAAAATGTTTTTACATAAATTTAAAGGAAATAAAATTACAGGGAAGAATTACAGAAACGGGCAAATATATTTTGTGTATCCTACTCTACCTACATTATCTAAGCTAAAGGTCAAAAAATTACGAATTACAAAAAATTAAGATTAATATTTTTTATAAGGATGATATTTTTTTAAAACGAAGAAGTATATATATATATTAAGTGAAATACAGAAAAGAAATATGATCTCAAATAAGCTTATAAAATAGGGCACATCTTTAGAAATAATATTGCACTAAGCAAATGAAGATTTGCAACTGTGCTAGTGTTTTACTATGATTGTTAAAAAAAAACGACTCTACTTTGCGGGAGTACAATGGAAAATGGCTCTTATACTATATGACGAACTCCTAAAAAGGGGAGAAAGGTTCTTCAATGTAATCCGTACCCATAAATAATTTATCACCGAATAAAATCATTATAATTAATTGTAGCTAGTATTACACTATTCTCATAGATAAAGGATATAATGATACTGAATTTGTACACACTAATAAAGTTACTATATTGGTACATGTAGAAAAACATAACAACGAACATTCCTCTCTGAGTATTATACAATTTATATCAGACTTTAGACTCTAGGCAATCGACAACAATTACTGTCAAAACAATAGTAAACGATCTATGATACCGTTAGATGCCTTTGGCTGCGGTCAAATGTGGCCCTTATCCTGATTTTGCGATCGCAAGAGTTATGTGCTAGTCTGTGAAAATGTTTTAACGTCGAGAATGGTTGCCGTTACAAGAAATTTAACGAATAATACTAAATAAATTTTGTTACAGTTATATCCGAAATAATTAAAAAACAGCAAGGTTCTTATTAGTTATCACATAAATATAGTTATAATTTTTTATATTAATCAGTAGAATAGCAAATATAATAAATATTTTGACGTGAAAATAGCTCAGTTGGTAATGTGTACGGACGCTGTGTCAAGGGACGTAGGTTAGAATCTACGACACACAACACAACGTCATGAAATCATAGTACGGTGGTAGGGTTATTACTAAAACCCGTCTGGCTGCTACCACCCACAAGTTAAAAATGTGCCGCCAAATACCTATAGTTATGTTCCGGCAGTTGCACTTGAGTACCAGTGCCTCTAGGCTTAGCGTGCCCACCATCTTGGGCCACAACGTCACTTAATATCAGATGAGTTGTTACCATAACGACAAACCCATTAACCATTAACAAATACCTAATTAAAAATTTTTACATTATGTATTTTGTTCTTATGTTTTAAATATTTACATATAAGAATATAAATAGTTAAATTATGTTATTTTATTGATACTAGGTTTTTTTTTCAAATTGTACCTTTTTGTTATATGAAATAACAAACAGGCATAAAGTATAACTAATGTTAAATGAACAACGTAACTTATAAATTTGTATATCTAGGATTGTTATTCATGCAAATCTCCTTTCACCGATCTTAGTATAAAAAATATCTAGGGTGTTCCGGATGAATATCATAGGTTTTTTTGTGCAGAAAATATCCAATTAGTTGAATAAACAAAACAAGAAAAAAATATCCAAACAGTAAGTAAAATCAAGACCATTGTTTTATTTCTATTTAAAAACCCTTTTTTCTCAAATTACGAAGATAAACCTACATATGTTCAGTGTATCTTCAGACGTCAACAATTTAAGTAATGGCGGTAATAGAAAATTGACAAACTATAGATTTGTTAATATAAAATCCAAAAATGAATGCATGGTAAATCCAATTTTGAATATCGAAACAAGAGATTTTACAGTAGTTCTTAACATTCATTTCTAAATTACATACATATATTTCAATATATAAGTGCTATTTATGAAAATGGTACTATGCAAATAAATAGAAATGTAACAATTTTATACTTAAAAAAAGTTTAACAACTTACATTTTAAGTGATTGTTAAGTACAGGGAGAATGTGTGCGGTACGACTTACGAGTGATAGATAAGTGCCTGGAGCTTCGGCACGCAGTCTAGTAAAACTAGGAGATCGCAAATGCCCTCAAGCGTGAATCTTCTGTGAGAACTGATAGTTATATAATTAACGTTTCAATCATATAGTAGGAGGTATTTATTTATGAGTTAATAAAATAGTAAGCACTGCTAAAGAGTTATAAACCAAAATACGAAGGTCTATTTAAAAACATCTCATATTAAATTTCCATAGAGATTTTGTTGATTGTTACCCAAATGATAAATGTAAAAAAGTATAAATAATGAATGTATTCATCGGTTTCAAAACACTATTTTTATAGTAGGGAAAGTAAATATATATTCAGTAATATATGCCCCTATTATATTTTAACGTTATTACTTGCTTATTATGAAGAAATTAAAGAATTCTAAACTGGGATAGATAAGTATGATTCTAATTTGATCCGACAAACAAATTAACATTCAACATTATAATACGAATATACTTACGGTAATATAATATAAATTTATGTGCCGAACAAAAAAAAAAACAGAAACTGTAAATAATACGTATTGTCATTTATAAGCTATTGATAATATTTATCTCAAAGTAACATACTACTCCTAATAATCAATAATACATTATATTTCTACGAGTATGCTGTATTGACTAAATTACGGTATGTCGTATAATATCTAATAAAATTGACTAAATATAAAACATTTTAAAATATACCGATTAGAATTGCAGAAGTCAAAGTGTTTCAGAAACTTGTTATAGATTTCAGTTAGATGGCATGACTGTCACATTCAGTAATGTACCTACTACATTAAATTTACTTCACTTCAGCTACTCGATAACAGATGGCGCTAAATTCAAACACACTTCAACTACATATTGTGAACATGTAATTTTTGTACTTTCATCGTTATAATAAACGTTTTGTTATGCTTTAAGCGATAGTTATATTCTAATAATAATAAAATAATTTAGTTTTGTTTTAAACACATACCTTACAAGATCCTTGAACGCATATAGCTCTGAAACCTGGCTTTGTACACGGTGTGCCATCGGACACCAAAGCTAAAGAGGCGTAAAATTGCTGTCCACGAGGCCGGCAATTAAGGATACATGGTGCATTACCTGAAAAAACATTGCCATCATTCAGTATTCATTATGAAAAAATACTATACTAATAGAGTTTCATAAGTTGTTTTAAAATAATTCGCATTGAATGTTAAGGTTTGCCACATAAACAAAAATTAAAATAAGTTATGTTTCTTAGTTAGTTATGCTAAAATATAATTTGCAATGATCATTTTAATTTCAAAATCAATGAGTTCATGTTACTTACCATCTACATAAGGAACCCAGGTATAAAACCGGCCCCGGAATGGTCTGCGATCGTACACCGCACACTGATCTGAACGAGAGTCCCGTTGCGTACCCGGGCATGGCTGTAAATGTAAAACAGTTTCGTTGTTTTCGATCAAATGGTATTTAATATATTTAAATGAAGTGACAGAACTATTTAACTATTCAAAATGGCATAAAAGTTATAGGTATTTACTTAAGTGACCAATTGTTACTAATGGCATATAAGTCTCATTGTCTCTATGAATTCAAAAGAAGTTTAATGTTTTCTCTGTTTAGAAGTAAATTGAAAATTTAAGTAGATGTTTCATGTCATATATTTATCTATAAAAATCTGATATACATGTATTTGTAATACTTTCCTCGTAAACGGTGTGATCGATTTTCTTGTAATTTTTGTCATCACATATATTGTTGCTTGTTTATTTCTTAGCTAATCTCTATTTTACAACGTCCTAGCCTAACCTCAAAATGCTTTTGTTTCATGTTTTTTTTTATATTCATGACTTATTAATTTGTAGTGTTCCACTTACTCTTGGTAGGATAACGTCTGTCTACTGGTTTGGTTAGTTAATTCTATAAAAACATACTCATTTGCCGAACATTGTAGTAAACTATTGATTTGGATAGTGCCAGCATTAAAGATAAATAATCTTGGATACAGCCGAGGTGCGCCATATTTTAGATACGCCACACAAAGTATACCAAATGATTTTCTTAACAAACTTGTTAGGATTTCTCAAAATATGAAGTCCTTAAAAGGACACCGCTTAATATTTATCAAGGAGACTGTGACATTACAGTGACGCTGTATGCCGAGGAGTAGCACTCAGGTTAACTTACTGCGGTATTGCATTCATGGTACCGCCGGGCTAGACCAGGACAGTCAGGCTCGTTTGCGGGACCACGGATTACATTTCTCACCGGTCTCAGCCGATCGACGCTGCGCGCTAGCTTCCTTCTTTTTCTGCTTCTACGTATTCTGAAATTAAATTATCATCATAGCGATTAGTACCTAGATTTTCCTTGAATCAACAAAAAGAGCGATGACAGATTTGTGACAACAATGTCGGATGCTATGTCGAACTTATTGAATTGTAAATATTTCGTATAATGAAAATTCGAGAATACATCTCTTAAGAGAAGTACAATGCGTACAACAACACGAGAACTTCTAAGAATTGAGCACATTGTACTCTTTCTAGGACATTCTAAATATTTATTCACTAGTTTTTATTCTATTCAAGAACAAATGTGTTCTATACATTCTGAAATTTTTACAATAAATCTCATGTCGTATTTATGATTGAAATCAACGAATTTACTTTGAACCTCATAAGTATAAGCATAAGTAAGTATAATACATTATAAAACTAATATAAGTTACAGATTAACATTATTATACGTATTTTTAAATAATTGTATAGTATTTAAAATAATTTAGAACCTGTCAGCTTGATGGCAGTGACTAGCTGGATAGGTAAATGACCTATACATTTTTGTTGTATAATATATATTATTGCAGTATATAATAGGCGGTATATGTATTTATAACAACATTTTCAATTTAGTGGCTACAAAAGATGTCATATTTGTTATATTCATTAAATAAATATAACTTTTTTCACCTAAAAGACAGTAAACCCTTGCAATCAAACCGTCGATATGATTATTCTCATTCAATACAATTTATATTTCCTGTTAAACTAATAAAAACAAGTATATGTTTACTATGAAATTGTTAATAAACTGTTAGTTAACACTGCAGTTTGGAAATAGTTGATAACACATATTCCTCCCGAATAACCTATTACATGACTGCATTCCGTTCGAATTTCCCTGATCTTAGGTTGTAACGTTCAAGGAGCATCCGGAACGAGTTTCTAAATAGTATCCTGACCACTTTGTGTCTATAAAAGTGCTCATGAATTGATAGTAAATATATAAATCCAATTTAAACAATTTTTATTTTTACTACTTAACATATAGTGGCTTTTTGCTATATTTATACAAAAAAGAATTCATATACCACTCATAATGGTAATATTTTCATGCTAACTATTTAAATTTAGAGCTTAAGAAATAATATACAAAAGTCATAAATTAAAAGTAGCTTTATGATTCAAAAACCGCATCAGAACAGTGGAGTTGTATCTATTTTTACGTTCTTAAATCAGAGAATACTTAATGCAATTGCTCTTTAATACCGGTTCGTAGACACTAATTGAACATGAGAGCACTTACTCGTAACTAGTGATAAATATAAACACGTTATAACGTGTGACTGAACATCTAGATGTGTGGTTGGAATACCGAACTCACTGTGTCACTAACTCACTGGCACATTGTCGACAGGGCTGGCTCCTTTCTTTTTATCTATTATAAAACTAAAGTTTAATTGACCAGCCGTAAATTCTAATTGCGTAAAGATATCAATAAGTATATACGGATAATTATACTTTTTATATAATCTAAAAATCAATAATTTTGGGATTGGATCCATTAATAAAAATAAACATTTATGAACAAGTGTAAGATTTGATAAAGTTAAAGTTTATAAAGAAAGAAGTGCAAAAAGATTAAATATATATTTAATACGTGTTAGAGATATTTAAATTAAATGATATAAAATATTCATTGTTTATATTCATATTGCCAAATCAACTTTTTAGTCTGGCGTTAACAGTTACACAGAATACCAGAAATTGTTGTCAAATAGTGTTAAAATGTAGCCCAATCATAATAAAAATTACATTGGCATTTAGAGGTAGGTATACTCGTTAGCAAATAACTTCAATAATGTTAAAATATTAGATATTAATTAATTGTGTTAAAATTCACTATGTGACCATTAGTGTTAATAATGTATACAGTATTTTGTGTTTTCTATTATCAATCAATGTACGTTACTTAGATAACATAGTCGAAATCAAATCACTCGTATTAAACATCATTATCTTGGATATATCTATGAATAATATTATATATCTATGAAAAATTTAACTTAATCCTCATACGTTAATAATGAACAGAATTATTTATTTATAACCCAACACATACAAATAAATAAATATGTTAGGTAAAAGTATTTTACCTTTTATTTCGTGAGGAATAACGTCACGATTAACCTCTTTTTAAGTAAACAAGATTTTGTAATATTCTTAGTTACTATAAACCCACGGTGTACTACCTATCGCCATAAACTGTCCTAGATACATCGACGGAAAGTTCATTGATGCAAGCATTCCAGTACATGTATATCTCCATTTTCGGAGGATTAGTGCATTGAGGCAAACGACTTTGGAATTAGAAAGAGTTTGGAAGAAGAAGAAGACATATTAGTGCCTGCTCTACCCATAATTTTTAAGGTCTTCCTCGGCATTAGCGTGAATCTAGTATAACTGTATAGATTTAAAAAGCTGGTATATAAAATGAAATGATTTATCATGTTTAGAAATATATCCAGTCCCGAAGAGAACTGAATTTAATTCATTATTTTTTTATCAACGGAACAACCCTAATTCCAACGAACGGTAGTGGCGCGACTGATTGGCTCTTGTGGTTCCGGCTCGCAGTAACATTGTACGCGCGACCTCCGCCCTAACATTTGTGGGCAGTTTACACGCGACGGCATATAGAACGTCTCAATACGTTGCGGTGTCCGTCTTGAACGCGAACCTAATTGTGAATGGGCTACTAGTTACTTAGTTACGGATACTACAATTTAATAATGAAATATGGATAGTGTATACAATTTATACTAAGTTTGTAAATGTCATGTTAACGAACTAGAAAACGTGTAGGCGTTGCTTGAAGTTACAAAATAGATTTAAACATCATGCTGTTTATTATGTAGTTTTATGTAACGACTGGCCCAAGTATACAGAAATCTAAAGTCAAATGCTCCCCTCCAACGGGCAAATCGAAGGTTTTAGTAAAGATTACCATAAAATTATTTATATTTCTACGTTAAAATATCTACATATTTATTACTATAACAGTACATATGCACCTGAGCCTGTGATTTTATTCGCGTGAAACTAAAAATTAAAAGACGATTTTTGCCCGTTTTTGTAACTCTTTTGAAAGCAGCTTTGCTCCTATTGGTATTGGCAAGTTGTTAAATTTGCATGGTGGTAGGGCTTTTTCTAATGCTCGCCTGGGTAGCTACCACCCTCAAGTTGTAAACCTGCCGCCAAATACCAATAGGTGTGTTCCGGCAGCAGCACTTGAGAGCCAGTTCCACCACAGGTTTAGCGTGTCTACCAACTTGGGCCATATCGTCACTCGATCAGGTGAGATTATGGCCATAACGCTAAAACTTAAGTATAAAAAAAAAATAGCCCAAGGGCGCATTTGCGCTGGTCGATAACTTACTTGTTATACCGAATGCGGGAAGTCCCTGCATACGGGCTATCGATCAATGAAAATCGCCTCCTCGAGGCCCAGCCTCGAGGCATCAGGCGCAAGGGTGCCAGAATGGCCGAACCTCGTCTTGGGCTGCTGCCGAAAAACGAACAAAGAATTGCGACCCTAACTAAGGAACAGCTCCTAACTTACTAAATTTTGTGGTCCTGACAATGATATCGGACAAGCTGCGCAAGGGCGTTGTTTACTTTTAGTTCAATTTTAAGAGTTTAAGTTCAACGGGTTTAGTTCAGTGATTTATTGTGAAAGTATATCTATCATAAATGTATTATGAAATAGATTTATAATATCTATTTTTACATATAAATATAAATTTACACTTGCATGGTGCTGGGGCTTTTTCTAATGTCCGTCTGGCTAGCTACCACCGTCAAGTTGAAAATCTGCCACCGAACACCTATAGATGTGTTCCGGCAGTTGCCCTTTTAAGAAAGTCTCTCCACAGGTCTAGCGTGTTTACCAGCTTAGGTGACATCTTCACTTAACATCAGGTGAGATTGTAGTCATAACGCAATAACCTATAATCTATACAAACACATTAATTAGGCCATGGTCCCTCGTTTATTTTATCTTGTACAAAAGATAATAACAAAGAGATTTATGCTCGGTTCCTATAATCCTATATCCACAAAACGATTCGTTTTGCATAACGCCCGAAGTCTGTCGGTTGAGTACATATTTGCTTTGAATATTTTGGCATGTTTTCGTTGAGTGTCATAAAACCCAAATCTATTAGAATGAATGTTGTACAGGTAGGTATGCTCATAACTTAGTTAAGGTTGAAGTGAAATAAAATTCACGATAATATATATTCTATATAAGGTATCGTATTATGTTTTAAAAAACTATGAAATGTATTAACAAAGAAATTACTGCATTTGTGGACCTAACACAGAGCAATCCAATAAAACAGAGATCAGTTCAAATTAAAATGGAATTATAATTTTATAAAGGCTGCCTGAAAACGATCCCTAATAATAAGGATTAATAATCTAAAGGTAATTTTGCGTTGCATACATATACCTAACTGCTTAGATATCGAAAAAAACGAATAAAAAATTATTGTTCCTCAAGATTTCAAATATCAAAGCATTGTTTTCATTAGCAAGTGCTTAAGTTTTGGGTAGTTTGAAACTATGCAATTGCCCATTACTGCGACGTAAACAAGGAAAGATTACATTTAATCATTAAATTTCTATGATTTCTATTAGAAGAGAAGTTTGAAGTATCATAAATAGTAATATAATATCATAATAGATTTTACGTGCGGCTACGCTCGCGTTAATATTAATTTTGGCAAACAAATAGGATGACGTAGTAAAAAGTTTCATGCAATGTTTATATGCCTCTCTTTACCCCACTTCCAATAAGGTTTTCGCGGGAAAAGTAACCGTCTCCAGGTTCCCATCTATGTCTATATTAAAATTCATTATACTTGGTTCAGCTGTTTACAAAAAAACTCACTTTCACCTTTATAATATTAGTACGAGTACGATAAGGTAATTGATTATCCTTGTGTATTAATACAACACAAAATTGATTTATAATTTAAATAAAGTATATTTCAATGGACTGTAATACAAGACTTTCAATCTACTAACTGTTTTTGTATAAAACTTTATATTTATAAGTTACTCAGCTCACTATTTAGATTAGATTTTTCCGTTTTTTTTTATTTATTTGTATACCTAAGGTTTAGCTTTATGACCATAATCTCACCTGATCTTAAGTGACGATACGGCCCAAGTTGATAAACACGCTACACCTGTGGAAGAACTGGCTTTCAAGTGCAATTGCTGGAACACACCTATTGGTATTTGACGGCAGGTTTTCAACTTGATGGTAGTTGCTAGCCAGGCGGGCATCAGAAAAAGCCCTACCACCATGCTATGCTATGCTATACATGGTGGTAGGGCTTAAGCTTATTGTAGGCGGTTGGATTCGAGCTCACGTCCCTTGACGCAAAATCGTACACACTACCACTGAGCTATCATCGCTTCGCTTTTTTATCTTTATATCTATCTTCTGTAATATATTCTTAAATAAGTCATTAGGTATTCTGATAACGTTATTATTCTTTTCTACATCACACTCGAAATCTAAATTTAACTTCATGTACAATGTTTCTGACGCTTCATACTCCTTTCCATTTTTGCGTAAACATTGAAAACACAATAATTTTTGAAATTAGACTGGTAGTTCCTAAGATTATTGTGTGCAAACAAACAAACTTTTTCGCTTTATAAAATAAATAATTACGTAAATACACATAACCTCTGTACTCGAAAATTCAATTTCAGCTTTAAGTAATATTCCAAACGATCTGTTGAGGTTAAATCATGAAATTAAAATATTATAAAATTTAAATCATTACACTTGGTCCATAATTACATCAGCATCGTTCGGGTGGAGAAAATCAAGTCGCGATGATGGAGATAAATATATAATTAGCTCATTAAACGTTGATACGCTTGAATGAACAAAGAAGTATGTGTTAGCACATACCTATCCCAAATGAAACATTGTTTCAGTTTATCATTATGTGAAGGCGCTGCCGCGGCGGGATGCCGCGGATAGCTTTTGTCTCGTAATTAATATTATGAAATTGTAGCATCACACCGCCCACCATTAATTGGTTCCAATATTGATAGTTCTTATTTAATAGGTAATCTATGATGGGTGGTCAGAATAAAGTTGTTTTCTACTACGCAAAGTTTTCTACTGTTACAATACTATCACATATAATCTTAAAGACACTATTTATTTATTTAATTATTAGGTAGTTAAGGTTTAGCTTATACCACATCCAGAACAACTTACGACAGATTTATTGATGTAATATTATAAAACCTTCTTGCGATATAACGATTTTTTATAGTTTATAGTTTTAGTGTTACGGCCACAATCTCATCTGATGGTCAGGGATGATGTGGCCCAAGATGGTGGATACCCTAAGCCTAGTAAAGGACTAGCTGTCAAGTGCAACTACTAGAACGCACCTATAGTATTTGGTGGTAGATTTTCAACTTGAGGGTGGCAGCTAACCAAGCGGGCTTTAGAAAAAGTTAGTAGTTTTATCACGACGTTTTTCTTCTCTCTCCGGAAGCTCAAGCTCATTGCAGGGCTTCGAACTCACATCCATTGACGCGGCATCCGTACACATTACCAACTGAGGTATCATCACTACAAAATGATTCTATTACTTTGTTATTTATTCAACTTTCGTCTTGATTGATTGAATCCTTAAATAGTAATGTACTAAATAAGTTTAAATTCTATTATTAGCGACTCTAGGAAGTAATGTTAATCGTTAACATTATAACTTCAAAGTTCCTATATGGAGTAATTACTACATAAACTATTTATTTCAGCATAACATTCATATAGAAAATAATTATAAGTATAATAGTTCTTTTTGGTTTAGAGTTGTCTATAATTCTATTAATGTTATCAAAGTAGTTATAAATGTCAGCTTAATCGAACTTTAGTACACTACGATTAAATTAATTTATAGTTATATTAAAAAATCAAATCGTCAGAGTTACGGCAATTAGGGTCGCATTATTAATAAGCTATCTCACGTTTAAAAATAAAATTATTATAGTCTACCTAAAGTAAGAATTTAAAAGTGTGATATATTATTCTTAGATTAAAGGTTTTTTTTGGTAAACTGTGCAAAACATTTTAATGATTTAATGATAGAAATTCCTTAGTCGACACAAAAAATAAATACATCGATAGACAATCAGTTCGTAAGCTTTCAACCAATTTGTATCAATCACTTGTGGGTGCCCTTCTACTTGAACGTGGTGAATTGCTACCCATTTGATCTTCACTAATGCGGTAATTACTAGATTACAATTCGGGAGTAAAAAATGTGTGTTTTTTTTATCATTAATTCCGAGAAATGATGTTATTGTTTTTTGTTGAAAAAGTGTAAGACCATGATAATCCACGTTCATTCGTTAGTGGTGATGTTATATTGCAATACTTGGGACGTAGAGTTATATTTTTATAATGAGATATAAAGACGTAATATGATTTTACAAGATTGGATGAGATGAGAGAAATTCACTACAATTCATCTGATAGTAAGTATGACCACGATAAATGCTGATCGCATCTATATTATTTATATATATTATAAAATATTATTAAATATTTTTGACAAATTCGACTGTGGAAGCAAAGCCTCTAACCCGACTCTGCCGTTAAGCACTGTCGCTTGCGCTGGCTAGATATTCTCATCTGAAGCGTGTCGATAGTAACATAGACTAGAGCATGATATATTTCTATTTTATTATATATCATAGACTTCATGAATAGAAGGTCCATTATATTGTCTCTGGACTAATACCCTCTGTCAAGTTTTTAATAAATAGCTCTAGGTTTTATTGGTAATGCTACATCAGACCAGTAATTGTTGCGCATTTTTCCACGATGTGTACCATGGTAGCGATGCCCACCGTTCATGGTTTAGTAGAGCTAGTTTGAATGATTAGAGACCATTTGTCTCTCCAAATATTGTAGACGTAATAACTCAACATAAATAAATGAATGATATTATTAAAAATTATTATTCTTTATATACTAAGTTTAGCATACTAATATTATAAATGCGAAAGTGAGTTTGTTTGTTACGCTTTCACACCTAAATTGATTGTGATGAATTTTTCTAAAAGGATCCTGCAAACGGAGATAGATTAGTTTTTCTTGCGAAAAAAATAATAGAAGTGGGATAAAGGGAGCAATAAACTTTGTATGAAAGTTTTTATTGCGCTATCCGATTTGATGGAAAAATACAATATTAACGCGAGCGAAGCCGTACATAAAATTTAGTAGACTATATTTCCAATATGTAAACAAATTTCTATAAACAGGAGTGTTCTGAGGAGCTCTTTGAACTCATCCCCTCTGCTCCTTTCCACAACAGAACCACACGGGCAGGGCTTCGGTGTCACAATTTCACGGTTTCACCTATAACATCCAGAACCAAAAAGTTTGCTGACTCTTATCTCTGTCGCACCGTGAAATTGTGGAACCGTCTTCCTGTCAACGTATTCCCTCCTTCCTATGATATTGGGTCCTTCAAAAGAGGCGTGAAGAGGTACCTAAGCAGGCCAGCATGACAGCCGCGACTGGCAGTGAATTCTGTTCGCTGTCAGTCGCCGCTGATATGGATTGTACTGTACTTACCATCAGATCCAGTGCAGTCACTTTGCTGTGCAACATAAAAAAAAAAAAAAAAAAAAAAAAAAAAAAACAGTTCTCATGGAACCTCAGAATCATGTAAACAAAATGATAACAATCAAATATTTAGGAATGAGCTTTAAATTATTGTGCGTCAATCAAAATTATTGTTGTAAAAGTGTTTTAACGCACCGTCTTATCGTAAGCTATGGATCGATAGCGATACATGAAAATTCTTTTAACAAAAAAATAATAAGAGTCAGCAAAGTATCTGCCCAAAACTTATGTACGACGAAATATATAACGAGCCGTATTAATCGCGTCTTGTCCCCAATTATCTTTTAAGTACTGTTTTCTAAATTTTCTTTTTTTATCTTTTTCATGCGTTAGAAACTAAAACTGATTTTTTTGTAGAAATACCGGTTACTTTTTACTTTACTGGCTTACGTAACTCTCAAATGAAATAAAAACAGATTTTGCTTTTAGTACCAGACAAAATTAACGTACTGTACAGGCAAACCAAAAACAATGACAATCACCGACAAATTTCTAAAACAGAATCACTATGACCAAATCCGGCATAGATCTCCATCATTTAACTTGTTATCTGGATATATACTAGTTGATCCCGGAATGCGTCAAATCTAAGTGTGCCGCTATAATGGACGCTACACCTGGTGTTTGATGGTCGCGTTCCATTTGAACTTAATTGCCGCGTACAACTATCCTGCTGGGAAGTACACACAGACGCATGCGGCTAGTAGCTATTTGTAAATAAAAGTATGCCTATAAAACGTCAGGAATGCATTATTAAAATGAATTAACTTTTCTTCGAATTTTAAATAATATTTTCGCATTCTCTCCCAAAAGTCGTATTTCAGTTTTACGACCTTTTTAACGGAGCCTGTTTATCTTTATAGCGTATAGCAAATACTTCAACAAAGTACGAAATTTGTTAGTTGTAACCTCAAACTTGAATGTTTGTTCTGTCGTTTAACGTTCAATATTGCCTTAATTCGGTATGTTGGACGCGAAAAGGGCGGTCGGGGTCACTTTAACGTAGTCGCTATTAGCCTTTTGACTCGTGTGGCGAAATCAGTCTTTAATCAAACACGTCTGAACACCACGGTTTGATTTTATTCAGGCATAACGCATGTTGATTTTATCAATCTATTTGTAAACGATTTGATTGATGTAGTATATAATACATGAACTGTACTTATGTAGACATGCTACTCGGTAGCTTTATGTTATTTTTATTGTTTAATTAGAAAAAGTTTTATACTTATAATATCAGCTATGCTCGCGATTCCGTTCGCATGACTCACAAATAAAATCAAATCACAAAAAATATATTACTTTCGTCATTACTTTCCAACACTATATGATTTATAATTATAGTATACATACGTATTATATAAGATACGAGTAATTTTTGTCTTATTGATTTATAATTATCCTCCGAAGAAAATATCTATGATTAATAAAACGCGTAAATTGGTTTCAGTTGTTCTCAAGTTATTACCAAACTAACGGATTTTAACCATTTCTAATTTGTTAGGACTATTAAAAAGCAATTTCTATTAAATCTAGTATGTTTAATAATATTATACTATTTTAGTTTTCATCGATAGGTGCTTTTCTAAGACAGACTAAATCTCGTTCGTAAAGTCTTTTTAATAAAGTAGGATACAGAGAAATCTCTTTGAATACGTCATGAGGCAGTCAGACTGTTGAAATACCTACACTCTATAGAAGATCACTTTGTAGAAGTTTCAGAGCTTCCTAGAGACAAGAGCTTTAAAGCCCGCAACAAGCTAGTGATAAATCTAGTATCATAAAGGACCATGAGCTAAACGCTGTCTTCAGATGAGCCTTTTGCTTTTCAACCATCTAAATAGTTTCAAAAGTAATTGTAATATATAAAAGAATTACGTTTTATAAACGTATTGTGTATACAATTTACAGTGTAAATTTATACATATTAAATGTACAATTTACTGTAGAGAATATGAATGAATCTGGAATGTTTTGGGCGCAATAGTAACATTGTATTGACTTCGAAATTTACGTAACTTATATAAAGCAATATACCACGGTTTCTAATAATGCACATATTTGAGTTTTATTAATCACCTTGTTGTATTCTTGAAAAAATTTAAATAATAATGTTTTTAGTATTACAAAATTCATAATATGATCGACTTGAATTTTCGACAAGAGAGACGATTTTATAATTGTATCTAACATAATTAAAAAGTTAAGAATACAATTACTCTTAGAGTACTATATTGAAGTCGCTAGGCAGTATGCCCAATATGCTAGCAGCAATACCACCTTGCATGGCAATTATGTTTTTATGAGCTATATAGGATCTTACCTTATGATCCTTTGTGATCTCCAATGAACATATTACAATCACTTTATACAGGTGTGTACTACAGTGAATTATTTAAATGACTGTCCACTAGTGAAAAATTATTATTTTTTTGTTTATATTCTGTGTCCGAAATAACCAGTTATAGTGAGCCTATTCTCGCTCACAGTGCTCTCAGATTTTTGTAGTATTATTACTTTATTTATATACTGTACTAATAAACTGTATTTTACTAGAAACATTTTTAAGCGATATTGATGTGCCAACGAGCCTCAGCTTTAACTGAGGGAAAACATCGTGATGAAACCATAGCATGATTATATGGATTTTTAAAGGCCTGACTGACTAGTTATCTCCCTCAAGTTAAAAATCTGCGGCCAAATACCTATACGTGTGTTTCGACACCAGTTGCAAACCAGTACCTCCACTAGGCTTAACGTACCCACCATCTTGGTCTATATCCATTAGTGGATCGACGAACGAGCACCTCTCATTCTTTAGACCACATTGACTGACCTGTTACAGCTTATATAATAATTATTAAATCATATACATACACTACTGTCATAAGTAAAAAATTATGTTTATCCTTCTGTTCTTTAGCGTCTGGACATATATTCGATTTTAATAACTTTAGAACATTCCGTCGGTCAGTATTTTTTTTACAAATAAAATACAACATTATTGCACATTGTCTGTATCTTGTTTAGCTTAGATATAAATGTGAAAGTGGACATTGCGTGTTTGACAGCGCGTTTGTGATATTGAAGAGCGAAAGAAATTCCCGTGTCCAATTCACAGTCATAACCGTCACATCTCACTTGAAATAGACAACTGTACTTTGGACATTGACGTCTGGATTGTAAATAATATTTAACATACAAATATGAAGTGTGGGAAAAATGTTTCTCAAAGATCAAATAACAATCAAGTATATATAAGTAGGTATTGATATAATTGTATCATAAACTAGTTCGTTTTCGCGGTATAGGTTCCGGTATTGATTTTTTTATTGCGATTCGGTAAAATTACTTTATGTTGAGTTATAATTATAAATTCGTCGACTTTTCACGATATCTTATAAATAGATGTAACCAACCGCCGCCTTAACCAAATTGTCCTTTTCTACAATAGTTAGCGTACAGAGAAAACAAAAAATGTTTGGAATGCCTTTCAAGCCATTAAATCGACGACATCCATTCCACAACACTAAATCCAGTAATCAGACATTGACTAGATGTGACATCTGCCAGAGTGGAACACTTAGATATTTTGCATTCCGGAATTAGATTATGTACATATAGCCATCAAGCGGATTCAGGGTCAAATAACTCTCTTTTGATTTCTCACGGTTCTTCCGTGTACATTATGGTTGATTTTAAAGTTCACTTTGTTTATTATCAGATCTGTAAAACATCTTGTAAGATTTTGTTATATTCAGAATCATCAGGATCTATTGACTATCTTCGTCATAACGCCGCCTTAAGTAAAACAGTTGCTATTGTCTCGGTATATGTGAAGTACATAAATTATGACAAAATGAATTATTGAGGTATATTTTCCATTATCTACTTAATTGGTAAAATGTACCAAACCATTTCTGCTCCTGGTATGTAATCTTTGCTTTTAGTAGTTAAAAAATACATTTATAGTTTTGTTATTATATGTATGTACATTGCCTATGGTAATATATACTCTTCATAATATTAACACTCTCGCTGCATCGCAAAACTATTTTTTATTATTCCAAATGAAACATACGAAACCGAGAAGTGTAAATTGTACACGTGTTACCTAACACGTTTTGTTAAGATAGTTTAAGAAACACTAAACAAGGATTTAAACGCGACTATTTATAGAAATATCAATATTTACTGCGGAACTGTCGTCTCGAGGAAGACCGCTATACGTGGCGTGGTAACAGTGGCTTGAACTAATGTCAAACTTCTGAACGCGACTTGGCCCCTGTCCAATTGGGCTGCGATTAACTACTGTTAACGTTTAGAAATCTTGGAAATCGCAGCTTTAGTTAGTCCTAACGTTTCCGATCTTGTGCAGATTGGCATTCCTAATGGGTGTATTTAAAGTTGATTCAACTATGGATGCTCCGTGTACTTTTCATTTATCACAGGAAAGTTTAACTATAATTCTATTAAATTATAAGAAAAAAGATGAAATTTATTGTTGGTTAATACATAACAATAAAAATAACAAAGATAGTATCATTATCTACTTTTACCAATAATGACTCATTACTCAGGTAGTTGCTGCAAGATGCCTTACGGTCGATACTGCAGCGCTGGTTTTCAATAAGAGACCCTTATTATGTGATAAAGGGTAATATAACACAGTAAGCAAATAAAACTGCTCTGAATTGAAAAGTATTAAATGAATTCGTTACAGAATTTTGTATTAATTCATAATTTCTGC
Organism: Actias luna; assembly: GCA_039707435.1. Classification (NCBI taxonomy): domain Eukaryota; kingdom Metazoa; phylum Arthropoda; class Insecta; order Lepidoptera; family Saturniidae; genus Actias; species Actias luna. Next base: position 8,890,935 of record JAZHAC010000006.1, on the reverse strand, counting down.
TGAAAACTGGAACGCTCTTTCCTTTTGTATGAGTTTTATGATAGATTCAGTTAGTAAGTCGGTATTGTTAATAGTCATAATTATATTGTAATTTCAGTCTCTTTCATTTCTAACTTGACAAATGAATTATTTCTGTAGATGATTCCTACAAGCACTCTTAAAGCGAATGAACTTTCCTTATCAATGATCTTGAAATAATTATATTGAGTTTAGTCCTTTGAGTATTACACACGTGGTTAATACAAGAGGAATGGTTATTCAACCTAAGCCCCGTTTAAGTTAACCGGAGATGTATGATTCGGGATTCATTTTAAGTAAAGAAATTAGGCCTCAATTCTAACGTGAATGAACGAGTTGATTGATGCGAAAACCAATCCGTATAAATCAATAGCATGGTGATGGAGCATTATCTAATGCCCATTTAGCTAGCTAATACTCAGTAATTGAAAATCTATCGCCCAGCGTCTGCAGATGTAATTTATGTATAGATTTGAAGAGATGATGACGTGAGTTCGAATCTCTGCATTGATCTTGAGCTTCCGGTGCAGGAACACATCGTCATCATCAATCATAACATGGTGGTAAGGCGATATTTGTAATGCTTGTCTAAATCAGTTTAGTAGTTCTTGAGTTTATTCGTTACAAACAAAAATACAAATCTTACTTCTATATAATATTAATATAGATATAGATTTAAGTGAGCAAAAATAATACTTAAATATTTTTTATATTTCAATACATTTAATGTTTTCAATTACTGTATACTAATTTATTGCGTATTTCAAAATGATGATACGGCCTAAATTGGGTACGGGATGCGTCAAACGCTATCTAATGAGTTATATATCAACAAATACTTAAATAATTGCACGCGGAAATTATCTAGAAAATGAGTACAAAAAATAATAAAATTACAAAAAATATATCACTACCAGTTTTACTCTCGAAACAATTCTCGAGGGAATCCACGTCTGGAAACATAATATCTTTGTTCGATATGAAAAAAAGATATGGAAAGCCCCACACACTCCAAATAAAATTGAAGTCAATATGATTCTATACCTATATACTTACTATAAACCTACAAAACGTCAGCTTTTTTTTTTATAGTTATGGTTTAGCGTTATGGCCATAATCTAACCAGATGCTAAGGGAGGATGTGGTCCAAGATGGACGACACGCTGAGCCTAATGGCGGGACTCGCTATTAAATACATCTGCCGGAACACACCTATAGATATTTGGCGGCAGATTTTCAACTTAAGGGTGGTCGCTATCCAGCCGAGCATTAGAAAAAGTCCTACCACCAACCATGTGCAACCATGCAGATTTCAAACCTCTAAAACCATGTTAATGTATCACCAATTGTATACTAAACATAATATACACATTATACCTTTTCAGTTTTGGTTAATAGTTTTAATTCATCGAGAGGTAATTTTTTTTCGAGAAAGCGAACATACATTTTTGCTATGACACTGACCTTAATAATAGTGAGGCACCTCAATAAGGATCATTTCCGAATAAAATTTACTGTAATGATAATAAATTATTTCGCATTATGTTCGATGTGAATTGCTTTCAGTTTATCATTAGTAGCTCGTATCATTCGTCATTCTATTCCTGTTGGTAAGAAGGATCGATGACGTGACAAGTATAATGTATTATAGAGAGATAATGTTCCTAGTAAATTATTTATCTCATTTTCGTAGTCTTGAAAACGGTATCGACTGTGGGAAATTGTTTATTGATGTTTAATATTATAATAAACATTAACTAAAATAAAAAAAATATTGTTTTTATTTTTGTAGCTAAGGATTATAGCCACAATCCAATATAGCCAATATGGTGGACACGCTAAGCCCACTGGCGGGACTGGCTCTCAAGTGCAAATGCCGGAACACACCTATTTAGCAGCAGATTTTCAACTTGAGGGTGGTAGTTAGGTAGGCGGGTATTAGAAAAAATCCTATATACTAAATATTGCTATCAAGTTAAAAGTCTGTGGTCATATTTTTTTAAACAACTACGGTGGTAGATAAGTCTACGACCAGCCCTATGATAAAGAATAGGGTAATCATATCCTATGCACGCCTTTGACAGCAGATGCATTACTAATGTGTTTTAAGATATATATTTAGCAATATAACATCGAAAAATAATTTGTCATCCTAATATACTGTTTTTTCAGTTCTACTGAAGCTTAGTAAGGGTTTCAATGAAAAGTACAAGTTTACAACACTGCTTCAACAATGAATATATTTCGATGACGTGTTCTTACAATACTAAGCAAATAACCCTAAATCAAATTCTTATCGCCCACATACTGAATTACCTGTAATAAATTCCACTATTTAATGGGAACATTTAATTCACCTCATTCTAAAAAATGCAGTCAAGCTTTTACAATATGCGTTACGTACTGATGGAATGTGTCTAGAATACAATGGAGATAGAAGTCTTGTGAACGTCTTGATTTCAATATGTTTGACAAGGATGTCCTTTATAGTATGTAGTCAAACCCTGGTAATACGGACGTCCTTGTAATGTACAACTTGTTTGTTAGCTATTTTCATTAAAATTTGTAAAACATTTCATCAAATATATCCTTAAAATACCAAGTGGGAAAAAAGATAGTATAACTAAACGAGATAACTCCGAATTATTCTGTTATTATTCATTTTACGACAGATTAATATATTGTATCATTTGATAACTCTAATTCAAAATTAAATAAGTAGAAAATTAGGATGTCTTTTATAAAGAGTAGAAGACAGCTGGTCGTGCGTCTTAGTTAACCATTCGATATCCCTTACTATGTGTTGTACTATTCGTTCACCAACACAATTATATAGCCACTAGTTGTGCCCGCGAATTCGTGGAGTAGAACTAAAATCTATTTTATCATTTTTGCCCGTTTTTGTAACTTTTTTCAACACAGCTTTGCTTCTATTGGTAGTACCGTGATGTTAAATAATCTTAAACCTTCCTCAATAGTTGATCTATCAAATACAAACAATAACTTTTGGAATCCGACTCGTAGTTCCTAAGGTTAACGCGTTCAAACTAACAAACAAACACACTTTTCCGATTTATAATACAAATACAGAATATATTCACATGAATAAGTATCGCCATTCATAGTTTTAGCGTTACTATAAAATGGTAACCAAAAAATAATATTATTCGCCTTATGTTATAATTTCTTTCTAAATGCGTAAAAAACATGCGTAAATAATGAAATTTGCTATAATATTTAATTTAACTTATTTTAACTATTTATAACCTAATTATAACTCCCAAAAGTAAATAAGAGATATTATTAACAATAGGAAGTTATAAATAACTTATTATAATAACAAATCAAAAATATATCTAGTATTATATCTACATCATAAATATACATTAGAAAAAAATCAGTATCCGTATATAACTATATTCGCAAAACAATAGTAATATCCATACGTAAGCACATAACGTAAATAACGTGTTACAAGGCAGTAAATCGATGCGTTCAGCGCGGTGTGGAAGGTTCTCCCGCGGTGGGTAGGTCTCTATCCTTTATCGATCACGCGCCGTATCATTAGATATCATTGTGATCTATGATCAATAGTGCGCTCGCGGCCCGCGGCCCGTAACTACACTCACACGTGTAGGGTTGCTACAACAAATCTATTATTTTTTTTCTGTAATTTAGATTTAACATAATTTTTATAAGGTTGTAGTAAAAGCCGTTGTCTCCAACTGGATCATAACCGCTATAAAAATACATACATTAGTCATAGCGACACGCTTAAGAGTGTCGCATTAAGTTGATGTAAGACTGAATTATTTTTGGTTCGTTAGATTTCGGGATCTACTAGTTCTTATTGTGCTGCCGATAGGCTTGCGGGTTAGAATTAAAGAGACTGCTTCTAATGGATTACAGATCCCTCACTGATCGTCAATGGTTTTAGAGTGTACTGTGGTTATTATCACGTCCAAAGCAGTAACTTTGCAAAAAAGAAAAATATATATTATCATTTGGTGGGTCGGTTGTTCCATAAGGAGTATGTTGTTACAGATGATCTAAATAAGAATAATAGCAAAATATGGTTAATCTAATTGAAATGTATGCTTTGTCATGACAAAATAACATTTTTAGAAGAAGTAAAGCGTTCTACAATTAGGTACATAACGAGATTAGTACGAATTTATTTAAAAAAATGTATCGTATCGATCAGATACAGTTTGTAAACTCAATAATATAAATGAAGATCTTATTTAAAATGGACCCGCTTAGGTGTATAAAAAAAAAATTTAACTACATTTCCTCGCGGTATCAGTGTGTTTAATTTTCTAAAATTGAAAATGTTTATAGAAGATGTACATTATATTTGAGTAAACAATATTATTCTTCGTTCGGGTGGTCAATTACCCAAGCCACGAGAAAATCTGCTTCTTTCCGCTTTAGCGTCATTTAGGAACCTTTTGGAAGTAAATGCTTTGCTTTTAACATGTTGTTATATAGTCTACATACATACTTTTATTAATAAATAGTATAAAAATGCAAAACTAATTTCAGGTATGTGAAATAAATACAAATAATATCCTGCATTTTATACTATTCATGTTATTTATAAGATTTATGGTTTTTAATTTCATACTGAAAAGTTTTCCAAAATATTTTTTTCGCCGAACCCTATACAGAGGTTTATTATTATCTAATCCAAAAAAGTTAAAGAATTAGTATCTGTAAGACAAGGCTTCTTATCTTAATAGCTAGTACCGACTTTCATAATGAAACAATTAAGACAATACCTCACGAACAATGGACCAAATAAAAGGAATTACAACATTAATCTTACTCACGTGTCCGCTTGTTTGTTTTCCTGTGTCAAACACGAAATACGTTTTTAGACTTTAGAAATTAGAATGGAAAAGTGATATGTTTTCATTTATCTATGTTTTTACGTGTTGATTTTAATAGGCACACGTGGGAGATAAATTTTGATAAGTTATAGATAGGGCTTTTTTTTTAGTTTATTCATTATTTTCGGTCCGTTTTATATAGTAGAATAGGATGGCCCCAATACTTGAACAATTTTTCACTTAACCGATCTTAGCTCCTCAAATATAAATCTTAATAGCTTATTATGTAAATTGATAGATGAGTAATTTGTCACTTATCAAAAGTGCTAATAGTGATTTCTTCCTAAAGATCGCATTTAAGCACTACTGTAGCTTAAATGAAAAATGTCAGATGTCAGAGCTACTCAACGTACCCCATATGTGAGGTAAGTTGAGCTAGGATATGGGACTAATTCAGGTATTAAAATATGCAATGCTTAATCATCATGAAATTCATATGTATTAGATTTTTTTTTATTTATTGTATTTTATTGATTCAAGGTAGTGAAGAGGCTGAACATAATGGTATACCATTCAAAAATTATGTTTACCACTGAAAGATCAATAATTTATTGAGTGCCATTGATCTAATGCCGGACTGCAAATATTTAGCGACGTAGATGTTATTACTTAGTTTCTATAAAGTTTTAAGTTGATAGACGTGAGTTTGAAATCCTGCAATAAGCCTGAATTTTCGATGAAGGAAAGAATTGTTATGGTGGTAGTGCTTTTTTTGATGGGCTGATGTTAAGTGACGATGTGCCCCAAGAAGTGGAAGGACTGGCTCTCAAGTGCAACTGCCGGAACACAACCTATCGATATTTGGCAGCAGACTTTCAACTTTAGGATGGTAGCTAGCCAGGTGAGCATTAGAAAAAGCCCTACCACCATGCTATGGTTTCGCCACAATGTTTCCCTTCACTGAAAGCTCAAGCATATTGTAGGTGGATTTGAGCTCGCGTCCACGTACACGACGTGCGTACAAACTACATCGTGATAATCGTAGAGCATTTTGGATTAGACGCCTGAGTAGCTACAACACTCACACAGATAAAAATTTGCCACCAAATACCAATAGGTATGTTTTGGTAGTTGCAGTTGTAGGATTAGGAGTTCTAAATTCTAAAATTTATATATAATCAAAAAAACTATAAGTATTGTGAATTCATGTGAACTTCTAGAAAAGTAATCAAGAAACCACCAATCACCTAATTTACATATTTTGCACATATAATAGTTATAAAATCTTCTATTTTATTACATTTTAGGCGTCATTTATTTATTATGCCATTCGAGTCTGCCTCAGAAGTGTTTGCACAAGGTCTACCTGTAGGCGAGAAACTTCCGATAGATATAGGTCGAAGAACAAGACAAAGTACATTATGGTGAAAATGTGTTAATTTTTGACTGATAAATGTCTTCTATTAAGGAAACACTACCGTTGTACAATTAAATAATAAAGTAATTATTTAATAACTACTTTTGTAAAATGAAAGTAGTTAATTATAGTTATAATAATTTAGTGTTATTATCCATAATGAGTAATTAGGTCTTAATCAAGTTATTTTGTTTCGTTAAATACGAAGTGCCGATTACTTGATACGTTTATGGATAAGCATAAATTCTTGTGAAAGTGTAACTTGATTTGCAGCATAAAATAAGCTATTACAATGAAAGTTGTCTGAGCAACCATTATATACTTATCTTTATTATTATTTCCTGCAGATGAGTTTATTAGTTTTCTGGTGGGTCATTAATTACCACAAAATGATGTTAATATGGCCTTTATATTTATCAAGTTTTCTTATATGTATATTAGAATATATTAAAATACCTTTTAGATTGTACAGATTAAAGATGACAAAAATATGTACTGCTAAATTCGTGGACTTAATAATAAGAAGTTTTTAGTTGAAATTTTCCATCTCTTGTACAAAGACATTAAATTAAATCTGCACTTTGAAATGATATATTCTTGCTGAGATAGAACGATCAACAAAATATTAAGTATGTGTGTTATAATACTACTGGTACGCAAGTTGCCCTATGACAAAACTGAAAATTTATTTTAATAATTTTACACTTTTCCGAAGACATAATTCTTTCATAAAGTACTTATCTGTTTTAGAATGCATATTAATTTTTTAATAGGACATTATAAGTATCTAAAACTTCGTAGTTAATGAATATGTATAGAAAAGTATATTATTAAAGTGCACGCATAAATAACACGCATACCAAATAGTAAATAATGACAGGTATTAATAGAATACTAGATTAGGTCTCATAACCTATACCTACACATTCGTCCGATACAATTTGTTTGTATTCATTAGAAAAGTAGCACACTGTACGTATTTTCGTCTTTTTGAAACTGTTTGTTGATTTCACAAAATCGTATCCTACGTTACCTAAATGAAACAAGAATAGCCAAGATCATTTACTGTTTTTCATTAATATGTTAATCATTTTAAGTACATTTATTAAGCTACTATTTGGGTATATATTCATTTATTACTTAATTATAATTATTATATATTATAAATGGAACAACCTGGTTAATGCTTTAACACGTTAATTGCCAGACTAAAATTGCAATAACGACTAATTTTTATATCTCAAATATTTAATCAGAATTATTTAAAATACAACAAATATAAATACGTGTTATTTATATGAAATATAGATACAAAAATATATACCCGGCATATATGACTGTCGTGGCCCAAATGGATCGAATTATAGTTACAGTGCCGTGTCAGGTATTTTGTCAGGCACCATGCTAGAAAATTATATTTTTGTATTCATTTTAATTTATTATTAGTTTGGTGTTAAATGGGTATTTAAAGCTAAAATGATTTAATAATATTTTGCAATGGATTATCTAAAGACATTTTTATAGCAAAAACTATGATGAGCTTCTTCTTTTGTTGAAAAATAAAATCTTGATACCATAAGATTGCAGTAATGTATTTCTAAAACGGGCCTAGCTAGTCACAAACCTTAAGTTTAAAACAGGCATTAAGCATCTTTGGACTACTTTAATTTCAAAATTGGAGAGCTACTTCATAAGAAAAAGTGTTATACTTTCAGAGTAGTTTTAATGTACTAAGTAATAGATGCAGATCTTACCTGGTAGGGTCTCTGGGCAAGCAATACCGTTCTTGCATGGCGACTCCACCACCGCAGGTTTTTGAGCACCGACTCCATTGACCCCAGGTACTCCACGCGAACATGGTCGTATTCGTTCGTATGTCTAGCGTCGTTTTTGTTGTCTGAAATTATTGTAGGCGTAAATGAAAAATCCACCAATGTATTTTTTGTACTATTACTAAATAAACCAGAAATTTCACAATAAAAAAGAACCTATTCTAAATCTTCATTTAAAACAACTTTAAAGAACCAATGTAATATTTTAATTATTAATAATTATTATGTGAAGTTGTTTAGTTTAATTTAAAAAAGATTAGCAATTTGACGAACCTGTGGGTACATTCATTAATAGCCTTGTTCACTTTGTTCAAAATATTCCAATTGGCTAAATTGATCATTGACGTTGCTCTATCAATAATTTTGGTTCAGCTGTCAATATTCAATGATGTATTCTGCATATACATTTGGGAAACATCTAATTATTTAATTACCGTATTATAGTTTTGCATGGTGGTAGGGCTTTTTATAATGCCCGCCTGACAAGCTATCACCTTCAAGTTGAAAATATGCCGCTAAAAATAGTATTAGGTGTGTTCCGGCAGTTGCACTAGAGAGTCAGGTTCTCCACAAGTTTAGCGTGTCTACCAACTTAGGCCGTATCGTCACTTAAGATCAGGCGAGAGTATGGCCATAAGGCTAAAGCTTAATTTATCAACTTAACCTTATAAAAAAAATTGGCTTGTCTACAACTGCAGTAAGATCTATAGTGGAACGTGTCTCTAAAGCTGCGCTCGTAGGCTCCTACCAAATTGCCATAGCGCTAAATCTAAAGATGAAGAACAAAGTTTTATCATAAAATGTATGTGTAATAAATTTAAACGATTAACAAAGTTAAAATCTATAAGGTTAACTATAGGTACAAAAATAAATTTTCAAAGTGATGCAGATCCTTGAATTTAATGTCATATATGCATTTTATTCGTTTCGTTATCAACCCGCAAAAGCTACTAAATATTATAATATGAATGGCCTCAAATAATATTAGTTCTAAACCGTAAAGTATGAACGCTGAAATTTAACATATTCGTAAAAGTAAAAAGGTCAAGTGACACAATTTTCAAAAATTCCGTTGTTAATTGAAATGTGTATATATTAGTCTGAAACCAATATGTTTTTCCAGTTTTTTACGTATTTATTATAGAAATATGGTTTATTAATGTTCCTGTTTTACTAATTATAATTAAAATAACGAACATCATTATACACATTAGAGAGATAAATAAAGCGTAAACTTACATTTAGGAATTTGATACTATACATTGTATTAGGTTTAACTATAAATATCAGTCGACCTTCAAATATGGTTTAGCATAACACTAACACGGAAGCTTATTACAGTTTATGAAAAGCGAACAATAGACCGTATCGATTAGTAGGTACGATTAGGAAAAAAATAGATTAGCAATCTTTATATTAATTCTTTAATTTCAACTCAGAAGCAAAGATTATACAGTTATAGGAATAAAATATACTCCTAATTATTTTCTTGGGATAATAATTATAATATTATATGACGCCTTTAATATGGGTATGAAGCGAAAATTAGATTTCAAATGCACATATAATCAATAACGTAATAACAAATGCGTATTTTTTGTCAATTTGAATATAGTTATTTTTTATAGAATACAATACTACTAATGAGACGATATAAGAAACGTTTTGAGAGTATTCGAACGCAAATCTTTTTCGCGTATTGCCATAACACTAATATTCTGGAAAGGAGCTCTTGATCCAACTAATTGCAGAATACAAGCACAAGAAACATCTACAATAAACTGTACCTCATTATCTAACACAGTTAAGCTGTCTAAATGACCTTATACTCCCTTTTTAAGTAGTCAGATTTGGAAAAATAATGACTGATTAAAATACCTACACGTACATATATTATAAATAATGGCTACGCAGTTAATTTTTACACAGTCGAACTGGGAGAGAGATGTATACCAGCAATATCTCTCTATATTTTCTAAAAGCATTTTGAAGCGATTATAAGTACGATTATAAGTGTACGGACTCCGCGACAAGGGACGTGAGTTCGAATCCATCTTCAATGAGCTCGAGCTTTCGGTGAAGGAAAATATCGTGAAGGAACCATAGCATGGTGATAGAGTTTTTTCTAATGCCCGCCTGGCTAGCTGCCACCCTCAAGTTAAAAATCTGCCGCCAAATACTAATAGGTGTGTCCCAGCATATACAGTTGAGAGACAGTTCCCCCACAAGTTTAGCGTGTCTACCAACTTGGGCCGTATCGTCACTTGAGATCGGGTGAGATTATGGCCATAATACTAAAGTTTAATTTATCAATTTAAGCTGCGCTAGCAGGCTCCTGCCTAATATGGGTCGGAAAAAAGAAAAACAAGACTAGTGTAGGTGAGTTTCCAAGCATCGGATAGGGGCCACTTAAACCTACAACCGTGTCACAAGTATCAGAAACTGCTCGGAGATTCCCTCTCTGCCACACTATGGACCCGGCACCCACACGGTGAATCCATGGATAGCTAAAAAGTTCGTCTCCCTTTATGTATGTATAGTTTGTAAACTTTAATGAATAGGCATTAGTAGGATTAAATTCGCATAACCTTATGTACCGAACTTTGCAAGTATCTTCTATTTCGACATTCTTGCATTGGTCGCTATTTCATTTGGATGCTAAAAGTTATTCAACCTTGAAATATTCATACCTAGAGTAATACCCAAGAGTTTTAAGTATGTTTAAACAGTGGATATTTTTGCTATTTATCAAATACGGTTGAGTAACACTTGTGTTTGTATAAAATAATTAATAGTAAAACTGCAGAAAAGAGAAAAAATATTTTCTAAGTCACACTTACCGGTCGTCCAACTTCTGTGCTTGTCGTTTGTGCATGAGTTAGTGAATGTATTGAACATACTGCTAATATTCTGAAACAATAAATTCAATTTGGATTACTAGCTGCAGGCTATATTCAATAAAAGTGAGTTCAGTAAGTTATAAATCATTGTAACCGAATTTTTTACAACAGCTATCTACCGAATCTTGGTATGTATGACTGAAGATTATAGAATTTGTATGCATTTAGATATTTGATTTTTTTAAGTAGATTCTATTGACTGAAGTAAAAAAACATGAATACACATGAACAAACGAAAAGTTAAAAGTACAGAACTATAGATTTTTCGACTTTTGATAACAACATGATTACTTTTCGATGTTTGTCTTCATCCTAGAGATTTGCTGTATGGTTCGAGCCTGTTTCACTCTTTTAGCATATCACTTCATAACCGAGTTTAAGAAGATACCATAGCTTTACAGATATTAGAAAACTTTTTTAGACTGGCTTTAAATTTATGAGACGTTTTGGCATATATTCACGTAAAAAAACGTACCATTAGCAAGAAAACGGGCAATTTATTCAACATTGATATTTACTCAATATTAATATTTTTTGTATTCGATTCTGTTACATATATTGATGAATAAATTCTACAGGTGGTACTTAAATCGCAGTATACTATTTTAGGGATATAAAATACTTTTTCTACACAGTTCATAAGAAATTGTCGTGACTTCGACGACTACTAAAGTATATTACTTCTCCTTCATTATAATCCACCTGTATAATGCGTTAGAATAAGATAAAGAAACTGATGTTACCACTCGAAGATTCTGATATAGATAGTATAATTAAAACATAAGAAATATCTAATAAATTTAGATAATGTTTTCTTTCCTAGTTTATTGGAGTGTTTGTTTTTGTAAGGTACCGAGCAAAGTTCGATCGCCCAGATAATATTATTTTAAAATATCAGCACCTATAAATATAGTATATGTTATAGTTAATATACAGACAGACTTAAACAGGAATCGATTTGTTTAATATATCAAAACTCCTTCGACATTTTGAATGTTTTCTTATAACAATTATGCAATATGTTTCCGCACTAAAGGAGAAAGAAATAATTTAAATACATTTGCTATAGTCATGCGATTGACCCAAGTCCCTTACATATATCTTATGTAGATTCAGTTCAGAGAAAGCTTTACGAAAGATAATATTTACGATGTGAAGAAAACGATTGTTTCCGAAAATATTACAGTTTGGATGTATTTAAAGGTACGTATGCGCCTTTGTTTCAGTACAATGAACTACTTTCATTGAAACTTTAAAGCTGTTTGCGGTCAAGTATTTTACCTTAAAATTCGATACAGTAATTCTCTTTACATTGCCATAGAATTTAAGATCACTCGTTTTGTGCTGTTATGGTTTAAATTATTTATTATGTATTTACGATTCTGCTTCTAACTTATAAAAGCTAAATTTGAAAGTTACAGTTCACACATGACTTTAGTAAAACTGCCTACTGAGGTAGAAGTCATAATAAAAAAAAGACAAATTACGTTTTAAAACAAACTAACCATAATACAAAAATGATGAACATTACTGTACCATAAACCTATTATTATAGATGACAAACAACGAGACACTTTGGATCCCTAAACATGACCATTGTTATGCTGGTATAAGTACTACTTCTACGCGAAAGTCACAAGATGGTTATTCATTGAAACTAAAAATTGATAGACAAGTAACCGTTCAAGAATCTTCCTCTTAAAAATAAGAATGGTGGTTACACATTCGTTGATAATTATTCTATCACGTCGTTATTACATGTATTATCAATACTTCGCTCATTATTCTGACTTTATTGCTTTTCCATGCAGAGTTTGATGGTGCAAAGGTCTTTTGAAAAACGCTAAGTTCAAGAAATTAATCGTCAATTGATGAATGTAGAATGTCAGATTCGACGTTACTTTGGCCTAAACAGTATTTATAAACAAAAATATAATTTGACTTTTTATCCAGAAGATGGTTAGGTTTAAAAATTATATATACCACTATGCATATAGTGCTAAACTCGTCATATTGACTTTCTTTTGATTTAGCACGTTCTATATTAAGCGTTGTATGACTGGCTATTAAAAAGTCCGGCTATGGACTGCTGATTTCTCGGTGGTTGCCATTAATTTTGATTCTACTGTTACCCATCTCTCACAGTACTATCACTGTGATACACTTCTATTTAAAATGATATAGTAATCGGATATTAATTAAATAGCTGGTAGGTTATTTGAAACTGATTCACAATCATCTATTGTTGCTATTTCATGGACGTCCTTTTATAATGCTGATTCATACCGTAACAATTAATAAACATTATGAAACAAAGGGCCCATAATAACCTATGGAAGTGTCAAATAATTATAATTTCTATCACAATCAGCGCCTATGCTTTATGCCGCCGATTGTAGCCCTCGTGAATACAAAGCGACCGATATTATCAATAAGGTATAACACTTTTTTAAAATACATTACAAGGACGAGCAAAGGAGGACACGGAAATGTTTATAAAGTAAAGTAAAACTAGCTGCCCTGGCAAAACTTGTTCTGCCTTTTCTAGTATTCAATCACATTGACTACAGCGACATCTATCGCGTTATGATCAGTTATCAAGATAAAAAGTATCCTATATCTCAAGTTGGATCAGACTGCACACAATGTGCAAAATTTGATTAAAATCAGTTCTACTAAATTAAAAGTGATTCGCGAACAAACAACGTGACACGAAATTTTTATGTTAGAAGATTTATTTTGACACGCTAATTTAAAACAATAGATGTCAGAGAATGTGTAAAGTAAGGATGTAGATACGGCAATATATTAAAACGATAATCTCTATAATTGTGTGAAATATTGCTAAATATATAAATACCCTAAAGTATTACCGTAATTGAATCCTATTTTTCTGTCAATTACGGCTAAATGCCTATTACCACTGAATGGGGATTCCATCAAAGGTATTTGTTTTCATAGTGACCTGCAAGACTCTCAGCAAATTGATGGATGGATACACTGGCTGATCCTGAATCACAACATATAAAAAAAATTACCTTAATGAGTTTATTATTATGCACTTGGTGATCGCAACCTGTCCGTATACAAATTCCTGCAACTGTTTGAATGCTGTGTATAAGTCTCCTTTATTATAGCTTTTATGGATGATGATGGTAATTAAAATCCAGTAAAATATACCTTACTGCCTAACTAAATTTAGTTGGTGGCTATGCTATAAACAAAAGAATGTACCACCTACCTTTATGTTCAGCTTCATATCTGACTTTGCATTTGAATATTTCAAATAGCGTTTAGGATTCGCTGACTAGTTTGCAACATAAAACGTAAACTAACAACGTACATTAAATATTTGTAACACAACACAAAAGGGTCGCTTGTCTATTAAAATTTATTACCTTCACATTCTTAATAGATACAAGTTTGCATGAACATCCGTCCGCGGCTTTCTTAGCGGCAACTGACTCGCGACTTCCTCAATTCTGAATGAATAATTATACATGCACTGAAGTACTTATAACTAAATGAAGGATATTAAGAGGATAACGGTTATCTAGAGAAAAACAAGCAAAACATTTTATTGTACTAACGAGTTCCGCAAGAGTAAGACTAGTGAAAACTTTTTGACGGCTACCTATGTTAAAATATGTTATTAATAAAAAAAAACAAATTTAATAAAGAAATATACTAAAACTTAAAAAAAGTATTGGTAATATTATTAACTAAAAATTAGAAATGCAATCTGTAAGTACGTACAAAAAGAGCACAAAATGTGTGATAAGGTTGAAACAATATGTTTACAATGTTATTACAAAAAATCGTGAAGTGCCTGACATCAAATGTTCACTGCTAGCTATTTCTGAAAGTCATGAAATATCGTAAAAAGCACGATATGCGCGGGGAAAACGAAATGAAATTACTTTAGGGTGTATTATACCATTTGTACCTAGTTAATAAAAAACATATTACGTACTATATTATACTTTTTGAAAGCTGTGATTCTATACTGTATATCTACTAATTTTGTTATACTTATATTCCACATATTTTATGTATAAAGTTCTCGAGTCACAATGTTAGTTGCCATAATCCTCTGAAACGGCTTGACTGATTTTATAAAATTTTATATATATATTCGGTATATATGGAGAATCGGTCGTAATCTATTTTTCATACCCCTAAGTGATAAGGGTGGTCCACCTCAAAATTTTATATATTTGTCATTTTTTTTTAATTTTATTGTCATATGATGTGGCATTAAAAAACATACAATCCTAAATTTTTACCGTCCTACCATCATCCTCTCATTTTTTTATACAACCAAAGAATTTACCGTAAATAATTTATAAGATAAAACATCGATTGTCGGGTCAGCTAGTATACATATACATTTATATCCGAGACAGAAGAACGTAACGTTTTTTAATACGTATTATTATTGTTTTTCAATGTCCATAAACAAATTCCATTTAATAAAACGTTTACGAGTTTTAAATTAAATACACGCGAATACTTTCACAAGTTCGCTTTCAGTGCTCTGTTATTTAACTCATCACAATGAATATTAGTATGTAGTAAATAAATTGATGTTAATAATATAAAGTGGAAAAGCTTTTTTATTACCCGCTAATTTTAGGATCTTCCAATCGGTTTTAAAAGAGTATTTTACCGAACAATTATTAAGGATCGCTTTAGGTTAGTTAGCATAATACCATCACGCTGTCACCAATAGGAGCAAAATTGTACTGAAATTTAAAAAATGATTATAAAAAATTTTAGTTCCACGCGAACGAAGTCTTGGGTATAGGTAGTTCATTTATATAGCTAATAATAAGTAATAAAAATATGACAACACTAGGCAGGTAAGTTACGATGTTATGCTAGAATGTATGACATACTTTAATAGATGTTGAAACAAACTAGCTTTTACCTGCGGTTTCGCTAGCTTTAATATTGATTTTGTCAAGCAAGTCGAATGTGACACAATAAAAAGTTTCATACAAAGTTTTTTCCTCTGTTTACCCCGATTACGATACGCGTTTCTCGAGAAAAAGTAGCCTATCATTGTCTCCGGGTTTCTCTATCATCTAGCTGTATACGAAAATTCATCATAATCGAATAATCGGTTTAAGTGTGAAAGTGTAATAAACAAAGTTCACTATACGTTTATAATATTAGTAAGGATAAGAATAACCTAAATATCTATTATGTTCTGTACATAATTTTAACAGTGTATACATATACATTTTTTTATATTAACTATTTACATATAAGAAGATGCATCATTAAATTAGTTTCGATGAGAAAAGTGTCAGATATATTTTACTTCACTTATAAACAAGATTTAAATGCTTAACCTTTAGTTTCATAATTTTAAGCTATAACAACCGGAATCTTGTACACAGAATATTCATGATATAGAACCTTAGATTTATCAAACAAGTCATTTATTCGGAATCGTGGCGCAGCCATTCATGGCGTGCTCTGTGGAACAGACACGGTGTTAGAAATCTATAGTGAACAGTACTTTTGTAGGTATCACGTCACGACATTGGCATTTTTCAGTTCACACAACCACATGTAAAAATAGGGCATTGGAAATAGGGTTACCACAGAATGCATACATCTAATTACTACGAACGATTTTAACATTTAACAAAGATTTTAGTTACAATGTTCTATATTTTTGAGAGCCAAGATTTCACAATCTCGCTTGATGTTATGTGAAGATGCGGCTCAAGATACTGGACACGATAACCATAGTGGAGAGACTGGCTCTCAATTGCAACTGCCGGAACACACCTTTAGGTGTTTGGTGGCAGATTTTCAACTTGAGGGTGGTAGCTAACCCATTTCTACAGTCTGGTATTAGAAAATGCCTTACTACCATGCTGTCGTTTCATCACGATGTTATTCGTGAACGAAAGCTCAAGCTTATTGCAGGTGGATTAGAATTCGCATCCACTGACGCGGCTTCCGTACACACTACTAACTGAGTTATGATTGCTTCAAAACATTCATTGAAACAACACAGAGAAAATTGTAGGTTAACAAAAATGAAAGGTATGCTTTAGAATAATATACCTATGAACCGATACTACTTATTTCTCAAAATAATTTATGGGATCTATTATTTTATGGCACATACATGAGATATATCCTTGCAAAGTAAATCTTTGAAGTTGTTATATATAATGCATGTAGACGGAAACCCTAATTTGTACCAACAATCATCAAGGAGTGTTCGACAGTCACGGTTGGACGATTCCTTGCGTCACCGGCGCTTCGACGGCGTAATCTGACGATAAATCACCCGGTTTCTGGATCGGAATGAGATCACGGGCTCAAATCTTCTAAATGAACGACACGTCTAATTGGAGAGCGTTGGGTTTATCTGGATTGTTTGTTTAAAGCTATCGAAATTAACGTCACACATCTGGTAAAATATACTTACAATTCGACTAATTACATAAATTTATGATTTTATATTACCTCATGATTATTAAGAATCTAAAGCTGTTTCCGTATGTTTAACATTATATATGTTTGACTATAATTTGACTTTGCATTTTATTAACTTGTTCCAAAAATAGTAACGTGATTTAGGATTGAATATTTTTGTTGTTGCGAGGAAAGTTATTTGTAATCACTACTTTTCTGGCCCTACCGGATACACCGAAATGGATTATTCTATGGTTTACCCATTTTTAAATAGATAAATAACAAGATATTAATTTAAAATATGAATATATAAGTATATATGATTTATAAGGTGATACTACTCATATTGTTGTATGTAAGGTTGAGAGTTTTATCTCTGCGTATGAATAACTTTGATGTGATGAACATAATTCTCTATTATATATCGGGTTGTTATATAACAATATATGTACCTACAGTATATCAGCTGATTAGTTTCTATGATAAAAGTTTCATTTAGTTTAAAATGAACTAGTCACGTGTAAAATTGTATCCCCATATTCATTATGAGACGGATTTCTTAACAATACATTATTCCGTTGTGACGGTGCCGAGTACATCACGTGGCAAAGGCCGAAACTCTGAGCAAATCTCGAGAACTCGACCCCTTTTCGACGCTCGACACTCAATACACACCTTCACAGCCAATGTTTTTCTCCCTGCCCAGTCCAATTAAGAAGGAACCTGTTAGCGCAGCTTTAGAGGCACGCTCTTATATAGAACTTACTGTAGTCGTAGACAGGTATGTATATATATAATTACTAATATACTATTGCTCAGGATTCGTTATTATCTAAAAGTAATTCTCGAACTTTCAACTTGAACGTATATCGATCAGTTGACATTCTAATATTAAGAAGTAGCACCAATTCTTACTGCACGAACACGCTACATCTTTGGCCTTGTCCGTAGCTGAGGCCAAACAACAGGCAGTTAGAATAAAAAATTCACAAGTCTAGGTGTACGATCAAATTGTGACCGGATAATAGTCATATAATATACTCTTTTCAAAAACGAATGTAAACACTTACCTGTATTATTACGATGTACTAAAACTGAAATGATACTCAGTAGGCCACACGCGACCGGATATACGAGAACAGTGGTTTTATTTGTATCGATGCCGGCCTCAATAAATACTGTTAGTTCTGTACTAGAGTTTCAAAGATTCACATTTCACTGATAATCTGAAGTGGAGTTTAGCGATATTTATAGCTTTATTTACGACTTGTTTAATAACACTCCGATAGATTATACCGTATATTTTTTATCGTAGCACGGTTATGTAACAACACTTTATCATCCAAATCAATGACCACCATGAAAAGATAAGCAGATGGTCACTGACATATTAGCCTAAAGATTCTTGGTATATTCACCTCCCTTTCCTTTTTTTATAGTTTAGAGGTTTACCGTTATGATCACAATCTCACCTGATGTTAAGTGACGAAATGTCCCAGGCTGGTAGTCATGCTAAGCCTAGTTGAAGGACAGGATTTCAAGTGCATCTATCGAAATACACCTATAGGTATTTCCCAGCAGATTTTCAACTTAAGGGTAGTAGCTAGCCAGGCGGGCATTAAAAAAAGCGCTACCTTCTTGCTATGGTTTCATCCAGATGTTTTCCTTTGGCGAAAGCTCAAACTCATGCTGAGTTATCATCGCTTTCAAGTGGTCCAAACGATTGTAGAAAAACTCAAATCGGTTAAGGGGCTTGATGTATGGCGGTTGTGATCCAATCAGATATAAGCATCGTGTCTTACTATTCTACGTGCTATGGCATGGTGGATGGCTTGTTCTAATGCCTGCCTGAATGGCTATCACCCTCAAGTTGAAAATCTGCTGCCAAATACTTTGATATGTATTCCGCCAGTTGCACTTGCGAGCGAGTTCTACCACTAGGTTTTGCGTGCTCACCGTCTTAGGCCACATCGTTACTAAACACCAGGTGAGATTGTGGCTAAAATGAAAAACTTATAAACTATAAACAAAATAGTTACCTTAATTTAAAAAATAACATAATCTATGAATATTATTAATTACAAAAAATAGTACGTATAGACTATATGGTCAGAAATAGTTTGAATTAGTACGTATTATTAACGTTTCGGCGAACTTTAATTATAATTAAAATTTATGTAGCTATAACTTTCAACCCGGCATTATTAGACTAATTGAATTAAGTATTTAATCGCAGTGCGACATATATTTACGGGTATAAAATGCAAATGTGATGGAATCACACGTAACCCGCACGGGTGTCCGAGTCCCGGAGTTAGTTATTAATTTGTTTACCGAGTTGATAACCAAGGTCTCTGTGTAAACGACCGTTACAATAATTAGAGTAATACGTCTTAATCGTTTATCTTATACAAATGGGTATAAACATCGGTTTGGAGTTAGTAAAGCGTGTAAAGGGCCATTATAAGCAGGGGTTGCACACAAGCATGAGGAATTTGTTATTAGAATTTTTTTTGTTTATGAAAAACCTAGGGGTTTTTGGAACTTCGGCTTCCGTAACGTATATACTCATTATTTCTAAAACATTCAAGTTGAATATCTGTTGCCAAATAACTGTAGATGTGTTCCGGCAGTTGCACTTGAGAGTCAGTTCCCTTTTTATGGAAGAGAGAGCAAATGAGCAAGCGTATTACCTGATGTTAAGTAATCATCACCGCCGATGGACATCCACAACACCAGGGGAATCTCAGGTGCGTTGCCGACTTTGTATTGGAGGGACTGACTCTCAAGTGATAAATCCCTCCACTAGGCTTAGCCTATAGTGGACACGCTATCTTCTATATCCTGGGTCACATAGTCACTTAACATTAGTTGAAATATAATCTATAAACCTTAAATAAAAAAAACATCTAAACATATAGTACTGGTTGAATTCATTGTTTCATGGGAAATAATTATACCTCAGGATCAAACAATAAAAACAAATAAATACTATGAGACTATAAGTAGACTGATTAACAACGGCTATGGTATACCAGGAAATCTCTGCACAATTTTCTAAAATATCTTGGTTTGTCTAAGACTGCATAAAGTTCTATAATAGAATGTACTTATAAAGCTACACTAGTAGGTGTGGAGATCTTCGCTGAAACACGATCGACCTTTAACTCAACTTTTATTATCTACCCTCTGTATATTTACTAAGTACCTCTTTAGTATCGTACTGTACTGTACTGTACTATAGGACCAAATTTGCTTGGGCAGGGAGAGAAGCAGGGGCAGTGAAGGTGAGTGATGCCGCATGTAGAAAAGTTTTCACCTACAACCGTGTCTCAGACCTCTGGAGCTGCTCGGGATTTCCCTCTATGCTAGACAATGAACCCGACGGTGTAAGAGTTTTTGGGTAAAAGATTTAATCAAGTACGTGACTATATCACCGTTAGTTATCGATTTCAATTAATTTTATACAATTATCTAACAGGTTTGGAAATAGGGTCAGACAACAACAATGAAAAACTTATCAAAGTGACTTTCTTGTGGATTCTCGCGTTTCAACACCTGTTAGCTAGGTACCGAGAGGTCAGTAGGCCGACATGACAATGGCGATCGAGGACAATATCGATGCTTTTCAGGAAAAATATCGTATGCTTCAAAAATCTGAAGAATGTTTTTTTGTTTATTATAACCTCATAAAAATTATCTTTGTAAATTAGAAGCAGTGTGTTAATAGCAACTTTTTTAATAGTTCAGTGTTTAATCATGAACAACAAGTTATATTTTTTATAGAGCGATCATAAATGCTTTTTTTAGGAATGAGAAATCTCCTCCATCTATAAAAAGTGCAATTGTCGCCTACGATGTTTTTCCTGAAAAAGCTCTATAGGCTGATATTGCCGTAATTTTAGGATTGTACTAAACTTTATATAATGCACAGTGTAGCTCCTAACACTATAGTATTAATTTAGTACGATTTGTTTTTTTTACCGAAAACTAAGTTTCAACAAGGAAGTATATATAAATTACATTACCTACCATCTTGTTGTGGATTTATTTAAAAAAATCTATATCCTATTTACATAATAAGCATAAAATTATTACGAGGAAAACACTTGATATTACTAGTAGAACGATACCCACGCAACGTATTCAAAACATTTTTTACAATATTCTTACTAAATGGATCGTTTTTTTTTTATTTGCACATAACAAAGTGGTCGTACAGTTGAATGATTTACTAACTGTAAACGTGATGCAATGATACGTGACATCATGTCAATCTGTGCTGGCGAATATTACAACCACTCCCATAGAATAATCGAGTGAATATTGTTAATGTAGGCCGCGGCCGGAATTATCATTCTATCGGCTAATTGTCGTAATTATTATCACTCATCTTGATTCTAAGGTCTACCGCATGTAGGGAAAATGCATTATATTTTTTTTAAGAGGTGTTACTTTAAACACGTAGAGAATACTAGCTGACTCGATAAAGGTTGTTCTGTCATATAAATTATTTCTAGTGAATATTTTGGTTGTATTAAATCACGTTTAAGTAACCACAAATAAAAATTACAACATAATAGATTTCTTAAAGTAAGCGACATCCTAATTATCTAGCGGCATGAAATATACATTGCGATCTATTCTCATATCTACCAAATATACATAAAAAATCATTAAAATCAGTTGAGCCGTCACGAAGGAGTGCGACCACAAACACCGTGACACGAGATTTTTATATATAAGATAATGCAATTTAGTGTCATTGTTGTAGTAAAGTTTGATCTATTTTGGCACTTAATTTTTTACTACCTAATTCATATTGTAATAAAGAATGTATAATATAAAAACAAAACGATTGTAGTAATTAATTAACAGAAACCTAGAAATTACTTATATTTGTTTTATACATCAATTTCACGTATTATCTGTAATTCAAAATGTTTTAATTTAAGCTTTCAAATTCACAATAAATAACCCGTGTTTAAATTTAGCATACATATAGTTGACGTATTTAACGTATAAAATTGATTAACATAAAGACATTTTCGTCATAGAGTAAACCTTTAGCAATACCAGAATTAGACTATACACTTTACGCAGTGTCTTTTTTTTTCTTTCAAATCGCATTTTACATAAACGCAAATATTCGGAATGTTATATAATTCCATATTTTAGTAGGAAATTATAACCGTAACGGGTAACAAGACCATTAATTTACATATATGTATATTGACAAAGAAGTGGTTAACATTTATTACATGCAAAATTTCAATTAACAGTTTTAATATTTTTAAAAATTAAATTATTTGTGAACTGGTAACTGATTATAAATTTTCAATAAATATTTGTCTCCATTTACGTGTTATCCAAAACAATGCCATGCTAAAATAAACTTTTATTTTTAAATTAAAAATATATTAATTTAAAATGGCGTGTCAGTAATAACTTAAAAATATAATTAGTATCACATCATAAATATGGTATCATTGAATAATGAAAGGTCTTCGCCCTACGATTATGAAATAACTTTTACAATAATGTAGAATGATAAAATAGTTTGTAATATATTTTTATCTAATATTATCTCTTACGACAAGTACATGACACGTTCTCCGTATAAACATATGTTCTAAAGGTCATATAAGCAGTTCTTACGGAGCAGTGAATGTAGTAACAGTTTAGAGACAGTACAGACTAGACTTACTATTAACAAGATCTGTTCCTAACCCGTTTGAGAAATATATAGCCACGTTCATTACAATATGGTTTACGATGTGCTCTACATTCCATTCTATAGCCGATGTAAAGATATGTATATGCAAATAAGTTTACACTTATAGGATTTAATAGATTCAAGTCTTAATATTTCTACCCCGTTGCGAAAGGTAACCGAAGAATCCATATAATATACGTGAATACTGATCCTCTTTGCACATTGTACGCACGGAGAAAAGATTTGGCATAGTTAAAGTATATATGGAGAAGCTGTACAGAAAGCTTATATTTATACATAATATGTAAAATAGAAATAAACAAAATATCATGAACATTTCATACAGTCAATGTCAAGTACATAACAGTCTGTAGTCAAACAGTTGCACAAGCTACGGTTGGCCTAGCGGTTAATGCAGTTGCCTCGCTACAACTACCGCGTCGAACTATTTATTGTGTATTCACAAAGAATTGTTCTAAGTTAGGTTGTCACATTGTTTCCGTTAATTGTGCAAATGAGCAGATGTCATAGTACAAAAAAATGTAGAGATTGTCATCAAATAATCTTTTAATAAAAGTTGCTAATGATTTAACATAATACAGATTTGACAACGTATATATATACATATCCAAGTACTTGCTGTGCCCGTGGCTTCGTTCACGTAGGACTAAAAAATATTTAATATTTTTTGCTTGTTTTTATAACGTTGTTCAATACAACTCCTGTTTGTGGTAACGGATGTTAGCTTAAAGCCCTCGTCAATGATTGCTCTATCAAATACAAAACTAATTTTTGATAGCCGACTAGTAGTTTCTCAGATTAGGGCGTTCCAACAAACACACTTTTCCACTTCATAATATTAATATAGATACATAGTTAAATTTTGATAAAAGTATCTCAGTGATATGCGAATGAAAAAAAATGTATTCCGATCAAATTTAGAACACTGGGTGATCTATGGCTATTTGATTTCGACCACCATACACCAGGAGTAAACCCTGTTATAGTTACATACTTGGCTTGTCGTATTTCGGGATTGGTATATCCAGTAATTACGTGAAATGGTTGAGATTTGTTTACCTGATGACTGGCGACTTCTGTGCTGAGTGTGATATATCCATCACTGTAATTTATTTTGGTTTCTTGTCATTTTCTATCTTAAATTCAATTCGGAAAAGTAAATTAATTTTAAAGTTACAAGGTAATGAATAAAGATTTCTATAAATAATTAAATGTGATTATTTTTATATGGTATAAAAAACCTTCCAATATAAATTACTAGTGGTTCTTATGAAATTTGACATTTATAAGTCAACTAGCTGTATCTACGACTTCGTTTGCATGAAACTAAAACATTTTTTTTATTGCTCCTATTGGTGGTAGCGTGATTTTATTAAATAAAGCCATTGTCATTAATTAATTAATGTTTGAATTATTAAATAATGTTTGTAAGCCAACTGCTAGTTCCCAAGATTAAAGTGTTCAAGAAAATAACATTTTCCGCATTATACATTAGTATAGATAATACGGATATTCAATATTGTCTATATTAATCCTGAAGCAATTAACCCGCCGCGGCCTCCTTCCGCAGACGCCTGAGCATAGGTTCGATCCTCCGGACAGGAGCCCTCGAGTAACTCTGCTCGTGTGATACAGTAACACTCTACATCACTGAGATTACACCATCACACCGCATACCATTCGTGCACACTCACACGTTAAGTACACGGTTCTGTAAGGGACTACCCTCGCGGCGCTTGAGCTGCTTACCTGATAAGGTCGTAGTTAGTATCATTAATTTAGTAATACAGAACCTGTAAGTCAGGATCATGAATCTTTTTTCATTTAGCGGCAGCAGCCCTAGCCGAGGTTCGGCCGTCCTGGTACCCTTGTGCCTGCTGCCTCGGGGCTGAGTGCCCTCAGTACTCGCCCCCAAAAGTTCGGTGAAGCTGTCAAAGCCCTTGGTGCTAACAGCGTAGGTCAGGCAGAAAAAAAAAAAAAAAAACAAGCAATTATGAGTTCTAAAGTCTGGCCGGTATAATAAGACAGTATTAGAGAATTGCAAGGTATTCCGGTCTAGACTTATAATATGACATGACTAGAGATAAAAGGCGTTGTTAGGTTTTTATGTTCTAGGATTCATATATTTATGCTAATCTTGAACCAATTATAAACTCGAAGTAAAGGCATCTCAACATACAGTTTGAGGGACAAGATAAACCTATCATTGTACATTTCTATCATTACCGCTTATTACGAAAGAATAAAGCATGACGTTTTTATACGCACCATCTATATTGCACCAGTTTCGAATACATAATCAATTATGTGATGATATTACTCTATCTGATAAATTTGTAAATTCAACGATATTTAGTTTTAGAATAAAATAATTGTGACTATAAATGAAACTTATTCCAAAACGTCCAACTTCTGAGTGTTTTTTTTTTATATATAAATGCATTTACGCAATCCTTCGTGACCAGGCCAGGCCTTTTGTTTGTATCGATACAACAATCATCGCATTGCCCCGGCCTGATATTAAAACGGGCTCCTCAGGTAGCATGACGAGCTGACCTAACAGACAGTCGGCTAATCCACTGATGGTGGACATAATCGCTGCCGTAGTACGCTTTTCAACCAACACGAAAAGACTAGGTGTTATAAATACTAGAAATTATAACATTTATCTGTGTTACGATTATGCTTTTGCAAAGATATTAATAGTAAATAAACTGTAGGAAATATGAAATAATAACTCTGTTTAAACCGAATGCAGTCTGCTGTGACGTTTGACTCTGATAATGTCATACTCACAAAGGATTATGTTACCATTAGAAATATGTCATTCTTAAAAGGTTTTCGATAATGAAATTTGATAAGGATAGTTGACAGCCATTTTCCACGTATGATGTATAATTGAAATGAACACAATATGTCCAGTAGGTAACAACAAAATAAATATTTAAATATCACTTCATCAGTTTCTAGGCTTCTAGTTCAAAACCTCGATTGTATTTGTATTTTGAAATAGATTTATTGCCAGATATTATATGACACTTACTTTTTTTCTAGGCAAAATTGCAGCCCGTTATCAATAAAAATCACAGAATGACAATTGACTATCACCATAAGGCGACTCTAAAAGAAGTGTCAAAGCTCTCGCTGGTACATGTCTGTACGGGGGTTTGAGTATCGCGGTAGTTTCTTTTTAGTAGATATTTGGTACAGTTTTTTATAGTATATAGACTTCGCGTAATGGCCGCGGGAAATAGAAAAATGCTTTACCACCATGCAATACGCAACAGTGCTGCTCTCGAGGCTTGCCCCGACATTGCTATTACGCATTGCGAGTGGAAGTCTTTGAATAGATTTTCGTACAAGCTTACTTATAAGCCTCTTGACTAATAGCTATATGCTAGTTAAACCTAAAGCATCTTTTACTCACGGCTTGATTAATGGGCATATACCAGTCTATCTCGTAATGGAATGCTGTTAATCGTACCACTAAAGCAGGTAATGTTAAGCATAGCATATAATGTGGCTATGTAGTCGAACTAAAGTGTAATTTTCTACTACTTAGAAACAAGTAATTTTAAGTAATGACTCTAAAGACTTGAAATTTCGTGTCTTTTAAAGTGAGAAACCCTATAGATAATTATCCATAAGAGCGCCGCTTCTAAAATAAACAATAATATGTGTGCAGATTAAACATTTGTGAACACGGTAAACATAAATAATGGATTACTTTTGTATTCAGGATAAGTAGAAAGTTTGAATACTATTATTGCAAGTATCGATGCATAGAATTTCAATCATAAATTAAGTACTTATATCATTTCCTTATGAACATTCACTGCGTGATGTTAACAGGCGCCAGTTAGGCATCTGAAATATACATAAGACTGGTAAAATAATATACATGAGAAATAAAAGTTATCTATGATATCTACGCAACGTATTAAGAATAGATTACAAGATTCGTTAAAAATATCTCATTATTAAGATACCGTGGATAAATAAGCGACTAAAAATCAGAACTCAAATTGTCATATCAGGCTGTAAGATTTGCAATACATATTATGTACGTTCTGGTAGATTCCAAAATTCGACAAACCAAACAAAAGTTAACCTAAAGGGGATTTTTACCATATAAATGGTGTTCGCGAATTAGTTGGGTATAGATTTTTTTTATCTTGGATAATTCTTTTGATGATTTCTTCTGTCCTCAGGGGTGGCGTTATTAGCTTACAACTCCACAGTGTACCTCTGCAGTAAGAAATGGGATGACACAGAATCGGTCTCGCAATTACTGAATCAAAAATTTTACGATATTGCTTGACCAATGCAGATAAATCCGCTGATTCCGCATTGCACAAGCATACGAGTTCCAAAGTGCATAAGGCGGTCGTAATTTAGTTACATATGAATGTTTCTGTTGTATCAGATCGAATTAAATAAATGTATGTCCGTTACCATAGCTAATATTTGTTAATGTTCTACGATAACATTCCAACCTTAATATGATATTGCATATAAGAATTAAAATCCTAAGGGTGGATACTTCCTTAATGCGAAAAGAACCCATAAATGTAGGCTTTTATTGTGTTATATACCGTTCAATGAACCTTTCATTTTTCCAAATGGATACTTTATGATAATGTGACAATAGAAATTACATCTTATAGATTAGCTTTAATTTTTTTATATATAATATTGGGCAAATGAGCAAGTGTGTCACCTGATTGTAAGTGATTACCACCGCCCATGGACTCACAATACCGGGGGAAATACAGGTGTATTGCCGGCCTTTATGCTTGGGTCATATCTAAATGTTATATGAGTACTCCGCTTTTTAATATATCTCGGTTGTTATACATTCTGTGTTTCGCAATTAACAATGCTTAAATCATTCTAGGGTTAAAATCATCATATATCAATTATAACCCGGTTATGTCTATGTACTTAATCAAAATTAGGTAGTTCGGTCTCAACAAAGTTGCGTGTTGTGTTTATATTTTTTACTACGTTAAATTTTAACTGTTGTGATGATACGTTTTCCCGTGGCTATAAAGTTAAAACCTATACAGGGTAAAAAAAGAAAAAGAAAGCATATTACTCGTACATTTTCTTTATTCTGTTATACACTTGTTTCGTCAAATATCTATATTAACATTGATTATATCCTTTAATATGGTTACGAAGTAATTTTTTTTTTAATTGTATAAATGAGAGAGAAATAAAAAAAACTAAATGTCTGTTCTTAACTATACTATATATTTTTTAAAGAATTATAAATAATCCTATTTAAAGTATTCCGAAGCCTTTTACAATCATGTCGCATAAGATTGTTTGCCAACCCGCTGTCTAGAAACATTTGGTATGAATAATAACAATGTATAATTAAGATAATACTAAATTATATATCTGATAAGTAATCCCCTTATACTGGCACAGTTACTAGTTACATAATAACGTTAATTAAAGCTAATAACTCTTTTGGAGTATACTGTATTGACTTTATAATTAATACTTATTTGTAGCTTATATTTAGCTGTGCTTATAATTGTTATATACAAGATTATGTGGATGGGCCCATTTGTACATTAACTAGTTTCAAATTAAATTATATTTCTCTTATAAAATATATATCCTTTTTTATAGTTATAAACTATGTTTGGCTATGGTATAAACTATGGTTTATGGCTATAATCTCACTTGATGTTCAGTGACGATGTGGCTCAAAACACGCTAAGCCTAGTAGAGGGAGTGTCTCTCAGGTGCAACTACCGAAACAACACCTCTAGGTATTTGGCGGTTGATTTTCAAATTGAGAGTCATAGCTTGCCAGGCGGGAAATAGAAAAAGCTCTACTACAGTGCTATGGTTTCATCATGATGTATTCCTTAACCGAAATCTCAGGCTCATTGCTGCGATTCCATCTCACGTCCATTGACAATTACAATGACGTAAGTATACTTCTGTGCAAGAAAAAGTACAAGAAAGTACAATACGAATAAATTTATTTCGTACTAGTTGCTTCGGTAGACGTCCCAGCTTTCCCAGTACCTCGTGATAACTCGACCATACTGGCACGTATCGAGTAATTTTGGACTACATTTACTTTATATATTTATATAAATATCAATTTTTTTCAAGAAAATTAAATAAGCATAACTGGTATTGTAGTAGTTGAATCACATCGAAGATACTATTACATCTATAAACACTTTGCATTTTGATCTATTTGAACCTAAGATATATGGATTCTATTTGCCTGTACTACAACTATTTAACCGAAGAGGAAAAACAATATATTTACCATTTAATTAAAACGATATAATTTTGTATAAATTATTTAAAATGACTTGACATAATTATTATTGCCTTTAAGTTACTGACAATATTTGTAATGACTAATTATTCTGTTTTTTGCGTTTATTAGGAATAAGATTTTCTATGTATTTTAGTTACGAAGCGAAAGGTTCATGATTAACACAATGGATACGCGTATTCCTTTTTTTTGTGATATCATGCTCCAGAAAAGGTATTGCAAAAACTAATTGCATAATAGCCCAGTTATTGAATATTATAAAGAGCAGACCAATGTTTACTGGTTTACGTAGTAATTTTAGTTAACGGTAAAGCTACGTAGAACCACCTCACAGAAATATATATGAAAGTTTATGTAGAACGATTTTAATATAGTATACAGGTACCATTCCTATTAATTTCAGGTGTACTACGGGAGACTAGAAGCTTAGCAAGGAAGTTACAAGACTATGCTAATGGAAATTATTCTAAATATATGCATAATATGGAAATATGTAGTATTCAATGGTAAACTTTATGCATTTACTTTACTTTATATAATTATGAAGTTGTATGCATAATTATAAATTTTAATTTGAAAACCACTACACTCAGTGTGTCGGAAGTGGCGAAGAAACTGATTTAACAAACACATCATCTGAAAATCATTCAGTTCATAAATTGAATTATACCTAATTCACATATATATGGAAAACGGTAAACAGTTAACGACGGTAAAACAATATTTATATTTTCTACACATATTCAGAATGACTTCCAAACTAGGCAGAGCCTTGATAGACAGGATACGATTACACAGTTTATTTTTCAATAAGAAACATCTCAACGGACCTTATAGATAAACAATATTATAAGATGAGAATATACATTAAATAAAACTCTGCATTTTCAAAGTAATAGTTTGGTTGGCCTCTATACTTCCAATCGGGCAGATTACGTAACAACATTTATACTTAACGGCAATCATTCATTGCACTTAGACACGTTACACTAAATCCGTCTTCGCATTGTGATTCACCGAGCTAAGCTGAATACAAACGTGTCGACTTTTGAATGCACAACGCGGCACGCGCCGGTTTTGTTTGTTTCTGATTACGACTTACTATAATTAATATTATGAATGGAAGCAGATGACGACTACTTATACGTTTCAAGTCATGTTAATGTCGCGATTTAAGACTTAAAAACACGTGGTACATTGAAATAAATAAATCAAATAAGTTTTTTTATCGTCAAGTAAGATTTAGCGAAGTTAAACAAACGATAACATGTTATTGGGCTAAAAAACCACTGAAATATTTTGAAATATTTTTAGAAATAGTAGAAAGAACCTATGTGATTGGTTTAATAATATGAAATGGAAAACAGGCATAATCTTGACCTGATGTTGTTACTGCAACTTAATGTTATCAAAAGCAAAACCAAAGCGAACCCTAAATTAAATTGGAAAATGGAATTAAAGCATCTAGTATTACAGTGCGTGTATTTAAACACACCATTCAAAATTCCCAAAACCCTATCAAGACGTCATATAATATATCATTATGACATGGTTTTAGAGTTATGATATTTTAGTGAAATTTAGAATTTAGTTTACTACTCGTATTCAATGATTTGCATTAAAACATAAATATGTTTTTGATGGACTGTGTAATAATATTGCATTTGTATTCCTCTTGGCATGCCTAATTATAGATCAACGTTTTATTGTTAATAACTTGCATATGAATAAAACACATTATTTGTATTTCAATTTAAATTATTTATGTATTGAAATGAATAATATTCGTGTAAACATAAGAAATTATTATTATTTATGTATTTAACTAAGATCGTTTTCACTTCTTATTTCATTAAATATAAATCATATACATTAATTTCATTCAGGTTAGGCTGTTGCTATGTAAATGAACGTGAGACCATCCAAAACAAATTGGACAAATCAACGAGGTGTTCGACATTCTATTGATGGCATGGAATGCACAACGACGACACATACATTTCTTATCTGATTAAACGCTAATTAATTATTATGAAACTAACCTTGTCAAGGAATTTCATAAGAAAATAATTTTATTTGTAAAGTACAGGCTTGATATTTTTGAAGCGATGATAGCTCAGTGATAGTGTGTACGGACTCCGCGTCAAGCGATGTGTATTTGAATCCATCTATAATGAGGCAGAAGTTTCTGTGAAGGGAAACATCGTGAGGAAACCATAGCATGGTGGTAGGGCTTTTTCTAATGGCCGCTTTGTTAGCAACCACCCTCAAGTTGAAAATCTGCCATCAGATACCAATAGGTGTGTTCCAGAAGTTTCACCTTGGAGCCAGTTCCTCCACAGGTTTAGCTTGTCTACCAACTTGGACCGTATCGTCATTTAAGATCAGGTGATATTATTATGGCCATTACGCTAAACCTTATCTATAAAAACATTGTTTTATTAATAAAAAGATTGTTTTTTTTTTAATATTAAACGTAAATTTCAAAGCACTTGCTCTTACAGGCATACCATAAAGAAACTTTATTTATATTTAATTAGATTTCAGTTAAAAAATATTTCATTACATAAATAATAATATAGGAGAAATCAAATCCATTTGTATTTTCTTCGATCTTTGAACAAAGAAAACAAATAACCAATTAAAATTATTTTGGAATACCTCATTTACAGATAAACAATAATGTATTCGACAAAGCAATAACTCTTACGGAATCCCTTTTACTTATAATTAACCATGATCTAACGAAATATAATCAGGATACGTCGTGAATGTATCGAGTCTTATTTTTATGGACGATGGGCCGTAACGTCGCGCCTGTGTTACAACAATATAACAAAGCATGTCTGTATCTTTGTTACTCGAGATCAGGATCACTATATGGACAGATACAAATGTTACTTCTCAACAATAAATAAAAATTAGCAGCTACATGCTATATGAATCTAAAAATACGAATCTACGAGTCTAGTCGTCAAGTTGACAATGGTCTAAAATAGAGATACTGCTCTTATAGTTATATGTGATACCTTATTAGATCCGGAATGACGCCTAGAAAAATGAACAAAAATTGAGAAATTCCACAAATATTGTTAACTAAAAAAACTATTATAAACTTAGTATGAATATTTTTGTAACTTTTATGGCGTGATCTTGTTAAGTATATATAAGAAAGGCTCCTCGAAAAAAAAAAATTTGACGACAATTATTAAAAAATATTTTTATATTTACAATGAAGACGGAAGTTCGAGAAAATTTTGTTAGTTAACAATCGTTTACCTTGTTGAAAAATTAACTTTAAGTAAAATATCCAACGGGAATAAAATTTTAAAGTATTCAGAATACTGTACAATTTTATGAAATTAAAAAAAAAAACATTCCTTTAAGAAATTAATCAATGTGTCGTACTCGCTTTTGACGCCGAGTGCGAATCCTAAAATTGTCGCGCAGATTATTTTTTTTCAGCTTTAAATTAAAATCATAAACAATGCAGATAGAGTTCAGGGGGCGAGTGTTTTTTATTGAAAATTTCCTCCTGTTTAAGACTTTTTTTTATTTGTTAATTCATTTTATAGTCAATATATAATTATATATATTGTCTAGTCAATATAAGTTATAGTAATCAAGTAGTCAATATAAGTTATATAGGTTTAGCGTTATGGCTATACCTACATTTGATTTATACATGTTATTTTTTATGTTTCTTCGGCTCGACTAACTATTTTGTTCTTGAGTACTAGTACTTGAGTACTTGAGTAAATTTCCATAAATTATTAATAGTCTAAATGTAATATTTCTATAGAGTTTTTATTACAGGCATCCGTGTTAATGAGGGACTTTCGTGACCTTTCGACCCTGATGTAAGGCTTAGTACTTTCTGTCTTTATTTCGGTTGTTTAGCCCCCTCATGACATTTCTACATCGCCGAATGACCCCATTTCAGAAAGATGTTAACAATATCCTTGCTAACATTATAAATGCGAAAGTGAGTTTGTTTGTTTATTACTCTTTGACTCCTAAACCGCTGAGTAGATTACTATTAATCTTGGTATAGCGATAGATGCAAAGTTGGAGACAGTGATAGGCAATTTTTTTGACAAAATCAATATTAACGCGAGTAAATCCGCACGTAAAATCTAGTATTGAAATAAAGCAGAAAGAAAGAAGAATCCGTATTAAAGATATACATAATTAAACACACAATTTTTCAGTAATGACATATTTTTCAATTTACTAATTTTGGTGAAATATAAAAATTTATATAAATAAATGCAGCGACCGAACAGAAACAAAAAGATCTGTTCCCATAAGTGGCAATATTTGCTAGTTTTACATCTTTTACATTCCTCGCACTAAAATTTTAAAAGTATCAGAGTAGATTCACTTATAAATATGAACGAGCATATTTTAAACCAAATTAAATTGCTCATTTATCATAGATAGGATAACACGATCACTTTTTTGAAGTTGAAAAACTACCACCTCTTTGGAATCAACATGGAGTCATGGAATAGAAGAAACGGCGAAAGAACTTCTTCAGCAATCGCACTTATTAATATGAAATCATAGTTACGCAAAACTGAAAAATATTAACAACTAGCTGACCCGGTGAACTTCGTATCACAGTACTAATCTTTGAATTTTTTGGCTTTTCTGTACTATAATATGTACTATTATATTTATAAACCTTCCTCATAAATCAATCTATCTATTGCTAAAACTGCATTAAAATCTGTTGAATAGTTTAAAAATCTAAGCGAACAGACAATGGAAGCAACTTCATTTTATACTGTGTATAATAAAGATATCTCTTGTTAGAGTGAACCGAATGCGATGAAACAAAAACTAAGTAATACTCCAAGTTACGTAAAAATTTTACGTATAAAAGTTGTCTACATTGGTTTACGTGATGCGTGTACAGACAAACAGAAACAAATTTCAAAAATGTGTTCTCTTGGTTATCCTTCAACACCTTAGCAATTTTCTTTTTATATTTTCAATGGGAAAAACCACTTTTCTACAGATTTATTATATTTATAGATTATGTAGTCCCATGCATTTTTATCTGGTAATTATGTAATACGCTCTTTTTTTGTCTCTTTGCTGAATTCCCGAAAAATCGCGATAAATAATGCTCAACTGGACTGATTAAAGAATAATTATAATAAATTACAAGCTCGTGTTGACCATGCTGAATTCTTTTGCTCATTATCAAAGAATAAAGTCGTTAACAGTGTCTCATATAGTAGTCAATATAACCATATACTAACTGTTTTTATCTCTAACGGAAATTTTATTTTAAGCAGCGGACAAACTTCATGGTTATTAGACCTGTCATTATGTCTAGACAAGGCGACACAGTTTATCGTCTTTTTATGTGTATATACAAACACGTGGTGAAGTGTATTAGATACCATAGAAAAATATCGATATACTAAATAAGTTATTACTATATTACGAAATATAATAATCAACTGGAATAACTAGCCTTTAAGACTTTAAGCACATTACCCAAGGTATCTATGTCTTTAATATTCATTGTGTTATAAGTACATTATATGTATTTTATTATATACCGTATTATCGGGCAAAGAACGAAAACAGCAGATAGTTTCAGCGAAGCGTTTAGTGCTAAAATGTAAGCGTTTAATGCATGGAAAATTATTCATGACTAAGAAAGCGTATGCATTACATCCTACATGTTATTTATATATTTACAACAAATTAATAGTTTCTCTTGTGGGGTTCTTTTTGAATAAAGTTTTGAAAAAAACATTCCATCTCATTTCAAATATTTTTGAACAAGTATAAAAAAAAGTTCATGTCTAAGAATTATTAGCTGTAGTTTTTAACTACACACCTAATGTTTAGTATTTATTTGTGATCGCAGAATTATTGAAATTAGATCATAATTAATGAAACTGAACAGTTTGAAGATAATAGAAAATATACGAACAATAATTTGCTATAACAACCTCTACAAGTCAATGTAATTTTTTTGCTATTACCTGGCAACATTATAAAATTAATTGGCAACTATTTCTACTCTGTGAAACTGTTTGACAAAAAATATATATTTAATGTAAGTGAACGTTTGAAATATTGAATACATATTAATTATATCTATATAAACTTCTTCTCTTTATCAATTTTAATTCTGTCAAATCTCAGACTTCTACGTGTGCACAGTATTTTCAAGAAGGTATACAAAGTTTTTATTGACGAATTATTATTAATTTAGTATCACAATCTCCTGACGGTCAAGAAAACTACAATACTAAAAACCCGCATCCTTATTACGCAATTCGCATAAGCAAAGCAATAGCGATAGTCATAAATAATTCCTAATATTTTTTTAAAATTTAAGTACACTAAAGCTGATACTTAATACGAACTTGCCATTTCGAAAGAAATATTAAGCGATATTTGTTATCGCTTATAATTGCGAAATATGTAATAAGGACACGGAATCCTATAAAATGTTTTTGTGGTACTTATCGTATGTAAGAAATATTGTAGAACTAAACTTTGACATTGTCAATACTTAGTACTTGCACGAATATAGCATTATTTTTGAATAGATGTTTTTGTCGGATATAATAGTAGGTATATAGATTCTGATATTATCATTGTTTAAACAATAAGATGAGATAGTTTTATCGATTTTCAATTGCTTGAGTAGTTCTATTAAATAGCTGTTTCTTTGAAATGATGTTGATTGTACGAAAATGACAATGCAATTTTTATTATAATACGAGTATACAACAACGTAGCGTACTGAAACCGGCTAATAATGCAGAAGCTAGACCACAATATTGTTTCTACTTCCTTATACGGCTCAATTTAATTGATTAATCTGAGTCATGTTATCGCGATCTAGAGGCTACTCCAATAAAATTTATCACGCTTAAAATATTTAACGAATATTTATTAGTTTGCTACGATTAAATATGAGAAAAGCTTTTGGTAGTAATATTTAAGATTGTAAAGAACTGTTTAAAAAAATCTTTTTTTATTGTACATTTAATTATTTTTTTAGTTTCATCCAAAATTTTCGTATACGGATGGCGAGTATATATACTGTATTTTTTGTTAATAGAACAGTATGAGAAAATCAGAAAAAATAAGAGCCACAAGGAAATTGCTGTTATAAACTTTGTTGACTACATGTTGGTACGTATCACCATCTTTATGTCAATAGTAAGTTGTACACAAAAAAAAATTAATTCACTAATTTTTATTTTGTGGTTAAGCGGTATCGTAACTTGTTTTTTTTTTATATTATGCCATCTGATAATGCAGTCAACTTCGCCAATGATCGTAGTGTACAACATTGATAATGAACAAACTTCGTATAGATAAGGTATATAATTATAAACACCGAATACAAAATCTAATGTATGTGAAACATCACTAACTTAACCTAACAACCGCATTTATGTCAAAAAACTGAAGGTACACAGCATAAACAGTATTGGAATCAATGAGTGCCTAAGTAGCCAATTAGTGGCTTCCACAATGAAAAACTAACGAGATTATACAAATATTATCTTTGATAAAGTCCGCTGTAATTCTAATTACTGTCAAGTTAAATAAGTACACTGAGCTTACCCAGTTTTTTATGAAAAATATTAAGAGTAATTATTTTATTATAATTAAGGTTTTAGCGTTTGACCATAGACTCATCTGATCTTAAGTGACGATACGGTCCAAGTTGGTAGACACGCTACACCTGTGGAAGAAGTGGCTTTCAAGTGCAGCTGCCAGAACACATCTATTGGTATTTGACGACAGATTTTCAACTTGAGAGCGGTAGCTAGCCAGGCGGGCATTAGAAAAAGCCCTACCACCATGCTATGGTTTCCTCATGAGGTTTTCCTTCACCGAAAGCTCAAGCTCATTTTAGGTGGTTAGATCCGAACTCACGTCCCTTGACGCGAAGTTGTACACCCTATCACTGAGATATCATCGCTTCAATTTCATATATCTCGCCCACACATTTCGACAGAGAACCATAAGTGAAACGGCACGAGCCATGTTTAACAACATTGTTACTGGCAAAATATTTACTTTAACGCAATAACCTCTCTGTGACAATAGTAAAATCATTTCAGCAAACATAAGATTGCATATCTAAAATGTATTACACGACAAATGTCTTATGAAAAATAGAAACAGATTTTTATTTATTATAAGTTAGTTCATCTTTTCTTAGATTATATCTAGGCATATTATTTCTAACCTTATAGTGTGTTGTAACTGATGAGATACAAGTAGAGATGTTGGCAGAAGCTAGAATACATGTTAGGTACACGTATTATCTATGATGTATATGTTTATGTGACGTATTATTGTAACGCTATATAGGATTTTTGTTTTTTTAATTGTTGCTTGGTTTTGTTGATTGTGCCACAAACATATTATGTTTTTGAAATAGTAAACACATTGCTACGAAACCAATAAGACGGATATAAATTTCAATCTTCAAATGAGCCTGAACGTTTGTTGAAGGAAGGTTTGTTTGTTTGTTTGATTTTCAGTATATGTTTATGCTTATATCATTGGTATATTAAATTATGTTGTATGAGTTCATTGCTACCATTGTAATGGTACTAAAATATCGCGCAAGGGTCAACTATCACTTGAGCTTGTTTCCTAGAACATTAGTCCCCGATTTACAACAAATTAGGAGTTCATAACAAGTTATTACAATATGATAAATGTTACTTATGCAATTGTAGCTTTGCCACAACACAATTTGTGATTATAATTAAAAAAAAAATCTTTATCAATCCGTATAGTCGTAACCTCCTATTCACTAATCATTTAGTTACGTCAATACACTTTGTGTTCTGTGGGTGGTCCTCGGAATGTTTAAAAAGTTCAAGCGAAATATCTTTCACAGATAAGTACTTGAATGGAATCTAGTTTGTTTCTATTTATAAAGACAGTATGAAGATAGCTTCTATCTCTTCTAGAGTCGAGTAACATTTTAATAGTATGGATGCCTTTTTAATTATATTTGTTAAAATTAATAAAAACCAGATTTTGAAAAAGCTTGCGTACTTAAATCTTATATATAAAATTCTCGTGTCACAATGTTAGTTGGCATACTTATTTGAAATGGTTTGACTGATTTTTATAAAATTTTATATGTACATTCGGTAGGTCTGAATATCCGTCGTAATCAACAAAAACTTTTTTTTTACAAAAAAATTTGTTTTTTATTTTTTTATGGTGTGGCATTAAACATGTAACCCTAAATTTTCACCTGCCTACCCTCATCCTCTCATTTTTAATACAACCAAAGTATTCACTAGAAATAATTTATAAGACAGAACAACGTGTGTCGGGTCAACTAGTAATCTATATAAGCTTAATGTCAATCACATACTGACAATCTTCATAAAGCAGTTTTACTTATAGAACCTACTAAATAGAAATTTTGAAACCTTAGTTTTCAATGTTACTGAAAATAAAATATTAATATTCATAATAAAATATCTTAAACTACAATTTGTTTTTATTTGTCTGCAAAAAATTAATCAATCGTTATATCAGAATACATTAAAGATTGGGTGAAATTCTGTGACAATAGACAAGGCCGGTCGATAACACAATATCTGTTCCAAGTAACTTAATAACAGATTTTGCATGGCAATAAGGAAGCTTCAACTTGAGCTCTATCTAGATGATATTATATTAAATGCTATTGTGAGGTGTTTGAATTGAATTCAATTACAATGAGGCGAGGGAATATGATTACTCAATTGGTTATATTTAGAATGGTATTTGTTACTACTTAAATAATTTAAAATTATTTGTTCCAAACACAGTTTGCTTACGTTAAAATTCTGTTGTACCGATACACGAATATAGCAATTACGTTTTAAACTACTATTAATAGAATAACTACCGTTTGTCATAGAAGCTTACATGATGAGTATTGACATGATGATAAATAAGCACGACACATTCCAAAACGAACAGTGACTCCTGATCAGACACGGACGCTGATCGTTGTCACATTGGTGAGCAATTTCTACCGTAAAAACTTCCAGGTAATTGGCTTCGGAATAGTAGGTGTTTTATTTCGTTAAGACTGTATTAGAGTCTTATTGTAATATAAGAAACATAAAAGCTAGCCGAGTCCCGTACTTGAACTTTTATTCTACTCTTTAGCTGTCTTATAAATAAGTTTGTACTTAAATAATTTACACCTTTATTTAAATCTTTCTGAATATAGGGGCTATCGAACGTAAAAATTGGAGTATTCATAATTAAAACTATGGAGGTGACCATACTAATACACAGAAAAAGATAAAAATTGATCAAGTAATTTAGAAGGAGAAGAGGTACAAAACTCACGTGACAGATTTTATATATAAACATAATGTTTCTTACTAATATTATAAATGTGAAAGTGAGTTTGTTTATTACGTTTTTACGCCTAAACCGCTGAATCGATTATGATGAGTTTTTATATAGATGTGAACCCACAAACGTTAGCTAGTTTTTTTTCGCGAAAACCTTATTGAAAGTGGGATAGGGATAAACTGTACATGAAACTTTTTTCTGCGTCATCCGATTGGTTTGATAAAATGAATGTTAACCTGAGCGAAGCCGCACCTAAAATGTTGTACGATATAAATGAATCAAATCTTGCAACAAAATTTCTGTCTAGTTCTACTTAACTGTTTAAATCGTATTTTGGTATACTGAATTAAATTCGATAATAATGAAATCTATACGTATTTTAAAACAAAGTCCCCTGTCACGTCTGTTAGAACGCGTTAAACACAAAACTACTGAATAGATTTTCAAACATTTTTCTTCCATGAACGAAATAAATTATGAGGAAGGCTTAAAGTTTTGTGTATAATCATAGAAAGATGAAAATATTAGAAAAAATCATGCCGACTGAGAGTTTTATAGATATAGTTTTATATTCTATGTAAACCATTGAACGTAGATGAAAAATGTATAATAGAATTATTCCTCCTAAAGAGATCCGTTATATGTCTATATTCTCTTATTAAAATATCTTTGAATAAAGCAATTTTACGTAACCTCAATGAATTAAATTAGTTATCATATATACTCTATTCCTATGTGAAGCGGGGGCGGTTTTCTAGTAATATCATCTTTTATTATTGCTAAGCTTAGCGTTAAGGCCAGAATCTCACCTGGTATTAAGTAACGATGTTACCCAAGATGGTGAATACGCTAACCTAGTGGAGGGACTGGCTCTCAAGTGCAACCGCCAGAATAAACATATATGTATTTTACGGCAGATTTTTCAATTTGAGGATGGTAACTAGCCAGCCGGGCATTAGAAAAAACTCTACTATCATGAGGTAACTATTGAGGCTGTGCATTACTCTCAACATTCCACAGTCAAGCAACATTCGGGACTTCAATTATCTTCGGGACTTCCAATCCGCACGCCAAAGGTTTTGCGTGCTGGCCACGTAATTGCTTCTCCGACCCCGTCGTTAAAATAACGAGATTAAACGCGCTTCTCCCTGCCATGTCCACCAATCGCATGTGTCCGCGCACACAACCGTATAACCACCGTCCTCGCCGCCGAGGCCGAGTGGATAATTTCGCTCCCACTCTGCTCGAGCGATACAGTGACACTCTACATCACTGAGAATACACCATCACACCGCATACCATTCGTGCACCCTCGTGCCTTCAGTACTCGCCCAAAAAAGTTCGGTGAAGCTGTCAAAGCCCTTGGGACTAACAGCGTATGTCAGTTCGAAAAAGAGGGACTTCAATTATCATTATTTTAAATCTTTTGTGTTTTTACTGCAATGCATTTTTTTATTATCCAGAGAAGTATTCTCGTTATTACACTAGATGATTTTTAAATTAATCTATTACATTATATACTAAAAAATATGTTATTGAAATATTTTTTCGTGGACGTCCGGATATCTTTGTGTATTGATGTGTAACGATTACCCCCAAAAAATGTAATGTATTGCAATATTTACCTTTTTATAGCTATAGAATGACATCGGATTACTTCCTATTCCATATGAATGTTTAAATCTCCGTCATTCAATTATAATTACGTGCACTTTTGGATTTTGTAAACTATTATTGAGAAGATCTGATGAGGAATCGTAATGTTGGTCATAGCAACGTCGCTATAAAATCTCGTTTTTATTTTTGTTTGATTATTCTGAATAAGTTTTATAATCCTATATCATGACCATCTTCATCAGTGTCGGTAGACGTACAATAATTGATGTACATTAGTGCAATAACATTATATAATTTAATGATTTCTTCAATCCTAATTGTAGAATATTTTTGTGGAAAGCATCAGCCAATAACAACTATATTTTTAGACATTC
Organism: Actias luna; assembly: GCA_039707435.1. Taxonomy (NCBI): domain Eukaryota; kingdom Metazoa; phylum Arthropoda; class Insecta; order Lepidoptera; family Saturniidae; genus Actias; species Actias luna. Next base: position 8,849,077 of record JAZHAC010000006.1, on the reverse strand, counting down.
ATTAATATGATTGGTAAGTTTTACACTCATCAACGTTTACTCAGTATTTCAACAAACTACATTTTCAACAAATAATCTTGTAAGATAGTAATTAAATATGATTTTAGAAAGTACACTAATTTAATGAAAGTAAAATATTTTTTTATGGATCTACCAGCACTGATCCCCATAGATAGACCTGGGAAATATTGTTTTTATTATTTATTGTATTTAAGTAAAATGACAACACTCCAAAAAGGAATAGAATACTACTTAGGCCCCTTTGGTTATCAGCTTGTGATGTTCAGATAAACAGTAATACAAACGTGTTCCAGATAAGGATATCGCTTACACGTTATTTCCCAAAAACATACATAAGATTCTAAAGAAAATACCCAGATCCCACAAACTACAATCACAATAACTTTCCTTGTCGTCTGGAACCATATTTGAAGCCCTCGACACAAAGTAAATATTTAATAATTACCAAATAAGTCAAGGAGATGGTAAATATTAAAATTAGTCATATTTTATTTTATGGTAAATATTTATACTCACTGGGAGACCCGGTAGGCACTTTCTCCAACCTAGATAAAAAAAAACTTGTATAGGGAATCTGAAATTTAATAATTAACAGTTTTTATGAGAGGAATCCAAGAAATATAATTAACTAGCTGTGCCCGCGACTTCGTTCGCGTGGAATTATAAATAAATAATATTTTTATGCCGGTTTTTGTAATCTTTTTCATTACAACTTTGCTTCTATTTATGGTAGCGTGATGTTTAATAACCTAAAACTTTCCTCAATAATTGTGCTATCAAATACAACAAAAAGTTTTAGTAATCCGAGTTATAGTTCCTGAGGTTGGCATATTCAAACAAACTTTTTCTGCTTTATAATTTTAATATAGATACCTATCTAAGAGATCCTTTAAGTACACAAAAAAGTCTTAAACTAAAGTCCTGACACACGACTTACCACGACAATACTATACGACTGGAGCACCATACACCTGTACTGTTATCAGAGATTCCACAAAAATTATTGTAAAACAAAAGTATAGAATGACAGTCGAGACAGGGGTATTAATGTAACACCGACCATAGTGATACGCTTAGGAGTATAGAATTCCGTAATCATTTAGTAAACATACAAAACAACATCTAGTAATCTAGTGGGGTAGAGGTAATCTGTATCTGAATAGGTTACAACCACCATACATATGCTTATAAGCCCTTTACGGATGATTTTCTCGTTTCGGGATCAGCTAGCGTATATTCAGCGTAGAAGAGGCTAGAGGGCCAGCTTAACAGCGATACACTTCGATGGACTTTTATCTATCCACGGCGATCACTATTTTTGCATTATACTGTGATTAAAATCAGGTATAGTGCTTGTATATCAAAATAATATTACTTTGTCTCTTAATACACAAAAACTTCAAGCGATGATAGCTCAGTTGCTAGTGTGTATGGACGTAGTGTCAAGGGACGTGAGTTGATCCCACCTTTTTTGTCGTGGGGAAAAGTATTTATGTATAACTTCTCAGTCAGGGGGAACTGAGAGGGTTATGTGGAACTCACCCGGCAATAAGTCACCAGGAATACCCACTAAAACCCCACGGCCATTTGTCGCCGGGCTGGAGCGTCTCGGGTTCATGAATGTACCTGCAATGAGCCTGAGCATTCGGTAAAGGAAAACATCGTGATGAAACCATAGCTTTTTCTAATGCCTGTCTGGCTAGGTACTCCTCTTTTTTATTAAAGTGGTGTTTAAGGTGCCAGTTTTTACGGACTTCCTCAGTGCACGCGCGAACGCATTATCCGAGCACAGGTTAAAATGGCATATGGTGACACATCGGGTGCTAACCACCCAACACTACCCACTGAAACGCACCACGGTGATATTTCAAACACCCGTGTTGCCAGAGATCAGGGACAGCTTTCGCAAATCTTCTAGTGCCAGCTACCGACCCTGGACTTGAAAATCTGCCGCCAAATACTTATAGGTGTGTTCTGGCAGTTGCACTTGAGAACCAGTGCATCAATAAGGCTTAGTGTATCCACCATCTTGAGCTGCATTGTGACTTATAATCAGGTGAAGTTGTGGCCATAATGTTGAATCGTAACGATTAAAAAACTATTAAAATTGGTGAAACCGTAGAGTAGGGGACTGATTATGAATATTTGCACACCGGAATTTTATACCTAAATATATTTTTACGTCAATTGATTTTAACCTAATATAGTTGTATTTAAATATAATAATATTTACATAACAGGTAATTCAAACAATAGAGAAATAGCTGTCCGCCTACTAACAAGATAATAAAATATAAGTATAGCTAATAGGACATCTTAAAAACAAATTCCCGCATTATTTAACAGGGGCATTGACATATCTACCTAACCTACACTACTATTATAATAAGGTTAAGTTTGCGAATATGCTTTTAAGGTGGAATTTCTAAGACTATTAATTCGGTTATCAAAATTCCTTTGCTGTTAGATTGATTTTAGATTGAAGTAAGATATTTTTTTTGTTATAGTCTAAGTTTTATTATTACTTAGTTTTATTTAGTAACTAGCTTTTACCTGCGGCTTCGCTCGCGTTTATATTGATTTTGACAAACAAATCAGATGCCGCAATAAAAAGTTTATTCGTCTTTTTACCTCGCTTCCGATAAGTATTTCACAAGAAAAAGTTGCCTATCACCATTCTCCAGGTTCCTATCTATCTCTATACCAAAATTCATCATAATCGATTTAGCGGTTTAGGAGTGAAAGCATAACAAAAAAATAAACAAACTCACTTTCGCATTTTTAATATTAGTAAGGATAAGAATTAATGCTTAAAAAAATTGGTACTTGAGTCATTGATATTTATGTCTGCAAATCATATGGACGCTGGATACATAGTGGTTGATCTTAGAAATATGACAAACCAAAATAAGATCAGCTGATGATATCAGATATCATCGTCATATGCATAGTATTTGAGACACATTCGAGTACGCATCACGTTTAAGCATACTATTTAATGGTATTAGAAATATGTAACCTTACAAGAAGACTGAAAATTAAGTTATTTTATATAAATAAAAGGGACGTGATTTCGAATCCATCTACAATGAACTTGAGCTTTCGGTAAAGGAAAACATCGTGATAAAACCATAGCACGGCGGTAGGGCTTTTTCTAATGCCCGCCTGACTAGCTATCCCCCTCAAGTCGAAAACCAACTACCAAATACGTATAGGTGTACACTTGAGAGCCAGTCACTTCCCTAGGTTTATTGAGTCCACCATTTTGTGCCGCATCGTCACTTAACATCAAGTGAGATTGTAGTCATAAACCATGTTTTCTTATACTTATAAGAAAAAAAAAAATCACCAAGCATTCGGGGTTTTTTACTCGATGTTTCCTTTTCAAATAAATCGATGATTCTTCCGGTAAATAACCTACGGTAATGGACTTAATATCTATTCGTTTATCTGAATCGGTCAACCACCAAGAGTTTCGGCGGATGGCTAACGATATTATCTCGCCTTTTTACGAAGCATAAAAATAAGGAAAAAAGTTTAAAATAGGTATTTATTCACAAATAAAAAACTAACATTTTCTATAATGAACTATTTTGCCATATTTATTTTCTTTATCCATATATTCTTGTTATCGATTTAGCTGAATAAGCGTAAATATATTATGTATTGTCAAATGTTTCCCAGAATTTATGAGGTTATTTATATTTATTCAACCGCGTATTCTTTGTCTGTTAAATATTATTTATTCAGTTGCCAGCAATAAGGATGATTGTACAATTTCATGAATGTTGTGCTCATGAGCAATTTTACAATATATTGTAACGAAATACTGTTTACTTAATAAATAAATTATTCATTTCGTTACACAAATTAGAAGTAAATAATTAATTAATGCCGGCGTAATCTTTCTCTGCTCGAAATAACAGGCGAAACCAATGCGTAACGATGTGGCACATTAACTTTCTTAGTTATGTTACTGCCTTAAGAAAACGACAATCACAAATGAATAGAATGAATAGAAATATCCAATCTACAAAGTGTGCTAAGTAACTGGGCCAAGTAAAATTACAAGCTATCATATAAAGGACGGTGAGAACGCTGGCTAAATAAATTGTCACCTAATATTAAAATCGGTATAAAAAACAGGGATATGGTTACAGCAAATAAGATTTCCAACATAATAGAAAAGGAGTTTACCGCAGCAGAACCAGCGAGTCAATAACATCACAAACACTCTTAAAAAAATTATTAAAAGAACAATATATATATACATATACATAAAAGAAGACCACTAATAAGTATGTTATTTGTACTGTGTCTATTTTATGAGGAGTACTATATAAAAATAATTAAATACAATTAAATGAAAATGGTGCGGGCCAAGAGTCTGCAATGTGAAGATATACATAAATAAAAAAAGCTGTCATTTTGTTGCTTTAAAAAAAAGAAAAATAGTTGCTTGGGAATTGCGATCCCAGGTTAATGCATTTTATAACTTTAAGAATTATGGTTAGTTTTATACACAACTAGTTGTGCTCGTGACTTCATTCGCGTTTCGTTCACGTGAATTATTAACTTAACTGTAAAGCCACTCATCGCGATCAACAATAGTTGAAAAAATGACTGTTTATATTTGCCTGATACAGTTTAATTATATATACACATATATTCTATGTACAAAAAGATATCAAATCCACAAAATAAAATAAAAAACTTCGAAAATAATATGAAACAATTCAAGTCCTTGCGAATATCAACAGATCTCCATTAGGCTCGATTTACTTCAATGAGACTTCCACTACGAACAAATTTTACATATTTCATAAATAAAACACGAACGAAGTCGCAGGTACTAGTTACTATTATATATATCGAATCTTATCTATAAGTGTACGATTACCCCGGCAAGTAATTAACAAAAATTATTTGTGTCTCGCCGTCAAAATTTCAAAACATACTACATGACAAATCTAGCTCTTTATAAGTCAGTAGAATACAGTACCATAATTAAACAAATTCAGTCTTTGCGAAATGACTAGGAACATTCATGGCTTACCACGTCTATAATACAGTCTTAAAATATTCTTTAATCCAGCTAATTTCTGTCTATACTGCTAAGCACCTAGTTTCTAAGTGGTTGAGCACTCTTACATACGACGAAACTGAACATATATTTAAAGTTAAATCGTAGAAGCATTATATAGAAAACTATTTGTTCTGTGATGTATGTAAAAATGTTTATGTGTATGCAAATGTATGTATATGTATATGAAAATGTAAAGAAATATATACGATTTGTCAAGATATGGTTACCATTCAAAACAATATTACATACAATGTTTGTCCCTAATATTGAATATCTGCTAAGGTTCTTTTAGAAGAAGAATAAATTATTTAATAGTTTGGAAGCTATTGTGAATTTGTGTGTATGAATGTAACTCTCTTGTGAATGTTAATAAATACATAATACACTTATTTTTGGAATAATAAATATTTTACATATTATAGGAGACCCCTATATCGAAAGACCATTTAGAGTGAAAGTCAAATATCGGAAGTTGAACATTTGGTGAATGGCGTGAAGGAAAAATCGTGACAGATAATTGATTATGACTCGCGATTCGCTCGTGGTCACGATAGGTCATGAGTTAAAAAGTTCGTACCAACGTCTACATTTTAGCGTTCACTGTTAAATATTTTAAAGAACTTTTATCACAGCTGTAAACAACATTGTAATCATAATAAACTTAATTTATATACATATATATAATTATGAGAATAATAGTCAAAATCATCCCATCCAATTAACCCTAGTCTTCAAATTTACGATTTAACTAAACAAAGTGCAAAATGCATTTTTCATAATTGTTTATTAACACTTTCATATAGTAATATTGAAAATCATTTATCTATAGTTTCATAAGAACTGTGTTGATTCTGAATTTTGTGCATAAAATAAGAAGAATGAGATCTGTAGTTCAGTTCACGTCATCGTATCTTTTTCAGAGTCCATTTCTCACACCAACTGGAGCAATATCTTTATTATCATTGCTTTTGCTATAACTTTTGTCAACAAATATAGTACTTTAATATTTGCGAGTGTGAAATAAAAATGTATTATTATTATTGTCAATATCTGACCAAGTAAATTGTTAAAACGTATATGTATTACTAGTAGTATAATAATTCTATTCAGTAGGATCTCGGCAAAATTAAAAAATCTGGTAAAATACCTATCATTTATGACACAGTAAAACAATGTCACATTATAAGACCAGTCGATGCATATTCATTGATAGAATGGGTTGGAAGAGACTTGACCAGGACGCGAACACTATACACACAATGATAAGCCTGTCACAGTGACTCTTTTAATTTCTCATATTTTGTGGTCAGCTAGAGTCGGCACTTTATCGTGATACCATATGATACTAAATGACGATGTAGTCAAAGGTGGTTAGTAGATAATGTAATGAGTAGATATGCCAAACCTAGTAGAGGGTCCGGCTCTCAAGTGCAACTACCGGTTTTACCCATATAGGTTTTGACTTTGACTATAGACTTTCAACTTGAAGTTCGTAGCTAGCCAGCCGGGGTTTAAAAAGTACTCTACCACTACATACATCATTCGTTCATAACTTCTTCATCATTGTTAATTCTTGTACAACATTCAAGAATATGGATACGTTAGACATGCCTCCTAGCCTCAACCGTATTAATACCAAACACGTTATCTTTTGCACTAACTACATCGCTTCATAGGATATTATGCCTACAATTTTAGTTAGTAAACGAGCTAACACAAAAGGATTAATTGAAATCGGGGTGATAGCTCAAATATGAGGGTGCTCAACCATATGACCTCGAATATTATTACAATCTAAATCTAAATCTAACTTAGCAACTAATAATAACTATACTATATAATTAATAATAATAAAACTTATAATCAAGTAGGTTGTATCTTGAGATGACTTCAATGTCCAAACAAAGTAGTGGTTCTTTTGTTAGAATTTTCCAAAGAACTTTTATAAAATTCTGACATCTCATAATTCATGGTCCATGCTAGTGTCTCTAATACACATCACTTATGTACAATAACCAACCAATATCATACAAAATATAACATACATTAAACAATATAGAGTGTTATAAATAAATTTATGAAAAATTGCTATGTCCGGGAGTTCCTTCGTTAGCGTGGAATAAAAATTAGTAACTTTTTTCAATACAGATTTGCTCGTGTTAATGGTAACGTGATGTTAATTAACCCGACGCCTTCTTCTATTATTGCCTCAACAAATATACAAATAATATACGACTGGTAGTACCTAAGATTAACGCATTCAAAGAAACAAACAAAGTTTTCCGCTTTTATAATATTAATATATATTATAGATACCAAAAAAGACTACATTACAGTACACAAGTCGGTCAAAATTTTCTACATGTTGCAAAAATATCATTGTTGTCATTGTCCTCGATATTGAAAATCCTATTGCAAAATTTCAAAAAATCTACTGATAAATTCTTTCCACATTTATACATATTCGCTACGAATTATGTATCGCATAAATAATTCTTATCATCAAGATCAGTTGCACCACACAGTAATTTAAATAAAACCATACAAAATAAATATTTATCACTAATAAAATTTGAATAGTAATAAAATAATATATATATATTATGAATTTGTATGAATTTGTATCTCAGAATGCTCTAGGATGGAGCAACAAGTCCATTAAATTTTAATTCTATATCCATATTTTAATAATTAATTTCTTTATTAATATTATTTTTTTAATAAATAATAGTCCTGAAATATTGTAACTATAATAAGAATTAATTCTAATAGAAATAAGCCGAAACATTCTATGGATCCGACGTATTAATCAATTTCTTCTACGATCGTACATTTGATTCAGGATTCAAACTTTCAAAGCTTTCTATAGGCGAATAGCTAATTATCTACCACTTGTAAAGCCCATAAAGTGTTGGATCAATGAAACAATTTTCGGATACCGATCATACAAAAGGAGAAAGCCGGCACATGAAATAGGGTTACAACCATAGTGAATCCTTTGTACCGATTAGACAGTACTGCAGTTTACTAAATTAACACTATTATGCCCTTCCGACTGAGAAGGATGCATTGTAGAGAAAGTAACCATGAACATTATGGTTATTCCAATCCTTTGGTTTTAATTATGATCAAAATTTGCAGTTAATTCGTACATATAACTTTCAATTTTGTATTACTCTTTCTAGATTCATATTCAAAATGAATACTGAGTCACGGAATTATGGCGGCAAAATTATTTCTTGGTATTTGAAACAAAATAATATACGTATTGAAATAAACGTTAAAAAATGTCAATTTCAAAACATTGTTTGCCTCTCTTCTCAACTGTATTAGAAAATAAAAACAATTCTATAAATTTATTTTACATATACCTATATTTAACTCAAAATTACAAAATAATATATATATTATTAATCTTAAGTTAAATTTTTTGATACATTCATTTTTGATTTTAACATTGAATTTTGTCACCTAAAGTTCAAATTAAGTATATTATTATTTTTCATATTAAAATGAAACTCTATTTCGTTAACTTTTAATCAAATATAACACTTTTCGCCGTTTTTTTAAACATCTACAGTTGCACGAAGGCAATTAATTAAATGTTCGCATACTGGTGCAGATAAACATTTTTTAATTAATCCTTTTTTCCCTGTTTCTGTAACTTTTTTCGATATAAGTTTGTTCCTATTGGTAGCAGCGTCATGTTAAAACCTTTCTCAATTATGGTTCTATCGAATGAAAAATATATTTTTTGAAATACGACTGGTAGTTCCTAAGATTAGCGCGTTCAGACAAACAAATAAACTTACAAACCTTTTTGCTTTATAATATTAATATAGAATATAGATTATATAATACACAGATTCATCTATATTGCATAGAGCTGTTGAAACTCGTCCGCGGTGCAACTTGAAGCGGTGTTATCGCCCAGTCATTAATCAAGTCTTACGCTAACCCTGTAATAATTATAATTAATAATTTTATCACCTATTCGGTCTGGGCGTCGGCGGCGGCAGCGGCGTCCACGTCTGTACAATCACTCGACAGCTGTTGAACCAGACATTTAATTGGAACCTATTTATCAATGATAATTAATAGATAATTTGTTTTATACAGAGTTTATTTACTATAATTATTTCTATTTGGTATCCATTAAACTTACACGTATCATTCTCGTCTGAAATAAAATGTAATATAGATAAATAATACTGATATTTAAGACATTCAGCCATTTGACGAACAATAATAAATTAAAGTAAAATAACATATAATAATAAGATTTAATTGAAAAATCATATATCGCTGTTGAACACAGAACCATGTATATCGAATTATGTTTGCTTAAGAAGTTATAGTACATTATTTAACGTAGTTTACTTAAAGTGAACGAAAGTTATAATAAATATGACATATTAGAGAATATTACTCACGATAATTAACTTCTCTACAAAAAATTCGAAGCTCCTAACTTTGAAGTAGTGTAATAAAGATTAAAATATGCTAATTTTGTAGTATATAATTATCATTAAGATAATAAATTAAAAATATTTTGGTCAATTCAGAAAAATTTGCAATTCTTTATTCCCTCCTTTTTTAAATTATAAAAATATTATGATGTAATGCATGTGAGACTATGAAATAATATTAAAGTGGATTAATATTTGAATTTTGCAGCTCGTATATTGAACTATACAGTAAAAAAAAAACTTAAGGTTAAGCGTTATGGCCATAATTTCACCTGATCTTAATTCACGATACGAACTAAGATGGTACACACGTTAAACCTGTGAATGAACTGGCTCTCAAGTGCGACTGCCGGAGCACACCTGTTGGTATTTGGCGGCAGACTTTCAACTTGAGGGTGGTAGCTAGCCAGGCGGGCATTAGAAAAAGCCCTACCACTATTCTATAGTTTCCTTACGTTGTTTTCCTTCACCGAAAGCTCAAGCTCATTGTAGGTGGATTCGAACTCATGTCTTTGGACGCGAAATCATACACACTACCACTGAGCTATCATCGCTTCAAACTTAATTAAGTTCAATTTAACTAGGATAACATGTTTTATATTTCTTTTAAAAATAATATTGATATTGAGAACAAAAAAAATATTAAAAGGTCGTACAATATACTATATGTATAAAATACCAGTGTGCATGTGCGTTCTCTTAAAAGGCTTAGAAAAGTTTAAATAATTACTTTTAGTATACTATATGGTTTCATATGGATGGTAACAAGCCGCTCTTAGAACCAGTAGGTGGCTTTGTTTGTGATAAATGTACTTATTTATCTAGATCTAGTTTCATATATTATTGTATTTTTCACATAAAACATATAGGTAATCCTTCGTTCGCACGGTTATTTCTATGCTTCTAGCGAGGTCTTTGGTTATGACGTCACCCGAACGGGTACGCTAGTTGTTTAACTAACAATTGCTTTATTTTTTCTACTACAGTGGCAGTAAACAAGCAAATTATCTATAGACATTACAGTAATGACAGACAGTAATGAAATCATAGCATGGTGTAGAGCTCTTTCTAAGGCCCACCTGGTTAACTACTACCCATATGTTGAAAATCTGCTGCCAAATACCTATAGATGTGTTTCGGCATTTGCACTTGAGAGCTTGTTCCTCCACTAGGCTTAGAATGTCCGCCATCTTGGGCCACATAGTCACTTAATATCAGGTGAGATTGTGGCCATAACAAGATACCGTATCGATTTAATGCTGATATACGGATGCAATATAAGAGCCACTATATTTTGGAAAACGATAAAATGTTTGTCGATAAGTGGCTATTACTTTTTACTTGCGGAAAAGAAAGTGTTCAAAACAAAAGACGAGCTAAATGTTTTGACAATGAGACAAATAAAAACTGTGTTGATTGAACTAGAAGGCTACTAAAGAAATATCCCATGTCTTTCAGACAAGAAATCAAAGTTATGGATATGGTCATCTACTGGCAAAATAGAGGTAATATAGATAAACTAACGTTCAAATTAACTAGTTACTTTATAAGCTTGTAAGGCAGTTACATTCGATCTTAGCCTTGTAAAGACGATTTTGAAACAAAAGTTACAAGCCAATACTACCTATGTATATATTCTGCTATAGATAAAGTAATATACAGAAATGGATTCGTGACATCTGTATTTTTATCAACCATGCTGAATACTAGATCATGGCGCTAGTTTTCTTGCTTTTATAAAGTATCGTCGGTATCAAAGGTTTCCTTAGTAACCGTGTTATAAATAATATAATATTCCATTTATATAGCCAGTGTACAAGTCGTTGCTAAAACGTGATCTATTCTTGTACAACTTTTTGCGTAGCGGTTAATTTTTTGCTGAAATCGAAGACAAGTCAATTATTAAAAATGGATCTTTAACATTCCTGAACTAAATAATATCAAACTACTAGTTAAAGATTTATACCTATTCTTAAATATAATAATTATTATTATACTTTACGATACTGGTATCTATTTTAGTATCACGTTTCTATTGAATGTTGTAACCAAAAGACTATGTGTTGAAATGTATCGTGCTAGTTTTGTAGCAAAAACGTTTTTTTAATGTATGACTTAGAGTCTATATATATAAAAAAATGTATCAGACGTCATTTTTTTCTTTTCTTTGGATGAATTTGGTTGTGAAACCGACAGTAAAATAACTATGACCGCATTTTATTTCATCACCATAAAGTTCATAAAAATCCGTCAAATTTTATCGACATTGTATGAAGAGTACTGAGTTGTCTATAAAATTAAAAAAGGAAACAAATGATACAAAATTGATAATGCAGATCACTGTATCAGAAATTATAAAGAAATTTTAGAGTTCATTTTATATTTACAGTATTTATCACCAACTATCGAACATGCACAATATAAAAATAAACTCATCAGTATCTTTATTAATAGGTACTTTGATAAAATAATATCGAAATCTAAAATAATCGAATAATATCGAAAATCTAAAAAGCACTACCATCATACTTTTGAAGCTACAATAGTACATAAACAAAGAAGGGTATACATTTTAACCTGTCAGTCAATTTTGAATTTTGAATTTAACTTATTATTTTTTATGGTCAAACAAACCACCAGATGGTAAATGGTAACTGTCATCTATTAACAGCTGAATTACTAGGGGCATTATATTTATGACTGAAAAAATATTTAACTACTATATAAATATATATATGTGCTCGAGATCTTGTTCGCGTGGAACCGAAAATGATTTAAAAATTTTGACCAGTTATGTATTTTGTTTTCAATGCTAATTTGCTCCTATTATTGGTAGAGTGATATTAAATAAATAAGCATTAAGCCTTCCTCAATATCAAATACAAAAATAACTTTTGGAATCCGTCTGGGTTGATTCTAAGATTATCGCGTTGAAACAAACTTTTCTGCTTTATAATATTAATATAGATGTTTATTTTTTCACTACTACATTATTATTAATCTTGTTTGATACGAATATGTCCATGTTAGAATTACTTAACAAAAGAAAGGAAAGATATAATTATAAAAAGCTCATTTATTCAGATTATGCAAATAAATATAAGGGTACATAATAATTCCTTTGATCAAGAATTAGGAACTTCTTGTAATCATTTGTATTATAAATATGATTATAATATAACATTACATTTGTGTATTTTACTTAAAATATTGGTAATAAAATTTATATGCATGTATACTTCCTTATTGCATAGCGTGTTGATAAAAGTTATATAATATATTATAACAAAATATTTAAATGATAATTGTAATTATAATTCAATTATTATTAAAGACGCCTGTGAATGAGGTATACATAATATTTTTAAATAAACCGTTGTAGGACAGACAAAAACATTATTATAATTATATTCTGGCGCACTACTTAACTGGGATAAGTGATGCTTTAGTTCTTGGTCGACAAAACCTCGTATGAGAACGATGATGCAAGCTTCCAAAAAATACCATTGGATAACTGAACATTGACACAACAATGTATTGTGAGAACTATTAGCCGTACGTACAGGAAACGTAATCAATTACCGAAACCATTACAGTAGTAAAGCATTTGTCAAAAGCATTGTTAAAATTTAGAAATCGAGATTCAATTAAGTTTATCTCGTGATTGCAAATATATATAAGTAGATACATTTGTTAACGCATACAAAAACGTAGTATGAATAGAATTCAATGTCATTGCAAAGGTATCAATTAGTAATTGATAATTATAAATACTTAAGTTAAAATTTATGCTAGACTTTTCTTAGCTTATCAAACAAGGAATTTTATTCATCATAGCTGTGATGCCCATAATTGTGTTCATCGGTAGGTTTCAGTAGGTTAATTCTACAATAGGCATTCTAGATGGAAAGTACCTTCATGAGGGTCAGTATGTAAGTGTGTACGGGCGCTACGTCAATGAACGTCAGTTCTAATCCTTGCAATAAGCCTGAGCTTACGGTGAAGGAAAACATCGTTTCATATGCCAAAATTTAAGATCAACTTAATACTATTAGACACTAGTCGAAGACTTTCATCTTGAGATACTTTGGAGATATTTTGGACGAGAAGGTTTCGCGTAGTTTCCCAAACGCGGCCCACTCGAGCTGAATTAGACGATTAAACTCTTTCTCGAAGTTGGGTCTACCTAACTGGACGGTTTGCCCCAGGTATATATAACTGTCAACAATTTCGAGCCTAGAGTCACCGATTTTTATAGGAGTTGGCACAACATGGACATTAGACATGAGTTTCATCTTGTCCATGTTCATTTTAAGACCAACTCATTCGGAGGCTCTACTGAGGTCACCGAGCATCGTACTTAGGTCTTCTGCGGTATCAGGCATGACCATGAAATCTTCAGCAAACCGGAGGTGTGTTATGTACTTGCCGTTTATGTTAATGCCAAGTCCCTTCTAATCCAGAACTTTGAAGACATCTTCGAGCGCAGCGGTGAACAGTTTCGGAGAAATAACATCTCCCTGTCTAACGCCGCGCTGCAAAGGTATAGGTTTCGAGGTCTGGTCGTAGTCTACAAACGCTAAACAAAGGAGCAGGTTATACTCCTCGGTCTTCTGTATAACCTGCCGCAGCGTATGAATATGGTCTACAGTGCTAAAGCTTTTTCAGAAGCTGGCTTTTTCGGGAGGCTGGAAGTTGTCGAGCCTGTGCGCTAGTCGGTTGGTGAGGACTCTCGAAAACAGCTTGTAGATATGACTCAGAAGTGAGATGGGTCTATAATTTTTCAAAAGGGTGTCATCACTTTTTTTTGAAAAAGAAAGCCACCACACTTCTTGTCACGCCTGTGGCGTTCTTCCCGCGAGTATGACGGCATGAAAGAGTTTCTGAAGGGCCTCAAGGATCGGTTTTCTTTACTTACGAGTACAAATATTTCATAAAAATGGGTTAAGAGCCATGTTTGTTTTTTAAATTATTTATAAAAGTATAATTGATTACGTTTAAAGCCTATTAATTAAACAATGCCATAAGCTTCCTCGATATAAAACCCAATAAAGTAACTTACGAGTTCAATTCGGAGACAAATTCAAATAGATTTTTTTTTAATTTGATAATCGCGATCATTTTTTTTTTTACAATGCTATCGTAAACTTTGATTATAAACTTACATTTAAAGACAGAACTACGTATTCATTACGTACTATAGATTTTATTTTAATTTATCTGCAGTAAGAGACTATAGTGTTATATTTATTAACCATACAACTATTTCCCACATTCAGACGTATCAACTTTGTCTGCCTACTCAAAATAAACGACTAAATAAATAACCCTAAGTATTTTGACATCACCCCGGACATTTCTCCAGTGGTTGGGAAAGAGGTACCCGCTGTACTGGTTCACTCTGGTGACATAGAATTTAACAGACTCGTTTTCGACCCGGATCGCCCACGGTACGTCCACTGTTCGTAAATATATACCGAGCAATTACGCAATTTATATTAACACTCGGTAATGGCGTTTGGAATTAAACCACGTTGAAAGATAAGAGATAACCATTAGACCGGAATATTTCTGGACCTGGTTGGATGAAGGTCAATGTGGATGGGTAACTAAATATAACGTACACTGCTACTTGTACGAGGACGGTATGAGTAATCAAATATAAAGTTATTGTATACAGTGATTATATGAATGTAAATTGTCCATATCTATTTTGATTAGTAGTTCTATTTATTTCGGGGAAATCACTGGAACACGGGGCACTGTACCATATGGTTAAGCACAGTATAATATAAAAACAACGACGACACTTGAACGATAAAACCCAACACTATAAGATTGAACAGTTTCAAAAAAAAGCACAGCAGATAAAAGGGGACCTATGTTTTAAATTGATAAATAACTATTATACACCGCTTACTGAAGAATCCATGTTTGTAAATTATCTTAAAGTAATCGTTTTAAAATTTATTTTTATCTAAATAATCTGTGATCATTTCAAACTACAAACTGGGGAAAAAAAACTAGGTGATGCTTGCATGGAAATAGCTATAAAAATAACTAAATCAAATGTAACATATGTTAATCGTGGACTTTATTTAGCCATGATAATTAAGACAGAAATTATTAGAATCATAAATAATATTTACGATCGTGAGACGCCGCATGCGTATTTGATCATAAGTTTGAAGCTAATAAAATAAATTTGAAAAGACAATAACAACGGCGTTGGATGACAGAATCGGATCTATTTACAATGGTGTACCAATGTTATAGCTTAGTAATAGAGCTTTGTTATAAATCATAATTAAACTTTCGGGAGACTTTTATAGATAACTGTCCAGTACTGTTAATTTATGTGCTACTCGTTTAACTTTGCCTTGTTAACTTTTTATTATTTCACACAGCAACAAAAGGAGCAAATGCCAAAAACGTTGATGTTTTGTGAACTAATAAGAAAAGTGATCGCTGCAAAAAAATATCCACTCAAACAGGCAATTTATGGAACTTTATTGATCAACAAATAGGAAGTAATTATTTTATAGTTAAGGTTTAGCGTTATAGCCTCAATCTCATCTGATGTTAAGTGACGATATGGCCCAAGACGATAGTCACGCTAGTGGAAACACTGGCTCTCAAGTGCAGCTGCTAGAACACACCTATATGTATTTAGCGGCAGATTTTCAAGTTGAGGGTGGTAGTTAGCCAGGCGGGCATTAGAAAGAACCCTACCACCATGCTATGGATATTCACGATGTTACCCTTCACCGAAAGCTCAAGCTCATTACAGGTATTCAAACTCACGTCCTGTGACGCGGCCCGTGCACGCTACTACTACTGAATTATCATCACTTCGATACATCGAATTCATCATGGTTTATGTATATTGGCGGAAATGTTGAAGATGTTGCAAATAATCATGCCGACTGGAATCTTTACTGGCGTGTTCAGAATAAACCAACAGATTTATATGAAATCAATATACTAAGGAATATTACTATTTAAAAGATATATTACACTGCAGCAACGCTATATATCTATCTTCTATGATTTGAGACATAAAAACGTTTGTTAACATAAAAGCTATTGTTTAGAGTAATTTACGTATCACTATTAAATCAAATGAAGTAGGCATGTATAATATGCTAGTAATATAATAACATTTTTATATAATAACATTTCAAACAAACTATAAATATTAATAGAAGTGTATAAGTAGGTATATACAATAACAATAGAATAGTTTTTAATATTATATTACTTACATTAATAGTGAAGTATCTAATAGATAAGAATGTCCTCGAGGAAACATGATGACGTCACAATATTTCGCAACACTCTTACGTTGTCACAAAATATGAGTATTTAATAATTCAGTACAGAAATACATCACACTTAAACACTGAAATTTACTGTCAGTTTATGCATTCGATATAATTGTTTTTGTTTCCTCTTTAAGTGACGCCAGCGTTGGCCATTGTCTGAAGGTGAATTCCATGATGACCATTAATATCTGTGAAAGAAAAAAAAAACAATGTATTATTATATTTGTTAAACAGTAATTTACGCTTATAATAAACAATTAAATATGTACTTTTTTATTTAGGTGCATAATTTTACATAATTACAACACAGATTTCTAAAAGTTAAAGTAGTCGAAAATATTTTACTTTACAGTACTTTTACGCTAAATATTAATTGGCAAAACCTGTCTAAATGAAATTGTATATACGTATGTCTAACATACTACATCATATAACTAATATTATTTCTATATAATTTTCTTTTATTCGTATTTATATTAGGAAATAAATATACTGTTAGTATACGTATTATAGTTAAGAACTAATGTACAAAATCATGTATAACGGACACAATACGTCTCTGTTGTAGGATCAAATAGTGATTTCCAATTACTACAAATTTAAAATTATCATATCGTGTATTGTACAGTTCAGTAATTTACACAAACAAAAATTATCATTGTTAAAACTTTGATATGAATAATTGAGTCATGTATAAACGAAAGCGGCAATCCAACTCTTTGATACTTTTGTGATGTATAGACAAATAATTAGGTATTTTGAAATAAATAACTTTTTCTATTTGACTCTAAAGTGTCAGAAAAAGACATTTAACATAGATAACTTTTTACCTACTTAATGCCACGATATTAAAAACTGAGATTGCCGAATTTCACCATATTTAAATGAAATATATAACTTACTCTTTTTTAACGGTTGATGATATTGAACCTCATATTTCGTATACATATACTTAAATTATTCTTTTTATTCAAAATCATTACCAAACTAACGAAGATCCTACGTGAGATTGATAATCGAACGTTACGAGTGAGTAATAAACAGAAATACTTCGGTTATAAACTTTAATACAAAAGTTCGTTTTATTTGTTAGAAATCATGAACACCGCTACGATACTTACACGATTTATTGACTGAGTTATTTGTTCTACGTCAGATATTGATCGATCATTGGCCTTTGTCGATTTTTTTTTGCTATATTTAACTTATACTTCCCGACACGAGCTAACATTGTGAATATAATGCTGAAGAATTATGATGAGTGAGGAATCACGTATTTTTACCTTGGCTGGTAGTATATCTAGTTATTTTTATTTTAAAATAACTTCACAGTATATAATTAAGCGAGGTACGATAGTTCAGAATAAATTTTGTGTAAGCTTTGCTC
Organism: Actias luna; assembly: GCA_039707435.1. Lineage (NCBI taxonomy): Eukaryota > Metazoa > Arthropoda > Insecta > Lepidoptera > Saturniidae > Actias > Actias luna. The sequence goes on along the minus strand of JAZHAC010000006.1, from coordinate 8,830,789 downwards.
TTATTATTTCGCAATAAAATGATTGTAATTTTTTTTAATCTTGTCATTGTATTGTAAACCTAATAAGCTTTTATTCTTTTATTTTTAGTTTATTTAAGTTAGCTTACACTGTAAGCAAGAAAATAAAAAAACTCCATAAATATATCGTAGACCTTTAATTAAAAATTATGAGTGATCAAGTATCAAAATTTCGCAAGTTATTCGTCCAATCGAATCATGTAAATATCAATTCAAAGACGAATCGAAAATAAAATGGCGTAAAATCGAGTATGAATTTTATTGATTATGTATTCTGCTATGTATTTAAGTTAGTTCTTAAAACACAGGTTTATTTGGCATCTGTGGACAAAATGGATAAGTCTTTGTCGGTATAGTATGTACCATTGGGTAAATAGGCATCGTCTAAATTTTGAACTAAATATGCATTATTTTATACAACTACCCAATTTTAACCAAATTCTTATTTGAGTTTGGTATATGTTATTACTGATAGTTTATAGTTCAGTGTGTTGCTTTAAAATTAATATTATAATATATATAAATGATAAAATTTTAATATATTATATTTCTGAATAAAGTAAAAGTGTAAGCTAAGAAATTAATTATTACGAAATTCGTGTTTTACTAAATAAGGCAATAAATAAGAACTTAAGAAAAATTGCAAAACTCATGCCTTTATTAATATCCCTTTTTTATAATATCACTTTCCAAGAGTAAATTTTTTTATACTCAGAAAATTATTATTTGTGATATATAATAAGCGGTAAGATTGTTTAAAATTGTGATAAGTTTCCTATGTGGGTTATATATTATAAGAAATACTGAGTACAATTTACAAAGTGTAACAAAATGATAATTTAGAAAAGTAAATATAAAGCTATTATTTCATAGATACCTGTAAGTCGCTGTACCTTGTCGGGAGACAAAAAATCTACTAAAATAGGTACGAAAATTGCAATAAAAAAGATGATCTTACAATTTTATTAAATAAAATCCATTCCAATTCCATAAAAATATTGTGCAAAAAGCAATCAATGGCTGTAAAATAACTTGAAATAGTAAATAATTATTCTGTGTCTATTTGCTCTTTACCATATTTTACTTTATTACTGTAATAGGTCTGTACAAATGTTATTTATATTAATTAATATTATAAAACAGAAAAGTTTGTCTGTTTGAAAACAGGTTAAGCTTGGGAACTACCAGTCGGATATAAAAAATTCTTTTTCTAGTTAATTAAGCGATTATTGAGGAAGGCTTTAGGATATTTAATACACTTACACTATAGAAGCAAAGCTGTATTGGAAATAGATACACAAATGGGCAAAATTATTAAATAAGTTTTGATTCTACGGGAACGAAGTCGCAGGTACAGCTAGTTTTAAAAATTTGAAAAAGCGTTTGCTTACTCTCAAAAAAAAAGTTACACTAAGTTATTTCATTTTAGCTCTTGTTTTCACCCTTGCTACGACACGACTAATGAAATACTGAGATTGTTTATCTAATCTTTTAAGTTATCTATTTTATAGCGTAGCATGTAAGAGGTCAGATTAGATTATGTAACACTGTAATTTTAATATTTTTTGTTGTTGAATCCTTATTTATCTTCATTGGGTTTGCCCTAACGGATACATTATATTCACCTTGCTGTGCCCGCGACTTTGTTCGCGTAGAACTAAAACCTATTTTTGCCCGTTTTTGTAACTTCTTTTAATACAGTTTTGCTCCTATTGGTGTTGCGTTATATTAAATAGCCTAAAGCTTCCTTACTGGTCGCTCTATTTAAATACAACAATATTTTTATTAATCTAACGGGTAGATAGTAGTTTAGTTTAACTTTATGATATTAACATATATATGTAGCGAATGAAAAATGTTTCTATTCTCTTAACTCTGAGTAATTTATTACTCTGATTACTAGTATACCCAATATCGTGACCTAAAATATAATAAAAGTATTATAATAATAATGAATATAACTATGCAAGTAAGTTTGTTTTTTTGTTACGCTTTGAGGCCTAAACCGCTGAATTGATTGTGATTAATTTTGGCACATACCAGGGACCCAGGAGGCGGAGATAGTCTACTTTTTTCCCCAAAACATTCTTGAAAGTGGGGTAAATAGAGAGAAACTTTGTATTCTACTTTTGATTGAGTCATTCGACAAATCCGAAATCCGAAATTTTGTTGGACAAAATCGATATAAACGCAAGCGAAGCCGCATGTAACTGTAATAACATGTAATAGTAATGACTATAAAATGAACTGCTATTACACGTGTTAATAACCCACAAACACAAACAGACGCGGTGGTTACCTATCACTTTAGGCATGATTACATGAATCACTTGTGTTAAGTGGATGCTTGTTTTGATGATTGACATTTGGCTGCCTTAGTTTACCGCAACCTTGACGTTAATAAACGTGGAGACATAAAAATTATTACATGTTTTACGAGCGGTAATTATCGAAAGTTTCTATCGACTCCTTTATAATAAAACACGCATATGTAAATATTAATTCATAAACGAAAAGAGATAAGTAATCTTAAAAGTAATTACATTATCTAATTATTAATTACTACATTAATCTCAGTTACATTTCTGATTTTGTTTTCTTTCACAAGGATTTAATTTTAGTTTTTATTACTGAATTAATTTATACTTTGATTGAAGCGATGATAGCTTAGGTGGTATTGTGTACGGATGCCGCATCAAGAGACGTGATTCGAATCCACCTACAATGAGCTTGAGCTTTAGGTGGAGGAAAATATCGTGATGAAACCATATGAATACCACGCAGTGATTGGACTTTTTCTAATATCGACCTGGCTAGCTACCAACCTCAAGTTGAAAATCTACCACTAAATACCTATAGGTGTGTTTCGGCTGTTGCATTTGAGAGCCCGTACTTCCTCAGGCTTAGCGTAAACACTAGCTTGTGCCACATCGACACTTAACATCAGGTGAGATTGAAGCTATAACGGTAAACCTATAAAGTATATAAAAAACACTTTTTTCGTTATTATTATTATTTATATTTTTATTTCCAATGTTTAATATTTAAAGTTATAATATTGAATAACGTTTTAAAGTGTAAGTATTCATAAAACGTATTTAGTTTTCAGTCGTATGGTCGTATCTATCTTTTTATTAATCTTATTTTATTCGTTTTCGAACTGTCGACTGCTGTGTTTTCCACAGTCCTAAATTAATAATAGAATATAAGAATAATATTCTTATCGTATATGTTAATTCTATTGTATCATTGATTCATCGAGATCAGATATTTTATATCTCGTGTGTTAATTACAAGGAACCCTAAAATATATTTAAAAAGTAAATTTAGTATATGTGATGGGATTTTTTTTAAGTATAATATTACTAGAATTTATAATAAACAGATTAGTAATTTAGGTTATTTGACAGGATATTAATCTGCCATGTTTTACTTTATATTTTAATTAAGAAACTTATATTATTTAGCCCTTATATTATATGTAAATTGTGATATGTTAACTTATATAGTTAGTTTTGATACATAAACGAAGTAAATTGTAAGAACTAACGCGAGGCACGATTTCTTATTTGATTAAAATTTCCCTAGATTAAAAGTATTATAATAATTGAAAGATTTGCAAAAATACTCTATTATTCTACGTGACATTAACATAAAATGAGAAATAGGACATTTTACTTAATTTGTGTTACTATCCTTTTTTAAGCTATATCTAGTTCAATAATCGTCTTACTAATTAATTTTTAAGACTTATGAATACACGTCTTTTACAGCTAACTTTATATAATTTTTACAACTTTGTTAAATTGCCGTGGTAACAAAAATAATTCTTATTGGTTTGTATACTTAATTTCACTTTTGCGAAAAAACTAAAGTACGGATATGAAATAACCTGGGAAAAATATTAGGTTCATAATGTAGAACCAAATTACATCGGCAGGCACATGATTTCGAATAAATAAGCACCTCAGATAATATTGGGATCCATCAAAATCTGGGCTATAATATCAGTGAATCAGTGTTACCAGTAAACAAATAAAGTTTAGAAACAACCGATTATAATATAAAGAAAGTGAATATCCATATTAATAATTAACCAGTTCCACATTACAAAGGAGCAAAACTCTTTAACGTTTAATCGACTTGTGACAAATAATAAAATGATGTTTAAATGTAAAACGTTACGTCGCTCTCATATGTCGGCATTGCCCTGCTCGTGTTCACTGAAATTTCTATCAATATTATGAAGCGGAAAACTTTGTTTATTGAACGCGCTAATCTTAGGAACTACCAGTCGGTTAATATTTTTGTATTTGATAGACCTATGAGTGTGGAAGGTTTTAGGCTATTTAACATCACACTACAACTAATAGGTCCAAATCTGTATTAAAAAAAGTTACAAATAATTACATAAGATTTTAGTTTCACACTAGTGAAATCGTATTAATATGTGTATTAATATGATGTGTTTGCGTTTACAGCAGTACAGGTAAAATTCGTTACATCTCTTGGTGAACTGCGTTCTATTATTATTTTAATCCATATTTTTATTATTATTTGTTTATTTTTTAATACTAATAGTATATAATGATTTCTTAGGTTTACGCGAATATTATTCATTTAAATAAAACTAATTTAAACAGATTTTATTGCGGTTATTTATTAAATTTTGATCTCGACGTTATCCCGAAGTTAAACTTTTCTTGACAACCTACACCTCAGTCCGCTCCGTGACCACGAAGGCTGAAAAGCTTTCGAAACGTCGAGATCAAAATTTAATAAATAACCGCGATAAAATCCGTTTAAACTAGTTTTATTTCAATACTAATAGTAATACTTATTTTTAATTGTTATATAGTAAGGAAACCATTTCATGTTGTTAGGGCTTTTTCTAATGCTCAGCTTGCTAGTAACCACCCTCAGGATGAAAATCTGCTGCCAAATACCTATAGATATGTTTCGGCAGTTGCAAGCCAGTCCCTCCATTAGGCTTAGCGTCTAACCTTAACTATAAAAAATGTATTTATACAAACAATGAGTATATTAAATTTAATTTAAATATTAAAAAAACCTAAATATATCTGTAAAGCCTGAATAAACGTTGGCAACACAGAGTGTATGGAACACGAAACAGATGATCAAGCCTGACAGGCGATCTCCGTGTCGACTTAATGGTACATAACATTCTATTACTGGTTGCTTCAAACGTATAGGAACGAAATTATTTTGATTTTCTACCATTACTGCTTGTATTATCAATTTCATAAATGTTATGAAATATATTTTAAATACTTTAATTTAACTTTACTTAAATACTTGCTCAATCATTGCTTTAGCAAATACAAAAAGAGTTTTTGATATTCGACTGGTAGTTTCTAGTAGTAGCGCGTTCACACAGACAAACAAATATTTTTTTCTGCTTCATAATATTAATAAAGATAATAATGAATGTGTTTATAACATTTACAGTGTTAATAAAAAAATATTATGTCATTTTACTGCAATATATATTATGGCAGCTTTTCTATACGAACTTTATAGTCAGCTGAACAATTATCTTCTGTGTATAGTACCTACCCACGTTCAGATTTTATTTTTCTTTCATTTTCCAAAAAAACAAACAAATCCAGAGTGCGGAATAAATAATAATGGACTCGCACAAACTAATCAAGAAAATCCCGCTCTCTTGATTCGATTTCTAATCATATATAATTTTATGCAATTTAGTGGGCGCAAACCCACTCTAGCAAATTTCATCGGTATAATATAAAAATATATTTAATATATAAAGATTAGAGAACTACGCATTTATCTTAATCCATCCAGATAATTGAAATATATAGATATATGTGTCGTTTTTGTTTACACGTCGCATATTAGAGACAACACTCGTAATCAACTAGATCTACAAAGAACATTATAGTAAATTAGACATGTAACTGTAGGCTTGTTGGGATTATAGATTTTTTTAATAGTTAGTAGGTTTTATCGTTATGGCCACAATCTTACCTAATGTTAAATGACGATGTAATGCAAATGGTAGACATGCTAAGCCTAGTGGAGTGGCTTACTTTCATAAGCTACTGCCGGGACATACCTATAAGTATTTTCAACTTGAGGCTGGTAGCTAACCAGACATTAGAAAAAACATATGATCATGCCATGGTTTCATCACGACGTTTTCCTTCATCGAAAGCTAAAGCTTCGAACAGGTAGATTCAAACTCACGTCCCTTAACGCGACGTCCGTACACACTACCAACTGACCTATCATCGCTTCAAATTGCCTCATTTGGTTGCAAAAATTTACTTTTGAATTTACCTTTAACTTTCCACTCAAGACTTCGCATATGTAGAGTTTAATTTTTTTACGGATTTCATTTAATATGTATTACTTATATGTTGTCATATTTATTATTCATATTTATATCAACAAATGGCGCGAAGAGTGCACCAAATTTATGTAACAGAAAGTTAGAATTTCATATTGATGATTAGACTTACGTTAACATTACAAAATTGCTGTGAAAAAGGATTAAAAAAATAAAACAGATTTGACAAAAAGAAAAGTATTGTGTTTTCTACAAATTGAGGTGCTCACTTAGAGCTTGCATTTCGACAAAATCTGTTCTAGACGATGTATACAGAATAAAATCAGCACACACCTTTAATTTAATTAGATGTTAAGGCTATGAGGAATTAAGCAGGATAAAATATTTTACATATTGTATAAATAGATTATCCACATTGTCTACTATTTAAATTAATAACCTTGATTAAGTGGAATTTATATAAATAACTTGTTTTGTTCCTCATTCGATTGTTTCCGTAACACTTTATATAAACGTCATAAAACATCGCCCACATGCGAAAATTAAATAGATATCAATAAATTATAAATCAAAAATAATGAATTCCGCTTTATTATCTCTAGTTTATACGGAATAGGAATTAAACATACCTACACAAAAATTAGCTCATTGTCGAAAAAGTGTTTGAAATTCGAAACAATTCTATTACTTAGAAGTACGATAAAATATCGTATTATTATGGCACTAGCTTAATGTTTTTTAATAGCAGAACATTAAACTAACAACATTATACATAGCTGGTGGTAAATGATAAAGCCAGCGTGCATTAATTTGACAGCTTCATATATACTAGTTAATCTCAAAACGCGGTAAATAAATAGAGGCATATCTCAATATGTCTAGTAGTCGTGACTTAGTTATGTATAAAACTCATTCACACGGCTAAATTCTTTTTTATAGTTTATAGGTTTAGCGTTATACTCACGATCTCACTTGATGTTATGTGACGATGCGACATAAGGTGGTGGACACCCCTAGCCTAGTGGAGGAACTGACTTCCAACTGCCACTATATATCTACCCGGGCATATTTATAGTATTTGGCGGTGGATTTACGTCATTTACGGATTCTAGAACTTACATTTTAATGTGTCAAGCAATGCACCTCGAGCATGGTAGTCGACATCCATTGGGACATGTCGTGTATTATTTACACGGGAACACAACTATTTTCTTGATTATACATTTTACTTACAATTAATTCAATGATCACAAATAATCGTTTATAAAATTGACTCCAAGAGAAAAGCCTTTGAAATAAATTTGTGATTATTATTGATCTGATGTAACCAATATGAATATAAAGTATCTTATTATCTTAAGATTCTATTGATAATATAATCTTCTTACTTAAACATAACTCAATTTATTAGTAAAACCATTGCAGCCCACTCCGGTAACCTGACCCGAAGGCTTAACAAATCAATAATACTGACGTTTCAATTTCTGTATTGACACGTTTTTAATCTTCCCTTATTGTTATGCGTTCGGAAGCACGATATAGTTTGTCTTAATAAATATCTCATGCAGTTTCGAGTTGGAGATAATGCGTGAACGAACTACGCTTGGAATAATGTCTATAAATCTTCGTCTGTCTTTCACTATTCCTCTTTTTGTTCTCCTTTGATGTTTGTATCAAAGTGGCATCGCGTTACTTATATTAATCTTCCTGGTTATGTTTACACCTATCTTAAGTTGATTTTTAATTTATTGATCTGTTCCTATTATGTTTTCTATCATTTGAAGTCCTCAGTTGTCCTATAAAAACAATATGATTGATGCTTTACATTTCGATTCTATGTTTATATTTAATTTGCTATTTAAATAAATAGAAATATTATTAATGGAATTAATGACTGTGTCGAATTTAAAAATCTTATCTCTTACTTATTTTGATTACAATACATTTGTAACTTTAAGTTACTAATAATTTTAATATGTAAGGTTAAGAGTAAAATGTAATTTTTATAGATCGCAATAGTTATTTACAAAAACTTCATATGACTAGGTAACGTTAAGTTGCGGCCGATAGATGATTATTATATATTACATATAAGATTTTATTTATATGTAAAACGAAGCAAGCAGTTTTGATACGGTATTTGATAAAACGTAATCTGTTTTACATAATATTTTTTTACTAGGAATGTTTTAAAGTACAAGAGATTTATGTAAATTCTTAAATACTAAAATGTTTTTTTTATTATCACGAGATTTTGGAGACTTGTTGCATCCTATATTGCTTTCGTCCTATAAGTTTAGGTGAGTACACACTGTCAAATCCATGTTTATTATGTATCGTGAGGTATATATTGATTTTCAAAGAAATTAAAACAAATTCAATTAATTTTCGTTGAATGATATGCTCCATAATGTTAAACTAATAAATTTATTAAATTAAATACTTAACATTATGGCTTACCAAATTAATATATCCAAACAATAATCCAATTAGGCAAAATAAGTTATAATCGCTGTTTACATTTTGATATATATTGGATATTTCAATATAAATTTATTAAATAGATTTCATCACGTTCATTTAACACAATATAAAAACTATGAATTGACTCAACACACTTATAATTATGACAACTATATTGATGAGTGGTTTCGACATTTTTCGTTTATTAAAATGTCTCACCCTGACCGGAATGAGAAGAAATGGTGTCAAATCATTATTGTAACAGCAATTGTCTAAGCAGTATAATGTAGCATGTAACATCTGCGCAAACATAGCCTGCCATGAACCCATTTACAACTTATATATATGACTATTTAAAGACAATAGGGACGTAGAACTTCTGTATGGTAATTTATAAGCATTATTATAATAGAGAATTCGTGTTTTACTTTCATTACAATTCCTGCAAAGTTTGTGAAATAATTTCAATTGCTTTTTACAGCTATCATATAAAACATCTAGCTGTGCTCACAGTTCCGCTCGTGTGCACTTTTAAAATATTGTTAAGCAAAAAAAAATTAAATTTGTATGGTGTATTTTAATTGCTTTTTCATCTTAATTTATCAATTAATTCGATTTCTATATGATCTATATTAAAGACTAAAATAAATAGCCTCCAGTCTATATATAATTCTACTGAATGAATACCGATACACTTTACATGGCCACATATGCCATTTTTTATATATTCTCTTCAATGTTTGTCCATTTACTGCATTTTTAATATTCATAAAAATATTATTCATTTGCATTGGTATAATTTATTAACGGAGATTGTATCATATTTCGTGATTATACATACATATTTAGATATTAGTGCTTTCTTTATGGAATATATGAATTATGAATCTTTATGGAACTTATTCAATATTCCTGTAAGTAATTTAGCTATTTTTATAACTCCCCATTCTTCATGATATTTGAATGAATATAAATATCTTTAGTTAACATGTATAGTTAAACAAAAATACATTTTAAATTAATTATTTACAGATTTGTTGATCATCTATCACATCAGAACATAACATTACCACATACATTTGTATACCCAATAACTCCGCCTACATTAACACTGGACAATGGGTGTGAATATAAAATAATAAAATGATCGAGTGATATCACTGACCGATTATAAAACAACAAGATTACTCAAGGCGTATTACACAATATCCTTATCTTCAGCTGGCTTCTTCAGTGAGCGTATCATTTACAAATAACTAGTACTTACCCGCGATGTGCACGTAGAATGCATTCGTGATCCATGGAAGCTAAATGTATTATCTTCATGTGGTTTAATTGTAAATAACTGGGCACTAAAGCTTTGCTGAGTTTTTAAGACACATCGATTTAGATAAAGTAAGTAAGTAAGTAAGATAAAAATACAAAATTTCATCCTCATCGGCATTCCGGTAAACCAAGAAACAAATTAATTATTTGTGCATATATAAAATTATACATAAAAGAATGAAGATATGATAGTTAGAAGTTATTTGAAGCGATGATAGCTCGGTGGTAGTGTGTACGACTTTGCGTCAAGGGACGTGAGTTCGAATCCAATCACCTACAATAAGCTTAAGCTTTCGGTGAAGGAAAACATCGTGGGGAAACCATAGCATGGTGATAGGGCTTTTGAACTGAGTGAAACCAGCCACAGTTGAACATGTACCTGTTGTGTTACCTTTTGTAAGAGGGGTCATAGACAAGATTGGCTATGTACTGAAGCGTGCTTCAATTAAAACTTACTTCAAGCCGCCCAAGAAGATTAGTGAATTTTTTCCACCTGTGAAGTGTCATATACCTCTACAAGAACAGGGCGTATACAACATCGAATATGACTGTGGCTCTCCTATATCGGCCAAACTAAAAGAAATATAGGGACCCGCGTAAAAAAACATATAGCTGACGTTAAACACCGACGCTCTACGACGTCTGCAGTTGCTGAACATTCAGAAGAAGGCTCCAAGCATTATCTTAGATTCGACAAGCCACAAATTCTTGCCAAAGAACACCGATTTCTACCTAGGATGATTCGTGAGGCTATTGATATTAAAAAACAGCCAAATTTCAATAGAGAAGATGGTTGGAAGCCAGCACAAGCCTGGGATCCAATTATACATTTAATTAAATCGGAACCCAAAAGACCAATTGCCAGACCTCAAGACACTGTGAACTCTTTCTGCGTAGATCGGAACACTATCAATAATAAAAATTAAATTGAAGGTAGACACAATAACATGAACTTTTCTGGACAACCTACACCTCAGTCCGCCCCGTGACCACGAAGGCTGAAAAGCTTTCGAAACGTCGGGATCAAAATCAATAAATAACCGCGATAAAATCCGTTTAAATTACTTTTATTTCGATACCACACTCAAGTTGAAAATCTGCTGCCAAATACCAACAGATGTGCTCCGGCAGCTGCATTTGAGAGCCAGTTCCTCCACAGGCTTAGTGTGTCTACAAATTTGGGCCGTATCGTCACTTAAGATCAGGTGAGATTAAGGCCATAACGGTAAACTTTAACTATAAAAAAAAAGTGTATACGGATGGCGCGTCAATGCACGTGAGTTCGAATCCTAGCAATAAGCTTCAACTATCGATTAAGAAAAACATCGTGTGAAACCATATCTTGGCGGGAGGCCTTTATCTAACACCCGCCTGAATTAGCTATCAGCTTGTTTAAAATCTTATTGTTGAAAATTGCCGCCAACTACCTATAAGTGTGTTCGACAGTTGCACTTGAGAGCCAATTCCTCCACTAGGCTTTACTTTTCCTAACATTAGATGAAATTGTAGGCATAATGTGAAATTCATAATAACAGCAGTCACTGACAAAATCCAATTAATAGACTACCACTATTGTCATACAAGCCCGTAATTCTTAAGGCTGCTGAATTCACATCGGTTAATACAGAAAGGCAACAAACCCAAATAGAGTCAATTTAATTGATTTAATACAATTGCATGGTAATCGCAATTCAGTCGAATACTGACCCTGACCACTCTTTTGTTTGCTACAGATACATACATCAGGTGGTTCTAAAACGCTACACGCTTTAGCCTATGACTATGGTATACTATGGTGAGCTAATGATGATATTGATTTAATTGGACGCAGTTCATATGGCTTACGATCTGGCAAGTTTTTTTCTAGTTATTTTAATAATAACGATCTGTGCCCGGGACTTCGTTCGGGTGGACCTAAAAAATATTTGATATTGTTTTTTTTTTGTAACTTTTTTCAATGCAACTTTACTCCTATTGTTGCTAAAGTGATGTTAAATAGTCTAAAGCCTTCCTCGATGATTGCTCTATCAAATACAAAACCAATTTTGGAAACCCGACAGGTGGCTCCTACATTTAGCTTTTCCGCTTTATAAAATGAATACAGATAATATCACCAAATCTAGAATTTTGGATATGTAATGCTTTGTGTCTATAGACTCAAAGAGTTTTATTACTTATTAAATACACATAAATTAAACGAATACTACCGATCGACTCATCAGGATATCTCCAAAATTACCAGACCTATGGCCTTGAAATTTGGCATAGGTATTACTTTCACGATATAGACGATTAAGTACCAATATTTTATCAAATTCATCATTCAAAAGTGTGTTTACCTTGTTTTGAATATAGGAAATAAATCTATTGTATAAAACGTATTTACTATTTCATACAAATGAATTTTTTTATCTCATGATTTCTATGAAATCAAAGTTTATTTAAACTCCGTAGATCATCACGATCGGATTACAAGTTTTTCATTGACCAAAACTGGATTTTAGATTTTTTGCCTTTGCTATCGAAAATAAAGAGCTAAACTTATCTACATTTAAACATTAATATAATAACTTCTGTTATTATAAGATACAATGAAATAAATCACCAGTCTGTCGTAATGTCTCAAAGAAAATATAATACAATTCAAGCGATAAGAATACTGTGTATAATTGGGTTATCTTAGTATTACCCATCTCATAAACAAATAGATTGTTAGAGAAATATGTACTGAAGCAAGGTGTCGTAACATCGTGTGTCATCGTCTAACAGAGGTGCATGTAAGAGTATCAACTACGACGTACCAAGAGGGAATTTTATTTTCATTTAAAAAGCATACACATACAAGACACAGGAATAAAAAGCACCAAGCAAGCAAGCAAGTATTCTTAAGATCCACGTATGAATAAATGAATGAAATATGAATGAATCGATATATACTCTATGTAATAAATAGTTGAGATGAATTTGAAACCAAGTAGTTTATACTGTTTCTTTTTATTCCGGTTAAATTTTAATTTAATATAAATATTGTATTAACCTGGCAATTTTCGTTCACTACCACTGTTTATTTTCTGTACAGGCACAGAATTATACTAACTAGGGCAGTGTTGTTCTGTTCTTTAATGTGATTCCTAGATACATTATATTATAAGTACGTGGGTGAAAGAGTTTAAATCTTTTTTAGTAATTCCAAAAAATATAATGAAATACGAATCACATATTCATTAAACATCCACTTTTGTCAATTTTTATATACGTTTGAAATGATTATTCATTTCATTATTATTTATTATTATAAAATGTCATACACATAACCCTAAAAAGCAGAACATAATAACAAAATTAACAACAATTTTATGTACCATGTTTTCTTAACGGACAAAAAAGTTGAAAATTTAAGATTGGAAACGAAAAACATGGGGCACATGCATTATGTAGCTACGATTATAAACATGCGTGCCAGGTTTTTCGTTTCCGACCTTTTGTTTTCTACATTTTAGTCCGTTATAAATAAAAATGTTAGTAAGAAATAATTTGCTGAAAAAAGTACAATTATATAGGTGAATTCAAACAGCAAGACTTTGTTTAAATACAATTTTCATCTAAAGCTTTACAATTGTTTCTGAGATACGGGAAATTTATATATGTATGTACAAGAATTGCTCACTGAATAATATAAGATTAGATTAAAATTAGTTTTAAGTATATACAGTAAATAGTCAATAAACTTTTATTGAATTTAAATTTAATTCAAATATTAAGAAAACGAGATTTACCACGCAAAGCATCATTAACAAGAGTTGTGTACTATTATTTACACAAAATATCATAAAATATTTTATTTTATATCAATAAAATCATATAGTAAATATAACACTGCTCTTATATGTAAATATGACATTTTATTTAGCCTATTCCATTAGTTACCAATGATTAGTACAATAAATTATTTCTATAGGTATTGTGTTAGTAAAAATCTACTTAATGTTGAATTTAGCTGAAAATCATATATTTTTTAATTGTTTACTCTTCCTATCTTCGTTTTCAGGGTATTCGTAACAGATATGTAAACATTTAGGTTGCACCGACATATATTTTTGGTATCATCGACATTCAATCGATAGATAAAATTTAATAAGCTATAGATTACACGTAGTAATACAATTAAAAAGTGGGATATAATAACAACATTTATATATATTTCATAGACTAAAAGCAGACCGTACGTAGCTTCCTAAACGTTGATTACAATATTGAATGTAATATAACAATCTGTGGGTGTTTACTCCGATTCATGACTGGAGGTGACTCCTTAAGTAGTATTGTCTTTAAAAATTGACTTCAAAGTAAAAGGTGCACAAGGTAGGTTGCGCAGAAAAAAAACGTATTTGAGTTATTGCGTGTATTAATTTCATTTCTTATAAAATTTCCGTACCGCGGGTAACATTATATGAAAATCAATTCTTAAGGAATAAACTCAAAAAATGACATTTATAACACAAAGATAATGTGCCCTCTATAACAAAAATTATTTTAAAGGCTAAATCAACGATTATGATAATTGCCTTCTACATGCAAACTAACAAATATTAACAGTTTCTAATCATATTTTGGAAACTATAATGACTCTGCGGTCGATCGAATACAATATTTTATAAGGCGGATTTGATCTCATAGTAAAACTGCGCTTTCGGTGAAGGAAACATTGTAATGAAACACACGGCACGGTGATACGACATTTTCTATGGCCCGTTTCGTAAATTGCCACCAACGAATTCGACCACCAAATTTCTATATACTTCACAAGCATCACCTCAGAGTCAGTTTCAGTTTAAGTCAGCTTTACCATTGTATACCACATAATCAAGCAAGATTGTTGGCAAACACAATTTCTAAATTAAATATAAAATAATGAAATAGTTAACAAGTTTAGCCAATATATTATGATAGGTGCTTTGTGATAAATACATTGTTAAAGGTATCGAATGGTATACGGTCACAAAATATCAACACATATCATACAAATACAAATTGAATTCATACTACATATTAATTTACGAACAAAGGATTTATTGTGATTATTTCAATATTATTTGATAAATAATATGTCTGTTATTTTTATGTAGCAGTAGAAGAAGAACGAAAAGGGGTTGTATGAATTGCGTAACGACAGGCATTTATATAAAAGGTGTATAGTGATAATTAATTCGAATTAATTACCTAATCGTTACTTAAATTCTCAAGACTAGAAGTGTAACGTACGTATCCAATGTCTTAAAATAATATACAATAATATTTGAACCATATCTAATTACATAGGTATATTGTAGAAAATAAAATATTTATACCGACCAATGAACACTTGTGCCATAGTAACAGTGATTATCTACAAAATCCCGTCTAAGAAAGTGTTCTTGAACTGAATGTCTTTATCAGGTATTTTCCTTAATAACAGCTGTTTACTTCAATCAGTGTAAGAAAAATGGAAAAGGCGAAATAGTATTATCCACTTTGTCTCGTAAATTCTAATATATTACTTATTAATATAACTGTAAGCATTAAAACAAGTTGTTCAATATAAAGTTTTGTAAGTTCCTACAAAATCTTGTGACCACACAAGATGAAGTTGTTTTTAAGAAGTTATGCTTCATACTTACTCCTCGTGTTATGAATTAATCATAAGTAATCTAAAATTTAATAATAATTTTCAAATTAAACGAGCTTATGTTATTATAAAACCATTGAACATGTTGAGCCTCAGACATTATAAGTCGCCAGTTTGTTTGATAATTTACATAAAATTATAGCGCCAATACTAGCATAGTGAACATTACTTTTTGGAACGAAGTTCCTTATCGAACGGTACGGATGGAGGTTAGTCAAATGAAAATGTAAGATTTTGGCGTCACGACCTTTCTGTAGAGTGTTCTATATTGCACTATTTTTCTATAGTGGAGACGGTTATCCATAGAGTGTATGCTATTAGCTCTGTCCAGCATAGGTGCGCGCTTACTGGTTCAAGACAGCCAGTAAGTTCTCAACGGCTGTGTAGCTATAATACACGTCACTCGCGTCAGCTGTTTCGTTGCATATTATATGTAGTATATTGAATTAGATGGATTGAATGATGTATAATAAAATGTTTATTATAACAACTAGAAAAAATATATTTCCTATATCATATTTCCTTCAATTTATTAATTATCTCTGCATTTTATGTAATTGCTCTCAGATGCTAATAATTTATTTATTTTTATTTATTCATCAATAATCTAAAACATTTATCTAAAATAATATACTATGTAAGGAAATTCGCTCCAACCGAATGTTCCATGATACTAACTATTTTTTAAAATATTTATATCGTTTTTAAATAATTTATCTATACAGTCGTAATTGAAATTGATGTAATGACATGACCCCACGAATTTAATGGTTCATTGGTCAATCAATTGATAAAAAAATTAAACAGTTTTATATTCGTTGTTACGTAGACTTTGCAACGATTACGAAAATTGTTTATCGATTGTCATTAAGACGTTTTTCATTTAATCTATTTCTTCACTTTTACTGCCCTTAAGGTATTTTTATATGAGAAAAGAATACTGGTAATAATTGTGAAAACTGTGTATTTTATGATTGGTTTTTGATACCCATAAAATGTGTCCAGGATACATGTCCTACATACATCTTAAGATTATTCGGATAATATTTAAATTACCCACCTGACGATAGAACGCCGGAACTACTGTCAACTAAAGTTATTTTGTAGATTGAAATTCTAATCGTCGCTGACCGTACTAGTATCATGGTTTCTAACGATTAGTATCGATATCAATGGATTGGAACGGTGATGGCTCATTTGGTAATGTGTATAAACGCAGCGTATATGGTTGTGAGTTCGAATCTCTGCATTGAGTCAAAGTATTCGGTGAAGGAAAAGATCGTGACGAAAATATAGCATGGTGACAGCGTGTTTTATAATGCCCACCTGGCTAGCTACCACTCTCAAGTTGAAAATCTGACGTCAAACACCTATCTATGAGAGCCTATATTATCTATACTTGAGAACCTGTCCCTCCTCTAGGCATAGTGTCTTCACCATCTTGGACCATATCGTGGCTTAACATCAGTTGAGATTGTGGCCATAATGCTAAACCTATAAAATATTTACAAAGCCTAACAAATTTGTATATATGCAAATACAACTGTATAGAGTTTATGAAGTCCTCACAAAATAAAAAGGTAACAACTACTTCCTGTTTCTGAGTATATTACGCTAACATAGTACATTTCGAGTTGACCCTAGTAGCAAATAATTAACTGAAAAAAATGTAGGTATTATTTTGCATCTTATTAAGATCATTAAGATTTATCTGATCTAAGTGATCACTGTATCTAAAAGACACTACAAGGTTTTAAGTGGTGGAATTTATTTTATTAAAGTCAGTAATTTGTAACTTCTATGTCAGCTGACACATAGTAAGTTTAAAATTATAATAAAAAAAATGTTAATTATAGGTTGCTAAATATTTAAGATTTATTTGAAATTATAAGTTAAAGAAAACAGAAAAAAAATACATTGAACCAGCATACTCGTATTCATGCTCGAACAGATGCTTACAATGAGCTACTAACAAAGGTACGATAAACTCAATTTTTGAAGGAACCTATTGCTAGTATACCGGGTATCTAAAAGTTTATTGTCAAAGGAAACTATATCTTATATTTTTCTTTGTTATAAAATGTAAGCTTTTTATATTTTTATTAGAAAAAACCTGCTAGGTAACAATGATGAATTACGGTGAGCGAGCAAAAACCCGTTATATTTTTGTAGTATATTTATTTTACTTAAACTTTAAGCTTGTTATACTAATATAAAAACAAAGGAAAAAGTAGCGAATGGAAAATATAACAATCATTAAGAATGGTTCAATTACCATCACGCTGCCATGAATAGGAGCAAAGCTGTATTGAAACATATTATAAACACGGGCAAAATTAATAAAGATTTTTTAGTTTCAGGCGAACAAAGTCGCGGATATATGTATGTATAGATAATGCAAAGTAATGTTATGAGTAGTTAGATTACATTATATTAAAAATGAGTGGTACCGTACGCAAACTCTTGTTAAACGCGAAGCACGAGATGCAGGTCAAAGCACTAGAGCAATTTCTTAGCGTACTTTTAATCGAGTTCAATGTCGTTTTGCCACTATTGATGTAATCATGTCGTCAATTCTATTACGTAATCCGTTTGCGCTATATTTGACCAGTTAATCGCCGTTGTCGGTTTGCCTTTTAGCTCCTGGAAGATGTTTTTACACACATATTAATTAAAATTTCGGCTTATTAGATAAATGCTTAAGCGTTCCCTTATTAAATAGTTTGTAGTCACTCAATCGCAGTAACATAAAGTAAAAAAAAATCAGGTGTTTTGTACACTAGATCATGGTAACTAAAAACTTTGTTATTAAAATATTATTTATACTGTTTAATTGATAACTATTCGATGTTATGTAACACAAAAAGCTTGGTATATGCATGTAAATATGCATAAGAGATAACCTTGAAAGGTGTTAAAATATGCAACCTTAAATAACACAAAAATTGTTTTTTTATCTGGCATAACTACTGTACAATTTATTAGCGATTTCATAAGGTATCGTCCATCGTTGTTCCGAGTGAATCTGTTTTTTATTTTGCCGCATAATAAAGAGCCAAAACGATAAACGTCCTGCCGTTAGATACGCTCTTAGAGCCATGCGGATAATAGTTTTGGCTGGCTATACCATAAGGTTTACTTTATTAACTTGGTCCCCTTATGAAAAATATTTTATATAGGTATTATCACTATATTTTATGTGGAACATCTGCGTGAGAGCCGCTGAGAATGAGCATAATATACTAATGCATAAAATCCAGTCTTTAGTGATAACAATTTTATAATATGAAACGGTATTTTACGGGTAACTGGATACTCATTCCCCTCTTGGCGGAATGTATTGAAGCTGAGTACTGGCTAACTTGACTCGCATCCCTTGCAAACAATTCAGAATTACGTGTAACACTCTGATGGAAAAACACAAGTGTTTTTAATTAAAGATTTGAAGCCATTTTCAAAAAAGTTTCATTTATTTCTAAAGAACCGATATTTCTTCAGCGAGCACTAAATAATTTTGCCTTTCACCTTTTTATGTATTATGACAACGACGAAAAATTATGAGATTCTATATTATTTGCTGAGAGTTGCGAATCACATAAGAAATCGTCACAATGTGGAAAATCAAAATGCAATACGCTACCAAGCTTGAAAGAACACTATGTCTGAATGACCAATATTCTAAAATATATCTAAAAAAAGCAATAGAGTATAAATTGCTGCGTTAATCTATTATTCCAGATAATTAATAACCTTATAACTTAATGAACTTAAAAAGAAAACGATAAAAAAAAACCTAACTCAAATATGTAATTGACCATATTAATAATACAAGGAAGTATAAATTTGTCTACACCAATGTTTAATCTAATAAAACTTTATTCTAATGTTAATTATTATTTAAATGCCCATTATATAAAGGTTTTATTAGCGCAGGATTAATAAGAGGACGTCTGTGCAATTCCTACGTAGAGATGCTTATTGGTTGATTAATATGTTTATTAATTTTGTATTACATGTATTGATATTTGTCAGCTACAGATATCAGAGGTCGTATGTGAATTGTGCATTCAATATATTATTACATTTAATATTTACACTCCTGTAATCTCTTCTTATCTAACATCTGTCATTGTGGCAGAAAGGCCTTGACAATGTCGTTGTTGCATGACTCAGCTACGGGGCCTCCTATATTTCTGAGGGGATAATTAGCATATTTTCAGTTAATTCATGTTTATATTATAAAGCGGAAAAGTATAAATCTTTTTTTGAACTTGCGGTAGAATTTTTAAAACTATTTCATTACTAATACGAGCAAAACTGTATTGAAAAAAGTTACACAAACGGGCAAAAATAATAAATAAAATCATTTTTAAATAAAATCATTTTTAGTTCCACGCGAACGAAGTCTAGGATACAAGGTTTGATATATGAGGTAAAAAAATATCCACTGGAAATTGATTTCAGACATCGTTCATACATACAGAAAGACCGAGTATAAATTAAGCTCACCATAAAAGTTTTTCCAAAACGGTTTCATATAATTTTATAGTCATAATGCGTACCAACTTTCTAGCGCATCAAAATATTATCAAACATTAAAGGTAAACATATCGATGTTAGAATTTAACAAATTATCGATTTACAATAACCTGCCCTTTGCAACAGTAGTGAACACCTTATCGTCACATCGTAACCATGCGACCTACATACATGCATAGCAGGTCCAATATAAAAATCACACGATCGGACCCGTTAAACCATCCGCGCCGATAGTGTTATCGGCCCGGCCCTAAACTGTGCAGGACACCGCACTGCAATTGATACCGGCAATATACATTTTTTACATATAATATTAATAATAATAATAATAAATGGCAAAAGGTCTTCCGGAATACATGTTAACCACGAATGCCCTTTAAACTTAAGGGAGATCTTTATAGAACCTTCATAAGACAATGTACCATTCTCAATGCTTGGCCCCGAAACAAACGAATGAAAGAAGATTACACTGGTGTAAATGGGAATGTTACAGTACCTAAGTATAAAAATATATTTGAGAGAGAAGTCGAAGAATAATAGACTACCATAACTTAGGCATGTTATGAAGAAGGATGGAAGTAATACAACTAGAAGGACATTAGGTACGTAAGTAGATAGACTTAAAAGTATAAAAAAACCGAAGGAAATATGAGCGGATTATATGATAAATGATATATATAAAAGGCATGACTATTGAGAGCATAGCTCATAGAAAACATAAAAAGGACAACATGTTGTTTCAAACTTACTTAGAGACCTACGATAAATGTAAGATAATGTCTTAAGTAGTCTGTTCCATTTAACGAGAGAAGGCGTGGGTTTCAACACCTAGAAAGCCTGTGATGCACAAGCGATAGAAATGCTGAAAAAAATTATATTTCTGTGAGTTTTCTTGTATCGACAATATCTTTCATAATGATATTAAAGGTAATATTTGGCGTGGAGGGATATATTTCTTTAGATTTTCAAGGATTTACAATATATATTTTTAAAGTTTTATCAAGTTAAATTCAATAGACCTTAGGTTTTTAATAATTATACAGATTCATAATAAACATTATATAGATTAGTATAAAATATGTATTTAGTATATTAGGTATAATGATACTTATAACACTAATATATTATGTGTAAGCTCTACATTGATATGGAAAAGAAAACTCTAGAAAAAATGTTTACGCTGCTTATGTGTACAAATCCACTATTTTGTTTATATGTGTATGTTAAAGACTTAAATTAAGAAATAAAAGAGATTGTCTCCAATACGAGCGAGACATTTTTGAATTTACCTATCCGTCTTCAACCTTGATAGATAGATGCCATGTCATTGCAACACACTGTATCCACGCATTAAAGTTCGAGATTAACATTTTTAGTTTATAAGATTTCTCGTTGAAGATAGTTTTAATCTGTCATCCAAATCAAATGATGCAGACGAAAACTCGCATTCTCATGTAAGTCGGCCATCGGCGAACATCTGTTGAATGAGGGGCCCAGCCAACGGATTAAATTACACGACCCGCAAATCCTCTGCACAAATCGTTTCTCTAGGATAACAGCGACAGCGCTCGAAATGAAACAGCATAGTACTTTCAATGGTAATATGATCTAGAATACATTGACGAAAGAACATAAATCACGTAATATGGACGTTGTCTTGCTTTCCTAAAGCAACATATTTTTTATAATATAAGCATAGAATAATGAAGAAAATTATAAAAAATATTTTGATATTTTTCCTAGAATTACATCGGTGCTTTCTTAAAAAAAATCCCGGTGAGCTTGATTACAGTAATATAGTTTTTATCGTAGTTGCGTTAGATTGGAAACTTCAACAATAAACAATCGCACGGGACATCTGACGTCATCTCTCTCAATTCTACAACGCTACGATACAGTTACTCAAACAAAAAGGATTTCCCGTTTTCTTGATAAATTTAAACTTTACGTATAGTTTTATAATTTGCTAGCTCACGTTCAACCTTAACGTAACCGTACGTATAAATCGTCAGGCTTATATAATTCAGGACTTCTACAAAATTCATAGTTAGGAAATTAGGCTTAGTAGAAATTTAACTTCTTATCATTCTGTAATTACCTATATTATAAATGCGAATGTGTGTTTGTTTATTTGTTACGCTTAAAGTATTTAATCGATCATCATAAGGCTACCCCAATGGAGGCCCAGCTTACCATCAGGTTAGGCTAGCCGAAGCCCGGTGCAACGCCATGATTGCTAGTGCAATGGCGAACTCGCGTCGGAGCAACACGACATATTATCGTGGAGTTTTAGTAAGTATTACCGGTACTTCCTACCGGGAGAGTCCTACATAACCCCCTTAGTTCCCACAATGAGTTTGAGCTTTCGGTGAAGGAAAACATCGTAATGAAACCATAGTAAGTTGGTAGGGCTATTCTAATACCCGCCTAGCTAGCATCCACCGTCACCTTAAAACACTGCCTTCCTTCCACTAAGTTTAGCGTGTCTACCATCTTGAGCCACATCGTCATTTAACATCAAATGAGATTATCACCATAACGCTAAACCTGAACTATAAAAAAAAAAAACAATGAAAAAGTGCTATTCCTGAGGGTTAGAAAAAAAATTAGTACTCTGTGAACGAAGTCATAAGCGAGTCATAACCAGTTCCATATAATTTGCGCGGAAGTTCTTCAAACGACTTGAATCTTATTACTTGACTATAAATTAATTGCCGGTATCGGGCATTAGGTGCCTTTCAGGTTATTATATATTAAAACTTTGTCTGATTTTATTACAGTTGTTCATTATAATGCCGTCTAAAACATTTATATTAATAAAATTACGTTTTCTATAAATGTTGATAAGTGGTAGACTTGAAATCATAAACCTACCTAGAGTTCAACCACGGCAGAACATTTTTTGTCGCATAATAACAACTCATTGGCTCTTCCGAAAAAGTGCCTGGCTCCTTAATACAAGAAGACAGAAGCGACTCAATTTAGCACATAAGAATGATTAACACCTAAAAGCGGAATATGGGTAGGTCTGCAGTCGTGTTGAACGTAGATTATTTAAACTCAACAGTGGCCAGTTAATATCGGGTGAATTATATATTACGTAGGTACGACTGCTACGCTACGTAAAATAAAATAAAGAAAACCAACATTACATGAAACAATTTCCCAACAAATCTATACATATAATAATCTGTAGAAAAGTCGTTTTTGTACATCGAAAATATTTCCAAATAAGAATAGCCAGGGTGTTAAAGGATAACCATGTAAAATGTAAAATGTGTAAAATGTACAAAACCAATTTAGATAACTTTTATACGTAAAAATCGTACGCAACTTAAAGTATTACTTAGTTTTTGTTTCATTGCAAGCGGTTCTTTCTAGCAAGAGATATTAGCTAATATTAGTTTATAGTATTCTCTCGCCACAATTCAGTTACTTGCAACGCCAGAATAGAACTAATGTTGACAGTTCAACTCCATTTTCGATAGATGGCGTTGTATATATAATGTAATCATATAACACGTATATTGACTGTATTCTTATCTAAGCGATGCCTTTTAGTTTTCGACAACCACGCGAACGAAGTCGTAAGCACAGCTAGTCAAAAATATATGCAGCTAGGTAGCACGAACATATTAAGTAACATGAAAGCGATGGCCGAGCAATTAAGAGCATTGAGGTGACAACAGTAATAAAATTCCTGTTGTAGTCGTCGCTCATTTATAGGCTTTATAACTAACTACAAAGCTTCTGCGTACAAGTTAATTGTAAATTATGGACTCGTTTAATTTATGTTTATATTTCATGTTATTATTTATACCAATTATTGCATATAAATAAACATTCAGACATCGACGTGAAATTGACGTAATTCTAGTGATTATAAATTTAGTTATTAAACTTTTTAATTCATAAGTCATTGTTAACGGTAGTAAGATTTTCGCTGAAATTGACGTAAGCCAACAAAGTTATTAATAAGTAACTTATACTGAACGATTAATTACTTCATTTCCAATATAATTATTTCATTTTATATTAATATTACATTGCTTATATTAAGTAAGACAAATCAAACCAATTCCTTTACACCAAAATTTTCTGAAACATAAAAAAAATAATTTTGAGACAAAGTAACAAATGATAATTGAAATATACGCTAACAACTGTGTTAGGAGTTTATCTTGCTTAAATAGCAAATATTTTAATATTCTAAATGATTCTTAGTGAGTTGACGGCGGACTAATCTATATAGTTCGACATTGAATGTAGAAAAAAACCATGGGCATTTGTTTTAAGGTAATGAAAAAATTTGATAATGTTTTAACTTAAAATACGTTTTCAGACCTATATCAAGACCAGAAATCATGATAAAGTAAAAAATAATTCTAAAAAGTATTCAAAGAAAAATTATAACAGAATAGTCATACAAAGAAAACGTACATGCCCATAAAAAGTTCTGATATATAAAATATTATCCATCATTCAACAGATCAATAAAAACTGGTACTAATAAAAAATATAATGATTGAACATACGTATCACATGTCAATTCCCTGATAAGCCGATTGCATAAATTTGTAATTTTAATGAATGGAACCAATTAATTAAATATAACATACGAAGTGCCTTAAAAATAAATAAGTATTTGTTAAAGGTATTATTAGTTATTTATATTTAATTTATTAACCGACGTCGTAAATTACGTCTGGGTATAAAATAATCATAGAAAAATTATGTTACGTATTTATAACATAAATAAAACCTATGTTTCCTTTTTAATGCTTATATTAATTACCTAATGCAGTTTATAATAAACTGCCTAACATTTTTCTTATAATGAAGATCTATATTATTATCTTTTACATTTTTGAGTTTATTTCATGTTACCTAAGTAACAGAATAAAGGTAATAACATAATTGTATATGTGTGAGTCGTAATATATCTCAACTTGAGTAAATTCAGGTTCATCGTCCCATAACCATAAACGATACCATCTTAACAAATAACACTTTTTTTTTAATATTATCTATTGTAGTGGAAAAAAATGGTGTTAACATTATTATTATGTTCAAAATGATACACGAACCATACTTTTAAATTGCCTAATAACAGTTTTTAAGTTTATTTTATTACTATCATTCGAATTTATTCATTTTGTGTGATTTCAACCACAATTAATTACAGTTAAATTTTCAAGTACGCTTATCCTAAATGCGTGTATAGTATGCAACACAAACAAGTTAAATATTGAGTAGCTGTATATGTTTAAAAGGGTTAAGGTTACACATTGAACTCGGTACCGTCCGGCATCACATAAATATCACTGATTATATACATCCCATTCATAATTTAGTAATAGGCGCGTAAAACTTAAAATACGTTATCTAAGCATTATTCAAACATACCTTATAGTTTGCTGGTCACTAAATATAAAAATCACTTTTATTCACGAGTTTTATTTAATGTTTTATAATATTTTAAGTATATTAAAGGTGCCTTCTATATTAGTATTTATTTTTGGAAATGCTTTCATTCAACTACATATAGTGTGCATGTTTTTCCCGAAACGCGTGCTATTCGCGTCGTATAGTCGAGAGCCGCGCGTCCGGGCTCGAACGCGTTTTGTCACCGACTATGCCTCTACTTCTACTATACCTCAGAGGCATGAACCGGCATAACCGAATACATAGTGAATTTTACTTTTGTAAACACCTCTTTGTGTTGTTCCAAATTTCAACTATGTACACAATTTCTTCACAACTTTTCATAGATAGATAACATCAAATAGATTTCTAAACATTATGGTTTCAAAACAATAATTTTAAAAGAAATTTAGACACTAATAGTATAAAGTAGCAAGCACAATGTTAAATAATAAATACCTTTACTTTAAAAATAATTAATTACAAATACGAATTCATATTCTGTTAGATATATGCTTTTTAATTTAAAAGTTTACCTAATGACCTCTGCGTATGTTAGTTTAGAGAGAGAGTAGAGTGTAGAAATGCCAATGTCAAGTATGAAATTGAATTAAAATAATCTCAGACTTTAACTTAACGTTACTAAATTATATCTTGATATCTATTTAACCAGATTCGTAATAAAAAATAATGCAACAACCAAACTCTTTTGAATACTTAATAAAAAATATAATTTCATTCGAAATTTAAAGCGAAAGCAGTTATGGTATAGACTTAGCCAACGATTTAAAAGTAAGCTTTTAATGACACAAAATACTTATGTTATGTATAAATGACTCAGTGCTTTTTATTATTTATATTTATAAAGAGCAAGACACAAACAAAAAATTAACTCAAACGAATCAAGTACTATGAACGGACATGGTAGTAGTTTATATATCTTACCGTTTCGAACACATGTCAAGTAATGAAATAAGGTCGGTACCGTTTGATTGAAGTTTCCCATTTCCTCTTCATGTGTCGTATAGTAGTTACAACATTTCCGAGAAGCACGCGTGACGCTGCTCTTTTACTTTCAATAACAAGTAAAAGTATCAAGATTGCATCTTGTTATTTATTAATCATAAACCCTTCTGATTGAAACACAGCTAAGTACAACGTAGTGCAGATGTCTTGATGGTAATTTTATCATTTTTTTTTAATAATTGCGCAGGAAATTATCTGCTATACCTCTGATGATTAGCACAGTTTCGAAGCGATGATAGCTCAGTGGTAGTGTGTACGACTTTGCGTCAAAGGACGTGAGTTCGGATCCAACCAACTACAATGAGCTTGAGCTTTCAGTGAAGGAAAAATACCGTGAGGAAACCATAGCATAGTGGTAGGGCATTTTCTAATGCCCGCCTGGCTAGCTACCACCCTCAAATTGAAAATCTGCCGCCAAATACCTATAGGTGTGTTCCGGCAGCTACACTTGAGAGCCAATTCCTCCACAGGTTTAGTGTGTCTACCAACTTGGGCCGTATCGTCACTTAAGATCAGGTGAGATTATGGTCATAATGCTAAACCTTAACTATAAAAATAAAAAAATAGCAAACTAAAACCAATGACAGCCAGCAATAGATCGTAGAATCCTTCAAAGGTCACCACTACTATGCCGGCTCCCATAATTATCTCGCATTAACCTCGAAGTACCCAATATCATACAAAGGAGGGAATATATTGACCAAAAGATCGTTCTACAGCTTCACTGTGTGATAAAGAAAAGACACAGTACTTTATTTCAGAATAACTTATACTAGGATTACTAATTTAGGCAACTTATTTAATTCTTCTCAAAACCTTATATAATTTATCTTCGACTAAACTTAACAGTCTGTGTTTGTGGATTGTATAAGGAGATTTGATTACATGCTTAACAGTATTTTCATTGCAGGCCAGCATGACAGCTGTCATTGGCAGTGAATTCTATTCATTGTACAGTACTTAACATCAGAGCCAGTGCAGTCACTGTGCTATGCAACATAAAACCAAATATCAAGAAATAATACCTAAATTTTATGTTTTCCTATGTGTGAGTAGTCGTGCACCCGTGCCTACATTCATTCTTAGATTTTTTTGAATTTATCTTATCGTCCGGTTTTGATAACAAAGTGCTAAAGTAATGTGTTCCTAATAAGGCTTTTAAATAGGTCACATAATTATAGAATTTTCGATATTTAATTGTTAAACATTTGCTGGCTAATGTGGTTAGTAAACTCTTTGAACTCAAAAAAGTGGGTACATATACCGTGGGCATGACATGTAGTAGAAAGCCCATCAAAATTTTGATTGCATGTGTGACTAACGATATCTAGCTTTTATCTTTTAAATATAATATTTTAAATTCGGTATTTGATAAAATCTAATTCGTTTCGTTTTCCATTGAAAACGTAAAAAAATAATTTAATTTGAACCGTTTCGATATATTTGTATCAATTGAGCGTTTACGACTCATATTCAATACCCGCTTAAAAGTTAACACTAGCAACGATATGTTAAATTTTTAATTATTTTCAACAGAAATTTATAATTTGCTTGGCATTTATTCGTCTCACACCTTTGATTCACGTGTACATAATATGTATGTCAATTATTAGGACAAGGTCGCTATAAAATTTACACCTCACTATTAATTCGTAGTTTGGTGTGAGTTTTGTAATCAATTTTCGATATAAATGTTTAAAGGATACCACAAATTTTATATTGCTGATACAATTTAGTACATAATCTACTGTATTTATTTATTTATTTAATCCTTATCTATTTCTTGTACCTTTATTTTAACAATTTAGGTATAAACTATACATATTATCTTATTCTTTTATTATAACTGTCATTACTTTTTGTAATATTATGTATCAGAAACCCTCTCCAGTGAAGGCTTTCTCCAAGGCTTGCCATCTTTCTCTATCCTGAGATACTTGGATCCATTGATTCTTGATATCATCATCTCATCGAGTACACGGTCTGCCTCTGTAGCGCTTGCCTGGTGGGCCTCTCCAAGTGTTTACTGTTTTGGTCAACCTGTATTTATTGTATGGGAGTTTTAATCGTACATATTTGCAAAAATAAAATGCTTTAAGTTCGCATCGGACTATTTTTTTAGTTTGATAAAATAGCAGCACTTTGCCTTACGGTAAGCCGAGTACAACCAAAGAACAAACCCAAAAAATCGAGAAACCAAGAATTCATCATCGGAGCATTCTGATATACTAACCTGTAATTTTTTTTTCCAAAATGACTTTCGCTTTTAATCTGGAGGCTTTTACATCTTCATCAAACTTTTGAGGCGAGTGCAAAGCGCATTTAATCTAGAGACAAGGTGCATAACGTTGCTAATAAGTGGACGAACATTGACTTGAACTATTTTTTTAAACTGGCTTGACATCTTCTCGGCAACTATATACTTACTGGGCGATATGAAAACGGGATTAGACAAAAGGTAATCACTCCAACGGCCTTATAGTCACCGTTCTTAACCACCGGATATACTTACGCCTAAGCGCGACTTTATGTCGGGTGTTATATCTGGTTTATGTAAGTCATGATCCAATTGGAAATAATTGTGGTGTCCTACCACCCAGTATATGACATCAAGTACCGACTATGTTTCGGTGTTAGTAAAATTTACTTATTTTATATTCGTTATTTAGTAACTTCAAGGTGATACGAGATTATTTTTTTTTCAAGTGATACTTTTATAGGAGAGGTCTTTGACGTTCTGATCCGCAATCTTCTTGAGTGACGCTCTTTCAGGTAAAGTCAGTTCGAGGCAATTAAGGGAGCGTTAGAAATATAGTGATGTTTCACTTCTGTCGTGTGGTTTAAGCAATTTTTTTTTAAGTTTTACAAACGCCTTCCGTTGAATTTTGACGACAAACTCAACTTTTATATGTATAGGCATAAACTTGAAGATGTTAAAATAACATTTTAAAGACGGTCAAGAATAAGTTCTAAAAGTATGACACTCATAAATGTTTTAATAGAAGATATTGTTTCCACAAAGGTGGTATGTGTTGATTGATGTGCGCGGATTCATCTCGTGAGCAAGAAAAAATATATTAGATCTATCAATTGATCTAGTACAATATACAATTTCTGATAAACACAATAAAAAAATGTGTGATCAGGTTGTTTGTAGTTCGATTCACTTATCCACTGGGTATAGTAATTGATTGTCACTTGACACATGAATGGCAGCTCCACGCGCGTCTCTCACGGCTACTACGATGGAATGTTCCACTTTGCACTGTGTATACTGCCATTCAAAGCGCAAACAATAAAAAGTTAAACATATCATGTAACTTAATTTGTCAATTATTCAAATGCTTCGACCGATATCATCTTCTGTACATATAATAAGAATGTAAATTTACCGTGTCGGACCTTTTTAAATTTATCTGGAAAAAAAAAATTGTGTGTAAGAATGAGTAACAAAATACATTTACATAATTTTTAGAAAATTCTGTCTGCTTGTTTGTACACGCATATCTACTAAAGTAAAGTAAAGTAAAGTAGTTTGAAGCGATGATAGCTCAGTGGTAGTGTGCACGACTTCGCGTCAAGGGACGTGGGTTCGAATCCAAGCACCTACAATGAGCTTGAGCTTTCGGTGAAAGAAAGCATCGTGAGGAAACCATAGCATGGTGGTAGGGCTTTTCCTAATGCCCGCCTGGGTAGCTACCACCCTCAAGTTGTAAACCTGTCGCCAAATACCAATAGGTGTGTTCCGGCAGCAGCACTTGAGAGCCAGTTCCTCCACAGGTTTAGTATGTCTACCAACTTGGGCCGTATCGTCACTTAAGATCAGGTGATATTATGGCTACATCGCTACACCTTAAGTATAAAAAAAAAGTACAACGATAATGATAAATCATCACCAAGAAAATCATAAATCACATCCTCTAGTAATTAGTCGTTGCTTCATTAAAATCGGGTAATTCTATCAAAAGTTATTGTAATTTGGATGACAGCACGAGATTAAATAACGTAAACGAAGTTGCAAGCTACTAAGCAATGAAGCTAAGAACACCAGTTCATACAATATTATTATAGGTATTAACAGAAGGTCAAATCTTATAGAATATGTTATTATAGTTGAATATTTATTTATTAACGTTAGAGAGATGTTATAACTGTTTAATTAGTAACTAGAAAGAATTTCTGATTAACTTGAAAGATGTGTGCTTCTAAACAAGAAGAAGGAACAAAAAAAATTGTGGATATTTATTTTTATTTGGTAAAATCCTACGCTTGTTTGCTACTTTACTTGTAAAAAGAAACAGTTACAAGTAACATAGAAAACTTTTTAATACAAAAAATACTCAATGCACCATTACTCAAAACCTAGAACTTCCACGGAATAAATGTATTACCGATGATGTCAACAATAAAAGAAACAGATTAATAAAAACGTAAAGGATATGAAATGGTACCTTACACTTTAGGTTTATGAAGTTTAATATACATAAATACCAGCTTGTAAATGACCTACTGTTAATTAAAGACCTTACCCAAAGGAAAAAGATGAGTGAATAGCGCATTTCAATCTATGACGTATGGGTGATTTAAGAGTTTCACGTTTCTATTAACATCAAAAATACTTCTCAAGTGTTTAAGTTTCCTCGCGATATTTTATTTAATATACCTTCAAATTATAAAATGCACATAAAATGTGTCCGTACATGTCAGAGTTCGAATCTGCGGAAATCGAGCCGATAACTTTATAGAACTAGACCATCATGACTATAATTTAATATACATATTATTATAATATTATAATATATAAAGTATTGAGAAGAATACGGAACAATTCAAATCTGACACGAGTAGATTGAAACCTGAGAGTTTGTTCAAAGAACGTGATGGTTCTCACGCGCCACGGCGTCGCGTAATCGAACACTAAACAATATCATTTATCAAATTAGTTTCCAAATTTTCTACACCTTCATTAATTTTAGACATCACTAAATATAGAAAGATAAACGTGATACTGAAAAATAGCTTGTAGAATATCTGAAATTACTAGTAACAGTCTGCGATTTGGTTTACGTTCATCTACTAAAAATATATACAGTAGAATCTCCATAGCTCGAATGCCAAGAGAAAAACTAAAAATTTCGAGTTAATGAGTTTTCGATTTAACAAGAAGTTCGATATACAAAGGATTTAATGGCTGAAATTTCGACTTAAAAAGCGCGATTTCTAAGTATATTTTCGATTTGTTTTATACCGAGTTGTACCGACAGTTGTATTATATCGAGACGTCAAAGTAGTTATATGTAACTAAGATTTGTCTGCTCTTTGAAATTCGAATTATAGAGTATAAATATGTAGAATCAATAGCTCGCAGGGAAAATACATTTTATTCGAGTTAGAACTAATACTACTAAGACTAGATACTCTCGTATTTAGGATTTCAGCGGAAGGGAATGGCATTATTTTTCGACTTACTGTGGTTTACGACTTAACAAGGTTCGAGCTATAGAGATTCTACCGTATAAAGAACATACACTTCCTTTGATTCACGTCAAAACTGCTAAACTTATTGGGATAGAACTATGACTATACGAAGCGGACACATCCGCAAATGGTTCTTAGCTAATTGGTTTTTAAATTCCATTATCTCTTTAGCAGTTTTTTTTTTCGATTTTATTTGGTATACCTAACGTAGCGGGCTGGCAATATCTAGTTACGATACATAATTAAATAAAATAAAAATAATCGTAAATATATATTATTGGATACTTTAAAATCTTATTATTAAATAATTCCTAGAATCATATCCGTAGTTCCAGATATTATCTCCTAATAACATATAAACTTTACCTATATATATTATAAGATTAGAATAGTATAATATTACCTAAAAATATAACGAGCCTCAATAAAATATATTTTTATTGGTTTATAATTTAATTACTCTTTTTACTGTAGTTATTACTACTACATTTTAATTTTAATTTGGTAATACGAAGTTGCAAAATATTTGAAAACCCATTGAAATGAGGAAAATCTGTATACTCCATCATTATATTTATATGACAAAAATCTATACCATAAAATAATACTTAATGACCTAGGACCATGAATTTGTGATTGAGTATTTTCTAATAACCCTCTGGCTTAATTTCACACTCAAATTGAAAATCCGACTCCAAGCATCATTAGATGTGTTTCGTAAAAACAGCCAATACTCAGTGCCGCAGAGTTACCATCTTGAGCCACATCGCCACTTAAAATTAGGTGAGATTGTTATCAAACGACGTAATCTCCAATCTATAAAAATACAACCTCTACTCGAATACGTAAAATCACGGCCCAGTAACTGTACAGAAAGCATTTGTAATAAATATGCTTTTTTGATACAAAGAAATAAAAGTTCGATGAATTCTGTCTAAACGTCCAACCAAATCGTGCTTGTATTGAGGCAAAAATATTCAACTTTCATTTACTCTTTTCATCTTCAAACGGTATTTAGTGTCTCAGATTTCTAAGAGAATTTAGAAGCATTTTCTCAGTTTCTTGCAAAAGTGACTGTTTATTTATTACGCTTTTTAACTGTACTAGACCCAGTTATGAAATATAGTTATATAAATGCCGTAAAACATTAAAACCACTCAAACAGAAAGAGAGAATAACTTAGCAATTATCTAAAAAAAATTGGGTTATTACGTTTTTAATTATATCTTTTATTATTACAATACACTTTTCGAACTATGATAGTTCAGTTGGTAGTGTGAACGGACACCGCGTCAATGTACGTGAGTTCGAACCCCTGTAATGAGCTTGAGCTTTTGGTAAAGGAACACATCGTGATGAAGTCATAGCATGGTGGTAGCAGAGTGACCATGTGGCCTAAGCTGGTGAATATGCTAAGCCTAGTGGAGAATCTGGCTCTCAAGTTCAACAGCCGGAATACACCTATAGGTAATTGGCGGCAGATTTCATTACCATGTTTTCCTTCACAGAAAACTCAAGCTCATTGCAAGGATTCTTACTCAGCTCCTTTGAGGCGGCGTCTATACACGCAACCACTGAAATATCATCGTTTCATTTGTGCAACAACAAGAAAACTCAATTATCACTATAACTTACCTTATACGATTATCTTGTACGCAATTCATATTACTAATTTTATAATTTGTATGTAATCATATTGAGTCTTACCTTATATTGAGTCACGAGAACTTTTGTTAGTCTTTAAATAAGAAAAACAAAAATAAATTGTATGTATAACATCTTATGACTTATACAAATTACCTAACTTACGTTCGTACTTCTTAATATAATAAAGAAAACATAGACGTATTTTATCACAGTAATATTAATCTATCCGATCAGTTTATAACAGCATACTAAGTCCGAAGTCCATTGTAAATCGAGAATAAAACCATTAAAAATAATTTGTGTTTATTCATTATTAATCAGAAAAAAAAAAATTGTATGCAATTAAATTTTTCAAGATTCCACTTATTCTGTTTCTATAATTAACTGATATATATCATTGAATAATTTGGAAACAATAGCAACACATTTGAAAATAAATAATATGATTTTCAATTAGACATTCATATATTATTAAACCATTAATAGGATTTAATTAGACCAAGTCAATGAATTTCACATCAACGGAATATACCTGTCAATATGAATTAGTTGATTCTTCCTGTATTCATATGTCGGTAATGGAAATCCATAAGACAGAACGGAAACGACTTGTACATTCAATAATATATAATCAACATTATTGATATAGCTACTATATCTACTAATAACATATAAGTATGTTTATTTTAAAATATATTTGAATCAGAATATTTATAAGCAGTACTAGCTAGTCTGGCAGACATTTTTCTGCCCTTAATAAATTAACCATACTATCAACTGTTTCGAGTTTTTTTTCTAAAACTTTTTCTGCATCATATCACTGACTTGAATTATTATAAAAACCGTTTTATTGGTTGTCTATATTCAAAATCCAAAATCTTATGAAAGTAATATGCTTGCCAAATATCAAACCAAGTCAGGTAGTTATGAAGATACCGTGACGAGTCTGTGAGCTAGTGATAAATTGTATAAATTGATACACTAATTCCAAATAGACTTAATCTTAATGAAAGTGAGATCAAATCCACTTGTAACGAGCCTGAGCTTTCGGTGAGGGAAACGTCGTGAGGAAACCATAGCATAGTGGTAGGGTTACCTAATGCCCGACTGGCTAGCTACCAACCTCAAGTTGGAAATTAGCCACCTAATTCCTATACCTGTGTTCCGGCAGTTGCACTTTAAAGCCAGTCCCTCCACTGGGCTTAGCGTGTCCACTATCTTACGATACATCGTCAGTTAGTTATAGCTAAAACCCATAAAGTAAAAAAGTATACTAAGAATTAAATAAAATATACCAACTTATTTACTAATATTTTTTATTCTATTCGATATTACGTACATACGGGAGCACATTCCTAGTTTGACTGTTATTACGTAATATAACCTACACACTTATTGCATTTGTGTGATCATAATAATACTGTAAGAGCTCGTAAAATAAACCTTTATTAAACGACTGTGTAGCCACGATGTGGTGCAAAACGAAGTTAAAACTATATTAAATGCCGACGAACCGACGCCGATGAAACTTAAAGCCATCTTTAATCATCAGACGAGAAATTCCATACAATGATAAAAACAATAAAATTTATGTGTCTAATGAAATCAATTTAAACTAGCTTGATTTGCTTTTCTTAAGCACTTGACAATAACGCATTACAGTATAATAGGTCTATTACTTTAATTTGAAAAATCTGTTCTTGACAAGTATTATATTGCATATGTTGCGTGACATAGATAATTTAAATTTAGTGCGTATTAACACTTATAAACATTGATTTTGTTCACAGACTTCACCTGTATGTTGTAATGACTGGCTTAAATTTATTTAATCTAAATTAATCATATTATTATTTATATTTCTTTATGCTATACGTATAAAAAATCGGTATAAAAGTCGCTTTTGTACATCGAAAATATTTTCAATAAAACTAGCCAGAGTGTTAAAGGATAACTAATCCTACACATATTCAGTATTTTTGGAATTTGTGTCTGTTGTCAGTGCACACATCACATAAAATATACAAAACAAATGTAGATAACTTTTATACATAAAACCTGTACGCAACTTGAAGTATTACTTAGTTTTTAATAATAACTTTCCAACGACTGTACCAAATTGTTTATTTTTTATTGTATTCGTTATTGTCAGGATAAGGTTTTTATATGAAAATAAAAATATGAAAAATAGTATAAATCCGTTGAACCATTTTTGAGTTTTAGCGAAGCTAAAAAACAACGATTATAGATGATACGAAGTTCACCGGGTCAGCTAGTATATTAATAAATTAAATTATAAAGAAAAGCCGAAGTTTTTCTCTTAGTTTACTATGTCTATTGGGACAAAATAAATGAGTATAAAGCCACTTTCTAATAGCGGTTCATGATGAACAACGCATCATTTTTTTTATTTATCATAAATACTTTTAATTTAGGAATGAAAAAACTCTTTGCTGAAAAAAGTGCAATTGTCGCTTGCGACGCTTATCCTGAAAAAGGCTCAATATAAAGATCTTCTATAGAACAGAAAATGCATTGAAATCTGTCTATTTTTTTTTGTGCTGCGGTTTACTACTGTAAAGGGCAGGATAATATCACCCAGGGCTACTATTTTAATGATAAAAATATTTAAACTTAGCCACGTTTTGTCGTGGATGTTCAAAAAATATCATAAAAACATTTGTTATTATTTAGACCTCCCGAAACGCTTGGAATTTTCTGTTCCAGTGTTACAGCATAAAAAATATATAAAATCTTATAAAAATCCCAATGTAGTGTATACATTTTAAAACCACACTTTGACTACTTTTCGAATTTGCGGAGACAAACATACGCGCAGGTATTTTTTAATAGATAATTAATTTTAAGGTTAAACGTAACAAAAAGATATTGAATATAAGGTGTACGAATAACTTGAGACATGAATATGTATTGTTATGTTAAACATCATCTAGAAAATAGAAAATGAATACGTCAGATTACAATAATAAAATAGAACAACTTTTGTCGGATGAAAGTACATACAAGAAGGTTAAAACAGACCCAACCAACAAAGTTTTAAAGGCTACCAGCTCTTTAATAAGCAGTTACTCCGACACATTAAATCTTGACGTAAACTTACTCGTCCCATCGTGTGTAAAACCTCCTAAACTGTATGGGTTACCGAAAATATACAAGCCAAATGCTCCACTACATACCACCGTGGGTCAGGTCGAAACACCAACCTACATATTGGCTCAGCACGTAGCAAAAGTGTTATCACCACTAAGAGGCAACACTAGAGCATCTGTGAAGGATTCATACCAATTTGTCAGTGATATTAAACACCTACAATTAGCTGACAATGAAACCATGTTAGTTTTGATGTCCAGTCTCTATTCACAAGCTTACCAGTAAAAGACTGCATTAAATTTGTGTCTAAGGGGTTAGCGGATAATAACATGCCCATAGAGTATGCAGCATTACTTAAACATTGCCTCACATCTGCCTACATGTTGTGGAGGAATCAGTTTTATGTACAAGTGAATGGAGTAGCTATGGGCTCACCTGTATCTCGAGTAGTCGCCGATATTTTCATGGAGGACTTCGAGGAGACAGCCCTAAGCACTGCCCCCGTCACCCCCAGGTTTTACAAACGGTACGTAGATGATATTTTCACAATTTTACCATCTGACAAAGTAGCTGCATTTTTAGATCATCTTAACTCCATTAACAATAACATACAATTCACTGTGGAGTTAGAACAAAAGAAATCTCGT
This sequence comes from Actias luna, assembly GCA_039707435.1. Classification (NCBI taxonomy): domain Eukaryota; kingdom Metazoa; phylum Arthropoda; class Insecta; order Lepidoptera; family Saturniidae; genus Actias; species Actias luna. The sequence goes on along the minus strand of JAZHAC010000006.1, from coordinate 8,793,114 downwards.
CCTTTCTTAGATGTTTTAGTTATCCGTAATCCTGATCAGTCTTTAGGCCATACTGTGTTCAGAAAAATGACCCATACAGATAAATACCTGAATGGTGAATCTCACCACCATCCGAAACAGTTAGCTACCGTGGGTAAATCTTTGTTTCAGAGAGTACAAGGAATCTGTGACGAGGAACATCTGGCTGCTGAGCTGCGACATGTCAAGAAAGTACTGCGAGATAACAAGCTCCAAATTCCACTCCGCCGTCACGGAAACCGAATGAAACCAGCCACAGTAGAACGTGTACCTGTTGTGTTACCTTTTGTAAGAGGGGTCACAGACAAGATTGGCTATGTACTGAAGCGTGCTTCAATTAAAACTTACTTCAAGTCGCCCAAGAAGATTAGTCAATTTTTACCACCTGTCAAGTGTCATATACCTCTACAAGAACAGGGCGTATACAAAATCGAATGTGACTGTGGCCTCTCCTATATCGGCCAAACTAAAAGAAATATAGGGACCCGCGTAAAAGAACATATAGCTGACGTTAAACACCGACGCTCTACGAAGTCTGCAGTTGCTGAACATTCAGAAGAAGGCTCCAAACATTATCTTAGATTCGACAAGCCACAAATCCTTGCCAAAGAACACCGATTCCTACCTAGGATGATTCGTGAGGCTATTGAAATTAAAAAACATCCAAATTTAAATAGAGAAGATGGTTGGAAGCTAGCACAAGCCTGGGATCCAATTATACATTTATTTAAATCGGAACCCAAAAGATCAATTGCCAAACCTCAAGACACTGTGAGCTCTTTCTGCGTAGATCGGAACACTATCAATAATAAAAATTAAATTGAAGGTAGACACAGTAACATGAACTTTTCTGGACAAACTACACCTCAGTCCGCCCCGTGACCACGAAGGCTGAAAAGATTTCGAAACGTCGGGATCAAAATCAATAAATAACCGCGATAAAAACCGTTTAAATTAGTTTTATTTCAACATCTAGAAAATTATTATTATATTAATAATATTCATTCATAATTATTGCTCTACTGCAATATTATTACTTATCTTATAGAACAATGTAAGACAGATTCAATAAAAATATATCTACATTTAGATTGTAATATCAAACTTATACCGTTACATACCACATATTATAATACTATTTTTGGTAGATATGCAATAATTTAAATGTAACTATTATCTCATATGTTAATTTTAATTTTAAATATATTTTCAGATTGTTGATTACTTTACGTTATCTTAGTGGCATCAAATACTGTTATTGTTTTCAACTAATGAGAACACACTAATCATGAATATATAAATGTCTTTTTTCATAGATACCTTTTTTTAACGCAAAAATAAATATACTTAATGATTATATAAATTTATTAAAATTAAGTTTCTTGTTCGTTTCTAAATTACTTCGCATTAATGCTCTCTTATGCGTGCTCTTCGAAAGAAAACCTTTTTTACTTTATTATCATCACTTGATTAATAAACTGAAAAAAAAAGTATATGAACATTATTCAAATACCTTAAAATTAAATATAATAATTATATAATTATAATATAAATATAATAATATATTCATCAATCATAGAGATATTTACGTTAACAATTTATTCTAGAGTTATTCCATGACAGCCACTTCGCCGATTCCATTACTTACGGCGGGGAATATCGAATAGGTAGCGATGATACATAATTGTTCCGTCTAGAAGAAGGACAACTGTGAAATAGTCCACTTCATATATTACATCTTATCGACCACTTTCTGTCATAATTTACATTCAACTAGACGTTTGATTTATTGTAAAATGTAGAGAATTATATAATTTAAGATAAATCAGTGAAAACTGCGAAAAACAATAATTATGAGGATTATTAGTCTTAATTAAGGCTGAAAATAGTTTAGTGAAAGGGTTTTGTAGGTTCAAACTACAATAATTATTACAATCCTAATGTAATTAATTTTGTATTCTATATTATACATAATTTCAACGACCAATAAATAATGTGTATCATAAAATACCGTTTTGATTATTCTTATAAACACTCGGTTCGATCGAGGCAAAGATCTGACTCTAGATCAGTGTGAAAGCTCAGGGCGAATTCTATTGTTCCTGTGAAGGGCGGTCGTGTGCATTGTCTATTGTCTGTTCTAAGAAAATCTTGGATATATTATTATGTATTAAAATATTTTACTATAGTAAGGCCTTAAGCAGATATACGTACGGTCTATGTTTTACATTTGCTGTTTTAAAAATAAAAAGTGAAACTATTCAATGTCTCAACTGGCCTATTTGTTGTATTAAACAAATTATAAATATTATTTTAATTTTATGATTATATAAGCCGACTACGTCATAAATCTACAGGCTTTGCAGCAGTTTGAGGCTTGGATCAAAATGGCTTCCTTATTTATTTCTATATATTTCACCTTTAGCCCGCGACTTCGTTCGCATGGAACTAAAAATTAGTTCATAATTTTTGCCCGGTTTTGTAAAATAAATTCAACATAACTTTTTTCCTATTGGTGTTAGCGTAATTTTAAATAACTTAAAGCCTGTCCCAATAATTGCACTATAAAATATAAGAAGTATTTTTCCGCTTTATAATATGAATTTAGATTATGTATGAAATCTAATACTATTAAGGAAACAATTTTGGTATTAAAATATGTGTATTTTCTGTAGTTGATTTTTCATAAACCACTAGATCAAATGAATAAAAAAAAAGATATTTGATAATATTTAATTTTCCTAATGTACCTAACCTACATACCGAACCTACATAGATTAGTGTTTTTTTTTTTGTGAGACAGCAGATTACGGCCGCACAGTTATTCGACAGTAAAATAGTAGTTCAGTTAATTATATATCACTACTTATACTTCTGTAATTTCAAATTCAATACGTCTCGCAACATTTAATAGTATTCAATTGTTAATATATAATGAAGGTGCGTAATTGCTTAGAAGGAAATCTTATTTCAACATGCACCTATACAGATATTGTCCTGTCTGTTTAATCTTAACTTCACTGGAAGGCAATTAAACGCTTAGTTTACTATCTTATCGTTACTTGATAGCTCGGTATAATAAAGTAACGTAAACAAAGGAATTCGAATGGACATAGTAAATTAATTTCAACGGCAGAGGCGTGCGCAGTGGTCCCTACTCGGCATCTTTGAATTACGTGTCGGGATGTCTCGTCGTGCCGATAATATTGAGTTTACAAGTCTAACGCTTACATATTTATATCTTCAATAATAATATTAGTAAATATACAACAGAATTTTACCCATGGTCAATTCAGGCGGAGGAAATCTTGTGTTATAATAGTTGAACAGCTTCTTTCAGCCATGATAGCTCCGTTGATAGTGTGTACGGACGCCACGTCAATGGACGTGAGTTCGATTCCACTTACAATGATCTTCAGCTTTCGGTGAAGGGAAGCAGTGTAAAGAAACCATAGCAAAGTGGTAGGGCTTTTTCTAACGCCCACCTGGCTAGCTACCACCCTCAAGTTGAAATCCTGCCGCCAAATACTTATAAGTGTGTTCCGGTAGTTGCACTTTAAAGCCAGTCCCTCCACAAGTTTACCGTGTTCACCAGCTTGGGCCACTTCGTCACTTCGTGAGACAACATCAGATAAGATTGTGGTCATAACGACAAAATCTTACTATGAAAAAAAATATAAATACGACTGAATATTAATGCTCATTACAAAAAAGACATTCGCAGTTTAATGGTACTATTGCACCACTATGAAAACGTAGCCACGCCTATGAAAAAGTAGGAACATAATTTGTTTTACCGATTATTCATTCGAATTCATATGTGTAGTTAGTTCTAAATTAGGAAAAAAAAATATGTTGCAGATTCATTTTTTTTTCTCATTTAGCTGCTATGTAATTACCAATTCACCGTGGCTTTTTCTATTATCATGGTGGAAAAATCCATTTACGGTCTTCCTCTAGTAATGCGCAATGCCTTGGGAGGCCACGAGAAGTGTGTGGTAAGACAAGCACCGTCAAATCTCGAACAAAAAGACACCACGGCGACGTTGAAAACCACCATACTGCCAGAAACCAGGGACAGCTTGCACACTTATTTTACGGGAAATATATCACGTTTACAAAATATAAATAACAAGCATAAATAATTAAATTAAAAAGAACAGCAACACGATTAGTAATTTTGATAACACGTGAAGAAACAAAAAAAAATTATTATTAATGTGAAAGTGAGTTAGTTTGTTTGTTACGCTTTCAAGCCCAAACCGCTGAATCGATTATAGTGAATTTTGTTATAGAGATAGAACCTGGAGACGGTAATAAGCTACTTTTTATGGCGAAAAACTTATTGGAAGTGGAGTAATGTGAGGAATAAACCTTGTATGATACTTTTCATTAAGTCATTCGATTTGTCTGATAAAATCAATATTAATACGAGCGAAGCCGCAGATAAAAACTAGTATACCTATGAACATAACTTTGGATGAATAAACTACGTTAATTATATTTGTTGATAATTTTCAGTCACAGTTCGATCAATTTTATACAATCGGCATACAGCAGCATCATATCAGTTCCTCTAATAATCTTCATGCGTCATTTTAACGCAAATATATTCACAAACCCGTGGGTGGTCGTTTTCGTTAAACAATTTATGCGATCGGCACAACTCGACCTACCACTTCCCATTATCGCTTAAGGAGAAGTGCTAGTAAAGTCTCTAATATACAGTAACTTACCTACGTAACAATTTGGTATATTACAACTACTTAGCTTCTTGTACATCTATTTGCGACGATGATCATGGCACTGATTCGCTTAATTGACAAGACAATTCTTAGGCCGTTACGAATTATGATGTTAACAGATTCTAAAACCATTATTTTTTGTTGTTTATTAATTAAGCGTTTAAACACTCTATCTCATCTAGTATTTTATGACGATGTGACCAAGATAGTAGCATACTGGGTCTGGTGAGGGAAATTACTTTCAAGAAGAACTCCCGAACGGAACGCAGCTTCAAGTAAGTGACAACAGATTTTCCACTTGAGGGTGGTAGCTAGCCAAGATTTCACCACTATGTTTCCTTCACCGAAAGCTCAGGCTCATTACAGGAATTAAACTCACGGCCACTGACGCGGCGTCCGTACACGCTATCACTGAGCCATCATTGCTTTATTGACAACCACCTTACATAGATCTGTACCATTCCGCACAAAACATCACTCAACGTAAACAAAGACTTATATTTTGGAATCGGAAACCATTCAGACAGGAAAAGATTATACTAGTATAAAATTTCAGTCGATTTGGCTCAGCAGTTCTCGGAATCCTATTACTAGAAGAATTGCTCACTTTTTACTATTTTACGTTAAACGCTATATACGTAAATTCATTGAATTTATTAGTCAGTATCAGTGATTGTTCACTTAGTTGGGATTTTTAATCGTTTTTGTTTAGTTAATTTAAAATGGATTCCTTTATAATAGTGGTAATTATAAAAAGGACTCCAATGAGCATTCAAACGTTTATAACGATTTACGGTCTATAATACGAGAATCTTTTCGATTAAAGCCACGGGCTTAAGACCCATTAAAGCTCATACCAAAATTAAACAAACAACAACACTGTAATTTCCTTTTTTTATTACTTGTTAGCTTAATTTCATCTTTATCATTGTCTGAAGTAATAAATATATATTATATATGTGGATTTAAAGGTCAAGTTTCAGGTATAGCTAGTTTTAAAGAAATAACGCATAATATATTTATATAGCAAAGCTGAGGAAGCGTGACTCAGAGTAGAAACAATAAAAAAAATGGGTTTTTTATAATCTGTAAGGCATTTAAATACACTCCCGCTCAAAATAACTAGGTATTCTTAGAATTGTCAAAGTAGTTTATATAAAAACTTTTCTAATTCATCATTCTAATTCATCTTTCTACGTAATTTTAATTTTAAATCACTTTGGTCGTATATAATAATGAAAGTATATCACGAAAAAAGCCACAAACACTACATAATATAGAACCAACAATATAGAACCAATAATAAAAATTAAAACTATCACAAATTAGATTAATCTCTCGCCAAAACTTCGCAGTGTGACAGCAAATAAAAAAAGGCTGCTGGAATAAAGTAGGCGCTGCCGGAAAAATAGTGTATCATTCCTACATATTATAATATTAAAATTATATTTTTTTTTTTTTTTTTAATATTATATTTATTATTAAATATAATCATAAAGTAAATTACAAACGAAAATCAATGCTCACTTTCGAATAAATAATATAATATTTTTTTAATTTTTAGTCAAATAGGCACTACCTAACAAAATATATCTATCGTCATCCTATTGTTTCCCGAAAATGTTTTGCGATAGTCCGGAATAATAGTGATAATTCTATTACATTTACTTTCTATTACATATACCTTTTATTATATACTTTATGTGAAAAGATTATAGGATACGAATTTAAATCAGTATTATATAAAATTTAAATATAAAGGCGGCATATCATTTATTCTGTTTGCTCTGATTCATACAGACCGCAAGCCGCAGTGGTTTGACCTAGTGACATTGGACAATGTTCGAAGTGAGCTATGTGAAATGGATTCCTAAAGTCGAACCTCAATAACAATAATATATGGGATGAAATACTGACTTTAAATGTGAAATCACTCTTTTACCTAATAAATTAACCAAATTACATGTAATTTTTTTATAGTTAAGATTTAGCATTATGGCCATAATCTCACCTGATTTTAAGTAACGATACGACCAAAGTTGGTAGACACGCTAAACTTTAGGAGGAACTGGCTCTCAAGTGCAGCTGCCGGAATACACCTATTAGTATTTGGCGGCCGATTTTCAACATGAGGGTGGTTGCTAGCTAGGTGAGCATTAGAAAAAGCCCGAACACCATGCAAAAAAGACCTAGCACTATGCATGTGTTGATTAAGATAGCAAATGAACTAAATTAAACTATTATTCCCGACGTTAAGAACATTATTAAATAATATTAAGTACTCGCAGAGAAAATTGAGTGATATAATGTTTTTTAATTATTTAAACTGGCACATAACTTATTAATCTAAACTTTTTTGCAAACTATGCTTCTGTTTTACGTACTGGTTTAATTAATCGAAAAACTTTAATTCTGCCAATATAAAATTTTAATACAAGCCAATATTATCCCATAAATGACATATCGAGTTAATTCAGAGAAAACCTCCTAAGCGCCAAAAAGCTTAAAAATGTTTTTATTATAACTTTCTAAAAACTATCTTTGTAATTTAGAAGCTGTATGTTAATAGCCATTATTTTGATAGATCAGTGGTTAATTATGAATAGCGTCATATTTTTTATAAAGATATCATAAATACTTTTTAATTAGGAAAAAATCTCCCTTCTCTATAAAGTGTAATTCTCGCTTACCATGTTTATCCTGATAAGGTTAGATATTTTCTCTTTATAATACATATTATTACGTTTTATGTTTTTATTTAATTTTATCATGAAACCATAGTATAGTGATGAATATTTCTCACTCTATACTTTGCTAATTATTACTCAAGACAGTGATAAACTTCGCGTTTTAAAATAATCATCAACTTATATTTCATCGAAAGTTAGCAAAACTTAGCACTACAATTTACTCTGTAAAAGCTTATACCTTTTATACCATAAATAAATAAACTATACTGGCTTTAGTAAGCAGTACAAATGTTTCCACATACGCTATTTTTTGATTATTTTATTTCAAATACTACGACTATTAACTAATATAAAGTTTCTCTTTACTCACCTCCCATGTCTCCCTACGAACTGATACAAATTTTATAGATTTTCGTTTTCTAAGAAGACATTGTGTAGGGTACAAATAACAATCACTTTTGAATTAAAGTTAAAGTTGATATATGAAGCAGGAAATATATTGTTCGACGAAGGCTACGCAGTTTGCTGATATATTTATGGCCAAATTACTGCTAGGGTATCGTATTCTTTTCAGATAGATAGGTGGCTGTTGTATAGCTACTGTATTGACCAATACCTATTGAATAGTTATTTATTATACTGAAAACGATAGCATTGTGCTTGAATAAAACCTTATTAGTAAGTTAAATTGTTAGATTTTAAATAAAAAACTTGCAATGTCATCTTTGCTTAATTCGAATATAGTTACAATATTTATTTATATCTCTAATAATATGTAAATAATTTATGAATAATTTTATCATGGTGAGTGAGTGTTGTAAAGAGTTCTTTGAGTTTATCCCACTATCTCCCTTCACTTACAAATGCCAGCTAGTTACTACTACATAGTAATATTCATATTTTCATGAGCGTTCTAGTAAACCTAAACCGCCAGATAGTGCATTTAAGTGCAGTGGATGTGGTCGTATTTGCCGAACCTGTATCGGTTTACTCAGTGAAAAAATGGCTCTACGGCGTTGCAATGATGAATATTCCTATCAGCAAGTATAAGTATATTTACTAATTCCTATTCTATTCGTGCTGTAAATAGATAGGATTACTTCCTGTTCAGCGTATTCTCTTCATCGTACGGTATCAAGACCTCGAAAGAAGTTTGTGACTGACGCTTACCGTTGTATTTTGATTGCACTGAACTTTCTGTAAGGTAATGTGCATTAATTTTACCGAGCTATTATAAAAATAAAACTTACTTTTACCTTTGAAGCATTACAATGTTTAACTTTGTGTACCGTTTGTAGGGATCAGAATGATACATATCTCCAATTTTTTTGTATAAGCAATCAAAAACCGAATAATATATAACCGAATCGAATAAATATGTTAAGTTGCATCTAAAAATGTAATATAATCGAATAATTTTTCGACTGATTAATGAACATAAATTCTTCAGTGTTACATTCAATATCGACATATTACAAAGTCCGCAGATGGAACCTATTATACAGAAAATATTGTTTGCTTAATTCTTACAAAAACTTACCTGATTCACAACCACAAAGTATTGATAATAAAGGAAAACTTCAAACTAAATAATAAAGAGAAAAACGATATGATGGCTTCGTATAAGACATCTACGAATCTACAAAAGACCTACGTTTTTACCTCATTCTCGGTTGCAGATTGATCAATCGATAGGAAAATGTCTGGCATTACACGACTTATGGCTGACACAGTGCTATCGTATTGAAACGATACGATCAGTTTACAGGTGCGTAATATCAATCACGATGAGAGTAGGGGTCCGGACCCCCTTATAATACAGCTAAAACAACGTTTCTTCATTTAAATAAAATAACATACGTTATGTAAAGTCATAACCATTAAAGGTGTTAAACAATTAGAATTAAACCCGCAGTTATTTATTTATAATTATGGAAAATACAACAGTGGACAGTCAGATAAAGGATAAAATATGAATAATAAAAAGATGGATACTAAACGGAAGACTAAATGCGTGTTAACACACTAAAAATATTTACACTACTAACGATATTCAAAAGTTATTTAAAGTATCATGAAATATTAAATTAATTTGCATTCCGAGTGTTGGGTTTTTATTGATGGCAACACGGCTCCCGGAAGCTTCGAGGCGCCCAGCGCCATCTTGCGGGAACAGTGAGTTTTACTGAGTTATTCGTATCTCATCAATGAATCGCGTGCATATTTTTCAAATTGTGGTGTGTGCTACTGTAAAGAGTTTGTGGTGCAAATAAAAGTCTTGGGACGGAGAATTATTACTGCGTCGCACAGGTAAGTGAGTCCATACAATTTCAAATACATCATTTGTTTTTTGACGAACTGGCGAGTAATGCACCATGTATGTTATAATATTCCCTTAAAGTTGAACTTTTTTATTTTACTGGTACCTCCATATTATTTCAGTCAAAACAGTTAACCTGTTTATTCGATATAGTTACTCCTGACAGTGAAACTTACCGTACCTACTTTACATATAAATTAACAGTTAACAGCGTCAGTTATGACAAGAATGAAAAATTGTGATCGCGTAAATTTACTCTCAATTTAAAGTTATCTCGAGATATCTCTCACTTACTAACATGGCATATCTACAGCATCACAACACACGCACACACGCACACCGCTCCCACGCACGCTTCACACACAATTATTTTGTTTACAGTCGTCAGGCTGTGAAGATGTGTTTAGTTTATATATATATATATATATATATATATATATATATATATGTAACTTTTGCCCCGTTTCTTTCTATAACATTTTGTATATGGAACGTGGTCCCTTTGAGGTGGGTTATATTGGCTGCGACACAGTTTTTGTATCGCCTGATATCGTGTATAATTTTAGTGTATAATCTGTATAAGTTCCAATAAATTATTATTATTATTACTTTAACTTTTCTTTGGATTCTTAATTCCTTTCTGTTTAACAACACCGTAATGAGTGGATGCTTCGTCTCGAATGCGTTCCGCAAGTGAAAATTGCCTAAGCAGCACGATACAGTGGCGCCTGGGGTATAAATATGCATTGAGAAACGAACTAAAGCTTGGGCACCGTCTAATCGAACTACGTGTTGAGATTAACTTATCATCTCTACGACTTCCAACTTTGGAGTAATGAAAAGCTTAAAGTATAATTCGTTATGTTCTGTTTTTAAGCAATCCAAGAGCTGTTACAGATTCAACGTTTTGCATTTATTGAAGTTATACTTAGGGAAGTTATGCGTTAGGGAAAAATGATGAGAGTAATTTTTTACGATGCGCGCGCACACCGTCACGAAAAACCGATACCCTGAAGTTAGCAAATTTTTCAAAAAAAGTTACTAACAAAGTAAGTATGTTTGCGTGAGAACTGACAACTGTAATCACAATATTTATTTATTCAAGTGTTTCTGAACCTACCACACTTTTTTACATCAGTCCCATTAAAATATATACAAATATACAGAAATATATATTTTCTCAAATAATATTATAATAATTTACTGTGATTATAAGTGATAAAAATAGTTTTTACATATAACTTAGAGTACGTTTGTAGAATTTGGGGTTAGTTAGGTAGTACATACCGTATGTATTATTTATTTACATCATAAAGTAAAATAATTTTTCACATTCGTATTTAATGTGTAATAAGTTTTTAAATAAATTAATAAATTAATAATAGATACAAATAATAATTATTATTAAAGTCCGAAAAAATAAAATTATTCCAAATATTAAATTTAATTAAATGTTTCTTTCTTAAAGTAATAACTTCTAATGCGTGTACATAAGTACACACACACTTTTTTTTCTATTAGGTTATTTCTTATATATTTATTACAAAATAATAAAGTTACTCCGATTGCGCGGTTGATCTAGTGGTTTAGGGCCTAACTTTAGGCGGTTGTCTCGCTGACGAGTATTGTGGGTTCGATCCCCTCACGGGTCAACTTAATTTGTGTGACAACAATTGTTTTGAGTCTGGATATTGTATCCGTTGCTTGTATGGCTATTCTTACTAATATTTGCAAACTTGGTATTGCGAAACTGTCTACACAGGCAGATGACATAATTGAAATAAGTGTTACTTGTGATAAGTCGATGATCTTTATCAACTAATGGATGGTGTATTATTGAATTAAAACACTTTTAAAACAGGGTCTATAATTGTTACTAAGTAGTTTTTAGTACTAAGTTTTGTAAAACTAGGAAAATGCGTTTTAAGTTGCCACTGAAACCACCTGAGCAACTTTAACAATAGAGTCATCATCTTAAAAATTATAGTGTATTTCACATTAAATATTAGTAAAATTACCTACATGAACAAAATTCCTAATATGTAAAAATATCAAGAAAATAATACCAATAATATATTGCATTAGGAATAGTATATTGTAGGTAGGAATAGTTACGTAATTGACAGGACAGAAACTCAGACAAAGAGTTTAAATAACTGGCTCTGATACTTACTTATTGTTCTAAAATCATTAAAGTCGTTTAGATATGATCACAGATATGTAAAAGAAAACTTCTATAAATATATCTAATATTGTTAATTGAGAAATTATCGTGTATATTTCTTGTGACATATTTTAAAACTATATATATAGACAATGTTTTATCCTACGGTGCTACCTAGACAGGTGTTTAATGTACGACACCGTTTCTAACTCAATAGTACAAATATATACTGTATATTACCATAAATATTACGAACGTAAATAAGTATGTCATATGATAATCATGAATATGAATATAATGTATTATATAAAATAATAAATCAATATAATTAATTAATCTTACCAAGATTAAAAAACGTTATTACATCTGATTCCGCATCTGTCTGTTATTCAATAATTGCCCATGACTCAAACGTCTCAAAGGCATCCAGAAGTAAAAATCTTGAAGAGGACGGGTCACTGACCAATCATTCGAAAATATACAATGTAATGCACATAATTCTATCATCTGTACCTAAACAGTACTTATTTTTAGACAAGGGCTTAAAAATTGAGCTGTAAATGAAGTTTAAATGAACATTGATATTAATGGGTACGATTTCTGCAAAACGGAAAGGCAATGAATTAAAATTAAAATTAGTACAATGAATTAAAAAATATATACGAAATAAAATAATTGTAAAAATAAATTGTATACGTTTATTGCAAAAAAAACGACTAAGTCATCCGTACGACGCCAATATTTTTTAATTTAAATATTTTTTATTAACTTTTTAATTTTTTGTACACATAATAAAATGTAATTATTATTGTTTTATTAGTATCTAATATGAATATTTACAAAATATCACAGGAAATGTATGCAAGAAGATCAAAAAATATCTTATTCATATAGACTTTCAGTGTATAAACTTTTTTAATGTCTTTACATCGAAGGCATGAGTATAAAATCATCTAATAATTGATTTTTTGTCACTGTATTTTGAAAAATTAGGGACATTAAAAACTACAATAGCATTAAGAAAAATTGCAACAATATTCAAGTAGAATACTTACTTTAAAGATTTCAAAATGCAATAAACATTTTCAATTATGAATAGTTACTATCAAATAACTACATTTTATTAAATATATTTATATTTTGAAGTTATTTTGAATAACTAGACAACTATAAAAGCTTATTGTTGTTGGTATAACTAAAGTCACAAAGACTTGTAGATGTCGATACAATCTGAAAGTTTGAATAGAATATAGATAAAGAGACGTATTCCGAGCTGATACTATTATTGTCCTGTCCTACCCCTATCGTCTAGATTAAACTATGCGCAGATATAATTGAACAATGGCTGTTATAACGCCTGTCTATTGTGACAATTTATCTAAAGATTTTACGATAACAAATGTCCTATATTATTATACAATTTTATTACTTCAATATATAAATATTATTATTGACATATTAACTTTATACACACCCATCTTTATCTTTATCCATTGCAGATGTATTTGTAATTTTGATGTTTTTATATGCTTGTAAGATTATCTGGATGGTTTAAGCTACACTTTTACCCAGTAATTGGCACTTTTACTAGCATTTTTGTAGCAACCAGTTTTTTAAATACTTCTTATGCATTACGTGCATTAAAAAAAAACCCCAATGGCAGAACAGCGACTGCTAATTTTATTCTTATTATAACATTTTGAAATACGTGGTCTTATTAATTATCAGAATTACCAGTTAGGTTTTTTATTTAAGCACAGCAAACAAAATAGTACTTCATTATTTCTGGGAAAAATACATCTTATTTATAATACGTTTTTTTTATAAATTTATAGAAATATATCGTAAGACAAAATAGACAAATTCGTTAGAAATTTAAATTAATGCGGGATTTTTTTACTTTATAGTTTTTCAGTGTTTGCCAGCTATCTAACCTGATGTGAAACGACGATGTACCTAAGACGGTGAACACGTTAAGTTTAGTTTAAGGACTGGCTCTTAGGGAACGACGTTTATGTTCGTGTTGCTCACGACTGCTATACACCAAGTGTAACAATAGCATCAGTGGCATGCTTAAGAGTGTCGTGTTCGAGCTCAGCCAGCATATGTTTAGCTATCGAGAGGTGTGAAGGCTAACAGTTTTAGTTAAAAGGTTAGTCTCTAAGATGAATAAGTGACTTTTCAATTACTACAGTTGTTTCATAATTTGTCGTGCAATAAAAATATATCGATATAATCTCTTCCTCTCCGGTCCACAATTGAGCTGCGGTTTCAGTGTCACTCCTACACGATGACTCCCACTGAAACGCGAACTAAAAACTGTCATATCGTGGAACTATGGAATGGTTAACTGTGGAACCGTCTTCCCGTTAGTGTGTTCTCTCCTTCGTATGTTATTGGGTCCTTCAAAAGAGGCGTGAAAAGGTATCTATGCATGCCAGCATGACAGCGGTGACTGACAGTGAATTTAGATTTATTATCAGTCTCTGCTGATTAGGATTGTACTGTACTTAACATTAGATGCAGTGCAGTCACTATGCTGCGCAACTTTGTAAAAAAAAATTGGAGTTAATCTTATTAACGAAAATATTATCATGATTAGATGATCTGCAGGATAATCGTCTGGGTTTCACTTGACCTCGTAATTAAAACATCACGGAAGTGGCACCGTTTTGTTACGTATCATTTTCGACGACCATCAATCAAAGCAATGACAATGCGAACCTCTCCCAATACCTTCAATGAACGCCTGATGTCACTTCATTGTGGGACATACACGGTCCAATAATTTCGCACTCGATCCAATTTCTGGTATGCCATTGTCTTGTTAGTAAGTACTCTATAATGATATTTAAATAATACTTCGGTATAAGTTTTTTTGAATAGCAACGTATTATATACTCTCTTTTGAAGTAAATCCACTATTGAAATGTATAGTGTGTTCAAGCTACATATAAAATAATACATTGCTTTAATTGCTCTATCAACTTGCATGTGCACATTTACTAGTAATGTCATCTCCTTCATAAATATATGAAGGCTTATCAGGCCACAATGGGTGAATAGACAGATTTTCGTTTGTTTTTCTTTTCTACGTATCTCTCTCTACTCGTATAGGTATCTCTCTTCTTCTCGATATTCTCAGTGATTTATGTGATGTATTTACTACTATGTATACCCACTGTAGAATTTTGGGCCTGGTAGTTAGACCAAATTTAGCATGTAATTTTTAATTTTATATTTAAAAATATATTTGGCAACTAAGCAAACGGACAAATAAAAAGCAGCGAAACAGAAATAAAAAGATATAAAGTTATAAATAGATTAAAATTCACTATTATGATACGTGGTACATGCTTTTAAAAAATAATGCAGCTTTTACGAGGCGTATATGCTTAAAAATACGAATGGAGCTTTGGCTTTACTACAGGAAAGGAACAAAAAACATCAAGTAAGTAGTATGTATTGTTATATCTAGAAAATATTTCATTTAAAAGAATGAAATCGCATGTCTAGTGGTAGCATAAAAATTTTCTTACTTATTAGGTGAATTTCTAAACGGAAAATGAGGTAACACATATCTAAGTAGGCACAACTTACCAATTATCGAAAAAAAATACAATTCATAAAAAATCGATTATATTTTTTATAAAATATGTGGGTAAACCTTAAAGTATTAGCTGTAGAAAATTTAACTATATGCTTTATTTCATTACGGATTTTATAAATAATATATTTCACAAAAAAATGTTTGCAATATACATTTTGTATTCAATGTTATTTGCCATCATTTTTTTAAGTAGATAATCATAATAACCAAACGCCAAATGAAGTAACATTAATAAAAAGTGAAATATATTTTGTATAAAATATGTAGGTAAAACTTAAAATATTAGCAATAGGAAATTTAACTTTATATGGTTTATTTTATTACGAATTTTATAAATAATATCTTTGACAAACACATGTATGCAATATACATTTTGTATGTAATGTTATCCGCCAATAAAGTTACAAAGTCCTAGACTGTACGCGACACAATAAAGGCGCCGTGATGACAGCTACAAACATTTTCATTAAAACGGCCCAGAATTTCTTGTTAAGTGTTATAACTGCATTCGTGAAGGAAGGAACGAAGCGTATCTCATTCGATTAAAGAGCTGCCTTGCCGTGGGCCTGCGGGTACTTTTAATTATAACTACGGTTAATATAAGCGTCCATTAAATCGAGAACCTTGTTCAAATGAAAGAAACTAACGTATACAGCTCTTAATAATTTAGTAAATATCTTTTACTAAGCAGAAAATAGTAGTGACTCAAAGAAAGTGTTAATCTTATTTTAACATGACTAATCGCCGTATTAATTGACTCCCAGTTAATAAGAGCAAAGACATCTTTATGGGATTACAAGGGGTAAATATTGCCATAAATTAATATAATTTTGAAATCAATTTAACTGTTATCATTCTTTGTTTGTTCTAGAACTTTGAAATCTGAAGTATGTAACTACGATCGAATTATATAGTGGAAATGGAAAAGTACAAATAATCTTTTAATACTTATTGAAAAACTACCTCAGTGCTTAGTAAGCTAAAAGCAGTAATTATTATCTTGCGGTGAAGAAAACACCATGGGATGAAACCATAGCATTGTGGTGGGGCGTTTGCTTAGCTAATTTAGACAGCTAAGTTTGGTTTGGTTGGTTCACTTACAATTTTTGGTATCTACACTTGAGAGCTAGTCCTCTCACTATAAATAGTCACTTAATGTTAGGTAAGTCATAGCCGCACGGTAGGCCTATAAACAGAAAGAAATGTGTTTACGGGCCCCATAAAATCACAATATCAGTTTTTGGGTAGTTGAATAATAAACACTAACTTCAATACATAAGAAGTTAAAAACGTCTTACAGAAAATTAATTTAATATGTTATTCAACCTAGTATATAATGGTCAAGATGCAGTCATATACATATTAGTACTTTACAATACGGAAATAAAACCATGTTTGATTTCAAATAGATTTGCTATTACTTTATAACAAAAAGATTAGAAAAATATCAAAGAACTTCAGTGTAAATAATAACAGACACTTAATCACGGGATTTAACTGATCCAAACATAAAAAGTAAAAGAACAAATCTAATAAACATGAAATTGACCAAACAATACCGGCACGTTCCCCCGCGTCATTATCATATTTTGGTAATAAATTTAATACACTATTATTATCACATGTATTCCAAGTTGTGGCTGTTTAAGATAATTTATTGGGTAATTTGGTGGATGATATTATGACCATAAAATACTTTGAAGATTGTTACAGATCCGATCGGTTTTATGTATATACTTAATAAGTTTGCAAATCTATGGTATTAACGTCCAATATTTTATATCAGACTAGTTATTACACGTGGCTCCGCTCGCGTTAATCTTGGTTTTGTCAATTAATTCTGATTGTCGATCGATACAAAATATGTTTTCCTATTAAATACTATTAAATAATTTCAGCATGTTGTCCAATACTAGTAGAAATGAACGTACCTAAGAATCGAAATTATAATCAGTTATTGTCTAATGTTTGAAGCAATTCGGATGACGAAATAAAAGATTCATACAAAGTTTGTCCCTCTCTTAACCTCACTTCTAATAAGTTTTTTGCTAGAAAAAGCAGCCTATCACCGTCTCCAGGTTACCATCTATCTCTATTGCAAAATTCATCATTATTGACTCAGGGGTTTAGATGTGAAAGCCTAACAAACACAAACTGACTTTCGTATTTATAATATTAGTTAAAGTAAGGATGAATTTGTTATTTTTAACGTTGTACATTTAGCAAAAAAATATTACCTTTAAATTATAAATTGTAAGTGAATACGTGAAGCATAAAATGCATCAATAATCAAAAATTGAAGCTGTAACTGTGACCATTTCACCTCTGCTCAACCTGTGTGGGGGCAAAGCGTGAACAGTTTTTATCATCTATATTTGTTGTGTCATATAATTATCGAGGTATTTAGAGACCCGCCAAAGTATTGTTAGTACCCGACAAAAGCGGCCGAAGAACGTTTCGGCCGCACTGTGTATTCTCAATCCACACTTCGACATTCAATACGCGGAACGGATTATGAATTTTATCTTTTTCGATATCATATAACGCTCTAGTTTTAATTTTATTTTAGTTTCGAATGATCGCCGACAATGATCGCCTGTCGATTAACATGCAGCTATTAGTCGTTAATGCCAAGTGCTCTGCGGGAGGGCGACAGACGCATACTCGTTCAAACTCGCACGCCTGTATCGAAGTTAATTTTTAATGCAGGTCAATAAAGGCGGTCACACAATTATCTGTTTAATTTTGCTCTTACGTCTTGTAAACTTATTTGTCGAGTACTACCCATCTTAGGTTTAGTTACCTCGGTAAATAGCATGTGCGAAAAAGTATGAGTTTGCACTAATGTTTTACCTATATTGGCAGTCGTCAATGGATATGTTGTTTATTCATATAGAAGAAAAGGTAAGTAGAAAGAGAGGTACGGTACGTGAAAATTTGTTTCTGCTTGGAACAGTTTGACTAGACAAAGAACTCTATTGCACGCCTCATACCGCGAATCGGGTGAGTTAGTGCTCTACTCGGACACGTCAATATCAAGCAATTTTTTTGCTATTAAACTGCTTTACCATAACCAATTTGTATTTATACGA
The DNA here is from genome assembly GCA_039707435.1 of Actias luna. Classification (NCBI taxonomy): domain Eukaryota; kingdom Metazoa; phylum Arthropoda; class Insecta; order Lepidoptera; family Saturniidae; genus Actias; species Actias luna. The sequence continues at coordinate 8,774,475 of JAZHAC010000006.1, read as the reverse complement.
TAATATGAGTAAATGTACTTCAAAAAAACATTTAAAAAAAAAATCGCATATTTTGTAAAAAACATTTTTATTTAGCTACCTTTCAAAAAAAGGCAAAGTAAAAGAAGAAGTAAAAGTAGGGAAACCATACAGCCGCGTCTAACGTTATTTCATAACAAAGAGGTTAGCGCTTCAACATGATAGACTCTCCAGGTAAAATATCTACGTAGTTTTTGTGGCAAGCAATAGGTCATGCCTACTTAAAAAATATACAATAATTAATAAAATGAGTACCAAAATAGTACGGCTTGTTTCTTAATTAAATTAACAGTAGGAGTCATGTACTTTTGGATTTTTCAAATTTTTCTTACATAATATTAGCGGGTGAAAGAATATGATAATTATATACGAATGAATCGTGACTATATAGACGTATAACGTTTCGGGTACAGATTAGTATACCAGTTGCCGAAAGGCTTGCAAACCTATATCAAAAACTGCTAAATATTTGCTTTCAAATAGTAAATTCTTATTACGTTTTCGCTTAAGAAGTTATAATATCTGCAGTAGTATTTCTAATGATGCCTTTAAGAAAAACCTACCGGAGACAATTTCAACCCAGTATAAGCATTATTATCTCAGATGAGTTTGTAATTACGGTTAAAACCAAGATGATGAGTTATTAACCAAATAGCTGCTCTAGACTATGTTTTATGCAAAAGATCTAAATAAACCTTTCAATACAACTTTAAGGTTATAAAACAATGTTATGCCAGAAAATATTCCCACATATTTTTCCATATATTATGTTATCAATTTTTAAGAGGAATATATAAACGCACTTTAAAAATAAGATTTCACAATTTAAAATGTTTAGTTTTTAAATTATTTCAATGAACTGTAAAAATAGTGGTTTTCACTACAAATATGTTTATCTTTAAAATTAATCTGTAGGCGGAACCAAGTGTTCTAGAAGTGTATGGATACATCGATGAGGTGGTCACAGGTAGCATGGTGTTAGGATACATTAGACTGAATTTGTGGCTGGGGGATCTCTTTCATCTCTGACATTACCGCAAATAGTAGCACCTTCGAAGGACCTGCGCATACCAGGTTAACAGATGCAAATGTGAAAACAGCTGTTGCTCCGCGGCTAAATAGGCGAAAGTCGAATATCGTGTTTAGTGGGTATTTCCACATATCCCTCCTTATGCCTTACCCAGGCGGAAGGGGATGCATAAATACTCTTCTCCACGTTCCTAAAATGGTTAGACTTATGTTACTAACAAATAGCACGCGAAATATTTATTTTGTATCTTTGATTCATATTCATGTCAGTAATAATATTAAATTATAGTTTTATTGTTACTTTAAAGGACTGATATATAATTTTATAACCATTTTCATCAAATTTAAAGTACTATTAAATACATCCCTCTTTTAATCAATGTATCAATGTTTGCTACTGCTCGATTGTGATATATTATTACTGCCATCTAGTAGAACGTAGTATAATATTACTAACTAAATAAGATATGTTGCATTTTAGGAATATTAAATTAGATGGCGTTAAAACAATTCTTATAATATTTATTTTATAATAGTCTACGTTTTTTTGATGAACCTTATTCTATGACTCCACGCCGATGTTTCTACCGACGGTATTAATGTTCTTTGGTTTCTGTAGTATCTTTTAGACTAAGTGAAATAGATATTTTAATTTTATTTAGTCGTTTATATGCCAATGTCAGTGACTCTTTAATTAAAACTAAGACGGAAGTGTTTGTGGTAGCTAATAAAATTTGCTCGGCGTTATTATTTATACTTCGTTTCACTAAACTTATGCATGTTAACAACATTAATACTTATAAAAATATCATCATAATTACATAGCATAGCATAGAGCCAAATAACTAAGTTGATAAATGAAATAAAATTCACAAGATTTGTGAGATTCACATAAAAAATGTAAGATCATAGACTTTAATTCCTGCCCATAGAGAATACAGAATACACTCATGGTCTTATGGACCCATAGAATGACATATAATGACAAATGTGTCACTGACCTTAAATTTGGCAGTTGCTAAATTAAGATTCATTTTGTTAAGTTTTATAAAATATTTTCATAAATGTTGAAATTTATTACCTACATAAGAAAATGTTAAGAATTGTATAATGATACACAGTACAGTACATAACCTTAAGTCATGACCAATCGTGCCTTTTTTAAGAAATTAAAGTAGGTTTATTATTATTTAATACAAGTAAAACCGACAGCAATGAATTCTGTAAGACTTCATTTAAGTAAATTACCTCATATTTCCCTCAGAACCTCATACAATTTATTAAAAATAGCAAAATGTATTCCTACTAGTACATTTACTAGTACTGTTGATATAATTACATCGATGCCTATGGAGCTTTATCACAGGTCTAAAAATGATCAACATTTTTATACATCCAACAATATCATACAATATACCAAAAACGGTGATAGTAAGTCCAGTGTTACTTCTATGTCAGATGAAGCTATTGATAATTTATTATTGCAACTGATGACTAAAAATAAGGATAAAAGAATTGAACATATTGTTGAAGAACATCATGATAATCGCAAATTCATAAATGAAGTAACACTAAAAAAATTATTCAGACACTATAGTTTAAATGGTAAACCTGAAATGATTAGCATATTGCAAAAATATTGTGCAAAAGTTGACCCAAATTTATATAAACGGAATGTTGAATTTTTACATTACATGGCAAAAGCACAATGTATGAAGGGTAATTCAGAAAAAGGGTTATCAATATTACAGATATGTTATCAAAAATATGAGAGTCGGAGGAACCTCTATAGAATGCTATTTAGAGAATTAATTCAGGACTCAGTTTTGAACAGATCAGAAGCAACATTGGTTATATTTAAAAAGTACACTTTGGAGTTCAGTAAATTGTGGAATGAAAATTATCCATTACTGTGTTTATGGTACATTTGCTGGTCGAGCACATGGTTTTCAGATCAGATGTTGTCGAATGAACTTTTGGAGTCCTCGGAAGCACTTTTAGATATTGTTAGAGATAAGTAAGTATGTATGCTAATATGTATAAATATTTTGCACAAATAACCCAATTATAAGTTGCAGTTGATAAAAGTTATTTGTACTATCTTTTATTTAAAATAACACAGAATTATTGTTTATACACTATGAAAGTTACAGTTAAAACTACAAAACTCAAGAAACTTTATATTATTCAGATCTCAAAGCCGTATATTGAAGTTTGAAATCTTATAAAGTATATATTATTATTAAATTTTATAGGAACATCAGTAAGATTTAAAGGATCAAACAATAACATAAACTTTATTAAGTTCTATGTTATGTTTTTGCATCTACAAAAATAGAATATTGAATAAATTATTGATTAAATTTTGAGAACTACAAAAACATGTGAATCTTGTATCTAACAATAGACAGGTTTAAGTGTCACTATGGTGATTTTTTTACTGGTGCTTGTTACCCCATGAATTTCACCACAGATCCTCACTTTTAGCTGAACCCTAGGTAGTCAATAATATCAAAGATTTAAAATAGTCATGTGCACTGTATTCTCATTTATGTGTGAACAATATATTAAATTAAAATAGTTATAGTTATATTATCAAGCAACATTACCAACAAAATATGTGTATTAAATATAGAATTTAAGTACTTGATTTAATGAAAAAGTCTTTAAATGTTGATGTTATTTGACTTTAGTTAGTTTAGCATTTTGTTCATTCAATAATATCTGCTTTCCATTTATGGACAACTTTCAATAACTCCATTATTTTATTCTTCCGGCAGCAGTCCATGCCAAGGGCCAGCCACAACGGCACCCTTGTGCCAGCTGCCTCGGGGCTGAGTGCCCTCAGCATTCGCCCCAAAAAGTCCTGCCAAGCTGTAAAAGCGCCTCCGGCTAACAGCGTATGTCCATTCGAAAAAAAAAAAAAAAAATAATAATAATAACTCCATAAGTTCCTTAAGTGTCAGTATATAGAGTTTGTATTTATTTATTTACTCATTAAAATTACAAGTATTATCTTATATATATTTCAGAGCAACTACATTTAGTATAACAGTCTTAAGAGAAGACTATAATGAAGATGCGGTATTGAGATTGCTTCAGATATTGCTCAAATATGATTTGATGACAGAATATGCAAAGGTGTTGCAAATATTATTTAATTACAAACGTAAGTAAAATTTTCTAAATAACTATAATCTATTGAATGATTGATAAAATATACTATTTAAAACGATTTACATACATAGGTGACTACAACTGCGCTTTTAAAAAGCCTTAAATGAAGTAAGATTGTTATGAATTATTTATACACAGTAAATCAAAGCATTACATGTTTGCGATTGCAAACTTCCATATAAAAACTTGAAGATATCTAGAATATAGAGAAAGCGCAGTAAATCATAGAACTTGTTATATGGTAAAAGAAACTATATTTATAATAATATTTTGTTGTGAAATTATAACAGAAAAACCTTTTATTATAAAACATAATCAATAGCGGTGTGGACAAATAAGTACTTAGGTGAGGCATTTGCTACGGTAATCGTTTGCCGTCAGGCGAGCCGAATAGATATTTACCAGCTTAATTGTATAAAATAACGCAAATAATCAATAATTCTTGTTATTTTTCCATAGTACTTAATTAAACAATAACATACTGTATCATTTCCGGATTACGACGTCTAGTTTGCGCTAATTTCGTACAATTGAGATATTGAATTTGGAACACATTGAGCTTGAAACATTAATATTTACGTATTATAGTTTCTTATCAATATGTGCTAGTTTATAGGGTTCGGTTTGCTTCCGTTGTCCTATTAATTATAACGCCCTACGTAGGATTACCTCTACGAAAAGCAATTTTTTATGCATAGCCCTAAAGATCATTAAATGTGTGCAAATGGAATTTAATCTCGTGAATATATCCAAACAACTAAGATATTTTATTTCCATAAACGGTAGAAAGCATATTTTTTAATATTTACTCGTTTTTCATTTAATAATAGTATTGTTTATTTTAACGGTGTTCAGTTTTTCTATCTATATATTTTTTTGTAATCCCGTAATATGTCAGTTTACATACCTTGCGTAGCAATAAAAAGAGCTACCTATCTCTAATTATGTATAGATCACCCCTCAAAGATTCATGATGAAACTAATTTAAAAGAGAATACTATTTCGCTTTTATAGTAAAAATGCGCAAAAAGGTGTTTGTTTAGTTTTTATTTTATTTAACAATTGTCTCATATTTTGTAAATGATACTAAACATATTTACATAAAACGGATTGTATTTATTTCTAATTATATTTTATTCTAATACTGTTACTTTGAGCTTCATCAGAACGTCTTAAAAACTGTTGACTAAAATAAAAGATTTTTGCTTTTTTTTTTGAACTGACGTACGCTGTTAGCCCCAAGGGCTTTGTGACAGCTTCACCGAACTTTTGGGGGCAAGTACTGAGGGCACTCAGCCCCGAGGCAACAGGCATAAGGGTGGCAGGACGGCCGAACCTCGGCTAGGGCTGCTGCCGGTAAATGAAAAAAGATTTATGATCCTGACTAACCAACAGGTTCTGTATTAATAAATTAGTGATACTAACTACGACCATATCAGGTAAGCAGCTCAAGGGCCGCGAGGGTAGTCCCTTACTTGACGTGTGAGTGTGCACGAATGGTATGCGGTGTGATGGTGTAATCTCAGTGATGTAGAGTATCACTGTATTGCACGAGCAAAGTCACTGAAGGGCTCCTGTCCGGAGGTTCGAACCTAGGCTCAGGCGTCTGCGGAAGGAGGCCGCGGCGGGTGAAGATTTATTGCGCGTGTGCCTCCAATAGGTGATTGAGTGTTTGTTAAAAGTTTAATAGTAAACGTTTGATTTCTTACACTTTTTAGAGTACGTACTATTCGGGTACGCAAACTCTAACTGCGACAAGAACATGCTCGTGATGTATCTTGCATTACAATACCTTAATTACGTACGTCGTCCGCTCTAGCGATTAGGGCGCCCCGGACGAAAAGACAAATTGCCGCCCTTTAAAAAATATATAATTTTCATTGATCAGAGAAATACCATATATCCATAGCACCGAATACTCAAATCAGTTCAAGCAGCGCTCTTTAGAAATTTGAATATAGTCTTAACCCTTTAGCCTATAGCCACGAGTCTGACTCGTGGTAAAGAATTTGTGCCATAAGCGAAAACAACGAGTCTGACTCGTGGTAAAGACTTTGTGCCATAAGTGAAAACCACGAGTCTGACTCGTGGTAAAGAATTTGTGTCATAAACAAAATGTTATTGATTCTTTATCTACTTTGAAATAATAAATTATTTTTGTCAACTGATCAATTGATTATGATTACTTCCTAGACGTCTTAAAATTACTATTTGTACCTAAACATTGTTTATTATTTCACAATTCCTTTCGTTGCATTGAAATATATATGTTACGAAAAGTATACACTTTGCGCCAGTTCGGGTACACGGCTGAACAGTTGAATGGCACGGCGCGCGAATCTTGCGTATTATAGCTCGCGCAATTGGTAGATATCGTGTAGGCTAAGGGGTTAATAGATATATTACATAAACAATTTTTTAGCAAACGAAGGGACTGATATCCGAAATTTTGTCTTTATGGGTAAAATTTACCATATCAATATTTACAACCAAACGGCCACCGCAACGCCCCACATTATGACGCCCCGGGCAAATGCCCAGCTTGCCGCCCCCAGAGCTGGCCCTGATTACGTAGGTACACGGCTGATGCGACTTTCCTCTTTATTTTCAACCGATAATAACCGACCATGTACAATGCGAATTCCGTCGAATACATTAGTACATACAAGTTAATACCTTATTGCCTTAGAAAAAAAACTTGACAAATAATTGACTAATATGCCAACATAATTGTCTACAGAAGATAGACTTGCTATGTCTGCGACTACCTTCGGGAGGAATTAACATTTTACTTCATCATTTTCCCGTTTTTGTAACTTTTTTCAATACACCTTTGCTTCTATTGGTGATAGCATAATGTAAAATAGCCTAACACCGTCCTCAATGATTGTTCTATCAAATACAACAACATTTTTTGCTTTATGATATTAATATACTTCATTGTCATAACACCATAATATGCTTATATCGCTACAATGGTAATGTCTTAGGATGAATCCTAGTGTCTTAATTGCTTTCTTACAACTATACGCTAAGTTATAACAAATTGTTGTTATAACCGTGATAGAATCAAGATCTTGTGCGACCTGTTCCAGTATCGTGTTATTCATTTTATACGTATGCAGTACTGGGTTTCGTACTCGATTATATAACTATGTTTCATTTTTCTGGATGAAAAATACAACATATTTCTATTGCTATGTTCGAGCGAATGTACTTCCCTATCTATTATATTTTTAATCAATGTGATTTTTTTAAGATCATCTGTGAAGTGCATAATTCTGTATTGAAAATAAAACTTGAAGTATATAATGAATAGTAATAAAGATTAAAACATAGACTAAGACTATGCTTATAACATCTAGGAATACAGAATACTATTCTGACTTATACCAGAGTATGGATATTACACGTCTTTATTATAAATACCATTTCAATTGTATACGTCTTTTTAGATAAACGAAACAACAATCTAGCAATTGGGTTGTAAAATCAATTCTGGCAAATGTAGTGTTGTATCAACAGTATTCCAAATATATCCAACTGCCATCACTCTGGCGTCTATAATGAGCCCGGAAGGGTGCGGTCTTTGCTCTTTGTATGTATTAATTATTTATTTATTTAGGTAACAAACAGTCATTATATAATTATATACCACAACAATTTAAACTAATAGGCCTATAGTACCATATATTTAAAATCTACAAGTTAATAAGATAAATCGTAATACAACAGCCTAGGAGTATAATTAACAAAATAAACAATAGAACTAAAAAATCTCAATGAAGAATTCGGAAAAATACATAAATTATTAGTATGAATCTTGAAATAGTATATCACCAAATTTCTTATTATAAGATGATAGGCTGTTACAAAATATATGTACATCGTTAAGAAATTTATTATGATGATAACAAGAGCGTTGAATAAAGTAGTTCTTCAAATAATTTGTCCGATATAGAGGGGTGTGAAATCAATGCTTTAGTCATGTGTTTACTCATGAAACTTTAATATAAATTTGTTCCAGCAGTGGAGAGGAGTCACTACAATTGTTTTTAATTTTGTATATAAAAATTGAGTCAAGATAGACTCTCCTAGCTCTTAACGATTGCATATTATGTCTCGGAAGCGCTTGTTTTATAATCTATACAATTTTTACCAATTTTGAAGTTTGATGATTTTAAAAAAATATTTTATAATTTCTCATTCCTGGTAATGTGTATTTGATATTGTGAGTTCCAAAGTACACTTGCAAACTCTAGTTTACTACGAACATAGGCAACATATAACACTTTGAATGTTTCTAGTTTTTAAAAGGCTTTCCAAAACGTATAATTATTTCAAATTTCGTAAAACCTTGGAGGCTATGGCATCTATATGAAGACTAAAATGCAACTATGAATCCAAAATGACACCTAGGTCACGAATTTTAAAAATACGCTTAATATTACTACCGGAAAGGACGTAATTGTAAATTATGGTGGTCAAATCATGGTATACGTGTACTTGTACAGACCTGTTGCGGGAACGAGAAGACAACTCGATTTTTCAGCACGTTTAATCAGCTATATATTCTCGAGCGGTACCCTAACGCTAATCTGATGGTTCTTGGTGATTTTAACTCACGTGACAAAGATGGACTGAGGTCCATAAAAGCTGATTAAGCTGGAAACACTGTTCCGCAATTTTCTGTATTATATAGCCTCTGGCGACTTGTGCATAAATATCCTACACTCCCAGATATCGACAACCACGAGTCTTTTTTGTTGAAGGTTATGCTACCTCATCGGACCATTTTCTGGGCGCTTTGAGGTAACATTGCCGCACTCCCACAAATGTACTATTGGGTCTACCTTTTACCCTTGGTCACTGACTCTGTTTCACATCAGAAGTACTTGTGCTCACTCTAGCGTTCACGTAAAGTTACAGGAGATGGACTGCTGTATCTCATTTTCTGTAGTAGCGGTCAGAGGTAAAAGGCAACCCAGGTTTAATAAGTTCTGTTTCGAAGCCACCAACCGCAAGGAAGCCACTTCCAAAACGTGAACATCGACACAGGTTCACAAGCATGCTATCAATCCATGCCTAAAGAAAGGTACAACCATTTATCTAGGAAAGCAAAGAAAGCAATTGCTGAATAAAAATTTTAAGTCATTGGTATGATTGGCGAACGACTTGCTAGATATCCTTTGGGATGTCTGGCATTCTGATCGTTGGCTAAAGCTATCTATGAAATTTCTCTGTCTTCTTTCCAATTTTGACCTTTGAAAACAAAACTTTTCTGTTAACTTTTTGCATTAAACTCGATCGTATATAATAGTGATGCACCTGCACCTACAATCCCTTTGATGTCAACAAGTCGACTGGGCCTGGCAGAAGTCCTGTAGTTGTTTTAAAGCGACTCTGTTTTACGCTCTCTCTCAAGAGCGAAGCTCTTGAGTTGACCCCTGTACTCGTACGCTTGTTACACTTCTGGTCAGGTTACGTGTTTTTGGAAGATAGCTAACATCCATCTTATAACTAAGAAAGGTCATCCAACAGAAACTATTAGTTACAAACCTATTAAGATTACCTCCTTTCTCCTAAAAATTAAGGAACGAGTTATCAGTATGCAATTACAAACGTATCAATCTTGTTAAATATAACCTAAACAATGCTGGCGCATTGGATTTCACTTTGTCAGGAAACTTATATGTTATCAGTAATATTACAGTATAATAGTATAGATGTCCCATTATAACTAACCAAAGTTTGCGCTTCGGTGCTAATCAATGTTCTAATGACCTCTGTTCCACGATATCGTGGATATTTTCGTTAACTCTATTGAATAATAATATTAATTCTGAATGTTTTAATGTCGTATAAAATAATAGTGGCCGAAGTCAATTATTACATGTGTATACACTACATCAATAAAAATAGTATTTTATTTGTAGCATTAAATTCTTCCTTAGTAACTTTGTGTTAGATATTGAAATGCATTTTAAAATCTCTTTTGATAGGTAGCTATTGGCAAAAATTGTCTTCGCTTTGTGTTAAGAATTAATCTTAATTTTTAAAATTATTTTATGTTGTGTATATTTTTACAAATCTATTACCTAATAGGCGCTTTGCTGTATATTAATAATATTTCAAGCAATAATTACTTAGCATTAACGATTTCGGATACCTCGTCATTTGACATTCGTTCAAATTGCACAGCAAGCACTCAAACACTGTCACTATATATTTTTTGTTTCAGTTAAAAACAAAGATATCCGGGGTTGCACGGAAATTATACGTAATTGTAAAGTACTTGAAATAACCTTACCTTCAGATCAACAAGGGAGATATATAAAAATGCTCATTGAAGGTATAAAACCAGACGAAAAGCCACCTGCATCTAAATCACCGTCAAAAGACTTTAAACTGAAATTTTAATTGTTATTTTTTCTGTACACTCCTATACAGTTTCAGTTTACTCAATTTTATAATAATCAATAAACCGCCATCAAGGTGACAGGTTTAAGGTTGAACTTAAAGTATTTTTAATCAAATTACTTTTGCAAGTATTATTTTGTAAATAATAAAATCATGTATCATTATATATAAATAAAGTTCAGCAAGAATACATGCGTCTTTTATTGTTTTACCTTATATAAAATTATCTATTTATTGTTTATACTAACGCCGGCTTTATACTACCAGTAACATAACAAGTAAATCATAAAATAAGCCTCGTTTTTTAGGTGTCTCGGGTTCAAAGATTATGTAACGCAAAAAACTTAACTTATATAAATCGAGCCAAAAATCTTAGCAATGTACTAATACAAGTGCAAAGTTATATGTAATCAAGTATGATGAGTTGGATACGATTGAAATGTTTGAAATTTAGGATTTCTTTTTGGTTCTTTATACTTCCAATACATTTGGGAGCACTTTGAATGTCTTTACATATCTAGTATATACAGCCTAAGCACTGATAGCTTCAAAAGCATACTACGCCTAAGATTTGCCACCTTTGGGAAGTATGAGCATTGCTCCATCACACTGTTTTCGTCATACAAATTTTAAGAATGAAACTCGTTCGTCATAACTTATATTACAGTTAATCTAACATTAGTGCAACATAATAACCACAATAAATTTACTGATAACATGACATATGACATATATGAAACTAAATCTAATTGACTTAAACATGTGACTTTTAAATATATTTGAGATATATTGCTGATGATAGTATTGTTTGTGTTTGTACAGATAAATTAGACAATAACCTATTTCCAGGGTTGTTTAATACGCTATTAATACATATTATATAGGAGACTTTTATTGACTCATTACTATATCTTATACATATACGATATGGGATCTTTATGCATTTTCTATCGAATTTATCATGATGAGTGTGCTGAGGAACTGTACAGATTAATAACTGCAGCTGGATTCCACCCCCGTATAACGCGCCGTAAACTTAAATTCCATCCTCACTATATGAATGAATGGCGATTCACGACGGTGCGTTTCACGCAGAATTTCTTTTCTCGCACGATCACCTTGTGGTACCAACTTGCGTCGGTGGTGTTTCCGGACCGATACGACTTGGGAAAATTCAAGAAGAGAGCTTACTCTTGACCTAAAGTTCGGCAACGCACTTTTGATTTCGTTGTGTGTTTTCATGGACGGCGATGATCACTAACCATCCAATGATCAGCCATAAAAAAATATCAAAAATTACCAAACCCATTTACTTGAAATTTACCACGGATATTCCTTTCACGATGTCCTTTCTTTGCGTTCCACTTAGAACCGAGAAAATAAATGGTATCGAAATATTTAATATCTGAAAGATAGAGCATAGCTTATAATCTTACGCTTTAACGTTTTAGTAACTCGAAAAGTAAAATGATATCTAAATACAAAAATTTAACCATATCGTTACAAAAGGTTCAGAGAAATTACTAGACAAGATTTGCACTAACTGTCATATTAGAAGTTAAAGAATTATTTAAAAAAATGTTTTTGTTGTTGAAATTTTCTACTGAGGCTAACAAGAGTGGTAACATAATCTAAATTTGTCATCACACATATAAAAATACCCAATAATTATATAGATTTACATGACCTATCTCTGCTTTATTTACTGGCGAAATCGCGACATTACTCTATTACAATAGATTTTAATTTATCTTCAAATTTATTAATAACTATGTATATACTATACAGAATCTAATGATATAAAGCCTCTATATTTATAAATATTTTATTCTGGATGTGTATTAAATTTTGTCTCATATTTTGCTATACATATTCTACAGGCCCCTCATATCACGTACAAGTTCTAAACTTTTCTAAATTTCATTAATTGTTATATATTCCCACTTAATAACAGTGATCTGGTAGACAACAAAAGTCAGTACTAGAAATCGAGTCGGCCAGACAATGAACCATGACCCCAGTATTATCTCATACAATGACCGACATCGCTCTTATAAGAACTAATTGTTATTGTAAAGTGCATTATGACAACTTTTATATTATGAACATTCTACGGAAGATTAATAAAAGCAGTTGAATTAACACATATCATAATTAATTTGAATGAGGAAAAAGAAATAAGATTTGGTACTCTTTGAATGTGTAAGGAGAATTCAAATTAAGTGTTATTTGTCTCAAATTACTTTTTGGGAAAAAAAAAAAAATCAGAAGCGATGAAATAGGTTAGGCGTTTACTTCATCTAGGCTACATATTGCCGTGGGGTTCTAGTGCGTATTTCCAGATACTTATCGCCGGGTAGGTCCGACATAACCCTATTTACGCGGATTGGGAGAGTATGCGTAAATGTCGCGTAAGCATCTGATCGCATTTGTATTTATATGCCTTGATAATGCATCAAGTAGAAACACGCGTAATGAAGTTATTTCATTTTATTAAATTACTTTTCCGAAGATAAAATAATAACAATAATAATGAAGATATAAGTTCCTTGAACGTTGCAACTTATATTTTATTTACATGTAATGCTCAAAAATTATATACGCGTTCGTAAATCTTGTACTTTTATCAATTTATACCAATAAGGTGAAGTTTGTATATAGAAAATAAGGTGTTGAAGCAACTGTTCATATATTGGAGTCGCTTAGCGTTCTTTTTTTTGCTTGACTCCTAAAGGTCGTAGTGTCATGTTAAGTATTAGCCGTCCCCAATAATTGAGCAGTCAAATGCCAAAATAATATTTCAAATCCGACATGTTGTTTCTAAGATTAGGGCGTACTCAAACTAACAAACTTAGATGGCTTATTACATAAAATCTGTATACCCATGATTGGTCAATAAAAATTAGTATGTTTCTATATTAAATTGATGTAATTAATTAAGTAATAGGTCATTAGAATTTTTTCGATGGCTGGGTTATTTACCGAACCTGTGCTAGTTTTGACATTTATAATCAGCCTACCCAGAGTCTAAATAGATTTTTTTTTTGATTTGCTTTAATTATTATTAGTGTTTGCCCCACAGCTTTATGCAAACTCATTATTTTATAAACATCGTCCTTTGTGGGAATGCACTTTATCGATCATGAGCAAGTTCATACGCCGACTCGCACTTGCCCGATTTTCGGGTGACTATGACAATAACCTTTTTTGAGGACTAGATCCTCACCGGGATAGGGAGTTGCCATAATATGAAATGTATTTTTTTACTTTTTTTTTTCGTTAGTATTAAAAACTGGATACGCATGCAGTCCGTCATCTGTGAGCGCGTTCATCGGGTTATTTTGAAGTTAAACATGATGCTCTTTTCTCAGAAGTTAAATTATTTTTTTCTACTTGCCATTATGTAAAATATAATTATCAAATCACATCAAATCAAAAACCTTTATTCAATTTAGGTTCTAAGATGGCGCGTATAAACGTCAAAACTACCACAGGTTCGGAAAGTAACGCAGTCATCGAGAAGGACCGGCAAGAAACTCGATCTGCATCTGAGAGATATTGTACTGAACGTATATATATATACAAATTCTTTCACTTATCAATAATTAAATACTATGTACAGTATGTATAAATGAATACACAATTCAATAGAAATTTTGTTTTATTCACCATTAACTATGAAATAGTTTTAGCCTTAAAATAAATTAATTTTATTTACTAATAGTTATATAATATCAAAACCGCGTGATTTCTTTCTCTCTCGAATTACATTCGGGTGATGATGCTGTTTCATGACAATCGCTCTTGTGAAGGTAGTGTAAAAGTCTGAAAAGAAAACGTTTCAATTATTAACAAGTAAAATTGTATACAATTATTATAGAATTGAACATCGCTAATTGAATACAAAAAATTCGTTTCCTTTTTTTGCAGAAAAAACTTCGATGGATTTTTAATATATATCTAAAACATATATACAAATTAATTTATAGAGCATTTTAAATTGAATATCATGAAAGTATGATGAAGGTGACACGTAACTTATGTACTGATAAGATCGAACCCGCGTCGCCCCAGTAAACCTACTGATGGCTGTGAGGTTTTAGTGAATATTCTCGATGACTAGTGTCGGCCGAAACCCACATAACATTAACAGACCCCCCGAGATGGGAAGGTATGAGTAAATGTATTACCCACCATTAAAAAAAAAGTACCCTATATTCTGGAATTCCTGTACCTAATGCAGAAATTTACAAAGCTGTACAAAAACTTTGTTTGTCGTTTCTATTTCACTACATAAAAATATAATTCTTTCTAAATAGATAAAGTCTATAAATAGATATAAAACGTTCAATGATTATCTGTAACTTCCATACAATTTTCAACAAATAAATACATTGATATAAAAAACGATATATAAAAACATTCCTTTCATTTCAAGGGCTATTAAATGTACGTAAATATCTTAAACAAAAACTATATTTCACCGTCGAATGTTCCAATTGTTAATAGAAATCGACCGATAGTTTCAGATGACAAAATTATTATAAGGGCGTGCTCTCGCGCTGATCGCAAGGTCAGTTTTTACCGGTGTCGAAATTTTAAACCGTTATAACTGCAACTGTGTACCTAAATGTTTACTTTATGAGGTAATATAAACATAAACCGTAGGTAATCTATACCAGTGACTTGTTCTTTTTATTATCTATAAGATCTACCTGCCTACTATATTTAGAAAAGATATGTGCAAGATTTATGTATTTTGAATACATAATTTGTACAAAAATCAATAAATAAATAGATACGAAATCGGAAACAATGATCATAATATAGACATATTATAATCATATATTAGTATAAGGAAATATAAATCTATATTAATATTATAAAGCAGAAAAGTTTGAGTGTTTGGCTGTTTGAACATGTTAATCTTAGGAACTACTAGTCGAATTTCAAGAATTATTTTTGTATTTAATAGAGCAGTCGTTGAGGCAGGTTTTAGGGTATTTAATATTACGCTACCACCAGTAGGTGCAAAGCAGTATTGAAAAAAGTTACAAAAGTGGGCAACATATATTAAATAAATTTTAATTTAGTTCGCGGACGCATCTACTAGGTATATTATAAATCGATAGTAACGGGGATCAAATTCCACTAGTGTAAAACATAAAAAATGTTAACCATAATTGTTTTTTTTTTTTATATTGTTAAACTATGACCTCGTAAATTTATATTGTCTTACTAAACATATTCTAGTAAATTTAAAGAGGGTTAAGGAACTGAGCTAAGCAACTAAGGAAAGGGTTTTACAGATAATCCTGAATTGATTTCAGTATTTACTCATGAACGTAGTTGTCCAAAATGTTACATTGTAGCTATGTGTGTATTTTACGACATCGCAGATCTTCAAGCACGTCGTAACTAATACATATGATTCGAGACTAGATACAGAATATTATAGTGAAATTTATATTCTGCCTGAAAGAGTAAAACCAATGAAGTATTATGGATTAACGTACTAGAAGAGGTTATTCGAACAAAAGTCTTTGTTTAAATAACACACTGAGAGATGCATATATCGTTCAGTCCGTAAAATAATCGCGCTTGGACTTATTCTTAATATTTTACTTTTAATTGATTTCCAGAAACTAAGTAGTATGTTACAAACAAAAGCAAAGTATTGTCTGCATTATACTAAAAAAAAATTAAAAAATATATAATCTGCTATTGTAAAATTTTATCTCATATACTGCGTGCTATTTAATTCACATTAACTCACATATACAGACTATATAAGTAAGCTAGGTCATCATCAATAACCCTTGTTATGTATGAATATTAAAAATACAGAACCTCTAAAAAATTAGTATTAGTTCGTCTTTCTTTGCGTGTTTTGTGTAAAATTAGAAAAAGAATGTTAAACCTATTATGTGATAGTAAACCTACTCCCTTAACCACGTTGTGTTTTTCTACAATTGTTAGCGTAAATAAAAAACAAAATGTATGTGATGACATTCGTGGCACTAAATCGACGACATATCTCAACACGAAATCCTATTAGAGCATATTAAAAGCTTATAAACTTTCCATACGTATGAATTGTACATTCATTGATTGATATCAATTTGATATGTATCTTCTCTTTAAGCTAACAATTATAGAAGAAGACAACTTTGCTAGGTTTGTTGAATTGATACAGATACTTACAATAATATACCTATGGCGGGTACAGGCAATGCTGCGCTTATCAGATAGAAAGCACCCGCGAAAGTAGACAATGTACTATGGTAAACATATCCGTAAACAGGAGAATATATTACGGGTATCAACGCCTCTGATATACTAATAAGAGAGCTTGTTTTACCTGCGAACAATTAAAATAAAATATATAATTAAAATCTATACAGGAATATTAATAAAAAAAATAGATTCTTTTTTTATAGTTACGGTTTAGCGTTATGGCCACAGTCTCACCTGATGTTAAGTGATGATGTGGCCCAAGATGGTCGATATGCTAAACCTAGTGGAGGGACTGGCTTTCAAGTGCGACTCCCGGAATGTACCTATAGGTATTTGGTGGCAGATTTTCAACTTGAGGGTGGTAGCTAGCTAGGCGACTATTAGAAAAAGCCGTATAACCATGATATGGTTTCATAACGATGTTTTCCTTCACCGAACGCTCAAGCTCATTTTAGGTGAATTGAACTGAGCTATCATCGCTTCATTCTAAAATAGCGCAGTCAAAGGTAAATGTTGGTCATTGAATTTTAAAGTGTTTTATATTTAAATTTTTTAGATAAATAGAACCTTAACAAAATTACCGAACAAATACAGTGTTAATATTAAAATAAATTCAAAGCTATCATATAACCTACAGACATATTAACAAATAACGTCCAAATATAGCAATAGTATATATAACGAAATGTTGAGGAAACACAAATACATTAATTAAAACCAATTTAACTATTTCTTTATTATGATAATAATGGTGGCATTTATTTAAAAATCCTTCGTACTTTTTTTTTACTTTAGAATATATAAATATATTTTAATTGTTTCTTTAACACCGGACCACCGAGATGGTATTATTTTCTAGCATAGGCCTTCCCTAGATTTGCCACACTCCGCAGTTATTTGCTTGTCTTATCGAAGTCGTTTCTCCTATACTTTTACTATTGTCCTGCTATCTACGGTTCTGTCTCCCTGTCTCCCTTGCTTTCTTTTGTAATCTGGTGGATACCACTCTACTATATTACATGACCATTTTTCCTTTTTTTTTTTTTTTTTTTTTCGACTTGACTTACGCTGTTAGCCCCAAGGGCTTTGACAGCTTCACCGGACTTTTGGGGGCGAGTGCTGAGGGCACTCAGCCCCGAGGCAGCAGGCACAAGGGTGCCAGGACGGCCGAACCTCGGCTAGGGCTGCTGCCGGTAAATGAAAAAGATTCATGATCCTGACTAACCAACAGGTTCTTTATTACTAAATTAGTGATACTAACTACGACCTTATCAGGTAAGCAGCTCAAGGGCCGCGAGGGTAGTCCCTTACAGAACCGTGTACTTAACGTGTGAGTGTGCACGAATGGTATGCGGTGTGATGATGTAATCTCAGTGATGTAGAGTGTCACTGTATCGCGCGAGCAGAGTCACTCGAGGGCTCCTGTCCGGAGGATCGAACCTAGGCTCAGGCGTCTGCGGAAGGAGGCCGCGGCGGGTGTGCGGGAGCGAAATTATCCGCTCGGCCTCGGCGGCGAGGACGGCGGTTACGCGGACGTGTGCGCGGACACGTGCGATTGGTGGAGACGGCAGGGAGAAGCGCGTTTAATCTCGTTATTTTATCGACGGCATCGGAGAAGCAGGGCCATTTTTCCTTGGTACTTCTAATCAAGTGACCTGTCCATCTCCATGTTAGTAATTTAATACAGTAAGTAACATCAGTAATTTTTTTTGAATTATCAGTTTATCAGTAAATAATTTGATTTCTTGTAGTCTCTAGTTATATTTTATGTTTAATTTTAATATTGAGTATGCTTCGTTCCATACTGTGTTGACAGGTTTCCAATTTGCATATAGTTAGATTTGTCAGGTTCCATATGTCATTATACGTAAAATACAATAATCAAAATATTTTGCTTTCATCTTTAATTGTTAGGTGAGGGTTCTTCATGATTTCCTTAAGATACCGGTATATTTTCTTTGTTAAATTTATTATGTTGTTAAATTCTATATTTGCAAGGTTTTTTGGAGAGATAATATTTCCAAGATACAGATATTCTTCTACATAATCTATTGCGGTACCATGGACCATGATTGGCATTATATGTATATATATTTAAATGTGAAATCAATGTAGTTACTCAATTAAAGGTAAATAGTATTTCTAACTGTAACTCTTAATATTGCAGATATAAACAAGAAAATTGTTATCATATGGTAATTGTGTGTGCGGTGCACAAGTACTCCATATATGTATTCAATATAATACACCAATTAGAATGAAAACTGAATGGAGACTTTACCAAGAAATATAAAATCAAAAACGTTAAAGGCATCCTTGACGTCATAAATTGTGACTACCAGACATCAAATCCTTGTTGTTTAATGCTCTTTTTGGATCGTATGATTCTTTTAATTAGATAACATGACGTCTCTTTGCTTTGCATTTATAAAAATACATTATACGCTAACTTTTTATTTCTTTTGAAATAAAATAGAATGACTAATATGAAAATAGTATGAATGTGAAAGAACGACTAATGAAAACAATATATTTATTTCGATAAATGTGGCAAACAATTCCCATTGTGTGATAAATGTAAAAAATACATATAATTGTATAATGTACTATAATATAACGGTTCGATATTATTTATAATATGATTTGAAACACGTTCCTATCAAATTTATTACGTTATGCAATTGCGCATGCAGAAATTGTAATATTACCGAGTGCGCAAGTAATATGTCGTCAATAGGGCATTTTCCAAACATTTTTCAAATTGACTATTTTTATATTATTGATGTCGATTTACGAAATAATTTTGTAACCGCTAATATTGACAAATATAAGTTTACTACGCAACGCAATAAAGTATTTTTTCTATTTAATACTACATATCCGCTTTGAATAGTCACAATATATAGACTTTTAAAGGAAAGGTGCTTAAAACGGGAATAAAAACTACAACTTTAACAGTAATCCTTACTCATATCCTTACTAACAATATAAATACGAAAGTGCGTTTGTTTGTTTGTTACTTCTTCACGACTAATCCGCTGAATAATTTATATTGAATTAGGTATGCAGATAGATGGGAACCTGTAGACTGTCATATACTACTTTTTTTTGCGAAAAACTTGTAGTAAATGGGGTAATGAGAGAGATAAACGTTGTATGAAACTTTTAAATGCGACATCCGATTTGCTTCGAACTTTAAAGAACGCGAGCAAAGCCGCGAGAAAAAGCTAGTGGCGTATAATTAAGCAAGGTTTTACCGAAGGGATTAAACTAAAAGGAATAGAACCGTATTTAGGTAAGCATTAAAGAAGTTATACATCTGTGGCGTATATAATTTTATTCTTACTTCTTGAGTATGGCAATACAGTATCGAGTGTAACTTCAATGTTAGATAAGTAGCAATACTGTTTCACGCTTTCTCTCTGTGTCAAGGTGTGCATATTTTGTAATCCAAGTAATAAATACTTTCTCTATATATTCCAGTTCATTATTCCAGACGCTCAGGGCCAGATTTTTTATAGGCTAACTAGGATTCAGTCTAGGGGCTCAAGATTAAAGGGGACATACATACATGTTGTTAGCAAAATTAAAATTACACTATTATAAAAATACTAAATACTATAACACTAGACCGAAACTAAGGAGAAACTATACGTATGTGACTATTAAACAAACATAAAAATGTCTTGGTTAATATCAATGCGAGAGGTGAAAGGGCTTCAGAAGTGGAATAGCTTAGGGCTTCTTTTCATAACATGTGCTGTAGATTCAGAAATATTTGAAGAAGAACCCTAAATATACATAGTTTAACAATCTTTAACACTAATTGACTTCGGGGTGTTGCTTTAAATGTCGACGTGTGCTCATCGTAAAAATTCAATATCACCATTTTTTCCTAACCCACCACAAAAAGTATAATTTGAAAAGACCTATATAAATATTTATATATGTATAATATATATAGGTATAATGTATTTACTTCTTAATACTGCTATAATTGGCGGTACTATAATAGTACGAACACTTTGTTTCCATATTATAGCAAATGTAAATTATAAATTCTGTATACTTGTCTAATAATATAGCTGGTAGCCCTGACTTTGTTCTCGTTTTTTGTCCATCTCGCATAATCATAAAAATCGTTCTTAGTGCGTAAGTACGTTGTGAATGCCAAATTTAAGTATATATTTTTAATAATATATGAAATTGGTTTCTAAAAACGGCTAACCGTATTTGAAAGAAATTTCTTATTTAAGTAATGTTTCATGTATTAATTATTTTTGTAGTTCGGCCACCCGAATAGTCCACATACGTATGGTTTAGTTGTACATATGCACAATATAAATTCCTGAGGTTTTTTCAAAGTTTTAAATGATATTTTGTCTACGACTTGCAGTACCTACTTACTACAGATAAGTCGGTATCTGGATTTCATGGCCAACTTTAACTTTAACTAGTATAACTAGTTTATTGATATTTCAGATCGCTTCGAAAACGATATTTTAGAAGCAGTGACAATTAGTCATAACAAAGTTCTATTTTAGGAGTACAAAATTAATTTTGGTGCTGCTCATCTACTAATCAATTTACTAATGTCAAATTTACTAATGTGTGTACGTCAAAAACAAAGAAGAATATATATATCTTCTTGTTTATTTGCATTTGCCATCTTCTTTTATTAGTTTTTCGATTAGTTGCATCGTCACTTAACAAGGTGTGGACAAACGGGAAAGCTTCTATATTTTTTACATTTATTTAATGAAAACTTACTTCGTACAAAATTCATAATGTCACGCATGTGAACCTTAACAATATACGCTTATCTCAAAATTTATTACAGGATTGGCTTAGCTCAGGGGTTCCCAATATTTTCAGTTCGCGGCGCATACACGTTTACTATTTTGTTGCGGGGCCCTAACCTTTCTAGCTGGTCGAAATAGATAGGTATGTATTATTATAGGGTAATAGGCACATAATTAAACACATTCACATTATGAATAAAAACTGTTTATTCATATGCAAATAACAATTTCCGAGCAAGTAAGTATATAAATTATTTTTTACTTGCAAGCCGCGGGAGAATGGTAAAGAGAATCGCTTCACGACGCCCTTTTTTACTCTCTACGGTGCACCAGGGCGCCGCGGCGTACATTTTGGGAACCCCCTAGCTGTTTAAGCGGTCGTTTTTCGCTGCCGCCGCGTTGAGTCCTGTGGGTTCGAACCCTGCACAGGAAAAATATATGTGTCATCTACAAATGATTGTTCTGAGCCTGGGTGTTACTTTGCGTTCGTTAATTGTATGTTTGTAAGTATCATTAGTGCGGAAGTAGTTTAAATAAAAAAGGATAAAATGTACATACAAAAATACAGAAAGACGAGAGTGATTACATGAGGTGAGATCCTTGCCTTGTGTTGTCACTCGCGCTGAGCCAAGGGGAGATGGGTCAGGGGGCCCGTCTTACCAATGCACTGGTTCGGCCTTCCTGGGGACAGTTATGGTGTAGGGTGTGGGCTGTGGGGGTGCTGTGTTAATTCAAACCCGTGTTGCCCCAACTTATGCGGTAGATCTACACCGTGGAATTTTAGTGGGCATTCCCGGTTCGCGTCGGGTGAGTCACATATAACCCACTGGTCCCCCCCGGAACGAGAGAGTATACATAAACGAATTTCTCCACAATAAAAAAGGTATGTAATGTTTACGTATTTATTAATATAAAACCATATGACACATAGGTAATACATTATCAATATAGTAAAATTAAACCATTAAAATATATCATTTAACAATAGTGTTATTCCGAATACTGTTATTGGAATATTGAAGAAGTACATAGGAGGTCATGGAAACCACAGGGTTTTAGATATTTTAACCGCAATATCTTTGTTGGAACATATAATAAAAACATAATAAACGTAACTGATATTGTGTATCCTTAATATAAGGAAAATATGTGTGAGTGTCATGGAACACTCGATTGGAACAAATTTCCATTCGTAGTATATTATTATTGATAAACGTATTATATTATTGATGATCAAATACAAACAAATTAATTACTAGCGTCAGGGAGTAATTAAATGAAACGCAGTGATAAGTAATAAATTGAAAGAATGGTAGGAAGTTTCGTAATAAATATATTTTAAATAATGATAGTTGTGAAAATAAACATTTTATTGTACATTATTCAATTAATTATAATACATACAATACGCTAGGAAACAGCTGACGCGTATGACGTGTAGGTACATATTATATCTACGTAGCTGTTGAGAACTTACTGGCTGTCTTGAACCAATAAGCTCGCACCTATGACTGGGCACAACCACTAGCGTACACTCTATAGATAACCGTCTACAGTTATAGAAATATATAGCATAATATACGACAGACTAAAAAAAGGGTCGTGACGAATAAATCTTACATTTTGATTTTTCTAGGTTCCATCCGTAGCGCGCGATAAAGAACTTCGTTCAAATTTACTCGCAAGTTCAATATGGTTTAATAATTAATTATTATATTTGTATTATGATTTACTTTAAAACAGCAATAAATAACTTGATTTTTTTTTTCATGCAAAGTATTAGCTGTTATAAAATCATTTTGTCGGAAATATCAAATCATTTCCATTTATTTCAATAGTTTAATATTCATATTACAAGAAAGTTGAAAACATAATCGGTTGTTGAAAAACAAAATACGTAGTAAGTTTTTTATCAGGTTTACAACATAGGTAATTTAATTACTGACAAAATGTATGTCCGATGAAATATATTTTAAGTTTACCAAAACCTAGTTATTTTGAAAAATAAAAGAAATATCCAAAAATATTTAAATGTTTTGTAAAAGAATAATTTGAAATTATTACAGTTTAATTAAATTATTCTATTAAAATTAACAAATAATGAACTGGTTTTAATTTTGATTTTATAAGAGATGATATAATTATATTTTTTATATTTATGCCTCTATTTTCTGAAAAGTATACTTAATTTATTATGTATATATATATATATATATATATATACATAATAATATATTTATATATATATATATATATATATATATTTTATTTATACAAATTATTTTCCGCATTGTTTGGCATAAAATATAAATCGTCGTTCTTATTCATAATTATCTTATATCATCTAAATTGAATAAATTATATTTTAATAATATGTTATGTTACTTTATTTATAAACTTTAACTACTATTATTTATTATTTTTAATTAATTAATAATTATATGCATACAAAATCTCCATTTAAAAGTTATTATAATATATTAGTATCACAATAAATTTAACTGACTTTATTCAAAATGAGAGAGAGTTAGGGCGTAGACATATCATTAGAGATTTTTATCTACTTGTAGCAGTCCAACTGATAAAACGCCTTCAAACTCGGTGACCTGTTAGTTATGGTATTACATGTGTCTATGGGTAACAGTAACCATTTGCAATTACACGAACCTTAATAGTATAAAAAGTACTATATAATACATTATCGTAAAAGGAAAAATGAAGCTACTAAATATAACCTAGATCAGGAGTTCTCAAGCTGTGCGCCGTAGAGAGCAAAGAGGGGCGCCGTGAGACGGTCCTGTTTACCATTGTCCGGAAACTAAATTTAGGCATAGAGATAAGAGGTGGTCGAATTCTTTGTTTTTTTTTGTGTTCTTTAAATATGTAGCGACACACAGCTGACATGCAACGTTACTGTGTGCTCCACAACTGGATGACAGTATTATCGTTTAAGACCTTTTAATCTGTAAAAGCATTATCGTAAGCGCAAAGGCTTAAGACTTTTTTGAATGTTTTGACAAATTTATAACAGAAAATTATTTCGATTGGGAAAAGTATATCCGGTGTATGTGCTGATGCTACTCAATCAGTGTCTGGCTGGTATGGATAAATACCAGCGCGGCACCACATGCTATGTGGACCCATTGCATTATTCATAGGGAAGCACTTACGTCCAAGTTAAGATTAAGGTTAAGAGCTCTGAATTGAACCAGGTATTAGAAAATGTTATTGACGTAGGCTAGGGCAACGCGACAAAATACTAAACCTGTAAATGCACCATGAACTGAAAAAGTTTGTGAACTTCTGGCCTAGCTTAAGAATACGCTGGCTTATATTATGTAAATTAATCGATACAATGTTTACTTAAGCTTGGATCTTATTTTTCACTAGAACCTAATATTTTTTCTTTAAGTGGAAATCTGATTTTACTTGCGGTGCTTATCTACTGAAAAAGAAGCTACTAAGAAATGTCAACAAAGGCACTTAAGCGTATGTAACTAGAATCGTTGATGGTTGGCTCCGTTAGTAGCGTGAAAGATCGCTACCTCAATGGATGTGAGTTCGAATCCCTGCAATATGTCTGAACTTTCCGTGAAGGAAAACATCGTGATAAAAATTCATACCATGGCGGTAGGGATTTTTCTAATTTCCACCTGGTTATCTAACACCTTTGAGTTGAACATCTGTGGCCAAATACCTACGAATATGTTCCGGGAGTTGCGCTTGAAAACAATCCCTCCCCTTATTGTTAGTGTGTCCATCATCTTGGGCCATATCGTTAGGCCATAACATCAGGTTAGATTGTGGCCATAACTCTAAACCAATAAAGTGTTTTAATTGTATTCTTATAGTTATCAAAGTATGAACGTGAGACAAGTGATATATTGGTCGACTATGGAGATGCTATAATTATTATAAATAATCCTTTATGTAGCAGCTACGACAAACGGTTTCTTATTACGAACATTTGTATAAATTGTGTGAACTTTATATTTATTGAAGGCTGAATATTGTCTATAGATTCAGTATTATTATCATAGAGTAATATAGGCACTATGAGCAGTACTTGAAAAAAAAAACAGACCATTAACGTCTATTTCTATTTCTCTTTAACACTTGTCGTTTGGATAATCAGATGGCATCAATGTCCTTATTTATGTTATGCTAGTTTTTTGAAGTATTTATATCTTAATGATACTGACGTCGAATAAGACACATTGCCCTTACAAAAGGTGTAATGAGTTTTAACTACTCTTGTCGAAATACCCCAGCCGCATTTGCTTACAAATTATAACCCGAGAGTGGCATGTAGAGTGCCTCATGAAGTAACAATGCAATATTATCTGATATGAATTTCAGCACAATAAATTTAACCTGTAGCTAAGGCTTTGCTTTACACAAGGTTTGTATTCACTGTATCGACTTCGTTTCTGGTTTTTTGTTGGCTTTATTTTAAAAATTATTTAAATTGATTATTTTTCAATTGCTGCACTTATATATAATATTACAAAAATACCTTTATTTAAAATGGGTTAGTGCCTATTATTTTGTTTATTGGAAGTGGTTATTAATCGGTATTCTGTAATATTTTAACTTCACGTTACATTTAAGAACGTAGTTATTATTCTAATAAAGATTGGAAGCTACTGCAAGCAACATGACAAACGTAGTTGTTATACGTATCAATTAATAGTGAAACTGAATTATTTAGAAATTCCTTAATTAATTGGGATATACAATTTCTAAATTATGTTGTTAAATTCCTGTGGTCTATCCCGAGAGTTTAATTATAAGCAACAATTAACTATAATATCACTTTTTTATGGAATAGGGAGCAAACGAGCTAGCATGTAAGGTTATGCTAAGTGATTACCGCCATCCACAATACCAGGGCAAGTGCAACTACCGGAACGCAGCAATTGATATTTGGCGGCAGATTTTCTACTTGAAGGTGGTAGCTAACCAGGCGGGCTTTAGAAAATGCTTTACCACCATGTTATGGTTTTCTCACGATGTTTTCCTTTGCCGAAAGCTCAAGCTCATTGTAGGTGTTTAGATTCAAACTCACGTCCCATGACGTAGCGTTCCTACACACTACCATTGAGTAATCATCAGTTCAATAGTGATGGAATAAACCGAAAAGGACACCTCAGAAATATCATTGAGGTGATTCTTCAGAGAAATGATGAGCGCATTTACAAAGTTGGTACCAAGAAATTTGCTTTAACAATTTTTTGTTCGTTATCACTAGTCCAACCTAACGTAACCCAGCCACACCTCTACTACATCTACCTGTGACCGGTAACCGGTTAAGGGTGAAGTAGTTTGGCTTAGGAAAAACTAGTTTGTCCTGCAATCGGGCTTGGGTGGTAAAATATACATTTTCAAGGTGATCTCGCATTCCGCTCATATTTTCCAAAGACCAGGAAGCACTTTCACATTTTCTTTAGACTATCATAGTCACTAAATTAAATATACATAAGTTGTACAGAGCGTACTTGTATGTACACTTGTAAGTACACTTATGTGTACTTGATATAGAATGTACTTCACAGGCCAAAATAAAATTGTAAACCTTCTTGGGTAATTTTTTTGCTAATCATGTACAATGGTTCAGTTACTATCTCGAAATCATCATCAAAGCGTTGCTTAACACAATTTCAATAGAAAAGTTAACGTCTACAATGCTTTATTTCGGGTTACAATTCTATCAACCGTAACGATGGATTCGTTAGATTTTAAAGACTTTATATTCATATGGGAAGGATATAATTACTTTTATGTTTAATTATTTTTTTTAACAACGGTTAATGTCAATAAATTATACCCTCATTTTGAAGAATCATTTTTTTTTCTTGTTTTGGCAACGCAGAAACATTTGCCAGTGTCAACGTTGTTTTAATAGAGATATTACAACATGTTTTTGATTAAATTGCGAATATTAAAACGTAGAAAGATACGTAAAATTAAATTACATAATTAAATTTAACAAACTATAACTGACGCCTCTGTCAACTTTTACAGCATTATTGTGTAGGGTATTAACCTTTGTATTTGTAAACACAAATGGAATAAGTGACCGCTTAAGTTCGAAAACGGTAAATGTTCACAATATCTAAATAATTTACAAATTAACTCATTTGCTTTGTTATCATGCGGAATCAAAAAAATCCGCTTACAATATAGGTAATGGTTATTGAGCTGTCAAGGCCTACACCTAACACGCCTAACTTAACTAAACAAGACAGATTACTTAGCTAATTTGGGATATGGAACAGTTTCACCTGGATAATCTAGAAAACTTGTTTTACTTTTTATAGTGGCACGGCAATCATCGTTATCTTTTCGAGTCCGAGCTAGTAAAGCCTACATCGAGACAAGAATTGATCATTAGTCTGGGAGTTGCATTCTAATTAGATAAGCGAAGCGATGCAAAATTTAACATGAATATACGCCTAGGGATCATTGATAAAGAATAACAGTTTTAGAACATTTTTGATATACTATCAAAACTACGTGAAATGTACATAGAACATACACAAAACTCATTAATTAATTCGATTCGATATTTAACGAACAAATTCGTGACTAATCAGACATGGGTATGTTAACTTTATAATAATTGATATTATGTCGCACAAAAATATCAATGATAAGCGATTATGCATGGTAGTTACAGTATAATTTTAGGCAACTCTCAACGTTTGCTTCTTAAAGATTGTTTAGCGATGATGAATATATTCAATCATATAGTTATAATCATTGACCCTATTAAACTATGGCTAAGTTCCATCTAGCATTTAAAACGTTCAAAACATGCCTGAACCGTCCACATGACGATCACGGTATTCATAGCGAAATCGCAATATTATATGGTCGAGGAATATCAAAATTAGATAAACAAAATAAAAATATGCATTTAAAAACTAAATATAGTCAATCTAAATATTATCAAAATACAGTCAAAAATATTATACGATCTCATATATAAGAACAGAGTTAGGAGTGGATAGATCAAATAAAAAGATTCCCTAGTTTCTATCGTGCTTTGTAACTTTGGTAAGTAGAATGCAAATAATAATAAATTTCAGAGATCGTAGCGAATTGCTACTTCAAAACTTACATAATATGTAAGTTAGTGGAGAAGTCCTCAGTAATCATGTTTGACTAGATAGCAACAATGTTACACCAAAGCCCGTAGAAAAGTTCTTTTTATACATTTTCAATCGAAAAAAATAATCAAAAAATGTATTGGATGACATTAAAACACTGAATTGACGACATATCTCAACACTAAACCCGTAAACAGAGCGGTTTAAAAGCTTTAAAATTAACATACATTTGAAACAATACATATTTGCTAGCTATACCCGCGGCTTCGTTCGCGCAGAACTAAAAATTATTTAATATTTTTTTTTAGGATCCCTAATTTTTTTTTCTTAAATAAATGTAGCTTAAACTGTTCATTACAACATCAGCTATCTGCCAGTGAAAATCCTGTCAAAGTCGGTCTAGCCGTTTCAGAGTTTATCCGGAACAAACAGACATACGGACAGACAAACATTTTGAAGAAAAATGAAATTGTGCTTTATATACTATCATATGCATTTAGTAAAAGCTGTTATTTTAACAACTACATCTACAAACACACACAGCTATTACAAACACACACTAATTTTATTTATTTGTATAGATTCCACAGATGATAGTAAAGATGGCATGTTTTTAAAACGCCCCGATCATGGGATTTGGTTGTGAGATAAGTCGTTTATATTCTTAACGAGAACGGCATCGTATACATTTTTGATCACGCTTTATATAAGCGAATGTAGAAAAACAACACGTCTAAGGGCTCTGGCACAATAGAAGAAGTGTGTAAGCTGTCACTGTTCTTGGGCAACGTAAGGGGTTGAATGTATTGTGGTGCTGTTTTACTGGAAATTAGGCGGTTCCTGTCACCCGCTGAGTCGCCCCAACTCCTCTCGCCTTGGCTTGAGCCCGGGTAATGCATTTAACACTAAGTAAGTCCCTAAACGGTTCTTACTACCACGTTGTTAAAAAAAAAGTGGGCAAATGATATAAGCAATGTCACTAGATTAAGAGTTTTTTTTTTTTTTTTTTTTTTTTTTCGACCTGACTTACGCTGTTAGCCCCAGGGGCTTTGACAGCTTCACCGGACTTTAGATTAAGATTAAGAGTGTAGCGTTCCTGGCTCAGCCAGTGCCTACTGAAAATTCACTTAACCAAGAGGAGTGCTAAGGGTTTGTACTCTTCGAAGTTGCAACCAATTTTTTTTTTTTATAAGGCCAAAATCTCACCAGATATTAAGTGACGGTGTGGCTCAAGACGGTAGACTTACTAAGCCTAGTGGAAGGACCGGCTCTCTAGTACAACTGCTGGAGCACACCTATGGGTATATGGCGGCAGCTTTTAAACTTGATGGTAGTAGTGAGCTATACGAGTACTAGAAAAAGGCTCTACCACCATGCAAATCCTTACCACAAAACAATTATGAACATAATTACTCATTGAACCCTGACACTGATTTTCGTCTGGTTAGTTTCGTTTCAGAATTTTCAGTTTGAGTGCTATTTAAATCAAAGAGGACGCAGTTTCTATTAAATTATCAAAGTTTTTGACTCACTTTTTCTGAAATGTCATGCCTTTATAAACATAGAAGTCGGCACTAAATATTTGAAGCTGCACGATTTATTATTCCTTTATAATTTATTATTCCTCATCCACGTATTCGATATTTTTTTTGACAAGTACTATTATTTACTATTTGCTGTCTTTTACTATTTACTATCCAATATACTACAAAATACACTTAAGTAATTTTTATTAGCATATAAGCAAAGTCTTCTAATATCAACGAATCTAATTGTTACATGTTTATTATATCATTTTACAAATAATTTTATACTTACCAAATTCATCAGCAGTAACAAGTTTTGATGCCATTGATCGTAAACAGGTTGCACCCGCGTGGCTGAACATATCTAGTACTGGCCCGAGGAAGTAAATTGTCCGAGACGGCGCTGAAGCGTATATTGCGGCTGCAGCAATCCTGCTCAAGCAAGCGATCACGCCGATAACTGTGTCATGCATTTTCCATCGTTTACTAAATAAGTATATGGTGATGACAGAACCTGGGAAATAATATATATTTATTGAAGTGAAAACTTCTATAAGAGGGTTTGGAAAGGTAAATTTATGTAAGTCGTCATAAACATGGCCACGTGACGTTTTAACGATAACACTATATCTTTTCATATTAGTATAACTTATTGCGCTGTAAACAGTTTTGATTTACAAGTTTTAATGTATGATCAAACAATTAATATAGATATCCAAAATAGCAACTGTTTGTTTATAGTTTTCAGTTTTCATTTCTGTCGGCAGTCCTCATAACTGCTTTCATGTTTTTTTTACATTTTACTGTTATAAAATGAAAATGTACTAGTTTTTACCCGCGGTTTTGCTAGGCGGTAATGTTGATTTTGTCAAACAATTTTGGCTATCGATCGATACAGAATTATAATTGTAAACAAGTATTCGGCAAAGTTTACTTGTCATCTCCATATAATCGTACCATACAAACTATTATGACGTTGATTTGTTTAAATAAATAATGTCAATATTTTTGTCGATAAGCCTTTATCGTTATATAAGTATTTGATAACTATTTATGCAAACTTTGTTATATAAATTCATTTTAAATTTTAGAATCTCTATAAATAAACTCGACTACAGTAAACTCTAAATTTCCATCTACGTTTGTATTAGTTAGGATAATCTATTAAACTACTTTCATATTTCTTACATTATAAAATATTCTTTGCTTTCTTATTGTCTTTTCTTGTGACATTTATTATACACAGTGCTATTTCTACTAATTAATAACTTGATCTTCTATATTGTTCAAAAATAAAATAAAAGCCTTGTCTATGAATAAAAACCATGTGTGCCTAAGACCACATGCCAGAAGTGAAATATCATTATCTCTATCTCGCGCCTTTAGTCGCTTCGAGTCGACTTTACCCGAACATTAGTCACACAAAAATGTTGCGGATCATAATTTCGGACTTCCTGTGAAAAGTTTCACTCTAAAATAATCGTAAAGTAAAATATTAGTAAAACTATTTACTATAATATTTATAAAAAAACCACTTACCGACAATACCAACGAGAATAGAGTACGTAAGGAACATACTGTAGTCCACTTCGGTGAATTTGAATTTGTAGCGGGTGAACCAATACGTGAACTGCGATTCACCTTTATCCCAAATGAAAAAGCCATTAATCAAAATGAAGCCACAATGTGACGGCAATCTGTAAACATTGTTCACAATAGACGCTACTCTAGGCAAAAATAGCCTAGTGCTACCGTATTGCAAATTTTGCAGTCTAATGTGCCAATGTAGTATAGATTAAGGTCAGTTTCTATTATTGTCTAAAAAGCATTTTTAATTGAAATAAAACTAATTTAAACGGATTTTATCGCGGTTATTTATTAAATTTTGATCCCGACGTTTCGAAAGCTTTTCAGCCTTCGTGGTCACGGGGCGGACTGAGGTGTAGGTTGTCCAGAAAAGTTAATGTTACTGTGTCTACCTTCAATTTAATTTTTAATATTTATAGTGTTCCGATCTACGCAGAAAGAGCTCACAGTGTCTTGAGGTCTGGCAATTGGTCTTTTGGGTTCCGATTTAATTAAATGTATAATTGGATCCCAGGCTTGTGCTAGCTTCCAACCATCTTCTCTATTGAAATTCGGATGTTTTTTAATTTCAATAGCCTCACGAATCATCCTAGGTAGGAATCGGTGTTCTTTGGCAAGGATTTGTGACTTGTCGAATCGAAGATAATGTTTGGAGCCTTCTTCTGAATGTTCAGCAACTGCAGACTTCGTAGAGCGTCGGTGTTTAACATCAGCTATATGTTCTTTTACGCGGGTCCCTATATTTCTTTTGGTTTGTCCGATATAGGAGAGGCCACAGTCACATTCGATTTTGTATACGCCCTGTTCTTGTAGAGGTATATGACACTTGACAGGTGGTAAAAATTGACTAATCTTCTTGGGCGGCTTGAAGTAAGTTTTAATTGAAGCATGCTTCAGCACATAGCCAATCTTGTCTGTGACCCCTCTTACAAAAGGTAGCACAACAGGTACACGTTCTACTGTGGCTGGTTTCACTCGGTTTCCGTGACGGCGGCGTGGAATTTGGAGCTTGTTATCACGCAGTACTTGCTTGACATGTCGCAGCTCAGCAGCCAGATGTTCCTCGTCACAGATTCCTTGTGCTCTCTGAAACAAAGATTTACCCACGGTAGCTAACTGTTTCGGATGGTGGTGAGATTCACCATTCAGGTATTTATCTGTATGGGTCATTTTTCTGTACACAGTATGGCCTAAAGACTGATCAGGATTACGGATAACTAAAACATCTAAGAAAGGAAGAGATTTCTTTTGCTCTAACTCCACAGTGAATTGTATGTTATTGTTATTGGAGTTAAGATGATCTAAAAATGCAGCTACTTTGTCAGATGGTAAAATTGTGAAAGTATCATCTACGTACCGTTTGTAAAACCTGGGGGTGACGGGGGCAGTGCTTAGGGCTGTCTCCTCGAAGTCCTCCATGAAAATATCGGCGACTACTGGAGATACAGGTGAGCCCATAGCTACTCCATTCACTTGTACATAAAACTGATTGCTCCACAACATGTAGCCAGATGTGAGGCAATGTTTAAGTAATGCTGCATACTCTATGGGCATGTTATTATCTGCTAACCTCTTAGACACAATTTCAATGCAGTCTTGTACTGGTAAGCTTGTGAATAGAGACTGGACTTCAAAACTAACCATGGTTTCATTGTCAGCTAATTGTAAGTGTTTAATATCACTGACAAATTGGTATGAATCCTTCACAGATGCTCTAGTGTTGCCTCTTAGTGGTGATAACACTTTTGCTACGTGCTGAGCCAATCTGTAGGTTGGTGTGTCGACCTGACTCACGATGGGACGTAGTGGAGCATTGGGCTTGTGTATTTTCGGTAACCCATACAGTTTAGGAGGTTTTGCACACGATGGGACGAGTAAGTTTACGTCAAGATTTAATGTGTCGGAGTAACTGCTTATTAAAGAGCTAGTAGCCTTTAAAACTTTGTTGGTTGGGTCTGTTTTAACCTTCTTGTATGTACTTTCATCCGACAAAAGTTGTTCTATTTTATTATTGTAATCTGACGTATCCATTACTACTGTCGCATTACCTTTATCTGCACGGAGAATAGTTACATCCTTCTGTGAACGCAAGTTCTTTAAAGCGATATATTGTTGTTTTGGAAGATTTGGTTTGGGCGCTTTCACTTGTCGTAATATTGACGAAATGTCTTGACGTATCGCCTCCGAATCCTCCTTTTGCAAATTATTTTTCACGAGACTATTCTCAACGTTACAAATAATGTCTTCATACGGTATCCTTCGTGGTGTTACGGCAAAATTTAATCCTTTTGATAAAACCTGAATTGTGTTATCGTCCAATGTTTGTTTTGCTGTCATTATCTGTCAAAACACACAAGCCCAATGCTCCACTACGTCCCATCGTGAGTCAGGTCGACACACCAACCTACAGATTGGCTCAGCACGTAGCAAAAGTGTTATCACCACTAAGAGGCAACACTAGAGCATCTGTGAAGGATTCATACCAATTTGTCAGTGATATTAAACACTTACAATTAGCTGACAATGAAACCATGGTTAGTTTTGAAGTCCAGTCTCTATTCACAAGCTTACCAGTACAAGACTGCATTGAAATTGTGTCTAAGAGGTTAGCAGATAATAACATGCCCATAGAGTATGCAGCATTACTTAAACATTGCCTCACATCTGGCTACATGTTGTGGAGGAATCAGTTTTATGTACAAGTGAATGGAGTAGCTATGGGCTCACCTGTATCTCCAGTAGTCGCCGATATTTTCATGGAGGACTTCGAGGAGACAGCCCTAAGCACTGCCCCCGTCACCCCCAGGTTTTACAAACGGTACGTAGATGATACTTTCACAATTTTACCATCTGACAAAGTAGCTGCATTTTTAGATCATCTTAACTCCATTAACAATAACATACAATTCACTGTGGAGTTAGAGCAAAAGAAATCTCTTCCTTTCTTAGATGTTTTAGTTATCCGTAATCCTAATCAGTCTTTAGGCCATACTGTGTACAGAAAAATGACCCATACA
This sequence comes from Actias luna, assembly GCA_039707435.1. Lineage (NCBI taxonomy): Eukaryota > Metazoa > Arthropoda > Insecta > Lepidoptera > Saturniidae > Actias > Actias luna. The sequence goes on along the minus strand of JAZHAC010000006.1, from coordinate 8,739,550 downwards.
GATAAATACCTGAATGGTGAATCTCACCACCATCCGAAACAGTTAGCTACCGTGGGTAAATCTTTGTTTCAGAGAGCACAAGGAATCTGTGACGAGGAACATCTGGCTGCTGAGCTGCGACATGTCAAGCAAGTACTGCGTGATAACAAGCTCCAAATTCCACGCCGCCGTCACGGAAACCGAGTGAAACCAGCCACAGTAGAACGTGTACCTGTTGTGCTACCTTTTGTAAGAGGGGTCACAGACAAGATTGGCTATGTGCTGAAGCGTGCTTCAATTAAAACTTACTTCAAGCCGCCCAAGAAGATTAGTCAATTTTTACCACCTGTCAAGTGTCATATACCTCTACAAGAACAGGGCGTATACAAAATCGAATGTGACTGTGGCCTCTCCTATATCGGACAAACCAAAAGAAATATAGGGACCCGCGTAAAAGAACATATAGCTGATGTTAAACACCGACGCTCTACGAAGTCTGCAGTTGCTGAACATTCAGAAGAAGGCTCCAAACATTATCTTCGATTCGACAAGTCACAAATCCTTGCCAAAGAACACCGATTCCTACCTAGGATGATTCGTGAGGCTATTGAAATTAAAAAACATCCGAATTTCAATAGAGAAGATGGTTGGAAGCTAGCACAAGCCTGGGATCCAATTATACATTTAATTAAATCGGAACCCAAAAGACCAATTGCCAGACCTCAAGACACTGTGAGCTCTTTCTGCGTAGATCGGAACACTATAAATATTAAAAATTAAATTGAAGGTAGACACAGTAACATAAACTTTTCTGGACAACCTACACCTCAGTCCGCCCCGTGACCACGAAGGCTGAAAAGCTTTCGAAACGTCGGGATCAAAATTTAATAAATAACCGCGATAAAATCCGTTTAAATTAGTTTTATTTCAATGAATAATATTCGCGTAAACCTAAGAAATCATTAAGCATTTTTAATTTAATAATCTGTCATCAAGAATTTGGTCATGAAAAACTTAAATCTTGGAAGCTATATTTAATAGTAACTTTCTTCTTTCTATATTTGAAGTGTTACAAACTTTGTCCAAAACATCGTTTCAACATTTCTAAAGCTAGATTAATACAAAACTAAATTAAAATACTGTCAGCATCAAAACCAATTTCAGTGCAAGCTATAAAACTCACTCTACATCAATCTCCAGCTGTTTTATATGACTATGATAGATTAATTAATTATAGAAATATGATAGAAAAATTAATGAGACCGAAATAAGCATAGATATGGTAAAAACTTTTTACTTAGTTGCGTTTAAGGACCAATGACTTAGTGCAGCTTATTTCATGTTACTTTTATTACGTTCCTAAGAGATAAAGTCATCAAGTGACTTTGTTTCATTCCTTAATTAAACCAAAACCAAAGTTGTCTTGCCTAGAGATCTGCTCCGTCTGAAGGGCAACTTAAGGGTTCTTGAAGAAAAAGGTACTTTACTCGATCTGTCAATGGCTCAGTCAAATCAAGTGTTTCCTTGAATTAGCAATGATGAAAAAAATATTAAAGATATATTTGACGGTTTTACGAAAATGTTCTAGATTACCAAGACGTAGTAAAATCAATTTAGTTTGACAGTTATTTCGTTAGTTTAGATATAAAGTATTTTTTTACCGAGGTAGTCACTAATATCTTAGCTTCCCTCGGGAAGTGGTTCCTGCACAACAGTGTGGCATTACGACTGATATTATTACCCAGAATTTAATAATTTCAAAAAGCTTCATTATCTGAATTATTCGTGGCTTCACTCTCACATGCATGTAATAGTTTATCAAAAGTACTTTAGATAATTTCTAACTTTCCTATTTTACCTAGATAGATATTCTGTTGTAAGACATCGAGTAAGGCTTTTAATATTACTTAAAGAAAATAATTTACCTATTTAAATATTTAATAAAATATTCTAAAATGCAGCATTTATTTTACAGATAAATTATTATTTAGGCACTTTGCAACAATTCAGTTAAACTGACAATGTCTATCAATTCGTAATGGAATGTTTTATAGATGTTTTGATTATAGCTATAGTAGCCGCCCTCGTATCGGTTTGGTGAATCATCAAAAAAGTATTTCCATGGCATAAATATAGCAACTTTACAAAATAAAGATTATTACTAGGTTAAAATATGCGTTATTTAATTTAAACGGAAGTGAACTACAGTTTTTCCAGTTTGACTAGATCTAATTTTGGTGTGTATCCAATCATAATGTATAATTTTATTCATTAGTGATATATCTAATGTGTTGTCTGATATTGTAATATTTATAGTCTCGTATTTGTAGTTTTATATATGATGATATTGATATTGAAATTCTTGTTTCTATATGAATATTTGTACAAGTTTCATAGCACTGTAGTAGTGAAGAGTAATATTGAGCTGCGAAGTTGCGGGTTTGAAGTACGCACGGGACAGGATTTTTTGTGTTGCGCAACATTGTGACTCCACTGCACCTAATGTTAAGTACAGTACAATCCAAATCAGAGGCGGCTAACAATAAATCAAAATTCACTAGTAGTCAGCACAGTCATGCTGGCCTAGTTAAGTGCTTCTTCACGTTTCTTTTGTATGCTGAGCATAAGTTCAAGCTATGCATCTGTATATTAAAATTTTGCTTAGTTTGAAATTACATTTTTCTCCTTCGTCCCAATTCCACGACTGCTGGGTATAAGCCTTTATTTGTTCACACCATCCTTCAAGGTCTTGTGGTAACCTTTTTTGTGTAGCAGTAAGTTTGATAATGCCATCCAATCATCGCGCTTATGGTGTGCCTGTTATCCATCATCTGCTTTGAGAATATCACTTGGTGACTGTCTTGGCCCATTTAGCATTATTTCTAACCAAAAGTTTTCACCTCGACTTACAACTGGTGTTGTGTGTAACTACGTCTTTGATTATTATGAGACGGTGCAAATCCACATTTGGGACACGACCTGCTAAGTGGCGACGTAGTTTGGCTCGTGTCACAATTATCTGGGTTACGCGTATTTTATAAACGTGTCCCTCTGTAAGAGAATATACATATTTCGTTTCCTTTAATACCTAGTAGGTACACTTTGGAAGTGTATGCAGTTATGTCACTGTTCTATTTATCATTTTATATCTTATTAAAAGCATTAACATACTTTAGTTTTATGCACACAGATATTGGTTCTTCCTTGTTTATAATATAAAATCGTTTGACTTGTTCGAACAATAATCTATAAAGCCCTATTTTTAGAAAATTCACGACGATGTTTTGGTATATACAACTTTTTGTTATCATGAATAAAAACACTACCGAACTAGAATTGTACAATATATTTTTCGGAATTCTTATAATAATTATAGTGTAATGTAAATTAAGTACTTTAAGATAAGGTTTCATGAAAAAAAAACCGTTGTCGGCCACTCCCTTACTGTTTAGGCATATTGTAACTAAATTTGAATTTGAATATACCATTTTATTTTGCAAAAAGGTGTATGGAGTTAACTCCTAAAGTTCGATTGTTTTTTAAACATGATTTTATAGCAAAAGGTGCGCAAGGTACGTTACGCAGTAATACAACGGTTTAAGTAATACGCTTGTATTAATTTCACACCTCATTAAAGTACCTCATAAAAATCGATTCTTAAGTAGGAAACTGAAAAAATATTATTATATCGCAATTATTTTTATGAATGGTAAAAATATGAAGATTATGAACACATATGAAAGTATTTACAATATCTCGATATGATACGCCTTTTCTTTGAAACGAATCTAATGTAATTAGTGAGTATAGTTGTTATTAACGATTTTATTCGTTATTTGTATCACCAATTATGCATATATTTATAGTTTATATTACAAATAAAAATGGATTAAAATAGAATGAATTAGACTCTCGCTTATAGCCCTAGCTCATCTACTTATAAAGCATCGTAAAAGTTGATTTGTTTAATATTTTTAGGTAAAGTTTAGCACTATTGCCACAATATCACCTGATCTTAAGTGGCGTTGTGGCCTAAGATGGTGGGCACTCTAAGCCTACTGGAGAGATTGGCTCTCGAGAGTAACTTCAAGAACACAACCTATAGGTATTTGGCGGCAGATTTTCAACTTGAAAGTGTAGCTAGTCAGGGGGGCATTAGTAAAAGTTCAAGCTTCAAGTGTAATTGGATTCGAACTCGAATTACATATCGAAGTAGTATTGAATGGACAGTACATCTTTCCAAAAGCACGGAACGACAACACATTTTAATCCTGGGATTTAGGAATTGCATACTTGTTTTTGCACCTTGAATACCCTCGTAACATAATATTACATCAAAAAAATCCTATTAAGATATTAAGCTTCTGTATTATTACTGGTTTGTTTTATATATAAAATCTTGAGTAAATTGTAATTATTATCATTCCACAATGAATCAGTCAGAGGCATTGTCCAGTCTATATTCTTTCTTTCTCGTAGCTAAAGTAAATTTACATCCACTATTACTATCTAAGGTTTTAAAAAACGACACAGAAACTCATTTAATAGTTATTTGATAAAACAAGAGATATATTGTAGTTATTACATTTATATTTTATTCTATTTAGACTTTACAGAACATACTCAAACGTATAGATGTTAACTACATTTTACAGTGTATTGAATGCGAAACAGTACCTAAAATTACCACATAATTTGTCCTTGTGATTAAGAAACGATAATAAAATATGCTTATGATCAATGACCATCCAAATAGAGATTCAGTACGTTGGATTCCAGGATCTAATACTCAATATCAAGCTTAATAATGGTTTATAAGTCCAGGAGCTATTTTGAGTTAGGTAACCTTTGCTCAGTCGACGCCATCCTTCTTAATTTTAGTTTGTTTTCTTTTTATTATGGTGAGAAAATATAACAAAAAAGAAAACTAGTTGTTGACTATATTAAGCTTCCCGAAAACACGTTATTCGATATTGCAATCACAATCTATACTAATATTATAAATACGAGTGTGTGTTTGTTTGTCCTTCCTTCATGCCTTAACTAAGCAACCAATCGACTTAATTTTTGGCATAGAGATAATTGAAAGAATCAAGAGTAACATATGGTACTTTTTGTCTTCAAATAACTTCAATTTCTCTGAGCAGATTTACAGGAATATACGTAAAATTGTTCTTTCTTCACGCCACTACAAAGTAACTAATCGACTTGATTTCTGGCACAGAGATAGAAAAAGATGGAGAGTGATATAGACTACTTTTTTTTTGGAAAAACATCATATCTTAGGGGAGATTCACGGGAATATTCACATTTTTCATATGACCATACTATATACCGTGTACTATATATATACTCGAGCTCAAGAGTATCAAGAATCTGAACAAGCAGAGCGCCAAGCATCTTTAATAGCCGCTGAATCACCGGCTAAATTCCACCGACGTTTGAATGAACAGGCTGATTGTCAAGCCGCTTTAAGCGCAGCCAAAATGCCCACTCAAACACAGCTCCATTTGAACGAACAGACCGAATGCCAAGCCACTTTGAGAGCTGCTGAAACGCATGATTAAACAGAATTTTGCTCCAAAATGTTACACTGTTATCCCAATTAATAAAACCATTCTAAAAAAGATTCCTGATGAAATAACCGATTATTTGTCAGTATATACAGCGCGTGATACGCGAGCGAAGCCGCGGGCAGAAGCTAGTAAGATATAAATACGTACCTCTGATTCATAAATGTCATTAAAATATTTATTTGTTCGGTAAATTTTGAAATTCAAAGGTTATGTTTATTTACAACGCGGGGCATGCTATGTTATCGAAAATAAATTTATTCTACAAACGAGAAACGTCAGAAGATGGAAACTGAACGTTTATTTACTAGTGGGCAATAATAACGACTTGTAATTTTCTACTTGTGTTGATTGTTTGTCGTACTGTTTTACCATGACCGCTTATCGTATGAGCATTTGGTACGGAGATGGTTAACCTTCATTGTAGTTAATTCGTTAATTTAAATTACCGAATCCTTCTACGATATTTTTTTTAACATTTTTCATTAATACAATATTTCTGTGTACACTAAAAACATATAATACATCTTTGGTTTAAATATAATACTGAAATTTTACAGGGCTATATGTATTCAAAATGTAAAAATAGATATATTTAAGTAAAAACCTCTGACCGACCAAAATTAACAGTGTGTCTTGCATAAAAAAATCAAATGTCTTGGTAAAATGTGGAAAGTAAAACTTTAACTTACAGTCTCCTTAAGCGGTTTTCTAATTTTATTTTTGACCGTAATCTCACCTAATGTAAAGTGACAAAATGAAATAGTTATGACTCTAAGCCTTTTTTTAATGAAAAAATGCATTTATCCCGTCCAAACTACGATTGTCTCGTATGGATTCGAGCGGATCTCATAAACCAGTAATACCTACTAAAAATCCCAACGATGATCATACGTTACTACATACTTCTTCTTCTTGTCCTGTTCCCAAGTTATTTGGAGTCGGTGCAGTACGTTTTCTTCTTCCATAATTTTTTTATCAACCGCTATATTTTCATTCACTCCCTTTTCTTTCCTCTTTTTTCACACATTCTATTCTTCTTTTCTTTGGCCTTCCTCTTCCTATCCATCCTTCAAGATTCATATCCATTACTTTTTTCAACACATGCGTTTCCTCTTTTCTCATGATATGTCCAAACCAAGACAAACGTTTTCCTTTGAACTTCTCTACCACTGGTGCCACTTTCAAACTCCCTCTAACGTACTCATTCCTGACCTTGTCCATTTTTGTGACACCGTACATCCATCTACGTGTCTACGTTTCTATATACTGGCCAAAAAAAAAACCAAGAACTGTTTCCACAATAATTCTAATCTCTATCGGGAACACACTAAATCTTTTGGAAAGGCTAGCTCTTAAGCTTAGTTGCTGGCAGGTACTCATAAGTGTATCGCGGTAAATTTTACTAACTCTTCTTTAACGGTTTAACTAATTTTCTATGTCAGCCACAACGTCCTTCAAGATTAAATTAATGTGTAGTCTTTACTTTACTTTAGTAGAAAATTACTCAGCGTTCTTTTTTTTTACCAAACAATTATTAGCTTAGTCAACTTTATAGTACGAATGAAAAATATATTTGCTATTTTTCGATTTTTGTTCTTACGGATTGTAAACAAGGAATCAGCAATATCATAGAAATAGTCTATTATCAAATAGGACAGGCAAGATCTGTTATGGCTAAAGTTAAATATAATTAAAAATCGTATTAATTGATTAAGTCTAGAAGAAGTAGAATAAGGTGTTCTATTTTAAAATAATAGATGCGTTAAAGTCCATTGATAATTTTCTGTACTTTAAAATATACAGGTACAAATTCGAATTTAGATTATTGTGAAAAAAGGCGATATATCGTTTTAATTAAATTAATCTTAAAGGTCACAAGTAATTTATGAAAGTTTGTGAGTTACATTCTGTCTGAGGCTGAGAAAAAACATAATTTGGTATTTATGATCACCATTATGATAAAAGAAACCTATTTGTTTACAGAATATTTATCTATAAGACAATGCAAAAGAAACTCTTTATTTACATAAATAATTTACATAATCTTCCAGGAAGGAATAACCTTGAAGCTAGATAAATTTATATGATATGTAAGAAATCCCAGTCACGAGAGCCAGTCCCTCCTCAGGCTTAGCGTGTCCACCAAGATAGGCTGTATCGTAATTTAAGATCAGGTGACATAATGGCCATAAGGCTAAATTATAGAAAATTAACTAAAAAAAAGTGCAGATTTTCAACAAGGTTAGTTTGTTTTATACAAGCTACTTATTAAAATATATTTGCAGTTATTGAAACTTTTAATACTACATATTAAATTTACAGTATAAAATGACTTTTATATATTCATGAAACTACGTTATTAATATCTTACGTATACAGTACATAATTTATTAGGATTTGTCATAAATAAAATAATTATACTCAGAATATACACAATGAAAATAAATGATATTACGAATATACTTACACAGAAAAAAAGCGAGTTAATTGCAACATATATTTTAAGTATTGTTGAGCATTATACTGAGAAATATTATTATACTGCATCAAATAATGTTTTTTTTTCGATATTAAGATATCAAAATAATAGCATGATTATAATAATTATGAAACATAATTAGCATTAATAAGTTATGAAAAGATATATTAAGTAAATTGAAAAATAAAATATTTCAAAACTCGGCCACTTTGATACTCCGTCTTGAAACTAATATCTGTATAGTATGTGTGAAACTATTCGTTAGGAAATTCTATATAGCTCACGTACAAATATTATAATTCTACGTGAGGTATATAACAGTATATTAAATTAATATATAAATTATTAAAAATAATAGAAAAATAGATAAATCACGCACTACTTATTATCACCAAATCTATGTACAGCTTAGATTTTTCAAAACTTGTCGCAATCATATTTTTCTTATATAAAAGAACATTTTTATTTACTGTTAATAAATATTCAAAGTACTGTTATATTGGCATCAAAGCCAAGGTACGTCTGTTTTACAAGACTTTTGGCAGAATCAGTGTAACAAACTCTTTTATTATGTTTTACAAGTACTGACATAATTATTTTGGTAATTATGTATATAATTAAATAATGTACATAGTCCATATTTTTTATATATTCATTGTTGTTAGTCTTAGTATTATAATAGTTTTTATGTCGCTTATCACATAAAATTTTACTTTAAATTTAGTTGCATTAAGTGTGTATTAAGTGTAAATAAATAAATATGTATATAACGATAGAAGTTCAGACTATACAGGCTACACGTAGGAATAAATTAATAACATGAATCCTATTATAGCAAATGAAGTATTTCAGCGTAGAAGTTTGTCATATTTATAGGAAAATAAATAAAATAACAATATATGTAAATTATATTTTTTATTTATTTCAAAGGCTTCAATTTATACGACAAGAATAAACTGTCCCAGTTTGATACATCAAGCCTTGTCTATTGTAACGTAGGGTTATTATAGGATACTTTTTTAGAAGGAAATACACAGAAATGTAACTAAGAACATGTTCTTTGCGATTATCAACTCTTTTGATAGAGATATATAGCATTTTACATACTGTTATTTATATAAACCTGATGCAATAGGACCGTCTGTTGTTTTAGAACAAGTAACTGGAACTGTTTTTTTTTGTATTTTGAAGGTTCAGATTGGAAACTTTAAAAATAGCACATTAAATCTTCCAACTACGTCCCTAGAGGCAATTTTTTTAACACTGGGACATTGCTATGAGAGTATATATTACATTATAATATAGGGTCTATTAACATGAGTTTATGAATTCATATAGGTATACTAGGAACTAATACATGGCATTTTAAGATCTTACCATAATAATAATAAAGATGTGTTAATATAGGAAATGTGGTAAAATAAGAATGGACAAGACAGATAAGAACTAGTACATTCGATGAAGTATGGATGAGTACCAGAAAACTTGAAGAGTAATAAATAAAGTAGCGTGGTTTAGGTATGTTATAAAGAGAAATAAGAGTTATCTAGCTAAAAGACTTTTAGGTATATATAAGTTGAAGAAGTGTAAGGAATAATGTGTAAGTATATTATTTACAAGTATTGATATAACTGCTAATCTCTATTAGATTTTGAATGGAAAATTGGACATTGGAAACATGTTGTATTGACTATTTTTGAGTAAGAAGTAGAAGGGCAAGAAAAGATTTCACAAATCTTTTTTACATTATACTTAATTTTGACATATGAACAGTACAGTCGTTTTAACTAGTATTATTCAATTTCCTGACTTTGGATTCTGCCTTGAGAAATATTAAGTCAAAATATATATTTACACCCGTTCTTCTATTTCGTCTATAATACAGCCATTTACCTATACATGTTATTGTACAAAAAAATAAAATACTATATAAGTTGGTAGATTTGCCTCTGAAAACGCACTATAAACTTAGGTAAATCATATTTTAATAATAGAAAATTGAAAGTGGCCTAAATACATTTTGACCTGTTCGTATTTGAAATACCTGAATATAGTCTATATTGCTCAGGAAACTTTTACTGTCCAATGGTATATTGTATAAACGGTAGATTATTATTTGAATGCAATCGAATTATTCACCGGTTATTCTCGATGACAAGGAAGGCTTCTGGTTGTATTTTGCTGTTGATAGGCGTTTTCTTAGGGCCAAAGTGTAGATTTTCTCTTTGTGGTTGTATTGCAGCCAACATAAAAGTCAACATAGAAAGACAACAAAAGACGCCCATGAACACCTGCAACACCGGAGAGCTTGCAAGTGCGTTGCCGGCCTTTAAGGAAAGAATACGCTCTCTTCTTGAAGGTTCCCATGTCGTAACGGTTTGGAAAGACCGCCGGCGACAGGTGGTTCCACAGAGTGCCTGTGCGAGGTAGGAAGTGGCTTACAAATCGTGCTGTTGTGGAACGCTGGACATCGAGGTGGTGTGGGTCTGTGGGTGGATTTCTGTTCCCGAGAAATATTAGCACGGCCAGTGTACATTACATCTACAGTGCTATCGTCTGCATAGCAATTAATGTTGCTGATTTGCAGCATGTCATTGATACGCAGAAGGAACAGAGTTGGAGACAGTACGCAGCCTTGTGAAACACCTGCATTGACAAATTTAGGATCAGAGCATGCACCATCGAAGTCGACCATAATGCTCCGATCTGCCAAAAAGCTGGTGATCCAGTTGCATAATTTCTCAGGAAGCCCATAGGAACGTAGCTTCAAAAGAAGTGCTTTGTGCCATACTTGATCAAAGGCCTTCGCTATGTCCAGACTAGCTCCAAGTACCTCCCCCTTGATCTCAACTGCTTCTGCCCATCTATGACTTAGGTAAACTAGGTCACCGGATGAGCGACACCGACGGAAGCTGTACTGGCGGTCGCTAATCAACCGGTTGTCATCTAGATACCGCAGGAGCTGGCAGTTGATAACGGACTCCATTATCTTGGAGAACAAGGAGGTGATGGCGATAGGCCTGTAATTGGACGGATCCGAGCGATTGCCTTTTTTAGGGATCGGGTGCACTAAAGCGGCCTTCCAGGATTTCGGGACTGCACCTAAAGCATAGGAGTGCTGGAAAACACGCGTTAAAACCGGTGCCAACACCGGAGCACATGTCTGCCACGCGATTGGAGGGCTGCCATCGGGCCCACTCGACTTCTGACTGTCCAAAGAAAGTAGTTCGTCGCGAACTGTACTTTGCCGGAACTTAACCTCCGGCATCATAGTATCGCACCGCGGGATTAGCGGTGGTGAATTTCCTTGGTCATCCAGAGTTGACGTATTATGATTAGCGGCGTGGGTCAGCGAGTTATCTTCCGTATGCAGGGGTGGAAAAGAAGGCTGACAGAAATTCCCTAAGACAGCCTTGGCGAGACACCAAAACGCACGTGTTCCTGATGGGAGACGCACCAGTCTCTTGCCAATTCTGCCAATGTGCTCCGACTTTGCCTTGGCAATAACACTTTTGAAGGACCTGGAGGCATAGTTATACTCCTTTTTAAATGCACTGGTATTTACATCACTGAAGCGTCAGCCCAGGCCTAGTAACATTCCAGCTTTCAGCGTGATGCCGTCTTGCAGGTGCGAGCAAACCAAGGCTGGGATTTGCCTCCGATGGGCACTGCAGAGGACGGAATAAAAAGTTCCATACCCTGAAGCACCACATCGGTGACAGAGTCAGCAACGACATCTGGATTATCCGGTGAGAAGCAAATCTGCCCCCATGGGTAGGACGCAAAGAACGATCGCATCCCGTCCCAATCCGCTGACTTATAATGCCATACGCGCCTGCGGCCTGCAATGCGAGGTCGTATTGTGCGCGTAACCGGCACTGTACTTCGGACAAGACAGTGGTCCGACGAACCAAGAGGGGGATCAACGGAAACCGGGTAGCCGTCCGGATAAGTGGTCAACAGAAGGGATTCGCGTAGGCGAAATGACCAGTTGTGTCAAATCATATACCAAGATGAAATCGTGAACAGATCTCTCCGCATGATCGGTGGTGCGTGATCTAAGCCATTCGGGGTGGTGGGCGTTTAAGTCGCCGAGAATCACGATCTCTGCGGATGGGATCTGCTGCAGCACGGAATCTGTAGCCATTTGCAAGTTCTCAACGAAACGGTCAGTTTCGGCATTACCGCTATGGGACCTATACAGGCACGCGTAGGTTCGCGGATGGTCATAGCAGACTACACGTAGTCAGAGGATGGATAGGTCCCGCCCTTTAAGGCTGCCGAGGCGATGATAGCAGATATCCTCTCTGACGTACACGCACACCCCAGCCCGCGGCACAAAGGAATGTGCCAATTTGTACCCCGAGAACGAGAGGAAAGAGGTGTTAGCCGGAGAAGATATCTGAGTCGCGGTAAGAAAGAGCAAGGCCGGCTTCGCTATCTCATGATGGAAGTGGACGACGTTCAAGTTGGAATTCAGCCCCCTTATGTTGCAAAAGTCCACAGCGAGCGTGGAAGGGGTTGCCTTATGTTGCCTGCACCGTTTGCCCCGAACATACAGCGCAAAATTTCCCCTCCCCCCCCATATACGGAGGGCAGCCTGAGCATCCACGCTCAGGTAGTGTATGATCTGAGCGTAGACGTCCAGAGAGGGATTCTCCACCGTGATGTATGTTGGTGGTACCCTCCTGGGGTAGATCAACCATATTTTGCACTTTCATAATATGCGGGAGGGATGGGGAGTGGGTTTCCGGGACTCTCACAGGCTGAACGAAACGCGACAGCAATGATGCCACTTCACGTCAGTTTTCCGTGATAGAGTGTTTTACGCCGGACGTACCAGTCCATTCGACTGCTACCCAAAGGTGCGCAGCATGGCACTACCACTTATATAAGCACTCTACACTACACTACTACTATTACTACACAAGAGCAGATAGCTTATTATGGAAATATCCTACTTTATTCTACAGTAAAACCTATTGTTCATGTTTTATTTATGTATCTATATAAATTAGGCATCAATAGCAATGCCCGTCCTAGGTTGATTTTTCTCCCATATAAAATGTACTCTTATGTTTCCGCCAATCAAAATGTATTACAGTTAGATAAAATGAAGATGAGTATTTTATTTATTATTACTTAAAATAGATGTTTACCTTTTTGCAAATAAGTTATCATAGATATCTTAATATAATCGTAATATAAAACATTTAACCACTTCTCTTTAGACTATTGATGTTTTTTACTTTTTACTTACTCTAATTACTCTAATAATATTCATAATTAGAATTACTATCAAAAACATCTTCGCATTCAAGATAATAATTGAAAACAATTATGTTAAATTGGACATTACCTAATAAAATATGTAATCGATAAATCTATATATATCGAAATGAATCTCTAGTTCGATATTGAAGCGATGATAGCTCAGTGGTAGTGTAGACTTTGTGTCAAGGGACGTGAGTTCGAATCCAACCACCTACAATGAGCTTGAGCTTTCGGTGAAGGAAAACATCGTAACGAAACCATAGCATAGTGGTAGTGCTTTTTCTGATACCCGCCTGGCTAGCTACCATCCTCAACTTGAAAATCTGCCGCCAAATACCAATAGGTGTGTTCCGGCAGTTGCACCTGAGAGCCAGTTCTTTCAAATGTTTAGCGTGTTTAGACTACCATCTTGGGCAGTATCGTCACTTAAGATCAGGTGTGACTATGGCCATAACGCTAAACCTTAACTAAAAAAAAGGGAGGAAAGAAAAGGAAAAAAAGAAAGAAGAAAGGGAGGAAAAAAACTGTATATATATAAAAATGGATCGCCGAAATATATGTACGCGCATTACTTCTCACCGAATTCACCAAATCGGAAATCTTTTTTTATTGTGTTCACTATTATCAGGACATCTTTTGTATAAAAGTAAAAAAATGAAACTTATTTTTTAAATCTCATAATATGAAAAGTGAGTGAATGAATGGGACAGAAGACTGTGAGGAATCTATTTAAGAAAATTGCGAAGAAAATTATACAATTGCAGAAAACCTTAACAATATTGAAAACAAAAACAAATTAATTAGTTATAAAAAAAGATATTTGTATCTCGGTACATATTACAAAAATAAGTTTTACAAAAAACATTCGTTTTACTTGCATTCTAAACGAAGCTCTACATTTTACGAGTAAAGGAATTAGTTTTATGATTTCTAATGTGCGACGAGCCACCTCAGCTTTAACCGAGCTGATAGACAGTGCGCAACAATTTTTTGAGAATAGTCTTATTGGTACCTCTGTATGGGTTCAACAGTTACTGCCAATAAAATGAGTTCGGATTGTGTTGTACAAATGGAAAAGTAAAATTATCACAATTGGTTCCACTACCAGATGTAATACGCTTATTAGCTGTTGAGATGGGAAGTGATTCTAACCATTTCTTGGCCAACATTAAAAAATAAAACAGTTGTATCCAAACGACAGCGTTTGACGCAACGGATATTGTAAAGAACAATTTCATGACAAGGTAAATAATTGCTACAATTCAGAAAGTACGAGTAATGGTGCCGGAGAAAAATAAAATTGTCTATCTCAATGCGACTATTTAGAATTTTTTGGGGTACCAGTTATTATTCTTCAAATCAGTCGACATAGTTATCTACCAGAATGACGTAGTGAAATATATATCAAAATTTTTAAATTAACTGGCATTGGCTGGACTACCACCTCACAATGTGCAAATAAAAGTAGATTTTATTGAACGTAATCTATTGAATGGTAAAAACGTAGCCTTCAACATGTGCACATTTCATTGTGGTTAGTTGACAAAATATGGCCAGATGAAATTGATTCCATTGATTGAGCTCACTGTACCGTGGGGAATAAATATACCAAAAGACTACACAATAAAATATTTATAAAATAAGTACTACGAGTTACTAAATAACCTGTATACCACCAAATTCTATATAATCTACTAAAACAAATTGGCCTGTCTAGGACAGCAGTAAGTTCTATAATAGAGCGTGTCTATTAAGCTGCTCTAGCAGGCCCATTCCAAATTTGACTGGCCAGGGAGATAAACACAAGTAGTGAAGGTGAGTGTTCACGTGTGTCCGAAAGGGAGCATTTAAATCTACATCCGATTCACTAAACTCGGAAACAGTTCGGAATTATCCTTTCTGCCACATGATGTACTCTGCATCCGCATGGGTAATTAATGCGTAGCTAAAAAATTGCTCTCATTTCACATAAAATACCGAATTAAACAGTTGTTAAAAAATTACATGCAATAACTATTTAAAAAATCATAAATGGACCTTGCGAAGATTTCAACAATAACTTATCCTACGGTAAGAACAAGAAATTGTTTGAAAATTAAATAAATACGCTTGTTATATATCAATACATAACAAAGAAAAATTAGCACCTAAAATAATTGACTCGATACTTTTAAAAACTACCGCTCATGTTACAGTTATTAAGATCTTTAAGATTTTAGAAAATAAATTCTAACTAATTTATGGACATAATATGAGCCATATTATTAATATATTGAGGACTTGGAAAACAAAAACAAACTATTTGAAGTACACATATATTTGGAGAACTATTCACCAAAGAATTAAATGTTTTTGTAGTTAATGCTACCACTGTTTACTTATATTTATATTATGAGACTTTAGTTTTTAATGTACAAATCTCCAAGAAGATAAAATGCTGACCGTAAAATTCTTTATATTAAATTAATTCAATAATTGGAATTTAATTAACATTTTATTAGATTTTTCATCACTTATAAATTTAAAAGAAAACTGTCTTGTTAAAATATACCAATATACTATTAATATCCAAATAAGCATATCAAAAATTACATTAGCATATCAATCTTGTCATAAGCATATCACCATTTTACATAATCACAACTGTTACCATTACCGAATATGAAATATGTTTTTGAAAACATACACCAGCCATCAGTTGTGTCTACGTCATTTCGAAGACTAGAATACTGCAGTATTCCCTAAATATGATAAAATATGAAATTTGTTGACATAAAATTTGCACTATTTCAATTATCAATACAATTTTAAAGATTTTGACTTGCATGATTTTTTATAAGTAATATGGTAAAATGATGGCAAATGAGATAAAATTCAATATATATATATATATATACCATATATATATTTAGTTGTGGTATCTGTCTATTTATGGAATTCCTCATCGCAACGTACAAACGCATTACCCGCACCCAGGCCAAGGCGAGAGGGATGTGTGGTAAATTATCGAGTGCTGATCACCCAACACTACCCACTAAAAGGCACCAGGCTGACACTTCAAACTCCCATGTTACCAGAGACCAGGGATAGCGCTCACCCTTTTTTAGTCTCTTGCGGGCGGATGGCTGCCACCCTAAAGGCGAAAACCTGCTGCCAGATACCTATAGATGTGTTCCGACATTTGTACTTGACAGTCAGTTTTTGTACTAGGCTTAGTGTGTCCACACCATCATATGCCACATCGTCATTAAACATCAAGTGAGATTATGGTCATAAAGCTAGACGGTGATGCGATGATAGCTCAATGGTAGCGTGTAGCAGCGCTGCGTCATGGGACGTGTGTTGAAATCCAACCATCTATAATGGGTTTGAGATTTCGGTGAACGAAATTATCGAGTGATAACCATAGCATGGTGGTAGGGCCTTTTCTAATACCCTCCTGGCAAACTATCGATCTATCGATTCAGCGGTTTAAGCGTGAAAGCGTAACCAACAAACAAACTGACTTTCGCATTTATAATATTAGTAAGGATAATTAATATACATATACTTTAGTAGATGTAAATAAACATTCTAAGGTAGGCTTTAACCTTGCTCAAACAAAATTCTATGGACTGTAGAGCGTTTTTTTTTTTTTGACTAAAATATTTATAGTGTGACTTTGTTTTGTTTTTAAATATTTTATTTATTCACTGCATTGACCTTAGATCCAAATACAAATATAAATACAAATGGGTGTTTATTTCATAGGCATTCATTATTACTATGAATCATGATCATCATGAAATTTATCATACACTTTGGCAGGTTTACAGAAAACGATATGTGGCAAGTTTCATTAAAAAAAAAGTACTTTTCCTAAGGGTACAAATAACTTTTAGATTGACAAAAACTACGTTTAAGATGGCGCGGGTAAAAGACAATGATTAATAAACGTGTTCCGATATAAACCGAGTATTTATTTATTTACGTCCCTTTAAAGAATAATATCGAATGTGAACGAAGGCAGTGTCTAATAACAAGGTTTTTATGCAAAAATGACTCTACCCTTTATTGTAAAACAATAACGTATTGAAACTTTAGACTGCTCGAGTACTGATAGCCACTGCCGCAAAATATCTAAGTATATATATGTGCGATCCAGCATCTACTTCTAAAAATGAATTAAGAGACTTAATAAAAAGGCAAATTTAAAATATATGTTGATATAAATGTGTATATTTCTTTTAATTCATACAAATGTCAATCAATAAAGTATATAAAAGTCATTTATAATACAGTATGCGTTTGTACAAACATCCGTATTTAAAATGTTTTCATAATTCATCAGTGACGCATCATTATTCATATTAATATTATAAATTGGAAATGTATGTCTGTGTTTTTTGTTTAAATGCGCTGATCATAGGAACTATGGATATTAAAAATGATTTTTGTATGTGATACAGCAAGGCTTGAGGCTATTAAACTTTAAGTTACCACTAACAGGAACAAAGCTGTATTGAAAAAAGTTACAGAAACGGGCAAATATTATTAAACAATTTTTAGTTTTACGCGAAGTTCGAGCACTTTATCTTTATCACGTTACCTTAGTATAACGTAAAACTAATGAATTGTTTTAAAAGCGATGATAGCTCAGTTGGTAGTGTCTACGAACGTCGCGCCAATGGACGTGAGTTCAAATCCACCTACAATGAACTTGAGAGCTTTTGGTGAAGGAAAATATCGTGTTGAAACCATAAACTGATACTTGGGCTTTTTCTATAGCCCGCCTGGCTGGCTACCTCCTTCAAGTTGAAAATCTGCCGCCAAATACCTATAGGTGTGTGTCTTGGCAGTTGCACTTAAGAGCTAGTTCCTTCACTAGGCTTAGCGTTTTCACCATCTTGGGCCTCATCATCACTTAACATCAAGTGAGATTGTAGCCATAACGCAAAGCCTATAAACAATTTAAAAAACTACATACAGTGACAATTTTATTTGTATGGTGATGCATTTTGTTATCAAAATGAGAGCGTAGTTGAACGAAATTATGTGAACGAGATTACGAGTCCTGAACTTGAAGAAAGAAACAGTTTTTGAGCTACAAAAACGTACTTAGAAAACGGCTGAAGAAGTATAATATTCATCCATTCTAATGTTTACTGAAATTTTACATTTAATTATATTTCAAAGTAAAATATCGACGATTGTAGTAAACATTTTATAAATTAGCGCTCAGCCATAATCACGCCTAATGTTCAATGACGAAATAATCCAAGATGGTGGACATGCTAAGGCTGCAAGAAGAACTGCCTTTCAAGTACAACAGTCAGAACACGCCTATATATATTTAGTGATAGGTTATTGGCGGTAGCTAGCCGGACAGGCATTAGGAAACGACCTACCATCATACTATTTCATCATCGAAAATATAGATACGAACTCACGTCGTTCAACGCACTGAGCCATCATGGTTTCAATAAATCATTAAAGAATTTAATATCGAACATGATAAGCTTAAAACCAGATCATCTACGGCTATTTCTTGCAATTACTAGTCTAGTACCAAAAGTTAAATTTATTTCCGAGCGCAGGAAAGGGTAGAGCGGTAAGTTTGTTGGATTGAAGTTTCTATGTCTATAAACGAAAGCGTTCACGAGATGCATAGGTGATCCACTATAATAATACATACGTTGTGAAAATTTCATTTAGCTGTCTATTATGGTTTTAAGAATTCAGCATTTTATAGCTTTTCTTAGAACGGAATAAAAATAACATTATAGTTTATTTATATCCTCTCCTTCTCTAACAAACTGTACTCTTTTAACCTGTCTGTTATTACTGCATTTACGGTTTTTCACCGTAAATGAATTTATTGATGTGGAGGATATATTAAGAAGTAGAGTAAGAAAAAAGAAACTGAGGAAATTTAGGTTTTTTTTTACGTCTTACTTAAGTAATAAAACCATAATGGAATGTGCCTTATGAATCGCGATAATAGGGAAAATACGGTATCCATAATATAAGTCTTACTTGATAACATTTATAAATCTATTATTTTAAATTTTGAAATAAATGTTTTTCAGTAACATAAATGGACAACTTTGGTTGAAGTTTTTTACATATCTTGCATTACAGAAATAACTACTTTGACTAAAAAACGGACTTAAATTTAACTAATCATATTAAAACAATTCGATTAACATGTACGAGATGCATTATAAATTGAATTCATTAATATAAGTTTGCTTTTAATATAGTTTAAAATGTATTTTGTATAGAAAATAGTTATATTTACCTAATACTGGTCCAACAATGAGCATGTGGGCAAACATAATTAATATTAACTGAAGTCGACGATAGTTTTGCCTTGGTCTAAACGCCACATTTATTGTCGCCACCAAATCTTGCATAGAAAACAACGACAGAATATTATGCTTATTGTCATCACTATCAATTCCTTTTGGTTTTTTCTCTTTCAGTCTCGTAATAATGTATATAAAACCAAATGAATAGAACAAACACGCAATTACGAAAACACCGACGTACCCAAATCGACTTGTCATGATGCCACTGAGTGCGAGTCCTACCGGTCTGCTAAGGGTTAGTATGGCAGTTATTATTCCTATTCGAAAAGTCCTTTCTGATTCAGTAGTAATATCCGTGATATAACTATATACCCCCATTGTCATCGCTACCCGGCCCCCAGCCAAAGCCGGTGGTAAACCTTCTAATAGCGCTGTCTCGTTCAGACCAACCTTTAGAAAGAATATAGCACTAAGTATAATACCGATAGCTGAAATCAATTTCCCGAGTATAGGCATCACCATAAAAGGTTTTCGATTTCCGGTTCGATCGCTCCACGCTCCTATAAAAAGCACTAGGATGCCCGGTAAAGCAGTTTGAAGTGGAAAACTCCAAGTGGTCATCTGTGTAACCATTCTCTGTACATTCTTCTCCTCTTCTGTGTAGTTGTTTGTGCGACCTTGCATTATTTGCTTGCAAGTCTGTTCATCATATCCTAAAT
This sequence comes from Actias luna, assembly GCA_039707435.1. NCBI lineage: Eukaryota > Metazoa > Arthropoda > Insecta > Lepidoptera > Saturniidae > Actias > Actias luna. The sequence continues at coordinate 8,719,233 of JAZHAC010000006.1, read as the reverse complement.
TCACGAGACATGCTTTTTCAAGACACAAATTTTGAACAGCTAATCCTGCGAGAACACTAGGCAACACATAACATATTACAAACGGTTCAACGGTTATTTTGGTTCTTAATGCCCATAGTTCTTTAACGTATTCTTTTACATTAATACTTAATATACTATTTGATTTTTTGAGTTCAGCACTATATTGTTTATTGCACTTGAATGGTTCCACAGTCATCACCTTTTCGCCGGGCACTTCGACTAGCAAAGTCATTTTAAATGGTCACTAAAAATTTCATTTATTTAAAAGTAAATAAAATAGAAACCTATTATATATTTAATATGATTTATAAATGTTTTATTTGATGTTAACGTATAAAATTCAATAAATATTTTTCAGTGGCGAGTGCTTGGTTTCGCGTACAACGGCGGATTGCGTTTGCGCTTCGGCTGTAGCGCGCGACTCCGCCTCGGTAACTGCATATCAGCTGGCCAACGCTACCATTTAATTTGTATTTTATCGTGTATCACGCGGCCACGCTGAGCGCCCACTCTTTCTGTTATGTTTACAAACTGTAATTAAAAGAAGTGATGCAGCCAGGATTTTATGGAATTTTGTCATTATCTTTGAGTAATTTTTGGACATATTGTAAGTGATTTTTCTACATATTGTAAGGTCGGGTACGATGGGGCTGACATGTCCTTTACAACCGTAGTACCAAAATTAAATATAGACAGAAAAAAGATCACACGAAAAATTATACATTTTTTTCCTGCATTTTAATACAGGTTTATTTTAAACGATCAAGCCTGGCTCACTTTACATTTTATTTCAATTTGGTAAATGTCACGGTATTTAATAATTCATTAACTGAAAAAAAAAACTGACGTTCGATGAAATAGTTAGAAAATTAAGAATTATTTCTTGAAATTTTCCATGTCGTTTTATATACATTTAACATTATGAAAATCCACAATAACGTAACATACATTCTAGCATACAAGCACGTAATCAAATATTCAATACACTATTACATTAAAAAATATCAACTATTCTAGTTAACTGTTTCGTACATTGTAATATTTAATTTAATAGAATGCTAGTAACCAACAATGAAAAGTGATCTCAGATATAGTTTCGTTATTTTTTAGTTCTATTTATTTTAGAGGGTTTTATTACAATATATTTTACATACTGTAATCTAGCTAGACTACTATTTCCTGTACTGATCCGTTTCACTTTCTCTCTCTGTCAATAATAGTCAATAGATTTTTTGTATCCTTTTTTAAATAATAAAAAGTAAACAAGAATTATCACAAAAAGGACTACAATTCTTAATTAATCAACCAATAATACATTGAAAGTCTGAGGACTTCACATATAACTACCCGGTGAACTCCGCATCCTTAGGATCGAAACACATCAACACCAACATTGACGCTGTCAGTACAAACGATATTACGCAGTGCTTCCACACTCAACCTTTTTTTTAACGTAGTGCAAAAATCCATTTCGGAAATACCTTTCGTATTGCGTAAATGCACTAACCGGGCTCAAGCCAAAGTGAGAGACAAGTGTCGGGTGACAAGCACCGTCAAATTCCCACTAAAACAACACCTCGACAACACTGAAACCCCTGTACTGCAGAAGACTAGCTTTCACACCTTTTCTAGTCTCCTCTTCAACTCTCCATAGATTTTATCGTTCTTGGAATAAGTGTTCAATTCTCTGTTGATGATTAATGTGTTAACAATAAATCTTAATATTTATGTTAATTAAACTCTGCACCTTATTTGTATAATATACTAGGTGCCATGGTTAACTACGTACCGCCTAAAAGTCAATGAATGCCGTGTTAACATTTAACTAAACTTAATTATCTTTTCTATATTTTAACAATTATTCCGTTATTCTGGGCAGAGACGAATGTAACAAATCGGAAATCATTAACATCATTCCAGCCGTGCTTTAGTTATAAATTGTGTGAATACTCCGATTTTGTTTTATGTATTTGTAAAGATTATTTTATTGGTTTTAGTGGACATATTATGATTTAGACACAAGCTCGCTGGATGCCACTAAGGCCAAATAATTAGCAATTACTCTGGCAAAAGACGTATAATGAACCTATATAAAATATTACGAAAGTTAGACATAAATAATGCATTTTTTAAGCGTGGGGATATGCATTTATTGCTTCTAGCTAGCTACCGGGAATACCCACTAAAACCCTATGAGTATCTGTCACCTTCCTGAGGTGACACAGGTTCGATCTAGCAATCACCGCGTTACTCCGGCAATCGGCCTGGCCAAATAGTACCTAGCCTACAGCGGTCAATTGTGTTATAATAAAATATTAATATTTATAAATGACAGAAAGGTCGCTCGATGGATTAATTGTTACCAAATGCAAGAGGAAAAAAATTTAGAATAACTTGAAACTGTCGATCGAATGCTAGTTACAGGAATGTCGCTGAAGTTATTTTCTATTTGACAACTACATAACATATTATTATTTGTATCAAACAATCAACATTTTTTGATTATCTCACGTAGTAATGCGGTCCCATTTTTACCAACTCGGTCAAGAGTTTATATTCGTCTTGCGTAATGTTTTATTAAATTATATGTACACTGCCGATACTAACCATTATTATGTGAATGAATCAATAAACAAGAAATTGTTTCAAGGCCCCTTATTGAAATTACTAGCTATTTGAATACTTATTTTAGTTTGGTTACGGGTCATGGCGTTTGCTCCCTGTAATAGTATAAGTGCGGCGTAGTAATAAAAGCTTATTACGACATTTCTCCGAACTACTTTGGCTTAAAATATTTTCTTTTCTTTTGCTTGCCAACAAATAGATTCACCAAAATCTAGCTCCTGGCCAGTGACATATTTCTGTCTATATTACCTTCAGAATGTGTGTTGTTTGTTTCGCAGTCACACCTTAACTACTCATCCGATCAGAATAAAAAAATCCATAAATGTTAGTAAGGATACAAAGCAGGACGTAGGTTACTATTCAAACTGAAAATTATTGTTGTTTCCTAGGGGTTGGTCGTTTTTAGGTTATTTAAGGTCAGCAACATGGCTGTGATACCCCTGGTTTTGCGGCTATCAATATGCGATAGTAACCATTTAGAATCAGATAGGCCGTTTGTCTGTATGCTGTCCATTAGCATAAATAAATGTTAATACAATAGTAGCGAAGTTATGTTTCAATAGTAATGGATTTTTTTTGTTAAGGAAGTTGGTTCCTTAAACGTGCCAGCTTAAACTCTAGATAAGCCTCCTTTCTTATAGGTAATCCGACACGAATAAACTTCCTGTGTGTTCTCGTTGTTTTTTATTTACCTTGTCATTTGTTATATTTGTGATCCGAAGTAATGGATACTGACGCAATATCGAAATCACATTCGCCTAAGGCTGCTCATATTATTATTAACACGTTTTTTGTAACGTTTATAGTAATTATTAGAGTAGGTATGCTTAATCAATTGGGATTTTGTACATAAATATTCAGTAATATATTTCAATATATTGTGTTGTAACTAAAGAAAACGAACAATTCCTACTTATCAATATGACTTTAAATGTATGTCATGTATAATTCCGTTTGGTTAATTTCAAATACTCATAAACGACTAATTTGCGAATAACTAACGAAAAAGTTTTAGGAATCGAATATCTTAACTTCAACCAGCAAGTATATATTGAAAATTTAATTTATTCTGGTTTCTGGTTATTATATACTGAATAATTTTAATACTTATAGTGAGTATAGGATATTATTGTCCATTTTGAAGCGATGATAGCTCAGTCGGTAGTGTGTATGGATGCCTCGCCAATGGACGTGAAGTCGAAACCACCTGCAATGAGCTTTAGCTTTCAGTGAAGGAAACTACCATGATGAAACTATAGCAAGGTGGTAAAGTTTTTCCTAATGCTCGCCTGGCTAATTATCACCCTCATTTTAAATATCTACCTCCAAATACATATAGGTGTGTTTCGGTAGTTGCACTTGAGAACCAGTCCGTTCGTTAGGCTTAGCGTATCTACTGTCTTGGGCCACAACGTCACTTAGTATCAGGTAAGATTTTGGCCATAATATTATAGTCCAGTTGTTCCCAAACTTTTTCAGTTCACGGCGCGCTTACAGCTTTAGTATTTAACTTAGTCAATGTGACGTGTGAGCTTGTTGATCTCCAAACATTTTTTCAAAGCATGGTATAAGTCTTGACATCGCTACTCTCATTTCTTGCTCTACATTGGACTTTGAGCGATATTTACTCTTTATTACAGCTACAGCTGAAAATCTGCCTTCATATAAATAAGATGTTGCAAAGGGAATGCGAATTCTTATAGCTTTTGAATTTAAAGTTTGTTTAAAGTTTCATTTTGGATCGATATCCAAAACTCCACCAAATCAGAACACTTGAATCTTATTTTAATGAGACTCTCTACTTTTTGCGAAGTGAGTTCTGGTGGAGCTTGTGCCTGGAAAGGAGCTTGGATCTACGTAAATTTTTCGACATTGTCTTCGGCAAAATATTTCGAAAACCACTTAGAAAGCTCCGAAAGGTGTTTACTGAAAAGGGACATCAAGTCTTGTGAGACAACAAGGTCATTAGAGGCCGCATATTTGTGCCATTTCGGGAAACAATTTTGACCTCCGTCTTAATAATTTTTTTTATCTACAGCTGTAGTTTTTGCCTAAACGCATCAATTTTCTCTAACACTTTCAATATGTGCGTATTATTGCCTTGCAGAGACAGATTTTAATTATTCAGTCTGGCAAATATATCGCACAAATATGCTAGTTTCAGCAAAAAGTCTGTTTCGGCAAAGTGTGCTTATATGAGCTTCGTCTTGTAAAAATGTGTGATTTTCCTCATGTAATTTGAATGCATGAAATAAGACATTTCTTCATGAACTGCGGTAATATAGCAAAGCCGTGTGTTCAGCTCCAATATCCATGCATAGTTTTTTTGATAAGTCTGGCTTTTAGCTGCCTACATTTTATGGTGTTTACGACGTCAATAACATTTTCTAATACCTGGTTCAATTCAGAGCTCATTGACCTCAACGCAAGTGCTTTCCTATGGATAATGCAATGGGTCCCCATAGCAAGCGGTGCCTTTTTTACGAATAAGCGCTTGTGGTCCTCCATACCTGCCAGACATTGATTAAGCACCATCAGTACATACACCGGATACACTTTTCACAATCTAAATCATTTTCTGTTATAAATTTGACAATAAATTCAAACAAGTCTTGAGGCTTTGCGCTTTTGGTAATGCTTATACAAGATAAAAGGTCTACAACGATAATATTGTCAGCCAGTTGTAGTGCTCATAGTAACGTTGTATGTCAGCTGTGTGTAGCTACAGATCCAATCAACATAATGAAAACAAAGACATCGACCTCCTCTCGTCTCTATGCCTAAGTTTAGTTTCCGGAGAATAGTAAACAGAGCGTCTCACAGGGCATAAAAACAAACGTACAGTAGTAGCGTGTAAGAACGCCGTGTCAAGGGGCGTTCCGATCCAACCACCTACAATGAGCTTTCGGTGAAGGAAAACATCGTAAGAAAACCATAGCCTGGTGGTAGAGCTTTTACTAATATCCGCTTTACTAGCTACCACCCTTAAGTTGAAAATCTGCCGTTAAATACCAATAGGTGTGTTCCGGCAGTTACACTTGAGAGCCAGTCACCTCAATAAAGGCTGGCAACGCACATGTGATTCCCCTGGTGTTGTGGGTGTCCATGGGCGGTGATCACTTATTATCAGGTGACACGTTTCCTTGTTTGCCTCCTATTCCATAAAAAAAGATACTCGATAGTAGTGTTTCTACATCTGTAATTGACTTGTTAAGACCAAAATTCTATAAAGTATTTATGATTTTATGAGCTCTCGTCTGAGTATATTCATTAAAAATCCAAGCATAAATATTGATATACATTACAAATTTTGAAGCCCATATTTTATAATATAAATAATGAATTAATCGTTCATTAAAGTTTGTGTATGTAATATAAAAAGCGCCTTACGTAAACTACAAAGCAAATTGTAAATCCAGTGTGAACTAAAATATAATTTAAGTCAAATATAAACAACGGTACCTGTTTTACTCACTTACTTTCAATGATATTTTAATATGTATGCTACATAGAAAAAATATTGATACTAAAACAACAATAAAAATAGAATAAAATGTACAAGGTAAATAATAAAAATAACATATTCAACTTGCTTCGTGAATCATAAATTTATTTTGCTAGTTACCCAAAACGATAACAGAAGAGATATTAACTAATGATATTCTATCCAAGTCATTAAAGTGATAGAGTAATATCTAGAGTAATACTATAATATCTTTATATATTTTCTAGCTGTATCCGCGACTCTATTCGCGGAGAAATAAAATTTAATTGATTAATTTTCATAATAAAATGTCATATAGCCTTTATTACCCAGGGCTAATGTAGTATTCCAATGGTGAGATAATTTTTGAAATCGGTCCAGTAGTTCTTGAGTTTATTCGCTACAATCAAAAACACAAATCTTTCATTTTCATATTATTAGTATAGACTTCAGAAATTAAACATCCTAATTTTAATAAAATTATAAAGCAAAGACTATCTCCACGTTTATTATTCAAAGCTTCAGTCAATGATACGATACACTCAGGCATAACCCGGCCTTATCGGATGTTTCGTAAAAGTTCTGTTGGGTGCCTTTACCGCTTACGCTGTTTAAACACATAGAACATTATGCTGTTCCATATTAACATTATTTATTTGGATAGTTGTTCTCAGATTGAGTTGCCATAATAAAGTGGAGTAATGAAAATATGTAGAATTATTTACAATATTTTTTTAACTTTATGAATAACCTGTTTGACTTTTGTTTTGATATAAATCAATAATGCTTTGAGGAAGCGCTAGATATAATTAATATCCTACGTCTACTTTTGACCTTTGCTTCGCTCAATATTGCCAAGATATTAATTTGCATACCTTGAAACTTAATACCGGTGAACAGTCAGATTTCAGACAATTTATTGAAATTTGGAATAAGTTCCGTGCTGATGTGTTCCTAGAACTGTACAAGAAAGATCCTTCAAGAGAGAAGTGTACAGGTTTTCAAAGAGTTGACACCGCACATGTAATACTTCTAGTGTAACAAGCATCCATTAGCTGCGATTTATTCAGTTTTGAATCAATACAAAGTTCGACACGCAATACACTGTTATATTAAATTGTTTTGTTTTTTGTTATTTATAAAACAAAGTTATATTTTTTTAACAGAACAAGTTAAGTAACTCGTCATATAACAAATTAACTACTAGTATGGATGTGGATTCCTTAACATATTGTTTACTATTCGTGTACTTCATTATAACGGCTGCTAAAAATCGTTTTTTTTTTTTTTGTTTAAATTTATTGTAATATTATAAACGCGCATCAAATATAGGTCCTTATTTTTCTTAGTGCATAGTAAAACCATGGAATATGTAAAAAAACAACTACACATATAATTTAAGTTCATTATTTGATTATGTTTACATTTACGTTACGTTCAGTCCGGTTTATGTTATTGCGTATGATTAGCATTTACTGAGACAAGGTTATTTTCTCTTGAAGTTGTAAAACTACACTTTGTTGCGTGTTTTTAAGTTATTTTTGCTTCGAGGAAATATGGTTACTGGAACAAAAATGCATAACATGTAAACTTGAAATTGTTCGTCGAGTACAATATCAGCTAGATATCAGTTCACGGATAAAGGTCAAAGATGCAACAGCGTCTTGATACAAATTATGTAATAACATTTATATAACGTTTTAACAAAGAAAGTTTAACGTTTTATCCACGAAAATGTGCTCATTCAATATTAAAGCTTGTTATACTTATTTAACTACTAGTTTCTTCTGAATATAAATTATATAGCATATGAAAAATACGAATATACGATACAAATAGGAATAATGAAAAATACGAATATTCTTGGAAATTCCAACTTTTTTCAGGACAAAAAGTAGCATACGTTACTCTCCATCCTTTCGATTATGTCTATGCCAAAAATCAAGTCGATTGGTTGCTTAGTTAAAGAAGAAGAATTTTACGTATATTCCTGTAAATCTACCCTGGGAATTTTCAGTTGGTGTAGAGCAAGCATGGTGCGAGTACTCACCAAGTGAGTACTCAGTTTACTTGTCAATAACGTCTGTTTAGCCCCATTTTTACAAAAGAAATGCGTGGTGTCAAGAATATCTATCAAAGTGCAAACGGGCCCTAATGAATAAACAAAATGGTTATCGCATGCAGTCTCTATGGCATGTGTGAACAGAATTCTCCCGCACCCCGAATGCGGGCTCTAGCGACCAATGAAAATGAACCCTTACCGCAATAGGATAATTGCTACTTAAGTTTTTCAGGACAAAAAGTAGTATATAATACTGTCCCTCCTTTCAGTTATCTCTATGTCAAAAATCAAGTCGATTTGTTGCTTAGTTTAACTCATAAATAATCCTTCGCATAAAGCGTAAAGGAGAAACATAAATCTCCCCTGGGAATTAAAAGTTTTCCCAAGACAAAAAGTATCCCATGTTACTCTCTATCCTTTTAATAATCTCTGTTTCAAAAATCAAGTCGATGAGTCGCTTAGTTAAGGCGTAAAGGAAGGACAAAGACTCAAACACACTATCGAATTTATAATATATATATAATATATCTTATTTAAACAAGTAATTTAAATCAAAATTTATTCCAAATTTCAAGAATAAATATCCGTAGTCCATTAAAAAAATTAACTACGTACAAAAAGTCAGCTGCATTAATATACATACATACACAGAATGCGCAAACTAGTATTTTTCTCGTTTGTCTCTATAATTACTTGTATCAAAACAAGTTTCTTTGAAGCTTACGAATGAAGGGTGAGCGTTCAGTCTCGAATCAAATTTGCTAACAAACAGACATTTGAATGTTGTAAAACTTTTAAAAAACATTTATTTAACAAAATGAGAAACAAGGTGCAGATTAACGAGGAAATTAATTTAAGCGATCGTTCGGAGGTAAAAGAAAGTTGTTCGTTAAAAGAAAATACATCAGTTTCGTGTTCGCAAAGAATTCGTAAAATTCTAGATTTTAATTCTCCGGTTCCGTGGTCAGAAAAAATATGCAATATTTTTAAGTTTTTTACAGTGGAACCTTTTTTACTATGTTATATTTTACCCATTTCAATATCTGCGTTAGCAGTACAAAAACTGAACATTGAAAAAGCGTGCCTTGTTGATTTAAATTATACAAAAAGTGTTTGCGCTCAAGTTATTGGAGGTGATACTATTGATAATATTACAAAAGAAGCGAAATCAGCTGCTACTAAAATGGTAGCAGATATGTCAGCCTGGCAGTCTCCTCTGCAAAGCAGTATTCCGGCTATTATGATTCTATTTGTTGGAGCATGGAGTGATAGAACCGGTAATCGTAAAGCGTTGATGTTGGTGCCGATAATCGGCGAAATGATTTCGTCATTTGGATTGATTCTTACGACTTACAATTTTCTTGAATGGCCTCTATGGGTGACTGCATTGATAGAAGCATTGCCTACGGCGTTATCCGGTGGAATTTCCATTGCCTTGATGGGTTCATATAGTTTTCTGGCCGACGTAACGACCCTTGAATCACGCACTTTTAGAATTGGGATCGTGGCTGTGATTGTTACGTTGGGAATACCGTTTGGCACCTCAATAAGTGGAGTGTTAACAGAATCCGTCGGATACTACGGTGTGTTTGGAATCGGCTTTGCATTGTATACTATAGGATTCATACATACGTATTTCAGAGTACACAATGTTAGAAACGATAAAGAAGATGGTACACTATTTTTGAAATTAAAATCTTTTTTTCATCCTAAAAACGTATGGGATACAATATCTATTATATTTTTAACACCTAACAGACAGAGAATTCAGATAATTCTTGTTATTATCGTACATATTGTTATAATGGGACCAGTTATGGGTATGTTGATCAAACTTTTACAATATTTTGGAATGATTGCAGTAGGTCCTTGATGATACATGTTGTTTTAGTTCTTAAGCTATTCGAATAATCCAGATATTCAGGATTTGCTCCAAATGCAAACATCAACAAAAAGAACAGATTATATGTATCTTTCGTTTAAAATAACTATATTATACCGAAGGGAAACAAGTACAATTAAAATAAATACTTTACATATATCTAAAAATAAATGCAATATATGATGTTAAAAACATATTTCAGGTGAAAGGACATTACTTTACTTATATACGTTTACTAGATACAACATGGATGTTGTTGAGCTGAGCTTATTCAGTACGTATTCCATTTTAATGGGAACTGCAGGTATGATATCTTTTTTTATTATTTTAAACAATATAGCACATAATCATTCCTCCGATATGACTATCTTCATATTATTTACATTTATCAATTTGACGATCAGAAAATAATCATTCATAGCTTTGTCTATTATTTAGGATTATACAGTAAAATCTTAAAACAATCACACTAAACACTATTTTTTTAACTTCTATATTATAAAGTTCAAATGTTCGTTTGTTAATTTTAACACGCTAATCTTAGGAACTATCAGTCGGATTTTCAAAATGATAAGTTTTATTTGATAGAGCAATGATTGAGGAAGGTTTTAGGCTATTTAACATCACGCTATCACCAAGGGGAGTAAAGCTATATTAAAAACTGTTAGAAAACCGGGCTAAAATGATTAAGTCATTTTTAATTCCATGCCAACCAAGTCGCAGGCATAGCTAGTTAAACATATATGATATCAACTTAGTTATACGTCAATTTATACTTATGTACTAACATTCGCTTACAACTTCATACAAGTTAAACATAATAATATGTAATAATTTTGTACACAGAGAAAGGATATTATTATTAAAGGATATGTAATTTGTAAAAGCTGATATATACACCAAGGCCTGGTATAAAATTGTATTTAATATGTAAAGTGTTCATTCATCATGATTTCTTATGTTTACGCGAATATTACTCATCAATATAAAACTAATTTAAACGGATTTCATCGCTGTTATTTATTAATTTTGATTCCGACGTTTCGGAAGCTTTTTAGCCTTCGTAATTACGGAGTGGACTAAGGTGTAGGTTGTCCAGAAAGGTTAATATTACAGTTTCTACCTACAGTTTAATTTTTAATTTTGTTTGTGTTCCTATCTACACAGAAATAGCTCACAGTATCTTAAATTCTGGCAATTGGTCTTTTAATATATATTTTTTTAACTTTTTAATTTTTTAAACAAGTCTGGCAATTGGTCTTTTAATGAAAAAAATAATTTAAATTACATTTTTAACGAATAACAGCGATTAAATCCGTTTAAATTAACTTTATTTCGATGTGTCCATGCATCGTTTATCTGTCTGATATAAAAATTTATATCCATGTATAACAAATGTATAATGAATGTGGTTGGCACTTGCTTGAACGTTGGTGACATAATTATATGAGAGTACAATAGTTGGAGTATGAATTAAACATCGAATTAATTAATATAGTTTCCGACTTAGATGGAAAATAAAGTTATTATACAATAAATCTAACTTCAATAAAAATAAAACTTAACTCTATCAGGAAGAACGCAGATTTCTATTTGTGAAATAATTTTTATGATCGAAAAATTCAAGACACGGACATTACTTTATTATAACATTAGTAAAGGTATTATCATCAAATAGAAGAAAGGTCCAAAGCAGGGTGTTTTATAGATTTTTTACTATACGTTTGCTTCAAGGGGCCTCTAGGAGTAGACTAATGTAATTATACTATAAATATGAATTACATGTTTTATGACTCTGATAACTTTTTGTCATTTGTAGTATTCACTAGTGATATATATTTAGACCTCAAAATCTCGAAGTTTCTCTTTAAATATTTCAAAAAATCATGCCAGTATTTTAATTTAAAAAAGTTAAGTGTATATCTGAAAAATAGTGTAAAAATGGCAGGTTCACATTATAATTAATTATGAACTACATGATAATTTCAAATTACATCTTAAATTGTTCAGAACTGTATTGAAAGAGTATATTGATATGTTTTGTATTTAAAATTTTTATTAAAGCAATGAATCCTGATCAGATAATCAACTTCTGTCCTTTTTGTATTCAATGAAATAATATATCATTGACTGTTTCAGGAACGGCTGTAGCAGTCACTATTTTCAGTAAATTGCTTAAAATGAATGATTCCTTCCTGGGTATAATAGCAACGGCCTGCAAAACTGTCTCTAGTTTTGTATACGGTGCGGCTCCAACAAAATATTGGTTCTATACGGGCCCTATTTTTGACTTTTTCGGAAATTCTGGTTCAACTGCAATCAGATCTCTTGGCACCAAAGTCGTTGATCCAGACAAAGTCGGTAAGAGCTGTATTTCATATTTTACGAATATTTCTAAATGTTTATTTTTGATAAAACTTCGGTATAACTTTAATGTTGCACGGAATTAACTATAAGAAATACTAATGCTTCTATTTTTATTAAACAGTTGCTTTCGTTTTACTAGTTTGTGAACTAAGTAAAGAATGAAGCGACGATAGCTCAGTTGGTAGTGTATACGGATACCGCGTCAAGGGACGTGAGTTCGTATCCACCTACAATAAGCTTGAGTTTACAGTGGAGGAAAACATTGTCAGGAAACCATAGATGGTGGTTGGGCTTTTTCTAATGTCCGCCTGGCTAACTATCGGCAGTTGTACTTGAGAACCAGTCTCTCCACTAGAATTAGCGGGTCCACCATCTTGGGCAACATCGTCGCGTAATATCAGGTAAGATTGTGGCTTTAACGCTAAATATTAACTATAAAAAAGATTAATAGTTATACTGTTTATATCATGGGTACTTATATTCAAGGTGATAGGTTGGGAAATACTTATTATACTCGATTGGAATCTGATCATAATTTCCAGTAGGTAAAGTTAACTTGTTTCGCCAAGTCATTTAAAAGCTTATTTTCTCTAAGTATAACAATCTTATAAAACAACCTAAAATCATAATAAATAGTATGTAATATAATATTATAGGTAATATTGATATTGGTCAACAAAGTCGATAATCAACACGGTTTTGAAATAAAATCGAGGTAAGTTTTTGTATTTGTATGACGTAATATAATACCATCTTTATAAGGTCATCAAGAAGCGCAATGCGAACCGGATATTTTTATACACCAACTCATAGTTGACGTTTTCTATATGGTGTGTAATACTTCGTTTCAAAATTTGTTATGATTATGTGTAAGTTCTTTAATGTTTCTTTACCCAGATTCAAGTATATATTTTTATAGTGGCTGATATATGACGGCAAGACATTACTTCACTTACGATTACGTGTATTTATAACTGGGGACACACTAGTCAATTGATATATGATATATTTTTCTGTCCTTACTAATATTATAAATGTGAAATTGGGCTTGTTTGATTGATTATGAAGGATTATGTTACAGAGATAGACGGTGACAGGCTACTTTTTTTCTCAAAAAACTTAATGTGGGAACTTAATGGAAGAAAGGGATAAACTTTGTATGAAACTTTTTGCTGCGTCATTCAACTTGCTTTATCTTTGGAAAATAATCCTTACTAATATTATAAATGCGAAAGCGACTTTGTTTGTTTATGATGCTTGGACACCTAAACCGCTAAATCATATATTATGATTTTTTGTATAACTACAGATTACTTCTTTTCGAAAAACTTATAAGAAATGGGACAAAAAGAGAGATAAATTTTGCATGAAAATTTTATCGCGTCATCTGATTTCGTTCAAACTTAGGAGAATATTGGTTGTAACTAATAATAAAAATATGCATATTTATTTCTCAATGTTCTCTTAAAAGGGGGGAAAGGAGTTGTAAAGGTAAAATAGAAAAATCGTATTTGATAAGCTAAAATTTGGCAGATAGGCATTTATTAAATAACAGATATTAGCTAAAAAAAGAGATCTTTTGCAAATTTATGTCTACCTGAATCTTTAAAAAAAATGAAATAAACAATTCAATAATATTTGATATAAATATTAATTTTGTATCGAACAATAACTAGAATTGTTTCAAATAGTTAATATCTACGCGAGCGAAGCCGCGAGAAAAACTAGTTAAATTACAAATTGACTAGTCAGGTTCAGTATCATTTAAAAATAGAATTCTGCTTATTTTAAAATAGCATGATAATGAAACGATGTTATGCCTAATGGCAAGTAGTTATATGAAAATAGACAATGAGAAAAAGTACAGCCCAAAAATAATAACGAGCACCGAGAACTCAGCAATCTATTAGCTATTGTCGCTATCATGCTGGCTTGTATGCATGCTGGAAGCTGAATAATCAAAGTGATCCCAAAACGTCCCGCACCACGGTGGACGCGAGCAAGGTAGAAATAGATCCATATGTTATATCTTTTTTTTTATTCTGTTTGTCCAACAGTCTGAACTAACGTACATTATGATTTTTAACAGCACTAATACTTAATGATTTCTTAGGTTTACGCGAATATTATTCATTGAAATAAAACTAATTTAAACGGATTTTATCGCGGTTATTTATTAAATTTTGATCCCGACGTTTCGAAAGCTTTTCAGCCTTCGTGGTCACGGGGCGGACTGAGGTGTAGGTTGTCCAGAAAAGTTTATGTTACTGTGTCTACCTTCAATTTAATTTTTATTATTGATGGTGTTCCGATCTACGCAGAAAGAGCTCACAGTGTCTTGAGGTCTGGCAATTGGTCTTTTGGGTTCCGATTTAATTAAATGTATAATTGGATCCCAGGCTTGTGCTAGCTTCCAACCATCTTCTCTATTGAAATTTGGATGTTTTTTAATTTCAATAGCCTCACGAATCATCCTAGGTAGGAATCGGTGTTCTTTTGCAAGGATTTGTGGCTTGTCGAATCGAAGATAATGTTTGGAGCCTTCTTCTGAATGTTCAGCAACTGCAGACTTCGTAGAGCGTCGGTGTTTAACATCAGCTATATGTTCTTTTACGCGGGTCCCTATATTTCTTTTAGTTTGTCCGATATAGGAGAGGCCACAGTCACATTCTATTTTGTATACGCCCTGTTCTTGTAGAGGTATATGACACTTGACAGGTGGTAAAAATTGACTAATCTTCTTGGGCGGCTTGAAGTAAGTTTTAATTGAAGCACGCTTCAGTACATAGCCAATCTTGTCTGTGACCCCTCTTACAAAAGGTAACACAACAGGTCAAAATCAAAATTTAATAAATAACCGCGATAAAATCCGTTTAAATTAGTTTTATTTCAAAGCACTAATACTTTATTAAACTTGTCCATTTTTGTAGATATTTTTCAATACAGCTTTGCTCCTATTGCGTGGTAGCGTGATATTAAATAGCCTAAATCCTTTTTCAATGGTTGCTATAACAAATACCAAATTTTTTTTTTTTAATCTGCCTAGTAGTCCCTAAGATGAATGCGTTCAAACAAACAAACAAACTTCTCTGCTTTATAATATTAATATAACTTTCGGATCTGGGATATCAAGAATAATGTAAAAATGCCAATTGTTGTTACAGGAAAGATGTGCTCATTAATAGGATTCGCTGAAGCTTTGTTACCCATCACGTACACGCCTTTGTACAGTAAAATATTCTCTGTAACTGTCGACACGACGCCTGGAACCATTTACTATCTTGGAGGTGCCATGACTATACCTGCCTTCTTTATTTTTATGTAAGTTGTAATTTCAGTACCATATAAACTCTTACATTGATTGGCAAATATGTAATACAATTAGGTGAAACTTAGGTCATTGAAGGTTTAATAATTGAATCACGGTTTCTATATTTTGAACGAGTAAATGTTAGCGTAGATTGTTAAGATTGATAAATATAACCTTAAAAAATGGCTTTTGAGACATAAGGCGTTTATCACGTTTAAACCCACTATAAACAACCTACGGTCCGCCAGGCTTTTGTAGTTGACCCACCTGGTATTATTTTATTTTTAATAACCTATAGACCTATAAAACATGAAGAAATAATTACCTAAATATTTTTTTGTTTACGAACCCCGACACCATAACTTACACATGTTTCTGGCATCTACGGAAAAAAGATTGAGTACGGCTGATATATATAAAAATTTTTTCTTTACCTTTTTTATGGAATAGAGGCAAACGAGCAAGCGTGTCACCTGATAGTAAATGATCACCACCATCTATAGACACCCACAACACCAGAGGAAGCGCAGGTGCGTTGCCGGCCTTTATAGGATGGACTGGTTCTCAAGTGTAACTGCCGGAACACACCTAATGATATTTGGCGACAGATTTGCAACGTGAGGGTGGTAACTGGTCATACGGACATTAGAAAAAGCCCTACTACCATGATGTGTTTTCTTTCATCGAAAGCTCAAGCGCTTTGTAGGTGGTAGGATTCGAACTCACGTCTTATGACGCGGCGTTCCTAGACGCTACCACTGAGCTATCAACGTTTCAATTTCAAATCTAACCTGATGTTAAGGGACGATGTAGGTGAAGTTGGTAAACACGCTAAGCCTAATTAAAGAACAGGCTCTCAAGTCAAACGGCCAGAACACACTTTGGTATTTGGTAGCAAATTTTCAACTTGAGTGTGGTAGCTAGCTATTAGAAGAAGTATGAAAACTGTTCCTGACTTCTGGCAATATGGCTGGTTAAAGTGACACCTTTGTGCGTTTTAGTGGATACTGTCGGGTACTTATCACCCTACGAGTCTTGCCACACGCTCCTCTCGCTTTGACCTGAGCTCGAGTAATGCGTTTACGTATTGCGATGAGGAATTCCATAAAAATAGGAATTTAAACACCACGTAAATAAAAATGGGTGGTAGCTAGCATGGTGGGTTTTCATCCGGGATAGCATTTTGCAGTAGATACCGTAGGATAATTATAGTCAAGGCTGCAATATGTAATAACTACTAATAAAATATAATACAGTACACATTATTTTATGACAAAAAATATATGGCGTTGATAGCTTATTAGGTATCTATAGTTCGTAGAGATTCTTTATAAATCTTCGAGTAAGTAGTTAGAGTAGTTAACGAATTTGCATTCTGACCTTTGGTGTTATAAAAGAACTTAAATTATATAAGTTGTAATGATATTGTGGAACATCCTGAATCTAAAAAATAGATTGTTGAAAAAAAATAGTTTTGAATAATTATTCGATACATATTACTAATTACGTGGAATATTCCAAGCTGTTATTTTAAAGTTTATATCTATATTGTACACACATAAAAATTAATATGTGTATGCTTGACCCGAAATATACGATTTTGATGAAATTTTCGGGTCATCTTGAATTTATTCGTTTTATTTGTAATATAATTTATTATAAAGTTGTATTACTTAATACTATATACACGGTCTTATAGCAGTACTGGTAAAATATTTATTTAACAGTTTTAGTATTCATTTATACATCATATCTTTAAGTATATATACATAATTGTATCTGTAAATATATATAAATCACAACAAGCGAACATAACTTTTTTTTAACACCTTACCGAATTTTTTTCCGTTGAGCCCACAAAAATATATTAAAAAAACACGTTTAAAATATTCTTATTAACACAGCTTATGTCACTCGAGATGATATAAGGATTCTAACAATATATCATAGATCCAGATATGTTAAATAAATTCAGATATTTATTAGTTATAGTGAAACAAAGGAACTCACAAATATAACCTTGAAAATATTAGAATCATTTTTGAGCCATCGTGAAACAATTAAATCCACCTAAAGGAGTACCAAATTATTGAATATTGAGTATATTATTTTATATTTCAGAGTCCTTTTTATTATGAGCAAAAGAGAACAAAGAGACATTGTTAAGGACCCAGTCGCAAAAGAAATGCACGCCTACGAGAACGATGTGTCAGTTTTGTGAATTACAATATCGTATATCTACATAATTTTTTGTTATTATTACAAATTGTTAAAGAATTATAATTTAAAACTGTTTTAAACTGAATGTTCTACTTATTATGTACGAATTTTTTCATCCCTAGGTATTAAACACAGTTATAAAAGTATTGCGAAATAGTCTCTGGTTTTGTTCGTAACCTGCCTAATTTAGCATTTTTTCCACGGAAATCATAAACAAAAAAAGGTATTAAGTACAGATGGCGTAGCAGTTTAAGATCTCGCCTCATATTCTGTGGCCACAATCTCACCTGATGTGATGTGACTATGTAGTCGAAGTTGGTGGACACACTAAGCCTAGTGGAGAGACTGACTCACACGTGCAACTGTCAGAACACGTTTATAGGTATTTGGCGGTAGATTTTCAACATGAGGGTGATACATAACTAGACAGACATTACAAAGTTTACAAAACTTTCAAAGAAAGATGTCATCAAGATTAGATCGTAGCTTACATTTTTATTCTTACATAAAGTTACATCCGAACTAATAAATATAGTTATATTGTTTTAATTCATTATTAACGGTAATAGACTTAATATCTACGTATATTAAAATCCAAAATATACCTTTACTGAAGATATGCATATCAACCCTAAAAACTATAAAAAGGTTGATATCGTTTTCACCTAGTGTCGATATTGCGTGCTTATTCCTCTTAATAGGCACTTACCTAACTGGGATGTCTGGTATCTCATATCATCCTCTTGATATTTCATTAACATTTCTATACCTTAATGCGTATGTTTTACGTTACAAAATACATTATTATATTCTATTAGTGTCACCTTCATTCATAAGCTATGCGCATGTATTATCACGTAATATTAAACTTGCATCTATTTTACGATGCATTTATGTTTGATGGTATTAACATTTGCTTGTGAAATATATATATCTTTGATATCGTATGTATTTGTATTTTCATAATTGACATAAAATAAAATGGAGTAAATAATTAATATAATTAGGTACATATTTGTGTGACCAAGAACCGATAATTGCTACGAATAATTGAGAAAACAATTGTCTTCTTCATACGTAAACATTTTTCTTTATATGACTAAAATACAAGATTAGAACTTTATGGAGTGATAATTTGAGTACACAATTTCGCAAATATCCATTTATTTCCAAACTAAAGCGTTTATTATACTAAATAAATAGCTAATAATTTATAAGCAATTTAATACTTATAACTCAGACAGACAACTGACTATTATACTTAGCACATAAGCCAGCCTCGAGCAAGGTTCGACAACTTTTAGAAAATTTCTATTATTTTGCACGCCTTATACCTTTTTTTTTTCGACCTCACTTACGCTGTTAGCCCCAAGGGCTTTGACAGCTTCACCGGACTTTTTATACCGCGAAGCAGCTAAGGTTGTGCTCTACTCTCGAGACGTCAGGATAAAGCAACTTTTTGCTCTTATACTGTCTCTACCACAACCAATTTGCATTTATACGATAATATGAATACATGTATTTCAAGAAAACATTTCAAATAATTTATCTCATATTTTATAAAAAAAAAAATCAACTTTATTTTGCTACCTTGAAAAAAAATGTATAATAACATTACGTGGACGTAGGGATTTTTTTATACGAGTGAGCACGATAAGTCCCGAAAAAATTGACGTTTTGTTTATTATCTTTAGAATAACATCAACAAGTTACCTATTTCATATTAATAGCCTAGTACCCGTAGTTTAATAATAAAATGTTTTTGTTGCACGCCTCATTTATGAACTTATATAATAATGCAATGTAACTTTATTTTACAAGTGTTTGGTACTGCCAACTTTTTCAAAGGAAAAGTCAACGATAGCGAAACCATACAGCCGAGTCGAACGTTATTTCATAATAAACAGGTTACAGCTTTAACATGACAGAGACTCTCTAGGTAAAATTATCTACGGAGTTTTTGTTGCAAACCATAAATCATACTTGCTTAAAAATATATAATAATTAATAAAGCAATTAATAAAATAAACCAAAGGGTACGGCTTGTTTTTTTTTTCATAAAAATTTAATGACTGGTATGAGTACCACTGGTATGGTACTTGTGGAATTTCCAAACTTGTCTCATAAATGTATTTATCTATACATTAGATGCCTGTTTTTTAAACTTCTATATTATGGATTGCCTAAAGTTTCTATTGTAGTTATAATATTAAGATCTAGTTGAAGCTGTTGAAGTCGATAATTATCATAGCTACCCGAGAAAACTCAGTCTCGATTGAAATAGCTTCTATATTTATTGGATGACAACGGATCTTCAAGCGAAAGTGCTAGGCCAAGGTGAGAGGCAGACACAATGAAAGATCGAGGTATGCAAGTCAGAGCTATATCGATTTCTGATGACATTGAAAATTTATATTCGAATGTATTCCAGAATACTAACAGCAGCATAATGACCTCGAAAGTGGCACAGTATCCAAATCTGCTATCGAGAAAGATGCTCTTCGAAATCTGATAAGTATGCGAGTTAAATTTGTTACGTAAGTTCATTTCAACACATTTTTTTAATAAAATTAAAATTGGAGGCACTTGGACCGCCCGGTTTTTATAAAATTGCCCTTATTTTATTTTAATTAAGCGTGGTTAATGTAACTTTTTAGCTTAAAGAACTTATCGTTATATGTTTTGTATACTATTACTTTTATCGTATTCTTTTTAATTTTCTCCTTTTGTCATAGTACCAAATGCCAGAAGTATTTGCAAAATGTATAGCGTCTACCATGAAAGCGCGTTTTACAAAACATATAAGTAATATCACTTCTGTACATCTCGATATGAAATAAAATTCATAACAATTTTGCATCGGAACTAGCAGCATTGAAAAACTATTTAACTAATTTGAATACTTTTTTTATTAATATTTATATGTAAAGGACTGACCCTAAGAAAAGACCTAAGCTTCGTATCATTAAACTTTTCAGTAAACCTTAAAAAACAATATTAATACATTTAAAAATAAAAGCCAAACCATTTTTAATACAATAAGGTGATGTCATTTTTAGCTCCTCCTTGTGTAGAATCATAAGTATAAATTCAATTTATTTGTGGACCCCAACCAATTACACATAAAAATTAAAAAAGTTTAATACTTGAAAACTGTGAGCTTCCAACATTTCGATACATTCACTGAGGCGAACTGGTCGAGCAGCTCCTGATATATTGTTAATGGCAATTATAGTTAGAAACAATTTCAATTCTTTCTTTTGTTTTCCCGATTTTGTAACAAATCTGTGTTGGTAGTTAATAAAGGTGAAATATATCGTAGCCAATGTAAACCGTTACTTTATAATAATTTTCCTTTAGTCATTATCATATATTTTTATGTCTTTATTTAATTTAGGGTCATCGGTAAAAAACAAGATATTCAGTCCCATCATTCCCTGACATTACAATATTTACGAACAAAAAATACTTACAATATTATCAAAAATTGCTTAGGTCTAATCATAACATTCCATGAAATTCTGGCTTCATCATCCTCATATCAGCCGAAAACCTTGTCTGGTGAATAAAGGCCTACTTCAAATACTATAACGACCGGTACTGCGCTCTTCGTATACAACGGTTTTTCAAAATGTTCACCAGCTCATTATTTCACGTGCGGAGATCTTCCCATGGTGTATCTGCCGACACGTGAACAACAGTCGAGAACTCTTTAGTGCCAACGTTCATTTGACTACAGCTTACATTCACCTCCAGTCAAACTTAGCCCACCCCCCATCCCTCTCCCATATTATGAAAGTGCAAAATTTGGTTGATCTACCCCAGGAGAGTACCACTAGCGTCCATCGCGGTGGAGAATCCCTCTCTGGACGTCCACGCTCAGATCGCACACTATCTAAGCGTGGATGTTCAGGCTGCCCTTCGTATTCTGGGAGAGGCAATTTTGCGCTCTGTGTTCGGGGCAAACGGAGCAAGCAACATAAGGCTAACCCTACCACGCTTGCTGTGGACTTTTGCAACATAAGGGGGCTAAATTCCAACTTGAACGCCGTCCACTTCCACCTTGAGACAGCGAAGCCGGCCTTGCTCTTCCTTACCGAGACTCAGATATCTTCTCCGGCTGACACCTCTTTCCTCTCCTACCCGGGGTACAAACTGGAACATTCCTTTGTGCCGCGGGCTGGGGTGTGCGTGTACGTAAGAGAGGATGTCTGCTCTCGTCGCCTCGGCAGCCTTGAAGGGTGGGACCTATCCATCCTCTGGCTAACCATCCACGAACCTACGCGTGCCTGTATAGGTCCCATAGCGGTAATGCCGAAACTGACGGACTCGTTGAGCACTTGCAGATGGCTACAGATTCTGTGCTGCAGCACATCCCATCCGCAGAGATCGTGATTCTCGGCGACTTTAACGCCCACCATGCCGACTGGCTTAAATCACGCACCACCGATCATGCGGGTAGATCTATTCACGATTTCGGCTTGGTATATAATTTGACACAACTGGTCACCTCGCCTACGCGAATCCCAGATGTGGATGATCATATACCTTCCCTGTTGGACCTTCTGTTGACCTCTCATCAGGACGGCTACCTGGTATCCGTCGATCCCCCTCTTGGTTCGTCGGACCACTGTTTTGTCCGGAGTACAGTGCCGATTACGCGCACAATACGACCTCGCTTTGCGGGCCACCGCCGCGTATGGCATTATAGGTCAGCGGATTGGGACGGGATGCGATCATTCTTTGCGTCCTACCCATGGGGGCAGATTTGCTTGTCACTGGATGATCCAGATGTCGTTGCTGACTCTGTCACCGATGTGGTGCTTCAGGGTATGGAACTTTGGTTTGGTCGCGCCTGCAAGACGGCATCACGCCGAAAGGCTTCGGCGTCTAGTGATGTAAATACCAGTGCATTTAAAAAGCAGTATAATTCTGCCTCCAGGTCCTTCAAAAGTGTCATTCGGCACATCGGCAGAATTGGCGAGAGACTGGCGCGTCTCCCGTCGGGAACACGGGCGTTTTGGTCTCTCACCAAGGCTGTGTTAGGGAATTTCTGTCAGCCTTCTTTTCCATCCCTACACACGGAGAATGACTCGCTTGCCTATGCCGCGAAGGTGAAAGCCGATTTTCTGGCCTCCCTCTTCGCGTCTAACTCGACTTTGGATGACCAAGAAAATTCACCACCGATAATCCCGAATCGCTTCCTAGCTCCCTTTGAAGCTACCTTCCTATGGGCTTCCCGAGAAATTATGCAACTGGATCACCAGCTTTTTGGCAGATCGGAGCATCAAGGTCATTGTCGACGGTGCATGCTCTGATCCTAAATTTGTCAATGCTGGTGTTCCACAAGGCTGCGTACTCTCTCCATCTCTGTTCCTTCTGCATATCAATGACATGCTGCAAGCCAGCAGCATTCATTGCTATGCAGACGATAGCACTGTGGATGTAATGTACACTGGCCGTGCTAATATTTCTCGGGAACAGGTTGACGAGAGCCGGAACAAACTTGTGTCTTAAGTCGAGTCTTTGTTAACCAAAGTCTCCGACTGGGGTTGACTTAACTTAGTCCAATTCAACCCCAAAAAGACACAAGTTTGCGCGTTAACCGCTAAAAAGTCACCATTTATCGTAACTCCTCATTTTGAGAATACTCCCCTTTCTGCCAAAGCCAGTATCGGAATACTTGGCGTCGATATTTCGAGCATCGTCCAGTTTCGCGGTCAATTGGAAGGTAAAGCCAAATTGGCCTCACAGAAGCTAGGTGTGCTCAGTAAGGCGAGACGGTACTTCACGTCGGCTCAATGTCTGAACCTGTATAAGGCACAAATTCGGCCCCATGTGGTGTACTGTTCTCATCTCTAGGCGGGAGCCCCCCAGTACCAGCTACTTCCATTTGACCGCATTCAACGTAGGGCGGCTCGGATTATCGACGATCAAGCTCTTTCCGATCGGCTTGATCCCTTGGCTCTGCGTAGAAATGTTGGGTCACTCTGCATCTTCTACCGCATTTATCACGGGGAGTGCTCTGAGGAATTGTTTGGATTGATCCCGGCCGCTGAATTTCACCATCGGACATCGCGTCAAAACAAAAAATTTCACCCACACCACCTCGATGTCCAGCCTTCCATAACAGTGCGATTTGTAAGGCACTTCCTACCTCGCACAGCCACTCTGTGGAACCAGCTTTCGCCGGCGGTCTTTCCCAACAGTTACGACTTGGGAACCTTCAAGAAGAGAGCGTATTCCTTCCTTAAAGGCCGGCAACGCACTTGCGAGCCCTCCGGTGTTGCAGGTGTTCATGGGCGGCGGTGATTACTTTCCATCAGGTGAGCCTCCTGCTCGTTTGCCACCTATTCCATAAAAAAAAAAAAATAGGATAGCCCTTTCCATCTCTCTTTGACTAACGCTGAGCTTTCCTAATAGTGGATCTTTCTTTAATAACCATTGATATTATAAGTAAATATGTGTAGATACGCCATCTGAGCTCCAAAAGTGGCACGATGAGTTT
This sequence comes from Actias luna, assembly GCA_039707435.1. NCBI lineage: Eukaryota > Metazoa > Arthropoda > Insecta > Lepidoptera > Saturniidae > Actias > Actias luna. Next base: position 8,694,754 of record JAZHAC010000006.1, on the reverse strand, counting down.
GTGCCAGTTGGCACACTCTACCTTCAGTATCGCGTCGCGTTTTTAAGAGTCTTTAAGTCTCAAAAAGGGGCTGTTCATAAAATACTTCGCACTTATAAACGAAGTGTCGCTTACAGTGACAAAATGTAACATGTGCGACAGGTATGTCCAAAAAAACATGACGTTCCCAGCTCATAAAACAATTTTGTAAATTTTACATGTTATTACAGATATTTATTAATTTAATAAAGTTTTATTGTTGCAAGCAATCATTATTTACAAATATTGAAAATTGAGCACTGCTATTAATGACCGTACATCATGTACCCCCGGAGGGGTGTCTATTATATGTGACGTAATATTGATAGGGGGGCGTAGAAACTGTGACATAGTGTTATGTTACAAGGTGGGCGAGGATCTAAAAAAGTAAAATTTTACGTTACGTATTTTATGAACGGTCCCAAACTTACTGTCCTAATTCCCCGTTCATTGCAATATACAATATAATATTGCAATATATTGTAAATTATCCTTATATCTTAACCGTCTTGTTTAATAGGAAGCACGTACTACTTGGTTCTTCATATCACTAATACTTCAGTCCACTGATTCGTTCTGGAGCTCCACTGTCTCTGCCTCAGTATTATAAGACATATTTATATTGCCACAACCGGAAACTAAAAGCGCTAAAAGCGAACTAGTGTGAATATGATTATTAAAACAATTTTTATAAAATCTCGTCATTACAATTTGAATTTATTAAGTTATTCTTAACCAAACATGTAAATAATCAATTTGAATCTATAAAGTTATTTTGAACTAACATGTGAATATTAAAACCCTTGTAATATGAAATTTAAAGTAAAGAGACGATCAATGAAGCGACCAATGAAAAAGCCTAACACTTGAAATAGATTATTAAAACAATTTATATAAAACCTCTTCATTACAATTTGAATTGAAGTTAAATATAACCAAATGTAAATAATAATTTAAATCCAAAAAGTTATTTTGAACTAACATGTGAATATTGAAACCCATGCAATATGACATTTAATGTATAGAGAAGATCAACGATAAGGCTAAAAACAAAACGGCGACCAATGATAATGCTAACATTCGTCCATCCTGACAACTTTTCGCGTCCCCGCGATACATAACAGATCATTTTATATAAAACGATAATTTTAATAGTACAACGTCCAATGTATATAGGCATAGAAGCCTAATAGCTAGGTAGTAGTTTAAAATTATATAAAACGATAATTTTAATAGTACAACGTCCAATATATATAGGCATAGAAGCCTAATAGCTAGGTAGTAGTTTAAAAGATTAATCGGATCATAACATTTACACGATGAAAGTCATATTGTGGTACAGAGAAGATAACACGAACAGCGTTCGAGTCTAGTGACACGGATGTTAGTTTAAGAAGGCCCCTTTCGACAATTGTAAAGACTCACTTTCACTACTCTTGTTTCTCTCTCCGCTCAGTATAAATTATTCCCGACATAAAGATATCAAAAGAATCACGTCAGTAATAGAAATTATAAATCTTACGTCCCTTTGGTAACACTCCATCTACGTACGATGAATAACTGCCCTCGATGATTCACTGTGTTTTATGCGTCACTGGTCACTGAGTGGCCAATCTTTCAAATCCCTCACACTGCCTCTTAGCACGCTTCCACATTGCATACGTAGATTTTGGAGGTTGACCGTAGCGTCCCGTGACTTTGACTAGTTTCGCTCATAGTTCGAGATACATGTGCACGTTGCACTGTAAAGGTTCGCTCATAGCGACAGAGGGTTTGCTCATAGCGATTTAAATGTACACTTTGCACTTCAGACTTTGCTCATAGCGACGTCATGTGCATATTGACTAGAGTTTCGCTCATAGCGAGATACATGTATACATGTGCACCTTGCACTGTAAAGGTTCGCTCATAGCGACAGAGGGTTTGCTCATAGCGATTTAAATGTACACTTTGCACTTCAGAATTCACTCATAGCGACGTCATGTGCATATTGACTACAGTTTCGCTCATAGCGAGATACATGTGCATCTTGCACTGTAAAGGTTCGCTCATAGCGATTCTTTGCACTTCAGAATTTGCTTGTAGCGACGTCATGTGCATATTGACGGACTTAAGTTTCGCTCATAGCGAGATACATGTGCACCTAGTACTGTAGAGATTCGCTCATAGCGATTTAAATGGGCAGTTTTACACTTCAGAGGGTTCGCTCATAGCGATTCTTCGCACTACAGAATTCGCTCATAGCGACGTCATGTGCATATTCTACGTGGATGGCACCACTAATAATAAACGTACATCTCGCGCACCTCAGAAGGTTCATTAATAGTGACGTTATGTGTACATTGCACTTCAATGGCTCCTCTCATAGAGGTCATGTATACATTGCACTTCGATGACCCCTCTCATAGTTAATGTGCACCTCACGCACTACAAAAGGTTCACAAATAATGACGTTATGTGCACGTTGTACTCAATAGCTACTATTATAAATAGGTCATGTGCACATTGCACGTCGCTGACGCCTCTCATAGTAAATGTGCATCTCGTGTATTTCAGGACCTCTTCGCAATTCAGAATTCGCTCATAACGACGTCATGTGCATATTCCACGTGGATAGCACCACTCATAATAAACGTACATCTCGCGCACCTCAGAAGGTTCATTAATAGTGACGTTATGTGTACATTGCACTTCAATGGCTCCTCTCATAGAGGTCATGTATACATTGCACTTCGATGACCCCTCTCATAGTTAATGTGCACCTCACGCACTTCAGAAGGTTTACAAATAATGACGTTATGTGCACGTTACACTCAATAGCTATTCTTATAAATAGGTCATGTGCACATTGCACGTCGCTGACGCCTCTCATAGTAAATGTGCATCTCGTGTATTTCAGGAGGTTCACTAAAAATGACGTTATGTGCCTATTGTACTTCAATGGCACCATTCATAGCGAGAAGTTTTTGCACTAAGACATCAGTGGATCTTGCTCTTAGCATGAAGACATCAGTGGATCTTGCTCTTAGCATGAAGCACTTTAGAAGCTTCGCTCATAACTTGGTGTGTATGTTGCACTTAACAGTTTATGCTTATAATGCCCAGATGAATCCGTACACCTTTATTTTAATAAGATGCTTACATTGCCTCACTTAAGCCGTTCTTCATAATTTTACTCATCAATTTTATCAATGAAATATAGACCCATTCATCAGAACTTTTACTCACGTCCGAGAGTACAGCGGCGGTTACCAAAGTATCTTCTGAATCAACAGTTACTATTCTTACTCGTTCCAGAGATTCTTTGTGTTATGAAGCTTGTACATATATGCCTCTTGTAACTCCATCTTGGAGGCTATAAATGTGGTCCCATGTCAATCTCGAAATGTACAAAGTTTTCTATTTACACTAACCAGCAGCACTTTGTCTTTATTATAAAATGTCAAAAGTTTCAGATTCCTTTTCTATGCTTTTATCTTCTTCAGCATTCTAGAATTCTTTCTCAATTTTTTTTTTTTAGAAAATATTGCATCTAGTATCTCAGACTTTCATTTTTATTTTGTAATTGGAACATTTGTTCCTGTTCTTTTCCCTGGTTAAATACTAATAATTAAAATCTTACTGAATTACTACAACAAACGCTATCATCTAACGGTTATTTATTTCATCATCTATGTTCTTGAAATTGCAATTTAACATTTATGTTTTTCTCCTTTTTTTTTTCACTTTTGTATACTATGCATTATTTCGTTTTTGAACACCGTTTTCTAAATTCTGCTTAATGTAATGCGCGGTTTTGCTCTCATTTAACAACATAAAACTTCGCTTTATCACCAGTAAATACTTCTGAACTGGTTATTGAAGTTAAGTTGATCTCACGGAAACGGTCTGTTGTTTTACTTCTGTGTATATGTTCTCACGATAATACTTCCAAATATCTCCAAATAGAATGAGTTACAATCACCGATCCTTGATTATTTTTATCGATAACAATAATTTTCAATTCGTTTCACTTTCGTCGCCAATGTTAGACTCTTTCAACATACATACATGTAGATAATATAACTATAACAGTCTCATCACTATCTTTGCTAATAAATAGTATTATTTAATAACCGTTGTACTTATAATAACTTTGTATCCATTAGTCTTTTATCAGCTGATAATTTCTACAGTCGGCATTATAATGTGATCGTTGGATATTTCAATAGTCATAGGACAGTATGCGCCCATAGTATTACAAAACAAATAATTACAGTGTTGTAGTGTTGAACATTAGGCAGAACCTTCCACACCTCACACAGAGCGATTATTATCTGCAAACACCTTAGCTCAAGCAACACAAGCGACACTTTTAAAGTGGTTAAAAAATGATCATTGTTTAAGCGTTGACCATACTAGGCAAGTATTATGCAGATAACGCTATAAAGCCGAATCCTAGAAAAACACAATCCTGTACTTTCCAATTGCGGAACCGACAGACGTTTGTGCTTCAATACAAAGAAGAAGGTAGCATTGAGCTACAATCTATTCCGTCGCTTGACCTCGTCTGCCTGGGGCGCTATTCCACCTGTCATTATTAGCAAGCCAGGCTTTTGCTACTCGGCTCGATAAATACGCATATTCAGCGTGGCAACGCTCAGTACATCAAGCTCAAGCTAAAGATAAATGTGGCTAGAAAAGTTAGCACCGACATCAGGCTACGTGATTTCTGCTGTAAATGGTCTGAATTACATCTGCGTTTTCGGCTGTTGGGTTTCTGTTCAACGCGTTGGCATGAATCATGCCATTTTACAATACTCTTGAATCAAACTTCACAATAGTGCAACTCCAACACTTATGTTCTGAACCTCACTAAAGTGGCAATAACTATCGTTCAGAATGACTGAACTTATAGGTCGGTTGATAGACGACTGGTCCCGTGTCTTGTAGTAAAATAATATTTCATTTCCTAATTAGTTAAGCCAATAAACCAACATCCTTGCCCAAGTATGGGGTAATCGTTCATAGTAATCCTTATCCCTGGGTCCCCCACATTAGACTATTGTGATACAAATCAGTTGGTTGTAAGCAATCATCTTTTCTAAGTTTCTACGTTTCTACGACGTTCGTTTCCACAACGTGCTGCTCGACCGATAAACGACTATTACTAAACACGTCCACGAGCACACCGCGAAAAAATAATAAAATATTCTGTCGTTTCATCAAACAAAATCCGACATCTGGCGGAGCACAGGAAAAGGTAAAGTTGTTACACGACGTTGTGCTCAGTTCACGCTTCACTCATGCTCGACTCGTCTAGTGTAGGTACACCTTATTAATCTTCTCTATAGTATTATTTGCTTGGACAGTACAATCACGAGCCAAGACAGACTCTCTTTAATCTGAATTGGTTTTTTCTCATAGTTTAGAATAAAATAATTAAATATCCACTGCCATTCTTGACATTATACGTACCAACTTTTATATAAAATGTGAGGTAGCTCTGTAGCAATTTGTTCAGTAAATAGATCATAGTTAATTCAATAAATAGGTCATAGTTAAAGTAAAATTATTCTCATAGTTTAGAATAAAATAATTAAATATCCACTGCCATTCTTGACATTATACGTACCAACTTTTATATAAAATGTGAGGTAGCTCTGTAGCAATTTGTTCAGTAAATAGATCATAGTTAATTCAATAAATATGTCATAGTTAAAGTAAAATTATTCTCATAGTTTAGAATAAAATAATTAAATATCCACTGCCATTCTTGACATTATACGCGTACCAACTTTTATATAAAATGTGAGGTAGTTCTGTAGCAATTTTTTCAGTAAATAAATCATAGTTAATTCAATAAATAAGTCATAGTTAAAGTAAAATTATCAGGAACGATGTTGTATTTCAACGTAGGCTTTTGTGCCATCAATTATCAATGAAATCTTACACTTACCACATTCACATATGCATTATATGTCAGGTACTTCTGTAGCAATTTGTTCAGTAAATAGATCATAGTTAATGCAGTACATAGGTCATAGTTAAAGTAAAATTATCAGGTACGATGTTGTATTTCAACGTAAGTTTTTGTGCCATCAAATTACCAATGAAATCTTTTTGTACCATCAATTATCAATGAAATCTTACACTTCGGCCTTGTCGTTAGTAAATTTTTCTCTACATTGAGAATGCTGAGAATGCACAGATGAAATAAATCCTCTTTTGGTTTCTCGCCTCTGTATCAAATCTGTCTTTTAGGATGACTGATCTTCTTTCACTGGACCTGCATCCACTCTTCGACCGGTCATTAGGTATTATTAATCCGTATAATGGTCAAAGACCTGAAATAATTATCACAACCGAGTATCTACTTTCATAGTAGGTAATTCAAAATTCAACAAAACAGCAGAAAAAGCAGAAAATAAGACCTCCGCCCACTATTGGACCGGTCATTAGGTATCATTTATTCGTATAGTGATCAAAGACCTGAAATAATTATCACAACCGAGTATCTACTTCATAGTAGGTAATTCAAAATTCAACAAAACAGAAAATAAGACCTCCCTCCACTATTGGACCGGTCATTAGGTATTATTTATCCGTATAGTGATCAAAGACCTGAAATAATTATCACAACCGAGTATCTACTTCATAGTAGGTAATTCGAAATTCAACAAAACAGAAAATAAGACCTCCGTCCACTATTGGACCGGTCATTAGGTATCATTTATCCGTATAGTGATCAAAGACCTGAAATAATTATCACAACCGAGTATCTACTTTCGTAGTAGGTAACTCATATTCAACAAAACAACAGAAAATAAACATCTCTTTTATGTTAAAAGACACGATGTACACGATTTTGATTAGTAGGCCATTCAAGATTCAACAAAAGAGCAGAAAATAAATTTCTACTTTTTTATTAATAAAGACTCTTCACTACTTTAAATAGTATCAAAATTCAACAGCAGTAAATAAGCATCTAATATACATACGTGAGTCATTTGTTGTTTTTTTTTTTCTTATAAAACGCGACTTTCATGATTTTAAATATTAGGTAATTCAAAATCCAGCATTCAAGAAAGAGTAAAAAATAAACATTTAATATGCAGTTTAGTGAGTCTCATTTTTATATCATTTTTTTTTTAATAAAAAAAAGAGGGTGTTCACGATTTTAAGTGACTATTTATTTATTTATGATACTTTTAAGCCAGAATATGACCGTGGGTAGAAATAATAATAATCACAATACCTTATTGCGGGCGTAAGATTACATCAAGGTGGAAGTAAATAATCGAATTTAAAAAACCTTGATGTTTTCCCTCTTCTGAAATTGTAAATTATCCTTATATCTTAACCGTCTTGTTTAATAGGAAGCACGTACTACTTGGTTCTTCATATCACTAATACTTCAGTCCACTGATTCGTTCTGGAGCTCCACTGTCTCTGCCTCAGTATTATAAGACATATTTATATTGCCACAACCGGAAACTAAAAGCGCTAAAAGCGAACTAGTGTGAATATGATTATTAAAACAATTTTTATAAAATCTCGTCATTACAATTTGAATTTATTAAGTTATTCTTAACCAAACATGTAAATAATCAATTTGAATCTATAAAGTTATTTTGAACTAACATGTGAATATTAAAACCCTTGTAATATGAAATTTAAAGTAAAGAGACGATCAATGAAGCGACCAATGAAAAAGCCTAACACTTGAAATAGATTATTAAAACAATTTATATAAAACCTCTTCATTACAATTTGAATTGAAGTTAAATATAACCAAATGTAAATAATAATTTAAATCCAAAAAGTTATTTTGAACTAACATGTGAATATTGAAACCCATGCAATATGACATTTAATGTATAGAGAAGATCAACGATAAGGCTAAAAACAAAACGGCGACCAATGATAATGCTAACAATATAATACTACGTGTGCATTTGGCTGCCACTTGTTTTGTAGTTGTAAAATTAAAACAAAAATAATAGTCACCAACCAATATTTTAGGAAATGAAATTAATTATGCCGATTAGTTATTTACTCGACTTATGTATATGTTTATAATTGTATTGACGCGCTTATCCGTTAGATTTTTTCACACTACCGCCATAATTAATATAACTTTAACGCAAATTGCTTTGTCCCTAAACCTGTTTTTGACAACGCAAGGCGTATTTTTCGACATCGCTAATGGCGCCAAGAAGTAAAAAGCAGCCGCTTGTTTACAATCATGTTAAAAATGCACGCTATACCGTTACCAACGTCAGGTTTTATCATTCTGTTGAAATGTACACATTCGTACCTAATGAGTGTTTTAAGTTTTTTTCTTTATTTAACATTGTTTCATATAATTAGTCAATTTTGATTATGTCAAACGTTTTAATTATATAGTTGAGATCAGGTATTCTCAAAGTGTGTGCCGCGGCGCCCTGGTACGCCTAAGAGTGAAGAAGGGGGCCGTGAAGCGACTCTTTTTACCATGCTCTGGAACCAAACCGAAACACAAAAATTCGTGAATACAAAATAAAGAATTAAATTTCGAACGCTCCCGTAACTAGCCTACGTGCTCAGAAACTGTTAACCTTATATACATTTTAATTAACAGTTTAGGTTCATAATGTGGATGTTTTAATGTGTGTGCCCATGTATCTAACTAGTATCATTATACCTATCTATTTTAACCAGCTAAATAGTTTAGGGCACCGCAACGAAATAGCAAACATGTACATATATATGCGAAGTGGATTGAAAAATATTGGAATCTCCTGGTTTAGAATTTAATTGTCAAATTTGAATAACCTGAGTACGAAACATTGCAAGAATATTTTAATAATTATGTAGAAGTTGAAACAACACTATATCAAGCTGACGACTCACTTACCAGAAATGGTTGAGGTATTTTATGACTATACAAAATGCATGTGTCTAATAATTATTTATTTACCGTGCTAGAGCAGTATTAAATAGCGTAAAATGCACCAATATTAGACTACGTTGAGTAAAATACCTCAAGTTTAGGTAATTAACCAGAAGCAATGCATAACAATAAATTTCCGCATTAAGGTCTTCAATTATATTTTATTTTTAGTTATGACTAGAAGGTATATTAAAATATTATTGTTATATTATTCTCGTAATGCTAGCCCGAAACTAAAATGCATATAGAAGCAGCAAGAATAAATAATAATTTAAATGTCAGCGCTGATCTTACAGTCATTTTTGAATAGCCATCTATTTTTTAAACATTAAAATAACCAGATATTTTTTTAAATAATAAATTAACGACACATTAAACGAAGCAAAAGTATTCAAATATTGTCGTTATAATGTTTTAATAAAAAATACCATTAATATTTTATTTTGATATTATCATTACAACTGTTTACGGTAATGGTTATTGATCCAAATTCGGTTACAGGGTATGAAAAACATCGTCAGCACCAAAAATCTTAAAAATGTTTTTAATTTAAATTGTAAACTCCTAAAAATAATCTTTATAAATTAGAAACAGAAAGGTAATAGCCACTATTTTAGTGATCAATTGTTAATTACGAACAACAAGTCATAGGCACAGTTGAAAGGCCGGCAACGCATCTGTGATTCCCCATAGTGTTGTGGGTGTACATTGGCGGCGCTAATCACTTACCATCAGCTGACGATGTTGTTCGTTCATCCCCTTTTCTATATATATATTTTTTATAAAGATATCATAAATACTTTTTAATTAGGAATGAATAAACTCTCCTGTAAAAAGTGTACATTGTCGCTTCCTAAAAAGGCTCGATATATTCCTTGTAATTTTCGATATATATAATGTGATGTAATTTAGAATCAAACTTTATTTTTTTGCGGAGGTGTTAAATTTTAAGAGAAGGTAAACCGGTTATATTGATTAAGGAAGAGAAAGTCTCGCAAAGTGGATTATATTCAAAAATGGTCAAAATTTATTTTGGCGACTGGTCGTGTATCGTATAATAGTTGCGAAAAAATATATACGTAAATAAAACATTTAGAAAGTAAAATATCGAACGAATAAGATGTTTTTGGATTTTTTAAAAAAAATATCAACAACCTAATCTTTTCCTATGAGTAACATCTGATACTCGTAGATAAATATCTAAAATATAATTATATTAAATATACGGTAGTAATGAACTGTCATTAAGGTACATAACGATCTTCGATAAGAAACGACTCCAATGCATTTTTAAAATGAGTATATAATTAAAAACGCCTCCAGTTTGTACAGTTGTTAAGCTTGAAGTAAACGATACGTATGAGTATATACTATATCGAAAAACAATGTTAGTTGATGCGTAACTCAAGGTAAAAGATAGTCACATATTTATTAAAAGTAGTGTCGACGACAGTGAGACCTGTGTTATCGCAGCAGACGAGATGCGAGCCGCTCATATGCATCGAGGCACTCTCATATCGCGCGTCATTTTACAACTTGATATTATTTACTGCTCAGGTTTTTGGAAACGACTATCGAAAAGCTACGGATAAATCGTATAGTCACCAGCCAGAGCTGGCGACGTACAGTGCGGTGTGAGACAAAAATATTATACCGAAACTCCGAACTCTCACTTTTACTGTCAAAAGCATGATTGCGAGCACTGAAAATATTTGTAATGTCAACGACCTCACCAATTCGAACGTACATCTCACTGGCTTTTCTCAAGAAACGTGGGGAGAAAAATCAAAAAACGCCATTAAAAAAATTAAATATATTTTCCGAGAGACTACGGTGGAACCATGCCTTTTTACTTACATGATGTCGGTTGCAATTTCTTCGCTGGCGGTACAGAACATGCACCTCGAGAAAGCGTGCAGAGTGAACTTTGACTATGGAGACGAAATTTGCGATCGCATAAGAGACCGTGATACGAAAGGCTTAGAAATTGAAAGCAATAATATTCAGTCCTTAGTCGCCAAAGTTATCGCCTGGAAATTTCCTCTACAGACTGCAATACCAGCTGTTATAGTGATTTTTGTTGGAGCATGGAGTGATAAATATAAAAAACGGAAAATATGCATTCTATTTCCATTCACCGGAGAGATAATATGTAATATAGGATTATTATTAGCAACATATTATTTTAAGGAGTTATCTCTAACAGGAACAGTGCTAATAGAAGCGTTACCAGCCGCGTTTACTGGCAGTTACATCATTATATTTGTAGGAATGTACAGTTTTATGGCCGACAGGACGAGCGAGGAGAATAGAACGTTTCGGTTAGGACTCGTTACGATTTGCGTAACCCTCGGAACACCTACTGGTACCGCTCTCAGTGGAGTTCTGTTACGTGCTACAGGATACTACGGAGTTTTCTCTTTACTTCTTGTACTGCACACGTTATCATTTTTGTACGGTCTGTTTAGACTCGAGGACGTGTTGCCTACTGACGAAAGTAAGAGTAATAGTGACGTGACAGAAAATAGAAAGTGGAAAGCTTTGCTTGATGTATTACAGCTCGTGGGTAACACAATTATGGTTCTGGTGAGGCCTCGTGCATTGAACGGAAGACTACAAATATTTTCAATATTAATATTATATCTACTTATGGTTGGACCACTGTACGGTAAGTTTATTATATTTTCATTCTTTTTTAATAACAATATTCAATTTAATAAACAAAATACGATAGTAATGAAACAAATTGATCCTTGAAAATACATTCAACTTAGTAGTTTATCGCAAGTGTATTAATAGGTATAAACATTTCAAGTTCTTTAACATTAATACAGCATAGTTTTAATCACTTAAATAATATAGTATAATTATAAATAACTTTACCTCATTAAGCATAGGTTTACAATTTAATTATTATTTTATCGAATGTTCAACGGATCAGGGATACAAATTGTTAAAATTAATACTAGGAATGTTTATAAAAGTATATTCTATATAACAAATATCAAAATCAAAATCCGGTTACTAAAAATTTCTTTATTAGATAAATAATTTGTAGTTCTAGGCTTCAGTTTCATCAAAATATTTACGACTTCGTGCTATCTATGGTCGCTTACCTATTGAGATTATTATTATTCATTTGGTTTGTAAATAAATAGATACGTTTATTATATGCCAAATATAAAAATAATCATTAATTGCAAGTCCAATCATTTCCTATAAGGCTTGATCAGGTGTTGAAAGATAAACCTTATTGCTATAAAATTTAAGAAAAATACTTATAAAGTTTAAAAGTGTCTCAAAATAAAGGAAAAAAATACACACATTATTTTGTAACTATATCTATATGTTGTTGTTTTTTTAATAGAATAAGCAGTGTATTGTATGCTGGCAGTTTTTATTTATAAAAGGTTCAAAGAATTAAGTTCTATGAAACTTACAATATGTATGTTTAATTTATAAACTTGGTATAATTGAGCACTACTATATTATATAAAGACAGCCAGCGGCCGCTATGCATATTAAGGCGCCCAGGATAAAAAAAAACAAATTGCCGCCCCTTAAAGTTTTAATACAGTGTCAATATACAATTATATTACATAAACATTATAGTTTTTAGCGAAGAAGTGATTAATATATGATATTTTCTCCTTGTTGGTAAAATCTACCATATAAATTATATTATATACAAAAAACGGCTGCTACAGCGCCCCTAAATTTTGGTGACCCGGGGAAATGCTCCGCTTGCCGCCCCCTAGAGCAGGCCCTATGACAGCATAGTTGAAATAGTAAGAAGTACATTACCTTTTACATTATCTTTAAACTCAGAAAAGAAAAAAAATCAATATCGTAAGGCCGGAGAATTACAAATTAAGAAATTTACTTTAAATTGTATATACCATTACGTAAATAAAGAAAATAAGAAGTACATGGGACAATTTTGGCATATATAGGTTCTGACTAAGATTTACCTAGCCTTGTCGCTACAAGTTCCCGTACTTAATATGTCTCTGTTACTTTTTTTTAATTCTCTATATATGAGGAATGATTCTAACCCGTTTCTTTTTATTGCTATCATTAATATTAATAACCGGTTGACTTTATTGAGTGCACCAAATTATTTAAGATTCGGTGGGAACTAGCTACGCTTGCGGATGCTGTAAAATTTTGTGATTTTTTTTTTTACTAAAATCGATATATTAGTCTTCGAGATATAGTTAAAGTTTTGCGTGCCATACCTATTGAAAGATCACAATTATAGACTATGAGCGGCAATCAATTATTTTTATGACGATGATGTTTTTATGTCTCTACAATGAATACATACCTGTACCTTAAAATATTGATCACATAAATTACATGACAGCCGATGGATCTATTGATTGTCGTGGAGTGATTATTGTATTATTAATTCAAAATACAGAGTAAAGATACATTCAACAAGAACGCTCAAGTTATTCACTTGGCGTTTCATTGGGTTAATGAGGTAAACCAGTCCCAACGTTGTAAGCCTTGAATCTAATCATTTATGGTTGCCTACAAAAACATTTACATTTTATTCGTTTAACGTTTGAATTATAGCCAATTTCTTGTGTGATTCGTGGCTGGTTTGTCGAATATAAATATGATTATAGCAACTTACTTTTTAATATACGGCTTATGCAAATAACAATTTTGTCAATGTGAATTTTAGCTTGCATATAATATAAGTTGTTGATATGATTGGTTACTTCGTAAAGGTCGTCCCCAGAGTTTCCTATAAATATGTGGTCTTTAAATTAGAAACGGGAAAACGGTTTGTATAATCAGAAACATAACTCATGTTAATGCTATTTATTCCAACTGGCCATAGATGGTTAAATGTACTTACTTTAAAACACTTGCGCAGTGTACATAATATTATTATCTTTTGGCTCACAAAAGTCCTTCACCAATTTTTCTCATCTCATCATCATCATCATCATCATCAATTCTCATCTTATAGAATATCTCAAGAACAATAATATTAAAAAAGCCATTATCTTGAAAAGTAATTTAAATAAAGTAAATATAATTGCGTTCCGTATCATTTCAGTACCTAATGTTTTCCAGAAAGATTATTTTAATGTGAAAGTAAGTTTGAGAAAGATGATGAGATGATGATGATAAGATGAGATAGGTTAAAAACAAATTTTATCATTAAATTATGATGGAGATATTGTGACTATAGAATTATGACTATGTCGAAAAACTCTTTTATAATAAAAAGGCAAATATGTGCCTATGAGATGAATAAGGACGACCAACGACATTATAAATAAAAATCTATAGATACGGTATATGTGGCACGTTAGTTTTGAGTCAGTTGGCACACTCAAACCTTAGTACCACGTTGGCGTTCAAGAAAGTATGTTGTGTACAAACTGAAGTGTGTGCCCTCGTGTGTAATGCGATATTGTACAAACAAAACTTCAAAGTGCCGTGAGATAACATTTAATTCGTAATTATAACTATTCATTTTCATTCATATTCAATGATAAATTTGTAAAATAAAATATATCCATTCCTAAAATTTACAGTTACAAAAATATACGTTAATACTTTAGACGATGCATAGTAATGTATATATGAATGTCTCTTTTTCGTGAACGGAAAAAAAAGCATAATATGTATGACATTATCCAATGTAATATGTTGCGCTATGTGCGCATTAACATTGCTAATTGTTCGGCCAAATATTATGAAGGTAACGTTCCAATACTTTTATAACATCATTGTATATAATTGTTATAACACGTTAATGAGTACTCGTTTCACGAATTTTATTATTACGTACTTAGTATTTATGGCATTGGTAGATAACTGACCTACTGTGATAATATCGTGCTCAAGGAACAACTTTTTACGTTCATATTTATTATATACAATTTTTAAGTAAAATATAAACATTACTTTATCGTGTTTGTGACATTGCTTTGACTTTAGAATGAAAGAGACCACGCGTTATATCACTACCGTTAAAATACCTATATCAACACTTCCATTATACTCAGTTACATAAAGACGACAATTTATAATGATATAGAGTTAATTATAAACTTTATACGAGTACATAGAACCGCATTGCAATATGTAATGTATTATATATCGATCCCGATACCGAAATTTTCTTGATTTTTTTATAGTTTAGGTTAAGCGTTGGTCATAATCTCACTTGATCTTAAGTGATGATACGGGCCAAGTTGGAAGACACGCTAAACCGGTGGAGGGACTGGCTCTCAAGTGCAATGGCCAGAGTACGGCTATTGTGTTTTGCAGCGGCAAATTTTCAATTTGAGGGTGGTAGCTAGCCAGGCGAGCATTAGAAAATGCCCTACCACCATGCTATGCTTTACTCGCGATGTTTTCCTGCACCGAAAGCTCAAGCTCATTGAAGGTGGATTCGAACTCACGTCCAGTCACGTTTTTATGGCGTAATCAGAATAATTACAGTAGTGCTATTTATCTAAATGTTGTACATCTTATTTTTGTATTCTAGACATCTACATAAACTTTTTGTATACGTAACATTTATGACCAGCTAACTTTGTTTTCAATGCGGGTTTATACTATCAATATTTCCACTTGCGAGCCAGTTCCTCCATTAGGGCTTAGTGTGTCCATCATTTTGGGCCAAATCGTCACTTAACATCAGATGATATCGTGGCCGTAATGCTAAACCTACGCAAAAAAATTGTATGACGCATAACGCTAGAAAACTGTAAAAAATCGAAAATAAATATTATATATATTTTTTGAGATTAAAAGCTTCTCTTTAGTTATTTCTTCTGCTTCATATATTAAAAAAAAAAACAAACGCATATTAAATTAAAAATGAGTGCACAGTTGGCCTAGCAGTTAAAGCGGTTGTAGTATGACAGGAGCTATGGATTCAAGATTCTCACGAGAAAGTTAGTCCACAAATAATCGTTCCGAGTTCAGGTGTTACTGAATATTCGTTATTCTGTGTTCAAAAAGTTCTTCTCACCTGATATTATCAAAATTGCCTACATTGGTAGATGCCATAATAAAAAAAAATATATATATACTACACCTACGTCTTGCCTGAAAAGATTCTATATAATTGTTGTAAGTGTTTTAGCATAGTATAGTGCGTTCAAATTTATTTCGTGCGAATAAATAGTTATTATAGTTATCTATTTATTTCAGTTACTATAAATAATCATGACGTATAGATAACTAGTGTCTTCAATCATACGGCCCAAAAGTTCGCAGTTATTGCAAAACATTCTAAACTACTTTAGTTTTTGAGGACAGTCCCGCTACGCCGCGTGCGAGGAAATCCGACTGTTCATATTTGCGCGAAGTAGAAAGTGTTTTTTCTCGCTCCCACATAGCGACCGTCGTACCAACTGCGCAGTAGCGCGTCACAAGTGACCTCCCTTCTGCTGCCATGGATCCACAGCTTGGCAGCAGCAAGTCCAAAGGCACTTTTCAGAGCCAAAATGCTCTAGGCCCTTTTCAGGGTCAGAACATTTTGACCGAACCACCACCGATCTCTCGCAAGCCTACGGACTCCGCGGAACCCTCAACGATTACCCCCGCACCCCGCACCGAAACGATTCCGGATTCGCCCGCTTTGCCTGACCTCTCGCCTCAAGATGTGGAACTACCTCCATCTGCTAACGTTTCACTGACCATCAGATACGAGCGCGACCTTAACTTTATCGACGACCTATTAATAACAAACATTGCATCTCAGGATATGGTGAAATGGATGGCCCTGCTTCTCAGGGTGAAAGAAGCTAGAACGGAGCATACATCCCTTAGTCGCGATGACATTGAGGCATTCGAGGCCGCCACGAAAGGGAAAGTATGCCTGCCAGACATACCCCTAACTCTGAAAAAAAGCCCTATTATAAGAGCTGCCCGAAGAAAACGAGAATTGCCAGACGAGAACGTAGGAAGGACGATAAAATGTCGTGACGATCAAATCCTTACATGTACTCCATCACCTACAACCACCCACGCACCACCGCAGGAGTACTTAGTATTGCCACCATCCGCCCCCACAATGCCGCAACCTCTTCCACAAAGGACAGGGAACAAGTGGCTACCGATGCCTAAACCACTCGCGCCGCCCGCGACATCAACCGTGACAGTTATTGCGCCGGTGCCTGTCACGCCCATGCATCTGCGATGGCTTCCACGTTCGAACATCGTTTCGAAGCCGCCCACGCATTCCATATATGCGAAAGTGACGACAGCGCCGCCGAAGCCGGTATAGCGACAGCCGTCAACCACGCCACCTTCGAAGAGCAGCACCCCCCTTCCCCTCCTGTAGCGAGGAGAGCCCCAAGCGGGGAGGATTTTATCATATCTACCCCCGATACCTATTACCGCGCTGATTACGACCGTACTGATCACGACCGCGCAGACCACGACAGCGAGGACGATAGTGCCAACCGCATCAATGGATGCACAAGGAACTACCCTGACAACAATGTCGACCCCAACTATGGCCGCTATTTCAGTCACCTCAACGTCGACTACGAATAAGCCAAGAACCGTCAGCAGGCATCGCAACCTCCCAATTGTCGTGGAGAAGCTGCCCGACTGGGCACATCACTTCAAAATGATAGCTGATAAGCTTGGACGGAGGCAATGCGCGCCCTTTCGGAATAGGTGTGAGATTCACACCATCTGATGTTGATGACTACCGGCTGATTCAATCGTACCTCACTGGGCTGGAGAGGAGCGCGGGAATCAGCTGGTTCTCCTACTCACTATCGGCGGAGAGAAGCTTGAAAGTGGCCATCCGAGGACTACCGGTAGGATCCGATTCGGAACTCATTATGGAAGCCCTTCGGGAAAAGAGGTACAAACCCGAATATGCCCGAAGAATTAAAGGAAGGAGAGGCCGCCCAGGATGCATATTCTATTGCATCCTAGAAAGAACTGGGATTACGCCGTCCATTTATGAAGCTGACGAGTTACTCTTTATGCCAGGAGTCAAACTGGAGGCATGACGAGGCAAGAAGGGATCGGCTCAATGCCACAGGTGCCAACAGTTTCACCATTCCTCTCACAATTTTCACCGCCCAATTCCAAGCGTCAGATACGGGGGACCCCAGCTAGCTTTCCAATGCGACCGCCCTAGAGAAAAGCCGGCCACCTGCGCGATCTGCGGTGGTCCGCACCCAGCTAACAACGCCCTGTACTGCCCGGTCTTCAGGCAGGAAGCCAGAAACCGCCAAGCTGAAACTGTAGCCCAGACAGGAATGTCAGGAAGACGCACAGGCGATACAGCCCCGGCCCGAGTGACTGTCGAAAAATCGGCAGCAGGGAACCTTATGGCTCCTGCAAACGACCCTACCCAACGAGGCCAAGCAACGCGAGCGAAGCCAAAGAAGAAGAGAGGGAAAATCTGAAACCGGGCCCACCCACGACTTCGCAACCGCAAGCTCCGCCCCAGCCAGAACAACAGGTTGTCGCAGAGGGCTGCATACAACCAATAAACATGATAAACGCCTTAACGGATGCCTTCCTTACCGCCAGGAGGACCATGGAGGCATGTCTCAGGATTTTGTCAAGTATATACCAGCCCAATGCTTGACTTAAAGGTTGTACATTGGAATGCCCGATCGCTCTCTCAGAAACGTCGGCTGGTCATCCACTTTATGATACCACGTCGATATAATGCTTATATCGGAAACACATCTTAGGAATGACGAGAGGTACGTCATTCCCAGTTACCAAGTTTAGCACTAGAACGAACAAAATGACCAAGGCGCTGCCATAAAGAGACTGGCAGTACTGATGAGAAAGAATATCGTCCATCAACTCCTACCAACTCAGAACCTCACCAGTTTGTATGTGCTCGGGATTTCTATCTCAGTAGACCGCAGAAAAGTGAGGATCTACGCAGCGTACAAGCCACCGATGACCACACTTGACCTCAAGGAGCTCCGTAGCGTATTAATAAATGAAGACCCCACCATTATTGCAGGCGACTCCAACTCTAATTTATAGTCGATGACCTTGTATTCCCTTTAAATTTGTAAAATAGTTAAAACACCTTTTGGAAAAATGTATCTTAACACTTAGACAGACATATAAAAATGTATTCTTACAAGGGTTCGATTTTTATGATTGCGGTACTCATAAGGAATAACGGACCTAAAATGTTCAAGGTATTTCCTTGTTATCCGACTATCTATCTGACTGTCCGTGTGTCACGGATACTTTTTTCTGAAAAGGTTTTGAGATCGTTAACAATTTGGTGTAGTTGTTATTATTTTTTAAAAAGGACATAGGACGGTAAGTATAGAGATTCGGCCTCATAAGCATATCTGGACCATCATTTGAAGATATGTTGGTACTAATAAGAAACGTTGATTGTGCAAGTTTCAAGATCTACTTTGGTTTTTGAACAAATCAAAAAGGTTCTGACAGAAACACTTTCTCAAAAACGTGTTTATCAATTTGAATGAAATTTAGTCAAATCATAGAGCTAATAAAATAACAACTAAGAATTTCATCTAATCGTTTCAAATTTGTTAATTCTAAATTAAATTGAATTCTACTAATTGATCGACAAAAAAGGCCATATTGCAAATAATAAGAATACGATTTATTTAATGTAAAAACCGGATCATTTCGATGTTTTTACCCTTGAAACCACAGAAACAAAGGTTATTCACTTACTTTAAAAGTGCAGATAACATAACATTTTCAAAGCAATAACATGAAATATTTGTTAATTGAAATACTACTATATAAATTGTACAATATATTATTTTAAAAAATTGTAAAGTAGGTATATAAAATGTTTATAATTACATTTAAAGTATGGTTTTGCATTTTAAAATACCAATATAAACATTATTTATTCATACAAAAACTAAATCAGAATTTAATTTTTATTCCCCTTATCATAATAAAAAATACTTGAAATATATTCATGACTAATCTTCATCAATTACGTTGGTATATTGTCTTAAAAAGTTAAAAATAAGAAATAGCAAAATAATAAAAAAAACTCCGAAATTTGTTTAGTGGTTCTTGAGTTATAAGCGTAACAACAGGTAGACAAACAAATAGACCGAGCTATGTAAACTAGAAAACAACAGGATAATGTAGAAATAATATGTATATAAAATACAAATATGCAGTCCGGAACCCTCAGAATATCAGTTCTACTTATCCGAGGTTTTGAGCTAAAATATAAGGTTATTTGAGATATGAGATTATACTCATAGAATATTTAAATTAAGATTCATAGTCGTCGTTCAGAATAAATAAAATAATTTTTTACAAAGTTCATTGCTCTTGCAGATCACAAATATCATTACCACGCTAAAATATTTGGTAAAAAAATTTACACCATATATTCTTGTGAAATCACCGAAAGATCTTTGATCTCATTTTTCTGCAAAAACTTGTTTGTTGAAATTATTTTTGTCTGTAAAATAAATTTGAATACCAAATTTTTTTTTCTCCCTAAAACACAGTTGAGTACAAATATCTGTACGTGTTTTAATTATTTAAAAACAAATTATAAATAAATTATTAATACCCAATGTTGATGTCGATTTCTTTAATTGCTTTTATAAGAACTATTGTTGAAAACTAGCTAAAAACATACACTATTTGATCATTTTAGAATTTGTTTTTAGCTTGGTTGTGCATAACAATATAATATTTGCATACATGTATACGCATCCTACGTAGTTTTAATTGATAATTCATAGTAATGTTCTAAGAACCTATACATAAAAAATGTAATTATATTTGTATAATTACTATAAAAAGAAAAATATATCGTGTTGTTATTTATGTATAGCATTTGTTCACATTTTATATAATGATTTTGATCAAAATAAGAGTAAACTACGATACGATTATTAAGTACCTATTACCTATTACTTTACGACGAGATAATATGCCATTCCAAGCAGTAACTTCTCCAGGAACAAAATAACTATAAAAATAACAAACGCGACATAATGCCCTATTAATCAAAGTGAGCTTAAGTCCTATATATATATATATATATATATATATATATATATATATATATATATATATATATATATATATATTATCTTATAATATATATATATATATATATATATATATATATATATATATATTATAAGATACTTCAAAATTGTCTAAAGGAATTTATTACGAAACTTTATTAATTCAATAAGTAGGTAGCTATTATCTACCACTATACCATGCTTATATTGGCTAAAGCAGAAATGTTTGATAATAAACACAACTATTGTTTTGCCCACACATACCTCTTTTCTAAGTGTATATATAGTCATATTAAAACTGATATCTCGATAGAGGTTGAAAATCCAGGCTGATGGTATATATCCTTGTTTGATGCAAGAACGGACATCGAACTAAGGCGATAAGTAATCTTATACTGACAAGAAAACGGTAAACGTCCATACTAACTGCAGCCAGCGGCCATAAACCGTCATAGTTTCATCTATATTATCTCTTTACGGCACACAATATCATTACCAATACTGAGATATGGAGTTCCGAAGAAAGGTGATTTAACCAGCAATGCTACCCACCACATACTGAATAAAAAAATACAACATGTGTGGATGAATTTACCTAGATCTAGACGAAATACGCATTTCCCAACACTGTTATTCGTTGCTTTTACATAAATGAATAACAAATAACACTAATAAACTAATATAATATTGTAAAATAACTATGAGGACTTAATGTATTTCGATTTTTAAACGGTAAAGAATACAATATGCAAAACAAGTAAATGACATTGGTCGTACGAGTTCAGTTCATTAAAAAAACATAAATACAAAAGTATTTATTTGTACAATTCTCAACCAGAACTTTTACACTATAATTGTTTTGAAATAATAAAACTGTACTGACGACATAATGTCGTATATACTTAAGCAGCAATATGGAAACAATACCTTTATTGTAAAGTAATAGGTATAATAAAGTTAGTAATAATTGTTATTGCGTTCTATGTTGAATGTTGTGTAAACAGAAATAAAAATATTAGAAAAAATAACAACCTCAGTGAAATACAATAGATCGATCACTTACACAAATAGAGGTACTTCTATTTCTCCGCTTAATTATTCAGTTAAGGTACAATCACAAATTAATATCTACTAAATAATAATAATATATATAATAAAGGGTTAGTAGTGTCCGAATAATTCATGTAGATTTAAAATATATACATTAAAACGGTTTTGTTTTAATATATTTCAGGTTTACTGTTATGACCACAATCTCATTTGATCTTTAGTATCGTCCTGGGCCAAGCTGTTGAACACGCTAAGCCTGTAGAGGGAATGGCTCTCACATGCAACTACTGGAACACACCTATAGGTATCTGGCGGCAGATTTTCAACTTGATGGTGGTAGCTAGCCAAGTGTGCATTAGAAAAACCTTCCACAATACCTTGTTTTCATCACGATGTTTTCCTTCACTGAAAGTTCAAGTTCATTGTTGGTGGTTTCGAACTCACGTCTCTTAGCACGGCGTCCACGCACACTACCATCTGAGTTATCATCGCTTCAAAATACTTTTTCTATAATGAACATTATTCTATGCTTTTTATTCCATATTAAAAAACACAGTTTAATACTTTGACATATCCCATGATCTGCCTACGTCAATGCCAAATGTGAAGTAATTTATAACCAAAATTAACGGACTCAAAGTCGCAACCAAACTTAGAACAGTTATTTGTGAATCACACGAATAATTTGTCCTGAGCGGGAATCAAACCAACAGCACTTCGGTGCGGCACTTGCAGTTAGGCAACTGCTTTTACCGTTAGGCGAAACGTGAGTCAGAATATTGTTACCTTATATATTCTTGCTAATTTATATTCATTCGTATATAATGTTTGTATTTTAAAGGTTCATAGAGTAAAGCCCAACGGCTCTTATAGCACAATTCACCACTATATATTATGTGCTGCTTGTATGGATTTCAAAAAATATCACCTTTCAAATCATAGAAGTTACTATAGATTAAGATAAGTATACGTATCTATATAATATAATTATAGAAGAAATGCAATTTTTATGAAAGTAAAATTATTTACTAGAAACAGAAAACACTTTTATAACATCATTGTATATAATTGTTATAACACGTTAATGAGTACTCGTTTCACGAATTTTATTATTACGTACTTAGTATTTATGGCATTGGTAGATAACTGACCTACTGTGATAATATCGTGCTCAAGGAACAACTTTTTACGTTCATATTTATTATATACAATTTTTAAGTAAAATATAAACATTACTTTATCGTGTTTGTGACATTGCTTTGACTTTAGAATGAAAGAGACCACGCGTTATATCACTACCGTTAAAATACCTATATCAACACTTCCATTATACTCAGTTACATAAAGACGACAATTTATAATGATATAGAGTTAATTATAAACTTTATACGAGTACATAGAACCGCATTGCAATATGTAATGTATTATATATCGATCCCGATACCGAAATTTTCTTGATTTTTTTATAGTTTAGGTTAAGCGTTGGTCATAATCTCACTTGATCTTAAGTGATGATACGGGCCAAGTTGGAAGACACGCTAAACCGGTGGAGGGACTGGCTCTCAAGTGCAATGGCCAGAGTACGGCTATTGTGTTTTGCAGCGGCAAATTTTCAATTTGAGGGTGGTAGCTAGCCAGGCGAGCATTAGAAAATGCCCTACCACCATGCTATGCTTTACTCGCGATGTTTTCCTGCACCGAAAGCTCAAGCTCATTGAAGGTGGATTCGAACTCACGTCCAGTCACGTTTTTATGGCGTAATCAGAATAATTACAGTAGTGCTATTTATCTAAATGTTGTACATCTTATTTTTGTATTCTAGACATCTACATAAACTTTTTGTATACGTAACATTTATGACCAGCTAACTTTGTTTTCAATGCGGGTTTATACTATCAATATTTCCACTTGCGAGCCAGTTCCTCCATTAGGGCTTAGTGTGTCCATCATTTTGGGCCAAATCGTCACTTAACATCAGATGATATCGTGGCCGTAATGCTAAACCTACGCAAAAAAATTGTATGACGCATAACGCTAGAAAACTGTAAAAAATCGAAAATAAATATTATATATATTTTTTGAGATTAAAAGCTTCTCTTTAGTTATTTCTTCTGCTTCATATATTAAAAAAAAAAACAAACGCATATTAAATTAAAAATGAGTGCACAGTTGGCCTAGCAGTTAAAGCGGTTGTAGTATGACAGGAGCTATGGATTCAAGATTCTCACGAGAAAGTTAGTCCACAAATAATCGTTCCGAGTTCAGGTGTTACTGAATATTCGTTATTCTGTGTTCAAAAAGTTCTTCTCACCTGATATTATCAAAATTGCCTACATTGGTAGATGCCATAATAAAAAAATATATATATATACTACACCTACGTCTTGCCTGAAAAGATTCTATATAATTGTTGTAAGTGTTTTAGCATAGTATAGTGCGTTCAAATTTATTTCGTGCGAATAAATAGTTATTATAGTTATCTATTTATTTCAGTTACTATAAATAATCATGACGTATAGATAACTAGTGTCTTCAATCATACGGCCCAAAAGTTCGCAGTTATTGCAAAACATTCTAAACTACTTTAGTTTTTGAGGACAGTCCCGCTACGCCGCGTGCGAGGAAATCCGACTGTTCATATTTGCGCGAAGTAGAAAGTGTTTTTTCTCGCTCCCACATAGCGACCGTCGTACCAACTGCGCAGTAGCGCGTCACAAGTGACCTCCCTTCTGCTGCCATGGATCCACAGCTTGGCAGCAGCAAGTCCAAAGGCACTTTTCAGAGCCAAAATGCTCTAGGCCCTTTTCAGGGTCAGAACATTTTGACCGAACCACCACCGATCTCTCGCAAGCCTACGGACTCCGCGGTACCCTCAACGATTACCCCCGCACCCCGCACCGAAACGATTCCGGATTCGCCCGCTTTGCCTGACCTCTCGCCTCAAGATGTGGAACTACCTCCATCTGCTAACGTTTCACTGACCATCAGATACGAGCGCGACCTTAACTTTATCGACGACCTATTAATAACAAACATTGCATCTCAGGATATGGTGAAATGGATGGCCCTGCTTCTCAGGGTGAAAGAAGCTAGAACGGAGCATACATCCCTTAGTCGCGATGACATTGAGGCATTCGAGGCCGCCACGAAAGGGAAAGTATGCCTGCCAGACATACCCCTAACTCTGAAAAAAAGCCCTATTATAAGAGCTGCCCGAAGAAAACGAGAATTGCCAGACGAGAACGTAGGAAGGACGATAAAATGTCGTGACGATCAAATCCTTACATGTACTCCATCACCTACAACCACCCACGCACCACCGCAGGAGTACTTAGTATTGCCACCATCCGCCCCCACAATGCCGCAACCTCTTCCACAAAGGACAGGGAACAAGTGGCTACCGATGCCTAAACCACTCGCGCCGCCCGCGACATCAACCGTGACAGTTATTGCGCCGGTGCCTGTCACGCCCATGCATCTGCGATGGCTTCCACGTTCGAACATCGTTTCGAAGCCGCCCACGCATTCCATATATGCGAAAGTGACGACAGCGCCGCCGAAGCCGGTATAGCGACAGCCGTCAACCACGCCACCTTCGAAGAGCAGCACCCCCCTTCCCCTCCTGTAGCGAGGAGAGCCCCAAGCGGGGAGGATTTTATCATATCTACCCCCGATACCTATTACCGCGCTGATTACGACCGTACTGATCACGACCGCGCAGACCACGACAGCGAGGACGATAGTGCCAACCGCATCAATGGATGCACAAGGAACTACCCTGACAACAATGTCGACCCCAACTATGGCCGCTATTTCAGTCACCTCAACGTCGACTACGAATAAGCCAAGAACCGTCAGCAGGCATCGCAACCTCCCAATTGTCGTGGAGAAGCTGCCCGACTGGGCACATCACTTCAAAATGATAGCTGATAAGCTTGGACGGAGGCAATGCGCGCCCTTTCGGAATAGGTGTGAGATTCACACCATCTGATGTTGATGACTACCGGCTGATTCAATCGTACCTCACTGGGCTGGAGAGGAGCGCGGGAATCAGCTGGTTCTCCTACTCACTATCGGCGGAGAGAAGCTTGAAAGTGGCCATCCGAGGACTACCGGTAGGATCCGATTCGGAACTCATTATGGAAGCCCTTCGGGAAAAGAGGTACAAACCCGAATATGCCCGAAGAATTAAAGGAAGGAGAGGCCGCCCAGGATGCATATTCTATTGCATCCTAGAAAGAACTGGGATTACGCCGTCCATTTATGAAGCTGACGAGTTACTCTTTATGCCAGGAGTCAAACTGGAGGCATGACGAGGCAAGAAGGGATCGGCTCAATGCCACAGGTGCCAACAGTTTCACCATTCCTCTCACAATTTTCACCGCCCAATTCCAAGCGTCAGATACGGGGGACCCCAGCTAGCTTTCCAATGCGACCGCCCTAGAGAAAAGCCGGCCACCTGCGCGATCTGCGGTGGTCCGCACCCAGCTAACAACGCCCTGTACTGCCCGGTCTTCAGGCAGGAAGCCAGAAACCGCCAAGCTGAAACTGTAGCCCAGACAGGAATGTCAGGAAGACGCACAGGCGATACAGCCCCGGCCCGAGTGACTGTCGAAAAATCGGCAGCAGGGAACCTTATGGCTCCTGCAAACGACCCTACCCAACGAGGCCAAGCAACGCGAGCGAAGCCAAAGAAGAAGAGAGGGAAAATCTGAAACCGGGCCCACCCACGACTTCGCAACCGCAAGCTCCGCCCCAGCCAGAACAACAGGTTGTCGCAGAGGGCTGCATACAACCAATAAACATGATAAACGCCTTAACGGATGCCTTCCTTACCGCCAGGAGGACCATGGAGGCATGTCTCAGGATTTTGTCAAGTATATACCAGCCCAATGCTTGACTTAAAGGTTGTACATTGGAATGCCCGATCGCTCTCTCAGAAACGTCGGCTGGTCATCCACTTTATGATACCACGTCGATATAATGCTTATATCGGAAACACATCTTAGGAATGACGAGAGGTACGTCATTCCCAGTTACCAAGTTTAGCACTAGAACGAACAAAATGACCAAGGCGCTGCCATAAAGAGACTGGCAGTACTGATGAGAAAGAATATCGTCCATCAACTCCTACCAACTCAGAACCTCACCAGTTTGTATGTGCTCGGGATTTCTATCTCAGTAGACCGCAGAAAAGTGAGGATCTACGCAGCGTACAAGCCACCGATGACCACACTTGACCTCAAGGAGCTCCGTAGCGTATTAATAAATGAAGACCCCACCATTATTGCAGGCGACTCCAACTCTAATTTATAGTCGATGACCTTGTATTCCCTTTAAATTTGTAAAATAGTTAAAACACCTTTTGGAAAAATGTATCTTAACACTTAGACAGACATATAAAAATGTATTCTTACAAGGGTTCGATTTTTATGATTGCGGTACTCATAAGGAATAACGGACCTAAAATGTTCAAGGTATTTCCTTGTTATCCGACTATCTATCTGACTGTCCGTGTGTCACGGATACTTTTTTCTGAAAAGGTTTTGAGATCGTTAACAATTTGGTGTAGTTGTTATTATTTTTTAAAAAGGACATAGGACGGTAAGTATAGAGATTCGGCCTCATAAGCATATCTGGACCATCATTTGAAGATATGTTGGTACTAATAAGAAACGTTGATTGTGCAAGTTTCAAGATCTACTTTGGTTTTTGAACAAATCAAAAAGGTTCTGACAGAAACACTTTCTCAAAAACGTGTTTATCAATTTGAATGAAATTTAGTCAAATCATAGAGCTAATAAAATAACAACTAAGAATTTCATCTAATCGTTTCAAATTTGTTAATTCTAAATTAAATTGAATTCTACTAATTGATCGACAAAAAAGGCCATATTGCAAATAATAAGAATACGATTTATTTAATGTAAAAACCGGATCATTTCGATGTTTTTACCCTTGAAACCACAGAAACAAAGGTTATTCACTTACTTTAAAAGTGCAGATAACATAACATTTTCAAAGCAATAACATGAAATATTTGTTAATTGAAATACTACTATATAAATTGTACAATATATTATTTTAAAAAATTGTAAAGTAGGTATATAAAATGTTTATAATTACATTTAAAGTATGGTTTTGCATTTTAAAATACCAATATAAACATTATTTATTCATACAAAAACTAAATCAGAATTTAATTTTTATTCCCCTTATCATAATAAAAAATACTTGAAATATATTCATGACTAATCTTCATCAATTACGTTGGTATATTGTCTTAAAAAGTTAAAAATAAGAAATAGCAAAATAATAAAAAAAACTCCGAAATTTGTTTAGTGGTTCTTGAGTTATAAGCGTAACAACAGGTAGACAAACAAATAGACCGAGCTATGTAAACTAGAAAACAACAGGATAATGTAGAAATAATATGTATATAAAATACAAATATGCAGTCCGGAACCCTCAGAATATCAGTTCTACTTATCCGAGGTTTTGAGCTAAAATATAAGGTTATTTGAGATATGAGATTATACTCATAGAATATTTAAATTAAGATTCATAGTCGTCGTTCAGAATAAATAAAATATTTTTTTACAAAGTTCATTGCTCTTGCAGATCACAAATATCATTACCACGCTAAAATATTTGGTAAAAAAATTTACACCATATATTCTTGTGAAATCACCGAAAGATCTTTGATCTCATTTTTCTGCAAAAACTTGTTTGTTGAAATTATTTTTGTCTGTAAAATAAATTTGAATACCAAATTTTTTTTTCTCCCTAAAACACAGTTGAGTACACATATCTGTACGTGTTTTAATTATTTAAAAACAAATTATAAATAAATTATTAATACCCAATGTTGATGTCGATTTCTTTAATTGCTTTTATAAGAACTATTGTTGAAAACTAGCTAAAAACATACACTATTTGATCATTTTAGAATTTGTTTTTAGCTTGGTTGTGCATAACAATATAATATTTGCATACATGTATACGCATCCTACGTAGTTTTAATTGATAATTCATAGTAATGTTCTAAGAACCTATACATAAAAAATGTAATTATATTTGTATAATTACTATAAAAAGAAAAATATATCGTGTTGTTATTTATGTATAGCATTTGTTCACATTTTATATAATGATTTTGATCAAAATAAGAGTAAACTACGATACGATTATTAAGTACCTATTACCTATTACTTTACGACGAGATAATATGCCATTCCAAGCAGTAACTTCTCCAGGAACAAAATAACTATAAAAATAACAAACGCGACATAATGCCCTATTAATCAAAGTGAGCTTAAGTCCTATATATATATATATATATATATATATATTATAAGATACTTCAAAATTGTCTAAAGGAATTTATTACGAAACTTTATTAATTCAATAAGTAGGTAGCTATTATCTACCACTATACCATGCTTATATTGGCTAAAGCAGAAATGTTTGATAATAAACACAACTATTGTTTTGCCCACACATACCTCTTTTCTAAGTGTATATATAGTCATATTAAAACTGATATCTCGATAGAGGTTGAAAATCCAGGCTGATGGTATATATCCTTGTTTGATGCAAGAACGGACATCGAACTAAGGCGATAAGTAATCTTATACTGACAAGAAAACGGTAAACGTCCATACTAACTGCAGCCAGCGGCCATAAACCGTCATAGTTTCATCTATATTATCTCTTTACGCCTCACAATATCATTACCAATACTGAGATATGGAGTTCCGAAGAAAGGTGATTTAACCAGCAATGCTACCCACCACATACTGAATAAAAAAATACAACATGTGTGGATGAATTTACCTAGATCTAGACGAAATACGCATTTCCCAACACTGTTATTCGTTGCTTTTACATAAATGAATAACAAATAACACTAATAAACTAATATAATATTGTAAAATAACTATGAGGACTTAATGTATTTCGATTTTTAAACGGTAAAGAATACAATATGCAAAACAAGTAAATGACATTGGTCGTACGAGTTCAGTTCATTAAAAAAACATAAATACAAAAGTATTTATTTGTACAATTCTCAACCAGAACTTTTACACTATAATTGTTTTGAAATAATAAAACTGTACTGACGACATAATGTCGTATATACTTAAGCAGCAATATGGAAACAATACCTTTATTGTAAAGTAATAGGTATAATAAAGTTAGTAATAATTGTTATTGCGTTCTATGTTGAATGTTGTGTAAACAGAAATAAAAATATTAGAAAAAATAACAACCTCAGTGAAATACAATAGATCGATCACTTACACAAATAGAGGTACTTCTATTTCTCCGCTTAATTATTCAGTTAAGGTACAATCACAAATTAATATCTACTAAATAATAATAATATATATAATAAAGGGTTAGTAGTGTCCGAATAATTCATGTAGATTTAAAATATATACATTAAAACGGTTTTGTTTTAATATATTTCAGGTTTACTGTTATGACCACAATCTCATTTGATCTTTAGTATCGTCCTGGGCCAAGCTGTTGAACACGCTAAGCCTGTAGAGGGAATGGCTCTCACATGCAACTACTGGAACACACCTATAGGTATCTGGCGGCAGATTTTCAACTTGATGGTGGTAGCTAGCCAAGTGTGCATTAGAAAAACCTTCCACAATACCTTGTTTTCATCACGATGTTTTCCTTCACTGAAAGTTCAAGTTCATTGTTGGTGGTTTCGAACTCACGTCTCTTAGCACGGCGTCCACGCACACTACCATCTGAGTTATCATCGCTTCAAAATACTTTTTCTATAATGAACATTATTCTATGCTTTTTATTCCATATTAAAAAACACAGTTTAATACTTTGACATATCCCATGATCTGCCTACGTCAATGCCAAATGTGAAGTAATTTATAACCAAAATTAACGGACTCAAAGTCGCAACCAAACTTAGAACAGTTATTTGTGAATCACACGAATAATTTGTCCTGAGCGGGAATCAAACCAACAGCACTTCGGTGCGGCACTTGCAGTTAGGCAACTGCTTTTACCGTTAGGCGAAACGTGAGTCAGAATATTGTTACCTTATATATTCTTGCTAATTTATATTCATTCGTATATAATGTTTGTATTTTAAAGGTTCATAGAGTAAAGCCCAACGGCTCTTATAGCACAATTCACCACTATATATTATGTGCTGCTTGTATGGATTTCAAAAAATATCACCTTTCAAATCATAGAAGTTACTATAGATTAAGATAAGTATACGTATCTATATAATATAATTATAGAAGAAATGCAATTTTTATGAAAGTAAAATTATTTACTAGAAACAGAAAACAATCGTTTTAGGTCCGTTTAATGTTTTATGAAATTAAATTAAAACTATGGTGATTATAATATATATATTAAGGGCAACAGGATAGGTTTATGAGTTTGTTTTCCTTAAAGCTAAATGTGTGTGAGTGTGTCTAGTTTAAAATCCAGAAGTAAATGAAACAGTTTCAACATGCACTATCCCTAATGACAGCGAACTGATATAATAGAATGTTGTAATTAACTAAAACTAAAAACTATTAATATAAGAAAACTGTAGCGAAGCCGAATATAAAATTAAATATTACATTAAATAGTTGTTAAATATTATAATTGTGGTATACTTTAGTATAGACGCTAAAAATTACACGTTTTTATTCTCTGTCTGCATGTCCGATCTCCAACAACTATTTAAAAATAGTTTATAGGTTTAATACTATAAACACAGTCTCACACACTTGTGCCGGAACACACCTACAGGTATTTGGCGGTAGATTTTCAACTTGAGGGTGGTAAGTAGCCGAGCAGGCATAAGAAAATACCCTACCATAGATTCGGATGAAATTTAACGTAGTGAGAAGTATATACTAAGAGAGTATTGATCAGCATATACAAACTTTTTGTTCCATAAAACGAAAACATTCCTCTTGGCTAGGGGATAAGACAATAAACTGCAGCTCCGACTGATCAAGCACCATGATAATTGAACATAGATAGTTTGGATAGAGAGTAAATTCATGTAAGTCGTCATCGACATGGTCACATAACTTAGTATAACTCCTATTATCCTATAATCCTCCTATAAATCCTATTAGTATAACTTATTGTGCTGTAAACATATTTGATTTACAAGTTTTAATTAAATATTAAACAATTAATTTGGATATCTAAAAATAACATCTGTTTGTTTATAGTTTTAAGTGTTCACTTCACTCGCGCGATACAGTGACACTCTACATCACTGAAAGTACATCATCACACCGCATACTATCCATGCACACCTACACGTTAAGTACACGGTTCTGTAAGGGACTACCCCCACGATCCTTGTTGTTATCCGCAGCATCCCAAGCCGAGGTTCGGCCATTCTGGCACCCTTGCGCTCGCTGCCTCGGAGCTGAGTGCCCTTAGCACTCGCCCCAAAAAGTTCGGTGAAGCTGTCAAAGCCCTTACGGCTAACAGCGTATGTCAAATAAAAAAAAAAAAAAAAAAAAAATGTTCACTTCTGTCGGCAGCCCTCATGACTGCTTTGATTTTTTTTTAATACAATAGAGTATGGTCAAGTTAATGCTTACTGGAAAAGACAGGAAAAAGTTAGCAAGGCTAGCTCGTATATAATATAAATAAATGGAGTGTTCAAAATTAGCTTCTAGCACAATTTGTGACGTATAGTTACACTTCTAAAATAATGTAATATATTTAATAGGTAAGGATTACTCAATACTTTACAGTGACATAATTAATCGTTTATGTATTCTATAATTGTAACAGCCAACAACCGACATTGGAATGTTACCTAACAGTTGTTATTTAAAAATTTCTCAAGCGACGACCGTGACCATTAAGAGAGATCACGTACCGCCATTGACACAAAAGAAAATGACCTCAAATTTTTTGCACCCAGTACAGTATTATCATTTTAATTAAATCTTATACAATGGTTTTGGTGTCATATTACTACAATTTTATAGTTATGTAAAAATCTAATTAATAATATTAGCAACGATTATACAGAAATTAGCATGAAATTGAAAACTGTTTCAAATAATTTTGAATAGTAATTTTGTTTCATTGCTTAAAATTGTAAAATCTGTGGATAAGCTCCAATGCTTCTGAGTCTTCCAGTGCGTCACATTTTAAGCACGTACTATATATGTATACATAAGTATGCAAGTGCAATCAAACTCAGGTCATTAAGAGCCTCGGGCTTTATGTATCCTGTTGGTAAAATAAAAGAAAAAGGTTAATCAAAATCTACCGACACTTTAATTTTATGCAGTCGATATGATTACATTTTCCTAATACTGTTGTACTTATAACGTTCATATTACATGATAGGATCTATTTGTAATTGATGGATAGTAAGAATTGTTCTATTTGTACTACTGTATATCTGTATATACTGTCAAAAGGTTTATTGCGCTTTCGTGGACTTGGAAAAGGCTTATGATAGTGTGGTGAGGAATGAATTGTGGGCGACGTTGTCTATATATGGGGTGAGCGGCAACTTGATATGAGCACTGAGGTCACTCTATGAGAGTTCTAGTGCTTGTGTCAGGATTAACGGAGCCTACACAGACTGATTTAGCATCGATAAAGGTGTTAGACAGGGATGTGCAGCGTCGCCATGGCTGTTTAATCTATATATAGACAATTGCTTGAAAGATTTGAAAGAGAGTGATTATGAACATAAAATGAATGGTCTGACTGTCAAATGCCTCCTATACGCTGATGACCAGGTTATACTGGCATCATCAGCTGAGGAGTTGCAGGCGATGGTCAGTATTTTGAAAAGAGACGTAACGAGAAAAAGAATGAAAGTGAATGCCAGTAAAACGAAAGTAATGGTTTTTGAAAATGAAGAAAGGAAGTGTGCAGTTTTGATTGATGGAGAAAGAGTGGAACAAGTGGAAGAGTTTATATACTTGGGGTCAATGATTACCAGAGATGGAAAGTGTGACCGTGATACTGAGCGAAGAGTTGTGTTAGGGAATCGAGTGAACGGGGCCCTGCGTAACTTTATGTGCAGCCGGAATGTGTCTACAAAGGCACGTTTGACTGTGCATCGAGGTGTGCTACACCCTACACTTATGTATGGAAGCGAGTGCTGGGTCTGGTAGAAGAAACATGAAAGCAAGATTAATGCAGTAGAGACCAGAAGTCTAAGAAGTATAGCTGGCATAAAAATGATAGATAAAGTAAGGAATAGTGTGATAAGGGAACGTTGTGGTGTGGTAGAGGATGTAGTGACAAAGATAGAGAAAGGGATGCTTAATTGGTATGGGCATGTAGAGAGGATGGATGAAAGAAGATTAACAAAACAAATTTACAAGGCGAGTGTGAATGGGCAAGCTGGTAAGGGTCGGCCTAGGCGAACATATCTCAATCAGATCGAGGACGTTCTGGAGAAAGGCCAGGTCAAAAGTACCCGTAACCGAAGAGCATGTATGAAGGTTCTTATGAAAGTAAAAGAAGCGAAAGATGTATGTCAGGATCGTAGCAAGTGGAAGGATGTGGTCTCTGCCTACCCTTATGGGAGAGAGGCGTGATAGTATGTATGTATTGTTATATTTACGTGGTAGAAGACGATATACACTGTTCGTAGATTGAATCGTTAATAGGAACGAATAGCTTCACAATGGTGAACACCCATCGGAATAGGCAGCATGAGCTTCACCATAAGAACGACCTGTTGAAAGTTGTGTAAGCTCGTTAGTACGAGCAATTCAAGACCAGAAGTAAGGGCAATTTTGGGGTCACCTATATATACATATTATGGATGTGTTTGGATAATTAGTTTATGAATAATGAAGCGAAAGATAATATCAAACCTCTCTTAGAAGATGAAATATGATTTTGAACAATTTTATTACCAACAGCGTATTAGTAGAATCGAGTAATAATAATTAAATGTTTTTTGGATGATCATTTTTTCTGTGCTCACATTGTTTAATCATATCATCATAGCCACTTAACGCCATTTATATTTCTGTTCACCTTAAAACCAATATAGCTTAATAAATAAGATATCTGATTATAATGATTTCTTATGTTTACGCGAATATTAATCATCGAAATAAAAAGCTTTTCACCAGCTTTTGACTAGGAAGGCTGAAAAGCTTTCGAAACGTCGGGATCATAATTAATAAATAACCGCGATAAAATCCATTTAAATTTGTTTTATTTCCATATTTGATTATCTTGACCAATCGGTCAGATGCCAACGAAAGTAATCTTTTCATTTGGACGTACAACGTACAATATAATATAAAGGTTCAGTTCACAACGTACGATATAATAAAACGAACCCAAAAAAATATATAAAACATTAATAAGAGCACATACTTTTTACAATAAAGGTTATATAAGGAATTAACATCATCTAAATATATCAATGCTTAGCAAAATCCTTTTCCAGAGTTACAATGGCAAAGTTCTATTTTCTATGCTAACACATGAAAAGTTGTATATTTTCCGATTTGGCGACAGTAGATGAGAAAATCTAAGGATATAGTTTTTCCTATGGTATCTTGTTTGATAAAATTTTGCTGGTCGAAATATTAATGATTAAGTGAAAAAATATATCTATTTACCTGTCAGATTTAAAAGTTAAACGTAGATACCTACATATAATTAAAGTGAACATTCTTGTTTTGCAGGTGACTCGCAGGTATCTTATTTATACTCGATACGCAGATTCAACTTCACCGAAATTGAATATAGTGTTTATGGCACTATCAACATCGTCCTCGGACTTTTTGGTAAATTAATTTGTTTTAATTCTTTCAATCACCAGATTAACTACATACATTACTGTTAAGAATTAGTTTTGAATCAATAGCAAGATAATCCTAGCTTTTTTCGTTTGGTATTAAATAACATATAATCAAGTATGAAAAAGAAGAATAGAAATAATAATAAGTAGAATAGAGATTTTAATACTGCGCGTATGTTACTTTAACTTGAAGAAGTTAGTAAGCCTTTATAAAATGCTCTATACACTGTTTTTAATATCGATCATGTCACGAGACTTAGAAAGTATACAACTAAGTTTTAACCTTTTACGTAGTAAAATATTATAAGAGAATATTCCTTAAAATAGGAAACGAATTATTATAGAAGTTCGACTGCTACACCTCCACTACAATTTCCATCGCAGTTAGAAGTTAGATAGAAATTATGACTGACTACAGAACTGTAATTCTTTTAAAGTTAGCTGGGCAACCTGTAAATAGTAGTGCTTAATTAAAATCTGATTTAAACCATACTAGATTCATAGAACCATTATCTATGACTTCGGCGAGTTAATATTGATTTTGTCAAACAAATTGGATGTCGCAATAAAAAGTTTCATACAAAGTTTATCCCTCTCTTTACCCCACTTCCTATAAGTTTTTTGTCTATCACCGTCTCCAAGTTCACATCTATTTCTATACCAAAATTCACCATAATCGATTCAGTGGTTAAGTCATGAAAGCATAACAAGCAAACAAACTCACGTACGCATTTATAATATTAGTAAGGGTTAATAAGGATTTCTGATCTTTGGTACAAAAACACAGAATTGTTAGTAGCAAACCAGATTGAAGGTACTGAGAGTCGAATGGAATCGCAATTGAAATTATATTATTCCTCCATTTGGTTTAGTGTATCTTGCAAATCCTTTTCGTAGTTATTACTTTCACCGCTGTGCTAGGTAAAAACCTTGTGAGAAATCTAAACGAGATTCGAATTACCTAGATACACTTTTTATCCCGACCTCCGCGTTGCCACACGTTTGTAAGTTATGCACTGCCGTTCGCCAGTGCTGGGCGCGCGTCGACTGTCGCAATGTGACATGTTTTCAATTTTATTATTTTCTAAACAGAATTCAAATTATTTATTCTTGTATATTATTATTATATTCTCTATCTATAATAATTCTCTTTGTATTTATAGGTTTAGCTTTTATCCGCGGCTTCGTTTGCGTTAACAAACAAACTCACTTTCGCATTTATAATATTAGTAAGGATGTATTATTTTTATAGGTTATGGCCAAAATTTCACCTATGTTAAGTGACGGTGTGGGCCAACGTGGACACGCTTAGCCTAGTACATGGTCTGACTCTCCAGTTTAACTGCCGGAACACGTCTATAGGGATTTGGCGGCAGATTTCAACTTGAGGGTGATAGCTGGCCAGGTTGCGATTTAGAAAAAATCATACCACCATGCAATGGTTTCATCACGCTGTTTTCCTTTATTAAAAGCTCAAGCTCATTTCAGCGATTCCAACTCTCGCCATTTGACGTAGCGTCCGTATACACTACCAACTTTGCCTCCATCGCTACAAATCGCTTCATTTAATCACCCAGTGGATACTTCTATATAGTTTGCGCTATTACACTTATGTCAGCCCAGTTTAATCTGAAAGACAGTTTGAGTTGTGGTGTATTGGGTAAGTTATTAAAAAAGTACCTGAGTAACGTTGTTCAAAAAGAACACGCAGTGATCATTCATCTATCTGCAATAATTGCTCGTATGCCGGGCTACAAGTGTATCGATAGTTGTAATGTAATACAAAGTACGATAGGCAACTAGTCCATAGTCGTCGTTTTCATGCCTTTCAAACCTACTTATTTCGCAAAAGCAATGCCATAGCAAAAAGCTCTAAATATTCGTTTTCAAATTCGTATTATGTATGAGCTTAAGTGTTACCAATTTAAACTTAATTTGTCAATTTACTGCCAATTATTATCAACTTTTATCTTTTAACAAAAAGTCGGGGTTGTAGAACTACATTAACGACTTTTATTGAGAATTACTTGATATTACCAATCAAGTGACATATACCGCTTTGAAGCCCAGGTTAATGTGAAAAGGAGATTTGTAAATGGTTTTTACCAGCATTAAAAAGCTGTATGCGTAGATATATCAAATAAATTTCTATATCACCGCGTTAGGCAGTTTATTTAATTAAACTATGAGGCTATGATTCTAAACTTATACAATAGAACTACAAGCCACGGAAAATAAAGTAATACATTCACTATTTACAAAAATATATGCAATACCATATAGCATAGCCTGTAGCTATGCAAGGTTTTACACCTTAGAATTACATATAAAAGTATATATAACTCCATTGAAAGTACTAAAAGTGTACGGGAAAACGATGTGGAAACTGCTACAATCGATATTATTATTGGCTCTAGGTTCTAGGTACTATTTTCACTTCGCTAATAATAAACCGTTTTAAACTAGTTTCGAGCTAGTGAAGTAGTTAGTTTTTGAACAAATAAAATAAATTATTGTTATATATAAATATACTATCAATGATCGTGCTTGTATCTCTCAATATAAGTCATATTGAGGTTAAATTACGCAAAGTATTTAATCATGGTTTACTTTATTAAAACAAATTAGATAAAAAATACTGTGTTGCATCTTAGTTACATTCAGAGTTCATTTTATCGGTTTATGTCAAGGTTTCTGCATTCGCGTAAAAGAACCGCATTCATAACGCAATCCGATACTATTTACTTTCCCATTCGAAAACAGATTTCATTTATATTTTAATAGAGTACATTTTACAACTTGATAAGAATGATTTAAATTTACTATTATTTCCAGTTATCAGAATCCGATATTCATATTTTGGTTGGGGCTACTACTAATATATAAGTAGAATTAATTCAATTTGTGTCAGTTTGAATTATAATTAATTATCCTTATCCTTACTTCCTTACTAATATTATAAATGTGAAACTGACTTAGTTTGTTACAATTTCACACCTAAACCGCAAAACCGAATATGTTGAATTTTGGTATAGAGATAGATAGGAGCTTGTTAGACGGTGATAGGCTACTTTTTTTTCGCGAAAACCCTATTGAAAGTACGGTAAAGTAACTTTGTATGAAACTTTCGATTACGTTATCCGATTTATTTGACAAAATCAATTTTAACACGAGCGAAACTGCTCGTAAAACCTAGTGTTGATATAAACGAACAGTAACTTTTTATTTATTTATTTTGGGTTCACACCGAGTCCTTTTACGAATAGATAGGAGACGGTAAATGTGTACATCTCGATCCCATCATAAACCAGATGTAACAACTAGAACGATCAGTCGATGTCATATCTAGTAATCAAGCTGGGTGCTGTGTCGTTCTATCAGATTATATCGAGACAACTACGAACACGGTATTAAACAAGTCTCAGCGACTCGGGTCTGGTTGAATCAGAGTATATTCAGCGGTCAATAGACTTGCAAGTATAGTGTTTCTTAATTTCGCCATATTATTATGAAAACCAGGGCATCTAAAAATGATACTCATATTTATATATGGCCATACTTGTAATCTCTATGTAAATAACGTCATTTAATCGCCGCCTTAAACGAGTAAACTAAATACATATGACAATATGTTTATTTGTATGTAAGTAGGTCGTGTGCCGAATTTAAAACCTTTTTAATACATAGTTTACTTTCATTTTGTAATGCGTTACAATCTTCTAGCTGTGCCCGCGACTCGTTCGCGCAGAACTAAAAATTGTTTAATTATTTTTACTCGTTTTTGTAACTTTTTTCAAGACAGCTTTGTTTCTATTAATGGTAGCATGTTGTTAAGCAGCCTAATGCCTTTCTCAATGACTGTTCCATCAAAAACAAAAAGACATTTTGAAAACCATATGGTAGTAGATAAGATTAGCGTGTTCACATAAACACACTAACAAACTTTTCCGCTTTATAATATTAGTATAAATATAGATATAACTTTGTTACCTACTTGTATAGCAAAAACAAACAGATTATTAATATATTCGAACATTAATTATACAAATTTTCTTTATTTGATTTTAACACATTTGATTGAACATTGAAATTATATTTTGGCTACATTTAATAATTATCTTCCTTCAGACTTTTTAATTGGAACATGGTGATAAAATCATAAACTTTACAAATTTATTTACAGGGACTGTATTTTGCATATCGATTCTTAGTAAAAGGTTCAGAGTGCAAGACAGCGTTATAGGAAGTTTAGCAGGTATGAGCAGGATAGCCGGATGTTTCATGTTCGCTTTCGCACCAACTCGATTATGGTTCTATTCAGCTCCTGTCTTCAATATCTTCAGTCATACAGGTCTTACTGCGGTAAGATCGATTGCTACCAAAAGTGTACCTACTGAAGAAGTTGGTAAGTTTAAAATTATGTTTATTAGAATATGTATCATCAATGAAAGCTTTACTATTAATAATATAATTCCTAAGCCCCGAACCCCGAGCCAAATAGCTTTTTTGTACAATCATTGACTGAAGAGAAAACAAAACGAGTATGCGTTTACACTGTCAACTTATATAGACCATTTCTTGGATATAATTTTTTAGTGCATATTGTTGACGAATGATGTTAGTTTTCTATGTTATCGAGTCATGTAGAACGACACGTGTGCCCGAAGTCCGGGATCATCCGAATAACCATGACTGTAATTCTCTTTTGTTTTGATGAATTTCGTGATCAGAGATATATCCTATAGGGGGTTGCACTTAAACATAAGAGGAACGATTGCCAATGGTTTGCAAATTGTTTGCCTTTAGTATACCTGATTTATGTACGGTAAATCAATGTACAGAATTTCTACATTGCTATGCAGATACTTAGCGTTCACAACGCTTCAAATATACATTGAGCTAGTCCACATGAGAGCAATGGTCGTTGTGATCGTGGCGAATATGTCTCTAATGATGTTATCATTTTCACTTATCCTAAACACATAAAGACCCATCTGCAAAGGTGGACCCACATTCCACTTTAGTTAATGATTGTGGGCAAGTGGAACGAAATAAACAGCGGTTGTTAGCGTGACTGCTGTGAATGCTAAGTGAAACGTACGTAACATATGCATCCTTTAATTATGTAAGGAGTAAATGACCGTACTTGCCCTACAAAAAATTTTCGTGTAAATACTACTAGCTGGATA
Organism: Actias luna; assembly: GCA_039707435.1. Taxonomy (NCBI): domain Eukaryota; kingdom Metazoa; phylum Arthropoda; class Insecta; order Lepidoptera; family Saturniidae; genus Actias; species Actias luna. The sequence goes on along the minus strand of JAZHAC010000006.1, from coordinate 8,653,756 downwards.
GTACTATATAGAAAGTAAGAAATCATTTAATCCTAATAAAAGGCATGAGAGCAAAAAAGGAAACTATCAATAAAAATATTACAAAAATACAGACATAAATAATAATAGTACATGTTATCTAACTGCATGTCTTACTTATAGCATAGAGCGTCCAGCTCTGCGTATGCTAAAGCGTCCGAAATACTCAGCACTGATTTTCAGCTGGAACCGATATAGTGGGAGGCATTCTCCAATGTCCACCCGGCTAGCTACCATTATTATGTCACCAAATACTTATGGGTGTCTTCTGGCAATTGCACTTGAGCGTCCTTCCCTCCAACTAAGATTAATGTGTCCACCAGCTAAAACTGATTGGTTACTTAAAATCGTGTGAGACAGTGGTCAAACGCTAAACTTAAAGTATTTAAAAAAAGTTTATTTAACTGTGAAAAATGTGTAAGTTCCTGATTGCACTGATTTCGATATGTCTTTTGAATGTTGTACTATTAGCAATTCTTTTTGGTATCTGTTTTATATTTACTTGTCTAAAATGAAATAACTAAAATTATAATTTTGGAATTATTGTACGATATTTATTATGAAATGGAAGATCAACTCACGAAACTCATTTTCCAGCTAAACTGAGCGCACTGATGGGTGTATCAGAAGCTTTAGCGCCATCTATATACATGCCTGTCTCTAGTTATATATATATAAAAACTATAGAAACGTTTCCCGGTGCTTTCTATATGTTTGATGCCGTCCTCACGGTGTATGCTTTGGGTCTGTTCGGGTAAGTTAACTCATATAATCTATTCTGTATTTAATTTCTTAAGTATATAATATATATTCTCTAGATACATATAATACGTTTTCTGGATGTTGGCAACAGTGCCATGCATTAGGTTCAACTATAGCGAAGAATCAGCCATGTGACGCTGTATGAAAATAAAAAACATCAAAGATCCATCCAAGATACATAGTTTGACGGAAATAATGTTGAATATGGGCTTAGTATAAGAATATTTATACTGTTGCTTAACATTCTCGTTGACTACGCCATGAGATTGAAAATCAGGAGATTAGTATTTTAATTATGAAATAAACCACCAATTTTATTTATTCTATACATGAAATACCTCGAATGATTAAAATTAATAAAGATTACTAAGCACTTCACAACAAATATATTCAACATATATACATGGATGTATATCAACACATATACAAATAATAAATGAATGAGTTCATCTATTTCGAATACAATTTAACAAAGTCATATACTTCCTAGTTTTAAAAGACAAAACATATGTTAATTAAAATGTACTATGTCTATTTTCTAATATCTTGAAAGGTAACCCGGGTAATTTATTCATAATTGGTATACATCGTTACATTACTTGAGGATAATGTTCTATTGGTTATTGCATTTTTATATTTAAAACTATAGAACGTAGTTAACTAAGAACGTAGAAACGTTTTAGAGAAAAACGAACGACCTTATTTCCTGGTGAAAATGAATTTATTAATTTCCTCGAGCAACGCGTAAAACATATTACCCGGGTTCAGGTCAAGGCAGGAGGCCTATGTGCTAACTCATCGGAAGCACCGTAAAATACTCTTTAAAAACACCAAGACTACACTCCGACCTCTCGTGTCGCGTTACCACACCAGGGACAGTTTCACGATTCTTCCAGTCAAACACTAACTGGCGTAGCAAACCTTGATGTGCCCTTTTTAATAATTTATTCGATAATTTGACTACAGTACCGTCCCTCGTGCTCGGGATTTTTAACAGATTAAAAATTATCCCATCTCTCAAATTAATCAAGCAATACACATTTTCAAAATTTCATTTAAATTAATCGAGCAGTTTTTGAGCTTAATGTGGACTATTATCGTGACACATAGTTTTTATAGAGACTAACTGACCTGGCAGACGTTAATTTGTCCCATAGCCCAAGCTATCTTATAATAGAATAGCTATATATGATGGTCTCGATGAAACAAATATATTATATGAATTTTACTTCTATGAGCGAAGTCGTTTAGAAGTTACACGATTACTGACAGACTTTCACGAGGTATTTATACATAATTATCATACATGTTCTTTTTTTACAGACTTATCTACATTTTATGTAGAAGAAGAGATCAAGCTATTGTTATGAGTTCAAACAAAAAAGAAGAATTCGCCAAGACAAATGAGGTGTCCAGATTTTAGATAATTACAACATGGTATTAAGTATTAGACACTGGTTTTAAAAACATGTAAAAAGTTAAGCATGACTAAGGCGTTAGGTGGTTGTTTTTTGTGGAAAAGTGTTTGCCTTATCATATCTGTCGACGAACAAAATTTCCTATGGCATTTTTGAATACCAAATAATTTGTAATAAAATTTATATCTGTTCAGATCTCAGTAACCATACATTGCCCGCTTAGACCAGCATTCAATCGTGCTTTTAGAACCACTACCTCAATTAACACTCTTCGTAATGAACTGGTCCCAGTTAATCTTGTTTGGCTTATAAAGTGTTGAGATCAGCTAATGCATATCAAGCTGCCAATATACGTGCAGGCGGGCAGGACAGCTACGGTTGTCGATATGTTTCTATTTCTTGATGTGGGTCGTCTTTTTTTATTGTATTCTTCTTATGTTTTTGCAGTTAAGTACAGTGCCGTCACCTTGCCATGTCAAATTATCTTCAAATGTGTCATTGTTTATTCCTGTTGATTAATCGTACACTAACCCAAAAGTAAGATATCACACAATCGATTGAAGAAGTTTTAACTTGCTATAAATAATTAAAAAAAACTGTATATAAAATATCTGAAAGACAATAATTAAAAAAAAATACACTGTGATAGCTATGACTATTAATTTAATTTTACTTTATATAATTATAATTGAAATAAATTGATGATAAAGGTCTAATGAAGGCACTAATGAACATTAAAAACCACTACCAATTCGGGAAACATTTCGGTGACAGTAAAGGTGATCGGTCCCCTAACGTATTTTGTAAAAGCAACGCGATAGCAAAAATCGCTAAATAATTGCTAATTACTTAATTTGACAATTTATTGCCGATCATTTGCGATTTTTGCTATTACTTCGCATTCGTGAAATACGTAATAAATGACGAGTTTCTACTTTTTTAACGTACAGTACGTCATTTTTACGATGACCAATTATATTATTTTAATGGATGACCATAAATAGTGTAAATTTCAAAATTTATTATCATTCACGTAATAATAGTAATATATCCCTAAGCATCTGCTTAAGTTATATAAAACACAATAAATGAATATGTATCTTGCGATGAATTACGCGTTTATATTTTTAACAATCAATAAAATCACTAACATTTATTCGTATTAGCAGAGTTCTAAAATACAAATAATTACTAAGGAGATTTAGATAAAAATTAATTACCCTTAAAATTTAAGTCCTTTATTACGTTAGTGTATGTGATTTTAGGTTAATCATCTGCTATTAACACCCATTATTGTTATTTCTTTTACACATGTATTTTTTGTTATTAAACTTTACGATATCAGAATTATTCGAGCTATCAACTTATCTACAATTGTTTGCTTAGATGACGAATTAAGTTCAACGTTCCCATTATCTGTCAAATACTAAGAGTCAAGCATAAAACGATTGTGTTCAATACCTACTTATAGAGATACAGTCATATAGTTCTATCGAATAATTTCTATTGTTTCCATGTTAAATAATATCTTAAAAAACTTACAGTTTTATAGTGTTTAAACAGAAATACGTTTGTAGTGTGTGTAATGATTGTCTTTATACTAATTTGTATTATCCATAAAAAAGGAGTCCAAATTTATTGATGGGAAATATAAGTAATTTTTTTTAATTATAAATTCGTTTCAATTTGCAATACCTCTCGTCAGCATTTAATATAAATTCTTTTTCAAAATTGTGTTCATCCTTTAATAATAAATTGTCAAGTCTATATTAATTCCCCGATTCCCCCAGAATTTTTTTCGAAGAAGAAAATGAAGAAGAAAATTTCTTTCTTATGTTTCCCAATTGTTATTTTTTTTCTTTTTTATCGATAAAGTAAATTAGTATGAAGCCAATCATTACATGTGTACAGACTTCGCGACAATGACCTTGTGTTCGTAACCACCTGCAATGAGGTTAAACTTTAGGCGAAAAAAAAATTGTGATGAAACCATAGCATAGTAGTAGGTAGCGCTTTTTATAATGCCCGCCTGGCTAACTACCACTCTCGAGTTGAAAATCTGCCGCCAAATACTTATAGATATTTTCCGGCAGTTACACTTGAGAACCAGTCCTTCCACTAGGCTTAGCGTGTACACCATCTGGGGCTACATGGCCACATAATATCAGGTGAAACTGTGGCGATAACGCTAAACCTATAAACTATATAAAAAATACAGGGGTAAGATATAATCATAATGGTCAATATTACAACCACCGTACACAATGTGGAACATGTTCCGTAATGATACGCATATGTGTTGCTTTTTGGAATCAGATGGTATATAATAGTCAAACGGGGTTGTAGTAATCTGAAACCGATTACAGTGTCCGGCTGCATTATTACGTATTTCGAAAAAGCCAAGCAATAGCAAAAGCTATAATTAATCGCAAATAAATTGATAAATTAAGCACACTAATGCTTGTTTGCTTGCTAAAGCAAATTTACTATTTGTAAGTAAACATTTAAAAATGTTTGATATTGCTTTGCTTTTGCAAAATTTATATTATTATTATAAACTGGAAAAAGTTATTTATTTATTTGAACGCGCTAATCTTAGAAACCACATGTCGGATTTCAAAAATTATTATTGTATTTGATAAAGTCATCACTGAGGATGGCATCAGGCTATTTAACATCCCGCTATCACCAATAAGAGCAAAACTGTACTGGATAAAATTACAAAAACTGACAAATATTATTAACTAGCTTCTGCCCGCGGCTTCGCTCGCGTAAAAAGTTAAAATAACATTAAGCTTGAATTATTATTCCAGTGCAATACATTACCGGGATAAAAAATATATGTGCTAATCCAGAAAATGGTCTATTTATGTGCCAATTTCGTCCAAATTTGTTCAACGGTTAAAGTGGAAGTGAAAGTTATTGATAGTAGAACAAAGAAACAAACACCATCAACATTTTCGAATTTATAAGATTTTATCCGCGGCTTCGTTCGCGTGGTGATTTGAAAAACTTTAAGGTAGAAGACACCAACCAGGTATATACAACAGAGAAGTATTTAAGGACACTATTGCAAACAATGTTGTGTGCCTTTCCATTAACCGCTAAGATATGTTAACTTTAAACATTGGACACACGTAAACATGCCACATATAGCTGCTCATATAAGAAGCACGGCTTTTCCAAATGTACTTCAACTACCTGTAGTGTCTGGCCTTGTACCTTGTTTATAGTTATGGCAGAACTGAGCTTGAGGGGGAACTGCAGTCTATTGAATCTAAATGAAAGATCGGTGGGAATTATAGGTATCCGCGGGATCATTACATTTTCACCTTTACTTGCCCCTGTCAAAATTGTGTCACCAGCAATATTCCGTACGAATTTTGTGTTGTGAAGCCTTGTTCCACTACATAATCACGGCGCATCTAAATTAATCATGAGCATAACCGGAATGCCTAATTTTAATTTAAGTTTATGTGAGGGCACATCTTACTGCTGTAGGAAATTCAAGAACTCTGCAGGATATGAAGTACTCTATTCTGTATCCATGAAGGTGTCTACTCGGTCATTTCACTAGGAATCTCTTTTAGAATGTCATTATTAATTAGGATAACATCGTCATTATTTGGAGCAAAATTCGGTTTGATCATGCGTTTCAGCAGCTCTCAGCAGTCTCAAGTGGCTTGACATTCGGTCTGTTCATTCAAACGGAGTTGTGTTTGAGTGAACGTTTTGGCTGCTCTCAAAGCAGCTTGACACTCTGCTTGCTCTTGCCTTCTTGCTTCCGATTCTTGATATTCCTAAGCTCGAGCAACTCTTTTTGCTTATGTCAGTAGTATATAGTTAAAAAAATATTGTATATAATATGTATAAATAAAAATACGAATATTTCTGTGAATCTCCCCTAGGAGTTTGAAGTTTTTCCTGGACCAAAAGAAGCGTATGTGACTCTCCGTCTTTACAACTATCTCTGTGCCAAAAATCAAGTCGTTTGGTTGATAGGAAGTGAAAGAAAGACAATTTTACGGATATTTCTTAAATTGACCCTGGGAATTTGAAGTTTTTTCAGGATAAAAAGTAGCCTATGTGACTCTCCATTCTTTCAACTAACTCTGTACCAAATCAAGTCAATTAATTAAAGCGTGAAGGATGGACAATCAAACACACTTTCACATTTATAATATTAAGTATAGATTTGTAGTTTCACGGGAATGAAGTTGTGGGTACAGCTAGTACATAATGAGGCGGTTTGGTTTATAACCTTGCAAAATCAACTAGTATATACTCTGTTGACATGAAGCTTACAAGCCAACACTGCCGGTCTCTTAATGGTCACCACAGTTTTTTAAGTATTAGTATTCATACATCAAGTTCATTGTCGTCTCTGTGCCGTGTCAATGTGATTAACATACTTTGAAATAATTTTACAGCAGTCCTTCTTTTTTATTATCAGATGAATCACGATGTGTTTGTTGATTTGTTACATTTATCAATACCACACTTTTTCCTTGCAACTATTGTTATGATACAAACACAAACATTGTATATATTTTCATACTAAACATAATCATAAAAATAGGTCCGACATATTTTGTCGCAGATCAAGTATAGGGCAAATGTGAAATAAGATGTGATCATACTGTTTTAAAGATGATGATGTCTTCCAATGGGTCTAAATGTCAAAGGTAGTAGCTATTTGATGTTAAAAAAATTCTTAAAATATTGTATCGGATTAAACGGTTACCGTGGCCTATAGACAGCCGCAACACCAAGGGCATTACAGCCATGTTGCTATACTTGCCGAAAAGGACTGGTTCTTGTTTACTATGCCGGAATAAAAAGGATCTTTATTTCACGGCAGTCTAACTCCGACGGAGGCCACTAACCAGTCGGGCAATAACCTTACCACCGAGCCGTGACGAATTAAGGATTACTTGGTTAACCGTCATGACTAAAACCAGATTTGGGACCAAAAATTGCCCGAACCTCGTCGGTTACTCAGCAGGGTTCACCACGTGTAGGTGAGGTTGACTTGGGTAACTCAGATGGTATTCGATAGCCCTTACACCCCCTATACTACGAACGGAGCCATCATCGTTTCAGAATTTGATCTTCATTAATTGAATTCAGATTTTTCGATGCAACCTTTCAGTGTTTTATTATTTAATCGCATACCATCTATAATATATATAATATTTCAGTCGTTTTACCAATTTCACAAATTTGTATACTCGTTCGCAGCTAAGTCCTTTAATATACTATATCTTGAATAATTATATTAAGACCTATCACATATGTCAATAAAACATTATTTTCTAGAGATTGATTTAATGAAAAGAGTAATGTAGCTACTGACGAGTCCATTTACATAATTTTTTAATTATATTTTATGACTTAACTACATTGTCACTGTGCAAGCGTTGATAAGAAAACAGTACCTACTCGTACATAATTATTTAAAAATAAAATAAACATATTAAAAGATTTCAAAATTTATTGTCTGTTAAAAATTTAATCTACTGTTTTGTTCCGATTACGACGCTTTTTTTTCCTTTATAAAAGCAAGCTCAATCGCTGTTTTCAACATGATAGCAATGTAGCATCTATGCTTCGTTGCTAAAATATATTATTATAGTATACTACTCAGTGGCGTAATGTGCCTGATAAAAGCCAGTTCCACCACTATACTTGGCGTGTCCACCATCTTAGGTCACATCGTCATCTAACATCAATTGCGATTGTGGCGATAACACTAAACCTATTTACCTATAAAAAAGCCAATGTAATCTAAAAATAACAGTGATATAGTGTAGCTGAAATATAAACCTACGATGACCTTTTGAGCAGCTGAACATATTCTGATCCTACTAAGTAAAAGAGAGTTGCATGACCATGTGCATGATATTCGCGACCCAGTCTAGTACAGAACCCTACCGCTCCGCTCGATTTCAAAACTCAACACACTCTTTGCTCTGTTACGGGTATTAAAACTGGAGAACAACGGTCGTGATCAAACATGGACTCACCCTTGGAGGCACAATGGCCACACAACCCTAATAAACTTGTGACGTCACATTTTCACGGTCTGTTGAGAGCGATAGGCTGATAATATTGTATATTACTAGCTTTTGCGTGCGGCTTCGCTTCCGTTAACATTGCTTTTGTTAAAACAAATTCCTATACAATGACACAATAAACGGTTTCAAAACAAGTTTATGTCTCTCTTTGAGTCACTTCCAACAAGGATTTCGCCAAAAAAATAACCTATCACCGTCTTTAGGTTACCATTTACCTTTATACCAAAATTTATCATAATCGATTCAGCATTTTAGGCGTGAAAGCGTAACAAACAAACAAACTCACTTTCGCAATTATAATATTAGTAAGGATAATCCGAAAAATCGGTTTTCCTTATAGTTTTAGAGTGTAAATGTGACATTATAATGCATAAACTAACACACGTTTACTTTTATAATTTTCGCGAGCGCACAAACCAGCATTGTACAGGTTTATTAACTTATTATTAGTGTTTGGCCCACAGCTTTACCCACACTTGTAAAATCATAAATAACATATAAACATCTTTGTAGGAATGCACTATATCAATCATGAGCGAGTTCATACGCCAACTCGCACTTGGCCGATTTTCAGGTGATTGCGACCATAACTCTTTTTTCAGGGCCGAATCCGCACCCGGTGGCTATCCAGTCGAACATAAATGACGAGCTTTAAACACTCAATTAATAATACATAATTAACATTAGAATTTTGAATAAGAGCGTTTTAGTATTATGGTATAACTCATTACCCATCACACGAACAACACCGTGCGCGAAATATAATTATCTGTTGCGGACAGACCTGGTGGATCTTGTTACGACGCACGACTTTATTAATCTATCTTTATGTATTGTGTTTTAGTATTCCAATGTCGTTGAGTTACTCACAGAAAAGTATGGTTCCAGTTATTTATAAAAAAACTAAGTCTATGTGGATGATTTAAAAATCAACTACTCTAACATTTTGCAAATATGTCAACAATTTCGGATTGAACATTTCTTTGTACAGTGTGTGACAGTTAACGTATGAATATTAGAATAAGTGATATATTGGCGGTAAATGGTTACACTACTGAGTCTAATGATCTATTGACAAAGCAACTGAACTTAATGGTATGGATTATAAACATTTAAAACAGAAACGTTCGTAAATGGTTCTAGACTACTTACTTTTTAGATTCCATTATCCCTGTAATTTTTCTTTTGATTTCGACTTTTGCATGCGCAGCGCAGCGAGCAGATGACGACTAGTATCTTTATATATAAAGTTCCGATGTACGTACGTGTGTAATATTTCTCCTCATAAATGATTTAATCGACTCTGATATTTTTAATGCAATTAAGGGGTCTCCTATAAATATCTTAGCTATAGTTAAACGCGGTAAATTACGCTGTCGTTGACAACCAGCTTTGCTTATATTTTCGACCTTATTTATTTTTTGTATATGTCATTAAAAAAATTTGAGTAAATAAATGATATTACGATATTGTTATTTATTTTCTGCTGGCTATTTTCTAAGTAGTAGTAAATCCATCAAAATTATTAATTTTACAGTCAACTAATAGGTTCAATAAATGTTATTCTATCCCTTCCAGTGGTCAACAACTCGCCCACAGCAAACACTTACCCTTGTTTGATACTTTTCAAGGACTATAATGAACAAAACAAAGAACCAGTTAAATTCATCGTTTAGTTCGCAAACTTAGTTCTTGAATTCATAAAAAATCCCACAGAAAAGGCACTTTCACTTCTCCAACTTTTTCCTTTTTTTCTTTCATCTTAATCCAATTTGTACTACCATGAACAAATATGAAAAGTGTGTCAAATTGTTCTCAAATAAAGTAGTTACCAACAATCAACATTTTATAAATATTATTATTATTAGAAAGTCTATGACATTCACATTATGTGTTTAAAAATTACTCGCTCAAGTATGTATCATCAGCCATTCATTAACAGCCTAGTTTCTTTACTAATGGGCGCCGGTCACTAACGAGCTGTGCAACTAGCAATAATAAAGGTAATAAAGAAATAACTCGTAGGCGGTGTATGTAACGGTGAGGTGGTCGCTGTAGTAGGTGTGTTTAGTGGGTTAGGTTAGGTTGGACTTGTGATAACAAACAGTTGTTTATATTGTAGGCTGTTAATTGTACGGCTAATTAAGCTAGTTGGCTGCGACTTATCCACTATATATATATACTATATGTATCATACGAAAATTTTCTACTACTTTAATATTTTAATCAGTGTCTTACAAAACAAATATCCAAAGTTTAAAAATAAATTTTATTGGTGTCAATAAAATCTGTGAACTTACGACGAAACTATTTCTTTGTTGTATAAAACTATTCTTGGGCACGCGATAAATTGTAACGGTTTTTTATACTATAAAAATAAGTGTAGGAATTATTTTTACCAATATAATAAAATTAAAAACCATTTCTGTTCGGTATAAATGCGCCAATCTTCAAGGAGTTAGTATCCGTCGGATTCAATAAATTATTTTTATATATGATAGCCAGTTGCATAAAAAATAGTATAGACTATATCTAGCACTAGCTGTGTCCGCGACTCCGCGTGTTCGTGAGAAACTAAAATTGATTTTAATAATTTTCAAAAAAAAATGTTACATAGCCTATGTTACTCAGGGCTAATGTAGCATTCTAACAATGAATTATTTTTAATTCGGTCCATTATATAAATAATGATTTTTGGTGTAAGACCGAATGATAATCGCTCCCAAAGTGATTTATTTGTGTGTGCTCATGTAATGTCTAAGTTTATGTGAATATAATATTCTAAAAAATGTCTACTCAGCTCATCATGAATGATATTTTGCATACACATCGTCATGGATACAGAAAAGGGCATAGTGTATCTTCGTGCCAGAATGTTATAACGTTAAGGAATGTGAGCAATTGTCGAAGTTTGTGGTTATTGTCAATAACCTATAATTGTTGACGTCTGTCACGTATGATGTACGACCTTCGCAAGTTCAAAGTGACGCTAACACGGATGTTGTAAAAATGCAGTAAACCATAATATAATAAACCGGCGCCATCTGTGTTTGTGGGAACAGTATAGAGAAGAACAAGGCGTAGAGGTAATAATCCAACCCAAGATCAATCGACACCAATTAACAAGTAGGTAGGCCTCTTCCATTACTTATCCCTTTATGTTATTACAAAAATTACGCAGCAGGTTATTTTTTCCACAAAAAGTACTGTTCCTGAGGCACCACAAAATAACTTTTATTTCCACACAGCTAGTATACAAATAACGTAGTCAAAATTACTTTCATATTTGTTTACTTGACAAGTTTCTTGACAAAAGAAATTTACGGTGGATCAAAAGAGATTTCCACTACAATAGTCCTTATATTGTGCATCTATGTGATAAGTTACTCACGGACCCAACCCTCAAAAATGGTTGTGGTCACAGCCACCCGAAAATAGACCAAGACTCACACCTACTGAATCAGCGTATGAACTTGCTCATGATCAATATAGTGCATTCCTACAAAAAAGGTGTTTTTAAATTATATAGGCGTGACTAAGTCTGTGGAGCAAACACTAACCGTGAAAGTGTGAAGTCATAAGACTATCAGGGCTATGGACATGCCTACGGGCGCAAATAAATAAATAATGATTATATTATTACATAAATATAATTATTATTTAAGATTGATATTTAAATAGCTATTTGTGATCACAAAAATGAGAATTTAAATACTCTAGAATTATTGGACAACTTGTTAGTAGCGCCATCTGTTGATAAACTTTGTAAAGTGGAGTTTGGAGTATTAAAATAAATTAGTAATATGTAAAATAAATATGAGTTATGTAAAATTCATTATAATATGAATATTGATTTTTGAACTATATTTCATAAATTAATTGTACAGTAATTTCAATTACATGTTGTAAAAGAAGTTGCAGTTGTTAAACGTTAAGTGACTGTTGGTTTATATAAATAGTTCGCAGCTCACATTTAGCGCAGTTCTGGACTAGAAATTGGCTGGAAATAAACAAAGTTATATTAAGTGTGTTCTTATCATTATGGAGTCTGAACGCTTATTCTGGCGTATCGCCGACAGCAGCGGTGGGATCACAGCCCCAAGAGACATCGGAATCCTCGAATGGCACGACCTTCACTATTGAACAAGTGATGGGTCTCTTGAGCTCCATTACGAAGACTGCTGCAACAAGCGCTGTGAAAGCAACGTTATCGGCGGAAAGTCCACCCATCCGCCGGCACGATGACTTCTACCTACCACCGTTCAATCCTGATGAAAGATCACACGACATCAGGGACTGTTAAGAGGACGAGCCAAGACATGGGCCGACAGCTGGTCCCTGCATTCAACCACGTGGGAACAAGTAAAGGAGGAGCTGATTCATACGTTCGGCAAGGAGTTCCGGTATGCGGATGACGTGCAGAAATGGCGCAACTACACTTCGGACCAAGCGAGCTGCTACGCAGAGTACGCTACAACGGCGTGGACCCTTTTCAAGAGGATTCGACCAGAAGCTACCGACACCGAGGTGGTGGAAGCGCTAATTACAGGTATTTACCCTGAGTTTATTCGATCTGAGTTGCTTAGAAGTACCCCCGATTCACTTCCTAAATTAGTATCAGTTCTTAAAACGTTTCGTAAACGTAAAATCGAAAATAGAGAGAGTAGATATAATAATGTTAAAAAGTCACGTGTTGCTGGATCTTCAAAAGATCAAGTAGTTTGTTTCGGTTGCAATAAACCCGGTCATTTGTCCCGGGACTGCAAAGAGAGAAATCCCTCTAAGCCTAACGCTATTTCGTCATATTCCAGTAACAATAACTCCAGTTCTCGTGGCACTTTTAATAATGCTAAGGTTATCCAATGTGATTACTGCCATCGTAAGGGTCATTTAGAGAAAAATTGCTACCGTCGTCAAAATGACGAACGTAATGCCCAAAATAAAACTATTAACTATTGTTCATCTATTAAACGTAGTACAACAAATGTAATTATTGCTGGCAAACAGTACAACAGTCTTTTTGATACTGGTGCGGATTGTTCCTTAATTCGAGAGAGCTTTGCTGGTTCAATTCCTGGTAAACGTAAACAAGTTGAAGTACAGTTTATGGGCATTGGGGGTCAAAAAGTTATCTCAAAACAAAGCATTATAACTGTAGTAGAAATCGATAATGTCACTTTAGAGCTAGAGTTTTACATAGTAGGTGACAATGAAACTAAATTTGATATTTTAATTGGATTTAATCTTCTAAAAATACCCGGCCTTAGCGTTACTCTCAGTGAAAACAATATATCTATTAACCGTAATTTTATTGTCAGTGAGTGTTCTAAGACGCCTCTTATTGCAATAGATACCGACTTAACTAACCCCACACAAATTAATAAAATCTATAATATTATCAATGAGTTCAAAGATAATTTTACGTCTGGAAATCATGTCTCACGGGTGACAACCGGTGAGCTAAAAATTAGATTAAAAATCCCGATAAAATTGTACAGCGTCGACCGTATCGTTTGTCTCCTGTAGAACGCGAGAAAGTCGGGGAAATAATTCAAGATTTGAAAGAAAATGGCATAATAAGAGATAGCTTTTCCCCATTCAGCAGCCCAATTTTATTAGTCAAGAAAAAGAACGGTATGGACCGACTTTGCGTTGATTTTCGCGAGTTAAATTCAAATACGGTTAGAGATAATTATCCTTTACCTCTAATAGCAGACCAAATTGATAGATTAGGCAAAGCCCGTTATTACAGCTGTCTAGATATGGCCTCTGGTTTTCACGGTATTCCTATAGCCGAAGACTCTATCGCAAAAACTGCTTTCGTGACGCCAGACGGACAGTTTGAATATTTACGCATGCCTTTCGGTCTTTGCAATGCTCCATCTGTGTATCAACGCGCCATAAATGTTGCCTTAGGTGATTATAAAGATAATATAGCATTAGTTTATATTGATGATATTTTAGTAATATCTGAATCTGTACAGCAAGGTTTGATCAATTTAAAACTTGTTTTGACTAGATTAACTCGCGCAGGATTTTCTTTGAACATTTCCAAATGTTCTTTTCTTAAAACTAAAATTGAATATCTTGGTAACCTTATAGAAAATGGTACTGTCAGACCAAGCTCGAAAAAAGTTCAAGCTTTAACTGACTCCTCTGTACCTAAAAATATAAAGGAAGTTAGACAATTTAACGGCTTAGCTGGCTATTTTAGAAAATTTGTACCCAATTTCTCTAAAATCATGGCCCCTCTCTACAACTTGCCTAAAACCAATATTAAATTTAATTGGGCTGACGATCATGATATTGCTCGACGGAAAATAATTAAAATACTCACATCTTCCCCTGTATTAACTATATTCAATCCCAACCTGCCGACAGAAGTGCATACAGACGCCAGCTCTATTGAGTATACTCGTATGAACTAGAGACTCTTGCCGTGGTAAAGGCTATAAAACATTTTCGACATTTCCTTCATGACCGGTCATTTAAAGTAGTCACAGATTGTAACTCTTTAAAAGCTTCCAGTCATAAGCGCGATTTAACTCCGAGAGTACACAGATGGTGGGCATTCTTACAGAACTATCAATTTGAAATTGAATACCGCAAGGGCAATAAACTTGCCCATGCTGACTTTTCAGTCGTAACCCAGTTAAAAGTTGTAATGAATGTCATTTAGACCAGTGTTCGAAAATTTATAAATCTAGCTCATTAATATGGTCCGTTAATACAGCTACCCTTGATCATAACTGGCTCCTTATCGAACAAAAGCGCGATTCCACTCTAGCTAATATTGTTGAACAGTTAAAAGGTGATTCGATTCCTAAAACTATTGCAGATACTTACGTCATACTACAAGATAAATTACTTAGGCGAAAAGTACAAATAAATAACAAAACGCATAAGTTAATCTTAATCATAGTCCCACGTAATTATAGATGGAATCTTATTTCGCATTATCATGATAACCTCCAACACTTTGGATGGGAAAAGGTCCTTGCAAAAATACGAGAGCAGTATTGGTTTCCTAATATGACTAGGTTAGTTAGAAAATTTGTAGAAAACTGTGTTATGTGTAGAGTTAGAAAAGGTGTATCGGGTGCTAGACAGGTTGCGTTACATCCTATTGACAAAATAGCAGTACCTTTCCATACTGTGCATGCAGATATAATTGGCAGAATGAACGGCAAACGCCATGAATCCGAATATGCTTTTGTATTTATCGATGGTTTCACTAAGTATGTCCATATGACCTATACTAACGATCGCACAAGCGATACGGCAATCAAATGTTTTTTAAGTCTAATTACAATATTCGGCACTCCATCGCGATTAATTACTGATCAAGATAAAAGCATGACTTCTACAGATTTTAAAAACTTTTGTGAACAATATGGGATTCAACACCATGTTATAGCAAAGGGAGCTAGTAGAGCCAACGGACAGGTCGAGCGATTAATGAAAGTTATAAAGGATAACATGTCTGTCATAGAAATTAACAGGCCTTGGCGCACAGCATTACAAGAATTACAATTAGCAATAAACTGCAGTTTCAAAAAGTACAGGTAAAAGTCGCATGGAATTATTATTAGGTAAAAGATGTTCTCCACCTGCCATTAACACTATTCCTACCAGGACCGGTCAAATGACCGTTTTTAAATTTTCAATTGGAATTTCCTACATTCAACGTATGTGAATCGCCTTTAAACTTTACCACTTTTTCTCATATATATGTATGATATATTTTTCAATATTCACTTTTTTTTTATTGTTTATTTTCCGAGAAAAATTTGTAGTCTGTCTTACCTACCACGACCGGTCATTTGACCGGTAGTACGATTTATACATTTTTTAAATAGTTTCTCTCTAAGACTCAATGCCAAAACTATAAAGTCGTTACAAACGAAAGGTAATGTAGTTATGACACGATTTTATCCGATAATTGCCTTCCAGAAAATATACTGGAGACTCGATTTAGTTAGAAGCTCGGGGGAGCGCCCACTCTCTTGGACGCGCTCAGTTCCTCTTGGAGAGTTTGTTACTATGAAATTAGCAGAACCGTATGTAGGATGCGGAAGAAATATAACCACGGACAACTTTTTTACAAGCCTACCTTTAGCAACAAAACTTTTAGCAAAAAAAACTACGATTGTTGGGACAATTCGAGCAAATAGAAAAGAGCTACCAAGACTGGCAAAACTGAAAAATGACGAAATGGCACTTTTTTCAACCAAACTCTATCGCTCAAATAATTGTATGTTGACAGTTTACAAAGCCAAACCAAAAAAGAAAGTTCTAATTCTTAGTTCAATGCACAACTCCGTACAAATTAAAAAAAATGACACCCGAACACCGGAGACAATTCAATTATATAATAGCACCAAGTTTGGCGTAGATGTGACCGACCAAATGGCCAGAAATTACTCGGTAAAATCTAAATCTCGGAGATGGCCTTTGCAAGTATTTTTTAATATCTTGGATTTAGCCGGGATAAATTCATGGGTGTTATATAAAGAAACTACGGGAGGAGAAATTACAAGACAGGAATTTCTATTTCAATTGGCAGAAGAACTGGCCATCGAATACCAACAAGAGCTCGGCAAAAAAAATCAATCAATACAAGTACAGGTTCTCGTGAACGGAAAACATGTCAGATAAGGTATTGTAAAGATAATAAGACGAACAAAATCTGTCTAAAATGTAAAAAGTACGTATGCGGAAAATGTACAGTTGAGAAGCCCATTTGTAAAAAATGCGACGAAAAAGAATAAAATGTAAATTATGTACTCTTGAATAAAAGAAAATATATTTTTATACTGGTAAGCTGGCTATTGGTTGCATTCAATATTGAAAAATATATGTTGTGCAAGACCGGTCATTTGACCAGCCGCGGTAGGAATAGGCATACGTGAAGTGTCGGTAGGAATAGTGTTAAAATACTGCAAATTGACGATGACGAACCGACAGACGACTTGAATGAAGTTAGATTCCTTGCTAAAAAGCGGATGGACGAGCGGTCCTTTAGTGATAAATAACGTTTTGATAAAGCTCAATCAGACCCTTTGGATGAATCTAGCAACTCAAATGAATTGACCGTATGGGCGGAGGATTCGTCAGAGACCGATTTACGCGGGGAGGCCTCTACCTCCCCTACTGACGTTGGATCTATGTAATTTGCATTACATTGATACAACTGATCATGATGAATAACGTTGATTATTTTATGTATATGCATTGTTGTGTTTATGAGACAAATTTTGTTTTTCCTATCCAATATCCTTCCCAAAACGCTGGCTGGCCACCATGCGTGTCCTTGATCCTGGTCTTGTTGGCTAGAACCCAGGATGGGTGATGCCTTGTGTGTTGGCTAGAACCCAGGATGGGTGATGCCTTGTGTGTTGGCTAGAGCCCAGGATGGGTGATGCCTTGTGTGTTGGCTAGATCTCGTCATGAGTGATGCCTTGTGTATTGGCTAGATCTCGTAATGAGTGATGCCTTATGTATTGGCTAGATCTCGTAATGAGTGATGCCTTATGTGTTGGCTAGATCTCGTAATGATTGATGCCTTGTTTGAAGTTGTTGCAATGTAAAACAGCGCAGGGGACGCGCTGGAGTCAGTATGGCCGTATGGGCGCAAATAAATAAATAATGATTATATTATTACATAAATATAATTATTATTTAAGATTGATATTTAAATAGCTATTTGTGATCACAAAAATGAGAATTTAAATACTCTAGAATTATTGGACAACTTGTTAGTAGCGCCATCTGTTGATAAACTTTGTAAAGTGGAGTTTGGAGTATTAAAATAAATTAGTAATATGTAAAATAAATATGAGTTATGTAAAATTCATTATAATATGAATATTGATTTTTGAACTATATTTCATAAATTAATTGTACAGTAATTTCAATTACATGTTGTAAAAGAAGTTGCAGTTGTTAAACGTTAAGTGACTGTTGGTTTATATAAATAGTTCGCAGCTCACATTTAGCGCAATTCTGGACTAGAAATTGGCTGGAAATAAACAAAGTTATATTAAGTGTGTTCTTATCATTATGGAGTCTGAACGCTTATTCTGGCGTATCGCCGACATGCCCGTTGTGCCTACAACGGTGGATCCATGCTTGTTATGTTATGTTATCTGACTTGTATTACTATATCAAAAGTTAAATAAGCTTTAACAAAATTACGGACTGAAAAAATACTAGAAATTTGGTCTATAATTTTGGCAACCATATGCGAATATAGGTAATACGTCAGTATCAAATAATTTCCGTTTCATAGCCATATGAAAATTGGGATGTTATTTTCATGCGTTTCTTATCCATCTGCCAACGTATCTTAAAGATGAAGCTGTTGCGAGATTACTTTCCTCGAGTAAACATATTCATAAAGGAATTCTCATGTTGTTTATGTCACCAGGTTCTTTGTAACCATTTCTCATTACTTTGGTTTTGTGATATTCTCATATATAATATGTTTACACGGCGAATGACTTTAAATTTTTTGATATAATAATAATACTGTTAATCACGAGTAGGTAACTAGTTATTGTAAGATTTTTTTTACCCATATGATATTTGATTTTGAAGCGATGATAGCTCAGTTGGTAATGTATACGGAGCCGCGTCAATGAAAGTTAGTTCAAATCCACCTGCAATGAGCTTGAACTTTTGATGAAAGAAAACATCATGATGAAACCATAGCATGGTGGTAGAGCTTTTTCTAATGTTCACCTAGGCAGCTATCACCTTCAGGTTGAAAATCTACCGTCAAATACTTATAGGTGTGTTCCAACAGTTGCACTTGAAAGCCAGTCCTCCCACTGGCCTTAGCGTGTCCACCACCTTGGGCCACATTTTCACTTAACATCAGGTAAGATTGTAGTCATAAACCTAACGATTAGCAAAAAAAAAAATTTAAGATACTGTGATTATTGCTTACTAGCGGCCCATCCTGGCTTCGTACGGATGGACGTTTATTTTTAAACATTTTGGGATAAACGTAGAGTAAACGTACGTTTATAGATGATATAAGAAGTTTTATTTTATTTTATTAATATCTATATATATTTTTTATAATATCCGACGCCCCCTTTCTCATCGCGCTGCATACAGCTACACCGGTCATGGCAAGGAAGGATACATGGTAAGGATCTCAAATTTTCCTGTAATAAATATAGCCTATGCTACTCAGGAATAATGTAGCATTATTGGTATGTGGCATTTAATAGTAAAAGAATTTTTTAAATAGATTCTGTAGTTTTTGAGTTTATTTGTTAAATACATATAAAAATTCAAAAGTACAAATCTTTCATCTTTATAATATTAGTATAGAAGTATAGACATAGATATTAATATAGATTGCTTGTGTGCTTACTGTACTGACTGTGCGCGTGTGAAACACGGTGTTAGCTGAAAACATTCCATTTCACTGTTTATTGTGATTGTTTGGTCACCTTGATTTACTATTGTCCTCATAACTTACATACCCACATATAGGTTAATATGTTAAGTAATTTGTAATTATCAGTAACTATATAAGAAGAAAACCTGAAAAAACATTACAAGTGCTCAAGATTAAAGGAGAACCTTGTGCACGACAAGGCCTGGTTTCACAGCCTGGAGCATACAAGAACAACACAACATGATTGAGCTGATAGTGTTGGGCAATATTCTGCTTTTATATATTCTTTTCGACGTTTTCGTCAAGACAGTGCCGATCCCAGATCCCAGACAGCCACGGGAAAAACTGCTCCCAAAAACACTGCTTTAACCGTTTTTAATAAACGTAGAGGTAATTATGTAAGATAAAAAAGAGGATTATGTGTGTTGTGAGGTTTTCAAATTATAAGCGTATTAATCGACAAACAGAAAGATGTTTCCTTTTATACTATGTAAGGGTAACGTGCACATAAACTAATTTAAACTAACTAATTTAAACGGATTTTAGCGCGGTTATTTATTAATTTTGATTCCGACGATTCGAAAGCTTTTCAGCCTTCGCGTAAACATAAGTAATCATTATATAAATATTTTATTTGACAGTTATTTTCCAGTAAAAAAAATATATGTAGAAAGCTTTCTTTGCAACAGGGACGAAGAATGAATTTCCTTATTACGGTTATTAAGGCGCAATATCCTAGAGGGGAGCTCCTGGGAAATGTTACATATTCCATTTCCGTGCATGATTGAGTGATTCAAGTATTTTTAATTTAATAAATAGGTGAACTATAAAATTATATAATTTTTAAATTTAATATTTATTTCTTTGTAATAATTTAATTTGTAATATAACTTTGAACATACTTATATTAAAGAAATGTATATTTTTACCAACTTTTCCGTCCATATATTGGTCGCACTTCCGCGTTTGCCTGGGCAACCTACCAAAGGAGTATCTGGTACTCAGCATTTGTGAACACTAGAAATAGCCACTTTTCGAACTCCCTTTAATTGCCACAGATCAGATACCACATTGCTCTTAGTCCGTGGGTTTATTTTTACTTACTAATTGAAAATATCTAATCGATACCTAATCTATTAACTAATTGGTAGTATGGAAAGGTCAATAGCATTTAGAAATACTAATATAGTTTACATTCCTTACCCTTATCATAATTTTAATTACTATTATCGAATGTTGTTTAAAAATTTAATCAATAACAACGGTAATGCACGAAAACTATTACCTACGTTTTTCGTAATGAGTTCTTCGTAGAACTAAATAAAATGTAAGCATCCCTTTAACGCCTCTGTAATCAATTCAAAGGTAAAATATAATACCTGAATCGATCACTAACAGACCAAATTTAGAAACATAATCACAATCAATAAAAAAAAGAAACGATGACAAGCTAAACAGGAAATCCAATGTTTTTCCAATCCAATCCAAAGCTTGCCTCTGTGGCTTTTTCTATGGTATTTCAGATTTGTGGAGTGGAATAACGATAATAATGTTATGGTTAGAGATTCGTCTCTCAGTGGTACTAGTTAATTATCTTCACCGAAACCACATAATTTGTTGTGTTTTATGTTGTGGCATTTCCCCGAAGTGTTGTTATTTTTTTACGATTATGTATTATGATTTTATACTCCTCCGAGACACAAAACATATACGTAAAGTTTTTTTTTGTCTGTCTGCCTGTTTCCTTCTATGTGCATTGCTTTGAAAATATCGGATACTTGTTGTATGTACATAAACTGAAACGGATCAAAATTAAAATACGTAGTACATTAAGTTCGTAACGCTTTTTGATAGCATTGTTTTTGTTCAATTGATTTTTAGTATAATTGTAGATAAAGGTATTATTTGTATACATCACAATATTATTATAAACTTTAACACTGTTTCACCAATCACCATGATTATTAACTTATTAATTATAAATATTTTTTCATGTACAAGGTATTTCTGATCTTGCTGAAGGAGATAGGCGGCGCTATCGTCAATATTAACTACTAAAAAGGGCAGAACAATATAAATAAGTCCAAATCCAATAAAATAAAAGTTCAATAAAAAAAAAGTATCAGAGGACATAAAAGTTAGAAGTTTTGGATATTCCATTTTTTACCTTTTGCATTTTTTTATTGTTCACGTTTATAAGAATACTTGAAAATACAGTGACCTTTAATATTATAATTATTTATAAAGCCAGGAAGACCGGTGCGTCAAAATCTATGAATATAAAGTTATTACAAAGTATCCTTTTCACCAACAGTGGTATGTGTTTCAAAAAGGGCATAACAAAAGATCTTCAAATAATTTCTGTTCTTAAAGAAACAATAAAAGTCAGGAAAAATTACTGTCAGGATCTATAGCTCAGTGGTAGTGTGTATACATGCTGCGTCAATGGACGTGAATTCGAACCCCTACAATGGGCATCAGCTTTCGGTGAAGAAAAATATTGTGATTTAACCATAGCATGGTGGTAGGGTTTTTTCAAATGCCCACCTGGCTACTTACCACCCTCAAGATGAAAATTTGTCGCCAAATACCTATGTGTGTTCCGGCAGCTGCACTTAGGAATCAGTCCTCTACTAGGCTTAGCGAGTCCACCATCTTGGACAACATCAACAGTTAACATTAAGTGTGCTTGTGGCCATAACCATAAACCTACAAACTATATAGGTAAAAATGTTAAATCACCTTTTTTAACATTTTACTTTTTCATCTAATTTTTACACAATTACATTGTACTAACTCTAAAGTGCAGATTCTAGAACAGAAATATAAGTGCTAGGTGTTTAATATTTAATGTAAGTGTAGTAACTTGCAAAGCGGTTATTAGAAATGCAACGTACTATGACCTCATCACCACCCTCCATTTATTTCAAAGCTCAGGTTCTTAGTAGGATTCGAAGTCACATCGACAATCTCTGTGTCTATACAAGCTACCGTTTTTAAGCATTTTGGTACAATAGCGTCAAACATCAAAAACTATTTTCTTTAATTATGTTTTGTCTCATTTATAATTACTAGAACCAATCCATTAAGCACGCCTTTACATAAATTTCATAACAAACTCTTAATGCCTACTAATTTGCTGGCAGTAAACGGATTTCTTTTGTCTTATGTTAACATTGCGTCCGCAATGGTTCGGTTTTTGGGTTTCTTAATAATAAGAGAAGCGCAAATACTGTGGGACTCAAAATAAAAAAAAAAAAACAATATATTCTCAGTGCTACCGTATGCGATTGCGGAAGGAAAGAACTTTCTATTATGATTTTATATTAAAATATATATCAAATATTATAAGAAATCTTATGTATTTAATTTTTTTAATGACAAATATTTACTTAAATTAAAGCTTTAACTCATTTTAAAGTAAGAGTTTTAAACTGCAATACAGCTGGTATTACTTAACAGTTATAAGGACAATGTATTAATTCAAAGTAAATTAGTTAAAGTTCAATATTGATTTGTAATAAGAATTCATTAAAACGTAACTGTAACAAAGTTGTTTTCAAATCAATTTCAAGACTCGAGGGAGTTACGCGAGGATATTACATGAATGTTTCAATAGCATAAATTCGAGGCGAATACATACATATTTATTCGGGTGTAAGGTTATATCGTATATGAATAGGTCGAAACGATGTTTGTTATAAGTTTAACTGAATGACAGTACCTTCCTTTCAACATTATAACGTGATATTCTACGTAACTAGTACGTATGTAAGTAACGCGATTTAAAATGAAGTATAGATAGGTCAGTGGTGTTATAGGTAACAGGCTGCCATTGGTATTTTGAAAACCTTGCACCAAACAACTATAGATGTACTTGAGCTACGGCACATGTTAGCTAGTTCCTTGTAAGCTTACCATGTTTTATCTGGAACTACATCTTTAAACATCAAGTAAAATTCTGGCCCAATCTTCAATTTAAAAAAAATCCTGATTTGATTGTATAATCTACAAAACATCTATACGTATACTGTTTAAATATTTTATGATTTCTTAAGTTTTATTATGGAACAAAATTAGAAAATATAGCTAAAATTTTTAGCTTATGAATAATAAATAAAGATAATTATATGTCCACAATAGTGCCGCCCACTGAGTCAAACTATTGCTGAAAACCACCCGACCCTTTTATTATCACATTACTACCTGTATCTGCGACTTCGATCACAAAGAACTAAAAATTATTCAATAATGTTTGCCAGTTTTTGTAACTTTTTCCAATATAGCTTTGCTCTTATTGATGATAGTGTGATGTTAAATAGTCTGAAATATTTCTCGAAATACAAGCAGACTTTTTAAAATCCGACTGGTAGTATATTGACAAATTGAGTCTTTTTTAAATTAAAGTGATTTTTACTATCGCTTTGCTTTTGCGACATACCTAATAAGGGAACAGGTGCCCCACGAGAATACCAAAAATCATTAAGAGCAATCAAGCAAGCTTTCAGTGAAGGAAAACTTAAGGATTGTGGTAGGCCTTTACCTAATGCCCACCAGACTAGCTGCCACCCTGAAGTTGAAAATCTGCCGCCAAATACCTGCAGGCGTAATCCGGCATTTGTATAATTTCAAAGCCAGTACTTTCATAAGGCTTAGCGTCCCGACCATATTGGGCCATATAACATGAGATTGTGGCCATAATGCTGAACCTATTAACTATAAAAAACAAGCATACTGTAATTTTGTGTATTAAAGTATTAAGTTACGTTTACTATGTAAAATACATTTGCATGAATAGGTATTTTAAATAGTTCTATATAGGTGATAGCTGATATTTCAGCAAATATCATACGGTAATTATTAGAATCAAACCGGATAACTGGAAATACCGTGAGATATTACATAATTATTTTTGTGACATTCGCAGGTATTTTACGTGGAAAAGTAATACACTTTTTTCCAGTGAGAATTACCTACGTTTTGTCAGCGTGTATAACTTCCGACCTCGCTGTCCTCAGTCGAGCGGTTGACGCAATATCCTACTGACAACATCCGAGTAGTTTCCGAATCGATTTGGACTCGCTACAAACTTTGTTAGACGTATGCCCATGGATACCGAAAATTTAATCCTGTCTGATGCTGACGAATGTCTGACGAATGCTCTAAATGGCTTCTAGTCTTTAATTAATATACGTTAACTATATTCCTCTGGCACCCTCTTATTATTATTTTTTTACTAATGTTTAGTTCCCTGAGTAATTGCGATTTCACGTAATAGAATAGAAATTACTCATTCAAAAAATGCAATCATTCCTCGCGGTCAGTATTTAATTAGTCCGTTTTTCTAATAATACAATAGTGTCGTTGCTTTTTCTTCCTTTCGTAGAATCTGTACACATATAATCATTGTAATCCGTACTTTGATTTAGTTTCATTATTCAAATATTATATATGAACATCTAATAATGTTTCAGACATTCTAGTGAAAGGTGGCAGCTTGTACATTGTACTTTAATCAACACTGTAGAGGGTTTTGCAGTATTATCAGACACAAACAGTTGAACAAAGTAATTTATTATAAAAGAACAGGTACACAGTGGTAGCGTCTTCAGATATGGGTGCAATTCAAGTTATCGACTAACGAAAACATCGTAATGTGACCAGTTTTTTACTTTGGTTATGAAAACCATCACACTGAAAATCTGTTACCAAACACCTTTATATTGGTGGTATTCCACCAGTTCTTGTTAAGAATAGTTGACCACTCACTTTGGGCTACGTCGACGGATAACATCAGGCCAAATACTAAACTTATAAAGAAAAATTACTATACAAAAATATGCGTTTGTAGGTTTTCCAACTATATATAAGATAATGTACTAACTCACCTATTGCTCGGCCGAAAGTGCTAATAAGAGAAGTTTGAAATATGGCAAGAGCTTACGTTTTATATTATATTATAGATGTAGTATATGGAAGAATTTCTCAAAAATCAATTTCTAAAAGGATGAAAATGGGTTGAAAACTGTCAATGGAAATAATATCTTTATATCAGATTTAACCGCAACTCTGTATTTATATATTTAATACGATTAACGATGCATCTATTTCAGCGTTTTTCGAAATGGAATCTCTTTGTATTATATCCAAAAGGATAGATTTAGTATAAGCAAAAATATACATGATTTTTATTCTATTGTACAAAGTCTAAGCACTATACCTGATAATACTTACCGTATAGTTCAGTAAAACAAAACTACTGAGAGATAAGTAGTCCCTTACGAATAGTCGCTAATATTCTTATACACGAAATATGAGCCTACATACTTCTCGGCGGTTGAATATACACTGGTGGATTTCGAAAGGTGAGTTACTATGTTAGGTTTATCACCATATATATAATGCTCGAAAATGAGTTATGTACAGATAAACCGGATTATCTCGCCAATTGATCCGCATATATATAACACTGGCAGATGTTACACCTGTTACATGGTGTTCACGATCTATTTGCTTATAGCTTATAAGCTTATAATTCATCTGTGAACACTTGACAATAAATCATGGATAATTGTGTAATCTACATTTTTCTTTATCATTCCCATGTCCTTCACTTACATTCTGTACTCCAAGCCAAGTTGTCTTACAGCAATTGTTAACGTAAAAAAAGGAAAAGGATGGCGCAATAATATTTACTGAATGGCATTTTTTGTGTTAGAAATTATTCAAATGAAATGAAAAATTTATATTCAACTTAAGCTCTAAGAAAGCGCTCATGAATGCCAAAACTACCACCGGTTCTGAAAGTAAAGCTGTCATCAAGAAAAACCGGCAAGAAAATCGACCTACATGTTTATATACTTTTTTTAGATATCTTTTTTTATATATATTAATAGTTTAATGTTGGCATTTACAGTAGTCATAAGCGAATGTATGCAGACAGGTGTCAATTCCAGGCATCACCATCGCTCACCACCCTATAATTAACTTTTGACATCTAAACTCGCTTGATATGGTTCTTGAACTTACTATATACTGTACTTACTGTAATATTGGAAGACAATTTGGGTAGAGGTACAGGTCTATGCATTTATTGTTCACACATACACAATATACTGATGACACAGTAAAGCACTATGGGTCATATTAACTATTTTGCATTTTTACGTGTACATCCAAGGTTTAAACAGAAATACATCCGGAAACCGATGTTTGTTAATACGTAATAACAATTTCAATTCGACTAGTTTCGAAAATCTGACTTATAATGCGAAAAGTATGCTTATTATAATAAAAAATGTGAATACTTTTTTTTTTATAGTTAAGGTTTAGCGTTATGGCCATAATCTCACCTGATCTTAAGTGACGATACGGCCCAAGTTGGTAGACACGCTAAACCTGTGGAGATACTGGCTCTCAAGTGCTGCTGCCGGAACACACCTATTGGTATTTGGCGGCAGGTTTACAACTTGAGGGTGGTAGCTACCCAGGCGGGCATTAGAAAATGCCCTACCACCATGCATGCTATGGTTTCCTCACGATGTTTTCCTTCACCGAAAGCTCAAGCTCATTGTAGTTCGTAGGGTTCGAACCCACGTCCCTTGACGCGAAGTCGTGCACACTACCACTGAGCTATCATCGCTTCAAAACTATGCTAATGAATCACAGGAGAATGAGGTTAACGTAATATTTTCGTCTCGAAAATGTTAATATTCGTAGCGGGTCGTCCATTACCGGGTGAGATTTTAAAAGAGGTTCATAAATTTTTCTCACGACTTAACAAGGCTCCATTGTGGCTGACAGAAAAGCTTTACAGAATTTATCTAGTACACACCCAGGAACATAAATATAACCTACGACAATGCGGCTGGAAGTAAAGATCTACTTTTATTAAATCATGGAGGGAAGAACAAGTCGTAACGTTTGTCTTTTGTATTCAGAGCATGGTGAAAAGATGCTTAACTAAAAAAAAGTTTTATACATAGAAACCACTATTTCGAACCCAAGGAAATTATAAAAGATATTAGACTAACAATGTAGTCAGTTCGAAAAGAAATACAATATAATATTAATTAAAATATATATTTTATGTTATTTCCTTAAATTTGTAGTTAACTAATTTACAAAAACCGTCATTTTGATGTGACACTTAAAAAAAGTAATTTTTTAAATAGTAAGTTTTTGTTTATTTAAAAGTATAGGATAATGTTGTTTGTTTGTTATAATATATTCAGTACGACCTTCCTACATATATTTTCTAAAAATAAGGGCTTATAGGACGTGATGAGAAACACTATAAAATATCCACTGAAAAATTACTAGGGTAATTTTCTATCCCCCATACTGTCAGTGACCAGGAACAGCTTTTACACTTTTAATCGCCGGCGGAACGCGTATTTGACGTATCGGTTTAAGAGGTTATCTCTCAACTATCAATGCGCTTAGTGCTCTGAGTCCGATTCCCATTACCTTTATGGCCCATACGTAGTTTCGATGATAGCACACTTGGTAGTGTGCACGGATCCCCGTCAGTGGGCGTGAGTTCAGTCCCTGCAATGAGCCTAAGATTTCAGTGTAGGAAAACATCGTGATGCAAGCATAGTTTACACACCTGGCTAATTACCACCCTTGCAAGTTGAAAATCTGCCGCCCAATACCTATAGGTGTGTTCCGGTAGTTGCATTTGAAAGCCAATCCATATATCAATACATACATCACTTAACATCAGGTGAGGTTATGGTCATAACTCTAAATATATAAAGTATTAACAGAATTGTTCGGGGTCTGAGTATTCATTTGTAACAGTTAATTTTAATTTTGTAAAGTTACTTTTTCAAAAGAGGGCTTGACACCTAGTGCGATTGTTATCTTTTTGGGAAAAAAAACTATATGTCAGTTTTTATTACAGAATAACCAGTATACATTAAAAAACGGATAGTAAAAAAAGATTTATTACAAATCTCATGTTATACATATAGGTACAATGTCAAGATCCCGACATTAACCCCACTTATCTCACGCGACGACAAAAACCGATGAAAGCCCGGCTTCGTTTTCCGTAATCTATTTTAAGCCGTCATTCAAAAAAAGGTTTCTTCGAGCGGAAGCCCCTTTCTGCTCACATTTTCCTGATCACGTCTTTTTAAATTTAAGAATATCTATTTAAAATACACTTTATTCTTGTCTTTAGTTTGTACGATCTCTTTTATACTCACAAATTATAGATTTTCTGAAAGTAGCAGCATTAAAAAATTACAAATAAAAAAAAAATAGTGCATAACATTACAATAATTTCAAACACTTATTTTTAAAACAAAACTCTAAAAGTATCTTGTAGTAATTTTTCTAGTATAAATATAAATATTAGACATGGCGATTTCATATGTAGTACACTACAGTATTTATTACCTAATTGGGTTCACTGGCACTTGCATTGGCCACTTGCAAGGACTTACTTTAGAATTTATAAAACTACTAGTTTTTATCTTTAGCTTCGCTCGCGTTAATATTGATTTTGTCAAACAAATCGGATGATGCAATAAAAACTTTCGGAGAAAATTTATCCCTCTCTTTGCCTTACTTCCAATAAATTTTTCGCCAGAAAAAGAAGTATATAGTATAGATTCTATGACAATGTGCTAAAATATTATACAGTGAATAGAAATATTTTTTAATATTATACTTTCTTTAAATTCAATGATAAAAAAGAAAACTTTCCTTTAAAACCGGCGACAATGACTCAGACTACAAAAGAGAAAATTTTACCAGAACTCAAGACAGTCTTTTGTTAGTCATAAGTCAGTACTCGACACGTTCTACATAGCCATATTATGTGGTTGAATCAGATAATGTTTTGAAGTTATAAATGTCAAGCCTTTCAAAAGGCTGCGGCTCTATCGACACCGAGTGTTTACATGTCCAACAATCGTTACCATCGAAATATCCAGATACGTTGCCAAAAACTACAAAAATTCATTTTGAAATCCTTATTCTTACAGCCTTTACGAATATTATAAATGGGAAAGTGAGTTTGTTTGTTACGTTTTCGCTAGTACTAGTCGCAGGAAATACTCACTGAAACCTCATGATCACCGCGCCGCCCTAGTGACCTGCCCAGCCTCTTCGTAAGCCGGGCCGACCGGGCAACCTGGCAAACTGACCTCCAGACGTCTTTTATATCACCTACATGCGTCAGGTGACTTCTTTATTTTATTATGGTATCAGCCTTATGTAGGTAGTTTCGCTGATATCAACTGAGGAGGACTTTATAAAAACCAAACTCATAACAATTATTTGTGGATCACATCAGTAATCGTCTCATACTACAGTCGAATCCACATCAGCACCTCGGCGCGGTGGTTGTAGCGAGGAAACTGCTTTAACCCCTAAGCCAGCCATTTGGTTTCGCATTATTTTCGGCCAGCTTCTACCACTAGCTCCATGAGATGTAAATGCAAACACCTCAGACTTTTCATAATCTTTAAAACTGACGTCAGGTTATCCCAAAAAAACTTCTTTGCAACTATAACCGTGCATGCAAGAGTTTCCTGGCATATAAGTACTCGATCCTTTTGATACACATACTCTTACCGTTGTAGCATTATTTTTAGAAAATTTACTATGATGGCAAATATCTAAAATACTATGGTGTCACGTCTGAAAGGTACTGCCTTGTCATTTTACCAATAAGAAACTTTTACGTAATATATACATACAATAACAAACTTTATTTCAAATCTAATTAGGCTAATCAGTGAAAGGTTAATTTTATGAACCAACTTCATATATTCGTACAAATTATATGAGGACTATGTAGGAATTATGATGAATGAGTAAAGTGAACATATAGACAAAGTAAAAGACTTTTAGCAATTAAACTAAGTATTCGCTATCTTCAAATTACTCCAGTCCATGGACTCATATAATTGCCCTTAATAGTTTAGTTCCTATTATTTCGGACTAATCTTACGATCGCAATATCATTGGGTTATGACACCCGCCAGTTGGCGACGTAAACTTACCAACTGATATTAATAACTTATCTTTATAATTAATTTAACAAATTACTGTTAGCCCTTTCCGCTCAACTAAGTCACGTTAAAAGAAGGAAATAATGCGAAATAAATGAATATTATATTCTACTTTATTTATTATATGTTATAAAAAAAGTATAATAAGAGAGTGTGATCCTTTACACAGTTTACAAGCTTTACAAAGCTGAGGGCTCAACAATTTGGCTTTTTAATGCTACAGTACAATAAGGTCTGACTGAGTTACAAATTACCAAAGTATTCAACACGTTTTTGGTTTAAATCATAAACCAACGCCTTCAAGATGAGCAGTACCAAAGTACCTTATAAAAATGTTTCATAATAATGTCTTTATTTATCTAAATGTACAACTTCACTGTAAAACTCGTGATCTGCAATTTGTGCGCATCTAAATTTTTACCACTTTAATGTCTGCATTTACAAACAACAAATTAAAATGTTTCCAATTGTATGGAAGATACACTAATCAATACCAATTAACACTTAGGAATGATACATTATAATTACCAGTTTGGAATCACAGCTCTCCAATCAAATTAACCTAATTATAAAACATATATACCGTCATCGTTGTCCGTGAATTATTACAATACTACTGAAAGGAATCTTTTAATGGATTTATATTAAGTGACAGCGTTGCAATAAATCAACAACTCTGTACTGAGTTCCAATTAGGAAAAAAATATGTTAACTTTGCTGAAATTCATAACTATGTCTAATAAACGTTAATATAGAAGATCTTTATATTTGATGAACAGTACTGATAGCGTCACCTACTCATAATAAATGTCGTTGATACTTATCATATCTATATTATAATGTCATAAAACGGAAAAGTTTGTCTGTTAATTTGTCACGTAATAGATAGTACAATCACCACGTTATCACCAATAGAAGCAAAGCTGCATTGAAAATAGTTACAAAAATGGACAAAAATTATGAAATTATATTTACTTTCACGCGAACGAAGTCGCGGACATAACTATAATAGTATTTTAATAATAATAAAGTCTAATGACTTTGTTATTCATACAATTGTTGTATAAAAAACTATTAATATCAATTTACTAATAAGTTCTTGTATTTTAACAATACGCAGCGTTACTGGCACGTCGAATGTCCGTATACAGTAATGCACGCAACTACATACACTTTAGTTTTGTTATAAACACATATATAGTGCACAGAAGTGCAGTAAGGAAGTTGAAGCAATCTAAAGTCTGAGTTTAATACTCTAGGCGAACTACTAAATTCTCCAATCATAGTCGGTAAGTTCGTTATCTCAGTAAGTTCCCAAGATAGACCCTCTATTAGTGTAGAAATAGTTGCCACAGCGCTTCCCAGATTAATATGCTTAGAATGGAATAACCTAGGTTACTGTTAAATACACTCTTTTATTTCTACATTGTCGTGTATCTTAGATAACAGGGGTTGTTGAATACATTTTCTTCTTATGTCAAATTTAACTCTGACATAAAATAATGAAACTAGGTATTATAACCAAAAAAAACATTATTTACAGTCTCTCCCAAGTTTTTACTATGATTTACCCAAATCCGATTCGCTAAGTGGTTAAATAAATGTATCACAGAATAGACCAAGTAATAATATATTTACGACAATTTCGATTTTGTTTTTTTATATACTACTTTTTATATCCTATCTTGTTGCTGGTGTTAAATGGCCATGTTGGCGAAAATAATAACAAATTCGATCAGTTTAGAGCAGTCTGTGTCCATTCGATTTGTAATACTAATAACTTAACTTGGACAACGACAAAGGTCATTATACCCTTATTCTATGTACTGTAGAGTCCGTAGTTCTATAACTTCATTAGTAATGACGATTGGATGAATTGCTTTAATCTTTCGATTCAAATGACCTCCGATGAACACAGTATAGATAACAAACTCTTTTGTAATAAATAGTAACAAGAATTCGAAGAAGATTCTTTAAAGATAATTTTAAAATAATTAATCAAATAATTATAGATAAGGGGCATGTACACATAATATTAAATCGATAGTACGTGGGATAAACAAATAAAAATTCTATGACTAGTTAAAATAAATTTAGTTTTTCTGAAAATATTATCTTTTAGCTATAATGCATTTTTTCATAAAATATACCAACTTTGAAAACATTTATGCTACCCCTGAATAGTGACCTCAGAAACATGATTTTTATACCATACAACAGCTTCTTCTGGTGTTGAAAATCATTAAACCAGTACCAGATTAAGACTAAGTGCAGTAAACCACAATATCTTCATTCTCACTTTCAAATATTCGTTTCTCTGTTTAAGCCTATGTGAGCTGGCATTGTCATATTACTAAACGTTTGGATAATTTTTACGGAGTTCGTTAATAACTTCTAACAAACAAATGTTCTTGTAGCAATCGCTATTTACTCTCTCGATCTCCGAAAGCGACAATAGTCACGTATCCAGTTTTATTAAAAAAAACTAACAATCATCCGCTTAGCGGCAGACTGCACACTCACTACTTTAGTAAGGTTCGGCTTATATGGAAAGACCCAAAGAGTCCATTAGTACGATATTTTGCACCTGACACCATATCTCACATCAAGTTTGATCTCCCTTTGTTCAGTCTGGTAAGCCTTGTACCAAGCGACGCGATCCGTTTTTGAGTCTCAGTTAAATTGTGAGGGATCTGTCATGAAGACCATTATTCACATCCAAATGTTTTTGTATATATACATATATATATATATCGACTGTTTTTGTTAACTCATGCCTATATGCTTGAATCTCATGCTAGATCACATGCCCGTCTGTTTCAATCATATAGCGTATGAATGCGTCTATACATTAATTACGCTATTGGTTGGTGTATTCCTCCTCCTCTCCTCCTTTTACAGCACATATCTAACGTCAATAAAATAATACGAGATTGTATTTATTTATTTAATTTAAAATATTCTTTTATAGTAAATCAGAACATGGAATAATATTTTTGTACCACATTCCTTATTATCCAGTTCACCTAGACTAACTAAAGTGTCCGGACACTCAAAAATTCAACACTTGGTCTACGGAATAAAGGTACACAATAGCTGTTTTGTAAAGACATCTCAAAGCATCCTTTCAGCGGCCATAAATATAATAAAAGTAGAAAGCCAGCAAACAACCATTACAATCCACTACCTGGTGCTTCAAGCGGAAACACAGTATCAACAGAAAAATAACAATATTATACATACAAATATATAAAAAAACACTTGTAAAATTGACAATTTCAAATCTTCATGTATTCATCCATCCGGGCGGCCTGAACTTGTCCTAATTAGAATAGCCTTCGGGAAGCATCCGAAAAAGGTTTGTAAAAAGTATCTCGATAAACCCATATATATCTTGCATCCAGGGAAAATCAGATTAATTGATTGAAAAGCAAATATGATAAATTTTATTACCAAAAATATAAACATTTATGTTTATGTTTGTTTTTAATTTTTTTCTTCGATAATGATTTCTTATGTTTGCGCGAATATTATTCATCGAAATAAAACTAATTTAAACGAATTTTTTAGGCGGTTATCTATACGCGGTATACTAGGTAGACACAGTAACATGGACTTTTCTGGACAACCTACACCTCAGTTCGCCCCGGGGCCACGATGGCTAAAAAGCTTTCGAAACATCGGGATCAAAATTAATAAATAACCATGATAAAATTCGTTTAAATAAGTTTTATTAAAATTAGTTTTGCAGATACCAAAGAAAACACTTAATTTAATTCAAACATCTTAGGGGTTTTAAGATATTTAAATGTTATCTAGTTAAGTAATGGCAATCTTAATCACACCGAAAGATATATTTTGTAATCCTTAGAAACTTTGGAATGTATTATTTATGAAATCATTTTTATATTAGTTGACAGTTGGTACTTCAAGTTATAACCATTTTTTTTTCTTAATCAAATAATATAATAGAATACATATTTATTGGTTACATTAGTGTTTAGAACATCATTATCCTAAGGAAAAAAGTAGTTTTGATATAAATAGTGTTTAAATGCAGAAGAGTGAAAAACATTCGTACTAAAATTATTTTCCTATTTCGAAGTCCTATTGAGTAAATAATTAATAAGCATACTCAGATAAATCAAACAGTTAAAAATATCAGACTAGAAATGATCATGATAACGCAAGCTTGGATCGCTTTTTCACATGAATAAAAGTATTCAAGGAAAAGTTTCAACAAAATTCGCTCCATTTAGTTGGTAAACTCGTAGACATTTCAAGAACTGTAATTTCCGATGATGTAATGAAGTTTTCTATAGCACT
The DNA here is from genome assembly GCA_039707435.1 of Actias luna. Lineage (NCBI taxonomy): Eukaryota > Metazoa > Arthropoda > Insecta > Lepidoptera > Saturniidae > Actias > Actias luna. Next base: position 8,618,712 of record JAZHAC010000006.1, on the reverse strand, counting down.
ATAGAAGTATTTATGAGGAGGACTAAAGTAATTTATGACGATATATGGTAGCCACAGAACACGCTATTATCAGTAGATGACATATACTCAGGGCCGTACTCAAATTAATATTACTATGGGGTTTTATTTTGTATCTTGGATGCATAAAATAGTAATTTATAAATGACGGGTTATAATTAAAGCTGTTATCCTTATTACGTCTTAAGTTAATATTAAAATGTTAGAGTAATATGATGACGAAAAACGTTACTAAACAAAGACATATTAAATATAAAATTATCATACAAATATAACACAAAAAAATTATTAGAATCGGCATAAGTTGCCGTAGGCTAAATGAATAAGAAGTGCGATATCGAAAACTTTCCACGTGCAGCACCCCGAGCAATGTCAGCCATTCTGATTAGCGAATGCATTCCTTCGAGCATCTCGCTTATAGATGCTAGTCTAGAAGAGAGGATTTATATAATAACCTCTACCCCGTCATTGAGGATATACTCTTTATAAAACTGACAGAAAAACTACCTCTTAAAATATCAATCTTAAGGAAAAAAGCACTTTAAAATTACTCAGAAAGGAACTCATGTCCAAAGGGATAAAGGAAGGAATATGTTTATTCTTCTATTTCGATTGCCAAGATGAAACAAAAATTATCGGTTATCAGACGTATATTTCCATTACTCTAATTTGGCTAAAGGAGAAATAGGTGATGTTATAAAGGACTGTTCCCATTAGTAGGTGATTCAGTTATTTCGCTAGATTATGTCGCCGTGCGTGGGTTTCACGCATAATATACACCCACACAATTTCGTCTTGGCTTCTATAATGGCGACAGATGGTATACCGTAAGATTTCAATGAGTAAAAAAAGTATATAAGGTTAATTATGCCCATGATAGATTTTTCACATCATATAAAATGTAAAATTGGTAAAGATATTTCTGTAGGTTATAAAACTGACAATCAATATATAAGTTAAATTGTACATGTACTATTGTAGGCGTATTCCAGAAAGATGTTTAGTACATTTTTTTAATATTATGAAGTTTAACAAACTGACTAGTCAATAGTTAATAAATAAATAACGTGGATAATCTTAAGTAGCATTATCCTTGCTACTTGTTAGATACATACACATAGACAATAGGGACAAATACCTGGATTACGAAAGTACTGTATACTTTAATTTTAGCTTCAACTAGGGATTAAATACAAAGATAACGATTGAAAAGGTTGAAAGGTCTACACGTGTTCTATAAAACCAATTAAATTTATAACATCGAATTTCGTTATACTAATGTGTTAATAAATGAAAAATAACATAAATAAATGCGTTTGAATGTATATATTACTAACTTATAAGCCAACGTTGTTCTACTCTTTACTATAATAAATAAACCACAACGCCAATTTTGGAGCACAAAATTTATGATTTTATATGATTAACACTATATATTACAACAAATATTATGAACATGAGTTATGTAGTTGGACAAATATAGGATCTGTTATAGCAACTTCAGCGACATCTTATTAATGTCATAGGTAAAGTAATAAATATAAAGTACAAACCTAACATGTATTGTGTAAAGTTTAGTTAGAAATGGTTATTGCGTCCACAGCTTTCACAAGCAGGCTTATGCGATTATATTACCAAATCTAAAGTAAATAAACAATTTAACATGGCATTTACTATGTCGACAATCCTTACTAATTCTGAATAACGCCTCGGTTTCGGTGCGAAGTCACGCACCGGTATAATTGTATCACTGATTTTATTAAATTGGTAATTCCGAATTAGTGCTTAATTTGATAAGTTCAATAAATATTGTATTTGAAGATTAAAATATTTCTATACCTAAGCAGAGCACTAAAAAATTGTACCGCAATTTCTCTTTATTCTTAAAGGTTGCAATAAAATTCATAAACATTAAATCCAAATCTTTTTAATTTACAAAATTGCGTGGATGGATCCTTCATTTAATTTTAAGTGGCAACTAAAAGAACGCATATTTTTAAGTTGTAGCATAGTCTCGCATCCTCGTGTCATTTTAGATTGCGGCATACACACGGATCCTCGTATATTTTTAAACTGCGGATGTGAGCATATAATTTTAATTTTAACTGAGAACATATATTTTGAAGTTGCGGATAAAATAATGTGTATTTTTTATTACATTACACGTTTAACGATATAACCATAATCTCACTCGATTTTGAGTGAAGATGTGGCCCAAACTACCACCACGGTAAGCCTACTAGAGGGAAGAGCTTTCAAGTACAACTACTGGAATACGCCTATAGGTATTTGGCGGAAGATTTACAACGTGATGGTTTTCTTTTATAGAAACCTCAGGCTAATTGCAGGGATTCGAACTCAGGTTTATTAACGCGACGTCAGTACTTACAACCATCTTAGATATAATCGCTTCAAGTTGCGGCTAAACACGCATTATTTTAAGTTGCAACATACTCTTGGGTGTTTTTATTATTTTAAGTAGCAACATACTCTTGGGTCTTCGTATAATTTTAAGTAGCTGCATACTCTTGGGTCTTCTTATAAAATTAAATAGCAGCATACTCTTGGGTCTTTTTATTATTTTAAGTATGAGCATACTCTTGGGTCTTTTAATTATTTTAAGTAGCAGCATACTCTTGGGTCTTCTTATTAGTTTAAGTAGCAGCATACTCTTGGGTCTTCTTATTATTTTAAGTAGCAGCATACTCTTAGGTCTTTGTATTATTTTAAGTAGCAGCATACTCTTGGGTATTCGTATAATTTTAAGTAGCAGCATACTCTTGGGTCTTCTTATTATTTTAAGTAGCAGCATACTCTTGGGTCTTCGTATAATTTTAAGTAGCAGCATACTCTTGGATCTTCTTATTATTTTAAGTAGCAGTATACTCTTGGATCGTCGTATTATTTTAAGTAGCAGCATACTTTTGGGTATTTTTATTATTTTAAGTAGCAACATACTCTTGGGTCTTCGTATAATTTTAAGTAGCTGCATACTCTTGGGTCTTTTTATTATTTTAAGTAGCAGCATACTCTTGGGTCTTCGTATAGTTTTAAGTAGTAGCATACTCTTGGGTCTTAGTATTATTTTTAGTAGCAGCATACTCTCGGGTCTTCGTATAATTTTAAGTAGCAGCATACTCTTGGGTCTGTGTATAATTTTATGGAGCAGCACATACTCTTGGGTCTTCTTATTATTTTAAGTAGCAGCATACTCTTGGGTCTTCTTATTAATTTAAGTAGCAGCATACTCTTGGGTCTTCTTATTATTTTAAGTAGCAGCATACTCTTGGGTCTTCGTATTATTTTAAGTAGCAGCATACTCTTGGGTCTTCTTATTATTTTAAGTAGCAGCATACTCTTGAGTCTTCTTATTATTTTAAGTAGCAGCATACTCTTGGGTCTTCATATTATTTTAAGTAGCAGCATACTCCTGGGTCTTCTTATTATTTTAAATAGCAGCATAGTCTTGGGTCTTCTTATTATTTTAAGTAGCGGCATACCCTTGGGTCTTCTTATTATTTTAGCTGCAGTGTACACTTCGATCCCCGTATAATTTTAAGTTGTAGCATACCCTCGGATCCATATATATTTTAAAGTCAGAACGTGTGATTGTAAGATGCGGTACCATATGATCCTAAAAAGAATGTCGGTTGATAAACGGAAGAAAACTGGTACATACTTAACTCTTTTATATAGGCTTATTTAGATATCACCCAGTTGTATTAATCTAAATGGATTAGATATAATATAGACTTAGAACAATTAAAAACACGTTAAAGTTGAAAACGTTTATTCCTAAACAAAGCTGTAAAAAATAAAAATAAATTCAATAAAAACCGTCTTCCAATATAATTGATAAATTATGAAATCATAATCTTCATTTAATAAACTGCCGTTTAGAATATTCGTGGCGTGAGTACGGCTCAGTTGGATAATATACACATGTTAACGCCCATGGATTTTTGATAATAATGGTAGAATCTTGAAAGTATTACGTAATTATGTCATTATTTGTAATGGACACACAAGTCAAGGATGCATTTGCATTGTAGATAGTCCTATTCTCTTTATTTTCATCTGCATATCTAATTTATACTTATATTTTTACCTTATTACAGAATTTCAAGACCGGCTATAAGCATGTATATTAAATTTATAAAGAATTGTAAATCATTAATATATTATAATTTACCAAGATAAAATCTAAGACCAATTTGCCCACAAATTTTGGCTGTGTACAGTTTCTTTAACTTTCCCTGGTCAAATAATATAGACTTTTCCTTACTGAAGATAAAAGACCATTATAAAATACGTTTGCTAACAAGAGACGAAATTCCACGGTTAAATCTTTTACAAGCTAAAATATTACATGGATCAGAAGCCATTCATCAGGCACACAGAGCAGATGTTCCTGGTAATTGGAAAGGATAAGATATCGGTTGTGTTTTACACTTAATTCTATTTTGGTGAAATAAATTAATAGCATTTAGCATACAATGCTTATGGTTAATTTCCATACATCAACAAAAACTAAAGTTATTTTATTAAAATAAATTCATTAAAATTCTTTACGTTCAATATTTTTTATTTCCACTAACTGTATTCAATTAAATATATCAGTAGCAAAATAAAATTATTTTCTATTCAAAAGTTTGTTTTGTTTATCTCGACACCTTATAACACTTGTCAATTAATGTAATAGAACTCTATTATGAGCTGGGAATGAAGTCCTATTTGAGTATAATTGTGCCATCTCCAACAATTTGAAGACCGATCTCTGTCAGAATCATAAAAAAATATTGTCAATACAGTCCAAACTAATTTTTTTAAATTTAATTAATAGAAAAGAGGTTAGGGCAGTATTCTTCCATTAAGAAGTGATTAGTTCTTTTTTTGGAATTTCTCTAAGACAAGGATTGTTAGTTAAATCGCAGACAAACATTGTGACACTGGATTTTTATAAATATAAGACAACTATGCTCGCGACTTCGTTCGCGTGGAACTAAATATTATTGAATATTTTATACCCGTTTTTGTAACTTTATTCAATACAGCTTTGCTCCTCTTAGTGGTAGTATAATTTTAAATAACTTAAAGCCTTCTTGGATTATTGCTCTATCAAATACAAAAAGAATTTTTGAAACCCAACTAGTAGTTCCAAAGATTGTCACGTTTAAATAAGAGTAAATAGAAATAATATATTTTTAAAGATTTCTTATAATTATTACTGAAATGTAATTTCCATCCAATCCAAGTATCCGAGTGATTATGTGGCCCAAAAATACAACGAACTAGCTTAGTCAAACTTAATTACTATATCTTAAATATCGACACAAAGTACATAAACCATCCATCTATGAAACTTTCTTCGTTATTCTATTTTCTTAATTGTTTTTGCTAAAAGCTTGATAATCACTTCTATTCAGCGAGACTTTTACGAAAACCGTCAATTAAACCATCTAAGTACTTATCTAGATATAAAAGAGGTTAGTTAAAAGGATAATAATCTAAAAATAACAAATGTACTTTTTTTTTTACTTCGATTATTCGTATATACATACCTATATGTTGTATTTCTATATTTTATATATAACATATTATATTATAATATATTCGTCACTATTTAATATCCCCCTACGTTTTTGAAACATGCGTTAAAAGTTACGGTAACTTATTTAATAATAACAACTTATTAACAAAATTAAAAGCCGGGTTATCAGATAAAACAAAAATTACCTGTCGATATCACCAACTCTGCAAATAATTATTCAATGAGTAAGACATTTATTTGATCATCTAATCATTTTCAGAACAACAAAACAGAACCTATTATAGCGAATACATAAGGTAAAATTATTTATTTCAATTTTCTAAATACGTAATAAGTTTAACGTTTCATTACAACTTAATCTGATGCTACACGTAAAACCTGATTGGAAAACTGGTTTTCAAGTGCAGCTGCTGGTAAAAGTGATCGTTGATAGATTTTCATTTATAGGCTGGTAGTTAGTAAAATGGAAATCAGAGAATACTACAATTGTAATGCTATAATTTCAATATAATATTATCTGCAGTCGGTCACTCAGGGGCATACTATTAGAGTGGCTTATGATGGCAGATGCGGGAACATCTGTCGCAATTGCAGGGCAGGCCCGAGAAGAAGCATGACAAACCTCTGCGTGCACCTCTCCGAAGGTTTGTCTAGGTGTGGCGATTCCCAACCCAAGTAGAGGTTGCCCTTAATTTGGTTGGATCATATCGGGCTTAGATGATGAATGCGAAATCGCTCCATCAATCCTGGTGGAAGGTACAAGGTCTGTAGGATTTAATTAGTAAGAATCTGACATAACCTTTGCTTTTTCTGCTTGGTGGAATGGTGGTATCTTATATAAGATCTTCCTTTGAAAAAAAGAGGCTTAGTTTATTTCTTTTGACTACAATTAGCTCATTTAATATGCTATTTCTTATGAATTATCTATATTATGTTAGTCTATTTGCTGTTATTTATTTATTTCACTAATTATTTTATTAGGACTACTTACAATGGTAGTCATTTTTATGACTACAATACTGCTGGTTAGCTAGAAGGAAATGCCTTACATCATTAAGCTTGCCAGTGTACATATTTTAAGTGCAATAAAGTATGGGATGTGAGCACCTTAAAATAATAATACATCTATAATATAATATTATCGCTTCTATAAACATTAACCAAATTTATATAATAAATATCAAGAGCTATTAGCCTTGCGCCTCGTGCTGTTTTTTACCACAAGTCCAACATAACTTAACCCAACACCTCGCTAGGTGATCACCTCACCGACATATCATACACTTCTGGAACACTTCGGTCCGTCTAAAGAAAGAAAGAAAGTTTTATTTATCCAACACACAGCAAATGATATTTAAAATAAATAAAAGAAAATAAACTAAAAATAAAAATTATACAAAAAAAACAACAGAACATTACAGCAAGATCATAAAAAAATTAATAAAAAACCTAATGTGTGGATAAATTGGTACCTGTCTCAGCATAACAGCTACACTGATATAGTGCAGCGCTGATATTCTGACTGGACCCTCTGAAGGCGACGTCACGGACATCAGTAGAAATTCTTAAAAATATGTATTATAGGCACAGCATATAGTAAACACCAGCATTTGTGATGCATGGGCAAAAAAAATCCGTCTAAAAAGTCTACCGGTTCATTTTATGTTTATAGTGGAAACCATCATTTTTATAGTTCATTCAATTAATCTCAAAGGTAAACATTATGTTCTAAGTGCATCGATACATCGATCTGTGGTGTCCGAATAAAATACCACTGAAGCATCATTATTCAACTGAACATATTTTGATACTCAAACCAAAACTTTTATTACTGAGCTAAAGACAAAAGACATTTCACATAAGGAATGAGTTGTTAACGGAACATGTTATTAAATTTAATACAGTTTGTGACTTGATAACATATTACTTCGAATTCTAATTGCTTTATTAATGAATTATACCTTCAAAGGCATTACAGAAAAAAATATTAAAAGTTTTATATAAGCAAACTATAACTTTTCTATATTTTGTGCTAATGATTAGAAAATTATATATTCACACTATACATAGCATAAACTGTTGGGTTTTAAAGCATAGGGTTTGTCACCAATATTATATACATATAACGGGATAACTGACGAAAGGTTTTTTGAAAATTTACCCTTATACAGGTTAATTAGAGGATTCCAAATGGTATAACTCTTGCGACATCAACGAAAAGGTATCTTATCGGTCAATGTTAATAAATAAAATATTATTAAATTAAACTAAATTCTATTTACTATTATTATTATAAATCACCAATCCTCTACATACATAAGAAGTAAATCTTAACAATCAATTCGTATACAAACACATACACACATACATCTACACGACATATTCACTTTTTAACACTTCTTTCTGTACTGTTCCTGACACTCCACAAGTTTGCTCTATTGTATGTATATTTAGTATAGTCTTTTTCTTCAGTACATGCAAAGTCAAGAGATGGTCACTATTATTACCTGCAAATCAGTTCTACTAATTTTACTAATACAGTGAATTTTTTGTTCTGTGTAACAGGTTATGGTTTCAAAAAACCTATTATTACGTGGAACAGATATAGATAAATTTTATTCTGTCGTTCTAAAAAAATGTAAAACTGGATACTCTCTTCTGATTGTACGTGTCCTTGTAGTATCATTCTCGCCCTGAGAATTGAGAGCCTCTTATTGTCGCCTTGATGTTTCGAGAGGCACTCTCCTCGTCAATAATAAACTCGCAAAAATCTTTCATAACTCAGAAAATTTCGAAACTGTACAATATTTGTTGTTGATATGTGCATAAGTTTCAGCAAAATAATGATGTCAATTTAAAACAAATTTGGAATGTGAATAGACATGTTAATGTGTATCTCTGTTTGTCTATAAGAAAGCGTTAAGTGCTAGAATAACATAAAAAGCGGACTGCACGGTTGGCCTAACGCGTGAAGCAGTCGCCTCGCTATAACCGCTATAAATGCTGTAAGTTCGAAACCCACACAGGACAATTAGTCGTGTGGTCCACAAATAATTGTTCTGAGCTTAGTTGTTACTCTAAGTCTATGACTTGTAATCATAAAGTCCTTCTCACTTGATATTAACGAAATTAGTTCGCTACAATCTCACCTGATGTTAAATAATGTTGTGGCCCATGTTAGTGGGCACGCTAAGCCTAGTGAAAGGACTGGCTTGACGTGTATGAATTTGGCGGCAGATTTTCATCTCGAGCTTGGCAACTAATCAGGCAAGCATTAGAAAAAATCCTAACACCATGCTATGTAAACCAACACGATATTTTACTTGCGATCACCACACTCAAGGTTAAAAAACTAACCAAAGTAATTGCAATAGTTCTAATTGAAAAACAGGTTGTACATTTATACCTACATGTAATTTATTTAATTATTATTTACAGTCTAGTCTAGACGCCGACTTTGAATAAATTGTTCTAGGCTCATAATGGTCTGGTACAGAAGAGATATTTTATACAATAATAGCTTGGAACAAACATGAATTTATATTACAAGCTATTTAATAAGTTTGTAAGTATCCAACAAGACTAGCCAGCTATCAAACAAATATGAATGGAAAATACATAAGACAAATAAAATAACAAAACTCATTTTCTTTCCAAAGCAAACATGAGCCGAATTGGCTGAACCACAGAAAATTCAGGCATTATATAAATATGCTTTTGTGTATAAAGAAATAAGCAAAAATTATCTATCAGAGCTACAAAGAGCTCTTATCCTAAATTGAATCGTCAGAAGCTTGTTAAAAACCTCTCCGTTTTCTTACTAAACTCGAAGAAACAAGAAACCAGATGGAAAAGCACAGTCAAAATGCTAATATCTATTAAAACGTACGATTCTATCAGAAAGTATAATAAAGTGAAAAGATACTGTCGATATACTTTTTAGCATCATAAAACTTTTACATTAATTAAAAAAACATTTCTTTATAAGTATAAAAATAACAGAACTTAAGGTAAGTCACGGTTTTATTATTTGTTTAGTCGTTTATAAATTAACAAGAGTGTTGCGGTTTTTCTCACGAATTTTAAGCATCCCTTTGGCATTATTTCAGTAGAGAGGGCGCGCGTAACTGAAATTTTCCCATATCCAAAGCAGACTGCAGAGTCAGTGCCAACTGTCAGTGCAATCCAAGCGGTCATGGGTTGTAGTCGCGCGTACCTCACTGATACTTCCCGTCTCGATATACACGAAGTTATTTAATCATAATAACTTAATTTTTACTCGGTAATTAAATTAAAAATATTTATTTAAGTTCAAGTGGAAACTGTGAAAAGTTTTAGTGACAGCGATTCGGTTAAATTTTAAGATCATCGAATTACTTAAGCTTTTCAGGTAAGATTAATTTTATTATCTGCATTTAATTAGACTTAGAATTATGTTTGGAAAAAAATTGTCTCGTTATCGTGTGACTCCCACATTGAACATTGATTTTTTGATTTATTACTGCTAATATTTAGCTTTTAACCGTCATGTATGAACATGTGAAAAAAAATTACATTGCTAACTATTGCGATAATCGCTAATTAGTTGCTCAATTATTAATGTTATAATTATATTATAGTATATAAATGAGCCTATGTTGTTCACTGTTACATAGGTCATTCTGTCAAGTGCATCATAACCGGTACTAATTAACAAAATGCAAAATAATTCTATAGTACGAAAAAGATAAGGCAAAAGGGTTAAAGGAATTTATAATCCATCTTTTTAACGTTCCTGTAGCTTTAACACCAATAGATATAAACGAAATTTAAGGTTTATGGGACTACTCCTCGAGTAAACGGCGGAATTGACAAGCCACCCCGATACATGAGTGTTATTTATTTGAAGTGACCACTGACCTAAAAAATGTTAAGGGTAAAAACGTGGTGACGCGGTGTCATAGCAGTTCGTACTTGTGTGTTTATACCAATTTATGTTTGCAAACTACTTTCGGTATGGTATTTAAGACGCAAATGTATTTGTAACTCAGTGTTCTTGTATATATTTAAAACAGAAAATCTTATTTTACATGTTGTAAAGGGGTAAGAAGTATTTAAATAGTAATTTATAATATATTACTAATTTTTGCCGTATTATTTCAATTGAGTTTATATAAGTCCGGAAATATTACTTGTATTATAGAACATCTATTTCATTAACGTCATTTAGAACAAACCATATATAAAAATTTACACGTATTTAATAAATAGCTTACATATTTGCTTTAATAGATTATATACTCATGTAATTTTTTATTTCTGTTATAAAGGTTACGAATTGCGATGAGGTAGTCTATCAACTACCTATTAGAAAGGTTACATATCTGCAATTTGACCGTGGCATATTATTTAAATATAATTAAAATACTAAATATAATTTTATCCAAAAAATGTTTAACCAAGTAGGTATTTATTTTTAAAGAAAACTCTAGAAAACACATTGAACGTTCACTATTTAAAAGTCAATGGAAATCCTTTTAACACATATTTAACTTACATAAGAGTTCATTTCTACCAAACCCCGTGAACGTAAAATTTTCACTTGCTCCTACAATATAAAAGGAAATTATTGTCAAAACTTGACAGTCTTCAGCAATTTATTTGAGATTCTCTGGATACTTTCCTCCATCGAGAGCGAAATAAACTCTGGAATTTTCGCAATGCCTTATTATATTTTTGTTCATAGTATGTACATCCTTTATGATACCGTGTGCGACCTTACACACCTATGAGATCTGAACGATACGGGCCGGCTTTATTGGTATTTATCGTATTTACGCGATATTCCCTCTCAGAATTGCTAGCCCATATAAAAGAGGTATAAATCTTTAGTGCGAAACTGTGGTCTAACCACAAACTATACTTCTATACTATCTATACTAATATTATAAAGAGGTAAAGTTTGTGGGTTTGGATGTTCGGGGTAATTTGCGACACTACTGTTCGGTTTCGAAAATTCATTAACTATTACAAAGGTATATTGTCTCTAAGTGCTGTAGACTGCTTTTTATTTTGTTAGATATATATATTTCCAATAATTAATCACAATAAATGTAATAGAAGTCGGGAAAAATTTTATAGTATGAGGTGCGTTGGAAATATAGGAAATAAATCGAAAACAAAAACATTCAATACTTTTAGTTTTACAAAAATGTTCTGGACACCATATATATAAGTTAAATATTTCAGCCAGAAAATGGTTTTTATGTTAAAAGTAAAATAAATGTTACTAGATTAAGTTTGTATACCGGTTTAACGTATACTTTACAAATTCTTAAAACACAAATAGTTAAATTAAAATTTCCTGGAGATAAAGTTTGCTTTATACAGCTTGTTAATTGATGTAGTTGGTCAGAAAATAATGCGAAATAAAAATAATAAGTCTCTAAAAAGTGGTGTTGCAATCGGGTTCTAGGTTGATTTAAGAAGATTTTTCTCATTAATCGCTTTTTATTAACTTCACTTGTATGTTTGTTTGTTTGTATATTTGTTTGTATGTTTGTAACCGACTCCTTTGGGCGCGATTTCGACCCACTTTAAACGGCCAGATTTCGTTCAAACTTTGTAGATTTATCGAGGACCGATGACAATACACTAATTTGATAAAATTAAGTATTTTATTACCGTTAATTCTCACTGTATACATTGACGATTGAAAATAATTACAGTTACTTATAGTTATCAGGGAACTAATAGTAGATTAGAACAAATAATAGTTTAAAATTTAAAAAACAAGCTATTATAAATAAAGCAAACTAAAAAGTAGATAATAAATAATAGTTAAAAAAACTAAAAGACACGCTTTTTATACAAAACTAAAATAAAAAAAATAGAAAATAAGTTTTAATAAATTTCAATTAAGAATAGTGTTAAAAATTCAATAAACATAAATTAAGAATAGTGTTAAAAATTTCAATAAATAAAAATAATAATAGTGCAAATAAAAAAATAAAAATTTGTTTTAAAAAAAGGGTGGGGTGCTTTTAAGATTATCAAGTGATAATCATCACTCTACTCATATCTGTCGATAAAACATTTATAACTATTGACACCATGCAACCCAACGCTTTTTTAAACTATTATTTATTTTAACTAGGTATGTGTTAAAGTGTGTCCCTGGATAATTTGAACTCACAATGGGACCGGCAGGTAGTGCTGTAACCGGGTTACTTGGTCTTTTTAAGATTTCTCACTTTGGAACCGGTAATAAATTACAAAAACGGGCAAAACTAATTAAATAATTTTTAGTTCCACGTCAACGAAGCCGCGGGCACAGCTAGTTGTATAATAAAATGCAAGTCATTGCTTTCCCGCAAGGTTATGACATCACGATCAAAAATAGACAGAAAATGATTATCGAAATCGCTGACTAAACAATTTTGAGAGGGAGCTTTTACTGTATATTTGAAGTAATAACTACTTAATGTTGTTAGTAGTTGGAACATTTTTAAACAAATTAGGGATAGGTCAAGAGAATTCAACAAAATTAAATTTATAAAAACTGCTAAAATACCTTTAAGACTACTGTTATACGAAACTGAGCAATGTATATACGTTTCATATGTATGAATGGATTAATAAATACCCACATGTGACTATGTGTTATGAGAATTTGTTTCAGTGAATTTAAAAAGAGAGCTTATTTTGTTTCATCGTAAATCAATCGTTTTATAGTAAATTAATCGTTTACATTGAGGAACCAATTAACGTTGACTTTTTATATATGTGTATATTTAAACAGTGGATAAATATGAATTGATTTATTATTTTTATTATTTCACCTAGGAGTTAAATAATGGTAATGATGACTAGCCAGTTCTGTTCTTTGTAGTTATGTTTTGGACTCGAAAAAAAGAATAAAAAACAAAACGACATTTGTTAGAAAGTAGAATTCAAATATTTAGCCCCAGAAGCCAAAGCTTTATCACAAAAAGTCAATGTAATGTGTATTTTATTGCCTCCATACCGATTCAGGTCCACAATTTCCATTGTCTGGAAATATTTGGAGCAAGTAGTATCAAAATAGTCAACATTTAAACAAAAATTGCAATATAAACATGTACAAAATTGTAACTAATTCATATGTTATACGACCGATTAACTTTGATTTAAATTCAGCATCGTATGAATTAAATATATTTGATTTGGTACTGTATATATTTTCATTTGTTTTTACATAGGTACTTGAGTAGCAAATTTGTTGCTATTTCTTTAATGTAAAAAGTATATAATTTTTGTATCTATCCTTCGACAGTTAAGGTACCTACCGGTGTGGAACAAAGTTATACTAAATTTATTAATAATCTTATAGAATTTCACGTGTAAATGTAAAAGACTCATGGCGTATCATAATATTGGACTGTAAGTATGGTTACATTTAATCCTTTAAAAATTAAACAAATATTATTGTTCCTTCCGGACGCACCATTTACACTTTTTTTTAACGTGGGGAAATGCTTTTACGCATCCCTTTCCTGATGGGCTGGGAGGAGTATGTGGGACTCAACCCGCGAAAAGACTCGTTGGTACTACCCACTAAAACCCCACAATGTTCTGCTATCGCCTATTGGGCTGGACAGCATGATCTGTCTTCACATTGCATCTGCCCCCCCGCAACAGTTATACTACCGCCAATAAAATGCTTTGCAGTACTTACTAACAACGTATATAAAAAGAAATTTAACGCGCATTGTTTCAACACAAACTTTTAGTGTTTATCGAAACGTCGTAAAAATGTGCTATTAATATCTTTATAGCTTTATATGACAGTTGGAAAGGTACCACAGTAGATAAAATTAGAATCGTAAATACTCTATTCTTCAGTTATATAAAATTCAAGTGTTAAATAACAGTCCTATCTGATAAAGGCTCAAAGTTAAACTGACATTATTATATTTAAAATTGAAAACTGTTTATTTTTATAAGGTATTTTTATTGTTTTTTAGATAACAGAATGAACTGTAATTGGGTGACCGGAAAGTTTAATGTAATTATGTATTAGATTTTCGTCAGTTTCCAAGTGAGATACATACGATTCCAGTGAAACAATGAAAATAAGTCAGTGACGTAGCTACGTTCTAGCTCTTTTTACCGTTTTCGGACACCAATTATCAATTTCGATTATCAGGTTTGTTTATATTACTAAAAAGAAAAATACTCGAGATAGGTTTGAAAAAACCACTTTCGTCGAAAACGTCGGCGGCGGCTATGAAGTTTAAACGGAAAAGTTTCGTTTCGATAAGTCGCCTACTTAGAAAACTACTTAGTTGCCTATTACAGAAAAAAATATCAATCAAAGTAAACGGGAACATATAGATAAAGCTAATAAATAAATAAATAAAATAAATAAACATTAAATGTTGGACTTTGTTAAAAAAATATATTAATTCTAATTTGCTTTCTACTTACGTTGAGATATTTTCTGGATTATATGTTTGAAATGTGCGATTGTGTTTTATGGTTGACGAAATAACTATATTATTATTGTAATTATTATTATTGTTTGAGATTCACTGTATAAATAACATAAAGGTAAACTTTTATTAGTAGTGGGCATAATATTCGTGTTTGACTAGATTACGACTACTATAGATCTGAGCGCCAAACCAAGTGGTTTTCTTTTGCAATTGTTAGTGTGATAAACAACAAAAAATGTATAATATATCATTCTATATAGATTATCATCACATGCTTTTTTGTTATGTCTTATGCTAACGATTTTACAAGAAGATGGCTAAGCCAGACTTAAGTAAGTCAGGTTCTGAAATCAACCAGCGTATATTACATAGTATTTGTACTTGGTTCGGGAGCACCAATGGTTTATGGCGATAATCCCGTTATAGTAACTTACTTTTAGCATATCTGTCGTCTGAATTAGCCAGCGCATATTCAGCAACTGAGAAAGTTACTGACCTACAAAATAGTGACGACTCCCAATTTATTACTAAACCCTCAATGGTCACTGGTGTTTTTGGATTTAACCATGATTGTACAATGCTGTCAGTTTCTCATAACTACTATATAAAAATCATTTTTATATTAAGTAATTCAAATGTTTAATATGACGAAATGGGTCTATAAATACTGTTCTATTAAGAAATAAAAGCGTCTGTATTTAATTTTATTAGTCATAGTTACAGTTTTCTTCGGCGTCAATATTATTAGAGAAGGTAATTTTTCTAATTTCCAACACAATATAAGCAGATGTTTATTGTAACTCTTCTAAATTAATATTAAACGATTCCATTTACCACTATCGTTATTATTCCACGAATAGTAGCTTCGACTTTTTCACATTTCACGTTTACAATATCAGCACTTATTCCTTTGTTTTAACAAAGACCTTTTACTGAGGAAAGGTCCGTAAACTATTAAAAAGCGAAACCTTTGAATGATAATTAAAGATAATCCTGGAATATTGTTTAACACTGTTAAATAAAATTAGTTTAAAATCAATTAGCAGAGCAAAACTTAATTGCTTTTAGTCGTAAAACCCTGAAACGTGTTCAATTAATGGAAAATTCGATTGCGAAAATAGCTGATCCAAAAAAGTGTTTTCGTTGAAAGTGTCCTAAAGATAACAGCGTATGTAACTCGAGCTAGTGAACCACACAACGCCATAAAAATAGTCGTAAAACCAGCCAAGACCTCGTTAAGGCGAGCACTTCCCATTCGCGATACAATAAAGTCACTTATTGAAATAACCACACCTTGCTCTCATATTTGAGATATGGTATTAATACTGTAATGCACAATTTACTTTAAGTGAATGTTGTTATTCCCATTTGTTTGGATTAAGATATTAAGTACTTACCCTAACTTTGACGACCGAATTATTTGATTTCAACTAAACGTAACTAACCGAAATACGCAGATACTCTATAATTACACAAGCTATTAAGCAACGTAAAGAAAAAATTACATGTTTTAACTATATTTTGAATTGTCACAAAACTATACTCTTAATATGTGTTTTTAAAGTGAAAATACTGTCATACCGGCTTATAAGCTGCCCGGTGACCCAGGGCTGAGTGCCTTCAGTACTCACCCCCCAAGTTCTGTGAAGTTAAGAAAGGCCTTTTCCATACAAAAAAAAAACTACCTGGTGGCTCAATATTTTGGAGCAATGGTAGCTCAGTTGATAGTGTGTAAGGACCCAGCGTCAATATTTCGGTACAGACTACGAAAATTAAATATAGAAACGTGCTAAGGTCCGTCCATTCCTTTATAAAATTTATTTGGACTACTTAAATATTACAAAATTACGTTTCGTCACGCTTAAAGGTAATTTGGTTATTAAAATAATCTAATTTATCTATAAAAATATTATATTCTAATACAAAGTAAATTTTACTATAAGTGTAAGATTGTCAGAAACAGTCGTTATCTGTTATGTAATATAAAAAGTTCAAAGTCGTTAGTGTATCAGAAGTTTGACCGTAGATAAGCTAAATATATATAGTTATTTAAATTTATCTGACATAATATTTATCACTAGAACCACTCAATTATTAATTGAGTCATGTCATATTCTCATTTAATTATTATTTTATTTTTACCTTGCACAAGACATTGGTGAAAATGAGTGTCTATGTTAAACTCATCTACATCATTTGACGCAATACCGGCTCAGTGCCTACGGACGCCGCATCAACGGCAAGCACCTGACCTTACACACTAAAACGCACCACGTTGACACTTCCAACTCCCGTGCTGCC
Organism: Actias luna; assembly: GCA_039707435.1. Lineage (NCBI taxonomy): Eukaryota > Metazoa > Arthropoda > Insecta > Lepidoptera > Saturniidae > Actias > Actias luna. The sequence continues at coordinate 8,601,387 of JAZHAC010000006.1, read as the reverse complement.
CGAGACCAGGGACAGCGTCCGCACTTCTTTTAATCAAGATGAACATCTACCCCTGAATATTTATAGGAATAATTTGGAAATTGTACATGAAAGCCAATCCCTACACTAGGCTTAGTTTGTCCTTACTTTGTCAAGATGATTCTTTGCCCACATCGTCACTCATATCCAATGGGATTGTGATCAAAACGTTAAAGTACTAGCTGTGTCCGCGACTCAATTCGCGTGGTACTAAATTTTAATTGATTATATTCATTAAAATATATAAAAATAAAATATATAATATATATCCTATGTTACACAGGGTTAATGCAGCAATCTAATGGTGAAAGAATTTTTAAAATCAGTCCAGTAGTTCTTGAGTTTATTCGTTATTACAAAAATACAAATCTTTCCTCATTATAATATTAGTTAAAGAAGTATAGATTTAAAAAAGTAAATAAATAGGTGTTTTTTAATTTCCGCTACGTACAAAAAAGAGTGTAGTCAGACGTCAGGAAAATATATGAAGTACAAACATAATACAAATAATAAAGATACACAAAGTTTGCGATCACTTAGTCAGACAACAGTCGTCTCACACCACAAAATTATCCAATAAACGGAGCCGATTTACTAATAAAACATATTATGTTCTAAACGTGTTTGAACACTTTTATTGTATACGTGTAGTAATTCTTATAGGATTATTTTCACTTCCAACATTGTTTTACGATTTTTTATACTACTACTCGACGTACAAGTAGATACTACGAATCTTCATGTTTTGATTGCAAAAGAATTAAGTGTTCATTACTAGATAAAATATAAAAAGGACCTCATATAATGTTTTTATATTTAAATATATTATGTTATACGTAAATGTATATGGGTGTTTCTATTTCATCTATGTTACAAATGCAGTACGTTTACATATAATAAAATCATATATCGGCCCCTAATTACATATTTCATACTAGCATAGGGATAGCGAAAATGGGTTAATATCAGCTTTAAAATGACATTTTCATATTATGTACCAGTTACAACCTAGGACACATAATTTGAATCTACCCATTTTAAACAAATATTCAACCAGTTCTGCTATGTCACGCAATTAATATTGCCCATTTTAAAGCCAATATTTAGCTATTTTTTCTGTTATCACTTTTATGCGAATGCGAATTATATATAATTAAAAAGTTCGGTTCCATATTATAATCAGGATTTAGTTTGTCATAATCTCATTACATTCTTGTATAGTGGTATTTTGCTCGTACTGCTTTTAAGCCTTAGGGAAATCTCAGGGAAATCAGTCGTCATCTTTTCTTATAATCCCTTTTCTTTCATCTCATTCCTCACACACTCTACCCATCTTTTCTTCGGCCTTCTTCTTCTTTTCCATCCTTTAACAGTCAAATCGATTACTTTTATCACCACATGCGTTGCCTCTCTTCTTATGTTGTTATTTGACTCATGTAAAAATTATATTGTATCTTGAGTTTTACCCCCAATATTATACATAGGACCAAACAATAATTTATAATAAATGCAACACTTGAACATGAACAGTTTTATTCTGATTTTAACACATTTTTTTTTATTATTTACAATCTATACTACAATAAATAGAAAGCACAAAGTTACTCATTCTAAAATATATATTTATTTTGACAGCAATTTATATAATTGTAAACATTTAATTAATTACAAATAGTCCGAATTCCAGTACTCGGTATTAAAATTATTGTTCAATCAATAAATGAAGATAATATCATTGTACTTACAAAAACTAGACTAAGCTCTACTTTCTTTACGTAATTAAAATAAAATCTACAATCAATTACCCACTTTAGCAATGTTCCATAAATTCTAACATAAAAATTGTTTACTAATAGTAAACCTGTTAACTCATTCTGAACATTTATCTACTTTTGAAACGATAAACATTATTACACTATTACACTATTTATTTGTTTTTATGACATTATGGCCACAATCTCACCTGTGGCCCCATAAGCTGAAGTGGCGTAAGTGCCGATTTGGCCCAAGATTGTGAACACGCTAAACCTGTAGAGGAACAGGCTCTCAAGTGTAACTGTCGGAACACACCTATAGGTATTTGGCGGCAGTTTTTTAACTTGAGGGTGGTAGCTAACCAAGCGGGCATTATAAAAACTTTACCACCGTGCTATGGTTTCATCACAATATTTTCCTTCGCCGAAAGCTCGAGCTCATTGCAGGGATTCGTAGTCACGTCCCTTAACGCAGCGTCCGTACACACTACCAACTAAGCTATCATCGCTTCTCTTCACTCGCTACCTGTATTACCTATTTTAAATTAAGATCACATGTCATTTTTATTTTCAAACGAAAATTAGATGTTAGTCGTTATGAACCTTAACAGGATCTGATGACGCAGCTAACCCGCAGCAATCTTTTTAAGATTTAATTTCGCATAAACTCCAACACCACCACAACGTGAGTTGAAACAACAAACAACAACAACAAATATATGCAAGAAGCACAAAGAAAACTTTTCACGGCCTTTTGTTTAAGTTTATACCCCGAGAAATTTATAAGGCGCACACGTTAATTTAAATAATCAAGCGGCGAAGGTCGATGTTTCGAAAACATTGACTTTCAACTCTTCTTAATTAAGTCTTTGTTTATTTTTGCGGTTATTTGAAACTTTATCAGTTAGTTATCAAGATGGTTACTTCAAAGGAATCTATAAAGATATTGTTATTGTACAAGATAGATACCAAACTTTAAAATTGTAATTTTAATAAGATTGCCCATTTTCTAAATCATTTATACAGCAAATCCATTATATATTATATTTTTTGTTTTATTATTTATATGAATAAAGGATTAATTTGGTATTTTAACTAAAGGACCATAGCTAACCCGATGATCATGAAAAAACCGTTAACACAATTGATTTTTAGCGTCGGGATGTTGGCCTTCTTTTAAGGCCAAGTTCATAGTAGGATTCATAGGAATCTACATAGATTTAATTTTATGAGGACATATTTCTTAGGTTTATATTTTCACAAGCTTTTATCCGCGACTCCGCTCGCGTTAATATTAATTTTGTCAATCAATTGTGATTGTCGACAGACGTGGAAATACTTTTTCTATCAAATGTTGTTAAATGAGTTATTTCAGGATGTTCAGGTAGATATAAACTTACCCAAAATTCAAAATTAACAGCAATTATTCTCTAAAGTTTGAAGCAAATCGAATTACACAATGAAAAGTTTTACAAAAAGTTTATCTCTCAATTCCTATAACTTTTCGAGAAAAAAGTAGCATATGACCGTCTACATGGTCCCACTTATCTCTTTACCAAAATTTATCATAATCGATTCAGCAGTTTAGGCTTCAAAGTGTAATAAACAAACAAACTCACTTTCGCACTTATAATATTAGCATGGATATGAGTGGATTATTGAAGATAAGAATAAACTTCAGAAGTTGTTAATCTCGTCAGAACTTACGACTTGTTCTTTTTAATATCTTAGCTAAAATGATGACACTTTTCGATTATTATACGAGGATATTCAATAGAAAATAGTATAGCAACTCGAAGATTCCCCAATAATCAAATATAGTTCTATATTATATATTTACCGTTCTAGAAATCGAGTCTAGGTTTCTTATATATAATAGAGCTTTTTATAATTTTACATAATTTTAAAAATACATGCGCTAAATTTTATATTGTGTATAAATTGTAAACATTTATCGCATATTAAAAAAGAAAAAATAATAACAAACAACAATTCTTTTCAATGTTTAGAATAGTTTCTCAAAACGGTGGTATTATTTCGAAGATCATAAGTGCTATCCTAAATTAGCCTGAATTGAATAGTTTTTGCTTTGAATAACATATATATTTATATTATATATTTAATTTGAAATAGAATACCTGTGTATAAGTGTGCCGCCTAAATATAATAAACAAAAACTTATTTTGTATTTTTACAGCTTGACAAAGTAATTTTCTGCATACGTTGGGGCTTAATATTTACGGCTTGAGACGAAAAGAGATAAACAAAAACATAAAAGTTATTGTAGTAAAAATGCCCTTTTCAATTCGTTCCACGGTATAAACCAACGAATACATACTTGCGTAAATATATGAACACAAATAAAAAAGTGTTTTGTTCTAAATCAAAATACTAAACTTCAAACCATTATTATGCCTGTCTTAAACAAAATAAACAGATTGTTACTTTTGTCTGAGAATGACAAATTTGTACAAAAATCTATCAAAAATTGACTTTATGGCCCAATTGAAGTAATAAGTACAATAAGTGACGAATTTAACCCTGCTTACGAATGGTTTTTAAATAATTATCTTTTATATTATTGAATATTAAAAATCATTTAATGTATAAGTACAGCAACTCCTCAGTAAAAATAACATAAGCTTTGTTTAATTTAGAGTTAATGAGCTATGTGTGAAATTTCCTATATGATTTGTATTACCAGGTGATACCCGTTATTCCCTTCAGTCGTTTATGATCGTAAAATCCGTATTTAGTGGGTATGTATATTCATGAATATGTATAACAAATTTCAAGTCAATAGTTCATATAGCTTCGAAGGTAACAAAATGGGTTAGCCAGAGGTCTCTAACCGGTATTTGACTAGATCCGCCGTATACATGTCTTCTGACCCTTCTGGCCCGAATTTTATTACTAATGTAACACTTTTAGAATTTATATATCTTAACATATATTCGAATCGTAAGTTACTTAGCCACATATAATATAAAAAAACAGCAAACGAATTGATAGAAAAGTAAACAATTGAAAATTATTCCTCTGTAATCAATCACAAGTCTACACAACTTCATCGATGGAGTTAACACATGAGCAACTCATTTATATAGTACAGAGACACATTGTAACGTACAGTTAATATACAATTATGTTAGTTAAAAAGGTTAAAAGATACATTTATAGCCAGTTGAACCAATCAAGTAAATACATCAAACACAATAAATTCTACTTTTCTACACAACTAAGTGACAAACAAGCGTACTGCCTGCATTGAATGCTTATAATACTTATAGTATTGTTGATTTTGAAACCTAGAATAGACCTAGAAGATTGAGATAATAATTCAAGTTTAATGTTATTTTAACTATTCACGCGAGTGAAGCCGCGGTCAGAAGCTAATAAAAAAAAAATTGCAAACCGAGTGGAAGTTCTTAAGATTAGCGCATTTAAATAAATAAACAAACTCTTAGATACATAGATCTAGATCTTAGATAAATAGAAGATATAATCATCCTTCAAAGACTAAAAAAAATGTAGAGTCATTCATTAGTATTATTTGATACATAAGCCGATCAAAATCAAAAACGTATTTACAGTATAATCCGGTAACTTTTTGCTTATTGCGTATTACGTCTGAGTTATACGGAAATATTTTTTTTTCCATGAAGTGTGTTCGGGATGAGACATGATTAAGAAAAATACGAAAATGCCACTTTTTCTTCTTATTTTTCTGTTACCGACAATATAAAAATCAAAACACACGTATTCATAATTATTAAACTCAACTACGAGACAACTTTATACTTTTGCATATCCCGTAATATTTCACGGCTGAAACTCGCGCAAAGATTACAGGAATACCACTTCCAATATGTCCGTGCATTACACTTGTGAAAAGTTAAGTGATTGCGGCGGTCAGTCCGAATAATCGCAAATCTGTATAACTAAGGGTCAGATAATAGAGTCTTTATAATTATAAGAAAATATGAAACGGAGCCGTAGTATGAAAATGTTTTATTAAAATCACAAACGAAAAACCTAGTGGATTTGAAGCACAATTTTAAAAGCATGTTCGATAAATATATTATGTTGTGAAACAAAAATATTTATGTCTAACGAGTAAAACTATACTCTGACGGTTGCAAACTGTTTACTTTTGGTACCATGTATTATTATAATACCATGTTTATATCCTACCTTATTTTATTCAAAGTCCCTGTCTATTTGTTTGTCCGTGGGTACACTTTTTATCCAGGACCTCATAATTGAGCTCGATTCAATGAATATAGTATTTTTGTATAATAATCTAGCCTGAGAATACTTGGAAAACAACAATAAATATTAGTAGTATCGTCAGCACATATATTATTACTCCGTAATTGGATACAATTTGAAGTATAATTGTTTCCGATTCATTCCATTATTGGTATTAAAAACTTTCAGTCGTGATAAAATACAAAATGAACTATAGCCTATAATTACCCAAAACATTTTGTTAAATAATCGATCAATGACTGAAACTTTCCCAATCGCAAATTGACAAATGAAAATTTAGTAACGTCTGAGAACAGTAGTATATGGAGATACCCCTAGTGGAATAAATTATTTATTTTACTCCACAAAATTTATCATATTATCATTATTAGATACAAACATAATCAGTGAAACACTTCTGTTATTAACTGTTTTCAGGCTGACAATATAATCGTTTTGTGCGTAGTGGTTATTGCAGTTAAAAATAAGTATGTGTTTTTTTTTTTTTTTATACTTAAGGTTTAGCGTTATGGCCATAATCTCACCTGATCTTAAGTGACGATACGGCCCAAGTTGGTAGACACGCTAAACCTGTGGAGGAACTGGCTCTCAAGTGCTGCTGCCGGAACACACCTATTGGTATTTGGCGGCAGGTTCACAACTAGAGGGTGGTAGCTAGCCAGGCGGGCATCAGAAAAAGCCCTACCACCATGTTATGGTTTCCTCACGATGTTTTCCTTCACCGAAAGCTCAAGCTCATTGTAGGTGCTTGGGTTCGAACCCACGTCCCTTGACGCGAAGTCGTGCACACTACCACTGAGCGATCATCGCTTCAAATGTAACAATCGTGTTTGGACGTACCACTGGAGTTGCCTTCTTAAGTACTTCTGTATTTGAACCTTAATTACAAAATGAAAAGTGCGCAAACTGCGTTTCTGAGTTAATACTTGTATTCATTTACCCCTTATAAAACTTCCATTCTAATTATTGAAGCGATGATAGCTCAGTTGGTAGTATGTACGGACGCTCCGCCTAAGGACATGAGTTCAAATCAACCTGCAATGAACTTGAGCTTTCGGTGAAGGAAAACATTGTGATGAAACCATAACACGGTGATAGGGCTTTTTCTAATAGCCACCTGCCTAGCTACCACCTTCAAATTGAGGATCAGCCGCCAAATACCGGTAGGTGTATTTCAGCAGCTGCACTTGGGTGCTTGTCCCTCCACTAGGTTTAGCATGTCCACCATCGTGGGCCACATCGTCATCAAAAATCAGAAGAAATTATAACCAAAACCTGTAATCCATAAAAAACCGAGGGTCCTACATAAAAATCGATTTTTAAAGAGTAAACTCTAAAAACATATATTGTCAAATTTACTTGAATATATGGCATTATTTATATTATTAAACCTAGTGCTTGAGCCCCTGTAATGAAACATGACAGCCTTTAGGTATCTTTTACAATCCTTATAAATTAATCTTGTATTTTTTCGCTTGACGACGCCTTTGTCATACGACAAATAAACAAGACAATGAAAATACTTGTAGTAATTTTAGCTTTCGGATCTTGTAGTGGTTATTACTTTTTATCTGTGAATTTATATTTATGTCTTTTTGTGTATTTGGAGTGAGGCAAAAAGAAAAACAGAAATATAAGAAATAAAATGTAATGATAAGGTTAATTGTAACTCTAATAAAATGAATAAAATTACCGTGATTAAGTTTTGATGTATCACTTATAATATTTTGAATGATTTTTACCTAGTGACTGCCTGCAACTTTTTACAATCAAACGGTACATTTTTCGTTTAAACGGTATATTAGAACGTTTGCGATGAATAAAAGAATTAAATAAGTCAACACGGTAGTTCTAAAGATTACCATTTAGAAAGAAATTAAAAAAATCATAAATGTTGCCTCTTTATAAAATTGGTATAAGGATATTTACATTTTAATTAAATATATCCTTTTAATACTAACATCGTTAATCTATCTACCTACATGTATATATCTATATAAAATGAATGTAAGCGAATAATAATAAATTCCGATCGATGTTGTTTACCTCAAATGTATGTACATATATAACACACATATATAAAAAACTATGGTTTGTTTAAAATAAGTACAATGTAAAAAAAACAACGTATTTTTTTTTGTGAAACTTGAGGCGCCTGTTTATGACGCCACAAGCTCATTTTATACCCCGTGTCAAGGCCTATTGGACAATAGTAAATATTTGTTTGCGAACACGATCGAGTCTTCCTGTTTTAAAGCTCGCCATAATTGTCGACTGTTTGTTTCTCTTTATTTTACGAAACACATTTTGGTGACTATACTAAAATACATTGCTTTTGGTTCTTTTTTCATACTTTATAGGTGTTGGGTTAAAGCTACAATCTCACCAGATGCAAAATGACAATGTAGTCAAAGATGGTGGGCACGCTAAGCCTAGTGGAGGGACTGCTTCTCAAGTTCAACAGCCGAAACACACCTGTATTTGGCGGTATTTAGTGATAGATTTTTAACTTGAGAGTGGCAGCTAGACATTTGAGCATTAGAGAAAGCTAGTAACCTACATGTTCTATAGTTTCATCACCAACATTTCTATACGAATTGCGGTAAAACCCACTTTAGATACACGCTTAGGCGAGTCTCATTCTCGGATTAAATTATCTAGAAATCTAACTGGACTGTAGAGATCTCTACATGACTAGATCCCGATCTCCATGCACACGTTCTAATAACTGAATGAATTGCCAAATTATGTCGTTCATTTATAGTTTGAGTTTCATCCCATACTTTTTTTTCTCTTTATGGTAACGATTGTAGAAAATAGCAAGTTGGCTAGAAGGGCGGATCACAATAATAATAATAATAATAATAAAGCCTATATTTCCGAAACATTTTATATTTGTGATATTTTTTTTAAATAATATTTAAAAAATATTTTTTTAAATCTGCACTTCTATTTTATCTTGTTTCTGTGAGTTTTATGGCAAAAGCCTCATCCAACTCTTTCCACCGTTTTTTGTCTGCAGCTACTGTTATCCAAATTTTCAATTCATCCTCCCATCTTCTTGCTTTATGAGCTAGGCTCCGAGCGCCATCTTTTGAGTCCCAAACTGTCACCTGTATACTTAATTTTTCCTTTTTACAACGAAGGTAGACTAGTACCTCCATTTAAGTTCATCAATACGTGACAGGATGTCTGTTAATTTAATTTTACACCTATACTTTTAACTTTTGCCATTAGTTTCAACCCTTGCATACTCCGTTTCATACTTCTCTGATATCTTTTTTTTTTGTTGAAGTTTAGCGTTATGGCCACACTCTCACCTGATGTTAAATGACGATGTGAACCAGGATGGTGGACACGGTAAGTCTAGTGGAGAGACTGACTCTTGCTAGTTGGCCCTTAAGATGTTTTGTTAAAATCCAAATTTCACAGCTATTTGTAATGCAGGGTAGGATACAGGAATCAAAAGACTTTTTCTTAATCGTAATGGTTAGTTCGTTGCTTCTAATGATTTCTATCCAAGCCCAATTTTTTTTTCACCCAGTCGTTTCCCAGTTGCTTTTGTCTATATTTTTTGACCACTTGGTTATTTGGCGATATTAACTGGCCCAGGTATACACGATCACACATATACAGCTTTAAAATTGTATTCTTACCGTGTAAGAAAGCTTTGTTCTCTCTTTACGTGTTAGTAGTAATAGTTACAAGTATACATACGACCAGCCTGATTTAAGTAGTTACCGTAGTCTGTGGATTCTTCTAACATCAGAGATATATGATGCTATGTTAACAAACACTTTGCCAACCTTTAGAACCCTCGTTCGCTAAGTTCTGGAACCCTAATTACCGCAGGAAGACAATTGAAGGTTATTTGGAGCCGATTTTCTGTACGGTGTAGCCGAAACATTTGCATAAAATATTTTTACAAATAAATCATTGATTGGTTATTATTTTAGTATAATAAAAAGAAAATATTATTTTTATATCATCAAATGAAAGTTTTACATTACTACTGTGCAATTGCATGGGATTTTTAGAGCAGAGCATGAGAATGCAACATGAAATAAGTAACATCACAAGGTAATATAATTAAAATGCAAGCAAAAAGGAATATATATATATATATATATATGTTTATGACTTCATATAATCAATCAATAATATTAAATTGAAGTATGTATTGTGAAGCGCTCTATTACAGTACACTTTATTTTACGTATTTCTATTTCAAAATGAGTAAAGAAATAATCTAAAAAATGATAGGTATTATTAGCTTAGTGTTACTACAAACTTAATAATCGAACAAATAAAAGTTTAGCTATTTGTAACTGTTATCTGGCTGATTTTAGAGTAAAAAAAGTGTTCTACGCTTGAGGAGTGGTATGAAATCCTTAAGGAATAGGAAGTCTACGTAATCTCTATGTTATATATGACATCACGGGAAAAAAAACATCGATACATTTTCTGGAATACTTCGACAAGCATCAATATTATACCAATGACAAGAAAGTTTAGAAATAGTTAAAATATATTAGAGTGGCATGGACAACTAGGCATGTCTTAAGGAGAGACGTTTATTATGGAAATGGCTGGACATAAGAGTAGAGTCAGACCGTAGAAAGTATGTTACAAATGCCTAAATAATGAGATCACATGAGTCGACAGAATTCCATTGGAAAAGAAAAATAAATTGTGCTTAGGTACCCTACTTGGGTAGAAGACGATGACATTGATTACTAACCGTATATAAATGCTTTAAATATATCGGAGTAAGTACCTACTTCGTTATATACTTTACCATAACTCTTTAACAATATATTTACATTATATTTTACTATTTATTAACTTTACATTATATTTATGATTGGGTACATCATGTATTATTTCACATTAAAATATACCTCAATCTTATCTCAACTAAAACATTTATATGTAGATATTCAGTATGTAGTGACTTTCGTTTCAAAGACAAGCATAAATACGTGGCTGAAAACCCACCTCAAATGGCTTTGTGCTTTTGACACACATAACATATTGTTTTGATACAAAAGGCTGAATTAACACGTGGAGCTGTCGTATAAAATAAACTGGACTTCATAAACACTTTCACCGCCGGTCTACTTTGCTTATATTTTTGCAAAATATTATTTACTCACATTTTCCTGAAGTAGAATAAGTTTTTTCATAAATGCTCCCCTCTTGTTAATAACAACTACAATAAAGTATTTTACTTGCTGAACTTTTTTATTTTGCGTTAGTTTTGTTTTGTATATTGTTTAGTAATACAGCTACTTACAATTTTTATGTTTATTATTAAATTAATACTTTACTGAAAAACTCTATCAAAACATTGACAAGTTTTACTGAGGTGAAATGGACGACAATTATATCTGTGAACATTCTGTTTTAAGTTGCCTTATTTATATGATATGTATCACATACCCCTCGCATAATCCATAAATTTAATGAACTGAAAGTGAACAAGAAATAGATTCATTAATTTGATTTTCTCATAAAATAGTTTTTATAACGATAGTTTAATGTTCCAAAAATCGAGTTGACGACGTCGTTATTAATTCTACAGTCTACCTTAAATTTTAATAATAGAGCTTAATATGAAGCTAGTACTATTTCTAAAACCTACCTGGACGTTGAAACCCTCCTATAGTCAATCTGCGAACCAATACAACTTGTTTCGGTAGTAACCCATGGGAGCAAGGTCCGTTATAAGTTTCGCATTTAAGACTAAAAAACTGTCACGAATGCAATATCAGCTGTAAATGCAGTCAAAACTAAAACCTATTAAACTTATTTTATTCTTAAACACATAGTACCACAAAAAATATTAAAAATGAACACAATTTTATAGTGAACCGCTGCTTTTAAAAACGTTTTTAGGGATGGTGAAGTTTGCACATAATATACTTTATGATACACCAGTTAAAAAAATAAAAAAGATCAACTCTATTCGAGTAGGCAATAGTATAAATAAAATGTTTATTGATTTTGATATAGATTTATTTAATTTGATATAGATTTATTTAATACAAGTGTCCACAAGTTAAAACACCTTCTAAATTCCTGTTTGTTTGAAAAATATTTTTGTTCTTACATCTATTCTGTTTGTAATGCTATTTGTGGAAACTTGAAATGACCTTAATTTCATCAAAACATATAATTTAATCTTTGTATATAGCTGTAAGTTTACCTAAAATAATAAAAATAAAATAAATTGTATACTAATAACAATTTAATATCGAATAGTTATATATTTAACAGAAATAATGATGTACATACCGGAAATTCTAACATCATAACGGGCACTGCTTTTAGAAAATGATAACAAAACGTTTTGCTAAACAAAACATGATAAACAAAATGTTAGATAGTAATAAATTAATTATTCAAGCGGTCTATTCTGATCCGAAAATATATAAATATTGACGTATGACAGATTGTGCAAGGGTCCGCTACAAAGTTACAAACCATTTAGTCCCGAGTCGTAACCGCTATAACAATGTCATGAATTTATTATCATAGATGTAATCGTCTATAGCTTAGTAATAGAATGTGTTATCAATCTCAAATATTTCAGCTTAGTTGTAGGCAATAAAGCCAAGTATTCATATTTTATCGGGTATTGGCAATTTGCGATGTAAGATTTACATAAAATATGGAAAATGTAATTCTACTTCATACGTCCAAAAGAAACAAACGCATGAAACAATCTAAGCTCACTTGGTAGCGTGTATGGGTGCTGGGTCAATAGACGTACGTTCGAATCTAATAACAGTAAACATAAATATAATAGTCATACTAGCTCTCTGACTTAGAATAATAATTCGTAGATCACACAAATGACATTCGAATTAACCTACATATCTCAAAATGTTGTTGACAATTACAAAAGTAATGGAAACCTCAGGTACAGTTTAATCAAATATTCATTTTCAATTATATATTATCGTGATTATTCCTATAACCTCGTATCTTACGTAATTATTGAAGATCTAGTTGTTGACATTGTTCTAACATAAACATACTTCCAAAGGATTAGCCTCAGGTTCGCTTTATCGCTAAGCGAACATAGACACTAAGTAAGCTTTTTGGAATACCTAATATTACAACACTCCTATTAAATCCCCAGACAAGATAATGTTGTCTACATCCTAATAGCATATATTCGATAATATAAAGAAAGGTGGTCTATATATTTTAATCACCATTTATCAAGGTATTTAGTTGTAACTGAACCAATTGATGTAAATACAATTCTTTTTTAATAACTATACAAAACTTACAATTTACAAATAGAAGTATTTAATATTATATATATATATATATATATATATATATATATATATATATATATATATATATATATATATATATCTAATATGATAAAATAGTAATTATTATTCAGGCGTTAACAGCCGAATCAATGATTAATTTTGCAAACCTAGTTTGCTGAGTTTTATTCGTTTACATACGATGTCATTTGTTATTTTTTTACGTGTCGTACGTTTTATTTGCGTACTTATTAACGGTGGTAGCCTATGGGCCATTCATCACAGCTTCATTGGATTTGGTGACGATTGCAAAAGCACTCCGCTGATATGGCATTTAAGATTCTTCTTCTGAACCATTTGTTGGTACCAACTACCAGGAATACACACTTAAACCTTACGGCCATCTGCCACCTTTACGGAACGACGTCACGTTGCAGTCTCTAACTAGTATGCACCATTTCGCCCCTGCAGCCGATTCGGCCTGATAATAAACGCAAGGATACCAAAGTAACTGAACTTCGATTTTTAATTTCGATTAAAAATTTCGAAAATTTTATAGAATCTGCCGTTTGGTCACGGTTTAACATTTTCAACTAAAAGGCTTAAACAATGTTTCCTAAACGAAAATTTATGTGAGTGATTAATTCAGGCCGCCCAAATTTAAAATTATTAAGAAAACAAAAAATTCGAGCATACAAATAGGTTTATAGAAGTACCAAAAAGAGGCATCTAAGTAAAATCCAAGAATTCCTAACATTTACCTATATAAAAAATTCAATTTTAACGTATACATATAGGGTACATAGCCGATCATCAATTTATGTTGGGTCTATTGCCGCACATTATAAAACAATCAATTGGAAGAGAAGCGAGTCACTTTGCTGATTAAATTACTTTCAATTGGATTTCACGGTATACAATTGTTTGAAAATCAACCGACGTATAGAAAGGATCACTAAATCTGTCGTTTCAATATCGATAAATGCTTGATAATGGAATAAAATTGTCTCAAATGGTTTATTTTGGGTACCTATTCGAATCCATCTACAGTGAGCTTGAGCTTTCGGTGAAGGAAAATATCTTGATAGAACCATAGTATGGTGGTAGGGCTTTATCTAATGCCCGCCTGGTTAGCTATCATCCTAAAATTGAAAATCTGCTGCCTATAGATATATAGGTGTGTTCGGGCAGTTGCTCTTGAGAGCTAGTCCCTCCACTAGGCTTAGCGTGTTCACCATCTTGGGCCACACCGTTACATAACATCAGGTGAAAATGTGACTATAACAATAAACTTTAACAATATAAGAAAATGTATAAAAGCGTCAGATAATATTCTTAATATAATCTGTCCTCATGAAGTGTGTGTTAATTTTTATTATGTCATAGATTTAGTAATATTAGTTAAAATAATTTCCCTGATGTAATTAAATTGTAGGTAATCTGGTAAATGTTAAATTTTCTTCTCTACTGTATTAAGATGTTATATTTCACCTGAATCTCTGACTGATTATAATATTATAAGCAATATTCCTTGACGAGTCTCAATAGTCTGCTACTGCTGAACCGTTATCGCTAAAATTTTACGCTTAAATAACTGCAACCAATCGGTAAAAATCAACAATATTCTAATAAATACCGCTGGGGATACAAAAAATGTAAATCGCGGCTCAAAAGACGATACTTCACCTACAGTAAGAACTCGCGGTATCTCGACTTTTGAAGAATTTAACATATTTTTTTCAGTTCAAAGGAAAGAGATCTCGCTTTGTAAAAATGTCAAATTTATTCATTCTTATAGATCTTGCGATTGTTTTTTAATATAAAATTATATATTATTGACGTATAAAAACAGTAGTATATTTAATAACAACGTGGGCTCCTTTTGGATAGGATCTCATCGTATATTATAGGCAAGAAACTGATTTGACTATAAATGAAATTTAAAACTGACAAAAATAAACTGTTCAAGCTTGTTATAACAAGGAAAAACTTCCCCTACTAGGAAGCTTAAAGAAGGGTTATATAAGTATAATACTATGAATCGATGACAGCTCAGTTGGTAGTGTGTACGGACGACGCGTCAAGGAAGGTGATTTTGAATCCACCTACAATGAGCTTGAACTTTCGGTGAAGGGAAACATTTTGATGGAACCAAAGCATAGTGATAGGGCTTTTTCTAATGCCCGCCTGGCTAGCTACCACCCTCAAGTTAAAAATCTGCCGCCAAATACCTACTAGTGTGTTCTGGCAGTTGCACTTAAGAGCCAGTTTCTCCACCAAGTTTAGCGTGTCCACCATCTTGGGTCATATCGCCACTTAACCATAACGCTACCTTAACGATAAAAAAAATATATCATTAAAAGCTCACAATGTTCCTTCGGCACACTATTTGGCCGATACTACTATCGAATCAAACCGTATACTAATGAATTAAATGAATGCAAAAATAATAATTTATTTTCATATATTTATCTGTTAATACACTTCAGTAATGAAAATTTTGTTCAAACCACATCTAAACTCTTTTCTGTTTCACCTCAAACTATTTGCATGTTTCTTATTTTACTCATGATATTTCCAAATTCGTACATTAGATTATATATAATATTATGTTGACTGTTTTGTTGAGACAATACATTATTTTTTTCCTTACTAACGTGTTTAGATAACTTAACAAAATTACATTTAAAACTGTAGTCAAAGAAAAAAAAATCTTGAAAAGTGATTTCATTATTTCCCTTCATTTACATGAACAAAAAGAAAACTTCGACCCAGAAGATGGATAAAAATAAAAAGGAAACTCAAATGATTTTATTATTCAAACGGTCCTACCATTACCAACAACATACTAATATTGACTTATAAATCCCGACTCTATACGAACTCCGTACTAAGTTTCCAGAACGTTTAGCCACGAGTCGTTAATCTGATGACAACAGCGATGTTGTCGTGAATTTGGTGTTCGCTACGATATTAAATTTACCAGTAAAATAATGGAACCGTCTCTATTTTAATAAATTAACGTATTTTTTCACAATATTGAAGAATTTTAAATTAAAGATACCTTTTGGTTAACGTGGGTAACTTTAAAGACACGTCCAGCCTGGACAGCTAAAGAGTGTGTGAGGTTTGTCGGATGATGAAATATATCCTGCGTATCACCATCCTGCTGTAGTAAAACTACTTTTATATTTCTTCTAGTCCCTGACGTATGAAACCTCTTGGAAATATGCGCTTCGCCACGGGATAATGTAAAATACTGAACTAAATTTTAACCAAAAGCCCACTTCATGATAATTTAAGAAAATTACAGCATAGTGCACCAAATATACTATACCTTTTATAAAAGATAACCTTACATGCCTATAGCATGAGTTATGTTTATTTACACTTATATTTTAAAAGTATCAAGAAACATTCTTACTTATATTATAAACGCGAAAGAGCTTTTGTTTGTTACGTTTTCACACATAAACCATCAAATCGATTATGATGAACTTTGCCATAGAAATAGACGAGAACCTGGAGACGGTGATAGCCTACTTTTTATCTCCAAAAACTTATTGGAAGTGAGGTAAAGAGTGAGATAAACTTTGTTTAAAACTTTTTATTGCGTCATCCAAATTGTTTGACTAAATCAATATTAACGCGAGCGAAACCACATGTGAAGGTAAGTCGAATTATAAAAGGGCAGCATGGTAATGTAATTAAGAATAGGGGCGTGGATCGACGTGATGCGATGTGGCAGATTCGTGACAAAAACATTAGCGGGTGCGTGTGCTCGTTCATAATGCGATGATGACTGTCATTTATTACTTATATTGTTTCAAGATTTTCACGAAATTTTCTATATTTGCTATAAGTAAGAGTAGGAAAAATAACATATTTAAAAACATACAATATATGTGTCTAACATGTACACATCGAGTCTTTTCATCAGAAAAATAATAAAATTATATTTTATTGTAACCTCCTTATTATTATATTTGTAAAATCGAAGTAGTATATTAATAATTACAATTTAAATAGATCAGTGGTGGTTTCCTAAAAAGGCTTAATATAATATATTATCTATGATCATTAATATTTATAACATATAGATTTTATTGTTTTGTAATATAATTATAACTCTTAAAATTAGAACTAGGCAAACAAATTCATTGCTAAGTCTGTAGAAAATATAGTCAATTTTCAAAGATATTGTTTCATATAAAGAAAGAGGTTTTGTCTAAAATTTTGTGAATTAATATTTTGTTTCCTAAATAAATATAAGATGATGCAGAAACTGTATTTCTATATAAAACGTTTACAATAATAAACATAGGTCGATTTAAAAAAGGTTAATCTAAATATCAAATAGAAACATGAATGATTTAATATATTATTTAATAAATAAAAAATCCTATATCAATTGATGTTTTGAAATTATTTAAAAATTATTCGTTATCATTCTTTTGATAACATTATAACACAGTTTTTCGATAATATAATACAAAAAACTGAGCATTTGGACGGTTTTTGATGAAAAATGGTATTTCAACAACGTTTTATATTGTACTAAGAACCGGCTCCGGGTTTGCATGGGTAGTAGAGCTTATTATACCTATATATGCTACCATACACTGTTTTGTTATATTTCAAAAGGGATTAGTTTTCGATTAAAGCTCCGAATCGGCTAGACTTTTCTGATATTTTCAACAATTATTGTCATATTTCAACCAATTTACATGAATCCTAAACAAATAATAGGTACACTTAAACCTTCCTTATATATAACATTGTATATTGCTTAAAGCTAAATAAAAATCTGTTTAGTAGTTTTTGAGTTTATCACGAACAGTAAGATAGAGACAAGAGGGAACTTTGTTGTATAATATGTACTGCAGTTTACCTAGTCAAGTATGTTTTCCGGGACGCCTTAAGAAATACTCGCAAATCCATAAATTATTGTATCATATGCAACAATCATTATATTATTTTATTATATACTAGCTGCCCCAACAAACGTTGTTCCGTTTAATAACGTATTTTTAGTGAAAACTTTGGATTGTATGTTCTTTTAAATGCCACATAATAAAAAATATGAAAAAAAAAATATTTCAAAAAAGATTACGACCGATTTTCAGACCTACCGAATATACATATGAAAATTTCATAAAAATCGGTCAAGCCGTTTCAGAGGAGTATGGCAACTAACATTGTGATAGGAGAATTTTATATATAAGATTATATACTAATGCAGGTAGAATAAGACAGTATTCACGTCCAAACAGATCGCGGTCACTATTAATACGCGTATTGGAAATTCCCTCATCTTAGTAGCTCGTTTTAGCGCCTCGAGTTTCGGCTCGTGTTAGTTAATATCTAGTTTCCGCATGACCTTCGCCGTGATATTTACAGACCATTATAACAATAGCTGGAGCTATCGACTGATCTCTGAATAGTAGGAGCGGTCAATTTAGTTTGAGGGCTACATATACTTTAATATATATAAAGTTTTCTATATTTATGTATAACTAGCTGACCCGGTGAACGTCGTATCACATACAATCACTGTTCGACAGTCTCTCTAAAACTCAAAAATAGTTTGACGAATTGGAATATTTTTTATCGTTAAGGTTATGCGTTATGACCATAATCTCACCTGATCTAAGTGACGATATGGCACAAGATGATGTACACACTAAAACTGGTGAGGAACTGGGTCTCTAATGCAACTGCCAAAACATATCTATTGGTATTTGGCGGCAGACTTTCAACTTGAGGGTGGTAGTTTACCAAACAGCTATTAGAAAAAGCCCTACCACCAAGCTATGGTTTCCTCACGATGTTTACCTTCACCAAAACCTCAAGCTCATTGTAGGTGAATTCGAACTCACTTCCCTTGACACTGCGTCCGTACACACTACAACTGAGCTATTATCGCAATATATTTCTGTAATATTATGATTAACTATACTCAATCCTAATCAACCTTACAACTTACTTTAACGTAATCATCAAACAGTACGAAATATACATTATATCCTATTGTCACACCTGCCAAATGAACATAAAAAAAATCATAAAAATTGGTCGAGCTGTTTTGGAGGACCACGTTGCAGCCACAAACACCGTGACGTGAGATTTTTATATATAATTGATTAAAACAATCGGTATTAGTAAATCTGGCATCAATGATATATTTGATTTTTAACTGTTAAGGTATGATAAGTGAATACTTGTGAGATTTGAACTTTGGGAGTATAAAGCGTTAGACTGGAAGTAAATCGATACGTCAGCAGGGTCGAATCCTAGCTTAAACTAACAGCTTTTTCTAGTCAATATGTACCTATAAATTTGAACTACTATTAACTGATGGTTAAGGTAAACATTGAAAAAATATGAACTCTTGTGGAATTATAAGTTAATATAGTTGTATGTAAGAAGTTGTTGTCTTATTGCCAACACGAGAACGGTATTTGAACTATTTTTGAAAAGTTATAATTTTGTCCTTTTTGTAAACATTATTTTTCGTCAACAGCAGATAACATAAGCTTTGAATCATTATGTTTATTATGTTTAAATCATTAATTTTGTCAAAAGATTAAGTGAGATATAGTATTGCCATAAAAACACCATTAAGATATAAGGGGCATATGTATATGTTATGATATATTTTTCTGTATTATGACTTAAATTGTATTCTGCAGTTAATAAGAATTCAATTCATTATCATACATTTTATTTTCATTAGTTAATCAACGAATTTTAGAAAACGTTGACACTAGTATATTATTATTATTTATATCAGATTACAAGGATCTGTTACATGAAATTGACATAACAATTGAATTAATAAATTGATGATTGAAAATGTAATGGAATATTAATTTTAATCTAATATAACAATTTAATATTAAATATCAAAGTATCGTAATAAATTCCGATAGTATCAAATTTTCTAGAAGCACCCTTGACACGTAGGTATCCCTGTTACCACTTAGCTGAACATGTTATCCTGATAAATTAATGCCAGTAACGCGGATTACGTAGGTATTTTAGTTTGATTTATCGCAGATCTATATTATTTGGATATCGGATATTTTATAATAACCGCACTATCATACTTTGTGTAATATTTCACTGTCAGCGTAAGTAATGGTCGTTTTGTCAAAACAGGACGTTTTGTCAAGTTACAAGAACTCTGCGTGTCTACGTAATATTTATTGTACTGCCATCTGAGATAAGTTTCAAAGCTAAGAGGCTTCTAGAAGAAAGTTTTTCACATATGTAAACATATGAATACACAAATCAACATGTTTTTTTCTTATTCTATTTCTTATCTTATTCTAGATTGTAATGTTGTTATTTTACGCTGTATGAAATATACGTTGTCTATCATAAAGTATATAAAATGACTAACTGGTGACCTCGATTTCGTTAACGGTTTTCTCAACAACAGTGTAGTGAAATAAGTTCTTAGTGGGTGTCTACGTTATAAGATATGAATGTTAACTTTCAAGACAAACAGGACATCTAGTTTTGGAGATATGATTATAAGTGAGTCAGTGGTTACTCGCTTACATGTATACATAAATTTACAAATAAATACAAGGTAAGTATAAGAATTTTATAAAGTGATAAGATATGAGAATTATAAAATATTGTTGATATAATAAATAAGCTAAGGATTTAGTTATATAAAAATATAAATTTTATTATTCTGAATATTATGAAGCGATAATAGCTCAGTGGTAGCGTGTATGTACCCCGCGTTAAAGGCTGCAATGAGCTTGAGATTTCGGTGAAGGAAACATCATTATGAAACCATAGCCTGGTGGTAGGGCTTTTTCTAATGCCCAACTGACTAGCTACCATCATCAAGTTGAAAATCTGCCGCCACGTACCTATAGATGAGTTCCGGTAGTTGCACTTGATACTCAGTCCCTCTACAGGTTTAACATGTTCATCAGCTTGGGTTACATCGTCATTTAACATCAGGTGAGATTGTAGCCATAACGATAAACTTATAAACTAAAAAAAAATATGTTGAAATTCATACCACCATAAGTAAAATAATAGTAATTATTTGTGACATGCAGGTAGTTTGGTAATTTTGCTACAGGCAATTTCCTATATTATCGAGTCACTTACGGATTATGCGGTAAAACTTTGCATAAAGAAACCGCACACGTATATAAATTATATCAACCGTTCAATAATATATAAAATCCGTGATAAATATTGACCGACAATCGACAAATAATATAAATAGTAGATGCCAAGGCCTACAGTTCAATTAAATGCAGTAAATATTACTTGAGTGTCGCGTAAGAATGAAGACATCAATAAATGTAACGTAATGGTTTTTTTTTATATTTTTATAGGTTAAGCGCTATGTCAACAATCTCACCTGATCTTGAGTGACCATGTGGCCAAAGATGGTGGTCACGATAACTTAGTGGAGGGACTAGCTCTCAAATACAACTGCCAGAACACACCTATAGGTATTTGAAAGCAGATTTTCAACTTGAGGGTAGTAGCTAGCCAGTTGGGCATTAGAAAAAGTCCTACCACCATGCTATGGACTCCTCACGATGTTTTCACCGAAAGCTTAGGCTTATTGTACCTAATGATAACCCACCAACCATACCTAACCACCAATTATAACCAACCTAATGAAGGAAATGACTCTCAAGTGCAACAGCCGTAAACCGCCTTTCGGTATATGGTGTGAGATTTTCAACATGAAGGTGGTAACTGGCCAGACGAACCCAAAAATCCTACATAATACTATAGTTTCATCATGATGTTTTGTTTAACCAAAGCTAAGGTTCAACGCAGGGAATCGAACTCACTTCCACTGACGCGGCATCCGTAGATGCTACCACTGATTACTTCTACTCGTGGCCTATCACCTCGCATTCAATTCAAAGCAACGCTCAAAGTCGTTTCTGAATATTTAAAATACAAAACATCTACATATGTACATAGGTCTACAATAAAAACTAACAAACTCGCCTATAGGCACGTGCGAGTCAACAACAAACAACCCTTTGTAAAACAAATCAGATCACCTCACGTGTTACCGATGCACGTGATTAAAGAATACAGTAGGTACGGATAATCCATCAATCAATAAAACTATGTTTCATTAAACACAAGCAACACGACGTTATAACAAAGGCTACGCAATATTTATATAAATGTATGAAACAATGATACTGTACAAGTTAGGTATTGTAGGTATTATTACTTTAAGTTAAGGATTATTATTATACAATAACAGTGTTATTCAGTTTGTATTTCACAAATAGGGGTGAAATGAATATTATGTGACTAAACATTTAAAAATAAAATAAAGATGTTCGTAAGCTGGGACTATTAACGAAACAAAATCATTCAGATAGCTACATTATATTTATTTCCAATAAATTGAAAAAAAAAGTGTTGCACGAAAACAATTACAATGTGTTTACATATAAATATGGCGTATGTTGCAAGAAAAGTTGTTAAAAGAAGATAACAAAAATAATAATAGAAATTATAAATTTAAAAAAAAAAAAAAAACATATATTGTTTCTAATTTGTAAAAGTTACACGAATACTAATAAAAACAAGACGAAAACAATTACCATATAACACAACTTTAAAAACATAATTACGTGTGTTTTGTAATTCCCACACTATTTATCTATTCCGATATATTTAGTCCTGTTTCGTGGTAGATTTTACAGGCATACATTTAACGGACATATAATAATTAGTAACACCATAAGCCAAAATAATCATTTGTAGATCACGCAACATTCATCGCGGTGTCAGCAACTAGGCGTCCGCTTAAACTGCTTCAACAACCTTGAAGTCATTTCTTTTACTCGGCAAAGTGACGGCACTAAATCTGATGTTAAGCACAGTACAATCCAAAATAGTGACGACAATCCATAGCCAGTCGCTCCTGTTATGCCGATTAGTTTGTCCAAAACAATTTAGTACAATTTATTGTTTAAAACACATACATAATTATCAATATGATATTTGTGGATCACATTGTGACCAGGGACTGTGGAATCAAACTGTGTAGTCTATCCATACACTAAAGCCAATAATCAATAGAACACCGAAACGCTGCAAAATCCGTTTACGTCGATGTAGAGAATTTGCAAATTGGTTTCGGAAATTACACATTAAGTAAATATTATCAAACATGCTACAGCGTTACCACACAAATTTATACATTTGCTTATATTTAGTTCAAGCACCTATTAAAAATCCCTTGTAAATTTTTAGTAGCAAGCAATGCAAATTAGCATAAATGCAAAGTAATTATAGCTGAGTAAATGCGTATACGGACACCACGTTAATAGACATGAATTCCTGCAATGAACTTGAAAACATCGTGATAAAACTGTAGCTATCGGCTTTTCTAATACCCGCTTAGCAAGATAGCACCTTCAAGTCGAAAATATACCGCCAAATACCTATAGGTGTGTTACTGCAGTTGCACTTGAGAGCCAGTTCCTCGATTAGGCTCAGCGTGTCCACCATCTTGAGCTACATTGTCACTTAACATCAGGTAAGTTTGTGACCTTAACGGTAAACATATAAAATAATAAAATATAACCAAAAAGAAAGATGGTATATTTTGTTTGATGTATCTAGAACATGTTATCTCACATTTTCAGCTGTGTAAGTACGGTGACCCCATCAAGATCCCATTATCGAGGTCGTAACTAAAGCTTGACGTCACTATATAAGCAGACTCTCTGTGTCCTTATTTGTAATTTCTATGGACCCAAATACGTATAACGTATCCACATATACTAAGTTACATAGGCGATTTCGCATACGAGTAATTATATCCCTAATTATGAAATTAACAGCGATCATGTTTAGCGATATTAACCTAATTTTTTGTCATTTTTATTCTTTACTAGCTTTTACCTGTGGCTTCGCTTGCGTTGATATTGATTTTATCAAACAAATCGGATGGCGTTATAAAAAGTTTCGTACAAATTTTATCCCTCTCTTTACCCCACTACCAATAAGATATTCGCGAGAAAAAGTAGTTTATCACCGTCTCCAGGTTCCCATATATCTCTATACCAAAATTCTCCATAATCAATTCAGTGGTTTAGACGTGAAAGAGTGACAAACAAAATCACTTTAGCAGTTATAAAATTAGTAAAGATAGATTTAACATTTACAACTGCACCTGATGTGGTCTAAGACAGAAGCTCGGTAAACCTAGTAGAAGAATAAATCTCAAGTGCAGCTGCCAGAATACGCTTATATTGGTGGTAAATTTTCATAAAAAGAGTGGTAGTTCGCCAACGGTTGTAAAAAAATACTTTTCCATATATTACGGCTTCATGCATGTTTTCCTCTGTCAAAAACTGAAGTTTATTGTAAGATTAGAATTCACATTAATCTATACACTGTCCCAACACGTAGCTACTGAGCCAATATTACCCAACGTATATCTAAGATAATAAAGATACATATCTGTGTCACTAGATAACTTGCAGTAGCATCTTCTTTTATTCACCCAAGCTGTTTTCTACCTTCGTGCTTATTAAAACGTTCAAATACGATGTATTGATAGATGATTTTATATTTATCAGCAAGCAATATACCGGCTTATATGAAGTCGGTCAGCAGCCGTGAATACTATGAAATATTGGTGCAAACAGGATGTTTAGACTATGAATGATTGACGTTGGAGTATTTCTTTATACACTTATATTCATATATAATCATTCACGGGCTTTCAAATGTATACAAGAGAAGCATTACGCAAAATTTTATTCGTTTCGATACCACTTTTTAAAACTAAAATGATGTACAATAATAGTCTACATAGCAAATTTTATTTACATTGAAGACAATATGACAAATCGTAATTAGTATTTGCAAATTACATTTTTTTATAGTTATATTTTTTATAGTTTAACGTTATGGTCAAACTCTCACCTGATGTTAAGTGGCGATGTCACCCAAGATAGTGGACACGCTAAGCCTAGTGGAGGGACTGGCTCTCAAGTACAACTGCCGGAACACACTTATAGGTATTTGGTGGCAGATTTTCAACTTGAGGGTTGTAGCTAGACAAGCAGTCCATCCAATGGTTTCATCACGATGTTTTCCCTTACCGAAAGCTCAAACTTATTGCAGGTTTATTCGAACTCACGTCCCATGACGCGACGTCCGTTCAAAGTACCAACGGAGTTATCATCGCTTCAAAATTTTGTTGAATATCCAAAATAATTATTAACCGTAGTATCATTTATATTAAAAGTTCGTGAGATAAACTATTGGAAATGATTTATCTTATTTATTTAGGATTATCAGGTAAATAAGGTTGCTAACTGCGTTAGTGTACCACCCACCATGATGACATGCGTAGGCGTGTCACGTTTTGGGCTCAGCCGCTGTATATTCAATAATCAAGTGGGGAGCGTAGGAAACTGTATCAAATTGGGTCATAGCTATAATTTACATTAAAATTAAACCATCACAGTGACTCTCATTTTATTTGTTGTATTTCTGTACCAGTGTACTTCCAGCTTCCGAGAGTCTAATAGGTTAGGTCAGATACAGCGCTGTCGCTTTCTTGTCCTACCATAAAAAACGAATAGTTTCTAGCTATTAAAAAATATTACTTTTTTAATTACTTGGTTTGAAATGTACTTTTAATACTTTTAGCCATGATTACCAAACTAAAACATGCTTACATATACTAGTAAACATGAATAGATATCTATATGAATATTTTATTATAAAGCGGAAAAGCTTGTTTAAATCCGTTAATTTTAAGAACTACCAGTAGGAGTTCAAAAATTATTTTTGCATTTCACTATCATTGAGGAAGGCGTTAATATCACGCTACCGATAAAAGGAGCTAAGCTTCAAACTTTTATAACTTACAGTTTGAGATTTAGTACGATTTCCGGAAACGTAAGCTTTGATATATATTTATGAATAATTAATTTCTCAAATCTATATCACAGACATTTTAG
Organism: Actias luna; assembly: GCA_039707435.1. Classification (NCBI taxonomy): domain Eukaryota; kingdom Metazoa; phylum Arthropoda; class Insecta; order Lepidoptera; family Saturniidae; genus Actias; species Actias luna. The sequence goes on along the minus strand of JAZHAC010000006.1, from coordinate 8,575,053 downwards.
CCAGACACTACGCAATAAGTCAAACAGGTATCAATCGTTGGTCAAAACAAACTTCTCGTTAAGCACAAAATCCTAACAAAACATATCTTTCTAAGATCTGATATCTATCGCCTGTGTCGAGGTATTAGTTACCGAATAACGCAGAATAACGTCTGCCAAGACAGCTAGTTATATTTATAAAAATAGCTAATTCTCGTATTATTTCTGCATGATTTACCCTTCGATTAAAGTCTACGAGCTAAATATCTAGATTATAAAATATCATACTAAGATTAAAGAATATTTATTATTACGCCCTCAGGACATATTTTGATTAATATTCAGAACTAAAAGTCGATGTATATTACTTAAGATAAGGCCGATAAATTATTTCGGGATTTAAAAACTATCATATAAATTCTCGAGATAACAAGCAAGATTTATGCCGATATGAGAAATTTTGTTAAAAGTAAATGAGGTTACCTTGTTATTATCCATCCAGACATTACAACGGTAGGCTGTTAGTCGATCCCCTCTGTTCGAAAGTCTCTTATTTTTTATACTGTACGCATCATTAACGTACAACTTAGTTATTTTGAAGACCCCAGTAAAAGAACCTTAAGAAGTTTCTGGAATATAAAACAGCCCTGCAGTAAGCTGGAAATAAACCTTGTTATTGAATTATACTGACACGTCCCTAGGCGTTCAAGCAGAGTTAAAAGTGATAACATCGCGTACACAACGAACGAAATAAAATTTCCTTTTTTGTGAGAATTTCATTAATTATAATTTATTATATTAAATCACATGCTTTCAAAGAAACTTTTATATAGAATATCGAAATCAGTCGTACGAGTCACAATTGAATACTTGTAACTTTTGAAAAGTCGCACTTAATGCAAAAAAACAGAAAGAATTTTATTGTTCATTGCTTTTGTAAATGTCGTAATAATTATGGCTAAGAAAGATCATGATTTGAATGTCTGTCTGCGTCACTAATAAAAGGACAATATAGTTTATACATTAATTACAATACAGTTATACAATACAGTTTATATATTAATTAACGGAATTCTATGAATGGAATGAAGCGAATAAAGGAACAAAAAACATTAGCAAAAACTTAAAAAACTAAATAAGCCATGGAATGAAGGTCACAGAGATCTATTGTAATCTTTTTTTTTCTGAATAGTAACAAAACCGAGATGACGCGTATTCGATTTCCCAACACGACTAACTCCGTTGTGATAAGTACAATTACCAGTTGTGTGTCCAAAAATTAAATATTTAGCGTGTCTACTAACTTGGGCCGTATCGTCACCTAAGATCAGATGAGATTACGCCCATAACGCTTAACCTTAACTAAAATATATATCCTTACTAATATTATAAACATAAAAGTGTGTAAGTATGGATGTTTGTTACTCAGTTACGCAAAATATACTAAATGGGTTTTAATTAAGCTTTACAATAATTTAGCTTATATATTAGAATAACACATAGGCTATAATTTATAAAGCCACTAGTTTTTACCCGCGGCTTCGCTCACATTTTTTTTTCAATAATAATATGTTACTTCTAATACCTCCAAGAATATGTGTACAAAGTTTCATGATGATCGGTTAAGTAGTTTTCGCGTGAAAGCATAACAAACAAACTTACATGCACATTTATAATATTAAGTAGGGATTGTGTGAATTGTCCAAAATGTATCGATAAGTGTCAAGTAAGTAGGAAAAAAATCTGCCATCAGCGAGATATTCTGGCGTGCGCTGCAAAACCGTTAGAGTTATACGTATATAGTATATAATGTAAATGTTTATCTGAAATATTGCTACAAAAAAATCTCGACAGTATATCTATCTTTATTTGTAAGCCGTTATCGCCAAAATAGTGAGCGGCCCGCGTAAAAATATTCTTATACCAGTCTCCTTTCATATAATTTATTTAAAATAGCGGATACCGGAATCAATTATTTGACAAAATTCATATTAACGTGAGCAAAGCCGCAGGTAAAAGCTAGTATTCAGATATTTATTTCAGCTGGCTATTATTACAACACAGATTTCGTTTGATTTGGATTTAGATATGTGTAATAAATTTATACCAAAAGGTAAAGTGAAATAAAGGTACGCATAATCGGAATACATAAACTATTTCCTACTCTAGTGATTATTTTGTTTATTAATATTGAATTATTTTATCAATCCGCTTCTGTATCGGGTTTATATCCGAGCTAAATATTGAATGCCTACGCAAATAATTGCGAACCGAATACTCCCAGTAATCCAATAACTTGGTATTGAAGACAACAGCGCTGATGTTTCGATACATGTATGTTGTTATATACTCATACGTTTGATATCTAAGTGCACAATCTGTTACCTAATAGAATCAGATCCCATCCTCTACAGTTATATGTACCAACCAATTAAGATGAGAACATAATATACCATGATAATAGATTATGTCTACAAGTAATTTACAATATGTTTATTACAAATGTAAATATGTTTTTGTATTAAATTTCAGGGTTGTTATGGAACTCTGTAACCGTAACCTACTAACCTCAAAACCGTAAATATTTTTATAAATTGTGCGCAGGAACGAACTAAAATAATTTCGAACAACGGAAATTGTTGAATTAGTTGACTAATAATTATCCGAAATAATGAATATTCTAAAGTAAATAAATATAATCCAAAACAGTCTACTTTGTCAAGACATAGTTATATTAAAAATGAAAAAGCTTTTTCTTTAGTAAGTAAGGTAATCTTAATAAAATTTATATGTAAATTTTTATTGAGCAATTCATCGGCCCTAATAAAAAGATATTTATATTTGTAATGACTACTTTTGACTTGATATAAACGTATAAACTCCCTGATATTGGTGTAACTATAGGATGGCAAGAGATCCTGGACCGGAGGCAGTGCACTCAGATGTAGCATAACATTTTTAACAAAATTTAGCAAAAATTACACATTTTAAATATTTACTTAAAATCAAGTAAAACCACGTATAAAGGATCAATTTTAGAACGCATCTAGTTGAATACTCCGTCTATTGAAAATTATATGGCTACATCTTTAAACTTTGATGATGTTATTGATAGATTTGCGGAACTGAAAGCTCGGAAAAATTAATTTCATTACTATATTGTGAAGATTACATCATTTTTTTATTATTAATATGTACTACCTATATTTTTTAAAATTAAATTTATAAATAATATGGTTGGGTAACTACTTCAGTGATTTATTAAATTTAAATTATAATATGACGATTTTTGGGTTCCACCTAATGATTTTGCCACGGACCTCAGAGGGTGTGTATAGTTACGCCACTCTTCTCTAAGAATTAATATATTTAAAAAATTGGGTACTGTTTCCATGGTAAATATAGCCACTGCTTGCTTTAGAGGTTCTTTCTTCTTTAGAGAATTAGATGGTATTGATGTATCTTATATATTAGGCAATGTTCTCTAAAACTAACCAATGTGCATTCCAAAGGGCTTAGGGGACGGGTATTTATGTAACTCTTATAAAGTCTGCTACTTTAGCTTCAAGAGGGACTTGAGTAGTTCGTGCAGTGTAACCAATTGCTGAGTCTTTCTAGAACATTTATGGGACATTTTTTTAATGTGAGTTATCGAGATATTACAAAACAGGATCTAAGATAGTCTATTGATACACTTTAGTTCAAGTTTCCATTCCTTTTTCATGACAATGAAGCTTTGTGACTCCTTAATAAAACCCCTCATCAAACTGTAATAGACAAAGGATGATGACCACGTTGTACTTTTCCAGATACATACAAAAAATCTTTAGAGATATAAAGTACATTTTGACGTTTAATTTTTTGTAGTGATATTCACTTGTGAAATTTTTTTGTACGTTTCACTGGCGTCAACAGCAAGCCTTTAGATCGATCCACTTCCTTTAATATAGGAATTGATTTAGGCCAAGTCCTATATATCGACGCATTGGATGTTTTTGATGATAACTAACAAAGGTCTAGCAGGAAACTTAATTTCTCGCGATAATTTATTTGAGTCTGTTATGAGATATCACTAGATTCCGGGTATAAAAATATTAACAATCTTTGTAGCTGTAATAGTAAACCTCTACTCTATTTGTGTGATTTTCGGGAGAGGAAGTGTTGCTATAGATATTGACAGATGTCAATAGTACGATATACGGATATACAGTTGATACCAAGCAATTACTTCATTTTTATTATCTTTAACACTACATTCTACGTTGTGATTTAATATTAACAACAAATAAAAGTGGGAAATAACGGCACATCGTTTGAAATTTCTAAGAGAGACGAATTTCTTAGCTACCCATGCATTTATCGTGCAGGTGCCGGGTCCCTCGTGTGGCAAAGAGGGAAACCCCGAACAGATCCCGAGACTTGTGACATGGATGTCACAAGTTTAAGAGGCCCTTTTCCGACACGCGTCAATAGTCACCTTCAGTACTCGTGTTTCTCTTCCTGCCCAGCCAAATTTGGTAGGAGCCTGCTAGCACAGCTTTAGAGCTATGTTCTAATATGGACCGTTTATTTTGAAAGTGGTGTAAGTCCATTTTTGAGAAAAATGAGCTATCACGTAATTCATGCTTAATTTAATGTAATTTTTTTATATATAACTAGTCCATGTTTAATTTCTCAAAAAAACCCATGTTTTGTACAACTTAAAATCGGTCGGTAAATGAAATTGCATTATCAACAAATATAGTAACCTTTAATTTTCTCGAAACAAAAGAAAATGGACTTACACCACTTTCAAAATAAACGGTCCATATAATAAAAGTATTCCAAATTTAAATCCGGTAAAACAAAAATCATAAGTTTTTAGTTTGTAAGAGTATTTATGGTCAGACTATATTTACGTATGCATATAAGGAAATTACAGTTCCTTTGACGCTCAATGACAAAAAAACTACTGAACTTATTGAAATGGTACCATGACCATTTCAAGCCGAACAATTCATAGATCGTTTTAGGCTTCTTAGTTTTTGTATTGCATTGTCCCTATGTCACATTTTTTTTTACTTTGCTATTCCTACAGTAGCAGATGGGTGTAAGCTAGGACATATAATAAAACTGTGATAGAGTCAAATCTATATATTAATGTTTTTAAGCGTTATAATTGACGTGTTACAATACAACTTAAGAGACTTTGTTTTCGATATAGAGGCTGAAAACACATTTGTACGCACATCACTCTAAATATACCAAACAGATTTTAATAAACATTGAGATAGTAGTAACTAATTTTATGAATAATGTTTAAGATACTTTTTTTCATTTCCCCTGGGATAAGAGATATAGCACTTAATTCCAATACCGTTTGATCAATCACCATGAAAATTTTAACGTACATGTTTGTATATTTTCATCTAGGTTTTTACATTATTCCTGTACGTAATAGGTGGTGTATTATTGTCTACTAAAAAGGACAAGATTATGTTTACCAGGCCAGCTAGTGAATTATAGAAATATTTTGTTTGCACGATTGGTCTGGCGGTTTAATCAGTCGCCTTGCCGCCGCTCTAAGTCCTTTGGATTCAAATACTGCACACGAAAATTATTTGTGTGATCCACAAATGATTCTTCGAATCTTAAGTGTTACTCTGTGTCTGTAAATTGTATGGTTGTAAAGTACCCCGTAACATAAAGATGGACCATTATTGTGGCAGTTGTCACACAAAAAAAATTCACCGACAAAGAAATAAAAAACACATTTTTCTACTTCTTATGAATACTATTCTTTGGGAATTGAAATTGTTCGAAATTAACGCACATATGAAATATATTCATGTCCGTGTTATAACCGAAAGTCGTGAGAAGCTTTAATATATGAATTTTCAGTTCTGTAATCTCATATGCGTAACCACATTTTGACGAGCGTATTGTAAAAAATTGCATAGTCAATATAGAGCACCAAAATCGTGAAACATATTCAATATTATACGTTACCACATCTATATTTTAAGCCGAAATTCATATCAAGGTTATTCACAATAGAGTAAAATAATCTCGCATGATAATATACATACCCGTGTGATATACACATTGCACTGTAGTACGTTTCCATATAAAAATTAATTCGAAGAGTATTAATCCAACTCTCTGCAGCGATGATAGCTCAGTTGGTAGTACGTACGCATGCTGCATCAAGGGATTTGGGCTCGAATCCACCAACAATAAGCTTGAGTGTTCGTTGAAGTGAAACTTCCTGATGAAACCACAGCATGTTAGTAGGGCTTTTTCTAATTCCCGCCTGACTAGCAACCAACCTCAAGTTGAAAGTCTGCCGCCAAATACCTATAGGAGTGCACTTGTAAGCCATTCACTCTACTATACTTAGCGTGTTCACCATCTTGGGCCAGATCGTCACTTACCATCAGATGATATCGTGGGCATAACGCTAAACCTTAACTATATAACGCATTTTTACGTTGCTTTATCATCGTAGTATAATTCTTTGAAGGGAGTCAGTGGATCATTTAAACAAAATTAGAGCCAGAATGAATCAATATTTTTGGGGTTAAAGAATTGCGGTGTTTCGACAAATTTCCTGTTTTTTGCCTTAGGTTCTTCCACCTATGTTTGGCAAAAGTATAGTTTTACATACTGTATTGAGTTGAAAGTTAAATATTTATTCATAATTATTCGTCACTTGTCGTATTGTAAAGTGATTACAATTAGCAGAACTCGGGTATCTACCATATTTCTTTTCTATGTTCAAAATTCCATCTATTACATTGATTATATTCTGGTTTTGTGCGTTTTAAGACCAACCAGTTGACACCCAGCTGTCAAAAAAATTGGAGGCTAGTATAAGTACGAGGCTCGCCAATGAATCTCCAGTCTCAATATACAAGGTTGTACTGTATCGCCATCTAACACAGTACCTTTAATTTCCTGTAATATTTTAAAAAATATGTATACCCTACCATATATATTTTTATGTTAAGGTTTACCATTATGACCACAATCTCACCTGATGTTAGGTAACGATTTGGCCCAAGACGGTGGACACTCAAAACCTAGTGGAGGGACTGGCTCTCAAGTGCAACTCTCAGAACACACCTATAGGTATTCGGCGGGAGACTTTCAGGTTGACGGTGGTAGCTAGTCAGGCGGACATAAGAAAAAGCCCTACCACCATGCTATGGTTTCATCTCGATGTTTTCCTTCACCGAAAACTTAAGCTCATTGTAGGTGGGTTCGAACTCACGTCCCTTAATGGTGCGTCCGTACACACTACCAACTAAGCTATCATCGCTTCAGCTTTTACATAAGTTCTAATTAAGATAAAAAAATCCGTTTCTTTAATCATTTCAAAGCAACAAATAAGTACTCATTAAAATTACAGTACAAAATGAACATGTTTTTTTATCTGGTTCAATTACTCCAGTCTACTGTAAAATAAAAAATTTAAGTTAATGTCCAACTCATTTAGGCTCGACTGTTTTGATGTTCGGAGGTACTTTTTTAGTTCGTTAGCTCTACTTTTCAAAGAATTTTATTATTCAAATTACAACAAATGTATAAGATTCAAAGGGTTTCTTGACAAAAGGTTTATGTTTTACCGTTGAAGTACTATCAAACTAAATATTATTTACCTAGGTCTTGTTAACAATACATCTTTAAAAAACCCTAAAAACAGCTTTTTTTCATAACAGGCATCAACACTATACTCCTACTATCATAGCAGCACATAAATACCGAACAAAGATGCAAAATAAAGCAACAGCTGATGTAAATATGTCTTTATCAAATGCTCTATGACTCACTTCAGGTTCTTTCATCCAGTTGGACAAATAGTCGTCTATCAAACCTTTTAATAAAGTAACAAGATATATTACGTCAAATCTAAAGCCGTTTAACAGACTCTAAAGCGACCTTGACTTTACATGCATTTGTCTTATATAAGTCATCACAAGCGATAGTATTATAATACCGAAATCATACGACCCATTAACAGGAAAGAAGTTGGCTCGAAAGAAACCGTTGCCGCGTCTCTGTCCTTCTATTTTATTTCCTCGGAAAATCTCCTAAAAATATGTAGAATATATTACTTTTCAAAAGAAAGACTACGAAAAATCATAATAAGTACATGAATCTCTCTTTTATAACACTTTAGTATGTGAATTAATAATTTCCATTCCATTTTGCGTAATATAGATAAAAAAAAAAATGTATTTTACATATATAAAATAAAATTGAACAGTGCTTGTCGGCAAGCGTGTCACTTAAGATTTGACTAAATTTTGAAATGTTTGTAATAGTCGGAACTAAATTTAGATTAAGGGAACGTTTTCAAGTCATCCGGAAAATTAGGAAATTCTGTTAATTTTTTTGTTTGTTTCTATTGTATTTTAAAGCATTTTAGACTCTCTACTCACGTTTTAAACATGGGCTTTTATGTTTTATTCATTACAATGTTGATTTTTATTATTAGAAATCGGAATTTATAATTAATATAATAGGTATTTGGTAGTTGTAGTCTACGAGCTAATGAAATATTTTGTTTTTGCCGTTTTAAGACTTCTTCTTAAATAGAAGTGATTTAATGAGGGGTACATTTAATTAATTTGCATTAACATTGAAAGTGCTATTATATTTGTACCTCTAGAAATACCTTTTTTAAATGCCACTTTATTTCCTTCATATATTTTTGAAGCTAAATTAGCTTACTATAACCACGAGATATTTTTTTTATTATATTGACTATATTATATAGTATAGACGGGATATTTTTTATTATACTAAAACTATATTGCTATATAAATAACAATAGACCTATAACCATTCAAGCGCTTTATAGTTATAACTAGCTACCTGCGACTTCGTTGTAATCTTATGCCAGTTTTTGTAACTTTTTCGATACATATTGCTTTTATTAGTGGCAAATTATCTCAAATAGCTTAAAGCCTTCTTTCTTCCATTACTGCGATATAATATGCGGAAAGAATTTTTAAAATCCGAATGGTAGTTTCTTAGATTAACGCGTTCAAACAAACAAACTTCCGCGCTGTAATATCAATATAGATATCAAAAATTGGGCATTTAACATTTTGTTATATTAACTTCATTTATGTACTTTTCTATAAATTCATACAAGCTACTGCTAATGGAGTGACTCACGCACAAAAATCTAATTTAACGACGGATATCGGCTGGTTATCGCCGGCAGCCTTTTAGATTGGCTCCACTTCCGGGAAGAGTTGCGCCCTTAATTACAAAAGTACGACCACGGTACACGTACACTCACCTAATTACATTACATAACGTCTAAGAAGATATATGAAAGCGTTTTATAAGCTCCCTTTTAATGTAGATGTATGTTAAAAATCGAAGATATTTCAAATTCATTAAAGCAAGTGTTTCCAGTCAGAGTACTCGCTTCAGTGATCGAGCAGACAACTTGTACGCCCTTTGTACCAAGGTATGTAATTTCACGCTGGCTTCATACTGACGTTTATTAAAGCTAGTGTCAACTCAATACATCTTCTTTGCAAAAAGATATATTACTTTTTGTCACAGTGGGATGTAAGCGCCCAGCGAGCTTCATGTTAGGCGATTAAGATTAATCGAAGTTCACCAAAAACAAGTATTGGTTGTTATTGTTTCCATGCGATTATTATGTACTGTTAATGCTATCTATATTTATATATGTTTTTATTTAATTTTTTATTTAGCTTAATATATGCGGATGTAACTTAATGATTTCTTATGTTTACGCGAATATTGTTCATCGAAATAAAACTAATTTAAACGGATTTTATCGCGGTTATTCATTAATTTATATAATAACTTAACCTATTTATATGCAACTATACACATGAAAAGCATAAATCATTCCTCAGCTGACGTGTTTTAAAAATTATCATAATTCTCTTGATAATGATAATAAATACTACCTAAAAAAGTCACGAATTCGCAAGGCACCGCCGGAACAACATAATTATGTACTAACACATCGGTGCAATATATAGACAAAACATTTAAATATGAATAAAATTATGTTTTTCTAAGACGAATATTTATCATTTTAGTTGTATTACCTACTTACATTACTAAAATAATAATAATGTCCCTTTGAATACTATATGTGAAAGTTTCAAAATAATATTTCGATTCTTATGAGATTAGGACTTTTACATTTGTAATAAAAACTACAAATCTATCAATTACAATTTAGGAATAATTTTTCTCATTTACCTATAATCTCCCAATTTCCAAGTGATGTATGGATATATTTAACACATTGGAATTTTTACTATATTTCCAACGTATCTTCACAACGAAAAACATACATTTGTTTTTGTATGAACAAAAAATAATAAATTTAAAGAATAGCTATTTGTCCGCCTATCTACTGACTACATGAGAAAACATTATCTATAAATCTTTAGCGTTTGAGTTGTTTGTAGTGCAGTGAATATGTTATTTAGAAAAAAATACAATAGCATTTTCTGGAGTTTGAAAACACCAACAATAAGGTTTGTGTTGACGTAGCGATTATATGAATCTCTTGAATATAATTTTGCTTAACAGTAATACTTTCATATTGATATTATTTTATTTTTAATAATAAATTCACCTTGCAACAGAAACACACTCATCCAATTGCAGTACACTCTCCCCTAGGCTTAGCGTGTCCACTTTCTTGAGCCACATAGTTACTAAATATCCGGTGATAGCGTGTCCAAAATGCTAAGTCTAAAATCTATAAAAAATAGTTAATACAAAATTTCAACCAAATAATTGGATCCTTTTCCGAACATCCAAGTACATACGCCATACATACTAGTATATTTACAATATATAGCATATATATGTGAATATTGAGAAGCTCGATCTAACCAGCGTATATTTAGATATATTCTAATTGTTGTTGCCCCAAGCGAATGTTCCAAATGTTGTTTCCCAAAGGGTTGACCGCCAGTCACTACTGACAATTGTATAATTACGTGAAGCATTAAAAATGCTGTTATTACTATCCTAAAATGAGAAATGTTCCTACATTTTTCTCATAACACATATGAGCTCGCAAGATGCATGATGATTTAGTATCCACAAGATTAAGTCGCACAATGTGTGTGAGTTATATCTTGACATTTGTTTCGTTACTTCACTCACTTTTTTTTCAATTCTTATTTAATGAGTCTTTGGGCGAATAACATAACTGAAAAAAAGTAAAAAAAAAACAGAACTAGGTTACGCTCTATCATATTGCATAATAAAAAATAAGTTTTTGTATTAGTTTTTCTGGAATAACATAGATTTTGGTTCGGTCTAAATACCTTTTGCTGGAATTTATTTATATAGATCATATAGTTAATAACTTTTATAATATTCTGTCTGGTTATATTTAAACCTTATGTATAAGTGACAATGTGGGCCAATACACTAACACTCTTAGCTTAGTGAAGGAACTGGTTTTCAGTTGTAATATATATATATATGTACTTGGGGACAGATTTTCAAAATGAGGTCATAAATATACCTACCTACATTGTTTTTCGTATTCACTTTTCTTCATAAACGACAAATATATTTTATATAAATCTCTTTGCTACGTTCCTTAATATCATTATTGTAGATATTCTATCTAACCGATGCCGGTCTAATAAATCTTGGGATAAAATAATATGTGAAATATAATTTTAAATAACAGCACAGTATCAACCTCGAATAAACTGTCTGTGGGCATAAAATTTTGCTAACAACGTTATTTGAGTTTACATGCTGTATACTGTAATACAACTAACATGACATATAAACAATTCATAAAAAAAGTCAAATTCACAAATAATACTTCAAAGGTTAAGAAAATGTCTTGACGACGTTATGTTTGTAATGTAATGCCAAGATTTAATGTGTAATCTGCAGTAGTATATAAAATTAAAACGGATAAAAGACTGGAGCTGTTTTCAAGTATTTCGCCTGTATATTTTTTTTCTACATAGCGATAAAGCCGATAAAAATACTAAACAAAATAGCAAGTTTTTATGAAAACAAAGTGATTTAACTAATAGGAGTCTCGTTATGCACAAAGTCAATTATTTTTGTTTATATATAATAACATAATCTTCTATATATTTGATAAGTGATATATGAAAATATATAATGTACAAAGTAGGTACTGTTTTAACACGGCAAACTGAGCAATAATTTGATCTTACCGATATAATTATAGTTATTATTTGATTTATTATAACTAGTTGACTCAATAAACGTTCTCTCATCTCCAGCAACCGAGACTCAATAACACAAAAATAACTGCGAATCTTTTCCGATACATTCGTAGGTAATGAATGATCCTCTGATCATAAAAAGAAAAACCCAGAAAAGCTAATATCAGATTTTCTAAAAAAATCTTTTGTGTAACTCACATTTTTTTAACTATAAAACTAATATGAACAGTTACTAATGTTTCAAAAAAACTGCTTAGTCAGACCGACCTTCCTCTAGTGATGGAACTTCCCAACACATAGCTATCATTTATTTTTCTATAAACAATTTTACACTTAGAATGAACTTTACAATAATCTTTAAAAACGTAGACTATGAATCTTAGACATCGAGCTTTTTCAGGAAAAACATTATAAGCGACAAATGCACTTTTTACAGGAGCGAGTTATTTCAAGCCTAATTAAAAAGCATTTATGATATATTTTTAATGTAACATTTTATTTATAATAACCACTGATCTATTAAAATAGTGACTATTAATATACTGTCTCCACTTTACAAAGATATTTTTAAGAGGTTACAATAAATAAACATTATTAAGTTTTTTGTTGCTTCCGAAGTTTTATTCTGAAAAGGCTCGATATAACTGTATAGATAACATTCGACAGGCAATTTCAGACATTTCTATAAAAAAGTACCTATGGTTCCAACCACTGGCAAGTACAAAATATCAATATTTCATAAATATATAAAATAAATAGTAAGAAAATCCAACCTCAAATAAGTACCCATACACCATACAACAAAACTATAAGAAGTACTCGATTCGAAGGATCTCCTAAACCACGTTCATTAGCCGGCAATCAAGTTTTTCATAGACATGTAGACTTTTTTTACTCGAATAAATCTCGTTACGGATATCCTCCATTTTATGCGGCTGAGATAGGTATGTGGGACTTGCCTAGTTGGGCTGGAAATTAGGGTTACCTCTAGAATTTGTTTGGACTTCTAGTCTTTTGTCCGGTTCTTAAATTTGTGCGGATTTTTTTGACTAAAATTAAATACGAGTAATAAAAATGTATATAGATAATAACCCCCCTTTCCTCCCGAGCTGCTACCATACCTACCAAACCACTGTAACTAAGTTCGGGCTTTTATTGGAATGTCAGGCTTTTTGACAGGACTTTTCAAATTTCTAAATGTTAACGCTACAGGCAACTATTTTATTTTACGAGAAACTACCATCATGTTATACAATTTGGGACAGATATCGGCTTGAAAACACCAAACGATTATGCAATTTCATTCGCAGATCTCTTGTTTCTAATGTAAAAATGTCAAACTTCAAAATCAAAATAACGTTAAAACTGTTTAAAATAAAGTTCTATTTAAATTTTATAAGTGCGCCTATTATTTATGTAATAGTACATTATTGCAAAGGCCGTGAAATAGGCAATTGCAGGTCGAGTATGAGTTTGAAGGCCGAGTCGTAGGCGAGGACTTCACTAATACGAGACAGGCAATTGCCATTTCCGCCGAGGCATATATAGTGTTTTCTCAAAAGAATGCAGGGAAATAAAACATCCTTTTTATATTGTACATTTAATTGAATTTACTTTTGTCGCTAAATATATATCATTTGGGGCTGTAATTAAAAATTGCTTTATACTTTCGCCAGTAAATCTTTTTTGCTTTTGAATCCGGTCGATTGTATATTAAGAAAAGTAGTTAAATTTCCATAATTTTTAAAATATAATGCCATTTTTAACATGAACTGTATATTTCAAAATGGAATAAATTGCCCATAATGTAGATGGCTTTTTATTTTTAGCAATCTCATTAAAATACGGCAAAAATACTATTTGAGAGAAAATGTTCACATTTTTCTCGTTTTTCCAACTCACAAAATTTTCATATATTTTCATGTATTTCTCTTTTTAATTTGCTGGAAGCATATTTTTCAATGCCAATTTGGCTTCTGATCTTAAATCAGGTGGAGTACAATCAATGTCCATTTCACTCTCTGAACCGTTGAAACTCGTTTTAATTATTAAATTTATATTTATTAAGTATATTTATTATTGCCCCCAATTATCTATTTATCATCTGTGGCGAAAGACAAACGCATTTATGGCTGTACAGCCACGTGAACGCAATTTGTACTAAGCAAAGATACTTACTTTGGTACATCAAGAATGATAAAAGAGATCTAATCAAAGAGTATATAATAATCCCAGCATGGCTTTTCATACAACAATGCTAGAGCGTTGTAATGTTCCAAATGCAAAAAACGCTCCTGTTATGGATTTTCTTTGTTCATAAATTTGATACTTCGCATGTTATTTTTACGAAAATAATGACAATATTTCTATGTATGTTTGAGAAAATATATTTAGTATGTATTCTTTACAATAACGTTTATTCACATTTAATAGTTTTCGTAGTTATTTTGAAAAGTATATGTTTAATATAATTAAAATGAACTGCTCTCGGAACTACCAGATAATAGTAAAAAGTATTCTGAAAGAGACGCTTATTTAATATACACCAATGAAGCGATGATAGCTCAGTGATAGCGTGTACGGACGCCGAGTCGATAGCCGTGAGTTCGAATCCCTGTAATGAGCTTGAGCTTTTGGTGAAGGCAAAACATCGTGATGAAACCATAGCATGGTGGTTGGGTTTTTCTAATGCCTGCCTAGCTAACTACCACCCTTAAGTTGATCTGCCGCCGAATACTAATAGTTGTGTTTCAGCAGTTACACATGAAAGCCACCGTTTAGCGTGCACACCAACTTGGTGCGTAGGCTCACTTAACATCAGATGAGATTATAGCCATAACGCTAAACCTATAGCCATAACGCTAAACGTATAAACTATTGTAGCAACCCGAAAAACCTACTGTCAATATATTAAATTAACAACAACAACATAAAAAGATTTTTAAAGATCTAAAAGCCATACAAATACCTAGACTTTCAAATGGTTCATTTATTGTTTCGTACAGGATTTATCTCAAATCCATTGTCATTTATCTTAATTTACAGGCCCAGAAGAGCGTTCATTGCCTCAATTCTTTCATGTCACTACCCTTCCCTTTTCCCTTTACAGAGTCAAATAAAAAAAAGTTAAAACGTTTTAACATTATTACTTCAATATCATTGTGTAAATTAATTTATTGGTATAAAACACTTAAAAAATATATATCATTGTTTTAGGTATATATTTGAATACTACAGTGTAATAGAAATGAAATTGTAATTGTAAGTCCCTGTCGCCCCTATTACATAATAAATTATGGGACATAGATTTGTTACATTAATCTAAGTTAGTTCCGAGAAACCTAGGGTCCAGAGATAGCAAGAATTAGAGTATTCCATAAAATCCTATTGGTATAATTCTAATATTAATAAATAATTATATAACATTTACATGTACCACTAACTTTATCAATATGTAACATCATGTACGCTCATCATCGTAAGCTAACATAATGCACATACATGATGTTAGCATAGTTAAGCCGAATGCATTTTTTAAATAAAATATTATATATTAATATCGGCATCTAGATACAGTAAATAGTTATCAAAATACTACAGCCATGACAAGTGAACTACTGTAGGTTTAATGTTTTTAGGTAAAATATATATATTATGTATAAGTACATAATATAGATCAGTAACTAGCATGTTGAAAACTGTTTGTTTTAATATGAAACCATTGTTATTTGCAGTTAACTTCGTTAACTTAAAGATCTGTTCAAGAGCATTTCTAATAATAATATTAACATTTTTACAAAGCTGTTCAAACAACATATTATCCTCTTTTCGTATTAAACAGAAGTTACGCGCATTTGGCTAGGAAGTCACTGCTACCTTATCACGACCAAAGAAGTTCGCTATTAATATCTTTACGGTACTGTGAAACGATTTAATCTTTTTTCGGCAAGTTTATTCCATCTTTAAAGATGGATTGAGGAATATTGATAAAAACGGAACTAACGATATTTATCAACGAATAAATTAATGGCGTGATTCAAAATAAAGATTAAATAGATTTTAATCAAAGTAAGTTCCGACAAAGTAAATTAATACATAATAAAGTAAGAAAATCGTTTATTCCTCAAACATGTCATTCAATGATTTAATATTAATTTGAAAATTGTTCGTCTCATAAATGAATGTGGATTCGCACAGAAGATCGAATTTCCATGTCAACAAACTCGAAATTGCTTTTCCGATCGAAGTCAAAGATTTTCGAAACATGTACGTGTGCTCTTTTTCTGAAGCTGGCATCTATAGCGCAAGATCGTGATTTTTACGTTTTGAGTATAAAGCTATATATTAAAATACACTATATCTTACAACCCTAATTTTATTATTTCACTAAGTGACTTAAATAAGTTAGCGTAATCCATTTTAGAGAAAAAGAGTGATATTAAACAAAAACAGATTTACTGAAAATAATAGTACATTTTTTTTATTACATAGAGAGATGGTATACCTACATGTTTATTTGTTCGTTTTGAATATTTTAAAGGCTTTTATTTAATATGCAGAATCATGTCGCCTCCTAGGAGTTAGTAGTTTATTCCAACATGCCGAAGGATAGAAGACCACAAGTAGTATGCACCACCCACGACGAGTATGCACCACGTATACGTATATAAAGTATATACTCTTGCAATAATGAGCCATTTAGTCGTATCGAGTAACGAATCACTCGGTGTACATCATACGGGATATCATATATCTATACCAAGTCAAATATTTTTAGTGGTAAATATATACCATAAAACTTGACAACTTTGGCTAAGAGCTTATACTATGCCGAGTTGATCAGATTTTAATGAACTCGATATACCGCAAATTTGGCTATAGTTAGAATATTTTTAGTGTTTGTAGTAGCATGTTCATTATTTTTCTGTCAACAATAACACATGTAATGCCACGAATACAGCTTCAGTTGCCCCTCAGAACAAGTGAACGCGGGTGGTTAATTTTCGCGGGTAAAAAGTAATTCGAAAAGTTTAACAAAAAGTAATAATTTAATTATAGCATGTAAGTAATTTTTTTTCCATTGCTAATATGTATAAACTTAAAAACGCAAACACTAAATTCACATGAATTATCTCACAAAATCGTAAGATATGTTGACGGGCTAAGTCACATGCATATACATACTTTGAGTATTGTTTGACGACATTGCCCACCAATTCTTTTTTCGTAGGGTTGTCCCCAGTAATTTTAAGAATGTTATATCTATATTGTGTCAAGCTCATGATTATATTGAATCAAATACGAAATCTTTACTAATATTATAAATGCGAAAGTGAGTTTGTTTATTTGTTTGTTACACTTTCACGTCTAAACCGCTGAATCGATTACAATGAACTTTGGTAGAGATAGATGGGAACCTGGAGACGGTAACAGACTACTTTTTCTCACGGAAACCTTATTGGAAGTAGAGTAATGAGAGGGATAAATTTTGTATTAAACTTTTTATTGTGTCATCCGATTTGTTTGGCAAAATCAATATTAACGCGATCGAAGCCGCACGTAAATTCTAGTACAAAATAAAACGTAATCATGCATTGCAATTTGTTGGCGACTTATATA
The DNA here is from genome assembly GCA_039707435.1 of Actias luna. Taxonomy (NCBI): domain Eukaryota; kingdom Metazoa; phylum Arthropoda; class Insecta; order Lepidoptera; family Saturniidae; genus Actias; species Actias luna. The sequence goes on along the minus strand of JAZHAC010000006.1, from coordinate 8,557,234 downwards.
AATTGCTAGTTATTATACTGCTGTCGCTTTTAGATAATAGGTGGCATATGAGTCTTACAGGGTCAAAGACAGTAATGAAATTTTGAAATCATATTGAAATAAACATGCTCTGAAGAAAAGTTTATTTGAATTTACCTAATTGTTTTGTCTATTTGACACTAATGAATTCATAAATACTTTTGTTCGCGTTTGATTCTATGGTACTTTTCGATTACTTATATTGCTTTTTACAGGTAAAGAATGCAAGATTTTGTCTATTATTTCTTTTCTATCTATACAATATATTTTTTGTGGGATTAACACTAATAAATTAAAAAGAAAAAGAAATAGGAGAAATTCGGAACCAGTAGTTACAGGAACTATTATGTGGACATATTGGATGTACCTATACATGTAATAAACAAGAAGAATATTTCTTGAAAACAAGTGGAGAAATAATTTACCATTCCATGGAGAACCTTATTTAATGAAGTAAAAGAAGTATATATGAAACCAGTAGGAGGATAAAAAACTAACAGACATTGAAGAAGTAAAACTTGTTAATGTTCTGGTGGCTGCTGCGGAGTACGGATGTTTTTTACCTAATAGAATATTTTCTACATTTTTTTAGAAGCACAATAAAATACATAACAATTGTAATTGTATAATTTGCCTTCAGCTAGCCAATAATTCGATCCGGGACAATAACCACCCAACTTTTATAATAAATACAGTATAATATAGGTCTTCTTTTTAAGCAATTTGTACTCATCGAATATATTATTTCAATAAAAATAACCCACGTCAACTTTTTCTATTTAATAACATCCCTTGAATATTGAACTACGTGCTAAAAATAAAACGTTTTAGGTGGTATTTGATTTTTTCCACTCAATTTTGAAGGGCAACGTGTGTGTTGATTCACATCATAATTTAATATTATATTTTATTGCCCTGCATTAATGTTTTATCATCTTTAAAATTACTATACGGTTTATAATACCTGAACTATATGAAGTGGGCAAAGCTGTTAAAGTCCTACGAGTTTTTGCCCAACATATAAAAGTTTTCATTTTATATACAAAAACATTATTTTCTAGATTTCTAAGTTTCACACATCGAGTTTGTACATATAGTATTGTTTGGTATAAATATAGTATGAAATGCAGTTACAGTTTTTAAAATAATCCAAGTTATACAAAAATATTTCACTTTTATGGGCAAAGTTGCCATGTTTTACGGTATTATGTATCAGCTTAAGTGTCAATACATTGACAATTTATTTGCAACTTTCGATATCGCTTTGTTTTTGCGAAATACGTAATAAGGAAGCCGACTGGATCACTGCTTGCAACATAGTAATAGAACTGTTCTATGACGACTCAACAGACGTTGGTTCGAATCAACCCGCAATGTGCCTGAGCTTTCGGTAAAGAAAAAATCGTGGGGGAACCTAAGCATGTCGGTCGGGCTTTTTCTAATGCCCTACAGGCTAACTACCACCCTCAAGTTGAAAATTTACCGTTAAATATCTATAGGTGTGTTTGAGTAATTGAACTTGATAGCCGGCCCCTTCATTAGGCTTAGCGTGTCCACCATCTAGAAACATATTATAACTTAACATCAGGTAAGATTGTAGCCATAATGCTAATCCTGTAAAGTACAAAACAAAATCTATTTTCTATCTCAAAAAATATGATACCTCTGTTTTAAATTAAATGAGCAAAAAGAAATGTAACTTGCGGCATTAAACTGTTTTAGTCATTTTTGTCGGGCGTCTGGAATACTGATTGGCTGAATCCCAACTAATAACATAGGGTCTGTTACAAATTTATTACAGTTTCCAACAAGTCACATCAATATAATATTCTTTTTAGTACATAGTGCGTATAATCACTATAGAGCACAAATACCAATAAGGATAAAAGTTTTCATCCAACATTTTCTCATTACATAAAATCAAATTGGAAGAATGTGATCATATCTTAAAATATCATCAATCGTAATATTTATTTACTTGTACTTATAATACTATTAGGTGAACAGTTCTTGTATTCGTACATAGAAGGAAAGAGGATGTAGGCTACGAGTTTCAGACCGGATTTTTTTTCTCCAGAACATGGAAACACATAGTACTAATTGAACTCACTGTACCATGGGAAACAAATATAACAAAAGACCACGCTATAACAACAAATAAATACTACGAGCTACTAAATGACCTGAACAGGAATGGCTACATAGTCAATTTACGCGTATAAATTACGTGGTAATTTATACGCTTACATAGTGAGAGCGAGAGTTATATCAATAAAATCCCTCTATAATCTACTAAAAAAAACTTTAGCCTGTCTAGGACCACAGTAGGTTCTGTATTAAAATATACATATACATATAGGTATCTATATTATACTCATGTAAGTACTGTTTGATGTACGTTACTGGTACATATATGGAAATTATATTAGTTAAGTAGATGTTAGTAATGGACCGAGCTCAAACTCCAACTCATCCGACTTAGGTAATAATCGAGCTCGGTTCTACTGCGTTATGAGACCTTTCTTAAGTATTATTCGATAGAAATAAAATGACAGGCTCACTATGGGAAAGATTTGATGAATCTAATTAATTGAGACTGAAATACAATGTCAATTCGATAGAATACAATGCATTAGTTTATCATTGAATAAAATGTAATTAGATTTATTTAGCAGATATTTAAAAAAAAACGAACGAATGATAGTTTGATTCTGAATGAACAGGTACTTATACTATATTGCATGTTGGTAGGGCTTTTTCTAATGACCGATTGGCTAACTACCACCCTCAAGTTGTAAATCTTCTTCAAATACCTTTTAGTATGTTCCGGCAGTTGCACTTGAGAGCCAGTCCTTCCACTAAGCTTAGCGTGTCCATGGTCATGGGCCACATCGTCATTTAACATTACGTGAGATTGTGACCATAGAAAACCTTTAAAATAAAGTTACGAAATAACTTCATTTTCATAACAATATATAGGTCCTATCTTACAGTTAATTTCATACTTCAAGGAGCAATTTAAGTATAATTGAAAATTCGAATCAATTTACCAATCAATTCGAATGGTTCAATTTACCCATACAATTAACAAGCAGAAGCCGACGCTGAAAGAATTAAGTCAATAAATTTACTCTGGATAAATAAGAAATTTAATATTTTTGTTAATTTTATCGTTGCTACTGTGGGATGAATATTAAAACATGTCCCTAAATTTAAGTAGACGAGATAATTTTGGTTAAACATTGAGTTAAGAGGTTGTAATGATTGGATTTAATGCAAATTGTTATATACAAATAAAGTATATATTATTATTTATATTTCATAATTTCACTCATATATTTATTATATTATTTCACAAAGAAAACTCAAAGGTTTCTTTTAGTTATCTGTGTAACTTGTCACTTTTATATGTTATTTTAACGTATGCACTCTGCGTATTTAACATGAGTTATACTGGATTCATTGAGAAGGCCGTCTATGAAGGAACGTTCAAATTTGATATATCGAACGACGAGAATCGGATAAAGAATTTTAGATGTAATCAAAATCAGGAGTCCGATATGGACGGACGTATCAAAAAATTCTAGTATCGAAGTTAATAACAAAACTGCAGTCTTACTATAGCAATTGGTCTGGTCAATCAAAATCAGGAGTTCAGAGAAATAGGATGTGAAAAGAAAAGTCAGTGTCAAAAACCGTATAGAATTACAATATTATACATTATTATTATCAATATAATATATTCCGGATATCGAGAACACTGCTTCTGCTCCCATGATTGTGCCCACCACCAAGTATTGACGTACCCTGTACCGGACAACCGCCTTGCCAGAGAGAACCTTACTTTACATAACGTATCAGGCTTTTTAGTCTTTCGGAAATTATATGTATTTATCTCATTTTCGATTCTATTGAATTGTCCATGCGACAAAGTCATGGGTGCGATTCCCACCCACAACTTTATTTAGTTACGAACATTACGGTCAGTTATGTATGTAACTATAATAGAAGATATAACTAAAATATTTTTTTTATAAATGAAATCGTGTCCTCACATTTAGGTAATAAAAAAAATAACGTAGCAGGTACATAAATTATTTTTTTTGTTTAGAAAATACAATTTGTAACACTTGTGCTGCTTAAACTTAAAATGCAGCATTGTTTGCAAAGTAAACACGCTACAACTTTTTTTAAATCTTTGTTTAATATCAGTTTGTAATGTCATAAGAAATTTATTAGTTACTTACGTTTCAACATATACATATATTAAATGAAAAGTATGATAAATAACTAATAAAATGGTTTAATTATAAAGTTATCATCATTGTTAACTTTATTTAGTAGATTACTACGTATAAAAATATCATAATCGCGAATATATAAATATTATAATACATAAACAACCAATACCGAAATTGTGCTTCGATAATCATATGTATTAGACTGGGAAAATCCATAATCACTGGGCTGCAGAGTGAGAAATTGCCCTGTCAAAAAGCTTAAGTAATTGACGTTTCGAACAGACATCTCTGTACTTAGCTGTAGCTTCTTCTCTAGATGACATGTAATAAATATTAGATACATTCGCTTATAATTTACATTATATGTCGATTATAATTTCAAGTACCTTATCGTTACGTCAAATTCATTTCTTCTAATTAAGAATATGATTGGTTACATATTATATAATAGTTGTGCCAGTGACTTCATACGCGTGAAACTAAACATTATCGTGATGTTAAATATCCTGAAACCTTCCTCAATGATTGCCCTATTGAATTAAAACAGAATTTTTGACATCCGGCTGGTAGTTCCTAAGATTAACGCGTCCAAACAAATAAACTTTTCCGCTTTATAATATTAATATAGATATGCCTTCTACGTTTTGAAACGTCACATAAAAACACCCGTAATTAAGATCGAAAAATAATTCCATGAAAGTATACAATAATCAAAAAGATATTAGATGCATATTTATTTTCCAGTAATAATTCACATAAAAGACTTCCTGTTAGGAAACTATACCGATAAATGGGAATGAAATACGATGCGCGATGTTGTTGGAAAGACTAAATGCGAATGGGCAAAAATCCGGCAAGTCACGAAACTCTTAGCGGCCTACATCTACTACAGCATCTACACTTATATTCTAATATTATTACTTCTATATATTGCTATAATACATCAAGCCTTTTCAGGAAAAACGTCGTAAGTGACAATTTATGCTTTTTACCAGCGAGAGTTTTTCATTCCTAATTACAAAGTATTTATGATATAATTAAAGAAAAATGACCAGCTGGTTATAATTAATCACTGAATTTGTACCTATTAATACGCTGCTTCTAATATACAAAAATATTTTTAAGAGGTTAAAATAGAAAACATTTAAAAGAATTTTGGCGCATTTTAAAGATGTTTTTCCTGAAAAGTCTCGATATGAAACACTTGCAATTTTCGTCAGTTTTACTATAGTAATTGTTAACAAAATAAATATAATGGTTTATCTATTTTGACATTTACTACACTGGAATTATCAAAAGAGCAGCAGAAGAGGAATAACATTAAAGTTATTTAAATGTTGCAAAAATACAAAAAATAAAAAACATTGTTAAATGTTTAAATATTCAAAGAGAAGAAAGCAACTAGTTTTTATGTTCAGACAATATTATCAAATAATATATTTATTGTCTATATTATTTTTCATTACCTATTCAGTTTAATGATTCTCAAAATGTGTTTAATTATACATGAAACACGTAATGTTTTAGCTTTTTGTAGGTAAATATGCATTATAATATCAAAAGGCGGTTCAAAGAGTACCTATTTATACCGATCCTAGCAAAATATTTATGAAAAAGGTCGAACTTTGTCGACGTGATCCATCGACCTAATAACATGTCCCATATAAACACATAATGGAGCAATTATATAGGACAGTGTTGCTGTATCCAATAGAGTTATTTGTCGATCGACTCTGTAACTGGGGCGGTATATCCCTTTTAGCTTTTTGGTTGTAACCCGATTTCCCCTGAGACAAACCACAACGATGTCCAAGTTGTTACCGTGATTTCGTTAATAAAAGTAATGTATTTACAGTAAATACTTTATCAGTAACTATTAAAATTATGTTATTAGATGGTATTAATAATAAAACAGTTAAAAAAGAGAACTTGTTAAATGATTATACTTTAGATCCGATGAATTTGAGGTGCCATAAGATAATTAAATAAATAGTAATTGACAGCATATAAATACAGTTGCATAGCTATAAAATGTTATATTTTAGTAAAAACTTTTACGTTTTATAAATTACTACGTTTTACCCGCGACTTCGCTTATTTTTATCAAACAAATCGGATGAAGCAATACAAAGTTCCATACAGAATGTAACCCTTTCAGTTCCTCACTTTCAATAAGTTTTACCCTATAAGGTATAAGGTAATAAGGTAGCCTATTACCATCTTCAAGGTTTCATCTATCTCTATACCCAAAATTCATCATAATCGATTCAATGGTTAAGGCGTTAAAGCGTAACAAACAAACTCATTTTCACATCTATAATATTAGTAAGAATTAAAGAATATCGCGTGTACATTAATTCGTAGTGAATTTGCCAAAATAGCTACCAAATGTGACGTCATATGCAACCTCATACAAGTAATCTTTATTAAGAATCAATTGTGTTTTTATGGAAAATATGTATTTCATCGATACTTTGAATAAAATGAATCTTCCATAATACTTTAACGTACCCAGATTATGTATTGGATCATTTTTCTACAACACAGTTCAATTGTAATATAAATATAGACATATCAACATTAATAATTAATGGCTGATCGTAAATATTGTTTGCTGTTATGGACAGAGTAGCTAATTTATTAACACAGAGTGGATCTGACAAAACTAACAACCCTTAATAACGTTAGGGCAATATGTATTATCAATGTCAACAGTTGACCATTTCGGTAATAAGACAGTTTTTATTTCGCTGACCAACATCCGTTCAAGGTAACAAATGTAATAGAAGGTAATAGCAATTGGTGTCGCAATATACTAGTAACGTAAAATATATACTAGTAAAAGTTTAGATAATATTTTCTTAATATTTTCATTTATTATACTTACAATTTTTTTATACACTATTTATTTTCGGGACTCCGTTCGCTTTACCTCAAATTATGTCTCGTATAAATTTGGAACCTAGTTTTCAACTTTGTTGGCATGGTAATGATATAATGATTTCTTATGTTTACGCGAATATTACTCATCGAAATAAAACTAATTGAAACAGATTTTATCGTTTTTATGTATTATAATTTATTAATTTGATCCCGACGTTTCGAAAGCTTTTCAGCGTTCGTGGTCACGGGGTGGACTGACGTGTAGGGTGTCTAGAATAGTCAATGTTACAGTGTCTACCTTCAGTTTAATTTTTATTTTTGTTTGTGTTCCGATCTACGCAGACAGCGCTCTTGAGGTCTGGCAATTGGTCTTTTGGGTTCCGATTTAATTAAATGTATAATCGGATCCCAGGCTTGAGCTAGCTTCCAACCATCTTCTTTATTGAAATTTGCATGTTTTTTTTTTAATTTCAATAGTCTCGCGCATAATCCTAGGTAGAAATCGGTGTTCTTTGGCAAGGATTTGTGGTTTGTCGAATCTAAGATAATGTTTAGAGCCTTCCTCTGAAGGTTCAGCAACTGCACACTTCGTAGAGCGTCGGTGTTTAACGGCAGCTGTATGTTCTATTACGCTGAAGAAGGCTGAAAAGCCTTCGAAACATCGGGATCAAATTAATAAATAACCGCATTAATACAAATAACCGTTTAAATGGTAATGATATACCTATTATAACACATACTATCACAGACTTTTTAAATACCTATTGAAAATCTATCACATTGTCGTAATTTCAATGTTTTATCGTAACGGTTTGGAATGGGCACGTTTAGATTATAATTTTACAACAAAATAAGTATTGCAGAATAAAAACGTAGTAATAAATGAAGACGTGCAAGAAAGATAACCAATATGATTATTAAGATAATTATAAAGGTTATAGAGAGACACTAGAAGCAACGCGATGTGTAAAACATAGCTTAGATTTTAGCTGTTGTCAGTTACCGAATAGAGAAAATTGCATCATGGTCTTTCAAGAAGCTTAATCGCTATAAAACTATATTGTTTTTATACAATATTTCTGAGCGGTTCTTTGTTTTATCAATAAGTAAAAGTAGATTAATTATAATTTAATATCTAATACTGGTTATCACGATGTCACATTTCATCAAAATCTACTCAATACCTAATTTCCGAATCATACATGTGAAAAAGGAAAGATAAATGATTTTTTTTCTGCTTCAATAGCAAAGTACACTTAGATTATAATTTTCAAGAAATATTTAGCTAAATATTTGACTCAGTTACAGTTTTTTACTTTGCAAAGTACAAAAGAAACGCACTTCCATACTTAGATACTAATTGACTCATACACTTTTTAACGCAATACCAAAAAGTAACGTCATTAAATTCCGCAAATTCATTAGTTTCCGCACAGTACAATCCTATAACCATGTCGAACACCAAGAGATCAGTAAATCATGAGATGTCAACGTTCTGATACCAGCCTACAAAACTTATAGTGGATGGATGTACATGGGCTGATTCCAAAACGTAGTAAACCACTGGAGATTAACAGCAACAGACTTATTATTCATGTGCACGGTGATTGAGGTTCGCACAGCCTAGATTCCTAACAACTCAAATAAGCATTGATGGCTCAGTTGACAGTGTGTACTGATGTCGCGTCAATAGACGTTTGAATCCCTAGCTTGAACTATTGAAAACATCGTGTTGAAACCATACCATGGTAGTAGGACTTTTTACAAATCCCTTCTGGCTAGCAACCACCCTCCAGTTGAAAATCTTCCGCCAAACCGCTATAAGTGTTATCCAATAGCTGTTCTCGAGTAACAGTTCCTCCACTAGACTTAACGTATACATTATTTTAAGCCACATAGTCACTTAACATCAGGTGAGATTGAGGTCATAATGCTTAAAGAATAAAAAAAATATCTTCACACCATACTCCTAAATAAAATGCTTTTGCAATATATACAATAAATTACTCTCATACCCAAGCAAATTACGTTACTAAGACCCTAAACAAATAAAACTATCCCCATAAAATTCAGTGTTTGTCTAAAAGCCGAATGAACTTTCATATAAATTAAATTAACATTAATTAGGTCATAGTAAATAACTTTTTCAATTTTTTAAAAGCAAACTACCGATGAGATGGTTTTTTAAAGTAAGTTAATATACAAATAATAATAAAGTATACTTCACAAAAACTACAAACTTATTCTATTTCTTTTTTGATTTTTTAATATATTTAAGACTTAAGAAAAAGATTTTGTTTTTTTTTTCTAAATAAATTAAATTTACAATATAATAAGTAAATTCCTGATCATTTTGTAAAATATAAAAAGATACGGACATATAACGTCTATTTATGAAATACATCCGACGTCACAGAAAATGGTTTTGACAACTAAGAATAGTAAGCAACCTCTAAATTGATTGGTTGGAAAAGCCTTATTCTGAATGACTTACTGTCACATTAAATTCTTCCAAATACGGTTATTTATCAATGTATCTGCCATTTATAATTTTTTTTTAAACTGAAGCTATCACATGTTATTAATACTAACACAAAAATAATTACTTTTTATTTTCTTATACATTTCTATATCATTAATATGTCAGTACTTCAACAACATGACCTATAATCAATCAAGAAAATGATTCTAATATTAATACAATATTTATATTACATTATTTAATTAAACATTATTTCATCATATTTTTACTTTCATTAATATAATATTCCATTTCATTATCGTTGAATATTTAAATTTATAGTCATCATAATCATCATTTAATATTCTTGTCGAGTTTCATAAAAGATATTTAAATTAAAAAAAAAATACATTTACTAAAGATAATGCGACACTCTTGGGTATAGAAGGAAATATCACAAGAACTTGAGTGTAGAAATCTTAATACATTTCAGCATTAAGTATTTCCCTAGTGGTTATTATACCTTTGTAATAAGGTTGTTTTAACAGACTCTGAATTTTTTTTTTTAGAAACATAGAAAAAGCGTTTTTATTCTTCTTATAAAATAATATGTGGAATAATATTGCAAATGTTAATAAATAACAAATTTACAGAAAATATGCATCAGGAAATAATCTTTTAAATAAAACTTTATCGATATTTTGCTACAAGATTGAATATACATTACAGTATTAACGAACGATAAGGGCGCTCGCTTGGTTAACTGGAAATAAGTACGAGCAGATATCAAGTAAATATTTTTACCCATAAAATACCTACGATAAAATAATAAAGAATATGTCTCATAACATTTATAGCAAATGTTAGATAAAGTTTTATCATAATAAAATAATGTGAGTAAAAATAATAGTAAGTTGAAATGTGAGACAGGTTTTACCTTTCTTTAATAGATACACTTGTCCTTAGAAATTGCGAATGACAAAAAGTAAATTTGATACATAAGTTCGTAATACTAAAATACAGGCAGTAAGTATAAAATAATAATATTACTTTGAATCTAATCGCTTTTTAAATCTAACACCCTATTTATTAAGTGCACAACATGATATGATACACATATACAGATTGAACGATGTAGAAGAAAAATATTATGTCAGCAAAATATGAGCAAGTTAAATTTTAAAAGTAGTATAGAATGGTGGTAGGGCTTTCTCTAATACACACCTGACTTATCAGCAAATTAAAAATCTATCAAAAAATAAATATAGGCATGTTCCGGCATTTGCACTTAAGAACCAGCCCCACCACTAGGCTTAGCGTGTCCTGCGTGACTGACGGAGGATATTTTCCTTTTAAGCAGTTGCTACTGTTCCTAGGCGATACTGAACTTACCATCAAGTGAAGTATGGTCAATATGCCATGCTAGGATAAAAAAACATCTTGAGTCTCATTGTCACGTACTATCAGGTGAAATAAAATTGTGGCCACAACGTTATAAACGATACGATATAAAGAATAAAAAATTTATGGTAATAACGTAATGAATTAATAAGTCAATTTTTTAAAATACCGCACTCGTTAGATATGTATCTAGAATTGTAATGAGCAAATATTAAAAATATTTTAATAGCGAGTTTTTAAATTTCGCATATAAACAATACATGTTTATATTACAATAAGTGTTATTCTAATAGACACTAATAATTATGTATCTAGTTATGGATCCACCAACTACTGAGGATACAAATCAGCAAATACCGATGTATTCTGAGAAACCAGACTTGAGGTAAGCAAAGGTAAGCCCATCCCTAACCGGTGGTCTGATGGTCCCATAGAAAATAAGTTAGATATTAAGTTAGTCTTAAACGAGATCTGTAAGAGTGTAAACGCATTTAAATATTTTTTTTATTTTGTAAACGTCTTCACGTCGCCCACAACTTGACTATCTATGTATTCTATTTATTTATAAGTGTCGTTATTTGTTTACAGGTATTTGTATCAAGACGTCGTATTATTTAAATAAGTTAGTAAATATTACATATATAATATGATAAATGTGAATGTAGTTTGTGTGTAACACTTTCACGCGAAAACTACTAAGCCGATCACCATGAAACTTTGTACAAATATTCTTGAAGGTATTAGAAGTAACATAGGATACATGTTATAAGAAAAATAGGTATTTTTTACGAAAGCTGAAAAAAAATTGTTAAAAAAAGCTTATAATCTAGCTACTTTAACGCCATCTAGCATTCCAGAGTATAGGTGATACGAAGTTCACCGGGTCAGCTAGTATTTTATATACTGCAAAGTAGCACACCAGTATACGGCCTGCCTGAAAGCAAATGGTTATTATCGCCTTTGTAGATCTACAATACCTCTAGCACTACAATAGTGTTACCGGTCTTAGTTTGCATATTTTAATTCTCTTTTAAAAGTTCCATCTCACAGTAATTTTGGAAAATCGTACTTGGTGACCAATCCAACAATCCTAACGTTGATTACATGTTATTTTTACAAAACAGTGTTGCTGCTATTTAGCCAGGTTTTAAAGTATGAGGGTGAGCAGTCAACTAACAACGAAAGATGTGGGACTCAATTATATAGCTACCATTACCGGCACATATTATGTAAGGACTATTACTAAGTTACACGCTTACAAAAACATGATTCTAGACAAAAGAAAAATACTAGAATATAGTATATATATAGGTCCCCCCTCCAACTGTATCCCATCTACCACAAGAATTCTTCTCAAAACCATTACATCCCTACCCCATCTAATATACCATATGTCTTCCGGTAAGAATGTCGAGCAGCAACGCTCTCTTATCCACCTACTGCGCTGGCCAACCCGCTAGCCAGGCGGGGCGAGTATGGCAAACATAACCTACAAAAATGAACGGTACAAGAAAAAAATAGCCCCCAGTCCCTGGCAACCCTGGGCAGGGCAGGGGGTGCTAAGGATCCCCGGTAGAAATCCGGCTACCTTCACCGACGACTGGACCTGGCAACGTATAACGTACGAACGCTGATGAAAAAATAGTGCAGTTAGAAGAAGCTACAAGCAAGTTGCGCTGGATGTTATAGTATTGTCGGAGATTCGAAGACAGGGACAGTATACGATAGTTCTCAACTCAGGCAACCTGCTGTACTATCGGGAGGATAAACAACTACCCCTAGATGGTGTCGGATTCATCGTCCGACAGTCCCTTATTAACAACATCATTAAGATTGATAGTGAGTCAACCAGGGTCGCGTACCTGATACTTAGGTATCAAAATAGTATTAATTGAAGGTCATTCAAGTCTTTGCACCGACATCTGCACACCCTTACGACGAGGTGGAGCAGGTGTACGAAGACGTCACATATGCCATAAACTCTTCCAAAACAAACTATACCATCGTGATGGGAGAGTTCAATGCAAAATAGGGCAAACGAAGCGGTGACGAGTTTGAGTGGGGTAATTTGGAGTTGGACAACAAAACTCAATAGAGCTTCTCAACGAGTGGGCCTCACAATTAACATGGATAAGACCAGCCACGTAATGCTCACCCCAATAATTGTTGGAAGCTTTACACTCGAAGTTGTCGACGAATATATTTTTCTAGGACAAACTATGCTATTAGGTAGGTCCGATTTCGAGAAAGAGGTTAATCGCCAAATCCAACTCGGTTGGGCAGCATTCGGGAAATTGCGTACAGTTTTTTCGTCTGTAATACCTCAGTGTTTGAAGACGAAAGTCTTGAATCAGTGTGTGTTGCTAGTGATGACTTACGGCACTGAGACTTGGCCGCTAACTATGTGCATCATAAGAAAGCTTAAAGTCGCTCAACGAGCGATGGAAAAAGCTGTGCTTGAGGTTTCTCTACGTTATCAAATCAGAAAAGAGGAGATCCGTATAACTAAAGTTACCGACATAGCTCACCGAATAGCACAGCAGAAGTGACAATGGTCAGGTTACATAGCTCCAAGTACCGGTGGCCGATGGGGCAAAAAGGTCCTAGAGTGGCGGCTACGTACCGGAAAGCGCAGCGTGGGACTTCCCTCCGCCCGATGGACGGATGATATTGTGAAGGTCGCGGGGAGCCATTGGTTACAGACGGCACAAAGCCGCACGCTGTAGAAAAGTATGGTGAGGTCTATGTCCAACAGTGGACGTCCATAGGCTGAGATGATATGATGATAATCATTGGTGGATTTACTTATTTGGCGCTTGTAAACTATTCATATTTTGTCGCCCCTACCAACCTTTACAATTAGTTACCACAAAAAACTACATAAATATATTGTAAAAAAATTGACCGATATAAGACTTAAATTCTAAGTTGTGTAATATATTACTTAATAATATTTAAATATATAAGCATTCATCTTGTCAATTTCTTCAAATCATAAAAAATACCGCCAATTTGCCGCCTCGAAAAATATGCCACCCTAGCCTCCAGCTTGCTGGTAAGTCCGTCACTAAGTAGAATTTCTTATAGTAAATATTTGAGATAAATAAGAAATAAGCTAAAGTAATTTTTACCTGTCATCTTCAGCTATTTATTTCAATGTAACATCTAAAAACGTTTTATAAACCTACTGTAAATTGATATTGGGTCATCCTACTCAGTTACACATCTGAATAACCGATAAAATTGTAACAATAATATCGTTGTGTATTTTTATATTACTGAACCAAAATCCAGTTACGATCATTTGTGCCAACTTTCAAATAATAGAAATACCGTACATAAAAAAATTAAAAACAATATAAGTTATGTACTAAAATGTAAAAAAAAAGTTGGTAGTTAGTCTGATGGTGAATCTTCAGTATATCTTCTTATCTAAACATGCCTTCCTATATATCTTTCGTATTACTAATATTCTATCGGTAGTCGAAGTTAACTCAGCATTATAAATATATATTTGAAGAAATTCTTATAGGAGTGGACAAAAACTTTTACCTATGTTTTTAATTAACAATATTAAACCTTTGGAATGCTTACAAAACGAAAAAGAAAGCGGTTGGCTGTCAGTAAGGAAAAAGGTACTGAACTCTTTTGTTTTCACCCATATATGTATTGATATACACCTTTTGGGGTAAATATACTTAACTTCTATTTCTATAGCCAAAAATATTTTTATTTTATTTTATGTTCAATCATCAAATTCCGTCAACGGGCACACATTAAACAATAATAAAAATAAACATATTATATATATATATTTGCTAAACATTCTTAGTGGTTGAGACTGTTTATTGGACTGGTGGTAAAGTTTTGACGTTCATTAATAACGTTTAGGTATATAAGCATATAACTTGTCAAGCACTGCAAACATAAAAAAAAAAATGCTACATCTAAAATCTATTGAATTGGTTACAAGCTGCTGGTAATCCGTCTGTAATTGGAATTCCTTATTGACATACCGACAGACAGATATAGTAATTTTTAGAAATTAAATTAAATAACAAAAATGATTTTGAATAAAGGACCAAAATCACAACCTAGGATTATAAAACGTATCAAAACGAGCCCGATAAACCGAAACATATTATACACGAAGATAAATTGCTGAGAATTTGGTGAGGCTAGCATCTAGGTTCGTGATTAAGTTAAGTAACTCAATAACATCATGTGATTAAATTCTCATCGAAGTTACATAAGTATTTCCAATTTGAGCTAATACGGTTAAGTGGAAGCAGTTACAAATTGAGTTCAAAGAATTCAACATACTTGACTGTTTAATTAAATAATAGGTAAATAGTTTATTGATAAATATAAGATTCTTTATACGTAAGCGTAACTTTTTTGCACCAAATTAATTATTCTTTCAATTTATTTGATATAACACATAACATGTATAAGTGTTTTAAGCCGCTAGTAAGCTCTCACTCATAATATTCCCATACGATTTCGTCCTGGTAAATCGAATTTTGGCCATGAATTTGAACGACATCGCCCACAAACAGCATTTACGCATCTGGGTCAACAAATACGGTATGAACCAAGATGTTTACACATAAAGAGTAAATGTGTGCTGTTTGGGTGTGTTCCGATTTTATTATGATACTTAAGATCTACATCATTCAGATCTAGAGGAAGGACACATTAAAAAAGAACCGGTTTCAGGTTACAAAGTAAATAATAAAAGAAACGCAGATTTCGATATCTGTGATTAATGTGACTATAAAATTTTACTTTTGAACAGCCATTGCTGATAACAACTTGGTAATTTGATGTGTAATAGTCAAAACAATTGATGTTCGAATCGATTTGGAGTAAAACTTAGAAAAGAGGATAAGCCATGAGAGTCTGTTCTAATTTACCTACTATTTTAAATACGTTCGTCTACATAGCACTTAATTGGCAAGGACTGTCGGTATCAAACCGTCCGTTAATTGCTTTTTACTCAATTAATTCGCCTCTCACCTGTCGCACCTTGAATCAGTCAACTAATTGCATTTGATAGGTTCGACTCTGAACGTTTCTACTGTAGCTCAAAGTGTACTGTTTTTTATTATTGCAAAAAAAGAGTGGTAGAGATAAGTACCAGACTGAAATGCGACCACAAAGATCATGGTGATAGATTTTATATTTTTAGATTTATGTTAGTAACTCTCCTTCAGTCGATCATAATTCGAGATCTTCCAACGAAAAGCAGCAACGAAAAGGGTTACAATCTGGCATAATTAACAACAAATTGTTGTTCCTGCGCTAGACATCTTTGTTTTTTAATATTATAATAACTGGCTAGCTACCATTCTCTTGTTGAAAATCTATCGCATAAATACCTAAATACACCCTATTTTGGTAATTGCACCGAAGAGCCATTACCTACACTAGGATGTTCGTGGCCACCATATTGACGTCACTTAATATGACTTAAACATTAAACCTTAAATACTATTTTAATATATAATTCAACCTATAAATTAAAACAATGAACCATACTGCACTATTTTTTTAATTTCATCACATGTTATCCATCTAGAGAATAAATGTGTTAATCCTCAGACAAGAAGTTTACTATAAAATTATATTATAATAATTATATCAGATAAATTGTTTAGTCGACGACCTAAATTATAACAAATAATGTAATATTGAAAAGTTGATTAAAAGTTATTAGCAACGTTGCATTTATTTTAATTGTCAGGAAGTATCGAATGTGAGACCCTTCGTTAATTACTTTTTACTCGATTATGTCGATGCGATACCATTATATAATTCATTCAGTTAGTGGATTATTACATTCTTGTTCACTGTGATAAACACAATAATTGCATTGCCTGTTCAATGCTTCAATAATTATTAGTTTTTAGGTAAAAAGAAATCCATTATTTTTACAGTAGATGACTTTAGTAATCTGTATATTGCGTTCTATAAGTGCTATTTGATGACGTTATAAGGCATTACAGAGATAGAATTCAAAAAACATGTCAGATAGTTTTGTGATTGCTTTATTCGAAATTATTGGATGGCACGTAAAATATGGACTCCAGCAAAGAGAAAATACGCCATATTTTTTTTTATAAAAGCTTGAAGCAAGCCAGGTAGTTGAACATGTGAACAAAATTAGTGAGTATGACACTGTACAAACAATCACATACAATTTTGGATTCATCGATTTCATAGCAGTAATTTTGATGTCAAAGACGCTCTGGACGGACTATTGTCGAAAATATCGATAAAATAACGGATATTGTCAAGTCCGATTGTTATACCAGCATTGTTTTGACTATAGTAGGAGCTAAACACTTGGGTACAAAAAAAAGCTCGATATACGGGTACCACACGAGTTAACGCAAAAAACGTCAGGGGCAGAATTTACATCTGCAATCGTAACATAATCAACATGTTTCTGAGGCGGATATTTAAGAGTGATAAAAGTGAATATCTTAGAACAACTACAAAAAAAAGGTTGGATTCGAATACTGATGACCCTGCGCAAACAGTGGCCAAGTCAGGATAGACGATCAGGAAGATTTTGCTGTGTGTTGAGTAGGATGAGAGGAAATCGAACGGATATGGATTAGAGGTACCCTAAACTACTTTCCTGCAACCAATCTCTTAATCAAGACCTGCATTATCAGCAATTAGATCGTCTGAAAGAAACAATCGCCCAGAAGTTGCCTGCTTTGCCCAATATAATACTAATTATGTTCTATTAGGATAAGACTAGGCCACACACATCGTTACCGACTTGTCAGAAGATTCGGGAGCTTAGTTGAAAGGTTCTTATGCATCCACCTTATAATTCAGACCTGGTACCAAGTGATTACCACCTTTTCCTGTCCATAGCGATTAATTTTACTGGTAAAAAATTCGCCACCAGTGAAGCTTGTGGAAATAGATCCCAGTTTTTTTCTAATAAAGATGAGGGTTTCTATGAAAGAGGCATAATAAAATTACCTTCAAAATGGGAAATAGTTATTAAACAAAATGAATATTTGACCAAAATAGGATCATTCTATGTTAAATAAATCCTTAAATTTCATGCAAAAATAATGGATTCTTTATTACTACAACTATTAAATTTATGATCACTATTATAACGAGGTTTTCCGCCATTTTAGACGCATCTGTACAATAACGAGACAATAGTTAAAATATTCATATTTAAAAATAAATGAAAAATTTTTTAAGCAAGTGGAAAGTGACACATCTGACATCTTTAATTACGTCGACAAAGACATTTTTCTTTCTCATTTTCTTAAGTAATATTCAACTTATATATAGTTATATGTAGTTCAACTTCAGGTAGCTTATCTTTCTAGTAAAATTAAAGAAAGCCTTTTAATAACCAATGTTTATTGGTTGCATATTACTGGTCATATGCAAATACTTGTTTGAAAAGGTTCCTAATAACTAAAAATGAACAAGACTATTCTGTTACAAAAAAGCGTTACAAAAAATCTGTTTTATAATTACCTGACTATCGTGAAATGTAATATAAAATATATCGCTTCTCTATTAACAGCCATCAACCAGAACGACCCGGAAATGCTTGTTAATTTAATTAAGAGCCCTTTTACAATTAGTACCCTTTAATATTCCCTTTGGATCTGTCGTACCATCGTTAATTTGTCAAACCAATGCGTTCGACTTTTATTAAATACATTTATTTTTACGTTATTATTAATATAATTATACTACTTGAGTGCTCGCTTGTTATCGATTAACTTTTTCGCTAAAAAAAACCTTGCACAAAACTAGTTCATTTCTACTTGCAATAAATGTTAATCTTGATTCATGTTATCAAAGGCTTTATGTAGGTCGTCTTTTATTTATTATTATATACTTCTGAAGATAGAATGACGAGACATATAAACATAATAGTTCCTCAGTGGTAGAGTATCGGATGCGGCGCCGGTGGACGTGAGTTCGAATCCCTACAAGGAACCTTAGCTTTAGGTGAAAGAACACAACATTATTAAATCATATTATGATGGTAGAGTATCTTATAATGTCTTCCACGCTATCTACCAACCTCAAGTCCAAAGTCTTTCTCAAAATATGTATAGGTATGTTCTGGCAGTTGCACTTGAGCGACTGTCTCACCGCTAGGTGTAATGTATCCACTATCTTCGATCATAACATCACTTAAGATTAGATAAAAGTGTTGTCAAAGGCTAAAACATTAAAATATAAAAAATATTCATTAATTAAGATTAAAAACGATCGGGTTTGATGTCAAGTGCTGACAGGAAAAAAATAGTAATATGCTTATGCTAAAACAGAACTACTTTTGAAATGCTGTCGCCGTAATATCTGCAGATTTTGCCAGCTGGGTAGAGGATTTCTTTTTTTTATAGTTAAGGCTTATCGTTATGTCTATAATCTCACCTGATCTTAAGTGACGATACGGCCCAAGTTGGTAGACAAGCTAAACCTTTGGAGGAACTGGCTCTCAAATGCAACTGCCGGAACACACCTATTGGTATTTAGCGGCAGATTTTCAACTTGAGGGTGGTAGCTAGCCAGGCAGGCATGAAAAAAAGCCCTACCACCATGCTATGGTTTCCTCACGATGTTTTCCTTCACCGAAGGCTCATTGTAAGTGGGGGGATTCGAACTCACGTTTCTTGACGCAAAGTCATATACTCTACCACTGAGCTCTCATTGCCTAATTTGATTAAAGGTGATTAAGTTTGATTGAAAAGTGATTAAAGGTGATAATACTACTGGAAAGCACTTTAGTTCAGGCTTTCTGTAGGTCGTGTCATCATTCCCAATCTAAGGTTTGTTCTATGTATAGCCCGTATTTTTATATATCAACTGCTGCGGGCTCGAGCGCCTTCCGCCCTCGCCCTCTAGTTCAGGTGAAACTGTAAAAGCCCCTCAGGCAAACAGTGTAGGTCCTTTCGAAAAAAAAAAAAATCTATCAACTTTTAGCACTGCTGCAGTCACATTTAATCTGAGCTTGTTATTTAAATAATATTTTTGATATTAGACGTCTGGCGTTTAAAAGAATATTTAGGAAAGTACGTTATTCGAAGCTAATTTAAGTTTAATTAATGCCGCCAGGGCCAATGATTAAAAGAAAATCCTGGCGAAAGCAGTTGTGCAGAAAATAATGCTAAGGTATTCTTATGCAATAGAATTCATCTCTTGCTTATTGATCAAACCATACAGGTTTGTATTATTATTATTATCCTAATAACATTATATACACTAATTTAATCTATTACTTAAACGATAATCCCATTAAAATTTAAATCAACATTAAATATTACATTTGATATAAATAATATTATATAATATACTATGTACACTACGTAACTACATGACCTCCAGTTATTTTAGGTATTTCTTTATCTATATTACAATGTTTTACAAGTATGATTACGATAAATATGAAACAAATTCGTGCGCAAGACTAAAAACTAATTAAAGTTCAGTTTCCCAGAAATAAACGAACCCTATTCCCTATTCTGAACCAGTGATACATTTTCACGGAAACCATATTTGGTTTTCACATAAAAGGTATTTATGTCTCGTTTTGTATACATTGTATACACAGTACAAGAAATATCCCATTTTACTATATGTTAAGAAACTATAATGGTATCCAACTAGATAACAACGATCACACACCGATGCCACTGGTATCAAATTAACATGGTGAAAAATCCATTTACAGACTTCCTTTGGCACGGCGTGAATGCACTACCCGTGCTCAGGATAAGACTTGAGGGGCTTGTGGCTATTTATGGCGTGATAAGAACTGTCAATTACTTACTAAAATAACGCTAAAAAAATATCCAAACCCAGTATTGCCAATGACAGCTTTAACACTTTCTTTTTCTATAACACAGTAGTGCCCATAGCCAAATTGTCATTACGTTAGCAATTGTTGAAAACCAACTTAGTAAGAGCAAATTTTATATGTGTCATCATATAGTTTTAGTCTTTTCTTTACACTGGCAGTTGATGAAAAACAACTTGGCTAGAAATAACTGTGACATGTGTCAACCTATAGATATTTTTGTTGTTTTCTTTACGTTGACAATTCTAGAAAAACAATTTGATTAGAATCCACTTTGACATTTGTCAAATAAGTTATAGGTTTTTGGTCTGTATTTAGCATTAATCTACTACATTTTGTGTTTGCTATTATTACCTTTACATCATTTTCTAAATTGTATTCCTTGTTTTTATTTTTAATTTCTCGTATACTAAAATAGGATAGTTTTGTTCCATGTTTTTATTTATCTTGCACTACTATTTGGTTCTTCACATCACTAATACTTCAGTCCACTTATTCGTTCTGGAGCTCCACTATCACTGATTCTTTATTCTAAGACACACGTATTTATATTGTCACAACCGGAAACTAAAAGCGCTAAAAGCAAACTACTTGAAATAGATTATTAAAACAATTCTTATAAAATTTTGACATTACAATTAGAATTTATAAAGATATTTTTAACCAAACATGTAAATATCAATTCCTGACCATAGAGTTTTTTTAATCAAACGTGTAAATATTTACACCCTTGTAATATGATATTTAGTATAAAGACACGATCACCGATAAAGCTAATACTTAAAACAGATTAATATTTTTATAAAATCTCGTCATTGCAATTTCAAGTCATAAAGGTATTTTTAATAGAACATGTAAATATCAATTAATAAAGATATTTTTAATCAAACGTGTAGATATTTAAACCCTTTTATATTATATTTAATATAAAGAGACGATCAATGATTAATTTAACATTATAAAAAGACGATCAACGACCAAGCTAACACTTGTGGAACTAACTTGCCTCGGCGGTGTTTCCGGACCGATACGACTTGGGAACCTTTAAGAAGAGAGCCTTCTCATACCTTAAGGGCCAGCACCGCACCTGCGATTTCTCTGGTGTTGTAGGTGTCCATGGGCGGTAGTGATCACTTACAATCAGGTGACCATCTTGTTCGTTTGGCCCCTATTCCATAAAAAAACTCATTTACATATTAGACGATCACTAACAGACGTACACAAGATTTTTATACATAAGAATATATACACACACACATAATATACATATGGATTCATATCGGGTATGTATGACATATTACTGAAACATTTACTTTTTCCTTGTGTTCAATGTAATCCCTCATAATATATGTACATACAACTAAATGCCTTAATTATAGAACATGCGTAAGATTAACTAACGTAACCCATGAGCATACGACACAGTGGCTTATCTATTCGCTTTTGTTTATCAAAAGGTAGAATTAAACAATATAAAGTGACTGTTACTATACCATAAAATAGTGTGTAGTAAAGGATACAGAAAATAACAAAAAACATGTCTCTTATTGCCGAGATGTTCTTAAACGAGAATAAACTCCAATAACTGTTAGAACAATTTTCTGACAACCTTTTTTTTATATTCCTTAAAATATTAAAATCCTTTAATTTTAACTTAACATATATGTTAACTATCTAATAAAAACTATAAAATTCTAGTTATGTAACAAATGACCTGCTGCGAAGTTAGTTATAGCCCTATTATTGAACCAAGAAGTAAACGGTTCGATCTACGCTATCAACAGGCTTTTGTTAGATTAGGATAATTATCAGTTATGTGACTATCTATATAAGTATATTTAATCAGCCATTTCATTATTAAAATTGTTTAATTTAAGATTTCACAATATTTATTGTTATACTAGCTGACCAGGTTAAATTCGTATCACCCATAATCGTTGTGCTTTAGCCTCGATTTTTTATTCTTTTATACAAATTTTGTCTTGACAATAAAAAACAATAAAAAATGAATTATTCGGTCCAGTCATTCGAAAATTATGCGCGTACGTACATTTCGGTGATTCATGTCTATATATATAGATAGATTTTCTAATGTTCCGCTCAACTTCCTTAATTTTTTCTTTCATAAGAACTTTCTCCTGACAATAATTAATACAACAAAACAAGGAATTAACAAAATTGTTTCATCCGTTCACGCGTGATGCGATGACCAAGGGAAATAGGGATTTATTTATATATATATAGATGTATAATTTTATTTTATATTTATTTTATAATTTATATATATATATATATATAACTATAAACTTAACCATATCATATTACGTGTTTCTATTACAGATATATTTAGATTTATGCGGAATTTCATTGTGCATCATGTTATTTGCGGCATCGTGATCTATAGATAACAAAAAATATTTTCACACTCATACAAAATTGTTATAAGATGTTTTAAAAAAACTGTACTGTACTTAGAAATGATGTCATGGAGTATGATACAACTTTAAATTACAAATATATATTAAATAGACATATATATATATTTGTGTATTATATATACTTATATTATAAAGTTACAGTATAGTCAATAAATATAAAAATGATTTTTTTATACACATACTCTCGCTATATGCCTATCAGGCCACGAGAGGGTCATATGGGACGCAATAAGGAAAAGGTACCCTCAAAAAGTAACTAAAAAGAATCCCACGATTTCCCGGAGATCCTCCTTAGCAGCAGAAATCAAGGACTACATTCGCACTACTTCGAGTAGTCAGACATAATAACTACCATAGAGACACTGTTTAGTATCGCATTCCACAATTAGATCTTTACCATCATAACTTTTCGGGATCAGCCAGTGTGTGTCGGCTTGTCAGCAAGCGCTAGATACGCTTACAGTCTGGCATAACTCTGGACTGGTAATAGTTGAGCTGTACTGTACCTTCCAACAAATATAGTGTCGCTACTTTGCAATCCATTCTGTGAACAGTAACGCCCTGCAGGTACAGTCACAATTTTGAAGTAAATAAAGAAAAGCTTAAAAGTTATAATATAACAGAACTGCACGTTTGGCCCAACGGCAGAAAACAATTACCTCGTTGCAACCTCTGTGCCAAAGTGGCACAGAAAAATTATTTATGGATCACACACAGATGATTCGGAATTTGTTTAATACTTTGCGACCGTTAATTGTGTTTATAAAAATTCGTCTCTCTTGACATTGGCGAAGTTGCCTACATAGGTAGATGACTTTTAATATTATAAAGCAGAAAAGGTTGTTTGTTTCTTTGAACGCGTTAATCTTAGAAACTACAATATTTAAAAAATATTTTTGTTTTTGATAGCGCCATTATTAACGAAGGCTTTAGGCTAATTAATATCAAACTCTTACCGAAAGAAGCAAAGCTGCATTGAAAAAGTTACAAAAACGGCAAAAATTAATAAATAGTTTTTAGTTCCACGCGAACGAAGTAATGGACACAACTAGTAATATATAAAAATAAAACAAGGGTGACTTGATCTCGGACTACAGAATAAATCTGCTCGGACTCTATATATTACTTAATGGAATATGAAATAAGAAAAGTAACATTATAAACGATTATTCTAGGTCATGAATTACCAAAACATTACATAATTTCCTTTTCCACACATCTCTTGTATTAAGACCGCGCATTTGAGTACAAGGCGTAATGTCTCCCTTGTCAACATCGTAAAACTAATACAATGAGTACAAATCCTCTACAACTCTAATTGGAGTTAGGGAGTACACAATCTGGACAACTGTTCCACAGCTGAAGCTGAAGTGAACGGTAGGGAAAAATACGTAATTACAAACTTTTTGTTCATGTCAGAATGGGGGTCACGTTAAAGCTGTGATTCCAAAGTCTAGTGCATGTAGGAAAAGAGGAAATAATATTGATAGAAATATCTATATTAAAATTCTTTGAAATTAGTTCACTGATTTGTGTACGTGTGAAAACGTAACACAGACAGACAGAGGTACTTTCGCATTAATAATATTAGTAAAGATTATTTTCAAAATTGCAATGATACGTGAAATGTTCCAGAGATAGGTATCATGGATAAATGTTAATTATAGCCTTATAACATAAGAAATTTTAATTTTGATGCAATTGCTTACATCGCTCAACTAATGATAATTGAACGACACATACAAAACAACCTACTCAGAGCTAAACTATTCTACTACATTGAAAGTAATTTTAAAATTCTGCGATCTGAATAGTTAATAAACGGTTAGAGGCGACCACATTAATTTGAGTAAATAAGGTTGTACATATTTTATAAAGGATTTTGAGGCCTGTTGGAATCCTAAAGGATTCATTGCGTGCTTCGGTTTTACTTTGTTTGTCTAAAAGGGGATTAGTTAAAAATACATTTGATAATGAATGCTGCTTAAAATATTTTAACATTATAGTATCAAAAATTTTTTCTAGCTTTGAATGATAGGTACCTACCTACCTACAAATAAGTAGTCTGTTTACTTTTGTTAATATAAATATGGTTTCAAAAAGAAATGTGTATTATACCGAGACTATTTATTAAAAAAATTGATTATTTACGCTATTTAGTTACACTATATTATTTACGCATTATATACAACTAACTATGCCCGCTACTTCGTTTGCGTTGTATAAAAATTATTTAATAGTTTTGTAACTTTTTTCAATACAGCTTTACCCATCTTGGTGGTAGCGTGATATTAAAGAACCTGAATGCCTTAAGCCTTTCACAATAATTAATTAATCAAATACAAAAATAAATTTTGAAATCCGATTGGTATTTCCTAAGATTACCGCGTTCAAAGAAACATTTCCACTTTAATATTAATATATCTGTATAAACAATCTAAATATGTAAGTTGTTATTTATTTACCTACATTGTTCAGCCATATTAAGTATGAATGACGTGTTCTTTACAACTTACGAACATTTTTAAGAAAATTTAAATATTATTAGAAGTTTAAGATTTCTTGGTTTACAGTTTGAGGTGTAGAGTTTAAGATAACATTTCAGTATTACAACAAACAATATAAAAGTATGTTTAAACTATATGAGTAATAATTAATTTGTTAATCTTTGTTTGTTTCGTAGTTGCATTGCATACAAAATACCTGCTACCGTATAGCTATTTGAATGTTTTAAGCTTTTTTAAATTACTACTTTTACTTAAAACAATTGTATAACCATGAGCATTAAAAGCTGATAGTACGTTTACTTTTCTAAACTTAATAGTAAGTTGTACACCTAATCTTCTTCACTGCTCCTATAATATAGCTTTGAGCAAATAAATATGTAAATTTCTAAAACGATGATGCCACAATGGTAGCATGCGTCACGTGGGTTATAATTCCGGCAATCACCGAAAATTGGATATTTGATTTTATTGGAACCGAAATTGGACCTTCAGTATGTGTTTATGTGAATGCAGGGAGTAAAATGAAAACAAATAAAAAATATAAAAAACGGAGGAGTACGGGGATAGTATGCCTTGAAACTACGTTCACATCAAATCCCAAGTACTAAACTACTACCAATTCAGCAGACTCAAACTCTTAAGTTACAGGTTTTCGATTCCACTTGTTGCGAGTTTAATGTGATGCAATAATTGCAATGTGATGCGATTTCCAAATTTATATTATTTATTTTCTTATATCAAGAGAAAATTAATCCACGCGTTTTAAAATGTAAAAAAATGATATGTCACCGCAATAAAAAAAGAATAACGTCGCAGACAAGGCAGTTCACATACCAAGCAAAGCGCCAAAATAGGTCGACTGGTTTATACGAATCTCTAAAATGGCACCCTGGATTTGATTTTGAAATAAAACCCAAACTGGCGTAATCAGTATGTCTGTACATCGACTTTCCCAAATATATTTATGCAGCAATGGAAGAATTGTACTGTAAGTAAAAGCAAAACTTAATCAAAGTTCACTTCCACGGACATAAATGAGTGCCCATTCCCATATGCTGATAAATTTTATTGGCAGGCAAATATTAGTTTTCGTAAATTTGTAATCACATAGCACAAGAAATATCTTACGAAAGGTTCATACGGAAAAGTTTAAACTAGATTCAATACTAACTGTTGCGAATTATGGTGTGGTATTTTTTACACGCTACGCCTAGTGGAGGGACTGGCTCGCAAGTACAACTACTTGAATACACCCTTAGGTATTTGATGGCAGATTTTTATCTTGAGGGTGGTGCCTAGCCAGGCGGGTATTAGAAAAAAAACCCTACCACCACGAAAAATGCGGTTGGTGGTACATATATTTTTATATTAATAAATATAATTATGTTGATGACTCAGTTGGTAGTCTGTACAAACGCCGCGTCGCGTAAGTTCGATTCTGTTCAATGACCCTAATCTTTTGATGGACGAAAATATCGTGATGAAATAATATCATGGTGGTAGGACTATTTCTAATACCTACGTAAATATATACCACTCTCAAGTTAAAAATAGGTCTCTAAGTACCTATACGTAAGAAAGGGATTTATTATAGGATAATATACAAGATAATACAAAATAAACACACATTAATAGGTGGGGCTATAAATTTACCGTGTCCAAAAATAAAAAATATAACAAAGCCATAGCACATTTAGAAGGACAAGGACATTTTAATAAATTTCATAGTAACTCATCAAACAGCGTTAGAGGTCAGACCCTACAAAGAATTTCATACACACACACTAATATATATTATTATACAACTTCATCGTTTATAAATGTATATTTTAACTTTTGTTGTTTAATTCTCCATTGACTTTTACAAATAAGGTAAAAAATAATGAAATGCGATTATTTTATGGCCATTAATTTTTGCTACACCTTATTTTTTTTTATATATGTGTTTTTCTCAGTTAAAAATTGCTTCACATATAGTCAAAGTCATAATCATGTTGATATAGTATACTGATTTTCTGCGAAGTATTCTAAAACTTTGTACCCTTCACTTTCCTGTTATTACTGACTGAAATCGATCATTTGAAGTTCCAAAATCAAGTTATCTCTAAAAGGCCTTTATACAAAATGCTTTCACAGTCCTTTTGCCTAGATGTTAAAACAGTAATATATTTCAGAAAGCCCTTTAGCTATATTTGTACTGTTCTAGATTCAGTATCTTGTTGATTGATACGCTTTGAAAGATCAAAGTCATGGGTTGTTAAATAAGATATAGGAAAACCTACAGTTCCAATATCTATATATTACATGTCAAATATGTTTATCACACATTTGCCTACTCTTTTTATAATTTTTACACGCTTTATATTAGCTTCACCTGTATGTATGTAACCGACCCCTTTGAGCTCGATTTTGTCCTACTTTAACGATCAGATTTAATTCAAACTTTGCGCACCTGTCAAAGATCGATGACAATGCAATAATCCGATCAAAGCATCCGATTATCCTAATTAGATTCGCCAGGATTAATTAATTCCTTTCCGCATCCTTTGCATGCGAGTAAGAGAGATAGAGCTAGTGCGCTTTGCATGCGAGTAAGAGAGATAGAGCTAGTGCGCGAACTACGCATGCGTGCAGTTCCAGTAACTAAAAAATAAAAAATAAATAATAGTTTAAAAAACTAGAACACACGCTTTATATAGAAAACTAAACTAAAAAACAGAAAATAAATTTTAATAAATACTAATTAAGAACAATGTAAGTAAATATAAGTTATTAATAGTTTGAATAAGAAAAAAAATGTTTTATTGTAAAAAAAGCGTGGGGTGCATGGTGTCAATAGTTATGAATATTTAATTGACAGATATGAGAAGGATTATCATTTCGATAATATCTTGAAAAGCACCCCCGCTTTTTTAATAATAAAACATTTTTTTTCTTATTCAAACTATTAATAACTTATACTTATTAAAAAAAATTACATTATTCTTAATTAATATTTATTAAAATTTATTTTCTGTTTTTTAGTTTAGTTTTCTATATAAAGAGTGTGTTCTAGTTTTTTTAAACTATTATTTATTTTTTATTTGAATAACATTACTTTGTATTGGGTATATACTGGCTACCCCGGCAGACGTTGTCCAACCTTTTCCAATCCTTACTAATGTTATAAATGCGAAAGTGAGTTTGTTTGTTTAGTTGTCTCTTACGCTTTCACGCCTAAACCAGCAAATCGATTATGATGAATTTTGGTACAAAGATAGAAGAACAACTTTGTATGACACTTTTTATTGCCACATCCGATTTGCTTGACAAAATCAATATTAATGCGAACGAATTCGCAGGTACAGCTTGTAGTAGATAATTCGATAACAGCGCCACCTGACACGTTCAGAAATAGCGTAAAAGATATTGACTACAAAGATAGATATGCCAATTCAATCAAACCATAAAGCATGCATTTGCATTGGTGCAGTCTATTAAATCTATTACATTACACTATTTGTATGATATATAAGCCAGTCGAGAGATTAACCTTAATACATAATTAAGAAGCGATGGTAGCTCAGTGGTAGTGTGTACGACTTTGCGTGAAGGGACGTGAGTTCGAATCCATCCACCTACAAGAAGCTTAAGCTTTCGGTGAAGGAAAACTTCGTGAGGAAACCATAGCATGGTGGTAAGGCTTATTCTAATGCCCGCCTGGCTAGCAACCACACTCAAGTTGAAAACCTGCCGCCAAATACCAATAGGTGTGTTGCACTAGAGAGCCAGTCCTTCCACAGGTTCAACGTGCCTACCAACTTGGGCCGTATCATCATTTAAGATTAGGTGAGATTATGACCATAACGCTAAACCTTAACTGTATAAAAATATGAAATATATACAACCAAATATCTAACGGCAATATTGACTGTGTTAGATAAAATACTGGAAGAAACTGCAATAGGTAAAAAAATTAAGTGGTCCAATGTATTAT
This sequence comes from Actias luna, assembly GCA_039707435.1. Classification (NCBI taxonomy): domain Eukaryota; kingdom Metazoa; phylum Arthropoda; class Insecta; order Lepidoptera; family Saturniidae; genus Actias; species Actias luna. Next base: position 8,527,450 of record JAZHAC010000006.1, on the reverse strand, counting down.
TATCGTTATAATTTGTTCTATATATTATATAATTTAAACGATTTATACAAAAATAGGTCATAGAACAAAAGAACCTACCTATTTGAAAACAAAAAACATGTAAATCAGTTTAATTTACACAAGTAAAACGCATCTACAGTTGTAAGCACCGTCACGGCTAAACAAACTGAAGAGTGACATTACCCTTTCTAATATATATAGGTACACATAATATTTAGCAAATTTTTTTATAGTAATATATAATACTATAATTAAATAAATTTGAAACGCATTGAATTAAGTAAAAATGTAATGTGTAATCATATCAAAATATCTTCGAAATGCAAATGTCTTTATAAAATCACGTCGAGCGTTGCGCAGATGCGATGAATATAATTTCGTTAAAAATTAGACAATTTAGAACTTATTTGAGTGGCCTTTCATAACTTTAGCTAGCTAAAGTTACTACTCTAGCGTAGATATCGCTATACAATATGTATTAAGTATGCATGCAAAGGGGCAGTCTAAACCACTCGACAGATCTTACTTCAATGCATTGTGCTTGAAAGCTGTTTCATGTCTTAGACCAACCAGTAATCTGAGACCCAGCAGTCTTTTATTAAATCAAACAAATAAGGGGCTTATCACAATGGTTGGATTATAGCCGTCGTTAAATGAGTAAGTTTTGCACAGTAGATGGAATCTTTTGATCCCAGTGGATTGCTAACATTTTTTATGTTTCCCGCTACATCGGTTTCGTGTTCTCATTAACAAGTTTACGACAAACCCAATTGTACTTTATAATTTAGAAAAGAACGTTAAACATAGCTGCAGATCAAGGGCAGCATTCTGCTTGTTATGTTTTGAATATGATAACTTTTTAATAATTAATTTTATATCAACATATAATTATCTATATCTATCAGATGTGAAACTTAACAATGTGCAAAGTAACTTTTTTTAAATAATCTATAGGCCTTATGTGTTAAGTGAGGATGGGGCCCTAGATTATGAACACGCTAAGCCTAGTGGAAAGGAAAGTGGAAAAGCTCTCAAGTGCAACTACCGGAAAACACCAACTGATAACTAGCGGCAGATATTCAATTTGAGAATAGTAGCTAGTCAGGCGGGCATTAGTAAATGCTCTGCCACTATGCTACGGTTTCATAACGATGTTTTCCTTCACTAAAAGCTCAAGCTCATTGCAGGAATTCCAGCTCACAAGTAATAACGCAAAGTCCATACACACTACCAACTAAGCCAACATCGCATCGCTATGAGGAGAGATGAAAGCCATATAACTAGAAGAATGCTAACTATGAGGATGGATAGATGTAAGAGTAGACGAAAACCGAAGATGTGGATGAATTATGTTAGAAATGATATATTATATAAGAGCAAATAATTAAATGACGGTTGTTAGAATAGAATGGAAGAAGAACTCATATTGTCCCGACCTTACGTAAATAAGATAAGAGGTAAAAAGAAGACTCTCTACTACAATATTATCAATAAAAAATAGTAATAGTGTTATACCAAAAACAAAAAATAAACTTTCAAATTTTATTACTTCGACGTACCGTGTATGTTGCAGTCGTATTACTAGGAGATGTAATAGCTAAGCCAAAACTGTATCAAGTTACATTACAAGATCTAATAAAACAATATTTTTCACATTCATTTATTTAGTTCGTATAATAATTGTATCATCATCTAATTTCGTCCATACCCATATAATATCACTCAGTAATGTACAATATTTAGAAATTGATTTATTATGTTAATCTAATGAGAACATTAATTTAATTCTTCATTATTTATTGTAGTAAGATGTGTTATTAATACTTGAAATATGATTATTCAGAGCCTCCAATAACTAGTTTTTATTACTTTATTTCTGTTTTGTTTTTACAACGTCAATGCTTATGTTTCCTTAAATTTAACATTAGAGTACGAAGTTATGAATAAGTAGTTTAATGCATTGCCAAATTTATTAACGTTAAATTTAAGAACGTTCATCTTATCTCTAATTTTTATTTACCAATGTACAATCATTACTAACCTAATTAAACAAAAAAATGTCTAAGTAAAACTAATATTTACAAGAAACTAACTCGGTGACTTTGTTCTGTTCTATTCAGTAGTCAATAACTCGACCACAGCCTCCAGAAACCTTTTGGCAGACTAAAGGAACAAAACGATCAATAATTCCGCATATCCATCGCACCCATTTCGGTCGTTAATTAAGGACTTGAAACCATTAAAATATCAATTCCCGTATCTCCAACACTCATGTAATTCTTATTTATAATGATTTTTAAATATAATATTATAGTATGCAGAAACACATCTACATAATATTAAATTTACTATTAATAAATAATATTTATGTTATTTATTCTCTGTAAAAAGATGAATACCGAATCTGAGATACAAATAATATTTCTATAGTAAATCCTCTCTTAGTAATCCCCAAAGAATGCTATTCCCGGCAAATAATCTTCATTGCATAGTTCGGACAAAGTAGGCGTATATAAATTCTAGGAAAAATGTACTACAAATCAAAATAGTAGTATTTAAATATATGTATGTTTGATAAGTGAAAATATAGCCCATAATGGCATCGTGCTTAGCCTAACAGGATGACTGACTCTAATTAAATAATACTGTAACAAGCCAATAGATTTTTGGAGAAAAAAGTTTCAGTTTAGGCGGTCAATAAAAAAATCATCATAATCTATTCAGTGGTTTAGGCGTGAAAGCATAACAAACAAACTCATTTACGTATTTATATGCGTAATATTTATAAGGATTACATCTCACGGAGGAAAACATTTTGTTTTTGTACAACTTAGGTGACAAACAATCGTGCAACCCACATAATGGTAAGTCTTTAATGTAGTCTACGTTCGCATGATTAAATTTATTCTGAACCCATTGCTGACCTTTCCCACAGAGTTCTGGAGAGCCTACTTATCACAGAAACCCAACACAACCTTGTTTGACTGCAATCATAAAAAGATATTTTTCTCTCTTAAACTATTAATAATGAGTAAATATATTTATTATGTGCATATAATCTCATTTATTTATTGATTTCACTTGTTCCACGATAACTAACTGACAGACTAACAATTATAATTATGAAAATGGTACAACCATATATTCGTAAGTCTTACAAGGTAGCAATAAGGTCTTTAGATTTTTTTAAATATATTATTAATACCAAGTGGGCCAACCACAAAAGCCTAGCGGGCCACAGGTTGAGTATAGCGGGTTTTGACCATGTACTTTCTTATTTTTATTTACTTCTTAGACATTTTTCTTTTAATTTATAAACAATTTTTGCACACGGCGACGCTCGGGTTAATGTTTTTTTTTTTACAATTTATAAGCTATTTTAATATCCCTCGGCAATAGTACATTTTGTTGGGTCGAAAGGTACTCCGTGTTCTTTTTTATACTCCTAACATCGTACATAAAAAATGCATGAAGAGAGCGTAATAAAGAAACAGAAAATTTCATTAGGATATTCGATGGTCAGGATAATAATTCAGCAGTTAGTTCACTCGAGTCGTTCATGAGCCATTCTTTGAATCTTGATTCTGGAGAAAAACATATCACAAAAAAAAGAAAGATTTTCAACGATAAAATCCAAGATCGAATCTTTTGTATCGTATTAGACGAATTCAATTGAATCCCGCTTAAGAAACAGACTATTTGATTTGTTCAATCACAAACGACACATTTGTTTGAAAATGGTTTTTTCTATAAAATATCGAATTTAATATCGTATTTAGACTATCTTCAAACTGGTCCACATCATTCATTGATAGAAAGCAAGTATCTAAATATTTTTTAATGTATAATGTTTTAAGAACATGGTAAATTAATAATTTTTTTTTTTTTTATTATTATTTTCTGCTTTTTAGGATTATGTGAAAAAAAATTTGATATATTCTGTTTACCTGTCAGTTACATTTGAACTACATTCAAGTATATAGCTGATCGAGAAGTTAGTTATAAATAGATTGTAAATTTGTAACCGTGAAAAAACAGAATCAATTTTTTTACACTTTCATGCATGTCATCCACTTCTAAACTATGGTCCAAATCTCAAGTATCTAGCTCATCGGGAAGTTAGTTTAAAATCAATTACAAAATTCCACAAGGACGGACATACATGAAAGTGAGTTAATAAAAACATTGTAAAATAAATCGTACTGTAAACGCATTTGTCTTTAAATCCGAAGCTCAAAGTGAAACTGATACCAGACAAATTTAGTTTCCTAATGAACTCTTAGCACAAAGGCTTTGAAGAAGGCGAGAGACTATTATATTACAAGTGTTGAGTAAATTTTTTGAGAGTTCGATTTCAACCTCGGTCGTGAACGGACGTGTCTGTGAGCGCTCCTTGATTGTTCTCAAAACCGATCTCTGTGCGTTACTACGCCGGCTATTGTTCTTTGTACCATTGTGAAGTGTTATCGGCAATAATCCCTCTATTATTGTCGATAATTCAGTTCGTGGTACCGATAATTACTCCTTGTTAAATTCAATCTATTGTTTGTTTACCGTGTAAATACCACATTGTGAAAATCTCATAGTTTATTACGTGAAATCAGTGTATTGTTTTGGTTACTGTGAAACAGTGTTGTGATTGAATTGCCGCCTCTGTAAGTACGCCGGACACCGGCCGTTAACAAAGGTAAAGCTTAATTACCCTTAAATCTTTTTTACAGGCCAGGCCCCGGTTATGAAATTTATTTTTTAATTATATTTCTTTTTTCTTTCCGTTACTGCACGTGCAACAGATTTGTACTTCAATGTCAGTTCGCCGAACTCGGGATAGCTCATATAAGTTTTGCTAATCGCGCCCCCCTGCCCCTCAGGCAGGGAGGTTTTATATAGGCTCCCATTTTTAACTTTCCCTGCTCCATACCCGCCACTAAAATGGCCAGCAGCCGTATCGATTTAATAAATAGTAGGCTCCGCGCTTTCATCGGTAAAGAGCACCCGGACCTGCTAAAAGAATTTCTGGCCACACAACTCCCACAAGCACAACACGTGCGCATGCCCGCTGCCGCGATAAATGCGCCGACGCGTGCCAGCCCAGCATCCCCAACACTTTCTCTGCGCTCGCGCTCCCGTTCCCGGTCACCAGTGATTCGTCCCTCGCAGACGCCTACTGTATCCGCAACTTCAGAATCACGCCCCACATCGCCGTCAACCTCCTCCACGCCTCGTCCTTTCGATGAGCTAATTTCGTTCGCCCCGTGTCCGGTACCCACAGCCAACTCTTTTTCACCGCTCTCGAGCCACGAAAATGAGACTGAAATGCAGGACCTCGAACCTGAGGCCCAAACTAATCCCGAGGCCGGCTTTACGCTTGTATGTAGGGCCAAACCTAAAAACCAAAGGGTGCTATCACCCGAGACAGTAGAAACCGCGTCCGTGAAAGCTAGACGCGACGAAAATTCTCGTGTCCCTCAGACACCTACGATGACCGCAATCCCTAAAATTCCAATCGGTACTACGCAATCGCAATCTAAAATACGCCCACCTCCCCCGATTACGATCAAGGACAAATCCAAATGGACTGTTGTCTCCGGTCAACTAAACCGGCTAAAAATTTATTACACTAACGCCTGGAGTACCCCTTCCGGGATCCAGGTCAAAGTCCCTACAACAGATGATTATAGAAAACTCACAGCCTTCCTTAGAGAAGGGAAACATGAATTTTACACATACACATTAGAAGAAGAGCGCCTTCTGCGCATTGTCCTAAGACGCGTAACAAAGGAAATACCTGTCGAAGAGGTATTCGCGTCCATCAAAGCGCAAAACTTTCCCGTCCGAGAGGTACACCGCATGTACCACACCATTACTAAAAAACAATACGATATGGTCCTAGTAATCCTTGATCGTACTCGGGAAGGTAAGGAAATCTTTTCGTTAAGCTCAGTCTGCGACCTCTCTGGCGTCACAGTAGAAATCCCCCGAAAAAAACATATTCCAACACAATGCCACAATTGTCAGGCATACGGTCACTCAGCACGTAACTGTTACGTCAATGCACGTTGCGTAAAATGCTTAGAAAACCACTCCACTAAGGAGTGTACGCGTACCCGCGACTCTCCGAATCCACCGAGCTGCGTGAACTGCGGTAAGGACGGGCACCCCGCGAACTATCGCGGATGTGAACGTGCCCCACGCACGAGACACGCTCGCGTCCCTCAACGAGCACCGTCAGCGCACACCGCGGCAGCACGTCCCGCTCCGCCACCGCTTATGTCAACCCAGGCCTTCCCGAGCCTTTCCGGTCCTGTGCAAGTCACTCCTGCGCACACATCCGCACAAGCCCCATCTACCGCGTGGGCCGCCAAATCGCAACCAGCGAAAGCTAAACCCGCAAGTTCCACCGCATCCGCATCGTCATCCGCCTTCCAAGGCCTCGATTGGCTCGCAGGCCTTCTCAAGGAACACCTTGTCGACGACCTCATCGCGTTTGACGATATGATTAGCTCAAGTCGCGATTTCGACCGCCTCAAGGCCATTAAGGCCTTCCCTGACATCGCGCGCTCCATGCAACGCCTCATTCGCGCTTCTCCGTAACTAGTTTTTCGCAATGGAGGATAGAATTAGACCCCGTGGCCTTTCTTTATCCTTTTTTAACGCACGTAACTTAAAACCCCAAAGAGACTTAGTCGCTAGCTTCCTTAAGGAGCGGCAAATAGACGTGTTTCTCATACAAGAGACACTTCTTAAACCGAGCGTTCGTAATCCCGCGATTGCAAACTACAAGATAGTAAGAAATGATCGTACCGGCGTAAGAGGCGGCGGCACGCTCATATACTATAGAAAGTCACTATATTGCATGCCAATAGATCCTCCCGAACTCACCAACTTAGAAGTGTCGGTGTGCAGAGTGGGCATGACCGGTCACCCCACTATCCTTATTGTTTCCGCATACCTTTCACCTAACAAAACTCTCCTTCAGTCGGATCTGGAGACGCTTTTCGCGCTCGGCGACTCTGTTATAGTGGCTGGCGATCTAAATAGCGGGCACATTCAATACAACAACCCGCGTACTACCACTAATGGTAGGACACTATACTGGCTAGAAAATGCGCTTACCTTTGATGTAATTGCTCCTTCAGAGCCAACTCATTATCAAGCTAACTGCCGCCCTTCAGTTTTAGACATAGCTATTTTAAAAGGGATCGCGCTTCAGGTGCGGCAAATCGAAGTCGTACATGAACTAGATTCCGACCACCGTCCAGTAATTCTGCAACTAGGCCACCCGAGTGACTACACACCCGCTTCAGTCAAAGTAGCTGACTATTCAAAGCTCAGACACTATCTCTCAAATAATCTCTCCTCTCCTCACTTAGATAGGATCCCCGACGAGATAAAGTCTGTGACCGATGCCGATGTGGCGATTGACTCCCTGGTCGGTCACCTCCAGAATGCCATCAGGGAAACCTCAAAAGAGGTAAGGTTGGCAAACGATCGCCGCTACATACTCCCTGATGACATTCGAAGACTGATTACGGAGAAAAACGCCGCGACTCGCGCTCACGATTCTTATCCGACGGAGGAAAATCGCGTACGTCTACGTAACCTACAAAGATCAGTTAAATCCCGTATCTCTGAACTACGCGGTCAAAGATGGCACAGCCTCTTAGAGGAAATCAAACCGTCTCATCTCGCCTTTTGGGACCTCGTTCGTAAACAGAAGAGCAGCTATTCGTCTGCGATGCCCCCGTTAGATAGAGGCCCTGGCAATCCACCCGCCTTCGAAAGTATAGATAAGGCAGAGTATCTCGCTGCTACTCTCAAACAACAGTGTTCTCCCAATCCCTATGAATACCATACCATTGATCCCGAACACGTCGGGAGGGTCGATCGAACAATTCAATCAATAAGAGAGACCCTCCCAATCGAAAACTTAGAGCCGGTTACAACTGACGAAGTCCTCGCTATCATAAAAGCCCTTAAGCCAAGGAAAGCCCCCGGGCCCGACGGAATCAGGAACGAAGCCCTCAAACTTCTTCCTGATAAACTCATAGCCCTTCTGGTCTGCATCTTCAATGCGGCCATAACTCACTGCCATTTTCCAGCCGCTTGGAAAAAGGCAACGGTAATAGGTATCCTTAAGCCCGGGAAAAGGGCAGCCCATCCAGAAAGCTACCGCCCAATAAGCCTCCTCAATACTACAGGTAAAATATACGAGCGGCTTCTGTTGAACCGACTACAAGCCTTTGTCTCAGACAAATGTCTCTTACCATACGAGCAATTCGGCTTCCGACCGAAGCACTCGTGTACCCACCAAGTGCTCCGCCTCACGGAGCATATTCTCTCCAATTTCACGGAGCTACGCCGTCCCAGGCGCACGCTTGCTGTATTTTTCGACATATCCAAAGCCTTCGATAAGGTCTGGCACGAAGGCCTCATTTATAAACTCAACCTCTTTCAAGTTCCGGACAGACTAGTCCGCATAATTCTTGCTTATTTATCGGACCGCTCCTTCTGCTACAAAGCGGACGGAGCCCTATCCTCGCCTCACCCTATACGCTCAGGAGTCCCGCAAGGCTCCATCCTAGCGCCTTGCCTGTTCAACTTATTCGTTAGCGATATCCCCGAATTCCCCGACGTCGCAGTAGGCTCCTACGCAGACGACACAGTCATCTTCAGCTCGGCCAGGAATAGGATTCACGTATACCACCGCGTCCAAAGAGCCGTCTCTATGTTTGGGTCCTGGTGCCTCAAATGGCGCATAGGAATAAACCCAGAAAAAAGTGCGGCTATCATGTTCGATCCTCACGCGAGGAGAGATATAAAAAAGACATTACACCTATTCGACGTCAATATCCCCTGGGCTAATGAAACTAAATATCTTGGTGTAGTTTTAGATAGGCGCCTATCCTTCAACAAACATATAGATTACGTTCAGAAAAAAGCCTCCATGGCTATGGTTCTGCTACGCAATCTCACCTCCTCTAAGAGCAAAATGGCACTCAGACATAAGCTCACAATATACAAAGTATGCATCCGTCCCATACTTACTTACAGTTGCCCCGTATTCGCTCACGCTTCACGCACCACCCTTCGCAAACTACAAGTATTGCAAAACAGATTCATGCGCATAGCCGTCCAAGCCCCGTTTTACGTCCGTAATGTAGATCTCCATAGAGACATGGACCTTCCGTCCATGTATGCATATATTAAAGACATTACAAAGAAATTTTTTGCAAATGCCGAACTTCATCCTAACCCCAAAATAGTACACGCAGTTAGCTACACTTCCAATCCGCATGCCAAAGGCTTTGCTCGCCGGCCACGTAACTGCTTCTCCGACGCCGTCGATAAAATAACGAGATTAAACGCGCTTCTCCCTGCCGTCTCCACCAATCGCACGTGTCCGCGCACACGTCCGCGTAACCGCCGTCCTCGCCGCCGAGGCCGAGCGGCTAATTTCGCTCCCGAACACCCGCCGCGGCCTCCTTCCGCAGACGCCTGAGCCTAGGTTCGATCCTCCGGACAGGAGCCCTCGAGTGACTCTGCTCGCGCGATACAGTGACACTCTACATCACTGAGATTACATCATCACACCGCATACCATTCGTGCACACTCACACGTTAAGTACACGGTTCTGTAAGGGACTACCCTCGCTTATTATCACTAATTTAGTAATAAAGAACCTGTTGGTTAGTCAGGATCATGAATCTTTTTCATTTACCGGCAGCAGCCCTAGCCGAGGTTCGGCCGTCCTGGCACCCTTGTGCCTGCTGCCTCGGGGCTGAGTGCCCTCAGCACTCACCCCCAAAAGTCCGGTGAAGCTGTCAAAGCCCCTGGGGCTAACAGCGTAAGTCAGGTCGAAAAAAAAAAAAAAAAAAAAAAAAATTTTTTTGATACTACACCACGAATCAATAATGAATTCAATATATCAATTATATTAAGTATTAAAATACGTAAGTAGATATAATATAAAAAATATATACATATATATATATATATTTTTTTTTTTTGAATGCTCTGCAGACATATTATTTTGTGATAAACGGAGTACAATCCAAAAACAAGCGTAACAATCGAATAATATCAAATACTTCGCCGTCCGTTTATCGGCAGCTGAATATATACTATCTATTCCCTAAACTTTACAAGCCAAAAGAAAAAGTTTTTGTAGGTCAATTCCGATGCATGACTAGGCCTCTTTAAGTACGGTTGTCTTTGAAACATATTTTCAAAGTGAAAGGTATGAAAGATAAGTTGCCCAAAAAATATAACGCTTTTGAATTAACTTTTATATTCATACCACTCTTCATACATTTTGAATACCAGGGCCTTATATGAAACATACAAAATCGATTCTTAGGGAGTATGCTCCAAAAATTAATATGATGAGTATAGTAATCACAACGCGCTAATGCCTCTACATTGCATGCATACATCCTTACCACGCCGTTGGTTTATGAGATATACACGGTCTGATTTAGGAATGTAACACGGTTGTACCCAAGCCCCTAGGCAAGTTACCTTTTTCTATAGTCGCTTGCGTAAAGAGCTATTAAAAATGTATGGAATTGCATATTTCAACACTAATTCCAGTCAACAGAGTATGTTATAATCATAGCGTTTTACTATAGGCTTTGAAATAGACATCAATGTTGTGCTCATATGTATGTGATTTTAATTTTTTTAACAAGCTCTGGTCACGGGATATAGTTTTGAAATATGTCGCCGATTTGGTGTGTAGAATGTCCTGTCATACGTTTTTAATTATTCTTTACGCAAGCAAATGTAGACAAATACATATCTACAATGAGTTCTGATAATACACCTTTCTATGTTAGTCGCGATCTAATCTAAAACAATTATTATGCAGTATTACTAAAATATACATACGAAAAAATACAAAACAAGTACGTAAAAGAACATCGCAGCTGGTAACGATTTTTAAATACTTTTAAATCTCATTACTTAGCTCACAATAGAACCTTAAAAGACTTCAAGTCTAATTAGGTTTTCTTGAAGTCGAGGTAATTTCAACTGAATGAAAGATAGATTTTTCATTTAACAAATAACTAACTAGCTTAAAAATAAACTCTAAATATCTTATTTTGTGTAAGCATTAACTCTATCTATAGCGATATATCACTTATTATGTTTACTCCTTTCTATAAATACGATTACAAATATACGACTGGTCCACCCGATGGAAAGCCTAAGAAAGTTTATAACGATAGAGATTTAAGTAGTGCGTTTCCTACTTTGAATACCTTTCCCGAAGGAGGTTTTAATTTGCTGCTGACTACGAGAACACAAAGACAAATATAATATTATCGAAATATAATAAATTAAAAAAGCTGTTTTAGATCTCTCCTTTCAATTGTATGCATCTTTTTAATAATCAAGGTTGGAAATTCATTATATGTAATCATATGACTTTAGCTCACGGTAGTGGAAGCTTTGTGAGACTATTTACTAAAACCTTCCGGTTTGCTTTCTGACACCGTACTAGGGCAACAATTATTCGCATTGATAACACTGATACCTCACTGCCAGATGATTGTCATTCTGATGAATTGACGGACAAACTTTGTAAAAAGCAGGCCGTACTGAGGTCCGAACGTTGAATATTCCGACAAAGAAAACTTTAACTCCACAGGTTAAATATCACAGGCTTTGAAATTGAGAGACCCAGTTGGTCCATTATATAAGAATATCTGGATGGGAAATGTTTAATTTGTTTTTATTATGTTCCTATAGTATATTATCATATATAGTAGGCTAATATAGAATTTGAAGACTAGATTTTTTTTCTTTTTTCTACATCTTCAATTGCCGAAAAAACTTTTCTGTTCTGTGACTTTTGTATTCAGCAGTAGCATTAATAATATGCCTTTTAAAAATATGAATTCTTTCACAGGCCTTAAAGGGCACGTACAACTTAACGGTAACGAAACGACGGCGACTTAAGTCAAAGAACTTTAAACATAATCGCAATAATATTTAATTCTTCATAAGTACATATTTTAAAGGTTACTTGTTTGCTTTCATTAATAAATAATGAATATTATTTTTATGTATCATTAGAACTATATCAACTATTAGATAAGTAACCTACTTTTTATGCCACTAACTCTGAAACCGTCAATATGAGTTTTAATTGTATAAAATGATTGCTCATTTCATAATATAATATAGTTATAAATATATGGGTACAGTTATTCAATAAAATTAAAAAAGTATAAAAAAAGTAATTAAATTATTACATATCCTAAATCGAGATCTGGTTTTTGGTCATGAACATATATGCGCAATCTCACAAGTTATTATTACAAATAAAGATAAGAAAATATAACAAAAAATATATTTTTTATAACCACAATTTCACCTAATGGTAAGTGACAATCAAGCCTATGATGATCACACGATATATACGATCCATTCCTGTAATTATTTCTATAATATAAATTCGTAGAAGTAATTTTATGTAATACCTTGCGAAACTGTGTTTTGAAAAAAACATTACCTAGTACCTACCTGTTTGTTTTTCTTTAACAATTATATAACATATGTATAGTAAGTACTACATTTACTTTTTGTGGAATTTAAGAGAATAATTTAGTTTAATGATATAATACTGATCATGTTCATTTAAAATAGCCCAAATAAAATACCTGCATTAAATTAAATTCTATGTAAATTACTATCTAAAATATTTGAAAAATTAAATTATTACAATATTTCTGCAGATGATAAAGAAGTATTTACATTTAACAAGTTTTTATTTAATTTCTATTGCTTGTGTTTTGGGGTAAAATATTGCAACATAATTCTAAAGCAGTTATCCTAAGCAGATTGTACTGAAATTTTCCATTCACACTTAGTTTAGTTAACAGTGTTATAGTTAGTAAATATGTGACTTCATTCGACAACTAATATTGTGGTAATCCCAAGATCGCAGGCTTGTTATGTTCTATGCACTCCCACTAAGTATCAGAAGGAAGGATTTAGTGAGAAGAATAGGAATAAAATTACGTGGAATTTAAAGACTTCAGAACTTACGATCAAAAACCAAGTAGATCCTATACATCTGAAACTTTGTTATTCCGTTGCTTATAGAATCGCCAATTACAATTTATGGATTGAATTGTTGGGATCAAGCTTGCAACTGAATTTTAAAAGTATTCTTTGGTTGGTGTCATACTAAGACTTTTGTAATTTGGCAAGATAGGGGTGAATAATATTGGATTCGAATTTGCCTAAGAGAAGGAGTCTATCAAATCTATTACATTACACTATTTGTATGATATAAAAGCCTGTCGAGAGATTAACCTTACTAGATAATTAAGAATACAATATTTACCTTGATTTTGATATAAGTAATTCTTAAAAAAATGTTATAATAAAATAAATAAACCTTGCGATAAACTTTTAAATGTATTATAAATTGTGTAATTTAGTAAATTTGTTGCATTTAATTTAATTTATAGTTTATTTTTGTGTGTGTTTGTTTGTTATTGTCTTGTTTGTCCTTCCTTCAAGCCCAAACTAAGCACCCAATCGACTTGGTTTTTGGTATATAGTTAATTGAAGGGAGGGAGAATAGAATAGGCTAATATTTATCCTGAAAGAACTTCAAATTTTTAAACTTCACATCCTATTAAATCAAGACCAAGAAATTAGGCGTTGTGGTTATGCTCATGTCTAATTTAGATGCGCTTCCATTAAACAACGAAACAAGGCTTCGCATCACACAACTCGGGCGGAATATTGTTGGTGACTCTATTTTGACAGGGCCAAGTAAGGGCGAAAATGTAATAATCCCCCGGATACCTATATTTCCCGCGAACCCTAAAGTTTCAATTCATATCGCTAGAGTTCACCTCAAGTTCAGTTTTGCCATAACTATAAACAAGGCACAAGGCCAAACACTACAAGTAGCCGAGATACACTCGAAAAATCCGTTTTTCTCACATGGGCAGGTATATATGACATGTTGGCGTGTGTCCATTGCTCGAAATTTACATGTCTTAGTGGTTAAAATGGAGAGACACAAAACATTGTTTACATTAGCATCCTTATATAGTACTCTGTTCTGTATAAATGTTCTGTGTCTTATTCCTCCTGGCAAACTTATTCAAATTACCACTAGAGCAAATGGTAAAATCCTATCATACGAATACTGTAAATATGAAAGTGAGATTGTTTATCTGTTTTTTATCACCTAAACCGCAGAATCGATTATGATGAATTTTGGTATAGAGATAGATGGGAACCTGGAGACGGTGATAGGCTAATTTTTCTCTGGAAAACCTTATTCGAAATGGGGTAAAGAGAGGGATAAACTTTGTACGAAACTTTTTATTGCATTATCTGATTTGTTTGGCAAACTCAATATTAACACTAGCGAAGCTGCATGTAAAATCTAGTAATATTATAAATCCAAAAGTGTTGATGTTTGTTTGTTTGTATCGTTGTTCCACTATCACGACTAAACCGTTTAACAAATTTGGACGAAATTTACCACATAAATAGATCATGTTATAGATTAACACAAAGGATGCTTTTTATGCCGGTAATATACAATATATAAAACATTTGAACATGTAAACTTTACGAAGAGCCCACATAAACATAGAAATAACAAAAAAAAACAGCAAAAAAAGAAGTTAAACCCGGTCAGGCTTAGGTGAGCGGAATTTAAATGATAGTATTATTGAATCTTTATAAGGGATCCTTCCATCCTCCACGGCTGTACTATCCCCAACTGCACAGATGTTCCTTAAACGATAAAAATGTATCTACCTACCGTCAGTCAGGTTAGACAAATATCAACTAAGTACATGAAAACATTCCATTCATTCAATTAACATTAATTTCGACAGGAATTTAAAAGTTCCTAATAAAATCTGTGAAACGGAATCCTCAACAAATTTTTCCCTTCTTTTACGACATTGGGTCCTTCAAACGTAACTTGAAGAAATATTCATGGAGGCCAGACAACGAGTGGAGTAAATGTGTTTTGGATCACCGTTATTTAAGGATCCATTGTCATCGTTCTTTAAGAATTGTAGGAACTGTATTAGGAATAGTGCTATCATTTTGCCATACAATTATAAAACATAACATGTACACTTAACCCATTAGTCAATCAGTACCACGGCAACTGCTTTTCTGTAGCCTTAAATTAATAAAAAAAGGTATTTCGAGTTGCTGAATTATGTTTCACTGTCTTAAACCTGTTTCCATCCAAGTATCACATTAGATATGTATTAAAATAAGGCAATATTTCAAAATTTCGTAAATTTACCAAAAATTTGATTATGCCAGTTAACCTTAGGTAAATGTTGGACTACATCAGCTTTTTTCGTTAATTTTTACCATATACATAATACATTCTGGATTTTGCTCTCTTCACTGTCGATAGCACCCTTAACAACGAGAGCCTCTCGAAGCCTCTGATTCAGCATTACATCGGTAACAACGCTTCAAACAAAACCTTTGCATGAAGTATGCTTGTAAAACTTTGATTAAGCATTTTCTTTAGTTGCAAAAGATGTTTAATAATTTTGTCTACGGTTTGAAGTGAAGTGGGTATAATTATATAACATTTTTATATATATTTTAACATCATAATCTTTGCTATATTTCAATGGTCTATTACTTTTTTATTTATTATATTGAAATGAGATATAGTTATTATTACTTTCTCTATGAGTCATCTAGTACGGAGCCCCTCCTATCCAAGTTGTCTTTTTCTATGATCGTACGCGTAAGTGAAAACTAAAAATATTAGGGCCTCAGACCTGCACTAAAATCCTATTTACGCACATAAACTACTACCACTGCTTCATGAAGCAAATTTTGTGTATTATGTAATATTACTACACCATAATCTAAATTGTTGGTTAGTTCACACCATTGTTGTTTTCACCGCACTGACGGTAATACAGTTACAGTAAATAATGTGTGGACAATAACGCATAACGTGGTTATATCGATATATATCTCGCATACCTCAGTTTCAAAAAATTCATTTTCAATTTAAAGAGACTCGCTTTATTTCATATATCATAATATCCATAGTAGTCGTGAGCTAGCCAGATACAGATCCCGACGGATGGTCCTGACACACAATACATGATATATGGTGGTCGTAATCTAACAGGACATTTATAAAAAAACGAACATACTTTGTTACCCACAGTGCATAGTTTTATAAACAGTTTTACACGTCCTATCTAGTAAATATAAAAAATGGCCTTTAATGGGTATTCCTGGCGGTAGCGCCGGGTGAGTCCCACATACACCCATAAATGCATAAATACATTTGCCAACGTTAAAAAAAAAGGTTACACGTGCCGACATCATGCCAATCGGTTTAAATTCAAAACCTATAATGAAACTCAGCCTTCATCCTGTGAAGCGATTATAGCTCAGTAGTAGCGTGTAAGGACGTCGCATCAAAGAAAGTGAGTTTGAATTCCTGCAATGAGCTTGAGCCTTCCAAGAAGGTAAACACCGTTATGGAATATAATTTGCTATGATAGCTTTTGACATGTGGTAGAACGTTTCTAAATACCCGCCAGGCTAGTTATCACCCTTAAGGTGAAAATATGCTACCAAATACCTATAGGTGTGTTCGGACAGTTGCTCTTGAGAGACAGACCCTCCACAGGTTTAGCGGGACCACCATCTTAGGCCACATCGTCACTTAACAATAGGTAAGATTATAGCCATAATATACCTGCATACTGTAAATTAATCTAGTGTATGAGGTCGCAATGAAGTAGTACATTTATAAAAAAGCTCACACACTTTGATACCCACAGTGCATAGTTAAATATTTAAAAAAATCTGCACCAATAATAGGTGACAAGTAACGTGTTCCGACACTGCGTCAATCGTCATAAATTTAAACAACGTTATAATTAACCCAAACAGGCCTCTATAGTGACAATAAAGTATAACGTTATTGTAATAAAAAAAAATTCAAACCCTATAATCAGCGTGAGCTTTCATTCGTGAAAAATATTGTGATATTACATACATATTACTCAAGTTGAAAATCTATGGCTAAGCACGTGTTAGTATATTCCATCTTTCCATCAGCCACATTTTAGAGCTAGCCAGCTAGTCTCTAAAGCTAATCTTTCCATGAGCTTCGACTTATCACCTTGGACGATTACGTCACGTAATATCAGGTGAGAGTGTGATCGTAAATAAAACCTAAAACTAATAATTTATCCTCTGCTCAAAGTAAGGAGTCTTAAATCTTGACATAAACATGATTTTAAAATAATTTGACTTAATTAATATAGTTTTTGTTGATAAGTATATGTGCCCACGAGTATTATACAAGTATTGTATTGTATGTACCCTAGTGAATGAAGCGATGATAGCTCAGTGGTAGTGTGCACGACTTCGCGTCAAGGGACGTGGGTTCGAACCCAAGCACCTACAATGAGCTTGAGCTTTCGGTGAAGGAAAACATCGTGAGGAAACCATAGCATGGTGGTAGGGCATTTTCTGATGCCCACCTGGCTAGCTACCACCCTCTAGTTGTGAACCTGCCGCCAAATACCAATAGGTGTGTTCCGGCAGCAGCACTTGAGAGCCAGTTCCTCCACAGGTTTAGCGTGTCTACCAACTTGGGCCGTATCGTCACTTCAGATCAGGTGAGATTATGGCCGTAACGCTAAACCTTAAGTATAAAAAAAAAAAAAAAAAAACGTGAGTTCGAATCCACCTACAATGAGCTTAAGCTTTCGGTGAAGGAAAACATCGTGAGGAAACCATAACATGGTGGTAGGGCTATTTCTAATGCCCGCCTGGCTAGCTACCACCCTCAGGTTGTATATCTGCCGACAAATACCAATAGGTGTGTTCCGGCAGTTGCAGTTGAGAGCCAGTCCCTCCACAGGTTTAACGTGTCTACCAACTTGGGCCGTATCGTCACTGAAGATCCGGTGAGATTATGGCCATGACGCTTAAACCCTAACTATAATAATAATAATAATAATAAAATTAACAAAGATGTTAACTGATAATTAACAGGTATCTACGTATTTTCTAAGATTATTTTCGTGTTCATTGTTCTTTAAATTTCGTATTTAGTTATTCTAACAGCACCTTACTACGCGCAATGGTTCTATGCAATCTAAATACCGTGAATTCGAAAAACTTAATTTAACAACTCAATTCGCATTTGAAGAAATATGAAAGTTTATTGCGAAAATCTACATAACTACTTTCATTTAATGTTTTCTTATCTATTTGATTATTTGTATACTATCGTCATTAAGATCTTGGAATTATTTTCATATTTTGTTTATTTAAGTACTTTTCTTGATTTAGTTTATTTCTTTATTTATCCCAATGCCCTAAAATTAAAGATATATAGCATAAATGGTAATGGTAAAAAACACAAAGATATTGCGCTTTACAGTCTTTTTTATTATACTATGATGTTACATAATATATTGAAGAACTATATCTAGTTTAGGCCAGGTGGTCCGCGATAGGGGCGTATGGGATGCATTAGATGAAAGGCACCAGCAAATACCCACTAACAGGACACCACGGGCACTATCAATTCTTCATACTGCCAGAAACCAGGGACAGCGTTCACACTTCTTTACTTAAACTGCCCACTCTTTAGAATATAAAGTCGAATACTACAATCAGCTTGAGATTTCGATATAGTAAAATATCGGGACAAAAATGTTGTGTGGATGTCGGGTATTTCCTATAAGCCGTCTGGGTAGTCCGGTTATTATGAACACAGAACCGTCGTGGGTACAAATAATTCTTACCCAATTGCAAGACCATACATTATTTGATTTATAACTTTTAAAGAGGTGTCTGTAGCTTGATATACTTCAGTCTCGTAACAAATAATTTATATTTTACAGTTTTAGATAACTTAAAAATGTTCTATACTCATATATATTTGTAATTTTTTAATTTAATATACTATCTATCTACCGTTCTTATAAGAACAGTAGCCGTCACTCACTCGGTTCAGTGAGCCTTAATTTTAATCTAAAAATCAATAGTCAAACATAAAAAATTTATTTGAATTTTATAAACAAACACAAATAAATAGAAAAAAAAATAATCTCAAATATGTAATACCAAATACAAATCACAGGCGACGGTGGAGACAAACCTCGCTCTGCCTAGTGTAGTGAGAGCTATGTTCGGCAACGAGAGTGTCTGGAATGAGGTGGCATCTTTCTGTAAACATGTTATATTACAAAAGGAAGCCACGGAGAGGCCCGTGAGGCAGATCCTCACGGAAATCCTCTCCGCCGTAGACGAATTGGCGGTTGGATGAGCCGGTATGCCTTCCACCGCCTTAAGCTGGACTGAGGGGGACGGATCCGGGAACCCGCTTCTCATTACACCAGTCCGGCGGACTGCAAGGCAGCTCGCCAAGCTGCGCGGATGGGTTCCGGTTTCCTATCAGTCCGGGCCGGTCGCTAGGGTGATGCGGTGATTGCATGCACGAATCCGCCTCGCCCCAAGAAGGCGACAGACGGTCGTGGAGTTTTAGTGGGTAATCTTGGCGATTAGCGCCGGGTGAATCCAACATACCCCTTTCGGTCTCCCCGGACTGGGAGGAGAAGTGTAAATACATTTCCTCGCGTTAAAAACACCAAATCACATTATTATAACAAAAATATAATGTTTTAGAAGCTAAGAAGCTATAAATGTTTAAATTCTTAAAAGGACATTACACTAAATAATAAAAGTGTTTCATTATGTGCCCATTTTGACAGGAGATATAAGTACTGTAATAAATTACTTAATTTTATATAAACAGTAAGCACATATTACTCACACAAACTTCCAAATAATTATTTACCGATGGATTATATTTCAAATTTATATTTTCACCAACCACAATAATTTCCCAAATACACATAAACTTCATACGGCTTCGTGAAATAGAATAGCGGTTCGTAACTACTAAAGGCAAACATATTATATTACAGAGCAGCCTTATTTCATGATTTTGTAAAGTGAAATCATCAATCAAATCTCATGTGACATGTTTACAGCCGTAAAACTTTATTTTTAATGTAATTCAAATTATAGTTATCGAATAAATTAACTATAACAAACAAAATTAATTATATATCATGCAGCACAGTAAACGCTAACGAGAAATGTGTACCAGATCATAAATATTTTTTCTTCAAACAAATTTCACTAAAAAATTATTTTGCAAAATTCAAATCCCTTGTACACTGTTAGAATTCTCCGATTTTTTATATATTTTTATTCTACTTACGCCCACGTTACTAAGATTATTCATTCCTACACAAGCGTAGTTACAAGCAATAAACGTAAGTAAATATAATGTGTGTATTATTTACTTTTTTATATAGATACATACATATAATTCTATTCGAAACTGAACTTCTTATACTTATTTATTCAAGCCTATTATTATTTCAAAATAGAATTGGATGAATGTTTAAATTGATTTAGCACTAGGATATATAACATTTTATTCAACGCGTCTATGATATTTTATATAAAAAATGTGCTACATGTTTTCATGTATATTTTCCAAAATAGTATATTAAAATTAAGTATTTCTTTATCTGTACCTATAAATATTATAAAACTTCACTCATCCATCACCAGATCTTCAAAATTTACATGATCTACAAAGTTCACCATACATATTGCTTTCACAGTGTAATACATTCATTATGAACAAATTTTAAGATTAAACCTATTATTTCTTTCAATGTTTCTCTTATTTTATCAAAAATTAGACTTTTATATGCAACTAGCTGACGCAACAAACGTTGTTTTGTCTTTTAAATTTCTAGTGAATACTTTGATTGTATTAAAAAAATAGAGGATGAGTGTAGGAGGGTAAACATTTAGGTTTGTATGTTACTTTTAATGCCACATCGAAAAAAAAAAACATTTTGAGAAAATAATTAAAAATAAACGTTTGGGGTGGACCACCCTTAACACTGGGTCTGAAAAATAGATTACGACCGATTCTCAGACCTACCGAATATATATCTAAAATTTCATAAACATCAGTTAAGCCGTCCAAGAGGAGTATGGCAACAAAAATTATGACACGAGGATTTTATATATAAGATTGCATGTGTTTAATGATACTATACAACAAATATGATTAATTTACTTAAATACAAATAGTTGTTCTAATTAAAAATCTCAATATACATGATTATTTTATTTGCCAAATCAAGCATACACATTCTTAAATTGCTCTTGTCATGGAATAGTAGATCATTAATAAAACTCAAGATATTCAAAAGGACAAATTACTTGGGTTTTCCTGAGGCTATCTAAAAGAACATCCAGCAGAAACAAGATTAATCGATTCTGTGAAGCTTTGCGTGCGCTCTGTAGATTATCCACTACTTCTTTGTTTACTAACAATCGTATACAATGAAGATTTAATATTTATTTTTATAAATAGCCGATACACATTTTGCACATACCAATATACCAATTATACACATGAATACCTGACTATACATTAACATATAAAAAGATTTTGTGCATCTGTTAGTGACCGTGTAACTTCCGGAGCAGTTGTCCTATTTAGGAAATATGTTCATAATATAAGATTTATTTAATTGAGTTGATTGACTATACAAGTAGCATAAGAGAAATAAACATTATGCGCTGTAGCTTCGAAATCCCTTAGAAAACAATTATTGGTCGGGTCCACAATGTACTGAGTCCAAGTCTGGGTGTACTTTAAATTATATGGTAAATAATAGTTTTTAAAAATTGGTAAAAATTAAGTAAATCAAAACTATATATATGAGCAGATGCCCTAATAAAATAATGTTTCAATAAATTAAAGTAATTCTAAGACTATAGACTGGTAGAGTTAATTATGGAAAAGGCCAAAACTATGTCTGACGGGGCAGTTAGTTAATACAAAATGTGTGTATTCAAATATACAATTCATAATAAGTAAATATTTTATATACTAACCTGGAACATAACGCCCATTAAAATATAATAAAACTTAATTCGATACAAAACATCTTCCGCCATTATCAAGCTATTCCATTAGGTGCAGATGTTTTTACCTAATATCTGTTTTATATTAACACATTTGTCTTAGATAATTGGACTTTTATTATTATTATGAAATTTAGGGGTAACAATTTTTGTAAATGGTATTTTTCCTACAGCCCAAGGGACATTATTGTTAAATGATCGATGTTCTTCTTAGTAACCGATTCTGGCTTCTAGAAACCGATTCTAGCACTTAAACGATAGTAATTATTCTTTATCATTTTCTCTCTAGGGTCCTGGTAGTTTTAATCATCTGATACAATAAAGCTGGGAATAGTTTTTCAAGCCGATTATTAAAATTATATTTGTTAAGATATAGTTTATAATGGATACATTAATATATTCATTTCCAATAATATATCTGTATCGATGATCACAGAATCAAACCAGAGAATTTGTTTCTGATAAATTTCAGTTTTATCTATTAGTTAAATAAATGTGTTTCAATAGTAGGTACCTAAGTTGTATTTGACAGGCACATATAACAAGTAAAAAAGTACCCAAAAAGCTTGTTAACGCCTTAATGCCTTTCTACGTCTATACCGATTTAGGTTGAATATTCAAAAGGGATTTTTGAAATATTCCGACCTCGCGGCATTGTTCGTGTGTTTTCACCGCGAGTCAACGGTTTATGTATTTTATTCAGGCATTGAATTACTAAGTTTGTCGAGAAATTTCCGTTGCTTTTATATTGTATTTGAATCGAAGATATGATCTAAAATATTAATATGGCATGAGATATTTCCAAAAATGTTAAGTACTAAAAAGTGTGCAGGTGCGAAACAAAAAAGTGCACATTCTTAAGTTGCATATACATTTAACTCAACTAGCTGTGTCCGCGACTCCGTTGGCGTGGAACTGAAATTTCATTTGAGTCCAGTAGATCTTGAGTTTATTCGCTACAAACAAAAATATAAATATTTCAGCTTTATAATATTATTAGTATAGATCACAAAAGTGATACTAGATTGTACATCTCATCAGTTCTGGTATACTTTTATAGGTACGTACTATATATTGTACTCATATTATATGATACTCATCTGTAGCCGTAACGAGTGAACATTACTTGTTGTTTTTTTTTTATTATTTTGAATACCGTCTAAACTTTCGCCGCAATTTTGGTATTTAAAACCATTTACAATCCAATTTATTTTTATTATGAGAGTCAGTCCCTCCTATGAAGGCCGGCAACGCATCTGTTATACCTATGGTGTAGTGTATGTCCATGGCTGGCGGTGATCATTTACTATCGGATGATACGCTAGCTCGTTTGCCAACTATTCCATTAAAAATAAAAGTTATTTTTGTCAATTCAACTACATCTAGTGAATCAAAATCCAATAACTTACCTAAAGCTTTATTTTCGAATGACTAGCCTTGTTTGCCTAAAAGGTCTATACAGCTTCAACGAGCTTTGTGGCGAGAGCAGTCACGCGAAACGTAGCCAACAACAAAATATATCTTAACGTGCATTCCAATATGCTAAATTGCGAAGTATTCTTACTCATATATAGTACGTCCATTTATACATAAACGGCTTTGTCCTAATTTACTCATCATCCCCGGTCCAAACTATTAAAGCGAGAAATGTAATAATATTTCAGGAGTGTGTTGATTTTAGATTGTAGGCATAACTTAATTAATTAAACCTCGAGGGGTATGTATGTGGGTGTAAAAGTTTATATAATATTTTTCAGGTCTAGTTTATTTAAAACTTAAAACTTACATTGTAAATAACTTTTTTTGAGTGCGATTATTTTTATTATTTGATATTAATTCCTTGATTCTTCTTCCAGAATTAGTTCCAAAGGAATTTTGGTTATTTTAGAACCAATTAAAAAAAATGCATCAACATCCATTAAAAAGTTAATTTATTAACTACTAATATTCTCAACTAAAAAGTATGATATATGTTAGTCCATAATATTACTGTACAGTATTGGAAACTTCACATTAATCTATTCAGTAGTTTCTTAGTATGCGTGTACAAGAGGATAAAAAGATGACAAATTAATACAGAATAGTTTTAGCAAGTAGCGACGATCGTGGAATAATAAAAATAATAATATCCCGCCGCTATGCTGACCTAAATGGCGCGGCAGAATAAGTAGTAAAGAGTCGGTAGGGTTAGGCTTATTCCACTGGATCCCCTCTCACCAATACCGAGGAAAAGGAAAGTCTCACTAAACTGATGGTGATCCAAGGTCCCAGATGATGATGTTGCGTCAATAAAATCCAACTCAGCGCCGTCCGCTACGCACACATAATTTGTGGTTTCAGCTTGCTATGAATGTTTGGGTAAAACCCAATGAAATAGATAGAAGAGCAGCGCGGCAGATATATTCGCCAAAATGTATCGTAAATAAATGTTATTTTTCAATATACTTGCACATAAAACGTATAAATATCTTGAACTGTATTTTATTCTTCTTTCGAAAAAAAAACAAACACAAGTAATAATTACAAATTGACTGTCACCATAGAGGCGCTTCAAAGCGTTCTTTTTTCAAATGTGTGGTGGCACCAAGGAGGTCGGCCACAGGCAATGAGACCTCTTCTTCTTACTTTATTCTTGGCAACTCAGTCCTCTTTAGAGACTATTAATGCAATTCAATGCAAGATGAAACTATTTTCAATAAGATGACGACTCTCTTTTTGAAGCTCCTGGCAGTTTTTGTGGGAACTAATATATTACGTTCCGAATAGTTATTTATAATTCGCTTTATTTATGCTCTTCAGCTACAAAACATCATGTAAAATGTCATCTATATTACACAATACAGTGCTAAATAACTAAGTATATAAATAAAAATTAAAATCACAACGTTATAGATCAAGATCCCGCCAAAAACTTAGTGTGACCTCTTATTCCCGCCATTGGTAATAAAAGATCTAACGTTAAAATTGTCCCAACATGGTAATAAACACGATAATAAAATAAACTACAACGTGAAAATAATTTAATAAAAAATATATTCAACATATATTTACACTTACATTTTTATTATATGTATGAACAGAACCGACAGTTTAAGAGGTACTTAAAAATAAGTCTCTATTAATATTTAGTACCTGAATTACCAAGATTAACTCGGACTTTTTGTTCAAAATTATGATTATTACTAAAAATAGATTTATACACGCACCACATAACATCCATATTTTACGAATTTACATAAACACGAGTGTAAGTAATCATTCTAGTAGAATTAATTTGCTTCAAAAATACAATTAGGTATATAAATGAATGCATAAAGCATAAATAAAGCGATGATAGCTTAGTGGTAGCGTGCGGAAACGCCGTATTATCGAACCAATCACCTACAATGAGCTTGAGTTTTCGGTGAAGGAAAACATAGCGAGGGAAACCATAGCATGATGGTAGGGCCTTTTCTAATGCTGGACTGGCTAGCTACCACCTGCAAGTTGAAAATCTGCTGCCAAATACCAATATGAGTGTTGCAGCAGTGGCACTTGAGAGCCAGTCCCTCCTGTAAAGACCGGCAACGCACCTGCGATTCCGCTGGTGTTGTGGGTGTCCATGGGTGGCAGTGATCACTTGTCATCAGCTGACACGCTTGTTTCTTTGTCTCCTATTCCAAAAAAGTATATATAGATATATAAAATTGCACCAAATCACTAAAGCAACTAATGAGATAGTCAAATATATGTATACCGTACAAGAATCGTTGCCTGAATAGTAATAATAAATAAATATTATATTTTCTATTTAATATCAACAAATACTTAGTACATACTGTTATACAATAATATATCATTTTTTTTTTTAACATTGTTATAACGTGTAATAAAATACAAAAACAATTTCTAAAAATAAGAAAAACACGTTTTATTTTTATTAATGCTTTGCATAATTCGAGAGTCTGAACCAGGATGTCTTGTGATGCTTTGAATTTAATGATAGTGTTCATAAGGACTAAATCTTGGTTGTAAATAGTCTTTTACACGTTAAAATAACTGATTCTGTCACCCTCGCCGCACGTTTGTTAATAATTTACTAACACAAAAAATGCGCCGATTTATTTACGTTAGAAATAGGAATTTATTAATTTATATCCAAATATAAAATCCCGATTCATTAACAAGAAAATACATATGATATTTAAGCCTTATATTGTCTGTTTCCTTTTCCGATTATATTTCAAAGCAAAAAATGTAGGCCTACAAACAGAGAAAAAAAGCATAAAGCTTTGTTCGTGCTCAAACATCAACAGGTTGTTTTCATTTAACCAACATTTTCACAAATGCACGTTCGTGAAACGTGACGTTCTGGACAAATTTCTACCTATGAAAAATTAAACACACAATTACTATTTTAAATATTAATTATTTTCTTCATAAAATATAAGACAGTAATTTTATGCTTTGATTACACTGAAAACATTTATTTTTGAGTATTTAGGTATTGACATCGCAGACGTGACTGAATCTTGACCACCTCTTACCAGATGACAAGCCCTGTGTAATTATCTTTATTTGTTTCCACGTGTTTTGAAATCAGCCCATATACATTTAGCTGTAAAAAACTTGTCAGTCGGCATGTAATCGATGACTCATAATGAACAAGTGACCTCTCGGTGATAGTCGATATTTTTATATTGTCCCCCGCTTACCGTCATATACAATCATACCATTTACCTACTACTATATACATAGATGCACTACCATTCAATCAATTTAAATTACTAAACATTCACCAATATATTTCAAAATATAATAAAGTAAGTAAATTCTGCTCTGCAAACTCCATTTGTAGGAACAATTTCACGTCAAGCGTTTAAACGCACATATCAATTCAAGTCAATATTTTAAAAAGTCTACAATGTATTTAATTCCACTATTTACCTAAAATTACATGCATAGGGCTAAGCGCTACTAATTCTTCGTATAACCTTAAGAACGAGTGATTATAAATGGTCTGTTTTCGCATCAATTTAGCAGATAATTTTGAATTCGTACATATTTATTAATTGCTTTAACGGTGATTTAGAGCAAAGGAAATAGAATTTTAATATTTTCGGGGAGACATTATATCTGACAGGATGACGTGCATCATTTATCAAACATAACACTTACCATAGTGACACGCTTAAACGTATGTATATGCAGCAATCAAGAGGGGGGTAGTAAGGATCTGTACCGAATGGATTGTAACCACCATAAACCTGCTGATAAAACCGTTACAGTGACTCTGACCTGATTTGCCAAGTTACGAAATAATCCAGTTTACACCCAGCAGTCGAAACGCTTGCAGGCCAGTGACAGTGATAACCCTCGAAAGACGCTGATCTCTCAGTGGTTGCCATTGCTTTGTACTTTACAGGGTTCTAAGTTTGCAATTAAATTATTTAAAATATCGATTTTGTCTGCTTTGTTTCCGTGTCATGCGTACACGAGATTCTATGAGACTTTAATCCAACTAATAAAATCTGAAAACAAAAGTATTTAGTTTATAGCTTAATATCTTACATTCCGAGGTTGACCCTATTTTTCACCTCATTTGACTGTACTAATAGGCAGATTTAATTGTAATCAGAAAACAGTTAGCCAGATAAGAATTGTGTAAAATACCAGTATTGTTTAGTTCTCCCGGTTTCATAAAAATACATTAATAACACTTAAACTGAAATACGAACATAAAAGAGAGTGTACATGGATTCTTAATTTAAAAATACGGTTCATTTTAAACAATAACCGCAACGTTGAATAATGTATATCACAAAACAACATACCCGTAGTAGCTCTTTTACAATAAAACGCCACACACAGACGTTGCATCAAATTTAAGTCTAGTAATTCTGTGGTGGGCTTTCATATTCACATTATAAAATGCATACAAATGTTGCAGTTATTTTACGTTACACGTTTTATGTACATATTCTTAAATAAATCAACTGAATTTAATTTCACAAGTGAAGAAGTTCTAGATATATAGCTTTTTTTGATGACAGTGAAAGCATTTTCTGGTTCTTGCCTGGGCTGACTACCACTCTTAAATACGCGATCTGTTACGAAGCATATAAACATAAGCATGCCCCCTTAAATACACTTACGAACCAGTCCTTCGACTAAACTTAGCGTTAAAGTTACACGTAGGTACGAAGCTACAGTTTGTTTCTTTATTTCAGTGCATAGTTTATTGCAATCAGCCAGTGTATTCAATCGAGCATCTCGATCAGTTTCTTTTTTTTAGTATAATCACACCAACTGTTAACCAATTTTACCACTTCTGAGGACGTTCTTAAATTATATTTCACCTTTATGTTACCACTAGCTGTGCCTGCGACTTCGTTCGCATGGAACT
The DNA here is from genome assembly GCA_039707435.1 of Actias luna. Taxonomy (NCBI): domain Eukaryota; kingdom Metazoa; phylum Arthropoda; class Insecta; order Lepidoptera; family Saturniidae; genus Actias; species Actias luna. Next base: position 8,499,035 of record JAZHAC010000006.1, on the reverse strand, counting down.
AAAATTATTTAATTTCGCGCCGTCATTCAAAAACAATAACTTTTGATAGTGTTATCCTATTTTACTGAAACAAAGACTAATATTACTTGAGGATATGCTTTATGATAATGACGTTTTATCATAAATGTAGTAATTTAGCAATGATGCTTATAGAAACAAACAAGAAAGACATTTCTAAAAATGATATAAATGTATTTTATTATATATTCGTAGTCACTTTATATATTTTTTTCACATAAATCTAAAAAGTACAGACACGTTAAATTTACATTCTTATTACATGTATAGATAAGCTTACGCTGAATATTCGTAAGTTGAATAACTAATATAAAAGGTTTAACACCTGCAACCTAAATTTGCTTTGATTAGCTAATATAGATATTATTCAAAGTATTTTTTAAAATTTTAAAAACAGATTAATTGCTTATATGTTGATTTTTAAATTTACTGCAACTCTCATAATATGGCTTTGCATACTACGTATCATATTATGTATTCATTTACTCGAGTGTATCCAACGAAGTTATGAATGCTTAATTGAATTTCGGAACATAATGTATGGGTATAATGTTAGAAAGGCATGTTTACGTTTATTATATATAGTTAGAAGCAAATTTCAGTTAAACTTTCAAGGCATACAGTGAATATTATAACCAAACATTTATTTGTTTTTATTACGATTACTAACTATTTATAACTTTGATTTTAGGAAAAATGATTAATTAAAATACTGTCATTCTATTACTCCAGGCGATTTGGTAATAAAAAGTTTCGTGAAAAACTAGTTAAAAATATCAGTTTTTAATCGACTTCAAAAAAGGAGGAGGTACTACTATGTTTGGCTGTATCTATGTTTTTTTTTTTGTGTATGTTACTCTAACCGATTTTATTTATTCTTTTTTTGTTTAAATCGGTGTTGCTAATGGATGGTCCGATTTAAATATTCAATACCTAATGGGGTGAAATTAAGGGATGAATATATATATTTTTTAATTTGATCAATTTCTCGTCTTCGTTTGTTCATTTTCAAATACATTTAAACTTCGCCAAAAGTATATGTAATATAACACAATGACAAGCCTTCGCCATATTATGCAACTATGAAACAGCCTCCTTGCCAGTGCTTACGCCCCTTTCTTATAAAACCAACATTCTCAAGCAAAACGTGAAGACTATTACGCAGGCTTTTATGACTGCAGCGACTTGTGACTGATTGTCGAAATCTAGATGGTTGCCACTATTCTTGAATTGTACTGTACATACAATCAACTCCAGCGTCACGATTCGCTGTAATTTTGGTACTATAAAAGGTACAATAGAGTAAGTTAATATAAATAAATGTAGTTTTAAATAATGACTTTAACTACAGAAAAATCAATAAAATTTGAATTTATGATAAAAATTAAAAATTAATTAAAAAAAATCAGATATACTTAATAATTTCTACTTGATTCATGTCTCTATTCGTCAAATACAACCTATCAATTTATTTTTTATGCTTAGTTGGAATAATAACACACATATAATCGATATATCATACTATTAATATCTCTTCTAGTGATAGAAATCATAACTGCGTACAACAATTTTATTAAGTAAGATTCATCAATCTTTAACTTTGGCACAATTTAGAATCATGCTGAGAATGAACCATCGTTTTGTTCTACGCAACTTGGCAGTTTTCCTTTAATCTTTGCCCTTAACAGCTGCATTTCGACAGTATTGACTTACCACTTTCAATATGACTAAGCAGATTGCTCACTAGTCAAAATGATGGATCCAAACGGATTACTTTTAGTTAAATATATTTTTACCGAAAAAACGTTCATGAAACGCTGAATTACAAAGGCGTCGATTCTTTGCTTATATAGAGCTTTGATAGTTATATAATTCTAGTTCTTATAATACATGTCGCTAAACAAATCATTATTCTAGTTACTTTTAAGTTATAGGTTGTAGCTAAATTAGAAAATGTCCGTTCGGCTACCTACCAACGTAAAGTTAAATGTCTATCGTAAGTCATCTACAAGTGTGTTCCGGCAACTGTATTTGAAAGATAACCACCTCCAGCCTCTAACTAAACTTAACGTGAGCCAAACCGTTACTTAACATCAGATTAGTTTGGGCCAAACGCTGAAAACCTATGAAATGATGTATCAAATTTGTATTACAAAGATAATAAAAAACAAAAAGCGATAGAGTGTAATTAACGGCTGTTTTAAACAGTCAACGTAAATTAATAAACATAGGTTACCACAATAAATATAGATACTAATGAATTAAACAAAACTTTTTTTTTAACAAATTCTTTAATTTTGTTACATTGTAATTTTATACATAAACAGCCTACACCTAAGATTTAAAAATACTAAGAAACGATGTGTTCGTGTTATACGTTTCGATATAGGAGCGAATCGGCTTAAGCTCGGTAATAAAACAAATTTAGGACCAATAAAACGCACAATAGCTTTGATTTCCTTTTATTATGTCTACCACGCGCGTCATCCGCCACTCTTAAGGCGCAACACTCACGAATAAACAATGTTTGTGATGTGTGAAAGAACGAATAAAATGTATATTTAATATTAAGCTGCGTAGTTTTTGGTGTAAATAAAATTAGCATTGGCATTTTAATAGCAGAATCTTTATAAAGGTATACTACCTTTATAAAAGTAGATGTTCTCGAAATATTAAATTTGTAAACAATATGTTGTTCATTAGCGATCTGTCGCCTACTGTTGCTACTACAGAATTTTTATACATTTGTAGGTAAGGTTTAGCGTTATGTTCACAATCTCAACTGATGTTAAGTGACGATGTACCTTAAGATGGTGGACACACTAAGCCTAGTGGAGGGACTGGCTCTCAAGTGTAACTGTCGGAACACACCTATAGGTATTTGGCGGCAGATTTTCAACTTGAGGGTGGTAGCTAACCAGAGGGGCATTAGAAAAAGCTCTACCACCATGCAATGGTTTCATCACGATGTTTTCCTTAACTGTAAGCTCAAGCTCATTATAGGTGAATTCGAACTCACGTTCCTTGCCGCCGCGTCCGTACACACTAACAACTGAGCTATCAACGCTTGAAAAACTCATATATTTACGTTAAAAATAATGCGGAGAAACTGCTTCTTATAATACAGAATCAAAAATACCGCCCCCGCCGATAGGTTTCTCGGATTCAACATCTCTCCGAAATACAACAACAAACTCAATGAATAAATAAAAAAACACATAAACAAATGCATATCTTCACCAGACTGAAACCATGCATGTCAAAACGAACTAAAATATTAGATATTTACCATGTTTAATGTGGACTCAATATTTTAAATTATAATTACTACCTGCTTATTTTTATTGTGTATTTGTACCATAACCTCGCATGAACGAAATTGGATGATAATTAAGGATGCACGTTAAATGAATATTTAGGTACTTAACTTGAAGGGTTTAAAGTTACTTATAAAATTTTGTTTAATTATGCAAGTAACATATATAAATGAAAATTAGCACACTAATATTTACAAAAGTTATTTTTGAAGTGACAACTTCATTGGGCGCGCTGAGTACTTTGTCTTGTGCGTATTAAATAAGACTGAGCCGTCACGCTCGGATATGTAACGCTCGGTTGGGTAAAGTCGGCTGGAGTCGAATAAGAGAGCGAGATAGATATAGTCCACACGTCATTGCTATACTCGTTCGACGAGCGTTACATAACAGAGCTGGAGGCTTCAATCGCATTCAGTATTTCAGTCGCATTGAATCGATGACAGCTCTGTTGGTAGTATGTACGGAAGCCGCGTCCAGTAACGTAAATTTTAAATCAACCAACAATGAGCTTGAGTTTTGGTGAAGGAAAACATCGTGATGTAACCATAGTATAGTGGTAGGGCTTTTCCCAATGTCCGCCTGGCTAGGTACCACTCTCAATTTGAAAACCTGTCGGCAAATACCTACAGGTGTGTTGCGGCACTTTTTTATGCTAATGCACTGCAAACAGGCAGACGGCCTATCTGATAGTAAACGGTTACTGTCGCCCATAGAGAGCCGCAACACTAGGGGCATTACAGCCATGTTGTGCAGGTGAAATTGACTTGAGTAACTCAGATGGTATTTGATACCCCTTACTCCCACACCTTGCACTTGCGAGCCAGTCCCTCTAATAGGTTTAGCGGGTCCACCATCTTGAGCCACATCGTCACTTAACATCAGGTGAGATTGTGGTTATAACGCTAAATCTTGACTATAAAAATAGTATTGATGATATTCACACTGTATGTGCCATACTAATACGTTTTTTATAATACGTTACAGTTGTATTTTGTATTATTATCCTCGCCTTGATGAAGTGTTCTCTTTTATAGTGTAGTCTTAAGCGCACACAGTTTTTTTAAATTATATGTGATAAAAGTAATAAACGAACATGCCATTTCACCTTCAAATAATTTACGTAGGAATAAGCACCTATAGAAGTTCAGTACCAAATATAACAAAGTTTGAACATCCCTTGCTTGTTCTCAACTACATCCCCAGACATGAACATACCATAAGGATTGTCAGTTTTATATATAAAGAAGTATGTGACAACCTAATACAAATTATACTATATTTTTATAAGTACATTTTGTAATATCGAATGTTATATTTTGAAGTATACTTAGATATAGTGACTTATACATGTAACTGTGGGCGATTCAAATCCAAATGTTATTATTATGCGGTGCAGAAATATTTTAATAAATCACAAAAATCTGCTGCCTTTACTAAAACAAATTGATTCCATAATGTTCAGATAATATAATAAATTCTACACAAATTTTGTTTGGTAGTCCTAAACAAGCAATCATCTCTATTCACTCGACTCTAGAAATGTTATAAATTTCCGTAAAGCGACTTGTTATATAACAATCAGCGCTGATTCAACGTAAAATCCAAAACCAAAGAAAACTTAGACAATAGAATTCAAATCACATAATTCATAACGGAAATAAACAGTTGCGTAAATAAAATTTTCATTTATGCCTTCTCAGTTTAGACCAAAGTTCTCTCTGCTTTAATTAATATTTCACAAGATCTTTCCGTTGCTATGTTTGACTACATTTCAGTCGTATTATCTAACGTTATATATATATATATATATATATATATACTTATTTTTATTTTATCAGAAAACAACAGCTAGGCTCTGCAGAACCTACATGTCGCGTAAGTTGAATCTATAATATTGAAATTATTTTTATATTCGAAGAAAATCCGATTAACTAAAATCGTATAGGCTTATCAATAATTAACTAGGTATTTTATTTGGTTCATAGTATTATGGTTCGATGAAGTCAAGTATTATAAAATAAATAGAAAGCAGCTTATTTAAATTGAATTATTATAATAAATATAAAAAAGATAATCAAGTTTAAGCGAAAACTTGTAATTCACATGAATCTCTAGGAATTTCAAAGGTATTATCCAGTGTCAACAGTTTTTATTATAGAAAGCCCAGCGCTAGTCCATCCCGTATTAGACGTAGAGCGTATTTTTACTTACTAAATCAGATATATTACCACACATACCATACATATATACCAAACATCGCTACCTTGGGTGTTGTGATTCGGGTTCAATGGAGCCCGAGTAACATATCTATCTCACTACCCTTAACGGTGTTTAGGTAATGTGTACCGGTACAAATGAAATATTTAATTTCACATAATACTATCCTAATACACAGTCGAACAATCCTTTGATAAATAATGACATATATATAATATACTTAGAGTTGTTATTGTTGTTAAAATATTAGTAACATTTTGTTTCAATGATACAGTATTACCACGACACCGAGATATGAGTGGTATAGTTGGTGCGCAATACTAGGCAATTAATTCAATTCAAACTATATGGACAACATGCGATCACAACAAATTAATCGTCGTCATAGTTAGAGATGGTGAATTTCTTATTAATATCAAACGTAACCGCATTTTATTATGATCATGCAACTATAATAATAGATATCTATATATTGAAGCCAAGATAGCTCAGTGGTAGTGTGTACGGACTCCACGTCAAGGGACGTGAGTTCGAATCCACCTACAAAGAGCTTGAGCTTTCGGTGAAGGAACACTTCGTAAGGAAACCTTAGCATGATGGTAGGCCTTTTTTAATGTCTCCTTGGCTAATTACCACTCTCAAGTTGAAAATCTGCCTCCAAATGCTAATAGGTGTGTTCCATCATTTACACTTGAGAGGCAGTCCCTCCACAGGTTTAGCTTGTCTACCAACTTGGGCCGTATCATCACTTAAGACCAGGTAAGGTGAGATTATGGTCACAACGCAAACCTTAACTATGAAAAAAATCTTTAACTTATAATTTAATGTGATCTATGTATTTTCTTCCTTAACCATATCTTTTTCTTCTTAATTTTTACCATCTCATTCTATATTTTTGCAAAGTTAACCAGAACCATCCTGATTACAATATGAACATCAGATGAAATTATAATCGAAGGCTATCACACAACAGTGATATTATAAGTTAAAATGTGTCACACAATAAATAAATGATTTGACAAAAGTTCGACAACTTATTCTTATATAAACATCGGAAGTACTTTTAATATGTAGGGTTTTGCTGCAATTGTGTATTAAAATTATGTTATTCAATAAAAGGAAATAGTAGATGCTACAAGTTATAATGCATTCCGACGTTGTCTAAAAACTGTGATTACTTTCTTATAGCATAATGATACTGTGTGTACACAGCTCACGTATTTTAACGCGTAAGTTTTTATGCGGATTCACTGACTTCGCAAATTATCCCCATGTTTTTATCAAAAGAAAAGTAATGTGTACCTAGTCGGGCCATAAGTTCTTTCACAACCTTATTATTTTTAATTTACGAATTCTGGCTTAGGTATGTTACAACTATTTAAAAAATAGTTCGTGTTTTTTTTTATTAATTATACTTTAGTTTGTTTATCGAATTATCAAACGGTATATTGAAAATTCAAGCTTCCAAGAACGTAAAATCAGCGGCCGACCTCAGGATACCAAAGGTCAACAATACAACGAATCCATCATAATCCCGAGTGTAAGCAAAAAACCTTGTGATTTTTCTGACAGGGCTACGCAGAATCATGATCACAATATTGTTAAATCTGGAGTGTGCGAACTTATCGTAGAATAACCAAACATTCGTTGAACAAACGTTCAACAAGAAATATCCCCGGGTTTGCTACGACGGTGTGCGTGTAAAAAATACTGCACAAAATTTATTTTTTTTGCACAAAAATATTAGCATCAAATAAAGTTATAACAAACCAAATTACAAGATGACGTCCACAGCAGTGAAGAAGCGAGCGCGCGTATGACAAGGATCCTAAGAGGATATGTCATTCACAATGTTCAAAAACAGACTTAAACAGCGGTATAACCATCAAAACTAGCATCGCTTCGGCAAATTATTCAAAGGTTAGTTAGTTAAAAGTAGTAGTAAAGGTACTAAAACTAATAGCTTTACTATAATAAAGTCTTACAATAGCATAAAATGTATAAAAATATACACGATATTATAAAATAAATTACTACGCAATGTTATAGAAAGCGCAAACACAACCAAATTAGTATAGCTATGTATTGACTTCTATCACATACATTACTGTGATAATATGATCAATAACGTAATTGAGGTAAATACGGAAGAGGAGCACGTCTCATGTAGTTACGTCGTCGGGGAACGGTAATGAAGTAGCAGAAATTTAATATTGTTTTACGTTCAGTGCAGCCATCGATGTCTTGTTTCGCTTTAAAACGAGGAAAATCGGTAAAATGAGGCATCCCTTTAAGTAGACATATTGATTACTTTACAGTATCAGTATATAATAAACAAGCAAAGAGAAAAGAGTTCAGTATCATTTTCTTTCCTGTTTGTCAGCCGACTCTCTTTTTTTAGTAGCTATTGACGAGACGTAACGTTAACGATGCAGTAACAAATTAAGATAATTTTTGTTTAATTTACATCATTTTTAAGCAAACTTAACATAAATATATTTTTTATTATTATATTGCAATTTAAAAGGATAATCGGACTATTTTTATTTATTTTATTATATATACTTACATGATAGTTTTACATGATTTAAAAATGTAAAACACTAAATAAAATAATAAAACAGTGGATTCGTGTATATAATTTAATTATATTTTAAAGTGAAACAAGATTAAAGATTCGTTTCTAATGAAATACGAAAGCTGTAGTTTTGTATCGAAAAGCTAATTAAAAACCATCGCACATACTTACATAGTCACGTGTGACTAATCAACCAATACGTAGGTACTAAATTACCATATAATAATTTAATTAACTGGTGCACCATTCCTCTAAAACTCCATAAGGGGCTAAAGTAAATCATTAAACAAGCCCTATAACTTGTTGATTGGTTTACTACTGAAACCTTACTGGACACATTAAACTTGAATTGCAAGGTGAAGCAATCTAGCTACAATAAGTTAAGTTTTATATATAAATCAATTAATAGTTATTCAGGCGACCTAACTTCAATTCTCGTTGACAAATACATTGTTACAAATTAATTTAAATAGAAGATTAATTATTATTTTATTACGATAAAAATACTAAAGAATATCTATTTAACCGAAAAGTGAAATAAAATTTATACTGCGATTTTTGTGCTGCCCCGCGCATATTATTTTAGAATAAGCCCAAGAAAATACTCTTTCATAAAGGGTCCTTAGTTAATCGCGAAAGCGAATTGCCTTCCCACATTCTTTTAAATAAGCGTTCTCATTTCACTGAGAAAATTATTTATCTCATGTTTAGCAAAAATCATATTTTTTTATTTCCTCGTTTTAGATTCCATATGTTGTTTTACCACATAATGAGATATGAAACAATTTAATACGCAATCGTTCCGAATGCTAATTTTTTTTTACGACATGAGATATAAAACGTTTTTCTCTGAGCTCAATTACCTACATCGCGTTTATCTACGACGTGACATTAAATTTAGTAGCAATTTCAAGGGAAAGAAGTGATAAAACTGAGACTCAATCTAGGAAAAAATACAGTTAGATAAAAGAAAAAAACATATTAACAAGCAACTTTTTCGGACTCCCTGCGTACTCTTTATTAAAGTGAATCTTTTTTTCATGGAATAGAGGGTAATAAAGCAAGCGGACTACCTGACTGTAAGTGGTCATCGCCGCCCATGGGCACCCACAACACCAGAGGAATCGCAGGTGCGTGTCATATCTGTCCGAAAACACCGCCGGCGCAAGGTATATAAAATTAACAAAAAGTCAGATTTACCTGTCATACATTCCAGTCTTGGTTAAAGATGTGTGTGTATAAGGAAATATGGTAGTACCTGAGAATACCAAGGGTATTTAATTTATAGTTTAGTAAGCGTAGTAGTAAGATATATGTATGTATAATATGAGAAGGTAATTTAATACATAAGTAATTATTAAAAATATTATATCGCACCTCCGCCCGAATAGTCTCACAACTCAAAATACAGCATTATCGAGAAAAAGGCATTTAAAATTTATGCTCTCTATGTTTCCTTTTCGAGGTCTTTTACATTAGTTCAGTGGCGGATTTACCTTTAAGCTAAGTAGGCCCCAGCCTAGGGCGGCAGATTTTGGGGACTGTATATATGGAGCTATTTTTTATGTCTCACAAGATTTAAAAAGGTTCAAACAAATAAATTAAGATGTCATTATGTTACTCCACTTATAATCTAAGTATTGTAAATTATATTTTTGTATAATAAGCCTAGTCATGTGTGATAACCAATTATAAAAATCAGTAGGGGTGGAAAAATTTTGATAGCCAACCGGCGGCAAATGTGTAAATCTGCCACTTTATTAGTTTATAAAAAAACGCTTTTCAGCAACTGCAAAACTTGCTTGAAACTACAAGATGATATTTTAGTATCATGAAAATCGAATATTTCAATATCCTGGATATACAGGAACAATAAAGATGATTTTAATATTTTTTGAGTTGTGACAGTATTTGAGCAGAGGTGCGATATTTCTCAAATAATTTTGTTACTTCATTGACTTTGAATATTACTACTAATACATTTAATTAAGAAATGATGAAATGACAATAATCAATTTGATATTCATTATAATATCATGATACACATATATATTATAATATCTATAAATATTCACACAAACTACTTAAATTATCTATATACTAAGGATAAAGTATCTGATTTCTTAGTAGTAGAAAATTCCTGGAATTTTAAAATTGCTTCAACCTGCTCTAAAATTCTTGCATAAAAAACTACATTCAAAATACTTTATATTTCATAATATACTATATATTTATGAATTCGCGAAATGTTGTTAGATATTAAACTAACTAGTTTTTGAAAAAGAACAAAAACATAAAATACAAGAATAAAAAAACAGATTTTTTTAAGTAAGCCTTATATTTTAATATAATTACTACTATATTTTAACAATCTTCCAAAAAATAATGCTAATTTGGCAATTTAAATAATAGTCTGTTTTTTGTCTGCTTCTATTTGTATAAGACTGTTGTTAAAGACGTTTATTTATTTCAATTCTAGTTAAGCCTTTTTTTACGTTAAAACATTTTGTGAGGGTTTGTGATAGCAATAAACAGTTTTTCTGAAAAAAAACCTGTTTTCACTTAGGAGTCGATTCCAGATAATTCTATTAACACTATTATTTCGTTTTAACAAAGGCTAAAGTATTTTGACTATCATAAGACTGCCTAGTATTCCTTCAAAAGTTTTCCAACTGATTTTTTTATAGTCAAAGTTTAACGTTATGGCCACCAACTTACCTGATGTTGCATGACAACGTGGCCCAATATGATGGACACGCTAGGCCTAGTGGAGAGGCTGGCTCTCAAGTGCATCTGCCGGAATACACCTATACGTATTTGGCGGCAGATTTTCAACTCGAGGGTGGTAGCTAGCCAGGTGGGCATTAGAAAAAGCCCTTGACGCGGCGTCCGTAAACACTACCAACTGATCTATGATCGCTTCAAATCGCATCGCTTCTACAGTTGTACTTACAAGTTTGGGTGTTTGTTATTACTGGTATAATTTTACCCCACAAACTTTTATTGAATTTTAGTTTAGTCTCTATGATGTAATTCTACGTAATATTAATCAAGCTGGTATGAATATTAGCAACATGTAGCAACTAAATGTGTTAGAAAAAAAATAAAAATAAAGAAATTCTATTCGTTTCCTTGAAAAATAAAATAATTTACTTTACCTATTTTTGTTTTCACCTTTGTACTCTATCTGAAATTATCTACATATCACTACTGACGCAATAATATCGTGCATGCACATCGCGTTGATGGACATACATAATTTTAAACCTTAGAATGAGCCGAAGCTAGTTGTAATAGCCATCACTGAGAGAAATCTACATCAAAGCGTTTTCTCTAATAACCACCTGTCATTAACTTCAATTTCTAATAACTTTATAATCTTCCGATAACACTTATAGATGCATTCCCGCTGATGCACTTAAGAGCCAATTGTCTCACTAAACTTAACGTGTTACCAGTCTAAGGAACATCATTATTTAACATTTGGTGAAATTTGTAGCCAAGACAATCATACTAATATATTATAGGAAAAACTTATAGGAAGTGGGGTAAACAGAAGGATAAACTTTGTATGAAACTTTTTATTGTGCCATCCGATTTATTTGATAAAAACCAATATTAACACGAGCGAAGCCGCACATAAAATCTAGTATACCAATAAATATAATTATAATATACACAATGAACAATGCAATAAATCAAATAATGTACTTATTATACACTCCTGGAAGAATAAACGTAGTAGATCCGCTCGGGAAGCATTGTGAATACTTGGTTGGAAATACTTCAGTATGAAATTTAAATAATTCATTTAAAAAAACAATTTACTATCACTTCTTAAACTCACTAGAAAGTACCTTGAACCTGAAGGTAGTCATGCTGGAAAACACAATATTAAACATGTTACTAACATTTATTCAGTCTTAATTAGAAAATCGTAGTATATTAAAGTAAACACATAGTTTAAAGACTGTATTATATACATATATGAAATATTATTCTAACTATTTGATTTACCCGTTTTTAACTTCAATAAATCACTTAATATAACAAATCATAGATAAGAATATTTATAACTTTAGACAACGTTAGCTTGGATACTTAACCTAATGCGATTAATTTATTCGCTTGCTTGTAAGAAGGTAAGGCGTTTTCTAATATTGGTCTGGCTAACTCTTTGATTAAATATCTTTCGCGAAAGCACGTATGATAAATGTATTCTAGCAGCTACGTTTGAGAGTCAGTTGTATGATTGGACCATATTATTACATCATGTAATGTCGTGGTTAAGATGTTATAGAAAAGATATAATATTATCTTTATTGTAATTTATAAAACACAAAAAATTAAGTGTCAGATATAGATATATAAAATACGGAGGCGATTGAAATACATAAGTATATGCACAACCGGACATAACTACAGTACCGCTTGTATTTATTTTGTAAAATTGAAATGAATTATTGTTTACAAAAATGATTCAAACACTCTAGTCAAAGAATTGATCAATGCTGTCTGTTATTTACAACTTTGTTTCAATTTGTTTTCATCGAGTTGTTTACTTGTATATATTAGGTATTCAGTATTTATTTATGTATGTACATTATTACAAATCTTGTTCATGTGTGTCAGATAACTATGTCCAACGGCGGATTGAAACACTGTATGTATTTCACGGATGCTTTTGATGCCATTATAAGCATTATTGAATTCATGATTGAATGTGCACATTGAATTTAAAATATGAGATTGCAGTAATACTGAGAAGTAATTGCAATAGGTTAAATACGAATGGTATTAATATCGTAATGTTCAAAGTATACGTGTTTCTGGTGTTAAAAGTACTCAGGCATAGGATTTGTACGTAAACATTCGGTAACGAGAAAATCAATTAGCCCGCTCAGAAAGTTTCTGCCAGCAACATTTACGTTCAACCGACTACGGCGACAACCTGAATCATTAAAATTTTGCTTTTCCTTTTCACTTTTCCTTATACTGTTACTCTTATTTCTTTTCTTAAAAAGATTTTAAGCCTGCACATTATACGAAATTCCTAAATAGAGTATATGTATGTGAGCATAATGAGTACAACTTATACAAAATCTCCTATTTAGATACACATTTTCATATGATAATAATTCCTGAATAAGTGAATACCTACTTTTTTTTATTGTCTCGATATAAAATGACATTTAATTTACTACTAATTAATTAGTTAGACAATTAGTAAAGCTAGTATTTCAAAAGTAGTCTGCTATGTACTCCAAGTCAGAATAATCATTAAACTATATGATAAATAGGTACTATTTCTATTAAGGAATTTTTCTGTAAAATATCATTTTCTGTAAAATTCAGGAAATACGTGTCATTTCGCATAGTGGTAGGGATTTTTCTGATGCCCGCCTGGCTAACTACGACTCTCAAGATGATAATCTACCGCCAAATACCAATAGGTGTGTTCCGGCAGTTGCACTTGAGATCCACTCCCTCAACAGGTTTAGCGTGTCCACGAACTTGGACCATATCGTCACTTAAGATCAGGTAAGCTTATGGCCATAACGCCTTAAACCGTAATTGTGAAAAAAATATGGTAATAGTTATTTAGAAGGAGAGGCGAGGAAACTTAGATCGAAGCTCCCATCTCGCATCCTACGAGCTGGTTAATGAAGACATGGGTTTGGTCTCAGGCATCCTTAGACAAAATCTGCGGTGAGAGATCTGTACAGCCCTTCACTTTACGTAAAAGGTCTTGCATATAAAAGTTCTCCCTTAGGGGTCGCTCAATCCTTCTAAGATCACATTTTAGCAATTTCCAGCAATTTTAGCAATCAATTTAAAATTAGCAATTTAGAATTCCTCCGCGTATATTTGGACTTGCTATTTTATTAGAATGTCTACAGTTTAAATGTTGTTACCTGTACCAGTAGATATATTTTAATAAATAATCATCTCGCACGAAGCAAGCCCCATTAATATGAAAAGTCCTAGAAAATCGAACATTGTTGAATTTAACTTTGCGACGCTAAAACGGAAGAAGTTGAATGAAGTATAAATTAGAATTCCTGTTTGCATTACAGTTATGATTAGTGGCTCGGACTTTTCGATTGATGTTGGATCGTGTTGCTCAAATTGTAACGTCTTTGATGACTTTAATATCAATCCAAACAGATAGCCGAGTAGCTTTCATTTCTATGCCATCTGCCAGCGGTTCTGTTTAAATATAATTCCATGTTTTATAGTCTATAAATTTATATTTATAGAATGCTTTTTCATTACGTATATATAGTTCCATAAAATAAAACATATCTATTAAAACGCCGATTACATGTTTATTTTGAGGAACGACATTGATTTCTATCTGTAACAGAATACAATTTCACACACGGTCATTTAATTCTAAAGTTTGTATTCTATTAATTAAATAATTGACATACCTACCGTAAAATGGCTTTGTAGCTTACACCTAGATTCCCGACTGACAATTAAACTTGTCGCACATAATTTAGTCAAGGGTAAGTCAAACCTGCTACATTTCGGCTTCATAATAAGATTTGCAAACATTACGAGACCAGTCATCATTTACTATTTATGAATGTTAGAATTACCTAAAATATTATTAATGTTATAAATTAGACAGATGGTACATATGATAAACCTTTTTTTTATTATTATATAATTATACAGGTATAATTCTACGGAAGCTTGTATTCCCATAAAGTTATAGAACAATGGCACGAGAAGACGAAATCTCAGGAGGTTTGTTTTTAATAAAACCGTTAATATTGTAGTATATAGAGTGTAGTGTACAACGTATATACCTCATTTTACATAAACTTAATGTAAAAAAAAAACGAAATCGCTATATGAAAAAGGGTTCAAGTTAATGATACTTCACGAATGTAAGAGCTATTGAAAGACGGCTCTCTTGACCCTTACTCTGTCTATAATTGTCTACAGCTTCAATCTTGAACTGTATAATGTGTGGAATGTCAAATTTCCTATTGAACTGACCGTAGGTCACTTAGTTTCTATACGTACTCCCATCTACGGATGAAGTTATTAAGTATTTCCAGTTTAAAGCTAGAGAGGTTATATAATACAAATGAAAATTTTACAATACGTATAGTACATAGTTTATCACTATATTTATTTTCTAAATTATCTGTAAATGCAATTTTTCACGAGATTAATAAACGAAAGTACTAAAATATGACAATTGTGCCCAATTGCATTGCCACAACGTTACACTTGGTGATAAGCCCGTCACAGTCACTCTCATATTGTTGGGGTCGTTTCGGGATCATCGAGTATATAACTCAGGTGCCGATTATTACACAAAACAGCATGACGACTACGAATACTGATTTCTGAGTAATGCCATTATTTTAAAATTATAATGTATTTATTTTTATCAAGGACAATGCTTTCCATTTGCCGTGCAAATAAAAAAGTAGTGTTATGTGATTTAACCATAGCAAACTATTTTTTTTTTTCAATCAATTATGGTACTTTCTAAAATATTTTTGAGTATTTGAATTTTGAAACAAGAACACTATGAACATAAGCAGTAACATAAGACTTTGAAAGTCTTCCTACAGGGAAGTAACAGAAAAACCAAATAATTATTTGAATAATAAGACATCGCTATTATCTCATTTTTCGGACAATTTAAGTTCGCCTCAGTAATCTTGAGCACAACTGCCTACAAACAAAACTGAGAGTTGAACAAGCCTCGAGTTTATTTTTACGTTTTTTAAATTAAAAAAGCTTAAAGATTACTCGTAAAAGTCTCGTTGCTAAAGCAGGATTTATAAATAATAGGTACAGTAACAGTAAATATACTTTTACAGTATTTAAATTGAATGTAGCTTGTAAAATGTGTATGGAATTATAAGTAATGGAATTAAACGAAGATATATGGACGATGTTAGAGCTACACGGAATATTCTAAGGCATTATTTTACTCTGCTCACTCGCTTCCCTCTTATATGGTCAGCATCTTATAGTCCTCAAGTGTAATCATGTGCTAGAAATTTGCCTCAGGAATCTCTCCATCCGTTTCGATCAACCGCCAATTTACTGCACTAATCCAAAGAATCACCCAGAGTAGACTTAATTAAATCGATCTTCTACATGAGCGCTTTTTATCGGATGTTTATGCGCTACCAGCACATACCTTCTCTAGTAAAACCAAGCACTCTAAGCAACAATGGCTTTATCCTGACACATGCTCAGAAGTAAATTGTATTTATAATTAAATAAACTTATAATTATAAAGCCCTTTTTAAATAAATAAGTGAATCAATTATTCTGTCTATGCTGATTCAAAGCAAATTATTATAATTATAAATTAATTTCGCTATCTTGATTTACAACAACATGAAACTTTATTAATTCATCGACAACTTATAATTAAATTCGCTATCTCGTGTCAAATCTATAATATACTCTAAGGGACTTAATTTTGTGAACTTATATGAGTCTTACAAATTATATAGCCTATTTGATATACATACAAAGTTTGTAATTCGTACAATAACTAAATTAAATGTATTTCAATTAGTTCATACAATTAATTTCTAAATATTTCTGAATTACTTTCGATGATGATTTATGCGATAATGCTTTTTGAAAGTACAAATACTGATTACGATTCTTATTACGATAAAATTTAACACAAACGAATAAATAAATTCTTATTGTTTATCCATTATTCTATTTATAATACCTCTTTGAAGATATCTTTCTTCTAGGATAAGCCTAACTCATAAACACCCTGATAACCTTGCTTTGTATACCTGCGATGAAGTCAAGGTGGCTTCAACCTCGGCATCTCGTTATAATATCTCTGATGTATAAGCGTCTACAGACTTGGGTAAATTTCAACCATCATGAGAGCTGTATAATTATTTGTGAGCTTAGTTTTATAAATTAAATTAACTACAGGTTCACTTTCCCAAAGAACGTCTATTAATTGCATTAATTTATATTTATTCAGATAACAATTTTTTTCTAATGTGTTTAGTCTTTTACGTTCTAATGTGTTCTGTATTGATATTTTATACATCAAGTAGCAATTGAAAATACAATCATGACCATTGTCAAAAAATACTGACTGTAATATTGTCTAATAATCACATTTTAATGAACTTTAACGAGGTCTAAATATTACAATGATTTTAGTTAATGGTAAAAATATTTCCTTGGTTTTTATTTTTATTTTGGTGCATTTCTTTTTCATGCCACGAAGAACTTCGGCCTAAATCAATACTTATACAATGTACAACTTTCGATAGTTTGAAGTCAATTTCAAATAACAAACCAGTATAATAAAATTAGAATAAAATAAAAATTAATTCAAACTTTGCAAAAACTAAGTAAATATGCAACTTCGAAAATTGTGTGCATATTTTTACAATAAGTTCTCCTTACTTTAGGGTTAAACCATTCGATAATATTAGACCTCCTGCAAAATGTTAAATAAATACTGGGTCCGATTAGAAAACTATTTAAAAATTAAGTATAAAACATTTAAATATAAAAGTAATTTCTGAAATTTATCTAATAACAACTATTCTATTGAACATGGATCCTATGGTTTACTTAATCACAAATATTTTGATGCAAATTCAAAACACTTCCGTGCTCGAGGTAAGTGGTTGCGCATTTAAAATTCCGTGTACCTATTATTTTATTTGGTACTCACTTTGTACGCAGCTCCGCCCACGTTTATTACACAGTATTTGTCGTCGTTTTGCATTTTTAATTTCTGCTCATATTTTGTGTTTTTTAATTATATTTATAACTTATATTGACTAAGAATTTTGGAATGTTAAACAATTTATATGTACAACATTATTTAAAGAAAACATGAAATTATTGAAGCCTCTCAATACTAGGAATGTATAAATTTCTCGTGGAAAAACGTTCACGTAGTTTTTAAGTTAAATCAAGATAGACAAGCAAATAGAAATATACCATACATATTCTTGATTAGTATCCTTATGATTATCACTTTAGTGGTATCAATTACGAAACTACGAATAATATAATGAAATGTGGACAAAAATTACATGCACGCACAAAGAATTTAATAACATAGATGATTTTATGTTCGTCGAAGCTGAAGATAGCCTAATTTTCATATTTTAATTATTTATTGATAAAATAATGTTAATGTCATATTAATATGATGTATTAGCAATGTAGATTAATATAATCCTTAAATATTATAGCCATAGGACTTAATCATTAATTCATTGTTTTTTTATAGTCAATAGGTTTAGCGTTTTGTTCACAATCTCACCTGATTTAAGTGGTGATGTGGCCCAACATGGTGGACAGGCTCTCAGGTGCAACTGCCGGAACATACCTATAGGTATTTGGCGGCAGATTTTCAACTTCAGGGTGGTAGCTAGCTAGACGGACATTAGAAGGAGCCCTACCATCATGCTATAGTATCATCAAGATGTTTTCCTTCGCTGAAAGCTCATTGCGGATGGATTCGAACTCACGTCCCTTGACGCGGCCTCCATACACATTACTAACTGAGCTACTTTCGCATCGCATATGTACGTATACCAATACACTTTTATAAACAATACATATAATATTTAATGATTCAACAATATTCCTTGTGTATATATGATCACATAAATTTAAAGGTGCCAATCTCACTTTTAAATATGATTATATAATTTAAATGGGGAAAAAAAATTGGCTATGTTGAAATAAAGGTTATTTTTTATGAAACGAATCATATTAATATAATCAGAGAAGTAACTAAGTTCCGTACATATTTTGACGTTTAGTTTAAAACCTAACAAAATAACGTAAAGTTAGAAGCATCGCACATTACGCCGGTTAACTCTTAGTTTGATAGTTTCCCCGTTAAAGTTAACGTTCCGAGAGAGTGGCACTTTATGATCTAATGAGTTGGTTATTATAAATTTACTTCAGTCATGTTGTAAATTTAACGCGGTTTCGATCCTCATCCTTACATTAAGTATTTATGGTAGGGTGAAGACCGAAGATGTTATGGTTGAACTATGTTAATGACAATATATATCTATACATATAAATAAAATTGGAGTGTCTGTTTGTAATACTGAAATAACCGTTTTTTACTACATGTATATGGATATATACGGTACATACACCAAAATAACATTTTTTTACAATTTTTGTCTGTCTGTTTGTTCCGGCTAATCTCTGAAACGGCTGGACCGATTTTGACGGGACTTTTATTGGCAACTCTCTGATGTAATAAAGAGTAACTTAGGCTACGTTTCGTTTAGATTTTTTTTTTGAAAAATAAAGTAATGTTGCAATGTCCAAGTACTGTCCAGTACCGCGCGCAAGTCACGCGCATGCTACTGGGTCGTCACGTCGGGCGCCTCCCACCAACGAATTAATATTAGTTAAATATATTCATAGTTAAGACAGGACAAAGTCTGTCGGGTCAGCTAGTAAATTAATAAAATTTAAGTATCTCTATGTAAAGTAAAAATAACAGCTTTTTATTAAAGGCATATGAAAGTACATACGATACTTATAAACAAAATCATTTTTAAAATTTAAGTCTGCCTGTCTGTCTGTTTGTTCCGGCTATTCTCTGAAACGGCTGGACCGACTTTGACGCGGCTTAAAAAAAAACCTCGAAAAAAAATATGTTAGTTCCACACTAACAAAGTCGCGGGAACAGCTACTACATTGTATATGTACAAAGAATCAATACTAAGATGACCGCTGATAAAAGAAAATAACTGAAGTTACTTAAATGGAATAAAGATACGATGAAGAATGTACATATTTTAGATTATATATCTATTTGACTATTTAAGTTTTGCACAACAAAGTGGCTATTATTAATATTTATAGTATATAAGGGCGTGGTACGAATTTATATTTATCGAAGTGACGGTTGGCATAGTGGTAAACAAATTATAATCGAAAAACAACAATTACCACAAATATATTTAGTACATTCTAAAGATACGAAAACAAAATTACTGTACCGAATTTAATAATATTTGTAACAGCTCTACCGCCGTGCCTAATTACTAAATATGTACAAGCTGTCGCCGATATAGTTATCGTGATGCCGCTGGAGTGAGTGCTCTTATAGCCGGCATTCAAATATACATTACTATCCTTATATATATATATATATATATATATATATATATATATCCAGATATATATTCACAAAATCTACTTATTACGACAAGTGAGGTGATGGTGACCGTGATACACCGTGGCGATGATAGCTCAGTGCTAATGTGTACGGACTCCTCATCAAGGGACGTGGGCTCGAATCCACCTACAATGGGCTTGAACTCGGTGAAGGAAAACATCGTCAGAAAACCTTAACATGGTGGTAAGGCTTTTTGTAATGCCAGCTTAACTAGCAACCACCCAAGTTCAAGATTCAAGTTGAAAATCTACCGCCAAACACCAATAAGTAGTTTTCACCAGTGGCACCTGAGAGCTAGTCGCTCCTGTAAAGGCCGGAAACGTACCTGCGATTCCTCTGATGTTGTGGGTATCTATGGGCGGCGGTGATCACACCATCAGATGACAAGCTTGCTCGTTTGGCCGATATTACACGAAAAAAGTAATAATGCTTGGTAGGAAAATAAAAACAGTATGATCAAGAAATAGTTCTGCGTAACAATAATTTTAGGTATTTAATGCGTACATTACTGTAGATACTATTTGTATGTCTCTTATCAGCTTAGCACAGAAACCGGTTCTGGTAATCAATTAAAATTTCAAGAGTCGCTACGATGCTCCCATGAAAAAAAAACACCTAGCTGCATGTCAACAGATGGGTAAACAAAAGCTTTGACCTGAGCAAGTAACATAACCGCATGCGATCCAATGCCGTTTCATTAGTATCATGATAATGTTGATAAAGCTGACCGTTGTAAACTGCTTTTAGCTTATCGACTCCGCCAGTTCGTGGTTGGTATCTTGTAATTATAGTTAATATTTTTCATGATATTAAATAATCTAAAAGTTTTTGGGTATGGTTGCTGTAGTGGGCGACGGACAATATTGTTGTATAAAAACAAATTCATATCGTGATCACCACTTTTGCTAGGTGCGTATCGCCATGGTTAGGTTATTCATATAGGGTTAGTGTGTCTACCATCTTAGGGCTCATCGTCACTTAACATTAGGTGGGAAGCGTATAAAATATGAAAAAGGCTTGTTGTACTTAATCAAAATTTTTAGGGTAAAACTAGACTATTATACAAAAACGCATTTCTAATATAAAAATAATTATATTTCAATTACCTCTAATATATATAACTAATATTTAGTTAAAATCCAGATTATAATAATGTTTTACATGCATATATAACAACAGAATAATATAAATATTATGCTTTATTACGTTCGTAAAAAGTCCTCGTGCAGAAATAATCTATCAATTACTTAACCAATAGTACCCGAAATGAAATGATGTTTTTATGTACAAATAGGACAGCAATAGTGTATTGTAATTGTGTGAAAGGGACGTCATATAAATTGTCTGCAACTGTATATCCAAAATGCTAATAGAAAGTATTGTTGCGTTATACCGTGAAGTGAAGTTTTTAACATTTTATAGGTTTGAATAAGCTAAATACACACTTTTCGCTACGATAAAGTGTATATTTTGTGTGTTATGCACCAATATATTTGTTTTAATACTAATTATATTTTCCACTTTGTTCTATTGACTTCAAACAATATTTAAGATTATATTCCATAGAAAGAGTTTAGTACAAGAACTGTTCAGACATCAAATATATCATTTATATTAAACCATTGGCTATAAACTATTACAATGCAGCAACCGGTAGAAATTAAAGATATCTGTTTTAAAAATATTACGCTAATTATTATTTATTATTATTATTAAGAGCACTATAATCATAACAATACAAATTACATTAAAATATCTGTACTATAAACTATAATAATGTTAATTCACACAGATTATGAACACTGCCATCTGAACTAGGTGATCCTGTGTTTCAGGTGGCAGTACAGATAATGTATCAATGTATAATGTAACACGTTACACAGCCACAGTGGATATATGAAGAATGGAATAAAATGTTGACAGAAATGTAAATTTACATTTAGATATATAATATAAATATATAAAAAATTATAATAATAATAATACTTGCATAGAGGTAATGAAACTATAAAACTAATCATTAAAATATTGAAGTTTAAATGAACAATGAAAATAGTCAACTACAATTAACTAATTTTGAAAGTTAAGTATTGACACCTAATCCACTCTAAATCTCAGCAAGTAATAGTTTCTCAGTTTGTTCATAATTTAAGATAAGAAGCCAAGACTTAACTTTCATTTTACTTCTGTTTTTGTTTAAGTACCTAATTTCTAACACACTTTCAACCGTGTTAAACAATCTAGCACTAAAGATATAATATTTTTCAGCGCAAGCTGTTCCGTGTAGTGGAAAACAACATTTTTTAATTTTTTTTTTATACTTAAGGTTTAGCGTTATGGTCATAATCTCACCTGATCTAAAGTGACGATACGGTCCAAGTTGGTAGACACGCTAAGCCTGTGGAGGAACTGGCTCTCAAGTGGAGCTGCCGGAACACACCTATTGGTATTTTGCGGCAAGTTTACAACTTGAGGGTGGTAGCTAGCCAGGCGGGCATTTGACCATGCTATGGTTTCCTCAAGATGTTTTCCTTCACCGAAAGCTCAAGCTCATTGTAGGTGCTTGGTTTCGAACTCACGTCCGTTGACGCGAAGTCGTACACACTACCACTGAGCTATCATCGCTTCAAAACTATCATCGCTTCGATACAGTTCTATGTCGGTGGCTTAGAAGATTATCAGAAGTTGTTATTAAAGTAGAATGCTTACGCATGGCAGCTTTGTGTTTCATCAGTAATAACGTTTTAAATAAAAACGAGCAAAGATAACCCGCTGTGATTTCGCAAAATGTTTTCTGTCACCGTAGAAACTAATTAAGTCTAGATATAGCAGACAATTTTCTTAGCACCTCCAAGGTGCCTCTTATATCAGAAGTCGCAAAGAACATTTGCCACCTAGTTATTTATGCTTAAGATATAACAATTGTAAATGTGGCCATATCAAACGTAAATATGCAAACCAGATAAAAGGAAGGTTACGGAATACAAAATAATTGTGATTTGTTATTAATGAATATTTTAAAATAACAATTACGAACAGCTTTGCTTTGATTTTATATTCGATTATCACAGTATGTTTGTAAAATTTATTTGAAATGTACTATCTAATTATTCTTATCAAATAGAAAACAAAAACCTCTAATATTTTTAAATTCACATTAATTTGTTGCAAAATCAGTAGGTACGTAATTTATAACAAAAATGTTGTATGGTTTTCTTCCTTTATACATATATTTATTAACGTATACATTTGGTATATAATCATCGTAATCATTCAGTGTCACTGTGATATTTATACGTAATTAAAGTATGTTTCCTCCAAAAGTGACTATCATTCAATAATAATGCACATTCACACCGTCTTGTTCGATAGGAGTTAGAAATGCTACACAGGTTCTGAATTATCAGTGTAGAAATGTATAGCAATAAGTTCAAATGGCCGTCGAGCGTTTTTAGTATTCATTAATCTAGACACTACGAGAATGAAATTTACAACTAACCATCTGACGTATGTTCCCAAGGGCAAACTTATACGATAACTCTATTCGGCCACGTTATCACTTAAACAGTGAATGTATTCTATATATGTAAAAATACTATACTGTATCTTACCTAGGGAATAATCATATAATTATTTTTATTCCCTGTGTATTTTTGACTAGCAGTGCCTGCGACTTCGTTCGCATGGAACTAAAAATTATTTAACTAAATTAAAGCGTATGTTATTCAGCGATAATATAGCATTCCGATAGTGAAAGATTTTTTTAAATCGGTTAGGAGTTTTTGAGTTTATTCGTTACAAACAAAAATACAAATCTTTCCTCTTTATAATATTAGTATTTATAGTATAGACAAACCAGTAATGATTATACATAGCTTATGTTACTTCTAATAACATATTCTATCTAAACTAAAAAGAATAAAAATAATTGGACTGGTAGTTCTAGAAATTAGCCATTGCAAATCAACAAAAAAATAAAATAACCAAAAAACAAAGTTTTCCTAAAATAAACCGATTACTATGAAACAAAAACTAAGTAATAATATGCTGCGTACAATTTTTACGTTTAAAAGTTATCTACATTGGTTTTGTGCATTTTACGTAATGCATGCACAGACAAATAAACAACCAGACACAAGTTCTAAAAATGCTAATAATATGTTCTGTCCGTTATCCTTTAACACCCTGGCTAATTTTTTGGAATATTTTCGATTTTCAAAAACGATTTTTCTACAGATTTATTATATGTATAGATTAGTTTTATTAGGGATAAGTAGTAAATATTAAGGTCTTATGCCCTTAGAGTCAAAATAAGTATAACAACAGCATGAAATTATGTGAAAATATCTTTTAAGTTACAATGAACAAAGAAAACAGATAACTATACAAATAAATAAAATTAAAATGTCTGTTTGTAATGTCAAAATAGCAGCTTTTTACTAAATGCAAATGAAAGTATATAAGATCCTTGTATAAAAAACTCAATTAAAAAAAAAGTCCCTGTGTGTGTTCTGGCTTTACTTTGAAACGGCTGCACCAATTTTGAGGAGACTTTTATTTAAAAAAATAAGTAGGAAATCGCGAATTAATTTTTAGTTCCACGCTAACGAAGTCTCGGGCACATATAGTATAATATAATATTCGTAGAGCTTTAAATATGAGTTAATACATTTTAATTCTATATGTACATTAATTATTACTATAGAAGAGTAAAAAGAATAGTAAAACAACACAGCTTTATTCCATTGTTGAATTTGAAATGGTAATTTCCTTGTTAAATAAAGTAAACAAGGAGAATTTCATGTTTCACTGACATCCTTTCAATCCGAATTATTTATTGTTCGGGCTATCTTCATTTATACAGTTCAAAGAAGAGATTGAGTAACCGTAAATACGGCCACGTTTATATACCGATACCTTTTATATTTTACTGTCATGAATGGCAGAACATCAAATGCTTTATAATATTTTAAATATATATTGTAAATTTAGAGCGATAATAGCTCAGTGGTAGCGTGAGATTGAGCTTTGGTGAAGGAATACTTTGTGAAGAAATGGTGGTACCACAGCACGGTGGTAGGACTTTTTCTAATGCCCGCCTGGCTAGCTACCACCCTCTAGTTGTGAACCTGCCGCCAAATACCAATAGGTGTGTTCCGGCAGCAGCACTTGAGAGCCAGTTCCTCCACAGGTTTAGCGTGTCTACCAACTTGGGCCGTATCGTCACTTAAGATCAGGTGAGATTATGGCCATAACGCTAAACCTTAAATATAAAAAAGGTGTATTCCAGCAGTTGCACTTGAGAGCCAGTTCATTCACAGGTTTAGGGTGTTAACCGGCCTGGGGTACATCGTCACTTAACATCAGGTGAGATTATAGCCAAAAAGGTAAACCTAAACCTACCTATAAAAAAGTTAGTCATTTTAAATCTACTACTATTGAGGTTTAGGCACTTCGTTAATCTTAACATAATTGAAATAAGAACAGAATTAAAACTGTAGTAAACTCTTTCGAAACGCAAACATCTTATTTTATAGTATGCCTAGTATGTATTTTTTTTATTAGTAAAACTTACTAATAATTTAAGTATTCTTAATACTGTTATTACTTTTGCAGTGATACGTAAAACGTAATGGATTTTATATTAATGCAATTAAATGGTATAAGGAAGGAAATAGGGAAGATAGATATCTGATAAAGGGTTTCAAAGAGATCCTTATAATATGTTTCGAAATACATCAACAAAAAGCTCGCCTACCAAAAGTAATAACAATATTATTTATCTACTAGCTGGTGCTTTCGACTTCGTTCCCGTGAATATTTTTTTATAGTTTATAGGTTTAGCGTCAGGGTCATAATATCACCTGTTTGTTAAGTGACGATACGGCCCAAGTTGGTAGACATGCTAAACATGTGGAGAAACTGGCTCTTAAGTGCAACTGCCGGTACACATCTATTGGTATTTGATGACAAATTTTCAACTTGAGGGTTGTAATTAGCCAGGCAGGCATTAGGAAAAGCCCTACCACCATGCTATGGTTTATCACGATGTTTTCCTTCTCCGGAGGGTCATGTTCATTACAGGTGGATTCAAACTCACGACCCTTGACGCGGCGTCCGTATACACTACCAACTAAGCTATCATCGCCTTGAAATTCATATTAAATCATATTCTACCATAAAATGTATGTTATTTGAAATAGTATAGTATGGTAGTTGAATGCTTTTTCAATCGTAATATAAGTGTAGTCTTGTAATCAGTAGTGCTTAGTTCATATGACAAAGCATATAATTTGTAAATATACATAAGCTCTTTGGAAATTACACTAGCTGTCAATGAAAGGCAGACCTATCTTTACAATAAGATTCCACTTACCACTAAGTAAATTGTATAAGAAAAATCGATATAAGACTTAGATTGTAAGTGGTGAAACATATTATCTAGCAACATTTAGGTATATGTACAAGTGTGAATAATTTAAGTTCCTAAAAAATATTAAAAAAAACCCCAAATTTGTCGGCTCTAAGATGTGCCGCCCTAGGCTCCAGCCTACTCAGCCTACTGATAAATCCAGCACTGATGAGAGTCCAACTTTATCCGATTCTGCCGTTTTGGTGATCAGACCAGATAAAAAAACAAGCCGAAAGAAATAGGCTCTTTTATTAAAATTACGGAAAGATACTCTAATTTTATATATTCGTACAGCTGTACATAGAGGTGATACAAATTGATTACACATAAATGTAATCACTCGGGCGGTTACCAGCTGTTACATATACGTTAATTACACACTGCGGCTGCTGCAATTTTAAGCGCGTCGTCGGCAAATTTTAATCAGAAGCCCACAATTAAATTAACGTCAACAAAACTATCTACGTCAGATATACAGATATAGTTATTACTTACATTATAACATTTGAAATACACAGTTATTTATACAGTTATAAGTACTTAACAAAAAAATCACTAAGTGTATACTGGTTCGTGCATCGTGTCAATTGACGTGGGTTCGAATCCTTATGATAAGCCTTAGCGTTTAGTATAGGAAACCAACTTAATGTCTGACAAGCTTTACAACGCTCCGAGTTTAGAACTCTATGTTAAAATACCTATTGGTCATTTTTAGGCAATTACTCTTGAGAATCTGAAGCAATAATAGCTCACTTGGTATTGTGAATGGACACCGCGTCTATAGACATAACTTCGAATCTACCTGCAATGAGCCTGAGCTTTTGTGAAGGTGAACATCGTGAAGAAAGTATA
The DNA here is from genome assembly GCA_039707435.1 of Actias luna. Taxonomy (NCBI): domain Eukaryota; kingdom Metazoa; phylum Arthropoda; class Insecta; order Lepidoptera; family Saturniidae; genus Actias; species Actias luna. Next base: position 8,471,445 of record JAZHAC010000006.1, on the reverse strand, counting down.
GCAACCCGGTAGGGCTTTTTCTAATGCCCAACTGGCTAGTTACCACTCTCAAGTTGTAAATGTGCCGCTATATACCCGTAGGTGTGTTGCGGCAGTTACGCTTGAGAGCCAGTCCCTCCAATAGGCTTAGCGTATCCACCATCATGGATCACATCGTTACTTAACATCAGATAAGATTGTAGCCATATCGCTAAACCTTAACTATAAAAAAAAAACATAAAGCTTTAAGCTCTAGCTAAGCTAGCTAACATAGAGGTATCAGACAGCTAGTAAATTATCCCTGAAACTTCAGTTGCACAATACTATTTTTAATTAATGTAAGAAACGTTGCAAATCATAAAAAAACTTATACATTCGTTTTAAAAGGCCTGAAATATAGAAAACAAAGTATTTCCACCCCGAGAGCACAATTTTGTCGGTTACGACCATAACCTATATTTTACCCTTTACGCTCGCCAATACAAAATTCAAAAGCGATTTTGATCAAAACTCATAACGCTTTACCTATTTTAACATTCATATACCCGTTTTTATTTTCTTATGTTTAAGAATATTAAGAATATCGGGCACTAGAAACTTTTATTTGTATAAGCAGGTATATAACGTATTACTAATCGTTGTAGCTACATAAAACAAGTTATCAGATCATCGCATTTTTTATATTACAATAATTTCTTCATTGAAAATTTGACTGATATGTTTACATATTATAAGAAACATGGTTATAATAAATAATATTCCTACATGATAGTTATTATCTTTTATATATAAACTTCTAGTGTACGTGTCCTTAAATCTTCTCTTAAACAGCTAGAGGGATTGTGAAGAGTTTTATATGTGCACTTGTAAGCTCACCAGAATGGTTGTTAACTATAATTGTAACAGTTGTGTCACTATTATTGACGTACAGTTTTTTTTCACAAGTTTTTTTTTATATAATTTTATATATTACCTACAAGCACATAGTACGGTTCAAGATAATGTGTACCTTCTGTGAACCTTCTACTATGAACAGCATTATTAATAATTTCTGAGGCAGCTATAAGGCTTGAGAAATGTTCCTGTAATACAACTGTATTTACATAAAATATAAGACAGAGGATTTCTCGGTAGTTCTATAATCGCAAAAGATTATGAGGTAGCGTTGCGACTAAAAGCGTACATTTTCTTCGGAAAAAGCCTTTCCACAAAGACCGGTTTTTTTAAGTACTTACTCTAAATTAATAACTTGTATGAAAAATATAAACATTATTAGTCAATACAATGATGTATTATAACATGCTAAGAAATCATATCTATTTCTGTAATTTATTTCAATCGTGGAAGGGTTATATATATTTTCAAAACACAAATAAACACGCACTTCTAATTCAAACAAAAATAAGACTAATTTTTATAAAATAGATTACTAAAATAGACATAAAATATATTCCATTATATCACCATCGACGATCATTATTGAAAGACAAAAGGGGCCATTTTGCAATTTTCCGTCTTACGCACTTTACAGCTTTACTTTCCGTCTAGACGAAATATATTAGACTTCAAACAATATAACGTGATAAATCATATTAAAACATTACTGACAACCCATTAGTAACTTACAAAGAAATTCGCGTATATCAATATAATCGAATTAAAATGAAATATTATATTTGGTTTACCAAATATGTGGGGTGTTTTAATAATTATAAACAATTTAAATTATATAAAGTGGGTAAGTATAAATTCACCATCTTACAATAACTATATTTTTACAATACAGTGTATAAAGAGATTTCGGCAGTGATGTTGGCCGAGTTTATCCGGTGCAACCTGAGTAGTTGGTACCGATTCCATTTACTTATTATAAGAACTAATGTCGTGTTATCTCTATTAATTTCCGGCTAACATGGCGTTAAGATTCTTTAGAACTTTGCATAGATATTCTCTATATGTGTTCTAATACATGTACAATATAATGATATGAAGAACTTTTGATATAATATTCGCATCATGAATTTAAACTCGCACTTTTCACCCCTGAAACCTACCGCAATCGCGACAATTGTAAGGTTTTTGTGGACTTCTTCATCTTGTACGATAGACTTGTGGAATAAGGTACTCAGCTAGAAAATCCTTATAGATATGACGTATGATTTTTTAAAAAGGAACTGAAATGTATTCTCCAAAATGAGAATCATACTAATTTATGCTCTGCTACTTTGACTTCGTTTTGAAATAAAAACTTTTACTAATAAAATGAGTTATTTTTACTTTCAACACGATTTGTACGAAGAATAAAAATGATAAAATGTTTAAAATAACCATAGATTTTATATGTTTCTTCGTAAGTACATAATAATTACTTTAGGAATGGAATACTCTATAATAAGTGAGTTATGTTACACGAAAACGATATCTCATTTAAAGAAATATTCCCGTGAGTACACATTGAACTTTCTGTTTTTATTTATTTTGTACTAAAACAGAACGTAATACTAATTCACTTTCAATCACCAACCCAATTGAAGATTACAATCATTACCTTTAAGAAACATTTTCTTTGTCAAGCGTTTTTATAAAATTTATTTCGGCAAATCATATTTTTTTATTTGTGCTAGTTTTTTATTTCTTTATTAATACTTATAGATATAATAAAACTATAACGGAGTCAGAACTTTCCGTTAAATATTATATGCAAATCAAAAATGTAATTGTAGATACTACTAAAACTACAGGATCGAATTTGGTGGAATTTGACCATTGTGAACATCACTTTGGTTCTGTTGAAACAATAAGAATTATAGTCATAAATTGAGCGTTTTTTTCAATACCACGTAACTCAATGAGGCAAATTCTACATAAAGTGGAACTTCTACATAAACGTATAACAAAAACAACGTCAAGTACATAATAAACCGCAGTGAAACATTTATTTTTCAAATAAGAACACTTCTTATAAGCCATAGTATATAACTCTTAACACAAAATGAAAAAGCCTTTGAGAAGTTTTTCTTCCAATTTTCAAGATAATATTAAACAGAATCTCCACACAGACTGCAAGAGCTTAATGAAGTCTTTTTAACTTTAATTTAAGAAATTAAGAATATTTCTAGTTATTTAAATTAATTATATTATAATTAGTTAATATGTTGTTTCTTGGTAATAGGTTCTTCTTTTTTTCTTCAATCTTTTCTACCCAAAATTGTCTAGACCTCTAGCATTGCACACCATACCCAGGGCAATCTCCTTGCATACTTCTCCAATAACCTTTATAGATTTATCAACCCATCTCTTTTTTATACATTGACAGATCAGTTAAAATTTCAAACGAATATTCATATTTGATATTTATTGATATTTATATTTGACATAATCCCCCCTCCCCCAGTGTGAATAAAATATACGAAGATACCTAAGAAAAAAATACCTATACCCCAAAATCAAAGCAACGGATACCTATATAAAATCCACAAAGTTAATTGCAATCGACGTTACCAATAAATCAGATTATACTGCTCGGCGCGCTTCCTTTTTACTAACGTTTTGTTTTTAGATCCAAAAGTCATTAAAACTTTTTGAATTAAATGAAGATATTCGCTTTTTACGTTTATTTATTCTGACCGCATCCGCCCACTTATTAATAGCATTTTCTCAAATCTGATACCTAAATATCAAGAAGAAACAGACGATCTTAATGTTAATATAATTTACAATTAATACTATGCACATATAAAACACTTATTACGTGTGACGATATGTAATATACAAGCTATTCTAAATTCACCGCATGCAACGTACATGAATGTAGACATTATCAAAAATAACGTCTACAAATATTTACATGCGATGTAAAGTCACAATTTTATATATAAAAATTCCACTCTCCTTTAATTTCCTCGGTAAGGTACAAATATACATTCGTTGAACAGAGAGATGTAGGTATATATCAAGTGTATTATATTTTACATTGTTAGATGTTAGTGTAATTCGAAAACATGTTTTTATTACTCAATATAACTGTAGATTGTATAACTGTACTCAATATAGCTGTAGTAGTAGGTTTTGGTCCTAAATTTATAGGCCATTGGTATAATATACTGGTAGAAGAAACCAGTTCTATTAATTAATTGTATTATATTATAAGAAAGATTAATACAAAAACCTGTGAAATAGTTCCACTATTTGCAGAGCTTTATCTACCTAACCACATTATCATAATTATTCTCTTTGCAGGGTACACGGACATGAAGGCAGGCGTTAAATGAAGCGGACACAATTAAAGAAAAATACTAAAGTTCCTTGCACGATACGCAAATAGTCGTTCAGACTGCCGATGTTTGCTCTCGGAGCGTTATCACTTGATAAGTTAGAACACAAGCCGCGAGTAAACAACCTTATCATGGTAACATTCTCCCTGAAAAGTCTGAGGTACACTACAGATTGTGATCTGCAGAGGCGTGGTTCGCGAGACACCTAAAAAGTGTAATAGTATATAGGTTCCTTTTCTCGGGATGCAAGAACTTACGTTTATTGAAGTCAGATAAATAGTGAAAGTGAAGACAGTATAGTGTAAATAACCAAAGAACAAACCAAATCTAAAATAAATACTACTAGTCGTGAGAAGCCAAATTAGAACATCAAACTGGAGGACCTAACGACATTAAACAGCGGAGAGAGCGTGGGCGAGAACATCAGTGCCAAAGCGGAAGAATGTCTGGCAAGGAACTTGAACCTCTCCGACAACTATTGTCCAGCATATTTCGATGGATTGTTATGTTGGGATCCGACGCCTTGGCATACGTTGGCAGTACAGAAATGCTTCAAAGAGCTCTATGGAATACAATATGATGACACGCGTGAGTCTTTATTCGATTTTTATATTATGTAAACAATCTTTACGTTCGTTTTATTTTGTTTCATTTCTAAAAGAGTTTTTTGGTCAATATTTTTTTAATATAATTTATAAGTTATTGCTTTAATCACACCTGATGTTAAGTGACGATGTGGCCCAAGACGGTGAATACGCTAAATTTGTAAGGGACTGGCTCTCAAGCGCAATTGCCGTAATACACCTATATACCTAGCTAGCCAGGCGCGCATTAGAAAAAGCCTTACCACCATGCTATGACTTCATTACGATGTTTTCCTTCATCGAAAGCTCAAGCTCATTGCAGGGATTCGAACTCAGATCCTTTGACTCAGCGGCCGTACAAGCTACCACTGAGCTATTATCGCATCAAAAAAACAATCATTAAGATAGAATATAATATAATACAATACAAAAAATAAAATACATATAATTTAAATATCGAGTAATTATTTTTGTGAAGTCGGAATATTCTCTTAAACTTGAAAAGCAAACACCAGATCTTAATGCATAAAAAGAAAGTTTGCTCTAAATTAACTAATTTGAACTGGCCTTTATCTCTTTGATACTGTCTATAAAAATAAGGTAAGAAATTCCTTTATTTCGTTACCAATGTCCCAAGGAAAAAAAGGTTGAAGATATAACCTAATTTGAAAATATGACGCTATTGCAAACAGTTAATATAAAAAAATATATTGTACATAAGTTGACCTTTGAGTGCAAATGTTTTGAAACGTGAGCTATCTATGTCATGCGTCGCAGAAACCTTTACAGTTCTTTTGACGACTTATTCTCGACTTTGAAGAGGCAGATTTGAAGCTATGACAGCTCAGTTGGTAGGGTGAGTTCGAATCCACCTACAATGAGCTTAAGTCTGGGCAAGGTAAACATCGTGATAAAACCATAGCACAGTGTTAAGGGTTTTTTTCTAATGCCCGCCTGGGTAGCTCCAATCTTCAAGTTGAAAATCTGCCGCCAAATACCTATAGGTATGTTTCGGCAGTTACACTTGAGACCTAGTCCCCTGTCCAGGCTTAGCATGTCCACCATCTTGGGTCAAATCGTTACTTAACGTCAGGTGAGATTGTGACTATAGCGCTGAAAACAACCACATAAGCATGAAAGTTATGTTAATTAAACAATATGAACAACTAATTTAATAACTCCGTGTTTTTCATTTTCCTTGAAAAAATATATAATATATAAAAACTGATTTTAAAATTTCGCATTTGCAAATACCTATTGTAAGAAAGACATTTACATATAAGGTTAGCGTTACTCTTTCAACATATATAAATGTAACAAAACTGCATCACATCATCATTCCTTCATTGGGATCGGCGCAGTATGTTTTCTTCTTCCACAAATGTCTATCAGCCGTCATCTCCTCATTTCTTCTTAAGGGCCCACTATAAGACTGCACGAGGTACCCGGTTATATGCCTTTTCGAGGTCAACGAAGACCATGAGCAAGTTTTTGTGTGCCACTCTATATTTTTCGCATGTGGCGAACGCCAAAAACGCCATCCGCTGTCCCACGATCAGACATGAAACTAAACTGGTTCTCACACTCTTCTCTCAGGCGTCTCTCAATTATGTTTCCCATGTTTTTATACTATGAAGGATTAATTTCATTCCCCGATAATTGTTTCATTCCTGCACATCACCTTTGTTTTTGAAAATGGGCACGAGGTAACTTTTGCACCATTCTTCAGGTATGACTTCTTCCTGTAACTATTTATTGAAGAATATAGTCAGCCATTTCCATCCCTCCATTCCTACCAACTTCCATACTTCAAAAGGTTCTCCAGCTGGTCCTACTACTTTTTCTTTCTTCATTCCGCTTACCACATTCTTCACTTTATCCATACCTATTTCCCTTACCAATCCCAAACAGATTTGTTCATCCTTAAGCGCTCCACTCCAATCATTCTCTTCATTAATCAGTCTTTCGAAATAAGTTTTCCATGTATCTTTTATTCTTTCATCATCCGAAAGTATCACATCCGCTTCATTCTTCATACACTTCATATGACACACATCTCTCCTTTTTTTACCTACACTTAGCCAGTCAATAAACATGTTTCGAGCCTTCAGGACTTTCAAGTGTTCTATATAAGACGTCCTGAACTTTAACTATTGCAACAGTCACAGCTTTTTTCTTACACTCATTATAGTCTTTTTACTTTTTCTTAGCGTGTCATTCCCTGTTTCTACAGCTTGCCATTCTTTGGCGCAAACTTACTATTCCTTAACCATTTTTTGCACATCCGCCGTCCACCACCATATTTCCTTCTCTCTCATACCTTTCCCTTTCGATCGTCTTAACACATCATTTACCACATTATTTACACATGTGACCATTTAATGTGAACACCCTTTTACGCTTAAATCTTCCATACCATTCATTTCTATCATTCTGTTAACCACTCTATCCCTACATTTTTCTGTGCAATCATTATTCTCTACGCTAGGACATTTTATTTTTGGAGAAAGTTATATCTTTTAGTTTTGTAGAGCTTAACCCTTATCTTTACTTCAAGTATCAGGAGTCTGTTCTGTGAAAATAAATCTTCTCCTTACACTACCTTGTAATCTTTAACCCAGTTAAGACGATTACGTCGAAGTAAAATATAATCAATCTGGGTTCTATGGTGGCCACTCTTATATGTAATAAGGTGTTGCTCTCTTTTCTGGAACCAAGTATTTACGACGCTAGATCAAATACGGAAGCATATGCCTCCATGGATCCTTTCACAACTAACATTCCCACCCCTCACATGTCCATTAAAGTCACCTCCAATTATTATTTCTTCGCAATCCGGTAAATCCATAACTATTCTATCAAAATCCATCCAAAACATTTCCTTCTCCCTATCATCACAGTCTATTTGAGATGCATAGGCACTCATCACATTCAGCACAGTATTTTGCACCATTATCTTTACAATAATCAAACAAATTCACAATAATATCACAACACGATCTACTGAAATGGTCACTGTTACTTAAATAACTAGAAATCTTATATATTTAATCTCGACTCCGCAGCTACACATAGAACTGAAAATACTTCAATTCTAAGATACAAATAGCAAGTATAACGATAATACATGAATTTCATAAACATAGCAAAATCTACAATTTAAGTAGTGCATTATATAGTATTTGATATATCGTGCACTTTAATTCTTGTAGTGTTATTGTTATAATTTTATTGTATTTCATTTTAAGCCCTATGTAAAAATCGGCCTTTTCAATCATGTGAGTATAAGTATTTAACCTTAATGTCGTTTCCAGAAAACGCATCTCGATTATGTATGGACGGAGAGTGGCACAACTATACAAATTACGCAAATTGTACAGAACGCATCGCCAATGTGTCGCCAACAGACGTAGCAAGCCTCATTTACCTAGCCGGGTACTCTCTTAGTCTGGCAGTGCTGTCATTAGCTGTTTTCATATTTCTATATTTTAAGTAAGTATTTACTATCTAAATATACCCATTAATGTATATCGTACAACACATTTTATTCCAATTGCAATTTAAAAAGTAAAAAGCATAAAATGATATTAATTTACCGACTGAAAAAATAATCACCAAGTAATATTACCAATATATACTTTTTAAATTTCAGCATATTGACAGGAATGATATAAACACTAATTAAAATTAACATATTTCTTTATATTAAGTAAATATTTACTATCTAAGTATATGCATTGAAGTATATCGTACAACATAATTATATTAGTCTTGTTATAAAACCATTATGTTGGCGGAATTTTCAAATTCCTAGCCTATTATTGTTTTGAATACTCTGTCTTTTATTTTCTCCGTAGGTAGTAAAAATTTTACAACTATTTTTAATTGTACTACAAATAGTTCACTATAGCATAATCTTAGATTTTGCATTAATAGTTATGTCAACTCTCAGACACATATAATAAATTCTCATTAGTTCATAGTTCAACAAGGCCTGTTTCAATATTTGCCATTGAATTCGATATATGGTTTTCGAAACCAGTTACTAGGTGTCTGCAATATTTGGTTAATCATGCATCTATTTGTCTTGAAAATGCCCTATACTAGGCCTTCCAAGTCTTGGTCTTTATTTAATTGCACTTCCTCTGTCGGTTATTAGGTTTTTCAAAGATATAATCGCCCTCTTAGCGGCTCTGTTTTTCTGGTATGATTGACTTTAGTTCCGTTACATATATACTTTCTTTATGATTTCTTAAATAAAACTTATCTATAATGTTTAAACTGATTTTTAAGTTCATATCACTACATAATTCATGTCTTCGGAATGAATATAAATCAAAAAATTATAAAGTCCTGGTAACTACAAATGATAAAATATGAATATTTTCTATTTTATTAAAGAGCTTTAGAAACTCAAGAATTTTACGTCAAAATTTAACGTGAAATTTTTACAGAAATGAAAGTAACTATGATTTTTTGTTATAAGTACAATATGGCTCGACCCCATCGTCGTATAAAAGTAATTTCACTAAATGACCAGACATAAACGTTAATGCTCATGAATAATATTCGTATTTTATCTAACATCTATAAAAGCATAGACGAGTGCTAACACAACTATTTTCTGGCTAACACTGCGATCATATCAATAGATCCTTTCTTTTACCGAACATACCGTATAAATTATTTTCACAAATATTATCGTGACAATATAACATTCTTATCCAATTTATTTATTATCAGGAAATCCATCAGCACACATAGTTATATACAATAACATATATTATTTAATAATCAAAGTCAAAACAGGGCTCCGCAATAAATTACTTCACAGTGGTATATAATTATGATGTTAATACGAGTTGTAAAGAAAAGGGACTGTTAATAAGCCACTAATTATTTATAAATGTGGTAATAATTATCATTTTAACTTCTTGTTATCTACTCTTTTCAGTACTGAATTTTGACAATTGTATCAAGTAACACAATGGTTTTAGCAGCTTAGCTAAACTATTATTTGATGCTAGTAATGACCGTAAACGTTTCTCAAACATATTTATCAATAACATTTTATAAATATCGTATCTAATATATATAAAATGGGCTATTTTCCGAACCGGTGGTAGTTTTGACGTTCATAAACGACTTCCCAGGGCTTAAATCGAACGAAGTATTTTATTTGATTTGATTGATATTCCTACACTGTTTATCTGTAGGTTCGTGGCGAAAATAATACCGACACATTTTTAGATAATATTTGGCTCGTCTTGAATTAAATCAGTTATTGTTTAAATAATTTTAGACAACATTTTAGCAGTACGAGAAAGTATATGTATAATACCCACACATATAATACTTGGTAAGATATGGATACTAAAATATAATTGAGATTAGGTCGTACTATGTACATTGCAATATAGTACGTTGACACTATGTTATTATTGTCGTAAATAATTCCACGCTGTAGGTCATGTTTTACATGTACAGAGGCGTGTCTGTTTAAGTGATTGATGTGTACAGTTTCTAGTAGACTGTCATAAATCAAAAGTAAAACCCCTATTATGCACTAGTGAATAATTTCTTTGTTTGTTAGTTAATTTTGAGTGTACATTAAAATTATATCTACCTTAAATATATTAACATTTTTGCATCAAAACAAAAAAAAGGGTTTTATAAAAAGAAACACTGATTTATTTGCAGTTTAAGTTTCTATTACGTCAAGTATATACTAATAAGCATAGGAAAGAGGGCTTTCTCGAGCATAAAAATAGAATAGTATCAAAAATAAATTAAAATCCGACGATAACCAACCAAAGAGTTTCTTCTTCAAAGTATTGTTCATTAAACCGGAAATATTCAAAAAGAAAACTTTCATAAAAGATTTAAGATTTAACAGATTGTTCTTATTTCACGGCTATTTCATTCAATGGAAAGTTCGAAACAAACAAATTCGAAACTTTATGAATTATCAATAACTACGGTGATTTTGATGATGGCTTTCATATTTATTACACATTCTGTGAAACTTGTCTTCATTTTATTAGAATTTACTTAGGCAAACATATGTATATTTGCCAAGACCAAAGAGTTTTAATACTTTAAAAAAAATACTTAGACTACAATTCTTTACTAGACTATTACCCAGAAATTATACTATTATACAGAAATAATTTATGTATTTAACAATCATGTAAATTGTAGCACAAGCAAAAAATATGTCTTCAATTATATATACAAAACGCAGAACTCTGTATATATTTGACTTAAATTATACATTGTGTAGCTTTATGTAAATACTACTCACCTTATCCGTTTAAATAAACTTATGCGTTAGTTATTCTACTATTATAAGAGCATGTGAAAATTTTAATAGGCATTCTACTCAATAGAGTTAAATATTTTGTTACACAATTTTTAGTAATTAAATAAGTTGTGACATTCCTCACGTATTTTCATTTTAAACTAAAGTTAGAAGTGATGTTCTATGGTCCCACATAGATTCATTTTCAGCAACTGCTTTTCTCTCGTCATTTTATTTTTATTTATATTATTAATACTTTTTGTAGCATAATAATTGAGAAGTCGCAAAATTTACTTCCCGTACACGGAACGTTACTCAAATCCCAAGAGAATGAATAAAAAACAAACACTGTGAAAAAAAGTTTCTGAACATAATATTGAAAATTGTTTGGTATATCAATTGATGAATGACATAAGCTTCCTCTGTGGAAATTTCAATAATAATCGTTCACATCCTCCCTAAAATATTGTAAATGTTAAAGTAAATTTGTTCGTTTGTTAACCTTTACGCCTAAACCACTGAATCGATTATATTGAATTTTAGTTTAGAGTTAGTAGTAGAGACAGTGATAGGTTACTTTATTTAAAAAAAAACTTACTGCAAGCATAGTAAAAGTGGATTAAACTTTGTATGAAACTTTTTATTGTATTATCCGATTTATTTGACAAAATCAATGTTAACGCGTGCGACGCCGCAAGTAAAAGAGAGTTTTTGAATAAAAACCAGATAGGTATATCAACATATAAATAAACATTTTACATTCGTCTTCCATTTAGATCCTTTCTTTTCCCAACAGACGTCTATCGTGGAATTTTGAAATGGTTACATGTATAGACAGAATTCAAGATTTATAACTATTGGTATGTTTGTATGGTCGGTTATATTTAACATTAGTCCCGTTTTTGCATCTGTAGGTATTCTAAGCAACAATTATAGGTGGTATTTTTGTACGGTTTACGTGTTACGAAGTTTTATCCATATATAAAATGAGTTAACGCCCCCGTTGAAATTTTCACTTCAAAAGTTTAAGCTATTCCAACTATTATTATAGTACTGAATAATAAAAATACTATTATAACGAATAATATTATGAATATTATGAACCAGTGTATTGCGTAATAACGAAGAAAAAACGTGTACAGAAGCATTTAGGAATGAAGTATTAGACATTTCGCTTCAGTAAATATATCGATTTCGTAATCTGTCATAAAATTGATGATCGCGGCAAAAATCCGGGACATCTCTTTCAGACAAAAAATTTCGAACATCAAAACCTTCGTGATCTGTCATAATTACTTATATATTATGACATATACTTATATATAAACAAACGTATTAGAAATACGTATTAGTATTCTTATTATAATTATAAATTTCTCGTTTCACAATATTAGTTGCTATACTACTCTGAAACAGCTCGACTGATTTTTTTGAAATTTTATATGTATATTTGGTAGGTTTGAGAAATCGATCGTAATCTCTTTTTATATTCCTCCAAACATTTTTTTGGCAATTTTATTTCTATGGTGGTATGATGTGGCATTCTAAAATAAATACAACCCTATATTTTGACCTTCCTACCCTCATACTCTAATTTTTTAATACAACCAAAGTATTCACTAGAAATAACTTATAAGACAAAACAACGTTTGTCGGATCACATAGTAATAGTAAAAGCGGAAAAGTTATATATTTTTATAGCACTAATCATGCTATCTGTAAAATTTAAAAAATACTTTCTATATTTGATAGCACAATTATTGACATTATGAAATAAGTATACAAACATATTTTTTTAATTTGAGGTTTATAGTTAATTACGCTTTATGGCTACAATCTCACCAGATATTAAGTGACTATGTGGCCCAAGGTAGTGGACACGCGTAATATGAATAAACACTTTTTCTATTTCTACAATACGCCATTTTTTTGATAACGTGTGCATCATTTTTCGTAACATTTTTATTTTGTTTCAGAGACTTACGATGTCTAAGGAACACAATCCACACGAATCTTATGTCTACATATATATTATCAGCTTGTAGCTGGATATTAAATTTAGCATTACAAGTAAGTTATATAATATTAATATTATACAATACAGATTAACAATGTTGACCTTACTCTGTAGTAAAAGGCTTTGCGGTAACTGATTTTGTCACGGCAAATTATTACTTAATTCTAAAATGTTATCAGACAACCTTGATGTGTGTGGCGTTCCTGTTTTTTATACATACGCATTCTGAAAATTCTTAAAACGCATTTATTTAAATACTGATTCAAATATAATTTTTGATGTTCTGCCTGTTAAGAATGTAATACAAAACAAAATCGGGATATTCAAAACTTCTGCATTTATAAAAAAAAATAGTGTCGCGAAACACTCTATTATAACGAAGTTCTTTTAGCAGTGTATTATTATTGATAAACGTACTATATTATTGAATAACAAATAAAAAGATATGAATTACTAGCGTTAGAAATGTGTCGTGACGAAAAAATCTTACACTTCTATTCGTCTAGTCCCCATCCGCCAACTCCGTACTGTTCGATAAGAAACTGTGTTTGAATAAAAAACGGTGTTTTAATCACTCAAATCGGATAAAACTTAAATTCTAATTTTATTTCTATCATAGTATCTGCCTAATTAGGCAATTATGCCAATGTGATGTTTGAATAGCCCTACAAGTAACGAACACGACGTAATACCAAGACTCGGAACAATCATTTGTGGATCACCACATAATTGTATTGTGTAGGATGCGAATCGACAACATATATTAAAAGCGAGGCGTCCGACTAAACCACTAGCCTGCCGTGCAGTCCAAATCATTGTTGGTTTATTTAAACAGTTGAATGTTGTTATATAAGGACGGAGTGTGCTTATAATATCTTTTAATTTTTATTTACAGTGTGATCTAAAAGCACTTAATTAATGGCAAACTCCTTGTAGCATCGAAGTTACTTGATTTACTTTGTTGTCCATATATTGATATGTAGTCTCCATTCTGCGAATATCTCTTAATAATATGTTAAGATCAGTATTTAAAACTTAAAATGATAATCCGCTAGGTGAGGAAAAGAGTAACTTGTTTCCAAAATATGATTATTGAGTATCCAAAAGCTTGTAAATTACATTACACCTAGTTGCTCACATTCCCACGAGTAAGAAAACCAAAGCTGATCTACCGTCGCACCCACGCCACAGGAAGGTATCCAGGTGCTAGGTCAACATATTTAGATGAAATGAAATAAGTTAGTAAATTGTAACTGAAGTCTAGCATCGACTCGAGTTAGAATAAGAACTCTAGAATGAGCCTAAAATTGATCCAAGATAGTGTTAAGCCTAGTTAGACCGGGGCTGAAGCCTTTGTAAATGGTAAAAAGCGAAGAATAAAATAGTAGGATGAAACTCATTCGATAAGGAAGAGAATGTAACAACAATGAAACGAAAAAAAAAACTTATGATTTGAGATCGGGAAGGGAAGGGGGTGAGTTCTTAAGGCTAAAAAATGGTTTAACCCGATTTCCAGCAAATAGGTTTAATGGGACATTAGTAGGTAATTAAAAGATCTACATTTTTTTACATAACCTCAAATTTATGTGAAAACGTTTAATAATTTTTGGTTTTTTAATTTTTACAAATATTTTTTTTACGAAATTCTGAAATCTTTTACGACCCAACGACACTGTAATTGTTTTGATTTCGATATTTATATTTTCATCTTATTTTGAATTAACATCGAAAAAGCAACGTTATTTCCAATCGAAAATTGCCATGTCAAAATATCAGCTTTATTAAAAAAAACGTCGGTCAGCTTTTTCTTCGTTGAAATCTCTACTATCTGATAGTATAAAAAATATACATTACTGTTCTCAGAAAATACGGTGTAAAATCGCCTAATTTTTTATTATTACTGCTTCCAAAGATAACTAGCTACTAAATAATAATAGTACTTCTGTTGACAAACAGAGCAGAATAACGTACTATTTTGTCTTTACTTATCTATTCTCCACCAAAGCTCGTCAATAGTTACTACACAAAATAAAGTCGAATAACAAAACAAGAAAGTAATCCTGAACTGTTTCGTCTTTTATATTATTTGGTAGGTAGGTATTATTTAGGTATTAATGATTTACCAAATAAACTTTTACTTTGATACATATAAAATACCCGATAAACAAAATCAAGTCAAACTAAAACAAAATCAAATAAGAAATGGAATTAAAAATTCTTCCTTACATATTATATAACCTATTATCTTTGAAAACATCATTGTATTCTTGATTTAGGTTTCATAATTATTATGTGTATTATAGTGAACATATGAGCAAGCACGGTTGGTCTAGATCAACGCTAGCGTTTAGATGGTCCTAGTAGGTAGGCTCTTTTGTGAGCCTTGCGCCTGCCGGGGAGCAGATGCAATGTGGATAGAGACCCTGCTCCCCAGCTCAATAGGTGATACAAGTATATCGTGAGTCTTCCTGGCGATGAATTAACCCATCAGAAAATGAACGCGTAAATCCATTTCCCCACGTAAAAAATTTAGATGATTGCCCCTCCGCTGACCCGTGCTATTGGTACGAATCTCACGCATTTGTATGATCCACAAATAATTGTTCTATACCTGGATGTTACTCTGTGTACATTACTTATATGCTTATTTACACTTTACATTGGCAGAATTACCGACATAGGCAGATGCCATTATAGAAATAGAGCGTGTCGTAAAAATTCACTTTCGAATCAGCAAATACTACCTTTATTTTATCCAGTTACCTATATATGAAATATATAATTATGTGTCAATTTTTTTAGTTTTAGCTAACAATCTAATAGTATATCTAAATAATCAAACTTTTCTATTTAATGGTATAAGGTGTAGAACAATGCGTCTCACTATTAGTATATGTTTCTATTAAATATATATGCTCTTTCTAGCAAAGTGAGTTTTAAATCAAAGTTATTTTGAACTGTAATATAATATGATTAAGTGATGTCACAACATTCACATATCAACAAGGTCTGTGTACGTAGTTAGGTTAGCTTTCCAAATTAATTCGTAAACATTTATCGTGTAAATAGACACAACGCACATGTAATTAAAGGATCAAATTCATTACAAGTCATATCTCGTTACTACGATTTACCCCGAGCTTAACTTAGTAGGGTTTATAGGAGACAAAGAGAAAGTAAAACATGCCTATCATGGTTATTCTTAAGTCGTATGATTGTGATTAATAAAGATAAAATTAGTCCGTTCTACATATTACATTTATACGATAGTTCATACGTTCGGACAATAATTTTCATTTGAAGTAAGTGAACTGTTAAAAAATAACTTATTGTATTATCGTATTGAATAAACGTAATAAAGAAGACCAAAATTTATAGATTTATTTTTATTCAGATTATCTATGGACTTCTTTAAGTAAATAATGAATCCCATTCTTGGTTTAACAGCCCCTATTTCTCATATACGGATTTGTAGGCCACGCCTGGATGGTGGCAACCATATAGCAAATGTAAGCCCGCAAAGCATCAGGTTTAGGGGTGTCGTATTTCGGTAACAACTGATGTATGTTTAGCAATTAAGCAGGTTGGTAGGGATTTGTGCCTGAATGGGTCGCGGCTACCATTACGTGGTGTTAACCAAGACCAATGACTTCATTTCGGGATCAGCCAGTGTATGTACTATCACCAATACACTTGCAACATAATACGACCTCTGAAGGACTGCTAAATTTTTAGTTTAGGCGTTGTTTTTCGATTTCAAAATTATTCAGTGATATTTTTCATACAGTGTGAAAAAAGTTGTCTTGAAAATGTAAATTTGTATGGCTGCTAATTTTCATGTGATATCATAAATCCAAAATGTTTTTAAACTGTTATTAGTAGAATTGTGCATGGATCGGCCGCTCCCGTATGTAAGTCTGTTTTTGTAAATAAAAATAAACAGATACATCACATAAAAATCATAACTATCCAAAAATATGCATGATGGTAGTAGGGTTTTTCGAATGCCCGCCTGGCTAGCTAGTTGAAGTTGAAAATCTACAGCAAAATAGCTATAGGTCTGTTCCAACAGTTTCGCTTGAGAGCCAGTTCCTATACAAAACGTAGTGTGTCCACCATCTTGGGGCACATCGTCACCTAACACTATATTAGATTGTAGCCAGAGCACTAAACCTCAACTATAAAAAATATGTATTTATTTTCTGTACAATTATGTTTAAATTTAAAAAGTTTTCGTTTACACTCTGTGAAACAAAAGCGGCAAATAAATATTAAATTACTTCTATTTCTTTTAAATAGCGAATACTTGTGTGACTACTTATGATAATGGTAGGAAACAATGAACCTTGCTTATTCATTCATTCTTTAAGTTAAAAATTTTTGGGATCCGTAAATAATAAATAACTAATAAAAGTATCAATTTTTAAATAAATTCATACATACATAGTGATAAAAAAAATCTCTTAACTCTGTACACTCTTTCCAATTACAAAGCAGATTTTCAGATCTATCGATTTTCCTTAAGAGTTACTTGTTAATCTGTACTAATATTATAAAGCGAAAAAGTTTGTTTGATCGCACTAATCTTAAAAACTACCAATCGAATTTTAAAAAATCTTTTTGCATTTTATAAAGTAGTCATCGAGGAAGGCTTCTAATTATATAGCATCACGCAGCCACTAATAGAAACAATGCAGTATTGATAAAAGTGACAAAAACGGGAAAATAAATATTCTTTCTGTAGGCTACATTGGCGAGCGCTGCCTAAACTATTAATTTTACAAGAAAGTAATGTTTTAGAGAAATATTTCTCTTAAAAAGTTCTAAAAAACGTCTGTAACAACATATATCTATCTATTCTGGTTTTTTAGAATAAGCATTTTTATTATTTACAATTTTCTTCCAAAATAAAACTTAATTTACGAAGCTGTTTTATCAACATGGTTAATTAATCTTATGTAAATAACTTTATTAATCTTACGTAGAATTTCATTTAGACCAACTTTTCAGTTTATAGTATATCATTCTATTAAAATGAGTAATTAAGAAAATCTCACAGATTCAAAATACACGGCGTACCAAAAAAATTCATTGCTTTTTTATTGTAATTTTTGCCTTTGTAGGAAATTACGTTAATTACAACCGAAAATAACAAACATAAAGTAATGCCCAGACTTAAAAATAGTTGATGGGTTACAAAAATAGTTGTAGTATGTAGGATAGAACCCACAACGCTTTGTCGACGCTTTCGAAAATGAGACTGTTCACTACTTACAACAGTTTTTAAGCACTCGATAATCATGAATGGTATATGGCCTAACGCAGTGTTTTTCAACCTTTTTCATGACACGGGCCCTTTAGTATGAAGAAATATTTCGCGACCCCCTACTTGTTGCTTTTTTTACATGTATTTTTTTGTGACAAATATTCAATCCAACATATTTATTCATTTTCATTATTAGGGTTCAGATAAATATTTAATTAAGTACGTAAAACACATTTTTAACGGACATTGAATGCGTTGCCAATAGATAATCGCCAACTTACAAACAAAATTGACTTGTGGTCATCATCTCTAAATCAAAACCACTTTAATTCATTTTCTTCGACATAGTCTTTTATTGAAAAAGTCGAATATGAGAAAAACATCAAGTAATTTATACCTGGTATGAAAATGGTGTTAAAAAACTTGAAAGAACTGTTTTTTTTTTCGACCTGTCATACGCTGTTAGCCGTAAGGGCTTTGACAGCTTTACCAAACTTTTTGGGGCGAATGCTGAGGGCACTGAGCCCCGAGGCAGCGGGCCCAAGGGTGCCAGAATGGCCAAACCTCGGTTTGGACTGCTGCCGGAAAACGAACAAACAACTGAGTCACTACTTCACATTGCAAGAGATATCGAACAATACTCGGTTTTTATATAGAGAAAGAGTTATCCTTGATGAAGAACGCAGGCAACTTTTTTTGCGTAAATTATAATTGAAAGTAATAAATAGCGGATGGGAGTTTGCACAAGAGGCAATGAATTTGTCAGATATATATTTTACCGCGTGCACTTGCGAAATGCTCAGTGAGTGACTGATCCTCATGAAATTTTGCATATACATTTTTATGGGTACAAGAAAGGATACTGTTGTTGTTATTGTACAGTAAAAGGTACAGGACAGAGTCCACTATCTTGGCCCACATCATCACTTAATATCAAGTGAGTTTGTAACCATAACGCTAAACCTATTAATAAAAGAAAATGCAGTCGTGGGCATCAGGTAGTATATTTTTATGGACACTGGTCACTTAGTAATTTTTGGTCAAAAAAGAAGTACTTTAATATTTCATTAATTCCATAAGAATGAAGTCGCGAGTACAACTATTATATATAATCATAAGGGGAAAAGTTTTTTTTTTGCACGTGCTAACTTTAGGACAAAAAATCCTAAAAAAAACGTTGATTTCTTATTGGATAAAAATTACACTTCGATTATTGTTTAATATTAATTCTGACGAATGAATATTACGAAAGTAAAACTAAAACGGACAACTTTACAAAGTAAAAATCTCCTCTTATAGCATGTTATATGAACGTATAGTTTAGGAAATAATGGGAACAAAACCAACTCTCAACTCAAGCTATCTTCTAGTGTAGGTTGTCAAGTAAATTGATAATGCAAAATCTAAAAATGATCTTGATTTAAGATTTGAGAAGTAGGTCACTTAAAATAGTAATTCTATACAGACTATAATATATAATATATAAAGACTATAAGACTATAATTCTATATAGATATTCGTAGGCACCAGATAGTATATTTTTATGCAAAACCGATCAGCATAAAACTTCACATATACATTGCCAGTGATACAGAAAAATACACTGGTTACTTTTTATTAAGAAAAGAAGTACTTAAATAGTTTTAAATTTCACGCGAACGATGTCGCGGGCACAGCTAGTTATATATATGTATGAACAAAATAAATTCGCATTAAGATGAATAATGTTTATTTTAACTCGGTAATATTTTGCCTTCTTATAAACTTGGCAAGACTGTTCTAAATGTACCTTATACTTGTTTATGAATAAAGATGTTAGGATAAAGGCTAATCAAAATTCAAATATTCAGACTTAGCTGACATTGTCTTCTGTGAGGTTAAAACGATATTAAGAGTTTGTAATAAAATAGCTACCACAAATGAATAATACACAATTTTACACAGTGTCTTAAAATATTAATAAACATATATAGGTACACGTTAACTTTATACATATTATGTAATTACAACAACTAAACAAATTTGCTTACTTATAGAAACATATAGTACAAACAATATTTATAATATGTTATATTTATTTAAAAAAGCTTTAGTTATGTAGTAATGATATTATATTAACAGAGATGGTATTTTTCAGAATTGGTCTGACGAAGCCCAACAGGATCAAACATCGTGCATGATATTAGTCATATGCATGCATTATTTCTATCTCACAAACTTCTTTTGGATGTTAGTCGAAGGTAAGTGGTTTGCAAATAAAAGTCCCTTAACGGAAGTATCGAATAATTTCTAATAGGAAAGAAAACGAGAAAAACTACCGAACACCAAAAAAAACTTAATATTCAATAATCTCACATTTTCCTTTTGAATACAATTATAGTCGGTATAACCCGATATAATTTCATATTCGAATTTATAACGAAACTGATACAATACTTTTACGATATAGATAAAAAAAATCAGTGCTTCCGTAACATCTATAATTAAAACCAAAGTCACAATATATATTTTAAACATAAAACATAAGATATAAATTTCCGTGGACTGGACAAAACAGGTAAAAATTAATTTATATAGTTCCTAATGGAAAGCCTAAAAATTTATAAACTTTCTCAAAGTGGCTATACACAGTATACAGGTTTCATAAGAGGAAATTTCCTTAAAAAATTACTACTATTTCTATGAGAAATAATTAAGTTAACACTAGAGTTAAACACAATATAGAACGAAGTAAAATATATCTAAAACATGAATGTCTCGACACATAATTTATTTATTATGCTCTTATAAAATCCCATTGTACATGAATCTCATGAAATATTTCGACAATTCTTTGTGACATCCATACACCACAATAAAAAACGCTGAATAGGAAACGTTACGGTTGTAAAAGGGATCTGTACACAGATGAGTGGCAGCTGCCATGCACATTGTGATTAAATACTTTATAGTAACTTTCTATTGGTTTGTGGCGTTTTGGGATCGACTATATGGGCAGTTTTAACTGCACGGTCGATCTAGCGGTTACTGCAATTACCACCACACAACAACCGCGACAAAATGCTGTACATTCGCGTGCCGCGCAAGACATTTGTGTGAAGCACAAGTAGTTGTTCCGAGTTTGGTTATCACTTCGTGTTCGTTAATTGGGTGAATTTGCTTACATAGGCAGATGCCATTATAATAAAAAAGACTTACAATCGCAGATAGATTACTAATCTGTCGGCGCTTACTTTGTTTTTAATTTCTACAGTACCTACACATTATCGACTACAGTGCCATCACTTTGCCATGCCTGTAGTAAAAAAATTATATATTTAATTTTCTTTATTATATTAACACAAATAGTATTATTTTCAGTACTGTATGTGTATATGCCAGTAGATAAAACTACAAAAAGGTCACCGATATATCAATGTTCGCTATAGTTTTGAATTGTACTATACACACTGTCGAGTACAGTGCCATCACTTTGCCGTGGTCGTTGTAAAAAAGCATAAATTTAATTTTCTTTATTATACTATTATACTATATGTGTTAACATATAGTATTATTTTCAGGTTTGTATCTTTATATGCTGGTTGTAGAAACCTTCACTGCAGAGAATATCAAACTAAAGGTCTACACGACCATTGGTTGGGGTGAGTAATTGCAACAAAATACTCAATACTAAGCGTTTTAACAAAATATTTTTACTATTTTTGTCCCTACTTGCCAACTGTTTGCGACATTCCTTAGCGAATGGTTTTAATTGATTAACTTTATATAATAAACAAGTTTAATTATTTTTCTCGTCTCTCAAGTATCCATTTCATGAATTGTTTTCATTTAATTAACTCTAAATGAAAGTACTTAAGACGCGTTCCAAAACAAAATATTACTACAGCTCAAGAAGATGAATTTTAAGAAAGTATTTTGATCATGCTAAAATTTTGTATAATAAAGTGTTATGCATATCTAAGTAGAATAAGAATTAGAAGCTCTAACAAGGAGGTATTTGCTATTTTAGTACTAAGCAATGTATTTACTTATGCAAAGAAAAAAGTAATTTGTTTATTAAATCCATTGAATAATAAAACACGTTTAGTAAATAATCTTTAGTTTCAATAATAGAAAAACTTATCGTTATAGACAGACTGTATGAATAGTAGGTATTTTCATCACAGTTTTCCAGTAGTGTATCGAACTTTATTTCATACTGAAATAATACTTTATAATATATACCCTCTTAAACCTAATTAAATTTTTAAATGTAAGAAACCATAATTAAAATTTAAGGTATTTTGTTTATAGGTTTAGGTTTAGGTTTAGGTTTATAGGTTATTTATAGGTGTGTTCCGGCAGTCACACTTGAGAACCAGTCCCCCTGCCTCCAGTACGTAAACGTG
This sequence comes from Actias luna, assembly GCA_039707435.1. NCBI lineage: Eukaryota > Metazoa > Arthropoda > Insecta > Lepidoptera > Saturniidae > Actias > Actias luna. The sequence goes on along the minus strand of JAZHAC010000006.1, from coordinate 8,448,636 downwards.
TCTTCTTTTTTGATTTCATCAGGATAATTTTTACCCCCGGAAGTACAGTCTCTGTATGTCCGTACACGCTACTACTGAGACCTCATCGTTTCAAAACATGCTTTCATCGTAAATTCTATGAAAAGCACCGACAAGTGATTGGAAGAGAAGGAAAAACGTGAAGCTTTTTCCGCACGCGTGCATTACTATATATTCAGGCCACGTTGCTGGCAGGACTCACGCCCTGTGTACTCAGTCGTACCGTATTCACGTGTTTTATATTTTTGTTGCAGTTTCCATCACAACAATTTGTAATGATATACATTGTAGCATCAGTGCTTATTTGTTCAATATACCATTACTTGCATCTTAAAGTACAAAATATTTATGTTCTTCTTTGATAGCAAACGTTAATATCAAATATGTTTAACATGTCATACGACAAGTCAAAACAAGTAGCTTGTCAAACTACCTGTTAAAAGGTCGTGAAATAGCACCTTTTTTTCAAAGTTGAGTAAAAATTTTCTACTTTAAATTGCAACTAATGGTGGAATAAACAAATAACATTGAGGCGCGATATAGGGGAATCTATTTAAAACAATTTCATTCTTTTCTGTATGAAACATTTTCTATATCTTAAAATACTTAAAAAAAACTAATTATGTTATAATTCCTTTTAAGTACGTAGATAATTAGGCTTCTTATTGCATTTAAGACGAAATAATTCTAATAAGATATTTTACAATGTTAATATTTGCTTACATTGACTATGGGATAAATTATCAGCCAATTCACCGCTACATATTCACACAAAAGCGAGTATTACAAAGTCCTATTTTATATGAGTCGAATTCATAAATCAAATTTTTATTTTAGGAATATTATGGAAGGTCGCAACCATAACCAAAACTTTTGGATATCTTTGTGAAAAAGAGTATCAGGCACCTCAACCATATGTCATCTACATGTTTTGAGTTAACTGGTATAGGTATACAGACTAATGAGCGATTGTTGAATAGCAAACATAACTATAAGTAACAACTAGCTGTCACCTGCCTGCTACGCTAGTCGTCTTTTGTTTTTAGTAACCCTAAATAAAACGACGATTAAAAACAATTGTCATTCGATGTATACAATAGTAGATAAAAATACTTATAAAACGACAATGAAATCCAAAAAACTAAGTACCTTAGAACCATCTCCGATAAACTTCCTATCGAATAGTCATAGTGACATCCCAATAAATTCAGTACTTTTGACGTGACGTCAAATGAACTATATTTTTCTTATATATGTATAATTGATGTTATCTATGTATATATTGATAGAACATCCTCAGTAAATTTATTAACAATAATAACTTCAATTTTATTAAATTACACTAAGTTTGCTCCTACACAAAAATATATGTATATGTACATAATATCAATATCAATAAGTAATTACCTTAAATACTTTCATATCTATAACCAAAACCATTTAAATACACGTAATTCATCCAAATTATGGCGTTAGCTACATTAATTTTTCAATCATTTTCGAGCAATTTCAATGCAAGGTTGGATGTAGCTAAGTGAAAAATTCTAATGGCGTCAATGTAAATTACGAAATAATGCTTATATGGAGCGTGAGAGTCATCCATCAACCCATCGATAATTGGCAGAAAAGTAAATTTCTTCATGTGTGTGAGAATATTGATTATATCGCAGCTTATTAATGTCAACATTTTCATCAGATGACTAAATTCGCTTTGGAATATTCTACTCCCTGTTTTTTCTACATAACTATGTACCTATGTGGACTCTCTCATAGATCTCATAGATGTTAAAACAATATACTTAGATACAATAACTCTTTACTAAATGTGTGGGAAAAAAATTGGATTAGTTAATTTATTTCTATATTATGTTTATTTACTGAAAGAGAAATCTTAACGCCATGTGAAGTAGATTATGATGAATGTCCACTAACATATATTAATGCTTATTTTCACTGTACTATTTGTAAATAAACTATTAATATTTTTTACAGGCGCACCGGCAATATTCATTACTATATGGGTAATATCCAGATGTTTCGTTAATGTTGTGTCTTCAACTGGTCCCGATGGTGTGAGTATTACAAATTAAAATATACTTATTTAATATTACAAAGAGATATATACATATAAGTTCAGAAGTAGTGTAAGAAGTAATCAACAACGAAAGCCCAATATAAACGGTTGGTCGTTGGGAATGGAACAAGAAGAATTCGTTAAATCAAAGGTAATTTTGTACTTGAATACAAACACAACATGGTAAACAATTCTTACCCTTCCTTGATTTACCAATGCCATGATTCCATTTACCTAGGAAGAAATATACCGTAATTTTTATTATTGCATTAGTTTCTACGTTTAACCTAAACTGAATCAACGTTATAAACAGGTTAACTGAATGGTACGATATGACATACGACAATTTTGTCTGACTGACTTGCGACTGGCACACACTAGTAACACTTAGCCAAGTTGTCATATAACAATTGCTAACGTAATCAGAAGACAAAAATGTATGTGATAGCATTCAGTATATATTATCAAACTCACTATGTCACGTGTCAAATGCAACTTTGGCACCCTTAAGCTAGTACGACCTACCTTCCAGCCTAGGCGTCCATTCAGCTGAATGCCTTCCCCATTCACCCTAAAGTTCATTTAAATTGTAAAAGCTACCTGAACTAACAATGTAGTCAGCCCAATGTATATATATTAAAACGCTATGTTATTAACTAATTCTGTTGACAGCTAATTTTCATTACAATATTCAAAACCACGTCGTGTAACACAATATTACAACTAAGCTATTGCTCTGAGATAATAACTTGTAAAGCTTTCAATAAAACTGTCAAAAACACTTTACCGACGGTATAGATGAAATGTAAGTAAAAGGCTTCTTGTCGTAACGCACTCATCACCGCCCAACCCAAACTATTAAGGATAAATATGTAAAATTTAGCGAGGACATTGATTTTGTATTATAAGCATCGTATAAGAAAGGATTATTGTTTCTACAATTGTTACAAGAAATAATATTTTACAGATCCGCTTATTTGAAATTTGCTATCATTCCCTTTGACATAACTAATGACACATGTATATCGGTGTTTGTTATTCTTTTTCCACCAGAAGCTTTAAAAGGCAGTATATATATAGTCCAGGAAAAATCGGCGCATGAGTACCGAAAACTATTCCACCTCAATTTTTTTATGCGATCCTCTTCAAATTGCCCTACTGATGATATAAATGCATGTTGCCATGGGCAAACCCCGTTGCCCGAAACGTTGTTCGTTTAAACCGAAATTGTTTAAACGATTGCAAGGAATTGTTAATTTTCAACCGGACAATATTTTTTATATTCTTTATCGATATACAAATAAAAAAGGTGCTATGACTTTTCACGATAAAGTTAATATTTTTAGAGCTATGAATTTTTAAAGGTTCAAAAATTCTCCAAATTTATGTTCCAAGTTCTAAAAATTTCACAAAAGCTTCATATCTTTAAAAATATTAATTTTATCTTGAAAAGTCATAGGACCTTTTTTATTTGTATTTCAATAAAGAATATATAAAAAATTGTCCGGTTGAAAATTAACAATTCCTTGGAATTGTTAAAACAATTTCGGTTTAAACAATATGGCACGGGGTTTGCCCATGGCAACATGCATTTATATCATCAGTAGGGCAATTTGAAGAGGATCGCATAAAAAAAATTGAAGTGAAATAGTTTTCGGTACTCATGCGCCGATTCCTCCTGAACTAATAGGAAATTTTATTATTATACTTTGTACGTTTATCTTTTGTCCACAATGTCACTTGATGTTAAGCGACGATATAACCAAAGATCACAAATCATGGATTGTCTTTAAAATCAACTCTCAAAACACAAATATGGATATTTGTCGACAGATTTTCTACTTGAGAGTGCTAGCTACCTTACATTTTGTCACCAAAAGCACAAAGAGCATTCGAACATTCTTCCTTCGCCACGGTATTCGTACACGCTACCATTGAGCAATCATTGCTTTCTTAGATCAGATTATTAAAATTGAAATAAACTTTGAAAAATTTACTACATAGTGAAAAGTACCCATATGCTAAGGATACCCGAGCAAAGTTGCGGATAAAAGTTTACATCTAATTATTATTACAAACAGCTCGCACTCGCCGGCGAGACCAAAGTATGCATATGGATGCATGAACATCAGGTGGATTGGATACATAAAGCGCCGGCTTTAGCTGGTCTCACAATCAATCTGTTCTTCCTCATCAGGATAATGTGGGTAAGTATTCTATTATACTTTTACAAATAATCTCATATACATCTATCCACTTGAATTTATATAAAATTTTTATCATTGAATTATAATATTCAAAATAAGTAGTAACTACTATAACTTTATTACTTTAAGCAACTCTGAGTATATCAATGTATTAATTTGTCGTACAATTTATTAAATTAATTAAGATTTTTTAAAGTAAACTTCTTATGTATAAAGACTTTGAAATTCTTATCCGCTACCATTATGTGTCACGCTCGTTCGGGTAAAGTCGGCTCGAGGCGACTAAGGGAGCTGGAGAGATAAAGTGGTGTACCACTTCTGTCGTTTGGTCTTGAGGAGACAACTTTTTTTTATGTAGCATAAAAAAGTGATGGCATTCTATTTGATGATAGTCACAGTACAATCCAAAAACAATGACGACCACCGAGGCATTGATAATCCAACCAGTGCATTTATTATGTACTAGATTTTAGTTGCGGTTTCGCTCGCGTTAATTAAATTTCGAATTAAAGTAATTTTAAAATTTCGTATTGTCAAACAAATGGAATGACGCAATAAAAAGTTTCATACAAAGTTTATTCCTCTCTTTACCCCACTTCCATTAACTTTTTCGCCCATCTATCCCCCATCCCATCCCATCTATCTCGGTATCAAAATTAATCATAATTAATTCGGCGATTTAGTCATGAAAGCGGAACAAACAAACAAACTCACTTTCGCATTTATAATATTAGTATAATATGATTGCGCAAAACAAAGCGACAGCAAATATCGCTAATTGTTTGCTTTAGTGTACCTATTTCGTCTATACATTGCTGATTAAATGGAATTTTTACTATTGCTAAATAAGTAATAATTGGGTAGATCGTCGCTACCATACCAGCATGAAATCCTCTTAGCAGGTGAATAAATATACAGTGAATGAACTCGAAATGCAGCATGCCTAAGCGTAATACTATAGCGGATGTTACATTTAGTGTATGTATGGTAGTCGCAATAAAGTCGGACATAATCGTTATGTCCCTACGCCTCCAGACTGATTTTTTACTGTTTAAATATTTTATTATCCATGTTGATGAAGTTCTTATTTCTATCACGATAAATTTATATTAGACAAATGAAATATTTTGCTCTCTTTTCACTATTCCTTTATGTATTTTTTAATGAAACTTTCATATAATTTTCAGACACGCGGTTTGCATTTTCTTAAGTGCTGCATTTGATTATTGTCATACCTATACAATTATGAAAGAGGTGTACGAAGCTAACTCACCCTAACGATTGTCGAGTACTCGTTAACATAAAAAGTCTAGTTAAATATTTTTCAGTTCATAATAATTCATCTGAATTATTAATATCTTGATAGTTTCTCTCAGTCTCTACTAGATATTATTAGTAATTTAAGAGTTGCTATTTTATCAAGTTATAAAGAATGCTTAATATTGCTATAATTCTTTTCTATATAATTTCTCCCTTGAATGTTACAATATTGCTTATGAAAATAACGGTAATACATATTTAAATGTACTTGATAATATAAATATATTACAAAATAATTTATATATTATATATCCTGCGTAGTAGGGCTTTTTCTGAAGCTCACCTGGCTAGCTACCATCTTTAAGGTGAAACTCTGCCGCCAAATACCTATAGGTGTGTTCCGACAGTTGAACTTGAGAGTCTCTCTACTAGGCTTAGCGTGTCCACCACTCTGAGCCACATTGTCACTTAACCTCAGGTGAGATTGTGGCCATATTGCTAAATCTATAAAATACATTTTAAAATACCAATTAACAATTTGTAGATGAATCTAATAGAATGATACAATGTTGTTCGAAAACGATAATTTAATTTTTTCGTGTATAAGTAATTCTAAATTCTAACCAAAACTCAAACCACGCTTAATTTCAATATAGCTTAATAATTTGTTCCTAAAAATTACACTTATAAATTTAAATAATATTCCACATTTTTGCTATAACTTATTTAAAAGCTAAGAGAATCGTCGACTTATAAATGTTTTATTTTCGTTTTCTTTACTGTGAAGTTATATAATATTACCTTTATTCTTAATAGGTGCTCATAACAAAACTGCGGTCTGCGAACACGTTGGAAACAGAACAGTATAGGAAGGCTACTAAGGCACTGCTTGTCCTCATTCCACTGCTGGGCATCACAAATCTCTTGGTTTTGTGCAGCCCAAGTGATGACTCATGGTTCGCTTACGCCTTTGACTACACTAGAGCGCTTTTGCTCTCAACTCAGGTATATTAATATAAAACTACTTGTTCCTTAATAATGTATTCTTATTTCTAGTATGTTAGTATATTTATCTAGATTTATAATTACAATATTACAACAAATCTTAATAATTGCTATTAAATTTAACACGACAATTAAAGACTTCGGGTACATAACTTACAAAGATTTACAAAAGTTGGCAATCAAGGGACCTTGTTTTGTGTCCCGACGATAAGGTTTCTAGAGGTTCATAAATTAACGTGACCCGTATGCTTGTTTGTAACTTCAGACGTATGAAAATAAAGATTTGATACAATGTTACTTGCAATGAATACTTAAAAGTTTCAATAAAAACTTAATCTGCATAGTTGACCGTAGGAAACATCTAACTAGACATTCAGTAATTCATACACACACATACATTCTCTTTACGATTCAAACGGCCAAAACACTTTAAGCTTACAAATAATCCATTTTCTAAAAGATTATTTTATCGTACTTCTGTAACCCTGTAATTCTGGGTACGCTAATACTGAACTTTTTGGACCTTGTAACTTCTTATCGTTATGAAGTTTTCAACTCGACGAAGGAAACGCGGTTATACACCAATTCAACTTGTCTTGTAGTTTATTTTAAATTAACTGTGCCTACGACTTCATTCGCAAGGACTTAAGTAAATATGCCGTAGAAGTATAAGTATTTTATCAGAAGGCTTTTAAATACGTATTAAAGCTGATTGATCTTGACATACCTACAAAGCTTTCTTACAGTGTGAGAAAATCTATTAAGACTACTCTGAAGTCTATCAATTTGCATAGATTTATCGGATAACGGATACCAGATTTTAATGAACGATTAATATTATAGGTTATTTATTACATAATACGTATTGAAAAACAAAATAAATTAGATGTGAAAGCACGACAGAATCATTGGAATGGGATTTTAACCATTTTCGCTCAGTACCATTACAGTATGTGTTCCTGGTGCTATTCAAAAATTCTTGTATTCCACATACTATACATAGACTGCCATAAAAATATAAAACATACTTTAGATTTCTGATTAACACAAAAACTTGCATGAAAATCTGTCAAGGCTTAACTATACTAATACATGTTAGATTATAATTTTTAATTATAATGACCAACATTTTTACGAAAAATTTTTGTAAACTTTTATTGTTTTTGGTTATTGTTTTTATTAATCTAGGTCATAGGAAATATACAAAACAATTTTTAACGTAAAAGTATGAAAAAATGTTTTTATTGAAAAATTTATTGAGCCCCGATTAATTGAGATAAATATCTAAATAAAAAACATTCAGCTAATGAATATATATAAAAGAGATAACATTGTACGAGTTTGTTGTTTGGAACAAAGTTTATGGACCATAAACCAGATTTATAAGGTAGAAAACAGTCGATACTTTCAAAGATAAAATTAATGTTACAATTTACAATAATGATTTAAAAACTTTCGCTTTTCAGGGTTTCACGATGGCTCTGTTTTATTGCTTCATGAATACCGAAGTTCGTCACGCTATCAGATACCACGTGGAGAGATGGAAAACGGGAAGGGCCATCGGCGGCGGAAGGAGACGGGGGGCATCTCACTCGAAAGATTGGTCTCCTCGGTCCAGAACTGAAAGTATACGGTAAGAATAAAGTGACGTAGTATAATTACGTGTAAGTGCACGGCTTTCACACACTAGTGATGTACCGAGTCGGAGTAACTTGAGTCAATGCTCAAGTATTTAGTAAATCTTAACGGTACTCAAAAAAAGGCAGCAGCTAGAAGTTGTTTATATCAGAGTCAGCATCGGAAATTTAATTTTTGTTAATGTCTTAGTAACAACTTATACTTGTATTTTTATATCCAATTAGGTATTATATTTTAATATAATAATCGGTAACAAACACCAGCTCGGCACATTATTAATTCCCTCTGCTGGTATCGCACTTTCAAAATAACTTCAATTGGCACGTAACTTAATTTTAACATAAGTGCATGTTGCGAATTTAAGTTTGCTTTATTAATGTTTGAATATAATCAACCAATTACTCAACCGGCTTGAAGGATTCGGCTTACAAATCCATTATGGGTTAGAATAATCGGATACTCTGTGTAATAACATAAACAGTAGTCATAGTATTAACTAAAATATAATTTCAAATTAACATCGCATCTATACAATTATCATAATAACGTAAGTGTATAAAATATATACATAAGTAATAGACCAAAAACAAAAAAAAAAACAAAACAAAATAAAAACCAAAAAAATATTTACAATTATAGCGGCTGCATGGTCTAGATACCTATGCCTTTTCCTTTCTCAATTGAAAACGAAAGACTATACCAAAAAAGAATTCTATGGTACGGGTAAAAATTAATAAACAATTTCTTTATAAAAATATACGAAGTAAAAATTAATTTACATACATGTTTCTTGAATTAATGACAGTTTCTATTTATGTCGGATGTATGTTTGAAATTATTTAACTTTGAGATTGAAATATTTTATGACAATTTTAGATTTCATTTTTCATGGACAGCACAAAATACCTATTTTTAGTTGTCCTACGAAGAGAATAACAACATACTGGAACAATTTTACTTTATTTTATGTATACGTTTATATTTACTACTATTTTTTTTCAATACCTTAACTTAATATTTCTTACCTACTTAATGTTTTTTCTATAAAATATTATAGAATGGCGATTTAGTTGCACGCTTATTACAAATATTAACATGCAATAACAAATGTTACACGTAAGAGAAAATATAATTCCAAATCCGTATTTGATTATTGATTTAAATCTTTCATTAGGCTTACAGTGTGAAGATCCGAGATGGGGTACGGGCATTTTTTCGCCATATTATTGCTTCCGGGAAAAATAATTGCACTTATGAAGATGAATAAGGAAAACGATACAATGTGGATTTGGATGGAATTTATTTTTATTTTATTTTTTTATCATTTTTGTTAATAATTAATAAATGTATAACCAGCTTTGTTTTATTTCTTGTTATTTTCATTTTGCAATAATTACATGACAAATAAATGATACATGCAATATAGTGAAATCGTCAACACATATAAGTTATTACAGGCTATCGCAAGTCGCTCTTTTGAACGAGAATTTGTTATTTGAGTGTAATTTATATAGTTATAAATGAATTACTTATTTATAGTATTGATTAAGGTGACTCAATTACTGTGCATCCTTACAAGACCATTTATTATTTAAGTCACTTATCTATTTTTAGTTTTATATATCCTTAAGTTTATTTAAAGTTATCCACGTTTCATGTGAATAAGAAAAGTTATAGGGAAGATTTATTACTGAAATTTCCAATACTAAACTCTACAATTATATTTATTTTTAGTATGTTGACGTTTTCACAGATGAATCACGATGTTTACCGCACCAGACCTAATTAAAAGCTTTTTCTTTTTAACATAAGCTCCACGGGACTAAATCGCTTGCATGAATTTTAATATTAAAGGTAAGCATGTTTCTTCACATCAAGTTTATCGTATAATGTCTCCTCTACACGTCTACAGATGCGCCCGCGGACGCTGACAGGTACATCAGCAGATGGATCACCACGAGCGGTCTACACGTCTGTAGGTCGATCAATCTATGTTCTTTGTCGACAGACGCAACATGCACATAACGTTTTAAAATAATGGGTATCGATACAGTAGCTACCGCAGTGTTTTATTTATTTAGTACTTTTAACTACTACTTGAGTGTGCATCGCAGCAGAGTTGTTAATAAGAAATAAAAAAGAAGATCTCAATCTTAACTCCGATCAAACTGATGGGTGGTCAGACGTGTGGACAGACGCCGGATGTTCGCGCCGAAACCCTTTGATCCGTAGCACAAAAACCGACAACAATTGGATTCGAGACGGACGCATCCTGCTGACGTTAAATACCTACAACAGGCGCGCAAATTACCCCCTCTATACCGTCGGCGGACCTATCTGAAGATGACGTCGACGTGTAGAGGAGACATCATATGTGCACTCACTAATTGTTTTTATATGTAATATTTTATCAATACGTTTCATTTAGAAATTTTACTTCAAAATTATTTCCTAGTAAATACACCTTTTCTTGTGTGTACATTTATATTGTTGTTAGCATCCTACTTTAGAGATAAATTGAAAAAAGGATAAATTACCATATACATTGATGGAGTAACATTGAAAGGCGGAATAAAGTTGTCCTTTCCTGTATAAAGATAGATAAGAATATAAAAAGTCTGTATTGCAGCACAAATTGATAAATGAATAAGATTATTTCGAAGTTTGCAATACGTATAGCTGATATTAAAAAAGTTCAAAATAAAATCAAAGAATATTACTCCCAAATTAGATATAACAAGGTTGGGGAGAAAGTTACTTCGTATTTGGTATGTAGAAAGTTATTATTAAATCTGTTTATCATTGTACTGTTTGTACCTGGCAGCTTACGATAGTATTGGAAAAACGGCATAAAAACAAAACAAACTCCTGTCATTTATGTTGTGGATGTGCCTAAAAAAAGAATGAAAGTAACTTATTTTTTAATACTTTTTAAAAAGATAAATAACGTAAAAAATTTACAAATATTTAACGTTAAATATATACTTCTCTGCTCTCCAGTATAGATAACCGCAATGTTATTGATACAAAATTAGATCCAGAACACCATATTTAATTATAATTCGAGCTTATAAAACTAATTATTATTATAATTTTATTAATTATATAATAATTATTAATAATTATTAGGGAAAACTAAATATTAAAAAAAAAAAAAATCTCTCAGGTAGTTTTGCTCTTTTTATTTTGCCTAGTAGTCAAAATTCGATCATAATCTTTATTAATAAAAAATTGGATCACATTCTCGTAAAGATGGCCAGACCACAATGGCCGTGCTCATTACGTAAAACCGCAAAAGCCATGTCTTGAGTGTTAGTGGAAGGTAGCCTATGAGATTGCTTCAAATTTTAAATTGAAAGTAGAATGAAATATATCGATTTTCACACTGGCAGGTATTTAAATCAACAGTTTCGTAGGTAAGGACTCAATAGTTTGGTTACATTGCAAAAGTAATCTAGATTATATACATATTAAGCTCGAGTATGGAATGTGTTGCAAAGAAGACTCCCTTTAAATAACTAACGTCTTACTCTACACCTTAATTCTATCCATATGAAGTTCCCAAAAAACATAATGTATAATACATGTTACATTAATAAGAATACAAAGATATCTAATTTTAAATGGTTTGGTAAACAAAAATCATTAGTTTTAGATGCCAAATGAGTTCTTTATCAAAAGTATCATCGACCTTTTATAATTGCAATTCTTTATAAAAACTTAATTAAATCAATCTACTTTTGAAAAAACTGATAATTGGTAATGAATGGCAAGTGCATCACTTAGGGCTAGAATCTGCAGAATATACCATGTTTAATGAATTCCAGACATTGTAAAGAAATCTGAATTAACGCACAATCGAATTATAACCGTGATATGTACATATGTTCTAAGAATAGCGTTTATTTCTTTCTTTCTTTAATACTATTATTAAATCCAATAAAATAGGTAAATAGTGATAAACTATTTTCTCAACCTTATAAATGTATACACAAATCTGATACTGTGAAATCCTAAATAATGGCTGTTGTTTGAAACTTTATTACAAGCAAACATTTATCAAGATCTTAAACAATCTTCAACAATTTTTTATTTACTTTTGGTTCTGTGTAATTTATGTTCAATAGAATATATTTTTGTTTATTTTATACTTACTTCGATAAGATATTTTTAACAATGCTTAAAAAGCCTAAATTCTTGGTTTGTACATATTTCTTTTTTAAAGCACTACCTTCAATTTGTTAATATAATTCAATGTGTTTACTGAGTAAATGAACGCCTTTCTAAGAATATCAATATAACGGTACCCCACCTACCTACCTACCATATGTATCATGTGAAATAATAATATTGATAAAGTTTATGTTTTAAATGCGGTTAATAAGAAGACTGTGGGGCAGGTTATACAGTCATCCGTTAAAGAGAGAGTCAGCCGCATCTGAGACGACAACCACAACGCTTCTCGTCCCACGTACTTCGCTCGCACCGCCTCATGATGGCAAATATCTTCACGCTGTAAGTTTTATTGAATTTTACATTTTCATACGATACGTTCCATTTTTCTTTATTACGGTACATTTATTTATAATGAACTAGCTGGTATACTCAACTTCATTTACGTATTTCAATTATCTTCGCAGGACGTAAAAAAAAAATTAATGGCTGTCTATGAAAGTAAAATATAGAAGAACAAATAATCAGTCAGTAGAAGTATCAGTTGAATAGGCAGTTTTATTATTATCAGTTTAGGTATATATAATAAAACGAATAATAGATCTACGCAAAACCTGATCTCTAGTTTAATGTCCACATATTATTTGTTCAGTGGTGTTAAAATAATTCCATTTAATTATTTACAAAAAAATATATTTAAAAAGATAGAATGAATAGGAATTACTATGAAGTGAAACTTACCTAAAATTTATAATCCATTCCATCAATCAGGCGTGTATGTCACTTTGCGTGAAAAAGCTGACACGCATTTATTTATAAAAACAATGTTATCATCGTCGATTTAGGATGAGTTTGAATTTATATTGAAATACATTCATTTAAGCATGATTTACGCGTTAGCAATAATTTCCTTATAAAACTATATATATTTATATGAATGCACTTACTAATAATATTAAGTACAAATAATATCTGTTCAAAACGCATCTATTTTATTTACTACACAAACATTTTGCACACGTGTCTAAATCCAATTTTTTTAATAAAAAAAAATGGTGTTGTGAATACGAAACAACATAATATAAAAAGGATACTCCTTTCTTTTAACAACGCGTACTGACTTTTATAACAACAAATTAACTTACAGACATTAATCCCATAATTTCTATAAAATATTCTTAAAAATGCGAAACAAAGTTCAATACCAAAAGTTTGTCTTTAGTTTTTATTACTTTTTTTGTCAATATATATATGAATATATATAAATGAATTATATATTTGGTTAAGGTTTATTCATGGAGCTAACTTTTACGCTATCTCTAAACACGATAGATCGCTGAGATCGAGCTATTAACCGCATTAAGAGCCATACAAACTTTTGCAGTGCCAGCTTATACATATAGTTATAGCCAGGGCCGGATTTACGTTAAGTGTCGCCCTGATCACCGTGAAAAATACGCTCTACAAAAAAGACAATTTATGATTTTTTGATCAATCTACTTCTTTAAAAGTTATTCAAGGACTATGTTGAACTTATCCATTGTGTATTACTGTTGAAGTAAACCACTTAAAAACTGTAAACTATAACAACCAACTGATTTCTTCAATCAAATATGTCAAATTTTGTTTAATCTGCTAATTATTTCTTAAAGTATTTAGATTGAAATATTTTATGATGACTAGGATTATATCACCAGTGGTAGTGCCAGCGGAGAACAATCGCCAGTCTGAGGAGCAGGGCGGGGGAGGCTCTCACGCCTGCGTACCTTACCTGAGGAAGACGCGAACTTCGATGCGTCAGTACCAGCCTCTCCCGCCTCTTTATCTCCTTTATGCCCTCCAGTACCACCAGTTAACCAAGATGAACGGCTTCAGAATTTTAATGTTAACTGACTGTATAAATTTTAATATTAACTGAATTTCAGAATATTAGTGTTTACTGACTTTCAAAATTAAAGTGATAATTGCGAAAAAGTATCAAAAAATAAAAAAATTTGAAACGCTGAATGTTAAGATAATTTACATATATAATATTTCTATACCTTATTATTCATAATACAGTGCAACCTCGAACCTCGAGTGCTATAATGAAACAGAAGGGAGTTAAAAAATATTCGTTATACTTAGTATATAATAACCTACAATAAAGTTTATTATATACAGTTTAGATTAGACTATGATTCGTTTTAACATGGTAAGAAAACTTGTTTAATTAACCTTAACATTATGTAGATACTCATCTGCTTACCCTGTTAAAACGAACGATTTTCACTAGGTAATGAATACAAACTTTAAAGAAAATATAACGTCTTTTATTTGAAAAAAGATTACACAGTTTTCTGATTTACGAAGTATTTAACGTGTCTGAACCTGTCGAGACATGAATTATTGTGGAATAAGTGGGAATAACTAATAGGATTCGTTATTTACAGGTTAGAAGTAGAATAAATTCGATAAATATAGGTTAATGATATTTTCTATCTATATTCTACAATAATTAAAATTTCGTTATAAACAGGTTTTTGATAAATTTAATCATAATGTAACGGTATATTTTGCATTAACTCTTACAGGCAATACTAGGGAATTTCGAGAAAATTGTTAAATCGAGTAATTTATTATATTGCGGCTCGTTATATTAAGGTTACACTGTACAATAATGTATTTATATAATACGCAATTATTAAAGGTATAAATGGAAACATAGTTTCGTGTGGCTTGTCCTTAATTTTATACGTATATTCAAGTGTGCTATCTAAAGGTGTTATTAATGTGTATGTATGTACGTATATGACTATTTATAAGAGTCGGACTAGTAACGAAACACGTGTGTGTATTTTGACTGTTAATTAGACGTAATTATATATTCATTGTATTTATTTGCATTATTTGATGAAAAATCAATCATTGATCCAATACTCACTAAAGTTTACATTACTATCATATGGTCTATCTTGGCATAAATATAGGATACAATATAATAAGATTTTAATCAGTTTTATATATCTACATATATGTCCAATGATTAGTAAAGTAAATAATTGTGAGTACATAAAGTAGCATATATGTATGTATGTATTTAGCTCTAGTGAATAACCTCACCGTAGAGAACTTAACGAAAAGTAGAAACAAACAATGTACACGTTACCGATAAAACTCCAAAGTCGTTAATGCGCAAATTGCCTAACTAATTTGCACAATAAATAATAAATGCTTCGTTTAAATGTTTACCGAATCTTACTTGGGCTATGTGCATATTAACGACTTCCATATTGTCTAAGTTTGTTTCTATAATTTCCGTAACTTACTTCTTCCTAATCTGGAACCATTTTGGCGTTTTTCATAATATTATTTAGTACCAAGATCTATTAAGAACAATAATTTAATACTTATAAGTCCAATTTTAGAATTTTAACATTGCCAAAGAAGTTGTAAAAATAAAAGTCACATTGTGATATACAGCGTATTAATGACGAAAGTGCTAATTGCAAGTATTTTAATAAAAACACCTTATATACACCTTATACTTTGGTATTGCAGTAACGTAATTATCATTTTTAAAATACAACATATTATTATAACGTAATACTTAAAGAATTTAGATTAACTTCTTTAATGTTAAGATTGAATTTGATACGAGACAATCTATGTAATAAATCCTATTAGTACACGAAGACAGTTTTACCCATTTTCATAAGTATAACTGATTCGATACTTTGAATGATTAGTTTTAACATCATACAAAATAACTGTTCATATTAATATGGTCTTTAAAAATCATAAATTACTTTTCTTGATCGCAATATTAAAATGTTCCGCGAGTCGGATCAAAAGCTGAGCACGGCCGGATATTACGAGTATACGACCTAGATAATCTGTACTGGTGACTATAACTATTTTTGGGTTGTAGTACTATATATTTTTAAAAGGAAAGCATAGATATTTTATGATATATATTTATTTTCTACTAGCTGTGCCCGCGAATTCCTTCGTGTGGCGTTAATATTAGGAGCTAATATTTAATCATTTTTGCCCATTGTTGTAATGTTTCTCAATACAGATTTACTTCTATAGGTGATAGTGTGATGTTAAATTGTAAAGACTTTCTCAATTATTGGTTTATCACAGGCAAAATATTTTTTTGAAATCTAACTGGCACTTTCTAATTAGCGCGCTCAATCAAACAATATTTATTCCCTAATGTAAATAACATGACCTAAAAATACATGTTAACTATGAAAGCAAATCACATGTTTGGTTGTTCTATTCATCCATGTACTTAAATTTATTTATTTACAATTCAATCAAAATATTTTTAATAGTATAGAAATTATAACATTTTAATGACGCGATTGGTTATGTTTAAAATTATGGAAAAAATTATGTTGATTCGTATACCTAATTTTTTTTTAATAAATATTGAATGTTTTTTACGTTTATATTAATTACTTAACCCAGTTAAACTTGCCAAAGCTAGGTAAAATATGTAGATATTAAACTTATAGAACATAGTTATTAATAATATGAAAATCGGGAAACAAAACGCTAAATGTATAGTAAATTTAACGGCATATCGTAATCTTAGTAATCATTTCACCTCAGTGAAAATGTACATTTTATAGAACAATTGATCTGATACTATTAGGTAACTATGCTATGTAATTTATATTTCAAAGATATGTATTTAAACTAATGAATGTTTGTAACGATTGTATACTTTAACTTATATGTAATAAGTATATCATACTATATCCGAAATTATATTTGTCTAAGTACATTGAAATAACAACTGTTACTTAAACATATATTAGTGTAAAACTTACAACTATATTCGTTTTTAATAATAATACTTAATGTTTGCATGTTTATCGCTAATAAAAGATGTGTTTAGTATAATGCAAAATATAAAATTTTATTAAAACACCTGACTCTTTCTCTTTTTTTATACAGTGTCAATTGAACACGGAGCCAAAGTTACACATAAAGAAGAATAGAATAAACAATACTTCAATTTTTCCATATACATACGACGTAAGAATGGCATTAATTTCTAAGTATAATTGAAATTAGTAAACTCTTAATAGTTATTACAATAATTCTTTTATAGTTCGCATGTGTGAATGGAACTCTGTCTTGATCAAATTACAAAAACAAAACCAAATTTTCGTAATTTTTCGAACGTCTGGAAAAAAAAGCAATCAACTTTATAGAAATTTTCATGGAATTTTTAACAGCAGGCAATTAAAGCAAATAGATCTTACTTAATTATTATACAAAATTGTCCTGTTTCTTTTCATAAAACTCTCTTCGAAAGAAACAAGTACGAGATAATTTACTCAATATTACTATATATTAGTAATATATGTAATATAAATCCATCCTCTGAGCTTAATTCAATCCTTTCTAGTTACCTACGCCATTTTCGTCTAACTATCCTGCGTTATATGTATGATTCGCGTCATTAAAGAGACGCGTTATCGCAACAAATGCGTGGTGTGGTTTGGTTTACCGTGTGGTTTAATAACTTACGTAAGGCAGTGACATTAATACGTACAACTGCAACACTATAGTTATTTTAATTATTTCAAATAATTGAGTCACTCTACTTAAGTAAAATTATTCAGGTTCAATAAAAAATAAGCTTCTTATATATGATTTCATTTTTTTGTGCATATTTTTAAAACGTCAATACATAACCATGTGCTTACATTTATTTTCATGTTCAACGTGCCTGCACAAGCTCGCAGTTTCCCTGTTCTAATGAGTACAATGATGCTACAAGCATATTCAACTGAATACTGCATAAATTTTGTATACCGTCTGTGCTATTTTACTAAAGGTTTCTCTGTTCATTACAAATACATCAGCTGTCGTTAAATATAAGGGATATTGAGTCATGCATAGCATACGAAAAATAACCTTCGCTTGTTTCACGTTCATAAGCTGCCAGCCACATCTATAAACAGCAGCTGACATTTCCGAGCCCGCCGTAATCAGCAACTCGCCACCGAAACAATATAAAAATAAAGGCATAATCCCAGTGACCGCTGTCAAAAGAGTATTCCTCATATCCCAAGAATTCATAGTCTGCAGTGTCGTCACCAAAACAGTAGTCATCATTAGAAAATGCGTACCAAAGATAACCTTATACAATTCTCTCAATTTGTTATGATATTTAATTAAGAACTGATAATGCTCAGCGCAGAATTTTAGTTTTTCATTAATGATTTCGTCGATTCCGTCAACAATATTTTTATTGTCAGAGAATGTCTTGTGAATGTCGTTGAGTGTTTCGATTATAGCGTAGAAGTGTCCCAGCTCATAGACTAATAACGTGATAAATAAGACGATGTAACCAGTCTGATTGATAGCTGAGAATGCAGTTGCAAAACTAGTTAGCGCAAATGTTATTTGGTAAAACGGTGTCTCGTATTTTGGACGGAGACCTGTGACAGAAATCAAACAGCGGTTATCATTTTTAGAAAAATAGTAAATAGCATAAAATATGCAGTTTCCGTCAGTTAAATATATTTGATATATACTGCGCGTAATGTAGACATAATTATGGTTTATCAATACTAATATTATACAGAGAAAAAATTTGTAATTATGTTTGTAACGAATAAAGTCAAGAACTAGTGGACCGATTTCAAAAATTCTTTCACCATTAGAATGGTACATTAGTCCTGAGTAACCATAAGCCATATAACATTTTTTATGAATATGATTAAATAAAGTTTCAGTTTCATGCAAACAGCTAGGTATATATAATATTGTTTGCTTGATTCAAATAACGATATTTGTACACACTTACCATAAGTTTCTCCTGGAGTGGTTGGTAGGTATCTAACGTTCCCAAAAACAGTGAATAAAAATGGTACTAGTATGTAAAGTACATGTATAATTATCTGGTTCACAATCACAAACCACGATGCATATCGCCCTCTTTGTAAAGTCATCATCAATTTTGCATGACCATTCGTTCCCGCAGGGATAGACAATAGTCCTTGCTGACTTATTTCAAAAATGGTTTTAAGACGCGATCTGAAACATTTTCTTTTTTATTTTGTGGTTCAAATTGAATATTCTATATAACATTTGCATACATTATGAGTTACTGAGAGTTTGTGTGAATACCGTGATGGTCGATGTCGCGATGAAGCCATAGCAAAATAATAAGGCATTTTCTTATCACAGCCGAACTAACTACCACACTGATGTTGAAAATATCTAGTTAAGCATCTATAGGAATTTTCCAGCTAATAAGATTAAGGGCTAGAAGCAGTCACCGTAAAAGTTTAAAGTATTATTGCTTTAAACTAGACTGTCACTTAACATCATATACAGAACTTTTGATCGAACGTATAAAAAATGTTATAAAAATGATCGCTGTTAAAAAAAGCTTGCCCTGGCCCTGAATGTGGTTTTTAATTTGTGCGATAAGACAAAAAAAAACTGATCGGTAATTTAAAACAAGTACAGTAGTCATGCCGCCCTGAGGTAAAGTCAGTACAGTGCTTTATATTAGGAGGTTAGTTCGCTGTCTTAATCCTCGTCGTAGCTAAGTATAGTTTTAGTAAACGAATAGATTAGAAAACTACATTCTCAACTAAAATATTAATAATATTACTACCTCGACGTCCACATAAAAATGTATTTGGAAAGTGGTATGGAAATTGCACTTAGGCAGTTCATCGCCCTGAAAGTTTCCAGTTTAGCGGGGAACACTTGCGCCAAGTAAACACATTGGCTGAAAATGCCAACATAAAGAAATGCACCTCCAAATAATATTACGGCGAACACAGAAGGTACTGAAATATCTACAACAAATGAAATGGTACAATAGTTAATATGAAACTTCTACGACTAAAAATATACTCGTTATTCATTAATAACTTATAAACCTATAAAGTTTATATCCTGTACTCGAAAAGTTTGTAGGCCTTGTTAATCTGTTACTGATTTTCATTATTTCTGAATTATTCTATACTTGCCATCAGGAAAAATGCTATCGTTTCGTTGTGCTATGATAAAAACGTAGACAGTTAGCGAGGACTGCCGACATGAGTGAAGTTTGATTGAACATTGATATTTATTGTGAAGTTTATAGTGATTGTTTGAATTTTCAATAAAACAATTGGGTACTCCGCGCAACAATTTGTACATATACCTTTATCAGCTGCCACTCGCACGCTACGTTATGCTAGGTATCTTCTGTTTTAATCGCTCAGAAAAAAAATATGTAAAATCAAATCGGAAAAAATGTAACAATTTAAAAATGGAATCCTAGTTCTCGTTTAGCTAGTTTTCCATCGCTTCTAAAAAGATATTATGACTATTAAAAAATAAGTCTAATATCCGAACCCCATGGTGTCTAATAATAACAAGTATAATGCGCACTTGACTCATTTTTATATAATTATTAGTTTGTACGTCTAAATTTTAAAAAGATGTATAAATTTATAGGCAATGATATCACATAATACGTGTAATATCATTGAGAAAAGCTTTAGGATATTTAACATAACGCTACCACTAATAGGAGCAAAGCTGTATTGAAAAAAGTTACAAAAACGGACAAAAATGATTAAATAAATTTTAGTTCCACACGACAGAAAACGCAGGCACAGCTATATAAATATAAAATTGGAATCGGATATGGGTCTTACATTAAGAAATATATTTTGATTTTTTATGACTTCTTCTGGTTTTACTGATTGCGTATTACTCTGAAAGTCATGAGCAGTTTACGATGAAATTTTACATAGTTATAACCAACATGGATCATGCCTCTTGACCTCTTTCGAAGTCATTTGGGGTGTCGCTATACGTATTTTTCTTCCGTAGGTAAATCTCTATTAACCACTATTTCATCATTGACTCCCTTTTCTTTCATTTGGGGTCGGCGCAATAGAAATTCTTCTTCCACAAATCTCTATTAGGCATCATATCTTCATTGACTGCCTTTTATTTTCTCCTTGTTCATCTCATTCCTCACACACTCTACTCATCTTTTCTTTGACCTTCCTCTTCCTTTCCGTCTTTCAACATTCATACGTTGCCTCTTTTCTATTTTTTTTTTTTTTATGTTGCTAAGCATAGTGACTGTACTGCACCTGGTGTTAAGTACAGTATAATCCAGAACAGCGGTGACTGACAATGATTCAAAATTCACAATCAGTCACCGCTGTCATGCTGGCCTGCTTAGAAGCCTTTTTACGCCTCTTTTGAAGGACCCTATGTCATAGGAGGGTGGTAATACGCTGACCGGAAGACGGTTCCATAGCTCCACGGTACGACAAATGAATGAATCAGCAAACTATTTAGTTCGCGATTCAATAGGAGTCACCGTGAAGCTGTGACACCGAAGTCGCGCCCGCGTGTTTCTGTAGTGGAACGGGGAGGAGGGGATTATATTGAAGAGCTCTTCAGAACACTCGCCGTGGTACATACGGTAGAACACGCTTAAAGAGGTAATGTCCCTTCGTAGTTTCAGCGGTTCTACGGTGCTGGTGGTGTCTGCATCATTAACAATGCGGACAGCCCGCCTCTGCAACCTGTCTAAGGCATCGAGTAGATATTGAGCGGATCCATCCCAGAGATGCGAGCAGTATTCCATGCACGGCCGAACTTGGGCCTTATAAAGAAGGTACAACTGGTCGGGCATGAAAACCGACGCACTCTGTTCAGGATTCCGAGTCTCCGAGATGTTGTGGAGATGACACTCTCGATGTGGTCCTTGAGATTTAGGTCGCTCCGAATATTCATTCCCAGAATATTTAGGCTGTCACGCATTGCAAGTTGGTTGTTCTGCACCAACCCTACTCGTTGGGTGAAAAAGGGGATTTTTTTATGGTAAAGACATATACCTGGGTTTTCTTCGCATTGAACTCAACCAAGTTACTTGCTCCCCATATGGATATGTGGGTCAAGACTTGGTTAAGTTCAACAACAAGTTCCTTACGTCTCCTTTCTGTGTCTCCCCGACCACTGCCGGGCTTATTGATGTAGCACCCATGAACTGTGCTATCGTCTGCATAGCAATGAATGCGACCAAGAGGTAGCAAATCGTTGATATGCAGAAGAAACAACGTGGGTGACAGAACAGAGCCTTGAGGAACTCCAGCATTTACAGTCATTAACTGCGATTGGTGTCCATCCACAAGGACACGAAATCTGCGCTCATGCAGAAAGCTGGAGATCCAACGGCAGAGGTTGTTGGAGAGTCCGTACGACGGGAGTTTGGAGAGAAGTCCACGGTGCCAGACCCTGTCGAAACTTTGGCTATATCCAAACTAATAGCCAGAGCTTCGCCATGCTTGTCAATCGCTTCCCCCCAGCGGTGCAATATATACGCTAGAAGGTCCCCCGTTGACCGGTTCGGTCAAAAGCCATATTGTCGATCATGGATAAGGGGATGGTCTTCTAGGTGGCGCATAAGATGGACATTAATGATGCGTTCCATGATTTTGCACAACACTGAGGTTACAGCGATTGGGCGGTAGTTGTTGGGGTCTGAATGATCACCTTTTTTGGGAATCGGTTGCACGTTGGCCTCTCTCCAAACGTGAGGCACGACACCGGAGAAGTAGGAATGGCGGAACAAGCGTGTCAATACCGGAGTCAACTCAGCTGCGCACTTTTTGAGAACAATTGCTGGGATACCGTCTGGGTCACTGGCTTTCCGAACATCGAGCGATAGTAACTCCTGGCGCACGTCTCTTTCTCTGAAGTGGATGTCAGCCATCGAGACATTGCTGTTGGATGTTGTGGGTGGTTGCGCGTTTCTATCGTCGAGTTGGGAATTGTCCGCGAAGATTTTGGCCAACAAGATGGCTTTCTCCAGCGGTTCATGACCCAATGATCCATCCAAATATTGCAAAGGCGGCAGAGAGGATTGGCAGAAATTTGCCTAGGTGGCCTTCGCCAGCCCCCAGTAGGCGCGACTATTGGTTGGCTGGTGGACCAACTTTTGGCCAATCCGTGCAACGCGATGTGCGTCTGCTCTTCAGTAAGCCTTCTTGCAGGACCTAGTGGCCTTATTGTAGGCTGCTTTAAGGAAGTTGAGATTAGGATTTTTATTCGCGCGACCCTTGATCCAAGCACGATACGCATATGCATCTATAATAACCATTATTATAGATAACGTACATCATTATTTTTAACTTTTAAAATGAAAGACTTTTTTAAGTAGTTCAATAAGTTACAATTTTCCAGTAAATGAATTGAGGGATTGAAGTGCAATTTTATATGTTCGGTTGCTGATAGTTTTACTAAAAAAAGATAACCATATTTTTCACTCTGATATAGATGTGTTAAAATATACCTACGTTAATTGTTGTTATATATATTATTAAAAATCGTTTATAATAATTTGCGTTAAAATGTAGACCAGTGCCATGGTAAGAAATATTTAGTTATGGTTGGTTGGTATACTTTTAATTTTAATTATGGCATAGTTAGACCTTTTTAGGAAAATTTGATTTTTAGAACGACATTTCGGCCACATTAAAAACTAAAATGATTTGACCGCACTTAAAACACCAACTTTTGAGCCGCAAGTCAAAACTACCTTTCAGATGCACTTAAAAACTACAATGTTTCTGCTGCTATAGAAAACTAACGTTTTTACCCCTTCTAAAAGCTAGACCGTTTCGACCGTACTTATATCAGTACTTAAAAACTAAAGGTTTAAACTAATTGGTAATTACTTAATGAGAGTGTTGAAGTGTCACCGTGTGCAATGAGCTCTACCTAAAAACGAGAGACAGTGGGAAGGCCAAACTAATCAACGAGCGAGGAGCGCTACCTAATCAACGAGCGAGAAGCCCTACCTAATCAACGAGCCAGGGGCCCTACCTAATCAACGAACGAGGAACCCTACCTAATCAACGAGCCAGGAGCCCTACCTAATCAACGAGAGTGAAGCCCTACCTAAAACGCGAGAGAATCCTACCTAAAAAATGAGTCAACCGTACCTATATTTCTCAACGTGAGGCAACCGTACCTATATTTAGCAACGTGAGACAGCCCTACCTATATTTATCAACGTGAGACAGCCCTACCTATATTTATCAACGTGAGACAGCCCTACCTATATCTATCAAACTGAGACAGCCCAACCTAAAAACAAAAGAACGAGCGCAGCTCTGACAACGAACGCGGCCCTAACAACGCCTAATCCGCCATAACACTAAATAGACACTACTAACACTAAAGAGACCGGTCCTAGCACTACGACACTTCTAAACACCCTATCTTTCGTACCAAGCGATACTCATTCTGAAAATGTAAAGGCGGTGTGTGTCGACTTCCATTATTAATTCCATAACGTTTAATCGATATATATAATTTATACTGAAAGGCGTTTTTTCAATTTACGTATACGTATAGTACAATATTATGTACGTATTCAAGAATATAGCGTTACATATAAATTTTATTTAAATTTAAATTTTAAATCAAAAAGTTTTTAGGGAAAAGCTTAAGAGTTTATAAATGTGTAAAATGGCGCATAAGAATCGCATGGTCATAAGAATCGAATGTAGTAAACATTGCAGACATTTACATTCCTTTCAAAATCCAATCGACATTAACAACACCGATACAATATTTTAGTTTATTTCTTTTCAATTATGAATAAATAGGCAGATATAAAACAATTCAGTACAGTTTCAACTTCACTGTTTGTCAACCAACTTCCTTTTTTTGTTTACATACTATTGGTGAACATTAATATTATCAATAAACAAATTTTTGAGCATTTCTTTTGTTCCATCTTAAAAAGAATTTTCTCCAATTTTCAATAATGATATGATCGAATGTTAATAAATGAGAAGAAAACTGGTTTTTTAATATGCATACTATTAATAAAGAATGCAAAATTAAGGCTACACCCATATTTTACAAGCATATTTATTATTGATGTAATGCCTAAAGACAAATCGTATGTATAAATTAAATGAAAAATAGTGATGAATTTTACATTTCAAATCGAAATAACACAGAAATAGGAAATTTTCGTAAAAAAGAGCTATAATATTTTTATTATTTTTTATTTAGGCCTTTAGTTAAAATATTTAAATTGAAGAGGCAAGGAAATCGGTGGAGTGGATTGTACTGTGCAGAGCTTATAGTGATCTAAGTTGTTTGAAGGACGTCGTGTATGCTTTGCTAGCAACCGTTAAACTAGCAATGAAAATGGTAAATAATAAGGCCGCGGCGGGTGTGCGTGTGTAAAATTAACCGTTAGGTCTCGACGGCGAGAACTGCGGTTACGCGGGCGTGTACGCGCACACGAACGGTTTAAAAAGACGGCAGGGAGGAGCGCGTTTTTTCTCTTTATTGCGACAACGGGATCGGTGAAGCACTGGAAATTTATAAATGTATATCTATTTATATACGTATTTGACTATCTATAGTATCCAGCGATGCGCTCTACGAATCGCGCGATGGTGGGGTCATTAGTACACCAACCGGCGTAGGGTGAAGACGGAATTTCGTGCTTGGCGAGCCATTATTCGTAGTTATTTGTATTATTATATGTAATATCGACATGGAGCATATAGTGCACATATATGAAGCGCCGAAATTAAATGTGTTTTTTTTTTATTTATTTTTCTATTATTCAATAAAAGGAAGTTAACTAGGTAGACCTTCTCAGTGATTCTAGAATCACTGCATTAATGCAGTTACTGTGCTTAAGTACAGGAAATATCAAAATAAAGATTTAAAATCAATTTCCAAAGTAAACAAAATCAAATTATCCATTACATATTTTATTTGGTTTCATAATAATTCTATCATATAATGAGTACTTACTATTGACTGTAAAATACCTAAAAAGTTTGAAAAATCCAGAAGTGCACGCCTCGTACCGTTCATTTCATATTTAAGAAAAAGCCGTAACATGGACTTATTTTATTAAGATAGTTATTATAATATTTACTACACTGTTGTTGTGGCTGTTAATTATACGTTTGTTACGTTGCAATAAGTACGTTGCGCA
This sequence comes from Actias luna, assembly GCA_039707435.1. Taxonomy (NCBI): domain Eukaryota; kingdom Metazoa; phylum Arthropoda; class Insecta; order Lepidoptera; family Saturniidae; genus Actias; species Actias luna. Next base: position 8,422,253 of record JAZHAC010000006.1, on the reverse strand, counting down.
GAAAAACATACGCTTATGAGTTCAAAGATAACGTTTGAAAATAAAGCTTGTATTAGTTTCACTCCTCATAAAATTTCCATACTGAAGGCCTTAATATAAAAAATCAATTCTTTGGAAGTAAACTTCGCTAATTTATAATAATTACTACTATCAAACCCTAGCCGGCTTCGCACGGCTAATTGAATCAATCATGGTAGACATATATTGTTGACACAATATATCATTTTTAGGAGAATATTTTCGTGATACACATATTGTTTTTATATCTATCGGTTTACGCGGCGCACGACAGTTAAATTTCCAGTCGACATAAATATAAAAACGGTATCAATATTTTTAAATAAAAGTATCAGATATATATTGGTAAAAAATGTGATACTTACGTATTTGAATACGAAATTACTGTCTTGTTAAGTGACTAAAAACTGGCATTAAAGACGAAAAGCCACAATTTTTTGCCTGAAACGCCATGTTTATTTCATTTATAGTAATGTTTTTTGTTACTATTAAAATCGATTGAATGAGTAAAATAATAGACTGATATGAGCATCAATTATTTTTCTCATCCCTGAATAGCTGTACCTAAAAGTTCAATGTTATGTTTGTAAATCTAACGTAATTCCTAAACTATCTAATATATTAAATTATTATTTATTTTGTAGGTGATGTTTACGCTTAGTTTTCAAGCCACAGGATCCTATCAGCGAATCGTCGATGTCTTATCTTAACATCTTACTCATCCATCATCCTCATATTATCTCAAAACGGATCGTATTTCCCGAAATACAATAAGGAAGATGATGAAAGAAGAATGTAACCTATATAAATAAATAAAATAAAAACTAGATATGAATGTCATATTACAACATAAACTTTGTTCCAGATTCCAAAGCAGATTTAGACTGCATTGATTAAACCCATATTGCTTTAATAAAAAATAAGGAACTTCTTTATTATAATAGTAAAGGCTACAATAATTCATTTCATTTTTTAAATGCCAAAGTATTTTGTTTATGGAGAGTAAATATATGTGGTTAAAAATATTTGCAAAACTAACTTACATATTTGTAATGGTAATACTAACATCACAAGAGTTAATTCAAAGTTTGATGGAAAGTAACACATGACTTGCTTATAAGATAATCTAGTGTAGTTAAACCGTATATGCATTTTGCATGGTGATAGGGCTTTTTTTAAAGCTCGTCTGGCTACTTACCAGCTTCCTTCATCTACCGCACAAATAACAATAGGTATGTTCCGGCAGTAGCACTTGAGAGCCAGTCCTTCCACAGGTTTAGCGTGACCAACTTGGGCCGTATCGTCACTTAAGTTCAGGTGAGATTGTGGAAACGGATCTGCATAATCAGTTGTCTTTTATGTTTTGTCTTTAATTTGAATTAGGTACTTGTAAAACTGTATTAAGTGTTGTTTTAGTTTACTCAAACATGATGCTAATGACTATTGAAAAAAAGAGGATCTTTTTTTTTTTTCGTGGGGAAATGCATTAACGCATACCCTCCCAGCCCGGGGGGACTGGGAAGGTTATGTGGAACTCACCCGGCGCTTGTCACCGGGAATACCCACTAAAACCCCACGGCCGTCTGTCGCTCTTCTAGGGCAACGCAGGGTCGTGCGTGCAATCACCGCGTCGCCCCGGAGACCGACCAGGCCTGGTGGTAAGCCGGGCCTCGTCCGGGCAGCCTGGCGAGCTGCCCATTCAGACGGCCGGACTGGTGCAATGAGAGGCGGATCCCCCGACCAGCCCCTCGCAGTCCGGCTTAGGGTGGCGGAAGGGCACGAGCGTATCGGCCTCTCCTGCCACCCGCACGTCTGTGTCGGAGAGGGTGCCCGCTGGAGTCAGCCTCGCGGGCCCTTCCCGCAGTCTCCTTCTGCGAGATAACTGTCTCACAAAAGGAGACCATTGCGTTCCACGATCTCTCGCTGCTGAGTATGGATTTCACCACACCCGGCAGCGAGAGATCCATTCCTACCGCCTCTTCCAGAGTGCGGCGCGGCTTGGACCACGCAACACACTCGGCTAGAGTATGCTGCGCAGTATCTTCCGCCGCACCACACTCGTAGCACACGGCGGTCGGCTCCCTGCGCGCAATCTTGTGCAGGTACCATCCGAAGCATCCATGCCCGGATAGCACCTGCACAAGGCGAAACGTCAGGGAGCCATGACCCCTGCTACACCACTCTTGCAGGACCGGGCGGACGGCGTCTATGGTGTATCGTCCATAGCGCTCGTCCGCCAGGTCCTCCATCCAGCACCGCACCAAATCAGTGCAAGCCCTCCTCCTTCTTGTATCAATCTCTGTGGGAGCTGGAAGCTCCCCCCTGGCCCTTCTTACCATCGTGTCTTTGTACACGGCAGCGAGGAGAAAAGCCTCCAGCTCCCACGGCGGGGAGCCAGCCAGCACCGTAGTCGCTGCCGAGGACACCGTGCGATACCCTCGGATCACCCTTGACGCCACTGTGCGTTGCGCAGCGCGCAGCACACTTTTGTTGTGGGCGTTAAGGGCGTCCACCCAGCACGGTGCCCCGTAAGCGGCCATGCTGCGTATGACCCCCGCGTATAGCTAGCGGCACTTCGCACCGGGTCCTCCCGTGTTCGGGAGGAGCCGGGCGAGCGCCGCTGCTGCACCAATAATTCGCGGCCTGAGCTCCTTAAAATGGCGCTCAAATTGCCACCGCCCGTCCAGGGTGAGGCCCAAATATTTCATATGGGCCCCAACCCGGACTCTCACCCCATCTATATAGATGCTGGCCCCCGGTGGTGGTCCCCGACGAGGTCCATGCATCAGCAGAGCCTTTGTCTTCTCTAGGGCTACCCCGAGGCCCAGCGCCCTAATACGCCTGACCACTGAGGTGATACCATCAGTGGCCAGACGCTCAACTCCCACCACTCCCTACCCTGGGCTACGACTAGAGTGTCATCCGCATAGCAAATTAGGCGCACTCCAGAAGGGAGTGCGCCACGGAGTACCCAGTCGTAGCCCATGTTCCACAGGAGTGGTCCAAGGACAGACCCCTGCGGAACCCCACAATTCGTTGGGCGCTGAACCATGACGCCCCGACTGTCCACATAGGCGACTCTCCGATCTCGAAGATAGTCCTCCAACAGCCTCCGCAGGTACGGAGGCACTTGGAAATACCGGAGTGCCGACCGTATAACAGCATGCGGCAGGCTGTTGAAGGCGTTGGCGATGTCAAGGGACACCGCCAACAGCCTATCTCCGCGAGAAGTCGCCTCTGCAGACCACTTCTTCAATCTCATCAGGGCGTCAATGGTCGAGCGCCCTACCCGGAAGCCGAACTGTCCGTCGGCAAAGTTCGGCCAATCTCTACCGATGTGCTGAACGACACGGGATGCTATGATCCGTTCCAATAACTTTCCCGCATCGTCCAGCAGCACCAACGGCCGATAGGCTGACGGGCAGTCCGGAGGACGGCCCTGTTTATAAATTAAACAGAGCCGTCCCTCTTTCCACGGTTTTGGGAACTGTCCGACCTTGAAACAACGGTCAAACAGTTCCCGTAGGGCACTTCCCATTTGGCCCAGCGCCAACGCTAACAGGCGACCCGGGACCCCATCAGGGCCGGGTGCTCTCGGTCTGGAGCGCAGGCGTTCCACCGCCATCTTCATCTCCTCGTCGGTGACGAGGGGAGAGATGGCGGGTTCCTGCGACACGGCTCTGCATGGAAGAGATATATCCGGCGGGAGGGACTCTGGAGGGTCGCAGGGGAATAAAGCACTCACGACCCTCTCCGTAATTACATTAAGGTGTGTTATAATTAAATAACTAAATAAAGCATTTTTTCATGGGCTTGAAGATATTTTAGTGTCAGAACCTTTTCCTAAACATATCGTATGTAAATACTTTTTACTAATACATATTATGTGTAGTGTGCTATACTTTAAAAAATAAATACTAATTTTTTAATAAAATGTTATATAACTACAAAAAAAAAACAAAGTTTTATTATAAAATAAAAAATAAATGACTTTTTGAGATTAATAAGGAAATAAGTTTTATTTACTGAACAACATGAAAATTATACTAACAATAGTTATGACATTAAAATATATTTTTTGTCTGCTTATATATTACTGATTTTACATTAAAAAAACTATATACATTTATTATTTTGTCTTAGGGGATGGTTATGGTATTTTTCAATCAACAGGGTATAACGATTTTAAATATATTTTTCAAAGACTCATAAAAAGATCTTTCATCAACCAGAACCAGAAATTACACATACTTTTATTCACTAATTTTGTGACTCAATAGTTTATTTACCTAACATGTATTTTATTCAATACGGTACTTATATCACAAGGATTAGTTTATTTTTGTTATACTACAGTTAACTTATTGAAGTTGCTTTATTATTTGAAATACCAATACACAAGTATATGTAAAAACATATAGCCCTTAAGCTACCTTAGCATGTTTTTTCAGTCATACTTTTTCCGTTTCAAAAGTGACCTTAAAGAAGAAGAAGTGAAGAAATGTAATGTAGCGTAGAGATATGTATAAGCTACGTTATCTAGTAGAGCTTGTTATTAATTAGTATGAACCACAGTGTCGCCTATAATAGCTATAACTTATTGTTCTGATAAAATAAATATGTAAATATAACCAACATCGTGGCATTTTTTTCAAAGGTTAACACTAACGTTATACTGATACTACTAATTTTTGTTCAAACAACTAAATAAAAATATATACAATCACTTTAAAATAGTGTTCAAATCAACAAGAAACTAAATCTAACATATTATATTTCTATCTTTCTTCTTACAATATCACTCAGATTTTTTTGTGAATCAGTACTAATTGTACCAGCCACCTCAATTAGACTATTATTTAGAAAACTGTTGAATTATACATAATTTCTAAATCTTTAAGCTTATACAATATTTCAAATATTCTTGGTAATCATAAAAACCTAAAAACCTAACCTAACCTAAAAATATCATAAAAACTTATGATTAACAACATGCTAGTTTCTTTGAGCTTAGTATTTTTTCTATAACAGTAGCTAAGATATTCAAAACTCTGTTGCGAATACCCTCCATTGCAATTCTATGTGATTCTAATTTAAGTATATCCACTTCACTTTCATTGTAATGTTTTTTCGCTAGTTTCCTTTACTTTTAACTTGTAATCGACGTTGTACGATGGCTACAAACTTACGCGTAGCTCGATCAAAAAGAGTTTTGTGCCCTTATACTGCGTGTTGTTGATTTTGAAGTAGTCAACGATGCCGTGGCGTTGAAACTCTATTAATTTGTGATCGATGGTTTGATGCAGCCTAATTATGTAACGGATCCCGATTGTGTCACGAATGCATATATTAACGAGTACGTTACACACTTTTAAATCAATTTTAAATGTCTGTCGCACAAACTACGCGAACTTTCATTTACACCTATAATAGCTATCTAATGGAAAACGTTCAGCATAGATAAAAAATATACAATTTCTATCGATCCGCCCGGAAGAATGAGCGTTCAACAAAATATTGTCAACTAACCTAGCTACTTAACGCTTAAAATTTAGAGCGCAAAAGTCCGACAAAAGAGAGTAGAAACAAAGTAAGTGTGACTTGGTTGGGCGGAAATTAGGAGAATTTTCAGCTAGCTAACTTAATAAGGTTAATAGTAATAAATTAGGTTTTTCATTCCCATACATAACAACATTAAATGTATATACCATACTATGATAATGATAATACTATAATAGAACCATATAGAAAGGTAATTTTTTAAATACTTACTACATTCATTATCACCGAACACATTATAAATTCCGACCAATTTTTGTATGAAGCTGATCATTTGCTTCGATGCTACTATTGGATCCTGATCCCTGCTATAGAGAGTATTGAAATATTTTTTTAAAAAATTCATGAGCATTATGTACTTTGAACGACAGTCTGAATTGTAAGATAAATAAAACTTCAGACTATTACTTTATAGCGTGTTAATTTATATGAAATAACAGCAATTTAGTCAATTATACTATATTATCTAGTAAGTCTTTTTCACGCAGTTTTCAAAGCAGCAAAATAGAGTTTTAAACGAAACTCACCATATTTTCCCCTACATTTTATTTTAAAGGCAACGTCACTCTGTCTGTCCGTTAGTGTGTTCAACAGTAAACAGAGTTCGTTTATTTTTATTTGGTTCCTACCTTTGACTTGGCATGGAGAGAAACACAGGTAATGAAGGTGACGTGCGTCGGAAAGGGGCCCTTAAACGTTAACTTTAGAATTTCTCTGGCACACTATGAACCGGGTACCCGTAGGGTGAATCCATGGAATCCTAAGAAGTTCGACTCTCTCTCTATGGCTAGGTTTATAGTAGGTTTTGGTACATATGGCACCATATATTCTAAAGACGACAAAAAATGACCATAATTGCGTTTTCTGGCTAACCAAACATATCGACGTTCGATTCAAATTACCTATAGATATGACAATTGTTGGTATCGTGAAAACTTATAATACTCCAAAGCTTTTCTTATTTGACTAAAAATTGACTATCAGGCTAACGTATTATGTATTTAAAAAATACAATAACCACAATGTTGTTTTATAATTAAAAAATTATTTAACAAACAGACAATACATTATTGGTTTCGATATATATAGACTGGGTCGCTTGGGATATTTGTTAAAATACAAATTTTAGTTAACACAACATCAATTAAGTATTTTTAATAATTAGTATAAACGGTAATGTAATAATGTTTAACTAACATTAATAGTTTAACAATTAAAAAGTAAAATATAGTCACGTTTGTACCATTATTATTTAACATATTTTTTTCATAGGTTTGACTTAATAATTCATTAGCTACTTATTTAATGATAAGATCATTCATTGGTTTACCTCTGGATGTATCGGTATTTTTAAGTTATTGCAAATTATATAATATTGCTACTAGTTGTAATATAAAAAAGTTTACTTACAAAAGAAAATCTATTATTTATTTCAGCGCAAATTTTATTCTATTTGTTACTAAACAGTAAACACGATCACTGTTTTAAAGGGAGCGTTATTCAAGTAACCCTTTCATATCATTACTCGTTTCTTTTAATAATTTAATATAGATACTAAGTTAGATATCCATCATAGACACTGTATTGGGCAGTCTCGATTTTTAGTAGGTACCATCGCACAAATAAATAATATTTTCTACTTTACCAACTAATAAGAATATTCCTTTGTGACATTGATATGGGTAAGTACATTATACCTTCCATTTAACCAAGAGGTAACGTAATCCTGAGACTAAATGACCGAGAGCGTAAATTTTAAATCAGATAGAAATAGCTCTGTGTATTTCGGTATGTCCTTATTTTAAATACTATCTTTTAATTTTGAAAAAAGTTGTTTCCGCTGATTTCGTCAGCTTCATATATGTAATTATATTTTATAAAATAAACTATGTATCAAAGCCGATACACAACTCAATGGATTGGGTATCTTGAAAATAATAATAATATAGATCTGAGTATTATTATTTTTTTACTTCAGAAAAATTAGCGGGATAGTTCAATCTGAGATAGTACTACACTAGGAATTCGAACTTGTTACCTACTTTAATTTTTGTATTTTATTTTCCAGCAATAGCATCTGCGGATTGTTGAAATATTTTTCGTTTTATCTACTAAAACGATCAATATTTCGTCCAGAAAAATAAAAATTGTTCCAGTGATATTAAAAAATAACCTTTTTTACCAAAACGAACGAAGTTTCAAACAAAAGAAGTGATAACTTAAATTATAATTTAAAAAATCTAAATAAAATAACAATAACACAATAACAATTTTTTTTCATGTCAGTATATTATAAGATAAACAAATTTATAACACATAAATTAATGTTATAAAAAACTGTATAAGAAATGAGAAATAATAAGAGGCTTATTTATTCTTGTAAATATAATCTTGTAAAAATATTTAATCCGACCCAAAAAAATATGGTCAAAGTTATTCTGTTATTTATAATCCTAACAATAGTTAACGATTATAATATTCACCGAGCAACGATGTCCATAAAATTAATATTCACAGCATTGCGTTTTATTCACAAACCAACGAACCACGAAAATCGAATGCACCCATTTGAGCGGACACACTACAGGACTTATAATAGATAATTATAGATGCTACCTGCATACGACGCAGCCTGCACTCTGTTCTGAACAAGAAACAAAAAATGTATCCCTTACATCAATGGTAAAATTGCTTATTTTTATATATATACAAAAGAATAAAACAATGTACAAACAACAAAAAACGGGCTATGAGTACATAATTTTAAGCATTTCATACTATCTACAGACACGTAGTAAGAATTTTATTAGTACCAGCTTTACAAGAGTAATTAAAAAATAAATTTACATTCAAAATCTTACAGCTAAAACTTATATTTCCGTCAATACCATCGGTACATTAATATATATTATAGCTGATACCCTCGACATCGTTTACGGTTTTGCTGTCAACCGCGTATGATCATCATCCGTCTTTAGCGGCTGTTTATATTAATAGTTTATAGGTTTTAGCGTTACCTTATCTTCTATCTGTGAAGAACTGGCTCTCAAATGCAACTGCTGGAACACACCTATAGGTATTTGGTATTACGTTTTCAACTTGAAGGTGGCAGCTACCCAGATGGCCATTAGAAAAAGCCCTGCACCATGCTATGGTTTCTTCACCATGTTTCCTTCACCGAAAGCTCAAGATCATTGTAGATGGACTTGAAATCACGTCCTTGACGCAGCGTCCGTACACACTACCACTGAGCTATCATCGCTTCGTGTCTACGTTGTGCAAGGAATATATCCATACCAAACTTCAAGCCCGTAGTACTAGTAGTTCTGGAGGTGATGAGTCAGTCAATTATATTTTACTTATGTACATATATATATAAATAGAATATATTATTCCTTGATAATTATGGTATTTGCAATTGTTTACCTACTTTTATTTAAGTTTCTTTTTTCTCTACATAATTTCCTTTACGAGCTAGTAGTGAGGTTTTTTGTTTGCTTTCGCATGCTTTGTTTATCACCACATCGTCTCATTCCTTATCACACAGTCATTTAAGTTAGAGGATAGCTATGAACTTTATGTATACTAAAAATCTTTTACAACTAAAACCTTGAAAGGTCATATCTTGTTGCAGTAAGCAGGTTTGATAAAATAATGTCTCTCTGTAAGACACATCATTGCAATGGGATAACTTTTCAAGGTTTGGTACTGCAGTCGGATTGACATAATAGTGTGCACATATAAACAACAATTCACGAGTGGCGACTTCGAACCGTAAATCGCTACGTGATCATGTTTGGAGCCGCTCAAGTATTGCGTAACGCAATTTTTAATATTTTCGATCCCCTCCCTACGTAACACGCCGTAACATTTTTCTGTACCTCCCCCCTTCCTCAAACGTTACGTAAGTGTCCATTTTTACCTCAAAGTATAATTATGTTCTACCTCTTTCTAATAATAAACTCTTAAAATAACGTAACGTTTTACCAGACCCCCTCACCCTCAAATAGCGTTACGTAATACTTGAACGGCCCCTTTACCTCAAGAAGGCTATGGGAACCCGCCGGATGCGAACAACGTAGAACCAATTGTTATAGCGGTCTTTGGAGAAGGCCTATGTCTACTAGTGAACGGATGCTGGCTAAATAGATGATTGAATATATAGTCTGGTAGAACCTATGCGAGGGTCAACCGATTAAGCACCATCACTATGTCCATTTGTAACTATTCTCACGTTGTTTTGTTCTGATCCTCAGGATGCGGTCAACAAAACCCATTGACGTTGCAACACAGTACTCAGATATCAGATAGAATAAAAGTAAAAGTGGTAATGACTTTTCTCAGTTGGGACTCCAGTCTTTCTACACTTGGTTATAATTAATCATGGCTTACAGTAATCACGTATTATCAGATGAACTGTAAAAATACGTACTTACAAAGTTATTTTCTTTATTATTTATAGTTAAGGTTTGACGTTATGGCAGCAATCTCACTTAAAGGACGTGAGTTCGAATCCACCTACAATGAACTTGAGCTTTCGGTGAAGGAAAACATTTTGAGGAAAACATAGCATGGTGGTAGAGCTTTTTCTAATGATCGCCTGACTAGCTACCCCTCAAGTTGAAAATCTGCCACCAAATACCAATAGGTGTGTTCCGGCAGTTACACTTGGGAGCCAGTCCCTCCACAAGTTTAGCGTGTCTACCAACTTGGGCCGTATCGACACTTAAAATCAGGTGAGATAACACTAAATCCTTAACTATAATTTTTTTTATCAAAGCAGTCATGAGGACTGTCGACAGAAGTGAAAACTTCAAATATAAACAAACAGTTGTTAAATCAAAACTAATAAGAACAGATATAGTGTGTACGATAACACGTCACGTAACCATCTCGATGACGACTTACATGAGTTTACTCCCTATCCCCAAACCTTCCTATAGAAGTGTTCACTTCAAAAATAGTATGGATACAATAAATAAAAGATAATAGAATTGTATTGACTGTATATTTCTCGGAATTTTGTTCTTAAAGAAATTAATTTATAAGAATACTATTTCTATACAACATACACATGAAGCACATGAATCATCTACACACAAGAATTCATTATGTACACAGAATTTTAACAATCACAATCAGTCCAAACTAGGATAAGAAATTCTTTCTCTGACGTTGTGCAAACGGCATTCGTTTCGCTTGGAATGGCATTCCTCGAGGTTGTTCTTGGTGCTTTTTCTTCATCGTTATCTCGACGTTAAGAAGATCGTCTAAACGCTGAAATAATATAAAAAATTTAGTTGGTCTATAGAGAATAAAACATTAAAAATGGAACCTTTATGTTTTATTTTTGTTGTTGGGTGGCCCTGAATTAACACACACGTGGAAAAGTAAAAAAGATTACACTAAAAAAAACTATATTATAACGTATTAAGCAAAGTATGCCTCAAAATATGAACTATCAAATATATCTATCTTCACATCTAACTCAAGATGACGGATCCTTTAATTGTCCGTAATATCAGTTATTAGTGTTGCCCAAATGCAAGACCAAGACAAGACTTAAGCTAGTCTTTGTATTGGTCTTGCAGCAAGAGTCTCGCAAGTCTGGCAGGTCTTGCAATGACTATGCTATGATACACTTGTTGTACACTCTTTCAATCAAGCAGCGTCTTTTTTGGAAAATTATAATTACCGAAGCGACCGACCGATGATGAATTAAAATATCGAATAACGTAAACAGATAGATCATATTATTTATTGGCGAAAAAACTGTAACCATGCTCGATCTATTTATTTATTACGTTAGTTTTAAACTTAAGCTTTTAAACTTTAGTTGAAATGTAAAAAGATTGTCTTTTACTTGATAAAAGTTGTCACTGTCTGTTATTATTTTATTTTAAGTGACCAGTTGAATTGTATAATATAATAAAAATGGTGATAATTTTCTCCATAATTATATGATCTACGAATGTTATTTGATACATAAATACTATTGTATAAAAAAAAATGTTTATTTTATAATCGCATAACATATTTTGTTCACATGTAATTGGACTCGAAGATTCTTACTTTTTGTTGAGGTACTGTCGATAATAAAATTATCGACGTTTTAGACATATTATCATTATACAATGATAAGTTAGATACATTATAAATTATGCTATATACAGCATATGCAATGCTGCACTTTTTGTCAGACTAATTTTTTATGAGAAGCGAGATACGGCATCGGACAGTTTAATACGTTTATTTGACTTTTTTATGTATTTATTTCAAAGCATTATAGTATTTTAATAAAATTTGAGTTGGGTGAGTGGACATTTTGGACATAGGTTTTTTTTATTATTGTTTTACTTGTATAATAGTTTTTTTAATGCAAATTCGTATTTTATTCTTATCGTCAACTTATTGAGAAATAAATGTTTTCGCAAGCAATAAAAATTTCACGATTAGAACTATTTGAACTTGATAAAAAATAAAAGTTTTAATTATGAATATAAATTGACAACTTGATAAAAAATAAAAGTTTTAATTATGAATATAAATTGACATATTTGTAAAATAAAGTGTATTATTATACATTTAGTGTTATGTAGTCGCCGTTTACCTTTATCGAGTATTCACTTTTTTGTTCGATATCCATATTTCATTAATTCATTCTTTTATTACGCTAATAATATAAATAAGATAGTGTATCTAAAATAAGTTATCAAATAAATTAGTTGTGTATGACTTCACTAGTCTACCCTGACAAGAGTTCACAACGTTTATCTTTGGTCAAACATCACATTTTTTCTGTTTAATTTTTCATGCCAATAAGATCTATAATGGAATGTCAACTTTGGGCGCTTAAGACCTTTTAAACGGGCTTATAATTATTGCTGTCTTCAAAACAGCAGAACACTTGATAAATACTGTCTTCTTTTAAAAAGTATTTGTATATAATGACAGCGGATATTGTTTGAAATATAAAAGAAACAATATCAATGAAAGATTTTATGTATGCTTCGATGCTGGCCGTCTGCCTAATAGAATGTATTTTGCAAATTATCTTAAGATCCATCTGATTTATTCGAAAATGGCTTAAACGTGCCATTTTTAAACTCGATATTTCATTATTTAAAGCTATGTTTTTAAATTTTTTTATTAGTGTATTTTCAACACTAAATATACATTTTATTACTTCTGCCAAACTGCATGACAGTTTATTGGCAGATGTACGATTACTGCAGTACTCACAAGATGTCAACAGCGTGAACGAATGCCTTTGAATTAACTGGGAGACCGCAAGAGTCTTGCAGGGCTTTGTCTTATCTTACGAAAGTCTTGTACGATCCAGTCTTGGTATTGTTCTTACTAATATTAGGCGGTCTTGGTCTTGCTAAAATGCAAGAACAAGGCCAATACTACAAGATCGGGACTGATTTTGGGCAACACTTACTGATATAAAAATTCTGAGCCCTTTACCACATACTTTTTCTATACGATCTCTTTATATACGGTAATCTATATAATAATTAACTATCATTGACACATTATATAGCGGTAATCTTGTTTGATTCGAATCGTCGAATGCGTCTAATATACGTCTTGTGTTGACTAATACGGCTCCACACATATCGGCCAATATTAGTGTTACATTAGCACACAAACGCAACACAAAAGTAGTTGTATATATAGCGATTGCTCTGCCAAATCTACTGTATGCCTCTAAAATGTGGTGCCTCTATCACAAGCATATCTGCACTTCAGAGAATTTCTATCAAAAATTCCTATGCGACATTATGAACACCCACTGGTTGGACCACGTTCGTAACACGGACGATCTACTAAGAGCTAATGTCGAAGGAATAGAGGCTCATCTATTGCAGCGGCATGTCTTACAGAAGAGTAATGAAGCGCATCTTCGAATACAGTCGGGATAGTATTATATCATAATCATAAGTTGTTAAAATATTATATTATAAATTTTGTCTAATTTTGTTTATTAGGGAACCAGCCAATGTAGGTATGCAATTTTGCTGATATCAAATGAAAAGAACTTTATAAACTTCAATAACGAACACACAAAAACAAACTCAAAGCAATTATTAGTCGATCACATAAATAGTTGTCTTGTGCGGGACTCCAACCCACAGCACTTCGACGCGGAAGTTGCAGCAAAGCAACTGCTTTAACTACTAGATCAACCGGCTCCAGTTCTACTTTTTAGTCTCTGAACATCAGTAGAGATCGTGACCGCAACGCTAACCCTATAAAGTATTAAGAAAACATTGTACAGAGCCCTAGCCCCTATATGCGCACATTCTGTGGGGGCGCTTTTTAAAGAAGAAATTCATCATAAAAAGGCCTTCGTTCTTCATAAATTCAGCTAACATCCGCTCTCTGGTGTTCCGTTTTTCAACTTCAAATTGCCTCACTCTCATCTGTTCATCGCTTCGTTTGTCCAGTTACGCATTGAAGTCGCCCATCACGACGTGTGTTTTGTAGAAGTGTACGGCATTTGCAATGTCTTCATATAACTGCTCCATCTCATCGTCAAGGTGTGCCGATGTCAGTGCGTTGACATGTATCACCGTCAAAGAATACCGTTTTGATATTGTGACTATCACCTACGCGACCCAGGTTGACACACTATCAATCTTAATGATTTTGTTAATGAGGGACTTATACGCGAAAAACCCAACACAACCTCCCAACACGACCTTGGGATAACTGTTCATCCCCCCGGTTGTACAGCACGTTGCCTGAATTGAGAACTATTACATTCTGTCCTTGTCTTCGAACTTCCGACAGTCCTATAACATCCCAGCACAACTTGTTTGTAGCTTCTTCCATGTACACAATTTTTTATTTATCCCGCAACATTCGAACGTTATACGTTGCCAGGTCCAGTCGTCCCTTAGCACCCTCTATATAAATTTAATAAATAATATGTAGAAACGTTAAATAGACTTCATTTGAACTCACCTGACTGTCAATAAGTTGACGGTCTCGAAGCGCTTTCTCTATATCATCAAATTCTTTTTTCACGTCATTATTGTCACATTTATTGACAGCTTCACGCACGTTTGTTATCTGGCAACACAAATAATATGAAATTAATTAAATGTTATACATTGAAGCCATAATGACTCAGTTAGTTATGTGTACGGACACCGCGTCAAAGGACGTGAGTTCGAATTCCTGCAATGAGCCTGAGCTTTCGGTGGGGGAACACACCTTGATGAAATCGTAGCATTTTTTTTTCGATTATGTCGATGTCTATATGCTGTTAGCTTTAACGGCTTTCACAGCGTGACCGAACTTTGGCTTAGGCACTCAGCCCGAAGCAGTCAACACAAGGAAGCCATGAAGTGGTCAATCCTCGGCTTCGACTGCTGCCTGGGACCCGAAAAGGAGCTGTGATCCTGACTAATCTTAAATATCCAGAATCCTATACTAAGCAGGAAAGTTACTCAGCTACAACGCGAACTAAGAGCGCGAACTAACCTCCTAAACTAAAGGATTGTACTGGTTTTGCATCAGGGCGGAATGACTGGACTGTCCTACAATGACTAAAGAGGCCTTCACATTTATCACAATAGCAAGGTGGTAGTGCTTTTTCTAATGCCCACCTGACTAGTTAGACCTTTATTTATTAACGTAGTGTTTAAAATCCTATGCTTCACGGAGTTCCTTATCTCATCGCCTAAACGCAATACCTTGGTTCAGGCAAGGTCGAAAAGGGCGCGTGGTAAAACTCGTAGGGTTATAATCACCGAACACTACCCACTAAAAGGCACCACGGCGACACTTCAAACTCCCGTGTTGTGAGAGACAGCACTCACACTTCTTCTAATGAATGAAAATGAATGAAAATTATCTTAGTAATCCAAGCCAACCTCACCTACAGGCGGCCCACCCTGCCGAGTAATTGACGAGGATCTGACGATTGTTGGTCCCACATTTGATGTGGTCATAACGGTTAAGCTTGTAATACTTGATCCATCAACAGCTTGGTGGTAGGGCTATTGCCAGACTCGTTGGCGACCACTCTCGAGTATAGACTACAGCAAAATAAAGGTTCAGTATGAGATGTTCCGGCATAGTGAACGAGCATGGCCTTTTCCGTCAAGGTCAACAACATGGCTGTAATACGCCTGGTGTTGCAGCTGTCCATAAGCGACGGTAACCAGTTACCATCAGATGGGCCGTCTGACTGTTTGCTGTCCAGCAATTGCACTTGAGAGCGAGTCCTTCCACTAAGCTTAGTGTGTTCACTATCTTGGGCCACACCGTCATTTAACATCAGATGAGATTGTGGCCATAATACTGAGGCTTAAGTGTAAAAAAAAATTAATAATCGACTACATACGGTTTCTTCAAAGAAAGTATGTTTATCCTTTTGATTCGGCACGTCAATATCCAAAACACCTCTCAGTACTGGCAGAGTATCATCGACTCTTCCCATTTGAGCCAGAGCTATGGCCTGCAAAAAAGGAAGATAAATATACATATAAAACAGTAGTTACTAATAAGTTATATAGACACAAAGAGAATTATCTCACTTTTTTAATTTGTCATGTAAATGGGTATTTTTTTTTATTCCAGAATAGATTTTATTAGCAACATTTGAATGATTATGCTCTATTACATTTCATATATGACTTTTTAACTATATAGCTCATATAGCAAAAGATGAGAAGGACTGATCCCTTTGATCACCACACAAAAATCAGTCACAAGTAAAAATATATGTAAAAACTGATAAATAAATGAATTAATATAGACAGCATTTTTGAACACACCTTAATATTTCTAATAGTAACATAATGTTTTTTCTGTTGTGATATCGATTCCAAGGCTATATGAGGGGCGCCCTGTTTTAAAGCCAATGCTGTGGACAAAAGAATGTAGTATAAAACTAGGAACAAAAAAAAATCCTTATTTAATAATAATCCTCTATAATCAGCATTCTTAATATTAAAATTAGATTAGCATTTACCCGCGGCTTTGCGGGTAATGGCTTTTGGCGATAATGGCGTACACAATACACATAAAAGATAGACAGAGACATATGCTGTCGCGGGCTTTCTTATAGGACTATTTAATTTTCATTTCAAAACATTTCCATTATACATTATATACATGTAACTATAAATAAATTGTCTACATAGGTAGACGCCATAATTAAATTGAGTGTTTCTCTCTATAAGTTGATGATCTTCATCAGCTAACTAGTTTTTATATACGGCTTCGCTCGCGTTAATATTGATTATGTACAACAAATCGGATAACGTCGTAAAAAGTTTAATACAAAGTTTATCCCTCCCTTTGCCCCACTTCCGAAAAGTTTTAGCATGACGGAAAATAAAGAATGTGCTTTAATCATACTCCAGTTTCACCATAATGTTTTCATATTCCAAAAACAAAAACTAATTGTAAGGATGCGAACTCACAGCGACGTACGCCATGTCCGTACATGCTACTGCAGAACCCTAATTGAATTAATAATTAATAAAAAAAATATAGAATAATCAAGAAAAGCACAATAGCAACCTGCAAAGAATGTTGAAGCTCTTCTTAATGGTGATGTTCCAGTCGAAGCCATATCGGACCAAAGTTTCGATGCATACTTCATGCTTTCCGGGGTGTTCTAGAAATATTAAAAAAATAAATCTAGAAGCTTATATATTGCAGTTCTTCAACAATATACTTTTACTCTGTGATATATTTTTTAAACGCATGTCACAAAGCTTAAAATATCTGAAAATAAATATTTAATTGTCTTCCTTTTTTTGTTAACATTGTGAAAAAGTATAAAACATACTTTTATATCCTCTCGTTTATGCAGGGTAGGGCCGGAAAAGGTGCGACACGCGGACATTCACCATATTCAATTCAATATTTAATATTATTTTTTAAAAATAATATTCAATTATTTTTTAAAGTCTTCCACACCAAAGTATTATTCATAAAGCGACTAGTTAGTCTAGTGACACAATGGATCTTAGGTTATATGCATATATATAACATTTACCAATTAAAATTTATAAATATTTATTTGTGATAGTTAACATTGGTCAAATTGCCAACCTGTTTATCAACAGCTAATCATATTATTTCAAATTCATGTCCTTTTGACT
This sequence comes from Actias luna, assembly GCA_039707435.1. NCBI lineage: Eukaryota > Metazoa > Arthropoda > Insecta > Lepidoptera > Saturniidae > Actias > Actias luna. The sequence continues at coordinate 8,404,545 of JAZHAC010000006.1, read as the reverse complement.
TATGTATCTAATATAATATTCCCTTTCATTTATGTAGTTTATAGTATCACATCCCTTTGCATTGTTTCATTAACATTGGAAAGCAAGGCCCTAACTGTCATTCAGTGTTTCTCATGGACACAATTTAAACACCTAAGTTCACACTGCACATATTACCAATTAATTAAATTTAATTAGAAACTATTTTCAATTTTTAATTGAGCATAATAATATAAACTAATTCAAAATTACAAGAATTTCATTTAGTTCTTTCCTCTGCCACCATTACATATAAATATCCATTAAATATTTTTACTGAGGGTTAATTTTGTGAATTCCTCACCTGTTTATAACATGCGGCCAGTATCAACACTACAGGATACTTTGGAAATTTAGACATGTTTATCTGCTTCTCTTGTACCCTTTCAAATACTCGATACATTTCATCATACATCTCATTATTGTATAAAAGATCTAGCAATATCTGATATGTCACAAGTTGATCAAAAAATCCACTATTGGCTGGATCTTCAAAACACTGAATCATAATTAATTAACAATATTATTATTTAAATAAATAAATAAATAAATATTGACATAACCTAAGATTTTATACCAGATTGATAGCACTAGTAATTGTAGTGTCTACAAAAATAATGGAAAATAGTACATTTGAAAAATTGAAAATGAGGTATCAAGCTTTTTTTATATACTAAGATGACAAACCAGGCTAATGGTAAGCAATTGCAGTAACTCGTGTAATACCTGGGGCATCAATGTGTATTACCACCCTTAAATCCTGTTCTTCAGTGACCTTTGGATACTCTTTTAACACAAGATCCCAACACAAGTATTATTTGGCTCTGATCTTTTGCAGGATTTAGATATTTCACAAACCAAGTAGTAGCAAGTAAAGGAAAATCTTGAAAGAGATATCTCTGTGCCCTACCTGTCTTCTAAATAAACTAATTAGAATTGGAAACCCTAGAGACATATATGTACAGATAAAAGAGTAGATTAATGCCAAATCTGTTAGTTTAATAATACAATTATGTCATCACTGATGATATTAGAAATATGTTATTGCTAGAAGTTAAACAAAAATTAAATAGTGTTATAAAATAAAGGAGTGTTTTTTTTCTTAACAAACCCTACTAAAAACGTAATATTCAAGCTAAATATAGAGTGTATCTTTAATAAGCATATATTTTCCCTTTTTTTATTTAACATATTCAAAATACCTTCTTATAAAATATCTTCTTTAAATGAATAATTTGCTACATGGACATTAAAAACTAGATTTTTTTATTTAAACTGACTATTTTGTTAGCCTGCAGAAGTTTGACAATTTACAAGGCTGTAAAAAATATATTTTTATTATATTTGGTAAATATTTCATTATAAAAAGTAGGGGTCATTTTCTAAAGACAAGTCTACTCAAAAGTAATATTATTGTGGCCAAAACAGCTTATATCATAGTTTTTTTTTTTTTTTTTTTTTTAAAGCTCCGGCATTCATCCCTAACATAATCAGGGAGGTGTGTTGAGTAAATTTTTCAGGTGTGCCTTTATATCATAGATTCTCAATCTGGGCGGTACCACCCAAATGGGTGCTAAGGCTATCTGAGGGGGTTATTGAAACTTCAAGTGATATTGGGGGATGCTAAAAAAATCAGTGCATTTCTCTACAAAATTGTGTAAAAATATTAGATAAAGTATTTCTGCTGGGTGTTGGGCATTCGATTTTCTCTAAAGTGGTTGATACATCAAAAAGTTTGAGCAACAGTGGCCTATATAATGTAGTGACTTTTAAAATAAAAGCAATACCTCTAAAGCTTCTTTCGGTGCATCATGAAAATGGAACATTCTCATTACTACTGGTCCAAATACAAATGAACCAAATCTATATTCTGAGGTTTGAGTGTTGAATCTGAAATTAGATAGAATTAGACTGATTACATTATAATAACAATTTAATCAAAAAGATAACAAGTTATTGAAATGGCATTCTTCTCTGGTATTCACAATAAAGTTCAACCAATATACAAAACTTATAAGTTAAAAAAGGCATCTAATGTTTTTTTTTTTATTCCTTCTTTATAGCTATTTGCTGATATTTTGTAGAGAAAATCATTAATATGAGAAAATTGTGATTTCATATAAATTTGATTTATAATGAAATAATATTAAATACCAATTAGTAGATAGATGCTTTTTAAATAAGCACCATTTCACAAACTGAAATGGCAATCAAGACAGATTTCCATAAAATGTGTTATAAACCTATATACATACTTTTTTACCATTTTCAATACCAGTCCTATGTCTGCAGGTTCAGCTATGTGTACCATATTTTTTAAGTCCTCTGTGAATATCATGTTTTTAGAATCAGAAACAAAATCATTCATCTTTGTCCTGAATTTGTCTGAGAAGTTTGCAAACTGTTCTTTGATTTTTTTCCTTGCTTGAAGATAGTTGTCTATGCCAAGTGCAGCAGGAGAATACAGTTGTTTCACTGAAATAAATAACTTCTTGATTTACTAAGTAATCATCTGTTCAGGGCATTATAAATAATATTCCAGTACATCCGTATTACAGTGTATTACTATGGATTTTTATGTTGCGCAGCATAGTGACTACATTGTACCTGATATTAAGTACAGTACAATCCTAATCAGCAGCGACTGCCAATGAACCACAATTCACTGCCAATCACCGTTGTCATGCTGGCCTGCTTATGTACTTTTTTACACCTCTTTTGAAGGACTCAATTTCATAGGAACATGCTAATGGGAAGATAGTTCCACAGTACAACAGAAATGAGAATCAGCAAACTTTTTTGTTTGAGGTTAAATATGAGTCACCATGAAGCTTTGACAAGATTACAGCAAAAATGTGTACTTCTATGTAAATATATTTTAAACATAATCCATGCTCATGACATGACAGGCAGACCCACAGTGTACTATCCACCACCATCCATCCACATAATGAGATAATGGGAAATCACGAGAATAAGCACTCAGTCACACCACTGGCCAACTGTAATGAAATAAAGACAACAGAATACAACCCTCTTAAACAGGCAACAACGCAACGATTTTTGCGGATAACTATATGATTCGTCTATTTAGCCCACTACGCCTTTGTAAAACTAATTGTATACGAAAAAACATAATACTTGCGAACAGTACACTACATACAATTTCAGCTATGCTTATTTTCGTAATGCTATTGGCGATAATTGTTTTTTTTCTTTATATATTGTTTATATTTTTAATAAATATGATCATTATTTACATAATTTCTTATAAGCGAATCATTTATCTTGTATAATTGTACAGCATTGAACAAATCGAAATTATAATATAAATAATATCGTCTTCAATCAGTTATATATGAACATTTATTCATTATTAATACCTTGTGTCACATATAATGTCCTGTAGGGTGTAAATAAACGTAAACCAGGATTCAATGAAGCCTTAAGCACAGAATTTAAAATTAAAGCCATTTTATATTTATTATAATACGGTGAATGTAACCAAATATACAATAAAAATTTCTAACAAAACTATTTTAAATTTAGAGGTTATTTTAGATTATGAGACAATAGAGTTGAGTGCTACACCGCGAAAAATTATATTAACTCATTATACTGTGAAGTAGATATTGATTTAGTAATTGTATACCAAATTGTGTTTAAATATAATATGTCATATACTTCTATAAATTCAAAATCCCTCAAATATTAAGATACTTTTAAGGATTTCAGTTCAATATTTGTGATCTAAAAAATATACTACTGCACTATATGGCACACACATAACTTCTTCATAACTCTTCGGCCCGTTCCAATCATTCCAATGTGTATTAAAAAAGGTACAACTGCGAATAAAAATAATATTGCAGCAGCTCTGAATTGCATGACATTTTATATAGGTTTTAAATCGATAATATTCATGAAACGAGGACTAGGTTTTTAAACAGTCTTTGGTAAATAGCGTAATAGCTGGTTTTCTATTTCCAATACTAGACGTGGATAATACCTTTTAATAGATTTCATTTGGAGTAAAAAAATTGAGTGGCAGCACTGGCAACACAGCTTATTATTTTGTAATGACGTAAGAAAGATGTAAGTCGTAAAACTTTGTTATATCTGTATAAAACATAGAAGTATACATTTCTGAACACTTTTTAATTTTGTGTTTCTTTATTTTAATGTTATAATGTGTTTAACTTATGTTTATCCTATGTGTAAATTGTGACTTTGAAGTGTTTGATGTTAGTGCTCAAAGACAAAATATTCCAAGTATATTTTAAAATACATCATTTTATGGTGTTCTTACGTTTTGGGTTGCGTTGTTACGGTATCTTAATTATGACACGTATATCTAAGGAAGATACATCCATAAACATTACATCAAATGTAGATACTGTAACCAACACAAAACGTTTAAGTGACGATAACAATTATAACTAAAACACGTTCATCGCTTTGCTTAATACAACAAACTTAAAAATGGTTCCTTTTTTATGTTTATTGTATTACATTGCCTGAAATTTTCATAAAACAGTACTCATATCATGACTTCTGACTAATAAGAATAACCTTAAAAGCCACCTGCAATATCTATATTATCATTAATAAATATAAAATTAAGTCATGCTATGTGTACTGTATTCATAAATACTATGTTTAGTCAATTTAAGAGAACAAAATGTATAATATATTTGTATATAAACCTAAGATTTAGAAGACAATAATGTTACGTATTTTTGTACTAAGCAGTGTTAAATCATTTTTGGATTCTATCGTATTTTGTAGAACTAATAAAGATCTTTATATTATTATTGAAAAATAAAATACTAACTGATATTTCATAATTTACTTTACACAAAATTAAAGTGTCCAAAGTGACAATGTAATTGACTAAAACAAACTTTATGTTATTCCTAAATAGAAAATATTTTAATAAGGCAGTAATATGTTATTTTCCTATTAAATATAAGTTAATTTTACAAGGAAGTTAATGCAAAAGGTTTTCATTGTAAGTTGAGTAAGCATTAGTGGTAATTAGTAATGATTAATTATCATTGTTACTATTTTAAAGGTATAAGTACTTAAAAAGTTAGAGTCAGATAAAGATGTTACAATATATCAAGCTATATTTATTTTAATCTTTCCAAAAGACTTATTCTTTTGTAAATACAATTTGCTTGTTCTTTCACTGATTTAAAATGTAGTTCAAAATATAGTAACTTACTACAGATACAGCTCTTTGTAAATAGAAAAGCATTGTTACAACACTTTAAATATATAACAATCTTGATTACAAATCCATATATATATGTATTGAAATAATTTAAGATAAGAAAATATCAACTTAAATAATAATAATTAAAGCAAAATGAACTATTATTCATTTTGCTTTAAGTACTATTTGAATTAAGAAATCAATTACTTAAACTCTTAATTGTTAAGGGTTAATTATACTACAGAGTTTGCATAATTATTTATTAAATCTTTATATTTTTTCTAGCCAAGAAAATTTCATTGAAGTTAAAATTATCTCATTGTACAAAACCATGGATGGTACCATAAAATGAGAATAAGATAGGGGACGTGATATAATACCACAATGAGTATAGATGAACAATCATTTTCACCACAAACAACATGAAAAGTATTGCAAACTAAGTAATGTTGGACCTCGACAAAGATGATAATGCACTGGGTGGAAATGTAATCAAAGATCTAGTTCACAATAATAATGAATTATATATGCATAATGTCAAATTCATGAGATTTTTTTGTTTAGAATACATTCATCCATAACATTATGACAACAAACTCATGAAAGTGGCAATAATTTATGCTTCAAAAATGGTTATTTTTTTATATATTTTTAATTTAAAATGAACAATACTGAATGATTCTTTTTTTCAGATTACCTGTACAAACTCATTCCAAATCAAAACTAGTGTTTTGTATTAGCAACCAAAATGGAAAACTATAAAAAAAAATCTTACAAACGAAGCAAAGAAGATAAAGTGACAACAAAATCAAAAAGATGTAAACATGATGATGATTCAAAAACACCCCCATTACCAAACCTTAGCATAAAAGAACTGCTAAAAGAAAGGGAACTATTACGAAAAGAGTTGAACTTAAGTACCAAACCACCCACAAGCAATAGGCATACTAAATCTAGAAGTAAATCCACACATGAAAGCAATAAATGGAAAAATACCAAAGATGATAATGTATACAGTACAAAGAAAAAAAACTACACAAATAGGCGAAAAGAAACAAAAGGAGCAGTTCGTGAAAAATCTCCAGAATATCAAGAATATAACCAATTAGACTCGGAAGATGAAGAAATCATTATTGAACAAATAAGAAAACAACGAAAACAGTTATTAGAAAAATACAAAATTTCTGATGATAATAAAAGTAATCACAAAGATACGAACCAACTAGATTCAAAAAGCAAAACATCTAACAATAATATAACTGAAAATAATAGCAAAAATGAAGACACCAATGAAAAACCAGATAAACAAGTTACTGACATGTTTTCTGAAAAAGATGATTTTGATCATAATTCTCAGAATGAAAAATTAAATATAAATAAGGAAAGTAGTCTACAGTTACATGATAACTGGGATGATGTGGAAGGATATTATAGAATAAATATTGGTGAGGTTATTAATAAGAAATATTCTATAAAAGATACATTGGGCCAAGGTGTCTTTGCTAATGTTGTTCGTGCACATGATAACCAGGAAAATAATATTGTTGCCATAAAAATGATCAGAAACAATGAACTGATGTATAAAACTGGGCTAAAAGAAATTTCTATTTTAAAAGAAATAAGTAGTGCAGATCCAGAAAATAAATACCACTGTGTTAAGTTTTTGGAGCATTTCTTGCACAGAGGACATCTCTGCATCGTTTTAGAACCGCTTCACATGGATTTACGATGTGTGCTCAAAAAATATGGTAAAAATCATGGAATAAATTTAAAAGCAATAATAAGTTATAGTAGACAACTATTCTTAGCATTAAGGCTTTTAAAAAAAATTGGAATTATTCATGCTGATGTAAAGCCAGACAACATTTTAGTAAATGAAAAAAAAAATATTCTGAAACTCTGTGACTTTGGTTCTGCTTTTAAAATAGACGAAAATGAACCTACTCCATATTTAGTGTCAAGATTTTATAGAGCTCCAGAGATAATTTTGGGTATACCATATAAATGTGATGTAGACGCATGGTCAGCAGCTTGTACAATTTTTGAAATAACCACTGGGAAGATTCTATTTACTGGAGCATCTAATAATAAAATGCTGAAATGTTTTATGGATTTAAAAGGCAAAATACCTAATAAGTTAATAAGAAAAGGAAAATTTAAAGACCAGCATTTCAATTACAACAATAATTTTCTACTACATATTAAAGATGCATACAATGGTAGAGAAAGACGTGTTGAAGTTCCTAATGTTAATATTACGAGAGACTTGAATGAAGAATTGAAGAATTCATATCATAACTTAACACACAATGAGGATAGTAAATTATCACAACTTAAAGACTTACTAGACAAAATGCTTATGTTGGATCCTGGTCAAAGACTATCAATTACTGATTGCTTAAAGCATCCATTTATACAAGATGAACTAAAGAAGTAGTATTAATGAGCAATAAATTCATTTAATTGTATAATTTCTTTTAATTTCAAACTACATATATACCTACATACATCCAATTCTTGAATATCATATACATTGTCAATTAATTAAAAAAGGTAAACCACAATATTTATGACTAATCAATTTTCTCTTGTCTATGATTCTGTTCGAACGCTTATTAAATACATTACAAGTAATTGATTATATGGGGGAAATTTCAATACACAAAATATAATATTTGCACCGGACACAAAACCGGAAAAGCCTAATTACCAATCCTCTAAATATGCAATTTGCCAATATCACTAACCTTAATTATATACTAAAATATCAGAAAGTTATGTTCACCCACATTTTTATAATGCATAATGTAAAGCATTGTCTATAAGGTTATTGAAGTGAATATCTTTATGGGTAAGCTTTGAAATTCTGATCCGCGCAACCTTTTTATATGACACTTTTCAGTATTAATATTGCAGTCTTTGGTGACGGTCGTTCTAATCTTTACCCGGACCAATCGTTTCGAAGCGACTAAAGGAGCGAGCGAGATAGAGATGTTTTACTTCTGTCATGCGGTCTTAAGAGTACAGTGTGTTACAGAACCACAGCAAAGCGATGGCACTATCTGATGATAAGCACAGTACAATACAAAAATGGCTATCGAGAAATCGGCAATCTACCCGAACTGTTGCTGTAAGGGACCAGCTACAGATTACAGCCTACAAATTTCCTGAAATTTGAATACTCCTTCCCCCGTCTTTGTTACTAATGGTCACGTTTGTGAGACTGCATCCTTCCTAGTGTGACATCATATATTTTGCAATTTTACACTAATAAATTAAAACAGAATATCAATAGTCCATATTTTATATTGTATTGGTTCAATATATTAGTTTTATTGAATCTGGCATCAGGCCTACTCTCACTCCTTGTCACACTGCGGATCTCCTAGACCCTCTTGACGTGTTACATAATTAATGGATGACCCCTAGTATTGGGCAGCCGGTTTTATATAATATCTCATTCCAAAAAGTGACAAATTTAAAGCAAATCATTGACGGATTTATCATCATCGGGATAGCATAGTAAAAAAATATTGACGAGGCTACACCACATGGGATTAGTGGTTGCGACTCGGCCACTTACAAATCCTTACTGTATCGCTTGATTATTTGATACATACAACAATTTCGGTTCTCACTTATCACTTTCTCACAATTTCATTCTAGGAACTACCGATACCCTTTTTCGTACTGCACTATTTAAAAAAAAGTTAGTCTTCTCTTCTTCTGAAATGATAGTATGGACATAGCGCCGGATCTAGAGATTATGGCGCTTAGGACAAAATGTCAAATTGCCGCCTCTTGGAAATTTTAATATAGTGTCAATATGCAAATATATTACATAAACATTATATTTTTTTTTTGTGAAGAAGGGATAATATGTGAATTGTTCTCTCTGTTAGTAAAATTTACCATACAAGTTTTTTTATTTTACAAAAAAAACGCCAAATGCCCGTCTTATCGCCACCTAGGGCCTGAAGGACACTATTTTGCAAAGTTATAACATTCTTTAGTGTGAATATTGTATCTGATCGTATTTTATAGAACATTATTGATACTCTCGAATTGATTCAGTATAACAACGTTGCCTGTTAAATTATAATTCAAGTAGCTTCTTTTATTTTCATGATATTTTTACTTACCTTTATGCTCCCTGATAGTTGCTCTTTTCTGTACAATTGATTGATGTTTTTGTAATGATTATAATTTATAAAATAAATGATTTTATTATTTAGATATGACAGAAAACCGAATAGAAAATTTAATCAAAAAAGCTGCGCGAATCAAACAAATGTCTTAATTATTTATCAACCTTCCCACGTATATGTTTCTTATATTTCTTTTTATGTAACACAAGGAAAAAATGCGTGAGTGTCGTGGAGCACTTGTTTGAAACGAATTTCCTTAATTAATATATTATTACTATTGATTAATAAATACAAATACAATCACATAAATGAAATGAGCAATAACTTGAAACACGGAGATAACGTCTTGAAGGAATGGTAGGAAATTTCGTAATTAATTTATTTTTTCTAGTGTGTAAATAAACATTTTATTGTGTATCATTCAGTTCAATAAAAGTTAGTTATGTAAATAATTCATATTAATAACACGAATGTTTAGTTTTATTATTATTGTTTTGAACGACTGTGTAATATTAAAATATTCATTATTTCGTTCTTGGATGTTTTGTCTTAAGGTCAGGTAAACGCCATCACTGAAGCATATACAAAGATTCCTAATCCTTTTGCTACCATCACCTACCGAATTTAAGTAGGTAACGTTTATAATGTATAATTAAATGCCTATAAAAATCGCCTTTTTTACTATCAGCAGTGAAATACATACATATGTTTTTTTAACTATATGTGAATTTAAAGTTTATTTCTCACTCGTATTAAGATATGTTAAGTATGTGTTAAAATATGTCGTTAATTTAGTATCTAAAGTACCATTCCATGCTTTTGTTTTCTTTTTACGCTAACAATTGTAGAAAAAAAACAATTTGGATACAGAACTTCGACTAGAAGTATGAAAGTAGTTCCAAGTCTCCAGCAGAACGGGAGATTGAAGGGTCACCGTGGTGCTTTTTAGTGAGTATTTTAACTGTGCTTGTCATCCGAAGAGTCTTGCTGAGTCCGATGAATCATGGCTTTATTCTGGGTAGAGCTTCGTAGCATAATTGTTGTGAGGAAGCACGTAAACGGATTTTTCGCACGAAAACATACCACCTATCGTAGAGGACATTAGCATGCAAATTAAGAAAAGAGTATCCAAATGAGCTCCAGACCCGGATGGCATCACTTATATAGTATACAAAAAGTATTTATCAGTTCGTAAACATCTAAATATATTCAGAAAAATCTGGTTAGGGAAACAAATTCTAGTAGGTTATGGCAAAGCAATTTTTGTCCCCATGTCAAGAAAATACAAAGTAACTCATCCACAAAACACCGGACGCTGACTCTAACAAATACAATCTCCAGAGCTCTATTCCCACGATAGACCCGGCACCCGCACAGTGAATTCATAATTTGTGAAGAAATTACTTTCTTCATAAAAAAGAGCGGGGGTAAAACTTGCCACGACCGAGTGTGAAACGTGCCACACTTGTAGCCCGCAATAAATATAGATGCATCCATGAAAATGCGAGAGCTTGGATTAATGAGTATACTCAAGTTCCACAATGGGTAACACACCGATTCTCTTACCGGCAGATGTTCACGGATCACAGTAATGGTTTCAAACCCTATTGTTACACACCACCTCAACGGTTTGTAACACTACAATACTTACATTTTTAAACGGATTTAACCTAATAAATTAAGAGTAAATATGATAGAAATCAAGAGTTGATCTTGTTTTATTGACTCAAATTAAAGCGTACATTTAAATAACATTACAACACATTTCAGTATTTAAATAATTTTAAACTAACACAATGAGAAAACTAAAAATGTTGCATCTCAAACGCTCAATTGATCTTGAGGTATTGATTTACATTAACGGTTAAGTATTACATTTAAAAAGCGTTTCAGATTAATCTTAACTAACTCAATATAAGAGAAATGAATTGGTTACATATCAAACGCTGTATATCACTAGTTACAAAAAGAAATCAATTTATGTGGCACACAGCATTTACAATTACTTCATATTGGTTTATTTATTTTATTTAAATTATATAACACAAAAAAAAACAAGGAAAAATGTTTCCCTCATCCCTCTATCCTTTTGGTAAGCAGGCAAGGAGTGCTCCTGAGTCGGCCCTTGCGTGCTTGGCAGGTCTCCCAGCCGGAGTCACGACTCAGGCATCCACCATTCGTAGGAATTCTACTTGAAGCCCGGTGAAAAATTATTATTATACCAGGGCTGTGACATTATTTTACTTTCAGTTTAATTATTGTACTACATAAAATGCTATTTAATTTATATTTTAAAACATTACTTATCTAAAATGTAGTTTATTAAAATACTAGATGAATATTCGAGTTTTACACTGAAAAGTTACCAATCATAGTTAATGTACGTCTAAAACTATAAAGATATTTTAAGGTAATGCTGTTCACAAAAAGATTGTACGCTTAAGACTGAACGGACTTTATTGAATGGTACGACTTTTTCTAATGCCTGGCTAGTAAATACCAACCTAAGTTGAAAATCTACCCCCAAAAACCTGTAGGTGTGTTCGGGCAGTTGCACTTGAGAGCCAGTCCCTCTCCTCTACAGGCAATCTTGGGCCAATCGTCACTTAACATCAGGTAAGATTGGGGCCTTAACGCCTAAACCGTAACTATAAAAAAAGATCCCAAGACAAAAAAAAACTTTATTCCCTCTTGTCCTACATTTCACGTTAGTTTTTTTTAAATATATTGTTGTATAGTAATTAAATATCTAATTTTTACAAAAGGGAAAATGAAGGATTATGAATCCATAAATTCGTTTGAACATTTGTATTCTGTTCTTCGGGACAATAAGTCTTAAAAGATCCGCTCATTGAAGTGAGATATTGGTCCAATTCTTCTTCATTTAGATATATTTCTTAGTCGCTAAAAAACTCACAGAGTATTAGAGTGTTGTAAAGATTTCTATTTATCTCTTACCAACACAATAATGAAAAAATCTATTTTTCTTTTGAAGGCGGTTATCTGTTGTTAAAAGCCTGAAACACTTGTAATGATAACTTAATTCGTTTAGTTTTTAATTATAAAATACAGTGGAATTATAAAATTAAACCTCTTAAATTATATCATACAAACGTTCTATCGAAATAAAAGAAATATCTAAACAAATGTTTGTTACTCCATTCCAAGTTCAAATGTTAAGGTTTTACCTCGAGATAACCATCTCACTTCTAACAGAGGAGTATTTTTGTTTTTTTTTTCTCATTATCATCAGTATTCTCGTGGAGCCTCGACAGAGGCGTTGCGAAACCCTAGGGCTCCCGCGTAGCATACTTTGAGTATGGGTGACGAATAGCATATGGAACACAGACCTTGCGAAACGGATAGTTTTTGGTAACTTGACTGAAATGTGGCATAAGGAAACTGTCTAGTCTAAAAGCCACAACAGATTTGTTAAGAGAATAGATCGAGTAAATTACGTACGTACAATGATAAGATAACTATATGCCAACAATCAAGTCGTTTGTTAAGTTTGATACGACGTGAAGGAAGAACAATTTTACGGTTATTCCTGTAAATTATCACTGGGAATTTGAAATTTTTTCAGGACCAAACGTCGCGTATGTTACTCTCCTCTCTTTCAACTAACGCTATGCCAAAAATCAAGTTGCTTAGTTTGGGCGTGAAGGAAGGAGAAACAACCACTTTCGCATTTATAATATTAGTATAGAATAGTATAATATTAGTATAGAATAGTAAGGATATATATATTTCTAGCTGCCTCTTTATGTAGTCGATTGATGATAACTCGACCACAGCGTGATCTATTTTATTATAGAATAGCTATTATGAACCATCATCATAATAATATATGAAGTTTAGTTTTTAAGAAGCCATGATAGCCCATTTGGTAGTGTGTACTAGGGATGTTACGAAGGTGGGTACACCGGAGCCGGAGGTTTAGAAACTTATTTATCTTAGTGGTCGAAAAACACGAAATGGAGTCTGCAATGAGCTTGAGCTTTCGGGGAAGGAAAACATTGTGATAAAACCATAACATTGTGGTAGGGCTTTTTCTAATGCTCGTCTCTGACTCGCTATCACCCTCAATTTGGAAATCTGCTGCCATATAAATACATAATGGATAAATATTAATTTTATCCGCAACAAAGGAAAGGGTAAGGATGACGCAAAATCAAAAATAATATTAATAGATATCGTATTAATATTTAGTTTAAAAAAAATATCGTTCACAGGTTTAGCGTTATGGTTGCAATCTCACCTGATATTAAATGACGATGTGGCCCAAGATGGTGGACATGCTTAAACTCTCTCAAGTGTAAATGCCGGAACACACTTATAGGTATTTGGCGGCAGATTTTCAACTTGAAAGTGGTAGTTAGCTATTCCCGCCAGAGGAAGGATTACGAAAGCTATCCCTGGTCTCTGGCAACACGAGAGTTTGAAGTGTCGCTGTGGTGTTACAGTGGGTAGTGTTGGGTGATTAGCACCCGATAAGTCACCACATGCCCCTGTCACCTATGCCCTAAGCGTAATGATAATACGTTTGAATTTTCACGTTGTGATGTGAAATTCCGTAAACACTGGGATTTTAAACACCATGTTATTAAAAAAGGCGGTAGTTAGCTAGACGGGCATTAGAAAAAGTCCTACCACCTTGCTATGGTTTCACGATGTTTTCCTTCACCGAGAGCTCAAGGTAATTGCAGCGATTCGAACTCGCGTGTTTTGACGCAGCGTCCGTACACGCTACCACTGGGCTAACATCGACTGGAGTCCTCCTAGTTGTATGATATCCTTAATATTAATTTTAAATACTTTACCACTACTTTTTAATCAGTACAAAAAAAAGGAAAATAAAATTACAGCTTTAAAATTAAGTTATTTTATTATCTATGAGAAAAATAACAAAAATAAGTAGATGCATCAACCAAAATATCACTTACATATCTATGGACTATCACAATTCAAAGGAAAATATGTATATGCATGTATGCAAGAAGATCAGTATGTACATATTTTGTGGTAGAATGAATAATTCTAGAATTGACATGATTGTATTAGTTACAAGATTATATTCACGCACGTCGTTTCATGATAGAAATAAAACTAAGCCTCATATGAAACATAATTAATATACGAAAGTAGGATTTTAATACTGCAACACCAGAAAAATATCATTTAAGATTCGAAAATGAAAACAGTGAGATTAAATAGTTACTATTACACTTCAGTTATTTCGATTTGACAATCAAATCAAAATATAAATTAAAATAGGAAAATAACAATAATCACAGATAGTTTCAAACAGCAATAAACGTAGTTTTCAATTAATCACACCAGCAGTTACACAGAAAACATAACAAGAAAATTAGGTAGGTTTATAATCACAGTACCTATAATTCATTAATTATATAAAAACCAATCAAAGTCACATTTATAAATTAACATAGAATAACACAATTTTAAAATGATTTCACTTATAACAAAGCATTTTCGGTAGCACACTTTATACATATCATATAAAAAAAAAACTATAGACAGTTGGACAATTACACACAAACCCGTAAATATATGATCTTAAATTGACATCACATGTATACAGAGCCGGATTTAGATAAAAAGAGGCCATTTATGAGGCCCTTTCACTTCTCGTGCTTATCATATACATACATTTTTATGTTTTTCTCCTTACTTTCACTCCGGTGTTTAATGTTCACTATTTTTAGACTAGTGTGTTGTGAGCTTGTGCATTAGTCTTAACATTCCAAAGTCGAGCAATTTTCGAGACTGCAATGAATTACATCTTTTGTGTTCGTACAGCAATGCAAATGTTTTATTATTCAGAGAAATACTCTCACAATAGATGATTTTTAAACTCATTTATTTTTTCATTACATATTAAAAAAATGTTATTGAATAAATTTTTTCGTAGACGTCCGGATGTCTATGTATATGGATGTGTAATGATTACGGTCAAAAAACTTAATGTATTGGGAGCATTTCTTTTTTAATAGCTCTATAATGACATCAGATTACTTCCTATTTAATATGAATACTTAAATCTATGTCATTCAATTATAATTACGTTATGAGGCGTGCACTTTTGGATTTTCCAAACTATATATTATTTTAATTTTGCTACCAACTTGAATATAGACACCTCTTTATCTTGATAACCTAGGTTGAAGCCTAGTTAGCCTATAGGAAAACCCTACTTTGCATGTATAACACAGTGTATAATGTAATTTTAAGGTCACATATTTACTGAGAGACGATCTGTTATTACCTTCATAAAGTGTTCTTTCGAATTCATATATGTATAGTCGGAATACGTTTTAAAAAATTAATTTTTCCCACACATCAACGCGTTTAATAAACTTAAAATACACCGTAACTTACAGTTTAGTTATATAATCTCATATTACGTTAGAATTTAATATTTAGAAATTATGATATGAAGCATTAATTGAGAAATAAATAACTTCAGAAATTGCATCCATTAGATTGGTTCGACAACTATACTATTCGTAAGTTCGGTGTCGCTTTGGCTATATGAAATATTTAATACCAAATTAGAATAGAGAGACAAATGCAACTAAAGTTGCAAACTTTATCTGTAAACTAATTCCCCCACGAATTATTAAAGACATTTAATAGTACTTTATCTTTAAAATAAGTTTCTAATTATCTTAAAAATACAAACAACTTTTATAAAATCGCCAGTTATATTTAGACAAACCGCCTTCTAAAATAAACTATTCAGCATCGGAAAAGATATTGCGTGTTACTTTGTTTACTAGATGTTTGCATTCAAAGAGGTCACAAAATAATATACGTATATTATATATAAGAGAAGAAAAGACAATAAATATTTGGCCTCTATACATTTCAAAATATGAAACAAATATCATCGTTGATGTGATGTTCATTTAAAAATCAATATGATTACCGACTAACAATTGGCGCAGTAGCTAAGGCGAGCCAATGTGGCCCTTCAAATCTCGACAATTCTTCTAGAAATATTTGGAAGCTTCTGGACTAGCTACCTAACCCTGTAGGAACATAAGTTTTCCATAAATGTCGTCTCCCTTAAAATTCCACAACTTAATTAAGTCCAGTAGTGAATGTTTATCATTTGATTTATTTATTATATCATATATTTTCAAAGAGAAATATGTGTTAATAATTATGGACATTAAAGATATTTTAAAACTAAAAATCACAAGATAAGTCACTACTTTAGTAACTTTAATAGTATCTACAATTATTTTATTTGTATATAGATAAGTGTAGCTACAATTATATTAGTAATATAATGTCAATATTAATGGATGGATCCATTACACAGAGAGGTTCTATTAGCAGAAATTGGGTTATAACACAGCCTCTGGTAATTTGATTTGATCACTGGCTTCAGTTATCACAAACAAAAATATATAAAATCGTAAATGAGATTCTATAAACGTAGTGTAGTAAACTATAGCCGCAAAATATTTAAACAACCACAATGTTTATCTTTTTTTTTTTGCTTAATTATTTATTACAATTAATAGTTTTTCTTTGGATGTGTATAGCTAAATAACGTGACGATTAGGGATAGCGATCTGAGATCGATTATTTCCCAAATATATATAGCAATTATAATTTTTCACATATATTGATTCATAAAATCGATTATTGTAGTGTTCTTTTTATTTTCTATGATTGGTTTTATATTCAAAATATAAGCACGAAAAACGAATCGTAAAAAAAAAACATTTTTGATGAATCGATCTTTTGGATCTCGATGTTTTTGTGAATCAATTCATTTGATTTGTATTCGAATCGATCTTTTTCCCAAAGAATCGCCATCCCTAGTGACTATGCATATTATATCGTTGTTGTTATGTAGATGGAAAATTCTGGCTTTGGAAGCCGGAGGTCGGCGGTCCCGTCTCTATGGACTGACCGGAGGCTATAGAGTCGGGGCTCTGTAGAGACGCGCTGTATAACGGATTCATGGGAGTCGTGCCACCGGCCTCGAATAGAGTACTATCGTAAACGCTGTTACTCTGCTGAAAATAACATCAGTTACACTTAACAAAAAAAAATGTGGGCATCACGAGTACACGCGTAAAAAAATGTTTTAGAAAGGAAATATATACATACCTATATACTATAGTCTACAAGTGCATGTAGTAACACTTAAGGTACTAAGGGGTTTACACTGTATATATGACATTACAAACTTAGCGCTACGGCCACTATCTCACCTATCGTCAAATGATGATGTGGCTCAAGATAATGAACACTGTAAGCCAAGTAAAGTAATTGATCCTTAAGTGCAACTGCCGGAACACACCTATAGATTACAGATTTTCAACTGGCCAGATAGGCATTATAATAAACCTTAACCACCATGGTGTAGTTTCACATCATACATTGCTTTGCTATGCTTATAACACTTATAGTTTATGTGCTTATTCCCTCAATACACTTAAGAAAGTTTCACTTAGCAACTAAGGTAGGTAGGTAAGATTAAATAGGCAAAATCAGTAAATGTAAAAATCATAGAGCGTTTATCTATGTAACTTCGAACCCTTTACAAGAGCCTGAGCTTAGCATATTATCATCAAAGATGATGTCATCACTTAATATCTGTCAAAATTGTGCTTAAGCATTAAACTTATAAAGAATGCATAAATATAGCATTACTATTAATACTGATTTAGTCAAACAAATCGCATTATGCAATAAAAAGTTTCATACAAAATATATCCCTGTCTTTAGCCCCCTTCCTATAAGTTTTTCGGGAGAGAAAGTAGGCCATCGCCGTCTCCAGGCTCCCGTCTATCGCTATACCAAAATTCATCATAATCGATTCAGTGGTTTAGGCGTGAAAGCGTAACTAAGAAACAAATAAACTCATTTTCGCATTTTTAATATTAGTAAGGATTGGCATTTTAAAAAGTTAATTTTATGCGTCCACTTTGTAATTGAATGTTTCATAAATTATTAGTTATCGTATTAATTGAACTATAAATAATTTTGTTACACAATTAACGCGTATCACACACATAATATATTATGTAAGTGAACTTCTTTAAAACAGTTATTCAAGAAAACATTACTACATAACACACATTTCTATATATTATTTTGAGACACAAAAAGAATCATCTGATATAATATTGTTTGTATGAGTGAATTAGATGAAAATATTTAGTAATATATGTGAAAAGCTGCAGCATTGAAATTTATTGTGATTATTATGTTTCTCTAAACCACTACAAGCCATGGCAATTGAGCTAGATTTATTAAATATTATAATACCCACATTCCGGAAAAATTAAGGTGACAAAAAAATTCAATATCTTTAGTGATTTCGACGGTCTGTATTTCAGTGAAAAATGGTCGGACTGAAAAATTAACTGTAAACAATGTGGACTTTTTTATCGTACTTTGTCTAAGAATTGCCTAGAAACCGTAGCTTGTAAAGAACTGTAAACAAAAGGTCTAAAAACTACACTCATTAAGCTTTAGATTGCTTCCTTGAAAGTCTCGGTACGACCATTTGTCACTTAAATAGAGCCGGTCGAAAATCACTAAAATTTTTGTTTTAGTTTAGTTCTCAATTTTTGTGTTTTGGGCTCAATTTTTGAAGAGAGCATATAATAACTAAGCTCAGAAAATTGTAACTCCTGCATTACATAATTAGCGTTATTTCTTAAAACGTACATAAATGCATATTGGATGTCATTTGAAACGAACTTGACTGTTTTGAACAATGAATATATAAACAAACTATTAGATATTCGAGCCAGAATATCTGATACATATATAGTATTTTTTACTAAAGTACATTGTATGACTTAATTATTGCAAATATCTATTTTTACCTGATATATATAGTCCGAATCGGTTTTAAGTGAACTGAAACTCTGTTGATGCGGTAATGAAACTTGATCATCGTCCATGGGCTCATCCATCTGAGCCTTGTACGAGAACATTATGCTCGGCTGTGATACACTGTATAAATGAAAATTTCAGTTTATTTCACAATTTATTACTGCTCAAGCGCCGGATCGTATTATAAGACATATACGTTAGAGTTGATACCCAACTATTACCTACAATTTTATTGTATATAACCGACAATTTGGGGTGTATAGAAAGAGCCTCTACGAGTGACGATATTCGAGTACATGCGACGCACCCCGGGCAGTCAGCCCCAATTCCAACTTTACTGACTTTCACCACGGCACGAATGTATTTTTTTTTTAATACAATTTGTGCCGATACGGTGAATAATAAGAAGACCTACAATTTGATTTATAGATGATTTAAAAAATATTAAAACTAGCTATCATCCACCCACTTGATTACTTTCGGAAATTGCAACAATTATGGCTATTTTTCAAGCAAAAAAACATAACAAATTACAGTCAAACCTAATTAAATGACAACTAGATAAACGAGATAACTATCAGTTAAAGTAATCGCCAGATCTCGTCACTTTAACCTTCTAAAACCCATAGAAAACAGATTTTTTCATCTATAGAGATTAAAAAAGAGACAAAGTCGGTTATCCTTCATGGATGGAACTTATACTGCTACTAATTTGTATCTCTATAAGCGACAATTGAATTTATTTTATAAATAATTTTAATTTTTATGAAACTAATATTGTACTTGTGTTCTTAATGAATTTATTTAAGTAAATATTAGTCGAAGATTTTTTTGGAATTTTTTTATAAGCATTTACGTTAAATGCTAATTAAGAATACCTTTAGAATGCATTAATATTTATCACTAAATATTTGCTATATCTTTTGAAACTGTTTAACTGACAAGATCCAATCCCGTACCCAATAAGCGAAAAACTTAGTTTAGTAAGAAACCTTCATAAGAGAACTAAAAAGAAAAAGAGAAAAAGAGACTGCAGCACCTTTAACTCTCGCTTATCCTGGTTTGACTGAATACCTAAACCTTCGTCGTGAACCACTCTGTTTATTGGTGAAAATCGCATAAAAATTTGTTCAGCAGTTTTTGAGTTCATCGCGTACTGGCAAACAGAAAAACGCGGTAGAAAATATTGTTATAATATGTAGTATTTAATTACTGAGGGTGTGTTCCGATATACACTGAAGCACTGTTTAATATTCTTACTGTTATTTAAAGATACCCGCCGTTAAAACAAACATGAATAATTTCAAAATATTGTCTTTATAGCAGAGTGAAAACAATACTTTGTATAAAATGAAAGTAACTGAAGAATTAAGCGTATTCCATAAGCTATTTAAAAAAAAAACAGTTAAATAAGGAACATATATGACAGTATACTGAACTGCATTCCGTTTTAAACAGTAACCACTATAGCTAACTATAAAGGAACGGCTTTCCAGTATATTAATTGACGTCTCACCTTAGAGTGGTTCCAGCGTATAACGGAACACAGCCTAAAACAAAAGTTATTTGCACTCACCTAAAAAATTCACTTAGGAATGTGTGATAAACGAGCGGAGTGTACAATGAGAAATAGAGCCACGTGGTGACATCGACAACACACAGTCCCGATTGCATGTCTCCCCATGTCAGTATACCCGCGCCTACCGCCTGCGTCGCGTCGAGAAGCGCCAAAAGCAATACGTAAAAGTAGAATGACAGTTTCGCTGAAAATATTTTAAATATAACTTTATATTATTGTATTTCATTGTAAAATACTTCAACAGATGTGTTATGAAACGCTGTAGCTATAATTGCACCAACTAAATAACATTTTTTTTGTAATTTTATATAGAGTACAATTAATATGTTGAACATTATATGTTTTTATGATATATGTGGAAATTTAATTGCAATAAAGAACTGTTTGTTTCCCGCGAAAAAAGAACAGAATACGTTTGGTAGAAGTAAAAGATCAAAGAGGACTTAAAGTTTAGTTAATAGTCACTTATCTAATAATGTTAATATTGTTGACTAACAAATATTTTAAGATTACTTATTTCTTTAAAAATGTAATCAATATTACTAAAATTCTCTAAAACTGTAACTATCTGAAATAATTTCATATTGTTATGCATTACTAGAACCGATTAAATAATCTTGAGGTATCAAGCAAATTGAGAATTATATATTCAAAATTAGAAATATTATTTTTGTATAGTACCATTGCAAAGCTACAGCTCTATATTTGGTAAGCACAGGGTAATATATCCTAATTATGCTGACCGGCCATAGATCAGCAATCAGCTTGTAAACCTCTCAATAGTGAATACACACAATTCCAAAACATGAGAAATCAGTCAAAATCAAATCTACGAAATGCAAACTAAACTAGAACCTCATAAGTCGAACCTCGATAAGTTGAAAACATCCAAATCTCGAAAAAATGTTTAGTTCCCTTCACTTGAAACATCAAAACCTCCATTTTCTATAAGTAGAAAATTCTATAACTTGAATTCTTTGGTGTCTCCCTTGATGTTCGAATTATAGAGGTTCTACTGTATTATATATATATATACATCCAGTTACTGTTTATAATATACCATTACTATCAAGACTTTATGCTAAATATAGAATAAAATGAATAGTATGCATACTGCTGCACAATTTATTATTTTAAACATCAACAAAGGAAACTGTATTGGCACTGTTATCTTGAATATAGTTATATCTGTTATATTGGTTTGTTTATGAATTGTAAAATACACCTTTTTAGTGATACTAAATTGCATCTCCAGCTTATGCAAATGAAACTGATTTTAATGCCTATTTAGAAGTAAATAGTAATGGTTAATAGGAAAATAATGACCTATCTATGGAGTTCAATCAATAATACCTTACTAGATTTTACATTTCTAAACAAATAATCAATTGGCACATGACTCAGATTAAAAAAGGGCAGAATTGTCTAAATTACAACAACATTCAGTTATTTATAACAGTAAACATATTATTTCCATATTTTCCAATAATACTAATTTATTATTACAGTTCTATCTTAACATGTACAGTGGATATAAATAAGAAGTAAGTATTAATATAACAAGATATTAATTAGAAAACATAGAGAATAAATAATAATCAACTTTTATTATAATTATTGATAAATATTGAGTATGCATCTGCAATTTACGAAGCGAAGCTTTTATATAACTTTGTCATTACTTCTAAGTAATTAGTGTACATATTGTAAGGTCAGGGTATGATGGAATCAATATGTCTTTTTTGGACTGAAGTCCCTAAATAAAATAAAGCCAAAAAACATAAGTATCGAGTAAAAATATGAAGGATACTAATGAATATTGTTGTTTGATATATAAATGCATTTGAGGTATATGTAAACAACAAGAGGTAAACCAGATGTTCTATTGTGATACTCAGGTAATATGTTTATTTAATTCAATTAAAGCACATCTGTACTAGTTGAACATTTAAGTAACTCTGCTGATGCAAATGTTACTCAGTGAGGAGAATATGACTTAATAAATTTGCTATAACCAAAATACCATTATAAAATGGTTGACAAATATCTTGATCAATAATAGTTTCTGTAATTTAAAATTGCCTTCCACATTTTGCTATTTTGACTAGAAACCAATGAAATCCTACTCATCAAGCTAAATAATCATGCTACATAACTGCAACAGTCCCCAAAACAAATATATTGTATAAGATTAATTAATAGCAGGCCCTGTATGTCTTAGACCACTGAACTTAAGGATGTATTTTAGTTGATATTGTGTATAAAAAATGGTTAACAAATTATTCATTCTTCATTGACAGTAGAAAAATATAGACTAACAGTTGATATAAACTGTATTTGTTGTATTCCAATTAAAAAAATACATGCACACACACTTTTTTTATTACATAATATATTGTATGTAATATTTTATATTAACTTTATAAAATTAAAAATAAGCTTACTTGGGAGTGCCAAGTATTCTCTTAAAGGAATCCAAGGCAGCAGCAGTATCAGGAAATATATGAGAGCAAATACAACAGATGATGTAAACCAAAACAGCATCCCGCCATGCCCAAAAAGATCATAATCTCTGGTGTCCACGTGGAATATGTCATCAGGCATGACAAGTTCAAGTGTTCCTTGTGTAACAGTATAAGCTAAGGATATTAATGATGTTGCCAAAAGAACATATCGAATACTGCTACGGCTGTCTAAATGACCTGTGAAGAAAAAAAAATTAATAATCCATAATTAGGTTTAAACCTACCCTTTCCTATCTTGGTTTATATGCCTAATATACA
This sequence comes from Actias luna, assembly GCA_039707435.1. Lineage (NCBI taxonomy): Eukaryota > Metazoa > Arthropoda > Insecta > Lepidoptera > Saturniidae > Actias > Actias luna. The sequence goes on along the minus strand of JAZHAC010000006.1, from coordinate 8,380,908 downwards.
TAACATTATAACATAACATTATCAAACCACAGGTAAACAATAATTAATTAGATTAGAATTTAATGTAACAATTTTGGCCCAACAACCCAAGGGTATTTGAGATACAAAAAATATTGTGAAACATACTCACCAAAGGCAAGCCCAAATATCACAACACTCATTTCTGTTGCAAGTAAAAAGAACCTGACCATAACCCAAAGGATTTTATCAACACGTCCTCCAACTGGCACTGCCGCGTTCACTGTCATGGATACGGCGCATCTCACGAGACTTATTATCACGTTTCCCCATACCAACGTGTAAAACGTCAGAAATATAGGACTACTTGTAGCACGAAGTTTCAACTGAGCCTTATTAAACCTTACCACTAGGAACAGTACAAACAAAGCGTTCGGTATCAAAATAATCAAATCCCAAATGCGGACCCTGCAAAAACTATAAAAGTTAGAAACAATTGTTCCACTCTGCACCATATACAAGGACATCATGTGTATCTCGTAGGCACCCACCTCGAATTGTTTATCTCATAATACAAAACGTATTTACAAAAGGTGTCTTCTTTAACGGGAGGTAAATCTGACCCGTTTCTACCGTACATCGTTATGATTTCACTGATTTGCCATTAGTTTGTTACAAAAATAATCAAGTCCCTTAACAGAACATAACTCCAATAATTCAATTATTGGTGTAGGCTTACGTTACGTCAACTCGGTCCTAACATTGTAAACATGCAAACTTCGCTTCTTTCCAAGTAATTTGACGCTTTCTAATCCAATTTGCAGTGACGACACTAAGAAACTATGAACCGACGCAATAAAATACTGCAAAATAATTTTTCCTCTTCTTTCATCCTAATATTTCTGATGTTTTTGACGTTTTAACCAACAAAACCACAGATAAATGTACTTAATCTATTCTGTGGATCTAACTAGGGATGCTCATATTCATTATGACAATGTCGGTGTTTTCATTTTGATTTTAAAATCAATAAAGAAACTAAATATTGGTGTTCATTCAACCAAATTGTACTCTTACCTTAACAAACATAATGTCAAGGAAACCACAGAATTTTTCACACTAGCGCACTATTACAACCAATTTAATAAGGAAAAGGCAAAGATACCGAAACCATACGGCGATACGAACAATATTTCATAATAAAGAGGTTAGCGCTTTATATGACAGAGACTCTCTAGGTAAAACTATCTACGGAGTTTTTAAGGCAAACAATAAATCAGGCTTGCTTAAAAGGAATTTAAAAAAATATAATGGATAATAAAAAAAACTAATAACATAATAAACAATTAATAAAATAAGTCAATGAAACGGCTCTTTTCTTATTAAAAATTGAATGAGTGGTATGAAGCATGCACTTTGGATTTTCCAAACTTTTTGTATGTTCTATCTTGACAATCTAGAATTATTTATCTTATTATTATTAATTATTTCATCTAGAATATATTTTGTTGTCTTGAAAAAGTTTTTTTAATCGAAGTATTATTTCTCTCAGTGCATAATGAACTTTGTGATCGGTGGCGTTCACAAAATATTATATCGCAAGCTATTTATTCGCCATCTCTGCAATAGGCTGTTTAACATTATGCCACCACCTGTAAGAGCGCGAGCTGTATTGAAAAAAGTTACAAAGATTGCCCGAATCAATTAGGTATTAGATATTTTTTTAATCCACGCATTTGCTGACACAGCTATATTATATTAAAATTAACTTCGGCGTCGGACGCTATCGAACCTAAATCCACTACTGAACTTTACTAGTTCTAAGTCTATTTATTTATAAGTATTTAGTTATAAGTATATTTATATTCAATACACTGGTAGCCACATTTATTATTTCTCATCTTACAACCTTCTTATAGTAGTTAGGTGATAACATTATGCTGTCCTACTAATCAGGCGTTTTAACAGTTCTTATGTAATTAATAAGTTACAGAACTTGATCAACAGATTTGAATAATAGTCGTCGTGAATAGTGTAAAACCACAACCGTTTTATGGGAATATCGAGTTATACCATTGAATTGTTTATATATAAGATCGATTTTTGTTGTATTGTAAATAATTTGTATTTAAGGTACACTATTATAATCATAGGGCTATATAGAGATATAGAAGTAACAAAACATAACGTACCCGTATGTATTCGTTACTATAAGAATCAGTACTCGTTACTATGGTATCGTTACGTTACTTTGGATACCTAATAACAACGAGCACCGTATCGAATCGTGTTATGTAATGCGTACGGTTGACGTTGACCTACCTAGCTGTGTATGGTGCATTGTTTAACTTTATTTATTACCTAAAATTACTGAATTTGCAACGGCTTTACTGTTTTGAATATATTATACGTACTAATATGTAATATCACAATAATACATCAATTAACGATTGATCATTAAAGTAATCAAGAATTCTTTTATTTTATTATTATAGTTATATTCTTGTCGTGCAAATACCCAATTTACACATCAATGCTACTTGCGTGAACTGACACAGTGATATTTTTTTAATTAAAAATCAGTCGAACTTCAGTACAAAAATGCGAGGAACGATAAGCATATGTGAGTAACGTTTAGTATATCCGTTACTCAATACCGAATACATATATACGGCTCAATACATCTCTAAGGTCCATATGATTACGCTCATTAATAAAAGATATCTATTTTTCTGTTATTTTTGTTTCGAAAATATACAGATAAATTATATATTCTCAACACGAATACTTAACATTTCAATAAGAAACATTAAGTATTTTTAAAGGTTACATAACTTCTAGTTATTCTTAGTAGAAAATAATTCTCATGTCTATTAGATACAGAAGTTTATGGACGAGACTGGTGCGTATGACTAGTGCAAGTTTTAATAAATCCATTCCGATTGCTACTGTGCCAAAATGTAACAAAAATATTATGCATGTGCCATATTTTATGGGATTCTCATTATTTACATGGCTCGGCTTTGAAAAGAAAATAAGTGCTGAAGATGAACTTATACAAACAATTAAACATTGCATTTTATTTATACAAAGGACTGAATATATCAAAGCGGAACAGTTACTTCATATAGCACTGAGACAAGCTCAGCAGTTACAACATTCATTAGGGATTACATACATTTATGATGTGATGGCAAACTTAGCTCTAGAACGAGAACAGCTAGATAAAGCGAACAAGTTATTTGTAACAGTAGCCCAAAGAATTATGGGTGATGGAGCTAGTGAAGATGATTTCCGTATAGTCCACATAAGTGTAAAATTAGCGAGAATCAACCATTTAAAAAAAGAATATGATACTGCACAAATTGGATATGATTGGTGTCTACAAAAACTTAAAGATGCTGTTCAAAGGGACCCGTCAGATGATAAGAAAAAACTATTAGCATTGGCCGAAGATTGGTATGGCCGTTTATTCCTTGATCATAAACAATATGAACAAGCAATTAAGCTGATGACTTCTGCTTTAAATAGAATGAAAGAAATAACACAATTAGAACAGGAACACATTGTTTTACAAATGAATGATATAGGCACAGTATATGATCAACTAGGAAAAGTTGATGAAAGCATTCAATATTTTAAAGAGGCTATTGAACTTGGAAGACCTCTAGAAATGGAATATATTGGAACACTTTATGTTAACTTAGGAAGGTCATATTTAAAAAAAAGTATGTTTGCTGAAGCTAGAAAGAATTGTGGCCAAGCTTGGAAACTGGCTACTTTATCTAAAAACAATGACATCAAATTAGAGGCAGAACAGTGTATTCAACAAATAAATAGTGCCACTTAATTAAAATTTATTTTATTTATATTTAATCTGGTATATAGTTAAATCACATAAAAAAATAATTAGTATGAAATGTATCTTCACTGTAAAATAATTAAAATTATAAATATAAAATGTATTGAAGATTAGTTTTTTTTAATGCAATACATTGTTTTTGTTAATTTTTTGTGCATTAAGCACTTTCTTTTGAAACACTGAATGGTTCTGAAACTATTTCAGTTTCTGTGTCTGCAACAACTACATCTTTGACTGGACGGTCATTAGCACCAGTAACAGTTTTCTCAATTTTGCGCACAACATCCTGTGAAGAAATAAAGACATGAATGATCCATAACATTTAAAAACATATTTATAAAAACACATTTACTCAATTAGATTGATGCACCCACATAGACAATTTAAAATGTACCATGACAACATGCTTCAAAGTTGACATAGAGAAAATTTCTACAATGTAAAAAAAAACATACTTCAAAAGGTTTTTATACATATGTCTGTGTATACATTATATATGGCCTTATGGTATATTTATAAGCCAAACAGATGAAGCACTAACTATCACTGGAGTTCATCTAACAAATTTAAATCAACTTGGAAACAAATGATAGGCAGTAATTTTAAATTAGAAGATAAAAGAAACTTGATAATATAGAAGATTAATATTAAACTTATATATAAATAATAAAATTTATATTAACATAATGAGCCACATTATATAACTAGCTGGTTATGGCTGTCAAACACAAGAACTTCTAATATATAGTGAGTTATTGATCTACAAGTGTTTATATAAACAAGAATTGTAACCAGGAAAAACACTATTGGATAAAACATGTGTATTTATACTTTTTAAATATTTTCTTTCCTGTGGAATATATATTCTTAATTAACAGTTTAACATAAGAATTGTGGATAATTTCAATTACTAAGAAATCAGAGTCACTTTGTTAAAAAAATTGTAGCAATTAGGGATCTTAACACTTTTCTATCAAATTAAACATTACCTATAACTATAATATTACTAAAGGGATTTAATAAAGTTGTTTTTTAATTCATTATTAAATATTCATACATTCTGATCTAAATATTCAATATTAAATTGATAATCAAATGATTTAAGGTTAGACATTGAATTAGAAATGAATTTATTTCAGGCCTTAAGGGAATGACATATTGAAGATAAAAAACCTCAGGGTGTTCTTACCATTCCTTCAATCACTTTTCCGAAAACAACATGTCTGCCATCCAACCATGGGGTTTTTACAGTAGTAATAAAGAACTGGGATCCATTTGTGTCTTTGCCAGCATTAGCCATTGACAGCCAACCAGCACCATAATGACGTAGCTTGAAGTTCTCATCACTGAAACGTTCTCCGTAAATGCTGCGACCTGTAAAAATTGTTTATATATTCTAAATCACATGTTTCTTTTGTAATACATATTGTTATTTTTGTTTCTCTTTATCTAAACACTTGCTGTACTATAATTTGATAATGTATTGAAATGTTTACCAAATATTTAAATAATAGGAAGAAAAAAGGATTATGCCTTACATGGCATGAGAAAGTAAAAGTATCTACAATTCTTAATTAGGTAAGCATAAATTAATTATATTTAAAGATTAGAAAAATATTGAAACAAAACACTCTTAAGTGTCATACACAAATGTTGAAAACATTTGATTGTTATCTCTGTAAATAACAGTAACTAATATAGAGATACTACTAGAAGATAGTAACTATTCTTCACAACTTTCAGTTATTTATAGTTTCAGTTTGATTACTTTTGAATAAAAATCAATTACATCTATAATAGTCCAAATTTATAGCTGTCATATGTATAGTTATAAATTGTATTTGTTTTTTAGTTGATAGCCTATTTATAGTAGGTAATTATAGACTACAAATACACACTACACTCTTAAAAAATTTAGTACAAATTTATGAAGATTTAATGTAGATATTTACCCCCAGTACCATCACCCTTGGTGAAATCACCACCCTGAATCATGAAGTTGTCAATCACTCTGTGAAATTTGCTTCCTTTGTAGCCTTCTCCTTCTGGTTTCTGTGCTAGCTGATAGAAGTTCTCTGTAGTCTTTGGTACAGTCTTACCAAATAGACCGATAACAATTTTACCAACTGAATCATCTCCAATCTTCATGTGAAATGTAACCTGTATATTTATGTAAACAATAATATGTATCTAACATAATTTTGATATAAAATAATAGAAACCTGAGGTAGAATGTTCCTATCTTTTTTCAAATCATCCATATGCAACAAAAAAATCATGTCCTTTGTCTCTAACAAAGAACACATACCTTGACACATAAATTGACCTACATAACATCAATCAACAATATTTTTTTAACTTGAACTAAGAAAACTTATCGTTTACTGCCTAAAGATTTAATAATCTATCTAATATTTGCTAAAAACACGTAAATAAAAGTTCTTGTTATAAAGGTCAATTTGTTAGATGTAGGTAGGATTTTTAGCAATTTATATAATATATAATAAATAAAAATAAATAAGAAAATGTCGTTAATGAGAAAATATATAACTTCAAAACATTGAACTTTAAAGATGACATGTATGGAGACAGGATACTAAATTTGAGATGCCAGGAAACGATAAAACTTGTGGCGTCATTTGTAAAGGTCACCGACCGGTTATTTCGAATAACCCCGGATATGAAGATGGACACTAGACTTAGGTACATACCTTATGCGTGACTTTCGGACCTTTGGGAGAGTCATCAGATCGTGCTACTGCAATAAATAATAGAATTCCGAGAGCCGTAGAAAAGACACCCATGATTATTAAAAGTTTAGTTTTTGCCTTTACAATTGTTGCGATTTTAACAAGGTGCTTTATTTGACACAATAAAATCTTATGAAATATATATTAAAATATACTATTTACAACATAACCAAGAACCGGCAACAACAGATCGCTTGCAAATGAACTGGTTTGAACCAAAGATCACGTATGAATATATGTGTATTGTGTGGATAGCACTAAATGCAGTGTTGCCGTTTTACAAAATTTAAAGTCGCTAGATAATCAGGAAAATTCACCAGATATGGGAATAAATGTATTCTTCTTAAAGCTCGCTAGATGTCCCTAGATCTTACCTTAACTCTGTATGGCCCGAGTGTTATCTAAGTTTCTGATTCTCTGATGTAGAAGTAAGCACATATATTTTTTCACGTTACTTAAACTAATAAATAATAAGAATCACAGTTTTCAGTCGCTAAATAAATATTTCTCGCTTAAACTGTTGTCCGCTAAACATTCATAATATCCCCTAGATCTAGCGACTGAGTCGCAACGGCAACAATGCTCAAACGTGTCTTTATGATATTAGAGTTTGTGGCATGAGAATTTTTTACGAATTTTTAGTCTACTGTAGACAGTTAAATTTTACCAGCCGTGGATTTAAAAAATCTGACAATGTTTATAAATAAATTTGGCTAACAACGTGGTTAATCAACTAGGAGTACATTCCAGGTAGCGATCACAACGCTAACATTCGCGACTGCCGTTTTTTCATTCCACTTGATTTAGTTACGTCACAATTAGTTCTTAGTAACGTTTTCGTTGCTTCCAAAGCAACCGTAGTCGTCTTGTGGAACGGCTGAAGGCATGCATTGAGCGTTGTAATCGCTATCTGCAATGCACCCCAGATATTTGTAGGTATGCTTATTTACGAGTTAAAATTACACTTAATCAGTTTTAAAAGGCCTTTATATTATTATATTCAAATAACTCTGAAGTGAACTGAAGCATCCTTTGTTGGTTTAAAGTATAATAAAAACATATAGTACAAATAATTTAAAATAGTTGTTGTTTATAAAATTTAGGCTCATTTTTTATGTCATATAGCATACCACCTGATGTTAAGTATGATACAATTCAAATCATCGACGACTGACAATGAATCAAAATTCATTACCAGTCAACGCTATGCAGTCAATGCTGACCTGTTAACTGGCACTGCAAACTGATAGCTGGCTCTCGTCACCGTGTACAAATACACTGCTGTGGGGAGTGTTAGTAGTTGGCGTCCAACTCCCATAAAGTCGAAGAGCAAAATCGCTAGTAAGGGGCCGACTGTTGTTTATTATGAGTGTAGTCTGACTAAAAATATCGCGCAGCACACTACCTAATCGTGCTTATATTTGGCAAGACATTATTTCACAGAAAGAGGTTGCGCATATGGCCCATGAGGCAGATCTTCATGGAAACGCCCTTTGCGACAGATGGACAGATGGAAGGACAGATTGATTTAATCACTTCTTTCTGCTAGAACGAAAAAGTCCACGATTATCTAAGTAAAATGTGCTCAAGGTATGTAACGCAAAAAAAGCGGAACACTTTTGAGTTAACGCTTGTATTAATTTCACTCATTAAATTACCATACCAGGGTCCTTATATTAGGCAAGTTTGAATATTGAGGGGAAAACTCTAAAAATAACTAAGCAACATTGTTTTTCGAGGTTGAAAAACAAATTTTGTCTATGAAACGAACATAATTCGAAGTCGAAAAACTACGTCAACGTATCGGAAGTATTACGTGTCCAAGATATTACGTGTCCATCGTAGATTAACAAGACGCATTTGTCAACAATACCGACCATTTTAATTCGATGAAATAAATTGTCAATAAATGACGTATAACAACGTAGGCAATATTATACACTATATCCTATATGTGCTACATATCTGGAGTATGGAGCCTCTACCCTGCATAATATCTACGGCAACAAATTGCTTTGTGACATTATTTTTAATTTAACTTTATGACGGGCGGTAACTTTTTATTTATTTTATTTTGTTATAGTATAATTGTTGTTGGTATTCCGTACAAAGTGTGTATTTCGCCATAGTAGTACAATTCTAAGTTCATTCGAATTCTGGGAAATATTTAATATGGCTTTCGTCTATTTCTAAGACGTGCAGCCGCTATTTGAGCCGACCCTCTTGTTAAGTATTACGCAAAAGCAAAAGTCGCAAATAATCGGCTATAAATTGATAAATCATGTACACTAAATTTGATACCTAAAACGATTTTACCATTTCGAAGCAAATTTGTAGCCGTTTTTGTAACTCGTTGCTTTTGCAAAAAGGAGGTCGCATAGACGCTTCTAAAAATCAGTACTGTTTTTTACACATATTTTTGTTTTTATATTGTTACGTTACGTAAAAAACATAAAACAACCATAAAAATAATAATCGGATGATATAAATAATATACAATAATCTTTACTAAATAATATAGAATACATTATTTTACTTGTTATCTAACTGAATGTTTTAGTTTGGGTTATTTCATCCATACGGTAATGAGACATGGTTCCAGCTCAATTATACACCTATAAAGAATAGAACCTAACTTTCACAGGCAGTATTTATTTTACAGCAAAACGCCAATTTGTCGTGTCAACGGGTATTTTGAAGTTTTTAAATTTTATTATATAATTAAAGTTTGTGTAAGTAGATATACCATTGGGGATGCAATTACAGGCTCATATCCCGAGTTTCCATTTTCTTTATAATCCTAAAGACCAATTCTCCAATTTGGTGTTCCTCTGAAAGTACAGACCAAAATAATGTTACGAAACTTACTCTAGTATTCGAATATCTACTTAAGGTTACAAAGGAAAAGATGCTTACAGTTTTTGTAAACGTTCAACGTCACTCGGGTATAAATTCAAGGAATTGTCAACTGTTTGACTTCTGCACAGCCATTGTTTTGTAGGTTTGTTGTATTGCAATTGAGGTAAATTCTTATCATTACCATAAATCATTTGTTCATGTTTCTTAGTTTTTATATTTATATTCATTTGATGTCTGTTTTCTTCTGCCTGATCTAATGATGCTATAATTCGACAAATTATGGATTATATTATTAACGATAGAAGAATTTAAATGGGAAACCATAATAAAAAAAGATTTTCGACTAACTTAGTCCCAATATTGACCACTAAGTATTTTAAATTTAAGTTTTGAGGCATCTTAAACTTTGGAATAAATCATTCTCATCACAATAATTTCATTTATTCGAACTATCAACACAAAGTAAGAAAATACCAATAATATAAATAAAATGAATAATAAAAAAAATGAATTTTACCAAACACAGATCGATGACACTTCCTCTCTGGATCAGCTAAAGTTTGCGAGACGTCTGTTCTGCCAGAAACCTCGGTGCTAAAGTTAGCCTGGAACATAAAGTTGTAAAGGTTTATAAACATGCAAAATTTCCCAAACACCGCTACTAATAATATGATATTATGGTATTACTAGCTGGCCTGGTAGGCGTTCTCCCTTTTTAGTAGACAATAACTAATCGAGAACGCCATCTATCGTATTCAGGGGTAGTACAAAAGCTTTTCTGAGTTATCATATAGGTATACATGTTAAGGTACTTTAGTGTTATATTTCATATCCCGAAGGAACCCTTTCATTGTACGGGCTAAATTGTATCTTATAATCCTATATATTAGTAATTACCGTATCAAATTTAATCTAAATGTACGCAATAGTTTCATAGTGAAGAACGAACAACAACAAATAAAAAATAATGCACCGTTTTCGGAAGTGCAACCAAAAAAATCCGTCTTCGAAAGTTTGCGGCGGTAGGCGTAGCCTATTTGGAAGTCTGCCACTAAGAACTACACAATTTCACATTATATCTATGGAACCTATGATATGCGCTTATTATATAGATATATTTCTATGCCCAATCAAAAGTAACATTCAAATGTTGGCGATAGTTTTCGCACAACTTCACTCGTCACACAAGTTTACAAATTTATAAAAATAACAACAAAATTTAAAGGTATTGCTACCTTCGAAGTTGATTTTTTTATTAAACGTTTGTTTATTTTCCATTTATCAATAGCCATTTGCTGTCGCTCTCTTAAATACACATATTTGGCATACCATTTACAGTGTACTATAATTTCTTCTATTTTAAAACCTGGAACGAAATCACAATGATTTTTATAGAAGCGGTAATTATATAATTTTCTCAAATATGGCGAATATTTGTTGTTATAATAATATTATCGATATTATACAAAAACAAAAAGGAACTAAACTTTCAAAAAATAAAACAAAAATCTTTACAAATCTTTAAATTTAGTATGTAAATGACATAATTTGAATTGCAGTTTGAACCGATGATAGCTCAGCTGGTAATGTGTATGGACGCCGCGTCATTGGACGTGATTTTGAATCCACCTGCACCTGCAACTTGAGTTTTCGATGAAAGAAACATCGTGAGGAAACCATAGCATGGTGGTAGGGCTTTTTCTGATGCCCGCCTGGCTAGCTACCACCCTCAACTTGAAAATCTGCCGCCTAATAGCTATAGGCGTGTTCCGTTAGTTACATTTGGAGGCCAGTGTCTAGTATGTCCACCATCTTATTTTGGGCCACATCGTCACAGGTAAGATTGTAATCATTACGCTAAACCTTAACTATAAAAAACGTATACATTGAACGTCATTTGTTTTTATTCGCTGTTTTATTTAGGGTTGCTAAAAATAAAACGCCTAAAATAAAAAAGGGATTTCTTCCGAGTCCTAAATATGTATTTCGATGAGATAGATGACTGTCGAAATAAGTATAAAAAAAAAACAGGGATTTATCAATATTTTCAAAGTCTTATATTTTAAGAATTAGCTATATCAAAATATAATAACATCACCTCGACCGAATACCTAAACGAACCTTGAGAAAACGAAAGACGAATAAACTGGGAAGGTAAACTACCTACATACATACAGATCCACTGATGCGAAAGATTATGATATATAAATTATTTAAAACCTTGTGTTATTAGATCAGCATGCGCGTTTATTTTAAATAACTTACTACCCTAAGTGCATAGTTATAGTAACCGAGTAAACCAAAAGATAACTATTTCTATGACTCGTGTCTCTCAGAGAACACTAACTATGCTACTGGTAAGAATTCCGTTTAAAATGGTTTTCAAGTTTGTTCGACATTTCTCGAGTATATTTCCATTGTTTTTTTTGGACTGTTTTGCATATGATGCTGGGAAATTTTCATGTGTTTACCTGACCTCAAATTAAAAATCTTTCGCCCATAACTTAGTTACCTATATAAGTAGATGTCATAATATAAAAAAAAAATTATGCGTGTTCCGGCAGCTACACCTGTGACGTAGAACCACAAAGTTGGTCGAGGTGCTTGTCGCGTGGAAAACTAATTTGATTTAGATAAAGGTATTCTAGATGGTACTCAAATGAAAATGTGATGTGTGAATAAATTACATATATTACCCGAAGGTTTCTTTACAATGATGAATATAAAGAAACTATGACGAGTATAAACCTGCTATTATAACCAAGTAAAGTAAGGATCTTCTCTGGCAAGGCGCTCGTCTGGTGTCGGGTACTGTCCAGAGGAGCCTTCGTGTAGTTAGTTCCCACTTTTAAGACATCATATCCATATCATTCTCAACATACGGGGTATATATAGGTAGATAGTAATAATAAATAATATTGTAGGTCGGTATCGTATTCCAGACTGACGTTTTCTTCTTTACGTCCGATGTCTCCGAACCTTTCCTTTTGGTTCACCAAGGCCAATTGGTATCGTAGAAATGTAGATTTTATTAACCTTGATACTAGAATTTTTCCGCATGTCCGTACATTTTGGACACCTGATTTTAATTGACGGCCAAATTTTATTTCGATGTCTTCTTCGTTCAAAATAACAAATTTAAACGTTCTATATGCAAATTTAAACATTTTATAAAATTAAAATATTCTATAAAATTCTATGTAGTGACATAGACCTGGAAATAGTAAGTTAGTAGAAAACCTTCGGGTTTTCCTTATGAAATAAATATAATAATGAAACAATACTATTGAATAATAAGAATATTAATAATTGGATTAATTGGACTATTTGGATGATAGAGCCAATCATTACATGCTATTCTTGCGCTATTTCGCCAATATCATGTGAAGTCTATATAAATACATTTTCCTATAAGTACCTACCTATATAGGAATTTACATTTATCATAGCGAGGGCGCGGTAATTCAATCATAATTTTTTAATGTTATTAATCAAATTACAGTCAAAGTGTATGTCGGCATTTTTACTATAAATAATTAAAAATATAACAATATAATTTGTTGTTTACGCACAAAAACCATAAACCATACATTTCAATATAACTAAAAAAAACTCGAAAAAAATACCACACTTCTTTCTGGACATCCATATAGGTAGATCAAGCTAAGTAAGATTATAAGTATTGACATTGAGTTTTATTATCGTATTTCCATTCTATGCTTTAAAAAGTGCAGCTGCCGGAATACACTCAACTTTTGGATGATAGCTAGCCGGGCGAGTATTATAAAAAGCGCTAACCACACTGTGGTTTTATCATGATATTTCCTTTCACTGAAAAGTAACGATAATGGTATGATTCGAACCAACGTCACTCGATGTTGTGTTTTAAATATAGATAAAATGTTGAAATTCTAATTGATTTAAAGTTGTACAAAACCCCCATGTGTGTACACAGTTTATATTAAGACTAGCGGTGCCCGCGACTTCGTTCGCGTGAAACTAAAATTGTTTAACTTCGCGCCATCATGCAAAATTCAATGACTTTTACTAGAGTTAACCGATTTTAATGAAACAAAGGCTAAATATTATTCCAGGATACGCTTATATGACTTCCTTAGTGAGCTTTTATTATAAACGTTGTACTATAGCAGTGATATGTGCACATACAAAGAGATAGAGAGACATTTCTAAAAATGATGTAAATGTATTTTATTACATATTCTTAGTCAATAGCTATAATTTTTTTCGCATAAATCTAAAAAACCAGACACATGAATTCACATTCTTGGCATATGTATAGAAGTTAGTATTTACAATTATATTTAAAAATACTTACCCGGTAATTTTCGTTGAAGTTCTTCTAAGAATCGTTGAAAATGTTTAGAGTTTTCAATGTTTTTAATAAAACTTTCAAAGTCGATACTACAGTCCGGTTGAAAATATCTCCTCCAACAAGTAGCGAATATATTATGATAGTATTCATTCCATCCCCCGAAGCGATTATGGTCATTAGAAATAAAGTCTTGAAACTCTTGGACCTCCTTAAAACGTTATTATTAAACGATTTATTAAATTTCAATTTTACGTTTAATTTAATTATAATAATGAACAGCTACTAGATAATTTTTCTTGTTAAACGGAAACGTATGTTTTTATATGTGTATCATTCTTTTAATGTTACATTAATACAAAATTACCAATACTTCTTTTTTATACTCTATACGTTTAGCGTTATGACCGCAGTTAAACCTTATGTTAAGTGGCGATGTGGCCAAAAATGGTGGACACGCTAAGCCTAGCAGAGGGATTAGTTCTTAACTGTAACTCAAAATTCTCGTTAAGGTATTACTTATAACGCATTTAAGTACAACAACCGAACTACATCGCGTAAAATTCCACCAATAATTGTACTTTATATAGGATCTAATAACATAAGTTATGTGTTTTAAAAACAAACCAACACATTACACGTCCCGCTAAGAATTGTACTGGATACTTACGGGAGATTTTAAAGAAGTAGTTATGAGGGCTCGTACGGGACTAGGAACAATTTCTTTAAATTTTAGACCTTGTTTTTTATATTCTGATTTAATCCAAATTTCCGATGGATTCTGGTTTAACTGTAAATTATAATAGAAACAACGCAAGTGCAAAAATCTAGGGGAATCAAAATAAATAGGGGAAGTAATTATACGACATATAAACGTGACTGTTAGATCTTGGGGCTCATATGTATTTTATAAATCCCATACCAGCTTTGGGTAACTAATTGTTCTACAATTTTCTTTATATTTGAGCAAATAATAAAAATAAAGTTTTAACACGACGATTAATATTACCTTAGTTATAATTTTTTATCATAAACTAGCTGACCCAGTGGACGTCGTATCACCTAACAGTCAATTAATATAGTGTTAACTTTTAGCTAAACTTAATTTAGGATTTTATTAATATAAAAAGATGAATACTAAATATTTTTTATACTTTTTTGCGCGGAGCCGAATACAACAAATCACAGACCATTAAAATTGGTCCAGCCGTTTCTATGTTATAAATGCTGTAACTAAAGTGACTTTGTTTTATGAATATATATTACATTTTAGTTTTTTTTTTTTTAATAATGTTTATCTACTTATTATATTTCATACTGATTATCCACGACTTTGATCGTTTAGCAACTTTGTACTATAAATTTGTTCAGGAAACTTTTAAGTTTGTATTTATATAGGTTTTGTGTTATATAATACATAAGATCTCATCAAAATATACTATTTGATCGTTGCATTTTTTTTTGTATTTATACATTTTTAGAAAAGTGCAAAGTAGAGCTAGTGCAAACGAATAATTTATTTTTGGTAGAAGTGGAGTTACGATTGTTATTTTATAATATAAAACTATGGATATTACTATTTAGATTAATTTATGTTATATTATTGAAACTTTAATGTACGTTCTGTGGTGTATCCCCCTTTTTTATAATCACAATTGTGGCAAATAAGCAGGGCCAATCAAGCTGGTTTACGTCAGCCTACAGATGCTTATAACACGGAATGCATTACATTCGTTTTTAATTGTACCCAAAGTATTTGGATATACCATTTTCCAAGCTACATATAAAGTAGAACACATGTGAATTATTTAAAACATTAGTTTGTGTTAAAATTGAATGTCAATTTAATAAAAAATTACTTCGTCCATTAACTCTTTTTCTTCGAACTTCAATGATGATAATTGAGTCTCAATATATTTTTTTAAATATTTATTTTTTTCCTCCAATTCACAGATGTTTCCTTCCATTTCGTTAATATCTGAAAAAAGTGTAGGTAATCATCACTATTTATTGCCTAAGCAATTCACTGACTGACAGTAAAGCGTTGTGGAGACTTTATATGATGTGCCTATTATGCCTATGTCTGATATGATGTATAAGTTAGTGGTAAATAAACAAATGTTAGGAATCTTGAACGTTTAAAAAATGATGTCGGAGTAACATTGTCTACTAGAAAACATTGCGCTTTTGATACGATAGGTTATTGGCGGGATTGACTGTAAAATTTGATCCGTTTGCTGTCACGGCAAACGGCATGATGCTCTGTAATGCTGCCATCACTCTCAACTACCGTGTATGTGCACACACATATACCTATTCCATTTCGTCGTCTCTTTGTAAGTTGTATACTATGCGGCACTGTGCCTGATGGTAGTCACAATACAATATCAAATTATTATTTTTTATTCAATAACAGTTTAAGAATATTTGATAGTGAGTATTAAGTTTATAAAGAGGGGCTTTTGCATTCATTAATTACTTGAGATGATTTTGGCGATTTTCCGACCCCGTCTCTCTGTCTGGTGAAATGTTGTGAGATTTTGCTCGAACCCCTCTGCCCTCCACTAATTTCACGTGAAAATATATACTTTTAATCTAAACAAGTTAATCTGTATATGAGTGCGTTGGGCTTATAAAAAAATGTAATAATTCTTATTATTTAAGACTAGTTCCGACTAATGTTTAAGATTTCTAATATCGTAGTATAGTATTACGGCCAGAAAATTCAATAATAAAATACTTAAGTCAGCATCATCACCATGCTCATTTTTATAAAAAAATATTATTCTCTCGGTGTAACGACAGCTTTCTAGAAAATAAGCAGTGTTTCTCGAGAAAAAAAATTACGTGTTATCTGCTGAGGTTTCCCTCTCCCTCACGTGAGATTGGGTGAGAATTGACTCAACACCGCCCCCCCCCCCCTCCTATACGCTACACGTAATTAATTGACGCCCCCTAAGAAGCATATAAACAGATCGTATAATTAAAGACATGAAAACATTAATCCGAACGAACATTATAAATACGGAAAAATTGATTGTTAGTTACATCTTAACGCCTTATTACCTCTACCGATCATAATCAAGATTTGAATATATTCGGGGGTACAGAAAAATCCATAGGGTATTTTTTATAATCCTTTCCCCGGAGACGAAAAATAATACATTGACAAAATTTACATTAACGCGAGCGAAGTCTCAGCTAGGAACAAATTAATTGATAAGTGTGTTATTGTTATAATGAATAATGGTAAATCTATTTCGTAACTGATAGAATTATAATAGACTCCGTTTAATTGCAATCAATATAAGATATGTAATAGTTATTTGACTGGAAATATTATTCATTTATTAGGGCAGTATGTTATCCTCAAATAACAATGATATATGAGCACTCGTCAATAGTTAACATCAGTTGACCCGCCGATAAGAAATTAATATAATCTTTAAAATGTATAAAATTTTAAACTATCGATGAGATTCATTCAAATAATAATTGTTATCATAACCGAGGCTACACTATGCCACGTAAGGATTTTTGGGCACATAAAGTTTGGAGTATGCCTTTTTATTTTCCGATGTAATACAGTGGAATCTCTATAACTCGAATGTCAAGGGAAATGCTAAAAATTTCGAGTTTATTTCGAGAGATTTAATTGCAGAAATTTCGACTCAATAAGGCGCAATTTCTAAGTATATTTTTCGAGTCATTGTATTATACAGAAATGCACCTAGGTTTATATTATATCGAGACGTTATTATATTTTACTAACTACGACTTACAGAGTGTGCTTTTTGAAATTCGAGTTATGTAGTATAAATGTGTAGCAATACAATGTGTCTATCAATAACTAGTAGGAAAATAACATTTTGTTCGAGTTACAACGTCTAAATAATTCGAGATACCGCGTTTTTAGGGGTTCAGCGGAAGGGAATGGCATTTAATTTCGACTTACTGAGGATTACGACTTAACGAGTTTTGAGTTATAGAGATTTCACTGTAATAAGATAAGAACTCTGTAGCTTCCATTAAACCGGTGGTCCTAAGCTCATATCCCATACGCCTTTATGGAAAAGACGCAACTAATTATAGAAATAAATATATTTTAATTTATCATAAAATATATTCAAAATATGTTATACTGACCTATTGATCGTATTGCCTCTTCTGACGAAATGCATCCTTTTATATCTCCAAATACTATGTTAATGTTTTCGTATAAGTCTTTCAATTTGGAAGTAAGATTTTTATAAGCAGAAGTTGGATTATCGTTGATATTATATTCATGCATGGTAGTGAAAACAGTTGAATTCAATGTTTTTAGAAGATGCGATTCTTCAATTTTCAGTCGTTTCATTTTTGCTGCAATACTAGTGTCATTTATATCGAAGCTTTCGTCTATTTCTTCAAGTAATTTAGCTGTTTTACCTTCCCTTGATTTTCTTATCATTATTATAGACCTTATTTTTAGCTTAAATTAGTTTTTCGCCTATAAATAAACACAAACGAAATAATACAATATTACTTACAATATTTTTCGTATATTGATAATGCAAAAAATACGATTATTTAAATATGGTACTGAATTAATAAATAATAGAATAGTATACCTATAAGTAAAATTCTGGTATATAAAAATTGTACAACTAATTGAATAAAACATAGTAACCAAATGTAGTAACCAATGGCAACAATAATATCTTTCCTGTGTGGTCGATCTTTCTAGTATTAAAGTTAAAACAACAACTCTTTCCTATTACGTATGTAATCGTACTTACATAAGTAGTAATTTTGTCTGCACATATTATCATTAATTATTTATATGTTAAGAATTTTTATTTAATAGAGATATCTTTAGGTATAAATATACAAGCAAAATACCACCCACTGTCTAATCACTATCTTCAAAATTACGGGACCTCAAGACTTGAAATTTAGCATAGTTATTCCTTTAACGATGCAGATACCTAGATATCCACTAAGAAACGATTTTATGATCACGCGCGGTTGACGGGAAATACGCGAACGAAGCTAGTTATATATAAAATGTTTTTTTGAAATTAAGATTTAATTATGTTTTTTTATTTTATTTTATCTTAATATATTTTATATTATCTAACTGTCTAATACCAATAAAATTGATTCATTATATATAATTAAGTACATATTTTTTTACAATATTATTCATCATTTTATAGCACGTCATACCTGACAAGTATCACTTCAATTTAAATATATTTTCCTTAGGTCTAGCAAAATTATTTTTTGTCTTAAAACTGTATGCCTATTTACTTACATTTTTGTTAAAGTGCAAATTAAAGTACAATGACAGTTCATAACATACTAATAATTAAACAAAGTATCTTAGTTTATAAAGTCCCGTCCGTTTCGCCAAACCAGTATTAATATTGTATGCTTTGCGCCAAATGTAAAATATTTTATTTCGAAAGAACAACTGCTATTAGCCTCAATGGCTTTCACAGCTTTACCGAGCTTTGGGGGCGAGTACTAAGGCACTCAGTCCGAGGCAACAAGCACAAGGGGGCCTTGAAGTGGCCGATCCTTGGCTTGGGCTGTTGCCGGGGAAAAACGTGAAACATAAAAATTATCAAACTTATTCAAAATATATGGGGAAGGTGACGCCATCTGTTGGATTGCCCACTTTCGTTCATGGTTATTTTTTTATCAATAAAATTTAACTAGGACTTTCTACTTACTACTTATTACACAGATCTTTGCATAGCTATGAACCTGTGGCATCTTCATCGCTACTATATCGAACTCCTTTTATATTCCGCTAATATAAATATAAATGTAATAGTTGAATTCGAATAATAGAACGTGTTCGGCGTTGACGTTCCGACACGCTTCATATAATACAAGGGACTCTTACCTCGACTGCTATCAGTAAAGCATGTATACTAAATTATAAATACATCAACAATAATGTTACATCGTACAGCATTTCCCCACGCTAAATAAATTGTGGTTTAATTTACTAAGATGTACTTCTGCAAACTGGGTGATCACACCATAAAACGATCTCCAAGAACCCATCGTATTTTAGTAAATAATAAATAAAGTGTAGAAGTATGACCTTAATCGGTCAACTCGTTTAGAATTTACACGATCGCTAACAGACGTATACAAAATTATTATTAATAAAAATAGGTACTTATATAAACTTTAAAAAAATATACTGATCTACATCCTATAGAATATTATAATCTATATTAAAATTACAAAGCAGAAAAGTTTGCTTGTCTATTTAAGGAACTAGCAGTCGGATTTTAAAAGTTCTTTGTATTTAATAGACCAATCATTGAGAAAGGCCTTACACTATTTATAAATTACGCTACTGTCAATAGGATAAAAGCTGTATTGAAAGAAGTTACAAAAACAGGTAAAAATTACATAAGTTTTGGTTCCACGCAAACGAAGTCGCGGACACAGCTAATAATTCTATAAATTGTAAACATTGTTTTGTTTATGGTTGTTATGTTTACAGTTAAAGATTTCTACAGTAAACTTTGCATGCTAATTTATTTGTTTAGAATCTAAGATTAACACTGTATTTTTTACTTTTTAGCTAAGGATGTCCACTTAGAAAATACATTGATGTTTATATTCGATGCTCAACATCGAGTACTATCCCAACATTTCATCACAAAGCTTTAGTCAGCTTAGACAAACCACAATTTTTAATCATCTATTACTCCCACAACAGCACTTGTTTTCACGCCTATTGTGTGTTAAACCATGTTCACGGAATCTATGTAACTAAAAAAAATCACTGATTCAATTGTTGTTTATATAAAAAAAACGGCATAGTGGCAATATTCCTTGTTTTAATTACAATACTACAAACAATATGCAGTTCTTAAATTTTCGGGCGTACCGTTTATTGAAATTAAATAAAAAATCGCATGATTACCCAATAAAGTTATTTATTTTCAAAGTACAAACAAAATAAAAATCAACCACAATTATAAAAATTCCGATTCTATACCCAGTGTTCTCTTGGAAGACTTTGCAAAAACAAAAGTTGGTTTAAACGTTTTCCTTTGCTTTAGAAAATAAATGTTCAAATAGTACTGAAATTCCCGATATAGTCAAGAATTTGTAAGCAGTTGTATGAAGCTTAGGAAACTATATTTTCAAATGATTTCAAATTTCCAATGGGTTCTCATTGAATCTTCCTACTCGACTACCCAAATAAATAGATAATTTATTGGGAATAGCATCGTCAAACTTCGCCGATTTCCAGCTCTTGTGGATTAATTTCTAGTAATCATCGCACAAAGAAGCTATCTTCTGGTTTATCAGAATGATCTGAAGGATCAGATTCTACGGCCTCATTTTGTATTGTAGTTTTCATAAATTCACTCTTCTTCTTCTTCAGTCTTCTGTATGGTTAGAGATCAATAAAGAGTAATAAATAGGTATAATCGTTTGCTGGCTACCATTGATTCGATTTTTTATGACAATACATCGATACATCAAGGAGATCAACAGTTTTTCAAAACATAATGTCACATCGCGTCGCCGGGACATACTGAATCACTGAGGCAGACTGAAAGGTTGTGTTCTTGTTTCATTTGGAACATCGTAACATTCGTATCAAACTTGTCAAAGATTTGTTTTAAGATTTTTAAGCCGAGGTAGACGATGGTAAAGCGGCATGAAAGCTGAATATTATAGTAATGATTTGAAAAGTTTTTATACACATTTTAAAGTATAAATAGAACCAATTTCATACTTCATACTTTATGCAGGCTTCAGAGTAGAAAAAAATGATACATTTGAAAAATCTAAAGAAAAAAAAAGATAGGTCCAACAGTTGGCAAATCCATTCAGCAAAATGTGTAGTACTGCAGTACTGCAGCGCCGATTTTTTATGGGAGCCCATATGATAATAAACGGACGCTTAGTCGGTCATATGTTATAATACAACATTAAACGAACAAACAAACAAATAACACAGATACACATAAAACGTTACAGATGATCACATTAAATAGGTATAGCTACTGTAACTACAAATTCAAGACTAAACAAAACAAATATAAATTTAGAAGAACAAATACACACCAATAAACAGAGCTTAAAATACTGTAAGCAATTGTATATTGTAAGTAATTGAGATTGGCGGTCAGTCGCTTAATTTTAGCTAGGTGGCGTATTTAAAAATCGATTCCATTTACAATTACTTGATATGTTAGTGACATTATATACTGCATATAACATATATATATATTCTTTTGTTCTTTTTTGCCATTATATTATATTGAAATAATGAACTATAATGATGTGATGTAGGTAGGTACTTGATTTTTTGCATTATTTCATGTTAAAAGAAAATTATAATTAAAAAACACGAACGAATTTACCCGAACTTTTTACATAGTTTTTGCAATAAAGTACTGCTTTGTCAAATTTAGCGTGAAGCAAAGACCTGGCACTTACAACTAATAAAATGCAAACAAAAAACCACTATAAAGTGTTAGACATACAAACGCCATAGTGGTCATTATTACGTGCATACTGCATAACCTTCGGGAATAATAAAGTGTGAGGTTTCATTTCATTTGGTATCTCATTTTCACTTGTATATATTTTATTGTTCTCTCGGTTCGCCAGTTGTTCTGTGTTTCAATCACTATGACTCTTTGGTCCCGTTTACACTTAAGCTACATACATGATCGCGCTGAACAAAAAGCAAGTTCCAAATGATGCATTTGAAACATTATTCGTGTTCTAATCTTTTGAAGCAACAAAATGAAACGGCACAGTAAGCCGGTTCAGTAAAGAGTTACACACTACTAGTACCTATTATTTTTTATAAAGCGCAATGACAGCTGTATTCATTCAAAAATTTTCATGTGTTTACTTTGTCTTAATATATACGTATTCTCTTAGTAGTCTGTGAAATATGGCATGGATGATGGAACTGAAGTAATATTGCATTTGGCGTGCAAATTATTACACAATTCAATTAAAATTAAAAAACATAGTCATTTAAAAATATGTAGCATGATATACTTAATACCTATAAAAATAATAATATATCCAAACTTGTTAATACCATTAATTATTATTGAAACACGTTTATACATTACATACATTAGAATAAGAATTGTTATAATATTATGGATTATGTAAAAGTATTATTTAAAAGTCATTAATGTTGTCATAGCACAAATAAGTTTAAATTTAATTCTTTTAAAACTGTTTGGTATTTTGTTATATATTTTAGGTGCTATACAAAAAATTCTTTTCCACGTAAGAGCAGTCCTAGAGCTGCAAATACATAACTGAGAATTATCACACAATTAAAACAGGACATTAATAAGAATTCTAAGGAAATTGATGTATAAATATACTTCAGCGAAGTTTCTCAATGTACAAATGTATGTAAAAGTTTAGCAAATCTTTAACTTTATATTCTTTACATGTTTTTATAATAAAGTTTTATTAAGTTTGAGTTAGGAATTGGCGCAAGGGATCTTATTAGGCTACTATGTCTTGAGATGACACATCTGACGTATTAAACTGAGTTATAGCAATTACGCGATGGGGCGCAATACTTGTATGTCTAGTATTAGCTGAACAAATTCGAAACAGAATTCTGAGGAATGGATTTAGAAATATTGGAAAACTGTTAAATAGATATCATGTTTAGTCGATCATCGTTATTGCTTTCAAAAGTATTTCCAATGCGGGTTTGTTATTTGATTAACTTCACATAAATTGCCGCAGTGTAACTGTTGATATAACCTTATTGTAATTATATTATGTTTGCAGAATGTTTTAACATTGGAATACCAAAACAATGCAGGCGTATTGTATAGTATAGCAGCGACAAGGAGTCGCTCTACGACTCCCCTCAATACGATTGTGATGTTCGTTCCACAGCAAGAGGTGATGCATATAAATTATTTCGAATTTAAACTATTGTAATAATTACTGTTTTGCCTAATTATTTATTCATTCTACATTTTTATCACATGTTATGAGTAAATTAAATAATATATACTCAGTATCTAAAACAATGTATTAGTACTGAATTAAAAAAAAAAGATTATGCAACTAATTCTATATATTTAATGTTCCAGGCATGGATCGTAGAACGTATGGGTAAATTTCATAGAATACTTGAGCCAGGACTGAATTTATTGTGGCCAATTGTTGATAAAATCAAATATGTTCAGAGTTTAAAAGAAATTGCAATAGATGTCCCAAAGCAGAGTGCTATTACATCAGACAATGTTACATTAAGTATTGATGGAGTTCTTTATTTGCGAATTGTGGATCCATATTTAGGTATATATTTTATGAAATATGTTGTACTAAAAAATACCCATACATACATATATGGTATAACCAAAGTATGTATTTCTAATATAGTGTAGATTGCACCATCATTCTATGAAATTATAGGTCTCTTTACCTAGGCATTGATACATTCCGCTTGAGATTAGAAGAAGTTAGAAAGCTGGCCCTGGTCCTTGGCAACAGGGGAGATAAAAGTGCTGTATTTAGTAGGTAGTGTTGGGTGCTTATCATCCATTAAGTCCTGCCACTTGCGCCTCTAACCTTGGCCTGAACTCAGGTAATGTGATACACATTTTAATGAGGAAATCCATAAAGAATAGGATTTTGAATAGCATGTTAATAAAAATGAGGTAATGCTACATACACAGACTGGGTATATAGCTTGATAAGGTATGGAATATCAATTATAACTTTGGAGAAGTATTCAATGAAATACATAATCATATTACTGATTTATTTCATATGAGTTAAAATTTTAAATTTCAATTCTATAGTCTGGGTAGCTGTTGAAACTAATACCATGCCTCAGCTGACTAAGATGTGTTATGGGTTTGAATTTAACATAGGATACTTATTTATGTGATCCTCAAATTATTGTCTTAAGGCTAAGGGTACATAAAGTCCTATATGATATAGGTGATGAAACTGGTGACACATAAACTCTAATGGAGAGTTGTGCTCACAAGTGTGACATACTCACAATACATTTATAGATATTTGGTGACAGATTTTCAATATGAGGTTGGAAGATAGGCCAATTTTTCAGCTGTTCTAATTTATTCAGCCTTAGAAATGGGACGCATAACTGAATTTAAAAAGAATTCATAATTTTGACTTGTATTATACAATTCTATTATCATATTATGCTTTTGGTTTCTTCATTTGTGGTTAAAATTAATATTATATGGGTGTAAAAAGTAACAAATTTTAAGAAAAACAAATAATGTAAAATAATAATAAGAGTTGTCATGCTTCAAGGATTATACTTATAGATGATTACATAAGAATAGTATGTTATTGAATTCATTATATCTGTACTAATATTATAAAGAGGAAAGATCTGTATTTTGTTTGTAACAAATAAACTTATAAATGGCTGCACCAATTTCCAATATTCTTTTACCATTAAAATACTATATTATCCCAGAGTAACATAAATTAGTTAAAAAAAAATCAGTATAATGCGAACATAGTTATAGGCACAGCTAGTATCTAATAAGCACATTGTTACATCCTGATTAATTGTAGCATCCTGTTTTCTTAAACACTTGATATTTTGAATGTAATTAATAATGTGGAAGTGGACTGAATGAAATGTACTAAGAAAACTAGAACTTTTGCTAATTTAGAAAATATAGAAATATTTTTAATTATTTAAGGTTACTAATATGATGACAATAAGTTTTTATCTAAGAAGATTTATCTACCCTGTAGCACTATATTTTAATAAGTATTTTTACTTCTACTTTATATATAATGAATTCTACAAACAAACATACATTTAAAAATGTATGTATTGTAATGTCCAACATATTACATTAGATACATTTGAAAATTATTCAATAATTTGCAAGAAACTTCATAACATAATAGTTTATATTACCCAATGAAAATATGTATTCTAATAATATATAATTTTTTTTATTATCATGCATCTAATTAAGTGGTTTTTATTTTAGCATCATATGGTGTTGAGGATCCAGAATTTGCAATCACTCAGTTGGCACAAACTACTATGAGGTCTGAGCTGGGACAGATATCCCTGGACAAAGTATTTAGGGAAAGGGAATCACTTAACGTTTCTATTGTTCATGCTATAAACAAAGCTAGTGAGGCATGGGGAATCACTTGCCTGAGATATGAAATTCGTAAGAATCTAATTAATGTTATACATCTTGTTCTATGTTCCTTTTTTATTTACTTTTTTACTTCAGTTATTCTGTGTATCCACCTTAAAACAACATCCTAGTATTTATTCTCGCCAATGTTGGTTTGACCTCCATTTATCCCAAATATAAATATTTGTGAAATAATACAAATAAAAGAAAAATACACTGACTTTGACATTCAGTCACATCAAAACTACTTAACTTATCGGAATGGGACTATGACTATTTGAAGCAGAAACATTCATATATGTGTGTGGGCCATAGAGTCCTTTTTTTCCTAGAGAGCTTTATAGGTTTAGCGTTATGGCCACAATCTCGCCTGATGTTAATTGACGATGTGTCACGATAAATCTATGGAGAGACTGGCTCTCAAGTGCATCTGCCGGAACACATCTATATATATTTGGCGGCAGATTTTTAACTTGAGAGTAGTAGCTAACCAGGCGAGTATTAAAAAAAGCCCTACCACCATGCAAAACTACTTAGGTATGGATTCCATTGGCCCTGTGTAATTTTTCCAAATTTACTTTAGGGATGCCTAATGTAGTAGGCAGTGACCACAGCCTGTATAACCAGACAAACGTTGAGTAAACAAATAAAAAGTAAGTCGCGTTTTAGACCCATATTTAATAACTATATAATAATGTACACAATACGCGAAAGTTTAAAAAGTTAGAAAAACTAGTTACCAAACATAATACGCTCTAAGGTGATTATTTTTGGGTGAATTAAGAGAATATCTAAAGACATATTAAGTTGAATTTATTAGGTTTTGTGTTACTGATTATTCTGAGTAAGATCACATAAATACACAACATATGTTAGTTACTGTTAAAGTAAATTATTTTGTAATCATAGGTGATATAAAATTACCATCACGTGTTCATGAAGCTATGCAAATGCAAGTGGAAGCAGAACGGAGAAAGCGCGCTGCTATATTAGAGTCTGAGGGTGTGCGTGCAGCAGATATCAATGTAGCTGAAGGAAAACGTCAAGCTAGAATATTAGCATCAGGTAATGTGATATTTTCAGCTATAATAATGTCCTCAGATTTGTTAGGGAAGAAAAAATTGCTAAACTTTGACTGTTTTTTTTTCAAGTTTTATACATATTGATTTTTATGTGTACTTGTATAGACATCTTTGGAATTTCAAGGGTATTTCATAGCTCAAAGTTGTATGCACTTTTTTGTGTAATGATTATTGATTTTAGTTCTGCTAGACGTGTGTAATGAACACTTTTTGTCGGTATTTTAGCTTAATATAAAGAATCAGTAGCAGAGATTTATTAAAGCTTCAGTTCTTAAAAAGGTGTACCTGAAAATATAGTCATAGGTGCCTGAATTCTTGATAGGGAGGATCCGGTGCGAATATTTTCTGCATTATTGTCAACAAGCATGTAGTTTATAATGGGTGACACCTATATTGTAGTAGGGTGTAAGTAGTACCTACATATTAGTGAGAGATATTTTATAATCAAATTTTGATGGCAGACTAATATAGTTAAAGATAAAATACTTTTGAACAAGGCAACCTCCATATTTGAATTAGAAGGTTTCAAAGTCCCATATGATATTGGCAAAATAATCTACAAACGCAAAAACCTTAATAAAAAAGGTTATGGTCATAGTTTATTTTATAGTAAATTATAGTGACAAGTTATTCATCGAAATGTTTGCTACATTAATATTTATCAGTAATATATAAAATACTAAGTACTTTTGGCTGTACAGTGTACATTTAAAAAACCTAGCTTGCTCATGACTTTGTAAATTAAGTTATATACAAAGTGAAGAACTGCTCCAACCTTACCTAGCAGCTGAAAATTGTAAACCCACAATTGCAATTTAAACTTTGTAGTATTTTCTTTATTAATATTTGTATTGAATATAAAGCTAAGTAATGGTTTTCTATTTAAATAACTTGCACACTTAACGCAACCACTCTTACTTGCAAACATTCGACGCATATACACACATCTCTATATCCTAAGCAAATATCCAAACTGTGGGTGTTGATATTTATGAAACAGCTTTAATTCTTAATTGCCCAAGGTTTCAAATTTGATACTGGACTTTTGAATAAGTTTGTGTACTTGCAATTGGTTTCTTTTAATATTAGGTTGTGTGTATGTCATCATTGCCTTAAATTCTTTTAACCAAAGTGTTAAAACATATATAATTATTTTTTATTTGTTTTGACATATCATGCTTCTAAGGGTAAAATGAGTATAGTTGGCAATTTTACAAGTATAGTAAAATCTTAAACTTTTTAATTATTTTTTTCTTTCATTTTAAGTACAAAGGATGTATATTTTGAAGAATGAAATTGAATGAAAAAAGAGAATGAAATAAGAAATTATTATTACTTTATTACAGAGGCTGAGAAACAAGAGCAAATAAATAAAGCTTCTGGTGAAGCGCAGGCAATGCTTGCGGTAGCGGACGCGCGCGCACGCGGATTAAAACTTATTGCGCACGCTCTTACTGATCGTGTACGTAATATAGAACTTCTAAATGTTACTAACAGTCAGTTGCAAAAAACTAGTCATTATCTCTCAATTTAATCTTCCATTAAAATTAATGCTGACATTAGTTTAATGCCTGTTGCGTAATGTTTTGTATTAGCCCTTTAAAGGTTTAATTTACTAATGAAATCATTTAGAAATAAAGAGCGACTGATTTTTAAACAAGTAAATGGTTGCGTTTTATTCTGTACATCACTGCAAGTATGTACTGTGGGTTTATTAAAATAAAACGCATTTTCTTTTGAGTTGTTAGTTGTGAGAATCTTGAGAATCTGTTGTTTAGATTTTTAGGGGAACTGAATCCAGATCCGAAATCTGTATCATCATATTCGTTCCACATATCGTTTTTTTTTTTCGATCTGACATACTCGTTTAGCCTTAAGGGCTATGACAGCTTCACCGGACTTTAACATATCAATTCTGTCGGTATGTTACGAAAGGAAACTTTTCTTCTAACGATGATAAAGATGAAGGTGATGTTTAAGACATATCACAAAAGTAAAATGAACACTAAATAACACGAAAAATGCCTTTGGTTTCCCTAATAGAAGACTAATGAACCAATTACGCGCCATTAAAATGTAACAAATGAAGTATCAAAATAAAGTGCTATTAAGGTTTCTTGCAATCCAAATCAGAGCTAATGGCACGTTTGACAGATTGAAAATTAATTTTAATGTGCCATTATACTAAACCTGTTAAATGGACGTTCTTGTAATGCACATAGGTGTTTAATGCAGGATTAAAATTTTAATGGCAGCTTTAAGACCCAGTGATATTTTTTTGCACCTGATTGTAAAACTTTTGCTTTACTTTTTAAATACTTTCCCCATAAATGTAATATTCATTTTTTAATATAATTACATAAAAATTCTCACAGTAGGGTAATATTTTAATTAAGAGTGTTCCAGTACTCAGTAATCGTATATTGGAAATAAAATAAATATGCATTATATTTTGAATTATTTTATATTAGGCCGAATTCGAATTCCAAACATAACTTAAAATGTAACTAATAATTATTTAACATAAAGTTAATATTGTTCACCTACGAATATTCAAGTATTATTTATTTAACTTCTTAGAAATTCGCATATCCCTTATATTATGTATTCGTTATTCTATTTTTCTCTCTCCAGGAAAGTAAACATGCGGCGTCACTGACACTGGCCGAACAGTATGTTGCCGCATTCAATAAGTTGGCGAGGACAAACAACACTTTAATATTGCCAGCTAATGCAGGAGATGTATCGAATTTAGTTGCTCAGGTAATATGATAAAAATATACACAATTTGCTATACTGGCCTATATAAAAAATCTTATTTTTTAATCTAAATTATCAATTAATATAGCAATGGTGTGTAACTACTATTATTGGTTTGTAGGGCTTTTTCTAATACCCGCCTGGCTAGCTACCATCCTCAAGTTGAAAACTGTTGCCAAATATCTATAGGTGTGTGCCGACAGTTGCACTTTAGAGCCAGTCCCTCCACAAGTTTAGTGTGTTCACCATCTTGGGCCACATCGTCGCTTAACATCACGTGAGATTGTGGCCATAACGCTAAACCTTAACGATAAAAAAAGACATAAAACTTCTGTAATTAGCAAAAATTTGGCAATAATTATATACATATAGAAGTTTTATGTTCTTCCTGAACGTTATAGGTGGCGCTGAGGTCGAATAATTGACTACTTGATACGATAGGACATCGTGTTCTAGGTCATCTAATGATTGAAATAAAATATAACGCAACTCAATTAATAATGCGTCGATTTATATTAATTACTAGCTGTGCCTGCCCATTTTACCAACTTTTTTCAATAGAGCTTGCTCCTATCGGTGGTAGCGTGATGTCAAATAGCTTAAAGCATTCCTCAATAACTGCTCTTTCAAATACAAAAATAATGTTTGTAATCCTTCTACCAGTTTGTAAGATTACCGCGTTCGAACAAACAAATAAACAAAGTTTTCTTATTTATAATATTAATACAGATTTCGTTTCTTCAAAAGCATGGTTATAAAATCGCATGTCCTTGATGCTCTAAAATTAATTCGCTACTTGTGTAAGTACCTCAAATACCCATATCAAGCTGATACCAGAAATGAACTGAATGTGACTGATACAACGCTTCATATAGTATACAGTATTGTATCGTAGTAGACAGTAGTCGCCTTCAGAAAACTCATAAAATGTGGACCGATTCGAATCAAGAGTGTTCTCATGTTTACTTAAGTATAATTTTGTAACGTTTGTAAATTCTATTAATGTAAGTTAACTTATAAATATTTTTTTACGAAATTTGGTGAAAACTCATCTTTTTATGTCCCAAGCACACTGTATTTTTTTTAATTTAAAATATTAATTTTTCACCTTATTTTGACTTAATATCGAAATAACTAATTTTCACGTCAAAATATCAACCAAAAAAACGGTGGTCTTTTTGTTCGTTGAAATCTCTACTTTCTGATGGTATGAAAAAATATACATTACTATGATGCTACCATCGTCATGTTGAAAATGTGCCGCCAAATACCTATCGATGTGTTCCGGTAGTTGCACTTGACAGCCAGTTCCTCCACAGGCTTAGCATGTTCATCAGCTTGGGTCTCGTCGTCGCAACGCTAAATCTATAAACTATAAAAAAAAACCGCTTTATAATATTAGTATAGATTTCGTATTAATTCGCAGGCAATGTCAATTTATTCCACGGTTTCCGCTCACAATCTTCAATCTACACAAAACCAATCAGAAATGCCCGATATCGTATATGACGATCCTCTAGTCAAACTGAATGCGTTAACAGAAAAGGGATCGACAATCGCCGGTCAAGCTGTCCCTCGGGAAGAAGATAGTTTAGCTGAATACTTCTCAGACGATGAAGAAAGGGAAAAGGCACTACAAGCGCAGAAAGAGAAGAAAGATCACCATCTAAATAAATTAGAAAGGGACACTTAGAGTAATTAGCCGGGGGCCTGTTGTTGAATAAAAAATAAGAATTTTAATCGAGTGTTAATTCGCCATCAATATGAAAACTGACAGTTTTTTCTAAACTTATATATATATATATAGATTTGCTCACTGATTCTGCCTAGGCCGGCTATCCACAAACTACATCACACGAATTTCATGATTTTTGATCCCCCCTCCTTTCACATCAGCTGGTCACATTTGTGAGACTCTTTCTTCTCTAGAATGACGTCATATATTTTGCAATTTTACATCCAAAAATTATTGAAAAGAAAACTTCTATAGGAAAGTTTGGATTGGAATAAATTAATGTAAGTCAAGGCACGCCACGTCATCAACATGGTCACGTGATGTGTTAACGATAACACTATATCTGTTCCTGTTAGTATAACTTAGTGCGCTGTAAACAGTTTTAATTTACAACTTTTAATTTTAGGATCAAACAATTAATTTTCATATTAAAAAAAAACAACTTTGTTTATAGTTTTAAGTTATCAGTTCTGTCGGCAGTCCTCATGGCTGCTTTAACATTTTTTTGGCCCTCTCTTTCTTGTCATAGCTGGTCACATTTGAGACTCCTACCTCCCTAGTGTGACGTCTTATATTTTGTAATTATACATAAAGATATTATAACATTAAAACGATTTCCAAATAAGATGCAATAAAATTTAGATCTCGCCTTTTCGAGTCGCCAATCACATCGACTACAGCGATATCCAGCACGTTACGATCACTTATCGATATAAAAAGTATCCTTTCTCTCAAGTTTGATAAAACTGATCAGTGTGCAAAATTTGATTAAAATCAGTTGAGTAGTTTAGGAGTTCATCGCGGACAAACAACGTGACACGAAATTTTTATATATAAATATTATAAAGCAGAAATGTTTGTTTGTTTGAACGCGCTTCAGGCGGATTTCAAAAATTCTATTTGTATTTGATAGTGCAATCATTGAGGCACTCTTTAGGCTAGTTAACATCATGCTACCACTAATAGGAGCAACGCTGTACTGAAAAACAACGATAAAAAAATATTAAATGATTTTTAGTTCCAGACGAGTGAAGCCGCAGGCTCAGGTAGTTAATTTTATTTCGATAATAATGGAAAATCAGTCAAAACCAGTTGGTGGAGTATATTTATCTGTGGATTATGATATCACACATATGTAGGTGATATATATTAATACATTATAATATATAGAATACAGCAGTATCTCGTTGACGTTTGCCAATGAATTTCAGAGTCTACTCAAGTTCAAAATTCGGTTGTTGGACGATTGTTTAGAATCAGGATAATAATATTTAAGAAGTTATTATATTTTTAATATTAACTAGTTTTTCTAAAATAAAAACAGTTATATTGCATTTCGTTTTTAATTATAAAGTTTGATATAGTTTTATAAAGAAACTTGCTGTGCACGCGACTTCGTTCGTGTGGAACTAAAAATTAATATATATTTTTGTGCAACCTAATTCTTTTCAATAATAAAAGTATCCTAAGTTACTCCTTATAACATCAACTATTTGTTAGCGAAAGTCCCATAAAAATCAGTCCAGCCGTTTCAGAGATTAGCCAGAACAAACACACAAAAATTATAAAATCGATTTTTGTTGGAAGTACCTTATATACTTTCATATGCATTTAGTAAAAAGCTGTTATTTTGATATTACAAACAGACACTTCAATTTTATTTATTTGTAGATATTATACAATTCAAATATACGACGTGCAAACATATAGTGCAACAGATTAAGGTCCGTTTAGTTTGATGATACTGGAGATAGTACAAGCGCTACCTAAGGAAGTATTATAGTAATTTTTATCCTACAAACAATAGGTATATCAAAATATATAGGTACCTATGTCAAAATCCGTACATCAGTTTAGAATTACTACTATTGGAGGGTTATTATATTTATTAAGTAATAACTGTCTACAACTTAAGTTTAACTTATCCGTACACATTGTTAAAATAAGAAATAGGAAAAATGAGTATTTACAATATAATTACAACTGTGATCAACAGAAAAAGACAGCAATTCATTGACCATCCTTACTATATTACTAACCTAGCTGTGTTCGCGACTCCGTTCACGTGGAACTAAAATTGTAATTTAATCATTTTCATAAAAAAAATGTTATACAGCCTGCGTTACTCAGGGCTAATGTAGCATTCTAATGGTGAAAGAATTTCTGAAATCGGTCCAGTAGTTCTTGAGTCTATTTGTTACAAACAAAAATAAAAACCTTCCCTTTTTATAATATTACTATTGATTGATCTTTAAACTAAGTTAGAAGAGAGTAATTACTATAAATATAATCGGCATGTGTGTGGTAGTCATAATTAAAGCGAGTATAGTACTTACTGATTTTTATCACTGTGTGATTTAAACTGGATATTTTTTTATCCCCAGAAATAATTGTTATTCAAATAGATATATCGTTTACCTCTTTATTTGAATAAGTATTAAAATTTGTATCATATTTCTATCTATCTATCTATAATTAAGCAAGTTGTGGTTTGTAAGTATTAATTTGTTATAATAATTGCAAATTAAGTGCTATTTCATGTTTTACTTGTGCCGTTTATAGCTATCTTGTGATAAAAACATATATAAATTGAAAGAAAAATTATAAGCAATAATACACATTTATATAAAAATGTAGAAAATTTATTAGATTGTTGAACATTTTAGACTAGCGTTATACATAAGATATTTTTACATACTAAAAACAACAATAAATTGAAATTATCTACTTTGATACTAGAATATTCTATTGTTTGTTTGTTACTTCAATAATAGCGATATTACTAAACTGCTTATAATAGATACAAACATTAGAAAATAAATTTACTGGATATTCTTGAAATATTAGTTAAACAAATTTTCAAACATTTGTAGAATATTTAAATAAAAATAATATATATATTGTTGTTATAGTTTATATATATAATGTTTGTTTCAAATAAACCTAATACAGAGGATGAAATTAAAGTCGCTGTCACAAATTCAATGAGTAATCTGTATTTATTTTTTAAATCTAAAAACAGGTTTTTGAAAGGGCCACACATATCAATTAACTGAAATATCAGAATCATCTGATCGGGTTTTATTACGTAATTTAAAGATTTTAGAATTTTTATTGCACATTTAAAATTTATTTTACATATAGGCAAATATAACTGTGCCAAGTAAACGTTCAAATCAAATTACATTAAATCAATCAAATCAAAGTTTTTGTATAGTTAGATTAACTCAATGTTATTTTTTTCTGACAAAATCGATGTCTTGAATTTTTATAATATATCATATCATCTGATATTGATTATAATAATATATCATGATTTCAAGCTACATCATTTATGAATATGAACTGGGCTTCCCTATTTTACATATATATATAAAACAAAGTACATTTATAATATTAATTATTTCTTTCACATATAATACTCAATTTGTATTTTTTGAAATATAAAAATTAAACTGGTATTATTGTCATAACGAGATTTTAGAATTATACAGTAATGAATATTACTTCTTTCAAATCTAGATATATATACACCTTATTTACTCTGACAATTGGTCTATAATACAAATACCCATTCAAGTACTTCAATTTCAACCTATATACGTGTGTATAATTACTGTATTTAAACTTTTAAATTAATGATTACCCTTAATAGCTAATTATCCCATTAATTACGTCTATATTTAAAATTTAAAATTATACAACATTTTCATATCATATATGAAGAACAAAGGTCAAACAAAACAGTGTGATAATTTTTGTCTTAAATAAATGCTCTTGGAACAATGATATCAATCTCATGTAATTTTAACAAACTTTTCTCTTTGGTTAAAATAACTTACTGTTCCTTCTTCGGGTTCATCGTTTGACACCGTTGGTAATTTATGTAAATTTAAATAGGATGCAGTTAGTTCAGTCCCATCAAATTGGCGTAAATGAATCTGAAATAAAGAATTAAATCAACTTGTTACTATCAGGTTGGTCATGTATATTGTTAATATTGACCACAATAACAGTAGCTACATGGATCATATTTTTTTTTATAGTTAATAGATGCCACCTGAAGTTAAGTCTCGATGTGGCCCAAGATGGTGGATACGCTAAGCCTAGTGGGAGGATTTTCTCTCAAGTGCAACTGCCGGAACACATTTATAGGTATTTGAGGGCAGATTTTCAACTTGAGGGTGGTAGCCAGCTAGGCGATCATTAGAAAAAGCTCCACCACCATGCTATGGTTTCATCACGTTTTCCTTCACCGGCAGTTCAAGCTCATTGCAGGGGGGATGCGAACTTACGTCTTGACGTGACGTCCTTACACACCAACTGAGTTATCACTGCTTTAAAATTTTCATGCAACAATGTAATTTTTTACTAAACACCTATGTGTGGGAATGTGGATCAGAATTTCAAAGCCCTTCCATAACAAGTTTCACTTCAACATACATTGTCGTTCTGTTAGTAATTGTTGAAATACAACTTAACTAGGGGTTCAGAAGCATTTTATTAAATGGTAGAGTTCTTTTAACTTCAACCGCAAAAGTATATTAATTTTATTTTGTTTATAATAAATATGAAATTGAAATGATATCATTGTGTTATTAACTTTTCAGTTAACAATAATGGTCAAAATGCAAGGTGCATTATTAGTTTCTATATGGCAGTGTTTATCAACCTTGTTCATGACACGGCTCCTTTAGTATGAAGAAAAATTTCGCGACCACTACCCGTTGCTTTTTTTCTTATATTTTATTTTGTGACAAATATTCAATCCAACATATTTGTTCATTTTCATAAGGGGTTCGGATACTTACATAAGTGGGTACGTAAAACACATTTTTCTATTATTGAAGAAGCCAGATGTGAGATAAACATCAAGGAATTTATACCTGGTATAAAAATGGTGTTAGAAAAGTTGCAAGAACTGTTTTATTTTTCGACCTGACGTACGCTGTTAGCCATCAGGGCTTTGACAGCTTCATCGAATTTTCGGTTTCGGCTTGGACTGCTGCCGGAAAACGAACAAAGAACTGTGTCATTACTTCTCAATGCAAGAGATATCGAATAATATTCGGCAAAGGTGGGTCTTAAACCCCTTCATAAATGCAGCTATAAATGTGGCAAATAAGCTCAAACAAAATCTGCTGGACTTATCTGCCGATGGGATGCTGCAATTGGAATTTAAGTTTGTCAATTAGGATACCTTTTGGTTAAAAAGAATATCAGAATACCCAGAATTAACAATAGAGGCTTTGAAGTGTTTAATTCCATTTGCCACCTCGTACTTGTGCGAGTTGACATTTCCATCAATGGCCTAAATAAAAAGTAAGGAAAGAAATCGTTTAAATTTGGAAAACGATTTAA
Source organism: Actias luna (assembly GCA_039707435.1). Lineage (NCBI taxonomy): Eukaryota > Metazoa > Arthropoda > Insecta > Lepidoptera > Saturniidae > Actias > Actias luna. The sequence continues at coordinate 8,344,038 of JAZHAC010000006.1, read as the reverse complement.
TTCTCCATGTAGCAAAAACGGATCCATGATGGGAGAAATTTGGTTAATGAAAAACAAACGCAACCTTCGCATTAAGAGATAACATTTTTTTAATAAATATTTTTAAGCTTTATTGTTTTTTTTTCACTGCAGTAACTTTCCCAACCTTTTTTAACCACGCTATAAAAGCTTCGCGACCCCTTAAAGAGGCTTCGCGGCCGCGACCAACACGTCGAGAAACATTGTACCTATAACAACATTATACCTATAAGTTACAAAATTAACTCAATAAACTTTGTTATATATTGTGAATGAAATACATAGTTTATGTATAAACCTATAATATTTGTAGAACAAAATAAAGACAAAAATTGTAGTTTACCTTTCTGGGCAGTTAGCAGATGTCCATTAAAATAATCTGCTATAAAATAATCTTTGATGTATTGATGTTACTGTTATTGATATGATACATTTGTTACAAAAATATCATTCCCAAAAATGTTATTTATATATGTTTACCCAGATTATAATTTAAAAGTACGCATTTAATGCTGACAATTTTCACACATGTTTACATAAATGACAAGATATGACTAATATTTTTTATTTTACTAAATTAAATTTTTTAGCAAACAAAGTTTACCGAAAAAAGTACTAACATATAAAGTCAATATTGATTTTGTGAAACAAATCAGATGATGCAAAATTTATCCTTCTTTACCCCATTTCTAATAAGTTTTTCGTGAGAAAAAGTAGCCTACGACCACCTCAGGTCTCTATACCAAAATTTACCATAATTGATTCAGCTATTTAGGCATGAACAGGTAACAAATAAACTTACTTTCCTATTTATAATATTAGTAAGTATATTATGATGGTGGTATACTCACTAACAAATGCAAATTTACTTCATCACTTCTACTTAAATAAGGAAAGTTGCCACCACTCTTCAGATGAGCTAGTTTTGCTTGTGGGTATGATTTATATAACTCTTCTCGTACACGAGAACTTAAGGCACTTTCATCCCACACATCCATTATTGTTACTGGCAAATTACTTAAACATTGTGGTTCTACATAGCATGGGCTACAGTTTAATGTTAGCCTTGAAGCAAGTTCAGATTGGTTGAGAGATTCCAACTGCAATAAAAATAATATATCCATTTGTTAATATATATATATATATATATATATATATATATATATATATATATATATATAATTACTTAACAGTTATTAAAAATGCTAATTAAAATTTAATTGTTAAGTCTATTATTATTTTGTGTGAAATGCTTACTTAAATAGTTACCTTTTTCATGTTACCTATACTTTTAAGAGCAAAATCCTCTAAGACTCTAAATAGTAACAAATCTAGTAACAATTCTCATTTAAAATTTTACACTAATAGTCTGAATATAATAAATGTCTAGATGTATTTTGACAAGAGATATGTTATAGAGTAGGTTGATTGAATTAGAATTGAAGTATATACATACATGTTTAATTTAATAAATGCATGAAAATTAATAAGCAACATAGGTAAAACGAATATGCAGCCTAAATTTATTTTAATCATTAATTTATTGATTAGTGTGATTGTAGCTACTATTTATTTTATACTACAGTGATACCAATGTTACTGACTTTAAGGAAATAATGAGTGTTAGTGTTAAATCTTACCCTTTCAACCATAAAATCAATTGCTTGGGCCATTCTTCTGTCAACTTTATCTGTTGCAAAGTTACCCATTAGCATTCTTTTAAGAACCAAGGAAGGGAGAAGCCAGAATAAAGCTGCTGAATCATTATATTCAAACACTGATGTGTCTGTGAATGTGTTACAGAGGACTAGTGATGCAACTCTAGAACAGTTTCTTGTTGTTTCTGCAAACTTTTGTCCTATAAAACCACCTAAACATAAAATAATAAATAAATCAGATAGAGCAGCACTTGAAAATGAATCAAAACATTAACTTTTAGGTTAAGAGATCCTTAAAATAATGCTTTCTTTTCAAATAAAGCAAAATTTCTTCTATTATTTAATGTAAGCATTGGTGTATAACACAAATAAAAACTAAGGTCACAATATAAATATATGATCTAGTATCTATATAGATACTATATAGTACTTGTATGTATATACATACAAGTACTTTTAGATGTCAAATAAAAAAATTGTAGCTTAATATTTGCCAGTAAATGCTCAGAAAGACATTGGCAATACTATTATAAATGAGAGTCAGCAGAAGGTTAAAAGAAAAAAAATGATATTTATGTCCTATAGTATTTCATAGTTGGGTCATACTGTGTTTACCAATGTAAATCATTCAGTTATTTTGTTATTAATGTGTTTGCATGCATTGTGTGAACAAACTGTCACAATATGGTTTGTTATTGTATATTCTTGTTAAAAATGTGTAAGTCAGAAAACAGATGTTTATATATCTAGTTTTATGTACATATTTTGCATATGGAAATTCACAAAATTTACTCAAGGTTCAAAAAGTGAATGTCCAATTGTTTTTTTTATGGTAGCTCAGCAAAGTGACTGTATTGTACCTGATGTTAAGTACAGCACAGTCCAAAAACAGCAGCGACCATCGAGAGAACAAAAATCCTTCACCAATCGCAACTGTCATGCCTGCGTAAATTCTTTTTTATGTTTCTCTTGAAGGACCCGATGTTATTAAATTTAATTAACAAAGATATGAGTGAATAATGTCATAAGTACTTATTTATTGATATCAATAATAAACATAATATTAAAAATAAATATAAATAAATATTCAAAATTAATGCTTTGTTTAGATAAGTCTTTATTATCTAGTATGATATAAGTGCAAAATAACAATATTGATTATCAATAATTTAACAGGCAATACTTTTATACAATAAGGTAGAAATATTAAACTTCGAAACTGTAGATGTACAGAAAAAAGTTGATAATGATAATGTAGTTATAATTAATATTAGTGACTGGACAGTTCATATAAATCTTACCTAATGAGGCTCCAAAAATATGGACTTTGTCAAGTTCTAGATAATCTATAAGTTTTTTGAAGCCATCACACCATTCTTTCATGTTCCAATACGGTGGTGGTTCCGCGGCAATTACTCGTACTCCTCTTGATGCCAGTCCCAAAACTTGTTTAAAAAAAACATCAGCTGTACCAGACACAGGTGGCAAACAAACAAGTGGACAAGTCACAGATTTGGGTCCACTGTCGAATATTTTCCAAGCCTATAATAGTAAGGTAAGCATACAAGAATATACATTTTAAAAGTCGAGAAACTATGTTATAATAATAAAACATACTGTTTATAGTTGAGGCAATGGTAGAAAATAACATTACAAGATTTTGCAATAACAATAAAAGCAATATTTACCTTCGAACCGTCCGTGTCGACGATAATGTTTCGTAGAGGTATACTACTTCGAAAGCTTAAATACTCATTAGATTGTGATAGTTCACTTAAACCAGTTATTTTACTCATACTTACAATAAAGTACAAAATTAAAAATTACAAATGTGTTTATTATGGAGTCAGATTGATATTTGGTATGTTCTATGCAGTTGGAGAATCTATGAGTAGGAGTGTGTAGCAGGCTTGTTGAAAAAGGATCGATTTATCGATATTTTTAAATGAATATATCAATATTTTTAGCCGATATAATTTGATCCAATATACAGATACAAAATATCGAAAATTGTATCAAATACGAAGGGCAGAAGTAACTGTATTGAGATCTGACCAATTGAGACATGACATCTAGCGTTTGAAATATTAACTATTAATAGCGCACCAATCTATTGTCTTTGCATTAGTATTTGTGATCACTAGTACTATCTCATAATTTTACTTACATAAGACTGTAAGCTATTTTCCACCATTTTATTCTAAATCACTTCTATGTGTTGGTTCCCAATTATTTATGGTCTATGACTATTGACTAGTATGTATGCATTGCGTGTATGTGTGTGTGAGCGGCCGTTCGTCATTCATTAATTGACACGTAACTCTCACTCATGAGTTCTTTTGTTATGAATTGTGTTCACAAGTGATCACGGTACTTAAATAACTACAATATCGTGAATTGTTAACTTTTTTCAAATGCGGATTTTTTAAAATTATTGCCTAATAAAATGGAATAGTGATAAAAATACTTCCATTTTTATTGAGATTTTTGTACATTTTGTTTAAAAATTATTATGGATATCACATATTGAGCTAAATATACTGTTATGTTAAAAACGCAAAATGTTATGAAAATTACTGATATATCGATATTTTTTCCTCGATATATCGAGGTCAATCATGATATTTGACTAAATATTGATACATCGATATACCGATTTTTATTCACTTCCGACATCTCTAGTGTAACTCTTTCCTGAACTGGCTCACTGTTTCGAAACGTTAAGGTACCCCAAAAGATTGGAATACCAAGAATTTTTCAAATGCATAATTTGGAACTGAAACATCTTGCTTTTTGTTCAGCCCGATCAGGTCGCTTAAATGTGAGCGGGATCGACGAGTCACAGTGACTGAAATACTTAGTAACTGGCGAAGCGAAAAAACAATAAAATATAAGCAAGTGAGAATGAGATACCAAATGAAATGAAACTTTACACTTTATTATTCTCGATGCCTATGCAGTATGCACGTAATATAATGTCCATTATGGGGTTTGTATTTGTTTGCACTGTTTTAGTTTAAAGTTCCAGGTAGTTTGTTTTCGTCCTAAATTTTACAATGCAGTACTTTATTGCAAAAACTGTTTAAAAAGTTCGGGTAAATTCGTACGTGTTTTTAAATGAAAACTTTTTTTTAATGAAATAATGCAAAAATTAAAGTACCTACCTACATCACATCATTATAGTTGATTATTTGAATTTAAAATAATGGAAAAAAAAAGAAATGGATACTTATATAGGGTAATTAACAAATCATATCATTGTAAATACAATCGATTTTAAAATACGCCATCTAGCTATAATTAAACGTCTATATAAAATGTGTATAAAAAAATCTCATAACGCCCGCGATATGACTTAAAAATCTTAAAACAAATCTTTGACAAGTTTGATACGAATGATACAATGTTCCAAATGAAACGAAAACATAACCCGTCAGTCTGCCTCAATATGTCCCGGCGACACGGCGTGACATTATGTAACAATCTGTACTTTATATCTTTGACGCAATGCTCCATTGTTACAAATGGTGCAATACTGATACAGAACAGTTTACTGTTCAAGATGCAAATGTTCCATTCACAAAGATGAGATATTTCTCCCACGCCTAGTATTCAGTATGGTAGTCTATAAACAAATCTACTGATCTCCGCTAGAACTAGTGAAGCGATTCGAGCTGTTTTTACTCAAGTGAATTTGTATAACTCGTATTCGAGTGAAAACAAATTTGACTCGATTTCGTTTGCACTCAAGTTACCGGTCAACTCCGCGCGCCGAGTAGATTCATTTTATTTTTCTTTGTTGATTAATGACATAAATAAGGTAAATCATATTTTGTATTTTATTTCATATTACAGAAAATGACTAATTCTGTAATAAAGATATTTAATAATTCTTCATTTAAACTAATCGAAACTCAGCTCAAGTGATAAATTCTAAATCGAGTTGTAAGGGGTGTAAGTAGTTTACTCGAGTGATTTAAATTTAGAGTACAACTAGAGTGACTTGGAAAAATAACTCGAGTGGCTCGAGTCCCAAAATACTTATATAAAGTGTATTTGTTTGTTTGTCCTTCCTTCATGCCTTAACTAAGCAACCAATCGACTTGATTTTTGGCATAGAGATAGATGAAAGGATGGAGAGTAAGATAAGCTATTTATTGTCCTGGTGAAACATAGAATTCCCAGCAGAGATTAAGGGTATATTCGTATTGTTCATTCGTACATACTATATACTGTATACTATATACTAACGACACGAGAAAAAAGAGTTGCTGGAGCTTAAGAGTATCACGAATCGGAACAAATAGAGCGTCAAGCGGCTTGATAGCCGCTGAATCACAGGCTCAATCCCATCGACGTTTGAATGAACAGGCTGATCGTCAAGCCGCTTTGAGAGCATCCAAAACGCGCACTCAAACACAACTCTGTTTGAATGAACAGACCGAATGCCAAGTCACTTTGAGAGCTGCTGAAAGGCAGGATTAAACCGAATATTACTCCAAAAAATGACGCTGTTACCCAAATTAATAATGATATTCTAGAAGAGATTCCTGGTGAAACGACCGTGTATTTGTCAGTAGACACCGTCGTGGATATAGAAAAGAGTACTTCATATTCTGAAGAGTTTGAGATTAAGCATTTCGGTTATGCTCATGTTTAATTTCGATGCGCCGCGATTATGCAGCGGAACAAGGCTTCGCGTCACACAACTCGGGCGGAATATTGTTGGTGCTACTATTTTGATAGGAGCAAGTAAGGGTGATAATGTAATGATCTCCCGGATGCCTATAACTTCCACCGATCTTCCGTTTAGATTGAAAAGGCTGCAGTTCCCCTCAAGCTCAGTTTTGCCAAAACTATAAACAAGGCACAAGGGGAGACACTACAGGTAGTCGCGGTACACTTGGAAAAGCCGTGCTTCTCATATGGGCAGCTATATGTAGAATATTTGCGAATGTCAAATGCTCGAAATTAACATATCTTAGCGATTAATGGAAAGGCACACCACATTGTTTACACTAGTGTCCTTAAATAATGCTCTGTTCTGCATACATTGTCAAAAAAAAATCGGTCGATGTTTTATTCCACAATTTTTTTCAAATTACCACGCGTACGAAGCCGCGCGTAAAATCCCACAATAGTAATATTATAAATTCGATAATATGGTTGTGTTTGTCTGTGGCTTTGTTCCACTATCACGCTTTAACTGTTGAAGAAATGTGGACGAAAATTGGCACATAAATAGACCATTTCCTGGATTAGCAGATAGGATACTTTTTATCCCCGTAATGTATTCCACTGGGATAATAATTTATAACATTGTTCATTAAGCTTGATAATGATTAATAAGTTTTTTATAATTTGTCTATTGTATATAAATAACTAGATTGGTCTTTGAATATGGGTTGGAACTGACTAGAACCTCTTCCTTTTTGAAGATGATTAAAAAGAATACTGAAGATATAATAGCTTAGTTGGTACTGTGTATGGCCGGCGCCCCAATGGACGTGAGTTCGAATCCACCTGCAATGAGCTAGAGCTTTCGGTGAAGGACAACATCGTAATAAAACCATAATATGGTAGTAGGGCTTTTTTAATGCTCGCCTGGCTATCACCCTTAAGTTAAAAATCTGCCACCAAATACCTATAGGTGTGTTCCGGTAGTTGCACTTGAGAGCAAGTCCCTCCACTAGGCTTAACGTGTCAACCATCTTGTGCCACATCGTCACTTAAGATCAGGTGAGATTTTAGTTATAGATCTGAATCTATAAACTATAAAAAAAGGATGAAAACAGTGCTATGAAATAAGGTAGTAATGTCAGGTGAGATTATGGCCATAATGCTATACCTTTAACTATAAAAAAAAAATGCGTTAATTGAATTGTGTAAATACATATATTAGTGCAAATAATTATAAAATGTGGCAAGGTTGAATCCGTAAATGTTGCCCGCTACCGCCTCCACCTCTTCGTATGGGTCAAGTTCCTCATCCGCGCGCGCCAGCACATCCGCGACCGCGCCTCGGACCGGTCGTACAGTTAACTTTGCTTGTAACTACTTTCCTAATTCTTAATTCATACAAAATTCGGCACCCACTTGCCTAGTTTACATGGAACTGATAAGGGAACGCTATCGGTCATCGCTTTCAAGAGATTCGCCTGTTCCAATCTGTGCTAATTTCTAACACAAACAGAGATATGAGTTGTGACATCGCCTACATGATGTTTACTTTCTTGTTTTGTAGCTTCTGATTTAGCGCACTGCCTTTATTTGGTATCTTTTGGAGAAAATTAATAAGAATAATACATACTTATTAATAAAAACAACTTTATAATAGTATCAGTAGTTTCAGAGACTACTCTTCTACAAATATCTTTATGATCATTTCAAGATAGATCTTTTCAAGTTTAATGTTATTTTAACTTTTTACGCAAACGAAACCGCGGGCAGTAGTTTGTATGTATATAAGGGCAGTAATTCAATGAGGAATGATCAGTGATAGGCTTGTTGAATAAATATCAATAAAATAATTTCACTTCTTCGGTATATTGATAAATTTAATATCTCGATGTATGAATATAAAGATGTTATAAAAACTGTCATAGAGGTATAAATAAAACTGTAGCAAATCGTATGTATTCAGTACTGAGTAACGAGTACACCATCTAGTACCGAGTACCGAAACGTTACTCATGAATGCATTTCGTTACTTGCATTTTTTCGAGTACAAAGTGCGAACGATGTGATGTCAACGTCACACCTTACGCAACACGACTCAATGCGTTGCTCTTTGTTAGGTATCAAAAGTAACGAGTATTAATTGTTATAGTAACGAATACATACGGTTAACTGAAACTGAAAAATCGGTAACTGAAAAATCATACCTCTATAAAGGCACAAAAACGATAATTTTCTTGAGACAGACACACAAAAGTTTTTACAATTTTAAACAAATTACATTTTATGGTTCGTTCAGAACAAAGTCCACTTTTGTTTCGGGGTACGTCGGTTTCGTCACTATTTTGTGTACTCTCGATCGTCGGTCCCAATAATTTCACCGTCTTCAACTCACGCGTTCTTTTCCTGCATATGCGCTTGTTGTACGTAAACAAAGTACAATTGGGTATCGCAGTGGATGTGTTTTATATAATACTGGCAACCCGCCCCGACTTCGTACGAGTAGTTGAGCATATTATGCCTAAATGTATCTCAAAACGGATTAGATAGTGTTTTCGATGAAAGCACAAATGTGACTTTTTCAACGATTATCGTCATATTGCAGAAAATTTACACAAAACCTTAACAACACTATCCTCGTGAATTACTGTCTATTAGTGGAAACCACATGAAAGTCCGGTCAGGAGTTTTTGAGTTTATCAGTGTTGACAGGGTTACCAACTAACAAAAAAACTTAATCCTAAAGCTATAAACTCTTAAAATTGTCCCAATTACTTTTCAAATACTATTTTTCACTTTATTTTGGTACTGACTTTTATTATAATACTAATGAATATTAAAAAGACCTAACATTTTAGTGGATAACATTTACAAAAAAAACTGCCGCCACAATGCCCCGGGCAAATGCCCAGCCAGCCTTCCCCTACAGCGGGCCCTGCCTGCTTGGATACCTTTTCACGTCTCTTTTAAATGACCCAATGTTGTAGGAAGGAAGGAACACGCTACCGGGAAGACGGTTCTACAGCTCCACGGTACGACAAAAATACGAATCTGCAAACTTTTCGGTCGCGAGTAAATGGTAGTCAGTGTGAAGCCGTGACACCGAAGCCACGCCCGCGTGGTTTTGTTGTGAATTTTTCTATACACAACAAACTTGTTTCAAGCAAGTGTATATATTAACACAGCGATAAATATATAGGTTATGTAAATAAATAAAAATAAAATTTGCATCAAAACATATTCCGTTTATTATTAAATATCATCATGTAGCTATTAATCAACATTTTCACTGTGAATTTTCTATAATGACTTACCAAACCACTTAAAAATGTAGCTTAAATCTAACTAGGTACATACTATTAAATAAGTTTTGGACGATTTTAGTATAATTTCCATAAATCTGACCAAAGATCATATTTCATTATCTATAACTATGTATATAGCATTGCGGTAGATGACAACTTATACAGCATAGAAATTTAGAAGTCAAAACTTTTCATTACATTCTAATCATTACAAATAGAATCATACAGAATACACCATACTCAATTAAAGCAATTAATGTCCTTTTTACTTGCAAAATGAACACTACAAGTCATTTTTTAATATGCAACAAAAAATAAAATAAAATATTCGTCTAAGTTTCATATAGTAAAAAGAAAATTGTTTTTAAGTAATATAATTTGAGCATTCCAAAATAAATTATTTGGTGAAGTCGTCTATTATGATAATTAATATTAGTCCAGGAGGTAGCGTCATTTCACCATAATTTACCTTTATTGAATAGGGTAGTTTTTACTTAATAAACAATGGAAAAATGTGTCAACTGCACGGAGTAGGCGGAAAACTATGTTAGTTTCCCAATTTAAAATATATGACAAATAGGAAAAATCGGGTGATTTCACCAAAGCTGGTTTTTTTTCTATAATAATTTACGACCTAAGTATTTTATTTATAAGTGTCAGCTGGTATTAAAATGTGACAAAACGTGTTAGTTACTTTTTCAAAGGGTAGCGTAGCGTTCACGCGTGCGCGGTAAAAGGCATAATGCAACATCGAAGCTAACACTTTTTCTTGGCAGCTTATAATCATTAAAAAGATATTATCGATAACCTGTTAGTTCTTCATTCGTAATGATACTTGTTTGTTTATTTTACCATCTTGTTCTTCTAATTCAAAATCAATTGGTTAAGACAAAGTTGGCGTAGAAAGAAATGCATGACCCCATAAATTGAGTTATATATGAAGTCTGCAGAAAATATTGTTAGAATTCTGTCTTACAAGAAGGTAACATGGCTCCTTCAAAATGCTGATTGATTTTTAAAATTGTTTTTTTTTTCACTGGCTTTGTACGCCTTCATAATTATTTCTACTCTCGCTGAATTAATATTGTTAATCTTGTTATGACCATATATTCGGCAAATAAATTCTTCTTAAACTCTTTTTTTCTTCTTTCCAGTTTTCAGTATTAAATTTGAAATGTTGATCAATGCTTCTATGTGTTTTGCGTATTATTTGTACAGGTTTCTTTTTGCCTTGTCTGTAAAAGGCGGAGTTGTAGTCGCAGCCTGTTAGAGTGTGAAATGCTAGAAGTGCTACACATAATTTTTCATTCACAATTCATCTATATCAAATTATATTGATTATGGTCTGTACCAGTTAAAAAGTTACTTTGAATGGCACTCATATTTTCAAGATTTATTATTAAAATATTTGTGTCTGATCTTATTGTTACACGAGACTGAAAATGTAGATATAATAACAAATGTGGAACACAGTTTTATTGTCGGTTTCTTCGTGTGAAGGATACGATACATTTTCTGCAACTTTATTGTTGATTATTTCAAATTTATAGAAGGAATTGTGATTAATATAACAAATTTATCCGCAGGAAAAAGGCGCCATACAATCATTCGCCCAAACGTTGGAAATAAATTCTACTAATGCTTCCTTGAAGTAAATGTTTTTTTAATTCATTAGTAAAATTAGAAGAACGTTTTTGTTCTGGTTTACTGATGTTAAGTTTATTCCCTTGCACTTGTCTTCTCAATAAATGATCCTAAGTCTTTTATTGACGGAAAAAATAACAATCAAATGTTACCTATTGTGATAGCCAATATCTGAGCCAACGCTCCGGTTTTCAGCCGGGCACATGTTTGCATGGGGCCGATGTTTTTTGAACGTTTATTATATTATATACATATATATCAAAACTATGAATATTTAAATATTATTTCGAGTTCATAGTCTTTGCTACTTGAAATAATATTTTTATATTAGATAATTATTCAAATTATAGATAATGCTGTTATTCATTATTTGTAACATTATAATATCACGTTTTGTGGTGATTTACTCGTTTATACAATTTCAATCACATTATTTTAGTAATTTAGTAAAGATACAAAAAACAAAATTGTCAGCTGCCACGAAAGAGTGGAAAAATTGTGTTGATTGCAATGTTTCTTTATGCATAATACCGCGCGCACCTTAACGGTGCGCTGTGCTTTGAAACGGTAGCTAACAGATTTTACCACGTGTTAATACCAGCTGACACTTATAAATAACAATACTTAGGTCATAAACTATTGTACAAAACAATTTCACCTTTGCTGAAATTACCCGATTGTTCCCATTTTTCATATATTTTAACATAGGAAGCTAACAAAGATTTCCATCTACCCCGTGCAGCTGATACATGTTTTCATGGTTGAAATAATATTAATATATAATCTACGAAGGTTCGTCTTTGCTGAAATAATAAAAAAGCAAGTTTTTCTTAACAGTTTTCCGATCTTCCACACTAAAACGCCACGGAGTTGGGTCAGCAGACACTTATTTTCATTGTTTATTGAGTAAAACCTATAATATATAACTGAAATAAGTTATGATGAAATGGTCCATGTAAATTTGACGCTACCTCCCAGACTATATCAATGCATGCGAAGTAACCATTAAACAAGTAAGATTTACAGCACAATAATATGTATGACAATAATAATTTTGTATTTGATTATATATAAATATACAATCACTATTTTAAAACTACACACAATATATTTGAAATTAAACATTGCATTTTAGAGTAGATAATCCCCTAATGTTTTATTTGATACATAATATAATTAAAGATTTTAGTAAAATGAATAACTTAATGAAATTAATTTTATATTATAATCTAAAAGCTGGTAACGTATTTTGAAAATGTCTTTTAAGCACATATATGTTTTGTGCATTGCAACACATCACATGTTGGTAATTAAGGCTTTTGTCTAATTGTCACGAGATTAGATACCAGGATATTAAATCGATAACTCTCGCAAAGCGTTTACCAAATACCAACAAACGAGTTTATTGTTAAACGCTAAATTATAAACCAGTTTAAATATGGAATATTTAGTAAAAATAGGAGCTCCTTTGGCGAATAGATGTAATGGGATAAAATTACAAAAAAAAAAAAAAAACGATTTATTGACGTTTTATTACTAGGGGTGTGCGAATAATTCGAACATGCGAATTATACGAATCCAATAATACGAAAAAAACAAATAGTTCGGAAAAAATTGAAATTATTCTCGAATTATTATATTGCTTGTTTTTTCCGGGTAATTGATTATTAATCAAAAAGTATAGTATTCGTAAAAAAATATAGCAAAGTATAAAAGTATATTAGTTGTATAGCAGAATATTTTGAAACAGGATGTAATGGAATTCAAATTCACGTATAGTTCCAATTATTATCGAATTATTCGAAAATTTTCGAATTATTCGATTTTTTCGAATTAGTCGTTGAATTTCGCACACCTCTATTTATTACCTAATACCTATCAATTCGTTTAATACGGACATACAAGTTTCGTATGACATTTTTGACGGTTGTACAATGAACTTGTATCATATAATATACGTGCCGAAAAATACGAAAAAATAGTAACATATTTACATTAAAAAAAAACTAACATATAGTGAATTAGGTAATATTTCATATCCTTACAGGGTCGATCATTTAAAAGATAATAAAGATTAAAAAATGAACTCTAAATTAATAACGAATACTTGAAAATACTCCATAATGAAATAGGGAAAGTAGGAAAACAATCAAATATTGTATAATAAAATAATGAAAGCAGGAAAACAATCAAATATTGCAGAGTAACATAAACAGATTTTTCAAACTCTATTGAATTGATTTGTGGGCACTTTCAAAATTCGTCACCCTCTGCTGTTAATCACAGATTTTTTTTTGTATAGTAGTTTTATAATATGTCTAACAAAAACGTGAATGCAATTATTAAAAACTTACGGTAAAAAAACATATGCGAGGCCAAAAGTAAGACAACGATCAGAACCTATTGCTATATAAAAATCCTGATATTCATTATAGACTGTTCAGTTTATAAATATGTAATATGTTTGATGTTGTTCACTGTGGCCTCATCTTCGTCCTCAAGTTACAGTAATATAAAAAAATATAATGTAATATTAATTATAACTTTATTGATCAGGCAAGCGATACGGATAAGATGAACAATATCAAATATTAAAAAGTGTCACACCAAGAGACGAGACGGTATTGCGCGAGACAGGACTTGCCATATAGTATATAAAAGGAGAAGAATAGTTCTAATTTTACACAAATTCTCGTCCTTCCTTTACAGAATGGTTACTGACTGTTTTCGAATATTGTGCGTATTGCGGACACACCTCTCAAGCTTTAAACACACCGCGTGGAACGATTCGACCGTAATCTCGAATTTAAAGAAACGATCTATATATATATATATATATATATATATATATATATAATGAAAATAATATTTCTTTGAGGTACAGTCACGTCAAAATAATTGGTCGTATCGACATGGGACCACGACCATTCGATGCGCAATTATTTGTAGATGGTTTAGGGTTATTCATTATGAAAATTGCAAAGACCCCTTCATCATTTTATTGCTATTTCACTTTTATGATCTTTTTTCTCGTCAATAATAACAAAAGACAGGCATTTTCTCTTAATATGTTATTCGCGGGAACGGCTAGTTATGATCTAAAACAGGCAGTCCGAATACGTAAGAAACACGTGTATATTGTAATATTTCAACATTAATCTGTTAATTTTTTCTATCTGAGACCAATGTATTTGATCAATTAGCATCAATTTTCCACAGTGCTAGATTAATTACTATAATATTTCTTATCAAATAAATTGTATACAACACTGACAATTCTTTATTAAGCAAGTTATCACCTAAGAATATTTTTTTTTTCAGACTATGATAATTATCATTATAAATTATTTATGAATAATTTACTCTCACATTTGAAACCGATTTTGTAGTATAAAGAAAAATATAGTTACATAATTAAAACAAAAAGTACATAATTAACATACTCAAAAAGTAAATTTAATTGAAACAAGAAATGTATGAGTGCTCAGTTTTGGGTTGAATTTAATTTGTTATTTCTGCTCACAAGTCATATTTATAACATAATAAGAAAAATGTAATTATTAAAATCAAAATGTTTATCTATTAAAAACTTTATTAACCTTAATAAAACTTATATTTTAATAGCTTATAATTTTGCGAACCAATCTATACTAATTACCATTCGTAGATAATTGCATTTTGTTAATCTGACTCTAATCCACGAGTTGTGATGGTTTTGCACAGTAGAACGCTTGAAGAAGCGTAATATATATATATATATATATATATATATATATATATATATATATATATATATATATATACACTATGCATTTTAACGCTACGGATAATCGCAGGGAACTCGAAAATCGGGTTTCAATTCTATTATTGTAGAGCATAGTACGTAATGCAGGATTTAAACCTACGCCGATGTAAATATTCTACATTTCATACAATATACATATTAATTTAATGCATACAATGATAATATTCCTCGTGTTGGACATTTGAAAATTAATTATCGCATAAAGATAATACTATCCTTGAATAAAATTATACGTAAATTATGACTACAAACACGGCCCAGGTGTATCACAATAATATATGGACATTTTTGCATTCTATATATTATACTTTCGATAACCGGATCTTATAGCCTAGTGCATAGATTCTCAAAGTAGGCGCTGAGGATATCGGTAGGGGCGATTGAAACTTAGTAATATTGGGGAGACTTAACAAAAATCGAATAAATTTTCCTGTGAACTATCAAAAATATCTCCAAACTTAGAAGAAGTATTAATCGAATTGAGAACTAACAAATCAAACTAAACAAAATAAATCAACCTAAGCCGTTATTGTTCATTTTGCTACATATTTGCGTGGATAATGATGAATAGATAAAACATTTTTGGGGGGCGTGGGGTGTTAAAGTTTTCCTAAAGTAAGCACTGCTCTAAAATGTTTGAGAAGTAATGGCCTATGGCTTTGGTGCGTCCAATTCATTATGTACCATAAAGGTGATATTCGGCTGTAATGCGAGCAGAAATAAGTTATAGACGAAGGCATTTATATTGTTAAATGCATATAAAAGCAGCGGCGTAACTATAGCTTCTGAGGCCCGGAGCAAATTCATTGGATGGGGCTCGAATAAAAATAGTCACTTTGTAATTTAATTTTAATAAATTACCCAACTGTATCACTAGTATTGTGTGCATTTTCGTTAAAATCTAATAAGTTTTATTTTCAAAAGTGTAGGTATAGGTACTTATTATATGTTTATAGTAAAATAACAATTTAATCTTTTTGTGGGTTGTTTGTTCCGAAAGGTATCAAAAACAACATCAAAGTTTAATGGTCGGATCATACAATTTTCGACAGAATAGCCAAATGGAAGCATTCTAAAATTGATTCTTTTCTTATGAATGCGTTTAAATGTTAACAATTTATTTGAGTTTGTATATGATTTTTAGTTCTATCTAAATTTAATTCATTTTATTAACTTCTATAAAATTCATATTTTTTACTAAATTTTGTCAAAAATGTTAGGTTACTTCTGAGTTCGCGGCCTCTCTGGTACGGGAGGTTAGGGCCCCATGATATTTTGTCAGCTCTGCTACTCCCATAGTTACGCCACTATAAAAGCACGTTTTGAACAACATTTGCATTCCTTTGAAACCAGTATTGTAATGCTGGGGTTACATCAGCGGGCTAAAATTGCGTTACGTAATATTTGAACGGCCCCTAGATCGTTGCAACGCGTAGTATTCGGCCGAAGACGATGTACTATTGGGGCACTGTCGGTAAACTGGTGTGCATCAAAGGAATTTGTCGCGACAATATTCCCTTGGGTGGCTACACCTACGTCACTTCAGTGTCGTCAAGATTTTGTTCACAATCACGATTAACCTTCGCCCGCCTAATGTAGACAAGAACATCGCGTATGCCCGTACACGATGTTTTTATCGCGCCAACGTGACACGAATCTTCGCCCGCTAATGTAGCCCCAGCGCAAAGACTTAGTCCATATCGATATGGTATCTTTTTGTGGGGATTCTTCTTCTTTTTTATTCTTAGCAACTCAGTCTGACTATAAGTGACAACAATAGCTCTTGTTGTAGCTCTCTTTGGAGTTTTTGTGGCAACTAATATATCATGTTCCGAATGATTATTCATAATTTACTTCACTTATGCTCTTCAGCTACACTACATTACGTAAAATGTCACCTTAATTTACACAATATAGGGCTAAAAAACTAAGTACATGAATAAAAATAAAAATCACAACATGACAGATCAAGATCCAGCAATAAACTCCTTTGTGGGGATTATTAGTATTTACTTAAAGTTGGCTAGCGGTCCGTACGCGTGTCGTAGCGGAGTGAGTGTGCCGGGGGGCGCGGCCTCACGACTCCCCGTTCCCGCTGTCGTCACCGTCTCCCTCGCCACCTTCGAGCTCCTCGTCGGAGTCCGAGTCGAGGTCGTCGTAATCGTCATCGTAGAAATCTGTCATATCCAACTAGAAACAAACTTTTATATTTATATATAAAACTTAAATTCTTACAAATACAGTGGAATCTGTATAACTCGAATATCAAGGGAAATGCTAAAAAAAGTCGAGTTACAAGAAGTTCGAGATACAAAGGATGTAATTACAGAAATTTCGACTTAGCCGCGATTTCTAGGTATATTTTTCGAGTTGTATTATATCGAGACGTTATATTTTGCTAATTACGACTTATGGGGTCTGTGTTTTGAAATTCGAGTTAAAGAGTATAAATATGTACTGTGAATACTTCACAAGGAAATAACGTTTTGTTCGAGTTACAAAGTCAACATGTCTGACAAAACAGCTTCATTATTCGAGCGTGCAAGTGTTTCAACATAATTTCTAGGACCGTGGATATCGACATCTTCAATACCACGGTTCGTCAACTTACTAAACTACTCACTAATCGATACTTTTCTTCCTTGTAATATTAATTTAAAACTGTGTGTTGCCTATGCATTATTAAATATGTATTAATCTTTATTAATATTTGTGAAAACTTGTAAATAGCCTTTTGTATTTTTTTTTCTTTTATTTAAGTTCTTAATGTCAGCTGTTTCCTTGTAATAAATAAATAAATAAATAAAGTCTCAAAAATTCGAGATACCGCGTATTTAGGGATTCAGCGGAAGGGAATGGCATTTTTTTCAAGTTACTGAAGATAACGACTTAACGAGGTTCGAATTACAGAGAATCCACTCTATTATAAATGAGAAACTGAGTTTGTTTCTTTTACGCTCTCACGCCTAAACTGCTGAATCGATTATGATGAATTTTGGTGTAGAGATAGATGGGTACTTGGAGATGGTGATAGGCTACCGTTTCTCGCAAAACTCTTATTGGAAGTGGAGTAAACTGGGGGATAAAATTTGTACGAAACATTTTATTGCTTCATTCGGTTTGTTTGATAAAATTGATATTAACGCGAGCGGAGCCGTAGGTAAGAGCTAGCTAGATAATGCGAGCAATTAATACATTTCCCCGTTTTAGTAACTTTTCTAATACAGGCCTGCTCCCATTGGTGATAGCGAGATATTAAATAGTCTAAAGCCTACCTCAATGACTGCTTTATCAAATACAAAAATATTTTTTGAATTCCCGATGGTAGTTCCTAAGATTAAACAAAATGTTCCAGTTTATAATAGTAATATACATATAAATAGCTGCTACCCGTGACTTCGTCCGCGTTGACATTAGATAGTGGTTAAAATATAGAACTAAAAATATCTCTGGAATAAAACATATCCTATATGTGGTTACTTTCATGAAAATCCATTTATCCGTTTTTGCGTGATTGAGTAACAAACATCTAAACTTTCACATTTATAATATGAATGTAGATTCTTCTTCTTAAATTAAATTGCGTTTGCTACGTTCGTGCCATGATCAGAAAATCGGGCTGTCAGTAATATTGCACCAGACAAACTGGAATAATGTTTTTTTCGTGCATCTTTTAATATATAATTTATATGAAATTAATATTGTATGTCCCTTTTTTAACTATATAGTGCGTTGAACCGTGAGAGTTGGTATAGTCAAAGTTTATATACAGTGAAGGAGTGCAAATAGTTACAATATAATAAATAAAAGTAAACATTTAAATTAATTTTGCCATTAAAATAATATATAATTTAAAAATGTATTAAATTGTAGTCCAATTTTGACTATTGAGCGACTAGCATTACTTAATTATGTATTAGCCAGTCTTATTGTGTTGCACATAGCATAGAATAGCATTATAAATCATGAGATAAAAACCACTTATTGTTATATCAATACTCTATGCTAGACCACGTGATAAAAGTATAGATTATGTATTGTAATTAAAAACTGCAATTATGAATATGGAGCGATTGCAGATAATTCAAGCTGTATTCTCAATTTTAAGGCATGTTTCAGAAGTAATAAGATTGATTTTTGTAATTCAATACTGACGTTGAAGGAAATCATACTAAGAACTAAACATTTGCAATGTTGTTTGTTTTTTTGCGTACATTATACTATAATGTGGCTTGTGAACCCTATTTCAGCGTATTAAAATACAAACATTGCATTTAAAAATGAATAAAAATCTAAAAATGCGTTACTATTGTATATGAATATTACTTTCCAAACCTAACAAATTGACATACATACATTAAAATAGAAAATGTGCAGTACGCGTAAACTTACTAAAACTGAATTATAAAAGAACTTGATAGCTTATTAACTTTCCATAAAAAAAGCATTAAATGTAGTATGTTATGGAAAATAAGCCTGATAATCAACTGCAAAAATATTGTCGTGATGTCACTTTGAATGTCTAGAAAACCAACTGACCTGGGGCTCCTGTGTCGTCGCCTTGACCTGAGTTTTAATACAGTAATCTTCTAACGTGAGAGGCACAACTATTCCTTCTTTTTCCGCTTCCATGCGCGCAACTTGTGCTTGTTTCCTAAAAAGAATACAATCGAATTTTTAACACTTTATAGGATAAACGTTTGGTTTAGATATTAACCCATTCCTCTCCACTGTCATATTTTTAGAACACTATTTTCAAAATTTCTTTTCCCGTATTAGGATTTTTATTTTTATTATTTAAACATTTTTTACAGCGAAAAAAAAAATATTATTAGAAATATAGTGTAAACATATGAATTTCTTCAGAAATAATAAAAATAAAAGTCCTAATACGTAAAAAACAAATTTTGAAAATAGTGTCCTAAAAATATGACAATGGGGAGGAATGCGTTAAGTGATGATGTGACCCAAGATTGAACACGTTAAGCCTGGGGGGAGGGGGGGACTGACTCTCAAGTGCAACTGCCGAGACACACCAATAGGTATTTAGCGACATATTTTCAACTTGAGGGTGGTAGCTAGCCGAATAGAAGTGACTAGAAAATTGTCCCTGGTTTCCAGTAACACGGTAGTTTGAAGTGTGGCAGTGGCACGTTTTACTAGGCAGTGTTGTGTGATTAACATCCGATGAGTCGCTACACGCCCATTCGCTTTGGCCTGAGCCCGGGTAATGCGTTTACGCATGGCGATGAAGACGCCCGTAAAGTTGCGATTCTTCTTTTCCACTCCGTTTGTACGTTTGTTCCCAGGGTATAAAAAAGTTACGATACTTGTACTTGAATTAATTATAATCTTGTACTGCACAGGAATTGTACGAGTGACAAAAACTACTAAGTAGATCAAACCTGCCGCAAAAGATATTGTTCGCTCAATAAAATTAAAATGAATACAATATATGAAGAATGTAACTTTAAACAAATAGCTCACTATTTTTATTTTGCTTGTACAAATTAAAATGTTATCTAAAACAGAATTCTTAAGTATCAAATTCATTTAATTTTATTTCATTTAAACGGGATTTAAAGTCGTCGATTTAAATGACCAGAATGTTAAACTATACAATTTTTTTTCTCTTTATGCCAACGATTGTAGAAAAAGATAAAGTGTCTAGAGGTCTGAAAACGACGCGCCTGAGAAAAGCATTATGGCGAGTGCTACACTTGAAGTGTAGTGGTTGCGATCCAGTCGGAAGTAATTGTCATATATATATTAAGTCGCAACTAACTGAATTGTGTGTTTCATTTCAATAAGCGTATCACATATGTTTATCAGATTACTATTATTATTATTGTATTATAGTTAAAATCAATACGACTATAGATAAATATGATAGCAACGCTGATCACTTACC
Source organism: Actias luna (assembly GCA_039707435.1). Classification (NCBI taxonomy): domain Eukaryota; kingdom Metazoa; phylum Arthropoda; class Insecta; order Lepidoptera; family Saturniidae; genus Actias; species Actias luna. Next base: position 8,323,020 of record JAZHAC010000006.1, on the reverse strand, counting down.
TAATAATATTTTCGTACTCCTTATCTTTGCCTTTGGAGTCGCGCCAACGTCGGTACATGACACTGGCGTCCACGTTCGCTGGACTGAAGGTGTTGGGTTCGTTGAGCAGAGAGATCACTGACAGTAGAACCGTGCGAACCGATTGCGTGGGATTCCAACGTTCACAAGGCAGTTCCCCGGACTGGGGATCATCGACTGGAGGATGCAAAATCGATATGCACAAATCGCCATTCTGAAGAATAAACACGATAATTTAGTGAAAGTAGATTTGTCATGATATACCATTTTATAATGCTCCCTTAGGGCAGCTATTATTCTCTGATTGAACATCTATTTCTAAACTCCTGTAGATTCTTCGGGCAGGTGCACTTAACAAGTTAGTCGCTCCGCTATTAAGGTTAGCATGTTAACATCTTGAACGATATCGTCACAAAACAAATTATGCAATTATGACCACATCTTTAAAAAAAAGGTGTGCACTTGCAGTTTTATTTCTATTAAGTCCGTCATAATTGTCTTTAAAATAAACTTATTTAGACATAATGCGTGAAATTCAATGTAAAATCTCATTCACGCTACTTGATTTAATCAGAACTTGTCTGTAGTTGATTTACTTTGTTGTCCATACAATATGTTTGCTCCATTTAATGTCAACTTTCAATAGATAAACTGCGCTGTTTCTGTCGCTATATAGAATTTACTGTACTTTTTTATTAGCATTATATTAATTTTAACTTTGTCTTGGTTTAGAAATGTAATCAATTTAGCATATTCTATTTGAGCAATATTTAAATGTAGCTCCGAAACAACTATTTCAATAAAATGATTGAGCAATTGTTTTCAAACACTTTTATTGTTTCGCCATAATTAAACGATTTGTATTAAGGGCAGGTCATGTAAGTGACGACATAGTTCCAGGATCTTAACCAGGTTTTGAACAAGCGCGATGGACACTGCGATATTTAAATAATAAATTCCTATTTCATAAGAAATATGTATCCTAGAGAGAACAAAAGAAAAGGTAGACAAATTAAAAGGTGGGAGGATTATATCAAAGAAGCAACTTGTCCAGCCTGGATGCAAACAGCAAAAGATAGGGAAAATGGAAGTCATTTAGTGGAGTCCTTTGTGTTGAAAGCCAAATTGTACAGAAAGTTATTTAAGAAATGTATTATTTTATTCGATTAATGTGAACTGTAAGTCCAACATTAACCTTATTTTATTTCATGTATTTTGCTGCTGCCAAATAACACTGTTGAGAATCCAACCTTTTTACATATTATTATAGTTTAAATGACTTGATTTGATTACTTTTCTTTTATGTTTAATTTTCAAATCTATTTCATAGTCAGCCTTCATATACTTATTATAAAATATACGACATCAGAATCGTATTATTTATCTTTTCCCAAATAAATAGCTCTGATCTGCGCCTAATCTCAAATATCCGCAACAAACATACTCGATTTTGTTATTCCAATTTAAACTTTTATTTATCGTGGCCAGACAAAGTGATTACATTGTACAGGATGGTAGACATAGTGTAATCCATAAACAGTGATTACCAGCGATGAACCAACAGTCTATAAGCAGACTACTGTGTTTTCATGCTACTCAAATATTGCTTCACGTTATATTTGAAGGACTTAACGATGGAAGAAGAATGGAACACACTGGTTGGAAGACGATTACAACTTGTACGACAAATATATGACAGATCCCCTATCTATTGACTGCAAATAAAGCTGTTCAAGATAGGGCTCTCTTTAAACTATTGGGCACGTTAGGATAATTGGGCCCCTATGACCTACATAAAGCATTACTTTGCTAGAATAGACAAAGGAAGTAGATAAACGAGATTCTAGATTTGTTTTTATTTCTCTACCAGTCACAATAAATGAATAGATAGTCGAATATAAACCACAACAATAACTCTTTCAGCATTTCCATGTTAGTGATTAAAAATCTATATCCAAGATGTACCCTCCTGAATTTGAGATGGTCAAGATCGTTAACTATTGAATATAATAAATAATGAATATAAAAAATAATGTAATATCTATATAGATAATAATCTGGCAGGAACTAGGGGGCCTTTATCGATCGTAGGGTCCTGGGCGTCCAGAATGCCCAGTGGGAAAGACGGACCTGGCTCAAGCACAGGTAGCAAAGTAAGAACATTATATTTCGTTAGACTTGGATATTTTCTTTGCATCCTTCGTACTTTACTAGGTTTTGCAGAACTCGTTTTACATTTCAACACTTCTATTAGTGGTCAGAAGATAGCGAAACAGAGAGACATATAGCTTTGGAATTTGATATTAAATTATTTAATACTTTTTGCTAGTTGACGTGCAGAATTAATAATACAGTAAGAAAATGAATACTTTAACATTACATATTGTAACAATAATGGTGTAAAGCTAAGAAAAGTCGCTTTGGCTTTTTTTCTGTACATGAGTAATCCCATTGGTTTTAACCATTTTTAAATTGTTCTTATGAAATAGTTCCATCCTAAAACTCATTGCAGTGAAATAAGCTATTGTTTCTAGAGGGTTTTCAAAGTTCCTCGGAGAAAGTGAGTTCCAAGTCGCGGAGATAAGAAACAAACATTACAGAAAAAATACAATAGAAAATGATTTTGATTTTTAAAGTCCATTAAAATAAAAAGGAAAACAAGATTTTAACGGTACGACCTAAATTATAGAACAAACCAATCCATTCTTACATTACTTATACAATTACATAAGAAAACAATACCGAAATTTCCATAAGCACTGCTGCAGACTAATTGCAAATATTTAATTAGGTTCCAATGACTCAGTAATGCCAGTAATACAAAATAAAACAAATGGTTTTTGATTTTTCAAATAGACAACTAAGATCAAAAGTATTTAATGTTATTAAAGGACTTGATGTGATGCAGAAATCTACATAACTATATTATAATAAGTTAGCCAATCATTCTACCAGCCATTGTTAGCACAGGAAACTTAATATATAAAACACTAATTGAAGATTGCATAACCAGTAACGAAGAAATGGAAGTGATACTACATTTTAACAATTTTATGTTTTACGGTTTGACGATAGAATTCGATTTCATTGGTTTGAAAACACGTAAGCAATATGATATAAACTCGAAATGATTGCATGTTCACAATACGCATTGTCTTCATAACGAGTGCTTTTATAAATATTATAATGTCTAAACAAGGTTAATTAATTCGTCGGCATAATGTACCACTTCCTACAGCAAATTTCATTAAAATCATTGCAACCGTTATTATAAACGCACGGCAAAATGCTGTATTCTTGATGGGCTTCAAGCTTCTCAGTAGCTGGATTTACGTCACAATTCAAAATAAAGTTACACTGGAGACTTTATCGCCACGTGTTTGGTGTTCGCAACCCAGCCGGATACAAACGTCAAATCTTACCAATTAAAGAATCACACATCTTAACATTCATATTTATAATATTTTAATAGCTGAGCCCACGACTTTGTTCGCGTTAAATTACAAGTTATTCTTCTATCCCCCGGTAATAGTAATTATTTTCTTTTAAATACTAAGTGCCCTATATCATTGACTGTACTATTGAGTTGTCAAGGAGACAAAAGTGTCAATTTGTATTGAACTTTTTGTTCAGTATTCATGGTTTATTAATAGAAAATATAACAAAATAGGTCTTTGTGGCATAGTAACTTTGTAAATATCAATGATGTAAATAATTTTATGAATTTTTTTTTATAGTGCAACAGAAGGACATTCAACTTTTTGTTCCATCTTAATGGTTTAGCTAAAAATTATAAAACGCAGATCTAAGAACAAAATTAAATTTCAAGACAGACATATAACCCAATGAACGTTTTTGTTTGAAGTTTAATGATGAATAAGATTTCCTAATTTATTTTAGGAAAAAACCTTCATAATTTGCGGAAGGATATAATATTACAAAATATCCGGTAAGTAAGCAGTATCAACAATGTACTTCCTATATACTTAAATAGAAAATTGATTACCTTCATCATAAATGTAAAAGGCATGAGCAACTAAGATTTATAATACATACAACACTGCTACATATGGCGGTAGTGTTATACCGTTACAGTACAACGATTAAACGGTCAACTATATAATAGCTGGTGCCTACGACTTCGTTCACGTTTTTCTCATGAACTTCGCATAGTCGTAAAATTCATCCTTAATGAGTGTCTACGTTCTAAAAGTAATACACAAGCAAAATTAAATCAATAAGTCTGGTAGTTATGGAAACATCGTGAGTTAGTGGCAAATCGCTTTCGTATGTCATATCAATAACGAATTCCAGACCGTATATGTTTATTATTTCTAGGTTGCTATTATTGGTATTGCTAGGTTCGATCCTCCGGACAGGAGCTCTCGAGTGACTCTGCTCGCGAGATACAGTGACACTCTACATCACTGAGATTACATCATCACACCGCATACCATTCGTGCACACTCACACGTTAAGTACACGGTTCTGTAAGGGACTACCCTCGCGGCCCTTGAGCTGCTTACCTGATAAGGTCGTAGTTAGTATCACTAATTTAGTAATAAAGAACCTGTTGGTTAGTCAGGATCATGAATCTTTTTCATTTACCGGCAGCAGCCCTAGCCGAGGTTCGGCCGTCCTGGCACCCTTGTGCCTGCTGCCTCGGGGCTGAGTGCCCTCAGCACTCGCCCCCAAAAGTCAGGTGAAGCTGTCAAAGCCCTTGGGGCTAACAGCGTAAGTCAGGTCGAAAAAAAAAAAAAAAAATATTTCTAAAATAACTAAACACTGAGTATTGATTGAACTCACTGTACAATGGGAAACAAATATAACAAAGGATCACGCTGTAACAACAAGTAAATACGAGCTACTAAATGATCTTAATACGAATGGCTACGTTATTACGCGGTTCAAGTAGAAGCCAGTGATTTAACCGCGAAATCTGTGTATAATCTACTTAAAGTACTTGAGCTACCTAACACTGCACTAGAACGTGCATCTAAAGTTGTGCTAGCAGGCTAACGCCAAATTTGGCTGAGCAGGGAGAGAAACACGAGTAGTGAAGGTGAGTGTTGTCGCGCGTCAGAAAGATGCCTCTTAAAGCTACAGACAACCTTACGAGTCTCAGGATCTGCTCGAAATTTCAAGATGATCAGTTGACCAGTGACAAAGCGTATAAAACAAACTAGACTCACAATTGCATGTATAATATTAGTTAAGATGACAACCACTTGTGACGTTTAATTTTCAATATTAAATTCCATAATAATAAATAATCTATATCAGGGGTATTAGAGAAATAGTTTTGATTTCGATATGAATGTTTCGAATAATTTCAAACCTGGACAAGGTCGAGTATCAAATAATAAAAAAGACGTAAAATTCATGAAATAGCGCACTAAAATAAATATTTTATTTTGTTAATACAAAAGTGTAATACTACCTATTTTACTTTTAAAAGTATTATTTTAAAGATGTATAATATTTTATTAAAATAATTCTATATTTCTATCCATAACCAAAAGCAAACTTAGGTATGTCCATATACCGAGTTCGCTAATAGTTATAGCACATAAGTAAAAAAAATGGCCGCATAACCTATAATTGAATTTCAAATGTAGATTTATTATATAAACATGATATAAATTACAACGTTCTGTGGAAACGGTAGAACAATCTGACTGCAGTGAAAGTAAAAATTTACAATAACGGTTTTTTGTGTTGCTCATTGAATAAATCAGTTAGTGCCTAACTGTACTAATGAAACTGTAGACTTCGTGTGTCGACATATTGCTACATGTTTACGTATAAAAATCTTTTGTAAGTCTGTTAGTGGTAGTGTAACTTCTAAACGTGTTGACTGATTAAGTGACGATGTGGCCCAAGATGGTGGACACACGAAGCGTTATAGAGGGACTGGCTTTCAAGTGCAACTGCCGGAACACATCTATAGGAATTTGTCAGCAGATTTTCAACTTGAGGATGGTAACTAGCCAGGTAGGCACTAGAAAAAGCCCTACGACGAGGCTATGATGTCATCACGATGTTTTTCCTTCAGTGAAAGCTCAAGCTCATTGTAGTTAGTGCCGTGGTTGAGTTATCCACTACCGATAGGGGCAAAACACCGTCTGCCGGTAGTAGCAATCATAAAAAAAATATTACTAAAATTTATATGAATAAAATTAACTTCTTGAATCATTAGACGCAATGCCATCTGAACAAAAATAATTAACTAGCAGATATATTCATTATTTGTTTTGATATGTCACATATTGAAAACTTTATGTATAAATAAATACTAGTTTATTGCCCCCTGCTTCCTTTGCATAGACTTTAAATTTGATATGTTTAGTTATTTATATCTAATTGAACTTTTACGCTATTATATGTAGTGTTTTGAGAAGTAACTATTAACCAATGCCAATTACACATTTCATGGTAAATATTCTTTACGGTATAGACTATATCGAGTGAATTATTACATCGGAGAGTATTAATGCTAAGTATATAATAAATCTAAATCCCACAAGTTTTCTCATACATACTTTAGTTTGATTATTTAGAAATTCCTTCGTAAATGTTGCTATACAATACAGAATAAATCAATATATTCTTATTATATTAATCTATTTTTATGGCTGTTTTTTTGGGGTTTAGATGTATTTGAGTCTAGGCCTTAATAAAATTTAAAAAATAATTCCATTGTTTGAATCGCAAGTTATGGCCTTGAGTTAATAAAAAGTAAAAAATACATAATCAAGATGCGCAATTTCTGTTTCTTGAGAATTTACAGAGTAACTCATTAAATTCTTCTTTCTCTAAACATCTTAAGCGGACTAATACAAACATGAAAAACAAGTATTTTTCAATAATATTGTTTTTATGGAATGAGCTTACTATCCAACAGTATTTGGCATAGTTTTCATAATAACTATCATAAAAGTTAATATAGCTAGTAGGTGTGTTCACTGATACCTAAAGAGCATTTTGTGAACAATAAAGATTTCAATCGCATGAAAATTAAAGTTATTACAATAACAAGAGAGATGCCATTAAAATCGTTTGTAATCGTTTGGGTTAATGATGTATTTATTACCGTTGGTTAGTCATGATGAAAGAGCAAAAGGCCCCTGACAACTCGTGAACGAGAGAATCCGCGAGCAGGGGGAGGAGCATCGCTCTCATCTAAAAATATATTACAGAACCACTGCGCGATTCCTCACAAAGAAAACGGCGTGCGTTCTGACCTCCATAGTGCGAACACTACAAAATATCATTATTGGTACAGATACGTAGAAACTACACAACAAAATATAAAATGTGAACCATGTCAAGGTTCGGTCATGAGCGATTTAACAGAGCGGCAAAATAAGTTATGCTCAGGGAATCAAGATACATTGCAATCGACAAAATAAAAGTTGAATTAGACACTGAAATCATTATTTTCCTAGAAAATACAAGATAGATAGTTCTAGTTGTTAGCTTCGTACGCTTTTTTGCACCTTTACCGAACAATGACGTACTTAGTAACAGAGACTGGGCAATGATATGCATTTTAGTACACAGATTATCATTTGTTTTCGTTTCGTTAGTATACTAGAACTGTACTAAGGATGGCGATTCTTTCTGAAAAAAAAAAAGATTCTTGGATCCATTCGAATTGAAATCAAATTAATAGATTAAAAAAAGAACGATTTTTCAAAATCCTTGTTTTAACTCGCTTTTAGTGCTTATATTTTCAATACAAAATCAATCATAGAAAACAAAAAGAACTCTACAATAATCGATTTTATCATGCTATGTAAAGTGAAAAATTATTATTTCTATACACATATATTTTAATGTTTCATTCAAATAATTGTAAACAATGTTTTATGAAAATTGATAAGAATCGAACTTCGATTTTTAAGGGTGAAATATTGATTCACTGGATCGATTCAGAGCTGTGAATCGATTTTTTACAGTAATACACTAATTCTTCGAATTATCGATCTCAGATCTCAGGACTGTGCCCCTAGTTAAATAGCTTTTCAACATATGCTACTCTCCTACATTTTTTGTATTTTCTTTACGTTGCGAATTATTGAAAGGCACTCTGTGAAGGTATTGTAATGTAAATAACAGCTTCCTTAGCAGTTTTTTCCTGTATAATCTATTTTAATATTACGAAGAGGCTGTTGTTTATGTGCTTGATTACACTAATTTTTGGAATTACCAATAATATGTCAAAAATTGTTTTTGTATTTTATATCTTATTTATTGTAGAAGGCTATCTAGATATTAGGTCTGACCTTTAGAACTGGAGTAATTACAACACAAACTGTAGGTTAGTGTACACTAATAAATAATAATGCTTTAGTATCGTGAAGAACGGGGAAGAATATCTAGCAGCAAGGAAAAATTGGCAAATAGGGCAGATTAACGATAAATGAAAAAAAATTTAACGGATGTGAAACTTCGGGACATTAGGTGCTATGCTAAATAGGCTTTTCTACGTTTATAGGAAATAATGTATGAAACTACTACGCTGATTTTAAAATAAGTTTGTGTCCGTTTTTTTCGATTTTGATAGTCATAGCGCGTTTCTATATTATTTGAATTGAAAGCTTCTTTAGGTTCGTTTATTACTTTATGGGTGAACAAAAATCATGAAACTCGGTCCATTGTCACCAAACGATTTCCATTTATGAAGAGAGTGTATGGAGATAGTTAATTACGAGCTTGTCATATGTTAACGCTTGGCTAATCTGTTTGACGTGCGATTTAATAATCACGTATAAGCAAAGTTGTAGGTCCCAAACCTCAACATATGGATAGGATGTTACTTCTTTTTTTTACATTATTTTGGGAAATATATTTTTCACTTCCTGTCGGCATTCGTTTTTTATATGTAACTAGTTGAGACCGCGACTTTGTTCTTCTTGTATTAAAATTGATTTTTCTATCGCTTGGGAACAGTATATTTTTCTTGAAAAAACATACCCTACCTCCTTCTCTGTACAACGTGTACGCAAAATTCCATGGTGATCGGTTGAATAGTTACAGCGTAACAAACAAACAAACTCGCCTTCAAATTTATAGTATTAGTTAGAATAACTACATAAGAAGTCGGAGGAAGTAGAAGTTAATCTTTAATACTTATGGTATTACAATGGTCTATATAAATTAGATACAGTATGGTAAATTTGGTTAAGTCACCGGGTTAACAAACTTGTAATTTCATGTTTTTCACTAATATAATATTGTAAAAGACACTGATCATAAATATGTAATTAAATTATTTTTATCTGACTGTTATATGTTATATTTGTATTTAACACAAAAATAACATAACGGATTTTACTGATTTTTTACGCGGACAGTATTCTTCAATCACTCTGAAATTGTAAATTTCTTATCTACTAGAATACATATACAATACATTGGAGATATGAATGAACTGCAATAATGAAATGTTGGCATGGCCCCTAAGCCCTGTGCCGAAATCTCGTCTCTTGCGCGATATTTTTAGAATCACGAGCGAATATAGTACAAGTTCAACGCGACCGCAACCACAATACCAATCGACTAAAATAAGGTTAATTACCCCCAAGGTCGGGGATCACCACAATCAGACAAAATGCAAACTAGAATATAAACAGGAAAACGAAAACAAGATGTCCTTTGACACATTGCCAGATCAGATTTATTTTCAAACATTTGGTCGCAATTTATCGACTATAAATCTATTCAAATAAGAATACGATATCATAACTGATTCAATGACGCAGTTGTTTATTACAAACGTAACAGTCAATGTACACTTAGTTCATGTATTTTAGTGTGTTTCACAGAATTATAAATTAAATGTCGGTTCGTTACCATCACCACTGGCTTATTCTAAGTTCATTAAACTTTGTACCTTGTTCAATCATCATATATGTATGTCGTAAACGTACTTGTATAAATCAAATACTAAAAAATCATAAGAATAAAATGTATATACTAAAAATACTACATTATAACTGTGAACATTAACATGCGAGTTAACTAAAACAACCTCGAAAACAATTACCAAGCGTAAGTCTTGTGGATTTGTTTTGCAGGTCTTGCTTTATTTTGGACTAATCTATTTTTTAAGCATTGAAATTCAATAGACTAACTGAAAAGTTATTTATAAGAGTTGCGCACAATTATATTTATTAACATACTGTGAATAGTGAGTAGTTTTTTTTTATTTCGGTTAGAATAAGAAATAACATTATTTTTACTTCATACATCGTATAAAACATTCAAAAAGTGGTATACTGACGTATTTGGCTGTTGATTTAAGTCATTGTATTAAATGATTATCTGTAAATATAGTTATAGTTTTTTATCAGTCTTATATAAAAACCTGGTCTAGATGGAAATCAGCTAAAGTTAAACTTATACTATCCACGGAATTACGTCAATGCTTTGCAGTTGCGTGAATATGTGCTATTCTTGTATATATAGTGATTAGAACTTGTATGATTCGGTTTATTTGGAAGCAGAAAATCGTGAATTTGGTTTAGTGCGTCAGAACGTGAATCAGATGAGCGGGCAGACTGATGACCCCGCGTGCCGCAGCCTACACTATTTTTCGATGTCGGTAAATCGTTGTCTCTTCTATAGGCTAACGGTATTTAACGGTATTAGCAAATAAATGAGTCGAGCAAAAGCGACAATCTTACTTTTGGACACCTTTGCGTTAGAAATGTTGGAAAAACAATAGGATAATAGAAATACACTTACATTTCTGACACTTTCTAGTTTTGTAGACTCCAGTAAAACCATAAAAAAAATATTATCAAATTAACGGGAATATTGCCATTAAACATCAACCTGAACACGCCGTCCGGTGCTATATATATAATTTATTATAATGAATTATAAATAATGACCTCTGCTTATGTTAAAATTTTTGCGAATGTCAAATGTGATAAACACGTTTAAACAGTTTATTACCCAATATTCGATGTACGAGGTATCTTTATTTATATGTTTTATACTAAAAACAATTACTATGATCAAGTTATTCCAAAAATTATTTTATGTTCTATTTGAAATTACAATCTACCTACATATAAAATGATAAAAGGCATCCGTATTAATGATATAAAATTATTGTGAGAATTTTACTTATTGTCAGAAATAGATGACTTTCACCGGTTATCCTAAGTGAGTAAATTAAGTAATTTTTATTGGGTAAGCAAATAAATTATAAACCACTTTAAACGTTATATAGTTGGAAACAGTTTATTCGTTTTTAGCAATAATTGTAGTTAACCTAAAAGATGACCTTTACAATATCACCAGATTAGCAATTGATACAAAGTTCCGCGCACTGAAAGTTTGTAACGATGCAACTGTAGCGGAAATTATCATTTTTAATATTATAAATGGTGTTATATAAAAACAAACAACATATCAATTTAGTATGATCCTACTATAATTATTTTTATATTGAATTAAGGATTTAACGACAATATTACCCTATTATCGAGGTGAGCTAAGATAGTGTAAGAATACTTATATGTATATTCTCTTGCTATCAACTAAGTTTCTACGAAACAGGCGTATGGGACTCCTCAAGTAAGAAGTACTGTCAAGTACCCACTGAAAAGACAACACTGTGACCTACAACCTCCCTAATTCCGGAGATTGTTTTCGCACTACATCTACATACATACAGACTGGTTCTGTATTGTATGACGATTTACTATTGATTCAATAATCACAATATTTACACATCTACCTGACCTAATGACTTACAATTTGACATGCATATTTCTTTCACGACTTAGACACCTACTAAGAAAGGATTTTCCAATCCCAAGTGTTTGATAGATAAAACGGAAACGAAATCTACGGTACCAGCTACTGTTACATTAAATTATAACACATAAATCAGTTCGCTCAAAAATCGAAAATTTTGGGTCTAAATTACCAGCAAAAGAAAGAATGGATGGGGTATTGAGAAAGACCAATTTCCGCTAAGCGTTGGTATTATATGCAAATTTATTTCTTAACATAATACATACACACAGGAAACCGAAACGCATCTTAACTTGCCGACCAGAAGTCACAAACAAGTCGGCGGCTACAAGGCCGGGTTTTATTTATCAAGGCGAATTGGCAACATTATAGTTAAGATATCAGGAACTGGCTTCATGTTTTATGTGAATGTCTAACGCATACCTAAATAGTGCTTGAAGTACCGAGAAGGAAGTGCTAACGCTTCTAGGTCGAGGCCATTTTGTTATTTGTGTGGTTTTGTACCCATTTACTTCCTATGGATAGATGTAGGTAAGAGTCCTAATTCATTATTGAAACGGAACAATTGTTAATGTTAAAGTGAGACTATTTCAGTGCATGCAGTAGCATTAAAGAGAAATGAACAAAGAAATTCACCCAATTGACACAATTCATTTTTGATCACGGTAACTAGTAATGACTCACTGAACTCACAATTTGTATGATTCACTACGATTTGTAGAAAATGCTTCAGTTTATAAATTTAACGTTTTAAAAAGACTGTGCAGAACAATGATTACCTATTAAGTATGCTTAATAATCATCACTAAAACAATGAGATTTAATCTAGTCGACTTGTAAAATGTAGAAATGAGGAAAATATATGTTTTTATTTGAAACAGAATATATTAATAAATAAACGTATACCATCGAAAGATTAAAAATTACTGATATAGAGGCAGATAATTATGAATTTACTGTATGAAATATTTTTGTACGTTTATTACTTTCTTTTTTAGTCATATTTGACAGTTTGAACAGTTTTAGGTTGTCTTAAATTTTGCATAACGTAGCAATTTACGGTTAACGGATATGTCATGTAACATTTTTGTGATAAACACAGTCTAGGCTCCGAAAAGTACGCATATTTCAACATAAACAATTATTTTGCCATTTTAAAAGTTTCAAAACGTGAGATTGTTCCCTATGATTATATACGACCCAATTATTCATAATATACATCGATACCTTTATAAAACTACTTGTCTGAATGATTACTGTGAAATTGGACGTCAGGTAAAGCACATTAACTTTGCAACTCAAGAGTTGCGGTAATTAGACAATTCAATTACCGGATATAGAGCTGACAAAGCGAAACCTCGCAAATTTTTACTGCAAACAGGAAATCCTTGAAGCTGCGGTAAAACATGAATACCACATAAAACAAGTTTTTTAATTAATTAATCACGTAACCGCATAATACTGACTTGCAGAAAAACATTAATAACGTTCTGCAAGCGCTTTATTGATACGATTCTTAGGTGCTCTATATTCCGTATAGTTGGCAACCCTACACGTGTTCTTTACAAGTGCGGTTGGGGTACGTAATATTAAGGTAAATTCTTTATAAAACATACAATCGCTTTCGTTGTAGCTCTTACTAATTGGTAAAACAATATTGCGAAGTTCCTAAAGCTAGAATCAAAATGTTTCATTATGTAGTCATGCTAATATGAGGCCTGAAAATATTTCACCTGATGGACCTATCGTTATTATTATTTATACAAACAGCGGTCGAGGATAAGCCGCCACCCATTTGATTTTCATAGATTACAGACTCAATATACAATTTTACACAAGTATTTTACATTTGTTGTGATCAAAAATTATCACTTCTTATTGAGCTCTCTGTAACTTTACTGATATCCGCTTTCAGTGATAACTAGGAAATAGAATAATATTATAATACACGTTTAAATTTTTAATTACACCACAAGACAAAAAGGCATATTAAATTTAAGTGGAATATTTTTTATTATTTATAGTATTAGCATTATGGCTACAATCTCATACTATGGTTTCATGACGATGTTTTTCCTTCACCGAAAGTTCAAGCTCATTGCAGGAATTCGAACTTATTTAATAACAATTAAACCACATCGAATCAGACCGTGAAAAGTAATAGGGTTCTTATTCCCAATTTTACTGAAGCGTAAGAAAAAAAAAATCGATTAGTAAAGTATTTCGGTCGTTGTCGTGATAACATACAGAATCCGTACATACAGACACACGGACGTCCAAGACAGAACTTTTTTAAACAGTTTCTTAACTAGTTTAAATAACAAAAATGGCAACCAAAAATCATGAGTGTTAAAGATAGTGTTTTTTCTTGATATGCGTGTGTATATATTATTACACAAGAGCAATATATGATAAATAGAGAAATTTTAAGTTTGAAAATCAGTTGTTTAGTGTGAAGTGACAGTAGTACCCACCTCAACGCTTCGCTTATGAGGCGTGCAATTATGAGGTTCAGAGTCTGAAGCACATGAAATGATTTTAATCATAGGTATCTAAGCCCGACGAGGGCTTTTAATTAATAGTTCTACGACCTTAACATCTCGTAAATTATAACCGCCATATAATTTTTTTTTTTAGTATTTGCACCAATATGTCCGCTGACAGTTAATATCAGACTACTTTTCTAGTTGAAAATGGATTGACTATATGTTAATCGTTTGGTTTACATTTATTGTTTTTTTCTTGTATTTAATACTAGTATTTTTTAACACGTAACGCGAAGTATGGGTGTAGTTGAAGATAGTAAAACACTATTACACCAAGGACTAGCTCAATCCGACTTCCCCAAATTCGTAATCGCAGCTGTCGGAACACAGCTATAGAAGTTCAGTACCAGATGTTTTTAAAGTGATAGTGGCTTAGTTGGTAGTATGTACGGACGTAGCGTCAATGGACGTGAGTTCGAATCCATACGCAATGACCATGCAACCATAGCATGGTGGTAGGGCTCTTTCTAATTCCCATCCCACTAGCTACGAAAATATCCCGCCAAAGACTTATAGGTCTGTTCCGGCAGTTGCACTTGAGAGCTATTCTCTCCACTAGGCCTAGCTTGTTCACCGTCTTGGGCCACACAGTAACATAACATTAGGTAAGGTTGTAGCCTTAACACTAAGCATATAAATTATATTAAAAAAGATTATGTACTTGATTAGATTAGAAATTAATTGCTTTTCAAACGTGTAATACAAAATACCAAACACCGCAAGGTTTTATAGTGCCATTCTGTTAACAAAGAGCATTGCGGAATTGAAACTGAAATCGATAGATAGTATCCGACCATGGTTAATATCATCTTTTCAATTTTACATAATTGTAACAAAGAAATGTTACATAATTTTATCATACATTCTAACCGTGCGTAAAATTAATATATGTTTAACATGAATTCGGTTCTAACAGTTACGTAGCATGAAGTTTAAGAAAAGTACGCATTCTAGCGTATTGGTAGCAAGCATTTCTTTCGAGTTAATTCATATACTATTAATTTTACACATACAAGTTAATAATTAACAGTGAAATTTTAGTGGTTGGCTAGGGGACTATATATTAATCAAAGGGATAATTTATTAATCAAACATTTTATATATATTATTTTAGCTTCTAGATTTTCACACAAAAACTTTAAATCATGCTAGATCTTAGGAGTCATCCGTACACGCAATAAGATCAAAAAGAGTATAGAGGTACTGACTACAGAGTATTTCTTTACGTGTTAACATATTGATTATAGGTCACGTAAACCAGTTATTTATAGACAAGTTGTGATTAGGTAATTTGTTCGAGAACAAAATTATATTAAAATATCGAAGGAATCAACTGAAAAGCGAGGCATCGCACCAAGTTACAGGTTTCTTAATTAAATATGTCACGTCGTAACAGGCGTACGATATACACTAAAGAATTAATAAAAAATTTGGTAATTGGGTGAGTGGAAGTGCATATTATTCTTACATTCTCTGATGTCTCCAACGACCAA
Source organism: Actias luna (assembly GCA_039707435.1). NCBI lineage: Eukaryota > Metazoa > Arthropoda > Insecta > Lepidoptera > Saturniidae > Actias > Actias luna. Next base: position 8,307,188 of record JAZHAC010000006.1, on the reverse strand, counting down.
ATGCGCGTGTTTATAAGACAAACTTATTGCACGCCTCATACCGCGAAGCAGGTGAGGTACTGCTCTACTCTCGACACGTCAAGATCAAGCAATTTTGTGAATATTATAGCATAATACTAATGTATATATTATTTATAACGTTAGAAAATATACGTTAAATATAACTTTGCCTTGTATTTATCCAAATGGAGATTGTATTATTTATCTAAGAACAAACAAAGGAACTCGAATACTAGGTTCCCGCAGATAGATTTGGATAGTCGTTCAATGCCTGGTACTTTTACTATGAAGGATCGTATCTCCTCATTGCGTTCTACTAGAAAATTAATATTTTTCAGCAGTATGAAATTATAGATTTCATTATTCGATAACAACTGTAATTGAATACGCTAAGTAGTTTTCTAAAAAAACATAGAAATAAACCGTAATATAATTTTCTTCAGTTACAATTAAACATCAGATTCATTATAAGAATGTATATGTCCCTGTAAAATGAACTCTATAGGTTTTGATGATCGGATCTTTTAGTGTTGCTGCTTTTTCTATAGTAGAGGCCATAGACCTGAGTTTACGGTGATAATTTTAACTTTATATTTCTATTTCTAGTTCTGAATCTGATCCTTTGACCTTGATACACTGATAGACAGTAGGACAGAAGTGACTTTTAAGACTTGTTTTTCAATATGGGATACAAATCTTTATAAGTAAATTCATGATTCATCTAGATAACACAGAAAAAAATTATTGCCTGATATCATTTGATACTATTTTTTTACAGCAAGTTACCTCAACCGATCTAAGGTTATATATAAGCAGCGTTTCCGGATCGTATTTTATCACTGGCATCGTAAGGTTATCATTTGAAAGACAGTAAATTATTTTTTCGCTGTGATCAAATCAAAGCATATACTAGAGTATATACGATTCATATACGATATCAACTTCTAATTTGTAGCTTTTTATATAACCAGTTATTTTTACTACTGTTTAGGACAGAATATTGATATCGAATAATAAATTACATATAAGCATCAATGTTTTATAATACCTTTTATTTTTTATAATCTATAGTATTGTCGATTTTTTTACAATAAACAAATATAAAAATATTCTATGTTCCTCGTTTAGACGTAAATATTATTTTATTGCATGTGGATAGGAAGGAAGTACGTTCTTCATATGTATTTTTTTGTATGAATAAATATCAATAATAATGGTAAACGAGAACAAAAAAAAAATACAAATTATATAACATTTTAGTGCTAGAAAAAAGTAGGTATATACAATACGAACCAAATGTGTCTATAATTTAAATATTAATATCAAATAAATAAAGGATTGAAGGGGTGATAGCTTAGTTGGTAGTGTGTACGGGCGCTGCGTCAAGGGGCGTGAGTTCGAATCCACCTACAAAGAGCTTATGTATGGTGGTAGGGCTTTTTCCGATTCCCGCCTGGCTAACTACCGCCCTCAAGTAGACAATCTGTTGCCCAATACCTATAGGTGTGTTGGGGCAGTTTTACTTGAGAGCCACTAGGCATAGCGTGTCCACCATCTTGGGTCACTTCGTTACTTAACAACAGGTGAGGTTGTGGTCATAATACTAAACCTTAACTAGAAAATAATAATAATAATGCATCTGAAACATATTAACTTTTAAAACATATTAATTTTGAAGTTGTTGTTGGATCCAAACTAATTTTAGTACTATTTTTAAATGGCTTTTATCGGATATGGTATTGTTGAATTTTGCGAAATGTAATAGGATTTGAAAAAAAATTACAAAACATATACATACATCCTTTCCGTTTTGTATGTCTTTATTTTTCTTTATATCAATTTAATATATACTATAGTCCTCACTGCGCACTATAATACCTATTTATTTATTAAGATTTGGTGAAGTAATATTATAATATGTCAAAATGCAAATTTTGACATTTGAAATACATAAAGACAGTAGGTAAATTATCAAAAAAGTGCACACGGAAAAACTTTTGTAAAAGAAAAAAGGCGAATAAATTCTTCAGTTTTGTATACTACTTTAAGGGCTGGTGATTAGTTATTTTAAAATATTTTAGTAGTGTTATTTTATTTATAACAAATATTAATAAAATACAAATTAAATGTAAAGATAATAAAATCCTAATGGCAAGAATAGGCCTTATTTGCGTCAAAGAACATACTCATTAGGAATATTACATATTTTATTAAAACATAATATTAAAACCTCTTGTCGCCCTCCGAGTCTAGACAGCGTACATTCACTTCTAGTGTGAGACGGCCATACACCGACCGTGAAATACCCAAACAAAATCTTAATCGATTTTGATAGGTTCTTTAGAATATAGTTTCCATTTTACAATTAACACTTACCTCATATACATTAGGATGCCAGACTTTTGTTAAAAATCTAATAGATGGTGGTGAATATGGATAATCTGGAGGGAACTTCATATGTGCCTGAAACAAAACATCACTACCATAAGAGAATGAACTATGAAGCTGTGCCCGCAACTTCGTTTGTGTGGAATAAAAACATATTTAATAATTTTGACCCATATTTTGTAACTTTTTTCAATACAGCTTTGCTGCTATTTTATTATATGAAGTATATAATATTATATTAAGCAGCATAAAACCTTCCTTAACAGTTGCTCTATTAAATACAAAAATATTTTTTATATTGACTAGTTCCTAAGATTAGCACATTTAAACAAACAAACATTTTCTGCTCCATGATATTAATATAGATTAGACTACTATGACATGTAAAGAGAAGTAGCGAAAAAACATTTCTTTGAAGAACTCTTCCTACTTAAAGAAGCCTACTGAGCGCCTAGTAGATTGTCTTTTTCTACATTCCCTTATATAAAAAGTAATAAAAAAATAATGTGATGTCATTTTACACATTAAATTGGCAATGTATATCAAACTTTGAACATTCACATACATTTAAAAAAAATTAACATAGATATTAATATCACAGTTGATACCTATTTATATGCCATACTTTTAATACATTCTGATCACAGAATTTAGTGTTGAGATGTATTGTCAATTTAGTCTTTAGCATATCAATACATGCGCTTTTTAATCACTCTTTATATAAGTGAATGTACAGAAAGACAATTTGGTTAAGGGCTCTAATTAATATCTACCTCATACAAAGGATTAAGTAACTTTGTGTCATGTTGTGAATATTTGTAGACTTATTGGAAAGGTATTTAAAGTTAGCAACATACTAGTAATTCATTTAGTTTTATAAGCATCTTTAGGCCATAGTAAACACTTACTATCAAGCAAGATGTACACTTGTTAACAGTTTGAGAAAATTATAAAAATCTTAACATGTACACAACAAGCATTAAATAAGTTTATTTCAATTTTCATTTATCTTATTATGCAAAATATAGTTATTATTCAATTAATAAAGTGGTTCAATAAAATTCTATAGTTTCTATCAAGATCTAAAGTTTCCATCCATCTGAAGGAAAGAAGATGTAAATTAATGATAAATACAGTGTATGCTCAATATTTTTAAAATATTTTAGAAACTACACTTTTCAAGGCATTGTTGACAGATGCTGTTAAATGGTGAGAAGATATTATTATTCAATGAATAACAAAGCAAACCTTTCATAGTAAAACAATTCTAACATTTTAGGCAGGTTTCTAATAAATTAGGTGGTATTAAATTGTTTTTGTATAAGTGTTATACAGAGCAATGATTATAAAATTATTTGTTTTACTATTTACTAAAATAATATTGTTATTGCTTGTATTGATGTTAGTGATGAAGATGTTACACTTATTATATATAAATAAATTCAATCAAATTAAAATAACCTTTCCACAAAGCTTGAACAAACTAGAACTAAATATAAAATACTTAATTATTAAACTAGAATTGAATCACAAATAATAATAAAATATTGAAGTTTATTGAAACCAACCTATTATCCTATGAATAAACTTCAATATAAAATCAAAATGGTATTTTGGTTATAATATATAGTACTTATTATTGTTTTTGAAATTTACTTTTATATGTAATTTTGCTATATTGCAGTACAGTAATATTTAATGTAGTCTTTAATACAAAACATATTAAAAAAAAAAAAAACTATTTTAGTGATATTCAGATTTTTTAACATATATTTTACATAATGATGATATAAACTACAGATCTCTATTTATCCTTATTGCTATAGTATATGTTTCCATGTTTATAAAATTGATCTGACATAGGATATACCTGGATAAAAAAAAAAAAAATTAACAGTATACAGCACCATTTAAGGGGCTCTACAGTTTATGGCATTGTAGAATCAATGAAATCAACCATCTTTATTCAATTTAGGCCCAGAGAAGGCGCTCATGAATGTCAAAACTACCACTAGTTTGGAAAATAACCCAGCCATCAAGTAGAATCAACAAGAACTGTATCTGTTTATATCTTCTTTGTTGTTTTGTTGAGAGTTAAATGGAGAATGTATCTTTGTATAGAGAACAATAAAAAGCAACCAAAGCAATTTCAGCATTTTAGGGTATTTGTTTTTTTAATTCAGTGGCATTAAATGTGCAATTACACTGTTTATTAAATGGTTATTCTTCTTTTAATTACATCAAGATAAATACGAAATTATGTAAATATTTAAAATAATTTTCTTTTGTAAGTGGATATCTGTAAACTATAATATAACTATATATAATCATATGGTAGGTTACGACATTTAACAAAAATTGTTTTTATATTTTAAAATAATAATAAAAAATCTTTTCATAGTAACAGGCACCATATTTGAAAAATAATGTAAGATTCTTATGTATTACCTATTTGTTTTGTGTAAACAAAAAGTTAGAGAGATATAGCAATGTATGTTATTTTTTATATAATTATGAAAAGGTAATTTACTGTAACATTTTATGAGTCATCATCAATTTAAAGTTAGTGGGTCATATTTCAGTCATAAATTTATTTAAAAAAACGCAACTACCTCTTTCAGTAAAAGTGCATTTCTAACCTAAAAGTGCATTTGTTTCCATTTTGATTATAGATGTATGCAAAAAGATTCTAGAGTCATTAGAACAATATATACACAAAAAATATACCTTATCAACTAGCTACTTATTCCACATATTATGCGTTGTCAGTGACAATATAGAAATACATTTTTAGGATTAACAACATTGAGTACAGATATCTTTATAATTTGCAGCACTTAGTAAAAATATACGATTTGCTTGAGATACGTCTTTTAAATAGTGGTTAATGTTATATATAAAAATACCTTAAAATATCCTCCTTGATATAAAGTGTCTGGAGGGCCAAAAATTGCCACTTCCCACTCAAACAAACTATCTTCGCCAAGCAACTTCACTCGAAATCCTTCTACTGGCTCCTCTTGCAAGCTTTTGTACTCTAGAGCCAAAGCTCTCAATGCAGAACTCGTTGGAGCCATTTGAGACATTGTCAAGAACAATTTTTTCGAATGTCACTATGTAAAAGAGATTCTATTGACATAACACTCCAGAACACTCTTCGCGGTTCACGTATTTGCGAAACATATCGACACGAGTCACAATAACAACGAACTGTGATTTTTAGTAAACATATCGTTGACGTAGCCCACTTATTTGTGATTCACACACTTCAAACGGCTATCTATGCTGCTTCCGTTATGAAACTTATGGCAGTAATAAACGTTGAAAAATGGATGACTGAACAGACCAGACCACACAGACAGCTCTAACAAAATGAGAAAGCAATTTAAATGTACAAACAAACACGACCTGAAAAACGTTCGCGTTGTACAGGTACAGCCTACAGTCTGAGTTGCCTGAGCGAATATTGTAGAACAGCTGTTAATTTATTTCCGCGCTCGATTGCGCATTGGCGTGACGCACACGACCATTATCGACTATGACATTAGTGTTGCCAGCAAACGGATACGAAAAGTTTAAATATGACATCGAAACCAAATCAAAACCACAATTGTAAATAAATAAATTAGCGAACTGATAAAACTTAGATAAAGCAGGAAGATCCGTTTCTTTTATAGAATTAATATAAGTCATTTTTGGATACATTTTAAGCATACATACAATTGGAATGAAGTTCCTTATGGGGCGTCTGGGAGAGGTACCCTAACCGGCAAAAAAGTCCGTAATGTTAGCGGAAGATTTTTGAAGTGAAACTTCTTTAGGCGCATGAGGGTAAAATTTTTACAGATGAAACGTCACGCCGGTATGCAACGGAAGTGTCGGAAAAGAGAGAGAGAGTGATCGAGACCGATTGAGAGAGAGTAAGACAGGGCGAACGTAGCATGAGCAACTAGCCGTGGAGTGAGAGTAGGGAGCAAGCGAGTGAGAAAGATTGAGAGAAAAAGTGAGACAGAGCGAACGTCGTAAATTAGTTCGCCAAAGAAGTTTCACTTCTGACATGTGTACTTTGTACGCACGCATGTTTTTTATGTATAGTCTATGTATGATGGCTATGTCTATGTGATGACTGACATTATTATATATTTTTATAAATCATCGTAAACAAAATAAACGTGTTAAGATATTTTTGTAAAGCAGTTTTTTTTAACGATAAAAAAATCATAATCAAAGTGTATACCCGAAAAATTACTTTCTTTATACCTCGAATACAATTTGAAATTAACATTTTTATAATAAGGAACTTCGTTTCTATCTGGTGTATACAAGGGTACTAGGTGTCTTCTAGCTACGGGAAACGTGTACACCAGGAGGATACTGTCATTTTTTTGAGATATTTTTTTGTGATTTGAAGTGTATTTGTTGAAATGTTGTTATAATCAATACAATTTTTTCACCATAATTACGAAATACGTGAACAGTTTTATTAATATTTTACAATTTAAAAGATCCACTACAACCTGAAAAATGAACTAAAAACCAACTAAAAAGATACACGCTGGTAATGTTTGATAATTTATTCGTTTCATGCTGCTAGTGCACTCTAGTTTTTAGCTTGTTTTTTTTTTTCAGAAAAAATATAAAATAAAATTGATTCAACAGGTGTGTTAATAATGTTCTATATTTTTCGTAAGGAAGTATAGATGTCACTAAAATAAGTAATAAATTTCCTGATGATTACAGAGTTGGTTATATTGTTAATTACAATACTATTTACTAGATGGGGTTATACACAAGTCCAGCGCGCTTCTGGTCCTCTAAAGTTATTAGCATCATAGCATTGTATTGCATGATTCTATTTGGCTTAATTCAACTACTATTGATACCTAAGTTTGATGAGAATCTTTCGTGCGTTAATTTTGATTTAGAGAAAGATTCCTTTTTTATGTTTTATACGCTTACTGTTATGGTCGCAAACGACCGACGATGTAGCCCAGGATGGTGGCCACCACAGACTGCAATATTCATGGTGGCCACACTAAACTTAGTGAAGGGACTGGCTCACAAGTGCAACTAGGTATTTGGCGTTAGATTTTCAACTTGAGGTGGTAGATAGTCACACGGGCATTAGAAAAAGCCACACCAACATTCTATGGTTTAATTACGATATTTTCCTCCACCGAAATCTCAGCCTCATTGCAGGGATTGAAACTCACGTCCATTAACGCGGTTTTTGTACACGTAGCTATTAAGTATGCTATGGTAATGCGTTAAAAGACTTTGTCGAAAAATGAATTCGATTCCTAGGTATCATAAATACTCTGGATTTTACGGATTATGGTTCAGCACCCGCTTAATTTAATATGTAGTTTATTACATAAAATTTTGTGGGCCATATGTAAGGAGTAATTCTGTGTACATTCATTTATAATGTCTTTACTTCCGATGTTTATTTCATCTGAGTGGGCAGACTGAGGTCTTAAGTTATTATCTATGTAAACATCTACCGTGTTTTAATATTTACAGTGGGTGCTTTTCACAGAAAATAATCCTAGCAAAATCGGACTGTCCCACAAGTTCTAATTTTTTTTTTTTTTTATATGTACATGTGGAAGTGAAGTAATCTATGATTTAGGTAAATGTTTTAAAATCGAATTACATAAATGAGTATTATAAAAGCAGATAGTTATTTTTATACACAAAAATTTAATAGGAGATAAAATTTTCGTATATCCTACGGTGCTCTCCGAGATTTCAAATACGTCGCACTTGCAGAATACTGGTATTTCAGTATGTTGAAGTATTTCAACATAGTCTCTGTATGTCTAGAAGTGTCTTTTGAGTCTTTATCTGATAAATTTATAGTTATTTTAAGAAATATCGATATTTTAATGTTGTCCTACGAAAACCATAAGAACGGTAAATCCGGTTTTTTAATGGTAAATTTGATCTTACAAAAGACAAAATCAACTAATTTGTGGTGTTTCTGTCTTCCTGACTAAATGTGATAGTATATATGATACCGCCAATATTTTCTAAATGTCTAATGCGCCAAAAACGAAAGTGTTGGTTTCGTCCGGATGCAGAAAAAGTTTTCTTGATAGTGACAGTATTTTAAAAATAAAGAAACTCGTTTTCATTACTTTATCATATTGTATTTAAACATGTACTATCCTACGTTAGATTAGTAAATCTAAAAATAAGATAATTTAACTAACTATTAGTTATTTTTAGATTTAAAAGTTTCGTGTGTATTAATCGTCACATCCTATTCGTCATGTGACATACTACCGGAACAAAATCGTGACAATAGGCAATAACAATCTTATATTTGTCTATAATAATATTAAAAAGTTCTTATGATTCAAAAGTAATTGTGATAATCATGTAGGTGTAAGTAAAAATTTAAAATAAGTATCAACGAATAAGTTTGGATCTCGTAATATAAGTTACGTCTTAAATTGATAGTTTTATGTCTTTTGATACTTTTATTTGTAAAAGAGGGTTTAATTTTTGTTTCAATATTTATTCAATATCTGGGTATGATATGACATTTATGTTTCAATATTTGGGTATTTTAATTCTGATTCATTTTATTTTGTGACGTATAGGAATACTTTGCATCATATGCTGGCAGAAAAACTTTAATATTTGGTAATAGTATTCAATGGTATTCAACTTCAATTGTATAATTTTAATATTAATAGCATATTTAGCTAGTTAATAATATATTCTTTAATACCAGACTGAATATATAAATTTCATGTAATGCCAAAATTATATTTCCTGTTCGTTACAGGGTTAATTATAATGTATAGTAATCGTTATTACCGTACAGCCGTTTTTGTCGTCGTGTAAGTTTCGTTAGTCGTGTAAGAATTCTTCTGATTAATCCTTAACTGAAACATTAATTGGATTCTCTGAATTATTGTGTTGATAACCAGTTATGAACCCAATCGTTTATTAGTTCTCTATTTGTTTATTTACGACTTTTTATGCAACTTAATCGTTTTTGTTTAGCACAATCTTCTAAGTCAATATTAAAAAGGTAAGGTTTACTCATATAAGGTTTTGCTACACATTCTTTTTAACATATTTTTCTTCTAACTAATATTTAATTGATTTTATATAAGTTTATTTATGTAACAATAAACAGATTATTAAAAATATTTCAGATATAAGATTATGTATATAAATATTTTAAGAGTAGGTATTTAATTGGTTTAAGTCATACCCGTTCATTCATACCCGTACAGTATGAAACTATTTCACCTATCTGGTAGTTTTGAATAATTTCAATTTGGATACAAACAAATCACAAGAATTGTATTTAAAAGTATAATAGCTATTATATAAAACATATTTTGTGGAAAACATTTTTTACTTTTTATTATGGTTTCTGTCTAGATTGACATATTTACCAATGTAAAATGAGACAAATACACATTAAAAGAGTTAAAACATCAAAATAATTGAATTAAAAAATAACAAGTTGAAAAACTGAACTCCACTACGAAAAATCACGCTCTAAAAATTATGAACCAAAAAAATTATCACATTAGAATTTTTAATATTTATGTCTAATCTATGTTCGATTTTTAGAGTCTATTAAATATATAGCATACACATAATATACTTTAATGTATCTAATATATTATGTATATTTATACTGAGGTTCAGAGAATATGCCGGGGACATAAGCCACCAACAAGTCTCAATAAAACAATATCTTGTAATAAAAAAAATGTTTGCTGTTCACACGCGAAAGAAGTGAAACCTTAAAAAATTCGCTTCCTAATACGCATTACGCAGGCACACACGCACACACACATATAAATTCCTGACCCTGTAATAAAAACTGTATAATGCCTTCTATCTCATTCTCTCGCACGTTATATCCTATAGATATGTGTATGCGATTGTCTCTTTTTACTGTTGTTGTTTCGTTTCATCGAGTTTAAAATTACAACGATGCTAAAGAAGTTAAATACAAGTCTAAATTCAATCAAATATATTACGTGTAAATTGTTTATTTAATAGACAATATATATGTTATACTTTGTATATAACAATGTCAGATGAAATTATTTTCTTGCTTCAATAAGTACGTATTTTTCAGTACATATTATTTTTAGATAGTCTTGTAATGAAACGTTTTCATGTTTCTAATATATAACAGCTGTAGGACTACCTATATAGTGAATGTAATAAAAGATAATGGAACTTAGTATGAATAAACGGCATGATTTACATTGTATATGTTGTGCGAGTTGCATGTAGCCGAGATAATCGGCTTGTGGGCGCGTGATTCAATCTCCAATTCGCCCACAAGCGCCTTGTATAGTCAAACCAGTTGAACCTTGCGCCACCCACGTCACGTCTCGACTCGACTATATTCGAGCCGGTGATTTTTGCGAAATAGAGAAAACCAATTCATATATTATAGCCTACATAAATCAGAAATGCAGTAGGATTTTATAGAAGTTGTAAAACCTGGTTCCTTATAATCAACTAAGTCATAGTACATTCTACTATTTATTGCAATTTTGTACAGATTTTTTTTTTCTTTACTAATAGAATTCTGATAGACACTATGTGTGTATAATCTATAATTATGCTTTATGTACCTAATTGTCTTATTTATTTATTATTGTTAAGAAGATGGTTGACTGACTCATCAACAATCAGATGAAACTACTAACATGAAATGTGGATAGTTTTTTTTCTTTTTTAGGTGTACCGTTATGGCCACAATATTACGTCATATTAAGTGACGATGTGGCCCAAGATAGTAGACACGCTAAGCGTAGTGGCGGGATTGGCTCTCAAGTACAATTGCCGGAACACATCTATAGGAATTTGGCGGCAAATTCAACTTGAGGCTACCCTCACCTCACCTATCACTAGCTAGCCAGGCCGACATTAGAAAAAGTCCTAGCACCATGCTATGATTTCCTCACGATGTTTTCCATCACCGAAAGCTCAGGCTCATAGCAAGTGGATCCAAACTCACGTACATTTACGTATATTATTACAAATAACTGTGTAGACTTGTAGAGTTTAAGGCTTGTACCAAATGGTAGTGGCCGTTAATTAATTATGTGGGGATCTCAAGCGGGACTAGAAGTGTGAAAGCTGTTCTTGGTAACTCCCAATACAGTCTAGTGTTACAGAGCTGTCTTTTTTAGTGGGTAATTGATGTCATCCGATGACCTCTCCACACATCCTTTTCACCGTGCCTTCGCACTTTTTTATACATTGCGGGAAGAGTTCGGTAGACTTTTCACTACTTCAACAAAATAATGGTTCGTCATGTTTCACATTGAAATCCTTACATTCTTTCTTCTCTTTAAAAGAGAAGTTAAAAGCTATTCTAACGTAATTTATATTAATTTTAGAAAGCGGAAAAGATTGTTTGTTAGTTTGAACGTGCTAATCTCAGGAACTATTTGTCAGATTTCAAAAAATAATTTTGTATTTGCTAGAGCAATCATCGAGAAAAGCTTTAGGCTATTTAACATCACGCTACCACCAATAGAAGCAAAGCCGTATTGAAAAAAATACAAATGATTTTTAATTCCACGGGAACGAAGTCGCAGGTACAGCTAATATTTTATAAATTAAGTTTTGCAATTTCTAACATAGTTCTACATGTTCTACAAGTTCAATATCTATTTTTCTTTATTAATGTACAATTCTATTAATACATATCTGCGTATATTTATTTTGAAATTCTTATTATTTCATATAAAATTATCAAGATGAAATCTTACGCAAGAAGAAGGCAGGGCAAATTCGAGAAATTTTCTATGGTCTTTCATGGGGTAGGCGGTGCCAAATTTAGCCAAACCTGCCTTAATTTGTTAATTATTGACCCCTTGTACAGTTTGAGTATCTCTAAATTGAATTCCTGCACCCAATATTTCATGAATTGTGATATGTACATATCATTGAATATAACTACGCTTTAATATAACAGTCGGAAACATCATGGGTCAAACACAGGGAAAACCCCAAGCCAAATACACAATCTAGATAAAACTTTTTAATTTTTTTTATTGTTAAAATAAAATAGCTGTTATCATTTCAGTATTAGTTATGAAACGATAACGGCTGCAAGCTTTCGATTGTGAGTAGTTTGGTACAAATAAATAGGTATAGGTTATAGGCACTGTAACTTTGCTCTTAGGAAATTATCTTCAGTGCTAACATATTTATAAGCGACCTTATGTCTGATAAGCGTTGACTTGTTTGTTACATTATGTCGTTCTCTTAGTATATCATTGAAAAATCGACACTAGCAAAATACTACGCAAAGTTCAAAAAGTACATTTTGTTGTCTATTAGAAATTGAATATGATTTTTAAAGTAATAATAAGACATATTCTAAACAAAAATTGACACATCGTCAAGTTGGTGCAGTCTTTTTGATTCACAGTAGCTAAATACATCGTCTGTATAGTAAAGAAATTGTTGAAAAACTATTATTAAGTGACAATGTAAAAGAAAATGAAAATAAAAGGCAGAGAGACTGCCTAACAATGACCATTAGCTTTAGATTAGATACCAGCCGCACCAATATGCTATGGATTTATCATAATGTTTACATGTAATGTTGTTATTATCATTTGAATAGTATTTACTGAGTACTGTTAAGATATTTAATGTAAATGTCAATATATTGATTACAAATTTGGAACGGTTGCTTATAAAACGATAAAAAGGTACCTATACATTGTATCGTATTTGGAATCAGTTTAATGACAAACTTAAAACTACAATAATAATAGGAGTGTAATACTTTTAAAATACTTATATATGAATCCTACATTGCAAGTAAAATCAATACATTAAAAAAGTTGATTAATTTGCTAGAAATCAGCTTAGTAATCAGCTAAATTAATAGAGGTACTTGAAAGCGATTCTTTATCGAGTAAATTTAAAAAGTGGAAAAAAATCGCTAGGTAAAGTGGAAATTTTATTCTTATATATTTTTTACGTTATTATTACCGCTGCACTTAAGTGTCAATATATCTAGCCGTGTTACCATTTCTGCATGCGTGTCAGGGGAAATAAAGTGAGGAACCTATTTAAAAAAAAAAAGGAACACACTCAGTTTCATTCAATATCAACAAAATAAAGTACTCAACGCGCCTAAAGACGTTATGTCAACAAATAAGTTCTGCATTAAAAAACATTTTAAAATGATTGTTTCAACTAAGTTTGTAAGAAGGTAAGACCGGGTCAGCTTGTACCTGAAGGTGACACCGGGCCATAGATGTATGCTAATAATGTCTGTGCCAGATACTTATCTCATTCTACTTTGCTTACATGGTGGTATTATTTTATCGAATCTCTGTGTATATGCAAGTTACCTTACTAGTCAGATTGACTGGATTTTTTTTACTGTAATTACTTATCTATTTTACAACTGGTTACTGTTAAAGTAGTAATATACGAACGATTTATAATAATATTTTAGCTTATATTCCAACAAGTACCAGTTTTTAAACTCGAATTAGTTATAGGTAGATGCTGGAATTGATTTAATACGTTTTATTAAAATTATTTTTTCGTTAACTGTTTAAATTAATGGTTGTTTGAAAGAATCCAGAGACTATAAATTGAACATTTAGGGGTCAAAGCAGATAAACTAGGTCAAGTGGTTTGTCGAAATATTTAAGTTGGGTTAATGTCCATTATTGTTACTTGTTTTTCTCGGGAGTTCATAATATTTGTTTATGACATATTATTTACATCCCAATTATATTGTTGTCGAACTATACCTACAGTATCCCATAAATTAATTATACCATACTCAAACTATTACTATCTAGTCTGAATATAGACTCTAAATATCAATTCTTTGTAATAACAAGTACTTGTTTCTTTAAATATTTAATTTGACTTAATAAATACGCATTTTTGTCTAGCTTAAAAGTGTTATGTTTATATTTATGTGAGCTGTTCAAAATATTTTTGATTTGACCTTCATTGTTAGTAACATTTTACTGTGAGTAAAGTTTAAAAATAGTACTCGTCATGATGTTTGTAATGAAAATCTTTCTTTACTCAGAATAATAATATCATAATTATTATTGTTTGGTCGACTGAAAAACAACGATGAAGTAAGACTGTATGCGGTTTTTACACCATTTTTGGTATGAGATCAACAGGCGAGATGTAAGCGCTTACGTGTCTTGTCGTGAAGGTCTGGTGTGGTGGGCTTAGCCGGTGAGCGCAATGCGCAACATCAAGGCGTCGAGGGGCGCTGGCGCACGATCACAATCCGCGAGCTACTTGCGCAGAGCGCTCGCGCTCACTGCTACACACGATACGAACGACTCGCGCGACCAATACATATACTCTATACATGGCAATTGTTTGACTATTTAATTCAAGTGATAACTTTTTTGGACCTAAATAATAAGTATATTTAGATGCGTTTAGAATCTCTTATTTAATATTTAGTACGTACATAATTTATTTGTGGGACCAAAATGACAATAAAAAATAAAAAGACTAAGCAGTCCGAAGTGACCTCAGCTAGTAGTGCATCGACTAGTGTACAGAAGAGCAGCACGAGTAAATCAACATCGGTTCAGCAAAGCAGCAACACACTTCAAAAAGTCAGCTCAACCGGTAAGAAAGTTCGCTACATAGAGGTTAAAGTTGAGGAAGATGATCCACTTATGATAACTGATGTGAGCGACCATACTTCAATAAGTGGTTCTACTGTATCTGAACACTACAACAGTCATCCTCATTATATTATAACGGAGGCTCCATCAATGACTGATTTATCACAAACACGAGCATTGGAACATAATGTAAGTGACATGACTCAATCAACTAGCGGAGAGTTTGTTTCAAATTCTATAGTGCAAGAATCATCATCTACTTCGCATCAGCAAAACTCTAAAAGTGAAACATTTCAATCATCATCTACTTCAGTGCAGCGATCTGGTTCGAACCATAGTACTCACAATCAATCGGTTGATAAATCTGTAGATTCTTCTATTGGTAATCAAACTTTGAACACTGCCTTTATTGACAGCTCAGTTGGTAATATTATAGATTCTAATACCATCACATCGCGATCAAAGGTTGCTAATGCTTCTAACTCATTTTTGCAAACTGAACGACAGAACTTGGTGAATCAATCACACCAGAGTACAAAAAATGTCGCTAACACACATACTACTGATCAAAAGAACATTAATTACCGAGAAAATGTACCGTACCAAAACACTCCAAATTCTTCTAAAAGAGGACAAATTATTGGTTCAGATTCGTCTAACTTTTATGGGGGTGAAGGCAGTCTTGATAAAACTAGAAAAAATAAAGAATTCATTAGCACTTCGCATACTAGTGAAAACAATAGCAGTAATATTACTAAATCTTCGTCCTCTTCATATGTCGTTGAAATTGTTGATGGAAAAGAACGAATAATTGATAGTGCGAAAAGAGAATGGGGTGATGCTCAAGAAAATGCATCAAAAGAATCGTATGCTAGCATAAGCGGTACCGGCATTAAACCTCAGTCAGCATATAACGCTCACAACTATGACATGAAATCCAACTATGATACAGGAAAAGATGGCCAGAAACCCACAAGTGAAATGACAGTAAAAGAAGAATCAAAATATATTAAAGATGGCAAGCATGTTACCTCTCATGCAAGCATTACTTCAGAAAAAGATGATCTCAAACATCAGCAGTTTATTACCACTCAAGGGCATTTGAAAGATAATACTCACCTTAACTCACTCACAAAAAATACGTCCACTAATATCTTCACAGATCAAAGTGATGTCCATTCCATCCATGGAACATCTGAAACCAATAAACAATATGTACAGACTGATCAAAAGAATGTATATACTGATCACACAGACAAACAGACTAACAGTACAAACATGTCTACTAATAAAACTGACAGATATAATACGGAAGATATGACAATTATCAGAAAAGACAGAGTTCATGATAATAGACAAAACATGCATAAAACAGATTCATCAAACTTTTATGGATACGATGCTACTATTCAAAATGAATTAAGAAAAGTCGGTGACATTCTTCAAGTAAAAAATACTGATAATATTAACTACTCCACAAAAATTTTGAAAAGTAATACAAGCAGCGCACAACAGGCCTCAACTTCTTCTTATGTAGTAGAAGTCGTTGATGGTAAAGAAAGAATTGTGGACACTTCGCATAGAGAATGGGGAGACAGTAAAGATTATTCCACTCATGAAAAGAGCCATAATATTTACGGCCCGGGAATTAAACCTCAGCACGAATATACCCGCCATGTTTTGGACAAAGAATCTCATTATGATACAGGCAAAGATGGAATACCTTCAAGTTCTAATTATATTGCCGAAGAATCTGCATTATACAAAGATGGAAAAGAAATAGCTTCTACACGAAATGTTTATGGTGGAGACTTCACAAAGAAAAAGGCAATAACTGAACATGTTCAAGATACTGATACTGTTCACGTAAAACGAATTGATGATACTAATGATCAGAAAATCTACTCTACTGATTCTAATAAATCTACGTCTACTGATATCCAATCGCATGTTAAGAATACTACAGATGTTACCAAAACAACTGATTTTATAACAACAGAACAGCGGAACCTCATAAAAGAAACAAAATCAGATACTCAAACTAAGGACACTCGGACGACTTATGAGAGGAGCACGGGAACATGGAACGGTAAGTTCGTTTATGAAAAAGATGACGATAGACAAAAAAAACCAAAAGAAATGTCTCCATTTGGCAGACCAGAACAAACTCCTCCTAGACATCATCTGAAAAGACAAGATACAGAAGAAAATATAATTTTATCGTCTAGGGATATAAAGGATTTTACTTCTATAACCGATCTACGCAAAATTATCGAAACGTCTCAATTTAAAAAGGATGTTACCGTCAGTGACAAGAATATCGTCATAAAAAGAAATATAGATGACCGAATACTCAAAGAAATTATTGAAACTGTAAAGAAATATCCTTTTAAAAGGATTGAAAAAGTCACATTTGGAACCAAAATCAAGGAAGACGTTAAAGAGTTATATGAAGGTATTGACACCGAAGAGACAACTGTTCTTACATCTTCTACAGGAGACGCCACCAAGAAAGCTTTTGACATTGAAAAAAATAGAAGTCAAATCGAAGTAACTCGTTATATAACTGAAAACGGTGTTACGAGAAAGATAACAACCTATGAAGATGCGAAGGTGGACGATAAAATTACAACGGACGTTTTCGTCGACAAAAGCAAGTTAGACTTCAGAAACTTGGTAAGTTATTTACATATCCGATATGATTTTTCAATTCAAAGCCTAAAGTTGTTATACTTATTTTATTTTTTATACTTTAGAGCGATGTCCACACGACGAAAGATGTGATTCGCGAATACGACGTGGTAGACAGAGCAATAACTGATACGAGACGAGAAGATACCACCGTCAGCACTGTTTACGACGAGACCATCATCGATGACAGGAAAACAGTGCGTGACGACAGAACTATTACAGAGGAGACCGTGATTATTGATGAAACTAGGCCCAAACATGGTGGCCCAAAAAAACCTGAGCCAACGAAGGAGCAATGCATTTGTGAAATGTGCACTTGTGGGTGAGTACATTTTGCTTTTAAAGATTTTTAATTCGTCATTCTTTTGTTTCCAACTTAAAGGGCACACGAAAAATATAAGGATAAACACTCTTTAGAATTGTGTTTTATGAGACAGGTCTGCTATTATTAATGAATTATTAAACAGCATATAACCTAAAAAAATAGTAACAAAAAGACTGACAAAGTTCCTAAAAGTTCGTACATGATCGGCAATTACACAGGTATAGAGCCATTTAAATCTTTCCCATATTTGTTACTTAGTCGACTGATATTTAAATCAACGCTCTGAAACCTTGAACTTTATGTTTTAACTCTTCGCGATTACGAAATATTTCAAAGAAATGTAATAAATATCCGTTTATTTATTATATAAATAAAGTAGCACTTGCAAATAATATTTCAACTGCAAAAGTGTATTGTGATGACACAATGTGCTTGACTTTTCTAGTGAATCCCGCGATTTAATATTACAGAAAACGTAAAATATACTTAAAAATTGGTGCAATATATTTTTCAGTTAAATTACTTATCGATCGATAAAATGTAAAATATCTAATCTAATAAATAAATACATGTTATGCGTAATTTGCGAACAATAAAATAATGTATTTCTTGAAATTTTAGTATTACCAACACGAATATGTGAGATAATATCTGCAAGGTGTGGAATGTGCCTCTGATAAAAGATAACACTTTAGACTTAGGCAATAATGATAAAGATGTTACTGGATAAAAATATTATATGAGACAGATTATTTTTGTGTAATAAAGTGAAATAATTTAGAAGAAATATTATAAAATATATTAGTTATTAGTAATGAGTCATTGGAACTTATAATTAATTATTTTATAAAGAATAACCAATATTTTCGGCGAATGTCTTTAGAACAACAAATATTTTAATCAACTATAATGGTTATTGTCTTTTACACAATCGTGACATGTTTTAACTCAATTTATTGATTATTTGTCACTTTTCATCTAGTACAGCAACTGAACAGATGAATTACTAGTTTCAACAAGATTAGTAATTTTACAAGCGGTCATAGATGTTATTACGTGCCTTATTGAATCATGTATACTAAAAGGAAAATAAATAAAGCCACAAGAATCTTTGCCGAGTGAACAGGTGACCTCAACACATTTTACATCACTAAATACTAATATGTGTCATATTTACATAAATGTGTAGCTGATTTCAAATATAGGGCGTATATTTACTCTGTATTATTATGCGATGAGGATAGAATGGTCATTAATGTTGATATAGTATATTTATTTAAATAAACGAAATTATCATAATATATGTAAAAGTATAATCTATATGCTTCGACAAGTACATACTACTTTCTGACCGTGAAAATATGCGTCGAGTCACCGTGTCTTGTCAGGTGTGAAGAATTGAAATTACTGAACACACATGAATCGTAATATTGTTCGTAATATAACATGAAAATATTATTGAAATCATTCATAATTTACTGTATATAATTCTCTTTAACTAAAATAAAATGGACATGATTTAGATTTTATATAACCATAATTAATAAATTATTAATGACAGGGTTATAGGTCTCATGAAAAAGTAATAATAGTACCTAATGTTCAGCTGAACGGTTGCGGCTTCATTGATTGCATATGGCAGGCTGGATTGTTTCTTTTTTCTTTTATATGTATTCATTTAGATCTTTTGTTACCAGTTTTGTTTAGTGTGAAATAAAATAGCCGGTTGTGAAATTATCTCCCCGCACTAATAATAAAAAAATACAATTCAAGTAAGTAAAATAATACGGGTAATTATTAAAAAAATAATTGTAAAATTAATTGTCTTGTGTTGGCATTCTAGGTACGTATGTATATAAGTTTTTCCCAATGACACATTATTTCAGTGGGACCAGTTTAATACCTACATGTTATTCGGTCCGAGTCTACTGTAATAGAGATATAAAACTGCGTTTATGATAATTATTTAAATATAAAAAACGTGAACATTACTAAGTTAATTATAAAGTTAAAGTTATACATTTAGTTAACAATACATATAATATTGCTGCCGAATTACAATTAACTATCAATTTCAGATGTAAAAGACGTTCTCTATTATAACTTATTCTATAGTATTAGTTAGATATTTTCTAAATAAGTACTTTGTATTAGCGACTTACAGAATTAAAATATATATCTAAAAATTTCCCCTATATTCTTGTATCAATATTGTAACATATTATTTCACAGTTTATCTAAAATAATAAATTACTGGTCAATAACGAGAATATAATATATAATAACAGCCAGGAGAACTACTTTCCTAACAAGATGTGAGTTAGTTAAGTATTGGCTGATTTAGCTTGCATGCAACATATATACTCATTATACTCTACCATTATGTATAAATGATAACGTGCTTTCTATTTTTAAAGAACAATTGGAAGAAATTATTGAAGTATTTTTAAAGTAAATATTACTGTAGCGAGGTACACAAAACATTTTTTGTCTTGTTTGCTTGCTTCAGCAAAACTCTGGATATACTCACAGTCGGACCTATAATGAGAAAATGCCAATAATAAGAAGAATACTTATATATCATCAAGTGCAAAGTATTCAATTATTGAAACAATTTTTTTATTAATTTAGGTTGCATCCAAAACGTTATTCGATTCATTTGTTTTAAGGTATTAACAGTGTATTAAAATATTTTACTTATCTTTTCGTGTAGTATAATGTGGTATGTGGTAATGTCGTCCGTCAATCACATAATGAGGTTGCTTACGCAATAGCTTTTTAGCCTGAGATTTGTTCATGTCTTAATTACGTTTTTTTGCTTTGCTGGCTTTTAGAGCGTCATCGAACTATAATAGTGCATAAAGTGCTTATTTTCGTAGGGTGATAATATACAATAACCTATTTTGAAGAGTTATGTGCCTCGGCTTGGATAGTTACTGCAGTATATAACGAAGAATAGCATCGCCCTGCACCAAAAACGAAATTTATGTGCACTTTGAGTCGGTGCTATGATCGATTCTGTTAGAATCTGAGGGAAATTTACGAGTTGCTAATGGGATGCATCGTTTCTATTCCTGTGGTTATCTGATTTTTAGGATACAAAAGGTCTTATTTAAGACGACATTCCTTTATTTGATACCTCAGTCAATGATTTGATTTCTTGGTTTAACAACTTTGTTCAAAACACAATAAAAATACATTACATATAATAGGTTGCATTTTACAAATTTAAAGTTTGTTGTAGACGTTTAAATTATGTGTAATCTTCTGGGCAACAGTAAGCCTTCGCGTGACCTTGTTATTGGTATCGCAGTTATTTAAGATTTTTGAAGCGCCTCACTTGAATAGGTGATGTCTAATCGGTAGCAGACTGTGCAAATTTAAATAATTCTGAAAGAGAATTTACTACGTTTCCTTTATTATGAGTTTAGATGAAAATACTTGACTAATTGGCATCTGCAATATTTTGGTAAGCCAACGTGACACAGTCAGTCAGCTGTCAATGTTACTGTGAATTTAAAAATTTCTCAGTGAGTCATATATATTGCCACATTTATATGTGTATGTACATGCAATTTTGTTAAAAATGCAGTTACGTATGTAACTAGATTTTTATATGCGGTAGTAAATGTTCATTTCTAACAGTCTATGATTATTTCGTAAAGGCAATGTTCTGATTGGCTCATAATCATCCAGTCCGATGTACTATGGACATTAATGTAAAATTTGGGATAGGGTCTGATTCTATTTTGCAGGTATCGTTTAGATAGAGATCAATCATTTCACGCTAAAATGTGGAAGTGTGTATAGAAAATATACAGGGAAATAACAGGGATATAAAGTTCCCTAATTAATAATAACAACTTTGATTGTGATATTATTGTAACAAAATACCTATTATGTGTTCATTACTGAAGAAATAGTATGTGCTCTTACAGGTGTTTACAGGTACAATATTTTTTTTTTGCGTTTGCGATTGTGTGAACTGTTTTATTTCTATTAAACAGTAAAGACTTGGTCGCTGGTCGGTGTGTTTGGTGTGACGTACAGTAAAATTATTTTATCACTACAATTATACTTCTAAAGTGTTCACATTAAATTTGGCACATTGCCTGAACGCAAGCGGCATGTTATTCATTGTTTGCGTATTTTCTTTCGGCAATGTCATGGACTCATGGTCGTGGATACATTTACGTACCTACAGTTACGCATTTTTTATAGAAGTTGTGAAAATTGAACGTATACTTTTTGTTATAAAAAAGTAAACAGATGATTTTTATCAATTAATGGATTTGATACATGTACAAATAACTAAAATAATAATAGAAAGCAAATTCCATACCACGAAAAAGCTTATTTAGTATGCATATAAAGCAAGTGTTACAAATAAATCTAGATACTAGACCGTATCAACTTTCTAATCTATTTCTGTTACATGTTTAACATATTATATTATAACTATTACTTATATTTAAGAAACTTCCATAAATATAAATTAGAAACGCTGATGGTTAGTTGATAAACAAAACTATTACAATTAGAAAATGTAAATTTAAGTACTTTAACCTGAATTTCTGTGATACTCTGATTGTAAGTGCAACGCCCTATAGTCTGACGATCATATGCTGTAGATGTTTACACAAAATGTTCTTTTTCGTTTCTGCCAATCTTATGTTAAAAAAACTTTCGACACTTATTCATAATTGCACAGATAGAGACCTTCAAATATTGCGGCAATCAGTATTGTGAACCGTGTCAAATTAAGCCATATAGT
This sequence comes from Actias luna, assembly GCA_039707435.1. NCBI lineage: Eukaryota > Metazoa > Arthropoda > Insecta > Lepidoptera > Saturniidae > Actias > Actias luna. The sequence goes on along the minus strand of JAZHAC010000006.1, from coordinate 8,284,372 downwards.
CACTGTATATATACTAATGTACATATTAATGGTGTATTACACCAAGGATAGTATTTTTTTTTATCGACATGTAAACGTGTTAGCATATTTGAATTTCGGTAATAAATTTAAACGGAATTAAATTTGTTAGAGTATAAAAATAATAATTTGTTTATTTTTTTTTTATTTTTTTTTTATCGGTAAGGTTTAGCGTTATGGCCATAATCTCACCTGATCTTAAGTTACGATACGGCCTAGGATGGTAGACACGCTAAACCTGTGTAGGAACTGGCTCTCAAGTGCAACTGCCGGAATACACCTATTGATATTTAGTGGCAGATTTTCAACTTGAGGGTGATAGCTAGCCAGTCGGGCATCAGAAAAAGCCACCACTACCACTTTGCTATGGTTTCGTCACGATGTTTTCCTTCAACGAAAGCTCAAGCTCATTGTAGGTGGTTGCATTTGAACTCACGTCCCTTGACGCAAAGTCGTACACACTACCACTGAGCTGTCATCGCTTGGAAATTACTTATAATTTGCATACAGAGAAACAAAATAATAATAATATATACACGAGCTGGCGACTCAATTGAGGGGGAAGGGCTCTTTCCGATAAAGAATGGGTTTTTAATATGCAAACCATTGGAGTACCGCGACTTTTAGTACGAACACAACTACTATTCAAAAATGTACTTTTGGATTCAGTGTAAAATTTTATCTATCTCTTTATTGCTTCCATTAGTATGTGGGTTAGTTGTATTACCACAGCAGATACATGCCAGTATCTTTAAAATGTCTTTGGATGTGGTCATTACATTAATTTCAAAGATAAATTCGTTGTTAATAGTTGCTAATTAATCTCAATACAACTCTAGTTAGATTTGAATAACTTCTACATCTATTACCAAAGACGTGCAGGTTTATTTTGAAGTAGTTTCTTTGTTTTTGTACATAACTTTTTTTATGGGTACATCTTTTTGTAATATTGTTACTAAACAATAAGTTTTCTAAAAGTAGAAGATATGTACTAAAGCCGATATTTGTTATTTTTTTTGTTCTTTCTTGTCGTACTGAAATTGTATGTACAATGCAGACACTATTCTGAAGTTAAATTATTTATAGCGTAACCTAACAATAGCAATGTGAAAGCATTATATTTTATGAATACGTCCCGTAAACATGTTATAATAACCTTGCTTGATAGATAATCGCATTTGGATATATGCAGTAACGGTTGAAGTTGGAACTTGTTTTACTAAAGATAACTCGAGTAAAATAGTTGTTTCTTTACTACTGTGTTTGATGGTTTTTAATTACGCACTAGATTACTATTTTACTACATTAGAGATCATAAGAAAAAAAGATTTAATAATTCCAATCAGTATCTATCGGTTTTTTTATTTTATTACCATTTTAGTAATAAAATAAACTTCGATAAAATATTGAAATTTGTTTATGCGTTATTGAGTTTTATCAAATATTTTTGTTGTTTTATATCAGTAAGTATATATAACTTTTTATCTTCATTAAATCCATTGATCCTTGATAAATCGTTATATAATTATTATTTTTAATGTTTTGTAATTCGTGAAATCATTCTTTAAAAATAGTATCAAAACAAGTGATGTGAGTTTGGTTTCGTGTCACATATATTAGCACCAATTTTAGAGAGTACTCAAAACCCCTCACGTAAACCAAATAGGTAGTAAATTATTGTTGTATCTTGTTTTCAACATTTATTACTAGAAAAGGTTGTTTTGTTTATGTTACCTAAACAATTCAGACAACCTTTTTCCCTAATAATGGTGGCACTCATGGTCACTTTTTGCTCTTTACTTCGAATTTACTATCGTTCATGTATTATTACAATTTGGAGAAATACATATTTCAAAGTAAAGAGGGCGTCCATTAATTACGTGTTGCGTTTAGGGGAAGGAGGCGGACGAGCCGAATCTCACTTAATCTTACGTGGGGGAGAAGGGAGCTCGGCAGATATCACGTAATTTATTTCCCCGCAAGAAATTGCAAGAAAACTGGGTTAAACTGAGAATAAAACTCATTTTGATAAAAATTGATATAATTATGACAAAAAATAAATTTATCAAAAAATTTAAAGAATTTTGTTTCCTAGCTGAAGAGATAAAAATTTTTGTCACAGTAACTTTCTTGTTGAAATTAGTTACCTTGATTTGAAAAAAAAAAAAAAACAATTTTGGAACAAATCTCGTTTAAGTAAAATAGTGTTTATTCCAAATCTAAAAAGAAATAAAATATATATATAAAATATATATAGAAAGAAAATATTTTGTTTGTTTTAGATTATTTTATTGAATTTTTAAATTGTTTAAGAAATCTTAAACGCAAGTTTTAAATAAAACGAATAAATCGAATTAGTTTTTTTAATAAAACCAGCGCAATCAAACACAGATTACCTTATTTAGATTAAACATTTGAATTGTAAAAAATCTTACGTGAGATTAGAGTAGGCGGGAGGGGTCGAGCATAATCACACGATATCTCACCAGACAGAGAAAGGGTCGAAAAACCGCCAAAATCACCTCGCGTAAGTAATAGAGGTCCCCAAATATGACAATTAAAATACTATAATAATATGTCGTTATGTAGAGCTTGTGCGACTGTACTGCACGGTTAATATAGCGATTTAAGTAGTCGCCTCACTGCCTTTGCTCAGCATTGTAGTTTCGAATTCCATTTAAGACAATTATTTGTATAAACTATATGTAATTGTTATATGTCTACGTGTATATTATGTATATGTATTTTAGTAAAGTACCACCATGACAGGGCTAGAAATATAATAATGATTTACTGTATTCAAAAAAGAAAGAAGGAAAAGCATTGAAGTAGCCTAAAGTTTGAAAACGAGCATGCGTTTTCAACTTTTATTTTATGTTTAGCAGGTATGTAGAACACTACAATTGTATTCGAATGGGTTGTCACCATTATTAGGCTTAACAGTCGCATTAATGGTGCGTTTAGGTGTGGTGTATCTAGGGATCAACCGGTGTATGTATACCCAGTAAACAAGCTGAGTGTTAGAGATGGTAATGAACTCGTCACTATGATTTTCTTTTAGTTTATAACTAAATTACTAGTTACTAAAAAGCTTTCAAACTGGAATTATATTACAACTACATATGAATTTTCCAACAGTTGCTTATGTAATGTAGATAATGATAGATACAGAGCTGACACGTTGTCAAGCTTGTAAAAAATCTCTTAATATGTATCTATATTCTATACTATTTGATTTTATCAGCGTTTTTAAGAACATCGTTGGCTTAACAATGTGTTTGTAATATAAGGAATTTCACGCCTCAACTTAGCCTTGGTAATAGTAGCTGTAGAGTATATTTCATTTCAACACAATCACAGATTATTCCGAACATTCGTGTGCGCCAATTAACTACGTAACGGATTCAAAAATGACACGATAAATTTATGTACATATTTAGAATAGTCCTTTGTGTAGCGACTTATGATATTTGTTTTATTATTAAATTGCATCATTTTCCTACATACCTATACTATCAATATGTATAATATTGATGTTGTCACGTTGACTGACACGTTTGGATGTGGTCACAATTGCGATAATATTCAGGAGTGCCTTAAGTATATTATCAATATTCTACGCAGGGGCGAGAAAATCAGTGATACCACGAACTTAGTTTATCGTGAGATCCTTATTTAAATAAGGAATTTACGTGTAATTTTTATCTTATGTCACGTCAAAGTTATAAGAACGCGACGTGTCATTGACTTTTGTCTTAAATAAAAAATAGATCTCCTTATAAGAATAATACACGTACATACGACTCTCAGATATAGCACAGTTCAGGTTTATATTTAACTAGCTGTGCCCGCGACTTCGTTCACGGGGAACTATAAATTACTTAACATATTTTGCCCGTTTATGTAACTTTTATGTAAAGCCTTTCTCAATGATTGCTCTATCAAAAACAAAAAGGATTTTTGTAATCCGACTGGAAGATTCTAAGGTTAGTGCGTTTAAACAAAAAAATAAATTTTCCTGATTTATTATATTAATATAGATATATATTACATATACTTGAACTAATTAAAACTTTCGTCGTTTGCATTCATACTACGAATATCAAAGCATTTAGTATTGTCGAATAACTCGAGTAATGATCAAACTTAGCAATTTAATGAATTTTGTTAGTAATGTAAAATATAGTTAGAACGACTATAAGCTCAATTACATCGATTTTAAAACTGATATTGAATAATGAAAAGGTAGTAATGACCCGTAGGCGGCCAGACGACAGCCATGGTGGGTAGAGCAAGGTGGGCCGATCGATTCCGTGATTTCTATTCACAAACTAAAGGACGCCTTTTAACACCAGTTTTACTTACTTTAAGCACTGCATTGTTATTACATAGATTTGATAATCTCATTAATAAATATGAGGAGTAAAACTTCACATCTTCACAACAATGGTTTTTATACGTTTCATGTATAAAACTTAAGTGTGCAAATTAATGAATTTGTATATGTTCTTTATACGAAGTTTATAGAACGTATTAGTTCTTTATACTAAAATCCACTGACTGTAATGTTTTATTTATAGTTTGACAAAATTATTTACTGACAGTATTGAATATATAACAGGTATTCACTGTACTGTATTTAAAAGTTAATGTTGACGAGGAGTAATTATCAGTTCGGATTTTTATTATGAAATATAGAATGAAAGATAAAACATGTCCATGTCGTGAACACAGTCAGAATGTCAAGGTTAGATATTGATATATTGCTTTCTTGTGCCATTAGGCGGTGCTGTGCGGCGGTTTGCTCATGCTCGTGGTCGTATATTATAAGTAATAAAATTAATTGAGCTCAGTTGTTTCTCTAATCATATACGTTAAAAAGGTAGATCAATAACTCGGTACTTGTGCCAGATATTTATTTTATTTAACCTCAGTTGTGTTCTTTCTTTAATGTTGAATATTTCTTGCCCGTTTTTGTAACTTTTTTTATACAGCTTTGCTCTTATTGTTGAAATCATGATGTTAAAGAGCCTGAATTCTTCCGGTATTATTGCTCTATAAAATACATAAAGAATTTTTGAAACCCGACTGGTCCTCAGATTCGCGCGTTCAAACAAACAAACAAACCTCTCCGTTTTGTAATATTAGTACATATTATAAAACAAAGCTGATACTGTGCTTATTACATTCAAAGCTTATACTTAAAATAAACTTTTTTAATTAAATTTTTGGTTAATTCACATAATAAATGAAAAACAAGAGAACACATAGGTACTATAGAAGCTTAGAATATTGCCCCAATTTATACTAATTAATACTGATGATCTTGATCAATTACATGAGACAGGCGGAGGGCGGTAATAACACTTAACGAGTTCAACAATTTACCGGGCCATTTATTTCTAACTAACCAGTGAAAGTACTGCAAATGAAATTTAAAACACAGGCAAGGTATATAGGTACATAACAGTACACGTTACGTTGGACTGAATACCAAGGGCAGAGATAATTCGACTGTAACATGGGAGGTTTGTAAGTCCGGCCACCGTGACTGCCCATCGAGGTTCATTATAAGCATAGCTAACATAAAATAAATGCGAAATCCGGGGCTATATCGTCAATTAATATGAGTCGAGTTTACCTTCATATAAATAATAAAAAACTATGTATCTTACAATGTAGAATCAGGTCAAATCTAGTTATTCAAAATAGGTAAATGATATTTTTTGATATACATGTTTCATTTTGTAATAAACCCTCAGGGATAGAAAGTTAAAATCTATATATATGATAAAACTGTAATGGAACTAAATCTTTACAATGGATATTTTTTGAAATTTGTAATCGCAGTGTAATTTTTATTTATATTCTGATAATTTGTATTGTGTTTTGTAATTATATTCGTATTGATATTCTCTCTTTCTACTAATTATACAGTAGAATTTTAACCACTCAGCGAACAATAATTGTTTTTTAGTTACGTATATCACTAAAAAATAAGAAACCTAGGCTACATCCTAAGACAATTTTAGAGACACATTTATCGTTTGGTTTATGCCCGCAGACACTTTGTATGTATTCATAAAAAAAAAAAAACATGCATTTAAAATTGAAATAACACATAATTTAATACTACGTTAGCTCCGACAGTACATATTTGTTTTTGTATTATATTTGCCAACGATGTCATCTTTGGAGTGTTGACATGTCTTTCGTTTTAACTAATCAACCGATAACCCTTTCGTCCAGAACAAAAACTATTGTTCCAGAGATATATAAATATAATTTTTAGTACCAAGCGACGAAGTCGCAGGCATAGCTAGTAATTAATAAAAAAGTATGATGTCGATCATCGATAATTTAGTTACAGAGAGTTATTTTAACTCATGAACTGAGAGTGCCAATAACAAAAACAAAAACAATTCTTGTTAATTGGATGAGATCATACAAAACCTCTATAATACATCATTAAACAGGTCAACACCGACCTGGTATGTTATAAAACATTTATTCAGTCCCACGATAAAATGCAGTCATACTTATTTGCAGAAATATCACAATGGTAACTCCATTGTACAAAATATACGAAATTCATTGCAAATGATATGGTGTTTCTCTATTTACGTTATAAAGTCACACATTACGTTTACATTACAAATAGTATGGGTGCATCATTATTGATTTTTATACGTTTTACACGTATATTATTAGTAAGTGTTTGTTTCTCATTTGTGTATTAGATCTTTTAGTTCTATAATATTTTTGTTTCTAATTGACCATATATACATATATACGACGGTCATATTTATATGTATAAATATGAAAAATATATATATGTAAGTACATTTTCTATTTCAACTTTATAAATCTATGTACTTATTATAACTCTATTATTTATTTGAAAAAAGTTATAATTATTATTTCAATGTTTTTGGTTCGTATGTTCAGGTCTGAATAATACAAACTACTTTTTTCATCTATGCTCATATAATGGTAAACAAATAACATGAGACATTTTTGATCCAAAACAACACTAATCTATATTAATATTATACAGCGGAATAGTTTGTTTCTTTGAACGTGCTAATCCTAGGAACTACTTGTCGGATTTCAAAAATTATTGTTGCCTTTGGTAAAACAATCATCGAGGAAGGCTTTAGGCTATTTAACATCATGCTACCACGAATAGAAGTAAAGTTGTATTGAAAAAAGGGACAAAAACGGGGAAAAAGTACTAAATCATTTTTAGTTCTACGCGAACGAAGTTGCGGGCGTAGCTAGTAATGTTATATATATTAGACACAGCAACATATGTGACATAGTATCAATGACACGTGACTAGCGTTTAGTACGTTACCGCCACAAGTAGGAATTAATAATCATTCATCACACGTCTACACTATAAAATGGTATGACAAGCAGGATAGCCATATCAGGTAGCAACAATAATTGCACACCCATAAAATGTTTTAACCGATTTAAATTAACTTATTTCTTTTTTATAAAATGCTCTCCACGTAACCTTCAGTCTAGGAGGACATCCACCTGTCCAGCACGATGATAAAATTGTTTTCATTGTCCAATAATGTACACAGAATACGCATCTAAACACATATTTGCAAAAAATATATAAATAAATTAATTATGGTTATTGTTTAATCAAAACTATTCATTATTATTAATTCTCACAATAGAACCAAATAGTTATGTTGCTTCAGTATTTAAAATGAAGTATGTAGGTTAGAATTATAATTTAAAAATGTTTCATTTTAAAAGGTTCGCAGAAGACAGTTATATAATACGGTCAATTTGTTCTAGTTATTAGAACAGCTTTAATAACAACATGAATACTATGGTACATATTCTATAATCGATATTATAATGTTATTTGTAATTGATATTGTTGTTCTATTGTGTTGTTTTGTAAGTACTAATTTGAATATAAAATATATTTAATATTAAGAAGTTTCGGATGTGTTTTCGTAGTTTTGATATAGTACTATATTTTTTGTTTTCCTTCATAATTATAATATTCATACTCATAAACAATCTTCTAGGGTAATCGATTGAATTATTGAATTAAAATTAAGATTGCAAAAGACTCATATTAGACTCCTCAAATTATTCCCATTGTGCTATTATTACTGTCTTTTTAAGTAATTTTTTGTCATTCATTACTGTCACGGTTCCATACCAGTTTCCAAGAAAATTGTACGTGAGGTATAAGCATTGTATGCAAGTCCATGGGAGTATCACATTCCGTGATGCTCGTGTGACTGACACCCATAACATTTGCACTACTTTTCTTCTGTGATATAGATAGTATTTATAGACCTTGAGATCCGCTCTTGGAGAAGTAATGGGAATTATGTCCGGTATATCTTTATGGGTAAAACTAGTTATACATTTCCAATATTACCTCATTTTCATATGTTTTATATGTGAAAGCCAAAAATACTGTGTTTTAATGTCATCATAAAATATGACTCTAAATTATTGACATTAATCTTTAATAATGGGCCTTTCATAAAATACCTCACACTAAATTTTACCTTTTTTTCCGACCCCCTATCAATATTACGTCACAAACGATAGACTCCCACTGTACATGATATATCGCGAATAATAGCAGTGAATAAATTTCAGTATTTAAAAATATATATTTCTTGCATTAATATAACTTTAATAAATATTTGTAGTAAATATTTATAATGAATATTTATATATATATTACCATGAAAAAATTTACAAAAATGTTTTATGAGCTGGGAATGTTACGTTTTTTATACCCCTCTGGGGACCTCCATGTTACATTTTGTCACAGTAAGCGACAACTCCTCTCCCCATAAGTGCGAACTTATTTTATGAACGCCCCGTAACATATCTCTGGTTGCCCTGAATAATATGATAATTATAAGAATAAATGTTACAAACTTATATACATTATATAGTTTATACAATATCGTGGAAGATTCCACCAAAGTAGAAATATAAATAAACATTAGGTTATGCACAAGCTCACGTTGAAGTTATCGATATTTCAATATAGCATGTCTTATTATCATCAGTCGCTGTGTCCTCTGTGATATGATTAATAGCGTGACATCTCAGTAACTACTTACTACAGTAACAAGAAAAGTGTCTGATAGGCATATTACTCGCCCACTTGTCCGATCCTCAATTGAAAATTACTCTGAGTTGAATTGACCTTACGACTCCTCTACCGCTCTTATAATACAAACGAAGTATTATTCCGCAGCACATTTATAAAGTGTAAAATGTAAAAATACATGAATAATATTTATGTAACTATATTGGTATCAATATATCATAAGAAACTTGACAGATTATACATTAATATTAGCGATAATGTTGTCACGCAAAGTCCGATATGTACTATTTTTAAGAACTGTAAAATTAATTGAACAAATATACCTAAGATCAGTTTTGTACGTCAAATCCTAACATAGCGATGATTAATTTATTTTCTAAGCTATTACGGGTAAAGTAAGATTTAAAAGTATCAAATTTGATATAATATTTTTCTTTATTTTTATAATGCGTGTTGAGACATTCATAATGCAGTGATGCAGCCATTTGGCAGATGTTTTGTTTCCTCTGAACAAATCGTGTTTGCGTTTCTTATTTATGCATTATAATCGTGTGAGAGTAAAAAAGTAGACATTGTAAATAAAATCGGCGCAGCGCGTTAATTAGAAAGATACGTGACGTGTATAGTGGCGCAGGCTTCGCGACCTCAGGCGGCTCTATTCGCGGCGATGATCTCACCACCGCCCGAACCCACGTCCTCGTCGCTCAAACTCGTTTGTTGTTTACTTGACTCGATGTAACAACTTAACGTTTCCAATACAGGACGTTTCTGTATGTTTTCAACAACCAAAAGAGATATATGTTACGTCATCTTTCAGTTTTTTGACGATTATACTAAATTAGGATAATTGTTTTTTTAATGATCGCAGTCTGCCATTTTAGTATTTATGATCAAATATTACAGCCATGTAATAGGTACCATTATGCATTACTTCACATCCGTTTTTTTGCATTCGGATAGCTGGCTTCACCGGTACCAGATTTGAATTACTTTTTGTAGTTGGCAGGAAGTGTACAAGGCAAAAAATCAATGTTATATTTTTCAAGACCAAAACAATTTAGAATCTAATCCCTGTTGAATAGTAACCGTCAACTTTTGTAATGTTATTGTTTTATATCGGCAATTTTAAAGATAAAATTTTATAGAGTACTTTATTTATGTACGAATAATATATAAAATTTGTAGATTGCGTGGTCGTGTTCGCTATGGCGGGCAAGACAGGTAGACCATATGGTCGACGACCTTGCCTAGCTGCGCCGCTGGTGACTAGTAAACTGTTCTTACGCCTACACGAGAATTATTACCGATTCTTCACACTTGGTAAATAAAAAAAATACATATCAATATCTTTAGGACGTGATAACAGATAAAGGCTTTATCTCCAGGTATCTACTATCTTATCAAGTTTTAAATAACAATGAACTTTCCAAGTAATTGAATATTTTACAGATACGATTTCACTCCGTGCTCTTGAAACAAACTTCTGTCGTTGGATAATAATTACTTTTTTACATTGTCATGTTAATAAACCAATATTAATACTTTATATAGATACATTGGAATAGTATAAATTACACATTGCATCGGTTAGCTCTGCGGTTAGTATCGTGTCTACCAATCTGGTTTTAAGAATCAAGCCTTCTATAGTCATGTTTAAATACTTGTTTAGTATCGAACCGTTTCTGGAGAGGCATTTCTGTACAGCTTTCCAAACTCCGTCGATGGGGCTTACTTTTTACTGCGCATATGTTGACTTATAAAATATTTAATATGTAGGTATAGGAAACCAAAAAGTTGCATCTCAGACATTGCTAAAAATGTATTTCGTTTTTCGGTGAATATTTACCATTTAACGTTAAAGTTGTAGTTATAAAAAATATGTGGACATTATCGTTCAGAACTGGAATAACTGGTTGTTTGATAGTTAACGGCTAACAAGAACTGGTAGCTTTCTAATTTGTGCATCTTTTTTGACAACTTTATTTTTGGTATATTGTAAAATACATAAGTATTTCATTTATTACCTGATCCTGACCTGACCTGACCTGACATGATCATTTCCTATACCATACTATGATGATATCATTTGTTCATTAGCATTCTTTCGTATACAAAAAATGTCAATAGTATTACTAAAGCATAATATATACACGTTAGTGAATAATGGACTTGCACAACGTCGAAGGGTAATACAGTTGTTTATTTTGAGATAAAACATTTTTTAGAAAGAAAGCCACAAGAAGTCTGCTTATTCATAAAGTATCACGGTATGCATAAAACTCTAAATATACAAATACATATATGAAAACAAGCAGAACTAACACAAAATAATGAGTAACGTGTTGTGTGGGAACAAACAGGTCCCAGTCTCAGCATAACTGCTACAATGAATTATATTTTGACTGTATCTTGTAAACTAATATAACAGACATCACCAGAAATAAATAAGTAAGTAATATAAAAATAATAAAATATACTACTATACTACAATACAATACATGCGAAAACCGGAATGGATTATAAATAAAAAGAAAAGCAAAAAGAAACTGTGTTTGGGAGAGTCATGTTATGAAGTTGAGTGTTGTAGAAAAATACTCAGTTAAATTCTTATAAAACTTACAAGCATTATGTTTTTAAGTGTATATTATGTTGGAGTTCTTATGACATCATGTGCTTTCTTACTCATGTTTGAATATCTCGCTCCATACAATTCTGAGTGCATGTTAAAGTTGAGTAATCGTCTCGATATAGCGAAGCGCCTTCGACCCCGTCATATACTCTCACTATGACTCAAAATGCAAACACATGCGCAGCTGCAGCTTTTATTGCAAATTAACAGTGCTCCAGAGATAAAACATAATTTATGATGTAGTTGCATGGCTACAAACGATTTGATTTTTATTTAAGTATCTATTTTTAATTCGGGACAAAGACCTTAGTATCAGTTTGGCACATATTTGTAATCATCACATAAGTCCATGATATATTGGCGGTTATTAATACTAAAAAATCTGCCTGTAAATAGAAGAATTTCGATCGAACGTCCAGATTTCTTTGATAAGTTGCTCTCGACCGCTAGTAGCCAAATGACTAATAAACTTCCATATATTCCAAAATCGGTAGCACATGCTGAGCCAACATCGAAGAAACTTCCTGTAAAATACCTACTAAATTCAACAATTATAAGAAACCCTGATAGTAAAGTTATTGGACTGTTCATAAAACAATAGTTATTGGGTCTATTAAGAATAAGATTAAGGAAATAAAGCTAGCAAGATCCTTGAAACTAATATCAAAAAATTAAACTGCCCATACTAGCGGAACATGACGTTTTTCTAGACGCCGATAAATGCCGTACAATTTTATAAACTGCTACATAATCACGTAGGCTTGTGCTCGACAATTGACGGTGACGGACTACGGTTATTATGGTAATTACATTTCATTGTGTTGATAGATCCAATAGAAAGGCTACTGCGTTGAATACAGAGATTTCAACATAGCAGTAAAATATATATTCTAACGTAAGCATTATTGTACATCCATTAAATACACACTCAAGAATATAAGAATAATATTACACTGTAATATAAATATAAATGTATGTAATAATGTAAAAATATGAAGTGTATTCTAATATTAATTATTTTTCATTAAGTTATTTACAATTTGAGTACATGAACGCCGTTACAAAAAGTAAAAAGTAGTTACAAAAGTAGGTACGATTTTAAGTAACTAAATATTTTAACATCATATTACTTATATAATTTATAAAGTTTTATAAAATGAATATTTGTATTTTATTATAGGTAGCTTCATTTTTTACAGTTTTAAATCAATTATGATAAAAAAATATCAGCGCCACCAATACTGTAGAGATATGGCATAAAAAACACCATCAGAGAAAACGATTGTTAAATTTTGTAAAACATTTGTTTGATAGTTTATAACGTTTGTAAAAAAATATTAATACAGTCGGGTGACGGTATAGAAAACATTTAAGAAATATTTTCAGTTTCATCACAAAACAACAAACTTTGGTTTTCAATTTCCATCTAGAAAATTACATTCGCCACGCAGTAGTTCTTGTAGCGACGGTGTTATACTTTAAAGTTTTATTTCACATGCATTGAAATTTGAATCACGTCAGTAATGTATATAATGATAAATTAATTGTTACAAGTTTATGGATGTTGCACGTAATTACCTGTTTATATTATATATATGTATACAAATATAGAATTAAAGTATCTGTTTGTAATGTCAAAATAACAGCTTTTTACTAAATGCATATGAAAATATATACGCGAAACATAAAAAAAAACCTACTTTTGAAACTTTTGACTGTGTGTTTGTTTCGGCTAATATCTGAAACGGCTGGACCGATTTTGACAGTACTTTCGCTGACAGATAGGTGATATTATAAGGAATAACTAAGGCTACTTTAACTTTAGAAAAAATTAGTGGTCCGCGAAGAAAAAAGAATGTTTAGTCCCACGCGAACTAATTCGCGGGCACAGCTAGTCTACACATATACTGATATTATAAAGAGGAAAATTTGTATTTTGTTTTGTAACGAATAAACTCAAGAACTACTGGACCGAATTCAAAAATTCTTTCACCATTAGAATGCTACATTAGTCTTGAGTAATATAGGCCATGCAATATTTTTTTATGAAAATGATTAAATAAAACTTTAGTTCTACGCGAATGGAGTCTACAGCTAGTATGTTTTATAAGAAATTATCGTGTTTTACACTGTACACTTAGTCAGGAAATCACGTTTATGTCAATGTGTCCTCGCCGTCAGATAGACAATCATCCTTCTATATTTATATTCACGCGTGATCTTGTTTATAATATTGTAAATAAATATTCTTCTATAAAACGTTTGCAAGTGGTAACTGTCGTCTTGACAGATTTTGTTATGTCTGTTTAGGTCCGTTCCTTACTACGCTGCTTACAGAAAATGGCGTCATTGTAAAATTTAATTGAGTACCTACTATTTAAAACCTTATTTAGGTAAATGATAATATATTGAATCATGTTTTGATGTAGGCATATAGCGTACAAGTAAATCTAGGTACGCATACATTACCTATATAAACAAATAAAATCGAAGTATCTGTTTGTAACGTCAATATAACAGATTTTTACTAAATGCATATTAGAAAGAATGTATAAACGATACTTATATAAAAAATTACTTTTACAATTTCTAGTCTGTCTGGTTTTCTCTCTATTTGTCTGTTTCGGCTAATCTACGAAACACATGGAATGATTTTGACGGTACTTTCGCTGGCATATAGCTGATGTTATAAGCAGTAACTTAATTTACTTTTATTTTAAAAAAGTTGGATGCCGCGAAAAAAAAATTATAAATAATTTTTAGTTTAAGCTAAGTCGCGGGGACAGCTAGTGATATGTAAATGTACAGAATTGAATCTTCGCTTTATTTAGAAATACATGTACTATTTCTACTTATTAATAAGGCAGTCTTAGATTAAAATTATAATAAATAAACAATTGACGAATAATTAGTTAAAGTTCACATATGCATCATACGGAATTGAAGGCGGCAATATCAAATTTAAACAGATTTGTGTTGTACAGAAATATTGACTGCCTATGTTGTGAATGTGGCTTAGACGACGGATCCCCTGACCACATATTTTTTAATTTCTCCAGGAACAGTTTTTCTCTTTATGATGTTTTACCTCCTTCTATTACCTGTCTTATTAACATTATGTGTCTCCTAACTCTTGTTACGGATAATCGCTTAGTTGTAGAATGTTTGTCAAGTTTTATTAGAACTAATAAAATTAAACTTTAAGATTTTAGTGTCATTCTGTGGCGTATATTTGTAACCTAAAAATATATTTTATATGTAGTTTGCATATATTTTGTGTTGTCTATTTGTTAGTGAATAGCCTTGTTTGGATATAATTTAAAGACAAAAACAAAAATTGTTTAATACAATTTCCATCGTTTATGGTTCTACCTACGTGACATTTGCAAAATTGTACGCGCACACAAATGCCCATTAAAAAAAAAAGAAGAAGAAAACTACCTATGTTCCAATAAACGTTATTGTCTGTCAATTTTGAGATAAATAGTACCTATTGTAGATATGATATCTGAGAGAAAAAAGTTTATCTGAACATATCATTATACTTTCTATATGGCCCATATAAAAAATAAAAGAACCGATAAATTTCACGTTATAAACAGAAATAACATGTAAATGTGATCGAAGTCATAATCATTTTTATGCATTTAAGTCAGGGTTCGTTTCCTGGAAATAACTTCATTGCCACCGAGCCGTGTGTATGATCTCATAATAAAATTGTGGTTAACATGAGTAGGTATTAAGTGTAGGTTATACCTTTATTGGTATTCAATGTCACAGTAACACATGAGCAATTTGGAACAAATGTCTTCGTGATGAATCTAAAGACCTCGTCCACCCTTTGTTGTTCTTTTTTTTTGTTCCCGTGATGAAATAATACAATAATGTCCTCTTGCAAAACTACGGGAAGGTCATGTGGGCTGTGGCGGACACTTTTGCCGCCCGTAGACTATTCAATTTTTGCCGTTCCTACCTACCTCTACAATTAGATTCCACATAGGACTACGCAAATTGTAGAAAAAGTCGATATAAGATTATAAGTTCTGAAACATATCACGTAGCAATATTTTAGATAGATGTATAAGTATAAATCATTTCAGTTTCTATAAAACAAAATAAATAGTCCAAATTGTCGTCTCTCAAATCTGCCGTCCTAGGCTCTAGCCTACTAAGGGGGCCGTTCATATATTGCGTTACGTAATTTTTGAAAGTTTTTGACCCTTCCTCCCTCATGTAAAGCGCCGAATATTTTTCTGTCCCCCTCCTCAAATGTTACGTAATGCCACAGTGAGGATTTTTACCTAAAAGTCATAATTATGTTTTACCTGTTTCTGCTAATAAAGTCCTAAAATAAAATAATTTATTTGTAGTAGAAGCTCTGTAAGTCGAACATCAAGGGAGACGCCAGAAAATTCGAGTTGTAGAGTTTCAACTTTTAAAGAATGGAGGTTTTGGTGCTTGAAGGCAAGGGAACAAAACATTTTTTTTAAGATTTGGAGGTTTTCAACTTATCTAGGATCTACTGTATGTATGTACTGTACTTTTGGCAATGTGTTTAGAGGGGTTCTCAGTAAAACATAAACTAAAAGCGTTGCGAACTTGGGAAATTTTAATTGTCTATTTTTATCGTGGAGAAATCCATTTATGGATGTCCTTTCGCCTCGGGAGGCGAGCCGGGAATACCCACTCCACGGTGTACCTCTGCCGCATAAATTGCGGCGACCCGGGGTCGAGGTAACAATCACCACGTTGCCCTAGCGGCTTGCCCCACTGGGCTCCGGTTGCCTAGTTTTTATTTAAATAAAAATAAAAAAACAAAGTTACGTAAAGCATTATTCGAACGCCCCTTCCGCCCCTGTAACGCATCGTAACGTTTTACAAGTTCCTACCTCCCCCCTAAGTTGCGGTACGTAATACTTGAACGGCCCCCAGCCTACTGGTAAGTCCACCACTGCACGTGAGATTCATCAAACGAAAAGCAACGTCAAATACTCACAAAAAAATCGTCATGGCGGCTCGTAATCCCCATGCTGCCAGAGACCAGGACCTCTTATAGTCTGTGATGGCAACTTTTTGTTTAATCACTTTGGTCCTAGACTTCAGATATATTATGATGGTAATGAAAGCTACTCGATTTATTTATCAAATAGTCAAAATATTCCCGCTGTTTATAAATTAAATATCATTAATACGCATATTAAGATCCTTTAAGAGTTTCTTTTCGTCCCATGATATTTACTGTTCAAAGATTTACCACATTTTCAAATAAAAAGAAGTTATTATTTAATCTTCTACATATATACACGTCCAAATTGTTGCATGACCACTCGATGCGGAATTATTTCTAGACGGCTTAGTACTATTCATTATTTCAATTCCAATGATCCTTCATAATTTTATTGATATTTGCTATTTTACTTTTATAAACATTTTTTTCGCCAATAAAACAAAATATAGGCATTTTCCCTAAATAAGGTTTTCGCACAGCGAAGCGGCCTGGAACGGCTGGTAATCGTATAAAAATAATATATAATGAATAGATATGATAATATTAACGAAGAACCTAATCGTATAATAATCATGCTTTATGTTATCTGTGTAGCAACGTACTAACGCGTACAGTTATTACATCGTTACAGTAGTGAAGTATCCAGTTTACTTTTTAACTGTAAACTCACCACATATTATTATAGAAACTGCTAAATTTAAGTAATCCTAATATAGTGTGAATGTAGATAAGTTCTTCATTTTCAAGATGATGTTATATTTAAGGTAAATTTATCTATATATCTTTTCTACTCGTATAGAACTAGCACAACTAGTGTATTATAATCTAGTTTAGGACTTTAACTAGGTCAAGTTAAAACTACAACAGCTAGTCTGTTTTTGTAAAATCAATATTCCTTTTCAACTATATCTATAAAAGTAATATGTAGGTTATTTAGGGCGGGTGTAAGACTGGAAGTCGCTCGCCTACAAGAACGGGTTGGACACGTCTAATCTCTTCTAATATTGTAATATTGTAATATAAATAATGTCTAATATTGTACTTATCAGGATGGGTCTATGGCCATTCGAAGCGGAAACTTTCGTGGATAGTGCTAGGCTGCTTCGCTTCTAGGATTCCATTTTTCTATTGTAGATTTACTTTTATATGCGTAGCGGTAACAGACGGATGATGGCTAGGGAAATGATTTAGATTTATGATAATGAATTTTTATAATGATTATCGCACATTCAGTTGTTGCTTGATTGTTATGCGAATAAGGAGTTAGACGCCCCTCATTAGGTACAGGCCTTGCAAAACCACTTACGCCGTATCAGCTTACTTTCCCATATAATTTTACTATGCACGTACCTAAAATTAAATTTTATATATATATATATATATATATATATAATTGTCATAGACAAATAACTAAATACCGTTTAAGTACGTACTCGTACCTCGATACTCTTATAATAATATAAATCACTTAACAGAAAGCAGTCCACTAAGACTATTGACTCATTGCTATATTTGGATTGCCCTCTTGCGAATTAGTGATTGCGTCCGCCCACTTTTCACAATAAATCCTCTGTATTCCGAATTAGTTCGCGCTTTACGTAGGTATATATAGAGTCAGTAATGCATCTTAATTTAAGATCGTTGATTCTAACCACAGCTTTTCTTATTCTATCTATATAATGCTAATTATCGTCAATTCTTTAAATCTATGCATGAAATTAAATTCTAATCCAAAATAATTTCCCTTCTGTTCACGGTTTCCTATCAAATATGTATTTAAAAACAACTTTCAAAACGGCATTTATAACCTTTATTATTCAATTATGAATCAAATATTTTAATAACGAGAGAAGTATTTAAAACCTTATTAGTTAATTCCTGGATAAGGTTATACATTGAGACCTTTAGCGACATTTTGTTTATTTAGTAGGTACATGTCTGACGTTATTGACATGAACCCATTTCAGTGCGCCGTGTCGTGTTGGGCAGAACGAATACGGCAGTTAGCGGCGCGATTTTGCCGGAGATTGTGAAACTATTTTCTGTAATTTTATTGCGTATCCCGTAATTCTTTACTATTCTTGTAATAAAAATAGAAAGGCAAATTTTTTTTTCTTTAATAATTAAACTAACATTATCAACTGGTAAAAGTTAAAATTTTGGCAATGATTGAATGATGAAGTTTGATGTTATAGAATATAAATAATATTTTTGCTGTTATGACAGAAATGTTTGTGTATTGCATTGTAGTGTGTGTTCGTGATTTTTACTTGAGTTAAGCACGATGGACGCGTGTAATGGCAGGGCCATTGACGTTGCCGCCTTTACCGATACCAAGAAGATTTCCATTATCTCTTCATCCTTATATCATCAAAAGGTGTGACATTAAAATACTGAATGCTGTTACTTAGATATACATTATATAAAGTAACCTACAAATGTAACTGATTATTAAGTGTGGCACCGAAACCCATTGGAACGTGCTACAATGGGATATTGCTAGTTACATTAGCGAGCATCATATTATTCTGTTTAATGGTTTCGTGATGATTAACTTTCATATTTTTACCTTAATTTTAATGTTATTTCAGGCGTCACCGTTGCCCACACAACGATGTCCCGGAGCCATTGTTCGATGTGGAGCACACCACGAGCGTGGTCTCCGCATACAAAACCGATTACAACGAAAAACACGTCAGCCGTACAACTGCTGTTCACCACGAAGATCATCTACGTCTTGAAGGTGATTTTCAAGAGCCTGAACGTCCCAAATGGCAACCTGCCGAGCGGCTAAAACCGAAAAAGCCTGAAGATAATCTTAAACCAGAAGGTGATTTTGAAAAAAGGCAACCGGAGGAATGGCGCCCTGGTGATAGAGCTCCTGTGAGAAAACCAGAAGACAACCTTAAACCTGAAGGAGAATTTGAGAGAAGACACCCCGAGGAATGGAGTCCGGGAGACAGGGCGCCTGTAAAACGACCTAAGGATAATTTACGCCCTGAAGGAGAATTTGAAAAGCGTAAGCCAGAAGAATGGCATCCTGGTGATCGAGCCCCAGTGCGTAAACCTGAAGATAACCTGAAACCTGAAGGTGAATTCGAAAAGCGTCAACCTGAAGATTGGCGTCCTGGAGACAGAGAACCAACTCGTCGACCGAAAGATAATTTGAAACCTGAAGGTGAGTTTACTACACCTGAAAAAGAAACTTGGCGACCAGCAGACCGACAGAAACCTAAAAAACCGGAAGATAATTTGCGGCCAGAAGGAGATTTTGAAATACGTAAACCAGACGAATGGCGTCCCGGTGATCGAGCACCTGTACGTAAACCCGAGGACAACCTCAAACCAGAAGGCGAATTTTCTACACCTGAAAAGGAACGCTGGCAACCGGCTGAACGTCCTAAACAAAAGAAACCGCAAGATAATTTAAAACCGGAGGGTGAATTTGAGACGAGGAAACCCGAAACGTGGCAACCAGGGGATCGTGAACCTGTACGACGTCCTGAAGATAATTTAAAACCAGAAGGAGAATTTACTACACCAAAAAAAGAAGAATGGAAACCAGCAGAAAGACCTACACAAAAGAAACCAGAAGATAACCTTAGACCTGAAGGTGAATTTACCAAGAGGAAACCTGAAGAATTTGTCCCAGCTGAGAAGGCTGTTGTTAAAAAGCCCGAAGATAATTTACGGCCAGAAGGAGAATTTACTACAAGAAGAACAGATGATTATAATGTAGTTATAGGAGAAAGAGCGGAAATAATACGTCGTGTAGACAATATTATCACTGAGGGTGAATTCACAGGTATGTATATTTTGATAGTAATATTAGTATATATTTGAAACAATTTTTTATAGTGTTTTTAAATTATTAAAATTAACTTTGCCTTAATAGTTAATGCTCACATAAAGTTATCATTAACCATTTGAATACATCTACCAAAAATTACATAAATAAATCAGTTCATAATGTACTACCTCGATATATTCCATGTTAAATGTTATACATTAAGTAAAGCATATTCTTAACTATTTGATAGTGAAATTACGTCTCATTTGACAAGGACTGATTGTCAAACTAATGCGAACTTTAAAGTATATATTTAAAACAAAGTTACAATAATATAGAATTATTTATAAGCCAAAAATATTTAATATTTCTTTCAGACACTACAACATCACGAACTGAGTTCACCGGTAAACCAGTTGAAAGGCCAAAACCAGTTCGTCGTAATACGTGGACGAAGATCGAAGGGGATATGACAACAGATACGACAAATAAATCAGAGTATGTCGATTATACCGATGTTGTTGAAAGAACAACAATGGTCGCGCGTAGAACAGATAATATAATAAGAGAAGGTGAAATAGAGTTTATTACTTCAAATCAGGAAGATTATACAGAAAAAGTAACACCCGTTGAACGTTCTCAGAGACGTCGAACTTGGACTAAAGAAGATTTTGACAAATTTTATTCCACGCAAGATTTACAAACATTAACAACTACTCAAGATGAATACAGAACTTATGAAGAAACAAATTTACGGCAAACTTACACAAAACCAAAAGACAATTTAAAGCCTGAAGGCGAATTCGAAAAGCCTAAACATGAAGAATGGCGTCCTGCTGAACGGCCTGTACAAAAGAAGCCACAAGATAATCTAAAACCAGAAGGTGAATTTGAGTCCCCGAAGCCAGAAAAATGGCGTCCAGCTGAAAGACCTAAGGCTAAAAAACCTGAGGATAATTTACGTCCAGAAGGAGACTTTGAAGATCGTCAACCAGAAGAATGGCGTCCAGCGGAGAGACCAGTACAAAAGAGACCTAAAGACAATCTCAGGCCAGAAGGTGTATTCGAAGATCGCAAACCTGAGGAATGGCGTCCAGCTGAACGAGTAATACAAAAGAAGCCACAAGATAATCTGAAACCAGAAGGTGAATTTGAGTCTCCTAAACCTGACAAATGGCGACCAGCTGAACGTCCTAAAGCTAAAAAACCTGAAGATAATTTGCGTCCAGAAGGTGAATTTGAAGATCGTCAACCGGAAGAATGGAGACCGGCAGAACGTCCCGTGCAAAAGAAACCTAAAGACAATCTCAAGCCGGAAGGTGAGTTCGAGGATCGTAAACCAGAGGAATGGCGTCCAGCTGAACGACCAACACAAAAGAAGCCACAAGATAATTTGAAGCCCGAAGGTGAATTTGAGTCACCTAAACCTGAAAAATGGCGTCCAGCTGAGCGTCCTAAAGCTAAAAAACCTGAGGATAACTTACGTCCAGAAGGAGATTTCGAAGATCGTCAACCAGAAGAATGGAGGCCAGCAGAACGTCCAACACAGAAGAGACCAAAAGATAATCTTAAGCCTGAAGGAGAATTTGAAGATCGGAAACCAGAGGAATGGCGTCCAGCTGAACGACCAACACAAAAGAAGCCACAAGATAATCTGAAGCCAGAAGGGGAATTTGAGTCTCCTAAACCAGAAAAATGGCGTCCAGCTGAACGTCCTAAAGCTAAAAAACCTGAGGATAACCTACGTCCAGAAGGTGATTTCGAAGACCGTCAACCAGAAGAATGGCGACCAGCGGAACGGCCAACCCAAAAGAGACCAAAAGATAATCTTAAGCCTGAAGGAGAATTTGAAGATCGGAAACCAGAGGAATGGCGTCCAGCTGAACGACCTAAGCCTAAAAAACCTCAGGATAATTTACGTCCAGAAGGAGAGTTTGAAGACCGTCAACCAGTAGAATGGCGTCCAGCGGAAAGACCAGTACAAAAGAAACCCAAAGACAATCTTAGGCCAGAAGGTGAATTCGAAGATCGAAAACCAGAGGAATGGCGTCCAGCTGAACGACCAATACAAAAGAAGCCACAAGATAATTTGAAGCCAGAAGGGGAATTTGAGTCTCCTAAACCAGAAAAATGGCGTCCAGCTGAACGTCCTAAAGCTAAAAAACCCGAGGATAACCTACGTCCAGAAGGCGATTTCGAAGACCGTCAACCAGAAGAATGGCGACCAGCGGAACGGCCAACCCAAAAGAGACCAAAAGATAATCTTATACCAGAGGGTGAATTTGAATCACCGAAACCAGAAAAGTGGCGTCCAGCTGAAAGACCTAAGCCTAAAAAACCTCAGGATAATTTACGTCCAGAAGGAGACTTTGAAGATCGTCGACCAGAAGAATGGCGTCCAGCGGAAAGACCAGTTCAAAAGAAACCCAAAGACAATCTTAAGCCAGAAGGTGAATTCGAAGATCGTAAACCAGAGGAATGGCGTCCAGCGGAAAGACCTGTACAGAAGAAACCCAAAGACAATCTCAGGCCAGAAGGTGAATTCGAAGATCGCAAACCAGTGGAATGGCGTCCAGCTGAACGACCAATACAAAAGAAACCACAAGATAATCTGAAGCCAGAAGGTGAATTTGAGTCACCTAAGCCTGAAAAGTGGCGTCCAGCTGAGCGTCCTAAAGCTAAAAAACCTGAGGATAACTTACGTCCAGAAGGAGATTTTGAAGATCGACAACCAGAAGAATGGAGGCCAGCAGAACGTCCCGTGCAAAAGAAGCCACAAGATAATCTGAAGCCCGAAGGTGAATTTGAGTCACCTAAGCCTGAAAAGTGGCGTCCAGCTGAGCGTCCCAAAGCCAAAAAACCTGAAGATAATTTGCGTCCAGAAGGTGAATTTGAAGATCGTCAACCGGAAGAATGGAGACCTGCTGAACGTCCAGTACAAAAGAAACCTAAAGACAATCTCAAGCCAGAAGGTGAGTTCGAAGATCGTAAACCAGAACAATGGCGTCCAGCTGAACGACCAATACAAAAGAAACCACAAGATAATCTGAAGCCAGAAGGGGAATTTGAGTCCCCTAAACCCGAGAAATGGCGTCCAGCTGAACGCCCTATAGCTAAAAAACCTGAAGATAATTTACGTCCAGAAGGAGACTTTGAAGATCGTCAACCAGAAGAATGGCGTCCAGCGGAGAGACCAGTTCAAAAGAAACCTAAAGACAATCTTAGGCCAGAGGGTGAATTCGAAGATCGCAAACCAGAGGAATGGCGTCCAGCGGAAAGACCAGTACAAAAGAAACCTAAAGATAATCTCAGGCCAGAAGGTGAGTTCGAAGATCGTAAACCAGAGGAATGGCATCCAGCTGAACGACCAATGCAAAAGAAGCCACAAGATAATCTGAAGCCAGAAGGTGAATTTGAGTCACCTAAACCTGAAAAATGGCGTCCAGCTGAGCGTCCTAAAGCTAAAAAACCTGAGGATAACTTACGTCCAGAAGGAGATTTTGAAGATCGTCAACCAGAAGAATGGCGTCCAGCGGAAAGACCAGTACAAAAGAAACCTAAAGACAATCTCAGGCCAGAAGGTGTATTCGAAGATCGCAAACCTGAGGAATGGCGTCCAGCTGAACGAGTAATACAAAAGAAGCCACAAGACAATCTGAAACCAGAAGGTGAATTTGAGTCTCCTAAACCTGACAAATGGCGACCAGCTGAACGCCCTAAAGCTAAAAAACCTGAGGATAATTTACGCCCAGAAGGAGATTTCGAAGATCGTCAGCCAGAAGAATGGAGGCCAGCTGAACGTCCAACACAGAGGAGACCAAAAGATAACCTTAAACCTGAAGGAGAATTTGAAGATCGACATCCAGAGGAGTGGCGACCAGCAGAACGACCAGTGCAAAAGAAACCGAAAGATAATCTCAAACCAGAAGGTGAATTCGAAAATCGCAAACCAGAGGAATGGCATCCAGCGGAACGGCCAATACAAAAGAAGCCACAGGATAATCTGAAACCTGAAGGAGAATTCGAGTCTCCTAAACCAGAAAAATGGCGCCCAGCTGAGCGCCCTAAAGCTAAAAAACCCGAAGATAATTTACATCCAGAAGGTGAATTCGAAGATCGTCAACCGGAAAAATGGAGACCAGCGGAACGGCCGGTACAAAAGAAACCAAAAGACAATCTTAAGCCAGAAGGTGAGTTCGAAGATCGTAAACCTGAAGAATGGCGGCCAGCTGAGCGACCTACACAGAAGAAGCCTAAAGATAATCTTAAACCAGAAGGTGAATTTGAATCACCTAAGCCAGAAAAGTGGCGCCCTGCTGAAAGAGCTAAGCCTAAAAAACCTGAAGATAATTTGCGGCCTGAGGGTGACTTTGAAACTCGTAAACCAGAGGAATGGCGACCAGCAGAGCGACCAGTGCAAAAGAGGCCAGCAGATAATCTCAAACCAGAAGGTAAATTTGAAGAAACGAAAACAGACCATTGGCGTCCTGCTGAAAAGCAAACTCCTATCAAGCCTAAGGATAATTTAAAACCTGAAGGAGATTTTGAAAGTCCTAAACGCGATAAATGGCGTCCTGCTGAACGACAAACACCTAAAAAGCCGGAGGATACCCTTAAACCTGAAGGTAAGTTTGAAACTCCTAAGTATGATGATTGGCGACCAGCAGACAGGCCTGAAGTAAAAAAGCCTAAGGATAATTTGAAGCCAGAAGGGGAATTTGAAAAGCCAATACATGAGAAATGGCATCCAGCTGAAAGACAAATTCCTAAGAAACCAGAAGATAATTTAAAACCTGAGGGTAAAATGGATGTTACAAGAAGAACTGATTATACAGCAACTCGTGGAGATCGAATGGATGTTGTAAAACATGAAGACCATCTTAGGATGGAAGGAACAATTGACATCCATCGGTCCAGAGATGATTATAAACGAATAGAAAAGACAGAAAGGACTATTATTCGAAAACATGAAGACAACTTACGAACAGAAGGTGAATTTGTTGACCTTCAAATTCGAAACGACTACGGTGCTACCAAAGGTGAAAGAGCTCCAGTTGTTAAACCACAAGATAATCTTAAACCCGATGGCAAATTTTACAAACCTGAAGTTGTTCCTTCTCAACCAGCAGAAAAACGTAAACCGTTCAAACAAGTTGATAATCTTACTATTGAACGTGATACAGATTTACGAAAGCATAAGATCGAAAGGCTTGATATTATACGACGAGAAGATAACTTAAAGATAGAAGGTGAATTTATAGACATGAAACAAAGAAATGACTATAGTACTGTAACGGGTGAAAGAACATCCATTATAAAACACGAAGACAATCTGAAAATGGATGATAAAATAGAAAACATTCGTACCTCTGATACCTATCGTGTTGTTAAGGGTCAAAAGGTAAAATTAACTCGTCGAGAAGATAATCTTAAAATAGAAGGGGTCTTCGAAGACCACAGTCGTAGAAATGATTATAAGGTTGTAAGAGGAGAAAAAACAGCTATATTATATCATCCGTATGATTTAAAATCAGAGGAGAACTTCAGCGATAGGCCTAAGGATATATCAGAAACTCCTGTTAAACGTGTATCTGAAAAACCGGACGATATAAGACAACTAGATGATAGTGAAAAGGCATTGAAACCGAAAAAGACACAGATAGACAAACCAGGTGATAAAAAGCCTCAAGATCAAAATGAACCACAATATGATAGTTTTAATCCTCATCCTAAGCACCCAAGGAAGCCAGAAGATTCACTTGATCAGAAACGACCCAAAGATATAGAATCTGATGATAATATTGCTATACATGAGAGACCACAGTGGACGCCATCACAGAGACCAGATCAAATAAAATCCAAAGATCAGTTATATCCAGATGATAATATTTATAATACACCAATAGGTCAAAAGCAACCAGGAGACACTAATGCCCAGGTGTATCCAAAGGACAATTTAAAACCAGAAGGTGGTTTTGACCATCCATCTAAACCTAAGTGGCAACCGGGAGACACACCAGCTCAAGTACGACCAAAAGATAACTTGAAACCAGAAGGTGAGTTCGAAAGACCGCAAAAACCCAAATGGACGTCATCCGAAAGGCCCGATCAAATTAAACCAAAAGACAATTTATATTCAGATGGTGAGTTTTATGACAGACCTAAAACTCAATGGCAACCAGGAGATATTCCAGCTCAAGTCCGACCAAAAGATAATTTAAGACCAGAAGGTGATTTCGATCACCCTTCGAAACCTAAGTGGCAACCGGGCGATACACCAAGTCAAGTGCGTCCTAAAGATAATTTGAAACCCGAAGGTGATTTCGATAGACCTCAGAGATCCAAATGGATAACTTCAGAAAGATCGGATCAAATAATATCAAAAGATTACTCATACTCGGAAAGTAACTTCCAAGATAGACCAAAAGGTCAATGGCAACCTGGTGAAACTCCTGCCCAAGTTCGTCCTAAAGACAACTTAAGGCCAGAAGGTGAGTTTGATCATCCGACAAAGCCTAAGTGGCAACCTGGGGAAATACCGGCTCAAGTACGCCCTAAAGATAATTTAAGACCTGAAGGAGAATTTGACAGACCTCAGAGGCCTAAGTGGACATCTTCAGATAGACCAGACCAAGTTAGGCCAAAAGACAACCTTTATCCAGACAGCGATTTATACGATAGATCAACATCCCAAAGGCAGCAAAGTGATGTACCTGACCAAATTCTTTCAAAAGGCAGCCTACCTGAGAACGCAGATTTTAGTCATCCATCTAGACATAAGTGGCAACCTGGAGATCGCCGTAGTCCCATTAAACCTAAAGACAATCTGTATACAGAGTGTGACTCACACTCACCAACGAAGAAGTCACCAGAAGAGCTAATCACTCATATGAAACCTGATGGCCAAAAAGGAACGCCGTTAGAAAAATCTGGCCCTATGCATCCTAAAGAAAGTCTTCAAACAAATGTTGATGTAATTAAACATGAAGGGTCTAAACATCACACTAATGAAGTTGTCAAAAAGACAATAGATTCAAAAGTCTTTAGTAGACAAGATGACAATATTAGCTCAAATGTGGAAATCCGAAGAGGCACTGAAATACGTAAAGACGATAGTTCAGTAACAAACCGTAGAGAAACACACGTGCAACAGTCGCATGCTGAACATGTTACTTCTGAACAAGTACATTCTGGGTCACATCTCCATCACTCTACAAATACATCTGATGACGTCATTCATCGTACCGGTTCGCAAACAAATATAAATCGTGTCACATCTCAAAATATTAATAATCGAAGACGTACTGAAAAAGCCCCTGATCGTATAGTCAGTCGTAGTGTCACTGACAAAAATGTTTTACAAAAATCTGATTCGAAAAACATTAAGAATGTTACTTCGTCGACAACAAAAACAATAAAACAGATAACTGAAAAGAAACTAAGAGGTGGTAAATGGGTCACTGTTACACGAAATGTAGAGGTGGACGTAATAGACACAGGTGATAGGGGAGTTACGGCACAACGCCCACTTCAATCGACCCTTAAGGAGGAAAGGCCTGAAGATCGTATGCCACGCCCCCAAGATACTATTGATAATACACGTAGAATAGTATCTTCTGAACGCATAACATCTTCATCAGGTAACTCAAATATCCAACAGCGGAATATCTCCTCGGATAGTCTGGTCCAAAGAGAAATCATTAATAACGTTCATGAGACACGAGGAAGTACTCACCATCAACTAGACACTGGTAATGATCAAAGACATATTTCATCAGAGCAATCCACTCAAAATAAATTAGTTGATCATGCAGTTTCTCAACAACGGCATCAACAAACAACATCCGAAAGCCATACTCAACGTAGTACAGGTAAAACAATAATAACAAGTGCTACACATTCAGGTAATGTGAATTCACGGATTACGCAACAATCAACTTCCAATAACCAAGATATTAAACATTTAGGCAATCACACTCAAAGGATTGTTTCGTCAGATCATACTGGTGTAAATTCGAGTGAACGTTCTATTATAGACAACCAAAATGGTCGGAACACAGGCTCTACAACATACATAACAAGAGGAAGTCACGTAGAATACAATACTTCGAAATCAACTCAACATGTTACCAATAAAAATCTGAGTGATAGTGTTACGAAAACAAGCATTGAATTTCAAAGGGCTATGCATGGCGGTGATGATTACTCCTCTTCTGTGGACAGATCTACGCGTGGCGGCCATCATAAGCGTACATCAGATTTAATTTCCGACACTTCATCTACTAATTCTGTGTTACATCGTAAAGGTGTTAGCTCAAATACAGAAGCTCACCATTCCATTAGTACAACTGCTGCTGCACAACGAAAAAGCATCGGAAATTTATCCGAAAGAGGAGAGTACATTAGTAATTCTACACATAATACAGACAGGAAAAGTATAAGTTCGATGCACCGGTCTACCCGTGACAATAATACGGTTATTTCTCAACACTCTGATAGTTCAAATTCACGACGTAATCAGACCAGACGAGACGGTGAATCTACTGTAATAGTAGAACGTCAACAGAAAGGATCTTCAAGAGATAATCTACAAGTTGGGGGAGAATTTTACGGACATTCCGAAGCTCGCTCATATGGTAATTTCTCTAGTTCTGAGAAATCTCAAAGGGCTGAGCGATCCGAAAGGATAGAACGTGTGCAACGCGTCTCTCGCCACGGCAATACATCGCACTTCGTACTGGGCGACGATAGCTCAAGCTATAAGCGTGAATTCACAGGTCACATCCACGGAATATGTCCAGCCACTTTGATAGAGTCTCCGCGAACACCATATAAACATACTCGCGATTCTAGGGAACATAAATTCTACACGCCTAAAATAACTCAAACTCAAAAATGAAAACTTCATTGAAAAGGCTAATTTATTCATTCCGTAATTAATTAATGGGCTTTTAAAAACTAAGACTATATAATCTTTGATTTAATAAAAAAATAATTAAACATGCAAGTAACATTGCTAGTGTAACGATTAACGTGCCTTCTTTTAATATTTACGCATAATATTTTATTAATCATGTATTCGTAACAGTTATTGTATCTCTATTTAAATATTTTTGTTGTATCAAACATTGCCATGTAATAAATTTTTATATTATGTCTGTTTATTATGATTTACACTCCTTTTGTATAACCTAAATTTGTATTGCGATAAGCGTTAGTGATATAAGTAAAACAGTGATGAATGTACATAAAATATGGAATATCGTGTAAAATAAAGCGTAAAGTATATATGGAATATGGAATAAAGTGAAGATTATGATAAACTCGTACAATTCAGCCTCTAAAAAATTCATCCAACAGTATAATAATTAGTCTGAATAGCATTACACTTAAAGAAATATCTTATTTGCAGTCTAATAATTAATATTTACAGTAGAACCTCTATAATTCGAACATCAAGGGAGACGACAAATAATTCGAGATATAGAGTTTTCGATTTATAGAGAATTTCGACTTAGGCGGATTTTGATTCGACACAAAGAGGTTGAGATTAATTCTTATAAATTTTGAGTTAAAGTGAGTCATAAATTCGTTGAAATTTTAATAATTGTATACTCCTCAATTGCTTTCTATGAAACAATGGTGTACTTACACTGTCGGCGAATTCTTAAAGTCTCAAGTAACCGAGTTGTAAAATAAAATATTGCTATGTTCGAGATAGAGGTAAAATTTTTCGAGTTATGGAGGGAAAATATGTACCAAAATGGCTTGGAAGGACTCTCTGATTATTTCAACTAATAGAGGGTTGAGATTTCAAATAACGGAGGTTTTGGTGTTTGAAGGGAAGGGAACAAAACATTTTTTCGAGATTTGGAGGTTTTCAACTTATCGAGGTTCGACTTAACGAGATTCTACTGTATATAACTTTCTATATTTATTTTCGAATAAGCCCCCTTAGGTAGCCTTTTTCTAGAATCGTTTGCGTAAAAAGAAAACAAAAAAAACCGGATAACATTCTCAACACTAAATGCCGTAATCAGACCGTGTAAAAAACATAGCGTCTTTGCTAAGCTGTTAAATAAATACCAAATCTGTCTTTCAGATGTAAGTACTATTAGAATTTTAAAGCTTTTAACACGCAGTGATCACGGGATATGCTGTCGATTTAATGAATGCAGTAATGAATTTCTTGAATGCAGTACCATTACTTTTTTTGTTTTCTTTTTATGCTAGCAATTACAGAAAGACAATTTGGCTAGCGGGGCTGGACTGTTATGAAACCGTACCCGAATCAGATATACACATTGAGTTAACGAAACCATTACTTTGCAGAAACCCATCGTAAATAATTATCTAAAAAGGTTTTTGTCACTTTCGCCTGTCAAAAACTTTGTAAAAAATTATAACCTATATTTAAATAAAGTCATTATTGTTTATTAATACACAATGTTGAAAACAAAATTATATATATATTTTAGAGGAGTAAATTTATTTAAAAAATGTAATGTAATATCATAATTGAAATTATCTGAAATAATTTCATGTCCTTATTGGGACTACACAAAATTAAGTTTATATTTGTTTAAGTTAAGTTAATAATTGGGCTTTCATGTAGACCATAGGGCCGTCCGCAAAGTGATCAATATGAACTCTTGAGGGTCGATTTTGAACTTCAGAGCGTCCATGTTATCGAGAACAAAATCTGGTAGTCTGTGAGGTACAAACGGGGGTCAACAATATTGAATTCCATTTAAGCAAGTCGTGACGAACATTTTAATTTTCTATAAATAGATTAAAAAATGTTATAGTGCGTTTGTACTTACATAATGCTTTTTTAATATTTGTAAAAAGTAATTTTTGTATGGAATTTGATGACGATATGAAGCTACAATTATAGAATTTCATATCTTCATGCATCAATCAGGAAAATTGGGCATCGGTGATGGGTAACTTCATAAAATTATTTTTATAGCTTATTAAAATTTAATTTGAGTAACAGTGTCGTATTACCAATTCAATTGTAGGCAATTATTTTATTTACAATACGTAATTACATGTTAAAATTCATTTGGCAAGCTAGTCGCTTTGTTGTTTGAACGCTTGTAACTTGTTAAACTTTCAGATTTGAATTTGATGAATCCGTAAAGATTCAATATTATATTTTATTGATAAAGGCATTACCTACTTTGCAGAAATGCATCACTAAATGTTGAAGTGTAGACACTTCAACATATATTCAATATTCAAAGGCAGGGTCTACCTAATACAGTAAAAATTGGTCTACAAGAAAAAAATAACATAAAAGTTTGGGGGACCATTGATATAGACGAATTTAACTGTTCCTAAACAGGGCTACTGTCCTATTTGAATCTAATATTTGATAGGCTGTGACTATCGAAGACAAGTTGGAAGGTTTCCTGTGCCAATTCCACTAGGGAAACTGGTACAACATTTTGTGTTGGATAACACGTATATATAGTGTTGTCAAAGTTTTGTCTCCATCAATGAAATAATATAAAATTAGGTTAGAGTCTTCTGAAACAGAGGATACAATAAACATGACATTTTCATTAAACGAAATACCGTGTTAAAACTATGTAGTATTTTAATAATTTACCCACTTTCTGGTGTTTACCTGGTCAGCTAATAGTCGTATGCTATTTAGTTCGATCAAAAATAAGTCATGGTCGCCGAAACAGGAGCCTCAATTGCGACACGGCCTTCCTTCATGAGCTGTTAGTAAATAATGTTTATGACCAATGCCATCAAAATTTGTATGTGCAAGTTTTTATTAGCTAAGATGTGTATCTGTGCATGATTACGTGAATGTAAAGAAAGGGAAGCCAAAACGTGTAACGGCTTGTAAAATATTCATAGATAGTTACATTTTCATATGCTTTGACTAATTTTAAAGTTATTGTTAATCTATCTAAGATTTTACGATATAAATATGAATACTACACATTACTACACACACACTACTACACATCACATAATCTATAAAAAAAATTGAATGAATAAAAAAATTACTAGCGATCACTGTATATATGAACAAATGCCTTAATAGTCGGGTACCAGTCGTTATTTCGAGAATGCGGTCGGGATATATTATTATTCCTATGTAGGGGTACTACAATTAAAATCAATAAGCACGGATAAAATAATTCAGATTAATTACTTCAACGTAAAATTACCATTAAACAGATTTTCACTACCACTCGTATTTAAAAACATCACCAAAAATTAATTGTAAGAATTATCCTAAGAACTTGTGTACACATGGACGTACGACGATCCCTATAAATACAGCCGCACTGTGTGTACTCGGGTCGCACAGTACAATCCTGCCTCGCCTGCCATGCCTTGCGCGAGTTGTCCCTCGGGCTCGAGCGCCCTCCGCGCTTGCCCCCCTAGTTCAGGTGAAACTGTAAAAGCCACTCAGGCTAATAGTGTAGGTCTCATAAAAAAAAATGCACTCGGGTTATTCGCGTTCAAGCCGCAGTACGTACGGTATGGACCCGTCGGAAACGTCGTAACGCTCGGAACGAATAGTGAAAGCTTACTTTAATCAGAGATTAGTAGCAGTGTGTAATGGTGGCGTAATGTATTCTCACTTGAGCCATCGTAGTGATCGGACCTCCTCAAGAATTCAAGTATTACTTGCGTTTACTTTGATCACCGAAGATGAGCGACAGCCCTCACTTAACATGGAAATTGTGACGCCAGCAATGCTGGTGTCACGCTCTTAAAAATAATTACGGAGACCCTACTACGTTATATATATAAATATCTATTTGCATCTATATGTTAATTGAAACATGTATGTTAATAAAAGGAGATTCAAATGTTACTACATTTTATTAAATTCTTTCTAGGAAATATGAAATTCGAATACAATTACTCTTTTAATATTTAGACTTAGGTATACATATACATATCTAAAACAGTACCTAAAAACGAAAAAAAAAAATACAAACTAAATTAAAGACACATATGCCTCGAAATTATTAACACAAAGGCCACCTATTTAAATTCAAATGTAGACATATCAAATCATCACGGAAATATTTTACAAAAAATAGCGTCAGTTTCATGATGATTTCATGCATGGATGAATTTTAATTGGAAATAGATTTTGTATTGGGATATGTTGGAGCATCAAGTTTATCTTTTACAATTTTGTTGAATTTTACGTCTGGGCTACGTCTGTTACGAAGATTGCTACTAAACATGAGATTTTCATCAACACCTTCCACACCCGATAGTACACTATCATTATCTGAACCTAGTTCTACTATTCCTTTTTCATTCCTTTCGTTAATTGTATTTAAACTGTTTGACATAAAATTTCTGTCTTGCCTAGTTTTTAAGTTGTTGGTTGAGGCATCGTTATTACGTTTGGCTTCACTTTTTAAATTCGACGTACGATCATAAAATATATCAGTATCGAATTCACCACCCTCCTCGTAGTCTTCATCTAAGTTGTCAGTTTTATGAGGATAGTAACCTATTTTGCTTTCGGGCATAATTTCTATATTTTTTTTTGTAATATTGTGTTTTGATGAATCAGTCCTTTTGACTCTAATTAAAGGTCCAGAATTGGAAGTACTGACACCAATGGTTTCGGTGTTAGGGAAAGACTCCTCCAAAGCTTTAATCGAATCAAACAATTCCTTTTCTTTGTCTGCTATTTCACGTTTATACGATTTGTCATTATTTGATGGAACCTCTCCTTCGTTTATTTGAGCTACTTTTTTATATTCTGGACATATATTATATTCTTCATTAAGTGATATATCATGTTCATTCTTATCATTATAATAATAATTATCTGATAATTTTGGACCATCTAGTGAGGCGTCAAAGTAGTCTTTATTATTCAAATTAGTTTCCCTTTTAGCATCACTTTTTACAGCCGTTTCTTGTTTATTTGTTTCACCTGCTTTATTTTGTCCATCATTATCGGAAATAGTCGATTCATCAGTTTGCTCGGAGTTTTCTGTTTTGGTTTTAAGTGTTGTTGTATCAGTATTACAAGATCCCGAGGACTCGGTATTTATGTCAGCTGCCGGAATACTACTTTGTAGTTTATTGGCATCTGATTGAACTCCGTCTATTAAATTATTAACCTCCACGGCTCCTGCTTTTTTGGTAATTTCTCTTTTATTAATACCATCACCGCCAGCATTGTGTATATTATCATCATCGATAATCTGTTTTAATAGGGCTCGTTTTTCTTCATTAAGAGAATTCAATAAATCTTCCAACTCAGTATCAGATAATGTTTTAATATGCTTCTTTATAGCTGATTTTTCATTTTCGCTGCTGCTTTTTAGAAGGTATTCGTTTTTATTGTCAAATGGCTCCTCGGATTGAATTTTTTTATCTTGTACGTTACGTCTATCTCTGTTTAAAATATCGCGAACGTTTTCAGAATTTACATGAGTATTTTCATTGCCGTAATGTCTAAAAGCACTACTTCGTTCAAAATCTTTAATATTGCCTGCGCGTTTTTTGTCATTATTATAAATTTGGTTATTATTTTTAATACTTTCTTGGCTAATAGCGTGTATAGTTCTTTTATTCTGTGGATTTCTCATACGATTGACGTTGCAGATTTTAACATGGCGATTACTGAAACGCTCGACAGGCTCTAGTCGCTGATTAGGATCATTATTTTCTATATATCTATTGGATTGGTGACGATACGAGCGCATTCCTGGTTTCTCATTATAATTCAACAGTTCAGAGTAATTTTCGGGATTTGAATCACTATTTACGCTGGTTTTGTAACCTGAAACCTATTATTTGTGGACGTTATTACGAATTTGTTTGACATAACAATACGTAAATGAATACATATGTACTCATACAAAAATGCTGTTATGAATACAGGAAAAAAAATAAGAAAGTAATTATAAAAGTATTAAAAATAATAAATGTAAATACATACTAAATTGAAACCATTATCGAAGGAACTTTCGTCACCTGCGTTGACCTCTTGATATGAATTGTCAGATAACATTCCTTGATTATGGTCTAAATCCTCTTTATTGGCGGGTTCCTAAAGATTTCCTAAATATTAACATTGTTAAGACTATATCGAAGTGCACCTACACACGTTTATATAATATTAAGTTAATAATTGTTACTCATACTTTATGGTCGAAATAATAACAACAGCAAATACGAAAATCGTCTTAATTAAATAGTACATGCTAATTTAAGATGATACGTACTAGTTGTTCGCTT
The DNA here is from genome assembly GCA_039707435.1 of Actias luna. Lineage (NCBI taxonomy): Eukaryota > Metazoa > Arthropoda > Insecta > Lepidoptera > Saturniidae > Actias > Actias luna. Next base: position 8,248,563 of record JAZHAC010000006.1, on the reverse strand, counting down.
TTTTCGTCATTGAACGCATTAGCTGCAATCTCAATGTCATCTTCAGATTCTAAATCATTTATGCTCCTGCAAAAATATCAAATGACATAACAATAAATCGTAAACGTTCCTCGCTTGTTCTGAATGATGCGGCTCTGTCCACCATAGAATTTATTTTAGCCGGGTAGTTAAAATTGGTGGAATACCTATCTATTATCAGTAAGCATTAGCATATACATATATAAATGAATTTATATGTAAATTTACTAATTTTAATTTAGCTGGGAGTTACACTTCACTATAAGCTTACCGTGAACCTATCCGCTCTAGCGATTACGACGCCCCGGACAAAAAGACAAATTTCCGCCCCTTAGGAATATATACCTATAATTTTCATTGATCAGAGAATTACCATATATCCATAGCACCGAATGTTCAAATCAGTTCAAGCAGCCCTTTTTAGAAATTTGAATATAGTCTCATATTCAAATTCAATATATATTAAATATACAATATATTTTTTAGCAAACGAAGGGACTGATATCCGATTGTCTTTGTTGGTACAATTGGCCATAACAATTTTTACAACCAAACGGCCGCCGTGGCGCCCTGGGCAAATGCCCGGCTTACCGGTTCTGCGTGAACCAAAACCTTATCAACAAAATATGAACGCTTGAAAAAATAATTTTAATGGTTGATTAATATGAAAGTGAGAATAAAGTAGTGTTAGAAATAGTCAATATGTCGAGGGTAAATAATCCCGTGTTTTCCCGGAGGAAGACCCCACTTTACTCCAGGGTAGGATACTTCCAGGTATTATATTATTTCATGTCTACAATTTTGTACAAGCGGAGTCAAAATCAAATTTTTTGTTATTAATATTGTTATATAAGATCTGGTCAGTATTCATTTCTATACTATTAACTAATAAAATATGATTAACAATTGTTATACGTGTTGTTTGTCAAATCGTTTTTATTCAAACATAATTTAAAAAATCAATCTTTACTATGTACTTTCTTGCCCGACAGAAGGGTATAAGTGTACTTCCTACTGTCGACATCCATGGTAATAAATAAACCTACTAAACATTTATTTTTATTTTTAAGTGCAATAATATACCTTTCTATTTCATCCTTTTGCAATGATTTGCTATTTGTGTAACAGAATATACAGAATACCAGTAGAAGGTTATATAAAAACCGCATTCTTATAAATTTGTTCGTTTCCGAAACGTCATTAATGACAACTTTACTTTCAGATTTAAAAATGGTTATGTATCTCAGATTCTTCTAATGTTCGTTCTTATAGGTTGATTAGTCAAAGAGATTTGTTTGAGATAAGTACAAACCTGAATGAAAGAAATTACTAAATTAGTACTTAATTATAAAAATTTTCATATTCACATAATTATATACCTGCGTCTGTTTCATATCAAGAGTTTTTCATATTAAATAAGCCAACCCTCTGCCTATTTATAGATCCTCTTCGTGTTTTCTGTCCTAATTTGACCATCAATACTTGCTACTGTACGTTATTAGGTACCACCATAATCTTGGAATGATTGTAGTATTGGAAAAAAATATGGTTCTTTTAAGAACTTTTCAGTTTTTTTGACATGTCAAAATTCCCGGTATTTGGCACTGTTTCGAATTTATTTCACTTATGTACAATTACCAATCTATGCTAACTCCATTTATAATGTCGACTGTCAAAAAGATAAAACTGTTATAGAAAATGGTTACTGTTGCCTATGTAATTACAACCGAAATACCAGTGATATTACAGCCATTTTATTGACATTGGAGACTAATTTTAATCCTTTTTGTAGAGTTTGTACTATACTGAAATATTTATTTAGATCAAAAGCCACCTATATTAAACAATTCAAAATACATAAAATAATCAAAACAACTTGGTCGACAAACATAACAGAGATTGCACCAAAAATTAGTTCCAAACCGCATCCTAACATCGGTAACTCCTTCAATAATTTATGGTACATTTTTGAAAGTACGAAGGCGGATTACGAGTAAAAGTTTAAGCCAAAGAGTCATTCGGGTCAAGAGCACGCACTTTACCTTACTTGATCACACACAAAGCAAACATAATTTAATATTAGTGATGCCATTATGAAAAGATAGATAGATATAGAGAATATAGAGTATGTAATGCTTTACTAATAATATATGTTTATATTCTGTTTAAATACATAGTTTTCTTGGAATTGAGGTATAATGAGGATAGTTCAGAATGTGAACTCTTGACCCTTAATGCGAATAACGGTATGCTCCTTGGTGGGCAAAAGTTCGCATACGGAGTAAGTAAACCCAACCAAGTTAATTGTGAGAAAGTATTAAAAAAACGACTTAAGAATGTAGGAAGTTTTTTATTTAACTTTCAAAATAGATATTTAGTAAACAAAATAGTTGTATATCCTAGGGATATTAATAAAATCTTTAACGACTTTAATCTTACTTCTTACAATTGGGCTTATAAATAAATTATTAAAACAGATGGGACAATGTGGGCGTTCTTTTTCTTAAATTTTTATATCTACTCTTTCTACTTTTTTTTTGGGTAGATATTTTTATTCGATTAATATTTTTTCATTGGCCGATTTGATTGGTCCTTGATGGTCGCTGCGGACTACCTAAGTTTTATACGCTTCCGAGCTTTATGTTCCTTTTCCATTCTATGTTTCTCTTCTGATTCTTATAATTGATTGCTGTGACAATTTGAGATTATAAGCTTCCTCATGATATTTTTTCTTTGTCATTTTAGGTAAAGCACTAAGATCTACTAACTTAATTATTTGATGCTCAACACTTTCATTTGAATGAAAGCTGAATGTTTTCACTGTTTGGTGAAATGTTAGATACTACTGTATGTCTTCTCAGTAATAGACTTAGCATCATAACGAACGTAACGTAAAAAAATAATGTAGGAGGTAAGTGTTCGCATACGTTCACTTGACCCCGCTCTCTTACCCCACGGGCCAATTTTTAAATGCCTTGCCTATAACACGCATGTGTTCTAGAGATAACCTTATATTTTTCTCGAAAATAATAGTGTTATAATACTAAATATTACTAACCACGTCTTTCTAGTGTTCATCGAGTTTATAAACTATTCCATAGAAGAAAGAACTAACGGCAGAATACCGAAATTCATACTTTTTTAGTTTTCTTTTTGCAACGTCGGGCAATGATGAAACACCTGGCTTCAACCCGACCCGAGTTGTGTATAGCGAAGCCTTGTTTCGCTGCATAATCGTGGTTCATCTAAATTAAGCATTAGCATAAAACCGGATTACCTAATTTCAATTTATGTGAGGGCACACCTGACAGCTCTAGAAAATTCAAGAACTCTGCAGGATATGAAGTACTCTGTTCTGTATCCATGACGGCGTATACGGTGTAATAGTCGGTAATTTCACCAGGAATCTCTTTTAGTATGTCATTATTTAATATATATATATATATATATATATACCTTTATATATATATATATATATATATATATATCGGAAATTGAATAACTAAATGGAAATTAATCAGCGAATTAACTCTAAATATTCCTTATTTTATCTCAATCTATTACCTGATTGTTCTTTCGAAAATAAGAAGTTCATTTCCGTTTAGCTACTTTCGTCTTAAAAAGTCCGTTTCCGTTCGAGAGTGTAATAAGATAGTCATTTGATCTTTTTAATGTTTGTTATACGTGCAATCGCAGACGTCACCATAGACTTCCGGACGTCTGGACAAAGTCTTGGTGATAAGTCTTACTTGGAATATTGGCAGAGTGATTTTGTTCTTAGAGGAGGTTAGATCGCGTAACAGAGCCATAGCAGTGGAGGCTTATTTCTGTGCGTAACCTATATGTCTGTTTAAGGGTAGGCGCCTATTTAAAACTACACCAAGGTATTTAGTTTGATTAACCCAAGGGATATTGACAGCGAAGAAGTGTAATGTTCTTTTTATATTCCTCCTCGCGTGAGGATTGAACATGATAGCCGCACTTTTGTCTGGGTTTATTCCTATGCGTCATTTGAGGCATCAGAACCCAAACGTAGAGACGGCTCTTTGGACGCGGTACTACGAATATATACGAATCCTATTCCTGCCCGAGCTGAATGACTTTCGTCTGCGTAAGAGCCTACTGCGACGTTGGGGAATATGGCAATGTCGCTAACAAACAAGCAAGGGGCCAGGATAGATGCTTGCGGGACTTCTGGGCGTATTGGGTAAGGCGAGGATAGGGCTCCGTCTACTGTGTAGCAAAAGGACCGGTCCGATAGGTAAGCAAGGATTTTGCGGATTAGCCTGTCCGGAACCTGTAAGAGATTGAGTTGAAATATGAGAACTTCGTGCCAGAACTTATCGAAAGCTTTGGCTCTGTTAAAAAATATAGCAAGTGTGCGCCTAGGGCGGCGTAGTTCCGTGGAATTGGAAAGAATATGCTCCATGAGGCGGAGCACTTAGTGGGTGCACAATTGCTTGTATCAAAAGTCGAATTGCTCGTGTGGTAAAAGACTGAGACAGTGGATTGAAGTCGGTTCAGAAGGAGACGCTCGTATATTTTAGCAATCGTATTGAGGAGGCTTATCGGGCGGTAGCTTTCCGGAAGGGATGCCTTTTTCCCGGGTTTACGGATACCTTTCACCGTTGCCTTTTTGCAAGAGGCTGGAAAATAGCAGTGAATTATGGCCGCATTGAAGATGCAGACCAGAAGAACTATAAGATTATCAGGGAGAAATTTGAGGGCTTCATTGCTGATTCCGTTGGGACCGGGGGCTTTCCTTGGTTTAAGACCTTTTATAATCGCGAGGACTTTGTAAATTGTAAACGGATCTAAGTTTTCGATTGGGGGAGTCTCTCTTATTGATTGTATTGTTCGATTGACCTACCCGATATGTCCGGGATCTATGGTATGATATTTATAGGGATTAGGGAAACACTGTTGTGCGAGTGTGGCAACGAGATACTCTGCCTTGACTATACTTTCGAAAGCGGGCGTATTGCCGGGGCCTCTATCTAACGGGGGCATCGCGGACGAATAGCTGCTCTTCTGTTTACGAACGAGATCCCAGAAGGTGAGATGAGACGGTTTGATTTCCTCTAAGTGGCTGTTCCATCTTTAACCACGGAGTTTAGAGATGCGAGATTTAACTGATCTTTGTAGGTAACGTAGCCGTACGCGATTTTCCTCCGTAGGATAAGAACCTTTAGCGCGTGTCGCGGCATTTTTCTCTGTGATCAGTCTGCGAATGTCCTCAGGGAGTATGAATCGGTGATCGTTCGCCGCCCTAACCTCTTTCGAGGTTTCCGTGATGGCATTGTGCAGGTGATCGACCAGAGAGTCAATCGCCACATCCACATCGGTCAGAGACTTTTTCTCATCGGGGATCCTATCTAAGTGAGGAGAGTAGAGATTATTTGAGAGATAGTGTCTGAGCTTTGGATAGTCAGCCACTTTGACTGAAGCAGGTGTGTGGTTACCCGGGTGACCTAGTTGCAGAACTACTGGGTGGTCGGAATCTAGTTCATGTACGACTTCGATTTGCCGTACCTGAAGCGGGATTGATTCCTTTTAAAATAGCTATGCCTAAAACTTAAGGGCGGCAGTTAGCTTGATAATGAGCTGGCTCTGAGGGAGCAATTACGTCGATGGTAAGCGCATTTTCTAGCCAGTATATTGTCCTACCATGGTCGGAATCTAGTTCATGTACGACTTCGATTTGCCGTACCTGAAGCGGGATTGATTCCTTTTAAAATAGCTATGCCTAAAACTTAAGGGCGGCAGTTAGCTTGATAATGAGCTGGCTCTGAGGGAGCAATTACGTCGATGGTAAGCGCATTTTCTAGCCAGTATATTGTCCTACCGTTAATGGTAGTACGCCGGTTGTTGTATTGAATGTGCTCGCTATTTAGATCGCCAGCCACTATAACAGAGTTACCAAGCGCGGAAAGCGCCTCCAGATCCGACTGGAAGAGAGTTTTATTAAGCGAAAGATACGCGGAAACGATAAAGATAGTGGGATGACCGGTCATACCCACTCTACATACCGAGACTTCTATATTTGTAAGTTCGGGAGGATCTATTGGCATGCAATATAGTGAATTTCTATAGTATATGAGCGTGTCGCCGCGTGTTACGCCGATACGATCATTTCTTACTATCTAGTAGGTCCCAATCGCGGGATTGCGAACGCTCGGTTTTAGAAGTGTTTCTTGTACTAGAAACATGTCTATTTGCCGCTCCTTAACCAGTGGACGGGCCGGCCGCGGTGGGATTCGCGGGTTTAGCCTTCGGAGTCTGCGGATTGGTTGCCCACGCGTTGGCCGGGGCTAGTGTGGCTCTTTGGGGAGGAGATGGGTACGCGGAAGTGACACGCGCTGGCTTACCTAGGCTCGAGAAATCCTGAATGGACATGAGTGACGGCGGCATGGTACGTCCAGCCGCTAAGTGCGCCGAAGGCGCTTGTGTGGGGAAACGCGTGCGTAACGTGCGCGGGGCACGTTCACGGGGTGCCTGGCTTTGCCGCATAAGACGCAGCTTGGTTGTTCGAGGGACTTAGTAGTACGTGGGCACTCCTTAGCAGAGTGGTCTTATAGACACTTGACGCAACGCAGTTTAATGAACCAGTTACGGGTGGAATGGCAATTGTGGCATTGAGTAGAGCTACGTTTTTTGTGCGGTAACTGAAGTGTGATGACGAAGAGGCAGCAGACTGATTTAAGCTTAAAAAAAACCTTGGAGCTATCTAGGATGACAAGTAAAAGGTCGAACAATTTTTTGGTAATGTGGTGGTTGATACATGAGATGTACCTGGTGGACCGGGAAGTTTTGTTCCTTGAGGGACGCAAAGATTTCCTCCTCGGGGAGTTCTTTGGGGCCACGCCTAATAACCACGCGCAGTAAACGTCCTATTAGTTTTTTTGCCAGAAAAAGTAGCCTATCATCGTCTCCAGGCTTCCATATATCTCTATATCAGAATTAATCGTAATTGATTCAGCGGTCTACGCGTGAAAGTGTAACAAACAAACAAAATAACTCATTTTCGCATTTATAATGTTAGAAAGAATTGCTGGCTGAAAATGATGATGATTTGAAAATAAGTAGGCGTTTCAGAAAGAAAAACTTCGTATACTTACAACATATTTATTTTAAATGAGACCGTTTCATCTCTATCACACTTATGTACATTTGGTTTAAATAAAAACCTTGAAACATTTTCACTGCAATATTTTCAATAAGTTTGTGCATATTTGAGAAAAAAATCTATTATTTATTACCCCTAAAATTTAATCATGTAAAATTGATCAAATAGATTAAAAGATTTAATATAGAAATACTCGATTACACGATTTGGTGTCTCATTACTTCTTGGGCGTCCAAAGCATTCGTATTTTGAATTTATATACTTAAACTATTTGTAAGTCAAAATGCAAAATGTAAAAAATCTATCAATGCGGAGTACATTCCAGGTGCAATGTGGTTATCATCAAAAACAAGTACAAGATTTCGGATCTGAATTTTAGTTTTAGTTGGTTTATGGTTATTGATATGAAATTATTTTAGATATTTTGTAGTTCCGAATAATTTTAATTTTAATTAATACAATAAAAAAAGTATTCAAAAGAAAATTGTGTATTATTCCGAAGTAATTATCTTTAATCAATTAATAATATCATTAAAATTTATTATTGGTATTCGGCAGGGTCTGATTCAGCTTCATAACTATCTGAAATTATTCTGAAGTGTATGTTAGAGGTTATAAAACTTCATTGCACCTGATAACTACTCAAATCGAACCTGATGCATATCATTGTAAAACTCTTCTGCATTTGGCAGACATTAGCCTATAAATATTAAAAAATCCGGGAATAATTCTGAAGTCATTATTCTATTATATCATGTATGTCTAACAATTATTATACAGGTAACTTTTATTTTAAGTAAATAAAAAAAACACGTCAAGATAATTCATTAAGTCAGTGACTTTTTATGCACGATTTTTTTATAGATTTAGGTTATAACGATATGGATCAAGATGGTGTGGACACGCTAAGCCTAGTAGGGGGACTGGCTCTCAAGCGCAATCTATAGATATTTGGCAGCAGATTTCCATCATGAGGGCGGTAGCTAGCTAGACAGGCATTAGTAAAAGCCAAAGTACCTTCCTAGTTTATTTAAAGACGTTCGGGAAACACGGGGTTACGAAGAAATGAAGGCAGCTGTTACCCTACTCTAAGAATAATTCTACCCTGAGATGGTTAGATATAGTATATAATACTGCAACTAGGTTTAGTAAAAACGGGAATATGGGATATTCGAATCGGTTTAAACTAAAAGTTTGCTCGAGTTAGGACACTACAACATCAAAATGTAATCGTACCTTGACAATGTTTGAGAACAAGCATTTAATTAAATAGAAAACATAGTGAATTGGTTTTTAGAAGGTGTCATGTATAGTGGTAAAATTACTGAAATTGTGTATACAACTAATGACCTCAGAATTACGCTCGAAGGTAGCTTTAAATTTAGAAAACACTATTTAAACTTTAATAAGAAAAAATACTTACATTAAAACATCAGATTAGGCTTCAATATGAATTATCTTGTGCTTTTTGTTTATCACAATTATCGTACACTAACTACTTATACAGTAAACATAACGTTTGTCACACACAGTACATACGCTTACAAGGAAAGTTAAACTTTGAAACCATAACACTAACATTTGTATAGAAATGTCGCACTCTACATAGTACAAATATATAAAAAAAAATGTAGCATTAACAGACATAGTTTCAATTTGCAACAAATAATATTTATAAAGTTTTTACTAGAAAAGTTTAGTGTAGCCATTCCAAGTCACGGCAGATTGGTGATGGCGGTTAGGGAGGAGAGTAAGGAAGACGGGCGAGGGGAGAGGGGCAAGGGGAGACGGGCGAGGGGTGAGGAGGCAGGTAATAATAGAGTGAGCGGGGAGGGGGAAGGAGAGCTGGGAGGGCTCGTATGTACATAGTCACATTGCATAAACGCGGAATGGAACATAAATTGCACGAACACCAGAATAAAAATCAGTACTAAACGTACTGTTAAACGCATATTTCGTTTGAAATTCATAACTTGATGACTAGACTCTTAAAATAAAATAATGAGCATTTACAATACAAACAAAAAAGAATGAAAAGAAAATCATGTCTCGGTCGTCGTTGTAATGAAAGATGCAATAATTGACCCGAAAAATATGTCAAATATTTTCATTTGTTTTGTCTTACGATTAATTCCGATTGATGTACATCACTTTTATTAAATTTTATTAACTAGCAACACATGAAATGTAAATTTACTTCGTGGGATTAGAAGTCAGAGTCTCTTGCATTTGTACTATTTCGTTCACATTAGTTACTTCGCTGATCGAAATCAATAAGTCCAATATATGGGACTAGATAAACGCACGCAAATACAGATAATGACACTCCATTAGACTTAATTATATTTTACCTTTTTCATACGAAATATGGTTATTGCAATATTTATTACAACGACAACACTCAATGTCATTGCATACGTAAATACGCTTAAAAAAATACCCTTACAAATAACAACTAACACTGTGATTATGTAACGTAAGAACATCGTACAGAGAGATTTGAAATGTCTAAATTAACGTTACAAGTGCTAAACTATATTATATTAAAACTTAACTCTTTAAAGTTTAACTTTGAATAGATTCCTGTAGCAATGGTTACCTAAATAGCTCGGTGATTTAATGCCGAGTATATATGCGCGCCCTGAAACCTGACGTTGGGAGACATTATGCACGCCTTATTATTTGAATTTGGGATTGATTATACACGTTCTGGAATCTGAAATTGGGAGTAACTATACACACCCTATAACTTGAATTTGGGAGTGATTATATTCATATCCTGGAATCTGAGCATGGGAGTGATTCTTCACACTTTGGAATCTAAACGTGATATATGTATACCCTATAATTCGAATTTGGGAGTGATTGTGCACACACTGGAATCTGAATTTAGAAGTCATTATGCATACACTATTATTTTCATTTGGGAGTCGTAGTGACAATAGTAATACTTGAGTTTATAAATTTCATAAACATTGGACGAACTACCTGATACGACTACGGTGGTAATATAACAAGAAGACTGGATACTTATAACACAACGTATAAAAGCACTGGCCTTCCGTAGAGTAAATCCGATACAAAATAAAATAATTAGTGTATACGACAGTATCTTAAATACTGTTTTGTTCATTTTATTCAATTTATTTTTAAATGTATACATTGATTTATATAATTCGTTTATACGATTTATATACACAAAGATGTGACATGATTTACCGGTTCAGATTGCTGTGATTGAAACAATCACTTTTAGTTAAATGTATAAAAATAAGGTTCTAGTAATTGTAAACTCATAGACACATATAGCCATATGTTATACAGATATGTTAGCGACAAATTCTTTTAAAACCTCCTACAACAAACTTCTCTTATTTACAGTGTTCGAAGAAGTTATAATTTTAATTTTAAATGCATTCAAAAATTATGGTGCTCATCGAGTCGTTTTGGAGGAACGAAAAGCTGTTTCGCAAAAATCTGCTTTTAAATGTACAGGTTCGGGCAACTGATATGACTTATTTGAATTATAATTTTTTTATGAGTTAACACTTGAGCAAAAGCTGAATCATATTATATTTAAAATATAATTAATCTGAAAAGTTTAATTATTTAACAATAAAATAGTCAAAGGTTCGCTTCGCTATTCGACACAACTGATAACTTAGTTACACAAACATTCAAGATTAGCGATTTAAAGGTAAAATTTATCAATGAACACTTTCAAGTTTTATTTACAAGGAACTGCAACTGCTCCACATAGAATAACTATATTTAGAAATGTCATATTTTATATCCCAGTTATTTTCTAATGATATTCGAGTAAATATTCACAATATATTAATTAAAAAATAACCATTTCGGACTGTACAAGGTTCGTCGCTTCCCCTTAAAAAATCTATCTCACAAATTTTACCTATCCCCTTGAATTACAAATTTGAGTAAAACGTTTAAAACCATAATGAACACTTACACTCTGGTCATAAGACTACATTTGAGCGCGCACGCACTCTCACGCAAGCCCGCATGCATGCACGCACTCGCACGCACTCGCACACACGCATGCAGCGCACCCACCGCCGGGAATGTGTCGAGGAGTCGCGCCGCCTAGTCTTCCACACGCTACAACCCATCGCCATACGAGCCTCACATTAACAACTATACACGACGGCTACAACGACTATACACCGCAGGGCCTACTTTCACTAATTCAGACTTGAAACGATAGAATTGTCATGAAGTATAGGGAGTCTCGCCTCGTACTGAGGAATAGTTCGAACGCGACGCTACGCGACGGCTCGAGCTCGCCGTAGCTGACACCTGGGAATTATACTGAAGGAATGCGAAAAGTACGCGCCGGTCACGGTACGATGTACTGGTAGCCACTGGCCCGCAGCGACGGTGACCGCGGCGACTGCGGCGACTGCGGCTCGGTACTACAAGCGGTCCAGTCGGAACTCGTGCTCCACCTCCGAATCGGGTAGCAGCGCGCTCGGCTCTTCCAGTAACGAAAGGTCATCCAGATCGAGGCCAGCCCGCAGCTGTGCTTCTTCTCCGCCGAATATGCCCGGGTCTAGTTCACCCGAATAATCTGTCAGATAAAGTCACCCTTTAAACAATTTAAAATTTGAATTAATGATCAATTTGTGTTATTAATTTTTTACACCTCCGTTTGACTTCAATTTACCCTGATGATAAGTGAGATATGGCCTAACATGGTGAACACGCTAACTTTGATTGATGTACTGGATGCAACTGCTGGAACACACTTGTACGTATTAGGCGATTGATTTTCAACTTTAAGTTGATAATTAGTCAAGCAGCATTAGATGATGTCTTATCACCTCCTATTGCATCATCACGATGCCTCCCTTCTGTGGTACTAAATGGTACTAAACTTTACTTTTGAGCTGAGATGCCGCAAGTTCCACCACCGCACATAGCTGAATTGGGGGTAAAGAGAGTATTTGTGTCAGTTGTCCGTCAGGATATAAAACATTTATTGATGTATACTATATCAGATATTTCTTAACCGTGGTATAAGCTTCGCTTAGTTATGAATTAAATGATCGTGTAAAAACCTGTAAAATGTACAAAAACAAATAGCTCTATAAATACTAATTAATGTATTTACAATAAATATATGAAAATGAATATCCAGCTTATTGTTTCTTTAAATATTCATTAAAAATGATAATAGTTTTTTAATAAGTACGAGATAGAAGCGTGTGGGCGTGAGTTAAGAGTGGGAGTGAGACATAAAAGCACCTGTGAGTATGATATCGGGTATGCTGGCGGGCGTGGCAGGAGTGGCGGGCGCGGAGGGCGACGCGAGCGGCTGCAGAACGGGGAACGCGCCGCCGCCGGGCACGGGGTCGCGTGCGCCGCGCCGCGCCTCCCCGCCGCCGCCCCCGGGGTGCGCGCACTGCCAATTGTACCACTATTCTATATTGTAAACTGTCGTACTTTTAAACATATCATTTTACAGCATTTATTGAAGTTAAAATTTCTATAGGAAGGTTTGGATACGAAGTAAATTCATTAACCGCCATCGACATGGTCACGTGCCGTATTAAAGATAACACTATATCTGTTCCCATTAGTATAACTTATTGCGCTGTCAACTTATTTGATTTATAAGTTTTATTTTAATATCCAAATAATTTGAATATCCAAAAATAATAATTGTGCGTTTATAGTTTTAAGTTTTCATGGCAATTTATGAAACATTAACAAATTATTATGTGTCAGTATTTAGATGTGTCTCAAGTACGAAGCAAACTAGTTGGTGCATATGATCTATAGTGGTTAGAATACATTTAGAACAATTATAACAATTAATAATGCGAATTCACATGCTTATTACAATGTAAATAAAAGGCAAAGAATTGAGTTTTTGGCGGGATCTTGATCTGTCATGTTGTAATTTTTATTTTTATTCATATACTTAGTTATTTAGCCCTTTATTGTGTAATATAGGGACATTTTACGTGATGTAGTGTAGCTGATAAGCAGAAGTCAAGTGAATTAATAATAATCATTAGGAACATGATATATTAGTTGCCACAAAAACTCCAAAGAGAATTTCAACAAGAAAATCACCATCTTGTTGAACATAGTTTCCTAAATGCCCAAATCTTATCTGTTGAAAATGGCAGTATGTTGTAAAACCTCTTTACGTATATAATGTCATATACAAAACAAATTGTTTTTTGTATAAATATTTGATATTGACTTTAATAGAAAATGTTGTAATAAACATATAATATTTTCTTTATAAAGATTATTCCCACAGTTTTAGTAGTTACAAGGATCACAGCCAGCTGAGAATCGGCCTAGTGCGAGTCGACGTATGAACTTACTCATGATCGATTTAGTCCACTTCTAGAAGGGAGATGTTCATAAATTATATGGACGAACACTAACCGTGACAATGTGACGCCACAAGTCTATCAAGGTTATGGGCATGCCCATCGTGCCCACAGCAGTGGGTCTGCGCTTGTCTGCATTAGACAAGGGTTACTTGTGATTTCACGTATTGCTCATGTGCCGTTTCCAATTAGTATGATAGGGTTTTTTCATTTCTGTATAAGCAAAAAAAAATGCAATAATGATAGAGAAAATAAATACCTGTGAGTAGGTGTGTTGGGTATTCGTCGTCTGCGGTGAGTGCGGAGAACTGTGATTTATGTAATTCGTATTATAACTCGATACGGGTTGGTCCAACTGTTGAAATAATAATAATAGCTATACTAAATATAACTATAAATAAGCATAAATTGCAAGCGAGAAAAAACAACGAGAAAACGTAGCAATCCTGAAAATAATAATAACACTGCTAATTTTTTAAATAACTTTATAAATTATACATCATAAGCTCTAATTAAGCAAACAATGTAATAGGTAATTTTTGTAATAAATGTTGCAGTATACAACGAAAAAATAAATAAAGGATCCCCTTGATCTTCAAGTAAGTTGTACTTTAGAAACACATGCTGGATAATTTTATATTCTACAAAACAACTCCGGAATTTTTACATGCGACCATTAAAAGTGTTTTAATGTATCTAGACGTGTTGTAATATATAAAATGCGGATATTTTTATGTGTACGACTATTAGAGCGGGTCATTTTTCATTTATGTCTATTATAATATAAAAATTGTTGCCTTACGAAATAGATAAATACTAATAAAATGTAGAAGAGTATACGTATAAAATATTTATGAAATATAGTTTTTAATTCGTATAAAACAATATATTTTTATAATAGTCCGACAAAGTGACGATATTATACTTTATAACACATACAGTACAATCCAAAAGCAACCGTGACTTCCAAGAGAAATTCAAGTCCATCGAAGATCGTTTATATACTATTATATTTTATTTTATATAATAGTATTAGTGTATACACCAGCTGATCTCGAGACGATATAAATTTAAAAAGAGCCACTGCGACTGGTTTAAACTCTCCATCGACTACCTATATATCAACACCTAATCAAATTTGCAAATTATCAAATTGTTAAAGTCGATATAGTTTGTACGACAGTTGATAATACTATATGAAACCTACATAGTCACATTTTATAACATTATCAAGAGTTTTTCTTAAATAGAGAAAAGATATCGTTGTTGAGACGACAAGGTATCTAAAAATCTACCCAAGGTCGAGTTATTTTGACGGGTTTGTTGTCAAATCCAATAATGTAAATTTACACTGCATTAAAATAACCTTTCAGCATATTACTTTAGATAAACGGCAACATAGTATGGTCATAGATAGCGATATCAATTATTTTTCAATAGTAAAGTGACCCGCTCTAATGAATACGTAATAACATCGATTGCATTTATTCGTAGATAATTTCGGCAGGCAAAAATATAATAATATATGAACATGCCGAATATAAGATAAATATCGGTACGCTGTTCATATTAAGTAACTGTAAGCCTTGCTAAATACAAAAGATAAACATATAATATTAACGTATAGTCAGTGTTTCTCGAAACTACTGGTACGAAAGACTAAAGAAATAAATACCATTCAAGGATGACTTATTAGAATGTTCATATAATATAACGAATTAAATAAAACCTACATAAATGTACGCAAAATGTAAAATATAAACAAATCATATTGATTACTTATATTTCAACACATCATTTTCAATAACTAATATTGTATTTAGTTTTTATATAAATATTTCCCATATTGGTATATAGAATAGTTCAAGAAGCATGTCATAAGAAATAATCATCGAATAAGTCATCAATGGTTAAATAATAAATTTAAACTAAATATGTGTGTGTGTGAGAGTGTCGTACATTTTCCGGGACTTGTATGTGCGTGGTCCAGCCTGACTCGACGAGGTTCTGCACCAGCTGCACCCAGTCCTTGGCCAACATCCACCAACGTTACACTCACGTTTACATACGTACAATTACATCCTACAGGTTACAGTTTATTAAATATTTTCGTTCAAGTTTAATTTTAAATAATTTTTATTCAATTTGAAATATATTGACTAACTAAACAAAAATAAATCCGAAACTGTATTAGTTGTACAAATTTTGGTAACTGCTCGTAATCAATACCGACTAAATTTTATTGAAATGAAAACGAAGAAATATTTTATATACATATATGTTTCAGAATTAACAATTTCACATTAGTAGATAAGATAGATTTATGAGTAGGTATATTAAGTAAGCGAGACATTTTTTTTAAATAAGGGTTCTGTTTATGTAGACTATTTTGGCAAAATTAAGTATGACAGGTTGAGAGTTTATTTACCGAATATAAAGTGTACTGTAAGCTATTTATTTTATATTTGAATCGACACAGTGCAAATGCGATATTATGATCGCACGTATATACAGTTGCTTCAATTATTTTGTACTAATTCACTTATAATTACTACACTAATTTTTATGTTTTATTTAAAACTACGTATTACCTTTAATCGTGTGCCAGTACAACTAACATCGTTTATGAAAAAGCTGGTCGCAGTTGCAATTGTGTACAGTAAATAGTTCTTTGTTTTCCTATCCACATCATTGATTCAAATGTTTACATCATTGTTTCGGTTTATAATCTGACAAGGACTATTATAATGACTTTGATAACAACTTTAATCAGTGTTAGTTTTAAATTTCAGACTCGTTTAATGCTTAAGGCAGCCTAACAAGTTATTTTTGAGATTGCTTGTCTGTTAGGAAATAAAAAACAGTACGATCGTTCGCTATAGTATATTTTCACCTTCGCGTCTCATTTTTTTTCTTTACTTAATTTTCACAAACTGTAACCTTAACCATAAATTACAACTCAAATTATTTCGTTAAATGTGCACTAGAAGAAGGTATTTTGCCACATGTTTGAAAAAAGTATACTTGAAATTATCATTTTTTTTCTTTAATGCAATATACATATAAATAAAATACCGCCTTCTTTTTCTAACCGCTTCATAAGATACGGTTTGAGCGATTTTGTGATTTCATATTTATTTTTAAGTTAATGCTAGTTATATATATTCTTGTTAAGTTAAAATAATTCTAAAAGACATAAATTTGTACATAACAATACAATATGGTGAGATAATATAAAGCATATTGCAGGAAACTATTATTTCAAAGATGTACTACTTACAACTCCCTGCTACTCCAATGAAGCGTCAAATACGACACAATGTTATAATACATTTACAAATTAAATCGACGTTTAAGTCTATAAATGTTATAGTCTAAGGTAATTTCAAAATAAAAAAATACAATTAATATTCCAGAAATAGCCGCAATTATATAAATTGTATGCATAGGTGCAATTGATTTTAGTACTTTTTGTGCTTAGCCCCATGAATATATTGTTATTTTATATGAATATAAAAATATAATTATATTTACACGACATACACCCCTGCCATATTTTTTATAGTTGCGCCACGGCCGTCTGAGTTAAATTAGCAACTTTAAAATTTTGGCCAATTTGAGCACAAGAACATGATGTAGTATTTATAGAATATGCACATCTTCTAAAATAAAAATGTACAAGAGAGAAGAAAGATTATTTGAGGGACGTATTTAATATTATATTAAATTTATCATTATTTATTATAGTTTTGACGCTGTTGCATTTAATAAATTGCATAAAATTAACTTTACAGATGTAAACTTGTTGCAGTCTTAAAATTTTCTGCTCGGCAAACACACTAGTCCTGCAATCCCCAAACCTCGATGGGCATTATGTGACCACAAGTTATTTCATGAATATTGTAATTTTCATCTATTTTATAGGAACTTTAATTAATACTTTCAACTGTAATAATTGTAAAAAAATATGGCACTGCATCAAACAAAGCAAATTGTATACGCTCGAAGAAATGAAGAACCAAAAAATATATATTTAACATAGTTGAAATCTATATTAGTTTTACATATTATTAATTATCACTTCTGTTATCAGTTTTATTTATTTACGAAAATGAATATATATGTTTAATGTTTCCACGGAATAAAAAGCTCGTATCATGGAACTTGAACCCATTGAATACAAAAAATATAAACCAATATGTTTCGATATGCGGTAATAAATTTATTAACAGTTATTAACAAAATTTGTAAAATGAGGTACATATCGAAATTCTAGGACCGCACAAAATGTATTTTGTTGTTTTTTAGATAAACCTGGGTCTATAACTTCATTTCCGTTCGACGTTGAACCTATAAACCCAAGAAAACCCAACGATAAGGAATTTACCCAAAACAAACTAATGAAAAACATCCACAATACAAAATTGTTATATGTTTATTCAAGAATAAATATTCAATATATGTCACTCGAAATCAAAATTTTACGAAAATATAATAATGATACTCTTTTAGAATTTGATTTATAATGTTTTTACTGTGTACAGTATATATTTTCTTTTATAAAACACGGAGAAACATTTAGCACCTTTAGAAATACTTTCATTTGATTTGTAACTGACCGAAACAGACAAATACAGAATATTCGATAAAAATCTTTTTATTTTGGACTAGCAGAACCCACAACTTCCTTCGCGTAAAACAAAAATTTTTAATGAATAAAATTTTTACTCGTTTTTATAACCTTTATCAAAACTGCTTTGCTCATATTATTGGTAGTGTGATGATCCTCAATGATTGCTCAATCGCATACAATTTTTTTTTTTTTAAATCCGATTGATAGCTCCAAAGATTCGTTAAACAAACAACCAAACAAACTCTTCTGTTTTTAATATTAATAACTTCATAAAGTATTAAACCATATTATAAGTTGTTATCAAAATTTAATTAAATACCCGGTAGGTATTCAAATTAATCATGTTTGGAAGTGAAAACAGTGCAGTAGTTTTAAAAATTAATAATAATTGATATCATATATTTAAATATAATTAAAAACTTTTTTATTTTTTATTTTTACAATTTCTATGTTAGAAGTCCTTTGAATACGTCATAAGGTTTTCTATTATAGTTTTCGTATGGAACTCCTTGAATAATAATAAGAAACCATCATAATAGAACACATTGACAACATCGGTCAAGATATGTCAACATAGTATATCATCATAATTATTTGGATTTCAATAGCAAAACAGATTATAATCATCCGTGATTATTTTATGCAATAATATAAAGTGATAAAAAATAAAAGGCCCGGTAAAAATAAATAAATGGAAAATTTTAGGGCCAATCATTAAGAACATATTTCATAAAACTTAAAATATTTAATAAAAAGTGTTTTGGTTTGTTGTTAAATAAAAAATATGTACCGATAATAGAAAATAGTAAGCGATTTAATTTGAGTTCATTCCGAAAAATGGTTACAGTTTCAGTTTATTATATAGTTTTCGTCATTATTACTCGAGTAAATATACAATTTAGTACGGTTCAATTTAATAAAAAGGTAAAAATTGTTGACCAGGAAACTGCATTCATCGAAGCTAAATAGAAAATAATAGACCATCAAGTTGAAAGATTACCGCCAAATACCAATAGGTGTGTTCCGGCAGTTGCACTTGAAAGCCACACGTGTGGAGGGACTACACGTTTAGTGTGTCTATCAACTTGGGCCGTATCGTCACTTAAGATCAGGTGAGATTATGGCCATAACGCTAATTGTCTATATAAAAAAATATTATTATTATAATTAAGTTAACAAAACTGATTAAAATTATAAAAACTAATGTTTACTCAGATTCTGTTAATTTTACCCGGTTACAATTAGGGTTGCCAGATATAAAGTATCTTACTATATTTTACCCAATTGTACTATATAATATAGTATGAAATATACTATATTTTCCTTGCTAATTGAATTGTCGCCCTTTTTTATATTATACTTCTGATTTTACGTAAAAAATATTTCTGTCATGAACGTGAAATAGCGTGAAGAAAAAAATAGAACAGCTTTTCATATAATTAAATATCGATTCTTAATTTTGATGTCTACGTGTGACGAATGTGTACTATTTTCCCCTAAATTTCTGATAAGTACTATATCTTTATTTTAAAAAATTATGTTTTTTCTTCTGGCAAAAGAAGCTGGCAAACCTAATTACAATGGTTATTGACATTCTTTTGCTTGCTTAAATTACGCTAATGTACAGATTTGTTAAGTCGAGTTAATGCTAAATGCGAGTGTGATATTATAATGGTTAAGCTAAATATAGTAGCTTGATGTTTTAGTATGACGTCATCGTTTTTGACGTATTTTAAATTCGAATGGAAATTAATTTCAGTATTTCGTTAGTTAAAGAGATTTATAAACCAATCCTAATAACTGCAAGATCATACTAATATTATAAATGCGATAGTGAGTTTGTTTGTATGTTTTGACGCCTAGACTACTGAATCGTTTGTTATAAATTTTTACACAAAGATAGATGCGATCCCGAAGACGGAGGTAGTCAACTTTTTCTAGCGAAAAACTTATAGGAAGTGGCGTAAACAGAGGGATAGACTTTGTATGAACCTTTTTATTGTGTCATACGACAAAATTTGTTTGACAAAGTCAATATTAACGCTAGCGAAGCCGTTCGTAAAATCTAGTACAAAATATTTTCTCGCTCACGTCCTCGTTATTGAAGATCTGTTTATAGAGAATGCTTATTTACAAGTATAAGAGGTAATTTGTAAACATAAGAAATCATTTTGTAGGTCAATATCAATTGTCGATCAGGTTACCTTTTATTCAATTAACTGACAATGAAACAACACAGGGTAGCAATAGGTTAATGAAAAATCTTTGGGAACCAATTTAACTGCAACTAAGAATATATAAATGAGGCATGAATCCCTACTTAAACTGTTAACAATTTTCATTATTGATGTTTTCAAAATTATTTTCATACAGAGTATCTTTATATAAAACGCAAAAGAAAGCTTGGAACTTATTGTTTTATTTAATGTAATCATTGGAGGGAGTAAGCAACTAAGCATATTCTTATAAAGATATCAACTCACCATTGTTATTTGTTCGAATGGTTGAAGGAGTGCTTGGTGTAAACTGTAATCGGTTTGCGGCGATTCCACGGGACTGCCTGGACTGTGCACCATCTTAAATATTTTTGAGTGTTCCATTAATAGTTTAGACATTTATTTAATAAGGAAAAATACTTTTATGTTGTAAATTAATGAAAGGTATAGAATTAATTTAATTTAAAATCAGTTCTCTTGATATAACAATCTATTGCCTCAAATTAAAATTAGCACTAATTACAAAAATGTATTTCTAGCGGAGAAAAATAATGTCCGCTGCATCGTTTGTTTGTATCGAAAACTTCAAGTAAACAAAAATAGACATTAAAAAGCATTTTTAATAGAATGTATGAAAATGATATTTAGCTCGAAATAGGTCATTCAATATTCCGGTGAGTTAAACTTGCCTACAGCGCCAGCTGGTACATTTTAGGTTAGGTTTTAGGTTCTAAGATCTAAGATGTTGTATGTATATTTAAGTACTAAGTGGTGTAGCTATTTAGACATTGTACATCTACTAATACAAGCGCCAATGAGATCTTGTTATTATTTGTCGAGCGGTAGGATGCGATACTATGTCAGATAGAATTGACTACAATGCATCAGGTGTACCAAGCGAGTAACTCGAAGTAACAAAAAAAAAAAGTATTATGTCTATAATAATAAAGAGGAACTTTGGGCCAACGTGTCTTTTTAGTGAGTATTTGACAGTAGTACTTATCACCAGATGAGTCCGACACATCCCTCCTGTATCGTAATCCCGTAATTGTATCCATATTGCGAAAATATGTATGTAAATGTATTTTATCACCCTGTTTGAAAAATAAAAAGGTGACACCGGCCATAGCGAGACACTCAGCGGTAGTAGGATTCTTCATTCAATCGGGCCTTAATGACAATGTATGTAGCGGTTAACATGTAACAGGTTTTTATTGTTTCATAGCTTTTCGGGATTAGCTGATATCCAAAGGCCGACATATTGATGAGTTACTGCAATCAGTACCGTTTGCGTGTACTGTCCACAATCAGGAACACCGCCGTCAGTTTGCCGTGCATCTTTAAAAAAATATATTAATTCCTAGTCTGCAATTATACGCACCGTCGGTGAAGGTATATTAATGTTCGATGTTGATGAATATTGCGATGGTGGACTACAATGCGACTGATATCCGGACGTCATCCACCCGTGATCTAACGGAGACATATTCTGGAACCAGTCAAAAAATAATAACACTACAATTGAGTACTAACTTTCAAATTGACCAATGCATTAACAACATAATTATTAGAATGTGATATAATTTTACAAAGCTATCATTTTGACGCGAATGTTGAAGCCAATGATAACATGCAATTTTAAAATACATTAAATGATGACATACTTATAATTGTTAGTAACAAAATACACGCAACTATTAATAAGTTCCATAACAATATTTATTTATATCATATATAATTGTATATAAATCCACTAAATCTACTCTGTACCTGCGTTTTAACTAAATCACGGGAATATTCCGACCTAGCTATTCACTTTTATACTGCAATTTACCAATCGTTTTTACTTGTTACTTTAAATCACTTAGTGTCAGATATATAAAAATAATCAATTCCCGATCTGATGAGGAACGAGGTCATTCGGGGAATGCGGCCTGTATGACAAATTAATAAGAGAATCCGCAGAGCATCGTGCTATCAACTTCTAAATTTGTTTTCAGAATTCATTCTAAGTTTATCGACGATCGAGGGTAAAGTATATGTGATATTTATCCCAGAAGAAATCACGTAGCATTTAAAAAATCTCCATACCTGGAGGAAAGAGGTGATAACAATTTTGCAAACAAGGACAATTTTGCCACACTTCGGAATGACTGTAGATCCAAAGCTGATAATGAAATATTTAAGTAAATTATAAAATTAAACATTTAAAATAAACCTGCACCAAACCAAATAATACGGCACGTGACATTAACACAAACATATCCAACAAGAAAGACGATAAAAATAATTGACAATACGAATAATTATACCAAGAGCTGGTATAACTAAACATCCACGTGGAAAATAATAAAATTAATCTAAAAAAAAACAGTTTTAAATATTAATAATCACTCGACAATTATATTCTAGATATTAATGTAGACATTCTTACCCATAAAGCGTAATTAGTCCATTTTAATTAGGATACAATTGGAAATCTTTACGAACTGTTTAGAGTATATAAAAACATACTTTGAGCTGTTAGAGTTTCAGTATTTTCAATCCTAATTCTAGAACGAAAATATTACATCAATTTTAATTACTCTCAATAATGGCACTTACTTCATTTCGATTCAGATGATATGTTAAAATAACTTTTAATATTATTTTTGAGATTAGAGATTAATATCCTAATTTAAAAATATTTTTTATTTCATCAGAGATGTTGGCGTGGATTAATAAATGAGAAGCAGTTAAATAGCAATGTTATATGTTTCGAAAGCGATTATTATAAATTAAGAAATAGTAAGAAATAATTGAAATTGAAAAATTATTATTTAATTGCAATGAAAACTTATATTATACCACATCAATTTATGTAAAAATCTTGTATATGGTATGTGAATTACATTTATTAGTGGTTTATGTAAAATAATAATTATTAAGCAATTTTTTAAATCAATTACTTGAGGTTTATTTATAATTATAACTTTTGAGTTAGAAATATATATTACAAAATTGTTATATTTACAGGTGTAATATTGAAGCTATGTTACCCGACTTTGTAATGGAAGTCAGATAAGTGGTATAATGAGTAGCATTTCAAGCATTCAGATTAGTGATTTTCCGGATAAAATAAAGAAAAAATCAGGTGAATTCGAAGAAATTTAACAGGTTAAAAAAGAAAACGAACCTTATTATAATGAAGATAATTATTTGTGTTTGGTACAGATAAGTGATTCTGAAATAAACAAAAAAATGAATTGTGTTGAAAGCAAATAAAACACAAACAAAACGTAACAACGAAAAGGTTAAAGCTGTTAACGACGTACAAGGAAAACTAGACAAATACGATGTTTCTTAAACCAAAGCTTGTGTTAGAACTAGTAATTAGCTAGTTGATAACAAACAATTACGATTATATATCATTGAAATGTCTGATCAAGTAATAGTTTCTACTGCAACATATATACTGAGAACATGTCTGTATTAAATTGAACATTAATAATGACTGTAAGGGGTTACAAATAAATTACGATAACGTTAAATTAATAGATTTATGTAGCCACCTGTTTTAGTATACTTGTTAATGCTTTCTAAATATTCGAATATGCTAAAGGAAAAGCATACGCATTTGAATAAACTTATGCACTTTGACCAAATTAAAGCAATTTCATTAGAGCTATGCTTTTCGAATAAAAGTATGCACTCTGAACAATGTGCACACAATAATTGCATTTCATACTAATATACCCAGCAATTGTTTCGTATTATTTATTTGAGGATATTCTGAGTAAAAGTTCATGAATGCTGAGGAGTATGTCCACGAGAACTGGTATTTTTGTAGGCATTTCAACTACTTGTTTCGTGAAAGGTGCACACGGAATGTTATTAATCTCTTTAAAGTCACAGTCGAGAGA
The DNA here is from genome assembly GCA_039707435.1 of Actias luna. Classification (NCBI taxonomy): domain Eukaryota; kingdom Metazoa; phylum Arthropoda; class Insecta; order Lepidoptera; family Saturniidae; genus Actias; species Actias luna. The sequence goes on along the minus strand of JAZHAC010000006.1, from coordinate 8,224,300 downwards.
TAAAATCATAATTTTGCTAACTCTGCGAATAATAAACGACAATTTTATCAATTTTATGGCTGGATTTTGGCCCGGAATAAAGGGTCACCGTGAAAGTTTTTAGTTTAGTAATACTGGTTTTCATCAGTCTAATCTCTTATATCTTTCGTGTCTCCTGCCCAGGCAAATTCAAGAGGGGTATCTATATAAAAAAGACCCATAATATTTTTACTATCGTAAACTAGATTTCATGAGCGGCTTCGCTTGCGTTAATATCGATTTTGTCAAACAAATCCAATAACACAATAAAAAGTTTCATACAAAGTTTATCCCACTATTTACCCTTCTTCCAATAATGATTTCGCGAGAAAAAGTAGCCTATCTCCGTCTCCTGGGTCCTATCTATCACTGTACCAAAATTCATCACAATTAATTCAGCGGTTTAGGCGTGAAACCCTAAGAAATAAACAAACTCACTTACGTATTTGTAATATTAGTATGATTTTGTAAATTAGTTATGTACGTTAGACGGTACAGTTTGCAGACCCTACCTGTGCGTCATAAAGTGTGATGTGCGTGTCTGAGAGTGGGTCGTGGTGCGCGTGTATGGAGCCCCCGCCGCTAGCACCGCTGCCGCCGCTCCCGGCGCCCGGCGACCCGGACGCGGGGGACGCGCTCCCGCCGCCCGCCGACGCGGGGCTCTACGACACGCAACGCTCTCGCACACAACGCCACACAACGCAACACAACGCAACACAACGTGCACTAAGCCCGGCCGCATACCTCAGCACCAAGCGTACACACCAAACACTTCACTTCATGATATTTACTACTTCACCAATTCGCACCGTAAATGCACACAACACCTATACTGTAACATTTGTACTATAGCTAAGCTTTAGCGCTATAGCCACAATCTCGCTTGATGTTATGTGATGATGTGGCCCAGTATAGTGGTTACGCTAAACCTAGTGGAGCAACTGGCTCACAAGTGCCGCTGCCGAAACACACCTATAAGTATTTGACGACAGATTTTCAACTATCCGATGAAGATGAATCTTTCATTTAATAATTTATACGAAGAAATATAAACAAAATACGTTACAGAATATTATCCAAGCATATGCTTACAATATTACTTGCGAACTATTTCAAAATATCCAAAGAGTTTGAGGCCACTAACATATTTTAATAATTTCTAACATGTCAGCAAACGTATGCAATACTCTTTTACTATAAAACCCCACAAAGAACGAATAAGCATTAACAAATATTTAAGGTAATCCCGTAACATTATTTTAACTATAGAAGATAGACAAGTAGAGTTACCATATTCTAATCTATTGAGTTATACAGAAACATCTGAAAAATTAAATAAATATTGCTGACGTAATCATACTCAAGCTCATACCTCGCGCCATGTTATTAAAAACAAACTAAGCAATGAACGCAACTGCCTTCTTTTGGTATTTACGTAATACTTGAATGACCCTTTATTAATAATAGAGCAGTCTATTTAATATTCATTCAGTAGCCCTTCTAGTAATGTTTGTAATCAATCTTGGAGTTGATCGTAAAAAGCAGAATTTTTTTCGCCTACTTTTACAAAATCAAATTTAATTAAATTCTCACTCTTTTCATTTTACAAGAGTCATGTTTAAATGAAAACTACGCTGAATAGCAAATTCGTCTCGTATGTGCATACTATACAGGTGAATGTGTGGGTGCATTAAAAGTTCGGTGAAGCTGTCAAAGCCCTTGGGTGTAACAGCATATGTCAATTCGAAATATATATATATATATATATATATATATATATATATATATATATATATATATATATATATATATATATATATATATGGGTGCATTAATTGTTCTCTAAAGCATTTGCTGTATACTTGCTACTCAGGTATGCGGCCTAGTAAACTGTCACGTCGCTTTGCATAACACACACCGCTGGACCATGAATAAAGCATCAAATACCTGTGTCACATTCTATTATATCGCCAAAAAACCTTATACACATAATTCCCCGTATAAATGTACGCCCTTATGTGGGTTTTGTACCTATACTGTTTAATAACTGTTTAATTATGTTATACTACGTGTCTAGTGTCTATATACAAACTGGTATCCGCGACTTCGTTCCTGTTTCTCCGGTCAACCGTACGTGATCGTAAATCCGTTTTAGTAGGTTTCTAGAGCGTGAGTGGAATATGCATAATAAATATCAATCTTTCGAAGTTTTGTAATTCGAGTGACTACTACTTAAGTGCAAATATATATTTAAGAAATTTAACGCAAATTTAATGATTATATTTTTTAAAATAAAATGTTTATCCTAAGCTAAGGCCTTTCTTTTAGTATCAAATCTTAACCTTTTCGGATGTTAATGTTTATGAGGAAATAAGAAACAGTCACACAAACAACACAATATATATGTTATACTAAAGGCATGTGATTCCCCTATTTATATTGGTGGCATGAAATGATATTTGTGTTATTATTAGTCATGTATCAATCAACTAAAAAAAATGGTTACTTCTTTTTTATGTTTTAGGTTTACCGTTATGGACACAATCACACCTGATGTTACGTAACGATATAGCACAAGATGGTGAACATGCTAAGCCTAGTGAAAGAACTGGTTTTTAAATGCAACTGCCAGCACACACCTATAGGTATTTGGCTGCAGATTTTCCACTTGATGATAAGCAACCCAGACAAATAGCACAAATTGTCCTATTGCTATGTTAAAGTTGCATCAAGTTAAATGTCATTTAACATTTAAGCTAAGTAATCAATATACAGCAGAAGTTGTCAAATCTTTTTTACAATGCCATCATTCGGATATAATTAATATTTAATGGAATTATGGACTAAGGAAATTCAGATTAACTTCATTAGTCAATGTAAATTTTACAAAAAATTGGTACTTTTATATTAAATGGTAAATTTTAATTTTTTGTGCCCAACTTTTCTTGAGGTTAGTATTGTTATAATGAAGCCTATAGAAGTTCCAGAAGAGACTGAGAGATTCAGAGACTACACTTTATTTTAATATAACTACAAGATTTTCATTACAGCAGTCCTAAAAAGACGACAAATGTAATTTTAACTATAGCTTTTTAAAACACAATTTGAGCACTTAAAGTAATTAATAAGACTAATAACAAAAAGGTGGTGGTGGATACGATAAATCTGTTGAGGAACTGGGTCTCAAGTGCAACTGCCGGTACACACCTATTTGTATTTGGCGGCAGATATACCAGAAGAGGGTGGTAACAAATCAAACAAAGTCCTACAAACATGCTATGGTTTCTCACGATGTTTTCCTTCACCAAAAGCTCAAGTTTATTGTAGGTAGATTGACGCTGCGTCAGTACACACTAGAGATGTTACGGAGGTTGGTATACCGGAGCCGGAGTCGGAACCGGAAACAGGGCCGAAGTCGGATGCCAAATGGAGGTAGAGAAGAAGACAGATGTGTTAAATAAATAAATTATATAATATATATCCTCCACAGGTTTAGAGTGTCTACCAATTTGGAGCGTATCTTCACTTAAGACCAGCTGAGATTATGGCCATAACGCTAAACCTTAACTATAAAAAAAAACTTGATACTAGTAATTGGAACAAGCGACGAAATTTGGTATTTTCCATAAAACTTAAGGGAGGGCTCTGTAGAGCAATCCTTTGAAAACATAGCCAATTATTTACAAGTAAACTTTTGTACGTAGTTATTCTAGCCGCAGATACTTGTTGCGTTGCGATCTTCGTTATATAAGCAGCGATTCAAAAGCACCGAAACCGAAGTCGGAGATGTAACTCGAAGTCCGGAACTCGGACTCGAAGTTCCGTGACATTCCTAGTACACACTACCGCTGAACTATTATCGCTTCAAAGTAGATAACAGATAAGACTCACGTATCTATTATGATGGTAGTCGGGCGAGGTCCGGTGCGGCAGGTGGTGCGGGGGGAGGTGCGGGAAGTGCACCGAGGTGAGGTCCGGCAGCGAGCCGCCCGGCACCTGCAGGTCGCCGCACGCGAGCCCGCCGCCCCCGCCCCCGCCGCCGCCGCCCACACCGCCGCCGCCGCCGCCGCCGCCGCCCCCGTCTCCCCCGCTCTCGTACACGCTGCAAACAAAACATTCATTCACACTATCAACCGTGCATTTCCAAACACTCAAGACATTCGATAGATAGAATTTATAAGATATTGTAATAACGTAGTTAGTAAGTTAAAAATTATTAATCTATACACATAATAATTATGTACAAAAGTCGTTTTTGTACAGCTAAAATATTTAAAAAATTAATTTTTTTAACTGTTTGTCTGTGCACATATCACGTACAATTTACGAGATCAATGTAGATAATTTTATACGTAAAAATTGTACGCAACTTGAAGTATTACTTAATTTTTGTTTCATCACAGTCGGTTCAATCAATAAAAAAATTAAAATAATTTAAAAATATATGAATTTAAAGTGTTCTTACGAACGCAATTCAGTTACTTGCGACGCCAAAATAGAACTAATGTTCACAGTTCAACTCTATATTCGATAGATGGCGTTGTGCCTATGACTTCATCATGTAATACGGATATTAATTGTACACTTATCTACGCGATGCGTTTTAGTTTTCGATAACCACGCGAACGAAATCGCGGGCACAGTTAGTAAGTAAGATTTTCATAAAAATATTACTCATACGCGATACTGTAAAATAAGTTACACTGCAGATTTATTGAAATTAAGATTAGATTAAATAAAAATGTGTCTAGTTATATTGTTGTTGTTTAAGTTTTAATATTGTGAAAGTGCGTATACTTTTATAAAATGCATATTTTAGTCGATGAGACTAAATAGAATACCAAGTAATAAATGAAGATACAGTATATAACATAGATTTATCTAAATAAAGTCTCTGATTATGTCAGAGGTACATAAAAAAACAGTCAGGACAAGTGCAGTACAATCTCTACTGTTTGAGTCCCTTCCACGATCATTTCATATTAAAATAATTATTTCAGTAGCCCAAGTCAATGTTCGGCAGTTCCGGTACCCTTGCGTCTGCTGCCTCAGGGCTAAATGCCTTACCATTCGCCCCAAAAAGTTAGGAGAAGCTCTCAAAGCCCTTAAGGCTTGTTACCTACTCAAAATAACGTAAGCTTTACATTTGAATTTATAGTTAGTTGCTGTTTAGGCTGTAATACATAATTGCTAATGTGTACAAAGGAAATATAAAGTTAAAAAACTTTTTTTTATTACTAAGTTTTAGGGTTATGATGTTAAGTGACAATGTGGCCTAAGATAATGGATACGTTATGCCTAGGTTAAAGACTGGGTCTCAAGCGCAACTGCCGGAACACACCTAATGATATTTGGCGGCAGATTTTCAACTTGAGGGTGGTAGATATCCAAGCGGGCATTACAAAAAGCTCTACCACCAAGCTATGGTTTCATCACAATGTTTTCCTTATTTGCAAGCTCAAGCTTATTGTAGGTGGATTCAAACTCATGACCCTCGACCTGGCGTCCTTATACACTACCAACTGAGTTATCATTGCTGGTGAAATGTTCATAGAATATAAAAGAAACGATCATCATTTTAAATGTTCCAGATAGCTAATATCCCATATAAATCATCCTTCTTTTTAGAGGAGAACCTTTGTTCACTAGTGCGATATTTACAAATTGCTTTTAGTATTAATTAGATTGAAATTATGTACTAAAAATAAATATATATATAACTAATAAATATACATACATATATTCATTGTGAAATATACTTATCAAAATGAACAGAAAGAGAAGTGAACTTTTTTCTGTTGAAGTTTAGCTCTATAGATACTTAGATGTAGGTATATTTACTTATTATTGTTTGGTATTCTGGGAATTTCACACGATGATCTTGGACGATTAGCAGGATTCATTCCAAGGTTTCCTAATACATTCAGATGCATGTCAGCAGCTGAAAAACAATAATGTTGAATTAAATTCTTTTGGAAATATTCATTACTATTGACTTGCATAATAGTTAACTACTCCGTATGGTATGTAGGCAGTTAGTGCACATTTTAATTTAACATTAAACATAACATTTAATAACATAAACATTAATCATGATCGAAAACAAAAAAATCTGCAGATTTAGAAGGACTTATAACTATCATTAAGTATATTTTATGAAAATAAACCTAATACATTGCAACAATCTTAGTGACTAACTTCAGGGAAACTCTATGATTGTGTATACAAGTGGGTTTGATCTTAACTTGATTATTATCTCATATCTTAACTTCAAGCTTATTATTAAGGATGTAATTTCTATTCATATAACTCAAGTATTACACTCAATATGTGTTTAATAAACTGCTTTACTTTTCAGCTACTTAGTAAGTATCCAAGGTGCTCACCTCGATTAAAAATAAAAAAAAATGAGATTATTTCACGTTAGATTGAATATTTAGTAATTAACTTCAAAACGTGTATTTGTTACATTCGACGTTTGCGATGTTGCCAACAAAGTAAATGCCGTAATTATAAAAAAGAAAACACTTTTTAAATTATCGAACACATGATAAATACATATTTTTATGGGGGTTTTGATGTAGTGCTACAAAATTTTAACGTTATATTCAGTGTAGCATCTATAACGTCGATCAGATGCTGACAGTAGTATAACAGTAATGTGTGTTCTAGACATGAGTAACTTATTCAGGTACAGTTAGTTAACAATGTTTGGTCTGCAATTTTCTAAAGATGGTCCAAGTGTTCTTACAGAGATGAGAATTAAGGTGAAAATTTTTATATCAACCTCTGACAATTACAACTGAGCTATATAAATAATACTAGCTTCTACCCGCGGCTTCGTTCACCTTGATTTTGTCAAATCGGATGACGCTAAATAAAGTTTCATGCTCTCTTTACCCCAATTCCAATAAGTTATTCGCAAAAAAAAAAAAAAGCTTATCACCGTCTCTATTGTTCCATCGATCTCTATATCAAAATTCATTATAATCGAGTCAGCGGTTTAGTCGTGAAAGCGTAACGAATAATCCTTGATCCGTCACAGTTTGGTGGTAGAGTTATTGCCCGACTGGTTAGCAACCAGCCTCGTGTTTAAACTGCCGCAAAACAAAGAATCAGTACGAGCCTTTGTGTTCCGGGGTAGTGAAAGAGAACCGGCCCTTCTCGGCAAGGTCAGCAAAATGGCTGTAATGCCTCTGGTGTTGCGGCTGTCTATAGGCAACGGTAACCATTCACCATCAGATGTACCGTCTGCCTGTTTGCTGCACAATAGCATTAAAAAAAAAGAAAACTCACTTTCGCATTTACAATATTAGTATGGATTAGTTACCTCTGCGGTGGTTTTGATGTGGATGTAAGTGTGGGTGCGCATGGGAATGCAGGGGATGATGTGGCGACAAAGGTTGTGCCGTCACTTGTTGCTCCACGCCGCATGACTGATGCAACGCTGAATCGGAATTCGTCCGTCTCCAGTTACTATCAGGCGGAGGACTGTAACGAAATAAATTTTCACAATCATTTTAAATATCTTAACCTGAATTTATTGTCCTATATATAAAATACACTAATATCTAATATGCGTAATTTTCAAATATGTAACTAGTTCCTCGGAAACCAATGCAATGGTAATATGACATAATCTAACCTAAATAGATTTTTTAACACACCGGCATAGCTTGCCCAAATATTATATTATTAAAATGTGAAAAAATTACCTATTCACACTTGCATAGAGAGATGTGAATATCCGAAACTAGTAAACTAGAATAAAAATGAAATTCAATAATTTTAGAATATTACATTGAATTCCTGACAAAACAAATACACTACCATTCACATAAGTGTTTTCCTGTTTCGTCAATGATATTATTAAAATGTTTTCCAACAAACCTTAGTAAAGTTTAATCTTTTTGAATGAATATTACTTTTTCGTCTTGCTTGTCTTTACAGATACAAATATATACTTTTGCTTACATTTGGTTTCTTAATTATTAAAGTATTAACACATTACAGGATTTGCAATCTAATTGCCTTGATATGGAACTACATCATAAGCTTTTAACTTAATTTCATAGTTTACTGATTTATTTTTACATATTATTAGATACTATAAATATAATAATAATAAATAAACAACTGTATTAATAATATGTGAGATATATATATGTTATATATCCTTAAACAATTAGTTAAAAGTGTGAGTATATAACAAACATGTTAAAATAATTGTAGAAAAGATGCACAAAGTCTGCACAATGTGTTCCCCATTTACGTCACAAATCACTAAACTGACGTCTTATAGTATTTCCTGTTCATTTGTTAACAACAAAATTAAAACAATTATTATTAAATATGAATGAACCTTCTTAGAATGACAATAGAAATACAATTATCATTTTTAATGACTCATCAAATTCAATGAGACTTTTAGTTTAGTTAACATAAATTTTATGCTATGGGAGTTTTAAAATGAACCATATACTTTTAATCCTCATATACATTGTCATATATACACACACGCAACAGAACATCATCTGTCCGTTAGTATGCTCATAGTTTGAGTAATATTTAACCAATTTCCAAAAAAAAACATTAATTTAGTATCTTGAACCCATATATTTTATCACATCACATAAAATATTCAATAAATAATTATGACAAAGTCAAAAAATATTTAAGAAAAAAATATTATAATTAATTATTTTGCAAATCCTCACAAAACAATTCAATGTTAAAAAATATTATATAAAACAAAATGAAAGTTAAAAAATTCAGTAATACCAAAATTACACTATCATTATATTAAATACACTGGTTATGTTTATTTACCTAAATAAGTTTACCATCATATGTACATAATGTAATTAATGTTAGTATTAAATATTTTTAATTTTATCATACACTTTGTAAAATAATAACTTACAAAACATAAATTTCATTTATAAACATGCATCAGATTTAAGAAAAGTAATAACAGTGGGAAATTGATGTAATAGGTTGAGAATGAAAAAAGCAATCTAATCCTGCCATCCATAAATGACCAACCAAAACATATTTTGGCTATTTACTATACAAAGAAAAACTATAAATGTGCCTAGAACTCTCAATTTATACCATAACTAACATTTGAATCTATGTAGCAAGTTACTCTAATATAAAAATCTAGTACAGTGACATCTCTGTAAATTGAATGTCGGAGTAAATCCTAAAAAAAAGAAGTTTAATATAAAAAAAAAATAGTTAAAGAAAATTTTCACATAGAAAGGTGTGTTTTCTAAGTATATTTTTTGATTGTATTATATATAGAGGTCATTATATTGTTACTATATTAAGATTTATGGAGTGTATTTTTATAAATTCGAGCTATAGAATATAAATATGTAGTATCAATACCTCTCAAGGAAATAATATTTTGTTTGAGTTATAAAGTCTAAGTAATTCGAGATACAGCGCATTTAGGTGTTCAAAGGAAGGGAATAGCATTTTTTCGACTTACTAAGAAATTCGACTTTACAAGGTTCGAGCTATAAAGATTCCACTGTAATAATAAATATTTTACCTTAAGTATACAGTACTTCCATAGGGGCTTGTATCATGTTTACGGTCGGCTGGACGGCGCATTGGTCCCACTGAAGATGACGCCCGCCCTCGTTGGCTTGGTGATCGAGATGGAGATGTGCCTCCACTATGTCCTCCACCAAGCCCATACTGTGCCACCAAAGGGCCATCCTCTGGCTATCAACAATAAATAAAGCTACATTTTATTAATCTATGCAAATTTTTAAATAATGTATTCTATTATTGTCTGTATGTTGCCCATTCTTTATAAATAATATGCATGCTGAATCACTGTACAGATATATAAAATCAATGTAATGTAGTGTGAGTAATTTGGAGACAACCAATAAATTGAATGGTACTAATGAGTAAGCATTCAAAGAACCATAGAATCAAACCTAAGCTAAAATACCATTTTAAACAGGAACAACATGCAACATGAAAGATATTCAAACAAGCAACATAAAATTTTCAAGTGGTGAAACTTTAAACTTTAAACTTTTAAACTTTAAAAGAAATCACAATAATTATATAATTTTACTTATTCAAAAGAATAAATCCTTAACATAGTTAAAGTAAACACTATAAATAAATTAATACAATATATTTGGAAATTAGAAAAAATTATATCAAAATTTTAAGAATATAATTTTGATATTGTATAAAAACAAAAAACAAAAAAATATACCTGTTCAAATTTAAATGTCTCACAACTAAATAATAAGAAAAAAGTTTATACCCAATCTGAGTAAAACCAAAGTCACAAAATAAAAGTAAGTTCACAAAAAAACATTTTATTACCTGACTGCACAAAGACTTCACCATTGCATAATAAAACTAGTTATGATATCTCAAAAGCAGATTTAGTTCTGTTTACAAAATTAACATATGATGAAGATCACTCAATTCACATAAAAACCCTTGAACACATGTTGTAACATAAATATAATGTATAACTGTGTTATAGATTATATTTATATGTTTAGGAAGTACATAATTCATAAACGATTACCAAACATTTTATTATGACATACATCAAATCTCATTTAGTAACACTTATGTGTGATAACTCAATTAACACCTCCTCAATCTACTCATTGATGTATTCATAACTTAAGGCAAATTTACCAACTACATTTTAAGCATGTAGCTACAGGTTAATCTTGGATAACAATATAACTTAAGGGTAAAAGAATAGAAAAACTACTTTAAATACAAAAACAAAATTCATGCCTACATATACAAAATAAAATAGAAATCCATTAAAGTTTATAGAATGTTTTAATTATAATCTCAATTACATGAAATATAATGATGTTCCAAAGTTACACAACCAGCTACAACTGCACCACTAGCACAACATAAAATAGCAAGTTCCTACATAAATGTATCATTAGGTTACTTTCCAGGTAAAAATAAATTAAAAGGAAGTTAATTTCTATATGTAGATTTCATTCATTTGTAATACTGTTCAAAATACATATAAATAACCTGTACTGATTTAAGATACATTTATACTTTAAAAATATGAATGGACTGTTTCTAAGGAAGAGGAACCTTAAGATTTTCCAGTTTTGTGCTGGCAGACTGTGGTGCAGCCACATTTGGTAAGGAACCACTGCGGTATGTGCCCAAACTTTGTTGTGTGGGTCCAAGAGGTGAGTCACTGACCTCAACAGCTTTGGGTGGAGTTTTATTTCTTGTATATCTGCTACTTGGATTAACCTGCAACCACGTAGCTTCAAGACCTCTATAAATTGCTTACACTGTTATTCATGTTTTTAAAGATATATTCATTTGTTGGTAATGAAAATTCAACATTGCACTGCATTGTCACAATACCCTTGATATATTATTGAAATTTCCTTAGATATTTAGTAGAGCTATAAGACTATTGTTATTAAAAATTGCCACAATAAACTATACTATGTGTGACATAACGACTTAGGCGATTCATAATTTTTTAAATAGCTATTGTGTAGCTTACATATTGACAATGACAACTAGATATATACACACAGAACATGATATGAGTTCAAAGTATTGTATACAAATAAAATAAAAAAGTTGATTTAATTACTGAATCGTCATAGACAGATTAATCGTTATTGTTTATATCGGCGAACGCATTTGACGGCCAGGAAGCGATTGCCTGAGTAAATAGGCGACATACCTTATTGGTTGCGTCGGAAACTTCACGCATTATTTTTTCAAAAGCAGCGGTTTCCTCCGCCTGCTTTTGGTTATGCAGAGCAATTTTCTCACTAAATTTTCTTGGATTCGCCATTATAGCTTGTACACTTTGTTATTCTCTTTTTACATCACAACTTTCAGCGCCTAAGAACCAAAACGCGCTTACTACTGTCAGTCACTATGGCTGTCACATTCAGTCAATGTTACTAGGCTTAACTTTTAGAGAAACTATAGAAATCCACTAAAAGATGACGTATTGTTGATGTACTGATTTGCCTTCATTTTTAATAGTATTTTTTCAGATTGGTCATATAAATTCAATCAAAATTATTCATTTATTTTGAGCCCTGAGAAAGCTCTTATGAACGTTACAAATACCATAGGTTCAAATTAACGAAGTCATCGAGAAAAACAGGAAAACTTATACCATATTGTCATATTAATATTCCAATGATATTATAAGTAAAAATGTATTTGAATCATTCAGAAAGTGGTACGCTGGAATTGTATTATGAGATATGCTCTAATCTCAGTATCGCGTCGACTTTCAAGGAAGTATGTTCAGTACCGATTGATATTCGCTGATCATGTACTCCAAAATAACTGAAAATTTTCTTGTGTGTATTACAATAATTTATTAACAATAAACTATATTCGATTTTATTACAATTTTTTCTTGATTAGTAATTTTATCTTGAATATAAAATATCCATCCAACAACAAATCGAGGCATGTCCACTTAGGCACCCTCGCGTCGCTCTTGTAGCCTTTTGACTTAATGTTCTGTATTCATTTAGGAATCTATAATTTCTCAGAAATTCCTTGGTAAAGCAAACCCGGTAAAGCTGTCAAAACCAATATAAGTTGCCTTATTAAACAAGTTAAAAAAAATCTACTAATTATATATTTGTTTGTGTGGCCATGAACGCACAGTAATGTTTCATATTACAGCTTATATTTGTTGGAGTTATTGATTGCAGAAAATTATATTGTTCATTTATATTATTTTTTTCAATATATTTTCTTCATCTTTTACATTTGAGATTTAAACATGAAATGAAAGCATATTTAACTAGCTGACCCGGTGAACTTCGGATCACCTATACTCTGGAAATTTAGTAAAAAGCGTTAAAGTAGCAAGATTTTGAGATTTTATGATAAACATTTTTTTATCATTCGTAAAAAAAAAAAAATCAATAAAAAGTATCCTATATTACTTTTAATACCTCCAAGAATATGTGTACAAAGTTTCATGATAATCGGTTTAGTAGTTTCCGCGTGAAAGCGCAACAAACAAACTTACATTCACATTTATAATATTAAGTAGGGATAATTGAATTAGAGTTGAGACTAAATTTTGAGAAGCGATTTGTTAGCACGTTATGTACTGACCGTACTAGTTCCGAAGCGATGATAGCTCAGTGGTATTGTGTACGGAATCCGCGTCAAGGGACGTGAGTTGCTAGAGCGTGTGCTTACTTGAGCTTTTCCTTTACGGAAAGCTTAGGAAGCTAGGAAATTATTTTGAAACCATAGTATGGTGGTAAGGCTTTTTCTAATTGCCTAATGGCCGCCTGGCCAGCTACCGCCCTCAAGTTGAAAATCTGCCGCCAAATACCAATATGCCCGCATATTCCGGCAGTTGCACTTGAGAGCCAGTCCCTCAACAGGTTTCAAACAATTTGGGCCCTATCATCACTTAAGATCAGGTCATACCGCTAAACCTTAACACCAAACCTTTTACAGTCTAGCAGAATATTTACTTTAAATCTGGACATATTGAATGATGTTAACTAGAGACGTTAGCTAGTAAATATAAAAATTAAATTTTAAAATACTATAATTGTATAACCGTGAAATATTTTTAATAGCTGTTATTTCATTTTCATGTGAATACCTCAAGTTTGCTATACATTAAGAAGCAACCATTAAGTATGAGGTTATATTTCGTGATTAGAACAAATTTCATGAAAACAAGTAACATTTTTTGGCAAATATAAGCAAAAATATAGCAAATGTATATTTGTTCATTTGAGAGATAAATGTTCCAGATAGTCTGTTTTCTCAGTTCTTTATTTTATAACATATGTAACACAGCGGTGATACAAAAACATTCATAATGATGAGTTTCACATTGTTTAGTGAAGTAAATAAATCAGTAGAAAACTTTTCTCAATCTATCATATTTCGTCTCTTTTTTTCATGGTATACAAAGATAGCAGTCACAAAAATATTTTTATAACGATATGAAAAAAAAAAATTATGAAAAGTAGCAGTAACGCTTGGTTAGGTCCATATTTATGTTCCATACCATCGTCGCACTTTGTAGTGGAGATGGCGAATCTTGCTGAAAGCATCGAGACACAAAATATTTTAACCAAACAATCGGTTCATCTAAAATAGTTTCCTTTTTATTCACTTTTTGTACATATATTCTCAATTGATTGTCAATATAAAACTATAAATATTAAACACAAATATTAAAACAATCGATTTTATAATCATATGTGAATCATTATCATTTACATATGTGTATGGGTAAAACATTCAAGTAATTGTAAATCATGTTTTATAAAAATAGACAATAAGAGAACCTAGATTATTTATGGTGAAATATCGATTCACTGAAATAATATAGAGCCTTGTATCGATTTGAAAAGTAATTTTTTCCCTTGAAAAAATATCGATTCTTTATTTAAACATTTTTAGATTGGTATCTCTACTTTGTGTACATCTCTACATGTTCACGGTCCAATTTATTTCTGTCTTTATTTATTACTGGCGTTCTTTGTGCGGTTATTTAAAATTGTGAGAACGTTGTGCATATTTTAAATAAAATTTTAAATATAGTAGTTTGTGATTTCATAATGGAGGAAAAATATATATTGACTTTAGACATTGGAACCACGACTATACGTTCTTTTGTTTATAATTTTAGGACTGAAATCGTGGGAGAAGCTGTGGACTATGTACTGAAATTTTCATTTATTTTATCGATTCTCTTATTTTTAAGTATTTCTAAGAACAAGAAAGTATGTAAATAGCATTTTAGGTTTTTCTTTTTATAATTTATAGGTGGCTTTGCAATACCCGTGCCCTGGTTTCGTTGAAATTAATCCTGATGAACTGTGGACTTCAATTGTTGCGGTTGTAAACAAATCATTACACAGTAAGTTCTTTTAAAATTTAATTTAATACATTACATTTTAATTCAAATTGTCTTTAAAATAAGGTATTTATTTTCAATTGTTGCATTTTTTTAATACCATAAATATGTTTTATACTGTATACAATTGTTTATGATTATTATTAAATTTTTTTTCATCATAAGAGATTGAATGCAGTTAGTAACACAGTAGAATATAGTGATCGACAATTAGGAGCTGCTAATTACAGTCAACTGCAACTCTTAGCTATTAAAACATAAAAAACACTAATTCTAGATGGTAGAAAAAAATCTTCATTGTCATTTAAAAGTTATCATTTTAAAATAATATTATAGCAGTTCCTGTTTCTCTCATATTTGTAGTGATTTTGATATATTGGCAATAAGAGTATAGAATGAAAATAATATTTAAGTTTACACATTTTAAAATTTTCTGTTTTTATGTTATAAATTTAAATAATAAGAATTTAAACTTCAACTTAAATATTTTTATTTAAACTTTGTAGTTCAAGTATTAACAAAATTATTTTATTAACATATTGACTGACAACTATAGGATAACTTGCTAATATTGTTAGATGGCTTCTGGGAAAAGAACAACAAATCAATTCTGGCTTCCATGAACAGAAAATTTATTAAAAAATGAACAAAAATGAATACACTAGATTTAGAGTTTTTAATAGTATAATGAGATTAAATCAAATTGTCATTTTAGGCCAGATTTTGGAATATAGCTGTGGCAGTCAAGTGTAAAGAAATTCTCAAATTTTTATATATATATTTCTGACCTCATAGTTTACCCTGCAAAGTCTAACATGTTATTGGAAAATCCAAATTAATTTATTAGATTTGATCATCAATAAATGGAGTATATTTTTGTAGAAAAATTTGTTTGCTGAGCATGCTAATCCTAAGAATAACCAGTTGTATTCTGAAATTTTTTTAGTGTTTCATAGAGTAATTAGTGAAAGTTTTTAGGCTATTTAATATCACTCTACTACCATTAGTAGCAAAGCTGTATTGAAAGAAGTTACAAAACAGGGCAATTTTTTTAAATAATTTTTCATTCCATTGAAATGATCTTGGAGGCACAGCTAGTTAGTAATAAACAAAAATATTAGAAATTTCAGTGAATAAATTTCAAAACGTAAGTCTGGGTTCGATACATTTTAAAGAATGGAATTGTTTTCACCTGTATGTTCCAAGGAAACAAAATGATAAGGAAATAGTCAGACTGTTAAAAAGTTTATATATTAAGAAATATTAGCAGTTTCATTCAAAGTAATCTTATTTCAATTATTTTGTATGAAAAACAATTTTGCTTTTTATTGTTTTTTATTCTTATAAATATAAATCAGTCTTATAAGTTCTTGTTCCAGTTTTAAATAATAACCTGTATAAATAGAAAAATGTATTGGAAAACCTATTTGGGGAATGATAAGTGGAAGTTTTTCAGTTAAATTTGATTACTTCTGTGTTAATGAATATACTATATTATACATACAATTTCGAAAATACTGAATTATGTATGTTTTTCCTTTAGATCTTTAGAGTAGTATTAGTAGGAAAGTAGTATACAAATAGTGTTCATACTAATAAATTCTTCTTCTTTTTGTGAAAACAAGCATATTTAAAACAAATACTCATGTGTTGTCGTGAAAAGATTGGCCAGTCAGTGAAGTTGGAACTGAGGCTGACTGCCCAGGATGCACCAGACATTCTAGGGTATTGTCACTTGAGGAGGCTCTTCTCATACACCTCTACCAACCATGTTTCTTTTACTAATAAATACAGTATGTAATAAAATTTGCTTTATTAGATGCCAGTCTATCAGCTGGGCAAATAACAGCAATGGGCATATCAACGCAAAGGGGCACATTTACAACATGGGCCAAAGATACTGGTGAACATTTACACAATTTTGTTACATGGAAAGATTTGAGAGCTGATGGACTTGTGAAGCAGTGGAATGAGTCTTATATTTGGAGGGTAGGTAAAAATATACTACATCTCCATCTTACAGAAATATATTGTTTTTATATCCACTATAAAAATCACTGCTGTTAGATGTACATTAATTACATGTATTATATTATAGTACCTGGACAACACAGCTTAAGTTGGTATGTTTTAAAAATTGTTTGTATTTAAAAAAAAAATATTTACATTTGAACAACATTCTGATTTTATGATTTTACAAACTTATTATTTTTGTATTTAGAAACAATTATCTTTAAAAAGTCCTTTTTACGAAAAATACAACTGAAGAGGTTAATTCATAAAACAATTCTAATTACAAAACTTCATACAGGTTGTTTGAGCTGTTTCAGAATACCCAAAATGTATATATAAATATATATATTTCAGTTTTGATTTATCATTGCTAGACCTAAGTAAATGATAGGAAAGTAAAAAGGAAGCTATAGATTTTTATATTCTACTTTGTTTAAGAATGGATCTTTTTCTAATTGTGACTCCAAATGGTAGGAAAGTGAGTATATAAAAAAATATTTTACAGGTCAAAATATTCTGTTTAGTATGTTCCCAACATATTGTTTTTAGCAGCCTGTGAATTTTAGCACCAAATGTATAATTACTAAAGTGTACTTTATGGAATCATAAATTCTCTCCACACATGTTTAAATAAATTAGGTATGCCGTTTGCACAATTATGGAAAACATTTTATTATTGTTATTGAAATATGTATAGCAAGTATATATATATTCTGAAGTATTTATATTTTACTACTATAATATTGGTTCTGAAAAATTCTAGCATAGCAAAAAGTGAAATATCAAAATTGTCGTAAACTTGAGTTTTTCCGAGGTTTATGGAATAATATAGCGCTGCGGTTAACAATTGAACAAAGTACAGTGTACTATAACACCATAACAAAAACCGCGGCTGATGTTAAAAGCCACCTACAAAACATAAGGAAACCAGTAACCGATGTTATTCTTTGTTTTAGCTTATAAAAGCTGGATCTTACGTTCTATACTTGTTGTTAAGAAACAAGAGGTTTCGCGCGGGAAGTGTACTCAAATTTATGAACACGCAGGTAAGATGTTCTAAAGTATTAGAAATTAATCGGCTTATTTATGTACGAATTAATTAAATCTTTTTATTTGTGCCCTCGATTTTGAAAATGTTTTGATAAGATAGCTAGTCTAAGATTAATCAACTACAGTTATGAAACTATTTTATAGCAGTTACGGTTGTTGTGAATATAAATCCTATAATGTTCATGAGGTTTCAGTAAACGATAACGTCATTATGAAATCACCTGGCTGGGTATTTTGTAATTACTAATATTGTTAAGTTCAAAGTTACTATCTAAACTAAACCATTTTATAGGTGTACTTCTACAGTTGCATTTAAGAGTCAGTTCCTTGACTAATGTTGTCGTCTGCTTGGACGACGTCATTTAACAAATCTTGAGATTGTGGCCAAAATACTGAATCAATAAACCAACAAAAATAAAGTTCTTTGACTTTTAAGATCTACGAGGACAGTTTCATATGCATCGACTATTTGAAACCTTTTTACGCGCTACAGACTGAGGCTATACTAGAAGTTACGAAAGAATATTGTATAATTTAATTGTAATAAATGATGTGAAATCCTCGTGGAAGCCAGTAATAGATTTAGGATTAAAACCTTCACGACTGGAGGAGGCGTATTTTTTAATGCTTTGATTTGGATATGTGAAAATACGTACTAACATTTATTAAAATTTAAAATAATTATTAAACTGTTAAACATAAATAAGTAATCTCTATAATAAAAAAGTAACATATCGGAGGTAGACTAAGGTGTAGTTTAAATTCGTCATTGTTAGTAGTTGGTTTTAACACTTATGCTTTTTCATTTTAGAGAAATGTAATGGAATATGTGACAATATTCTCATACCACGTGTTTATCACAACGCAGAACGTAATCGGCATTATTGTTAATTTTTTAAATGCACTATTAGTTGTCAGACGAAAATATAAAGACTAATGACCTTTTTTTTTGATGACGTGGTGAAAAACTCTTTACGGTCAAAAATAGTCGCTAAAAATACACCACAGTGACATTTAAACTCCCGTATTGCCAAAGATCAGGGATAGTTTTCATACTTCATCTAGTAGTCATGACCTACGCCTCTAAATTATGCATATATTATTCCCAATTAAAGTTACGAAATGGTAACTAAATCTTAGCATGTTACACGTTACGTAGATACATATGTATGAATATATATTTTGGTAGAGTTAAAAAAAAACTGTATGTCGTATTCAACGCAAATGCTGTTCATTTTACTGGTTACAGGTGGTCTCAGAATCACGGTTTATACTTTGTTTTTTGTTTATATTATTTACGTAATAACCATTATTATTAGTGGTGTGATTACAAGATGTTTTTGATGTTCTTTTGTATGTTAATGATGTACTATGAGCCATTTGAGCTTATTCTAACCGGGTATGTTGTATGAAGGATATTCATTTTACGTCAAATTTAGCCATGGTTGCATCATGTGTGGCGCTTACATTAAGTCCTCACCTATGAAACTACACTAAACTTTTGCTAACTGGTGAGAATATCCATACCTTTTATTTTACTCACAATTCAAATTTAGATTAATTATAATATATATTAATTATAATTATAATATATAACTTAGCTATGACATTTATTTTAAAAAACGAGTCGAAGGTTTTTCCTGCCATTTAATTTTGCTTCGATATAGCTAATGCTGTTACTATGGAAAAATACAAGTTGCGTGTTATTAGCTAATATGAGTTCTACCAACGCAGCTAGGACGTAATATTAAAGAAGGGTAGGATACAAGTTCTACAAGCAAACGCGTGATACTTGTCTGTTTTGGAAATGTTCCAGTCCGTTGGCTATTGTATTATTAAAATTAATTAAAATATTTAAAACTCTTAGAAACGTTATATAATGCTGCTTGACAGTGACGGCTGTGAAGGATTGTAGTTGCGTCGGTGGCTACTGTTCCTTTTTAAAAATGCACTTTGTATTAGCTACGGATCCGTGTATTTATGGTGCTCTGATTTAAATACACATGCATTTCATAAGCCATATGATATTAATGAACATATTATTTATGATAATCATATGATACCTTTTAAAATAAAGTTACTTCGTGAATAGAAAACTTATGATAATTATAAAAACCATATACCAATTTTTTTTTACTGAATCCCTAGCAGTCCTCTAGTATATTGTTATAAAGTTTGTAAATAGTGAGTATTTTGCAGACAACATTGAGATTACACTGGGTGCTACGAAATGTGGTTGCGCTAAAGTATGCCGTAAAAAACTCTAACGCCATGTTCGGTACCTTAGATACGTGGTTATTATACAAGTTGACAGGTGAGTTTACTTTAAAACATACAAAAATAATAGCGAGCATCAAGAGAACATCGAACTCTCGGTAACTGAATATCACGCCCTCGAAACGCGACAGTGACAGGCTTATCGTCAAGTAGTATCATACTTTACCTCATAACAAATTATTCAGTACATACAATACAGTACAATACTTTTACGCGTAAATTACATTTTAAATTTAAGTTGAGTAAATCCCAAAGATTGTGTATAGAAACCGAATTTACATGTTCAATTCGGTGTTTTAAATATATGGTCTATATGTATAAATCTAAATAGTTTTTTGTTTTATCATTACCTGTAAATGTTTTGATACGTTGTTTCTTTTATATATATGTGACGTCAGTATATGAGGCTTTAACCTGATTGGTAAACTCATGATCACCTAGTTCAAACTATTAAGTACAGAAATATGATATTTGAAAAGGGTGTTGATTTTTATTCAAGTATATATTTTGTAAAAGGGGATGCCAATGATTGCGTTGGTTATATTATTTTTGAGCTTGCATTTATATGAACGAAACTAGGAACAAATAAACAATTAATGAATAAGAATGTCGGCTTTCTTTTTTATTTAATCCCCTAGGCGTCCTGGGGTAAAATGAGAGTAAGGAGTCTGTATGAAAAAAAAAATAGATTTATTGTATGTAGCTTGATCTAGGGTTAGTTCCTTAGTTCTAACAACGGCCTAGTAATTTTTGCAGTAAATAATCTAAATTGAACTTAGTAGTATATAAAACAAGTGTGTTTTATTTAATTCTTTCTGTCTGCAGCGTAGATAGTAAAATTGGATTTATTAATTATTTCTATATAGGTTAATTTGTTTTAGTTAAGTTAAGGTTAAGTTATTTCTTACTAGGCATAGCAACATATAAATTCTAATAAAATAAATGACTGATACAAATCATATAGATTACGAGAGAGAAACCGTGAGCGGAAAGCTAGTAGTCATACAAAAATATCTAAGTCTATAATAATTACGAATGATGCAAGTACTGATTATCTTTGTACCTAAGCATATTCGTACATAACAAAGCGAGTGATATTTAAAACAAAAAGAACTTCCTTGTAATCGTTCTTTGAGATCATTATACCAATCTAGTTTTATATATATGAGAATATTTGTTAAGCAAAAATTTGTATAAAAGGAAAACCGCTAACACAAAAATCTAGACTTTTAAATGATCACATCAAGTGCACGTTACCTACGCTATTTGTTATGAGTTATATACAATAAATTTAATATGTGAAAATGAATTTTCTTTTATCATTTACTTTAAAACATTATAAATTAATATAGATATTCTACTGCGAACGTGGGGACGTCTCAAGGAGTTGAAAATTATAAGTAAACATTGACATTTTATAGTGGAGATATAGACCTTGTAAAACAGTTTAGCCGTGATTTAAGATTAGTAACGAAACAGAGATACTAATGTAATAATAAAAAAATGTATTGTGTATTATTTTTTAAGTATTGTACTATCTTTTATAATGTTATAAAGTGGAAAAGTTTTTTCGTTTCAACGCGCTGGATTTTAGTAACTACCAGTCGGATTTCAAAAGTAATTTTTGTATTTGATAGAACAATCTTTAGCTTTAGGCTATTTAACATCACGCTACGTTAATAAATAAAATTTTAGTTGCACGAGAACAAAATCGATATATTTAAATGTTCATCACAATTCAGCTATTTAATTTTACAGGTAGGAAGATACACATGACAGACGTATCATCTGCGTCAGCTACAGGGTTCTACGATCCGTTCACTATGCAGTGGGCAGGGTTGGCCCTGACTCTGTTAGATATACCCGCGGCCTCGCTGCCAACTGTCGTCGATACAGCAGGCGACCATTTCACAAGCACATCGCCAGAGATATGGGGACATGCGATACCTATTATAAGTTGTGTAAGTAACGTAATGCTTAGATTAGAAGATTGATGATGAAGATGAGAAGATTTCGGGTATAACAGTTCGCATAGACTTAATAATTATTTAATATTTTTGCCAGCTTTTGTACCTTTTTTTAATACGGCTTTGCTGCTTTTGCTGATAGCGTGATGTTAAATTACCTAAAATCTTCCTCAATAATTGCTCTATCAAACACAAAAAAATAATTTTTGGAATTCGTCTGGTAGTTCCTAAGATTAACGCATTCAAAACGACCAAACTTTTCCTTTTAATTCATCCTTACCGTCTATGGTTTTGTTTAATTCGTATATCATTCGCCTTATAAAGCCATCAATTGGATTTATAAGACAGAAAGGACACGTAGTATTGTTTCAAAGCTCTATGGGGAAGGGAATTTCCAGACCTACCGTACCAGGCTACCGTAAAGCATTTTCATTAGGCAGGTTGATCGACTGCCTTTTATCTAGTTGTACAATAAAAGTTTGATTGCAGCAGATTATTCGTGAAACTTCTTGATTATTAAATAATTTTGTCAGTATGCATCAATTAATAACTTTGTAATGAATAGTTTTTGTAAATAGCATGATAAAATATGATCGTTTCATATCTCATCATGCTATTTTGACCATTTATAACGCGGTTCTACGAAATGCAAAAATATTAACTACTAGCGGCTCGTCACTGCTTCGCACGGGTGGACATTTATTTTTTAAACATTTTGGGATAAACGTAGAGTAAATGTATTTTAATGTAGAATATAAGTTAGTTTGTTTTCAAGTTAATATTTATATGTTGCTCATAAAACTTTATATCTTTTTCCATAAACCTAGTTGCCTTCTCAAAGTAATTTTTTTTAAATTAATTTAACTTTTTATTTATTCGGCACCCCCTTTCTCGCCGCGTTTCCCGCTACGCTGCGTGAGCCACACAGGCCACAGCGCGGAGCGGCTGCGTTTCTTTTTCTATTTGTATTTTGTTTAGGTTAACATTTTTAAATTCGTAATCTCTTTTTGAATGGAATGCCTGATTTGTATAATTCAAAAAGTAATTTACCGGTAGTTAGGTATAATAAATGTTTACTCCAGAGTCAATCGTAATAATAATAATGCATAATTAAAATTTTAATTATTTGCAATTATTTCACTAGTATGAATAACTTGTAAATGGTTTTTCCATATCGACTAAATTGTGCTTGTAAAATTAATATTTTACATTTGTGTAAACAAACTTTTCGCTTTATAATATTAATATAGTTATACATATTATGTCATATTATGTTTATCTTTCAAATTTAAAACATTAAATGGAGAACCTTAGTTCGTCATGGTAACAAATTGTTCTTGCTTCTGTTAATAAATAATATAAGCGTTGAGTGAACAATAAAATAATCTCATGGACATGCAAGTGTCACACGTATCATTTTTCCAGTAATTATGAGGTAATTTGGTCGCACCGGCAATATATATGATGAAGTAAGGTTTTAACATAAATTATAATCGTCACGCTTTGTCGATAGTGTAGAACGCGAGTGAGACAATAGGGCAACTGCTATGCAAAATATGAATTATGATTTCATAATCCCTTAATAATTTTTCAGTTGTAAATATATTAATTTACCTACAAATATACTATCCTATAACTATATGACATTGGCAATACCTATATGTTTTAACTGGCTGATACACCCAACTACGTTCACGTGTTTCCGGTTTTAGTGGGTGTCTATGTCTTGAAGAAATCAAATTAAGAAACTTTACTTAATGTAAGCCTTGAATAGGCGCCTATGGACGTCAAAACAACCACCGGTTTAGAAAATAACCCCGTCATCGAGAAGAACCGGCAAGAAACTTGATCAGTTTTATATTTTTTTAGGTACATATATTTTTAAATACAGCATTCTTAGCGAATGCTAATAATAAGATTTTTTTTTTTATACTTAAGGTTTAGCGTTATGGCCATGATCTCACCTGATCTTAAGTGACGATACGGCCCAAGTTGGTAGACACGCTAAACCTGTGGAGGAACTGGCTCCCAAGTGCAACTGCCGGAACGCACCTTTTGGTATTTGGCGGCAGGTTTACAATTATTAGTAATTAATAGACACAGATTTGTACACTGTTATATTTTGTTTATTATAATCTGAGTGTAGTTTGTTGTCAGAATAGAGAGCGAGAGACAGACGATATTTTTCTTTGTTTCTTTTCTCTTTTTACACGTTTCACTCAGAAATTACTGATTTGACTGATTGATACTTTTTATCACACAGAACAAAAAGATTACTTCAGGATAGCAAATAAAGGATAATGCTTTGTAGTAAATTTTTGTCGGAATATTTTGCTCTTACCGGTAGCAGTCGTATGTATTTCGTTATCGCAATATCCGCTACTTAAAATTATACGTTCTTAAAAGGTTTTTAATTAAAACTATAAGTTTTTTTTATATGAGTCGCTACTCAAGTTATACAGTTATATTTAAATTATTCAAGGGTATTTTTCAACTTAAAATTATACGAGAATACGTTTGTATGGAATAAACATCGTCTGATTTCCTTTTAATAACTGCTTACTTATAGAGTAAACTGTATTTATGTAAATGAGTGTGTAGCTAAAGTTTCTCATTATATGTTATAGATGGCAGATCAAACTGCTTCAATGTGGGGTTCGTGCTGTTTCGATGAGGGTGAAGTTAAGTTGACCTTGGGTACAGGAACATTCTTCAATATAAACACGGGGAACACACCGCATGCTAGTGTGTCTGGTCTTTATCCAGTAGTTGGTTGGAGATTGGGCAAAGAGCTAATTTACTCTGCGGAAGGCGCTAATAATGACACCGCCTCGATCATTAACTGGGCGCAAAAGATAGGTAATTATAGCTGATTATACAAGTAGTAAATAATCCTTGCTAATATTATAAATACGAAAGTGAGTGTGTTTGTTTGGTAAGCCTAAACCGCTAAATCGATTATGATGAATTTTGGTATAAAGATATATGGAAGCCTGGAGACGGTGATAGGCTACTTTTTCTCGTGAAACCATTATTGGAAATGGGATAAAGAGAGGGATAAGCTTTGTATGACATTTTTTATTGTGTCATTCGACTTATTGCGAAAATGTAGTATAAAATAAAACTAAAAATAATATATTTTTATACTAATATCATTTCACTAAAATACATTGGGTGTTATTAAAGAACAGAGGAACCGCGATCGAAATATAGGGAGTACTAAAAATAAAATAATAGTTATGAAAATCCAAATAATTTCGGATTGATATAATGTCAAACGAGATACCGTAGAACATCAAAATTATATTATTATAAATTAAGTATTTTAAAAATCGATTAACTATGATTATTGTCCTTTTAAATATAAATCTTTGATAAATGTAATATCCATAACTGAACCGATTACATATGATCTTAAAATAACCAAATAAAGTTTTTGCGTGCCGTATGTCCTTGAGTTAAATATGCTTAATGTAATACAATTAAGTAAGCAATTCACGTATCTACTACTTGGTTACTTGGGATTTACTGTAACGGTTTGGGTGTAAATATGTTTACAATTTTTGTTTCTTCCCAAGCTTACTTAGATTGGTCTTGTATTTGTATAGCAACAAAAGAGACTGCATGGTTGGCCTATCGGGTTAGGCGGTTGCCTCTCACGTGTGTTGTGAGTTCGATCCCCACAAGAGAAAATTGTTTGTGTGAAAACAATTGTTCTAAGTCTATGTTTGAGCAAGCAACGAGCTTATATGGCTATTCTCACTTGACATTGGCGAAATTGTCTACATAGGCAGATGCCATAATATATTCTAAAAAAGCACAGGTTTTTCTCCCGAATATACTGAGTTGATGTTAGTTGATTGAATGTGTATACTTTATGATCTTAGACTAGGTTTATTTAAAAAAATCCGAACATCCTAGTTAACAGTTGCGCAGTGTTGTTTAGAAATGATTCTAATCACAAACTGGCCAAAAGTAAAATATTCACATTATCAAAACATCAGATTAGTTTATAAAATCATACTCATTTTATTCTAACAACTAGAAATCATTGACCATCATCACTATATTAATTATTCTTAGATTTCAGAATATAATAGTTCTTAATGATATTTTAAACAGTCGTGTATTGGATGATTTTATATAAACACAGTCTATTTAATTTACTCTTTGGTTATCGAATAATTTTCATTGATTTCAGGTCTATTCGAACAGCCTGAAGATACAGCCGATATCGCTGATTCAGTTCCGGACAGTGACGGCGTTTTGTTTATACCGGCGTTCAGTGGGATCGGGGTAACTAATATGTATTTTTGTTATTCCTACAGCTTTTTCCCTTTTATGGTGACAAGTTTTAGTTATCCCGACACAATTTGGCCAAATATGATCTAGTCATTTTAGACTTCGACTCCATAGGTCACCGCTTTTCAGGAGTCAGGTTAGTAGGTGGATTAAGTCAGTTGGAGCCTTTGGAAATAATTTGTGGGAATTTAAAGATAACATAATTGTCAGGCTAACTTTTTTAAATGTAAAGAAATGTAAGCTAATGAAGCGTTGATAACTCAGCAAAAACGTTAACTTGCGTTGTTTTAATTGTATTACATGAGTATGGTTACTTTGTATGAAGTTGAGAATTGCAGTAGTTTAATAAAGTCATTAACCTGCTCTAAAGTTTACTGCTGAAAGCAAGTAAATTAAAGCAGAACTATTTTTATTGACTAATGATAGATGGTAAATAACGGTGCTAGGTCCAGAAAAAAGTGGGTGAGGTGAAATGAAGAAAAGGGAGGAGTCGAAAAGAAATAGGAAAGGAGATAGACAGAGACAGGTTATTTTTAGAGGAAAGGCTAGCACCATCAAGTTGAAAATCTGCCCCCAAATACTTGTAAGACAGTCACTCTACTAGGCTTAGTGTGCACACCATGTTGAGACACATTGTCACTTAACATTCGGTAAAATTGAAGTCATAACGCTAGACCTATTAAATGTAAAAAATTGTTAAATAATATTTGTTCAACAGCCTCCGTACAACGACACGGCGACGGCGACAGGGTTCGTTGGTTTGAAGCCGTCTACCACTAAGGCTCATATGGTTCGATCTATATTGGAGGCTATTGCTTTTTGCACAGTTCAACTTTATAACTGTGTTTGTGCTGAAACTAACTACAATTTCCTTAATATTAAGTAAGTTATTTTATTCATTGAATTCTAAAATTACATGTATCAAGAGTTTCTTTTGAATAGTCATTGGAGGGAGAGTCTGTCATGTATTATTAATTAACATTGGGTAATACTAAATCCATCGCTCTACGAAGTTAAGTTGCTATTTCCAATCGTAAACAACTATTGAACTCAGATTAAAAGGGTAAACCAATATAGACTGAAAAGTGTAAAACATGTAATTAGTTCAATAAAACTTTAATTATTTGCTATTCGGTTGATATTGGTTTACACTGTTAATATAAGTGCTAAGTTAGTTTTTGATTAGAAATGAACCTAGTAAGTTAAAATATTAGCTTGACGCAATGAAATTTTATTTTTAATATTATCCAATGTACGATTTGTTCACTGTATACATTTTTTAACTGTCATTTAATAAGGACTAACTATTGTTCACGGCTCCGCTCGCGTTAACGTAGATTTTGTCAATCTAAAAGTTTTCTCTGATACATTCTATTTTTTTCTGTACTTCTAGTTCTGATAACTTATAAAAAAAGTTTCATGATGATCATATCAGTATGTTTCATAGGTCAGTAACATACCTATGAAGCTAATAAAAGCGTATTAAAAAAGCTTGATTCCATCATCCTCATTGATATTATAAATGCGATGTAAGTTTTTTTGTTAAGCTTTCACGCCGTAACTTCTTAACTGAGCATCATGAAACTTTTTTTATAAAATATCAGATGTACAGAAAAAAATGTAACGGAATCTTTGAACATGATTTTGACCCCTTCAAAACGTCGGATTAACTCGAAATTTGACATACTTATTAAGGACCGACGACAATTCAATATTTTAAACAGTTTGATCCGTTTTCCTTACTTGGATAATCAGGATTAGCGAATTTAGCGTATGACATCC
Organism: Actias luna; assembly: GCA_039707435.1. NCBI lineage: Eukaryota > Metazoa > Arthropoda > Insecta > Lepidoptera > Saturniidae > Actias > Actias luna. The sequence continues at coordinate 8,195,974 of JAZHAC010000006.1, read as the reverse complement.
CAGAGACCGTCAAAGTGAAACACTGGTCTTCTATGTAATAGCTAATAGAGATGTAAATATCATAAAGCTATTGCTAAATAATCAATAATGAAAAGTGAAAAATAAATAATAGTTAAAAAAACTAAAAAATATAGTTAAAAAAAACTAAAAAATATAGTTAAAAAAAACTAAAAATATAGTTAAAAAAACTAAAAAATACGTTTTATAGAAAATTCAACTAAAAATAGAAAAATAAATAATAGTTTAAAAAAACTAAAAAAATACGCTTTTATAGAAAATCCAACTAAAAAATTGAAATAAATTTGAATTAAAAATAGTGTAAGAAAAAATGATTTTATTTAAAAAAAAGCGTGGGGTGCTTTCCAGGATATTATCAAAATAACCCTTCTACTCATATCTGTTCATAAAATATTTATAATTATTGATACCTTGCACCCCACGCAATTTTTACAATAAAATCATTTTTTCTTACACTATTTTTAATTCCAATTTATTAACATTTATTTTCTATTTTTTAGTTGGATTTTCTATAATAGCGTATTTTTTTAGTTTTTTTTTAAGTATTATTTATTTAATTGTAACATTATGATATCGTCGATGACGCTAAGGCAACTTACTGCATGCACTTTGTAAATTAGAAACTAAAAATTGCAAATATTCAATTCTGTTCGTACGGCTTCATATTGAAATGTGTGTTTTAAATTATAATAATAAGTATATGTTTCGTCGGTTAATAAAGGTTTTGCGGTGTCCGTATACACTACTAACTAAGCTATCATCGCTTAAAAATTATCGATATAGAACCATTTCTGAATTATTTTTGTCTGTCTGTCACCTAATACGTCTATTTCACTAAAATTACTGAATATATTTTCATAAAATATCACACGGTGTAAACGAATACTGTAGAATATCAAATATGATACTTTTATCCAACAAAATAAAATATTTTTTACAAAATAAGCGATAACAGTAACAATTTTCTAGTAATTGATATTTTCGATAGAATTTGATGTAATTTTCTTTGAGTGGTAGCTGACAAACTTAATTGAAATCAAAACTATGTTGCATCTTTCTATGATACTAAAAATCAAGGCTAACGAAACATAATGACACGTTACTAAGATCATTGGTCCAGCACGACGTTGTTTGAACAGCGATGGAAACTCTGTGATGGAACATATCAAGGATCAAGTATCATCCCAGTGGTTCGCTTTCAAAGCTTTAATTGTTCTTTAGATTTTAATTTTTCAATATTTATGTGTAATTAATAATCTGACTGATATCTTAGAAATAATCTGATCTATTATCGTTTCTAATTTAAACATATAATAAATCTGTAGAAAAGTCGTTTTTGTACATCAAACATATTAAAAAAAGACCAGACCCATTCCAGACCCATTTCCAGCATTTTTGAAATTTTTGTCTGTTTGTCTGTGTATGAATCACGTAAAATGTACGAAACCAATGTAAATAACTTTTGTACGTATTACTTAGTTTTTGTTTAATCGCAATCGATTCAGTCTGTCAAGAAATATTAGATAATATGAATTTAAAGGGTTCTCACACACGCAATTCAGTTACTTGCAACGCCAATACAGAACTAATGTTGACAGTTGAACTCCATATTCGATAGATGGCGTTGTGCATATGACGTCGCATGTGACACGAATATTGACTGTACGCTTATCTACTGACGTGTTATAATTTTCAAGAACTACGCAAACGAAGTCGTAGGCACAGCTAATATATAATAGGTTAACACTTCTAGATTGGATGGCGGTGTGTCAAATAACGACTTCATAGCCCAGCTGGTCTCCGACCTGACCGGCTTGCGGGTGGAGCGGCCGCACCACGTCGAAATGTCTTCGTTGGGATGCGCATATATAGTTGGCTTACATTTAGGTCAGTTCACTCAATGAACTAAACTCATCTGTATAAACAGTGTTTGAATCGAATCAAAGAACAGTATTTAATTGAGTTTCAATTCATTAGGTATAATGATGTAAAGAAAATCGTTCGATTAATTTTAATAGTTCAAATTGTTCTAATAGTTACAGTTATTGTTTCAATTATTCGAGTACAACATTCTATTTGTGGATCATTCATTAGTAAATTGGAACACGCGCACACCACTACATTAAAGTTGTTTGTTCAAAATTACACCGTAAATCTATATAATAATAATAGAACGCGGAAAAGTTTGTTTGCTTCTTTGATCGCGCTAATCTTTGTAACTTAAAGTCGGGTTTCAAAATAATTCTGTTTGCATTTGATAGATCAATCATCGAGAAAGGCTTTAGGCTATTTAACATCGCGGTACCACCAATAGGGGCAAAGCTGTATTGAAAAAAGTTACGAAAACGGGCAAATACTATTGAATGATTTTTAGTTCCACGCGTACGAAGTCACAGGCACAGCTAGTCTTCTTATACTGAGTGAAGTCATATATATTATGATTAATTTAGTCCTTTTTATATTCGGATATATATTTATAAAGTTAAATCGAACTAAAAAGAGAAATGGACAATGAAATTGAATAACTAAGTAGTCCAGAATTATCTATGAATGTTTCCACTTCGAATGGTCATAGTCCTATCCCGATAAGTTCAATTGGTTTGGTGTGATTAACCGTCAATGAAATTGTATTTTCCTTTATAAATAAGCACAGCTGGTAGTGTTATATGGCCAAAATCTCACTTGATGTTAAGAAATAATTTGGCGTAAGTTGGTAGACACGCTAAGCCTAACTGAGGTACGTGCTCTCAAGTGCTCTCGTCTCTTCATCACGATGTTTGCCTTCACCGAAAGCTCTAGGTCATTGCAGGGATCCGAAATCACGTTCTTTGATGCAGCGTTCGTAAACGCTACCATAGAGCTATCATAGCTTGAAAATGCCTGCAATACGAAAAAAAATTTACTTGCATCGAGGTTTCATGGAACTACACAGTGATTTTTTTTATTAATAATTTATCTCAATTACAGGTATATGGAAGTCGAAAGAAGAATTGAAATCGCTGCGCAAAGTTGAACGCGTGTTCAATCCGCGGCCGCATGTCAGGAGGTCATACGACCCGATAGTCTCGCGGTGGGACGACGCAGTCAAACGCATGTGCGGTTGGTACGCAACCGATTCGAAAACTTTAAAATCTAATATAAACGATTCGTACCGTAAAATAGAAACCGAATCAACCTCTAAGGAGTCGGTGAAAAACGGCACTCGGTTGAAATAGCGGTGGCTTTTCTCTCTGCTCGTGTTGGTCGCATGTTCGTGCTTGTGCAGGTGATATACGTCTCGCCATGCACGTAAGACCATGGTGATAATAGATTTGTATAGAAAATTGTCGAGTTTATTGAGACGTTGGTGCTCGGTATGCGGCCTTTCATAAAATACGTTCGCATTTATGGGGTGTTAGGTTTTACATGCGTCTTCGCTCGCGTTATACGAGAGGATACGTGGGGGAGGCTGTATCATTTGTAAAGTAATATTGATAGGGAACGCGGAAAAAGTGACATAGCTTGACGAAGGGCGGAAGGAGGGAGGGACCTTTTTCAATCCTGTTAAGATCAAATTTTGCCTATTGACGTATTTAATGAACGGCCTCTTGTATTCGCTATTGGACACATCGAGTTGTAAAGTGATAAAACTGTTCTCCGGCATCCGTGTGTGACCTAAAATGCGTGTTTAGTGTCGTGAAAGGACCCATGACAAATTTCAAGTAAAAAAGTGTAATATTATTGCAGATACCATGATGCATCGGTGGTATTTCGGTTATATATATGTACATTAAATACCCATACAAGATATATTTATACTATAGATTATATAAAGAAGGGACGTTGTGGAACTCGGATATCAGATATCTGAAATAAAATAATGTTCGTAACTATAATCATATCTATTATGTTTAAAATTATTTCATATGAGGATAAAGTGGTATACATAGTTTTTTTTTTTAATGAGACGATTTTATAACACATCGGATATTTGGCACTTGTCAAAATAAATATATAAATAATACCTATTTCAGCTCTGAACATGTACTTTGACAAATGTAATATTTATAGCTAAAATTATCTGAAATAATTGGATATTCGAAATAATTTGATATCGTAATCTATCTAAATATTATATAATAGGTATAATCGCTTATCGGATCGGATAATGTCGGTTTTCACCTAAACCGATTATTTTTATTACAGTAAAAAAGATTTTTTATAGCCACAACATCCCTAATATAAATCTTTATAAACCAATAGATGTTATGTTTGTTGTAAGATTTTAAAATCATAATCAGATACGTAAAATCCTTTAAATTGATTTTTATTAGTTTTGCTCTAATGGGTAAAATGGGAAATTGTTTTCATTTCATTATACATTTTAAAATCTACAGTGTTTAATAATCAAAAAGTTAGGTAATAAGTAATGTCGGTGGTATAAAATAATATGATATACTAGGCTATAGGATATAATATGCTTGAAGTCATTTTAAAACAAAATATCAACACCCAAGAACACTCATGTATGCAGCATGAAAGATTTGATATTAAAAATAAATGTTAAACCAGCTTATAAATGAGTTTTTCAAATAGTAACTAATTTATTCATCTATAAACTGTTGTTTCCTCATACATTTGTAAGGTTTATTTTAACCTATAGTTGTTTTAAATATGTTATTTATTACGTAAGATATATGGGAAGATAAATGATATGATAATTATAATTGCTAAATTTAATTGAGAATTTCTTTACAATTTTAAACAAATTATTACAATGTGTTCTTGAACAAAATGATTAACGCTTTTTTTTCTTATTGAAAATCAGTTGAAATAATCTTATAGCGAGTGATGTACTTATAATAGGTACAGTTTATAGGGACGCTTCCACGTCCTTGGTGACGTTTGTCTGGGTACGTTCATAAACGTTGTACTTTAGCTGTGATGCGCGCTTAAACAAACAGACATACATTTTATTTTTATTACTTATTTATTTCACATACATCTAAAAAGTATAGATACGTTAAAAACACATTCTTCACATATTACAGATATCATAAAGCGGAACACCTTGTTTGTTTGTTTGAACGCGCTAAGCTTAGGAACTACCAGTTCAATTTCAAAATTTCTTTTTATGTTCGATAGAGCAATAATTGAGGAAGGCTATTTAACTATACTACTATTAGCACTATTACCTATTAAACTACCTATTAGACTATTAACACTACTAGCAGTAAAGCAGTATTGAAAAAAAGTAAAAAAAAAATAGGCGAAAATTATCAAATTTCTTTTTTATTTCCACGCGAACGAAGCCGCGGGCGTTGCTAGTATTTAAATGTAGGTAGTAATGTGTTTTGTAGTTAGTATTATAAATGACATGGTATATTTACTATATTAAGTTTTATGTAGATTGTACGAAAGTAATGTTTCTAGAAGGAATATTTTTTTTTTGTTTATGTAATAGTGTTCGTTCATGAATAGTGCGATATTCATAACGCTTATAATATGTGATGTAATATCATAAGTGACTGTTTAGTTCTAAGCTAAGCCAAACTTTTATTATGGTAACTAGAGATACCCTTAACAGATTGACTGCACGCACTGTTGGCCTTGTGATTAAAGCAGTTGGCTCGCTTCAACCGCCGCAACAAAGTGGGTTCGAGTCCCGTACATGGCAATTATTTGTGTGATTCAAAAATTCGTTCTGAATTTGGTTGTACTTGTATATGTTAATAAGGGCCTTCTCAGTTGATATTGCCGAAATTGAGGATGCTATAATATAAAAATCTTGAGGCATCCCGTTCCGGTACTCTTTAATATATCTTACAATTCAATTTGTTCTATTTAACAATTGAGAGGCGTAAAAGCAAGTCCGTTTTAGTCAAAAATTGGTATTTTTAAGTAAGTGCAGCAAAGTGTAGTGGTCGAACAATTCGTAGCAGTAACAATTTGGTGTACTTATAAAGTAGCAATTTTAGACAGAATGGGATTTGCTTTTACACCCCACAATTTGACTGTTCAAATTAGTAAATTTATGTTAATTCGAAAATAACAAAATATCGCAAAAATAAAGATTTGAAATAACAATGATTTATCTACATAATACATACACATTATAATATTTGCGCCTATTTATTGCGTAATCTGCTCAGTATTAGGACTCTCTTAAAATACTACATTACAACTTAGTCTCGTATTAGGTAAAGCTTAATATCCTCTGTCTGATTAAAACCACCATTATTTATGTAATATTATAATTGCATAAATAATTAGCATAAAATAAAATGATAATAAAGATTTGCAATGTGCATCGCATCGCGTCGGTAAATATCAATTAATGTAATAGTACCTATATAATAAATTGTACTGTATAAAATATTAATAATGTTGTTAAGAAATGGTGAATTGTGGTTATCAAATTTTCCAATGCTTTTGCTAGAAATTTGAATGAAAATGTATTATTGTTGCATTCCTAATCTTTGTAAATTTAAGTTACCTCCGTGTTCGTTTTATTATATTTTTTTTTGTTAATTTTATTTGATATTATATTATTGGGTTTGGATTTGTTTTGTTTTTTTTTGCTATTCTTTCATTTAGTAAGAGCCTGAGAGGTACCTACTCATAAAATGATAAGATATAAATACTTTTATGTATAGTAAGTAAGCTTATCCCCGGGCTTGATTATAAGGACAGTACTAAAATAATTTCGCCTGTTGATAAAACTACAATCCATTTCCAGCTGCCACTGTTTACCGGACTGCACACTATGGAAGGTACAAGTAGGGAGAAATATCTCTGTGTATGAAAAAGTGTTTCTCAAAATGCGTTAAATTTGGGTGGCGCTACTATGACGAAAAGGTAATTTTTTAAATATTATTATCAAGCATATGATTATATTTTAATAGTAAATCGAAGATAATATTAAGAGTTGATAGACATCTAAAGAAATAGACATTTTTGTAATGTGAATGAACTCCCATAAATAGAGATAATCTCTTTCCTCTTAGCTTAGTTACCGCCATTTGGTGGGGTTTTAAACTGATATTTACTGCTTACAGGTGGACGATTCTCTTTACCTTTATCCTCCATACTGTATTTAGCAAAATATTAAAGCAGTTGGATATACGTTGGCTGACCCTAAAATATGACAAACCTAACAAGTCACCGTGACTGGCTTATAACCATGTGTATGGCGGTCGCTTATCAGTCGAGTAGTTATTCTTAGCATCCCACCACCTTGCTTATTTATTCAAAATATAACGGTGCCTCTATGGTGAATTTGTTTCTTGTGTGGTTTGGTCACGAGGAAGGCGACAACTGTCTGGACTCACGATCCACTTGATCAATTTGCTTTAAATACAATGTTCCAATGCTTAAAGAGCAATGGAAAGAGCCATGCTCGGCCTGCATCTGGTAGATCGTCTCCCAAACGTCTAATAATTCAAAATTCAAATCATTCTAAACTAACAACTCAATGTACTATATTTGCTATTTACTCTATTACTTGATTATAAATTTATATTAATAAAAATAAACTAAACTGCAACCTGTGTACTATCTTTCGTTTATTTTTGTGACTAAAATGGCATAATAACTATGTTTTCTTTTGGTTTTCCATGGCTATCCATTTTTCACCAATGAATACGATTGACGATACTATGTATCCAACAAGCAGTACACTGAACGGTATACGTTGGTCTTGCAATGTTAACTTCTTACTAGGGCGCGGTTCAGGGCGGTATTTTGGCAAAATGTTAGGTATATTCAGTGTAAATTGTGTCCATCGGTAGTACGTGTTCGGAAGTCCAGCTTGTAACATCCGCTCCATAAATATTTTTAAATCTTCGGTGAACGGGAATCCTGTAATGAAAAAGATATTATTTTGAGATATTTTAAGTGGCTCTGCCGTAGTAGATTCATACTCTCCAGGTTTCTTTTTTACTATAATTAGGAATATTTTTAGAGTGTCTGTCAATTTTTCCACCATCATAATAATCAGACTTTTTGGATTATTATTAAAGATATGTAATTAAACGCTATTAAATTGTCAGCACGGGACAATTTTTTTTTTTAAATATCATTGGTGCAGTCTGATTCCATGATCTGTCATCGATAAATTACGCTTATGATTGATAATAGAATACAATATCAGTTATTTCATGCTGGATCAATTATATTTTGTAGGTAATATAACAAAATACCTTACTTTTACCTTGCGCTGTACCTGTCAAACCTGTATATTCCAGACAGACTAATAATTCCCTATACAACTATCATAAACGACATTTTTGAGCTATTTAACTAGTTGGGTCAAATCCGTGTCGCGAGCTCTTGGCATATTAGTATTTTCTTATTATCACTATTCACATATAGAAATGAAAGGTCATTTCGGAAAATTAACTTGAATATTTTTTTATTTTAAATCAGCTGCTGCGCGACGCGATAGTGATTCTGGGCACCTCAGTATATATTTTTAGAACCTCTGTACCTGAGATTGTATTATGCATACGTCAAGCTGTAGGAAATTTATAATTAAATTAATTTATTTCTCAGAATTTACTGTTAAAAATTGGATTCAATGTCGTATTGGGATAATGTTTTACTTGCCAGTTGACTTGTGTCGGTAGCTGCTTTTATTTTATAAGCTTTCTTGGGAGCTGAGCATATTTTATGTTATTTATATTGTTAGCAATTGTCCTCCACGACGACACAACTACCCTCATCACTACTTATAGCCACTGCCTATAAAAGGGCAGCTAGACCGCCGATGCATTCACTTAGTTCCGAGCGTTCGTCGCGTGCACATCAGTTGTGTTGCGTTAGCGTTAGGCCGTAGCAAAGTGGTTTCTTTTTATTAAGAATTTCTGCTTCTGATTGATAAAATCAGACGTGGGATAAGTAACTTCTAGCCCACAGAACAGAGTAGTTTTAGTAAATATGACTGGCGGATCCAGTCGTAGATCGCGACGTCGTTCTAGTAATAATAGGTCGCGGTATCGGTCACGTAGCCTAGCCGATCGAGTGTTTCAACGCGGAATTGTCCGTTACGGCGTCGTTCCTGTGGTAGTAGAAAATAACACTACACACCGGAACCCCAGACGTGTTCTGGGCGGGTGTTCTGGGCGGGTTTTGAGTCAGGGTCAGGTGAGGCCGAGCCCACTTAAGGTCGAGGCCTTTGTAAATTCACCGGTTCCTGAGATCGTTCGGCAGAGTTGTGAAGGTTCTACCAAATGAAGAATATGAGCTTGAAACTGCATAGCGGCAGTTATGAAAAACTACACAAGCAGCGGCGCAGTATATGGTGCCTTGGCGTGGTGAGTGGTGCCCTGAGTTATGTGCAGCCTTCTTTGAGGGTATGTAAAAGCTTTTATTATCTGAACTACAGGCGTAAAGCCTTGGCGTTCATTATCTGAACTACAGGCGTAAGGCCTTGGCGTTCAATTATCCGAACTTCGGGCATATTGCCCTGGCGTTCGTTGAACTACAGACCTAACATGGTCTTGGCGTTCTGAACTACAGGCTTTAAGCCTTGGCGTTCATTATCTGAACTACAGGCATAAGGCCTTGGCGTTCAATTATCCGAATTCGGGCATATTGCCCTGGCGTACGTTGAACTACAGACCTAACATGGTCTTGGCGTTCTGAACTACAGGCTTTAAGCCTTGGCGTTCATTATCTGAACTACAGGCGTAAGGCCTTGGCGTTCCATTATCCGAACTTCGGGCATATTGCCCTGGCGTTCGTTGAACTACAGACCTTACATGGTCTTGGCGTTCATTAGACTTCAGGCATATCTGCCTTGGCGTTTTACTTTCATACACAGCCTGGATGGTGACAACGACTGGAAGCTCAGCTGGAATAAAAGCTTTGAATCTACGAAGAAAAATGCCTGGGCTTGATGAAAATACGGTTGCACACGAGCCACAGAATAGCGCATCACGCTTTGGGGCCGGTCACTCTGTGCCTTCCCTAAATGTGGACCAAGATCTTGGAGCTGCCGTTGTTGTCGGTCCAAGCAGTTTGATTCCAGGCTCGGGAATTGGACTGTTAATGCCCCTACTGGAGGCAGAGACTTGGTCAGTCAATGAAAACGGCACCGGACCAGGCTTCAGCCACGGAGCTTGTGTCGAGGGCGACACTTGGTCAGGAGAGGCCGTGTTAGCAATTGTCCTCCACGACGACACAACTACCCTCATCACTACTTATAGCCACTGCCTATAAAAGGGCAGCTAGACCGCCGATGCATTCACTTAGTTCCGAGCGTTCGTCGCGTGCACATCAGTTGTGTTGCGTTAGCGTTAGGCCATAGCACAGTGGTTTCTTTTTATTAAGAATTTCTGCTTCTGATTGATAAAAATATAATAATACAAGCTCTGGCAGATCGTTCCACATCGCCATATTTCGTTTTATAGTTACATCTTGTAAATTGAACGTAATTACACACATTGTGCAAATATTAAGATCGGTCCAGTAGTTTCATAGTTTATCGTGGACAAACAACGTAACACGGAACTTTTTATATGTATACACACTTTTATATAATTTTTACATACTTACCAGCTTTAGCGATGTATGATAGAAAATAAGATTGCAAACAATCCTCTAGGACATATAGCAAGGGGCTTCCATTTTCGTCTGTGTGATTCAACATAATTTCTAGTCTTGAATCAAATTTTCTGCCTAGAGTTACAACATTTTTGTTTCGAAGTACGATATCTGCGTGACGAAAGTTTTATTCTATGTTATTCATGAGATCCTTCGACTTTAGTATCTTATACATATCATATACATATATTAGAAACAATGATGGCTCCGTGATAGTGTTTACAGACACTATGTCAATCGACTTGAGTTTGAGTCTCAGTAATGAGTGTAAGCTTTTGATGTAAGAAAACATCGTGATGAGGCAATAGCAAACTGAAAAACTGTCGTCAAGGACCTAAAGGTATTTTGCGTCAGCTGCAGTTGTGAGCCAGTTGCCCTATTAGGAGACTACCATATTAATTACCGTCATGGGCCACAACAACACTTACGGAATAACAAAATGTCATTGGTAAAAATAATACGATACTGTCTGTTATACATTTATCAGCACTAATTATTAGACAGTAGAATACGGAACACATTGCTTTTGTAATTGAATTGATTTTTTTTTCTTGATTTCTCTGTATGCGAGGAAACTCGAATTACCTCTGAATTGAGCGAGGTTTTTCATCTACAAAGCTGTATTAGTACACGTATAATTTGCATAATTATTTTTTGATCAAGCATATTTTTTTTAGAAAAAAACATTTGGTAATGTTTTTATGAAATTAACCACAATCAAATAGACAACAAGTCTATGCTTATATTTGTTACAAACAACACTTTAAAATTATATACAACAAAGTGTAACATTTTATTTTTGTCTTAAATAAATAGATCTAATTTGTGGGTGTATAGATTAATAGGTAGTATAATAATTATTTCTTTTAAGATTGCTAATTATTGTACATTTTACTTACTAGATTCCGAGTGTTTAAGCAATTTAACGCGTCTGAAAAAGATCTCTTGCATCTCGTTATTACTGTATCGAAACGGTTTTAATAGTTCGCGGACTGGAGCAGTTGTGTAAAGAATATTATTCGATGAGTATAATTCTTTTAGAGTGCTTAATTTGTTATAGCGGACGAGTGTCGTGAAAGAGTAGTTAATATGCCCCTGAAGATAGAAAACACTATTTTTATTAACAGTTTTGTGAAAGTAGACGAACTAATTTAAACATATATCGCTGTTTCAAGGATAAGACAATTACTGTCTCTATCCAAATTTTTGACTACTCTGAATCATGCGATTTCTAACACATAGGTATCTTAATTGTAACTTTTGGAAAAAACTGGACTAGCTTTAAAATATAGTCAGGTAAACTATTATAGGTATAGACAACAGATATATTTTCAACTTGACGATAATAACAATATGGGTGTAATATTTAAAACACAACAATGCTATTATTTAGTGACTATGTTATTCTTATGTGTGAGCTGAAACTTATAAGTTTTACGGGATTAATATTGTTCGTTGACCTTAAAAAAAGAATTAAATAATTTTGAATATCAAAACCCACCTGATAAACACCTAAAATTATTATCGAGCATGATAGAGAAATTCCCCGTAAAAAATAATATCTTGAATGTTTCCTGATTGAAATTCCAAACAACATGCAAGTTATATAATCGAAAAATTGCTTGTGTAATTTCGATGAATCCTCGTTCTTTACTATATTTGAAAACCACGAAACTATGCACAAAGCGGTTACACTTGTTGATATTAGTATAACTGACCAAAAACTGTATGCGTGATATGGATAATACCATAAAGGCACAAGGTCTGGTCTAGGAAGTAAAATACACAGGGAATCATGTGTTACATAATGTAAATAATGAAAGATATCATTTGCGTACATAACCATAAATCTTGAATTAAAGGAGATGTCGATTTTTCTTTTAATTATACACCCAAGACTGCCAGTAACGGCACCTGTATCATTATCCATATACCCATATTGAGTACAATTTATATCTTTAAGAAAGAATATTCTGAACTTGAAATGGTTTACAATATCTTGAAGTATTAATCCGTCTAAACCGCAGAAACCGTTTGTGATAGTTTTGTTCCATTTTTTATATTGAGTTATTTTATTACAATCTAAAATTGACGTTGGAAATCTATAGAAAATACTTGTACTAAGTGGGTATCCCTGAGTTAGTCCTTTACCACTACTAATTATATCAGCGGATAATTGGTCAAATGTTTTCGGTTTCAATATTTTTATTGTTCGATCGAATAGCTCTGAATCCTTTTGTATTTTTCCATCGTAAATAACATATGTGCCTGGACACGTATACGGAAATGTGAGGACGACGCGAATTATTTGATGTTTTTGCCATAAACTGTTCAGAAAACTTTGTATGGATGTAAATATAGGCACGCTGAATTTTTCGTAATTACATATGAATTTAGTTTTGTCAGTTGATATTATGTATAATAAGTTAGAATGAGATTTAATGACTTCCTTTAGAGAGGAACTATTCAGGAATTCATAGGTCAAATCTCTTGTTATGATGGCCACGTTGGGTTTTATCGACGTGATCACTTTCTTCGGCAAATTATTTATACCACCTTGGAACAATAATAACGATTGATTCTTGTGAATATTCTTTATCAAACAATCTTTTAGCATTGTGTTAGTGTCGTGATCATAATCCAAAAGTATTGTGTGATGCTCAGTTTCAATTATGCTAATACGTAGGCACTGGTTCATAACATCTTCCGATACTTTAATTTTGTATGTTTTTATTATTGTGAAAAAAGTTAGATAAAATATTACTTTCATAATTATTAATTATTTTATGTATTTCTACTAATCTTCCTCGAGTCCATACAAATGTTGAGAAAGGGATAAAACTATTACTATATATTGAAAATATTTTAATTTTGTTAATGTGTGTTGTCACAGATAAATCAAGGTAAATGTTATGTTACATTTCCGTACTTGTTACATTATTTATCTAACTCTCTACAAGGTGTTAATATACAAGGGCTTATCTGTCATATCGATCATACTATCAGGGTTCGGAAAGCTTTTATCTTAATTATTGTTATCATACGACAATCGTGTCTAACTGAATCCACCATTTTATTAGAGTCTACTACTATTTATTGGAGTCTTCTAATTTGAAATTTGGTTTTTAAATATGACTTCGTTTGAGTTAGTCAATTATCTTTAATAACTTTTAATATTAGTCTAGTCTAACCAAAGATAATACCATATGACATTGAAAGGGACTTACAGTTATTTGTATTATAAACATTTACTTCTCTCGTTATTGTATTCATCATATATTACGAACTAATCTCGAAAATATCACGTTCTGATCACAGGCAATACTCACAATATATATTTACAAATTGCGTTATCTTGTATAAAATGTGGTCTCAAGTACTATATTCCGCAATCGTTTGCTTCCATTCAAAGAAGCGATGACGAAGTTTACATTATTACTACTGACATTTTTTGTAGCATTTGTAAAAATGTCTACGCGCTCCTTATCAAATGGATTATTTTTAAAACCCGAGATTCTGAAGACAGTATATTTGATTCGAGAAGGTAACGATTATATGGATTATGATCCTAATCAAGAATTTATACAAGATTTTACAATGTTTTCACCTTGTATCAATTCTAATGTAATTAATTATGTTGATGACAAGAAAACAAAGATAATGTTGTAAAGCAAACTTCCAATGATGTCACAATGGTTACTTATCGCAACAGAAAAAAACAATAACGGCTTACCTACTAAATGTAAACTAAACATTTTACGAAGCTGTGCATGGAATGTCTTTGTAGTCAATATAGTTATATTTACATATATTTTAACGATAACCATATTAAATGTTTATTTATTACTGTTTTTTTTTATTTTCAAAGTCCCCACAAAGCATATCAAGAATCAAGAATGGCACTGTAACTAGTTTTAATTTATATGAAACAGTAATGAAATATATTAATACCTGGTTGTAGAACACGACAATTTTGTCATCTAGAGCCCGCGACTTCATTCGCGTGGATTCGAATCATGTTTCGTATAATTTTAGACCATATTTATAGTTTTGTGGACACGAAATTAAGCGATGATGGCTTAGTTGGTAGCGTGTACGGACGCCGTGTCAATGGCCGCGAGTTCGAATCCCTACAATGACCCCTTAGCTTTCGGTGAAGGAAAACATTGTGATCAAACTATGGTGTGGTGGGAGGGCTTTTTCTAATGCCCGCATGGCTAGTTCCCAGCCTTAAGTCGAAAATCTGCTGCTAAATGCTTATAGGTGTATCTCTCTACTACTAGCTTTAGGTCACATCGTCACCTAAACATCAGGTGATATTATGGCTAACGCTAGACCTACAATATAAAGCATATAAAATAATGCTAAGTCCATAACAGACTTTTTCACGCTGTTCAAAGAATGTTATGTTGGACAAACGATATGTATACCGTGTCATTTTTGATTGGCTATTTTTAGTACTCTAATACTGCAAAAAGACGAAATATAATTGTGATTTTTGATTTATTGGTCATCTACCAATAAAAATAAACAAAAATACATTAAAATCCGTCGAGAAGGGAGGAAGGAAGAAACGCTTTTATTTTGCGGAATAAAGGCTTTTCTTATGGAATAGAGGGCAAACGAGCAAGTTTGTCACCTGATGGTAGGTGATCACTACATTGTAGGTGGTTGCATTCGAACTCATGTCCTATGACGCGGCGTTCCTACACGCTACCAGTGAGCTAACGGGATAAACAGTATTTTATTTCAAAGACAAATTATATTGTATTATAATCTTAAATATATAATTATAATAACCCTTCATATGAGTATAAAAAGATTAAGGATCTTTATTCAACTGAGTCGAGATTACCATACTCGTAATGATAAACTTGACACGATTACCACTTTTCGATTATCACATTTCGGGTAAAATCATAGTTCACCCAGCTGCCGGTAGACTTATCGGAATGATAGCTACGTCTGCGTCTGCGATGGAAAGCAGATCTATAGGTAGTCACCGGTGATTGGCTATTAACTGTTTATTATAGAGTACAATGCCTTTACTTTGCCTTACTTTTATGAGCATTCTAATAGGCACATAAAACATTAGTAAAAGTATGCACAAATAATAATATATACAATAATTGTATAATTAGATGATTCGATAAGATCCTGCCACACTGTTTACAGATAGCTACTGAAGAAATGCAAAAGTCAATTTGCGGAGGACCTGTTGGTTAGTTAGGCTCACGAATATTTGTTCGTTTTCCAGCAGCAGCCCAAGCTGAAGTTCGGCCATTCTGGCACCCTCGCGCCCGCTGCCTTGGGGCTGAGTGCCCTCAGCATTCGCCCCAAAGAGTTCGGTAAATCTGTCCAAAGCCTTTACGGCTATCACCGTATATCAGGTCGAAAAAAAATCATTTCGCGTCTAAATTTGATTGTAATATTAATTAAACTTTTGTTTTAGTGAGGTAGATATTATAATAAGCAGATATTACAGAAATACAATATAAAATGGACATCCGTTTAAAAGGGAAAAATTATAATATTTGACTAATTATTCAAGCATTAGAGAACAAAAATAAAACAAGATATTCTTATTAAATTAAATATTTATAATAATAAGTACAATATACATTTTTGGTAAACACTTCTCATGAACAAGATTAATGAGAATATTCATTATTAAATACAAAATATAAAAGCTATAGTTATGAACATATACTTCTTAACCTACCCAGGTAGGAAGAACTTTTATTCTACGCCCGTCGAGACTTGATAGACCGTCTTCAAAGTTAAATGCATCCAGGTTAGTCAATAAATCGCCACTTGGATTGTCGCCACGGAAGGCTGATCTTTTAGCCACCTTGTGTGTAACCTGTGTTGTTCCCTCTGTTGGTGAGTTTGTTGTAGTATCTACATATAGCACCACTTGCGGTGTTTCATCTATTATTTCTATGACACCAAACAAAACGGCTCCATCATCGGCAGTTGTAGTAGTTTCCATGTTATTTTCTGTAGGCAGTGGTGATGTTTCACAATAATATGTAATTAGTGTTATGCATAATAGAATTCGTAACGCGAATGCCATTATGAACAAATTATATAAAGTTCTGTACTTTTCAAAGTGCTCTGTCTCCAGTCGTGTGTTGATTTGATGATCCCTTCGACATGCACTTAGTTTTTATACAAGCTAAATTACATATGCTAACGAACCAGTATCCAGAATCGGTATCATTGGCGTTTTGTGCGTACGCATCGTCTAAAGAGAAACGCAAATATACTCAATAACATGATGACCATGGACGTGTTGTGATTTATATTGAAAATTGATGAGAAATAGTTTACTTAAATAATTTTGTTTTTAGAGGAAATCGCAATAAAAGAATGACGCGTTATCCTTCCGTTTAATATTATTGTATGACTAAGGACAAGGCCGACAGATATGTACATTATATGTAGTGTGCATTTTTAAGAACAGTATTTCGATAGGTACTGAGACTGAAAAGTATTGATTCCTATTAGTTTTAATTACAAGTATTTTAAATAACACTTGGAGTACTAAACTAGAAAAAAAACAGTTCTCACGGGCTTGTTCCACAGATTGGTACGATAAACTGATTCAGTTTGAATCAAGTTCCGTATTGTATTTTACAAGCCCTCATATTCACGTAAGCTTCTCTGAACAGGTTGTTATTTTGGGATAGATGTTACTCCTTGGTACGGCTGTTGATAATTTTTATAATATCGGATTTTTGATATATCGATATATTTAAATATATCAATATTGGAGTCTGGTATATCGAAAAAAATATCGATATTTCGATATATCAGCTTTACTTAAAAAAATCTTAAGTCAGTTCAAAAAAATTAGACTTTCTAGAATCCAGTATATATATTTATTAAGCAAATTATATTATACTTTATTAAAAAAGTTAGGATATATTTCTTAGTAATTATTGTTTAATTTAAATGAGACGATCGTGTGTACTAATATTTTTCAGTAAGACGTTTTAAAAATATTAGTGTTTAGCAAACCAAGATAGGGTTAAGTCAAGTAGCCAAGGTTTTCAGCTACATTACAATGAAATAGTAATTTTTCATAACCTCACTTTTTAATTTCACTCGCTGTTAACTTACAGTCTAACTAGAGTTAGGGATGCTAAGCTATTTATTCTGACGTGACAAGTACCAACAACGACGTGTTCATATGCCTTCTTCTCTGTTTCCTTTTGTTGGGCACGCTCGTCACCAACTATTACCTAGGTAGGGAGGAGGCACAGTACAATCCTGCCTCGCCTGCCATGGCACAGTACAAACCAAATTTAGTTTCCAGATCCCGAAGTAAAGGGTTCAGTTAGTACATTTAGCTTTTTCGATTTTTATTAATAGCTAGTACCGCGTTCGATTTTCTCCTACGCGATTCGGCAACAGTCCAAGCCGAGGTTCGGTCACAAGTGACACCCTTGCGCGAGTTGCCCCTCGGGATCGAGCGCCCTCCACGCTCGACCCCTAGTTCAGGTGAAGCTGTAAAAGCCCCTCAGGCTAACAGTGTAGGTCCCATAAAAAAAAACCAACAACGTTATTTAATGTATGTAAATTTAATATATGTAGCATAGATTATTGTAATTTTTATACCACACAGGATTATCTTATATTTCGTTTTAGATAATAAATAAATAAACTACGAAAAGATAAAACCATAATGTATTCTAAATAAAGTAAAGTTTACGATGATTATATAGATTAAATAATTAAAAATAAACTTAATTTAGAAAAAAATATCAACCATCGATTTTTACATTTCGATATCGAACTCTGGATAGATCGACCAAAAAAATTAGTAATAAATATCGATATTTCAAAATATTAATATCGATATTTTGATATATCGATTTTTTATCAACAATCCTACTCTCTGGTTCGGGAAAAGTTCGAACAATTTTTTTTTATTTAGTCTACATTCCTCTCAATGCTCACGACGATAAAAAGATGCGTTTACCCACATCACGTGACGGCCACGGTCCAATCTTCAGTAAAGATATGTTTATTTTTAATCACACTAAGCTCACAACAACCCGTCTGCAAGGGTGGACCCATACACAATTCAACTTGAGTTAATGATTGTTGTATTGATCGACGGCAAATGAAGCGTGAAAAACTGGTTCGAGGGCGTGAACATTGTGGACAACTACGTGGAACGTAGCCTTGGTATAGCTCGCTCTCGTAGATACGTCATAAATTTTATAACCTATGTTACTCTGGCATAATATAGCATTCTAATGTCGAAAACATTTTTGAAATCGGTCCAGTAGTTTTTGAGTTTATTCGTTACAAACAAAGATACAAATCTTTCCTCTTTATAATATTCCTATTGATGTATAATCTATTAGCAGTATGTAAAATTCATTATCAGCTCGTTTTAGACCACTGCTATACAAGGCTTTTTTATGTGTATCTATTGCATTCTAAATTAATGATTTATCAGTTATGTTAATTATTTCGCCTATAATATTGTATAATTAATTTTATTACGTTCTTTATTCGTACTCTTTTAGTTCGTTAAAATAATTAATTTGACAAGATACGCTTGTGGATAGTGGCCTAGATGTGCATATTTGAAATAATGTGCAGCCTATATTACGTAAAGTTAATTTTGTACGTTTGTATACATATCGCGTCGTAGTACCAACGTTGAAATAATACTGATGATGACGAGACACTCTGTACGATTGAATATATTTCTATTGTTCTTTTTATTTTAAATTTTATTTTGGGTTATTAGATTGGTTCATTTCTGTAACCAAGATATTCACTAGTAAGTAAGAACTTCACTTGGAGCCAAGGTATCTAATTAGTAGTGTTTTGGGCGATACATAGCCAAGTTTACATACTTTGCCAAATATCGCTTAAGATATGTTTATATTTCTATTTTATTATATTGTAACATATTAGGTGACATTGAGTTAACATATTTTTAACCAAACGCTATTTATTTACTCAAACTAATCTGACGCCGTTTATTATATATGTACAATGTTTTTCGCATGTTTTTTTTTACCTGAACAGATCCATTTCTCTAACGCTTTCTCTTAACGGGGAGGGTGACATTGGATATATGAAATCTGTCAAATGAGAACCAAGAATGCTCATTAAAAGCCCACATTGAATAAAGGTTGCATCACAACTTGAATTCTTAATTGTGGCTGCCTCTCAATTGTAACTGCCGGAACATACCAATAGGTATTTGGCACCAGATTTTTAACTAGAGGATGGTAACTAGTCAGGAAGGCATTAAAAAAAGTCATAAAACCATGCATTTTTTTTAATGATTTTTGACTACTAGCTCTTACACGCGGTTCTCAAAAGTTCTCTATCAAATGCTATTAACTTATTTATTTCAGAATTTTGGCCAATACTACCTGTATAGAAAATGAACTTACCTAAAATTTAAAATGATGAGCAATTATTCTCTAAATTTTGAATCAAATCGGACGGCGCAAAGAAAAGTTTTATACAAATTTTATCCCTCTCTTTACCTCACTTCCTATAAGTTTTTGGAAAGAAAAAATACCTATCATCGTCTCCAGAGCCCCCCACCTATCTTTATATCAAAATACATCGTAATTGATTCAACGGTTTACGCGTGAACACGTAATAAACAAACAAACTCACTTTCGCATTTACACTGTTAGTAAGGACTAGTAGGACGTTTATCGTGACCAATACAAAAACAATCCGTAAGTATCATAACATATGTAAGTATGAATGCGTAAGCTAGTACTTGTCTAGTGTGTTAATAATTTAACTACATAAACATAAAAACCTTGTTTTCCTTATTGTGCTGCAGAAGCTAATGTTATTACATTTAGTAAAAAATCGAAATAACTAGGGATCTAATGAGTAGATATATTTAATGTACATTATGTATTAGTGTGTGTAATGTATTAATTAGTGAAATGTATAATAGTCGCAATATCATTTGATTCATTATTGACTCTTTTGTCTTATAACAATGTTACATCGTTTTCGAGCACAGAAATACCCGACCTACCCGATCTACCAAACTATATATAATTTTGAATAATAATGGATTTTTTATGATCTGTTCGAATCTAAGAAAAAAATCTTTCTATGACCTTTTCCAAACTTATTTCTTATGTATGATGATACCAGACGATAGAAGTTGGAACAACGGCTGCTTGAACAAAATTATCAGACACTTGAAGTATTTACTCCTAATTATATCATTAACAAAATTATTACAAATACAGCATACAGCATACAGAAGGTCATATTTTATGCTCTGATGAAACATTTATAGAACCTAGTTATACGAGAGCATGAAATTTTGAAAATTTCAGGATTTTTTTAATTATTTTTGTCAGGTTTAGAACAAAAATGATATTGGGATGGAAAGAACAAAATATCAAACTCTATTTTTAAATAATGAACTGTACATATATAATACAGACATGGTCTACATTTTAATGCTATCAACTTAATATTTCTCTAAGTAGACTTAGGAACTTATACAGTTTCGCTCTTGAATTACATTTTGTTACTAGCTGTGACTCTGACTTCACTGACGCAAAACTAAAAACAATATTATTATTTTTGTTATCGTTATTGTAACTATTTTCAATATAGCTTTGCTCTTATTGGTGATTTATTGGTTTTTGAAGCGATGATAGCTCAGTGGTAGTGTGTACGACTTTACGTCAAGGGACGTAAGTTCGAATCCAACCACCTACAATGAGCTTGAGCTTTCGGTGAAGGAAAACATCGTGAGGAAACCACAGCATGGTGGTAGGGCTTCTTCTAATGCCCGCCTGGCTAGCTTACCACCCTCAAATTAAAAATCTGCCACCAAATCCCAAAAGGTGTGTTCCGGCAGTTGCGCTTGAGAGCCAGTTCCTCCACAGGTTTAGCGTGTCTAGCAACTTGGGCCGTATCGTCACTTAAGATCAGGTGAGATTATGGCCATAACGCTAAGCCTTAACTATAAAAAAAAGCGTAATATTAAATAAATAGCTTAAAGCCTTCTCCAATGGTTGCTCTATCAATACAAACAAACTTTTCCGTTTTATAATATTAACTAGCTACTTTCGCAACTTCTTACGCGTCCAACAAAATAATACTTAATCATTTATTTCCGTTTTTGTAACTTTTTTCAGTACGGCTATGTTCCTATAATCGGTAGCGTGATATTAAATAGTCTAAAGCCTTACTCAATCATTGTTCTATTACACGTAAAAATAATTCTTGAAATCCAACTTAGAGTTCCTAAGATTAGCGCCTTCAAACAAACAAACTTTTTCTTTTTATAATATTAACTAGCTGTGCCTGCAACTTTGTTCGCGTGGAACTAAAAATTATTTAATAATATTTGCCCGTTTTTGTAACTTTTTTCAATACAGCTTTATTTCTATTAGTGGTAGCGTGATGTTAAATAGTCTAAAGCCCTGCTTTATCGTATACAAATGTTTTTTTAAAATCCGATAAATATTTTAAACTAACTTTATCTGCACAAGTTTACACGAATCGAAATAATAGCAATTAATCGATTATCGAAATGAAGGCCATCATAAAAATACCTTTAATACCTACATACCTTTACTTATATTTTGTAAAAGTAATTTTACATTGTTTACCTAGGTAGCTATAAATAAGAATGCTAGTATGTACACTCACCAAAACAGTTACTCAAGCCAATTTAAATTATTTATTATTTGTGGTTAAAACTAGATTTCTGAGCGATGGGGTATTTCACAATTATTATACACGAATATTAACATGTAGTCATCCAAAATAGACATGAACAGGTGCTAATACGCTTTGTTACTCTTTATTCTTATCAGTGTTATGTTACTAATTTGTTAGCATCTCAACTGAAGTCAAGTTTCGTAATGAAACGGTCACTTATCGGTTTGTTTATAGTATTTCTGTTGTAAAATCGTGCGTCAGTTTTGCACCACAAATAACAATGCGCATTATCCTAGTGTACAGATTCAATAAGCTTTAATATATTGTGTAATCAAAGATTTATGATATATAAACCGCAGCGAGCTCGTTTCAGGAAGCATTTCGTGTGAAATAAAGCAAGATAGGATCGTTCGGGAATGCATTCAACGTTATTTATCGTCGCGTCGTTGGCGCTGCTAGCAGTTTGCGTATGCTCGCCCGCAGACGGGGATGTGATCCAACGCATCCCACCAAGACCAGAACAAACACTATCAGCTACAGGAAAAGACGCTGCGGAATCTGGTGCTTCGGAAAAGGCTGCTGGTGCATCTGATTCGACGCATAGCAGGACTCGTCGAGATTTAGGCGGCCAAGAGAGTGATCTCCTGCCATCACTCAATGAAGGGGACGTTTCACCTTTCGGAGAGAATTCGGAACTCTTGGGCCGTAGCCGCATCAGAGTGCTGCCAGCTTACCTTGGTTAAACTATGTCACAGATATATCTTGATTATTTAATCATCTCGGCACGGTTATCGAAAATTATATGACTCTACTGTTAATTGAATATGTTTGAAGACATTGAATAAGCTTTTTTGTAAAATATTTTTATATGTATTTAAGTATAAGAAATCTTTATTGTAAAATTTATAAATAAGTTTATTGTTGTTTTTTTTTTGTTTAATTTTTACTCTCAGTTTCAATATAACACAGGCTGAGGTACAGAGCGACCGGTGACATGTAAAGATTTAAAATATATTAGTTGATTTATGCATTTTTTACCTTATTGCTTAGCTGGCTTCACACATTATCCTTCAGGAATATATTACAAAACATAGCATTTGGTGGTAAACATATTCATAGCATTTTGTGGTAAACATATTACAAGCGTACCTAATATCTACACTCAAATCAGAGCAACATAGCAAAGTCGTGGCTGGATACATGATGGAAATCTACAAGGCACAAACAACGACTATCTCCTTCAGTACCTATAGATTATTAGGATTAGGTGTTGAGCTTTGTTGAAGCGATGATAGCTCACTACGTGTACGATTTCGCGTCAAGGGACGTGAGTTCGAATCCAACCACCTACAATGAGCTTGAGCTTTTGATGAAGGAAAACATCGTGAGGATACCATAGCATGGTGGTAGGGATTTTTCTGATGACCGCCTGGTTAGCAACCACCCTCAAGTTGAAACAACCCTTAAGTTTAAAGTCTGCCGCCAAATATCAATAGGTGTGTTTTGGCAGTTGCACTTGAGAGCCAATTCCTCCAAAGGTTTAGCGTGTCTTCTAACTTGGGCCGTATCGTTCTTAAGATCAGGTGCGATTATGGCCATAATGCTAAGCCTTAACTACAAAAAAAAAAAAAAAACTAGTGGTTGAGACAATCGCAATGTAATTTTTTTTTAATTTATAGGTTTAGCTTTATGACTATAATCTCACCTGATATTAAGTGACGATGTGGTCCAAGATGGTGAATAAGCTAAGTTTAGTAGATGGACTGGCCCTCCAGTGCAACTGCCGGAACGCACCAATTTTACTAATTGTAGTGATACAGGATTGCATAAGCCTGTATAAGGACTGTATTACAATAGCCAAGTTTTTTGGGTCTAATAGGTTTGTAGTAATATATTTAAAAGCAATTAATAGGGAAAAAAGGTATAAAACAATATGTTTTTAACATAATAGATACATAGTAAATAGATAGAACATAATAAAAAGACCGTGACAATGTGTTAGCTCGATTTTTGTCAATCTCCATTTTTTACATTTAAGTAGTTAAATTAAATTAAATTACTCAAATAGTAGTTAAATTAAGTTTAACATCGTGACTGAGTCAAAGTTTTAGAGTTTTGTTGATTACTACATAATTCGTAAACAAAATACTTAGCTTACCTTTCTTGTTCAATGATGTTCTAAACATTTGAAGTTTATAGTTTGTGAAAAAAGAGATAGATAAGAGTTCATTATTCAGTATTTAAGAGTTTTCACGACCTAATGTGACAACCATGGATCCCATTAACTAGTGGTTTACTAATGAATTCGCATATTCTATTTAATTACTTGCCTTGCATATAAAACGGAATTTTCCTGTTCAGTTGCGAGTAAAGACTGGTAGTAGTGTTCACTTGAGAATGAATTTCTTATTAATATTTTTAATAAGCCTTGCAATTGTTAATTCGCTGCCTGCCGATATTAAATCAAACAAAAATTATTCAGATTCGTTCCTTGTGAAAATACCAGATGATGACTATAAAACTCTAGGAAATTCGTACCGAGAATTGTCACACAAAACGAGTGATAACAAAATTAAAGAGGATAAAAAGCAAAATGATTTATGGACAAGCAGCAGTTTAGTTTATCGTCCGCTTTTTGTATATAGAAGAATTGTACATAATAAACGCAGAATTAGTATGTACAACGCTTTTGCAGGATAACTAAATTCTTAGGTATGATCATGCAATCTAAATTACCGTTCTGTTTTATTCGGTAGTCAGTAGAATTAGCAAAATTTTCCAACCTTTCCAATTATGGTAGGTATAAAACTATTGTACAAAACAAACTAGCTTTTTGTACCTTGTCCTACATAAAACACATAGTTACTATGCTTGTTAACAAAATGTTAAATAAACACATAAAAGTTAATTGGCAGTTGTACTAACCAAGATACCGTAAATCACTTAGGTGTAAAGGCCACGTCTAAACAGTTTAGCAACCTCTCTCCATGGTTTCACTGGGTAATATGAATTCATTTGCAATCTTGTTTATAATCGGATCATTTCCTGTAAGTTACTTGTTCAAGTATAACTTAATTTTAAAATGCATATCTCAAAATAATAATCTAATATTTATTGCAGATTACATTTACTACCGCTGGAATATCGCCCGTACATGATTTTAAACAAAAAGCTACATCGCAAATTATTAGTGATAGATTTTTTATAAGTTCTCCACATAACGTTATGAAACATTTAGATGACTCTATTATGAAAGAAACCAAAAATGTAACTCACAATCCGCAAATGGAACAGAATTTGTATATGATATCAAAAGATTTAGTTTCAGCTATTTTGTCTAAGCTTGAGGTACAAGACAAAATAACAAGAATAACAAGAGAAGCTCTAGAAGCATCAGGAAAAAATAAAGGTATTACAGCTATTGAAACCAGGCGTATTTTGGACTATATATCCAGAACTTTATCTGGGAATATACTAAGCATTACTAGAGAGTCTACGGAACCAGAACTTCATCGTTTAGTTTATGGTTTAGCACAAATAGCTGCTGAAGTGTCCATTGTATCAGCATTGAAAGATATCACTTACGCTGTAGCCTTATCTAAAAAACAATCTGTTGATATGTCTTTACGTAGAAAAAGATCCATAGACAAACTGCCCAAAATTTTATTACCTACCCCAGTTTCACAAATAAGTAATGCATCTTTCATTTATAACGCAATTTTAAATAAATCTCTGGACATTAACAAAAACTATTCTAAGAAATATAAGCAAAATGACAACATGTTAATTGCACCGTACTCTGTTGTACCTAAAAGCGATAAAACTTTTATACAAATATTAAATTCAAAAGCTTATACTCCAACATCTTTTAAGGGATTCTTAAATCAGACCATTTTAGACAATGAAAATGGTTCTCAGGACACCAACCAGACAGATAGGGTTATTCTGGATAAGGCAATAAATGAATCTAACTATGAAAGAGCTAACTTACAGACTTTAGACACACAGGAACTAAGTATGCCAGGTCTTGTGGACGACTGGGTGGATACAAAGGAAAATATTTATAAACCTGCGTTGAATCCAAGCTTGGTTGCTGAAATGGAAATAGAACAACCCGAAATAGAAGATGAAACTATAAATATAAAGAAAACTAAACAAAAACTGGAAAAATTGGAGATAAAAGCTAAGAAAGCCATTCTTTATGCTGGAGATGTGGCATATCTCACTGCCGCAAGCGTAGTAGCATTAAGACGTGCTTTAACTGCATCTATTGAAGTACAAATGTCTGTGAGATATGCGAAAAATGGAATGTCCAATCACCAAGACTTGATGATGAATTTAGCCAAAACAGCCGCTCAGCAAGCTGGAAAAGAAGCTAAAAGTGCTTCATCAAAAGCTTCAACGTGTGAACGAGTTATTAAATTAGCTTTAAAGTATACAGCGCAATCTCATGGAGCAAACTTAAGCCATGTAGCGAATAGAATTGTTATGGACACTTTGTCATTAGCCACTTTAGCTAAATCTATGGCTTTCGTTTCATCTGAAATAGCTATTAACTCATTGTATCAGGCTACAGATGTAAAACCTCCATCCTAAATAACGATTCTTTTCAAATATGATTTTTTTAAATAATGTATATCTACTTTATTCATAAAAATATTCTTATTATTTATGTGGGTACATAGCTATTATACGTAACATGTCTACCCACATAAAATATGCAGAAACGTTTACTAAAACTATATGAATTTGTTGTTTTTTGGATGCAAATTGTTAACGTTCAAAAATTTTACTGATTAGATCAATAATATATATCTTTAAAGTTATTGAGTTTCAGAATCAACTAGTATGTTCCTTCGGTTATCATAAACAATGACGGTTCTTACTTTTGGTAAAACCCTGATTTCACTACTTACATTTTCTCTGTTAATTGTTTATGTAACGTTATTTTTGTACTGTACTAAATTTACAGTCAAATATTACTAGTTGAGCATTTTAGTCGAACTACAATAAAATGATAAATCTATGATTAATTGTAATTAAACAATGTCTGGAATCATTTTCAAGTGTTTTCACCATTACACATTTCAAACTTCAATTTTCATAAGTAATATATCTGTTATATTGACAAAATAAAAAGTAATACTAAATACATATTGGACTTTATTGAGATACTGAATAGGTACCTACGCTGTAAATATTCACTGCTTACTTCAAAACTACGTATCTACTGAATCTATCTATATAAAAGTGAGTTTACGAATGATGCTTTGTGCGCACTGAGACATTATTCTTAACTATCAATTTTATTGCTAATGAAATAACCGGGTCTGATAAATCCGGTTGCATGATTCGGTTCTGATGAAGTGCTTAGTTACCGGTACTTGTAGTATTTTTACAGAAGTCCAATGCATCTAAAAACATCAAGTTATTGTTACAAATAAAAATTAATCTTATTCATTATTTAGTTAATATCACATAATATCCCTTCACTAATATATTTTTTTTTATTCTGATGGATAACATGTTTATAAATATTACAACACACCATCTCTTTTTACTATATAAAAATACATGAACTTTAGGCTCTGTGGCACCCATACTCATTTCAAAGAAAGTTTCATGTAAAATTAATAGATGGCACTTTTCCGTATAAATTTATAAGATTATTTAATTTACTAATTTAATTATTTAGCATTTATTTTTAATTTTTAATTTAATTTATATTTCATTATAAGCATTTAATTTAATACTAATATTTATCCCCAACAGCATAAATAATAAAATTTATAATATTCTTGTCATTATTATTAAATGCAATTATGTACACAGTTGCGAATAAATATTACACATAGGTAGGTATTACATTAAATAGGAAGGAACTTAATTTCTTATGTATGGGATAAGTGCCATTAATTGAATTAAATTGAAAACTAAATTTATAATGAGTATGTATTATGTTACGTAGCTTAAAGTTTATGTATTTTTATATAATAAAACGAACCATAGCATGGTGGTAGAGCTTTTTCTAATGTCGGCCTGGCTAGCTATTTTGCCATTTTGATTATTATGACTAGTTTACTACAAACTGTTGTATCAAAAGACTGCTATAAGACTACGCATTATATGGTGATGAACTATGTTTTCTAAAACAACACGCCCTGTGCATTAGCTAGAAACTTGAAAACTTAATGTTATACTTGTTGAAAATAGCATAGCACTGTGACACCAGCCGATTCGGGGCAAGAGAGCACCATTCCATTAAAAAAAAAAATGTGTGTTAAAAATATAACTTTCAGATATCGGACAAAATAGTAGTAAACCAATGACGATATAAAAACAAGAAAATACGGTATTATAAGATTTATTTGTCATATTTAATAGTTCGGATACATTCGTAGGTTGAAAAAATCTCTTCAGTGGGTCACCGAGTATTTGTATTTGTTCTAGCTTCACGCGTCACGCTGACGTCTCGGATGAGCGTCTAGTGTCACCGGTGCCACAGCGAACTAGGATAAGAACGGTATTATAGACTCAGTTACACTCGACTTAAACGCCGAAGTGTCACCTAAACAGTTTCCGAATTGATCAACAACAAGGCTGCTTTAAAGTCTCCAATCTATCGTTTTTGATAAGTGACCTGCAAAAAGAACAAATAATCTCTTCAAGATATCAGCTGCTGAAAAATGTGAAACAGAAGTTTTTTCACATTTAATAGTGCAAAAAATACAAAATATTTCACATACATATATCATGGTCATATTGTGTTGGTATGTTACAACTACCTGCCTATATTCATTTGGACAATATATAAGTAATTAAGTCCCGAAAGTACTAGTTTCGACTCTTTTACCTAGATAGGAGTACTTTTTATAAAATCTACTAAGTCTCATACATTGATTTTTATTTTATCTAATTTATATTAATTACTTTTACAGCTATTATCATATATTATACTAGTGTAATATGTACAACTACGAATTAAATTTAACAAAAATATTACAGAAATTATACCTGTAGTCTCAGTTATAATCACATTCAGTTATTCCACGACACTGATAAAAAATATGTTCATTCTTTACTACTCGACTCGCTGACTGCGTCCACTCAAGTGTTAGTTTACTAAGCAATTGTTAGAAACGAAGATAATAAACGTCCTCCCGGAAGCACTTTTGAAATCTGTGAAGCCCACATGTTTAGAATATGATTGATGATGATGATGATGAATTTAGAATTGATTGGAAAAAACAGTTTACTCAATTGTAAAGTATTTAGTTAGCTGAAAAATAACCAAGTGAACAACACGAAGATTAAAACAGACACTTATTGTATAAATAGTCAATATCTTTACTTTCTTTAAATACTCCAAGATACAGTTGTGTAACTAAAATAATACCTATTTGTAACTTAATCTTTATTCGGAGATGAAACTTAAACTGTTTGTTTTCGTACTTATATGAGAGTCTACTTTCGCGACAATAACGATAATAATGGTTTCCTATAACAACTACTCAACGTTAGAGTAGGGAAATTTGTTTTATCAAATATTGTTAATAGAAGGGACAATATAGAAATTACAAACCAAAACATCATGTTAGGTTTATTTATTACATAACACTAATATTTGTTAGGTGTATTTATTACATAACAGTAATATTGTATTATTAAATATTTGTAATAGTAAATTAGAGTACTTAAGTCATACTGTCAACTGATTAATGCACTTAAAACATATTGTAAATATTTTAACTAATAAATTAGGATATTTTATGGTACTATAAGTCAAATTGTCAACTGATAACCAGCACCGCACTTAAAACATATTGTAAATATGTGAAGTAATAAATTAGGGTACTTTAGGGTTCTATAAGTCAAATTGTCATCACATACTAATCGAAGTACCACACTTAAAATATATTTTAAATATTTGTAGAAATAAATTAGAGTACTTTATGGTACTATAAGTCAAGTTGTCGCATTTAAATACGAGCCGGCTGTAGAAGTCGGCACCATTCGATCGGAAGTCGTTGTTTTGTGCTGTATAGAGTAAGACGTGCAAAGTAGAAGATTGTGAAACAATATAGTTTTGTTACCTAGAGGAAGTTCTTTATTAAATACGCCTATATCCCCTGACCTAAGCCTTTAGATCAGAATTGGGATAGACAAGAAAATTCTATATTTTCTTAACACGTCCACGGCTCGGATACACAAAAAGAACCGTAAGTAACGAAGATATTTTTTTTTTTCTTTCTCATTTCTTCGTCTTGAAAAAGTTGTGTTTGATTTATTTATTAACCGTGTGAAATCTAAATTATATAGTACATGACAGCTTAAAAGAATTAATTTCAAATAACAAAGTTCATAAAGAAAAAAAAAATTACTTATTAACTAGTAATTATGGGTTTTTATTATTAATTATTGACAATATTTTTAGTTGTATCTGAATTTTGATCGCCTGCCTCGTCATAACTGTTCAGTCAAATGACAACATGACCGTTAACATGTAAATTGACCTCTAAAAGGTCGCAAGCGCCAAAATTGACCATTATAGACCTTATTGACATGAAAAGTCGAAACCGAAAAAGTGGTAAAGATGCCACAGATTAAAATGTGATATATTTTAGGGTAATTTTCTATACTAGTGATATTATTATACACAACACAGTTATCGATAAAATTATTTTGGATATACTATTTTATTTTTTTGATATCTCCCTACAAAAATAGTAGTACTATTGCACTCGTACATTTCTCAACGTAATGAAATAAAAATAGAAATTATAAACAAAATATATGAATTATTTTGATCATATCCACGTCGTCCTAAACAGATAAACCATCCTCGCTCTCAGAATCAAAAATACCTTAATTCGAAGATTCCTATTACAAAAAAAGTATACAGTAATAAGTTTTTTTTATATAACATAATAAAGAGACATATTGTAAATTTAATTCCTATAATATACCCAACGTTTCATAGTATAATGAAAATACATTTCAAAAGTCGATAATATTATCGACAGCACCTCAACAATAAGCAAAAAAACACGCGAGTCCCGTTACATGTAAACAAAATGGGTTATGTGATTATAAACAAATCTTTTGCTTTTATAAAATGGTATTTATGTTTCAAATATAATTCATAGAATATAGCATGAGGTTTTTAACATTTGGAACACAAATGCATAATGATATATTCATATTTCTATTATGAAAACAGATTCAAAGTATTACAAGAAAATCAAATATTATGAATTGAAAAATATGAATGTGTATATGTATTATACTGAGAAATGTATAATTATAGTAGAAGAAAACAACTGATATGTAAGTCACAATAATATGATAATCACATAATAATTTGCCGCATTCGTTAATGTTGCCAATAATTTTTTTCACATTTCCACTAATCGCAAAAATATAAAACGGATTATATATTGTTAGATTATTATTTTATTTATTATAATACTGCAACTTTATAGAAGTTCATAGTTAACTTATATATAGCTACCGAATAATGTGTAATTATATTAACGCCTCTGTAAGAGCTTCGGAATTTCTTAAAATTTTCAGCTAAAATTCTGAATTGGCAATATGGCGATAATATTTTAATTTGTATATAAAGACGTCCCTTTTGTACAAGGTTTTATGACGTCACGTATATAATTTCCGATGTCGTTTTTGCCCTCGTTCATGCTTCACGGGTTAAAAGCATTAAGACAATTATAGTCATTAGAGTAAATGCTTGACCATTATTTATAGAATCAGAAATTGATAATGCCACACTGTCCCTATTAATTATAAACATATATTAAGCTTACTTCTGTGAGTTACAGATATCTTCTATGATGGACGATAATAGTGGAACCCGAGGTAAAGGGTCTGATGAGATGGAAACCCGAGGTAAAGGGTGTGATGAGATGGAAGCCCGAGGTAAAGGGTCTGATTAGATGGAAACCCGAGGTAAAGGGTGTGATGA
This sequence comes from Actias luna, assembly GCA_039707435.1. NCBI lineage: Eukaryota > Metazoa > Arthropoda > Insecta > Lepidoptera > Saturniidae > Actias > Actias luna. Next base: position 8,163,702 of record JAZHAC010000006.1, on the reverse strand, counting down.
GATGGAAACCCGAGGTAAAGGGTCTGATTAGATGGAAACCCGAGGTAAAGGGTCTGATGATATGGAAACCCGAGGTAAAGGGTCTGATGATATGGAAACCCGAGGTAAAGGGTCTGATGATATGGAAACCCGAGGTAAAGGGTACAATGGAAAGAAAACTCGAGGTAAAGAGTTTTCTGAAGTGAAAACCCGAGGTAAAGGGTTAGGTGCCACGAAAACCCGAGGTAAAGGGTCCAAGGCGAAGGAAGCCCGAGGTAAAGGGTACAATGTAAAGAAAACTCGAGGTAAAGAGTTAAGTTAAGGGGGCAAAGTAGAAGCCAAAATTCGGAGTATCTGGATATGATTTAATGGATAAATTTTTAACAATTTTGAATAATGTCAAGAGCTCGGATAAACCTAAAATGACTTTTAACACTAATGTGATACCGGAGTTCGACCCTATATCGAAAGAACAAACCGCACTGAACTTGGTTGACAAACGTAGAGGAATGTGCAGAAATTTACGGTTGGGAAGAGAGGGAGATAGTCCACTGCTCTCTACCTAAATTAACTGGCATAGCTAAAACATAGTATCAGAGTCTAACTTCGATATTGCATTCTTGTTCCGAATGGGAAAAGAAGCTCATCAAACGTTTTCCATGCAGAGAGGATTATGCCGAGCTCCTGACAGAAATGTTGGCTAAGAAAGCAAGGTATGGTGAGTCATTAGAACATTATTACTATAATAAGATTAATTTATTAAATAGGTGCAAAAATCCGTGGGAAACAGGCAGTGGACTGGCCTTTGTATGGAATAGATGGCCGCGCGGTAAAGGTCATTCACCGAACCAGGTACTAAAATATTTCAGAACAGTTAAAAGCAGGCAGAGCAGGCAAATTCAGGATTTTAGTAGAAGACCTTACGACAAGCGACTGGGAAGCGCCACGAATCGAACGAGTTCATCTAAATCAGGTACAAGTACGTTTAATTCTAACACAAAATGTTATAATTGCAATGAAATTGGACACCCAAGCTTTAAATGCGAGTAACCCGCGGTATATATCACAACTTGTGATCGTATGGGGCACCAGACCTCCAATTGCTTCAGAAATACGAAATGGGCTACGATACCGAATAAAGTTAAAACGCCAGGTAATGAATATAATCAAAAACAGGTATCAGAAGTAACTGCTGAGGACACTGGACTAGGCAAATATGTACTGGATATCAAAATCACTAAACCTCCACATTACAACATGTACAAACTTGACCTTACTTAGGTAAATAAGGTAAGGTACTTAGGTGGAAGTCTATTTAGCCCGATAGGGGTAGTCGTAACGTACGTCGAGGTCCAAGAATTGAAAGAAACAATCATAATAATAATAATTTTATTGACAAGAATTTTTACACTACAATACATAAAAATTATCTTAAGACATAGTATCGCTATACACTTTTGAATCCTAGCGCCTGAACTAGGCCGAACCTGTATCTCAGACGCTGTTTTCTTCCCGTATAATAATATGTCCTAGATATGACCTACATATAATTTAATATAACTACAAGATATATAAATATGACATAAGGTATACTGCGATTTATTTTTATCTTATCCTACCTTACTTTTAATAATAGTGTAACGAGTTACACTACAATATTGTGAACTTATTTTTTTTTTGCGCGTCTTTAAGATTTATGTAAAAAAAAAACAAACAAAATATTTACCAAACACTATAAACATTGAGTTTAAAATTTGGGTGTGCCTCAAACTTATTCTTATATAACAAGTGTATATGGATAAATATGAGCAGAGTAATCCATATGTGAACATGTTATTTATAATTCTACTAGACAATTATCGTACGATTACAAATAAGTTTTCTATGTCTTCATATTTCTGTGTCTTCAACCAGGAGGTAATTACTTCTTTAAATTTATGAAATTTCAGTAAATATATGTCAATATTTTTATTTAGTTTGTTGTATCTCTACGTCGTAGAGGACTATGTTTTAATTCATCCTGTCCTGTTAGGCCATTCATTTACTGATCGACCTGATACCCTTGTTATTAAAAACTCTCGACGAAGTCAAATTTCAGCGAATTCCTTCTAATAAAATAAATGTAACGGTATCCAACGACACCGAGATCCAGGGTGATACATGACAAGTAGTAAGATCTGTACAAATACTCAGTCTGACTGTTACGTATATGTAAACGGTGCATTACGGGCGCCCGAGGGCATAGAATACTACATACTTCCTGGTCTGTATGAGATCAAAAACGGACGTGGTGCCATTTTGATCTATAATACATTAACAACCCCAATGATAGTTACTAAGGGATCTCTCTTGACACGGTCTCTACAGCGAGACCCAATCTCTTCAACCAATACTCTAAAACTCGTTCAGCGTAACGATTGGTGATGCCGAAATGGGGTCTACGGTGAATTGCAATCCTCTCTTGGACGAAGACCAGTGTCAAGAACTACAAGGTTTGCTTTCGAAATATACCCATTGCTTTTCCAGTGAGCACCATGACTTGGGTTTTATTAAATTATTTTTTTATTATATTAAATTAAATTCCTATACCCGAAGAGTCCCGTCCTAAGACCGCTTTCGTGACACCAGATAGTCAGTATGAATACAATCGCATGCCGTTTGGCCTAGCCAAAGCGCCATCAGTTTTTCAGCGCACTATCAATAAGATCCTTTTTGAAGTCAAAATTAAGTATGCGATTGTATACATGGATGATATACTCATCCCCTCCAAGACATTCGCTGACGGTATGCAACGACTAGAAGAAGTACTGCAACTGCTCAGGAAAGGTGAATTAACTTTAAAATTAAGTAAGTGCCATTTCTTCTTAGACTTTATAGACTTCCTCGGCTTTGATGTAAGTGCCAGCGGCATCAGGCCTGGCTCGTACCACGAGGGGAGCGCTGTCAAATTCTCAAAATGAACCATGACGATGTTGGTCATTTGTGGATTTGAGAAAACACTCCATCGCATTAAGGAGCATTACTGGTTCCGGAAAATGCGACGGTTCATAAAAAAGAAATAATAATAAAAAAATAAAAAATATGTGTCGTCCTGTTTGGAGTGTGCTCATCACAAAGCCCCCGGCGGCAAACTAGAGGAAAATTGCATCCCATAGAAAAGGTTAGTACATCCTTCCATACCGTGCACGCAGACCACTTGAGACCGTTCAGTCTGGAAACTGTTACTTGTAAGTGATAGTAGATGATTATACCAAATACGTAAGTATAAATCCAGTTAATAGTTAAAAGTTAATATAAACACCAAATCAGCCACTTCATTCAGAGTTATGATGCAGTACGTAAGTAATCTTGCAGTCCCTACACGATTAATTACAGACAAGGGCACTAGTTTCACCAGCAAAACATTCTAACACTTTATACAAAGCTATGCTGTAAAGCATATCCAAAATACCGTCGCCACGCCTGGAGCAAACGGACAAGTGGAAAGATTTCATCGGACAATCTTGGATGCATTATCTACTTCAAACCACGGCAAAGATGACAACTGTTGGAACGAACACGTTTCCGACATACAGAACACCTGGAGAGCAGCTGGACGAGTTGAGACAAGATGCGAGCGAAAAGATTTAAGAGCAACAGTCAAAAGATTCTGCTAATTACGATAGCGCAGAAAAGATCCAACGCAGTATAGGGAGGCATTTGGTCCGGGTGAAAACACAAGTACCAAATGACGATTCCTGATTGGTGACACACCTCTGACTCGTAAACACGGTCAAAAATACAAAGGTATGAATGTAGAGTAGATTCATCTGAAGACGATTGTATCAGTGAGAACGAGTAAGAGGCGTGACTAACAATCATTATAAATTTAATATAATTATATCATTGCTTAGATTAATTAATTTAATTATTAAGTATAAGTTTATTGGATAAATCTTGCGCTATAATTATGTATAAGCAGGATTATAATATTTTAATAACCAATTATGTAGAGAAAGCGGATGGAACTCGCTTGAACAGGATGGCCGAACTGTTAGGTTTATTTATTACATAACACTAATATTTGTTAGGTGTATTTATTACATAACAGTAATATTGTATTATTAAATATTTGTAATAGTAAATTAGAGTACTTAAGTCATACTGTCAACTGATTAATGCACTTAAAACATATTGTAAATATTTTAACTAATAAATTAGGATATTTTATGGTACTATAAGTCAAATTGTCAACTGATAACCAGCACCGCACTTAAAACATATTGTAAATATGTGAAGTAATAAATTAGGGTACTTTAGGGTTCTATAAGTCAAATTGTCATCACATACTAATCGAAGTACCACACTTAAAATATATTTTAAATATTTGTAGAAATAAATTAGAGTACTTTATGGTACTATAAGTCAAGTTGTCGCATTTAAATACGAGCCGGCTGTAGAAGTCGGCACCATTCGATCGGAAGTCGTTGTTTTGTGCTGTATAGAGTAAGACGTGCAAAGTAGAAGATTGTGAAACAATATAGTTTTGTTACCTAGAGGAAGTTCTTTATTAAATACGCCTATATCCCCTGACCTAAGCCTTTAATCATAATGACGTTATTAGATCAAATTTAGTCATCAATGAAATTTAATAACACAGTGTAAAATTGTATTTAAGTCTAAACAGGAAATAAATTTACTTCTGTACATATATATATATATTAAATACAATCAATTAATACTAAAAATATTCGTATTTTAATTCCCATTGGTTTTGTTTTTCATCTTGTTTAATGAAATGGATACTTTTTATTGTTCATTACTTTTCGAAATTAGTGCATATTTATTTAAAGTATATCAAAGAATTGTAAATTCCATGTGTTAATATTTTCTACTTGATTTGAAAAAATAATAAAATATACACATTTTATTATTTTACAAGCTCGTCACATTTTTCAAGCAATATCTTTGATTGTTATTAGTTACACACATACGTCATTACCTTTTTATTTTCAGAAAATAGTTCTTCGTTTTTGTCATAAATATTTCCAATGTATTCAATCCCTTTAAAGAAATTTTCCATCACACGAAATCCTAGTGTAGCGGAACATCTGAAGTCACAACTTATTCTTTCTTTTGTAAGAATCTATCGATAAATAATATAATTTTTGCAAGAAACATCTATAATTTTGTTTCCAAACATTAAATAATATTAACTGATAATTATTTAAAACTATAAAATGAATCATTCACATTTATTTGAATATTTATAAAATTGTTTTTGATTGTTTTATTTTTATCTCATGTGATCAATTATAAAGACCGAACACAGGATCATCACTTAAACATAGACTTTCTATAGTTTATTCCTTGACATCATTCGTTTCTTTTTTTTCAATTATGATGACTTTTTCATTTTAATGATCGATGACTGGGTTACTTTCCGAACCGTTGGTAGTTTTAACGTTTATAAGCGCCTTCTTAAGGCCTAAATTGAATAAAGTAATTTGAATACAAAAAAAACATATTTTATATAAATATTTATACTTACGAATTTTTTTCAAGTCACATGTTCCTCATGAAAAAAAAATGGTTTTGAATTTGTTTTTATTTCGAGTATATAAACTCCTCGTAGTATAAAATCCTAGAACAAAACAATTTTCGTGAATGTCTATCGTTGAAATTACCTACTTCATAAAAAAATTATTCAATTCAGCTGCTTCTTATTCATTTCAATTTTAATTCATGGAGTTGTGTTATTTAGCAGCTTTATTTCACATGTGGCAGTGAGTCTACTAGTTGTAATTAACTGTTATTCATCACTCCAGAGCGCTTATCTTCTATTAAAGCCCTCAATGGGTTCTTTGCTACTGATGGGACATCCCTTGCTTCTAAATTTCCTACATCTTCTAGTAGGACAAATAACATTAATTTAAAGACTAGTTTAATTTCGAATTGTATGGCATTACACGGTACAGATCTTAAAAAAATAGAACGCATTATTCTTGGTTTATAAATAAACTGTGCTATCGGATGGGATTTTTTTTTTTTTTTTTTATTTTTTTTTATTGCCTCGATAGGCAGACGAGCAAGCGGCCCGCCTGATGGTAAGCGGTCACCGCCGCTCATAGACTTCCGCAATGCCAGGGGCACAGCCAAGCCGCTGCCTACCGCTGAAGGGATACTCTTTTTAAGCCTCGTTTGAAGAAGGACATGTCATAGCGCTCGGGAAACACCGAGGCAGGGAGTTCATTCCAGAGCTTACACGTGCGTGGAATAAACGAACGCTGGAAACGTACGGTACTAGACCGTATTGTTTCCAGGTGGTATGGATGAACTCTACTGCGGTGTCGGGTGGTACGATGGTAGAATGGTGACGTTGGCACCATCTTAAACAGTTCCTCAGAGCACTCCCCATGGAACAGCCGATAAAACACGCAGAGAGAACCAAAGTCTCTCCGCAGTCCTAACGGTTCCAGGCTATCCGTGAGATCAGGATCATCGACGATTCGGACAGCTCGTCTTTGCAAGGAGTCAAGTGGGTTAAGCAGGTATTTTGGGGCTCCTGCCCAGAGGTGGGAGCAGTACTCCACGTGGGGCCGTACTTGAGCTTTATAGAGCATCAATCTTTGACCCGGCGTGAAGTACCGCTCCGCTCTGTTCAGGATACCCAGCTTTTTACTAGCCAATTTGGCTTTGTCCTCCAAATGACTCCTGAACTGAACTGTGCTCGAGATTTCGACGCCGAGTATCCCAATACTCCCGGAAACCTGAAGAGGTACTCCTTGGAACTGAGGCGCTATGACAAATGGGTCCTTCTTCGCAGTGAACGCGCAAACTTGTGTCTTCGTGGGGTTGAATTGAACTAAGTTCATTTCACCCCATTTGGAGGCCCGCCCCAGAGAGCTCTCGATTTCAGACACAAGTTGAGACCGTCTTTCCTCTACGGTGCACCGAGGAACATTCTGGTGGCCGATGTATCGCGCATCATTCGTGCTGTCATCTGCATAGCAATGCATGCTGTCAATAGACAGCATGTCATTGATATGCAAGATGAAGAGTGTCGGCGACAACACCGAGCCCTGTGGAACGCCAGCATTGACTAATAGAGTCTCGGAGCTACAGCCGTCAACGACGACTTTAATGCTCCGGCCCTCCAGGTAACTAGCGATCCACTTGCAAAGTTCCTAGGGGATTCCGTAAGATGGTAGCTTCGATAGAAGGGCTCTATGCCATACCCGATCGAACGCCTTCGCGATGTCAAGGCCAACAGCCATAGCCTCACCCTTGCCCTCCAAAGCTTCTGCCCAGCGATGTGTGAGGTAAACAAGAAGATCACCAGCTGATCGACCATGACGGAAACCGTACTGACGATCACTGATCAACTGGTGCTCCTCAAGGTAACGCATCAGCTGGGCATTTATGATACGTTCCATAACTTTAGAGAGCAAAGATGTGACCGCAATCGGCCTATAACTCGAAGGGTCCGACCGGTCACCTTTTTTAGGGATCGGATGGACATGAGACACCTTCCATGAAGTGGGAACCCTGTTAGTATTATAGGAAAGACGGTAAAGGCGCGTAAGAACGGGGGTCAACTCAGGGGCGCACGTTTTTAGAACCACCGCGGGGATACAGTCTGGCCCACTCGACTTACGGATGTTGAGAAGCCTTAGTTCCCTCCTGACCGCACGCTAGTTGATGCGTATTTCAGGCAGGGTAAACTCGCACCGGGAGATCTTCGGCGGTGTGGCTTCTCCATCATCTAAAGTCGAGTTCGAGGCAAAGGATTGAGCTAAAAGATCCGCCTTCTCCTTTGCACTATGGGCCAAACTGTCATCAGGCTTACGCAGTGGCGGGAGACTAGACTGGCAGAAGTTGCCCTGGACAGCCTTGGCAAGCGACCAAAAAGCACGGCTCCCAGAGGGATAACTCCTTAGTCGTTCGCCAATTCTGCCAATGTGCTCCGCCTTGGCCCTGTCTATAGCCTTCTTGCTGGACCTGGAAGCAGCATTAAAGTTCCGCTTCTCTTCCTTGGCGTTTGGATCCTGACGCTTTCTGGCGTCATTCCACGCCACGTATGCGGACTGCTTAAGGCGCGCAGCTTCGGCGCAGGCCTTGTTATACCAAGGCCGGCTACGACGCCCTACTGGTATTTTGGTATTGGGGATGAACAAGTCCATCCCCAATAGCACCACGTCCCTGATGCAGTCCGCACAAGCGTCAGGATTTTCGGAAGAGAAACAGAGCTGCCTCCATGGGTAGGACGCATAGAATTCACGAAGTCCATCCCAATCTGCTGACCCATAACGCCAGACCCTGCGAGATCCAGTCGCTGAAGAGCGATCGTGAAGAGTAGCAGGGGCCGACGAACGCACTAGGCAGTGGTCAGATGACCCTAGAGGGGCATCGACCACCACCCTGTATCCGTCAGGGTGTGTAGTCAGCAGAAGATCCAACAATGAAGGCTCGTGGGTCTCAACATCTGGAACACGAGTGGGTTGCGTTACCAGTTGTGTGAGACCATAAGCCAAGGCCAATTCATAAACAGTCCGACCCGGGAGGTCAGTGGTCCGGGAGCCCAACCACTCCACATGGTGAGCGTTAAAGTCGCCGAGGACCACCACCTCCGCAGATGGGTACTGCTTAAGAATTAGGTCAGTCCCCACTTGCACGTTATCAAATAGGTGAGTAGACCCCACTTCACTGGCATGAGACCTGTAAAGGCATGCGTAGATCCGAGTACGACCTCCATAATCTACGCATAGCCACAAGATCGACAGGTCCCGATGCTCGAGGCCCCGAAGGCGGCGACAACAGATATCACCCCTAACGAAAACGCACACCCCGGCCTTACGAAAGAATGAGTGCTCTAGTACGTAGCCGGGGTAGTTCGAGTACGAAGTATCGTCAGGGGTAGATATTTAAGTCTCCGTTAAAAAGAGCAGAGCGGGCCGCGACGTCTCGAGGTGGTGATGGACGGCGTCGAGGTTACTATGTAGACCCCTGATATTGCAGAAGTCCACTTGAAAAGTGGATGCAGTCTCCGCCGAGTAATTCCTGCTCTTTTTGTTGGCCTTCTTCATATATTTTTATTTTATTTTATTAGAGTAGGAAGGGAGAAGGATGTGTGCAGTGAGTTCAGAATGATAACCGAATAAAAGGCGGAGCGTGGTGCGAGGTGGGCACGTGGGTTATTTGAGGAGCTGGCACGAAGCACGGAAGGGCCCCCGATGCCCCCCCATGTACAGACGCCGGGATCCACTCCAGTCTCCCACTCTGGCACGGCGACTGTACAATGGGATTTTCGCCGGTTGGTAGGACAGCTTCCCAAGGAGGGAATTTTAAAAGAGAATCCTTGGGTTCAGGTCCCCAACTGACCGGCAGGCGGCCGGCGGCGACCGTTCCCATCGGGTCTCCCTGTGCCCCGAGTCAGCCCCTCACGCCCATCGCGGCGACCGGGACTTTAGCACCGCATGTTCCGGGCACCATCCGAAACCACCGACACGGAAAGGAGAGTAGAGGACGGAAACGGCTATCCAGTCCTTCCACAGGAACGCATTGCTACTTAGCTGCAGAAATAGGCTGGACGGTGGTACCAATCCGCTTGGGCCGAACGCCGAGCAGAAAAACATCCACTCGGAGTTGAGCCCTACCACCAGTGACGGGAGAGAAAGGTAGGGACAAGGACACCATGACCGCGGAGAGAGTAAAAGGTATGCGGCGATGGAGGCTCGAGGGGCCGGGGTCGCGTACCCGATCATTCTACGTGGCAACCGGACAGATTAACACAAGAATGACCCTCTGACCAATAAAAATATCATCTTTGATCGTCAAGGCTGCTAGACGTATTTTGATACCAGTTCTATTGCATGTATTCAACCTATGTCTGAACTCCGGTTGTTTTCCTCGCGTTTTTAAAAAAGCTCTTGTACATCCAATATATAAGGGTGGAGACAAATATTGTATTAATAATTAAAGCCGTCCTTTCTAGATTTTCCAAAATTTTAGATAAAATCGTAAATAAAAGACTATTAAATTTTCTTAGCAATAATAATATTAGAGCGAATAATCAATTTGGCTTTATGCGTAGAAAATCAACTGAAGATGCAGTTTTAGATGTGACTAAAAATGTTGTTCAAAATTTTCACTGCAGACTTAAGTCTATAAGGAATATTTCTTGATATTTCTAAAGCATTTGTCACGGTTTCAGTTTCTATTTTGCTAAATAAATTGGAACACATTGGCATTAGATGCTTAAGTTTGATTGTTTTTCAAGATTATCTCAGTGAGCGTTGTCAGTGTGTTAGAAAAGACGATGTTACCAGCGAGGATGAATTTCTGACATACGGCGTCCCTCAAGGTAGTGTCCTGGGACCAACTCTTTTTCTCATCTATATAAATGATTTGTGTACACTGCAGTTACCAGACTGCAATGTTATTACATATGCTGATGATACAGATATGATTATTCAAGGTAAAAACTGGTCAGAAGCCCACTATTATGCTGAATCAGCTTTATATACGGTCATGAAATGGTTGTTTGACAATCTTCTAACATTAAATATAGAGAAGTCTACATTTGTTACTTTTGGGTTTAAAAAATCGCTGCTTACCTTTCGAAATTTTTCGATAAAAGCTCATACTTGTGACTTTTACAAAAACCAACTCTGTTGTTGTAAGTATTTAATCCGTTCCCAATCTATAAAATATCTTGCAGTTATATTAGATAATGTTCTTTCTTGGGAAGAACAAATTAAGAGTTTGGTATCACGCGTTAGGAAACTCATTTATGTTTTCAAAAAACTTCGTGCTAGCCTTGATTTCATGATGATGCGTATAGTTTATTTTGCTCTCGCCCAATTTATCTTATCATACTGTATCACATCCTGGGGTGGTTTCTGTAAAATTATTCTTATTAAAATAAAAAGAGCTCATCGAGCCTTGTTAAAAGTCATGATTACGAAACCTATTCTTTATCCGACTCACGAACTCTATTCGAATTGTAAAGTACTCTCTGTTCGCAAATTATTCATTATTCATGTTATCCTTAAGGTGCATTCTCAAATAGTCTCAATGATGTTAGCTTTATTAAGGTAAGTCGTAAAAGTGATCGGGTATATCCCGCTGTATCAAGAAGGACAGAACTAGCTAGTCGCCACTATCATTACTTAGCCCTATGTTATATAATAAAATTAATAAAGAAATTAATATTTGGCCACTACTAAAGAGTAAATGTAAAAATCATACAGCACATTGGCTCCTCAATCTTACTTATGAGGAAACAGAACAATTACTTTCTTTCATTAAATATCTTGTTAGAATTCTACAGGTTAGGTGCTCACTCTGACAAACTCATTATATTACACACATTAACATACTTACACTTACACAAACATAAACACACACATTGCTCACTTGCATTTGCTTTATTTTGCTTAAGTTTAAGATAGTTTAACCTTCAATTATATCTTACTTATTTTGTTTTTATTGTATATATATAAATTTGTGGTTAATGAATATATGAATAAATTAATAAATAAATAAATAAATAAACGAATAAATGAATAAACTAAAATATTTGATATTATCTGAGCTATCGGTGAAGAGAAACATCGTGATGGAACCACAGCATTTTGATAGGGCTTTTTCTTATGCCGACCTGGCTTGGTATCACCCTTATGTTGAAAATCTGCCACCAAATACCTATAGGTGTATTCCGGCAGTTGCACTTGAGAGCCATTCTCTCCACTAGGCTTAACGTGTCCACCATCTTGGCCTATATCGTTATTTAACATCATCTGTGATTGTAACCATAACGTGAACGATGTTTGGACTAGCGTAATCAGTTTGCATACAATTCTTCCTGATGTAAAATAACGATGTACTAGATGGTAAATGCTAAAATTAGGAAAGAAACAATACGTCACTCAGATATGGAAGCCAAAACACATCTCAATAGCCATCTTATAAGTAATTTGCAACTTGAAGTGGTTATCAGACAATTTTATTTTGGGGTGTAAGGGGTATCGAATACCATCTAAGTTACCTAAGCCAGCCCCACCTGCACGCGGTTGTACCCTGCCGAGTAACCAACGAAGCTCTGGCGATTATTGCCTCTAAATTTGGTTTTGGTCAAGACGGTTAACCATATAACCCTTGATCCATCACAGCTTGGTGGTAGGGTTATTGCCCGATTAGTTAGCGACCACCCCCGGATTAAGAATGCCGCAAAATAAAGGTTCTGTATGACCCTTTGTGTTCCGACATAGTGAACGATAATCAACTCTTTCCGCTAAGGTCAAGTACTATGCCTGGATCAAACCTCTGCTGTTCGGCTGCATATAGATGACGGTTACCATTTACCATCAGATGAGCCGTCTACCTGTCTGCTTTATATTAGCATAAAAAAAGGAACACTAGAAAATTTAGAAACAACCTGCGGTTTTATTAACATATTTTTTACAAAGCTCATTCTCATTGGAAACCAACCGACATAAATCAAAGAAGTTACCGGGCGTACTATTGCTTGTCATCAAGTTATGCCACTTCGTGATCGGAAAAAATAATTTTATTTTACAAATTATATTAATATACAAAATAGGTAGAATTTAAAATATGTTGTTGTCGTCTGACTGAATGAATAATTTCATTATAAATATAATGTTCTACGTATGGAAAACCTGTGTCACAATGTTGCTCCACGATAATCTCGGCACCGGTCAACCGATTTGAATGAAACTTTGTAAATACGTATTGCTTAGTGCAACTTGATAGCATACAAACTATGCCATCTCATTACCACCCGGAGGCGGCGGATGCGGAGATAAGGCATCAGGTCCAACCCTCTGGCGGTGGCAGCCATTCAGCCCGTAACGTAACTACGCGACGGGCCGGTTTTCTTTTATACGCGCTGCCTTGATGATCTTGGAAGGCTGTTTTGCGGTGTTCTAAGTTTTAGGCTTCTTTTATTGCTCCTTTTATATCGTGCAGATAGATAGGATAATTTTTATCCTGATAAGTGACCCTGAACGCGACAGCTGGCGCTGTAGTTGAGGTATTGTATATTGGAATAGACAGAACAAGGTATGACAGGCTGACTAGTTTACTAAATCATGAAAATTATTTAAATAGGTTAGATACCCCCTTATTTGTTAATGTGGTGATGCAATATATTGAAGTAGTCCGGATTAGAATGTTAGTTACACCCGGGGGCTCAAAACTAAAGTTATTTTTATTGGATACATTTTACACTTCAATTAGACATTTACAATAAAACGATTTCTATTGCCTTGATCATATAAATTCATTTGCTTGACGTATGTAATTCATATGAATACGTGTATCGCTCATATTCATGTGGATACGTCATATATAATATGTAAAATAATATGTAAATGACAATGCATCGATTAATACTCTAAAGCAGAGTTTCTCAAACTTTTTAGTGTACCGGCCATTTTAGCAAAACATGAACACGCAACACCCCCCATGAGTTTTTCATCTTTTTTTTATATACTTAAGATTTAGCGTTATGGCCATAATCTCACCTGATCTTAAGTGACGATACGGCCCAAGTTGGTAGACACGCTAAACCTGTGGAGAAACTGGCTCTTAAGTGCAACTGCCGGAACACACCCTATTGGTATTTGGCGGCAGATTTTTAACTTGAGGTTGGTAGCTAGCCAGGTGGGCATTAAAGAAAGCCCTACTACCATGCCATGGTTGTTTCCTCACAATGTTTTCCTTCACCGAACGCTTAAGCTCTTGTAGGCGGATTCAAACTCACGTCCCTTGACGCGAAGTCGTACACACTACCACTGAGCTATCATCGCTATTTTACAGAAATATGTAGGGAAATAATTATGTATTTGTTTATGTTCGTAACTGATGTTTGATATTGGAATACCAAAACGAAAAGTTCTTTAAAAGACACGTTATTTTAAGTTTTATAATTTTGAGTAATTTAAAACAAACAATATTTAAAGTTAATCAGTGCCTAAAAATACTTCTTAATTACATTCAATGACTACAAAAGCACTTGAATCTTTTAATTTAATATTATATTTGCACGACTAACAACAACTTTTTTAATGACAGAAATGTTTAGAATGCGTTTCGCGACTGATTTTTAACGTTTTCAGAATTTATAGCAATATTACTTGAAGTTCGAATAGCCCCCTCAAATTGCCTCAGCGCCAACTGTGGGCGGTGCCGCCCACTTAGAGAACCTATGCTCTAAAGTGTAGCAATATGAATAAACATGACTAGAGGTGTTTTTAGTTAAAATACATATTACCTACACTATATAAGTTAACGATAAATGTTAATTGATTACTAAAAGTATTAATAATAATTCTTATATGTTATCAATTGAGGAGTAAGAATTCCTTTATGAAAATTATGATTACTAAATAAGTGCGTACAAACTCACGATCACAGGTTTAGTTATAATAAAGTTGTCAATGTAATAAGTAACATGTTTACACTTCTTTTCAAATTAAAATTATTTTTGTTAGCAATCTTTATTCACTTTTAATATGGTAAGGTATTGTTAAGAAATAGACTGCTTACAATAGCGTTGACCCCGACAGCTGCTCCAGGAAACGTGTTATATGACTCCCAAATACATTTTAATGATATGATTAATGCATACACTGGTAAATAAATATATTTCATTATAGATTAATGTCTGCATATTTAAAGCAAACATTTTTTTGGTATTTTTTGTTTATAAAAGTTGTAATTATATTTTATATTAAATTTATTAATATTTCAATCTGGTTTTTGTTTTATTTAAATCTGGTATATAAATATCTACATAATAAGGGGTAGATGTGTCGTTATCATACCGCTGTATCCAGTTTTGCGTCAGTATACAGATCTTTAACATTTTGCTTCGATACATAACTGCTCACTTTTCTTGCGATGGCCTTGTCTCGCATTTATTTCATTTTTATTGTGAACTCTGCTATATACACATATATATATTCGAGCAACGCTGATCGATGTTCTTTACCGGTTACTGTAAACTTATTTAAAAGTCATACAATTAAAAAAGATTATTACTAAAGACTATTTATTAGATGTAGGTACAAAATTAAAAAGTCGCTATAAGTACGAGCGTAAATTACATACCTAATAGAATGTAATCTACTTATATGTATGCAAATAGGTAAATATAAAGCATTTCAGTAGGTTTCTTTTTGTGATTTGTTTGCTAAGCGATTTTCTTTATCTTTTAGTATCTATCGACGAACAATCAATCATTGTTATCAATACAAAAAATGAGAATAGTTTTTCTTCCTCATTCATAACAATTTCCTCAATTTCTTATAATAATCATGGTTAAATTGTAAATATGCGAACATCAGCTATAAATTACAATATTATTACTTTTTATAGTTAAGGTTTTTAGCGTTATGGCCACAATCTCACCTGATGTTAAGTGACGAAGTGGCCCAAGAAGATGGTCGCGCTAAAACTTAGTAGAGGGGCTTATTTTGAAACCAAGCTTATATATTTGAAGCCCAACGTAAATTGAAAAAACGTCAATGACGACGCATAGAGTAACTAACTATATGTTTAGAATATGCATATAGGTCCGCAGACATTGTTGCTTGCTTATGCAAGCAGACAGTGCTCAGTTCTATCCACAGAGCGATGGCACTACCCAGTGGTGTAACAACTATGCCTTCTGAGGCCCGTGGAAAATTCATAGGACGGGGTCCCCGTAAAAGTCGTCATGTTGAAGTATAATTTGAATAAGTCATTAAGTTAGTGTTACTGTATACTGTTACCCAAAAGTAATACTGATATTGTGTACATTTTAGTTAAGTATCTTATAAACTTAATATTTATAAGCATGGGTATTACATATTCATAATAAAATTACAATTTAATTTTAACAAGATATATATTAATAAAATTCTTTTCTGCGAGCTTTCTGTTCAGCAAAAGTATCAATAATATCATCAAAGCCTGAAGAATAGCCAAATGGATGTGTTCTAAAATTAATCCTTTATTCGTGTAATGCGTATAATGAGCGAGTAATGTAAACGCGTTTAAATCTTAATAATTTAATAAAATTTGTATCTGGTCTTTAGTTGTGTCTAATTATAACTAATTTTAAGCACTTATATAAAATGTATAATTCTTACTAAATTTTGTTAAAAATGTTAGGTTACTTCTGAGTTTACGGCCTTTCGGGCCCGTCGCATTATGCCACCTCTGCCACCTCTGCCACCCTATAGTTACGCCACTATAATATAATAAATAAGCATGTAAACCTCGCGCAGTCGCATGTACGTCTGTTGGTTAATCCTATTACGTGTTAAATAAACGCCATAACGTTAAACATTAACTATAAAATAAAAAATAAAAAATAAAAAAGGAGTCACTGTGAGGGATTTATTACCAGTCATTTGAAACTTCATTAAGTTTCGACCAGTCTCTACGCTAACCGGATACTGATTATATAATTATGTAAACACATATGGATTTAATTATGCTTGTTACTGCTTAATTTTACGCTTCAAAGATTATTGTTATTAGATACTGCGATAGATGATGTATTCGGTAATCAACAAAGGTATACAATAAACAATCATATTATTTTGTTTTAAAAATTGCATAGTTGATGTTCTTCTTAGTAAAGCTAAGCATGTTTTGTATATGTTGGAAGGATCTCTATTTGTATATAGTTTATAGGCTGAGAACGTTATGGCCACAATCTCACTGGATGTAAAGGGACGATGTGGGCCAAGATGGCGGACACGCTAAACCTAGTGGAGGGACTGGCACGCATGCACAATTATTGAAACGCACCTATAGGTATATAGTGGCAGATTTTCAAATTTCGGGTGGTAGTTAGTGCCATGTGGGCATTAGAATAACCCTACCGCCGTGGTATTTCTACTAACGCGGTGTTCGTACACACTAACAACTGAGCCATTATAACTTTAAACATTTGTAAAGCTCTGCGACGTTTTTATTTTACTAACTGATGCTTTCGTTGTTATTTACTACCACTGATGAGATGCATATTTGCATAGGTTTTCTAATCATCGCTCACGCTGATTGACATTTCATTTACACTTTCACAAGCCTTTGTAACGCTGCTCATCTTGTTGGACATTTTCATTGGCCATATCTTGTGATCCACTGTGGCCTAAATCTTTTAATACTTGTTCTTTTTTCTTGCTACTCGAATCGTAAAACCACATTTAACATAAAATGATCTTTGTTTATTTATATATTTATGTATGTCATACCTATTATGCGGATTGGGAAACGAAAAACCATGTTTTACTCGATTACAGCAGATCCATAAGGAAAGAATATAAATTTTAGCAGTAGAGGTTCTGTTAACGTATACTCCTCCGTAAAGACTAAACCATTCATCCGATTGTGATGAGCAAGGTGTCAATCGATTCATTATTATGGCTCGGGTAACGTAGGCTAAATTTTATCTGACTTCAACTATATGAGGTGCCAATTTTACATTGTAAACTCCATTTTTTAACAAGAAACTATACTCGAAATACTTTTATTGCGAAATTTTATTCCTATAATTATTAAAATAAAAAGTAAGTTCAAAAACTAAAAACCAGGCAACTGAAAAATAACGCTCTCAATAGCATAAAATAAGAAAATATTGTCGTCTGAAATTGTTATGTAAAAACTTATCAATCATTATTTAGAGGTAAAACAGCGAAATATCTCTACAATCTTCTAAAATACCTTGGCCTATCTAGGACTGCTGCTTGTTTTTGAAACGAAATTTGACTGGGCAGGGAGCGAAACATGAGCAGTATAGATGTGTGTTGTAGGTTGAAAAAGCGCCCCTAAAACCTACACCCGTGTCACAAGTCCCGGGATCTAGTTAGAGTTTCTCTCTCTGCCACACAATTCGGTGCCTCGCGTAGGTCGTCTTTACCTATTACTAATGTACTCTTTAGATCTCTGGGTATTAAGCAATAGTTATTTCACTTTTAACCCACTTACACAATATTTCTCAAATCAATCGTATATCTAATAGTACAAAATTGTATAATACTAACACATAAGATGACTTTCCCATTATGGGTAAAGTAGGCCTCACACTGGCAGAATTCTGTTCTACAAGAGTTAATTTTTGAAGTAAAGTTGAAGGTGTAGTTGATCTACTTAGTTGTATACACGAATTTATTGTATATTTGATGATGTTTTGTATATGGTTATAAATTATTATATTGTTATAGCTTTGTAACAAAAAAGGCAAAGTTATATAGGCAACTTTCCCTTTAATTAGAATTGAATTAACTGCGATTGCTAAACAATACCTATTGGGTCAGAGAAATGTAAAACGTTAGATATTATGGTGACTAGTCAAAAGCTACCATCATGATTTTTTATATTAGCTCAGTAGAATGATTGTACATTCCCTAAGGATAAGCATGGTACACATTGCTAAACATCGTTGGATCGAGAGGCAGGATACCCGGAAATTTCTTTGAAGATTTCTCTTTACTTGAGGCAGTCCTATTGGTATAACCTTCGCTCTATAGAAGATCCATAATTAACCAAGTGATGTGCTATCGTGGTGAGTTGAGTTTTCCAAAACTTTAGCAAGGAGGTTTCAGGATAGACAATTTGTTTTGCTACCTCTCGGGCTCTGAGGTTCTGTTGGTTATGGTAATCGTTTAATGTTATGAAGTTACCTTTATGTTAACATTATAAAAAGCTGACCTTAGACGAGCCACAATCTCACCGGACGTTAAGTGACGTAACCTGTGGAGGGACTGGCTCTCAGATGCAACTGCCGGAGCACGATAGGTATTTGGCGGAACATTTTCAACTTGTGGGTGGTAACTAGCCATACGGATATTAGAAAAACCCCTATCGCATGTTACGAATTCATCACGATGGTTTCCTTCACCTAATGCTCAAGTTCATTGCAGTGATTTGAACTCACGTCCTTTGACGCGCTGTCTGTACAGACTACCACTGCACTATCATCACTTCATACGACTATACTGCATATCATCAGTTGTTTAAAACGAAATCATTAGTCTGTATTGCGTCCAACATTACGGTTAGCTGAACGTGACATCCATTAGAGATAGAGAATGGCTCGTTCTGTATACATATGGGTTAAGACACTGATGAAACAACGAATTAACTCTCCGAGGTGTATTTTAATTTTTTTTTTTTTGGTTGTTTCCTATAAGAAGTAATTTCGTAGCTAACATATCTCGGTAGTTAATAATTATCACCAAAATTTATTTACTTGTATCTTAGGGTAAGGATTATTTAACGTTGCGTTCTAATACACGGTGGATCATCAATTCCCTGGTCGAACACCTGTAAACTGCTGTGAGGGTGACCTCGATAGAGGTGAAAGCGGCGAATGATCGCCGTCTTGTACTCCCTCCCGATATGCGGGCTTTGATCACGGAAAAGAATGCGGCGGTGAGTGCGCATGACTCTTGCCATCTGAACATAATCGCTCCCGTCTTCGAGCAATCCAGAGAGAGGTGAAAGCTCGCATGGCGGAAATCCGTAGCAGCAGGTGGGGCGATTCCTTAGGAGAGCTTCAACTGACTCACCTTGTCTACTGGAAGGTCATTAAGGCCTTGAAGGCTAACAAACACACACCGATGCCCCCTCTAGTCAGAGGCCCCGGGTTACCTCCCGCTTTTGACTGCGCCGAAAAGGCGGAATGTCTCGCCGACTCATTAGAAGCGCAGTGTTCTCCAAATCAAGGCTCAGACCCTGCTTATGTGAGCATGGTCGAGTCTTCGGTTAAATCATTCCTGTTATCTCCTTCTGCGGCTCCGCTGGATCCCGTCTAAACGGACGAAGTCTGGGCGGTAATCAGAGGCCTCAAGACAAGGAAATCTCCAGGTCTAGATGGCATCAGGAATGAAGTCCTCAAACATCTTCCGGACCATTTGATTGCTCTTCTGGTCTGCATCTTCAATGCGGCCATGTCACATTGTCATTTTTCAGCAGTATGGAAAAGGGCACATGTCATGGGTATTCACAAGCCAAGGAAAGAGTTCGATTCTCCTGATAGTTACAGACCTATCAGCCTTTTAAACACTTTAGGTAAAATCTATGAGAGACTCCTTCTGAGTCGTCTCGAGTCCGCTGTAACCATCAAAAAGATCCTCCCTGATGCACAGTTTGGCATCAGAGCCAGACACTCTTGCACGGACCAAGTACTCCGCCTCACGAAGCACGTACTTTCCAAATTCAATATCCCTGGTTTTGAGAAATCTCCATATCGCACCTTTGCAATTTTCTTTGATGTAGCCAAAGCATTCGAGAAGGTTTGGAACTCGGGGCTTATATATAAGCTCAATCAAGTAGAAATTCCTGACAATCTAGTTCGGATACTATTCATTTATCTCTCGGAGCGCTCCTTCTGCTATCGAGTAGAAGGAGTACTCTCATCCCCACATCCGATAAGAGTGGGAGATCCCCAAGGTTCTATCCTGGCGCCTCTGCTTTTTAACCTGTTCACCAGCGATGTCCCCTCCCTCGAAAAAGGAATTCAGTTCGGATTTTACGCAGATGATACAGTCATATTTGGTAGTCTTAGGGATCACGTCAAACTCATCAGTTCTGTCCAAAGTGCGGTAGTCACTTTCGGCGACTGGTGTAGTAAATGGTGTATCGCACTCAACCCGGAAAAGAGTGCCACTGTTATGTTCGATGCTACCCGTATAAGTAGAATTCCTCCGTACGCTCGTCTCAAACTCTACCCTAGAGATAATCCTTGGGCCTCAGTGGTCAGGTATCTAGGTGTCGATTTAAACTCGAAGCTCATTTTCATTTCCCATATCCAGAGGGTAAAAAGAAAAGCCACTATAGCCTTGGTCCACCTTCGCCCTCTTTACAGTTCTAAAAGTAAAATGTCACTGAGCTGTAAGCTCACTTTATACAAGACTTGTATCCGTCCGATTCTAACATACGGCTGTTCAGCTTTTGCTCGCGCTTAGAAACCCACTCTCAGGCCTCTGCAAGTGTTGCAGAACAAATACCTGCGTGCGATTTCCGGGGCTCCCTGGTACGTACGAGATGTTGATCTGTACAAAAACCTTGAAATCCTCTCTATTAGGGCATACATTCGTGACCTCACCAAGACTCACTTCGAGAGAGCGGAGGCACATCCGAATCCTCTAGTAGTGAACTCAGTAAAATACGATTCGAACCCGAACGATAGCGGATACAAACGCCGCCCTCGTCACATCTTCCTCGATCTGCCGGATAAATTCACGCGACATATCGCGTCTTTTCCGTCCATCTCTATTCCGAATCGCACATACGCGCGCGTTTGACCGTGAAACCGTCGTCCTCGCCGCCGAGGGCAGGCGGTTAACTTCGCTCCCGCACACCCGTCGCGGCCCCCCTCTGCGGACGCTCGAGCCTAAGTCGATCCTTCGGAATGGAGCCCTGGAGCTAACCCGCTCGCGCGATACAGTGACACTTGACACTCACTGTACCCACGTACACGGTTCTGTAAAGGACCGCTCGTGGTCCTGACTGTGTGTCGGCCTTTTGTTTTTTATAATTGTTATGGATAATAATACGTCGTGTTCATATGCCTTCTTCTTTGATCTTTTTTGTTAGGCAGGCTCGTCACCAACTACTCGGTAGGGAAGACGCACAGTACAATCTTGCCTCGCCTGCCATGGCACAGTACAAACCAAATTTAGTTTCCAGGTCCCGAAGGGGATCAGTTAGTATTTTTGATCAGGTAATCTCAGGCACCGCCAGTTAGGTTTTTATAATCCTTCGCGCCATTACTTTATCTTTTTCAATTTTGGGCAACAGCCCAAGCCGAGGTTCGATCATTAGTGAGAACCTTGAGCGAGTTGCCCCTCGGGTTCGAGCGCCCTCCGCGCCTGCCCCCCTACTTCGATGAAGCTGTAAAAGCCCCTTAGGCTAACAGTGTAGCTAACGGTGGATCAATGAAAACCTATTACGGAATTTAGCTAACATAATTAAAGATTTATAAACTTTAACGGTAACAATATCCAAAAATTAAAACGTTCACATTACTATTACTACTATAGGAGTGTGATGTGGCTTCTGCTAAGTTGAACACACACACATATATATACATATACCTATACTGTATCTCGATAATTTTGTACTAATGATACACACACTTCAATGGCGTATTTAATAACATTTTTTTCAATACAGTGGAAAGTAATGTTTTACAAACACAGTTGGCACCACAGAAAGTAAAATTTTATGAAAGTTTGGTATGAGTAATTTATACCTATATATCGTATATAATAATGAGTCACACAACAACAATGTACTATATATTTCATAATAACCTAAGTAATGCTTATTATAAAAAAAAACCATTGGGCTATTGTTATTTTAATTCTTAATTAAAAAAGAAACTGGTGCCGATAGTTATCTGGAAATCCCGTTTTGGTTGGTTGCGCGGATAATCTTGAAACTTATTATATGCTAAAGGAATTTATTATTATTCGTTATGTTTTAAAAACTAATTAATCATTTATTTGTGTTAAATTTGTTGATAAGTAGTTAACTTGGCATACTTTTTTAAAATATTTACATAGTTAAACAGTAGGATATATTTTAACTACGCAGAAGGACGCAGTATGCTATTTTTAAATCTGTCTTTATTGAAAAAAGTGACGTAGGTTGTCATTTACATGAAAAGTTGATTATAAAGCGTACCACTCTTGACACACGCCGCGACGCGACGTATGTACATTATACCTACATCGAAATTGGACTTTGATCGACCTTGTTTGAACTCGTGAGAGCTGCCACAACTCGGTTTAAATACGTTCAATGTGTTGCAGTACTCTTATTCTTAACAATTCATATTTATTTTCGTATTTTAGTGATTTCTATAAGTTTTATTGCATTATTAATTATAAGTGATAATTGGATGGCAGTATGCTTGTGATTTAAACTATGATTTGATATACAATACCTACATAACAATAAAACAATTAATATTTCTAAATAAGATAGTAATAAATAGCTGTTGATTGAATATTAGATTTATTAAATTGAACTTTGAAGATTGAATAGATATTATGACTAGTTATTATTAGAGAAAATAGTAATAGTTATTGCAATCTTTTATATTACCTACATAAAAATACCTGTCGCTGAGCCAAATTTGTATCGACGTGAAATATGTTTAAAAATTAATATTGGAGTGTAGTTCATTATTTTTATTAATAAGCGATTTTTTTGGTCAGATGTTTATGAAATTTGACAAGTGGTAGCTAATATTATAGATCGATACGATACTTTTTATAGATGTTATCCGCTAAAATGAAAGATTGCGATCAGATAGAGGATATAACGCCTATATATATATATATATATATATATATATATATTGTACGTTGTAACTTACAATGTAAACACTATATGACCGATCCACAAGAAGTCCCGAGGCAGCGGGCGCAAGGGGACCAGAATGACCGAACCTCGGCTTGGGCTACCGCCGGAAAACGAACAAAGATTCGCGATCCTAATTAATCAACAGGTCCTAACTTACTAAGTTTAGTGGTCCTAATAACGACATCGGGCAAGCGGCGCAAAGGCCGCGGAGGTAGTCCCTTACAGAACCGTGTACTTAACGTGTGGGTGGTCATGAATGGTATGCGGTGTGATGATGTACTCTCAGTGATGTAGAGTGTCACTGTATCGCGCGAACAGAGTCACTTGAAGGCTTCTATCCGGAGGATTGATCCTGGGCTCAGCCACCTGCGGAGGGAGGTCGGTGCGGGTGTGCAAGAGCGAAATTAATCGCTTGGCCTCGGCGGCGAGAGCGGCGGTTACGCGGGTGAGTGCGCGGACACGTGCGATTGATGGGTAAGGCAGGGAGGACCGCGTTTAATCTTGTGAGGCTTGGACGGCTATGCACATGAATCTGTTTTGCAACACTTGTAGTTTGCGAAGGGTGGTGTGTGAAGCGTGAGCGAATACGGGGCAACTGTAAGTAAGTATAGGACGGATGCATACTTTGTATATTGTGAGCTTATGTCTAAATTATATTTTGCTCTTAGAGGAAGTTAGATTACGTAGCAGAGCCATAGCCGTGGAGGTTTTTTTCTGTACGTAATCTACGATAATATAATTAGTAGTATGTATGTACATGGGATAACTACAAATGGGCATTTTACACCTAAAACTTGCCGAAACATAAACTCAGTTATTGGTCTAACCATTTCGCAAACGCAAATACCATAAAAATCAATGCGTTGGTAACTTAAGGACGTACCTACAGGAATTATTGAAAATTAATAAAGTACTAACTGGACTAACAGTGTTAGTAGTAGTGGCCTAACTAGCCTAAGTTGTCTTTCAACACACGGTAAAATAAAGATATAAAAAAAAATGTCAACGCTTTAACATGTGTCATCCCATACATTTTTGGATTTTCTTTACGTGAGTGATTGTTTAAAGACAACTTGGCTAGGAGCGCAAACCTTGTTGTGGCTTTGCTAGTAATAAATAACTAGACTACATCGCCATCTATTGTGTTCAGGGATAGGATCACCTATCCACATAAAAAAATCCCCGGTCCCTCTAGGTGGGTACAAAACAATGCATATATTTTCAATTTATTGTAATTTATAGTACGAATGGACTGACAAATATCGTGATACGGGAATTATATATTTCAATAAACATTTTCATAGACAATATAAAACTGTTTAAACCTATAATCACAACTACTTCTTTTACACAAAAAGCAGCATATCATCATTTAACATTACTATGCAATTGGCATTCTCAGTCATAATTAACAAATTACTCTTAAGTAATTAGATGGCTTAAAATGGATAAACCATACTAATTACTCGCCTGTATCCTTTGCGTAAATTCGGCAAGGCGACACGTACATAACCTTACCTTTAGTGTGTAGATATACCAAATATTTTGGACCGTAACCGGTCTACGTACTTCTGCATATATGCTTTAACAGTAACACGCAATGAGTACTATATCTATTATAAATATAACATATGGAATTAACATCGACGGTTCCAAGCCTAAACATATGGATACAAGTTTTACTTCTTTTTCATTATTTTGTGAAATATAGTTTTCACTTCTGTCGGCAGTACTCATGACTGCGACTTTATTTATGTGAAACATTTATTGGCGTGCCTTGTCTATAAAATCGACCCATATGCCGAGACGGAAAACGATAAGACGCGCGATGTTCTCTTATGCTGTTATGTCCCGCTCTCGAATCCTTTGTATGCGAGCGCGTATAATCTTACTAATATTATAATCGCGAAAGTTTGTAAGTATGTATGGATGTTTGTTACTTTTTCACACAAAAACTATTGAATGGATTTTAATTAAAAATTACAATAATACAGCTTATGCATCAGAATAACAGGTAGGCTATATAAATAATCTTTATAAATTATAATTTATAAAGATTTTGTGTGAACTTTCCAAAATATAATGATATCTGTCAAGTAAGTAGGAAAAAATTCTGCAATCTGCGAGCTATTCTTGCGTGCGCTGCAAAAACCGTTACAGCTACACCTATATAATGAATAATAGAAATGTTTATTTTAAATAGTCCTACAAAAAAGCCCGCAACAGTGCATATCTATCTTTTATGTGTAAGCCATTATCGCAAAAATAATTAGCGGCCCGCGTATAAATGACTACGACTACAAATGTGCTAATACCAGTCTCTTTTGATATAATTTATGTAAAATAGTCGGTTCCGGAATTAGAATTGGTTGACAAAATTATATTAACTCGAGTAAAGCCGCAGGTAAAAGCTAGTCAATTGTAAATCCGTTCAGTAGTGTTTGAGTGTATCGCAAATCTACGGCCAGACGCGGCATGGAACTTTGTTTTATAATATTTAGTAACTTTAATAGTAACTTAAATGTTTCATATATGCGGGGTGTCCCGTGATAGCCGAGATATTTTTGTTTCTTCTATAACAGACAGCACTTAAATACCAACAAAGTAAATAGGGGGCATAATATGTGTTATCTAGAGTCGAGTGCGAAATGATAAAACATACTTTACCCAGTTTATTTTGATAAATGTGTCTAGACATGATTTTGTAGGAAACATTATATGCGATAAATTGCGCTGCATTTCATAATGAATGCTAACGCCATCACGGTTACAAAAAATAGAGTGGTTTTTGTAATAATCACTTTAATTTTATTTCTGCAATAGCTTAGTGTAGCATTATTGAAGTTGTAGGTATTTTTTACAAAATATTTGTATAGCTTCGCAAACGGCTAACCGTTCATAAAACTATGTTTCATTTTTTGCACGCCAATACCGCGAAGCGAGTGAGGTAGTGCTCTACTCTAAATACGTCAAGAACAAACAATTTTTCGCGCTTAAACTGCCTCTATCAAATCCAATTTGCATTTATACGATAATATGAGTAGAAGTATTTCGAGAAAACATTTCAAATAATTAAATTCATATTTTGTAAAAATAAAAATAAAACCATTTATTTAGCATCCTTGAAGAAAAAAAAATTTAAATGTTTTTAATTATGTACATTTTACATTTGTAAGTTCTTGGTATTGTCAATATTTTATCTTTTTAAGGAAAGGGCAAAGATACCAAAACCATACAGCCGAGTAATACGTTATTTCATAATAAAGAGGTTATCACTTCAACATGATAGAGGCTCTCTAGGTAAAAGTATCTACGGAGTTTTTGTGGTAAGTAATAAATCATGCTTGCTTAAAAATATAGAATAATAAATAAAATAATAAATCTATACTAATATTATAAAGAATACAGATTTCTATTTTTGTATATTTTTTGTAACGAATAATCTCAAGAAGTATAAGAACCGAATTCAAAAATTCTTTCACCATTAGAATGCTACATTAGCGCTCAGTAAAATAGGCTATATATTTTTTTATGAATATGATTAAATAAAATTTTAGTTCTACGCAGACGGAGTTGCGAACACTGCTAATAATTAATAAAATATGTCAATAGTACAGCTTGATTTTTTTTTTCTTAAAAATGAAATTAATGGTATGAGGGGTGCACTTTTGAATTTTCCAAACTTTCTTATAATAGCCCTTTAAATCATATTTAAAGATAAAATAAGGCAGATTGAGTTGACAAAATTTACTATTTTATACATAGTAGAACAGTGTCGACACTACACCTGTTAGTAAGTAAACTATAAAAATAGATTTGTCCACCACCGACAGATCAAAAGTTCATAGGGCAATAGTATCTCAGTAGATCAACATACACTGAATGATCTCGAAACGCAACAAACTAATATATTGCTATAGTAAGTTCACCACCATATAAATGGCGGTTGATACTTAAAATAAACAATGACCGTGGAAGGAAGGAAGAGAGAAACAAACTTCTTAGCAAACCATAGATTCACCGTGCGGGTGCCGAGTCCATCGTGTGGTAGAGAGGGAAACTCCAAGTAATGTCAGAGACTTCTGACTCGCATGTAGGTTTAAGGGACGCCTTTTCGACGCGCGTCAACAAACACCTTCACCACTCGGCTTTCTCTCCCTTCCCAGCCAAATTTGGTAGGAGCCTGCTAGCGCAGCTTTAGAAGCACGTTCTAGTGTAGAACTTACTGCAGTCCTAGACAGGCCAAAATCTTTTAGAAGGTTATAGAGAGATTTTGCTGATATACCTCTCACTCCCACTTGGACCGCGTATAAATTGACCACTTAGCCATCGCTATTCAGTTAATTTAGTAGCTCCTAGTATTTATTTGTTTTATAGCGTAGTCCTTAGGTATGTTTGTTTCCATGGTACAGAAAGTTCAACTAGTACTATGTGTTTAGTAGTTCTAGAATATATAAATATATCCGGTCTGGAAATCTAAGCCCCAACATTCTTTGGGATTTTGTAATGATATTATTGTAATGTTAATTACTACACTATATCCAAATCAAATTTAAATGTCTTTGTTATAAATTTATATGCTAACGTAATGTTTAGTAATTTGTGTATATACCCTGCGTGATATATAACAATTTAAAATCGTATCATACTTCGTGACGTAATTTATAAGTCCCGGCTGAAACCAGCACATCCGTACTAAAATATAAATAAATATACTTGAACCACAAAATAATAGAGAAGTACCGGTACGTGACTAAATAAATAATAAATGTACTTAAAAAAAATTAAAGCCAACTTTAGCACCAATGTTTATGTAATGTTTACATAAGTATGTAAACATTATTATTCGTGCTAAAGTTGGAATTTAAAATACGATTAAAATAATATTTATACAGATTAAAAAGTAATACATTCTAGGTAAAGTACATACTACCTGTACAACCTAAAACTCTGATACAAAAAAATCTATGGTAACATGGTAAAAAGATCCTTATTTCTTCAAGTTAAAGATTACGTTTTTATAACATGAGTAATTCTCTACGATTTTCATTCAACCTAAATGATAGAAACTCACTCGATGACTAGGAATACTCACTAAAACGCCCTAGCACATATACATCCACTACATGCCGCAAGGACTGAGAACTGTTTTTGCATTTATTTTCGCAGCATATTTTTGCATCTACCACCTACTTTACTATCTATGCTATACCTGTTGTTGCTCTTGGTCTATGGATGTATAGATAACTGTTTAACATCAGACTTCCAATTTTTTTGTTTTCAGTTAAGAAATAGAATATGAAACAAGGCGACAAATGAAGTACATACAGCTAACTTTTCCGTGTGTTAGGTCGGCGCGTGCAAGTATCGTTTCAAGCTAAAGATGCACTCTGAACATTTTCTCACATTGCGTTAAAAAAAGTATAACTTCAAAGAACAGGTCCATCGTCGTTGATGTCGTCATCATATACTCTTAAATTCCTACCGTCGAACGTACGTAAATGGACGTGATAGTTTATTTTATTTAGTCTACCAGTTAACATATTGTACAATGCATCAGTACACATACCATTAGCAAGCTTAAATTGACTGTATGTTGATATCTTCTCTTTCAGGGAGGTAATTTGTGGATAGGCATACTTATATGATAATATATCACAATAATGCAGTTTAATATATTAAAATGTGAGCAGATCAATCGATTAAGCATTTACAGAGCTTAGTCGCACCGATAAATAATATGCGTATGCGATATTAAAGTAAAGACATATTCCAGATCCGGGTGGGCTGATTAAGAGCTATAAAATATTTATCTAACGATCTATCATTTCGTTATCTTTAAAGACTTTGTTCTATACTGGCAGTTATCAAAAAGCGAAATATGTTATCGATATATGAGACCAACTGTGGTTTTAATACTTTTATAATATGTCTTATTTTTGATAATATTTATAGGTAATATTCATTATTGTTATAACCACACATGAATCCAGTTATCTTTACTAATAAGTAATCAATTTAGACGAGGGTTATATAAAAATGCTAAAAAATGTTTTACATTCCGAGTTTATCTTCTTTTTTTTAACGTGGGACCAAGAGGGTTATGTGGGACTCGCCTGGTGCTGGCCACTGAGAATATCCACTAAATCCCCACGACCATCTGTCGCCGTGCTCGGGCGACACGGGTTACCTTCTGAGTTTATCTAGACGAGCGTTTTCATTGTTTTTTTAAAGACAGTTAGCACACTACGTTTGTTCGGATATTATTATACAATTTTAATTTGTATGTAGTACTGTATCCAAATTGAAAGATTTTCATGAACATATATATAGTTCAAGAAATATAATGTTCATAAATTTAGAGAACAGTAAACTACAAAACTACGATACTAGATATCAATGCTGAAAATCATTCGAGAAGATATAGTTAAATATTCTTATAAAATGGAAAGGATATACACGTAATATTCATGTACCTAATTATTAATTTCAAGCATACCGCCTAATACATTATCGCGCTAATAACAAAATAAAATTTAGTAATAACAAATTAGTTTTATTATATAAAGTACTGCTGTGCAAACAATGGTGTGCGGTTACAAATTTTATAATATCTTTCTTCCTACACGGCTTAACCGATTTGTTACATTTTTATGTACTTTAGGAGTATCATGGATGTTTCCTACAATTATTATTTTTTAAATTTTATAATAAAAATAATTTCTTACATAAAAAAATATGTGTTTATGGTACTTATAGGTGCAAATGTTCTATTTCAGTACTTAAGCACCTCTAAATATTTTCAATTCTTTTATACTGAACCAATATTTTATTTCCTGAAATATATTAAACTAGCGGGATCTGTGCCATGACAAAGATTTTTTAGAATCACTTAATTATTTCAGAGATTATCTACTAAAAACATTAAACTTCACCTATTTATAGTAGCAATATGTATAATAAGTTATAATAAAGACAAAAAGTTAAAATCATATTTAAGTGGCTTCCAAAAAAGAATGGAACATTTTGCCTGCGAGAAGTTGTTTTTGTGCTGGTTATTATAATGATTTTGCTACGTCAATAAGCCTCAGTGTGAAACCTG
This sequence comes from Actias luna, assembly GCA_039707435.1. Lineage (NCBI taxonomy): Eukaryota > Metazoa > Arthropoda > Insecta > Lepidoptera > Saturniidae > Actias > Actias luna. Next base: position 8,133,248 of record JAZHAC010000006.1, on the reverse strand, counting down.
TTTAAAAGGGTATTATCGACGCAACGTTTCGCATCTATTTTGCCGACTCATGGACCGAAAATGACGATGCAACCGTTTGACATGTAAAATACAGAAGCAGAATTTTTAGTTCAATATGAATAATTGCTATTGAAATTAGTAATTAAATCGAATAAGATTTATAAATATTTTCCAAACAGTAAATGTGTTACGAGTTCGAGTAAAAAAAACCCTATAGTAAAAGTTTTTATGGCTGCATATACGTCTATTAATGTAGGTAAGTTTTTAGCAACAAAATGTAGCCTATTTTCGTCTCCAGGATCGCATCTATCTCTATACCAAAATTCATCACAATCGATTCAGCGGTTTAGGCGTAAAAGCGTAACAAACAAACAAACTTACTTTCGCATTTATAATATTAATATGGATGAATAATTTACAATATTTTTTACTTTCTCAAATTATCGCTCTTCCACTAGTCCAGCCTGGTTTAAGATGACTCTAAGTTAGATACACATACAACTCCATTGGTCACCGTTGTTTTTCCATTGTACTACGCTTACTATCAGTTACGGTACAGCGACTGTGCTGTACAAGTATAAAAATAATCGATATATTAAAGACACCGCGCCGCAGTGCCTACCTACCTGTAATCCGTATTGTAATTTAAACAACGAAACATAATTCGTATTTGTTGGACTTTGTGACAAATATCACAAGTATATTCTCATGACTTGTGACCTCAATTATATATTCAGTAGATATACGTCGTTTACGTACATTTTATTTACTCGAATTAAAATAATTTCCGCGTACAAATGCCAAGTATAAGTGATTAACTATGAAGTGTTTTACTATAGACATTAAGTTAATTATTAATATATAACTGGTGACTATTTTTGTCACACTTTCTATGAGCAGACATCAAGTTGTTTACCAATTTATATAATTAAAAGCGATGATAGCTAAGTTGCTAGTGTGTACGCCGCGTCAAGGGACGCGAGTTCGAATCCACCTACAATCAGCTTGAGCTTTCTATGAAGGAAAACATCGTGATGAAACCATAGCATGGTGGTAGGGTTTTTTCTAATGCCTCCCTGCCTAGCTACCACCATCAAGTTGAAAATCTATGTGTTTCGGCAGTTGCACTTGAGAGCAAGTCTTTCCACTAGGCTTTTCGTGTCCACCATCTTGGGCCACATCGTGACTTAGCATCAGGTAAGATTGTGCCCATAACTAACTTAACCATAACATTAACAATAAAAAATCAACATTCAAAGTGACGATAGTGATATTCTTGGTCGTTCTTGATAGTTGTGACTACTTTGCTAGTATGCACGTAGTAAACAGGTAACGACACGTCTCGTAAGTATAATTAATTGCCACTGGTGTTTCCTCAGATCCACCACAGATTCCTCAGATCTGCTATTACGTACACCACGTCGACTATCTTAAAAGTTTTAACCAGTACTTTTTACTTGAGTTCTTGGCTATGAATGTTTAACTATCATTTTTGAAGTTTCTTGTAAAATTTTTTTCAAGGGACTTTTAAGAAGGTAGCGGAAGGATTAACAAAAAGTAAGTTGAGGAATTGTCAAAAAACCGTGATACTCATAATAGAAACCGTTCAATAATAAGTCGATATAATTATATTGTTGCAAAAATATGATAATACACCGTAGTTGAGATTTTGCAATTTCTACCACTCACACTACTAATGCGAGACTATTATGATGTGGCTAGCTGTTATTTTGGAACAGGTTTGTGAAACTGTTATTCATTCTGAATAGGATTTTATGACACAGATTTTGAATTTGACCCATTATGGTTCCTAATACTTTGTAATGTAACATTAACAAGACAATAAAAGTATAATATACATGGGATATATATAAATAGTAATAGTACATAGAAGTAAGGAAGGAGAGAGTTGACTTCAGGTAGACGGCCTGTAGGAAAATGCTGAGATGACTCTCAGTTTACAAGCTAAAGGAAGACAATGGGTTGTGCCTACTCTACTTATGTGAGAGCACATGAGCAAGAAGAAAGAATGTCTTCGGTGGTTTCTCCTTATGTGAGTTAGATCGACTGGTGAAATACTTCCATGCAATAGAAGATCGCAGTCGAATAGCCTAATGTTGTCTACCGTGAAAAGATTTTCAAGGCTCCTTGGAAGAGGGGGTTCTAAATCGGGAACACGGGCGTGGTACTTCTAGTGTTACTAACGCTCATAGGTTACGGTAAATGCTTGCTATCAAGCCGCCTATGTTGGAAAGAAGTACTACATTGAAATAAAACGCAAGTAATCAAATCAATACTGTGTATAACACTAACAAATACGATATTACGCCATCCGAAGGCATTTACTATTCGTAGTTTTACCTGCAAAGTAGATAATTAGGCCGATACCACTTAAATTAAATATTTAATGATTGTGAAACCGGTTTTACGAGAAACTGTACTTTGGAGGTCATTATAAACCTTAACCTTAATTTAATAAAATTATTTGAAACCTCTGTCAAGGGATTTTTTGTATAATCATAATTTCCGTGTATAGGTTTTCTAAATATAAACACTGAAACACGCTGAGGTAAACAGTTCATGTGGCCCGTAAGGAGCAAAGAGTCTTACTAATAGGCGCGGATCCAGTCCTCAAAAAAGGTTGTGGTCAGCCAGGTCAGTTCACCCAACCGAAAATCGGCCAAGCACGAATCGGTGTATGAACTTGCTCATGATAGATATAGTGCATTCCTATAAAGAAGATGTTTCTAAAAGCTGTGGAGCATACGTTAACCGTGACAGTGTGATACCACAAGTCTAGGATTAGGATAAGGATAGGATATATTTGGATTAGGATTGTGGGCCATCGTGCCCACAACGGTACGTGGATCCACGCTTGTTTCCTAATACATATTATTTTGTTTATGTAATGTTAAAGTGATTTATAAAACAGCGGTTTTATGATGAATTCTGTGTCATAGTACTTAATGCCCTATTTTAATTTATTTTGTGTCCGTTGTTTCTGGTTCTAGTGGCTATAAGTTCTTGTGAATCTCCACCCATTAAAGATACGCCCTTAATTTTACATCACGCACACATCATATTTGTTAATACATATTTCACAAACGTTCTACAGGCGAAGTGCAAAAGAAGGGCATATATTCACTGGAAATATTTACTAATTAGTTTTGTATAAAATATTACTTTTGATAATTTCGAAACATTTTTAAGCAAGCGTTAAACCTTTTTTTAAAAGTGTATGTATCTCTTTGCTTAATAAATACACGACCTTTACATAGTTTTCGGATTGGAGAATAAAATTATATACATATCTATATTACCATTATAAAGCTCTAATCTTAGGAGCTGTATGTCGAATTAAAAAAACTCTTTTCGTATTTGATTTCGCAATCATTGACAGAGGGCTTTAGGATATTTAACATCATGCTGCCACTGATAGGAGCAAAGCTGTATTGAAAAAGGTTATAAAAAGGGTAAAAATCATTTGAAAAAAGTTATAAAAACTTATTTTTAGGAATTATTGAATAATCCTTACTTCCACGCGAATGAAGTCGCGAACACAGCTAGTATTTTAATAAATTTCCAGTCTTTGTGTATACTTCTTGTATACAAAGTTTAATAATAAGGAGTTTTATTTCCAGCACAACAATACTTAATAACTATATGTATTAAAATGGTAAATTTATTCGCATACATATTTTATACTATCTTTTGTAAAGATATAAATCCTGCCTTTTTTAATTAAGTTAATACTAGATAGTCAAATTTATAAGATAGGTACCTGTAAATAAATATTCTATGGAGAATTGTTAGAATAATATCACAGAAGTAGATATTATTACGTAGTAGACAACTAGATAAGAGGTTTGTAAATTATTATAGTCATGTTTATTATGAAGTTTTGATAATTCACTGTATCTAGGTAAACAATAGGGTATAATTTTATCATTCTGTGGGTGTGTTTTATAGCACAACAAAATATTACATGGGTGATGTTTTATTCGTGTTATACCCGATCCAGTTACTATTACAATGAGCCGTGTTATATTATCAAGGTTCCGTGTAAAGCGCGGCGTTGTTTTGGCTTGCGGTCATACATAGCTAGGTCGCGCAATCGATCGTACGCGAAAGATTCACACTCATAGAAAATAAACATTTTTACACTATTTTATAATAAAATCGATAAAAATGTATTCCATTGCCGAAGCTACTCTAGCATTCGTAGTTCTTTATTTTTTCTCCTTTCTGTTTGAAGTTGTTACTGGTTTGTTGGTTTAGGGGTGACGCGTTATATTTTCTTTAAAATGTGATATATATTGTAATTGTTAAGTTAGTATCATTAAGATAGGATTTAAGTTTATTAGTCAAAGTAGCAATGCAATTATTAAACTGTTATACATAAATAATTTAATTATATCTTAAATTAAAGTTTATTCATCTTCTCTATAACTTTCCTGCACATTCATCAAAATATTCAAGAAGTCGGTAAGTTTTAAGTGTATAGAAACACGATTAATTTAATTTATCATCAACAAGTTAAAAAGGTTACCTACTTACTTAAAGTATACAGGTCAAAAACCCTTTATTAAAGTTATTATAATTTTATCTATAGGTTTAAACATAATGTCTGTTGTTTAAATCCAAATACATATATTCATTTTTTAATAAATTATATTGGTTCGTTGAGCACCATCTGTTGAATTTCTTTAAAACTTTATAGTAATGTATTGCCCTTTTTTACGCAAATTAAATGTTTCGGACAATAGTTATAAGTATTTTTTTATTTGTTTTATCGTACAGTAAAGTACAACTGTTAATTTATATATCTATATGAATAAATTTAAATACCTCGAATAAATTTAAATTATTAATCTTATAGGTTAAGCTGTATGGCTTAGCTGTCTTCGCCACTAACATAAAAAACAAAGAAAAAATTATTGTCAAAAATTACTTTGTGGAATCGTGACCAGCTGTTGTTTTGACAATTTTTATTATAATCGAAAGGAGCATAAAAATATGAGATTTCTGAAACATTGCCGTCATTCGAACATATATAACTGGTTAAATAGTCACAGAGAAAACCATTTATCAATAGCTAATGAAAATTGGCTGAGTGTAGTTGGTTTAGAAATCCATGCACAATTGAACACAGAAACAAAATTATTTTCTGGCGCTCAGAACACATTTGGAGGATTAGTTAATAATTGTGTGTCATTATTCGATGCTGCAATACCTGGTACTTTACCCGTGCTAAACAGGAAGTGTGTGGAGTTAGGGTTAATGACAGCACTTGCTTTATCTTGCAATGTAAATGAGGTTTCTATGTTTGATAGAAAACATTATTTTTATGCGGATTTACCAGCCGGTTATCAGATAACGCAGCAAAGAGCTCCTCTAGCTAGTAATGGTGTTATAAATTTTCAGGTATTTCTTTCTTAAATGCCTAAATTAATCCCACAATGTTTTCTTTGATATTTTTAGTGATTACATTTTATTCAAGCTATATTATTAATTAATATAATAGAAATTTGAATACAAATATTATTTTCAGTCATTTATTATATTAGAATTAATTTATTATAAATTGACAATGACATGTTGACTAAAAAATTAGATATAAAGGGGCAAATGTTTTTACATAGAGTGGTCACAGTCGTATTCTGATAAGTTGCAAAGTTCAGTAGTTCTGACATGATTGGGTATCATAGGAACTCTATTTTCTTATATAAATATATAGATATCTACATAATTATTAAATTGTTACAAAAATAATGATCTTACTACACCAAAATATTTATGTGTTCTATCAGACTTATTTTTCATACTTTTTACCAACCATTTTTCAGTAAAGTGATCAAAAACAAAAACATCATATTTCTTGTTAAAATTATTGATATTATTTTCAGGTTTTCACACCAGGAATACATAAGAAACCATACAGAAAGAGTTCAAAAATTAAACAGATACAACTCGAACAAGACAGTGGAAAATCACTTCATGATACTGAATTGAAGTACAGTCTAGTAGATCTAAATAGAGCTGGGGCTCCGCTAATTGAGCTTGTCTTTGAACCAGACTTACAGGTAATTTGGTATTTGTATACCTTGTTATAGATATTCAGAAATTTGTATCTATATAAATATCACCATGTAGTGGAATCAAATTAATAATATTTCAGAAGTAGGAAATGGTAAGTCCCAATTTTTTTCATTTTAGGCATAGAACATTTTTAGCTTTGCCTCTTGCAAAATGCTGTGAGGTGAATTATGTGCATTGCCTATATTGTTATATATTTCACTATTAATTAAAGTTGTGCTTAATTTAATTGTAAAAGTAATTTTGTTTTTATATAAAATATGTTAGTTATTAGATATATTAATATTTTTTTTGCTATATCTGTACATCTTCTATTAAACATTAGAAGAATTTTCATTTGCAACATTTGTTAGGATGTTATGTTGTCATTTAGTAACCATATTTTTATCTTGGTTATGGTATGCATTTTTTTATCTTGGTTTTGCAATAAACAAATCAAATGAAACCTGTTCAAATTAAAATGATCTAATATTATATTTATTATCATTCAATTATGCAGTCATTTGCTAATGTTTAATATCAACTAAGATTTTGATCAGTTATCATATTATATAGTAAATAACAATGTTTAAGGTTATTATTTTCATTACAGGATGGTGAAGAAGCAGCGGCACTTGTGAAAGAATTAGTATTGATTTTGCAACGTTTGAGCGCCTGCACTGGGCGAATGGAGGAAGGTGCTTTGCGAGTTGATGCTAATGTGTCTCTTCGACGTCCTGGAGATCCTCTGTCCACTCGCACTGAGGTGTGTATAACACTGATAGAATATGTACATTTTCATAATTTAAGGGATACTAATAAACATATCAGTAGAGAGTTTATTTTGGCTTATTTTCCAAAATATATAAGAAAATTTTAAATTGGAGTTGATATAATAGCCAGATTTTTAGGGTATATTTAATATAATTCGTGTAATCTCATTAGTATCATATTATAAAAGAGGCATGAAGAGATATCTAAGGAAGCAAGCATGATAGCCGGTGGCTAGTAGAGATTTTAGGTTCATTGTCAGTTGTTACTAATTTGGATTGTACTGTATTTAACATCAGGTGCAGTGCAGTCGCTTTGCTGCAGGCAATGAGAAAACTAAAATAATAATAATTGTTAGACATTTTTAGTTAAAATTCATCACATAGATTTATCCACTTTATTAAACAAATATATTAAGTAGATATATTTGTAAATATATTGTATGGGTGTTCAACTACATTAAAATTAGAAAAGTAATTTTTAATTTATGTACATATTAACATGAAACAATCAGTTTTGTTATGATATTAACTTACAGTATACAGTGTCATATAGTTTATGTTTAAATAAACAAAATAGAAATTCCTGAAAGGTCTGTAAGAAACTTGTCTTAGCATCATGGAGATGGCATTGTTTTATAATCCTGTCCATAGTGCTATATTGAGCACTTAAAACATACCAAATTATATTTAAAAAAGGACTTGCAAAGCAGTACATGTCAAAAAATTTTGATCAAGGTTCAATATCAATGATATTCTTTCTGAATACCAAAAAAATAATTGTGTTGCTTTTTCTTCCTGATCTTCTTGATGAGTTAACTACTTTAGGACAATTGATTTTGGACATAGCTCAGAAGTGGCTGATAATGCATAAAATTGTTTTTTGATAAATCATTTATAATACCTTTATAACTAACTTCTTGAATAGCTATATACTTGAACATAGCTCAAATCTAACAGACAGATCCATAGAATATATACCCTAAAAAAGCACAATAAAAAAAAATGTGCGTTTGTATAACAGACTAAAAAGTAGGAAATATAGGATTGGAAGCGAAAAACATTGGGCGCTTGTTTTTCGTTTTCAATCTTTTATTTTGTACTTGTTAGTTCATTATAAAAATATTGTACATTACAGTTTTTATTTTTATCTTTTATATTTTATATTTTTATATTTTATTTATCTGAGACGGTAATCAATAGGTGATAATCCATATTGCGTAATTATTGTTTGCTCCAGATAAAGAATATCGGATCGATACGCGGCGTGGCGAGTGCGATCCGATATGAGATTGAACGTCAACGAGTAATCCTTGACAGCGGCGGTCGCATCATCAACGAAACTCGCGCCTGGGACGCCGCTGCGAAAGCCACTATAGCGATGCGAGATAAAGAAGTTGTTCAAGATTACCGGTTAGTTACTATGTTATTTCTTTATATACTTTAAGTTAAGCCAGTCACTTCAGTTAAGATCACTTAATGACAAGTGTCAATGTGGTCCAAGATGATGGACACGTTAAGCCTAGTGGAGGGACTGGTTCTCGAGTGCAACTGCCGGAACTCACCCATAAGTTTTTGGCTGCAGATTTTCAGCCTGATGGTGGTAGCTAGCCAGGTGGGCGTTAAAAAAGGCTTATCACCATGCTATGGTTTCATCATCATCATCTTCCTTCACCCAAAGCTCAAGTTTATACTGACACGGCGTCCATATACACTGCCAACTCAGATATCATCGCTTCATCCTGGACCATAGCAATGATTACGTAGTGGTAGTGCGTACGGACTTCGCGTTGTTGAACGCCAGTTCGAATCACTGCAGTGAGTCTGAACTTTTCGCTTACGGAAACATCGTGATAAAACAGCAACATGATGATTGGGCATTAGCCATCTGGCTACCTAACCACCTCTAAGTAAAAAATAACTTTGGGTATGTTTCGGCAGTCTAAACTTGAGAGACAGTCCCTCCACTAGGCTTGGCGTGTCCACAATCTTGGACCATATAAGGTGAAGTTATGACCAAATACTGAATAAGTAGAAAATAAAGGGGTACACCCTTTCTTTCTTTCACTAGTGTAAACTTTATATTTTATTTTCGACACGTTATTGTTCCTAAGAAATATCATATTCCTAACTGTTCCAAAATAACAACCTATTACTACAAAGAGTTTATTCCGAGTCGTATTTGTTTTTATTTCTTCCTAAAAATAAACTTTTGTATAGAAATCAAGTAATTGTAAATATTTGTTCCTTTTATACTACTCTGACAAATTCACATTATTCCTAGTTATTACTGAAAGTTACTTTTCTTTATATTAATAAAAGTTAAGTTGATTCATAAATTTACATAAATTATTATACAAAGTATTGAATTACAGAACTACCGTTTCTACCGACCTTGACTTAAGTTGTTTACGCTTAAGTTTTTCGCCAAAACTGGCATCTATAATACTTGTATTGTGTATTGTATTGTGGAATTTAATTATAAATATTTTCATATATTATATAAGTACGTGTATGTTTAATAAATCATATTTATAAAAGTGAAGCTGAAAATTGGTAATAAAATTATCATTATCATTGCCGATTTTGGCTTACTTATTATATTTATTGGTGAGACTCATTCTACAAATGAAATATATATAAAATCTATAAAGTAAATATATAAAGTCAAATAAATATATAAAGTAAAAACAGTTTGTTTGAACGCACTAATCTTAGGAACTGCCAGTCGGATTTCAAAAATTATTTTGTGTTTGATAGAACAATCATCGAGAAAGGCTAGGTTATTTAACATCGCGCTACCACCAGTAGGAGCAAAGCTGTATTGAAAAAAGTTACAAAAGTGACCAAACAATGTTAAATAATTTTTAGTTCCACGCGAATGAAGTACATCATATTTATAAATGCGATCCTGAAAATCAGTACTAAAATTGCTCATAAAATGTAATTTAATTTGGGTTGAAATGAAGTATCGCTATTCAATCTTGCTATAAATACTATGTATATAATTAGGTATACGCTGCAGTGGTAACTATAGATCAAGTAAACTACGAGTTCATATAGAAATTATTTCTTCGTATCAAAAAGATCTTTGCCATATTTATGAAGCTGTGGCTTGTCGTCTTTCGGCTAGTATATTCCGTCCTTCCTGCAATATGAACTTATTTAACCATAGCGTGAAGAGATATTCCAATAAGCCGGCATGAGAGGGATAACTGACAATCGATTGTAGATTTGTCGACGGTTGCATTTATTTTCAGGTTACACTGTGTTTTTTAAAAGTGATAGAGCCTTTATTCCGTCTTTCTATAACATAAAATAATTGTATTACTTTTAATCTATAATTTTATCATTGTTGGATTTCCTTTTCACTCCATGTGTTGTGTGAAAGTGTCAACAAGTAATATTGCCACCTTTGCTTCCTTCTATGACTGAAGTTTGACGTATAAAAATGCCCTAATATAGTTTTTTTTTTTAGATATATGCCCGAACCAAATCTTCCACCGTTACGCGTTAATTTAAGCTCAAAGGAAAACCATCAAGACGTCATCAGCGTGCCGCTCATAAAAGACAGAATACCAGAACTTCCAGAAGAATCTAGAGTTAACTTAATACAGAAGTATCAGCTGAGACCTGAAGCCGCCATACAGCTCGTTAATGAACCCATCTTATTAGACATCTTCCGTGAACTGGCGTTGGATAAACCCAGAGATTCGATGAAAGTTGCCAATTTTCTACTAAACGAACTCATGATGATACTTAATAAAAACAAATTAGATGTTAGCGATTGTCCCACAACGGTAGAGCAGTTGAGAGAATTAATTGACATGTTGTTAGAAAGAAAAATCAACATGGACGTGTGTAAGAAGGTATTAGACGAACTTGTGGATAATTCAGACAATGATAAATCGCCAAAAGAAATAGTAGAAGCAAGAGGCTGGGCTATGGTCACCGACGAAGCGGAACTTACTAAGTTATGTATTGAAATAATAGAGAACAACCCGAAAATGGTTAAACAGTATAAAGAAGGCAAATTGAAGGTGTTAAAAGCTTTGTTAGGGATATTATCTAAGAATTCTCATAACAAAATTGATATGAACCTAGCGTCTAAAATAATGGAGAAGGTACTGAAAAAGTAATAATAATAAAATGTTTTAAGATATAACTCTTGTAATTATTAGAACTTCATTATAGTGTCATCTATCCCGACCTTTTCCTGAAACTGTTTTATTATCATAGAGATCAAAAAAAGGAAATTACGGATATCAACCCTTCGAATCCTGAGTTGTGGTCTTGAGATTACATAAAAAAATTAAAATGAACAAAAAGCATCGGATCTTCCAGAAAATTGTCTGTGCTAAAAATCTTACTCGGGCGATTACTAACGTTGACAAAAACTTACCAAATCGATCTAGTCGTTCCTGGCTTATATTTTCCTAATAGCTGATAATTAAAATAATTTTGTAAAATAGCATGTCCGCTACAGTTATTTATATAGCTCAAATCTTTCGCTCAAGGTTACTAAAAAAATAATTGCGTTTTACAATTTCGGTCATTAGATAAATTCAGTCAGAAAGGAGAAAAAGGAGATCTACAACCCAACCGCCAAACTACTAAATTTTTGAAATGTTTGTATACTGCTTAATAAGCAATTTTTCCCATGCCAAGTCTCGCTTTTTCGTTGTATTATTGTTATAATGAGCGAATTATTTACTTGAGTAAATATATGTTTTACTAACTTTTACCCCCGGCTTTGCGTTAATATTCATTTTGTCAAAAAATTCTGATTCTATTTTGACCCGCCTTTTTAAATAAATTATATCAAAGGGGACTGGTATAAGATCATTTGTGCTCGTAGTCATTTATACGCGGGCCGCTCACTATTTTGGCGATAATATTGGGCTTTTTTGTAGGAATATTTAAGATAAACATTCCCATTATACATTATATACCTGTAACTAACAGTTTTTGCAGCGCACGCCAGAATAGCTCGCAGATGGCAGAATTTCTTCCTACTTATTTGACACTTATTGTTATATTATGGTCTATTTACTCAAAATCTTTATAAATTATAGCCTATGTGTTATTTTGATGCATAAGCTATATTATTGTACAGTTTCATTAAAATCCATTCAGTAGTTTTAACGTGAAACAGTAACAAACATCCATAGAGACTTTCGCGTTTATATTATTAGTAAGGATTCCCAATCTGTTCTTTGATTTTTATACGCCATATTTAAACATTAAACTCTATAAGTATAACTCCCACCATTATGATAAGTGCAACGAAATTTTAAGTAATAATTACAATCTGATTCTTAGGCAGAACTAAAGAAATATGCGAATAATATTCCTCTTAGAATTGAATAGACGCTAAGAGTTTTATACATATGTGCGGTCATATTCTTAAAATAATTTAAATAATTCTTAAAAAGTAGTAAACACTGAGTTCCATGAACCTAACCAGTACACTACTCATAAAAATAGTTATTTAAAATAGTTTGTATTAAACAAGTCACAAGGTAATTGTATAGCGGAAATGACCTACTAAGGCCATAGTTGTCCCTTAAGGCCGTCCAGTGAACTTTAAATTACCTATATTTAGAACTCATCTGCATATTTAAATACCATACAAAATATGCAGCCCGGAAATATCAGATATTGCGATTATATTCTAAAGCATTGACAAATCAATGGTAGTCCCATCAAACATCGTGAATATAAATTCTACAAAGAGGCTGAACTGTGGATAAAGGAAAACATAATTTATTTTTATCGATTATTTATATTTATACGTAACGATATTTATATTTATTTAAACATAGTATAGTGGTAGGCCACTTTATGAATTTCTGTCTAGCTAGTTAACCAGCGTTATGTTGTAAATCTGTGATCAAGCCCTTGTAGGTATGTTTGGGAAACTTCAAAGGTAGTCTCTCACCACAAAACTTTTGAAGCGATGATAGTTCTGTTGGTAGGGTGTACGGACGTCGCGTGCATGGAAGTAAGTTTGAATCCCTGCAATGAGCCTGAGTTTTCGGTGAAGGAAACAGGAATCATAGCACGGTAGTAGGGCTATACATATATAGTTATTTAAGACCCAACTACGACTGATAATATTCAACACACCAAGTTGCGCCAGGGATAGAACCTGTAAAGTCGCGGCTCAATGGTAGGGCTTATTACAACTGCATGAGGCCTATCAAAATACACTATAGGCACAACTTTTTAAAGAACATTCGCTGTTAGCCCTTGTTGCCTTTACAGTATCACCGAACTCTTGGGGCGAGTGTGAAGGGCGCTTAGCCCGAACTATAGGCACAAAATAAAATATATATTATATATTAATGTAGCGGTGTTTCTTTAAAAAGTCCATGTTAGAGTTTAACTAATAACATAGAGCAAAGGAACTCGACATTGGAATGTCTACGTTTATTATTTATTCATACTTGTTATTCTCCGTGGACAAAGGTTGTTGTTGCTTGTCGACGATATCAAACGCGCCCCGAATATTTTGTTTGTTCAGAAGTACTAAACAATTTTACAAAAATAATTGTTAATTTGATAAATGAATATGCTTAAGTTATAAAAAAAAAAAAAATTATGCCCATATACTTTTAAAGAGAATTAAATAAGATGAGGTTATATTTCATTTGTTTTGTTTCATATACTGTTGCACATTACTATGATAATCAAGAGTTAGTTAATTAAAAAACTTACCTCTATATAAATAAGTATTTTTTTTAGATGTACCAAGAACAGATTAGAAGGATTCGAAAAAAATAAAATATGTTCTGAATGTGTTCCAGTCGATTGTGACTATCATGTACTCGGTTCGACCATACTCATTGTAGTGATTCGCTTAGGTGTATCATATTCCGGAATCAGCAGATACATATGCAGTAATCAAGTCTATTTGTGGAGATTAGTACCCAGCTGTATCATGACCACGGTATACATAGTAATTAATATATCACAGTGTCTTTCTATTCGTTTTTTGCACTATTAGTGTATATCAAAATATCGAGAGGCTTATTACAATAGATTACAGATATCTCCGTGTGTCCTTATTAAGACCATACGAGATAAAACTTCTTCAAGGCAAGGTTTATAATATGAAATACAACTAATTTTATTTTGTTCTATATTCTTAAAGTAATAGTATCGCCAAGCGAGTATAGCAGTGACGCATTCGGGCCTTTACCCGAACGAGAATTACATTATCGAGCGTTTCAATTCAGTCTCATTCAATACTGGCAAAATAAAGTGCTCACCTCGCCTAAATAAGTATTCAAATCAAAAACAAATATTGGCGAAACCTGACATTCCTAATGAGAAGTTGTAAACAGATATCTTGGTTTAATTTAAGACAAATCACGCATATTTGCAACACACTGAAAGATCACGGCTTCTTGCCATTGGCATCGCGATATTAGTTGAGTTCAGAACAGCAAACGATTCTGATAAATGATAATGTGGACTAATATTCTTTATTTTGGTACACTGTTGTCGATTTCGTTAACAGAAATGACAGCACCGGGAATAGAAAGGACGTTCAGCGATGGAGTAAAAAGTGTTGATTTTAATATTGTTTATGGAAATGAAGACTTGACAATGATAAATGAGGTAGTAAGTGAAGTAGAAAAATCTACAGCGTTGAAAAGTAAAATAAATTTGAACGAAGCAATTCCTCCTCTACCACCTCAAGATGTGAAGTGTTTAATGTCCGTTGATCGGCATTGTTCCAAAGAGATGAGCAAATTGAAGGGTAAGTTTTAATTCATTCTTACTCAAATGGTAAATATACGAAGAAACAGTCTATTTCTTGTTTAGAGAAGTACCGCAAGGAAGTATAATAGTAAAAAAGCACGATATACATTTTTGAAGCGATGATAGCTCAGTTTTTATCGTGTGTACGAATGGCGCCTTAATGGGCGTGAGTTCGAATGAGCTCGGCGAAGGAAAACATCACGATAAAACCATAGCATGGTGGGACGGCTTTTTCTAATGCCCGTCTGACTAGCTACCACCCTCGATTAAAAAATTTGTCGCCAAATACATATAGGTGTGTTCCGGCAATTGCACTTGAGAGCCAGTTTCGCCACTAGGCTTAGCTTGTCTACCGTCTTGGGCCACATCATAACTTTATATCAGGTTATTTTGTGACCATAACGTTAAACCTATAAAGTATATATAAAACCAATGACTACCTCAGAGACCGCTATTTATTGGCCTATAAGCTTCACGACAACTAGATACACAGTAGCTGATTCTGAAACGTAACACTTCTACGCCTACCAATTTGGAGGTTCTTGCGACTGATATTAATCGTGATCCAGTCGGGTTCAATTATCTTATTATCATGACGCCTTTTATTATAATATTATTCATATAGCATATTCAATGTATTAAAATATAAGATTAAATATTATATACATATAATAAACAAGCTGGCCCGGCAGACGATGCTCTGCCCCTTTCGGTGGTTCATAATTCGACTACAGTGTTATCTATCATATCACTGAGGAGGCATGACCCATTGTCTCGATAAAAGAAATGTATTACATGCATTTTACTTTTATCAGTTAACACATTTAGCAGTTACACGATCACTAATGGACGTACACAAAATTTTTATAAATAAAGAAATCCTTTATTTAACACGCTTTTTATAATATGACTTTTGTATTTAAGAATTGTTAATAATAATAGAATATTATGTGTATTCTATACATACAGGAATATTAATCGATGCCTTCAAAGAGGATTGCGTGAAATGCTCTAACAAAGAAAAAGAAGATGCTGGTAAAGTAGCTGCTTCTATGATGGCACATGATCCCGTAGCCTGGAAACTATTTCTCACCAGGTACGATGGTCTTCATCGTATTCAAAGAATTCTTGGATAAATAATTAAATATATTTCCATTCAATATTTAATAAAATATAAATAGATTACGTTGTGTTTTACAACATTTTCAATGTAACTTTATAGGTCTGCCTTAAAAATGGTTGCTACCAAGACTGTTTCAAAACAAAAAGAAATACGTCTTAAGACTAAAGGAAAGCCAGAGGACGTTTTTACTGGAAATGCTAATATTTTGCCAGGATTTAAAGTTAGAGTAAAAAGATATGCGGCCGAAATTGTGTGAATTTATCTTTAAAATTTTCGGATGCTATTTGTTTGTCCCTATATTTGATATTTATTTATTAGTTACTAGTAATACTTAAGTCTGTACTCCTATTTTTTACATAAAACATAAATGTTTATTTCATTAAGTAAATGAAATGTTTTTTGTAACCGTGATTGATAAAACATAATCTTTGTAGTATAAATTTATAGCGTTATATACCTTTGTAAATAAATTAATGCATTGTACAGTATATCAAATGCTGAAAATACTAAATGCTAAATGCTGAAAATAATTAAAGTTAATTTTATAATTTTTTTTTATTGAATACAAATGAAATGATAAACGAGCAAGTCTGATGATAAGCGTCCACTGCAGCTTATGAAGGCGTACAACATCAGAGGCATCACTAGTGCGTTGTCGAATTAGAACCTTTTTATCTTGAAACCTTACTAAGGGCAGGACTACATACACGGTTATTGTAGTAAGATTAGGAAGTGCTTCATAAAACGGCTTGCTCCCGAGTGGAGAGAAATTTCCAGTGATTTTTCAGTACTAGAGTATTGAGTACTAAAGGTAGACCTGTTTTATTTATTTATTTACAAAAACACCGCCAATAATGCGCATATTGTATATTCACTTTCATTACATTTTCTAATTATGGTATGCGATTATATGTAATTACATACGATCACTAGAAGCATAAGATACAATTAATAACAATCAAAAATCATATTAGCTTAGGATTTGTTGTAATAGTATTGTTTAAAATTGACAACAGATATTTTACTCTGTGTTACACGTGTCCTAGTTTATGTAATAATGCCAAGTTAAGTAAAAAATAAGCCATAATTCAATAAGTATATGTATAACTTAATAGCACAATTAAAAAATATGTTTAATTTATTTCGTTTAGCTTGTTTATTCAATGTCCATTTTAAAATGAATTATGATATAACGTAATTAATAAAATACTATTATATGATCTTATTAGTGTTTTTTTTGCTTTTTTTACTATTGCTTTAGGAAAATCGTAATTCAGTGCCGCTACTAAAAATAAAAGAAAATGAAAAATATCCAACTAAATTTTATTGAATCAATTAATTCCACAAATTTTCGATTAAAGTTTTTAATAAGTGTTGGCTTATGTTGTGGTATTGGTAAGTGCCTGTTCATAGACTTTGACATCCATTGCTTTAGTATCATTCCCCATTCCCATCTCCATCCCATTCCCATTGTATCTGGTGACAAAATTTATATTAATTTATGATTATAAATCGATTGATAAAAATTTATATGATTCACTATAAACAATAATAAATGAATACAACTTTCATAAAATTATTATATTCCAACACGTTAAGGATTCAAAAACTTTTGTAAAATAAAATAGCACTGGTAATTCCTGCATATTACATGATTTAATATTTTCATGAAGCATGATCCTAGTACACAAAAACTATATCTATTTACTAGTATAAAACTATTGATTTGAACTTACCACTCGTATTATTAGTAGCCGTATCATCTATAATCTTTCAACTTAAAATTTATACTCATCTATAACACTTTTGTATTCTGTATATGTTGATTACTAAAATACCAACTCTTCTATATTTTAGAACCGGGTTAGAATTTAAGTTTGGTAGATAACGTTAGAGTTACAAAACACAATCTTTTATTATAATTGCAAATTATATTTCGTTTTAAAGGGAGGAGTCATATATCCCTTATGGATATTTTTTATTAAACGTATATAGTTAAAAAAAGCTACAACTGAATAAGTAACCAACTAACGTAAATACTATTTTTATAGTCAAATAATGATACCTAAAAAGCTTTTATATGCTTACCTACCGCCTATAATATGACAACTGTTGTGTATAAATAGAGAGTAAATTCTATTTTCATAGTTAAATAATGGTACCTAAAAGGCTTTTATATGCTAACCTACTGCCTATAATATGAAAAATGTTGAGTATAGATAGAGTAAGAAAACTTACTTGTTATTAAGCATATTCCAATCCTCAGGGCGATCATTGATAAGGAACTGAATCAGAGTGTCAGAGCTTTCTCGTTGCTTTTCACTACATTTTTGGCACCCATTTTGTATCGCATCAGGAAGATTTTCTAAGACATAAAAAAATATTATAGAAAATAAAGAATACTTTAAAATAACATACTTTTTGATGTTACTAAAGATTTTAATTAAAATTCTTCATTTAAAGATTCAGGTTTATATCAAGACATTTAATTGATATCTTATTGTAATTGAATTGCTGTTAAATATTCAAAATGGAATATTTAATATTTAATATTTTTTATTATATAACTTGTCGCAATAAAATTAAAAATTAAAATTTGTAGTTTAATTCCTAACTAAAATGTAATTTTCAGGGATATATACAAAATACAATAAATAAATTTATATAGATCAGCTCACTTACTTTTTAACTCTTTTCCCTCAGCATTGCACGGTCCCTTATCTAACAAACAGTCGACATAAGAGTCTAATATGCGTTTGTTACTGATAATTTCTTTGATATCTATGTAATCGTACTTTGTTGTATAAATTGTATTATTCTGCGTGTAGGTTAACAAGATTTGCAGTGATATTGCGAGCATTGATATAGTTGCCTTCATTGTCCCTGATTAAAGTAGGAAATATGATCTATAACTTAATTTAATTTAATTTAATAAAATAAGGATTTAATTCGTAGGTTTACGAGTTTTCTCATAGTATTTTTTAAAAAGGTTATAAACTTAGTAATGTTCTTTAAGTAGCATGGCAAAATAACTACACAACACCTGACCATTGACATATGTACGGTACGAGAAAGATATGAATTCTACTATCCAACATCTCCACAGACCTGCAAATCTGCAAAGATGTGATTTTTAAAGTAAGCTAGTGCTAGTCGCTATGTTTTTTTATAAAATTCAAAGGAAAGCGCATACAAAAATGATACAAACAAGAAAGTCTTGTATAAAAAAGGGACAATATGCTAATGTAATTATAATAATAAAACTCTTATTAATTCATCGTAAACTCACCTTTATAAAATGTGTAGATCTCTATATTATAGTGAATGAAACCGTATCTCGGTAGGTTATTTTGAAAAATGGCTATACTTGGCGTTTTATATAAAAGAAAATGAGCAGCCCATTACAAATATTTTAAAGACATGATTGTTAGTAATATGGAATAATAGGAGATTTCAAATTATGCTATTTGAGTAATGTAGATAATGCAGATGGAAAAGAAGTAGGTAAATATAGCTATGTAATAGGTAAAGTCTTATTTGTATATAAAATTTAATACATTTTTTCTGTAGTAGCGCGTAAAATGACCGCATCGCATCTGATGATGGGTATAATATTAGGAGTACAAATAAGTTTCCGCCGTTTTTATCAAAAATTCAATATTTATTATAGAAGAACGGTAATATAAATTTATTTAAAATATTGCCCATCACTTGCAACCACTTTTTCCCATCTCTCAGGCAGCATTCGAACCCCACGTCTGAAGAACTCCTGTCTTTTGAGACTATCCACGAATCAACCCAATTTTTGATATCCTCAGATGTGAACCGCTGCGCTGACAGAGCATGTGCCATGGACCGGAACAGGTGATAATCGGACGGTCTGGTGAATACGCCAGGGGGGTTAACACTTCCCAATGAAGTGTTTCCAAATACTTTTTCATGGGAGCCGCAACATGTGGACGAGCATTGTCATGCAGGAGAATAATTTTTTTGTGTCTAGAATAGTATTGAGTGCATTTTTCCTTCAAAGCTCGGCTCAATCTCATCAATTGTGTTCGATAGAGGGCTCCAGTAATTGTTTCACTCGGATTAAGCAACTCTTAATACACTACACCTAGCTGATCCCACCAAATACACAGCATAAGTTTTTTTCCGTGAATATTCGGTTTTGCTGTTTATGTTGACGCGTGGCCAGGTAATCCCCATGATTTTCTTCTTTTTGGATTGTCATAATATATCCACTTCTCATCACCAGTTACGATACAATATAAAAAACCCTTTTTTATGTCTAGCTAGCAGTATTTCACTTAAGCATAATCGGCGTTCAATATCTCTAGGCTTTAATTCGTACGGAACCCAATTTCCTTGTTTATGAATCATTCCTAATGATTTTAAACGATGTGAGACTGCTTCCTGAGTGACTTCTAATGTTAGAGCAAGTTCTTTTTGTGTTTGAGATGAATCTTCCTCCAATAATTCCTCCAATTCTGCATCCTCGTAAATTTTTGGCCTTCCAAAAATGATTCTACGAGCAATCTATGCGCCTCAGCAACAGATTTCTTTAAATTAAAGAAGTAAACTAATATTTCCCGCAAATGACGCTTACTTGGCTCAAATTTCGACATTTTCAACCAATAAAAATTATATTATACCAATATGAAATTAATGATATTAATAAGTTATGTTGTTCTTGAATGTCCAAACTATCTTTTAAGCCGGTTATCATCTGCAAAAGCTAACGGACACTCCGTGCCGTGCTATCTACATTAAAACGGCGGGAACTTATTTGTACTCCTATTACAATCCAAAAATAACAGCCACTTTCAAGAGACTGGCAAGCATACAGCGGCTAATTCTAAAACACGATAAATGAAATGAAAGTCACTGTGACCTTCGTCACCTAAGTACGTCTTCATGGCGGGTGGACAAATATGGACACATGGTATATTTTTTATATAAATGGCACTGCTTATGCAGGAAAATTTGAAGAGCTTTATGTCCACAATTAACATGCTTGTATTAAAAACCAAACCCAAAAAGTTCGGTGAAGCTGTCAAAGCCCTTGGGGTTAAGAGCGTACGTCAGTTCGGAAAAAAAAACCGTACAGTCAAACGCATGGTCTATAATTTTACATACTCCCCGACGTCGCAGTAGTCAATATCTCCTGGACTAATCAAACTCAATAACTTAGTGTAGATTTAGATAGGCGCCTAACCTTCATCAAACATATAGATTACGTTCAGAAAAAAGCCTCCACTGCTATGGTTCTGCTACGCAATCTCACCTCCTCTAAGAGCAAAATGGCACTCAGACATAAGCTCACAATATACAAAGTATGCATCTGTCCCATACTTACTTACAGTTGCCCTGTATTCGCTCACGCTTCACTTACCACCCTATATGTATACTACAAGTATTGCAAAACAGATTCATACGTATAGTCGTCCAAGCCCCGTTTTACGTCCGTAATGTAGATCTCCATAAAGATATGGACCTTCCGTCCAATTATGCATATATTAAAGACATTACAAAGAAATTTTTTGCAAGTGCCGAACTTCATTCTAACCCCCAAATAGTACATGCAGTTAGCTACACTTCCAATCCGCATGCCAAAGGCTATGCTCGCCGGCCACGTAATTGCTGCTCCGACCCCGTCGATAAAATAACGAGATTAAACGCGCTTCTCCCTGCCGTCTCTACCAATCGCACGTGTCCGCGCACACGTCCGCGTAACCGCCGTCCTCGCCGCCGAGGCCGAGCGGATAATTTCGCTCCCGCACACCCGCTGCGGCCTCCTTCCGCAGACGCCTGAGCCTAGGTTCGATCCTCCGGATAGCAGCCATCGATTGACTCTGCTCGCGCGATACAGTAACACTCTACATCACTGAGATTACACCATCACACCGCATACCATTCGTGGACACTTACACGTTAAGTACATGGTTCTGTAAGGGTTACCCTCGCGGCTCTTGACCTGCTTACCTGATAAGGTCGTAGTTAGTATCACTAATTTAGTAATACAGAACCTGTTGGTTAGCCAGGATCATTAATCTTTTTTCATTTACCGGCAGCAGCTCTAGCCGAGGTTCGGCCGTCCTGGCACCCTTGTGCCTGCTGCCTCGGGGCTGAGTGCCCTCAGTACTCGCCCCCAAAATTTCGGTGAAGCTGTCGACTTTTTTCGTGAACACTTAATGGAAATGGGTTATAGAGAGGGATAAACTTTGTATAAAACTTTTTATTGCGTCATCTGATTCTTTTGACAAAATCAATATTAACGCGAGCGAAGCCGCAGGTAAAAGTTAGTAATATAATAAAAATAAAGTCTGGCAGAAATAAAGGCAGTAAAAAAGGGTAAAATATCTGTAACAATGGCATATGACTATCATTAAGTAAAACTTATCTTCTGGTGACGTAA
The DNA here is from genome assembly GCA_039707435.1 of Actias luna. Taxonomy (NCBI): domain Eukaryota; kingdom Metazoa; phylum Arthropoda; class Insecta; order Lepidoptera; family Saturniidae; genus Actias; species Actias luna. The sequence goes on along the minus strand of JAZHAC010000006.1, from coordinate 8,111,095 downwards.
CAATTTTAGAGTTAATTTTAATTCTACGGAAATTGTTATAATATATTCAACCTATTATTAATTACACTAAGATTTTCGGTGTACAGATTTTTCATAATACTTTTTCACTTATTTTTAGAAACATTTGTAAACCGCATATTAATAAATTATGTATGTTGCAAATTACTTACTTTTTGAGAACTAAAGTGATAATTAATTTGGCAATGAAATTAATTAAACAAACCTTAAACATTAGATACATACCAAATAAATAACAAATACAATAAATACTAAATTTATGTTTACTTTTTGTTAACAAGTTTGCTATTGTTTTATGTAAAAAGGTGGGTTATTAATACGTGAACCCTTGAAAACATAATCTTTGTTTTAGATTCTTATAAACTTTTTGTAGTGACATTGCTGAAGTTATTTGAATAGGCGCTATTCTGTGTAACATTTCTTCAAATTATAATTTTTTTCTACTAATTTTTATTTTTACTAATTTACTAATTTATACTAATTAAGTATTGTTATAAATTTACTATATAAAATATATATACTTAATAAAATAAATATCGCTCTTACCATTAATTGATAACAATTTAAGGTCTATTGGTTCGTACTTATATTTCGGAATATCTACTGTATATAAAAAATACAGCTTACAAGGATAAAAATACACATGACCCAATAAAAAAGTGAACTTATAATTAGTATTTAAATAAAGATATAATTGGAATGCTAATTATAATATTAATAAATAATCCAATTTAAGATAAATAACTACTTCAATATAAAAGGACAAAACCAACTAACTTTGTACATTTTATTGAAAAAGATGTTGTAGCTTGTACTAATATACTTGAATAAATCGTTGACAGTTTGTATCCTGAATTTTTGAATGTAGTAACATTACAAGAAATTTGTATTTACAAAGTGGGTCTGCTAGCCAAACAACTGTCTTCAAAAGTGCAAAAACTCATCGACAAAATGCTAAACACCTTCCATTTCTGGTTTAGTATGTTACATGATTGCTTAACATCAATCGTGATTATAGTTAAGCCTTACTTTAAACGTCGACAAAAAGTATAAAACAATACTAATTCGCGAGTTTAATTTTACTAAATGAAACTGTCACGATCTTGTATCTCAGCTGATTGACGCATGACCTCGTATTTATTTCATTAATCTGTCAAATAGGCCGAAATGATTGTTAATTAATGTTATAAGTTTATATTTAAATAGATAATTTATTGTTTTATTAATGTTGGCGACATATAGCAAGCTATTCTTTTTCTGTTAAGCTAAAGAATACAACATGTTTGTAAAAATATAAGTAAAACATGTCCATGTATAATAATGTACACTTGTAAGAAATAGAACATGTTTTAGGTTATCTTTGTCTATTAATCAAATAAATATTAAACATTAAACGATACTCTCCTATAGCAATGTTTGAACAGTTTATTAGTTGGCTTTGGCTCTACCGTATATATTGACTCATGCATACACTTCTGTGATCGTAGTGATAGAATATGACGGATGAACATAACCCTTTTTATATTGTACCTTATTTCAACTTCTTAAAAGTTTCAAAGGTGTTATTTGAAAATACAGCTCGCTGAATATAAAAATGCATTTTATTTGCCTATGATTCTGATTAACTTAATGCCCATCAGTTTTAGTGTACCGTTTGTCGACTTTCTCATCAGATATTAAATAACTGTTTGCAATTTTATGAGGAGGTTAAATTTTAAAAACTTTTATTCTTTATAAATGTCGATTCGTGTGATAGGGATGATTGCCTGACTGAATCGCGATTGGTATTACACAGTGATAAATCTGACATAGTGTTACTCTTTTGGTATGCCACGTTTCAGTCAATTGATTTACTCAATTGTAAGAAGACTTACAGACCGTAAGACAACGGCGAACGTCTATAATTTGTCGATCCCTGGATTGTCATGGTTGTTTTTAGATTGTTCTATTTTACCCTCACGCACAGTGCCGCCATTTTTACTGTTCTGCTATAAAAAGTATTACTTCTTTCCTTACAAATAATATAGATGCGAAAGTGAGTTTGTTTGTTACTCTTTCACGCCTAAATTGCTGAATAGATTATAATGAATTTTGATATAAAAATAGATGGGACTCTAGAGACGGTTATAGGCTACTTAGTCTCTCAAAAAACTTGTAGAAAGTGGGGTAAAGAGAGGGTTAAACTTTGTATAAATATTTCTATTGTATATATTTGCTTCATACTTTGCTTCATATTTGCTTTTGTATTAACGACATAAAGCTTACATTGTAAAATAGCTTCGCTCATAACAAAAAAATAATATTACGACATTTAGCTCGCTAGATGTTTGAGAAATTTAATTTGTTTTTGTTGGATATGTTTGAGTTCAAACTTGTATTTGAACTTTACGTCAAAGCTAGTGATGCCAAAAGTCGAGCGCGTTGGAATCTTATTAACTAAGATGTTTATTCTAACATTAAAAAACATCATATTTCTTATCATCATATCATATTATCTTCTATCTATCTTATCATCAGTGTGGTTTACATAATTTTTTGTTTTAATCACATGTACACCCTTGGCCAGATTTTAGTATATATTTCTTTATGTTAGCCAATGTATTAAATAAGTTATAATAAGGTTAACAGTATATTAAGATGTCAAACAATTACTGCTAGTACATAATTTTCTTGCGTTGTATGAATTAAACCAAGTGGAAATCATATTATTATATTTAGAAGGAATTTTTAATTAATAATTTTATGTTGCTACGAGAGAAGGACTGTTGGTACAGCTATTTAGAATATATAAATATTTAATTAAATATTATGTGTATTATTTTATTAATACTATATTTTAATCCAGAAACTCTTTAGAATTAGAAAACAATCATATACCTAATTTGTTCTTGAATTTAAATGTTTCCGTAGTGGTATAAACGATTGCCTCGCCGCTGTTGTTCAGTACAGGCAGTTCAAATCTCATACAAAATAAAAGTGTTACCTGGTAATAGAAATAGTTTTGTATGACTTCTATCTATTATTGATTTTGTAGTTATTAACAAAACAATGAAAGGGTACTATTTAAAATAATGTGTCTATTGATAATATATGTTTAAATTTTCCTGTTGCGTCGATAACTTTGAAACATATCATCTGAAAGTAAATTTTCCATTGTAAGAATACAATATTGAGACCGGTTAATTGACGTCAATGAGTAAAAAACCCACTTGCGAAGTACTAATAATACAGAACGAAAATATATTGCAATATATTCAAACCGGCTTTTATGTGACACTAAGTTAACGTATGCGTTTGTGGTTACTCAATGTTAAATAAATACATAATAAAACGTTTTTCCTTGTAAACTAAGCATACCTATCTAGCGATTGTCACTAGTGTGTGGGGGTCGTTGATTTTGAATCTGATATAGGTATCTTATTTCACTCGTCATATAATCATCTGTCCATTAGTAGCTGTTTACTTTTAAACTCTTAGCGACTTTCTTATTTAATTTGTAATATATAACTGAATAAAAAATTGAATAACGAAATTGACTTTTTAACTGAAAGCACCTTAAAAGATCTGTTTATATATGTATCTGCTATTCTGCCATTGTAATCATGTCGACAACATAGATGGAATTAAAAGACTGATATGCAATTCTATTGTTTCAAGAATGTTGACTTAAACTAAAGATATAAAAACCAACGGCTTAATTATGCGTATATTGACGCTATTCAGACCGTTTTGCTAAGTATTACAAACATAATTAACATACGTATAGTTATTATTTAAATTATTATCAATATTGCAAGACCTTGTATCCAAAAATAAACTTGATCACAGAGAAGTTTTATCCAACAATAAAGAAAAAAGCTACATGAATTGAATTCATACTAGGTAATGATAAACTCCGAGTGAAAAAAAGAATAAAGAACAAGCCTGTGTCTAGCGTAGGAACAGGTTTTGCAAAATGTTGAAAATACAAAATTAACTGATACAATCTATAAAAGTAGTCATACACAACTTACATAAAATAGCTTAATATATTATGAGTGACATTTAGATGGCTTAAAAGGATTATATTGTCAAATAATATAATAGGTTTTAAAAATTGAAATAAATCACAGTTATTGTAAAGTAAGGATTCACAGTAGCTACATTATAATTTTTATGTTTTGTGTTCAAAAAGTTTAACAAATATACAATGCAATATATAATGCAGTGTAATGTGTTGTTTCATTGACAGTTAACTTCATGGTAGTATGATGAACAGTACTTCGCTGTAACTTAATTTATATTAAGTATAGCCAAGCTTTTTTTTCTATAATTACCGCCAACTATACATTTTTTGTTTTCTTTTACGTAAACGATCGCAGAAATAGACAACTTGGGTTGGGGATCAAACGTGGTAGGATGCCGCAACATCAACTGACTAGATCGTGACCACTACACCAATTGTAATACCCACAATTGTGGCACACTTAGGAATGTAATGATCCAATACGAACCAGTGTATATTCAACAATCAAGCGGGATGATTAGGATTTGTATCAGATTAGTTAGACCACTACTGTCTCGATGACTTTCTTTTGGCGTGTACCCAGACTTACAAGTCGATAGAAAGCGATGTTCCCGATAGTTGCTCTCCTAATGGTCGTTGTTGTTTTGGACAGTGCTAACCATCAGGTAAAATGTAGTCACTGTCGTGCTACGATAGTCAAAGTAACAACAAAATGGAATATATAATCGTTACTTCAATTTATTATACTGATTTTAACTACCTTTTTCTGAAATAGCAAAATCTGTGTTGTTTAAAATATATCTAGATAGACTTCAATATTGAAACAGAAAACTAAGTCATAAAATTATTAGAAACTATTTTATAATATAGTGTACTCAAGGCGCTTTGTTTAAACTAATACTAGTTTTTACTGGCACGAAAACTTATGTTTTTATTTCATCATATGTTCATTAAAAAGGAATAACCTTAATAATAATTATAGTTGTCATTTTTCTATATAAGTTTTGTACACAAAAATTATATGTATTTGTAATGTTCTTATGTTATATCAACATCTTTACACGGATATTTGAACTATTTCATTGGTTCTCATATGCTAATTGATTTAAAAAACATAAATTGATTACTCACGCTTTGAATAATGTACGACAACTACCAAGAATTGGAAAATTGCTGTTTACTTCTGTAGCGTTGCTAGTTCTGTGTATTGTTGAATAATTTATTATCACAATAACTTTATTTATATACGTGTTACTTTAATAATCGATTTGTAATTTTAATATTTATTTTCAATTTGTAAATATGATTACAATAATTAATTAGCCAGGGTGGTTTCATAACCATTGTTTACAGCTAAAGCTGAATAATTTGTAAACGCTTTTATTAATTTATGGTTTATTATGGATTTTGCCTATTTTCTAAAAAGTAGCCGAAAATTTGTTATTATTCAAAATTTTAATCTAATACAGGTACAAGTATTTGTTACTATTCTTGTTAAATTTTGCAGTGATCTGCATTGCTGCGATAACTTTTTGATACATTTTTGCGCTTAAGTATTTTTGATAAGTGAAATGTTATATTCAATTAAAGCGAGTTAGTTTTGAGACGCATCTATGTATTTTTTACCGTAGAACGGCTAAATGACGACCGTCATGATATCGTAAAATGGTAAGCAACTTACAATACAAAAACAATAATGATTCTCGTAAGATCAGATATCCGTGAGCGGTTCCATTGTCATGTCTGTTTTTATAGATTTGGGACAATGACGATGTGGGGCAAGATGGTGTACACGCTAAGCCTAGCCACGGAAGGACTAGCTCTCTCGTGCAACTAGTGGAAGACACCTATAGATATTTGGCGGCCGGTTTTAATTTGAGGGTGGCAGCTAGCCAGGCGGGCATTAGAAAAAGCCGTACCACTATGCTATGGTTTCATCATGATGTTGTATGAGATAAAGTTGTGATGCACTAGAAATTGAGAGAAACCGAAAAATATATACATCGTAACTTTAACATCAAATTTTACTAATGTCTATTTTATGAAAAGTGAAAATAAAGAATTATAGAAACTTCGTATTCACCTAAAAATAAAACGTCCTTTGAACTTTAAATAAAATTATTGTTTACCTCTCGCTTTAGAAAAAAATCATTTGTTTGCTCATATGACCTCATCGTCAATATTGTAATATTACGGAGTACATATGCATACAATGGATTTTAAAATAATATAACAAGAGCTTACATTTAAATTCTGTTGATATCATTACAAAAAATCAATTATAAAAAGTATAATTGATTAACATACTACTGAGTTTTTTCCGTTTAATCTAGAACAATAATTTCATTTCCTGTACAATCATTTATTTCACTATTTGATGCCATGTTGCCTGTAAAATTAAGCCCCATATTAGACGTTGAAACTCTCAGGAAATTAAAAGGGAAACTTTGTCACAATAGAGGTTAGAATTCTAACGATTTTAGAAGAGACGTATTATTCTTGATAATTAGCTACATATTCGAATATTTTTGACGACCATACATAAAACTTAAATTACTACACTAACATGATACCGAATAGCGATCGCTTTCATATCTTTTTAATGATTTAATAACATTTTTTTTTCACTTTGCAAAAGAGGATTAAAGCTTATTTGTAGAACAGATTGAGTGAATTTACTACTAAATACAAATGATTGGAAAACGCTATTGAGTAATTAATAGCAAATAGTCCAGTAAATATTTTGTAAGGAAATGACTTTAAGGACAAGAATGTAATTTATATATTTTACTTTTGAGGTACATTTAGATAGGTGTTTTTTTTTTTGCGAAACACCAAGCGAAGCTCGCTCACTGGGATATATATATTTTAAGTACATATTATACCGTTATGTTATGAAACAGATCAAAGAACTATTTGATATTCAATGAATTATAAAATATACATATGGAGTTTTTCATTCATGCGTCAGAATATTCACAAAACGATTACGATAAAAAATATATTGTCGAATAGTTGGCGTAGCGGTTTAAGTAGTCGCCTTACCACTGCCACCGCGCCAACTGTTATAGGTTCGAAGCCTACTTACAGACACACTTACTGACAGGACAATTCAATTGTTTGTACGTTCCCCGGGATATAGGCGTTTAAAATATTTTAATAAATACTGTTAATTTAACTTCAATCTTAGCACGAACAAAGTTTTGCTGTATATCTTTACCGTACTGTAAAGTAGTGGATCAGTCTTCTAGTTAGTGGAAATTTTCTTTTACCTGTAACATCGATTTCATAAATCAACGTGAGAAGGCATTTCAACAAGACTTCGTTATATATGAAATTATAATAAAGAACTAAACAAATTTTAAATTTACTCGAGCGAAGCCGCACACAAAAACTTTGTTATTATATTCTGAACATCGGTTATGTCATAAAAAAGGTAAAAAAAAAAGTTTTCTCAATCGTAAACGTTGATGATACAAATTGATAATATCCTTATTTGTTCATAGTACGAGTATTTTTTTTAATTAAACTCCTAAATAACTTTTGATCGTTTTGATTGTTTAATGGGACTCACGAAATCGATTCCACAAATTATTGAACGATTACATTGGAAAACTCGTTTTGGGTTCCGTCCAAAAGCGCTAAATGATCAGTATAAAAAGTCGTTGTAACGTCACTGCCAAATTAATAAAGTGAACGTCGAGGTGACAACCGCAACACTTGTACCAAAAACCTAAGGTAGTTTTGTGTTGACTATAAAATACTATTCGAAGTGGTAAAATAAAATGATATATAAAAGTTATAACTAATAAAATACAATAAATAAAAGCTTAAGAATTTTTGTAAAAAGTAACACGAAATATATATTTTTGTATTCAAATATTAGCAATTTGCTGATAATATTTAAAGTGACATTTAAATAGTAAAGATACGTTTTTGTCTTAAATTATAACCAATAATCAATATTGTCATATATTTGTATTGATTTTTTAGAATGAAGGCTGTATTTGTTATTTGCTTGCTGAGCCTTGCTGGTGTTGCTCTCGCGGCCCCTCAAAAGTACACATCGAAATATGACAACATCAATCTAGACCAAATCTTGTCGAACAGACGACTTTTAATTCCTTATATTCATTGTATTCTCGATAAAGGAAAATGCACTGCTGAAGGAAAAGAACTTAAAGGTAAGTAGACGTTTACTGTACTTTTGTATATAGCCGTATGTTACAACTTTAGACTTTTAAGAGTTTAAAAATAAAGTGCAAACATCAGTTAACGACACTTGTTTCATGATAAACCTCGTAAAATGTTGAAATTGTTTGACTTTTTTGGTTGGTTTACCTTGTTGTCCGTACATTTATATCTTTTCTCCATTTAACTACAACTCTCAATAGTGCCATAAAATTGTCCCTTATATGCGAATGGATATATAGAGTTTAGTCTTTGTGAACATATTTGTAAGAAGTAATATTTTGAAAGTTATGCCAGGAGTGATGGTTATAGGCTGTACTTTATGTTATTAAGTTGTAAATTGTAACTAACATGTAGAAGTACCTGCACGTATTCTGCATAAAACAGATATAAAGATATTATTATTTTGAAGTTTATTAAAAGTAGACACATTTACAAAATATTCATAATTTATACTTTTACTTGTACTTGGATTTTCTCAATTAAAATTATTGGATTTATGTTACTAAGGTGTAATTTGAAATCAGGTTTTGCTTGACTCCTGCTATGAGCTCGTTATGAACAGACCTTTTGTTTTGGCGTTATAATTACTGAATTCATTTAAGTATTTTAATTATATGAAAAGTAGCTCAATACATGTATGAAGTTGTTCGTGGAGCATATGTCACGTGTTGTTATGGATGGAAGCTTTCGTTGCAGAAATTGTCGATAGTCCAGTACGCAGGTTCATTCTTTAGCATCTTAAACATCAACGTAATATTTTATAATTTCCGGTGTGTACGAAGAGTTATGTTTTATGGAGAAAAACTTAAAATAAAAAATGCGGCAGTATTTAAATTTTTATACACTGAGTACTTTATACATGTATACACAGTGCATATATTTATATTATAAAATTTCAGTTTAATTTCATATTCAGAACAAATTTATTTTTAACTATGTATTTATTTATTATTAGCTTAGATAATAATGATGCATAACTTTAGATTGCGGATTTCAACACTTATTTTTCAAATATATTGCATTTATTTATTGATAATTAATTCCAATATTTCCATGTAATAACAAAAAATACTATTCAATAAGTGTTTTGCATTAATAAATTCGACTAAAAATACAATCAGCATTTTGCGTATTCACAAATTGTATTGCTGTTATATTATTATTAATCCTGTTATCTCTGTACTATAGTATATGAGGATTATTTTGTATCTCAAACTCAACGATCTCTTAAACACAGTTAAAGCAATGCTTATTTTTGTAAAATTAAAAAACTAATGTTGTTATAAATCGGAGGACACCTAGTGTACAATATGACATGTGCTAACAGATAGAAAATTATGAACTTTTTTACCTATTTTGTCCATAAATCAGTAAAAGTGGGCAATAGAAATCCTAAAAGAGCTAGGAATCATTCGGCATTTGAAATTACTATAATATACGTAGATATTAATAGCATTCTAAGGTAATAGGATTCCAAACTCTCATATATTATTCAAAATAGTTGAATAATAAAAATATTTTTTTATTTGTATTTTCTACTAATATTATTTTGCTTATGTAATACTTATATACTATATTTCAGATCACATTCAGGAAGCTATTGAGACAGACTGCGCTAAATGTACTGATGCCCAGCGTTCGGGAACAGACCGGGTTATTGGCCACATTTTCAACGAAGAGCCCGAATTCTGGAGTGAACTGACAGCGAAATTTGACCCCACCGGTAAATACGTGAAGGCTCATGAGGCTGAACTCAGACGTCTTAAAAAAACTGGATAGACGATATTATTAATTAGTTAAAAAAGTAATAAAATATCAGATTACTCCGGTGAATTGAACTAATTATTACAGAATGGAGACAGTTTTTATTGAATTTGATTATTTAAATGGATTCCTAGTTTTTTAATTAGTCTCTGATAATATTCATTATTTCTTATACTATCTTTAAGTTAGTATCAAACGGAAAAAGCTGCTGAAAAAAATGTTTTACTATTTGCGTAACCTTATTATTTTTTAGTATATTTGTGGAAAACCAATAAACGAAAGTCTATAGTACTCTTTTAGAAGTAACGAATTGCATAAAGGTTTGTTACTTTTTTATGATACGACCTTATATTAATGTAATGAAATAAATAAAATAAATTATTACTTATTTACTGACTGTTGGTGTTTTAGTATATTCGTAGTACCTGTACCTGTGCCTTTGTTTGCGTGAACTAGAATTGTTAAAATCCCCTTTTAGTTTACCTCGAGGAAAGATTATTCGAAAACGCGGTACGCTATTTTTTACCAAAAGCGCAAATATAAATTTTTATATCCTTAATCTGAGAAGTGATAGTTTGTTTATATGGTCTTTATGGTGCTTTCGTGCTCTACTTTACTCCTTTAAGTTATATTTTGATAATAACTAGGCCAATCCATCTTTATACGAATACTTATTTAAATTTGTTTAGACATGAAAACGTAATGATTAGGCAAATTTATTTTTGCATTTACAATATTAAGTTTGGATACATTGTATGTGGATTGTTGATTAAATCCTTACTTATCATACTAATGTTATAAATGCGAAAGTGAGTTTGTTTGTTTATTTTTTACGCTTTTACAGAAATCAGCAGATTTGATTAAAATTTTAGAGAATTATTGTTTATAATTTAATAATTATTAACGAGAGTGGTGCCGCGGGTATAAGCGAGTATCTTACATATTTCTTATATTGAAGTTTTCTATTATTTGGAACTTGTCATACTTTTGTATGTTTTTCGATATTGGCACGTGCTAATTACGCTTTGATGCGAGAAAAAGTAAAAATGGAGTCGAAATTATTTTCTTAATATATTACCAGCGCAAAATGACTGATGTGACTGATGATAAGTACTGCATAATATAAAAACAATGTGCCTACCAATAAATCGGCAATCCATTGACATGTACAACGTATTTATATGCCGCTGTCATACTGGACTTAGGCCTCTGTAGTTAGGTGTACTGCAGTTTATTCTAAAACGCAAGACATCTAAGTGTGCCACTGATGGTTTGATGGTCACGATCAAGGCGGATATAGTTAACGCTTTTGTGTCACTATATTATTTTAAAATTAATAAAAATAAAATACAAGCTGCAGATCTTGAACATATATTTCAAATAAAATAATATAAAAAAAATGTAAAATATTTTTACATGCACTGTATTTATATGAATTTACATGTTTGCACATGCAATACATAACTATGTACATGCGACCCAGTCTATTATAAAAACATTGTACATTAATTTTTTATTATTATTAATTTCTGCTTTTTAGAGTAATGTGAATGAAATTTTGATATATTCTGTTCATCTTAGATTTGAGCTATATTCAAGTATACTCAAGCTGATCGAGAAGGTAGTTGAATATAAATCGATTTCAATAAATTTTATCGAAAAAAAAAACAATTCAATTTTTTTACATTTTCATGAATCCACTTTTCAGTTATAGTCCAAATTTCAAGTGTCTAACTCATCATCGGGAAGTTAGTTTAAAATCGATTGTAAAATTCCACCAGGGCAGCATCACAAGAAAGCGAGTTAATAGAAAACATTTAAACAACATTGTAAAATAAATACATTTGCATGTATACAATATACTGAGCAGTCTACGAGAGGATCGACTGGAACTTGCAAACCAGTAATATCCATTAAAAATCCCCACGACGACCTATGACATATTTTCCCTATACTTGTCCAAGATTATGACTTTCTTTCACAATGCTTCTATGTTTGACGGAAGTAGTTGTTCAGACTCACGCAGTGCTGACGTCACCTGTTAATTTATCAGACGATAGAGCTGAACACAATTATAGATGAATCGTGACGCAGCACGTTGGCTTAAGCCACTATTACAACAACTTTATTTGTTCTATTATCTACCTATGTTTTACGATTTATCAAAGGAAATACAGAAATAATCTATTATCGTATTAAAGTTTATTAAATTAGCTAAATCTTGATATAATGGTATGTGATATTTTATGTTCCAGATGTTTTTCTGTATTAAAGAAAATTATTAAATAAATATTTATGCATCAAATATGTTTCTCAATTAAAATTTAAGACTACATTATCATTTTATTTATTTATATATATATTACCAACAGAGTTTAAATCAACTCATTAATGTCTACTAGTTATAAAGTTCAATATTATCTTAAATTTAAGCCTAATTACAGGTAACAACGACATGCACAAGTTACTGTAATATAACAAATGTAATTAACAATATCAATAAATACGAATTATAAGTGGGATGAAAAACATTTTTATAAAATATTGTTATTAAAAAAAAGAGAAAACGACTTACTTAATTTAAAAATATAACAATCAAATCAAATTCGTGTTTAAGAAAAATGAGACATTTAAATTTTAGCAAAGCAAATTTCAACCTTACCTGCTTTCACATTGGATGCAACATTGTTATTTCGCATGAGTCTGTTTAATGGAGAAAATAGACCAAGATTTGTACGAGTCTGTTTTTTGCAAAATAATTTATAAGTTGTTGTTCGAGGTATTATTTTACGAGGTATTCTGATAGAAGTAGTGGGACGTCCAATAAACCGTTCACCAATTTATAGAGAAACACTCTATCTAACAAATGTCTATGGTCACTGAGAGCTTTAATATTAAAATATTGTAATCGATCTGAGTAGCTTCTGAGTTTGTTGACCATATTCTCTTTGTATTTTAGATGCCACAGACTCCTTTCCTGACCACTTTCTATTCGTTTTATGTAGACATCGCAATGGAGATTCCACACAGTGCTGCAATATTCTAGCTCAGTCCTTACAAGAGCGTTATACAATAAAATTTTGGTCTGTGTTTTTTAAACTCTCTAATATTTCTCAGAACAAATCCCCAAATTTTTTTTACTATATTATCGATATGTATATTAAATTGTGTTTGGAGTCAAGGATTATCATAACTTATACTAACGTTTATAATTAGTTAATTGTTTTCTCTGTGTATATGTTTGGGTAATCCCCACAATGTGAGTCCCAGCTTCGATCCGAATGAATCCAGATTGAGTATGAACATAAAAATTTTATACAAGGTTAAATATGAAGCGAGTTCGTTAATCTCCTGCACGTCCATCTGGTTGACCAGATTTGAAATATGTAGTCGTTAATGGACTAAGGACATAGATTTATATTTATAATATGCGGACAGTAATCCATCGAGAGCTTTGATAAGCCACTGATGAGCGCGAGTGCCGAGAGTAACTAACAAAATGGAAACATACCCTTCCTCGATGCTATTTTCGTTGACAATAAGAAAATGAAAGTTAAATTACCATTGACTTATATGCATGTTTGTCACTAATGGCCTTTACATCTTTGGCAGATGAATTAGGCAGATAGGCATAGGTTGCTCAGGATATTAAGGGAAACATATCATGGTTAAATACATTTAACTTGTGCTGTTTTCGGAACATACTGGGCATGAAAGGGAAGGTTCGGGCGATAAACTAGTCTGTTCTAACTCGAGTGCAGCTTCCTAGCATGACTGGTATTCTCAAGAAAAGACGACTGCAATGGCTAAGGTATGTCAATCGGATGGAGCAAATTCGTTTGTCAAGGCAAATCTATGCTCCGATGTTTGCAATAATATTCATATTACGTATAAAAGCCTAAATTGTCAACCATTGGGTCATTCACACTGATTATTGAACAGCCTACAATAAATTTTGTTGTATTACTTTACATATGGTACAACTGTGTCTAATTTGAATGATGAAGCGGTGATAGCTCAGTGGTTGTGTGTACGACTTCGCGTCAAGGGACGTGAGTTCGAATCCAAGCACCTACAATGAGTTTGAGCTTTCGGTGAAGGAAAATAACGTGAGGAAACCATAGCATGGTGGTAGTGCTTATTCTAATGCCCGCCTGGCTAGCTACCACCCTCAAGTTGTAAACCTACCGCCAAATACCAATAGGTGTGTTCCGGCAGTGGCACTTGAGAGCCAGCTCCTCCACAGGTTTATTGTGTCTACCAACATAGGCCGTATCGTCACGATACGGCGAAATTATAGCCATAACGCTAAAACCTTAAGTATAAAAAAAAATAGCATTTTAATTATAATTCCCGCGTTAAATACCAATAGGTGTTTTAAGGCAGTTGTACTTGAGAGCCAGTTCCTTCACAGGTTTAGCGTGTCAACCAACTTGGGCCGTATCGTCACTTAAGAACATATTAGATTATGGCCATAATGCTAAAACCTTAACTATAAAAAATAATAAATGAAAACGACGAACATTTTTCGTTTGTCACATTTAAATATCAGCCAGTGTACATCCCGTTGCCGAAACTAACGCTAAAAGCTTTGAAATACATTTGCAGCGACGAACAGCCATGGATTACCTATCTCTTCGTAATTGTTGTTTGTATTAGTTTATTGTGTATTGTCACTTTGTCGTAATATTACAAAACAAAAAAGACCATTCATGTTTAATATAGATAGATAACAGCAGTGGAATCATCTAAGTAGCAGTGAAAAAGAATTAAGCAACTAAAAAGATTTTTAAACGTATAAATTGTATACTTTTTAATACACCAAGAAACCTAGTAATTATAATGTATTAGGGTGAGTCTTCAGTGTATTCAGTTGATCCCCTTGTCACGTTTTATTTTAATATTTTTTTGATAAATAACAAAAGAATATAAAATTTTATTTAATTATAAATACATTTATAGAATAGGCAACACTTTAGACCTAATCTTTCCAAAGATAAATCAATTTACATTTTTGCAGGCATGGGAATAAAAAAAGACGACAGAGGAATACAAAAAATCATTATTTCATACTAATGTGCTTTATAATTTCTTAAAATATCAACTTTATATAAGTGAAAATAAACATTATTTTAATGATAATAACTAAATAACTATCGTTTTTACGGTTCTAATTACAATAAACAAAAAAAATCTAGATAGAAAATTACGATTTTACATGAGGTCAGGGTAATCAATGACCTGCTGAAACAAAACCAAGGTAATCAACTATTTAACTTCGTAATTTGGTATTGAAGCGAAAACAGGCATCAACAACTTACACGATGTTCGAAGCACAAATACCGCTTTCATGACCACACGGACGCACATTTCTAAAACATTCCATTAGGGATTTATGTGTAATTTATTGACCCGCCAGTGGAATCAGTTATTTACTCGGGACAAGTCATAAATGATTCATATGATGATATAAGAAATTTTTATATTAAAGTAAAAACTAATTACCTAGCAAATAGTTCATATTAATAATGAAATTTATTTTCATAAGTTGGTATTTTGTGGCTAGTTAGTTTAAAAGTTCAAAAAATGCGTTGGGGACACCATAATGTTTCAGGTGTTTTATAATATTTTTTTAAATATTAGTGCTT
The DNA here is from genome assembly GCA_039707435.1 of Actias luna. Classification (NCBI taxonomy): domain Eukaryota; kingdom Metazoa; phylum Arthropoda; class Insecta; order Lepidoptera; family Saturniidae; genus Actias; species Actias luna. The sequence continues at coordinate 8,095,465 of JAZHAC010000006.1, read as the reverse complement.
AAATTTTAGCTAATTACTATCGTACATCAGTCAGATCATAGATTAAAGTCTTATAAAATATTGTGTGGGTTCTAATTTTGATATTAGGGGTACCTTTTTATTCTAGACAGCACAATACAAGACTTTCAAGATTCACTCATATTCACCACAGTAATATATTATTACCTTGCTAATAAAATTGATCTGATAAATATCAATAACAAAATTCTTTAAACATACGTCATGTGTAAGATCATACCCCAGTTGTTGAAGCAATTATAGTTTTGTGGTAACGTATATAGATACCACATCGGTCGAAAAAAGTTCGAACCGCTGCCATGAACTTGAACCTTCATTAAAGGGAAACATCACAATCAAACCATTGTATGTTGTAGTTGTAGTAGTACTAAAAAGAGCTCTTTGTAATAACAACCTGGTTTGGTACCATCCTCAATTTAATATATAACTGAATATAGGCACATTACGGCAATTGCCAAAGAATAATTACTCTTGAGAGCTATCTCCTTTGCTAGGCTTGGCATGCTACCATCATAGGCAATATGACGATGTAACATCAGGCAAGTTTGTAATCATCGGAAAGACCTATAGATAACAAGAAACCGCTGCAAGTAAATCGTTACTACGTAGAAATTTATTGTTATTTATTAATTATGACTAGTTCTTAAATAACAATAAGAACCGGAACTTGATAATCGACGACATGAGTGGATGAAAGGGTAGTATCCCGTTCTATTTTTACTTTATACCATACTGACATATGCATAGAAACATAAATGGTTAGCTTAATTTAAAGTAAGCAATAAGTTTTGGAAATATATTACATTGTCCCTTCTTCTACACATGTCCTCATTATTATTGTCGATAGATTTATTTAAGATGCAGTCGTACTCATGTTTAAAGAATAGAAAAGAAGAAATGTACAAAAACTTTGGATCTGGTTCATGTTGCCTTGTGTTTCTAACACATATGAATAAACTTAAACACAACTCAAAACTTTGGTTTTGCAATATTGTAACTAAAATGCTTACTTTAATACTTTAAAACACATCACAAGTGACAATAATTATTTTACATTAATATTCATATATTTTTTTTTATTTATTGATCTGATTAATTGCAAGTCAGACGCGCGACGATCTCAAGCGCTTTTTATTTTCTGTATGATCAGAAATTTTCCATTAATCAGCGATGTCGTACTCAAATGTCCTTAACTTTTAGTTACACAAAAGTTTGTATAACTACACGGCATCTTATAATGAATATATGCTAAATGTAAAAAATCTATGCTATATTTTAATTACTAGCTATGCTCATGACTTCGTTCGCGTGAATTTGCAACATGTATCGTATAATTGTTCAGATATATATTTTTAGGTAATTCAGATGAGTCTTCCCTCGTATTTAACTCGCGCCGTCATTCAAATTACAAGAACTTTTGATAGACTTAGCCGATTTTAATGTAACAAAGACAAACTGTTACTCGAGGCTACGTTTTGTGATTTCCTTAGAAACGTTTCATCATAAACGTTATGTTTTAGTATTGTTGCGTGCACAAACAAACATATATAGATTTTTTAAAATAATGTAAATGTAATCTATTACTTATTTTAGACACTTAATTTTTTTTTACATAAATCTAAAGAGTACACAATTTACATTTTTATTATATGTATAGATTATGATTGACATTACAATATTTTTGACAATATGTTTACCTATTCAAACCTATTAATCTAATACAAAATATCTGAATAACACAAGATCTATTATCTTTAGCTTTTCGTGCTTTGGCTTTTGTGTAAAGTACATAAGCAACATTCCATAATACAAAAGCGAGTTAGTAAACACGCGTTTAAGATGCAACTACTTGATCCGTACTTAGCTTCCTTTATAAAGTTATAGCCATAAAACATATATTATTTTTAAATTTAAAGAACCTTCATTTGATTCACATTTGAAAGTTAAAGATGTCTGAATTTGAGTGCAGTAGATAACTATAGTACATAGCATGCAACCAGTGAAACACAGAATAAGGAATACAATGTTTCCATAGTATCCGTTCCATAATACTAAACTCAACCACATTATCTTTTTCGAATGATATAGTTTTTTGACAAATCTTTTCAATCCAAATAGGACTGTGAACGGGTTAAATCTAATTTAGAGCTATGGTAAAAGAAAAAAAGTTACTGACCGTACCAAAAATTTGTATTTTTCACTAAAAAACCTGAAAATAATATTATAATTTATGTGTACCGTTTACATAGTTATCTATTTGAAAATAATAATAGTTTGTCAATGTATCTTGTTGTGCCAAACTACCTTGACCTCAACAAAGAATAAATACTTGGAACTTTATACTTAGTAAGTATCCTTGGGTGAAAATCATAATAAATATAATTACCTCAAAGATACGTACGCAGTGCGTTGATTTTTTTTTCTAGAAACCTTAATAGTATATAAGTGCTCGAGTGGATGCAGTACTATAAGCAGTATTCAGTTTCCTGACATAGGCATAACAACTTCAGGTGTGTACCTACGTTTAAAGTATCATTAAATTATTTTATAAATATGGTTCAATTGACGTCATAGAAAATCTATAACGTTTATTTACTTTGCAATAAGAACTTTTATATTAAGCTCTGTATATATCATTATATCATTGGCTTTATTATAAATCAATTTAGAGTAAAATTAATTCGTTTAGTAATCCAATTTAAATGTATTTGTAATTATGTTAGTAAAATATCGCGACTTCGCTCACGTTTATTATAATATAAAATTATATAAGACTAGCTGTGCCTGCAATTCCGTTCGCGTGGAACTAAATATGATTTAATAATTTTAATTTTTAATTTAAGTTACACAGGTAAATACAAAATTTTCGATATTAAATTAATAGTAATTATGATACAGTGTAACTATATACTGGCATTTTCTTATAAATTCATCCTGTAACCGTTATTATCGTCAACAATAAACTATTTAAAAATGACATATTAAAAGAATTCCATAGCGATTTGAGACGTATAGAAGATTAGAATTCTGTATTTTTTCCATTAAAGGTAGAAAATTACTTTAATGTTTTTTTTATAATAGTATGACCAAGTTAGAGTATTATGCCTCAAGGTAAGCACCGAGAGTTCATCATTATTGTTCGTCACTGAAGTGCAGACTTAGAACCATAATACCTGGGGTGTAGTAATCTTGAATCAATCAAGTACAGTTCTCATTACTTTGCGAAGCATTTCAATCATTCAGCACACGGTTATTTTGTTGCTGTAAATAATAAATGCCCAAATAATGTACATCGAAACAATAAAGAATACTTAAATTTACTTCAATCTTTATTTCAGTAATCAAGATGAAATTGCTCGTTGCATTGTGTCTCTTCTCTGTAGCAGCGGTAGCTCTTGCCCGTCCAGAACAATACACTGACCGTTACGATACTGTCAATCTTGATGAAATCCTGACCAACCGTCGCCTGCTTATCCCCTACATGGACTGTGTTTTGGAAAAAGGGAAATGCGCACCCGATGCCAAAGAACTTAAAGGTAAATTTTGAATAAATATTAACAGTTATATGTTAACTTTTTTAATTTCCATTTCCACTTTATTATCCAATATTGAATATGCGGTAATAATAGCTATAAGTTATTATTAATATAAAAAGGTAAAAAAATTAGGTCAGTTCTATAATTTTTACCGACTAGTTTAACCATGACAGCAACTTTTAATTTACTTTCTGCTTTAAACTGGTATCAAGCAAATAGGTAAAATATAAAATCGTATATTTTTTAAGTAAAAATACATTATTATTTTTGTGTGTCTATAGGTCTATCCTTCATAATATTTATAGTATATATACTTTGGGAAAAAATGCCACTAATATAGCTGGCAAAATAAAATAGTAAGAGGCAACTAGTTTCAAGATAAAAAAGTAAATGTCTCAGTAACAAAGAACATGTTGTATATTATTTATGAATACGTTATTTAATCTGTCTCAGTAATTATATTATATATATTTTTTTAACTGTCCGGATCAATTAATATTTATATAGATCCCCTGAAGCTTGCATGCTGGCATAACAGTCACTACAATGCTAGGGAGAATCATAATATGTAATAAACAAAACGTTTTTCATACAAAGCTGAAATACTCCTTTTACTTGTTTACCTAGCCGAATTTAATTACAGATCAAAGATTCTATCCAAGTTTTGTTTCCGAATTTTTGACTGCAATAAGTGCACGTGAAGATACCGCCTACAAAATTGTATTGAATATTTGGAAACAGTTTATTTTTCAGGTGTTCACTCTGAAAGTGTAGGTCATGACTACTTTGCATCTCTAATGCGTTCACTTTTTTAAAATAAGTAAAAGTAACTTTACCTTGCTCTTAAGCCCATGATTCCGGGGGATAAATTTTTATATTGATATATATTGTTTTTGATAATCTTTTTCTAAACATTTTCAGAGAATAAAAACTAACCACTTTTTAATATTAAAAAAGGGTGCTTTTTCCATTTTTCGTCAGATAATCGAGATAGATGCCTATATCGATGCAAATGATGTCGCATTAGATATTGCTATATCCTGCAAACATTAATATGTCGTAAAACTTCGGTATTACGAACCCGATCCAACTATTTTATATTTAAATGTCTATGATATATATATATATATATATATATATATATATATAGTATCTATAGTCTTATATACATATATACCTCTGATACCTGGTATTTTTTTTATTAACATATTATATATATTATTACTAATTATTACTGCACATATAATTCTAACTTCTAATAAATAAATACTAGTATTATTTTTACTAGGTTCCGTCACAAAATTTTTGATGTAATTAATGATTAAAGTAATAATTATAATTCAATATTGTTGTAGAAAATCTTTCTTAGTTAGTGTTCCATGATCTTAAATGCTTTGTGTGGTAAAAGCTTTAAATATTTTTTTTAACCAAGTACATGTTCAAATTTTAATGAAAAATTATGAAACCGTTATATTTAATTTATAACAGACCACATCAGGGAAGCTCTAGAGAACGAATGTGCTAAGTGTACTGAAACCCAGAAGAAAGGTACCCGTCGTGTAATCGGACATCTTATTAACCACGAAGCTGACTACTGGAATAAGCTCACAGCTAAATTCGACCCCGAAAAGAAATATGTCGTCCAATACGAAAAGGAACTACGTGAGATCAAAGCATAGAAAGACAGTGTTGTTTATTAGAAATAGTATGTCATTTGTTGAACACTATGTAATTTTTAATTATTAAACGTAATATTAAAAAAAATGTTTGCCTTCAATTCATTCTAACATAATGTATCATCTATTCTAATGTATTCTTACGTAACACTAAATGTCTTTGGATGATAATCTGTACTACCGATCTAAGTTGTACCATAGATGCGTACATACTTCAATATTAAATTGAACATGGATAATGAATAATACTACTTGATCTACAGATCTATTATCATTATTAATTGTATCTCCGTATTATCATAATGAAAATATATCTAATTGAAGAAGCTCGAAAACGTTTATTTCGCCGTTTGGCATCCAAATTGGGTATGAGGAATACGTTGACCTCGTATGAGGATAGATTGAAGTGTTTTAAAATGATCACATTGTTGTTCAGGAGTAATATCAATGATTACTCTATCCTACATAAGATAGCGAATACTAAGTGTGACATCAGCAAATTGTTAAGCCATCTCTCACTAAGAATGAATATTAGAAGGAACCAAGCACTTTTTCAAATTATATCACAGTTGATTTATATGGCAATATTATTGTTACTAATTTAGTTTGTTTCCCCTTCAGTGGCTAATAAATAAATAAATAAATTATCGTTTATTTAGTATTTGGTAAGCCGTAAATACATAGTACACTCACTTAACTCTTCTATTCCTCGTAAGTTAGTGTAGTGAATGATAAGTATAGGCCGTAGGCGATTCCAACCACATTTTCTTATAAGTACTTTATTGTTCATAGAACTATTTTTTCTTTGTTTTACTTTGAATTAATATATAATAATAATAATAATAAGCCTTTTTATTTCCATATCCTTTTTTTACATACATGAAGTTATTAGTTTTTATTGTTAGTTTTTAATTTTATATATTATTATTATTATTTTTTTTTTTTTGGGATTTTTATTTTTCTTATATGTTAGCTGTTAGTAATGTTAGTAATGTAATGTTGATGGACATGGACCCCTTATTGGGTAAAGGCCTCCTCCAATTTCTTCCATCGTTCTCTATTTCTAGCGATGATCGCCCAATCTTTTCCCAATTTGTCTGATATATCATCAGCCCACCGTCTGTGTGGTCTGCCTACTTTTCGTTTTCCTGTTGGTCCTCTCCATTGTGTAGACCGCAGGGTCCATCTGTTGTCATTGAGACGTGAGATATGACCGGCCCACTGCCATTTGAGTTTTAGTGCTTGTGTTAGTGCATCAGTTAGCTTGGTTCTTTGTCTTATTAATTCACTTTTTATTTTGTGTACTTTTCTGATTTTTAATATGCTTCTTTCTATTGCTCTTTGTGTTGTTTTAATTTTTTGCTTAACTTTGTTTGTGAATGTCCATGTTTGGCAGCCATATAACAAGCAAGGGAAAATATAAGTTTCTATCACGGTTTTTTTCACTTTGAATTATTACTGCGTTATTATTTATTGCTATGGATTAAAAGTGCGTTGCTTTTCGAAAAATTTTTTTTTGTTACATCGTATTAGTATCAGTTGAGTTTTGCATATTGTCAAGAGTTGTGTTTGACTGGGTCGTGACAATCATACAACAGTGTCCCTAAATCTGCAAATAAAATAACGAAATCGAAGGGACAAATATTAAATATTTTTTTCAAGTTAACCTTGACTTCTGGAAACAGGAAATGTCGTGAAGCTTTGCGTTGTCCTTGTTCAGTTGATATTATGCAGTAAAAGTGCTTTGTTTATCGACTACAGTTTTATACGCTGCGCTGCTTTAGACATAGTAAACAGCGTAATAGTCACTTATTGATACAACTTACATATTGAATTGGGTTTCACACTTCCGAGAACGTGTACTCAAATACATATGCGGTTATGACAAGAGATGATAGCTCAGTTGGAAGTATGTAGGGACGCCGCGTCAAAGAACGTGAGTTTGAATCCATCTGCAATGAGCTTGAGCTTTCTGTGAAGGAAAACATCGAGATGAAACTATAGCGTGGTGGTAGGGCTTTTTCAAATTCCAAATACCTATAGGTGCGTTCCGGCAGTAGCACTTGAGAGCTAGTCCCTCCACTGCGCTGAGCGTGTCCACCATATTGGGCCACATTGTCCCATAACATCAGATGAGATTGTGGCAATAACAGTAAAACCTATTAACTATAAAAATATGCACAGTAGCACGGTTTTCGCAATATCTCGAGGCTATACTTAATTTTAAAATAAATTTACAATTTATTTAGGCAAAAATAAATGATCATTCTTAAAGTTGCTTCCAAGTTGGAATTTTCGAACCAAGAAACGAATTATCGATATACTGCACCAGCTACATTTTAGAAGAAGTTCGTTTTCTCGTTTGGCGTGTAATCTTAAACACATTGTAAGATTTGATTGTAATAAAAAAATTAAAATATTAAATAATGGATCTATGAACAATCTTAATATTTGTTTCTTATAGTAATTCCGTAAAGTTTTGTCAGTGTGTTTCTTGGTAAAAGCAATCAAAGCAATTTATGAACAAAGTTAACTTTTGGTGACATCTTCATTCGTCAACGTCATACTGGCCTGTAGGCGTCTCGGTAGCTCGATCAAAAATCGCGAAAGAATTAGATAGGTATATTTGGAGGTCGCCACTCAGCTTTCTATAGATCTTTATCACTATGTTCGTTGAATAGATATATCTGTTGATTACGGTACCCGATACGCCTGATCGTACAATAATTTCGAATGTTAGATCTAATGTATGGTAGTAGGGGTCCGGTCAGAGACAATTGTCCCACCTTACCGCCATATAAAAAAAATAAAAAGGGTGTTTGTGACGCAGGACTGGGGTCAACATCGTTCTAAGGATGCTCCGTAATAGAGCCAAACACGCGTAATACATTGTGCCACATACCCAAATTTACATCCACTAACGTTGGGTCTACCAACGACGTCAGTGGCCAATCAATTCAAATCGGAAGTACAAATATTTCAATAATACACTTCAATATTTAATTATGTATTTCCGTAAATTAACGCCTTGAACAATTAAATAGTGTACAACTGGAGTTTATTCCTTGCGTGGGATTATAATAGGATGGACGATTTTACGATTGTTAAAGTGAAAGGTGGGCCAAGTACGTTTTACAGAAAAACGTAATGTTTTTTAGTTGATGTTGAATTAATTGCTCTCCTCATAAAATTTTACTACCGGTGGTTTTATATAAAAGTCGATTTGACGAAGTAAACTCCACCAATACAAAGTATAAATATATGCTAAGTTATACCAATGTAAATAAATATATGAGTTTAATTTTGAAACTAATACTTATTTCATTACCTTATTCATGATGTAAGAAAAATACGGAGATCATAAAGGTCAGTGTCGTACGGCGGCAAAATTTATGGTCTGTAAGAAATTGCGAAAACCGATACAAAATGTTATTTAACATATGATGCCACTTATTTTATTCTTGAAAAATTAAATACAAGGAGAACGTTTCATTGCTTATTAATTTAAAAGTTACTTGAAATATTATTTTGTACGATCAGGATAATACGATATTGTTTAACTACTTTGAATTAATGATACCTCTGCGGGTAGTGTGCACGGACAGCGCGTCAAGACTTTATAGGTGAAGGAAATATCGTGAAGAAACCATAGCATGGTGGTAGGACTTTTTCTTATTGCTAGCTAACGGGACTAGTTACCATCCTCAAATTGAAAATAATTATTTCAAATTCTTATATTGACCAACGCCTACTGATATTTTACTGCATAAGATTTACTGTATCTAATATATAAGAACCTGTATATAAGATACTGTATCCTTGATAAGATTGATAGATTTCTTAAAATCTTTAAACCATTTAACAAAACATTTTCGATAATATTTACTGTGTGATCGTCAGTGTTACATCAGGAACTGGAACAGGAACAGGAACCAGGTTAATTGTGTATACTATAAAGTCCTTCTCAGTTGACATTGAAGAAATTGCATACATTGGCAGATGCTATAATAAATAGGAATAAAACGAGCTTCAATAGGTTTATGAAGTTATATTTTTGACAGTAGCTTATTGTTAGTTTCACTATTATTACTTACTACTTTTGACCCACGACTCCGCTCGCGTTAATATTGATTTTGTCAACCAATTCTGATAAATAATCTGATAAATCTGATAAAAAATATTTTTTCTATCAAATGCTATTAAATTATTGGTTTCAGGATGTTTGTCAATACTGGTAGATAAAAACTTACCCAAATTTCGAAATTATAAACAATTATTCTATTAAGGTTAAAGCAAAAAGGATGACGCAATAAAAGTGTCATACAAAGTTTATCTCTCTCTTTACCCCACTTCCTATAAGTTTTTCAAGAAGAAAAGTAGCCTATATCAGTCTCTAGGGTCACATCTATTTCTGTACCAAAACTCATCGTAATAATTTCAGTGGTTTGGGCGTGAAAGTGTAACAAACAAACACACTCAGTTTCGTATTTATAATATCAGCAAGGATATCAAACGAGAAAACTTAAAAATCGATGAAAAGCTTTGATGAAAAATTACGTATATTGAAAATATTTTACATTTTAATACTATAGAGAAATTAAACACTGTCTTAAAGTCTGTATCTACAAAACTATTTCTAAAAACCCTACAATTTATCTAAGTAAGCCAACTGATGACAAATCAACACGAAACTGTTATCAAGTCAACTAAGTATTCGATATTGTTCATCAAGCAATAATGATTTCTTATGAGTTTGCGATGTTGTACAATATACATGGAAAGTAATAAAAAAAAAGTGGTTGTATACTACAGTTCATGTTGTAGCTGAAAGCAGCAGTGATTACGTTCTTCTGCTTAGGTTCTAGATGCGATTGGTAGTGCACCGGACGCGAGGCGGTTCAACTCGTTTTTTCTCTGTAGCATATCACTAGTGACTATTTTTTAGGTCTTGTTTAATGTTAGGTATAAATTGAACCTTTTATGATGAAGTGCTTTCTATGTCAATTTTTTACGTCTATTTAATTTTTTCTCCATTTGGTGTAGTTTTAAAACTCATTAGAGCTTTAATGTGATCACCAGATATTAAATAAAAAGAAAATGTTTATGTTCAACGATTAAGTGTTTGCTCGTCTACAACGAGTGTGCCCCGGAAGATAAAAAATTAATTGTAAAAGATATCTTCCATCTTATATTAAGGTTATTAACCGCTTAGCCTTGAAACGTTATGTGCAACTTTTTACGAATTTATATATATACGTCATTGGGTGTCTAGGTTTATTTTATTTTACATTTAAGCTATGCAAACACTGAATGAATAATCATTCTCTCTATTTAAAAAACAATTATTAGCTTACGTTTGTAGTTAATAAAATATAAAAGGTATATCACTAATTTACAACAACTTTTAACATAATCAATTCTGTGCATTAAATATTCTATGAGAAATTATAATTGAACTGTAATTTTTAATAAAATTTTGCACTTCGGTAACTAATAAATAATAGATGAACATATAGAACACATTTTATTCAAACAAATGCTAAGGTACTTCCTGGATACGGTTTTTTTTTGTAAATTTTGTAGTAAATTTACTTCTTGTTGGATATTGATGCATTTTTGGTGTTGGCTGATAACTTAAAATCCGTGTTATATTTAATTTCTGTATAGTATTCGAACGTTAACAATAGTGTGTGAAAAAAAGATTTTTGACCATCGTCGGGACCTTTGTAACTGCACATTGCAATGATGGTTCATTGACTTTAAGGTTGGCCTAGCGGTTAAAGAACTGTCGCAAAATAAAGGTTCGGTATGAGCCTTTGTGTTCCGGCATAGTGAACGAGAACCAGCACTTACAGTCAAAGTCAGAAACATGGCTGTAATGCCTCTGGTGTATGGGTTGTCTATAAGCGACGGTAACCATATACCATCAGAAGGGCCGTCTATGTGTTTGCTGTCGATTAACAATAAAAAAAATAGGACAACTATTCACAAATAATTGTTCTAAGTTTGGTTGTTACTTTATTTTCATTAAATTGTGTTCATAAAGTGATTCTCACTTTACATTAGCGTAATTGTCTGTCTACGTAGAGAGGCCTCATAATAATAATAAAAAAATGTTCTTCATCTTGCTTTTAATTATTAATAATTCATTTATTTGTTTTGATTTTTCATTGCCTATTTTGTGATAATCCATAATAATATTATATTATTCGTGAAGACTGTGACATCCATCAGGTATTATTTCCTAGGATTACGCTCCGCGAAACGATTACCCACCCAAGAAAAAAAAACCTTGTAATTATGATACTATCCTTGAACTTTAACAGGCATTTAAAGGTGTATGACATTAACAGTTAAATATAGCATAATAACGCCATACTCATATAGTTGTATAATAGGTTCCAAAAATGTAGGATATATGTAATTTAAGGTCCACCGTGAAGTGGCATCTAGTTTCTAATAAAATACAACACCTGACCACCTGATGATAATCTGTACACTTCATTGTTGCAAAATTCCCAAATGATCGTAATAAGTCACGCCGGGGACTGTGCTAGACTCAATAGTTTTCCTTAATTTATGATTATTTATTCACTGCTTACCAAATAAGGAAAGTCTTGAGGATATATAATATCAAAATATTGTAAGACTTTATCATTTAGAAGACTTATCAAAAGGAACTTTAATGAAAGCTTAGGAACGTACATATGTATAATTGATTTAATTTCCTGAATTCCAAGGAAATGTATTTCTTATTCTCTGCATAATAAGGTTTCTCTTGAGGTAGTGTTTTGTTTAATTAAAGGCAATGCATGTTTACTCATCTGTCCGAGGTTTAAACTAGTTCATGGTGGACTTCTTATAAAATGTCAGATGAATTTTAATTTACCAGTTGGGTTTTAATACAACCTTCATTCTTTTATACCATTTTAAATGCAAGCTGGTATGTTGTTATAGGTACAAGATTTATGTTCAAATTTGTTAAATTTGAACTATCTTATCTTTTTATTGATATTTATTTATTCACCACAAAAATAAAAATATATACATAAAAGACGAACATGAGCGATAGTAGCTACGGTAGTTTAGAACAGTGTTGTAGCTACTATCACCCACCTCCGGAATACGTCTAAACAATGTTACTGCTGAGGTTATAATAAAAACAAAGTAAGTAAGATATAATTGAAGGTTAAACGATCTTAAACTTAAGCAAAACAAAGCAAATGCAAGTGAGCAATAGTAATGATGAAAATGTTATTGAGGAAATATCTTAAAATTATTAAATTGTCGTTTGCATACAATAACAAATTGATTGCTTTAATCATTTTATAATAAAAGTTCTAATAAGTTCTGAAAAATGTATGATAAATATGCGTGTAATCAAAGCAAAAAGGTACGTACAAGCTGTACGTTATCGCTTTACAAACAACAGCTCTCAAAAAAATATTCTATACTTCTTGTTTGTTAATATTTAAAACTGAAAAATAATTCTGTCTTCAGAAGAATTACTTATACTATAACAATGTAACCTTCATTTTTTTTCCTTCTTTTCATATGTTTTTTTAGTATTTCGACCACACTCTCATCTGATGGTAAGTAGCGACGTGGACCAAGATGGTGAATACACCAAGCCTTGTGGAAGGACAAATGCTACAATACACCCATATAGGTATTTGCCGTCAGACTTTTAAATGGAGGGTAGTTAGCGAGTCGGGTATTAACAAAATCCTGCCTACTAAAACTCCTGCTATGGTTTCATAACGACGTTTTCGTTCACCGAAGATTTAGGATAATTGTAGCGATCGAACTTACGTCCGTCAACACAATCTACCACTGAGCCATCATGGCTTCTTTGCAACTTGACAGATAATGCTTGTCGTTGAAGACTAATTTCTACTATCATTAAGAAACTAGTCTCTTGTGATAGCTTTGGTATCGTAATAAAACGTTGATAACGTTGTTAGAATTTTGTAGGAAAATTTTATAACATCTCAGAATTTGTAACCCATAATAATGTTTTTAATCCACATCACGTGTACACAGTCTCTAACCAAGCTTTATTAACTATATAATTAAGTTAAATTTTACGGGAACTTTAAAAGCATAAATAATCAGTTAAACAAAGGTATGAGAAGAAATAAAAATCATCACATATAAATACATATAAGCAGGTTTCGGCAGTAGCATTTGAGATCCAGTCGCTCCACTAGGGTTAACGTGTCAAACATCTTGGACCATATCGTTACTTAACATCAGGTGAGATTGTGGCTAACGCTAAGCCTATAATCTATAAAAAAGTGCATAGTATACGCGCGCACAAACACGAGGTACTCGAGAGAGGTGGCGTGTAGAGGCAGGATTGAATTAGCGAGCGACATGATGTTTGCCTTCACGACAAGCGGGTCGATTTTACTGCCAAGGCACAACAGTAAATATTTCACATCAATAAGTCTTCAATTGAAGAAAGTAAACGTTTACTAAATCATAATACTGAAAGATAATAATATTTTTAGTTTTACTGCATCTGTAAATACCATTGTAAGCAGTACTGGTTTTTTTTTTATAAATCTTTTATCCATAGTTATTATGGTAAATTTACAAAAGAGAAGTGGTAAAATAAACAAATGCAAATATATACAGGTAATAAAGATAATTTGTTATTTAATGTGAACGATTGGATTAGGTAAATGTATATAAGATCAATATATACAGGTTCAAGCCTCAACGTTTAACAAAGAATTTGTTGAGTTTATACAAACACTAAATATATTGGTTGTGGAAAAAGTTTTTTCGCTTTTTATATGAAAACTAAAGACATTTTTTTCCAAAGTTTATTTACATTTAATTACACTATATATAAGCCATTTTGTTTGATGACTTTCTGCCATCTTGTAAGTGCCAGTAGTGGAATATTCGTACTTTTGAAAAAAAATCGCAATTCCTTCATTAGATTCACTCATTTTGACAGAAATAAAAACAAATGAAAAATAGCTAGAAATAATTATTTACTAAATTGTTTCTCTTGAATTATTTTAATTTTTTAATCAAGAAAAGCTTCGTATATATCTTTGTATTGATCTTTAGGACCATATTTCGCTTGTAATTGCTCCCAATATTCTTGTTCTTTCGCTTTCGAATTCTTCACAACCTTCCTAGAATAATATTTGTTAGTTTGTGCGCATCAATTATCATATTATTAATTATCAATTATCAATTATCATATAAAAATTATCATCGCATCGCATCAATTAAGTGTACTTTTTTTAATTTAGTGATCCTAGCACGACCTTATGGATAGTGTGGGTGTGCATGAATGGTATGCGGTGTGATGATGTAGTTTCAGTGATGTAGAGTGTCACTGTATCGCGGGTGCAGAGTCTCTCGAGGGCTCCTATCCAGAGGATCGAACCTAGGTTCAAGCGTCTGCGGATGGGAGATTATGACCAAACGCTAAACCTATAAAAAATAAAAAATAAGTGATTTTTTGACCTACTCATAACAATTTCACCAACTATATACGAAACAATACTAAAGCAAAAAATAGATTTTTCAACAAAAGAAAAAGAAGTCTTGTTGAAGTATATTGCACGAGATTTTACGTGCGACTTCGCTCGTGCTAATAATGATTTTGTCAAACAAATCGGATAACACAATAAAAATTCATACAAAGTTTATAATATCTTTACCCGACTTCCAATAATGATTTCGCGAGCCTATCACCATCTCCGTGTTCATTCATTCACCAAAATTCATCATAATCAAATCAGCGGTTTAGGCGTGAAAGCATAACAAACAAACTCAGTTTCGCATTTATAATTGAAACAAAATAGTATGACTCACAATTTTAGTTCCGAACTAAGTAAATTATATTATTGCTTTTAAAATGTTCGTGTAGCTCAATGTTGCCAAAACCAAATAATACAAGTGCAAAAATATTACAAAATAGGTTCTAATTACATTTCAATGTATACTCTAAAAGGATACAAGGATATGTTTGTATCCCGGTTTAATAATATTTATTTTTTTATACTTAATTTGTATTAAGTTACATTAAGTTTCTTATAATAAAAAAGGGACTGAAATACGTTCTCCAAGGCTGTAATACTTCCAGTGATCAATTCTGGTACAGATTCGTCCAGCTCCGCCTGATTACTGGATTTATGATTTCTAGCCGTTAACAGACTGAGAGGCTTTAGTAAATTTTGTAAAGACCACATCTCAGTAGTAAAAGAACTTAATTAAAAATATTTTGATTTTCCATGGAAATAGACACAGGTGTGAATTTTTTTCTGATACAACGCAATATATTTTCCATTAATTCGTACTTACTTGTCAGAGCATTTTTATGCTTTACACTTCGACACAGTGACTACCGGAATTTATAAGAGAGTCACAAGGTTCATTTATATCGTTTGTGATGTTAATAATAACTAGTAATTGCGAGAATCATTGATGTATTTACACGAACCAATTAATCTTGCTGTCATGACGATATTTTTCAGCTCGCTACACAATACGTTTAGCGAGTGATGTTCATGTATAAATAGTTTTTATTTTATTTTGAAGTTTAGAACAAAAAGTGTATAGAATTTAACTATAGATAAATTATTGTCAGACGTTCGCTTGATTTCCGTTCACGAGTAGCTTTTGCGGTGATTGTCAGCTGTTCGTTTGGGTGATTAATATCTGCACATATCACATATTATACAATACAAGTTTTGTTAAATGTGGAAATAACTGTCCCTGTATGAAATAGTAGTTATTACAAAAGTTGTTATGGTCTTGAGGATATTCATTCATTATAGTCAAGTTATAATAAATATGAGGAACATAATTGTCAGACATAAGCGTGATTTTTAAAAATTATTTAAACATTGTACCATGTTCTCGGAATGTAACGTATTGCCCATAACAGTGTTCTATTTATTTTGATATCATCGAACTACGGTATACGAGGAGCTCACCAAACAATATTTATGCCCCGTACAAAATTATATATCCTGTTTTGAAAATATATACATTTACACACATACACATCATAGGTTTGTTGTTTCCCCACAACTTCAACTGTAATTAAGCTATAGTATGACTTACAATGGTAGTATTCTAAAATTCTTAAGAGCAGTTACAGGAATACACCTATAGGCACTGGACGATAGACCATAAGTGTACTACTAACTTACCAAGTAGACTTTAGAAAATTTTTGTGATTGTGGTTATAGGGTGTATATAACTATTAGATTATAATACAATTTTATTAATGTGTTACTAATATGTACAAATCTAGTCTATACCACTGCAGTTACTATTAAATATTAATGTCAGACTCTAACATCCTCGCATTGTTAAAAGAACTTCTATTAAAAGCTTGACCAACATCTATGTTCATATTTTAAAGTCATCTTACGCTATTCAGCTATAAAGGAAATGTTTATATAAAGTTATAATTTTAATACACACAAGTTGATGATTTTACTGTACCACGCCTATTTGAATTGTAATGGCAAATTGAACCAGAGAAATATACATTATTAACTTTCAACAATAAGTTATTTCTGTAATTCGTCAACCTGAACTAAAAGTACAGAAGAATAATAATCTTGTTCATTGGGTATATTCTGTCACTTACTTTTTAAACAATGACCTTGGTAAAAAGTTTTATGTGAAGGATCTATCGTACACTGTTTATTTGGTTTCATTAAGTAAACACAGTGTATTCCTTAAACAACAACAAAGTAGGTACAGTTCGTAGGTCCCAAAATCGTAACTAATAGTTACCATTGTTTGTGAACTCTGTTATACTCACCATTACATTACCTATGTTTAAAAAAACAATGGATACTACCGAGTGTCGTGTAATCATCGGCGGTTAATTCAGATAGGCTGTTTAGCATGCGTATGATAGTTATTGTCCGGTCGGTAAAGGTACTTATATTCCCGTTACATATTATTATTACTATTAGTGTAATAATATTATCAATTCTTAGTGTACATTCCGATTTACATGTTTTTGATTTAGTTATACATTTATTTTTTGTTAGGATGTGAGTTCGAATCCAACTACAATGAGCTTGAGCTTTCGGTAAAGGAAAACATCGTGAGAAAATCATAGCATTGTTTCCCAGGGGAGATTTAGAAGAATATCCGTAAAATTGTTCTTCCTTTACTTCCTATTAAACTAAACAAACGAATTGATTTTTGACAGAGAGACAGTTATAAACACGGAGAGTAACATAAGATACAATTTGTTCTGGTTAAACATCGAAATCCTTGCAAAATTTACAGGAATATATGAAAATTTACACTAAAAATTGTCTTTAATTCACCTCCTAACAAGGTAGTTGAAATAAGTTAGAGTAACATAGGTTACCTTTGGTCTTGGAAATACTTCAAATTCTCAGGGGAAATATACTAATTTTAAGAATTCGGAAGTGTGTTTGTGTGTTCTACCTTTGCGTCCAGACTAATCAACTATTTAACCTGATTTTTGGCATAGAGTTAGTTGAAAGAATGATAAGTAATATAGGCTACTTTTTGCCTTGGAAAAACTTCAAATTCCCAGGTGAGATTTAGATGAATGTCCATAAAATTGTTCAATTTTAATTTAAAAGACTGGAATCCCTTCAAGCTCAGTTTTGCCATAACTATAAACAAAGCACAAGGCTAGACGCTACAAGTAGCCGGAGTACAGTTGAAATAGCCGTGAGTCTCACGTGGGCAGTTATATTTGGTATGTCCGCGTGTGTCTAACTATTAGAATTTACATATCTTAGCGGTTAATAGAAGGGCACACAACATTGTCTACACTACCGTCCTTAAACAGTGCTATGTTGTGTAATCTCGGTCACTATGAGCGGTGATTTATTCTTTTTGGCAAAGTTTTTGAAATTACCACGCGAGCGTAACCAATATGCTATAATATTGTAAATACGAAATTATAGATGTTTGTTAGTTTGTTTCTTTGTCCCACTATCACGCTTAAATCTTTCAACAAATTTAGACGAAAATTGGCACATAAATAGACCATTTATTGGATTAAGAGAAAGAAAACTTTATATCTCGGTAGTGTATTAGGATAATAATTCAAGTTCAGTGTTATAGTAGTTTTTTACGCGGCCGAAGCTGCGGGTAGAAGCTAGTTAATAAATAATTATTAGTTTCTGGCAAACGAAGTGGCGGCCACAGCTGCTAAAGTATAAATTGTCGAAAATGTTATAACTAAATACAAAAATAAAGAAAAACAAAATGAAATATATAAAAAATGAAAACAGTAAAACTATACAAATAGATCGTGCCATAAAATAACAGTGTGTATATAGTATAAATGAAATTGTTTTCTCGGAAATCATTGTTATACAAGAAGTCATTATTTCCGCCATATTTTAATTTTTCGAGTATAGTTTTACACTTCAAATAAGGTTTAAAAAAATATTTTTGAGGCTGTTCTCAGTAAAACCAAGTGGTGAAACATGGACAATTATTGATTGTTGTAAAAATGCTACTAATTGTTATCAACTGAATACCAAAAAATATTTATTTATTTATTTATTTATTTATTTATTTATTATTTAATTATTTATTTATTTATTTATTTATTTATTTATTTATTTATTTATTTATTTATTTATTTATTTATTTATTTATTTATTTATTTATTTATTTATTTATTTATTTATTTATTTATTTATTTATTTATTTATTTATTTATTTATTTATTTATTTATTTATTTATTTATTTATTTATTTATTTATTTCGAAAACATACCAAAATTATACAATGAGTAGGTTTACAAAATTTAAAGACAAAAATAATGTGTATACTCCAATGACATGTTTCACAGTTCAATAATTGTAAGTAAATCGTGTCAGTACACATTAACTATAAATATAAAAAACAGTTTATATAAAAATTAAATAAAACAGAAGATAACAAAAGAAAATGACAATAATATTATAGGCTAATTATAACAAAAAATACGTGTACATCATTACGTTTTATGGGCTAGACGGTGTTGTACATATAAATAGGTATGCGTTATTATTAAGAAGACAAATTTAACATATTTAGCTGTGAGAACAGATGGTTAATGACTTCCTTTTTCAACTTGTGCTTGTTACGACGGAATATATCAATTTGTGCGAAGAACTTGTAGTAACTTTTGTAATAGGACTACGTAGGCCCGCATTAGTGCGGCACATCGGTACATGAAATAGTTCATGTAACCTGGTGGTACGAGGTGGGATGTGTAGTGCGATTTTGCCTACTAGTTCAGGACAGTTTAGGTAGTTGTTAAGAAGCTTGTATAAAAACATTAAATCATGTTGAATGAGTCTATTTTCTAAACTAAGGCAGTGTAACTTATTACATACCTGAGAATAGCTGTAATAACCGTTATAAAATCGGAAATTATTAATTTTAAAGAATTTTCTCTGGATTCTTTCTAGCATTTGTATATAACTTTTATAAAAAGGATATAACATACCGAACCATATTCTACAATAGGTCGGACTAACATAATATAAACAAATAAAAATGTTTGTGGGTTTCTAAAATCCGCCATATTATGGGAAATAAAGCCTAGCAACTTAAAGGATCTATTTGTTATGTTGGTTATATGATTGTTCATTAGCAATTTAGTGTCGAGAATGATTCCCAAGTCACGGATAGAATCAACAATTTCCTTGAGGTACCCCAGAGTTCATGCAAAAGGAATCTGATTCAAAACCGTTAATAACAACATTCTGTTTTCTATTATGTATATATGAAGCAAACCAACGTAACAACGAACCCTTAATTCCATTATAGGCTTATTTCGTTAAAAGTATTACGTGATCGACTCGACTAATATACAACATTATAATAGAATGGTAAAGTTGTTATTCCATAATGACAATGACAAAAACAAAAATGAAATGCAAAATGGAGGAAAATGACATTTATTAAAGAAAATCACAATCAAAATATTATAATAATTTTCTTATTTTTGAATATTTAGGTAACTTTGAAGCATAAAGTATATATATTAATCTTTGTTTATTATTCTGTAATGGGAAATTTAATAGTAGTCTATAGTATATTGTTTTTTTTTGTTGTGAAATTTCTACTTGGGGGCAGGAATCTTAATGCCCTTGGCCCTTGCGCGGTCCTCGTACTTCTTCCTATATTTGCCGCTAGGATCAAAGAAAGCAGTCAACTTCTCCCATATTTCAGGTTCATGCTCAATCAGATGTTCCATAGTTTCGGCAGCTCCATTCTCTTGTTTTTCAGTACATTTTTCGCAACCGGTTTCTAGTGCGTCTCGTAGATTTTCTATAAACGGTAAAACTATATGAACAAGATTCATTTGAAGAAGTACGATTGAAGATAATAATATATTTGTAGTCATCACGGTACGAACAGAAAAAACTTATGCGTGGATTCTATTTCATTATATTATTATATGATACTAATATTAAAAAGAAGTTCTTCCACTAATTGAATTATGTATGTTGAAATTAAGCACTAATAACAAAATCTTTACATAATGATTTTAATTTATTTCCAATGTACACAGTGTAAAGTTATGGACGAATGTTTATTTAAAGTTTGAATATTCTTTGATTTTTTCATTTCTCTTGTGATAAAGAAAAAAACATGAAATATTTTGTTTTTAAATTATGTAGAATAGATCATTATCCAATTGCCTGCATATCTATAAAACCAAAGTACATATAAGGTTCTTTATAAAAGAAATTACCTACAATCCCGCCAGATTTAAGGCGACACGGTTAAGGGTTAGCGTAATCTTATTAATATAAATTGTTAATTAATTACTGATAAAATATTTTATACAAGAATGAAGAGTGAGTAATACCTTTTAGAGCGAGTCCTTCAGGGGTACATCTCCCCTTGTCCAAGACACAATCGACGTATGCGTCCAGCAAACGTTTGTTTTCCAAAATTTCTTTAAGATTAATGTTGTCATACTTGTCATCGTATTTTTCACCCGCTAACACCCCAACTAACACACACGCCAGAACAATAAAGTACTTCATTTTACTGAAAAGAAAGGAAAATTAAAAGATAAATTTATCGTTTTATTATCAAGAAATACTGAATACTTTTTGAGAATTGTCGATAGCAATTCATTTAAGATAAGAATCGTTTAAGTTTAATAAAACAGACATTTTTAAATAAACTTGAAAATTTTTATAAATTTCTAATTCAATATTTGCTATTTAAAATATTTTTCATAGAATATCTGCTCTGTATTATGGCAATGAATTATGTTTATTAGTTATTATAGAATACAGGGAAGATTTGGCGATTAAACTTTTGCATTGGTAAAATTGCCTAATTAGGCATAGAGATCCTAGAAAATACTATTACAGTAAGAAGTTTTCTCCGTTAAGATTGAGTATACTCTATATAGATATATCTAAGTAAAGCTTTTAATATTTTAAATTAATATAAGTAAAAAAAAAGAAAATTAATTGTTAATTCTAGATTTTCAATGATACGTGAATGCTAATGACACGTTACAACGTTGCAGCCTTCACTACCTTCACCTTACACTACCATAAGGTACTGCGAGCAATTTTAATCAACACAATGTTTAGTGGATATAATTTAAAATATATAGTACTATTTGTTTTCCTGTATTAACGTGTCATTAAAATTTTCTTACAAATTATGTAGCTTCGTATATTGGCAATAAGCCATAGTTTTATCGAACATTTAATAATAACTATGTGGTCTAAAAATTTTATTTTAAATAAATATTCAAAACTAGAAATCGATTATACACACAATTCAAGTTAATAAACGAAATAAGATATTTGAAATCGAAAATGATAGTATTACATAGATTTGTTTATGATAAGAATAATGATTTTTTCATTTTCTTCTTACTTTGCAACACAATTAATTCGCTTTGTGCATTAACAACGACAGTGATTGTCTTAATACAAGTTCTTTGGAAAGGTTAAATTATTAACACTGCACTACTCAGGCACTTCCAACCACATTCGAAACTAAACACATACTGTTGATCGGAACAAAATTATACTCAATTATATAGGATACTATTCACAAAACATAAATACATCAATAAATTCCGTAATCATGTAAATGTTATGAATATATTGAACCAATCCATAAATAAGTTGTTTTCTTTATAAACCTGTGTATATAGGTTTCAAATACAAAACAGAGGATTTTACCTACCAGCTCTGGAGTCGCGTGTGTTGTTACCAGTAGAGTTCGTCAGCGACTTATGATGATTTGTGTAATAACATACGAGTATTTATAGTGATGGATGCCGCGCTTAAAACATCTAATTTGCCATTGGTTCATTATTTCATTTGTCTTTGATGCATAAAAACCGCGTTTTTCGACACAGGATGCTGTACATAGTAAAATTTATCCATGACGTATACACAATCAAAACATCAAAGGTAATTTAATAATTATTTTATATACTCATTCATTTGCTGCATATTGTGTACATTGCGTTGTATATATAAATATATTTTCGGGTTTTTCAGAAATATGCATTAAACATAAACTGTAGTTGTCCGGCACAATAACAATATTCTATCAATTAAAATAATTAATAAATAATAGCGGTCAGATGCATATTCCAGGGAAGTATAAATTTAAATCAATAGGGGCTGTAATATTTCTTCTAAGAGTAATATAACACCTTAATCTGAAATAGTAATCAATGGTAAATTTATATTATATAGGCAATAGTAAATTTATATTATACAGAAAATAGTGTACATATCTTTTTAAAAATACGGCTATGGAGATGTTTAGTGGACGATGAGACGGGTCATTTTTTGTAATGAGAACGTATAAAGTGACAGTATTTGTTATTCATAATAAAATTTGCAATTATACGTTTATGTGATAGGAATTCATTTCTCAATTTCATATAATTTTCATGTTTGATCAAGAAGAAAATTTTGACTGAATTATTTATTTATATGGTAAACATACGTGTATTAACTCTCTAATGGTTATTTCAGCACAGGTATTATTTTATTAGAGTCATTGTAAATATTTCATTAGTTACTATTAAGTCAGTTAATATTTGTCATCGCGTTTTACTAAATTCAGAAAAAGAAAGGTCAGATAAGTATTGGTAATAATACGCAATATAATTATTTGACGTTCTGACGGATGCTGTCACTAAGGCCAGAAAGGAACATTGAGCAAGACTGTGTTTCCTTAATTACCCACATATAACCTATTACTGTGACGTTTTTAGTGACTCTATAGATAATATTTACTTATTTTAATTATTAGTAAATGGATGTCAGAGTAAATATGTTTCTTATTAATATATGATACACGAACATACGGACATCTTCTCTCTTCAATGATTTGTATTATATAAGTGATGGTAACAGTATAAAAGGAAAACAAAGGTGATTACTGAGATAAGAAGAATCCATAAGCGCTTCTAACTATCGTCTACTTCTACCTATCTCTCAGCAGTTCAATATATTATTGCGACCCATAAGGAGAAAGTCATTGTGCTGAGTTTAACATACACTACCACCCCAATTAATTACATAATATCTATACATCAGCTGATTTTACAGAGCAGCAAACTTAAGCCTGCCACTAGGATGCGTGTTTCACTGAATATATATTATTCCTGATCAGAGTTAAAATTAAAACTGCTCTACCAGTCAGCTTCTTACAGGATCACACATAAATCCTAAACTTTTGTAACTAATAGAGAATGGAATACAATAGTTTCAGTTTATACAATGCAAGGGTTTATATAAATACGCCTACAATCAAATTAAAACCCTAAAAGTCAATTGATTAAGATGAAATAATTTCTGAAGGTTAAGTATATTTGGATTTTATGGTATTTTTTTGAATTTAACGATTATTTGTTTTTGTGTTTCAATGGTTTTTATCACGAATACACACCAATTATTATTTATAAAAGGTGTTCTACTCATTAGATATTTGTTGGTTCAACTTAAACCAACGTATATCAATTGTTACTTGACATTTCTTTATAAATATGAATATCAGGCAATAATTCACACACATCCGATTAGTTATAAACTAATCAAAGTTTATATATAACATGGTAACAATTAAATGAGATATAAAGTCACCTTATCGTTTTTGTATTTATTGAAAAGTAACGAAATATTGTAGTATTGTATTATAATTCCATCAAGAATCCATTAAAAATTCCATAAGTGACTTCTCTTTGAAAGTAAGCTTTTAAATGTAACCCGTTTCTAGATTTTATAAATTATAATAGCTAATTTTGTAAGTCTAATAACGGATATTCATATTGATAATTCCCCGAAATACCCAAATTGTATCATTAAATTGTGTACTAGTGAAAAACATTATACATTTCTATAGTTTTTTTTATTTTCGATAGTCTTGTCTAATTAGTTTACTTCTATAATTGACATCATGTTGTAACTTAGTTTGTAATTCGTCTGTACTAAGTGTATACTAAGTTATATTGTATTTTAATCATAATTTATGTGAGTACAAATCCCTACAATGAGCTTGAGCTTTCGATGAAAGTAAACATCGTGATAAAATCATAGTATAATAGTAGGTTGTTCGTTAACTCGTATCTGGCTAGCTACCACCCTCAAGTAGAAAGTCTGCGCCAAATACTTATAGTCTATAGGTGTGTTCCGGCAGTTGCACTTCAGTGCCAGTCCCTCCATTACGTTTAGCGTGTCCTCTACCTTGGGCTACATCATCACTTAACATTTGAATAGATTGTAGACATACCGCTAAACTTATAAAGCATTAAAAAAAACAATTGTAATTGTTCAATTGTTGGCAGTCCTAATAAAAGTTTTTTTTGTGACATAAATAAAGCTATACTCCGCTCAAAGGTATGTAAATAGAACTAGGGTTCGTTTTATAATTTATTTCATATATGTTATTGCTATCAAACATACATCCTGTATATATAAAATTATATTTAGGTGTAACAGTCACAGTAATCTTCCGTTTCGCACGACCGTTTCCTTGAAACTGAGTACTTGTCTAGAAAATAAAATTTTTTGTACATATCTCGGCGTTGGCTCGGGAAGTTTAAACAAAAAAAAATTAATACAACAATAAAGGTTAATGTAATAATAATTAATGTGTCATTTTTGCTTCGGACCTACCTTTATCAAAAATTATCAATGTCACTTAGAAGGCATTGTTGCTTTTTATTTTGCATTATATATGCAATATATAAGAATTTAAATTGTTTCTTTTCTTATGCTTTGAAATGTGCGCAATCAGTTGTCATCATATACTTTATATCGTCTGATGTTCAGTGACGATGTGGCCCAAGATGGTGGACACGGTAAGCCTAGTGGGGGGACTGGCTCTCAAGTGTAACTGCCGGAACATACCTATAGAGATTCGCATTAGAAAAAGACATTATAAAAAGCCCTTACCACAATGGTTTTCTTCACCGAAAGCTTTAACTCAATACAGGGATTCGAACTCACATTGACTCGGCGTCTGTACACGCTACCAACTTAGCTATCATCACTTCAAAATTTCGCTTTACTTGACATTTGAGTGATATATATCACGATAAATAAGAATTTATTTAGGAGTAGGTTTTTGTGTCTATGTTTTAATAAGTCTATATATTATCTATACTAATATTATTAAGAAGAAAGGTTAGTATTTTTGTTTGTAACGAATAAACTCAAGAACTACTAGACCTATTTCAAAAATTCTTTCACCATTTGAATGCTACATTAGACCTGAGTATCATAGGCTATAGAACATTTTTTTTTATTGAAAACAATTAAATAAAACTTTAGTTCCATGCGAACGGAGTCGCGGACACAGCTAGTAATTTATAAGAAAAAATATAATATTTTTGTATTTTTTCGGGTAGTTTAGACACTGCGAAATATTTTATTATCAAACATTGTATTAAATAGTAAGGGCATGGATATTACTAATTCTTTATTGTGTCGATTATTCTATTACTCTGGGACGTTGTCACTAGGAAATAGGTCAGTTTTTGAATAAATTAAATATTAAAAGCATGCAATTCTTTAAACACCAGTAATTAAACAAACTTCAAAATACTCTGTTATTCACATTCACAGTCACAATTGCTACTTTTTATATTGTTACAGTGTAAAGTATTATTGATACATTATATCTTCTGCTTTTACATTCCTTTATCAGCCATCATCTCAGTGTTAGCACTTTTTATACACATCAAACATCACATAATTCATTGCTGCCTTTTCGGTCTTCTACTTATCTTCTATCCACCTTCGTAGTAAAAATACTTTTGCTTATATCTATTATTCCTTTATATAATAAGCCTATTCTATTTTAATTTGTTAATGTTGAGTATCTCTCCCACTAGTGTTATTTTTATTCATTCATCCTTCTCTTTCGGTGCCCAGCGCATTCAAATCCATACAATAAATTTAAAAACATTTTTATTGGGTTTCAACAGGCTATGTTTTAAATTTGCAACTTCTGCTAAGTAAAAGCCTTATGTTCTTCCATTAACAATTGTTAAGAAGAAATTGGATGCAGGTATCAACTGCGTAATCGATGCTGAGAATATTAGTAAAGCCCGTAGAATAAACTTGCACTTACCAAATTATACCTATTTAATCTTTATTTTAGACAAATGTTGAAGCTGCTCTTTTGAAGAGTGCAACATCAGAAAGCATTAATAAAGAAATACTATCAAAAAGAAATATGTGTGAAGCACAAGTATAAAATAATATGATATTAAAATAAACACATATTGCCTCGAACGAGTCTGATATCTTTTAGTTCTTATTGTCTATATTAATATTATAAAGAGGAAAGATTTGTATTTTTATTTGTAACAAATAATCTCAAAAACTACAGGACCGATTTTAAAAATTACCCCATTAGATAAGATCCCACTAGAATGCTATATTTTCCCAGACTAACATAGGCTATAAATTACTTAAATCATTTTCAGATTCATGTGAACGAAGTTACAGGTACAGCTAGTAAAAATTAAACCGCTGCATTAATTTAGGTTAGTTTTTTCATATTTGACGTATGTTCGATAAAATTAAGAAGCGTTTTTGTCGAGGAAGCAGCTCTGAAAGATGTTTTTATATAATAAGGAAAAACCGAGTGAATCATTAGCATCTTGAATTTATTGTGTGCTTTAGCGTGTTTATTTGCGAGTGGGTTTGAGATTACTATTGACTGCATTGGCGAGAAAAAACCTCTATAAACTTACTCTAGATAGGAAGAAGAAAACTTTATTATAATTATAAGCGAGGAAATGATATAAAAAAACTTAGCGTAAGAGATGATTGTGTAGAGGGTCGATGCTTTCCAAAATGTATGAATGCACGTGTAAATGATACCCACATTACTGATAAAATACTGTAATTATGATGGTTCATAAAATAATGATAGTTTTCAATCATTAAAGCTTACTTACTTAGCTTTACTTACATATTTATGTACTGTGTAATAAAATAATAAGCTCAAATACAGAAACATATCAATTATTAATTAAAAAAATGTTAGTAACCATCGTTCAGTGTTTTATGTAATTTGGTTTTAAGATTAAATGTCAAATACTGCCGTTAACAAATAAAAACTAAAATTATGGATGCATATTTAATGCAACAAGTATGTATTGACCTTCATTTGGCTTAGCATAAGGATCGATTATTGCAAACATAATAAATATAGCAACAATTCAATGGACAACGCTGAGGTAAAATGGCATGTATCCAATTATGATGTTATAAATTGAACTCAAACTAGATCCTTGTTATCTATAGTTGCAAGGTTTTTATTTAAAACAATATCTTTAAACACTGAGTAATATTCAATTTTAATATTATTCAAATTTGATTAAAGTTGGCTATAAATATTTCTAATGAAACTAATTCTTAATCTTGTATTCATCATACAGAAACTCTGTTTATTACTAAGTTGATTATGACCTGCTTGTTACACTCCCTGTTTATAGTGTTACAATGTATTTGATAACAATAACTGATTAGAATAATTCTTCTGTATTTATTTTTACAAAAAAGTTGCTAAAAGCTTATAATAATAGTTAGAATTCATAATAAACTAATAAGAATTTGAATTTTTTAATGTAGTCGTTAGGAATGGTAAAAGCGCACAAAAGAAATTATTTCATATAACCGAAACGACACAAATTGGTTCTGCCTGCAGTTGTCATTTCGTTTAAAATCTGCTGTACATGGTACTTACTGTGAAGGTGATACAAAAACAAAATACATCCAGTACCGCCTGTTGTCTTGTTACTCCCTATTTATTACGCAGGTCTACTTTACTGTACGAATCACGTGCAAACCTATGTGCATTTATTATGCTTTGCGACAAACCGTGCTATGATTTGCGATAGAGTTGTTATTTAAATAGTGAAATCTGAATCAGAAATGACGTGCGATCACCACACAAACTTGTTGCAGTTGAACTGTTCGAGATTTGATTCTCAATATTTTATTATGGTACTTTTTTACCTTATAGGTTTAGTGTTATTGCTATGTAAGTTATACCGATGTGACCGAAGGTGGTAAATACGCTAAGCCTTGTGGAGAGACTGGCTCTCAAGTGCAACTACCAAAACACTGGAATAGGTATTTAGCGACAGATTTTCAACTTGAGGACGGTAGCTAGCCAGGTTGGCATTAAAGAAAGGCCTACTAGCATACTATGGTTTCCTCACGATGATTTCTGTCACCGAAAACTTAGACTCATTGCAGGTGGATTTGAACTCACGTCCATTAACGCAGCGTCCGTACACACTACCAACTGATTCATCATCGCTTTGAGACCATCAAAAACGTTTTATTACTGTTTATAGGTTTGGTTAAAATATCACCTATGAGAAACAATGTATATAAAGACGGTAACATGATAAGTCTAGTGCATAAGTAGCTTTCAAGTTCACCTGCAATACATGTATAGATACTTAACGACAGATTTTTTATACATATTTTGTCCTATTAATAGCAAATACATACAAGAGATATGGCCTTGCAAAATGTAAAATACGAAATTTAAATTCTTTCTTATATGTAATTTTAAAAATGTATTTTAAATGTGAAAACAAGACATTGATTACAATTTATTTTAATTATTTTATTTCATTAAGTATGAAATTAAATATAAGTGTAAGCGGTAACGGCTTTCAAAGTTACATTGAAATATTAATACATTACAAAAACATGAATTCTACTTTAATTACGTACATGATTTGTTTTTGGAACATAATCGTTCCAATTACCAACTTGTTGTAACTTTTTATAAAATAACGATTACATTCTATGTTTCCTATAAAAAATCTTAATTATCGCAGAATCGAAGCTTAAAATAGAACATTTAGAACCAGTCTACCAACCTAATGATACTTTAAATTGGTATTTTTGAACAACAACTTAAGCGAGGCTACAAAAAGTAAAAAAAAAATCTTTCAAGTTTTATTAAGTTCGATAATCAGGACACTAACATTGGTAAGCGCTCAGTTAAAACTAGAGAAATATTTAAAAACTGTTTGTAAATACACATTTAAATAAAGATAGCAAGGAATTTTATATGAACAAGGAGGGTTTGAAGCGATGATTGCTCAGTTGGTCATGTCATGGGACGTGAGTTCGAATCCACCTACAATGAGCTTGAGCTTTTACTAATACCCGCCTGGCTAGCAACCATCTTCAAGGTGGAAATCTGACGCCAATTGTCTATAGATGTGTTCCGGCAGTTACACTTGAGAGCCACTTCCTACGCTAGGTTCAGTGTGCTTAGCATCTTGGGCTACATCGTCACTTAACATCAGGTGAGATTCTGGCCATAATGCTAAACCTTAACTATAAAAAAAGATTTTGTTATTTTAAGGGTAAATTAAGTTTTACTGTTCGTGATTGTTCGTTCAATAATAAAAAATCGTTAATATATTTTTGTTATAAAAATTATAATTACCACACTGAGCTATTTGATATTAAGTGTTTTTTTGATATTGTTTTTCTGATATTAATTTCATTCATGTTCTAAAGGTCACACTGTTTTACTAATGATCTCAAGGTAGCTTGTTTAATAAGGTTTGGAATGTAGTAAATATATAATATGTAGTATATATAAGATATATTTGTTTTATTTTACAACTTCTTTGTTTTATTTAATAGATGATAGCGTATATCATAATACATTTGTTTTAGACAAAAGTGATTTAAAAAATAAATGGTAAAAATCATTTTTAAACTATTTCAGGATATGGTCTGAAGTTTTTTGGGTTATTGTCCAATGTTTAATAAAATTACTGTGTCACAATGTTTATCCTCATTAATTTTGATAATCACTCCATTTTAATGAAATTTTGTAAATTTGTATTGCTTGGTTCTACTTGATATACTTGACTTGACAATCCTAACATACTTATTAGTACAATTTGGGTGAATTTATTCTGAATGTAATGTGCTGTAATATACATATCTCGCACGTCTAAATTGATGTGAGTAAGTGGAACGAAGTCCAGGGTAGCAATTAAAATATTATGCATATGTTGGGCCTAATTATTTATTATTAGGTATCACTATATTTGATATAATAATATCAGCTCATATACGCGTTTCACCTTATATTTAATTGCCAAAAAACTAAGGTTTTTGCTGTATTTATTTTCGTTTACTTAGTAAACCAACAATTTTTGTATGTACCAATAAATATTTTAAAACATGTACAATTGTACTTTATGATTATGTTAATAGGTTTTAATTATATCTGTAGTCCTTGTAGTAAAATAAATATTCTTTGTCAAAACATTTGAGCAATTTTTTTGTTTATTTTGAATTCGTAGCACATCACTTTTTAATACAGTTTGAAATGATTAATATGGCAATATAATATAATATTTCAAATATACTTTATGTTATTTATAATTACATATAAAGTATATACTATTAAAGTATATATAACTAAATTTAATATAAAATAAAAATAGAGATAGTTTTAGTAAAACCCAAAATGTTTAGGTAACGATGTACTGTGATTATATAATGCAAAGCTACTGACGTCAGTATCTCTTATTATAGGTATTAAAAAATTACGGATTTACCCAGAAGTCGTTACCTACGTTGTTTTTTTATTGTCATGTGCTTGATTTTCTTGTGGTAATTATATCAGTAAGTAATTCAATTTATATTAACGTGACGCAAGCATATAATTGTAACGCGTCATTTAAAATTTATAAACGGAATATTACCATCAGACATTGTTAACGTTTTATTTAATACTAGATCGTATCAACAATTTATATTGCGTGAGATTCAGTAATTATTTCGCTCAAAAGTTCAATCATTCCGCTATCTGTTATCATTGAAGCGATGTTAACTTAGTTGGCAGCGTGTGTGGACGCCTCGTAAAAGAACATGAGTTCGAATCCACCCACAATGAGCTTGAACTCTCAGTGAAGGAAAACATTGTGATGAATCTATAGTATAGTGGTAGGGCTTTTTCTAATGCCCCTCTGGCTAGCTACGACACTAAAGTTTAAAATCTACAGTCAAATGCCTATAGATGTGTTCGGGTGATTGCACTTGAGAGTTAGTCTCTCCACTAGTCTTAGCGTTTCCACCAACTTGGGCCACATTATCACTGTCAACTATGAAAAACATCATAATGTGGTTTTATTGGATAATCGTAGGGTAAAAATTGACAGGGTGTCTGGGTTGGGCTATTACTGAACTGTCGTCCCTTCCCTAGACATCTTGTCTAATATATAAATAAAAAAATAATATTATGATAGAGTTAAGATGTATTTTATTCATAATATAAAAGTAAAATGGCAAACGCTAGGTACACATCCCATATAAAAGAAGTGCCAAAGCTTTTTCTAGTCTCTGGCAATACGAGAGATCGAAGTGCGCCGTGTTACCTATTTAATTTGTAATGTCAAGTGCTTGTTACCCGGTAAGTCACCACATAGCTCTCTCGCCTTGGCTCGAACTACGTTGTACTTGAACTGTATACTACGTTTACGAACTACGTAGAGCAGGTCTGTAAACGGATTTTTATTCCACGTCATTCAAAAAAAGTATTACTCTCCATCTATTGTAAATTAGACACACTAATCCTTTACCATTAGCACGTGACGTAACGTGCGTTAGCTTGGTCGTTGGTTGTCTCTTTATAAATGTTAGCTTTATCGTTGATCGTCTCTTTATATCAAATATCATATTAAAGGGGTTTAAATATTTACATGTTTGATTAAAAATTATTTTATTGTCTGGAATTGTGATATTTACATGTTTGGTTAAAAATAACTTTATAAATTCAAATTGTAATGACAAGCTTTTATAAAAATTGTTTTAATAATCTATTACAAGTAGTTTGCTTTTAGCGCTTTTAGTTTCCGGTTGTGGCAATATAAGAGTGTCTTACAATACTGAGGCAGTGATAGTGGAGCACCAGAACGAATCATTGGACTGAAGTATTAGTGATGTGAAGAATCAAACAGAAAGCGCAGTCTATTAAACAAGACGGTTAAGATATAAGGATTTTACGTGTGATGACATAAATACAATTAGCACGTGAGTTTTCCATGACCACTAAGTTGCTACTTTTGAGAACAAAACCA
The DNA here is from genome assembly GCA_039707435.1 of Actias luna. NCBI lineage: Eukaryota > Metazoa > Arthropoda > Insecta > Lepidoptera > Saturniidae > Actias > Actias luna. Next base: position 8,062,609 of record JAZHAC010000006.1, on the reverse strand, counting down.
TAACGAGTTGCATGCGACTTAGAAATATACGTCAAATAATGCAGATTTCGCAGCTGAAAATTTTCTATAACCTAAAAAGTTTCAATTGGTATAACCTAAATGGTATAAGCTGTGAACAGTAGTGGTGTTGAGTAGTGGAAACTTATGGAAGGCTAGTATCTTAGTTAATATCTCTGAGAGATAAAAGTTGTAATAATAATACAAGTTAGTGAATTAAAGAGGCTGCGATAGGTCAAAAATAAACTAAACAGAAACGGGTCAGTTTCATCTATCAAAGAACTGACAGCCAATAAACTAGAAAAGTTTTAAGTACAGCTTGAAAAGCTACTGGAAGTGACTCGATGCGAAAAGCCAGAGATAAGATTTGATCCTGGACCTTGAGAAAGCCTACATACAGTAATAAACTGTTAAGGAATGATGATGAATGATGTGTGTCACTTCATACTTCTTCGCATATATTTTATGTAAACCATCTACAGGCTACAGTAGATAAATTTCTTATATATATGTTACTCACATATTATGTATCCATTATAAAATAAGATCACTTGCCTCGTCCGTCGGTCGGTCTGTCTCTCTGTCTATCTGAAAATAACTACCAAACTGATTTTTATACCCTTTTCCATCATTAAACGGAGTGATTCATGAGCAAAGTATAGCTGTATAATTCACGAAAGTTTTGTGTAAATTAACGGAAATATGGCTATATATTTTTTTTAGTTTAGGTTTAGCGTTATGGCCATAATCTCGCCTGATCTTAAGCGACGATAGGGCCCAAGATGGTAGACATGCTAAGCCTGTGAAGGAACTGGCTCTCAAGTGCAACTGCCGGAACACACCTATTGGTATTTGGCGGCAGATTTTCAACTTGAGGGTGGTAGCTAGCCAGTCGGGCATCAGAAAAAACCCTACCACCATGCTATGGTTTCCTCACGATGTTTTCGTTCATCGAAAGCTCCAGCTCGTTGTAGGTGGTTGGGTTCGAACTCACGTCCCTTGATGCAAAGTCGTACACACTACCACTGAGCTATCGTCGCTTCAATGTTGAATCGCATGAATGTTTGGAACTGGATCCGACTGGGAACTTTAATATCGTCCACTTAGTTAATCAATGGGCTTATATATATGAAAACAATGTATAACAGAATTATTACTTGTAAGAAGATCTATTAAACTATGGCAAGGCTATATGATCTACCTTCTATAACTAACGCAATTACCCGAACAAAACCCTTGATTACTTATATCAAATAAAAATAAAGCGTACTATTTATGATCACTCACAAACCTTTACTTATAAAATAAAAATGTTATTATATGTATTTGTTAAAATAATTAAAAGTACTAATAGTTATAATGCTTTTCGGATTATTCTATTGTTTTGTGTAATGTTGTATTCATAGCGGAAGAAGCCAGACTAAGGTTACCATCAATTAGAAGGTACAAAAAATATATAATTAAATACGAGTATACAACATACGGAAATAAATAACATGTTGAGGGAATTATATCTAAGACAAAGGTTAAATTATGATTATTATTTATAAAGCTCTTTGTTTATTTTATTCATCATGTACGAATATAATTGGGTTATATTTATTTATGCTTTCATTTTTTTTATATTATAATAATTTATGCTTTAAAATAGTTTGTTCACCAATAATTTATTTAGTGTAAGGATTCTTTTCATCTGCTTTCTATTAGACAAAATTAATGACCAAGGTGTGCCCCTGTATGGACGATACACTTGGTAAAAAAGTACATTTATAATATTTAATGTAGTGAACTTCAAATTTCATAGCTCAGTGGTAGTGTGTAGGAATGCCACGTCATGGAACGCCACCTACAATGAGCTTGAGCTTTCGGTGAACGCAATGATCGTGAGGAAACGGTAGCATGGTAGTAGGGCTTTTTCTGATGCGCGCCTGGCTGTATATAGGTGTGTTCCACCTTTCCTTTCAGTTTCAGTCCTTTCAGTTGCACTTGAAAGCCTCTAAAAAATAAAGGCAGGTAAGGCACCTGCGTATCCCTTGGTGTTGTGGATGTCCATGAGCGACGGTGATCACTTTCCATCAGGTGAAACTCTTGCTCGTTTGCCCGCTATTACATAAAAAAATAGCAATAAAATGATGAAGGACTATTGGAATTCAAATAAATGATAACCCTAAACCATCTATATCGCATCAAATCGTCATGGCCCCATGTCGATAAAAGTAAAAATCATCATTCATACTATTATTATAAATGCGACAGTGAGTTTGTCTGTATGTTACGCTTTCACGCCTGAACCGCTAAACCGATTATGATGAATTTTGGTATAGAGATAGATGGAATCCTGGAGAAGGTGATAGGCTATTTATACTCGCGAAACACTTTTTGGAAGTGGGGTAAAGAATGAGATAAACTTGTATGAAACTTTTTTTATGAAACTATGAACTATGAAACTAAATTCGGCGACAGTGTAAGTACACCATTGTTTCTTAGAAAGCAATTTAGGAGTATACAATAAATATAATTACCACGAATTTATGACTCACGTTAACACGTGTTTGCTTGCTTGGTGTCAGGTGTTCAATTTTATTATTTTTGATTTTATATGAACTTTAGTGAAGAAAGTCATTTGTTGACGATTGAAATATTGTCAGAAGTAGTTTGGTTTTACTGCACAATACAAATCAATTTGTACAACAGTTTACAAATAAAATTGTTGAAACATCAGTGCTGTGGAACGTAAACTGAAAACTTTGAGTCTGGTCTAAAAATTAGAAGTGCTCGAAGCTGTGAAGAGTTGTCAAAAGAAGAAAGATATTGCGGAACAATTTGGCCTGCCAATGAGTACTCTGTCAACAATAATAAAAATTAATCAGACATCATGAAAAAATACAAAACGGCCAAAGTTTGTCCTGCAAAACACCACGAATTGCATAATTTCCGGGCTTGGAGGAGTGCTTACCTAAATGGTTTTTGTAGTGTGGGAGCCAAAATATCAGTGTTTGTGGACTACTGTTACAAGAAAAAGCCGAAATATACTCTAAATCATTGGCCAGGAGGAATCTGTGGACGAAATTATCGATTCAGTAACTCAGAAAAGCGATACTTATGATTAAAATGACATAGAAGACTCGAATAATACTGCATGCGCTCCATGGGTTTCCATCAAAGAGGCAAGAACCGCATTGAATACTTTACGGATTTTTATAGAGGAAACCAGCAACTATGAGGAACAAGAATTTTTTGCTCTTTATTCCTTAGGCAATGCTATATATACAGAATTACCGAAGTATCTAAAGGAAAAAAATACTAATTTTTTTTAATGCTATATTTTTTACATTTTTGCTATTCTGTTATTTTTGTCGTGAAACATTAAAAAAATATAACTTATGAATGCTGCTTGTTTTTGGGGGCTTCAATAGCTCCACTGAACTTTTCATCAAGAGCAATTTTAATTGAACCTACTACGATAGAGTCAGCTTGTGGAATAATTAAATGAAATGATTTATATAAAATTTAAGGGTTTTATATACAAACAATCTAATTAAACCGGTTAATTTCTATTTTTTGAGGTATACCATGGGAAATAAAAAATAAGACAAAGATTTAACGTTTTTGTATAGCAAATAATAATTAAAGTGTCTTTAAATAATTTATGATTTATATTCTGACCCACATCATATATTATGTTAGTATTGTATAAAAAATATAAACAAATGTATCATGTAAATTTATTGAAAGTCGGCAATGGATACTTAGAATTACTGAAAACATTCATTCTTAGATAGATCCATAGTTTATAGAAGTTATTAGAATAAGTATATAATGATTGTCACCATAACACCTTAAACAAAAAGCTTGTGTAAAAAAGGCAAAAAGATATGTGTTTGTTTTTATTTCTTGACTCAGGTACAATCTAATATTCCAAAAAGTGTAGTGGATACACATACTACATTGGTAGTTTGGATTTAATTTATTAGTGAATAGCTTTTACCTGCGGCTTCGCTTTCGTTAATATTTATCTTGTCAAACAAATCGAATGACGCGATACAAAGTTTCATCGTACCCTATTTCATACATATCCCTCTCTTTACCCCACTATCTATAAGTTTATCTCGAAAAAAAGTAGCCTATCACCATCTCCAGGTCCTCGTCTAATTTCATACCACAATTCAGAATAATTCGTTATGCAGTTTAGGTGTGAAAGTGTAACAAATAAACAATCTCACCTTCGCACTAGTAGTGATAAAAAAAATTACACTTCTATTTTAGGTCGTATAAGATTTTTATTTTTTAACATAGTAAAGTAAAAATTCTGGACCTGATGGTAAACACATTACAATACAATAATTTATCGCTTACCGCCGCTGTGATACCCACTTGTATACATATTAACGGCTTCATGTGTAAGGGTCATGGGTTTATCACTACGGTCATGACGGTTGCAATGCAATAGTGTAATAATTTTCATCAGATCCCTTCATTATTGGATATAAGCCATCTGATCCCGAAATATAACAGTCCTAAAAGTTTGGTTATCGCGGATGTTACACCAGTCCCCCTAGCTAAATAATTGTCCTTTTCTACAATCATTAACTTAAGCAGAAATAAAGAATGTACGGGATGACAATCTAACCAAGTAATCAACGATATATCTCAATACTAAATCCATTAATCAGACAGTTAAAAACTTAAATTTTTCTATATATTCTAAACACAACATTGATATTTGTAATACTGTCTATAGTAAATATGTCACGTTTAACCGCCCTGATCACAAAATTTATTGAATTTGTTGAAATATGTCGTCGATTTAGTGTTTATAATGTTATTCCATACATTTTATGTTTTTACGTTAACAATTTTATAAAACTGAAGGGAGAGTCACGAGTAAAGCATATGACCTTAAAGTAAACCAAAATAAAAGCCAAGTTATCATTATTGGGAACCCTAGGATAGCTGCAAAGGTTGACAAAACGTTACTTCCGTATAGTATTTGATGGAACTATTCTTCCTTTACATGATACAGTAAAAAATTAGGAATTTACATTGATCAAAATTTATTATGGGGTCCACAACTTCAACAGGTGAGTCTGAAAATGTTTGCGTCCGCTGGATGCTTAAGAAAACTCCGGAATTTTCTCCCTATAACTACTAAAATTTCGCTTGCGCAAACCTTACTCCTTCTGATCCTTTATTATGCTGATACTTGCTAATTAGACCTTACCGAAGCTCAACTTGATAATTTCGAACAATTTCAAAATTTTTGTATGAGGTTCATATTTGGTTTACGTAAATTTGAACGTGTTGTAAATTGTTTAAATTTGGCACAAAGCTGGAATGGCTCCCTGTAAAGCATCGCCGAAATTCTCGCACTCTTTTTCTGCAACACACTACTCTTTTAAACCTTACTGCTCCTTCTTACCTAAAGAAACGTTTTAAATTCCTTCGCGATATGCGTACATGCAATTTAAGATCGTCAGGAGATATAACGCTTGAATAAATTTTTGTGCAAATACATTGGCAGTCCAACCTGCGCAATTATTGAATGCATTACCTGTTTCTCTGAGGAAGGCACAAACGATAGACAAATTTAAAAAATCTGTTAAAAAATACTATATGTCTTTTCAACACAAGTACTATATGCCAATTTTACGTTGATGTGATATATTTGTATGTATTTCTATATGTCACATTTGTGTTTTATTATTATGCAGTCCGTATTTTATATATATTGTTATATCGTATTATACTTCATATCTATGTTATAGTTCACATGTCTTTAATATGTATGTTATTGCCTGGAAGAGATTGCTATTACCAAATAAAATAAATAAATAAAAATTAAATAAATAAAAAAAGTGAGTGTTAGCATGCGTCGGAAAGAGGCCCCTTAAACCTATAGCAGTATTACAAGTCTAGGGACTGTTCAAAGTCTCTCTCTGTACAGCTCAATGGACCTGACACCAGCTCGGTTAATTCATGGTTTGCTAAGAAGTTCGTGTCTCTTGTCTAGGGGGCATGATATATCGTGTTCGTTATTTATTTTAGAACAATTATCGTCAACTACTACTCGGTCAGTCAAATGAAATTAGCGATTCTGTAAATTGTGTACAGTCCCAATAATACTGTACAATTAAAAATCGAGTGTGTCCGAGTGGAAGTATTAGTAGAAGTGTATATTGCAACATGTAAAAATGCTTCGCGCTCTGTTCACAAGGTCGAATTAATTATAAGTATTAATTTAAACTAGTAGTTGCCCAGTGGTCGAAATTCGACCATAATTAACTTATATTATCAGTTTGAACATTATTAAGGTTCTGTTGTCAAAGGGGTTCTTGCAATTTCAGTAAAAACAAACAATATTAACCTATAATCAATTCTCAATATGACCACATACTTTGATAATAAACAAAAGAGTATATATGCGTGTGTGTGTTAAATACATGGTCGTATGTGTATATTTTTTTTATTGATTTAATGTATTCTTTATGCATAATAAAAAAAAAAAAAGAATTATGCACTCCTCTATATAAACTATAAGTGTGCGAAATTTCATACTTCTCCATCCGTGCAATTTTCGTAAAAGAGGTACAAAGTTTTTGCTTCACGTATTAATATATAAATATTTATCAAATTCTAATAAATGATAGTACTATTAGTTCCAAGCCAGTTCATTGGACCTTTTAAAAAATTTTTAGTAGGAATATAATTGAAATGTTAGTGACCCAACGACAATGACCAAGCAGCGGTGTATTTCTGTGTTCCTTCACTCGTCTTACAATTCTAAGCTTCCCTGCCATAAAACATTACACTATGATACTTTAATTTTTATTTTAACGGTCATAGGTTGCGGTGATCACTTTACGTTATACGGACCACATAATTGGTATCCTTGTGGTATTCTACAGTTGAAAAACTGCCTCAAAACACCCGTTAGTATATTTCGATATCCACTTTCATTTTAGATATAGCATGTAATGATGGTCTATCACACGAATAAAAAAATACAAGTCAATATTAAATAAAGTAAACAAAATATTATAGTAATCTTTAAGAGATAGGTATATGTTAAGCATTTATTGTTGGCGCCATCTAGTTGATTAAGAATTAATTATCCTTCGATTGTTTGAATAATCGGCCTAGTGTAATTAATTAATTATTTTCACATCACTGTTATAGCTGACGCTTGTGAGCCACGAAAGATGACTCTGGCAAGCTGTCTTTATCATTACAAAAACCATGGATTCCACTGAAAAAATTCAATAAATTCATAGTGTAATGATCATTTAATATTTATTTCTTGGAATGCATGGTTTAAATTTTGAATAAGCATAGACCAAGTATTCTATACAAGAAGTTGGTTGCGGCAAGATTTTTTTACAGAAACTGGGCTAAGTGTCCGTATTGAACCTGACGATAAGCTTAAAACAATTGAAAATTATTCACTAGTACCAACAGGTTAAAATTCAGTGCGATGTGATGTCACGGTGTGAGACTCTTGATAATAGATAAACAATGGTTAACTCTGAAACGTAATAAATCAAAAGTCAATATGGTATGCTTAACACTCGTATCCGATCAAAAACAGATCCATACTTGCTTCATTAAGCGCTATAAATAGTGAAAGTACTATAACTATTTATAAGTTTGTAAATAAATTATCGACAGGAATAAAAAGTATATATATTTTTATTTGGATCTCAAGCATTCCGTGCGACTTGGTGCCGAAATTTCCACTTCTTTCTATTTTATTGAAAGATTGCTCCAAATAGATACGCCAGAATTGAATGGTTTTGTACGCTGGATATTTTATCGTGTTTGCTTCGCTAGCTACAAGATTGTAGTCGACATTTCTAGCTTTACCTACTTAAAAACGTGATGACCATCGTTACATAACGTGTAGGTAGATTGTAGTCGAATCCAAGATTAAAGATTAAACAATACTTGATTCTTCTTCAATTCAATTTAAAATATTTTTCATTTCATTTTATATCATTTTATTTCTTGCTAAAGATACACGATTGATTTTCATTAAAATTCTAATTTACCACACCCATTCTAGTAAAAATACTGCATGATGATGGATATATTAATTATTCAAATTCATTCGGAATCGTGTTCCTGGCAGTCTCTAAGGGCGTAGTGCAAGACAATGGAAAATTTGCAGCGACACCGCACGCAATACCTACTTCAAGTTGTGTTTGCATATTTGCCTCGTAACGCTATTGCAAGTTTCATCTGCATGCAATTCCGAATAACCTTCATTGCTACGTATCCTCGTATATTTATCTTATGATATATCTACATACTCTATATGTAAGACGTTGCAATGTATATGAAAAATACGATATTTGCATTCTAATTTTCTTTTTCTTTTCTAGTTAAATATTAATAAAGCATTATATGTTGCTTAATAATTCAATTAAATTGTTTTGCGGCCATCTAAACTAATATTAAAATTGCAAATGAGTCAATCCTGCATCTTTTATCTTTTGTTTGTAATTATATATGGCATACCTTATACCTTGTTATGGAAACAAATGTCAAACATATTTTATTTTATATTTTTTGTCCGTATCCTGGTGCGCACATCACTATGAAACTACTGCAAAGATATTAATGAAATTCAATATGATGATAATTAAAATATGGTGTTAATATATATGATACTTTCCATTTAAAAAAAATGCTCTCAGATAGCTGATGAAAATGTTTCTTTTTTTATAGTAAATGATTATCTTTATAGCTTTTAATACAAATATTTCTATTTGGTAACTGCCAAATAGCTAAAAATGAAAGCTCTTTCATCTAAACATGGGATTGGTGTGTAAAAAATACCGTATTAGGGACAAGATTTCTTTGAACCACAGAGTCTAAATGCAATCCTAGTGGTTGTCTTTCTTACAAATATTCCTTACGTTGTGTTTATTATACGCTGTTTTGTGATCAACAATTTCACCCTTCGCAAATTTTTAATTTACCACTACAAGAAAATATTCTAAATATGACAATGTGACTGTTATAATTGATATTCTTTTATTTTTCTATATGTATTTATTATGAACTTTTAACTGATAACCTTACACCACGGCATCAAAATAAACATCAAAACTACACCAGTTCGGAAAGTAACGCCACCAGGGAAAAGAACTAACAAGAAAATCGAACTGCATCTTTTTTTAGGTCTTATTCTTATCTTTTATTTTACATAATAGTTTAATGTGTTACAGTAGTAGTAGTTGTTTGATCGACATCGATCCACTTATAGAAGCCTTTTGACATCAAAACGCGTTTGACATAGTACTTGAACCTACTGTCCGGCAATTCAGTAATGTACTTTAGGGCTTTATTATAACCTAACCTAACACTATCACCTGAAAACTGTTACTAGTCTTACTGAGTCTAAAATAGGGGGGAACAATTTGCTACGATTTCTGGTATTCAAATCATGCCGGTATTTAACGAAATTTAGCTATTGAAAATTTTTGCCTACATACAATTAATTATCAAGAATATTTTGGGAAGGCAAAAGAAAACTTATCCTTTAGTAATTCTCTCGAATTGCGCAGTTTATTTAAAAAGAAATACGGTGTCTACTTCAACTGCTCTCGCCCATAGCAAAATATGGTAAGCTATGGAAGTAATTGATGTAGACAAAGCTAGCAGTGGCAGTATCTGTCAGCTGACGAATCTTACGAACAGCGAATGCAGAACTTAACTTTACCGCCAATTTTTTTGTTCCGCCAATTGAGGATTCCATTGTAGTTTAGAATCAAGCGTGATACCCAAGAACACAATACTATCAACTAAGCCTACTAAATTCCCTTCGTTCTTGATTCTAGTGTCAACTCTTTGTCTAAAATGAATCTCTATTTCCCTTGGTCATTGTATCACGCGTGAACGGATGAAATAATTGCGCTAATTCTTTTTTGGTTGTGTTAATTATTGTCAGAAGAAGGTTCTTATGAATAACAAAAATTAAGAAAGATGAACGGAAGCTTAGAAAAACTTAAAAAAGTAACAACTTACAACTTACAACAACAACGACAATATTAAATTTTATATGACTGTCAGTTGTTATAGAATATTACAATAATAGACACTGTTTTTGAATAATATTTTTTTATATTAATTATACCAATTAGGTTTCAATATTCATAGTTAAGACAGGACAATGTCTGTTGGGTCAGCTAGCAATAACGTATAATGTAACTTAAAGTTTCTAAAATTATAGGAACCGTAAGTCAAGTCTATAAGAACAAGGTTGTAAGAGAATAAGAACAAGTGTACAGAACCAGCTATTGCAGACAGTATTTTCACATACAAAGTGTTAAAAAACCCGAAAGCTGCGATTGTTAAGTAAAGCAGATAAGAAATAAATAATAAAAGAATAAATAAACTGTAATAAATACTGGGTGTATATACGGGTACCACAAAGTTAAAAGGGATTTACTTCGAATTACCCAAGCGTATTGAGTAAAGCGCGATTCCGGAGGTTAAATTTATAAAAGACGAAATTACAAAATAAAGTGGGTTACGAAAAAGTATACACGTAAAGGCTACAGTAAAATTGCGCAATGGGAAAATGTCAGGACGGTTTGCCTTGTATAAATAAATAATAATTTAACTGTAGCAGATAACAATCACAATTTAGTTGCATACTAATATAGTTGCATAAAACATAAAACTTGCAACAAACATATTACATACATTAGTTACACATATGCTGTATTTTTTTTAATGAGTTTAAACGCGCTTCTCCCTGCCGTTTCCACCAATCGCACGTGTCCGCGCATACGCCCGAGTATCCGCCACCCTCGCCACCGAGGCCGAGCGGATAATTTCGCTCCCCCACACCCGCCGCGGCCTCCCTCCGCAGACGTCAGAGCTTAGGTTCGATCCTCCGAAAAGGAGCCCTTGAGTGACTCTGCTTGCGCGATACAGTAACACTCTACATCACTGAGAGTACACCATCATACCGCATATCATTCGTGCACACTTACACGTTAAGTACACGGTTCTGTAAGGGACTACCATCGTGGCCTTTAAGTTGCTTACATGATAAGGTCGTAATTAGGATCACTAAATAAGTAAAACAGAACTTGTTGGTTAGTCAGGATCATGAATCTTTTTTCAATTACCGGCAGCAGCCCAAGCCGAGGTTCGGCCGTCTTGGCACCCTTGTGCCTGAAACCTAGGGGCTAAGTGCCCTCAGCAGTCGCCCCAAAAAGTTCGATGAAGCTGTCAAAGCCCTTGGGCCTAACAGCGTAGGTCATTGCGAAAAAAAAATTGCTGTATTTTTTTTTAGTTCATAGGTTTTCGATTATGGCCATAATCTTACAGGATGTTAAATGACGATGTGGCTCAAGATGGTAGATACGCTATATCTAGTGGAGAGACAGACTATCAAGTGTAACTACTGAAATAGATGTATAGGTATTTGGTGGCAAATTTTCAACTTGAGGATGGCAGCTAGCCAGACGGGCATTAGAAACCATGATATGGTTTCACCATGTTGTTTTCCTTCACCGAAAGCTCAAGCTAATTGCATAGATTCAAACTCATATACATTAACCCGGAGTCTATAGGTACACGTTACCGACTAATCCATCATCGCTTCAAATTCATTAGTACTATTGCTATTATATTTTTATAAAGAGGTACAGCTTAGTCCATGTTGAAAGTTCTTGAAAATTCAAGAGCTGTACCAATTCTAGAGATTAATTAATAGAAATATATTTTTTTACTGTGTGAAAAGGTATTTATTTTTAATCAATTATACATTTCAAATGTAATAACTGCAAATTAAGTCGTATGACGTTTACGAGTACGAGTGACTTACGATGTGAGGCTTGTATAAATGTTCAATTATTTCTCCACTATTTACAAGTTTTTTATTATCTAAGAGGTAGGTGGCATCTATTGAGGTTCATTACTTATTTCTTCAAAGCATATTCACACGAACACATACTAGTGGTAGTAATATCACTGGCTCTCAGGTGCAACTGCAGTTACACACCTATTGGTATTTGGCGGCAGATTTTCAACCTGAGGGTGGTTGCTAGCCAGGCGGGCATTAGAAAAAGCCCTACCACCATGTTATGGTTTCCTCACGATGTTTTAATTCCCCGAAAACTCAAGCTCATTGTAGGTGGATTCGAACTCACGTCCCTTGACTATTGACTATTGAATGATTTCTTGGGTTTACGCGAATATTATTCATTTAAATAAAACTAATTTTAACGGATTTTATCGCGGTTATTTATTGATTTTGATCCCGACGTTTCGAAAGCTTTTCAGCCTTCGTGGTCACGGGGGGGACTGAGGTGTAGGTTGTCCAGAAAAGTTCATGTTACTGTGTCTACCTTCAATTTAATTTTTATTATTGATAGTGTTCCGATCTCCGCAGAAAGAGCTCACAGTGTCTTGAGGTCTGGCAATTGGCCTTTTGGATTCCGATTTAATTAAATGTATAATTGGATCCCAGGCTTGTGCTAGCTTCCAACCATCTTCTCTATTGAAATTTGGATGTTTTTTAATTTCAATAGCCTCACGAATCATCCTAGTTAGGAATCGATGTTCTTTGGCAAGGATTTGTGGCTTGTCGAATCTAAGATAATGTTTGGAGCCTTCTTCTGAATGTTCAGCAACTACAGACTTCGTAGAGCGTCGGTGTTTAACGTCAGCTATATGTTCTTTTACGCGGGTCCCTATATTTCTTTTAGTTTGGCCGATATAGGACAGGCCACAGTAACATTCGATTTTGTATACGCCCTATTCTTGTAGAGGTATATGACTTGTACAGGTGGTAAAAATTGACTAATCTTCTTGGGCGGCTTGAAGTAAGTTTTAATTGAAGCACGCTTCAGTACATAGCCAATCTTGTCTGTGACCCCTCTAACAAAAGGTAACACAACAGGTACACGTTCTACTGTGGCTGGTTTTACTCGGTTTCTGTGACGGCGGCGTGGAATTTGGAGCTTGTTATCTCGCAGTACTTGTTTGACTTGTCGCAGCTCAGCAGCCAGATGTTCCTCGTCACAGATTTCTTGTGCTCTCTGAAACAAAGATTTACCCTCGGTAGCTACCTGTTTCGGATGGTGGTGAGATTCACAATTTGTCAGTGATATTAAACACCTACAATTAGCTGACAATGAAACCATGGTTAGTTTTGATGTCCAGTCTCTATTCACAAGCTTACCAGTACAAGACTGCATTGAAATTGTGTCTAAGAGGTTAGCAGATAATAACATGCCCACAGAGTATGCAACATTACTTAAACATTGCCTCATAACTGGCTACATGTTGTGGAGGAATCAGTTTTATGTACAAGTGAATGGAGTAGCTATGGGCTCACCTGTATCTCCAGTAGTCGCCGATATTTTCATGCAGGACTTCGAGGAGACAGCCCTAAGCACTGCCCTCGTCACCCTCAGGTTTTACAAACGGTACGTAGATGATACTTTCACAATTTTACCATCTGACAAAGTAGCTGCATTCTTAGATCATCTTAACTCCATTAACAATACACTGTACACAACTGTTAACAATACACATACAATTCACTGTGGAGTTAGAACAAAAGAAATCTCTTCCTTTTTTAGATGTTTTAGTTATCCGTAATCCTGATCAGTCTTTAGGCCATACTGTGTACAGAACAATGACCCATACAGATAAATACCTGAATGGTGAATCTCACCACCATCCGAAACAGTTAGCTACCGTGGGTAAATCTTTGTTTCAGAGAGCACAAGGAATCTGTGACGAGGAACATCAGGCTGCTGAGCTGCGACATATCAAGCAAGTACTGCGAGATAACAAGCTCCAAATTCCACGCCGCCGTCACGGAAACCGAGTGAAACCAGCCACAGTAGAACGTGTACCTGTTGTGTTACCTTTTGTTAGAGGGGTCACAGACAAGATTGGCTATGTACTGACGCGTGCTTCAATTAAAACTTACTTCAAGCCACCCAAGAAGATTAGTCAATTTTTACCACCTGTCAAGTGTCATATACCTCTACAAGAACAGGGCGTATACAAAATCGAATGTGACTGTGGCCTCTCCTATGTCGGCCAAACTAAAAGAAATATAGGGACCCGCGTAAAAGAACATGTAGCTGACGTTAAACACCGACGTTCTACGAAGTCTGCAGTTGCTGAACATTCAGAAGAAGGCTCCAAACATTATCTTAGATTCGACAAGCCACAAATCCTTGCCAAAGAACACCGATTCCTACCTAGGATGATTCGTGAGGCTATTGAAATTAAAAAACATCCAAATTTTAATAGAGAAGATGGTTGGAAGCTAGCACAAGCCTGGGATCCAGTTATACATTTAATTAAATCGGAACCCAAAAGACCAATTGCCAGACCTCAAGACACTGTGAGCTCTTTCTGCGTAGATCGGAACACTATCAATAATAAAAATTAAATTGAAGGTAGACACAGTAACATAAACTTTTCTGGACAACCTACACCTAAGTCCGCCCCGTGACCACGAAGGCTGAAAAGCTTTCGAAACGTCGGGATCAAAATCAATAAATAACCGCGATAAAATCCGTTTAAATTAGTTTTATTTCAATTATTGACTATTGAGCTATTTTTAAATTAATAAAGTTATAAATCTTATGAAGTAAGAAATCTTTTATCCTTTGTCATTAGTCTGGAGCGTATCATTCTATCTTTCATATTGTAGTTTCGTGTATTCTTTGTTAAACAGATTTATTAATACTTTTTTTTTATTATTATTATAGTACTTTTTAGGCGTCGATGTTAAAATAAACTTACCGATGAACTAAAAGACTTAGCAATGTAAGCACAGCTCAGACCAGAATGATAATGTGCTATTGAATTTCTTTGAAAAAAAATATATAAAAGATTTTAATTTCCTAAGTATATTAACGAGCATAATACAATTTAAATAAATCAAAGATATGAGGTGCATGAAAAAAACAGTGATGAGAGTATAGCTGTAATCGAAAAAAGCTCCGAAAAATATGCCATTGTTTATTATTGTAATTTATAATATATTATATGTTATTGTAAATAGTATAAGTAGAAACTGTACATCAACTATCTATAGCACTTATCCTACGTTAATCCTTTAAAATCTGTTTTAAGAACGTATTACGTTGAAAGATATACTAAAATACTGATAAAATAAAGAAGTGTGAAGAGGTACCTAAGCAGACCAGCATGGACGCGTTGACTGGCATTGAATTTTAATTCAGTATCAGTCACCATTAATTTGATTCATTCTGTAGTTAACATCCGGTAGCAACATAAAAATATACTATATTTAATTATATTTTAACCTACATCATTTGTATTAGAATCTATATGTATAAAAATGAATCACTGAAATGTACGTACGCGCATAATTACGGAAGACCGTACCGAGATAGATAATTCTTTTTTTATTGTTATTTGTTGTCAAGAGCAGGTTTGTATAAAAAAATTAGAAATAAACGAACATATTATTTTTAAACTTCATAATATGAAAACGTAATGATGCGGTGATAGCTCAGTTAGTTGGTAGCGTGTAGGAACGCCGCGTCATGGGACGTGAGTTCGAATCCATCTGCGATGAGCTTGAACTTTCGGTGAAGGAAAAAACATCGTGAGGAAACCATAGTATGGTGGTAGGGCTCTTACTAATGCCCGTCATTTGAGCTACCACCCTCAAGTTGAAAAAGTTCTGCCAATTAATTGGTAATTAAAATTAATTACCAATAGGTGTGTTCCAGCGGTTTCACTTAAGTGCTAGTCCCTCCTATTAAAGTTCGGCAATGCAAGTGCGATCCCTTTAGTGTTGAGGGTATCCATGAGCGGCGGTGATCACTTACCGTCAGGTGACTGTTTGCCCCCTATTCCATAAAAAAAATACTTACACAAACAATTCTATGCTTTAAATATTTTTATCTTGAGGTCGTTAAAGTAAGAGAAGAAGCACTAGAACTCGGTTTTACAGTTGATAATAAACAAAATCAATTTCATATTTTTGACACCTCGAAAGTTTTGGCATCCCTAAAAATCTTCCACCCTAGACCCGGGCCTTGCGAGCCTAAGCCTAAATTCGTCTCTACCTTGATCATTAGTGGGAATTGTCTTAAAAGCACTATTTTAGACAACTTCTATATCTTACAAACTATTACTTGTTACTCGTTTACAATCGTATAACTGTGGTTGTCCAAACTTATTTCCCTTCCATTGTACAATGGAAGTTTACATTCTATTGTTTAATAAATTCTTACAATAATATTTTACAATATTGCTACCTACTATGATCTAAGAAATAAATTTGAATAATTATTTAGAAAACATTTTTCGTTAGTATATTTTGGGGAAATATTAAATATTATATATATTTATGACAAACAAATACTGCGATGGGCTTGAGATACGCTATGAATGTCACGCTAAAGATCTAAAATATATAGAGTATAAAGGTTTGTTGTTAAATACCAGCGAAACATATATGCATATCAATACCTTCGTTATCTACCGGATTCAACTATTAAAAAAGGATTCAGGTGGCTTCATGAGCATACAAAAAAGATGACATCAAAATTGAGTAAACCGTATTTTAGTACTGATTTACAAACACACGTATTACGTATATACATACAAAACGAAACAAAAAAAATCCGTACGTTTTTTCCAATTCTATAAAATATACTTTGACCAAAACAAATCAATAATTGTGCTTATGAACGTTAAAACTACCACCATTAAATATGACTAACAAATATAATCTAGTAAATTACGATTTAATACACAGTTAATAAAATCGTTGGTGTCATAAATCTAATATTAAAACCTACATTGCAATTACTACTACTCTTACGGGACAAATCAAATTATAAGTATTTAACACGATGTGAAAACATTAAACTAAATGAAGTTAAATAATTTTATTATCATAGTTAATTATAATAAGTAACTTTTTATGACATC
The DNA here is from genome assembly GCA_039707435.1 of Actias luna. Classification (NCBI taxonomy): domain Eukaryota; kingdom Metazoa; phylum Arthropoda; class Insecta; order Lepidoptera; family Saturniidae; genus Actias; species Actias luna. The sequence continues at coordinate 8,045,659 of JAZHAC010000006.1, read as the reverse complement.
TAATTACGTCTCATTGTTTATGTAATAGGTATTGTATACAGAGAGGTTTTGCAATAATTGTAAAATGAAACATACAATAGCATTAAAAAAAATGTCTTGTAGATAAGATTGTGAAACTATGGGCATAGCTAGTATTTTAATAGGTTGTTAACTTTATGTTATGATGATCTTACAATATAATAAAATAATAAAAAATAATAAGTAAAAGAATTGTTACTACAGTTAACAATTTGTACAGTACAGTTTGCCGCCCTGGAAACTTCCAGGCATCTAGACACACGCAGGATGATACAAAATGTGGTACACCAAAAAGAGTCGGGTATTATGTTCGTCAAAACTCAGTAAGGTATACAGATCTCTGCTACTCCAAAAATACCCCAAGATTTAATTGATTTCCTCAGCAACAGATCGTATAAATGTTAAATCATATCAAGCTAGCTTTTATAAAAATTATTACTTAAAATATAGCATCACTTTAGTGGATAATGACGGGTTTTTGTCCCGGTAGCGTGTTCCGTCTTTCCTATGACATTGGGTTCTTCAACAAAGGCGTGAAAGGGTACCTAAGCAGGCCAGCATAACAGCGGTGACTAGCAGTGAATTTAGCTTCATTGTCAGTTGCCGCTGATTAGGATTGTACTGTACTTAATATCAGGTGTAGTGCAGTTACTATACTGTGAAACATAAAATACAAAACGGTGGAGTTCGATTTCAACCGCGGTCGTGAACGGACGTGTCCGTGAGCTCTCGTTGATTGTTCTCGAAACCGATCGCGCTGCGTCTTACCGCGCCGCCTATTGTTTCTTTGTGCTGTTCTTACGTCTTATCGGCAATAATCCGTCTATTGTTGCCGACATTCCAGTTCGTGTTACCGATAATTAGTCCTTTGTTAATCTCAACCTATTGTTTGGTTATCGTGTCAAGTTTATATTGTGAGAGATATCTTACTTTATTATTGCGAATTCCAAGTATTGCTTTTCGTCATTGTGAATTTAGTGCAGTGATTAAAGTGCCAACACTGTAAGTACGCCGGTCACCGGCTACCAACAAAGGTAAAACTTACTTTCCCTTAAGCCTTTTATTACAGGCCAGGCCATAAATATTATTATTATTTTTTTTCCTTTTCCTTTCTCTTTCTGATTTTGCACGTGCAGTAAATTGTATTTAAATGTTATTTCTCCGAACTTGGGATAGTTCGTTAGTTTTTTGCTAACCGCGCCCCCCTGCCCTTCCGGCAGGGAGGTTTCACCCAGGCTTACGAGCAGATTTTCTCGCCCCAAGCCCTACATCCGGACCATGGCTAATCGTCCGGAAGATTTATATTTAAGGCTACGTGCCTTCATAGGTAGAGAGCAACCAGACTTGCTCAAGGCGTTCCTCGCCTCCCAACCGGTCCAACGCGTTCGCACTCCACCGACCGCGGCGAATGCACCAACTCGTGCTCGACCGGCGTCCCCCCCATCCACATTAATACCCCTCCGCACCCAATCTACCGCAGCGACAGCACCGGTGCATCGCCCAGCATCTCCACACTCGCGCTCGCGATCCCGCTCGCCTGTGAACATTCACTCGCAGGCACCTACCGTGAACATAACACGTACACAGTCGCCTTCAGCGACCCCCACCCCCACGGTTGCGCCTCGTCCTTTCGAGGAGCAAATATCGTACGCACCACGGCCAATACCTACGGCGAACTCTTTCTCTCTATTATCCCCCGACCCGATTCCCGAAAACGAGGCTGAAATGAGGAACCTCGATTTGGATGCTCAAAGCAATCCTGAAGCCGACTTTATAATAGTCACCAAGGCCAAGAACAAGAGGGTGCTATCACCCTCAACAGTTGAAACTGTTGTCACAAAAACAAGGCGCGTCCCTACTGCATCTGAGAACGCTAATACCCCAATGACACAACCTCCCACATCTGCTAGCTCGACTGAGAAAGCGGTACGCCCACCGCCACCCGTTACGATCTGCGATAAGGCTTCCTGGTTAAGCATCTCGGCCCAGCTCAACTCAAGGAAAATTGCATACACTAGGGCCACCAGCACCCCTTCAGGGATACAGGTTAAAGTCCCGTCTATTACAGATTATAAGAATTTAACACAGGAAAACACCAGTTCTATACCTACACAACTGAAGAAGAGCGCCTTCTGCGCGTCGTTCTTAGGCGCGTTCCTAAAGAGCTCCCCGAGGAGCTAATCCTAGCCTCCCTTAAGGAGCAAAACTTACCGGTCCACGAGGTACATAGAATGTACCATAATATAACAAAAAAAATTTACGACCTAGTTCTAGTCACCTTGGACCGATCCAAGGAAGGGAAAGAAATTTTCTCCCTCCAATCCGTCTGCGGCCTCTCCGGCATAGTTGTAGAGACCCCCCATAAGAGGCATATCCCCACTCAATGCCATAACTGTCAAGCATATGGCCACTCCGCTCGCAACTGCTTTATCAACCCGCGTTGCGTCAAATGTTTAGAAAACCACTCCACTAAGGAGTGCTCTCGCACCCGTGACTCTCCAACTCCACCGAGCTGCGTCTTATGTGGTAAAGCCGGGCACCCCGCGAACTATCGCGGGTGTGAACGCGCTCCACGCACAAGACACACGCGTTTCTTTAACCAGGCGCCCTCAGCGCAAATAACGGCTGCACGTACTGCACCGCCGCCACTCATGTCTAATCAGGATTTCCCGAGCCTGGGTAAGCCAGCGCGGGTCACTTCTGCGAACCCATCTCCTCCCCAAAGACCCACTCTAGCTCCGACCAACGTATGGACCACCAATCAGCAGCCTCCGAAGGCTAAACCCGTGAAAGTCACCGCGGCCGGCCCTTCTACTGGTTTCAAAGGCATCGACTGGCTCGCCGAACTACTAGAAGAACACTCCGTAGATGATATCATTGCGTTCGATGACATGATTAGCGCTAGTCAGGATTTTGGCCGTCTAAAAGCCATTAAGTGCTTCCCAGGCATTGCAAGGACCATGCAACGCCTTATCCGCGCTTCTCCTAAATAAACTCGCAATGGAGGATAAGATTAGACCCCGAGGCCTATCTTTGTCCTTTTTTAACGCGCGCAACCTGAAACCCCAACGCGACTTGGTAGCTAGCTTCCTTAAGGAGCGACAGATAGACGTGTTTCTTGTACAAGAAACACTACTAAAACCGAGCGTTCGTAATCCCGCGATTGCGAACTACAAGATAGTAAGAAATGATCGTACCGGTGTAAGAGGCGGCGGCACGCTCATATACTACAGAAAGTCACTATATTGCATGCCAATAGATCCTCCCGAACTTACAAATTTAGAAGTCTCGGTATGTAGAGTGGGTATGACCGGTCATCCCACTATCTTTATCGTTTCCGCGTACCTTTCGCCTAATAAAACTCTCCTCCAGTCGGATCTGGAGACGCTCTTCGCGCTCGGTGACTCTGTTATAGTGGCTGGCGATCTAAACAGCGGGCACATTCAATACAACAACCCGCGTAGTACCACTAATGGTAGAACTCTATACTGGCTAGAAAATACGCTTACGTTTGACGTAATAGCTCCTTCTGAGCCAACTCATTATCAAGCTAACTGCCGCCCTTCAGTTTTAGACATAGCTATTTTAAAAGGGATCGCGCTTCAGGTACGACAAATCGATGTCGTACATGAACTAGATTCCGATCACCGCCCAGTAGTTTTGCAACTAAGTCACCCGGGTGACCACACACCGGCTTCAGTCAAAGTGGCTGACTATCCAAAGCTCAAACACTATCTTTCAAATAATCTCTCCTCCCCTTTCTTAGATAGGATCCCCGACGAGATAAAGTCTGTGTCCGATGCCGATGTGGCAATTGACTCCCTGGTCGGTCACCTCCAGAATGCCATCAGCGAAACCTCGAAAGAGGTAAAGGCGGCAAACGATCGCCGCTTCATACTCCCTGATGACATTCGAAGACTGATCACGGAAAAAAACGCCGCGACTCGCGCTCATGATTCTTATCCGACGGAGGAAAATCGCGTACGGCTACGTAACTTACAACGATTAGTTAAAACTCGTATCTCCGAACTCCGCGGTCAAAGATGGGACAGTCTTTTAGAGGAAATCAAACCATCTCATCTTGCTTTCTGGGATCTTGTCCGTAAACAAAAGAGCAGCTACTCGTCCTCAATGCCACCGCTGGATAGAGGCCCCGGCAATCTGCCCGCCTTCGAAAGTATAGACAAGGCAGAGTATCTCGCTACCACTCTCGAACAACAGTGTTCTCCCAATTCCTATGAATATCATACCATAGATCCCGGACACATCGAGAGGGTCAATCGAACAATTCAATCAATAAGAGAGACCCCACCAGTTGAAAACTTAGACCCGGTCACAAATGACGAAGTTGTCGCGATCATAAAACGCCTTAAGCCAAGGAAAGCCCCTGGTCCCGATGGAATCAGGAACGAAGCCCTAAAACTTCTCCCTGATAAACTTATAGCTCTTCTGGTCTGTATCTTCAATGCGGCCATAATTCACTGCCATTTTCCAGCCGCTTGGAAAAAGGCAACGGTAATAGGTATCCGCAAATCCGGGAAAAAAGCATCTCTCCCAGAAAGCTACCGCCCAATTAGCCTCCTCAATACGTTAGGTAAAATATATGAGCGGCTCCTTCTGAACCGACTTCAATCCATTGTCTCAGAGAAATGTCTTTTACCACACGAGCAATTCGGCTTTCGACCGAAGCACTCGTGTACCCACCAAGTGCTCCGCCTCACGGAGCATATTCTCTCCAATTTCACGGAGCCACGCCGTCCTAGGCGCACGCTTGCTGTATTTTTCGACATAGCCAAAGCTTTCGATAAGGTCTGGCACGAAGGCCTCATATTTAAACTCAATCTCTTTCAAGTCCCGGACAGACTAGTCCGCATAATCTTCGCTTACCTATCAGACCGTACCTTCTGCTATAAAGCGGACGGAACTCTATCCTCACCACATTCAATAAGATCAGGAGTCCCGCAAGGTTCTATCCTAGCCCCTTGCCTCTTCAACCTGTTTGTTAGTGACATCCCCGAATTTCCCGACATCGCAGTAGGCTCTTACGCAGACGACACAGTCATCTTCAGCTCAGGCAGAAATAGGATTCACTTATACTACCGCGTCCAAAGGGCTGTGTCTACGTTCGGGTCCTGGTGCCTCAAATGGCGCATAGGAATAAACCCAGACAAAAGCGCGGCTATTATGTTCGATCCTCACGCGAGGAAGAATATAAAAAGAACATTACATCTTTTTGGTGTCAATATCCCTTGGGCTAACCAAACTAAATACCTTGGTGTAGTTTTAGATAAACATCTCACCTTTAACAAACATATAGATTATGTACAGAAAAAAGCCACCACAGCTATGGCACTACTACGCAATCTAACCTCCTCTAAGAGCAAAATGTCACTCAGACATAAGCTCACAATATACAAAGTATGCATCCGTCCCATACTTACCTACAGTTGCCCTGTATTCGCTCACGCTTCGCATACCACCCTTCGCAAACTACAAGTTCTGCAAAATAAATTCATGCGTATAGCCGTCCAAGCCCCTCCGTACGTCCGTAATGTAGATCTCCATAAAGATATGGATATTCCGTCTATATATGCATATATCAAAGACCTTACAAAGCAATTCTTCGAAAAAGCCGAAGTTCATCCCAACCCCAAAATAGTACACGCAGTTAGCTACAATGCTAATCCGCACGCCAAAGGTTTCGCGCGCCGGCCACGTAATTGTTTCACTGATCCCGTCGATAAAATAACAAGATTGAACGCACTTCTTCCTACCGTCTCCACCAATCGTACGTGTCCGCGTACACGCCCGCGTAACCGCCGCCCTCGCCGCGGAGGCCGAGCGGTTAATTTCGCTCCCGCACACCCGCCGCGGCCTCCCTCTGCAGACGCTTGAGCCTAGGATCGATCCTCCGGATAGGAGCCCTCAAGTGACTCTGCTCGCGCGATACAGTGACACTCTACATCACTGAAAGTACATCATCACACCGCATACTATCCATGCACACCTACACGTTAAGTACACGGTTCTGTAAGGGACTACCCCCACGATCCTTGTTTGTTTCCGCAGCATCCCAAGCCGAGGTTCGGCCATTCTGGCACCCTTGCGCTCGCTGCCTCGGAGTTGAGTGCCCTCAGCACTCGCCCCAAAAAGTTCGGTGAAGCTGTCAAAGCCCTTACGGCTAACAGCGTATGTCAATTCAAAAAAAAAAAAAAAAAAAAAAAAAAAAAATACAAAACAAAGTCATTTCAAAGTCAACAATTCATGATATTAAGAGAATTATATTAAAAAACCAATGGTTTTTATTGATGCCTTCCTTGCAGTTGTAGTATATATTTCATTTTGAGGACAAACATTTCAATAAAACGGAGTATAATGTAAACGTTGTTAAATAAAATCAGGATAATAATCTTTGATACAAGGGCAACGAGGTGGTTATGTTCATGTTACTTGTATTTATAGTGGTATTTCATGACAACAATATGATGGTGTACAGATAAGATATAGCATAACACAAAACGTAAGATGTTTCGCAAGGTTTTTGAATATCCAAAAAACCTATCTACCCGAATTGTCTATGTTTTCCGTAGTGTTCTTATACTTTTGTAGTTATTATGTTCTTAGTGTTTTTATAGGAATGGAGAGTGTGCACAGGAATTGCATGATCTAATTCGACCATCTCCATTTTACTACAGGACGACCAGACGTTACGAGGATTTCCACCCGTACGTAGTAGATATTCCACCGATTCGCATGAAGCACTTTGTAGTTTCCTTTATAATACGTACACCAAGGCAGTGGGATTCGATACCGGCGTCTGTCTTTCCTTCATCTTACAATCCTTTAAACAAACAGTGAATCAATACTTCGGTGCTTCTTATTACGTAAAAAAATCGAATAAAAATTTATTCCATCTCTTGCGATAGATATTGAATCAAAACGGGGTTCCAGTAAAAACTTACGTAAAACCCAAAAAGTAAATCATAATGTTCGGAAACTTGTTTAATCTAATTTCTTCGTTTCCTTTCCACAAAAGGATTATAGGTGCTGGACCTAGAATAGTCTTCTAGACAGTGTGTTCCCTCCTTCTTCTTACGACATCGAGTCCTGCCGGTGTAACGTGAAAACATATTAATGCAGGCTGGTATTAATCAGCAATAAATTGTCAAATTAATTATAAAAACCTGTTACATAATACAAATATATAAAATAAATGTTTAGCCAATTTTACTATCGCTTTACTTGTATGAAATACGTAACAAAGAAGCATATAACATCAGTGTCTATCGATGAATTGCTGGATTCTCGGTTGTAACCATTGGTATTTTTTATATAATGCTCTAAATATCATGAATAGTGCCATGACTTTGTTTTTTATTTTATGTTTCACAGTATAGTAACAGCACTACACCTGATATTAAGTACAGTACAATCCTAATCAGCGGCAAATGACAATGAAGCTAAATTCACTGCTAGTCACCGCTGTTATGCTGGCCTGCTTAGGTACCTTTTCACGCCTTTGTTGAAGAATCCAATGCCATAGGAAGGACGGAACACGCTATCGGGACAAAAACCGTCATTATCCACTAAAGTTATGCTATATTTTACGTAATAATTTTTATAAAAGCTAGCTTGATATGATTCAACATTTATACAATCTGTTGCTGAAGAAATCAATTAAATTTTGGGGTATTTTTGGAGTAGCAGAGATCTGTATACCTTACTGAGTTTTGACGAACATAATACCCGACACTTTTTGGTGTACCACATTTTGTATCATCCTGCGTGTGTCTAGATGCCTGGAAGTTTCCAGGGCGGCATTATAGTAACAATTTTTTACTTATTATTTTTTATAAATTCTTTATTTTTATTCGGGCACATTATATCAGTTTCCTAATAGGTGCTTCTATTATCGTATAAAGAAGAATCGGGAAAGGGAAAGTGAGGTGTCTCTGGAAATGTATTGTTTCTAGTTTACAATGTTCAGTTTAGAGATAATCGATATTCATTGATGTGATCGAAATATCAAAAATATATTTTTTTAACAGAAACACAAGTTTCCTATAAAAGGTAAAAAACATAATTTTATCGATTTCAATAGTGATCTTTTTCTAATATAGTTTATTTCTAAGTCATCTCTCATTTGCAAAATTGGGGCTTATTATTGGCTATTACTTTTCGAGAGGAACACTTAAAAGCAGATTATGTAAATGCAGTAGTTATAGAAAGTATTTGAACTGATTTCGCGATGTCAGTAATAAAAAATTTAACCCGAGTGATTGGGCCGAGGTTTTTTCGATAATGTAAGGCAAATTCAGAGGAACAAAAAATAAAAAAGAGTCTTTTTTAATGATATTACTATATATGTACAAATTTATGTGTTTTATGTCTATTATTCGTGTATAAATATATAAAATTCAAGTATACTGTATGTAGTTTACGGAATTAAAACTGCGCAAAGAGACAAGTAACCACAAAAATCACATATAAATAAGTGTACTGCGTAGAGCCATATCATCAGGTCACTTTTACAATTTCCTATGTAATTAACATATAACAAGATAGGTTGTAACTATCTATATATACTATATAATAACTATCCTAATTATAATATCTATATTCTATATAATAACTATGGACAATAGATATAATATGATATATATGAACAATAGATAGAAATAGATTCTCATTAGATAATGAATTTCAATAAACATGTATTTTAATTATAGCGTTCATGAGTATTTAAACCAAGTTTTAATCAATAGTACTGAGTAATAGCTTGAAATACAGAGAGTCGACGTGAAAAATGTTACACCTTTTCTGTTATTGCGGCTTAAACTATAAATCATACAGAATTACATGTTTCAATATTTCTCTTAGACATAATTTATATCGAGTTACAAATAAACCTATTTAGGAAAAATACTATTTAACATATAAACCCATTTCTTGTTCTGAGAACAGAACTGGAAAATTGTTTTTAAACCACACCTACAAAGGAAAACCAATACCCCTCCCAAATTTTTATCACTTGTGACTTCAGGTTAGAGATTTTGAATCACTGAGGAGTATCATACTAACGCAAACTAATAAAATACTTTGATTAATAAAATATTTTATTTCATTCCCAACTCGAAATATTGTAGAAGATATTTAAAAAAAATCCCTGAAAATTTGAGCCCATAATATTAATATTAAGCGTAGAATGATATCCCTTTTAAAATACACGTAAACTTTGGTATTTTTTCTTAAAAATTCTACAGCTCAGAGGCTTTGTATGGTATAATCTTGGTCAATGATAGGTTTTCTTCAGAATTGAACGCTCTACTAAAGTGTTAATTGCGGCTTATTCGTAACTAGAACTAACGGGGTATCTAGAAGAAATGGTACAAATGGTACAATGGTGGTTACAAACCTATATTATTAAATGAATATCCTTATTTGTATTTATAATGTGATTCTTTAACCCTTTTAAACTTTCCGGAATATGTATTTCGTAAGAAAATTAGATACAACTTATGTTTGATACTAGTTATTGATAATTTATTATATCTGCGTAAGGAATCCTATTCAATATCATAATAATCCCTTCCTCGTCCATCTCTATTGTTTCTCATTTCGTCATGTTCATTGTAAATCAATGGAAAAAAAATGTCGTCATAATGGGTAATGGTCTCCATGGCGAATGCAGTATAAATATTCCCATGGCTACGATACAGACACCACAGCCCAACGAAGGACCGAGAAGTGCTCACGGGAATATCGATTAATAGTAATCAAATAGCTGTAAGTAAATATTAATTAGTTGTGTATATTTCTTAATCCCTCAAATTAATATCTATTATGCTAATATAAAAATCAGTTATAAAAGTTATGAATATATGTATAAAATAAAATTCATAGACACAATCCCAGCATCTATATATCTATATCAATAATAATTTATTAACAACTATTTTATTGTAACTTATAACTTGGTTTGTATAGTACTTTATTGATATATTTGAACTTGAAGAAAATCAATAAAGACAAACAAAAAAACCTAATTTTGTCGTTACATACACAGAATTTAATTATTAATACATAAAAATGCAAATGCATTTTTGTGCACCACATCTCTTAAATGTAATAATATTTCTATTATATTCTACAAAACGCATAAAAACGTTTTATGGAAGTATAACAATGAACAATAGATAATTAAAAGAATTAAAGTATAACCTGCAATTATAATTATAAATTAGGTTTCTGTATCTTAGAAAATCATTCATCTGTAACCGCATGATTTCATGATACATATTTAAAATACGAAATAGAATCTTTATGACCAAATTTTATTTCAATTCGAAACTAAAGTATTATCATATGCTACTTATATAAAAGAATAAAACAATCACCTAATGCTCTTCTATTAAAAATGTTCAATATTGAAAGTAAATTTTTAGCAACCATAATAACCCCTAATTTTTTAATAACAGAAGGTAGTGAAACAAATCAGATATATGGTTTTGTAAATATTACAGACAAAACAAACATGAAGCTGTTAGTGTTTATTGCGCTGACTACCGTAGCAGTCTCATGGGCTCGGCCCGAATCAACATACACTGATAAATGGGATCATATAAATGTAGACGAAATTCTTGAATCGCAGCGTCTGCTTAAAGGCTACGTAAACTGCCTCCTCAAAGAAGCTCGTTGCACACCCGACGCTAAAGCCTTAAAAGAAACATTGCCCGATGCTTTGGAAAACGAATGCAAAAAATGTACAAAGAAGCAGAAAAGTGGTTCAGATAAAGTATTGCGACACTTGATAAACAAACGCCCTGATCTATGGAAAGAATTGGCAGCAAAATATGACCCTGATAATGTATATCAAATAAGATACAAGGATAAAATCCAATCAGCGAAAGGATCAGCATAAGTCAAATATAAATAATATCTGCTATAATATTAGACGTAAAGGAGATGAATAAGTAGAAACTGTAACCGAAAATTAGTTGTACAGTGTAGAGCTTGATAGGTTGTTTTTCTAAATAAAATTCAATTCAACAATTCTTATTTTTTATTTTATTCCAACAACCGCATGTAATACGCGATTATGTCTATGTTCATTAGAATGTAAAGATTAATAAGAACAAAAATTAATCTAACACACATGGATTACGAATGTATCTTTCTTTTGTAGGCAATTAATTATTAGAACTGATTCAATATTTACAAATATTTCTCTTATGAATGTAGAAACACTTTCTAACTATGTTATATAAATAAAAATGAAACGGTATTCTTGTTATAAAATATGTTTGATAGTATAATACTACATGTATATTCAATGTTTTAATTCACAAACCTCTGAGATATATTGGAATAGACAACATTACACAAAAAAAGTATAAAAAAACTAAGTATTGGGTGACATTAATTGAAAATATTGCAAGTAAATTTATTTTTTAATAACCTTTATTGCATATAACATAAATATAGTGCATGTACTAAATAAAATATAACAATATATGAAAATACGACAAAAAATAATAATTTAGATACATGTCATATATGGAGCTTAATTAGCAGTTCAATCAATAGCCTACAATATATTACCCGAACTCGAACTTATAATGAAAAGGTTGTTTATTATATCAAGTTTTACCTAACCTAGCCCAGCAAACACTACTACACTGACCACCTCACCGCTCCATACTCCGCCTTTATGTTAATTCTTTATTACCTGCATTATTGCTGGTTGCACGGTCCGCTAGTTGAGGGGCGCTGTTTAGTAAAGAGGCTAGGCTGTTGATTATACAGCTAATTAAGCTAGTTTGCTGTGACATATACATTGTCATAATAACAAGTAGATATGCTTTTAATGTAGTGATTTATTGTAACGGTATGTCATTAATTTTAGACAATACAATATGTATATAAACCAAAACAAACACATTTTAAACGTGAATATGTTATATTATTATTTTTATTTTATCAACCAAAACATAAATCATTCGAATGCAACAAAGATTAGGTAAATCTGAAGGTCATTTACAAGTTTTAACAAATATAAAACAATAGTTAGCAAAAACTATAAAGATCTGTTGATAGGAAAACACTGAAAGAATACTGGGATTGATTTTGTGGGAATTTGTTTTGATATAACAAAAACTTAACAATGTTAAGAATGCTGCGGTTAGTCTTTTTCTTCAAGAAATTTATTAAATGACTCTTTGTACTTTCTCTCGCTGTCGTATTTGTCAGTAAGTTCTTCCCATGCCTCCGGGTGTTGCTGCATTACCGCCCTTATTACTGCCTTTATCAGTTGCTTCTGTTTAGGAGTGCATTTGCCACAAGTAGTTTCAAGTGCTTCAGGAATTACCTCTGTAAATATTTATAGACATATTTATAAAATGAAACATTTCTATATCTATATGTGTGGTAATGGTTCCACAAGCACTGAATCGAATTACATGATCCTTATCTTAAATCATAAATATATTTTATGACCAGAATTAAGTATATATTTTATTGCTTTATGCAGTAATATATATGCTATAAGTAAATTAATATGATAATAAATTACTTCCATTGTGGATATCCCATTCTGGATTCTTCATTTGTACAATTCATTTTGAACTAAGTAAAGAGGTTAATCTATGAACAATGTATAAAACTCAAAAATTATTAATAATTCATTAGATTGAAAACTTTGAAACGAAATAATAAATTCATTGTACACACAACATACAGTTAATATTATTCATGTGAGATTACATTTTTTGTTTTAGATTTACTTATTCATACTTTTAATGTGTTTATATATAATAGTACTAGGTATAAACCAACTAAATAAGGTATAAACAACTAAAGGTACTAAACAAGGTATATTTACTTTGTATGGAAATTCTTTATTCTTAATTATAACCGGTTTTTAATTTAACTTATTTATTACTAATTATATTCACAAATTATTTAATTTGAAATAATCGGTCGCTATAATTAATAAGTATATGTATACTAGAAATATATATTAGTTTATTTTATAATAGTTACAGATAGTATATATAAGTCAAAATCGTAGTTGTTAGTTACATATGTATACATGACATGAATATTTTTATATGATGACATGAATATTTTAATATATCTCATAGATCGTCTTTAAATTCCTGATTACATGGTATACCTTTGTCTGTACAGAACTGTAGTAAGTTCTATACCAGAATATGCTTCTACAGTTGTTCTAGCAGGCTCTTAACAAAATTGGCTGTATAGGGAGATAAACACAAACACTGAAAGTGAGTGTTGACGTACGTCAGAGAGAGGCCCTTTACAGACCTATCTACACCTACACCCGTGGCACAAATACCGGGATCTGCTTAGAGTTTCTCTCTCGGTCGCACGATAGACCCGGCACCCGTACGGCCATTCGTACGAAATTCGACTCTCTATGCAATGCCATAAGCTACATGCTTTAAAAATGCCATGCTTGCCTAAAAATATGAAAATGTAGATATATTATAAGCGAATACATACTTTTAAAATCTTTTGCATCTGGTGTACAAGGTCCTTTGTCGAGGAAGCAATTTGTGTAGCCGGAAAGGACCCTGTCATTCTCAAGTAGAGGTTGAACATCGAAATCGTCATAACGCGAACTGTAAAAATCGGCAACAACTACCGACAGTGCAGTCGTTAAAACAATAGCGAAAATCTTCATTGTTCTGAAACAATTTATTTCCGCATATAAGTAGATGTCACGTGACGTACAACGTGTTGTCAATATCTAGTAGGTACATAATTACTATTACGTAAACGCATATAATTGCCGTTAATATATATGCGCATAATATGTCGTTTGAACTCCTTCGTACTTCGTGTGATTACATAAGATGATTACGTTGAATGTCAACATGGAATTATTATTATATTATTTACTAAGGCCTATATTAATATTGAAACATTTTTTTTTCTCTTCATACCTGCACTTTTTTCATATTATTTTCATAACCCGGACGATTTAATAAATTAAGAATAGATCTATTTCTGACTTCTTGAATTAATTTTTCAGTAAAATCGACTCTATTTAATAAAAAAATGTAATTTGGCTTTTCATTTATGTTGACTTCCACAAACACATACTTCATACAACGCGGTGCCGCAACAAAATGACGGCCGGAGTGCTGGCGTTGGAACAAATCGACGAAATCGCACGGAGAAAGAGTTACAATTATAGTCAAAGCTATGCGTTAGAATAGGCAGTGTTAGTGTTCCGCTTCTCCTAACATGGTGAAATTACTTCGGTTTCGCTGTTATGGTTTCTTAGCGGAGGTGTGCTATGGGCATTAGTGTCAACGTACTTGGGCGCACAACCTGCTTGATTAGCTTATATACATCGTTTAACCCTCCGTCACGCCAAACGTCCGTCACACTCTGTACGATCAGTCTTGATTCTAACATTACTAACTGGCTAATTTTGCCACCACGACAAGAGCATATATTTTTTTAATACGACTTATAAGGCATGAAGAAGAAACGGACACAATTGGCATATCTTATTACCTTCCAAAATTAAGTTAAAACTTAATTTCATTATTAACAAGCAGATATATGAGATTTTCATGGTGGTAGGGCGTTTTCTAATGTTGGCATGACTAACTACTACCCTCAAGTTGAAAATCTGCCACGAAATACCTACAGGTATTTTCGGGCAGTTGCACTTGAGAGCCAGTCCCTCCACTAGACCTGGCGTGTCCATCATCTTGGGCCACATACTCACTTAACATCGGGTGAGATTGTGGCCATAACTCTAAACCAATAAACTATTAAAAAAATATTTTATACGGAAGAAAATATTTCCATACTACAAATACAACGTGCTGATGATAACAATGAGGTTAAATAAAAAAAGTTAATCAACAATATATAGATTACGCAAGTTAAAGTTACTATGGTTAATAGTTTATGTATATTGGTGGAAGTAAGCGTTAACAAAGACACCTTTGTGTTCAATGTTTTGTTTTAAGCGCTTATCTATATTTCCTTTCTTATTATTTAGATATTCAATTTAAGCTAACAATCAAATCTAGACGATACAAATACACAAATGAAATATAGGCTAATATAAAATGCACTCTGTATATTAACACATTAACATTAACAGATGATATACAAAAAAGGGCATAATTCCGGCTATATCTTATGAGTACAAACTATTTCATTTTTGGACAGTATTTTCCATACTGCTTTTATTAAAAACACGGTCTCCACTCAAGAATTCATACTTAACATTACCGTAATGTTAATTCTAATATACTTATTCTTAAAGTTTAATTCTCTGTAGTTTACCACGTAATCACAACGTAATGATATCAAACCATTTAAAAGCTTTATATTTGGCTCATTTAATATGCTATTCGTTATGACTTATTTATATTATGTTAGTATATTTATTATTATAAATAAATTATAATTATTATTATTATTATTATTTATGTTAGTATATTTCAGTAATTATTTTATTTGCACTACCTACAATGGTAGTAATTCTTTCTTACTACACTACTGCAGATTTGCACTACCTACAATGGTAGTAATTCTTTCTTACTACACTACTGCTGGTTAACTGGAAGAAAATGCCGCATGGCATTAAGCTCGCCAGTGTACACATTGAAAGTGCAATAAAGTATTCATTCATTCAACATTCTCCAAAAAAATTTTAACGTAGAAAAGTTAATTTGTATTAATTTGGTATTTGCTTTAATACTTGTTATAAAGACTGCGTATTCGTTACATTATTTTTGTGTATAACATCTTCTGAACGTCTATTACTGCTGGATTTAAAATTTTTATTTTTGATTTCATACTTTATAGGTTTAGCATTATGGCCACAATCTCACTTGATGTTAAGTAACGTTGTGGCCCAAGTTGGTAAACTCGCTAAGCCTAGTGGAGAGACTGGCTTTCAGTTGCAACTGCCGGAACACAGCTATAGGTATTTAGCGGCAGATTTTCAACTTGTGGGTGATAGCTAGACAGGCAGGCATGAGAAAAAGCCCACCATGCTATGCTGTGGTTTCATCACGATGTTTTCCTTCCCCGAAAGCTTAAGCTCATTGCAAGGGTTCGAACTCACGTCTATTGTTACGACGTCAGTACGCGTTCCCAACTGAGAAACTTTAAAGGAGTCCACAGACTAGGTCAGATTCACAATATAAATATGTGTTTTATCGATACAATGATTATCAGCTAGTCTAAGAAGTGGCAAGTAGCTCTGCGACCTAGTTATTAACAACCGAAATGGTTAGAAAAACGTTACTAGATCAGAATATATTGGGTTAATATATATATTTCAAAACTATTTTCAAGGATCTATAATAAACTACACGGGTGGCAAAGCAGCCTAAACGATTTCCTCACCGGCTATCTTTGTGTTCAATAGATTTAGTTTATGTAATTATTTTCGACCGCCAATGGTAAATGCATTAGAACAGTTATAAATTATAATTGAGGTAATTCTGAAAAAATATACTGGACCTCTTAAGGCAACCATGACATGCAAATAGGTAGACAACAAAAAATAAAAATAAAATATAAATAATTTGACAAGCTTATAAAAAAAATAAAAACAACTATGATTTTAAAAGATACCAAAAAAAGCAATAAATTGTCAACGGGTGAATAATTATGGGAGTAATTGATAACTTATAGTCTCTCAACAGTCCCGTAACATTAGCCTTAATACTAGAAATAAATTTATTAAATATGACAATGTTTATACCGAGTTTCACACATTATTCCACATAGTATTATTCTTTACTTCATAAAAAATATTTATTCTGTGTTTGGGTGTACTTCTTGTTCTTTAATTGTATGTTTGTGGAAGTTGATCCCAAATCCAGACATTATAAAAAAATATAATTGCCTCTACTGGCACTTTGCGACAATTTTTACGTAATTTTTTTTTTTAATCTATGGATTAATGGTGTAATTACCTGTTTTAATACTCGTAATAAGGCAACTTAGACTCAAGGTAAGTTAATAACTTGGCTAATAGAATGATATAAACTATAAAACACTTTTAGTTTTAACGAAGTACACAAGTGTATGTTAATCCATACAAGCTTCTTGTTATAACTGAGGGAAACAGAAATCCTTCTTATTTATAGAAGGCCCTTGGTCATCATCGCATTAAATACATACATATGTCACATAAACGTATGTAACAATTATGTCCGTGGACACAATGCTAATGCTTACATTATCATATAAATCACCCGGTGATCTGTTTAGATGAAACGTGCCATTTACTTCCTCATTATCATGAGGCGAAAGGAAAATAGGTTTTATTTAAAGATTGTTTATAAAGAACAATTTATTTTTTAAATTGTAGATTGACTTGTCTTGAGGGTAAGCACAGTGCAATCCAAAAATAATGAGTACCGTCGAGATTGGTAATCAGTTGATAGTAGCCATTCTCATACCGGCCTGCAACTCTATCGGCAACTAGATATGTATAAGGTAACTGATCCCTAAACACGACGAACTGGAATAAAGTCAGTGTGACGGGTGTTCGCGACCCAATTGGGTAGAAATACGCAAGCGATTGTAAAAAAATATCCTTATATCTCAACCGTCTTATTTAATAGGCAGCACGTACTATTTGGTTCTTCATATCACTAATACTTCAGTCCACTGATTCGTTCTGGAGCTCCACTGTATCTGCCTCAGTATTATAAGACATTTATATTGCTACAACCGGAAACTAAAAGCGCTAAAAGCGAACTAGTGTGAATATGATTATTAAAACAATTTTTATAAAATCTCGTCATTACAATTTGAATTTATAAAGTTATTTTGAACTAACGTGTGAATATTGAAACCTTTGTAATATGAAATTTAAAGTAAAGAGACGATCAATGATAAAGCAAAAATAAAGAGGCGACCAATGAAAAAGCCTAACAATTGAAATAGATTATTAAAACAATTTATATAAAACCTCTTCATTACAATTTGAATTTATAAAGTTAAATATAACCAAATGTAAATATTAATTTAAATCCACGAAGTTATTTTGAACTAACGTGTGAATATTGAAACCCCTGCAATATGACATTTAATGTATAGAGAAGATCAACGATAAGGCTAAAAACAAAGCGGCGACCAATGATAATGCTAACATTCGTCCATCCTGACAACTTTTCGCGTCCCCGCGATACATAACAGATCACTTTATATAAAACGATAATTTTAATAGTACAACGTCCAATGTATATAGGCATAGAAGCCTAATAGCTAGGTAGTAGTTTAAAAGATTAATTGGATCATTACAATTACACGATGAAAGTCATATTGTGGTACAGAGACGAACAGCGTTCGAAAGTCATATTGTGGTACAGAGAAGATAACACGAACAGCGTTCGAGTCTAGTGACACGGATGTCAGTTTAAGAAGGCCCCTTTCCACAATTGTAAAGACTCACTTTCACTACTCGTGTTTCTCTCTCCGCTCAGTATAAATTATTCCCGATATAAAGATATCAAAAGAATCAAGTCAGTAATAGAAATTATAAATCTTACGTCCCTTTGGTAACGCTCCAGCTACGTACGATGAATAACTGCCCTCGATGATTCACTGTGTTCTATGAATCACTGGGTGGCCAATCTTTCAAATTCCTCACACTGCCTCTTAGCACGCTTCCACATTACATACATAGTAGATTTTGGAGGTTGACCGTAGCGTCCCGTGACTTTGACTAGAGTTTCGCTCATAGCTCGAGATACATGTGCACCTTGCACTGTAAAGGTTCGCTCATAGCGACAGAGGGTTCGCTCATAGCGATTTAAATGTACACTTTGCACTTCAGAA
The DNA here is from genome assembly GCA_039707435.1 of Actias luna. Taxonomy (NCBI): domain Eukaryota; kingdom Metazoa; phylum Arthropoda; class Insecta; order Lepidoptera; family Saturniidae; genus Actias; species Actias luna. Next base: position 8,026,789 of record JAZHAC010000006.1, on the reverse strand, counting down.
TTCGCTCATAGCGACGTCATGTACATATTGACTAGAGTTTCGCTCATAGCGAGATACATGTGCACCTTGCACTGTAAAGGTTCGCTCATAGCGATTTAAATGTGTACTTTTTACACTTCCGAGGGTTCGTTCATAGCGATTCTTTGCACTTCAGAATTCGCTCATAACGACGTCATGTGCATATTGACTAAAGTTTCGCTCATAGCGAGAGATACATGTGCACCTGGCACTGTAAAGGTTCGCTCATAGCGATTTTAATGTGCACTTTTACACTTCAGAGGGTTCGCTCATAGCGATTCTTCGCACTTCAGAATTCGCTCATAGCGACGTAATGTGCATATTCCACGTGGATGACACCACTCATAATGAGAAATGTACATCTCGCGCACCTCAGAAAGTTCATTAATAGTGACGTTATGTGCACATTGCACTTCAATGGCTCCTCTCATAGAGGTCATGTATACATTGCACTTCGATGACCCCTCTTATAGTTAATGTGCACCTCACGCACTTCAGAAGGTTCACAAATAATGACGTTATGTGTACGTTGCACTCAATGGCTACTCTTATAAATAGGTCATGTGCACATTGCACGTCGATGGCGCCTCTCATAGTAAATGTGCATCTCGTGTATTTCAGGAGGTTCACTAATAATGACGTTATATGCCTATTGTACTTCAATGGCACCATTCATGGCGAGAAGTTTTGCACTAAGACATCAGTGGGTCTAGTTCTTAGCATGAAGCACTTTAAAAGCTTCGCTCATAACTTGGTGTGTATGTTGCACTTAACAGTTTATGCTTATAATGCCCAGATGAATCCATACACCTTTAAGAACAGTTTATGCTTATAATGCCCAGATGAATCCATACACCTTTAAGATGCGTTGTTCTCACGATAATACTTCCAAATATCTCCAAAGAGTTTCTTTTATTTTACATTTTTTTGACATGTACATCACCGATTCTTGATTATTTTTATCGATAATTATCAAATAAAGTTCAATAGTTCGTTTCAATTTCGTCGCCAATGTTAAGACTCTTTCAGCATACATACATGTAGATAATATAACTATAACAGTCGCATCACTATCTTTGCTAATAAATAGTATTATTTAATAACCCTTGTACTTATAATTACTTTGTATCCATTAGTCTTTTATCAGATGATAATTTTTACAGTCGGCATTATAATGTGATCGTTGGATATTTTAATAGTCACAGGACAGTATGCGGCCATAGTATTACAAAACAAATGATTACAGTCTTGTATAGTGTTGAACATTAGGCAGAACCTTCCACATCTCACACAGAGCGATTATTATCTGCAAACGCCTTAGCTCAAGCAACACTTTTGAGGTGGTTAAAAAATGATCATTGTTTAGGCGTTGACCATACTGGGCAAGTGTTATACAGATAACGTTATAAAGCCGAACCCTAGCAAAACAATCCTGTACTTTCCAATTGCGGAACCGACAGGCGGGACGTTTGTGCTTCAATACAAAGAAGGTAGCATTGAGCTATAATCTATTCCGTCGCTTGACCTCGTCTGCCTGGGGCGCTATTCTACCTATCATTAGCAAGCCAGGCTTTTGCTACTCGGCTCGATAAATACGCATATTCAGCGTGGCAACGCTCAGTACATCAAGCTCAAGACGTTCTTCCAATAGAGACACGAAAGATAAATGTGGCTAGAAAAGTTAGCACCGACATCGGGCTACGTGATTTCTGCCGTCAATGGTCTGAATTACCTCTGCGTTTTCGGCTGTTGGGTTTCTGTTCAACGCGTTGGCATGAATCATGCCATTCTACTATACTCCTGAATCAAACTTCCTTATCCCTCGTCCCTCACATTAGATTATTGTGATACAAATCAATTGGTTGTAAGCAATCATCTTTTCTAAGTTCCTACATTTCTACGACGTTCGTTTCCATGACGTGCTGCTCGACCAATAAACGACTATCACTAAACACGTCCACGAGCACACCGCGAAGAAATAATAAAATATTCTCTTTCTTTTCATCAAACAAAATCCGACAACTGGCGGAGCACAGGAAAGGTAAAGTTGTTACACGAAGTTGTGCTCAGTTCACGCTTCGCTCATGCTCGACTCGTCTAGTGTAGGTACACCTTATTAATCTTCTCTATATTATTAATTTGCTTGGACAGTACAATCACGAGCCAAGATAGACTCTCTAATCTGAATTGGTTTTTTCTTATAGTTTAGAATAAAATAATTAAATATCCACTGCCATTCTTGACATTATACGTACCAACTTTTATATAAAATTATCAGGAACGATGTTGTATTTCAACGTAAGTTTTTGTGCCATTAATCTCTTATCAATGAAATCTTACACTAATTAAATATCCACTGCCATTCTTGACATTATACGTACCAACTTTTATACAAAATTATCAGGAACGATGTTGTATTTCAACGTAAGTTTTTGTGCCATTAATCTCTTATCAATGAAATCTTTTAGACTTACCACATCTTACACTTACCACATTCACATATGCATTACGAACCCTTTTAATGATAGTAAACTATCTGTTTTATGAAAGTATATCAATTATAAAAGATATCTGTTAAACGGTTTGACACCCCTCAGAATAACTCAAGAGTTTATTAGTATAATTCAGGTAGTAGTTTGTCTGGATTTTCGATTCAGAATCGAATTTCGGAACAGCTAAATTTTTCTCTACATTGCGAATGCTGAAAATGCACGGATGAAATAAATCCTGTTTTGGTTTCTCGCCTCTGGTTCAAATCTGTCTTTCAAGATGACTGATCTTCTTTCACTGGACTTGCGTCCACTCTTCTACTGGTCATTAGTATCATTTATCCGTATAGTGATCAAAGACCTGAAATAATTATCACGACCGTGTATCTACTTTCATAGTAGGTAATTCAAAATTCAACAAAACAGCAGAAAATAAGACCTCCGTTCACTATTGGACCGGTCATTAGGTATCATTAATCCGTATAGTGATCAAAGACCTGAAATAATTATCACAACCGAGTATTTACTTTCGTAGTAGGTAATTCAAAATTCAACAAAACAGCAGAAAATAAGACCTCCGTCCACTATTGGACCGGTCATTAGGTATCATTTATCCGTATAGTGATCAAAGACCTGAAATAATTATCACAAGCGAGTATCTACTTTCGTAGTAGGTAACTCATATTCAACAAAACAACTTTAGCGAGTGTTTTTATGTTAAAAGACATAATGTACACGACTTTGATTAGTAGGCAATTCAAAATTCAACAAAAGAGCAGAAAATAAATTTCTACTTTTTTTATTAATAAAGACTCTTCACTACTTTAAATAGTAGGCAATTCAAAATTCAACAGCAGTAAATAAGCATCTAATATACATACGTGAGTCATTTGTTGTTTTTTTATAAAACGAGACTTTCACGATTTTAAAAATTAGGTAATTTAAAATCCAGCATTCAAGAAAAGAGCAGAAAATAAACATTAATATACAGTTTAGTGGGTCTCGCATTTTTATATCATTTTCTTAATAAAATTGAGAGGGTGTTCAGGCTTTTAAGTGACTATTTATTTATGATACTTTTAAGCCAGAATATGACCTTGGGTAGAAATAATAATAATCACCATACCTTATTGCGGGCGTAAGATTACACCAAGGTGGAAGTAAATAATCCAATTTAAAAAAAACCTTGATGTTATCCCACTTCTTAAATGTAAAAAAAATATCCTTATATCTTAACCGTCTTGTTTAATAGGCAGCACGTACTATTTGGTTCTTCATATCACTAATACTTCAGTCCACTGATTCGTTCTGGAGCTCCACTGTATCTGCCTCAGTATTATAAGACATATTTATATTGCTACAACCGGAAACTAAAAGCGTTAAAAGCGAACTAGTGTGAATATGATTATTAAAACAATTTTTATAAAATCTCGTCATTACAATTTGAATTTATAAAGTTATTTTTAACCAAACATGTAAATATCAATTTGAATCTATAGTTATTTTGAACTAACGTGTAAATATTGAAACCCTTGTAATATGAAATTTAAAGTAAAGAGACGATCAATGATAAAGCAAAAATAAAGAGGCGACCAATGAAAAAGCCTAACACTTGAAATAGATTATTAAAACAATTTATATAAAACCTCTTCATTACAATTTGAATTTATAAAGTTAAATATAACCAAATGTAAATATTAATTTAAATCCACGAAGTTATTTTGAACTAACGTGTGAATATTGAAACCCCTGCAATATGACATTTAATGTATAGAGAAGATCAACGATAAGGCTAAAAACAAAGCGGCGACCAATGATAATGCTAACACGATACGTAAGCGATGATAGCAGAGTTGATAGTATGTAAGGGTGCCGCGTCAACAGACGTAAGTTCAAGTCCATCTGCAATGAGCTTAAACTTCCGGTGAAGGAAAACATCGCGCTGAAACCATAGAATAGTGGTAGGGATTTATCTAATGCCCGCCTGACTAGTTACTACTTAAAGTTGAAAATCTGCCGACAAATACCCGTAGGTGTGTTCCGGCAGTCGCACTTGAGAGCCAGTCTCTCCACTAGGTTTAGCAGGCCCACCATCTTGGGCCACATCGTCACTAAAAAGCAAGAGAGATTGTTGACATAACGCTAAACTTAAACTTTTAAAAAATTACCCTACTATTTGCCGCTGCCCCTACCCAAGTTGCCTTTTTCTAGATTCGCTTGCGTAAAGAGTAATCAAAAAATGTATGAGATGACAAGCTATACTTTAAATCGATTATATATCTCAACACTTAATCCCGTGATCAGTACGTGTTAAAAACTTGAAGTCTTTACTATGAACTGTGAAATAAACATTGATGGTGTGTTTAGATTTAGAGTTTTCAGCATCATCTGAGTATTGGAACAAGTGTTGAGATTGCGGTGGTCTTGATTCAGTCGGACGCATTATATTAAAATGTTTAAAATAATTATAGTTGATTGTATATCAAGAGATAATTTTTGTAGCCTTTTTTTTAAAGATAATACAATATTTTGGTCTGTGGAAACCAAGCTAAAAATAAATATTAATTATATAAGAAGGGAATTCGACTTAATTATAATACTAGATATAATACATCAGGCGGATCTTGACACATATATAATAATTTATGTTATTTATTTATTTAATGTCAGAGTTAATTTATACATAATTCTATTAATGTTAAATCGATGAATTGTTTTACTTATACGTACCTATACTTGTACTATAGATCAAATAATGTTCAAAGTCCACGGACTTACCACGTTAAGACTGAACACGGAGTTTTTGTGGCGATTCTATGTGCATGTTTGCAGTTATTATTTGTAATCCACTTGAATAAAATTAATTATAATATTTGCACAAACGACGGCCCGATGACGTACTGACACCATTAAAGAACTCGGATATAGAACTAAAGAACTGAACTCAGAATTTCGACTTGTTCTGTTTTTTTAAAATGCTTTATAATTATGCGCTTGATCTTAATCACGCCTGGTGGTAAGAATACTTGAGACCGACAATGGAGCACGCATACTTAAAAAATGCCAACTTAAAATAAAATATGATCAGATAATTAATAACTAAATAAGTTATTGAATTGAAAGTTATAGTGATCAGTATTATATTTGTATAAAATAATAGCTACAGATTTGAGAAAAAGGTAGTATATTAAAAAATATAGTTTGTCAAAATATGTAGTTGTCATTTTTGACTATATTTTTCGTAGGTAATGAAACCGAATATTATACACAGAAACGTTAACCATGCCGGTGGATTATCAAAGATCGACTTCAGGAGGCAAGGGAAATATCGGGATGTTCATTGAACGAGATACAAAAGTTTGCGCTGCCGGCCTACCTACATCGCAGCCTAATAAACGTGCCGGAGATTCATTACAACACTATTTACTTAAAGATGAAGTAGATGCTCTTATAAGTGACGCAATTATTCCACCTTCAACTCCACGACAACCACCACCATTACATCGCCCTATACGTCCCGATATGCGAAATGCCGGCCCCTTTGGTGATGTCGCTAAAATAGTAAATCCACCTATCAAAACAAAGTTCCAAACGCTTGTTGACGACTTTAAGGATACATTGTATAACTCTTATTGGAAGCAACCGCTCGGTAAAGTTCGAGATCCATTGTCCATGCTACCTGAAGGATTTCAAATACTGGATACGACGTTTGGTAGAAAGACTCCTTTTCACGGTAGGTTGTATGATATAGTATTGCCAAAAGAACCATTTCCGGACAAAACTCCACCATGTAAAAAGGTAGGTTATCAAACTAATCGTAATTACTGTTCGCCACCATACACGACTGATGTCACTTATGGACATAGAACGTTCGTTGATAAACGAGGAACATACGCTAAATGTTGTTTTACGGATGACAGGGTTGTGTCAGGGACGGCAGATAGAACTATTATTAATACAGTACAATCAAATTTTCAGAATATTAACCAACCGAGACTTGGCACAGTATTAGCACCATATAATAACATTAGTAATGTACCAGAAGGTTATTCATTTGGAAAACTAAAACCTCCCGGCAACCTTCCAGAATGCTTAACTTTCTGTGAAATAAATTCAAATCGGGAATTTTTCAAAAAATGTCTAAAACATTTAAATTCTCTCAGGAGATGTTTATCAAAGCGATTTCTTCCGGCATTTTTTCCAAACTTTTACTTAAATCTGAAGTATTTTGATAAAGAAAAGAGCGGTTGGCTACCGAAGAATATAGTTTACGAATATTGTGGAACTAAACTAATCAGGTTTGATCCGGCACTACTAGAAGCATTACTCTCGATGTGGCAGGCTTTTGATGGTTCTAATATTGAATATAAAACTTTCGTTCATGTAATTAACTACAGAGAACCATCACCAGAAATACCTAAGATAGATGATATACCAGTTGATTGTCTCGATTTTTGTACAACTTACACGGAAATGGTAAAACCAAATCAGGAAATATACAAACGACGTATAGCTGGTGTGCCCTCAGGTAGATATTTTGATATAGATTATCCTGTTACACCTGAAGCTTGTTGTAAGGCCGATCGAAGTTGTCTTCCACATGAATCTGATATGAAATCTTGTATTGCACCAAGCGTCTTTACTCTATATAATGTAAATCATAGAGATGTCTACGCTAAGCGAGATCCGCAAACAGTAAAAAGAGTATTCGAAGCAAGTGGAGAAGAATTTTCAGACCAAAGATTTAACGCTATTTGGAAAGAAGCTCAAAAATATCATTCTCAAGGTTGGGTGTGCTTTGAAACATTTCGCAGAGCACTAGAAAATTTTTCCGAAATTCCGTCAGATGAAATTAATGATAAACAGAAAATTTAATGCATATCTATCTTTAGTAAGTCACTTATGATAGAATTTTTTATTTATACATTATTAAATTTATAACATTTTGTTTGATTTCGAAAAATCTTTAACGTATTGGATGTTTGCCGTTGGAGTCGTATGTATTGACATAATATTTTTTCACACGTCAGTTTAGTTTCAAACTAAGCGTGGTTTCTACTTTGGTAACTAAACAGCTGACACATATACATTATATCTTTATATATAAAAATTTCGTGTCACGTTGTTTGTCCGCGATGAACTTCTAAAGTACTGAACCGACTTTATTCAAATTTTGCACACTTTGTGCAGTTTATTCTAGCATGAGAGATAGGATACTTTTTATCTCGATGAATGATTGTAACGCGATAAATGTCGGTGTTGTCGATGTGATTGACTACTCGAAAAGGCAGAAAAAAGTCTGCCAGGTCAGCTAGTACGATATATAATTCTATTAAGTGAGCACTTCTTGCATGAAGGTATATTAACTAACAGTTTGAAGGACACGTTGTACGTAGTCAGATTCTTGGAATTTATATAGTTTATATATATATATATATAAGTTTATATATATAGTTATATATTTATATTATATATATTTATCGTATAAACGCAGTTTTTTAAGTAAATTATATCCAATAAAATTATATTTACATTTGTGTTTTTATTTAAACTATGAGAACCCACATGTAAAATTGTAAAACGTAAATATATAATTAATATGTCATTTGAATTTTTTTAAAATAAATTCAATAAAAAACACCGAGCTAGGCACGGTCACCCAGGTAGGTACTATATTTATATATTTGACAACCGTAAATTCCATTCAGTAATTGGTAAATGCTGAGTTTCTAATTCACTTTTCTTTTGAACTATAAATAAACTATATCACACAAAATGCCACTAATATTATGTCAAATCTATACTAATCTTATAAATGCGCAAGTGTGTTTGTTTGTCCTTCCTACACGCCTTAACAAAGCAACCTATCAACTTGATTTTTGGCACAGAGAATGTTGAAAGGATAGAGTAAAACATAGGCTACTTTTTATCCTGGAAAACATCGAATTCCCAGAGGATATTTACTGGAATATCAGTAAAATTGTTCCTCCTTCACGTCTTCACTACTATATACTATATATGAAAGACATTAGCAAATAAAATTGCTCGAGCTTAAGAGTATCAAGAATTGGAACAAGCAGAAAGTCAGGCGGCTTTAATTCCCGCTGCATCACCGACTCAATCCCACCGACGTTACAATGAACAGGCTGATTGTTAAGCCGCTTTGAGAGCAGCCAAAATACCCACTCAAACATAACTCCGTTTGAATGAACAAATCGAACGCCAAGCCACTTTGAGAACTGCTGAAACGCCTAATCAAACCGAATTTAGCTCCAAAACATGATACTGTTATCCCAATTAATAATGACATTCTAAAAGAGATTCCTGCTAAAATGACCGAGTATTTGACATTAGACACCGTCATAGATACAGAACCGAGAACTTCATATCCTGCAGAGTTCTTGTATTTCCCAGAGCTGTCATGTGTGCCCTTACAAAAACAGAAATTGAAATTAGGCATTCCGGTTATGCTTATGCTTAATTTAGATGCGCCGCGATTATACAGCGAAACAAGGCTTCACGTCGCACAACTCGGGCAGAATATTGTTGGTTTCCACTATTTTGACAAGTGCAAGTAAAGTTGAAAATGTAATGATTCCCCGGATACCTATAATTCCCACCAATCTTGAATTTAGATTCAAAAGGCTGCAGTTACCTAGCAAGCTCTGTTTTGCCATGACTATAAACAAGGCACAAGTTGCTGCAGGTAGTCGGAGTACACATGGAAAAGCCAAGCTTCTCATATGGGCAGCTATTTGTGGTATGTTTGTGTCTTTCCAATGCTAGAAATTAACATACCTTAGCGGTTAATTGAAAGGCACACAACATTGTTTACACTGGCGTCCTTAAATAGTACTCTGTTCTGTATACATGGTCGATGTTTTATTCCCCAAAGTTAGTTTTGTAATTACCACATGCATGAAGCCGCGGGTATAATCCCATAATAATAATATGATAAATTTGATTCGATTTGTTTGTTTGTTTCTTTGAACCACTATCACGTTTTAACCGTTGAATAAATTTGGATGGAAATTGGCACATAAGTAGACCATTTCTTGGATTAGTACAAGGGATACTTTTTTATTCCGGTAATGTATTCCATTACAATAATAATTCAAGTTTAAAGTTATTTCAAATGTTTACGTGAGCGAATCCACGGGCAGAAGCTAGTAGGGTATAAGTACCAAATACAATTAAAATAAAAACTGGAACAGATTAAGATCTCGCTTAAAACTCATAGAACTGACGTAATACAGTGATAATGTGATTCAAGGCGAAGTAAAACCACAAATATTTTTCCTCAATTTATTTAACAACTAAATTATTTTGATTAAATTATAAATGCATCAATAAGTCCACGGTATCAGTCATTTATAATGCTAAAAATTATTTTAAAGTCAAGTTGAAAAGATCAGGAATAACCGTTACATAATTACATAACCGTTACATAATTATTTTTATTCATTTAAACTATTGATTTAACGTTAAACGCCCGTAGCTAGAAATTTATAGAGTCCATCTCTACTGGCACGGTTGGGGTCATATTTGTCGAGTAGCTCTAGAAACCGAGCTTCACTTTTAGCTTTGATGGCAAGAAGTAAGGTGCGAAAAGCTACTTTTTGTTTGGGGGTGCATCGTCCGCACGCTGTTGGTAAAGCTTCTGGTAAAGCACCTGTAAAAAATATTTACTCTTTAATATTGTACGCTTAAAACTTTCTCTTAACACAAAAAGACAAAACAAATGATATTTATATATACTAAATTTATTAAGAATTCCTTTTTGTAATAACATGTTTCATGATTATACGACTACCCACAACTTTATTTCTGTAATAAACATATTTATCACTTGTGGGTCTAAGTGTTAAATAGCTGCTAGTATAAAGTATATCAGCTGTTTAGTTAGCATAATACAAGCTATACTTAATTTACAAATAATTGGCAATGTTTGAATAGTATTTTCATATTTATTTTATACACTGTGTAACGTCATCTTTAAACATAAAGATTTTATTCTATGTAAATCTACTATACTACAAAAATATATTCTTTTAAAATACGAGCTTGGGAAAGTAAGAAATACAAATCCTACCGCAAATTGGACCAAATATTCTTGGCCCTATCTTATCTGCATGGTGAAGGTGGGTATAACATGTTTTCCTCTTCCACTCTATCAGCTGTTGTCTCAGTATTATCACCATTTATATACATATCATCCTTCATACTGTCCATCCATACTTTTTTTTCCTAACACGAAGAAAAATATAATTCGGTATTACCTCTCGCAATATACGCGCAAGCTACGTGAGGGGTGTCTGAAACTCACTTGGTACAAATCACCAGAAATACTCACGAAAAACCCTAGAATGATCACACATTCTCCCTTATTGCCAGGGACTAGGGGCAATTTTCGCATTGCTTTAAGTCTCTAGCGGGAGTAGCCATCCGGACTTTACATACCTTTCTAACTTCACAATATCATCCATGTATACCTTTTTCTATATTGCACACTTTCATATCTAGAAACCTTTATACTTAGCATTCTTCTAGTTACATGACTTTCAGCTCTCCTTATAACATGCTTATACTTATGTTCGTAATTAAAATTACAATAAAAATGAATTTCACATACTATAATGAATAAAAACATTGAAGATTCATTATTATATGTACGTTTACCTCGAACCATAACAACGAGTTCTAAATTAAATGTAAAATTAAGTTTCATAAACCACTCACGACTGCTCCTTTGATGGTATTACTTATGTATCTAGGTCACGTACCACGGTATACGTTTTAAAACTAAACTTTCCTGTTATATACTTTATAAGGTCAAATGTTACATACGTTTGAAAACTTTTCCGTCTTTTGTACATGGCCCTTTGTCCATAACGCACTTGTAGTATCCGAGAAGAATTCTATCATTCTGCAATATTGCGTTTATATTTATGTTGTCATTCCGTGGATAATTTTGCTGAGTGGATCGTGTCACCACCACCGTCAGCACGCACAACGACAGCAACCAACTCCTCATGTTTATGGGATTCCGCAATCTGGAAATTATATATTAAATAGTAATAAAAGCATTTTAACTGACTCATTGGTCTGTCGCGTTATTCTTAAAACTACTTAACTTTGCTGAAATTTGGCTTGCATATTCCTGTCACAAGGTCGTCACTGTGGACTGGTTTTACTATCACGACGGCGTAACGGGGGAAACGTGATCGAAGTCAAGAGCATCAGCTAGCATTTTATATAACAAGTAAATGTAACGAATCTCAGTTGTTTAAAATTATTATAACCTAATAGCGTCGTACTGGATCTTATAGGATCTTATATGATTATAATATGTCAAAAATCAGACCACGCTAAACTAATCATTTACACTACTCGTCTTTACATTACATCTACTGTTGATTAGGAACCAATGTTTCATTCGAGAGTAGTAGTTGGTCATGGTGCATGATGACGAACCATTTGCATGGCGCTAGGGCCTTTTCTAATACCCTCCTGGCTAGCTACTACCCTCAAGTTGAAAATCTGCCGCCAAATATCATTAAGTGTGTTCCGGCAGTGGCACTTGAGAGCCAGTCTCTTCTATAAAGGACGGCAACGAACCTGCAATTCCCCTGGTATCCATGGGCGGCGGTGATCACTTATCATCAGGTGACACGCTTGCTCGTGTGCCCATTATTACATAAAAACATAAAAAAGGTCAGTCAGGTCAGGTAGAAATTAAAGTTTTTAAGCGCCATGATCTTTTATTAATTTTACTTCAAGATTTTTAATGCGACTAGCCAGCGTGGCAGATCTTGTAGAACCAATACTTTCAATAAATTAAACTACTAATATTGATAGCACAGTTGGTAGTATGTACAGATGCCGCGTCAATGGACGTGAGTTCAAATCCACCTGCAATTAGCTTGAACTTTCGGTGAAGGAAAACACCGTGCTGAGACCATAGAATGGAGCTTTTTTCTAATGCCCATCGGGATAATTACCACCCTCAAGTTGAAAAACTGCCGCCAAATATATATATGTGTGTTCTGGCAGTTGCTCTTGAGAGCCAGTTTCTCCACTAGTCTTATCGTGTTCACAATTTTAGGCCACATCATCACTTAATACCAGATGAGATTTTAGGGATAACGTTAAAATGATAAACTATTAAAAAGACATCACTGTATTACGTCTGGTGTAAGTATGCGATTTTAGCGAGATTTTAATCTTCTAATCTTCTGTTCTAGTTATTATTTTAAATTTGTTTGGTAAATATACTATTTGGCCCTATTTAATGTTTTATTGGTATTTTGTTTGATAAAGTATATTTATAGTACTTTTCCAATACTCAACAACTCGACCACAGTGACCTATAGTGTTCAAGAATAGGGTACTTAGTGAAATAAAAATATCCTATCCCTTAACATGGCCCAAGAAACATGCATTTACACAGTTTAATTGAAATCGGTTCAACAGCTACTGCGATTAGAGTGATGAAATTTTTATATATAGATACCAGCTGACCTGGCAGACCTTGTTCTGCCTTTTCGATTAGTCAATCACAACGAATACAGTGACATCTATCGCGTTATGACCACTTATCGAGATAAAAAGTATACTGTCTCTCAAGTGGGATCAAACTACACAGTGTGCAAAATTTTATTAAAATCTGTTCAGTAATTTAGGAGTTCATCGCGGACATACAACATGACACGAAATTTTTATATATAAAGATTTATGATTGCAAATGCTTCTTTTTAACTGTATAATAATATAGTGCACAACACATTATAGTATCGATAATGGACCTACATTCAGTAAGCTTTTGGCATAAAATTTGCGGACTGGTAACGACCGTTAACTACAAATATTTCCTCTCGATATTATTAACAGGATTTGTACTTTGCTGCTAACATCCTCACCTTGTTGTTCCTATAATAACTATAGGTATATGAATCACAACGAGATATAAATAAAGTAAAAACATAAATATCACTCTTATAAACTGAAAAGGTTAAAAGAGATTGTTACTCTAGTGTGGTATTATTATTATCATTTTGGCTGTTATATTGACGAATATTGAATTCGCATTCCATTAGTTAAGTACTTTAAATGCAATACCACGGCGGCTTATCTTAATTTAAACTATTCAACCACTTAGTTATAATAAATTTATTCATTAGGTTTAATTAATGGACCGGTTTTGTAATGGAATAGGACCGGGTTTGCAAAAAAGCGAACAATTTTTTTTAACGCATGATATAAAAAGTAATGAAGCGGTGATAGCTCAGTTAGTAGTGTGTACGGACGTAAAAATAGGTTTCTTTTGGTTGCTTCTTTCATTAAGCTCATTTTTTATCATAATTCTTCTCAGTTACTTCACCAGATATGAACACCTACCGAAACGTAATAATCAACAGTCTGTTTATTTTTATTACGAAACGAGGTCTAGTGAAGAATTTACATTGTAAATATTTCATACGTATTTAGATGTCTGGTAGGTACTGTCACAGTCACTAAATGGTTAGAAATAATAAGCTAAATTCTAGGTAATTACTCACATTTATTTACGACTTACACTATTGTTAGAATAAATATATTTGTATAAACAATAAAAGATGTAAGTTGCGGTAGGCTTAGTAGGTAAAATTTAAACATGATAATGTGTCGTAAAGATTAGTGTCATAGGGTCAATAAGATACATCAATGCAATTAACACTACTATATGAATACCTATCATTACCTATAATTAACCTTTCGATAATTCCGCCAGATTTTATTCTATCATCCACAGCTTAAAAACTTATTTACAGCTAACTTTCACAAACATAACTTTCTAAGTTGATTTGGAAATGAAACAAATACTCACAGTTCAAAGAAAGTTCGTGTTAGACCTTCAAGATCGGCTGTCACTGACGGTATGGTTGTATCTCGACTCGACAGTGGGGTGTAAGCATTTCTCAAACCAGTCCCCATCGAGGAAGAGGTCGATGTAACGGACTGCATATAAAACATGCTCGGTCCGGAAATAAAGAAAGCAGTATGACCAACTTAATAAAATTCAAAGTGTGTTTTAATTCCTTTACAGACTAGCTTACCTCTCCGTTGCTAAGTTATTGAGATGTAAAAGAATTAATTTTTTGATACGATTTCAATTGATATATTTATTGTGACAATTAAAAATTTTAAGCTGTAATAATTTCAAGAGTAATTAATGTCTTCGAACATTAATAATTTTATATAATCTATAAGAAAAGATAATACAGAAATATTGCAAACATATGATAATTATCCGCACGACAAAGAAGCCTTTTCATGGATAAATAACCGCAACTAAACTATTATAAAGATTGTAAGTATTTTTAGAATACCGCTCCAAAATTACAGAAAGGTAAATTTGTAACAAAATATATTTCTCAGTTTTACTTTATGGCTCTATATTCTAAGAAATAGGAACACTTCCTATTTTTTTTTAATTCCAGCAGTTTATATGTGTATTTATTCAAACTAAATAAATTTGTACCTACGAGACTCTGGCGATTGTTGGTCCCATATTTGGTTTTGGTCATCACGGTTAACCATGTAATCCTTGATCCGTCACACCTTGCTGGTACGGTTATTGCCCGACTGGTTAGCGACCACCCTCGGGCTTAGGCTGCAAAATATACGTTCACTATGAACCTTTGTGTTCCGGCATAGTAAACGAGAACCAGACCTTTTCGACAAGGTCAGCAACATGGCTGTAATATCTCTGGTGTTTCAGCTGTATATAGGCGACGGTAACCATTTACCATCAGATGGGCTGTCTGCCTTATTGCTGTCCATTAACATTAAAAAGGTGGATTCGAACTCACGACCCTTGATGCGACGTCCATAAGCATTACCAATTGAGCAAACATCGCTTCAAATATGTCTTCAATTGCATCATCGTACGGTTCATCATCATGCCAATCATGCCAAGATATCACATAGAAATCGCTTGTTGCGGTGAAGTTCACAGAATATGCATTTTAATTTTATTTTGACATCTATTACCGTGGTCGAGCGCCATTTTTTTTTCACAATCATAAACTATGACAGTTTGGGGTACGTAGATGTAACACTATTGACAATATAAATCAAATTATTAATTATTAGTTTTATATGTTTCAACTAGCCAACTCTATGTAAAGGTTGAAAACTTGTACATAATATTTGAATGTACTTTCACAAAGGCTACATTTTGACTCTCTTTTAGCATTATTATATAGCCATCATAGAAATTCAAAAGAATACGGTCTACGTTACTTCTCGCGTCTTCAAGCTATTTACTATACGGGCTAATTAAAACTGGTTATTAAGGCTGTGATGCTGATTTAAAATCAGGATAGTGAATAGTTTCTTTTTTAACTAATAGGAACGTGCTATAGTATATGTATCTACATCACTTTCATTCTACATATAATAAGTATCGTGATACTCAAAATATTGCAATCTCAAATTCTTTTGTTTATTTATAGATATCTACAATTTATATCCAACTTATAATGTAACTGTTAAGTGTACGTTGTCTAGATATCTACTTTTAAAGTAGGTCTAGAGGCCTGTTTGTCGTGCAGAAACGGTAAATTTAAGAGGTAGGTATAAACTTATAAAGTCTTAAAATGGTAATATTATTATTACAATTAGTATTACGGGAACCTTTGTGATTAAATTAAATGCTAAATCAGCAAACTTTTTAAATTTAATGTTAATACATTTTTTAGTTTTTTTTTTTATGTCTCGTAAATATTAAATTATTAAAAATTCAATTAAAATCCGATAAAAATATTTATTTTTAATTTAATTAGATATTTAAATTTAAACTGCTTACTGTATTAATATTTATTATAGCATAGATACTTTTTAAATATTCAAATAAATTCTAATAAGTTTTATACTATACATATTTCAGTGACAATGAAATTCGAATATTGAATCAATAAATAAAAGAATAAGTTTTATTATTTTTTATTATAAAATTATAAGTAGTCAAAGTACCATAGTGCTGCTGCCAGTTATAATAGGTTAATTAAATTATCGTAAACATCGTGTGCTTCATACTAATACCACTGCAGCATAATATAAATGAAATATTTCGGAACTAACAGAATTAAAGCCTTATGAATAATTAATAGCAATAGGTTATAATGCGTGATTGCCAGTAATTTTTCTTCTGGTATCTAAAAATGTTTTTGTATACATTCGATAGTGTAATTACATTGATCGATGTGATGAAACCATAGCACGCCAGTATGGAAATTTTGAATTGTTTTTTAACAGTCACCAGCATATAGTGCACAGTAGGCCACGGTCAAGATAGCTGCCTCACAAAAATTGGCAAAATAGCCTACATAGACAGATGTCATAACAAATATATATATTTATTACCTTTAATACTTAATACCTTTAATATCTCCCTACCTTTAATATTTAATATCTACATAATTTATATAAGCCTTATAAGATAAGTTGTTTTTAAATGAAACTGCCATAACATATGTGCACGCTGCATATGTAATATCTTTTTTTTATAGTTTATAGGTTTAACGTTATGGCAATAATGTCATCTAATCTTAAGTGATGACACGGCCCAAGTTGGTGGACACGCTATACCTCTGGAGGGACATGCTCTCAACTTCAACTGCCGGAACACACCTATTGGTATTTGGCGACAAATTTTTAACTTGATGGTGGTAACTAGACAGACGAGGATTAGAAAAAGCCCTACCACCATGCTATGGTTTCCTCACGATGATATCCTTCACCGAAAGCTCAAGTTTATTGTAGGTGGATTCGAACTCACGTCCCTTGACGCTGCGTCCGTACACACTAAACTTATATGTTATTAGTTAAGTAGCCAATAACAGACCACAGCGCCACCTATTGCTCCAAGGATAGCGAATGGTGACGACGATGACTGAGTTGGTAATGTGTACGGACTCTGCATCGATGGACGTGAGTTCGAAACCCTAAAATGAGCCTGAGCTTTCGGTAGGCGAAAACATCGTAATGAAAGCATGGCATGGTGATAAGGCTTTTTATAATGTACACCTGGTAAGCTACCACCCTCAAGTTGAGAATCTGTAGACAAATTCATATAGGTATGTTCTGGTAGTTGCATTTGAGAACCAGTCCCACCACTAGTCTTAGCGTGTCCACCGTTTTGGGCCACGTCATTACTTAACGTTAGGTGAGATTGTGCGCACAACGCTAAGTATATAAAGTATAAAAGAAACCTCCTCCGATTAAAAAAAATTGATCTACTAACTTTCATGACGATAGAGTAAATGGTGAATTTATGGAACATTGTATATAATACTGATGTCCGTAACTTCATTTTCGTTTTTATCATAAACCACCCGAGATCACAAAATCCTTTCTTAAAAAACGTCTTAATGTATTAGGACAATAAATTAAAATTATTTCTTAATGTATGTCTTAATGGATTGTCTAATGAATGTCCCATTGTGAAAATAATACAAACTTCTCTTTTCTAATATGTAAATTAAATTATATCACAGCTGATGTTACAAACAAATTTTTTTGGCAGGTTTATTGTTATAAGTTGCTTATAATCAAAATTCGACTAGTCTTTTATATAAATAAAATGTAAAGACACACGGTTCTTATATTATCTAGTACTTGTTTACAAAGAATGTATGGAGAACACGATTTATTTGACATGTGTAATCCAAAGTGTTGCTATAGAAACTGTTTGATATTTAAATTGAACTAATAACAATATTGTTATCTTTATATATAACAATTTCGTATCACGTTGTTTGTCCGCTTTTAATCAAATTTTGCACACTCAATGCAGTTTGATCCTACTTGATAGATAGGGTACTTTTTGTGATCAAAACTCCATAGATGTCGCTATAGACAATGTGATTGACTACTCGAAAAGGCAGGACAAGGTCTGCCAGGTAAGCTAGTATATATTTTTGTATCTAAATCATCTAAAGATATAGATGTATAAAGGTAGTTTGGAATTTGTAAATAAAAATTATATAATAATTTTATTTTTATAAATGTTTTATTACTTGGGACAAAAAGCCTTTATATCTTAATATAGCTCAGTGTAATGAATCAGGAACATATTTCTCGATTACAGCTTTATACATATCATTGTATTCGGTTTTGAACTTCTCAAGGGTCGCTTCATACTTCTTCCTCTGGCTCGCAGTACAGTCACTGCATTTACTTTTCAATAATTTTGGAACATTTTCTGTGGAAAATATTTATTATGAATACAAGAAATATTTCTGTTCGCATGTTACAATTATAATTTAGTTTGTTTTCTAGAGCATACGTGATTCACAAGTATGCATTTTACAAAAATTGTATTGCTTGTTATATATAAAAAAACATGATGTATAAGAATTTTATTAATGTTAGTATATTATGGACTCCTAAGTTTCAGTGTATTCATATTTGTTAATACAGCCATGAACCGAAATAGATTAATTTACAAATGTAGAACAATTAATAAATCTGTATGGATCTATAAGAATTTTAATATTTATTGATTATATTGAACTATGTAAATTAAAAAAGTTATAAAATTAGTTTATACCAAAATTAGTACATACCAAAAATAGACACTCAATTTTGTTTGTTCATAAATTATGATTCCGTATGCGATTTTGTTCAGTAAAATTTGCCAATAAAGTATAAAATTAAATATATAAATATGGAGATGCAATCTAGACCTGACTACTAAATTCCAAACTTAGCAAAGTTTGTATTAGGTAACTACGGATTTATAAAAAAATCATATAAAGTTACATATAATACTGTAAATTATGCTCATCTAACAAGAGTCCCTCGTGAGCGAGGATGCACCCCGCGACCTTTTGGTCCATTAGTAGAACTTATTAGAACTACGTCATGAGGCCTTTTAAAAATTATATTGTAAATATTACTAGAAACACTGTATCATTATCAAAAAAATTTGCATACATATAAAAGAGCCATTAAGAGAATCCTTATGCTTACTAATATTATAAATGCGAAAGTTAGTTTGTTTGTTACACTTTCACGCCTTAACTGCTGAACAGATTATAATGAATTTTGTTATAGAGATAGATGGGAACCTGGAAACAGTGATAGGTTACTTTTTCACGCTAAAATTTTATTGTAACTGGGGCAAAGAGAGGGATAAACTTTTCTTGAAACTTTTATCGCGTCATCTGATTTGTTTGACAAAATCGATATTAACGCGAGCGAAGCCGCACGTAAAATCTAGTATTATAATAACATTGCGTGGTAGTAATAAAAACTTACAAAACAAAAGAAATTTTATCTAGAATTCCGTTGTTAAATCTCATATTATCATAGTAATAGAATTATATACTGTGGTCTCGGCGTTTTTTTTTTTTTTTTATACTTAAGGTTTAGCGTTATGGCCATAATCTCACCTGATCTTAAGTGACGATACGGCCCAAGTTGGTAGACACGCTAAACGTGTGGAGAAACTGGCTCTCAAGTGCTGCTGCCGGAACACACCTATTGGTATTTGGCGACAAGTTCACAACTTGAGGGTGGTAGCTAGCCAGGCGGGCATTAGAAAAAGCCCTACCACCATGCTATGGTTTCCTCACGATGTTTTCCTTCACCGAAAGCTCAAGCTCATTGTAGGTGCTTGGGTTCGAACCCACGTCCCTTGACGCGAAGTCGTGCACACTACCACTGAGCTATCATTCATCATTGTTTTATGCTCTACTTTGTAAAGAAAAATAAAAGAATTAAATTTCCTTTAATCCGCTTTTGCTTATAGCACTGAGGTGACGAAAAATAATTTACTACAGGAACGCAAACTAAAACATTTAATGGTCATAATTATTAACACAAAATTTACCTATTCTGTGTTATCAATGCAAAAATTGAATGTAGTTTACCTTTGATTAATTGGAAATCACCACACGGCTCGCGATCCATGAGGCAATTAAATGCCTTTGTTCTCAATTCTTTATTTTCCAATATCGGAATCGGGTCCACCTGGTCTACAAAATCACCCAAGGTTGCAGCAAACACCGCTGAGTAATACCAGAGTGTACACACAGCTAGGATCAACTTCATCTCAATTATCTTCTGTAGGCCTGCATATTAGTGTATTGGTTATAAATTAAATCATAAAGATGTTTATATTTTTTTAAACGCGTCGTGTTATGAACTGTGGTACGATTCCTCTGATGGTTAGAGGTCACTATTGTCTATAGACTCTTGCAGGATCAGTGATATTACAAGGACATTGCTAACCTTAAACCTATCTTCTTAAGGAGCTGAGCAAACATTACTCAAAAGAGGAATATAATATGAGACTATGGACATTCATATATGCGATCTTTTGTAGGGTGAGGGTATCCAAGTAGAAGGACATTTTCAACGAAATTTTGCTGTGTTACTAAGAACGTAGAATGATCATTGAAAAATAATGTACACTATACTGAATTATTAGAAAAAATTTAAAACACTTGCGCTTATTTCTTTTTAGTAGCAGGTTTAGAGAAACATTGTTCTTGTAAACAATTTACACAAGCATATTTTTTTAGATAAAACGTTATTGAAATACATTTAATAATTTATTCAAATTATAAGGTAATAATATTAACAACATACTGCTAAATAAAAAAAAATAGTTATATTTGTATATTAATAAAAGTTATGTATGTTAGAACTAATAATTTAATTTTAATAATCAGAAAAATAACATATTAAGGTAAAATATGGAACTAAATACCTCGATGTACAAGTTGTTCTCTCTAGTAGATAAACCGAGAAACTGATATGATCCTCTATTTATAAGCATATAACAGGATTAGAATTTCGTCATATAGTAGACAATTTTATAGAAACAATACAAATTACACATAGAAGCCCTATGGAATATTATGTTGTCTAGGGTTCACAACAATCACCCATAAACTTCATAAAAAATTATACAAAGGTATCTAAAATTAAGTAATTATGATTTTAATCTATCTATTATTATTATTATTATTAACTATTAATATTATAAAACTTACATTTTATTTAAGTTACTTAACTATCAACTTAACTATTAACTTTATAAAAAATCTTACAAGCACCGCATACTAAACGTATTTTCTATTACATACTATAGTAACTATAGATAATTAGATAATATGCAATTAACACAGGAAGAAAGAAATGTTAACAGAAGTGAAAGAAGATAAAAACTGCTACAGCGTACACGGTATAGGACTATCGAAGATATTTGTATTGTGTAAGATATACTAGTTAAGTGCATGTCAATGCTATATGCAACTGATTTACTCAGAAACTACTGTCCCGATTTGGCTGAAATTTGGTATTTAGATAATCTTAATAATAAGTAAATAAACCTAAGGAGTAATAATAATTATACGCAAAATATTTTCAAAATAATGTAACTTTTTTACTGCTGCGATTTACTGCATGTATGTGTGGGCAACTATGGTTTGCTTGATGTCTTACAAAGAAACAACTATATAGATAAACTCTAAATTAAACATTAGCTATATACAAAAATAATTTAATTCTTACGGTAGTTTCCTTAAAACCAGTTTTATGTTTCTTATGTATTAAATTCAGATGTGTGTTTTTCGCAATTCACGTAAGCGGCTTTACCGATATTCAGATTCCATTATTAGATATGTGCCCCTAGCCAAATTGCCTAACAACAATTGGATGAAGTTAAGAAAAAATAAAAATGTATTGTAGGGAATATGGTCGTCGAGATGTGTCATCCCATACATTATTTGTTTCTGATTTACTTTAGAAATTTTTGTAACACAACTTAGCTAGAGGCACTGCAGGATTTTTAGTAATAGTAACAGTTCTTTTTTATTTTCCCTCGTTTTATACACATTTATAAAGGACTAGCGTTGCCTCTATTGGAAGTAGCGTGCTGTTAAATAGCCTAAGGCCTTTCTCAATTATTGTTCTATAAAAATCAATAACATATTTTTTAATTCGAACGGGTAGTGCTTAAGGCTAGCATGTTTATAACATTAATACAGATTTCTTGCATAAACACATAATTTTCAGGGTCTAGGAACGTGCCGATATTTTTTTACTGGCAAAGAATGTGGCAGAATGTCTGGCTACCGGTAATATAATTTCAAATTCACATTTTTAGTTGGTTATATCTTTAAATATCATGCAACATCAAACCACTCGTATTATAAAACTTACAGTTGATTTATCTCTATTCATGTTCTCAGCCCACGCATTTAATTATAATTATCTACAATTCTATACCAATTAGAGAATTATCTATAATTGCGAAAATTAACTGCCGGTTGTGATGAAGGTGAACAGGTTTAGAGTATGTATTTAAATATTACAAAATTATAGTAATTTTACATGGAACTGACATCTGCCTATGTAAAAAATTTTGCCAATGTTAAGTGTATGATACCATTCATCACAGCTTCTTACTAAACGGGATGAGCTTTACTGCAAATGTGTACTATTAAGAACTGAACACAATAATGGAGAAGCTTACACAACTCCAACCAGCTTTGGTCAATCGTTCGTCTCCGCTGCTTCTGCACGACAACGCGCGACCTCATACTGCACAGCAGACGGCCTCCAGGTTGCAAGAGCTGGGGTTGAAAGCTCTCCGTCATCCACCGTACTCACTAGACCTTGAGCCTACAGTCTTCTATTTTTAACAGATTTTGGATAATTTCTTGGCGGTAAAAAAACTCAATACCCGGGAAGGAGTACAAAATATCTATGAAGAATTTGTTGCCTCCCGTCCAGCAGACTTCTTTAATAAGGGTTTCAATAAACTGTCATTGCGTTGGCAAAGATGCATCGATTGCATGGGTGATTATTATAATTAATAGAAATAAAGAATACTTTATAAACAGAACTAACGGTAAATTAACAAACAAACTTATAACAATTATTTGTAGACCACACAAGTAATTGTCTACTTCGGCGCGGCGGTTGCAGCGAGGCAACTGCTTTAACTCCTAGAACAACCGTGAAGCAATTGGCTATTAATTGTAATTTAATTTTACCATTTTTATAGTGAGGGTTTAGCGTTATGTTCACATTCTAACTTGATGTTGAGTAACGATGTGGCCCAAGATGATGGATACGTTAAGCCTAGTGGAGGGACTAGCTCTCAAATACAACTGCTGGAACGCACCTATAGGTATTTGGCGGCCGATTTTCAACTTGAGGGTGGTAGCTAACCAGGCAGGGATTAAAAGAAGACCTACCACCATGCAACGTTTATCTACCACATGGTTATTGACTTAATAAAAATAATATTTCAAGATGTTTTTGTATCGGAATATGGGTTTAAGTGGTACTACAAAGTTTACTAATAACCTAAAATCAATTTATTATACTCTATCAAACCTGCAGGAAATCAAACTAATTGATTCTAGCGATGATAAAGACAGTAAAACAAATTATTTTAATTGGAAAGTTAACATTTAAAAAATAGTTCTAATAGATGAATACCGACACGTGGTATGGTTTTGCAATAAACATTTAATTTTTTCCTGAACCAAATTAAATAATTGTTTATTTGTTTATGTAACTAAAAGAAATCTCCAATTCAAGGGTGTAAAAAGCAAATCCACTTTAGCCCAAAATTTATATTTTTTAAGTAAGTACACAAAAAAATAGTGCTCGAATGTAGCAACAATTTAGTTCACCTACTTACTTTAAAGTAACAATTTTGGTCTGAAGCGGATTTACCCATGAATTATAACCAAAAAAATTATTCTACGATTGTCTGCAATAAATAAGAGTATTCCCATTTACTTGGTTTTAAATTAATATGGTGTTTTGAAGAATAATAAATTAATTATTTATTTCAAAGTGAAGTCCAAGTTACGTAATTCTGCAGTTCCTTTTAATAACCGAGTCACTGCTTAGATACACAAACCTATGTTATTTCTATACTCTAAATGATTAATTTACCTGATTCATTGTTTCATCGTTATACTGGAATATGTCTTACGTTATTTTTACAATAAGTAGCTATATATAAGTTATCATAATATTTATAGTCATGGGTTTTTCTATATAAATATTCATTGACATTAAAGATTCATAAATATATTATAAAAAATTGAGGAAAATTTATATACATAGATATCATGTAAGTTCCTAAGATCTATTTAGATAAATATGTATTTAGATATACAATTAACTACATTCTTGTAAAACCTGTGGTTTTTATTTGTACAGTTAAACGCAAACCTTTTAAAACTTTATTCATTTCGCGGTTGCGATGTTGTCAGAAGAATGCTAATATAAATATACCAATCCAAGGTTAAAAATAGTTCACATAAAAACTGTCCCCTTATTGTAATTGAAGAACAATTTGTTTTTCTATTCTAATACATACTTTAAAATACCTACATCTAAAGTACGTATAGTAAATTACATTATTGAAATTGTATGGTTTAAATTAACGTTTTACTGTTATTTGTTACGGTATAGGTGAATGATTAAATCAAAGTTATTAGAACAACACAATAGAATTATAAAAAGGCTATTAAAATATTTTTCATATCAAGTCCGTTTTTAATATCCATCTATTAAACTCTTAGCGTGAGTAAGTTTTCTATAACTTTCTAGCAGTATATTATTCTACTAAAATTTTCCTATTTATCGCCAGAAATTTGCAAACTTTAATAAATAAATTAATCATTTTCTTCTATAACATAAATAATAATAAAAAAAGAGGATTTTAGTTAATTAAATCGATGTCAAATTATTTACATAGGCCCTATTAGCTGACTGTAATGCGTTAAAAATCTCAAGACGGTCCTACGATAATATCCAAATTGTAATCAGATCATTGACCTTATTTATATGTGTGTTTTACTACTGTTAGTGACTTGGTACAACCGTTATTGAATAAAAGAAACAAAACCTCTGTTACTCTTAGATGTTATTTGTCAGTACACTACCAAGTATTTATTATTCAATTAATCCTTACTACTGATGTACCTTCAGTACTTCACCATAAAGACAAAAATCATAAGGACGATTGCATAATCAATAATATTTAAAAACCATATATAGGTATTCTTCTGTAGTACGTATATTAAAAAATTCAAAATCAAATCATAAAAACTTTATTCAATTCAGGCGCTGGGAAGGCGCTTATGATCGTCAAAACTACTGAACGTTCGGAAAATAGTCTAATCATCGAGAAGAACCTATCATCGCGAACCTAACATCAAGAATTAATATAGGACATAATAAAATGACTGACCGCTACTTAATATTATATATGCGTAAGTAACTCTTGTCTATCTATCTGGCACGCTTTTACACTTGAACCGATCGATTTTTATGAAATATGGTAAAGAGTTACACTAAACCTTGGCAAAGGACATGAGCTACCTTTGGTTGCAAAAAAAGCTTGAAGGAGTTAACATAGGGTATGACAGTTCCTATGGAATAGTGTGTTATTGACGAAAGTAAAACTTTGTGTTTGGGCATTTGATAAGAAATGAATAAAAATTTGTTCGACGTTTACATAGCTAACCTTACAAAAAAACAGACCGCCTGTTAATGGTTTGCCCGCTTCTGTTTTGGCACTTTCGACCTGAAAAATGAACCTTGAACTTTCGTTAACAATGGCGTATTAAAGACGTCTGTGGAAGCTGATAATACTTAATATTGGCTCAATTAGCAGCACTTTTCGACATTAGTATCAAAACATGATTGGTACTATTGCTTGAAATTGTTAAGATACAAACAGATTGACAAACGGGTGCCTTACGAACTCAATGATCGACAGCGCGAAGTATGCGTTGAGACCTGATTTGCACTGCTTAACAGGCACATAAATGAAGGAATTTTTAAACACATTTTTACCTGCGATGAAAATGAACTGTTTGACAATTGCAAGTGCTCAGCAAATTGGTTGGATCCTGGTAAGGACTTAACCAAGGCCTAAACGAAAACTTACCCAACGAAAAGTGATGATCACTATTTGCCAGTCTAGCGCCAGTATGATTCATCAAACCTTGTTACCAAACTGGATGAGCCTTACTGCAGATGCGTACTGCGAAGAACTGAACATAATGCTGGAGAAGCTTGCACATCTCCAACCAGCTTTGATTAATCGTTCTTCTCCACTGCTCCTGCACGACAACGCGCGAACACAGCATATGGTCTCCCAATTGCAAGAGCTGGGTTTGGAAGCTCTCTATCATCCACCCTACTCACCAGACTTTGATTGAGCTTGACCTTGATTTTTTATAGAATTTGGATAATTCCTTGGCAGGAAAATACCTCAATTCCCCAGAAGCAGTACAAAATATCTTTAAAGAACTTTTTGCCTCCCAGCCAGCTTATTTCTTCAAGAAGGGCTTCAATAAAATGCCATTGCGTTGGCAAAGATGCATCGATTGCGAAGATACCTAATATCAACGCCCAGCCTAAAAGTCACTCACACTTAAGACTGTATTGCATTTACTCATTCGTGACAGCAAAGATAGCAAGCATCCATGTGTAAGTAGAATAAAAACAGAATGGTGGCTATTCGCCTTGCGACTCACGCCAATCATGTATTTAATGGACGCTCGCTTAAATGACTGACTGTCTATGTATTTTATTTATTTAGGTATATTAAAATTTCATTTACAAAACAATCAAGTAAGGACGGCGAAAATGAAAGCTGCGGGCCGCACGTTATCCGCAGGCCGTGGGTTGCAGACCCCTGACTTAGTTCATTATAAGATTTCTATATAATTTCCAATTCTGATGATAAGAATTTGTCGTACCTATTGTTACACTATAAATTGTAATAAGTAGCAAGGTATTGCGTATAGTTATTCGGTCAGAATATTTCTTAGTACGTCCACTTGAATTGTATTGTGATTGCTGTCTTTATCTATTTATATATATATTCCATTCCATCTATTTCCTGACTCATCATTAAAGGCAGGTATGAACGAATTTTACGAAATTTCACTCTTAACTGGGTTTGCTGGGGCGTTAATTAAAAGAAAATCACGTTTTCAACCTTTTGCTCTTATATATATAAAACTTAGCCAGAATATTATTTTGGCATATCCAAAATTAACAAGAACTAATTTTATGAAAAGGCAATGCGTTGCCGTTAAAATATATATATATATATATATATATATATAAAGCAGATAAACCGGATTTAAGTGGAATTAATTAATCAATTAATTTTTTTCGTTTTGGTGATTTTTTTGTTGGATACAATTTTATTTAATGTAGTAGTTGATGATAATTTATTTAGTAAATTTTTTTATAGTTATGATGAAAATAGAATCTTTAAACTATTATTTTAATTAAATTTTATTATAATACTTACCCAAACACAAGAAAAGTTTGATCATGGAGCGTTAAAAATAATATCTATATTAATATTATAAAGCGCAAAAGTGTGTTTGTAGGAAGTATATAATAGGAAACATATAATCAAACTCAAACAAAAATAACCATAAACAACAAACATAAAGTAACACCCAGATTGAAAAATGATTTTTGGATTAAACAAATTATTGTCTTATGTTGGGTTCGAATCTACAACACTTCAGCGTTGCGCTAGCCGCGAAGCGACTGCATGAGCACGTGCAACAATCGTGCAGTCACATTGACGTGCTACACACCTGATGGCTGGTATACTTCACCATTTTCATGATTTTTATTAATAATACTTTATTTTCCAAAGTGTTTTATTGACGTTGTATTAATATTGTATTTGTAATATTGTATATTAGTGATCGCCGTTATATTCTAGGCGACTTTAACGCTCGTGTTGGTCAAGACCAGGCTACATGGCCTGACTTGCTGGTAGTCACCGTATTGGCAAAATTAATGATAACGGTTAACGACTCATAGAGTTCTGCTCACAGCTTGGACCATGTGTTACCAACACGTACTTCCAAGGCAAACTAATGCGCAAAGTTTCATGGAAACACCCTCGCTCTGGTCACTGGCATCAGCTCGACCTTGTCTTATGCCGGAAAAAAAACCTCAAGGACATTATACACACAAGATCTTTTCATAGCGCTGACTGCGAGACGAATCATTCTTTGATTGTTGCACGAATTGCCATTACTCCAAAAAGATTCACTTGGCAAAACAACCAGGTATGAAGAAAATAGATCTTCAAAAAACCGTGGACCACGAAAAAGTCCAGAAATTCGAGGTCATGGTCAATAACGAAAAGTTTGCCGACGAGTGGTCCAAGATTAAAAGTCTACTCACTATTACTGCTGGCAAAGTTTTTGGTTATCGTAAAGCTAAACAACAAGACTGGTTTACCGCACACCAAGAGCGACTAATACCTTTGATCTCTTCAAAACGTCAAGCCGCATTAAAACATCGCTTGTGTCCAACCCAGTCTACGCGCGAGAAACTGGCGCACGTGAAAGCAAACCTGCAGAGTACCGCACGGTATTGTGTTAACGCATATTGGACTCGTTTGTGTAAAAGTATACAAACATACGCTGACGCGGGCAACATAAACGGCGTCTACTCCTGTATAAAACAAGTGCTCGGACCTGTTATTAAGAAGACAGCGCTGCCAGAAGAGTTAGATGGCACAGTTATCACTGACCGTGGTCGTCAACTCGAACGCTGGGTTGAACATTATACTAGTCTCTATTCGCGGTCAGCTGAAATCAGTCCGGGAGCTTTACAAGGCTTATCGCCTCTGGATACTTGGACTGTTTTAGATGAACTGCCCACCACAAAGGAGTTTGACCTAGCTGTCTCGCAGCTTAAATACGGTAAAAGTCTCGGGAGTGATGGCACCCTTGCTGAGTTAATCAAGCTTAAATGCATGACTCCTGTACTCTATCGTTTACTATGCAAATGCTGGGAAGCGGGGGAGATACCCCAGGATATGCGAGACGCAAGTGTTGTCACGTTGTACAAAGGAAAGGGTGACCGCAGGAAAGGGTTCCAGATCTCGCTACTAAAATCCAAGCGTTATCGAAAGGATTTCTTCGTAGATTCTCTTCTCTTTGCCGACGATGCAGCCTTCGTCGCTAGTTCCAGTGATGAGCTTTAAATTATGATGACCAAATTCACGAATGCCTGTGAATTCTCAATGTCCATCAACATCCGGAAAACAGTTGTCTTCGCTCAGAGCAGTGCAGAGAGCCCAATTATTTTACTCGATAACAAACCGCTAAAAGTGGTCGACAGTTTCTGTTATCTTGAGTCCACCATATCGAGTAATCTGTCACTGAATAGTGAGATTAATATTAGAATCGGTAAAGCAGCGACCATGTTTGGAATGTTTAGTACAAGAGTATGTAGAAACAAACACTTCACAATAAAGACCAAGATGATCGTGTATTAAGCATGCGTTTTGAGCATACTCTTGTATGGAGCTGAAACCTGGACTTGGTATGCAAAACAGGAATATCGACTTAAAACCTTTGACATGCGATGTCTTCTATCCTAGGTTTCACTTGGGAGCACAAAATTACAAACGAGAGGATCCTGGAAATTGCAGAGCTGCCAAGTTTCACAGCGTTGTTGAAACAGCGCCGATTGCGCTGGCTTGGGCACGTGCATCGAAGGGAGTCTTTCCGTTTGCCGTGTCAAGTCATGTTAGGTGCCATAGCAAATGCAAAAAGAAGTGTTGGACAACCGTTGCTACGTTTTAAGGATTGCATTAAGCGTGACTTGATTGCTTGCAACATCGATCTTGCGGGATGGGAGAAGCTTACTGAGGTTAGAGACGAGTGGAGGAAACTAGTGCATGATGGCATGGTAGCGCACGACAAGGCACGGTTTCTCAGCCAGGAGCATAAAAGAACAATGCGGTACGATCAGGCGGATAGTACTGGACGAAACTCCACTTCTTTATGTTCTTTATGCGGTCGACAGTGCCGATCACAGATTGGCCTATACAGCCACGAAAAAAGTGCTCTCAAATACTGCTTTAACCGTCTGTCATAGACGTAGAGGCCATTGATTGATTGATTTAATATTATCTAAAATAATCTCGTAATCATCTTGAGCGCTTCATTCAATTCAAATGTTTTTTTAAGAAAGAATTTCTCTAAAATTCATCCCTAACAACGTGAAAGAGAGTGCTGAAGTTTATATGTAAATCCATCTTTTTACGGTTTAAACTTATTTCAAACTCTCTATGCATACGCATTAACACAACTAATAAACTGCTCAATTTTTCATTACTTTTATCCCCATAGTAAAATTTGTAACATTAAATTTCAGAATATCATCTTCACGTGTACCAGTATTATTATTTGTGTAAAATGCTTTCAATTGTGTTAAACAATTTTTTTAATTATTTATTTCATTCCATAGCAAAATGAAGATTCGTCTCTTGTTTGTAATCGCTCTGATTGTAATCGCTGTGGGCATTTCATCCGTCATTGCCGGCGATGGTGACGTATTTGACAAAATGGATGTAAATGGTATTTTAAATGACAGAGAGAGGCTTTTAACGGCGTTTAACTGCCTTATGGACAACGGTCCGTGTGGCGAATTTCAAGCAATGAGAGGTATGAATGAATGAATACTATATTGCACTTTAAATATATACACCGGGGACCTTAATACCATAAGGAATTTTCTAACAGCTAATCAGCTCCTGAGTAAGAAAAAATTACTACCATTGTAGGTAGTGCAGATCAAATAATGTATGAAATAAGTATATAATAATAAATATATTAATATAATATAAATAATTCATAGCGAATAGCATATTGAATGAGCAAAATGTAGTAAAAACAGATACACTAAATATACATACCTACTTACATATATACATACATATTTACAACACCACTCTAGCTCTTGTTTATTAAGCAAATATAGTTGTGATTTAATCTGGCACGGGGATTGGTATCTTGAATTGGTAACGTATTCCACAACAGTATGCCTGTTATTGTAAAGGAGTTTGAGTAAAGTGTCGTACTGTGTTCAAGGATCACAATGGTGTTACTGTAGAAAGAACATAGACCCCGACCGCAAGCTATTAGCAAAGTAAAACGTTTCCGGAGATATTCTGGAGTTCGTGGATTAAACAAAACTCCATAAAGTAAATGCAGCAATTGACCATTCCGACAGTAACGGATTCTAAGCCAATTCAATTCTGGACGAGACTACGAAATGTGATCATACATACGCAGCTCAAAAATATAATGAATACACACATTACGATCAATTGGTTGAAGTAAGATATAAAAAATTTTGTTGCCTCCCAATCAGGTATAGTTTATTACCACCATGCTACATTATTGAGCATGAAGCGCCACTATAGTAGGAATTACATTTTGATCGTATCCAGCCGAACACAACTATGTTGCCTTACCATCCAGCAAATACAATCACTCTGTTCATAAACTTATGTCTTTTTATTTACGTTACAAATTCAGATTTTATATATTATTTACTAGCCAAAGCATATAAATAAAACATGATTCACAAGCAACGGGAAATATAGGAAATATTTTTTCAAAAACAGATCAGCATCTAGGCGACTGAGCTTAGCTGCTATTTGTTTCCGAAAACATCTAGGTAGGGTTTTCTTTAATGTTCATCTGACTAGCTACCACTCTTAAGTTGAAAATCTGCCACTAAATACCTATAAGTGTGTTTCGGCAGTAGCACTTGAGTGCCGGTCCCGTCATTAAGCTTAGCGTGTTATCATCTTGGGCCTCATTATCATTTGAGATTGTAGTAGCCATAACGCTAATCCTATGAAGATAAAAAGTAAAGTTCGAAAAAATATATAACTTGTTATCTAAATCCATTATAATTATTACAAAAGCTTATTCGATATTTAATAGGCTTACAATCTTATAAATAAATGTATAATTTTCAAATAATGAGTCCTAAATGCCCCATATAATTAATGATTCCAGTGTATATCCACTAAAATTATGTAATTATTTACTGGTAATTTTAAATTGTACAGTAAAAAAATAAATATAAACCCAATCTAACTTCTTGCTCGCTTATGTCGCCATTCCAGATGTTTTCGAAACCGGTAATGGTGTTATAACGTCTAGAACTATCTGAGTCTAAATTTAATAGCGTATTTTAATTATTAATGTATAAGCAAAAAGATTGTGAAAGCAACAATTACAATAAACAACAAAATATTTTGTAATCTGATTAAATATAAATTAATTATTTATATTTATGGTTTTACAGATAAAGCTTCAAACATATTCAATAGCAGGTGCGCTGATTGCACTCCAAGTCAAAAGGCTAAGTTCGACGAGTTCACAACAAGGTTAAGCAGTGAGCACGGTG
This sequence comes from Actias luna, assembly GCA_039707435.1. Classification (NCBI taxonomy): domain Eukaryota; kingdom Metazoa; phylum Arthropoda; class Insecta; order Lepidoptera; family Saturniidae; genus Actias; species Actias luna. The sequence goes on along the minus strand of JAZHAC010000006.1, from coordinate 7,993,991 downwards.
CTAGTTACAATAAAATGATTGCTAAATATGTAAACTCTCGTTAACTCATACATGATTATTACAATACAGTATAATATTAAATAAATTGTTATGAAGTCTAATCATTCTTATAATGCTTTGTTTATCTCTTCCGTGCCCAGCAATACGGTAACAGTTTGAAATCAATCTAAAGATACCATAAGATAAAATAATAAAAAAGTAGCTAAGTATTCTTGTTTACTATTTTTTTTACAATTTAGTGTTATGGCCATAATCTCATCTGTGACGATTTGGTCCAAGGTGGTAGACATGCTAAGCATAGTGAAGGGACTGGTTCTCAAGTGCAGCTGCCAGAAAACCCCTATCAGTATTTGGCGGCAGATTTTCGACTTGAGAGTGGTAGCTAGCCAGGCGAGCATTATGAAAAGCCCTACCACCATACTATGATTTCATCAGGATGTTTTCCTTCACTAAAAGCTTAAGCTCATTTTAGGTGGCTTCGAACTCAGTCCCTTGACGCGGTGTCCGTACACACTACCAACTAAGCTATCATCGATTCAATGTATGACACATATATATAAACCTCCTTTGGGGAAGTACTTCTGATCGTTTTTTATGGTTAAACCAACCATGAACAGTTTTTACATGCCAGTTTTACATTACAATTATAGTCAAATCAGTTTCTTGCCTATGATATAAGAAGAGATCCGATCCAAAAGGAGTCCACAATGATATTAAATATATTACTGTTTTTATACTCCAATAATATATTATTTTGTATAAAAAAATATTTACATTCACAAGCTCTAAAATAAAAATAAACTTAATTTGACATTTTTATACAGCGAGATATCTTTTCTTTTAAATGAAAAAAGTGTGTTCAATTCTTCAAAGTCTTCAAATTAAACTGTGATTCTGATCAGACTCTATTCTTTGAAAGTGATTATTTTTGAGATCTTGAAAATGGGCTTCCGTTGACGGAATTTCAAGGTCCAAAATACGATAGCATTCAAAATAATTTATTTTTCTTTTAATTCATGACTTTATGTTCTTTAGAGGGCTGCATGTGACATTTATCCAGCGGACGATCAAAACGCTTCCAATATTATACGATTTATCAAATTCTGATAAGTAATTAAAAATTAACAAGGAATATATGAAAATTCATACATACATACCGGTCAAAATGATAACCCCGTTTTTGCATCGCCGTAGTCGGGTAAAATCTTTTACTACAGAAAACAATTCACCGTTTATTTGATTTTTTAACCTAAAGCATTTACCAATGAAAAGGCAAAATATTAGTAATTTATGCTACAAATAGCTGTATATAAATAATATTATTTCCATTTCATTGTTTTCAAATGAATATGCTGTTTTAAAGACTAATTAATTAGTAATTTATTTTAAAGTGAAGACCAAGTTACGTAATACTGCTGTTCCATTTAATAACCGCATCGCTGCATAGCTACGTAGAACTTTGTTATTTAATTACTCTTAATGATTCATTTAATAGATTCATAGTTTCATTAGTCATGTATTCTCCACATCGTTATATATAGATAAGTCTGAAGTTATTACATTAAGTACCTATATATAATATAAGTTATCATAATATTTATAGTCATGGTTCATTCTATATAATTTTTTATTTACAATAAACATTCATAAATCTATAAAACATTTGAGCAAAAATTCTATATTTAAATATTATGCAGATTCATAAGATCTAAATATGTATTTAGTTATACAATAAAGTACATTCCTGTAGAACCTGTGATTTGTATTCATACAGTTAATCGCAAGTTTTTTTATACCTTATTCGTTTCGCGGTTTCGATGTTGTCAGAAGAATTCTATTATTAATATACTAATCCAAGGTTAAAAATAGTTACCATTAAAGGTGAGACATTATTGTAATTGAACATATTTTTTTTTATTCTAATACATACTCTGAAATATCTACATCTTGGGTACGTATAGTAAAATAAACTGATATTATACGAATTCATTTAACGTTTACTGTTATTTGTTATAGTATAAGCCATTTTTTAGCTAAGTAATTAGAACAATACAATAGAAAATTATTACACAAAATATTTAAAAAGTACACGTAACAAGTTTCTTTTTTAATATTCATGTATTTATCTCTCAGCATTACTCTGTTCTCTACAACATTCATGTGGTATATTATTCTGCTAAATTTTTGTTATTTATTACCAAAATTATATTTCAAACTTTAATAAATAATTACTTCATTCTTTATATTATATATTTAATTTATTAACAACATAATCTTAAAATTAAAACGTCAAGAACAACAACTAAACAGACACTAAAGCATGGACATAATAAGTCCATGCACTGAACTGACTGAAAATTACAAAAAATCCACAAACTGCATAGATAAAATATATTTTGGATGCGAAATGTCACAGAATATATAATCTATCTATGAATTTTTAATATGTTTTGACTACAAAAATACCATTCGTATGTGTCTATTATTACTGTTTAGGAAATCATTAAAAAATTAGACATCTATAATATAATCAAACCATTTAAATATGTAGATTTTAATTAATTGAACCGAAGTTAAATAATTTACATAAATCCTATTAACCTATGGTTTTGTGTTAAAAACGACAAGAAGGCCGTTCGATATCGTCAAAATTGTAATGAGATCATTGACTTTATGTATATGCATGTTTTAATACTGTTAAAGACTTTGTTAACTATTCTTAAATAAATATAAATAAATATATAATTAACCTTAGATGTTATAGTCAATAAGAAGTAATTTGTGTTTTATTAATCCTTGTAATTGCTGTCGTGCTTGGCCATAAAGAAAAAAATCATTGCACAGGTAGGTCCTCGCCTTTAACATTTGGTTCCGGAAATTTTAAGTAAGAATAAAAATTATAAGGACCATTGCATAAACAATAACAATCTAAAAACCGTGTATATTCTTTTATAGCAAGTATATATTAAAAAATTAGTATATGATATAATAAAATGATTAATCTAAGCTAATATTATAAATCGGAAATGTTTGTTCAGAAAACATCACGCTGCCCCCAATAGGAGCAAAGCTGTATTGATAAAAGATACAAAAACGGGCAAAGATTATTGAGTAATTTATAGGTCCACGCGAAAGAAGTCGCGAGAACATCTAGTATATTTATATATCCGAATAAAAACATTTATCCTTATATTAGTGTACGTATATTATAATACTATAGGAATAATATTAAGCTGGGAATTCTAAGAAAACAAGTCGAGTTTTCGCATCACTTAGTGCATTATAATGATTTCTACATAATTTCCAATTCTGATGACAAGAATTTGTCGTCCCTATTGTGTCAGTATAAATTGTGAGTAACAATTGAATCCTTGTTTATGCAGTGTAGTCACCCACTCCAACAACCCAGGTATTGTGTGTAGATATTTTATATATATTTTTTTTTTACATGATCACTTAAATATTATTGTAATTTCGCTGTTATATACATATTTTTTTTTAATATATTTACATGTTTATATATTTATAAATATATTATCTGGCATTATGTATACTATTTTATATTAAATTAATTAGTATAAGGAAAATACTAATATAGGTTCCAAAAATAAAAATATCATAAACATATCTTACAATATGTGTTAAAGGTTATTACAAGGCTCATATACGTTTTAATTATAGTATAAAAATAATGATTTAACAATTTTATTTAAAATATATCTAATTAATTATACCAATACAATAAAGAGGTAAAGTTTGTGGGTTTGGTTGTTCGTGGTAATTTTCGGTAATCCTGATACGATTTTAAAAATTCTTTTAGCTGTTTATTTAGGTACATCTATATTTGAAGCAATTTATAAAGAATACTGTTCACTTTGTATTCCAAAAATAAGTACTGAAATAATTTTTCCTGTTCCACGCGAACGAAGTCGCGGGCACAGCTAGTAAGCTATATAAAATACGATAAGGTGTAAATATCCGTCAGTTAGTCACGGTTCGGCTCTTGGAATCCCTCAGTATATATCCAGTTGTCGACAGGTTTAAAGGTCAATATGACAGTGGTGGCCGTCAATGATTACAAATTTCTCCGCGATCACCGTTGTTTTATTTTATTTATACGGTGATTACCACCATACTAAATATTATCTCTTTGCATTTTTTATGATAAAAATACGCTAAAATAAATTATCATATACATATATAATATTTAGCAATCTTTCTGTGTAAAATTTACCGTCCTTACTGACTCATCACCGCCTGTCCCAAATTATTAAGAATTTAAACTTGTAAACATTGTTGTTTAAAAAAGGGATTTTACTAAAACCAACACCTAATAATGTGAAATGGATTACTATAGTTGGTATGGAAAGGATTTTTTTACGGCTTAAACATATCTGAAACTTTCTATGTATACTCATCAAAACAATATACTATTAAATTTTTGTTTTTGTTTTTAATCCCTAGTAAAATTTAAGTTATTAAAAATTTATGAAATTTCATATTCCCATGTACTAATATTAGTATTTGTTTGAAGTATTTTTAATTATGTTAAAACAATTTTTTTTAAAAAATTTTTATTTCTTTCCATAGCAAAATGAAGATTCTTCTGTTGTGTATTGTAACCACTGTGAGCATTTCAGCAGTCATCGGCGGCGATGGTGACGTCTTTGACAAAATGGATGTAAAAGCTATTTTAAATAACAGAGAGCAGCTTTTAAAGGCGTACAACTGCCTTATGGACCGCGGTCCGTGTGGGAAGTTTCAAGCAATCAAAGGTATGATATAAAAAAGTTATTTACTCTAAAGGCTGGCCTCATACATCCGGAATGGATCTCTGGATTCATAATCTAAATTCCGGCACCTTGCCTCACATGTATCTCAAAAAATCACCTTGTTCAAGAGTCTCGTGACTCCCGGCACATGCAAACGTCTTTATGGAAGAGGACTTATTACTAATCGCATTGCTTTTCCCTCTAGTTTTTTTTATACTTAAGGTTTATCGTTAAGGCCATAATCTCACCGGATCTTAAGTGAGGATACGGCCCAAGTTGGTAGACACACCAGACCTGTGGAGGAAATAGCTCTCAAATGCAGCTGCCGGAACACACTTTTTGATATTTGGCGGCATAATGTCAACTTGAGGATGGTAGCTAGCCAGGCGGGCTTTATAAAAAGCCCTACCACCATGCTATGCTTTCCTCACGATGTTTTCCTTCACCGAAAGCTCAAGCTTATTGTAGGTGGTTAGATTCGAACTCACGTCCCTTGACGCGAAGTCTTATACACTACCACTGAGCTATCATTGCTTCAACTACAAAATAAAAAAATAAATACAAACGCAAACACTGAATTCATCCTTTAAATGTGAACAGAGTAAAGAAGAATTAGTATCACATTACAACGACAACAATACGACAGTATTTTGACAGATTCTTCGATTACTACAAAATGTCAGTAGTATAATTTGATGAATTACCTACTATGTTTGCAGGGGAATAGAGTGATAATAATACTAATAATATTATTCAGGGTGATACGTATCTAAATAGAGATTCTATTACTATAGATCCACTTTAGCAAAAACATAGTCACTTAACAATGATATATATTTCATCCATAAACCTTAATACCTAAAAAGTGCGTTCTGGTATACTGTATTGTTCATCAACATTTGCTAGTTTTATTAAAAGTATAAAACCTATTGACCTAATATTAAAAACGTTGGTCGGTTCGAAATCACTACATAGACATCAGTTATTGAAAGGTAATAAATAACATAGCATTTAGCATGGTGGTAAAGCTTAGTAAAGTGGCTTGCTACCACCCTCAAGTAGAAAATTTGCCGCCAAATAACAAAAGGTGTGTTCCGGCAGAAAAGAGCTTTATACATACCACGGATCTAATAGTATTTGCTAGGTGCATCTACAGAAGGTAGATTATTTTATGTGTATATGTACATACGATAAAAAAGGTTATTACGAATAGCTATCCTTCGCCTAGGACCTAATCTTAATTTACACAGTATTTTTCAACTATCATTAATTTCAAGTACCATAAAGAAGTTATGTTGTCTTTAAAAACTTACATCTAACCGCAACATTTTACACACTCATTACAGCAACTTATTAACAGTAAAATATTGCCTACAGCTCTCAGTTAAAGTTTATAGTCACACTGTAAAGAGAAAGCTCTAAATCGGATGGTAAGCAATGCTAAATTCTAACTAACGGTGACCACCGATAGATTAGCAGTTCATCAAGATTCTTCACTGTCTTCACAGTAAGGCTTATAAGCCACTTTCGACAAATCAAACGAGAATCAATCTGACGGGCTTCCTACCATATGAATAGTGTCATGGTGTTCCCAGTCAGTTTCAGACAACTACCATCACGCTTAATTACTGGGTGTCAAGCATCAGTATAGTCGGAGTTACATCTACTGCATGTGATCAACGGGATACATTGGTTATGTCTTACCACACACAAAATACCCTCGCACAGTTCATACACAAATATATCTATATATAGTTTAAATATTCAAATAATTATATTATATATTAACCGAAACACACAAATAAATACGTTATTCACAGCAACAGGAAACCAATATCAGTATTAATTAAACAAATATTTATAAGTCGCTTGCTAACAGGATATTGTGCAGAATATTGTCGAATAATAACGTCATATGGATAATATATATATATATGTATATAATATACGTACTTTTCGGTTTAATATATAAGATATTTATAGGAAATATTTCTTCAGATACATAGCAATATCTGGGCGACCGAGCCTAGCTCACTTGCCTCCTAAAACAACTAAATATATTTTAAAAGTAAATCATTATCTAAATAGCAATTACATTAAAATCCTTACTGTTAATTAAATATAGCTGTGCCTCCGACTTTAATCGCGGGGAACTAAAAATGATTTAATCATTTTTGCCCGTGTTTGTAACTTTCTTCAAATACAGCTTTGCTCCTATCGGTGGTAGCGTGAAATTAAGTAGACTAAAGCCTTCCTCAATGATGACTCTATCAAATACAAAAAAGAATTTTTGAAATCCGTTCCTAAGTTTAGCACGTTCATATAAACAAACACATTTTTAGCTTTAACTTAACTTATATAGATTAATTAACTTATATAGATTAAGTAGACTATGATATTATTAACCTGTATATTTTAAAATAATAACTCTCAAATAACACCTATTATTATTGATTCCACTTTACTCCCGCTAGAATAATGTAATTATTATTCGGAAATATTATTTATACAATAATAAAAAAACTATGAACACAAAATCAAGTCTTGCACTCCTATTATTGTTTGAGATGTTTTTTAACGTCCAGAAGTACTTCTCGGAGTCTAAATTGAATAATGTACAATAATTATTGATGTATAAGCTAAAAAATATCAAAAAAGCTACGATAGCCTTAAACAACAAAAATATTTATTTATATGATTCATTATACGCTGAATATTTATATTTATGGTTTTACAGATAAAGCTCCAAACATATTGAAGAGCAGGTGCGCTGACTGTACTCCTAATCAAAAGGCGAAATTCAACGAGTTGATAATGAGATTACGCAGTGAACACGGTTCTAATTACAATGAAATGATTGCGAAATATGCATAAGCTCGTTAACTACATACTAATACATCACACAATAAAAATAAATAATATTAAATAAATTGTAAGGAAACTTTATCTTTCTTATAATTTTTGTTAATCTATTCCGTGCCCAGTTATACAGTATCAATTAAAAATCAATCTAAAGTTACCATTAGAGAAAATAGTAAATAATTTTCTATTCCAAGTGTGAAATATATTTGTATGATATAACGTAATAAATAACATAATAACATAAATAAAAAATAAAAATAACATAAATTGTATGTAAACGAAAGTTTTTTTTAAGTTTGCGAAGGCTAAATTTCCTTGTTACTCTTAAGCAAAAATTGATACATAAGAACAGCTCCCTTTAAATTTATTTGCCTGGGTGAATCTTGAACGTCTTATTTTGCGCTCCCTGGAAGAAAAAGGTACCCCTAATATCAAAATTAGAACCCACATATTTATTTTTTATTACTTTAATCTATGATCTAACTGGTGTACGATATTAGTCGACTCAAATGTAAGTATTAGTAGTTTAATAAAATATAAAAGACCCGAAAATTGATACCTCTGTCGAATCCCCACCGCATTTTGTGGACTAACTAGCAACAAAACACTAACATGAAAAGAAATTTAATTATTAATGTGAACTATTTGCTAGGTGATTAGTTTTTACTTTAATAAAAAAAAAATCTTATAAGTATGTTTATCATATTTTTATTTAGAATTAGAATTTATGACTTATCACGAGTAAATAAGTAATTCCATTAGCGGGTCACTAAATTACACATAGATTCCTAATGCACTGTTTTAGAAGTGTGCGTCGGTATGGTCATGAAGGCGCTATTTGCGTTTTGAATATCATGTAGGTAGTTCGTGCCTGTTTCCGCTCCAATACCATATTACGAAGGTAAATAGTTGGTTGGTTTTGTTTCAGTTGTTCATTGATTACCCTGACCACATGTAAAATCGCACTGTGGTATCGATTGAAACGCTAGAGTTGGCGTCTACAATATTTTATGACATTTTCCCTTACTCTGTTCAATAAAAAAAAGATGTATTATAAACTATGTAACCGAATTGCGTCTAAAGAATTAATTTTTTGGTTACTAATAAATGTTAAAAACATTGGTGAATAATCATAAATTGTCTTCGGAATTTCATATAATAATAATAATAAATCTTTAGAAAATAAAAAGGTCACGTCGGGCCTTCATTCAAGAAATTTTAAAGCATAATAATAAAAACTAGTCAAAAGTTTGTGGCCTAAAAATACATATGTAATTTGTACCGAAATAATTGTCCATTACGCAAATCTAATTCGTAATGTTCCAATGTTATAACGTTTTAAACTGTTTATAAAACTATTTTAAGACTTGTCATGTACAGATCTAAGTAATGGGCGACGAGTAAATAAAGTTTTGAAAATCCAAAAGGTCACGTCTCAAAACGCTCATTCATCACAAAAAAAAAATGTTTTTCTTAATATTATTAATTATTTTTTCGTATATTATTTTGTGGAGAAAGTTTATATGCTATCTCTATTGTTTTTACTCGCCACTGTATGGCGCTGCAACATATTAACTTCTTTACATTTTAGCCAAGTTCATTAAAGAACATTGAATTAGACGGTAGTTTTCAATAGGCTATTACTCAGAATGATACTGAAGGGAATGAAAAAAAATGGACTTTAAAGTGAAGTTTTTGGGCGTTATCGTGACCACATACATCATCCGCACGTACAGACAACTCGACGTCCACCAAAATATTTATTCAAAACGTTTTTTATACTATCTAGAAAAAATAGTGTTTTCAAAGTATCTGCTGTCATAAAAAAGTGTTCTTGTTGATATTTGTCTACTCATTTAATACTCAAAGTACAAAAAGATCAGATAAAAGCAATTTAAGCCGAAATAATTGCTTGACCTTGAGAGAGTGTGAGTAAAGCACTATTCAAACGCTTCGCGTTATGAGACGTGCAAAAAAGAAGAAAACATAATAATAGCACCAGCAATAGTACAGTTAAGGAGTAATAGTTTATTAATGATAAAAAATGTTAAGTATGAAAAAAAAAATAAGATATTGGATTTCAGAGAGACTGAATAAGAGGAATGATATGTGATATAAAAGTTTTGATTACAAAATGGTAGATGACAGAAAAAAGCGAAATAAAAAACATTTTACGCAAACCTTAATTAAATAAGATAAGAGTGAGAAGAAGTAATAATGTCAAATATTCTTGGAGTCCACATAGTATTTAGTGCTCACTACATACAGCTTTTAAAATAAACCTACAAAGGACAATCATCTTAACTAGGGTCCAGAACATTATTGGCTGCTTCTTGAAGACTGAGTTAAAATCCATCGTATGCTAGTAGTTGTTACCAACGACACACTTTAAATCGAAGCAACAATTCAAATTCTACTTAAAAATATTTCTTTACTTGGGTCGACTAGTAAGTACCTCCACCTTACAACGTTTTGAAAACTTGTTTTCTTGTAATGAGTGAGGTAACAAAAGTTCCTTAGAGGAAGGGGATTGAAGTTGAAAACGCCTTAGTAATAATATCTTCGTTTTTATAAGCTACCTTACACTTTGGTAACATATTACGATCAGGCGATATAATATAAAATAATTAACAATACTGATACTGTTGCTTGAACTAATTAAAAAGAAAAAAACACTTTTACAATGAACTACGTGAGCTATGCTTATAATATATGTATGTCAGAATAGTGGGGTCGTGAGTGATATTACATAAAATTCGTATAAGATAAAATATACAAAGACGAGATTCGAGCAACATGTTAGCTTTATCAATAATGAATAATATGATACAAGATTGCCGTAAGGTGTCAATAAGCCCTAGTATTGCGTGATGATGGCGATTTCAATTTACAAACAGAACCCAATTTTATCTTATGGACATAGTTTTATTATTTCGTGTCTAGGTTTCACACGTACGTGAAATATCGGTTTAATTCACGTGTCAGATAAATGTAGTTACCATTTCTAATAATATTTATTTTCCGATTGTCACTACCTACTTTAAAAAATATTATTTTATCCTTGTTCGTTCGATATAAATTATTATTCCTAACTAACACATGAACTAATAGTTTTTGCAAAGGTACAAAACTCGAATTCAAATCCGGATTTGGTGTTTTTACCGACGTTCGTGTTGAAACAGGCCGCTGATAGATAACTAACTCTAAATGCGTATATATTTCTGTATAATCGGTCGTTGTAGTCAACCATACATAGTGAAAATAAATATTTCTTTAAAACTTTTGTTCTAATCAAATCTCTACAGTATTTTTATTATTGTGCTACAGTATAAGTAAGAGTTAATTTTATTTTACAAATGTGACGTCTGTTTACACACGTCGGTTTTGGATACTCTGTCTGGCGACTGACTACGGTACTTATATCTTACTTTTATATTATATGAATAGATTTACAGCAAGTTGTTACTCTCGTTAGAAGAAACTTCATTGTAACACGTTTTTATTTATAAAAGAAAACGACCATTCGATTACATATTAATTATGGCTTGCAATATTATTTAGCAAATGAAATTTTGCATCGAAACTTCAATCTCGAAACATCTAGTACTACATGACAAGAAATTTAATATACTTTGATTAAAAACAGTATTTATATACTTCATAATTAAAGTTTCATCAATTCAATCAAAATTCATAAACCATTTTTTTTTTCGAAATTTATTTTAATGCTTTGATTTGGAATCGAAGTCTCTTTCTTAGGTTCATTACCATAGCCTGAATCATGTCAGCATATACAGGCAATTTCAGTCCTCAAAATTCAAACACATCACGTATTTCTATTGCTGTGATAAACTTTGCACCTTCGATGGTATATAAATAATCGAGTGGACTTATAGAAGTAAAAGTAATGTATTATATTTCTTCTATATAGACAAATGATCATAGTTTTCCATTAAATGGGTCGATGTTGTAGTGTTCGAGTTATTATTTACAGAAAGTGACAGAAAAATATCTACTGGTTCAGCTGGTTTTCAGCTGGTTTCAGCTGGTTCAACTGACCAGCTGCTTAAGATATACTACAGTATCTATGGGAACAAGACCTCATGTTAAATAAAAGAATATAGCAAATGTGTCCGAATTTATCATACCCATAATACATACACCAAGGCATGTTATGTTTCGGGATCCAAAAGGATGAATATCCGTAAAGTAAGTGGTGTAATAGGGATTCTTACCTAGGGTTACCATCCATCTAGATTAGTCTGGACATGTCCGGACCTGTAAACTTTTATCCGGGCTTTAATTTGACAAGACTTTTGTTCAAGACGTAATATGACTAAAAAAACTTATATAAGTAATACTGTCCCTCTCCTCGGGAAGTCTGCTACCATGGCCACCATACCACTGTAACTAAGTGGATAATGTTTGGATTTTGGGATTAATCAGGCATTTTGTCACTATTTTTTTAATTTCTAAATAGTAATTCTACCCTTATCCGATTGGGTTAACTCTTGTCATTTCAACTTTTTTTTGTTTTACTTCGTTTTATACAACTATATATCAAGATGAGAAGAGGCTTACAAGTTAGTATAATACAATTGTAAACAATACAAAAAGATGATAGTATCATTTAAGATAATACTTATTAAAATGCTTACAATTATTATTCAACCCAGAGGCCTCGTAAAAGTGATTCGTTTGCCATAATTTGATATTACCCATGTTGCGATAACATCTGGTAAATATATTGATGAATACTTTTAACTTGTCTTTCATATTCAAGCATATATTCCCATGTTACTGAATTCTTATTAAATTCCGTACCAAATCTTAATGAGTTATAACTTCATAACCGGCGAATTAAATATTTCTAAGTCCTTATCTCTTTTAATTTTATATATAACGATAGCTTTATTTTTATCATATTCCTTCAAAATTATAATGATATCGTTCACTCATTACTGGTTATCTGGCAAACGTAGAACGCCGCCAGGCGGTGTTTGCCCATTCAGTTTATTCTGTGCGCACATCAAGAATCAGTATATTTATTTTGACGCAACTAATTATTCTGAATATGTTTACATAAAATAATTATAATACCTACTGATTGGTCGCAAAGTGCACAGAGAAGCCGAATAATTTATAAGCGACCTTTAAATAAGAAGTGTATACAGTAAGTAAGCTTTTTTTCTATGAGTTGACACTAGTGTTAGCCATACTTCCTTGTAAAAAATGTTTGTAATTATATTCTTAAATATACTTTTGATTATTCAAGTATATCTTAAAGGTATGAAAATGTGGAATCCTCGCTTGACCACTCTCTTATCTTTTTTTTACACTATTGAAGCCTTCAAGCGAAACGTGGGTGTGTATATTTGCTGACTGACTTAACAACAATAGCTAGTGATGATCTTACCATCACGAGTATCGTTGTCACTTTTCCGTATTAGTAGTTAATATATGATTTTATTAATATCAGTTTCAGAATAATAAGTCTAATTATAGTAATTATAGCTTCTATCGAGATAATATTAAATGACTGTCACCATGTGTTAAGATTTTGAAGTCTATCTTTATTTTTGTTTGTTATAAATGCTTATCATCATATTGGCTACATATATTTGGAGTAGAACAAGTAATCAATAATACGTTAAAATAATAAAGATTAAACAACATAACGTGCGTTATCATTCTTATCAAGACATAAATAGATATAAATGAAACGATTGGTTATCCTACATGTTATATTATTACGACAAAATCGCACCATACCAAAGATTGTGTATTAAATAAATATGAATGGAAATAAAATACTTAGAATATAAATAGTCAGTAATATGCTTTTTATTTCACATTTAATTCTATGTTGTAAAAATAAGTTAATAAATTTTAATAAAAGGCCCTTGTAAGTTCTAGTTATATTTTTTATATAATACTAGTTGGTAATTGCTAGATTCATGGTTAATGAAACTGCTGCTTTAGCAAATAAAATACCAGCAAATATGTTGCCTTGGTCTTTATATTTGTTACATCGGCAGTAGAATCGCTTGGATTTTGAAATACGAGTAAATTTAATATAGCTTTATCAAAAAACTTTCAAGTCAACTAATACCATCTAATTTGGGAAATGTAGCAAATATTTTACTTATTTTTGTCTGAAATCTGTACTACACAAATTTCTGTAGAATGGTTTTCATTGTTTTAAGTATTCACTAAATTACTTACTTCAATATAATGTTTGTTAACAGATTATCGAACATGAAACGGCTAAGACTTCTTTGCCTACTGGCTATCACACTAAACGCGACTATCGCGAGCGACGGTGATCTCTTTGACAAAATGGATCTTAGAAAACTTTTAGATAATGAACAACAACTTGAGAAGGCTTTCAGTTGCCTCATGGATCGGGGTCCGTGCGGTGAATACCAGATGATTAGAGGTATATTTGAATGCCATTTTGATTCTATGATAGCTCAGTTGGCTGTATGTACGGACGCCGCGAGAAGAGTCTTGAGTTTGAATCCCCCTGCAATCAGCTTAAGTATTTGGTGAAGAAAAACATCGTGATGAAAACATAGTATGGTGGTAGGGCTTTTTCTAATGCCCGCCTAGCTAGCTACCACCCTCAGGTTGAAAATCTGCTGTGCTGAAAAAGTGCTGCGGCAGTTGCACCTGAGAGCCAGTCTCTCCACTAGGCGTAGCGTATCCACAATCTTGGACTAAACCGTCAATTAACACCAGATGAGATTGTGGCCATAATGCTAAACCTACTAATTATAAAAAGAAAAAAAATCTTAATTTAAGTTCAATTTTATTGCCGTAATGTTAAGTTACTTGATTAATGAAGGCGATGTTTTGCGAAAATTCTTCATTAAATATTACAGTGGGCGTTACTTTGCATTTCCGTCTGGAATTGATTGGCCGGTGCCATGTCTATTGTCGGTTTACACTTGTCAATCAATTCTGTGATTTAACGTCCACTTTTATATGTACTGTTAAGGTTAAAATCCAGTATTTTACTATACTAATAACAACTATATGTAAATAAATAATTTACTATTAAGGGATGCTTGGAGTTTCACTGCGTGATCGAATCAAGAATGAGGAGATCCGCAGAAGAACCAAAGTAACCGACATTGCCCGGATAATTGCTAAACTTAAGTGGTAGTGTGCTGGGCACATTGCTCGTAGAACCGATGCCTGATGGGGCCAACGGGTTGTTGAATGGCTACCACGTACCGGAAGACGTGGCGTGGGTAGACCCCCCACAAGGTGGAGCCACGACCTGGTGAATCCACTGGATGCAGGTGGCACAAGACCGGTCGTCGTGAATATCTTTGGGGGACACCTTTGTCCAGCAGTGGACGTCTTTCGGTTGAATGGATGGTTGGATGGAAGGGATGCTTCAGGGAACTCATCGTTTCGGCTGCATTTTGCCGATAACAACGTAAAATGTAGTGTGATCTTAGTAGATTAGTAGGTTTTCTCAGTCTCCTGTATTCAGGTGGTAGCACACTATATCCACTGGGAGTGCTGGCTACTATTCAGCTGGGAACACACTTATACATGTTTGTTAATAGATTTCCGAGTTTAAGATAGCTAGCCAATTGAGTATTCAAAAATATCTTTATCGTTAAATTTGTAACGTGGAAATTATTACAAGCTTATTTTTTTATAGTTTATAGGTTTAGCTTTATGGTCACAATCTCATCTGATGTTAAATGACGATGTGGCCAAAGATGATAGACACGCTGAGCTTAGTGAAACGACTGGCTCTCAAGTGCCACTGCCAGAACATACTTATAATATTTAGTGGCAAATTTTGAAGTTGATGTTTGTAACTAGTCAGGTGGGCATTAGAAAAAACCTTAACACAATGGCATAGGTTCATCACGATGTTTTCTTTCACCGAAAGCTCATTGCAGGGATTTGAACTGACGTCGATTGACATGACGTCCGTACACAAAACCAATTGAGCGATCACCTCTTTTAAATAGTTATACGCTTATACTGCAAAACCTCGGCCATATTTCGATCGCAAAACAGAAATCGCACTGTTGTGTTCTAGTAGTATTGACAAATCTCACAAGAAAACATTTTAGATCTCTCACACCCTCACATCTCACAAGATTTAGAAATCGACGTGCTATCTCAACGCTAGCCACGATTGATAATCCAATGTATTTTGCTCAATGACTTCTGTTGTTTTTTGATTGTACTGCGTTTAGTAATAAAACCAGAACGATCACTTCATTATCTAAGTTACAAAAATCGGTAAAAGACATAGGCTGTTGTTTCTCCGACACGTATTATTTTTGGAAGCATCAATAATATTATCCAATTTATTTATCGTCTTTCCATTAAGCCCAACGAATAATCCGTGAGATTTAAATTACTATCAAGCTTTTCATTCTCATTACAGACAAGGCGCCAAACATATTAAAGAGCGATTGTGATGACTGCACATCGGGGCAGAGAGCGAAATACGAATCATTGATAAAGAGATTTGCACGCGAACATAGTGACAAATATAAAGAGATGATGTCGAAATATGCTTAAGTAAATTTGTATGAATTGTTTTTTATAATGGAACTCTTCATGTATCTAAGTTGATATTATAGAATTATTTACGAAACGTTTTATCGAATATCTACTAATAAAATTGACCGTAATCACAAAGACATATTAATTGTAATTTTTAATAAATTACAAATAGCTTTATTCTTTTGTTTTTTTTTTTTTTTAAATCTTTCAATGTAAGAAATTTCGGTAATATCAAGTGAGAATAGCTGAAATACTTTTACATAAAGAAACACCCAAACTAAGAACAATGTTTTGTGGGTCACACATGAAAATGTCATATGAAAAAAACTATTTATGTTGTATCTAAAGATATAATACGTGACAGGTACAATTGTGGTGTATATAACGTATAATTAAAATTGTACCATCAATTATTATTTTTTTAGAAGGTGCGATTCGTTTAGTGATAGGTTACAAATGGTGAAAAACCCGTACTAGTGATTTTCTCTTGGTTAGTCGATATTTTAATTCAGCCAGTGAATATCCAATTGTCGGGAAACTTGCAGACCAGCATAACAATTACAACCGTCCATGGGTTGATGATTTTTTTATTGTAGTTTTAATTTTTATATTACGTACTTATATAAAAACAATGGTACAATTCCCAAAACAAAAATAAAAGAATAATGTATATATATTCTTGTTCAAAAACTTCAAACAGTTTAGTAAATTCATTATACGATTAGAACATATGCTACCTAAGTTTTTGTAATTTAAAAAATAAAGTAATTTAAACTGAGTACGTATAATTGTATATTTTAAAAATGTGAGATGGTTAAGTTATGTAGGAAATACACCAAGATAATCGCGGATGGATCTTACATTAGGTTTATCGAAATCCGTAGTCATTCTGTAGGTTTTGTGAAAGGAAAATGTAGTGAAAGATTTAATCACAAAAATAGAAAGTAAACGGTTTAACATGAACACATCGCAGCAAAAAAATTATATCGCCTTTTATGTAATAATAATGATTGCTGAGTACTTATTACCGTGCAAATACATCTACTCATCTGTCCTCGTAACAAAGGATATCCGTAAATTTAAAATTTTATATTTCATCATTATTGATTTTATCGCGGTATTATTCTAATGGGCCTCAATTGAAACCCATTGTAACATAATAATGACAGCGATTTAGTTTATCTCGCAAAATATATAGAAATAATTATGTAAAGCAAAACATAATTTATTACTTTTATATATTTTAGAATCACATTTACTCATTTCCGTTTCAACATAGTATAAATATAGGAATACTATTCGAGTCTCAATTAATGGAAACATACTTACAGTAACCAGAACATCAAAAATGTGAGTTCATTTTAATATTTCAATGAAATTTTCTGTTGATATAACATATTAATTTCCAATAGAATAATAAAACATTCTACAAGAGATAGTAGCTTCATAAGAGCCTGAAAGTTGCTTTTTGTCTACAAAGTAAATGAACATATTTTTATAATTTATTTAAATAATATTGAATGCTGTATAAGCCTACTTAATAACTATATAATTTGTCAAAGTTTTGATGTACACAAATTTTTACCGTATTTTTTACTTTTTCATTAATTTAAGCCAATTATGACTTAAAATATTTATACGTACTGTTATACTTTTATCCATATATATTACAATATTTTTAATCATTAATCTCTATCTTTAATATTTATAATAAATATTATTTGTTCAATATTGATTATTTGTTCCAAAGTTATAGAAATGTTTTCTACGAATATAAACAAATGAAATAAATTATTTTTTACAACTATGAAAGTTTTATTAATATTTGTCACACACAAACTTAGTTAATATTAAAGCCTGCAGGTAAATTTAGACTCATTATTAGTTACTAATAAAATTACACCAGCATTGGGTACATACATATGGAACTGAATATTATTCTCCTTATAAAATGTATATAAATTATTTTCACAAAAACCTATATCAGGAATTGAGTTTCATTATTTTTAAACAATTTGATATTCATTAGCCACGAATGGTTTTCTAGATTTTTAACATATTACAAAATAAAAATTATTTGAGAAGTAGACAGGTTTATAGAGTTTCCGTAACAATTATAACTATAGTAAAAACTTATATTTTCTTTTGATTTTTCTTAGTTTCTCGATGGACATATTATAAGTAGTAGTTCTACAAGCAAATATTTTTATTAATTCGGTAACCAATGTTTTCTGATATTTTTTATCGGAAAGTATTTGGCATTCCTTAATTAATAGACTATTTTAAAAATCAATAACACTGATAATAAAAACAGTTTCAGCAAAAATATATATAAGTATTTTTTTATAAAAATGGTTTTAATAATTTGTATAAAAATTTATGAGTCGTAATTCATTTGAAAATTGATAACTTGAAGTAACTATCAATAATATTTTTAGAATTCATAAAACATAACTGAAATTTATATCACATGAAAATCGTATATTATATAGAGTTTACAAGATTATTAATAATTATTTTATCTCTATATAACTTTGCAGCTACAATAAAGTATGTTTTTTTAACATAGCAAATTGTCAGTCCGTAGTCAATAGACATAATAAAAAACAAAGTCAGTTAACTAAACACTAATTAAGGTTTCTATAGTTCACACTTGATAAACATCTTGTATACTGTATTGTCTCTGACAGTATCTAGAATAATGAATTGATAGCTTTGTAACCACTAAAAAAACCTTTACCATAATTAGCATGTTTTTGCAGTCATTCGTTGATATGTTTTCTTTACTGATCACTGTGGCGACTTTGGGGACTACTTTGGTGTGGTCCTATGATGAGAAATTCGACAAGATAGACGTAGAAAAAATTATTGGAGATGACAAAATTTTCACGGCGTATATTGATTGCATGCTGGACAAGGGACCATGTAATGTTGAATTTTCCGAAGAATTCAAAAGTAAGTAAAACTTTAAGTTTGTCATTAACTTCAGACACGCTTAATTCAGTATCTTAAAATATCATGTAGGTATATATGACATAAATAAATTATGCTATACTGTATGTTGTATTTCTTTGTTAAGACTTAGCGTGTCCACTATCTTGGGCCACATCGTCACTTAATACTAGTTGAGATTGTGACCATAACGCTAAACCTTAACTACAAAAATACTATTCTTGTTTTTCTTTCTGGAACCTGGAAGCCATAGAAGAAACCGCTGCATCATTAAAGATACTATTTCTACATATAATCGTTTTACCTCCTAATCACATTACATTGGCAGAATTGGACATTTTGTTTTTATACTTAAGGTTTAGCGTTATGGCCATAATCTCACCTGATCTTAAGTGACGATACGGCCCAAGTTGGTAGATACGCTAAACCTTTGGAGGAACTGGCTCTCAAGTGCTGCTGCCGGAACACACCTATTGGTATTTGGCGGCAGGTTTACAAGTTGAAGGTGGTAGCTACCCAGGCGGGCATTAGAAAAAGCCCTACCACCATGCTATGGTTTCCTCACGATGTTTTCCTACACCGAAAGCTCAAGCTCATTGTAGGTGCTTGGGTTTGAACCCACGTCCCTTGACGCGAAATCGTGCACACTACCACTGAGCTATCATCGCTTCAAAACTCGCATTTTGGCCACGTCGCCTGTACAATAAAAAGAAGAATACACATAAATTGATAGGTGTACTTGATTTAGAAATAAAATCAACCGTGTACAAAAAAATATATATAATGACATAATGATATAATTTAGAAGCTTATTGAGCCCGTCCGTGTATTCTTTTCAATCTTTATTACAAAACTATGTTCGCGACATCGTTCCCGTGGAACTAAAAACTATTGTATAATTTTTACCCGTTCTTGTAATTGTTTTCAATACAACTTTGCACCTATTGGTGATAGTGTGATATTAAATAGCATTCCTCAATGATTTTTCTATCAAATACAAAAATAATATTTGAAGTCTAACTGTTACTTCATAAATTACAAAAACAAATTAATAAAAAAAAACTTTTCCGCTTAAAATATTAATACAGACACACAGTAAATATACAGTATATACTTATATAGATATACAGAAAATACAGAAATACAACATTGCATTGCGCCACGCTACGCCATTATATATAGAAAGGAGAACTGGAAATATTTTACTTAAACGTATTACTCAACATGATATAATGAATTTAAAGTTATGAGACTCAAAATTCAGAGATATGTATGAGTATGATTGCGAATCTTTGTTACTACTAGTCCGGTATGACATGAATATAGTCATCAATTGCAGTTTTATTATAGTTAATAGGTTAGCGCTACGGCCACAATTTCACCTGACGTTAAGTAACGATGTGGCCCAAGATGGTGGACATGCTAAGCCTACTACCTGCCTAAACCTAATGGCTTATGACGATTTCTTATTACATTTTTTGAAGAAATAAAAACCCGTTAAAAACGAATTATCATTATAACTAGTAAAACAAGTTGCTGAGTGTTAAATATTAACATTAAACACATCACATAATTACCATTTCATTTCGGAAATAACGTAAGAATGAATGGTTTTTAAATGATGCTCTTAAATGACGTAAGATTTTTCCTTTTTTTAAGTATCATTGTAAATGGACTGCAATTAGTCTAGTGATAAGCACAGTACAATATAAAAATGGTCATAACAAGCTATGATTATATATAACAAGCTATATAACAAGCTATGATAGATTAGAATTTATTGGCGGTTGACATTATTTTGATGACCTGTAAAATTTCTGGTAGAAGAATATACACTGTATTATCTCTACATTGCGAGAAACGAAAGACTAGAGTCATTATAACGCGCTAGTCACTACTTGCATCATGACCGCGTCTCGATTGGGTGCAGATCTCCGTTGGTGGTTGGGTACAGCTTCCTAGATTACTTGAGAAATATCTAATCCCAGAATGAATCCCAAAATCTATGCATACTTTATTACCCACAAACTGTGCTTGCAACTTCGATTATATTATCTCGCGCCGTCATTCAAATTACAATAACTTTTGATAGGGTTTACCGATTTTAATTAAATAAATATTACTTGAGGATACGCTTTATCATTTCCTTGGTGACGTTTTATCGTAAAAGTTGTATTTTAGCAGTGATGCGTGCACAAACAAACAGATAGACAGATATTTCTAAACATGATGCAAATGTATTTTATTACTTATTCTTGGTTACCTACAATATTTCTTTTTCATATAAATGTAAAACTACAGATACGTCAAATTTACATTCTTATTATATGTATAGATGTTACATCTATTACATACATTATCACTATGATAATCATCTAGTTGAGTATTATTGTTTGGTCTGCCAACCTTCAATATACTTGTGTACAATATAGATGCCTGATACTGCAATGTTTTTGTAAATAACCTATTTCGTGAAGATTAAAGTCAACTTCTGCCAAGGTACATAAGAAAAGACCTTAAATATAACTAAATTTTCTAAATCACAGTGAAAGATCGGGTGAGACAAAAAGTAAAGCTTTCTCTTAAAATAATCAACTTGTGTGTCCAGAACAATTTTTATATATAATAATCAAAGATAATATAAAAATATGACTTAGATTCTTATTTTTTTTCAACTATCATAAAAACAAAATAAAATATTTTTAGAACCTTGCTTTTGTAGTGTCCATAGCGTTACGTGTACACTGTGCAGAGAATTAACTAGAGCGTCACATTATTTGTAGAATTATTGCCGGAGGTAATAGAAACGTGCTGCGCAAATTGTACACCGCTCCAGAAACAAAATGTGAAGAAAACGGTAAGAGCACTAAGTGAAAAGAAACCTTCAGAATTCATGGAGTTCAAGAAGAAATATGACCCAAAAGGAGAGTACGAAAAAGATTTTGCTGCCTTTGTCTTGGCTGACAAATAAACATATATTAATCTGGTTACAATTCAATTAAATATCGACTAAATAATCAAAGTTTGAATGAATTCGAGTATCTATTATGACTGTATGGAGCATAACGTTATATTTTAAATAAATTATTGAAAATAATCACCTTTATTTATTTTATCATCTAATCACGAAAATGAAAAAATGCTTTAAAGAAAATATAATTAATAAATAATAAAAGTAACTATTTATCGCAATCTGTAAATATGTACTTTATATAAAATAAATTGTTTTTTTCATTTATAATATATTCATTTCAAATATGAATGAACTACAATCTAGTACGTCTAAGTTCTGACTGCGATGAAGCGGAATGATTGCACGATGTTGAAGATTATGTGACAACGTTGCACAATCTATGGTTATTACATCAGTGTGCAGCGTCGTAGTGGCGCAAGCAACTAGTAGCTCCGCTATACCAACTGTCTGACATAATAACCCACATGCTGCGCAACCGGTTAAATGCTTGTTGATACAAATTCTATTAAAGTTAATAAATAAACTGCAAATAATGTGCGTATTGTAAATTTCAACAATCTATATATTTTAACTGTAAGTAAACTGACTTTCGCAGGTAAAGAAGTGAGATTTTTAAAGTGAGCAAATAATCTAATCAAATCAATAAATCTAATATAAATTAGAAGAATCATCCATCATAAATTATAACATGAGAATAATTATTAAGAATCGAGTCTTTTATATGCTAATGAGCAACACCAGTGGTGTTACAGCCATGTTACTAACCTGGCGGAAATAGCTGGTTCTCGATCATTATCCCGGTACACAAAGGCTGACATTGAACCTTTATTTTGCGGCAGTTTAAGCCCGGGGATGGTCGGTAACCAGTCGGCCAATAATCCTACTATCAAGCTTTTTCTAAGAGTAAGAGTTTCTTGTAATAAACTTTGTAAATAAATACATATATAAAAATTAAAACATCGTAACCACTAAACAGTGGAAGTTGCGAATTTATACATAGTATCAACAAAAATATTGTGCATTTTATGTGAATGTAAACTGTGACAAAGGCAATATTTAACTATGCGTTATTTTATATCATATATAAAATACATATATATTGTTTTTGTTAAAAGGTGCATGTCAAATATCTGCAGATATTAAACATATAATTATCCGTTCTGATTCCATACTATCACAAATTAAAATATAACCGAAAATAAACACAAAACGTAGATTATTAATTACTTTTAATATATTATCAGTCAACATCTGTGATATTTCATCAATTACACACAACAAATCTTATCCTTGTTGATTCAACAACTACAAATTAATCTGTAGTACAATAAATTAAATCACAAAACAATGATTCATTTACAAACATTACGACCTTATAATCCATCGTTTCTCAAAAATTCTAAATAAAGTTAAAAAAACAGAAAGCAAAAATGGGTTACGCGTATCATTTATAAAAATAATACGATCTCAATAAAGCTGTAGAATGTGGTATGCAATTTACACAATATAATCAATTTGGAACTATTACTCCAAAATAAAATTAAATATCAATCTACTTAAGTTAAAATAAAATTAGCTTCCTTGAATGAATTTATCGAAATTGGCACGGTGCTTGCCTGTAGGGTCATTTTTCTTTACAAGCTCGTCCCATTGTGTTGGATATTTGGCCTGAATTGCTTTTATAACTTTCCTTATGTTGGTCTTTTGTTTCTCGGTACATTTTGCACAGGTTGTCTCTACCGCCTCAGGTAAAGTTTCTGAAAAAATTAATATACATAATAAGAAATAAATAAAAATGAACAATTATATTGTTACATTAAAAATACTTTAGCCCGACAGGAAAAAAAAATTTATAACCTTGTTATATTCTTAAATATTTACAAGTAGGCATTGATTGAACATCAACATGAGATTTCCTCGATGACAAAGTTAACCTCGACCCCTTTAGTGCTAAATAAATTTATTCAAGAGGGCACTACATATAAATATATTCTTAGTTGCGATAAACTACACGCTATGATTCTTTGAGCCATTTTGAAAATACGATCGTAACATGGAAAAATCACTCTAGAAAGAAAATAGTCTGCTTTTTTACTTCAAATTTTTAATTGTGAAAAAAAATTTTCGTATAACAGTGCACATGTGTAAGAAGTAAAACTTCTTTAAATTAGTTATTATTTTTAATCAATTAAAAAGGAAGTAAATTATATACGTCTATAGCAGTGACACTAAATGTTACAGCTACCAGTTGAAGTATGTATATTTATGTACTGCATATATGCATAGAAGTCTGTAGTCGCGAAGACAAAAATGATAGGTAAAGTGACTTTTTTAATACCGTACTTAATTTTCTTCCAACGTTCTCAAAAAAATATAATATAGAGATATATATAAATTACGTAGCTTTAAATTAGTTATTTATATAAGTACTAATAATTTCACAAAAGCAATTAAAACCACTTAATATTGTACTTTCAATCTGTAAAAAGGTTTTGACTGTACTTATTATGAACCTAAACTATTCCCTTCACTATCGATCGGTTAGTAATCAGTTAAAGTTGATACAAAGTTATAATAACTGGAGTTATAATGTTAAATTTTTCTTACAGGTAAAATTTAATTTGAAACTAACTTACTTTTAAAATCGGATCCTTCAGGCGTGCACCGCCCTTTGTCGAGAAAACAGTTGATATATGCTCTTAACAATCTGTCGTTGGCGATTAGTGTGTCCACATCGAAGTTGTCGTATTTGGCGTTGTATTTTTCTGCGGCAAGAGTGGCCACAACAAGGCACAATAAAAGCATAAACGCCCTCATGGTGATATAATGAATACTGAAAAATAGATTTATTTTAAATAGAAATCAAGCACCTTTACTGGTTGACCACTGTGAGCCGTAGAGTATTAACGCTCGAGTGAAGTATCAAACATCGAATCTCTTAGCCAGCCGTCTCCATGGACATTGAACAAACATACGACGTGATTTGAATTTATATTAATTTGTTACGACTCATTTCATTTGATGCATAAATTAATAGGTCATTAACGAAATATTAATTGACTGATAGCTAATTGTATGTTTAGTAATAACAAATTATATTTGACACAATATTCACTGATCATTTGTCACTATATTTGACAGCGTTCAGTCACCCACCTTTATACTATATACTCTCTATAATGGGACTAAAGAACTAGCAGTGGCCGAAAGCGACACTGGTTTATATTGACAACAATATACCCACTACCGTCGTTGGCACATGGGTCAACCACTGAATTGAACATTCATTCAACTTTGGACCTTTCATCGGCATAAATACGCACTACAATTCAAGGCGTCAGTATAAAAAGCGGTACCCTGTGTTTATTTAGTGAAATGTACCTCGCAAGCCATAACCTGCACATATCATAGATCGTTTCAAGTTAACAGGAAAGTTAAGCAATTCTGATGTTATTATTTATTAAGGAAAATAAAAGTTAGAAATATCATATTTCTTAAAATATATCTTTTGACTTTGTAGTTATAAAATTTGGACTACACGGTTGGTCTAGTGATTTAAGCGTTCGCCTCGCTTCTGACGTCATGGCCGTGCCTAAGTTCTGTTGTGGGTTCGAATCCCACACAAGGCAATTTTTCGTGTAATCCACAAATGATTTTTCTGAGTCTGGTTCTAACCTTGTGTTCCTTGCTAGTAATGGCTATTTACACTAGATATTGGCAAAATTGCCCATATAGGTAGATGCCATAATGAACAACAGTTTTTTTTGTGCGGTACAATCCAAAACCTTAAAGGACTGTCAGAAAACATCAGTAGGCCTATAGTGATCATTACACTTATGCTAAACTTACACTTTGTCGACAGCTGTATATTGACTGACTGATCCAGTCCTAATCCAATAGTACAATAAATCAAACGTCAGTGTGACTGAATTTTCACCACGTACGCGGTGGTAACAACCTAGGCGGGTATAGATCGCTACCGCCTCGCTCGAACGCTAGAAATACACCTGCTAACCCTAAACGAGCCATTATAGTTGATGTTGCCTTGATTTTAGGAAATATGTAATAAAGGGAGCCGACTGGTTCACGACCGTCAGATACATGGTAATAAATAGGTAACACTGCGTCTATTTTAGTGTCTAGAATTAGCCAGTATATATACAGCTGCCAAAAAGCTTGCAACATGACATGACAACGATAATCACCTACTACTGTATGCTCGTCTCGATAGATCCGTCAGAGTAGACTCGGACAAAATTACTATCAGTAGGAACTAAGAGTTTGAAAAATTATCGTCTGTATGTTAATATCCTTTGTACACTGTCTTTACTTCTATGAGTAACACGGACGCACAAAGAAAAATATTCGTCATCAATAATTAAAATCATATAGAATTTCAAATCCCATAATTTTTGACCAGCTCACCTTATGAAACTATATGAAGTATAATTAAAAAAATCAAGTTTATGCATTTGTTATAACTTTTTCAAAAGCATCATAGTATTTGTTGTTGGGGTCGATTTTGTTCCTTAGTTCAGTAAAAGATTCAGGGAAATTTCTTTTGAAGGCGTTGAACGTTTTTCTTGCAAGCACCTTTTGGCTTGGAGTGCACTTAGCACACGCGGTTACTATAACTTCCGGTATGATTTCTGAAATAAATAGAATTGATAACTATAATAATGTTGCTAGTGGTCGAGCAATGACGGATATTCGACCATAATTAATTATATTGTAAAGTTTGAATATTATTGATGTTATATGGCAGAGTATTATTGCTCTGTAACTTTCATGTATTTTTAATGAAATTTGGATACATTTTAAAATTATTTAGTTACAGTCTCTACTCTGTGAAACTTTTATACTAAAGACTACATGTTTGACGTTAATATGAATATAAACATTGAACATTTAAACTACACAGTTGCGACGGCCACGCCGAACAGTTTTGGGTTCGAGTTCCTCCACAGGGTAATTATTTGTGTGATTCACAAATGATTGTCTTGATTTGGTTGTTGTAGTTGTTTTTTTTTATTTGTTGAATGGCTCCTGTGTCCTTATATGTCATTCACATTTGACATTGGCCAAATTGTCCATAGAAGCAAGTGCCGTATTAAAAAAGCGTGTCAAAAAATTGAACATTTCATTGAAATATTTATAACATATTAAATATAAATTTTAGCTTTCTACACTTTTTCTCGACATGAACTTAAACTATGCCGAGCCTCATACTCTTCCGTGGGTGCATTATTCTTAAAAAGAGATGAAAAGTTTTCGCTTGACGTATTATATAGACTCTTAATTCACTAAATATTTTCTACAACATTTTAGAACAAAGGATATTAAGATATTATTAAAAGTGTAACCTTAAATTACAACGATATGTTCCCGTGGTTCAAATTTTTAATACTATACTCAATTTTTGTTTATAGAGTAGTAGTCGCTTTAAGTTGTATCTTGGTATTCTATACAGAGGGCTGCCTATTTAGATCTGTCTGCATGCACTTCATAGTTTTTATAATTGGCAGACATCTTGCTCCAACGGAAATAGGCTCTTCTATATTTATGTGGGTTGATTCTCGTAAATGACTGATTTTAATATTTAAC
Source organism: Actias luna (assembly GCA_039707435.1). Lineage (NCBI taxonomy): Eukaryota > Metazoa > Arthropoda > Insecta > Lepidoptera > Saturniidae > Actias > Actias luna. Next base: position 7,966,283 of record JAZHAC010000006.1, on the reverse strand, counting down.
TCTGTAAACTTGCATAACTTTCATATAACGCATTGTTAAAGAGAGTATCTCTGACCAATGAAATCATAAAAATAGTTATAGTAAGAAGTTTTTAAAAATATGTTGATTTTGTTTTATTGTCACGGCTGTGGCCGCGTCAAAAAGTACTTTATGCAATTTTGACAGTGAAAGGGAGAACTGTAATAACAACAAACGTATTTTAATAATCATGTTCCAACAACATCAGGATTATGATCTCCTTACACTATGCAATGTAATAACGTTGCAACTACATGCTTGCACACTTAGTTGGGTATTCGGCTTACTTAAGGTCGCCTGGTTCAAGTTGTACTTAAAGTTTACCCTTATTAAAACCCAAGGCTCCGTACGTAAATACTTGTGCATTTGTTTACTATTACTTAAACGTGTAATCAACAAATGACTATCTATCATTCGGTAAAGATTGAAAGTTTATAATATCAACACATAAACTCTATGCAATGTACATAAGGAAAATGCAGTTCCTTTGATGGTCAAACACGTCAATAGTACTGAATATATAGGGCTAAGAATATGATCATTCGATATGGAGTTGTTCGTAGATACTTCTAGGGTTCTTAGGCTTTGGAATACATTGTTCTTTTGTAATTTTTTAACTGTAATATATAATAAATGTAATTTTTCTTATTCTTCTCTTTATTTAATGTCAGATAGTAACAACAAAACACGACTAGCGAAAATACGGCTAGTTAATTTTCATATAGAAAATGAATTCTATGGACAAGATAAATTATTTAAGATTTATTATACTATTGGCCGGCTGAGCTCAAACGCGACAAACTTAAATGCGCCACTAAGGCCACTGTTGTGCGTGGTTTATGGTGATCTAGTCGAACATAATTATCCTAAACATGAACTACATTTAAATATTAGGATACATGCCGTTTTGGCTCTCTTATGTCTGTATTATTTGTTTTTTGTTACTAAAAACTAAAAAGCGATAAAAGCATTGCGTTAATATTTTTTTATTATATTTTTATGCTAAATTACTACCCAATCGGTACAAAATCTCCTACATTTCAAGTTTTTGTAATGAAAACTTTGTTTGGACTCTATATTAATCGAAAAGTTACATTTAAAATAGCGTAGCAATTTTAAAATATAAATGATGCGTGTTTGAATAAGCAGATAAAACTTGATAAATCATCTGAACTCAGTGCTCTGGGTTATATTTGTATTTTGTTTTTTAAATACACTATAATAAGGTATATATGTGTATAAATAAAACATTACCTTGTTATACTTTTTTATTATCTGTAATGAAATAAAAACATTATAATTGTTCATCGTAAATAACACAATCTGCTGTAACCTTTGACGTTTTTTGTTTTATTTCTTTATACTACCAATGTAACGAAGTTAGCGAGTGGGCAAATTTAAAACCATTTTATTATAAGAAGAACAATGTTAAAGGTCATTACGTTTTTTGTATGTTATCATACTTAATATAGACGGTGACTCATGCTAATTAAATATTTTTCTTATTTTGTCTGAAATCGAGTTAAAACCTATAATTAAATAACAATCATTTTAATACTAAGTCGATTAACTTGATTTCGCAATGACGTAAATAATGTAGCTAAATAAATAAAGCTGTTTGTATTGTATTAGTACACAAGCTATGCCGCGATAGCGGTTGCATGACTGGAATTATGCATCGTATAATTTTAGGTCCCATATTCAATTTTATGGACGTAGTATTGTTGTGATAAGTGTAACTAATATTGTCATAGATTATTATGTACCTATTATACATCCAACCAATGTACCAACTGAGCTATTTTCACTTTATAACTAATCTCTAAATAACAATGAACACATCATATTCTCTTTGTTTTTTTGATTATACACTAGATCCTACCAGTGACTTTGCCTCCGTTAGTTCTTTAACCGTGCATGGTCGTAAAATCCATTCTTAGTAAATGTTGGCGACATGCCGAGATTCAATAATATATAGGTAATAATACCATAATTTTTTGCAATATCATATAGTCAGTTTATACGATTTTGGTAGTGTGTACGGACACCGCGTCAAAGAACGTGAGTTCGAAAACACCGACGATGGAGCTTGAGCTTTCGATGAAGAGAAAACATGGTAATAAAACAAAAGCATGCTGATAGGGTTTCTTCTAATACTCGCCTGACTAGGTACCACCCTCAAGTTGATCTTCTGCCGCCAAACATCTATAAGTGTATTCCGGCAGTTCATTTGAAAGCCAGTCTCTCCACCAGGCTTAGCGTGTCCGCTATCTTGGGCCACATCGTCACATAATATTAGGTAAAATTGTGACCATAATACTAAACCTTAATAACTATTAAAAAAAGAGACTCTTGAATTTACTAATTTAAATATATTATACAAAATTGAGATGTATACACTGGTTATATGGTACATATTGAAAAATTACTGGTGCAAAAAGATATACACTGTATTTTTTTTATTTATGGAATTATCAATATTTGCTCTTTCAAACACGCATAATTTTAAAATAATATTTAAAATGTAATTTTGAGATCAATATAGAAAAAGTCTGAACAAAGTATTCGTTAGCAAAATTTAAGTTTAGGAAATTTTGTATTAATTGAGCGGTAATAAAAAAAGGTAATGCTTTTGATTTTAACGTAATTAAACTATTTTGTTATATACAAACTAAACAAAATTAAGATAGATGCAGTCAAAGCGGCATGTAAGGTAATATTTAAAAAATAGTTTATTGTAACTTGAAGTCCTATTCTTTTTACACGCTTTTTATTAACTTCACCTGTATTTTTGTTTGTATGTTTGTAACCGACTCCTTTGGGCACGATTTTTATGACTAGAAACTATAAAACATTAAGTTTTTTATTGAGACTAAGGCGATATGATAAACACAGATTTTATATTAGAAAAATAAATACTAATTACACCAAACTTATACTATATACGGAGCTTATGAACTTTGTAATCGAGAAAAAATTGCCAGCAAGTGAGGATGCACAAAGACTACTAATCTCTCTGCAAAATAAACTGAACTGCATCAAAATATAGCTCAATATAACACATTCATAAATAAATCATTCAATAATGTTATTCAATAGCTTTATAAGCTACATATTGAAATGGCAGATTTTTATTGAAAAAATATTTGAGTAATTTCTTTTAATTGAGGTTGCATCACTAGTGGAAAACTTTTTTAATAATACAACTCCTATTTATTACTAACACAAAATAAAAACGTATGTTATAGATTCATGATATTGTTATATAATAGTTTCGTTAGGTAATTAAAAATAATATTCTAAATATACTCATTATAAACTTTTTTTTCATTATAAAAGTTTTTGGTACCTTAATTATATTTACTTACGTTTAAAAAGTCTTCCTATAGGCGTACAAGGTCCTTTACTCAAAAAACAATCCAGATATTTTTTCAATAATCTTGTATTTTGTATTAAATTATCCGTATCATAGTAATCATATCTTGAATCGTAATACTTTTGTGATACAACATTTCCAAATATTAGCATAAAACATATAAATAAACCAGACATATTTATTTTATAGATAACAATAGAAATACGGTACATGGTAGCATGCTAATTTTGTGATGAAACAAACTGTGTGCTAATGAAATCGTCTTATAATAGACGTATAGCAAATGATGTTAACTGCTTTAATACATGTATTTAAAACGTTCGCACGGTTTGACCTTCAGTCAAAAACAATATTTACAAGGAAGAAGATCAACAAAAAACAAGTGGCTTTTAAAATCAGTAGCCTTCTACAACGCATACAACAACTGCACCAATATTATTAACTATACTACTACATTTGAAATTAAATGCCAACTATAATTATTGTAGATACTTGAAATTCGTTTTAGTTCTGATTTTTGTAGCAGAACGGAAAAGTGACAGCACTGTACCTAATACACAGTATAATTTATAAACAGCAACCATTAAACCAGAAAATACACCTGTGATTTAAAATAAAACATGCAATTCGATTCAGTCTTTCTCCAGTTATAAGCACACAAACAGACAGAAAAACTTTTCTTTATAGTATGTGAGGCTATAATATAGTTAACTTTAATATTATGGGGAAAAAATAAGAGATCATAATATAAAATAATAATTCCTCACTAATACGCTGCTCGAACATGTAAATATTTCTAAGCCATAAATAAAGTAAGCACAATTAAAAAGAGGCGGACCAAAAGTGAAAGCTGTTCTATTAAAAAAGGTAGTAGTTTTCAGCAACTATTAGTAAAAAACCACATTAACGTAATCCCATATTCAGTTCTTCCCTTATATTTCTGGTTTTATACCAAAGAAGTTAGACAAGAAATCACAACTATTCAATAAAAATAAGGAAAGCACGTTAATGTCCAATTCATCCCGTTTCCAACAACAATAACATTTTATCACAGCCCAAGATATTTTATTTAAAATATGACGTTGCCATATCGAAGTGATATGAATAAAGATTAATATAGAACTTATTAAGTTTCATTTACTCTGGTGATTAATACGCGAAAACTAAGGTAGTCCTTAATAAATTGTTAAATGGCTTAATTCCTATTAGTGTCATCTTAACTTACTCTGTATTCATATGGTTTTAATTAATATTAGACCTTTTTCATACTTATACTAATTGTTCTGCTACTACTTGTCCTACTCACTTTGTTGACTATAGTATTTTGCTTCATAATAAAAAAAAATAGTTTATATCCTCGTACACCAATACAACCTTAAATTTTTTATTCCTAAAGAATTGTATAGATATAAAAATATATTCATAAAGATTTTTTAATTAGATATAAACAAGGATCTAAATTATTTTTCATAAATATCTACTACGTGCCATTTTTCAGTGCATTCTGTATATCTTAATTATTTTTTAATTACTTTTTAAATGTCACCACTATAATAAATAAAAAAGAAAGATGTGTACAGTATTTATTTGTTACAATCAATTTCAAAGAGTGCTTCTCAATAGATGAGATATGTTAAAATATATTATAACATTAAAACTTAGCGACCGCAGCTTCCAGAGCGGCGAAATGTTTTCCTTCAGCATCGTATTTATTCTTGAATGCTTCGTACTCTGCAGGTAATTTTTCTTTTAGACCTTCGAGGAACCGTTTGAAGATATGTTTCTGGGCATCTGTACATTTGGCGCATGATTGTTGCACAGCCTCGGGTATGTCTTCTGTGATAACGAAAATTATACCATTAATTTTATATTTTCACAAGGGTAGTTACAATAATTTACCTCAGTAGGAAGTTTTACACAATTTATAATTATTTATATTTATTACTTATTTTCAAGGAGCTAGGAGCATAACTTTGATAACATCATCATGAAACCATAGCATTGTTGCCAGGTAATTTCTATCCCACTATCATTCTCAAGTTAATATCTATCATCATGCACGTATAGGGGTGTTCTGACACTTACACTTGAGATCTATTCAATAGACAATTCACCTATTAGAAGCAGCCAATTAGGAACATCTCTAAATCGACACTTAACATCAAGTGAAATTGTGGCCAAACGTTATTCCTATTGAAAACTTTATTTTGGAATGTTCTTAGCTTAGCTTAGTAGAAATCAGCAAAAGAGAGATTGTAACTTTAAAATGAAAAACGCTGCGGGTAGATAGAAAATGTTGTCATATATAGTAAAAGTAACCTAGAGAAATATTATCTGTTATACATTTAATTAACAATAATTCTCAAGTTGAAAAGTTGTCGCCAAAAATTATCAGTTATTGCCAGTTGTACCTCATTGCATAGAAATGTATGCTTTCGGCTATATCGGCTTTTAACAGAAAATAAATGTTTTTATATCTACTATATTTTATTATAAAGAAATATGAGTATAATAAAGACAGTTTGTAAATGGCAGAAAGTAGATAAATAAAAGCCCACAATTACTGTACAGTTGTCTATATAAATATTATATAAGGATATGATTTATTTCTATATACCTATATTCAAATATCTATATTCAAAAGAGGCGTGAAAAGGTATCTAAGCAGGCCAGCATGACAGCGGTGACTGATTGTGAATTTTGGATCATTGTCAGTCACCGCTGCTCTGGATCGTACTGTACTTAACACCAGGTGCAGTGCAGGCACTATGCTGCTCAACATAAAAAAAAATATATATACGAAATGAAAATATTTTATGGGTTTAGCCCCATTTATATTATAAATCAGTAGCCTTCATTGGTGTAACATCGAAAATTATCTATCAGAACATCACATGGTCATTAACGTAGATTACCTTCATTTAAGTACATATTTATACAACTTCATAATTTATTATTACAAAGTTAATGTCAAATAATTTATGTATAATTATAATAAACAGTTCGAAGTTATTAGTCACATATTCAGTTAATTTATTTAAATATCGTATAAGAGAAAGTTCCAATAAAAGGTCAACAGTAAAGTAAACAAAAATACTTGTCGATAACGTAATATCACCGTCTAAAAGACAAACAGTCGGCCAACGAACTCGTCGAGAACAAATAATTGTACAGGGTATGTGGTACAACATGGGCTGGTACGACTTTGAATTTGAATTTGAACCTTTCGATGGTAGTCGAAATATTAAACTTATAGAGTCTTTCGAATAATCTTTAATAGGAACAGAAGGACACAGTGTACATAACACTTTTACTGTTCTTTAAGAAGTTACCACTATTGATTTAAAAATACGACAACCTCACATGTTCTCTAGCATTATTATTATTATTTCTGATAAAACAATTGAATATAATAACTACTTTAGGATTCGTTAGGATTCATGTATCAATCAATCAAGTTGCTTTGAGTGAATTAGGAAGCTCATTTCAAAATATGTAATTATGTATATAAAATATGTATTATGTCAAAATATTCTTTAAATAGTTTTATAAACTTAGAATAGATTTAAAATTTATTTCTATGTCTCTGTTATATTCTGAAAAGTGGTATAAAACTTTACAAAATAAAATAAACTTGAAAAATAAACTCGAAAGCCCTTCACCGTGTATACTATAAATAGGTATATGTGTATATTATAAATATCGAATAGATTATTAATACTAAATCTATTTATACTAACTGCATACTATACATAAAAAATGCATAGAATACATACTAATTGCGTATTTCATAATATTAATTGACAAATCCACGAAATAGATTATATTCAGGTAATGCAATTTCTGAAATGAAATTAACAAAATAGCTTTCGTTTTTGTCAGTGGTGAGTCAATGATCTACATTGGTTTAGCAACATAACACTTCTGTGTCACTACCTCGAATACGTAAAGTTAATCGAACTAATTCAAGGCGATAATAGCTTAGTTGGTAGTGTATACGGACGCTGCGTCAATGGAGGTGAATAAATGAAAACATCGAAATGAAACCACACGATCGTAGGGTTACAAGCTATTTCTAATGCCCACCTGATTAGCTATCACCCTCAAGTTGAAAATTTACCGCCGAATACCTATGAATGTGTTCTAGCAGTTACACTTGACAGCCTGTCCCTCGACATAACTTAGCGTGTCTACTATCTTGGGCCACATCGTCACTTAATATCAGACGACAATGCCACCATAACGATATAGCACTAACTGCAACGTTAAAAAAAAAAATTGTTAAGAGGTAGAGGAACTGTATCAGACTACTAACGAAAATATTTACTCGTTCGTTATATACAATAATTTTAATTAGAACTTGATTTCGTATACATAAATTTTCTGCCATAAAATCTTAATTTCCTCCACCACATATAAAAATAATCTGTTTATTAAGCTCTTCAATAGTTGTACAACACTTCTCCAGCTACCATAGAGTTAAAGAAAAAATGCTAAATGTATATATATACCTAATTATGATAGACAAACACTACACTGATTACGTATAAACGAATTATGTGATATATAAAAAATCAACTAATTCAACGGAACAACTTCAATTGTAAAGAGATATTATTGGATAATGTATTATATACTAATTTATTATTACTGGTTATCTTAATAGTTTCATTTCTCTGTCTATATAACGTTCTATATTGGAGAGTTTTTTTAATTATAATATTTACAAGTACTTCAATGGAATTCCGCGTATGTAATAGACTGCTGGTATTGGGTTTTTCTAAATTTTTGGTTGAGTCATGAAAACTTTATACGTTCAATATCATTTTTTAAATTAAATAGATAAAACCATTAGATGCTGTTCAACTCACTATCAACTGCATCAAAATCACACTTGTAATCATTAAAACTGGGACTATTTTTCGGTTGTAGGTCGCGTTTGGAATGTCTAGTTATATCAATAAGTAATTAAGGATGCTGTATATCTATCGGTAGTAGAGGATCACCTGTAGTACAAACAGTAACATCAGATTGGATTGGACTATTACAAAGTATTAGGTTGAGTCAGCGTTCTCCGACATTAACAAAATGACTATACTGCTGAAAAATGCAAAAACCTAAAGATTTTATCATTGGTACAGGTAGAGAACTAAATAATTGCTACATTAGTCAAATTCTCTTTTCATCATTTTCATAACGCCCAGAGCATGTCTTGGTCTAACAAACACTTTCCTATCTTTCCCGTTTCGGTGTTAGACCCTTTTTTGTATTCCAAATAAAATATATTTCCAATAGAAGGAAATAATAACTATATATAATTTTAGATTAGTTATAACTTAAAAGATAAACCAAAAACTAAGTTATATAATCAACAGAGTTTAAAGACTTAAATAAAACAAGTAAAATTTTTCCTCGAATCAAATGTTTATAATAAAACTAACCATGTTCAAGGAAAATTAATTAATTTACGTTATTTTATTTCGCCATTATAAATATCTTGAAGGCGACCTAAATTTATGCTGCATACATGTTTTAAATATCTAACGCGTAGGAAAACTAAACAGTTAGCTTAAATTAGTAGGTAACTCGAGTATACTTACAATATCGGTTGTGGCAAAATTAGATAACTTAGTATTATATTTTCATTGTTTTATAAATCGAGATGAAGTTTAATTTAATTAATCATAAAATAAAACGTAAACTGGCCGACAATTAACATCATCTTCTATTTAATACTATGTCAAAAATTCTACGCAAAACAGTCAATAGTGACTTTACACAAAACAAAAAGGAATAATTCAGTTAACCTATGCCAACGATATTATAATAATGATCTATTAACTCGTGGTCAAATACTGTCGTGGTTAATAGAGTTTGAGATATTATTATTAAGCCATAGAAATACTAATATTGATAAATAAAAATCTTCCATTTTAGCTCTTGTACCTTTCATATTTTTGTAGTAGGTATATTTCAAGGTTGATTTTTTTATTTTCAATATCTTAATATTACTCCATAAATGAAGAAAAACTAATGAGAAAAAATATTAAGTATACTACGTAAATATCAATTATTATACGGGTTAAATATTAAGAAGCACTAAATTTTGCAAAGGAAGATTTCTAAAAATATACATCGATGAATTACTTACTTTTGAAATCTCCAGCAACGGGATTACATTCGACCTTATGAAGAAAGCATCCAGCAAATGCTTTAAACGTCACCAAATCATTAATAACAGCTTCGATGTCTAAGTCATCGTTCTCAGTTGTATAGGTCTCCTTAGCGTACACGCTCGTCAAAACTACTAGACAAAGAACGTAAATGCACTTCATTCTTGTGAGTATCTGTAAAACAAAATAATTAAACCTCCTTTTTAAAGCCTTTCTTTCAACCGACCATGAAGTCTTAAAAACCTGTTTAATGTTTTTTATAAATAGACTATTATGAACGAACGCAATCTGTTTTATGATGAGAGAACAACAATTTCTATGAAGATGAGAGAATTTATTTATGGAATAGGGGGCAAATGAGCAAACGGGTCATCGTATGATAGGTAATAACTGCCGCCCATAAACACCCACAACACCAGAGGAGGAGTTGCCGTTATAATGGCTTAGTTGTATTGTAATTACTAGAAGAATTAGATACCGATAAATCGAAAGAAAATTAATGTCTAGCAATGTCGTGTTAAGATACGACGATTATGTCTGTCTGGATAGGTGTATTGCATTCCATGATTGACCCTTATTAGCACAGTAGTTAAATGGCTTGGTAAGCATTTCTACTCCACTTTATGTTTCAAGATCATCAGTACATATAAATTCAATAACCGAGATACTTGCAAGCCGCCAAGGCAGCCACGACTTCCTATGGACTGTAAATCTTTATAGTCGCCGTAGGTACAACAGTACCGTCAATATACACTGCTTTAATAGAACCATATAGGGACAATATTCATATAAAATCTTAATATCCTGGGTTAAATTAAAAAATGATATCAAAGTAACAAAATACTACTCCTTTAAACAAAAGAAAAAAGTATATAATAATTAATATATAAAATAATGAAAATTGAAAGATGCAATATTTTCTTTATTAATTTATGGCATATACTTTTGTTTATAATCGTTGTAACAGAAATAGAAAAAGTGAACAGACAAGGTAAATAATTATTGCATTATCATCTATTTCTAAGTTATGTGTAAGTTTTAAAAGTCTACTTCTCAGCAAGTCACAAACTGCTCCACAGAGGAATGTGAAAGTAAATTAGAAAAAAAAATTAAACACGAAAAAAAAATGCACTTAATAATATCATTTTAGATATAGCTGACGTTATCATAATATTAACAATAATGTATAATTTCCTTTTAGTTTTACACTACAATTTATAACAACAAAGTAATCTTTGAAATCCTCACGTATATATTTGAAACAACTTCGTAAAAATAAACTAAAAAAATTAAGTACACTAAAAATAACTCAGTAAAAGGTTAATACCCATTCGTCATTACAAAAACTTTAGTAGTCATTCAAAATGGCCTCTACCGAATATTACCATTCAACTGTAATATGTTTAACATATCATTCTGTAATATCCTTGTCACAATATACACAATACATAAAATGTCAGAAACCAAATACATGGGAATATTGCTGATTTAAAGTATAATAAAAATGCCTATTGCCAAGACATAAAAATGATAAAATTCCGGCATGCTTGTATTCATAAGTTTTTTAATTCCAAACACGTACATGGTTCTTAGATATAATCTGATTTTCCAAATTCATATTTTTCTATTCAAAATTTATATATTTTATTGGTTTACTAACACAAAACAAACATTAAATCCTTACTTTTGAGCTTCCCAGCACGTATATAAACCTTTTCTCTTACTTACTAGTACAGATTTTGGCAGCTCAACATTTATTTGCTTATCTGACACGCTAATACTTTATATATAAAATTCCGGTGTGCGTGTGTTTGTAAAGCTGCTCCTCGCAGACGGCTTGAACGATTTTGATACTTTTTGTGTACTTATGATGTTTATTTTGTAGAATATTGTAAATGGATTGGTGTCAGCCCCTGATTTATTAAAAGAATTAAATCTAAATGTTCCTAGAAAGAAACCAAGATTCTATATACAAAAGTTTTTCATAAAGAATTTATGAGAACCTCTAAATCTTATGAAACAGTCCTATATCGAAACTTATAGTAACAGTGTTAGTGATATTGACATCTTTTACTGTTCTTTCCAGAATTTTCGTTCAAAATTGTTTAATGAATATAAATTTGTTTTAGTTTTAGTTGTCTGCACTTGAATTATTTAATTAGGGTTTATTTATAGAATCAAGCTGTGCTGAGGTATGTAATAATGTAAGATGTTTACACCTGTAATATATGTGATGTGTATATATGCGAATGTTTCGTTGTTGTGAAAATAAATAAATCTGAATAAGGTTCAACTATAGTTTGACTCGGTAGATAATGTTGTTGGCGACAACAGGTTATTTTTTTCTTTGACAAGAGGATGTTTGCCTGTCTATATCGTTACGTATTTATAAAAAGAATTCTTTGTATTTTATTATTCTTAAAATTATACGACACAACATCGATGATTGAAATTTAAACTAATTAAGCATGCATGTGTCACATTTGACATTAATCAAATTGAGTGTTTAGTGGGCAGAGATATAATTAAAAATAACAGTAATAAATAGGAATATCACTTAAATATACTGTTGGCATGTTTATAGTGCAATTGCTTAGATAACGGTAGTCAATATATAGAGGTAAAATATCTCATTCCCAGAGGACATTATATTTTGATAGTCGTTTTTAAGATGTAAGGTGGTTTTTAAGTGTTTCTTTAATCTATTTTGTGTATCGAATCGTTGAATATTTTAAAATGAAAAAACTTGTAAAATAGAAGTTATATATATGCTCAATATATTTTGTTTTAATTGTAATATAGTTAAAAAAAACTGAGTATTAGGTTATGAAGTAACAACGTTACGTCGTAGCCGTAAATAATGAAAAAGATTTAAACTTTACAAAATAAAACTGTTATATAATATTTTTGAAATGTATACTCACCAAAATATCAACACACACTTCCTTGTTCTTGTAACGAAATGTTAACCATATAGTATTGAATGTACTTTGTACTGTTAAAGTTTAATAAACTAAGCTGAGCTATCATAGGAAAAAATCTTGAAATTTAACAACTTAATTACCTTACAAAGTGGCTGTATTGCGTTACAACATCAGGTCTCTTATTTTATAATAATATCCTTTGTTTATTAATAAATTATAAAAAAGATTATTTTACTATCATCACAATTTGTTACCCTTAATAATGCAGTGGAAAAATTATATTTTACTAGAAAATAATAAAACTTTCTTATTTTATTAATAATCTATTGGAAGAGTTAATCTTCATAGCAAAATTTCCTTTTTTTTTCTTTTTTAATAGCACGGTTAAGTGTTGATACTGTATCAAATGTTAAGTACAGTACAATCCAAATACAAGAACGATGGAGAACTGATTTTCTCGGTGATTGTCCTTGTTTTTGAATTGTACACCATCTCATATTAAAAATAGTAATAACACTTTGCCGTGCTATCTTAAAAAAATGTACTCTTACACTCTGGCTAGTGTATCTAAATATACATGGGATCACATCTTAGTTGGCTGCATATCCACATCATCCCCTTTATTAGAATGAGGCTGTAAATCCCTGTGTATTTTGGTAAATATCCAGAGAGCCAGTACCTTAGGCTTAGCGTTTCCACCATCTAACATAACACCAGCCATAACGCGTAATTTTAACTATAAAAAAATATATCCAGTCGTACATAATCTTCGTTTCATCCCCTCTCAAATAGTTGATTTCAGAAGTTACTTATTGATGTGAACATTTTTTTTGTGCCTTGAAGACTTTAAATTTGTGGATATCGAATAAGATTGAAGTGAAACGCTCAGCTTTATAACGTTTGCTCAGGTAATGCCGGCGGTGGTCGGCTCGAGTAAGGGAGCGAAATACATATAGTCAAATCGTCACAACTATACTCGCTTGGCGACCGTTACGTAAGAGAGCAGCAAGAGAGACTTAGCGTGTCTAACAACTTGGGCCGTATCGTCACTTAAAATCAGGTGAGATTATGGCCATAAGGCTAAACCTTCACAATATATTAAAAAAAATGACGCATCAGTCGCAATCAGTGTCGACATAAACACGGTCTGTGCCGCGCCAATACGTTGTTGTTGTTGTTGTAATTGTATTTTGTATTAATAACTTGGCCTTGATGAAGTTTCCACTTCTCACGTTTGGTCTTAAGGAAACATAGTTCTACTTTTTAGTTTGGTTTATTTATAACAGCATGTTTTTTTAGGTTTTTCTTACACTATTATTTTTATAAGTGCAAAATTAATCGTTAGCGCAATTATCATTCATTACAATAGTGAACAAGGCTCTTTCTTACAAATTGTAAATTAAAATTCTTGCTTATTTTTGTTGAATTAAAATTCCCATTGGTATTCGAAAATTTGTTAATATTAGATATATCGGTTAAAGAGAATGATTGGAAATTATAATTAACATCAATTCCTGCCTTATCAACTATAGGTGAAAGTTATATAAACCAACAAATATTATTCCACAAATTAAATAAACAAATAACCTTATGAAATTAGTGTATTGTCATCGGGCCTCGATAAGTCAACGAAATTTAAAATGAAATCTGAGTGTTTAAAGTGGTTCAAAATCAAGTCTAAAGGAGTCGGTTACAAACAAACATACAAGTGATAATAGAACATAAACAGATTAACAGAGGTAAAGAGAAAAATAAAAGAATAGACATAGAACTAACTAATAATAGTCGTGTAAAAATCAGTTTACTAAAAGAATGATTATATATATGTATATATATATATATATATCCGCTCACTTAATATTTAACCTAATTCGCACAACAATAATTGTGCAATGGCAAAGTTTTATAACGACATCGTAACTGCTTATATAAAAGCCAAAAGTCAAGTAAATAACCTTGGACTTAGTTGATGATGACCTTAAATTAGCATTACATAATTATACCTAATATGAAGTGCATAATGAATAAAATGTAAATTATAATATCAAGATAATCCATTATTTTATGCCTATATTTACTGTTTGAGTACAACTATCTGTACCATTAAATATAGTTCATCAACAAACTACGTATTAAAATATATACAATGGTGTTATTAAGGATTTAGTTTTTTTTTTTTTTTTTTATAAATTATATGTATAATCTCAGTTTGAAGATTGTACCGCGACTTCAACTTGAAATTTAAAACAACATATTTTGATCTTTAATTTACATACGAATTTATTTTATAAGCGGTTTCCACTATATAAAATAATGTGAAAATTTGAATCCCAGAAGTTGATATTATCTTGTTATTTAATTAAAAAATTATCTGTGGAAGCGTGTTATGGACATGTTATGAGAAAAGACGAAAGCCATATAACTATAAGAATGTTCAGAATGAAAATGGATGGATGTAAGAGAGAAGGCCGAAGAAGTTATGGATGGAATGTGTGAGGAATGATATGTGTATAAAAAGTGTGAATACTGAGATGACAGCTGATAGAGTAGAGTGGAAGAAGAAAACATGTTGTGCCGACCTCACTTAGGTGAGATACAGGTTGGAAAAAAGAATATGTGCTAATCATATTTTTCAATAACAAATGGTTATATTTATAATTTTAGCACATCTTTCATATAAAATAAGATGCACAACAATGTACGTAAGTGGAATCTTATTTAAAAAGTGTAATTTGGCTTTCGATGATTTTTATTTATTATTCTTTTTTGTCTGAAATTACTTGAATACATAATTTGTAACGTATGATATTTTCTGGTTATAACAAAATGTTCCTTACAAATAAGTCTATTATCATGTATATACTAAAATCGTTTATGCTAAATACCTAATTTGTAAAAGAAGATATTCCGTTCCGAGTTGCACAAGAGGGATTTTTTATGCGAAATTGCCAATAAGGCAACAAAATATGCCAGAGACTAAATTAACATTGTATAAACACTTACATATAAAACTGTAATATACTTTTGTCATTTATATGAATGTTAGTGACAAAAAAAATGTAATATACAGAATAGTTATTATTATTATTACATGTCCTGATATAATGTTCTATTTTATAATGGACAAAAAATACCTTATGCACCAAGCACGCGTGTCACAACGTTTATTCTACACCAAATTGAAGAATAGAGTACTAACTCTCACGTATCTTTTGTCTACTTATAGAGGTATAATAATTATGTTAAAGTGTATATATAATATTATTGTTATTTTAATAATAAAGCCGTGATGAGCTTATCGAACTCCAAAGAACAATTACATTGTTGGATTGTGGATAGCAACAATCTCGTATATCTGAGACTCATTAGTGAGCGTATTTTCATTTGATTTATTTACTACTAGCTTTTACCTGCGGCTATGCTCGTGTGAATTCTAATTTTGTCAAACAAATCGGCTGACGCAATAAAAAGTTTCATACGAAGTTTGTTCCTCTCTTTATCCCACTTCCAATAAGTTTTTCCCGAGAAAAAGTAATTTATCACCATCTCCAGCTTTTCATCTGTCTCTATACGAAAATTTATACCATCACTATCAGACGTACACAATATTTTTAAATATAAAGGTATGCTAAAAATATAGATAGATATAATTAACATACCTATATATAAATATGACAAAGCGGAATTTTATTTTTTTATTTTTTGTTTGAACGCTCTAATGTTAGGAACTATCGGTCGGGATTCGGATTGTATTTGATATATCAATCATTGGGGAAGCCTTTAGGCTATTTAACATCACACTACCATCATCGGAGCAAAGTTGTATTGTTAAAAAATGCAGTAACACGTAAAAAATATTATAACACAACAAAATATATTTTATTAGGATTAATAATTAATTTTAAATTTGGTAATAAAAAACAACAAAAACTTGTACACAGGCAGTATTATACTATTCTGCGACTGATAGGCTATTCAAACTTTGAATAACTATCTTAGAAATCAGAAAACTATGTTTAAACATATAAAAATTACATGAAAAACTTACCGTGCAATAGAATTATCTACAGTTATTAAATGCATAAAGTTTTATTAATTAATTACATCAAAGAAAGTGTGTTCACTTGTTTTTGTAAGTGCACAAAAGTACTTTTTTTAAGTATGCATACAATAAGCTAGTTAATATTTCAATGCTACGTAAAATACTTTGGTTGAGAAGGTAATAGTTATTATAATATTCACATTCATGGTCGTATATAAGAAAATTTTAGATATTTTTACTTTTTTAAATACATAAATTGTAAAGGCAATATAACTAATCGTACATGTAAGTTGTTCTATGGTTTTTTATAGATATCATTCTAATGAGCAATAATTATCAATAACACAGTAATAGCAGAGCTTTTTCTTCGAACTGACATACTCTGCTATCCTTAAGGGCTTTGACAGCTTCACTGAACTTTTTGGGGAGAGTGCTGAGGGCACTCAGCTCCGAGGCAGCAAGCACAAAAGTGCCAGAATAGCCAAACCTAAGCTTCGGCTACTGCGGAAAAGTAAACATAGATTCGCGAGCCTAACCAATCAAAAGGTCCTAAATTACTAGTTCAGTGATCCTAACGCGACCTTATCGGGCAGACCACGA
This sequence comes from Actias luna, assembly GCA_039707435.1. Classification (NCBI taxonomy): domain Eukaryota; kingdom Metazoa; phylum Arthropoda; class Insecta; order Lepidoptera; family Saturniidae; genus Actias; species Actias luna. Next base: position 7,949,150 of record JAZHAC010000006.1, on the reverse strand, counting down.
GGGCAACCAAGGAGTAGTGTGCAATTCACTTTAATCCAGATCTCTGCGCACAATAAGATAAGGAAACTACAGACCGTTGGATATAAATGGAGGGGACACAAACTCACAGCTCTGAATCCTTGGTAACTGTTCCTAAGACTGAGTGCATCAATAGACATGGATTTATAGAAGATAATCTATGCCCTAACAAGTATTATGGTTTGAAAGGTATAACTGCCCATAAATAGTAATATTGCCTCATAAATGGTAGGCAGAACCAATAAATGAACATTGTTATTGGACTGGCTCCTGAAGGAAAGTGGATAGGTATTTGGAAATTATAGGTGTTGTATCAAATCAACACTGATTTATTAATACTATAAATATTATTTTAATTAATTAAGATAACCAGTTGAATATCTGCTTGGTTCCACTTATCATTACTTTAATGTAATAACAAATGTCCACACAGAATAATTCATTACCAGTTAGTTAATTATGAGCCAAACAGGATTTTTAAATAAACTAGTATTGACTGTATTCAACACACATATAAGCAATGGGTTTTAATGCTGACTGTTTGAATATAGTAAGAATTCTTTGACCCTTTTTTATGTATAGTGGCGTTCTGTATGAAATGTTATGGATTATGGTTGGTTTCGATCATGGAACCTACCTATCCTACTAATATATAAGTGACATATTATTATATTGTATATTCACATGAAAATATTAAACTTTTATAACTAAAATCAAGATTAAAATGTATCATTATCTTCGTACCTATATACTTATAATTTTAAATATAAAGTTGATGTAAGGTTTTGTTATGTATATATATATATATTATTATTATAATTATTATTATTATATGTCTTAAGTAATTTACTCACCTCATATGTTACATTATATAGAAAACCTGAAGAGTTTATAAACCGGTAATCAGTTATGTTTCATATTACAATTAAAGTATGATTTACTATTATATTTAACTTTCTTTACTTTGTTTTATAATTTAAATATATTTTATAATATTTATTCATAATATTAATCGGATATATTGTAAATAACAATTAATGTATATATGTTTATATAATGTAATAATAATAAATATACAAAGGTAATAGGAACGGATCTGTTACAACCTGAGAGCCGGTCTCTTCACTAGACCTACCACACCGTCCATCTTGGGCCACTTGTTGCCAAAACCATAATCCGTTACTATAAAACATAAACAATTATTCGCTTTTATTAATTATAACAGCGATCAATGTAGGTAATTTTACTAATGTACCTAACGAAACCTAACTCTACCAAGATCGCAACTTTCTTGTCAAAACTGTCCAAGTATTTTAGTGGTTATTTAAAACATATGTTCTTGATGGCTCTTTACAATTCTATTCATATGTTTCCAATAGTCATAGATTTAACAGTGAGTTTATAATAATCAAACTAAATCATGGAAAATAACTTTAAAATTTCGTAAAATAGCACTAAGGTTGGTTTGCGATATTTAAAGCGCCTTATAAAAATAGTATGCCAATGTTAAAATCATTAATTTTGCTCGCGTATTGAAGTTTCTAATTGCTGTTAATTACAAGACTAATTCTCTATTTTTATGAGAGAAACACATTACCCCAAATGTAAATTTTCTCTATCTCACTATTAGACCACTTCCCCTCCCTGTTAAGTAAAGTGACATCGTCTTGTTCTCTCCAGTTTAGTGCTAGCATCATAAATTATGACCCCACTATTTATACAAACTCGGAATTTCAACCTATATTCAATATATTTTAATTATAAAGAGGAAAGACTTTTATTTTTGTTTGTGAAAAATAAACTCAAGAACAACTGGACCGATTTCAAATAATCTTTCACTATTATAATGCTACATTAGCACTGAGTAATATTGGCCATATAACATTTTTTAGGAAAATAATTAAATAAAATTTTAGTTTCACGAGAACGAAGTCGCAGATACATCTAGTTACCTATAAACCTATATTAACAACTAACTGGCCTGACAGACGTTGTTCTGCCCTCTCCAGTAGTCGCAAAATTTAAGTCCATATGGAATCAAGTAGATACCAACTTAAAAATATAAATAAACATATGAATCAAAAAAATATTCTCCATTACACATACAGAGCATAAAACTTGATAAATACTGAAATAAATGTTCATTTATTTACATGAGGAATTTTTGTGATTAATTTTAAGTCAATAGGTAAAAAAAAAATCTATCCAAAAACAATCTTTGCCACCCACGTTAATCTCCTTTCAAGGTTCATTTTCGAAAAAACTCTTTACTGAGATAGATGGGTACCTGAAAACGACGATAGGCTGATTTTTCATATCATAAATAAATCATGAAATATTCTCGTGGGGTAAAGATAGGGATAAACTTTTTATGAAACTTCTTATATCCGATTCTTATAATCCGATTTGTTTGAAAAAGTCAATATTAACACTAATGAAGTCGCAGGTAAAAGCTATTTTAATACTATGACTAACTGACTGCTGTATATGAACAAAATTTTCAGTTAAAAACATCGTGAGGACACTATAGCAACCATAATAAGACTTTTTTTAATGCCCGCATGGCTAGCTACCATATGGGCCGCCAAATATGTATAGGTATCTTCCAGCAGTTACACTTGAGAGCCAAATTTTTAACAAGGCTTATCGTACCCGTGGTGGGTCACATGGTCACTTAACATTGGGTGAGATAGGGGCCATAACGTTAAAACTATATACTACCTATAAAAAAAAATTACATTTGTTACGATAATATTGATATTAATGAGACATAATTGTAAATGTGTACTATATACTTATTTTACACTTATTAAAATTATTATTATTATTAATGATACTATGTGTGAAATTTTATTTTCATATTACGATTACTACGTACGGTCAACCCGTTCCACCTTCACACCGGTAATTCTGTTAATTATATATAAATAACATTGCTAAAATATTATAGATCTTTTTAAGAAGAACAATTCGGTAATACCTACATTATACTAGCTACTAAATGACCGAACCGGAATAATTACGTAGTCAATTTATACGCGGTTGAAGTGGTATCGAGAAGTATATCAGCAAAATCTCTTTATAATTTACTAAAAATATTTTGACCTGTATGAGACTGCAGCAAGTTCCATATTAGAATCTGTCTCTAAAGCTGCGCTAGCAGGCTCCTACCAAAATCGAGAAAGAAACACAAATAGTGAAGGTGAGTTTTGACGTGCGTCGAAAAGCGGCCCCATAAACCTACATCCGTGTCACAAGTCTTGGGAACAGCTCGGAGTTTCCCTCTCTGGAACAACATCCTTACGATGAATCCATAGATAGCTAAAAAGTTCGTCTCTCTCTGACTTTATTAGCTTACGCGAAGCATGTCAGTAACGCTCCCAATATGCATATTCTTTAACAATTGTCATCATACATCAACCAATTTATACATAACCTTAATAAACTATAAAGTTCCTATGCCTTCCTTATGTACTACTGGGTTTACTAGTCGTATGAAAATCCATTTAACAATGATCGTGTTCAGACACAAAGAATGGCAAGGAAACTTTATATAAGATAGTGTATAAAACAATTAAAAGATATTTAATGTTCTAAACAATGTTTATTTAAATAAGATAATAAATAAATAAATAACAATATGCATTTAAAGTAGTGTGATGTTCAATATTAGCAAATCGTTTATATTTAAAAAGAATAAGCTGAAGTTACCCGGAAAATGATTGATAGCGAAAAAGCCGAAAGAAACAAATGAATAGGTATTTTTGAGGTTTGTGAATTAATTTAAACATGACTGGTATGTGTTTAATCTGTGGAGTTGATGAAGGATTCGAAAGCTTCTTTGTATTGTCCGCGTGGGTCTTGTTTCTTGGCGAGCCGTTCCCATAGTTCAGGGAGCTTAGCTTGGAATCCTTTTACAACGATACGGATCAGTTGGCGTTGCTTCGGCGAGCACTTGGAGCATTTCGTTGTAAGAGCGTCCGGGATGACTTCTATAAAAAGAAAATCCAATTTATTTTAAGTTTACTCATGATAAACAAATATGAGTTGTCAGTAACGTTTCAAGCGACTTGTAAATTCTTAAATTATAGGCAGGGCGGTGTATGGATTCAAGTGCTGGACCTAGTAAGAAGACTGATGAATGTCAATTGCATGCAGCAGAAATGCGAATGTTAAGATAGATGTGTGCATTAAAAAAAGGACAAATTCAAGAATGAGTATGTTAGACAGAGTTTGAAAATGGCACCATTGGTAGAGAAGTTGAAAGGGAATTGTTTGTCTTGGTTTGGCCGTGTTATGTGAAGAGAGAAAAACATGTGTTCTTTTTCACTTTAGTCTATCTTGTATATTATGCCTTTCTCAGCTCAGAAACTTATTAAGAACGAATTGATAAACAAGCCAAATATAGATCAGCCTAAATGCATAAACTTTATTGACCTCCACAAGAACGTATTAACAACCTCCATGACAATGTAGGTCAAATAGAAAAACACCTTGACTTTTCGATCTCAATATATTCAGCAGTTACAACTAAAGTGAATCTTTAAAATTTAAATACATCTCTATAATAATAATAATAACTGGACTGTTGACAACATAAAATTGGAATATATAAATATTTTTTATTGTTTCGTGGATTTATTTATGCACACTTATTCCGATAAGCAGATTTATATTAATAAAATAATTTAAATAAATTGAGAAACCAAACTTACTTTTGAATTCGTTTCCTTCGGGTGTACAAGGACCCTCGTCAAGGAAGCACAAGCAATAATTCTTAAGTAGGCGAACGTTGTCTACCAATTCATTAGCGTCGAAGTTATCGTACTGAGATTGGTAATATTCGGGACTGCAAGCCACTATGGCCAACAAAGCACAAAGAGCGAGAATTGTCTTCATTGTTTATACTGAAAATAAAAATAAACATTTATAAACATATAACGAATGGCATTACAATAAAAAAGAATGTGTATCTTTTTAATTTGTGGTTGACGATAAGGTCATGGATGAAACGAGAAAGTAAAATAATATATTTTTCAGCCCTCTCCCCTCATTTTGTCTCCTACTATAATAAACTATAAAAACTGAAGCGAAGAACATCTTCACTAGGGGTTCAAATAAAATATGAACATGCAACCATAAAAATAGAATATTACATTGGAAAGAATACATATGTAATATAATCAGCCACTATAAGTCTAAGAAACATGCAACGTGTAAGCAGACGCGAACTGTATACAAATTTACATGGTATGGCATAAACACTTAGCAATGTTAGTCGTCATTCATAGAAACTGAGCTTGGTATGAGATTCTATGATTTGGGAATGGGTAATTCGCTATTCGTGATGCATAATAAACCGATTATTCCGTCGTTATAGAACGATATACTTAAATTTTTACCTATAATTTTAAAAACAATCAATTATGTTTAAATAGATGATAAACTGTATTTATTCTCTTCTAGAATAACATGAACAAAATATGTTGTTTTTTGTTATTGTTTTATTAACTTAATAAATATTATTATTATTAATTTTAAATATGTAATAGGAAATATAATTTTATATCAAAAAGTAAAATAGTCAATATTACTATTAAAATGAAGCATTAATTTTCTTTTAATAAATGTAATTATTAGTACATATAAAATATTTGGGCCCCATAATAAACAGGGACGCGTTGTCAACTCGCACTTAATAATAGAAATTTTAAAAATTCGATGCATGAAAAACTTACATTTTATTCAAGTGTCTTCTCCAAATGTTCTGCTAATTCTGTGCATCTGAGAACTTTTTATACTGTTTTATACAAGAGAATTAAATTGATTCAGTAAATTAACTGACATAAACATATTGACATCTTCGAGATCAAAGTCGCTGACGTGCTAGTGTTAAAACTTGACATTGTGAAAATTAATCTTGTAAACTCTAACATTGTCACAGAATGAATTCACTCGAACGTGATAATGACTAAATTCAATACATAAAATGAACTTAGTATGATATATGGGCATTCCTGTGTACCATTTGTAATATAACTTACGTCATAATAGTTAAAAGTTATTTTGTTTTCAGTTAGAGATTCCATTATATATTCATCCAGTTTCCTAGTATTAACGTATTCTATATAATTACCATAAACGAATGTTCTACGGAAATGTACCTTGTAATAGGTCCAGTGTTACATCGGCAGTCACTCCAACTACTTGTTGAACTAAATGAATCATATTTATTTGACGTATAATTATTTTGTTTAAAGTTTTCATTTTAGATGTCAATATATTTTACTACTGGTCTCTAATCGAGAAATATTTAAATTACACTATAAAATTAGTTATTTACAATATCGATAAACGTGTAATATAGTGACATTTATTACAAATAAGTATTCATTTTTCTTATAATTATTTAGGCAAAAATATTTTTTGCTAGATAAGTTTTGATAGATACTTTACAAATTCGAAACAAAAATCATTGTATTATGTACGTGTTATCAATTTAAAAATGTAATGTATTCACTATAATAAAACCTAACTTTAAAAAAACCTGCACTATTATGTATATATGTAAGTATTTTTATAAATCATATAAAAGATATTTAAAAAGTATATTCTTATCACATATTTGTGAAAGAACTTTAGACATTCTAATTGAAAACTAGAAACCATAGAATTGTTTATGTAATTTATTTAAAAATTACATTACTACCTAAATATATAAAATTATCTAAAATTCAACCTGTAGCATATTTTACATCTACAACTTTCTCTTGAGCTAATATTATCCAAATACAATTATATGAAACATTTGATATATACTAGTGTTATCTTAATACATAGATTAATGCCAAAAACTTATTCTTTTGCGTAGTTTTTATGTTATTAGATAAAGAAGTAAATGGACCTTTATATTAATTTGGAAATTCAAATGGAAATATGTTGCCACTGATTATAAAGTAAATCATGTCTAACATTTTATCTATTGAATATATTCAACACTAAATCTTTTAAAGAAATAATATAAGTAAACAATACATGTAGACATTGTATTGACAGTTCCATGCGAGAAGTACCTACATACGGTGTATCATACCAGGACATATGTAATATACACATCTTATTTTATTATATATAACATAAAACACACGAAATGAAAAGATTAAATTGTTATTTACTTGGAAACTTTTTTTATATTTAATTGGTTTAGCGTTATGGCCACAATCTCACCTGATGTTAGGTGACAATGTGGCCCCAGATGGTGGACACGCTAAGCCTAGTGGAGATACTGGCTTTCAAGTGCAGCTGCCAGAACACAGCTATAGGTATTTGGCGGCATATTTTCAAATTAAGGGTAGTAGCTAGCTAGGTGCGCATAAGAAAAAGCCCTAGCACCGTGCTATGGTTTCATCACGTTGCCTTCCTTCAACGAAAGCTCACTCTCATAACAGGAGGATTCATATTTATGTCCTTTGACGCGGCGTTCGTACACACAGCCAACTGAGTTATTACCGCTTCATGGGAAATGAGCACTAATGGTGACTTTGTTAATGTAAGGGCTGACCCATTGTTTATATATAAGCACAGTGATGAAGAGGAAACATTATCAAGCGGAATTTCGTGTAAAAATCTACCTTACACCGAAACTTCGAACTTTGATACAATCTGAAAAGGATAGTAAAAGATATCCACCACCTACACTGTGTATAAAAGCAATGGTATTTTAACAAATACGATGCGCCTGCATCGTTGGTGTAGCAGCACCACCCTTATGAGTGTTTTCATCTCATACAGAATAGTTATTTGTGTGACATCCATATGATTGTTTTGTATTCGGTGACTTTAATGTGCGATAATTGACTAATAAAGTTTCTCCAACACATTTTATCTTTAAAAAAAGAAGAAGTAAAACTTAAGTTTGACAAATGTGAATTACAAGATACCTATCGGTGCCTTGTAGGTCCGTTAAAGTTTCTTACGAAGTAGTTGATAATCTTATTGTACAGCACACGTTATTGTACAGCAGTCCCTACGAGTTTGTTTGCGTACATTTTAATTACGTCTCGCATTATTCGAAATCCTATTTTTGTACTTCGTAGTGATGGTTTTAAGTATTATACTAAATATATCTATTACTATTAAACTTTTTATGTATCCATTAATCTCAATCACAATGACACAATATACAACGAAGTTCGTTTACTAGACAATTATAACATTTTACTCCCTACCCCACAGATACACTTACATTTTACAAATTTATTAATGTAGATAAATCCCTCAAGCAAAAAATGTCTAAAATCGCTAGTGTTTTTTAGCTATAAGTACAAATTTATAAGAAAAATATATGTGTCTTCTAAAGCAAAATGTACTGCATAAAGTAAGAGAATCTTATAAAGTGAAAATTTTGTTTGCATCAAAAAATAATATGATGTCCAAAAATATAATTTCTTATTTATCTGAAATAGAAAGAGACACTTTCATATAAATTATAGGACTTATCGCGACAGAAAACACGGTAAAGCCGAACAATCTGTTGGCACCTCTTATATAATATCGAACGATTTAATAGTTTGACAAGATGGTATTTTGAATAAGAAACAGTAATATTGTATATTAATTAAAAAGATAATGTGCACTTGTATCTGTCACTACAAAATTAAGAAATTTAGGTATATGGCTGTTCCATAGAAATTTTCAAAGGAAGCCAATGAGATTCGGCGTATATGTATATATACATCGCTCGACACGGAATTTTTCGCAAATAAGTTATTCATTGTACATACCTACTCCATTTGTGTACATGTTTTGGTTTCAAAATGTATATCATAACCTTAATAAATATATCGTTGGATTCTTAAGGCTTAACTTTTGTGAGACTCACTATAATCGTCAATACTAAAAATGAACGGCAAAAATAGGACTAAATATCAACTGCCCATACCACGAACAGAACCTGGACTAGGATTGAATATAAACTGATTGAGCGAAAATAAAAAAAAAATTTAATCGCAATTTTTACTAAATCATTTATACGTTAGCCCTATTCTCTACAGCTTCATAGTTTCTTCACTTCATTTATTCGTAAGAAGAAACTATTCTACATATTCACAAGAGGCTTGTTTACTTTGATGATATGGCCCTAGACCTATAACCCGACTTCTTAAAAATGATAAAGTAAACGACATAATAACATTTTTTTAATTAATACATATTTATAACAATACATATTATTATACAATGTTACATTAGGTTTCGAATTGTATTGATTAAACAGAGTACTAGTTATTAACAAGTTTGTGAAGAAACGATTCTACAGTTTTAAATTAATTTGTAAAAAGTAATATCTCAGTCAATAATTAGATACATTTACCCATCCACAAATTTTGCTCTTTCACGAATTGTTTGATTATAAACATAAGACTTAAAGCTACATCCGCGTCACAAGTCTCCGGAAATACCCGGAGTTTCCCTCTGCCACACGATGGACCCTCCAGACGCACGGATAATCCATGGTTTGTTAAGAAGTTCGTCTCTGTCTATCATTCGTGAAGTCTTCAGAATACAACATCGGATCAGTATAAAAATTTAAATGTTAAAATAAGGGCGGTCCATCACAGAACCGTGTATCTAACTAAGCCACGACGAACGAACATTCCCCTTTGTTGCCAGAAACCAGCAACTGCGTTTGCCTGCTAGTAAATATTATACATAAATCTTCATTTGAATGCTAAAATTCTGCTTAAATGAAAAAAACTGTCCACGTTCGTAGTAATACAAAAATATATTAAAAATTCAGTTCATTGCCTTTTTCGATTATACAACGTGGCTGGGGTTATCCGTTTTGACATCAGTTTTATCAATATTTACTTTGTCTACATATAAAAGAGAAGTACCGGCCAAACAAGTAGTTAATTAACTTGATTTATTTGAACGGACACATTTTCAACATGGCTAAGCTTACGGTATGTACAATTCTAAAAATAAACATGTTTTGTCCATGATTTTTGACAATTTCAATATAGAGAAAACAAATGTTTATAAGCGTACAATATTAAAAAAAACTCTTTTAAATTTATAACTTGTATATATCCTACTTTTTAGTATATACAAAAGCACTTTTTTTCTCCGCTTATATAATAATAATTTGGTATTACTTTCTTTCAGATTATACTGGCATTGATTGCAATGTTCGCGCTCGCCGCGGCCAAGCCTCAAGGTAAGTTCTTGATACGAAATCTTGATATATGATATTATATATCATTGACAATTATAATTATCTCTACAAAGTCTCTTCAAAACTCCTAACCTAAGTTCTTTTTAACTTCGATGAACACATGTTACTATATTTTCTTGAATAACTGTAAACTGTTCTAACAAATTTCCTAAAAGAATTGATTTAAAATAATTTCGCCTACTCGTCATATCTACTGAAATAATTAATTAGCCTGTCGGGCGTTGTCCTGCTCGTTTCGTACGATAAAAACGCCAACTACAACATAAAAAGCTTCTCCATAAAAATACATTAGACGCCAATTTTCATAGGAATCGATCAAAGAGTGTTAGACTAGCGTTTTATTTTTTATCTCAGAGCAATCCTTATGTTACGTTGGATAAAAGTATTTCGTATGTCAGTCCGTAATATTAATTACTAGCTGTACCCGCGACTTCGTTCGCCTAGACCTAAAAATTATTCAATTATTTTGCCCGTTTTGTAACTTTTTTCAATGCAAATTTGTCGCTATTGGTGTGTGTATTAGTGGTATTGGTTGTACATGGTGTTTAAAAGCTTAAAGGCTTCCTAAATTATTGCTTTTACAAATACAAAAGGATTTTTTAAATCCGATTGGTAGTTCATAAGGTTAGCACATTCAAACAAACAAACAAACTCTTCCGTTTTAAAGTATGAATATAGATTACGTAGTCGAATTTCATCAAATCCGTTCAATAGTTTCAGAGTTCGCATTCAAGGAAACAGACAGTCAGACAAAAATTTAATAATTAAATACTTTTCTCCTCTGTACAGATAACAAAGTAAAGTCCTAATTATATTGTTTAAATACCAGATTTATATACAAATTTGTTGTGTATTATTCGCATATAATTTTACATATTTTTTATTGGAATTGAAATTTCAAAGTATTCGTAATTTATTTTTGACTGTGCTTAGTATTTTTAGAACATTACTTAATTTATATTTACTCCCGTTCCGACTGTTTGCTTAATTGCCCCGTATCTTTCACTAAAGCTTGCAATCGCAATGAAAATAATTGTTTTCATTTGAGTTTTCAAATACTGAGTACTAATAACCGTACATAACATCTATTTATACTTGTTACTAACTTATATATGTGTATATATCATCTACTGATCTGTATGCGTGCTATCGCATCTGTACTCAAATAGTGTCACAATTTAAAAAAAACTTTATTGTAGGTACTATTACATTAAATTTCATGATATAAAATGTCATTTTTTAGCTTAAAGCAGTTTTGTTATAAATTAAAGTAAGGCCAATAAAAAATAATGGTAGAATAAATTTTAAGCGCACCTTGATAATGTTGGTTTTCGAGTTGTGACACTATTTTGGCGTAGATGAGCTGTGCTTATCAAATATATCTTCTGTGACAAAAATCTAAATTATCATCAAATAAATATCATAAACGTCACGTAGAATTCATCATAAAGTGTCATGCAATATTCTATGCAGTTTTTTTCTTTATTTCAGATGACCTCGGTGCTAACCCGGATGGAGGTAATTTATCAAGTCAAAGTTAAATAAAAACTCATTTATTTTATGTATAAGAAATATATTTGTATTATTTTCAAGTAAATTATTTTATTTTCAGTTAACGTTGTTAATGGAGATGACCAAGGTAATTAATATCATTGAAATTAAGTACAATTGTACGTAAGTAAATTGATTGGTTGTGTTCTCATGATTAAATACTTAAATGTATGTATATTTGTTGGCTCGTTATATTTTGAGAAGAATAGCGTATAATAATAATAATAAAAGATTAAAATTAGATTTCAATATATATTTAACTTTAATATTCTCATCTTTATTTATACTTTAATTATAATATTATATATACATAAATATATATTTTTGTTTTTAAACATTTTGATGTGTTTAAACATCATTGTGATGGTGAAAATTTTTCATTTTCTCTAAAAATATTTTCCCACTATTTGTTTTCTTGCATTTGGACCGCAACGATCATATAATTAAACCTAGTTAGATGTCTATTTAATATAAATGTACCAATAATTTACTAACACTATCGACTACCTCTATCTACGACTCTATCTATCTATCTATCGACTATCGACGACGAAAACATTATGCACAATGCTCGCGTAGTACGTAATGGGTTAAAATATATAATACTCAGTACATACTTCTCAGTGTGTAAAATTGCCAAAATAATGTAGGCCGATGTAATGTATCAATGTAAAATATAGACTTAGTGTAATGATGAATCTCTCAAGTGCTTCCTACATTTTATTAAAATGCACATTAACAATAGCAAAAAAAACAATTTTTTTTTAGACACATTAAGGTTGCCGCCCGCTTGTAAGAATACCAACAACATACAGTATTACCTTATAAAATACAAAATAAAAGTGCACACAATGATACACAACTTAATAAATAACTATGTCACAATGAATTATGTCGGAATGTTAACTTGTAAACACGTTTCTTAACCTGATCGGTATTTTCCCTTATATGTATGTACATACAAAATGGATTCTTACCGTTGTACTCTTAACTAATAAAATTAAAAAAAAATGTATTATTATAATCACAATGTATGTTAAAACGTAATAGTTAAAAGAACTAATTTATTTTTCAGTAATCGTTATTGATGGCGATAACCAGGGTAAGTTTTTGTTTTCAAATGATATATCTCTTATTATAAATATTTAATATGAACATAGAATGCCTTAATATATATATATATATATATATATGATAAACGTGGAATGAATTAGGTACAGTATATTTACCTAAACTTCAAAGTAAAAAGTAGCGCAAACTATATAGACCTTTCTCTAAAATCCTGGAATGGTATAAATCGTATTTATTAATTGAAAATTTATTTACCTACATCTACAATAGAGTAAGCAGATTTAGTTCGAAATGCTAAAAGCGTAATAAACTCCTTTGAAAATCCAACAACGAATCGGTTGACCTAGCCATTTCTTTATAGTTACGGTTTAGTGTTATGGCCACAATATCACCTGAACCTAAGTAACGATTTGGCCTAATACGGTGGACACGTTAAACCTAGTAGAGGGCCTGGCCCTCAAGTGCAACTGTCGGACCTCACCTATATATACTCAGCGGCAGATTTTCAACTTGAAAGAGATAGTTAGCCAGGCAGGTATTAGAAAAAGCCTATCACAGGGCTATGGTTTCATTATATTACGATATTATCATATTACGAATGTGTCCAAAGTGTTACAAAAGTCCTGTAACACCATAAATTCCTGAATATTAAAATTCGAATTTTAGAGGGGTATAGTATTCACTCTATATTACATTTTTCATCAAAATTTATTTCGCAGTATGATAGACACAATAGAACGTAGATTGGGTAAATAAATGTAAAATTGCCTTAGATATTGTGGCAGGAATTTATAAATATATTTTTAAGAATGGGAGTAGCAACAAGCATTCATTCAAATTTAAGTGGTAACAACACAGTTGTCCTAACCGATTAAATTGGATCGTCTTGTTAATTAGTGCGTGTTGCCAGTTACATCCGTAAAATCGAGACATAACACCGCAAATATTGTTCATTTATGACAAATAAGTGTTGGTGCGACGTTGTCACAGTTCAACCTTACAGAGAGCACACTGTTCTCAAACTAACTTAAATTGTATGTATGAATATGATTATTTTTACCTTAAGAATTCTTAAGCGGCATTTCGATAATTCAACAAAAACCGAGAGTGAAATTTGAAAGACTTTTCACGTTACTTTTAAGCACATTTAATTACATAAGAGACAAGGAAGACATAAAGAAAGAAAGAAACAATGAAAAAAAGAAAGAAAGGAAGAAACTATTTTTCCTTCTGAGATGTTATTTCTGTGGCTTTCACAAAAAATCGCTCTTACAACTCTATTTTTCAACGAGTTTCACTTATATCACATGTGTAGTGCTGTACGCACATTTTTTATTAACGACAATGTAGTGGTGTATTATTAACTAATTTAATTAAGTACTAATAATTAAAATAAAGATTAATAAGTTCCTTTTCTTTTCAGTTAATATAGTTGACAGTCCAAGTAAGTATTATTTGTACACATTTTTAATACATAATTAATATGAATTATTGTATTAATTATTTTGATCAACATTTTAATGTAAAAATGCATGTCGATAATTTCATTGGATACTATAATTGAGGGGTGTATAAATAAATTAGCTTTAGTCTAAATTGGTATCTTTTTCAGCCCACCAAACTTTAGTGCTCGAAATCAGCGACAAATTGGTGTACTTACTTAAATAAATACCAATTTGGATTATAGCGAATTTGTTTTTACCTCCCTCAGTTGTACATAATAATTTTATTTTTATAATTTTTTTATTGATCCTAATCAATAATAATTTTTTTGTGTTCTTCACTTTGAATATCGACGCTTATGTGTATACCATAGTTATTTAATATTTAAAACAATCGTTTGTAATTTTTTTTTTTTTTTGCCAGGTGGTCCAACTCCGCGTGAAGGTGAAAACAAAAAGTGAATAATTTCAAAGTAATAGTTCTTAGTCTACATAATAAAATATGTTACGTTAAATTGTCAAATATACATTGTTATGTTATATAGATAAATATACTAATGGTAACATACATTTATATCTTTTATATATCTATCATGACCTTACTATATTTAATCTCGTAAGTATGTCGCATCGAGGATTTCTTACAGCCATAAACTCGGTAAAACATATTTCCAAAAAATGTCACAATGCAAAAAAATGATAAAGAAGATATTAGTTATATTAGCAAAAGTTATTAAAACACAATAACTTAATTTATTGTTTTTCATTGGGTTGTAATAACGAACAAAAATGTTATTTCTTTATATAAGGTGCAAATGTCAGATAGGTGACACTTTTAGGTACATTCCCAAGGTCCTAAAACATCGCATAGTTGTTTTCGCGTAATTCATGGCAACACTGTTACCAAACGTCCTCATATTTGATTAGTGCTAAAGGTCAAGTCTGAATATTTAATTTTAAGGCAATGCATAAAATGTACAACATTTTTTTTAAAGTTTCTTGCATAACTTGAAATAAATGTAAAATTTTCTTACATAGTATAAAATCTGTTAGTAAGCTTATAATTCAAGAACCATGGAAGCGATTAATATTCTAATTTAATGTTCAATTTTGGAGGGATAACTTTTACTTTGTGAGTATTGACTGCGGATGATTTGTCACACTCGGCTATGTAAAGCTCGTTCAGGTAAAGTCAGACTAAAAGAGCGAAAGAGATGTAGTCAACACGGTACTGCTATACAGTATGTATTATAATAATATTTTTATTATTATGATATATAATAAAATATTATAATTAAAGTAGTCACTTTTATCGTATGGTCGCACGCAACATTTTTTTTACAAAAGTAGGTTTATTGTAATATTTCATAAACAATATTTTATATAGTATGTATTGGTAAAAAAAAAACTTTTATACACAGTTTATCCAAAATATTTCAAATTAAATGATCAATACTAATGTATTAACCTAGCCAAATATTTTAACAGCGATTCATAGCACTATAGGCAGAATCTCATCTGCACCTAGCCGTAAACCATTACCTAGGTTATATAAAGTAACAAGATCAAGTCTTATTAAAACATCTCAATAGGTTCACTCAATAATCGTTCTCAATGACATCACATACTAAAAGAGATACGAGTTTCAACTGATATTAATTGAATACAACGACTGGACCGATCGCCACCGCTGAGTGTTCCAATGTAACCTCGTTTGCAACACCCGTCTCATTCTCGATCTGTTATTTAAAAATATAAAGAATAAATATGAGTGTTTATATCGCTGGTTTTATTTGCGCCATTGTTTTGGTAAGTATAACCTTTTGTTACGATTTCAAAATTGGGATACATGGTCGTACGTAATGCCTGTAAAATGAAGTAATCACACAAGTTTTGTTATATCTCTTTTCAACATTAAACTAGGTTTCATATCTGGTCTTTACATACTTCATCAATATGTATGCATGATTGCGCAACAACAAAGCAGGTTTGCGGTATATGTTCCAATATGACGTTGTGACTGCCTTATCTGTTTATAAAATACTATACTTGTATATATAATTACAAAAGACAACCAAAATTTAAGACTATAATAACGTTTCACTTATAACTTTTTCTCACGTGGAATATTAATAGTTCGGTTAATTCTATTTCAATGCATTTAGTATCTATATATGAAATAGTTTGCCGCTGTTACAACTATATTTTAAGTACAAAATTGTGTTTTTATTCGATGTACAATAAGACAATGCTTTTACATTAACCACGAAAACTTATTGAGAATGACATACAAAAGAAAATCAATTAATTAGTATCAAAACCTTACTGGATTATTTGGAATAATCAACACGATCTATTACAGGCACTATTTGTTATAGCTTGGATAGCATACTGCATGTTTATAAGAGAACGGCACAAGTCAGAATCGTATCAGTATAATATATCCGACCTACAACACCGAAATTACATGCTAGCCCAGCACCAACAGGAAAAAAACAACACTGAAAAAGAGACAAAAGAAATGTCAGTGGGAGTGTTTGTACTACCATCGCGACATAAACAGAAAGATGTCGATATCAATAAGAGGCCTGACTATCCTGAGAGTCCTATACATATTACACAACCGAATACAGACAAACTTATTGAAATACTAAATGAAGACGATTTTCATTATAGAGACGGCATTTACGAAGTGGATGCAGTACATCACAGCGAAGTGTGAATAGTGAACAATGTCATATTGTTTAGTACTCTATGCACAAATAATATACACTTATAACGAGGACTGCACCTTTAATATAATAAAACATATTTTTATATAGAACCATAGTTTTATTTTAAAGTAAATATATATTTTTTTATTCTCTGTGGCTTGACTCAAGTACAAGAAATATCTGTGATCTACGAGCGGCCATTGCTAAAAGACAACTGAGCGTAAGCAAATTGTTCGACAATATATGAAAAGTTTCAGTTAATAAGCTTTGATTATAAAATATCAAGTTTTGAATAATATAATATACACAATAAAAGTTATAGCAAGAAGAAGAATAATAAAAAAAAACAAGTTGGATTCATTACGATATTAAACTGGCCAAAAGTGCGTATCAAATTTGCCCACAATGCAGTATTAAGTGCTTTTTGGATGCATTTTGTATATTATTGTCCCAAATTCTTGATCCCGTCTGCCATTTTATCTATAATACTTTTTTCTGTCGGTTTAAACACATGAACGACTGCGTCTCCTGCATCACTTAATGTTTTCACAACTTCGCCCCAAGCGTTTTTCATTGATTCCATGACGTCGCGTTTCTCACGTTGGTTTTCTTCAGACGGATAAGCTGATACAATTGCAATACCAACCTGAAATTAGATTGTTAAATAGATTCTAGCATATTTAATGGACAACATATGTATCTCGGAAGTCTCAATATATGAGCTAAATTTGACATGTTTATGTGAAATAGTTTTTGAGTTATGAAGGTGTCAAAAGTAGCTCGAAATGGTTCCTATATTACTGCACACGGTGCTGCTCGCCAGTTCTGTTAGCTTGATCTTGGCTTGATACGCTACTGCGTATCTAGCTCCATTCGGATGATCACGGGATAAGAAAATTACTTTTTTTTTATAATTTTCGACTCTTCATCTTCTTCTTCATCTTTTCATAATTCTTTGGAAATTTTACAAAAACAGAAATATTGTACGAAGTTAATTGATCTGTAAATTTAAGATGAAGCATATTTCGTAATACCAAAAACGCTTTTAAAATATTATTATGTTATAAAAGTTTAGCTTATTATAAAATATAAAATTGCATTTAAGACCTAACGGACAAACGAGGAAAAATGAAAGATTCGATCATCCTATCAATCGAGAAGAATATGCTACTACGAAAATTCTAATTGTTTACTAAGCTTGGATAATATTTAGCGCTGATTTATCGTCTTCCAGCCTATTATAGCCACTGCAGAAGTGTTCCTTTAAACTAAAGAAGGGATAAACGATATATGTACATGGACACGTTATAAACACACGTAACATTACATCAAATTCAACTGATATATTGTTGACGTCGAAATTTATTCCATATATCTGTTTTTCATTCGATATTTAAAATGATTTCATGTTATTTTACATTTTAATTTGGTTATCTCAATTTTATATCTTATAATTTTTATTTAAGCCCGTTTGCCATTTCGGACCAACTATTCTATGAATTTCCACTTTACGTATACTTTAATTATCATAAACTATAGCATACAAATGATAATTTTTTTTTAATTCATATTTTAGTACTTCAATTAATAATATACGATAAATATAAAAATAATCTGAATCCTTTCATTTTTAAATGTGTTATTATAATCATAATCATTTTAAGTAACACGTATTTACAAAAAATCACTTGGTAATACTACTAACATTGTTAACTATTACTTGGAGTCTCGTATATGTGTGTTACAATATATTATATAATTACATATGTGTAACAATGTATTAACTATTAAAGTATCAATTATTTTAATTATCAATCAACCAATAAGTTGTTATTTTTTTTTTACACTTATTTTCCAGGAGCGTCTTGAAAATGCATCATGTTATTTATAGTATTTGTATATAACTCAATACAAAACAGTTGCTCGTTTGATTTTACCAGTTTTTTTAATTCAAAAGGCTAATTATATGCGAGACAGAATGTCAAGTTTAGTGTAAATATTTTATAATGTCTTGATTTTCTTTAATATATATAATCTAATTTTTTGTGCTTCTTTTTATATGATATTTATCAATTTAATTTAGACACAAGACTTAACTTTTACACTAATTGTTTACCGATGACACCATGAGAGTGAATGTTTTCTGGGCAAATCAATTAAAGTACTTCGACAATAAAATATTCGACAGTTAATATGTGTAAGATCTATAATAATAAATCGTTAGTGCCAGATCACTTAAATTATAGAAAAGATAAAATTTTGCCTTTTCTACTCGCCGAAATGGATGTTCTACGAACCGCTGGGAGTTTTCGAATTCAGTAGTACTTGGCATTATTGCTTTTTTTTCGAGTTACGTGACAAAATGGGGATTCTGAGTCCAATTAACTAATGTCGATTCAGTAATACGTTGACTAATCTCGAAACGACAAAACAACTAGTAATAATCTTTTCTCTGACAAAGCGTGAAGGGCACTTATTCATGATAATCTCAACCCGGACCTATGGATCCTTACTATCGATCTCATTCGACAACTTGATATACACCATCTAATCCCACTATTATTTCACTAAACAGTGCCATTAGGATAGAGGTAACACTCAGCGACGATCCAATTGGGAACAATTGTTGTGTCTACTATCCCCCAAAATATATTTGTGCTAATATAACTTCCAATTTTAACTAAAAGTTTTTACATTTCTGTAATATTGTAGTATTTCATTATACAAAAATTATAGCTTGATACTTTATGTTGTGGCAGTGTGAATTATACTTAAGTTTTTTTACAGAATTATCAATTAACATTTCGGGATTAATCTTTAGAATGTATATTTTTCTCAAATGTGATACTTGACTTTGGCAAAACGTATAATAAAAAATACCATCCCAATAAGTGAATAATACAAAATATAATATTATTCTTTATGAAAGAAAAAAGTAAAAACAGTATGCAGTTACTTGAACTTGTAACAAGTAATGAAACGGAACAGCGTACTTACAATAAAAAATATTACAAATGATTGAAAATTCATCCTGTGGACTAACACTTTTATGTATATGATTTTCAATTGTACAGCAATATGTGTTATCTGGACAAAGACCCGAGTTCCACTAGAATAATAAGGAGTAACAGACAGGAAGGTCTGAACTTGCTTCGGCCACGCACGTGTGTTAGTTAATCATGCGTGGAGACTAAAATTACTGGGGAAAATGATTGCTGCCTGCTGTACAAGGGCTGTGTTCTCGACCGACCAATCTTTCTATTATGTAAATAATGGTCGATTAAAGCTTTCATCTACAAAATAATAAAGGAAAAAAATATAATATTATTTCTCCTACATTAATATAAAAGGAGATATCTGGTAGAATTATGCCGAATGATCTTTTATTATCGAAAATAATATGTATTGTTTAAGTGAAAAAGATTAAATTTATTACGAAAATAATAAAGAATTTCAATATGGTTTACATTATTCAGAATAAAGTATTTATCAAATAAAGAATATAATAGATTATAATCGAGAGTATAGCATAGATACCTTAATTTCGACCATTCTGTAGTTTAGACCATTTCATTAATACACGTCAAGAATTTAATTCAGAAGACAAGGAAGACGATTAATTGTTTATGTATAAAATTTCAGTACATATTGTGATACAAAATATAAAAACGATCCGGTTAATATCTTGTCAGATTTATTTAAAAAAAAGTTGGTGCTACCATCTGCTTTGAGTTATCCTACATATTTTTTGTATATCGAAACGTAATACAATTGATTCTTATAAGCTGGTTAGGAGCAAATCATATAGAGTGCCAACCACCAGCCCACAATTCGAATATTAGTTCATTTTTATTTCATAACATAAACTTTAAAATATTGTTTCGTATTTTTGTCGTGATATTACTGTTGATAAATCTCATACAATAGACTGACCACATCAAATTGCTATGGGTGCGACGAATCACATTCAAAGTACTCGTTTGTCCATGGATTCACCTTTATAACATGGTCATACCCTATTTCCTCTTTTAGGAAAAAAATATACATAAATATGACTATGTATTTAAGTTTTATTACTTTTTATATATTTTTTAAACTACCACTGTATACTAAACTTTATAAGTAACTCTAAGTTCTTTACGACTTTTTAGTATGTTATAAATTAGAAACGGCTGAAACTAAAGAAAGGTTGCTGAGTGGTAGGAAAAGACAAGTATGGCTGACATTTATATCCAACTGGTTCATGACCACCCTATGGTGTACACAGGTACAGTACAAGTGTAACATCCCGCCGCAGTGATTTGTTTAGGCGTGTCGCTTTCCAGGATCAGCCAATAACTATATATCTAATATGATGACAGGAATAATAAGTATTTTTGCCTGATTGGGTCGTGATCACACGTATCTGATAATTAAACCGTCACAGTGAATTTCTTTAGTTTAGTATTTTTCATTAGGCTTACAAGACATAGTACATTTTCAAAGCGATGGTAGCTCAGTTGGTATTGTGTACGAACGCTGTGTTAATCGACGTCGGTTCGAATCCACCTCCAATGAGTTTGAGCTTTCGGTAGTGCACCAATAGCAATAGCATGGTGGTAGGACTTTTTCTAATACCCGTCTGGGTAACTACCACCCTCAAGTTGAAAATCTGCCACCAAATACCAATAGGTGTGTTCCGGCAATTGCACTTGAGAGCCAGTCCCTTAGGCTTCGTGTGCCCACAATCTTGGGCCACATCGTCACTTAAAATCAGATGAGATTGTGGCCATAACGCTACAACCTTAATCATAAAAAAATGACAGCCACAATCGACCATGTATTGCTGAACTCTTGTGGTCGCTGTTTATTTTTCGGACTGCACTGTACTCACAATCACGTATATGTGCCCTTCCTTGATACCTTACTCAGTACGATTAAAAACAATTTATAAAAAGCAGTCTGTCATCAGTCAGTCAGACAAGTGAAAACTTAAAGTTTTATAATAGCCGGGTTTTTTTTTAATGTTCCTATTACCCAAAATAAGAAAATTTAATTATTTGTACATTCAAATCACTCTAAATCTGATTTTAAGGAAAATCGTTATTCCGAGCATTAGTTATAATAGGTATACATTTTATTTATATATCAAAACAAGATGTGCTGAACAAGCCTAGTACAAAATGTAAATAAAAGTTAATCGCCGTAATAATTAATACATGGTTATATTATTTTATAGATAGTGTTTGTATTTATATCAAGTTTAAAACTTAATTTTTATAATCTTTTTTAAAGTGAAAACTTCATTAGGCGTGTCGAGCACTATTTGGGTGAACAAAAAGCGTGAAAGTCGCGTCATCGTCACCGTACGCTTCCCATGAACCATATGTATATTGTGTATATATGTACATAGATATACTTCCGTGCGTTATTAGTATATATTATATGTATATATACAAAGAGTATATCTCTCTTTTGTTTATAGTTTTAAGTTTTTACTTTTATCGACAGTTCTCACGACCGGTTTAATTTGTTTTGTATGTATCATGACATGACAATTTGGTAACGAGATAACGCAACGCCTATAAAAAACTTTTCGCTATAAACTTATAAGAAAAGGGTACATTTTCATTTTACACAAGTATCCTATTCATCGATCGATTTTTTATTTTAAACCGTTTTTATTTAATTTAAATTGGTTACCCTACAGACCGCTTAAATTGAGTAATCGGTGTCTACCGGAGGTGACAAACAAGACAACGAACGTACATTTATTCAATTCAATTACTATAATGGCATGATTCAAAGAACTGATTTCGTTTCATTTTATTTTCTATGTGTCAAAGTCACAATCTTAATTCCTTATCTGTGGTCGAGTTAACAATAATGTTGAGGTAAGCAATTTGCTTATTATATCAAAAATAAAGGAAACTAATATATTATAGGCAATAATAAACTTTGATTGAGTTGTCATCGATATCTACGTATTCTACTATATTACGTATATATCTATATCTATTCTATCTATTTATACATATAATAAATCTGTATTTTTAGTCCATGTACTGCCGAAGCATGTATAGTCACTAAAATTCAAAACTGTTAAGTTCATTTTCTGTCCCGTTCCTGTGCTAAACGCGCATCACTCTGAAACTACTGGACGGATTTCAATTAAATTTGCCAGGGTAGTAACTAATATTACGGATCAACATTTAGGATACTTTTTATTTCATAAAACGGTATACGGGATAGAAACTAAAAGTTAAAAATTTGTACCTACTAAATGAACCTCTGCGCGGATTTTGATAGAATTTTGATTGTTATTTAACTTTTCTTTTTTATTTCAGTTGCAGAAAACCATTGTATTTTTGTATTTTTCTACCAAAATAGTTTTATTTTTTGTACAGGTAAATGTAATTAATAAACACACATTATTAAATGCTGAAAAAAAACATATGCCGGATTCTTAAGTAAAGACGGTTATATAAAGATTTTTAACAATAAAATAAAACTCAAAAATTAGCCGATAGATTTTTATTAAATGCGGATAAATACGCCTGTCGGATCTTTAAATATTTGGAAATAGCAAAAATTTAGCTATGTTGGTAGTGTGTACGGACGTCGCATTAAGGGACGTGGCTTTGAATTCATCTTTATTTAAATTTCATATAATAAAAGAAATTTATTTCATTGGAGAAATATAAACAAGTTTGATTCCATAACCAAAAGAAATGAAAAACGGAAACGATATTAGATATAGCCAGTTCTATTGATCATAACGATTGAAGTTGGAAGGTTAATTAGGATTGATTACAGTTAATCAAAGTGTAGAAAAAAAATTCGGTCAAACCATTTTTAGTTTTAGCGGGAATAAAGAACATCGATTTTAGGTGATATGAAGTTTACCGTGACAGCTAGTATATCATATAGTAACTGATATACAAATATACATATCAACACTCTTTTCAGAGCTGATCTTGAAGTGGTATATCATTCGTGGTCATGAGCCGCCGTAACGTATGGGACGTTACGTATAAAATAATTTGAGATAATCATATATCTATATTTTATATTTAATACTGCATCACCTAGAAACTTCAATCTATTATCTATGTATATAAAAATAAATCGCCGAAATGTATGTACACGTATAGCTTCCGAACGATTGTATCAAATTGAATAATTCTTTTTTATTATGTCAGGACAAGGTTTGTGTAAAAAATAAATAAAACGGATAGATTTTTTTTTCTCATAATATGAAAGATAATGAAGCAATGATAGCTTAGTTGGTTGTGTGTACGGACGCCGCGTCAAGGGACGTGGGTTCGAATCCACCTATATTTAAAGTTCATATAATTAAAAAGTATTTAATTAATTGGAGTTATTAACAAGTTTCATTCAATAACCAAAAGAAATGAAAAACGGAAACGATATTAGATATAGCCAGTTCTATCGATCTTAACAAATTAAAGTTGGAAGGTTTATTAGGATTGATTATAGCTAAGAAAATGTAATAAAAAAAAAACAAATCGGTCACCGTTTTTGAATTTTAGCGAGAATAAAGAACATCGATTTTAGGTGATACGAAGTTTAGCGGGTCAACTAGTTTACTATAAAAACCAAAAACTATTAAAGTACCTAATTGTTTGTAACACTTTTATTTGGACTAGAATTATACACACTGAAACTTCTTTCCAATCGTATAAAATAAAAAAGTATATTTTAAACTTTTAAGTCTTTTATAGTTTTAACGTTAAATTTGTAGGTTTAGGGACTGATCATAATCATAAAATGTTAAGTAACGATGCTCCTTACAAAGCTTAGTGGAGGAGCTAACTCTCAAATGTATTGGCCAGGGTACACCAATTAGGTGTTTTTGCAACTTGGCGGCTTTTACGTGTTTTTTTATAGTTAAGGTTTAGTGGTATACCTACAATCTCACCTGATATTAAGTGACGATATGGCCCAAGATAGTGGACGCGCTAAACCTGCAGAGGGACTGGCTCTCATGGGTAACTGCCGGAACACAGCTATAGGTATATGACGGCAGATTTTTCAACTTGAGGGTCGTAGCTATCCAGGTGGATATTAGAAAAAGCTCTACCACCATTATATGGTTTGTAACGACGTTTTCCTTCACCGAAAGCGCAAACTCATTGCTGCAATTCGAAATGCAACTCGGACTATTGATGTATCATCACTTTTGGTGGAATTAATGCGATTTATTTTAAAATATAACAACTTACATTAGATAATGTTCTTTATGTGTATTTGCGTTATAAAATTAAAATACAATTTATTGACCATTTAATGAAATATGCTTATATCTACACAACATATATATACTATAAAAAGCTGTAATTAAATATATATATAATTACAAAGATAATGTAGTCTTTATTTTTTAAATTAATAGGAGTTGTACATCGTTTTTAATTGGGAATTATTATAATGTACTCCTAAAAACATAGGGTATACAAATTGTCCTAAATAAAATAGATAAATACATATATATGGAAAATGTGGAATACTTCCAAGAAGGTAAACCATTTTAGGTTTTATTTGGCTGCGACATATAAATAAGATTGTCAATGTCTAACGGTGTGATGTTAAAAAATAGCCGCAGGCAGTAGTAATAGTAATTCTCCATATAAATATTAGAACATAAATGAGTCCCTTTTTTAAACTTAAAGGTATTTGATATATCCATTATATTCACGTGGGTGAGTGTAACTAGCTGACGAATATCGTGCAGGAGATCAAACGTCACCAAGTTACCTAAAGAAGTTTCACTTGAAAAATGAAGACACATAGAAATACAAAAACACTCACTAGGTCTAAATAAATTAAATAAATTATTGAAAGTTATATACAAATAAAATATCAGCCAAATGTGTTCTTAAACCATTGACCAGCTTTGCTAAAGAATTTAGTCATCTCTGATCCGACGTTATTGGCTGCATCATGAAGCTTGCCCC
Organism: Actias luna; assembly: GCA_039707435.1. Lineage (NCBI taxonomy): Eukaryota > Metazoa > Arthropoda > Insecta > Lepidoptera > Saturniidae > Actias > Actias luna. The sequence goes on along the minus strand of JAZHAC010000006.1, from coordinate 7,923,163 downwards.
TAATGTGAAGCATGGTATTCTTGAAACGTCTTTCTCGTTTATAACGTTCTTTAGCTGCATGAACAGAAATGATCACTTCTAAAAATATTATTACCTGTAGATAAAAATCCAGATTATTTTTTTAAGTTTAAGTGATTATTTTTTTAAGTCTTTGGTTTATAATATTTATAAAAAGAATTCAGAAAGTTCCTTTTTTTAAACTTGCTATTAAATCCCAAACGCTACTTATTTCTTATTTTTTTTAAACACACTGTCAACATAAACGTATTAATTTATTATTTATATATATTTTAATTATCTTTATTCTTTATAACATAAATACGTTAAAACAACAATCAAATTTACCAAAACTAATAACACAAGCAATTTGCTCTTCATCATTTCCTTCGATACTGATTTATAAGAAAATGTAATCTATATGATGACAACGAGGTAATTAACTGTTTCTTCTAACGATAAATTTAAACAGAAGTCACGTAGACCGTGTGACATATCTCTCTTCGAATAATCGATTACTTATCGTCAGCAATTATTCACGTTTCCGCTTGATTAAAACCATAATTCGAATAACTATGCATATTCGTTTTTCTATTTTTTTTACATTGAGTTTTTACTACTTTACATTACTAAAGCGATTACATAAAAGTAGATACGTACTACAGCAAAACTATAAAATTTATTTCTATGGTTGATATCTAAAACGAGACCCACTGTTTAATCTTGGCCAATGTTGAATGCGCAACTGATTATCTACAACCCTCAACTTGGAAATCTGCCGCTAAATACCTATAAGTGTGTTCTGGCAGTTGCACTCGAAGGCGGTCCTGCTACTAGGCTTAGGAAATGCACTATCTTGTGTCACATTATTACTTATCATCAGGTGAGATTATGGCCATAACGCTAAACCCTATACCTATAGTATATAAAAAAGTTTATCGCTGTGTACGTACCATATAACCAAAAATAGATTAAGCATGAGGGTCAGCAAATTTAGTGGATCAAGAAGATCGAAGAATGTAATAATGGACAGTGTGAGGAATAATAATGTGTACATAATAAGTTGTAATAAGAGAATTATTAATTAAATTATATGAGTATGAAGCTACGTAACCGAAAAGTTTTAAAATAAAATTAAGTAGTACCTAGACTAAGTAGAGTAAATTCGAGAATACATTTTATTACAAGATTTATGAGCGTCGTTTAGTCGTAGGCAAATCCTAAATAGAAAGGCCACAACATAATACTTACATGGTTATTTATATATTATAGGTATAGCTAGTCACGTACTTGACGCATAAAAAAATTGCAAAACTCTTCTTTAGTTAAACTTTATAGGCAGTTGTGTAAATATCTACCGTGTAGCCCTAGGGTAACGGCCGCCCCAGCCTCCATACCTAACCTAATGCTAAAGCAGAATAATTCGAAACAACCCTGTCCCCTAAATGGTCGAATAAGTACAATTGAAAAAAGGATTCTTCATGATACAATCAGGCATAAGGGAAAAAGTAAATGAAGTGTCCTTATCTACCCACGTGTACTGTTTTACATCTCCGAATGTCAAATCTAGTTTTTACCTTTCAGAATTTTATACGCTGTTTTATAATAGTTTCGGTTAAGAAGACTATAGTGCACCATAGTATCACACTGCGGAAAATATAAGCGTTTCACTAAAATTTTCACTATTTGATCACTAAAATCAGCAAATCGAAATAATTAACTTATAGACTTTGGGGTCCTGATGGTTTGCACACTTATCTATCACTATTCTAAAACAAACTTAACCATTCTATGACGAATATAAATGAACAGATTTTTAAGATATGTTTACTCACAAAGTCTACAACAAACAGCAAACTCTTACATGTAAGAGGCAGTTTTAACTTTCAAGATCATCATTCCTTTGCCATTTCAAAAATATTAATTATATTACAGTGAAAAGAGACCGTTGACACAAAAATACCTTCCTTAAAAACAAGTTTCAAATGTTCCACGATAATCGTATCACGGCAATTAAGCGGATAAACAATACATATGAAAATAACTCATTGAAACTGAAACAGATAAAATGAAGTATAAATTTGGGTGGCGTAGCCAATTTTCAACAGGAAAACTGCAAAAATGAAACGCAATGTAAGTAATTTTACAAAAAAAAGTTAATAATTCTTTAATTTTAACAAATATTATTAATTATTGTGTAAACGTTCTTAATATACTGATCAGTCAGCAATTTACATCATCATTTAACAAAATATATTATTTGATGTACGTGAAATATAATTTGGCTTGACGGTTGCTATTAATAAAACCTCGAGAATTAACTTAAATTTAATTTCTTCGTCTAATTTATTATTGAAAGATTTTTTTTATTATTTATAAGGAACTTTTTATAGTTATATTAAATAATCAAACCAAATTTGTTGGGTTTCTGTCTTATTACTTATATACTTATATTACTACTATTACCTTTTTAAAAGTACATGACCTATTTATAAATCGAATTGATTAGCATAAAACGTGAAATCTAAAAACTATTGATGAATAAAAATTAAAGATTCTAACTTTTAATCTTCGCAGTCTTCTGTGCCTAAGTTCATTGAATTTATAAACAATATATGATTCTGCCTCTATTCTGTTTCACTTAGCGATTACTAGTATATCGTTTTGAACATAAATAAATATAATAATTAACATTATTTTGACTCTAAATATGAATTTTGTATATTTGAGAAAAACATTTCTCGAAAATAAATTGTAGTGTGTAAGTATCCCCGCCTGTCACGCGGGAGACCGGGGTTCGATTCCCCGCCGGAGAGCCAATATATATTGATTACCTTCATCATCCTTGTCTAGGGGTCAGATTACACACTACAAAATAAATTGATTCTAATTGAAAAAAAAAACATTAAATAATAATTTCCTTTTATTATTTTCAGTTGAGAATAATAATTTTGCTCCTATGCCTCGTACTGTTACCATTGTATTCTGCAATACCAGCAGATAAAACTAAGCGTGATGCTGAAAACGAAGAGACGAAACCTAACTCAAGCGATAAAACTGAGGATTCAAAAGCAGAGGAACCGAAAACCGAAGCATCAAAAACTGAGGAAAATACAGATTCCACAACGAAAAAACCGTCAGGAGGGATCTTAGATGAGTTTACTACAGGTGTTCAAAGCATTGCCGATAATTTTGGACAAGTCTTTAACGGAAACGGATCACCAAACTTCCTGAATAATGCAACATCGTGGTTCACTAAACTACCAGTGTTTGGGTAAATTCCTACATAACTGAATATTTAATTGGTTTGTGGTGCTAAGTTTAGTAATTTAAATATTTTTTACTTTACACAACACATTATTTTCCACTTGTATCATTTGTGCGTCATAAGCTATTATATTAGTTCTACTAAAGTAACTACGCAGTAAAGATTTAATAATTTATGAACATTTGGTTAACTATATTAGTACTGTGTAAATGTCTACTGTGTGTACAAAATTGACCTTTTTGCCAATAAATAAATGTAAACCTGCACTGTAAATACATAAATAAATAATAGCGTTTGCATTTCATTGATGCCTTGATATTTATTTCTGTTAATAAACTTCTATTATCGACGAGCCAGCAAATATTGGAACAATTTAAATATTACTCATACGCGTCTTAAAAAATATTGTAGGCGCTAAATAGTTTACAACTCATATTTTGCTTAACCATAGGATCAGGCGTTATTTAGTAGTTTCGAAACGATTTTATTAATATATGATATTACTAGCAATGCCCACGATTTTATTTAATTTTTCGCGGTTCCCTATTTTTTTTCCAAAATAAAAGTAGCCTATGTTACTCCCTATATATAACATTAGCTATCTGCCAGTGAAAGTCCCCTCTATCCAGTCGTTTCACAGATTAGCCGAAACAAACTGACATACAAGCAAAAATTTTAAAAATTGTTTTTTTTTTTTTTAATATGAATACAGTATATACTTTCATATGCATTTAGTAAAAAAATATTATTTTGACATTACAAACAGACACTTGAATTTTATTTATTTGTATAGATGATTTTATGTGATGCATCATGACGAGATTATTATACGTGCACTTTTGAATATAGACCGTAACAATTAACAACACTTACCTACTCATGTCTAGCTGATTTCTGTAACATTCGCCTTATCATTAGTCCTTGACGTGATGGGATTTTGGAAAATTGCATGTTCAAGTAACAGTATACCACTCCCGAAGTTTTCAATCATATGGCTTTCCATTCTAAAAGATACATGCCTTGCACACTGCCAGTTAAGTATAGCGATTTTAAGGGTTATATTTTTGATTTAGTCTTGAGTATTAGGAGTTAAATTTTGAAAATAATTTTTGTTTTGGTCACGAAATGATTCTCCAAATAATACAAATTCCTCGCACTCATGTTTTAATCTATTGTATGAAACAAATAGGTTCTCAGTCAGTACCAGTAGTCAACTGACACAATAATGACAACAAATGACACAACAAAATGGGCGAATTAAGCGACAGTAATATCTTAAATGAAAAGATGGTAGGAAAATAGATTTCCCAAAGCTACTTAGTTGAGTCGAGTATTTTCTTAAATAAAGCAAAACAGTTTCTTTCTAATAAACATAGCCATTGACAACTTTATATTTAGAATCTTAGATTTTATAGGTATTGTTGTTGCCTATAAAAAAAGATGGTTGAAAGTTTTTTCTACGTTAATCTTCACTTTATCTATTTCCCTTATTGTCTCTTCCATGCCTATGATATTGTTGGTAAACGAGAGATATTCGATGTGTTGTTTATATTTTAACTAACCATTTTTTCTCTCCAAAATATTGAAAACATTTGGCACTGCCAGTATTGTACACATTTGGAGATACAGTAGTTTCATTGTTGAAGCGATGATAGTTCAGTTCGTAGTATGTATAGACGCCACATCAAGGAACGTGAGTTGTGCTTTCAGTGAAGAAAAACATTGTGATAGTACCATAGAATAGTGGTATAGCTTTTTTCTAATGCCCACCTGGCTAGCTACCACTCTCAAGTTGAAAATCTGCCGCCAAATACCTATATGTGTGTTCCGGCAGTTACACTTGAGTAACAGTCCCTCCATTAGGCTTAGCATGTCCACCATCTTGCACCACATCGTCACTTAACATCAGGTAAGATTGTGCTCATAACCGTTAACCTTACCTTACACATTTCAGTATATAGAAAAAGATGTCACTTTGAAGTCGCATGACATATTGCAGTATCGTTCATATACGGCTAAAATATTTTCTCATTATTTATAAATAAGTCGTACATTCATCGAACTTCACTTTAATCTGAATTTACACATGTTTATCTTTTTTTAGCCTTTTTCTTCGATAATTAATTAATAGTCTAGAAGACACTAAAAATTAGAAAAAAATATATTAAGGTTTTACGATAATCTATAAATCACTAACATTTTTATTACGTACAACCTGTAGGTTCTCTTATTTTATTATTATTTAATTAGATGAATGTGAAAGCGCCCCATCAAATCTGAAAGAACGAACCTCTGTAGGTTTTTAATCATCATAAATCTAACATAACCCATGCTTTTGCTTCCCGGCGGAAAGTGGGTATCTTATGGAATATCCTGCTGGCATATATTTAATGCCATAAATGTCAAAAACATCAACGCCAGTATAATCTACAATGTAAATTTATGTGTCTATAAATTATGTCCGTATCTATATTTGAGGATTACTCATTGTTAGTAAACGTGTGATTTTTCCCACTATCATGTTAAAGCTTCCACAAAATATTTACGAGACTGAAAAACAATTTATTTGTTACAAACGGAAAATACGAGGACATCAGATAATGTGACACTTATTTAAAAACATAATTTCTTTTGCACTGATAACCATAATTGCTACAAGACCATAATTATGAAATAACCACTTAAATACCTTATATAAATACCACAAACAAACACAAAAAAGATCACAAACTGAAAATAGAGCCAGACTTTTGTCATGTTTTTAAAAATATTATTTATAGTTTTTACAAATATATTTATATGTTCGTTTGTGAGTGCAGAATATGATAAGGGATCAGCAGACAAAGGTCACTACCAATTTAATAATCATTGGCGCCCCATCATCGGATCACTGGAAGATCGTATAAAACCTTTAAAATCAAAAGAACCAAAATATGACGACAAGTATTATATCCACAATGGATTTGAGAAACCTTACTATTCTTTACCGCCCATACAAGGATTGTACACTTTCCCTTATTACGTTTATGGTGAACAATCTTTTTACCCGTATCAAGTCGGACATGGATATGCTATCAAATATAAAAAAGAAAAACCATACGTGCCTTGTTATAAGGATTAGGTAGTGACTTAATATTATACAACCTTTAAAATAAAATAAAGAATGAGCCATTGAGCTGTGAACTCTTTTACAAAAATATTATTTAAATACATAAAATGTACTGTAATGTAATGTGTATAAATTTGTATTAAAAATTAATAATTATATTATTTTAATTTATAAATATTTTTATGTATGTTGTGGTTATATATGTACATACCGTCAACTAAATTCTGAGAAAGTAAGTATTATTTTACAACAGATATCATAATTCACTCTCATTGATGCATATATAAAATACATGACCTGCTATTCCTACATAAGATTTTTAATGGTCGTATAGACAGCCCTGCACTTCTGGAAACGATCAAGTTTAATGTGTCCTATAATTATCCAAGAAAGAGGATCTATAAACTATTTCCCTACCACTTTGTAGAACCAATATTGGATTTATTCCACCTGTTGTGAGAATGTTAAGCTTATACAATGAAATTAACATTACATTCTACTACTTTTATAAACAAAATTGAAAACTACTTCACTAAAGCTCTTGATAGAAATTGATTGATTGATTGATTATCGTCTGTGATATATTCCCTGATCGTGTCGTTGCAGACTTATTTTATAACTATTATTTTTATCCTTTCTACTTACATTAGGGTGGGTCAAAAAAAATTTTTTTTTACAAGTGACACGAACAAATGCGTTGCTAGAAACCTTAAAAAAAATCAAATATGAGCTATTAATTTTAATAGGAAGTTCCTCCGCATCGCTGTTTTTTTCTTTTTTTTTTCTTAGTCCAATAGAAAAAAATTCATACCTCATCATTAATTGATTGTACAGAAATATGTTCTGGAAGAGTTTTGTAGAAAACTTAATGCTCTACAAAAAGGGTATCCTATATTTTTCCCGTAAACTTCACCCTTTGAATGATATTGGAGATTTAAGTTTGATTATTTTAAGACAAATATCATTATTGTTTATGACAACAAATGACTATTATAAAATACGCAATACAATTTTTTTTAGGAAATTAACTGCTCTATAAAAATGGTATCTTATGTTTTGGCGATTAAATTAAGCGTTCAAAAGATATTCATCATAAAACTTTCATGTTTACTGATTTTAAGAGTTTTTGATTAGATAATCGAAAAATTTAATTTAATTTATGAATTTCGTACAAATTTCATATTTTTGTTTTGTAAATAAAAATAAATAAATATATAGTAAACTAAGAGACATTTATATATAAAAATTATAGCAGAATTGTTTATAACGAATTTATTCAACAGATAGCTGGTTCTTGTTTACATTCTTGTTTTTATCGTAGCTTGGTGAAGTAATTACACTGCTAAGTACAGTACAATTTAAAAAGGATAGTACTCCAAGAGATAAGCACTCTAAAGGGACGCCACTGTCATACCTGTAAACTTCTCGGTAGTTGAATGTAGACTGCATAATCCCAAAATATAACATGAGTGACCACTACTGGTTTAGGACCGTGTACAGAGTGTTAGCAACGCAGATATACGGATACCGTTTTGCAATATGGTTTGCGGATTTTGGGTGATATACGTGGTGTATGGTGGTTACGGTAATTACTCCACATTTGTGGCCTACCATCTTCAAATTATCGCTAACTACATGCTAATGATATGTTCTCGCATGTATACCAATGGTGATATTAACATTACTAATTTGACTAAGCCCAAAATTGGCACTTTCAAACGCCTAGAACGGTATAGTTCTGTATTTGTCTCATAACGTTGCAATACTACAAGAAAGAATATTTTATAAGGCGTCTGATTCTCCTTACGATATTTTTAAATAATAAAATGATCACACAAAATTATTGAACATTGATTTGACAATAATTTACCTTAAGTAATATTAATATAGTAATTCTTTAACTAAACCTCAAGACTGTTATTCCAACAAATAGAAAGAAAATTTTAAAAAGTCCCTTATCCAGTGAATATAATGATAATCAACAATATAAATAGATTCTATCAATTCTACGGAATAATTTAATATTCTCTAACAGAAATCGGTATTACCATAACTACTGTTACACAAATTCTAAGAATAATATTTGACGAAATATCATGTTTAGGTATCAACTTTATTGACACCTCCTAAGATTCACAAACTTTATTTAAAGAATTCATTGTATGTAGTGAATTTATTATTTAGTGTACGCATTGTTTTCAAGTGGTAAAATCAGACCAATAATACGAGAAAACCTCGTTATACTAACCTAATACTGACCGACATCTATAGATAGTATGAATAACTCTGTAACTAAATAACTCAACGTTTATTATTTATAGTCTCTGAGAATATAATACTAATTTATATGTAATACGATTAATAGAGCAATTTCTGTATGAAACGATAATGCAAACCGTGCGGGTGCCGCGTTCATCGTGTGGCAGAGAGGGAAACTCCGAGCAGTTCTTGAGACTTGTGACATGAATGTAGATTTAAGTGGCCACTTTTCGACGAACGCCAACACTCATCTTCAATACTCATGCTTCTCTGTACAGAGGCCAAATTTCGTAGCAGCCTGCTGGTGCAGCTCTAGAAGCACGTTCTAATATAAAACTTACTTTTACTCTATTCTTAAGGATTTTGGTGAAATATTTTGTTTAGACAGATTCTTTCTTTTTTAATTCAACTGTATAGTTCTATTTTTTATAGACACGCAATTTCATTAGAAAATTGTTTCCATTAAATGATTAATTATACTCGTGATTTTTTATTTCAATAACCTGTATGCTACGTATGTAATCGTAAAATATGGATATGTAATCAAATTATGTTTCGTATTAAAATATATTATTTCTATTAAACATAATTTAAAAAGGTACCAAGCTAGGCTTGTCATTCATGTGCTACTTACATATAACAGAAATAATATTGTGAACCAGTCATTAGTATATGTAAACTGAATGCGTAGTGGTTTTATAAATTTGATAATCCCAGTCAAATGTTGGCATCTAATAAGAAAAGCATTTACGAGCAATTAATGATTTAGGACATATTGAAAATACTGAGAGAATTAGGTTGATTAAATAAGCACATATTCATGAATGATTTATTTTACCCATCGTTATTTTACAGCAATAGTGACCTAACAAAACAATACCACAATATAATATTCACATATTTGTTTAATAACTTAATATTCATAAATTCTTGTAATTAAGTAACAATATAAGCTTGTAGGTATAGTACTAAGTTATTCTACTATACGAAAAGTTACCAAAGTCGACTGCTGAAGCTTTTTTGTTTAATATTGTATTCTTAAGTTGCACTATTGTTCTTTTACTATAATTATTTTAGTCTACTTTCTGTAATTGCTATAAATGTGTCCAATAAATATATTTCATATCTGTTCATCGTATGGACCCTAATAAATAAATATTTTAGACAAAAGTTATTATTCTTTGTTATAGTCTTTACTAAAATCTAGTTCACATTTGAGAAACATTATTATAGCTTTGGTTAAGTAAACACCAAACGCTTGAGAATCTTGGTAATTTGATGTAATAATTAGCACGTTTGTAAAGTAATGCTAACATATGGTAAAGTTGATATAAAAGCCTGAGACAGATAAATTTAACCATAGTTGCTTCTGGTTTACACAACTACCACAATGTTTTCGACTAAGGTAAGTTACAGTGATGATTAATTTTAATGTTACAAGTAATTATTATTATCACACATATGCTATTTATACTTTTCATTGTACGTTTCTGGTATTTATTTACTTCCTTATTAATTCCCATAGATTTAGATTATAGTGTTCTAGTATTTTGTTATAGAGTATTCATGTTGTTCATTCATTGTTGTATAATATTCATGTCAAGAACATTTACAATAATTTAATATTACTAAGTGAACAATTTTGTACATGTGTATTTTTTTTTAAAACCACGGGCAAAGTTCTGTCTCTAAAGATATAAACCTTTAATAACTTTACTATTCTGTAAAAATGTTGTATACTTTCATTTTATATTAATAAGTATCTGAATATTTCTTTATTATTCTACGTTGTATTTTGTATATAAAGGAAAGTTATTTATAAAACTATTCGGCAAATTCGGATAGTTATCTTATTCTTTTTTTTTAATTGCATTTATGCTGTTAAATAAATTTCAATAAATTAATAAAAATTATACTGTTCATATAACTATAGATAATTATCTTTTTTATTTAAGGTTTCATAGAGAAAATGTTGTAGATATATGTAAATAATTATTTTTGGTGAAGACAAAAGATAATCTTATTTCGTTTTAAATAAATGTATAAAATGTATATATATATATATATATATATATATATATATATATATATATATATATTACGTTATACAATAATTAGTACCCGGGTGACCGGTATTTTTTTGTATGTGTTTATTTATAAAAATACATTTTTAATACTCATCATAGATTGATTAAACAACAACAATTTACAGTAATATTACAGTAATATGTAAATAGACAGCTTATTAGTGAATACTTCGCTTATAAAACTGTTTTTACGAAAAATATAAATATATAAGTGAATACAAAACGTAAAAATCTGTTTAAATATCAAATATAATCCGAATCCGTTTTATATGTACAATAATTGCTCACTTAATAGTATTACATGTAAAAATTACGTAACTACAAAAATTATCGTGACTCTTTTCTCTCGAAAGCTTTATTAATTATTTTTAATATTCAAAACTTTTTTGCTATAAATTCAATATCGTTATTTAACTGTTTCCAGCTTTGGTTTATGTTTGCCATTATCGTGGCCGTGGTTGCAATGAGCTCCGCACAAGGGTTCGGTGGTTTTGGAGGCGGTTACGGTAGTCAAGGTCAGGGTGGTTACGGCGGTAATCAAGGTGGATTCGGCGGAAGAGGACAAGGTGGCTACGGCAGTGGACAAAGCGGTTTCGGTGGTGGACAGGGTGGTTACGGCGGTAGTCAAGGCGGTTTTGGTGGTAGTCAAGGTGGTTACGGAGGTGGACAAGGCGGTTTTGGTGGCCAAGGCGGATACGGACGTTAAACCTTACAGCTTTCACACGTGTTTTATCTAATTGTCACTGAAAATTAAATAAGTAACTTGTTTACATTCTTTTTTTGTGTTATATTGAATAGATTTCTAATTCCCCTTTCAAATATAATTAAAACAATTGTGCAAGATTAATAAAAAATTTCGATCTGAAATATATTAAATAACGTTTAATATATACAAGAATTTCTCTGAGTGTTTGATATTTTGTACACATGAGAGTATTATTCCCGTAAGCTATCATTATTCTTGTATCTGTTCTATTAAAGTGGTAAACTAATGTGTGGCCCAACTAATAATAGGCGGTCACTATAGATCCAGGACGTTTATAACATCATAGGTATCACTACCGTGAGGTTGATCTTGAATCTCCCTATTCCAAAGATTACTGAAAGCCCTACTCATCGCCAGAACACAGCACAAGACTATTGAGTTGTGTTCTTGTATAGGGAGACAATGTTTTATTAATCTCCTTAAATAAGAAGACAAAAATCTCCAACGATATCTCTATGTACACTACCTCACTTGAATTTTACTTACAAAGAGATAATACTTTTCAAAACAAATCATATTATTTTATTCAATTTTGGCCTTAAGCAGGCACCTATGAACGTCAAAAGTAGGTACCACCGGTTAGGAACACAAACCAGTCTTTGAGAATAACTAACAAGAAACATGTGCCAGTAATATCTTTTTGACGTATATATTTTTACATCTGTACTAATAGTATATAGAGGAAAGATTTTTTTTTAACGAATAAACTCAAGAACTACTTGGCTGATTTCAAAAATTCTGTCACCATTAGAACGCTACATTAGTCCTGAGTAACATTTTTTATGAACATGATTATATAAAATTTTATTTTCACGTGATCGGAGTCGCGGACATAGCTAGTTTTTTTATAAAAACATATAAATACTACGAGCTACTACATGACCTGAACAGTAATGGCTGTGTAGTTTATTAATACGCGGTCGAAGTGGGGCTGGAAGGTATAGCAGCAAATTCTCTCTATAATCTTATAAAAGATTTAGGCCTGACTAGGACTGCAGTAAGTTCTATACTAGAATGTGCCTCTAAAGCTGCGCTAGTAGACCCCCATTAATTTTAGCTGGGTAGGGAAAGAAACAAGTATCCCCTTAAACCTACATTCGTGTCACAAGTCTCGGGAATTGTTTTGAGTTTCCTACTCAGCCACAAGATGGATCTGGTAACCGCAGGGGTGAATCCATGGATAGCTATGAAGTTCGTCTCTTACAGTTGCGCTCGTTATTATATAGTATAAAAAGACAAATTATTACTAGAAATAGGTAACGACAGATAGGAAAGTGTGTGTCATAAATAGATGTATAGTCTGCTTATATATATAGTTTGTTATAAATAGATATTATTTATGGCTGTTAATACTAATACTGTTAAAATAAGTTTCAAATGCCATTAGGAAAAATTTAAATAATTTATGCTAATAATGTTTCAATATGAAATCATGTCTTGGATAAATTTCATTGCGTCCTATATCACTGCTTTTGACTTATATGAATAACATGATATTAACCAATCTGAACAGCATTCGAAAATAACGAACCACTGAAAAATTACTTTAAATTTAATTTACTTTAACTTTTAAAATAAATAATTAAAATACGAAACGATATAATATAAATAAATTAATTATGGAAATACTAAATGTTGTCAGACAACAACGTTTCTCAAAGTATAAAATTGACACGATTTGGTATTTTAATTGTTCCTGCAAAGTACTTTACTTGGATCTTTCTAGATATCGCACATAATCAAGGCCATCATGATAATAATATGAACACAGCCTCGGTTTTTTTATAATTGATTTTTTATAGATATTAAAATGAAAGATTATTTGTACTAGTTTAAAAACAATTAATTACTAGCTTCTGAATTGAGTTTGGGTCACAGTCATAATTTTTTTGTTATGAAAGAATCTTTTTAGATTGCATACTCTGACATCATTACATTAAAATATTTATGCGTTTAAAATTCGTTGCGAATGGATGCGTTTAAAACAGAACTTTCGATATTTAAAATATTCAACCACTAAGAAGCCGTTTCCGTCCACTAATTAGGTACGTATTCATATTTCTTGTTAGTTTTAAAAGGCTAATTTTCTTTAATCTTTGTGTTTTATCACATATAAAAGGAAAAAGTCTTTGCGCATGTAGTATGTAATAAAATCTCTTTGACTGTACTAATTGTATCTGGTATGTTTTGATGATATTAAAAAGGTTACATTTCAAAAAAAGAAACAAATTAGTAAACTGTAATTTCCAACTATTTTTCATTTGTTTTTCTTTCTGTCAAAATGAGTGAACCTAATGAAGAAAATCGATACATTTTAAAATTTTATTGCAAAAAAGTAAAAAATGCTACGCTTGCCGCGAGAAAAATTTGTGATATCTATGGACCTAATAACTATATTAGATACTATTAGTAAGAGTAGCGTAAAGTCGGTTTAAGCATTTTCAATCCGGGAATTTGGATGTTAAAGATGCTCCTCGTTTTATTCGCCCTATTACAGATAAAGCGGATACCATTTTTGAAAAAGTGGAACGAGATCGGTATATCCGTAGTTACAATATAGTTCAAAAAACTGGGAATTGATCGCAGAACAGTTTGGACCCTTATGAAAACAGTTGGCTACACAAATAGGTTTAATGTTTTGGTGCTACATATGCTCATTGAAATAAAACCTATGAACCGTGTACTCATTTGCGATTCTTTATTGAGACGTAATGAGATCGTTTTGAAAATATTCATAACTGGTGATCAAAAGTGGGTCACGTACGGCAAGAACGTGCGAAATAGGTCATGGTCAAAAAGGTCGGTCAGGTTTCGCAGGATGTGACAAAACCTTAGTTAACTGGCAATAAGTTGATGCTGGGTGTATATTCTATATGTTTAGACACACATACATTAATATGATTGATTAGTTTTACACTGATCAATGGTTACATAGTATTTTAACAAACTACACTTTAAACAATAAAATCACGTTTTAAGATAGAAATTAAAGGTACTAACGTCCACCGCAGTAGAAATTCGTTGGTTCAGTTAGGTTTGACTTGTGTTCAGAAAAAACCTAAACCAACGAATTTCTACTGCGGCGACAAAATATAAAATTAAACTCTTTATTTAACTTCAAAACACTTGAGAAGTCGAAAAACTTTATTTAAAAGCGAAGTATTTATTACGAAATAGATAGTGCGATGGCGTTAATACGTAAGTACTAAATTAAATATTATTTTATAAGATACAATAGTTTCATTCAAAGTACAATAAGTAATAAATTTTACAATAATAATTTGTTCTCGGGTCTGCAAACACTACTCTGACCCAAGTGCCTTAGGTACCCTCCCCACGAATTCGGTAAAGCTGGCAAAGTCCCTCAAGCTAACAATACTGAGTTAGATCGAAAAAAAAGATAGGATGCAAGAATATATTGCCAACTAAGTCGCAACTTCTAAGTACATGGTGGTAAGGTTGTCACAGTGACTCTCATGGGATTTGATACGTTTTGGGTTCAACCACTGTACAACCAACTGCTGAGAGACTTGATAACTGGCAAGGCAACGACGACTTCTAATAGATCCTCTGGATAGATGAGCTAGATAGATATGTGAATGATATTTCGATGGTCTGGCAGTCACCATTGTATTTTAATTGTTCTGTGCTTACCATGATTTACGGTGCCATCAGTTTACCGTATTACTATTAATAAAATTGAATAAGTTATGTATAATAAAGTTTTATGTTATTACAATTAACGCATACAAAGTCACGGATAGATTTTTTTTTATTTACACAGCAAAGTGACTGCACTGGACCTGATGGTAAGTACAGTACAATCCAAATCAGCGGCGATTGACACCGAACAGAATAGACTGGCTGTCACGGCTGTCATGCTGGCCTGCTTAGGTATCTCTTCACGTCTCTTTTGAGGGACCCAATATCATAGGAAGGAGTGAACACGCTGACAGGAAGACGGTTCCACAATTTCACGGTGCGACAAAGGTAAGAGTCGGCAAACTTTTTGGTTCTGATTGTTATAGGTGTCACTGTGAAATGTTGTGGAAGGGAGTGGAGAGGATCAGTTCAAAGAGCTCTTTAGAACACTCACCATGATACAAGCAATACAACACGCTTAGAGAGGCAATATTACTGCGCAATTGAAGCGGTTCTAAAGTGTTGGTAATGGCTGAATCATTTACAATACAGACGGCCCGCCTTTGGAAATTATCTAAGGCATCGATGAGGTATTTAGCGGATCCATCCCAGAGATGCGAGCAGTATTCCATGCACGGACGAACCTGGTCCTTATAGAGAAGGTATAGCTGGTCGGGCAGGAAAAACCGTCGCAGTCTGTTCAGGATTCCGAGTCTCCGAGATGTTGTGGAGCTGACATACTCGATGTGGTCCTTAAGGTTTAAGTCGCTCCGAATATCAGTTTCCAAGATATTTAGGCTGTCACGCATTGCAAGCTGGGTGTTCTGAAGAATGGGGTTGGGTAAAAAGGCGATTTTTTTAAAGTAAATTCGCATACCTGGGTTTTCTTGGCATTGAACTCAACCAAGTTACTTGCTACCCATGTGGATATGCGGGTCAAGACTTGGTTAAGTTCAATGACAAGTTTCTTCCGTTTCTTTTCTGGTTGCGCGTTACTGTCGTCGAGTCGGGAATTGTCCGCGAAGTTGTTGGCCAACAAGGTGACTTTTTCCTATGGTACATGGAGCCAGTGATCCGTCCGATGCCAGTTATACAGATAATATTATTTCTTTATAGTACTTTAATCGTATGAGAATCTAAAAAATACACTGTCCTCGAGTTTTTGCCCCGTACCGCCGGTACACATCGAAAATTGCTTGAAATTAATTTTATGGTGTTTAAATGAATAAATGTATACATATCTGATAAATCCCATTATCGTAATTTTTTCATACGGAAACTAAAAACAATAATTTGCCAAACAATTAAGTAAACGTATATTTAAATAAACGTGTTCGAGTTTTATCATCAGTATCTCCCAACTGAGAAGAACAAGAAGTACATAAGCATTTACAATGGCAGTATCAAAAGTAAGTTATTATTAGTTCAAAGGTTTATTTTGTTGAAGCTATGATAGCGCATTGGTAGAGTTTGCGGACTCCGCGTAAAGGTACGTGAGTTCGAATCCACCTACAATGAGCTTGAAGGAAAACATCATGCGGAAACCATAGCATGGTGGTAGGGCTTTTTCTAATACCCGCCTGACTAGCTACTACCCTCAAGTTAAAAATCTGCCGCTAAATACCAATAGGTGTGTTCCAGCAGTTGCACTTGAGAGTCAGTCCCTTCTCAGGTTTAGCGTGTCAACCAACTTGGGCCGTATCGTACCTTAAGACCAGGTGAGATTATGATCATGACGCTAAACCTATAAACTATAAAAAAAGGAAAATCACACAATTTTTCTTGGATGTTTTAAGACTTCAATAGTATAGTTTGCACTAGACCATAGCATTTTTTTATTAGATCCATAGTTTGCATTTGTCAATATATTTTTTTTGATTAGGTCATCTGTCAAGTCTTTTGCCAATGTCAAGTGTAAAGTACTTTATAATCATATTTACAGACACAAAGTAACAACCAAACTTGGAACAACTATTTGTGGATCACACAAATAATTGTCCTGTGTGGGACTCGAACCCATAACATGTTGGCGCGGCAAGTGCGGGAGGCAGCTGCTTTAACCGCTAACCCAATCGTCTATTTTAGTCCATTCAAAATACTCATAAAGAAATTCACACATTCTATTTCTATGTTTTATACCAATAATATTAAGATTAAAGATTTGTATTTTTGTACTTTTATTTGTAACGAATAAACTCAAAAACTACAGGACCGATTTCAAAAAATCTTTCATCATTAGAATGCAATACTATCCCTAAGTAATATAGACTATAAATTAGTTAAATAAATTTCATTTCCATCTGAACGAAGTCGCAGGCACAGTTGGTATGTAATAAAATTAGTGGGCAACAGTGTGTAACCATTAAAACTTTAGTTACACAGAATTTACACCCATGCACAACAATAAACTTATCTGGATATATCGTAAATTTGAACATAAGTGTGAAGTCTTCAAATTACGCATTATGCTTTATATATTTTCAGATCATACTGATGACAGCTGTTTTAGCAGTGTTGCTATCGGTTGCCGTTGCGCAGTATGGTGGATATGGGTTAAACTTCGGATTTGGCCAGGGTGGTTATGGAGCAGGCTTTGGACAAGGTTATGGTCGTAGGAACGGTTATGGATACAACGGTTTTGGAAACGGTTATGGCGGCAATCCCGGTGGCTACGGTGGATACCAGCAGTATGGAAATTATGGACGTTAAAATCATCTTAACTAAATAATGACAAATCGCACAGAACTTGATGAATTTAAATATAAATTGAATTAAACGATTTCTTCACTGGTAGCAAATAATTCGTTTTATTGTTGTGTACAGTCTGGTATATACATATGTATAATAAAACTATCTATTATAACTATAGTCAAAATTATAAATGGTATTTTAAATAATCATATGCTACAGAAATATGGAAAAAAAATCTTTAAAATTTACTTAGTTTTCTTCTTATATATAATTTTATGTAAGGCTAAAGCTAAGTCGAGGTTCAACTGCTTTGGCACCCTTGTGCCTAGTACTAAGCGTCTTCTGCGATTGACTCAAAACTAGGTGACACGGAATTAAATATAGTAATTCTAAAGAAATATTTTATACAATATTTTTCGGCCATTCTTCTTTGATTTGACTGACAGTAATAGTCAGTCAAAAAATAAAACGGTTTTTCATTTTACATAGTGAATAAAAAATAAACTAGATCGACGACATTTATCAGAGATCCAAATGAGAAACATATTTATATACGTTCTGATTAAAATATTTAAAAAATCCTGATCAAATGTTTTAAAAACAGGTTGTTTTTTTTTACAAAGTCATCTAATGTTGAATGTGAGCTATCACAATTATTATTTTTTTACACATTATAGGTATAGTGTTATGGCCACAATATCAATTGATGTTAAGTGACCATGTGGCCCAAGATGGTGGACACGCTAGCACTAATGGAGGTACTGGCTCTCAGTTTATTGATTTTCTATATTACTGCTATAGATACTGACAATTTAAATTAATCAATGTTTTGAAAATATTTGAGAATCATGTTATCTTACCGAAAACTAGATATAAAATAATGCCCATAATCGTTTATACCTACACGTTTATATTTATATATTACACATATTTTATAAACAACGTATTCCACAAGTTTCGTTAGTCTCTTCTAACCTATTGACGTGCTAACCTTGAATCACAATGGCAGGATTAAAGGTAAGTTATTGGAAAATTTTTATACTTTTTTTGTTAGCGGGTATCAAATTCATTATAAAATCAGCCGTTTATTTGAAATAGTTAAGGTTGACTAAACAATTAAATCAATAAACTTTCATAGTTTTTTTTAATAGTTTGGGCAAAATCTTACCTTGTGTTAATTGACGATGTAGCCTAAAATGAGAATACTGTAAGACTAGTTCTGGAATTGGTTCTTTATTGTATTTACCACAACACGCCCTTATAAGTGCTTGATAACAGAATTTCAATTTAAGAGTGGAAAGCTACCATGCTATCAATTTTTCTGGTTATTTTCATTCACTGTAAACTTAAAGTAATTACAAGGATACAAAATCGTGTCAATCGACACAATGTACATACACGCTATTAGTCAACTATCCTGGTTAGTTTAAAATTTAAAAGTATTTGATTCAAAGTCTAACAATGTTTGACCATTATATTAGCAACTTTTCTATTAACGTTATGGTCACAACCTCACCTGATAATAAGTGACAATGTGACCCAAGATACAGGCACGCTAAGCCTAGCAAAGAGACTGGCTCTCAAGTGCAACTTCCGAAACACATCTATAAGTATTTGGCGGCAGGTTGTCAACTTAAGGGTGGTAGCTAACCAGTCGTGTATTAGAAAAAGTCCTGCCATCATGCTATAGTTTCATCACGATGTTTTCCTTTAGCGAAGGCTCAAGCTCATTGCAGGTGGATTCGAACTCACGTACACTGGCGCAGTGTCCGTACACACTACCAAGTGAGCTAATATCGCTTCAAGTTGGCTGAAATGTTATATTTATATTCCTGATTGCTCACTTTTACACTCATGCACCCATTCCTGTTGCGTCACTGTTTACTGTTTAAAAAAAAGTCGGTTGTAATAATACACAATTTAGTTTTCTCTATTTAATATTTGTTTAACTACTAGGCAATAAATTTTATATATTGGCTGGGTTTAAATAACTTTTAATAATACTTTTACAATTCTTAATTTGCTTAATAATTTATTTTATATTATTCTTAAGAAGAGACTATAATGATCGTGAAAATATTACTACCGATTCGGAATGCCTCTGAGATGTAGACAAGAACCGGCCAGAAACTTGATCATTATAAGTTATTTCTTATATAATCCTATCTTAAAATATTCGAAGTCGGTTCAAAATCTTATTAACATTCGATTAGCCGTTAGCGAACAAACATTGAAATGAATATTCTTTTACAATAATATTTTACCGTATACACTTTAATTGTCCTTTTCATACAATCTTGTAAATATATTACAACAAGTAGTGGACGTCAGTGTTGACGCGTGTCGAAAAAGGGCCCCTGAAACCTACATCCGTTTTACAAATCTCGGTAACCGCTTGGAGTGTCCCTTTCTGCCACACGATGGACCCGGCACCAGATTCTATTCATGGATAACTAATGAGTACGCCTCATAATACTCATACTGTTTCCATTAGAAAAACAAAAAGGTCGCAAAAATGCCTACGTTAAATTTCCAAAAACAAACTATAATTAAAGTGATTGATATCTTCTGTAATCTGTTATTAAAGTGTACCTTAAAAATGGCATTTATAATAATATCACTATCGCAAAAAATAATACAAATATAACTTTTAGATTTTACTATAATAACGTGGAGATGTTCGGCCTCAGTTTATTTATGTTGTACACATAATTACAGATTTCTCTGGCTCTAGTCATCCTAGCAATAGTGCTATCAGTTGTTGTAGCCCATCACGATGGGTACAATACTGGATTTGACTACGGCTTAGCAGGTGGACATGGAAGCTTTGGATATGATTATGGATCTGGATACGAGCATGGACACGGTTTCGGTCATGGGCACGGTCACCGTGGGCACCATGGGCATCACGACTACGATGGATACAACGGATACAACGGTTATGGTTACAATAATGGATATGGTGGATACCCCAACTACGGCTACCAACAAGTATACTATAGACGATAATTAAAATAAATCATTCGAATGTGGTATTATTTAATTAAAAATAAATAATATAAATAGATAATAATCTTTTTATGTCTCATATGCCTACATTCCAATATTTATTCACAAATCAATATTCACTACAACAGGCTTTTGAAGGTCATAAGCTGTTTTCTTTTTAAATATAATTAATGACTTTGTGTTCAAAGATCATGAATGAAATAAGAATTTCCATTAAAAAAACAATTTTTCTGATTAAGTGGATTTAGGGCTTTTATCGACATATAGTTACAAGGTTTAGACTGCCGCAAAATAAAGGTTCAGTTATTAAAACGGACTGCTGGAATAAAATTTAAAATGTCTCTACTCAGCAATACTTGATACATACTAAATAATTGATTATATCATATACTGAACAATTTACAGCCATGATTGACTTCATGGTAATCATTAAGTATGATGCTTCAGCAGTTTTATGTGTAATGGGGTTCTTAATGTACACTAGTTTGGGCCGTTTATGCAGAGTTTCCATGAAAATGTAAAAATTCAACTATGTCCGACTTGACTCTATTAGAAATTTTATTCTTATTGTTAGAGCACATAATAAAATATAATAAGATTTCATCACGTCAAATCGATAACTAAGAAATCGGTACCATTATTCAAACAATAATCGGAATGATAAAAGATGAACTTTATTTTTTAATATGATAACTTATATAAGAAGCACAATAATTATAACTATGTCGCTACTCTAGGAGGTACCAGTTGACTTAAACTATAACGGGCATTAGCAAAAAACTGTGAAACCAGTTTTAAAAAAACATTACCGAAATGCAACATCAATTTAGACTTTGGAAATATTGAGTTTTCCTCCAACGCGGCTTCATCGACAGGGGGTATTTCACTGGGTGCTGGTGGTACCACTTTTTTTACTATAACTGTAGGAGCAGGAGACGGTTCTGGAGGTAATTGTACTGAATTTAAGTAATTGTTTATTAACGTAGCACGAGATATGTCGGTATGTAGACCCGGTGGTGGTGGCTTAATTTCTATAGCTTTCGGTGTACCTATCAATATAAATGTTGGCGGTAAAGAGTATGGCTTTGGAAACGCAGCAACCCCTTTTACCACCGCCTCGTAGTTGTTCTCTTGAAATATTGCAGTCTCAGGAGTCTCAACAACTGGTGATGGTGGGCGTGGTGTCATTTGCAAATACGGCATAGCTACGTGACCTGGTGGGAGAACCGTCACTGATGTTATGCCTCCTGTATCTTGTTGTAAACTAGTCAGGTCCCTCTTTGCAATTGTTCTTCTAACTCCAAATACTCCGAAAGGTGACCATCTCTCTTTTATGTAAGAGATAGGTTTTCGTTCCATAGGTATAAAGGAAAAATCGAAGGCTCTTTTTAAACTTATTCCTTTAAATAACGGTTTTGATACCACATTGTGGAGTAACTGAACCATCATAAACAAAATAAAAATCTGCGGACAAACACTTTATATTAGATTTAACGACACAAATTAATTATATACAAAATTATTGACATTTGATTCCGCCATGTTATTAATTTGTTACATTAGCACTTTATAATCACTTTTAAGAACTTATTTTCTTTTTATATTTATTATATTCGCCATCAATTATTAAAATGTATTTATTATATTGCAGTAAAAATTACCGAAGTTCGTCTCGTCATTCTGCCCAGAGCGTTACAGATTAAATCAATAGAAAATCATCACAACCACTATAAATAATAATTTTAGATTTAAGATACAATAATTGACTGACCTTATGAGAATAACACGCAATGGTATTTAAAGGTTTAGAGTATCATTGTTTTATGTTTCAATGGTAAACGTAGCTCTTTATTATCTTTTTCCCGTCCTTAATAAATTACTCCTAGTAATAGAGCTTTAACAATGTTTTGAAGAAGCCTATAATCAATGTGTTCATTCAAAAGTCAAATAATTCATTCAAAAGTCTACCATATTTCCGTCTATAATTAATTTCAGATTAGTACTAAAATTGTCTGTAAACTCAAGCAAATGTTTGATGCAAATGCCACCTTTGACCACGGAATCTACATATGTTTATACCAGTTATTGTTCCCAAAATGCCTTTTAAATCGAAATAAAATAGCTCAAGTACGAGTCAACCATTTGCTAACGTCAACCGTCAACCAACAACGATACCTGGCAACGGCTAATCAATTGCAGGCAGAGGTACAAAATAGTAGGTATACACCACAACATTTAAATATGAATTTCCGCAATGTTACGCCTTCATCAATCAAATATCTCGAGCACATCATTTTAACAGCTTTCACACTAAGCAAGTTTTAACAGAATCATTTTGGGTAATAGAAACATAATATTGATATCATGATTGAATTGTCTTTCCGATAACCTGTAGACCTTATCATGTTTTGCTTAATCAAGAAACTTCAAGTCAATTGTCAATTGAGTATAAACTTTCCATCTTCAAACATCCTGATTCAAAATACTAATAACTTTCAAGAACCAAAGGCATAAAGAATATAATAAGATTATTTAATTCAATTAAATTTAGTTGGTATATATTTTGTTTTAAATTATATCATAATAAATATATATTTCAAACCACATATAGTTTTTAGAGAGTAATTCATTAATATTAATTTGTAATAACGACTAGGCTTGCATACATAACCAGATTCACGCACCTTTGAAAGTATTCTAGTAATTTCAATTCTATGAACTGAATACTGATTTGTTACTACCACAAAAGTAACCTATTAAATATTTAAGGAAATACACTAAAATAAATATATTACTAAATACATTTACCTACACCTACATTGAACATTTCTGGAAGATCGGTACTGAAAGCATTGTAAGATTTTTTCTCCTTTTGCTCATTTATATGAAGTACAAGCAGCGCCTGCGACTTCGCGTGGAAGTAAAAATATTAAATTATGCGTTGTCATTCAAATTACAATAACTTTTGATAGAGTTAACCGATTTTCATGAAATAAACACTAAAGGTTACTCGAAGATACGGTGTATAATTTCTTTGGTGACATTTTATAACAAACATTGTATTTTAGCAGTAATGTGTGGACAAACAAATAGACAGATAGACATTTCTACAAATGATGTAAATTCTATTGCTTATTCTTAGTACTGGTAATATTCATTATTCACGTATGTAAGTAAAAAGTATAGACACGTTATATTTACATTCTTATTATATGTATACATTATATTGCATAAAGAAATAAATAAAATAATATACTATATAATCACAAGATACGATTTTCATCGTTGAAACTCATATGAAATATAAATAAAATACTTATATTCAAGTCTGTAAGCATTCATTTATGAATGCAATGAGAACAATTTCAAAATAACATAATATATCATTATTCTAGAATCTCTTGTTTGCGTGAACGGAAAATAATCTTTAATGACATCCAATACTGTTCAGTGCTATAGGGATTGATATAATTATTCCATCCGTATTGTCCTTATAACCTTCTTCTTGTGAATCAGTAACCTTCTAAACTAGCGAAGGTATAATCAATTACGTCAATTTATAAAATTATATGCCACTCGATAGGAAGTAGTAATGAATACCTACCACAATTTTTTAAATAATAGAACTAAAACTTAACATTCAAATAAAAACGAATATTCGAATCATCACTTTAATCATTATCTATCCGTATTTATTATCCGTAATTATCTTGTATTTTAATAATTATTACACAATTTTCAAGTGACATCACTGCAAAACTATATAGCTATAGCAACAAGATGAACATGAGTAGGGTTACCATTTAGAAATTTTAAAAGTCTTGACAAGTTTTTGACATTTCAATAAATATACGGGCATATTAGTCACAAAATCCGAACATTACCTACTTAGCTATAGTGGTATGGTAGGCAAGATAGCAGACGCTCGCGAAAGGAAGGAGGTTATTACTTATATAATTTGTATTTTACTCGTATTCCATCTAAGCCAAAAGCTCCGAACAAATTAAAAAGCCGAACGGAGGTCTAAAAGTCCGAACAAATCCAAAAAGATGATAACCCTAAACATGAGCTGAAAGAGAATATAAATCACTTACGACGTATCTATCAAGAAGAGGGCATTGACTGAGAACCAATGTCGCCATATTCGTACTCAAAACTGAAATACTATTCAATATATTTTGTAAAGTTCAATCTATTTCTTAATTAAGATGCTAATATATTCACATTAGCTAACTTAGCAAACGTTGTTCTGCCTTTTTCGGTACTTAATACCTCGATCGCAGCGTCGTCTATCAGAACTTAAATATAACAATAAACCATCATCGAGCTAAAACAAATTTATTATGCAAATGTTAGCTCAATCGGTCAACTTATTTAAAAGTTACACGATCAGATTAAAAAAATTAGTTTTTTTTATATAAACATCTAATATATACTCAAGAAGGAAACAAAAACTCTAAAAGAAAAATACTTACATATATAATATTACAAATAAGTATTTCACCATCGTCACCCAGATAACTGAAGGAACTTCAAAAAGCCTCAACAAGGTCAAAAAGTATCATAAGAAATATCATATTATAATATAATTAAAAAAACTGTTGACCACATGTTCAATTAATAATTTTTGTATGGCAAAAAAAACTATGAGAAACTAGTTTTTTCTTATTCGTTAACATATTAAGTAAGAATGGGAATACCCAAACTAAAAACCAGTTTATGATAATGATAGGTTAAATCTTATTATATCACTGATCATCATAAAAACGTATTGATAATTTGTAACAGTTATAAGCTATTATAACTTCAAATAGAATAAGTTTATATTTATTTTTTCGTGTTATAGGTTTTAGCGTTTGACCGCAAACTTATTTAATGTTATTAAGTAACAGTGTGGCCATGGGAGATAACAATCCAGATCTAGTGGAAGGACTGGCTATGAAGTATATCTGCTGGAACGCACCTACAGTTAAAAGGCGTCAGTTTTTGAATTTCAAGATCGTAACATTGATTTCTTACAAAAAAAAAATTGCAGCAAAATATCAGATTAATTTTAGGATTCCAACTTAAGTCAATCTACGCTGATTTCGAACTCGCTATCACAGAGGCATAGATTAGAAATACTCAAAAATATTACAAAAAATAACCGGTATAAAGAACACACTAACAACTACTTTTAATTATACGTTTTATTGCATAAGTAATATGTACTTAGGCAAATATTATAAACAAAAGAGGTATTACAAAACATAGAAAGCTTATCCAAAGGAAATTAAAATAAGAATTATTCGAATTCACGACAAGAAGATAATTTTTACCGCCGCACACCTTAGTACTTACTAATAAGTAAAGGCAAGAAGAAAGTTTAGTTGTGTAGGGGACAATTTGTATTCGACGGCAAGACGCAACTATCGCAGTGGCTCTGCAGACACATCTGGACTACAGTCACTTCCGTTTAAAAACGGAACAACGAATCGACGAATAATCTGTACTATATAAAGTGTTGTGAAGTGTCTGAGTTGTAAATTGCAAAACTGCTAATAATCAAGAAAGGGAAATTTAGAACATTAAATTTTCTCTTTTAATTATCACTTATTTGCGTAAACTATTCAGCGAATAAAAAATTGGGATCCGAACAAAACTAAAGGTATTTCATGAAATATTCGTATAAAAATTACTTCATTTGTATAATAATACCATTATTATCACAGTGTTAACATTATAGGTTTTAATTATTGTCAAGAACCATTAGTTAACTATAATAAATTAAAATAATAAGAATCTAATGATTCATTCTAAATTCAAAATTGCAAGGTGGTAAATGATAAAATATAATAACAAAATTTGACTTAAAATATTACCTTCATGATTAATCGCATATAAAAAAATGATGTCTACGGATATGTGAACACATCACGAATAATATATTCTAACGATTGTGTACACCGCTCACTGTTTTTTGTCAATTTAAATTAATTATTGTTTGCAACTCGCCTTGTTTTCAAAACAATTTTAAGGAAGTGCCAAAATAATATTTTAAATTCGTACACAAACACGTAAAACCTAAACATATAACTTATTTTATAATATTTTAACACTTTGCAATAATAACAACCTAATTTTGAGCAAAAACTTACAACTATACAATCTTAATCAGTTTTATAAATTAAAATTAATTGAATACATATTCGCGAACTCTGCAAAAAAGTTGGATCGATCTTGCTATTATTTGGAAATATTCTTCTGGTTTCATACCACAACCTTTTTAGAAATAAAATTGACATTTTGATATACATAAATAAAAACGAACTCTGTTGCTGATAGTAAATTAGACGTAAAATCCAATAAATAATTATATAATACAACGTATTTCCCAACCATTTGAGTTTTAACGCGCTACTTAATATTTGTATTCTTAAAAAAAATATGTATAAACCACACTAACGAGAATAGCAGTAGGTAAAATATAATACGTATAATATAATAAATACGTATCGTATAATATAATAAAAAACGAAATTTAATTAAGACACAGAACATAATTTAAAATTATATATAGATTTTTTTATTTCTGCTATAATAGAATAAGGAAAAAGATACGTGTTCGTATATATTTAAATCTTTTCTTTTCTTGTGAAAGGTAATTATTACTGTGATCCAAAAATAATTGTTCTGAGTTTGCTTGTTACTTTGTGTTCGTTAATTGTGTTAAATTCATTCTCACTTGACATTGGCGAATGTGCCTGCATAGGTAGATACCATAATAAAAAGTAAAACCTAAGAAATCCGCCCTATATAATTATACTGTTTATTAATTGCCTTACGTATAAAAAAAAATAATGCATTTATGATAAGATAATAACACCGTAAGGTTTTCAATGTGATATTTAAAAATGTTATTTCTATTGCTCACTATTTATTAGTACGATTAGGATCACTGTTTGTAGAAAATAGTGCATATACTGGTTTTAGTCACGTTTTTATTTTAAAAAATCTGAAATGTTTTTGGCTACTTCTTCCTACATCGTGTAGCAGTTTTATTTTTTATAGATAAATTTGAATCACATTAGTTGTGTAACATGTTGTATAATTTCACTGGTATTCGTGCCCAAGAGAAAAGGGCTATGAATAACAACTTGACAAAATTTCATTATAATAACATAAAACACAGATATAAGAAATCAGAAGATTATGTAGTTTTGTAAAACGAATCAATTGCTCATTTGACAACGGCAATAACATTTCTTAGTAAGAAATAAAAGTGCATGAGTGTCGTGAATACTTGACTGGAACGAATTTCTTTACGTAGTATAGTATTATTGATAAACCTATTACATTATTGAATAACAAATACGAATATATGAATTATTAGCGTCTAAGAACAGTTAAATAAAACGCATGAATTGAAGGAATGGTAGGAAATTTCGTGGATATTATATTTTTGTAGGTGTGAAAATAAACATATTATTGTACATCATTCAATTCATCTAATTCATTATAATGCATATAACACGTTACAAAACAGCTGACGCTTATAACGTATAAAAACTATACCTGCGCAGCTGTTGAGAACTTACTGTCTTGCACCATAAGAGCGCACCTATGACTGAGCACAGCTAATAGCGTACATATTATGGATAACCGTCTACACTATAGAAATATAGTGGAATATAGAATACACTAAATAAAGGATCGTGACTGCAAAATCTTACATTTATATTTGTCTTGCCTCTATCCGTACTGTACGATAAAGAACTTGGTTCCAAAGTAGATAAATACGAAATGTAAGTTTGACTAATCTTTTAATCTCATTTCTTTTAGACGTTGATGAAGATAAATAAATTAGATAATATTTCTGATAGATAAATTGTATAATATTTCAAAAATAAATATTTACGTATTAATGTATTCGTTATGAATAAATAAGTACACCAATAATAACACACCCAAGACAGGTTCTCATCGTACAAGCCCATATTACGAAATGTAAGATTATGTAATAAACTCATTCGGTCAGTCTGGTGGATTTCACGTTAATAATACACGAAAGCCACGTTTTATGTAAATGTATATTAGTTTGTAAACATTAACGTATAACGTATAACATATATATGACAAATTCTGACTTATGTACATACACAGAATACTATGGCCGCTCGCTTTGTTCGTCCTTTAGTTCGTTGTGTAAAGTATCCTATGATTGTTTCCTTTTTTTTATATATAAAGTTTAACGTTTTGGCTTCAAACTCACTTGATGTTAAGTGTCGATTTGGCTTAAGATGGTGAATACGCTAAGCTTGGTGGAGGAACTGGCTCTTAAGTGCAACTACTAGAACACACCTATAGGTATTTGGCGGCAGATTTTCGACTTGAGGGTGGTAGCTAGCCAGGTGAGCATTAGATAAAGCTCTTCCACTATGCTATTGTTATATCACTATGTTTTCCATACCGAAAGTTCAATCTCATTGCAGGGATTCGAACTCATATACTTTGACACGGTCTTTTTTACATGCTACCATTGAGCTATCATCCCTTCAAAATGATAGCTTTATTTCGCTTCGCTACATTTTAGAATTATTAAGTAATTAACATCGCAGAATCTACATTTATAATAAATACTACTTAATGATGCCCTCGACTAAACTATCTTACCTAAGTAGCTATCTCCGTCCCGCCGTAAAAAAATATGCGTGTCAAATTTCAAGCCAAGCGGTACGATAGTTATGAAGATACTTTACTTACATAACTATTCTTATACCTATCATTTAAAGTACAAAAAGCTATGAATGTTTTTACCTTTAACTTGACCTTACAGCTCTATATCATTTCAGCTCACTGATTATTGAGAGCCAGTTCCTCCAGTAGGCGTAGCGTGTCAGCCATCTTGGGTCACATCATTAGTTAACATCAGGTGAGATTCTGGCCATCACGCTAAAGATATAAAATATTTAAAAGCAAAAAATACAGTTTATAATATGTAACCAACGTCACATCGCTAAGGTAAACCAATTATTTTATTAATTATATAATTATTATGCGTCTCTAGTTTATAGAATATCATTTATAAACATGCAATATCCTTACTTCCTTACTATATATCATACATCATCATACTAATATTATAAATGCGAAAGTGAGTTTATTTGTTTATTTATTTGTTATGCTTTCACGCCTAAACCGCTGAATCGATTGTGATGAATTTTGGTACAGAGATAGATGGGACCCAGGAGACGGAGATGGGCTACTTTTTCTCGCGAAATCTTTATTTAAAGTGGGGTAAATAGAGGGATAAACTGTGTACGAATTTTTTTATTGCGTCATACGATTTGTTTGACAAAATCAATATAAACGCGAGCGAAGCAGCACGTAAAATCTAATAGATTATAAACAATACATATTACACATTACTCCAGAATACTCGCTGACCTATCAGCATCTAAATTGAATGCCTAGTGCTTAGTTAAATAGGTGCTATGGTTCCAGCTCGATGTTTACCTTCACTAAAAGCTCAGGTTTATCCCAAGAATTCGAACTCTCGTCCATGGACGCTGCGTCCGCACACACTACCAACTGAGAAATCTTCGCTTCAATTCATGACGTCGCCAATCTTTCTCTAAGGGTTAATATCATATGTTCACTGTGTTAACTAATCGTTCCAAATATAAATGCAATGTAATACATAATAATTTATTAATACATTTGTTCTAGGATGCTGTCCTTCAAAAGGTTGTTACTGGTCCTTATAGTATTTACAGTACTCCTTAGCACTTGTAATGGCAATATCTTTGACTACTGGTTCGGATCAAGCAAAGGGAAAAGGAGCTTGACAGAAGCGATAACAGATTATTTAGATTTAGTTTATCCTAAAGATGACAAGGAAACTAAAGTAATGAAGCATATACTTATGGCGCTATCCGATGAGGGTAACGGTGACCTTGAGAGTCATCTCGATGGCCTGCATTACCTCTTAGAATAATATATGAGTTCATATAAGTAATGACTGTACTGATAAAGCTCGAATACTATTTCCATTCCATTTTATTCATTTAACTCTTAAGAGTTCGTTTCTATTATAGATTAAAATTTAAATTATTTTACCTGAATCAGTAACAATAATATATTTTGTAGTTATATCCATAAATTATAAACACGTTATGAAATAAACAGAAGTAAATTAAGATGAATATCCCACAATCAGTAAGTATATATCATAAAACAAAGTCATCCTAGGCTTTCTATCTATCATTTACTATTACCATTTTCATGCGATATTCACCAATAGCCGGTGAGAATCTTGAAAGAGGCGTAGGTGTATATTTCATTTTGTGTGTGTGAATGCTGTTAATATGCTCATCAATTATTTAATCTGCAGACCATTTAGCCTTTTTAACGTATGGAATTATGAGTTTTTTTTACCAATTTCTTAAACCGAACGCCTAACTTAACCTTACGAATTTTTCTTTCGTGTTTGACTAGGCAGGATACGACTGGGATATGTGGCACTTAACTAATGTAAACCACCAAAAAAATACCTACTAAAAATCCCCACAGTGGCACTACATTGTCCAAAAATAATCTGGTGTGATAGTGAGAGTATTTCTCTGGATAATAAAACATATGCATTGCCGTAAAAACACAAATGATTTAAAATAATGATAATTGAAGTCTCGAAAATTGCTTGACTTGGAATGTTGAGAGTAATGCACAACCTCAAACGCTTCGCGTTATGAGGCGTGCAATAATTTTTTATTGTCTCGATGTTATGTTCACTATAATAAAGGCTAGAGTCTAACTAGCTCAAAATTCAACTGTGAAGAATGTAGATGTGTGAATATGAGTAAATGGTTATACTAGAGGCTATATGTGACAATTTGTATAGTAAGAAATGTTTGCCATTATATATATCATATCGCACATTTAGAACTACAATGACGTAAGTGTAAACCACTAGGAATACAGAGAAGATACATTTAAAACTTTTACTTTACTTTCGTATCTTTATTCAGAAATACAAAAATTCTGTTTTATTTTTAACCCAAATACTACTTGGTTATATTTATTTTATGTAAAATAAATTTATTATTCGTGTATGTTTTATTGCGCACAATTTTTCACACTTACTTCATTTTAATTCCAAAAGCGAGGTATATTAATTTAATTATTATGGAAATATATATTAGATGTTAATATTTTTAAGTTACATATTAAAATTTGCCAAATAACTAATATATTATTTAAAGGATTATAATCAAGTATATCACATATATATATATGTTATATAACTTAAGCTTTGTAAAAACAGATAATTTAAAAATTAAAAATAAAGTTTTAAATCAATGTATAAATAAAATTCATTATAAAAAACCAAGCTCAATGCAAAATAAAATATAATGAAAATGAATACGCCTTTGTGATATATTTTATCTCAAATATTTTAATACCAAATTGCTATTTTATTTAGTGATGGATGTTTCATGAAACATAAAAGGTATATGTAAAGAATACTATTACGACGCAGCAACCATCGGCTAGACGTAGATCCTGTAACGGTAAAACATGTTGTGGCAATAATCCGATGGTACAGCTAAAACTACAAGCAAAAAATTGTCTCTGTTAGTCTCTCTCGCTAGGAAATCATTGAACATCCGCATAACACGACAAATGTGCTGTGATAAATGTTACCGTACCGCTATCTGTAACTTTAAACCAAGTATAGGCAACCTTCAAAGTGTTCCGATTGAAACTTTAATGCAGCGCAATCAATAAGTATTTGAAAAAAAAATGTATTTTATACCGATATTGTTTAGAATACTCAAGTTATATGATTTGGGATAGCATTGTTAGTGAGAAGTAGTGCAGTTATAATCGATTCTTAAATATAAGCAATAAAGAAAAAAAAAGCTTTAGGTAGAAATAGACATAGAAATCACTCTTTACAAATACTGGAATATTGTTTTGTAATATTGATATTCCATAACCGCATTGGATTAAAATTAGTAGAAAGCATTGTAGTAAAAAGCTAATATTTTTTATAAGGCGCTTAATAAAAATATTTGTTAAAGAAATCCTACTACCGGTAACGAAGGTTCATTTTATGTAGAAAATGTAACGAGTTATTATCCACTTTAAGAGCCCGCTATATATTACTAGTTGACCTGTTTTATGGCTATAATGGACCTAATTTTCTACGTCGTCATCGCTTTTCAATTTTGCTAAGAACCAGGAATGAAACAGTTGAATCGTGTACGGATGCCACGTCAAAGGACGTGAGTTCGAATCCTTGCAATGAAGTCTGAATTATCAGTGAAGGAAAACATCATGATAAAACCAAAGCGTTTCTAGGACCATCTAGCTAACTACATACAAATAGAAAATCTAACACCAAGTACCTATAGTACCAAGTAGGTGTTCCGGCAGCCGCACTTGAGATTCAATCCCTGGGCTGAACTTAGCGTATCCACCAACTTGGGTCATATCGTCAATTTATATTAGGAGAGATTGTGGCCAAACTCTATCTAAATAGAATACATCGGATAGATTAGATATCATTCTGCATAGGTTTAATAAGACAGAAAATTATTCAAAAACCAGACTACGTTAAATTTTACAATAAACATAATTATTTATATTTACTTACATATGTACGTGGCAAAGTTACCTGAATAATTTATATAAAATAATCTAATCATGAGCCGTCAAACTTACTTTAACTTTATCACTTACTATAAGTTTTTCGCGAAAAAAAGTAACTTATCACCGTCTCCAGGTTCTCATCTATCTCTACAATGAAATTCATCATCTATTCAGCGGCTTAACCGTAAAAGCATAACAAACAAACTCTCTTTGGCATTTCTAATATTAGTATTTAAAAAAATGCTCGTGTCACTTCTCATAAACTCACGCACGTACAGACTAGCAGAGTAATAGAATACCCATCTTTAAGCCTTTTAAAGAAAGATATCGCGTGCCAGAGAGCCCGTCACAGGGGCCAGTCTCTCCACTAGGCTTAGCCATCTTGGGCAATATCGTCACTTAACATCGGCTGCGTATATTACCATATCGCTAAACATAAAATACTAAGGAATTCTACAGCACACATTCAATTCAAAATACACCTTACCAACAAAGTATTCCTTAAGTATTGTTTTTGTGCTTAAAATATATTTTTGTAGCAGGACTGGATGACCAAGTGTCGGTATTATATCTAATATTAAGCCCAGAACAGTCTAAATGCAATGACTAAAGAATTGTTACGAGTTTTTTACCATTGTATATGTTAGTTACTTAGTAAAATACAGAACCCTCTCAAAATCCTCTGAGTACTGAATATACAACAGCTGATCCAGAAACGCGAAACCAGCGTATCACCACAATGGGTTTTACACCTGTTATAGGTACACTGGTCAAAAATGATCCAATTTTGTTTTTCTTGTTTTTGACAATTTATAGGTTTAGCGTTACGGTTTCAATGTTACCTAGTGTTAGGTTATGATGTGGCCCACGATTGTGAACACAGTGAACCTGTGGAAGGACTGGCTCTTAAGTGCAACTGCCGCAACACAATTATAGGTATTTGGCAGCAGATTTACAATCTGAGGGTGGTAGCTAGCCAGGCAGGCATTGTAAAAAGCCCTACCATCATACTATGGTTTCATCACGATGTTCTTTCACCGAAAGCTCAAGAGCATTGCAAGTATTCGAACTTGCGCCCTTTGACGCGGCGTCCGTACTCGCTATCACCGAGCTATCATCGCTTCACCCTTCGCACCCATCACACATCGCTTAACCTACTACTTGACTCATAACAATCATTTGAGTAAAATAAATGTTCACATACATGTAATTACATGCTTTGTGTACATGTGCTATTTCGTTCTAAAAACATAGCTAAATAAAACCCACCGGTTAAATTATATTATAGTGAAATTATAAAATTATTTATTTACATATCTAAGACAAGAAAATAAGAATACCGTTTCAATATATTCAAACAAGATTCTAATACATTGTAATGTAAACGTAAATTTAATCACACTTGACCGGCTCATCAAATTATAATAAATTTTGGTGTAGACATCTATTATATTGATGAATAAGAAATATAGGCATAAAATATTTCAGGATCGACATTAAAAATTATGCCATATCTCTTTGAATGAATAATTTAAAGTAATCGATTATTATGTCTATATCACAAGATTTTCTTAAATTTTAACTGTGGCAAAGATTAAGTTTCATACTATATACATAACTAGCTGTTCCTGCGACTTCGTTCGCGTGGAAATAAAAAAATATTTACCGACATTTTTCGCGGAACCTTATTTTTTTCCAAAATAAAAGTAGCCTAAGTTACTCTTTGCATTATCAGCTATATGCCAGCGAAAGTCCCGTCAAAATCGATCCAGCCGTTTCAGAGGTTAGCCGAAACAAACAGTCAATTTTTTTTTCTGTATATATCGTATATAATTTCATATGCATTGAGTAAACAGCTGTTATTTTGACATTACAAACAGACACTTCAATTTTATTTATGTGTATAGATGACAATTACTAATTCATCTTCAGGTTTATTGCATTTTTCGACATACAATACGTTCACGTATCTCTATACACCTGGTCACCAAGCCACGTGATTTTGCTGTTGTAGATTTAACTATATATTTTAATTGGTTTGGGACATTTTCTTCTTCAGCCTCGTTTTCTGACCGCAATTCTTCAACAGTTTTTTCATCGGAAACAGCTTGCAAAGGTGCTTCGTTCCAAACAGGTGGTCTGCGGGAATTCGTAAAAGGACCTTGTTCGTAGCCACACTCGAGTCTCCCGCCACGTAATCTACAGCCTCCGTGCAAATCAACTACATTGCCTTTGCTTTTTGGGATGCCTACATTTAAATTATAACCGCACAGCACTCTATCATCGACTATTGTGCACAATCTACTATTAAACGCGTACGGGCAACATCGCTTTCGTTGTTTTGGCATTACGCTATTATTACCCTGATCTGCCGTCATTTGGAGTGGCAAGGACCCGCTTAACTGTTGCACTGGACTAGATTTTTCAATTTGACTCTCAGAATTAATGCAAGTTCTAGCAGAAATTATGTACATTGTAGTAGTTGAAACCTATAAAAAATCATTAATATAAATGAAATTTAATTCCCAACTTAATTCGTTAATTTTATTCGATGGGAGGGAGCGGGTATTTTGAAATTACATTAATTAGAATAATATGAACCTATGAAATCCTTTCCATATATGCGTACGAATAAGATTATAATTACCAAATTCATAATTCATAATTCATAATTGAAGCATTATATATATATCATTGCGATAATCATAAATGACGATGGACAAAAATTGCCTCATTAGTATAATTGAAAGGAAAGTTTAAATAAGGTTTCATTACTATAAATAAAATACGAACTACCTAGTCCATGTGTGTGAAACAACGAGCACAGTTAAAATATAATTATATTTAGTAAAAGTTAGTTAAATGTATTACCGTTACGACGACAACCAAAAAGATAATAATATTAATTACTATTATAATAATATTATTAACTACGTGCAATAGAACATAAAAGTACACACAACCAACAAAGAATTGTAACTACATACATATTTTATATTGTATCGATGGTTAAAAGTAATAACAAGTTTGCAAGAGTTTGTTAGATGAAATAAAATTCTGCTTACAGTTATTAATTAAGATATTTGTTTTCTACACATCCGATTAACGCATACACAATCAAATATCCACAACATCTCACAACAATAAAATAAAGTAGAAAAAAAAAATAGACGTTACGAATAGGTACAATAGAACTAACCATGATTATTCTAACACAGTATGAAAGCATTGTGTTTCTTATCACCAGCTTGTCGTTGTATAGTATTTTAATTAACCTTGGCATATAGCTTTCCAGTATGGACAACATAAAAACAAAAAAATATCAATTTTTCACGAGTTTTACCTAGGCGACTGTACTTTTATCGAATTCTACAAAGAGACTCGATCTAATCGAAAACGACAAAACTGAAACATTATTTAATTACAAAATACGATCTGTTTTATAGTTAATTAAGGTTTAGCGTTCTGGACACAATTTCACCTGATGTTAAATGACCTTGTGGCCCAAGATGGTGAACACGCTAAGCCTAATGTAGGGACTGGCTCCCAAGTGCAACTGCCGTAACATACGTATTAGTATTTGACGGCAAATTTTCAACTTGGGGATGGAAGCTAGCGAAGCTGACATTAAAAAAAAGCCTACCACCATAAAAATGTGTTACCGATATTTTCGAGACACTCAATAACATTTACATACTAGAATTGCGTACTTAATTGTATTATATAAATATCTGAAAGACCAAGCTTCGCTGTGTACCACACATGGTTAAATTGATAAAAAAAAACATCATCTAACTCCAACATTTCAGCCCAATCGTTACAGTAGTTTCCGAAAAAGTAATGACATATGCATAAAAGTAATTCTTAAAATTCTAGGCGAAGGAGCATTGATTGAACACTTATCGAAAAAAAACTCGCAATGTAAAACATGGTTTTATAACGAAGTATTATAAAAGTGTTTAGTCATTTTTAGAAATCAAATTGCATATGTCTAGAGTATATATATCCAGTGTTATTGTATTTACATATTACTAATTTATTGTATTAAATTCGATCATTAGATATAGGTAATACCTTCTCCAAAAATAATATTCACTAATTTTACGTCTTAGAAGTACACACATGCATAAGCCTCTCCATTAGGATTAGCGTGTCCATCATCTTGCGCCGCATTATCTCTTAACATCAGGTGAGATTATGGCTATAACTACTATAGCTATAGAGTATAAAAAAGTATAAAAATCACGTATTATTAATTCACCAACTACATACATATTTTTACGAAACCAAGACTACATTTTCATACTGTTGTCATAAAGCACAATAATCGAAATGGATAAGTAGTCCATAATGAATCTGAACTTTGATAAAGGTTACGAAAGAATGGACAAGAATTAATATATACCGATATTAATTTCCTTCAATTGGTTTTTTTACAAAACCCAAACTCGTTTCCTTAATTTTTATTTTTATGTATCTTTTTTAATTAGCAATCCTTGCGTAATCTCATAATAATACCTACTAGTAATGAAGCACCACCATAACCCGCTTTATTAATTTTATGATAGATGTTGGGAATCCCACATATTTAAATCATATATTATTTTTAAATTATCCTCACCCACAGCAATATTTTCTCCAATTATTTAATGAACATGATCGTCAATAACTTAGCACGAGATCCCTAAATTAAACTTGTTTATCAGTCGACCCATTTTCAGAAATACGTTTAAAATCAGGTTTTATATTTACATGCGCTGATATCTTTTTGTCAGTTGTTACAGGGATTTTATTATACATAAGAATTGTGACGTTCCATGAGCGCAAGAGAAGAACACAGAGTTAAATCATCTCTGTCCAAACGTCCGTAACTTTACTTCGATTGCAAAAATACCTTTTCATAAGCATTGCAATACCTGTGTATATCAAACTCAACATCAAATAAGTATTTGTAAAACGTACAATTTAAAATACCATTGAAAGTATAACAATTTATGTACATAGTTCATTACACTTTCATTTTGGTATAAAAACCAACTACTGTAAACTTTTAAATGAAAATTTAAATAAATTACCTTTTAAATTTACGCCAACTGATTACTTGATTTTAAAGTTCATAACACGGCCTGGGCATGTGATTTTACGGACGTTGATATTAAATCTGTTGAACAATGACCACAAGTTGAAATTTCTAAAATTATGTATAATGCAAAACACCTAGAATTACTTTAGATAACAAACGAAGTTCTTTGCGGTTGCAGTGATAAACAAACTGTGGTACACTGACTGTCGTGCTCTTCTCCATAATTCTGCGCATTTAATACAATCATTGAAATAAAAAACAAAATATTTTAGATTAACACTTGTAAATGAACAAAAAAGATCGTTTTAATCGTTAAGCTTAAGTAATGAAAGTACAGAACCAGTATACCTTTATCCATTTAAACATTACATTTTAAGAACATACCCGGTTAAAAAGCGGAATGGTTTGTTCATTCGCCAATAGCATCTTTAAATACACTTTTGAGTCGTGATAAACTATTATTCTTTTTTAATTTTGACAACCTCATTGATGAAAATTCCTTGTTTTTCCTTTGCTCCAAAATATGACTGATCCTTTCTTTATTAAGGTTATTAAAAACTAGTTTACGCATTTTAGAAACACCAGATTTTAAAAAAATTTCTTTCTGGTTATCAGCCATCAGTTTATCTAAAGATTTTTCGTTTGACTTTCGTATTGACAACCTTTTATTTAAGTCATCATAATTGATATCTGTCAATGACAGAAATAATTTAGGTTTATTTAACTTTTTTCGTGTATATGCATCTAATAATTTATTTAGCTGATTCTTATCCAACTTTTTAGGATTAAAATTTTTTGATATGATAGTTGATGAAAGATTCCCCTTTTTGTAATCCTCTAGAAACTGCTCTAAAATTTTTTCCTTTGATCTCTTCATTGAGAACTTATTTTTTAAGTCGTTAGCTTCTAATCCTTCAATCAGACGAAAATGTTTTAATGAAATATTAGTTTTTGAAAACGGTTTATAATTCTTATATAATGTTACTATACTTGAGTTATTTTTTAGTAATTGATTTTCATCGGAAGAAATATTATCTTTATTACTCTTTGCATTGAAACCGGTAAATTCGTAATCATCCCATCGTGGTTCATAAATACGGAATAATTTCTTCTTTACACATCTTCCGAATCTTCTGCAACACCATTTGCAAATCGAAGACCAGCACCGAAAACAACATTTACGTTTTCTTTTCTTTCTTTTAATCTTTGTCTGAGTGTTCTTACTCAACTTCTTTTTCTGTTTCAAATTTCCTGTGTTAAAACAGCATCACGAGAATTTATAATATATACCAGTGTTTTCTTACAAAAATGTATAAAATCTAAATAAGACTTACTTTGTTTACGTCGAACACGCATGGTGATAGAAATATATGCATGTTATAAATTGTCACCACGACTACCTAATATGAATGAACTTGTATTAGGCACCTAATACAATACCTTTTATTTCAAATAATAAAAGAAACAAAATTTCTAGACTGCTCTGCTTTCGATTAAATTTTTTTATTCATTTTTTATAAAGATATCATAAATGATTTAAAAGTCAATGTCAAGTTATGATTTTATAATCCAACAATTAATAAAAATAGACCAACCAAACAACCATATCGATGCTTTCATTTACATAAATACTTTTTCTTATATTGAAATCAAAATAAAAGTATTATAAAGGAAATATTGGCTCATAATATTTACCAAGACGTCATTATGGTACTTGTTTTTATAATTACACATAATAACTGTGTTCGGGTCTTCGTTCGCGTGGAACAAATTTTTTTTATTATTATTTAATCCTAGCTCGGCAAAATGACTGTACTTCACCTGAAGTTTCAGTACGGTCCAGTAATAGTAGTGACTGCCGTAGGAGCAAATGTCCTTTATCAGTCGCAACTGTCTTGCGGTCCTATTAATGAATTTTGTCCGGTTTTGTAATTTTTTTCTGTTCAGTTTCGGTCTCATTGGTGGTAGCGTGATGGTAATCCGGCCTAAAAAGTTTTTCCTAATGATTGCTCTATGAAATACAAATAGTTTTTCAAAATCCGACCGGTAGTGTTTAAAATTAGCGTGTTCGAAGAAACTTTTCCGCTTCATAATATAGATTACTAGTTAAATAATTGTCCCATGTAAAAGAATTACAATAAATTACTTATTTTAGATATCTAATAAATTTCAAAATGTAAATCTTATTGCTTTGTTTTATTAAAACTTTGTTGACTGTACTTTGAACTTTAATTAGCAATTGACATTTATATGAAATCCGTCAAAGTTATTAAAGAGTTGTACAAAATATGCACGCATAATGTTAACGATTTCAGTAAGCATTTTCAGTATTTTTATATTAACTATCCATTATGAAATAATTGTGAGTACGTTAACAACTGTACTCATTAATATTTAAGATCATAATATAATAAGATGAATCAAAATATCTCAGATTTATTCTTACTGTATGTTGTTCCAGCATTGCTAAAATTTTATTATGTCCTTGATTTCAGATATGTTTGATATTATTTAGAACGATTATTATTATTGGTTGTGCTCCTAAAATAAGACATCACCCTACTGATCCTTTAAAATTTGAAATGAATATATTAGATAATGATAATGCTCAGAACAAAATACAAAATCATCGAAAATATGTAACAGATATAGGTAATACTACACAAGAAAAAACTAAGGCGCCTTGTTTTGGTTACGACTATGATACAACTAAATGCAAATACGTGAACAATAGAATCCTTTGTGGGTACGATAAAAACTTCGGTGAACAAAGAGCTAAAGATAAAATTATTGATATGGGTAACGGGTGCCGGTTACGAGGAGAAAGAGTAGAATGTGGATATGTATTAAAACCGTTCATCAATATCAGACGTCCTCTTCCACATAATTTTGAAAGTGATACAGAACAACATAAAGAACCTGCCGTGGTTCATAAAGTAAGTATTAGAACTATTGATTACAGTAATGCTACAACACTACTCGCAAAACTGACAAAATTAGCAACAATAAACAAGGAAAAAGAGGCATCAACAATTAGCACCGTAACTGCAACGATGGAGGTAAAAAATCTTAAAAATATAATTTTACCTACAGTATTCACAACAACAGTATTGTATATTAATAAAACTAACGAATATCCGAAATATAATTCTGCAAAAACTAGTACAAATAAAGCTACACATAAGTCAATTCAAAATGGGAATTCCAGTTGTGTACAAAAATAATAACATATTGTGTATATTCCTTCACAATATTAATAACAATTACACACATAAGTTAACTATTGTATATTAAAGTGATACAATATAAATAAAGGTTCAACAAAATAAATTTGTTTTTCTTTCGTTTTCATGAGTGACACACTCTTTTTTTTTTTTCGAACTGACATACGCTGTTAGCCCCAGGGGCTTTGACAGCTTCACCGAACTTTTTGGGGCAAGTGCTGAAGGCACTCAGCCTCGAGGCAGCAGGCACGAGGGTGTCAAAACGGCTGAACCTCGGCTTGGGTTGCTGCCGGTAAGTGAAAAAGATTCACGATCCTGACTAACCATCAGGTCTTGTCTTATAAATTTAGTGATCCTAACAACGACCTTATTAGGTAAGCAGCTCAGGGCCGCGAGGGTAGTCCCTTACAGAACCGTGTACTTAACGTGTGAGTGTGCACGAATGGTATGCGGTGTCATGGTGTACTCTCAGTGATGTAGAGTGTCACTGTATCGCGCGAGCAGAGTCACTCCAGGGCTCCTATGCGGAGGATCGAACCTAGGCTCAGGCGTCTGCGGAGGGAGGCCGCGGCGGGTGTGCGGGAGCGAAATTATCCGCTCGGCCTCGGCGGCGAGGACGGCGGCTACGCGGGCGTGTGCGCGGACACGAGCGATTGCTGGAGACAGCAGGGAGAAGCGCGTTTAATCTCGTTATTTTATCGATGGGGTCGGAGAAGCAATTGCGTGGCCGGCGCGCAAAGCCTTTAGCGTGTGGATTGAAAGTGTAGCTAACTGCGTGTACTATTTTGGGGTTAGGATGAAGTTCAGCATTTTCAAATAAATTCTTTGTAAGGTGTTTAATATATGCATACATGGACGGAAGTTCCATATCTTTATGGAGATCTACATTACGGACATAGAACGGGGCTTGGACGGCTATGCGCATGTATCTATTTTGCAACACTTGTAGTTTGCGAAGGGTGATTCGCGAAGCGTGAGCGAATACGGGACAGCTATATGTAAGTATGGGACGGATACATACTTTGTAAATTATGAGCTTATGCCTGAGTGACATTTTGCTCTTGGAGGAAGTTAGACTGCGTAGTAGGACCATAGCCCGGGAGGCTTTTTTCTGTATGTAATCTATATGTTTGTTAAAGGTAAGGTGCCTGTCTAATACTACACCAAGGTATTTCGTTTGGTTAGTCCAAGGGATATTGACGCCGAAAAGGTGTAATGTTTTTTTTATGTTCTTTCTCCCGTGAGGATCGTACATGATAGCCGCACTTTTGTCTGGGTTAATTCCTATGTGCCACTTAAGACACCAGGACCCGAAATTAGAGACGGCTCTTTGGACGCGGTAGTATACTTGAATCCTATTCCTGCCCGAGCTGAAGATAACTGTGTCGTCTGCGTAGGACCCTACTGCGACGTCGGGGAATTCGGGTATATAGCTAACGAACAAATTGAACAGGCAAGGCGCTAGTATGGAGCCTTGTGGGACTCCTGAACGTATTGGATGAGGTGAGGATAGGGCTCCGTCCGCTTTGTAGCAGAAGGAGCGATCCGATAAGTAAGCAAGGATTATACGGACTTGTCTGTCCGGAACTTGAAAGTTATTGAGTTTATATATGAGGCTTTCGTGCCAGACCTTATCGAAGGCTTTGGCTATATCGCAAAATACAGCAAGCGTGCGCCTGGGACGGCGTAGCTCCGTGAAATTGGAGAGAATATGCTCCGTGAAGCGGAGCACTTGGTGAGTGCACGAGTGCTTCGGTCGAAAGCCGAATTGCTCGTGCCGTAAAAGACATTTATCTGCGGCAAAGGCTTGTTGTAGTCGGTTTAACAGAATCCGCTCATATATTTTACCTATCGTATTGAGGAGGCTTATTGGGCGGTAGCTTTCCGGAAGAGATGCCTTTTTTCCGGGTTTACGGATACCTACTACCGTTGCCTTTTTCCAAGCAGTTGGAAAATGGCAGTGAGTTATGGCCGCATTGAAGATGCAGACTAGAAGGGCTATGAGTTTATTAGGGAGAAGTTTGAGGACTGCGTTCCTAATCCCGTCAGGACTGGGGGCTTTCCTTGGCTTAAGGGCTTTTATGATCGCCAGGACTTCGTCAGTTGTAACCGGGTCTAAGTTTTCGATCGGGGGGGTCTCTCTTATTGCTTGTATTGTTTGATCGACCCTCCCGACGTGTTCGGGATCTCTGGTATGATATTCATAGGGATTGGGAGAACACTGTTGTTCGAGAGTAGCAGCGAGATACTCTGCCTTATCTATACTTTCGAAGGCGGGCGAATTGCCGGGGCCTCTATTTAACGGGGGCATCGCGGACGAATAGCTGCTCTTCTGTTTACGAACGAGATCCCAGAAGGCGAGATGAGAAGGTTTGATTTCCGCTAAAAGGCTGTTCCATCTTTGACCACGGAATTCAGACATACGAGTTTTAACTGATCTTTGTAGGTTACGTAGCCTTATGCGATTTTCCTCCGTCGGATAGGAATCGTGCGCGCGTGTTGCCGCGTTTTTCTCCGTGACCAATCTTCGAATGTCATCAGGGAGTATGAAACGGCGATCGTTTACCGCCCTTCCCCCTTTAGAGGATTCCCTGATGGCATTCTGGAGGTGACCGACTAGAGATTCAACCGCCAGATCAGCATCGGCCACTGACTTTATCTCGTTGGGGATCCTATCTAAGTGAGATGAGGCGAGGTTATTAAAGAGATACTGTCTGAGCTTTAGATAGTCAGCTACTTTGACTGAACCGGGAGTGTGGTCACCCGGGTGACCGAGTTGCAGAACTACTGGCCGGTGGTCAGAGTCTAG
The DNA here is from genome assembly GCA_039707435.1 of Actias luna. Lineage (NCBI taxonomy): Eukaryota > Metazoa > Arthropoda > Insecta > Lepidoptera > Saturniidae > Actias > Actias luna. The sequence continues at coordinate 7,878,586 of JAZHAC010000006.1, read as the reverse complement.
TTCATGTACGACTTCGATTTGCCGTACCTGAAGCGCGACCCTTTTTAATATGGCTACGTCTAATACTGAGGGGCGGCAGTTAGCTTGGTAATGAGTTGGCTCTGAGGGAGCAATCACGTCGAAGTTAAGCGCATTTTCTAACAAATAGAGTATCCTACCATTAGCGGTGGTACGCGGGTTGTTATATTGAATATGCCCGCTATTTAGATTACCGGCCACTATAACCGAATCGCCGAGCGCGAAAAGTGCCTCCAGATCCGAGTGAAGGAGAGTTTTATTGGGCGATAGGTACGTGGAAACAATAAGAATAGTAGGATGACCGGTCATGCCCACTCTGCACACCGACACTTCTAAGTTGGTGAGTTCGGGAGGATCTATTGACATGCAACATAGTGAGTTTCTATAGTATATGAGCGTGCCACCGCCTCTTACGCCAGTACGATCATTTCTTACTATTTTGTAGTTAGCAATCACGGGATTTCGAACGTTCGGTTTAAGAAGTGTCTCTTGTATGAGAAACACGTCTATTTGCCGCTCCTTAAGGAAGCTAGCTACTAAGTCGCGTTGAGGTTTTAAATTACGCGCGTTAAAAAAGGATAAAGAAAGGCCACAGGGTCTAATTCTATCCTCCATTGCAAACTAATTACGGGGAAGCGCGCATGAGGCGTTGCATGGAGCGCGCAATGTCAGGGAAGGCCTTAATGCCCTTGAGGCGGTCGAAGTCGCGACTCAAGCTAATCATATCGTCAAACGCGATGAGGTCGTCGACAAGGTATTCTTTGAGAAGGCCTGCGAGCCAATCGAGGCCATGGAAGGCAGATGACGACGCGGACGTGGTGGAATTTGCAGGTATTGGTTTCGCAGGTTACGGTTTAACGGCCCACGCAGTGGTTGGGGCTTATGCGGATGTGTGCGCAGGAGTAACCCGCGCAGGACCAAGGAGGCTCGGGAAGGCCTGGTTAGAAATAAGCGGTGGTGGAGCGGGACGTGCTGCCGCGGTGTACGTTGAGGGCGCTCGATGAGGGCCGCGAGCGTGTCTCGTGCGTGGGGCACGTTCACAGCCGCGATAATTCGCAGGATGCCCGGCCTGGCCGCATAAGACGCAACTGGGAGGTTCGACTGCTTCGGGCATGCGTGGGCACTCCCTAGTGGAGTGATCACCTAGACATTTGACGCATCGGGGCCTTATGTGGCAATTCCTAGCGGAATGACCGTATGCCTGGCAATTGTGGCACTGAGTCGGGGCGTGTTTTTTATGTGGGATCTCGACTGTGACACCGGAGAGACCGCAGACTGAGGTGAGCGAGAAGATTTCTTTACCTTCCCGGGTGCGATCAAGGACAACAAGAACCATATCGTAATTTGTTTGGTGAAGGTATGGTACATACGATTTACTTCACGGACAGGGAAGTTCTGTTCTTTGATGGACGCGAATACGTCTTCGACGGGTATTTCCTTTGGGACGCGTCTCAGAACTACGCGCAGAAGGCGTTCTTCCTCTAGAGTGTAGGTGTAGAATTCGTGTTTGCCTCCTCTGAGGAAGGCAGTAAGATTTTTGTAGTCCTATATTGTTGGGACTTTTACTTGAATCCCTGAAGTGGTACTCAGAGCGCTAGTATACCGTATTTTTTGTGTGTTTAGCTGAGTAGAGATGTTCAGCCACTTGGTTTTATCTTTGATCGTAACCGGGGGAGGTGCACGAATTTTGGGTTGCGCGTGTACAGCTGGTGTTACAGGAATCGCGGAGCCTGAGGGAGTTGCAGATAGCTGAGGGATGCGAGAGTTATTAGCGCGCCTGGCTTTAGAGGCAGCAGTTTCAACTGTCTCGGGTGATAGCACCCGCTTGTTTTTAGGTTTCGTCCTGGTAACGACTGTGAAGCCAGTTTCGGGATTAGCCTCTGAATCTATGGCTTCCATTTCGGTTTCTGTTTCAGGGGTGGACTCAGACAAGAGCGGCGAGAAGGAATTCGCCGTGGGAATTGGACGGGACATGTAAAAAATCATCTCTGCAAACGGTTGAGATGCAGGTAAAGGGGTAGGAATCGCTGAAGGCGACTGGGTGCGCGAGGAACAGTTCGCGGGAGCGTCGGATACTTGTGCCTGGCGAGTGACAGGCGAGCGGGAACGGGAGCGCGTACGCGGAGGTGACGGTGGAGATGCTGGGTGGCGTGCCGGTGCGGTCGCCGCGGCTGCGGGAGTGCGGATGGGTAGGGAAGTGGTTGCGGCTGGGGTTGGTGGGCGGTGCGCCGGCGCGTTTGCTCCGGCGGGTGGAGCGCGGACATATTGTGTGTGTGGGTGTTGGTGGGTTTGGGGGGAAAGGAATTTCTGGAACAGGTCCGGCTGTTCCTTTTCGATAAAAGCGCGTAACCTATTGAGCAGTAGCTCGCTACGATGCGCCATATCGGGTGGCGGGCTTGGGGTGGGTAAGGTTATAAGGAAGTAGCCGATGTCAAAATAAAACCTCCCTGCCGGAAGGGCAGGGGGCTGCGGCTAGCAAAAACTGACAAACTATCCCGAGTTCGGCGAAATAACATTTAAATACTATCTACTGCACGTGCAAATTTGGAAAAAGAAAAGAAATAAAAAACAATATCTGAAGTCTGGCCTGTAATAAAAGGCTTAACGTAAAATAAGTTTTACCTTTGTTGGCAGCCGGTGACCGGCGTACTTATAGTGGTGGTACTTTAATCACTGCACTGATTCACAATAACGAAAAGCAATACTTGGAATTCACAATAAAAACTAAGAGAATTTTCACAATGTAAACTTGACACGATAACCAAACAATAGATTAAGATTAACAAGAACTAATTATCTGTAGCATGAACTGGCAACAACAGACGGATTATTGCCGACGAGACATAATACAAAGGAATAATAGGCGGCGCGGCAAGGCGCAGCAATCGATTTCGAAAACAATCAGCGAGAGCTCACGGATACGTCCGTTCGCGACCGCGGTTGGAATCGAACTCTCGAGTGACACACTCGTAACCCTCGTACCTTGGAGGCAGCGAACAGTCCAGTTTCATAAGATTTCTATTTAGTAAACATTGCAGATGCAACATAAAAACCTTGTTGACGTTTTCAAAGGCAACTATATTACGGCGTACTTTAAAAGGGATGAGAAACTATTAAATAGTCAAAGGCAGGTCTGATGTTTCTGGTTTTTACGTGCCCATAGGCTACGGTAAGCACTTACCATGGTGCGGACTTCACACTTGTGGAACACAGTGGTAGTATAAAGATAAGAGATATTACAATTTAAAGGTTATACGTTATTAAAATATCAAATTTATTGTACAAATTTTGAGTAAACCAAATGTTGTGTTTATTACAGTCAATATTTTTTCTGTGGTATAAACATTATTTAAGAAACTTATATTATGTAGAATTTATAAGCTATTACGTTTTAAGTTTTAAGATCACGCGCGATTGCCATGTGCTAATGAATATAACTTAAGATGAGAATTAATGCGACTGCAAAAGCGAACACAAAAATATATCATAATTTTACTCTAGCTTGTTTTGTTGATATTGACTGTGAGAACTTTTATTCAATTATAAATGGTTTTGTTTTTATTAACTTTTTTATATTACTTTACAACTAGGTTTAATTGGAGACAATAAATTGTGTAATTTAAAAACATAATGATTTAAAGATCATTATTACATATTACATAATTATCTCTACCAAGTATCTATTACATACATAGCAATGGCCCGCATTATAACACATATTTTAATTCAAGTATAAAAAATAAATAGGTTTTAATAGTTCCAAGGAGAAACTTTGATATTAAGTCCAAGTGTATATTGGATTGTAAATTTTATTCTGAAAAAAGACACAATAAATAAAACCTAATTTACGACTAATTTAAATGACCATGCGGAACTGTTGCAACAATTTGCAGTAGACTTTTTTAGTAGGTATAGAGATATACATTAGAATTTTTTAACGATACAAAACGATATTAATTTGTATAAATATCTTATGTATCATCATATATCATATACGTAAGTAAATAAAGACAAATTAAAAAAATGACTAATTGTCATGTCGGTCATTCAAGTATTAGGTAAGCAGAATGTTAGTAATTTTGACCCACTCCTCCCCCTTGTCAGCTAACAAAACTCTCCCCTTCTCTTCTACTTTCTTACACATTGATACATATTTTTGAAAATTTACCATTAAAAGTTTTTTGTCGTAGTCGCAACTTAAAATGCTACGAGGATCTAAAAGTACTCGCTTAAAGTACCCGGAACCATGGTAATGCCACAAATTAAATATATACGTTCTTAGCCACTACTTAAAATTATACGAGGCTCAGACGATATACCGCTAACTAAAATTAAAAAAAGCTGCTACTGAAAGTTAAACGTGGACTCTTAGTTGCAACTTAAAGTTACACTAAAATTATTATAGCGTCTACCCATGTAAGCAATTTTGCCAACATCGAGTGTGAAGAACACCACATTTAATCAACACAAAGTAACAACCAAACTCAGAACAACTATATGTGAATCACACAAATAATTATCCTGTGCGGGACTCGAACCCACAGCATATCGTCGCGGAAGCAACTGCTTTAACCGCTTTCTTTTTCTTCGTGGATGCATTTACACATGCCCTCTCTGAGAGGCTGATAGGAGTCCGTGGGACTCAGCCAGCAGTTCATCTACCTACCTACCCACTAAAACCCCATGGTGTTCTTCTATCGCCTATTGGACCGGGGCACATAGCATCTGCTCTCCGGCAGAACTGTTTTAACAGCTAGGGCAACCACTCAGTCATATCAAAACTTCACAATTAAACATATCTGCACCCATAACAGGATTTCATATTTTTACTACTTATATATTTGTATACTAAAATTGATTTCATCACTAAAGGAGTTTATTCCGTTAGAGCTTTAACTTCATTTTTGTAACAATATTAGCCAGCAAACAGTGAACTTATGTATATTTTGTTAATTTATTTATTTGCTCCGTGTTTTTAAGACAGTAAACTTTATTATCATGCATACATGGAGGTAAAAGCTCGCTTAGCTCTGTTCGAATCGCAAACACTAGATCACGTATTTATATACATACGTACTAACATCACTTACTTAGGTTCAAACCATACAATTTTTGTAGCTCGCGTTTATATCAGTTGTGCTATTTGTCACAAAATATGAGGATGGTAATTATTAAAACATTCCTGTCAACCAACGATAGCAGTTGTCCGTAAATTAATGTAAACTTTCCATCAGATGTAGTCCTACCAATTACCAAAAGTCAATATATAAAAATAATTAAACTATTAAAGAATTCGTATGATTATAGATTTCATGATAAGAAAGATTCAATCATTGATTACATTATTTCTGATTATTAGATCCATTTGGATATCGAAACAAGTCTATATTAAATGATGCCTACAGATCAGGCCTCAGACATGTAGCCTATTACATACTTAACTTAAATATCAAACAAAGTTTTAATCATTATGATTGATGAGAGATTTACAACATAAATATCATAGCTAGCAAAGCGAACACTCGACTTTGAAACCGAGCGGATGTGGGATATCTAGTTAACATTGCTATAGCTTCAATATGTAAGAAATATTTCTCAAATGCATTCTAATCGTGGTATGTGGGTGAACCTTGAAAGACTTATTTTGCGCTACCTGGAAGAAAATGGTACCCCTAATATCAAAATTAGAACCAATACTATTTATTTTATATTACTTTAATCTATGATATAACTGGTGTACGATAGTAATTGAGTTAAATTTAAGTACTATAGTTTTAAAAATATACAAAAGACCTGAAAATTGATACCCCTGGCGCGACGTCATCGCATATTGTGAACTAACTACAAAACACCAACTTATAAAAAGAAATTCAATTATTAACGTGAACTATTTACTAGTAGATTAGTTTTTACTTTAATAAAAAAACATCTTATAGGTGTTTACATTTATTTTATTGTTGTTTAAAATTAGAAATTAAATGCTAACATTACATGATCTTTCGTTATTTATAAAAAATCTATTAGAATAAAACGTACCAAGAGGATTAACTGAATACGCCGAAATTCAAGATTCGCCCATGTCCGTTTTTAGTTCAGTAGAAAATCTTAGCGCATGATTGAAATCTTATTTTTGAAGTAAAACTTCTCATGGCAAAGCTTTGATATTCTGATCCACAACCTTTTTGTGTGACGCTCGGTCGGGTAAAGTCGACTCGAAGCAACTAAGGAAGCGAGAGATATAAGTCATGTCTTACTTCAGTCGTGTCGTCTTAAGCACACACCGTTTCTTTTGTCACGGCAACGCGACAGTGCTAATAATAAATACAACCCAAAAACAATGACGGCAACCGAGGGGTTAGCTGTAGTTCATACAGGTAACCACTGCTATACCAGCTTAAAATCCTTTCGAGAAGTAAATATACTGTGAGATAGATGCTGTTGATACAAAAATACTGTGTCAACGGTATAAAAAGAGAATCACTCTGTCGGTTCTGTCACTATGCGCATAGTAATCGAACCAAGTCGAGTATAGACTACCACCAGATTGCTGAATATACACCGCCTGATACCAGAACGCGGCACGCCTATTCGTGTCACTATTGCAGAATTCCAGGAGTATAATAAGGCTATCCAGTCAAACAGACACTATGCCGAAACGCGAGAAAATACTTTCATGTTTAAAAAATAGCCAACCGGAAGTAGCATTTCCAGCAGTCTGGTTAAAAGGTTTTCAAATGTGCATATTATATACATTGATATTATATGATAAAAAATTAGTTAATATGAAACAGTTTTTTTTACATTTAAAATTAAATATATAAATAAATAAAACAAAGTGTATTAAAAAAAATATGTTTAAAACACGTTACATAAAAATAACAACATATATGACCGTTATTGATACTTTAATAATGACTGATAATTATCATTTAAAGGTTCGTTTTCATTCTTAATTTAATAGCCGTCCTTTTTTATAAAAATATAAATAACAGAGTGCCGATCTTAAAGAGGGAAAATATTAGACACACAATAAAAAATATTAACGCCGTAATGACACTTATATTAATGAATTGATTTATGGAGTATTAGGTTAATAATAAACATGTGTACAATACAAAATTACTTAAGAAAAGTTCTTTGGAACTTTATAGTATGGTAAAACCATGATGTGATTTCGTTAAGACGTTTTCTATCTAAAGACAAAATAAGAATGACGTAATAACCAAGAACAAAGAAACAAGTATGGCAATTACTTACTACTTACTCTGCATTTACGTACTACAAGAAAGTAAATGAATTATTATTAGGTAAGTTAGATTGATTACTATTCGCAATACTTATCCAAAATATAAATAATTTATTGTAATGCATTAATATTTCTACAAACTTTCTCAAATGTAGAACATATAAAATCAAACAATCTTTGGTAAAGACTAATAATAACAAGATAATTAGTGTCGCTTGTGCAATAGTGTGTAATATTGAACTTTTAAATAGCCTTATTTATATTTTATTCATAATCCTGGATAATCCTCTCAATTCCCTTGGGTTGGGAGGGTATCCAAAAATGCATAGCTACATAAAATAAATGCACCGTGCACAAAACGTTACCTACACGAAAGTAGCACACTTTGGCCTATGATTGGAGCCTAGCAAGCAAAGGATAATTGACGGACCACCGCAGAAGTTTTCATTTGTATTACTTTTAGATCCCAAGACTTGAGAGGGATATTTATAAAGAAATTTACCGAGGGAAAAAAATAGGGGTCCGACTGAGTTTCGATGATGCACATGATGTTAAGCCAACTACAGTTATTACTCTCAAGTATTCATTCATTCACACCTTATACGGACACGACAATTCTGTCAGCCAGTTTATTCCAGTAACCAAACTACGTTGTAAGTATTTGTACCCGACAAATTTACGAGCACTAGGAATATGCCGAGAAATCCACTATGAGCAGTCCATCATTGTGATAGTTATAATCTGATATGTCTACTTTTACTATCTTTTTCGTTGAAAACGTATTTGAAAGTACTATGGTTTGAAGATGATGGAGTAGTATTCATTGCTATTATATCTACTCAGGATACATTTTATTTTTAAAAACAAACTTAACTTTTATAAATATGTGCACTTTATAAATGCATTTTACGTTTCGATAACAATGTCAAATTATAAAATAATATAATTCAATTTAATTCACCCGCGGACGTACTAATTGTTCAATTTTACTGAGTGCCTCTGGAACAATACTTTCGTATCACTGACGTAAAATATCATCAATCTCAGGTCTCAGGTTATTGACCTTTAACTTATATCCATTCGAGTCTTGTACGGTATACCATTTACTTAATTTATTTGAATTTTAAATTGGTTAACATGTCTACGGTAATTTAGATAGGTATATTATTTTTAAGATATAGTGTGTAACTTGGTCGACGAGTTATTAGTCAATAATAAGATAAAAATAATAAATATTAGATCACAATTTTTACATAAGGGATTTTAATATTGTAAGTTATACAAAGGGCTTATTATAGTAACTGAATAGCAGATGTACCATAATCATGTAGATTATTGACAAACAACTGACAATTATACTCATCACATAAACTTCAGTCATTAGCGGGAGTCGAACCCACAATGTCTGAATTCAATAGAAAACTTACAGCCACAGCATCGCGAGGTCAATAATGTTGTAGCTATTATGTTATATGTGTTATTAGTCCAGTCAACAAATTCAAAAAGTGTAAATTCTATATGTATCTTCTAAAAATATGTGCAATAGCTCATTAAATTCGGAATGACGTATAGAAAAATGTATCTCAAAGATTTATTAGCACACAAAAAATTGCAATTGTATGAATATTAAGGGCTTGTTCAGGGATAATATTTATTTTTAGGGTATAAACTGAAAATTGAAAAAAAATGAAAAACAACTCTTTAAATAACGTACTAACGTAATATATATCCATTCATTTTTTTATCGTAACGTAATGTCAGTTTTTTTGGGTATTTATTATTATATTATATTATATATTATTATACATAATCTATATTTTTTATCGCACATAATACGCGAAATAGATTATTTTCAGTCGAATAAACCCGATAACCGGCCATATTTTAAAAAATTACAATATTTCGTGTATGGGAATTTAACATAATATGCATCGAAACTTGAAATCTTTTTTTTTATATATTGAATCTATACACTTATATTCTTTATATATATCCAAACATAGCATCGGTTATTTACTCATCCTTAGTCAGATCATAATGACGACTTAACTCTGCTTCGTATAAATAGGTCTCGACCGAACTCAAACGCCAGATTGTACTACACAACCTGACAAAATGAAGACTGTAAGTAAAATCGTCTCCTAATATTATTTGTAACTATTAATATGAAATAAACTATGTTTTTTATAACAAAAAACTTAATGTAATCTTAATATTATTTATTTCATAATAAATGAATATCACAATATTTCTAGCATGTTTTACATTTAATTTTAAAATCATATTATGGGAATGTTACAGACATTAATTGATGTATATAATTTATCTTGAAATAATAAACATTACATTTTATAAATAAATATCTAAGATTACTTACTAATATTATATATTCACGGAAAAAAGTTATCTCTAGTCATTAGTATATTAATTAACATTAATATAAATAAGCATTAAATAAACATTAATTATTTAGGATATGACAAACAAATATGAGAATTTCTACAAATTTTTATGTACCGATATAATAAAGGTTTGCACTGTAACGAAATATTGAATTTAAATAAATCTACTAGTGGGAGGGCGAGACAATTATGCATGACCGAACTGCCGTCAAGATATATGTATATGTATACGACCAGAGAGTGAACCATTGAAAGTTAAAATCTAGGGGGATTACGAATTTGTACCCCACTAGGGTTGCAACCTTCATGTAGATGTTGAAATACACAAAAAAAATAACTCTATTTTAGTTTGTCGCGCTTCCTCTGATCAGTCACGATTTTGTAAGCTAGTACTATGTTAACGACAACTGGTGAAGTATTGACAATCAGTCAGTGATGGGCGTTGTCTATAAAAATTTACCAATATGTAAAGTGCTCAAAATTGTTAATAAGAAAAGTAAAGATAATAAAAATAACACAGTGATATTTACTAGTCAGTGTCATATGATAATAATATTTTTTTAAATATATTATATGTATTTTAAAAGGCAAAATATACAGATTCCTTTGTAACTGTTCCAAGCTATGAATTCTATATTAGAATAATGTAATAGAAATTATATGATGGTCTTTTTAATAGATGATCTACGTGGCTTTGGTTATGTGCATGGCATACGTGTCATCATTACCTGTCAATGAAGAACCGAACGCAGCACCCTCACTCCTAGCGGATGAGACCCTACAACCCGATGAATCACGCTGGGCTCCCGGCGGCGGGGGTTATGGCCGCTGGGGACACGGAGGCGGTAGGGGTTACGGAGGTGGTCGCGGATATGGGGGCAATTGGGGCGGCGGATACGGTGGCGGATACGGCGGTGGATACGGTGGCGGATACGGCGGCGGATACGGCGGTGGATACGGTGGCGGCTACAGATGGGGCCGTTAATATACTTAAGATAACATTAATTTAAAAAATAATTGGTATTAATATCTGTGATGAACAAAGAAAATACAATAATAATTAATTGCACAGATACACAAATTATGTTCAAATTGAGTAACCTTTTCATTCCTATTCAAACAGCAAATGCATCACTCCAAAATTAAATATACTATGTACGAAATTAATGTAAAAAAATATATTAAACATACTTAATTGGTTGTTCTAATTGTTTATTTATTCATTTAATATATATATCAATATAGCCAATTCTGTTGATCTTAACGAAATGCAGTTGGTAGGTTGAATAGGATAGATTATAGATGATCTAGATCTAAAAAAATACAAATCGGTCAAATCGTTATTCAGTTTTAATGAGAAATTTTGGCGAAATAAAAATAATGAGAAAAACAATTTAAAAATATAAAAAATAAAGATTTTTGACGATTTTACAAATTTTGAAATAATTCGAGTGCCCTTAAATATTTTTTTGGGTTCTGCCGTTAGGTGGGGACTCTTAAAACATTGTATACTTACGTCTATTGGTTTGAGATTCGAAAAAGAATAAGCTTTTTTTGTGCCACCTAATATATAATAACGTTGATTGACATCAATGTACAACCAAAACTACGGAAACTAGAAACATCAAAATATGGTCTATAGTTCATAGTTCCCTTGTATAACGAAGAATATTGTTAACAAGCGGTTTTTTTATTTTTTATTTAACCCCTAAGGCATGGGTTTCCAAAGAGTGCGCCGTGGACAGTGGAGAAGGGCGCAGTGAAGTGATTCTCTTAAATATTATCGTATCATTGTACCTATCTATTTCGAACAGCTGGATAGTTTAGAGCGCCGCCGCGATAAAATCATAAACATGAATGTGGCCCGCGAACTGAAAAAGATTGGGAACCCCTGCCCTAAGGAGATAAACGGAGGTTACACAGTTGGTATGGGGGAGAAAAATATCTTCACCTATTTATAACACTCCTTAATAAAAACAAATAAACACATATTTCGACTTTTTTTAATTTCATCCCCTATGTGTGTACAACGGGGATTGAAATTGTTTATTGATACTTTTACTGAGGTATTTCTAAAACTACCAGACCTATTGACTTGAAATATGCCGCGGGTATTTCTTTCATGACGTAGACACCCACTAAGAACGAATATTACGATTATGCATGGTTGACGAGAATAACACGAACGAAGTGGAGAGGCATCAGCTAGTACTATATGTATATATATAAATTTATCTCATATCATTTTTTTGTCATTAACTCATAAACTTTTTTTATAAACGTTATATGTGATGTTAATTTGGTTATTATAAGCGAGTTTAGTGCATAAAAAATTACGAATTATCTTAAAATCGTATTATAACTTATATTAAACTGAATGACCGCAACGATTATATCTGTAATTCTGGAAGTATTTTAGGGTTCCATGTCACAGGCATTGCCTAGTATGAAGCCTCAATAATGAAACCTCAAACCTCAATGAAATCATGTAAATGTTACTGGAAAACAAAATATAATAAAATAATAATAAAAAATAAATAAAATGTATTTGATCGCGTCTTCAAATTAGCGTACAATGGTTCAGACACACCTTTTTCAAAGTAGATATTTGATAGATGTGTTAACCTGTGGCTGCATTCAGTATTTACTATATACTGCACGGTTTATGGGTGTTATTTCAGTAAGAACACGTCTTGTAGTCGGGTGAAACAGAGATATTAATACTGAGACAGAGATATTCGGGTGAATAGATATTGTTACCGATGTCAACCAATAATAGGTATCCGTAAATTCGGGAAAATGGCATCTCTCCCAGAAAGCTACCGCCCAATAAGCCTTCTCAATACGTTAGGTAAAATATACGAGCGGCTCCTTCTGAATCGACTTGAATCCTTTGTCTCAGAGAAATGTCTCTTACCACACGAGCATTTCGGCTTTCGACCGATTCACTTGTGTACCCACCAAGTGCTCCGCCTCACGGAGCATATTCTCTCCAATTTCACTGAGCCAAGTCGTCCTAGGCGCACGCTTGCCGTAATTTTTCTACATAGCCAAAGCTGTCGATAAGGTCTGGCACGAAGGCCTCATATTTAAACTCAATCTCCTTCAAGTCCCAGACAGACAAGTCCGCATAATCCTCGCTTACCTATCGGACCGTACTTTCTGCTACAGAGCGGACGGAGCTCTATCCTTACCACATTCAATAAGATCAGGGGTCCCGCAAGGTTCTACCCTAGCCCTTGCTTGTTCAACCTATTTGTTAGTGACATTCCCGAATTCCCCAACGTCGCAGCAGGCTTTTCGGAGACGACACGGTCATCTTCAGCTCAGACAGGAATAGGATTCATTTATACTACCGCGTCCAAAGGGCTGTCTCTACGTTCGGGTCCTGGTGCCTCAAATGGCGCATAGGAATAAACCCAGACAAAAGCGCAGCTATTATGTTCGATCCTCACTCGAGGAAAAATATAAAAAGAATATTACATCTTTTTGGTGTCAATATCCGTTGGGCTAACCAAACTAAATACCTTGATGTAGTTTTAGATAAGCATCTCACCTTTAACAAACATATAGATTATATACAGAAAAAATGTCACTCAGACAGAAGCTCACAATATACAAAGTATGTATCCGTCCCATACTTACTTACTGTTGCCCCGTATTCGCTCACGCTTCGCACACCACCCTTCGCAAACTACAAGTTCCGCAAAATAGATTCATGCGTATAACCGTCCAAGCCCCTCCCTATGTCCGTAATGTAGAGTCCGTAGTGTCCATAAAGATATGGATATTCCGTCCATATGTGAATATATCAAAGACCTTATAAAGAACTTCTTCGAAAAAGCCGAAGTTCATTCCAACCCCAAAATAGTACACGCAGTTAGCTACAATGCCAATCCGTAGGCCAAAGGCTTCGCGCGCTGGCCACGTAATTGCTTCACCGATCCCGTCGATAAAATAACGAGATTAAACGCGCTTCTCCCTACCGTCTCCACCAACCTTCCTCACACCCGCCGCAGCCTCTAACCGCAGGTTCGATCCTCCGCATAAGAGTCCTCTAATGACTCTGCTCCCGCGATACTGTGACACTCTACGTCATCACACCGCATACCATCCATGCACACCCACACTATCGACAAGGTAGTGCTAGGATCACTAAATTAGTAAGTTAGGACCAATTGGTTAGTTAGGATCGCGAATCTTTTCTTCAATTTCCGGCAGCAGACCAAGCCGAGGTTAGGCCATCCTGGCACCCTTGCGCTCGCTGTCTCGAAGCTGAGTACCTTCAGCACTCGCCCCGAAAAGTTCTGTGAAGCTGTCAAAACCCCTAAGGCTAACAGCGTACGTCAATTTGAAAAAAAAAAACCAATGTCAACCAACTATTGGAGCTCATAGCCTTACGGGGTAAAAACGAGCATACATATACGTTGTGCACCTTAATCTTTGAGATCACTTTGGCATTGTTTTCTCTGCAACGTCCAGAAGAATTGATGCAACGAAGAAAGTGCAACGCCTATTCACAACCGGACAAATGTACCTTTTATAAAGTCCTAATTTCGTCATGCATTAAATATTGTTCTCATCTCTGTACTAATTTTACCCAATTCCCTTTCCTTCTTGAAATGCCCTTCTTGAAGCCCTAAATACATCAAAAAGGTAAAATATTCGCATTGTAAATATTGAAGAAGTTATTAAAACATTAGAACCATTCTAGCTGCGAAGAGGTATTGCTTCGCAGAGCGTTTTTTATCGTCTCATCAGGAACATTCATCCTTGTTTCATCCATGTTTACAAAATTAAAAAAACAGATGCATTAATTATGGTTTGTTAATTTAATTAATCATGATTTTGTTCAAATGATCCAAACTTTTATGTAATTAATGAATTATCGTTTGTTACGGATCGTAAAACATGATGATTGCATATTATAATTGAATCTTTTAACCTAATGTAACAGTAATTCATAGTTAACGTTTTTGTTCTGAATTCGTTAATTTATGTATCTACCCATATTTTAATAAACTTAATCAACAAATTAAGTTAATTTATTTAATTAAATTAAGAAATTATTATTAAGAAATCTCGGTCAGTATAAAATTAAACTTATTGGTATAATATTATTGATTTCGTGTGCTTTAAAATACGCATATATAATTTAGCAAGTAGTATTGTAATATTATCCACGCAAATAAATTATAAATCTCGTGCTACTAAGTAAGTTCAAGTAGTGCATATGGATAGGAACGAAATTACATAGGAATAAAACTATATATCGAAAGTCACGGTATAAGAAATCAGTTATCGAATTAAGTTTAAATCGTGTTGTTAGGTTCGCATTTAGTTGATCATCCAAGTAGTTTGTTTTTAAATCATATAGGTAATAAGTTACATTTTAAATCATGGTCTGTCATAAAATGAAAAATAAAATAAATAGCTAATTGTCGCCTTTATGATGAGATGTCAAATATTATACACACTAGTCTACACAATAAAGTAGTCATTATTATGTTGGTATATCGAATAGATTAAGTATATAAAATTATTTCCACAAAATCGGTATAAAAATAATTAGAAAGTTTCAACATATCATGTATCAAAACAATTATTATTGATGTATAGTATAATAATACCAAAGTAATGACTAAAAATATACATGGAACAAAAATTATTAAAGAACGTAAATAAGTTTTCTGAAACAGAGTAACAAGATTGAATCTTAATATATATATATATATATTACGTGAATAATTTTGTATGTATATAAACTAACTTTTACTCCACGGTTTGTTTCACGTTATGTTCCAAGATTTTACATATGAGCATAAACTCACACTTATTGTCATACCATCGCTCTATAATTAGGACCTTTTTTTTGAAAAGTAGCCTGACATTTTATATTTATTATTATTTAACATATGTGACGCTTGTAAGTATATTATGAGGCCTTTATTTCGCTACATAAGTTACTCATATAATACGAAATCCACGATAACTTTTAACTACTTCACAACTTCCCGTCATCAGTTCAATAAATTACAATGAATTTATTTTCTAAGCTTATTTATTTTAGACCAAAAGATTTGAGTGAATAAATAATTGAAAGACCGCATCAATTGAATTTGAAGTACGTAAAACTGTTGGTACTAATTAGTTTCATATAAGAATACAAAATAAAACTGCTGTATGTGTTAATTTTTTATCACACGTGTCACTTTTTATTTAATAGTCCAAACTTTATTTAATAATCCAAACATTTTGGTTACTTTCAATTTATGGTATGATAGGACATTATTTATATTTATCTACAACCGTGTATCAGTTCGACATACGTACTAAAGTTTAATGTCCCTTTCTCGACACAGGGCCTAATCGTGTTCAACCTCTTAATTTGTAATATAAGACGAGATTTGTAACGTATTATTATGACAAAGAATATTATTTCGCATATTCATATAGTATTTTACTTTTGATTCGTCATGTTTCGGAATCTGCCTTCTATGGTCACTGATCTTTTTTATATTATTGTGCCTCCCTTCTGTCTCTACACTATCCCTCCCCTCTGGCTTGAAACATTAAAAACAAGCTGGGCCTTTGCCTGGGGTGCCAAAATGAGAGGACGCCACAGCGGCCGCTTGGATGTTAATATTGATATGGTAAATTTTACAAACAAAGACAAAATTTGACACATCAGATCCTTAGTTTGCTTACAATTTGTATTATTTATGTAACATATGTATATGTTGACACTATATTCACATTTCTAAAGGATGCTGCTTGAACATATTTGAACGTTCGGCTATGGGTGTATGGTACTTTTCTGATCAATGAAAATTATATATTCCTTAGGGGCGGCAATTTGTCTTTTTGTTCGGGGCGACATAATTACTAGAGTGGGCACTGCTCAAAAATGAATATTAATCCCTTCTTCGTTAAAAAATTATAATGTTTATTAGACATGGGTATGCACCGCGGTTGATATTACAAAGTTGATTTTAACCAAGGGGGTAATACATTGTCTCGGATTAACCGAGCATCTAAACATCTACTATTTACCCAAATATCCACGGAGAGCGGAGCCACATTATATTGCAGTACGATAAGATAGCAAAATACAAATAGTAACGAGAGTGAAAGAAACAGCAATAAGCGAGTCAACTCCAGCGCACTTCGAAAATTGCCCTTGAGCATTTGGTTTAGATCTATTTTTATTCATTAGACATGGATATGCACCGCGGTTGATATAAAAGTTCTTGTATTGTACAACGAGGGCCGATTCGGCAACAGCCCAAGCCGAGGTTCGGTCACAAGTGACACCCTTGTGCGAGTTGCCCCGCGGGTTTGAGCGCCTTCCGCGCTCACCCCACTAGTTCAGGTGAAGCTGTAAAAGCCCCTAAGGCTAACAGTGTAGGTCCTTTCGAAAAAAAAAAAAAAAACAACGAGGGCAATTTTACAAACATTTATATTTGAAATGGCTGTCAGTCGATGTTTTGGAACGGGGATTGATGTTAAAAGTTGATATGTACTTTATGGCGATATGATATGGCATTTACTTTCAGTGCAATGTTTAGCACATGTCTACTTTTTATGAAACATATGTGTATATTGACACTATATTAAAACTTGTAAAGGGCGCTGTTTGAACTTATTTGAAAATTCGGTGGTATGGGTATATAGTTATTCTCTGATCTCCGAACATAATAAAATAGCATTAGCATTTTTTATATTATCATTATCCACTTATATAAATGCGGTTGCAATAGAATTAGCCTTGCTATTCACTTGTTAGTGATATTTTGAATTGTATTTTTATTATTATAAAATTGTTTACTTTTAGTGCTATTTCATAAACTCTTATTTTGTTACATAGGTACATATATTTATAATTATTTAAGCTGTTTTTCTGTTAGTTTAGAAAATACTGCATATAGTTTACAGAATCGAATTAGTGAACGCGTTTTTCAATAAAATAAATATTTTATTTATTCAAACAATGTATCAAATTTGAATAAATTATACAGGCTGGCCAAAAAGTCGTGGATCAAATGCAACTAGGGGTTAGATGGGGTCATCAGCTGCAAAAAGTTGTTCTACGGGAGGTCCTTCAGGTCAAGCCCTGCAGAATTATAATTTATTTTGTGTATTTATGAGAAAATTGACATTGTTTAACTAATTCTTAATAAAATTCGAAAAAATCTACACCTGTATCTTTTTATTTACTTCTTTCTATTATTATAATTTTCTTTTTATTATTATAATTTTCACTAGATTGGTACTGCTAAGTCCTTGCGTTAGACATGCTATTTATGGTTGTTTATTAGGTGTGTTGTAGATATTATTTCAGTTTTACGTTTTTTTTTCTCAAATCATAACTTTTTATTTACTTCGGACCTCACTGTGAAAAAAAATACTCTACCGAAAAGTGACCCTGTATTATAAGTTTTGGCGCATTTAATAAGTATTCTGAAAAGGTATTACACATGGCCATGACTGGCTCTAATATCTATCTAGAACGAAAAAACAAAACAACGATTGTGAAATAATTGTTTTATTAATTTTTACAATAAATGCTCAAAACTCCTGCCTCTGACCATACATAATCTGCACCATCTAATAAATTTCCTACGTAACCTACGGAATCCCGAGATTATTTATCTCTAAAGCATAAAAAATGACAAAATAGTTTTATAATTGATGCGGTGGTACCTATAACGTTCTTATATAAGTGGTAATAAATTAATTCACATAATTTTCTGTATCTTTTCCGTCGAGTAACCGTATATATAATTCAAAATGTTATTGATGACTAACACTAATCTACCAAAATTGCAAGGATGAACATTGTAAGTGGAAATATTATTTTATTTTTATCTATGGTTCATTTGAAACTAAACTGTGTAACACGATCTTGCTTTCCCGAAAAACTGATTGCTACTGTATTTCTCTGTTAGTTATAGTATTTAAACAGTGGATGTCTTTTGTTTCTGTCTCATCTTGTTTTTAAGGCACACGCCGATAAACTTTTTTTACAAGACTCTCATATTGTCCATAATTGTATATGTAATCGCTAGATAATCTATTGATAAAATAGGTTTATTTCCCGTTAGTATCTTTGAGATTACCTGTTTGTGAGTGTAATAATAATAATAATATAATTTTAAATCTTTTTGTAGAAAATTAAGTGGCGTCAAGTTGAAAGAAGATATTTTTATTGGTCCACAAGTACGCCTTTTATTCAAGAACAACATATTTGAACACTAAATGACGGAGAACTATGCGCATGAAAATCATTAAAAGTCGTGATAATTTTTTTTAGGAAATCATAGAACGGTGAATGCAGAACTCTTCGTGAAAGATTTGTTAAGAGCATACAAAAAGATAGGTTGCCGAATGTCGTTAAAAATTCACTTCCTCCATTCCCATTTCTCTTTTTCCTTCAAATCTTAGAGCAGTGAGTGATAAACAAGGGGAACTACTTCTTCAGGGTGTGAAGAGTCTCGAGGAACGGTTTCAAGGTCGTTGGGACACATCTATGTTGATAGATTACTGTTAACTTAAAGTAAGAACTGTTAGAGAAGAAGTTGAATATTATAATATAAATTTTTTGCCATATATTTTATATTTTTTTAATAAAAAGTTTTCTTCGCAATTTTATTCCAATTATTGATAAAATGAATAAAGCTAATGTATTCAATATTTTACTTTTTAATTTTTGTACTTCAAATAGTTAACTGCCATATCTAAACAATAGTACGTAAAAGAAAAAAAATACTTATGTTGTGTTCTTAATAAGCGAGGTATATGAATAAATAAAAAGAAGAAATTTAAGTAGGTGCTTAATTTTTTTATTTGTATTGCAGTGTTATTTCAGAAAGTTGCATTAGCTGTTAACAAGTGGGTGTTACAACAATATAGATAGATTGCAGCAGCTACTCTTAAAAAGGTGTTTGTAATGTAAAGTATTTATCTTTCGTTTTTTGTTTCAGTTTAAATATATCATTACGATGGTATGCACCCTGCTAGTCTATGCTTCAGCAAAAGCCATCGACGTCACGGAACCTGAAGTCCTAGAACCTCAAGAATCTGCGAATCCAGGTTGGCATCATCAGTATACCCAATACCAACAATATAAAAATAGCAGATATGGCCATTAGTTCTGCTCAATATTATGTTATGATTGAAAGATACATCAAATGAATAACAAAATACAGCACATTTTTTATCTTGTATAGCTTATTTTTATTTTATATTTATTTCGGCATAGATTGATCATATAAATGGTTTTATATTAAATAACTATATTGTTAATAAGAATAAATATAAATATACTTTACATTTTTAATTTTGCTTCAATATTATGAGTGGTGTCATAACTTTAATACTTTCTGTCGTAGTGTTCGTAGCTTCTTTCTATCTACCTATATAATTATTTTCTGACTTAACTACTTCAAAATAATCGTTACATACATTTAGAAATATGTTTTTTTAATTTTTCAAACATGTTCCTTTTTCTTTACACCAGTGCTTTAATAAGTTAATTTTAATTTAAAAAAAATGGATAATTTCAATAAAACCACGATACACATTTTTTCTTTACTACAGTACTTTAATAAATTAAATTGAATAAAGAAATGCAAAATTTCAGAAACCACAATACACATAATTATATTTTATTTTACCCACGATACTGTGATTATCATTGAAGTAGAATTTTCAAACTTCGAAGCACATAAAAACGATGATAGAAATCTGATTTAAAAAAAAACTTAAACCTGTCGTAGAATTACTACTTCAAATTTAAATACGACTCGCGTGGGAGTACCAATAGTAGTAAGTTTTTATCAGTAAATTAACTATTGCTATTGATGATATAACATAAGTTAGGAGCATTATTGAAATTCCAAAAAAAAATATTATTTATGTTACATCACATTTAGTAATTTACCTAAATACTTATGAAATACATATGCAAAAGTATGTACTTAATACATTGTATTAATATAATGTATTGCCTTGATCTTGCGCGCTAACCAAGTTCAAGTATTTACCTATATAGGTACTGCGGTAAATACAACACTTAAGTGTAATTAAAATCACCACAAGACGTCTCATCAAATGGTTGTGTGTTCACATCAATAAGTTGATAGTTATCTTATGATTCATAAATCTTCACAGAAAACCCATGTAAATAGCAATTATTGTGAGCAAATAAAATTTATGATTCATCGGTTTTACAAATAACCTCAAACAGTTTGTATACATAAAAATACATAGGTATGGCATACCTTGTGACGCAGTAGTAAAATTAACTTTATAAAATTTATAAAGAGCTTTTTACATTCAACACTAGATCTGTGAGACATTGGCCAAGTGTAACTTCATGTTGAAATAGCTGATAAAAACTACAGGCATTCAATAAATCCTACTTTGACATCGTTTCTTTAGTTTACCTTTAAAGTCTATACCTTCCTTCGTATCAAATATATTAATGAATTGTCTTATATTGTCAATATTATAAAAAAAATAAAACCTTTGACTATTAATTAGGTTCACTATTTAGTTTATTGAAAAGACGTGACCACGAATTATTTGTGACATATAAAAATAATAATTTTAAAAGAACTTTCGACATATATCTATGTCGACTATCTATGACGACGAATCAAGAGACTTAATTATAAGAAAATAAGAGTTAGTATTCAAATACAATGAGGTTTAGTTTTCGGTGAAAGAAAACAACTTGATGAAACCTTAGTATAATGGTAGGGCTTTTCCTAAAGCCTGCCTGTCTAGCTACCACCCTCAAGTTTAAAATCTGCCGCCAAATACCTACAGGTTTGTACCGACAGTTGCACTTGAGAGCCAGTCCCTCCACTATGCTTTGCGTATCCACCATCTTGAGCCACATCGTCACTTAACATCAGGTGCGATAGTGGCCATAACGCCTAAACTATAAAAAGTAAAAAATATATAATGAGTTAGTTACTCTGATGAAAAGTATCTAAAGAATTAAGGAATAATATTATGCCTTTTTTTTAACACACAAATTGTGGTATTGTTATTCAATCTCATTGGTTTTAACGAATTGTAAGTAATATTTACTGAAATATGCTCTCATTGATTTACACTCTTAAACTGTATAACGCTAAATGAAATTTATGACAGCAGAGACCGCTACACCTTACACAGTAGTTTCTTTAGGCACTATATAGAATAAACTTCACTGGGAATGGTGTTTTAGAAGTCAATGACACGGTTAATACTAGTAACTACTTACGAGCTTTCTCGTCCTTCGTGATTGACCTTGACATCACAATAACTATAAACAAGCTACTCCCGTAGAGTGGGAGAAAGCCTTTCCCTATACTTATTACGCCTTTCAAATTGGATTATATTGTAATTTAAAAACATTCCATTCCACCGACACCTCAGTCCTGTTTGTAATACTCGTATCATAACATCTGGTGATATGAAGGAAAATTCAAAGTTTTAAATTCTGTAATACTTTACTATTATTTGATTGGTATAAAATTATCAAATCTTCGGTCAAACAATCTATCAAATCAGTGTGTCAGCGTGTGGAAATAATATTACAGTGATGAAAGACCACATACGGGTAAGCTTCAATTTTTATTATGATAAAGTGATATCGCTAGAGGTCTTATATTATATCGTAGGTAAGTTTAATTTAATTAAAATGATATACTTGTATTATAATTATATTTGTTTACTAAATAATGTTTTAAAAATACTTAAAACAATTCTATCGGACGCCGTATGTGCAGATCCGTGCGTAAGCCATGTTCCTATTGGTACGAAGCGCTTTAAATCTTCGCTTGCTATGCGCACAGCTAAAAAATAAAACACGATAACTGCGTATTTTTACCTAAATCGAACAGCATACTGGTCTTCAAAACTAAA
The DNA here is from genome assembly GCA_039707435.1 of Actias luna. Classification (NCBI taxonomy): domain Eukaryota; kingdom Metazoa; phylum Arthropoda; class Insecta; order Lepidoptera; family Saturniidae; genus Actias; species Actias luna. Next base: position 7,856,002 of record JAZHAC010000006.1, on the reverse strand, counting down.
GCGAATTATTTGAAGTGAGCCTCCGGCCTCATTGTCATTTTGAATAAAGTGTTACACTGGTCACGCCAGGCGCAGTTTATTAAAAAATCGAGTATGTTTTATAGACTTAGGTTCATACCAGGAATAGTACGCTACAATATGCAGATTAATTACATTATGAAATTGAAAAACAAAAGGATGTTGCCTACTGTAACCATCAGCCTGAACATAATTATCTATCAGCATGAAAAAAACTACAAAATAAATTAACTTTTACAAAATTTACCTTTTTGTAAGAGCATCTGTGAATATAAAATTATCTAGTCTTGAAAAACTATCAATATCTATACTAAAAACTGTTCTTCAATATTTGTTCCGCTTTTTCTTACAAGTAAATTTTTTATTTTAGGTAATAAGTTTAATATGGAATTTTACCACAATTGCTCTAATAAATTCTGAAGTCTTAGACCCAGCTCCATATTTGTCACCTAATCCACCTTTAATGGAAACCACAAGGGAATTATCACCAGAGAAGCTGTGGTCTTTGCCTATAGACAAAAGAATAGTACGTGATGTTGAAGGTCCATCTGTTCTTTCTATGGAAGATGGTATATTTTTTTCAATTTATATTTTTCGTTTTATATAGAAACACGGCGAAGTGATAATAGTTTCACATAGTAAATTTCAAAAACAGTAATCCTTAGTTTAGTATTATTTATTATATTATATTATATTACCATATTTTAAGATTTATAAAATAATAACATGTTTACAGATCCAACGATAGACCTGAAAGAAGAATCAATGAAACCTTCCGAAACATTTTGGCCTTTCTTTAGAAACATAGATTACACTGTTCATGATATTCATATCCCTCTTACATTCAGTGTATCTGGTACTTACGGTAATTACGACCCTGATGTCGGCGTGATCAGCAGTAGTTACGGGACTGTAACAGGAGTTGTTACTAAAGAGTTAAAACATTCCGGCAAAACGGCATTGGCTGGCACTGGATACGGTGGCCATCAGTCCAGATATCCTGGTGTAAGAATTTATGGTGGCGATCGTAAACCTGCTTGGAGCGGTTGGGGAAACGGTAAATGGGGACACTACGGAGAAGGATAAATTATCTATAAAGCATTTATCTGAGTATTTTTTTTGTCATCTTCGATATATATAACAATGTTTATAGCTATAAATAGAATAATTATTATCTACTTTAAATACACTTTAGTCAAAAGCTAGAATCGGCAATCAATAAAAAACAGGATTTTACTGTTATTATTTTTATTTAGGTTGGTACATCCATTACACAATAAAAACAAAATTTGTGTAAGTACACAATTTTGTGAATGTTTATAAATATAGACATTGTTTTCGATAGCTAAAATTACAAATGGCGGAAACTGATCAATCAATGTATGGTAATGTAATGAATGGTTTGAAAAAATAATACTAAAAGTATATTAACCCAAAACAATTAAGATGTAATTTAAAAAAGTTCTATTGAATAAAAAAAAGTACCGCTCTAATTTAACCTTTTATTAAGTGTAATTGTGACTAATCATGAAAATTTGAAAGATATTATATACTAAGGCTATCACATATATTTATATAAAAGATTAAATGTGTCCGCGACTTCGTTCGCGTTAAACTAAAATTTTATTTAATAATTTTCATAAAAAATATTGATAACTGTCCAGTAGTTCTTGAGTTTATTCGTTACATACAAAATACCAAAATACATAACGTTCCTCTTTATAATATTAGTATAGATATAATTATAACGATGAGATGAGTAAATGAGAATTGTATATATAATACAATGTATTATTTTATAATTTACGATGGGTAATAATAACATACATCATTTCAAAGTCTTTGGAGATACCATCAATTATTTACCTGCCTTATTATCGTCTACGGTCATTGTACTTACCTACCAAAATAAAAACCAAAGCTTTATACAAAACCGTCTCATCTAAAAAACATACCTACTAATAATCTATACTGGATAATGATATGTAGTACTGTCTATACATGCAATTTTTCCCAAGTTTTGTCATAAACGTTAACAATCGTAGATATATAATTTAAAAAATGTTTGTCTGTTTATATATCCAGATCTAACGCCAAAATGCCTTGACCATTCTGCTCCCTCTCAGTGGTGGATTTACAAATGTGCCACTTATAGGCTGAATCAAATAACGGTCTATGCTATATTTTTTACAAAATTTAAAATTAATACTCCGCTTTCAGTGGTAACCGAAAAATTGCTGCCTTATAAAATTTGCTGCCGCAGCATACTTAGGGGGAAATCCGCCACTGCTCCCCATGTAATTTGTTATGCCTTTTACTGCGGCTAAAAAGGTATAAAATACCAAAACAAATTTACTACAGATTTACCGTTTTTTATTTTATTTTGAGTAGAAGTTTAAACTCTTCCTCAATTGATACTCCATTATTGAATTTCCTTCATGTTAGTAAGTAGTCGTATTTGTAACTCCACGATTGATAGATTATAAGAATTGTGAAGAGACTAATAATTTAAACTTTCTTATAACAGAAGAATACCTATATTATATTCAAAAATTAATACACTATGATAACTACTTATCTATTATTTTTGTGGAAATCAGAAAATATTAATACGAGGCCAAAAATAATAAAATGTTAATAATCAATATTATAAAGCGGAAAAGTTTGTTTCAACGTGCTAATCTTAGGAACTACTATTCAAATTGTCAAAAATCCTTTTGTACATGTGAGAGCAATAATTGAAAGGCTTCAGGCTATTTAACATCACGCTACAGCAATAGAAATAAAGCTGTATTGAAAAAAATCCAAAAACATGCAAAAATTATCGAATAATTTTTAGTCCCATGCGAGGGACTCGCGGGCGCGTCTAGTTATAACATAAAACTTAAAGATAATTCCCACATAATCTACCTACCACAATCGCACATTGTTACCTATTAATACCTCTACCCACTTTCTACTGCATTCATGTCTGTCAAACGTGAATGCATTAAAACATCTCGTTGTCATATCAATGGACATAGAAATCTCATCAGGGCATAATAAATGACAGATATCAGAAAATAATTACCCAGTTTCCTGTACAATACAATATATACACTCTACTCTTGCATCAGTAATCAGAGGCGCTGTAATGTTTGCTGTAATATTGATTCTAATGCTTGTACCAACGTTGGTGCTCTGTTCTGGTGAAGGAAATATACACCTGTTGGAAAATGAAGTAGCTACCGTTTTAAAAACTTGCATTAACGATAACATTAACGGAAACTATAGTAATGCTAAACGTGATCGGAGATCTAATAATAATACTCTTGATACTGTTACCAAGCCCAATCAACACGACTGTACCAAGAACATTACAGACAATGTTTCACTTAAAATAAATGCTGTTCAGATAAACGATAGTTCCATTAAAAATTTAACGGATGATCAATCGACAGCATCCTTTAATTTTAGAGATATGAAGACAAACAGAAAAAGACGTAGTGATCCGCTATTTAACAAACCCGACACAGATCAGGTAAAATTCAAAGGCCTAACCTAAAAGTATTTTTTATTCTCATATAATACAAAAAGTAAGATCTATCGTATTTTATATTGCATATAACTCAAAAACCGTAGAGCCACCTCTTTATTACGCACCTATTTCGTAAAACCAACGCCATAGCAAAAATCGCGAAATATTTATTTGCGACTTTCGGGCAAACGTCAGGACGTTTTGTGTCATAAACCAAATATTATCATTTTAATATTAATTTTATAATTAAACATAATTTAATAATTTTAATATAATATTTATTATGGAATAGGGGCCATGCGAGCAAGCGGGTCACCTGACGGTAAGTAACCACCACCGCCCAGAGACACCCACAACACCAATCCTAAAATTATATGTTACTAGTTTACGTGATTAGAAACGCGGGCTTTAGCTAGTTAGTAATAATTACAAAATAAGTAGTATTAACCTGAGCATGGAAAAGAAATAAATCATATCCGATGTTATGGAAAACCCCGGTTCAGTGAACATTATAATGACATACCTACATTTTTTATACCATCTTTATCACTAGATACTGACGTACCGACATTCAAAGTACATTCACCGCATTTTTTTATTTTCAGTGTCTCAGTCAGTGTGTGTTCGCTAATTTGCAAGTGGTAAGTACTTTTTACAATCTGTGACGATTAAGAGAGAAACAAACTTATTAGCAAACCATGGATTCACCGTGTGGGTACCGGGTGCATCATGTGGCAGAGAGGGAAACTCCGAGCCGATCTCTAGACTTGTGACACGGATGTAAGTTTAAGGGCCTCTTTCCGACGCGGGTCAACACTCACATTCACTACTCGTGTTTCTCTCCTTGCCCAACGAAATTTGGTAGGAACTTGCTAGCGCAACTTTAGAGGCAAGTTATAGTACAGAACTTATTGCAGTCATAAACAGACCAAGATAATTTACGGACATTAACGATTTTATTTATTTCCTAGCAAACCTCGTGAACTTCGTATCACCTATAGGTAATCGTTGCTCTTTAGTCTCTCTAAAACTCAAAAACTGTTGAGGCCACCCTGACTGTCATTTGTTTTTAATATTTTTTAGGTTCTCTGCAATTACCTAATTTCCCTCGCAATTTTCTTAATTTTTCTTTCCTTACAAAACTTCTCTAGAAAGAATTAAAAGAGCATAGATAAATGAAATCAGTTCAGCTATTTGTCAGTTTAAACGATTAATTTATATATATATAATTTTCCCAGTCTTTTGTCCCATTCACTTACTGACTTCTCATATTATGAGATTAAAAAAAAAATGGTCGATTTTTTTCTTATATACAAACTATATCGTGACAATAACGAACATAATAAAAAAATAATCATTCAATTTAGTGCAGCCGTTCGGAAGTTATGCGCGTACATACATTTCGGCGATTACTTTATATATATATATAGATTTATTATATTGTCAGGTTGACTCTAGAGGAATTCCTCGAGAGACTGAACTATGGAATCTAGTACAAAATTCTGTTACATCGCAATCGTCTCGAACCGCTCTACGAGATCAAATCCGAGCATGTTTTCAAGAACTACGATCAGGTAATTAAAGTTTGTAATGACAATATACATTAAAATAACACTTATCTGTATAACTAGATGATGCCCCGCAACTTCGTTCGCGTCATTTCTGTCAACCACGCGAGACCGTAATATCCTTTGGTAGTATCTGTGTTAAGAAAGGAACATCCATGGCCAATTACAAGTCAATAGATCTAGTAGTTTTCGAGATATCTCACTAAAAGTATCAATGAAAATTTTTATCCCTATTTTGCACATGCTATATGAAGTTTTAAAAAAAGCTGGTTTTTATTAAAGAGTCTTTATACTAAATTTCAAATCAATAGGTGAAGATTTTTTTCTCTTCAGTACAATCTTTCCCTCTGTCTTTTACCCCCTTGGGGATTGAGTTTCAAAAAATTACTTCTTAACGAGCCTCTACGTTACAAAATGGAACAACAGTTCAAATTTCATGTTAGTAGGTTCAGCAGTTTTAGCGGTGCATAGATGAATCAGTCAAACATCGTCTTTATATATAACTAGTAGTTTCAGAGATTAGCCATTATAAACAAACCATAGAACAAAAAAACAAAGTTTACCTCTTAATAATAGTAGTATAGATATAGTCTAGATAAAAGGAGTACTACATGTGCAATTATTTTTTTAGCCACAAGTTAGATATGTATATGATTAATGGTATAGTATGAGATTACTGGAAAATACTCATTACTATTAAATCGATTCCTAGAAACTTCTTCACAGCAAAATGAAACATTGAAGCTTCCTAAATATTTTTCTGAACATCGCTTTAGTACTTTTGCAATAAAATAGGTAGGTAGGTATATATTTTAAACCAATCCTGGATTTTGTTTTGACAGAACCTTAGCCTCTTCTAACATCCATACTAATATTATAAATGCGAAAGTGAGTTGGTTTGTTACACTTTTACGGCTAACCCGCTGAATCGATCATGATAAATTTTGGTATAGAGATAGATGGTAACCTGGAGATAGTGATAGGCTACTTATTCTTGCGAAACACTTATTGGAAGTGGGGTAAAGAGAGGGATAAACTTTGTATGAAACTTTTTATTAAGGCATCCGATTGCTTGACAAAATCAATATTAACGCGAGCGAAGCCGCAGGGAAAAGCTAGTTCGATTTATAAAGCTTTTACTTTTACTTAACATAAAACAGAATTAATAGCCATATAAATTGGGTTAGATTACATTGGGTCTAGATATCGCAAATCCTACACCATATACTCCAAGTCCAAAACTCACACCGCGGCGCATCTTAATATGACGAAAGAATAGCATATTTATATATCTAGAGCTCTATACATTTTATTATCTGATTTCATTTATTACGTTCAAATTGAAAATCTATCAATCTTGACCTTGAGATCTACCTTGTATGCATCTATAAACGCTTAAATATAATCCTTATCATGTTGCTCTGTCTAAACCTATCGCCATTTCACGCTGCTGTTTATGGTAAGATTGTGTTCAAAATTCTGTAACTAGTGCTAAATAATCATTTAACGTATACTTACACAGAAGCAGAAGACAATGGTTGTACTTACTCCAACAAACTAGAACTATGCTTGATGCTACGCTTTTCTGACAGATGGACCGATACGGCAAAAAAATCACAACAAACCAACAAGTAAAAGTTGTCTGCAAACTATAAATATTTTAATAAATCGCTAATGATATTGAAATTTGCTAATACTATTATTTATTTTTATATAAACTTTATATTACATCATATAAAAAAATTACTCTTTAATAATTATAGTAGGCAAATGATAAGTGTATTTAATTTACATCGATTACCACTATAATTAATACCAATAACTTATACTTCAATGGTTTTCCTTTTCATATAATAATACCTTTTTATTTTATTATTATTAAATAAGATACCTATAATAATGTAAAAATACTTAAACCCTTAAATGGACAATGTTGTTTTTAAACAACATACTAAACATCACAGATAAAATTATCTTTATTTTATTTTTTTGTTAATTTTGACAACTAGTTCTTATTTCTGAACGAATTTTGTACTTTTTTTAATGTTGGCACTATCCAATATTTTTATGCATTAAAAATAAATGAATGTCAAATGTCACTTTGAAGAAAACTTTTCTAGTGGCGCGAAACTAAGTTTTGAAGCTGTGTTCGGACTTTGATAAAATATAAAGTAAGTATATAACATATTTTTATTTGCTTGATTATATCTTCAATTACATGTTCATGTTGTAAAACATTGAAAATTACTTGATGCTACTGTCGAATTACGCGAAATCTGGTATGTTGTAGGAAAACTACAATGCGCATTGCCTGCTAAATAAATGCATGTTTGGTGAAGGGTTTTTATTTTGCTTTTCAGCATGCCGCGATTACTAGAAAGCGAAATTACAAAGTATTTAGAAACTCTTGAAGATTCAGAAGATGGCTTAGACGGCTCGGACTCCGAAGTAGAGGATGAAGGTCACTATTATCAAACAGCTCGAGATGTTGTTCGGGACCTTGAAAATAGTGATGAAGGTGAGAATGCCCAGTCTGATGAAGTGGATGCTGATCCTCCTCTCGTAATTGACAACGATCAAAATATGCCAGACCCTCCTATTTTGGAAGCCGGAGAAGCAGTACCCCAGAGTAGATCACAAGGGATTTCTAAGCGACCTCTGGTTTGGCGAAAACGGAATCTTGTTACTGCTGAAGACAGCCTTATTTTTAGGGGAGAAACTCAGATAACGGAAGCATTGATGTCTTGTAACACGCCGTATGATTTTTTTTCATTTTATTTTACATCAGATCTAAAAAAGCAAATTGTAGAACAAAGTAACTTATACGCGGCCCAGAAACAAATATCCAATCCTGAAATTATAAATGAAAATATCCTAAATAAATTCCTAGGCATTCTGATTTACACCTCAGTCATAAAATTTCCAAACACCAGGGCTTACTGGAGTGATAAATTTGGTTATGATCACATAAAAAATACGATGCCGTTAAAAAAATTTGAAAAAATAAGATCCACTCTCCATTTTGCCGACAATACGCTATGCTTACCCAAAGATCATCCAGACTATGACAGGCTATTCAAAATAAGACCTCTTGAGGAAATGCTCAACTGCCAGTTTGGAAAGGTTCCCTTAGACCAAAGGCTTTCCATAGACGAGCAGATGTGTGCAACCAAAATGAGCCATTACATAAAACAATACATGCCCAATAAACCCCACAAGTGGGGGTTCAAATTATATCTCATCTGCAGTCTACAAGGATATGCTCATAGATTTGAGGTTTACAGTGGAGGGGGCTCCAAAAATAACATCTTACCTGGTGAGCCAGATTTGGGAGAGTCTGGAAATACAGTCGTCAGGTTAGCTAGAATGGTACCACGCAATGTGAATCACATTATATACTTCGACAACTTCTATACTTCTGTGCCTCTCGTCACCTATTTAGCTAAGGAAGGAATTTTCTCACTGGGAACAGTAAGAGTAAACCGATTGAGAAACTGCAAATTGCCTGACAAAAACACTATAATGAAAAAGAACGTACCCAGAGGATTCTATGAGGAAAACGTGGCGACTGTGGATGATATTGACGTAAGTGCTGTTGTGTGGAAAGATAACAAGCCCGTTAACCTTCTTTCCACTTACGTAGGAGCAGAACCAGCAACCACAGTCACGCGCTTTGATAAATCGAAGAAAGAGAGAGTTGCTATTCCATGCCCCAAAGTCATCAAGGAGTACAATGCTCACATGGGGGGCGTGGACTTATTAGATTCATTTATAGGTCGTTATCACATCACAATGAAGAGCTGCAAGTGGACCATGCGCTTATTTTATCATTTCCTGGACCTCGCAGTTATAAATTCATGGGTTATGTTCAAGAAGGTAAATAATATAAAAGGAAATGATCAACTTCTCAATTTGGGTACATTTAGACTAGAACTTGCCGAAACCCTCTGCAAATTGGGTCTACCTGCAAATGGCGCTAAACGTGGTCGACCTAGTGGGAGCACAATACAAAGAGAACTTGTAATGAAGAAGTTCCGAGGACCAGCTCAAGCAATTCCTTTGAAAGACGTCAGATTGGATCAGACATGTCATTGGGCAGTTTGGCTGGATAAGCAGCAGAGGTGCAAATTCCCGAAATGTTCAGGATTTACGTTCAAAATGTGCCAAAAATGTCGTGTATCTTTATGTGATACGAAAAAAAGCAATTGTTTTTATAAATATCATAATTTAGAATAAATAAACACATTTCAAAAACAATATCCACTCTTATTTTACCCATACTTGCAAAATGTCATTGAATGCGCAATGTAGTTTATAAACAACACTCACATTATTGCAAAAAAAAAATAGTAAATTCATGTCTAGATTTTTTTACTCATTTTTCCTAGACAGTAATACATGTCTATTACACAAATATATTTTTTTAAAACGTAAAAAAAAATCGTCCATTTAAGGGTTAACATACATTTCAAATTCATGGTACATAGCAAAATTTGATTATTTAAATGCATAACATCATTATATATAAATGACGACTACAGCTTTAATAATTCGTTTATTCGTAGGTAGTAGGTATTTCGTAATTAATGTATAAACGAGATTAAAATAAATACACGCAGTATATTTGGTTTTCTTTCTTTAGTATGTATCTATTATTACCTTTCAAATATCATAAATATAACACCACTGGATATCCTGGAAAAGCGAAAGGTTGAGGATGATAAACAATTGGTTCATCTAAACTTAAGTTTTTTAATTCGTGTGGCCAAATCTGTTTCGGTAGTGGCATATACTTCCTCATTGAATTAGCCGACTGAAAAAATATACAAAAGATAAATAATTAATAAGCAGCGTACAATTAACAAACTAAAAGTAATTTACAAAATAAATCAATATACATTTAAAAATAAACATCTTGAAAATAAATAGGTCAACATAATGTAACATGAACAAATATTCATTACAAAATAAAATGCTATATACCACATTTCTTCTTTTATTACATTTACATTTCTTTTATATTACATTACCAATCTATTTTTGCATTGGAAAGATTAGGTTATCAAAACAGGTTACTATTTTTCTTTTATTATTTATATATAAAAATTAATAGTTGATGTTATTTGAACACCTTTAATCAATTTTATCACGACAGTGTGGCATACGACACAGTATTATTCTCGCATTCGATTTATCAATTTTAATTATTTATATGTTGAATAACACAATCTAACTTCGCGGTACTCTCACCGTAGAAACTTAATTATGAAAAAAACAATGAATTGTATGTTGGTTACAGTTAGGGCTACGAAATTTACTTCATCAACTTTTGGAACATTTCCAATCTTAGCTCGGGACCTTATAATGAAAGCTGTATCCAGCTGTCACAGAAACAATTAGTAAGTATGGAGTAAGTATGATCGCAACGGCGTGTATGTATCGCACGCCTCATAACGAATAAGTTGCACCACTTTTCGAAAAAGCTTTATTTATAAATATAAACTTGGTGAAAATTATTTACCTCGTGCAGGGATAGTAACCTCGGTATGATTTTTATTTTGTATAGAAGAAATTTATATAAATTAAAGTAATCTTTATTATTGACAACAGTCTTCATAATTTACTTTATAATAATGAAAAAAATTGCAATTTCTGTTCTGTTGAGATCCTTCGCTCTTTCAATTGATAAACCCTCAGCTTGTCTCAAAGCTATTGCAGGATTTCTTTCAAGAAATCTTTTTAGCCATTGCAATCCAGTCTCCATGAGAGTAACATTCTCATTGTTAAAGTTGTGCTTTAATCCCAACTTTTCGGCAAACTGATAAGAGATAACTGAAAAGCGAATCAAAATTCTGTCAGGAGGAAAACCGGCGTCTCCAAGCTTCAATTTATGAGCTACTAGTCTTTTTTCATTCTCGAAGCTAAGAACACCATATTTTCCTAGAATTTTTTTACGACAATGCAAATTATTATCCAAAGAAATACTCTCACTATGACACTAGATGTTTTTTTAATTTATTTTATTATAGATAAACCTTTTTTTTCGTAGTCAGATCTAACATAAGATACCCACCTTCTGCCGGGCAGCAAAAGTATGGGTTATGTCAGATTCTTACTGACTAAAAACCTACGGACTCTGTACCTTCCACCAGGATTAATGGAGCGCTTTCACATTCATCTAATCCCGGTAAGGTCCAAAACTAATCAAGGGCTCCCTTTACTAGGGTTGGGGATCGGCACACCCAGGCAAAACCTTCGGAGAGGTGAGAGCAGAGGTTCGTCACGCTCCTTCTCGGGCCTGCGCTGCAATCGCGACAGATGTGCCCGCATCTGCCACCGCAGGCCACTCTAAGGCGGCCGGATGTTATTTCTCATTCTTATTGGTATACTAATATTGGTATTATAAGTATTACCAAAAAAATCTTTTTAAAAAAACATTTTAGTGTACGCCCGGATGTCTGTGTATGGATGTGTAACAATTACGGCCAAAAAACTTAATGTATTGGGACCATTTCTTTTTTAATAGCTCTAGACTAACATCAGATTACATCCTACTTAATATGCGTGCTTAAATCTATGTCCTTAAAATATCATTACGTTATGAGGCATGTGACTTTTGGATTTTCCAAACTATTCAGAAATATAAATCAAAAGAATTTCTTAAGTTAAGGTTCTTTTTTTCGTGGGAAAATGCATTTAGGCAACCCCTCCCTGATGGGCTGGGAGGGGTATGTAGGCCTCAACCGACGAATGAATCGCCAGTAATACCCAACAAAACCCATGATGTTATTCTATCGCCTATTCAGCCGGGAAACAGGATGTATGTTCACATTGCATCTTTTCCAAAGTTGTGGTTTTAACAAAACAAGATTAATTAAACAATCTATTTTTTGGTTCAGTCTATACATAACAAGAAACTGAAATCACTCTATTTCAACTTGACTGGTAATTTGAGACTTCGCTTTTCTTACATACTTAAGTATAAAATAAAACAATATTTAATTAACTTGCTTTAATAAAAATAATTAATGAACAGTAGGACATGTCATAGCTAGTAATAATGTATCCAAGGGTAATGCTGGTCGAGTTGCGCAAACTTTAGGTAAAGATTGTATATGTCTTGACCATCTACATACATGCATAAACTGTTCCCTTTCAACTATGGTCAGTCGTTCCTACAAAAAAGATTAACCAGTTATATTATTTGAAGTTTTTATCTATATGGATTTAGTGTTATGGCCACAATTTCACCTGATTAAAAGTGACGATATAGCCTAAGATGGAGAGCACGCTAAGCCTAGAGGAGAGACTGACTCTCAAGTACAATTGCCGGAACATACGTATTTGGCGGCAGATTTTCAACTTATGAGTGGTAGCTAGCAAAGTTGGTATAACAAAAAGCCCTACCACCCTGCTATGATTTCATTACAACATTTTCCTTCACCAAAAGCACAGGCTTATTGCAGATGTTCCAACTCATGTCTTGAAGCGGCGTCCGTACACACTACCAAATGAGCCACCGTCGCTTTAAATTGCACATAATTTACTGCAAATTCACGAAGTAACTCAAAATACGAACACGCCAAACCCGATGGAGAATGACTTCAATTGCCGAAACAATTTTATGGACGCTTGGGATTTATAACACGGTGAAGGCAGGTAACCAGACAGGCATCAGATATGACTCGAAGTTTATCGAAAGTAGTCTCTTGTAATTACCGTCGTGGTGTTTTTAGAGGATATTTAACACAAGCATCGGCTCTCTCAACATATTTCTACTAAGCCTGCATTGCATTTTTATATTTTAGCCTCCATCCTGGAGGAACATTTTCTGTTTGTCAGATAATAGTATCCTATATGTTAATCCATAATATTGATTATCACCCCATTAAATTTCAAAATCTGTTTAATAGTTTTAGATGGATTCACATACTATGCGACAGACAGGCAGTCAAAAATTCTTATATAAGGTATTTGGCCTGTATATTGATAATAAAGTACACCCTAAAGGAGTGTCCATTAATTACGTGAGGCGTTTAGGAGGGGGTCGAGCCGAATCTCTCCTAATCTCACGTGGGGGAGGAGGAGACCTGGGCAGATATCACGTAATTTTTTCCCGCAAGACACTCTGCAATGTTACGAGAAAACTAGGTTACACTCAGAAAATATTTTCTTTTGGTAAAAATGAGGATTTGTTGTGACAAGAACTTAATGTGTTTTTTTTATAAAGCTCTACGCAATCAAACACAGATTACTTATTTTGATTACATGTGTGCAGTTTGAAAAATCTCACGTGAGATTAGAGGAGAGGAAGTGAATCCAAAAATCGCCAAAATCACATTGCGTAATTAATGGATGCCCCTAATTCAATTTTTTTACATATCATAAATAAGCACCCCTGTGATTAAGGTGAGCTAGAAACAAATTCAATTGGATCTATAGTATATACTTCTGGACTATATTATTAATGTTCAGTTATTTATAAAACATGTAAATTATACTAAATTACTCAACATCAGCTTAGGCAAGAATGTAAGCCTAATGTACATATAAAATTCACGGTAAATTATGTATGCAACCAATGCATAACAAACACTTTTACGTGAAATACAACATATCACATTTAAGTTTTGACTCATGAAATATTACATTGTAATATTACATTTTTCATAATGTTTTACAATATTCTATTTCATTTTTAAAAAATTATGTCATAATTAGTATTAACTAGTAAGTATTGGTATTAGTTTATATACAGCTAAGTAGACAAATTGGGTAATCATTATTGTGGAAACTTTATATCTGTTTAAAGAATTTCTTGATTTAACTTTGGGCTTGATTCATGCCTCACAAGCTTCCCACAGTTCAATTTTTCCAGTTCATTTTCACTAGAAGTCATAAACCATAAAACAGATTTAAAAAGCATAAAGGATACAAAGCAAGACTGTACTGAAGTTTGCAAAATATTAAAAAAGTTTTATGTAGTAGCAGTCTAAGTCAGTATTAAGTTAGTTTAAATCTTCTCTCTTGCTTTAATTTAATATCAGTATGAATACCTCGTAATATTTTGGAATCTATAAAACATACATTGATTGATTCTTAAAAATTAGCTTTTTACATGTGTAAAATAAATTTATTATAATAATATTATATAAACCATGATCAGGGCCTGCTATATGTGGCGGCAAGCCGGGCATTTGCCCGGGGTGCCAAAATTTAGGCACACTGTGGTTGCCAGTTTTTAGTAAAATTTATAATTTGTACGATAAAATTTACTAACAAAAAGAAAAATTCACATATTAATCCCTTTTTTGCCTAAAAAATATAATGATTATGTAATATATTTGTATATTGACACTATATTAAAATTTCCAAGAGGCAGCAATTTGTCTTTTTGTCTTGGGCACCATAATCTCTAGAGTGGCCACTGCCATGATATATAATTTGCTTCAAATCAAATGGAAGTAGAGAAATTATTTTAGAATATAAAAATTGTTTTTACAAACATTACTTACCAATAAAGGATATAGTACATAATATGCTGCTATATCAGCCACAGTTACAAACTGGCCTGTTAAATAGGAATCTCTTTGTAAAGCTCTGTTTATATCCTGTAAAAGGTATTGTTATTACTTTCAATTAGTAAAGAAAACAATAGGTAATATATTTAGTATTCCTACAGCATTAGTATATCACATCCAGACAGCTATTGGAAACAATGTGTAAGCATTACTCCATTACTGGCAAGTAAAAGTATAATAGAGAAGAATATAAAGTGAATTTCAGGAATTATTATTAAGTATTTCTGGTGATTTACACCAAGTGAGTCTTACATACCCCACTCCAAACTAAACTAATCCAAGCAGACACAAGGGAATGGGATGTAAAAACATTATACATTACAAAATAACCATACCACAATTCATTCTACCTCATTAAGAAATTACAAGGAATTACAAAA
The DNA here is from genome assembly GCA_039707435.1 of Actias luna. Lineage (NCBI taxonomy): Eukaryota > Metazoa > Arthropoda > Insecta > Lepidoptera > Saturniidae > Actias > Actias luna. Next base: position 7,840,938 of record JAZHAC010000006.1, on the reverse strand, counting down.
AAGAATCATAGGTATTTGATACCCAGAAATCTAACAATAGTCACATTAAAATAAACATTCATAGCCTTAAAGCATGGTTAAAAAATTATCCTAAAAAGAAAGCCAATTTCAATTAATATTTATTGATATATACTTAATCTCTTCTTTTATTAATAGATTGAAAGAGTATCTTACCATGTGTAAAATAGGAAAACAGTAGATAACTAAAATTATATAATAAACAAGTAAAATATAAATTGGAAAATTATAAAAGGCAACAAATGAGTGGGAATTCACTATCACAGGTTCATATTAGTAGAGATTGTCACTTAACCAAGCAGTTCCCAGTTCCCTTTCAACCCACAAAAACTTAATACAGTTAAATTCTGACTTATTATACAATTTTTAAGAATATAAATACCCCTTTACCTATATAAATATTATAAAGCAGAAAAGTTTGTTAGTTTGAACACACTTATCTTAGGAACTACTAGTCAGAGTTCAAATATTATTTTTGAATTTGTATAGCAATCATTGAGGCTTTAGTCTAAAGATGTAAAAATGATTATATATAATTTAATCCCATGTGACCGGAGTCGCAGACAGCTAGTATTACAAAAGTTTTGCCTCCATGGGCAAAGAAGAGATGAACATACCAAATAATATATGATACATAGCCAATTTTGAAAAAAAAAATACCTGCAGAAAGTTTTTTGCAAACACTGGATTACTGACAGCTTGGTTAGCATACATGCTAATATACTCAAGCCACTGGTAACAAAGCAAAATTTGTTCTTGGCTCATTTCAATACCGCTGTTATTTGACAACCTCAAAATTATGCTCGCAAAACCATCCACAGTCAGTTTATCCAACACCGTTGTGAGAACCTGGGAATTACCGAAACTAAGATATTAGAATCCAGTCGAATTATGTTAATTTAATTTTTAATTGTAATTATTTTTACCTTATCAGTATTATAACAAACTGTTCCAATTGGAACGTTATAATATTTCCCAACTAATTTAATAACGTCTAGATTACAGGAATTCATCGTTTTACCGTTTAATCTTTATAGTACCAAAATTAAAATCTTAATGTACACTTATTACTATTATAGAATTATAATTCGCTAAAATTTCGACGAAACTTTCCGAAAAAAATATCTAAATAGCACTAGAGTAAACTGAGTAAAGATGTCCGTGTAAGAACAAACTTGATACTTTTGGCAAAATAGAGAAAGATGACACAGAAAAACAAAATATAATTATGAGAGTTAAAATTGCCGATTAATACGGTGACCAACGTTCACCATTGTTTGTAGATAATACCATATTGTCAATCATTCTATCATTTTTACCATTCTCTACAATCATTTTATCAAGGTATCATGACAACAGGCAATCCTGTAGTATAAATTCTAAAAATGTTAATTTATGTATATTTGTAATATGTATGTATAATAAATAACACCAGTTTGTAATCTCTTTACTACAAAAAATACTGTGCTATAGTTAATGTGTTACTATAATATTTATCAGTTTGTACTATCTATACCAAAAAGCAAGTGTATTTAACAGTTTTGTGTATATATTTTTAAGTTTTATAATATTGTATTAAAATTTGCTTTCAGTGGGTTTAAATATGTAGATAGATTTTGTTATTTTTGTACAATAAATTTTTGAGTGCAAAGTATTTTATTCTTATCTTTAGCTTATCGAGAAACAATATATTTCACAAATTTCAGGATTATTAAAATTTTAACATGCTCGGAAATAAATGTTTCAATTTTAAATATATTTTTACGTATATGTCAAATAATAATGATCGTAAAACATTTAGTACATATTATGGTAGTTATTGTATCAACCTCTCAACTTCAAATCGTTAAAATCAATAGAACTGGCTAAATCTAATATCGGTTTCGTATTTCATTTCTTTTGTTTATTGAATGAAACTTGTTTATTACTCAATGAATGAATGTAACTTGTTTATTACTCAAATGAATTAAATGTTTTTTAATTATATAAAATATAAATATAGGTGGATTCAAACCTACGTCTCCTCACGCGGCGTCCGCACACACTACCAACTGAAGCGATTTTTTTTTCTAAACAAATCTTGTCCTGACCATAAACGAATGCAATAAAAAAAATATTATTCAATTTGGTAGAGTCGTTCGGAAGTCATGCGCGTACATACATTTCGGGGATTCATTTTTATATCTATATAATATATTACGCCAATAATAAAAATAATAGCCTTTTATTCAGTTTAACTTAACATATTCTTTTACAGAGTTCGTAATAAAAACTTATATCTAAACTAAATATTAATCTAATTAATGTCATAAAAATATAATATCAAAAGATAAAATAGTATATACAAAATAATTTTATCGATAAATTTGTTGTGTGTGATACCACTAGTCTAGAAAATTACCCTAAAAAATGTCACTACATTTTAATCTGTGGTAAAATTTACCACTTTTTCTGTTTAGGTTTGTCATGTCAATAAGGTTTATAATGGAAAGTCAACTATAGCGCTTACGACCTTTTGAATTGACGTTAATATTTGATTTTCGCTAATGCTTGAGTTATTAATAAACATGAGCAGAAAATTCTTAAGACAGCCAAAAATTCATACTCCCAGTTATTTCTATTCACTCCATGTATGCACTATAACAAACCTATATCCCGTATAATAGCTACATATAACAAAGGGACAAAAAACGTAAGAATATGATACAGAATAAACACAACATGAATAATTAGAAAGATTAGAAAAGAGACCGCTAAAAACTACCATTTGAGGATTAAACAATTTTAGAGCAATGAACGTGTTAGGTATATTATAAATTCATAACATCATGCAACGTTTATACATTATAGTTGTAGTTAGTGTAAATATGAGGGGAACAAATGAAATATTTTTCATTCTCCAGACATAGGAACAAATATTTTATATATCATTGAAACGTATAAGCTTTATTGGAGATTTTCTTTTTTTATATATAGATAAGGCTTAGCGTTATGGCCATAATCTCACCTGATCTTAAGTGACGATACGGCCCAAGTTGGTACACACGCTAAACCTTTGGAAGGACTGGCTCTCAAGTGTGACTGCCGGAACACACCTAGATTTTCAACTTAAGGGCGGTAGCTAGCCAGGCCGGAATCAGAAAAAGCCCTACCACCAAGCAAATTTAGCTTGAAGAAATGATTTGCTGGACATTGTTTGTTCAAAGTAATTATGTTCGACGATTATTACTAGAGCAGATCTTCTTATATCTTTTTGCTAATATAGTAAAACTGAAAACATTGTTAGACCGTGCTAATCTCAGAAGTTATAGGGTGGATTTGGTTTTTTTTCTGCATTTGATTTCGTAAATATTCAAGTGTTATATGCTCTTAACTTGACGCTACAACAACCAAGCAAAAAGACGATATGTGAAAAGTGTAATAAAGTTAACTGTTCAACCCATCACCATGAAAATTTGAATGCACGTTGTTAGGGGTACAAATGATATATGATATTTTGGAGATCGATGTTATGCGATTACCCGATTTGTTTGGGTGATTTTTCCACAAAATAAAAGTACCAGGAAATAGTTTATATAGTTTTGTAATAATTGTTTAACTGTGCTACATGTACACTTATATGAATTACAACAGCTTCATTCGGTAATAATCTTATTTCTTTTAATAACTCAATCAAGCAATATTGACAAGAATATTTTAAATATCATATCCATTCAAAACATTCGAATGTTTCTTAATTTAGTAAAGACTAGAAATAGCCAATTCACAGAAGTAACGGTGGCGATCTAGGTGCCTTAATATCATATAGGTACTAATACTCATTCTTGTGTTTTAGTGTTTAGCCTATTATATATATACTTTACTATACAATATGTTTAAATTTCGAGATTTGCAAGTTAGTGAAATGAAGTCACACTCTTCTTATATATATCAAGCATTTTTTAATGAATATAGCAGGTGACAAATTATTAAGATTTTTATATGAAAAATAGCAGCGATGCATGAAATTTTCCTTAAAACTTAAAATTAACCTGACAACACTGATTATGATGGAATATTGTCAAACTAGATTTTATTATTTGTACATACTATATAGGATTTCTTATTTGTAGGGAAAAATAATAGCTTATCAGATAATTGTGTATTAAACACTATATTGTATTGGATTCTTTAAACCCCTTAAAATATACCTAATACATACATACTAAAATTATATGGAATTTCAATATTTTAAACTTTAATTCATTAAAAACCGTCTTTATGTTAACTTTATGTCACAACTATTTTCGTGTTACACCGAATAACAAAAACAATAATGATGGTATTCCACAATTCAATAAAAGAAGATATGCATTTGGTGTTTTCATTTTATTACTGTGTATCGTGTTGTGGGTGGTATCATCCGAGATGACGAAAGTAAGTAAATTGATAGTATAATTTTTGATGAAAAATATAATTGCCAGTGATATATTTGAATCATAATTGTAGTCCATGTATATATTATATATACTTTGTATAAATTACTGTAATTTATAATAATTGCTCTTAGCAACCAATACATCAATATATGGTGCATGCTAATCACAATGGCAATGATACAGTGTTAAGGTAAACATGTTTCTGACCACAGGATTAAATGAATGCTTGTCATTATACAGTTTTTTTATACATATGTTTCATTAATATGGGACTAAATATGCCCTTATTTATGATGAAAAAACTGTAAATACTTATATTTGTTCATAGTAATTACAAAATATGTCAAATGCAAATAAGTACATTTAAAACTATATAATATTTGTAAGAAGAAACTTGTATATGTTATCTTCTCATTTTATTTAAACATCTTTTTATAAACTATTGTTAATTTTAATATTGTTTGAAAAATACATTTAAGACAAATAAGTGTAACTATTGGATATTAATTAGATACGAATGTAATAGTGTAAAAAATGGAGTGTGGCACATTTGCTTCTGTATGAGTCATATATTAAGAGATTAAGCTTTATCTCATAGTCAACAAAGTGACATAATTTCTGGTGTTCTAATATTTAGATGATCAGTTCTAATAAATTATTATTTTTATTCCCTAAACATTTGTCATGTATTTCTAATATCAAATATAAATTATTAGGAATAGGATTTAAAGAACTTTAGGAACAATATTTATATTTGTTGTAGCATTTTCTCCTATGGCTGTAAAAGTCAATCTAAGATTGGCATCATAAACTGTAGAAAGAACATAAAAGAGCAGACTTTTGTCCAGCACCATCATGTGTTACTACTTGTAACTCTGTCTTATGTAGATTCTAACTACTCTACATGAAGACTGTATATACACCATTTGATTCCTCAATATGTTTTTTTTTAATATAAAAATGAGGCATAGCATTATAGCTATAATCTCACCTCGTCTTAAGTGAGGATTTGGCCCAAGTTGGTAGACACACTAGACCTGTGGAGGAACTGGCTCTCAAGTGCAGCTGGTGGTAGATTTTCAACTTGAGGGTGGTCGCTAGCCAGGCAGGCATTAGAAAAAGCACTACCACCATGCTATTTCCTCACAATGTTTTCCGTCACTGAAAGCTCAATCTCACTCTAGGTGCTTGGAATCGAACTCATGTCCCTTGATGTGAAGTCGTACACACTACCACTGAGCTATCATGGCATTGTAATCTAGTAGACTAGTCACATATTCTACACTTTTCATGGCATTATTAGTAGTTTATTTTGTTTTCTAGATAATTATATGGTAAAGACATCATATTCTTTGGACTTCATTTATTCATAATTTTACTAACTGCTAAAGATACAAACAAATTTCTATGAATTCTATGAATGATGATGAAAATTTCTTTTTTATTACAGTATTTGTATGCTGACAAACATCTGGAACGACCATTCTTAGTGACATATGTGAGAAGTTCATTACTATTTATCTATTTAATCATTTTATGTTTTGCTCCACCAACAAGAGACCCATGTCGACCTGCAGATTATACTGTAAGTATACATTTCTGTCTTAATTTATTTAATGCCCAAGCTTGCTTATTCTATCAAGCATATAATAAATAAATATAATGTATATAACAGAAATACCACTGGCTGATTCACAATATTTCGAAAAGCAACAGGCTGGCATGACACTGATAACTGTAAAAAGATAGCTGATTTCTCAGTCATAATTGTTATTTCTGGATTGTACTATTCATTGTTTAAAAAAACTGATAGCATCAGTCATCTAAGTATTTCTTGTACTACACCATATGGTTGCAGGTTTACCTACTCGCTTTTTCTAAACTCTTTCCTCAAAACTTCCTTGACTCTACTCAATCTTATTTAGAGAAATTGGTATTCACAGATATATGTAGCCTCCTCCCTTTGCCATTACTGGAGAGAATCGAATGTCACACTGAAAGTACATCGGAATCTCCGTTATAGTCAAGGAATATTACATAATTATTTATTCTACTCTTTCACCCATGCTTGGATATTAATGGTCATTATATGATTTAAATTGTTTTTGCGTAGTAATATTTTTAATAGATTTTTAACGGTTTCTGTACTTGGTATTTTAGAATTCCTATGATTCGGAATGCCATTATTTACGAAATGTAGAAGAATACCAAAGTATTGTTACGACGATGTAGAATTAGAAGATAAATAGTTAAAAAAGGACTTAAAACTTTAGAACACTTAATAAAAAAATAGAACGAAATGTACTCTATGTAAAGAATATGGAACGACGCAATGCAACACATACGAAAACATATCTGTATACAATATACATATGTTAACTTTCAAGTGATCATACAATATTATTAAACGGAAAAGTATGTTCGTTTGTACGCACAAGTCTTAGAAACTACGAGTCGTATATTGAAAATTATTTTTGTATTTGATAGAGCAATCATTGAGGGAGGCTTTAGGCTATTTAACATGATACTACCACTATAAGGAGCAAAGCTATGTATAAAATATTTACAAAAACAGGCCAAAAAAATCTGTTCCATGTGAAGAATACCCTTGTAGATTTGTAAGGTGATTATTAAGGTAACCTCGGCGACCAAGGAAGTTTCTTTGAATGTGGTTATGTTTCGATGTTCATTTTTTATGTAAATGAATATTGCTTATGGATATTTCCAAGATTATTTTTTGATTGAAATCAGTTCAGATGGAGAGTAATTGTAGATAAATTATATTGTCCGTATAAACGTTTATAATTATTGTTAGCACAGAATTATGTTTTAGTAACGATTTACTATTTCATAAGTTGTCTATTTTCCAGCAATTGCTAGAACCTACAGCAGAAACAGATGATGAGAATTACTTCAGCGAATCCGTCAACAGTTTGGTAAATAATCTATTATTATTTGTTTTAACTTTTTTTTCTATTATGGCTTCTGCCAGTGGAGACAATTTCGTCAATGTGTGAATAAGTATACAATCAACTGACACAAAGTAATATCCAGACTCAGAAAAAATCCATAATTTGATCACACATATATCCATTAATTTACTACAAAATTTTAACTCCTCGATATCACTTATACCGAAGGAACTTTTTTGTTTTATGCGATAATGTTTAATATTTAATGATAATGTTTAATGCGTATCATATATATTGCTGCATAATATAAGATCACCGTACCAAATTTCTTTACTATTCGTATGTTACTTTCAGAGTAAACTGCGTAACAGTAAACAAAGAAACAGACAAAAATTTTATAAATATTATTTTTGGCCTTATATGTATAACAAAATATATCCTAATTATAGTTTAAAAATATATTTAATGTACGGATGTGGCTCAGTTCCGATTAGATTATAATGATTATATAATATATTTAGATAAAGTGGCAAATAATTCTTAAGCAGTTTATATATTTCAGTACCAGTTTTAATGCCCTGCCTGACTTGTTATCTTAATTGCAACCTATCAACATTTACGTGACTGTTTGGAATATTTATGAATAAACAAACGACTCTTCATGTTATATTGTTATGTTAAAAAAGTTCAATGTCTTTGTATTTCTATAGTAATATAACAAAGGCTAATTTCAAGCTAACGACCGCGTTTTTTGGTTCCCGTTGCTTGCAAATGTCACAATCAGTACCGGGGTGACCGAGCTAAGCTCGGTATTTTTTTTTTTTTTGCAAAATTGTGTTTATTTTAAAAAGTATATTTTGATGCGAAATCACGTACTTATAAAATATCTTCATTTTACTATTTTACATACGCATTGATTAATTATTTAAATAAAAAACACGAATAATAAATGTAATCATTTTATGAGAAATAATTTATGGTACTTATTGATTAAAACAAATTAAATATTAATTGTAACAACATCTAAAAAACTGTTTTTTTTTTTAAATATTTTTATTTAAGGAGTTTGATAATTTTTTATCAATATTATTTACAATTTCAAAGAAGTGAGCAGCTAACATTTATTTTACACTTTATTGCTAAAAGTTCGGAGAATTCCAAGAGAAAAGTCTCTTATACTTTACTAACTACGACTTACGGAGTCTTCTTATTGAAATTCAAATAGAGAATTAATATGTAGTATGAATACCTCGCAGGGAAATAGTATTTTGTTCGAGTTACAAAGTCTAAATAATGTGAGATGCGCATAATTAGGTGTGCAGCGGAAGGAAAGGCAATTTTTATATAAGAATTGGTCCACAATAGGTCCACCCTGGCAAATGAGCTATTGTGAGGTTGGTGTGTGTTAAAATAATGACGTCATTAGTGACGTTTTCGCCGTGACCACAACGGCTGTATTTATCATGTGGGACACAGCATACTATGAGCGTTGTGATTACTAAGTAGAACGTAGCCAAAGTAGTAGTACCTAACGGAAAGCAGAGTATGATCCAAGTACAATGGTGACCACTTCAATATAATTATATGTATTATCGCAGTGTCCGCTATAGTTATTATGTCGATTCTGGCAAAAAGACAAATAGCCGCCTCTTGGGAAATATATAATTTTCATTGATCAGAGAAGTATATATAAATAGCATTAAATGTTGAAATCAGTTCAAGCAGCGCTCTTCAGAAATTTGAATATAATCTCATTATATATGTATATTACGTAAACAATATATTGTTTTAGCAAAGAAGGGATTGATATCCGAAATTTTGTCTTTGTTGGTAAAATTTACCATATCAATGTTTACAACCAAATGGTCACCGCGGCGCCTCATCTTTTTGGCACCCCGGGCAAATGCCTGGCTTGTCCCTCCCTAGAGCGGGCCTTAATTAAGGGTATATAGAATCAAGGGTAATTCAATGATATTATTGAAGAATTAATTCATAGAATTGTTAAGTAAAAGTAAATTCTGCTTATTCCAGGGAGATTCGACTTTTGTACCAGTACGGGCTGGTGAAACAACAGATAGTGATGATGCGGCACCGAGAGCCGTACGATTCAACAAAGTGGCAGAGGTACATTACTTCAAATCAATACAATATTACGCTGTGTGGGGTTTTTTTGTAATGGTTATTTAATATTGCTTGTTAGCCGATGAGTCGTCACACGCTTCTCTTGCCTTGGCCTTGCGTATTGCGAAGAGGAAGTCCGTAAAGGGTTTTTTCCAGGACGTCATTAGAAACAGGGTTTGATACGTAGTTACTTGGGTGTTTTTTATAGTTTATAGGTATATCATTATGGCTATAATCTCATTTGATGTTGAGGGACGATGTGATCAAAGATGGTGCACACACTAAGCTTAGTCGAGCCACTGACTCTCAAGTGCAACTGCCGGAATATATCTATAGGTAGTTTGGCAGCAAATTTTCAACATGAGTATGGTGCTAGTGAGGCAGGGTTTAGAAAAAGCCCTACCACCATGATATGGTTTCATCGCCATGTTTTCCTTCACCATAAGCTTAGGATCATGGCAGGGAATCGAACTTACTTGCACTACGTGGGATAGACAATACAATACCAAATGAGATATCATCGCTTCGAAAATCTTTTTTTTATGTTGCGCATTAATTGCACTGGACCTGATGTTAAGTACAGTACAATCCAAATCAGCGGCGATTGACTATGAACAGATTTCACTGCCAGTCACCCTATTGAAAGACCCAATTATCTTAAGAAATATCATAGAAATCTTTAACAAATATGTTTAAAAAAATACACAGGAGTCATGAGGACTGCTGACAGAAGTGAAAACTTAAAACTATAAACAAACAGTTGTCATTTTCGGATATCCAAATTAACTTTTTGATCTTAGATCAAAACTGTTTACGGCGCAATAATTTATACTAATAGGAACAGATATAGTGTGTACGTTAACACGACATGCGACCATGTCGATGACGACTTACATGAATTTACTCCCTATCCGAACCCTTCCTATAGAAGTTTTCACTTTAAAAAATGTGGTAGGTGCGGGTGATGTCAGCGGCAATGGCAAGTGAAGCCTTGCTGGCGCGACTCTCGTGGGCGGCCTCGGTGCGAGCCACAGAGCATGCTCAACGTCGCGCTGCGGCGGCCGCAACGCGAAGACATCTACGGCTAGCACTCATCTTTGCCATACCGGTAATATTATATTGGCTATCCTTACTAATATTATAAACTAGCTTTTACCTGCAGCTTTGCTCGCGTTAGTATTGATTTTGGCAAACAATTCTGATTCCGGTACCCCCTATTTTACATAAATTATATCAAAGGAGATTGGTATCAGGAAATTTGAAGTCATGTTTCCGCGGGCCGCTCACTATTTTGGCGATAATGGTTTACACATAAAAGATAGATACATGCTGTCGTGGGATTTTTTATAGGACTATTTAAGATAAACGTTTTCATTGTACATTATATACCTGTAACTCTAACGGTATTTGCAACGCACGCCAGAATAGCTCGCAGATGGCAAAAAAAATGTTACGACTTACTTGACACTTATCGTTATGTTTTGGACATTTCACACAATATGTTTATAAATTATAAGCTGTGTGTTCTTTTGATGCATAAGCTATATTACTGTAAAGTTTAATTAAAATTCATTCAATAGTTTTGTGTGTGAAAGTGTTAAGGATGCGAAAGTGATTGTGTTTGTTTCTAAAGCTTTCACGCCTAAACCGCTGAATCGATTATGATGAATTTTGGTATGGAGATACATGGGCAACCTAGAGATGGTGATAGGCTATTTTTCTCGCGAAAAACTTATAGATAGTGATTAAACGGAGCTATAAACTTTGTATGAAACTTTTTATTGCGTCATCCGATTGGTTTGGCAAAATCAATATTAACGTGAACGAAGCCGCGGGTAAAAGCTAGCTTTTTATATATTATAGATTTAGCGTTATGGCCACAATCACACCTGATGTTACCAAACGACGTGACCTAAGATGGTAGACATGCTAAATCCAATGGAGGAACTGGCTTTCAAGTGCAACTGCAACTGCCTTTTTTTTCTAAGGGACCTATACTGTTAGCCTGAGGGGCTTTTACAGCTTCACCGAACTAGAGGGGGCGAGCGCGGAAGGCGCTTGAGCCCGCGGGGCAACTCGCACATGGGTCTCACTAGTGACCGAACCTCGGCTTGGGCTGTTGCCGAAGCGCGAAAGAGAGAATCGAGCGCGGTACTAGCTATTGATAAAAAATAGAAATGTTATTAATTGTAAAAAGGAAAAATCGAAACTAACTGATCCCCTTTGGGATCTGAAAAACTCACTTTGGTTTGTACTGTGCCATGGCAGGCGTGGCAAGATTGTACTGTGCGTCCTCCCTACCTAAATAGATGATGACGAAGTGCAACTGCCGTAACACACCTACAGATATTAGGCGGCAAATCCCCTACTTGAGGGTAGTAGGTAGCAAGATGAGCATTAGAGAAGTTAGGTTTATTGTAGAGATTCGAACTCACGTCCATTGACGAGGCGTCCGTACGCACTACCAACTGAGCCGACATATTATTTTAATGTGTTACTACTACCTTCAACACGTTAGAGGAAAATTTCTCAAAAGCAAAACAATAACGAATGTCAATAAATATTTTATGCAAACAGTCAATTTATATTATGTATCAGGTTTAGTTTACCAAAGATAATCTTAATTTGTCAGATTACTGGCGATTATTTGTGACTACAAAAGATTCCTGCAAATTTAGTAGTGATTATGGGACTGGCTCTTAAGTGCAACAGCCAGAATACATCTCTATAGATATATATTTGGCGATATATATAGATATATATATATATATATAGATAAATATCTATATATTTGGCGGCAGATTTCAAAATTGAGGGTGGTAGCTAGCAAGATGAACATTAGAAAATTTGTATTTGTAAAAAAAAGCCCTATCATCATGCTATGGTTGTTATCCATCATCGAAAGCTCAACCTCATTGCAGGGATTTGAACTCATGTCCATTAACGCCCCGTCCGTACACATTACCAAGTAAGCTACCATTGTTTCTAATTGTATATAATATGTATTTATAATTATATGTAACTTTGTTTCAGTGGTTCATATCCAATTATCTCTATCGTCTAAGCATATTATACACTTCAACGAGCTCTGCCATAATCTACACTTCAACAGCAGGAGCATTTGCACTTACGTTCGGAGCTGTGTTCGCTCAAGTACCGAACGATCGGTTCACTCTGTCTAAATGCATCGCTATATTACTCACAGCAGCTGGACTGGTATGTAGACTAACGTTTTTAAGTAAACTTTATAATTGAATGAATAGTTTTGGAATGATTTTGTATTTTAGGTCGTTCTAGGTCTGGCAGAGAGTCACCAAAACAACTGGATAGCGGTTTTGTCAGCACTTGGCTCTGCGTTATTCTACTCGATACAGTTGCTGCTCTATCGTCGGGAATTACGACGTGGCAATGGAATCAATTCCCCATTACTCGTTGGTTAGTTAATATATTATACATTGTAAATGTATATTAATTATGTTTATATCGCGAAAAAGATTTTTTATTGGTAAGGACGCGCTAACCTGAGAAACTAACACTTGGATTTCAATAAATATATTTTTGTATTTAATAGAGCAATCATTGAAAAAGTCTTTAGGCTATTTAACATCACGCTACCACCAATAGGAGCAAAACTGTATTGACAAAAGTTACGAAAACAGGCAAATGAAACTGGACGTTGTGAAAAATATAAACAATAAACAGACTCCGGCTCAATGTTGGTGAGGACAGTAAAGTGAAGTGAGAAATTAAAGTGTATGACGAAATATTATATTTCAACTCGAAGATCCAATCAAACTGGGCCATCACTGTTTATTTTAATAAAGTTGAATTCGTGTTTGAAGTGTAAAATCGCTTTGTGGTATATATTTAAGTTATCGGTGTACAGGAGGGGTGGGGTGCGTGTGCTTGATTGCTGCTTGGCCGCTCGGCGGAGCGCTCTCCGCTGCAGGACTGGAGCGTGCCACGTTACCAGCACCGCCGATCACCGCATGGCTCCTGCTCGACGCAGCCCTCGGTCCTTTGCTACTCGAGTCACTGTGGCTTTGGTAATACACCATCTCTACAACCTCATTCATTCGATCTATATTCATATAATAAATGTGTAGAAAAGAATAGTTCCACAAAAAAATAGCTAGAACAAAACCCATTTTCTAGCATTTTTGGAATTTTTGTGTGTTTAGCCGTGCACGCTTCACGTAAAATATACAGTATAAACAGAAACAAGTCTTATATTATTGCATTCCCAAAATATTCGATTCAAAGAGGAATGTTGGACAACATTAACTCGAAATTGTTGATTCAGAAAAGTTTTCCTATTCACAATGCGACTGCTAGGACGAGGTATTACAAAGTTAATTTGCTCAAGTATTTTTTCACAGTCTACCAAACTATGGTTCAGCTTATAAAGTAACATAATGACTGTCAATTTTCGTCTAGTAGTCAGTAGTTTCATTTTAAAGTATATCAGGGTATTATAGTCATTATACTGATCTTAGAGATCGTATTTTAAATACCTTTTTGAAGTTCCCCGTATCATAGTTCTGGGGTAAAACTGTGCTGAGTATCAAATTCCACAGATCCAACATACGTGACAAGAATGTTCTATGGTAAACAGTGATTGTGGTGTTCTTTTCAGGGGTATATCGTTGACGTCGCCGCAGACCGCAACGAGGCTGGCGGGTGTGGCGGCGCCGCTGGCCGCGTGCGCGGACGCGTGGCGTGGCTGTGGCGCAGGCGCGGCAGGGGGCGCGGGAGCGGCGGTGTGGCGCGGCGCGGCAGGGCTGCTCGCAGGCGCGGGGTGGGCGGCCGCCACGCTGCGGGGTCCCGCACGGCTCACACCGTTCACTGCGCTGACGGAACGGTTGCGAGCCGCTGACACCTTCTCGTATGTACTACTTTTTCTTTGTATCACAATCAATCGAAATTTGAAGATATGGACCATTTATTTTGAAAGTGGTGTAAGTCCATTTTTGAGAAAAATGAGCTATCACGTGATTCATGTTTAATTTAATGTAAATTTTTATATATAAATAGTACGTGTTTAATTTCTCAAAAAAATCCCATGTTTTGTACAACTTAAAATCGGTCGGTAAATGAAATTGCATTATCAACAAATATAGTAACCTTTAATTTTCTCCAAACAAAAGAAAATGGACTTACACCACTTTCAAAATAAACGGTCCATATTATAGCTCAGTTGATAGTGTTTACGGACGCCGCACTTCATGGATATGAATTCAATGATCTTGAACTTTCGGTAAAGTAAAACATCGTGATGAAACCATAGCGTGGTGATAGGATTTTTTTGTCTGCCCTTTTTTTATAAACCTGATTAAACTCCTAGTCTTTATAGACTTCCACATCGCAACGCGCAAAATTAAAGTCATTACCCTGGCTCAAAGGCGTGAGGGGCTTGTAGTTACTCATCGGGCACTAATCACCCACTACTAAAACGCACTATGGCGTACTTAACATAACTTTACAGACGAACCTTGACCTAGGCTCGTCACATACGAACGCCAAGGACCTGTGCATTTCTGCAATGGCAAAGGGTTTTCCTTAGAAAATTAGCCTTCACCGCAGGCTCTGTCTATGGAGACCTGATATCATTCCCACGCCTCCATCGACCGGTTCACCGAGTGCGAGATGGGTGTTCCGCGTTGAGCTCCCGCCATCGCTCCACCGTCTCTTCCACAGACATAACATGTTCGCAGAAAGAGACGACCGATCCGCTATCGCTCTCACCACCAATTCAGACCATCGATTCAGTCTGCCGCGGTCAGAACGCGGGTTTCCCAGTTCAACGTGGATCAGAGTGCTAACGTGTGATCGGCGTCGTCCAACGCGCAATCACAATAATGACACCTCGGTACAATCTCCCGACCGATGCGAAACAGGAAGCTCCCGAAACAACCGTATCCCGTGAGCATCTGCGTCAACCGGAAGGTCAAGATGCTATGTCCTATTCATTCCGTCAGATGAGGCCTGAGCCCTCGATCATCCTAACAACCGAGCTCGGAGTCTCGAGTCTACGCTGCCTAACCGGCGTCATAAATACCTTCCGAAATTCCTAGATGGAGTCCTCTAGCGAGCACGTCCAGGCGACACCAATACAGTATTGTGAGACAGGATGCCTCTAGATCCCAAGGCACCAAACGGACCAAGAGAGTAGCTGTAACGAAATAGACGGTGCGGTATCTCCGAGCTGCCCTGACTGCCATCGCTCTCTGCGAACATTGCAAGTGCGGCGATATTTTTGCCAGTCAGTTCAGCACCCCACACACTGGCTCTATACAGGTCCATAGAACGAATGACCCCTAAGTACAGCCTCCGGTAAGCGGAGTCGGGCCCCCCTATGTTGGGGAACAACCCCGCGGCTGCAGCGCCCATCTCACGAGGATCACCTCCAGAAAATGCATACTCTAGTATACTCTAGTAATACTCTAGTCGACAAGTTGAAAATGGTCTAAAATAAAGATACTGCTCTTAAAATGATGTGTGATATCTAACTGGATACGGAATGTCGCCTAGAAAAATGGGCCAAATACGTGTATTAGCACATAAAAATTGTAAAAGTTATAAACAATTAAAGATAGAAAGAGTCATTTCTTTTTTCACCAGTATTTCACGACACGACATCACGACATAAAAGTAAAAAAAATATTCATACTTTGTTAATAATAATTTTTGTAAATGAACAAAAACTGAGAAATCCAAGTAATGTTGTTAACTCGCTTCAAAGTACATAATTGTATTTATTTCAACAGACCAATCAGGAACATTACTGATCTAGACGAGCAGACAGAGGCGTTGATGTCGTCCGACGAGCTGACGTAGCATCGTCTCCCGCGAGCACCGCGCCGAGATGCAACCGTATGTTAGTGACCAATCGGGTTCTCTGTTTAAAACCATTGTGGCTGTTACGAGTCGAACCTTAAGCTTATCACAATATCTTATTGAAATTCTAGTAGTAATTAGGGACCATAAATAAATTACGTCACACGTTAAGAGGAGCGGAGGGGGTAGACAAGCTGTGGCTATGTGACTAGGGGTCCTAAATTTTGTGATGTCACATTTCAAAATGTTCAAAGCAGTAACGTAAGAAATGCTGTTTTAATTTATTATATTCTTAATGGAAAATTGCGAAATATGTGATGACACACTAGAGACGAAGTAACAGATTTGACAAGGACGGGGGGTGTCAAAAAATCATGAAATTCGTGTGACGTAATTTGTCGATGACTTCCAAAGATCTGTGAAGATTTCTATATTATATTTTACAATTTGACTTAATTAGTACGTATTATATTACTCGTATATGTAAAAAAAATTAAAGTTAATATTACAATTTATAATTATAAAGAGAATAAAAATAATAGTATGCAGCTCAGCGAAATGTATAATATGCGAACGAGCACACGCGCGGGGTTCGAGAGAGGTAGCATAGAGGGAACATGACGGCATTGGCGAGCGTTATGCCACTTGCCGTCATGGCAAGTGAGTCGATTTTAGTACCAAAACACACCTATAAATTTTTCACATCAAAAAACAGTGTAGTAATTCAAAATTATGTATATTAGAAACGAAACGGAAAAATGACTGTTATATGTAGAAGTGAATTGTCAATTTTAACACTAATCATTACTTTACGATCATTTAGACTCATGTTTTAATTTTATAGGTATAAAGTAGATTACTTTGTACAATTTACAAAAGATCGTTTTACAACTTTTTTTCAATACAACTTTGCTCCTATTGGTGGTAGCGTGATGTTAAATAGACTAAAGCCTATCCCAATGATTATGCTATCAAGTACAAAAAAAAAGTAATCTGACTGGAAATTCCTAAGATTAGTGCGTTCAAGCAAACAAACTTTTCCGCTTTATAATATCAATATAAATAATCTATGTCTTTAGCCCTAATCCAAGCTATATTTTTCTACGATCTTTAGCGTAAGAGAAAATAAACATCTTACGCTAACTATTGTACAAAAGGACAGCTTGGCTACGTGCTCTTATGTACTTTTGTATTTTACCCAAAGTTTTTACAATACTTACATAGAAATTTTATAAGAATTATACTATTAGAAGTTAAAAGTTGTAGTTTATATTCTGTAATGTGGTAAACGAAACTCTGTATAACGTAATACAATGACGGCAGGTCCCATCAATTTCGCTATTCAAAGTTTTCAATTCAACAACAATATTGCTTTATGAAACTTACTGTTTATATATTTATATAGAAAAAATTGTAGTTTTAAAATCATTAAAATTATAGTAAAATTAGTACACGAGGATAAGATAACAGAGAAGGATAACTTGCTTTTGTCCGCAGTTTTATTCGCCGTACTATAAATTCAGTCAATACAAAAGATTCTATAACTCGGGAATAGGACTTAACTGGATATTAGTTACCTTTTCTTGTTTTCTGTACCCTTGATAATATGTATGTAAAATTTTATGACTACTGGTTAAGGAGTTAAATATGTGACAGCGTAACAAAAAAACTCACATTCGCATTTATAATATTAGGATAATGTACAACGAAGCGAAGAATAAAAGGTAACAGATAAATGATAAGAAGACTTATAGAACTTAACCCTAATTGGCAGGTCACATGGGTTCTTTTTTTACATTCCTAAATACTCGCAGGCACTCATGATTTCATCTTTATATTTAAAAAATATCTTTATACAAGTATATAGTGGCTTTAATCAGCACACTACGCTAAGCATCTTTTGTTTTTAGCAACCCAAATTAAACGGTGAATAAAAAACAAATAACATTCAATTGGTGTAAGTCAGTTAAAGAAAAAACAAAGTATTCTAGAATAATTTCCGAAAAACTCCGCATCGAATGGTCATACTCCCGTCCCCATAAGTTCAATAATTTTGACTTGGGTAACCGTCAAAAAAGCTCTATTTTCGTTATATAAATATTAGCACTCTCCGAGAGCACCCTAAGTATTTTGTCGACACAAGTTAGTCTAGTGAAATATAGTTTTTAAAATGTCTAGAAATGTTTACCATTAAGTAATAACAACCATTCCATTATATTTATATTTTTATTCATAAAAGTGCAATATATGTTGACGATAAGCTATTTTATATTCCGTAAGTCTCTTCACTTGTGCCTTTTCAAATTCATAATACTTCGTTTTTAAGTTAGAGAAAAAAATATTGGTACGTCTAGTTTTGTGACATGTATTATTGCAATATGTGAGCAGCTCATGTGGATCTTCCATCTCTGGATCAGAAAACAGGGAACACATGACTTATATTAGACGTCATACATAGATCAAAGGAGTAACAATTATGTAAATATGATATTTATTTATGGATCACCATTATGAGGTTAATTTTACAGTAAATTAAAGTTTAATTTAAAATTATATTAAATTACATAAAACATAACCTTTTCTTGAATTTTTTTTTTTAAATAAATCACTTCATTCTATATAGACTAAAGGAAAAATGTTAAAATAATCATTCTATAAATTTATAGTATAAAAAAAACAGTGTGATGGAAACATTAAATGTGACTTGTTTGTGACGTAAAATTGAGGTAATGAAGGATACGTCCTCTAATTGTATGTACCATATCTCAAACTAGTATTGCCCAATACGATTTTTATATGAGATAAATGAAATATAAAGATATTCTTTTTTATAAGATTTATGACAAAGGGATTATAGCTGTCAAATATTTATAAGCTTAATTCGACTTTGCCAACAGATCAGTCACGTTTATATAAGATGTGACACTTATAACACATGTGTAATGTTCCAATTAGTGCATTTATTGAAACACTAAGTTATTAAGTGTAGAGGTAAAATAAGTAGTATGTCCTATGTAGGTTTAAAACAAAAAAAATACGGTTTGCTTATTAAGACCACCCTACAGACGTAAAAACGACAATAACGATAACAAACGAAATATAACTATAACGCATTAAATAAAACGCGTGGGCACGGTACATGCCGTGCTTATGTCGATACTGAATGCGAACTGATGCGTCATTCTCTGTAGTCACGCTCCCGGACCGAGTATAGCAGAAACGCTTTGACTATATATTTCTGTTCCCTTAGTCGTCTCGAGCTGTGTTTAATAAATAAATAAATAAATAATAAATCTTTATTGGTACAAAAAACAATATAACATATAGTACAATTTTATGTTGCTAACTGCAGTAGTTAGTAATCTAACTGAGCCGCAGATAGCAGTTTACCCGAACGAGTGTCACATAGTCGAACGTTACAGATCTGTCTCATTCAATACCCATAAAATAAAGTGGTCAATGCGCCTAAGGGGCCGTTCAAGTATTACGTAACGCAATTTTTGAAGATTTTTGACCCTCCCATCCCTCCCCCATGTAACGCACCGTAACATTATACTGCACCCCCCCCCCTCCTCAAACTATACGTAACACCCAAGTGAGCATTTTTACCTAAAAGTAATTAATTATCTACCGTTTTCTACTAATAAACTATTAAAATAATATAATATTTATCTTCACTTTTCGTAATGCGATTAGAAATAGTCAAGGGATTTCCCGTAGTACATAAACGAACTTGGGAATAAGCGAACTTGGGAAATTTGAATAGCCAAATTTTTTGTTTAAATAAAAAAAAAACAATGTTACGTAACGTGTTGTTCGACCCCCCCTTCCTCCCGTAAGGGATTAGTTATGAATTATCAATTAATAACGGAGTGTAACGAAATTTGAATCTAGTACAACCTCGAAACTAAGACAACACGTTGTATATATCTGCAATGTTTTAAAACGTTTATATATAAACAATTCAGATATGATTTCATAAATTAAAGTTATCCTGTTCCGGTAATAGTGTTTGGTACTTTCTATGAAATCTAAAACTTGTGCTACAGTTTATATTGCCATTATAGTTTATTTTATTTTATGGACACTTTCTACACTTGCAGAATTTCTTCTTACATCTACACTCTTATACCCTAAGTAAAGGTACTATTATCTACATGTGATGTCAAATAAATATCATGTGTCGACCTGCGAAATGGCATAGTGAAAATGAAAGCGCATGAGTGTAGACTTAATCAGTGGATAGGACAATTTAAAATGTATAATGTTGTTTTACTTGAAAAAATTGTTTGTAATAAAACGAATAAAAAATATCTATTATATCAAATCAGAATTATTTTTATCTTGGTTTTATTAATTTCTTTAGGATCAAACCAATACGTTAAGAAATATATGAATCATCACTATAACCACAACCACAACATCAGCGTTCCCTCTTGTTAAAAGATGTGGTGTTACTAGAAGTAAATTCTAAATTATTAAGAGTAATAATTATGTTACTATATATAATATCCCGTCCAAAACAACAAGATCTAATTTGGTTAACAATCACCACTTTTCACAATATCACGATTTTGGTACTAAAATACATGTTATCATGTTTATACGTCGTATAATCCACTTAAGGAACATCTAAAGTATATATTAAGACTGAAATTGTTTTAAATTAACTAATAAACACAACAAACACAATATTTAACTAAATTTCTAAAAATTGGAGCCACAGATTAGATACCGCCATGGCTTCAGTATTATAATGTAATAGTGTAATATCTAAGGCCATGGCGCTATGATATTTCATAAATTTATCGTCTTTATGAATCTTAGGGATGCGACCTTAGGTGAGTAAATCACGCTAAAAGATGAAATAAATGAACAATATATTAAAATAAACAGTAATATGTAACCACTGAGCCGCGCTTTTGTTATTTTATGTAATGCCCTTAATAGTTTAAAATAAATTGTTTTTCTATCCAAAAATAAGAACAATTATTATTATTGTCTTTATGCGTTTTTTGAAAATTATGAGGTGTGACTTTTGTGATCAAATTTTTATTTTTGAGCAGTCCTTGGTTACTTTGCGCATCGGGCACTGGCAACATTGAACATATAAAGAGAGAGAGAATCTGAAAGTAGTAATGATAATACATTAATAGATTTTGAATAACAATAAAATTTAAATTGCTTATTACATTCATTACTTTATTATAACTTACGGCAATATATATATTTTTTTTAAACTTAAGGTATAGCGTTATGGCCATAATCTTACCTGATCTTAAGTGACGATACGGCCCAAGTTGGTAGACACGCTAAACCTGTGGAGGATTAATTCCAAAGAACAAATATTTTCTTCAATAATCAGCAAAATGGTCCGTAGTCGTAATGGATGACGCACGGTGGATCGCTTCTGTAGAAGAGGTTGGACTATAGATCTGCAACAACCGATTTAAACGTTATAAAAAAACTTCTCTCTAGATGGCTGGGTTATTTTCTGAACCGGTGGTAGTTTTGACGTTTATTTGATTTGATTTGGTTTGATAAGAAAATTCCAATAAATATTAGACTGGGTTTATAAAGAAGGGAACAGGGAAAGTAATGTTTTTTTTTTTTAAAGAACTTGAATTAAACATTACGTAGGTAAATTGAATAAAAATTACGCCTACTTGCACGATTTTTCATTATACAATTTATCCCCTGTAAATTTAAATTACTTTATGCTATTTCAATTAAAGTTATACCATAAATGCAAGTATTATTTAAGTTTATCTGTCAGAATATTATGCAAAGTATTGCACGTCATATCAAAAATAACGAAAGAGTAGCATAATTCTTCACGTTAATAAATAATCAGATCAATATATTCTTGTTTGTCAGTTTAACATATCGCACTAGACATACAATTCATTTATTTTATTGTCTACACCCAAAAAAATATATTAATAACGGGGTTTTATGTAAACCGTTATAATCGTTAGATAAATGTGAACCGTAAAAGGCACTACTAATTCATTGGTTCACAGAAGTTAACGGTATGAATACCGATTTTCCAATACTATTTTAAGCTCTATTTATAAATAATTAATTACAAGTATACTAAAAAAATAGGGCAGGGCACGCCAAATTTACACAGAAGTGAAAGGATAAAGTATGAATCATCGCACATCCGCAACTTAATTGTATGAAGTAGGCCATCTCTAATGTTACTGCTCTCTGGTAGTATCCTTTTAGTAGTCTGTGGTGATAAAGAAATTTGAGGTTATTCAACAGAGTATAGTATCATTTACCGACTTATTGTCAGCATGTCAATTTTGTAAACTTGTATTAAAAATAACTATAATAAAAAAATTCATAACAAGAAATATCCGAAATGTCGTCACATACTCGTTTGTTTGTAAGTAACCTTCCAGAAAATATTGATCAGAGTGATTTAGTCAGTGCTTTCACAAAGTACGGTGAAATAATTAGTGTAGATTTAAAAAGTAAATCAGCATCTGATGAACAGCGAAAATTTGCATTTATTACACTCAGTGCTTCAAATTATGACATCGAATCATGTAAGTTAATTTCTAATTTAAGATAAATATAAAGTCAATGTAAAATCATAATGTATGTATTTTTATAGGTATCAAACACTTTTCTAATGAAAATTATAATGGTAACAAATTATACGTGACACGGGCTCGTGAAAGCTTTTTAGAAAGGCTTCAAAGGGAGAGAGACCAAGCACATAAGAAAGAAACTGTAAAGGTATATTTTACTGTAACCCAATAAACTATAATTTCAAAGATGCTAAAAGAAGTCCTGTTATTTTTGTTCTGTATTACTGTTAATAACAACCAATTTCAGTGATTAACAAAAGTTAGAAAAAATCTATGTTGTTTCTGTATCTATTTTTTAATCTTTGTATTATAATATTGCAGGATAACTTATCAAAAATAAAGGTACAATCAGATAGTCATATAAGTAAATTAGAAGATAAATTTAATCCAAGAAAAAGGAAACTTTTAGACAGTCATGCAACAAGTAAAACAGAAATAGAAGCAAACATTGAAGTTAATAAACATACTGTATATAAAGATTTTACAAAACCACAACCTGGTAATAGTGAACATACTAAAGTATTGTCAGAAGAACAAAAGAAAAAAAATGACTCAGAGAAAAAAAGGATAGAATCAATGAAAATGAAAAGACAAGAATTTAAAAATAAGAAAATGATAATAAAAACTGGATTGACCAGTGTGGTAAGTAGTAATGGCAAACTGCTCAAAGTGGAATTATATAAAACAAATAATTTGTATATAATATACATTAATGTACTTATAATAAATTTGTAATAATTATTACAGGACAAAGTACATAATAAAAAAATATTATTTTCTGATACTGAAGATAATGAAATAGAAACTAATAATGGTTATAACTCAAGCCAAACACAAATAGAAAAAAGAAGTTTATTTGATGACTATGACAGTGGAGATGAATTAAATTTTGAAATTAAAGAACATTTTGAAGGGAAGAAAGGTCAAAAGGTATATTGTATATGAATAGCTTTTTATATTTACTGAATATGTTAATATCTCAACACTGTAATATTTATAAACAGGTTTTGGATTTGCAATCAAGGTATAAATCTGATAAACGTTTTATATTAGATGAAAGGTTTGTTGAAGAAAAAGAATCTGAAAATGAAGGGAATCAGATTGAGAGATATGACAGTGACAATGAAGAAATTCAATTGGAACAAACTGATGAAAAAATAAAACAGCTAAATATATTAGGAAATGTACTTGGTGTTTCCATAAAGAGTAAATCTGTGGAACAAGACAATAAAAAGTCAAAGTATGTATATAAATGTTACCTTATATTATTAAAAAAGCTAGTGTTCATTCAGTGGTCAAATTGTACCATAATCATTACTAATTACTTTCTTTTTAAACTTCTTGTTACAGGTAAGAATGAACTATTTTTCATAGTTTATATAGACTTAACATTGTGCCCATTATCACACCTGATGTTAAATGATGATGTGACCCAAGATAGTGGGCACACTAATCCTAGTGGAGGGACTGGCTCTCAAGTGCAACTGCTTGAACACACCTAGAGGTATTTGTCGGCAGATTTTCAACTTAATAGTGGTAGCTAGCCAGGCAGCCATTAAAACCATCAACTATGATTTCATCACAATGTTTTCCTTCACTGAAACCGTAAGCTCATTGTAGGTGGATTCATAAGCTGTCATTGTATCATTACTAAACTAATTGTTTAACTGATTTTAATTATTTTGTCACATCAGGATTAAAATGGGTATGCTTCGATATGACCCGTTACAACCAGAGCATGCAAAATTTGAGATTACCATAGAAGATAATAAACATGAACTAAACAAGAAAAGTAAAAAAAAGCAAAAGGATAAAAAAGAAGAGAATAACCAAGAAATACAGCCAGTGGTAGAGACAGTAGAAGTTTCAAAAGAACAATTTTATAAAGTTAGTGAAACACTTAAAGAAACTATAGCTCAGCCCTCATCTTTTAGTTTAAGAAGTCTGTTTGCTAAGAGTACTGATGTAGAAGTTGGTAATTAACATTTCAATATTTTAAATAAAAAATATATTTTTTTAATAATTAGATAAGTATAAGAACCACTATGTTACAGGATCTTATGATCAAGATACAAATTATACACCAATTACATCAACTAACAAAAGAAAAGTTAAAAATCCCTTAGATCCAGGGGAGAAAAATCCTTTTGTCTATGATTCATCTGATTCAGAGAATGAGGATAATAGAGATGATAATAAAAAAATTGATTCAGCTCCACTAATTACTGAAAACAAAGCAGTGTGGAAAGAAAATTTATTCTTTTCACAAGCTGACCATAGATTAAAAGGTTTGTATTTATTTGTGAAATAGAATTTGTTACTTAAATAACATAAACATAAGAAATAATTATATAGTTTAATATTGACTTTGTTGTTTTATATATTTTTAGCTTTATCAAAAGTAAAACTCAATAGGTCTTGTATAGTTTTTTCAACAAATTAATGCTATTAATATTTGTGTACAGATTAAGTTATTATGCAGCATTAGAGTTCAGGAAGTTTTAATTCAGTTAGACTCCTTACCATGTAGTATGTAAATATGAGTTTAGTAACAGAATACATTAGTATTATATACTCAACATAGAGCATTTTTTTTTACCTGACATGCTGTAACAGTAAGGGCTTTA
This sequence comes from Actias luna, assembly GCA_039707435.1. NCBI lineage: Eukaryota > Metazoa > Arthropoda > Insecta > Lepidoptera > Saturniidae > Actias > Actias luna. The sequence goes on along the minus strand of JAZHAC010000006.1, from coordinate 7,815,403 downwards.
ACAGCTTCACCAAACTTTTACGACATAGAGCAACTGCTAGTGCAGTGCATGGTGATACTGCAACTCCTAAATAAAGTAATTATAGAATATTTTCTAAGGACTCTATTATGTTAGAATTGCTAAATGATTACACTCCTCTCTCTTGTGGGTTTTATAGATATACAAGTTACTTATTCTACCATAATTTTGAACAAGTAATCAATATAGTAAAAATTGTGTTTTACTACATTCTGATACACATAAATAAGCATAGCACTTGCTATAGGGGCAATTTGTAGTGCCTAGACTAAGCTCATCTAAGTGTATAATACATAAGTAGGGTAGTAAAGGTCCAGTACCCAACTAAAATGCCACCAATCAAGACCAACCAGAACTAACATGAATATAGTGATGTATTCATTCCTTTTTGTAATTGTCCCTTTTCCAGATAAGTTAATGTATATTGAGCTGTCAAAGGCATACTTTCCATCATTACAGCTACAATGATAAAATACATTCTAGCTGTGTATGCCAGGCAATCAATTGAAATTTGTGTACCAACATATACAACAAACTAAAAATCAAGGGACCCCTGCATTTCCCTCTTACTTGCCAGAGATTAGGAAGCTCTTTCATGTTACACCCATTCCCTGTTGGAATTACCCAGCAGGACAGAAACTCCACCCACTTCAAAGTCTTCTGGTGACACCATGTAATTAGTCTGTAGACCCAAACAGCAGATTTATTTTTTATTAATTTAAATATCACTAAGTTTAAGAGCTTATATAATATTTGTTCCAGATGGATTGGAATTCTTTAACAAAAATACAGAATCAGATACAAAGAAAGAAAGAAGGGAGTTGAAGTCACTTATGAAGAAGAGAATTTATAATAAAGAGAGAAAGAATCAAATGTTCAAGAAGAAAATTGGAGGTAGAAAGAAGATAATGAAAAAAAGTTTTAGGAAAAAATAATTTTGTTATCATTTCAAAATGTTAATAAAAATGTATTCAAATTAAACAATATAATTATCATTGTTACTATTTAATATTTTTAATCATGCAAATTATCTCTTCTTCCAAGTTGGCTTCTTTCTGGCTCCAGGTTGTCCAGGCTTCTTCCTTTCCCTTCTTCTATGATCACGTGTAAGCAAACCAGCTACTTGCATTTTTTCTAACATCTCTTTGTCAACAAAACTACGCAGACCCCAAGCAAGCCCCCATCTTATAGCTCCTGACTGTCCTGAAGGTCCACCGCCTTCTATATTACATTCAACATCTACACAATCTTGCATACCAGTAAATATGAGTGGAAACATGACTTGTTCTCTGGATTGTATATCTTCAAAATAAGTTAAGTCTTTACCATTAATTGTTATTTTACCAGACCCAGGGGAGCGAATAGTAACATCTCCTCTAGCCTTCTTTCTCAAACATTCATATGTTGTAATAAAAGCTCGCCCTTCATCATCATAACTGGGTTTAGGTATTTCCAGAGAAAACTTCTGTGAAGTGAGAGGTTTTCTATACTTCTCAATAAAATCCTGACTTCTATAAGAATAAGGCAAAGATATAAGCCTCTCCATAACAACCCTGAAGTTTTCGTATTCTAAATCAGTAATATTCTCCACTAGAGTTTGTTCTAACTGTTCCTTAGTCAACCAAATACTTGCATCTAACTTAAGTTTTCCATTTTGATCAGGAATAGCCTTTTTTCTCATAACTCGTTCTTCAAAATTATACAACTGTTGTATATTTTCAGCTGCATCATATAATAGTTTAAAGAAATTAGGTTTACCCGTATAAAATAGGAAATGGTGTGGCCTGCCAGCTTCATCAAACTCAGCAGCTTTGCGTGCTGGAAATACTTCTTCCGGGGGCTTCATATGAGGACGAGCAGCAGGGTCATAAATTCCACTCGGGAATAAATATTCAATAGCTCGGTCAACATCTTTTTGTGTAAAAGTTTCTGGATCTTCTCCCATCATATTAGCTAAATGTCGCTTACCAAGACTATACTCAATGTGTTGGCGTTTCATAAATTCATCATGCTCTTTGGCTCTTTCTAAATAAGCTTTCATAGCTTTGCTTATTTTTTTCTTTTTGTTTAAAGTTTCCCAGTCAGTAAAATTATCGAGTACATTATTAGAGGTAGTACTTTTGATACTATATTGACTTGCAAAATATACTATCGGATTTCTATAATATAAACATAACTTGGCCGAAGGCAAAATATGCCTTATACTATTCAGAGACATTTTTAATGGATTTATTTACACGTGCATTGCATATTATTCACGAAAGTAAAATCAAAATCTATATAAAGAATTTATACACACACAGAGTATAGTAACAAAGCACTACACTCTACAGATCCGACAACAATAAAAAATACTATCATAGTCAAAATCATTAATATAATATCATAGATGATAAGTAGACACTCTACTCAAAGTATTTTTTTCAGATAAATTATCGATTTACAGGATCACCTTTCGGTGAATCGAATTATAATTCCTTCGTATTAGATCAATTTCAACCTATACCAGTTCCCGCTAAGAGCTCCAACAGTTAGAAATTATACGATTGTGGTGGCTGAATACAGCAAAAATCTCATATTAAAATACAACTTTTAAAATGTTTATGATCCAGTTTGCAGTTTGTATTCAAAACAAATTTTCAATCACATTAACAAGTATAATCAGTCAAATATCAACTCGAAATTAATTATTTTTAGAAAAAATCGATAAGCCTACATGCCAACATAGTAAAGGTAAGATGCACAAATGCCCAACACACAAACTTCGTATTTTGTTGTCTAAGCTTGAATCATCTCAATTATTTTACAAACTGACCGTCCAATTGGTTAAGAGACAACTCGGAACATTGCTGCAGTGACGTCAATCCAAATTTGTTAAGCTTTTTAGCCAATGCGTCCGAAACACCTCTTGATGTATCAAATGTTAAAGATTAGAACAGTTGTGTGAGCCTAATAAATATACATCGGTAAAACATCATAATTATTTGTCTCTGGTAATATGTTATATCAACTAACACATTATTGATTATATATGTTCTCTCTCGTATGTTCACACATTAAACATTTGGAAATTTTGGCAAATCACTTCAAAAGATATTTACAAGCACGCTATTTACAACATTAAGATGATATATGAATATAATTTATATAACAACGACATCATCCTGAAATATTAAAAAAAATAAATGAATATTGTATTTAGTGTATTAGAGAGATTGGAAAAAAATTGTGTATATTCTCTATGATTGTAACCTCAGAAACCCTACCTTAGAAATATACAGTGTGTAGGCTTGTATATTTCCTTTTCAAAACTTATCAATCCCAGATTTTTATAGATCATCATCTAATCTTTTCTCATTACCACCTTAGACACACCCGTAGGCGTAGAGGCTGGGGCTGTTACTTACAGACTTCACTGGCTTATGACGATCTTGTTACAACAAGAAAAGAGTCTTATGCTTTGTACCAGGATTCATAGTAAACATTCTTGTCTTACCAGACTTTTTACGGGGTCACTAATTGAGGGTGAGGTGGTCCGGGAGGCTGCTCGCTCGGGCTCTTGACACATATGTTGGCCTGTCTCAGTGCATGGTTTGGTTGAACACCCGAAGATAATTGAGGATTTCTTCTTACAGCGGATCTCCCTACAGAAACGAAACTCAAACGGGTAGTACTCATTATGAACGGATCGATGTTTTATCAAAGTTAACATTAGCTACTGAACAAGCGACAGTCAAACGCACGGGCCGAAGAAATTATGAATTTATAAAGCTGCTGTACAAAAGCGAGTCGTAATTTTCATTGTATATATTGTTATTATTTCAGTATTGAGGGTAATTATAATGTTACTGCAATTTTACTAGCCGGAGCTACCAATTGAGGGTGTTTTAACCCTCTAATAAAGTTTATAAATAAATATTACTTACAAATAACTATGTAACGTCCATTGATCATTTCACAAGTCAAAGAAAAAGGATTGCAAAAATATGTTTGATTTTCAAGATTAACTTCTTAATATTGTAAAAGTTACAAACAGTTCATTTTTATTATATACATATTTTTTATTTTAAAATTTTATTTTTCACTTTTCAGGATTTTATAAATGAAATTTAGCGATTTCGTCAATTATAGAACGGTCACATTATGTATAAGCTATAATTTATGTTTAAAGAACTTATATCCAGTAGCCCTAATGAATTAAATAAAAAAAGCTTAGTCTATTGGTTGGCGTCCGTTGCAACCGTTAAAATCATAATATCGTATCGTGCTATAAATAAATTTATATTAATTTAACTCTTAAAAAATAATTTTAAATATCAAAATACGTCTAAAAAGCTATTAGAGTAAATAATTACATGCTTTTATTAATTGTAATATGTGTGGCGTGTAATTGTACCTTTTTATATGTTTTCTCGCGCGTAATACTAGCTCGAGTGTTAGTTGTTTTGACGAGTTTAAATAGGGGTATCAATGGATAGTAATGATGAAGACACTGAATTCTCATATAACTTCAAAGACATGGTACTAAATATACAGTTTTAAAATACAATAACAATATTTTGCCGTTAAAATTGAACGTGTATTACTATTTAAACTTCCATACTTATGAATCTTTAGGACTAGATCTGTTCTGTTCAACCTACCAAATGGAGATAAAACATTGCCGTGTTCTGTATTAAGAATAATTTAGCATGATTGATAATTTTTAATAAAGAAATATGGGACCAAAGAATGTTTTTTGCAATGGCCAACAATTATGTTTCCTTTCTATAGAATAAGTGACATCATATAAAATATAAAAGTATCTTAGTATGGATTATCTGTATATATCTTTTTTAAATGTGTATTTAAAATGCCAAGGTGAGAGGGTCATGTGGCAAGATTTATTGGGTGCTAATCACCCACACAACCTACTAAAACGCACCACGGTGAAACTGCTAACTCTCATGATCACAGAGACCAGGGACAGCTTTCTCACTTCATCTAATCATAATCTGTATATACCTAGAACTTCAAAATTAATAAATGCACCACTGTTTTAATTTCTTATTTCTTTTAGTGTGTATCTGTAAAAGGTCCAAACTTAAGTACCTACAGAAATAACAATATGATGAGGACAATGCAAATGACTCGTGGCTTTGGGCAACCAGAAGACACAAGATCTGTGTATGACCAAAGAAGCATTAATAGCAGAAGGGGAATGTCGCCTAGGTCAATTCGTAGTGTGTGTGACTACCAACCGAGAAATTTCATGTTCTCTCATTATCCAAATGGTATACATTCAGAATCAGTGTATAATTCTCAAGGTAGGGATCCAATCCGTAATAATAATTAAATATATATGTAGAAAAACTGCACTATGATTTTACTGTTATTGCTGTTACTTCTTTAATTTATAGTATGTTATTTAATAAGTACATATATTTTTATTTCCCTAAATTATTTCGCCATAAGAATGTATTAATTTACAACTATATTTATATTAGTAAATATGAACAGATTATCTAATTAATTTGTTGATTATCTAATGTAAATAACAAATTTTTATTTATGTTTTTCCATAGATTAAACTAATAGTTATTGTTGTCTTAAATACTTATTTTCAATAGTTTTGATAAATTTAACTAGGAATTAATTTAGTTATAAAGTTATCATTCAGTTGAAATTTATGTTTAATATAGCAAAACATTGAAAAGAGTGTTTATTAGTATGGTACTTTATCAACAAAAAAAAGGGTGATCTTAATGCAATGTATACCTTTTGTGTTTCAAGTATGTGGGTGTAATGACATTAATATAAAATTGATCAGAACTACTATATGCTAACTAATATGAAAAAATAAATATGTAAAAGTTTAATGTTGATTCAAACAACATAATATTGTCTGTGACATACTTTATCAAATGTTAATAGAAGTTTTGTATATTTTCAGAAACAAGAAGTTATGCTATTGCTACTGAAATAGCTTTGTCTCTTCGTAAAAACAATAAATTCAACGAACTTGATGTGGCGATTATTAAAAGTGCATACAAAGTATTTTTAAAAAGATATAAACAATTAGATTTTGTTGACCAAGGAACTGACACATCTTTAAGCAATGATGAAAATGACAGTATCAGATCTACAAGGAATTCTATTTTTAAGGAAAACATATCTGTGTGTAAATCAACTAAAGCATATTCAACCACCTCCAGAAAATCAAGACAAAAAAGTATATACTCAGGTCGCTCTGCACGTTTTCGCCAAAATTCTAATCGAAATATACGTTCACTGAACATTAGTAACTTACCTAATAATTCACAAATTGAAAAATATAGTAATCAAACATTACAGAAAGACCGTTTTCAAAATGGATACCGTTTTCCATCTCAAAGGTTTAATAGATGGATTGCTGCCACTGCCATAACAGAAAATATGTGTAAAGCACAGCCAACTGTTTCATGTGATGTAAATAAGTTTAATGAAAACCTTACTGTAGATAATAATACAAATGAAAGGAACCATGAAGACATATTCTCAGAAGTACCAGTTGAAATAAATAGTAACAGAAAGGAATCTTGTAAAAGAAAACTTGAGGAAGATAGCAGTACTGCAAAGACAAGGGAGAAAAGACCAAAGCTGTCTCCAATTAAAAAGATTACTGACATAAAAGTGACTCAGAATGCTAAAGTAATGGACAAAGACAAAACAAGTGGTTTCTGCTTTGTCAAACCTTCACTACCTATAACAAAGACATCTAAAGCTAAAATTGTAGAAAAACTGGTTAGTAAATCTGCAGATACTTTCATAGATATTGCTCCAACTCCAGAGTTAAACATTGCACCAGATGTTGATGAATCTGTGAATAAAAGTTTTAATGAGCCCTCTGAAAATTCAACCAACAATGTATCATCAAGTAGACCAAGTTTTATTAAAAGAAAATTATTTACACAAAAGCTTGATATTGCAGAAAATAAAAATATAAGTTATGATAATGTAAACAGTCCAGTAAATAAATCCAATCAACTACTAAAAGAGAAGAATAAAATAAGAAAGTTAGTTTCAAATCAGTCATGTTTAGACAGAGATGTGAGCCAAGAAACCAATGTTATAGATTTGATTAATAAAATTGTAAAACCAAGTCAAATTAATTCTACAAATCAAAATAATAAAGTAATTCATGGTAACAAAGAAGACAAAAGAAACGAATGGGATGTCGATTTAATAATGTCCGGAGGCCAAGATACCCAGGGGAGTGATACATACACTGACGAGGATATCTTTGAACAGAATGCTGCAGGTTGTACAAAAGAAAAAAATGTAGAAAGAAATGATAAAAATAAAAAGATCATGAAGGATTGTCAGGTTTTAATAGAAAATAATATACTAATTAATTCTAATAGTAAGTCTACATTAGCAACTAATAATGCTACTGAAATATTAAAAGCTTCAGATAAACAACAGAACCATGAAGCCAAAGGTAAGAGATCTCATTTTGTACCTTAACATGATTAGTAATTTAAACCAATCTTTTTTAACACATCACGTTTGAAAAGGGAACTTATGTGAATGGGTTATTTCTCAGCATACATGTGTAAGAATATGTTCACATATGTAACATATCTATTGTGATAGGTTTTTAGTGTGGTAATTCTATATCTCACATGATTCTTTATTAAAACGAAATATTCAAACATTATTTTGAAGTTTCCTTAATATTGACGAAAAATTTAAACTATCTCTTTAAAATTCATGTTTTCGTTAGAAATATGTTGAAAAACGTGTTATAGAAAATTAGATTCTTTTTCTTTTGTACATCTAACAGGTAACATGATGTAAGGTGCTGTCAAACCTATATACTAGTTATAGTTTAAACAACATAAATTTTTTTTTTATGCAAATGTCCATGTAAGCAATGTACTTAATATTAAGTGTAAAAGTCTCTTAATAAATGTGTATAAATAAGCATAATTAACTTATATAACTATTTATTACATAACTGAGAAATATTTGCACCATTCAACTGCCAGTTTTTTTTTTGTTTTTCTTAAATATCTTATATATATAGTACATAATCTGATTAAAATGCACCTTGAACATGAACCAATTAATTAATAATGTTCTTAGTCAGCTATCTTATTATAAAATAATATCTAAAAAACTTGTGTTGTTTATATTTACAGATAAAGAAAGTAGTTCGAGTATTATTAGAAAGTCATTTTGGACTACTGACCTTGAAAGTGATGCTGAATGCCAAAATACAGAGAAGAGGTGTCCGGGATCTCTGAAGAAAGATAAAAAAATTGGTAAAAATATTGTATTTATTATCAGACGGATGATGGTAAGCTGGGCCTCTAAAAATATTAGTCATGTTTACTTTTCGCGACTATAGATGTGAACATATGTGGTGTTAAATTATAACACAACTGACATATACACTATTATAGAATAGTATAATTTACTATATAATTATATTTTTTAATTAATTAAAAATAATATTTAACCTCAAAAAGTTTCAGTTCCTATGCACCACATAATATATATATATATACTACAGGCATATGTTATTGGGCTGTACTTTATTACTATATGTTCTGTCTACTTGATAATACAGTCTATTTCCACGAAATAAGGTATTTTAGTATTATATATTTGTACAACCGCGATTGTAACTTTGTTTCATATAATAAATGTTTTAATTGTAGGCAACAAAAGTAAAACAAAGATTCGTTTAAACAATTTTTGGGATACTGATCTTGAAAGTGACATTGAATCTCAAGCAGTACAAAAGGAGTTACCTGTTACACTGAACAAAGATAAAGGTAAGAGTTTTTTTTTAATTATGGCTTCTGTCGAAGTATGCAACAGTTATCTCAATAAAGGGGATTATTGTGTAATGAATAACTATGTTTTAATTATATATATACTCCAGCATTAACCAATGCTATTGACAACTCGATATTAGTGAGTATATGGTAATTTTTAAAAACACCTACTTAAACGATCCCTTATAACTAAAGTTATCAAGCTATAAGGATATATATATGTTTTTAATACATTTTTATTAGGCCATCTACTTCGTTTCAAATGTCACATGTGATAAATTATTTGACTTAAAACTTTATCCTGTTTCCAAATGAATCATACATTACGTGTACCACGAAAATATATATGATTTACCTTCTTATATGAATATTTAAATTAACCTAATTTGTTTATCAAAACGTTTCAGTGCATGCCGAAAAAAAAGATGAAACAGTTGCAAATCAATTAACAAAAACTGTAGATGACAATAATAAAATTTCAAATAATACCGAGCAGAATTTCGATAATAAGTCGACTTACAGTTCTACGACGTATATTGATAAACTGAACAATACAAATTTTCGAATAAGATCACATAGAGCACCCAAGAAAATAAAATGCTGTGCTGAACCAGAATTATCAGTTAATAAAACTGTTGCTGTAAATGTACAGTGTAGTACCCGACATGTGGACAACTCAGTTGCTAAGAATAGTGTCAACAGCAAACCTATGAAAAGTACAAAACTTGTTAACAATAAAAGATCATGTCATACTTCTAAGGAAGCAGAAATCAATAAACCTAAACACACAGACATCGAACAAGATGAATGTATACAGAAAGCAACGGTCACTAAGATGAAACCTAAAAACAATACAAAATTGAATAAAATTGAAACAACAAAATCAAACAGAAATAGTGGAATAATTAAGAATAAAGTGAAACAAAGAAAAGTATCAAGAAAACATATTGATTTAACGCAAAGTGTGTCAGATATATCCTTTTCATTATTAGAAACGTCTGTGATGACTAGAAGCAGGACAAGGACTGTTTCTAAATCAACAAACAAGTAACAAGTAATTCAACAGTTTGGGAACTGAAAATATTGATTGATGGAAACACTGCATTGTATGTTTCTAATAGTTTTCGACAAAGACGGAATCAGATGCGACTGTCTACTATTAAAATACTAGCTGATGCACCCGGCTTTGTTCGCGTTTTACTCATCAACCGTGTGTGATAGTGAAATCCTGCAGGTGTCTACTTTGTGACAGGAATATCCATGACAAATTTCAAGGCAATAAGTCTAATAGTATTGCAGATATCGTGATGAATCAGTGGTATTACACTAATATATGCATAGACTAGGTTAAAAATGTAATATAGTATATGTTTACATAATTTTTGTTCACCTTAAAAATGTTCATGATCATATGTTCATCAAAGAATTTAATCAAATACTCTCCTATTTACATCTCTGTAACATCTGTTGTTCTAATATTATAAATAAATTTCAAAGTGAGTTTGTCTGTTTGTTACACTGTCAAACCAAAGCCGCTGAAACGATTATGATGAATTTCGGTATTATTGATTATTTGGTACTCTCAGGACAGTAAATTAAAAAATATATATTCAGTTATGTTTGAGCTTGTGGCCTCTCGGGCCCGGTGCCCTATGGCTATGTACCATATAAAGCTTTGCTACCCTATATAGTTAGGCGTCTACTTACTAGTTGATACCTACAATTTTGATAAATTTTTATACGGTGACTAATTGTGTCCGCGACTTCGTATTATGCCTTCCTCAATGTTTGCTCTATCATGTACAAAAAAAAGGAAATCCAATTGATAGTAACTAAAATTGGCGTATTCAACCAAGCAAACAAACTTTTCCGCTTTACAATATTAATATATGACAAAAATGATGAAACTTTATCATAAATTACAATTCCTCCACGATTCAAAGTGAAAATTGCATCATTTGACCGAAAAAAAAACACTACAAAAGTGTGATACCAAAGGAATGTAATAAAAATGTCACTAAATTAAAAGTTCATAATATAGCGCTTTATAAAGAAAAGTAATATGTAATGCTGATATAAAATATTTCTATATAATAACATTTTAATAGCACAAGTTCTATTTAAAAATTTGATGACAATATATTTTTATTGTATAATTTTGTGCGTAAATAATTAAGAAAAAAATATATATACTACATCTACTATCAGATTGGACTTAAGCTGTTTCTTTTTCAATTCATTACTATTCTCGTTATTCCGTTTAATCGTCTTAGTACTTTATTCGAATAAAGTCATCCACGAGTATATATGAATTCTGCAGCTTGTTGACTATTTTAATCTCTCTTCTCATCATCTTATCTTTTTAGTATAAAAAAGAAAGGAATTCCCTATAGTTGTATCACGTAAACATACAATGTTATAATAAAATTTCATATTTATAACATTACTAGCTTTTACCGGCGGCTTCGCTCGCGTTAATATTGATTTTGTCAAACAGATTGAATAACGCAATAAAAAATCCTACAAAATTTATCTCTCTCTATACCCCACTTCTGAAAAGTAAAAAGTAGCCTGACATCGGGTTCAAGGTACCATCCTGTAGGGACATGTAATATAATAATGTTTAAGTAGACTAATTAAATGTGATCGCGTGATTTATGGAAGTGTGAATATTGCATATAAATGAGGAAAGTATCTATGTGTGTAGAGACGGCTGCGCCCGTTGTTAAAGTGCAGTTTACCGGTCTTATAATATAGTCAGTGAACGTAGCACGTCTATTATTTCATAGTCCCAGATCTATATAGGTAACCCTATACATTACCTAAACATCCAAACAAACTCACTTTCGTATTTAGAATGTTAGTAGGGATAAGGATTAACGGTTCTGTAAGGGACTACCCCCGCTGTCACTCAATTTAGCAAATTAGGACCTGTTAGTTATAGGCTCGCGAATGTTTGTTTGTTTTTTCGGCAGCAGTCCAAGCCGAGGTTCGGCTACTCTGGTACCCTTGTGCCCGCTGCCTCGGGGCCGTGGGCCCTCAGCATTCGTCCTAAAAGTTCAGTGAAGCTGTCAAAACCGTTAAGGCTAACAGCGTATATCAGATGGAAAAAAAATAGGGATAAGGATTAGAAATAATTATATTTTGCTAATTTTGTTTATATTATGGCATATTTGTCTATGTAGGCAATTTCGCCACTTTCAAGTAACCATAAAAGCAAACCACACAAGTAACACGCAAACTCACAACAATTATAGGTTCAGTGCTTCTATCTTTCTTATACTCTCGCACGGATTATCCTATAGATGTAATATAGTTGTCTCTTTTTACTGACGCTTATTCGTTTCATCTAGTTTCAAATCACACCAAGCTCACGACGACCAACTTGCAAGGGTGGACACATACTTAATGCCACTAGAGTTGATTATTGACCGCTCGCGTATAGGTGGAATGGGAAAAATTACGATCTTAAACGTGGGCGTTTTTAACGCAAAATGGAACGTGGCTATGGTTAGGTTTTGAAACAACAAAAATGGCGTCCATGTGTGAGTAACTAGTTCCCTGAGTATTGTACTCGTAAAAGTTTGCAAGTTATCATTTTTCGATAAAAACAAATCAAAGCAGTCATGAGGACTGCAGACAGAAGTGAAAACTTAAAACTATAAACAAACACTTGTTGTTTTTGAATATCCAAATTAATTGTTTGATCTTAAATTTCAACTTGTAATAGGAACAGCGTTATAACGCGTCACGTGAACATGTCGATGACGACTTACATGAATTTACTCCCCATTCAAACCTTCCTCTTGAATCTCATTTCAAAAATCTTTTCATTTCCAATTTATATCACAAATGTTTTAATAAAATGCACCCTGAGATAAAAGATCAATTTTTACAACATATTTTCACATATGAATGCGTTGCCTTTAAATTTCGACCCGATGACAGGACAACCAGACCACATATATTCAGGACTAATTAATATTTATTTTATGATGATTTACAATTTTTATATTTGTATCTATCGGCAAGCGTGTTGTACAACAAGTATGTTTTTCACTATTAGATAGACGCATTAAAGTTTACCTTGCTTACATATTCTTAATTTAATTATTTTTTTAAACCATAATCTATTCAAATAAATACGCCAATTATATATAAAATGTTAATGATAATATGTTTCATGTGCCATTATTGAATAGTTTTGTATTTTAACTTGTAATAAATACTTTAAGGAAGATATAATTTAATTGTTAAATTTTATATTTTAGTTACAAGACAAAATGTTATAGTTATAAATGAAAATATTTCACAATAGGTATTATTGTAGAATAATTTTATTTTTACGTTATATGAAGGTTATATGTTAAGCTTATTATAATTAGGATGGTTATTTTTCTAACATGGGCGCTTATATCTTATATTATAATACTATAAAGCGGAAAAGTTTGTTTAAACGCGCTAACTTAGGACCTACCAGTTGCATTTCAATTTTTTTCATATTTGATAGAGCATTCATCGACAAAGGCTTTTAGGCTAATTTAACATCACGCTACCACGAATAAAATATTGATTGATTAAAGTTTCGTACAAAGTCGCGGTCACAGCTACATTATTTTAATTTGAAACATGGGAAAGGGAACAAACGACGTACATACACTATTTGAATTCTTTTTTACGACAAATAATGATCTATTGTTTACATGATATTAATTTGACATTACTCGCACGTCGTTTTGGCGGAGCTGGTAAATGCCAGGAGCATTAGTAAAATTAAAAAAATGTATATAAGTAAAAGATGTAGACTACATTTTTGTACATAAATGAAATAAATGAGTACCTATATTATTAACTCACACTTTTAATTTTTTCAGTACCTGCAGAGATTTTATTTAACGTATTTTTTTTTCAAAGTCACCGCCGACAGTGCGAATATTATCCATTATCTTTACAACTTCTAATTATGACATGCGTCCAATTACAGGTCTCTTTTTATAGAAGTTGAACAATGTGGAATACATTTTTATCTATATCTACACGTATAAAAGTTAACGGAACCAAATCATTACATCGAATATATTTTTTTAAACTATAATTGGGGCGTTCTTTATTATTGATAATAAAGGCTAAAATATAATATTTTCAATTTTAGTCTGTTTTCTTGTAAAAATGCATCACTTTGACAATACTGGACACATTTTGTTACATTCTTTTGACATGGTGATAGTTAAATAGACCAATATATAGGAATACATTCAGTTCATGAAATTAAAAGGTACCGTGGGATAAACGATAAAACGCTAAAACTCCAATGCTGATTACCAAGAAAATTGCTACATTTATACTTGTCGGCACCGTCCAAATCGGAACGCCAGCCCCACCAAACGGCGCTCGATTGAGTTAGTGGGGCGTCCGCAATCGAGTGAACACCGTCGTAACGACTTACTGTTTGGTTGACCGACGGCGCGTGAGGACGTCCCTAAATCTATCGCTCGTTCTGAGAGACCTACCCTATTAATCTTACGTGCCTACCTCTACATACTGTTTGTAATCTAATAGTTTCAATAATTATTATCTAATCCGTGATACGAGTTTGTTCTATCAAACTACCCACGGCTATAGAAAATGAATCTCGCATGCTAAGGTTTAAACGCGATAACCGATGCTGTGGTCAGAGTTATGGACTACTGGAAAGTGCAGGTCTTCCAGGCGATATAGTATTAAATAAAACTGAAAATCAGTTTGTGCTGGGGTATTTTTTTTCTCAATTTATGCTTTTTATCCCATTGGTGGTATATATTATGGACACAGAACTTTCAATAAAAGGAACCTGTATTACATGATATATACTACACCATGGTTATATGATATCTTTACGCAGGCACAGACACACATACAACGCTCGGACCCTGTAAGAAATACCGTATAATGCCTTCTATCTCATTCTCTCGCACGTTCTATCTTATAAATATATGTGGTTGTATCTTTCGTTTCATCGATGCTAAAGAATTTTTCATTGTAAATATAAAAAAAATTAAAAGCATTATGTGGCCGTCTCTAGTTAAAAAGAAGAAAAAAAAATTGTTTTCGCAAGCACACATGAGCCTCGTGCGCAAGCGCGTCGGTAGAGGGGTTGACTAAGATGGGAGGCAACGAACCGGGCGCCTGCGACGTACAACAGAAGGCCGTACTTGCACATACGGAGAGTAGAGACTGGGAGCACCACCTACTATGGACGGAAAATTGAAAAATGTCCAGCTGTGTACTGAAAATAGAGATTTCAGTACCTGCCGAAATAGCGTTGGCGTCCTATAAACTACGATATGAACATAGCTGTTGTAGACGGAGTGAAGTTTACGGAGTTCATAAAATTTATCCTAGACTACGGCAGCGCCACCTTTATTGGACGCATTTTTACGGACACTTTTTCTTATATAGAAATGGTGCTCCTGGTCTCTACTCTACTTACTTGCACAGTAATGATAAGTTATAAAAATCCATGCTAGTATGTTTTCCGAGATCACTCTGCGCATACCTAATTTTCTTATAATCGGTATCGCTCGCTTATGATTTTCTTTAAGTATCCAAATAAATCGAATTTATTATTCAAGTACTAACTTCTATTTTCATCCTCACACCACATGATAAACTATAATCATTACGCAGGCCAAGTTATTCCCGCAGGATGCTGGACAAGTCAAAGCTATTCCTGATTTCCGGCAATACGATCGTCCGAGAGTCGCCGTGGTGTATTTTTTAAAGTGCAATGTCACACAATGAGTTACTCCACACATCCCTCTCGCTGCGAATTGCTTAGGCGAAATGTGCGTATACGTATTTTTCATCACGTCAACAAAAAAAAAGGTAAGTAGATACATATACACTTGACAGATAGCTTTGCCTAGTCACTAATCCTTGCTAATATTATACATGTGAAAGTGAGTTTGTTTGTTACGTTTTCACGACGAAACCACTGAATCGATTATTATGAATTGTGGCATAGAAATAGATGGGACCTTGGAGACTTTTCTCACCAAAATCTTATTGGAAGTGGGGTAAAGAGAGGAATACACTTTGAGTTTTTTATTGTGTCATTCGATTTGAGAAAACCAATATTAACGTGAGCAATGCCGCAGGTAAAAACTTGTCATATTCTCACTCACGCCAAGCTCACAACGACCCATAATACCTTATCCATACTCAATTTCACTTGTAATTATTGTATACCGACGTAAGCAGGTGGTACATGAAAAACCGCTGAAGTGGTCGCTAAGTAGAACGTAGAGATATAAATGGTACTTGTTACAGGTTAAAAAAAAAACTATAGTTATAAAGTCATTATTTTATTCGATAAGACATTCACAATCTGAAATCGAGTGGCAATTAATTTTTACTGTTAAGGCAATTATTTATGAAGGCTTAAAGTAAATAAATAATCTATTTTTATCTTAATTAGCAAACATCTTTTTTCCCTCCGACATATCATACGTCCCGCGACATTCGGTTTCTTTTTACTAAATAAAATTAATAAGAATATTTTAAATACGTTATTTGCCCACATCGTCGTTAATATTAAGGATAAACTCGAATCTACATCCTGACTAACCTAAATGAACGTCCGATTTACATAACATCATACGAAACTGACAACAGATATCGTAGCAATTGCAAAACAAAAGAAACATTCAGATCTAACCATAATTCGTATTTTTTTTCTTACAAAATCACGAACCAAAATTCAAACTTCAATTTACGATATCTTCAACACCGATTTCAACAGTAACAGTAAACCTCTTGTAATAATTCAACAACCTATTAAATGCACGTTGATTCAGGCAACTGTGGCCCAAACGTCTAAGTAAACATAAAAGCAAAAGCAGCGATATTCACATTCTTTGAAAAAGACGTTTATATTAATTAACTTTCATCACAATACACGCAACATTTACTTACAATAAGGTACAAAGCTAGACGTACAGCAGGACAGAATACCTGATATCAGTAAAAATCCCATGTTGCTTCCTTTGTTGACACACGGGTTCAACATTCTTCATACAATTTTCGAGAAATTTCAGATATTAGTTAATCAAATCATTAGTGATTGTATTCCTCGGGAATTAGTTCCTGATATCAATAAAAATCTCTAATGTTGTTTCCTTTGACAAACAAGTTTAACATTCTTCATACAATTGTATGAATGTTTCAGGTATCAAGATTTCAGATATCAGATTCAAGAAATTTCAGATATTAGTTAACTGACATTAGTGATTTTTTATTCATCAGGAATTAGTTCCCGATATCAGTAAAAATCCCATGTTGCTCTTCCTTTGGGATATGAGTTCAACATTCTTTATAAAATTTTTATTCATTAGTTAACAGAGTCACTAAGAAACAAAATCAACAAATGCCCTCTTTTATTATTTGTATTTTTATATTATTTCAATTACTCCCATTTTAATAAATATCAGAAAATGGGTTTGCAATACCCATGTTATAGTTACACTATTGAGAGTCTATTAGTAAGCAATAGTTGCATGTATTGCCTAAAAATAATAGCCACATCTTTTTCAATGTTATTGCATACTGCCGCTTAAGCGTCTATATGTCTCATATGCGAAACGCTGAAATGATCACACAAACGGTACATTGCACAATACATGACTTCAACATTCTTCATACAAATTTCGAGAAAGTTTAGGGATAAATTACGGAAATAAAACGGGATTGGAAATACAGTCGGGAAACGGCGCTCCCATGACTATGCAGGAATGTACTTAGATATGACACAGCCATGTAGAATGATGTTCATATGACGGTGAAATTTGAAATATTTCATCAAATGAATAGTGAAGATGGATGGATGACTTCATACAGCTTAGTCGAGTTAAAATAAATCTATTTTATAGGAACCAAGTGTTAGTCGAATATACTCACTACATACAAATAATCTTGATAATCCTTAATCACCACAAAGTGAACAATATCATCATCCAATATAATCTTGTATGTTTGTTCACAAATGGAACAGATAGATGATAGTTTTGTTAATGAAGCATCATTCTGGGCCACTGTTTACATATATATTATCATTAACCTTATAATATTATTACGACTCATTGGCTGTGAAATACTAAGCACTAGAATCTGTCGATGATTATAAAGCGAGATAGTTTTCGATTCGATATAATATACAAAGAGCACTATGATACGCATTAATGTTAAATATATGATTTCTCAATATTCATCCTCTTCTGGTGGATGAGGGTGCTCACCATCGATCTCTTCTGGAGGTGCAAATCCATCCTGAAATAAAAAAATGTATGGTAATAAAATCGCCTTTTATATCATCTTTTTTTTCATTCTTATATATATATAATCTAACCTTTTCAAGAAAAATATTGTAAACAACGATTGTACTTTTTGAAAGGAGAGAGGTTTTTCATTCCAAATTAAAAAGTATTTGTGATATCTTTATAAACATTTTTCTCGAAATTCATTTTCTCTTGTAGAGATACAACATTTTTCCTTAGTATTGTCACTACAATGGAAACTGGTATCAAAACATTACAAGCGTATTGGTCGCATGATGATTTTATTCCATTGTACGAAAAACGAGATCGATTCTCTTGAAAATCATATTCACAAGTAAAAAGATGCTTTACCGTAAAATCATAAAGTAGGAAACCGCATAAAAATGAAAAATCTTACGCTAACGTTACGGATGTTGTTTTGCCGGCTAGGGTATACCCCGCCGCGCCGCCCCATAAGGAACTTCGTTCCAATAAAACATAAATAGCATTTACTTAGTCGCCTGGACTACTTATTTAATGGCATTAATCAATTCAACAAATGCAATATTCATAAGAGTTGTTTTTAAATTACCTAACCAACATGGATAAGTTAATCGAGCTAAATAATACACGCGGAAGAAGGATCATACTTATTGTAACAAAAAAAAAAATACTATAATTTAAATTAAAATCGAATACAAAAGGTAATAAAAAAATGTTATAAATGAAACCGTGGGAAGGAATAAATTAAAACTGTGCGCAATCAATTTACCGAGAATGAAAATACAGAAAAAAAATGATACTCAATACAACAAAGTTAATTTCACACTTGATTGATATTATTTGCTGTGTCAATCAGTTTTTGGGCTAAAGATTTTTTTTTTTATAGAATTTTGAGTTATACAAAAATAGTATATATATATACTATTTATTGTTAACATATTTGTAAATTTGTTTTTCATATGGTATATTCTAACAGTATTTGTTTATGTCAGACCTATATGAAATAAATAAATTAGAGGCTTTAGGTAATGTTAGGCATTATTGTCAGGCAATAAGTTCAAGAATCACTTAAATCAAGTGTTGGTATCTACAGTGGATATCATTACTTTGATGATAATAATATCAAACAATGACTACTTCTCTGTAAATTCATGAATAAACTAATATGAACAAAAATATCTTTTTTGGTGACTCGACTCCAGGACCCAAATGTTTCCAAATCATTGGTAGTGTTTTAACATTCAAAAATACCTTATTCGGGCCTAAATTTAAGAATTACACTTTTATTTTTAATCCATTATAATATGCATTTAAGTATTTTCTTAAAACCTATGAAAGGTATACATACCTCAGTTGCATATAAAATATCCAAAATCTTTTGAACAATCGGAGCGTTCTGTTGTTCTTCCATCTCCTGACAGATCACTTCTATATCCCGTAACTTCCCGAAATAAAAATCCCTTTCTTTCTCAAGGCCATCAACAGTCGCTTTAAGTTCATTTACCTGTAAATCAACATATTTCCATACAGTATAGAAGGAAAATCATACCTTTATCACAAAATATGAGTCAACACAATACATTTAAACATGTTTTATTGTTTATTACAAGAATTATAAATTATACAGTATTAATTAGATAAGTAAGGCGTAACAGTTTGTTGCAAATTTTAAATACTTACTTGATGGGTGAGTTCATCGATGACCTTTGAATCACCTTTTCCAATTTGATTCGCTCTTACCAAATTTACTGGAGGAGACTTCACTGTGCTGGTTGCTTTAACAACTGTCAAAAGGAACATACCCATTAATTATGAATAAAATAAAAATAATCTTAAATAATTCTTTGTGTTAGTATGATCTTAAATAATGTAGTGTAAATATAATACAAACAACATAGATATATAAAGTGAGGCATTTACTAATAACCAAACCAATAATTCTGTGCGAAATAAGTTTGAAAAAAAAATTAAATTAAATTAAATAAAGACACTAGAAACATGCTGTGTAAATATTGATATTTTACAGGTGCAAAATGAGCAGAATATGATCTTATACACATACACAGTACAATTACAACATATACAGTATTAAGTATATATTAAGTTTCTATCAGATCATATTTTACATTAATAAGATACTATATAACTATGTAATATTATTATATTGTGCAATGGTTCTCTTTAGATAAAATACTATATTTTGTTATTCTTTATAAAGTTAGTACTTTTTTATAATGAGAATTAATAATATGTTAGTTTAAAGAACAAAAACAAAGTAGTACTACTGGTGTGGGGTCTAGCTGCGACTTTGGCGACAGGCGCCGTTGGTTTCTTAGGAGCGAGTGAGGTGGCAGCCCTCGGGGCGCTCGAACCCCCGTGCCCCATGGGCAGACCCTCGCGCTGCGCCACCGCATCATATTCCGTGCCTCCATAGTTGGCATCAAAGAATTTCTTGAACCATTGCAAAAATTCAAAGTTGTCTTGGAAACGACCCTTCACCAATTTGTCAATGGGTACTATCTACAAAAGAAAAAAGTGAAAAGTAAAATAAAAAGAACCAACTATTCTACAGAGGGTGTGCTCTAGTTGTATGGGGGGATTCTTGTTTATATGTATAATATATACACCACATCAAGAAATAAAACATCATCAATATTTATGATATGAAGACTAGTATTAAAATAATAACAATGATATTTCTGAATGTGGTTTATATGTATCAAGGTACTCTTCAAATGCATACTGCCAGATGGTTGGTTGGACCCTGGACGGCGAATGCGCAGCTGTGGCTGACTTAAGGCACCTCCACATAGAGGTACACCTGTTTCGCAAGCTCCAGACCCTATTGTGATACCACCACGAGCATCAAAAGCATCATATTCACGTCCATCATAGTTTGCATCAAAAAATTTTTTAAACCATTGTAAAAACTCAAAATTATCTTGAAATCTGCCTTTTATCAGCTTGTCCACTGGTATTACCTATAAAATTACACTCTGATGAATTGTTAATAGCTCTTTACATATAGTTAGTAAATTTCTCAAAGTCAGTTTTAGACTCAGATAAAGTAACACAAGTTACTAATTGATGACAATATAGTATCCTTATAAAATATACAAAAAACTTGTGTAGTGGATATTATTAAAAGTTAATAATAAAATGGTGATGATGGTGATATTAGTTCAACAACCTAGCATTCCAAACATTGATATAAACTTTAAAAATTTTAAACTTTGGGTAGTTTGAATAATAATCTCTGCTTAATGCAAACATCTCTTAATCTGCTATAATAGTAAATTAAAATTGACACTCGAAAAAATAATCGCTTGGTTTTATTATGACTCCTAAATAATTAAGATCCCTTTCTTATAGGAAGAAGCTTATGTCAACTTTTTGTTTAAGATTAGGTAGTTAGAAAAGTAATCACTTTTATAATAGCAAATTAAATGCCACATGTAGAGAGAATCTTACACTTCGCTAACTCAGAACATTTGATAATTGTTTTAATATAGAATACCAGATTTTGTTTCACTAATCTAATGTTTCATTATTTTGCAATAAGTTTTCTATCAACCCTTTTCCTGAGTAAGTTAATAAACAGTTTAACAATATTATTAGGACACAATACCTTATCAACACCCATTTTTTTAAAGCCAGCTTGCAGTATCTTAAAGTTTTGTATGTACTCATGTTCTAAGTTAGTTTTAAATTTTATCCTCTTCATTGGTACACTGCCAGGAAATAACATATCCATAAACTGACAATATGCTGCTCCTGTGCATAGTTCTTCAATTTTCCCAAAGTTCGAATGTAAGCAATCGTTCACCCACGCAAGCATATCGTGCCGCGACAGATTTTCAGACGTTACATTTGTAGAATACACATTCACTGCCATCTTGACGAACGATCTGCCGTCTAAAAAATAATACAAACGGACTAATTTATAACATTGAAATATTTAGATACCGGCTAATAACACACCGCGTTATGCATAAGAAAAAGAAAGCTGATCTAAAAATAGGTCGTTCTATACAGTAGTTTCGAGAGGCCGCGTTCAATATGAAGTAAAATTAAGAGTCGTAAGTTTCTATAATCGAGGTTTTATTATCAAAAAAATATATAAAAGAAAATTACGGTAACCGTTCTTAGTAGGTAGGTAACGGATGTACTGCTACAAGGATGAGACGACTCATCAAAATTCTTGTACCGCATGACAAATATAACGAAGTACGCATAGATAAACATTACTACACATGACACTTACCACCTAAAGAAAGTTCTGAAAGATAACTTTTGCACAAATCTGTAAATATATAACGGCGAGCTAAATATCAATCAAAGCCTATGAATTTTGTCGAAAACGCTTGCCTGGCCTCGACGACGATGAACAACGATAATTGACAGTTTTTTTTTAATTGTTAAAGTCATTGAATGCGTATTCTTTAAGCCCAACCCCTTAGTATTTTTTAGTCTAAAGCAATATATAAATTATAATGAATAGCGGAGATTTCAAGAGTTATTTGTAGCGTAATTTTTGTTTACGGATTTTTTATGCAAGTATGTTCATTTAAAATTATTTTGATAATTGTTTGATAGATTTTCAAAAAATTATGTTGTATTATAATAATATTAGAATATTAGTCAAATATGTAAGCACATAAAACGAGAAACATAAAATATAGTCCTCTTGCGTACCTACAAAAATATTAACTTAAATACTTAGATTTTCAAAACAGTAATTAAAATATATTTTCGGATAGTTCATTTTCTACTAGTCTCTGCTTCAGAGTATGACTCATATAGAATGATTCTAATTACTTTATTAAATGTTTAGTAGGAAATTATTATAAATATCAAGTATTAAGCATATTATTCTTATATGTTCTAAAACAGACCTTTTTGTGGATCGGGTCTATTATCGTATTTTTTTAATTATACATAAAGTACGATTAAAGATATAATAAAAATGTGTTTAGGATGTTAGTGGCTTGGCAGCACTGTGTACATATTCTATTAAAATAAAGTTAGTTATTAAAGCATCAAATAGTATCTCTAGTGCTAAAAAATCTAGTCTCTCAATTTTTTTGTGTAGTATAAATAGGTGTCAGGAGGTTTTTGGCGGTATCTTGATGTGTCATGTTGTGATTTTTATTTTAATTCATATATTTGGTTATTTAGACTATATTGTTTTTTTTTTTTTTTTTTTTCGCAAGGACCTACACTGCTTGCCTGAGGGGCTTTTACAGCTTCACCTGAAGGGCGAACCTAGAGGGGCGAGCGCGGAAGGCAGGGCAACTCGAACAAGGGTGTCACTCGTGACCGAACCTCGGCTTGGGCTGTTGCCGAATCGCGTAAGAGAAAATCGAACGCGGTACTAGCTATTAATGAGAAAAAATAGATACGTTATAATAATAAAAAAGGAAAAATCGAAACTAACTGATCCCCTTCGGAATCTGAAAAAACTTATTTTGGTTTGTACTGTGCAAAGCGGCGAGACAAGATTGTACTGTGAGTCCTTCCTAACTAAATAGAGAACGACGAGAGTACCTAACCTAGTAAACGAATCCTAAGAACCGAGAAGAAGGCAATGAAACGCTGAATTATATATAATAAATATGAATAAATAAAAGGCCGAACCACGTTCAGGACCACGGGCGGTCCCTCACAGAACCACTATATTGTGTAATTTAGCTGACATTTTATATGATGTAGTGTAAGCTAAATAGCATAGGTTAAGTGAATTATGAATAACCATTCGGAACATGATGCATTAGTTGTGACAAAAACTCCCAAGAGACCTTCAACAAGAGAGTCACCATCTTGAAGATAGTTTCATCTGCTCAAAATGCCTAAATCTTATCACTTGAAAATGGCAGTAATAATCTATAAAGAGGCCTGAGTTGCCAAGAATAAAAAAGAAGAATGTGTCAGTAATTATGCGGAATATGTAATCTGTGATGTAGTAGGATGGCTCAGCAGTCATTACTGTTCCGATCGGTGATCACTGATCAGTTCTAAACGTAGTGATTACATTCTCTCTGATCAGTTCGATCAGTTTTAAATATTTTATTCAGACGCTGGGGTTGTCGATGTTTCGTTTGGTAAATATTGAGATCCGATATTATTGTGCGACAACAATTTACAGTAGATTACATAAATATTTTTCTTATTAATTAATCTGGTATTATGATCAATTAATGAAGGTTAATTTTACTGCTACAATTTTGAATAACTTAAAATCGTCAATATGACTGATTGTGATGAACATCCGACAGAAATTAATCCTAACATTAATAATGTTAGTGAAATACGGATAAAACGATTTCGTATTACTATGGAAATTCCTATGCTCGTAACAATGTTGACCATGTCGCTCACAGGTAAACAAATGAGATATAAAATTTATTTTTGGATAAAACAATGACATATCTGAATTTATGACTCGCAAACAAAAATGTTTATCTGCACAATCTAACCTTTTTTACGTTTTATGTTTTATCCTGCAATTGTTTTCACCAAAATCTGTGTATAGTTTCTGAAACTAAGAAAAACAATTAATATGTCTGAAATATAGCATAGTTTTTTTTTCCAAGGGACCTACACTGTTAGCCTGAGAGGCTTTCATAGTTTCACCGGATTAGAAATAACATAGTTCTTTGTTTTGTATATTAATCAAGTTGTTCGAGTGTCTGCGTTAATGTATGAAGAAGGTTAATGCATAGATTATACTTATATAGTTTCACAGTAAACTGCAAATTTTTAATTAAAAAAAAGTGTCTACTCGTTTGAAAATACATGCATGTCTAATTTGAAAACAGTTTTATTTGTAATTTTAAGGATTTTGTACTTTGAGAAGTTATGAAAATTTGAATTTTTTATAGACGTATCATCTTCATTTCTAAAAAAGTGCAACTCTGTTTTATTATTTAATTCTTTCGTACAGATGGATAAAAGAAACAAAATATATAAAGCTATAAGCGTCTTTTTAATCTTTTTCAATCATCAATCTCAATCTTTTATTATCTTTCAGATTTAAAAAAAACATACTAAAAGATATATTATATTTTTTATAATCATATTTACAGCAAAACTTATAAAACAAGAATGTAAGATTTTCAATTGCAGATATGGTACATGTGTACGAATATACATTCGCATTTAGAAAGAGAAAACCTTAAAGCAAAATATAAAATTGTGCAGTTACAATTCTTTGTTTTTTGTGTGTAAATTAATCCACGAATTACTTAAATATATATCTAAAAATTAACAAGGGGATCCCTGCGGCGCCGCACGCGGTATTACGCATAATTATATTCTTTTTGAATATTATGATTTCTGAAAGTATCATAATTATCATTGTAGGATCGGGCCATAAATATTGTTACAAAACTTCAGATCTTCCGATTTTAATTTTTTTTTCCGAACTAAATTTTGGAACACCTTTACTATTTTAGAAAATTCGAACGATTTTCCGCTATTTTACATATTTTTGAGGTGAGTGTTAAAGTACGATATAGAATGTAAAACTGCGATTACTTTTCACAAAATGTGAAGGGGCCACAAGTCATTTATTTTAATATTATTAAGTTATTTATTTTAGTATAATTTTAATTTTGACAGTTATATCATTACTTTTTCTGTCGAAAAGAAAATATAACAAATACAAAGCCTGTTAATTCTGTTAAGGTCAGGATTCGCCGCAATCCCATAAGACAAAAAGTTTAATCGTTAAAAATGAAAATGCTCTTTAGGACTTTATAGATGAGGCTCGATGCTTATCTTTGTATACTAAAATAATAACGCTGGAGAGTTTGTTTGATTCGTAATCTCTAATCGTGTCTTTGACGTGCTAATATCAGCAATAACCTTTTAAAAATTGTATTGTGCACTTTTCATCAAAACTCTGCACCTGGTCACAAACACAAACTATTTACGTCCTTGATAAGAGCTTAAGACTGACCCTCGTTTAGTGTAGATCTGAACTACCCTTGGTTAATTTTTAGTTTGGTCTAAATGTCTCGATGACATTGAAGTTTATTAATCTCTAGAGCACGCACTTACAAAATATCCCATGTAAACAGTACGTAATTCCATTAAAAGCCTGTATCAAAAATTACCATTTTGAATATAATAATTTTTTTATCCTCTTCTATAAGACTTCATAAAATAAGCTATTTTTTAAATAAATCCGGACATACATTTTTAAATTTAATATATTTTGCCACCTTATCTTTTTATACATGTGACCATTTCGAATAGAATTATTTATGTTTATTGTTTACTAGCTGACCCGACAGACGTTGTCCTGTCCTAGCTATGAATATTGAATTCGAATTGGTATAATTAATAATAAAAAAATATTATTCAAAAACATAGTATTTATTATTGTTATAAATGTTTTATGTCAACTGACAGTTATGTAAAATTAATATTGTCGTTAAGATTTTATAAATTTTCTTAATTTTTTAAATTACCCGCCCAACGTTCTTAATTTTTTCTTTCATAAGTACCTTCTCCTGACAATAATTAACAAAATAAAAAAAGCATTAGCGAAATTGTTCCATTCGTTCCCGCGTAATGCGATGACCAAGGGAAATAGAGATACTATTTTATATATTTGTCTATAAGACTTCCATAACTAATTCCATAATAATAAATTTTTGAATTAAATCCGAACATACATTTTTCAATCTAATAATTTTTCTCGAATTATCATTATACATGTATAGTTTATTTTAATAACATACGTCAATTAAGTAATTTAGAAAACCAGAACCACAAATAGTTTATGGAAGTTAGTTCTTTAGTATATTCCTAGATTAGCTATTATATCAGTATTGCACGCCTAATACCGCGACGTGTATGAGGTTGTGCCCTACTCTCGACTCGTCAAGATCAAGCAATTTTTTGCTCTTAAAATGCCTCTACTACAACCAATCATGTATTATTTTCGGGGACAACTACTAAAATAAAAAGTATATAATGATGTTACCAAATTAATTAACAATTATTATTATACTATATGTATTCATTTGATTATTTAAAACTTCTTTCAATGGTATTTTTTTATATATAACTTTGGGTCGGGGCTTGCAGTGCAAGGTTATCATATCCTAATAATATTTGCATTATTGACTATTCACACATAGTTTTGAGTGTGTATAATTATTTATTATATAGATAATATTTGTTTATGTAATTTTTGTTTTTATTAATAAAAACATAAAATTGTACCTTATTAGTCATTAAAGGCTAATATTACTTTGCATTTTACCGCATATCTCTATAAGCTTGCTCTGTAAGCGTGCAATTAAAAATGATTTAATAATATTTGCCCAATTTTATAACTTTTTTTAACACAGCTTTGCTCACAGCAGTTCATGGTCTCGTGATGTACAAAAACCTTCCGCAATGATTGCTCTATCAAATGCAAAAAGAATTCTTGAAATCCAACTGGTAGTTGTTAAGATTAGCGCGTTCAAACAAGATACAAACTTTTCTGCTTTATAATTTTAAAAATACTTAATATAGTTAGTGATTACTGGACGGTTCTTTTGTTCTACCACTGTACCATGGTAACCTGCACTGCCACTCTTAGGCGTTTCGTAGTCGGAGATTAGTCGGTGTATGCCCGATAATTAAACCACTGGCAAAAATCTGTTTAACTCAGTTAATCACTCAGTTAATCTGTTTAACTTTAAGTGCAGCTCTTTGTGTTTGTCACGTTTCCAGTTTAGGTCGTATATATAGTTGTAAAGATGCTTGCTCAGCGATTTATCTGCTAAGTATAGCGATGGGTCGCTAAACTCTCGGTGTTCGTGCTGGCTTTATATTATTAGTATGCTTAATATCATGTACTTGTACTTGTACCATGTAGGTACTTTCCCGCGTTATGATAAAAAAATGTAATGGTGTAATTAAAAAGTTTTAATAGAAATAACGCTTTTCTAAATATTATTTTTATATATTATTCGAAATATTTTTTAGTTTTTATGTTCGAATCAATTTGATATGATAATTTGGATTTTAAATATAAATGTCATTTAATTGAATTTTAAAACAGTGCTATGACTTACATTTTTTTTAATATATACTTTACAGATTAAACATAACGAGACCAGATATATTGAGAATAATTAACATCCGTTGTATGTACATAGATAGATACACGTATAGGCCAATGTTTATAATACGATAACTCCAGAGATATCGAGTAAAATCAAATACACTTCATAATTAAATATATAAGACTTATTAAAATGTTGTTCATTTTGAACAATCTCTGATCTTCTGGTTTAATAATATTAATACATGTAGTTCCGCTCGAAATGGTTCGAAATAAAGAATACTAATAAATATAGCGCACAAGTTCACACGCGGTTCATATTTCAGAAAAGTATGTAATTTGATGTGTTTATCACACAAAGAAACAGTTATGGACAAGGATCAAATACGTGGCCGCTAAGCGCTACTATAATGTTTGCTACTAATCCTCCATGAAGCCTGTATTTGAAAAGAGTACATGAATAATTATTGTAATTTTAGGGGCGGCTGTAAGTAATTTACTCCTCTACAGAACATGCGTTCATTCGTTAAATTATCCCGAATCGGAATGCAAGATGTTCCTATCACTTGACAGAAAGAACGACACGCAACATTTGGAAAAAGAGGTACAGAAATATGCAACGTTCGTGTCAACAGTTAAAAGTGTTATAGAGTCTCTAGCACCTGCTGTGCTCTCTCTGTACCTTGGAGTATGGTCTGACACATATGGCAGGAAGCCGTTGGTGGTGTGGCCGCTTTTTGGTAAGTTATATATATGTATTTCGTCTTTATGCTGATCTGAGGTCATTCTTGTATTACGAAGCAGAATTTTTGTAATTTTTTACTCTCTCCTTGTCACCAAAAGTAAACAAAACTTACACCCCCATCCTATACTAATGTAAACATTGATATAAATGAGACATGTCATTAAAAATAAGCTACCCCCAAATCCCACCCCCTTTTGGCAATTATGTAATACTTCTAAAAGTTTACTCCTCCGGTGAAGTAACTTCCGACAGTTGCCCTTTAAGAGTCAGTTCTTGCAATAGATTAAGCATGTCTACCATCTTGGACCATATTTTCATTTAATATCAGGTAAGAAACGTGGGAATAACGCTAAATCGAGTGAACTATGACAAAAAAGTGACGATGGATTCCCTACTTACTTAGGCGCCATTCATTATTCTTTTTCATTAGGCTTTCTCGGACTCCCATTTCTTACGTAGGATTTCGATATTGTTATGTTAATAAGCAATAAAAAATAAAAAGTTTACCGTCACAGGACGGCCGGCTGTTGTGAAATATTAGTGTTAGGATTTATTACAAATAATAAAAATGTGGAGTAAAATCATCACGTAAACATCGAATAGAGTTTCGTCAATAAAATCAATATATTTATCTTATTATTTTAATTACAATGATAATTGCAGAATACATATATTTTTAAATAGAAACAGTTTACACAAGAAGTCGAGGTGTGGTAGTATAAGCGCGCACATAACCACAAGGGACTTGAGAGCGGAGTCGTAGAGGAGGTATGACAGCGTAAAGAGAGCGTCTTTCCATGTGCCGTCATGGCAAGCGGATCAGAATTACGAACGATGACCCTGATTTCTGGCAACATGAGAGTCTGAAGTGTCACCGTGACGCGTTTTAGTGTTTAGTGTTGGGTAATTAGCACCCGATATACAATCACATACCCCTCACTCCTTTGACCTGAGCCTGGGTAACGTGTTTGCCCTTTGCGATGAGGCAATCCGTAAGGACTGGGATTTTAAATAAGACGTTAATAAAAAAAGGGTTGATTTACTGCCAAAACGTACCAATAGATGTTCCACATAAAAATTGTCAATTCGAATAAAATATGCAGTGATTCTGTTTTCGTTTAGTCCTTGCGAAATATGAAATTAACACGAACTAATATTTTCTTTCTCATTTATAAATTTGTTTCATTCATTTTAATTATTAAGGTAAATTGAAAATAAAAGCGGAGGGGGTCACTATTTTATATTATACATAATAACAACAGTGAGAAACTGGATTAAATAGTCGCCTGTGCTATATTTTTTATATACCTAAAAAAGATAATAAACACTTTTTATATTCCATTAGTGTGTACTACAAAAAACTACTTAATCAAAAAACCTGTTTAAATATTATATGATTTATTTTTATAACAAAATATTTAATTACTTTAATACAGTATTGCAACAAAGTGTACTAGATATATTTTCTTGTAGTTTTACAAAATCTACAAGACTATAAATAAATACACCTTTATAAAAAGCAGCCTGTAAATCAGCTAGTGGTTAGTTATAAAGGTTAGTTACTAATGAACAGACAGATATTGGCTTTTGTAATATCTAAACATGTAACTGACATAAAAAGTCGTCCTATTTGATTTGAATACTATTTTTATTGGACGCGGAAAAGAATCGCGTCTCTTAAAATTTGCATTTAATTATAACTTCACCATTGTTCAAAAGAGTATCCGATAGTTTATTTTTGCAAAAAAGAGTTGACACGCTAAAGTATTAATAGTTGAGGTGTAAAAATTCTCTTGCTTCTTGGATACCTGTGAAGATTCATTATTTAATTTCCTCCAAAAAATTTTACTTTTGGTACATACGTGGTTGTCTGTGAAATCTTTTTATTGTTTTACATTTATTATATAACTTTAGTGAGTATGTACATATATCATATATGAAAACCTGTTAGAAGTTCTTATCGTTGGTATAGAGAATTAAATAAATAATTATAGATAAAAGATATTACTTTTTTAAACAATGCTGACTTTTGGTAGCGTATTGACACTGCTTCGAACAATGTGGGTTTGAGTTTTTGTTTAAGGGAAGTAGTCAATTTGAAAATCTGCCGCCAAATCTGGTGTTTTGGGTGTACATGGGCGGCGGTGATCACTTACCATCAGGTAACACGCTTGCTCGTTGGCCCGCTATTACATTAAACAAAAATCGAAATGTTACCTAGTCACCACCCTCAAATTAAATATCTGTCGAAAACACTTATAGATTTGTTTCGATAGTTGGTTGCACTTGAGAGCCAGCCCCGCCTGTTATTCTCTGGAGTCCAGCTGTTATTTAACATTCAAGTTAGATTGGGTCTAATAAATAAAAAAATCTGCCCTTTTTCTAAATATGGTAGTATATAAGATGTAAATATTCGTACATTGATCGCTAATATAAAAGACATTTCGAAGAAATCGAAACCGTAATAAATTATACGAACATTTTAAAAATCAAATGGCCAATATTTTATTACCTGGTTTTAGGTTTAACCTTAGTTGAAACGCCTGAATGCATTTTATTGAAGTTTTATTTATAAATGTGTCGTGGTAATGTGTATAAATACTTTTTACTTTAATTATCACTAAATTATAATTTCCGTCTAGCGAACACCATATATTTAGACACCACATAATACTTAATTTTTAAGTTGAAAATTATGTATTACAGTTTTTTATGTACGTGCGTGCAAATTAATGTATAATCCAGTTTATAAACAAGAATAAACAGATTTGCAAATTTATCACTTTTAAATTTTAATAAAGCTATACATACTTAAAGGAGAAGTTCGACATTACTAACATTAATATTTGACGTGCACGGACGAGGATCTAGCTCTAGGTAGATCTTCTATCTACGATCTTCAAGACGATTTAAGTAAATATAATTTTCAATTATCGTATAAAACTTAATTTTTTTTTATAACTTGTTAGTTGTTTAAATTTAAGACTTATCTGACGCGCAATTTTACTGTTTTATACGGAACAAAGATAACCATAATTATGCTAAAATGAATGTTCTTTCTTTGTTTTTATAGTGGTACAGTAAAACATTGCACGGTGTTTGACGGTGAGTTTGTAAGCACATGATAATCCATAAAAACGGTGACAGATCAGTGTCCCATATCGATGATCGTCATTGACATTCCAGTCTACAGTTGGATATATTATTAACTAGGTGATATTTTAACGTACCAACCCAATAGAAAGTTACAGTGACTTCACCATGTGCTTTGGTGTTTGCGACTCAATCGGATACAATAGTTTTGTGCCTAGATGTGATAGTTTTTATATAGAGAGACTATTCGCTAAATGTAAAAACTAAGTGGTGTCTATGTTTTTTGTTGCTTACCGCGTTCTCTTTGCTTTACAATGAATACCTATATCTCTTGCAGAATGAGGTAGTCTCGAGCCGTGTCTATAATACTGCATACAGTTGTGCTCAATGGGTTTTTGTAGTAGTTTACGATATTACAAAGGTCGTTTTTTTTATAAAGGTATATATAATAAGTTTAGCGTTATGGCTACAATCACACATGATGTTAAGTAACGATGTGACCCCTTGATGGTCACTAGAGAGGGACTAGCGCTCAAGTGCAACTGCCGGAACATACCTATAGGTTTATGGCGGCAGATTTTCAACTTGAGGGTGGTAGCT
This sequence comes from Actias luna, assembly GCA_039707435.1. Lineage (NCBI taxonomy): Eukaryota > Metazoa > Arthropoda > Insecta > Lepidoptera > Saturniidae > Actias > Actias luna. Next base: position 7,782,784 of record JAZHAC010000006.1, on the reverse strand, counting down.
ACTCAGGCGGGCATTAGGAAAACCCCTACCACCATGTTATGGTTTCATCACTATGTTTTCCTTCACCAAAAGCTCAAAGCTCATTGTATGTAGATATGAACTCACGTCCTTTGTAGCGGCGTCTGTACACACTGCCAACTGAGCTATCATCACTTTTTATTTTGCTCTAGGTAAGCTATGTAGATTTATGTTTTGGGTAATTTTTGTTATTTTTAATACATAACAAAGAAATCGTTAACGGCTTTAATATCGACATTTATTTTTATCAATATATTACTAAATAATAAATCTTTTTCTTATATAAATATTGTATACTATTTCTGTTTTAGGTATAGCAATGACCGGAATGTTAGTAGTCGTTTACAGCATGCTACCGAACCTGGGACCTTGGTGGTATATACTGGTAATAATACCGTATTCTTTGACTGGAGGTATGACTATTCTATTTACCGGTGCTTTTTGTTACTTGAGTGACGTCACTACCACTGAAAGTAGATCTTTGAGGTAAATCCATCATAAAGTTAATATTACTTCGCAAATACATTTTTCTTGGTTTACTCTATATATAGCTCTCTACATTAAAGTTAATGAAGAAAGATTCGTTGCCAAGTTAGAACAAAAATGGAAGAAAAATTAAATAAGAAGAAATATTGTTTTTAGAATGACTATTTTGGAAGCATCAGTTTCGGCAGGTAGCGTTGTGGGTGGACTTGCAAGCGCATACGTGTTAAGAGCTGTTGGAATTACCTATTTACTATTGATAGGAGCAGCATTGAACGTTCTTGCTTATGCATTCACAAATGTATGTCTAAAAGAGTCTTTGCCTGAATGTGCTCAAGTAAGTAGTAAAACAGTTTTTATCTTCTCCCACTAGTTTTAACCCGCGGCTTCGCTCACGTTTATATTAATTTTGTTAAATCTAATGACGTAATAAAAACTTTCATAAAAAGTTTATTACTCTCGTTACCCCAGTTCCGAAAAGATTTTCGCAAGACAAAGTAGCCTTATTACCGTCTCCAAGATCCCATCTGTGTCTATACTAAAAGTTTATCACAATCGCTTCAGCCATTTAGAAAACAATCAAACTAACTTTCGCATTTATAATATTCGTAAGGAATATGGAATTATCGTTAAAACGTATTAGTTCTGAAACATAAGAACACGAAAAAGAAGGATGATTTTGTAACTTTGGTTGCTCTTAAGGACAACAGAACAGGACATAACGACAATTCTTAAAGATAAGCAGATATAGAATCGAGTTTTTAAAAATCCACTTTGGTTGCTATAGATATTTCGAGACTGAAAAATTAGCTGGTTTATTTTGGTTCATTCTATATATACACAAAATTAAGTATTTCAAGTAACATATAAATACAGATAAGATATTACAAATACTTTAGATATAATTTGAATTTACACTGGTAATTTTTACATTTACAAGGTCTATATCCGCAGTTATACAGGAATTATATATTTAAATACACAAAACTAGTTTCAAATTTTAACGTAGTATTTTTACGTAGTTCAATGATAAATTATGGATTTTGGTTTTGAAATGAATACATTTGCCACTTCATCGACCTTGCTTTAATTATTTGCAAAATTATATTTAGTCATTTTTAATTTTGATACATTTTTGGATTCTCACACACTTATTTCCGTAGGGAATAATTTATGCCTATTATTGAGTCGCTTAAACGGTTTTTCCAGTTGGTTTTGATGTAAGTGAGACAAAAGCTAAGGAAAGGGTTAAATTTAAAGTTTTAAAATACTGCGGCCTTTATTATTGATTTTTTAAATTTCTCTTCAGTTAGGATCGCTTATGTATCTAATATTAAACTGCATACAAGTATATAAAAAGGCGTTGATTCTTCCGGGAATAAAATATCCAAAAGCATCATTTTAGCTTTACATTTAAAATGCTACTAAATGTTGATTTTTAAGTAAGGCGTGGTTAAAAATTTGTATATATTACTTCCTACAAACTTAACACGTTAATGGACAGTAACGCTCTCGCGTCAAGATTATAAAAATGAAACGGTAGTACGTCTGTCGACGTCCAAGTTTTTACCTTTATACTATCGCTACGCCCGAAGACGTTCGTTTTTACATACTGTTATACAGGGCGGCATGTTATGCTGTTACTAAAGGTACAATTAATGTCTGTGTATTGGCACATCACAATATTCAAAAACTCATTCACAGAAATTATATCAACGCAGACATCATCATTTTTTTGTTTCGCTATACACACACACTACGCTTGTGGGCGTCGTATTTACATACGATCAGTAGGGTAGTACACCGCGGTGGTAGGTCTATGTGTAGCAACACATTTTCACATGCAATTGTCTTTCTAAAAGGTAAATTGTGTGTGTTTTATGTACATGTAATATTTTGTTTTATAAAAAAAATCACTAGTTCGTTTAAGAGATTTGTAGAATAACAAATAAATTAAGCACTTTGGAACAGTCACATCTGACTAGTCCAAGAGTGCTAGGAATCTGACGATCTAACTGCACATAATCTATCTATGACATCACCTAAACATCATACATAATTATGTCAACGTGATTCAGACCAATTTCTGATATTGAATTAAAATGATATATTTACTGGAGTGTGCGCTACTTTACAATATCTGTGTGATACTCTAGTATATATAGGAACTAAAATAGATATAGTAATGAAAAGCTAGTTTATTGAGGGTAATAAATACAATGGTGTTTAGTGTATGATTAAAAACTCACAATCTCGTATTAACGATGGCTTCAGTGTTATATAATTTTTTAATCTTGATATTCTTAATAGGTTTAGTGTGGTACTAATCTCAACTGATGTTAAGTAACGATATAGCCCAAAATGGAGCCTAGGGTAGGGACTGGCTCTCAAATCCTGCTGTCACACTTATTTATAGGTGTAGGATATAAATAGAAGGGATAAAGTGTCAACTTGAAGGGTGGTTACTAACCAGGCGGGCATTAGTAAAAAACGCCTTAACACCCTTCTACGGTTGCATAGCGATGTTTCCGTTACCGAATGATCAGGCTCATTAAAGACAATTAGAATTCACGCCCATCGACGCGGTGTTCACAAACGCTACCTGTTGAGCCAATATTTGTAATTAATATACACTGAGCAAAGTTTTTCACTCAGCAATGTTTTTTATCTAAGATTACAACAATGTATAACCACATTAAGGCTTCATCTCTTTTGGATAAATATGGATATGAAATTTCAGAGAATAATATGGTGATCAATTGAGATTATAGATACGGGTATGAAATTAATTTTACTCAATTGTTTGATTGTTTCCCATTATATCTCTACTGTTAGTTACTTAAGTCTTTTTTGTTATTCAATAGTTAAATTAGATTAACTCTGTTCTTATCCGAAATCATTCGTTACATTTTATATTACGGGTTTCAGATATCTCTTAATTCTGATTTGTCTGATAATTTCGGTTATGGTACTTTTTAACATCCCTGTTAAAAAAAAATATAATCTTAACTGTAAGTAAATCTGAAGACTTAATCCATTATTAATTTTCAGGGTGGACTTAGTACAGTACTGAACTTTGAACTCGTGAAAGAGATGGTAAGCCAATGTTTTAAACGACGCCCGAACCATGGCAGAGCGCAGATTCTATTACTGACAATGGCAAATAGTTTGTCAATATTTATACTTTATGGAGTAATGGGCTTGGAATACTTATATGTAAGACAAAAGCTGCATTGGTCATTGAAAGACTATACTTTGTTTTCCGCCACAAATACAACGATATCTTTTATCGGAGGGTTTGTGGGTATTATATTCTTCCAGAAGTTATTCAGAATTAGTGATTTAGCATTCACGCATATCGCATTTGTTTCGCTAATAAGCGAATTCGTAGTTAAAACTCTAGCAGTCAGCACATGGCAAATGTATTTAGGTAAGGCTGAAATAATTGGAATAAATTATTGTTACTAAATATAGAACCGATATTGAATAAATATTTAAAAAAGAATGCATGTAAATCATTTGCCACTCAAGCAAGGTTGAATAAAGGAATTAATTGAATGACCCATTAATGTTTCATATATGTACGGAAAACACAAAGCGCACCTCAATATTTAAAACCATTGAATATATAAATAATAATTAAACGCCTGTCGTTGTTAAGCGTATTATTTTTAGAACGGCTAAACCGATTTGGCATTTTTTTTAATGGTATAAAATATTTACGGAATGTATTTTTTCCAATTATAGCATCTCTGCCTGTGTAGGTAATTTCGCTAATGTCAAGTGAGGAGGATTTACGCAATTACTGAATAGAAAGTAACAACTCTGAACAATTATCTGTGGATCTCTGAAATAACTAACTCACTCGAACCCACGGCGGCCACTTTGGCGCGGCGGTTGCACCGAGGCAACAGCTTTAACCGCTAGACGTTGTTTCTTTTAGTTTTTAATTACAATTAGAATGTATGCCGTAGCTGTATTTACTTTTGTTCTTTATATTCTTAAAAACCCCCCAAAAAAAACGTAACAAGTTGTGCTGAGGCCACTTTAATAACTACTGGTCGTTATGACGAGTTAAGATTTAATGACAGCGGTGACCACCGATAGATGTCTGATCCCTTGATGGTTATCATTATTTTTGGACTGTACTGTGCTTACTATCAGGGAAAATGCCGTCACTATTCCATGCAACAATCAAAAATATATTAAAAATATCAGAACATTTAGCTCAGTTGTTTGGATGTCTCGTGAGTTAAAATCCCTGCAATGAGTCTGAGTTTTCGGTGTAAGAAAACATCGTGATGAAACCAGAACACGGTGGTAGGGATTTTTCTAATGCCCACCTGGCTAGCTACCATCCTCAAGTTGAAAATCTGCCGCCAAATACCTATAGGTGTATTCCGGCAGTTGTAATTGAGAACCAGTTCCTTCACTAGGCTTAGCGTAACCGCCTTGAGCCACATCGTCACTTAGCATCAGATAAAATTGTGGCTACAGGGAACGTTAAACCTATAAAGTTTTAAAAAGAACAAAATATGCTGGGTTACATTTAATGAATATTATGGCTTTTGTAAATAGTATTTAAGGGATAGTTTTTTAATAAACTATGTATTAAAATTAATTCAAATTTGAAGGTGCTGGAATATCTGCATTCAAAAGTTTATCATCGCCTTTACTAAGGTCATTTTTGACAAAAATTCTTCCTTTAGAGGATATGGGAAAAGTATTTGCATTGATGTCTGTTATCGAAGGTATAGCTCCTCTTATCGCACCGCCGCTGTATAATTCATTATATGAATTAACCATATCTGTATTCCCGGGTGCGATATACGTATTGAGTTGTGGTATAGTCGGAATTTGCATTTTGTTTGTGGGGTAAGTATTTTTTATATAGTTATCAGTAGTTTACAGGTTTTTAACATATGTTTATGGCCTCTATAGAAAGAGGGTGATTATGGCAGGTTTAATTTATCTCTCTTCAAATCTCCGGGACTTCTGATCCGATATAAAAAAAATTAAACTGATAAAAACTACATTATCTTATGCGATAAAAACGAAGTAGTGGGCGGTTAATTATTGATTAATTATACGTAAATAAATATATTAACAGACTTTTTAAAATAAATATTTAATTAGTCATTATTTTAAATTTATAATAATATACGCTAAAACTTTCCCGTATAAAAAAATGACATGCCGAATACGTAATTATTGCTTTTAACATTATTTTGATTAAATCTCATACTATGTTTCTATTTCTATAAATTATGATTTTTAATGTTTTGTCTATGTATTTCTAATTACTAAAGACGAATAGTCTAGTTTCTCTCTCTACAAAGCTCCGGAAATACCTATTGATCACATGAATATGATAATGATTACTTTTAACATTATTTTGATTAATTTGAATTTATTATAATACTAGCTGTATGCGACTTTGTTCGAGTGGAAATGAAATTTTATTTAATCAGTTCATAAATGATGATAGAATTATTGAAATAATATTCGTATAGTCCGATGAATTAATTGTGCACCTTGTTGGAATGAGAATCCTCTCGTTAAGTCGCCTACCTGCTCTCCGGACACAGTTTCCTGACCGTCAGATTACCTATTTGTTACCAACACAGTGTGGGTCGCCTCGTGTACCGTCACGTCGACCGTTTCTCAAAACTATAATTAGAATACATTGTTTATAATTATGCTTTTTGCGCACAAAAATAGAACATAAAAATGACGTCTTCGACTCTATGAGAACAGATTAGACATTGTGTAGTGTATTGTGCTGTACCTACAAATTAGTCAATTTAGTCAAATTAGTAGTCAAAGTAGTAAAATTAGTCATTTTAATATTATCCTAATTGTTTCAGCATTGTGCAATACTACAGACGGGGTACTTCAGAATTTATCAGCGAAATGGATGAAGAGTCATAACAATATTTGCACATGTAAAACTGGAGGCAACTTTGCAAGCATAACGATATTGTGATATTTTGAATGTCAAATAAAACGAAGAATAACGTACAGGCAGGCATAATTTTGTAATTACTATATTGTATAGTATCTTTTATTATATATTTAGATCGTTTTCGGTAATAAAAATAGCAAAATTGTGTTCATGAAAAAGACTCGTATATATAAGATATTATCGCTATTACCGATATATCGCTTGCCATTTTTTTGAATTTACTATAATACTTATAGATATATTACGTAATGTAATAGAATATGTACTAAAACTCGGCAAGAGCATACATCTGTGATGTAAAAAATAACCTTGTATTTAGTAAGTTTTTCAGTTATAAGTACAACAATGCATATTAAGATGATATTATAGCAATTTAATTATACAGTAACTTAATTAAAAACTAGTCGTTATGTGGTGATAGGTATCTTATATTTTAGAAAAATTTATAAGTGAAAAAATACACTTTGTATTATTTTTATACAAATACAAAATTTTATTAATTAGAAATTCGATGTATAATATTTGAATAAATAGTTTGTTAAGTTTTATTGTCGTTTGACACGAACTTGCCGGTTCCGATGATAACAGACGAAGCCAATTGGGATAAACAAAGATAAACAAAATGAATCTGTAACAATAAACTGTAATTCAACGTGTTGGCAACATGATTAGCGAACATATGGATGTGTTAGCGTATAAATGATAATGGAATGTTAACGTACGATAGCATCGCGTTATCGTATAGAAAATGCGATAGTGTTACATTCTATTATATAACATACTGTCTGGTATTAAAGCATCGTGTATCTAGCTAACAATCGTATAAAAAATATATAATATAATAAAGTATAAAAGTATAGAATGACTTTCTACACTCTAAATCGACGACATATGTCAACACTAAAATCCTGTGCTTAGAGCGTGCTAAAAGTATGACGTTTTTACTATCTAACTGTGAACTATAAATATATTGAGGTTCAAATGTTTTTTTTTATCCTGACTCGGCATAATGACCGTATTTCACCTGATGGTAAGCTCACTACGGTCCAGGGACAGTAGCGACTGCCGAAAGGGAAAACTTCCTCCAAATACTTCTTCACGCCTCATTTAAAGCTCCCAATTTTTATATGAAGGAGGTAATAATTTCGCTGTCCAGCGCTGGTAGATCTGCTAAGGAAAGGGTGGAGGGGATTAGGTCAAATAACTCCTCAGAGCACACGCCATGATGTAGTTGATAGAACACGCTAAGTGAGGATATATTCCTACACAGTTGAAGCGGTTCTTAGCGGTCTGTATTATCCATAATGCGAGCAACCCATCGTTGTTGCCTGTCCAGGTCATCTAGGAGGTATTTTGTGGATCCGTCCTAAAGATGTGAACAGTATTTCATACATGGCGGAACCTGAACTATATACAGGAGGCACAGCTGATCGGCCGGGGGAAAAGCGTCGCACCTTGGCCAGGGATCTGAGTCTCCGTGATGTGCAGGATATGACACTCCCGATGTGATTTCTGGGATTCAGTTCGGTGCGAATACGTTGCCTAGGATATTGAAGTTGTCGCGGAATGCGAGTAAAATGCTCTGAAGAGATTGGGCACCCACGCACCTTACTGTCGTCTGCATAGCTATGGATTCTGCCCAATGACAACATGATATCATTGATATGCAGAAGAAAGAGAGTAGGCGAGAGTATAGTACCTTGTGCAACTCCAGCATTAACTGTCTGAAACTACGACTCGTGACCGTCGACGAAGATTCGTATTCACCGCTCTTCCAGAAAGCTAGAGACACATCTGCACAGGTTGTCGGGAAGTCCGTACGCCTCTCAAAAGGCCTACACCCTATCAAAAGCCTTGCATATGTTTAAGACCTAAACAAAACCTTGCCGTGTATGTTATGTGAATTTTAATGTTTTTATCACGCTTTGATTTCGGGGTGTTGAGATATACGTCGATTTAGTGTCTAGACTGTCATGTAATACAGTTTTTTAACTTTACTGTAACGATTGTAGAAAAAGACAAGAGTTGACTAAGGTAGAGTACATTTTAGTATTAGAACGGTATTATGACGAAATTACAATACCGGATAGTAAGCAGACTGTAATCCAAAAACAACTACGATCATCGAGCGATTTGCCAAATTATTGACGATTGTCACTTTCGAGCTTCCTTGAAATATACTTTGAAACTGGTCTGATATACCTACAGCAATATTTTTCAAATGGTCTAAATCGACTTTAGCGTTACAAATTAATAGCTGGGAAATTGTTCAAATGCGAATTTTATCCAGCGGTCATTAAAAACAGAATGCAAATTTCTACAATTTTTTTATGTTGACAATTAAATTTCAGTCTCATAGAAAGAAACAAATCAAACTTTTAAATTAAGTACGTAATAAAGCACATTCTGTGATTTTATTTAGCTTAGAAGTTGCAATTGTTGATATTGCAACTAATATTACGTAATTGTAACAAATTTGGTGAATTTAATTGTTTTAGTTATCAAATCAATTGGAACCGGTTTAATGGGTCATTATATCTTTTACCTCGATACGATTGACTCTTCATCAACGCACAACCGCGACCACTGAAAGTAGAAGTATGGAAATTGGTAGAATCCAATGTTCCTACCGATTTAAGGTTATGCCTTCTTTATTCTAATGAGGTGAAAAGAGTGTAAAACATGATTTAGATTCTTTTTTAGATTTTGACTTTAAACTGTCGCCTTCTGTTACTCTAATACTATTAAAAAAAATAGCGCTGACTTTTAGTCAAGTAGTAAGTTAAAATTCCATTATATCCATTAGAAGTTCAGTTACAAAAACATTCATTCTATTGCATATCCTGAAAGAACTCTTTTGTTATATAGGACAAAAAATACTTTCAGTGTTAACTCATACATAATATTACGATAATTTCGTAGCAAAGCGCCGTACAATTAAATGGAAAAAGAACGCCAACACGTACTGTACGCCAACACGGGTAACACGGTAGGTACACTCTCCGATAGCAAAAAAATGGTTGTTATACGCCGAGAATCGAATCTAGAAATAACGAATGAATGTTCCACGGGTCTCATAAATCTAAATGAATTCTATAAATTTTAACTCCCGAAATGGTATAATAATTGTACCCAGTTTCTTTTTTATTAATATATATCTAGCTATGTCCGCGACTTCACGTAAAACCAAAAATTATTTAATAGTTTTTGCCCACTTTTGTAACATTTTTCATTACAGCTTTGCTTCTTTCTATTGGTGGTAGTGTGATATTAAAAATAGCCTAAAAAACCTTCCTCAATTATTGCTCTTCAAATACAAAATGAATCATTGAATTCGACTAGTAGTTAACTAGCTTTGACCGAGAATTCGTTCGGGGGGAACTAAAACTTATTTAATAATTATTGGCCGTTTTTGTTACTTTTTTTTTAATACAGCTTTGCTCCTATAGGTGATAGCGTGATGGTAAATAAATAGCCTTCCTCAATTATTACTTCATCATACAGAAAAATATTTTTTGAAACCCGAATGGTAATTCCTATTCTTAGCGCGTTCAAACAAAACAAACTTTTCCGCTTTATAATATTAATATAAATATACATTTAATGTTATAAATGCATGGTATGGACAACCATACACGAGGTGGAATAACCTCCATAGTGACACGCTTCTCAGTGTTGCGTTTCAGGATCGGCTGGCGCATATGTGGTGCTTTGCTTGGGTAGTAGGGCTTTTTCTAATGCCCATCTGGCTAGCTATACTACCCTCAAGTTGAAAATTTGCCGCCAAATACTTATAGGTATGTTCCGGCGGTTGTACTTGAGAGCCAATCCCTCCATAGGTTTAGCGTGTCCACCATCTTGGACCTCATCGTCACTTAACAGCAGGGGACATTGTCGCCATAACGCTAAAACCTATAAAAGTATAAAGATCTAGCAATTAAATGGGTTAAGCAATGAAAAAATCTCTTCCTGACGGGGACGCGCTTAACCATGGTTGCTGATGATAAAAAATGTTCTGGTATGAGAGCTCTGTATATCCAACTGCCGAGGGCTTGCAGGTGCTTGACGGCGACCACGCCCGATAGACTGCTAATCTGTCGGTGGTCACCATAGCTTTTGAATTGCAATATTATATAGGATCTACGTTAAATAAAAATTTCCCATGATTGGGTCGTTAAAATTCAATATTGGTTTATAGTTCCGTCAGAATAGTATATTATTGCCCGGACGGATCACCTATCATATGTTTTAAGTATTATGTTTTCCTATGTTAAAATGGACCCATAATGAGTCACAAGGTACCTCGCGTTGTCGTTATAGGTCAATCAATGCATATCAAGTCAGTGGCGCCTGTTGTCGTATTTTAACGCTTCCATGGAAGAGATTTTAACTTTTAAGTATCTTGAATCTTGAAACCTCTTGTTGGTGTTAGCAATGTACCTATAATCTGGACCATCATATTCAAGGTCTCGAAGAAGGGAAAGAATTGCAAATATACTATAAATTTTTGAAGAATCAAATTATTAATGGACACTAAATGTTACTTGCGTTTTGTACAAAAACAAACTAAAATATGTAAAGCTATCAAAAATAAATTATTTATATTTTAAATATAATTAATTAATTATTTACATGTGAAGCAATGATAAGCAATGAATGGCAATGTAATGGCAATGGCTGCGTAGATCTGCGTTAGTTCGCTACTTTCAATGAGTCCGAGTCTTCCGTCAAAAAAAAACATTATGTAATCGTGGCATGGTGCTAGAGTATTTTCTAATATCCGTCTGGCTAGTACCTGTAGGCTTGTTCAGCATTTGAAAGCTAGCTTCTCCTTCGAAACCTTGTGTGTCATAATCATGTTGGGTTAAATCGCTACGCAATATTATGTCAGATTCCGGGGAAACAGTAATTGTAAATAACGACCAAAATCTTTATTCTCAATATTATTAATTGTCATGATGCACTACTCAGATATCTGCTTTATCATTCATACATTTATAAATTATTAATAATCGTAATGACTTTGGAATGATAAGTCTATCATTCATGAAAAGCTAGTTATTATTTATTGTAATATTATGTTTAATCATGTAATAAAATTTAATTGAATCGTCAGCATTATATTTTTAATAGCCTATTCCTCAATAATTAGGTTGTTAAACAAGAGTTTTTTTTTTAATTCAACTGGAGTTCCTCCTAATGCTTCTAATATTCATAGCGTGAAGTTAAGTTTAATAGCCTATTCCTCAATAATTGGGTTGTCAAATATAAACAAAGAGTTTTTTTTTAATCCAACTATAGTTCCTAACATTAGCGCGTTCAGACAAACTTAATCCCAATGGCCGTCCGCGTAACAGCGCATCGCTCGCCCGCGCTGTGATATCATTCTCACTTAGCGTTGTTTATCTTTCTACTATGCTTTTAAGGGTTAAGCGTGATGTTAAATAGTTTAAACAATCTTGCCCAATAATTGGGTTGTCAAATGTATACAAGCGTTTTTCAAATCTGACTGGAAGTTCTAGACAATAAATTACATTTTTACTTCAATATTTATTAAATTTGGAAACACAGTGTCGCGCCTTATCTGTTCGATGTACTTACATTTTCCCTTCTTTCAATTCGATGAATCAGTTTTATTGTTATTGTGTGGTTACAGTTAGTCTTTCAATAGTAATAAATATTATTGTTTTAACCAGTATTTATGATAACAATATTTAGTTGATATAACCAATTTGAAATGTATTAAGTTAACTTGATTTTTAACGGTATATACTGTTTATTAAATACTTGGGTTTTTAGCGGTATAGACGCTTTATTAAATGATTTTTTTAATTTGGTTGTCAAACTATAATTGCGTATTAAAATGTCGCAAAATGGGGAACAATCAACAGAAGATAATTCGAATATGAATACAATAAGTGAAATATTACCACCACGTAAGAGAGTGAATATAACTTTGGAAATATCTTTATTTGTTCTTCTGTTGAGTTCGTCACTTACAGGTATTTATTTATTTTTCTACACGAATTTTACTGTATCTACCGGCTATTACAAAGTATCAAAACGAGAGTTTTGTTGCCTCTATTTATAGTTTTACTGGTAAACATTTTCGTATGCAGATATTAGATGCAATTTGATAACACAAATAGATAGGTTAACAGAATTACCTATATATAATTTCTTAGTTAATGTATTGATTACTAATTGACTGTTGTATATATACTTGTTTTTAACAAATCTAAAACATATTATCCTTAGTTTATAATAGCCTCCTAGCACATGTCTTTATTACGGTTATAGTAACACTTTGACACAACTGATAATCGTAAATATTTTGTGTCAAAAGTTAATCATAGGCGGAGAACGAATCCGAGACTTTTCGATTCAATAGCATATTTAAATATTTATGACAGAGTTGAACAAAAGTAGTATATATATAATATTTGTTTGTTATCTTTGAATTTCCTTTATTCGTCGCTGTGTGATAGGATAATATTGCATGTTGCAAACACTATACAAATGCTGACCTTGGCCGAATCGCTGGAGGAAACTGGTTTTTGTTACATGTGTGGTTGATTACTTAATTTATTTATGTATTGGTAATTCTTGTATAAGTTGTATATCAGTCTCTAGAGATCATTATCATTGTATGAGTTAGTGTGCTTAATAGCTTGAAAACTACTGAACCGATATACAAGATTATTATATCTTTAGGTTTTGTTATTAAGTCGACAATATACAAATCAAGTTATAAGGACAATAGTAAATTAAAACCCCAAAAAAAACACCAGTATGTTTTTTTTTGTTCAAAACTGTAACTAAATTATTTACCTGTTTTGTAATTTACATTAGCAAATCCTCAAGCGCAGCTAGCAATTTATAAATTTTACAACAGAGGGTGGTTGGTACATTGATATTATAAAAGTATACGCTACCTTCAATGAAGAGACTCGTGCATCGTCTAAAGCAGGGGTTCCCAACCATTTTTAGTTCGCGGCGCACATACATGTTTACTATTTTATCGCGGCCCGGCGCCCCAACCTTTCTAACTAGCTGGCCGAAATTGATAGGTACAATGTAAGTAGGTATAAATTAATTTGTTTATTTTGCACCCGCGAACACTTTAAGTTGAGGTTTCCGAGAATGGTTTCCAAGATGAGAATCGCTTCATGGCGCCCTTCACTGTCTACGGTGCACCAGGGCACCGCGCCGCAGCGCACACTTTGGAATCCCCTGGTCTAAAGTATAAGAGTTTCGTTTTGTGAGGGAATACTTTACGGCCGGATATATTTTATTTTATATAAATGTCAAATGATCAATGAAAATTGTAATAATTACTAACAATGTGATCCCATGACTTTTAGAAGTTTTGTTCGTATAGTTAGTACAATATCACACATTACACACGAGGTCATTTTCTGTTGTTTTAGGGTAATTGATATTATATAAGACTTTACCTATGAAATTGCCGTTCTTCAATACTGGCCATTGCAAATCAAACTAGTTTTTGTTTAGCTAAGAGCTCTGGTTTCAAATTAATTTTATTTTAAAAACATGAAATTATTTTTCCAAAACTAATCATTTGTTTATTGATCAGTATTATGTTTTCATCGCATTTAAATCTTTTTCGTCATCGTGAATACGTTAAAAATTCGAGTAATTATGCAATATGAGTACCGTCGAGGCAGCAACGCTGCACGCAACATTAACGACGTTTTCAGATCTAACACTCCAACGCACCATTTGTTATATTGGTTTGCCCGCTTCCGTTTTGAAAATTTCAACCTGAGAAATGTACCCCGAGGTCGTCCGAAAACTTTAGTCGACAATGACGAATTAAAGGAGATTGTAGAAACTAATCATAATCAATCTACAGCTGAATTAGCAGCAGCTTTCGACGTTAGCGTCTAAACAATATTGGTCCATTTGCGTCATATTGGCAAGGTAAAAAGATTGACAAATGGTTGTCTCACGAAATCAATGATTGGCACAACAGGCACTTGACAAACGAAGGAATTTTGAATCGCATTGTTACCTGTGACGAAAAATGGATTATGTTGGCAATCGCAAGCGCTCAGCAAGGTGGTTGGATCCCTGGTTCAGCACTTAAAAAATGCCCTAAACGAAAACTTACCCCCTAGAAAAGTTATGGTCACTGTTTGGTGGTCTAGCGTTGGTGTGATTAATCACAGCTTTTTATCAAATGCGATGAGCATTACTGCAAATGTGTTGTGAAGAACTGAACACAATAATGGAGAACTCGTACATTTCCAACCAGCTTTAGTCAATCATTCGTCTCCGCTCCTCCTGCACGACAACGTGCAATCTCATACTGCACAGCAGACGGTCTCCAAGTTGGAAAAGCTGCGGTTGGAATCTCTCCTTTATCCACCGTACTCACCAGACCTTGCGCCTACAAACTTCTACTTTTTCCAGAATTCGGAAACTTCTTGGTGGCATATAAATTATTGATACTCGAGAAGCAGTACAAAATGCATTTGAAGAATTTGTTGCCTTCCGTCTAGCTCATTTCTTCAAGAAGGGCATCTAAATTGCTATTGCGTGGTTGGCAAATAATGCATCGCTTGCATAGGTTTCATAGATTGGTTGCATAGATTATTCTGATTAATAGAAATAAAAAATATAGAAAAAAAATAGTTTGATTTGTTTCATATTAAACGGCAATCTCATAGGTAAAGATTTAATAATATCAATCATATTTTAGTGTTTTGTGATTGTATCGTTAACATTTTTATAATATAAAATACCTTAAAGCCTTTTCCTCAGTGATTGCTGTTCAAATACAAAATGTTTTTTGGAATCCGATTTGTAGTTTCCTCTTAGATTAGGGCGTTCAAACTTCTTTTTAACAAACCGCTATGTAATACTAAAATAAATTATACTCAATTTACATCTCATCTGTTTAGATACTGCTGTTGACAACATACTATTGTATAGAACATGTATAATTTCTTTGAATTATTCATATTCTGAATGTCAAGTATTTATTTCAATGGACAAGAGCAATGAAACGCAACATTTGGAAAAAGAAGTTCAGAAATATTTAACCTATGTATCGACAGTAAAAAGTGTTATAGAATCTTTGATGCCTGCTATATTATCCTTGTTTGTTGGAGTGTGGTCTGATACGCACGGAAGAAAACCTTTGATGGTGTGGCCGATATTGGGTATGTTTTAAAAGTAAAATTGTGTGCAATAAGTATTACGCCATCAAGTACACATAGTATGCATAATTTTGGGAACAAAGCAGTCACCATGATTTGTGTTTATTTATATTTGTGTACGTGTGTGCATCATATATTTAGTAAGTCATATTTATATAAATATGACGCAGCGTGGCGCAGCGCATTACATCACATAATACTTAAAACATGTCGTTTGCCAAAGAATATTTCAAATTACTCCTTATACATGTGTCCGTCCTTTTTCTTTGCTTTGTTATACTGGATTATAATGGTTTCACTCACTTTTAGCTTCTGATACAATTGCTGTTGAACGATTTTGAACGTTTTAATTTTTATCGTACATTGTTTGTTGTAATTCATATAGAGGAATTACAATTTGCAAATATTTGTACAAACAAGCGCGAGTACAAAATGCATAGAATTTAATGCTTTGTTTTCATTATCATATTTAAATTATTTAAAGCGATGATAGCTCAGTGGTAGTGCACGGCTTCGCGTCAAATGACGTAAGTTCGAATCCAAGCACCTACAATGAGCTTGAGCTTTCGGTGAAGGAAAACATCGTGAGGAAACCATAGCATGGTGGTACGGCTTTTTCCAATGCCCGCCTGGGTAGCTACCACCCACAAGATGTAAACCTGCCGCCAAATACCAATAGGTGTGTTCTGGCAGCTGCACTTGAGAGCCAGTTCCTCCACAGGTGTAGCGTGTCTACCAACTTGGGCCGTATCGACACTTCAGGTGAGATTATGGCCATAATGCTAAACCTTAAGTAAAAAAGAAAAAAAAAATACAATAAATACTTGGATATACAATGAACATAAAAAATATAAAATTTGTATCTAGAATACGATATAATTAAATTAATATAAGGAAGTATGAATTCGTTTTAAGTATATTCATTTCCGTTTCGGATAGCTGGCAAATCACATAGGCGAACGCGTTGGTAAATCCCATACGCGCAGAATTACTTCGCCTTTCTTTGTTTTATAAATAAGCAACATTTAATTATATAGTATCCCTTGTTTGCTTTATAACTGACTGATTATATTTCTTTTAGGTATTGCAATGAGTGGAATGTTGTTGGTAATATACAGCATGTTAAATAATTTTGGTCCTTGGTGGTACATATTGACAATAATACCTTTCTCTGTAACCGGAGGCTACCTTGTTCTGATGACTGGCGCTTTAAGTTATTTGAGTGACGTCACTGCCCCTGAACAGCGATCAATTAGGTACATTGATTTCATTGTGAGGGGCCATTCGAGTATTAACGTAACGCAATTTTTGAAGATTTTTGGACCCCCCCCCCCCACAACATGTAATGCATGTTAACAATGTATAAAATAACACATCGTAACATTTTCTGAACCCCTCCCCCTAACCTTTACGTAACACTCCACCGAGCATTTTTACCTAAATGTCTCTATCATGTTTTACCTTTTTCTACTAAT
Source organism: Actias luna (assembly GCA_039707435.1). Classification (NCBI taxonomy): domain Eukaryota; kingdom Metazoa; phylum Arthropoda; class Insecta; order Lepidoptera; family Saturniidae; genus Actias; species Actias luna. Next base: position 7,765,658 of record JAZHAC010000006.1, on the reverse strand, counting down.
AAATTCTTAAGATGAAAAATTCACTTAACCTTCGGCAATGCGATTAGAAATACTTGAGAGAAGAGAAGAAACGAAGAGAGTTGATTTTAATTTTGTTCAACCCCCTCTCCCCCTTGTAACGCATCGTAAAGTTTTACAAGATTCCCCTTCCCTCCTAAATTGCATTACGTAACACTTGAACGCCCCGAAGCGTAGATATTTGTAAATAAATAAATAGAAATGTTTAAATTTGTATGAGACAAAAAAAAATATTTTTCAGGATGGCTATTCTAGACTGTGTTCTCTGGGCTGGATTGGTTTTCGGAAGTCTATTGAGTGCTCCGATTCTTAAAACTGTGGGAACTGTGTATTTATCGTTGATAGGAGCAGCATTAAAGGTGTTAGCTTATGCTCTCGTAAACATCAATTTGAAGGAATCATTAGTTGGTGCCTTTGAGGTGAGAACTATTTATATGTAATGTAAAAAGTATTTTTACGAATATAATGTTATCCTACTATAGATATTTATTTGTTAATAGAAAGTTTTAAAATGTCGTAAGGAACGGAAAAATACACCTTTTAAGGAAATATATAGAAGTTGAGAATATCTTGACCAATAATATGGCGGAGATCGTTCTGTAGATATAATTTTCAACTTAAACATAATAGGCGTTAAAAAAATATTTTTCTTTCGTCAAGCGCTTCTTTAGCGAACGTCGAGTTTTACATTAAACGAATCCGGTATTATATATTGCAGGAAACCATAAGAACGGTGTTGGATTCTCTACTCTTGAAAGAAATGGTATATGTATGTTTCAAGACGCGACCAAATAATGGCAAAGCGCAAATATTATTGTTAGCTTTTGCTATCAGTCTATATACATTTATCATGTACGGAATATCGGGATTACAGTACTTATATGCCAGACAAAAAGTTAATTGGATACTGAAAGATTATACCGTTTATTCATCTGTAAACACTACAATTTCGTGTTTCGGAAGCTTCATAGGTTTCGTTGTACTCCAAAAACTTTTTAAAATGGGTGATTTAACTTTAGCAAATATATCATTTTTGTCTGCAATACTCGAGTTCGTCGTAAGAGCTGTAGCTGTAAAGACATGTCATATGTATTTGAGTAAGTTTTTTTTTAATATTATTATACCTTTCTTAATAATAAGGGGGAATGCGGGGTAATAAAGGTGGAACGCGCGATCACCGTGTGGTCGTTTTTTACTGGTGCTTGTATTTACGACGCAAATATGCTTCTTATTGTACAATAACCTACAATTAAAATAGTAAAGCAACGCAAAACAGAATCTTGCAGTGATAATTGTTGTTTGCTGTATACGTAATGTGAGTAATGTGACTACGTCCTGCTAAGGCGGGGCAATCCCACGAACAGTTCGGCGTAAACAATCTACAAACGGATCTTAAACCTCATATTTTATTTGGATTCTTCCAGGTGCAGCCGTAGGTCTGTTTAAAGGACTCTCATACCCGCTAATACGATCTTTCATGACTCAAATTGTTCCATTGGATGATACAGCGAAAATATTTGCATTATTAGCGGCCATTGAAGGATTATGTCCTTTGATAGCGCATCCAGTGTACAATTCAATCTACAGGCTATCGATTACATTTTTCCCGGCAGCAATTTATGTACTCAGTAGTGGAATACTGTGTTTCTCCATTATATTCGTGGGGTAAGGAATTGTAACCATAAATACGCAGCAATACCGCTATTGTTTCTTTATAATGATATTGTAATACTAGAAATTCACTAGTTATTCTTTCAGAAGTGTCCAATGCATCATACGTAATGAAATATACCAGCGAATGAATTTCGAGGAGAATGGTGTCCAAACTTCTCAGAGGCTTGTAGGCCAGCGTGACAACGAATCTCCGACGGATTCTTTTACCTAGGTTTAAGAAATAATATTGAAATATAAAACTACCGTGTTATAAATTTATACTCTTATTACAACAGCGTATATAAAAACATTTACAGCTAATAAAATTACCTACGTTAAAGAATATTAATATTTAAATATAAAACTACCGTGATATTTATACCAAAACTACAAATATTTAAATTAATATGGTGATGCTGATAGGTATGACAGCAATGACCAGTCAGTGTTTCCTGAAACAAGTTTTTTTTTAGTTTACAAATACGTCACACCCACTGTAACAAACATTGCAACTAGTAAAATTACACATTAATAAATTGACTTGATACCCACTGTACCTAGTACCTAATACATAGTGTACCTATTACCTAATACATAAGCCACATAAGACACTCATATTTACACAGTACAGGTTTTCCCCACGTGAATCATTGCAAAACGCTGATCAAGGGAAATAACATATCGTGGGACGATCAAGCGATGAGAAGTGGACAATCTCGCTCGATCGCCGGAGTTAGTAGGTTGAATTGAAACTACGTAATTGGCGCAGGTCGGTAGGATAGTCGAGTCGGTGCGCGAGATCTAACTTCGATTCCCGCCCGATAGTCGCATCATCGACGCGTTGTCTATCTCTACGAATCTACGAGTAGGACACTGGTGCCAAAACAGTAAATGCATGATAGAAATATCCAACCCTAGTAACAATGATGTAGTTTGGGCTGTAAAATATTTCAGGCCATACCTGGCAATCGTTTGGACTGTAAAATATTTCAGGTCATACCTGGCAATCGTTTGGACTGTAAAATATTTCAGGTTATGTACCTTTTTGGACGTAAATTCTCAATAATTAAGAAATATCCCAACCCTAGTAACAATGATATATACGTTTGGGCTGTAAAATATTTCAGGCCATACCTGGCAATCGTTTGGACTGTAAAATATTTCAGGTCATACCTTTTTGGACGTAAATTCTCAATAATTAAGAAATATCCAACCCTAGTAACAATGATATTATACGTTTTGGCTGTAAAATATTTCACGTTTGGGCTGTAAAATATTTCACAGGTCATAACCTTTTTGGACGTAAATTCTCAATAATTACAACAGATCATAAGCCTTTGCCAGATGAATCTAAAAGAGCCCAGGTTCTTGCCTCACGAGATGGTTATCGGAATATAATTTTAAAATAATATATAAAAGGCAAAGCGAACACACTGATGCACTGTCCCGAAAGTCACCATTCGCATTGAGACTTTTATTTTGGAGAAGAGTCGTTCAAATCTCGGAAAATAATTAAGATGAAGAAATTATATCAATTATACAAAAATTCGTCGATCCCAAACTTCGTACTGCTATTCTAGTTGAGCCAATCGGATGTACGTACTCTTTTGTTCCTATTCTTTAGCGCAAACGTGAAATTCAGAACGTATCAGATTATTTAGAACAACAAGAATTTCTCAATATCATATAGGAAAAACGAATCATAGAGGAGAATAAATGAAACCCATTTATCTCTATCACAAAGATATTTCTGGCCGAAACTCAAAGAACAAATAACATTTGTGTCATTTGCAACCGCGCTAAGTATGATCATGTACTTCTACGTCCTGCTATTATATATACATCATATATATATTTATCATATGAGGTGCAATTGTACTTGTTATGCGCCGCCGCCGTTGCCAATTATTTTTGAGGAACGAATCATCTCAACCTGGAATTAAACATCTGCAAATAATTGCTCATCCAGGAGGGAAAGGTGTTACCCACTTCTCAAGTGAATCATTGCAAAACGCTGAGACCAAGGGAAATAACATATCGTGGGTCGATCAAGCGATGAGAAGTGGAGACAATCTCGATCGATCGCCGGTGCCAATAGGTTGAATTCTTAGGTTTAAGTAGTATATTGTTAATAAATATATAAAGGTCAAAAATTGCCTTTTAAAAACCTCCACGTAATTGACTATAAAATCAAAACAATGTATAACTAATAGAAAACAAATTTTATTGGTATATAAAGTACATTAAACATTTTATTAGTATACAAAGTAACGACAAGTAAAAAAAAAAACTAAACTAATTAATTAATTAATTAATCACTGTAGGGAAAACAATTCACCATCCCGGTGATGCTGAGAGGTATGGCAGAATGACCCATCTGTGTTTTCTGAAAACAAGTAAGTAAGTTTTATTAGTTTACAAATACGTGTTAGGAAGTAAAAAGTAATTAATCACTGTAGGGAAAAACAATTCACCATCCCGGGAGAGGTATGGACCCAAGTTCTTATGTGTTGTCTTATGTAAAAAGTAATATATAAATAATACTCATATTTTTGTAAGAAGTGTTTCGCCACGAAGTGCTTGACCACGGAGGTCATCTTCAGATTCACCATCCAGGTGATGCAGAGAGGTATGTCAGTGTATCCTAAAAACATAAGGTTTATGAGTTTACAAATACGTCACAGTTGATACTGAGAGGTGGCAGCAATGATCTGTCAGTGTATCCTGAAAAACAAGTTTTATTAGTTTACAAATACGTCACAGTTGATACACAGGCAGCAATGAGCCATTAGTGTTTTCTGAAAACAAGTTTTATTAGTTTACAAATTCATCACAGTTATGCACACCCACTGTCCAAACAAAGCACATTAATTAATACAAATAAAAAACATGACTTACGATATCCACATTGCACTGTAACAAAAAGTAATGAATTAATTATTCACTGAGTAAATAATACTCATCTTATTTATTATGTGTTTCGCCACAGAGCTCATCTTCAGATCCCCCTCCCGGTAACAGAGGTGGCAGCAATGATCTGTCAGTGTATCATCTTCAGATCCCCCTCCCGGTAACAGAGGTGGCAGCAATGATCTGTCAGTGTATCCTGAAAACATAAGTTTTATTAGTTTACAAATTCATCACAGTTATGCACCACCCACTGTAACAAACAAAACACATTTATTAATACAAATAATATACACCTTACTAAATAAAATAAAAAAACAATCGCACAGCAGCAAGTTAAACAGTAATAAATAAATTGAAAAAACATGACTTACTATATCCACATTGCACTGTAACAGAAAGTAATGAATTAATTAATCACTGTAGGGAAAAACTTGAGTATTAAATACTCATCTTATTCCACAGAGCTCATCTTCAGATCACCCTACCTGTAACAGAGGTGGCAGCAATGATCTGTTCGCACAGCAGTAAGTAAAATTACACATTAATAAATCGAATGTGTTTCGCCACAGAGCTCGTCTTCATGATCTGTCAGTGTATCCTGAAATCATAAGTTTTTGTATCCTGAAATCATAAGTTTTATTAGTTTACAATAATACAAATAATATACACCTTACTACAATCGCACAGCAGCAAGTTAAACAGTAGTAAATAAAACGAGCGCATAGCAGCAAGTAATACACATTAATAAATTGAAAAAGCAACATAACTTAACTTACTATACCTACAATGCACTGTAACAAAACAAACAGTAATGCATTTATTAAACACTGTAGGAAATAAGCTAAATAAATATACTCATCCTATTTTTGTAAGAAGTGTTTCGCCACGGAAGTCATCTTCAGATTTACCATCCCGGTGATGCAGAGAGGTATGGCAGCAATGAGCCATTAGTGTTTTCTGAAAACAAGTAAGTTTTATTAGTTTACAAATTCATCACAGTTATGCACACCCACTGTAACAAACAAAGCACATTCATTAATACAAATAATATACACCTTACTAAATAAAATAAAAACAATCGCACAGCAACAAAAATAAAGTGAAAAAAAAAACATGACTTACTATATCCACATTGCACTGTTAACAAAAAGTAATGAATTAACACGTTCATTAATACAAATAATACACCTTATTAAAATAAAAACAATCGCACAGCAGCAAGTAAAATTACACATTATCTACAATGCACTGCAACAAACAGTAATGTATTAAGCTAAATAAATAATACTCATCTTATTTTTGTAAGAAGTGTTTCGCCACGGAAGTCATCTTCAGATTTACCACATCCCGGTGATGCAGAGAGGTATGGCAGCAATGAGCCATTAGTGTTTTCTGAAAACAAGTAAGTTTTATTAGTTTACAAATTCATCACAGTTATGCACACCCACTGTAACAAACAAAGCACATTCATTAATACAAATATGCACTGTAACAAACAGTAATGTATTTATTAAACACTGTAACAAATAAGCTAAATAAATAATACTCATCTTATTTTTGTAAGAAGTGTTTCGCCACGGAAGTGATCTTCAGATTTACCACATCCCGGTGATGCAGAGAGGTATGGCAGCAAAGAGCCATTAGTGTTTTCTGAAAACAAGTAAGTTAAATTCATCACAGTTCACACCCACTGTAACAAACAAAGCACATTCATTAATACAAATAATATAAAAACAATCGCACAGCAACAAGTTAATCAGTAATAAATAAATTGAAAAATAAAACATGACTTAATCATTGTAGGGAAAAACTTAAGTAAATAATACTCATCTTATTTATTATGTGTTTCGCCACAGAGCTCGTCTTCAGGCCACAGTGCTCATCTTCAGATCCCCCTCCCGGTAACAGAGGTGGCAGCAATGATCTGTCAGTGTATCCTGAAATCATAAGTTTTATTATCCTGAAATCATTATTAGTTTACAATAATACAAATAATATACACCTTACTAAATAAAATAAAAACAATCGCACAGCAGCAAGTTAAACAGTAGTAAATAAAACGAGCGCATAGCAGCAAGTAATACACATTAATAAATTGAAAAAGCAACATAACTTAACTTACTATACCTACAATGCACTGTAACAAAACAAACAGTAATGTATTTATTAAACACTGTAGGAAATAAGCTAAATAAATATACTCATCTTATTTTTGTAAGAAGTGTTTCGCCACGGAAGTCATCTTCAGATTTACCATCCCGGTGATGCAGAGAGGTATGGCAGCAATGAGCCATTAGTGTTTTCTGAAAACAAGTAAGTTTTATTAGTTTACAAATTCATCACAGTTATGCACACCCACTGTAACAAACAAAGCACATTCATTAATACAAATAATATACACCTTACTAAATAAAATAAAAACAATCGCACAGCAACAAAAATAAAGTGAAAAAAAAAACATGACTTACTATATCCACATTGCACTGTTATCCACATTGCACTGTTAACAAAAAGTAATGAATTAACACGTTCATTAATACAAATAATACACCTTATTAAAATAAAAACAATCGCACAGCAGCAAGTAAAATTACACATTATCTACAATGCACTGCAACAAACAGTAATGTATTTATTAAACACTCTAGGAAATAAGCTAAATAAATAATACTCATCTTATTTTTGTAAGAAGTGTTTCGCCACGGAAGTCATCTTCAGATTTACCACATCCCGGTGATGCAGAGAGGTATGGCAGCAATGAGCCATTAGTGTTTTCTGAAAACAAGTAAGTTTTATTAGTTACAAAGCACATTGATTAATACAAATATGCACTGTAACAAACAGTAATGTATTTATTAAACACTGTAACAAATAAGCTAAATAAATAATACTCATCTTATTTTTGTAAGAAGTGTTTCGCCACGGAAGTGATCTTCAGATTTACCACATCCCGGTGATGCAGAGAGGTATGGCAGCAAAGAGCCATTAGTGTTTTCTGAAAACAAGTAAGTTAAATTCATCACAGTTCACACCCACTGTAACAAACAAAGCACATTCATTAATACAAATAATATAAAAACAATCGCACAGCAACAAGTTAATCAGTAATAAATAAATTGAAAAATAAAACATGACTTAATCACTGTAGGGAAAAACTTAAGTAAATAATACTCATCTAATGAATTAACACGTTCATTAATACAAATAATACACCTTATTAAAATAAAAACAATCGCACAGCAGCAAGTAAAATTACACATAGCTACATAACTTAAATAGAAAACTACCTATATCTACAATGCACGTAATCTATTTATCAAACACTGTAGGAAATAAGCTTAATAAATAATACTCATCTTATTTTTGTAAGAAGTGTTTCGCCACGGAAGTGATCTTCAGATTTACCATCCCGGTGATGCAGAGAGGTATGGCAGCAAAGAGCCGTTAGTGTTTTCTGAAAACAAGTAAGTTTTATTAGTTTACAAATTCATCACAGTTATAATCGCACAGCAGCAAGTAAAATTACACATTATCTACAATGCACTGCAACAAACAGAAAATTACACAAGAATAAATCGAAAATAAAAGAAAATTTCACAGCAGCAAGTTAAAAAGTAATAAATAAAGTGAAAAAAAAACATGACTTATATCCACATTGCACTGTAACAGAAAGTAATGAATTAATTAATCACTGTAGGGAAAAACTTAAGTAAATAATACTCATCTTATTCCACAGAGCTCATCTTCAGATCACCCTACCTGTAACAGAGGTGGCAGCAATGATCTGTTCGCACAGCAGTAAGTAAAATTACACATTAATAAATCGAATGTGTTTCGCCACAGAGCTCGTCTTCAGGAGAGTTGGCAGCAATTATCTGTCAGTGTATCCTGAAATCATAAGTTTTATTAGTTTACAATAATACAAATAATATACAACTTACTACAATCGCACAGCAGCAAGTTAAACAGTAGTAAATAAAACGAGCGCATAGCAGCAAGTAATACACATTAATAAATTGAAAAAGCAACATAACTATACCTACAATGCACTGTAACAAAACAAACAGTAATGTATTTATTAAACACTGTAGGAAATAAGCTAAATAAATAATACTCATCTTATATTTGTAAGAAGTGTTTCGCCACGGAAGTCATCTTCAGATTTACCATCCCGGTGATGCAGAGAGGTATGGCAGCAAAGAGCCGTTAGTGTTTTCTGAAAACAAGTAAGTTTTATTAGTTTACAATCACAGTTATGCACCACCACCTGTAACAAACAAAACACATTTATTAATACAAATAAATACACCTTACTAAATAAAATAAAAAAACAATCGCACAGCAGCAAGTTAAACAGTAATAAATAAATTGAAAAAACATGACTTACTATAATCCACATTGCACTGTAACAGAAAGTAATGAAATTATTAATCACTGTAGGGAAAAACTTAAGTAAATAATACTCATCTTATTCCACAGAGCTCATCTTCAGATCACCCTACCTGTAACAGAGGTGGCAGCAATGATCTGTCAGTGTATCCTGAAAACATGTTTTATTAGTTTACAAAATCATCACAGTTATGCACCACCCACGTAAGTATCCTGAAAACATAAGTTTTATTAGTTTACAAATACGTCACAGTTGATACACACCCGCTGTAACAAACCAAACACGTTCATTAATACAAATAGTATACACCTTATTAAAATAAAAACAATCGCACAGCAGTAAGTAAAATTACACATTAATAAATCGAAAATAAAAGAAACAATTTCACAGCAGCAAGTTAAAAAGTAATAAATAAAGTGAAAAAAAAAAAAACACATGACTTACTATATCCACATTGCACTGTTAACAAAAAGTAATGAATTAACACGTTCATTAATACAAATAATACACCTTATTAAAATAAAAACAATCGCACAGCAGCAAGTAAAATTACACATTAATTATTTTTGTAAGAAGTGTTTCGCCACGGAAGTCATCTTCAGATTTACCACATCCCGGTGATGCAGAGAGGTATGGCAGCAATGAGCCATTAGTGTTTTCTGAAAACAAGTAAGTTTTATTAGTTTACAAATTCATCACAGTTATGCGCACCCACTGTAACAAACAAAGCACATTCATTAATACAAATAATATAAAAACAATCGCACAGCAACATGATATACAAATAATATAAAAACAATCGCACAAATCAGTAATAAATAAATTGAAAAATAAAACATGACTTACGATATCCACATTGCAATTAACACGTTCATTAATACAAATAATACACCTTATTAAAATAAAAACAATCGCACAGCAGCAAGTAAAATTACACATTAAGAAATTTAAAAAGCTACATAACTTAAACTACCTATATCTACAATGCACGTAATCTATTTATCAAACACTGTAGGAAATAAGCTAAATAAATAATACTCATCTTATTTTTGTAAGAAGTGTTTCGCCACGGAAGTGATCTTCAGATTTACCATCCCGGTGATGCAGAGAGGTATGGCAGCAAAGAGCCGTTAGTGTTTTCTGAAAACAAGTAAGTTTTATTAGTTTACAAATTCATCACAGTTATAATCGCACAGCAGCAAGTAAAATTACACATTATCTACAATGCACTGCAACAAACAGAAAATTACACATTAATAAATCGAAAATAAAAGAAAATTTCACAGCAGCAAGTTAAAAAGTAATAAATAAAGTGAAAAAAAAAAAACATGACTTACTATATCCACATTGCACTGTTAACAAAAAGTAATGAAAACACGTTCATTAATACAAATAATACACCTTATTAAAATAAAAACAATCGCACAGCAGCAAGTAAAATTACACATTATCTACAATGCACTGCAACAAACAGTAATGTATTTATTAAACACTGTAGGAAATAAGCTAAATAAATAATACTCATCTTATTTTTGTAAGAAGTGTTTCGCCACGGAAGTCATCTTCAGATTTACCATCCCGGTGATGCAGAGAGGTATGGCAGCAAAGAGCCGTTAGTGTTTTCTGCAAAGAGCCGTTAGTGTTTTCTGAAAACAAGTAAGTTTTATTAGTTTACAAATTCATCACAGTTATGCACACCCACTGTAACAAACAAAGCACATTCATTAATACAAATAATATACACCTAACTAAATAAAATAAAAACAAACGCACAGCAACAAGTTAATCAGTAATAAATAAATTGAAAAATAAAACATGACTTACGATATCCACATTAAATTAATCACTAGGGAAAAACTTCAGTATATAATACTCATCTTATTTATTATGTGTTTCACCACAGAGCTCGTCTTCAGGTCACAGAGCTCATCTTCAGATTCCCCTCCCGGTAACAGAGGTGGCAGCAATGATCTGTCAGTGTATCCTGAAAACATAAGTTTTATTACAAATTCATTACAGTTATGCACCACCCACTGTAACAAACAAAACACATGAATGCAAATAATATATACCTTACTAAAGAAAATAAAAACAATCGCACAGCAACAAGTTAATCAGTAATAAATAAATTGAAAAAAAAAAACATGACTTACGATATCCACATTGCACTGTAACAAAAAGTAATGAATTAATAATGAATTAATTAATCACTGTAGGGAAAAACTTAAGTAAATAATACTCATCTTATTTATTATGTGTTTCGCCACAGAGCTCATCTTCAGATCCCCCTCCCGGTAACAGAGGTGGCAGCAATGATCTGTCAGTGTATCATCTTCAGATCCCCCTCCCGGTAACAGGTGGCAGCAATGATCTGTCAGTGTATCCTGAAAACATAAGTTTTATTAGTTTACAAATTCATCACAGTTATGCACCACCACCTGTAACAAACAAAACACATTTATTAATACAAATAAATACACCTTACTAAATAAAATAAAAAAACAATCGCACATCAGCAAGTTAACAGTAATAAATAAATTGAAAAAACATGACTTACTATAATCCACATTGCACTGTAACAGAAAGTAATGAAATTATTAATCACTGTAGGGAAAAACTTAAGTAAATAATACTCATCTTATTTATTATGTGTTTCGCCACAGAGCTCATCTTCAGATCCCCCTCCCGGTAACAGAGGTGGCAGCAATGATCTGTCAGTGTATCATCTTCAGATCCCCCTCCCGGTAACAGGTGGCAGCAATGATCTGTCAGTGTATCCTGAAAACATAAGTTTTATTAGTTTACAAATTCATCACAGTTATGCACCACCACCTGTAACAAACAAAACACATTTATACAAATAATATACACCTTACTAAATAAAATAAAAAAACAATCGCACAGTAGCTAGTTAAACAGTAATAAATAAATTGAAAAAACATGACTTACTATATCCACATTGCACTGTAACAGAAAGTAATGAATTAATTAATCACTGTAGGGAAAAACTTAAGTAAATAATACTCATCTTATTCCACAGAGCTCATCTTCAGATCACCCTACCTGTAACAGAGGTGGCAGCAATGATCTGTCAGTGTATCCTGAAAACATGTTTTATTAGTTTACAAATTCATCACAGTTATGCACCACCCACTAAGTATCCTGAAAAAATAAGTTTTATTAGTTTACAAATACGTCACATTTGATACACACCCGCTGTAACAAACCAAACACGTTCATTAATACAAATAATACACCTTATTAAAATAAAAACAATCGCACAGCAGCAAGTAAAATTACACAATAATAAATTGAAAAAGCAACATAACTTAACTTACTATATCTACAATGCACTGCAACAAACAGTAATGTATTCATTCAACACTGTAGTAAATAAGCTAAATAAATAATACTCATCTTATTTTTGTAAGAAGTGTTTCGTCAGGGAAGTCATCTTCAGATTTACCACATCCCGGTGATGCAGAGAGGTATGGCAGCAATGAGCCATTAGTGTTTTCTGAAAACAAGTAAGTTTTATTAGTTTACAAATTCATCACAGTTATGCACACCCACTGTAACATACAAAGCACATTCATTAATACAAATAATATACACCTTACTAAATAAAATAAAAACAATCGCACAGCAACAAGTTAATCATTGAAAAATAAAACATGACTTACGATATCCACATTGCACTGTAACAAAAAGTAATGAATTAACACGTTCATTAATACAAATAATACACCTTATTAAAATAAAAACAATCGCACAGCAGCAAGTAAAATTACACATTAAGAAATTGAAAAAGCTACATAACTTAAACTACCTATATCTACAATGCACTGTAACAAACAGTAATGTATTTATTAAACACTGTAGGAAATAAGCTAAACTTATTTTTGTAAGAAGTGTTTCGCCACGGAAGTCATCTTCAGATTTACCATCCCGGTGATGCAGAGAGGTATGGCAGCAATGAGCCATTAGTGTTTTCTGAAAACAAGTAAGTTTTATTAGTTTACAAATTCATCACAGTTATGCACACCCACTGTAATAAACCTTTTTATTAGTTTACAAATTCATCACAGTTATGCACACCCACTGTAATAAACAAAGCACATTCATTAATACAAATAATATACACCTTACTAAATAAAATAAAAACAATCGCAAAGCAACAAGTTAATCAGTAATAAATAAATTGAAAAATAAAAGATGACTTACGATATCCACATTGCACTGTAACAAAAAGTAATGAATTAATTAATCACTGTAGGGAAAAACTTAAGTAAATAATACTCATCTTATTTATTATGTGTTTCGCCACAGAGCTCATCTTCAGATCCCCTCCCGGTAACAGAGGTGGCAGCAATGATTTGTCAGTGTATCATCTTCAGATCCCCCTCCCGGTAACAGAGGTGGCAGCAATGATCTGTCAGTGTATCCTGAAAACATAAGTTTTATTAGTTTACAAATTCATCACAGTTATGCACCACCACCTGTAACAAACAAAACACATTTATTAATACAAATAATATACACCTTACTAAATAAAATAAAAAAACAATCGCACATCAGCAAGTTAAACAGTAATAAATAAATTGAAAAAACATGACTTACTATATCCACATTGCACTGTAACAGAAAGTAATGAATTAATCTACCTGTAACAGAGGTGGCAGCAATGATCTGTCAGTGTATCCTGAAAACATGTTTTATTAGTTTACAAATTCATCACAGTTATGCACCACCCACTGTAGTATCCTGAAAAAATAAGTTTTCAAATACGTCACAGTTGATACACACCCGCTGTAACAAACCAAACACGTTCATTAATACAAATAATTACACCTTATTAAAATAAAAACAATCGCACAGCAGTAAGTAAAATTACACATTAATAAATCGAAAATAAAAGAAACAATTTCACAGCAGCAAGTTAAAAAGTAATAAATAAAGTGAAAAAAAAACATGACTTACTATATCCACATTGCACTGTTAACAAAAAGTAGTGAATTAACACGTTCATTAATACAAATAATACACCTTATTAAAATAAAAACAATCGCACAGCAGCAAGTAAAATTACACATTAATAAATTGAAAAAGCAACATAACTTAACTTACTATATCTACAATGCACTGCAACAAACAGTAATGTATTTATTAAACACTGTAGTAAATAAGCTAAAGAAATAATACTCATCTTATTTTTGTAAGAAGTGTTTCGCCACGGAAGTCATCTTCAGATTTACCACATCCCGGTGATGCAGAGAGGTATGGCAGCAATGAGCCATTAGTGTTTTCTGAAAACAAGTAAGTTTTATTAGTTTACAAATTCATCACAGTTATGCACACCCACTGTAACAAACAAAGCACATTCATTAATACAAATAATATACACCTTACTAAATAAAATAAAAATTACTATATCTACAATGCACTGTAACAAACAGTAATGTATTTATTAAACACTGTAACAAATAAGCTAAATAAATAATACTCATCTTATTTTTGTAAGAAGTGTTTCGCCACGGAAGTGATCTTCAGATTTACCACATCCCGGTGATGCAGAGAGGTATGGCAGCAAAGAGCCATTAGTGTTTTCTGAAAACAAGTAAGTTAAATTCATCACAGTTCACACCCACTGTAACAAACAAAGCACATTCATTAATACAAATAATATAAAAACAATCGCACAGCAACATGATATACAAATAATATAAAAACAATCGCACAGCAACAAGTTAATCAGTAATAAATAAATTGAAAAAAAAAACATGACTTACGATATCCACATTGCACTGTAACAAAAAGGAATTAATTAATCACTGTAGGGAAAAACATAAGTAAAATAATACTCATCTTATTTATTATGTGTTTCGCCACAGAGCTCATCTTCAGATCCCCCTCCCGGTAACAGAGGTGGCAGCAATGATTTGTCAGTGTATCATCTTCAGATCCCCCTCCCAGTAGAGGTGGCAGCAATGATCTGTCAGTGTATCCTGAAAACATAAGTTTTATTAGTTTACAAATTCATCACAGTTATGCACCACCACCTGTAACAAACAAAACACATTTATTAATACAAATAATATACACCTTACTAAATAAAATAAAAAAACAATAGCACAGCAGCAAGTTAAACAGTAATAAATAAATTGAAAAAACATGACTTACTATATCCACATTGCACTGTAACAGAAAGTAATGAATTAATTAATCACTGTAGGGAAAAACTTAAGCTCTGTGGAATAAGATGAGTATTATTTACTTGGCAGCAATGATCTGTCAGTGTATCCTGAAAAAATGTTTTATTAGTTTACAAATTCATCACAGTTATGCACCACCCACTGTAAGTATCCTGAAAAAATAAGTTTTATTAGTTTACAAATACGTCACAGTTGATACACACCCGCTGTAACAAACCAAACACGTTCATTAATACAAATAATACACCTTATTAAAATAAAAACAATCGCACAGCAGTAAGTAAAATTACACATTAATAAATCGAAAATAAAAGAAACAATTTCACAGCAGCAAGTTGAAAAGTAATAAATAAAGTGAAAAAAAAAAACATGACTTACTATATCCACATTGCACTGTTAACAAAAAGTAATGAATTAACACGTTCATTAATACAAATAATACACCTTATTAAAATAAAAACAATCGCACAGCAGCAAGTAAAATTACACATTAATAAATTGAAAAAGCAACATAACTTAACTTACTATATCTACAATGCACTGCAACAAACAGTAATGTATTTATTAAACACTGTAGTAAATAAGCTAAAGAAATAATACTCATCTTATTTTTGTAAGAAGTGTTTCGCCACGGAAGTCATCTTCAGATTTACCACATCCCGGTGATGCAGAGAGGTATGGCAGCAATGAACCATTAGTGTTTTCTGAAAACAAGTAAGTTTTATTAGTTACAAATTCACCAGAGTTATGCACACCCACTGTCACAAAGCACATTCATTAATACAAATAATATACACCTTACTAAATAAAATAAAAACAATCGCACAGCAACAAGTTAATCAGTAATAAATAAATCGAAAAATAAAACATGACTTACGATATCCACATTGCACTGTAACAAAAAGTAATGAATTAACACGTTCATTAATACAAATAATACACCTTATTAAAATAAAAACAATCGCACAACAGCAAGTAAAATTACACATTAATAAATTGAAAAAGCAACATAACTTAACTTACTATATCTACAATGCACTGCAACAAACAGTAATGTATTTATTAAACACTGTAGTAAATAAGCTAAAGAAATAATACTCATCTTATTTTTGTAAGAAGTGTTTCGCCACGGAAGTCATCTTCAGATTTACCACATCCCGGTGATGCAGAGAGGTATGGCAGCAATGAACCATTAGTGTTTTCTGAAAACAAGTAAGTTTTATTAGTTACAAATTCACCACAGTTATGCACACCCACTGTCACAAAGCACATTCATTAATACAAATAATGTACACCTTACTAAATAAAATAAAAACAATCGCACAGCAACAAGTTAATCAGTAATAAATAAATCGAAAAATAAAACATGACTTACGATATCCACATTGCACTGTAACAAAAAGTAATGAATTAACACGTTCATTAATACAAATAATACACCTTATTAAAATAAAAACAATCGCACAACAGCAAGTAAAATTACACATTAATAAATTGAAAAAGCAACATAACTTAACTTACTATATCTACAATGCACTGCAACAAACAGTAATGTATTTATTAAACACTGTAGTAAATAAGCTAAAGAAATAATACTCATCTTATTTTTGTAAGAAGTGTTTCGCCCCGGAAGTGATCTTCAGATTTACCACATCCCGGTGATGCAGAGAGGTATGGCAGCAAAGAGCCATTAGTGTTTTCTGAAAACAAGTAAGTTAAATTCATCACAGTTCACACCCACTGTAACAAACAAAGCACATTCATTAATACAAATAATATAAAAACAATCGCACAGCAACATGATATACAAATAATATAAAAACAATCGCACAGCAACAAGTTAATCAGTAATAAATAAATTGAAAAATAAAACATGACTTACGATATCCACATTGCACTGTAACAAACAGTAATGAATTAATTAATCACTGTAGGGAAAAACTTAAGTAAATAATACTCATCTTATTTATTATGTGTTTCGCCACAGAGCTCGTCTTCAGGCCACAGTGCTCATCTTCAGATCCCCCTCCCGGTAACAGAGGTGGCAGCAATAATCTGTCAGTGTATCCTGAAATCATAAGTTTTATTAGTTTACAATAATACAAATAATATATACCTTACTAAATAAAATAAAAACAATCGCACAGCAGCAAGTTAAACAGTAGTAAATAAAACAAGCGCATAGCAGCAAGTAATACACATTAATAAATTGAAAAAGCAACATAACTTAACTTACTATACCTACAATGCACTGTAACAAACAGTAATGTATTTATTAAACACTGTAGTAAATAAGCTAAAGAAATAATACTCATCTTATTTTTGTAAGAAGTGTTTCGCCACGGAAGTCATCTTCAGATTTACCACATCCCGGTGATGCAGAGAGGTATGGCAGCAATGAGCCATTAGTGTTTTCTGAAAACAAGTAAGTTTTATTAGTTTACAAATTCATCACAGTTATGCACACCCACTGTCACAAAGCACATTCATTAATACAAATAATATACACCTTACTAAATAAAATAAAAACAATCGCACAGCAACAAGTTAATCAGTAATAAATAAATCGAAAAATAAAACATGACTTACGATATCCACATTGCACTGTAACAAAAAGTAATGAATTAACACGTTCATTAATACAAATAATACACCTTATTAAAATAAAAACAATCGCACAGCAGCAAGTAAAATTACACATTAATAAATTGAAAAAGTGAAAAAGCAACATAACTTAACTTACTATATCTACAATGCACTGCAACAAACAGTAATGTATTTATTAAACACTGTAGTAAATAAGCTAAAGAAATAATACTCATCTTATTTTTGTAAGAAGTGTTTCGCCACGGAAGTCATCTTCAGATTTACCACATCCCGGTGATGCAGAGAGGTATGGCAGCAATGAACCATTAGTGTTTTCTGAAAACAAGTAAGTTTTATTAGTTACAAATTCACCACAGTTATGCACACCCACTGTCACAAAGCACATTCATTAATACAAATAATATACACCTTACTAAATAAAATAAAAACAATCGCACAGCAACAAGTTAATCAGTAATAAATAAATCGAAAAATAAAACATGACTTACGATATCCACATTGCACTGTAACAAAAAGTAATGAATTAACACGTTCATTAATACAAATAATACACCTTATTAAAATAAAAACAATCGCACAGCAGCAAGTAAAATTACACATTAAGAAATTGAAAAAGCTACATAACTTAAACTACCTATATCTACAATGCACTGTAACAAACAGTAATGTATTTATTAAACACTGTAGGAAATAAGCTAAACTTATTTTTGTAAGAAGTGTTTCGCCACGGAAGTCATCTTCAGATTTACCATCCCGGTGATGCAGAGAGGTATGGCAGCAATGAGCCATTAGTGTTTTCTGAAAACAAGTAAGTTTTATTAGTTTACAAATTCATCACAGTTATGCACACCCACTGTAACAAACAAAGCACATTCATTAATACAAATAATATACACCTTACTAAATAAAATAAAAACAATCGCACAGCAACAAGTTAATCAGTAATAAATAAATTGAAAAATAAAAGATGACTTACGATATCCACATTGCACTGTAACAAAAAGTAATGAATTAATTAATCACTGTAGGGAAAAACTTAAGTAAATAATACTCATCTTATTTATTATGTGTTTCGCCACAGAGCTCATCTTCAGATCCCCTCCCGGTAACAGAGGTGGCAGCAATGATTTGTCAGTGTATCATCTTCAGATCCCCCTCCCGGTAACAGAGGTGGCAGCAATGATCTGTCAGTGTATCCTGAAAACATAAGTTTTATTAGTTTACAAATTCATCACAGTTATGCACCACCACCTGTAACAAACAAAACACATTTATTAATACAAATAATATACACCTTACTAAATAAAATAAAAAAACAATCGCACATCAGCAAGTTAAACAGTAATAAATAAATTGAAAAAACATGACTTACTATATCCACATTGCACTGTAACAGAAAGTAATGAATTAATTAATCACTGTAGGGAAAAACTTAAGCTCTGTGGAATAAGATGAGTATTATTTACTTGGCAGCAATGATCTGTCAGTGTATCCTGAAAAAATGTTTTATTAGTTTACAAATTCATCACAGTTATGCACCACCCACTAAGTATCCTGAAAAAATAAGTTTTATTAGTTTACAAATACGTCACAGTTGATACACACCCGCTGTAACAAACCAAACACGTTCATTAATACAAATAATACACCTTATTAAAATAAAAACAATCGCACAGCAGTAAGTAAAATTACACATTAATAAATCGAAAATAAAAGAAACAATTTCACAGCAGCAAGTTGAAAAGTAATAAATAAAGTGAAAAAAAAAAACATGACTTACTATATCCACATTGCACTGTTAACAAAAAGTAATGAATTAACACGTTCATTAATACAAATAATACACCTTATTAAAATAAAAACAATCGCACAGCAGCAAGTAAAATTACACATTAATAAATTGAAAAAGTGAAAAAGCAACATAACTTAACTTACTATATCTACAATGCACTGCAACAAACAGTAATGTATTTATTAAACACTGTAGTAAATAAGCTAAAGAAATAATACTCATCTTATTTTTGTAAGAAGTGTTTCGCCACGGAAGTCATCTTCAGATTTACCACATCCCGGTGATGCAGAGAGGTATGGCAGCAATGAACCATTAGTGTTTTCTGAAAACAAGTAAGTTTTATTAGTTACAAATTCACCACAGTTATGCACACCCACTGTCACAAAGCACATTCATTAATACAAATAATATACACCTTACTAAATAAAATAAAAACAATCGCACAGCAACAAGTTAATCAGTAATAAATAAATCGAAAAATAAAACATGACTTACGATATCCACATTGCACTGTAACAAAAAGTAATGAATTAACACGTTCATTAATACAAATAATACACCTTATTAAAATAAAAACAATCGCACAGCAGCAAGTAAAATTACACATTAAGAAATTGAAAAAGCTACATAACTTAAACTACCTATATCTACAATGCACTGTAACAAACAGTAATGTATTTATTAAACACTGTAGGAAATAAGCTAAACTTATTTTTGTAAGAAGTGTTTCGCCACGGAAGTCATCTTCAGATTTACCATCCCGGTGATGCAGAGAGGTATGGCAGCAATGAGCCATTAGTGTTTTCTGAAAACAAGTAAGTTTTATTAGTTTACAAATTCATCACAGTTATGCACACCCACTGTAACAAACAAAGCACATTCATTAATACAAATAATATACACCTTACTAAATAAAATAAAAACAATCGCACAGCAACAAGTTAATCAGTAATAAATAAATTGAAAAATAAAAGATGACTTACGATATCCACATTGCACTGTAACAAAAAGTAATGAATTAATTAATCACTGTAGGGAAAAACTTAAGTAAATAATACTCATCTTATTTATTATGTGTTTCGCCACAGAGCTCATCTTCAGATCCCCTCCCGGTAACAGAGGTGGCAGCAATGATTTGTCAGTGTATCATCTTCAGATCCCCCTCCCGGTAACAGAGGTGGCAGCAATGATCTGTCAGTGTATCCTGAAAACATAAGTTTTATTAGTTTACAAATTCATCACAGTTATGCACCACCACCTGTAACAAACAAAACACATTTATTAATACAAATAATATACACCTTACTAAATAAAATAAAAAAACAATCGCACATCAGCAAGTTAAACAGTAATAAATAAATTGAAAAAACATGACTTACTATATCCACATTGCACTGTAACAGAAAGTAATGAATTAATTAATCACTGTAGGGAAAAACTTAAGCTCTGTGGAATAAGATGAGTATTATTTACTTGGCAGCAATGATCTGTCAGTGTATCCTGAAAAAATGTTTTATTAGTTTACAAATTCATCACAGTTATGCACCACCCACTAAGTATCCTGAAAAAATAAGTTTTATTAGTTTACAAATACGTCACAGTTGATACACACCCGCTGTAACAAACCAAACACGTTCATTAATACAAATAATACACCTTATTAAAATAAAAACAATCGCACAGCAGTAAGTAAAATTACACATTAATAAATCGAAAATAAAAGAAACAATTTCACAGCAGCAAGTTGAAAAGTAATAAATAAAGTGAAAAAAAAAAACATGACTTACTATATCCACATTGCACTGTTAACAAAAAGTAATGAATTAACACGTTCATTAATACAAATAATACACCTTATTAAAATAAAAACAATCGCACAGCAGCAAGTAAAATTACACATTAATAAATTGAAAAAGTGAAAAAGCAACATAACTTAACTTACTATATCTACAATGCACTGCAACAAACAGTAATGTATTTATTAAACACTGTAGTAAATAAGCTAAAGAAATAATACTCATCTTATTTTTGTAAGAAGTGTTTCGCCACGGAAGTCATCTTCAGATTTACCACATCCCGGTGATGCAGAGAGGTATGGCAGCAATGAACCATTAGTGTTTTCTGAAAACAAGTAAGTTTTATTAGTTACAAATTCACCACAGTTATGCACACCCACTGTCACAAAGCACATTCATTAATACAAATAATATACACCTTACTAAATAAAATAAAAACAATCGCACAGCAACAAGTTAATCAGTAATAAATAAATCGAAAAATAAAACATGACTTACGATATCCACATTGCACTGTAACAAAAAGTAATGAATTAACACGTTCATTAATACAAATAATACACCTTATTAAAATAAAAACAATCGCACAACAGCAAGTAAAATTACACATTAATAAATTGAAAAAGCAACATAACTTAACTTACTATATCTACAATGCACTGCAACAAACAGTAATGTATTTATTAAACACTGTAGTAAATAAGCTAAAGAAATAATACTCATCTTATTTTTGTAAGAAGTGTTTCGCCACGGAAGTCATCTTCAGATTTACCACATCCCGGTGATGCAGAGAGGTATGGCAGCAATGAACCATTAGTGTTTTCTGAAAACAAGTAAGTTTTATTAGTTACAAATTCACCACAGTTATGCACACCCACTGTCACAAAGCACATTCATTAATACAAATAATATACACCTTACTAAATAAAATAAAAACAATCGCACAGCAACAAGTTAATCAGTAATAAATAAATCGAAAAATAAAACATGACTTACGATATCCACATTGCACTGTAACAAAAAGTAATGAATTAACACGTTCATTAATACAAATAATACACCTTATTAAAATAAAAACAATCGCACAACAGCAAGTAAAATTACACATTAATAAATTGAAAAAGCAACATAACTTAACTTACTATATCTACAATGCACTGCAACAAACAGTAATGTATTTATTAAACACTGTAGTAAATAAGCTAAAGAAATAATACTCATCTTATTTTTGTAAGAAGTGTTTCGCCACGGAAGTCATCTTCAGATTTACCACATCCCGGTGATGCAGAGAGGTATGGCAGCAATGAACCATTAGTGTTTTCTGAAAACAAGTAAGTTTTATTAGTTACAAATTCACTACAGTTATGCACACCCACTGTCACAAAGCACATTCATTAATACAAATAATATACACCTTACTAAATAAAATAAAAACAATCGCACAGCAACAAGTTAATCAGTAATAAATAAATCGAAAAATAAAACATGACTTACGATATCCACATTGCACTGTAACAAAAAGTAATGAATTAACACGTTCATTAATACAAATAATACACCTTATTAAAATAAAAACAATCGCACAACAGCAAGTAAAATTACACATTAATAAATTGAAAAAGCTACATAACTTAAACTACCTACCTATATCTACAATGCACTGTAACAAACAGTAATGTATTTATTAAACACTGTAGGAAATAAGCTAAATAAATAATACTCATCTTATTTTTGTAAGAAGTGTTTCCGCCACGGAAGTGATCTTCAGATTTACCATCCCGGTGATGCAGAGAGGTATGGCAGCAAAGAGCCGTTAGTGTTTTCTGAAAACAAGTAAGTTTTATTAGTTTACAAATTCATCACAGTTATGCACACCCACTGTAACAAACAAAGCACATTCATTAATACAAATAATATACACCTAACTAAATAAAATAAAAACAATCGCACAGCAACAAGTTAATCAGTAATAAATAAATTGAAAAATAAAACATGACTTACGATATCCACATTGCACTGTAACAAACAGTAATGAATTAAATTAATCACTGTAGGGAAAAACTTAAGTAAATAATACTCATCTTATTTATTATGTGATTCGCCACAGAGCTCGTCTTCAGGCCACAGAGCTCATCTTCAGATCCCCCTCCCGGTAACAGAGGTGGCAGCAATGATCTGTCAGTGTATCCTGAAAACAAGTTTTATTAGTTTACAAATTCATCACAGTTATGCACCACCCACTGTAACAAACAAAGCACATTCATTAATACAAATAATATACACCATACTAAATAAAATAAAAACAATCGCACAGCAGCAAGTTAAACAGTAATAAATAAATTGAAAAAACATGACTTACTATATCCACATTGCACTGTAACAGAAAGTAATGAATGAATTAATCACTGTAGGGAAAAACTTAAGTAAATAATACTCATCTTATTTCACAGAGCTCATCTTCAGATCACCCCCTACCTGTAACAGAGGTGGCAGCAATGATCTGTCAGTGTATCCTGAAAACATAAGTTTTATTAGTTTACAAATTCATCACTGTTATGCACCACCCACTGTAAGTATCCTGAAAACATAAGTTTTATTAGTTTACAAATACGTCTAATCACAGTTGATACACCAAACCAAACACGTTCATTAATACAAATAATACACCTTATTAAAATAAAAACAATCGCACAGCAGCAAGTAAAATTACACATTAATAAATTGAAAATAAAAGAAAAACAATTTCAAAGCAGCAAGTTAAAAGTAATAAATAAATTGAAGAAAAAAATAAACATGACTTACTATATCCACATTGCACTGTAACAAAAAGTAATGAATTAACACGTTCATTAATACAAATAATACACCTTATTAAAATAAAAACAATCGCACAGCAGCAAGTAAAATGACACATTAATAAATTGAAAATAAAAGAAAAACAATTTCACAGCAGCAAGTTAAAAAGTAATAAATAAATTGAAAAAACATGACTTACTTTGTATCCACAGTGCGCTGTAACAGAAAGTAATGAATTAATTATTCACTGTTGGGAAAAACTTAAGTAAATAGAGTTTTGCCACGGAGGTAATCTTCAGATTCACCAGATTCTTCTCCCTTCCGGTGATGCTGAGAGGTGGCAGCAATGATCTGTCCGTGTATCCTGAAAACATAAATTTTATTATTACTTTACAAATACGTCACAGTTGATACACTCCTTGATATACACACCCGCTATAACAAACGAAACACATTCATTAATACAATTAATATACACCTTACTAAATAAAATAAAAACAATCTCACAGCAACAAGTTAATCAGTAATATATAAATTGAAAAAAAGAACATGACTTACTATATCCACATTTCACTGTAGCAAAAAAATACTTCAGGGTTATACCCTTTGTAAAAAAAATAAAAAATCTTGTACCGGAGATAACCCCGAACATACATTAGCTACAACCACACTAATGAAAAGCATTAACTCTTTCTTATGTACAATAATTATACTACAAGAATACTTACCACTCGGGTCTGGTCCTGTCCTCTCACCATACCTGGTCAACGCAGACTGACTATCTTATTCTGATCGACAAGAACTTGTATACGCCTCTACAACAACAGGTGGCGTGCAACAGTTCAACTTCCGGTTTCAACTCGATGCGATTTACCACTATCTACATACTTCCGTGTATAACAGAAGTTCATATTAAATTTTAGGAAAATGTGCAGAATAAGTGGTAGATGCCGTAAAGTTACTTGTTTATCCTTAGAGTGCAGATTATGATTAATTTTATTGCAATTTATAAGACTTCGTTGATGATTTTTTTTCCCATATTACTAACGCAATGTACGCCATACAAAAGTATCATGTGATGTTTGGTAGCGATTATCTGTCTACTTCCGTTGAACGGAAAAATATAGTTTAGTTTCACGTAGAATAAGTCGCTGGCGAATGCTTGTTATTAAAAAAATGTATAAAAATTAGACGATCAGAGACTAGAATTATTTTGATTAAAATGTCCTGAAAGCTGTCAACATTATCGGACCTTAATAATCAATAAATAAGGTACTCAAGACAAATTAAATATACATACGCAATAATTCAAAAGTGCGTCGCTATCCTAATTTTTGTCAATATGATTTTGAAATTAGTTGGTTTATATTTCTTAGTTATTCGATATTAACGTTCCTGTATTTCATAATCTAATTGTTTGATCAATTTACGCCTGTATTTTAAAAAGTCATTAGTCTATTACAATTACAATTGATTATATTGTTTAAATTGATTTTTAAGCATTATGATAGAATAATGAACGAAATCCATTTAAAAATTTAATATTTTTTTTTGCATATTTGACATATTCGTTTTTGGATTATACTTATACTTATAATACCTATCGTATGTAGGTACACAGATTTTTATTCAAGGGATAATAAATAAAATGATAGGTAATACATTAAAAAATTATTTAGTTTTGTTTGTATATTTTTTAGTAAAAGGGAAGTTGGGAATTTTGGGATAGTAAATTTACTTTTTTACATTATTAATATTATAAAGCGTAAAAGTTTGTTGGTTTGTTTGATCGCGATAATCTTAGGAACTATCAGTCGGATTAAAAATATATTTTTCTATTTGATATAGCAAGCATTGAGGAAGGCTTTAGGCTAAAATCACACTGCCACCAATAGGAACAAAGCTGTATTGAAAAACGTTAAATGATTAAATATCTTTTAGTTCTACGCAAACGAAGTTTCAGGCAAAGCTAGTATTTTTATAATTTTTGTAAGACATTTATTTATAATATTGAATATCGTCGTTCTCAATTTCGACCCAGTTTAAAATGAATGCATACAAATATTTTTGATATTAATATCAAAGAAATATGTAACTTACGTTAGTACATATGTAATAAGTAGGTACATACTCTGTTTTAATATGTCCGGATCTCAACTGAAAAACTATTTGGATGATTTCAACCATAAAATGTAAAAGAAGTTTATTCCATTCCTCAACGAACAAATCATTACAATGTTCATTATTACTTTTAGTATTCGTAATTTTTTTTTTAATATCTCAGTTGTAATCTTGATCGACCGATTTTGTTGAGGTTTTGTAAATATATAACTACGCTTAATTTACGATAGGCTATGAACATTAATAATAATAATTTTGAATTAGTAAAATAAATAACAATTAATTGAATAGTCATTAATTACTAACCAGGTTTAATAATATTATTATACATCATACATAATACATTCGTCCTATCAGAAAACACTATACTATCTTGAAAAAGTCATTTTTATACTAGAGGAATTTAGTGTAAAGTATATTACAAGTATAATACAATCATTACATTGTTTAATATAATTTATTTTAAATCAACAATGCCTTAGAAAATTAGAAATGGAGGTCGCCCAAAATTAAACCTGGCTCCAGTAAAGTTCTGACGTGTAATTAATCTTGATGTAGAATTGCCAAGTAGGTACGAAAATGATATTCAGTGCAGCACTACTCCTGTTCATAAACATGCCGGGCTTACACTTGACCTACTCTGTAGAGATTTTAATTTCTCTGTTACCAACGAATTTGTATTTGCAGGTTTAACAGCACGGCCTATTCTAGGGGGGGGGGGGGGGGGGGGAGGGGCAAGCCAGGCAATTGCCCGGGGCTCCAAATTAAGGGTGTGCCGCGGTGGCCGTTTGGTTGTAAAAATTGATATGGTACATTTTACCAATAAAGACTAAGTTTAAGATATCAGTGCCATCAGTGATATCAGATTATATTATATGGTTTACGTAATTTGTATGTATACGTTGAGCCTATATTCAAATTTTTAAAGAGCGTTGCTTGAATTGATCTGAACATTCGGCAATTTATCTTTTTGTCCGAGGCGACGTAGTAAAGTAAACCTGTTATAGCTTTACTATTTGGTAACATGATTAGGTACATGATCACATAATAACTGATAATAAAAGAAGCTACAATTTAATTGTGATTATATAATATGAAACCACACATGGGTACCTACTTGCCTACTGACCTCTAATGAGAAACTATCATTATTATTTCTGTATTTCATCAGATTTACATCCATCATATTTACACTATTATTAGTACACTTAGTCTAAGTTAGTAAGGATACAAAGTGATGTTTTCATATATTATGTCTAAGCCTATCAGTGAGCTGCATAGGTACCCTTACTTTTTATGAATTACATCCAGTGACGAAAAACTATTCTGTCTGGTCTGTCTGACAATACATTCAAGATACTATTGGAACTAGCACGCAGTCAAATCATCGCGGAGTTTTTTTTACGAATTATCGCATAAAATTCATCAACACGGCTTGCAGTAAACTTTCCTGACGCGCTACAGTACCGAGGCTGCCGCAATAATATATTATACGCAAGCCGACTATTATGTGGTCCATAGGTTGCTAATAGCAAGGATTGGCTTATGCCTATACATAAGCAAAAACACGATGGCCTTGTTAGTTCCTCGAAAGCTTAGATTCAAGATTCTACTAAGGTGGTACAGAAACATATGGCCCTCCTAAATAAAAGCGATCATCGTAGCCTATTTACACTCATTAAATCACGTATGGGTATAACGTTAGCAACCTTCAATCGCTCATTGTCAAGCAACTCTGGAAGGTATATCATAAGATTATAATAGAATATTGTGTACAATTTATTTGGTGTACGCATTTGTTAATACAACAGAATAAATTACATTGGCTATATAATAATTAAAATTACTAATTAATTATAGCAAATTAATTACATACAATTACATTACATATATTATTTATTGAGTCTGGTAACACAGATTTAGATAGAAGGGGCTTATCTGTGGGAGGGGTTTAGGTGTTTTGCTTAGTAACTTATAGCCACAGACTACTAAGAGGATACTACGTTCTTACCGCGATGAATCAGTTTTACTTGCAATTTCGTGTTGTGTTTATATCTGATAAATTTTGCGAACGTCAAGTACATTTTATTTGAGATAAGTTTTAAAAAAAGAATTAATTGGGTAAATTATAGTTTAAGTTGCCCTTTTTCAATTGGTGCTCATATCAAGTTACATATTGTTTTAATTAATTTAATAAAGCTACATATTACATAAAGAAGAGAAATATTTCAGATTCAATAATGACGCTTAGTGTGGAACAAACAGAAGACAACTTAAATTTAAATACATCGAGTGAGATACCTAGAAAACGATTTAATTTTACTTTGGAAATATGTTTGTTTGTTGTTATTTTAAGTGCATCACTTACAGGTATATTTTATATATATGAGTTAAATAAATTTATCTACCGTTTCAATACTTCTATTTACTGCTTAGATCAGTACGGAATGCAGATGAGATATCTGCTAATCTTTTGCATATAAAGTAAATCCAACTTTTTTACTCGAAATCGATTCGAATATATTATTGCTTTTATTATACCTAACATTTCTGTAGTGTTTAGTGAGTAGCTTTGTGTATTAGTTATTTATTTTTATTTTGCCTTAATATATCCATTTGAGTGTCTGATAAAACAAAGTAATAGTGTTTTTTTATAATATATCTTTATATAAAAATTGTTTATTTTAATAGGATTATTTCACTACCGACAAATATGAGTTTATTTATATAAATTATGGTAAATTACTCGTACAGTCCAAAAAGAATACCACAAAATAGTAAAATTTATCTGTTATCATTGAGTGTCTTTTTTTATCGCTTTGTGATAGGATAATAACTTAGATTTTGCGTGCTGCGACTATCATACCGAGTAGGTACTGGCCTTGGCGAGGCGCTCGAAGGAAAGGCCTTTGTCACATCGAATTAACAATCTGTAGTGGACTCATTAATTTTTTACTATCGTTAAATAAGTTTTAACTTATATTTTTTATTATTATCTCATCTGCTATGTATGCAATTCGTCAATGTCAAGTACAAATGACTTTCTAAACACGATTAACGGATACAAAGTACCTAACAACCAAAACTCAGAATAATTATTTTTGGATTACACCAGCGATACTCTCAACCTTTTTTTATAGGGGCCACAAAAATGTGTTAGTCAGTGTTGTGGGCCGCAAACAAAACATATTTTAAAAATAAAGCAATACTAGGTGTACTAACCACAAAAGTCCGGTGGGTCGCAGGTTGAATATAACGGGATTACATGAATAATTTTTCTATGCGACATTCGAAGCCACAGCACTTCGGCGCAGCAACTGCTTTAACGTTTAAGGAAACTAACTTAATTTCGTTAAACGTAATATATTGTTAAGAATATTATGTCCTCTATAAATTGATAGAGTTACGGGGTATGTAACGCGGACGTCATGCTAAACAAAATAAGAAATAGATGAACTAATTTTCTCACTGTGTTAAAGATTGTCTTGTTAGAAAAGACTTTTTTATTACTAAGCCATTATGCAAATTACATAAATAGATTATGTTATAGGCTATATAAAGAAGGGTCTACGGCGCGGTATTTAAAATTATCCGGAATGTTTTATTCTTTATTACTAAACTAGCTGTGTCCGCAACTGTGTTCGCGTGGAAGTAAAGTTTTATTTAATCATTTTCACAAATAAATGTTATGTAGCCTATGTTAGTCAGGGCATTCTGATTGTGTTTTTTTTTTATGTTGGTCCAGTAGTTCTTGAGTTTTTCGTTTCTAACAAAAATTGAAATCTTTCTTCTTTATTACCCGACTACGACGAAGCAAAAGGAGGGTTATGTGTTTGACCGGTTTTGTATTTATGTATGTATTTTCATTTGTTCCCTCATAACTTCCAAACTACTTATTAGAATTTAATGAGTGATAAATCGTTGAAAGCGTTTTGTTTATCCGCTAATTATAGGCTATAAGACGTCACATTATATTGAATACTGCGCCCTCTACTGGACATAATGTAAGGAACTAAATAAAATATATGTATAATAATATTATGATGAATATCAGATGAAAGGGCTTAATTAGCTTATTTCAAAAATATATATATTGTCAGCTGTTTTTCGCGGCTTTGCTTGCATACACCCGATAATTGGTAATAATTTCTAAAATCACGACTTATATTTAAACTGAACATATTTTCTTTCCAAGCCTATCCAAAATATATTATATATATGTCATTCTATGTGAACTCTAGATACAGCAGTAATTGTTTTAGGGAAGTCACTATTTGTTAAGGAACAGGCCTACATAGCTCACAGCAGGCTTAGGTTTATAGATGGATTGTTAATTTGTTCCTTGGATCATAATAAATTGCTGAAAAATCCCCATGAGTAACAATCTCCTAAGCAATTACAACGGTTAAGAAGTCTTTATAATTTTCATTAAACCATTTAGTATATGTTCTATGTATACCTATCTAAAATAATACATATGTACTACTGTACACATGTACATGTACATGTACACATGTTACTACTGTTTAACTTGCTGCTGTGCGATTGTTTTTATTTTATTTAGTAAGGTATATATTATTTGTATTATTGTAAACTAATAAAACTTATGATTTCAGGATACACTGACAGATTATTGCTGCCACCTCTGTTACCGGGAGGGGGATCTGAAGATGAGCACTGTGGCCTGAAGACGAGCTCTGTGGCGAAACACATAATAAATAAGATGAGTATTATTTACTTAAGTTTTTCCCTACAGTGATTAATTAATTCATTACTGTTTGTTACAGTGCAATGTGGATATCGTAAGTCATGTAGTGTTTTCTGAAAACAAGTAAGTTTTATTAGTTTACAAATTCACCACAGTTATGCACACCCACTGTCACAAACAAAGCACATTCATTAATACAAATAATATACACCTTACTAAATAAAATAAAAACAATCGCACAGCAACAAGTTAATCAGTAATAAATAAATCGAAAAATAAAACATGACTTACGATATCCACATTGCACTGTAACAAAAAGTAATGAATTAACACGTTCATTAATACAAATAATACACCTTATTAAAATAAAAACAATCGCACAGCAGCAAGTAAAATTACACATTAAGAAATTGAAAAAGCTACATAACTTAAACTACCTATATCTACAATGCACTGTAACAAACAGTAATGTATTTATTAAACACTGTAGGAAATAAGCTAAACTTATTTTTGTAAGAAGTGTTTCGCCACGGAAGTCATCTTCAGATTTACCATCCCGGTGATGCAGAGAGGTATGGCAGCAATGAGCCATTAGTGTTTTCTGAAAACAAGTAAGTTTTATTAGTTTACAAATTCATCACAGTTATGCACACCCACTGTAACAAACAAAGCACATTCATTAATACAAATAATATACACCTTACTAAATAAAATAAAAACAATCGCACAGCAACAAGTTAATCAGTAATAAATAAATTGAAAAATAAAAGATGACTTACGATATCCACATTGCACTGTAACAAAAAGTAATGAATTAATTAATCACTGTAGGGAAAAACTTAAGTAAATAATACTCATCTTATTTATTATGTGTTTCGCCACAGAGCTCATCTTCAGATCCCCTCCCGGTAACAGAGGTGGCAGCAATGATTTGTCAGTGTATCATCTTCAGATCCCCCTCCCGGTAACAGAGGTGGCAGCAATGATCTGTCAGTGTATCCTGAAAACATAAGTTTTATTAGTTTACAAATTCATCACAGTTATGCACCACCACCTGTAACAAACAAAACACATTTATTAATACAAATAATATACACCTTACTAAATAAAATAAAAAAACAATCGCACATCAGCAAGTTAAACAGTAATAAATAAATTGAAAAAACATGACTTACTATATCCACATTGCACTGTAACAGAAAGTAATGAATTAATTAATCACTGTAGGGAAAAACTTAAGCTCTGTGGAATAAGATGAGTATTATTTACTTGGCAGCAATGATCTGTCAGTGTATCCTGAAAAAATGTTTTATTAGTTTACAAATTCATCACAGTTATGCACCACCCACTAAGTATCCTGAAAAAATAAGTTTTATTAGTTTACAAATACGTCACAGTTGATACACACCCGCTGTAACAAACCAAACACGTTCATTAATACAAATAATACACCTTATTAAAATAAAAACAATCGCACAGCAGTAAGTAAAATTACACATTAATAAATCGAAAATAAAAGAAACAATTTCACAGCAGCAAGTTGAAAAGTAATAAATAAAGTGAAAAAAAAAAACATGACTTACTATATCCACATTGCACTGTTAACAAAAAGTAATGAATTAACACGTTCATTAATACAAATAATACACCTTATTAAAATAAAAACAATCGCACAGCAGCAAGTAAAATTACACATTAATAAATTGAAAAAGTGAAAAAGCAACATAACTTAACTTACTATATCTACAATGCACTGCAACAAACAGTAATGTATTTATTAAACACTGTAGTAAATAAGCTAAAGAAATAATACTCATCTTATTTTTGTAAGAAGTGTTTCGCCACGGAAGTCATCTTCAGATTTACCACATCCCGGTGATGCAGAGAGGTATGGCAGCAATGAACCATTAGTGTTTTCTGAAAACAAGTAAGTTTTATTAGTTACAAATTCACCACAGTTATGCACACCCACTGTCACAAAGCACATTCATTAATACAAATAATATACACCTTACTAAATAAAATAAAAACAATCGCACAGCAACAAGTTAATCAGTAATAAATAAATCGAAAAATAAAACATGACTTACGATATCCACATTGCACTGTAACAAAAAGTAATGAATTAACACGTTCATTAATACAAATAATACACCTTATTAAAATAAAAACAATCGCACAACAGCAAGTAAAATTACACATTAATAAATTGAAAAAGCAACATAACTTAACTTACTATATCTACAATGCACTGCAACAAACAGTAATGTATTTATTAAACACTGTAGTAAATAAGCTAAAGAAATAATACTCATCTTATTTTTGTAAGAAGTGTTTCGCCACGGAAGTCATCTTCAGATTTACCACATCCCGGTGATGCAGAGAGGTATGGCAGCAATGAACCATTAGTGTTTTCTGAAAACAAGTAAGTTTTATTAGTTACAAATTCACCACAGTTATGCACACCCACTGTCACAAAGCACATTCATTAATACAAATAATATACACCTTACTAAATAAAATAAAAACAATCGCACAGCAACAAGTTAATCAGTAATAAATAAATCGAAAAATAAAACATGACTTACGATATCCACATTGCACTGTAACAAAAAGTAATGAATTAACACGTTCATTAATACAAATAATACACCTTATTAAAATAAAAACAATCGCACAACAGCAAGTAAAATTACACATTAATAAATTGAAAAAGCAACATAACTTAACTTACTATATCTACAATGCACTGCAACAAACAGTAATGTATTTATTAAACACTGTAGTAAATAAGCTAAAGAAATAATACTCATCTTATTTTTGTAAGAAGTGTTTCGCCACGGAAGTCATCTTCAGATTTACCACATCCCGGTGATGCAGAGAGGTATGGCAGCAATGAACCATTAGTGTTTTCTGAAAACAAGTAAGTTTTATTAGTTACAAATTCACTACAGTTATGCACACCCACTGTCACAAAGCACATTCATTAATACAAATAATATACACCTTACTAAATAAAATAAAAACAATCGCACAGCAACAAGTTAATCAGTAATAAATAAATCGAAAAATAAAACATGACTTACGATATCCACATTGCACTGTAACAAAAAGTAATGAATTAACACGTTCATTAATACAAATAATACACCTTATTAAAATAAAAACAATCGCACAACAGCAAGTAAAATTACACATTAATAAATTGAAAAAGCTACATAACTTAAACTACCTACCTATATCTACAATGCACTGTAACAAACAGTAATGTATTTATTAAACACTGTAGGAAATAAGCTAAATAAATAATACTCATCTTATTTTTGTAAGAAGTGTTTCCGCCACGGAAGTGATCTTCAGATTTACCATCCCGGTGATGCAGAGAGGTATGGCAGCAAAGAGCCGTTAGTGTTTTCTGAAAACAAGTAAGTTTTATTAGTTTACAAATTCATCACAGTTATGCACACCCACTGTAACAAACAAAGCACATTCATTAATACAAATAATATACACCTAACTAAATAAAATAAAAACAATCGCACAGCAACAAGTTAATCAGTAATAAATAAATTGAAAAATAAAACATGACTTACGATATCCACATTGCACTGTAACAAACAGTAATGAATTAAATTAATCACTGTAGGGAAAAACTTAAGTAAATAATACTCATCTTATTTATTATGTGATTCGCCACAGAGCTCGTCTTCAGGCCACAGAGCTCATCTTCAGATCCCCCTCCCGGTAACAGAGGTGGCAGCAATGATCTGTCAGTGTATCCTGAAAACAAGTTTTATTAGTTTACAAATTCATCACAGTTATGCACCACCCACTGTAACAAACAAAGCACATTCATTAATACAAATAATATACACCATACTAAATAAAATAAAAACAATCGCACAGCAGCAAGTTAAACAGTAATAAATAAATTGAAAAAACATGACTTACTATATCCACATTGCACTGTAACAGAAAGTAATGAATGAATTAATCACTGTAGGGAAAAACTTAAGTAAATAATACTCATCTTATTTCACAGAGCTCATCTTCAGATCACCCCCTACCTGTAACAGAGGTGGCAGCAATGATCTGTCAGTGTATCCTGAAAACATAAGTTTTATTAGTTTACAAATTCATCACTGTTATGCACCACCCACTGTAAGTATCCTGAAAACATAAGTTTTATTAGTTTACAAATACGTCTAATCACAGTTGATACACCAAACCAAACACGTTCATTAATACAAATAATACACCTTATTAAAATAAAAACAATCGCACAGCAGCAAGTAAAATTACACATTAATAAATTGAAAATAAAAGAAAAACAATTTCAAAGCAGCAAGTTAAAAGTAATAAATAAATTGAAGAAAAAAATAAACATGACTTACTATATCCACATTGCACTGTAACAAAAAGTAATGAATTAACACGTTCATTAATACAAATAATACACCTTATTAAAATAAAAACAATCGCACAGCAGCAAGTAAAATGACACATTAATAAATTGAAAATAAAAGAAAAACAATTTCACAGCAGCAAGTTAAAAAGTAATAAATAAATTGAAAAAACATGACTTACTTTGTATCCACAGTGCGCTGTAACAGAAAGTAATGAATTAATTATTCACTGTTGGGAAAAACTTAAGTAAATAGAGTTTTGCCACGGAGGTAATCTTCAGATTCACCAGATTCTTCTCCCTTCCGGTGATGCTGAGAGGTGGCAGCAATGATCTGTCCGTGTATCCTGAAAACATAAATTTTATTATTACTTTACAAATACGTCACAGTTGATACACTCCTTGATATACACACCCGCTATAACAAACGAAACACATTCATTAATACAATTAATATACACCTTACTAAATAAAATAAAAACAATCTCACAGCAACAAGTTAATCAGTAATATATAAATTGAAAAAAAGAACATGACTTACTATATCCACATTTCACTGTAGCAAAAAAATACTTCAGGGTTATACCCTTTGTAAAAAAAATAAAAAATCTTGTACCGGAGATAACCCCGAACATACATTAGCTACAACCACACTAATGAAAAGCATTAACTCTTTCTTATGTACAATAATTATACTACAAGAATACTTACCACTCGGGTCTGGTCCTGTCCTCTCACCATACCTGGTCAACGCAGACTGACTATCTTATTCTGATCGACAAGAACTTGTATACGCCTCTACAACAACAGGTGGCGTGCAACAGTTCAACTTCCGGTTTCAACTCGATGCGATTTACCACTATCTACATACTTCCGTGTATAACAGAAGTTCATATTAAATTTTAGGAAAATGTGCAGAATAAGTGGTAGATGCCGTAAAGTTACTTGTTTATCCTTAGAGTGCAGATTATGATTAATTTTATTGCAATTTATAAGACTTCGTTGATGATTTTTTTTCCCATATTACTAACGCAATGTACGCCATACAAAAGTATCATGTGATGTTTGGTAGCGATTATCTGTCTACTTCCGTTGAACGGAAAAATATAGTTTAGTTTCACGTAGAATAAGTCGCTGGCGAATGCTTGTTATTAAAAAAATGTATAAAAATTAGACGATCAGAGACTAGAATTATTTTGATTAAAATGTCCTGAAAGCTGTCAACATTATCGGACCTTAATAATCAATAAATAAGGTACTCAAGACAAATTAAATATACATACGCAATAATTCAAAAGTGCGTCGCTATCCTAATTTTTGTCAATATGATTTTGAAATTAGTTGGTTTATATTTCTTAGTTATTCGATATTAACGTTCCTGTATTTCATAATCTAATTGTTTGATCAATTTACGCCTGTATTTTAAAAAGTCATTAGTCTATTACAATTACAATTGATTATATTGTTTAAATTGATTTTTAAGCATTATGATAGAATAATGAACGAAATCCATTTAAAAATTTAATATTTTTTTTTGCATATTTGACATATTCGTTTTTGGATTATACTTATACTTATAATACCTATCGTATGTAGGTACACAGATTTTTATTCAAGGGATAATAAATAAAATGATAGGTAATACATTAAAAAATTATTTAGTTTTGTTTGTATATTTTTTAGTAAAAGGGAAGTTGGGAATTTTGGGATAGTAAATTTACTTTTTTACATTATTAATATTATAAAGCGTAAAAGTTTGTTGGTTTGTTTGATCGCGATAATCTTAGGAACTATCAGTCGGATTAAAAATATATTTTTCTATTTGATATAGCAAGCATTGAGGAAGGCTTTAGGCTAAAATCACACTGCCACCAATAGGAACAAAGCTGTATTGAAAAACGTTAAATGATTAAATATCTTTTAGTTCTACGCAAACGAAGTTTCAGGCAAAGCTAGTATTTTTATAATTTTTGTAAGACATTTATTTATAATATTGAATATCGTCGTTCTCAATTTCGACCCAGTTTAAAATGAATGCATACAAATATTTTTGATATTAATATCAAAGAAATATGTAACTTACGTTAGTACATATGTAATAAGTAGGTACATACTCTGTTTTAATATGTCCGGATCTCAACTGAAAAACTATTTGGATGATTTCAACCATAAAATGTAAAAGAAGTTTATTCCATTCCTCAACGAACAAATCATTACAATGTTCATTATTACTTTTAGTATTCGTAATTTTTTTTTTAATATCTCAGTTGTAATCTTGATCGACCGATTTTGTTGAGGTTTTGTAAATATATAACTACGCTTAATTTACGATAGGCTATGAACATTAATAATAATAATTTTGAATTAGTAAAATAAATAACAATTAATTGAATAGTCATTAATTACTAACCAGGTTTAATAATATTATTATACATCATACATAATACATTCGTCCTATCAGAAAACACTATACTATCTTGAAAAAGTCATTTTTATACTAGAGGAATTTAGTGTAAAGTATATTACAAGTATAATACAATCATTACATTGTTTAATATAATTTATTTTAAATCAACAATGCCTTAGAAAATTAGAAATGGAGGTCGCCCAAAATTAAACCTGGCTCCAGTAAAGTTCTGACGTGTAATTAATCTTGATGTAGAATTGCCAAGTAGGTACGAAAATGATATTCAGTGCAGCACTACTCCTGTTCATAAACATGCCGGGCTTACACTTGACCTACTCTGTAGAGATTTTAATTTCTCTGTTACCAACGAATTTGTATTTGCAGGTTTAACAGCACGGCCTATTCTAGGGGGGGGGGGGGGGGGGGGGAGGGGCAAGCCAGGCAATTGCCCGGGGCTCCAAATTAAGGGTGTGCCGCGGTGGCCGTTTGGTTGTAAAAATTGATATGGTACATTTTACCAATAAAGACTAAGTTTAAGATATCAGTGCCATCAGTGATATCAGATTATATTATATGGTTTACGTAATTTGTATGTATACGTTGAGCCTATATTCAAATTTTTAAAGAGCGTTGCTTGAATTGATCTGAACATTCGGCAATTTATCTTTTTGTCCGAGGCGACGTAGTAAAGTAAACCTGTTATAGCTTTACTATTTGGTAACATGATTAGGTACATGATCACATAATAACTGATAATAAAAGAAGCTACAATTTAATTGTGATTATATAATATGAAACCACACATGGGTACCTACTTGCCTACTGACCTCTAATGAGAAACTATCATTATTATTTCTGTATTTCATCAGATTTACATCCATCATATTTACACTATTATTAGTACACTTAGTCTAAGTTAGTAAGGATACAAAGTGATGTTTTCATATATTATGTCTAAGCCTATCAGTGAGCTGCATAGGTACCCTTACTTTTTATGAATTACATCCAGTGACGAAAAACTATTCTGTCTGGTCTGTCTGACAATACATTCAAGATACTATTGGAACTAGCACGCAGTCAAATCATCGCGGAGTTTTTTTTACGAATTATCGCATAAAATTCATCAACACGGCTTGCAGTAAACTTTCCTGACGCGCTACAGTACCGAGGCTGCCGCAATAATATATTATACGCAAGCCGACTATTATGTGGTCCATAGGTTGCTAATAGCAAGGATTGGCTTATGCCTATACATAAGCAAAAACACGATGGCCTTGTTAGTTCCTCGAAAGCTTAGATTCAAGATTCTACTAAGGTGGTACAGAAACATATGGCCCTCCTAAATAAAAGCGATCATCGTAGCCTATTTACACTCATTAAATCACGTATGGGTATAACGTTAGCAACCTTCAATCGCTCATTGTCAAGCAACTCTGGAAGGTATATCATAAGATTATAATAGAATATTGTGTACAATTTATTTGGTGTACGCATTTGTTAATACAACAGAATAAATTACATTGGCTATATAATAATTAAAATTACTAATTAATTATAGCAAATTAATTACATACAATTACATTACATATATTATTTATTGAGTCTGGTAACACAGATTTAGATAGAAGGGGCTTATCTGTGGGAGGGGTTTAGGTGTTTTGCTTAGTAACTTATAGCCACAGACTACTAAGAGGATACTACGTTCTTACCGCGATGAATCAGTTTTACTTGCAATTTCGTGTTGTGTTTATATCTGATAAATTTTGCGAACGTCAAGTACATTTTATTTGAGATAAGTTTTAAAAAAAGAATTAATTGGGTAAATTATAGTTTAAGTTGCCCTTTTTCAATTGGTGCTCATATCAAGTTACATATTGTTTTAATTAATTTAATAAAGCTACATATTACATAAAGAAGAGAAATATTTCAGATTCAATAATGACGCTTAGTGTGGAACAAACAGAAGACAACTTAAATTTAAATACATCGAGTGAGATACCTAGAAAACGATTTAATTTTACTTTGGAAATATGTTTGTTTGTTGTTATTTTAAGTGCATCACTTACAGGTATATTTTATATATATGAGTTAAATAAATTTATCTACCGTTTCAATACTTCTATTTACTGCTTAGATCAGTACGGAATGCAGATGAGATATCTGCTAATCTTTTGCATATAAAGTAAATCCAACTTTTTTACTCGAAATCGATTCGAATATATTATTGCTTTTATTATACCTAACATTTCTGTAGTGTTTAGTGAGTAGCTTTGTGTATTAGTTATTTATTTTTATTTTGCCTTAATATATCCATTTGAGTGTCTGATAAAACAAAGTAATAGTGTTTTTTTATAATATATCTTTATATAAAAATTGTTTATTTTAATAGGATTATTTCACTACCGACAAATATGAGTTTATTTATATAAATTATGGTAAATTACTCGTACAGTCCAAAAAGAATACCACAAAATAGTAAAATTTATCTGTTATCATTGAGTGTCTTTTTTTATCGCTTTGTGATAGGATAATAACTTAGATTTTGCGTGCTGCGACTATCATACCGAGTAGGTACTGGCCTTGGCGAGGCGCTCGAAGGAAAGGCCTTTGTCACATCGAATTAACAATCTGTAGTGGACTCATTAATTTTTTACTATCGTTAAATAAGTTTTAACTTATATTTTTTATTATTATCTCATCTGCTATGTATGCAATTCGTCAATGTCAAGTACAAATGACTTTCTAAACACGATTAACGGATACAAAGTACCTAACAACCAAAACTCAGAATAATTATTTTTGGATTACACCAGCGATACTCTCAACCTTTTTTTATAGGGGCCACAAAAATGTGTTAGTCAGTGTTGTGGGCCGCAAACAAAACATATTTTAAAAATAAAGCAATACTAGGTGTACTAACCACAAAAGTCCGGTGGGTCGCAGGTTGAATATAACGGGATTACATGAATAATTTTTCTATGCGACATTCGAAGCCACAGCACTTCGGCGCAGCAACTGCTTTAACGTTTAAGGAAACTAACTTAATTTCGTTAAACGTAATATATTGTTAAGAATATTATGTCCTCTATAAATTGATAGAGTTACGGGGTATGTAACGCGGACGTCATGCTAAACAAAATAAGAAATAGATGAACTAATTTTCTCACTGTGTTAAAGATTGTCTTGTTAGAAAAGACTTTTTTATTACTAAGCCATTATGCAAATTACATAAATAGATTATGTTATAGGCTATATAAAGAAGGGTCTACGGCGCGGTATTTAAAATTATCCGGAATGTTTTATTCTTTATTACTAAACTAGCTGTGTCCGCAACTGTGTTCGCGTGGAAGTAAAGTTTTATTTAATCATTTTCACAAATAAATGTTATGTAGCCTATGTTAGTCAGGGCATTCTGATTGTGTTTTTTTTTTATGTTGGTCCAGTAGTTCTTGAGTTTTTCGTTTCTAACAAAAATTGAAATCTTTCTTCTTTATTACCCGACTACGACGAAGCAAAAGGAGGGTTATGTGTTTGACCGGTTTTGTATTTATGTATGTATTTTCATTTGTTCCCTCATAACTTCCAAACTACTTATTAGAATTTAATGAGTGATAAATCGTTGAAAGCGTTTTGTTTATCCGCTAATTATAGGCTATAAGACGTCACATTATATTGAATACTGCGCCCTCTACTGGACATAATGTAAGGAACTAAATAAAATATATGTATA
Source organism: Actias luna (assembly GCA_039707435.1). Taxonomy (NCBI): domain Eukaryota; kingdom Metazoa; phylum Arthropoda; class Insecta; order Lepidoptera; family Saturniidae; genus Actias; species Actias luna. The sequence continues at coordinate 7,724,113 of JAZHAC010000006.1, read as the reverse complement.
ATAATATTATGATGAATATCAGATGAAAGGGCTTAATTAGCTTATTTCAAAAATATATATATTGTCAGCTGTTTTTCGCGGCTTTGCTTGCATACACCCGATAATTGGTAATAATTTCTAAAATCACGACTTATATTTAAACTGAACATATTTTCTTTCCAAGCCTATCCAAAATATATTATATATATGTCATTCTATGTGAACTCTAGATACAGCAGTAATTGTTTTAGGGAAGTCACTATTTGTTAAGGAACAGGCCTACATAGCTCACAGCAGGCTTAGGTTTATAGATGGATTGTTAATTTGTTCCTTGGATCATAATAAATTGCTGAAAAATCCCCATGAGTAACAATCTCCTAAGCAATTACAACGGTTAAGAAGTCTTTATAATTTTCATTAAACCATTTAGTATATGTTCTATGTATACCTATCTAAAATAATACATATGTATATATGAAATAATAAAACTACTTAGATTTTTTTTTGTCAAGAGATTATAAACCACAAAATAAATAAAATAAAAATAAGTTGAAAAACTAAAACATAACTATGGAAAAATCACATCCCAAAAAGTATGAAATAATAATTTATTGTTATCTGAAATATTTGTGTATAGACTAAACACTACTTACAGTCTTAAGTAAATTAAGCGTAATATATTTTAAGTAACACATAAACTATGTGTCAGAATACATTGTGATATTCAGCGGATAGCCGTGGTCGTATGCAAGCTTACCTAGTAAAACAATACATTCTATCAGGTTTTAGGGTAAAGTACACATAATGGGAGCCATGTGACTAATATAATTATGTAAATATATATAAGTTGTCATACGACCGAGGCTATCCGCTGAATATCACAATGTATTCAATTTACTTAATAGACTGTAAATAGTGTTTAGTGTGTACACAAATATTTTAGACGAAAATATATTTTTGTTTCATACTTTCTGGTAAACATGATTTTTCCGTAGTAAGGTTTTAGTTTTTGAACTTATTTTTATAATAGTAGTTCTTACCAAAATAAAGTTTAAATATTGTAAATAAATCAAAGCATTTTCTGCAATAATGCTATCATATATTATCACCACTAGCGCAATGATTCGTGTTTTCTTCATTGTCGTGTTCGCATGAATTTATAACAGACAACTTTTTCTTGTTACATGCGAGTCCATTATTCTTTGAAATTAAACATTACCTATATTGTTAATCAATTGATTACTACGAAACTACGAGTAGTTATATTTAATTAGAAATACAGTTATTTTAAAATTAATGCTGCTCTTTGTATAAAATAATGCTATTAAACTAAATAGTCATATATCCCATACACATTGGTTAAATGTAATTATTTGAGACTGTTAATTTTATGCTATTCATTATATAAATGTTAAGCAAATATTACAAACACTGAGTTTTTATTATATTATGGATAATTTATATTAGACATTTTAATAAGAAAATAAAGAATACAAGTTTTGTTACCGTTTGTACTGAAACTTTTACTTTAAGCTATAATTTATTGTAAGAATATAAATAATATTTTAGGTGCTGCGGTCAGTAACCTATTATTGTACAGAACATGTATACATTCTTTAAATTATTCAATTTCTGAATGCCAAGTGTTTACTTCACTCGACAAAAATAATGGAACGCAACATTTGGAAAAAGAGGTACAGAAATATGCGACATACGTATCAACAGTAAAAAGTATTATAGAGTCCTTGATGCCTGCTATATTATCCTTATTCCTTGGCGTGTGGTCTGATACACATGGAAGAAAACCGTTGATGGTGTGGCCAATACTGGGTAAGTTTTAAAATATTAAATTATTTTCGTATATTATCACATCATCGGATTTTATTCCGTATTAATACATTCGCTAAGTATGTGGCATTTAAATAATAATTATAGTAAATATGACAATTATTTAAAACTAATATTGTCTATTAAGAAATATTCAAATATTAATTAGGCCTGAAGTATAATAAAAAATATGGAAAATGCATATTGTGGTCACAATATAGTATAATTCGTTTATTGTGACCCCATTTGTAGTGTCCAATAACTTTTAGCAATCACACGAAGATGATTGTAAATATTTGGAAAACAAAACATCTTTTTATGGTAATCTCAATTATTTCGCTACGGTAGAAAAGTCGTGACTAATTAATAGCTTTAAAAATATATTTATTACTCTTGTTTGTTTGTCGCTCTCTACTTTTGATATAAATTTAACTTTAATTTTGCATGTTTTATTTACTATGAAATGGTTATGAGATTAGTCTTCTTTTCTACTTGACGACGAGCAACTGTTTTCCTTTAGATCAACAAATTCGACCTTGGTAATTTTACTTCCTTGACGACCATAGAAGTTTCACATGAATCCTACTTAATGTATATCGTATAGACGACTGGGTTTATAACGCTAAAGATTTGAAATTTGTATATTTTTTTGTATTTACCATGAGATAAATTATTACACACATTAATGTTTTAATACAAGTATTTCCTATCGTACTTATATTACAATTAAGTACTAAAAGTACGAGTTAACTGTTTAATAAAATTTATATTCTGTGGCTTTAATTTTGAAACATGAATTACAATATCAATTAAGCAAGCAATATAGGAAAATGGATAATTTTGCGAACGAAAGCAGTATTGCAAGAAAACAGTGTTGTTTTCCTTATAAGCACCTGTACAGGTTTTCGTTTAATTACATATTTATTATGATAAATACCAATTACAGTCATAAAACTGCTGTTGTTATTGCTAATTTACCTAACATCCCGTCCACAGAAAGTTTGTACCTAACTTAAAGAGACTAATATTTTCACATTCTTTGTTTTTTAACACTCAAATTCCTAAAAAAAATGGATAGTTAAGGTTTAACTTTATGGCTACAATCTCTCCTGATATTAAGTGACCATTTGGCCCAAGATGGTGGACATGCTACGCCAAATAGAGATACTGGCTATCAAGCGCCGTTGCCGGAACACACCTTTAGGCACTTTAGGCGGCTGATTTTCAACCTGAGATTACTAAAAACCAGGGACAGCTTTCACAATTCCTCTAGTCTCCGACGGAAGACTGCAATCTGCTTGCATACGAGTATACGAGTTGTAATACGAGTCACATTTTATATCTTTTTAGGTATTGCAATGAGTGGAATGTTATTAGTAATATACAGCATGTTAAATAACTTTGGTCCGTGGTGGTATATATTGACAATTATACCCTTTTCTGTAACCGGAGGTTACATTGTTTTAATAACTGGTTCTTTAAGCTATTTGTGTGATGTCACTAGTATTGAAAACCGTGCGATTAGGTAACTATTAACTTAATTTTAAATCTCGGTACGTTTAATACGTATGGGCAGATCCATTAATTCTCGACGAAAGTGTGTGCACTAGGGTCGGTGATTTTGATGCTAATTTTTTCCTCGAAAGTACACCTAAAATTGAGACGATCCTGAAAATTTGAGCCCGATATGTGCAAATCCGGCCGCTGGAGAATTTTTTGAATTAATCAAATCGTTTTTTCACTAATTTTCTAATATTTGTATCTCAGTTTTTCTACAACTCCTGCTGACTGAAAGACTGAAAGACTTGTGCTGAGTGGTATTTTTACAGTAAGACTTCTACTTTTATAAAAAAGAAATGATATTAGTTCTAAACTTATATAGGGTTTAGCAAATAGCTTTCAACTAAATATCTGTTTTGATTAAATTTTAACTATATATAAAACACAATTATATGTACCGTATTTGAAGTTGAGAGTCGACCTGCTGGTCTAATATCTTTAGTCGTGGCATCTTTTAATGGAGTCTACTCAGCTTTTGCTTGATTGCTCCGTTTTTCTAAATTTATAGCTATTTGAAACCAATCAAATTTAAAAAATCGCTGTTTTTAAATAGCTAGAACTTTTTCTCCGAACCTCGATTTGTTTCAAACTTTTAGGTACGTTGCTTTATTCTGTTCAAAAATCTGAACTAGGGAATCAAGCTTGTTTTTGAGTTATAATTTTTTTACTATTGTCAAAATTGCATTGAACCTGATAAGGAATTATTTAATAGTCACCACTTTAGCACATAAAATAATGATTATTGAATTAAATAGAAATAATTTTAGGAACATATTCAATAGTTATTGGAATTTATGATCTAATGTTACGTAAAAGTACAAAAAAATATAAAAGAAATGGCTATTGTACAAAACTTAAAAAAGTTTTATTTATAAATTCAGTTTAATTACTTTACAATCTTTTTCGAAAGAAGTCACTCTTACTTCTAAATAATTTTTGTTGATAGGTGTAAAATAATGGTTAAATGGAGTGTCCTTGATGGTTTTCACAGATTCAAATCGTTTATTAAATATATTTTTTATATTTTTGAATATCACCATCAGATACCCATATGCTTTGAAATTATAGGACATTATTCACATTATGCACGAATGAGTTATGATTTTATTCATGTATACCTTATGCTTTTAATTTGTCTGGAAACATATTCGTAAAACTCAAAAGGAGTTGTCACTTGCTGTTCAGGAGGTGATCGTATACAATCTCGCATCACTTTTCACTTTATCGTACCTCCAATTGCGGCGCATATGCTTTTTCCATGACTAGTGGCAAAAAAGTTATAAGACGTTATCTTTATGCCGAAATCTTTTTCAATCCACTTCACTTAAATTATACAACATTTTATTTTAAGAGTACGTCTCCAAATGACATTCTGAATCAGTTAATAAGCCGATATAACACTTTTTCATTGTTTTAAGTTTTGATAGCATAAACACTCCAAATCAATCAAATAAAGTTTTCTAAATATAATAAAGCTAGTAAGTTGTTTAGATTGTTGACATGATCATAGATTAATCAAGGTTACTAGAATTCTAGTACCTTTGAGGTTAACGTTAATAACTCAGTTACGCCACCAAACGGATAAATTAAGTAACAGAATATCCTGGGCGCGACGTGCAATACAACTTCAAACAATATAACAATGGTCGTAGCGTTTTTGAGCAGGAAATGTTTTCTGTAAACGCTATTTAAATAAGTACTAACAGCAGCTACATCCTATACAACACATATTAATATCTTACTTGTCAACATGTAAATAATTCGATAGTCATGTAAGAAATTATCGGCAAAAATTGGTTTCAACAACACAATTTTGACAATTTTAAAAAAGTTTTAACTTAAATATAAACTCGATTCCCTATTTCATAGACAGAATAAATCAACTTTCCTGAAAGTTTAAAACAAATCCAAGTTTTAAAACTTGATTGGTTTTAAATAGATATAACTTTACAAAATCGGAGCAATTAAGCAAAAGCTTTTGAAAAGATTCCATTAAAATATACCTCGACAAAAGATATTATAACTGCTGGACGACTCTCAACTTCAAATAAGGTACATATAATAGTGTTTTATAAATAGGTAAAATTTAAATAAAACAGTTGTTTAGTTGGCAGCTATTAGCTAAACCCGATATAAGTTTAGACCCAATATCTTTTTTCTTCATAAAAGTACAACTCTTACTGAGAAAAATGCCGCTGGGCAGAAGTCTTAAAGTTATATAGAAGGTGAGATAGCTACAAATATTTGAAAATTAGTGAAAAATCGACCTTTTTTTTAATTCAAAAAATTCTCCAACGGCGGGATTTGTACACATTGGGCTCAAATTTTTAGGATCATCTTGTTTTTAGGTGTACTTTCGAGGGAAATCAGCATCAAAATCGCCGACCCTAGTGCGCACACTTTGTCGCGAATTAATGGATCAGCCCGTATGTATATTATAATGGATTTATATAAGACTGTATATATTTTTTTAGGATGGCTATAATGGGTGGTGTCTTTTCGGCTGGAACGGTCGCTGGAAGTCTATTGAGCTATCAAGTTCTTAAAATTGTCGGTACTGTGTATTTACTGCTTATAGGAGCAACCTTGAATGTGTTTGCTTATGCTGTCATAAACATATGCCTAGAGGAGTCATTAGTTGGTGCCGTTGAAGTGAGTGAATTATCATATAATTTGTTATTTATGTACTACGACCGTGATGGTGGCATACTATGATGCGGTTCGCCTGTTTTTAGGCGCCACCATTGCCTATGGACGCTACGATACTAGATGTATCGCTCTAGGTTCGATCCTCCAGATAGGAGCATTTAACTGACTTCTGCTCGCGCGATACAGTGACACTGTACATCACTGAGAGTATATTATCACACCGCATACTATTCGTCCACACCCACACGTTAAGTACACGGTTCTGTAATGGACTACCCCCGCAGCCCCTGCGCGGCCTGCCCAATATCATTTTTAGGACCACTCAATTCAGTAAGTTAGGACCTGTTGGTTAGTTAGGCTCACGAATCTTTGTTCGTTTTCTGGCAGCAATCCAAGCCGAGGTTCGGCCATTCTTAATTAGTCCATACTAAAATTCATTGAGTAATCATCAGCAGGCAGCTCATTCAACTTACATAGCTTTTGCGGAAGAAATCTCTTCTAAAATCGGACTGTCTACAATTATTTAGGTTCCATGGCCGAATCTCCCGATGGTGAGCAATGTTACGGTGAAAAATAAGCGTAGGCACTATATCCCATTGTATAAACTGTAGCATAGAGGCTAGGAGGCAAAGTCTTTATACATACAAGTTATTTATAGTTTGTGGTTTTAGATTGTCAACAAGCTCACAATTAGTCTTTAACCGATACAAATGGGTCAAGCTCACATTCAGGTCACATCACCCATAGATGGCAGCAGTTTCCGCTTGTGGCTGAACTGATGATTTACATAACGGTAGCCATTGCCTCCGGGTGTTCATTATTGCCTAAAAGAATATTTTTGAGGAGTTAATTTATTTAAAACTTGGTATTAGTGGTCTTCAAAATAACCATCTAAATACGACATATATCGTGGTGTACAAAATTCAAAATCTAAGGTAGAAAGGGGGTCAAAATTTGTATGGAAAATAGTATTTTCCTGGTCAAAATTATTTAGTGTTCCGTTTTTCAGGATCTGTTCCAATAGTAGCCTGATAGTTATAGTACCAAATAGTACAGTCACCGATTTGTTATATAAAAAACTATTTTATTGTATTTAAAATTTCTGTGGATATTTAATAATGCGTAAATTGGGTATAACGTATGCATAACATATTAATTTTATATGCAACAAATTATTTATATACATAAAATAAATTCATTTAAAATCTAACACTACAACTTTTATAGTGTATCTAAACGAAACCGTTTGTGTAGAGCTAGTTAAATAATGTTCACATTGAGTTGGGGTGTGACTACTATATTTTGTATTTTTATATTTAATTTCATATCAGCTTTGCATTGTAAATTAATTGTAATTTATAAGTAATAATTATAACTGTTTCAGACTTCCAATCTTTTGAATAAGTAAAACAATAATATAATCCCATGAATCTTGAGTATGAACGTTCTTGACAAAGTGTATAAAGGGAAAGTTTTTGTATATCGTAGATATATTTAAACATGGTAATCCAAGTGACGTTTTTTTTAACCAAAGTATTTATTATCAAACAACGGTCGAATAGGTTTGCAGACATGTGTTTCTTTGTTATACTAGCGAGTGTAACCTACCTAGAGTGATTTCCTTAATTAATATTCCTTATGCATGCTAGGATGAAATTTTAAATAATTATGGCGCAATGGTTGCGTATTTTTCAAACTAGGTTGGAATCTTTAGAATAAAACTGAGCTTGCGGTAAAGGAAAATTTGTAAAGAGACGATGATCATTGAGGCAGGCCTATTTCTAATATCTGTCTAGCTACATAGCACCATCAATATGAAAATGAGAGTTTTCCTACTGTGGTAGGTATATTGCTATCTTGGGTTAGATAATTACTTGAGATCAAATGAGAAACATTGAAACATTGGAGAAACTATTATTTTTCCCTTATCTTGCATCGGTAACCTCATTAATATTGTTAATAAATGTCTAGTGATATGACCAGATATGATGCATAAGTGTAGCTTAGATAACAGTTTACTGGACGTAATAGATATAATCATGTAATCATAAAGTACGTACCGACGTTTAATCTGTCATTGATTCTTTGATAAACGGAATCAAAAAACTCATTGTCTACTTGATTTAGTAGTTAGATACAAGAATTGAAAAGATAAACTTGTTTAAATTTTTATTGTCTTTTTACCACTACTTAATTTGCTTAAAACGTTAAGGTTATTTTTTAATAGGGACTACAGCAAATATCGAAATTAATACAATTTCTAACGGAGGCGTTATATGTGAAAATTTAAATTTTATCTGGCTTGGAACTGTTCCAATCCTTTCAAAATTCTTAGATGTATGTCAGAGATTCTTTAATAATAATGATAACTTTTAGTAAAATCGTTACTGTGCGGCATTAGGACGTCAGTGCCTCTAGCCATCTGCTGCTTCAACTGCTAACGTAAAGCGAAAATAAAAAAAAGTTTAAAATGGGATCATAATAGAAAGCTTAGGTGGGATGCGTTGCAAGATAAGGACCTATACCCTACTTGATTGAACCACTATGAACAGGATGATAAAGTAATAAAATTTATTTTCTTTTGATTTATTACCTGGTTGTCTCCAGTATAGTATTCTTTTCTATGAGACTACTTTCCTAAAGGCTTGCACACAGACTATTTATCTCTGGATTATCGTCTTTATATTTGGATTGTACTGGTCTTACCATCAGATATTATTCTATCATCTGCCGTACTATAAAATACATAGATACGGAAAGTAGTCTATAAGTTTTTTTCCATTATTTTATCGTAAATTTAACTTTTTTAATCCTATACAAATATTTGCAATTACCTGAGCTACGCAGATCCTTATTATAACCTACTTATTATTTACCTATCTAGTTAATTGTATTATTTTAATAATATTTGTTTTATTTTGTAGGGAAGCATAGGAACGGTACTCGATTATCTACTCTTAAAGGAAATGGCATATGAATGTTTCAAACAGCGACCAAACAAAGGAAGAACACAAATATTGCTGTTAGCTTTTGCTAATAGTTCATCTGTATTTATCACGTGTGGACTGTCGAGCTTAGAGTATTTATACACAAGGCAAAAAGTTAATTGGATATTACAAGATTATACTGTGTATTCGTCTGTGAATACGTCGATTTCGTTTTTTGGGAGCTTCATCGGTTTTATGATACTACAAAAGCTTTTTAAAATCGGTGATTTAGTTTTGGCAACTATAGCATTTTTGTCTGCAGCTTTCGAGTTTGCTATAAAAGCTGTGGCAGTAAACACATGGCATATGTATTTCGGTTAGTTATTTTTATACACATATATAATAACTTGATTAGTATTATTGTTCAATTCTATATTTATAAAGATTATTCTAAAAAAAAGAATATCTATCTCTATAAGCCCAATAAATATACAAATCTATTTCCAGGTGCAACAATAGGTTTGTTTAAAGACCTTTCAGCTCCGCTAATACGATCTTTCATGACAAAAATTGTTCCATTAGAAGATACAGCGAAAATATTTGCATTAATGGCGGCCGTTGAAGGATTTTGTCCTTTACTAGCGCCTCCATTTTATAATTCAGTCTACGAGTTTTCGATATCGTCTTTTCCTGCGGCGATCTACGTGCTCACTTGTGGAATACTTTCCATAGCCATTATGTTCATGGGGTAAGAAATTTGAAATTGATACATGTTAAAGTAATATTTATGGGGGGACGATGTTTATATATTAAACTTTAAAATTCGTATCGCCGCGTTTCATGAGATTAAATGACATAAATTGCCGGTTTTTGTATCATAAATATTAATTTTGTATATAAATAAGTTTCTTTCAACTGCTAACACCACCAATAAAATATCGTTGCAATTTAAAACAGTAATCATTACGCACTAAGAATGTTTGGCAGAATTTAATCTTCCCGCTAAAATTTATTATGCGAACGCCATTATAAATTTGGATTACTTGTGATGCAGGTTAGTATCGTGTATTTAAGGCAAACGATACAATTGTTTCTATGCAATTACAGTCATAGTGATAGGCCTAACTAAGGAAAACTTTTATATCTTATACACGAAGAACATATTATTCCCACATATACAAAAATCAAGCTGGTCTGTGGAATAATATTAGGTCCCGATCGCAGTTCAACCTTGGAATTTAAATTAGTACCTATTAATTCAAATTCTAACAAAATTATTGTTTAATTATTCATCCTTTAAACTGTTACACTTTTTGTCTCATAACAGAAATGTATAGGTAACACACATAATCTTTAGGTACGTATCTCCCTCTAGGCTAGGAGTGGATATCAACGCTTAACCACCTACAGCACATGCTGACTCAAGGCCCATTTGGCTTACCCATACTTAAACTGTATTTCTTCTGGTTTGTATTTTTACTTTTACGTGGTTTATAGTTTCAGGTAAAACGCGTGTGTGTGTGACAAATAAAGTGTATTTTCTCATACTTTCAAAAATGTTTACATAACACTTTTTCCTATTTCAGAATTGTCCAATATATCAGATGGAAAATGGCAGCTACAAACTACCAGCGAATTTATTCTGAAGAAAGTGTATCAAGTTTAACTTAACGTTGCCTCGTTATTTTTGTTTTATATATGTTATTTTTATGTAATACCTATATTAAAAAACTTTAATATATAAATATACGTACTTTTAACTATCTTTCATTGAAAAATGATATTTATTCGCAGTCTGATCTTAAAACAGTTTTGCACACAAACATATATTATATATATATATATATATATATATATATATATATATATATTAGTTCTGCTTTAATATTTTTAGTAAAATTGTTTTAATGATTATTATAGTTCCAGTATTCATCTCCTATAGCATAGATAATACACTATATATACAATAGAACCTCTATAAGTCGAACATCAAGGGTGACGCCAAAAAATCGAGTTATAGAGGTTTCGACTTACAGAGAATTTCGACTTAGACGGATTGACATAAAGAGGTTGAGATTCATTCTTATAAATTTTGAGTTATAGAGGTAACCGCTTTGTATTTTTCTCATGATGTCTGATTCATTTTTATTATCGTTGACACAGAGTGGCAACATCTTTGGCCACCATGGCCATTTGGCCGACACTGGCAGGCCAAATTGATGAGCAACATCTTTCTTCTTTTGACAGCTCTTCACAACATCGAGCACTTCTAATTATTCAGCCAGACTCAAAGTTTTCAGTTTATGTTTCACAGCACTCATGCTTCAACAATTTTATTTGTAAACTGTTGTACAAATTGATGTGTATTGCTGTAGAACCAAACTACTTCTGACAATATTTCACTCGTCAACAAATGTTTTGCTTCGGTAAAGTTTAAATGAAATCAAATATAATAAAATTAAACACCTGACACCAAGCAAGCAAACACGTGTTAACGTGAGTCATAAATTCGTGGTAATTATATTGAATGTATACTCCTAAATTGCTTTCTAAGAAGCAATGGTGTACTTGTACTGTCGGCGAATTCTCAGTAAACTACTAGTCGAATAATACTACGAGAACTAAGTCTCAAAAAAATCGAGTTTTAAAAGATGTATGGAGGGAAAATATGTACCAAAATGGCTAGGACTCACTGATTATGTCGACTAATAGAGGGTTGAGATTTCGATTGATGGAGGTTTTGGTGTTTGAAGGGAACATATTTTCGAGATTTAGAGGTTGTCAACTAATCGAGGTTCTATTGATATAAATAGATGAGCCACTAATACCTTGCAACCCTCCTCTATAGATGGCGTTATTTTTATTTACACGTGTCACTAGATGGTGCTCTTTTATAAGTGATAGTACGAAACCTACTTATTCATGAATATTGTATTCTTATATAAAAATCACAATAAAATATATGTTTATTATGATTTTTTAAATCATAATTTAATCAAGAAATATTAATTATAAAGTTAAATTAAAGGCTATAGACATAAATAAAATGCTAAATTCTAAATTGCATGGTGGTAGGGCTTTTCTAATGACCGTCTGGCTAGCAACTACCCTCAAGTTAAAAATTTGGCGCCAAATACCAATAGGTGTGTTCCGGCAGCTGCACTTGAGAGCCAGTTCCTCCACAGGTTTAGCGTGTCTACCAACTTGGCCCGTATCGTCATTTAAGATTAGGTGATAATACGGCCATAACGCTAAATCTTAACTATAAAAAAATAACTTTCTAAATTAAATTAATTATTATTGTATTTGATACAAAAAAAACAGGTAACAAGGTATTCGCATTTTTTATCGTGGTGAAAAGCTACCTTTCCAGTCTGCCGAACTGGTGCAATGGGAACTATAAATTACTATTACTGTAAAATTACTTTAAGTAACATTTTAAGTTTTTGGGCAGCTTTATAATAAAAGACATTTTAGCGGCACAAAATCGTTTGTAAATTGAAGTCCGATAGAAGTACCCAAGTCACAATAAATTATATTTAACAGTGTCCAAAAGCAAACCAATTAACAATAAAATAATAATAATAAAAAAATAATTAACAAAACCAGTAAGCGGGTCCACAAGCAAGCAAATCCCTAATAATCTCAGATATATTACAAATCAAAAGAGGCACAATTATTACTACAGCTACAACTAACGTAAAAGTTATTAATACTTTTGACATTTTATGTACATGCGTACAGTTGCCAACGCCTTAATAGAAAAACATCAAGAAATCTGAAAAATCTTTTGTCACAACAATCCATAAAACGCCAAAACTATCAAATTTTTAAACCACTAAAAACTTAAAAAGTGTTTGGCCTCACTATGTTTCCTATTAATTTTATGCAAAATTCTCATATTGGCAAACATATCTATGAAAGAAGACATTTTGTAATTATTTTTGTACTAATAATATAATTTAACAAAATTGTAAAATCCATATTCAAATAAATATATAAATAATGTACATACTGTAGCTTAAAACCTTACAGGCCTAGTGTTTAATTATAACTGGTATCGACATCTAGTTTAGTTATACGAACAAATTAAAATGTTGAGTGTCCCTATTCGATAGGTGGTTATAGCTTTTAGTAATTACGTTTTTTTCCGCCATTATATGGATGTTCCACCACTGGTATATATTGCTCCATATTATAAACGAATATTAAGGAGAAAAATATAACAGTACCGGTAAAAGCTACAAATCGAAGTGCTACCAACAGCGGGATAATTATTACACGTTAATTTAGTTCCATTAGAGAACTAAGTTTATAAATAACTAAGTATCAAAAGTACAAAGTCGGATACACTAAATTATAAGCTTTCAGCAAATTGCTGATTGAATAACTCCGCTTAAGAAATGTGACTGGATAAGTTAGAATTAGTAAAAAAAATCATAGTTTAATTAAGAGTTTATCGAACTTAGTCAAAATTGACATTAGCACTTCTTCTCTTAGAGCATCTAACCCTTTACATGTAAAATTCCAAGTTGTAACGGAAATACCTCTGGAAGAGAGACGTCTCAGAAGTCTATAAAAGTGAACTTTGGACAAATTCCGGTATCAAATAAAGAGTCCCATAGTCAGTGCTAAATTCTGTTTTACTAAAACAAGCATTTATACATTTATAAACCGATAATAGCTTAGTTGATACTGTGTATGGACGTCGTGCTAAGGGACGTGAGTTCAAATCCATCTGAAATAAGTTTTCGGTGAAGCAAAGCATCGAGATGAGACCATCTACCACCCTGAAGATGAAATACAGCCACCAAATATCTATAAGTGTGTTCCGGCAGCTGCACTTGTGAGCCAGTCCCTCCACTAGGCTTAGCGTGCCCATCATCTTGGACCACATTGTCTCTTAACATCAGTTGAAATTGTACTCATAACGCTATTAACTATTAAAAATCATTGGCTTTGTCTATGGTCAAATGAACTAATTACGTGTTTTTGTTCATAAACAGACAAACAAGTGAAATAAAACAACAAGTTCGCATATTATTAAATATATTTAAAGTGATATCTTATTAGCTAATAATGAGTAGTACAAAAGTTCACCAAAACGTGATTATATAGTACACAGTTTGTACTAAATCTTACAATTGGCCTTACAGAATATCGTATTTGCTCTTAATCAACCATCTATATTCTACGTATTTGAACTAATCATTTACTATGGCAAAACGATGATGCGAACCTATTACTACCTACTTATAATAATCATCACAGATTATAAAACATACATACGTTTATTCAATACAGGGTAGAAGACAAGGAGTACCGGTTTATAGGGACTTGCCACTAATTGAAATAATTCAACAAAAATGCAAACAGTATGACAAACATTTGCGAAACTACCAAAAACGTACGACACTGAACAGTAATTAAATCTTAATCTAAATAGCTATAATTTAACAAAAAAATCTATAGTGTAATTTTTATAGTACATTGTTAGTATGAAGATAATTTACCAGAAAAATATGATCTTAATTGTTACAGTACAATGACAATAAACAATTAACAAGAAGCTATGGTTTGAATTTAACAATATACAAAATTGTCCTTTTGCAGTGTCAACACAATCTAAGATTTAATTGATTTATGTAATTTACTTGATTTATATAGAAATTTTAATATTAAAAGTCGGTGCTCCTTTTCTTTTCTCCCCACACTTTATTCTACCGTGGATTTGTACAATAATTAACCAATGAACGCTAATGCTATATTATGTCTTTTATTGTGAATACAACAAAAATTAATGATGTGAAAATGAGATTCCAGATGTTAATCACGCAAAATGGTAAAACTACAATGAACAGATTTTGAACTAGATAAGTCTCTTACATTAAGATATAAAACTATGAACACGTAAACTATGTTAAAATTTAAAGTGAGCAACTTTTAATTAAAATCACAGATTTACAACAATCCACTTTTAGGGTCGTCTCCTGTATATGGTATTTCCTTAACATTTAATTACGTAGTTATACGTAAACTATTTTTTTTCTGTTAAAGACAAGTCTAATAATAAAGAAAAAACAATTTGAAATAGAATGCCAACTTTAAAAACAGAACATTGTTTCAATAATAAAAAAAACACCTAAGTAATATAAAAAAACTTACAAATATACCAAAAAAAATCACTGGTTCTAAGACTAAATAATAAAGTAACATAAGTACAACAAAAAAAAAATGAAAGTTTGTATGTATACGTTAAACCAATGGGCCTCATGGCGAACGTAAAGGTATATACGTACTCGGGTCTTTGTAAATTCACCTTAAAATTAGGCACTAAATGTAAAATACTTTTCGAAAGAAACACAGTCTTAAAATGAGGAAGCTTCTATATTATACACCAGTTGAATAGGAACAAATTCGGTTTTAACGTCAAACGCTACAAATCGCTTTTCGAGGTGTCAGCACTCAAATCATAAGCACCATGTTATACATATACATACACTTTGTTTTATTGCTAACTCTCAAGAAAATTGGTGATCGTATATATATACTTATATCTTCTATACCACGTATTTACAGTTTTCCATACAAAATATATTTTTATAGTTTAAATTTCTACACCTTTGTACTTCAAACGAAAATCATATAACTATCAAAAAGTTTAGAAAATAGGTTCTAATAGCAGTTTTTATAAGAGATAGCAAATTCTTATACAATGAAATTCGAGAATGGTCGAATTACTAAAAGTATTATTATTATATTTTAAATACGTTCACCAATTTCCAAGATCATAATAATCCTTAATCACTGTCATAACGTAGTCTGTTGAAATGTTGAAGAGGTCACTTAGATTTACCATTCCTCGTCCGGCTCTTGACCGGCCACCACAGTGGCTTCTGCTTTGTTGAAGTTCTGAAATAAAGCGAAAATAATATAAGAACAATTGCATATGATATTGGAAATATAGGAATTTAGGAGTAAATAGAAGCTTCTCACAGCAGAGTAGATATAATCGATATTTATATATCCTTATAAACTGCGCTTAGACATCGATGGGACAAAGAAAAACATCAAAGTTTAAGAATACATATGTGAAAATGCTTATTAATGTTATTTCAAATCAATGAAGTTGTACCATAAAAATACTTGTAATCTATTTTGATATTTATAGAACACTATTGTTTAATGATCAATGTTCATATCGATGTCCATATATGTCTTTCCAATATCAGAGACCTAAATAAATCGGTATATCTTGCAAACGCCAATTATGTCGCGTGTTTATTACAATAACTCGTTTACTTTCAAATGTCCAACAAAAATCAGTAATGTTGCAAAAACACCAACTTTTTACCATTTATTAAAAGAAATTTAGATTGTCTAAGTAATAAAAATATTATTGTTAATTGCGAAGATCTTAGTTAACTGTTAAAGCACGATTTTTATGACATTACTAGATGTTCAAGACTTCGTTAGCCTGGCACTAAAAATTATTTAATAATTTTTATTCGTTTCTGTAACTATTTTTGATACAGCTTCGCTCCTATTGATGGTAGCGTGATGTTAAATAGCTTAAAGCATTCCCAATGATTGCTCTATCAAATACAAAATGAATTTTTGAAATGCGACTGTCATTCCTAAGATTAGCACATTCAAACAAATAAACTTTCCACTTTATAACATTGATATACATTAATACAAATTTAACTGAATAATAAATAACACACCATAGAAAGATTCTGTGCAAAACCTGTTTTATCTGCATATAATTGTAAATAAAAAACTTATTTTAATTATTACTGTCATTATTACAAAAAACTACAAATACTATATCTATAAAGAGTTACAAATAACAATACTTACCTCAATTATTTCAGACCTCTTCAGAGACAAGCATGATAAAAAATAAACTTAGATATATAAAAAATACCACTGGAAAATAATTTATTGAAACACGTTATATAAAAACGAACCCTGATATCGCTGCCACCATATTTGTTGCCTCTGTACGTGGACGTGCCGCTGGTCTGCAGGAAGTCTGGCAAGGGTTGGTCAGCTTGCCGAAGTATCTTTGCTAAGTCAGCTGCCAATGGTAAGTCCTGCAAAAAAAAAAATTAAACTATATGTTGGTGTATGATAGTAAAAACTAGCTGTGCCTGCGACTTATTTTACGTGGAGCTAAAAATTAGTTATAGTTTTTGCCCGTTTTTGTAAGTTTTCTCAATACAGCTTTGCTTCTATTGGTGGTAGCGTGATGTTATATAGCCTAAAGCCTTATTTAATGATAGCTCAGTAAAATACAGGAAAATTTTTTTGAAATCCGACTGGTAGTTCCTAAAATTAGCGCGTTCAAACATACAAACTTCTCCATCGTTGCTTAGATAAGAGTACAATATCTGTGTTACGTGATAACGTCACATGCACAGCGACATCTAACAAATATGGAGTTCAACTATTAACATTTTGGCCTTGGCGCATTCCTTATGTCTCTATATCTTTTATTCCTCTATCAAGTGGATTTTGTGTCAATACAATGAATTTTGTAAATAACCCTTTGCTAATATATACAGTTGAAACTGGATGTAACGACATTGAAAGGACCGTATATCTAAGGACGTTATATCCGATAGTCGTAATAAGCAATACACATTTTTTTTTTATTATTAAAATCACTATTAAGTGTATAAATAACACTATTTACGTTCAAACACTATTTTTTTTTAGAAAGATTTTTGAATAAAGTCAATATCATAGTATCCGTTTTGACCGCCGCGGTCGAGTCCACGGGTGTGTGAAGTCTCTTGTCGCTTGTCGGGCGCCAACTTAATATAGTGGTGCGTAACAACAGTTTTGTAAATATGTAATTATTTTTATTGAATCTAAAAATGTAATGCATTTAATATTTCATGTCCCGCAAAAATATCTTAATTGTTTGTAGAGTAGTTCCGGCGTTAATAGTGTCGAATAGTGATGTCGGTTATAATTGTTCTTCTTGATATTATTTTCTGTCCATTGACCTTGTCTAAGCGTATTAGCTTAATGTTTTAACATTAACTATTTATAGAAGCCGAAATTGCTTAAAGTCCCGGCGAGAAATGACAAAATGTGTAAGTTAATAATAAAACATGACATCATAATTACAATAAGAGTCTAAATTGTAGTGTTTCGTTGAAGTATAAAAAGATGACAGTCGTTATAGCCGATGTAGTTATATCCGGTTTCGACGGTATGTCATAAATTATTATTAATATGGTATGCCATGAGCTATATTAATTTAGAATACACAGTTGTGACGCAACATGAATAATAGTAATGGCTCTGCATTGTTTACCGATACATAAAATAAGAGAAACATACCTTATCGGCATCGTAGAAAGAGACCGCCATTCCTCTGTTACCGACCCGACCGGTCCTTCCGATTCGATGTACATATTCATCGATGCTCGAAGGAAGATCGTAATTGACAACAATGTCTACGTTCTTTATATCTGTCAATAAAATACAGAATTATCAATCTACAGATCCAGTGTAACCTCTATGGCTACATTTCACTTCACAATCATAACGCTTAAATTATGTCTTCTGCAACCGTTCCACATGCCCCAGCCGTAAATTTTTATTATTCACTCACGTCAATCATCTTAACCTTTGGCAATGTGATTAGAAATAGTCGAGGGATTCTCGTAAAACATAAACGAAAAGAGTTGTGAACTTAGGAAATTTTCATTGCTTAGTTTTTATTTAAAAGAAAAATACAATGTTACGTAATGCGTTGTTCGAACTCCCTAACTCGCCCTTGTAACGCATTGTAACGTTTTATAAGACACCCCATTCCCCCTAATTGCTTTACGTAATGCGTCAATGGCCCCTGTGATGAGGATTTGGAGTGATTTGAGCAGTGTCACTGAATCGCGCAAGCTGGAGGCAGCGTCCTCTCTAGCGATTACGTCGCCACGGACAAAAAGACAAATTGCCACCCCTTAGCGAATATGTAATTTTAATTGTTCGGAGAAGTACCATATGTCCATAGAACCGAATGTTCAAATAAGTTCATGCAGCACTCTTTAGAAATTTAAATATAGTCTCAATATATATTTTTTGCATGTCCGAAATTTTGTTTTTGTTGGTAAAATTTACCATATCAATTTTTACAAGCAAACGGCCACCGCGGCGCCCCAGGCTCCTCCCTCTATTAGTGATTCTCTGAGCGTGAACAACAGTAAACAGTCGTGCAGGGTAAGTAGTGTTGGTGAGCGAGACGTACCTAATCCCCTGGCCGCGACGGCGGTGGCGACGAGGATGCAGTGCTTGCCGCTCTTGAAGTTGTAGAGCGCCTCCTCGCGCTCGCGCTGCATGCGGTCTCCGTGGATGGAGGACGTCAGCATCTGCTGCTCCGACAGCATCGCGGCGATGTAGTCCGCGTTGCGCTTCGTCTCCACGAACACCAAGATGCGCTTGTTCTCTGTTAACACGTTAAACGGTCAGTCACATTTAGTCGTTGTTCCGTTCAGGCCGTGGGGCTCAGCGGTGACACTGCGAAGGGCTCGTGTTTGAGCTTAATCTTCTCGCTGGTGGACACAAAATAAGAACATAAGATAATAAAGGGCGCGAGGATGTAACCGGCGTGCCTGACCCCCGCAGCCCCGATGGAAAGAAATACAGATTTCCAACGGCGTGTCGTGGAATTTGGAAGCGACAACAATTATTTTGTTAATTCTTTTGATAGTAATAAATAATTATTATTTAGATCGGTGTTATTGACTATTTTGAATCATATGAACCAATGAAATATAACGTGTAAATTTTACAAAAATCCCGTATCGACGTCGGTCCAGCCAGAAAGGGTGATCACCACGGCGTTCTATGTGTTAATAATACTTATTTGCTTATATATATGCAACATTTTGTTAACGCTTTTGAAGCGATGATAGCTCAGTTGGTAGTGTGTACGGACGCCGCGTTAAAGGACGTGGGTTCAAATCCACCTACAATGACATTGAGCGCTCGGTGAAGGAAAACATCGTGACGAAACCATTGCATGGTAGTAGGGCTTTTCTTAATGTCCGCCTGGCTAGCTATCACCCTCAAGTCGAAAAGCTTCCACTAAATACCAATAGGTGTGTTCCAGCATTTGCACTTGAGGGTCAGTCCCTCCACAGGTTAGCGTGTCTACCAATTTGAGCCATATCATCACTTAAGAACCGATGAGATAATAGCCATAACGCTAAATCTTACCTATATATAAAAAAAAAAAGCTTCATTATGAACAACTAATCATATTTTTTTTATAATGATATCATAAATACTTTTTAATAAGGAATAAAAAACTCTCCTGTAAAATGTGCAAATCGTCGCTTACGATGTTTATCCTAAGAGTACTTGACATTTTAACAGACAGTGTAAACTATATACATAGCGATGCTTAACGAACTGCACAGTTTATAGTCATACTGCGAGTTATCGTAGGATACAAAGACTATCATTGTATGAACAACAAGGTTAACTTAGAAAACTTGAGTAATTTCGAGATTTTTGAGTTTGCCGTTACATGCAGCACACTATATATAATTTCTATTCACATTTTAGGATCTTTGCTTAACTATACTGTAGAGTCTGGCAATATAATATTCAGTAAATCATTTCACGGTAAATAGGTAACAACACTGTCTCTACGCTCTCGGTTTTAGGTGTACATATTGTGCAATCCTAGTTTTAAATAGTTTCTTTAAATAATCCTGCTTATCATGCATTACACCCAATATACCCTTACTACTATTATAAATGCAAAAGTGAGTTTGTTTGTTATGCTTTCACGCTTAAACCGGTGAATCGATCATGATGAATTTTGTTATAGAGATGGATAGGAACTTGGAAACGGTGATAGACTATCTTTTCTTGCGAAGAACTCATTGGAAGTGCGGTAAAGATACGGATAAAATTTAATGAAACTTTTTATTGCGTCATCCGATTTGTTTGACAAAATCAATATTAACGCGAGCGAAGTTGCAGGTAAAATCTAGTATGTACATATTCGAGAAATATCTCACCATTTTCTGATATGAGTTTCTTAAGCGTAGTTTGTTTTTCATATTTGGTAACTTCGTAAAATATCTGTTCCACGTCGGTGCTAGCGCCTCCGACGATTCCAACTGCCACGAACAAATAATTGTTCAAGAAACGTCCCGCCAAATGTTGTACATCTTCAGGGAATGTCGCCGAAAACATCAGAGTTTGCCGTTTGCCCTGTAAAATATATTACAATTTTTACATTGCAAATACTTGTAGAAAATCATAAGAGAACAAATCCTTACTAATAATTATAAATGTGAAAGTTAGTTCGTTACGCTTTCACGCCTAGACCGCTGAATGAATTGTTATGAATTATGGTATACAGATAGATAGGGCCCAGGAGACGGCGATAGGATACTCTTTTCTCGAAAAACTTATTGGAAGTGGGGTATAGAGAGAAATAAACTTTGTATGAATTTTTATAATGCGTCATCCGTTTTGACGCAATCAATATCAAACGTGTAATAAAATATGTTCAATTGGACAAAATTAAACTATACATCAAAATATTATTACAAAATGTATTTTGAGTGTATAGTTTTTATTGTTCATGCAAATGGTTATATTAAATAATCATGTAGTGCTTAGACTAACACGCATGCCTGGATTAACATGCATGACTGGATTTCAAGTGTATCAGTCGACATACATACACATGTGCATGCTTTATCTTTTTATTTATAAAAGGAGTGCCTACATTGCGCATATTATATATTCACTATCTTTCTATGTTTCAAATACAAACCAATTATAGACGCTTACTACACTCATAAAATATAATTAATCTCAATCAAGCATCATATTAAATGAGCAACATATCAATAACAGAGAAAAAGATAATTAATATATATTATATATAAAAATAATAAATATATATATAAAAATAATTTTACAACAACAAAACTTATTACAAACAGTAATTTTTTTTCTGTTATATTATAATTAATATCAGTTAATTAATTTCCTATTTTGTTTATTAAGATTTTAATTCAATTTATCCAAATGAGGTAATATACTATTAATTTCATTGTATAAGATGGATATTCTTACCACAGGCAAACTAGGCTCAAGATGTACACTACAAAGTAGTATAAAAAGTACATTTTCTTAAATCTGTTATTAATATTAACAAGATAACAAGTTTTAGTACTTACAATGGGCACCATAGTTGTATGTTCCATCATTTTTTCAACGCTGGGTATGAAGCCCATATCTAACATGCGATCGGCTTCATCGAGGACCACGAAGCGGATGCTCTCAAATGATACTCGAGTGCGTTCCACAAAGTCATGTAGTCGTCCCGGAGTTGCCACTAAAATATGGCAGCCTCTCTAACGACAAAAAAAAAATTACAAGTTAAATATAACACTCACATATAACAGATGCCAAATTAAACACACCGACCTACATACTATTTATTGTCCCACTAAGGTGACAAATTGTAGTATAAGAATCAATTAAAAAATATATATAACAGAAGAAAACACAAGTCAATAGAAATATGCCAATTTATGGCTAAATTTTTGACCATTAATGCTCAGTGGACGTGAGTTCGAATCTCTGCTTGGGCTTTGGGTGAAGCAAAACATCGCGATGAAAACATAGCACGACTTTTTCTAATGCCCATCTGGCAAGCTACCACTCTTAAGTTGAACATGTGCCACCAAACCTATAGGTTTGTTCCGGGTGTTGTACTTGGGAGACACTCCTACTACGTGTCAACGATCTTAAGCCTAATCACCTAAACATCAGGTGAGATTGCGGCCATAACACTAAACCTATTAATAAAAATGACTAACATGCTACAGTATATTTCATAAAATAATTAAAAAAGAAAAAGTGTGTTTGTGTGTAATGTGCGTATTATTGTACGCGCGTATTTAGTTATACTTCTTTTATATAACAAAACAAATATTATTCACCAATGCATATAATTTAAAAACATGTGATTTATATACATACAATTATCTTTCACTTGTACCTATATGTAATTCATATTTTAAATATCGAAATATTGATAAACTACCGTGAATGTAGATGTTAGTTCTTATGAAAACGTAACATCAACCAACTTTGTGTTGTTGATTTAGATTTCTTGTGCGCGCGCATTGTAAATATTCAATTTCATTATTTTTCCTGGTGCGCCAAAAGTAGTATAACTCAAAAAAAAAACCTAAATTAACTGTCACCACAAAGTAATCGACAACACAATAGTAATCATTGCCTGGATGCTAGCCTACAAACCCCTAGGCAGTCGGAATGGAGTTAGAAAACTCAACGAGAACCAAGTCTCTGTGACAAGTTTATGACTTGTCGCAGCCAGTTTTAGGTAGTCGAATTTTCCGGTGTACTTCGTATAAAAAATGTAAATGTTAAACATTTTATTATTAATTAATTATAAAGTAATAAATTACCAGAACATATTCAGATGGTCATTACGACTGCAGGACTTATAATGTTAGAATCACTACATATTACAAAACAAAGTCCCTCGCCACGTTTGTCTGTTCGCGATAAACTCAAAAACTAAGGATTTTCATGCGGTTTTCGCCAGTACAGTACACAGAGTGATTTTGAGAAAAATTTACGTGTACAATTTATTAAGGTTTTGTGTAAATTGGCTGAAATATGATGATGATTGTTGAAGAAGTAAGAAAAATGTATACCGACTGAAAGCTTCACTGGCGTGCGCCGCGAAAACCAATACAGTTATATGAAAAACAATGTATCACTATCATAGAAGATATTCTTTGATTAATTCAGTTGCCCGTGGGAAGTTAGTTGATAATTACTAAAACTCATATTTATTCGTTCTCATGAGTTAACACGGAAAAACGTGGTTAAATGTCTGCTATAGTGACCACCACCCAGTCGGAAACAATAATAATCAATTTTCGCTATGATATTTGAAAAACTAGCGAGTACTTCATATCACACGGCAGAAGTGAAAACTTTATCAAGGTGAGGTAAATAATAAAAAATAAAACTAAAACATATTAAATAAAACGTATTAGCACAGCACATACGCTGTTTATGTCGATACTGAATGCAACTGATGCATCACGTTCTCCCATGTAACGCTCGCCGAGCTAGCTAGTATAGCAGTGACCCGTTGACTGTATCTCTCGCTTCCTTAGTCGACTTGAGCCGGCTTTAACCGAATGTGCGTCACATAGCCTAGCCCTTCAGCTCAGTCTAATTCAGAACAATATAAAGTGCTCAGCACGCCTAAAGTTTTTACTTCAAAAAGGGTATAGAAAAATAACTTTCAACAAAAGCCAGGTCATAATTATATTCTATCTCATTCTCACAACCTAAACCTATATTATATACATTTATAGCAATCTCTTTTTCGTTTCATAAAATCCAATTCACACCATCCGAAAAGAAGTTTCACTTCAAAATTACGTTTAAAGAAAAAGGTTAAAAGTAACTCACAGAAATATTATCGCCTTGATGTCGAACCGCAGTACCTCCGTATGCGACAGCAATTTTCAATACAGAACCGTATGAGAATTTCCTCGCCTCATTGAATATCTGTAGTGTTAGTTCCCGCGTAGGTGCCACGATTACAACCTAAAATATAATAGATAAATTTAATACTATAATTAAACATAAATTGGGTTTATTACATTATTTTATGTAGATGTAGACATGTAATACATTTAAGTCCGTGTGCGTGTGTATGTGTGCTGTCTAGTCATGCTGTACATAGGAAACGTTCTATTTAGCGTTCATAATACATAAGTGGTCACAAACCTACCGATTTTTCAGTATTTCTATTGATATGGCACTTGTCCTACCGAAACGAAACGATTTTACTACGATTTCTAAGAATGCCAAGTTTTAGTTTTTTTTTTTACGAGTAATCCCTTGGTTGTGTGTTACTGCTCGAACGTCGATTGATGGGGTAATTAAATTTTTAGGGGATTCCCTGAACAAATTTGTTTATATTTTATAAACAAGAATTCCGCTTTTTTTCATATACAAACTTTCTTAAATTAGAAGTAAAGAGTTTTTTTATATTACTTTTAGTATTTACATTTTATTTTTGAGATTTAAAATGAAGATATTTGATTAAATATTGTTTTTTTATATTCTACGATTTTAAACTCTACAGATTTCGCATTTTGTTTATCGAGACCACTGCTTTAGCTATTCAACATGACGACCACGGTCATTGTGGTCGCGGCGACATCACTATACCACCAGTCATTATCATACGCCGCGTTAATGGATGTGAGTTCGAACTCCTCTGCAATGAGCCTGAGCTTTCGGCGGAAGAAAACTTCATGAGAAAACCATAACATGGCCGCAGGGTTTTGTCTAATGCTCAACTAGCCTAGCTAGCGCTATAAATTTGAAAATCGGCCGCCATATATTTATAGGTTTGTTCCGACAGTTGCACTTGATAGCCAGCCCTCAGTAAGCTTAGCATTTCTACCATCGCCATAAAAAATGTATGTATTACTTGTAGTAATACCTATATAATATTGTTGTCAAAAAAACACTAATCTGATAGAACCTTTATTACCTGTGGTTCAGCACATCCTTGTGGACTAACTTTCAGCTCACGCAGATCTTGCAATAATACATTTATTATTGGTAAAAGGAACGCTGCCTGTAAAGCCAAAGTAAAAGAATATTAAAACCTTCATACACTATTTCTCAGATTTTTGTTGTGGCAGCACAATATCGTTCGTAACTTAGTATGAAAATATCATATAAAAAAAGGATTTCATATAAAATTTGAAGACGAAAAATATGCAAGTATATATAAGTAATCTTTTCATTATAAGATCTCTTATTAACAAATATTACTTATTTCCATACTACAGTCATTATGACGATAGTAAAGTGACATATAGTCTATATATATTTGAGTTGTTTATATATTGGAAGACCAACATTATTTTCATTACAGAGTAACTTATTTCTAGGGCGGTTAAAAATATTTTAAATGCGTTTACTAAACGATCTTTACGCCCTAAACGTTTATAAGTTAAATATAGCTCAATATATATAGTTCAGCTCGTGTTCACGTGGAAATTTGACTACAGTGAAATCTCTATAATAACTCGAACTTTGTTAAGTCGCGAAAAATGCATTCCGTTCCGCTGAATTTCCTGCGAGGTATTGATACTACAAATTTATACTCTATAACTCGAATTAAAAAAAAAACATTAGTACAGTATAATGACGTTTTGATATAATACAATTCGGTATAATACAACTCGAAAAATATACTTAGAAATCGCATTTTAAATAAAATAAAAATTAAATTAAATTCTTTGTATCGTAGTTAAGTTGAAAACTCGATAAATCTAAATTTATTTCATGCATAATGCATTTCCCTTGACATTCGACTTATAGAGATTCCACTTAATTATGTTGATGTTTGTAATGTAGATTGTTAAATTGAACATATATCCAATATATTATTTATGCATATATTTAAAAATAGCTCAAAAAGGCAACATTACTTTTAAATATAAAGTTTGAGTAAAAAAACGCAGTAAGAATTGTTAAAAAAATACGCCATGACATTTTACTAAATGTGTTTAGTCAAGATAAATAGAGCCCGTTTAACTTTTTCAGTAAATGTATTTAGGCTCTATTGAAGCGCTGCTATAAAGACGCTTGTTTGATATGCTACTGCTTTTTGTGTCGATAACAATTTTTGCCAAAGATTTCTGGGAACTTGTTAAAAAGTTTTTAAAACTTAGTCGTTGTACCCGAAACCCTTGTTACATCTGAAGTAGCTATCCAAATTGTTTTTGTCTAAAATATACTATATATATACTAATATGTAAATATAAATATGTAAATAATACTAATAATATACTAAATATACTATATATAATAAAATATACTTAAGTGTTACGTTGTTATAACCAAAAAGTCGTTAGAAAGGAGGTTATTAATGAAATCCACTGCTTATGCATATGGTATTACCAATTGGTTTTTGATTAGATATGCGAAATAGTGTGTAGGTTTCAATAAAATAGTGTTCATTTTGTTCCATATCGTTTAAAATTATATGCGAATTAACAGGCAATGTTCAATATATGAGGTATACATTTAGCGCAATAATTATGATGATATGTACGGAATTTTTCTATTATACTCATAACAGTATTAACTATCTGTTTGTTTGAACGAATATCCAAGAGATATCACTAATTTTGTCAGTACAAATTTTAAAGTGCAATCTGGGTTACTACATTTTATAGCGATTATACAATTTGGACGATTGTTCCGCGAATTTCTATATTTAGTTGGTAAATATCAAACAATATTCTATATATAGCCAAAAAGTGTAATAGGTTGGGGAGGAAAAACATTTGAATATAATTTACTTTACGAACAAAACATTGATAACATTTTAATTATGTTTCTTTCAAATGGAAACAATGAAAACGTATCTAAAGAATTAACAAAAACTCACAGTTTTTCCTGAACCAGTTTGCGCGCATCCCATAAGGTCTCTGCCATCCATTATAATAGGAATCGCATGCTTCTGGATAGGTGTTGGTTTCTTGTATCCAGATTTCAATATATTGTCCAGTACAAACTTCCTCAAGTTTGCAGTTTCAAAGCTTTCTATGGGTCGCGGTGGATTTTCACCACTTACCTAGACAGATTGGAAACAAAATTATATTAAAAACTATTGTCATCCTACTTATTTTAGTAGTTAATAGGTTGATTATAAAGGTACCTATCGCTTTCAGTATGAGTATATAAAAGTACTTCATGCAAAAATCAATACACATTGCAATTATCAAGGTGGTTGTTCTGCTTGAATCTGTTCAAGTGCTTCAATCAATGTTGGTGTTGTCGCTTTATTTTCTAATGTGTGAATCCAGTGTGAATTCTTTGGTCTTATGGTATAAAAAGTATCCTTTATGTGGAATTTATTATAAAGGTTGAAACAGTACCAAAAGCTATCAAAATCATTCTAATAGTTTCAGAGTAATGCGCCTACAGGACAGTGGACAAAGATACACACATCCAATTATAATATTAAAAAAAAATGATATACAAATTTAGCCTAGTAACAGTTGTATTATTATACTAGCTGTGCCTGCGACTTCATTAGCGTGGAAATAAAGATTTTTTAATATTTTTGCCCATATTTGTAATCTTGGTAATACAGCTTTGCTTCTATTGGTGGTAGCGTGATGTTAAATAGCCTAAATCCTTCCTCAATGGTTTCTCTACTAAGCACAATAAATATTTTTAAAATTATACAGGTAGTTCCTAAGATTATCGCATTCTAACAAACATTTCCGGTTTATAATATAGATCAGTGGTCGGCCTTTTGGGAGGCAAGAGCCACACAATGGCAAAATTAAATAAAGGCGGGCCGCACTTGTCTATAATATAAATAAATGTTATGGGGCAGTTGAGGTTCCCAGCTGGGTCGAGACCACCATGTATATGATAAAAATCCAGTCATAGTGACTCTTCGGCGAAACACGGTACTTATATAAGACTTTCATTTACAATAGCCACCCAAAGGTCGCAGAAGGGGACCACCATATAGATAATAAAAATTTGAAGTGACTTACTTTAACAGCAATATGATCGAACTTATCAAAGTTTATGCCACTGCTGATCGTACTGCTAAAGATTTCATTTTCATCATCGGTCGGTGCGGGCGGTACGTATGTAACAGGTTCTTTCTTTACTTCTCCATCGTCTCCCCCTTCTGTGGCACCATAATCCCCGCCCCCACCACCGCCTCCGCCTCTACTGCCGCCTCTTCCACCACGCCCACGTCCGCCACGGCCTCTGTCCCCACCACGATCACCGCGCTCGTTTTCCTCATTATAGTCACCTGTAGAAGTCACAATTTCAAGAATGATATTTTTTGAAGTGAAAAGATTCTATAGGTGGTTTCTATTGTGAGTAAATTCATGTAAGTCGTCATCGACATGGTCACGTGACATGTTAACGTATACACTATATCTGTTCCTATTAGTATAATTTATTGCCTCGTAAACGGTTTTGATTTACAAGTTTTAATTTAAGCTCAAATAATTAATTTAGATATCCGAAAATAACAACTGTGTGTTTATAATTTGGAATTTCACTGCTGTCGGCAGTTCTCATAGCTACTTTGAATTTATTTTTTTGCTAATGGACAGCAAACAGGCTCACGGCCCACCTGATTGTAAATGGTTACCGTCGCCTATAGACAGCCGCAACATTAGAGGTATTACAGCCATGTTGCTGATCTTGACTGAAAGGGGTCTTGTTCACAATAAGGGAACACAAAGGTTCATACCGAACCTTTATTTTGCGTCAGTCGAAACCCGAGGGTGGTCGCTGATCAGTAACCTTATCATCAAGCTGTAACGGATCAAGGAATAAATGGACTACCGTCATGACCAAAACCAAATGAAATTCTGTCATCAAGGTATTTAAGGTAACCTATCGTCAATTGTACTATCCTTATAAATTGTAATATGAAGAAAATATACGAAGAAACCATAAAAAAATGAGCCGTCGTGGGACGTCTGACTACTGTGAAACATCAATTTGTGATTATACAAATTTTGAACTTGTAAGGGATAGCTTATAAAAGTAATTTATTGTTAAAATTATTTATTTTAAGTAAGACACATCGTACGTAGACCGTAGTAAACAACACAGTATACACTGTAGGTATGCGTCAGTGCTTGTGTATGACGACGCGTCGCCACACCGTATTAGATGTTTTGGAACGCGTCACCACGCCAATAGTTAGTCTGACCCGCCGCGTTTGATGTTTCACAGCAATAATAATAACATCATCAATACTTTATTTAATTTAAATGTAACGATTAGGCCTATGAGGCTGAATTATATAGCTGAAGCGATGATAGCTCAGTTGGTAGCGTGCACTAACGCCGCCTCAATGGACGTGAGTTCGAATCCTTGCAATGAGCCTGAACTTCCGGGAAAGGAAAACATCGTGATGAAACCTTAACATAGTTGTAGGGCTTTTTCTAATACCCGCCTGGCTAGCAACCATCCTCTAGTTGAAAATCCGCCGCCAAATACCTATAGGTATGTTCTGGCAGTTGCAACTGAGAGCCAGTTCCTCCACTAGGTTTAGTGTGAGTTGAACACACTATCTTAGGTCATATCGTCATTTAACAACAGATGAGATTGTGGCTATATATAACGCTTACCCTTATAAACTATAAAATATTATATCATCAAAACAATAAACTACAAAATTAAGATAATTTATTTTTTAATGAATGTTGAATGACGAAGACTCTTAAAAACGTAACAAAATACAAAAAAAAAAAACCTTTTCATATTAAACAAGGCACAAAAATCTAAAAAAGTCTACACACTGAACGTGGTACGGGGTGCGGCGCGGCGACCGCGGCTGTCAAATTCTGTATGTGTGTATATGGACTATCATACACCAAACGCGGCAAGAGGCGGGTTGTTATCCGCACCGCGCCGCGCCCCGCCGCACCGCACCCTTATATATACTTTATTATACTAGCTGACCTGATAGACCTTTTTTTGCCTTTTCGAGTAGTCAATCAAATCGACTACAGTGACATCTATTGCGTTATGATCACGTATCGCGATAAAAAGTATCCTATCTCTCAAGTTGGAACAAACTGCATACAGTGTTCTAAATTTGATCAACATGGGTTCAGTTGTTTAGGAGATCATCGCGGACAACAACGTGACACGAAATTTTTATACATAAAGATAATATATAAATAGTGTGTAAGATAAAGGTATTTAGAATTTTTCATCTATTTTGCAATTTTCAATAGGCGATAAATGTTGTACAAAGTACTTCTACACTAATATCATAAAGAGGTAAGATTTATATTTTCGTTAGTAACGAATATACTCAAAACCTACTGGATCGATTACAAAAATTCTTTCACCATTAGAATGCTATATTATCCTTGAGTAACATTAGTTAAATAATATTCAATTCCACGCGAACGAAGTCGCAGGCACAGCTAGTCACTAAACACACTAGCTGTGACCGCGATTTCATTTGCGCGGTACTAAAATTTATTTATTAATTTTTGCCAGTTTTTGTAACTTCTTTCATTGGAGCCTTGTTCCTATTGGTGGGTTAGCGTGATGTTAACGGGTAGCTTAGAGCCTTCCTTTCTTGATTGTTGATCAAAAACTAATATAATTTTTGGTGTAGTCCCTAAGATTAGAGTGTTGAATAAACAAAGTTTTCCGCTTTACAATATTAACTAGCTGGCCCGGCAAACTTCGCATCCATCACCTATACTCTGGAATGCCAGATGGAGTTAAAGAAGGTAGTGTTCGAGATTTTACGAGATTTTGCTTTTGTAAAAAAAATAATATAATAAGTTTCCTATGTTACTTCTAATACATCCATTAATATGTGTGCAAAGTTTCATGATTATTGGTTAAGTAGTTTTCGTGTGAAAGCGTAACAAACTAGCTTACATTCACCTTTATAATATTGGTAATTGGTAAATATAGAAGTACTAGTTTTCACTCGCGTAAATATTGATTTTGTCAAACAAATCGGATGACACCATAAAAGTTTCATACAAAGTTTATTCCAGCCTTTAGCCCACTTCCCATTAATTTTTCGTGAGAGAAAGTAGCCTATCATTGTCTCCCAGGTCCCATCTATCTGTATACTAAAATTAATCATAATCGATTCAGCGGTTTAGGCGTGAAACTATAACGAACAAAGAAATAAAACTCACTTTCGCATTTATAATATTACTAGCTGATCCGACAGATGTTTTCCTGTCATAACTATGAATATTGAATTAGAATTGGTACAATTAATTAAAAAAATATTAATCAAAAACAAAATAATTACTATTTTAATGCTCTATGACAACTAACAGTTATGTAAAATAATATTGGCGTTAAGTTTCTATAATTTTTCGTAAATTTTCTAATGTTCCACTAAACTTCCTTAATTTTTTCTTTCATAAGAACCTTCTGACAATAATTAACATAACAAAACAAGAATTAGCGAAATTGTTCCATATGTTCACGGGTGATGCGATGACCAAGGGAAATATATGTATATTTTTATATATATAGAAGTAAGGATGCTATTAACATTAGTACAGAGATAAAGGTAAAGATTTAAACTCTAAAATTATCATAATATTACCGTTAGAGTTGTAGTCTCCGCGATGGTCGCGCATTCCGCCACGTCCGCCCCTTCCGCCTCGACCCCGGCCACCGCCTCTACCGCCACGTCCGCGTCTCTCACCATATCCATTGCTTTCTTTATCAATATCTGAAATTAGCCATTCTTTAAAGCAATAGTCTCCAAACTTTTTTGTCTCTTAGACCCCTTATCCTAACTCAACCCCGCAGCATCTTTTGAATTTTGATTTTTTGTAGATTCATCAAATCCGAATGTATTTTGACATTCTCTGAAAGAAATTCTCTGAATCTAGTTCCATATCTTTAAAAACCATAAATAAATTAAAAATATTAACATACTAACTAGCTTGTATCTGCCGCTTAATATTGATTTTGTCAAACAAAACAGACGATGCAATAAGTGTCATACAAAGTTTATCTCTCTTTTTATCCCACTTGTAATTGTTTCGAAAGCGAAAGTAGCCTATCACCGTTTCCAGGTTTCCATCTATCTCTATACTAAAATTCATCACAATCGATTCACCGGTTTAGCGTAACAAACGAACTTTCGCATTCATAATATTAGTATAGATAGATATGTTTATTCCTAAAAAAGTATTATCTAAGTATAAACGCACTGCCCTATTTTTTTATCTAACTAGCTGTGTTTGGGACTTCGTTCGCGAGAAACTAAAAATTATTTAATCATTTTACTCCGTTTATGTAACTGTTTTCAATAGAGCTTTGCACCCATTGATGATTGCGTGACGCTTAATAGCCCAAAGCCTTCATCAACTATTGCTTTACCAAATACACGAAGAATTTTTGAAATCCCTCTGGTAGTTCTTAAGAATAGCGCGTTTAAACTTACAAACTTTCCACGTTATAATATTAATACAGATTTATAGAAAATAGCAATTTTTATCACTACTTTATCATTACATTTAATGTAATTCACTATTGTCGACCCTTATTTGCAGTTCACCTACTCCCAGATTTTATTCTCGCTGACGTGGACCCCTTGAAGTTGAAAATCGACCTACAGGGGTCTATAGGGACCATTTGGAGGACCTACGGTTTAAACAAACAAGTAATATATTTTGTTACTGCTGTTAATTATAAACCGATTAATACGTAATGATGTTTAGAGCGACCTATAAATAATAAAATTTCGACTTGAAATTTTCAGGACCTTTATCATTTTTCTTCTCGAATAAATTGAAATAATAAGAAAATTAATTTAAAAACAATAAATAGGATTTTTGACGATTTTAGAAATTTTAAAAATTGTGGAGCGATCCTTTGATTTTTTTTTTGATCTGCTATTTAGATGGAATTCATAAAACATTGTAAACTTTCATATTTTAGTACGAGACTCGAAAATAAAACTATTTATTGGGCCACTCTAATCTATATTATACTAGCTGTGCCTCGTAATTTTTTAAAGTATTTGAGTGTAATTATTTGTCACAAAATAAATAATGAAAAATCAAATCTAAACAAAACGTTGAAGGTTAGAATGACCACCACTATTATGGGATACTAATATGTGACTTGAACCATCCTACCATACCCTACCGATATCCTTTAGTTTTACGATTTAAAAAGTATTCTAAATGCTAATTCGTTGGATTAAGTTACTGGGGTGACGCGGTGATTGCATGCACGGACCCGCGTCGCCCCAGGAAGGCGACAGACGGCCGTGGGGTTTTAGTGGGTATTCCCGGCGCATTCCCACATACGCCTCTCACTCCCTCGGGCTGGTAGGGGATGCATAAATGTTTTTTTTTAAATATATAGTTAAGGCTTAGCGTAATGGCCATAATCTCACCTGATCTTAAGTGACGATACGGCCCAAGTTGGTAGACACGCTAAACCTGTGGGGAAACTGGCTCTCAAGTGCAACTGCCAGAACACACCTACTGGTATTTGGCGGCAGATTTTCAACTTGAGCGTGGTAGCTGAGTGCCAGGGGGCATCAGAAAAAGCCCTACCACCATGTATACCCATGTAAAAAAAAGGATTAAGTAATCTTCCATGACTAAGTTCATACAATCTGTCAAGTAGTTTCAGAACGATACGTTTACAAATGAACAGACAGATAAAATATATTTTTGACTCCTACAAGCATGTGAATGTAAATACAATAGAAAACAGTATATTATTTTTATGCAACATTGTATAAAAAATTCTTGTATATAATACCAGTACAAAATACAGTACAGCTGTATAAAAATAGAACTTGGCAAAGATGCACCAAAAGTACTGTATCAAATGGATTGAACATCAATTATTTGTAATTAACCTTATCCCGTCGGACAATTATACCTTCACATTGAAAATAATACAGCGTTGTTTGAAAATTTTCAAATGATATACAATCAATATAGCAAGTTGGATAAAAAAATTAAATTACCTTCATTATTAAATGATTGAAATCCTCTACCTCTGGATAAGCTGTGACCTTCATCCACTGAATCATGGTTGTTATTTATTACCTGAGGTACAACCTGGAGACATACTAACCTTGATTAGAAATTCAACAAATCAGGCTAGGGAAGCATTCATTAAGTTACTGTTTGATCATCCCGGAACATATTAGTGTTAGTCTGACTGGCCAGGGACACACTCACTTGCTTAATATTATATATATATATATATATCTTTAATAGGAATTGTAACTATGTACTGATCATTGAATTATAAATATCTAAGCACACAAAGATTTTCTCTTCAACCCTGGACAAACCAGTGTTGGCGCCGTAGAGGTGAGGGCTTTGAAATGAGTACTAATGATGTCCAAAAAATCAAAAATATATTGAATGCTCTTTGGCGAGCGCGTTGTGAGTTCTGAGTAGTGCGGGGTGCGTGCATCCCGCGCGATCGGTTGCAATGGTGGGGTGCCCGTAGTACCGTTGCGCGTAGAACACCACACATTAGATCGCTTCGACATGAATGAATAAGACAGACCCTCAAACTACCAATAAAAGTATAAGGTATCTTTTAGTGTCTGTAGTTATTTATGTATATTTTGAAGGCAATAAAAAAATTCAAATTCATCATTTATGCAATGATAATCTAGTATTAAAAAGCACAAGTAACAATGGCTTCATAAAGTATGTACACATGACACACATGTGAAGTATGACAGTAAGAATTAAAAAGGCAGTCATAACACATCTATTATTCAAAACAATCATATCACTATTTAATTTTATATTAACTAGCATTATCTACTCTAATATTTAATATATTGAGTGAAATAGTTTACACTTCATTGTACTATTTAAACATTCATGTGGCATGTTTGTTTACGCCTACATCAAATCTTGTTGACACAAGCTGTAAACATTAAATAGTGGAAAACTGATTTAATTTGTTTCAAATAACTGAATTCTAGATAAAAAAAACACTTACAATTTCAGGTGAATCATCCCAGTCATCATCCATTTTCTGAAATAGAAAATTACTTTATTCAATTTGGACTATAAGAAGGAATGAAAGCAATGAATATGAAACACTAAGAACTAGAATGAAACTTGATTAGTTACCTTTGTTTTTGTTATATGTATAGAAAATGTACAAAGTAAGTTCATGCAAAACTTTATGGGTGCTCTGTACATTTACTTGACTATACCACAAGCAAGCATGAACTCCTTACTGTGTTCAGACTGGTTATAAAATTTTAAATGACCTGTACATATTTCTACCTCATGTAAATAAATGTCACTTCTGGACATCACTATAACATAATAATGCACCTTAGGATAGTTAATCTTGGCTCAATTATTTAGATACATATAATATAGGGTAAAGTAAATTAATTGAAATACCACTCACACTTAAATAAAAACTGTGTAAAAATATTAAGTTTTAAAAAACTAATCCTACTCACTCAAAATGGATTTTATTATATTCTAAAATTATGAGGCTGTTTCATTAATTTTATTAAGGCATCACTGTTTTATCTAAGTATCAATAGCATATGGTTATACTGTCCATGTTTTTAAATTAAAAAAGTGTTTTAGTATGTATCTTTAATTAACAAAATAAAGAAACAATAACCACTTAAAATACTTAGTAAGTATGAATTGCTCTCATTACTATTGTAAAACAGTAACTACAGAGACCACACAACCAGAAAGCTTTGAAAAAACTGACCTAGGTAATCAGAAATGTTCAATTTACTATGCACACATAAATATCCATTTATAATGAGTATATGAGTGAGTAGTTTCATCCTTGTGTTTTTTACTTTCATTTTTCATACTCCTACATAATTCCAACAGAAATGAAAACATTAACACACTGAACTCATTCAAGGCAATTGAATTATTCATTTTTTATATATTTACATGATTAAGTTTAGTTTAGAAAATGTTCGACTGAACAATATAATCCATTTTCCATCCATATTATCCATTGTACTTGTTATGTAAAATAAACACTAAAAATATTATCATCTTAGACATAGCGAATCAATAGTTCATTAAAAAAGTTAAAAGTTAGTTTATTAAAGTTCTAAAATAAAATTTGCAAGTTTAATAGAATTTATAAACAAAGATTGTTAAAAGAATATAGTAGCGTCTTTCTTTTATTAAACAAAAGTACTTTATAGATAGTATCACTTAATAGTTTATAATCTTGATAGGTTTTACTAATTATAGTTAAACTTAATCTCAAGACTGATCGATTTAAAAAATGAAGGGTAAGAAAATTGAATCTATATTATACAAGTAGAAGAATAATAAGTTAATAAAAGGGCTTTTCTTTTTGTTCCCATCTTCCATGTAAATGTAACTATTTGTGTACAGTTATTCTTTGTGTATAGATTACTTTTTTTCTTATTAAAAAAAGGTAGGAACATATCTTAAAATATAAACAGCTGTTCCTTATAATTGAATGTGTAGCAATAAGTACCTTAACATAAAAGGATATAAATGTAATGAACTTGTAAAATAAATATTATACAGTCACAATAAACTATCGTTTATTGTTGTAATTATTTTTAATGTAAAGTAGTAGGTAGCTGTAAAAAAAATTCATTTTTATTAACTCTTCATATTTAACTTATATACTTTACACGCGAATGTGAATTGTGGGTAAGTGATATATTCGCCTTTTTACAAAAAAAAGTTTATTTGTTAAAAACCTAAATTCTCAAACTTAATGCTCTTTGAATTGACATTCGTTATTTTTGAAAACTACCTACTATGAGGCATATAACGTGGTGCTGTGCTCTTAATGCATCCTACAGTTTTCACGTAAGAAAATGTTGTCAAACTAAGTGATGATGAAAAGAATATAGGATTACAATATTAATAGAAACACCAAATCTAAATCACACCGGCTTTTCGCAACGATGGCATTTTACACACGTAATATACATAATGGTTAACGATGAATCACTAATAAAACTTTATTATATAAATATAACTTACCAAATTTTAAACTTCAAGTTCTATCTTTAACAACTGAAAGTAATAACACACGCAGAATAAACTAAAAGACAATGATACCCAACAATGGCGGTGGCGGATGTAGGTTGTGTTGCCGGCAGAGAAATGGCAAATTATTGTAAAGAGTGGCAAATAGTAACAACTAATTTATTATTGGTCTCTGGTAACAACTCTATGTTTATTATATTACTCACGCATTATAGGTATTAATATTCATAAATAATAATTTATAAAATCATCATAAGTCCCTCATATCATAAGTATTTTTACTCAACTTTGGCAGTAATCAAAAAGTAGAACTAAATTTAAATTCTAGGTCTGAGTTCAGAGAAATACAAAGTTTTTTTAATACAACTACTACTTAAATATATGTATATAACGGTATTACTGTTCAACAGTTATTACTCGGTCAAATTAGAAATGTGCTTAAGAATGAAATATCCTAGAGCCATGGAATGACCTAGTGTAGTGGATTATAGATTGGTCAGGAAATCTCTATATCCCATTTATCTAAAAATTCCTAAAATTATCGTATACCAGAACAGATTTTATGCATGGGTGGTCTCTTGAATCTTGAGACATAACAGAACACAAACAATATAGCAAATATATTTTATATTTAGGCGTCAATAAAGGTGCTACACGCTGAGTATACATTTTAAAAGAAAAAATTTGGGCTTTATGAATTTAATATTTAAGGCCTGCAACTGTTTCTGCAATAATTACCATTATAAATAAAATATAATATAAATGAAAAGACTTACCGACCGTGACTGTAAATCATGTTATAAGTAGGTAATGCTAATGCTTATGATTGTTATTAACCAGTAGCTAGAGCAACGCTTTTACGCTGTTTAAAATCGTCCAATATCTTAACTTCTAGTATATATTAAAATTATATTCAAGTCTAAAGCCATATACAACCCCTCTCACAATTAAATGATTTCATGTAATACAAAACAGCAACAGAAAGTTAATTATAAGTATATTGTATATATAGTTATTATAAGCATTCGACAACGACGACCTGCCGAACAGTTTCTGCAAATATGATTATGCGCCAAATTTGGAAGTAAGAACTTTTATAGCGTTGGTGTGAATTGAAACTCGAAACGAATGAATTGAATTTTAATGAAAAGAAAAAAACGATTGTAAAAAGAAACAGTCACATACATCCAATGGATAAAACGTGCGAAAGAATGAGATTATATTGTTACAGGATTCTAGCGTTGTACGTGTGGTAAAGGCATTATATCAACCGTGATGTATTAAAATCATATTTTAAAGGTTTTACTTGTATTGTGTCTGATCTGCACACATGGTTTTTTATTTTGAATTGACCTGCTGCTTGGTAATGCTACCTGATCTCTGACGGCTATGCGATCGGTTTGAAGATTCTTTGAAGATACCACGCTCATGTAATGCATTATTTTTATGCAATTCATATCAAATGATTAAATGTAGGATCATTCTGCTATTGATTATTTGATGCCCTTTGTTAATATTGATAATCCAGTCATCTACGTACAAGCACGCATTATGTGAGCATCAATATAGCATCAATGAAGCGTGGCGGTACGTTAACTCTAAACACGTCTATTATTCGAATTCAAATGTTACAATTCTATTTATATTAGTGGAATATGTAAGGAGTTTGCAATAGTGGCGATGAAGACGCCACACATGTATATATAAAAGAGCAAGAGAATACTTCGTTGTTGATACTCAAAGTAACATTATGAATAATAAATATTCCAAATTAATGATTGTTATATTTTTCATCATATCGTAAATATTCATAACAAATCATAATCCATACATTCATGCAAAAATAAATATTCAGCAAATAAGATACCTGTCTTGGCATATGGTTGCTGTTATTGCCAAATATAACTAGTCTGTGACTACGTTGACGTATGTCAGTTTACACTGTGGGAAAATAATAAAGACTGTCAAATACTTCTGAAGGCTAGCGCTAGAGGCTAGCACTAAAAATATTTTTTATTGTGTTTTACTGCATAATACGACGTACGTAGAATTTAGTTCAATGAAAAAGGCAAAAATATTAATTTTGTGTTTGTTTTCTGTAGAATATACGATGAACAAACAGAAATCGATATGAATAAAGTTATTGTGTTTATATCTAGGCATTTATCAAAGTGGATTTGAGTTCTTATCACTGTTGGCGTCCTCTTATTTTTTATGGTTCAAGTTCACGATGGCAGCAGTTGAAGAGACAGTTAAAGTGTCTGTGGTTATTGACCGTACGCCTAATATAGTACGATGTTCTAGCACATTCACTGCTGAAGAGTTGTGTATAATTTTATGTAAGAAATATAATATACCTCCCCTTACGCGTACATTGTTTGCGTTACGAGTTAGAGGTAAAGATTACTTCCTCGAAGATAACTACAAAGTCCTATGTAGTTCTAGGGATTATGAACTAAGAATCCGTTTCAAGGTATGTAGTAATTCTTTGTATGAGTGTATTTTATTAAATAAATTTGTGAAAAATTTACAGTCCTAAATATGGAATAAATTAATACAAAATGTATTCTTAAATTGTATTTATATCTTTAGAAATATTTCGGTATACATTACTGTAAAGAGAACATTTACAAGTTTATTTAATTAAAGAGTTCTTTTAAATTCATTATATGAATTATGTTTTTGCCTCAAAAATAAGAATCAATTAAAATATTTTTACTATTCTGTTTTTCATCTAAAATACAATCAAATAAATATATTTTAAATATACTATTTATATATAAATAAAAAAAATTAATATAAATATTTTAAATTAATAATTTTTCTTATGAATATATGTAATCTCATAAGAATTGACTATTTAGAGAAGTTTGACTTTTATCAATAATCAATGTTGAAAAATAATTTTATTCACATATACATTATTTCCTTACTAATGAGATTAAATTTGAGTTAATGGTCTTAAATAATCTTTATTATTGTAGGCTACTTTTTAATGTCAATAATAAAAAATAAAACAAAATATTATCTAAGTTTATAGTTTGTACATTTTTATTATTATATAATACTAGCTGACCTAGCAAACTTTTTTCTTCCTTTTGAGCAGTCAATCACATCAATTACAACATCAAAATAGGAATAAAATAATAGAAAGAGAATAGAGATAAAAAGTATTGTATCTCTCACTTTGGATCAAACTGCACACAGTGTGCACAATTTGATTAAGATGGGTTCACTAGTTTAGGAGTTCATCACGGACAAACAATGTGATAGGAAATTTTTATATATAAAGATATGAATAAAGTAAA
This sequence comes from Actias luna, assembly GCA_039707435.1. Classification (NCBI taxonomy): domain Eukaryota; kingdom Metazoa; phylum Arthropoda; class Insecta; order Lepidoptera; family Saturniidae; genus Actias; species Actias luna. The sequence continues at coordinate 7,683,223 of JAZHAC010000006.1, read as the reverse complement.
CACAAGATAATATAGTAGTGACAATATTAAAAAATAAATCAGATACGAATAGAAATCTTCATAACAATGTCTGTATGTTTTTTACATCATTTTGGTAATAGTTTGTACTATTCTAGATTTCATTTAAAAGGTAAAATTAATCATAATAGATTATGGTAAAATTCAACTTAATCTATTATTTTAATGTACTCCTTATATGTATACTTATGAGGAATCTTTTATAAATATTTTTTTTCCACCAAAATAAAACTTGTAGTATTGAACCATAATGAAATTTTGTCTTTATTGTAATTTTGGTAAAATTTCCCATTGAGATAATATTAAATTTTCTATATACATGTCATAACAGTGTACTGATAAAACATTTCAAAAGTGGTATGTTTTTAAGGATACTAAGAATGACACTAAATTAATTATTAACATAAGAATCCCAAATTTCTTGCTTGCATTTAATAATTTTTAAAGTGTTTAGTCTATGTAGAGTAATTAATCAAACTTATGAGGTATGTGTATGGCTCAGGGTGTGATTTTGTACATAAATATATAGGAAAACAGAAAAAAATGTTTAAAGAGAATGTAATGACATATTAATTAATATACAGGGTGTCCCAGAAGGTAATGATAAGCTCACATCGGGGGGAAAGACAGAGAGAGAGACCGATGATAAGCCAGTAAAAAAAAATGAGAGTTCTACACACAGTGGTACTCGAGCACCAACCATTTTATAAAAAAAACTAAAAATATACTATCCGGAGTGGAATTTTTCGACATTCTGTTTAGAGTTTTAAATTGTTTGTAGATTTTAATTCTGTTTTGGCCTCAGAAGAAGCCAAACTAGTTGTTGCCAAATCAAACAAATTAGAAACAAGTGTATTTTTATAGAAAAATAAGTAAATATCATTGATAAATGTACTCTAAGCATACTATCACTTAGCTGTGATTACTCGTACTAAAAAAATAATACACTAAGCTGAGCAGGTAAGTTTTATCAAAAGATGGTCGATTTTATCAAGATTCTAAAATGCTATCACATTTGCATCTTCTGTAATAAAATAATATTTTATTTTCTTTTATGCGTAGATTACCTATTACTTTATTGTGTCATCTAAATAAAAGTATAAGAAACAATTGCTGTCGTTTGAGTAAATTATGTTTTAGTTACGCTTTTATCGTTAGACAGAGATAGTAGTGGTTCTTGGTGCAATTAGAAAAAGAGCTGCCATTTTGTTATTAACAATGATTCAGTTTATTTATTATTTGTCAGTACATTATGTTGCTTTGTATACCACACATCTATTAGTATTCTGTTATTTCTAAATTAACAGGCTTGTTTTTGACTTGATTTGGTGTATTTTGCAAGCTGACCTGGCTTTCTCTTGGACTTTGATTTTTTGTTGTGCAAATCGTTTAGCACTATGCCGAAAACTTACTCTGCAGAGGAGTATGCTAACATGTATCTCATTCACGGAGATTGTAGATACAATGCTAACGCTGCTGCTAGGTTATATCGTGAAAGATACCCAAACTCCGAGCCTTATTCAGACTAAAGAATGTTTTTAAATGTTCACCGATTGTATTCTAACGGTGAACTGCCTAGCGGTCGAAGATTCGAAGAGAGACCACGTGTAAATAACGATGACGTTGTTTTGGATCAAATAATTCAAGACTCTGAAACTTCCCTAAAAAATTGCAATTAATACAGGTATAACAAAAAGTAAAGCACAAAGGATTTTAAAAAGAAACCAGGATCATCTATACCACTTTCAAAAAGTGCAATGTCTGCTGCCACGTGACTATTTACACAGAGAAGAATTTTGTAGACGAATGTTGAGCAACCGCAATTTTTAGATAATGTTTTGTGCTCAGATGACTACTACTACTACTACTTGTAAAAACGACGGTTTTCTAAATTTACACAATTTGCATAGTTGGCAAACTGTAAATCCGCATTTAATGCGTACAGGAAAGTCGCAATATCAATTTAAAATAAATTTATGGACCGGTATTTTAAACGGTAAAGTCTTAGGACCAGTAGAACTACCTGAAAACTTGAATGGCCTAAACTATTTGGAATTTCACCAAAATGAGGTACAAAGTTTTTTAGAAGATATACTACCTAATGTTTTACGAAGAATATGGTTTCAGCACGACGGATGTACAACCCATTATGCCCGACCGGTGAGAGAATATTTAAATAATAAGTGCCCTAATAGATGGATTGGTCGATCGGGCCCAAATGAATGGTCAGCACGTTCCCCCGATTTAAATCCATTAGATATTTTTTATTGGGGACACTTGAAGGAAATGGTATACAAAAAACAAATAGAAAACCTAACTGATCTACGTAGAAGAACTAATAAAGCTGCCAATCAGATAAATCGAAAAGGATATGCTAGACTCATAAAAAGATCATTTTTAAGAAGATATAGAGAATGTATTATTGTTGGTGGCAGACAGTTTGAGCATTTACTTTAAATAAAAAATTGTAAATATCATATCGTTTTATTCTAGTTAGTGATAACATTGATAACCAACCATACAGATAGAGACACTTAATTCTTTACTTAAAAAAACATTGTTAATAACAAAATGGCGGCGTCATCTCTTTCTAATTGCATAAAGGACCACTACTATCTCTGTCTAACGATAAAAGCGTCACTAAAACATAATTTACTCAAACGACTGCAATTGTTTCTTATACTTTTATTTAGACGCCACAATAAAGTAATAGGTAATCTACGCAAAAAAGAAAATAAAATATTATTTTATTACAGAAGATGCAAATGTGATAGCATTTCAGAATCTCGATGAAATCAACCATCTTTTGATAAAACTTGCCTGCCCAGCTTATTGTATTATTTTTTTAGTACGAGTAATCAAAGTGATAGTACGCTTAGAGTACATTTATCAATGATATTTACTTATTTTTCTGTAAAAATACATTTGTTTCCGATTTGTTTGATTTGGCAACAACTAGTTTGGCTTCTTGCGAGGCCAAAACAGAATTAAAACCTACAAACAATTCAAAACTTTAAACACTTTTTTAAATAAAATGGTTAGTACTCGAGTGTTACTGTGTAGAACGGTGTTTTTTTTTTACTGGCTCATCATAAGAGGGCCTCTCCCCCGATGCGAGGTTATCGTTACCTTCTAGGACAGCCTGTATACAACGAGTTAAAATGGTATTATGCATTGAATACACCTGATTACATTTTTTTATACAATATGAAACTTTATGAAATTTAACAAAGTCATATGAATAATTAAGGTTTATATTTTTTATACTAAATATTTAATGCTTTATAGCAGAAATATTCTCTTTCTTAAGATATTAATAAACATTGAATAAAAGTAACTCTTTTTGTTATTAAAACGAAAACTTTATGAAATTGAACAAAGGCATATAAATAATAACAGTTTATATTTTTATGCTACATATTATCCGTCTTATGACATAAAAGTAAAACATGCGTTGAACACGTATTTAAAAAAACAGAAAAGAGTGTTTTCGTCCTTGTTTAATCCTTGTTTAAAGATAAACACAGCTTAGACACTATTTAAAATTAAACATACCATAAGTGTCGTTTAACACTTGTCTAAACTGACATTTCTTATTTTATTATCGTTTTATTGTATTTCTACTGGCAGTTTTGTAGTAAATTATGGATTTCATAGACAGTGTGGATGATATTAATCTGGATGATATAAATTCAAATGTAAATCGTGTACCTATGTGTTAACCCAATATTATAAATGTACAGTGATTCATTATTTAAGACAAAATTAAGGTTTAGTAAATGTTTTGCTAGTAAACTGTAGCTTTGTTTTCCATCATTATATAGTAATATATTGTTTGTAATACACAATTTCGAATATAACAATTATCAGAACTATTACTATCATACAGTTGGCAGTATTGTTAAAATACACTATATACTATGTAATATACATATCTTCACTCTAAACTTCACTCACATTGACTTAGTAAATTAAATTATCTATTTATTTTTAGAATTACCATTTCTTTTTGAGAAAATATAATAATAATAATAATTAATAGTCTACTTTGATAAATATATTTTTGTGATGAAGATTTAAACAAAAAAGATATTCATAAATTCAATTTGTTTACAAAACATTTCTATGTAATGGAACTTTTATAAATGATAGATTGAATATAATGAATGCTTTTCAAAATTGAATAAAAAACTATAACCAGATGTTTAGATAGACACCGCTAAAACACGCTTTTGCAATAAAGTTTTTTAAACGCGTGATCAACCAGGTTTTAAATTTTAAACACTGCTTGGTAAAACTTGTGTTGAACGCGTGTTTATTTTCGTTTTCGTAATAAGGCGGTTTATATTTTATAGCAGAAATATGCTCTTTCTTGGAGTCAATTTTTGCAATATTTGTAATGCTTTCATAATTAAACAAAGTCCTTTTACATGTTCAGTTGTCATCTAATTTTTGTAATTGAATCAGGTTTAAAACAAAATGTAAATGATATTTTTTTGTCTTCTTGCTATCACTTTATCAAGTGCCTGGGAGTAATTGTAGAGAAAATACCTGGGCAACTGTAATTGTAGAGATTGATAAACAGAATTTGCGGCTCTCAAGGAAAAGATAAAATAAATAAGGAATATTTAAAATCACAATACTCAGATAGTGCATAAGAGGGATAGTGTAACTTACATCATATTCACTTTGACTTTGAATTCATATGATTTTGATTGTTTTAATTATGCTAGTTGTAATTTGGCATAAAAAATACCCTTTTACAAAATTATATTTCTTGTATAAATGATTTTTTGAACTTTTGTTATGACATCACAATATATTGTTTGCCTACATTGCAACAAAAATATATAGCTATGATGAATATACATCATATCACATAGTATATTTATCAGTACCAAGTTTTGTACTTTTTTATTATTGCAAACAATGTATTGATTGAGTGAAAGGTAGTGATAATTTGAAATTCATAAAATTACCTCAAATAAATTAAAGTAAATTGAAAATAAATTATAAATATCCTCAAAATTTGTAACATTTAGTTTTCTTCATATGCTGTTAATTAAAGGCAATAGTAATAAATATGTTCAACAAAGCTACTAATTGGAAATCTGAAAGTAATCTATACTGTTACTATAACTGAGCTCTCGAGAAGAGGAAAACCTGTACATATTTAATCTATTTAAAAAAGGTATAGGCTTATCATAGATTCGTTTTGAAAATTGAAATACATTATATATTAAATAAAATAACAATATAATTAATATTTAAATTTATAATTCTGTTATATGCAACTGTTAGAAAAAATCTGTGAAATGTCAAGGTACCAAGAGTTCAAGATTTAAGAGCTAAGAGTAATGGATACTCAATTTTTTTATTTTTATAGTAAAGGTTTTAACATTAGGACCATAATCTCACCTGATCTAAAGTGATGATACGGCCCTAGGTGGTAGACAAGCTAAACCTGTGGAGGGACTGGCTCTCAGTGCAACTGCCGAAACACAGCTATTAGTATTTGGCAGTCGATTTTCAACTTGAGGTTGGTAGTTAGCCAGGCTGGCATTAGAAAAAGCCCTATCACCATGCTATGGTTTCCTCAATTAGTTCTCTTTTAATTTATGGTCTTTATTATATATATGATTATGTACTCGTATTTAACTCTTTGTTTGTATTAATTTATTGTTGTAGTACCTCAATGTAAATTTTTATATTGAGATTATTTTTGAAAACATGGTGATCTGAATTTAGTGTAAAAAAAGAATATATTTTTCAATTCAGATATTGTTGTTAGATTTAAATCTGTGTAAATACTGTACAAGAAACAAAATACAATATCATATTACTATCTAAATATTATTTACAGGTTCCTAGACTTGGACTCCTTATAACATTGGATGAAACAACATATGACTATTATTTTCAACAAGCAAGAAACGATGTCAATGAAAACAAAATACCTGAAATTAAATATCCTGAACATAAACAAGAACTGTTAGGACTAGGTATTACTGATATGTAAGTTAATTTTGTAACAACACATTAATGTTACTATACTGTGTCTAATGGTGATGAGTACATTACTACCCAAAATGGAGTAATATTGGCAGTTCATCAATGTTCATTGCTGTTTGTGAACAGGTTTTCATTAAATAAATTCTGATTATAAACCAGTCCTGCACAGATCATTATTGTTCCTGGATATATTCCAGCTTCTTCCAGAATGCCACACACCTAAATGTGTCACCGTGAGGGATGTAACAAGTAGTGTATGGTGTTATAATATTCTAATATAATATAATTGTTCTATCATACTACACAACAAGTGCTATCTTTAATCTCATTAAAAGTAATAATACCACATACCGTAAAAAATAACAAAAAAATATTTTTAAATTCACATTTAAAGTTTGTTCACATTTCAAAGAACTGGCAATTTTTATGCAAATTTACGACATATGTAATGTAAGATTTGGAAAATGTACTGTTTCAGGACACGTGCGATTGCCGAGGATAGATTACCTTTAAATGATGTAGTGAGAAATTACAAGAAGTATGTACCAAAAGTTATAGTGCGAAGACATGGACCTTTTCCAAAGAAATATGCCCATGATTATCTACCACAGCTCTGTTCCGTAGGGCATAATGTCAAGTAAGTACAGGAGAGAAATGAGTGCTTTTTTTCTCTATTATTGTCTTTATATATGTTGGCAATTTCTCCAATGTCAACAGTGTTTTTTTATACTTAATAATATAAAAATTTGAGGACTACTTATTTTTGGAAATTAGAATAATTTTCTTAAATTCTTGATTTATCACGCTTAATTATCCTAAATATTTTCATATTTGCGCATGTATTTCAAAATATATGTTTCTGGAGCTTATAATGAAAAATTGAAAATCTATAGACCAGTACAGAACAATGCTCACGATATTTGATTTCGGATTTAGATTCTTATATCTTAATAGTAGTTAATTGGTTTCGAATGCGGGTACCTTATGAAGTTATTTCAAGTATCCAATAGTTTCATATCATTTTGGTTATTATGAATATTATATTTATTATTTACAAAATATTAATTCATTTTTCTTATTTTACGGTCTCTTTCGATTTTGTTACTACCCGAAATATATGGGATATAGTTTCTGATATCCCATAGTTTCGATTATGGTATAGGAAGTCCATAACAACTTTGGTCATAATGAATAAATTAGATACTGTGTTTCGCAAACTTTTATGCAGGGATCATTACAAAAACTACCGTTTAAACACTGATAGTAGCAATTTATATTATAATCTCGTATTATTCATATGCTCTTTTGATCTTTGATCTTGCAAAAATTGTTTCTCGAAAGATTATTATAATTAATATTGATAGGCGGTCTTTGTGATAATAATTATAGCCGGCGGTGTTTCGAATTTGGGTTTATTACTAAATAATTGATTGTTGCTGTTATATATTACATTCTAATATAAATCCTCTTTAAAGATGTGATTGTGAGTTTCTTTGTTCGTTACGTTTTCACGCCTTAACTACTCTATCGATTAGTGTGAAATTCTGCATACTCGTTATCAAGGGTACAGAAAACAGTTCCTAAGATTAGCACGTTCAAACAAACAGTTTTCCACTTTATAATAGCTTCAAAACATATGCCACTTCAAATCTTGATAATTTATGGATAAAACAAACTTAAATGTTTTTGTAATAGATTACATTACGGTCATTATTAATCGAATAACTGTCTACTTTAATACTTACTTTTGATGTTTAAAATGATTTAAAGATATAAAATTTCGGATTTGAATATTGATACGGACCGATATGTCGTTAAGGGTATTTAATTGGTTTTGGCTTTGAACACCGATATAAAAATACACGTTTTTTTTTTAATATGTAGTAGTTACGAATAATTTCATTTATAGGTATTATTATAGATTTTAAGATTCGTAATAAAATATAAAACACATATTATTGTAAGCATTTGTAGGTTAAGAATATTAATGTTATTCTATATCTTAGGTAAATTTTAAAATTATTTTTTATTCAACAGTGTTTCATCGACGTAAGTTTCTAGATAAAATTATTTCTTGTTTCGTTAATTGATACTCAGATAGTCATACAGTTCCGTACAAGCGGCAGAGAGGTGTTGGCTCATCAAAACGTAGCTACAATGTTTAGTGATAGGTTTCCTACTTGAGGGTTTTTGACCAAGCAAGCTTATAAAAACAATACCATGCTTTGCTTGCATTACACATTGTAGATTTCGAACTGACATTGATCGATGCAGTGTTTGAAAATGCTATCACTTGGTTGTAATTCCTACAAAACCTAAGGAATGTGAAAAAAATTATGAGGTGATAGGGATCTCTACGCGACTGGATCGTGCGGTGATGACCCGTTACCGTGACTATATGTCTGTTTATTGTGTTTCTGAATCTGCCACTATGTAAAGAGTTGCTACGAGGTTTACAAGTCGGTATGACAGCAACGACCGTCGCTGGATTACTGATCTTATGAATGTCGTTGTTGTTTTAACTATGGCCTGTTTTTTACAGTTTGTAGGTTAGTGTATTGGCCGCAATGTTAAATAACGATGTGGCCCAAGATGTAGGTCAAGGAAGTACTGGCTTTGGAGTGCAATTACCGGAACACACCTATAGGTATTTTGCGGTAGATTTTCAAGTTGAGAATGGTAGCTAGCCAGGCGGGCATTAGAAAAGGCCCATGCTGTGATTTAACTATTAGGCATATGCTTTATCGTTTTACTACAAAATAGACGTTTTATATATCATAGTTTTGATTGCACTTTGCAGTTACGTCAAGAATTTATATTTACAACAGTTGTACGCGTTAGCGCCTAATTATTTAGCAGAAGAATATGACAACGTTCTATGGCAGAATGGAAACGACGTGACTCCGGTGCGGTTGATGGTGGCACCTTTCCACGTGCAACAACCCGGTATTCGTTTTTACAACACAGAAAAACGAGAAGTAAGGTTTATAGACTATTCAATAGCAAACTGTTGTGCCCCCGTTAAAAAAATAAACCATAATACTCGGATTAATTAAATTCGCTACCAGTATATATGTATTTATACAATCATACCAGTTGTTCCAGACTTTTACTCACTTGATGTTAAGTAACAATGTGAAACAAGATTTCAATACGCTAACCATTGTGGTGAAGTTCACATACAGAACTACTTTAGAGAAATTTTTATCCATTTGAATATTTTTTAAGATTAGTTTAAATATATACTGTAAATTTATACCTTTACAATAATTGAAGATTCTCGTTTTTTCTTTGATATTTAGGGTTTTATTTACTGATATAATGTGTAGACTTATGAGAATTGTATAAAGTATTACGGTACCATTGTCATGTGTAGACTATTAGATATAATAGTAGTATTTTTTCTGTTGATACTTTAAACAAGTCATTATACATTAAAATTAAAATCGTATTTGTGATTTAAGAATGCCAAAATATCTATTTATGCTTAATTTTTCGATACTGAAGATTTTATACATACAACCAGTATCTCAGACTTTGCAGATCTTGAAATAAATATACAAATACCATACATAAATATATCTATGTAGGGTATATTTATCTTTAATATAAACAGATAAATAATAATATAAGTTGTTGCCAATAATTCATAGCAATATCTCGCCTGGAATTTACTTATTTTGTTAGCACATCTTTATTTATATTCACCTTATCACTGGTTTGATGCTAATTGGTATTCCCGGATTTACATTTATCTATAGGCATTTTTTTTTAAACAAAATTGCTTAGTGTTTTAGCATTATTTAATATTATTCAATATGTACATTAATTTGGCTTTAAAATTATGATGGTTTAAAGGATGTAAGTTCGTATCCTTGCAAACCTGCAATGAGCCTGAGCTTTCGGTGAAAGAAAACATCGTGATCAAACCATAGCATGGTGTTAGGGCAAGTAGAAAATCTGCCGCCAAATGTATTCAGGCATTTACACTTGAGAACCAGTCCTTCCACTAGACTTAGCGTCTCCATCATCTTGGGCTGCATCGTCACTTAAAATCAAGTAAGATTCTGGCTATAATGCTAAACCTATAAAATATTTTACAAATAATTACTAACTTCATAGGAAAAATTATAATGTAATATATAGGTATTTATTTTTAATTTCGAAAAGTATTGTTCACCTTTATTGTAACTATCGTAAGCATAACCAATATCGAAGATAAAGGTAAACAAGAGACTGTTATGGAGACAATTTTTCAGAATCTTGTCTAGAACCTCAATCTTTTATTGCGTAATTATACGTAAAATATTGCGTTATTATTATATTAGGTAATTTAGTTGTTGTGAGTTGGTGAAATGGAATTATAATATCTACAAAAATGCGTTTTAACTGCAAAGTCTTCCGGGTCAGTTATGACTTGTTAATATATATTTCTTAGAGCGAAGTTAAAGAAATATCCATTTGAAATAGACGGGTTTGAGTACATAAGTTTCCCTATAATAAGAAAATAAGAATCTAAAAAGTATCTGTGTTATTTCAGTGGTTTCATGTTTGTACAATAGAAGAACTAATATATTTAACTAGAAATGGCGATAACTCTCTAGAAGTATCGAGAAGAGGTACTCCACTGTTTTTCAAATTTAAATCTGAAGAACATATTTCATCATTTATTTCAGTCTGTGATGGATATTATAGGTACGTATTATATGTGTATGATATATAAAAATAAACTAAAAATATATATATGAAAGTTTTGGTAGTGGTCTTCTATTTGATGTCCTCAGGTTGGAATCTGGGTACTTATAAACATATTTTTCTTGTATTATTGAGAAATGTTTTTGTAGTAGCATTTTTTGTGCTAAAATATAATATAAAATTGTAGACTCGTTTAAGTTTCATACCACCAATTCATCATCAGCTGGTGTAGTAATTAAGCCAATCTCTTCTCCCAGGGAGAAACGTTTGCTTAGTATATTGGGTTTTCTAATAGGATAATATAGCTCATGAGTATTTAGCTACATTTATATTTAAACTTGCTTTTTTGGCTATTAGTAAATATCTCGACCATAGCGCAGCACCTATCGCTTTCAGGGAAAGAGTACCCTTCATCTATCAGGATAAAGATATACCATTTTTCAAGTTTGACCAAGCAATACATATCTACTAACATTCATTGAAATCAGTTAAGCTGTTTCTAAAATTAGTATTGATGAAAATTTTGACACGGAATTTTTAGATATAATTAACATTCGTCAGTATATTAATTGGTTTTCTATATTTTTTGTCTGCTCTTTGGAGATTACACTTTCGTCATTTAGAGTTAAGAGAGATTTAGTTTAGCGAAGTCTCTATGGAGATTTACTTATAAATAATCGTGGCAAGCTTGTCAGTGAAATATCTTTACCCTATAGAAGTCTTGTATTGTGTTCCTGCAGCTTAGGGTTTTCAGCCCTTTTGGAAAGGGCTGTTCAGAATCGGTAATGTGTTAAAGCTTTTTCTGATGTTTTGAAACCTTTTATTATCAGGTTATCAGGTAATAATTTCTATACATTTTTATGTAGTATTACGACATGAGTAAAGTTTGTAATAGGAGTTTAGATATAAGAAAACCATTATATGAGTTCTTTTTATTTATTTTTTATATTATCGTTTAGCCATTCTCAATTTATATTTAAAAAAATCCTTATACTTCATAAGTAAGAATTCTACCTTTGATTTCTATTTTTTACTCACAATTGGTATTTTAAAACTGTTTTGTATTAATATTATTTTTAAATTGTGGTTTCTGCTTATATACACAAATTAGATAAATATTGAATATACTAAATAATAACTTAAAAACATATCAATATAATTAATTTCGTTTATATTTTAAGTTAACAAATAAATCGCTTACTCTGAGGTTTATGTATGAAATAATATCTGGTGTCCTTGACTATTTTTGCGTATTCTCCCTTCAATTTCTTGTTATCGTAAAACCAGTTTTTAGCAATTGTCGACGTTGTGAAAGGAATATGACTAATTTCAGTCAATAGGTCAGATAGCTTTAGAGATACCGTGAGTTATATGAGTCACTTACTGGTGAATCGTGTAGGTAGTGACTATTGAGCAGTGACCCTTGCGATCATTTCGCATATTATCGAAATAAAAAACCGAATAATAATATAATAAAGTGGAAGTAAGTAATAAAAAATATTTATAATTATAGTTTCTTATAGCGAAATATTTTTTCTCCTTACTAAGTTCTTTGAATCATCCATTTTGAGTACAATTAAAGGAGATAATATAGCGTTACAAGAAAAACATATTCAAGCCCTTTCAGAAAAAAACATCGTTAGCGACAATTACACTTTTTAAAAGAGACAGCTTTTTCATTCGTAATTAAATATGATATCTTTATAAAAAAATATGGCTTGTTATTTATAATTAACCACTGATATAATAAAATAGTGGCTATTAACATAATGCTTTCTAATTTACTAAGATAATTTTGTAGGACGTTACAAATAGGACATTTTAAGATTTTTGTTACGATGTTGTTTTCCTAAAAACGTTCGATGCTCGATAAAAAAAAAAAAAAGAGACTTTAGAAGATTCGATAATTATCAGGATCTAGATCAACATCATCGCATGCACATAAATCATATTTTATTATTGTTTCATTTGATTTATTTACAGGTTAATGGTAAAATGGACATTTAATCTTTCAAAAGACGATGAGACTCCATCATTGAAAGAATTGCAAAGGATAAAATGTCACGGGCCTGTTGGGTAAGATATTACCTTTTTTTGTTTTTGTAAAGCAATTAATAGCAACCCCTAACGGACGAGCACTTTATTCTAAAAATGACTAATACATTGACCGAGTTTCAAGATATTCTATCTCGTTCATCTAACAGATAATGCCCTCATCTAACAGATAGATCTGGAAATCGCAATAATATACTTTACTAAACGATTAGAAAACGGTGTATTCTCAGTCAGTGCTCAGAGAGAAATGCAGAACTTAATATATTTCCTAAGATTTCACGACATACCGCATGGATAACCGTACTGGATTTAATTATAATATTTATGATTTACCAAGTATTGTCGCAATCGTTCGCTAAAGAATAATATTGCTATAAAAAACGAGTGCGCTAGAACACACGACTGAAATAAACTTCTCTGGGTATGAAAGAAAGAGATAAAGAAAATACACATTTTTTTGCGAGCACACGCTTGCACCTCTCTCTCTTGCCCCTACAGTAATATATGAAATGTAAATCTCTCTCTATATTCTCTAACTTATATCTCCCTCTCAACTTCCGTTCGCCTCGCCCGATCACACTTTTCGTAACGCTTTCGTCATACATTCACTAACTGACTCCCCAAGTCTAGCGTGCGTACTTTGTCGTAGCGTTATAGCCACAATCTCAGCTGATGTTACGATACGATGACGATATGGTCCAAGCTGGTGAACACGCTATGCCTAGTGGACGGAACTGGCTCTTAAGTGTAACTGCTGGAATATACTTATAGGTATTTGGCGGCAGATTTACAACTTAAGATTAGTAGCTAGCCAGGTGGGTATTAGAAAAAGCTCTCCCATTGTGTTATGGTTTCAACACGATGTTTTCCTTCACCGAAAGCTCTAGCTCATTGCAGGGATCGAACTCACGTCCATTGACGCGGGATCCGTACACAGTGCCAACTGAGCTATCATCGCTTCGTTACTATTTCTCTTATTAATATTGCATAGGAATTTTCTGTTTGGCTTGCATACTACAGTTCCAATTTCTGTTTGGCTGGTTATATAACTACGAGGTAGTAAGGAATGTCTCTTCTATATTGAATGTCAAAGTTCCCTTGACATGTCTCTTTCTGATTTCTTATGTTTACACGAATATTACTCATCGAAATAAAACTAATTTAAACGGACTTTTATATTTAAAATCCGTTTTAGTTTTATTTCGATGTCTCATTCTCATACATTTTTTTTTCTTGGCATTAGCAATTGCCGGAAGACAACTTGTTTACGGGCACTTGTGTGTATTGGCTTTTAACGTATTTGGAATTTATGTACGTGAATAAATCTTATTTAATGTATAATAAATATCAACATATTCAGATATTTTAAGTATACTTAATTAGTTATATATTATATTTAAAGGTAATTATATTAAGTAATTATTAAATGAAGTGCAGTTCATTCGTTATATGTTTAATATAATGTTTTGGTTGATTGTGATATGTTTGTTTTAGTGGAGCATTTTCGTATAGAAAAATGGACGAAAAACGAGGCAAAAAACACGGCTGTTATATATTAAGGCAATGTCAAGACGAATATAATGTTTATTATTTGGATGTTTGTACAAAAAATAGGTAAACGAGAAAAACTTTAATTTTATACATATGATATTTGTTCTCAAGGATAACATAAATAAGTATTTTTCTTACAGCACTTCAGAGACTTATAAATTGGAATTTAAAGGTCATTGTTATATATTTAATTCAGAGGAATATTATAGCATAGAGAGGCTAGTCGCCTCCCATCAGAATCCTGAAGGGAGGATATTTCTTAACGAGTGTATACCTCCGTCTGAATATGGTAATTATCATTTAGGAATATTTTATTTGTTCCTCGCGTTATAATACGTAGATTGTGTGAACTGATTGATAAATTTGTTTATGAATGAAATTTTTTATGCTATTAATATACTCTATAATAGTTATAATATCATCACATAATTTAGAAAATTGGAAGGTGTACAAATTTGCCCTTTAAAAATTATTTAGTTACCCCATGACATGAATTTTGTTTTCTCATTTTCTGTTTGTAAAAATCTAATAATAGAAATAATATCCCGTATGGTTTTACGATTAGTTATGATATGTGGCAGCCATAACTTTTAGAATCTAATATACTAGAAGCAAATTATATTTTTTAAATTTACGGTTTAATTGACCTCAGATTAAATCTGTTCTACTCCACGATATTTAAACAGACTATAAATTATGGTATTACTAGTTACTACTAGTAGACCATGGTATTATTAGACTACAGATATAGATTGTGGTTAATGATTTATAAACGTTTTACAGATAAATCTCAGTTATTACTCTGCGGGGAGCCGGTCAAAAGAGGCGTCCGTATCGACCAGGCGGAGTTACAAGAAATTTTAAAAGACAACAAGAGCCCCCGATGCTTGCCTAATAAAGATATACTTCTATACACAGGTTAGTAGTAACAATTATAGGCTAATACCCTTTGTTTTGTAAGCGCTCGCAATAAACTAAAATTAAAATCACTATAACCGCGTCTGGACTATAAGGCAAAAATATATTTAAAGTATGGTCATTCCGCATTCGCCCTCAAAGCTCATTGAAGGTTTGAAAGCCCTTAGGACTAACAGCATTTTTCCAATCACATAAAAATGTGTTGCAATACTGTATTATTGGTAGTCAATTATTGTCATTTGTTGTCTAGTGCCCTCTCTTTGTAACGCATTTGTTTTAACCAAGATAAGAAGTGAGATAGATATAGCATTTATGAAGAGTGTATATGCTGGAGTTAGCTTGCACTAACTAACGCAGCTCTGTGCTCACGATTCGTGGGAAAAACGAATTACCAAGTTATTTTTTGTTTTTTATCACTCACGATTACAAGGACCTATTACTTATTTTTTCTCTTTGTAGGTTCAGAGAAGATTGGTTCAGAGAATATAACGGCTACTTACAAAGCGCTCTGGAGGCTTGACGAGACAAAGAAACTATTAGTCGCTTTCAAAACTTTGCAAAGGGAAAAGGCCAACGAATATTTGAAGGTAATGTAATCAATTATATTGAATGAAAATTTATTATTTTTTATTCTTTGAAATTATTTTATTAATTAAAATTATTTTCACAGGATTTTGTTGAATTAGCAAGTAAATGGGCCTGTATACAGTCAAGTTCTATTGTACGGTTGTATGGAGTCACTCTGAGTTCTCCAACGGCTATGGTATTGGAATATCTACCTTATGGCCCATTCGATGAATATTTAAGGTAAACTATTACTTTAAGTATAAGACGGATAAATACAATAGTTTTATAATAAGTTCAATTTTAGATGATAAGTTTATTGTGACTGCATATTTTGAAACCAGCTGTGTTAGCGACATCGATCAGGTGAAACTAAAAATTATTTAATCATTTTTGCCCGTTCTTGTAATTTTATTCATTACAGCTTTGCTACTATTGGTGATTTCGGGATGTTAAATAGCCTAAACCTTTTTTAATTATTGATCTATCCAATAATATAATATTTTTGGAATCCAATTGGAATTCTTAAGATTAGCGCGTTCAGACAAACAAACTTTTCCGTTTTATAGTATTGATATAAATAATATACTTCATAATAAATTTTCATATGACCTTTGCAAAATTAGGGGGAAACCTGGATAAATATTTGGACGAGCATTTGTCATTTTTAGCCAATTGGCCACAATCTTACCTGATGTTAAATGAGTATGTGGTCCTATATCATAACTTGTTAAGCCTTTTGAATCTTGAGTTCACCTGCCAGAATACACGTATACACGTGCGTGGCTATAAATTTTCTATTTATATTTCAGTATACCCTGTATACTTTTTGTATGATTTTTGAAATGAAAATTCTATAGGATGTTTTGAATTAGGAGTAAATTCATGTAAGTCGTCATCGACACGTTCACGTGACATGTTAACGATAACACTATGTCTGTTCCTATTAGTATAACTTATTGCCCTGTAAACAGTTTTGTTTGTTTATAGTTTTAAGTTTTCACTTCTGTCGGCAGTCCTGATGACTGCTTTGAATTATTTTTTTTTCGTTTAAGTTTCAGAATGAAATGATTAGTGAACTTTGTTGTAGGGTAAACCAGGATAGGGTGAAGCCGCTACACCTGAAGAAGGTAGCGGCTGGGTTGGCGCGGGCGCTGTGGGACCTGTCGGAGGCGGGCGTCGTGCACGGGTACCTGCGGTGCCGGCGGCTGCTGCTGGCCGCGCACGACGCCGACAGGATACAGGTGAAGCTGTCGGGGCCCACCCTGCGCCAGTACACGCATCACGAGTTAGTTCTTACTTACTAAGCCCCATATTGCCTTATGTATTTATCCTCCTTGTTAAACTAACATACATACTATGTGCACTTTTTGGAGATTCACACGTTTTCAATTGTTCTATGTATGAATAAATGTATGTACGAATGTTTCGAAGCGATGATAGCTCAGTGGAAGTGTGTACGAACTCCGCGTCAAGGGACGTGAGTTCGAATCCACCTACATTGAGCTTGAGTTTTCGGCGAAGGAAAATATCGTGAGGTAACTATAGCACGGTGGTAGTTCTTTTTCTAATGCCCGCCTGGGTAGCTACTATCCTCAAGTTGAAAATCTCCAAATACCAATAGGTGTGTTCCGGCAGTTGCACTCGATTGCCAGTCCTTCCAACCACCTGATGTGTGGTGTGTCTACCAACTTGGGTCGTATAGTCACTTAAGATCAGATGAGAATATGGCCATAATGCTAAACCTTAACTATAAAAAAAGTGTAAACCCGCGAGATATTATGAGTTTGCTAACCTAATTTTCTGTTAAAAACACTCCTATACGACTTTAAGCATTATACAATGTGCTGTGATCGCAAAAATAAATATACTTGTCACCTCAGCAGAAAACTCTCAAATAAAAACAGCTGTTTTTGCTTTTAGTATTTTAACATAATATTACTAAACATTATGGACATTTTCATAGCTTGAATTTAAATAAGTATTTTTTGATTCAAATGGTATAAAGAACTGCATCCGTTGTTTTCAATTCTTATATTTTGAATTTTATTTATAAATGATAAAATTTGTGTTTTAGATAACTTTTTACAATTTAGACAAATAGGGTCGTTTAAGGTCGTCAAATAAGAAATGTGTAAAATGGAATTTCAAAACAAAATCTTTTAAATGCGGCTGCACTGTATACTGTAAGATGTTCTTTATAATTTTCAGTGTGCACTGGATGCCAGTCGAGTTCTTCGCTGACATGAATCTGGCAAAGAGATCTGTTATAGGTGATATATGGGCGTTCGCGACAACGCTTTGGGAAGTCTTCTCTTACGGACAATCACCGACTGAAACCAACCCAGTGATGACAGCGAGGGTTAGTTTTTTTACTATCTACAGTACCGGTTTACGTAGAAACTTCCTTATGTTCGTTTTGGTGTTATCTTGATCGGTTATATAGAGATTTTTATTTCATACACTTCTATTATTTGTCTCAATATACAGTAATTATTGCGCCACCTTTTTTTATGGAGTAAGGGACAAACGAGCTAGCGTGTCACCTGATGGTAAGTGATCACCGCCGCCCATGGACATGCACGAAACCAGGGGAATCGCAGGTGGGTTTCCGGCCTTTATTAGAGGGACTTGCTCTCAATTAAAACTGCCGGAACACACCTTTTGATATTTGGCGGCAGTTTTTCAACTTGAGGGTGGTGGCTAGCCAGGTGGGCTTTAGAAAAAGCCATACCACCATGCTATGGTTTCCTCACGATGTTTTTTTTTCACTGAAAGCTCAAGCTCATTGTAGGTATTACGATTCGAAATCACGACCCATGATGCAGTGTTCCTATACACGACCACTGAGCTATCATCGCTTCACCTTCCGTCATATAAGGTTTGGTTATTGTGTAGAAATTTATTAGTCAGCTGTCAGCTTACAAATGGTGTGACATATGTATCGTAGGATATATCCAAACAAAAGAACTATTAGATGCGTAGCTCTAAATATTAATTTGCTGTTTCTCGTCGATCCTAAAGCTTTCTCATTTCAATGACACAAAAGGAAGTTTCTTTATATTCTAATACTTTTTTCTGAAAACTGAAGTAATTAAAACAAATGATTGAGTCTTATTTGGTATTATTGTGATCGACCAAAAACAAAATCTTGAGCCAAATTTTTATTCTAGAAATTATTATTATTTTACAAAATTACATAGCTTTTGCCATTTTTAAGTACATAAACCATTGAAGTAAAATTTTAATTTTATAGTCCTGCCATTATAAAAATATCTTAAACAATTTTTTAGTAGTATTCAACTTTACAAAGTTACACTGCCCCAAAAGATTAAAAGATAAGATCTATTAAATTTATCAAAATAACAAATAATATCGTAACACAGTAGTAGCAAGTTCTAATTTTGAGCCGATGTGCTTGGGTTTGATCCTTGCTTTGTGTCTGCATGTTAAATATATATGCATGGTTATCCGTCTTTTAGCTGCAATAATATAAACTTTTAATTATAGGCATAGATTATATACATATATTATAGATATGGACAGTAGAGACCAGGAGTACCGTCTCATATGGACAGAAAGTTCAACAGTGTACAGCTGTATATTGAAAACAGAGATTACAGTATCTGAATGGCGCTGGCGTCCTATAAACCAGGATATGAACATAGCTCCATAACATAGTAGTTGTAGATGGAGTGAAGTGTACTGAGTTCATAAAACTTATACTACGCTACAGCAGCGTCACCCTTATCGGACGCGCTTTTACGGACACTTTTTCATACACGAGATGGTGCTCCAAATCTCCACTCTCCATAAGTATAGATAATGGCTATAGGGTATAGGCAGATTTGTGTATAATGTATCAGAGTTACGAGATGGGCGACCGGTTGCTGCGCCCTGCGCGCTGCCCGGGCGAGGTGTGGGCCCTCATGCGGCAGTGCTGGCAGCCCGACCCCCTGCGTCCGCAGGAGATCATGCGGGACATGAACCACATGCTGCACAGAGGTATGCCACGCTCCCCCGATCTGAAATCAACTTCTGCCCATAGATCATTGGTTTTCAAACTTAATTCTTCGCGGCACCATTATCAGTCCAATTTTTTTTCTATAAGGTGTATAATGGAACGGCAACTCAAGCGATTACGCCCTTTTTAACCGGTGTGACTTTTGAAACCTTAAGCGAGGATGTAATAAACAGTTACAATTTGAAAAGTTTTGGCTAACTTTTCCTGATTCTTCTCACGAAACCCCTGGCGTACGCTCGCGGCACCCAATTTGGGAACCTACACTATAAATAATAACGTTCTTTAAGCACAACTAAGGTGGCAACCTGACATACTTGGATTCCCTTAATTACTAAGCTCTTATTGTGTATAAAAATTAAAATATTTATGTAATAGTTCATTAGTTTTATAGATATGGTATGGTAGTTTTATAGGTATGGTATGCAATGACACAAAAAGAAATACTATCCTCGGCTTACATCAATAAACTTTAAAACATACATAACCAAGTTAGAATAACGTAGGCTGTACGTACTTACGACATAAGTAACATAAAACTTGATTGATTAATATATATTTATAAGCTGATCAATGGTTAGTCTACAGTATAATACTACTTTAGATCGCCAAAAAAGTTGTACTTCAGTTATCTATTCTGGGTTTCTCGCGTTTTTTTTTAATGTATCTGTATTCTGTTCCAGTAAGTGATAACTTCCTGATGATATTACTTTCATTTCAATTCTGATTAAGTTTTATTAAGTTATTCAATTTATAAAAATAATTGTCATTTTACAGAATATGTTCCAATCCATGAGTACGAAGAACCAAAGATATCTCTAGATCACATGGAACACGCGGAGACTGTTTCAAGTAAGTATTACTATATTCAAGTAAATATTGTTATAGATGAAGAAATTAAAGAAAGATGAATTGTTTTGTTTTTGGTGTAAAAAACGGCGTGTGCTTAACACGATAGACGCGAAAGCTTCATCAAAGCGAAGTCAATACTACGAAATACAAATATATCGTATTAAATAAAACTTATTTGCACGGCACATACCGCGTTTATGTCTATACTGAATGCGATTGATGCGTCATACTATCTCATGTAACGCTCGCCGGGTGAATATAGCCACTACTATATGTATATATGATTTGAGTGTATATCTCTCGCTCCCATAGTTAATCCGAGCCGACTTTACCCGAACAAGCTTTACATAGTCGAGCGTGATAGCTCAGTCTCTTTCATAATACACACAAAATAAAGCCCTTTTAACAGTATTTTATTTTCAGGTGACAGGTTTATACCCAGCGAACTCAGTGACGCTGGAAGTAATAAATCTCTTATATCAGATAATAGTGTGCTCTCTATGAATGGAACTATGTCAGATCAATATGATAATCCTGTGAGTATACAACTTCAGTTGAAATCTTTTATCTGTTACTTCCTTATTAATGTGTTGGTCCTCAATTTATAGTTTTAATAGTCAATTTTGCTGTAGAGTCCATTACAGATTTAAAAATTTATTTATTATTAAAATGTACAATCAAGTTATATTATCTTTTAACAATGTTTTTATATAAGACTCTTATCACATGTCTAGTTTGCATAAATATATCCTATTTATGTGGGTAATGTTTTCACAAGTATGTTTATATGTTTTCACAAGTATGTCTATAGTTATGTTTAGTACTCGCGATTCGTTATAGGAACTATACCAGGAACTTCTATCGATAATTTAATAAAGTTATACAGAAGTAAAAGTTTTTTATCTCACTTTAATTAGTTTTGATTGATATAGACAAAAAATTGTCCGTTTCATGTCTTTATCATTGAATTAATAAAGAAATATGTTAAATTTTTGTATTGCAGTTATTATTTTCAATGCAGTATCTGACTAAAAAGCCTATTCATTTAATTACATTGCTTGCAATAACTACACTCGATTCATAAAATAATCAATGACGTTCAAATGCTTAATTACAAAGTAATTTAAGTACCTATGTATAGGTGTATTCCTGCAGTCACATTTGATTGCCAGTCCCTTAACATCTTAGCGTGCCCATCATCTTTGGCCACATCGTTAGTTAACATCAAAGGAGATTGTGATCATAGCGCCATCTATGCCATTTATAACGTCATCTATAAAGTATTCCAAAAATTAAATTATCTACATAGCTTAACCAACAGTTGCTGACGTAAACAAAAATAAAAAATGTATATGATGACTCATGTCAGTGACTTTGACATCGTATGTCAAATGCCACCCCATACATTTTATGTTTTCGTATACATTTCTTTATGTTGAAAGATACCTTAGTTAGTGGTGTGTAAAGTTAATTTATCGTGAACGTGAGTTGTTTAAACATGTATCTATTAGACTGTTCGCTAAAAATGTTTTGCGACGCCCCCTAAAAAGCTTCCTTTTGATGAGAAAATACTAGGATTTTTTAACCATACAATACTTGCCTCAAGATCCTATAGAAAACATAAAAAACATGGGGAAATTATGTCATGGGCTCAATAGAAAAAAATATTGGAAACTATTAAAAAAGTAATTACTTAAAATTTTATCAATGAGAATAGTAGTAATAACAGTGTTCCGTGACAATAGTTTTTGCTTAAAAAAATATTATTCACCATAACACTTATAACATCGAGAACCAAAAAGTTTATTGACACTTATTTCTGTGTTAAAAGTTATAAGTTATATTAATAGGAACAGATATAGTGTGTACGTTAACACGTCACGTAACCATGCCGATGGGGACTTACTGTTCTCTCATCAGAAGGAAGTTATTATGAATTTATTTTTGAACGAGCAGTTGAGTATGTTGTATGTGTGTCGATCAGTTTGCGGACAACAAGAGTTCAAAGTCAGTGGAGAGCATGAACGCGCTGGCGTACGCGCTGCGGCACGAGCTGTCGTCGTGCCGCAGCGGCAGCAGTGTGGGCGGCGCGTGCGGGGCGGCCGCGCTCGCGGACCCGCACGACGAGTACGGCGCGTGGGCGGAGCCGCGCCTCATGGAGTCCATTGTCTCGCAGGGCAAGACCTACCTCGTCACACTCACTAAGAAAATTGGCAGCGTTAGTATATATAACATATATATTTTTATCTGTACTATATATTATTTGAAGTGCTGATAGCTCACGTGGTTCTATGTACGGAAGCCGCGTCGAGGGATACGAGTTGGAATCTACCTATAATGAGCTTGAGCTTTCGGTGAAGGAAAGCGTCGTGAGGAAACCATAGCATGGTGGTAGGGCTATTTCTAATATCCTTCTGACTAGCTACCACATTCAAATTGAAATCTGCCGCCAAATACGTATAGGTGTGTTCCGGCGTTTGCAGTTGAGAGCCAGTCCCTTCACAGGTTTAGCGTGTCCACTAACATGGGCCATATCGTCGCTTAAGATCAGGTGACATTATGGCCATATCGCTAAACGTATAAACTATAAAAAAAAAACCAACAAACTTACTTTCCCAGTTATCATATTAGTAAGGATAATATTAAAATAGATGGCATAATTATATATTTTGTTTTATTTAAAATTAGCTGGTATAAGAAGTGATGTCCTGTCTCTGGTAGTTAATACCACGACTACAGTACATTTTTAACATTTATAAATAATATAAAACCATCTCCATGAATGATTGAATGTCATGCCAATTTTCATGGTGATCGTGTCTTGATATTTAGTGTTTTGTACTTTATAACTATTCGTTTTATGGGATTAAACGTTTTTTACACGTTCAACCACAATATCAAATATCACAGCCTGTGAAATTTTACCAAAATCAGACTAGTAGCTTCAAAGTAATGCACGTACAAAATAATAGACAGCAATAACAAATGTGAGGATAAACATACTTGACTTGTTTGTACATAACAGCGTACATCCTATTTATAATTTTCAAAAAATATTTTACTCACATGTTTCACTTTAGTGCAGTTTAATTATATGTATAAATAGAAGTTATTGGAATGTCTGTTGATTTTTTTTCAATAATAGCCAACATTGCATATAAAAATTCTCAGGGTAACTACGGCCATGTATTCAAAGGGTGGATGGAGCGAGATAACCAAGAGTCTCAGCGGAAAGAAGTAGCCGTTAAGAAACTATCACGACAAGCGTCTGAGCGCAACGGAACATTGTATGAGGATTTCAAAAATGAACTGGATATTATGAAAGTAAAGTATATACTTTATTAACATTGCAGATATAGTAAAAGTGATCAGTAGTATTTTGATGATAAAACTATGTGACTTGTAAATCCTAAGTAGATCATCATCCTCTTGCCCTGTTTCCAAGTCATTTGGGGTCGGCGCAATACGTTTTCTTTTTCCATAAATCTCTATTGGCCGCCATCCCTTCATTGACATACTTTTGTTTCATCTCATTTCTCACTCACTATGCCCACCTTTTCTTTGGCCTTCCTCTTCCTTTCAACCCTTCAATATCCATATCCATTACTTTTCTCACCATATGCGTTTCCTCTCTTGTCATCATAAGCTTCAAGCCATAAGTAGATATGAAATATTTATTAACGTGCCTATGTGATGAAAAATAGATATGAGTCGTTTACATACTATATTAAAATATTAATGGGTAGGTATAATGTGATATGATATCGTTAAATCATACAGACGTGGAATTTAGTGTGCGTAGGTGCGTGCGTGTATACGTACTAACGTGCTGCATTCGTTTGTTCGTACTTCTGTGATGTAATCATGGATTTCTTCAGTTTTAATAATCGCACGTAAGCTGATATTTTTCACAGTTGTGTGTATTTGCAGTCTTTACAACACATAAACATAGTCGAAATACTTGGATACTCGTGGGATCATGGCTCTGATGTGTTGATTGTTATGGAATATTTGGAGGAAGGTTCGCTCAATTATTACCTCAAGTTTCAAGGCGACAAACTTCGGATCTCGCATCTACTCAAATATTGCAAAGACATCTCCACGGTTTGTAATCATTTGCACTTTAACATTTATTTTCATT
Organism: Actias luna; assembly: GCA_039707435.1. NCBI lineage: Eukaryota > Metazoa > Arthropoda > Insecta > Lepidoptera > Saturniidae > Actias > Actias luna. Next base: position 7,658,396 of record JAZHAC010000006.1, on the reverse strand, counting down.
TCTAGCCTATATGTATATTTTAATTAGACATGAGAGTAATGAACAAAGACACGGGATTATGAAAGTAATGAATGGTATTAGAGTTTGTTATTTTTGAGAAATTACTTATTTTTCACCCCTATTTAGTATATATAATCGTCTAAGTATAAACGTTTAGTAATTTCAATTCAACATTATTTAATGTATTTGTAAGTGGAGTTAGTAAAGTGAAGTATTTTTATTATAATTTATAGGTTTTAGCGTTAAGGCCGCAATCTAACCTGCTATTAAGTGACGATGTAGTCCAAGATGGCGCACAACAACTGCTGGAACACACCTACAGGTATTTGGGAAAGATTTTCAACTTGAGGGTGGTAGCTATGGTTATCGGCGGGCATTAAAAAAAAGCAACTACAGTACGCTAGGTGTAATCCACAAAGAGGCAAAAGAACAAGAGAGATCCATTAGTTAGTTATTGTCATGCAAGTCCATTTGCAACTGGATATATACTGACTGTCTATGAATAGGTGACCCGTTCGAGTACACATCTCTACCACCACACCCGATTGTTGAATATACACCTGTGGTAGTTGGTGTTCATTATGTTGTAGTTTGTGGTCTGCCTAATTACCTGGGGATGTCACGGGTTGTAAATAGAAAGTTTAACACTACATTATAAGTGTCTTTTATATTTTTCACATACATATAGTTTTACAGTATAGTACTTACAGTAAGGGACCAGTGCGTGCCCGGCCGGTTTGACTGACACTGTCTAACTTAACATTGTCACGAAAATACATGAGCTGCATGGTGGTAGGGTGTTTTCTAATGCCCGCCTGGCTAGCTACCACCGTCAAGTTGAAGTCTACCGTCAAGTACCTATAGGTGTGTTCCGGCAGTTGCACTTGAGTGCCAGTCTCTCCGAAGTTTTAGCGTGTTCACCATCTCGGGCTACATCGTCACGTAACGTCAAGTGAAATAGTGGACATAGCGCTAAACTTTAAAAAAAAAATCCAACACACGACTGTTCTCTGAACGCTACGGCTATATGTGACGATAATATTAGTGTAGTTTTTATGTTTTTATTATTACTCATTTCACTAATTCCAGGGTATGGATCACGTGTCTGCAAAGAACGTGGTACATCGTGACTTGGCGACACGTAACATACTAGTCGTTAACAAATACCACGTGAAGATATCTGATTTCGGTCTGGCGAGAATCATACCGAAAGAGGAGAACGCTTACAGACTTAAGACTGAGAGATTACTGCCTATTAATTGGTAAGTATGATTCTATGATATATGCAATATCGCGTGGAGTTAGCAATTATTTAAAATGAATTGGCCGGTTTTGTAACTTTTTTAATATAGCCTTCTGGTAGTAGCGTGATGTTAAATAGCCTGACGTCTTCCTCAATGATTGCGCTATAAAATACAGTTTATCCGACTAGTAGCTACTAAGATTAGAAAGTTCAAACAAAAAAAAATCTTGTTTTTTAATATTAATATAGTTATATTACACTTTTAGAATTGTTATGGCGTGAATGCAGAAAAATATGTAAATGATAAAACAACGGATAATCTAGCCAAATGAAATTATGTTGTATTAAATAAATATATCCAAATATATAATAGCATAGAAATAGAAATATTGTCTTTCCGATGAATTAATAATACGAATAGTTTGATACGAAAAGTTTCAAATGATATATTAAGTTAATGTTATTTCATGTCTTTGTTGTTCTGAAAGCGTTATATATAAATGGCATCGTAATTGTAAAACACTAATTTAATTGATGATCTAGTTATTTTATGTAAAAACTTATTTCGGTTAAGTTAAAATAAAAATAAAAATAACTCTTGCTTGGTGATTAGTTTGTATTAGTACGAAGTTGGAAGACTAATTAGTCTAATAAAAAATAATAGCAATTGGCAATCCAACACTAAAAATGAGATATAATTATTTTACAATAAATTGATTATTTTATTTATTTCATATTTATTAAAATAACTAAAGCAGTCATGAGGACTGCCGACAGAAGTGAAAACTATAAATAAACAGTAGATGTTTTTTAGATATCCAAATAAATCTTAAATTAAAATTTGTAGATTAAAACTGTTGACAGCGCAATAAGTTATTCTAATAGGAACAGATATTGTGTGTACGTTAACACGTCACGTGACCATGTCGATAACGACTTACATAAATTTACTCCCTGTCCAAACCTTCTATAGAAGTTTACACTTCAATAATATTATGAAAAATAATGTTAAAGTAGCTCTTCAGTTTTTGTTCAAAGAAAACAAACTTACTATCAAGCTGTATCAAGCATTTTTCTGCAGATTTGATGTTTTACGTCTTCGTAGGCGTGTTTTGTGTTCGTTGCCGTTTTAGTATTAGTTAATATTTGTAGGTACGCACCGGAGTCGGCAGTGGAGCCGTGGCACTTCTCCACGAAGAGCGACGTCTGGTCATACGGCGTCACCGCCTGGGAGATATTCACGAGAGCAAAGCAGGAGGTACCCAAGTTCGATGTCGAGAGGCCGAGGGAGCGGGCCTCATGGTGAATACCTATTATTTTATACTATCTATTCGAAGCGATGATAGCCCAGTTGGGAGGGCCGTGAGTTCGAATTCACCTGCAATGAGCTTGAGCTTTTAGTGATGAAGCCATAGCATGGTGGTAGTAATGTCTGCCTGGCTAGCTACCACATTCAAGTTGAACATCTGCCGTCAAATACCTATAGGTGTGTCCAGGCAGTTACACTTGAGAGCCAGTCCCTCCACTAGGCTTAGCGTGTTCACCATCATTCGTCATCACTTGATATCAGATGAGATTGTTGACATAACGTTAAAACCTTAACTATATATATATGTATATATATAAATGGTGTGGACCAAGAGTCTTTGCAGTGTGCGGAAATAATAATAATAATAAAAAAAAACGAAAAACATCACTACGCCGGTATATCACTAGAATGTTATTATGTCGTACTAGTCCACTATCTGTTTTATCCACTTTGTTTAATTGTTTAAATTTCCCGAATTATTCGATTCGTCGAATATTCTTTAATAAATTCGTTTTGCTCATCCTTATTTTCTTTGTCGATTTATTTTGATAAGTACATAAATCAAAATTAGCTTAAGTTGATCCTTTCGTGAGTAATCCATTATTATTTTTATTTCGATAAATTCTTTTAGCGTTATACAGTATCATATTGTTTTTTTTTTATTTCCACGGGAAAACTGTAACCACCTTCGCGGTTCGTTTATTACCTCACCTAATGTTAAGTGACGATGTGACCCAAGATGTACTAAGCCTAGTGGAGGAACTGGTTCTCAAGCGCAACTGTCGGAACACACCTATAGGTATTTGGGACATATTTTTAAATGAAAGTCCTAGCTAGCCAGGCGGGCACTAGAAAAAGCCTTATCACTATGCTATGGTTTCCTCAAGATGGTTTCTTTCACCGAAAGCTTAAGTTCTTTGTAGGTAGACTCGAAGTCACATCTCTTGATGTGGCGTCCGTACAAAGTATCAAACTATGGTATTATTTATGAGTTATCAATTGTTCAATGCATTTGTAACATGTGATGTATCAAAGTTATCTTACCAAGGAAAGGAATTAATGAATTAAATAATTTTTTATACAATTTCAGTTTCCAAATACCGGATGGATGCCCCTCGGAAATATTCAGGCATTTAATGAAGGACTGTTGGTCACTCGATCCGAACCTACGACCAAAGTTTATAGATCTCATTCACACGTGCAAGAGATTCATGGCCGAGTATAAATAAACTTATCGAATTTAATTAATCTGCATATTTGAGTGCAATTCATAGAGTTTTAAGACGCTGATACCTCATTATGATGTTTGTGATGAAGCTCAAATTACATAAATTCGATGTTCTCTTTAAACAAATAGTAAAGAAATCTCTGATTAATTGTTAAATAAGTAATTATTGTTAAAGAACTATGCCATAAACTATTATAACATCTGTTTTTATGTAGCACGTTTAAGAGAGGTTTAGGGCCTAAACTAGACAGAATGTATTTATATATATTTCGCGTAACATCTCTATAATAATGAAAAAAATATTTACGTTTGAACGCATAAAGTAAAAAATTAAACCGCAGACAATATTTTTATCGAATTTAAATTAATTTTATATACCTGACGATTTTTTACCGACGGCAAGAAAATGGGGACTAATAACTACACCGTGTAGCATCTTATTGTTAGTTTTATTTTCATTGTTTTAGTTAAACGAAATTGCTCGCATAATAAACAACACGAATTACACAGAAACAGTGATAAAAAATCACGACCTTTTTTAAACTCATTAACAGAAATGGGTAATTATTAGTATTCCAATGCAACTGTCAGAATAACCCAATTATTTTTATTAGACGAGACTCCCATGTCGGTGATATGGACAATACAGTAAATTAATATACTTTATTGCTATAACTAGCTTTTAGCAGCACCTGCGCTCGCGGTAATATTCTTTTTGTCAAATCGGATAACGGAATAAAAAGTTTTATAGAAAGTTTATTCCTCTCTTTGCCGCATTTCTAATAAAATTTTCGGGAGAAAAGGTAGATTATCACCGTCTCCAAGGTCCCATATATCTCTATACCAAAATTCATAATGATCGATTTTGTGGTATAGGCGTGAAAGCGTAACAAACAAATTCACTGTCGCATTTATAATGTTAGTAAGGATAAGGATATATTATTTTCATACATACCTTCTATGTCTCATACAATACACAATGCATCCTATTACCGACGATAAAAAAATCGGTATATATTTGGGTAAAACAACAGAATAACTGTGAAAGACTTCGTGTAGTTTTTTAAAGTATCGAATGATTACTTTGATAATATATACAGTGTAAACTCCAATTAACATTTGATTTCTCGACAAACTCCGTAAACGTTGGAATTTTTTGAATTTCGTTGATTTAATATTGATGTTTTTCCTCCAGCTTAGGACAACTTTCAATAATGCAAAGATCAGTCTTTAACCCTTAAATGCTTTAAAAAATGTTTAAAAAAATGAAACTCTTTAACTTCCCATCAAATATTACCCGTAGTAAAAGATTTTCTTTTGGCTATATGTGATATTAACTTAGTCCGTTTAAATGAATATAAAAAAGGAAAAAATGCATACATTCTTTTCAGGGTCTATATATTAATCTGTATATATACTATTTTCAGCTAGTATTCAGAAATCACGCTTTTAAGGGTTAAGAGCCGGTATATGTATAGAGTTTACATTGCACTTGTTTTGTTTTGTTTTTGAAATCTGTAAAAGCACAATTTAATATTTATCAAGAGAATTTATTTACAATTCGCAGTACATCGCGTACGTATAATATATTGCGAGTCAGTTGTATATGAAAGTTTTATTTGTATATTTGTAGAAGGGTTTCATTTCAACAAACGACATTTGACATAAAAAAAAAACTGTTTTTAGTATACATTTGTTGTTGGTTCCTCGACGCATTTGCCTTAGTTTTGTACTGTCCGTAAGTTATGTATATATCTAGGGCTATTTGTTAAGAAAAATATATCTCAATATTACGGAATCTTTTATGTATATGTATAATATTGGTGCAATTATTATGTTAAAAATGTTTTAGTTATGTAATATATTTAGGTTATTTTTGTTTTAATCAGTGACAGGAATAAACTTGCCTAGATACGGAATATGACTAAATCAAGTCAATTTTTAGATTTAAGCATAGTTTTTTATATCTTGTAAGAACGTGAATGTGGGTGTTTTTGCTAGTCGAACCATTCTACTTTGAAATCTGAGAGCACAATTTTATACAGAAATATGTGAACGAGGTATTTATTATCTATTATTGTGACTAGTCTATTTCTTTCTCTTTCTTAAACTATATCTTTCTCTCTCATTCTCTCTGATTGTATTTATTTAAAAATAAAATTGTATTCGTGTTCAAATTTCTATGCCTCATGTGATAATTGGCAGACGTAAAAACTAGACAAACGACCGATTGTACAAACTTTTGATCGTATTCGAAATCGAATTTAAAATGGTTTCTTTAAGAATGAAATGGTAATCCCTGTGATAATGTGACTTCATTTGTTGATTATTCGATAAATAAATAGAAAATTTGACAAATTTAAGAGTAACGGGCCTGTCAGAATGGTTACTACTTGCATTAACGTTAAAACCAAAGATGATATTAATTATTATCGTATATGAAATGTAAACGATTATATTATTATAAGGATTTTTACTATGTTCTTAATTTTATGAATTGAAAAAATGAAATGTTTTGCAATTCATTAAGTGTTGTGACAAATGGTCTATATACATATATATATATAATTATGTTTTAAAATAGTTCGGTGTTAAAATTGTAAATTAGTTGTTTATTTAGATGATAATTTTATAAAGTTGTTTTGGAATAATTATGACTGGCAACAATGTAGAGTTAACTGTGAAGTAGTGGATCGGAATGGAGCTACAATTTTGGAATTGTATTACAATTGTATTATGTTCGACACACTATTGAGCGCTACGGGTTATTAATAATTTGACCGTATGCTAGTCCTAATTATATATGAATTTACGAAACATACTATTATTATGTGTTAAAATTAGCACTTGCGTATAATTACGGTGTTAAATTAATATACTTGAGCATTACAGTTTAAAAGTAATGCTTCAGTATTGCAGTTTCAGATTAGCACTCCAGCTCAATTGTATTCATTTTAAACGTATTCATGAATTCAAATAAATGGTTGCTAAATTATTCGTTTCTACGAATTTTGTTTTTATTCCTACTGAATTTAAATATCAGTTGACATGGTAACAAGCCTTTGTAACACGTGATGCATTTAAATTTACCTTTCTGACGAATGGTGCAATTTACAATAAAACTTTAGCAAAAAATTATACTTATGTTTTACTATTATTTACTAGTTTCCATTTTTAACATCCTCTGCGTAATATATAATTTAATAATTATATAATCGAATAATTGAATAATTGATATATAATTGCGTAATATATGATTAATATATATAAATGATATAGGTACATATTTTTAGATTTAGGATTTTTTACGTAACTGTTCGTAAGAATAACGAATTTATAGGAGTATAAATTGGTTTTACAAATACTGAAAGTCTGAATATCTCGTGCTTAGAGTGAATACAAAATTTTACTCAAATGAGTTTTATAAACAGAATGAAATATTTAGCAGTTAGTGTGTAGGTTGAGTGAATATACGTACGTTTATCCTCTCATTAAAATGGCTTGATATTCAACTTTTAAATAAAGAACAATTATTTAACCATTCTGTGTAGGTATCGAAGCAATGATAGCTCAGTGATATTATGTATGGACGCCGCGTCAATGGACGTGATTTCGAATCCCTGCAATAAGGTTGAACTTACGGTGAAGGAAAACATCATGATGAAACCAAAGCATGGTGGTTTAGCCTTTTCTTAGCCAGCCAGGCTAGCTACCACCTTTAAGTTGAATATCTACCGCCCAATACCTATTAGTGAGTTCCGGCAGTTGCCCTTGAGAGTCCGTCCCTCCACTATGCTTAGCGTGTCCACCATTGTGGGCGAAATTGTCACTTAACATCAGGAAAAATTGAGGCCATAACGTTTAACGTATAAACTGTTACACTTAATTTTTTTAGATTCTGAACATGCGATATAAAAAACTTGATGCTTGTATATGTAATATACGAAAACTCAAATACCATTTGGTCGATCACCATAAAAATTGGCACCTACATATACTGGATATATTTACGTATCTTGAATTAATATAAAGAATAATGACTTTGTATTAAAAATAAATAGCGATGCTTCGAACAGGAGTTGTAGCTATGCATCCAGGTTATAAGCTGCCGTAATACATCGTATCACGGCCTGGTAACTTTTAATGGTGTTTTGAAAGAGAAAAATACATGAAACCACGAGGAACTGCATTAAATTTATTACATATTTATATATACATACATAAACTAGAGTGTAATAGAATAAAATACAAAAAACGTTTGTTTTAAACCAATTTACCTGTATTTTTGCTGTTCTGTATTAAATGTAATGTACTTCTTCCTGACTTAAAATAATACGTTATAACATTGCTTAAAGCATTAAGCATCAACATTGTTGTTTTAATATGTTTCGAACGATGAAAAAGTGTTTACATTTTTTTTTATTGAGTTGAGGGCGTAACCTGATTGTAAGTGATCAGCGCCGCCAATGGACACCCACAACACTAGGAGAATCACAGGTGCGTATCGGTCCGGAAACATCGATGACGCAAATTGGTTCCACAAGATACTCGTGCACGGAAAAAAAATTCGCACGAAACGCACCCATATGATATGATATGAACTTGCTATGAGTAGGTATTCTAAGCAACACATATCATTTACGGAAACGGCAAGTTTTATTTATCGATAATTTACTTATTACCTAACAAAGTAGGCTTAATTTGTGTTGAACATTTTGGGTCACATCGTAGGTATGATTGTGCCCATAACGCTAAACCTTAACTATAAATATGTATATATATATGTATACATAGCAACGCCATTTGACTGCTAATGGAAGTTGGAATGTTGGAAAATGGAATTTGCAATTTGAGGGTGGTAGTTAGCCAGGCGGGTATTATAAAATTTTTCCTTCACTGAAAGCTCAAGCTCAGAACAGGATTTCAAACTCATGTCCATTGACGCAACGCCCGTACACGCTATCTCAGAGAACGACCGAAGACTGCGAGCTTTTACTACTTTACACCAAGGCTTCTTATTGTTAACTGAAACACAATATAAAGATAATTGCCGTTCCCATATATTTCCAATGCCGACAATTTATTCATTAACCGCACACCCGCCGCGGCCTCCTTCCGCAGACGCCTGAGCCTAGGTTCGATCCTCCGGACAGGAGCCCTCGAGTGACCCTGCTCGCGCGATACAGTGACACTCTACATCACTGAGATTACATCATCACACCGCATACCATTCGTGCACACTCACACGTTAAGTACACGGTTCTGTAAGGGACTACCCTCGCGGCCCTTGAGCTGCTTACCTGATAAGGTCGTAGTTAGTATCACTAATTTAGTAATAACGAACCTGTTGGTTAGTCAGGATCATGAATCTTTTTCATTTACCGGCAGCAGCTCTAGCCGAGGTTCGGCCGTCCTGGCACCCTTGTGCCTGCTGCCTCGGGGCTGAGTGCCCTCAGCACTCGCCCCCAAAAGTCCGGTAAAGCTGTCAAAGCCCTTGGGGCTAACAGCGTAAGTCAGGTCGAAAAAAAAAAAAAACAATTTATTCATAATAATTTCGTACGCCAATGTGTGCCGCGGGGCTCTTTAATTGAACTGTTTTGTTAGGTGTTAATGACATACTTAAACATGAACCCCGATACATTATACGTGTGCGTTGCGGAAGGCGACACGATTTCTTGGATCCATTGGCACTGACTTCTTCATCTGGGCCGTTGGACCATCAACGTGAGGTTTTGAGCAGGTGAGACTTTTTCTTCCTCGGTGTTGGTGAGAGGAGATCCAGTGGGATTAGCCGAGGCCTACCGGTATCGTTGCTGTCTATACCGTCGAAAAAATTTGTATCGGCTACAGCGGGGGAATTGATTATTTTATTATTATTCCCTCATATATGTCTGTCTGTCTATCCGCCTGTAACAGCTATCTTTAATGTTCTTCTCCAGCACTACATTTCTAAGCGCAGATCTTTTCGTTTCTACATTCCTCAGCATTTATGTTTCTACAGCATACAAAGCGAACCGGTGGGTATGTTACAGCAAATATCTGCCCAGATTCTGATTGCATACTAAGTGTACCCCCGCCATAGTGTCACTGTTAATAGACGTAGCGCATTCCAGGATAAGTCGGTGCATATTCAGTAAACAAGTGAAGTTGTGGTGGTCTGTACCTAGCTGAGTTATGACCACAGTACACACAGTTACCTGGCAGAATAATTTTCTTACGGATTTTTACGTGTCGCTATTCTCTAGTATATATCTACCATTTCAGCACTTTGATATAACAATAGCGACTGTCGAAAAATTGCTAATATCTTATTCTTGGTGTGCTATTGTACCGTGTTATGTGGCATAGTTGCATCATTCTACCTATAAAAATACGCCGATGCTATAAGATTATATTCGGGCATGAATCCATCCATCCAGTTATAATTTTTTTATTATAAAATTGAAGCAATGAATACTCAGTGGTAGTGGTAGTGACTCGGCGTCAAGGGACGTAAGTTTGAATCCACCTGCAATGAGCTTGAGATTTCGGTGAAGGAAAACATAGTAATGAAACCATAGCACGATGGTAGGACTTTTTCTAATGCTCGCGTACCCTAAAGTTGAAAATATGCCACGCAATATCATTAGGTGTGTTCCGGCAGTTGCACTTGAGAGCCAGTTCCTACACAGGTTTAGCGTGTCTACCAACTTGGGCCATATAGTCATTTAAGATCAGGTGAGATTATGGCCATAACGCCAACTAAACCTATTATAAATTAAAAAATAATATATACCACGCAGCATCTCATAACGAACATACCTTCCTTACTCTGTATTATATTAGTTTGTTGAGTTAACACACATTGTTGTTAACTTGATGTTGCAATAACACAGTTTTGAATTTTAATGTTATATATGTGTTGTCACCTCAAGCGCTGTAGCTTGTTGGATAACTTTCAGTAAACTGTATTTGAACTCGTTATTCGATAACAACAAAACTATGTAGGAACAAGCAAATGATGCGTTAATATATTTAGCGACTGTAATGTGTTTACAAATAGGTGTATTTGAGAATAACTTTACACATTTTTAGATGAATTTAGTTAAATATCATGGTCTATGATAAACGTTAGATACCTGTTTATGCTTTGCATTTTACAGTATCATATAAAATACTTTTTTATAGTTTATTAGAATGTAAAATTTGTTTTGAAAAGGAAATGTACAAAGTTCAATGCCTAACATACTAGCTACCACCCTCAAGTTTAAAATCTGCCGCTAAATACCTACAGGAGTGTTCCGGCAGTTGCACTTAAGAGCAGCTGCCTCCACTAGGCTTAGTCATCTTGGACCACGACTTCATTTAACACCAGGTGAGATTGTAGCCATATAACAAAACGAAAACTATAAAAAAAGAAATGGAATTTGATCGAACAAGCAGATACTCTTATAATTATTATTGTTGCCGGTTTTGAGTTATTATTACTATGGATGTATATATATATATATATATATATATATATATATATATATATATATATATATATATATATTAGTTGAGCTTATGTAGAAATAAAATGACCATATTGGATAAAATTGTGCCCTATGTACATTTAGGATAAAATAAGCTTATAATTTCTACAGGTGAATTTCGGTTTAAAATTTATTCTGACTTTAGAAGTTTAATAATAGAAAACGTTATGATAAAACCATGGCTATTATTAATTGCATTTTCTTAAACTGTCCAACTTACCTATCAACCTTAATTTATAAAATGTCTTATCGAACATCTAGTAGTTCGTTTTGATCGAGGACAAAACCTATTTTTATCGTAATACTTTTATTTAGCCACAATATTGATTTACATAAAGATATATTTGCGACACGAAAAATATGTAATATATAATTTATTGGCCACATTTGTCTTTCATTTAAATGATCGACGTTGATTTACGGATGGATAGGATAGACAGTATAGAGTGACACGTTGGCAGAGCAAGCGGGATACTCTGTGCGAGATCCCGTAGGTGAGATTCACTCACTATATTTTGCACTACACCGCCACATATTATACATAGGTAAGTATGTTTTTTTAATGTACACCAATAATTGATTATAGTAATTTTACACAAGTGATTTTATGTTTAAATATTCTGTTTATACAGGTAAACAAAACTACTTTTTTACATTGGAGTTTCATTTATTATCACGTAACTGTAAAAATAATTTTCCATGCGTAATTAAAGCTTTATTTATTAAGATTTTACATCAAGGCGACCGCATTTGGTTGCTTTCTTAAAAAAAAGTCAAAGATCACCTCTGGGACCATTCAAGGATTAGTTATTGTAGAGTTGCTTAGTTTATTTTAGATAACATGAGGCTAGGGGGCCTAAACTATGATAAAATTAGCAATTTTTTTTTATATACAATTTCTAATTTTTCTGTGAAATTAATTAGATTAGGATATGGTAACCCTAACTGTACTGTGGTGTATGTGAAAGTAATAAGATATATCTATAATTGCTTGCTTAATAAATATAAGTACGTGTAGTTATGTTTATGTAAACTAAGTCACTTAAGTTAAGAGACTGTTTAAGTATAATTAAGGTTATTTTTTAATAGATTTAATTTTAGTATATTTTTGTACGATTTTAAGACCAGTAGCAATTTTATTTATATCCTGTTTGTTAAAATGTTTCTCATTAATGCTTGAGTGTGAAAACCTTTCGAGTTATCACCGATCTGACCCAAGTAGATTTTTAATATGTTAACAAATCTGTTTTTTTTTGTAGTCTTTATTTACTCTTGAGTAATCGTAAAGTATAAAGTATAACATTAAATATTTACCTGTATGTAATAAAGAGTAGATCAGTTCTCTCATATATTATTTATAGGTTCCGCATTCTATGTTTTTTTTGTTTACAAGAACAAGTAGAATTATACTAATAATTGTTAGCATCTTCGGAAATGTTATGAATTTTTGCTCATATTGTTAATTAGCTTAAAAACTATTTACTAAAATATTAAATAATTAAGAAAGAAGGACCCAAACAAGTTAACTACTATAAAAGTATTGTAAAAGCAAAGCATAGAACATCTTTAATGCAAAGGATTGTTTCGATAATACGAACAATACGTCATATATCTATGGAAAACTTGACATATGCTTAGAATTTATAAAAAAATGCTTTCATTCTCTTTGCGTGATACAAAAAAATATTTAAATTTTTGTTCGTTTTCGTACCTTTTTTAACATGACTTTGCTCCTATTAGTAGTAGCGTGATGTCAGATAGACTAAATGATTGCTCTATCAAAAACAAAGAATTTTTGGAATCAGACTGGTGATTTCTAAGGTTATAGAGCGTTTAAAACAATCAAACTTTGCTACTTTTTAATATTAAATATAGATATGTATATGCTTTATCTCTTTATAGAATGCCGTGTATCAGTTTTTAATCGGTACAACTTGTCGTTTGAAACGCGTTTTATTGTGCGCCGCAATTCATCCTTGACAAAAGCTTTTTAAGTGAATTCGTGCGTAGCAATTCCAAGTAGGTAAGGTAGGTAAGGCCTGATGGATTCAACGTATAGTCGATGTCACAAAAATCTTTTTTCAAATTAACTTTTCTTCTGTATACAGTTCATAATCTAACTTTGATGTCTCCCCAAATGCGACTTTCGTTTAGTCATATGTAATTGATAACCTCATCGATTGTCAGATATTGTAACCTTTTAACCGAATTCAAAAAAGGAGGAGGTATTATGGTCTGCTGTAAATAATTTTTTTTAATATATGTTACTGAATATCTTCATTATTTGCGGACCGATTATAATTATTCTTTTTTTGTATGTTGTTACTCATTATTAATGTTTGATGCTGTTTATCTTTATGCAAGGTTTGTTGGATTTGTATGCTGTATTATATTTTTGTATATTGTGAAATATAGGTGGCAATTTACATAATCAAGTCCGATTACTGTACAAGTGGTGTGTGTTGGAAAATAGTATGGAGCATGAATTCTGCGATGTCAACATAACCCCCAGGATAGTTCTTACAAAGAGGCTACTGTTTGTTAGTTAACTGAAATGTTCATGAGATACTCTTCTTTCTTGAAGCGATGATAGCTCATTGGTAGTGTGTACGACTTTGCGTTAAGGGACGTGAGTTCGAATCCACCTACAATGAGCTTGAGCTTTCGGTGAAGGAAAACATCGTGAGGAAACCATAGAACCCCTAGGATATGCGCTATGATAAACCGTCTACATTATAGAATCTTACACTTCGTTTACCTAGCCCCCGTCCACCGATTCAGTACTGTACGATAAGGTACTTCGTTCCAATGTAATTCTTCACTTTGCTTCAAATCAAATTAAAATACTTTATCTAAGAACGGCCCTACGAAAGCGCTTATGAAAGTCTAAACTACCACTGGTCTGGAAAACAATCCAGTCATCGAGAAGACCGGTAAGAAACTTGATTGGGTTTAACTTTTTAATGTACACATTTTTATTAAGGTACATTAAAGTTACAATCGGCTTTAGCGGATGCACAGTGAAGGGTGTTCTAGACACCACCATTATTCATATGTTGATCCACCCTATAATAGCCTTTTAACATCAAAACCCGCTTGATATGGTGCTTCAACTTACTATCCGGCAAATCGGTAATGTGATTTTAGACTTCGCTATAAAACCTATGTAACACCTAAAAAACTGTTACAGGTTTTACTGAGTCTGAAACATGGCAATTAAAGTGAATTTCATCATTAAAAACTATATTAATTAAGATTGACGTTGTAAAAAAATATAAATAGGAAAAACTGTGTACATACATTTTTAAACTATAGATGTACATAATATAATCATCCAACTAAATAACATCTACTGTTTATTTATATTTAATTGTTAATCTAATGTAGCTGAAAATCATTATTACAACTTAGAGGAAATTTCGGCAAGTTTTCAGAAACGATTAATTATTATGCCCAGGACGCCATTCCTGTCAGGACTGCGGTCTGCTCTTAAATCAGGATATGGTTTTGGTGTATCTTGATAAATCTATGTTCACCGAAGCTTACTATTGTTTACGAAGTAGCTTACCTAATGACATTATAAATATGTATATTATATTTATTTAGGACATATCAACGTTGTTCGCGTGAATCGCAACCACTAGAACTACTGTCAACATCCGTCATAGTAGCACGCGTATGCGAGTCGCATTCTGGAATCTGAAATTTTATGTTTAATGAGCTGGATGGTAAGTATCTGTATATAATTATGTCGTGATCACTATGTGTGTGGTGACTAATTCTTTTTTGGTTTGTCGCATTTTGAGATCAGCCGAGAAGCTTATATATCGTCATAATAAGTACGACCCTTAATAGTTTGATAGTTATCTAGTTTGATAGTTTTATAGTTTGATAGTTGTCTAGGTAGTCGATTTTTTATGTGCGGAAAAGCATCCTGTCCTGTCTGGGCAAGGCATAGGGGGGGGGGCATGTAGGTCTCACCCGGCACGAATCGCCGGGAATAACCACTAAAACTCCACGGTGTACCTTCAGCACCTTCTTCGCCGAGGAGCAGGAACTAAAACTGTAAAACTTCTGCTCTCAGGGTAGTCGTAACTAAGGTATATGAATATAGAATCAACACAAAATAAATTACAAGTTCTATACAAAATGCTTTGTTATCTCCTTTCAGTAGAAACGTGCATTTGTCGAAAACAACTGCTGTTGCAAAGCGAGGCATAACATCCACTTATATCGTACAACAATGAGTTGACGAATTTCCCAGTCGTGTCAGTGAGAGTGTCTTGATTGAAATAATCGTGTCTGTTATTTAAGTCACGTTCGGAAAACGCGACGAGAATGCAAACAAGTAAGCTGAGCTTACACGTTCAGACAACTTAATTCTGATGTACCTAAAGTAAGTGATTACCGTTGCATATGAAGCGATAAAATGAAACAAATATTTTCATGTTTATGGCTTTGAAAATATTGTTATATCCATGGTTAATAAATAACTATTTGTTATTTTTTTTATAGTTAAGGTTTTAGGCGTTATGGCCACAATCTCACCGGGTGTTTAGTGACGATGTGGCCCAAGTTGGTAGACACGCTAAATCTGTGGAAGGACTGGCTCTCAAGTGCACCTGCTAGAACACGCTTTAGTTATTTGGCAGCAAATTTTTAAACTTGAGGGTGATAGCTACACAGGCGGGCATTAGAAAAAGCCATACCACCATACTATAGTTTTATCATGATGTTTTCCTTCACCGAAAACTCAAGCTCATTGTAGGTGGATTCGAACTCACGCCCCTTGACGCGGCGTACGTACATACTACCAACTGAGCTGTCATCGCTTTATTTGTGAAAATGAATTTATTAGTACACCCCACAAGTCTTAATACCTTGACTATTTTCATTTCATTTCCCTAATGCATATTTCGAAAATATTAAAGATTTTATACATTACAATGTATACATTACAATTTTTTATATATTTATACATTGATATATCTGCATGTGATGATTGGACGAATCGGCCAATTGCATGAATATTTAACAAACATGCTCGGTCGGTTCCCGAGATCGATTTGTTTTACACGATATCGAAAGCCCTCAGGTAAATAAACAAACAACGTATGCCCGAGCTGGCCGCTTCCATTTCATCGTTTACCGTTTTAGTCGCTATCCAACCATTTGAATAGATCAAAGAATTTTGTTTCGTAGTCCATCGGCCATAAATTGTACATAATATTTGAAACAATGAATGGACACATAAATTTATATAACTTTGTTAATTCAAGTAATAAAGGAAGTCGAAGCACTGGGGAAGTATCCACCGCAGGAAACTGCAATTTACAAAGTTTGTCGGTTTTATGTACAGTGTAGACCGGCGATTGTAGTTGCATTATTTATGGTACTCAAATAGACATGAGAGAATGTTTATGTACACGTGCGTAAGATACGGCGTGATGAGATGTTTCTTTTATTTCTCTAAAACCCCTTACAATTAATTCTAATCTTGAAACACATAGAAACGTGGTCTTCACTTTATGAATCACACTTTATAGCAACCCCATTACCACCCCATAATCTTTTTTATTATTATTATCAAAAATACTGAGTTAAGTTTTCCTCACAAGTGAAGACATGTGTTTATTTTAAATCTAGTTAACAGTTTGTTTGCAATTTTAAAAGCCGAGAAGTAAGTATATGGTGTTATATTTTTTTTCGAAAGGTATTTGTTGATATTAAGGGAATATTTTTCAATGATTCAAATTTTCACTCGATGTGTTCCTTGACGTTTGATATTTTTTATAGTTAAATACAAATTAATAAATGACTGTGAATTACGAAAAGTACATAAGGGAACACTAAGAAAACTTAAGCTTTTGGTAATACAAAGTGACTGGTTCCAGTCAAGTAACTAATTGTAACGTTAGGTATTTTATTGTTGATTTCTAAACCGCTTTTTAATATCTTTTTCGGATAATAACTTAAATTATGATTAAATAGAGTTCCTTCAATCGATTACGGTACCATCGCTTGGTAATTTTCGTCACATCTTATGTAAATACCATGTACTTACATGGAAAAAAGATTAAACCTACAACAACAATTTCTTAACATCCAACATATAAATGAAACATGATATGATGAACAATAATGTAGCAGCTGTTATACATTTTACAGAGTAATCAATCATCTTGTTTAGTCAGAGATCGGTGGGATACTATGTATTGTTTTAGAAGGGAACAGTTACTATGTGGATAATAGCATTTACTTACCTTACCTTTTTAATTTATAGTAAATTTGAAATGCGTCAACTTCATTTGTTTTGTAAAGATCTTTATTTGTTCTGTAAGATGTGACGTAAAACTTTTCCATTGAATCGACAACTTTTGCCATGCACCTAAATGGAGAGAGATGATTTGTTTTATCGAAGTCGAAATGTGAGTGGTACTAACTACAAACTGTAATTTCTTTATTAATTATTTTATTTATTTATAGGTTGCCAACATAACGATATATTTAAAAAATATATTTATGCATATGATAAAACTATAAGTGAGCCAAATCTATGTTCTTAAATTTTAGTCGAGATGTACTTTATTGTCGATATAGAGGCCAGATGTCATAAATATTTCATTTTTAATTTTTGTCTATATGGTAGCCTGCATCTTTGTACGGGTATGTATTACTTTGAAACTACCACGTAGATTTTGATGAAATTTGGCATGGAGTCAATTCACGTCAAGTGGACCCCCCTTTTTCCACTTGATGATAGAAAACTTAATAAAATATAATTATCGAAAGTAGTCATACCTAAAAATCATCCCATAAAACAGTTTTTGAAAATTTTGTATTTAACAACAATTTTTTTAACAATAAAAATTTTTGGTACTTTTAATTAAAAAATAGATTGTGAAAAAACTATTGAAGATAACTTAACGAAATTTTCAGGAAATTATAGTAAGATATCTATATTTTCACATAAAATTCTTTTGCAAATTTAATTTGTTTATTATCATATTTTTTATTAACTTTTAAATAAACAAATTAAAATTGTAATGACTTCTCAGTACGATAATCGAATTTTTTTTTTTGTAATACGCGTTATACATTTAAGTACTTTATTTCAAAATAAAATTTCACAGCCCGGTATTAGTTTAAATAATATGAATTTTTATATGATGCAGCGGCGAGCGGTACAAGTGCTGCGCGCTACTGAGCTTAGCTGTTAAGACTATAGATTGCTACATATTACACAATTATTTTTACAATTTAATTTTTCTTATATTCATTTATATTTTTAACAATATTTTATTATTTACACATCATATTATTTACACAGAGTAATTAAGATATATTAATTAAAGTATTATTTAGATCCAATAGTTAAATAAAATTATTTATTAAATAATTGTGTAATATGTAGCAATCTATAGTCTTAACAGCTAAGCTCAGTAGCGCGCAGCACTTGTACCGCTCGCCGCTGCGTCATATAAAAATTCATATTATTTAAACTAATACCGGGCTGTGAAATTTTATTTTGAAATAAAGTACTTAAATATATAACGCGTATTACTAAAAAAAATAATTCGATTATCGTACTGAGAAGTCATTAAAATTTTAATTTGTTTATTTAAAAGTTAATAAAAAATATGATAATAAACAAATTAAATTTGCAAAAGAATTTTATGTGAAAATATAGATATTTTACTATAATTTCCTGAAAATTTCGTTAAGTTATCTTCAATAGTTTTTTCACAATCTATTTTTTAATTAAAAGTACCAAAAATTTTTATTGTTAAAAAAATTGTTGTTAAATACAAAATTTTCAAAAACTGTTTTAAGGGATGATTTTTAGGTATGACTACTTTCGATAATTATATTTTATTAAGTTTTCTATCATCAAGTGGAAAAAGGGGGGTCCACTTGACGTGAATTGACTCATGGTAACTAATATTTTTAGTAAAGTATAAAAAATATTTTATTGCATAAAACAAAAGCATTCCGTTTATTAATAGAAGATAAACATATAAATTTTCATTGCAAGTTAACCTCTTGTTGGATTTCGAAAGTTTCAGCTGACAATTTAAGTTGAATTTAACGTTGTTTCATATTGCGAAATGATAAAACATAGCGTGATGAAGATAATATTTTTTACCAGCGGCGGGAACATTGTAAGAATATAAAAAATAATGGTGATATATGTATTTATATTTTACTTAAGAGTTTTTTCATAGAGGAGTAAGTTATCACTGAAAGCGGGAGTTGGGGTTATGGTCGAGATATTGATTATCAGAAAGGGTCAGGCCAGAAAGCTTCAATATATATTCAAACTATCGTTGTTTCAAGGTGAATACGACATTCACTCAGACGTGATATTTTTTAAATTATTAAAATTAAAAACGCTAAAATATACTTGAAGATAACAAAAACGAACTATTCGCATTTTCTACTTAAATCAAAATCAGTATTCCAAATAATTGTGTACAAAATCAGTCTCAAGAAAAATACAGAACATTTAAAAGATTCAAGCAATAAATATGGCAAAATTCATACGCTCACATACAAGGTAATCAATCAAACATCAGTTTCGATGTATTTCTTGTATATAAGGGTTTAAAATGCAGTGTAATGTTTGCAAATTTCTATAGTTGTGCTGTAAAGTTCTTATAAAATAATAATAATGAATAAAAATGTACCATGTTTTTATAATGGACTAAAAAGTATAAATAAAATATTGGAAAAGAAATACAGGGGGCGCATACAGGAGATAATTGATGCATTAATAGCTTAATTAACCTAATGCTCTGCAAATAATGTGAACCGATAATTAAGTTCTTTTATTGATAGCTACTCTCTACACTCTTTATAGTTGTATGCCCAATGTTTCTCGTTTCCACTTTTTGTATTTTTAGTCCGTTATAAAAACATGGTACTATTATTTATTATTATTGTTTTATGCATTTTAGGCTTATGTGAATTAAATTTTGAAATATTCTGTTCATCTAGCCGGGAAGTTATTTATAAATCGATTATAATTTTTTTCTCAAAACACAAATAACTCAATAAATAAAACGAGACAGAGCTACATTGTATCGGGTAAAAATTGAAATCGTATAGTGAACGTAATTCTTCTATTTCTTAATTTTTGGTTTATTGTCTTCTTTTTCTTGTTTTCGTGTTTTTAGTTTTCTACGTACTTATCACTTTCTTTTCGTTTTTCTTCGTCTTTATTCACAATTTTATGCATTGTCATCCACTTCTGAGCTATGGTCCAAATTTCAAGTATCTAGCTCATTGGAATGTTACTTTAAAATCTATTACAAAATTCCACCCGGCAGACAGATAAAGCGAGTTAATAAGAACATGATAAAATAAAATAATACAAAATTATATATAATTTAAATAATAAATTAACCAATTAATGCTATAATAGGAGCAATTGACAAGAGGATAACAAGTAAACAGAGTATATTATAATTTAAAATTGTATTGCGAGACATTTTAAAATTTAATGTACTTTGAAAATACAAGACTAACTAAGAACTTGAGGACGATAGCTAACCAGACGGGAATTAGAAAAAACCCTACCACCATGCAAACATTATATTTATAGAATAATGTATATACAAATTACGTGTTTAATAGAGCTGCGTAACTTAAAAAAATGTAAGAAAAAAATTATTCCAAGTGATTGCGCGAGAAGTAAAATAAATAAGAGTGACAGGCACCATTGAAGCGAGAGTAATTCATCCATAAAATTTTGCTCGTCATGCCGATTTGATGTAATGATTTATGATGAATATTATGATAAAGCGATTATAGCCCAGTAGTCGCATGTTCGCAGTTCGCTTCTAACAAAGATTTCAGTGTGGGAAAACATTGTGATGAAATAATATTAATGAAGTTTTTTTTTGATTGCGCGCAATTGCTCATTTTAAGTTAAAAAACTACAGAAAGAACCTGTATTCCATTAGCTACTTCCGAAAGTCACTTATGATTTTAATCATAGCATATTGTTATCTTACGTCCAATCATTATTTTAAACCAAATGAGATTTAAACTAAATCCTTATACATAATAGCCTCTAAGCAAATAATATGTATGTCCTTTTTGTTAAGTAAAGTATCATGTAAGGTTTTTTTAGATTAATGTACCTAATTTAGCTGGAGTACAAAATGCAAAAAAAATTCGGAACAAATTATAGAATATGTTTATAAAAGTGAGATTCTTTTGCTGAACCACGATAATAATTTTGATATTTTATTTAAAACAAGTATGAAAATATTCGTTGTTTTTATTGATGAAACAAAAATGAATTAGTTACCATTATAGAAGCAACTTTGCTTTCCTGTTTCACTAGCAGTATACTAAAATAATGTAATTTATGTAAGGTGTACTGACGATAGCTTTAGTCCCTTGAGGGTTTTATTTATGGGTGATCCGGCCATGTGGACGCAATATTGATTGAATTTCAGCCTGTCGGATAAGTAAAGCCGTATTTACAATATATATACATCGATCCTATGTGAAACAGATCCAACTCGTCTTTGTAAAAAGTTAATTACGTGCCAACACTAAAAGAATGTTTCAGTTTTATTATATTCATTGGAGAAAATTTAAATTACACATGTAACCAAAATTTTCTAAGCGCATTTAATAGCAAATTATATATCAATCTTTATATATGAATGTGTGTCTAATTTCATCCGAACCCATTCATTCGTAATTGGCCGATTGAATAACAAACATTACAAACTTTCACATTGATAATATTATCGTGTAGATATACTTAACGTAGTTCTCAAGTTTAGGTCGAGCTAATAATAGACAGCGACGTTGTCCCTTATAATATGTCACTTTATGAAAAAGTTTCATTGAATATGATTTTATATCTATTAGGCCTACAAAAGCGACCAATGTTGATCGGGGAGCGCAGCTCAAGGGTTCTTAAAAAGTTAGACGTGATGAACTTAATAAAAATAAACAGGAGACGAGTAAAATTTTCAAGATATTTGCGACCTTCGTTTGGTTTATTTTCAATATTGATGTTAAATATTTGCTTTTGAGTAAATTCTCTTTGGTATTTCCGTAATAATATTATAAATGTGAAAGTGAGTTTGTTTCTTAGAATTTTGGTATAGAGGTAGATGGTACCTTGTAGATGGTGATAGTCTACTATTTCTCGCGAAAAACTTATTGGAAGTGGTGTAAAAAGAGGAACAAACTTTCTATGAAACTTATTATTGCGTCATCCGATTTGACAAAATCAATATATTAACGTGAGTGAAGCCCCAAGTAAAAGCTAGTATCAAATATTTTGACTTATATTGCATTTGATATAATGGTGTAATGATACATTTGTATGTTCCTGGATTATTATTAGCAGGTGTAATCACCGCTATACCAATACGCTTAGGCTATTCTTAGATCAGCCGGGTTATATCCAGTAGCCAAAAGGCTTGTAGGTTGGCAGGACATCGATGACTCGATAAACTGTAAATATGTCGTTGTTTACTATTATCTATAAGTTGTACTGAGCTTAATAGTTGGTCATGGTGTCTTGAAAATACTATAACGAAGGAAAAGATGTAACATTTATCTAAAACCAAAATGTGATGCACTGAGCAGAGAAACTTATGACGAGTTTTTGATATGATTTTTTTGACGTGGACACT
The DNA here is from genome assembly GCA_039707435.1 of Actias luna. Taxonomy (NCBI): domain Eukaryota; kingdom Metazoa; phylum Arthropoda; class Insecta; order Lepidoptera; family Saturniidae; genus Actias; species Actias luna. The sequence goes on along the minus strand of JAZHAC010000006.1, from coordinate 7,635,436 downwards.
AAAATATAAATAAAAAATAATAAGTATAAATTTATAATGTATATAACAGATAATAAATTCTCATTGGCAAAATAATTCAGTAGGTACACAAGATGTGTGATCAAGGGAAAGTAAATTGATTCTGACTCGAAACAAAATTACTTTCCTGGTTTTGTTTAGCAAGATTATTGATTCACCTTGGAGTAAATTACAATGAGATAATAGTTGTAGGTAAATGTTTGAGCGATAGCAAGGAGAACTTAATTAAATCGTTACTTCACTAATTCCGATGTTATTTGAGTATTTCCTGACGAACAATCGAGTATCGTTCAAACCCGAGGAAACTGCGCGCCCGATTGTATGGATCCTATCAAAATATTGGTTTTTTTAAAAGAAGTTGTTGTACATACTTACATTAACGTTTAGTTTTACTACTTAATTAATATCATTATTAACTAGTCTAGTACGTAATATTTACAAAACATGGGTAGATCAGAGATAGTGCTCTATCATCGATCACAAGTCTGAAGATACCCAAATATTTTGTTAAAAATAAAATATGAGGTGCGTAAGATATGGTTGTAAAATGTAGTGAATATATTTTACCCTTTTTGCTGCTATTTGATCGTGATCCTAAAGTCCTTTTCTTCGGGATATATATAATGAAAAACAATGCCAAATTTTCAGCCAAATAAATCAGTTAGTTCTTGAAGAAGTTGAATGGTGCTAAGTGGTATATTATGCATATATAGGTATCCATATACAGTCTATCAATTATAATTTATTGGAATAAATAAGCCTGTATTTTCAACTTTGAATTATAGATACATACATAAAATTAAACGTAGCAAACTAACTTGATATCAAAAGAAAGTTTAGAAATGTCTGAAAACAGCAGGTTATACCGATTCGTTCATGTTATATAAGTTATGCAAGAATATTATTATTAGATAAACGTCAAAGAATTCAATCTTCCGGAGCTCAATAGTTCGCTGCCAGAAGTGATCATTTATGATCATGATGGATCGCCTCAGTATAATTTAACTTTAAATCGACGTGCACTCTGTTATTGTGTACCTAATCATATATAAAAATACATTCATATTTCCTTTGGTTAAATTATGCCTAATAGTTTGTGAAACAAGCTTGTATTTGGTTTAGATTTCTTCAAACTATGTACTTACTATATAATTGACTTAATTACTTTGTCTTTAGTTATACTTGTATAGGGGTTTAAGTTGCATGACCTTGTTACTTAAGACAAGAGTACTCAAGAGGGCTTGCAAAGTAATCACTGTTCGAGTATTTAGATTAATCAGTTGATAAAGATCAAATACTACCAGGACTTTGCGAGATTTGGCTTAAGGTCGTACGGGAACGTAGGAACATCGTCAATCTCGCCGCTACTAAGTCGCAGAGACCGCAGATTACACAAAGGATATACAATCACCGTCTACCCTAATTTCTTATTGGCTGATGTGAATTTAGCGCAAATATTTAGGACTTACCCAACTATGTCATCATGTATATTGATCGGTTGGTTTTGTGCAAAGTACGGCTAATACCAAAAAGTATAAACAGAAGTATGTAATTTTCTTATAACGTGATTACTTTTCTTAAAAATAAACGTTTATCAAATCAATATTGTAATATTATTTTCCATGTTTCTGTTAATTATAGATATATTTAAAATAACACAAATAAGGTCGTTTAAAACTTTAAATATCAGTAGAGAATGAGTGTTTAATATTCTCTAAGCCTGTAATGATCTTTCTAAACCACTCTTTTAAAAGAGATTTAGAAGAAATAACAAAACTACGTAACCTTATCTTTAACAAGAGATGATTACTTAATATCTTCATAAAATTTTAAATCCAAGTTTCTAAGATCTGTCACGTTAAGTCAAAAGTTAATTACAACGTTAAATCAGAAATGATCCGGGTAATCATGTTTCGAAGAACGCTTAGGTAATCGAAATAAAAACATAATCTACATACAAAATTGTTTGACTTGACTGCTTGGTTGGCCTAGAGGTTATAGAAGTTGCTTCTTTGAAAACGCCACGTCGTACTGTTGTGGGTGCAAGTACCTGATAGGATAATTATTTGTGTGGACAAATAATTGTTCTGAGTTTGGATAGTTACTTTATGTGCGTTAATTGTGTTTATAAAATCTACCTCACTAAACAATAGACATTGGCGAACTTACCTACCAATATAGGCAGATGTCATAACAAAGTAAAACCTTTTCTTTTTTATAAGTACATAATATATATTCATAGTAATTTACAACCTATAGGTAAGAATAAGTAAACCTTCTATTTTTATAAACTTTATATTTATTACTATGTTATATAAAATAAAATAACAACATCTCGAAATACATTGATGTTAATCTTATTCAAAAAATAAATCTTAAACGTAACAAGATATCATTACCGATAGTTTTTTTTTTAATAAAAGCATGAATCATGTTTATGTAACTTTTAGTAGTTCCAGTAGACAGGAGTTGGCCTGGTAGATTAGGTAAGTGATGAATAAAAGAATAGAATTAAATAATGTTTAGACGTGCCGGAGTTTATATATTTTTTATCTGTCAAAAGAAACCTGGATATCAAGGTCAGTACCACCTACGGAGTCCAGTGTAACATCTATGTACAGGTTTTTCTATAAGTGCACAAAAATCATCATAATCGATGTAAATAAAAACATAGAAACATATTTCATTTGAAAAGCTTACGCACATCGCCAATAGATTTTCACATATAAGCTCTAACTAATTTGTTGACATACAGCACCGGTCATGTAGGGTGCCTTTTATGGAAAAATCCAATAAAATCGAAACTAAGCACAATGAGATGGTTCCGTATCTTGTATTAATTACGTATTCATTTGATGATGACTATAATTTGCATTCGCAAATTGGTAGTGTGTTTTAATATATTAATTTAGTTATTCTTGTTTATCATTATTTATTCATAACAAAGAATAAGAACTAATTATAACACTTAATGAGAGGTGTTCTGATGTAGTGGTAGGATATTTTTATTATTGTTTTACTATATTGTTAGCTTAATTTTTTTTTTTAAGACAGGGTTCTGGTTGCTGTAATTTATAAAATTATGTATATATAACAGTTGTTTGTTTGACATAAAAAGTATAACGTTTGGGCGACATTATTTTGTTCGGCTTCTTACAAAAACAGTAAATTTATTGTGTCCGGGATTTCGATCGCATGGAACTAAACAATATTTATTAATTTTTGCCCGCTTTTGTAAACTTTTTCAACACCGCTTTTTTTTTCTATTGGTGGTAACGTTATGCTAAATAGCCTGGAGCAATCCTCAATTACTGCTCTTTCAAATATAAAAGGAGTTATTTAATCCGACCGGTAGTTTTTGAAATTAGTCCATTGAAACAAACACATTTTCCAAATTAACATTAAAATATTGTAATTATATATTATAGTAAGTGTGTAAATATTGTAAAAATATTGTATTGTATGTAAGTATTAATCTACCTATTCCAATGCAATTTATCGATATATTTAAGCGTTACTGATTTTTTGGGTTTGACTTGCAGAACCCTAATACCACTTATATAACAATTTATGACTTGATAACAGTTTGACAATGTTATTCCAATCGTGACTAATTTATAATGGTGGTAATTTATACAGGACAAAATGAAATACAATTTCAACTTAATTTCATATATAAAAAGAACCTCACTAATGGACTAGAGAAAATATTTCGTTGTAATTTGTTATATTCTAATAAAGTATTTGATTTTATATAAAAATGAGTTTTGTAGGAAATCATTAAAAGAAAATTGATTATTTTACCAATAATCTTACAAGAAATGTACAGACGTGTTAAAAATGAAACATTTACGATTGAATTTATTTTAATTATGAATATTTAATTATATATTAGATTACACTCTTCCATAGCACTGACGTGAAATTGAAAGTCTATAAGTTTTTCATTAATATATTGTATGTGACTTTGTAATCAGCGGCGATGCTAGGGTGGAGAGAGATATGCAGTCGCTCCTCTAGAAGTTTGTAAGTTATCCCTGGTATTTGGAAGTATGGGGTCTTGACTGTCGCCGTGACATCTTTAAGTGGTTATTTACCTCATGCTCCTCTCGTGGTCTCGGGCATTGTGATTATGTATTATGGGAGGAAGTTACCAAGATATTTTTATCACGATTATTAAAAAATAAGTTCTATACTTGCGGTAGCTCTAGGTCCTATGTAGCAAGAGACGCCATAATGCTAAATGCAAAAAAAAACAAGTTCGATCGCAAAGTATAAAGTTTATGGTATCTTTTAAGAAGCTCGAGACTAACCCGAATAAAATATTAATTTTATTGAATATTAGATGTTGACTATTAAAATCGAATTTATTGAAATAAAATTAGTAATTATTATATATTTAACGTGAACTGAAACATAACGTATTGTGTGAACCAAAGGGCGTCGAAAAACATTCTGGCTCCACTTTGATTAAGAGCTCAGGCCGGTGCTGTCGCCTAATCGTTAAGTGTAAATTTGATAGGGAAAATGACCCTTTTTAAATACTGTACAACATTTACCCTAAATACTACGTTTATCGTTAAACGTTTCACTTTAAAAAACACGAATCAAGATAAATCAGAAGATAGAATACTATTTTATAAATTCTAAATTTGTTCTAAATGTTTACGGTAGTTTCAAAAATACAAAAACTCATTTTATAGTATATTACACTTTTGACACGACATCGAAATTAGATAAATATAATTCAGTAATATATAATATAAACATACATAAAAACAAAATATTTTTTAAGGGAGAAACAATGCGTATAAAAGTTTATTCATTAAACGCTATTTGCCAAATAAATTGGTTGTTTGTTATCGTGAATAGTAATAATAGATATGGGTATGATAATTTTATGACGCTCTGTATTACTTAATATTTTGGAAGGAAGTGAAAAAACTTGTACAAATATCGAGTGAAAGTTAAGCCACTGATATTTTCTACATAACATTATGAAACTAAACTTTCAGAAATGGTAACTTAAGCGGGGATTGTTGTAAAAATTTCTATACAGTAAAAAAGGCAACGTTTCTGTGTTTGTTTGTTCATTAGTGTGCATAAAACTCGTAAACTACTAAGCTTATTATCAAATTTCCTATTTATGACCCGTATAAAAATGTAGATATGTAATTGTTGATAATTATAAATGTTTATTTTCTTATTATAAAAATTTGCTTGTTATAAATAATTGATATCGTATAATAAATATCCGATGAGAACAACTGAATAGTCACAGACTGACGAGTTGAAGAATATTTATTGCATCTGAATATAGGTTTGGAAAATAACGTAAATTAATGCTAATTTTCAGGCCTTTGAACTCTATATACCTTAATATTTCAATATGCTGCGAAATGTAATGTTTTCATTTCACCTGTTCGACGTGATAAGAGACTTACCCGTCCCTTCCCCATGGCTCGGTTTTTCAGTTAGCTACGTAGCCGCAAGCGATCGAGTCGCACTTTCGCTCGCTGTTAACGTCGTGCCCAAAAGATTCACGGAAATAAAAATTTTCGTCAGTTTGTTGGTAATTTGATCTGTATGTCAAGTTTAAAATTGTGCTAATTTTATTTACTAATTCCTTTTTCGGCGTTTGTTTTAAATTGTAAGTATTTTTAAACATAATAAATTAAATTAGTGCATCTATGAAATTATGACATTTATAACGTATTTTTTATATTTAGTTATGATGTAGAGATATAATGATTTCTTAAGAAGTATCAGAGTATATATTTCTTAAAAAAATACGAGATATTTGTAATGCAAAATATTTTCATATCATTTAACGTTTTAGGGGATCATGTAGTTTAGATAAACAATTGGGCAAATTTTTAAACATTTTATTATTTTTCAATGAAATATTATGCTGTATTTGGACACATCCCTATAAAATTATTTAGCACTTTTATAGTTGCTTATCATATTGTAAAAGGGAATTGTATTGCTTTTTATAAAATAAAAAAATTAAGCACAAATCAAATACATACATAAAATAAAAGTAAGTTGAGGCAAGAGGTAGACGGCGCAGTTATCACTACTGAATTTAGGCAAATTCAATAGTACGAAAAACGATTTCATTAATTTAAGAAAATTTTTAGAATAACGCAGAGTGTTACATTATATTAAAGAACGAAACGTAGTATTTTTATAGATTGAGTAAGGTACATGTCGACTACAGATGGTGTACATTATGGTACCTTCCACATTTTGAATTATTGCTCGTGAATAATTTCACACATATGATACATTCAATTGCTCGGTCAATAAACATAAATAATTCAATGGCTTTTTAAAACTTTATAAAATGGTGGCCATAAGTTACTGTAATAAATCTGTTAGAAGTGATATACCATAAAGTTTATTAGCCGCGTCAAACGATTGATGCCAGTCGTGAATAAACTTCATTTTACCGCTTAGCTAAATGTATTTTTAGCAAACAGTAAGACGTCTGTCTTCTATGGCGTAGATAAATATAAATATGCTTTTTAAGAACGTGTTTGTAATATAAAATTTATAATAATGTTGTACAAATTGAATTAAAGTGGTACCAAACATAATATGCAATTATTATATTCTAACATGTATTTCTAAGTAATTTGTTATTATTTGGAAGCCTGGATTCATATAGAGATTCTAATTGCTGTTTCTTCTTGATGCAGAGACCGATATAATTTGATCTCAAATGCCTTGGTTGTTGTATGTATTGAGAACATTACGAAGACAGTTGTCGGAAGATAGTAGACGATAATTGTATTCGACTGTAACCTAACCACCATACACAAGATATAACAGGCGTCTTGGTAACTTCATTAGGATTCTCACTAATAAGAACAGGTTGTGTTCAGTGGTCAAGCGGATTCCTAGAAATCAACATCCAATCCTCTTTTCGATTGGAGGGGTTGGAATCAGCATGAAATTCTCTTTTAGATCAGGGTGGTTGTAATTATCATCCAATTCTCTTTTAGATTGGGGTGGTTGAACTCAGCATCCATTTCTATTTTCAATTTCAATGGTTGGAGTCAGCACCCTGTTCTTTTTTAGATCGTCACCTTGCAGAATAAGCTAGTGTCTAGCCAGTGACCAATATCTCTCAGCGGTCGCCGATCTTTTTAGGTTGTAATATACTTATCATTATGCACATTGCCTTATAGTGTTTATGACAGTGAAAAGTATATTAAAAGTATTGTACAGAAAATACACACGTAAAATAAAGTACACACGATAGGTATACGAGATTTTTTTTTGCATGCAGGATGCAGGATAATAAGTATAAATAGTAATTACTGGAACACGTATTTTAAGGATTACTTTATAGATGTTATTCTATTTTATAGAATTCAACTGTTAAATAGAGTGTATCGATAGTCGTGACTATATACACTAAATGCCACTTTGTTGTATGCGTGAGATAAAGATATTGTCAATGCCAAATTGATTTAAGGCATGGTGGCATTTTATCATAAGTCTGTGCAAATTAATTATAACATATGTTCTTATGCTTTCAAAGTACCGAAAAAGAATAGAAATGATATTTTGTACATATCATCTTCTTTTGTTAAATTAATGAAAATACTTTTTTTTTTGGGTGAACCATGGTTTAATTATGTGTGGTTAGTTTATATTATTTTCTGTATTATGACAATGGCGGCATAGTCGGAGGTCGGAGTAGTTTAATTATGGTGTCTGTATATGTAGGTAAATTTGCCAATATCAAGTAAGATAAATACACGTTTAATCGTTTATAATGTTATGGAATATTGAACGGACGTAAAATAACAACTTAATTCTATTGTACAATGATACGCTAAACCTATGTATGTATATATATATATATATATTATAAGTTTGTATATCTGTTTGTTTGTGCACGCTTTACTGCCAAAGTCCAATGTTTATGATAAAAAGTCACAAAGGAAATCATACAGCGTATTCTTGAATAATTTCGGTTTTGTTTTATTAAAATCAGTTAACTTTATCAAAAGTTATTGTAATTTGAATTACGGCGCGAGATTAAATAATTATAGTTCCACGCGAACGAAGTTGCAAGCATAGCTAGTATTGAATAAGAATACATTCAGTGTTTTTAACGCATTTAATGGGAAAAACCCAAAATGTAACTTTACGAATTTTAAAGGGATTTAAAAAAGGTATTGTTTACGCGAATAAATTAATAAAATCATTTGTGGTCTCGATGATAAAATGATAATTATAAATTTAATATATGATTAAACACTTTATATTACAGGCATAATAAATATTATTTAATCTTTGAGTAAACAATTACGGGAATCGTTTGATAATTTGACGGGATATCATGAGCAGTGTTTAAAAACTGGGTCAGCTTGTAAAAGACGGAATAATTTTGTAGTTATCCTTTTCCGACCCAAGTCAAACCAGATGACAAGTTCGTAAATCAAATAGAAATATTGCAGGTATCATGATCTTTGACGTAGAATATTTTGTTCTTGTGCCATTTACTCTTCTCACAGTAGGACAGATTATTATCTATAATGTATTATATTTTAATATATAGGAAACTAAACAGTAGGTATCTAACTGGAGTATTTATTATATATTAAACATTGTTTTCTCTGATTGATGTTTTTTCGAGGAATTATAGCTCACTTGGTAGTGTACGGCTGCCGAGTTAATAAACGTGAGTTCGAATCACTGCAATAAGCCTGAGCTTTCGCTGAAGGAAACATCGTGATGAACCTACCATTCTCATGTCGAAAATCTTCCGCCAAATGTCTTTAGGTGTATTCCGGCAGTTTCACTTAAGAGCCAGTATAAGGCTTATCATGTCCACCGTCTTAGACTACATCGTCACCTAATATAAAGTGAAATTATGACTACGTCACTATTAAAAATCCATAAAAATATATTTTTATAATACTATGTATTGAAAATGTATTTCGTTCCGAAGTCGATGCTTAAAACTACTGTAAATAGATTGAACTAAACATCTCATGTTTAAAAGCAAGTTATTGTGAAGTTGAAGCACACTGTGAAAGGGCTATTATAATTATAAAATTTAAGTCACTCCACTTTGTAATTATATTAAAGTGTTGCTCTAGAGATAATTATCTTTTGAAATTTTGGTATACACAATCCTGTTTTCCGTTAAATAAATATTCTTAACTTTTTTATTAAAATCTTATATATAAATTATTTATGATATAAAATGCAAACATAATATGGACAATTATATAGATAATTATATTATATAAATTGTACTAAGTTTACTTATTAGGTTCATTGCAATTTCTTTATCAGACTTTAACAAAAATAAAAATCTTAGGATAGAAATTATTCCATTTTAAATATTAATTAGTACATACATTCGGAAATTTGAATTACTTCCATTCAGGGATCTTTATTTTTGGTAGAGTGTGATAAAGCAATCGCAATGAGTCTAACGAGTAAACTCAGTATAATTTATAATTTACGCTGAAAATCTGAGGACGACAACATATCCTCACTTTGCATTTTGCTTTTTATCCTACTAATATTATTAACGCGAAAGTTTATAAGTCTAGATGTATGGATGTATAGATAGATATATATGGATGTTTGTTACTCATTTACACAAAAACTATTGAATGAATTTTAAGGAAACTTTCCAATATAGCTATGTATCAGAATAACACACAGGCTATAATTTATAAAGATATTGTGTGAATTGTTCAAAATATAACGATAAGTGTCAAGTAAGTAGGAAAATTTTTTGCCATCTGCGAGCTATTCTGGTGTGCGCTGCTAAAATCGTTCGAGTACACTATATAATGTATAACGGTAATGTTTATCTTAAAAAATCTTACAAAAAAGCTGCGACAGCATATATCTATATTTTATGTATAAACCATTATCGCCAAAATATTGAGCGGCCCGCGTATAAATGGATACGAGCAGAAATGTTTTTACACCAGTCTCGTTTGATATAATTTATTTAAAATAACGGGTACCGGAATTGGAATTGTTTGACAAAATCAATATTAACGTGAGCACAGCCGCGAGTAAAAGCTAGTTTACTATAAACCTATTAGGTACTTTATTATCGTGTAATTAGGTTATGATTTCAATTGTGCCTTTATACATTTTGTATAAGATTTTAAGTAAGATGATGAATGATGTTTAACGGGACTTCAAAACAATTTAAAAAGAACAGTTGAAACTAATGCACTTGATCGTTACAATAACGAATGCGATAATAACATGTTAACAGCATTAGGGATTCTAGCGCAATGCACTTACAAAGAGATAATTCCATTAAGGGTTCTCTATTCTCCCATAGACCATAAAGCTTTCTTTAACATCGTAGGAGACTAAAGTGATAAATTTTGTTAAAATATTTAAGTTGTTAAGTCCTTTATTTATAGTATTCAAACGATCATATCTTTCTGTTATACTATTCCACTAATATGTTTTTGGTTCTACAATATATTTTATTGTACGTGAATGTTTAACATCGAGTATTATTTGGAAGATGACTGATATTTCAAACAGAGTTGGGCTGTTACCTTTTTATATGTTGTTGATAAATGCAAATCTAAATATGAAAGGCAGAGCCCTATCTAAGTGAAATCCACCCAACACAAATTATTATGGATAACTGTAGCATATTGTAGGTATTATTTAATAGGGTATTTCTAAAACTTCACCTAGTACGATGATAAGCTTTTATAGCAAATAATGTTATGTTTATATATATTAAACACTTTGGTATTAGTAAAGTAGTAATTTACACAATTAATAATAAAATAATGCAGGGTATTCTAAAATTTAACGCCTAATGGTTAGTATGAGGGTAATCAATTTTTTTGTGAAATTAAAATTCTTCGGTTCATATTTATAAAGAAATAATATGTAAATTGCATTGCCATTAATAAACAAATGAACAATTATATTGAAATATATAATCTTTAAATCTGATGTTTAATTTTCATTATTCATTCATTCATTTGAATTGTTTTCTAACAAAAATGAAATACGTTAAACCATAGACGACAGTATTGAATAAACCAACTATAAATATACAATTGTAGAAATTTCTAAGACCAAATTCTCTATTGTAGTGGTCAGGTAAAATGATACTCATAAGTTCACTATAAATAGACGCCGGGTGAACAGAAGGTCTCTGACAATAACGAGTGTACATTGAATAGATCGTCTTGAAAAATAAATCTTAAATTCATATTCTGTTTTCTCATGCCTACAAAGTTTTCTCTTCAAAGTGTACACAAATACTTGTAAAACCTAATGAAGCGATGCTAGCTCAGTCGGTAGTGTGTACGAACCAGCGTTAATTCATATGACTTCGATCCGTGCAATAAGCCTGAGCTTTCGGTGACGGAAAACATCGTGATGAAACCATAGCATAACCATAACCCACCATAACCAACCAGAGCTAGCTACTACTCTCAAGTTGAAAATCTGCCGCCAAATATTTATAGGTGTATTCCGTCTGTTGCACCTGAGAACCAGTTCCTCCACAAGGCTTAGCATGTCCACCATCTTAGGCCACATCGTCAGTTAGCATCGGTTGAGATTACTGTCATAACGCCAAACTTATTAACTAAAAAAACTGTTTTTTTTTGTATGAGAAAAAAGTGTTAAGACTTCTAATATTACAGTTGGTTAAACTCTCCATTGTTTAGTTTTGTTATAAGTATAGTTATTAAGATAGGCTTCAAAGTAATTGAGCTAGCGGTTATTGTTACGGATCTGTGGTGAAAAAATTGAAAATTAGTTTGGTCGAGATATATCTTTCAAAGTAAACAACTTTATTTTGTTGAGAAAAAAGATATCAGTCCCTTAATAATATTCCTTGTGTGCGTGTTCTTTTCTACAGCTTAATAGTCTTTAAATGGACGAAGAATTTTGGTGGGTTTATATTGTATTTTAATAAAATTTTATCAACACTATTCTGTACGACAACAATATATGTATTTTTTTTTTTTAAATGTATTAACACATTTTTGGATGTCTTGTAGTTGTTTGATTTAAACAGTGGTGAATTGTAAGGTTTTTATAAAATGAAATTTTAAATGTTTCAATATGGCATTAGTCACGTTGAATCGATTTTGTATAAATTAAAATTTTACATTCAACTTCAACAAAGTACGTTATTCATAGACATGTGGAATCTCGTTTCATATTACGTGGAAATTATTCTTCGTTTATAAATTTATTGTATTCACATGTTATTAGGATAAACGCGGCATCGAAGTTATTTGATAAAATAAAACAACATAAAAACTATGTATCGGTACACAGTTTTCTTAATAAGGTTATCAATTTATAAAGATGTATGACAAATATGTAGTTTATGTAGATATAATACTATATTAATTAGTGATTCAAAATAGTATTTGAAATGCAAATAACCGAAGAACTTAGTGAAAACGAGTTGTACTCACGATAAAGCGCTAAAAACCGTGAATTATACCAAAAACTGTTAAAAATATGTACCGTATTTACCTAATGCATCATATTTATACAAACCATAACAGAATTTATAAGCTACAGAAATAATTTTAACCGAAAATGTTCGATAGCGAAAAGTAACGATGTTTATGAATTTATATTTAATTTCAAATTTACGCAACGCCAATGGAAATGTCTACTAAGAAAATTTAATCCTATTTCTCGTACACACTATGTAAACCATTGGAAAAAAAAATAGGTAGAAAAATTTGATATCGTGAATAACCATTTATTTGCTCGTTTACTTCCTTATTTGGTATTTAACATTTTGTTGAAAACAACATAACTATATTACAATGTAGTAATATATATAAATATATACCTCTGAAATAGAGAGAAGGCGTAAAGCCGTTCATGTGTGAATATATAAAACAGTTAGGTATACATTATGTAGATTTTGACATTTACATTGTGTTGTGATAGATAATATTTACCTTCCAGGGATCGCTGGAACAAGTTTGGTTTTCAACAAGTCATCCGATATCCCGGTTCGCTGGAATTAAATTTCGATATATTTAAGCGAACTGTGTCTATTAGAAATTCTCAAATAAAAGAAAAGAGGATATATAAGGTTTGTTGTTGTGGGAAATGGACCGCATAATATTAGTAATTGTTAAGTTATGCTTTCAAATATTTGCGGGTTGCTGGTAAATGAAACTAAGGTTCTGTAGAATTACATTACCAACTTGAGTTGTAGCAGTAAAATTCAAGAGCATATACGAGCATAACAATTATAAACTTGTCTTTGTTTACAATATCATATTATTGTTAACTGTATTCAAATCAAATCGTTTGTTTCTAAAAAAACGCGATACTAACATCACTTTTGTTGAAGTGAAATACTACTACAGTTTCGGAAACAACATGGCGTTCTGGAAGAGAAGAAATAGTAAAAGAAACTCTCCAATAATCGCTGCTTTTAACATGTGGTTACAATTGTCCGTCCTTAAAAATGTTAACAATATTTTAACCCCATGCATTTTTATCTGCTAAATAATCTGCAATTGTATAATACAATTTTTAAACAAGTTTCTGTTATACAATTATTGTAAACTGTTTTAATTGTAGTTCAGTTATTAATAACACGAATATTAACAATTTACCTACTTACACTGTATAGAGATATTCAGAGTTTATATCATATTAAATGTGTTCGCGACTCCGTTCACGTGGAACTAAAATTTTATTTAATTATTTTCATAAAAAATGCCTATGTTACTTAGGGCTAAAGTACCGTTCTAATGTTTAAAGAATTTTTGAAGTCGGTCCAGTAGTTCTTGAGTTTATTCGTTACAAACAAAAATACAAATCTTTCTTCTTTATAACATTAGTATAGATGATAATATATTTGTAAAAAATAGAAGTAGTGGACTATGCTAATGATTTCATTTTGATTGAAAACTAAATATAATACAGGTTTTTCAGATAAAAAGAGTGTTCTCTCTAATGTGCTCATAATACATTATCATCAAGTACATTGTCGACATCATAACATTACGAGTACGAGCAGGTGCTAAAACCTACTCAAATTCAAAATTTTAGTTTTTGAACTATGATGTAATAACATAAGAATGATCAATTTGGGATTACTATTTGAATACTAAGGAGACGGGTGTGTTTCCACAAGTTATATATGTTTCCCACAGTGTTTACGGTTCTATGCACGAGTATTATTTTATCGGAACTTTATTATTTATTACAGAACAGTGTGATGTTGTAATTACATACGTTATTAATATGTTAAGTATTTGTTTTTGTGTGAATTTCGAAATGTCTATTCCGAAAATTTCACATTAATAAGTTCAAGAAATACGTATTAAAGTAAGTTACTAAAGTAAATATTTGTTTATTTTGGTGTTATCTGAATTTATCCAACAATATTTTTTTCCTTTCTATTTATTTCGATATTCCCCTTTACTTAAGACATATTAAAATGCGTAAAATTACTCCCTAACAGAATATAGGACCCATATAACCTTGTGCTATTCTCCTGTGCGGATAAGATTTTCAGAGCATCTTGAGATAGTTGAGTTCAAGCTTGCCAACGCGCTTGTGGTAACTCTTGATATCACAAGGTTTCGATATTAATTACTTGTTGCACTTATTTGCCACCTCAGTTATATGAAATATTTATTTATTTACAGTATAATTTATTCATTTTAAAGTGTAAATGATCCAGTAGCAGTGTATTTGGACACTGCGCCGACTTACATAAATTGAACCATCATACAATCAACCTGATGCATCGTTAAAAAATAATCGTTAAAGTTAAAGTATGTCAATGGGATATTTCGTTGCTAAAAACGTAAATGCATTTTTTGGTCATCCGTCCCATTATTTTAGACGAGATCATAGTAAACGGTTAAATTTATAAAGTACAAAAGATAGGTATAACAAAAGTTTGTTGAATCATCATTTAATAAATTTTAACAAATTAATTAATATAAATATAAATTTTATAAAATGAATAAAAAAATAAATTTAATAAATTAAATTTTTGCAACAGCAAATCAAACAAGTTAAAGGGATGGGGTTTTGGTATCCATATTAGTTTTTATTATATGATAAATGTATGTTTGAAAGATGTTTTAAAATGATAACCAGGGATACGACGGCATGTTTAATTTCATTCGTTTCTTCTAATAACATTGAAGACGTGTTTACACGGGCTGCTTAAGAAAAAAGAAATTATGAAGTTGTTCATTTTGATAGTATCCCTTTATCATATGCACATGTTGTGGTTAAAATCCATTTAGGACTGATTGTTCTACCAGCTGTATTTTATACTGTAGAAAAAACTATTAAATTGTATAAATGATGCCTGTTTAAATTAAATTCATTACTGCTTGTTATTCTTGTTGATTGCTTTAAGCTTTTTCAATGTAAAGACAAAAAAAAAAAAACAAAGCAGAAATTCTATTTCAGTCTAAGAATGTTAACTACTTTCGGGAAAATGGATACTGAATAGTCGCTAGAATTATGAATATTCGCAGATATGTTAATAATTATTCATAATAAAAGTTATGATCTACCTTATGAAGCTATATTTATAAACTATATCGTTTTACATTTGAAATTGCAAGAAAATATAATTAATATAGAATTTAATTGGATATTATTTAATAAGTTCACTAATAATCATTCTCAAATAGCTTATATTAATTACTTTAATAAAGGGTTTCCAAATTTGTACTTAGTGTGCATAAAAAATGCTACTTGTATTTGCAAACCAGTAATGGACTTACGTAGTTTTATATAATAACTTCAAATAACATAAATCCTTTTCGAACATTGTTGTCATTCTAGTAGGTATTATTTAAAAGTTGGGTCATTGTATAAATAAATTTGTTCAAAAAGGCTTGTTGTCTTCTTCAGTCACACTTGATGTTATTGATAATCGTACTATGGCTACGAATCGTAGATAGATTAACTAAATAAATAAGCTCTATACTGAAACTTATTGATGGCATCGACTTCGACATCGAATTGACTGGCAACAAATTTTCAACGTTATACTTATTTCTAATCAGTTGATAATACTTTCTTTGCAAGATTTTTGAACACATAAGTGTTTCATCACTACTTAAATTCCTGTATTAAATATGTAATCACCAAGAACGAAATATAGGGCCCAGTTGTAATCGTTGAAGGAGTCCTAAATTTCATAGTCGATTTATATCATTAATCATATTTTATCCAGGGCAGTAAATGAAAAGTTCATATTGTATTATAAAGAGTTAAATAATAATTATACTAAATGATAAGTACAAATTGTAATACAACTCACAGTATGGACTATATATTTAAGTTGACAACAAAGTATCTTATTGTTTTAGACATAGTCCCTCTGGGCGATATATAAATAAACTTTAGACACAAAACAGCATTTTACACAAATAAGCAACAGAATATCTTGAACATAATGGTGTTATTATAAATTAGCAATGGATAAGTACATATATTCTACAATCGTTATAGTAAAGAAAATAAAAAGTATGTATGAAATGACATTTTAGACACTAAATCGACACTTTATGCTAAATCCCATGACTAGAGAGTGTCAAAAATATGACGAATCGATTGTCCGCTGTGAAATAGATATCAATGTTGTTAATCAAATGTATGTGAATTTTAAAATTTTTAACATCTTCTGATCACGGGATTTAACGCTATTTTAGTGTCTAGAATAGCAGTCTATACATTTTTTGTTTTCTCTTTACGCAACGACTGTAGAAAAAGACAACTTGGCTAGGGCGTCTGATTTGGTAGTCACAGCGTATATTAAAAAAAGACGAAGTTTAGATATGTTGTTTGATGATTATATTTTTTATTTATAGTAAACTCTACTAAGTCGGTTTTTTCATGTTTATTTTATTTATTTGCTTACATTATATAATTTATTATTCCAGTGGATTCAACAAGTTACTTCCATGTCACTGGCCAACATCCTGACATTTACGTTTCTTCCTTGTATAAGTCAATCAAACGTTACGCTGGGAATTGCTATTGATAACATAAATTTAGCTATTTTTGTATTTCTTTTATACATTTCATATTATTATTTTCTTTCTGTTCATAATATGCTTAGATGTTAACTCCATTTTCTTTTACCATATTTAACTTTAGTGGTTCATAGATATGCTTGCATATTAATTTTAAAGATTTGATGACCTCGTTTACGTAAATAATTAAAGTTAGGCAAAATGATTAAGAAAAGTAAATTGGCAATGTCCTTTGGGTATCATATTACCCTATTTTTAGTCGGACAAGCCGCTTTTTAGCATCAATAAAAAGAAATATATTTAACGTTTTCATTTTTTCGAACTATCATACGCTGTTAGTCTTAAGGGCTTTGACAGCTTCACCGAACTTTTTTGGGCGAGTGCTGAGGACACGCCAAAATGGCCGATGCTCGGCTTGGGCTGCTCCTGTAAAATGAACAAAGATTCGTGAGCCTAATTAACCAACAGGTCCAAACTTTAATGATCTAAATAACGACTTTATCGGGCAAGCCGCGCAAGGCCGCGGGGGTGGTCGCTTAGAGAACCGTGTACTTTACGTGTGGGTGGGTACATGTGCATGAATGGTATGCGGTGTGATGATGTAATCTCAGTGATGTAGACTGTCATTGTATCGCGCGAGCAGAGTCTCTCGAAGGCTCCTATCCAGAGGATCGAACCTAGGCTCAAGCCTAGGGAAGCGAAGGGAAGCCGCGGAGGGTGTGTGCACGGACATGTGCGATTGGTGAAGAATATTTAAAGTTATTATTTCCAATTGTATACCATGAAATTGTATTTATTACTTCTTGTTTATTTTGCGAAATGATAAAGAGTACATTTATATAATAGTAAATCGGTTTTGTCACGTTTTGTCATTGACGTCATATATTTATTCTTGTTGTTTAACCATTGTAAGGGAGCGTGGGCTAGCGTATTATTGAGTTGGGAATATATATAAATCGGAGTTTCTTTGTACACTAGTTGTTTGTAAATCTATATAAATCGGAGTTTCTTTGTACAGTAGTTGTTTGGAAATCTATATTTATTTTTATTTCTTTACCACTTTCTAACAAAAAAGCAAATCATGTCGTGGTGATAGTAAAGGTTGGAAAGTCAAGAACCGTATTAACTGACTGTCAAAAGTATGCCAAAAGTATTTAATTACGTCAAATAATGAGAGTACAGCTAATACTTATTTGATTAGATGCTATCTTCCTGTAGAAAATTAGTATTTTACATTCAAAATATATTCTGATAATTAAAAGCAATGCATTTTTATGGACTTCATCGATGCTTTAGAGTATATAAACAAGTTGCTGTTTCTTCAAGTATTAATTTTTCAATTCATCATTCAATTCATGTTTATATCAAAACATTGTTCAATGATAATTATGGTTAGGACTGTATAAACACTCTTAGTCTGGAAACCTAATTATTTAATAACTTAATTATTTTTATCTACAACATCTTAGCAGTTTAATTAAATATTCACCACTTTTAAGATGGTAATAATCCTGTATTTGATTTTGTTTAAGCTTTTATAGTCAATTTATGGAAATAAGTTTTGTAAATAAAGTATTATATATGATATTGAAAATAATATTAGTAATTTTTATGAGTATATCGTCTACCTGTACATAATGAGATTTTGAAACACGTTAACACGCTTCCAACTGCGTTCACTAAGAAATTTAAAAGAATCCGATAAAATTCTGCTAACAATATATTATAGTCAGATCGAAAAGAAATGAAATAAACATAAATCTTTTAGTTAACCTGGTTACAATGTTAAAATAAAATAATAAAAATTATAAACAAGTTATGGGCTACAAATAGGTTAATAATATATTCATAACTATAACACACCACAAACCAAATAAATGTAAAAAAAAAAACAAATAATACATTACATTTTTTATAGGACCAGCGCTATGGCCACAATCTCACCTCATGTTAAGTTACAATGTGGTTTAAGATGGTGGACACACTAATGCTAGTGGAGGGACTGGGTTTCAAGTGCAACTGCCGGAACACACCTATAGTGTTTGGAGCTAGCCAGACGAATGTTAGAAAAAGCCCTACGACGATACCGTGGTTTCATATGTTAGTTTTATTTGTTTTACATGGTTTTCGTTGACCTAAATAACAACAATTTAAATTAAATAAATTATTTGAACCATTGGTTTTATAAAGAACATTATTAAATATGACAATTTTCAGAATGCTGAATTCAATAGATTACTTTTTTATGAGTTCTAATATCATCGTATTATTTGTTTTTAAAAGGTAACTAAATGAAAAAAAAAATATTTGTCTGAACGACCAATCTAATAGCTATTACACTAATACATTAAGATACCTTTGAGTATAATTGAATATCAAAAGCTTATTACCCTCGTTTATTTTCCTTATTGTTAGTTCTTGGTTGAATAGTTTATTCATATTTTTTTGATCAAATATAAAAATAATTTTACAAATACAATACAATGACATTAATGTAAAGTAAATTTAGCTAAAAATGTTATATTATTATCTCAAAATAATAAAAGGAGAATTTAATACCCTGCTTCAGTTTCCTGAAATTGCTATAATATTAAACTATTAAATAATGTCTTCATTTTTTCCTTCTTAAAGATAGAACTTTGAAGAATAATTAATTATTAATTGTTAAGGACAATTAATTATATCTGTAGCGGCGATCGTGGAACAGTAAAAATAATAATTAAAATTCCCACCGTTATGCTGACATAAATGGCGCAGCGGAATGGGCACCAAAGACCCAGTAGTGCTGTGCTTACACCATTGGATCCCCTCTCACCAATACCGAGGAAAAGGAAAGTCTCACTAACCTGGTGGTGGTCCAACTGCCCAGATGATGAAATAGCGCCAATTAAATCCAACCCAGTATCATCCGCAACGCACAAATGTGTGGATTTAGCTTGTTATAAATATTTGACTAAAACCCAACAAAATATAAAGAAGAGCCGCGCAGCATATATGGTAGCACAAAATGTATCGTAAATAAATGTTATTTTGCCGTATATATGCACATAAAATATATATGCGTATAATTCGCTAGCTGCATTTTTATCTTCTACAGTAAAAAACAAGATGAAAAAATAATATTTGCTGGAAGCCATGGCGACGTCTCGAATATTTCTTTATTTTAAATTGGTGACAGGACCACGGAGGTCGGCCACAGACAGTGAGACCTTTTATCGCCGCCATTAGCAATAAGAGATGCAACCTAAACAATATCAATCTGTAATCAAAAAGTGATTACGCCAAATATAAATTTCTTATTTTTTTAAAGTGTATATTCGGAAAAAAATTACTCACTACTAGATTACAAAAAGAAAGAAATTACAGTTCATGTTTTAGTTTTCAAGTTTCTCTTTTGCATTGGTTTTTGTCAGATAGAACATGTTCTGTAGGTATATTTTTAACAAATGTTTGTGACTGTATGTGAAAGTTGTTTTGAAATGTTATTACAGGAAATACATTTTCTTTTGAATTACGATTTACTGGAGTTGAAGGCAAGTCAACGGTGTGCAGTGACGAGTTGCACTGACACCGCTCGCCGCCCAGTGATGAAGTAATTTATATTGTTTAAACTAATATCGAGCAAGAAAATATTCTCTCAATATAATAAACTTAAAAGTTTGATACATTCGTGACAAAAAAACATGTTTAGTATTTCATGGAGCAGTGATTTAGATTTTCATTTTTAACCTTAAAAATTAGTTCTTAATTTCAAATAGTACAAAGTATGTATTTGAAACATCTTCAAAATTGTATTAGTATATTTGTAACGGTTTGGTTGAAATTATGTTTCTAATTACAAGCCTTTAAAATTTTAATTAGAATACTAAAAAATAAAAATTAACTATTTATTGGTAGTGACTACTTTACTTTACTTTAGAAATAGTGGTCAACTTGACGTGATTTTGCTTAGTATAACTACAAACACGCGAGCGGGTAGACATTAAAAGGAACAAATGAATATAGCTACTAAACAAATACAAAACGAATGAATTGAAATTTGTATGTTTACCATTAGTTTCACCAACATGCTATAAACCTTAACATCTGTTCACCTATATGTTCTTATTGTGTACCAATTTTCATTAAAATCGTTCAAGCCGTTCTTGAGGACATACAGGCAAATCCTAAAATGAATATTTATCACAATTAAAAAAAAATACAGATTTATATAGTAGCATAGATAGATTCTATTCGGTATTCATGCCCTTAACTGTACTTTACTTTTAAGATATAAAATCTTAAGTCCTATTTCACGATATTATCGACTTCTGAACTGAATATCAGTATCAAATCAAATTATAAATTGTCAATTCGTTTAAACTTAATTGATAGACAAACATTTAAATATACTTATTTATAATTGAGTATTAACTACCCGCAACTTCATATTTGTTAATTACGATGCAAAACAATAAAAACAAAACATACACATAATAATTATAAATAATTTTTAAAAACAAATCAGCAATTATAGAGATCATCTCCTACAAACATTAAACTTTTTAGTTGAATTGTGAATAAATATTGACACATATTTAAAAAAAATAGGACGTTTTTCAAATTTTAAAGAATAGAAACGTCTGAAACTTTCGTAATTCTTTGTCTTCAAAAACATCCCAAAGGGAATTTAATTTGGAAGTCACAAAGTTAAAAATTAGTGACAGCTATTATAATTGAAACAATTTAGCAGATTTCACCCGAGTATTTGTTTAAATTTAGAAATGGATATTCAAATCAGAACTCACTTGAATGTTATTAGAATAAAAAATACTTTATTTAACTTAGGCTTTAAGAAGGTACTTATGGACGTCCAAATACTACCATAGGATTACTAAACATCTCAGTTTTCGAGATGAAGTGACAACTGGATTGAGTCTATTATTTTATAAATTTTTCTACGTGATAATTGTTTAAAATTTGTAATTAATTTTATCATTTAGAGTATGCACACGTATGCATGTATGAGATGACATTCGATATAGAACGTCAAAGGCACTTTGGCATGTGTCATCCCATAGTTTTTTTGTGTCGTAAGTCAGTTATATTGAAAAACAACTTGGCTCGGGGCACAGACACGGATTTATTTTCAGACTTCACTACTATGGTGTCTTCACCGCCACTATTTTATAAATTGCAAACTCCTTCAATGTTCCACTAATATAAGATTCGATGTACCTTTGAATTGAAATATTAGAACGTGTTTAGAGTTGGTGTTCCGATAAGTCTCACCAAATACAGGAAACTATTATCTTGGCTGCTGGCGTTAAAACAGTTAATGTATCAGAGATATAAATGAATACAATAATATTCTTATTCATCAAGGTAGTATAATTTAGAAAGAACTCACCTGTAAACCGAGTAATGTACCCATCGTTACCCAAACTACTGTTAACGTAATGATTATCGACGCAGTAAAACTTGCTTGACCTGGTTCTTGAACTTATTGCTTTGTAAGAGAGCAAGCCCACATGACGTCAACGACTGATGATGAAAATTGTATCACCGACGCGACGATCGTCGTTTTTTTTACCGTACTTACCATTGGTAAACATGAAATCATTTTGACCAGTTAGTATAAAAAAAATATCCAACGTGTGCTTATGAATCTTATTACAGAAACATCACTGTTATCTAAAAACCGATTATTGTCTATCATTATAGATGATTCGTGTGTTAGTTATTTTTTATTTATGTATTGTAAGCTATGTTAAAGAATCTCTAAAAAATAATATTCAATTAATTTTCGGTGTATATTTATTTTGCTTCGGAGATAAATTTATCATACCTAAAATAACGTTTATAGCGGACGAGTTACACAAACACACATAATATTTTGTATATTATGTAGGTATATAGCTCATCTTGAAATGATGATTCAATTAGAGTAAAAACAGATAAAGAAATCCATTGGAAGGAATTTCCTTACGTAGTACATAATTATTGATTATGTATTATAATATTGATGATTAAATTTAAATAATTGAATTACTAGCGTTTGACAGCAATTACATGAAACGCAGAGATATCTAATTAATTAAAGGAATAGTAGGAAATTTCGTAATTAATATATGTTTTCTAGTTGTGAAAATAAACATTTAATTGTACATCATTCAATTCATTATAATACATATAATACGCTATAAAACAGCGAACACGTATGACGTATACAAACTATATCTGCGCAGCCGTTGAGAACGTACTGGCTGGGACCAATAAGCGCGCGCCTGTGACTGAACACAGACAATAGCATACGCGTTATGGATAACCGTCTACACTATAGAAATATAGTGCAATATAGAACAGACTAAAAAAAGGGTCGTGACGAAATAATCTTACATTTTAATTTGTCTAGCTTCCATCCGTACCGTGTGATAAGGAACTTCGTTCCAAAACATGAATTAGAAACTCTTTGTTTATTATTTGTCAATAATGAAGTCGTCATTTAATCAAAAAATGGTGTTGACGTATGAAACCAGCCTCTGAGAAATAATGTTTAATGTTATTCATGTTTATATATTTCTATATAGTAAAATTTACTTTCATATACATTTAGAATGCTTAAATTTCATACCAAATGATATTTATTTTTTCGAACTGACATACGCTGTTAGCCTTAAGGGCTTTAAAAGCTTCACCGAATTTTAATAAGCAGTTCTACAGGTTAACCGAAAGAAACTAACTTTAACTAATAATAAGAAAGATTTTTGTAGTAGATACAAGCGAATATGTATAGCGAAATAGTAATTTAAATATGCTGCGAGTTTAAAAATATGTAAATAGACATGATAAACGGTTTCTTGGTTACCGCATATTTTGAGTAAAACAAAACCAATATTCATTATTTTAACGTATAAATGCATCAGTTTTGTTTTTAATTTAAAAATACGGTTATTATAGGATGTCAGACATTGGTTACGTGAAACATAAATAAAATAAGATCAATAATAGTAATGAGTATTAATTTTGAAAAAATGAATGTAGATTTTGGCGATAATATGCAGTTAAGGGTTAAATTTTTGTACCACTCCGAATAAAGTTGCTCTGAAAATTAGAAGTTTGGGTTAACGTAGAACTGCTTTTCCTACGGGTTTTTTGTACGAAGACAAGGCCATAACTCATGATTCGTGTGATGGATGTCCTTAATTTTTTTGGTCCTTATTGTTCTGGATAAGTTATAAGGAAAAAGAAGTCAGGGTAGGCTTGTCTCTGCGATCCAGCTATAGATGGTTATTAGAAATCTGTGTTCTAATAGATAACATTGTACTTGAAAGCCAGTGAAATAAAAAAAAAATCACAGTTTTTCTAATCTAGTTATAGTGGAATTAAAAATATTAATATTCGTTTTTTAATTATTTTATAATATGTGTAATATCTGATTCGAGTTTTACGAATACACAAAGGTTAATATTACGTTCCTGCATAGAAGGCAAAAGCCTTGATTGTTATGAAAGATATTTTATTTTTAGGTTCATGTTCGTTCTTTATGAACATGTATTGTATTATTTCTACACCTTTGAAGCTCTTCTTGCGTAGTGAGTATTTTATATAAAAGTAAATCACAAAAACGTTTTTAATGTTCTTCTATTTTTATCTTTCTTAGCAAGCAGTTTAAAGCTCCCCTATTTATTAGAATCGGCTTATAAATGTAGAGAGAAGTGGCTATCGATTAGATTAATCGTAGGGTTCATCAGGCTCAGTTATTGGAATGATCAATCTCATGAAATCTAATAATTTAATAGCTCTGTGGCAATAGTAGTTAAACATAATTTTAATTAACCCACCAAGACCTTTAGATAAAAGATTAATCTTCTGTAAACTTGTAAATACATCGATACTGTAATAATATAAGCTCATAAAATTATTAATGTTAATAACTTGATATTATTAAAGTATATTCCATATTAAAAATCAATGATTTTATGTGTAAATTGGTTTCTCGAAAATTATTCCATTTGGATATTTGTGTTTAGATAATGTTTTACTTTCTAACTTTATGTAGGTAAGTACTTTTCTTTCTAAAATGTAATACTCTTACATTATAACATACGACGTTTAACAAAATTGGAGCGATGATAGCATAGTGGTAGTGCTCCGCGTCAAGGGACGTAAGTTCGAATACACCTACAATGAGTTTGAGCTTTGGTGAAGGAAAACATCCTGAGAAAATGGTGGTAGGGCTTTTTCTAATGCCCGTTTGGCTAGCTACCACCCTGAACTTGAAAATCTGTCGCCAAATATCACAACCCTCCACAGGTTTATCGTTTTTATTACCTAGGACCGTATCGTCACTTTAGATCAGGTGAGATTATGGCCATAACGCTAAACTTTAACTATAAAAAATCAAATATTTAATATTTTTACATTTTACATAGACATACTTATATTTCATGTATTTTTTGCCAGGTGATCATCTCTGTTGAAAATTTTATATATTAAGGTTTTCATTTCAAATTGTATAAAACTATGCTACACATATGTATTCATAAAAAGGCAGTGTGGGTAATGTGTATTTCATATGTATTGAAGCTTGTCTTATAAAAGAATACGACGAAACGTTGAAAGTATATGTACATAGTATAAAGAACGTCTTTGAACATTATGTTTGACTTTAATTAGATCCGATATAATACATGCCTTTTTGATCATGATCATAAACAGATTTCTTAAGAAATGTAATGAAGTTTAGTGTTCTTTTGACATTACTTTGAAGTAATATATTTTTTGTCATTTTATGGCGAATATCAGTACTGTGCTTAATTGTAAACATACTACAACTTAAAAACAACGGCTACTGCCGAGAGATCAAGTTCATCGCCGAATGTCGTTGTCATATGTGGATTCTCAGTATATGTAATCCCGGAAATTCTTGGTATATCGCGCTTTGCGAAGAAAAAGAGTCAATCTGATGGTTTGTCACATCGTAAAACTCCCGGTTCAATAGATATAAATCAGTTCACTTCGGAACGCAACAAGTCAGAACATGCAAAGACTACCGTGTTATATCTAATGAACGCTGATCACAATCCAGTAAATATTATTTGTATATTAGCGTATAGATTAGCATTAGAGATGTTTATTTCAAATTCAAAATTACAGCCACGCACACACAAAATTTCAATTTAAAGATTCGCTATATATTTTTAAACTTTTTATTATGATGTCTCGTTTAATGTAGAAATATGAGTAAGGAAAAGTAACAATAATGTACAAAGAACATGGTGGATGTGCGTCTATAACATTAACAACGTCTGCATGGTCCTTCAACAGTGGTGTGATAGAGTGATTAGCTCCTTGTCATTCTGATTTGTCCAGTTCCACTCGCGTAGGGTTGTTTCGAATAGTACCTCTGCACAAGCTTGCTTGAAGTCAACCGACCGCCACCGCTTGCACAGTATTCTCTAACAGACTGCACCCTGGCAGCGGCCACTGCCGTTCTCTGCACCTCTCGTTTACAATGTAAACGATGGTTTGCTTCTGTGAAGATGTGATATCAAAAAAGGAGGCCACGGACAGGGCCTATGGAAGCAATCCTCAAGGGGACCTTTTCCGCAGCAGAAGGATAGGTGACATAATGTCACCTTCTTTATTCGTCATAGCTAATTCTAGAGAGGTTGGTGGAAGGTTCTGACTCTCATTGTACTGCTTTGGCTGTCTGAAGGAACAGCTTGGTACCAGGCCACCAGGCAGCTTTTTATTAGATCAGACAAGCCACTAGGGCGATGTTATATGTGCTAAGGTGAAACTGCGTTACCCAGTTAGAGTGGCAGATGGCAAACCGCAGGGTTTTAATGGATATTTCGGGTATTTCACACCGGGTAAGTCGTACGTACATTTCTTCCTCCTCTCTTGGGTGAGAGGAGATCCGTAAATGGATCTTCTTACCTAAAAGAAAAATAAAATGTTTTTTACTGGATTAAAATGTGCTGAATAATCCGAGGTTAATGTATTAAAAAAATAATTATTTTTCTTTCACTATTTAATAGTAGAATACAATATATTTCCCTGCTGCCATTGCGCGGCTGGCCCAAACAAGGTCGTTGTTAGGGCCACTAAATTTAGTAAGTTGGGACCTGTTAGTTAGGCTCCCGAATCATTGTTCGTTTTTCGGTAGCAGCCCAAGCCGAGGTTCGGCCACTCTGGCACCCTTGCGCCCGCTGCCTCGGGGCTGAGGGCCCTCAGCACTCACCCCAAAAGGTCCGGTGAAGCTGTCAAAGCCCTTAAGGATAACAGCGTCGAAAAAATAAATACAATACTTATTTGAGAGATTTTATTGCATAATTTGTAATCCTCGATTTTTAACGTACTTTTTTCAATGAAATGCTCAAATTTTCTATTTTGTATTTAATATATTAATCACTCTTTCATTCATGCTTGTGTTTGCATGAAACGGCAAAAAAAAAATTAGAGCATTTATAGCTACCTAATAAATAATTTTGAATGTAATTTTATTCTGAATAATGTCCGATATTTCTACCACAGACACGTATTTTTTCTTCAGTTTTGTTTGCTTTGTACATGTATTAATTGGTATGTTTTTTACTTGCAAGTAAGATAATATTATGGTATTCTATAATTCATAATAATAAAGGAATTGACAATACATTGTATAATTCAGACTTCTTGTCATTGCGCTCAGAGATCTTACTATAAATACAATTAATATTTTTATTTATTTACTTATTTATTGTATATTTCTTCACAGCACATTCAACAATTTCAAATTAGTAACTTTTTCTAGTTAAGTGGTGCCGATTAGGAAGAAATCATTATTAAAAAGAAATAATTGTGTCTCTATTTTATTTGTGCGCAATCACAGGCTTGTTTTGGAGTGTTTGTGTGTGTGTGTGAGTGTGAGTGTGTGTAGGTAAAGATGTGTGAATCTCTTTCAGTAGTGTTGTGTCAATGATTATGTTTAATGTATTGAAGTATTGTGTATAAGCAAAAAAATAAAGTAAGAAAAATGTCTGTTTCCTATGTCACTATATTTTTACAATTTAAATGTTTTATGAAGGATACTCTATTTGTGTGGAATAAATCTATAGATATATATGACTAAACATTGTATCATACACGCTAAACATCTCTGCAAAACAGAATTGTTGGCATTATTGTGTTTAACAGGCTGAGGGGAAAATAAACGTGGGTTTCTAGGTAGTCGATCTATTATAAGTTTTTAAGGGAATCTTACCCTATAGTTCAGAACAGTCTACCTTATAGTTCAATGAAGACTCAAATATGAAGACTTTTAAAGAACTTTCGTAATAACTGATATACATATCCAATTAATTTTTATTATTACATTTATGGCATAGAAATATAATAACCCCATCTTAAGCCTTAATTGTTTCGTATCCTGTAACGCTCGTTATCTCGACGCTTGTGCGATTCAGTAATAATAGCCAAGTTATTTATGTCACGCTCAAGTTTTTTCATACTTTTTGTTATATTCAATAAATTATATACTACGTATGAATCGTAACTTTAAGAGGAGAAACAAATTCGTGAATATAGTTAAACTTTGAAAACGATTTGGTTCGTTAACAAGATTGCAAGTCTGAAAGGTGAAAATACAGTTCTTATTTTTAAATCGAACGTGTGACGATTTTTTCCACTCTGCAATTTCACTTCGTTCAATTTTTCTCAATCAAGCGTTCCCAGACAATGGATACAAAGTTACTACCGCATACGGCACATGAAAGCTTTACCTCTTTTTGATGTTTTGGTAGAGCATGGTTTATTTTTACATGGAGTAAAACGTTATTTTTTACGAACCGATTTTTAGTGTTATTCGTATATAAGGTTTCTCAACTGTTGAAATTTGCTCATTAATTTTCCATCAGCTTTGAGTATGTACTCTACCTGACCAGGACACATTAAGACGACATTTCATTGTTGCCACTGTTTCATTTTATAATTATTACTACACTAATCCTTTTTGCACGCCCCATACCGTGAAGCGGGTGAGGAAGTGCTCTTCTTCGACGCGTTAAGATCAAGCAATTTTTTGCTCTTAAACTGCCTCTACCACAACCAATTAGCATTTATACCATAATTTGTGTAAATAGACATATTTCATAATAATAAACCCTTTATATGCTTTATCTCATATTTTGTAAAGAAAATATTATATTTTGCTACCTTGAAAAAAAAACTTTAGGTGGACGTCCTTTTTTTTATACGAGGTGATCACGATAACTCTAGAAAAATTGACGTATCGCGACCGGGTTTCATTTTTTATCTTTAGAATAACATTCACGTGCTACCTGTTTCATATTATACTCTTAGTTTAATAACACAATTGCTTTTGCACGCATCATTTTTAAATTTATTACATTTTACATATACAAGGGTCTTGGTATTGTCAATTGTTTTTTTTTAAGAATATGTCAAAAATATTGGATCTATACAACTGAGTCGAACGCTATTTCATAATAAAGATGTTAGCGCTTCAACATGATAGATACTCTCTAGGTAAAACTATTTACGGACTTATTGCGGCAAGCAAGGCAAGGCAAGCTTGCTTAAAAAAATAGAATAACTAAT
Source organism: Actias luna (assembly GCA_039707435.1). NCBI lineage: Eukaryota > Metazoa > Arthropoda > Insecta > Lepidoptera > Saturniidae > Actias > Actias luna. The sequence goes on along the minus strand of JAZHAC010000006.1, from coordinate 7,605,800 downwards.
AAAACAACGGTACGGCTTGTTTTTTTATGTTAAAAATTAAATGAATGGCACGAGCCGTGCGCTTTTGGATAGCAAAGCTTTTAAAGTCTATTGTTGTGTTATGTTGTAAAGCGCAATAAAATAAAACAGTTGTTGCATTGTTTAATACATTTAAATTCTTACGTAATCATATTAATATTATAATGGCAAAAGTGAGTTTGTTTGTTTGTTAGGCTTTCACGCCTAAACCGTTGAATCGTTTGTGATGAATTTTGGTGCAGAGATAGATGAGACCCTGGAAACGGAGATAGGCTACTTTTTCTCACGAAATTTTTATTGTAAGTGGGGTAAATAGAGACATAAACTTTGTATGGTGTCATCGGATTTGTTCGACAAAAGCAATATTAATGCGAGCGAAGCCGTACGTAAAATCTAGGATAGCATAACTTCTGCTGAAGTTGGCTTTGAACTTATTTTGTCTGCGACATAGAAACTAAATTTTCTGTTACCTACTTTCACCTCTTTTGTTATAAGGATCTATAGGATAATTTTACAGATAATTCAATATAGCAATGAAACAAACTACTTTAAACGAAGGTAGAGATTTGAGTATAAATTTAAAATCAATAAACGTACACAATATACAAGAAAATACAATATAAAAGAAACGAATTATTATTAGTTATTAGACGACGTGAAGCAAAACATTTTTGATACGATTTGAAATTTAACTAACCAATTAATTTTCAATAATCGTTATTTTTATTGGCAACCTTTCACTTTATAAAACGAACAAAGACGTCTATTTTGATAAAGTTTATATAAAATGCATTAATAATTTTATTAATAAAATTTTCTGAAGGTTTAAACGTGCGCTATTTATTCATACTGTAACTAATTAAGCATAGAAAGTTACTATGGATTCTAGCTTTCATAAAATATTAATTTAATAAAAAATCTAAATACTTTAGAAGCTTCTCCTACTACTACTACCTTTACTTCTTTAATATTTCATTCCCGTTTGATATACCTTTGTCCTAAAAATTAAGTATGACAGGCTATTGGTATTTTATACGGATACCATCTCGCTTCGCGGCAGTTTCATTCATTTCTATGAGCTGAGCGGTTCATGAAGGAAAACATTATGATAAAGCGATACCGTTGTATTAGGGCTTTTTGTAATATCTGTCGTTAAGCACGTACAACGTGGTTCCGGTGGTTGCACTTGAGATCAACTTCCCGTATTAGACTTAGCGATTTACCATCTTAGGGCAACGTCGTTTGTGGTTGCGACCAAACACTAAATCTATTAAAATAATAAAAATATTTTATGTATGAAAATAAAATGTATTTAGTCTTTAGTTGGAATCCGGTAAAAATGTTGGTACACTTCAAACCGGTTATAAATCTTGAATGTGGTATTTCAATTTTTTTTTACTTTGTATATCTATATTGCTTGGATCAACGTTTAGATATAATGTCAAATTCATAAAATATTTTGTAAGTTATCCCCCATACTTTATGGAGTCGTTAAAGATGTCGTCAGGTTGTAAAGTGTTGAAAAACTCGTTAGGATCTGGAATGAACTTCAATAATGGAAAATAACTCAAGAAAAATATAATGGATTCAGGAGTAACTTCCCTGTAGGGGATCGGATTAAAATAATATTTCTATAAATAAGTATTACTTACATTTTTATTTATAGAAGGTAGTTTAACTTAGTTTATTTAATATAATAAACTATATTTTATTTAATATAATAAAGCGGAAAAGTTTGGATGTTTGTTTGAACGTGCAAATCACCAGTCAGACTATTTACCAGTATTACCAGTCAGATTTAAAGAAATATTTTATATTTGATAGAGCAATTATTCTTAAAGGCTTTAGGCTATTTAAAATAACGTTACCACTAATAGGAGCACAGCTGTATTGAAAAAAATTACAAAAACGGCCAAAAATTATTAAATAATTTTTACTTCCACACGAACGAAGTCGCAGCCACAGCTAGTATCATATATACATTTTATATAATAACTGCAATGAATATATACATGCTATTTTAATTTATTTTATAGTTCAAAGTGTTGGATAATACATTTTAAGTGTAGATATTTATAGTTTTTGAGTGCAGAATTAAAATAATTAACAATAGTTGCCAATTTATTTTAGCCATCGACAGAAAATTTATGCTTTTAACTCACCTTTGATGTAGCACTCACCAACACCAATCTCGTTTGCAGTTCCCGATATTCAACAACATAATTTTTTAGCTCTTAAACGAAATTGTTAAATATACGTTTAGTGCCATAATGAATATAATTTATTCTGCTTATAAAATTTTATAAAATTTGTTATTGTGATTATAGGTATCAGTGATATTATGATTTATAAAGTTTTGGTACTGGGTACGGATATTGATACTTTAAGAATATTTCTTAATGAAAAATAAGTTATATCATAGCAAATAGCAGGTACAACATAAAGAAAACTTTATTGTAAATATTTGTTAATTATTTTTAATGTTTGGCAGTATTTTATTTGAGTACGATGCTTTCCCGCAGTTTCGATTACGTTTCGATATGTAGGTTCGTTACATTTTGATAACATCTAAATATAGAATAAGGTTATAAATAGTTTATACTGTTTTAGTATTATTTAAATTAGATATATTTCTTAATAAGTCTGTGAAAAATTTTTATGTTTTTTTTTCTGTTTTATCTTAATTTTTTTATTAAATTTAATTTAAAAATACCTATTAACACACATAAAAAATTACATAGAGGAATCATGAAAATATGTGTTATAAAATATACGTTTGTGAAATAATGAAAACAAAAAGTGATTTTACAATTATAGTTATCTAAGTTTCTGCGTAAAGGTATCGATTATAGCTGGGAGCAGTGCGAAAGCAATCATAAAATTAATATTTGCTCGTCTTTTGTTCAGTGGTGAAGGGTGCAAGTTTAAAAAAGGCAAGCGGAACAACAAAAGGTCTTTCCTAAGAGAATATCAGCTCTTCACCACCATTACCGATGTTTTTAGTGGCGATTAAAGACCCATAAACCCAATAAAATAAAACATTTTATTCAGTTTACGACTGCCAGTCAACGAAGATATTTTACTATAAAGACATATATGGAAATGTTTAACAAATCCGTCCCGCCTCTACATAGATTGTCACATGTCGAAAAGCACGGCTTAATAGGATTACATGCTTTTTATTTTCATAAATAAATCTGTTAAATTATTAAATTCTATGAATGCCATTTTTTAACAACCATTAACCAACTTTTAAGCCAACAAAATTACCACTAATTTACACTTATTAGATATTAATTATTAACCCCAGATTATTATATCACAATAAAAAAATCACAAATCTTCATAATTTAAAGTACTATAAATAGAAATTTATAATTAGGGGTATGATACGCTCATCCTTTCTCACCTTCTCTTTATAAATACACATATCTCTATCACTATCATAAGCCGGCGATTTGCGAGTTATAAAGGTCAAATTTATCTGACCTCTTGGAACTGCCATATTCTTGCAAATTTGTATAAGCCACTGGGCCAGATTCAGTTGGTGACAACTTAGATGAGAGCGAGACAGACTTTGTTCTCTTCCTAAGGAAATGAAAGAGACGGGATGCTAGGTGATAAGCCCGTAAATTCACGGCTTATGACTTGGAATTACATACATTTGATTTTGAACACTATGTAGAATGCTTGACAATTGAAAATACATAATGATCTTTGGCCTACATATGGCACTAATTAATTACGTTATATGCCAATTCTTAAAGGGAAGCCGACGGGAATCGGTTTGTATAGACTCTTCGCCACTGATATGAATATATATATATTCGAACACAACACTTTAGAACTAAATGATAAATTCTAAGTAAAACTCATTAATATTATATAGTTTCTAAATATAATTACCTTGGTAATAATAATAGAATCTTCTAAATGTATGTACAAAAAGATGGTACAAGCTTAATTACAACTCCATCCGACAATACGTTAGAGGATTTAAAACGGCGACAAATATACATTTCTGTACTATCCGTTTATCAAACACGCAGACACCTTCCCAGAGGTATTAATAATTGTCGGAAATAAAAATTTATTAGTATACAACGTGATGAGAAACCGGAGACGTCGGTTCAATATTTCACTGATCCTAAAATTTTTATTAACACGACTAAATAATTAAGTTTTTTAATTTTATATTTTGTTACAGGTTTTTTAACATATTCGACAAGCTGAAGACACAACAAGTAATGACATCTCTATTTGAGAATCCATTTTTGTAAGAAAAATTTAATATTGCAAGATATAATTTGGAAAATGTCTAACAAATCGCAAACCCTATTGGATATTTTCCAAGACATCCTTGCAGCATCTGGCAATTCATCGGACAGTATTAACGAGACTCAAATTGTATCTTTACTAAGAGAACAAGCGACTAGAAGTGGAGCGGGAGATGGCTTCGAATCGCTTCTTGTGAAAATGATGAAAGATGCAAGAAGCAAACTAAATCTAACATTGAAACCCGACACTTGCGGTTATTGTGAAGGAGACTTCCGGGAAATAATTGAAGCATATAATAGTATTCATGGATACGTCAGCTTATTGGTAAGTTTGAGCTACCCAGGTGTTATTAGATAGGCATAATAACTTTCTAATTTATATTACAAACAGGTAACAAGTTCAATCTACATAGGTTGTTTAGTAGACATAATTGAAAGCTCCTACCGTACCGTATCGATAATCTTTTGAATTCAGGTACCCTGCCCAGAATAATAAGGCGCGGTGTGGTAATTTGAACGTTTTCCGTTGAAACTGTGTTTAAAATGAGGGTTCGCGCAAATCAGCAATGAGCAAACGTCAGAATCTTAAAAATAAAACCTAGACAGTCTGTTACAAAATAGTGCCAATTATGTTAAACGGAAAGTGTAGATAGTAAGACACGACAATCTCCCAATGAATCGCAACACCCATACCTCAGGCGAACAGTCACCATAGTAGAACGATCAGACATGGTTCGCTCCTGGATCAGTCAGTTTCAATCTGGACGGTTTGGTTTTGAACCAGATTAGGTTGCGAGCAATGTACACATGATTATAAACTTAGCTCTGTGCCTCTTTTTTGATTTATGATGTTCTGGAATCAATTAGTAGTATATTCAGCTGCTCAAAGACTTGTAAAGCGGTATTATAATATTGATCCCTGTTGGATTGCCTTGGATATTTCCCAGTTCATGATGGTTATAAATAATGAAAGAAAATATATCTACTCATTTATTATTTTTCAGTATGCAATTACAACATTTGTTTGTTGTTTACACGCTATACAATTGCTAAACTTGTAATTAATTTTGTTACGATGGGGCACTTTTATGTCACTGTGTAGAAATCCGGACATCTATTGAAAAGATATTCTGAATACGAATGACTCAATTAAAAAGCCGGCTCGGATCTTTCCTTTTTCTTTCATTTGATATTTTCAGTACCGCAAGTTTTTTTTTACTAGACGGTGAAATTATTGTCGTTGACAGATTTCATCGACAGTCGTCGATGTTATTCCGATTAATATTATTTGTAATTCGTAAACGAGAGTTAAGAAAAATAAATTAAAAATACTAGATGTGTAAAATCCAGGACTTGTGTTAGAGAATGCTAGTGAAACCTGGCCTATTCACCACAAAAGGTTCTTTAGAACTTTCTTATCACGTACATTAAGATTATGTAATAGTTTAACCAGCACGGTTTTCGCCCAAAGCTATATGGTCGTCTCCAATAAAGGCAAAGACGGTCTACAAAATTGGCAACATGGTTGTAATTCCCTTAGTGTAGCAGCTGTCCTCAGGTGATGGTAACCGTTTACCATGAGGTAAGCCTTTGTGCATTACTCCCCTTTAGCATAAAAAGAGTTCAATTGGTCTACTGTGTTAGACTTATTATACTATGTGAGACTTATTATTAAAACAGAAAGTTATATTATTATATTAATACGTGAAGCAAAAACCTAGTAACTCTTTTTACGAAAATTGCGCGGACGGAGTAGCATAAAATAGTTTTTATATAGTTTATATAGAGAAGGTGTGCAGAATGCTAATATTTAATTTTTAATTATGCATAAAAATACAACAAATCTATAAAAAACATTACACACACTTTTTGATGGAATATGCTGTAAACAAGCAAGTGTGTGTCACCTAATGGTAAGTGATCACCGCCGCCTGTAGACACCCACAACACCAGAGAAATCGCAGGTGCGTTGCCGGCCTTTATAGGAGGGACTACTATATATAGGGACACACACACACGCATATATACTCTTTTGTTTATTGCTAAAGTTTGTGGTCAATTTAATAATAGATTATAGATTAATATTGTTTGTCTTTACTGAAAGTCAAACGTAAACATAATAAATTCATTTATGACAATATATATGGTCGAATTGCGACCTCTGGGCGACCACTAATATTTTTTAATCACTAAACGCTGACCGTTTATTATAACTAAATGAGCAGACCAATAGGTATTTTGAAGAGTTATTTACATAGTATATCATTGCTATTACTATTTATATAATAATTCTACATAAGTTAATGTTATAGAGTTAGAGGTAGAATGCTAAGGTATTCTAGACTAAAATCTAAGAAATAATCACTGTTTAGATGAATAATATGTATCATTCAATTCTGTAAAATAATTAAAAATTTTAAACGAATTGTCTTCGTAAACGTATCACTCTTATGCGCAATCTTCACTTTCTTTCCTATGAAGGGATGTTATTCACTTATTGAACTAAATCTACATATAATATGTATTTATAATAAAATGAAGTTTGTTTGAGGCGCAATTACTTCAAAACTACTGATCATATCGACATGGAGCATGACCGTCCCATGCGGAATTATTTTTAGATGGTTTAGCGCTATTCATTATTTGAATTCCAATGATCCTTTCGATTTACTTTTGTACGCCCAGCGTAGCGGGCGGGTGACAGCTAGTAAACTTTATTAGGATGACGTTTTGCTTTAAATCTGGAATGGACTTGTGAAAGTAATAACATAGTCTATTGGTCCATCTAGATATCAATTCACCCAAAGGTATCCAATGGAAACCGCCACAAGGAATTGTTTTGCACCGTTTAGAATTCACCGCCGAGCAACTTTAAAAAGTATTCAAATAATAAAATATAACATGTCTTCTGTGAATCGTTATAACAAATCATTTAAAAGTATTTAAATTTATGCTTATAAATAAATTTTGTACATTTTTTAATTGTGCTTGATTAAAGAAAAAGTTTATTAAAATTCCAATTCAATTTTCTTTTTTCTAAACGGTAAAACATACGATTTTCTTTTTATACGACGGTTAGGCAATCGACCGCAAGTAGTGTTTACAGCTGGTCGTTTGTTTAGAATTAGCGTGGGTTCATGTCAATTTTTTTTAATCTGAGCGAAGTATTTCGATAGTCTGTTGATTAATGTAATATACTGGCTGGTTTATACCTATATACATACCGTCTGTCACAAAAAAGTACGTTGTTCAACATTCATTGAGTCTATTTGAAACGTTCTACATTTATACCTTAACTATACACTGTACGACGAAAATTTGTTGGTAGTGAAAAACAAAACATATTATTAATAGATTATATACAAATATTTTAGTTTAAGTATACTTATATATTTACGTATTCTTGGAAAGCATCTATAATAATATAATAACGATAATATTTTATACGCGTTTGATAAACTTACTCAATGTACAGGCTAGATTATGTTATTCAATCAATTTTATAATGGGCAATAGGTATTTGGATAATATCTTCTTATTAAAAACCCTATTTTATAGCACACCGAGTGATGCTACTGTGCCATGGTAAAGACATTACAATACATGCAGTGCAATGTTGCAGTCACGTTTAGTAGTTAAGAAAATTTACACATTTTTACCCCAGAACATAACAAACCAAAACAGTCACCCTACCGGTTGCAGCAGGCGCCTGGCTGCCACCGCCTCGCCGATGTGCTAGGGGTTCGAGTACCGCATAAGGCAATTATTTGTGTGTAATTCATAAATAATTATTTAATTTTGGTTATAAAACCCGTTACACTTCACATTGGCAAAATTTTCTATACAGGCAGATACCATCACAAAAAAAACAGTCACTGTAATAGATCACTAGGGTATAGATCTATACCGGCCCGTATAATTACCGGACATACACCGGTTAATCCAGGATCGCGACACGCCTGAGCGTATCATTATGGCGAATATTAATTGTCAGAGATGACTCAGCGAGTAATTAATTTTAGTAAAAAGCAATGGAATTGTGTGGTTTTGTGAAACCATTATGCAAGTGAAACTTTTTTTCGGATCGTAGGCATTTAACTGAAAATTTTCGAAAAATTATTCGATTTTGGGTATTAGAATTGTGTTAATGATTGGAAAATGGGAAGTCAATGCTACACGCACAGTTGAAGCTAGCCATGAGCGCCACCATATTAACCTTGGCTGCTATGCCAAGCGCCTTTCAATTTATCCGTACACCGCGGCCGGCTAAAATGCGACATACGATAGATGGCCAAAAAGTTTAGGGCGAAGTAAAATAAGTGTCACTTTAAAAATACGAAATAAAACAGACCGCCGAAAACAAACCTTTATGATGGACACAGCTGTAGAACAATTCTAACTTTAGAAAAACAAGGGTTTTACGAAATGTTTTGGCATGTTTTGCGTATCTATAGGTTTTATTAATCTTCGTCTTTCAACATGATATTTTGTTATTAACGTGTTACATCTCTGTAGTGCAGGGTTTCCCAATCTTTCTAAGTTTGTGGCAAACATACATGTTTACGTTTTTGTCGCGGCGGCCTAACCTATCTAGTTGGTCTAATTAGTTGTACAATGATACTAGTTATGTAGACATGCACAAGATTGACATCCACATTAAGAATCTTATCTGTTTATTTCTGTGAACATAAAATTAACAGTTTCCGAGCACGTAGTTAGTAAGTACATTAATTAAATTGTTAATTATACAACCGTGAACACTTAAATTGAGGTTTTGGAAAATGGTAAAAACAATCGGTTCACGGTCCCCTTTTTCACTCTCTACGGCGTACCAGGGCGCTGCGGCGCACCCTTCGGGAACCCCTGGTAAAGTGTATATTTATCGAATTATGATATTAATAACTGTTATTAATATCGCGTCATAAAAGTAAAACGTTAAAAACCAAAGTGTTGTTACTACACATTTGAAATTCAAAACATGGATGCTAAGAAGATTGAGCAAACGCCCTTGGGATGTCGGAGGAACATCATGTTTTAATACTTTGGAGAACCGCGTATTCTAATAACACGGGCATTAGTTAATTATTCGCTATTCCTCGATATTAAAAACTATGTTATGTTACGCGTGGTTCAACACGTGTTTATTACTTAGTGATTTATCAGTTCTTTTAAACTTTATGATTTCTAAAGCTACTTTTAGTCAATTTTGTACACCGTTTGTTGACCTATCACATACATTCTCCTTTGTACAAAATTTTACAAAATTATTTGAGAATATATATTTATAATGGATTATAATTTTATAAATGAGATAGACCATACATGTACAAGATTACATTAAAGTCAACCCAGCTGTTTTTAATATAAATATAGACAGAGGGTTAAGTATCTTTTGTGAAGAATTGGTGAATATGAAATTTCTATCGCAGGACTTTAGAAAATATAACACACAGAACCAATATCATTTTTTATATCTATCATATTGAGGATACATCTTTTAGATAAAAATGGTTTTAAGAACACACGGACCCTGTACGGGCATTAAAGCTAAACTAAATAGCTTAACCAGATATCATTTTCACGGTCAACGAAATTATTTAATATCATACTCTTGTGTTGACTATACGTATAAATGAAACTTGTGCGAATATTTTTCGCTTCACTTAGTTTGTTACGGTTTAGTCCTTGTACATCGACAGGCCGTAGGTGTGCCAACAGGCAAATAATTTTATAAGTGGATACACATGTCGTTTCATGTTTATATCATTATTACTTACGTAGGACCCTTGCGTTATTATTACGTAGTATCTATTTTAATATTTTTACTATGACTGGAGTCATCATTTATAATGAATTTATATTTTTTTAGAAATCAGAAGCATAGTAGTTTAAAAAGAGTTAAAAAGTTTAAAAAAGTAGTTCAATATGTGTATAATATTATCAATAATAATGAGAGGAGGCGATACGAACTTCTTGGCAAACCATTGATTCACCGTGCGGGTGCCGGGTTTATCGTATTGTAGAGATAGGAAAACTACGAGCAGTTTCCGAGACTTGTGACACGGATGTAGGTTTAAGAGGCTCCCTTTCGACGCGCGTCACTACTCATGTTTCTCTCCCTGCCCAGTATAAACCATTCCCGATAATGATTTACAGCACAAATACCAAATATAATAAAACAATTTCAATGATATAAAAATGTTAATCTTACGTCCCTTCGATGATGTTGTCATCTCGAGTGCCTCACTTCGACTGATCATCTGGCCTCCTAAAAGTCCTTCTTAACAATATATACTATTATTATTATCATTGTTAATCTATGAGGTTTTTGTTGGGAAACTCAACATAGAAAGGTCGTTGTTTAAACAACCATTGTAGTGTCTAAACGATATGTTTTTGAAAGTAGATTATCGATACAAGTGGTGATTAAGACAGGAATAATGAGTACTAGCAAATCATGACAATAGTAATCGTTAAGATAGTTTCTTTTATAGGCTTATAGAAATTGATTATTTGACAGGATGGCTTAGAGCAATGTGTTAGTTATGATATGAAATAATAGCATAGTTCTCTTTGTGACCCTTTGAGAAACCTCGAATTCACATTAAAATAATTAATAGTAGAACGTTAGTAAGATATTCTGAATGTGTTTTGAGAAAAGCTGTCATCCGTATAAAATAAGTAATATTTTAGTGATTTCTTATTAGTAAAATCCTTTTTTTTGGAACGCGATAACTATGTCCGACTGGATTGCGATCACCCTATAGCCGTATTAACGTAATGACTTTATTTTAGTTTACTTACGTTTCTTGATGAGCTAATAGCTTACCTATAAAGATTCAAATGATGTTTCCTGAAGAATCTATCATCGTTGTTTTTTAATGTTCTATGCTTACCATCTAAACCAAAGTAAAAACTTTGCATGGCTACAATAAAATAAAAGTTATAATAAATTGTAGAATATTTAATTAAAAATGACCCTAAATTTTCTCGGAATTATGATTTTTTTATTTATTATAATTCCTAGGAATTATAATTCCTATTATCTATCTATTCATATTTCTCAGAAATATAAAATTAATAAGAATTTTTAGATAATTGAATTATTTTTAATTACAACGCGTAGAATGATTAATTGTGTAAGAAATTCATTATTTTCTATAATCGCAAAACAAACCTCTGTTTTCAACAAAGATAAAATTGAAAACGTGGAACGGGCACATGTTAGCTTTGTTCGATTTCTCAAATGCCTTTAACACTGTCATAATATCTTATTGTCTATTCTTTCTCATTATATTTTCTCTGCTGAAACACTGGAGTCGTTTTCGAGTTACCATCAAGGTCGTCTCAACAGTCAATCCACTATGACGAATCTTTCTCCAATTGGAAAGACCTTCTCTCCGGCGTACCTTAAGGCGGTATCATTTGTATGCTGATGATTTGCAAATATATGCTCAGAAGAACGTTGACAGAGTGTCTTTGTCAATAAATGGGGTAATAAGGATTTGGAGCAGATTAAACACTGGTCTTACAATTTCACCTTGTCTGTAAACCCTTCTTTATGCCGGGCCATAATTGTGGGCAGCCAGAAAATGTTGAGCTAATTACGTTCCACGATTATTCCATCTATTGTGTTTGACGGCTCAGTTATAGCGCTAAGTACTACAGTCAAGGATCTCGGAATACATTTGACTTTACCATGAACTAGCATGCCCAAGTTGTAAATATTTCTTAAAAGGTAAACGGTATATTTCGTGCCCTTTACCGTCTGAAGAACATCCTTCCTCATAAAACCAAGGCAAAGCTTGTGCAAACTTTAATTTTCCCTCTGATAGATTATGTGATGTGCGCTACTTCGACCTGAATGCAGATCGTCTTAATAAATTAGACCGCCATCTTAATAACTGTATTCGAATTTTTTTTCAATCTTCGCAAGTACGATCATATATCATTAGGAGTATATCGTTCTCATTTGAAGTGGTTGCCGATTTGCCAACACCGGGATCTACGCGCACTCACTACTCTCTTTTCTATCCTTGTATCTCTTTCTCTCCACCATCCTACATAACTCCTCACTTTCAGTATCTATGCTCTCAACACAACAACCTTTGGTCTTCAAATAATCATTTTTTTTGTTTTCTCATACCTCCGGCTTAGTTCATGCTGCTTTTCCTATCCAATCCGTACTTCTCTGGAATGCGCTATATATATATACATATTTACCTGTATATATGTATGAATTTGAATATATTTATTGTATATGTATGTATGTATTTATAGATTACTTTATTATTATTACGTGTATATTTTATTCATCTATTATAAAATATAATTTAGTTTGTATTAATATATTATATTATTGAATAGGGACCTGATATATGTTCTACTGCACCTACTTTTCATCATCTCTGCACTGCCATAAAGTTGACTGGTAGATAATACCTCAGGCATTAAGTCCGCCTTGTATACAAATTGTATATAAAAGTGTAATAAATCAAATAATAACATTTGAATACGCAATTACTTACAAATCCTCAGTATCATTTTCATTGTTACAGGTATGCACTATCGGAGTTTTAGCGAACACAATGAACATAGCTGTCCTGACGAGGAGAGACATGGCAGCTGCTCCTATAAATAGGCTTTTGAAATGGCTCGCTGTTGCAGACGTTTTTGTAATGATTGAATACGTGCCCTTCGTAATATACAGACATTTGGTACGAAAATAAAGTTGTTTATTTCTTTTCTTTTTTTTTTAAATTTGGAAAACAATACTAGTTCAATGGTAGTGTGTAGGAACGCCGCGTTAAGGAACGTGAATTCGAATCCACCTATAATGAGCTTGAGCTTTCGGTTTTCGTATTCTATCTTGCCTATGATTGCATTAAATTAAGTTGGACCAATATTCGGCCACTCTCTAGGCATTTGATGGAGATGGGTCAGCGAGTTGATGTGCAGGAGCTCTCGGTGAAGGAAAACATCGTGATGAAACCATAGCATAGCATAGATGAGGTTTTTTCTACTCTTCGTCTTGCTAGCTACCACCCTCAAGTTCAAAATTTGCCGCAACACTAAACATACAAACTATTTAAAAACCTCTTTGTGTATATAATATTCACTTATATAATATATATTTATGGAAATATTGACTAGATGACGGACAACACTCAGTAATATTCGCTGAATAAAACCGCGAAATTTTGCACAAAGATTTATTATAAAATACAGCGTAGTACTGAGAAAGAATTACAAAAATGTTGTGAGGGCGTTTTATCAGTGGTTACAAAATGAGAAGAAGAGTAGAATATTGACGATGTAATCCCCAGCGGGCACGGCTAATATTATAACAAAATTACTCAGTTATAAATTATATACGTAACATAAAAATATGTGCCCGTGAGCCAAGGTAAATGAAAAATCCTGAATCTACTGAACTATGTAACAACATAATAATGTACATTGAATATAGCGCTAATTTTCTTTTGTGAAGTGTAGCACTGTAACTGATGGTAATTACAACAACGGCAACCAACATATAGTTATTCCATTCCGGATCGCCGCTCGTATGTATAATAACACCATGTAATAACATATCATAGATTTAATATTATTCTTTATAGTTTAATGTTAGTGAGTACTGTAAGTTTTTTGATTAATTGACTGTTAGTACAGTACACTCCAAAGAAGACGGTAATTACCAAAATATTGACACTTGCTTTCTCGATTGCCGTTCATACGTCAGCCGGGGAGTCTCTTAGCAACCATACAGCCTACATTCGCTTGCGTAAAGAAAAACAAGAAATATATGGGATGACATTTTAAACAGGTTAGGTCCGGCCTCATATGGAATACTGATCTCATCTCTGGGCAGAGGTACCCCAGTACCAGCTTTTTCCATTATACCACATCCAACGTAGAGTTTTCCAAATTGTTAATAACCAAGTTATTTCCGTTAGTCTTGATCCACTAGCATTGCAAAGAGATGTGGCTTTTCTTTGCATTTTTTTTCGCATTGACCATAGAGAGTGTTCCAAGGAATTGTTCGGATTAATACCTGCAGTTATATTCCACCACCGTAAAACGCGCCATAAACTGAAATTCCATCCTCACCATCTGAATGAATGGCGAGCTACGAAGATACGTTTCGCGCGGAATATCTTTCCCCGAACGATCGTCTTGTGGAAACAACTTTACGTCTGTGGTGTTTCCGGACCGATACGACTAGATAACCTACAATGAGAGAGCTTACTCATATCTTAAAGACCAGCAACGGACTTGCGTTTCCTCTGGTTTTGTGGGTGTCCATGGGTGGCGGTGATCACTTACCACCAGGTGACCCGCTTGCTTCTAGGGGAAACACGGGTTTGTGTTTGCAATAATCGCGTCAAAAACATCACATCATAGAGTATTATATTTATTCTATGGTCTTAGCTACCAGCTGTGACATATCAGTGTTATTTTTGAATGTATTTGAACTTTACATTTTATTGCATGCTCTTATAATAGGCTCTCATTGAGATATGTTGTTAATTTAGTGTCTCGCATGTCATCCATGATATTGTTTTGTTTTTCTTTAAGCTACCATATGTAGAAAAAGAAAACTTGGTTAAGGAGGGCAGATATACATACACTGGCTGATCTCAAATCATTACATACCTATAAAGACACTATGGCGGCGTTATCGCTATCTTGTATCAGTCGTAACTCTGTTGGGTAACAGTTTCATCCCACCCTTACTATAAAAATGTTTTATGATTTATAGCAAAAAATATGAATACAAATTAAATTCCAGAAGTACTCAATTGCGAAACCCAGTTTCTATTATGAACATTATGTTGTTGCCATAAGATATTCTTTTGTGTTGAGTTTTTAAACTGTCGCTTGTTTTTCTTGACACCATTAATATAAACTGGTGATGGATTTCCCGAAATGTTTTAACAATGGAAAAAATAATGTTGTCGTCGAGATATTTCAATCGAGTCTTTCTCCATCCATCCAAAGACGATATTTCTTTTAGCAATGGGACCACCTTTTGTTACTACATGTTATAAAATTCAAAACATGTATTAGAGAAAAATATTTACAATACACCATATATTGTGTGATATGTAATTTGATATATTTTATGAGTACCTAATAGAAAATAAATATAAAAATTCTTAAAGACACGGTTAGCCAAGTTATAAATATTATATGCATAAATAGTAAATACGTGTAAAACATTTATGATTAACGAAGCTGCTTCTTAATAATATACTATTTTAGTGCAGGCGCGTCTACTATAATACACTGGGTGCTAAACTCACTGTAGTGTATATTCTGAGGATTATCGAATTTTGGGAAACTGAGTGATTGTACCGATAGGATTTCAAATCTTTCAGAGATCACCATTGATTTTACTATGCCTACCTTCAAGGACAACGGTATCAGTTTTAATTTAGCAAAAGGCTAAAATTATACGTGATATTATAAGTGAGCATGTGTCCCAAGAAAGTGGCATGCCTTTTCTTAGTAGAGGGGAATGCTCTCAGGTCCAGCTGTTGGGTCACACCTTCAAGTGTTTGGTATAAGCTTTTTAAGTGTTTTTACGAGTAGTAGCTAAACCGTTGGATTTTAAAGAACATTTCACCAACATTCTATGATTTCATTGCGACGTTCTTCTTCTGCGATAGCACAGTCTTGTCGTAATAGTCGATCTATTACATACAACTTAGAGATCGTTGCTCAGAAGACGATTTGATAAAAGCAAATGTTGTTTTATTCACTGTAAAATTTATAACACAGTTATTCCAAAAAAATTGCGTACCTATATCGCTTTTATTATTAAAAATTAATTTATTACCGAAGTCAAATGAATTCAATAAAACGTTCAGATGATTTCCCACAATTACATTCACAAGAAAACTGTTTTGTTAAACTTTCTTTGAGAATTTTATGAAATTTATATAGTCCATTGAATAATGATTTCGTGATACGTCGTCCAGATAAGAACATTAAAATGGTACGGCAATTTACTGCAATTTAACTTCTATAGACAAGTTGGGAAAAATTTAACGGTAGGCATAAAGCAACACTACTTACGCTCTTGGTTTGGTATTGTAGATGTATGTGTAATTTTTTTTATTATGTAATACATATGTAAGTATAGCAAAACTGACAAGTACAGCTTAGTACCGCTTCTATAAGAGATTTGAATTTAATATATAAATGTATTAATTAAAAGTAATATATCATTTAACTAAATTTGACTCTTACGCGTGTCTAGTATAAATGTTTACTTTAGTACGTTTTTATATACCAAAAGAATACTCAAAGTGGTCAGAACAATTCACTACTATTAAAATACATAAGTGATTAAGATTGTGTTCATCCTCCCCAAATACTATTCCGTATGTGGTATCGTGTAATCGAATTGTTATCAGGAAATTATTGATCCCTGAATAGTAGTTTGGTGTAAAATGGCTTCATGATAATGGAAGATATAGTCATAATGTTCCTGATCGCAAAACACTTTTGACACAATAGTTTTGAATAATGCATTGTTGTTGTTGTTTAATACACAACTAGTGGATATTGATTGTAACTAAAGATTAAGTTAAAGAGACTATATTCAGCTTAAAATGGCAAATGGTTAGAGCAGTGGCGTATTAATCAGATATTTACAACTTCGAATAAACGTAGACACAAACAAAAGTTTACTAGTGGGGGATTACGTAGGAAAAATACTGAGTTATGAACTTCTCTGCGTTACAAACTGTGTCGTTATTATCAAACCCGGTTAGTGCACCGGTAAGAGGCCTGCTCAAGCCTTTGTCGTGAGATAAGCGTGGGACTTAAATAACTATTTCATGTATAAACTCTCAAATTTATAAATAAATACACACATATATATATACTATACACATAAAATATATATTATTTATAGTTTTTAGTGGGATAAATACAATTGGCTGTATATTTTCTGCATATTGATTTTGTTGAAAATTGTTTTGTTTTTACGATATACTCTTATTACCAATATACTTACATTTTCTTTGCCTCTTGGTTTACATTTAAATGGCTCATAGAAGTGTGGAATAGAGTAATTTTAAATGTTGTTGTATCTCTGCAGTACGTTTTATTACGTGACATCTATAAAACGAAGGTATTAAGGTGTCTTGGAATGGAATGCAATCAAAATTAAGAACGATTACAATTATTCAGAGGAAATAAAGTTTCAGAATCACTTGAAAATTAAGTTTTTATAGAATAACTAGCTGCTCTTGCAGCCCTTGTTCAGCTGATACTAGTAGTCAATAGCTCGACTACAGCTCTTCGTATCGCGTTATGGTTACTTATCAAAATAAAAACTACCATAGGATTTAAAATGTACGAAATTACACATAATACACCTCTCAAATCTGCTGATGGTTCACTAATAACGAACAAGGAAGATATGCTTAAATGGGTAACTCATTTTAATCAGTTACTTAATATAGATCGTTCAGCAGATCTCGATTTTATATGAGCGCTTCCGGAGCGACCACGAGTCTTTTTTCTGGATGAGCCTCTCACCTTATCAGAAGTAGTTAATGCTATTGAAGCTCTAAAGAACAAAAAGGCTGTAGGCGTTGACACTATTCCTGGAGAATTGCTTAAGTATGGTGGGTATTAGTTGCACTTTGCTATATGGCAATTCTTTACAAGAATGTGGGATATTGAATATTTACTTTTGAGTTTTAAAATGTCTTGTATCTGTTGTCTTTATATGAACAAAGGTGATCTTACTGGCTGCAATTCGTATAGGGGCATTTCTTTACTTTCTTCTCCTGGAAAAATCTTCGCTAGAATACTCATGAATCGACTTGCAGAGTTATCTGAAACTGTGTTGCCTGAACCCAATTGGGTTTTCGGCCCAACCTAGGTACATGTGAAGCTATTTTCTCCTTAAGCCAACTGCAGGAGAAAAGTAAAGAACAAGGTCAAGTTTTGTATCTGTGTTTTATAGATCTCAAAAAAGTGTTTGACTGTGTGCCTCGTGGTTAGTACTTACAAAACTGAGCGTTATTGATAAATTTATAAGAATGGTAAGCCTTCATCACGATGGTATGAAATGCTGCGTAGCAGTAAGCGGTGAGCAATCAGATTTTTTTTTTGTAACCTGTGGTGTCAAACAAGTTTGTGTACTAGCTTCTACTCTATTTGCTATGTATTTCTCAACAATTGTGCAAAAGGCCCTCAAAGGCAGCACAGATGGCATTCGCATTCGTTTTCGAATAGATGGAGGAGGTATATTCAATTTAACAGGATTAAAAGTAAAAGACAGTGTTACTAAAACTGAAGTAATGGTGTTCGATGCGTCAAAGATAACATTATTGGATATCAGATTAGACGGTAAGCTTCTCAAGCAAGTGGACCAGTTTAAATAACTGGGCAGTACGGTGACATCTAAAGGCAATATTGATGCAGACATTAAGAACAGGATTGGTGCTGCTTCTGCTGCTTTCGGTGGATTACGCAGCCGGATTTTTTGTTAGCATGACCTAAAGATATCCACCAAGGTAAGCAGCACAGATAAAGCTATTATCCTACCTATACTTTTGTACTCCTCGGAGGCATGGTGTCTATATCGATGGCATATACGCACATTTGACAGGTTTCAATTGAAATGTTTCCGCGACATTATGGGCATTCATTGGTCGGACCATGTTAGACACACTGAAGTTCTTCGGCAAGCTAATGTTTGCGGAAGAGAAGCTTATCTTATGCGTCACTAATTGCGTTGGTGTGGGCATTTGCTGCGTATGCCCGACGACAGGGTTGCAAAATGATTCTTCTACTCTGAAATCCAGGATGGAAAGCGTAAACGTGGTGGCCAGTACCTTAGATATATGGATGTTCAGAAGAGACATATGAAGCAATGCAATATAAAGCCTATATGCTGGGAGTCTTAGGCACAGAACCGCACTGACTGGAGATCCTTGGTACCATGCAAAGTCACTGATTTTGAAAACAGGCGAAGGCTAGGACTTGATATAAAACATAACGAACTAAAAAATAAACCGCCTGCAATAAATAACTTACAACTATGAAAATGCAATTCTGACGTGCGCACAATATAATCGTACGTTTACTGCTAAAATAGGATACATTAGCCACATAAGAGCGAAACATCTGATCTCTTAATCTATTTTTCTCTCTTTCTAGTAGAATAAGTCGCTGTAGCCGAAATCGGCAAGGATGATGATGAATACGCAAATTTTATTAAGATCTGGTTAGTAGTATAGGAGCTTATCGCGGACAAACGACGTGACACGGAAATTTTATATACCTATAAAGATATCACCTTAACGATCCACTGTTGGTTGATAGTTTCCTTCAAAGGGAGGTCATGCTCTTAATCACCACGCTAGTCCATAACCTATTAGCGTTTCATACGTCAAGAAATCCACAATAATAAATCTTTTCCACAAACAAATATGTTATTAGAATATTTCTCAAGGTTTTGATACTCAAATTCACGGTGTTTCCTTCACGACAGCTGATAGTGCTACGAAGTTAAATAAATACACGCGATTCCTGTTCAATTCGTTGCTATACTGGTTCGAATATATATATATATATACTTGACTATAGTAACATGACTTCAAACCTAAACCAGAAATTACGTAATTTTTTTTTATAGTTAATAGTTTTAGCATTATGACCACAATCTCACCTAATGTTAAGTGATGATGTGGTCCAAGAAGGAGGATACATTAAGCCTAATGGACGGTCTGGCTCTTAATTGCAAACGCTGGAACATATCTATAGGTATGTGGTAGCAGATTTTCAACTTGAGGGTGGTAGCTAGCCAGGCGAGGATTACCAAAAGCACTACCGCCATGCTATGGTTTTATCATGATGTTTTCCTTTATCGAAAGCTCAAGCTCATTATAGGTAGCTTAGAATTCACGTCCTTTGACGCGGTATCCGTACACACTACCCTCTGAGCTATTATCGCTTCTAAATATACATAGGTATTTTCAATTTCTTTTATTTACCAAACAATACTAGAAAATACTATGTTTATAATACTTGTATCTCACTTGCCTATAGCTTATGTGCTTTTACAATGTAATCCTTTTATTGTGTAGGTTTTACCAGAGAAATTGGATTTTCCGTACTCCTGGGCGATATATCTTTTATTTCACATGCATTTCGCGCAAATACTGCACACTTCATCGATATGCCTGACACTTTCGTTGGCTATATGGAGATATATTGCGATAAAGTGAGTAAATTATTTACACAATTTAAGATAAACGTTAACGGACAACGCGTGGTTAATAAATATAGATAAGAAATGCAATTTAACGTAAAAATGTTGTCACAATCAAAATTGCCGTTATCGTCAGATCTGCCTTAATTATTTAGGTCTAGATAATGTCGAATGTCTATGTTATATTAAAAAAATAAGATTAACGTAGATGTTTATACAAAATTATTTTTTTAGTTCTTATGTATGTTTATGTTTGTAGACTTAATGATTCAATTCTTACGAAGTAATACTCATTGGTTTAATTAGTAAGCTAAAAATCATTCACATACATATTTTTATTCATTGTATATTGAAAACAGAGACTTGAGAGAGAGTGTTATTTAATAAGAGATATATTACTATTTATAAATAATTGAAAGTGTATTATCGTTCTGAGACAGAAAGTAAAATAATGCAGAGTAACTTGATGATATTTTCTTAAATAATTATTACTATATGATTGTATATGATATACTATTGAAAGATTAATACTTTTCCCAGATACTCGGATAGAAGCCACATACTGTGTACAGAACGCCGATGCAGTATCGCTATTTTGGCGAGTTTTATTTTGCCACCAATACTATGCACACCTACATTTATGGTAAGTTATCCTTTTTGGATCTTCTTCCATTCCGATACGCGTTTCGCTTTCCAAACGTCCTTAGCTAATAATATTCACTGTTTTCCATACAATGTTAATTAACATCGAATAAATAATATGCAAATCATTTGTTTGTTCGACAGGTATTTGATATTCATACCAAGAACGTGACTGATGCATACGGTAACCCAGACATTGCATACCACGTCGACTCTGACTATCAGGGACGACTGTATCAAGCTAATTTCTGGGTTCATGCTGTTCTAATAAAATTACTACCCTGCTCGATTCTGACAGTAATAAGCGTGTGGCTTATAAGAGCACTCTACAGTGCGAATCAACATCAAAAGAATTTGAGGAACTACAGCTCATGTCCTGCGGCCGAAAAGATGGTTAAAAGGCAAAATAAAGCAGACAAACGGACAGACAGGACCACGAAAATGCTGCTGGCTGTACTTCTTTTGTTTCTTGTTACGGAAGTACCTCAAGGAATATTGGGATTGATGAGTGGATTACTGGGATGGTGTTTCTTCAAAAGATGTTATGACTTGTTTGGGGAGTTAATGGATTTTTTGGCCCTTTTGAATGGTGCAATCAATTTCGTGCTGTACTGCTCAATGTCACGACAGTTCCGGCAAACTTTCAGGCAGATGGTACTACAGCCCCCTCTAGCACGTTTCTTGCCACCGGCTGCTTCGCACTCGGATTCGCACATCCAGAATACGTAAGTTCTATCTTCTTGTCTACCTGTATACTTGTATCGTTTCGCAACAATGCATATTATTATGTACGCTTTCGTTGTTATTTAATTTGATACTTAAATTGTTTGAAATTGCATGAGAATTTATTATTATACCAAAATAAACTTCGCTTAAATGTTTATCATGAGCTATGAAATTGTTTCCTCCCTGCAGGTATACAGAAAAGATAAAAAGGTAACAGCACGCCAGCTCCAATATTCGTAAATATGTATATGTGAGTAACATTGCATCGCATTTCTAATGTAATGAATTTATTTTATAAATAGGCGTTTGTTTTCTGGCATGTTTATTAGTTATATTTATATTAACTAATTGTTTATAATTTATATAATAATATTTTTGTATGTATGTATTAGCTGTTACATGCATCTTTGCTTGTATTATTTATATATACATATATTAATAGAGTGCCATGCAATTTAGGCATATTTTCTCATTTTCCTTACGACTATAAGTATTATTATGTAAAAATATATGTATGCGAAGTTATATCTATATGGCACCATTTTTTATCCAATTATATTTAACTTATAGCTATATAAGCACATTTACTATTTTATTCACATTTATTCAGTAAATATCTAACGAATTTATATAAAATTGAAGAAGATCGGTATTAGTGTTTGTTGTCTTTCAAAAACTTTTTTATAAAAGTAGAGCATTTTAATTACTATTAATATTAAAATAATTTTGTTGCACAGTAAAATATTTTATATCCTTTTAATCAATTATAAAGTTTAACTTTACTCACTTTAAGAATTGAATTAGGGATTCCTTATTTATGTTTAGGTCCGTACATAGGTTAATTTAATGTCCCAGATATTTTACGACTGATCAATATTATACATAGTTAATACAAAATATAGGTAGAGTAAATATAAACGCATAAATAGTAAAATCGTTTAAAACATATGGACAAATAACAATAATAGCAATGACGACTTAGTGACAGGAAGTAGCAATTGCTTAGTTGTATGAAACAGTGATTAATTAGTAATAGTGTGCATGGTCCATGCGTCGATTGTCGTGAGTTCGAATTCGTGTTTTTCCGCTGTAGGAAAATATCGCTGTGAAACTAGATTAGCTACCATCCTTTAATTAATCTATAAAAATCCTAAATAAAATCTATTATCAAGCATCTGTAAGTGTGTTCCGGTAGCTGTACTTGCAAGCTATTTTCTTAACTAGACAAGCCTGTAACTATCGTAGGCCACGTCATCGTTTAAAGTATCCTCTACACGTCAACAGATGCATCTGCAGACGTCATCTTCATATGCGTCCGCCGACCTATAGAGGGGGTAATTTGCGCGGCTGTTGTAGGTATTTGACGTCTATACATCCGGCTCGAATCCGATTGTTGTCGGTTTTTATATCACGGATCAATGGGTTTTGGGCACGAACGTCCGACGTCTATCCACACGTCTGACGACGCATCAGTTTGATCGCAGTTGCGATTAAAACCTTCTTCTTTTCCATTTATTTTTAATAACTCTACTGCGATGCACACGCAAGTAGTAGTTAAAAGTACTAAATAAATTAATAGTTGCGGCAGCTACGGTGTCAATATCCATTTTTTTAAACATTACGTGCGAGTTGCGTCTGTCGAGAATGAACGTGTGCGTGTGAATGAATGCGTGTTATCGTGGCATCTGCTGATGCATCTGTCAGCGTCCGCGGACGCATCTGTAGACCTGTACAGGAGACATTATTTTAAGTAAGATTGCGACTACAAGCCTAAAACTTGAAACAAGTAATCCTCTTAAACGACTTAAATCATATTGATAATATTTTTAAATGCTATGAAGGCGCCCAAACGACTCTTAACTATATAATTAGACTCGTTAGTGCTGGTGTTATTGACGTTCATAATTTATACATTTTTTGCTATATCTACGATTAACGATACCTTAAGAACATTCAGTTTCTATGATAAGAATATTAATTGTATATATTAAGACGTTGCAAATGTCTTACTTTCTTCATAATGGTTAAACAACAATCTCTATGACAGATCAATATGCAATTTGTGATAACAACCATATGAATGTGAAATGCGTTATTGAGTAATATATAATATGTCAAAAGTATCACTGGCATTAAATCACAAATACATTGATATTTGTGTATTAAACTAGAAACCGAAGGAATACAGCACGATTTATATTTAAAGTTTTCTAGCGGATCGTGCACGCATAAGTTATTCTCCTACAGACTTCTTGGTTTCTTAACTTAACTTCTTACTTTCACAAACTTATAAACAATATTTTTAGGTTGTTAAATAAAAAAACTCTTACTAAGTTTTTCTTTACTATAATTTGTTTTTGTCGACGTATTTGACGCAAGTTCTGTGCTTTTTCCCCATCCCAAAAGTACTGTACACGTGTCTGAAGAAGTTTTGGCAATAAATGTACAAGCTGAGAGGCTGAAAAGAAAGGATTAGATATAATATGAGCAACTATTATATGTATAAATATATACATTTTGCGTATTGGAAACAGTTGTAACGATTTGGGTGAAATTTTATAGTTATATAAGTTTTTTTCTTCTCGATTTCATCTAAAATAAAAAAAAACAATAATGTTAATTATATTTGACTTTTTTAATTTACATAATCAGTTTATACATATGGTAACATCATAAAATGTGGCTGTGTCATCAATATGAGATGCGCATTTAAACATATTTTTAAACACAATTTAAAAAACCCGACCAAGCTCGGCGAACGCACCCAGGTGATGTTTTTTATGTGAGAAATCTTAAAAAACAGACGATATACTAAAAATGTGCTAGAAAAAAGAAAATCATAATTCTGAATATTGACAAAGGACTATTTACCGAGTCATACCATAGCTAGGAACCACCTACGTAACTCCATAAGTAAAAGAAGTAATCACAAAAATTAATCAAAGCGTTTAGGATGATAAGACTATAAAAATGCTGTGCTATTTTATTCGTCCTGCTAATTCCTAAAATCGCTCTACTAGTTTCAATTAAATATTGTAAATGCGTTAATTATGGAAAAAACAAAATAATTGTTATTCCCCCGCTAAAGCAATCCAAATGGCAAAAAGTTGGTAGGGCTGGGCTTAAGCTATGGGATCCCCTCATACCAATACCAAAGAAAAGGAAGCTTCACTTACTTAGCGGTGGTCCGAGGTTCCAAACGATGAAACTAGTGCCAACAATTTCGACATAGGCCGTTTATAACACACAGGTATAAAGGATTTTTCTGAAATTTTATATATATATATTCGGTAGGTCTGAGAATCGGTCGAAATCTATTTTTCATATCCCTAAATGATAAGGGTGGTCAACACCAAATATTTTATTTTTATTTGTTTGACAAAAAGAAAAATATATTTTGTTATGATGTGGCATTGAAAATACAACCCTAAATTTTCACCCTCATTCTGTCATTTTAGAAGAAATAATTTATAAGACTAAAAACGTTTGTTGGATCGGCTAGTTGTGAATAATTTTTAGTTATCTATAAAATATACACTGAAATAGTGTAAAATTTTCCAGTCGTGTTTTCTTGATATTCCTAAAATCAACCATAAAAGCAAATGAACCTCACTATGGTAACGCATTGATTGTTATTTAAATTATTCTTTCTTTCAAATTTGCGGCGTAGCAAGGACGTCGAATATAAATAATGAAACTTCTTATCCTCATAATTGGTGATAAAAGTTCCCTGAGAATTGTCCCAAACATGTGTATCGTTTGGTTGAATTTGAAAGATACGGTAGATAAATAGAAACCATAGATGGATGTTCTACATATTGATTATTGGAAAGGGTAGATATAGCAAGGTCTGCTAGGCGAAATCGCAAAGATATAAAAAAAAATGGTCACGCTTTAGATATAAATACAAATTACTGTTGGTAAAATTATCAAAGTAAATTTTACTTCTATTCGGTCACGCATCTTTTGTAAATGTGAGCCTATTTTTTGCACTTGTTCCTTTATCTCGACAATTTATTTGGTAGATATGAGGTGAATATTTTTTTAATAATAGTGTCAGAACCTATTGCTTAATCTATTTTATGTTATAATAATATCCTGTTTAATGAATACAGTTGAATACAACATTTAGCAAATGTGCTAAAAATGTTGTTTCAGTATTTTATTAAAATATAAAAATAATTAGAAGCAATTACTGAGTAAACTATAATTACTATTTCTGTACTAAGATCAGTATACCTAAATCCATTAGATTTAGAGTTGTCCATTTTTTTGTTAATTATTCAGGCAATGGATTTCATCTAATTTTTATTTCGGCTACCGCTGGTATGGATCTGGATAGCGGGTGAAAAGAGGAAACAAAATGGTTGACAATCGTGACTCCGTAATCAGATCGGCCTATATTAACACGTGAACGGGTTTATTTCGCTACGCACAGATGCTGTCTGTACACCAATATTTTTCATTTATCAACGTTTACGAAAATGTACAAATTAAAAATTATTTTTTTTTAGCTTATTACTAGTATATATCTACACTAGTAGGTTTTATAACGTCGACCATATTTGTAAGCTTTTAGGTAACTACAATTCTACCAATCCAAGCATTTATTATCTATACTTATGTTATTTTGAAAGAAGTATATACTTTATTTATCCAATTTGAACTAGATTTTTGATGGTATAAGTTCTTTTGTTTATTATCTTGGGAGCTGAACGTATAAGAAAGTAGAAAATTTCTATATCCTTACAAAAAAATTATTACTCAAGCATTACCTAATCCCCAGGTTCCTAATCCCCACTATTCACAATTTTCTTATCAACCATGCTTACTCGTCAATTACGTTGTAGGCAAGTATCTAAGGTGTCAAATGATTGTAAATGCCAAATTGAAATTAACACAAAATAGTTCCCTATTGTACACGAAATGTTTAAAAATATTTTTGAAAATAAAGTATTTCTAAAAAAACCTCTGTGATATCAAAAACGAGATCAAAAGACTACACTGCTTTTCATCGCAAACGACATGATTGCTTTCCAATATCCAAAGCCTATTGCTGGCCTGGCTTTTGGTATCTGTATATACTCTCGATATTATATTTTGTTGTATGTTTATTTTCTTGTTTGATCTGTTTGATTGCTAGTGCGCTTTTAACCTAGAGACCTACTGAACCAATTTAGATGACTTTCTACACGCTTTTTATTAGCTTCACTTGTATGTTTGTTTCTATGTTTGTAACCGACTCCTTTAAACTTGATTTTGACCCACTTTAAA
Organism: Actias luna; assembly: GCA_039707435.1. NCBI lineage: Eukaryota > Metazoa > Arthropoda > Insecta > Lepidoptera > Saturniidae > Actias > Actias luna. The sequence continues at coordinate 7,578,623 of JAZHAC010000006.1, read as the reverse complement.
CGGTCAGATTTCATGTAAATTTCGTAGACTTATCGAGGACCGATGACAATACACTAATTTGATAAGATTATTCCATTATTTACGCGGACCAAGTTTTGTTAGTTTATATAACTTTCATCTATAGACGATAAGGCAGGAATTGATGTTAATTACAATCAATTGTAATGAATGATGATTGAGCTACCAATTAATTTTGTTCTAATAAAAATAATAGTTAAAAAAACCTAAAAATCACGTTTTTATAGAAAACGAAACTAAAAAGTAGAAAATAAATTTTAATAAATTAGAATAAAGAATAGTGTATTTTTTAATAAATATAAACTAATAATAGTGTAACAGTAGAAAAAATGTATTTTATTAAAAAAAGCTTGGACGCTTTTTGGGATATTATCGAAATGAAATCCTCTACTCATATCTATCAATAAAATATTTATAACTATTGACACCATGCACCTCACTCTTTTTTTAATATAAATTACATTTTTTGTTATTGACACTATTATTCATTTATATTTATTTAAAAAAATTACACTATTCCTAATTCAAACTTTAATAAAATTTATTTTCTATTATTTACTTTTATTTTCTATAAAAGCATGCTTTTTACCTGTTTATAAACTATCATTTATTTATACAATAGGTGCATTCTAATGTTGCTTTTAAGTTTCTAATTATTACTATTCGAATTTTGTTTACATTAGATAATTATAAATAGTTTACTAGAGCGGAACCACGAGTATAGATAGTATATCGTAAAGTTCTAAGCGATTTGTTAATTAAATAGATTGTTAATTGCAAATACATTGTTTCAGTGCGAAGACATCAATACCTTGAGGGCGGATCACGCAGCGGAACGCTCCCGTCATATGTGAACATTTCTTGTAAGGGCTCGAGCAAGTGAAAGCCTCGATGTGATTCCGTGACAAATTTTAAGGCCTCCAATGACTTACTATTCAGTGTTGTGTGAGTAATAAATCTATACGTGTAATTTATTGACAATTTATTTAATATGTACAATACGATAGTTGCATAGACCGTGATTTTCAGTAGTTATTTTTATGATATTTTTTTATTAATTAAAATCTTTTTTTATATTTGTAATCATATTCATGTATGGAGTCACATAGAAGATATAATTATTAATTAAGGCATAATATAATAATAATTAATAGAAACAAAAAATTGGGACGGAAATGAGCGGATTTACGTTTATCTACTTTACGGAGAGTACATAATGGTAAAAAATGTTTAGAATTTTAATTAACTAGCCTACCTCACGTACAGACAACATGTTTTTTACATTGTTGTTATCATATTATTAAGACACATATCTAAAGGCAGATCTTACAATTATTAATTAAAAATCTTCATTCGTCTTTTTCTTAAACCTTGAAATGCTACCACAAAAATAAGCCACATTATTAAAAATATTTTCGTACGTGTATACAGTTGAAATGATTATATTTTACTTGGTAATGTAAATAAATAATTAAAAAATAATTATAATTCTAAAATTTAAGAGCGAGCCTACAGTCTCATTGTTATTCCTATCCTAGAAGTTGAGGTAAATACACTACTTATTTCGACCTATGGGCATATAATATCTGTTGTACTCTCAACTCTGTTCTCAATATAAAAAATATTCATGTTACAAAAAAAATGTAACCCATTTGAAATTACTAATATACTGAGTAAATAATATTGTCTAATTGTATGAAAATTTAATATAACCATATTTTATAGGTAACTTTCGCTGTTATATATGTATATTAGTAAATCGTTGATGGTTTTAAGAGACGTTTGTATCATTCTTTAAGTCTGATGATTATTACTGTTAATTATTAGTAGTATAACGATGTTTGCATTTTCAAGACAATTTGTAATGGTTATCTTTAACATTGACGTTTAGCTTATTAGTAGATAATTAATTAATCAACTTAGAACGTAAATATACAAATAATATTGTAATGATTCACATTGAAATTTTGACTTTTTTCTTTAAATCTTGAAAAAGAAAATAAAAGTTTGTTCATTCATTAATTTGCTTATATTTTACATAACCATATAATTTACCAAATTACACAATTACATGATTCAATTTTACAAAATTATAAATATTGATGTCTGTACATTTTATCAAGAATGTGGATATTAAAATAAAGTTTCTACTTCTCTGTCTATAAATAAGCTTAGGATTTTGAATAAGAATATGACAAATCTGAAAGTATATAATTGTTTAATTTATTACCTTTTTCTAGTTATTCTGGTACATTTGAACATTATTTTAAGAGCTATTCTTACAATGTGCATATTGATTTCTTAGGTTTACGCGAATATTATTCATTGAAATAAAAATAATTTAAACGGATTTTATCGCGGTCCGCCCCGTGACCACGAAGGTTGAAAAGCTTTCGAAACGTCGGGATCAAAATTTAAAAAATTTAATAAATAACCGCGATAAAATCCGTTTAAATTAGTTTTATTTCAATGTGCATATTATTCACCACGCCCACAAAGTATACAGAAAACAATAATAAGCATAAATTAGAATGTTTTTTGTTTTATGGAATAACGTGCATATTGAAAAACAATTACAGATGAATTTAATTTCTTCTGCGAATGCATATAAAATATTGTTATATTACTTCCATATGCAAATACGATACGGGCTTCTGTAAATTATATGTACCTGTAGATCTGTCACGTTTAAATTACAATTGACAATGGAGATGCTTCCCAAAGATAATGTCGGTTATGACTAAAATATAATATGTAAAACTTTATAATTTTGTTTTTGTTATTGTATATTTAGTAACCTGCTTTAATGTTGATTAATTATGATAATTATTGTGAGTGTGAGAAAAGAGAATTTATTCCTAGCATTTAGCACGCAATTAGCGTCTAGCACGTTAGAGGATACATATTACAGATTACAAAAGGGTGGATTGTGAACAAGTGGTGGTAGGGCTGTTTCGAATACCTGCCTGGCTAGCTACTACCTTCAAGTTGAAAATTGTACCAGTTACCAATAGGTATGTTCCGGCAGTCGCACTTGAGAGCAAGGCTCTCCACTAGGCTTAGCGTGCGTGAGCCATATCGTCACATAACATCAAGTTGATTGTGGTCACAACGCTAAACCTATAAAAAAGTTTAATTAGAGTTTCTGGCAGAACTTTAAACAGGCATGTCGCAGTTTCTATTTATATTCATAAATATCTGTTAATTAATCTTTTACATTCGTAGTATTTTACTTGGTATAGTTAGATTATTTATACTAATATGATAAGAGGAAAGATTTGTATTTTTGTTTGTAATGAATGAACTCATGACCTACTGAACCTATTTCATTTTTTTTTATACTTAAGGTTTAGCATTATGGCCATAATCTCACCTGATCTTAAGTGACGATACGGCCCAAGTTGATAGACACGCTAAACCTGTGAAGGAACTGGCTATCAAGAGCAGCAGCCGGAACACACCTATCGGTATTTGGCGGCAGGTTTACAACTTGAGGGTGGTAGCTACCCAGGGCATTAGAAAAAGCCCTACCACCATGCTATAGTTTCCTCACGATGTTTTCCTTCACCGAAAGCTCAAGCTCATTGTAGGTGCTTGAATTCGAACTCACGCCCCTTGACGCGAAGTCGTACACACTATCACTGAGCTATTATCGCATCAAAAATTCTTTCACCACCAGAATGCTACATTAGTCCTGAGTTACATAGGCTATATAACATTTTTTTAAATAAAAATGATTAAATAAAATGTTAGTTCCACGCGAACGGAGTTGCGGACACAGCTAGTTTTTCAAAGGAGAAATGCATTCTAAATTGTAAGTGAATACATGCATTTTGGGGTACCACACGAACTCCATAGTCAGTTCTACTAAGGGCAGTATTGTTTGATATTTACAGATTAGTAACATAATCTACTAGCATTGACAAAGTTGTGTATGTGTATTTGCTTTTGCATTTCAGTGCCAAAATATTTGAACGCATAATTTTTTGTATACTAATACATTTCGGTATATGACGAAATATATTATAGTCATCATTGTCGCAGCTTCTGCGTATATAGCTGGACATAGATAGGCCTCACTGAGGTTTACTACTGAATCCGATGCAGGCACTGATGCCTTTCGTAACTAACTCGTTGCTTACATCACAAAATAACTAACTTTTGAATACAAAATTTACTTCGAATAGTATGTTTTATACGCAAATTAATACGTGACTGATTTATAATAATGAAGGTAATGTAACCACAAATGTATCATAACATTCTTCAGGCACTAGATTTTTTTTTAACGGAATTTGATATAAAGAAAATACATTATCCGATGACATGAAATTTAATTACATTTACAAACATTTGAACCGGTAACTGAAAAAGAGCTTTTCAAACGCTTTGTGAATTGTAATAAAGCTTGTACTAATTTATTTCACCAAAATAGTGTTTCTTGGAATTGTAATATTGAACATTATCATACTAATATTATAAATGAGAAAGTAAGTTTGTTTGTTTGTTTCGCTTTCATGCTTAATCCGCGAAATCGATTGTGATGAATTTTGGTACAAAGATAGATGGAACCCAGGAGTCGGAGATAGACAACTTTTCACGTGAAATCTTTATTGGATGTGGCGTAAATACAGGAATAAACTTAGTATAATTTTTTTATGGCGTCATCTATTTGTTTGACAAATTCGCTATTAACGCGAGCGAAGCCGCACGTAAAATCTAGTTAACTTCATGGAGGAGTTTTCTAGAGAAATAAAAATATTACGTGTAGATAATGTATAACAAAGCGATCGCACGATGTAATTACATTTATAAGCATTCCTATACTCTCCTAACATGAAAACGTTTTTAATTTTCTATAACGGTGACAATCGAGTTATGTATTGACAGTCATCACGATCATATAGGCATAATACTGTTTAGGCAGCTGGATGTATACTAACTAGATCGCAATTGCGGTTTCAGTAGGATGAGTTTTATGTAAATCAATTAGTAATAAATAAATAAAACTGGCACAGAATTTGACAAACCAAAAGAGATTTACTGTGACAGGGTTGATGGCAGTAGCGACAACTTGAGCACTAGCGATTTTTATGCAATGGTGGCTCAGTTGGTGGTGTGTACGGACCCCGCGACAATGGTCGTGAGTTTGAAAATACCTACAGTTAGCCTGAGCTTTCGGTGACGGAACATATCATGCGAAAACCATAGCATGGTAGTAGGGCTTATTCATATGCCCACTTGGCTAGCTACCGCCCTCAAGTTAGTAAAAACTATTAAATACTGATTATAGTGATTTGTTATAAAAACACAACATTCCACTCGAATCGTTGCCATAATTTCTTAATCGCTCATATCATAAAGACCGAAGCTTAATAATTGGAACAAAAACTCATCTAAATAACTGAAAGGACTACACCTGATCATTTTAAAAATGCTTTGAGGTTTTTTGTTAGCCTGTGATTGAATATTAAATTGGGTACATTAGGGGTGTATGGGGTATCGAATACCTTCTGAGTTAGCTAAGCAAACCTCACATGCACACGGTGCACCCTGCCGAATAATACCAACGAAGTTCTGGCAATTGTTGGTCCCAAATTTGATTTTGGTCATGTCGGTTAACCGTGTAGTCCTTGATCCGTCATAGCTTGATGGTAGTGTTATTGCCCGACTGGTTAGCGACCATCCTCTGGTTAATCTGCCACAAAATATAGGTTCACCGTGAGTCTTTGTGTTCGGGCATAGTGAACGAGTACTAGCTATTTCCACCAAGGTCAGCAACATGGCTGTAACACCCCTGGTGCTGCGACGGTGCAAAGGGGAATATAACCATTTACCATCAGATGGCCCGTCGGCCTGTTTGCAGTTCATTAGGATAGAAAAATAACTTTCACATACGTGCAGTTGCGTAGTTGGTATCTCTAATAAGTTTACCTCTTATTTATTATGGCGAAACATTTTAGAAACTATACAGTATCAGTAATTATCCTTAATGTAAGTTATAGAAATACAAAGCTTAATATTAAAACAAACGAGTTTTTCGTCGAATTTACGTGTGATACACAAAAAAGATACTAAAACAGGATCCGGTTAATTTAATTGCTTATAAGAGGCAGTCTATAGCGTTCCAATGATTTATTCATGCATATATTAATAAAATGCACATATCATAGTTAGTTCGTCTTTGAGTTGTAACTCTCTTTTTAGTAGATTGCTTTTAACTCTAGATTCCATTTCCATGTTCAAATTAGAACTGTGATTGTTTTTTTCGAACTAAACAACGATTTTTTCATAGTTATTATTTACATAGTTTTTTTAAGATGGTGGAAAGGCTAAGCCTAGTGGAAGCACTGGCTTTCAAGTGCAACTGCCGGAACATACCTATAGGTATTTGATAGCAGATTTCGGAATTTTTGGAACTTGAGGGTGGTAGCTATCCAGATAGGCATTAGAAAAAAACCTACTATCGTGCTATGGTTTCAGTATGATATTTTCCATCACAGAAAGCTCAAGCTCATTGCAGGTGGTATCGAACTCACGTCCCTTCGCTTCCTTTGTCCCTTTGCATGCTGTTTGTTGACTTGAATAATCTTTACAGTTTTACCGAGATTTAGTGTGACTCTAGTCGATTTATAGTGTACTTATAAATCTGATTAAATTAAATAACGAGTTCGAGAATAAGTTTTTGCTGCATTCTAGATAATTTTTTTATTGTTGTGTTTTGAATTTACAAAATTATTTCATAACCTCGGCTGTTATCTTCAGTTCGAGATCTTATTTGTATATACAATAACGTTTAAATACATGTTAGCCGTGGGATCTTAATCATAATTAAAAGAGGGCGCTTAAACATAGATTACGTATAGGATGATCACTCATACTTATTGCAGTATAGATAGTTGTAAAATAACACCGCAGGTTGACTACAACAATAAGAATCTATCATAAAATTTACGTGCCTCTTTTGGATGGACACGTATTGTTACTCTCATTGAGTTATGTTATAAATGATAAAAATATTATATTATATTGCCTTCACTTAGATATAATTTCCGTGTCCAACCACTAGGTTACATTTATGTTAAATCTTTTAGTAACGATTAAATTTGTTTAATTTTAACGCGATTTCTGAAATTTTTATCCAATTTTATAAATATTTGCTTCATTTAATTTATTATTTAATAAATAAATAAGCAAGGGAACATTATTAAAGTGGAAATATAATCCGGTAAAGTACAGTAGCTACATTGTAGGTTTCGTTATATATTGTACATCAAAAATAATTATTAATTAGTTACTATGTTTTTTTTTTTTTTGTTTATATTATACATGTTTTTCTGTACACTCATCTATGTTCTGTAGTTTCTATATACAATAAATTTATAGTGTAAATAAAAATAAAACAAAATTATGAAACACAATTAATGATTGACTTTAAGATAAAATGTGAAACTGAGCTCAATGATACGGTTATTAGTTTTTACGTGAACTTTTTTTGACATAATATACGGGATAGATTCGTAACACTACAAACAAAATCGTTATCTGTTGATTATAGCTTTTAACCAAAAAATATTTTGTCGTCGATTTGTATTTGTAAATATTATCAGGTCAGTAATGAATTTACGATAGGTATAGAGAGTTCGATTTCAACCGCGGTCGTGAACGGACGTGTCCGTGAGCGCTCGTTGATTGTTCTCGAAACCAATCGCTGCGCTTTACCGCGCCGCCTTTTGTTTCTTTGTGTTATTCTTACGTCTTATCGGCAATAATCCGTCTATTATTGCCGATAATAAAGTTCGTGTTACCGATAATTAGTTTATTCTTAAACTCAATCTATTGTTTGGCTATCGTGTTAATATTACATTGTGAGAATTCTCGTAGTTTATTATTTTGAATTCAAAGTATTGTTTGTCGTTATCGTGAAACAGTGCAGTGATAAAAGTGCCGCCTCTGTAAGTACGCCGGTCACCGGCTGCCAACAAAGGTAAAACTTAATTTCCATTAAGCCTTTTACTACTTTTACAGGCAAGGTCTCAGATATTGTTTATTATTATTTATTTTTTTCTTTATATTTTGCACGTGCACTAGATTGTATTTAAATGTTATTTCGTCGAACTGTAGATAGTTCGTTTAACTATTGCTAGCCGCGCCCCCCTGCCCCTCAGGCAGGGAGGTTTTTTATACAGGTTTCCATTTAAACCTACGTTACACCAAGGCTGCTACCGGAATGGCAAACCGCTCAGAGCTTTTGCTAAATAGGTTCCGAGTCTTCGTAGACAAGATACACCCAGAGCTCTTTCAAGAGTTCCTTGCTACCCAGCCCCAACCACCGCAAAATGTGCGTATCCCGGCAGCGGCGGTAAATGCGCTCGCGCGCACCCGCCCTCCTTCTCCGTCCCGCACTCTCGGGACCTCTAGTTCTCGCTCGCAATCGCGTTCCCCAACAAGGAATCTAAATTGTCATTCACAGGCACCTGTCTCTCCCATGCTACCTACTTCCCAGGTACCAACGCCGCGACAATTCGAGCAACTTATCTCATATGCTCCGCATGCGATCCTTACGGCGAATTCATTCTCGCCACTTAACCCGGACCCGACACCAACCAACGAGGCAGACATGGAGGAGACCGATTCTATTAATATCGACAGCGACTTCACGCTAGTCAGTAGGGTCACACCTAAAAATAAAAGGGTACTTTCACCAGAAACTACCGAACCGAAAGTAGCCAAGACCTGGCGGACCGAAAGCACCCGCGTCCCTGCGACCCCTTCAATCTCTGCGACTCCTGTTCCTGGCCCCGCGGCCTCGAATGAAAAAGCAGTCCGCCACCACCACCCGTTACTATCGCTGACAAAGCAGCTTGGTTAAATATTTCCACGCAGCTTAATATTAAAAAAATCCGTTATACTAGCGCCCGTAGCACCCCTGCCGGGATTCAAATTAAAGTCCCTACGCCTTTAGATTATAAAAATCTCACCGCCTTCCTTAGAGAAGGAAAACACCAATTTTTCACTTTCACACTGGAAGAAGACCGTTTACTGCGCGTGATTATTAGGCGCGTCCCCAAAGAACTCCCCGAGGAGGAAATCATTGCGTCCCTTAAGGAACAAAACTTTCCGGTCCACCAGGTACACCGCATGTACCACCACATAACAAAAAAATTGTTCGACCTTGTTCTTGTCATCCTAGACCGCTCCAAGGAAGGCAAAGAAATCTTCTCGCTTAAATCCGTGTGCGGCCTCTCCGGCATCACTGTCAAGTTACCGCACAAAAAACACAGCCCTACTCAATGCCACAATTGCCAATCGTATGGCCATTCTTTCCGCAACTGCTTCATTAAGCCGCATTGCGTCAAGTGTCTACAAGATCACTCTACTAAGGAGTGCCCACGTACCCCTGAGTCCCCCGAACCACCAAGCTGCGTACTATGCGGCAAAGCCGGGCACTGTGAACTTTCGTAGGTGTGAACGTGCTCCACGCACGAGACGCACGCGTTTTCCCACACAAGCGCCTTCAGCGCACTCAGCGGCTGAACGTACCGCACCGCCGCCACTAATATCTTATCAGGATTTCCCGAGCCTGGGCAAGCCAGCGCGAGTCACTTCCGCGAACCCATCTCTTCCCCAAAGACCCACACTAACTCCGACCAACGCGTGGACTACCAATCAGCAGCCTCCGAAGGCTAAACCCGCGAAAGTCACCGCGGCCGGCCCTTCTACTGGTTTCAAAGGCATCGACTGGCTCGCCGAACTACTAGAAGAACACTCCGTAGATGATATCATTGCGTTCGATGACATGATTAGCGCTAGTCAAGATTTTGGCCGTCTAAAAGCCATTAAGTGCTTCCCAGGCATTGCAAAGACTATGCAACGCCTTATCCGCGCTTCTCCTAAATAAACTCGCAATGGAGGATAAGATTAGACCCCGAGGCCTATCTTTGTCCTTTTTTAACGCGCGCAACCTGAAACCCCAACGCGACTTGGTAGCTAGCTTCCTTAAGGAGCGGCAAATATATGTGTTTCTAGCACAAGAAACTCTTTTAAAACCGAGCGTTCGCAATCCCGCGATTGCGAACTACAAGATAGTAAGAAATGATCGTATCGGCGTAAGAGGTGGCGGCACGCTCATATACTATAGAAAGTCACTGTATTGCATGCCAATAGATCCTCCCGAACTTACAAATTTAGAAGTCTCGGTGTGTATAGTGGGTATGACCGGTCATCCCACTATCTTTATCGTTTCCGCGTACCTTTCGCCTAATAAAACTCTCCTCCAGTCGGATCTGGAGACGCTTTTCGCGCTCGGTGACTCTGTTATAGTGGCTGGCGATCTAAATAGCGGGCACATTCAATACAACAACCCGCGTACTACCACTAATGGTAGGACACTATACTGGCTAGAAAATGCGCTTACCTTCGATGTAATTGCTCCTTCAGAGCCAACTCATTATCACGCTAACTGCCGCCCTTCAGTTTTAGATATAGCTATTTTAAAAGGGATCGCGCTTCAAGTACGGCAAATCGAAGTCGTACATGAACTAGATTCCGATCACCGCCCAGTAATTCTGCAACTAGGCCACCCGGGTGACCACACTCCCGCTTCAGTCAATGTGATTGACTATCCAAAACTCAGACACTATCTCTCAATTAATCTCTCTTCTCCTCATTTAGACAATATCCCCGACGAGATAAAGTCTGTGAGCGATGCCGATGTGGCGATTGACTCCCTGGTAGGTTACCTCCAGAATGCCAACAGAGAAACCTCAAAAGAGGTAAGGGTGGCAAATGATCGCCGCTTCATACTTCCTGATGACATTCGAAGACTGATCACGGAGAAAAACGCCGCGACACGCGCCCACGATTCTTATCCGACGGAGGAAAATCGCGTACGGCTACGTAGCCTACAAAGATTAGTTAAATCTCGTATCTCTGAACTCCGTAGTCAAAGATGGGACAGCCTCTTAGAGGAAATCAAACCGTCTCATCTCGCCTTCTGGGATCTCGTTCGTAAACAGAAGAGCAGCTATTCGTCCGCAATGCCCCCGTTAGATAGAGGCCCCGGCAATCTGCCCACCTTCGAAAGTATTGACAAGGTAGAGTATCTCGCCGCCACTCTCGCACAACAGTGTTCCCCTAATCCGTATGAATATCATACCATAGATGCCGCACATTTTGGGAGGGTCGATCGAACAATTAAATCAATAAGAGAGACCGCCCCCATCGAAAACTTAGATCCGGTTACAACTGACGAAGTACTCGCGATTATAAAAGCCCTTAAACCAAGGAAAGCCCCCGGTCCCGACGGAATCAGAAATGAAGCCCTCAAACTTCTCCCTGACAAACTTATAGTTCTTCTGGTCTGTATCTTCAATGCGGCCATAACTCACTGCCATTTTCCGGCCGCTTGGAAAATGGCAACGGTAATAGGTATCCGTAAACCCGGAAAAAAGGCATCCCTTCCGGAAAGCTACCGCCCGATAAGCCTCCTCAATACGATTGGTAAAATATACGAGCGACTCCTTCTGAACCGACTTCAATCAACTGTCTCAGACAAATGTCTTTTACCACACGAGCAATTCGGCTTTTGACCCAAGCACTCGTGCACCCACCAAGTGCTCCGCCTCACGGAGCATATTCTCTCCAATTTCACGGAGTTACAGCACCCTAGGCGCACACTTGCCGTATTTTTTGACATAGCCAAAGCTTTCGATAAGTTCTGGCACGAAGGTCTCATATTTAAACTCAATCTCTTACAAGTTCCGGACAGGCTAGTCTGCATAATCCTTGACTACCTATCGGACCGCTCCTTCTGCTATAAAGCAGACGGAGCCCTATCCTCGCCTCACCCAATACGCTCAGGAGTTCCCCAAGGCTCTATCCTAGCGCCTTGCCTGTTCAACTTGTTCGTTAGCGACATTCCCGAATTCTCCAACATCGCAGCAGGCTCCTATGCAGACGACACAGTCATCTTAAGCTCGGGCAGAAATAGGATTCATTTATATTACCGCGTCCAAAGGGCCGTCTCTACGTTTGGGTCCTGGTGTCTCAAATCGCGCATAGGAATAAACCCAGACAAAAGTGCGGCTATAATGTTTGATCCTCACGCGAGGAGGAATATAAGAAAAACATTACACCTTTTCGGTGTCAATATCCCCTGGACTAATCATACTAAATATCTTGGTGTAGTATTAGACAGGCGCCTAACCTTCAACAAACATATAGATTACGTTCAGAAAAAAGCCTCCACGGCTATGGTTCTGCTACGCAATCTTACCTCTTCTAAGAGCAAAATGTCACTCAGACATAAGCTCACAATATACAAAGTATGCATCCGTCCCATTCTTACTTATAGCTGCCCCGTATTCGCTCACGCTTCGCGCACCACCCTTTGCAAACTACAAGTGTTGCAAAATAAATTCATGCGTATAGCCGTCCAAGCTCCACCCTATGTCCGCAATGTAGATTTACATAAAGATATGGACCTTCCGTCCATATATGCATATATCAAAGATGTCACAAAGAAATTTTTCGAAAAGGCCGAAGTTCATCCGAACCCCAAAATAGTACACTTACTTAGCTACACTCCTAATCCGTATGCTAAACGCTTCGCACGCCGGCCACGTAACTGCTTTACCGATCCCGTCGACAAAATAACAAGATTGAACGCGCTGCTCCCTGCCGTCTCCACCAATTTCACGTGTCCGCGCACACGCCCGCGTGACCGCCGTTCTCGCCGCCGAGGTCGAGCGGTAAATTTCGCTCCCGCACACCCACCGCGGCCTCCCTCTACAGATGCTTGAGCCTAGGATCGATCCTCCGGATAGGAGCCCTCAAGTGACTCTGCTCGCGCGATGCAGTGACACTCTACATTACTGAAAGTACATCATCACACTGCATACCATCCATGCACACCCACACATTAAGTACACGGTTCTGTAAGGGACTATCCCTGCGGCCCTCGCGTGGCTTGCCCTATGTTATTGCTAGGACCTGTTGGTTAGTTAGGATCACGAATCTTTGTTCGTGTTCCAGCAGTAGTCCAAGCCGAGGTTCGGCCATTCTGGCACCCTTGCGCCCTCTGCCATGGGGCTGAGTGCCCTTAGCATTCGCCCCAAAAAGTTCGGTGAAGCTGTCAAAGCACTTACGGCTAACAGCGTATGTCAGGTCGAAAAAAAAAAAAAAAACGATAGGTATAATTGTTACGTTATTATTGGTTTTTTTTCCTTTCTATCTTCAACAAAATAGAGTATATAAAAATAATGATATCATTAAAAATTAAAATTGCATTAAATTTAAATTAATCTATATTAGCCTTATCTTCGCATATACATATCAATTGTCAGACCAAGAATGATATATATTTTTGTCGTGGTTTATTTATTCATCGAAATTGTATTCCAGATGTATTCCGTGGGTCCAGTATAAAATACAAAAGTAACTTAACTGACATTTTAATTAATATATACAAATGAACTTAATGTTAGGGTCCTGCGAATATCCTTCGAATCGAAATATTACAGGATTTTCTATTGTTTCTAATTTAAATTCCATTACATCGTGTATTAAAATATTCTACTTATAAATAATATACTTCTTGATTGAAAATCAATTACCCGGAGAAAACAATTCGTCAATTTCAGTGTAAATTCATCTCTGTTAGTAACAAAAAAAAAATATCAATTTAAAAATCAGCAATATATGAATATCGAACATAAAAACTCTGAATTCGAAATACTTGAAAATTTGCCATTAACCTAATAAATCGCGAATAATTGCGAGAAAAATCGAATTTTCGAATTATTTAATTATAGTTTCGAATCCAATATTAATATTCGATTTGGAACGAATAATTCGTAAGTTCGAATTAATGGCATAGCCCTACTTAATATTGAACATATTTTTTGTTTTGTTTGTAACACGAGTGTGTCGACGACGAAACCTGTAAGCTCTTCGAGCAACCCAGTATTATTCACCCAATGTGCGTTATGTTCTCACTTCAAAAATTGAAGTATTTGGACAAATAAGTATTGAGGTGATGATTTATTGTTATATCAAATGGCTAATAGAAGTTGTAATTTTTATATTATGAATCTATTTACATATTACCTTTAGTCAAATCTTCAGGTAGTAATTACAGAAGCATGTCTCGCGTTAATATAAAAATTATTGTCTTTTATAATTGTTGTATTCGTATCAGCGTATAGGGTGAATGTACGGAAAATGCTTTTATTTTGTAAGCTTAAATGTAATTGACATTTATAACATGCAGTAGGTAACTATGACGCTTGTATACGTCAGGATATGCAAATTTTATGAGGCAATGTTTTTGATGTTGTAATTTTTACTCGCACCCCGTTCGTCGGCCGATGTTAAAAAAGGTTTTCGTAAATATTCATGTAGACAAATCCTGCTAAATCCGTCGTCGTAGTTAGGGTATAAAGTATAAACATTAAATTAATACAATCTACCATATTACTATATACGTCTATATATACTATATACGTCGTAATGTTGTAATAAACTTATAATATTGTAATATAAGTGGGTACTTATAAATGATTGCTACATTTTTTTTAAAGGAAATAATTCAATGACACTATAGGTTTAGTTAGACGGAGAGGCTCTGCCCTTTGCTGATTCTTGGACTGCTCGTCCCCATACTGGCTGCTGATGATGTAAGACGATACGGAAAAGCTCCTGGAGATTTAGGCGCATTAGGTTGCTTCCTCTTAGGGATCGTAGAGAAAATTGCTCCTTCTTTTCTGTACATATCAGAAGATGCATAGCGTGATGGTATATTAAAATTTTTAACCCAAAATATGGTTTACTTAATACTATAAATATAGGCATAATATATAAGCATCAAGTACTAATACATTTTTTTATAATTTATCTTATAAACATTATGACCAAAGTATGCTCACGCTGATATTAAGGAAAATATATTATCACAAGTATGATGTGATGATAGAATTGTAATATAATTTATTGCATTCAAGATATGCGAAGCGAGCTCATTTCACAATTCCTCGTAGTAATAAAATACCTGTATGAGTTAGCCTACTTTTATACAGTTCTATGCATAATCATGATTAAATTTTACTGAAATATATAACAGAAGAAAATATGAAAGCACAAATATATTCAGCTGCAAAACAAATTAAAGAGTTTATCCAATATAAGTCATGGCGACTAATTACGCACTTAGGATGACTAGACTTATTAGCAAATGTCGGTTCTTGTCTGGCATGCGATTAACATAGTCTGATCATATTTAGTTGGCATCGAAATTGCCTCTCCTTTTTAGACTGAGAAATCTGATTTCAGTAAATTGTAATACAGAAATTCTAAGATATGCACCTGTTGTAAACTATTTCTTCATTAGTATCTGATGTAGAGAACAAGAGTGATTACACGGACCAATACAACTTTTTACTTAAAATTTCGATATTTTAGGTCGTAATTAGACGAGAAAAAATATATGACATGAAAGAGTTTGCTTTTGTATTTAGGAGACCGATTGAACGATATCTTTCAAAATCTGTTTTTTATTGAAGATGTAACCATTCAAATAATTTACTGTCAAAATATTGTACTTTCTCTCAATAAAGCCCAAATATAGTCTCCCGTCATGTTTTCATTGTATTAGTCTTGATAACGTTGTTCGAAGATCATAATGTTCTGATGAAAACGTTCTGCTTGCTCTACTGAATACGCTCCCAAGTTGTATTTAAATTTATCTAAATGATCATGCAGTATAACTTAATATGCAGAGTAAGCATTAACACTTTTCCGCTTCAACAATTGGCTCAAATTTCACGTTTTGTTTTTCGAAACAAAGTTCTGTTCTTACAAGCCATGACCGTTGAATATAGTGCTTAGCATCCGCTCTGCTATCCCATAAGCACAGATAACACGGATACTTTGTATATCCACTCTGTAGTCCCATTAAAAATCCCACCACTTTAAAATTTCTAATCAGTTGTCAGTTATACTCGTGATACTTTAAAGGTTTAAGCAAGATTTTAACACTGTCATAATTTACTTTAAGATGTACTTCCACAGGACAGTCAAAATATGCTACGTAGGCTTCACAGAGAACGTGAGATGTTTTACGTATTTTACTTCTCGAACTTTAATAAATTGACCACATATATAACAAAATGCATTATCAGCATCATATTTACACTTTCGCGACGCCATTTTGAGTTTTTCTAGACTTGTACAAAACACCTGATCGTTGTTTAACACTCGAGTGCCATTTAGCGGCACTATGTGATCATAAAAACCTCACTCTGACCACGCGGTATTTTTGAATGTATTAAAATAATTAAAATTTAAAAATATATCAAAATGAGTATTATTAATATAAGTATAACAAAAGCCAACCTTAGTAAATTGACTACATATATAAACAGATACATCAAGATCATATTTTCACTTTCCCGACAACATTTTGCGTTTTTCTAGACTTTTAGAAAATACCTGATCGTTGTTTAACACTCGAGTGCCATCTAGCGGCACTATGTGATTGCATAAGAACTCCACTCTGATCGCTCGGTATTTTTGAATGTGTTGAAAAAAAAAAAAAAAAAAATAATAGTATTATTACTATAACTATCACACAAGCAAACTTGGTATAAACAAAGAAAGGCATTCTTTTCATTATTGTACATAACCGAAAATTCATAAAATAACCATTAGGGCAAGGAACGAAATTTTTTTTATTCACTATTAGTATAAGTTCTATTCGTTTCTTTAATCTTAATTTTTATTATTTAGAGGTTTAGCTTTTAGCTACAAAGTTACTTGATATTAAATGACGATGTCGTTGGTAGCACGCTGAGCCTGGTGTAGCGAAAAGCTGTGAAATGCAGCTGATGAAACATGACTTATACGTGCCTGGCAACAGATAATCAACTTGCCCATATTTTACCACCATGCTATATATATATATATATATATATACTTTAATCATTCATCCAGGTTAGGCGTATTGTATGTTCTAAAGTTCTGATGACTTACGTAGTTGAAACATTTTTAAATCTTTGTTTACAACACTGTAATTGGTATACTGCTGATCAATAACATGAACTTCAAATTAAATTTAAGAAATGTATATGTTAGATGTATAACATAATCTTATAGCGTATCGAAAGACCACACTTGTCATCGCGTCCAACCACTAAAGCCGCTTCTTCCAGTATTTTTGTGAAAAGAGTAGCGAGTGGCCTTATCAATAGATGTTTTCCAACTATCAAGGCTTCATTTGGGATATTGTCGACATCCGAACTTTTATATATTTTTAATTTTTATCTTTATTTCTTCTTCGCAGAATGGTTGGATTTGCAAATTCATTTCATCTGTTTCTGAACGCTTTTCGTAGTAGTAGTTCTCGACAGATTTATCGTCGTATAGTTTTGTGTACAAGTCGGAGGCAATTTTTACAAGGTACTTTCTAGTTTGTTTGTTCCCTTGTGGTTTTTTTCGCCTTCAAAGACGGAATCAATTTTTCCCTGAATTAAACTGTTTATAGGCTTTCTTTTGGCTTCCCGTGGCTAGTAGTTGTTTTTTAATTATTTCCATTCTGTAGTTTTCAAAATCTTTTTTAAGTAGTTTATTTGTGATTTTGTAAAGTGATGAAAGTTCCTTTTCCTTCTCCTTAGTTTTTGAGGGTTTGTGTTGTAATTCTGTGCGTTTTTTATTAAGTTTTTAGTTTATCCGGATATCATTTTTTTGTTTGTTTTGATTAACGTAAGGTTCTTTAAACTTTCCTGTATGGACGACTCAATTATGAGGTAGTGAGACTCAATGTTATCGTTAGTTTACCAGTTGATTCGTTTAACTTGCTTGCTTAAGGCAGAGAGGTATGATTATTGTGATTTCTCGTTGGATAGGGTGATTGATGAAGTTGAGTAGAAGGTAGCTCGCCTTTTCGTTTGGTTATCTAAAGTTATTGTTTCTCTCAAGACTCTATGGTCGCTTAGGAATTAGTGTTTGTTTACGATTTCTATTTTGGTAAAGAGTTTTGGGTTTTTTTTTTCTTTTTTATGTTGCGCAGCATTGTGACTGTACTGCAACTGGTGTTAAGTACAGTACGATCCAGAGCAGCGGTGACTGACAATGATCCAAAATTCACAATCAGTCACCGCTGTCATGCTGGCCTGCTTAGATACCTTTTCACGCCTCTTTTGAAGGACCCTATGTCATAGGAGGGTGGGAATATGCTGACCGGAAGACGGTTCCACAGCTCCACGGTACGACATAAGGATGAATCAGCAAACTTTTTAGTTCGCGATTTAATAGGAGTCACCGTGAAGCTGTGACACCGAAGTCGCGCCCGCGTGGCTCTGTAGTGGAACGGGGAGGAGGGGATTATATTGAAGAGCTCTTCAGAACACTCGCCGTGGTGCATACGGTAGAACACGCCTAAAGAGGTAATGTCCCTTCGTAGTTTCAGCGGTTCTAGGGTGCTGGTGGTGTCTGCATCATTAACAACGCAGACAGCCCGCCTCTGCAACCTTTCTAAGGCATCGAGTAGATATTGAGCAGATCCATCCCAGAGATGTGAGCAGTATTCCATGCACGGCTGAACTTGGGCCGTATGAAGAAGGTACAACTGGTCGGGCATGAAAAACCGACGCACTCTGTTCAGGATTCCGAGATGTTGTGGAGATGACATTCTCGATGTGGTCCTTGAGGTTTAGGTCGCTTCGAATATTCATTCCCAAAATATTTAGGCTGTCACACATTGCAAGTTGGGTGTTCTGAAGAGTAGAGATAGGTGAAAAAGGGGATTTTTTCAAGGTAAAGGCACATACCTGGGTTTTCTTGGCATTGAACTCAACCAAGTTACTTGCTCCCCATATGGATATGCAGGTCAAGACTTGGTAAAATTCAACAACAAGTTCCCTACGTCTCCTTTCTGTGTCTCCCCGACCACTGCCGGGCTTACTGATGTAGCACCCATGAACCGTGCTATCGTCTGCATAGCAATGAATGCGACCGAGAGGTAACATATCGTTGATATGCAGAAGAAACAACGTGGGCGACAGAACAGAGCCTTGAGGAACTCCAGCATGTACAGTCATGAACTGCAAATGGTGTCCATCCACAAGGACACGAAATCTGCGCTCATGCAGAAAGCTGGAGATCCAACGGCAGAGGTTGTTGGAGAGTCCGTACGACGGGAGTTTGGAGAGAAGTCCACGGTGCCAGACCCTGTCGAAAGCTTTGGCTATATCCAAACTAATAGCCAGAGCCTCGCCACGCTTGTCAATCGCTTCCCCCCAGCGGTGCAATATATACACTAGAAGGTCCCCCGTTGACCGGTTCGGTCGAAAGCCATATTGTCGATCATGAATAAGGAGATGATCTTCTAGGTGACGCATAAGACGGACATTAATGATGCGTTCCATGATTTTGCACAGCACTGAGGTTACAGCGATTGGGCGGTAGTTGTTAGGGTCTGAACGATCACCATTTTTGGGAATCGGTTGCACGTTGGTTTCTCTCCAAACGCGAGGCAAGACACCGGAGAAGTAGGAATGGCGATACAAGCGTGTCAATACCGGAGTCAGCTCAGGTGCACACTTTTTGAGAACAATTGCTGGGATACCGTCTGGGCTACTGGCTTTCCGACCATCGAGCGGCAGTAACTCCTGGCGCACGTCTCTTTGTCTGATGTGGATGTCAGGCATCGAGACATTGCTGTTGGTTGTTGTGGGTGGTTGCGCGTTTCTATAGTCGAGTTGGGAATTGTCCGCGAAGATTTTGGCCAACAAGGTGGCTTTCTCCAGCGGTTCATGAGCCAGTTATCCGTCCGAATATCGCAAAGGCGGCAGAGAGGATTGGCAGAAATGCCTGGATGGCCTTCGCCAGCCCCCAATAGGCGCGACTATTGGTTGGTTGGTGGATCAACTTTTGGCCAATCCGTGTAACTCGTTGTGCGTCTGCTCTTGAGTATGCCTTCTTGCAGGACCTAGTGGCCTTATTGTAGCAGTCGCAGAAATATCTCTCCCATTAAAGCACTTTTGCCTCGAGGGTATGGATGCGAAGTAGTCTCGCATACCATCCCAATCTGCAGACGAGTAGTGCCAGACCTTACGCCTGGTCTCCAAGGGACGTCGAGGCAAGGCACGCGGCACCGATGTCTCAACGAGACAGTGGTCTGAACTGCCCAATGGGACACTGACAGACACCCTGTACTCGTTAGGATGACTCGTCAGTAGTAGGTCCAGCAAGGAAGGCGCTTGACTCGCAATGTCAGGGACCCGGGTAGGCTGGGTGACCAGCTGTGACAGGTCGTGCATGAGAGCATATGCATGAGCAGTTCGCCCCGCATGGTCGGTTTTAGACGAATTCAACCACTGTTCGTGGTGTGCGTTGAAGTCCCCCAAAATCACCAATTCTGCAATAGGGAACTGCTCTTGCACGTCATCTGTCGCCTGACATAAGCACTCTAACAGCCGAGTTGTCTCTGAATTCCCTTTGTGGGATCTGTATAGACACACATAGACTCGGCTTTCAGCACCGAGATCCACTTGTGCCCACAAGATGGAGAAGGAGGGGTCCTCCATGAGGTGCAGACGGCGACAACACACATCCGACCGTACATATACACATATCCCGTAGTATAGATAGGATATATCGGCCGGATGCCGGATCTGTGTCTCGTTCAGAAAAAGTAAAGCAGGCCGTGCCGTCTCAAGGCGGTGTTGGACGGCATTTAAGTTAGAGTGGAGTCCGCGGATGTTAGCAAATTCCACTGTGAAAGCGGCGTCGGGGCTGTACACCGCTGTGGTCCTTACTTTTTTTTTAAGGCACTGACATAGGAGGTTAATTTAAATAGAGAAAGAAGAAGGCGTGAATGTGGTGAATTTTACCGAGACACAAAGATATTAGGCTTGAAACACCAGCTCGAGCACGGCGTAGAGGCACTGATCCGGTAGACGGAAGGGCCTCCGTACCCTCCCGGAATAGCTCGCCGGGACCCCGTTCCAGTCACCAACCGGCACGACGAAACTACCCAAGAGTATGCGCGGCATGGTGGGGCAACCTCTCGCGGTGGAAAGCCGGGATTGGGCCCCTGTACTATACTGCGGGCGGCCAGCGGTACAACCGTTTCTACAGGACTCCCTGGCTGTCGGGTCAGTACATCTCAACAGAGCAACAAGCAACTGGTGAATCTTACCACTCCTCCGGGTCACGGCATAATCCCCCAAGGTACTGGATATACACTGGCTGAACGCGAAACGCGACAAGTCACTATTACGGGCTTTTCACCATATGTATGGTGGTTGCGACCCAGGCGGGGCACCGTCGCCCTACCACCCCGCAGCTACTCGATTAGCACCACCCGGGGGTCACGTGTAAGGTCTCGAGGGTAAAGCCTACGGACGTGAGCAGCATCAACCACCAAAAAATAGTCTATTTGGTTTCTTATTTGTTTATCTGGTGTAATCCATGTCCATAGGTTTTTATATTTTCTTGAATATTGTGTTAATTATTGTAAATTAATTATTTAGATTCCTATCTTTTTCCATAGCAGTATGGGCCTAGTATTGTACTTTTTCAGGTTTTCTTTGACCTATGTTCCCATTCAGGTCTCCCTGTAGAATAACTTTTCCGATTGTGAAACTCCTGGCTTTTTCTATTTGATCATAGAAGGCATCAATCTCTTCTTCAGTTGCATCAGAGGTGGCGTAAATTTGGATAATTGAGAGTTTCGTTGCCACAAAGCGCAGATTTAGCAAACAGACTCTTTCAGATATGTCTATGTAATTTTCTATGTTGTTTTTGTATTTTCATAAATAAAAATCCAACTCCATGGAGCCCTGTAGATTCTCCGGAGTAACAAAATATGTGGTCATTGTCCTCAAGAATACTATTGCCATTTCTTCTGACTTCAACTAGGCCAACGTTGTCGTATTTGATTTTTTTCAGGGAGTATTTTAACAGTATCATTATTTGCGGTGATAATAGAAATTCACATTGTATGTGCAGATGTAGAGTTTTTGGCACGTTGGAGTGTTATAGTCCAGATCTCCCGCGGTGACAGACTATATTGGGAGATCGAAGGGGGGAGAGGTATTGGCGTTGATTGCTATTCTGTATTGAGCCGGATTTTATCGGATAATGTGAGCGTAGTTTTTTTTTTAAATATAACTATCCATACTGTTAGGCTTGTTAACTTTGTAGACTGTTGTTGAGTTTTCTTATTGTATTGGTAGAGCATGTTGCCGTCTCAGGGGATTCAGATAAGCTCCTTTTTTATTTTGAGTTTTTTGTAATTCTGAATGCCGGTCACTATTTTTTAGTGTAACGACTTTTATTACAGCTTTTTTGCCTTGTTCTCTTAACATCGCCACTTTCCTTTGGAGTTCATTTCGTTTATTTAGCACCTCTAGTTTTTTTTTTTTTCGAAAGGACCTACACTGTTAGCCTGAAGGGCTTTTACAGCTTCACCTGAACTAGAGGGGCGAGCGCGGAAGGCGCTTGAGCCCGCAGGGCAACTCGCACAAGGGTGTCACTAGTGACCGAACGTCGGCTTGGGCTGTTGCCGAATCGTGTAAGAGAAAAATCGAACGCGGTACTAGCTATTAATGAGAGAAAATAGATACGTTATAATAATAAAAAAAGGAAAAATCTAAACTAACTGATCCCCTTCGGGATCCGAAAAAAAAACCTTATTTTGGTTTGTACTGTGCAAAGCAGCGAGGCAAGATTGTACTGTGCGTCCTTCCTACCTAAATAGTAAACGACTAGAGTACCTAACCTAGCAAAGCGAACCCTAAGAACCGAGAAGAAGGCAATGAAACGCTGAATTATATATAATAAATATAAATCAAAAGGCCGAACCACATTCAGGACCACGGGCGGTCCCTCACATAACCGTGTACGTACCGTGTGAGTGTGCACGAATGTGACATGCAGTGTAATGATGTGGGTTCAGTGAATGTGAAGAGTCACTGTATCTAGCACCTCTAGTGGGTAGTCTTGTTATATATAGTAGGGTGAGTTTTCTAACTCCTTTGTACGAGAAAAAGTAGCCTATCACCGTCTCCAAGGTCCCATCTATCTCTATGCCAAAATTCATCATAATCGAAATCAGACAAACAAATTCACTTTCTTATTTATAATATTAGTAAGGATTGGCTTACGATGAAGGAAAACATCATGAATAAATCAGGACGTTTAGAAAGATTTTTGAGTGTATTCTTAAATGAACTATGCATAGGATAAAATGACTTATCATTATCATGATTGAAAGACCGCATCATGTATGTCGTTTCTGTTGGTAGTTTACATTTATTTAATCGTATTACCTTGTTCTGTGCAGCATTCCTTTTGTTTATTTATACCTCTCATATATTAGACGCCTTAGTTAATAGCTGTATTTACTTTATAACGGCAGCTGCTAACATATTGAAGATGATATGAGTGACACGAGACCCCAAACAACATGAGGCATTATATTTCATTTAAAATACGTTTCTATGGGCTTTGTAGTATTCGGATAAAAACGACGCGAAGATATTTTTTGATACGGAGCCCTCGCAGGAGTATTTATGCTACTAGTGGGTATTTATGTAAATATAAAGTTAGTAGTAAAAGTTATAGACCCGTAGATTTGAGTCATGTAGGTACATTAAATTTCAAATTGGTTTTAAGTAAAAAAAAAACACTTCATATACTTAATGAAGTAAGAATACTCTATTATATTTAGATTAATAATTATTATTTCTTTATTGCCATCAATAAAAACACAAGTACATATAAAAGGAAAATTTTAAAAAATATATCATAAAAACCTTTATTCTGTACTATTTAAAAAAAAACAATTTGATACTTTTACTATTGGTAACTTTTATAATGAAAATAACAAACACTGGATGATTTGTGCAAAATTAAAAATATATATTACTATTGTGCCTAAGCTGTTTTGATGTATACTAATTTAGTGATAATGTATGCATGTTGTAGTTAATACAACTTTAGTGATGGTATTTACTTAAGAATGCTTCAAGCTTATCATTGTATTTGCCACCTGGATTGTGCTCTTCGTTAAGGATCGTCCACTTCTCGGGTACTTGTTCCCTGACAGCGGCAATGAATTTGGCTACCATAGGTTTCTGTTTCTCCGTACATTTTTCACAGACAGTTTGCACAGCTTCGGGGATTAAATCTGAAAGAACATATGGAAATGTATGTCAATAATATTACATATACTGAAGCAGTGATTATCTAGTTGTAACCGTGTTTCGACACCAGGTTAATCGACATGAGTTCGAACCTTTAAAGTAAGCCTGAGTTTTCTGCAAAGCATCATGATAATTCTTTAGAACTTGCGTTTGTTAATATCTGCGTGGAAAGCTACTAACTTCAGGTTGAAAGTTTGCTGCCAAGCAACTGTTGGCGTATACTGGTAGCAACATTTGAGTCAATTTAATTATTTCCTTTTAGAGTGTTTGAACATTAAACTTAATTTTCTCTTCATTTGGATTCGGATTGTTGTCAAATATGATAAAGGTATAAATACCTAAGAATGTAGAACAAATAATATTGTAAAATAGATGATTTTTGATAGAATGATTCAAAAATCATAATAAAAGGGTATTAATTATTTGTTAATAACTAAAATTAATGTTGATGTGGATTGTGCTCAGATATGTTGCTACCAAAATACTATGTAATTTATTTCAGTTTCCCTTTGATTAGTAAATTGTTCTTAGTGAGATTGAGTTGTTCTGTTCGTAAATATATTTTAATCTATTTTTTTGGAGGCTATTTCCTCAAGAATATGTTATGATGACACTGGCATAACCTCGGGAATTAAGTTAAAAAATAAAATATCAATTAAAAAGAAACCAAATAATTTGTATTTACTTGATTGAAATACAAACTAAGTTTGTAAATATGTAGTATTATGAGATATTATTCTGTAAAGCACTGGCACGATTATTTCATTTACTGATGAAATTTATTGAAGTTTAGAGTAATGAAATTTATTGAAGTTTAGAGTAATGAAAGTACAAAAAAAATCTACCTAAATGAGAATGATAAGTTTCAAAACAGATAGTTGCAAATGGAAAAGTCCTTTTTAAAATGTAGCTATGCGTATTACAATTGGGCGAAAAAGTATTTATTTTTATCTTAATATTAATAGTTGATAAAATTGGAATTTAGTACTTTCGTACATGCATATGATTCATGAGTAAAATGAAGATAAATTTTTCAAATATAAATAATTTAATTCATCAAATAGAAAATAAAATCTTGTAATAGTCACATCATTGGAAAATCAATAATAGTTTTTATTAGAAACCTACGAAAAAAAATGGCACAGGAAATCAAAACTGCACGTATAAACTAAGATGTATCTTAAATGATTTATTATTTGAATAAACTTTTTCATAAGTATTCTAGAGTTTACACGCAAAGGCCTTTACACCATGCTACAGTTTCATCAAAATGTTTTCCTTTACCGAAACCTCAAGCTCATTATTATAGGTGGATTCTAACTCACTTCCTTTGACGCGGCGTCCATACACACTAACAACTGAGCTATCATCGCTTCAAATATTTTATAATTTGCTACATATTTCTAGTTAAAAAAATCAGTTTACCTTTAATTTCCTGTGCTTCAGATGTGCATTTTCCTTTACCGATCATACAATCAACGAAATTATTGAACAAACGTTTATTTGAAATCATCTCGTCTATGTTAACATTGTCTAACTTATCGTCATAGTGGTCAGCGGGACGAGCAGCCACCACCGCGATCAGAGCAAGGACAATCATGAATTTCATTTTGGGAAACTGTAATAATAGAGAGGTTTCCCTTACATTATTATATTTGTTACTAAATGATGTTTACTAAAAATCCCCTTACGTTACACCAACTACCCCAGAAAGCGCCATAAAAATCTGTCGTGATGTTTTTGCTCTCGACACAATTACGTTATATATACTAATGTGGTAAAGAGCAAAGATGTGTATTTTTGTTTGTAACGAATAAAATCAAGAATTACTGGACTGATTTCAAAAATTCTTCCACCATTAGACTGCTACATTAGTCCTGAGTACCATAGGTTATATAGAAAAAAAGAAAGAAAGAAAGAAATACTTTCTTGTTGGAACAACCATACAATTAAAATAAATTACACAAACAAATTAGACAGAAAAAAATTTGGTAGATAAACATAATATTTTAACATAACATTATAATTTTCTTTAATAAAATTATTAAATAAAGTTTTACTTCCGACAACGGAGTCGCGTACACAGCTAGTATCGAATAGATAGCTACTATTTTAACTAAAATGATTACTAGTCTTTCAATATAACAGTTAACGATAAAAGATAAAATTAAGAAAAAATCATGTGTATATTTAAAGTACTACGCCAGTAATACTATTATCAGTTACTTTACAAAAATAATGTAGTTAACTAAAGTTTGAAATGCGATAGATGAAAATAACATCATAGCTAATTTCTTTACAAATTTATTTTCTTATTGAAGTGATACTTATGTAATTCATATGCAACTAAAAGATACTCACCACACAGCTGTACCGGATTGAATGTAGAATTAAATTAGTATTCGACTTATATAGCCAGCAAAATTAATCATATCCGTGGCGGGGGACGAGCACATGATAATATACACTAGCTTGACGTAGGACGGTAAAAAATATCGTTTGGTTTATTTTTTGGTTCCGAATTTAAATGAGAAGTTTTATCTCAATGCTTTTATACTTCGTATTGTAATCGCATGTCTGATTCATTTGTGAGTAATAGTCAAGTTTTATTTAAATGTTACTATACGATACAAGTTAAGATAAAATACTGTTTGTTGGTAATCATATTACTTGAGAACGGCAGGACCGATTTAACAATTTTGTATACTACTAGGTAATGTAGTTTGAATGTGGTTAAAAAAAGAAACAAAACAAAATGCGTAAATCTAGAAAATTCTGGAAATAATTCATTTACTCGTTCTATGTGATAGATTCTTTATGAATTGAAGACTATAATTTACAATTTTTACGACAGCCATAATTATGTAAAATTATTTTTCATTTTATTACCGTTCTGATTTTAAAATTTGTTCGCGACAAAATTCATTGCAAGTTGCACTAAAGTTAACTACTATAGAGGGCAGAACAACAGCTACTGGATGAGATAGTATGTATTTATTACTAGCAAATATTTTATTTTTGACTTATGTCGGCATGAAATATTATAAAGTATTAAATCGAATTATCAGTTATTTTACTGCAAAACAATAGATAAATGTGAAATATATATGCGCTTAACTATATACTCGTATATACCGTACTTATGCTACGGTATACTTTTCAGTTATAATTGTCAAATATTAGGATCTGACAAGTTTTTTTACCTAATATTCGTACTTCGTATGCTTCGATAAATTCTGATTAATATCATAAGAATGAAAACAGTGACGTTATTTTATGGAAGACTGAGCATGACCTTTGCACGATGAATAATTGTATTTTATACTAACACTTATCGAGTGTACGAAACAAGTACACATTTTAATTAGAAAAAGAACATTAGTAGGTAGGATTTATTTTATAGTAACCTATCAAGGTGATGGTGCTAGACTTGATGTAAAGAGTGTATGTAACAACTAAAGGAGAGTGTGTATGAAAGAACCAGTTTTTGTAAGAGCCGATGCAAATTTTTCAACTTACCAATATTCGAAGATAATTTTAAATTACTTTTTATATGACAATAGTGGATGGTTGTTACCCACAAAAATTTGACAGGTTTAGGGAAACTAATGACACTAATGCACGAACAATAATAAATATTATAAAAAGTTTTATTTTGCGTTTAATAGATCGGTACGTTTTGGGGTAATATCACTGGTTTTGTATTTTTATTTATTATTGTTTATCTTCCAGAACATAAAACATATCAATGAAAAAAATTTCCAGATACGATTTACAAAAAAAAACTTTCTATCCAAGTTGCAGCCATAAGCTATTATAGCCTGTGGACATAACAGTAGATGGCCCATTTAAAAGAAGATAAAGCATACAATAAAGTCTATATATTCCAGAAAACAATAACATAATAGACAAAAAATATTGGACAGTTACATACCAAGAAACAATATGATTTCAGTGACTCTTGTGGTAGCATGGCTTTTCATGATGATACATCATTAATAAGCCGATAAGACAATGAAATTAGTTTATCATAATTGAAAAATCGGAATATTAGGACTCAGGGAAAAAATTATTGTATTGTAAGAGAAAAGAATAGTACCAATGCAAGATAATTATGTGAAGGGTGAAGTGATTAATTTCTTCTGCAAAAAATGTTTAAACTATAATTTAGTTTCTATATGTTTGTTATATCAGAGCTTCTTTTAAATTGACATTTATAAGGCTGTTATTATTGTTTAAGACAATTTCAAATTATTATTGAGACTAATCAAAAGCTATAATTGTCATAAAATCTTTCCGTTTGTCATAAAATGTTCATGTTATTTTCATTTTTACAAGTTTGTTAACTTAATATATGACGCGATGATAGCTCAGTGGTAGTGTGTAGGAACGCCGCGTCATGGGACGTGAGTTCGAATCCAAACACCTACAGTGAGCTGGAGCTTTTTGTGAGGGAAAACATCGTTAGGAAACCATATCATGGTGGTAGGGCTTTTTATAATGCCCGCCTGGCTAGCTACCACCTTCAACTAGAAAACAGCCGCTAAATACCAATAGGAGTGTTGCGGTAGTTGCATTTGAGAGCCAGTTCCTCCGCAGGTTTAACGTGTCTACCAACTTGGGCCGTATCGTCATTTAAAATCTGGTGGGATTATGGCCATAACGCTAAATCTTCACTATATATATATACAAATATATATTATTCTAAGATAACTGTGCTTTTGTGTAAAAAAGGCACCTGCTCTTTCATCGTACATCAGGGTATGGTATGACGGTGACGGTTACCCGAAGACTGGATGTACACTGACTGATCCGGAAACGCGACTCGCCGAAGCGAGTCACTATAACGGACTGTACATCATGGCTATGGTGGTCGCGACCTAGCCGGGTATCGAAGTCCTACCACCCCGTAACTGCTACTTTGAGTAAATAAAATCAATATCTTCATATTTAAAATTTTCGTGTCATGTTGTTTATTCACGATGAACTCCTAAACTATTATACCGATTTTAAACAATTTTTGCATACTGTGTGCAGTTTGATCCAATTTGAGACATAGGATAGTTTTTAAATCTATAAGTGATCGTAAATCGATAGATGTCGCTGTAGTCGACGTGATTGACTACTCGAAAAGGCAGAACAAGGCCTGCCAGGTCAGTTATGAATATATATAATTAACATTTTATTGTATGTTTGTAATTAACTACAAGAATATTATAATCATATGTGTAGTAAAATATTTCAAGTATAGAAAAATTATATTAAATTGCACTTCACTGAACTTTATAATTTGTTTACGTAATCTTCGTGGAATGTAATTATATATCACTTTAATATTCAAGTTTTAATAGCGTATTGACGTCATCAGTAGTTCTGCATAACCATTATAAAGAGGAAAATCTATAAGACGTAATCTCTGGAAGCGGCAATACGGTGAAGGTGTTTCTCGTGGACGTTATTATAACTTTTTACGAAAATGCCTTTGTAAATCGAAACAGATAATATAAACAAAATTCTTCAATATTTGCTAAAATGATCCTAATTCTTGTCAGACTCAACGCATATCTAATAAAGAGGCTTGGAATGATTTATGTGGAAAACTAACAACAAAAAGGTTATAACGTACCATCTTGTTTGGTAATGCAAGGATTCTACACCGATTTCTCTTTGTACCACATTGAACATCAGCCAAGTGAGTTACTTCTGCTGAAGCTATTACTAGTATTTCGATTTTAGTCAAGTTTTTTAGAGTAATAATAAAAGTCATATGTCTGCTAAAATATAACAATTTTGGAAGACGTATTAAGATACAAATCACATGACGAAGTACTAAATTATACAAAAGGTAAGTTAAGTAACTAAATGTTTACAGGCGTTTTGGTCAGTGTTCTTTAATATGTATAAAAAAAGGAAGACAGAAAACTAAACATGAGTGTACATTAACAAAAAAAGTAAAAAATAAAACCAGCAAAAGAAAAATATTGTAGGTACTTTTAATACACCAATAACAAATAACAATACAGTTACCAACAGTATTTCTTCTTCATTGTAGTATCACGCAAACGTATTAGGGGGTTTTCTTACTAATATAAATATTCAAAGTGTAGATTATGGAAAACTGAGACTGGGGATTGTTTCTTAATAAATCAATTGCAAGAATAGATAAATTATAATGAGAATAGAATTTTGAAGTACTGATAGCTCAATGGTAGTGTGTACGGACGCTGCGTCATGGGACGTGATTTCGAATCCACCTATAATGAGCTTGAGCTTCTGGTTAAGGAAAAACATATTTTTTCTAATGTCCGCATGGCTAGATATCCTCCTCAAGTTGAAGATAATTACATAAAAATAATTTTACACGATGCACTTCTATATATGATGAATTCATAATCATTCATATTCATGGTGGTAATCTAAGTAACATTTCTTTGTAGTATTCTCAACAGTATATCAAGCTTACGCCTTTCATCGTGGTGTGGCTATAGCCATTCTCTTTTTCGTGTTCATAATTCTTATCCCATCTAAGTAGGGTTGACACAACATGTATTCTTAGCTGTTATTTAAATATTCATACTTTTTATACGCATATCTATAAAAGAGAGAGAGAGAGTCCAGCCATATCTACTTCGGTCTTCCCCATCGCCTACATTAATTCATTATCATACTTAACATTCTTCTGGTTATAAGCCTTTCATTTCTTCTCATAATATGCCCAAACCGCGCTAACTTATTTTTCTTCAGTTTCTGTATCCCTGTTGCTATTTTCAAGCTTCTTCATATGTATAGCTAGTCAGTATCATACTCTAAAATCTATAACACTAAAAATCGATAGAACCTCTTATTCCGTAAGCTTGATTTGTGAAATAATTTGCCCTGCGCATGTTTAAAATTAGATAAAGTAATTACTATCCTGATTCTTATTTTTTTTGTTAGGATTTCGGCGGTTTTTTATTGTTAAGGTTTACCGTTATGGCCATAATCTCATCTGATCTCACGTGACGATACGATTCAAGTTGGTGGACACGGTAAACCTGTGGAGGGACTGGCTCTCTGGTGCAACTGCCGGAACACACCTATTGGTATTTGGCGGTAGATTTTAACTTGAGGGTGGTAGCTAGCCAAGCGGGCATTAGAAAAAGCCGTACCACCAAGCACAATCTCTCTTCTGCTAATTTTCCTTTTGCATATAATTTTCTCAATGTAATATTCAGTACTTCCATAAATAAGAACATTTCTAACCAATATAAAGTATTTTAATGACATTAATGTTTATAAGAAATCTTTTGTTTATTACAAAGGTGATAATTTTATATTTATCGTTGCATGGCTACAACAAGCATCCTTGGACCTTGAACACGAGACTTCCTAATTACTTTAAAATAGTATTATTTTCCATTTAGGTAACGAGAATCATTGTTTTAATATATACTATTAAAACAAGATTTTATCTTGTAGTTTTATATTATTTACATTCATGAATTTTTATAAATGTAATTACATTCTTCATCCGTTATTCTATAATATTAAATAGAACGTCAATTTATTTAATCTACAATGGATGTTTAACTGGTGTTTAACATTTTATTATAACGCGTAACATCTCTCTATTTATGGTTTATTCTGTATTAAGTTATTGTGAGTTTCAACAGGTAAAATAAGAACTCTGTTTCAACTGTTCCTGTACGACAGAACTAACCTGGTAACTGTTACAAAATAACTGCATATTCCGTTGAAATAGTTTTAGGTATATTAGTCACAGTTTGTAAAATACTATATAGCTTTCTCTCTCTATTGCTTTAAAAATATTTTACAATTCACATTTGTTTGATACTTTTTTCTAGTACTGTAAAAGGTCTTCCTCTAAAAAAGAGAAGAGCGTGTCGCAAACTACAAAAGTTTATATGGGAATCACACAACAGTTTGTGGAAGGAGCACGTAATAACACTTTTTAAAAGGAGTTTTGACGCGAAGAAAGCTCAGTGCTAGTGTGGACGGACGCCGAGTTAAGGAATGTGAGTTCGAATCCACCTACTATGAGTATGAGCTTTCGGTGAAAGAAAACATCGTGAGAAAGCCATAGCATAGTGGTAGGGCTTTTTCTAATGCCTGCTTGGCTAGCTATCACCCTAAAGTTAAAAATCTGCCACCAAATACCAATAGGTATTGCACTTGAGCGTCAGCCCCTCCGCAGGTTTATCGTGTCTACCAAGTTGGGTCGTATCGTCACTTAAGATCAGGTGGGATTATGGTTATAACGCGAAATCCTGTAAACTATAAAAAAAATCTAAGATGTTTCTCGTAATCATGTCACCTATTCCAAACCTTCCACTACATAGTTCTTTGTATCAAGTGACAATTTCCAGATGTTTATTGCTTGTTATTCATATTTTTAACGTGTTCACAGTTAAATTATAAGGTTTGATAATACAAAACATCGTGTTTTTGGTGGAATTGTATTTAATTAGAGTTTTCTTTAATTAATAATTTTATGTTAGTAGGCCCTTTGTTATGTAATATTTTGTAATATATAGCGTAGACTTGAGCATAATTGAAGGGCAACAGCTTGGCGCATAATTTCTTGGTTCTCACAAAAACTTAAAGGAGAGTTTCAATAAGAGTCACCATCATGTTAAAGCTTTGTATGAACCCTAAATGAAAATTGGTTCGTTAAGTCATTCATAAATAAACTAGACTAAATACGAGAAGAAGAATGTAAAGCATCGGAATAAAAACATTAGGTATTTTGTGTAGGCTTTTAGATTTATTGGGTATAATATACTTAAGCAAATAACAAAAACATAACTGTTCATTTGGTTGTAAAATAAAAATAGCTTCCTTTTTCATTCATGATCGGTAAATATACCTACTGCAAATTTGATGTCCTTGAATTTAAATTCCGATTCATCTTGTTCACAAAATTTTGTATTGTCACGAAATTTACTTTTTTTTGTGGTAACTGCTAAGATTATATGTTATCTTCTGTGTTGCTATAAGTGGATACGTTCGTTATTGAGCTATACAACACATTATTGTATTAAGTTAGCCTATTTGGCACGCTGTTGTGTATTGAAGCCGATCTTGCTTTATATAGTTTGAGACAATTATCGATAATGCTTTTGCTAACACGATGGCTTTGTGTCGGGATAATGAAGCGACACGTGCATAACAATGCCACTTAAGCTAAGTGCATTATTATTAAATTATGGTCATAACCAAGTATTTGATAATGTTTTGGAAATGCAATGTTGTAAAATATTATATGAACTCTTACAAAAATAAGATTAGTTTTCTGTAATGTATAGTGTTAGAAGTAACTTCAAAGACGGTAGTTTATAACACCTATTACTATATAAGTGCGATGCCAGCGCGGCTATGGGTTCAGTCGAAGGGACACTCGAGTCGTGTCCTGTCTAAACGAAGGGTTTAGTCGAACCAAAACACTCGAGGCGAGACAAGGCATTCATCGTACGTAGGTCGAACCGAAGGGACGTGAGATTTATATTTTTAACTACTCATCTTCTTATTTATAACGATATATATCTGGTGATGTTGGTCTCACATTTGATTTAGGTCGTTATGGTTACCCATATAATCCTTGATTCGTCACAGATTGGTGGTAGGCTTATTGCCTGATTAGTTAGCGGTTACTCTCGGGTAAAGACTGCCCCAAAATAAAGGTTCAGTATAAGCCTTTGTGTTCTGGCATAGTCAACGAGAGCCAGTCGTTTCTGCCATTGGCAGCAATATGTAATACCCCTGGTGTTGCGGCTGTAGCGAGTGGAGCCACTGGTACAAACTAGTAACATTATAGAGAGGTTAACACTATAAGTTATTTAATTTACTAGAGATGTCAAATAAAATAATGACAATATTTACATGCATGTTTGAGAAAAAATACTTGCTACATATGCGCAGCATAAGCCTTACTTTATTAGATTAACTGCTAATTAATGACTAAATATAGTTTACCACATAGGTACTTTAGCGTATAGCGGCCATTATGCGAATCTTATAATCTAACTTAAATGTCAAATGCCACACTCTGTTATAGGAATAATACAAGTGAGTGGTGTGGTTGATTGCTTGACACTGCCCTTCAATGCACGTAAACACCTTGACTTGTTCTAGTTATATAAAGTCATTGTCATTATCATAGGTAGACTGATGTTAATTGACCAAATTATAGATTATATCTCACTTTTGATTTGCCCGTGGTTACGCTTGCGATAACTTACATTTGTCTTTAAATTAAAACCCGAAGTTTACATCTATATTGTAATATTATAAAGCGGAAAAGTTTGTTTGTTTGAATACGCTAATTTTAGGAACTACCAGTCGGATTTCAAAAAATAAGATCGTATTTGATATAAGTATCATTGAGAAATGCTTTAGATTATTTAATATCATGATACCAATAATAGGAGCGAAGCTGCTTTGAAAAAAGTTACAAAACTGGAGAATATTATTAAATATTTTTAGTACCACGCGAATGAAGTCGCGAACACAGCTAGTCCATTGAAATAAAACT
This sequence comes from Actias luna, assembly GCA_039707435.1. NCBI lineage: Eukaryota > Metazoa > Arthropoda > Insecta > Lepidoptera > Saturniidae > Actias > Actias luna. The sequence continues at coordinate 7,543,868 of JAZHAC010000006.1, read as the reverse complement.
AATTTAAACGGATTTTATCGCGGTTATTTATTAAATTTTGATACCGACGTTTCGAAAGCTTTTCAACCTTCGTGGTCACGGGGCGGACTGAGGTGTAGGTTGTCCAGAAAAGTTTATGTTACTGTGTCTACCTTCAATTAAATTTTTATTATTGATAGTGTTCCGATCTACGCAGAAAGAGCTCACAGTGTCTTGAGGTCTGGCAATTGGTCTTTTGGGTTCCGATTTAATTAAATGTATAATTGGATCCCAGGCTTGTGCTAGCTTCCAACCATCTTCTCTATTGAAATTAGGATGTTTTTTAATTTCAATAACCTCACGAATCATCCTAGGTAGGAATCAGTGTTCTTTGGCAAGGATTTGTGGCTTGACGAATCTAAGATAATGCTTGGAGCCTTCTTCTGAATGTTCAGCAACTGCAGACTTCGTAGAGCGTCGGTGTTTAACGTCAGCTATATGTTCTTTTACGCGGGTCCCTATATTTCTTTTAGTTTGACCGATATAGAAGAGGCCACAGTCACATTCGATTTTGTATACGCCCTGTTCTTGTAGAGGTATATGACACTTGACAGGTGGTAACTAATCTTCTTGGGCGGCTTGAAGTAAGTTTTAATTGAATCACGCTTCAGTACATAGCCAATCTTGTCTGTGACCTCTCTTACAAAAGGTAACACAACAGGTACACGTTCTACTGTGGCTGGTGGCTTGTTATCTCGCAGTACTTGCTTGACATGTCGCAGCTCAGCAGCCAGATGTTCCTCGTCACAGATTCCTTGTGTTCTCTGAAACAAAGATTTACCCACGGTAGCTAACTGTTTCGGATATTGGTGAGATTCACCATTTAGGTATTTATCTGTATGGGTCATTTTTCTGTACACAGTATGGCCTAAAGACTGATCAGGATTACGAATAACTAAAACATCTATGAAAGGAAGAGATTTCTTTTGTTCTAACTCCACAGTGAATTGTATGTTATTGTTAATGGAGTTAAGATGATCTAAAAATGCAGCTACTTTGTCAGATAGTAAAATTGTGAAAGTATCATCTACGTACCGTTTGTAAAACCTGGGGGTGACGGGGGCAGTGCTTAGGACTGTCTCCTCGAAGTCCTCCATGAAAATATCGGCGACTACTGGAGATACAGGTGAGCCCATAGCTACTCCATTCACTTGTACATAAAACTGATTTCTCCACAACATGTAGCCAGATGTGAGGCAATGTTTAAGTAATACTGCATACTCTATGGGCATGTTATTATCTGCTAACCGCTTAGACACAATTTCAATGCAGTCTTGTACTGGTAAGCTTGTGAATAGAGACTTGACATCAAAACTAACCATGGTTTCATTGTCAGCTAATTGTAGGTGTTTAATATCACTGACAAATTGGTATGAATCCTTCACAGATGCTCTAGTGTTGCCTCTTAGTGGTGATAATACTTTTGCTACGTGCTGAGCCAATCTGTAGGTTAGTGTGTCGACCTGACTCACGATGAGACGTAGTGGAGCATTTGGCTTGTGTATTTTCGGTAACCCATACAGTTTAGGAGGTTTTGCACACGATGGGACGAGTAAGTTTACGTCAAGATTTAATGTGTCGGAGTAACTGCTTATTACCCAAATATCACCCAATTATTAACCCAAAAGATCAATTGCCAGACCTCAAGACACTGTGAGCTCTTTCTGCGTAGATCGGAACACTATCAATAATAAAAATTAAATTGAAGGTAGACACAGTAACATAAACTTTTCTGGACAACCTACACCTCAGTCCGCCCCGTGACCACGAAGGCTGAAAAGCTTTCGAAACGTCGGGATCAAAATTTAATAAATAACCGCGATAAAATCCGTTTAAATTAGTTTTATTTCAATGAATAATATTCGCGTAAACCTAAGAAAACAGCTAGTCCATTATAAAAAGGGCACGATATAGTCTTACTTACTTCATCCTCATACAAAATACAAAGCATCGGACGGTTTGCTGAAGCTATAAAAATTGATTAGACTTGAAAAATATCTTCAGTAAAGTTAGATATTGATATCTAAATAAAAAAAATAAACAAACCGGTATGAACATATCCAATAATTTATTTTTTATTAATTTATTATTTAAATTTAACTATTAATTCTACATGACCTAAAGATAATAGAAAACCATTATAATATTATCACGAATATTATACACACACACTCACGCACGCGTGTGGATATTGAAAGAAACAAAAGAATATAGGTACCATACGTCTACGAAAATAATTATTTGTAATTTATTTTCATGATTACCATAAACTATACCGATATCTTTTATAGCTCATAATTTGTGCAATCACGTGTTCATAAAATGTACTAATTTTCATCAGGAACATCCCAGCCGTTCTTGGGCAATATACAGACAAAACGTAGACTTTGTATCAGTAAGTCTATTTATTATATAAAAGTATATTTATTCCAAAATTTCGTAAAATTTTATACAGTAGTATAGATTTAGCACTAAATTATATATAATATTATACAGTTTTAAATACAAATTTAAAAATGGATGCCGTGGAATATTTGGTTGGAACGAAATTACTTTCTTAGTATATTGTTATTGATATACGTATTATATTGTTGGTTAACAAATATAAATAGATGAATTACTAGCTCCGGAGAGCAATTAAATGAAATTAAAAAGTAACAAATGAATTAGATGGTATAGTTCGTAATTAATTTATTTTTTCGAGTTGTGAAAATAAACATTTTATTGTACATCATTTAATTCATATAATATGCTACGAAATTGCGGACGCGTATGCCGTGTACAAACTATACTTGCGCAGCCGGTGCGAACTTATTGCCTGCCTTGAACCAGTCAGCGCGCACCTATGACTGAGCGCAGCCAATAGCATAAGCGATATGGATACCATGTATACTATAGAACTATAGTCATATATAGGACACGCTAGAGAAAGGGTCGTGACGGAGAAATATTAAACTATTTTTTTAAGCCGCCATCTATACCGTGCGATAAGGAAGTTCGTTCCAATATTGATAATACGTGATACGTGAGCAATAATTATAGTATAGTTATTTTTTTATAAATTAAGTTAAAATATTATTAGGGTTAACACATGTTATTGATGTATTGTATCTATATGACACGTATTAATGAATACATATTTATTACCATATAAGGGATCCTATGAACATATAATGGTATAACCTATTCATACATTTGCCATGTGGTAGGATACGACGCCCGCGATTACCATATACCGATTACAACAGTCGCTTCTTATTATATACAGATTTAGGCGTGTCGCCTAATCTTAATCAGTAGCCTAGCCAGCCCTTCTAACAAAGTTTCCTGCCTCTATAATCGTTAGCGCAGTGTTTTTCAACCTTTTTCATGACACGGCCTCTTTAGTATACAGAAATATTTCGCGGCCCCCCTAACCGTTGTATTTTTATGTATTTTATTTAGTGACAAATATTCAATCCAACATATTTATTCATTTTCATAATTAGGGTTCGGATAAATACATATTTAAGTACGTAAAACACATTTTTTACTAACATCGAATGTTTCGCCAATAGGTAACGAAAATTACAAACAAAATTGACTTGTGGTCATCGGCTCTAAATCAAAACAACTCATTTTCTTCGACACGGTAATTTATTGAAGATGTAGGGTGTAAGATAAAGATTAAGGAATTTATACCTGGTATGAAAATGGTGCTAGAAAAGTTGAAAGAACTGTTTTTTTTTTTTCGACCTGATATACGCTGTTAGCCGTAAGGGCTTTGACAGCTTCACCGAACTTTTTGGGGCGAATGCTGAGGGGCACTCAGCCCCTCGCAGCGGGCGCAAGGGTCTCAGAATGGTTGAACCTCAGCTTGGACTGCTACCGGAAAATTGAAGAATTTCAAGAAGTTCAAGAAATATTGAAGAATACTCGGCAAAGGCGGATCTTAAATCCGTTTGTACATGCAGTTATAAATGATGCAAATTTGGCAACCAAGCTCAAAGAAAATCTACTGGATTTATCTGCCGATTGTATGCTGTAATTGGAATTAAAGTCTGTCAATGTGCATACCTTTTGGTTAAAAAGGAAATCAGAATAAACAGAGTTAACAATAGAGGCTATAAAGTGTTTAATTCCATTTTAAGCCTCGTAGTTGTGCGAGTTGGCAATTTCATCAATGGTCCAAATAAAAAGTAAGATAAGAAATCGCTTAAATTTGGAAAATTGTTTTTTTTTTACTGCAGTACCTTTCCCAGCCTTTTGCAACTCCAGGGAGTCGCGACCCATACGTTGAGAAATACTGCGTTAGCGTAAAGAAATATATATATATATATATATATAAATAACGCATATATATACATATATATATATATGATCAATATCATATCATATCATATCATATCATATCATCAATCTAGTGTTTAGAATATAACTAATAATATATAAACACTAAATTGATGACATATGTATCTCAACATTGGCCACACACTCAACAAAAACTGTTCAAAATTAAAGTATTGCTACCACATACTAATTTACCTTCTTGGAATATTATTATTTTATCCACTTTGTGTTCAATTATGATTAGGATTTAGTTGTTTATCATCAAAATTGACGTATTATATTATTTATGCATTTTAGAAGGAAGAAATTATTTAACTAGTAATTAAAAAAAAATCCTACAATCACGCATATGACATAATAATACGTGTTCATTTTTTTGTGGAAGATTTCTATCAGTTAATACATTTCACTGATATGAATTTTGTTAATATGAATAGTTCATTCAATATGTTGAAAATGCATAGCTATTAAACTTACAAAGAGTAAAGATCTTTTGTATAAACCCGTAACATAAACAGCTATTATGGATCTGTTAAACTGATTCATAACCAGTAACTTGCCCCTTAATTATAATTTTTTATAAGTTATCGAAGAAAACGCTTTAGTTTGTATTTGAATAGATTTTATTTTTTTATACAAATAACATGAATTTGTGTTTCAAAGAATTTTGTTTAGCCTTTATTATCGCTTAGCTCTTATGGAATACGAAGCTAGAGGCAGTACAGTTATTGTTTGTAGTTGAATCATTTCATTAAATAAAAGTATGTAGTTTTATTGTGTCTAGTAGTATTATTATGTCTCCACGCAAATATGCAGTAGACGTGGTATTTAACATTAGTTCAGTTACCTAGATCCTTTTACCATATAAATAGCTTACCGATAGATATGCATATACGAGCGTCCTTTTGTAAATACATTTAGTTTTTGGTAAACAAAAATAAATTTCAAGCATTGAATATTTAGAACCATTTGTTTAAAATAAATAAATATAAAAAAAACACCGAGTAGCAATCGCAGTTTGTGTTCCGTATTACGAGTCTAATAACGCTAGCACAAAAATGGTTCAAACATTTACCGATTTTGTCGACGCGTGACGGCGCATGTTTATGTGACAAACTTTTATTTTGTGAGTCCTAACATAGCCCTAGGACATGCAGACTGATTGAATACTGCATAATACAGTATTCAGTCAGTTATTAAATTACCATTAAATGTGACTTTACTTCGTGTTAATTCCAAACAATTTTAAATTTAAAGACTCTGGGTCTCCGGAAACCTTTGATAAATAAAAGGCCAGTGAGTAAAACTTGTAGAATAGTAAGTTTATTTACGTTTAACAAAAAATGTTTTTTACAGCATTACTAAAAATATCATAGTATCGAAATATCGATTTATTAAGAATGACGGACTTGTAATTGATGTACTCGGTAGCTGATTATTATTCTGTAACTTGTAACTGAGGGCTGAAAATGCAATCAATTCAACACATCATTGAAGAATGCCCACTAAGAAGATATAACTGTTCCCTATATGACCAGATCATTCTTACCGACAAACACTCTAAAATGGCTGATAGAATTAGATATTCAATTAAATGAAAGTATACGCCTACAAGTTAAATCGCAAATCTTGCCCTATAATTAAACGCAACATGAGAAAATAATTATTTGTATTAATTTCTTAACTTATCTTTAAATACCTTCTTCGTGCTAAATTTCAACACCTGGTATCTCTAGAATTCCTTATATGTTTTTCATAATTAAAATATTTTTTACATAATATTTTTTCAGTATATTAAACTACCGAATCCTATTTTATCTAACGACTTTGTTACGATAGTAAATACTTCTTATAAAGAATGAGATATAAAATGCAGAAAATTATAAAATATTTTTATACGATATTTTCAGATCGTTGAACTTATCAAATACAATCTTATATATCAATATTGTTGTGTAGGCGACACGACGGCGCTTTAAAATGTAACAAGTATTTAATAGGTAAATAGGTACAAGATAAAATAATGTAATCAATGGATAATACCTTTAAAATAATTAAATATATAACCTATCTAATGAAACTATACTTAAATATTGTTAACTTAAATACCGATATCTTTATTACTCATAATTTGATATTATAGTCATTTTTAAAGTTAAGAATAATTTAAACTTGCGTTATATTTATAAAGTCAGGCTAATTAACTTTAAAGTAATTTAATTATAATTTATAATTTAATTACACGAAGATTTGACCACTGAGTAAATAAAAGCCTGTGAGAATCATAAACCTTATTTGGTTATAAATTGATTTATTTTGGCCTTGCTACAGGTCCCTGTAGTTTTCCGGTTACTTGAAGTTTTGGTTGATGCCTAACCTCTTTGTTATATTTTATACTGTTTTGTTATATTTTATAGTATTAGTAGATTAAATCACATAACAGCATTATAAAATTCTATAATATGAAATGGGTCATTGTAGCGAACAGTCATCTCAGTATGACTAGAAGAATGAATATATATTATGGAGTAGGAGGCAAACGAGCTATCATGTCACCTGATGGTAAGTGATCACTGCTGCCCATAAACACCCACAACATAAGGGGAATCGCAGGTGCGTTGCCAGCCTTTATTAAAGGAACTGGGTCTCAATTGCTACTGTCGCCACACACCTTTTGGTATTTGGCGGCAGATTTACAACTTGAGGGTGGTACTAGCCAGGCGGGCATTAGAAAAAGCCCTACCACCATGCTATGGCTTCCTCACGATGTTTTCCTTCACCGAAAGCTCAAGCTCATAGTAGGTGTTCGGATTCGAACTCACACCCCTTGATGCGGCGTTCCTACACGCTACCACTGAGCTATCATCGCTTCAAGATAATAGAGAAATATAAATATAATAGATAAAAGATAAATACAATAAGATATACTAGTAATAATAATGTAGATTGCAGTTTTGTATTGTATTTTAGCACTGGAATTTAGTGTCACATGTCCTTTCATCTCGGACTCTTGATTTGTAATCACAAGACCAATTATTTTGTCTATATTCTCGACATTCGAATCTTCTTCCAAATATATAATTAAAAAACATTCTTCCAGCCAGAACGGATATATGACTTTCTCAATGAATTAATATATATACAGTAGAACTTCGTTATGACGTACCTCAAAATGTTGAAATCTCCAAATCTCGAAAAAAAGTTTTGTTCTCTTCGCTTCAAACACCAAAACCTCCATTCTTTATAAGTCGAAATTTCTATAACTCGAATTTTTTTTGCGTTTCCCTTGATGTTCAAACATATTTTGACGACGACGACTATAGTTTCTTTTCACTTCCTTCTCGAAATATTCTAGGATATATTTAAAAAAAATCCATGAAAATTTGAGCCCTTAATATTAATATTAAGTACTCCACCAAGGCGAACAATTATTTCCCATATAAAATACTCGTAAACATTTATTTTTTTCTTCAATATTCTACAGTTCAGAGGCATTGTATGGTATAATCTTGGTCAATGATAGGATTTCTTCAGAATTGAATGCTCTACAAGTGTGTCCATTGCGGCGTAATCATAAGCGATGATAGCTCAGTGGTAGTGTGTACGGCTTCGCGTCAAGGGACGAGAGTTCTAATCCAACCACCTATAATGAGCTTGAGCTTTCGGTGACGGAAAACATCGTGAGGAAAACATAGCATGATCGTAGGGCTTTTTCTAATGACCGCCTGGGTAGCAACCACCCTCAAGTTGAATATCAGCCGCCAAATACCAATAGGTGTGTTCCGGCAGCTGCACTTGAGAGCCAGTTCCTCCACAGGTTTAGCGTGTCTACCAACTTGGACCGTATCCTCACTTAAGATCAGGTGAGATTATGGTCGTATTGCTAAACCTTAACTATAAAAAAATAACTCGAACTGGCAGGGTAGTGCGGGTCACTAAAACCCATTTTTTATATTACTTTCTCTTTTTGTTTGCCCCTATCTCGTAAATCACATGAGCTACTTAAAAAAATATGAATGGCAAACTTGTAGGAAATTCAATTTACTACAAACATATTCCAGCACACTAAATTGCTAACATCGATATTTCTTGACATACTAGGCATTTAAGTTAAGGTAGTATGGAAGTATTGCAGGAAATTGAATTTCCTACAAGTTTATCATTTATATTTTTTCTGCAGCTCTCCAGATATGTTATCTGGAGCTCTGATAAGTTTGTCTTGTTAGTGATTCCTTCTAAGTGTCAAGCTATTACTATAGGGAGTCTAAGTATGACAAATAGAATATACTTTAATACACTGCCACGGATTATGTTCAATTGATCTATTATCCCAAGTAGCTCTGACGTAAAAGATCTGGTCATACACATTCATTCTACCCTGGAGTGGAGAACCCAAGTTTCCAATATTAGTCGGAAAGTCACTGAAGCCCTAAGGTCTCTCTACCATTTAAAAAACTTTCTTTTTATATAGTGTAATTAAATAAAATCTGTCAAAGGAATACAAATGGTTAAACAATGCCCTGGGCAGTTACCGTACATGTGGTTTCGCGATCTATTCACAATTCGGTCTAAGTATACATACGTATCAATGATATGTGTATATGCGTTTAGTATATTAAAGGTCTGAATAAGTAAGCAAAGATAAAGTAATAGCATTTTTATAATTTAAAACACTCAAATTGTTTGTGTATATGTTACCTTCAAATAATTATTTCTACCTTAAAAAAATATTACGGTACGTAAATAATAAGTATTGTTTGTTTGTGGAACTATTTTTAAACCAAAAGATTTCAACTTAAAATGGACTTGTCAAGTAGTAACGACTTATTTTCTTAATGTAATCTTGAAATGTTGAGCTCGAGTAGTAGTAGCTTAATTAAAGGTAACCCGTAGTAGTTCAAATTTAAACTTGCTGCATGAGCAGCCTGCTTTACTAGACGCATGATTAAAAGTCATTTCATTCTAATTTGAGGAATTGGTTAATAGTCCAGTAATTTATTTATAAATGCTCGAGCTTTAAAATCTCTTAATAATGGTTACCATGATTAAATGATGTGTACTCTATTAGAAAAAAAAGTTATTCACTTACAAATCGTACGCCGATTAAAAAAATAATAATTTCTAAATTGTTGATTGGCTATTATTGTAAGCGTGTAAATCGGTTTATATGATAAATTTGAGTCATAAAACTCGTTATTTTTGTTGCTGGATCTTTTTTCTACTATATTTTTGAATTAGTTACACACTGTTTTTTGTTCAATGTTTTATTATTATCTTTTTCTGCTTTTCGTTTGTTAATAATTTTTGAGTTATAATAAATTGAAATAGTTTAATTGGAATTTAGTCTTACTAATATTAAAAATGCAAAAGTGAGTTTGTTTGTTACGCTGTCACGTCTAAACCACTGAATCGATTATGATAAATTGACGTATAGAGCTATATTAGACCTTGCAAACAATGATAGGATACTTTTACTCCGAAAAACTTATAGGATGTGATGTAAAGAGAGGAATAAACTTCGTATGAAGCTTTTTATTGCGACATCCGATTTGATAAAATCAATAATAACGTGAGCGAAGCAGCGGGTAAAAGCTAGTAATGTAATAAATGTTTATTCCAGAAATTTATAATAAACAGAAATAATAATAAGAAATATGTATTCTCAACTTATTTTAATTTTATTTTTGTCATATGTTGTTTTTTATAGTTAAGGCTTAGCGTTATGGGCATAAGCTCACCTTATTTTGAGTGACTATATGACCCAAGTTGGTACGCACGCTAAACCTGTGGAGGGACTGGCTCTCAAGTGCAACTGCGGTAATTTACTTATTGGTATTTTGTGGCAGAATTTCAACCTGAGCTTGGTAGCTAGCCAGGAGTAGCCAGCCTATATTATTTGCAGGAATAGCATTAGGAAAAGCCTTACTACCTTGCTATGGTTTCCACACGATGTTTTCCTTCACCAAAAACTCACGCTCATTCTAGGAGGATTCGAACTAATGTCTCTTGACGCGGAGTCCATACAAACTACCATTGAGCTATGATCGCTAAAGAGAGAGGTCTCATCGGTGTCGGCTCATCAGTAGAGAGGTACTCGTAAATAATTCAACCGCCAATTATCTGTACCACACTTAATATTATAGTAATACATAATCGTGAACTATGCTTTTGTTTAAGGTATCGTTGCTATTAAGACATTTGAACAATACGTTTCAACAGAAATATACAGCAAACTAGTGATCTGAGTACGAGTGATACAAATGTATCACCGATTATAATTATTTCGAATAGAAAGCCTAACACCATATTCTCCCTATTTTCTCATTCAAACTGGACTCATCAGACTTATATCATTATAATTTTGACTATAAAAATGAGTTTTTTTTTCTATGGTAAGTTTTTAAGTTTTTTTTACAGGACACTGAACATTTGGCAATTAAACTTTATACATTTTTAATGGCATCTGCCTATGCAGACCATTTTTCTAATGTCAAATGAAAAGGACTTTATAGATTTGACGTACTCATAGTAACAACCAAATTCAGAACATTGTGGATTCCACAAATAATTATGCTGTTCGGGACTCCAACCTACAGTATTTCAGTGCGGTGGTTGCAACAAAGCTTTAACTGCTTGATGATGTTGATGGGCAAGAAGTAGTATGTGGAACTCACCCGGCGCGAATCACGGAAAATACCCGCTATAACTCCATAGTCTTTTTCTATCGGCAATTGAATCGGGACGAAGGGTCTGTATCCACATTGCGCCTGCTCTTTGGCAGGCGTAGGCCCCTCAACAAGGGGCCACCTTGTATAGTGATTTTTTGTAGAGGCGTTAAAGCCAAGCCTATCGGTTTCATCGAAGCCGCGAGACGTGTCCACGACACTGCGATGGATTATGATATCGACACGACGGTGGCAGCAAAACAATAGGTAGTGTGAATATATAGAAAGAATGACGGACGGTGCTTCCGTGCCAAGATATCAGCCTCCGGCCATCTTAGCTGATGTGGTCCGGAGTGTACCAGGTGGAAGGTTCCCTGATGCCGTACCTCAGGCTTTAACTGCTTGACTAATCGATCAGACTATAAAGCTTTTTAAACGTGTATTTTTAACACTTGTTAGAGCAAAAATTTAGCAAATATTACATTAGCAGAGGCTAATATTTATTAAAAAATAATTCTTTAAAATAAATGTGATACTTAACAGGTTTCAAACTGCATATACTCGTGCAGCGAAATTACGATATTTGAAGCTCGAAAACCTTAAATTGTGGGTTTTACTTTGGAAATAATATACGGACGGTAGACGCTTACAGCTGGACTATCAGTGTAAGACCTGAGTCACCCGGGCGGAAATATGATTTATTATTTTTATGCATAAAGTTTTAGTATTTTCTTACAAATATTTGAATTTTTTTTTTTGCCTTTAATTATAAATAATATAGTTGGTTAATTCTTTTATTTGTTTAATAATTCCACTTTTACAACTGAACTACTGTAACTGAAAAAATAAATATATCAGAGATAGGGAAAAAAATCGGAAAAGGTTAGTCTGTTGCGGTAGAAATAAAATACATTTTTTTCTATTGATACTTTGTTTCTAAATTTCTTGTTACAAATTAACAAAACGACCCATTTTTTTAAATCGTATTATATTATTGTGTGATATATCATACGTAGAATGTATGGAGGTATAAATGTCGATCGACGTGAGTTCGAATCCATTAAGAATCTTCAGTTTTCTCTAAAAAAAATCGATGGATTAGCTACCACTGTAGTGTGTACACATCTAAATCGGAATAATAATTAACTATTTGTTAGTATAATTAATATAATAACTATGGATTGTTTATGTGTGATGGTTTATACAAGTATATCTATTGACGCATTTGTCGAGCTGTCGTCTCAAGCCATGAACGCTGCGGATGGCGCAGGTGGAAGACCGAGTTACGTGTGCAATGAGCCGATATCAGAATTCACTAATATTATCATATTTAATATTGACATGGAGTACAAAGTGTACATTACAATATGAGGTTGAGCATATATTGATGTATTTTGGCAGCTGCATTTGAAAGCTAGTTCCTCCACTTAGTAACCTGTTAATTACTTAGGTAACCTAGCTTCTTATGTAATCAACAATTAACCAAACCTTAAGTAAATTTTCATTTTTCTACATGTCATTTAATATCAAGTGGAATTGTGGTCAAATGCTAAACCTATAAACAATAAAATATTGTTAATATATAATTAATTATGTTTTTATGTGCTGGTTGTAGAATATTCTACTATTGTACTTGTATTAGTTAGTGCTCCTATTTTTATGTAGTTGCCACGGCAAATACTGTATGTCCCATTTGCATAGTATCTGATGACACAGTACAGTCCAAAAACAACATGCCCACTGATAGATCATGATTTACTGACAACTTAGACTGATTCGTACTCACGCTATCACTAAACCAGAATATAAACACATAATATGAGAAAAACTAAATCTTAGTATGAGTATAAACAATTCTTGGAGGGTTCTTTGCTGTCATGTTGGCTTGCAAACCGCACCGTAGCTAATAAACCAAAAAATCGTTTGATCGATTTATCACGTATCATGGTCCTCGTCTAGTTGGGCAGAGTTCTCTACTACTCGGTTTATTTTTTAGCATGTTTTTACGATGTTTTTTTTGTATGTCTGTCCGGGTAAAATTTTGTAATTGAATTTAAAGTAATTTCTCGATGAGCTAGATACTTGAAATTTGGATCATAGCTCAGAAGTGGATGATAATGCATAAAAATGTGAAAATAGAAGAAGGTTATAAAACATGGTACCATACTTTTTTAAATGTAAGTCTAGTTATCTATTATAGCATCTGCTTATGTAGGCAATTTTATCAATTTCAAGTGAGAATAGGTAGTTCAAATTGCTTATAGGCCACAAACACCCATTATTTTCTCGGAAAGTCTATCCCGTGCGAGGATCGAACCCACAACACGCGGCAGCGTGGCGATCACCTAAACTGCTAGACCAGCACCTTATTAAATTGTTAATATATTATGCAAAAAAAAAAAACTTTATATGTTTTCAATTAGAGCCTGCCCGCGGCTACGCTCGTGTAAAAATTTAGAATAACATTAAACTTGAATTTTTATCGCAATTTTTTTATGGTCTATAGGGCAAACGAGCAAGCGTGTCTCCTGATGGTAAGTGATCACCGCCGCGCATGGAATCCGATGCCACCTTGAGGGTGGTAGCTAGCCAGGCCGGCATTGGAAAATGCCCTACCACCATGCTATGGTTTCCTTACGATGTGTTCGTTTACCGAAAGCTCAAACTCATTGTAGGTGGTTGGATTAGAACTCACGACCCATGACGTGGCGTTCCTACACGCTACCACTGAGCTATCATCGCTTCAATGGAATGTACTGATATAAAAAGTATCCTATGTGCTTATCCAGGAAATGGTCTATATATGTGCTAATTTTCGTCTAAATTTATTCAACGGTTTAGGCGTGATAATAAGTCGAACAAAGAAATAAACATCCATACTTTCGCATCTAGGATTTTACTCGCGGCTTTGCTTATGTGGTAATTTGAAAAACTTCGCCAGGAGGAATAAGACCAATCATGTATACAGAACATAACACTATTTAAGGATGCTAGTGTAAGCAATTTTGTGTGTCTTTCCATTAACTGCTAAGTCATGTAACTTTCGAGCATCGGACATACGTGAAAATGCCATATATAACTGCCTATGTGAGAATCACGGCTTTTCCGAGTGTACCCTGGCTACCTGTAGAGTCTGTTCTTGTGCATTGTTTATAGTTATAGCAAAACTGAGCTTGAGGGGGAACTGCACCCTTTAGAACTAAAATGGAAGATCCGTGGGAATTATAGGGATCCGGGGGACACTACATTTTCGACTTTACTTGCCCCTGTCAAAATAGTGGCACCAACAATATTTCGCCCGAGTTGTGTGACGCGAAGCCTTGTTCCGTTGCACAACCGCGGCGCATCTATATTAGGTATGAGCATAACCCGAACACCAAATTTTTTGGCCTTGGTTTGATAGGACGTGAAGGAAGGACAAACACACTCATATATTTTTAATATTAGTATATAGTACATAGTATATAGTATAATCAAATATATCCGTAAATCTCCCATGGGAATTCCATGTGTTACCAGCAAAAAAAAACTTTATGTTACTTTACATCTTTACAACCAAGTCTATGCCAAAAATTAAGTTTGTTTGTTTGGTTTGATGGGACGTGAAGGAAGAACAATTGTAGGAATATTCCTATAAATCTCCCCTGAGAATTTGAAGGTTTTTCAGGATCATAAGTAGCCTATGTTACTCACCATCCTTTCAACTAATTTTATGCCAAAAATCAAGTTGATTGGTTGCTTTTTTTGGGCACGAAGGAAGGACAAAGAAACAAACAAACACACTTTCGCATTTATAATATTAGTATAGACTGGTATAGATTTTTTTTATGTAATAAAGGGAGGCAAACGAGCAAGCGTGTCACCTTATGGTAAGTAATCACTGCCGCTCATGGACATCTACAACACCAGGGGAATTGTAGGTGCTTTGCTGGCCTTTATTGGAGGGACTGCCTCTCAAGTACAACTGCCGAAACATACCTATTATCTGGGATTCTATTCTATACGCTGCTTTCGTTTCATCAACATCAAATAGTTCTTTTTTATTTAAACTAGCAGTCCTTGCGACTTGGTTCTTGTAAAACTAAAATTATTTAATCACACGCCGTCATTCAAATTACAATAACTTTTGATAGAATTAACCGATGTTAATGAAACAAAGACTAAATGTTACTCCAGGATAAGTTTTATGATTTTCTGGGTGACATTTTATCATAAACGTTGCACTTTAGCTGTGATACGTGTACAAACCAACAGACAGACACTCCTATAAATGATGTAAATGTTTTTTATTACTTATTCTTAGTCACATATCATATTGTTTTTCGACATAAATCTATTATTATTATTATTGTTTTTTTTAGAGTATTTGTAAAAATGAGTATAATTTTACTTTATAATTAACTCATATGATTGTTCTAACAAAGGCTATTTGTTTAAATTATATGAAGTCGTTCCCTGGTTTTTATACGGAAAAAAAAAGTAGTGCGGATCACAGACTCAGATTTTAGTGTTGTGATTATGCGAACTGTACACTATTAAAAGATTACATTCATCACACACCAAGCTAAGGAAAATTATTATTATAAATACGTATTTTAAAACTAATTAATTTTATCGTTTTTATTTATTACTACTGTCATACTGTCAAAAATATATCACAATTTTTTAAATAATTATTAATACAAATTACAGTTGTATTACATTATCATTGGTTGTTAAAATAAATTATAAACATACATATAGCCAAGGATGTATTAACTTTACTTCTATATGTGCCACTTCTTGTTTAGTAAAGTGATTTATGAAAACATTTTACATTTTCTGATATTTGTTTGTTTCTTGACTACATTACCACAATGTTTAGGTGTTAATAATTTTATAAACGGACATAGGAAATGGAATAATTAAAATAAATATATAATGTGACATATTACTTGAGTTGGCATTAAATTAATCATCGGACATATCTTGATGTCATTGTGTATATAACGTATTTTATGTATTTTGAAAGTTATGTACTTTACTGATTTTACTCTTACTTGGTGAAGGTCATCTTTGATAAAAGATTTTGAAATTTATAAGACACTAAAAACAATGGTTTAACATGTTTACATTGATTACGAAAAAAAAAATTAAATAATAATCAAAAGTTTATATACTAGTATAATATTTACATTTGTTGATGTTACATAGGCCAATGTGTTTACACTATGTGTGTTGTTTGTTATGATATAGTCTAAAATAGAAATCATGTTTAACACAGTAGTTATGGGAAGATACCTCTGAAAGGAGCATAAATATGGATGAGGGCAAATACCGGCTGCCAATTGCAGCTGACCTGGAACTGTATAAAGTATCTACTATTGTGATAATATATGATATGTAAGCAGTATTTTCGTGGTTAAATTTTATATTCAATAATGAGTAGTTACCAACGTGATGTGTCTCATATGGATATAATCATAATATTCCATGCATACGTATCCGATTTAAATCCAAGTAATTAGTTAATTGTTAATAAAGTTATTGCAAAACTAGTATAAGTAAAAAGAACATGACCGAAACTTCTTATGACATCGTGTATAATAAGTATGTTTGCAACATTTTGTTTGTCGAAACCGGTTTCAGTGCTTGGGCTACAGACTCATAAAAACAATATGCTTTATAATTTTACTCATAAATAGATCATAACAGGTTTGCTTGACCCCGTATAGGAAGTTAGAGGATTAGTTTTAATAAACGTTTTCACTAAATGCTCTGTTGTGGTATACCACGCTACTTATAAGTAGCGAAATTGATTAATAAAATATATATATTAATAGGCAACTTATTGTAGGAGTTAATTAAATAATTCTTAAATGTATTTTTATATTACGTATGCATGTTAATTTATTTATGGAATAGAGGTTAGAGTAGTTCTTAATTCTTCCTTTGCATTTAAATAAATTTACATTTTACAGTTGAACTTGAAGACGTTCATTAACGCAAGATACATCCGCCAAACCTTTATAAGAAAATCGAGGGTCGTCTATTACTAGTAGGTAAAACAAAATACAATTAAAATATCTTTACTTAGGTAAGTATAGCGCTATAGTAAATCGTGATTCAGTAAACAGCCGAGAAATGTGTGGCGAGAGCAGATAGCAAGTGAGGGAGGTATAATAAAGAAGTCTACCTAAGTAGCTGTAATTTTGCAGAATCATAGTTCCCAGAACATATTACATTTTAGTAAAGTACAAACTGAGAATTATATTTCATTTGTAATTAACTTTGCGTTTGGATAACCGTAATGCGTTGATAACGCTAGCGTGATTTATTACCACACGGATTTGCATAATAAATATGATATGTATATTAATTAGGTGTTTGATTACTACAGTATAAAATATAGGTACTTTGCAATGAAATCGCTTCATGAGGGACTTGTTAACCGTTTATATTTTTCTATAAATCTATCATACTAATATTATCAATGCTAAAGTGAGTTTGTTTGTTATACTTTTACGCCTAAACCGCTGAATCGATTATGATACATTTTCGTATACAGATAGATAGGAACCTAGAGACCGTGATAGGCTAACTGTTCTAGCGGAAAACGTATCGGAAGTGTGGTACAGATACAGATAAACTTTTTATGAAACTTTCTGTTGTGTCATCCGATATATTTGATAAAATCAATATTAATGCGAGCGAAGCCGCAAGTGAAAGCTAGTATCCTATACTAAAATTATAAATACAAAAGTGTGTTTGTCCTTCTTTCACGTTCAAACTAAGCCACAAATCGACTTAATTTTTGACACAGAGTTAGTTAAAAGGAGGGAGAGTGACATAGGGTACTTTTGGTCCTGGGAAAACTCCAAATTCCCAACGAAGATTTACAGGAATATCCACAAAATTGTTTTTTCTTTACATTCTATCAAAGCAAACAAACGACTTGATTGTTGGCATAGGGTCAGTTGTAAAGACAGAGAGTAACATAGGCTACTTTTTGTCCTGGTAAAACATCGAATTCCCATTGGAGATTTAAGGAAATATTTGATTTTTTACACGAAAAATCGTCCTCCATTCACGTCCTAACAAAAAAAACCACTCATCTTGATTTTTAGTATAGCGTTAGTTGAAAGGATGGACAGTAACATAGGCTACTTTTGATCCTGAAAAAAATTTAAAGTACCAGGGAAGATTTACAGGATTATCCTCTGGATTCCTATAATTCCCACTGATCTTCCATTTCAATTCAAAAGACTGCAGTTCCCCTTCAAGCTCAATTTTGCCATAACTATAAACAAGGCACAAGGCCAGACACTATAGGTAGCCTGGGTACAGTCGGAAACACATGGGCAGCTATATGTGGCATGTTCGCGTGTATCCAAATCTCGGAATTTACATATCTTAGCAGTTAATGGAAATTATTTACACTATCGTTCTTAGTGCTCTGTTCTGTATACATAGTCGGTGTCTTATTCCTCCTGGCAAAGTTTTTCAAATAACCACGTGTGCGAAGCCGCGGGTAAAATCCTTTAATATTATAAATGCAAAAGCATGGATGTTTGTTTTTTTGTTCCACTATCACGCTTGAAAGTTTAACAAATTCTGATAAAAATTAGCACATAAATAGACCATTTCCTTGATAAACTTATATTAACTAAAAATTTAAAAAAACCTTTATAAAAATCACTAAACCGTTTTTCATTTTTTGAAGCATAGTCGTAAAGTGTAATTAAAATCTACTACTAAAATATATGATCTCATACTGTTGTAAATAAATATAACTTCTAAAATAAAGTATAAAAAGATACAGTTGTTCATACTAAAAAAACCTTACTAAATACTTGTATGAATATATTAAAATCAGAATTGCTATATACACATTGCTCGGATTTGATTTAGTTACAACCATTACCATATGCAAGAAAGGACAAGAGCGATTGACATATTTTATACTTCTTTAAAATATTTAAGGAAGGGTTGTTGAAAGACCTTGATTAAGATTTTCTTTTTAACACGCTTATTTTACTTTTATTTTTCTCTGTTAGTATTACGTGTTACCCATCTATTTATTTCTAAAGTTTTGAGAAAAATAAGTATATACACTTATAAAAAGGCTGTAGATCTACGATACTGTAATTTCATAGTTGGACATGATAACATGGCGCAGCTGGGTATTAGTGCCCGATTCAATTTCTATATTGAAAAGACGATTTCTCTTAGGACTTGATTCATGAAGTTTTTGACAGTAAATTCTTTGGTAGTGAATTTTCGTAATGTGACTATATTCTTATCACGAAATGTTTCGGTACACAGGGCACGGATACATTTACATTTTATTCAATTTAGTACACAGTCTCTAGAATTTCTTATTGATCTGTTTTTAAGTCACTGGGGAATGTTTCAATAAGATCAGATAATTTGTTATCACTTTACTCATTGATTCTTAAAAAATCTGTTTTGTTTCTTCGATAATTTGCTATGTTCTTCGGTTTTGGTTAGTTTCTTTATTACTTGTTATTAAATACATAATCTCTAATAATATCTAAGTCGACTAAGTATTTAAAAGTAAGACTTTTTAACTCAGGATCACTTATTACGAAGCGGAATGAGTTAATAACGCAATCCTAAAAGACATAGACTCTGTCAGTTTCGATTAAGAAGTTCAAGATATTGACTGGGACAGTGTATCGAAATCAGATTCCGTTCACAATATGGTCGAATATGTCAATAAATTGTTATTAGAATTTTATGACAAGTATGCATAAAAACAGTTTATATGAAAATACCTTCAATTCTTTGGTTGACAAGTAATGTGCGATATATGATGAGGTTAAGGGATGAATCGCATAGCTGAGCGCCGCCGTTCTAAATTGGAGGTCCATATCAGTGAATATAAAACATTCAATTATTTAGTTACGATATCTTTTCACCTTGAGAAAAATTCGTATTTGAAGCATTACATAAATAAAATACGAATATGCCAAAATCACTTCGGCGACATCTGAAATCATCTGTTTTGCCTGTAAATAAATGTAAAGATCTGCCTTCCCATTTTGAAAACGCTAATGAGATTAATAATCACTTCCTAAAAATTGCTGGTAGTAATGTCACAAACGTTTGTAAGTTAACCTATTATGAATATCATAAATATGGAACCTCTGTTTTTTAACTTCATACTGTTACCGAGAGTGATATTTCCACAATAATTCTTAGTATTAAATCCAGTGCTCAAAGTATAGACAAAATTACTATGGATATGGTTTTGTTAATTCTTCCAAAAACTTTGAAGACTATCACAGATATCATAAACAGTCCATACCTTCATAAGTCCATACTTACATCAACCTTTCCTGTGCAGTGGAAACAGCTCTGGTACACTCTATCCCCAAAAACAATAATCCTACATATCTAAAGACTTGAGGCCAATTAGTATTTTACCCTACATATTAAAAATTCTGGAAAAAGTAGTATGCAGACAAGTGACAGCTTTCCTTGAACAAACTAGTATTCTACCGTCTTTCCGATGGGGGTTTAGGAAAGGATGCAGTAAGAAATGAAAAACGGAAACGATATTAGATATAGCCAATGCTATTGATCTTAAAGAATGGAAGTTGGAAGGTTGATAAGGATTCATTATTACCAATCACAATGCACAAAAAAAAATAGATTTCGGTCAAACCATTTTTGAGTTTTAGCGGGTCTGAAGAACAACGGTTATAGGTGATAGATACGAAGTTCACCGGGTCAGCTAGTTAAATATAATACAGAAATATAGTGAAAATGTAGGCATTTAATATTTCATAAACTATTTATTTATCTAAACATCTTTCACTTTTTTTGTCTTTATTATCCCTCTGTCTCTCCTCCTGTTAATTCATATCTTTTAATAATTTATTTTATATAGGGATCCGTACCTCATATTTAAAAATAAAGTAAAAGTAAGTAGAACTCGCACCGTGTTATATATTACTCCTATACTCTTTAAAGCCTTTTAGTTTTTCTCTCTGGTTTTATCTCTGGTATTAACTGATTGTCGTGATATTTATTTATTTTTGTATCAAATTTTGTTTCTGATGTTTTACCAAAAACAACGTATTTATATTTGATGTTATGTACCAAAACATAAAATTACATTATTTACTTGAAATTACGAAATGTATGTGTTGCCGACTGAAAATAGCAACCACGCCGATTATCTACTATTATATTAATAACAAATAAATTTACAGGAGTTATTTGAAAACTGTATGGCCTGAACATATACTTGTACGGTTTTACTCCTATTTCTTTATTGTGTTTATCTAGAACTTTCAGTGTTCTTATAGCAGTATGCTTTCATAGGACTTAGTACTTGATATTAGTTCCAACTTTATAACTCACGCCATATCCGAGAACAATATAAATCGTAACACAATTTTATACACGGGCTGTTGAAATAATTAATTTAAGATTTTTTCCCTGATTGAACAGACCATCCTTCATGTCGAATTATAGATTGTTGCTCTTCAGGTAGTAATCAATAGGTTTTGGTAATAGGTCAGTTTTTGCGAATTTTAAACTTATGGCATAAAACCGTAATTTGTAATTGTGTTGACATGATATAAATTATTCAGTTTGCTAGCAACCATTTAGGGTTGAACACCACAGCAGGCTGTCGACCATTAGCAGCAATTATTGTAACAGTTTTTTATGTATAATAATAAAACCGTATAATATTAATACCATAAATAATGTTTAAATGTATCTTGGCTGACAAAGCAGAAAACATAACATGTCGAGAGTTTGTACTTAAAAAAATTAGTCTTTATAGGACGTCTGGTTGATGAGAAACATAGAAATTATTTTGTACAGGTAATAAGCATAAAAGCATAGTTTAAGACAGGCAATAAATGTGGCATAATGACAAATAAAACATATATCGTGGCCATGCGTCGTCACGGCCTGTATTGCCACACCAACAATCAGATTTACTCTTGCCTATAAATGTTTCACATCAAAAAGAATGTATCAAGGCGTCATTTGTTTCTCTTTGGACAACAATTGCAGTTTTAAACAGACGGGCAATTAACGAGAACAACATTTTATTAGACCACCGAGAAAACCCTTAAAAACCCCATCAGAATTTGTTTAACTACTATTACAATATTATCAAAACCTAAACGATTAACATTGACCCACGATGTCAAAATTTAGTACAAAGAAAGGTGTTTAAATAATTTCAATAATACATATAACATAGATACAATAAATTTTTTTTTGAATTACACTATAATTAAATTTTATAATAGCTTATGAAATTGTACTACAATAATTATAATATGTTTTATGATTTTTAACGATTTAAGATTTAGAGTTGCAAATATACCGACAAAATAAAGAGATACGATTCTTCATACACAGAAATTAAATTCTACTGATCGATCCTCAAAATCCTTATTTCCTAGTCAAACAGAGATAGAAGAAAATGATCTGTCAATAAACATCAATTAATTATGAACTGTGATATATCTAAGCGAGCTGTGAAGATGATATTGCACCTGCTATGTAATGCTGTCGAACACAATTGTCGTCCCTCATACTACCACTATGGTTTATTTTTTATAGTAAAAAGGATTTTACTCAACAGTAGTAGTAAGTTTTATAAGATCTTCAACAAACTTTAACGTTTAGACGCTTACAAACTCAGAAGAATTGTAATTTCCTTTTCACTACTGCGTACTAAAAAAAACAGTTATATTTTCTACGAAAGTTGTCTAGACACATGTGTATGTTTTTTTTAATTAATCAGCTAAATATATTATCAAGATTATTTATTTTTAAAACGGCTTCTGAATGTGTGAGTAATTTATTTCGTTCCCTTAGAGACCATCGTCCTTATCACAAGTGGTTACATTTATGAGACTACTTCCTCCCTAGTGAACATACTTTGATATTTTACATCAAGAAATTATTCAATTAAACAAATTAAGCATTTCGTGTGTTACTGCTTAACTATATTTGATTATAAAATGTGACGTCAAGTAACTTAGGACTCCTCCCGTTCCTTTGTCACATAATGTCACACTTCGTCGACCCCCAGCCCTGTTAACTTCCTTCATAATAATTTATGGATACCAACTTGGCATCAAAATTTCATTCAAGCTCAAAATATAAAGTATATTTTACTAATTCTTTGCTAGAGTTAATGTTTAAAATACATGAATCCAAGTTAAAAAGAATTGTTTGTTAATAAATAAAGAAAAATAGTAAAAGTTAAATAAATTAAAAATACGCGTACAGACAAAAATTGTTGTAAGAAATCTAATTTAACATTGTCATAAGCAAGCCGTAGTAAATACGATACCGAAATAAATGAATGTGTCCTATAATAGCCTGGCGACGCACCTCGTTTCGGTTACATGGGTATCCCAATATTGTCAAACAACCAATAAATGAAGCCAAATTGCGTACTTATTCGACAAAAGTTATGGACCATGATAAAACAAAGCGTAGTAATTTTATTGCTGAATCAATATTCTAAGTAAATAGCCTTGTGTAACACTGTGAAAATAACTCGGTTATTTACAAAACACGCCAAAGCTCAATAATTTATGTTTCTACACGGTAAACTTTTTCCATTTCAAGTAATAATAACACAAGTGTTGTATAGTTTTAACACAGTAGTTTTAAAAATTTCTGAATATCCAAAAGTGCTCGCCTCATACCATTCATTTAATTTTTAAGAAAAAAACAAGCCGTATTATATTGACTTATGTTATCAGTTTTTTTTTTATTATTCTATATTTTTTAATCAAGCATGATTTATCTGCCTGCTAAAAAAACTCCGTAGGTAGTTTTACCTAGAGAGTTTCTATCATGTTGAAGCGCTAATCTCTTTATTATGAAATAACGTTCGACTCGGCTGTATTGTTCTGGTATCTTTGCCTTTTATTTTTGAAGTGAAACTTCTTTAGGCGCATGAGGGTAAAATTTTTACAGATGAAACGTCACGCCGGTATGCAACGGAAGTGTCGGAAAAGAGAGAGAGAGTGATCGAGACCGATTGAGAGAGAGTAAGACAGGGCGAACGTAGCATGAGCAACTAGCCGTGGAGTGAGAGTAGGGAGCAAGCGAGTGAGAAAGATTGAGAGAAAAAGTGAGACAGAGCGAACGTCGTATATAAACAAGATTTATAAAATAGTTCGCCAAAGAAGTTTCACTTCTGACATGTGTACTTTGTACGCACGCATGTTTTTTATTAAACTACGAGTACTAGGCTATTGTTATGAAATAGGTATATGTTAGTCTAAAAATAATAAACGAAACTCGGTCTAGGTACGTAAATTTATTTTGGGACTTATCATGACCAACCCGTATAAAAAAATCCAGACGTCCACATTTTGTTTAACAGTTTTTTCAAGGCAGCAACATAAAATTGTGTTTTTTCTTCAAAATATGACATAAATTACAAAAATAAAAAGCCGCACTTACTTGGTGGTGGTCCGAGGTCCCAGAGGGTGAAGTCAGCATCAATAAAGTCCAGCACAGCGCCGTCCGCAACGCACACATAGTATACATATAGTTTCGGATTGTTATGAATGTATGGGTACCACCCATCAAAATAATTTGACAATCCGCGCGAAAGATATATTTGTAATATTTTTTTTTACTAGCTTCTATTTTTCCATACTTTTAGCACAAAAAAAGATATAATCCTCTAGCAGTTTTATTGTTTCTCCGAAAAATCAATCACAATGAAATAAAAATAGCATTTGCCCGTCGCTATGGTGATGCTTCGAATTCTAATTTATATCGTTCTTTTTTTCAAATTTTAGGCGGCACCATGAAGGTCGGTTATAAGTAGTGAGACCTCTTATCCTTGTAATTGCCGATAAGAGAGCCAGCAGTAGAATTAGCCCAAATAACTACAAATGTGGTGAATTCATACACATGGTAAATAAAATAAAGAACAGATATAAATAAAATGTTATCTATATTGTTATAAGTATAATACCTACTATGAATAAAAACTTTTGCATTAAATATTTAACTTTAAATAACAAATTTCACTTAGGTACAATAATCCTTGTGTTATTGATAACTCAAGTAATTGTTATCTACAGATAATAATAATTTTATTGTTATTCAGGGTATAACTTTCTTAGAGACACAGTTCACAGCGTGAAGATGGTACAACAATTCAATTCAAACATTTCACATTGACAGCGTTCCTCTAAAGCCAAAGTAAATTTGAACTTTAAATCGAATATGAATCAAAAACAAACAAAATCGTTCCCAACATTACGAAAGTCAAAGATTTCGTGCGGAATACGATCATAATAAATGTAACCAAATAATTTAAAGCAGAATAATAAATTTATTTAATAAATTTTTCGATCACACGAGGTCCCGGAACAAATTATTGTAAGAATATACGGAACACATTCCACCATCCGACCTAATTAGGTTATGTTCTGCTTAAGGCTCTATCTCATTAGAACACCGCGGCGGTGCCACCGGTCGGACCACCGTGGTATTCAGCTACCAAGCGAGAAACACCAAAACAAACACAAGAACTGCCCGTTATAAAATGGACGCCGAAGAGTTAACAGTTCTTTTCCTATAAATACGACGCAAAAGAAAGTTAAATGATCGTCCTAATAATTCGGTGATTTGGTTGCGTAACCAACCTTATACTAGGTGAAGTTTTGGTATGGTATGGAACCAGGGTTCTATACAACTGTACATATTTTGTCAGTGACGCGACCGGTGGTGACGCCATGGTATCCTAATGAGTAGGACCCTTAGACTTCACAATGCTCAAAACATTTCTTCAGGCGCTCTAGTAGTGCATCACGGTCGATACTGGGAAAACGACACTAATGACGACATTATTTACTAACGCCAAGTATCAATAAGATTAAGGACCAAGGATCGTCACAACGACCTTTCTTTAACGTGAGGAAATGCATGTAGGAGCGATGTCAAAGAAAATTCAAAT
Source organism: Actias luna (assembly GCA_039707435.1). Classification (NCBI taxonomy): domain Eukaryota; kingdom Metazoa; phylum Arthropoda; class Insecta; order Lepidoptera; family Saturniidae; genus Actias; species Actias luna. The sequence continues at coordinate 7,517,885 of JAZHAC010000006.1, read as the reverse complement.
GGTGCGAAAATAAATGAATCACTAAATTAGAAATACAAATACATAAATGCCTAAATTTAATCTAGGTATTTCTAACTAAACATCAAATATTTAAGATCAAAGTGGTCAGTTCGAAAACGGCGATTTCATATGCAAGGACCTAACAAATTCTAATATTAAGTCTACCTCTTCTGTCTGTTCAACAACGATGTTGTATCTATATAAATGGATACTGAAAGCTATATTGATATCGCACCAAGGAGAATATTACAAAGAATTCTGGTTAATTTGATGCCCTATTGAAAAATAAAAAATCTATAATGTGGGCTAAAATTTCAAACGTTTTAAAACCAATAAAAGTTTATTGATAATGAAAATTCATTATAGAGATTAAAAATTGAGTCAGCCTTACCTGGATGAAAATTGATATATAAACGAAATCGGAACCCTTGATTTGAAGTAGAAAATTAGTTTTTGGATGACGAAACAACGATTACAATGCTGGAGTGGTATAATTAATTAAAAAAGAAATAAATACCGGAATCTATATTCATTATCCCGGCAAGTTGTTCTGTACATTGTTGCATGTATTTATATAGGTAGTATGAACGTCAGGTAGCACACATAGCTAAATAGTTAATAACAGGTACTACAGATGTATTATAGACAGATTCTGCAAGCCGCGCGACCCATCACGTAGCAGTTATGCAACAGGTTCTTGACATGTAGGCTAGAGGAAACATCAAAGCTCTTTCTTATTTTTGACAGTATGGCCACTTGCACAGGCTCACCAGGTGCAGACCCGTCAGATACGTATTAAAGTGTTTTTACTGGGACTTGTAATACTCCCATACTACCAGAAATCAAAGACGTCTTTCACACTTTTTCTAGTCAACATTTTAAGAATTGTTCTTTGATTAATTTATGTTATATGATTTGTAATTGGTAATGCATCTTGCAGTTACTGCTGTAATACTTATATATTGACTTATAAATTTTATGTAGCAGTATACATGTTTTAATATCAGCGGCCCAGATAAGAGTCTTTTCTATTCGGCGGGATCTGTCGAGACGTCAATTCAGAGCATATTGTATTTTCCGTATTTAAATGCTACTATTAATTTCTTCTTATAGTTACGGAACATTAAAGGAATTTGCAATGTATAAAACAGTTGCAATTGAAACGCCACAACATGTTTGACCTGAGCAATATTGTCGTGCTCTATTTCCAAGAAAACATGTCTTGTTCATGCTTTTATATTTCTTAGTGAGTTATTAAACTCATTGCTACCCTATGGCATTGGATTTGTTGAATTATAAATAAATAGACAATAAGGGTAATTAATCGTTTTTATTTAACACGATATATACATACAATTAAACAGTTTTTAACATATTTATGAGCATACATCGATTACATTGAAAACGTGTAACATTTATAATATACCATATACGTATATAAGCTCAATAATTTCTACTGTACATTTTGCTAGCGTTTACAATTCGGTTAAAATGATAAAGGAAAGGACAATGTCAAAATAATGTCACAGATTTTACAGCGAATATAACTTTGTCATAGCCTTAATGTCAAAATTATTTACTTACTCTAAATCATTAACTGTGAGTAGGTCGATGAGTATCGGCTTTGATTTATCGTCTGGGGACACAATGGGGGTCAACAAGATCAATAGTAAAGTGGAATAACAGAATTGAATTATTTATTCATTTTCATTTACAAACTAGGAAGGGAATTGAATAATATTTTCTCAATCGATGGGTAAAGATTTGTCGTATTTAATCTAGAGTGAAATGTATACATTTGCGCAGGTTAGGATTAAAGAAAAATAGAAATGTAATATAAATAATAAATGATATATTTAAGGTCAAAAAGTAATGCGGCGACCGAACATATTGTGATATTTGTAAGTTATGCATTTATAATAATATATACATTTTGGAGCGATGATAGCTCAGTATTAGTGTGTACGGACTCCACATCACGGGACGTGAGTTCGAATCCACCTACATGACCTCAGAATGATCGGTGAAGCAAAACATCGTGAGGAAACCTTAGCATGGTGGTAGTACTTTTTCTAATGCCCTGGCTAGCTACAATCCTCTAGTTGAACATCTGCCGCCAAATACCAATACGTGCGTTCAGTTGTATTTGAGAGCCAGTCCTTCCACAGGTTTAGCATGCCTACCAATTTAGCCCGTATCGTCACTTAAGATCAGGTGAGATTATGGCCATAACGCTAAACCTACAAACTATAAAAAAAACAATAATTATATGGCACAATTTTAGAATAAAAATAGTTTAAATAATTGAAAAGTTTATCTTAAATTCTCTTAGCATAATAATCATATAGTTTGATCCTATATTTTCTAACTTTTTATATAATATTATCATAGACACTATTATTTCTATATTAATATTGAAACAAATACAACATGTGAATATAGGTGCAAATTATGTTTTTTTATTCATGTACATTAAAGACATTCACAATTTTTAAAATATTTTAATTGACATAAAAACACGAATAATATAACATTTATAGACATTACAAGAATAACATTAAATATAAATATTATGATGTTAATACATCAAGATCCCAAAATTGAGTAAAAAATAACGTGATGTGTATTATAGGTATTATAAGTGCCTCGATGACAGTTGGTAGAGGTACTATACAGCAAAAAATGTTGTGCTGACTCTACTTAACATCGAATTATAAGTTAAGTCATTTTTATAATTATATAAGAAACTCCCTTAGTTACAAATATAGCATACAATAAATTTCTTGTCTTTATACTATTGTAAATGACATCTATAGGACATATACTTTTATTCTATAGAGAAATTTTATTGTTATTTTATGCACTGCTAGATTTATATTCAATTATATTGCGACCACCGTATACAAATCCATATATGAATAGTATTTTGGGTGACAAACTTAATTACTAGATCATAATCTATTTAACTACATTATGTACAGTATTTTATTTAGCGAAAATAATTTCTAAATAAACGATTATAGATTCCTATATATATATATATATATATATATCTATAGTGTAGTATCTTAATAGTATAGTATATATAGATGTATTAATTAATACCGGAGATACATCGCACATAGTACTAATCCAAAAAAGTAGTACATTATAATTAATATTACTGAAGGTATATATACAAATACCCTACATACACTTTAGTTAAATAGTCGAGGAGTACTTAGCAGTGAATTGTTGATTAAAATCGTATTGAAAGGAATTAATCAAACCGTACCTTCACGGAATTTCTGAATATAAATGAAATATACAAAATATGAAAGAAACCTGAATAGAAAAAAGGACTGGGAAAAGGAATCTATAACAGAGTGGTTACCTATTTAAGATTAGTTCAATAAGCAGATTCCATACAAAGTAAACGAAGAAATGAATCAATGATAGCTCAGTGATAGCGTGTTCCGACAGTGCTTCGGTCGATGTGTATTGGGAATATATATTCATAAATCCAACACATTTGAAAATATGTTTTTAATACCATTACTATAAAAAGTCGATTTCAAAATCGGTATTTTGCTGTTTATTATATAATGCTAGTAAAAATAACTTTGTTGACTTGTCGTTTTTGGCATTATGGTGATCAAAATTATTAGATTAACCACTTTTAAGATCTATTTATTTTAATTATGGCGTCTGCCTATGTAGGCAACATTGCCGATTGAAACTTATTGATGTATATTATATATTAATTATAGTAATAAATATTAGTAATAAAATGTTTTGTATACACTAGTTTTATACAATCTAAGATTCTGACAGAATACTTTGAGTGCATGTTAGTTTTGTTATCTTTCTCAATATTTACTAACTTGAACTATTTTGTATTACTATATATTTCTTAAAACTAGAGTAAGAGGTAATAAACAAAATAATTATGAGATCGGTTGCCATACAAATACTTCATATAAATGTTTTGTTAACAATCCCTACGTTTCTATATGAAATATTACTAAAAGATTATTCGAATGTAATGCTTCCTTTTTGAAGATTATTTGCAATTACTTTTCGGAGAAATGTCTTTAGGGAATTGTCACAATATGTGCTCCAACGTTATTATTTCCTTGGAATATATTGAAGTCCTTTATAGGAAATGTTGTAAAACGTGCTTTCCCCGCAGCCGGCGTCCTCAGGGTACCGATGATTTGGCCCTGAAAGAATACATAAAATATTATTAAAATACTTGGAATACAATCTTTGATACGACAGCAGTGTGGTGCATGATTTTAATTCATTATTAAACCAAAATGTAGTGACTAAACTTACAGTCTTCTTAATTAAAGAGGTTTCTGTAACACCATAGGCTACACACCACTTGCACGTATCGGAACCTGAACCCCTTTTTCCAAGTAGCTCTACCCCCCTAACCTTTCCCTAGCCCTAGTATTTTTCTGCAATCATCAGCGTCAAGAGAAAACGAAATAATGCTTGGGTTTACATTCTGAACACTAAATCAATAACATATTTTATCTTTTAGATTCACTTACATTGGAAACACGAAATTGATATTTATTTCACAACTGATAGTAGAAACGACGAAATGTTTTACTCTGATCGCGGATCTTAGTTATAGCATCCCATATTTTTTTGCTTTTCTTCACGCTAGTGATTGTAGAAAAAGACACCTTGGCTAGAAGCATTGGAAACGCTACTATCCTCTCGAACACAATACAAATGTATTATTTTGCTGCGTTCTTTTATGGCGTGGAAATATTTTATCAGTCGGGTTGGTCCAATTAGTATTGGGTTCCAGAATCAACACTGTATGGTCGGGATTTGACTTGTCTGGCTTGCGGTCACCGTGCAATTGTTGGTAAAGCAACAATGATGAGCTTCTATTGGTTAGTTATATTTCGGAATAGACCAGTGTTTTTCGCCATCGGAAGTCTTGCCAATCAGTATGGTAAGGAGTACTGTAAAATTGACGACTTCAAGATTGTTCCCGTTGTTTTTAGATTGTAATGTGTTAGTATCTCAAAAGGAGATAGAATCAATGCGAAAATGGTTGCCGGTTTTTAGCAAGTAAAGACAGAATGTAGAATCGCCATGGGGATTTCATGGGGAATTTCTGGTGGTACACACTAATTGAATCCAATATCATTCGCGTAGCCTACTCAGGCAAACGCAGGAAAAGGATCAGTAAATGTATTTTACCCGAATCAAAAAAAAATAGTTTACTACTTATTTTATACGTTGAACTAAGTACATATTAACTATAAAGGAAATTGTATTTTACAAACAAAATGTACGCAACATAATTAATTTGATTCCAAGCGTAACATTTATAAACTGTGGAGTTATTTAGTTGAAATTCCAATAAGTGCTTCTAAACTAGTGGTTCTTTTTGGTTTATATCAACAGAAACATCGTGTTCAGTTTTATATTAAAGCAGTCTATCTGTACGTACGCTCTGAAATAAAATAAACAACTATGGCTCGAGGCAAAAGATCTGAGTTGCGTAGTATTGTGGGCAATGTTTTTTCAAGAATTACGATTTTGTTCAGTAATCATTAAAGTACCGGGATTAAGAAACTTATTACTTAATTAATTGTATTGACTTAAGTGAAAATATATACAATAGAAACCTGTTGTATTTTCGAAAAACGATGAGTTAATAATTCAGTTATTTATCCTATTTATCTATAAGGTACAAACAAATATGTAAATAAATCTCGGTGTGTTAATTCTCAATATATTATTCACTATTTTTTCTATGAAATGAAAAAGTTTTTTTTTCCTCTAGCATTGTAAATATGTTCATGTATATAAACACAAGGGTATGCCGTGCACGCTTTTTTTTAAATAAAATAATTTTTTTTTTGTTTACACTATTATTAATTTATATTTATTGAAATTTTTAACACTATTCTTTATTTAAATTTATTAAAACTTACTTTCTATTTTTTTAGTTCAGTTTTCTATAAAAAGCGTATTTTTTAGTTTTTTTAAACTATTATTTATTGTTTATATGTTGTATGAAGTACCAATAAAAAGTTTTGGACCAATAATAGCTCAATGGCAGTGTGTATGGAGAACGTCGTGTCAAGAGACTGAGTTCGAATCTACCTACAATGTGCTTGAGCTTTCGGTGAAACCATGGCATGGTGGTAAGGGTTTTTCTAATACCCGATAATATCATCTGTACGTGAAAATCTGAAAACAAATACCTATAGGTGTGTCTAGCAGTTACGCTTGAGCACCAGTTCCTCTATTATTAGGCTTAACGTATCCGTTATCTGGGGCCATATCGACACATAACATCAGGTGAAATTGAAGCAATAATGCTTAAGCTATAAAGTGTAAAAAATATAACGGCTCATGATCACGTCGGTCAATGTACCCTGGCTGAGACGTTAAGCAAATTTATAAAGTAAGACGCGTTTAGACTCAGCTTTAAAATTTAATTATAATTCGGCCGTATCTCGTTGCCGCGTACCTAAAATTATACGCACTAATTTTTTTCAAACCACGCCACATAGTTCTGAAAATAGACAACTGTTTATAGAGCAGTCACTTATATCTTGTTTTATTCAACTTACGTGTTTTGAACGTCGGAGTGTGACGGTTGTGGTGGGGGCCATCTGTGCAGGTGGGCGCGCCACATCATCTGCCCGAAGGTCATGCGGAATTGCCTTGACATCGAACAGTACAGAATGAAGTTGATAGCGCCATTGAGGAGAGCTAGCGCGTCCATTAACTCCCCAAATAAGTCGTAGCAGCGCTTGAAGAAGCACCTTCCTAACAATCCACTCAACAAACCGAGTATCCCTTGTGGTAATTCTGTTACCAAAAACAAAAGTAGAACGGCTACAAGCATCTTAGTCGTTCTATTCGCTCTTCTATCTGCCTTACACTGACGTTTAATGGTTTTGACATTCGGTGGACAGGCGTTGTACACGCGAATTTGTTTTTGGTGCTGGTTTGCGCTGTAAATTTCCCTTATTAACCACAGACTGATAATTGTTAGTATACAACAAGGGAGCAACTTGATTAATACTGCGTGGACCCAGAAATTTATTTGGTACAGCTGTCCTTCTTGATCTGCATCGACATGATAAAGTATCATGGGTCCGGTTGGTTCGAGTACCACAGCCGTATGAATATCAAACACCTGCAAAATATCACTCATATAAATATAAGGTATAAAATAGTAGTACTAACGTTATGACATCTGCGACGACTGCAATTTTGTTTGTGAGATTTTTAGATTAAGTATTGATACGTATTTTTCTTATAATAAATTTATTAATTCTTTCGGTAGTACACAATATAGTAGGAACAATTAAAAATATTTTTATTATAATGATGACTTTATTTAAAGTAGTGTAATATTGAAAAAGGACTGATAGAGATAAGATTCAATGAACTATCTTCTTACGAACTATACCAACAAAAATATCTGGTTATGTCCAGTATTAAATTTCTCCCAGTTGAATTTCAATAAAGCGGAAAGGTTACTAGGAACATTTAACATAACGATCGGTGACAAAAGGATAAATTGGATGTGAAAGGACATCGTTTACTTTTTGTCGATGTGTAAGAAGGCTTATATAGAGTTAATGTTCTTTCAACTAATAAACTTACCATATATGTGGGTATACAGAGTATAGGCGGTAATAGAAAGCTGCTCAGTATGGCTGTACTACATCTTCTCTCTGTGCATAATATATGGTTTTTATCGGAATATCTGCAAAAAATTTGTCAGCATTACAAAGGGGGTTAAAAATTGAGACCCGAGTTCAGAGTGAGATTCACCTCCAGTTCAGTAATCTTAGCACTAATATTAACTTTCTGTTCATCAGTTTTGTTGACATTAGATACACCTGGTTTGCAAAAATTGTTGATTGAATAATATAGGTATACATTAATTTAAAATTAAATAAAAAACAGTAGAGAAGCTAGCACAAGCCTGGGATCTAATTATACATTTAATTAAATCGGAACCCAAAAGACCAATTGCCAGACCTCAAGACACTGTGAGCTCTTTCGGCGTAGATCGGAACACTATCAATAATAAAAATTAAATTGAAGGTAGACACAGTAACATAAACTTTTCTGGACAACCTACACCTCAGTCCGCCCCGTGACCACGAAGGCTGAAAAGCTTTCGAAACGTCGGGATCAAAATTTAATAAATAACCGCGATAAAATCCGTTTAAATTAGTTTTATTTCAATGAATAATATTCGCGTGAACCTAAGAAATCATTATAGAGTCTACCTACTTAAGTTTGAGCTTTCGGTGAAGGAAAACATCGCGATGAAACCATAGCTTGGTGGTAGGGCTTTTGAACAATGTTAATGCCCACCTGGCTAGCTACCACCCTCAAGTTGAAAATCGGACGCCAAATACCAATAGGTATGTTCCGACTGTTGCACTTGAGAGCCAGTCCATCTACAAGTTTAGCGTGTTCAGCAACTTGGGCTGTATCGTCACCCAAAATCAGTTGAGATTATGGCCATAACGCTGAACCTATAAGCTATAAAAAAATATCACTAACTACATATTATTATTACGTCTTTAAAATATTCATAATAGAATCTTATTATCGAAGAGTAAGGTGTTATTAAATAATATTACCAAAAAATGTAGTAGTAAAAACTAGCAAACGTCAAATATAATTATAAAAATAAATTTAGAACAACACAATTTATTATTTTGTTTCAAAATTTTCATGTTTTCAATCGTAAAATTATATTAAAACAGGAAATGATTTACGAAGAAAAGGTTTTTGTAACAAATATTCGTAACAAAAAATTAATTTTGTTGATGTTACTTTCAATTAATTACGAACAAAGATGTGACAGTTTAAGCGTAAACAAATTCGTATAAAACGAAAAATACAATAAAAACTTTTCCGTTTTCCTGTTTCATACAAAAAAAGTAAGCAAGTAATAATTTCTTGTTTTAAGAGGACGTTAGATGAATCTAAAGTTACGTGTAGAGGGGTCCCTTTTAGGAGAAGTTTGTGTGTTTCAATCTAAAAATACTTAATATAATTAACGGCTCACCGACGTCGAACCATACAGCATGTTAGCATACAAATTCCAACGACTAAATAGAAGTCTAAATTTAATTTTATAAACATATCATAGGGCCAACAGCCATAACAACTATGTTGGCATCGATTATTGAAAATAGGTAATCAATTATTATAAAAAGTAAACAACGGGTGGGTATGATGTAAAAAAATTAATAACCCTGTTCTTTGAGCCAATTCTACTGCTGGATCTCATATTGCCAATGATGGGGAAAAGAGATCTTACTGCCTGTGGCTGACCTCCGTGGTGGCTCCGTCAATTTAAAATAAAGAACGTTTTTCGAAGCGTCTCCATTTCTACAGTCAATTGTTATTTTTCATTTGTTCGTTTTGCATTTTATCGGAAGACAATATAAAATACAGATGTAGAAATATCTATTTGTATGAGCAAATATATGTAAAATTAACATTTATATTTGAGAAATTTTGTACAAATATATCTGCCGCGTGGCTCTTTATCTATTTTGTCGGGTTTCACTCGATCGTTCATAACAAGCTGAAACCACATATGTGTGCGTTACGGACGGCGTTAACTCGTAGTTTTATTGGCTCTACTTCATCTTCTGACACCTTGGACCACCACCAGGTTACTGAGATTATCCTTTTCCTCGGTATTCATGACAGGGGATCCAGGGGTGTAAGCCCAGTCTTACCGGCTCTTTGCTGCCCATAGATGGACTTACACTACTTTCAAAATAAACGTTCCATATCTTAGTCGGCTCTTAAGTTAGTTAGTCTTAGTTAGCTAGTCTGACGGGTGAACGTGACACATTTTTAATATTGTATTAAGTTTCTCTAATGTATGTAACGAACTTCGACTTCACTTAAACGTTCATAATTTACTTGATAAATTCATATACATATGTATCATTTCTTGATGAATATATAAAATTATTAATTACATAAGTTTCATAAGTACATTGTACACAAAGTTGAAAATAGACTTATATGCACTTTACTATAAATTTATGCACTATACTGTAAACGCAAATGCAAACTTGTTGCATATATTTTTTCATTTATGAATCATATTTTCCACTTACTTGATAGCTACGTATCGCCAAACAGCTAGCGAGAGTGTCAGGCAAATAGACGCCGTGTGAAATATCTGCGCGAAGTGCATATGGAACAACAAATACGCCGCCCATTTGTATGGCATTTCTCCTTGCCCAGGCAGGATCTAAACATTACAATTATAACTTCTATGTATGAATATTGAAATTAATGTGTATAAAAATACCTAAAGAAATGTACAGTAGGATATAATTTTTTTTCTAAAATATTACTAAAAAAGGCAAGCCTTATTTTTCCTATAGGCTGACTAGGCTTCAGCCTCAAGACTAAGAGGGGCATACATTCAAGTTGTTTACAAAACTAAAATATCACTATTCTAAAAACAGAGAACACGAAAATATTGAACCGAAAATAAGGAGAAATTCTACGCACATGACCAATGGCGGATATACCAGAAGACTGAGTAGACTGGAACCTAGGGCGGCAGATTTTAAAAGCGGCGAAATTTGAATAGGTTACTGGCGGCAAAATTGTAAATACGCCATTACATATGAGTAATAAACAAACATAAAAATATATTGGTTAAGAAGAGGTGAAAGGGTGTCTTTTCATCTAAATCCGGACCTGAAAAGTGGTTAAAAGATTATATCATGTTAAACATTAGATTTACATTTTTTTAGTAGATAAATAATAATAGAAAAAAGGAATTCCTATCTTATTTGACTAGTTGACCCTGAGAATTACTTCTTCCCTGAATAAAAAGTGATCAAATGACCAAGTGAATAGTGTCCGTTTCTATACCACTGGCAACGTGTGTGCGAAATGTCATGATTGTCAGTTTAGCAATGACTAAATATACTGTCTGGTGCCCAAGACATTTTTAATTATAGTTTTAGCGTTATGGCTATAATCTCATCTAATTTTAAGTGACGACGTGGCCCAAGATGGTGGACACGTTGAGTTTAGTAAAGGGACTGGCTCTCAAGTGCAACTGCCGGAACATACCTATAGGTGACAGATTTTCAGCTCGAGGGTGGTAGTTAGCCAGGCAGGCATTAGAAATTCACTACCACCGTGCTATGGTTTTATCACAATGTTTTCCTTCACTGAAAGCTCAAGCTCATTGTAGGTGGATTCGAACTCACGCCCCTAGTGCTTGGCAAGACGCGGTGTCCGTAAACACTACCAACTGGGCTATCATCACTTCACATTAGTACGTTAAAAAGATCGGTTTTAACATGTTAAGACATGAAATAAATGATTACTATAGCATGTAGTAATTACAATAATACGTAAAATATATACATATTCGTGTGATTATTTATTGTTCATAAATAGGATTTTAACGCGACAATGAAAACAGCCTGCATGTGTATAACAACTCAAGTAATATAATGTAATTAATATATGAATAATAATAATGTTGGTATATAAGAGCATTATAATAATATATGAAAATACAATACACTCGTAGAACAATGGCACCCATCCAGACTCGAAGACGTTAACTGTTGTCATGGCAACTCGAAAATCAGTTACCGAGGTAAAAGCTAGATACATCGATATTATATTCTACGGTCTAATAACTTGTAATCGAATTGTAAACAAGTGGCCTTCTACACGAAATATCATCTGTAGTATAGACGGCAAGGGCAACTTTATGTTAAACTGCGTATCAAACTTTACGATGTTAATTTTATTAACGAAGTCACGGATCTTTAGCCGATAGTTGTAAAAAAGGGTTTTTATACCTTTATTAAGCGTAACATAATTATCAAGATTCATTAGTATAATAACGTTAATGAGAAGCTCGAGCTTAAACGTGAAAAACAAGATAATCAACTAATCCTATATACACAAGGTGCAACAACCTTTTAATTTTTCCTTCGCAGAATTTTGTTTAATATCGGAATTTACTAGTTTTCTTTTTAAATACAACACAACTGTTCTCGTTTATATCAACAATAATGTGCATATACAACATTTTTCTCTTGTGGTATTACACGTTCTGACAAGTTAGGACAGGTTGTATTTAATTTGTTGAATGGGCGTCGCCTCTCTATTTTGTTATTCTATGATAAACTAATGGCACTGTATGTAATGCGGAGCTCAATGCAATCCAAAAGTAATGACAGCCTCCGCGTGCTCTACAATTATCACCCTTTATTGCTGATACACCAGCCTTTTTTGACACCTTATAGGTTTAGTGTGGCCTCAATCTCACTTGATGTTAACTGATTATGTATTAAGATATTTGTCACTATTGTGTTCTAGTACCCTAGCGCAAAACTTATTTTCAACTGCTGAAACCCACCTACTACAATCAAGGTCAACTTGAGTGTAGTAGCTAGCTAAGCGGGCAGTACAAAAAGTCTTACCATCATGATATGATTTTATCATAATATTTTCCTTCACTGAAAGCTCAGGCTCCTTAGGCCATTCGGTAGGTCCCTTTTTCCCAATGGGCTCTCTGTGCACTTGTCCAGGGCCTCGCAATATAGGCCCCCTAGTTCCTACCAGATCACCAAACAATAACTGATATTTATTACTGAAAAACATTTATTTCGAAAACATCATCTATTTATTTATTGTGAGTGTAAAGAAATAAAAATGAATCTAAAATCTCACTTATCGTATTTATTTGTCTATTCTAACAAAATAGCGCTATGTCAAGGTTATAGGAGGGGCTCCAATATCTTCTTGTCCTCAGGCTCTCTAATAGGTTAAAGTCTGTCCTGATTGTAGGGATATAAACTCACGTCCAACGTCGCGCTATTTGTTCATGTTATCACTAAGGCTGCTTAACAGTCCTTTTCTAGTTGTTTTTAAAAGAAATCTGTATCGTAGGCAGGATGGCGTATATTAACCGGAAGCTGGTTACACAATTTCACAGTACGTCAAATATATGATATATCGAACATTTTTGTTCGTGTCAAGATCAATGTAACTGTAAAGATCAGTCGTCTAGTGTCCAGCCCTTATAATAGGGACCGTGCTTCTAGACTTTTACGCCAACTTGTGGCAAGTATCCAAAACAGTTGGGATCATGTATTTACCGTAAAAATACGTGATTTACTTTTAAATAATTATAAATAAAACATATTTTTTTAATGATGTCAGCTTCGAGAAAAAATTGTTGTATTCTTGGATTTAAAACATCACGTCGAGAACGTGGATTCGGCGTGGAAATGAAATTTCATAAATTTTCAGAGAGCGTGTTAGGAGCCTCATGGAAAATGGTAAAACGTAAACAGTGGATGAATGCAGTGAAAAATTACATGTAAGTGCAATATTAATTAAAATAAAAAACATAACAGTACTATTCAATAAAATTATTACATTAAAATTGATCATTTAGTTGATAAAATTTCGAATATTTGTGGCATTTATCTTATAATTATGACTTAACCTTTTAATTCTTCCCTTTGGTTTCAGAGATAATCCAAAAGACTGGGTACCAAATAAATAATCGAGGATTTGTTGTACCTACTTTGTAAAGAATGAAAAATCAGAGCATTCCGTTGCATCCATCTTATGTTCCTTCGGTTTTTTCCTGGATGTGGTAATATAAAAAGAAACATTCAATCCTTAGAACGTTTCCAACGAGTCAGAAATCGTGAAACGAACACAGTCTACAGCAATAAATATATTGCGAGTGAACTAAGCTAAGTAATGGAGCAAGGTGATGAAGATCATGCAAGTAGTGTTGAAGAACATCAGATTGATATTCATGTTGAAACTGTTACGGTGAAGCCTGTGCAACGGACCCTAAGTTGTCAAACAGATAGTCACAGACGGAGCTTATGAAGATTTGGCATTTTTTATTTTGTAATCTTAACTATCACAATGATTTAAGCACGGCAGCCGTACAGTTTAAAATTCCAATAAAAAAAACACGAACTAAAATTAGTGAAGCTAAAATACCAATTATAAAAATTGTTCAAGATTCGAGTTGTGATCCAATAAATATAGACTTTAGTAAATCCCCATTGCTGAGAATGACTCGGTTTCGGTGACGATGTTTCAGGAGAACTAACGTAATGAATTAACGCACATATATGCTTACACTTGCCCCCAAGACCAACTTTACTGGTGCAAACAGCGTTACAAACGTGTCGGTTTGTATCAACATGAAAACAATAATTCTATAATTTTTCTTATAAATAAATTAAAAAATTTCCTAGTTTTCTAATTTAAGTGTAATAAATATTTTTTTATTTTTTTTATACTTACAGAAATTGTCACTTCATTAAGATTTGATACACTTGTCTGTGGCACAATTTTACCGGTTATGGCAGTTCTAATTTTATTCGTTTTTTCAACAACACCGTAAATATGCTTTAATTTGAATAATTTTTTGCCTTTCTCATCGTTCTGGCCATGTATAACATTATTAACTACAGGTTGAAATCCATATTTTATTATTTTTTCCATTGTTATAATTTTTTCTAATGTTATTAAATATTTGTTTTAATCCCACTATGTTCACCAATGAAACACCTGAGAGCGCTCACTCCAACAGTAGTGCTGCCTCTATATTTCACGCACGATCCCTATACTATTATTAATATTGAAAAAGGTAAAAACTACATGTACTGCTTACTATGTCCTAAAATTATTTATAATCACTAAAAAATGATAGGAAATATGTGTATAAAAGTGTTATATAATTCAAACAAATCACAAGAGATAAGTGAATATAATTTTCTTTATCGCTACGCAAAGTCCACAGACCTTACCCGAATAAAGATTATGTTGAATGTTACGAAAGATCTTTTAACTTTGCTTAACCTTTCAGGGATAATTAAAGAAGCCGATCTTAAGTGTTTCTCGTTACATGTACACAACAATCTATATTACGAATTAATTGGAAATTTTACATAGGAAGCAAATTGTTTTAGCCAGAGTCTGATTAATGTTTATTAATAAATTAACAGTTCAAATGCAAAACTTATCTACTTCAATTTATTCGTATGAGGAGAAATATTTCCTATACTGTAATTATATTCCTAATAACAACAACACTTTCGATAAATAAAAGTATACGGAGTTTTCGTCTTGATCATAATGGGTAATGTGTTATCATTTACTTTTTCTTTGGTTTCAATCAAAGGGAATAATAAAATAAATACTAATTCGAAAAATACAAGGTTGCAACAAAAACTCAAGTATTCACCTTTTTGATGATATAATCATCATCATGTTAGAGCTATTATTAAAGATTACAAAAACACTATGTACTTAATTTGAAAAGAATGATCTTAATGTTTAAAACCTTATACAAACTAGAGATAGGTATAAATGGCAGATTACTGTTTTAATAAAAGAACAATAGTATCTCACCCATTCTGTAATAAAAAGCAGAAGAATAGTATAATCTACTAACAACTGAGCTACATACCGGATAAAGTAATATAAATACACAAACTTGGTCGCACTTTGTTCATGTTTTTTTTTTACCGTTAAGGTTTAGCGTTATGGCCATAATCTGACGCTACGACCCAAGTTGTTAATTACGCAAAACTTGTGGAGGAACTAGCTTTCAAGTGCAACTGTTGGAATACGTTTATTGGTATTTGGTGGCAGATTTTCAACTTGAGAGTGGTTGATACCCAGGCGGGCTTAAGAAAAGCCCTACCAACATGCTATTGTTTCACCACGTATACGATACAATAATGTTATGTTAAGTAGTCCCCTTTTTTTAAAACGTAGAGAAAAAGATCTTTTACGGGATTTCCTATTGCAATGCGTAGACGCACTACCTGAGCTCAGACCACAGCGAGAGCACCTCTTTCTGAGATAAACTCAAATAACTACTAAGACATCACAGCGACATTTCAACCCATATTTTGTCAGATACCGCTCTCACACTTCTTCTAGTATGTTATGAAGTATTTTTTATGGAATAGGGGCAATCGTGAAAGCGTGTCCCCTGATGGTATCTGATCACCGCCGCCCATGGACACCCACAACTCGCAGGTGCATTGCTGGCTTTTATTGGAGAGACTGAATGTCAAGTGCAACTGCCGGAACACACCTATTGGTATTTGGCGGCAGATTTTCAACTTGAGGGTGGTAGCTAGCTAGGCCGGCATTAGAAAAAGCCAGACAAGTATGCTATGGTTTCCTGACGATGTTTTCCTCCAACGAAAGCTCAAGGTCATTGTAGGTGGTTGGATTCGAACTCACGTCCCATGATGCGGCGTTCCTACACACTGGTAGCTATCATTGCGTCAGAATTTATCTTCAGAATTGCATCTAGTAAATAGACTAGCAATTAAACAATTTCTGTAGATTATTGTCACTTATAACCAAACCAAGAAACATTGGAACTTTAATTGTGACCTTTACAGTGCTTTATAGGTTGTTACTGCTACCACAAAATAGCTAAAAACAGAAAACCAATTTCATTCAACGAGCGATAACTGTACAAGCACATATAAACCTAGGCGTACTACAATCTCGACTTAAGTTGCTCGAATGTCAGTCGTGAGTGTCTGCACTCATTCGATATTTGAAAGTATTATTTTTGTTTTCGTTGCTAGATTATGAACTGAAAAAAATAAACAATTTTACCAAAGTTCTTGTGCATTTAAGATATTACATTAAACTTAAATATAATCGTAAATTTAATCCAACGTTTTAAGGATTTTCTGTAACCGATTCATAGGTTTTATAGATCTTTACTACTAATATTTTAAACGCGAAAGTTTGTGAGTATGGATGTATAGATGTTTGTTACTCTTTTACGTAAAAACTACTGAATGGATTTAATGAAACTTTACAATAGTATACCTTATGCAACACATAGGCTACAATTTATAAAGATATTGTGTTAATTGTCCAAAATATAACGATAAGTGTCAAGTAATTAGGAAAAAATTCTGCAATAGGCGAGCTATTCTGGCATGCGCTGCAAAAACCGTTAGAGTTACAAGTATATAATGTATAATAGAAGTATGTATCTTAAATAGTTCTACAAAAAAGCTGCAACAGCATATATCTATCTTTTGTGTGTATGCCATTATCACCAAAATAGTAAGCGGCCCGCGTATAAATGACTACGAGCACAAATGTTTTTACACCAGTCTCCTTTGATATAATTTATTTCAAATAGCGGGTACCGGAATCAGAGTTGTCCAACAGATTTAATATTAACGTGAGTAAAAGCGCGGATAAAAGCTGGTTAGAAATATATGCGTTTAAATGAATGTATTTTTATTAGAATTTTAAATTAGAAGTAGTTTTTTGTGATTATCTAATCAGTTTGACTGTGGGCTGAATTAGAACGGCTTGTAAGTACGGTAGTTATTGCCAATAACAGTTTTCGGAATAGAAAATAGCATTACGTGAGCTCTACTGTTTTTCGAAATATATATGTGGTAATAAGTGTTGTGTGTCTACAGCCGAGATTACTTCGGTTCTACTATTGTTAGATGGGTTGCCTGTTGTACCAGTCGTGTCACAAAACATACCCTTCGGATCAGATCGTAGTCGCGTGAACAATGATGTTTTGTCAGAGAAATTTCAGTGTTGATGGAATTACATATTATCTTTTTTTTACAAAGGAATTTAAAAAAATGATATTACCAAAAATAGTACTGTGGCTACGGCCTTATTGTTCTAATTATATATATTTCTCGTGTTGACAATTTTATGTACCGGTTTAATACCCACAACATAGAATTATGTTTATAAATATACTAGCTGTGTGCGCGACTCCGTTCGAGTGAAGGTAAAATTTAATTTAATCATTTTTATAAAAAAAATATTATGTATCCTATGTTACTCAATGCTAATGTAGCATTCTGATGGTGAAAGAATTTTTGAAATCAGTCTAGTAGTTCTTGAGTTTATTTGTTACTAATTATAATATACAACAAACAAAGTAACAGTGTTCCTCTTTATAATCTTTTAACCCTGTTATGTTGCTATAGGATTCAAATCGTTTTCGTAATCGTACCGTCTGACCGTCAGTGGTATTTACGTTGTAGGTAACTGATCCCGTAAGATCTGTTATAATGCCCTCTTTCCATTTGCTTTTGTTCTAGATTTGGTGTAGTTTCTTCTTAAACTGGGCCTCATAGAAACTGATTCCGTTCTGTTCTTCCAAACTACGCCATCTGTCTTTGTTGCGATTCAGTAAGTCTAATCGCGTCCGTAACCGATACCCGAACATTGCCACTGTCGGCTCACGTTGTGCACTACAATGAGTGCTCTTTCTGTACTGAAGTAAAAAATTACTTAAAGCAATATTAATATCGCTGCCTCTATACTTGCTTTCTTTAAAGCTTTTTTCATGGTTTTCATGGAATTTTCAGGTTAATCGCTGGGTGGTACGGCGTAATTAAAATATGTTGTACGCCTTTCTTTTTTTTTTAAAAAATCGAAATCCAAAGATTGAAATGGTGGTATCAGTTACAATTTTTTAGGCATACCAAGCCTTGAAAATAATTCTCTGAGTTTCATATTTACTAACGCGGCCGATGTTCCACTCATCATAGGAAAAACCTTTATAGATTTTGAGTGTGCATCAATGACATGAAAATATGAACGTTCTTTATGAAATCAAAAATCAATATGTAATCTTACCATGGCCCGGTCGGCCTAGAATACGGCACCGGAGGAACGTGAGCGTCGCGTCTCGTAGCGCGCGGCGAGCGACACACGACCGAGTACACTGAAGTGTTTAACACTCCGGTTCAAGTAGAAACATTGACCACAACAACATATATTAAATACATAATACATAATCTTAGATCAGTGTTTGCTAAGTGACTGTAGTAGGTAATGCGAATATTTACCCTCAAAAAAAAGGTTAAGTTTTTTAAGATATATTTAGACAGAAGAGAGATAATAATAATAATTTTAATTATAATATTGCGTTATAGCCACAATCTCACCTCATGTTAAGTGTCGATGTGGCCCGAGATGGTCGACACGATAAGCCTCGTGGAGGGACTAGCTCTCAATTGCAACTGCCGGAACATACCTATAGGTATTTGGTGGTAGATTACCAATTTAAGGGTAGTAGCTAACCAGGCGGGCATTAGAAAAATACCTACCACCATGTTATGATTTCATAATAATGTTTTCCTTTACCGAAAGCTCAGGCTCATTGTAGAAATTTGAACTCACGTCTATTGATGCGGCGTCCGTACATACTGCGAACTGCGCCATCAACGCTTCATTAATTAATAACCTGATTATGGGTTTTTACATTGTCCTTAAAATTATTACGTCACTGAAATGTAGTAGATAAGAAGAGTCATCAGTTAAATGTATATTTTCATTTCCTTTTATAAATAACAACGACAATATGAAAAAAAAACGTCCAATTTGTTGTTCACTCTTGTCACTTTACTTATTTATTCTTAAAGCAATTCTGTTTTACATAAAATTATCGTGTAATTTTGACTTATGTAGAAGTATAGAATTTTGTATTTACGGAATCTACCAATATAAAGGTAAAATATAATGAGTATAAAAAGTTCTCGAGTACTCTTATTAAGTTGTCGGAATAAAACCGTTCGACTCGTAAAAAATTTTCTAGAAGATTCAAACTTCGATAAATTATAGACACATTGAAATATAAGCTATATGAGATTTCACATAACACATTGATTTAAATGAGACCTCAGATTGTACAAGAATCAATATTGTGTATCGTAAGAAAAATGTTGTACGATTATTTAATGCTTCCGCTTATACTAATCCAGTCTCATTTTATGTATTCCGCTGTTGGAAAAAATCAATAAATCAGACCTTCGTAGAACTTTTATTAGTTATTTACGTAATATTGTATGAGGTAGAATTTCTGTAATATTAAAAATTAATTGAGGAACTTGTTTCTTTATTACTACGTATAAGTAGAATGAGTATTTTGGATAGTCCAGGACCAATCATCCATTTTTGCTCTTGATTAGTATCAAGATAATATCGGAAAAATAATGGTCCTACAAAATGTATAATTTAATCAAAGAGACCGTTTCTGTAATGGACTACCCCCGCGGCCCTTGCGTGGTTTGCCTAATTTCATTGTTAGGAATACTAAACTTAGTAAGTTTGGACCTGTTGGTTAGTTAGACTCACGAATCTTTGTTCGTTTTCAGGCAGCAGTACAAGTCAAGAGTCGGCTATTCTAGTACCCTTGAGTTCGCTGCCTCGGGGCTGAGTGCTTTCAGCATTCGCCCCAAAAAGTTCGATGAAGCTGTCAAAGCCCTTAAGGCTAACAGCGTATGTCAGGTCGAAAAAAAAAGGCTCGTTTGCCCCATATTCCATTAAAAAAAATTGTAGTAGCAAAATGCAGAAAATAAACTGATTTTTAATTTCATGAAAATGTACCTCGCAATTTGTACGACAATGTGGTCGTTAAATTATATAAATTGTAACTAAGCAATTGAAAGAAATGAGCTGGTTAGTTACATTTTTATAATATAATTATCTTGAGATTTAATAAAGAAAAGGTTAGTAATAAGTTTTTAAGAGTTGTCAAATCAACATATTTTATCTCTGCTACCCTTGTTGGCTACCACAATCGAGAATTTTTGTTCAGGGAATTGTTGGGCGTCTCAACGAAACGAAGCTTTTCACGAAGGTTCCGCTTGATAGTAATTATTATTACATTAGGTATCTGTACTACAACTTTTGAGCGTAGGACCAGGATAAGGTACCACGCAATTTGTAGGATAATATGGCTGTTAAATTATATGAATATGAACTAACCAGTAGAAAACAAAAATTGTAAGTAGACCGCAAGGTCACTCAACATCAGGCGCCAGTTAAACTCTAAATTTATTTAAAAAAAAAAAACAATTTCACAAAATGTATCTAAGTTAATGTAAAATTACCATAACAAAAACGTGCCTTATCAAAAACATTTTTGCGATCATCACGTCTGATTTGTGAATATTCTTAATGAAAAAATCGATAAAATGATAACAGTATCAAACTATGTATACGCATTTAGAATGTTATACTAATGTTTGTAGACGAAATTGCAAGTAACTTCTACATATTATTAATTTTCTATTATTATTTATTATTGTTTCTACAAAATCAATTTTGTCCGTGACAAGTGTGAGAATTATACATTATAGTACGTGTTGCAACATTAAGCGGTCGTTTTATAAATAACTAGATGCATCGGCAAGTTCGGTCGCGTGGAACTAAAAATTATATAATATTTTTTGCCCGGTTTTGTTAGTCCTTCCAGAGGTTTAGTGTATTCACCAGCTTGGGCCACATCCTCACTTAATATCAGGTGAGGTGAGAAGTATAAAAACATAAAGGAATTCATTATGGAACAACTCTATGATACTGAATGAATGATTAAATTGTTTGATACATGCGTATGTAAGTTTGAATGGCTGTATAAGGAAAGGATTAGGTGTTTTATGGTACTTTTTAGTTCAGACACAGCTAAACCAGCGAGCACAATACCTCAAGATATGTTTTCGTACTATCCAATGGTAATGTTAGACAATTTACATGAATCACCTATGGTATAAATATAAAAAAGAGTACGAAAATAAAACCGAGTAAATATTTGTGATATTATATTCTTTATATATTATTTGATAAATTATTATTATTATTGTAATTATCATTATAGGCAGAATATATTTGTCTACAATTCGAGGAAAGTAGTAATATAGAGTAGATAATGCATCTATAGGGTCCCACAATTATAACAATTACATCTTACATTCAAGATATTATTTGCCTATGTGTAAAATAAACCGTATTAGTATTGAACCCTACAAAGTTTTTCGTGTAAAAAGTTGTTAATTATTATTCAAATATTAAATTACATAATTGAATAGTAGAATCTCAATGTGAATTTGGTTTTAGAGAATCCCAAGTTCCTCTATTTAATAAATCAAATAGATCAAATGCGAATTCTTAATAGATGAAAAGAAAATTTACAAGCCTCAAAATTCTAGTATATTGAAATAAGATGTTGTATGAATACATTATAGATTTGAATATGAACTGAGTTATTTAGTGAAGGGAACAACGTGATGAAACCATAATATGGTGTTTAACAACTTTCTAAAGCCGACTTGGCTGGTTGTCATACTCAAGTTAAAAATCTATCGCCAAACACCAATAAGTGTTTCCTCGCAGCTGCATTTCTGAGCTAATTCCCTTTAATATTAATATTTATATATTATAATATTAATATTTATAATAATAATATATTCCCTTTAATTTAATATTAATATTTTCGGTAACATCATCAGTTAACAGTAAACGAAATTGTAAAAAACTTATAATTTGAGATGAAAAATAAATGAATAAAGAAAATGAATAAAAAAATATGTAGACTAAAGTCTACATATTTTTTATAACATTTCCAAGAAAGAGAGTGACGGCTTTGAAATGACCTTTCTTTAAATAAATTTCCCCAGAGAAATATTTTCGAAAGTCAGTATAAGCATGAAATCATTTTAAGATGTTGACGCTGAAACCTGAATGCATGTAAATATTAAATCCATAATATTAAATCTTCGAAACAAATTAGAATTTTTTCATATTCATAACTCTAAATGATAAAATACTCTTAAGATATCTGTAGATATATATGCATGTCTGAAATATGACTTCCTTGTGTACTGGATACTGTGTCAATATTACAATGATGAGAAATGATACAACGACATATATGTTACAATATGTATATCATAAATTTTATAATTGTCGAATATTCATAGTGAAAAGACTGAATCAGGAATATCTGTTGATGTTCAATACGTACAATTTTTACCAACACAAACTTCTATAGGAACATATTTATTGGAGGCGTCTTCACTTATATATGTTGAATAAGCTAAGGGTCTCTCCATTTTAATACGACAATCTGAATGGTTCGATCTCAAAACGAATCACCATATTATAGAGTACAAAGAAGCAGGTAAGTAAGTACTTATTTTACCCGGATATGTGTTTCCTAATATTGACTTCAAAAATAAGGATACGCAACTTGTTTTATAGTTCAGATTTAGCGTTATGACCACGATCTCATCTGATGCTAAGTGACGACGTGGCCCAAGATGGATGACACGTAAGCCTAGGGGAGGGACTGGTTCTCATGTCTCAAAAATCTATTAAATTATATTTTTCATAGTCGTGTGTAAGTCCAGGTAGTGAGTTTTTGGCGGGTTTTTGATCTGTCATGTTATGATTTTTGTTTTAATTCATATACTTAGTTATTTAGTATGTGTATCGTGTAATATATGTGACATTTTACGTGATGTACTGTAGCTGAAGATCATAAGTGAAGTGAATTATAATAAACATTCGGAACATGATATATTAATTGCCAAAGAAACTTCCAAAAGTGCTTCAATAAGAGAGTCAAGTATCTTGTCGAAGATAGGCATTTGCCCAAAATGCCCAAATATTATCACTTGACAATGGCAGTAATTGTCTCTAAAGAGTACCGAGTTGCCAAGAATAAAAAAGAAGTGTAGGGGGTACTTATAGCTTGTAAGTTTTAGCGTTATATGGCCCAAGGTGGTGGTCACGCTAAACCTACTGAACGGAATGGCTCTTAAATGTCAGTTCACATTTATAGGTATTTGAAATAGATTTTTAATTTGAAGGAGGTAGCTATCCAGGTGACCGTTAGAAAAAGCCCTGCAACCATGCTATGGTTTCAACACGATTTCCTTCACCGAAAGCTTAAGCTCATTGTAGATGGATACGAACACACATCCCTTGATGTGACATCCGTACACACTATCTACTGAGCTATCATCGCTTCAAAAATACAGTATTAAGAGTTTATGTATTTGCATACTTATAAATTATAAGGAAGTAGTGGAAAGCCTCAAAGGCGATGATATAAGTTACTTAGCTATCGTTTGCTAGATACAAACAAGGAGAAGCGAAGGAAGGTTGCCGCCATGAAAACAGTCGGCCATAAAATATTAAGCCGAATCTCGGAAGAATAAAACGTATTGTGTCGACCCTACTTGGGTCGGATAAGAGCAAGAAGAAAAATAACAAGTCATCTACATAATTATTCTTGTACGAGTATATACGTGCTTAGTTTTGTTTTAATATTCTATTTCAATAAATTTCAGCTCTCTCGTGTATTATTATTACGTAGAGATATTATTGTCTTCAGCTTGAAACACTTTCAAGTAATTTACCCTATATATATAAGTATGTCCAATGAAAAATTGAATGAAAATAATTTCTCATGGTCAAGCCATTTTCTCTTATTAATTAGGCAGTAATTATGCGTGCACGGAATATTTCAGTTTTTATTAACGCACTAGTTTCTTATACTAAATTCCTCACGATTTAGGATATGTTACGGTATAAAGAGTAGTCATGTCATCCTGGTAAATAAAATATTTTTTCAAAATTATTCTTCACATTTAGAGGTATAAAATTTTTTGTATGTAAAAAAAAACTGCGCATTGCAATAGTGCGTATGCATAGTCTTGTATTAGTGTGTAATATCGGCTTCACCTCTATATATTTTGTTATTTACCTTACAGAGGGCTTCGAGACATCGAAAAACTATTACTAAAACATTATAAATACTAGATCTAACTAGAACAACTACTAACAGATGGTGAGTAGACAAATAATTGTTCCAGGAATGTTAAACTGCGGATTCTAGAAGAACTTCTATGCCAAGAGTGCGCATTTGTTTCTGTTCAGCAAAATTGTTTATATCTATTAAATATAACTATTCCTGTTTAATATTTCTGATTTTGTATACACATCAGTAATATTTCTTCATAATAAACGCGTTTAGCTCTGAATCATTATATTAATTATGAAATACAAGTTGAATATACAAAACTGCGCATTCTTAGAGCACCTTACCATACGTATTATATTTTTATTACAAATGTCCGGGTTATTGTGATGTGACAGCTATACTGTACGTGTGTACAGAATATTGATGGATGCCCTAATTTTATTCGGTGACAAAAACAACCTTTTGTAATGATTTAAATGTACACCGAATGTGAATATGTAAAATTATGTATATGTATATATATATATATATATATATATATATATATATATATATATATATATATATATATATATATATATATATATATACACATTTGTTTTTATGAATGTAATTAGCAGTGCTTTCAATTTACTGATTAGCATTTGTGTGTTGTTATAATTATTTTTACTGTAGGGCTATGGTACTAGTGACAATACAATGAAATTCAATGGGGTTTTCTGCTATTACGTATAGTATTTCAGTTATTTATTTAAAGGTTATTCTGACATTTTACCGACAGTATATTTTATAACAAGGTCCATGTTAAAGTTTAATTACTACAGTACGACAAAGTATACAAGCCTTGGTCGCTTAATTAAAACAAATTGAGAGGATTTATTTCCAGGAACTGAAGTAGCGTCATGTTTATGCAAAGGTTTAAGGATCAGTTTTCTAATTAAGCTTGCTTTGATATTTTCGTATACTGATAATTTTGTACTGCGTATCAAGGTAACAACATAAAATGAGTATTAGTTTTATTATGGAACGTGTTATAACATTATTGGATAGTTAAATAATTACTAATTAATATATATAAAAACAACTAAAATGTATATCTTTTTTATCTTTTCCAGGAATACACTAAAACTGAAATGTTATTAAAATCAAATAAATAATAATAAACAATAGTAGACTGATAG
This sequence comes from Actias luna, assembly GCA_039707435.1. Lineage (NCBI taxonomy): Eukaryota > Metazoa > Arthropoda > Insecta > Lepidoptera > Saturniidae > Actias > Actias luna. The sequence continues at coordinate 7,492,097 of JAZHAC010000006.1, read as the reverse complement.
TGTTCATACATACAACTTCCACTAATGACTCCATACGCATACATTTTGTACTAAATTAACAACGCACGCGAGTACTATCAAAGAATTATGGTAACATTATACTTTGTCATGATTTCTAAAATTGTATGGTAGAAAAATCAAGCGAGTACATGATTTGTATAGCTATAAATCTGAAACTTGAAACATTTTTGCGCTGTAGGCATTTTCTAAAGGCCGCTTGGCTAGCTGCTACTCGTAAGTTAAAAATCTTTTACCAAGCATTTACAAATATATTCCGGCAGTTGAAATTGATATCATGTCAGAGAAATTCGAGGCCCCTTTCCCCTTTATGAACCTCCTTCTTTAGTCGTTATATGGAAGAAATCTTGAAAGGTTTGAGAAAAAACATATAATATTTTTTATTCTCTATGATCATTATTTATCATTTTGGGGATTTGGATGAAGATTTTGATTCGAGGAGGGGTATGAATCTAGTGTCAAACAATAAGGATCGAACAAATCACAGCGGAGAGGCATTTTCTAAACAACGGTCTGACTACCATTATCAAGTTCAAAATCTGTCTCCAAGCACCTCATAGTTAGATTATGGGTTATTGCATTTGAGAACTTGTTTCTCTTGGGGTAACGTGTTAAAATGTTAGGTTAAATACCTACCATTACCAAAAACCTAGCATTAGGTATATATTATGAGCTTATAGTGAAAGCCTAAGGGTATAAAATAATCTGAACAAGCAAAAAGTAAATCTAGTATAATGATGTTACTTACCAAATATCTATATACAGCAAATGGTACGTATTCCAGCATAACGAAAACATCTGCTACGGCGAGCCATTTCAACAGACGGTTGATAGGGGTCGCGGCGAGATCGCGCCTTGTCAGCACTGCTACGTTCAGAGCATTAGCTAAACTCCCGAAGAAGCAAACCTGCAACAATTACCATTTCAAAAACTTTAAAAACCTCTAATATTTTAAATAAAAATAAAAGAATCTTTACGTACTCAGTTTAAGTATATAAATAATCAGCGGTACCCTGGATCCCTCATGTTTTTAATACTATAAATATTTTTGTATTCAAGTGAATTCTTTTTTCTATAGTTACGCGGCACTGTTCCCGATGGTGAGCACAATTCAAAAGTAATGATGACCACCGAGAAATCGTACATCGGTGTACATCGGTGGTTAACGCTGTCTGCATAAAAATCTCTCCACATTATATATATCTAATACTATTCGAACTATTCCATTGCATACTGAGCAATTCTTGTATATATGTATATGTAATATAATATTATTAAGCAAGCAATTTGTGTATATATGTGTACATCTCGCGTATCTCGGTAACGACTCAAACGATTTGGATGTAATTTTGTATTTATACAGTTTCTTGCTTTTTAAATGCACCTTGTACTTGTATTTTTTATAAAAACGCAATAAAAACAAATCTAATAAAAATGGTTACTTACATTCTTTTTTTTAATTTTTAATAATGAGTTCATATAAGTCGTTTAATCAATGTGTAATTCGTATTTAGTTATATTTAAATAACAAAATTATAAAAAAAAAACCGTGCTAAACTCGGTCACCCAGCTACCTACTACCTTATTATCTGAGGAGTGGCGTGTGTCTATTTCCAGTATACAATAATTCATTGAAAATGTGAGATAATGTAATATTTTACAATTATTTTTACGACATCTAAAAATATAATACATAATTATTATAATATTGATAGAATGTTAACATCAGCTTCTTTTATATAAAATTTCATACAAATCGGACATGCTGGTTTTGACATTATTAGGATCGATGCCTATTAGATTTAAATTCCCATAGACTATAATGACTAATCGTCACTTTGAAGAAAGTGTCATACTTAATTAATACTCATTAATACTCCATAAAATAAAAATATTGAGGGTGAAACCTTAGAAACATGAATTATAGCATAACGAGTATCAATCAAATTTGTTGATTGATTGGTGAAAAGAACTTCCTATACAAAATTTAATGTTTTTTACTTAATGATATATTATTTTTCTATTATATTTTTTTATTTGCCCAGAAACACAACTTAAATTGAAGTTACCATGTTAAGTTAAACAACCGGCCTAATGTTACATCCATTAAAGAGTAAATGGATTTACGAAGACAAGGGTACATCGTTACTAAATGACTCAGGAATGATTCTGTCAATAAATGAGTTTTTATTGATAATTGTCTCCACAATTTGGCCTTCTAATATGTTCCTACATCTTATTAGTACTCTACTTGTTTTTGTAATGTAATGAAAAAAATACATTTACGTATAACCTCGCGCAATATGATAGGTTGTTCATTTTACTATTACTATACTGGATCTTGTAATAAATATAAAAAATTAAAAGATGAAAAATACTAAGGAAAACAACCCTTATTGTTTTTCTTTATCTTAAAAGTTACTATATTAACTTACCAAAACGAGTCCGCGTTAATAAAATATATTTTTATGGTGAAGGGAAATAGTAGGGTTACCTTCTATTGCGCGCTTGGCTAACTACCATCTTCAAGTTGAAAATCTGTCGCCAAATGTTTATAGGTGTGTTCTGGCAGTTGCACTTGAAAGCCAGGACCTCCACGAGGCTTAGCGTCTCCAATATCTTGGGCCACATTGTCACTTAACATCACGTGAAATTGTGGTCATAACGCTAAACCTATATACCACATTAAAAAAACGAATGGATAACGCACGCATATGACGTTAAAGCTTATGCAAACTTCGCCTATAGACGTTTGTTACGCTAAAAGTATAGGGGTCATGTAGCCGATAATTCTGGAGAAAAACCTAGGTAGCCTATTCCAAAGTCGTAATGTACGAGTCAAGAAGGTTTTACAGTACCATAAAAATGACGCCCTTGTTTCGCGAATCCGATTCACACTTGACAGATTGTTTTGTTAAAAATACAAAAAAAATATTACCCATATTATTCTTTCACTATTTATTCGTCTCGTTACCAAGACGTTTGTATATTTTTTACTCTAAAGTAATATTACCTTACAAGGTACTTTTTATTATCAACTTTCTTCATCAGATAGACAAATGAAAAACGTGAATTTCTACTAAACTGGAAACGTGATATTCATAACCTTTATAAAGACAAAAAGATAAACCGTCAAAATTAATCACGGTATTTTATTAGTAGTAATCGTGTGTTATTTGATACTGACTCTTGTTATATTTGCACATTCATGCCCAATTCCGCATAATCCGATGGGGCGTTAATATGACATCGTTAATAACTGAAGTGTGAGAGTAATTGATGAATAACATGAACCAGTGAAATCAATACAAAGTGTTTTCATAATTGATGTATAAAGTAATGTAGGTTTTGAAAACAAAGGGTTTTACTTCATATGGATTCAAATGTTTGCCTTACCGCTGCCGTTTCGCTGTGGGTTGGAATCCCAACCAATACATGATACATCTAGGTGCACATTGTGTCCGTTAACTGTAAGTTTCTATTAGTATCACGCGGTTGACACTATCAAATTTGTCTGCACAGACAGTGACTATACTCAAAAAAATTAGTTTACAAGATGACATAATATGGTTAGCCTATTTCAGACCTTAGTCATAATTGCAGCTACAGGAAAACTTCTCTAGATTCTGAATCAGCTCCACCAGACCACGTCTTAACGCTATAAGCAGTACTAATTACCCGTATGATACGCCTCTATCGCGATGTTTTCTATACCGGAATCATAGCCTCGTTATAAAATTCGCACCCGTAATAAAACTAATTTAAACGTATTTTATCGCGGTTATTTATTAATTTTGATCCCGACCTTTGACCCTGCTTTTCAGCCTTCGTGGTCACGGGGCGGACTGAGGTGTAGGTTGTCCAGAAAAGTTCATGTTACTGTGTCTACCTTCAATTTAATTTTTGTTATTTATAGTTTTCCGATCTACGCAGAAAGAGCTCACAGTGTCTTGAGGTCTGGAAATTGGTCTTTTGGGTTGCGATTTAATTAAATGTATAATCGGAATCCAGGCTTGTGCTAGCTTCCAACCATCTTCTCTATTGAAATTTGAATGTTTTTTTATTCAATAGCCTTTCGAATTAGCCTAGGTAGGAATCGGTGTACTTTGGAAAGGATTTGTGGCTTGTCGAACCTAAAATAATGTTTGGAGCCTTCTTCTGAATGTTCAGCAACTGCAGACTTCGTAGAGCGTCGGTGCTTAACGTTAGCTATATGTTCTTTTACGCGGGTCCCTATATTTCTTTTAGTTTGACCGATATAGGAGAGGCCACAGTCACATTCAAAGATCAGAAAGAAAGGTCAACATATATTTTATAATTGTATTACTAAATTACTATAATCTCTTATTCATTTTTTATAGTTTTGACTATCTCTATATTATTCTTTTAAATATTTAGTATTAACATTATTTTACTTTTTTTTTGGTAAAAACAGTATGCATTGTTGTATATTATATTACAGTCAACATATTTTTAAAAATCTTCTCTTATACAAAATCAAAATATTATAAAAATACTGTGTAGCGATTGTTTTGAAAGGGTTCTTCAAAGAAACACTGTATTAATATGTTTAAATATACATCAAAGTCGGGACCTAAATTTTTGTATTAATAAAAATGTATTTATATTTTATGAAGCAATGTAATGTAACTAATATGCACTTAAACATTTATTGATGTCTTGGCAATAACGATAAAATAAACATCTTTAAAATTCACCGTTGGGTCTGATATAGACTTTTAATTTTACCTGGCCATGAATCTATGGGTTTATATTAAGCTACAGTTTAGCCATTGCTAGTTATAGCGATTTATTAAGAGACTCAGTGCATGTGTGCCCTTTAGAAAGTAAGTCCTATTCTCTAAAACTTATAAAAAGGTTACGTTTAAGGGTTCTAGATTTATGCTGGATGAGCATTAGTCTTTAGCTTTTATAAAGTTCAGAATTAACCAGATGCAGAGTATTGTTTGAAAGCCCGTGGGACACATTTACAAAAGTATATTATCTCTTTTGGTTTACCATGTTTCTATTGTTTTTACCATCAAGTGAATTGCTATCAATTTATATTGATTATATAAATTATATAAAGAAAATAACGCTGCGGTAGTAATGTGTGTCGTATCTTTCAAAATAAATTTACAAGCTATCGACTATATAGTAATGTATTGAGAGTGTGTATATTATATTTTGCTCCCGACCGGTTTCAGCTACAGCGAGTGCCGCAACTCCGACATTCATGTGTCGCTAATGCCAATGCCTAATGTAGCCAATTATCGGAAAGTGTGTGCACATATTGAAGACATGATTTTCATAATTATAATAACCATTGATGGTCGGGCTTATAATTTGTCATGTCCATCATCAAGTGAAATACATCGATGCTCTTCAAAGCTTTGCACTCTTGTCTTATATGTATTTTTATTTGAAGCGATGATAGCTCAGTGGTAGAGTGTACGGACGCAGCGTTACGGAGCCTGAGTTCGAATCTACCTAAAATGAGCTTGAGCTTTCGAGCAAGGAAAACATCGCGAGGAAACCATAGCATGGTGGTAGGGCTTTTTCTAATACCTGACTGGTTAGCTACCACCCTCAAGTTAAAAAACTATACCAATAGGTGTGTTCCGGCAGTTCCACATGAGAGCCAGTCCCTCAACAGGTTTAGCATGTCTAACAACTTGGGCCGTATCGTCACTTAATATCAGGTGAGATTATGGCCACAACGGATAAGCTGAACTATAAAAAAAAAACAGTTTCAACATAATTAAATTACAAGCATTATTTTAAATTTAGCAAAAACACTTACATAAACCGTTTGCACAAATAATATAATGTAATACTAGGTAGTAGTTTTATTTCTAATTTATAGGCGTAGTAAGTAATTTATAATGGATCCGTTGATAAACGAACGCGTATAAAATACATTTAAAATATTTTTCTAAAAGCCCTCAAACATTGCGGATGAAATATGTTTCAGGTAAAAGTTAATCGAATATCTTTTACTAACAATTCAGAGATGACCTTAATTAGACACTGTATTTTTATTAATGTGATGACAGACAGGATCGGCGTGTGTAGTTAAATTAAGGTTATGTGTATTTTGTTTGTTAGTGTTAATTCTCTTTTAAGTCTAACGTGTAATTACCATTTTTGTTCGTATTATAATTTAATATCATGTATGGACATTATTTTATGGGAGCTAGAAACACAGTAAGAAGAGACTCATATAATTCAAGCTTACATATGTAATGAATAAGTACATGGGCGACCGAGCTTAGCTGTTTTAATTGTGTTTATTTGCATCACATATTTATTACACATCTATATTTTATGATGTTTACATACGTACAAAATGATTATTTAAATTAAAAAATATCAAATATAATTAATATTTCTGGAAACATTTTTACAAGACAAAAAAACGTTTTTACGAATCATTCAATTATATAGATGAAATCAAAAAGCAAAAACATATCTAAATAAAAAAATTCAACCAAATCGTGAGAGCCATTGAGCCGTGAGAGATAAGCAAAATCTATTTTACAAGAATTGCTCACTAAATATTTATATTATATAGATAATAAATAAATGACAAATTATTATCAATAAACATTTTTAGTAAAGCGTTTATTTTTAATGATATCTTTGTAATATGTAGTAAGTACAGACACTCCATCGACTAAATAAAATTCGCCTTAATGAACCTTAGCTTTAAGTGAAGATAAGCATTGTCATGTATTGTAGGGCATTTTGCAAAACGGTCTAGATAATTACCATAATCAATACTAAAACTTGCTGGTTAGCATTCATGTTACTGTGTCGGATTACATCGTCGATCAATATGCAATAAGATTGTATATAAACGCTGAAATGTATAAAGTATAAGAAAAATTTAACCTGGCTAGCTTATATGTTTTAGTACAACACAGAAATTATTAGCATCAGAACGATCGAGTTTTGCTTTGTGCTTTACAATAAAAAACTAGAAAAGTAAAATCAAAATAAAACTAATTTAAACGGATTTAACGGAAACGTCGGGATGAAAATTAATAAATAACCGCGATAAAATCCGTTTAAATTGGTTTTATTTCGATGAATAATATTCGCGTAAACATAAGAAATCATTACGAAACGTAAAATGTTATCTACTTATGAATCTTCATGCAAACTCGTATAATAAACAATTTTTTTTTAATAGGAAGCGTTTGGCCACAACCTCATTTGATGTTATGGTTGGGCCCATGGTTATGGAAACGTTAATGCTAGTGGACACACCAATTAGTATTTGGCGGCAGATTTTCATTTTGTGTGTGGGTAGCTAGCCTGGCGGGCATTATAAAAAGTCCTACCACCATGCTATCGTTTCATCGCGATGTTTTCTTGCACCGAAAGCTTATACTCATTGCAGATATTCTAACAAACGTCCATGGACGCAGTATTCCTAGACACTTCATCCACTGAATTTATATTATATACAAATATTTCTTACTTAATAGTATTACATATAAATATTATTAGCGAAGAAAAGTTTTCTTACTATGAGACTTATGTAACCGTGAATGCTGTTGTAAGCCAAAATAATGTCTCGAAAGTTTCCCTCGCAGTACGTACAACTCGTTTCCGTTGGCTTGCTTAGATTTAGTTTATTTCTTAACCCGTCGACCAGTTTTACCAACATTCCGAAATCTAATGGTTCGTGAGTGCTATTCTTCGAAGACTGTTCTCTGAGCGCAGAAAGGAAATGCGATAAATCTACATTACTCCGATTTCCGTCAGACACCTCCGTTTCAATTAACATCTCTTCGAATAAACTCGTCAACGTTTGCGTTATGTTTGTATGTGCGCGTTCGAAAGTCATTTTGTGATGAAAGAGAAACCGTGAAGTCCCATAATTCCTGTTTGATAGATGAATCGGTCCAATGTTCACTTCGTCCCTGAAACAAACAAAAGTGTCAGTTAATTTAATGATTATTTAGATGATATTATTAAGAGAGGTAATGCGCAGATAAATCTCTTCGGAGATTTCTCTCTAAATGGTAAAAAGCTTACATGTTGTGATTCTATTGTAAAGCTTCCAGTACTTGCCAGTAAAGACAGGTTCAAGGCCGACAAACATCCATAGATTATAACAATAATAAATAATTTACCATCGAGCGGGTGGTGCGCTCTTTTGCCATCATAGTTATATAGAAAATATATACTTTGATCACTGCTATATACTATATATAAGTATATATACATCTATATCTCTATATATATATATATTATAGTTAAGGCTTAGCGTTATAACCATAATGCCACCTGATCTTTAGTGACGATACGATCCAAGATAGTAGACACGCTAAACCTGTGGAGGAACTGGCTCTCAGGTGCAACTGCCGGAACACACCTATTGGGATTTGGCGGCAGATTTTCAACTTGAGGGTGGTAACTAGCCAGGCGGGCATCAGAAAAAGCCCAAACACCATGCTATGGTTTCCTCACGATGTTTTCCTTCACCGAAAGCTTAAGCTGATTGTAGGTGGTTGGATTCGAACTCACGTCCATTGACGCATAATCGTACACACTATCTCTGAGCTATCATCGCTTCATTTATTTTTTGAATTACAAATATGTTTAATTGTATGTCTTTATTTATATCTTATATAAATGTAAGAGATAGTATTTATAAACACATTATTACTAAAAATAATTTACTTAGGACAATCGATAACTAATTTCTGTTTTGTTTTATTGTGAAGATCTTATTTGTTTTATTGAGAAGTGATGATAGCTCAGTGGTAGTGTGTACGACTTCGCGTCAAGGGACGTGAGTTCGAATGTAAGCACCTACAATGAGCTTGAGTTTTCGGTGAAGGAAAACATCGTGAGGAAACCATAGCATGGTGGTAGGGCTTTTTCTAATGCCCGCCTAGGTAGCTACCACCCTCAAGTTGTAAACCTGCCGCCAAATACCAATAGGTGTGTTCCGGCAGCTGCACTTGAGAGCCAGTTCCTCCATAGGTTTAGCGTGTCTACCAACTTGGGCCGTATCGACACTTAAGGTCAGGTGAGATTATGGCCATAACGCTAAACCTTAAGCATAATAAATAAAAAAAAATCTCTTTATGGTAGTAAGTAGTACTAAAAAGCTAAGGCCACTTGGTCTTCATTAAAGACTAATTAAGCCCATAGCAGTCATTTGTACCTAAGTTTTAAGGTATTTATATCTAACCAAAATTAGGATGATGGGAAAAGTAGGAACAAAGTCACAAGCGACAGGTAGTACCTATTATAATAATGAAATAAGGGTTGTATATTTGATCGTTTAAACTACTTATAAGATATAATAATTTTTTAATACTTATTGAATTTTATATTCTAATTTGTGAAGTCACATACTGCATTACCAAAATAAAAATAAAATGCCGGAAAATTGAAGATTGTTTTCAATTTACATACCTTACATAAAAAAATCATCAAATCAGCCAATCCGTTTAGAAGTAGAATTACGAAAACTCGTATAACGGAATTTTGTACGTAAATAGTCTATGCGAAGTTGCGGGCAATTGCTAATAAAAAATATTTTCGAGAGATACAAATACTGTGTAAAATAATTGAATCATAAAATTTTATGAAGAAATGAACATAATATAGTTGATTTAGTAATTCATTTAACAATAACTGTTGCGCGCAAAATATCTTCGGTCAGTGACACCCACCCATTATATTGTTTTATGGGGGAGTTAGGCACGTATTGTTGTATTCAGTATGACGACTTTATATAATAATATCACATAATATCGTATGACAAAAATAGAATTGTGGTTATTTCTGTTATACCGTTAAGTATATACCTACTACCGATAGCGTAAACTAGGATGATTAAAACAATCTATTAAAGAACAGTAATCCAAGTAAACTTTGTGTTGAACAAGAGACTGCATGGTGGTCTAGCGGTTTAGGCGGTCGCCTCGCTGCTGGCGCGTACTGTGGTTTTGAATCCCATGCAGAACAATTATTTATGTGATCCACAAATAAATATTCTAAGTTTAGGTGTTACTTTGTGTACGTTGCTTTTATGGCTGTTCTCAGTAGACATTGGCGAAACTTCTACATAATCAGATATGTACCAGATCATCAGATGTAATCAGATATGTACACCTATGTACGTTGCGTTTCCGATTCTACTAGGGACTAGTTTCTACGCGGCAGCGTATTTTCGTCAGCGTGTTCAATAGAAGGCAGTAACTGCCTCGAAACACGCACGGGTTTGTGAGGTTAAGTCTTTCAACAAACTCGTGTTTTATTCAAGGCATGCGTCCACGCCACCTACCCGCGGATGATCATCGCCCGTCTGTTTATCATCATCTACCCGTAGGCGGAATATGTCGGTGAGATGGTAGCTGTAGTAGAGGTACTTGCTGGGTTATGTTAGGCTGGACTTGTGATATCAATCAGAGCCCCTAGAGAAAATTGTTAGAAATAAAAAGCCAGACGCTTTTGAACTTTGAAAACAGTGGATCTACCAATAATAACATTTTTGACAACGCTGTTGAAAATATTAATGCCCAGTGGCAAATAATTACTGATATCCTGGAAAAGGATTCAAATGATGCATATACAAATATAAATAAAATACTAGGGTATACTCATTTTTAAGCGGAATGGTAGATGTTTATACCATACTAGCTGTGCCTGCGACTTCGTTCGCATGGAACTAAAATTATTTAACTAATTTATAGCCTAAGTTACTCATGGATAATATAGCATTATAATAGTAAAATATTTTTTTTAATTGGCCCAGTAGTTTATGAGTTCATTAGTTACAAACAACGTTTTATATTTGACAACTATTAAACTAACTTAATACCTCTTTGACCTGGACAGATAGAGTATCCAAAGAGAGAATTTTGCAGATTGTGAACAAAAAACACTGTTAATAAGTACAAGTTATAGTACCCTGGACACATAAAGCGCAATAGCAAATACTATCTGCTCTAACTTATCATACAAGGAAAAATCCAGGATAAAAGACCACTCGGAAGAAGGCGAACTTCATGGCTCAGAAATATTCGGACGTAGTTCAATGTGAGCAAAGAATCCCTGTTCCGTGTAGCAGTTTCCAAGGTTCAGATATCTTTAATGATAGCCGACCTCCGGTAGGAGATGACATCTTAAGAATACCTCTTTAGAATTTGTTTATAATTTATATCCAGCTGTTGAAAGTTTGCAGGCCTGTTTGTTAGCGTAGAACCTCAACAGATTGCTGATTTCTTTGTGGTTGTTGTTGTTTTTGGACAGTACTTTGTTTAGATTAAGATTTGTTTAGAGGTAATTTCTTGTCATTTCTCTAATTGAGTTTAATGAAATTAAACGAGCAACAGTGACTATTTCACTGGATTCATGAGAAATGCTCAAGGGACCTGACATAGTGAATTACGTGTCTGTTGAAATTTTATTGTCGAGGTCACGGAGATCAATTTATCTTTAAATAATTAAACTTAGACATTAGATACAACGAAAATTTATGAGGATTGTATTAAAAAAGATACCGTATCTTTGTTAATAATTGTAAGATTTTTAATAATTTAAGAATTAAAATACTATTTTGGGTATGGTGGCTGAAAACAGTGAATCAAAAAATATAACACTCAAAGAAATCTTTTTTGAGATTTTGGAGACCCTAAATAAATCGTACCCAAATGATCTTTTGCTGAATTCCATCAGCAGTTTATGTTTGAGAGCTTCTTGGAGTAGTGATGTTCAAGTTTCAAGGTACTAGTGATTCATATTTTACGCTAATTGCATACTGTCAAGTTTGCCGTATGCTCTTTTGATGTATTAGTTGAATAAAAAATTAAATTCTTCGTTTCGATCGTCCTCGATACTCTTTACAGTAAATTTGTTTAGTCAGTACTAATCAGCTTAACATAAAAGATAAATGTCAACTTGAAGGGTTCGATGAATGCTTTGAGTCTCACTTGACATTGACAAAATAGCCTACGTAGGTAGTAGATACATACTAAAAAAATACCGTAAGAATTAATGAAGGTATACAGAATGTATTAGGTAGATTTCCAATAAGTTTCATAAAAGGTACCGTTACAATTGATAATATATATGCAAAGTGAAGAAGCGATGATACGAGGTAATTATTATGTGAGTAAATCAATTGTTTCTAAATCATCTTAAACAGAATAATCATTGCCCATTTAGACTTATGACGATTTAGACGAAGCAGTGATAGCTCAGTTGATAGCGTATACGGATGCCGCATCAATAGACCTGAGTTCGGATCCCTACAATGATTTGTAATCAGTTTCAATATTTACAACTAAACAAAGATGGTACTCCGCTGAAGTTTTTATTAGTTGAGGTTATTTAAGCATGTTCAAGTATTATACTTTAACGATAAAATATGATATCTCACAATTGAGATTGACGTGTTGATATGTAAAAGATATTTATTAAAGTTAGAAATAAGTAAGCCGACATTAATAACTGCCAAACTTTTGACCAATTCTTCATCCACGTTGTAATAACAAATATACATTCTTTTAAACATAAAAAATACACAAAAAAAAAATTGTAAACGGTACTCATCAGCATAATTAATCTATAAATATAAACAAATAAAATATGGTAAAATCACAAAATTAAGGTTTAGCGTTGTGGTCACAATCTCACCTGATATTAAGTGACGATGTGGCCTTAGATGGTGAACACGCTAAGCCTACTAGAGGGACTGGCTCTCAGATGCAACTGCCGGAACACACCTATAGGTATTAGGCCGCAGAGTTTAACTCGAGGGCGGTAGCTAACCAGTTGGGCATCAGAAAAGCCCTACCACCATTTTATTACGTGATCTTATATCGAACTATAATGTATTTGGTTATGTATCAATTTTTTCGGTATGATACCTTACGCTGAAGGGGGCTTTAAAAGCTAAAAACTGTTAACGGCAGCGGAGTCGATTACTTTGAGTACATTAATCTGGTGGTACTCGTTAGAAAATATCTTTCTATTTTCTTGATGATATAATTAAAAAATACAATAAATTCATGCAAGATTTTACCATACACTTTTACACTTGTTACGAATTATTTAATAATATTTACTAGGCCTGATAACAAACTGAAAACCACGAAAACAATTAAATGCGGTGTTTTTCAACCAAACAATTCAATCGGCAGTAGTTTGCCGCGAAACCATTTCGGTGGCAACATCACGACTGACCACAGCGGTATTGAATGTAAATAGTCTTGAACAAACACAAAATAATAAAAGTTTGGAAAATCCAAAAGTGCACGCCTAATAATTTAATTTTTGTCTGTTTATTTAATAACAATTAAACTACATCGAATCAGACCGTGAAAAGTAATAGAGTTCTACTCCTAATTATACTGAAGCGTAAGAAAAAACAAAAAGATTCGATTAGTAAAGTATTTCGATCGTTATCGTGATAACATACAGGATTCGCACATATAGACACACGGACGTCCAAGACAGAACTTTTGTAAACAGTTCTTTAACTAGTTTAAATAATAAAAATTGCAGCAAAAATATCATGAGTGTTAAAAATCGTGTTTTTCTTGATATGTGTGTGTATATATTATGTTACAAGTGCAATATATGATAAATAGAGATATCTTAAGTCTACAAATCAGTTGTTTTGCGTGAAGTAACAGTAGTACCTATCTCAACGCTTCGCTTATGAGGCGAACAATATGGGTTGTTCACTTTCTTTTATATAGAGCTATGGTCACAATGTCAGCTGATATTACGTGACAATGCGGCTCAAGATGGTAACATGCTGAGCCTAGTGGAGAAACTGGGCTAACTTTAAATTAATCGACTATCAACAGAAGAATCTCCTAGTGGTACTGTCCCTATTTATTTCACATCGACTTTTATTTACGGTGAATCGAGTGAAGTATTCACGTAGTAATTCAATCAGTAATAGTAATAGTAGTGAGTCAGTCGAAGGTAGCTCACATTTATATATTTCCAAAACTTATATCATTGTACCAATGACTAGTTTCTTACAGTTAATTATTATTACAGTATTAATTAAATAAATAATTATTGTATGGATATTGTCACGTTAATATGTTAAAAAAAGAAAAAACCATTTTTTATTCAGTGTTTTGGCCACAATCTCACCTAATGTGAAGTGACGATGTTGCCTAATATGGTAGACTTGCTAAGCCTAGTGAAGAGACTAGCTTTCAAGTGCAACTATCGCAACGCACGTATAGGTATTTGGCGGCAGATAATGAATTATATGTTAACAATAATAACTTAATGAAAACTGAATGGGGTCTAAGAATTTGTGGTATAAATTATTCATAGAATTATAATATACTAGCTGTGCCTGCGACTTCGTCCGCGTGGTTGTCAAAAACTAAAACGCATGGCTTAGATAAAGTACAGTCAATATGCGTGTTACATGATAACGTCAAGTGGCCGACGCCATCTATCGAATATGGAGTTCAACTGTCAACATTAGTCCTATTTTGACGTTGCAAGTAACTGAATTACGTGCGTGAGAACACTTTAAATTCATATTATCTGATATCTCTTGATAGAGTGAACCGATTGCGACGAAACAAAAAGTAAGTTATATTCCAAGTTGCGTACAACTTTTACGTATAAAAGTGATCTGCATTGGTTTTATACATGTTACGTGATACGTGCACAGACAAACAGATAAACGGACAAAAATTCCAAAAATGGTGGAAATGGGTTCTGTTGGTTATCCTTTAACATCCTGGTTATTTTTTTGGGAATATTTTCACTGTACAAAAACGACTTTTCTACAGATTTATTGTATGTTAGATTATAATGCCCATCCATAGAACTATTGATACGTTAATAATACGTCTCGATATTGTTTATAAACAGACAATTGACTCGAGTCAATTGATTTTAATTTTAATAAGGCGTTAAATAATCTTAAACACATTTCGAAGTAATAGCAACATGTATAGGTATATCAACAGTGTAATAATTTAACTATTTGGATTTATTGTTTATACTATTACTCACAAAGTAATAACAATTTAATAATTTGTAAAATTAGCTTGATTTCTGCCTTAAGATTTAATTTTTTTATGAACCTTTGATAACTGTTTGATTATTTATTCAAAAAAGGTCATAACATGACAACTTGTAAACTTATTATTACAAATGAAGATAAAAGTTCTATGATTTTTTGTACTTAATTTACAGGACAAAAAGAATTTAACAAAAATTTTACTTTTTTATCTTTTAAAAGTTATATTTAATTTCTAAAACTATATATATAAACGCTTGCTAATATTATTAATGTATAATATGTGCGCTTTATTCCCCTAACTACTTAACCAATCGGCATGAAATTTCGCAAGCAAAATATCAGAGGTACAGAATATGGCATAGGGTACTTTTCATTTGGAAAAAAGTACTGTTGAAGTATATACGATTTCAAAATAGACAATTTTTAAAAAGATTTACGTGGTCCTGCGTGACAAGTTATATCGATACTTGAATATACAAAAACTTTTTACACATTAGCGTTTAGCGTTTTAAATCTTGGATCGGTGAAAAGTTTGAATAAATAATAAGCATAAATAATAATAATTAGGTGTCAGTCGAAACAAAAAAAATAATAGGTCCATGTTTTCAAGTGAAGAAATGAAATATTAAATTACTCACTCAAAAAATATAATCGCAAAAATGGACGGAACCAATAAAATAGATAATTCTCGACAGATTGTGTTGAAGCTGAGACAGTCATATTATCATTCCTTAATTCTTAGATTATAATAATAATAATAATAACAATATCTTTACAATGTAACATTAAAATAACAATTTTCTGTAGTTCCTCAACAAATTTTTATAATATTTTGTGAAGAAATCTGTTTTATTCATTATAGGATCGAATAAAGATTTTTTTTACACGTGGAAACTATCTATCACAGACAATTTTGGTCATAGTTTTAGGTTTAAATTGATTGTCAATTTCAGAAGTCATGAAATTTGTTTAGAAATAAAAATTATAACATAAAAATAACTACTACACATCAAACGCGCTTAGAGCCACAAGGCACTGCTTCTAACTTGTTTACTCATGAAATAGATACATAACATGTGCGATCGTGTTTTTAGTCGGCTATCCTAAGGCGACGGAGATGTTTATGTACACTGGTGATAGTAATGTTTTCTGGGAACGAAATCGAAATAAAATCACTTTGATCTTGATCCCGATATGAAAGACACTGAACTTTGCATTTACAACAAGAATTAATTTATTCATTAGCACGTTTTAATTAGCACGTTTTAGTAATTTTTTAGCTATAATTATTTTTATTGCTTTTGTTAAGAAATACCTATTCCTATTTGAAGATGCAATTTTTTTGCAAATTTCTCAATGTACATCACTAACAATAATAAATAACATTGTCCATGAATATGAATAAAAAAGATATGGTTTGCCTGTATATAATGAATCTAGAGTAAATAAAAAACGATATGACGCAATTTCAGTGAATTTTGTACACGGAATCGAAATGCTTGGGTGAAATTTCGTGTAATTTTGGAAAAAATATAAACGTTTACGTACATCGCAAGGGCAAGTTGTTTGCTCGTAGGTTGTAGGGTTTAAAATATTCAGATTCGGCCACAAATTGCGTCTTGTGAAAGAAAACCCTCTTCAGTGTTAGCAGTTTCAATATATACATATGCTAATTTACGTGTATGCGTAAGTGTATATTTGTCCTGAGGGAATATTTTACATATAGCTTTATATTGTACCCAATGATGATCTGTACTAATTTAATGTTTGACTAACGTAATCGAGCAAGAATACATTAACAGGCATAGAATATAGAACTGCAATGTTTTACTACAGTTGTTTCTACTATGTACTCAACAAAGCCAGTGTTGCTTTTTATCAATTTTATGAAAACGACGTAAGATTTACGTGTGTGAATAAGTGTATGTGCTTTTAAGTGACGTGAATTAATGTGTATTGCTCCGGCCATGCAGGTATTATCTTTAGAAGTTGGGTAATAGGATGATAGGGTATGAAATAAATGTGGCTATTAGTCTATCAGAAGACTTTATAGAAATAAACAGCCCTCAAATAAATTTTATTACTATCATCACAGTGAAACGAAAGATAAAGAGGTTCTAGTGAATCACTAAAGTATATATCTATTGCATAAAAATGTTTCCTTGTCAATATATACCTGTTTTTTAAACACTAAAACTTATGATAATCCCCTTGACTCCAAGATTTGGTAGTTATCAGAGTCTGTTTTGTACATGTGAAAAGGGTTTGCGTATCGTAGACGCAGACTGTTGGATGAAGAAATATGTGACGTAAGGGATAAAGTAGGACTTTGCTAGTGTTATGCAAATGATTAAATATTTGAGGGGTATATTTCCCTTATTGAACATCCCTTACTCTACTCGTCAAACTGTTGTCAAATAAATTACCTATTATAAAAGTGCGAACTTGAAGGATTTTTCATACTAATGAATTAGATATATGTTAGGCTACTATAATTGTTAGGATATAAAATTTTACTTTTAAAAATCGTAACATAATAGCAGACGAACTGTCAAAAATATATCCTTAATAAGGTTCACCTCTTTTTATTAGTTTTTAAGGTAGTTTTTTATGTAGTGAGTATATTTTACTATGATATCGGAAACCTATAGTAATTGTCAACAATCTCTTTATAAAATTACTATAAATAAAGTTACGAGACGAAAATAATAACGGTATTATAAGTCTGGCGGAGTTACTATTTTAAAGCACCCCTGTTTGAGTATTTACCTATTGGTCGCTCTCAAATGGCTGGGACATTTATTAATTAAATTTGGAATATAACTTAATAACATTGAAAAATAGAAGACAGATGAGCAGACGAGCGACTACTATTAAACTATAAATTAAGTTAAATATTTGTTATAGTCAATTACCTTTTGTTATTTAAACCTCGGTAATACCTCTCTATTAACATTTTTAAGATGCCTCTTATTGATTTTCTTTCTACGTTTAAACATTGTGTTTATAACCACAAATATTTGCTATTTATACATATGCTATGGGATGTAAGGGGTATCGAATACCATGAGAGTTACCCAAGCAAACCTTACCTGCACGCAGTGCACTCTGCCGAGTAACCGACGAGGCTCTGCCGATTGTTGGTCCCACATGTGGTTTTATTTATGATGGTTAATCATGTAATTCTTGATCCGTCAAAGCTTGGTGGTAGGGTTATATTGCCTAATTGGTTAGCGGTCACCCTTAGACTGCCGCAAAATAAAAATTCAGTATAAGCTTTTGTGTTTCGGCAAAGTGAATGAGAACCAGTCCTTTTCGGCAAGGTCAGCAACATGGCTGTAATGACCCTGATGTTGTGGCTGTCTGTAGGCGACGCTAATCATTTACCATCAGATAGGCCTTCTGTCAGTTTGCTGTCCATTAGCATAAAAACAGAGCAATTCAGAAGTAAAGATGACCACTGAGAGATCTAAATTTATTCATAGTCGCCTGTCTCATGCCGCCTCCCCCAATGTCCCACTATCTTTAAAGGAATTTATGTTGTAGGTGGCCTTCGAATAAATGATGAAAAATATATTGCATACAAAACTTACTTCAGTGTTTTTTATAACAAACTTCTAAAACAATATTCTGGGGTTCTGATTTATAAATATCAAATGTCTCATTGTATATAATAAATATTGCCTTTGTAATTCAACACCGTTTATGTTTGCAGGTGATTTAAAGTTTTTAAAAAGTGTAGATTGTATTGAAAACTTTTTTCTACTACAAAAGGATCTTGACAGATTTGCAAGAAAACAATATTATATCGTTAACATATAAAATTAAGAGGTCAAAATATAGAGTATTTTTTGATAAAAAATAACATTTGTGCTTCATGTTAGTCAAACAATACAAAAAGCGTTTCTCTTTGAGGTTTATAGTTCAAACTAGTAAAACACAAAATAAAATATTACTTTACTATAATATTGTGCGCAGCTTTGTAGAATACTTTAGTGTAGTATTCCGGCCACATTATGCTACACACTATTTTCAGATAGAGCGTATACAAAAGAAGTTTTTATATTACTTGACATCCTCAATCACAGTAAAATGTACGTAAATACATATTAGATCTCATATTGTTAAGCAAAGTCTTAAGAGATAATATTTATTATCTACGAATTTTAGAAAGAATAAAATACCGAATACCTATGTGATTTCCGTGCCAAAAAATAACCCCTCTACGGAAGACAGTTCTTAGAAACAATTCACTCATACCGAGGTTATGTAAATTCTACACTAGTATAATTTCTTCTGTAGATTTTCATTTGGACAGTTTGGCAAGATAGTGAAACTATATTACTGAATTACCATCACAAAAATAATTTACTTATATTTTCAAAAGTCTTGATAAAATAATTTAGTTTATGTATAGTTTAGTTACATTTGGTTTTTATATAATTTAGACAATTTAGTTTAAAACCTATACTTACTGCATGCTGCGTTAGCCTATAATTTCGTTTGTACAGCTAGTAAATTAGGTATAATTGTATTCAAATATAAGAAACACTGTATAACTATTGGTAGACCCAATACCGAGAAAAAAGAGGACAATGTGATAATGTATTACAGAGAGGCACCACAACAGCGACGTATGGTTACCATACTTTTTGGACAATATAGTAATTACTATTATTTTATTTGCAGTATAATTACTTTAATTGACTAATAAAGTTTTAGCTAAAGAATATTTCATACATATACTTTGTATTTTTGAAAGGCATTGTATTAGAGTCGAGTGATTTTTTGTGCCTTCAGGCTAATTTGTACAAAAGCTGGTTCAAATACTTTAAGGAATAATTTTTGACTACTTAGTTATTCAAATAATTATAATAAATACGATCGCGGTAGCTTGATAAAATGATTGGAAATGGAAAGAAACAAGTACCTATGTACAAAATAAAATAACCACTACTATGCAAAATCCTTTTAAGTGTATGACTTTCAAAATCATTGCTCAGAAAATAATAATAATAGTAAAACTTTTTCTTAATGTTGATTAAACGAATAACTGCTACATTTAATTCCTTAATTATGTATGAGAACACCTAAGTAACTATGGGAAATAGATAAAAAGTTAAAGACCTATAAACATATAACTATCTGATAACTGCGGAAAGTACCTGAAATATATTTGTAATTAAAACGCCTATATAAAGGTTAGAAGAAAAACCCAATATATTCATGTGTAAGTACCTAGTCTAGAATGATAGAGGATATAACACAGAACAAAAACATGATGAACAGAATGATTGATGAGCCGACGTTGGATTAATGCCGGATAATTAAATATATGTACCCTTAATAACACTTTGTTACTATAACATTGTCAAATAAAAACTACTATGTTTTTATACCATGACTATTACGGTAATTAAAGTTTACTACATCAATGTACACTCTGGCATAGAAATTTCGATAATGTTTATTACTATTTTAGGACCTGGCTAATGCTCGTAGCCTGAAGGACTTTAACAGCTTCACCAGGCTTTTTAATAATTCTTGTATATATCAGTCACTGGTCGACATCAAACCTGTAATGTTCTGGCCCATTGGCTATGAAGCATGCAGGTTTACTAAAAGAACGTTAAGTATGAAGGTAGGTGGATGTAGGAGAAGAGGAAGACCGATGAAGATATTGATAGACTGTGTGAGTAATGTTACGTGTACAAAAAGTGTAAATACTGAGATGACAGCGGATAGAGTAGAGTGAAAGAAGGAAGTGTATTATGATGACCCTACCTAGGTGGAATAAGATTTATGAAGAAGAAGATATATAAAAATGTTTGTTGAATGACTGATCAACGCACAGCCGAATCTACTGATGTTAGAAACATGAAATTTTGGCAGTAGGTTCCTTTTGTAACGTAAAGGCTCAATAAGAAGCGATATTTTGGAATCTTAGCCCCTAAGGCAATAAACGAATGTGGCAAATTTTGTATAAGTAGGAAAAAAAATCTTCATCTGTTGAATTGTGATTTATCATTTAGGCTCTTTAATAAAAATACATATTATCCTCTAGATGTGTTCAATAGGAGTTAAAAATTTTCATTGATACTTGTGTCTATTGGGTGATTGGAGATTTGCCTTGGTAAAGATATTTCTTTCATCACTTAAAGACCCACACTAATAAGCCATAATAATTACGTTCAGGGGCGATTGACAAGAGAATAACTCGAACGAAGTCGCGGGGTACCAGCTGGTTATATACATTATATGTACGTAGAAGTTAAGGTTAAGTTCTACGTCCGTACAAAATTATAATGTCACCTCGCTCTAGTGCAATAAATTTCTTACTTTTTCTGTCTAGATTGAACCTTGGTACCTATGGATTGAATAAGTAACAAGGTTTTGATGAATCAGCTACAATGTCAGATCATAGATTTGTGTGTAATCTTTATTGTACAGATCACTGTTTGAGAAAAGTACTTTCAGTATGCTTATTTCCCTAAATAGTTTTGTCGTGTGCTGATATGATCAGTAGGATTTCCAGGGTTTCTTAATGAAACCAAGATCGGTAAGACGCTAATGAACTTTTAGTATTACAAGCGTCCATAGACAATGGTAGCCTCTTAGCATCAAACGGCTCATCCACTTGTTCATCATTTTAGTTTTAGAACAAAATATACATTAATTCAGTGTGCTTATTATGACTGGTAGAGATATATTTCGTTGTTATTTATTCAATTTTTTTGTTATTTTCTCTAATTAATCAGTACATAGACATAGACAAAAAAAATAAGTTTTTGATATTGAGTCAACTTATTAAATACATTGTAAACCCTCTATAAGAGAGACTTACTATACTACTACCCCTATAGTAAAATATGCTTTGATGATCACTTCTATTATGAACATTGCGTTAAGAAACTATAAACAATAAAACATGCACTACTCTTAGAAATTGCGAACTAACTTCTGAATCATAAACATGGCTAGCAAAAAAGAAGACATTACCATAAAGTAATAATGATCTCAGAAATTGATATCTACCTAGTTATAGTAATTATTAGTTACTTTGTATTAAGTCTACTTTTTATTTTCAAATTTCCATGTAAATACTTTCCCTTGAGCTTTATTGTCTATACTGTGTTTACATTATACGCAAGATTATGTTATTAAGGACGTGTTATAAATATTAATATGTTATTTTTCCTTCGTAGCGAATAGAATTATATTTCAAATCCTACGAATACGAAAAAACCACTGCAAAATCAAAATCACTGTAAATTACAATAAACGCTGACATATCTTAGAACAATGGGAAACAACTCAAGTTTCGTAGTTAATCATGGTTGCTACATGTTGGTTTGTAAGTCTTTTCGGTAGCTGGTTGTAGTTAATCTCAAATTGTCACAAACAGATTGATAAAGTTATATAACTTTGTAAGATATGCATATATTTGTAAGATATATATATATACTTCATAATATCAAAAAAATCTGAATTGAAAAAATCTGTAATGATTGGCGTTAATGCAATTTGTTATATGAAAATAAATTATTTATTTATCATACTATTATATTATTTTACTATTTAAATTAGATAAATTGTTGCGTGGAGAATTCAATTTATTTTACACTCAAGATAGTATACTAAAGGTAATGAAATAGAATAGACATGCATTCCTGAAGATAAATTTTTATAAGCCAATCAATACACAAAATGTGGCATTTGTTCCGCCTGCTGGACAGTGGTCCTGATCCTGCTGGAGAAAATCGTCGCTTTCGACCATCTCAGTTAACTATATTACGATGTTCACAAGTTCCATACAGTTTGTCAGTAAGAACAGTAAAATCGTTCCATATTTTTTAATTTCAAAACTCGAGAGCGACACTAGAATCCGGCGAAATAATAATAGTAATAATATAAAACCGCATTTTTCCATAAGAAAGAGCATTTGATGCTACTTTGCTTTCTCGAGATATGTCAGGGTCAGCGTCTATAAAAGACCTTTTTTACTTGAAGCCTCCTTAGCTACGTCATTCAGTCACGTCACGTCGGCATTCTATTGTAATTTTGGTTTGTTGTAAAATTTTCCGACATCAAGTAGGGTTCACTCTGTATTTGTTATTGTTAATTAAAAGATAAGGATGTGATTGGGTTGTATTAGGTTGATTTGTTGTCAAATTTTTTTTTTTTACTACATTGATTACTTTCTTTAAAAAGTTTACTAGAATGGCAAAACAAAAGTTACCGCCAGGGAACGTCCGGTAGTTGTGGAATATTTAAGTTAATACTGGAATTTATAATTGATAAAAACTAATATAGAAAATATGGAGTAAAACAATAAAAACGTATAGAGCCTGATAGTGTTTTTAATACAGAATAATCAATATTTAAATATATAGTTTTTGCTATTTTAATTACAATAATAATAATAATTACATATTGTTGGTTACATATGTTTGGTTGGATGGTTTGGTTTGGTTTGGTTGGATGGAACCAACATATCATGTTGTTACTTTAAAATTTAATATAAAAGTAATTGGTTAATTGGTGACTTAGTGTACACTAATATCATCAATCCTAAGCTTTGTTTTCGTATAAAAATATATAAATCGTATAAGAGTCACAGGTGAATCCCTAAAATATCAATTTCTGTTTACTCCCAAACTCGAACACGGCCTCTAGCTAAAGTGACGTTATTATACTTGTGACATGACATGAAATATTACTTCGAAAAATATGAACTACGTTACACAAAATAGGGTAGATATAGGAAAGTTTATAAATATGTTCATAAGTCTCCATATAGGATCTTTATAGCAATATGAAAGAGGTACCCAATATTTTGTAGATTTTTAGAGATGAAGTCTCTAAAAAGAATTTTCATATAATAATATACGAGATAATATTATTGTACATATATATATATATGT
This sequence comes from Actias luna, assembly GCA_039707435.1. Taxonomy (NCBI): domain Eukaryota; kingdom Metazoa; phylum Arthropoda; class Insecta; order Lepidoptera; family Saturniidae; genus Actias; species Actias luna. The sequence continues at coordinate 7,468,118 of JAZHAC010000006.1, read as the reverse complement.
ACAATAATATTATCTCGTATATTATTATATGAAAATTCTTTTTAGAGACTTCATCTCTAAAAATCTACAAAATATTGGGAATATATATATATATATATATATATATATATATATATATATATATATATATGATATGATATTAAGGTTATTCTAGTTTTTAATATTATGTAATTTATAAGTTTAATATTTAGTGACAAAATGTTTTTAAATTAGGTTATGATATAAGACAAAATGCTAACACGTTAAGATCATTGGGGAACACCCGCGAGTTATTATTTTAAAGGCACGAGTTCAGGGGTTCCCATTTTTTTTCAGTTTGCGGCGCACATACTTATTTACTGTTTTATCTCGACTTAATAACCTATCTAACTGGTCAGAATAGATAGGTACAATGATACTAGTTATGTAGATAAGAACAAAATTTAAAACATCCACATTATGAATACAAACTGTTTATTTATCCATATATATGAAACAAAGTCGGGTTTGTTAGAATACTTATAACTCGAGAACAACTAGACCGATTTTCATCGTTTTTGATTTGTTGTATTTTTCTCCATCCCGAATTGCAATATTGCAGAATAATTATTAAAAAGGTTGGAAAAATTTACGAGACAAGAAATAAAAAAATCATTTTCCCATACAAAATGTTCATGGGTTTCGTAACTGTCAAACATTTAATGTTCATCCCGTCGATACGGAAAGCTCTCCCACAAAACAAAGAACTTATTTAAATAAAGGTTTCGAATCGACAAGATTTATTCATAATATTCGAATAATGGCATATTTTAAAGATGTAGAATAATGTCAGTAATAAATAAGGATTGAAATGTATATTAGTTGTCAAATATCTGTAGGTGCATTCAGAAATTTACAACGAGATGGGAAGTGATTCCAACCATTCCTTGGCCAACATTAAAAAAATAAAACATCGTTAAGCGCAACGTATATTGTAAATAACAGTTTTACAACAACATAACATTTACACAAGGTAAATAAGCGCCACAATTCACAATCCACAATTCGAAGCGATGATAGCTCAATGTTAGTATGTACGACTTTACGTCAAGTGACGTGAGTTCGAATCCAATCACCTACAATGAGCTTGAGCTTTCGGTGAAGAAAAACATCGTGAGAAAACCATAGCATGGTGGTAGCGCTTTGTCTGATGCCCGCCTGGTTAGCTACCGCTCTCAAGTTGAAAATGTGCTGCCAAATACCAATAGGTGTGTTCCGGCACCTGCACTTGAGAGTCAGTTCCTCCACAGGTTTAGCGTGTATACCAACTTGGTTCGTATCGTCACTTAAGATCAGGTGAGATTACGCTAAACCTTATCTATAAAAAAAAGTGCGAGCAATGGTGACGGCAAAAAATAAATGTGGCAATCCGAATGTGAAAATTCAGAATTTTCTTCGAGGTCAGTTATTATTCTTTAAACCAGTTAACAACTAGAATGACATAGCTAATTATTCCACAGAATTTATTAATTTACTGACATTATATGGATTACCATCTTACAACTTGCAAATACAACTAGATTTTCTTAGATTTAGAAACTTTCTTGAATGGCAAAAACGTGGTCTTCCACATGCGCACATTTAATTGTGTTTAGTTGACATAATATGTCCATGTTAAATTGATTTCATTAACTGAACTCATTGCATCATGGAAAATAAATATATGAAAATACTACACTATAAAATAAATATAAAGTCAGTACTACGAGCTACTAAATAACCTGAACAGGAATGGCTATGGTAGTTATGTTATACGTGGTTGAAGTGGCAGCGAGAGCTATACCAGCAAAATCTGTAACCTACTAAAAGATCTTCGTTTGTCAAGGACAGCAGTAAGTTTTATGTTACATTGTGTCTCTGAAGCCTTCAAAAAAGTAGAAATGTAAATATGTAAACGAAGGTGGTTTTATGGCCATTTTCGCTGGAGTAAATGCAAATGTCGAAGAATCTCAGTATCAACCAACACTACTAATACGACGGTGAAATGTAACGAGACTGGCTGAAAAAAAAGGCTAATGAATAACATCAACGAATCAACTATCAAAGGTAAATACAAAGAAGAGAATGTCTTGATTGAGCATATACCGATTATTCCAATTTCCAATTTCCCGTGCGACAGTGTATTACGTAAATATTAACGAATAACAAAACCAGACGTTAGAAGTTAGCGTACTCAACTTGGAGTTTCCTAGATTCGTGAAGGGACATATTTGTATTATGTTTATGTCGGGTGTTAAAAAATGTAATTTATCAGTAAGCATTATATTGATTAGCTATATTTAAATTTCATATAATTAAAAGACATTTTACTTTTTGATGTTACAAAACAGTTTATTTAATAACCAATAGAAATGAAAGACAGAAACGATATTAGATATAGCCAGTCGTATTGATCTTAAAGAATTGAAGTTGTAAGGTTGATAAGAATTGATTACAGCAAATCAAAATGTAAAAAATCCAAATCAGAAAAATCTATTTTCAGAATTAGCGATTATAGGTGATATGAATTATAGGTGATATGAAGTTCACCGTGTCAACTAGTATATAAGAGCACGTCGATAGGTATATAAATTAAATTGTTTAACTTGTACCCGCGATCACTTAGGTCGAGGTTTCGGAGAATGGTAAAGAGATTCGCTTTACGGCGCCCTTATTCACTCTCTGCGGCGCACCAGGGCGTCACGGCGTACACTTTAGGAAACCCTGCACTAGGTAATTTGGTGGCCATTAAAAATACCTTAAAATTATTTTACGGATTTTTTTAAATTTATTTATCACCGAAAATTCAGGCTCCTTTTTGAGATTTGTATCTGACTGTTTGGGTGTCTTCAATCGTTACGTTTATACGTCATTTTATTACTTTATTGTAAACTAGCACACTTTCTGCCTTTTACAGTAGTTAATATCTTGATCTGAGCGCCAGTTATCGCACTCGGAAAAAGTATAAAAACATTCTCCACTAAAAAACAAATATATCTACCAATATGCCAATAGTAATAATGTTTAGTCAAATAATGTTGAAGATTAGTAATTTCATACACACACAGCATTCATTTATATATACAGAAATTAAATTCAATCACAGCTTATATTTTTAGATGTGTTTTTAAATTCAATACTTCATAAACTATAAAATTTTATCTGCAGTTCTAGAGTAATTCCTTACATTTTATGAATTAAAAAAACACCTTTTACGCGCAGTTCAAGCAAGGGGATATGTTTCCGATCTTTTAGAAAGAAAGCCTAAGTCCTGCCCATAAAGCTTAGAAAATAATTAACAGATGAACTGTATACATTGATGTCTATTATTTATGATATGTACGAGTATTGTGTATAGTTGATCATTTTTGCTTCTTCTTGGCTTCTTTGTTCTTTTCAGTATACTCTGGTATTCAGCGCTCACTAAAGTTTGGTGAAGCCTTTCTAAAAGCTATAGGTTACACAGACCAACAAATTTAGTAAGTTCAAAAAATATTGTAACTGGGATCGTCTGAACGTTCACATTACTAAAAGTTGTACTAAATATGGTGTCGCCCATTGATACGCCGTCAATAATGTAAGCGCACTTGTTTATAGTGGTCTCCGAGTATGTGATATTATCTTGGATTACATGCGCAATATTAATTCCAATGTTCCGTATATTTTTTATTATTTAGGCCCAAAGAAAGATGATGAAGATTCATGAACTTAGATTTGTCAGGATTTAAAATAAGTGAACTATATATATGATGACCACTGAATAATCTTTTGCTAAGACTTAAAATATTTTGTGAAACAACTTAAATGAGTTGATGTTTTATAACAAAAATATTTCATATCGAAATATATTGTAGGTACCTCTAACCCTTTTTATGTACATTAATGCTTTATCTGAACTCCATATATTTATATTGGCTGTAGGCTTTTTTTATCACGGGGACATGTATTAACGCATAGTCTCCTAGCCCAAGGCGACCGAGAGTTATACGTGGGACTGTCCTGGCGCTAGTCGCCAGAATTACTGACTAAAAGCATCTATCGCCTTGCTGGGGTGTAGTGGTTTCGAACTTGCAATCGTCGTGACACCTCGGTGACCGGCCCGAGTTGATGGTAAGCCAGGCCCCGTCCGGGCAGCCTCTCAGCAGGCTGCCTTCTCAGACAGCCGAACTGGTGCAATGAGAGGTTGGTCCCTTGATCCACTCTCCTCAGCCCAGCTTGGGACGACGGAAGGACACAAGCGTATTAGCCCCTCCGACTACTAGAGCGTCTGTTACGGAGAGGGTGACCGCGGGGGTCATTTACGCGATGCCTCTCCGCGGTTTTTTTATGCGAGATAACTATCTCGCAGAAGGATAACAAAGCGTTCCAGGATGCTGAGGATGGCTCTCAACACGCCTGGCAGCAAAAATCCGTCCCTACCACTGCCGTCAGAGTGCACTCATTGCAGGTGGCGGTCGGCTCACTGCGTGAGATCTTATATAGAATAGGTGATTCTGTATAAGAAGAAACAGTCATCTTCAGCTCGGGCAGGAATAGGACTCACTATATACTACTGCGTCAAAACAGCCGTCTCTAGGTTTGGGTCCTGGTGCCTCAAATGGCGAATAGGAATAAACCCAGAAAAAAGTGCGGCTATCATATTCGGTCATAACGCGAGGAAAAATATAAAAAAAACATTACACCTTTTCGTTATCAACATCCCATAGGCTAATCAAACTAAATATCTTGGTGTAATTTTAGATAGGCGCCTAATTTTCAACAAACATATAGATTACGTACAGAAAAAAACCTCCACGGCTATGGCTCTGCTACGCAATCTCACCTCGTTTAAGAGCAAAATGGCACTCAGACATAAGCTCAAAATATACAAAGTATGCATCCGTCCCATACTCATTTACAGTTGCCCCGTATTCGCTCACGATTAACGCATCACTCTTCGCAAAGTATAAGTGTTACAATACAGATTCATTCGCATTGCCGTCCAAGCTCCGTTCTATTTGCATAATGTAGATCTCCATAACGATATGGACCTTCCGTCCATATATGAATATATTAAAGACCTTACAAAGATTTTTTTGAAAATGCAGAACTTCATCCCAATCCCACTACCTAAATTTTAAATTTTAAATTTATTACGGAATATAAAATTAATTAACCATTGTTATTAGGTAGTATTATGAATATGATACACTAACGCGCATAAAGAATAAAAGTAAGGAGTTGGCTCTAAATGTATATGAAATTTAATCGAGAGTTGAAAGTACGACGCCAATCATATATGTATGTAAAATCCTGTCACACGTTTTAAAAGAATATGTTTATATCCTGATAAAAAGAGGCTCTTGCTACGTTCCAGTTACGTATAAACGATCTGTGAGATGGAAGTCGACAGATGTATCTAAGTGAATCACAATCACTATACACTGGGGTGGATAAAAAGAGACTTCACGAGTGATGAAACCTGGGTGTGTTCGACGCACCCTGGGTAGTCAGTCCCGATCCCGAATTTACTGACTGACCAATCTTTTCACCATGGCAGGAACGTATTTTTTATACAATTTATGCCAATACGATGCAGAAGAAAAAGACTATATAGTAAGTGTTGGCCATACATTTACTCCATCTTTAATAGTGGCACGCAACGTGTGTTTTGAGCAATCAATTGGAGTGCTACGAAACTGTGTCCGATTAGATGATGACTATATCTTATATAATTACGAACTCATCACAGTAACTCTATTTTCATTTATTACATTTCGGGATCAGTACAAGTATGTTCAGTCGACGAAAGGTTTATAGGCCGTTCTGTCAGCAACAGTAATTATCATAATAGCATTTTTCAGTAAAAACTCTACAGTAGTTTTAATGTGATGCGCGTATAAAGGAACAAACAATAAAATAACTGATATTTGGACTCTATAGCGATATAAAAATATACCCAGATTACATTTGCTAAAAATATTGAAAGTACAGATTTTATTATTGCAGTTTTATTATTTTTAGTTACGAATTATGTATACAAGGATGAGTACTCAGATTTCCTAATTTTATATTTGTAATAATAAACGAAATACATGGTATAAAATTGGATCCTATTTGGATCGGAAGTAATTAATTTTAACCGTTTTGGTACTAAATCTATTTCAGAGTTACATAAAAGAGACTTTTTTTTTTTTAAAGTAAACATATCATTAATAGGCAACGTCTAATTATTCATTGTTCAACATGCCATTTTTATTATTTTCGTTATTAATAAATAAGCTTATATATAGGTCACAATATAATAAAATTATATTTAATGAAACTTATTTTTTTATTGCTTACCGTTATTTATGATATATGAAATCCATGATTAAATAGTGTTTATAATTTACCACATTTAGTTTTTCAAGAAACAGTTTTATTACAACAATAATGAATTATGATTACAACAATAAAATATGAACCTCTGTCGTTCTAGGGCGGGCGGAATCAAGACCGGATGGTTTTATAGAGGCATTCGCGTTGTACGCTCGCCAACGTACTACTGAGTTTCGGTACTGTTCATTCTCCTCACGCTCCGTTATTTAGGTGTAATATCTTATTCGACTGCTATTTGACACCTATTTATAACGACTTGTTACTTATTTAAAATATACATATGTGATTCCCTATTATACATTTTTTTTATATCAGCTTCGGGATTGTACATTATTTGTAAGAGTTTATTCCGTATTTTTACACTTTTAATGTTAGAATACTATCAGGCACCGTTCAAGAACATCATAATAAAACTGTAATACTTTTACAGTATCATCTAAGGATTTCTCAGTGTCATTTTTTTTATCTTCTTATCTAATCTCTCCCAGGATATATTTTGATTAAGATAAAATGAAAATGAATAAATCAAGACAATCTTCCGTTATTTTTTATATATAAATGTACGTATATTATATTATTAAAATATAAAAGTGATCTATACGACATTATTTACTTCTGATAGATATTTACAGCTGTTTTATCTATATTTATGAATAATAGATTTCCAATCGAGTCATTTTATTCATATTTTGTGACAGATATCTAATGTAAACATACCTAAAAGAGAAAAAAAAATGTGTATCTGAATTAAACTAAAAAAGTACTGAATGGTTTCATAATTTTTATGCACGGGATATTTCACAATGATATGTTTAAAAATCGTTAGAAAAATTCTATTAACTTACAATAGATTTTCAAGAAATTTAATCTACAGGTAGTATTCTACTACATCTTCACCATTCTATAAAACTAATAATGTTTATATATTATAAATTATACGTAAAAAAAAACAGACTTAAAAATCGAGACATAATAAATGTGTTCGAGAACATGGGCAGAGCTAGGAACATTGTTTGAATCAATTCTACTACTGGATCTCTTATCGTAAATAATGGTGATAAGAGGTCTCACTACCTACATTTAACCGAGGACCGTGCTGCCGTCATGCATTCAAAAAAAAAAATAACGATTAAAATAATATTCGAAGGGTTACCATAGGGACGTTCAGTGGTTATTTTCCTTCATTGTTTTTGATTTTTCGGAGAAACAATAAAACTCAGTTGAAGAGTTATACAATTATTTTTTACAGATATGAAAAATAAAAGTTATTTACAATTGTTTTAGTACAAATATATCAGCCGCGCGGCTCGACAAACTATTTTGTTGGGTATTATCATATTATTTATAACAAGCTGAAACCTCATATGTGTGCATTGCGGATGGTGCTGTGCTGGACTATATTGGCACTAACTTCATCATCTGGGACTTCTGGTTAACACCAGGTAAATGTGAATTCAGTAATTTATTACTACCCCTTCTGCTGTGCCATTTGAAGTTAGTCGTGGATATTCCTTTCACAACGTAGATATTCACTAAGCACGAATTTTTCAATCACCCGCAGCTGACGGAAAAAACGCAAATGAAGTAGCTCCCCCATTTGTTTGCATTTTGATATTACCAGCTAGTGATTTTATATTACGAACGTATCTAATTAATTACTTGTCCCTGTTTTATTGTTAGTTATTTAACTAATTGCCTATACTCTCTTATTTTTCAATAGTCTTCGAAAGACATTCGGCATTCGATTCCATTTACACACTGTAATGCGCACAGTCCACTCGTAGGCGGTAAGATATAATAACAAAAAGTAAGTATCTAAATATATATTATTTCTATACAAAACTTATCAAATAATATATTTTTTATCGTCTGTATCGAAAGCGATAGATGGTAATGTTATTGGAATCGGTCGATAAGCTGTTTCATTATTATCAGATTCGTACAAGTATGTTTGCTATCATCAGATTTATTTACGATTTATATTAACTCAAAAAAAGCTGTATTTTCAGAAAACTATATTACTGCGATATAATAACTTAAATATGCGTTTGATATTTGATAATAACGTAATATTAGTTTATTTAAGGATCTAACGTAATGGTAAAAGTGACAACGTGATTGTTATTTTATCGAAAGCTTTTTTATATATATATATAACAGAATGTGTACAGTTACGTACATTATTTTGTAACAGTATATTGTATACCAGCAAATTTCTGTATAATTTACTAAAAGATCTTGGCCTGTCTAGGACTGCAGTAAGTTTTATATCAGAGCATGGTATTAAAGCTACGCTAGCAGACTCCTACCTAATTTAGCTGAGTAGGGAGAGAAACACGAGCAGTGCAGGTGAGAGTTGACACGCGTTGGAAAGGAACACCCCATAAACCTACATGCGTGACAAAAGTCTCGGGAACTGTTCGAAGTTCCTCTGACTACGACATTATTGACTCGGCAGCCGGACGGTGTAGCCATGGATAGCTAAGAAACTCGTCTCATGAGTTGTCTTTTAGCTTAGACCTACTTGATATCTGCGATGCAGCACAAAATACCATTATTAATTTAATTATTTATATTTTTTAGTTCAGTTGCAATAACAGTTTCTTCTTTCGGTTATATTGAAGCACTAAAAATACCCTACCGAATAGAATGACATAATATATTTTTAATCGAAAACATTTTTTTTTTTAAAAGCGCTTGTAGCGGCGCATACTGAATAGCACACACCAAGGATCAAATACCATCTAAGTGATTACTTTTTTTTGCTTTTATATGTCCGATGGTTTGTTTTTGTTTATTCTGCAAATGGGACAAAGTGATCAGTATTATTGAAATATTTCAAAAAGGAGACTTGGTAAGCAATGTTTTACTTCATCGTGCAATTAATTGGAGCACATCTCACTACCTATTAGCCAATTTTAGAACATAGGGATTTCATATTTTAAGCACCTATTTTGATGTAGCTAGGAGTTCGATTCCAACCGCGGTCGCGAACGGACGTATCCGTGAGCTCTCGCTGATTGTTTTCGAAATCGATTGCTGCGCCTTGCCGCGCCGCCTATTGTTCCTTTGTATTACGTCTCGTCGGCAATAATCCGTCTATTGTTGCCAGTTCGTGCTACAGATAATTAGTTCTTGTTAATCTTAATCTATTGTTTGGTTATCGTGTCAAGTTTACATTGTGAAAATTCTCTTAGTTTTTATTGTGAATTCCACGTATTGCTTTTTGTTATTGTGAATTAGTGCAGTGATTAAAGTACCGCCACTGTAAGTACGCCGGTCACCGGCTGCCAACAAAGGTAAAACTTATTTTACCTTAAGCCTTTTATTACAGGCCAGACTTCAGATATTGTTTTTTATTTCTTTTCTCTTTCCAAATTTGCACGTGCAGTAGATAGTATTTAAATGTTATTTCGCCGAACTCGGGATAGTTTTTAGTTTTTGCTAGCCGCAGCCCCCTGCCCTTCCGGCAGGGAGGTTTTATTTTTTCATCGGCTACTTCCTTATAACCTTACCCACCCCAAGCCCGCCACCCGATATGGCGCATCGTAGCGAGCTACTGCTCAATAGGTTACGCGCTTTCATCGAAAAGGAACAGCCGGACCTGTTCCAGAAATTCCTTTCCACCCAAACCCACCAACACCCACACGCACAATATGATCGCGCTCCACCCGCCGGAGCAAACGCGCCGGCGCACCGCCCACCAACCCCAGCCGCAACCACTTCCCTACCCATCCGCACTCCCGCAGCCGCGGCGACCGCACCGGCACGCCGCCCAGCATCTCCACCGTCACCTCCATGTACGCGCTCCCGTTCCAGCTCACCTGTCACTCGCCAGGCACAAGTATCCGACGCTCCCGCGAACTGTTCCTCGCGCACCCAGTCGCCTTCAGCGATTCCTACCCCTTCATCTGCATCTCAACCATTTGCAGAGATGATTTCCTACATGTCCCGTCCAATTCCCACGGCGAATTCCTTCTCGCCGCTCTTGTCTGAGTCAACCCCTGAAACAGAGACCGAAATGGAAGCCATAGATTCAGAGGCTAATCGCGAAACTGGCTTCACAGTCGTTACCAGGACGAAATCTAAAAACAAGCGGGTGCTATCACCCGACCCAGTTGAAACTGCTGCCTCTAAAGCCAGGCGCGCTAATAACTCTCGCGTGCCTCAGCTATGTGCAACTCCCTCAAGCTCCGCAATTCCTGCAACACCAGCTGTACACGCGCAACCCAAAATTCGTGCACCTCCCCCGGTTACGATCAAAGATAAAACCAAGTGGCTGAACATCTCTACTCAGCTAAACACACAAAAAATACGCTATACTAGCGCTTTGAGTACACCTTCAGGGATTCAAGTAAAAGTCCCAACAATAGAGGACTACAAAAATCTTACTGCCTTCCTCAGAGGAGGCAAACACGAATTCAGCACCTACACTCTAGAGGAAGAACGCCTTCTGCGCGTAGTTCTGAGACGCGTCCCAAAGGTAATACCCGTCGAAGAGGTATTCGCGTCCATCAAAGAACAGAACTTCCCTGTCCGTGAAGTACATCGTATGTACCATACCTTCACTAAACAAAATTACGATATGGTTCTTGTTGTCCTTGATCACACCCGGGAAGGTAAAGAAATCTTCTCGCTCACCTCAGTCTGCGGTCTCTCCGGTGTCACAGTCGAGATCCCACATAAAAAACACACCCCAACTCAGTGCCACAACTGCCAGGCATACGGTCATTCCGCTAGGAATTGCCACATAAGGTCCCGATGCGTCAAATGTCTAGGTGATCACTCCACTAGGGAGTGCCCACGCATGCCCGAAGCAGTCGAACCTCCCAGTTGCGTCTTATGCGGCAAGGCCGGGCACCCTGCGAATTATCGCGGCTGTGAACGTGCCCCACGCACGAGACACGCTCGCGGCCCTCATCGAGCGCCCTCAACGTACACCGCGGCAGCACGTCCCGCTCCACCACCGCTTATTTCTAACCAGGCCTTCCCGAGCCTCCCTGGTCCTGCGCGGGTAACTCCTGCGCATACATCCGCACAAGCCTCAACCACTGCGTGGGCCATTAAACCGCAACCTGCGAAACCAATACCTGCAAATTCCACCACGTCCGCGTCGTCATCCGCCTTCCATGGCCTCGATTGGCTCGCAGGCCTTCTCAAAGAACACCTTGTCGACGATCTCATCGCGTTTGACGATATGATTAGCTCGAGTCGCGACTTCGACCGCCTCAAGGCCATTAAGGCCTTCCCAGACATTACGCGCTCCATGCAACGCCTCATTCGCGCTTCCCGGTAATTAGTTTGCAATGGAGGATAGAATTAGACCCCGTGACCTTTCTTTATCCTTTTTTAACGCGCGTAATTTAAAACTTCAACGCGACTTAGTAGCTAGCTTCCTTAAGGAGCGGCAAATAGACGTGTTTCTCATACAAGAGACACTTCTTAAACCGAGCGTTCGAAATCCCGCGATTGCTAACTACAAAATAGTAAGAAATGATCGTACCGGTGTTGGCGCCGAAGAGGTGAAATATGGGCTTTTGAAATGAGTACTATTGATGTACAAAAATCAAAAATATATTGAATGCTCTTTGGCGAGCGCGTTGCGAGTTCTGAGTCGCGCGGGGTGCGTGCATTCCGCGTGATCGGTTGCAATGGTGGGGTACCCGTAGTACCGTTGCGCGAAGAACACCACACATTAGATCGCTTCGACATGCCGCCCCTCATTGAAGTATTGTTGCTTCTATCCTTGGTATCGTTTGCTGCCGGCAGAGGACATATTTTGGAGAGCGATCTTCTGAAGGTGCCTGATGATGTTTTAATATCGGCCACTCTAGCAATTCCATCGGCTCCAGGGTATATTTTCAAAACTCGTCCCAACATCCATCTCATGGGAGGTAACTAGTCATCCTTGATCAACACGAGGTCACCTACACTTAACGATCCTTGTGCTGTTTTCCATTTAGTTCGAATTTGCAAATCTGTGATGTACTCCATGTACCATCTGGACCAGAACTGTTGTCGAAGTTGCTCGATACGTTGATAGCGGTCCAGTTGATGTGTAGAAACATCTGCCTATTCGGGTTCGGGTAAAGACATTAATGGTTTGCCAATAACGAAATGACTGGGAGTAAGAGGTAGCAGATCTTGTGGATCCGAAGATAGAGGACTTATAGTACGGGAGTTCAATATCGCTTCTATTTGAGTCAGTGTTGTATATAATTGTTCAAAAGTTAAGTTTGAAGTACCAAGAGTTCGTTTCAAATGATGTTTTACTGATTTTACACCCGCTTCTTGTAAACCGCCAAAATGAGGCGAGTATGGAGGACTAAAGCTAAACTTAATAAATTGTTGCGCAAGTGTTTCACTAATGGTTTCGCTATCCGATGCTATCATTTTCTTTAGTTCATTATTAGCGCCGACAAAATTGGAACCATTATCGCTATAAATATATGAAGGTTTACCTCGCCGAGCGATAAACTGCTTCAGAGCTAATAGAAAGTTAGCAGTCGACATATCACTTACTAATTCGATATGAATGGCCTTGGTTGTAAAGCACACAAAATCGCAAATATATGATTTTATGAGTCTACAACCGCGGCCTTCTTTGTTTTTGTAGGAGGTTTTGGCAAAAAAGGCACTGATATTAGTACTTAAGTTACTGTATTGAAAAATAATAATTGTACAAGAAGTTAATTACTAAACATCTCAGTCATTAGTCATTACAAACGAGAAAGCAAAGTGACGCCGTGAAGCGGCAATAATTGGAACTACTCCGATTGCGTTCCAATTCTACCTATATTTCTTACATCCTCCCTGGAACGCAATCCCATATTAGTGACACAATACATATGCTTTTCTACAGTAGTTCCCTTGGTTAAGATATCTGATACATTTTCACAACCCTTAACATAACAAAACTTTAAGTTATTATTTATTACATGATCTTTAATAAAGTGGTAACGAATATCTATATGCTTTGAGCGAGGTAAGTAACAATCATTCGCCGATAACTTGATGGCGCTCTGGTTGTCGCAGTATATGAGCAGGGTGTCGGAGCCGCGACCAACTTCAGCCTGCAGCTGCCGTAGCCAGAGAGCTTCCTGCGCCGCGCTCCCCATGGCCATGTATTCCGCTTCTGCTGTGGACAAGGCGATAGTCTGCTGTTTGCGAGAACACCACGATATAGCGCTTCCCTGAAACAGAAATATATAACCGGTGCACGATTTCCGGTCTCGAGCATCACTTGCCCAGTCTGCGTCACAGTAGCCCGTGATTTTTCTGTTACCACTCTTGGTATATGTAAGTTTGTAGTCTTTAGTCCCTTGCAGGTACCTCATGACTCTTTTTATTGCACTCCAGTGCTCAGACCTCGGTTCTTTATTGAATCTGCTTAGAGCATTGACAACATATGATATGTCAGGTCTGGTTCCTTGAGCAACGTAAAGAAGACTTCCAATAGCCTGTTGGTACGGGCAGTCCATTTCAACTTCAGTATTTTCATTAAATTTTTGTCCAACTTCTACAGGTGTCTTGATAGATTTGCATTCAGACATATTAAATTTTATTAATATTTCTTTGATATATTTTTCTTGATCCAGCATTATGGAATCCTTTGATCGGGTAATATTGAGACCCAAACATTGGCTCACCTCTCCTAGATCCTTCATATTTAATTTCTGCTGTAGTTTTTCCTTTATATTATTAATCGTACTTCTTTGTGAACAGAATAATAAAATATCATCAACCCAGATGGCAATGTAAACTCCAATGTTGATGTTAAAGTAAATACAAGGGTCAGTTTTAGATTGTTGAATGCCCATTTCCTTTAAGACTGTGCTTAACTTTGTATTCCACAATCTACTCGCCTGTTTCAAACCATATATTGATTTATTTAAATGACATACCTCATCACCCTTTTTATACATTTCGGGCTGTACCATGTAAATATCTGTGTCTATAGATCCTTGTAGGAATGCAGAAACTGCGTCCATCTGGTATATATACAGGTCTTGCTGTGCAGCTAGAGCAAACAAATATCTAATGGATGTCCATCTTACCACAGGAGAGTATACCTCTTGGAAGTCCACACCCTTCTTTTGTGCATAACCCTTTATGACTAATCTAGCTTTATACTGCATAACTTCACCTTGTTGGTTGGTTTTCCCTTTGAACACCCACTTGTTGGGTAAAGCAATTTTCCCAGGGGGCAGTTTCACCAGATTCCAGGTCTCATTCTCCATTAAAGAATTCATCTCAGCGTCCATGGCTTGTTTCCATTCTTTAACTTCTGTGGAAGACAATGCCTCTTCTACTGTCTGAGGATCAGATAAACCAGTATATAAACAGAGCATGCCTTTCTTATCTTGGTTACGTGGTCTCAATGTGATGTTACGAGTTCCTTGTTCCTGAACTGTAATATGCTTCGGTGGGTAATATGTCTCATCAGCATCAGGATCATCAGCTGTGTCAGTCTCATATTCACTACTACTGTCGTTCTCAGCTTCTTCTAAGCTATGCTTACAGTCCACAGGTTGAGAGGAAGAAGCAGCTTCTAACTCCTTTGACTGGTCATCAGGCTTTGACCCCTCTGACGATCCCAACCTGTCTTCTTCAGTTGAACGAGCTGAAATCAGAAATTCATCACACAGACCAGGTTTTTCAAAAAATATAACATCTCTACTCTTCATTATCTGATGTGTTTTAGGATGCATGACACGGTATCCCTTTGTTCTCTCACAATAACCTACAAATATCATTTTTTCCGATTTCTTGTCCCACTTTTGTCTTCTCTCCTTAGGTACATGCACCATTGTTTCGGAACCAAATATTCTCATATGAGATAATTCTGGTTTGCGACCTGTCCACATTTGGTACGGAGTGGTATTGTCAAGTGCTTTGGTGGGGGACCGATTTATGATATATGCAGCTGTGGCAACGGCTTCAGCCCAAACAGGTTTCTCTAAATTTGCGTTAGATATCATACATCTAGCCTTTTCCACAAGTGTCCTGTTCATTCTTTCTGACAATCCGTTCTGCTGCAGGGTATATGGTGCTGATGTCTGATGTGTAATTCCACAATTAGCTAAGTATCTCTCGAAATTGCCGTTGCAGTATTCTTTTCCATTGTCTGTCCTTAACATTTTAATTTTTGAGTCAAGCTGGTTCTCTACATATCTTTTATAATCTTTAAATATTTCTAAAATACTTAGCTTATCCTTTGTGAAATATACATGCACCATCCTGGTATAATCATCTATGAAATTAATAAAGTATCGCATACCTCCATACGATGCATTCTCCATTGGTCCACACAGGTCCGAGTGTATTAATTCCAATGGTTTTGTTGCTCTGGTGCCAACTTGCTTAAAAGGCAACCTTGCCTGCTTTCCCTCACAGCAGCTTGAACATTGCAACCTTACTTGTTTATTTTGATCTAGCACCACCCCGTCAGCATAATTTGGTAACTTTTGTAGATCTGAAACATTTAAATGTGCCATCCGAAGATGCCACAGTCTTATATTATTAGAACTTACAAGACTGGAAGCCAAATGAACAGTTTCCTCCTTTGACTGCATATCCAAAACATAAAGTTTATTATTCAGTGTAGCTGAGCATATGAACTTTCCATTTGCATCATTGACATTGCAACCCTTTTCATTGAAGATCACTCTGTACCCACTCTTTGTAATAGTGCTCACTGACATCAAATTGGCTGCAAGTCCAGGTACATATAACACATTTTTCAGCTGTATTGTACCTCCTTGTAAAATGTACAGATTTATTTCACCGGTACCTTCTACGGACAGCGGCTCACTGTTAGCAACTGTTATACTCTTGACAGATGGCGCTCTTAGATTGTACATCCATTCTTTATTGCCACACATATGCATGGATGCTCCGGAATCTACATACCATTGTTTCTTGATTTCGCCGGCAGTTGCTGAAAATGCCGCAGCAAAACTGGAATTCTCTTGCTTATGTGACTCTCTTTTTCCTTTTCCTGTACAGTATTTTGCTAAATGCCCATAGCCATTGCAGTTGTAACACCGGGGACCCTTGGTTGGCTTCGACTTATGTGCATTGAACTTTCCCTTCTTAGTATGTGAGTAAAGTGCATTATTTGTATCTGAAGAAACTATCTCTTGTAAAAGCTTGGTCTTAATAAGGTCTGCGCTGATTGTGACTCCTGAATTTTCGAGTCCCATGATCATAGGTTTGTACCGATCAGGTAGACCGGCCAACATTAAAGTACCTAGCCACTCATCATTAACGTCAAAGTCAATGTTACGTAATTTATGTGCTGCGTTCATAATTTTACTCACATATTCCTCGATGCCACTGCTAGACTCTAGCGATGTGTTAATTAGTTCTTTGAGTAAACCCACTTTTCTGGTGAGTCCGTTATCATCGAATGCTTTGTGTAGATTGGTCCATACCTCTGTCGCGGTCTTACAATCCTGTATGTGTACGTAATTTTGAGAATTTACTAATAGGATCAGTTTGGACTTGGCCAAGATATCCTTTGCCGGCTCAACTACTTGTCCTTCCTTGGGTTCTACACAATTCCATAAGCCCTCGTGTTCGAGATACGTTCTTGCGGTGAACTTCCAGGTGGCAAAATTGTCGCGGCCGTTCAATTTTTCCAGATTGAACATGTGCGAATGTGAATTCATCATGACCACGTTTTTCTGTTCAACTTAACCTCACAATATTTAACACGTTTTCTTCCGGAGAAACTTCGTACTTTCTGATATTACTTTATTTCGAACCACGCTCTGCTACCATGTAGGAGGTTTTGGCAAAAAAGGCACTGATATTAGTACTTAAGTTACTGTATTGAAAAATAATAATTGTACAAGAAGTTAATTACTAAACATCTCAGTCATTAGTCATTACAAACGAGAAAGCAAAGTGACGCCGTGAAGCGGCAATAATTGGAACTACTCCGATTGCGTTCCAATTCTACCTATATTTCTTACAGTTTTTAATCATGATAGGACCCGCATAATCTATAGCAGTGTATTGAAATACGAAATTAGGGCTTAATCTCTCTTTAGGTAGGTTACCCATTAATGGTGCAATCGTTTTGCCACGATAACGGTTACATACATTGCAGTTTCGAGATACATACCTAGCTAAATCCCTTCCGCCTATAGTCCAATACTTATCACGAGTCGCATATAATAGTTGTTGTGGCCCTGTGTGCATTAAAATTTTATGTTGATAATGAAATATAAGTTTTGTGAATATGTGTTGTTTATGTAGCAAAATAGGATGCTTTTTACTATAATTACAATCTAAATTATGAAGACGACCGCCTACTCTTATTAAATTTAACTGTGGATCAAAAAAAGGGTTAAGTGAAATTAATGAGCTAGTACACTTTAATGTTTTATTTAATTCTAAAATTTTATATTCAGTAGGAAACGTGTCTTGCTGTGATAAACGAGCCAAACAGTGTGTAGCTGATAGAATCTCAAAAATCTTTAATGGATCTTTAATTTTACTATTTGATAATTTTGTATTATTAATGAAACGTAATATATATGCCATAGATCGTTGCATGCGATAAAAATTGGAATACTTAGAGAATGGAAACCATGGGTCAGCCGATTGCATCACCAACCCTGCAACTTCTTGTTTTAATTTAGGTAGAGATTGGTTATTATTTTTAGAATCGAAAATAGGCCAGAAAAATTATTTATATTTAAGAAACTCTGGACCGGTCCACCACAGCTTACAATCTAATAAATCTTTAACATTTTGGCTTCGTGTCAGATGATCAGACGGGTTTAAGTTTGTAGGAACGTATCTCCAATTATTGATGTTAGTAGTGGACTGTATCTCAGCTACTCTATTCCTTATGAATGTCTTTAATTTATTAGTTGGTGTATTTAGCCATCCTAAAACTATAGTGGAATCCGTCCAATAAAAATACTCTTGGAATTTTAAACGTAGAGAGGAGGTAATTTTCTCACTAAGCCTTGCACCTAACAAAGCTCCACAAAGCTCCAAGCGTGGAATCGTAAGAGCTTTAAGTGGTGCCACCTTATTCTTAGAATACAACAGATGAATGGCAATTTTATGTTGTGTCATAGATCTGACATAAGCGCATTCCCCGTAAGCTCCTTCTGAAGCGTCTGTAAATATATGTAATTGTGATTGCATATGTGTTTTAATAAAAACTTGTCTCGGAATTACAACCTTATTTAAGTATTGTAAAATTTCTAACTTTTTGAATTTAAAATTTTTTGGAGCCTACAAATTCTAACCATGATTTTTTAGTACTTTCTGGTATTTCATCATCCCAAGAAAGTTTACACATCCAGAGTTTTTGTATAATTAGTTTCGAGTGTAAAATTGATGGTGCCACTAAACCCAAAGGATCGAATAATTGAGATACAGTTGACAGTACATTTCTTTTAGTTATTGTTTTATTTGTTTTTAAATTAATTTCAAACCCAATAGAATCGGTTTTGTGGTCCCAAATAATACCTAATATTTTTGATGTATCATTAGGACATAAATCAATGCGATTGATTGTAGTATGGACACATTCTTTTATTTTAGTAAGGACCTCTAAATTGTTTGAACACTATTTTCTTAATGGAAAGCAACCTCCTCTGAGCTGTTTAGTTACTGAAGAATAGATGTATAATAACTGATCGACATTATTAGCACCGGTGATGAGATCATCGACGTAAAAGTCATTGTTAATTATTTCTTGAATTAACGGATCAGAACACTCATCAGCTAATTGCTTTAAACACCGTATGGCCAGAAACGGAGCTGAAGCGGTGCCGTAGGTGTTCATCTCATAAGCTTTCAATGGTTGGTTCGGATTATCACGCCAAAGTATTTGTTGCAGACAACGCTGTGATTCATTTACTTCAATTTGTCTATACATCTTTTCGATGTCTGCAGTTAATACAATGTTATGCTGGTGTAAACGCAATAATATTGAAAATAGATCGTTTTGTATAGTAGGACCAACCTTTTGTAACTCGTTAAATGAATAACCAGTAGAAGTTTTAGCAGAACAGTCGAAAACAACTCTTAACTTGGTACTAAGGCTATACTGTCTTTCGATGCCATGATGAGGAGCAAAATATTTAATTTAATCACTATTATAACTTTTAGATTCCCTCATGTGGCCCAAATTTTTATATTCATGTATAAAATCTGTGTATTGACTTTTAAAATCTGCATTGGATCGAAATTTTTTCTCTAAATGTTTAAATCGTGATTTAGCTAAATATAATGAATCACCTAAGATACTTGGTGATGATTTTAATGGAATAGTTACACAAAATCTGCCATTAGGTAGGCGAGAAGTAGTATCAACAAAATTTTGTACGCATTCGATCTCTCCGGTAGACCAATCTAAATGTGTACTTGCTGATGTGGTAATATTATCTAACTCCCATAATTTTGCAATTTGATTATTTAATGTTTGAGAGTCAGAAAAATTACAAAAGGCTAACGAGTTAGATTTAATAGAACCACCGAGTATCCACCCTAGTTTAGACTTTTGCAATGTAATATTTTGTGATTTTTATTTAATTTGTTTAGGTTCTAATAAATCCCAGAAAATACTATTTCCTATCAAAATATCGATATTTGACGAAATATAAAATTCTGGATCTGATAAGATAATATATTTAGGAATATGTATATTCCGTTTATCTATAGATGAACTCGGCCATGGATTTGTAATTTGTGAAACAATCACACAAGTTATTGTTAACATATAATTAGAATGCAATGAGAATATAGTAATGTCGCAACACTTTTTTGAAACCGATACATTATTGTTTAAGCGGCTGATAGTTGTTACAACGTTTCGTGTAGGTAAAGCTAGATTTTTACATAAACGTTCAGTAATAAAATTAGATGTACTGCCAGAATCTAACATGACTCGCGCGCGTATGATCTCATTTGTACCCTTCACACTTACGCATGCAGTCGACAATAACCCTTGTAATGATGAAACGGCACATGTCAACGCCACTTCGTCTTGTGAACCTGCTGCATTCTCTACGCTATGCGATAATTTAGTACAAATTAAAGTGTTATGTTTTTCATTGCATTTTTTACATGATTTCATATTACATTGTCGTGTGGAATGGCCTGGCCTGAGACAATTCAAACATGAATTTAATTTACTAACTTTAATTTCTCTTTCTTTTGTAGGTAGTTTGAGAAATGTTTCACAATAATAAATATAATGATCCGATTGACAAATGGGGCACCTGCGTTTTTTATAATTAGTTGTAACAAAACTATGTGTTCCTGATGGTTTGTAATATTTATGTTTAGTTTGTTCCATAGTTTCTAATAATACTGTCCTATTTCTTGCAAATTTCAGTAAAGCGTCAAAACTTCTATCCGCTTTTTCTTGTGACACCTTTAATTTCTCCCACTCTAATAAAGTTTGAGGGTCAAATTTACTAGAAAGCAAATATATTAACAGGGTATCCCACTTGTCTGTCGGTTCACCCAGAATAGCTAAATACCTTAAATCTTTAATAAAACTGTCAATTAATCTTTTTAAATTAAACGAAGTATCCTTTTGCATAGAATACACACTAAATAACGATTTTACATGATTAGTTACAAGCATCTCTTTATTATCATATCTCTCGCAAATTAATTTCCAAGCGGTACTATAGTTAGTCGATGAGCATTGTAATGATTTAATTACCAATAACGCGCTGCCCTCTAACGATGCGCGTAAGTAATGAAACTTATTAATGTCACTCAAGTCCGGATTATCGTGTATAAGCGACAAATATGTATCTCGAAACTCAAGCCAAGAACTATAATTACCATCAAATTTACCTAACTGTATGACAGGGAGTCTAACGCTGGCCTTAGTTTGTTGTCGTACGCTGCTTATGTCCGAGCTCGAGCGATGATGCGGCTGACCGATCGTCATCCCTAACTTAGCGTGCGCGAGTGCAACAGATTTATAGTACATGCACTCAAATGTATCGCGCTCTTTTAATTGATCGCCGGGGTTGGCTACAATACACTCGATTTCCCCTTGAACGTCATTATAACTGTCTAATAATGATTCTAATTTTGATACACGTAATTCTAATTCTAATTTAAGATCATTGTCTAAAATATCCTGTAAATTATTAACGTAATTATTAAATAAAGTTAAACGACCTTTTAAAGAACCTCGTTTCTTGATTAAGCTTTGTTCCTCAGGAATAATACTTTGTTTTTAAGAAATATAGTATATATTTATTTTATATTAATATATTTCAAACTATCGCACCGTAGTTTAGTGCTCACAGTTTAGTTGCAATCCACTACTCCGCTCGGCGTACGTCCGACCGAGCTGAATAATATCTACCCGTTTTATCTTTTAACAAATAAATGAGTTATGAAATCAGTAATACTTTAGTGCGTATTGTTAATTAAATAGATATATGTGTATAATAGAACTCGAATATTGTAAATAATAACAACACTGACACAAATGAATTGAATGAACGGAATGTGTAGGAAATAAAAATAGGATTGGCTTATCTGTCTACCGTCCCGTCTTCTTCACTTGCTTGTTTGTGTATTGTTTCTATATTTCACTTCGACGTCGCAGCTGGATCGATGATTTTAAAAAATCCGGTTGAAGGACCAATGTTGGCACCGAAGAGGTGAAATATGGGCTTTTGAAATGAGTACTATTGATGTACAAAAATCAAAAATATATTGAATGCTCTTTGGCGAGCGCGTTGCGAGTTCTGAGTCGCGCGGGGTGCGTGCATTCCGCGTGATCGGTTGCAATGGTGGGGTACCCGTAGTACCGTTGCGCGAAGAACACCACAAATTAGATCGCTTCGACAACCGGTGTAAGAGGCGGCGGCACGCTCATATACTATATAAACTCACTATATTGCATGCCAATAGATCCTCCCGAACTCACCAACTTAGAAGTGTCGGTGTGCAGAGTGGGCATGACCGGTCATCCTACTATTCTTATTGTTTCCGCGTACCTCTCGCCCAATAAAACTCTCATTCAGTCGGATCTGGAGGCACTTTTCGCGCTCGGCGATTCAGTTATAGTGGCCGGTGATCTAAATAGCGGGCATATTCAATAAAACAACCCGCGTACCACCGCTAATGGCAGGATACTTTATTTGTTAGAAAATGCGCTTAACTTCGACGTGATTGCTCCCTTAGAGCCAACTTATTACCAAGCTAACTGCCGCCCCTCAGTATTAGACGTAGCCATATTAAAAGGGGTCGCGCTTCAGGTACGGCAAATCGAAGTCGTACATGAACTAGACTCCGACCACCGGCCAGTAGTTCTGCAACTCGGTCACCCGGGTGACCACACTCCCGGTTCAGTCAAAGTAGCTGACTATCTAAAGCTCAGACAGTATCTCTTTAATAACCTCGCCTCATCTCACTTAGATAGGATCCCCAACGATATAAAGTCTGTGGCCGATGCTGATCTGGCAGTTGAAAATCTAGTCGGTCACCTCCAGAATGCCATCAGGGTAACCTCAAAAGAGGTAAGGGCGGTAAACGATCGCCGATTCATACTCCCTGATGACATTCGAAGATTGATCACGGAGAAAAACGCGGCAACACGCGCGCACGATTCCTATCCGACGGAGGAAAATCGCATAAGGCTACGTAACCTACAAAGATCAGTTAAATCTCGTATCTCTGAACTCCGTGGTCAAAGATGGGACAGCCTTTTAGCGGAAATCAAACCGTCTCATCTCGCCTTCTGGGATCTCGTTCGTAAACAGAAGAGCAGCTATTTGTCCGCGATGCCCCCGTTAGATAGAGGCCCCGGCAATTCGCCCGCCTTCGAAAGTATAGATAAGGCAGAGTATCTCGCTGCTACTCTCGAACAACAGTGTTCTCCCAATCCCTATGAATATCATACCAGAGATCCCGAACACGTCGGGAGGGTCGATCAAACAATACAAGCAATAAGAGAGACCCCCCCGATCGAAAACTTAGACCCGGTTACAACTGACGAAGTCTTCGCGATCATAAAAGCCCTTAAGCCAAGGAAAGCCCCCGGTCCTGACGGGATTAGGAACGAAGTCCTTAAACTTCTCCCTGATAAACTCATAGCCCTTCTAGTCTGCATCTTTAATGCGGCCATAACTCACTGCCACTTTCCAACTGCTTGGAAAAAGGCAACGGTAGTAGGTATCCGTAAACCCGGAAAAAAGGCATCTCTTCCGGAAAGCTACCGCCCGATAAGCCTCCTCAATACGATTGGTAAAATATACGAGCGACTCCTTCTGAACCGACTTCAATCAACTGTCTCAGACAAATGTCTTTTACCACACGAGCAATTCGGGTTTCGACCGAAGCACTCGTGCACTCACCAAGTGCTCCGCCTCACGGAGCATATTCTCTCCAATTTCACGGAGCTACGCCGTCCAAGGCGCACGCTTGCTGTATTTTTCGACATAGCCAAAGCATTCGATAAGGTCTGGCACGAAGGCCTCATATATAAACTCAATCACTTTCAAGTTCCGGACAGACTAGTCCGCATAATCCTTGCTTACTTATCGGACCGCTCCTTCTGCTACAAAGCGGACGGAGCTCTATCCTCACCTCACCCAATACGTTCAGGAGTCCCACAAGGCTCCATATTAGCGCCTTGCCTGTTCAATTTGTTCGTTAGCGATATACCCGAATTCCCCGACGTCGCAGTAGGGTTCTACGCAGACGACACAGTTATCTTCAGCTCGGGCAGGAATAGGATTCACGTATAATAATACCGCGTCCAAAGAGCCGTCTCTAATTTCGGGTCCTGGTGTCTTAAGTGGCGCATAGGAATTAACCCAGAAAAAAGTGCGTCTATCATGTTCGATCCTCACGCGAGAAAGAACATAAAAAAAACATTACACCTTTTCGGCGTCAATATCCCTTGGACTAACCAAACTAAATACCTTGGTGTAGTATTAGACAGGCACCTTACCTTTAACAAACATATAGATTACGTACAGAAAAAAGCCTCCCGGGCTATGGTTCTACTACGCAATCTAACTTCCTCCAAGAGCAAAATGTCACTCAGGCATAAGCTCATAATATACAAAGTATTTATCCGTCCCATACTTACATATAGCTGTCCCGTATTCGCTCACGCTTCGCGAACCACCCTTCGCAAACTACAAGTGTTGCAAAATAGATTCATGCGCATAGCCGTCCAAGCCCCGTTCTATGTCCGTAATGTAGATCTCCATAAAGATATGGAACTTCCGTCCGTGTATGCATATATTAAACACCTTACAAAGAAATTTTTTGAAAATGCTGAACTTCATCCTAACCCCAAAATAGTACACGCAGTTAGCTATACTTCCAATCCGCACGCTAAAGGCTTTGCGCGCCGGCCACGCAATTGTTTCTCCGACCCCGTCGATAAAATAACGAGATTAAACGCGCTTCTCCCTGCTGTCTCCAGCAATCGCTCGTGTCCGCGCACACGCCCGCGCAACCGCCGTCCTCGCCGTCGAGGTCGAGCGGATAATTTCGCTCCCGCACACCCGCCGCGGCCTCCCTCCGCAGACGCCTGAGCCTTGGTTCGATCCTCCGGATAAGAGCCCTCGAGTGACTCTGCTCGCGCGATACAGTGACACTCTACATCACTGAGAGTACACCATGACACCGCATTACATTCGTGCACACGCACACGTTAAGTACACGGTTCTGTAAGCGACTACCCTCGCGGCCCTGAGCTGCTTACCTAATAAGGTCGTTGTTAGGATCACTAAATTTGTAAGACAAGACCTGTTGGTCAGGATCGTGAATCTTTTTCACTTACCGGCAGCAACCCAAGCCGAGGTTCGGCCGTTTTGGCACCCTCGTGCCCGCTGCCTCGGGGCTGAGTGCCTTCAGCACTTGCCTCAAAAAGTTCGGTGAAGCTGTCAAAGCCCCTAGGGCTAACAGCGTATGTCAGTTCGAAAAAAAAAAAAAAAAAAATTGATGTAGCTACATAGTTTAAACTGAATTAAAGCTTATATTTTTTGTTATATTGACAGTTATTGAATACAAAAACTGCATCAAAGTTCGTCATTATGTTCATTGCCTCAAATTTACAAATTTACTCTTTTACAGGGAAACTCTTTAATTTTATAGGATCACTAGATGTGCTTACGACTTGGTTGACGTGAAATTAATTTTTTATCTGCTTTTATATCTTTTTTCTGTACAACTTGAATCCTGTTAGTAGTAGCGTGATGTTAAGTTAAAGTAAAGCCAGCCTGAATGATTGTTACATTAAATTTATAATATTTTGAAATCCGACTGGTACTTTCTAAGATTTACGTGTCCAAACGAACAAAATTTTGCGCTTTATAATATTAATATACACAAGTATCACAGGTGTCACGTATAATCCTGTTAAATTTCATCCAAATTTATGTAATAGTTTCATTGTGATTCGCGTACAAGTTGATAGAAAGAACAAATTCAAAAAATATTTAATGTTCATATTAGGTTTATCGGCAGTTTTATTATATTCATAAATAGAAGATTCGTGATAAATCACCTGTACTTTTATATTAATCGTAAAAAATCTGGCATCCACTAAGCGATTTCCTAGGATCGCTCTTCGTAGGCTACCCACTACGAGAAACAAATATAAGTAATAATGTCAACGTTATTGAGCTTCAATAGGTATATAAAAATTCTATGATACTTATAGTTGTTATTACCGTAATAATACTGAGGTGAAAAATAGGTCGTAAAATTATAGGAAACCATGATTCAAGTTAACGCGCACAAAGTCTCGAGCACAGCTAGTATATAACAAAATAAATAAGCGTAGATACCGAGCAAAATGAATCATCCAATGAGACGGGATTAAACCTGTGTCCCTAATACCATTATAGAGCTTGTACTATAAATAATAAGTGCCATTTCGATAATATAGACAGGTGAAATAGTAGTTTACGATGTGAGACATCGTATGACAGAGAGAGGATAATAACACGGCAGTATCCGAGAAATGCGACTACGGATGTAGGTTTAAGGAGATTTCCTTTCCACCATCGTTCACACTCATATTTAACGCTAGTGTTTCACTCTCTGTCCAGTATAAATCATTCCCGATAATGATTTACAACAGAAATATCAAATATTGTCAATATTAGAGAGATATAAATCTTACGTTCCTTCGGTAACGTTCCAGCTACGTACGATGAATATGTCTCGAGTGCTTCGCGTATATGGACTCATAGCCGCACTCGCCTTGCCGCAACGTATTTATTGTAAGTTATCAGATAATGGCATTCATAGTTGTTACCAATTTAATAATTTAGCCAAGGATGACTGGAAAAGTTGGGTACGAAATAACTACTTATGTTTTAAATATTTTGGTAAACATTCGGCTGCTTCGTACAAAGAAATATACCATGTAACCGGTGTAGGAATTTTGGTCATAACACATTAGTATGTACGACTAGGTCGCTTTGGTGCCTAAATAGGGTGTGAAGGAAGGACGATCAAAAAAACAAACACATTTTCGCATTTATAATATTAATTAGGATTAAAACACTTTGGTATTTGTGGAGTTTTCTTCTGTAATCAATTTTGGGTACTTTGAGTTCGTTGATTACGTATAAATAAAACTTCCAATCAGAAGGTTGAATATGAAGTATATTTTCTAATGTACCTTCCGAGAGTTCCGATCCCATGATCGGCTCTTGCACAGCGTCATTGATTCCGCATTGTGTCATCGGTTCCGGGTGTAGCGTCGTCACTGATCAGCGCTGCCTATGGACACCCACAACACCAGAGGAATCGCAGGTGCATTGCCGGCCTTTATAAGAAAGACGGGCTCTGAAGTGCCACTGCCGGAACACAGCTATTAGTATTTGGCGGCAGATTTTTAACTTGAGGGTGGTAGCTAGTCAGGCGGGCAATAAAAAAAGCCTTGCCACCATGCTATGGTTTCCTCGTAATGTTTTCCTTCACCGAAAAGCTTATTGTAGGTTTTAAGTTGGATTCGAACACACGTCCCATGACGTGGCGTTTCTACACATTATCACTTCGCTTCAATCAATTAATCAATATACTACTAAATACACATAACAGTAATTTTATCTAGGCATTTAATAAAAACTCAGATATATAAGATAACAATTTATTTCAAAAAATAAAATACCATTTCGCACATTCTAAGTTGTAATATTTCATAATTGAAAATTTACAATTTTAAATAAAAATTGAAAGAATACTGCTAGTGTTTGTATTGAAAGTAAGTCATATAAACCCAAACACAATATAGCTGTAGTAAACCGTTGAGGAGATCCTGCTATTTATGCATTTTATTTTTATAACAAAAGCAGCTTTTGCCATGTTTTTATTAAAATCGGCTGTCAGAAAATGACAGAAATTCATATAAGCACTGTTTGTCCTTTTATTTACTACCCTTAGAGTACGAAAATTTTCATTAAATGAATGAGTAAGAATAAATGATAAATTAGTAATAATTATTATAAAAATAGTAATAAATGAGTTCACCTTCAAAATACAGTACTTAGGTATGTATGTATTGTTAATATTAAGTATTTGCCAAACGGTAAAAGCAGTTGCCTTACTGCAAATCACTTAGGAATGCATCAGATTTTTGATTATATATAGGATTTCGTGGTTAAAATGTTTAAAAAATGCAATTAAATTTCCAATTATAAATACGCAACGGGCTGGCAAATGTGTTGGTACTTATTGTTGTGTGGGAGTTATTATTACCATGGCTTCACTTGCATATAATTGTTACAATCTTATCATATGTAAAGAGAAAATATAATATTACTTACAAAAGTCATGTCTGCAGTTCTAGAAGAATAGACTCCGTTGTTATTGTCCTGTATTTTGTGATTATATATAGAGCTTCATGCCGGAAATAAAATAGAGATATGAAATAAATTATCGATTAAAGTTCACCCGCTTGTAACTAAATTGTTGCTTTTATTATCTGGCATCTTTTTTGCCTTGGTCAATGTTCTGGTGCTTTGGTTTTACTTGTTCTACTTCAGAGGTTTCGGGATTCCGTAAAATCAAAATATGCACTACACAGATTGTACTAACTAATGTTAATAAACTGCAATATTATCTTTTCGTATATGCTTTTTAATAGTTATTAGTATTTTTTTACCTATGTTATATTTATATGATCAATATCGTAACAAATTAATACATTTGTGAATTTATCTTGTAATTCTTACATTTTATCGTCTGACTTTGTGTAAAATGATTTAGATTACGGATAAGATGAATTTTGAAGAAGAAGAAGAGAAGAAAATTTATCATAGATTTATAGGTTTAACTTACAATAAATCCAAATATGAGTATATAATTTTAAGTAGATAACTAATTTGTTAATAAAAATAATGGGTTATTGATTGCAGTCGAACGTTACTTGGTATATAGTAAACAATGTTTTATCATCATCATCATCATCACCATCTCAGCTTATGGATGTCCACTGTTGGACATAGGCTTCACCATACTTTTTCCACAGCGTGCAGCTTTGCGCCGCCTGTAACCAACGTCTCCCCGCGACCTTCACAATATCATCTGTCCATCGGGCGAGGGCCGTTCCATGCTGCGCTTTTCGGTACGCGGCCGCTACTCTAGGACCTTTTTGCTGCATTGGCCATCGGTACTTCGAGCTATGTGCCCTGCCCATTGCCACTTCAGCTGTGCTATTCGGTGAGCTATGTCGCCAACTTTAGTTCTCCTTCGGATGTCCTGATTTCTGATTCGATCACGTATAGAAACCCCAGGCATAGCTCTTTCCATCGCTCACCGAACGACTTTAAGGTTTGTTATAAGACACATAGTCAGCGGCCACGTCTCAGTGCCGTAAGTCATCACTGGCAACAGACACTGATTGAAGACTTTCGTCTTCAAACACTGAGGTATTACAGACGACAAAACTCTACGCAATTTCCCAAACGCTACCCAACCGAGTTAGATTCGGCGATTAACCTCTTTCTCAAAATTTGACCTACTTAGTCGGATAGTTTGTCCTAGGTAAATATATTCGTCGACAACTTCGAGTGTAAAGATCCCAACAGTTATTAGGGTGAGCATTACGTGGCTATTCGACATGACTTTGGTCTTATCCATGTTCATTCCGAGACCCACTCGTTAAGAAGCTCTATTGAGACTATCAAGCTTTGTATTAAGGTCCTCCAGGAAATCTTCCAAGATCACGATATCATCGGAGAACCAAAGGTTGGTGATGTACTCGCCATTTATGTTGATGCCAAGTCCATCCCAAAGCAGAATCTTGAAGACATCTTCCAACGCAGTTGTGGACAGTTTCGGAGATATGATATCTCCTTTTCTCACACCACCCTGCAATTTATTCTGCTTAATATATTATGCTTATGGTGCTTATGCACCACGGAGACTCAGAAACCTGACCAAATGCGACGGTTTTTCCCGCCCGAACAGCTGTACTTCCTTTACAAAGGTCAGGTGCGGCCTTGTATGGAATACTGTTCGCATTTTTGGGACGGATCCGTAAAATACCTCCTACATACTTTGGATCCTGTATAGACCGCAACGACGGGTTATTCGCATTGTTGATGATACAGACTTTACTAAGAACTTGGAACCGCTTCAACTCCGTAGGGATATAGCATCACTTAGCGTATTCTATCGACTGTATCATGGTGAGTGCTATGAGGAGTTATTTGACCTAATTCCTTGCTCTCCTTTCTATAGCAAATCTACCGACACTGGACAGCGGAGCCATAGTTTTACTGTAGCCTCTATCCCAACGCCTACCAAAAAGTTTGAAAACTCATGCTTTTGTCGTAAAATGGAGCTGTGGAACCGTCTTCCGTACTGAATGTTCCCACCTTCATACAACATTGGGTCCTTTAAACGAAGTGTGAAGAAGTGTTTAGCTGGCCGGCATGGCAGCTGCGACTGATGGAGGACATTATCTCTTTCAATAGTCACTACTATCCCTGGACCGTACTGAGCTTACCATCAGGTGATGTACGATCATTCTGCAGAGCCAGGATAAAAATAAATGACAAAAATAGCATCCGTTGTCCCACGACCAGGCATAAAACAAAACTGGTTTCGTGAAATCTCACACTCTTCGCATCCGTCGCTCTATTATTCTCTCTCATATTTTCATAGTATGAAACATCAACTTTATTCCCTGATAAATATGGCATTCTTGTACTTCACCTTTGTTTTAAAAATGGGTACGAGGTACTATTCCTCGGTTATCACTTCTTCCTGCATTAAATAGTTAGCAGTTGTTGAATTTATTCAGGAATATAGTTAGCCACTTCCAACCATCCATTCCTAACATCTTCTATACTTCAAAAGGTATTCCATCTGTTCTTACCGCTTTACCTATCTCCATTTCGCGTACCACACTTTTCACTCCATCCATTCTTATTACCCTAACTAATCTCAAATTGATATGTTCATCCTCAAGCACTCCACTCCCATCATTCTCTTCATTGATC
Organism: Actias luna; assembly: GCA_039707435.1. NCBI lineage: Eukaryota > Metazoa > Arthropoda > Insecta > Lepidoptera > Saturniidae > Actias > Actias luna. Next base: position 7,437,276 of record JAZHAC010000006.1, on the reverse strand, counting down.
AGACTCTCGAAATATGTTTTCCACCTATCTTTTATTCTTTCATCATCCAAAAGTATTACACCAGCTTCATTCTTCATACACTTCATATAACACATTCCTCTCCTTTCTTTTCTTTTTTTTCTTCTTGGCTTTTTTCTTAAATTCTTCATACTCATTCTTTATAGATAAATAAATAATTTAATAAATGTAACATAACTAGGAAACTAAACTAAAAACTTAAAAAAAAATGGAACCACATAAATATATTAATGGTTCTTAATTATCATATAATTTTCTATATAATTAATTTTTTAAATATTTATTCTTTAAATGATATATTTTTAATTGAAAATTTATGTATGTTTTCTTTTATTTCTTCCGTCAAGAAGTCGTATATTATGTAGTCGTGAATTTGATTCACAACATAAATACTATTTCAGCAGGTTTGGAAACATGAATTTTGTAAGTAGTGACATCATTTTGTATTTTTATATTTTTGTCTGGAGCTTACGCATTTGCAGACTAACTTAAGCTACATAGGTAGATAATTTTTCTAACTAAAAATTTATCACCAAACAAATAACGCTTGATACAGAGAAGTCAATTTCATACAGAATAATGTAGATAAAATTAATACATTCTCTTCTGCGGATAGCAAATAATTTGCATGAACTTGTTTTTTTTAACATAAGTAGCTAATAATAATTTATTGCGTTTATTATTAAATATTAGCATTATTTTATTAATATATATTTTATGCACGTAAATAGTATATGTGAAATAAACCGAAATACAATTAAATTTGATAAACAAAACTATTAAAATATTTCTAAGAAAATTGTGTCTATTTTTACAATAAAATCCATGTAAACGAAAATATAACCCAAGGAAATAACTGTCTGCAGAGAATTTCTTTCTACTAGTCTGTTTGATAGCAATTTATTGTTACAATATTATTTTTGAATTATTAGTAAAAAAAAACAGCTATTTAATATTTACTAGCTGAACCAATGAACTTCGTATCACCTATAATCGATGTTCTTTGTTCTCACTAAAACTTAAAAACGGTTTGACCGATTTATTGTTTTTTATTATTTTAAATTTTAATTAACTTTTATCAATTCTAATCAGCCTTGTACTTCAATTCGTTAAGATCAGTACAACTGGCTATATCTAATAACGTTTCCGTTTTTAATTTCATTTGGTTATTGAATGAAACTTGTCTATAAAACTAATTAATTAAATATCTTTTAATCATATGCAATTTAAATATAGTAAATCAATATAACGCTTATTGATGAACTATGTTTTAGCTTATTTTTGTGGTGCGTAAATATACAGTTATTATTATGCGACGCTCGAACACGCGACAAAATGTATTTGTTTGTTCACTAATCTAGAAAACTCCAAGTTGAGTATACAAACTTCCAACGACTGGTTTTGTTATTTGTCAAATGTATACATAATAGACACAGTCGCACGGGAAGATGTAGTCGTTTAAAATCGAATGCCAAATTCATTGGAATCATCGGTATACGCGAAATCAACATGAGATGTTTTTCCTTGATTGTTCATTAATTGACGTTATTCATTAGCCTTTTTTACAGTCAGTCTCGATACATTGCATCGTCGTATTAGTAGTATTGGTTGATTCTGAGATTCTTAGTCATTTGTATTTATTTAAGCGATAATTTTCATATAACCGCCTTTGTTCACTTATTTACATTTCTACTTTATTGACTTGACGCAGTTAAAGTATTTCACATTAATGTGACTCTCATAAGCCTTGAACTATATTCGAGAGTATGAGCCAACCAACTATTGCTGTAAATGAACATATTATCCTTTTAATTTCACTACTATTTTCTACGACAGATCGCCTATATTGGCCCATCATTAATTTATGGGTATCGCTTGGAAACTTACCGTCGATCATAAAAAGTGCGGAATTAATGTTAAAAACTCCGCAAAGTCCATGTATAATTTATTACATTATCTTTGCATGTAATTTTTAAACAACTTTTTCACATAGGATTTTGTATAAAATGAGAGTAACTTCTTAGCTACCCCTAAATTATCCGTACCGGTGGTTGGTCTATCGTATGACAGAGAGTGATATAATCCGAACGGTTCCCGAGACTTGTAATACGGATGTAGGTTTAAGGGCCCCTTTCCGACGCGCGTCAACACTCATCTTCACTACTCGTCTTTCTATCCCTGCCCAGCCAAATTTGGACGGACCCTGCTAGTGCAACTTCAGAGATACTGTAATATAGAACTTTCTGCTGTTCTAGTAAGGCTAAGATATTTTAGTATGTTATAGAGATTTTGCTAGTATAGCTGTTGCTTCCACTTCATTCGCGTATAACATGACTACCATATCAATTACTGTTCAGGTTATATTTAGTACTTACTTAATATTTAGTTTATAGTGTGGTATTTTGGTATATTTGTTTCCCATGGTACAATGAGCTCAGTTAATGGAATCAATTTTATCTGGTTATATTTTGTCAACTATCCACAATAACATGGGCGCATGTGAAAGATCACACTTATAGAGTTTTACACCCAACAAAATCTACTTTTATTAACAAAAATTGTGAGGTGGTAGCTCAGACTATGTCAATAAATTTAAAAATTCTGTGGATTAGTTAACTACGTTATTCTAGTTGATAACTATGTTGACTGATTTGAAGATAATTCTGAATCGCATTGAGATTGGCATTTTTATGTTTCGCCACCACCATTGCTCATACTTTCTGAATTGTGGCGCGTAAATACCTTGTTATAAAATAGTTCTATACAATATGCGTTGCGCTAAACGACAACGTTTGGATGCAACTGTTTTAATTTTTATTATTGACCAAGAAACGGTTAGAATCAGTGGCCGTGTCATTGTAAAGTTCTGAACTCACGCACGAATGTCTGACAACCAATAAATATATTAAACCTTTTTGTTACTGACATTGTTCTACATTTTTACAATCTACAATACGCCATTATTCGAATATTGTGGATATATTTTGTGGATTCGAAACCTTTATTTAAATACGTTCTTTAATTTGAGTGTAAAGCTTGCCGTATCGACGGGATGAACATTTTACGAACCCCATTAACATTTTGTATGGGTTTTTTTTTTTCTGTTATATATTTTTTTGTCATATTTCCAATATTTTTATAGTTATTTAGCTATTACAAAATAAAAAAGAAAAACCATGAAATCCGGTCCTGTTAATATGTTGCTGTAACTTACTCTCTGTTGTTCTCGAGTTATAAGTGTTCTATCAAACTCGACTTTTTGCCTTCTTCATCATTTTATGTTTATGTCTTAATTTTTCTGAGCTTATTTTGATTGAGGAAACACCTCTTTCGTAACTTCCACCAAACCTGTATCAGACCTGCTGTATCTAACGAAGGCATACCTAGGTATGGTACACAACCCATTCGTATATAAATACGCATAAGTAACGTCAGGTTCGGAGGTCGATCTGAAGCAGGCTGTAAATACTTACCGATTTTAGAAGCCCATTAACGCGGAATAAACTGCACAGCGGTCTTTATTTATATGATTAAAAGGAGTAACTATGCTATGCCCGTTTAAAGAAGATTCTTATTAACATAATAATATATATAATAAATAGTAATATATATATAATATAATAATACTTTATTGTTTTCTATTCCAGTCGAAGTATGTAATGATGATGGCGTGGATGGTGCTGGCTTTTGCTTCAGCAACAGCCACTGCTAACGCAGAACTAGAACCTATGGAAACTGAAGAGTATGGGTTACCTGATTTCCATCTTGGATCTAGATATGGTCGTTAATACATTGAACCTAAACTCAAAAACCTTTGAATTTCAAATGAAGTAAATTTATTGAATTTTATATTGTTACTATTTATAAGCGGCAAAAATATTTTTAGTTTATCCAAATTTGAACATATGTACACATCTATCGATGTTGTTGATACTATTTTGTTAATAAATAATAACATATATGTCTGTGATGTTTACTTTTTTGGCTAACTCAACCAGTCGTTTACTTTCATTAGTACATAGGTTTATTACTGGTGACTAAGACGGACCTACCTACGTTCTAAATAGTATACATAACAAAAATATTTTATTTACGAAATGTGCCTATATCTGATTATAAGACAAGGGAATGGTCAATATTTCGTGGAGGACTCGTACGGTTTCTAAAAGTAAACTATTCAAAAGTTGAAGAAACGGACGGCCGGATTTCAGTGCCTCAAGTTACTACCTAGTTAGTTCCAAATTAACTTAACCCTTATACACCAGAATCGCTAAGTTTGATTTGGTAAAGTTATCCGACAAATCTGTAATGTGCTTTAAGACTTTGTTGTAAAACCTAATACTATTCAGCAATTGCACTTGAGAGCCAGTTCCTCAACAGGTTTAACGTGTCCACCAACTAAGGCCGTATCGTCACTATAGATCAGGTGAGATTATGGCCATAACGCTAAGCCTTTAAGTATAAAAAAAAAATGTTTCTGAACTTGCCAACAAGAGCTGGTTCTCTTCACAAGAAATAATTTATAAGACACAACAACATTTGTCGGATTAGTTAGTATATATAGATATTTCAAGTGTATGTGAACGAAGTCGTGGGTGCAGCTTGTGTATAAATCAAATTATTGCCTACTGTACTGTTACCTCTATTGTAATCATGTCGGTCTTTCACAAAATCCTTCTTTTATAAGTTTTTGTGCACGTATATATAATTAATTATAAAGAATGTATTTAGGAGGCAGATTTAAGATACCAAGTTTCTAAAACTTAGTCTTTACAAATTCTCGATGTCCTATATTGTAAATTCCTCGAACTGCTTGTTTCTGTAATAGTAATAGGGTATTTACTTTAACTGCTGTGTCCCACAAGTAAATAATATAAAACTTTAGTTCTGGAAGTAAGTGCAGTATACCAACCTAAAATAGCAATATTTGCTAGCTGACGAATCTGACGAACTGCGAATGCAGCAAAACTTAATCTAATCCCCACTTTTTATTGTGAGAATCCCATTGAAATTTAAAATTGGATGTGATATCCAAGAACCGACTATTGTTAACTAAACATATCGAACATCTTCAATCTTGATTCTATTACCAACCTGTAGAACATTAAGTAAGGTAAAAATCTCATACGATTTGTGTTAATTGTATTTAGAAATACATTATTTTATACAAACGAATTAAGATTTTTTTTACAAATTTTATTTAGATACCTGACCTCTTAATCTAGGTTGTCTCATACAGGATTATATTCTGGCAAGAGTCTTTTTAATAAGAGAGTATATGATCGAAAGAAGCTCTACAAATACCGCAGTATTTTAATTAAAGCATAAGCGTGGCTACTTTTATTTTTTCGAACCGAGATACGCTATTTGTCGTAAGGACTTTGACATTTTCACTGAAGTTTGAAAATTACTTAAGATTCGCAAGCTTAACTAACAGGTCCTAATTTACTAATTTAGTTATGCTTACAATGACCTTACCAGGCAATCCATGGTGTGATGATGTACTCTCAGTGATGTAGAGTGTCACTGTATCGCGCGAGTAGACTCACTCGACGGGTCTTATCCAGGGGATTGAACTTAGGCCCAAGCTTCTATAGAGGGCGGCCGCGGTGGGTGTGCGGGAGACAAATTACCCGCTCGAACTGGGCGGCGAAGGCGGCGGTAACGCGAACCTGTGCGCGGACACGTGCGATTGTTTGACACGGCAGGAAGGAGCGCGTTCAAACTCGTTATTTTATCGACGGGGTTGGAGAAGCAATAACATTGCCGGTGCGCCAAGTATTTGGCGTGCGGATTGAAAGGTAGATAACTGCGTGTACTACTTTGGGGTTAGGCGGAACTTCGGCCTTTTCTGTTTGGTCTTTAATGGACGGAAGGAAGGAACCTTAATGGAGATCTACATTACGGATGTAGGGCGGGGCTTAGACGGCTAGCACATGAATCTGTTTTACAATACTTATAGTTTGCGAAGGTTGGTGCAAGAAGCATGAGTGAATATGAGGCAACTATAAGTATGGGATGGATGCATGCTTTGTATATTGTAAACTTGTATCTGAGTGATATTTTGCTTTTGGAGGAGGTTAGATTGCATAATAGAACAATAGCCGTGGAAGCTTTTTTTTATAACAATCTATATGTTTGTTAAAGGTGAGGTGCCTTTCTAATACTACACCAAGGTATTTAGTTTGATTAGCCCAGGAGATATTGACACCGAAAAGGTGTTATGTTCTTTTTGTGTTCCTCCTCACGTGAGGATAGAACACAATAGTCGCGCTTTTGTTGGGGTTAATTCCTATGCGCCATTTGAAGCACCAGGACGCGAAGGTAGAGACGGCCCTTTGGACGCGGTAGTATAAATGAATTCTATTCCTGCCCGAACTGAAGATAACCGTGTTGTTTACGTAGGAGCCTACTGTAACGTTGGGGAGTTCGAGGATGTCGCTAACGAACAAGTTGGACAGGAAAGGTATTTGGATTGAGCCTTGTGGAACTCCTCATCATATTGGGTGAGGTAAGGATAGAACTTTGTCCGCTTTGTAGCAAAAAGAGTAGTCCGATAGGTGAGCAAGGATTATCCGGAACTTGAAAGAGATTTAGTTTATATAGGACTAAGTTTTCTACATATTTTCATTTGAAATAATCCATTTTTCGACGCTTCTGTAAAGTGGTTGTAGGCGCGAACATGTTTGTTTAGCGAATCCGGGATAAAGGGCCGTGTTTGAAATCGTAATATCTTTTAAAAATGTTACGCGGCTCACTCCTATATCCTGGGGTATTTTCGTCGCCGACGTAGCTGGCTCAAACGTAGCTTTAATCAACAATTCTAAGCTTCAGGTACTAGGTACTACTTTACGTGATCTAGGATATTAGGATCTAGACGTGATTCTTAGTAAAATCTCGAAAGTGGGCAGAAGCCTATGGAAGAGATTGCGAGGTTCTTATGAAGTCCTAAATATATATATTTACGTGGGAAAATGTATTTATGCATACTCCTAGCCCAGGGGGACTGCCACGGCCATCTGTCGCCTTCCTGGGCATTCCCTTGCAGTCAACCAGACTGGTGCAATAGGAGGCGGGTCCCCCAACTCGTCCCTCTCAGTCCGGTTTAAACCAAGAGGCCTAAATGATTGCTTGTTAGTACTTTTTTAAGTTACTTGCAACAGTCTGAAGGTAGATTTATCAATATGGGCGCATAGAAGGCAACTTTGAGAATTGGACGTATACATTTTTGTGTGTAATACACAAAGTTTTTGTAGTAAGATGAAGGGATAAGTAATCAAAGAGGATTACCTACTTGCCATGGGAGGATTGACGGATGAGCGGTGTTAATTGATTTTGATATTTATTATACCTAATAGTGGGGTGCGAATATGGTCCCACCTCCACGTGGTGCATCCTGGCCAATGGTCAGCAGTATACCTAAATTAGGGAACTGCTGACCATTGGCGAAGAGGACCATACCAATCTAAGGTGTTAAGTAAACCGTGCCGAGGGATGCGTGGCTGAGTGTAAGCTCAGTCGTGAACGGTACCTTTCCGATAACAGGGCACCTCGGAGAGTAATTAAGCCCTTCTACCGACATGCGGTTTTCTGTCGGTATGTGACTTCATTTTCCTAGCTACGCGTGGGAACTAAATGGATGATGAAAATACACAAAATATTTTATTAAACCTAAATTCTCTTGTTGACCCTCTGAAAGATTCTAGGGACATCAAACTAGTTGGGACGGGGGGAAGTAATCCTTCTCCGACGCCTGAAGCCCAGAGGATGAGCCTTGGGTCGGAAGCCACTTCGGCGACTCGAAACCATGGAGTCGACCTCTGAAGAAACTAAATCGAAGAGGCGCAAGCTATTTGGGGCAGCAAGGAGGAGGTTCAAGAAGCTAGTGCAGGCGGAAGTTAGCCCTACTGAGGCACTGACGCTGTGCCGAAAGCCCTGGACTGAAATCTCAATGGCGAATCCTTCAGGACCGAAGGCGGTAAAATGAATTCGGTCTGAAGAGGAGTCACCCAATATACTGCCTAAGAAAGCTTACAAGCCTTCTACTGATACCAAGCCGAAACATAGCTTCGGCGAGGTTGCAGGTTCAACGCGAGTGGGTATTCGCAACGTAAATCCCTTGAGCGTGGAAGAGATGAAACTGGTCTAAAACACCCTTACGGACGAAATTGTAAAAATAAGGACTAAGGGTGCTGGACCACGTGTCTTAGGTCTTAGCCATAAGCCGGGCTGGATGCTGATCTCCTGCATGGATGAGATGAGTAGGAGATGGCTGACGGAGATAACTCCGAAAATAAAGCCGTGGCCGGAGACTATCCAATCAGTCATGTCGGAGAAAGATCTCCCCAAGCCGGCTATCGGCTCGACGTTCTTACCGGACAACGAGGCTGCGACTCTTGAGAAAGCCCTCGAATTGATACGGTTGCAGAACCCAGAGGTTAACCCGGAACTCCTCAAATAGCAGGATGGCACCTTTACCAACAGCGAAAAAGAAACCATGGAGCTCTTTACCTCAGTTCATTTCCCAGGATCGGAAGACACGATGTCCCGGAGTAGAGAAATGCCATCTATACTAAGACCTTGTATCAAGGATTGGCAGAGAGCTGCGATAATCATAAGACCACAGAATGTGAGATGGGCTATTAGTACATTTAAGCCATACAAAACGGGAGGTGAGGATGGAATGCAACCTGTATTATTACAGCAGAGGAAGGACATCTTGACACCAGTTATGGTAAAAAAATTCAAGGCGAGCCTTGCATGGGGATTCATACCTGAATTATGGTCAAAAGTACGAGTTTTATTTATACCTTAGGCTGGAAAGAAGGACTATGCACTACCAAAGTCCTTCAGACCCATAAGCCTTACATCATTTCTCTGGAACTGAGGACTGAACAGAAACTGAGAATAGACACCCAAGGATATGCCGATGACCTGGTGATAGTCGTTCGAGGTTTCTGTCAAAGTACCATTTCGTACCTTATGCAGAAAGCTTTAAGTGTCATTCACGAATGGTGCGGAGAAAATCAATTGAGGGTTAATACTGAAAAAACCGTCGTTGTACCATTCACTAGGAAGAGGCGTCTTGACAAATTAGCTTAACCAAGGTTAAACAATCAAGCAATCGCCTTTTCAACAGAAGTCAAATATTTGGGAGTTATAATTGACCAAAAATTGACTTGGAATAAACAAAATAGTAAAACAAAACAAAAAGCAAAAATAGCAATGGGAAATTGAGGACGACTTGCAGGTAAGCGCTGGAGTTTAAATCCTAAGCTGACCATATGGCTCTACACCGCAGTGGTTAGATCAGTAATAACATACGCCTGTGTGCTATGGTGTAGGAAAGCAAACCAGTCAACCGTAAAATCCCATTTAGCTAAAGTACAGAGAATGGCGTCTATCCTAGCGACAGGAACCATGTCGACTTCACCTGGTGCAGCTCTGGATGCTTTGTTAAATCTTACGCCCCTCCATTTATACGTAGGAAAGATGACAATGTTAACAATGCAAAGAATGTATGTACAGTGGAGGCTGAAATAGCTATACTCGTGTGGTGGTGTGCATATGTGCATGTATAGGCTAAGAATATAGCCGTATGTAAGTTAGTAAGTAAGTCAGTAATTATACGCTTGTCAATCATGTCAGACGTATCATTTTGAGATCCCAACTACCACATGAGATGGCGACCCTGCCATGCGCTCGTGCATTACGAGTGGGCACATATTCGTAATTCAATAGGTCTGTGCGTTATATCATTAAATAGTACACACATTTCGGAACAATAAAAATATGTCGAGGCACGGTAGAAAAAGAGGAGGTGTTCCAGAATGCAGCAGCAGGAAAAGATGCAATACTTAAAAGTCTGGGTGGACGCATCAAGAGTATGCAGACAATGACGATCGTGGTCATGGCGATTATAGGAGTAATTCTGGCACTTTTCACCTATAAAACATACAAGGATTGCCACCGTAAGCTGGTTCAGAAAGAAATGGGACAAAATGGCATGCAGCGAATCAGTGTGAAAAAATTGTTTACTCGTAAGTGTTAAAATGCGGTCAAATTGTTTAATACGAAAATCATTATATAAATTGTGCAGAAAATGATCGGTGAAAAGATTAACTACAATATATGAAACAATTGAAACCTTAAGTGAAAGTATTAGGAAGTTAGAGTGTGTTTACGCTAAAATAGTTAAATATAAAGGGAGAAAAAAATATATTAGAATTTACTAAATCCGAAATAAGGACAGAAAATGTGGAAGGTAAGTCATACAAAATGAAGAATTTTAACTTAAAAACTGCAAGTACTTTGATTCTTTTTATGGACAGAAAAGAGGAGACTACTGATAGGATTATAGGGGGGGTTGAGATGTATGAAAGTTGTTTGAAAGATGAGGAAAGTAAGAAATTACTAATTACATTTGTTATAAAGACACGCTTATCAAAACCAGCAAGACTTAAGTTAAAAAGTAATTATTTGACCGTGTCCGATCTGGTAGAAGATATTAAAATATGCCTTCTCGCCAAAAAATCAGCAAGCTCAATAATGTCACAAATTAATAAGCTATCTCAAAATATCTTATCTATTGTAGATTATGGGGAAAAATTAAGTGAATTATCTTTTAATCTTACTATTGCACAGGCCGAAGGAAACGCAAAAGCAAGTGCAATATTGGGTTCGATAAACGAAAAATTGGTAATTAAAAGATTTGCAGGTAGATTAAGGAACCGACGTCTTATTACTATTTTGGCAGCCCGTGACTACAGTGAGTTAAAAGATGTCGTTCGTGCAGCTGAAGATGAGGAGCTGTCGCGTTCTGGGTCTTCGGGTCACAACGCGCTATTTATGTATACACGAGGTAAGAAACATAGAATATATAATCAAGTTCGAGAAGATATTTACTATCGTGGTAACTCAATGTATCGTGGTAATACCTCTCGCTATCGTAGTGGTGTTGTAACCCAAAGTAATACACAAGGATCTCTCATGCAGCGAGGGCATAATCGGGGACATTACCAGCAGCGAGACTACTCAAGGTCTTGGAGGAGAGGAGTTTATAGAGGTAACAAGGGATATAGAGGTAGCGAACTGAACAATATGTGTGTGGCCGAAAAGAAGGAAGAGAAAGAAGAAGACTTTAATCTAGGTGAGTTTTTTTGGGCAGACTAATTACGTTATGACATGTGAGAGTCTAGATTATATTTGTTTGTATCTCGGAAACCAAAAACTGAAATTTTTAATTGATACGGGTGCATATATTTCTATTATTACTTCCAAGTTAGTACAAAATCATTTTAAAACTTATTACGATAAAACAATGATAAAAGGTATAGGAGGCAAAGTTCAGGCAAGTAGCTTTGCATACATTTATTGCGTATGTATGATTGAGCACATACGGAGACGCGGACACATCAACAAGTATGTAAGTAAGTACTACTAATATACTGCACCTTGTGAATTCCGGAGCTACTGAAATTTATTTTATAAAAATATGCTTAAAGAAATAAGTTTGTATAATTATGTGATTATACGTTTTTGTATAAATCAGTTTATAAAATATACATATATTAGACACCTAAATGTGTTTGTAACGCTTGGTTAATATTATGAAGTATATTTATTTAATTAAATACGTAGTTCCGACTCAAAAGTATATCAGCATAAAGAACTCGTGTCCTAAGGACTCCTTATCTATTGTTTAAATTACTTATTACAAATTATTTAACTTTGTTTTAGTGTTTTTTTTTTGTATATTTGTAACATTTTCTAAAGTCTCTTGGTCTTTCTGTCTGTCCGTTGGTATGTTTGTAACTAAAGAAACTCTTAACCTAGTTCGTTTGAATTGATTATAGTGATTCGATATAAACATTTAGTCTGAAAGACATTAGTGACACGATTAATAATATTATTTTTTTATTTCACACTTATAGAAAAAAGTACAAAAATTTGTTGACAAAAGCAGCAGCAAAAACAATGGAAATAAAGACAGTTACAATTTGTGTGAGATCAGAAGTCTAAAAAAGGTGGGATAACCTGAACTACAGGCATACAGATCCTCGGTCTCTAATATTTCCTAAAATTGTCTTATTGTTATGCACAAAAAAATAGACCCAACACGGTTCTTAAGGAACTACTTATATTAGACTTTGCGTATTATGGTATGAACGTGTAAGTATGTATAATGATTTGATATGAGGCTCTAAAAAACAGAAGAGTTTCTGTGAAAATTGGAGATGGAGTGAAAGTATCTCACATACATGATGCTTGCGTCATTTATTGAAGTGAGTATTAAGATCATACATTATCGACCGTACGTGGTAAGGATAGGCTTTACGTGAAAAAGTTGTCTTACAGTAAGAAGATTCGATATCGACACGAAATCTGCGCTCATGCAGTAAGCTGGAGATCCATCGGTACAAATTGTCGAGGAGTCCGAAAGCCGGGAGTTTGGAGAGAAGACCACGGTGCCAGACCTTATCGAAAACTTTGGCTATATCTAAACCAATAGCCAGTGCCTCGCCATGTTTGTCAATCGCTTCTCCTCAACGGTGCAATATGTACGCTAGAAGATCCCCCGTTGATCGGTTCGAACGAAAGCCGTATTGACGATCATAGATAAGAGGGTGATCTTCTAGGTGGCGCACAAGTTGGACATTTAATATGCATTCCATGACTTTGTACAACGTTGAGGTTACAGCGATTGGGCGGTAGTAATGGGGTCTGAACGGACACCTTTTTTTGGAATTGGTTGCACGTTGACCTCTCTCCAAACGCGGGGCACGCCACCAGAGATGTAGGATCGTTGGTAAAAGCGTGTCAATACAGGGGACAACTCGGCTGCACACTTTCTAAGCACAATTGGTGGAATACCATCCAGACCACTGGCCTTCCAGACATCGAGTGAAAGCAACTCACGGCGTACGTCGCTTTGTCTGATTGTCTGATGCGAACCTCAGGCATCGAGATACCACTGTTAGGTGTTGTGAGCGGTTGCGCGTTACTGTCGTCGAGTCGGTAGTTGTCTGCGAAGATGTTGGCCAATAAGGTGGCTTTCTTCTGCGGTTCATGAGCCAGTGATCCGTTCGGATATCGCAAATGTAGATTATCACTGTATCGCGCGAGCAGAGTTACTTGAGGGCTCCTATCCTGAGGATCGAACATAGGCCCAAACGTCTGCAGAAGCAGGCCGCCACGGGTGTGCGGGAGCAAAATTAACGGCTCGGCCTCGACGACGAGGACGGCGGTTACGCGGAAGTGTACGTGGACACGTACCATTGGTGGAGACACTAAGGAGAAGTGCGTTCATTTTCGTTATTTTATCGACGGGATCAATGAAGCAATTACGTGGCCGGCGCGCGAAACCTTTGGCGTGCGGATTGGCATTGTAGCTAACTGCGTGTACTATTTTGGGGTTGGGATGTACTTTGGCTTTTTCGAAGAATTGCTTTGTAAGGTCTTTGATTTATTCATATATGGACGGAATATCCATATCTTTATGGAGATCTACATTACGGACATAGAGAGGGGCTTGGATGGCTATACGCATGAATTGATTTTGCAGAACTTGTAATTTGCGAAGGGTGGTGTGCGAAGCGTGAGCGAATACGGGGCAACTGTAGATAAGTATGGGACGGATGCATACTTTGTATATTATGAGCTTATGTCTGAGTGACATTTTGCTCTTAGAGGAGGTTAGATTGCGTAGTAGAACCATAGCTGTGGTGGCTTTTTTCTGTACATAATGGTTTGTTAAAGGTGAGATGCTTATCTAAAACTACACCAAGGTATTTAGTTTGGTTAGCCCAGGAGATATTGACATCAATAAGATGTAATGTTCTTTTTATATTCTTCCTCGCGTGAGGATCGAACGTAATATCCGCGCTTTTGTCTGGGTTTATTCCTATGCGCCATTTGAGGCACCAGGACCCGAACGTAGAGACAGCCCTTTGGACGCGATAGTATAAGTAAATCCTATTCCTGCCTGAGCTGAAGATGACCGTGTCGTCTGTGCAAGAGCCTACTGCGACGTCCGGGAATTCGGGTATGTCACTAACAAACAGATTGAACAGGCAAGGGGCTAGGATAGAACCTTGCGGGACGCCTGATCTTATTGAATGTGGCGAGGATAGAGTTCCGTCCGCTTTATAGCAGAAGGTACGGTCTGATAGGTAAGTGAGGATTATGCGGACTAGTCTGTCCGGGACTTGAAAGAGATTGAGTTTACATATGAGGCCTTATCGAAAGCTTTGGCTATGTCTAAAAATACGGCAAGCGTGCGCCTAGGACGGCGTGGCTCCGTGAAATTGGAGAGAATATGCTCCGTGAGGCGGAGCACTTGGTGGGTACACGAGTGCTTCGATCGAAAGCCGAATTGCTCGTGTGGTAAGAGACATTTCTCTGAGACAATGGATTGAAGTCGGTTCAGAAGGAGCCGCTCGTATATTTTACCTAACGTATTGAGGAGGCTTATTGGGCATTAGCCTTCAGGGTGAGATGCCTTTTTCCCAGATTTACAGATACCTATTACCGTTGCCTTTTTCCAAGCGGCTGGAAAGTGGCAGTGAGTTATGGCTGCATTAAAAATACAGACCAGAAGAGCTATAAGTTTATCAGGGAGAAGTTTTAGGGCTTCGTTCCTGATTCCATCGGGACCGGGGGCTCTCCTTGGCTTAAGGCATTTTATGATCGCGACAACTTCGTCAGTTGTGACGTCAGGATATAGAAAGGCCACGGGGTCTGATCTTATCCTCCATTGCGAATTTATTTAGGGGAAGCACGAATGAGGCGTTGAACGGTTTTTGCAATGCACCTAATAGCTTTAAGACGGCCTAGATCCTGACTAGCATTGAGCATTTGGCTACTTGGCAATGTCCGAAATGTCGAAGTAAACAAAAAAAAGGTGTCAACACACAGATACCTGTGCGGTCAGTCGAACAAATCACGGATGTCTTACACCTTGACAAATCAATAACTTCTTTTGATTCCGACCTAATTACCCTAATCAAGGCTGAAATCAAATTAGCAGTCAAGGAATCCGTAGGTGAATTCGTGAAATCCTACTTAGAAAAAGAATTTCAAGTATTTAGACAAGACCTTTCACAAATAAGTTAACTAAAAGAGTCGGTTGAGTTCTTAAGTGGCTTTCACGACGATATTCAGTCTAAAATGATATCCTTAGAGTCTGAAATCAAAAAAGTTAACAGCGAGAATGTCAATATGTCTTCAAAATTGAAAGATATGTCAATGAGACTCTCGCTCGTTAAGCAATACTCTAGAGAATGCAAAATAGAAATAAATGGTGTACCTGAACACAAGTCGGAAAATTTAAATAAATTAGTGTCGCAACTATTCAGTGTGGTATCATGTTCACTGTCCGACTCTGATATTTTATTTAGTACTAGAGTCAGAAAGTTGGACAGTAATAGTGCTCGACCCCGGGCAGTCCTAGTCAAATTATCTAGTTCACTTGCTAGAGATAATGTTCTTGCAGCCGTGTCCACCTTCAACAAAGCGCACAAAAACGATAAGCTGAATTCATCTCACTTGGGTTATGGTGGCAATAAAGTGCCTGTATATGTCGCAGAACACTTATCTCCATATCACAAAACTCTCCACGCTGAAACGAGAAAGATAGCGCGTGAAAAATGTTATTAATTTGTTTGGGTAAGAAACGGACATATCTTCGTTAGGAAAGATGAAAATTCACCCCCCAAGCAAATAAAAGTAGCGATGCGCTATGTCTTTTATAAATGCCGAGTAAACAAGAAAGTCCAGAGCCGTAGCCTAGCCTTACTTCTTATCATTCACTTTATACTACCAAAACTTTCGTGGGTTGTGTAGTAAACTCACAGATCTGCACTTATCATGTCTGAGAAACGATTTCGATATAATTGTTGGGACAGAAACCTGGCTTCACGACTCAATCCTCGACTCAGAAATATTAGATTCTTGTTATAAGATATATCGTAGAGATCGCTCCACTTCAGCTGCGTCCAAGTCCGATGGAGGAGGCGTTTTAATCGCAGTTAAAATTTCTTTGCAATCTCGCAGATTGCAACACTATGAGAGCTCACACGAAGAATTGTGGATTTCAGTGAAGGTCAATGTTCATGGTGTGTCAAAATGCATAAACATATGCGGTGCTTACTTGCCGCCTCCAGTAAGAGAAGCTCAGCTTGTGAGCTTCTTGGAACATGTAAATGGAGTATTAGACACAACAGATCTTGTCACGGTAATGATTGGTGAGCTTAACTTACCGTTTATTAATTGGAACGTTGATCGCTGCAACACCTCTAACTATGCGACCCCTTCCAACTACAACAGCAAAATGGGTTATTTACTTATTGATTTTATGTCTCAAAATCATATGTATCAATTTTATTGTATAAAAAACAGTAACAACCGAACTCTCGACTTAGTACTTAGTAATTCTTTACACATAACGTCAGGTGAATGTACTGATCCTCTTATAAAAATTGATGCCAACCATCCACCTTTGCTAGTCGAGAGTTCTTTCGTTGCAGAATCTTACCTAAACAGCAAACAGTTCATAATTTTCGCAAAGCCAACTACTGCATTATTAATAGTGCGATTAATCAAATTCAGTGGCAATCAAATCTATTAAATTGCGCGAATGTAAATGAAATGGTCAATGTATTCTATAAAACTCTAAGACATGTTATTAGTGAAACTGTTCCGATATCTAAACGTCGTGAGTTAAAATATCCTATCTGGTTTTCTAAACCTTTGGTTAAGCTACTCAGCGAAAAAGAGAAACTAAGGAAGCGATTCAAAAAGTACAATAATCCGCAACACTACCTTGAATATAAAATTCTTGGCACTAGGGCAAAAAACCTGCAGCGAGAGTGTTACAATACGTACATAGACAAAACAGAGAAAAGTATATCTATAAATCCTAAAAAATTTTGGTCATACATTAAAGAACGCCGAAAAGGTAAATCGACGTTTCCCTCAGAAATGAGATGTGATGACACAGTGGCCAACTCAGGGATCAAAATATGCGATATGTTTGTCAATTACTTCTCCTCAGTATATCAGTTGCAGCATAATACCGTACCTGTTGACATCAACAACACTGGCCTTTTTTTTTTTTTTTTTTTTTTTTTAACGTGGAGAAATCCGTTTATGGATACCCTCTCGCCCCGGGGGGAACGAGAGGGTTATGTGGGACTCACCCGGTGCGAACCGGGAATACCCACTAAAACTCCACGGTGTACCTCTGCCGTATAAATTGGGGCGACACGGGTCCAAACTTATAATCACCGCGTCGCCCCTGCGGCTGGCCCAACTGGGCTCCGTCACTACAGAGGGACAGATTGGTACACCCCATCTGTCCCTACGACGGCTGTACCAGTGCATTGGAGAGACAGGCCTCCCGACCTATCTCCCCTTGGTACAGCACGGATGGTAGAAGGAGATGTAAAACAACCCCAACTACCACCCTCGTCGGCGCTGACCCCTTTACGGAGGCCTGACGGGCGCTGGTGGCACCCTAGCCTTCTTCTTTAGGGGGGGTTTGCAGTTGGTACCCCCCATATAGTGCCCAGCTGGTCTCCCAGCGTCCGCACACAGTGCGCAATGCAAGTGTGGTGATGTGCACTGCTGCGCCTTGTGGTCGGGCAAACCGCACCGGAAGCACGAAACTCCCCTATCAATTGGCGACGGGCAAACAGGCCGAGTGTGGCCCACGTCCATGCACTTAAAACATCTTAAAGGTGTCTTCTGTAAAAGCTGGACGCGGGCTGTACTCCACCCAATAAGCAGATGCCTAGCGTCCACCAATACTTTGGCAGCCTCGACCGGAAGTGACAAATGAATTGCACCATTACTCCTGCCATAGAGGCGCAACTCCCCAGCCCTAATTAGAGCCGGATCACAGCCCCCCTTTTCCGCCGCCGCCGAAACAACCTCCGCTTTAGAGACGGACTCGTCTAACCGGACAATCCGAATATCGGCTCGCTTCACTGGCCGAATTACAGACGCGACATCAGCCAGAACCTCTTCTACTTTCCGAGCCAGATTATCCGCCTGCTCGGCACTGCCTGGACCAGGGATTTCAATAGCCTTGGATCCCGAGGCTGTGGTCTTAAGTATGGGCTTCTCTATACCCAGGTCGGCTAAGTTTATGCGATCCCGCATCTTCAGGAGCGCCTCCGAATACGTCAATCCTGCTGCCACTGCCTCCGGCTGCAGTTTTATGATAACTGCAGCCGAACCCGGTGACCGCAGTAGCTTTGCAGGTTTCGGTTTAGGCACTGTCCCAAGAGCGGGAGTTGCAGCCTTGGTATTCGTCTTAGACGCCGTAGTCCTGACCGTGGTCTTCTTGGACTTTTTAGTTTTGCGCCGTCTCGTCACCATGGTCCATTCTTCATCAGGTGCCGCAGTGGCGACTGACCCAGGGAGCACAGGTACAGATGATTTTTTCCCTAGAGGAGAACTGGCCGCTGTTGTCTCCTTCACATGGAGCCTGATAACAGGCTCCTCTGTGGTAGGCTTCACCGTCTTGGTGGTTTTTGTTGGCTTTGAGCCAGCCTTATCTGCGGCTAAAGGTGGCCGAACAACTTTAGCAGGGACGAGACGATCCTCCAGTGCCTCAAGGCGGGCAGACATAGCGTCACCTAAGGAAAGTCGTAGGGACCGCTCCATCTGTTCCATCTTACTGGTCAACAAGTCTACCAGGCTCTCGGAACTGTTTCTTTTTGATTGAGGTAAAGGTTCATCCTCCGGCCGAGCACGCAATGCCTCATTCTCGGCTTTAAGCTCATCGATCTCCTGACGGAGTTTTCGTGTCGTGCGTCTGAGGCACAATGTCTCAGTCTCCACTGTGCGAGTCAAAGCTGTGGAGATAACCTCTTGAAGAGTTCTGGCAGCATTTTTAAGCTCCTTAATGCAAGTACCCTTGATGTTTCCTGATACCCTGCATATATCAAAAATGACAGAAACCTTGTACGCCGCCAGAGCTCGCAGACGTTCAGGGTCAAGAGTCTCAATGTCTTCCGGAAAGCCTATATAGTCCCAACCTGGCAGCAGTTTTTGTACTAGCGCCAGTGGTTCAGCGAGAGCACTATTGACACTCCCCTCCTTTGTGCCAGCATCAGAGCGCTTCGATCCCGCTGAATTGCCTGGGGCACGTGTCTTTTTTCCTCTACGAGCGCCCATAGCTATAGCTTTAGGGACAGGCTCGCCTGCTTCCATGTCAGGATCTGTATCGGACTGTACAGCTGAGTACGCCCGTTTAGAGCCTCTATCGGTAGCTGTCGTCATCGTGCTACCAAAACTACAGACTGAGAGACAGTCAAGAGACGGATGCCTCTCAAGTAACACAACAGGCTGATCAGAGTCCATAGATCGATGTTCCGCAGTCGTCATCTTGTCGTAAGAAGAATGCGTATTCCGTATTCGTGCCAAAGTCGTTGGTTTCTCAAATTCGTGCAAAATTGTGCCCCCCCCAGAAAACGTGGGGCAGCCCGGGCTAGGCCCGGGGAGGGATTCTCCCGTTAGGGTACCATCCTGGGGTAGTTCTTTTTCAAGTTCTGCACCTTCCATCTTGGTTTCTTTCTACGTCAGTTTGCGGTACGCCTGCCGGGACCAGTATATAAAAAAAAAAAACACCAGCCCCGCCAGCCGCTGTCCGGTACTGGGCCCTTGGGGCTCAAAGTGAGCCCTCATCGGCCCCAGCCCGGTACTGAGAGCGCCGCGCACATACCACTCTCAGGTCAGGATATCCGCCGCCGGCCTGCTTGGCCGACGCCCAGGGTGCACCACGTGGAGGTTTCCTGACTTCGCACCCCAACAACACTGGCCTAGGATTCTCCCAATTCATAATGCCAACAGTGCATATAAACGAGGGTGTAATATTACAAGCGATAAATGCTATGGACGCTAACAAAAGCGCTGGTCCTGATGGTATACCACCATATTTTATTTAAAAAAAACAGGTAGAACTTTAACTTTACCATTAATAAATCATTTTTACAAATTCACTTGAATCCAGCACATTCCCCTGTTACTGGAAGCAGGCTCATGTAGTACCAATTTTAAAAAAAAGGAAACACAAGTGACTGTAAAAACTATCGATCAGTGTCGATACTGTTCTGTCCTGTTCCTCTGTTGAGGAGGGATAGTCCAATTTCGACTGCCCACTCCTCAACCGCCAGGCCCGCAGGTCCGTGGTCACCGCCCCCCACGACCTAGACTTGGCGTTCAAGTCGCCAAGCAGGACGACAGGGAGCGGCGACAACCACCTAACTGCAGGCCCCAGAGAGCCGAGGAACCTCTCAAACTCCACCAGGGCTCGGTTGGGGAAGAAGTACACGCCGACTAGCGCGTACTCTCTCCAGACGGCTGTCACGAACCCGCTGCCCCGCTCACGCACCGAGACAGAGGTGTCCGGGCAGTAAATCGCCAAGAAACCATCCAAGTCCCCATCCCAGTGGTTCTGGGTAGGGACGTAGTACGGCTCCACAGCGACCACCATACCAATGCCCCACTCCGCCACTGACTGGACCATAAGATCCTGTGCAGCGGCAGAGTGGTTTAGATTAGTCTGGAGGCAGCTGATTTGGGCGTACTCCATTACGTTTCCATATCAGCTGCCTCCGACCTAGTTGCCACTGCACTAGCACTCTCTCCTCTTGTCCCTAGAGTAGGGACACTTGTTCCTTTAGCGGTGGGCGGTTTGCATGTAATGCTCCCCATAACGTGCTCAGCCGGTTTTCCTGCTTCGGTGCATATGGCGCAGCGCGGTTTTTCAGCCACGCAAACTGCCGCCATATGACCAGTTTCACCGCATCTGAAGCACGTAGTCCTTCTGTCCTTTGTTGCCGGACACAGTGGGTGCGTGTGACTCATCCCCATGCACTTAAAGCAGCGCAATGGTTTTGCCTCAAGAGCATGGACACGGGTCACACTCCAGCCCACTCTTAGTCGCTCTGCTTCCACCAACGTCTTCGCCGCGGTAACCGGGAGGGACATGTGAAGCACTCCCATACCCCTGCCGTAGCTGCGGATCTCGCCAGCCCTTATTTGAGCAACTTCCCCCTCCAACCGCCGCGGCTTTCATCACGTCCTCCTTTGAGACCGTATCGTCGATATCGACGATACGGATGTCAGCCTTCTTAATGGGTCTTGCCACAAAAGCCAGATCCCCAACCGCCTCCTGTAGTTTAGATGCCAGGCTATCCGCCCGCTCCGCCCCCTGGGGTCCGGGGATCTCAATAATCTTGCTCCCCGTAACAGTGGAGCGGAGCGACAACTCTGTGATTCCACAGTCTGAGAGCGAGACTTTGTCTTGCACTTTGGAGAGGACCGATCTATAGTCCTCCTCCTTTTCTACTGCTCCTGGCTGCAGGGTGATAATAACTGCCGCAGTGCGCGGGGGAACAGGAACCTTCGGCTATGGCTTTATTGCTGTAGTGGCAACCGGTACAGGTACAGAAGTCTTGGCCACCTTCTTCTTTGGACGTCGTGCCACAGTTGATCATGAAGCCAGCTCCATGCTCGTCGGATGCCTCGTTGGATCCACTGTAGGGAGCTGGGCCCACTCAGCCCCAAGAGGAGGGGTAGCGTCAGTTGTGCCTCCAACTACAGGTGCAGATTACCCCTGGTACCAGATTAGATCCATCTGGATTCCGCGGCTCCCGTCCAGCCGAAGGTGGAGCAGTTCTTCCTTTGTCCCCTGCAAGGGGAGGACGTATTATATTTTTCGGAAGGAGACGGTCTTCCATTCCTGCGAAACGTGGATCAACCATCGATCCCCAAACAGTGTGCAGAGTATGACCCATCTTTTCAACCGCCGCATTAAGACATTCCTGCCAGTCATTCGGTGGCTGAGGGTTATTAGCCTTCCAGACCTTCCGTGCCTCTTCTCACTTCTCATCCGCTTCTTTTTTCCAGGCCTTCACATCTCTTTGCAAGTCCTTTGCCTTCTGCCGGAGAACTTTGTTTTTACGACTCAACCTGCTGGATTCTTCGGTCACTGAACGCTCAGCTAGGACGTCGACTATATTTCTTAAACCCCGGGCTGCCTCCCTTAGCTATTTGATATATGTCCCCTTCAAGTTGCCCGAGGTCTTGCAGACATAGTACACGGATTCCATCAGGAGACCCGCATGTACCTTTAGGCTTCCGCTGTCCAGCACCTCAACCTCCGTGATGGATAGAACAGGGGGTGGAGGAGCCTTCCCCCACATGACCCTCCACAGAGGTTTCCTCACCTTCTCTTCGCTCACTGCCGGCCAAGGCGCGATCCATCTGCTTCCCCTAAGACAGTGCGTTTCGACGCTGAAGGCTGGCCAGGCAGCCGACATTTTCCACGACTTGATCTCGCTACTTTGGGAGCCTCCTTGTTTTCGATCTCCGTGTCATAGTCAAATAGCCCTCCTTCTGTGGAGCGATTCCGTTGGGCGCTCTTTTTCGTCTTCGCTTTCTTAATGACTCGAACCACAGAGTTCACCTTCTCCCGGTTAGCAACGTCTTTATTAACCGTCGTCAGAAGGTCATCGTCATCAGACGAATCAAATAATTTCGACATTCTGCCCCCTAGGGGGCGATCGAGTGTCCATGTTGGGCACCCTACAGAGTGGGGGGAAGCCCCACACCAAGAAATCAACAATAAAAACCTTACTAAAATGACAAACATCAAGTCAATATGCAATCAAAAGTCCAGTAAAACAGTAAGTCAGGTCAAAAAGAGTAGTCAATATCAATGTCCAGATAGCCATCAAAGTCCAGATAGCATCAAAGTCCAGATATTCGGCATCTAAGGCAATTCATGACATCCCTACAATATGGTTTCTTTAAGAACAAGTCTACAAGTAGTAATTTGATTGTGTAATCCTCCGATATAGCTCCTGTTATGGACAATAGGGGCCAAGTTGATGCTTTGTACACTGATTTTAGTAGCGCTTTTGACCTCGTAAATCATGAAATTTTTGATTTGATGAAAGAAAATCGAATACATGCGTACTGATAAGAATACCGCAGATGCGTTATCAAGGTTATCTTGTGGAGAAATTAACGATGATAACACAGAAGTTACGTATGTAATGTTGTGTGGTAGAGATGATTAGGGTAACGAAACAATAAGCTTAATAGTTGCTCTGTAATAAAGAGTATTTTATTATATTAAATACAAATGTGAGATAAAATATATGCCCAAAATAACTTGTTCATAATAACCTAACTTACTAATTACATATTATATTTTACGTACCTGTAATAAAGAGAAACAGCATTTAAAGCTATTGCTTCACTTTATTTGTATCTTAATATTTATTATCTAATTATTTCTTAATGTATTCAATGTAATCACATCTCATGAAGTATTTTTGACGTATACATTGTTTCATAGACAACTATCGATAATATAGATTTTAAAAAGAAAATACTTATTCTAAATAAAAAGAGTTTATAAGCGTAGAGTTGAAATGAAGGTTTAAATCACCTTCATTTACATCTCCCCCCATAGAAAATTATATATTGCACGGTACCGGGATAATCTTTGTATGATGGAAAAGATTTGATTCAATTTTTTTATGGCCTGTATTTATTTTATAGATTGAGTTTGACAATTTTTCCAAAATTTTGTAGGGTCCAATTTTTAATTGGTCTAGTTTTTTCCTATTTAATCGATTCCTATTTTCAATATACACCCAGTCACCTACTTTAAGTTGGCATTCTTTTCTATTTTTATCGTAGTGTTTTTTATTATAGTTATGCGACTTCATGGTTCTTTCCAAAGCTATTTTCCTATCTTGTAATAATTCGTTATGTGTTGTCTCTTGTTTTAACTCATCTGGTAATAGTTTTTCCTTCCAATAAGTATTTTGGAGAAAATCCTGTTACGATGTGTTCAGTCTCATTATATTTTTCGGTACACTCATGAGCAATACTATTCCAGGCTAATTTCTGATTATTTTTATTAATTCTACATCTTATTTCATTAACTAACGTCTGGTTAAGTCTCTCATTAAGGCCATTAGAAAATGGTGCATTCACAGCCGTGAAAACAATGGGTATGTTTTCGTTTTCCAGGAAGTGTTTGAATTCTTTTGAATGAACGCCCGGATATTAATCTGAACGAATTATACCAATTTTGTTTTTTGAAGTTACTTTCTTTACAAGCTTTATAAAATCATTTAAAGTTTGTGTTTTTGATGTCAATGTGTAGGCGTATCTTGTAAAATGATCTACCAAAAGGTGTAGATATGTTTTTGTTGAACGCGAGGCACCAAATCCACCAATAGTGTCTATAGACATGATTTCAAAAGGGTAACTAGCAGGACCCAGATACACCATTAGCCCATATTTATGTTTAGTCCTAGATTTATTTTTGTATGCACACTTAACAACTATCACATAATTTCTTTATATTGAGAGTTAAATTTTTCGCTATATAATATGGTTTAATCTTATTTTCAACTTGTTCTATTCCTATATGAACTTATGTATAATGTATGGTCTTTAATGGCTCTGAATTCTTCTGTTAATATGATTTTTTCATTTGTCCTTATCTTCTTAAAGTATATATTATGTTTTTATTTTTATTTATCTTTATCTTTATTTCTATCTTGGTCATCTTGGATGTCTTTTAGTTTAATGAAATTTACAATTTTTATCACTTCTTCTTGATTAGCGTGTGATTCTAATACCGGGTTTCTACTCGACTGTCAGCTTCTAAGTTTGTTTTACCTGGACAATATATTACTTCAATATTAAATTGTGATAGATAATATGTGAGGTCTCCTAGTTCTCCATCTGGTCTTGATTTGATGTTCATTTTTTCGAGAGGTTTATGATCAGTGTATACTTTAAATTGTTTTCCAATGAGCCAGTGCTGCCAATATTTTACCGCTTCTTTTATTGTTAAACATTCCAGACAAACGGCTTTTTTCTTTTTTTGGCTGTCATTTAATTTTTTTTTAAATATGCACAGGGTTTCTCTTCTCCTTTCTGTTGAGGTTGTTTTAAGACTGCGCCTATGCCCTGTATACCAGCATCTGTATAAATATGTATTTTTAGATCTGGGTCATATATTGCCAGAATAGGCTTTGAGTAAAGTAATTTCTTTATTGTACTAAATGAATCGTGACATTTTTCTGTCCAATTAAATTTTTGATCTTTACGTAATAAATTGTGTAGGGGATCTAGTATAATTGATATGTTTGGAATATACTTTCCATAAAAAATTATCTTTCCCAAAAACTGACGAACATTTTTCTGTGTTCTTGGAGCAGGAAAATCTTTTATAGCAATTAAATTATCCTTCAATGGAGTGATTGTGTTGTTTTTTATTATATGACCTAAATATTTTACCAAGTCCTATGCAAATTTACACTTACAGAATTTCAACCTAAAGCCCTCCTTTAAAATTACATTTAATAGCAATGATAAGTGTTGAATATGGTCTTTGAATGTTTGTGAGAAAACCAAAATATCATCTATGAAATTAACAGTGAAATCTGACAGTTCATTTTTCCTAATAATGCTACAAAGTATTCTTTGAAAAATTGCAGGAGCAGTTTTTAAACCAAATGGTAAACAAGTCCACTGAAAATGTTTGTCCTGAGTAACAAATGCCGTTTTCTTGCGGTCTTCAATTTTTAAAGGTATTGACCAGAACGCTGAATTAATATCAAGTGTTGAGAAGTATGTACAATTTCTTGTTTTTGACATTAAATCCTCTATTAGTGGAAAAGGGTGTGATTGAGGAACTATAATTTTATTTAAATCACGAAAATCTATGCATAATCTAGATTTTCTTCCCTCTTCTTTTTTATAGGCCAACGTGACAGGTGCTGCAAATGGGCTATAGGATTCTTTAATCAGGTTTCTTTTTAGTAATATTGATATTTGTTGTTCTATTTCCTTTTTATCCTCCATAGTGCACCGGTATGGTCTTTTGCTACAATATCTATCTACTATTAAATCAATTTGTGCTTCATAACCTTTCACTGTGCCTACATCATACTTATCCTTAGCAAAAAGGGATCTGTATTTGCATATTAATTTATCTACTTGTGACAGTTCTTAAATACTTAAGCAGTTTACTGAAATATCGAAATCACTAATTATTTTAAGGGTAAAATACTACGTATATTTATTACATAAAGAACACTAAAGGTACTGCCAGCGTTAGGGTGAACAAGAATAAAGAAACTCAAGATAAACGGTATTGCGCTTTTTGAACTTAGAAAACTACTTATCGGGAGTCACATGATCAAAAAGCATTAACAAAAATGGAAAGATTCGGACAATTGTAAAAAATATGTAAGACACGCTTCGTTAGGTAAAACATATGTAAGTAACGTTTGACAGCCTTAGAATCTTGATCTATTGATTCCTCCACCCCACTTCCACTTATTATTTGGCTTCGGCTTTTTTTATACCAGTCAAAACTGTATATATCCATGTTAAAATAAGCCATATCAGCCCAAACAGAATACAGCTGTTGTAAAAATTTGAGGAGTTCCCTGCCATTATCTACTATTTACATGATCAAATCAGATGTGAAGTACAATATATTTTATTTTTATAGAAACTGCAGGTTATGCCAAGTTTTTATTAAAACCTGCTGACGGGAAGTGAGAGTAATTCATACATATAAGCGCTGTTTATCCATTCCTTCCTTTTTACCACCCTTAGAGTAGGATTTTTTTCTTCAAATATTTATTATACCACTTTAAAACAATACTCATTCGAATAAAACATAAAATATTGAAATCGGTTTAAAATCGACGTAAATACGTAAAAAAGAATTGGGTGAAAGTCAAGTGGTATTCATCACATAAAAAATAATCATTAAAATCGGTAGTCAAATGACGAAGATATCGACTAATATACATAAAAAAACTACATACAGTTGAGCGCAGTACATCCTCGTTTTTTGAAGTCGGTTAATAAAAGCATTTAATTTTTATAACGGGATGTAAGACTAATTTCTAAAGTAATTAATAAACAACATTAAAATTAAAAAAAACGGGCAAACATAGTAGTAATACCAAATTGCTAGACCTTTACAAATGGTAAAAATTTTTTAAATATTGAAACCATTTTCTCTAATAAATGGGCATAACAATGCCACCAGCGATAAATAAATAACCTACATATTTTTATATATGATAACTTTATCAATCTAATTTGTCATCATTTTAGTAACAAAAATAAAGTAAAGAAATAAAACTGCACGGTTTGCCAAACGGCTAAAGCAGTTCCCTTGCTGCAAACTATATAGGAATGCATCAGATTCCTGATTATATATACGATTTTTTGATTAAAATGTTTTAAAAATACAATTAATTGTCTATTATAAACACTACGCAACGAGCCGGCAAATTTTTTGGTACTCATTGTCGTTCAGGAGTAGTTTATTAGTATGGCTTTGCTCGCTAATGATTGTTACAATCTTATCTTATATAAAGAGAAGATATTATTCTTACTTACAAAATTCATGTTTGCAGTTCTAGAAGAATAGACTCAGTTATTACTGTCCAGTAATTTGTGATTATATATATGGTTACAAATAGAGATATTAATAAATTATCAATTAAAGTTCTAACTAAAGTTGTAACTAAATTGGTCAACGTTTTGGCGCTTTGGTTTTATTTGTTCTACTTCAGAGGTTTCGGAATTCCTCAACATTAAAATATTATTTTATAATAGGTATATGTTTTTTTTAAGTTACGTTATATTTATATAATCAATATCCCAACGAATTTGTACATTTGTGAATTTATCCTGTAATTCTAACAGTTTATTGTCTGTCTATGTGTAAAATGATTTAGATCAAGGATAAGATGCATTTTGACACAAAAATTATACTTTGAAATTGCATACGGAAAATTTGTCGTAGATTTTATGGTTTAATTTACAATAAGTCCACATATGAATATATAATTTCAAGTAAATAACTAATATGTCATAAAAAATAATGGGTTATTGATTGCAGTCCAACGTTACGTAAGATAGAGTTAACACTGTTTTATAGTAAAATCAAAAGGTATCTTACCAAGAGGTATAAAAAAAGTTACCAAAAATATTTCTCGTATATTTAACAAAATAAACTTGTGCAATATGTAGCACTCTTACAAAATAAGTGAACTGTAGGACTCATTTTATCCTTTCCGACTATCAAGCAATTTCTTTGGGATCCTCTTCTGAAATTGGAAATAGTTATTAAGCTTAACATGAAAAGGCACTTCTGAAAACTCCAGACATGAATTTTTTTTATGTTTAAACTGCTCATATTGTATTAGGGAATTATAATTGTTTCGTGACTATAGCGAATAAACCAAAAACATTTCCAGCAAATCTATTTATCAAATAATTCATTGTTTTAGCGTTTGGTCATACTTATCTGATGTAAAGTGATGATGTGGCTCAAGATGAAAAACAATTTCAGTCGACCGAGTAAAATCAAATCCTACAAAAAAAACACCACTCAGAAAGACCCTTAATGCCACTGATAAAACAAGTGTACATATTGATCGGTTTACGGAAGTGGTGTAACAATTTAATAAAAAAATCCTATAAATTGTGAAGTTATTATGTTAGTTGTTTGGAAAGCAATAAAATGTATCGGGAATTGGAATAATGATGATGTTTTCAACTAATATGCCAAATGTGTACAGCACGTGTACTTGAATACTGTATCAAACATGGAAGGTTCCTTACAGGCACAGACGCCAGCAATACCCGGATTGTTAGATAACTGCAACAAATGATGACGTGCATTGCGACGTATCCATTCGACGTAACAATAGTTGTACCTAGCTTTTTATTGCTTATGTATGATTGAGCATATACGGAGACACGAGAACATCAACAAGTATGTAAGTAAGTATTATTAATATACTGCACCTTGTGAATTCCGGAGCTACCGAATTTTTTTTATAAAAATATGCTTAAAGAAAAATATGTTTGTATAATTCTGCGATGATACGTTTTTGTATAAATCATTTTATAACATATTCATAAATTAGACACCTAAGTGTAATTAGTAACGCTTGGTTATTATTATGATGCATATTTATGTAATTAAAGACGTAGTTCAGACTACAAATATTTCAGCCAAAATGACTCGTGTCCTAAGGACTCCATATATCTATTGATTAAATGACTTATTACAAATTATTCAACTTTGTTTTTGTTTTTTGTTTTTTTTTTTGTATATTCCTAAAATTTTCTTAAGCCTCTTGGTCTTTCTGTCTGTCCGTTGGTATGCTTATAACTTAAGAAACTCTTAACCTATTTCGATTGAATATATTGTAGTGTTTCGATATAAACATTTAGTCTGAAAGACGGTGGTGACTAATAGTGACATGAACAAAAATAATAATATTTTTTTATTTCACACTCTAGTAAAAGGTACAAAAACTGTTGACAAAAGCTGCAGCAAAAACAATGGAAATAAATACATAGTTACAATTTGTGTGAAATCTGGAGTCTGAAAAAGGTACGATAACCTGAACTACAGATATACAGACCCTCGTTCTCTAATATTTCCTGAAATTCTCTTATTGTTATACACAACAAATTAGAGCCAACACAGTTTTAAAGAAATTATTGTTATTAGACTTTCTGTGTTACTGTATGAAAGTGTTAATAACCAATTATAAATAATACGTTTTACTCACTGTTTAGTTAATTCGTAAATTTTAAGAATAGGGTTGATTTCATTATATATATGGTATGATATGAGAATCTAAAAAACAGAAGAATTTATGTGAAAATTGTAGATGACGCATTTATTGAAGTGAGTAATATATTGATCGATCGTGCGTGGTAAGGATAGTTTATAAGTGAAAAAGTTGTTTTACAGTAAGAAGATTTGAGTGTTATATAACTCTACTTTAGCAAATCTAAACAGCAGAGACAAGCTTACATTCAAAACTGCACTTTGAGCAGGTTCCAATTATATTAAGGCAGTTTTAGCGGCCCAACCCGAAATGTGATGCAATGTGCATGAATGAGCACTTTATTGCACTTTTTGTTTGTACATTGGAGAGCTTATTGTTGGATAGTTATTATAGGTAAGGAAATGGATACACCCATGTGCAATACGTCAAAGAAAATAACATAAAAATGTAAAAGTAGAACTTTATCAACGCACTACAAATGAAGAAATTGGACTTAATATTAAGTATATCAGGGGCATACCAAAAACAGTTACACCTAAAGAAACGCAAGTTGCATATACATCAAAGGAAACTTTTTAAAACTAATGTCGTCCAAATAAAAAATAACATACCGAATAGTTAATAAATACTCAGATATTGTTTTTACAAAAAAATCTTTAAAATGTTTTATGTCAACGCTCGTATTATCGTTAAACCAAGAAAATTTGACAGGCTTAGATGTATTATTGCTAACCTACAAATAACTACACACGTTATTATACTTTCGGAAACATGGATTAAGAGTGAAGATGAGTCAAAAATAATCCAAATACCCTCATATACCCATTACAGAAAAAAATTGACAAATCAAAAGGAGGTAGAGTGTCAATCTCTGTGCACAACGACCTCAAACATCACGTATATATTAATTATCTCTGGTTATACGTAAATAAATTTTCTCTTAACATTGGCACTTTCTATAAATCCAATAAAATGAATATGGATAACTTTCTCGAGGTATATAGCCAACAATTACATGAAATGGAACGAGCAATAGTGATTGGCCATTATAACTTAGACTTACTTAACCCGGATTCAGCGACACGTACTTACAAGAACACTCTAAAAGAGGACAACTACAAAATTCTGAATAAAATAATTCCCAAACATTGTACTTGTGAAACAATCTCAACTAATTCTGCTACATCACGTTTCTTGTAACTTAGGTGAAAATAATTTTCATTTTGTTACTGTGGAATACTCAATGTCTGACCACAATTACTGGAGATAAAGCAATACCAACAACCATCTATTATAAAACAGAAATACAGTACAGTCGACTAAAATAAACTTTATCGATGTCTGGATGAAGGTCTTAAAAATTATGAAGAGCAGAATTACAGTCTTGTTTAAAACAAAGCAGAATTATGAAAGTTAATTTTCTGAATACTCCACAGCAAGATTGGATTGAAAAAGATTAATTAGAAGTAGTTTAAAAAGGTTTGAAGAAAATTTAAGCAAACCAGGAAAAATGTGGCAGCTTATAGACGATTTGTCGGAAAATAAATTGCGTGACAGAAGTAGACCGGACAAACTTATGGCGGAAGCTGGTACTATAATAGATCAAAAAGAAATACGTGAAAGTTTCACTTCATACTTTTCGCCTATCGGCTCAACCTTAGCACATATGATATCCAAAAAACCAAAGGGAACTCGAATCGTAGAAGAATGTAGACTCACAAATGAAACGGAATTACAGTTTTTGAAACTCGGAACTACGATGGAAGATATTACTATAATTATATATTTAGACTGCAATACTGCATGTGGCATTGATGTTATTAGTGCAAAAACTATTAAATGCATAAAATATATATTTGCTAAGAAACTTACAGCCAGCATTAACTATTGTATTGCACGAGGTAATTTTTCCTAATGTTTTAAAAAATAGCAAAAATTGTACCAGTTCATATATCAAGCAGTAAATTTGACCAATCAAATTACGGACCTATATCGGTTCTGTCTGTGATTTATAAAATTTTTAAGAAGATTCTTTGCAACCGATTAGAATCTTTCCTTAAATCAAAAAGCTTCCTCTACGCTAAACAGTATGGTTTTAGATCTCAATCAAATAGTCTCGTCGCTACAATTGATCTTCTAACTAAAATTAAAAATAAAATTGATCAAAAACCGTCTTAGGTAATATTTATCGAACTTAGAAAAGCTTTTGGTACAATAAATCATGATTCTGACTATTTAGTCATAAAATTCTTGGTCTTCAGCTAGATCAAGCATCCCAGCAGTTATCAAATCATCAAGTTTTTTTAGCCATATCAGAATATGAACTTGCGTTAATCCTCGTTTTTGTAATTATTATATCAGTAATTACTGTCATTAACTTATGAACCTTTAATCGAGATGCTCGGGCGGTTAGATCATGTCTGTCAGTAGCTCTTGGTCCTGGTATATTTATATGAATCGCAGTACAATTACTTAGCAAAATGTGTGAGTAATCACCGGTCTTATTTATACACTTTTATATTATCCATCATCATTTGATTAAGACTTTCTATCAACAAAATCTATAACGAACATATCTTTCTGTGTGTACATAAATATACAATTTTAAAAATAATATATAAAAATGCCTACAGTAGAAGTATCAGTTTAAACATCAGTTTAAACACGAGAATTACGTTCAATTAATTGTTACGCATTACCATAAAATATAATCAGTAAAATATGTGTTCGGTGGCAATCACTGTCATATAAACAAAAAAACAAACAATATATATACATATACTAGAAATAATATCCGAACACTATAGAGTCCCTTGAAGTTGTTCATTAGTCAGAGGAGAACTAAAATAAATAAATTTACAATCATGTTTCACATCAAAGAATGACTGTGTATTCCATTGATGAAATTTGAAGATCGTATCAGATTATAATGCTTATCAAATGACGTGTGTCCGAATGAATTAGGTTAGAGCCTGCATCGCTTGGTTTAAATAAACCTACAGTACCAGTATCTTCTGTTTCAATTTTAGTACGCAATAATGACAGTGTGGGTTCTGATGGCTTTTGCTTCAGTGACGACCGTTGCTAATGCAGAACCAGAAGCTTTGGGAAACCTAGAGGCTGCACCACAGTTGCGAACGAAAAGAAACCTTAATAAATTTAATTATTTAATATTATTATTATTAATTATTTAATATAATTTAATGTCTTTTAATTAGATGAAATTTAAATATATTTAACATGTTTTTTGTTTTTTTCTTTAATTAGTTTAATTTCCTTAATATTAACCAACCGTAACGAAGTATGTACGTGACCTTCTATGTGAAATCTCATTCGGTGAAACGAAAAATATAATTATTTATTTATAATTACAATAGTTATACAGCTCGTTGCGTATTCTTCATGGCCAATTAATTGTATTATTTTACCATTTCAACCAAGAAAACGTATATATAAACAGAAACCTAATGTATTCCTAACAAGTAATTTTCGTGATCGACAAACATGAACTTCGTAAGTATTTTTTATATTTTTTTACTGTTCATTGATTAGAGCCCAATAGGGTAACACGGTAAATTTAGAGGGAAAGTGGTTATAACGTGCAACTGTCGGACGACATCTATAGTTGCTTGGTGAAACGTTTTCAACTAAAGGATATGCCCTTGTAAGATGCCCTTGCACCATGCTAAGGTTTCATCTCAAAGTTTTAATTCAGTGAAAGCTTAGGCCCCATCTACATTGTCAACACATTTGAAACTATGCGACCAATTGCTTCGGTACTGGTATGTTTATTATATGAATCAGTTAAGTAAATAGAATATTAATAACTAACTCTACCGACACCTCAACGCTTGTTTACTAGTACGCATTAGATCATCTGCATAAATAAATATATAGTTCTCTCTATACGACGACCTTTCTTAAATATACTGATCACGATTTTAAAATAAATACTTTTCGGTTTTAATGTTTAAAGACGACAGCAAGATTCTGTTTTTATTTGTGACTAGTGTTGCCCAAAAGCAAGACCAAGAAAAAGGTTAAGCCAGTTTTTATTTCTGAAAGTTCGTTTACCGATAACAGATTTACGTGTTGTGTAGGCCATGCTCCGAACGGTAAATGAGCCATGAAATGCCATGAAACCAAAAATCGTTGTCAACTAGTTTACTTGGGATCACTGGCCGGGAGATAACATCCAGAGGATTTTCACCTCCAGATTTATGTAACCAATGTGTGGCCGCTAAATCTTCGTTAATAGCGGAGTTTCGATTAGTGAACAACTTTTGCAATCTGTATGCTGGAGCGCGGATCTAATACAGTGTTACCTTGGATTCCAAAAAGGCAATAATTTTATCTATGTGTGTCACACTCATAGAGTCACGTACAGTCACTATCAAATTGGACAAGAGGAGTGCTGCATAAAGTTTAAAGCGTGATAGGGTGATAGTTTTATTCTCGGAAGCTACTTTAGATTTTGAGCAAAGCAACATTACTTGACTTATGTCACTAGCGTCATGGCGTCATACTCGAAGATAGATAACGGCGCCCTAACATTATCAGTATCAGTATCAGTAAAACCTAAAAGGGCGATATTTTTTGAAGAGTTTGTAATTCCTCTATGAAGATAATTTTGATTTTTTTCTAATAAATGAAATTCATTTTGCATTTGTGTCCATTGTTAATTTCCATTGTCCATTTAATGTGAGCTGTCATCTCATCACCCCAGTCTAAAATGAATTTCCAGCATTCTTGTAAAGACCGTTTCATTGGGTTTCCATTTAAGTCCTATATTGTAATGCTTAATTCAATGGTATTGGTAAATCACGTTATAAAATTTAACCCTCCGGCTTTCAAAGTTGTATGAATTCGTAATACAATTATTTAGCTTCATCAACAAACGAAACAGATGAAATATAAGCACTCATCGTTTGCGAGTTGGCACACAATGTGCATTATAAGGTAAGGCGAACATGCTAGGATGAAGGTTACGAAATTAAATGAATAGGTCGGAATTTCGTCATTAGAATTATAGCGATAAAGAATACGTTGAAAGTTGTGATATTTTCGAATGTTTTTTTTAATAGTAAATCTGACGTAGTGGTAGTAGTAGACAACGTATACATTTAGAATTGGTTACATACTAGACTTCTGAAATGGTCTTAGCAGCATTTAAACACCTTATAGGCAAACGCGGACCTGCGTCAGTGATTTTGACTGATGGACATACTAATTTCATTAGCGCTAAAAGAAAGTTTATCGAATTACACGCTAGTTTTTCAGAGATATACAACATATATCTCAATCAAAATCTTGCAGAATGCAATAAAATCGGATTCAATTTAACTCAACCCTCCTTATGCATCTCACTTCGGGAGTATATATGAGAGTCATAAAAAAACAGTTAAAACTCATTTGAAAAGATCCATGAGGAGTAAATATTAATTTATGAAGAATTAAGTACTGTTTTAGGATTAACGGGATTCTTAATAGAAGTCCGCTTTGTATGCTAAGCTCAGACCCTACTGAGATAGAGGCTCTGACGCCATCACATTATTTGAATATTACCCCTCTAAAATATTTACCCGATCAGGATGTTCATCGCATGCCCGATAGTAAACTTATCACGAATTGCTTAATAAACTTATGCAATCTTACTGCCATAGATGGAAGTTAGAATATTTGACATCACTTCAATACAGGCACAAATAGATTACTCCATTTAACTCCGTACGCAAAAGTCTTGTAGTCATTATAAAACATGATAATTCACCCACAATGAGCTGGCCGATTGTAATCATTGTAGAGGTTTATTTTTGTAATATGGTCAAAATTAAGGCAAAACTGAAAATTAGGTTTGAAGTGTTCATAGACTGTGTCCGCTACCGCTTCAATAGACTGGCTAAAATCCAATTTTTTAATTAAGATATTTTAAATTTATTACACGCTTAAGAGCTCTTCGATATAATCTCTTCCTCTCCGTTCAACTAGAGTTAGGTGCCTCAGCTTCACGGTGACTCCTATTGAATTGCCAACCAAAAAACTTTGCGTATCATATTATTTCTCTTTTCCAATACACAGTATAAAAATAATATATAAACTTCTCCAAAGCATTCATCCTTACACTGTTCGTTTTATTTCGTGTAAATAATAAAATAATCGTATAATCGTATAAATAAGAGAAATGCAGCTGAATGTATTATTTAGTGATTGAATTATTTTTCTAGGAAATTATGCGTGTAATCGTACTTACTTGTCTGACCACCAAGCAATGCAGTCCAGCAATGAAAACACAGTCGCCCCAGTATGAAGAGTGTAGCTAGGAACACGTACTAGCACATAACGTGTTCCAACAGAGTCCTAATTTGTAGATATCTCTAAAGTCCAAGAATTCCGGTGAATCTGAATTTGAATTTAAATAATTATTAGACGGGATAGACCAGTTAATAACTGATCGACTGCAAACCTGTACATATTAATAAAAATACCATATGTTTCATAATGAAGATTTCCTATTTAAATAATGGAGTATGTACATATATATTTATTTTTATACCATTCAAATAACAACTGTGAGAAATATATGTAGTGTTTTTCATTTCAGTTAAAGTACGCAATGATGATGGCGTTGGTCGTGCTGGCCTTTGTTTCCGCATCCGCTATCGCTAACGCAGAACCAGTCGCCATGGAACCTTTAGACACTGAGCCTCAGGGTATTTTTGACGTGTTTCGGTAATATAATTAAAGAAAAAAGACGTAACAGACATTATATCATTTTGTTTTTGTTAAAGACTGTAAAAATATTAATTTTATTAATGTAAATTTATAGATTCCCTTTGATAAAACCAAAAGATATTATACTTCCTTAAATGTTGGCTCATTAAATATAACACTATTTAAATTGTTTTTCTTTTCAACCTTAGTAAGATTCCCTGTTTTTTTTTAGTTAAGGTTTAGCGTTATGACCACAATCTCATCTGATGTTAAGTGGCGATGTGGTACAAGATGGTGGTCAAGTGTAACTGCCGGAACACACCTATAGGTATTTGGCGGCAGATTTGCAACTTGAGGGTGGTAGCTAGCCAGGCAGGCATTAGAAAAAGCCCTACCACCAAACAGCTCAAGCTCATTGTAGGTGGATTCGAACCCACGACTCTTGACGAGGCGTCCGTACACACTACCAACTGACCTATCATAGCTTCAAAATGTTGCTTTATTATATAATTTTTCTTAATAATCTATTATACCTTAAATTATTTGAACTTCTTGTCCCCAGCAACTACATATAACCCTAACTTATTACTGAACCATGGTTAGCTTACGCGATGACAATTTGCTATATATATCAAAGTAGTTTTAGTTGAGAAGTATATTTGTTCTATTAAATTAGTATTAGGTAATGAAGGGGATAGTTCGCGCAATAATATCAAGATGTATAAATTTATACAGAATCCAATAGTAGAAGTAGCGCGTCGCGCAAGCATTGGTGGCTAACCGAGTGTGCGCTTCTATCGAACCTCGGATTTGATAGGTACGCAGTTTATTTCAGCAACCTTCCATTTATAACACTTATATCTAGCATAGACGGAATATAATATAACTGTAATATTTTGGAAACAAAAATACAAAAAATACTTTCGTAGAAACAATTCCAAACAACTGTATGCAAAGAATACAAAGAAATTATTATTATTTACAGGAAATTTATTAATAATAGATGAGTTACAAATACTTTTGAAAATAAGTTGTACACACATATATGCATATTATTAAATAATGTATGCACTAATTACCTAGTAACTAATGTACGTACACAGGTTCCAACAGCCTTGATATTTTTCATCTTAAAGCATTTTTCGTATAAAAATGTCACTCAGACATAAGCTCACCATATACAAAGTATACATCCGTCCCATACTTACCTACAGTTGCCCCGTATTCGCTCACGCTTCGCACACCACCCTTCGCAAACTACAAGTTCTGCAAAATAAATTCATGCGTATAGCCGTCCAAGCCCCTCCGTACGTCCGTAATGTAGATCTCCATAAAGATATGGATATTCCGTCCATATATGCATATATCAAAGACCTTACAAAGCAATTCTTACAAAATAGTACACGCAGTGAGCTACAATGCTAATCCGCACGCCAAAGGTTTCGCGCGCCGGCCACGTAATTGCTTCACTGATCCCGTCGATAAAATAACGAGATTGAACTGGCACCCTTGCGCTCGCTGCCTTGGAGCTGAGTGCCCTCAGCACTCGCCCCAAAAAGTTCGGTGAATCTGTCAAAGCCCTTACGGATAAGAGCGTATGACAAAAAAAAAAAAAAGAATCTATAGTTTATTTATAAGTCGATTATGCCCATATTTAAAACGCTCACACTGGCCCTAGTCTACGTCAAGCTTTGCTTAGGTGAAATGATTGGATTATTGCAGCAAGGAGTAAGATACGGAAAGGCATCAAAATTGTAATACTTATTTTAAAGTGAATCCAAAAGGTTACTTTCACTATTATGTGAGACTTACCCGAAATTCGAGTAAGTGACGTTAAAAGTTTTATTTTCACAGGCTTCGGCTATGCAGGTCCATTTTATGTAACATCTTATCGCCTTCGAGGTGTAAAGAGCATCAAAGCATATGTTTCCCTGTTTATTTGATTAACAACGAAAGCGTTACAGGTAGAATTGGTTTCAGACTTGACTTCCGAAATGTCCTTACCAGCATTTAAACGTTTTATAAGCGGACGCCGACCTGTGTCACTGATTTTGAGTTACGATAGTACTAATTTCGTTGGCGCTAAAAGAAAACTTGATAAATTACACGCTCATTTAATGTCAGAGACATACAATAAATATCTAAATCAAAATTGTGCAGATTTACACATTCAATTTTAACACAATCCGCCGTTCGTATGTCACTTTTTTAGAGCTTTACCCTTGTAAATACGGTATAAATAGGGTTGCTAAATCAAGATAAAAACTGGAAATTATGTTCAAAGTGTTCATAGACTGTGTCCACCAATAGCGTTTGTACTTTATTATGTAGATTTGTATAAATCAATATACAAATACACGACTATAAACTTAGAAATAAAATATACTTTAGTATTGACGGTGGTTTATATCAACAGAAAAATATACATCACAGTAATTTTATCTATACATTTATTAAAAACTGAGATATATTAGATATAAATATATTACACCGTTTTTGCACATTATAAATTGTAATATTTATAACCGGAAATCTACAATTGTAAATATAAATTAATACAAAACTTTTAGATTTTGTATTTAATGTATTCAATAACGACCGTTTATCCCATCATAAATAATTGAGGCGCTGATTCTTGTGTTTCCATGGCTTCTGGTACTGCGTTGACACTGGCTGTGGCTGAAGCAAAGGCCAGTACGACCCAGGCCATCATCATTACGTACTTCAACTAAAAAGATAAACATTACATTTGTAGTTCTTCTCGTTATCTCGTATATCTGTGTCTTTGACGATATTGTCAAATGATATTAGGTGCAGTATAGTTTAACTCTAACGTATACATCAACAAGGACAAATAGTTTCTAAGCTTTAAAGTTTATTCTTAGATTATTTAAGTGTTGCTTACAGAAATAAATAAAAGAAAAAAATATAAATTAATTATATATATTATTTATATTTATTTTATTAATAAATAGTCTTTGGCAATTTTAAACTTTTGAGCTGAGCTAATAATTTACTTGTTTATTACTTTTTAGTGTTCATTTTATTTTGAAGTCGGTTCAGGTTTATTCTTATAATATTAGATTTTTCGATCTTTAGTGTAAATAAATGTACCTTATGGACATAAGGAAATCACCTACTGAGTACCATTTGTTGGTCGAACTTAAAATATTAGAAAGGCGTATATTTATTACATAAAGAACACTAAAGGTACTGCCAGCGTTAGGGTGAACAAGAATAGAGAAACTCAAGATAAACGGTATTGCGCTTTTTGAACTTAGAAAACTACTTAGCGGGAGTCACATGATCAAAAAGCATTAACAAAAATGGAAAGATTCGGACAATTGT
The DNA here is from genome assembly GCA_039707435.1 of Actias luna. Classification (NCBI taxonomy): domain Eukaryota; kingdom Metazoa; phylum Arthropoda; class Insecta; order Lepidoptera; family Saturniidae; genus Actias; species Actias luna. The sequence goes on along the minus strand of JAZHAC010000006.1, from coordinate 7,397,539 downwards.
AAAAAATATGTAAGACACGCTTCGTTAGGTAAATCATATGTAAGTAACGTTTGACAGCCTTAGAATCTTGATCTATTGATTCCTCCACCCCACTTCCACTTATTCTTTGGCTTCGGCTTTTTTTATACCAGTCAAAACTGTATATATCCATGTTAAAATAAGCCATATCAGCCCAAACAGAATACAGCTGTTGTAAAAATTTGAGGAGTTCCCTGCCATTATCTACTATTTACATGATCAAATCAGATGTGAAGTACAATATATTTTATTTTTATAGAAACTGCAGGTTATGCCAAGTTTTTATTAAAATCGGCTGACGGGAAGTGAGAGTAATTCATACATATAAGCGCTGTTTATCCATTCCTTCCTTTTTACCACCCTTAGAGTAGGATTTTTTTCTTCAAATATTTATTATACCACTTTAAAACAATACTCATTCGAATAAAACATAAAATATTGAAATCGGTTTAAAATCGACGTAAATACGTAAAAAAGAATTGGGTGAAAGTCAAGTAAGTGGTATTCATCACATAAAAAATAATCATTAAAATCGGTAGTCAAATGACGAAGATATCGACTAATATACATAAAAAAACTAAATACAGTTGAGCGCAGTACATCCTCGTTTTTTGAAGTCGGTTAATAAAAGCATTTAATTTTTATAACGGGATGTAAGACTAATTTCTAAAGTAATTAATAAACAACATTAAAATTAAAAAATACGGGCAAACATAGTAGTAATACCAAATTGCTAGACCTTTACAAATGGTAATAATTTTTTTTTAAATATTGAAACCATTTTCTCTAATAAATGGGCATAACAATGCCACCAGCGATAAATAAATAACCTACATATTTTTATATATGATAACTTTATCAATCTAATTTGTCATCATTTTAGTAACAAAAATAAAGTAAAGAAATAAAACTGCACGGTTTGCCAAACGGCTAAAGCAGTTCCCTTGCTGCAAACTATATAGGAATGCATCAGATTCCTGATTATATATACGATTTTTTGATTAAAATGTTTTAAAAATACAATTAATTGTCTATTATAAACACTACGCAACGAGCCGGCAAATTTTTTGGTACTCATTGTCGTTCAGGAGTAGTTTATTAGTATGGCTTTGCTCGCTAATGATTGTTACAATCTTATCTTATATAAAGAGAAGATATTATTCTTACTTACAAAATTCATGTTTGCAGTTCTAGAAGAATAGACTCTGTTATTACTGTCCAGTAATTTGTGATTATATATATGGTTACAAATAGAGATATTAATAAATTATCAATTAAAATTCTAACTAAAGTTGTAACTAAATTGGTCAACGTTTTGGCGCTTTGGTTTTATTTGTTCTACTTCAGAGGTTTCGGAATTCCTCAACATTAAAATATTATTTTATAATAGGTATATGTTTTTTTTAAGTTACGTTATATTTATATAATCAATATCCCAACGAATTTGTACATTTGTGAATTTATCCTGTAATTCTTACAGTTTATTGTCTGTCTATGTGTAAAATGATTTAGATCAAGGATAAGATGCATTTTGACACAAAAATTATACTTTGAAATTGCATACGGAAAATTTGTCGTAGATTTTATGGTTTAATTTACAATAAGTCCACATATGAATATATAATTTCAAGTAAATAACTAATATGTCATAAAAAATAATGGGTTATTGATTGCAGTCCAACGTTACGTAAGATAGAGTTAACACTGTTTTATAGTAAAATCAAAAGGTATCTTACCAAGAGGTATAAAAAAAGTCACCAAAAATATTTCTCGTATATTTAACAAAATAAACTTGTGCAATATGTAGCACTCTTACAAAATAAGTGAACTGTAGGACTCATTTTACCCTTTCCGACTATCAAGCAATTTCTTTGGGATCCTCTTCTGAAATTGGAAATAGTTATTAAGCTTAACATGAAAAGGCACTTCTGAAAACTCCAGACATGAATTTTTTTTTATGTTTAAACTGCTCATATTGTATTAGGGAATTATAATTGTTTCGTGACTATAGCGAATAAAACAAAAACATTTCCAGCAAATCTATTTATCAAATAATTCATTGTTTTAGCGTTTGGTCATACTTATCTGATGTAAATGTGTGATGTGATGATGTGGCTCAAGATGAAAAACAATTTCAGTCGACCGAGTAAAATCAAATCCTACAAAAAAAACACCACTCAGAAAGACCCTTAATGCCACTGATAAAACAAGTGTACATATTGATCGGTTTACGGAAGTGGTGTAACAATTTAATAAAAAAATCCTATAAATTGTGAAGTTATTATGTTAGTTGTTTGGAAAGCAATAAAATGTATCGGGAATTGGAATAATGATGATGTTTTCAACTAATATGCCAAATGTGTACAGCACGTGTACTTGAATACTGTATCAAACATGGAAGGTTCCTTACAGGCACAGACGCCAGCAATACCCGGATTGTTAGATAACTGCAACAAATGATGACGTCCATTGCGACGTATCCATTCGACGTAACAATAGTTGTACCTAGCTTTTTATTGCTTATGTATGATTGAGCATATACGGAGACACGAGAACATCAACAAGTATGTAAGTAAGTATTATTAATATACTGCACCTTGTGAATTCCGGAGCTACCGAATTTTTTTTATAAAAATATGCTTAAAGAAAAATATGTTTGTATAATTCTGCGATGATACGTTTTTGTATAAATCATTTTATAACATATTCATAAATTAGACACCTAAGTGTAATTAGTAACGCTTGGTTATTATTATGAAGCATATTTATGTAATTAAAGACGTAGTTCAGACTACAAATATTTCAGCCAAAATGACTCGTGTCCTAAGGATTCCATATATCTAGTGATTAAATGACTTATTACAAATTATTCAACTTTGTTTTTGTTTTTTTTTTTTTTTTTGTATATTCTTAAAATTTTCTTAAGCCTATTGGTCTTTCTGTCTGTCCGTTGGTATGCTTATAACTTAAGAAACTCTTAACCTATTTCGATTGAATATATTGTAGTGTTTCGATATAAACATTTAGTCTGAAAGACGGTGGTGACTAATAGTGACATGAACAAAAATAATAATATTTTTTTATTACACACTCTAGTAAAAGGTACAAAAACTGTTGACAAAAGCTGCAGCAAAAACAATGGAAATAAATACATAGTTACAATTTGTGTGAAATCTGGAGTCTGAAAAAGGTACGATAACCTGAACTACAGATATACAGACCCTCGTTCTCTAATATTTCCTGAAATTCTCTTATTGTTATGCACAAAAAATTAGAGCCAACACAGTTTTAAAGAAATTATTGTTATTAGACTTTCTGTGTTACTGTATGAAAGTGTTAATAACCAATTATAAATAATACGTTTTACTCACTGTTTAGTTAATTCGTAAATTTTAAGAATAGGGTTGATTTCATTATATATATGGTATGATATGAGAATCTAAAAAACAGAAGAATTTATGTGAAAATTGTAGATGACGCATTTATTGAAGTGAGTAATATATTGATCGATCGTGCGTGGTAAGGATAGTTTATAAGTGAAAAAGTTGTTTTATAGTAAGAAGATTTGAGTGTTATATAACTCTACTTTAGCAAATCTAAACAGCAGAGACAAGCTTACATTCAAAACTGCACTTTGAGCAGGCTCCAATTTTATTAAGGCAGTTTTAGCGGCCCAACCCGAAATGTGATGCAATGTGCATGAATGAGCACTTTATTGCACTTTTTGTTTGTACATTGGAGAGCTTATTATTGGATAGTTATTATAGGTAAGGAAATGGATACACCCATGTGCAATACGTCAAAGAAAATAACATAAAAATGTAAAAGAAGAACTTTATCAACGCACTACAAATGAAGAAATTGGACTTAATATTAAGTATATCAAGGGCATACCAAAACAGTTACACCTAAAGAAACGCAAGTTGCATATACATCAAAGGAAACTATTTAACACTAATCTCGTCCAAATAAAAAATAACTTACCGAATAGTTAATAAATACTCAGATATTGTTTTTACAAAAAAATCTTTAAAATGTTTTATGTCAACGCTCGTATTATCGTTAAACCAAGAAAATTTGACAGTCTTAGATGTATTATTGCTAACCTACAAATAACTACACATGTTATTATACTTTCGGAAACATGGATTAAGAATGAAGATGAGTCAAAAATAATCCAAATACTCTCATATACCCATTACTAAAAAAAATTGACAAATCAAAAGGAGGTAGAGTGTCAATCTCTGTGCACAACGACCTCAAACATCACGTATATATTAATTATCTCTGGTTATACGTAAATAAATTTTCTCTTAACATTGGCACTTTCTATATATCCAATAAAATGAATATGGATAACTTTCTCGAGGTATATAGCCAACAATTACATGAAATGGAACGAGCAATAGTGATTGGCCATTATAACTTAGACTTACTTAACCCGGATTCAGCGACACGTACTTACAAGAACACTCTAAAAGAGGACAACTACAAAATTCTGAATAAAATAATTCCCAAACATTGTACTTGTGAAACAATCTCAACTAATTCTGCTACATCACGTTTCTTGTAACTTAGGTGAAAATAATTTTCATTTTGTTACTGTGGAATACTCAATGTCTGACCACAATTACTGGAGATAAAGCAATACCAACAACCATCTATTATAAAACAGAAATACAGTACAGTCGACTAAAATAAACTTTATCGATGTCTGGATGAAGGTCTTAAAAATTATGAAGAGCAGAATTACAGTCTTGTTTAAAAAAAAGCAGAATTATGAAAGTTAATTTTCTGAATACTCCACAGCAAGACTGGATTAAAAAAGATCAATTAGAAGAAGTTTAAAAAGGTTTGAAGAAAATTTAAGCAAACCAGGAAAAATGTGGCAGCTTATAGACGATTTGTCGGAAAATAAATTGCGTGACAGAAGTAGACCGGACAAACTTATGGCGGAAGCTGGAACTATCATAGATCAAAAAGAAATACGTGAAAGTTTCACATATGATATCCAAAAAACCAAATGAAACTCGAATCGTAGAAGAATGTAGACTCACGAATGAAACGGAATTACAGTTTTTGAAACTCGGAACTACGATGGAAGATATTACTATAATTAAATATTTAGACAGCAATACTGCATGTGGCATTGATGTTATTAGTGCAAAAACTATTAAATGCGTAAAATATATATTTACTAAGAAACTTACAGCCTGCATTAACTATTGTATTGCACGAGGTAATTTTTCCTAATGTTTTAAAAAATAGCAAAAATTGTACCAGTTCATATATCAAGCAGTAAATTTGACCAATCAAATTACCGACCTATATCGGTTCTGTCTGTGATTTATAAAAATTTTAAAAAGATTCTTTGCAACCGATTAGAATCTTTCCTTAAATCAAAAAGCTTCCTCTACGCTAAACAGTATGGTTTTAGATCTCAATCAAATAGTCTCGTCGCTACAATTGATCTTCTAACTAAAATTAAAAATAAAGTTGATCAAAAACCGTCTTAGGTAATATTTATCGAACTTAGAAAAGCTTTTGGTACAATAAATCATGATTCTGACTATTTAGTCATAAAACTCTTGGTCTTCAGCTAGATCAAGCATCCCAGCACTTATCAAATCATCAAATTTTTTTAGCCATATCAGAATATGAACTTGCGTTAATCCTCGTTTTTGTAATTATTAAATCAGTAATTACTGTCATTAACTTATAAACCTTTAATCGAGATGCTCGGGCGGTTAGATCATGTCTGTCAGTAGCTCTTGGTCCTGGTATATTTATATGAATCGCAGTACAATTACTTAGCAAAATGTGTGAGTAATCACCGGTTTTATTTATACACTTTTATATTATCCATCATCATTTGATTAAGACTTTCTATCAACAAAATCTATAACGAACATATCCTTCTGTGTGTAGATAAATATAAAATTTTAAAAATAATATATAAAAATGCCTACAGTAGAAGTATCATACAGGTATGCCTTCAAATTCGTTTTTTTTTTATTAATACCAAACTAATTTTGAAGAAGTTTTAAACACGAGAATTACGTTCAATTAATTGTTACGCATTACCATAAAATATAATCAGTAAAATATGTTTTCGGTGGCAATCACTGTCATATAAACAAACAAACAAACGATATATATACATATACTAGAAATAATATCCGAACACTATAGAGTCCCTTGAAGTTGTTCATTAGTCAGAGGAGAACTAAAATAAATAAATTTACAATCATGTTTCACATCAAAGAATGACTGTGTATTCCATTGATGAAATTTGAAGATCGTATCAGATTATAATGCTTATCAAATGACGTGTGTCCGAATGAATTAGGTTAGAGCCTGCATCGCTTGGTTTAAATAAACCTACAGTACCAGTATCTTCTGTTTCAGTTTTAGTACGCAATAATGACAGTGTGGGTTCTGATGGCTTTTGCTTCAGTGACGACCGTTGCTAATGCAGAACCAGAAGCTTTGGGAAACCTAGAGGCTGCACCACAGTTGCGAACGAAAAGAAACCTTAATAAATTTAATTATTTAATATTATTATTATTAATTATTTAATATAATTTAATGTCTTTTAATTAGATGAAATTTAAATATATTTAACATGTTTTTTGGTTTTTTCTTTAATTAGTTTAATTTCCTTAATATTAACCAACCGTAACGAAGTATGTACGTGACCTTCTATGTGAAATCTCATTCGGTGAGACAAGAAATATAATTATTTATTTATAATTACAATAGTTATACAGCTCGTTGCGTATTCTTCATGGCCAATTAATTGTATTATTTTACCATTTCAACCAAGAAAACGTATATATAAACAGAAACCTAATGTATTCCTAACAAGTAATTTTCGAGATCGACAAACATGAACTTCGTAAGTATTTTTTATATTTTTTTACTGTTCATTGATTAGAGCCCAATAGGGTAACACGGTAAATTTAGAGGGAAAGTGGTTATAACGTGCAACTGTCGGACGACATCTATAGTTGCTTGGTGAAACGTTTTCAACTAAAGGATATGCCCTTGTAAGATGCCCTTGCACCATGCTAAGGTTTCATCTCAAAGTTTTAATTCAGTGAAAGCTTAGGCCCCATCTACATTGTCAACACATTTGAAACTATGCGACCAATTGCTTCGGTACTGGTATGTTTATTATATGAATCAGTTAAGTAAATAGAATATTAATAACTAACTCTACCGACACCTCAACGCTTGTTTACTAGTACGCATTAGATCATCTGCATAAATAAATATATAGTTCTCTCTATACGACGACCTTTCTTAAATATACTGATCACGATTTTAAAATAAATACTTTTCGGTTTTAATGTTTAAAGACGACAGCAAGATTCTGTTTTTATTTGTGACTAGTGTTGCCCAAAAGCAAGACCAAGAAAAAGGTTAAGCCAGTTTTTATTTCTGAAAGTTCGTTTACCGATAACAGATTCACGTGTTGTGTAGGCCATGCTCCGAACGGTAAATGAGCCATGAAATGCCATGAAACCAAAAATCGTTGTCAACTAGTTTACTTGGGATCACTGGCCGGGAGATAACATCCAGAGGATTTTCACCTCCAGATTTATGTAACCAATGTGTGGCCGCTAAATCTTCGTTAATAGCGGAGTTTCGATTAGTGAACAACTTTTGCAATCTGTATGCTGGAGCGCGGATCTAATACAGTGTTACCTTGGATTCCAAAAAGGCAATAATTTTATCTATGTGTGTCACACTCATAGAGTCACGTACAGTCACTATCAAATTGGACAAGAGGAGTGCTGCATAAAGTTTAAAGCGTGATAGGGTGATAGTTTTATTCTCGGAAGCTACTTTAGATTTTGAGCAAAGCAACATTACTTGACTTATGTCACTAGCGTCATGGCGTCATACTCGAAGATAGATAACGGCGCCCTAACATTATCAGTATCAGTATCAGTAAAACCTAAAAGGGCGATATTTTTTGAAGAGTTTGTAATTCCTCTATGAAGATAATTTTGATTTTTTTCTAATAAATGAAATTCATTTTGCATTTGTGTCCATTGTCAATTTCCATTGTCCATTTAATGTGAGCTGTCATCTCATCACCCCAGTCTAAAATGAATTTCCAGCATTCTTGTAAAGACCGTTTTCATTGGGTTTCCATTTAAGTCCTATATTGTAATGCTTAATTCAATGGTATTGGTAAATCACGTTATAAAATTTAACCCTCCGGCTTTCAAAGTTGTATGAATTCGTAATACAATTATTTAGCTTCATCAACAAACGAAACAGATGAAATATAAGCACTCATCGTTTGCGAGTTGGCACACAATGTGCATTATAAGGTAAGGCGAACATGCTAGGATGAAGGTTACGAAATTAAATGAATAGGTCGGAATTTCGTCATTAGAATTATAGCGATAAAGAATACGTTGAAAGTTGTGATATTTTCGAATGTTTTTTTAATAGTAAATCTGACGTAGTAGTAGTAGTAGACAACGTATACATTTAGAATTGGTTACATACTAGACTTCTGAAATGGTCTTAGCAGCATTTAAACACCTTATAGGCAAACGCGGACCTGCGTCAGTGATTTTGACTGATGGACATACTAATTTCATTAGCGCTAAAAGAAAGTTTATCGAATTACACGCTAGTTTTTCAGAGATATACAACATATATCTCAATCAAAATCTTGCAGAATGCAATAAAATCGGATTCAATTTAACTCAACCCTCCTTACGCATCTCACTTCGGGAGTATATATGAGAGTTAATATTATAATGTTAATGTTATAAATATTAATTTATGAAGAATTAAGTACTGTTTTAGGATTAACGGGAATCTTAATAGAAGTCCGCTTTGTATGCTAAGCTCAGACCCTACTGAGATAGAGGCTCTGACGCCATCACATTATTTGAATATTACCCCTCTAAAATATTTACCCGATCAGGATGTTCATCGCATGCCCGATAGTAAACTTATCACGAATTGCTTAATAAACTTATGCAATCTTACTGCCATAGATGGAAGTTAGAATATTTGACATCACTTCAATACAGGCACAAATAGATTACTCCATTTAACTCCGTACGCAAAAGTCTTGTAGTCATTATAAAACATGATAATTCACCCACAATGAGCTGGCCGATTGTAATCATTGTAGAGGTTTATTTTTGTAATATGGTCAAAATTAAGGCAAAACTGAAAATTAGGTTTGAAGTGTTCATAGACTGTGTCCGCTACCGCTTCAATAGACTGGCTAAAATCCAATTTTTTAATTAAGATATTTTAAATTTATTACACGCTTAAGAGCTCTTCGATATAATCTCTTCCTCTCCGTTCAACTAGAGTTAGGTGCCTCAGCTTCACGGTGACTCCTATTGAATTGCCAACCAAAAAACTTTGCGTATCCTATTATTTCTCTTTTCCAATACACAGTATAAAAATAATATATAAACTTCTCCAAAGCATTCATCCTTACACTGTTCGTTTTATTTCGTGTAAATAATAAAATAATCGTATAATCGTATAAATAAGAGAAATGCAGCTGAATGTATTATTTAGTGATTGAATTATTTTTCTAGGAAATTATGCGTGTAATCGTACTTACTTGTCTGACCACCAAGCAATGCAGTCCAGCAATGAAAACACAGTCGCCCCAGTATGAAGAGTGTAGCTAGGAACACGTACTAGCACATAACGTGTTCCAACAGAGTCCTAATTTGTAGATATCTCTAAAGTCCAAGAATTCCGGTGAATCTGAATTTGAATTTAAATAATTATTAGACGGGATAGACCAGTTAATAACTGATCGACTGCAAACCTGTACATATTAATAAAAATACCATATGTTTCATAATGAAGATTTCCTATTTAAATAATGGAGTATGTACATATATATTTATTTTTATACCATTCAAATAACAACTGTGAGAAATATATGTAGTGTTTTTCATTTCAGTTAAAGTACGCAATGATGATGGCGTTGGTCGTGCTGGCCTTTGTTTCTGCATCCGCTATCGCTAACGCAGAACCAGTCGCCATGGAACCTTTAGACACTGAGCCTCAGGGTATTTTTGACGTGTTTCGGTAATATAATTAAAGAAAAAAGACGTAACAGACATTATATCATTTTTTTTTTGGTTAAAGACTGTAAAAATATTAATTTTATTAATGTAAATTTATAGATTCCCTTTGATAAAACCAAAAGATATTATACTTCCTTAAATGTTGGCTCATTAAATATAACACTATTTAAATTGTTTTTCTTTTCAACCTTAGTAAGATTCCCTGTTTTTTTTTTTAGTTAAGGTTTAGCGTTATGACCACAATCTCATCTGATGTTAAGTGGCGATGTGGTACAAGATGGTGGTCAAGTGTAACTGCCGGAACACACCTATAGGTATTTGGCGGCAGATTTGCAACTTGAGGGTGGTAGCTAGCCAGGCAGGCATTAGAAAAAGCCCTACCACCAAACAGCTCAAGCTCATTGTAGGTGGATTCGAACCCACGACTCTTGACGAGGCGTCCGTACACACTACCAACTGAGCTATCATAGCTTCAAAATGTTGCTTTATTATATAATTTTTCTTAATAATCTATTATACCTTAAATTATTTGAACTTCTTGTCCCCAGCAACTACATATAACCCTAACTTATTACTGAACCATGGTTAGCTTACGCGATGACAATTTGCTATATATATCAAAGTAGTTTTAGTTGAGAAGTATATTTGTTCTATTAAATTAGTATTAGGTAATGAAGGGGATAGTTCGCGCAATAATATCAAGATGTATAAATTTATACAGAATCCAATAGTAGAAGTAGCGCGTCGCGCAAGCATTGGTGGCTAACCGAGTGTGCGCTTCTATCGAACCTCGGATTTGATAGGTACGCAGTTTATTTCAGCAACCTTCCATTTATAACACTTATATCTAGCATAGACGGAATATAATATAACTGTAATATTTTGGAAACAAAAATACAAAAAATACTTTCGTAGAAACAATTCCAAACAACTGTATGCAAAGAATACAAAGAAATTATTATTATTTACAGGAAATTTATTAATAATAGATGAGTTACAAATACTTTTGAAAATAAGTTGTACACACATATATGCATATTATTAAATAATGTATGCACTAATTACCTAGTAACTAATGTACGTACACAGGTTCCAACAGCCTTGATATTTTTCATCTTAAAGCATTTTTCGTATAAAAATGTCACTCAGACATAAGCTCACCATATACAAAGTATACACCCGTCCCATACTTACCTACAGTTGCCCCGTATTCGCTCACGCTTCGCACACCACCCTTCGCAAACTACAAGTTCTGCAAAATAAATTCATGCGTATAGCCGTCCAAGCCCCTCCGTACGTCCGTAATGTAGATCTCCATAAAGATATGGATATTCCGTCCATATATGCATATATCAAAGACCTTACAAAGCAATTCTTCGAAAAAGCCGAAGTTCATCTCAACCCCAAAATAGTACACGCAGTGAGCTACAATGCTAATCCGCCCGCCAAAGGTTTCGCGCGCCGGCCACGTAATTGCTTCACTGATCCCGTTGATAAAATAACGAGATTGAACGCACTTCTTTCTACCGTCGCCACCAACCGTACGTGTCCACGTACATGCCCGCGTAACCGCCGCCCTCGCCGCCGAGGCCGAGCGGTTAATTTCGCTCCCGCACACCCGCCGCGGCCTCCCTCTGCAGACGCTTGAGCCTAGGATCGATCCTCCGGATAGGAGCCCTCAAGTGACTCTGCTCGCGCGATACAATGACACTCTACATCACTGAAAGTACATCATCACACCGCATACCATCCATGCACACCTACACGTTAAGTACACGGTTCTGTAAGGGACTACCCCCACGATCCTTGTTTGTTTTTCCCGCAGCATCCCAAGCCGAGGTTCGGCCATTCTGGCACCCTTGCGCTCGCTGCCTTGGAGCTGAGTGCCCTCAGCACTCGCCCCAAAAAGTTCGGTGAATCTGTCAAAGCCCTTACGGATAAGAGCGTATGACAAAAAAAAAAAAAAAGAATCTATAGTTTATTTATAAGTCGATTATGCCCATATTTAAAACGCTCACACTGGCCCTAGTCTACGTCAAGCTTTGCTTAGGTGAAATGATTGGATTATTGCAGCAAGGAGTAAGATACGGAAAGGCATCAAAATTGTAATAATTGTTTTAAAGTGAATCCAAAAGGTTACTTTCACTATTATGTGAGACTTACCCGAAATTCGAGTAAGTGATGTTAAAAGCTTTATTTTCACAGGCTTCGGCTATGCAGGTCCATTTTATGTAACATCTTATCGCCTTCGAGGTGTAAAGAGCATCAAAGCATATGTTTCCCTGTTTATTTGCTTAACAACGAAAGCGTTACAGGTAGAATTGGTTTCAGACTTGACTTCCGAAATGTCCTTAGCAGCATTTAAACGTTTTATAAGCAGACGCCGACCTGTGTCACTGATTTTGAGTTACGGAAGTACTAATTTCGTTGGCGCTAAAAGAGAACTGGATAAATTACACGCTCATTTAATGTCAGAGACATACAATAAATATCTTAATCAAAATTGTGCAGATTTACACATTCAATTTTAACACAATCCGCCGTTCGTACGTCACTTCTTTAGAGCTTTACCCTTGTAAATACGGTATAAATAGGGTTGCTAAATCAAGATAAAAACTGGAAATTATGTTCAAAGTGTTCATAGACTGTGTCCACCAATAGCGTTTGTACTTTATTATGTAGATTTGTATAAATCAATATACAAATACACGACTATAAACTTAGAAATAAAATATACTTTAGTATTGACGGTGGTTTATATCAACAGAAAAATATACATCACAGTAATTTTATCTATACATTTATTAAAAACTGAGATATATTAGATATAAATATATTACACCGTTTTTGCACATTATAAATTGTAATATTTATAACCGGAAATCTACAATTGTAAATATAAATTAATACAAAACTTTTAGATTTTGTATTTAATGTATTCAATAACGACCGTTTATCCCATCATAAATAATTGAGGCGCTGATTCTTGTGTTTCCATGGCTTCTGGTACTGCGTTGACACTGGCTGTGGCTGAAGCAAAGGCCAGTACGACCCAGGCCATCATCATTACGTACTTCAACTAAAAAGATAAACATTACATTTGTAGTTCTTCTCGTTATCTCGTATATCTGTGTCTTTGACGATATTGTCAAATGATATTAGGTGCAGTATAGTTTAACTCTAACGTATACATCAACAAGGACAAATAGTTTCTAAGCTTTAAAGTTTATTCTTAGATTATTTAAGTGTTGCTTACAGAAATAAATAAACAAAAATTTTTATTAATTTATTATATATATTATTTATATTTATTTTATTAATAAATAGTCTTCGGCAATTTTAAACTTTTGAGCTGAGCTAATAATTTACTTGTTTATTACTTTTTAGTGTTCATTTTATTTTGAAGTCGGTTCAGGTTTATTCTTATAATATTAGATTTTTCGATCTTTAGTGTAAATAAATGTACCTTATGTACATAAGGAAATCACCTACTGAGTACCATTTGTTGGTCGAACTTAAAATATTAGAAAGGCGTATATTTATTACATAAAGAACACTAAAGGTACTGCCAGCGTTAGGGTGAACAAGAATAGAGAAACTCAAGATAAACGGTATTGCGCTTTTTGAACTTAGAAAACTACTTAGCGGGAGTCACATGATCAAAAAGCATTAACAAAAATGGAAAGATTCGGACAATTGTAAAAAATATGTAAGACACGCTTCGTTAGGTAAATCATATGTAAGTAACGTTTGACAGCCTTAGAATCTTGATCTATTGATTCCTCCACCCCACTTCCACTTATTCTTTGGCTTCGGCTTTTTTTATACCAGTCAAAACTGTATATATCCATGTTAAAATAAGCCATATCAGCCCAAACAGAATACAGCTGTTGTAAAAATTTGAGGAGTTCCCTGCCATTATCTACTATTTACATGATCAAATCAGATGTGAAGTACAATATATTTTATTTTTATAGAAACTGCAGGTTATGCCAAGTTTTTATTAAAATCGGCTGACGGGAAGTGAGAGTAATTCATACATATAAGCGCTGTTTATCCATTCCTTCCTTTTTACCACCCTTAGAGTAGGAATTTTTTCTTCAAATATTTATTATACCACTTTTAAACAATACTCATTCGAATAAAACATAAAATATTGAAATCGGTTTAAAATCGACGTAAATACGTAAAAAAGAATTGGGTGAAAGTCAAGTAAGTGGTATTCATCACATAAAAAATAATCATTAAAATCGGTAGTCAAATAACGAAGATATCGACTAATATACATAAAAAAACTACATACAGTTGAGCGCAGTACATCCTCGTTTTTTGAAGTCGGTTAATAAAAGCATTTAATTTTTATAACGGGATGTAAGACTAATTTCTAAAGTAATTAATAAACAACATTAAAATTAAAAAATACGGGCAAACATAGTAGTAATACCAAATTGCTAGACCTTTACAAATGGTAAAAAATTTTTAAATATTGAAACCATTTTCTCTAATAAATGGGCATAACAATGCCACCAGCGATAAATAAATAACCTACATATTTTTATATATGATAACTTTATCAATCTAATTTGTCATCATTTTAGTAACAAAAATAAAGTAAAGAAATAAAACTGCACGGTTTGCCAAACGGCTAAAGCAGTTCCCTTGCTGCAAACTATATAGGAATGCATCAGATTCCTGATTATATATACGATTTTTTGATTAAAATGTTTTAAAAATACAATTCATTGTCTATTATAAACACTACGCAACAAGCCGGCAAATTTTTTGGTACTCATTGTCGTTCAGGAGTAGTTTATTAGTATGGCTTTGCTCGCTAATGATTGTTACAATCTTATCTTATATAAAGAGAAGATATTATTCTTACTTACAAAATTCATGTTTGCACTTCTAGAAGAATAGACTCTGTTATTACTGTCCAGTAATTTGTGATTATATATATGGTTACAAATAGAGATATTAATAAATTATCAATTAAAGTTCTAACTAAAGTTGTAACTAAATTGGTCAACGTTTTGGCGCTTTGGTTTTATTTGTTCTACTTCAGAGGTTTCGGAATTCCTCAACATTAAAATATTATTTTATAATAGGTATATGTTTTTTTTAAGTTACGTTATATTTATATAATCAATATCCCAACGAATTTGTACATTTGTGAATTTATCCTGTAATTCTTACAGTTTATTGTCTGTCTATGTGTAAAATGATTTAGATCAAGGATAAGATGCATTTTGACACAAAAATTATACTTTGAAATTGCATACGGAAAATTTGTCGTAGATTTTATGGTTTAATTTACAATAAGTCCACATATGAATATATAATTTCAAGTAAATAACTAATATGTCATAAAAAATAATGGGTTATTGATTGCAGTCCAACGTTACGTAAGATAGAGTTAACACTGTTTTATAGTAAAATCAAAAGGTATCTTACCAAGAGGTATAAAAAAAGTCACCAAAAATATTTCTCGTATATTTAACAAAATAAACTTGTGCAATATGTAGCACTCTTACAAAATAAGTGAACTGTAGGACTCATTTTACCCTTTCCGACTATCAAGCAATTTCTTTGGGATCCTCTTCTGAAATTGGAAATAGTTATTAAGCTTAACATGAAAAGGCACTTCTGAAAACTCCAGACATGAATTTTTTTTTATGTTTAAACTGCTCATATTGTATTAGGGAATTATAATTGTTTCGTGACTATAACGAATAAACCAAAAACATTTCCAGCAAATCTATTTATCAAATAATTCATTGTTTTAGCGTTTGGTCATACTTATCTGATGTAAAGTGATGATGTGGCTCAAGATGAAAAACAATTTCAGTCGACCGAGTAAAATCAAATCCTACAAAAAAAACACCACTCAGAAAGACCCTTAATGCCACTGATAAAACAAGTGTACATATTGATCGGTTTACGGAAGTGGTGTAACAATTTAATAAAAAAATCCTATAAATTGTGAAGTTATTATGTTAGTTGTTTGGAAAGCAATAAAATGTATCGGGAATTGGAATAATGATGATGTTTTCAACTAATATGCCAAATGTGTACAGCACGTGTACTTGAATACTGTATCAAACATGGAAGGTTCCTTACAGGCACAGACGCCAGCAATACCCGGATTGTTAGATAACTGCAACAAATGATGACGTCCATTGCGACGTATCCATTCGACGTAACAATAGTTGTACCTAGCTTTTTATTGCTTATGTATGATTGAGCATATACGGAGACACGAGAACATCAACAAGTATGTAAGTAAGTATTATTAATATACTGCACCTTGTGAATTCCGGAGCTACCGAATTTTTTTTATAAAAATATGCTTAAAGAAAAATATGTTTGTATAATTCTGCGATGATACGTTTTTGTATAAATCATTTTATAACATATTCATAAATTAGACACCTAAGTGTAATTAGTAACGCTTGGTTATTATTATGAAGCATATTTATGTAATTAAAGACGTAGTTCAGACTACAAATATTTCAGCCAAAATGACTCGTGTCCTAAGGATTCCATATATCTAGTGATTAAATGACTTATTACAAATTATTCAACTTTGTTTTTGTTTTTTTTTTTTTTTTTTGTATATTCTTAAAATTTTCTTAAGCCTATTGGTCTTTCTGTCTGTCCGTTGGTATGCTTATAACTTAAGAAACTCTTAACCTATTTCGATTGAATATATTGTAGTGTTTCGATATAAACATTTAGTCTGAAAGACGGTGGTGACTAATAGTGACATGAACAAAAATAATAATATTTTTTTATTACACACTCTAGTAAAAGGTACAAAAACTGTTGACAAAAGCTGCAGCAAAAACAATGGAAATAAATACATAGTTACAATTTGTGTGAAATCTGGAGTCTGAAAAAGGTACGATAACCTGAACTACAGATATACAGACCCTCGTTCTCTAATATTTCCTGAAATTCTCTTATTGTTATGCACAAAAAATTAGAGCCAACACAGTTTTAAAGAAATTATTGTTATTAGACTTTCTGTGTTACTGTATGAAAGTGTTAATAACCAATTATAAATAATACGTTTTACTCACTGTTTAGTTAATTCGTAAATTTTAAGAATAGGGTTGATTTCATTATATATATGGTATGATATGAGAATCTAAAAAACAGAAGAATTTATGTGAAAATTGTAGATGACGCATTTATTGAAGTGAGTAATATATTGATCGATCGTGCGTGGTAAGGATAGTTTATAAGTGAAAAAGTTGTTTTATAGTAAGAAGATTTGAGTGTTATATAACTCTACTTTAGCAAATCTAAACAGCAGAGACAAGCTTACATTCAAAACTGCACTTTGAGCAGGCTCCAATTTTATTAAGGCAGTTTTAGCGGCCCAACCCGAAATGTGATGCAATGTGCATGAATGAGCACTTTATTGCACTTTTTGTTTGTACATTGGAGAGCTTATTATTGGATAGTTATTATAGGTAAGGAAATGGATACACCCATGTGCAATACGTCAAAGAAAATAACATAAAAATGTAAAAGAAGAACTTTATCAACGCACTACAAATGAAGAAATTGGACTTAATATTAAGTATATCAAGGGCATACCAAAACAGTTACACCTAAAGAAACGCAAGTTGCATATACATCAAAGGAAACTATTTAACACTAATCTCGTCCAAATAAAAAATAACTTACCGAATAGTTAATAAATACTCAGATATTGTTTTTACAAAAAAATCTTTAAAATGTTTTATGTCAACGCTCGTATTATCGTTAAACCAAGAAAATTTGACAGTCTTAGATGTATTATTGCTAACCTACAAATAACTACACATGTTATTATACTTTCGGAAACATGGATTAAGAATGAAGATGAGTCAAAAATAATCCAAATACTCTCATATACCCATTACTAAAAAAAATTGACAAATCAAAAGGAGGTAGAGTGTCAATCTCTGTGCACAACGACCTCAAACATCACGTATATATTAATTATCTCTGGTTATACGTAAATAAATTTTCTCTTAACATTGGCACTTTCTATATATCCAATAAAATGAATATGGATAACTTTCTCGAGGTATATAGCCAACAATTACATGAAATGGAACGAGCAATAGTGATTGGCCATTATAACTTAGACTTACTTAACCCGGATTCAGCGACACGTACTTACAAGAACACTCTAAAAGAGGACAACTACAAAATTCTGAATAAAATAATTCCCAAACATTGTACTTGTGAAACAATCTCAACTAATTCTGCTACATCACGTTTCTTGTAACTTAGGTGAAAATAATTTTCATTTTGTTACTGTGGAATACTCAATGTCTGACCACAATTACTGGAGATAAAGCAATACCAACAACCATCTATTATAAAACAGAAATACAGTACAGTCGACTAAAATAAACTTTATCGATGTCTGGATGAAGGTCTTAAAAATTATGAAGAGCAGAATTACAGTCTTGTTTAAAAAAAAGCAGAATTATGAAAGTTAATTTTCTGAATACTCCACAGCAAGACTGGATTAAAAAAGATCAATTAGAAGAAGTTTAAAAAGGTTTGAAGAAAATTTAAGCAAACCAGGAAAAATGTGGCAGCTTATAGACGATTTGTCGGAAAATAAATTGCGTGACAGAAGTAGACCGGACAAACTTATGGCGGAAGCTGGAACTATCATAGATCAAAAAGAAATACGTGAAAGTTTCACATATGATATCCAAAAAACCAAATGAAACTCGAATCGTAGAAGAATGTAGACTCACGAATGAAACGGAATTACAGTTTTTGAAACTCGGAACTACGATGGAAGATATTACTATAATTAAATATTTAGACTGCAATACTGCATGTGGCATTGATGTTATTAGTGCAAAAACTATTAAATGCGTAAAATATATATTTACTAAGAAACTTACAGCCTGCATTAACTATTGTATTGCACGAGGTAATTTTTCCTAATGTTTTAAAAAATAGCAAAAATTGTACCAGTTCATATATCAAGCAGTAAATTTGACCAATCAAATTACCGACCTATATCGGTTCTGTCTGTGATTTATAAAAATTTTAAAAAGATTCTTTGCAACCGATTAGAATCTTTCCTTAAATCAAAAAGCTTCCTCTACGCTAAACAGTATGGTTTTAGATCTCAATCAAATAGTCTCGTCGCTACAATTGATCTTCTAACTAAAATTAAAAATAAAGTTGATCAAAAACCGTCTTAGGTAATATTTATCGAACTTAGAAAAGCTTTTGGTACAATAAATCATGATTCTGACTATTTAGTCATAAAACTCTTGGTCTTCAGCTAGATCAAGCATCCCAGCACTTATCAAATCATCAAATTTTTTTAGCCATATCAGAATATGAACTTGCGTTAATCCTCGTTTTTGTAATTATTAAATCAGTAATTACTGTCATTAACTTATAAACCTTTAATCGAGATGCTCGGGCGGTTAGATCATGTCTGTCAGTAGCTCTTGGTCCTGGTATATTTATATGAATCGCAGTACAATTACTTAGCAAAATGTGTGAGTAATCACCGGTTTTATTTATACACTTTTATATTATCCATCATCATTTGATTAAGACTTTCTATCAACAAAATCTATAACGAACATATCCTTCTGTGTGTAGATAAATATAAAATTTTAAAAATAATATATAAAAATGCCTACAGTAGAAGTATCATACAGGTATGCCTTCAAATTCGTTTTTTTTTTTATTAATACCAAACTAATTTTGAAGAAGTTTTAAACACGAGAATTACGTTCAATTAATTGTTACGCATTACCATAAAATATAATCAGTAAAATATGTTTTCGGTGGCAATCACTGTCATATAAACAAACAAACAAACGATATATATACATATACTAGAAATAATATCCGAACACTATAGAGTCCCTTGAAGTTGTTCATTAGTCAGAGGAGAACTAAAATAAATAAATTTACAATCATGTTTCACATCAAAGAATGACTGTGTATTCCATTGATGAAATTTGAAGATCGTATCAGATTATAATGCTTATCAAATGACGTGTGTCCGAATGAATTAGGTTAGAGCCTGCATCGCTTGGTTTAAATAAACCTACAGTACCAGTATCTTCTGTTTCAGTTTTAGTACGCAATAATGACAGTGTGGGTTCTGATGGCTTTTGCTTCAGTGACGACCGTTGCTAATGCAGAACCAGAAGCTTTGGGAAACCTAGAGGCTGCACCACAGTTGCGAACGAAAAGAAACCTTAATAAATTTAATTATTTAATATTATTATTATTAATTATTTAATATAATTTAATGTCTTTTAATTAGATGAAATTTAAATATATTTAACATGTTTTTTGGTTTTTTCTTTAATTAGTTTAATTTCCTTAATATTAACCAACCGTAACGAAGTATGTACGTGACCTTCTATGTGAAATCTCATTCGGTGAAACGAAAAATATAATTATTTATTTATAATTACAATAGTTATACAGCTCGTTGCGTATTCTTCATGGCCAATTAATTGTATTATTTTACCATTTCAACCAAGAAAACGTATATATAAACAGAAACCTAATGTATTCCTAACAAGTAATTTTCGTGATCGACAAACATGAACTTCGTAAGTATTTTTTATATTTTTTTACTGTTCATTGATTAGAGCCCAATAGGGTAACACGGTAAATTTAGAGGGAAAGTGGTTATAACGTGCAACTGTCGGACGACATCTATAGTTGCTTGGTGAAACGTTTTCAACTAAAGGATATGCCCTTGTAAGATGCCCTTGCACCATGCTAAGGTTTCATCTTAAAGTTTTAATTCAGTGAAAGCTTAGGCCCCATCTACATTGTCAACACATTTGAAACTATGCGACCAATTGCTTCGGTACTGGTATGTTTATTATATGAATCAGTTAAGTAAATAGAATATTAATAACTAACTCTACCGACACCTCAACGCTTGTTTACTAGTACGCATTAGATCATCTGCATAAATAAATATATAGTTCTCTCTATACGACGACCTTTCTTAAATATACTGATCACGATTTTAAAATAAATACTTTTCGGTTTTAATGTTTAAAGACGACAGCAAGATTCTGTTTTTATTTGTGACTAGTGTTGCCCAAAAGCAAGACCAAGAAAAAGGTTAAGCCAGTTTTTATTTCTGAAAGTTCGTTTACCGATAACAGATTTACGTGTTGTGTAGGCCATGCTCCGAACGGTAAATGAGCCATGAAATGCCATGAAACCAAAAATCGTTGTCAACTAGTTTACTTGGGATCACTGGCCGGGAGATAACATCCAGAGGATTTTCACCTCCAGATTTATGTAACCAATGTGTGGCCGCTAAATCTTCGTTAATAGCGGAGTTTCGATTAGTGAACAACTTTTGCAATCTGTATGCTGGAGCGCGGATCTAATACAGTGTTACCTTGGATTCCAAAAAGGCAATAATTTTATCTATGTGTGTCACACTCATAGAGTCACGTACAGTCACTATCAAATTGGACAAGAGGAGTGCTGCATAAAGTTTAAAGCGTGATAGGGTGATAGTTTTATTCTCGGAAGCTACTTTAGATTTTGAGCAAAGCAACATTACTTGACTTATGTCACTAGCGTCATGGCGTCATACTCGAAGATAGATAACGGCGCCCTAACATTATCAGTATCAGTATCAGTAAAACCTAAAAGGGCGATATTTTTTGAAGAGTTTGTAATTCCTCTATGAAGATAATTTTGATTTTTTTCTAATAAATGAAATTCATTTTGCATTTGTGTCCATTGTTAATTTCCATTGTCCATTTAATGTGAGCTGTCATCTCATCACCCCAGTCTAAAATGAATTTCCAGCATTCTTGTAAAGACCGTTTCATTGGGTTTCCATTTAAGTCCTATATTGTAATGCTTAATTCAATGGTATTGGTAAATCACGTTATAAAATTTAACCCTCCGGCTTTCAAAGTTGTATGAATTCGTAATACAATTATTTAGCTTCATCAACAAACGAAACAGATGAAATATAAGCACTCATCGTTTGCGAGTTGGCACACAATG
Source organism: Actias luna (assembly GCA_039707435.1). Lineage (NCBI taxonomy): Eukaryota > Metazoa > Arthropoda > Insecta > Lepidoptera > Saturniidae > Actias > Actias luna. Next base: position 7,375,388 of record JAZHAC010000006.1, on the reverse strand, counting down.
TGCATTATAAGGTAAGGCGAACATGCTAGGATGAAGGTTACGAAATTAAATGAATAGGTCGGAATTTCGTCATTAGAATTATAGCGATAAAGAATACGTTGAAAGTTGTGATATTTTCGAATGTTTTTTTAATAGTAAATCTGACGTAGTGGTAGTAGTAGACAACGTATACATTTAGAATTGGTTACATACTAGACTTCTGAAATGGTCTTAGCAGCATTTAAACACCTTATAGGCAAACGCGGACCTGCGTCAGTGATTTTGACTGATGGACATACTAATTTCATTAGCGCTAAAAGAAAGTTTATCGAATTACACGCTAGTTTTTCAGAGATATACAACATATATCTCAATCAAAATCTTGCAGAATGCAATAAAATCGGATTCAATTTAACTCAACCCTCCTTATGCATCTCACTTCGGGAGTATATATGAGAGTCATAAAAAAACAGTTAAAACTCATTTGAAAAGATCCATGGGGAGTAAATATTAATTTATGAAGAATTAAGTACTGTTTTAGGATTAACGGGATTCTTAATAGAAGTCCGCTTTGTATGCTAAGCTCAGACCCTACTGAGATAGAGGCTCTGACGCCATCACATTATTTGAATATTACCCCTCTAAAATATTTACCCGATCAGGATGTTCATCGCATGCCCGATAGTAAACTTATCACGAATTGCTTAATAAACTTATGCAATCTTACTGCCATAGATGGAAGTTAGAATATTTGACATCACTTCAATACAGGCACAAATAGATTACTCCATTTAACTCCGTACGCAAAAGTCTTGTAGTCATTATAAAACATGATAATTCACCCACAATGAGCTGGCCGATTGTAATCATTGTAGAGGTTTATTTTTGTAATATGGTCAAAATTAAGGCAAAACTGAAAATTAGGTTTGAAGTGTTCATAGACTGTGTCCGCTACCGCTTCAATAGACTGGCTAAAATCCAATTTTTTAATTAAGATATTTTAAATTTATTACACGCTTAAGAGCTCTTCGATATAATCTCTTCCTCTCCGTTCAACTAGAGTTAGGTGCCTCAGCTTCACGGTGACTCCTATTGAATTGCCAACCAAAAAACTTTGCGTATCATATTATTTCTCTTTTCCAATACACAGTATAAAAATAATATATAAACTTCTCCAAAGCATTCATCCTTACACTGTTCGTTTTATTTCGTGTAAATAATAAAATAATCGTATAATCGTATAAATAAGAGAAATGCAGCTGAATGTATTATTTAGTGATTGAATTATTTTTCTAGGAAATTATGCGTGTAATCGTACTTACTTGTCTGACCACCAAGCAATGCAGTCCAGCAATGAAAACACAGTCGCCCCAGTATGAAGAGTGTAGCTAGGAACACGTATTAGCACATAACGTGTTCCAACAGAGTCCTAATTTGTAGATATCTCTAAAGTCCAAGAATTCCGGTGAATCTGAATTTGAATTTAAATAATTATTAGACGGGATAGACCAGTTAATAACTGATCGACTGCAAACCTGTACATATTAATAAAAATACCATATGTTTCATAATGAAGATTTCCTATTTAAATAATGGAGTATGTACATATATATTTATTTTTATACCATTCAAATAACAACTGTGAGAAATATATGTAGTGTTTTTCATTTCAGTTAAAGTACGCAATGATGATGGCGTTGGTCGTGCTGGCCTTTGTTTCTGCATCCGCTATCGCTAACGCAGAACCAGTCGCCATGGAACCTTTAGACACTGAGCCTCAGGGTATTTTTGACGTGTTTCGGTAATATAATTAAAGAAAAAAGACGTAACAGACATTATATCATTTTGTTTTTGTTAAAGACTGTAAAAATATTAATTTTATTAATGTAAATTTATAGATTCCCTTTGATAAAACCAAAAGATATTATACTTCCTTAAATGTTGGCTCATTAAATATAACACTATTTAAATTGTTTTTCTTTTCAACCTTAGTAATATTCCCTGTTTTTTTTTAGTTAAGGTTTAGCGTTATGACCACAATCTCATGTGATGTTAAGTGGCGATGTGGTACAAGATGGTGGTCAAGTGTAACTGCCGGAACACACCTATAGGTATTTGGCGGCAGATTTGCAACTTGAGGGTGGTAGCTAGCCAGGCAGGCATTAGAAAAAGCCCTACCACCAAACAGCTCAAGCTCATTGTAGGTGGATTCGAACACACGACTCCTGACGCGGCGTCCGTACACACTACCAACTGACCTATCATAGCTTCAAAAATTTGCTTTATTATATAATTTTTCTTAATAATCTATTATACCTTAAATTATTTGAACTTCTTGTCCCCAGCAACTACATATAACCCTAACTTATTACTGAACCATGGTTAGCTTACGCGATGACAATTTGCTATATATATCAAAGTAGTTTTAGTTGAGAAGTATATTTGTTCTATTAAATTAGTATTAGGTAATGAAGGGGATAGTTCGCGCAATAATATCAAGATGTATAAATTTATACAGAATCCAATAGTAGAAGTAGCGCGTCGCGCAAGCATTGGTGGCTAACCGAGTGTGCGCTTCTATCGAACCTCGGATTTGATAGGTACGCAGTTTATTTCAGCAACCTTCCATTTATAACACTTATATCTAGCATAGACGGAATATAATATAACTGTAATATTTTGGAAACAAAAATACAAAAAATACTTTCGTAGAAACAATTCCAAACAACTGTATGCAAAGAATACAAAGAAATTATTATTATTTACAGGAAATTTATTAATAATAGATGAGTTACAAATACTTTTGAAAATAAGTTGTACACACATATATGCATATTATTAAATAATGTATGCACTAATTACCTAGTAACTAATGTACGTACACAGGTTCCAACAGCCTTGATATTTTTCATCTTAAAGCATTTTTCGTATAAAAATGTCACTCAGACATAAGCTCACCATATACAAAGTATACATCCGTCCCATACTTACCTACAGTTGCCCCGTATTCGCTCACGCTTCGCACACCACCCTTCGCAAACTACAAGTTCTGCAAAATAAATTCATGCGTATAGCCGTCCAAGCCCCTCCGTACGTCCGTAATGTAGATCTCCATAAAGATATGGATATTCCGTCCATATATGCATATATCAAAGACCTTACAAAGCAATTCTTACAAAATAGTACACGCAGTGAGCTACAATGCTAATCCGCACGCCAAAGGTTTCGCGCGCCGGCCACGTAATTGCTTCACTGATCCCGTCGATAAAATAACGAGATTGAACTGGCACCCTTGCGCTCGCTGCCTTGGAGCTGAGTGCCCTCAGCACTCGCCCCAAAAAGTTCGGTGAATCTGTCAAAGCCCTTACGGATAAGAGCGTATGACAAAAAAAAAAAAAAAGAATCTATAGTTTATTTATAAGTCGATTATGCCCATATTTAAAACGCTCACACTGGCCCTAGTCTACGTCAAGCTTTGCTTAGGTGAAATGATTGGATTATTGCAGCAAGGAGTAAGATACGGAAAGGCATCAAAATTGTAATACTTATTTTAAAGTGAATCCAAAAGGTTACTTTCACTATTATGTGAGACTTACCCGAAATTCGAGTAAGTGACGTTAAAAGTTTTATTTTCACAGGCTTCGGCTATGCAGGTCCATTTTATGTAACATCTTATCGCCTTCGAGGTGTAAAGAGCATCAAAGCATATGTTTCCCTGTTTATTTGCTTAACAACGAAAGCGTTACAGGTAGAATTGGTTTCAGACTTGACTTCCGAAATGTCCTTAGCAGCATTTAAACGTTTTATAAGCGGACGCCGACCTGTGTCACTGATTTTGAGTTACGGAAGTACTAATTTCGTTGGCGCTAAAAGAGAACTGGATAAATTACACGCTCATTTAATGTCAGAGACATACAATAAATATCTTAATCAAAATTGTGCAGATTTACACATTCAATTTTAACACAATCCGCCGTTCGTACGTCACTTCTTTAGAGCTTTACCCTTGTAAATACGGTATAAATAGGGTTGCTAAATCAAGATAAAAACTGGAAATTATGTTCAAAGTGTTCATAGACTGTGTCCACCAATAGCGTTTGTACTTTATTATGTAGATTTGTATAAATCAATATACAAATACACGACTATAAACTTAGAAATAAAATATACTTTAGTATTGACGGTGGTTTATATCAACAGAAAAATATACATCACAGTAATTTTATCTATACATTTATTAAAAACTGAGATATATTAGATATAAATATATTACACCGTTTTTGCACATTATAAATTGTAATATTTATAACCGGAAATCTACAATTGTAAATATAAATTAATACAAAACTTTTAGATTTTGTATTTAATGTATTCAATAACGACCGTTTATCCCATCATAAATAATTGAGGCGCTGATTCTTGTGTTTCCATGGCTTCTGGTACTGCGTTGACACTGGCTGTGGCTGAAGCAAAGGCCAGTACGACCCAGGCCATCATCATTACGTACTTCAACTAAAAAGATAAACATTACATTTGTAGTTCTTCTCGTTATCTCGTATATCTGTGTCTTTGACGATATTGTCAAATGATATTAGGTGCAGTATAGTTTAACTCTAACGTATACATCAACAAGGACAAATAGTTTCTAAGCTTTAAAGTTTATTCTTAGATTATTTAAGTGTTGCTTACAGAAATAAATAAAAGAAAAAAATATAAATTAATTATATATATTATTTATATTTATTTTATTAGTAAATAGTCTTTGGCAATTTTAAACTTTTGAGCTGAGCTAATAATTTACTTGTTTATTACTTTTTAGTGTTCATTTTATTTTGAAGTCGGTTCAGGTTTATTCTTATAATATTAGATTTTTCGATCTTTAGTGTAAATAAATGTACCTTATGTACATAAGGAAATCACCTACTGAGTACCATTTGTTGGTCGAACTTAAAATATTAGAAAGGCGTATATTTATTACATAAAGAACACTAAAGGTACTGCCAGCGTTAGGGTGAACAAGAATAGAGAAACTCAAGATAAACGGTATTGCGCTTTTTGAACTTAGAAAACTACTTAGCGGGAGTCACATGATCAAAAAGCATTAACAAAAATGGAAAGATTCGGTCAATTGTAAAAAATATGTAAGACACGCTTCGTTAGGTAAATCATATGTAAGTAATGTTTGACAGCCTTAGAATCTTGATCTATTGATTCCTCCACCCCACTTCCACTTATTCTTTGGCTTCGGCTTTTTTTATACCAGTCAAAACTGTATATATCCATGTTAAAATAAGCCATATCAGCCCAAACAGAATACAGCTGTTGTAAAAATTTGAGGAGTTCCCTGCCATTATCTACTATTTACATGATCAAATCAGATGTGAAGTACAATATATTTTATTTTTATAGAAACTGCAGGTTATGCCAAGTTTTTATTAAAATCGGCTGACGGGAAGTGAGAGTAATTCATACATATAAGCGCTGTTTATCCATTCCTTCCTTTGTACCCCCCTTAGAGTAGGAATTTTTTCTTCAAATATTTATTATACCACTTTTAAACAATACTCATTCGAATAAAACATAAAATATTGAAATCGGTTTAAAATCGACGTAAATACGTAAAAAAGAATTGAGTGAAAGTCAAGTAAGTGGTATTCATCACATAAAAAATAATCATTAAAATCGGTAGTCAAATGACGAAGATATCGACTAATATACATAAAAAAACTACATACAGTTGAGCGCAGTACATCCTCGTTTTTTGAAGTCGGTTAATAAAAGCATTTAATTTTTATAACGGGATGTAAGACTAATTTCTAAAGTAATTAATAAACAACATTAAAATTAAAAAAAACGGGCAAACATAGTAGTAATACCAAATTGCTAGACCTTTACAAATGGTAAAATTTTTTTAAATATTGAAACCATTTTCTCTAATAAATGGGCATAACAATGCCACCAGCGATAAATAAATAACCTACATATTTTTATATATGATAACTTTATCAATCTAATTTGTCATCATTTTAGTAACAAAAATAAAGTAAAGAAATAAAACTGCACGGTTTGCCAAACGGCTAAAGCAGTTCCCTTGCTGCAAACTATATAGGAATGCATCAGATTCCTGATTATATATACGATTTTTTGATTAAAATGTTTTAAAAATACAATTAATTGTCTATTATAAACACTACGCAACGAGCCGGCAAATTTTTTGGTACTCATTGTCGTTCAGGAGTAGTTTATTAGTATGGCTTTGCTCGCTAATGATTGTTACAATCTTATCTTATATAAAGAGAAGATATTATTCTTACTTACAAAATTCATGTTTGCAGTTCTAGAAGAATAGACTCTGTTATTACTGTCCAGTAATTTGTGATTATATATATGGTTACAAATAGAGATATTAATAAATTATCAATTAAAATTCTAACTAAAGTTGTAACTAAATTGGTCAACGTTTTGGCGCTTTGGTTTTATTTGTTCTACTTCAGAGGTTTCGGAATTCCTCAACATTAAAATATTATTTTATAATAGGTATATGTTTTTTTTAAGTTACGTTATATTTATATAATCAATATCCCAACGAATTTGTACATTTGTGAATTTATCCTGTAATTCTTACAGTTTATTGTCTGTCTATGTGTAAAATGATTTAGATCAAGGATAAGATGCATTTTGACACAAAAATTATACTTTGAAATTGCATACGGAAAATTTGTCGTAGATTTTATGGTTTAATTTACAATAAGTCCACATATGAATATATAATTTCAAGTAAATAACTAATATGTCATAAAAAATAATGGGTTATTGATTGCAGTCCAACGTTACGTAAGATAGAGTTAACACTGTTTTATAGTAAAATCAAAAGGTATCTTACCAAGAGGTATAAAAAAAGTCACCAAAAATATTTCTCGTATATTTAACAAAATAAACTTGTGCAATATGTAGCACTCTTACAAAATAAGTGAACTGTAGGACTCATTTTACCCTTTCCGACTATCAAGCAATTTCTTTGGGATCCTCTTCTGAAATTGGAAATAGTTATTAAGCTTAACATGAAAAGGCACTTCTGAAAACTCCAGACATGAATTTTTTTTTATGTTTAAACTGCTCATATTGTATTAGGGAATTATAATTGTTTCGTGACTATAGCGAATAAACCAAAAACATTTCCAGCAAATCTATTTATCAAATAATTCATTGTTTTAGCGTTTGGTCATACTTATCTGATGTAAAGTGATGATGTGGCTCAAGATGAAAAACAATTTCAGTCGACCGAGTAAAATCAAATCCTACAAAAAAAACACCACTCAGAAAGACCCTTAATGCCACTGATAAAACAAGTGTACATATTGATCGGTTTACGGAAGTGGTGTAACAATTTAATAAAAAAATCCTATAAATTGTGAAGTTATTATGTTAGTTGTTTGGAAAGCAATAAAATGTATCGGGAATTGGAATAATGATGATGTTTTCAACTAATATGCCAAATGTGTACAGCACGTGTACTTGAATACTGTATCAAACATGGAAGGTTCCTTACAGGCACAGACGCCAGCAATACCCGGATTGTTAGATAACTGCAACAAATGATGACGTCCATTGCGACGTATCCATTCGACGTAACAATAGTTGTACCTAGCTTTTTATTGCTTATGTATGATTGAGCATATACGGAGACACGAGAACATCAACAAGTATGTAAGTAAGTATTATTAATATACTGCACCTTGTGAATTCCGGAGCTACCGATTTTTTTTTTATAAAAATATGCTTAAAGAAAAATATGTTTGTATAATTCTGCGATGATACGTTTTTGTATAAATCATTTTATAACATATTCATAAATTAGACACCTAAGTGTAATTAGTAACGCTTGGTTATTATTATGAAGCATATTTATGTAATTAAAGACGTAGTTCAGACTACAAATATTTCAGCCAAAATGACTCGTGTCCTAAGGATTCCATATATCTAGTGATTAAATGACTTATTACAAATTATTCAACTTTGTTTTTGTTTTTTTTTTTTTTTTTGTATATTCTTAAAATTTTCTTAAGCCTATTGGTCTTTCTGTCTGTCCGTTGGTATGCTTATAACTTAAGAAACTCTTAACCTATTTCGATTGAATATATTGTAGTGTTTCGATATAAACATTTAGTCTGAAAGACGGTGGTGACTAATAGTGACATGAACAAAAATAATAATATTTTTTTATTACACACTCTAGTAAAAGGTACAAAAACTGTTGACAAAAGCTGCAGCAAAAACAATGGAAATAAATACATAGTTACAATTTGTGTGAAATCTGGAGTCTGAAAAAGGTACGATAACCTGAACTACAGATATACAGACCCTCGTTCTCTAATATTTCCTGAAATTCTCTTATTGTTATGCACAAAAAATTAGAGCCAACACAGTTTTAAAGAAATTATTGTTATTAGACTTTCTGTGTTACTGTATGAAAGTGTTAATAACCAATTATAAATAATACGTTTTACTCACTGTTTAGTTAATTCGTAAATTTTAAGAATAGGGTTGATTTCATTATATATATGGTATGATATGAGAATCTAAAAAACAGAAGAATTTATGTGAAAATTGTAGATGACGCATTTATTGAAGTGAGTAATATATTGATCGATCGTGCGTGGTAAGGATAGTTTATAAGTGAAAAAGTTGTTTTATAGTAAGAAGATTTGAGTGTTATATAACTCTACTTTAGCAAATCTAAACAGCAGAGACAAGCTTACATTCAAAACTGCACTTTGAGCAGGCTCCAATTTTATTAAGGCAGTTTTAGCGGCCCAACCCGAAATGTGATGCAATGTGCATGAATGAGCACTTTATTGCACTTTTTGTTTGTACATTGGAGAGCTTATTATTGGATAGTTATTATAGGTAAGGAAATGGATACACCCATGTGCAATACGTCAAAGAAAATAACATAAAAATGTAAAAGAAGAACTTTATCAACGCACTACAAATGAAGAAATTGGACTTAATATTAAGTATATCAAGGGCATACCAAAACAGTTACACCTAAAGAAACGCAAGTTGCATATACATCAAAGGAAACTATTTAACACTAATCTCGTCCAAATAAAAAATAACTTACCGAATAGTTAATAAATACTCAGATATTGTTTTTACAAAAAAATCTTTAAAATGTTTTATGTCAACGCTCGTATTATCGTTAAACCAAGAAAATTTGACAGTCTTAGATGTATTATTGCTAACCTACAAATAACTACACATGTTATTATACTTTCGGAAACATGGATTAAGAATGAAGATGAGTCAAAAATAATCCAAATACTCTCATATACCCATTACTAAAAAAAATTGACAAATCAAAAGGAGGTAGAGTGTCAATCTCTGTGCACAACGACCTCAAACATCACGTATATATTAATTATCTCTGGTTATACGTAAATAAATTTTCTCTTAACATTGGCACTTTCTATATATCCAATAAAATGAATATGGATAACTTTCTCGAGGTATATAGCCAACAATTACATGAAATGGAACGAGCAATAGTGATTGGCCATTATAACTTAGACTTACTTAACCCGGATTCAGCGACACGTACTTACAAGAACACTCTAAAAGAGGACAACTACAAAATTCTGAATAAAATAATTCCCAAACATTGTACTTGTGAAACAATCTCAACTAATTCTGCTACATCACGTTTCTTGTAACTTAGGTGAAAATAATTTTCATTTTGTTACTGTGGAATACTCAATGTCTGACCACAATTACTGGAGATAAAGCAATACCAACAACCATCTATTATAAAACAGAAATACAGTACAGTCGACTAAAATAAACTTTATCGATGTCTGGATGAAGGTCTTAAAAATTATGAAGAGCAGAATTACAGTCTTGTTTAAAAAAAAGCAGAATTATGAAAGTTAATTTTCTGAATACTCCACAGCAAGACTGGATTAAAAAAGATCAATTAGAAGAAGTTTAAAAAGGTTTGAAGAAAATTTAAGCAAACCAGGAAAAATGTGGCAGCTTATAGACGATTTGTCGGAAAATAAATTGCGTGACAGAAGTAGACCGGACAAACTTATGGCGGAAGCTGGAACTATCATAGATCAAAAAGAAATACGTGAAAGTTTCACATATGATATCCAAAAAACCAAATGAAACTCGAATCGTAGAAGAATGTAGACTCACGAATGAAACGGAATTACAGTTTTTGAAACTCGGAACTACGATGGAAGATATTACTATAATTAAATATTTAGACTGCAATACTGCATGTGGCATTGATGTTATTAGTGCAAAAACTATTAAATGCGTAAAATATATATTTACTAAGAAACTTACAGCCTGCATTAACTATTGTATTGCACGAGGTAATTTTTCCTAATGTTTTAAAAAATAGCAAAAATTGTACCAGTTCATATATCAAGCAGTAAATTTGACCAATCAAATTACCGACCTATATCGGTTCTGTCTGTGATTTATAAAAATTTTAAAAAGATTCTTTGCAACCGATTAGAATCTTTCCTTAAATCAAAAAGCTTCCTCTACGCTAAACAGTATGGTTTTAGATCTCAATCAAATAGTCTCGTCGCTACAATTGATCTTCTAACTAAAATTAAAAATAAAGTTGATCAAAAACCGTCTTAGGTAATATTTATCGAACTTAGAAAAGCTTTTGGTACAATAAATCATGATTCTGACTATTTAGTCATAAAACTCTTGGTCTTCAGCTAGATCAAGCATCCCAGCACTTATCAAATCATCAAATTTTTTTAGCCATATCAGAATATGAACTTGCGTTAATCCTCGTTTTTGTAATTATTAAATCAGTAATTACTGTCATTAACTTATAAACCTTTAATCGAGATGCTCGGGCGGTTAGATCATGTCTGTCAGTAGCTCTTGGTCCTGGTATATTTATATGAATCGCAGTACAATTACTTAGCAAAATGTGTGAGTAATCACCGGTTTTATTTATACACTTTTATATTATCCATCATCATTTGATTAAGACTTTCTATCAACAAAATCTATAACGAACATATCCTTCTGTGTGTAGATAAATATAAAATTTTAAAAATAATATATAAAAATGCCTACAGTAGAAGTATCATACAGGTATGCCTTCAAATTCGTTTTTTTTTTATTAATACCAAACTAATTTTGAAGAAGTTTTAAACACGAGAATTACGTTCAATTAATTGTTACGCATTACCATAAAATATAATCAGTAAAATATGTTTTCGGTGGCAATCACTGTCATATAAACAAACAAACAAACGATATATATACATATACTAGAAATAATATCCGAACACTATAGAGTCCCTTGAAGTTGTTCATTAGTCAGAGGAGAACTAAAATAAATAAATTTACAATCATGTTTCACATCAAAGAATGACTGTGTATTCCATTGATGAAATTTGAAGATCGTATCAGATTATAATGCTTATCAAATGACGTGTGTCCGAATGAATTAGGTTAGAGCCTGCATCGCTTGGTTTAAATAAACCTACAGTACCAGTATCTTCTGTTTCAGTTTTAGTACGCAATAATGACAGTGTGGGTTCTGATGGCTTTTGCTTCAGTGACGACCGTTGCTAATGCAGAACCAGAAGCTTTGGGAAACCTAGAGGCTGCACCACAGTTGCGAACGAAAAGAAACCTTAATAAATTTAATTATTTAATATTATTATTATTAATTATTTAATATAATTTAATGTCTTTTAATTAGATGAAATTTAAATATATTTAACATGTTTTTTGGTTTTTTCTTTAATTAGTTTAATTTCCTTAATATTAACCAACCGTAACGAAGTATGTACGTGACCTTCTATGTGAAATCTCATTCGGTGAGACAAGAAATATAATTATTTATTTATAATTACAATAGTTATACAGCTCGTTGCGTATTCTTCATGGCCAATTAATTGTATTATTTTACCATTTCAACCAAGAAAACGTATATATAAACAGAAACCTAATGTATTCCTAACAAGTAATTTTCGAGATCGACAAACATGAACTTCGTAAGTATTTTTTATATTTTTTTACTGTTCATTGATTAGAGCCCAATAGGGTAACACGGTAAATTTAGAGGGAAAGTGGTTATAACGTGCAACTGTCGGACGACATCTATAGTTGCTTGGTGAAACGTTTTCAACTAAAGGATATGCCCTTGTAAGATGCCCTTGCACCATGCTAAGGTTTCATCTCAAAGTTTTAATTCAGTGAAAGCTTAGGCCCCATCTACATTGTCAACACATTTGAAACTATGCGACCAATTGCTTCGGTACTGGTATGTTTATTATATGAATCAGTTAAGTAAATAGAATATTAATAACTAACTCTACCGACACCTCAACGCTTGTTTACTAGTACGCATTAGATCATCTGCATAAATAAATATATAGTTCTCTCTATACGACGACCTTTCTTAAATATACTGATCACGATTTTAAAATAAATACTTTTCGGTTTTAATGTTTAAAGACGACAGCAAGATTCTGTTTTTATTTGTGACTAGTGTTGCCCAAAAGCAAGACCAAGAAAAAGGTTAAGCCAGTTTTTATTTCTGAAAGTTCGTTTACCGATAACAGATTCACGTGTTGTGTAGGCCATGCTCCGAACGGTAAATGAGCCATGAAATGCCATGAAACCAAAAATCGTTGTCAACTAGTTTACTTGGGATCACTGGCCGGGAGATAACATCCAGAGGATTTTCACCTCCAGATTTATGTAACCAATGTGTGGCCGCTAAATCTTCGTTAATAGCGGAGTTTCGATTAGTGAACAACTTTTGCAATCTGTATGCTGGAGCGCGGATCTAATACAGTGTTACCTTGGATTCCAAAAAGGCAATAATTTTATCTATGTGTGTCACACTCATAGAGTCACGTACAGTCACTATCAAATTGGACAAGAGGAGTGCTGCATAAAGTTTAAAGCGTGATAGGGTGATAGTTTTATTCTCGGAAGCTACTTTAGATTTTGAGCAAAGCAACATTACTTGACTTATGTCACTAGCGTCATGGCGTCATACTCGAAGATAGATAACGGCGCCCTAACATTATCAGTATCAGTATCAGTAAAACCTAAAAGGGCGATATTTTTTGAAGAGTTTGTAATTCCTCTATGAAGATAATTTTGATTTTTTTCTAATAAATGAAATTCATTTTGCATTTGTGTCCATTGTCAATTTCCATTGTCCATTTAATGTGAGCTGTCATCTCATCACCCCAGTCTAAAATGAATTTCCAGCATTCTTGTAAAGACCGTTTTCATTGGGTTTCCATTTAAGTCCTATATTGTAATGCTTAATTCAATGGTATTGGTAAATCACGTTATAAAATTTAACCCTCCGGCTTTCAAAGTTGTATGAATTCGTAATACAATTATTTAGCTTCATCAACAAACGAAACAGATGAAATATAAGCACTCATCGTTTGCGAGTTGGCACACAATGTGCATTATAAGGTAAGGCGAACATGCTAGGATGAAGGTTACGAAATTAAATGAATAGGTCGGAATTTCGTCATTAGAATTATAGCGATAAAGAATACGTTGAAAGTTGTGATATTTTCGAATGTTTTTTTAATAGTAAATCTGACGTAGTAGTAGTAGTAGACAACGTATACATTTAGAATTGGTTACATACTAGACTTCTGAAATGGTCTTAGCAGCATTTAAACACCTTATAGGCAAACGCGGACCTGCGTCAGTGATTTTGACTGATGGACATACTAATTTCATTAGCGCTAAAAGAAAGTTTATCGAATTACACGCTAGTTTTTCAGAGATATACAACATATATCTCAATCAAAATCTTGCAGAATGCAATAAAATCGGATTCAATTTAACTCAACCCTCCTTACGCATCTCACTTCGGGAGTATATATGAGAGTTAATATTATAATGTTAATGTTATAAATATTAATTTATGAAGAATTAAGTACTGTTTTAGGATTAACGGGAATCTTAATAGAAGTCCGCTTTGTATGCTAAGCTCAGACCCTACTGAGATAGAGGCTCTGACGCCATCACATTATTTGAATATTACCCCTCTAAAATATTTACCCGATCAGGATGTTCATCGCATGCCCGATAGTAAACTTATCACGAATTGCTTAATAAACTTATGCAATCTTACTGCCATAGATGGAAGTTAGAATATTTGACATCACTTCAATACAGGCACAAATAGATTACTCCATTTAACTCCGTACGCAAAAGTCTTGTAGTCATTATAAAACATGATAATTCACCCACAATGAGCTGGCCGATTGTAATCATTGTAGAGGTTTATTTTTGTAATATGGTCAAAATTAAGGCAAAACTGAAAATTAGGTTTGAAGTGTTCATAGACTGTGTCCGCTACCGCTTCAATAGACTGGCTAAAATCCAATTTTTTAATTAAGATATTTTAAATTTATTACACGCTTAAGAGCTCTTCGATATAATCTCTTCCTCTCCGTTCAACTAGAGTTAGGTGCCTCAGCTTCACGGTGACTCCTATTGAATTGCCAACCAAAAAACTTTGCGTATCCTATTATTTCTCTTTTCCAATACACAGTATAAAAATAATATATAAACTTCTCCAAAGCATTCATCCTTACACTGTTCGTTTTATTTCGTGTAAATAATAAAATAATCGTATAATCGTATAAATAAGAGAAATGCAGCTGAATGTATTATTTAGTGATTGAATTATTTTTCTAGGAAATTATGCGTGTAATCGTACTTACTTGTCTGACCACCAAGCAATGCAGTCCAGCAATGAAAACACAGTCGCCCCAGTATGAAGAGTGTAGCTAGGAACACGTACTAGCACATAACGTGTTCCAACAGAGTCCTAATTTGTAGATATCTCTAAAGTCCAAGAATTCCGGTGAATCTGAATTTGAATTTAAATAATTATTAGACGGGATAGACCAGTTAATAACTGATCGACTGCAAACCTGTACATATTAATAAAAATACCATATGTTTCATAATGAAGATTTCCTATTTAAATAATGGAGTATGTACATATATATTTATTTTTATACCATTCAAATAACAACTGTGAGAAATATATGTAGTGTTTTTCATTTCAGTTAAAGTACGCAATGATGATGGCGTTGGTCGTGCTGGCCTTTGTTTCTGCATCCGCTATCGCTAACGCAGAACCAGTCGCCATGGAACCTTTAGACACTGAGCCTCAGGGTATTTTTGACGTGTTTCGGTAATATAATTAAAGAAAAAAGACGTAACAGACATTATATCATTTTTTTTTTGGTTAAAGACTGTAAAAATATTAATTTTATTAATGTAAATTTATAGATTCCCTTTGATAAAACCAAAAGATATTATACTTCCTTAAATGTTGGCTCATTAAATATAACACTATTTAAATTGTTTTTCTTTTCAACCTTAGTAAGATTCCCTGTTTTTTTTTTTAGTTAAGGTTTAGCGTTATGACCACAATCTCATCTGATGTTAAGTGGCGATGTGGTACAAGATGGTGGTCAAGTGTAACTGCCGGAACACACCTATAGGTATTTGGCGGCAGATTTGCAACTTGAGGGTGGTAGCTAGCCAGGCAGGCATTAGAAAAAGCCCTACCACCAAACAGCTCAAGCTCATTGTAGGTGGATTCGAACCCACGACTCTTGACGAGGCGTCCGTACACACTACCAACTGACCTATCATAGCTTCAAAATGTTGCTTTATTATATAATTTTTCTTAATAATCTATTATACCTTAAATTATTTGAACTTCTTGTCCCCAGCAACTACATATAACCCTAACTTATTACTGAACCATGGTTAGCTTACGCGATGACAATTTGCTATATATATCAAAGTAGTTTTAGTTGAGAAGTATATTTGTTCTATTAAATTAGTATTAGGTAATGAAGGGGATAGTTCGCGCAATAATATCAAGATGTATAAATTTATACAGAATCCAATAGTAGAAGTAGCGCGTCGCGCAAGCATTGGTGGCTAACCGAGTGTGCGCTTCTATCGAACCTCGGATTTGATAGGTACGCAGTTTATTTCAGCAACCTTCCATTTATAACACTTATATCTAGCATAGACGGAATATAATATAACTGTAATATTTTGGAAACAAAAATACAAAAAATACTTTCGTAGAAACAATTCCAAACAACTGTATGCAAAGAATACAAAGAAATTATTATTATTTACAGGAAATTTATTAATAATAGATGAGTTACAAATACTTTTGAAAATAAGTTGTACACACATATATGCATATTATTAAATAATGTATGCACTAATTACCTAGTAACTAATGTACGTACACAGGTTCCAACAGCCTTGATATTTTTCATCTTAAAGCATTTTTCGTATAAAAATGTCACTCAGACATAAGCTCACCATATACAAAGTATACACCCGTCCCATACTTACCTACAGTTGCCCCGTATTCGCTCACGCTTCGCACACCACCCTTCGCAAACTACAAGTTCTGCAAAATAAATTCATGCGTATAGCCGTCCAAGCCCCTCCGTACGTCCGTAATGTAGATCTCCATAAAGATATGGATATTCCGTCCATATATGCATATATCAAAGACCTTACAAAGCAATTCTTACAAAATAGTACACGCAGTGAGCTACAATGCTAATCCGCACGCCAAAGGTTTCGCGCGCCGGCCACGTAATTGCTTCACTGATCCCGTCGATAAAATAACGAGATTGAACGCACTTCTTTCTACCGTCGCCACCAACCGTACGTGTCCACGTACACGCCCGCGTAACCGCCGCCATCGCCGCCGTGGCCGAGCGGTTAATTTCGCTCCCGCACACTCGCCGCGGCCTCCCTCTGCAGACGCTTGAGCCTAGGATCGATCCTCCGGATAGGAGCCCTCAAGTGACTCTGCTCGCGCGATACAATGACACTCTACATCACTGAAAGTACATCATCACACCGCATACCATCCATGCACACCTACACGTTAAGTACACGGTTCTGTAAGGGACTACCCCCACGATCCTTGTTTGTTTTTCCCGCAGCATCCCAAGCCGAGGTTCGGCCATTCTGGCACCCTTGCGCTCGCTGCCTTGGAGCTGAGTGCCCTCAGCACTCGCCCCAAAAAGTTCGGTGAATCTGTCAAAGCCCTTACGGATAAGAGCGTATGACAAAAAAAAAAAAAAAAGAATCTATAGTTTATTTATAAGTCGATTATGCCCATATTTAAAACGCTCACACTGGCCCTAGTCTACGTCAAGCTTTGCTTAGGTGAAATGATTGGATTATTGCAGCAAGGAGTAAGATACGGAAAGGCATCAAAATTGTAATACTTATTTTAAAGTGAATCCAAAAGGTTACTTTCACTATTATGTGAGACTTACCCGAAATTCGAGTAAGTGACGTTAAAAGCTTTATTTTCACAGGCTTCGGCTATGCAGGTCCATTTTATGTAACATCTTATCGCCTTCGAGGTGTAAAGAGCATCAAAGCATATGTTTCCCTGTTTATTTGCTTAACAACGAAAGCGTTACAGGTAGAATTGGTTTCAGACTTGACTTCCGAAATGTCCTTAGCAGCATTTAAACGTTTTATAAGCGGACGCCGACCTGTGTCACTGATTTTGAGTTACGGAAGTACTAATTTCGTTGGCGCTAAAAGAGAACTGGATAAATTACACGCTCATTTAATGTCAGAGACATACAATAAATATCTTAATCAAAATTGTGCAGATTTACACATTAAATTTTAACACAATCCGCCGTTCGTACGTCACTTCTTTAGAGCTTTACCCTTGTAAATACGGTATAAATAAGGTTGCTAAATCAAGATAAAAACTGGAAATTATGTTCAAAGTGTTCATAGACTGTGTCCACCAATAGCGTTTGTACTTTATTATGTAGATTTGTATAAAGCAATATACAAATACACGACTATAAACTTAGAAATAAAATATACTTTAGTATTGACGGTGTTTTATATCAACAGAAAAATATACATCACAGTAATTTTATCTATACATTTATTAAAAACTGAGATATATTAGATATAAATATATTACACCATTTTTGCACATTATAAGTTGTAATATTTATAACCGGAAATCTACAATTGTAAATATAAATTAAAACAAAACTTTTAGATTTTGTATTTAATGTATTCAATAACGACCGTTTATCCCATCATAAATAATTGAGGCGCTGATTCTTGTGTTTCCATGGCTTCTGGTACTGCGTTGACACTGGCTGTGGCTGATGCAAAGGCCAGTACGACCCAGGCCATCATCATTACGTACTTCAACTAAAAAGATAAACATGACATTTGTAGTTCTTCTCGTTATCTCGTATATCTGTGTCTTTGACGATATTGTCAAATGATATTAGGTGCAGTATAGTTTAACTCTAACGTATACATCAACAAGGAAAAATAGTTTCTAAGCTTTAAAGTTTATTCTTAGATTATTTAAGTGTTGCTTACAGAAATATATAAACAAAAATTTTTATTAATTTATTATATATATTATTTATATTTATTTTATTAATAAATAGTCTTCGGCAATTTTAAACTTTTGAGCTGAACTAATAATTTACTTGTTTATTACTTTTTAGTGTTCATTTTATTTTGAAGTCGGTTCAGGTTTATTCTTATAATATTAGATTTTTAGATCTGTAGTGTAAATAAATGTACCTTATGTACATAAGGAAATCACCTACTGAGTACCATTTGTTGGTCGAACTTAAAATATTAGAAAGCCAATAATTAAGTTGTTTAATTATTTTAAGGTTAAAATACTACGTATATTTATTACATAAAGAACACTAAAGGTACTGCCAGCGTTAGGGTGAACAAGAATAGAGAAACTCAAGATAAACGGTATTGCGCTTTTTGAACTTAGAAAACTACTTAGCGAGAGTCACATGATCAAAAAGCATTAACAACAATGGAAAGATTCGGACAATTGTAAAAAATATGTAAGACACGCTTCGTTAGGTAAATCATATGTAAGTATCGTTTGACAGCCTTAGAATCTTGATCTATTGATTCCTCTACCCCACTTCCACTTATTCTTTGGCTTCGGCTTTTATTATACCAGTCAAAACTGTATATATCCATGTTAAAATAAGCCATATCAGCCCAAACAGAATACAGCTGTTGTAAAAATTTGAGGAGTTCCCTGCCATTATCTACTATTTACATGATCAAATCAGATGTGAAGTACAATATATTTTATTTTTATAGAAACTGCAGGTTATGCCAAGTTTTTATTAAAACCTGCTGACGGGAAGTGAGAGTAATTCATACATATAAGCGCTGTTTATCCATTCCTTCCTTTTTACCACCCTTAGAGTAGGATTTTTTTCTTCAAATATTTATTATACCACTTTTAAACAATACTCATTCGAATAAAACATAAAATATTGAAATCGGTTTAAAATCGACGTAAATACGTAAAAAAGAATTGGGTGAAAGTCAAGTAAGTGGTATTCATCACATAAAAAATAATCATTAAAATCGGTAGTCAAATGACGAAGATATCGACTAATATACATAAAAAAACTACATACAGTTGAGCGCAGTACATCCTCGTTTTTTGAAGTCGGTTAATAAAAGCATTTAATTTTTATAACGGGATGTAAGACTAATTTCTAAAGTAATTAATAAACAACATTAAAATTAAAAAAAACGGGCAAACATAGTAGTAATACCAAATTGCTAGACCTTTACAAATGGTAAAAATTTTTTAAATATTGAAACCATTTTCTCTAATAAATGGGCATAACAATGCCACCAGCGATAAATAAATAACCTACATATTTTTATATATGATAACTTTATCAATCTAATTTGTCATCATTTTAGTAACAAAAATAAAGTAAAGAAATAAAACTGCACGGTTTGCCAAACGGCTAAAGCAGTTCCCTTGCTGCAAACTATATAGGAATGCATCAGATTCCTGATTATATATACGATTTTTTGATTAAAATGTTTTAAAAATACAATTAATTGTCTATTATAAACACTACGCAACGAGCCGGCAAATTTTTTGGTACTCATTGTCGTTCAGGAGTAGTTTATTAGTATGGCTTTGCTCGCTAATGATTGTTACAATCTTATCTTATATAAAGAGAAGATATTATTCTTACTTACAAAATTCATGTTTGCAGTTCTAGAAGAATAGACTCTGTTATTACTGTCCTGTAATTTGTGAATATATATATGGTTACAAATAGAGATATTAATATATTATCAATTAAAGTTCTAACTAAAGTTGTAACTAAATTGGTCAACGTTTTGGCGCTTTGGTTTTATTTGTTCTACTTCAGAGGTTTCGGAATTCCTCAACATTAAAATATTATTTTATAATAGGTATATGTTTTTTTAAGTTACGTTATATTTATATAATCAATATCCCAATGAATTTGTACATTTGTGAATTTATCCTGTAATTCTTACAGTTTATTGTCTGTCTATGTGTAAAATGATTTAGATCAAGGATAAGATGCATTTTGACACAAAAATTATACTTTGAAATTGCATACGGAAAATTTGTCGTAGATTTTATGGTTTAATTTACAATAAGTCCACATATGAATATATAATTTCAAGTAAATAACTAATATGTCATAAAAAATAATGGGTTATTGATTGCAGTCCAACGTTACGTAAGATAGAGTTAACACTGTTTTATAGTAAAATCAAAAGGTATCTTACCAAGAGGTATAAAAAAAGTTACCAAAAATATTTCTCGTATATTTAACAAAATAAACTTGTGCAATATGTAGCACTCTTACAAAATAAGTGAACTGTAGGACTCATTTTATCCTTTCCGACTATCAAGCAATTTCTTTGGGATCCTCTTCTGAAATTGGAAATAGTTATTAAGCTTAACATGAAAAGGCACTTCTGAAAACTCCAGACATGAATTTTTTTTATGTTTAAACTGCTCATATTGTATTAGGGAATTATAATTGTTTCGTGACTATAGCGAATAAACCAAAAACATTTCCAGCAAATCTATTTATCAAATAATTCATTGTTTTAGCGTTTGGTCATACTTATCTGATGTAAAGTGATGATGTGGCTCAAGATGAAAAACAATTTCAGTCGACCGAGTAAAATCAAATCCTACAAAAAAAACACCACTCAGAAAGACCCTTAATGCCACTGATAAAACAAGTGTACATATTGATCGGTTTACGGAAGTGGTGTAACAATTTAATAAAAAAATCCTATAAATTGTGAAGTTATTATGTTAGTTGTTTGGAAAGCAATAAAATGTATCGGGAATTGGAATAATGATGATGTTTTCAACTAATATGCCAAATGTGTACAGCACGTGTACTTGAATACTGTATCAAACATGGAAGGTTCCTTACAGGCACAGACGCCAGCAATACCCGGATTGTTAGATAACTGCAACAAATGATGACGTCCATTGCGACGTATCCATTCGACGTAACAATAGTTGTACCTAGCTTTTTATTGCTTATGTATGATTGAGCATATACGGAGACACGAGAACATCAACAAGTATGTAAGGAAGTATTATTAATATACTGCACCTTGTGAATTCCGGAGCTACCGATTTTTTTTAATAAAAATATGCTTAAAGAAAAATATGTTTGTATAATTCTGCGATGATACGTTTTTGTATAAATCATTTTATAACATATTCATAAATTAGACACCTAAGTGTAATTAGTAACGCTTGGTTATTATTATGAAGCATATTTATGTAATTAAAGACGTAGTTCAGACTACAAATATTTCAGCCAAAATGACTCGTGTCCTAAGGATTCCATATATCTAGTGATTAAATGACTTATTACAAATTATTCAACTTTGTTTTTGTTTTTTTTTTTTTGTATATTCCTAAAATTTTCTTAAGCCTATTGGTCTTTCTGTCTGTCCGTTGGTATGCTTATAACTTAAGAAACTCTTAACCTATTTCGATTGAATATATTGTAGTGTTTCGATATAAACATTTAGTCTGAAAGACGGTGGTGACTAATAGTGACATGAACAAAAATAATAATATTTTTTTATTACACACTCTAGTAAAAGGTACAAAAACTGTTGACAAAAGCTGCAGCAAAAACAATGGAAATAAATACATAGTTACAATTTGTGTGAAATCTGGAGTCTGAAAAAGGTACGATAACCTGAACTACAGATATACAGACCCTCGTTCTCTAATATTTCCTGAAATTCTCTTATTGTTATGCACAAAAAATTAGAGCCAACACAGTTTTAAAGAAATTATTGTTATTAGACTTTCTGTGTTACTGTATGAAAGTGTTAATAACCAATTATAAATAATACGTTTTACTCACTGTTTAGTTAATTCGTAAATTTTAAGAATAGGGTTGATTTCATTATATATATGGTATGATATGAGAATCTAAAAAACAGAAGAATTTATGTGAAAATTGTAGATGACGCATTTATTGAAGTGAGTAATATATTGATCGATCGTGCGTGGTAAGGATAGTTTATAAGTGAAAAAGTTGTTTTACAGTAAGAAGATTTGAGTGTTATATAACTCTACTTTAGCAAATCTAAACAGCAGAGACAAGCTTACATTCAAAACTGCACTTTGAGCAGGTTCCAATTATATTAAGGCAGTTTTAGCGGCCCAACCCGAAATGTGATGCAATGTGCATGAATGAGCACTTTATTGCACTTTTTGTTTGTACATTGGAGAGCTTATTGTTGGATAGTTATTATAGGTAAGGAAATGGATACACCCATGTGCAATACGTCAAAGAAAATAACATAAAAATGTAAAAGTAGAACTTTATCAACGCACTACAAATGAAGAAATTGGACTTAATATTAAGTATATCAGGGGCATACCAAAAACAGTTACACCTAAAGAAACGCAAGTTGCATATACATCAAAGGAAACTTTTTAAAACTAATGTCGTCCAAATAAAAAATAACATACCGAATAGTTAATAAATACTCAGATATTGTTTTTACAAAAAAATCTTTAAAATGTTTTATGTCAACGCTCGTATTATCGTTAAACCAAGAAAATTTGACAGGCTTAGATGTATTATTGCTAACCTACAAATAACTACACATGTTATTATACTTTCGGAAACATGGATTAAGAGTGAAGATGAGTCAAAAATAATCCAAATACCCTCATATACCCATTACTGAAAAAAATTGACAAATCAAAAGGAGGTAGAGTGTCAATCTCTGTGCACAACGACCTCAAACATCACGTATATATTAATTATCTCTGGTTATACGTAAATAAATTTTCTCTTAACATTGGCACTTTCTATATATCCAATAAAATGAATATGGATAACTTTCTCGAGGTATATAGCCAACAATTACATGAAATGGAACGAGCAATAGTGATTGGCCATTATAACTTAGACTTACTTAACCCGGATTCAGCGACACGTACTTACAAGAACACTCTAAAAGAGGACAACTACAAAATTCTGAATAAAATAATTCCCAAACATTGTACTTGTGAAACAATCTCAACTAATTCTGCTACATCACGTTTCTTGTAACTTAGGTGAAAATAATTTTCATTTTGTTACTGTGGAATACTCAATGTCTGACCACAATTACTGGAGATAAAGCAATACCAACAACCATCTATTATAAAACAGAAATACAGTACAGTCGACTAAAATAAACTTTATCGATGTATGGATGAAGGTCTTAAAAATTATGAAGAGCAGAATTACAGTCTTGTTTAAAACAAAGCAGAATTATGAAAGTTAATTTTCTGAATACTCCACAGCAAGACTGGATTAAAAAAGATCAATTAGAAAAAGTTAAAAAAGGTTTGAAGAAAATTTAAGCAAACCAGGAAAAATGTGGCAGCTTATAGACGATTTGTCGGAAAATAAATTGCGTGACAGAAGTAGACCGGACAAACTTATGGCGGAAGCTGGAACTATCATAGATCAAAAAGAAATACGTGAAAGTTTCACATATGATATCCAAAAAACCAAATGAAACTCGAATCGTAGAAGAATGTAGACTCACGAATGAAACGGAATTACAGTTTTTGAAACTCGGAACTACGATGGAAGATATTACTATAATTAAATATTTAGACTGCAATACTGCATGTGGCATTGATGTTATTAGTGCAAAAACTATTAAATGCGTAAAATATATATTTACTAAGAAACTTACAGCCTGCATTAACTATTGTATTGCACGAGGTAATTTTTCCTAATGTTTTAAAAAATAGCAAAAATTGTACCAGTTCATATATCAAGCAGTAAATTTGACCAATCAAATTACCGACCTATATCGGTTCTGTCTGTGATTTATAAAAATTTTAAAAAGATTCTTTGCAACCGATTAGAATCTTTCCTTAAATCAAAAAGCTTCCTCTACGCTAAACAGTATGGTTTTAGATCTCAATCAAATAGTCTCGTCGCTACAATTGATCTTCTAACTAAAATTAAAAATAAAGTTGATCAAAAACCGTCTTAGGTAATATTTATCGAACTTAGAAAAGCTTTTGGTACAATAAATCATGATTCTGACTATTTAGTCATAAAACTCTTGGTCTTCAGCTAGATCAAGCATCCCAGCACTTATCAAATCATCAAATTTTTTTAGCCATATCAGAATATGAACTTGCGTTAATCCTCGTTTTTGTAATTATTAAATCAGTAATTACTGTCATTAACTTATAAACCTTTAATCGAGATGCTCGGGCGGTTAGATCATGTCTGTCAGTAGCTCTTGGTCCTGGTATATTTATATGAATCGCAGTACAATTACTTAGCAAAATGTGTGAGTAATCACCGGTTTTATTTATACACTTTTATATTATCCATCATCATTTGATTAAGACTTTCTATCAACAAAATCTATAACGAACATATCCTTCTGGGTGTAGATAAATATAAAATTTTAAAAATATAAATATGAAAATGCCTACAGTAGTAGTATCATATAGGTATGCGTTCAAAATCGTTTTTTTTTTATTAATACCAAACTAATTTTGAAGAAGTTTTAAACACGAGAATTACGTTCAATTAATTGTTACGCATTACCATAAAATATAATCAGTAAAATATGTTTTCGGTGGCAATCACTGTCATATAAACAAACAAACAAACAATATATATACATATACTAGAAATAATATCCGAACACTATAGAGTCCCTTGAAGTTGTTCATTAGTCAGAGGAGAACTAAAATAAATAAATTTACAATCATGTTTCACATCAAAGAATGACTGTGTATTCCATTGATGAAATTTGAAGATCGTATCAGATTATAATGCTTATCAAATGACGTGTGTCCGAATGAATTAGGTTAGAGCCTGCATCGCTTGGTTTAAATAAACCTACAGTACCAGTATCTTCTGTTTCAGTTTTAGTACGCAATAATGACAGTGTGGGTTCTGATGGCTTTTGCTTCAGTGACGACCGTTGCTAATGCAGAACCAGAAGCTTTGGGAAACCTAGAGGCTGCACCACAGTTGCGAACGAAAAGAAACCTTAATAAATTTAATTATTTAATATTATTATTATTAATTATTTAATATAATTTAATGTCTTTTAATTAGATGAAATTTAAATATATTTAACATGTTTTTTGGTTTTTTCTTTAATTAGTTTAATTTCCTTAATATTAACCAACCGTAACGAAGTATGTACGTGACCTTCTATGTGAAATCTCATTCGGTGAGACAAGAAATATAATTATTTATTTATAATTACAATAGTTATACAGCTCGTTGCGTATTCTTCATGGCCAATTAATTGTATTATTTTACCATTTCAACCAAGAAAACGTATATATAAACAGAAACCTAATGTATTCATAACAAGTAATTTTCGTGATCGACAAACATGAACTTCGTAAGTATTTTTTATATTTTTTTACTGTTCATTGATTAGAGCCCAATAGGGTAACACGGTAAATTTAGAGGGAAAGTGGTTATAACGTGCAACTGTCGGACGACATCTATAGTTGCTTGGTGAAACGTTTTCAACTAAAGGATATGCCCTTGTAAGATACCCTTGCACCATGCTAAAGTTTCATCTCAAAGTTTTAATTCAGTGAAAGCTAAGGCCGCATCTACATTGTCAACACATTTGAAACTATGCGACCAATTGCTTCGGTACTGGTATGTTTATTATATGAATCAGTTAAGTAAATAGAATATTAATAACTAACTCTACCGACACCTCAACGCTTGTTTACTAGTACGCATTAGATCATCTGCATAAATAAATATATAGTTCTCTCTATACGACGACCTTTCTTAAATATACTGATCACGATTTTAAAATAAATACTTTTCGGTTTTAATGTTTAAAGACGACAGCAAGATTCTGTTTTTATTTGTGACTAGTGTTGCCCAAAAGCAAGACCAAGAAAAAGGTTAAGCCAGTTTTTATTTCTGAAAGTTCGTTTACCGATAACAGATTCACGTGTTGTGTAGGCCATGCTCCGAACGGTAAATGAGCCATGAAATGCCATGAAACCAAAAATCGTTGTCAACTAGTTTACTTGGGATCACTGGCCGGGAGATAACATCCAGAGGATTTTCACCTCCAGATTTATGTAACCAATGTGTGGCCGCTAAATCTTCGTTAATAGCGGAGTTTCGATTAGTGAACAACTTTTGCAATCTGTATGCTGGAGCGCGGATCTAATACAGTGTTACCTTGGATTCCAAAAAAGCAATAATTTTATCTACGTGAACACACTCATAGAGTCACGTACAGTCACAATCAAATTGGACAAGAGGAGTGCTGCAAAAAGTTTAAAGCGTGATAGGGTGATAGTTTTATTCTCGGAAGCTACTTTAGATTTTGAGCAAACCAACATTACTTGACTTATGTCACTAGCGTCATACTCGAAGATAGATAACGGCGCCCTAACCTCTCCTAACGCTCAGTAAAACCTAAAAGGGCGATATTTTTTGAAGAGTTTGTAATTCCTCTATGAAGATAATTTTGATTTTTTTCTAATAAATGAAATTCATTTTTCATTTGTGTCCATTGTTAATTTCCATTGTCCATTTAATGTGAGCTGTCATCTCATCACCCCAGTCTAAAATGAATTTCCAGCATTCTTGTAAAGACCGTTTTCATTGGGTTTCCATTTAAGTCCTATATTGTAATGCTTAATTCAATGGTATTGGTAAATCACGTTATAAAATTTAACCCTCCGGCTTACAAAGTTGTATGAATTCGTAATACAATTATTTAGCTTCATCAACAAACGAAACAGATGAAATATAATCGTCCATGTAAAAATGATGCTTAGCAACCCGCGAGGCAGAGGGCCAACGCAAGCACTCATCGTTTGCGAGTTGGCACACAATGTGCATTATAAGGTAAGGCGAACATGCTAGGATGAAGGTTACGAAATTAAATGAATAGGTCGGAATTTCGTCATTAGAATTATAGCGATAAAGAATACGTTGAAAGTTGTGATATTTTCGAATGTTTTTTTAATAGTAAATCTAACGTAGTAGTAGTAGTAGACAACGTATACATTTAGAATTGGTTACAGACTAGACTTCTGAAATGGTCTTAGCAGCATTTAAACACTTTATAGGCAAACGCGGACCTGCGTCAGTGATTTTGACTGATGGGCATACTAATTTCATTAGCGCTAAAAGAAAGTTTATCGAATTACACGCTAGTTTTTCAGAGATATACAACATATATCTCAATCAAAATCTTGCAGAATGCAATAAAATCGGATTCAATTTAACTCAACGCTCCTTACGCATCTCACTTCGGGAGTATATATGAGAGTCATAAAAAAACAGTTAAAACTCATTTGAAAAGATCCATGGGG
Source organism: Actias luna (assembly GCA_039707435.1). NCBI lineage: Eukaryota > Metazoa > Arthropoda > Insecta > Lepidoptera > Saturniidae > Actias > Actias luna. The sequence goes on along the minus strand of JAZHAC010000006.1, from coordinate 7,347,604 downwards.
AGTAAATATTAATTTATGAAGAATTAAGTACTGTTTTAGGATTAACGGGATTCTTAATAGAAGTCCGCTTTGTATGCTAAGCTCAGACCCTACTGAGATAGAGGCTCTGACGCCATCACATTATTTGAATATTACCCCTCTAAAATATTTACCCGATCAGGATGTTCATCGCATGCCCGATAGTAAACTTATCACGAATTGCTTAATAAACTTATGCAATCTTACTGCCATAGATGGAAGTTAGAATATTTGACATCACTTCAATACAGGCACAAATAGATTACTCCATTTAACTCCGTACGCAAAAGTCTTGTAGTCATTATAAAACATGATAATTCACCCACAATGAGCTGGCCGATTGTAATCATTGTAGGGGTTTGTTTTTGTAATATGGTCAAAAATAAGGCAAAACTGAAAATTAGGTTTGAAGTGTTCATAGACTGTGTCCGCTACCGCTTCAATAGACTGGCTAAAATCCAATTTTTTAATTAAAATATTTTAATTTATTACACGCCTTTTGACGCTTATTTTGTTTCGTGTCTGAAGGCATTCCTTTAGCCCTGGGGATGATGTCAATGCCATTTATAATTATTATAATTTTACGACTATCTCTATGCCAAAAATCAAGTCGATTTGTTGCTCTGTTAGGGCGTCCGCATTGTGAATGATGTAGAAATCACCAGCACCGTAGAAGCGCTGAAGCTTCAAAAGGACATTGCCTCTTTATGCGTGTTCTACCGTATGTAACACGATGAGTGTTCTGAAGAGCTCTTCGATATAATCTCTTCCTCTCCGTTCAACTAGAGTACCACGCGGGCGCGACTTAGGTGCCGCAGCTTCACGGTGACTCCTATTGAATCGCCAACCAAAAAACTTTGCGTATCATATTATTTATCTTTTCCAATACACAGTATAAAAATAATATATAAACTTCTCCAAAGAATTCATCCGTACACTGTTCGTTTTATTTCGTGTAAATAAAATAATCGTATAATCGTATAAATAGAGAAATGCAGATATATCTATTATTCAGTGATTGAATTATTTTTCTAGGAAACTCTGCGTGTAATCGTATTTACTTATCTGACCACCAAGCAATGCAGTCCAGAAATGGAAACACAGTCACCCCAGTATGAAGAGTGTAACTAGGAACACGTACTAGCACATAACGTGTTCCAACTGAGTTCTAATTAGTAGATATCTCTAAAGTCCAAGAATTCCGGTGAATCTGTATTTGAATTTAAATAATTATTAGATGGGATAGACCAGTTAATAACTGATCGACTGCAAACCTGTACACATTAATAAAAATACCATATGTTTCATAATGAAGATTTCCTATTTAAATAATGGAGTATGTACATATATATTTATATTTATACCATTCAAATAACTACTGTGAGAAATATATGTAGTGTTTTTCATTTCAGTTAAAGTACACAATGATGATGGCGTTGGTCGTGCTGGCCTTTGTTTCCGCATCCGCTATCGCTAACACAGAACCAGTCGCCATGAAACCTTTAGACACTGAGCCTCAGGATTTTTTGGGCCTGCTTGGGTAATATAATTAAAGATAAAAGACATAACAGACATTATATCATTTTGTTTTTGTTAAAGACTGTAAAAATATTAATTTTATTAATGTAAATTTATAGATTCCCTTTGATAAAACCAAAAGATATTATACTTCCTTAAATGTTGGCTCATTAAATATAACACTATTTAAATTGTTTTTCTTTTCAACCTTAGTAATATTCCCTGTTTTTTTTTTAGTTAAGGTTTAGCGTTATGACCACAATCTCATGTGATGTTAAGTGGCGATGTGGTACAAGATGGTGGTCAAGTGTAACTGCCGGAACACACCTATAGGTATTTGGCGGCAGATTTGCAACTTGAGGGTGGTAGCTAGCCAGGCAGGCATTAGAAAAAGCCCTACCACCAAACAGCTCAAGCTCATTGTAGGTGGATTCGAACACACGACTCCTGACGCGGCGTCCGTACACACTACCAACTGACCTATCATAGCTTCAAAAATTTGCTTTATTATATAATTTTACTTAATAATCTATTATACCTTAAATTATTTGAACTTCTTGTCCCCAGCAACTACATATAACCCTAACTTATTACTGAACCATGGTTAGCTTACGCGATGACAATTTGCTATATATATCAAAGTAGTTTTAGTTGAGAAGTATATTTGTTCTATTAAATTAGTATTAGGTAATGAAGGGGATAGTTCGCGCAATAATATCAAGATGTATAAATTTATACAGAATCCAATAGTAGAAGTAGCGCGTCGCGCAAGCATTGGTGGCTAACTGAGTGTGCGCTTCTATCGAACCTCGGATTTGATAGGTACGCAGTTTATTTCAGCAACCTTCCATTTATAACACTTATATCTAGCATAGACGGAATATAATATAACTGTAATATTTTGGAAACAAAAATACAAAAAATACTTTCGTAGAAACAATTCCAAACAACTGTATGCAAAGAATACAAAGAAATTATTATTATTTACAGGAAATTTATTAATAATAGATGAGTTACAAATACTTTTGAAAATAAGTTGTACACACATATATGCATATTATTAAATAATGTATGCACTAATTACCTAGTAACTAATGTACGTACACAGGTTCCAACAGCCTTGATATTTTTCATCTTAAAGCATTTTTCGTATAAAAATGTCACTCAGACATAAGCTCACCATATACAAAGTATACATCCGTCCCATACTTACCTACAGTTGCCCCGTAGTCGCTCACGCTTCGCACACCACCCTTCGCAAACTACAAGTTCTGCAAAATAAATTCATGCGTATAGCCGTCCAAGCCCCTCCGTACGTCCGTAATGTAGATCTCCATAAAGATATGGATATTCCGTCCATATATGCATATATCAAAGACCTTACAAAGCAATTCTTCGAAAAAGCCGAAGTTCATCTCAACCCCAAAATAGTACACGCAGTGAGCTACAATGCTAATCCGCCCGCCAAAGGTTTCGCGCGCCGGCCACGTAATTGCTTCACTGATCCCGTTGATAAAATAACGAGATTGAACGCACTTCTTTCTACCGTCGCCACCAACCGTACGTGTCCACGTACATGCCCGCGTAACCGCCGCCCTCGCCGCCGAGGCCGAGCGGTTAATTTCGCTCCCGCACACCCGCCGCGGCCTCCCTCTGCAGACGCTTGAGCCTAGGATCGATCCTCCGGATAGGAGCCCTCAAGTGACTCTGCTCGCGCGATACAATGACACTCTACATCACTGAAAGTACATCATCACACCGCATACCATCCATGCACACCTACACGTTAAGTACACGGTTCTGTAAGGGACTACCCCCACGATCCTTGTTTGTTTTTCCCGCAGCATCCCAAGCCGAGGTTCGGCCATTCTGGCACCCTTGCGCTCGCTGCCTTGGAGCCGAGTGCCCTCAGCACTCGCCCCAAAAAGTTCGGTGAAGCTGTCAAAGCCCTTACGGATAAGAGCGTATGACAAAAAAAAAAAAAAAGGAATCTATAGTTCATTTATAAGTCGATTATGCCCATATTTAAAACGCTCACACTGGCCCTAGTCTACGTCAAGCTTTGCTTAGGTGAAATGATTGGATTATTGCAGCAAGGAGTAAGATACGGAAAGGCATCAAAATTGTAATAATTGTTTTAAAGTGAATCCAAAAGGTTACTTTCACTATTATGTGAGACTTACCCGAAATTCGAGTAAGTGACGTTAAAAGCTTTATTTTCACAGGCTTCGGCTATGCAGGTCCATTTTATGTAACATCTTATCGCCTTCGAGGTGTAAAGAGCATCAAAGCATATGTTTCCCTGTTTATTTGCTTAACAACGAAAGCGTTACAGGTAGAATTGGTTTCAGACTTGACTTCCGAAATGTCCTTAGCAGCATTTAAACGTTTTATAAGCGGACGCCGACCTGTGTCACTGATTTTGAGTTACGGAAGTACTAATTTCGTTGGCGCTAAAAGAAAACTTGATAAATTACACGCTCATTTAATGTCAGAGACATACAACAAATATCTAAATCAAAATTGTGCAGATTTACACATTCAATTTTAACACAATCCGCGGTTCGTATGTCACTTCTTTAGAGCTTTACCCTTGTAAATACGGTATAAATAGGGTTGCTAAATCAAGATAAAAACTGGAAATTATGTTCAAAGTGTTCATAGACTGTGTCCATCAATAGTGTTTGTACTTTATTATGTAGATTTGTATAAATCAATATACAAATACACGACTATAAACTTAGAAATAAAATATACTTTAGTATTGACGGTGTTTTATATCAACAGAAAAATATACATCACAGTAATTTTATCTATACATTTATTAAAAACTGAGATATATTAGATATAAATATATTACACAATTTTTGCACATTATAAGTTGTAATATTTATAACCGGAAATCTACAATTGTAAATATAAATTAATACAAAACTTTTAGATTTTGTATTTAATGTATTCAATAACGACCGTTTATCCCATCATAAATAATTGAGGCGCTGATTCTTGTGTTTCCATGGCTTCTGGTACTGCGTTGACACTGGCTGTGGCTGAAGCAAAGGCCAGTACGACCCAGGCCATCATCATTACGTACTTCAACTAAAAAGATAAACATTACATTTGTAGTTCTTCTCGTTATCTCGTATATCTGTGTCTTTGACGATATTGTCAAATGATATTAGGTGCAGTATAGTTTAACTCTAACGTATACATCAACAAGAAAAAATAGTTTCTAAGCTTTAAAGTTTATTCTTAGATTATTTAAGTGTTGCTTACAGAAATAAATAAACAAAAGTTTTAATAATTTATTATATATATTATTTATATTTATTTTATTAATAAATAGTCTTCGGCAATTTTATACTTTTGAGCTGAGCTAATAATTTACTTGTGTATTACTTTTTAGTGTTCATTTTATTTTGAAGTCGGTTCAGGTTTATTCTTATAATATTAGATTTTTCGATCTTTAGTGTAAATAAATGTACCTTATGTACATAAGGAAATCACCTACTGAGTACCATTTGTTGGTCGAACTTAAGATATTAGAAAGCCAATAATTAAGTTCTTTAAAATTAAACAATAGTTTTCAAGTACCTAATTATTTTAAGGATAAAATACTACGTATATTTATTACATAAAGAACACTAAAGGTACTGCCAGCGTTAGGGTGAACAAGAATAGAGAAACCCAAGATAAACGGTATTGCGCTTTTTGAACTTAGAAAACTACTTAGCGGGAGTCACATGATCAAAAAGCATTAACAAAAATGGAAAGATTCGGACAATTGTAAAAAATATGTAAGACACGCTTCGTTAGGTAAATCATATGTAAGTAACGTTTGACAGCCTTAGAATCTTGATCTATTGATTCCTCCACCCCACTTCCAATTATTCTTTGGCTTCGGCTTTTTTTATACCAGTCAAAACTGTATATATCCATGTTAAAATAAGCCATATCAGCCCAAACAGAATATAGCTGTTGTAAACCTTTGAGGAGTTCCCTGCCATTATCTACTATTTACATGATCAAATCAGATGTGAAGTACAATATATTTTATTTTTATAGAAACTGCAGGTTATGCCAAGTTTTTATTAAAATCGGCTGACGGGAAGTGAGAGTAATTCATACATATAAGCGCTGTTTATCCATTCCTTCCTTTGTACCCCCCTTAGAGTAGGAATTTTTTCTTCAAATATTTATTATACCACTTTTAAACAATACTCATTCGAATAAAACATAAAATATTGAAATCGGTTTAAAATCGACGTAAATACGTAAAAAAGAATTGAGTGAAAGTCAAGTAAGTGGTATTCATCACATAAAAAATAATCATTAAAATCGGTAGTCAAATGACGAAGATATCGACTAATATACATAAAAAAACTACATACAGTTGAGCGCAGTACATCCTCGTTTTTTGAAGTCGGTTAATAAAAGCATTTAATTTTTATAACGGGATGTAAGACTAATTTCTAAAGTAATTAATAAACAACATTAAAATTAAAAAAAACGGGCAAACATAGTAGTAATACCAAATTGCTAGACCTTTACAAATGGTAAAATTTTTTTAAATATTGAAACCATTTTCTCTAATAAATGGGCATAACAATGCCACCAGCGATAAATAAATAACCTACATATTTTTATATATGATAACTTTATCAATCTAATTTGTCGTCATTTTAGTAACAAAAATAAAGTAAAGAAATAAAACTGCACGGTTTGCCAAACGGCTAAAGCAGTTCCCTTGCTGCAAACTATATAGGAATGCATCAGATTCCTGATTATATATACGATTTTTTGATTAAAATGTTTTAAAAATACAATTCATTAGCTATTATAAACACTACGCAACGAGCCAGCAAATTTTTTGGTACTCATTGTCGTTCAGGAGTAGTTTATTAGTATGGCTTTGCTCGCTAATGATTGTTACAATATTATCTTATATAAAGAGAAGATATTATTCTTACTTACAAAATTCATGTTTGCAGTTCTAGAAGAATAGACTCTGTTGTTACTGTCCTGTAATTTGTGATTATATATATGGTTACAAATAGAGATATTAATAAATTATCAATTAAAGTTCTAACTAAAGTTGTAAATAAATTGGTCAACGTTTTGGCGCTTTGGTTTTATTTGTTCTACTTCAGAGGTTTCGGAATTCCTCAACATTAAAATATGATTTTATAATAGGTATATGTTTTTTTAAAGTTACGTTATATTTATATAATCAATATCCCAACGAATTTGTACATTTGTGAATTTATCCTGTAATTCTTACAGTTTATTGTCTGTCTATGTGTAAAATGATATAGATCAAGGATAAGATGCATTTTGACACAAAAATTACACTTTGAAATTGCATACGGAAAATTTGTCGTAGATTTTATGGTTTAATTTAAAATAAGTCCAAATATGAATATATAATTTCAAGTAAATAACTAATATGTCATAAAAAATAATGGGTTATTGATTGCAGTCCAACGTTACGTAGGATAGAGTTAATACTGTTTTATAGTAAAATCAAAAGGTATCTTACCAAGAGGTATAAAAAAAGTCACCAAAAATATTTCTCGTATATTTAACAAAATAAACTTGTGCAATATGTAGCACTCTTACAAAATAAGTGAACTGTAGGACTCATTTTATCCTTTACGACTATCAAGCAATTTCTTTGGGATCCTCTTCTGAAATTGGAAATAGTTATTAAGCTTAACATGAAAAGGCACTTCTGAAAACTCCATACATGAATTTTTTTTAATGTTTAAACTGCTCATATTGTATTAGGGAATTATAATTGTTTCGTGACTATAGCGAATAAACCAAAAACATTTCCAGCAAATCTATTTATCAAATAATTCATTGTTTTAGCGTTTGGTCATACTTATCTGATGTAAAGTGATGATGTGGCTCAAGATGAAAAACAATTTCAGTCGACCGAGTAAAATCAAATCCTACAAAAAAAACACCACTCAGAAAGACCCTTAATGCCACTGATAAAACAAGTGTACATATTGATCGGTTTACGGAAGTGGTGTATCAATTTAATAAAAAAATCCTATAAATTGTGAAGTTATTATGTTAGTTGTTTGGAAAGCAATAAAATGTATCGGGAATTGGAATAATGATGATGTTTTCAACTAATATGCCAAATGTGTACAGCACGTGTACTTGAATACTGTATCAAACATGGAAGGTTCCTTACAGGCACAGACGCCAGCAATACCCGGATTGTTAGATAACTGCAACAAATGATGACGTCCATTGCGACGTATCCATTCGACGTAACAATAGTTGTACCTAGCTTTTTATTGCTTATGTATGATTGAGCATATACGGAGACACGAGAACATCAACAAGTATGTAAGTAAGTATTATTAATATACTGCACCTTGTGAATTCCGGAGCTACCGATTTTTTTTTATAAAAATATGCTTAAAGAAAAATATGTTTGTATAATTCTGCGATGATACGTTTTTGTATAAATCATTTTATAACATATTCATAAATTAGACACCTAAGTGTAATTAGTAACGCTTGGTTATTATTATGAAGCATATTTATGTAATTAAAGACGTAGTTCAGACTACAAATATTTCAGCCAAAATGACTCGTGTCCTAAGGACTCCATATATCTATTGATTAAATGACTTATTACAAATTATTCAACTTTGTTTTTTTTTTGTATATTCCTAAAATTTTCTTAAGCCTCTTGGTCTTTCTGTCTGTCCGTTGGTATGCTTATAACTTAAGAAACTCTTAACCTATTTCGATTGAATATATTGTAGTGTTTCGATATTTTTATCAATCAGAAGCAGAAAATCTTAATAAAAAGAAACCACTTTGCTACGGCCTAACGCTAAAGCAACACAACACAACACAACTGATGTTCACGCGACGAACGCTCGGAACCAAGTGAGTGTATCGGCGGTCTAACTGCCCTTTTATAGGCAGTGGCTATAAGCAGTGATGAGGGTAGTTGTGTCGTCGTGGAGGACAATTGCTAACACGGCCTCTCCTGACCAAGTGTCGCCCTCGACACAAGCTCCGTGGCTGAAGCCTGGTCTGGTGCCGTTTTCATTGACTGACCAAGTCTCTGCCTCCAGTGACAGTGGACAGTGAATCACTAACAGTAATTCCTGAGCCTGGAATCAAACTGCTTGGACCGACAACAACGGCATCTCCAAGATCTTGGTCTACATTTAGGGAAGGCACAGAATAACCGGCCCCAAAGCGTGATGCGCTATTCTGTGTCTTGTGTGCAACCGTATTTTCATCAAGCCCAGGCATTTTTCTTCGTAGATTCAGAGCTTTTATTCCAGCTGAGCTTCCAGTCGTTGCCACCATCCAGGCTGTGTATGAAATTAAAACGCCAAGGCAGATATCCCTGAAGTCTAATGAACGCCAAGACCAAGACCAAGACCAAGTTCGGATAATTGAACGCCAAGGCCTTACGCCTGTAGTTCAGATAACGAACGCCAAGGCTTAAAGCCTGTAGTTCAGATAATGGAACGTCAAGGCCTTACGCCTGTAGTTCGGATAATGAACGCCAAGACCTTATGCCTGTAGTTCAGATAATGAACGCCAAGACCATGTTAGGTCTGTAGTTCAACGAACGCCAGGGCAATATGCCCGAAGTTTGGATAATTGAACGCCAAGGCTTTACGCCTGTAGTTCAGATAACGAACGCCAAGGCTTAAAGCCTGTAGTTCAGATAATGGAACGCCAAGGCCTTACGCCTGTAGTTCGGATAATGAACACCAAGGCCTTATGCCTGTAGTTGAGATAATGAACGCCAAGACCATGTTAGGTCTGTAGTTCAACAAACGCCTGGGCAATATGCCCGAAGTTTGGATAATTGAACGCCAAGGCCTTACGCCTGTAGTTCAGATAACGAACGCCAAGGCTTAAAGCCTGTAGTTCCGATAACAAAAGCTTTTACATACCCTCAAAGAAGGCTGCACATAACTCAGGGCACCACTCGCCACGCCAAGGCACCATATACTGCGCCGCTGCTTGTGTAGTTTTTCATAACTGCCGCTATGCAGTTTCAAGCTCATATTCTTCATTTGGTAGAACCTTCACAACTCTGCCGAATGTTCTCAGGAACCGGTGAATTTACAAAGGCCTCGACCTTATGTGGGCTCGGCCTCACCTGACCCTGACTCAAAACCCGCCCGGAACACGTCTGGGTTTCCGGTGTGTAGTGTCACAGGAACGACGCCGTAACCGACAATTCCGCGATGAAACACTCGATCGGCTACGTGACCGATACCGCGATCTATTATTACTAGAACGACGTTGCGATCTACGACTGGATCCGCCAGTCATATTTACTAAAACTACTTAGTTCTGTGGGCTAGAAGTTACTTATCCCACGTCTGATTTTATCAATCAGAAGCAGAAATTCTTAATACCAAGTGAGTGTATCGGCGGTCTAACTGCCCTTTTTTTTTTTTTTTTTTTTTTTTTTTTTTTTTCGAAAGGACCTACACTGTTAGCCTTAGGGGCTTTTACAGCTTCACCTGAACTAGTGGGGCGAGCGCGGAAGGCGCTCAAACCCGCGGGGCAACTCGCACAAGGGTGTCACTAGTGACCGAACCTCGGCTTGGGCTGTTGCCGAATCGCGTATGAGAGAAAACGAACGCGGTACTATCTATTATGAGAGAACGTTATAGTAATAAGAAATAAAAGAATAAAAGACCACGGGCGGTCCCTCACAGAACCGTGTACGTACTGTGTGAGTGTGCACGAATGTGACATGCAGTGTAATGATGTGGGTTCAGTGAGTGTGGAGTGTCACTGTATCGCGCGAGCGGGTTAGCTCGAGGGCTCCATTCCGAAGGATCGACCTAGGCTCGAGCGTCCGCAGAAGGGGGCCGCGGCGGGTGTGCGGGAGCGAAGTTAACCGACCGCCCTCGGCGGCGAGGACGACGGTTTCGCGGTCTAGCGCGCGCGTATGCGCGATTCGGAATAGAGACGGACGGAAAAGACGCGGTATGTCGCGTGAATTTATCCGGCGGATCGAGGAAGATGTGACGAGGGCGGCGTTTGTATCCGCTATCGTTCGGGTTCGGATTCGGATGTGCCTCCGCTCTCTCGAAGTGAGTCTTGGTGAGGTCACGAATGTATGCCCTAATAGAGGGCATTTCGAGGTCTTTGTGCAGATCAACATCTCGTACGTACCAGGGGGCTCCGGTAATCGCACGCAGATATTTGTTCTGCAACACTTGCAGCGGTCTGAGAGTGGGTTTCGAGGCATGAGCAAAGGCTGGACAGCCGTATGTTAGGATCGGACGGATACATGTCTTGTATAAAGTAAGCTTACAGCTCAGTGACATTTTACTTTTCGAATTATAAAGAGGGCGAAGGTGGACTAAGGCTATAGTAGCTTTTCTTTTCACCCTCTTGATATGGGAGCTGAAAATGAGCTTCGAATCTAAATCGACACCTAAGTACCTGACCACTGAGGCACAGGGAATATCTCTCGAATAAAGTTTGAGAGGAGCGTATGGAGGAATTCTACTTTTCCGAATAGGATCGAACATAACGGCGGCACTCTTTTCCGGGTTAAGTGCGATACACCATTTACTACACCAGTCTAACTGCCCTTTTATAGGCAGTGGCTATAAGCAGTGATGAGGGTAGTTGTGTCGTCGTGGAGGACAATTGCTAACAATATAAACATTTAGTCTGAAAGACGGTGGTGACTAATAGTGACATGAACAATAATAATAATATTTTTTTATTTCACACTCTAGTAAAAGGTACAAAAACTGTTGACAAAAGCTGCAGCAAAAACAATGGAAATAAATACATAGTTACAATTTGTGTGAAATATGGAGTCTTAAAAAGGTACGATAACCTGAACTACAGATATACAGACCCTCGTTCTCTAATATTTCCTGAAATTCTGTTATTGTTATGCACAAAAAATTAGAGCCAACACAGTTTTTAAGAAATTATTGTTATTAAACTTTCTGTGTTACTGTATGAAAGTGTTAATAAACAATTATAAATAATACGTTTTACTCACTGTTTAGTTAATTCGTAAATTTTAAGAATAGGGTTGATTTCATTATGTATATGGTATGATATGAGCATCTAAAAACAGAAGAATTTATGTGAAAATTGTAGATGACGCATTTATTGAAGTGAGTAATATATTGATCGATCGTGCGTGGTAAGGATAGTTTATAAGTGAAAAAGTTGTTTTACAGTAAGAAGATTTGAGTATTATATAACTCTACTTTAGCAAATCTAAACAGCAGAGACAAGCTTACATTCAAAACTGCACTTTGAGCAGGCTCCAATTTTATTAAGGCAGTTTTAGCGGCCCCACCCGAGATGTGATGCAATGTGCATGAATGAGCACTTTATGGCACTTTTTGTTTGTACATTGGAGAGCTTATTATTGGATAGTTATTATAGGTAAGGAAATGGATACACCCATGTGCAATACGTCAAAGAAAATAACATAAAAATGTAAAAGAAGAACTTTATCAAAGCACTACAAATGAAGAAATTGGACTTAATATTAAGTATATCAGGGGCATACCAAAAACAGTTACACCTAAAGAAACGCAAGTTGCATATACATCAAAGGAAACTATTTAAAACTAATGTCGTCCAAATAAAAAATAACATACCGAATAGTTAATAAATACTCAGATATTGTTTTTACAAAAAAATCTTTAAAATGTTTTATCAACCATGAAAATTTTTAAACCAAGAAAATTTGACAGGCTTAGATGTATTATTGCTAACCTACAAATAACTACACATGTTATTATACTTTCGGAAACATGGATTAAGAATGAAGATGAGTCAAAAATAATCCAAATACCCTCATATACCCATTACTAAAAAAAATTGACAAATCAAAAGGAGGTAGAGTGTCAATCTCTGTGCACAACAACCTCAAACATCACGTATATATTAATTATCTCTGGTTATACGTAAATAAATTTTCTCTTAACATTGGCATTTTCTATAAATCCAATAAAATGAATATGGATAACTTTCTCGAGGTATATAGCCAACAATTACATGAAATGGAACGAGCAATAGTGATTGGCCATTATAACTTAGACTTACTTAACCCGGATTCAGCGACACGTACTTACAAGAACACTCTAAAAGAGGACAACTACAAAATTCTGAATAAAATAATTCCCAAACATTGTACTTGTGAAACAATCTCAACTAATTCTGCTACATCACGTTTCTTGTAACTTAGGTGAAAATAATTTTCATTTTGTTACTGTGGAATACTCAATGTCTGACCACAATTACTGGAGATAAAGCAATACCAACAACCATCTATTATAAAACAGAAATACAGTACAGTCGACTAAAATAAACTTTATCGATGTCTGGATGAAGGTCTTAAAAATTATGAAGAGCAGAATCACAGTCTTATTTAAAAAAAAGCAGAATTATGAAAGTTAATTTTCTGAATACTCCACAGCAAGACTGGATTAAAAAAGATCAATTAGAAGTAGTTTAAAAAGGTTTGAAGAAAATTTAAGCAAACCAGGAAAAATGTGGCAGCTTATAGACAATTTGTCGGAAAATAAATTGCGTGACAGAAGTAGACCGGACAAACTTATGGCGGAAGCTGGTACTATCATAGATCAAAAAGAAATACGTGAAAGTTTCACTTCATACTTTTCGCCTATCGGCTCAACCTTAGCACATATGATATCCAAAAACCAAAGGGAACTCGAATCGTAGAAGAATGTAGACTCACAAATGAAACGGAATTACAGTTTTTGAAACTCGGAACTACGATGGCAGATATTACTATAATTATATATTTAGACTGCAATACTGCATGTGGCATTGATGTTATTAGTGCAAAAACTATTAAATGCATAAAATATATATTTGGTAAGAAACTTACAGCCTGCATTTACTATTGCATAGCACGAGGTAATTTTTCCTAATGTTTTAAAAAATAGCAAAAATTGTACCAGTTCATATATCAAGCAGTAAATTTGACCAATCAAATTACCGACCTATATCGGTTCTGTCTGTGATTTATAAAATTTTTAAGAAGATTCTTTGCAACCGATTAGAATCTTTCCTTAAATCAAAAAGCTTCCTCTACGCTAAACAGTATGGTTTTAGATCTCAATCAAATAGTCTCGTCGCTACAATTGATCTTCTAACTAAAATTAAAAATAAAATTGATCAAAAACCGTCTTAGGTAATATTTATCGAACTTAGAAAAGCTTTTGGTACAATAAATCATGATTCTGACTATTTAGTCATAAAACTCTTGGTCTTCAGCTAGATCAAGCATCCCAGCACTTATCAAATCATCAAATTTTTTTAGCCATATCAGAATATGAACTTGCGTTAATCCTCGTTTTTGTAATTATTAAATCAGTAATTACTGTCATTAACTTATAAACCTTTAATCGAGATGCTCGGGCGGTTAGATCATGTCTGTCAGTAGCTCTTGGTCCTGGTATATTTATATGAATCGCAGTACAATTACTTAGCAAAATGTGTGAGTAATCACCGGTTTTATTTCTACACTTTTATATTATCCATCATCATTTGATTAAGACTTTCTATCAACAAAATCTATAACGAACATATCCTTCTGTGTGTAGATAAATATAAAATTTTACCATAAAAAATAATCAGTAAAATATGTTTTCGGTGGCAATCACTGTCATATAAACAAACAAACAAACGATATATATACATATACTAGAAATAATATCCGAACACTATAGAGTCCCTTGAAGTTGTTCATTAGTCAGAGGAGAACTAAAATAAATAAATTTACAATCATGTTTCACATCAAAGAACGACTGTGTATTCCATTGATGAAATTTGAAGATCGTATCAGATTATAATGCTTATCAAATGACGTGTGTCCGAATGAATTAGGTTAGAGCCTGCATCGCTTGGTTTAATTAAACCTACAGTACCAGTATCTTCTGTTTCAGTTTTAGTACGCAATAATGACAGTGTGGGTTCTGATGGGTTTTGCTTCAGTGACGACCGTTGCTAATGCAAAACCAGAAGCTTTGGGAAACCTAGAGGCTGCACCACAGTTGCGAACTAAAAGAAACCTTAATAAATTTATTAACTTTTGAATGTGTAGTTGTAAAAATATAATTTTATAACAAATAGTCCAAATAATAAAAATGTCTACAATACAACCAATAATAAAATTTCTTTTAATTAGATGAAATTTAAATATATTTAACATGTTTTTTGTTTCTTTTTGTTTTTTTCTTTAATTAGTTTAATTTCCTTAATATTAACCAACCGTAACGAAGTATGTACGTGACCTTCTATGTGAAATCTCATTCGGTGAGACAAAAAATATAATTATTTATTTATAATTACAATAGTTATACAGCTCGTTACGTATTCTTCATGGCCAATTAATTGTATTATTTTACCATTTCAACCAAGAAAACGTATATATAAACAGAAACCTAATGTATTCCTAACAAGTAATTTTCGTGATCGACAAACATGAACTTCGTAAGTATTTTTTTTTTTTTACTATTCATTGATTTGAGCCCAATAGGGTAACATGGTAAATTTAGAGGGAATGTGGTTATAACGTGCAACTGTCGGACGACATCTATAGTTGCTTGGTGAAACGTTTTCAACTAAAGGATATGCCCTTGTAAGATGTTCTTGCACCATGCTAAGGTTTCATCTCAAAGTTTTTATTCAGTGAAAGCTTAGGCCCCATGTACATTGTCAACACATTTGAACCTATGCGACCAATTGCTTCGGTACTGGTATGTTTATTATATGAATCAGTTAAGTAAATAGAATATTAATAACTAACTCTACCGACACCTCAACGCTTGTTTACTAGTACGCATTAGATCATCTGCATAAATAAATATATAGTTCTCTCTATACGACGACCTTTCTTAAATATACTGATCACGATTTTAAAATAAATACTTTTCGGTTTTAATGTTTAAAGACGACAGCAAGATTCTGTTTTTATTTGTGACTAGTGTTGCCCAAAAGCAAGACCAAGAAAAAGGTTAAGCCAGTTTTTATTTCTGAAAGTTCGTTTACCGATAACAGATTCACGTGTTGTGTAGGCCATGCTCCGAACGGTAAATGAGCCATGAAATGCCATGAAACCAATAATCGTTGTCAACTAGTTTACTTGGGATCACTGGCCGGGAGATAACATCCAGAGGATTTTCACCTCCAGATTTATGTAACCAATGTGTGGCCGCTAAATCTTCGTTAATAGCGGAGTTTCGATTAGTGAACAACTTTTGCAATCTGTATGCTGGAGCGCGGATCTAATACAGTGTTACCTTGGATTCCAAAAAGGCAATAATTTTATCTATGTGTGTCACACTCATAGAGTCACGTACAGTCACTATCAAATTGGACAAGAGGAGTGCTGCATAAAGTTTAAAGCGTGATAGGGTGATAGTTTTATTCTCGGAAGCTACTTTAGATTTTGAGCAAAGCAACATTACTTGACTTATGTCACTAGCGTCATGGCGTCATACTCGAAGATAGATAACGGCGCCCTAACATTATCAGTATCAGTATCAGTAAAACCTAAAAGGGCGATATTTTTTGAAGAGTTTGTAATTCCTCTATGAAGATAATTTTGATTTTTTTCTAATAAATGAAATTCATTTTGCATTTGTGTCCATTGTTAATTTCCATTGTCCATTTAATGTGAGCTGTCATCTCATCACCCCAGTCTAAAATGAATTTCCAGCATTCTTGTAAAGACCGTTTCATTGGGTTTCCATTTAAGTCCTATATTGTAATGCTTAATTCAATGGTATTGGTAAATCACGTTATAAAATTTAACCCTCCGGCTTTCAAAGTTGTATGAATTCGTAATACAATTATTTAGCTTCATCAACAAACGAAACAGATGAAATATAAGCACTCATCGTTTGCGAGTTGGCACACAATGTGCATTATAAGGTAAGGCGAACATGCTAGGATGAAGGTTACGAAATTAAATGAATAGGTCGGAATTTCGTCATTAGAATTATAGCGATAAAGAATACGTTGAAAGTTGTGATATTTTCGAATGTTTTTTTAATAGTAAATCTAACGTAGTAGTAGTAGTAGACAACGTATACATTTAGAATTGGTTACATACTAGACTTCTGAAATGGTCTTAGCAGCATTTAAACACCTTATAGGCAAACGCGGACCTGCGTCAGTGATTTTGACTGATGGACATACTAATTTCATTAGCGCTAAAAGAAAGTTTATCGAATTACACGCTAGTTTTTCAGAGATATACAACATATATCTCAATCAAAATCTTGCAGAATGCAATAAAATCGGATTCAATTTAACTCAACCCTCCTTACGCATCTCACTTCGGGAGTATATATGAGAGTTAATATTATAATGTTAATGTTATAAATATTAATTTATGAAGAATTAAGTACTGTTTTTGGGATTAACGGGATTCTTAATAGAAGTCCGCTTTGTATGCTAAGCTCAGACCCTACTGAGATAGAGGCTCTGACGCCATCACATTATTTGAATATTACCCCTCTAAAATATTTACCCGATCAGGATGTTCATCGCATGCCCGATAGTAAACTTATCACGAATTGCTTAATAAACTTATGCAATCTTACTGCCATAGATGGAAGTTAGAATATTTGACATCACTTCAATACAGGCAGAAATATATTACTCCATTTAACTCCGTACGTAAAAGTCTTGTAGTCATTATAAAACATGATAATTCACCCACAATGAGCTGGCCGATTGTAATCATTGTAGAGGTTTATTTTTGTAATATGGTCAAAATTAAGGCAAAACTGAAAATTAGGTTTGAAGTGTTCATAGCCTGTGTCCGCTACCACTTCAATAGACTGGATAAAATCCAATTTTTTAATTAAAATATTTAAATTTATTACACGCTTTTTGCCGCTTATTTTGTTTCGTATCTGAAGGCATTCCTTCAGCCCTGGAGATGATGTCAATGCCATTTATAATTATTATAATTTTACGACTATCTCTATGCCAAAAATCAAGTCGATTGGTTGATCTGTTAGGGCGTCCGCATTGTGAATGATGTAGAAACCACCAACACCGTAGAACCGCTGAAGCTTCAATAGGACATTGCCTCTTTATGCGTGTTTTACCGTATGTACCACGACGAGTGTTCTGAAGAGCTCTTCGATATAATCTCTTCCTCTCCGTTCAACTAGAGTTAGGTGCTTCAGCTTCACGGTGACTCCTATTGAATTGCCAACCAAAAAACTTAGCATATCATATTATTTCTCTTTTCCAATACACAGTATAAAAATAATATATAAACTTCACCAAAGCATTCATCCGTACACTGTTCGTTTTATTTCGTGTAAATAATAAAATAATCGTATAATCGTATAAATAAGAGAAATGCAGATGAATCTATTATTCAGTGATTGAATTATTTTTCTAGGAAATTATGCGTGTAATCGTACTTACTTGTCTGACTACCAAGCAATGCAGTCCAGCAATGAAAACACAGTCGCCCCAGTATGAAGAGTGTAGCTAGGAACACGTACTAGCACATAACGTGTTCCAACAGAGTCCTAATTTGTAGATATCTCTAAAGTCCTAGAATTCCGGTGAATCTGAATTTGAATTTAAATAATTATTAGACGGAATAGACCAGTTAATAACTGATCGACTGCAAACCTGTACACATTAATAAAAATACCATATGTTTCATTTAATTAAGATTCATTTCGTTTCATAAGATTTCCTATTTAAATAATGGAGTATGTACATATATATTTATTTTTATACCATTCAAATAACTACTGTGAGAAATATATGTAGTGTTTTTCATTTCAGTTAAAGTACACAATGATGATGGCGTTGGTCGTGCTGGCCTTTGTTTCCGCATCCGCTATCGCTAACACAGAACCAGTCGCCATGAAACCTTTAGACACTGAGCCTCAGGATTTTTTGGGCCTGCTTGGGTAATATAATTAAAGATAAAAGACATAACAGACATTATATCATTTTGTTTTTGTTAAAGACTGTAAAAATATTAATTTTATTAATGTAAATTTATAGATTCCCTTTGATAAAACCAAAAGATATTATACTTCCTTAAATGTTGGCTCATTAAATATAACACTATTTAAATTGTTTTTCTTTTCAACCTTAGTAATATTCCCTGTTTTTTTTTAGTTAAGGTTTAGCGTTATGACCACAATCTCATCTGATGTTAAGTGGCGATGTGGTACAAGATGGTGGTCAAGTATAACTGCCGGAACACACCTATAGGTATTTGGCGGCAGATTTGCAACTTGAGGGTGGTAGCTAGCCAGGCAGGCATTAGAAAAAGCCCTACCACCAAACAGCTCAAGCTCATTGTAGGTGGATTCGAACCCACGACTCTTGACGCGGCGTCCGTACAAACTACCAACTGACCTATCATAGCTTCAAAAATTTGCTTTATTATATAATTTTACTTAATAATCTATT
Organism: Actias luna; assembly: GCA_039707435.1. Lineage (NCBI taxonomy): Eukaryota > Metazoa > Arthropoda > Insecta > Lepidoptera > Saturniidae > Actias > Actias luna. The sequence continues at coordinate 7,328,587 of JAZHAC010000006.1, read as the reverse complement.
ATATCTTAAATTATTTGAACTTCTTGTCCCCAGCAACTACATATAACCCTAACTTATTACTGAACCATGGTTAGCTTACGCGATGACAATTTGCTATATATATCAAAGTAGTTTTAGTTGAGAAGTATATTTGTTCTATTAAATTAGTATTAGGTAATGAAGGGGATAGTTCGCGCAATAATATCAAGATGTATAAATTTATACACAATCCAATAGTAGAAGTAGCGCGTCGCGCAAGCATTGGTGGCTAACCGAGTGTGCGCTTCTATCGAACCTCGGATTTGATAGGTACGCAGTTTATTTCAGCAAACTTCCATTTATAACACTTATATCTAGCATAGACGGAATATAATATAACTGTAATATTTTGGAAACAAAAATACAAAAAATACTTTCGTAGAAACAATTCCAAACAACTGTATGCAAAGAATACAAAGAAATTATTATTATTTACAGGAAATTTATTAATAATAGATGAGTTACAAATACTTTTGAAAATAAGTTGTACACACATATATGCATATTATTAAATAATATATGCACTAATTACCTAGTAACTAATGTACGTACACAGGTTCCAACAGCCTTGATATTTTTCATCTTAAAGCATTTTTCGTATAAAAATGTCACTCAGACATAAGCTCACCATATACAAAGTATACATCCGTCCCATACTTACCTACAGTTGCCCCGTATTCGCTCACGCTTCGCACACCACCCTTCGCAAACTACAAGTTCTGCAAAATAAATTCATGCGTATAGCCGTCCAAGCCCCTCCGTACGTCCGTAATGTAGATCTCCATAAAGATATGGATATTCCGTCCATATATGCATATATCAAAGACCTTACAAAGCAATTCTTCGAAAAAGCCGAAGTTCATCTCAACCCCAAAATAGTACACGCAGTGAGCTACAATGCTAATCCGCCCGCCAAAGGTTTCGCGCGCCGGCCACGTAATTGCTTCACTGATCCCGTTGATAAAATAACGAGATTGAACGCACTTCTTTCTACCGTCGCCACCAACCGTACGTGTCCACGTACATGCCCGCGTAACCGCCGCCCTCGCCGCCGAGGCCGAGCGGTTAATTTCGCTCCCGCACACCCGCCGCGGCCTCCCTCTGCAGACGCTTGAGCCTAGGATCGATCCTCCGGATAGGAGCCCTCAAGTGACTCTGCTCGCGCGATACAATGACACTCTACATCACTGAAAGTACATCATCACACCGCATACCATCCATGCACACCTACACGTTAAGTACACGGTTCTGTAAGGGACTACCCCCACGATCCTTGTTTGTTTTTCCCGCAGCATCCCAAGCCGAGGTTCGGCCATTCTGGCACCCTTGCGCTCGCTGCCTTGGAGCTGAGTGCCCTCAGCACTCGCCCCAAAAAGTTCGGTGAATCTGTCAAAGCCCTTACGGATAAGAGCGTATGACAAAAAAAAAAAAGATTCTATAGTGCATTTATAAGTCGATTATGCCCATATTTAAAACGCTCACACTGGCCCTAGTCTACGTCAAGCTTTGCTTAGGTGAAATGATTGGATTATTGCAGCAAGGAGTAAGATACGGAAAGGCATCAAAATTGTTATACTTGTTTTAAAGTGAATCCAAAAGGTTACTTTCACTATTATGTGAGACTTACCCGAAATTCGAGTAAGTGACGTTAAAAGCTTTATTTTCACAGGCTTCGGCTATGCAGGTCCATTTTATGTAACATCTTATCGCCTTCGAGGTGTAAAGAGCATCAAAGCATATGTTTCCCTGTTTATTTGATTAACAACGAAAGCGTTACAGGTAGAATTGGTTTCAGACTTGACTTCCGAAATGTCCTTACCAGCATTTAAACGTTTTATAAGCGGACGCCGACCTGTGTCACTGATTTTGAGTTACGATAGTACTAATTTCGTTGGCGCTAAAAGAAAACTTGATAAATTACACGCTCATTTAATGTCAGAGACATACAATAAATATCTAAATCAAAATTGTGCAGATTTACACATTCAATTTTAACACAATCCGCCGTTCGTATGTCACTTTTTTAGAGCTTTACCCTTGTAAATACGGTATAAATAGGGTTGCTAAATCAAGATAAAAACTGGAAATTATGTTCAAAGTGTTCATAGACTGTGTCCACCAATAGCGTTTGTACTTTATTATGTAGATTTGTATAAATCAATATACAAATACACGACTATAAACTTAGAAATAAAATATACTTTAGTATTGACGGTGGTTTATATCAACAGAAAAATATACATCACAGTAATTTTATCTATACATTTATTAAAAACTGAGATATATTAGATATAAATATATTACACCGTTTTTGCACATTATAAATTGTAATATTTATAACCGGAAATCTACAATTGTAAATATAAATTAATACAAAACTTTTAGATTTTGTATTTAATGTATTCAATAACGACCGTTTATCCCATCATAAATAATTGAGGCGCTGATTCTTGTGTTTCCATGGCTTCTGGTACTGCGTTGACACTGGCTGTGGCTGAAGCAAAGGCCAGTACGACCCAGGCCATCATCATTACGTACTTCAACTAAAAAGATAAACATTACATTTGTAGTTCTTCTCGTTATCTCGTATATCTGTGTCTTTGACGATATTGTCAAATGATATTAGGTGCAGTATAGTTTAACTCTAACGTATACATCAACAAGGACAAATAGTTTCTAAGCTTTAAAGTTTATTCTTAGATTATTTAAGTGTTGCTTACAGAAATAAATAAACAAAAATTTTTATTAATTTATTATATATATTATTTATATTTATTTTATTAATAAATAGTCTTCGGCAATTTTAAACTTTTGAGCTGAGCTAATAATTTACTTGTTTATTACTTTTTAGTGTTCATTTTATTTTGAAGTCGGTTCAGGTTTATTCTTATAATATTAGATTTTTCGATCTTTAGTGTAAATAAATGTACCTTATGTACATAAGGAAATCACCTACTGAGTACCATTTGTTGGTCGAACTTAAAATATTAGAAAGGCGTATATTTATTACATAAAGAACACTAAAGGTACTGCCAGCGTTAGGGTGAACAAGAATAGAGAAACTCAAGATAAACGGTATTGCGCTTTTTGAACTTAGAAAACTACTTAGCGGGAGTCACATGATCAAAAAGCATTAACAAAAATGGAAAGATTCGGACAATTGTAAAAAATATGTAAGACACGCTTCGTTAGGTAAATCATATGTAAGTAACGTTTGACAGCCTTAGAATCTTGATCTATTGATTCCTCCACCCCACTTCCACTTATTCTTTGGCTTCGGCTTTTTTTATACCAGTCAAAACTGTATATATCCATGTTAAAATAAGCCATATCAGCCCAAACAGAATACAGCTGTTATAAAAATTTGAGGAGTTCCCTGCCATTATCTACTATTTACATGATCAAATCAGATGTGAAGTACAATATATTTTATTTTTATAGAAACTGCAGGTTATGCCAAGTTTTTATTAAAATCGGCTGACGGGAAGTGAGAGTAATTCATACATATAAGCGCTGTTTATCCATTCCTTCCTTTTTACCACCCTTAGAGTAGGAATTTTTTCTTCAAATATTTATTATACCACTTTTAAACAATACTCATTCGAATAAAACATAAAATATTGAAATCGGTTTAAAATCGACGTAAATACGTAAAAAAGAATTGGGTGAAAGTCAAGTAAGTGGTATTCATCACATAAAAAATAATCATTAAAATCGGTAGTCAAATAACGAAGATATCGACTAATATACATAAAAAAACTACATACAGTTGAGCGCAGTACATCCTCGTTTTTTGAAGTCGGTTAATAAAAGCATTTAATTTTTATAACGGGATGTAAGACTAATTTCTAAAGTAATTAATAAACAACATTAAAATTAAAAAATACGGGCAAACATAGTAGTAATACCAAATTGCTAGACCTTTACAAATGGTAAAAAATTTTTAAATATTGAAACCATTTTCTCTAGTAAATGGGCATAACAATGCCACCAGCGATAAATAAATAACCTACATATTTTTATATATGATAACTTTATCAATCTAATTTGTCATCATTTTAGTAACAAAAATAAAGTAAAGAAATAAAACTGCACGGTTTGCCAAACGGCTAAAGCAGTTCCCTTGCTGCAAACTATATAGGAATGCATCAGATTCCTGATTATATATACGATTTTTTGATTAAAATGTTTTAAAAATACAATTCATTGTCTATTATAAACACTACGCAACAAGCCGGCAAATTTTTTGGTACTCATTGTCGTTCAGGAGTAGTTTATTAGTATGGCTTTGCTCGCTAATGATTGTTACAATCTTATCTTATATAAAGAGAAGATATTATTCTTACTTACAAAATTCATGTTTGCACTTCTAGAAGAATAGACTCTGTTATTACTGTCCAGTAATTTGTGATTATATATATGGTTACAAATAGAGATATTAATAAATTATCAATTAAAGTTCTAACTAAAGTTGTAACTAAATTGGTCAACGTTTTGGCGCTTTGGTTTTATTTGTTCTACTTCAGAGGTTTCGGAATTCCTCAACATTAAAATATTATTTTATAATAGGTATATGTTTTTTTAAGTTACGTTATATTTATATAATCAATATCCCAACGAATTTGTACATTTGTGAATTTATCCTGTAATTCTTACAGTTTATTGTCTGTCTATGTGTAAAATGATTTAGATCAAGGATAAGATGCATTTTGACACAAAAATTATACTTTGAAATTGCATACGGAAAATTTGTCGTAGATTTTATGGTTTAATTTACAATAAGTCCACATATGAATATATAATTTCAAGTAAATAACTAATATGTCATAAAAAATAATGGGTTATTGATTGCAGTCCAACGTTACGTAAGATAGAGTTAACACTGTTTTATAGTAAAATCAAAAGGTATCTTACCAAGAGGTATAAAAAAAGTCACCAAAAATATTTCTCGTATATTTAACAAAATAAACTTGTGCAATATGTAGCACTCTTACAAAATAAGTGAACTGTAGGACTCATTTTACCCTTTCCGACTATCAAGCAATTTCTTTGGGATCCTCTTCTGAAATTGGAAATAGTTATTAAGCTTAACATGAAAAGGCACTTCTGAAAACTCCAGACATGAATTTTTTTTTATGTTTAAACTGCTCATATTGTATTAGGGAATTATAATTGTTTCGTGACTATAGCGAATAAACCAAAAACATTTCCAGCAAATCTATTTATCAAATAATTCATTGTTTTAGCGTTTGGTCATACTTATCTGATGTAAAGTGATGATGTGGCTCAAGATGAAAAACAATTTCAGTCGACCGAGTAAAATCAAATCCTACAAAAAAAACACCACTCAGAAAGACCCTTAATGCCACTGATAAAACAAGTGTACATATTGATCGGTTTACGGAAGTGGTGTAACAATTTAATAAAAAAATCCTATAAATTGTGAAGTTATTATGTTAGTTGTTTGGAAAGCAATAAAATGTATCGGGAATTGGAATAATGATGATGTTTTCAACTAATATGCCAAATGTGTACAGCACGTGTACTTGAATACTGTATCAAACATGGAAGGTTCGTTACAGGCACAGACGCCAGCAATACCCGGATTGTTAGATAACTGCAACAAATGATGACGTCCATTGCGACGCATCCATTCGACGTAACAATAGTTGTACCTAGCTTTTTATTGCTTATATATGATTGAGCATATACGGAGACACGCGAACATCAACAAGTATGTAAGTAAGTGTTATTAATATACTGCACCTTGTGAATTCCGGAGCTACCGAATTTTATTTTATAAAAATATGCTTAAAGAAAAATATATTTGTATAATTCTGCGATTATACGTTTTTGTATAAATCATTTTATAACATATTCATAAATTAGACACCTAAGTGTAATTAGTAACGCTTGGTTATTATTATGAAGCATATTTATGTAATTAAAGACGTAGTTCAGACTACAAATATTTCAGCCAAAATGACTCGTGTCCTAAGGACTCCATATATCTATTGATTAAATGACTTATTACAAATTATTCAACTTTGTTTTTGTTTTTTGTTTTTTTTTTTGTATATTCCTAAAATTTTCTTAAGCCTCTTGGTCTTTCTGTCTGTCCGTTGGTATGCTTATAACTTAAGAAACTCTTAACCTATTTCGATTGAATATATTGTAGTGTTTCGATATAAACATTTAGTCTGAAAGACGGTGGTGACTAATAGTGACATGAACAAAAATAATAATATTTTTTTATTTCACACTCTAGTAAAAGGTACAAAAACTGTTGACAAAAGCTGCAGCAAAAACAATGGAAATAAATACATAGTTACAATTTGTGTGAAATCTGGAGTCTGAAAAAGGTACGATAACCTGAACTACAGATATACAGACCCTCGTTCTCTAATATTTCCTGAAATTCTCTTATTGTTATGCACAAAAAATTAGAGCCAACACAGTTTTTAAGGAATTATTGTTATTAGACTTTCTGTGTTACTGTATGAAAGTGTTAATAACCAATTATAAATAATACGTTATACTCACTGTTTAGTTAATTCGTAAATTTTAAGAATAGTGTTGATTTTATTATATATATGGTATGATATGAGCATCTAAAAAACAGAAGAATTTATGTGAAAATTGTAGATGACGCATTTATTGAAGTGAGTAATATATTGATCGATCGTGCGTGGTAAGGATAGTTTATAAGTGAAATAGTTGTTTTACAGTAAGAACATTTGAGTGTTATATAACTCTACTTTAGCAAATCTAAACAGCAGAGACAAGCTTACATTCAAAACTGCACTTTGAGCAGGCTCCAATTTTATTAAGGCAGTTTTAGCGGCCCAACCCGAAATGTGATGCAATGTGCATGAATGAGCACTTTATTGCACTTTTTGTTTGTACATTGGAGAGCTTATTATTGGATAGTTATTATAGGTAAGGAAATGGATACACCCATGTACAATACGTCAAAGAAAATAACATAAAAATGTAAAAGAAGAACTTTATCAACGCACTACAAATGAAGAAATTGGACTTAATATTAAGTATATCAGGGGCATACCAAAAACAGTTACACCTAAAGAAACGCAAGTTGCATATACATCAAAGGAAACTATTTAAAACTAATGTCGTCCAAATAAAAAATAACATACCGAATAGTTAATAAATACTCAGATATTGTTTTTACAAAAAAATCTTTAAAATGTTTTATGTCAACGCTCGTATTATCGTTAAACCAAGAAAATTTGACAGGCTTAGATGTATTATTGCTAACCTACAAATAATTACACATGTTATTATACTTTCGGAAACATGGATTAAGAGTGAAGATGAGTCAAAAATAATCCATATACCCTCATATACCCATTACTAAAAAAAATTGACAAATCAAAAGGAGGTAGAGTGTCAATCTCTGTGCACAACGACCTCAAACATCACGTATATATTAATTATCTCTGGTTATACGTAAATAAATTTTCTCTTAACATTGGCACTTTCTATATATCCAATAAAATGAATATGGATAACTTTCTCGAGGTATATAGCCAACAATTACATGAAATGGAACGAGCAATAGTGATTGGCCATTATAACTTAGACTTACTTAACCCGGATTCAGCGACACGTACTTACAAGAACACTCTAAAAGAGGACAACTACAAAATTCTGAATAAAATAATTCCCAAACATTGTACTTGTGAAACAATCTCAACTAATTCTGCTACATCACGTTTCTTGTAACTTAGGTGAAAATAATTTTCATTTTGTTACTGTGGAATACTCAATGTCTGACCACAATTACTGGAGATAAAGCAATACCAACAACCATCTATTATAAAACAGAAATACAGTACAGTCGACTACAATAAACTTTATCGATGTCTGGATGAAGGTCTTAAAAATTATGAAGAGCAGAATTACAGTCTTGTTTAAAAAAAAGCAGAATTATGAAAGTTAATTTTCTGAATACTCCACAGCAAGACTGGATTAAAAAAGATCAATTAGAAAAAGTTAAAAAAGGTTTGAAGAAAATTTAAGCAAACCAGGAAAAATGTGGCAGCTTATAAACGATTTGTCGGAAAATAAATTGCGTGACAGAAGTAGACCGGACAAACTTATGGCGGAAGCTGGTACTATCATAGATCAAAAAGAAATACGTGAAAGTTTCACTTCATACTTTTCGCCTATCGGCTCAACCTTAGCACATATGATATCCAAAAAACCAAAGGGAACTCGAATCGTAGAAGAATGTAGACTCACAAATGAAACGGAATTACAGTTTTTGAAACTCGGAACTACGATGGAAGATATTACTATAATTATATATTTAGACTGCAATACTGCATGTGGCATTGATGTTATTAGTGCAAAAACTATTAAATGCATAAAATATATATTTGCTAAGAAACTTACAGCCTGCATTAACTATTGTATTGCACGAGGTAATTTTTCCTAATGTTTTAAAAAATAGCAAAAATTGTACCAGTTCATATATCAAGCAGTAAATTTGACCAATCAAATTACCGACCTATATCGGTTCTGTCTGTGATTTATAAAATTTTTAAGAAGATTCTTTGCAACCGATTAGAATCTTTCCTTAAATCAAAAAGCTTCCTCTACGCTTAACAGTATGGTTTTAGATCTTCTAACTAAAATTAAAAATAAAATTGATCAAAAACCGTCTTAGGTAATATTTATCGAACTTAGAAAAGCTTTTGGTACAATAAATCATGATTCTGACTATTTAGTCATAAAACTCTTGGTCTTCAGCTAGATCAAGCATCCCAGCACTTATCAAATCATCAAATTTTTTTAGCCATATCAGAATATGAACTTGCGTTAATCCTCGTTTTTGTAATTATTAAATCAGTAATTACTGTCATTAACTTATAAACCTTTAATCGAGATGCTCGGGCGGTTAGATCATGTCTGTCAGTAGCTCTTGGTCCTGGTATATTTATATGAATCGCAGTACAATTACTTAGCAAAATGTGTGAGTAATCACCGGTTTTATTTATACACTTTTATATTATCCATCATCATTTGATTAAGACTTTCTATCAACAAAATCTATAACGAACATATCCTTCTGTGTGTAGATAAATATAAAATTTTAAAAATAATATATAAAAATGCCTACAGTAGAAGTATCATACAGGTATGCCTTCAAAATCGTTTTTTTTTTATTAATACCAAACTAATTTTGAAGAAGTTTTAAACACGAGAATTACGTTCAATTAATTGTTACGCATTACCATAAAATATAATCAGTAAAATATGTTTTCGGTGGCAATCACTGTCATATAAACAAACAAACAAACGATATATATACATATACTAGAAATAATATCCGAACACTATAGAGTCCCTTGAAGTTGTTCATTAGTCAGAGGAGAACTAAAATAAATAAATTTACAATCATGTTTCACATCAAAGAATGACTGTGTATTCCATTGGTGAAATTTGAAGATCGTATCAGATTATAATGCTTATCAAATGACGTGTGTCCGAATGAATTAGGTTAGAGCCTGCATCGCTTGGTTTAAATAAACCTACAGTACCAGTATCTTCTGTTTCAGTTTTAGTACGCAATAATGACAGTGTGAGTTCTGATGGCTTTTGCTTCAGTGACGACCGTTGCTAATGCAGAACCAGAAGCTTTGGGAAACCTAGAGGCTGCACCACAGTTGCGAACGAAAAGAAACCTTAATAAATTTAATTATTTAATATTATTATTATTAATTATTTAATATAATTTAATGTCTTTTAATTAGATGAAATTTAAATATATTTAACATGTTTTTTGTTTCTTTTTGTTTTTTTCTTTAATTAGTTTAATTTCCTTAATATTAATCAACCGTAACGAAGTATTTACGTGACCTTCTATGTGAAATCTCATTCGGTGAGACAAGAAATATAATTATTTATTTATAATTACAATAGTTATATAGCTCGTTGCGTATTCTTCATGGCCAATTAATTGTATTATTTTACCATTTCAACCAAGAAAACGTATATATAAACAGAAACCTAATGTATTCCTAACAAGTAATTTTCGTGATCGACAAACATGAACTTCGTAAGTATTTTTTATATTTTTTTACTGTTCATTGATTAGAGCCCAATAGGGTAACACGGTAAATTTAGAGGGAAAGTGGTTATAACGTGCAACTGTCGGACGACATCTATAGTTGCTTGGTTGAAACGTTTTCAACTAAAGGATATGCCCTTGTAAGATACCCTTGCACCATGCTAAGGTTTCATCTCAAAGTTTTAATTCAGTGAAAGCTTAGGCCCCATCTACATTGTCAACACATTTGAACCTATGCGACCAATTGCTTCGGTACTGGTATGTTTATTATATGAATCAGTTAAGTAAATAGAATATTAATAACTAACTCTACCGACACCTCAACGCTTGTTTACTAGTACGCATTAGATCATCTGCATAAATAAATATATAGTTCTCTCTATACGACGACCTTTCTTAAATATACTGATCACGATTTTAAAATAAATACTTTTCGGTTTTAATGTTTAAAGACGACAGCAAGATTCTGTTTTTATTTGTGACTAGTGTTGCCCAAAAGCAAGACCAAGAAAAAGGTTAAGCCAGTTTTTATTTCTGAAAGTTCGTTTACCGATAACAGATTCACGTGTTGTGTAGGCCATGCTCCGAACGGTAAATGAGCCATGAAATGCCATGAAACCAAAAATCGTTGTCAACTAGTTTACTTGGGATCACTGGCCGGGAGATAACATCCAGAGGATTTTCACCTCCAGATTTATGTAACCAAAGTGTGGCCGCTAAATCTTCGTTAATAGCGGAGTTTCGATTAGTGAACAACTTTTGCAATCTGTATGCTGGAGCGCGGATCTAATACAGTGTTACCTTGGATTCCAAAAAAGCAATAATTTTATCTACGTGATAACACTCATAGAGTCACGTACAGTCACAATCAAATTGGACAAGAGGAGTGCTGCAAAAAGTTTAAAGCGTGATAGGGTGATAGTTTTATTCTCGGAAGCTACTTTAGATTTTGAGCAAACCAACATTACTTGACTTATGTCACTAGCGTCATACTCGAAGATAGATAACGGCGCCCTAACCTCTCCTAACGCTCAGTAAAACCTAAAAGGGCGATATTTTTTGAAGAGTTTGTAATTCCTCTATGAAGATAATTTTGATTTTTTTCTAATAAATGAAATTCATTTTTCATTTGTGTCCATTGTTAATTTCCATTGTCCATTTAATGTGAGCTGTCATCTCATCACCCCAGTCTAAAATGAATTTCCAGCATTCTTGTAAAGACCGTTTTCATTGGGTTTCCATTTAAGTCCTATACTCTAATGCTTAATTCAATGGTATTGGTAAATCACGTTATAAAATTTAACCCTCCGGCTTTCAAAGTTGTATGAATTCGTAATACAATTATTTAGCTTCATCAACAAACGAAACAGATGAAATATAATCGTCCATGTAAAAATGATGCTTAGCAACCCGCGAGGCAGAGGGCCAACGCAAGCACTCATCGTTTGCGAGTTGGCACACAATGTGCATTATAAGGTAAGGAGAACATGCTAGGATGAAGGTTACGAAATTAAATGAATAGGTCGGAATTTCGTCATTAGAATTATAGCGATAAAGAATACGTTGAAAGTTGTGATATTTTCGAATGTTTTTTTAATAGTAAATCTAACGTAGTAGTAGTAGTAGACAACGTATACATTTAGAATTGGTTACAGACTAGACTTCTGAAATGGTCTTAGCAACATTTAAACACTTTATAGGCGAACGCGGACCTGCGTCAGTGATTTTGACTGATGGACATACTACTTTCATTAGCGCTAAAAGAAAGTTTATCGAATTACACGCTAGTTTTTCAGAGATATACAACATATATCTCAATCAAAATCTGGCAGAATGCAATAAAATCGGATTCAATTTAACTCAACCCTCCTTACGCATCTCACTTCGGGAGTATATATGAGAGTCATAAAAAAACAGTTAAAACTCATTTGAAAAGATCCATGGGGAGTAAATATTAATTTATGAAGAATTAAGTACTGTTTTAGGATTAACGGGATTCTTAATAGAAGTCCGCTTTGTATGCTAAGCTCAGACCCTACTGAGATAGAGGCTCTGACGCCATCACATTATTTGAATATTACCCCTCTAAAATATTTACCCGATCAGGATGTTCATCGCATGCCCGATAGTAAACTTATCACGAATTGCTTAATAAACTTATGCAATCTTACTGCCATAGATGGAAGTTAGAATATCTGACATCACTTCAATACAGGCAGAAATAGATTACTCCATTTAAGTCCGTACGCAAAAGTCTTGTAGTCATTATAAAACATGATAATCACCCACAATGAGCTGGCCGATTGTAATCATTGTAGAGGTTTATTTTTGTAATATGGTCAAAATTAAGGCAAAACTGAAAATGAGGTTTGAAGTGTTCATAGACTGTGTCCGCTACCGCTTCAATAGACTGGCTAAAATCCAACTTTTTAATTAAAATATTTAAATTTATTACACGCTTTTTGCCGCTTATTTTGTTTCGTATCTGAAGGCATTCCTTCAGCCCTGGGGATGATGTCAATGCCATTTATAATTATTAGAATTTTACGACTATCTCTATGCCAAAAATCAAGTCGATTGGTTGCTTTGTTAGGGCGTCCGCATTGTGAATGATGTAGAAACCACCAACACAGTAGAACCGCTGAAGCTTCAATAGGACATTGCCTCTTTATGCGTGTTCTACCGTATGTACCACGACGAGTGTTCTGAAGAGCTCTTCGATATAATCTCTTCCTCTCCGTTCAACTAGAGTTAGGTGCTTCAGCTTCACGGTGACTCCTATTGAATTGCCAACCAAAAAACTTAGCGTATCATATTATTTCTCTTTTCCAATACACAGTATAAAAATAATATATAAACTTCTCCAAAGCATTCATCCGTACACTGTTCGTTTTATTTCGTGTAAATAATAAAATAATCGTATAATCGTATAAATAAGAGAAATGCAGATGAATCTATTATTCAGTGATTGAATTATTTTTCTAGGAAATTATGCGTGTAATCGTACTTACTTGTCTGACCACCAAGCAATGCAGTCCAGCAATGAAAACACAGTCGCCCCAGTATGAAGAGTGTAGCTAGGAATATGTACTAGCACATAACGTGTTCCAACAGAGTCCTAATTTGTAGATATCTCTAAAGTCCAAGAATTCCGGTGAATCTGAATTTGAATTTAAATAATTATTAGACGGGATAGACCAGTTAATAACTGATCGACTGCAAACCTGTACACATTAATAAAAATACCATATGTTTCATAATGAAGATTTCCTATTTAAATAATGGAGTATGTACATATATATTTATTTTTATACCATTCAAATAACTACTGTGAGAAATATATGTAGTGTTTTTCATTTCAGTTAAAGTACGCAATGATGATGGCGTTGGTCGTGCTGGCCTTTGTTTCCGCATCCGCTATCGCTAACGCAGAACCAGTCGCCATGGAACCTTTAGACACTGAGCCTCAGGGTATTTTGAACGTGTTTCGGTAATATAATTAAAGAAAAAAGACGTAACAGACATTATATCATTTTGTTTTTGTTAAAGACTGTAAAAATATTAATTTTATTAATGTAAATTTATAGATTCCCTTTGATAAAACCAAAAGATATTATACTTCCTTAAATGTTGGCTCATTAAATATAACACTATTTAAATTGTTTTTCTTTTCAACCTTAGTAAGATCCCCTGTTTTTTTTTAGTTAAGGTTTAGCGTTATGACCACAATCTCATCTGATGTTAAGTGGCGATGTGGTACAAGATGGTGGTCAAGTATAACTGCCGGAACACACCTATAGGTATTTGGCGGCAGATTTGCAACTTGAGGGTGGTAGCTAGCCAGGCAGGCATTAGAAAAAGCCCTACCACCAAACAGCTCAAGCTCATTGTAGGTGGATTCGAACCCACGACTCTTGACGCGGCGTCCGTACAAACTACCAACTGACCTATCATAGCTTCAAAAATTTGCTTTATTATATAATTTTACTTAATAATCTATTATATCTTAAATTATTTGAACTTCTTGTCCCCAGCAACTACATATAACCCTAACTTATTACTGAACCATGGTTAGCTTACGCGATGACAATTTGCTATATATATCAAAGTAGTTTTAGTTGAGAAGTATATTTGTTCTATTAAATTAGTATTAGGTAATGAAGGGGATAGTTCGCGCAATAATATCAAGATGTATAAATTTATACAGAATCCAATAGTAGAAGTAGCGCGTCGCGCAAGCATTGGTGGCTAACCGAGTGTGCGCTTCTATCGAACCTCGGATTTGATAGGTACGCAGTTTATTTCAGCAACCTTCCATTTATAACACTTATATCTAGCATAGACGGAATATAATATAACTGTAATATTTTGGAAACAAAAATACAAAAAATACTTTCGTAGAAACAATTCCAAACAACTATATGCAAAGAATACAAAGAAATTATTATTATTTACAGGAAATTTATTAATAATAGATGAGTTACAAATACTTTTGAAAATAAGTTGTACACACATATATGCATATTATTAAATAATATATGCACTAATTACCTAGTAACTAATGTACGTACACAGGTTCCAACAGCCTTGATATTTTTCATCTTAAAGCATTATTCGTATAAAAATGTCACTCAGACATAAGCTCACCATATACAAAGTATACATCCGTCCCATACTTACCTACAGTTGCCCCGTATTCGCTCACGCTTCGCACACCACCCTTCGCAAACTACAAGTTCTGCAAAATAAATTCATGCGTATAGCCGTCCAAGCCCCTCCGTACGTCCGTAATGTAGATCTCCATAAAGATATGGATATTCCGTCCATATATGCATATATCAAAGACCTTACAAAGCAATTCTTCGAAAAAGCCGAAGTTCATCTCAACCCCAAAATAGTACACGCAGTGAGCTACAATGCTAATCCGCCCGCCAAAGGTTTCGCGCGCCGGCCACGTAATTGCTTCACTGATCCCGTTGATAAAATAACGAGATTGAACGCACTTCTTTCTACCGTCGCCACCAACCGTACGTGTCCACGTACATGCCCGCGTAACCGCCGCCCTCGCCGCCGAGGCCGAGCGGTTAATTTCGCTCCCGCACACCCGCCGCGGCCTCCCTCTGCAGAAGCTTGAGCCTAGGATCGATCCTCCGGATAGGAGCCCTCAAGTGACTCTGCTCGCGCGATACAATGACACTCTACATCACTGAAAGTACATCATCACACCGCATACCATCCATGCACACCTACACGTTAAGTACACGGTTCTGTAAGGGACTACCCCCACGATCCTTGTTTGTTTTTCCCGCAGCATCCCAAGCCGAGGTTCGGCCATTCTGGCACCCTTGCGCTCGCTGCCTTGGAGCTGAGTGCCCTCAGCACTCGCCCCAAAAAGTTCGGTGAATCTGTCAAAGCCCTTACGGATAAGAGCGTATGACAAAAAAAAAAAAAAAGAATCTATAGTTTATTTATAAGTCGATTATGCCCATATTTAAAACGCTCACACTGGCCCTAGTCTACGTCAAGCTTTGCTTAGGTGAAATGATTGGATTATTGCAGCAAGGAGTAAGATACGGAAAGGCATCAAAATTGTAATAATTGTTTTAAAGTGAATCCAAAAGGTTACTTTCACTATTATGTGAGACTTACCCGAAATTCGAGTAAGTGATGTTAAAAGCTTTATTTTCACAGGCTTCGGCTATGCAGGTCCATTTTATGTAACATCTTATCGCCTTCGAGGTGTAAAGAGCATCAAAGCATATGTTTCCCTGTTTATTTGCTTAACAACGAAAGCGTTACAGGTAGAATTGGTTTCAGACTTGACTTCCGAAATGTCCTTAGCAGCATTTAAACGTTTTATAAGCAGACGCCGACCTGTGTCACTGATTTTGAGTTACGGAAGTACTAATTTCGTTGGCGCTAAAAGAGAACTGGATAAATTACACGCTCATTTAATGTCAGAGACATACAATAAATATCTTAATCAAAATTGTGCAGATTTACACATTCAATTTTAACACAATCCGCCGTTCGTACGTCACTTCTTTAGAGCTTTACCCTTGTAAATACGGTATAAATAGGGTTGCTAAATCAAGATAAAAACTGGAAATTATGTTCAAAGTGTTCATAGACTGTGTCCACCAATAGCGTTTGTACTTTATTATGTAGATTTGTATAAATCAATATACAAATACACGACTATAAACTTAGAAATAAAATATACTTTAGTATTGACGGTGGTTTATATCAACAGAAAAATATACATCACAGTAATTTTATCTATACATTTATTAAAAACTGAGATATATTAGATATAAATATATTACACCGTTTTTGCACATTATAAATTGTAATATTTATAACCGGAAATCTACAATTGTAAATATAAATTAATACAAAACTTTTAGATTTTGTATTTAATGTATTCAATAACGACCGTTTATCCCATCATAAATAATTGAGGCGCTGATTCTTGTGTTTCCATGGCTTCTGGTACTGCGTTGACACTGGCTGTGGCTGAAGCAAAGGCCAGTACGACCCAGGCCATCATCATTACGTACTTCAACTAAAAAGATAAACATTACATTTGTAGTTCTTCTCGTTATCTCGTATATCTGTGTCTTTGACGATATTGTCAAATGATATTAGGTGCAGTATAGTTTAACTCTAACGTATACATCAACAAGGACAAATAGTTTCTAAGCTTTAAAGTTTATTCTTAGATTATTTAAGTGTTGCTTACAGAAATAAATAAACAAAAATTTTTATTAATTTATTATATATATTATTTATATTTATTTTATTAATAAATAGTCTTCGGCAATTTTAAACTTTTGAGCTGAGCTAATAATTTACTTGTTTATTACTTTTTAGTGTTCATTTTATTTTGAAGTCGGTTCAGGTTTATTCTTATAATATTAGATTTTTCGATCTTTAGTGTAAATAAATGTACCTTATGTACATAAGGAAATCACCTACTGAGTACCATTTGTTGGTCGAACTTAAAATATTAGAAAGGCGTATATTTATTACATAAAGAACACTAAAGGTACTGCCAGCGTTAGGGTGAACAAGAATAGAGAAACTCAAGATAAACGGTATTGCGCTTTTTGAACTTAGAAAACTACTTAGCGGGAGTCACATGATCAAAAAGCATTAACAAAAATGGAAAGATTCGGACAATTGTAAAAAATATGTAAGACACGCTTCGTTAGGTAAATCATATGTAAGTAACGTTTGACAGCCTTAGAATCTTGATCTATTGATTCCTCCACCCCACTTCCACTTATTCTTTGGCTTCGGCTTTTTTTATACCAGTCAAAACTGTATATATCCATGTTAAAATAAGCCATATCAGCCCAAACAGAATACAGCTGTTGTAAAAATTTGAGGAGTTCCCTGCCATTATCTACTATTTACATGATCAAATCAGATGTGAAGTACAATATATTTTATTTTTATAGAAACTGCAGGTTATGCCAAGTTTTTATTAAAATCGGCTGACGGGAAGTGAGAGTAATTCATACATATAAGCGCTGTTTATCCATTCCTTCCTTTTTACCACCCTTAGAGTAGGAATTTTTTCTTCAAATATTTATTATACCACTTTTAAACAATACTCATTCGAATAAAACATAAAATATTGAAATCGGTTTAAAATCGACGTAAATACGTAAAAAAGAATTGGGTGAAAGTCAAGTAAGTGGTATTCATCACATAAAAAATAATCATTAAAATCTGTAGTCAAATAACGAAGATATCGACTAATATACATAAAAAAACTACATACAGTTGAGCGCAGTACATCCTCGTTTTTTGAAGTCGGTTAATAAAAGCATTTAATTTTTATAACGGGATGTAAGACTAATTTCTAAAGTAATTAATAAACAACATTAAAATTAAAAAATACGGGCAAACATAGTAGTAATACCAAATTGCTAGACCTTTACAAATGGTAAAAAATTTTTAAATATTGAAACCATTTTCTCTAATAAATGGGCATAACAATGCCACCAGCGATAAATAAATAACCTACATATTTTTATATATGATAACTTTATCAATCTAATTTGTCATCATTTTAGTAACAAAAATAAAGTAAAGAAATAAAACTGCACGGTTTGCCAAACGGCTAAAGCAGTTCCCTTGCTGCAAACTATATAGGAATGCATCAGATTCCTGATTATATATACGATTTTTTGATTAAAATGTTTTAAAAATACAATTCATTGTCTATTATAAACACTACGCAACAAGCCGGCAAATTTTTTGGTACTCATTGTCGTTCAGGAGTAGTTTATTAGTATGGCTTTGCTCGCTAATGATTGTTACAATCTTATCTTATATAAAGAGAAGATATTATTCTTACTTACAAAATTCATGTTTGCACTTCTAGAAGAATAGACTCTGTTATTACTGTCCAGTAATTTGTGATTATATATATGGTTACAAATAGAGATATTAATAAATTATCAATTAAAGTTCTAACTAAAGTTGTAACTAAATTGGTCAACGTTTTGGCGCTTTGGTTTTATTTGTTCTACTTCAGAGGTTTCGGAATTCCTCAACATTAAAATATTATTTTATAATAGGTATATGTTTTTTTAAGTTACGTTATATTTATATAATCAATATCCCAACGAATTTGTACATTTGTGAATTTATCCTGTAATTCTTACAGTTTATTGTCTGTCTATGTGTAAAATGATTTAGATCAAGGATAAGATGCATTTTGACACAAAAATTATACTTTGAAATTGCATACGGAAAATTTGTCGTAGATTTTATGGTTTAATTTACAATAAGTCCACATATGAATATATAATTTCAAGTAAATAACTAATATGTCATAAAAAATAATGGGTTATTGATTGCAGTCCAACGTTACGTAAGATAGAGTTAACACTGTTTTATAGTAAAATCAAAAGGTATCTTACCAAGAGGTATAAAAAAAGTCACCAAAAATATTTCTCGTATATTTAACAAAATAAACTTGTGCAATATGTAGCACTCTTACAAAATAAGTGAACTGTAGGACTCATTTTACCCTTTCCGACTATCAAGCAATTTCTTTGGGATCCTCTTCTGAAATTGGAAATAGTTATTAAGCTTAACATGAAAAGGCACTTCTGAAAACTCCAGACATGAATTTTTTTTTATGTTTAAACTGCTCATATTGTATTAGGGAATTATAATTGTTTCGTGACTATAGCGAATAAACCAAAAACATTTCCAGCAAATCTATTTATCAAATAATTCATTGTTTTAGCGTTTGGTCATACTTATCTGATGTAAAGTGATGATGTGGCTCAAGATGAAAAACAATTTCAGTCGACCGAGTAAAATCAAATCCTACAAAAAAAACACCACTCAGAAAGACCCTTAATGCCACTGATAAAACAAGTGTACATATTGATCGGTTTACGGAAGTGGTGTAACAATTTAATAAAAAAATCCTATAAATTGTGAAGTTATTATGTTAGTTGTTTGGAAAGCAATAAAATGTATCGGGAATTGGAATAATGATGATGTTTTCAACTAATATGCCAAATGTGTACAGCACGTGTACTTGAATACTGTATCAAACATGGAAGGTTCGTTACAGGCACAGACGCCAGCAATACCCGGATTGTTAGATAACTGCAACAAATGATGACGTCCATTGCGACGCATCCATTCGACGTAACAATAGTTGTACCTAGCTTTTTATTGCTTATATATGATTGAGCATATACGGAGACACGCGAACATCAACAAGTATGTAAGTAAGTGTTATTAATATACTGCACCTTGTGAATTCCGGAGCTACCGAATTTTATTTTATAAAAATATGTTTAAAGAAAAATATATTTGTATAATTCTGCGATTATACGTTTTTGTATAAATCATTTTATAACATATTCATAAATTAGACACCTAAGTGTAATTAGTAACGCTTGGTTATTATTATGAAGCATATTTATGTAATTAAAGACGTAGTTCAGACTACAAATATTTCAGCCAAAATGACTCGTGTCCTAAGGACTCCATATATCTATTGATTAAATGACTTATTACAAATTATTCAACTTTGTTTTTGTTTTTTTTTTTTTTGTATATTCCTAAAATTTTCTTAAGCCTCTTGGTCTTTCTGTCTGTCCGTTGGTATGCTTATAACTTAAGAAACTCTTAACCTATTTCGATTGAATATATTGTAGTGTTTCGATATAAACATTTAGTCTGAAAGACGGTGGTGACTAATAGTGACATGAACAAAAATAATAATATTTTTTTATTACACACTCTAGTAAAAGGTACAAAAACTGTTGACAAAAGCTGCAGCAAAAACAATGGAAATAAATACATAGTTACAATTTGTGTGAAATCTGGAGTCTGAAAAAGGTACGATAACCTGAACTACAGATATACAGACCCTCGTTCTCTAATATTTCCTGAAATTCTCTTATTGTTATGCACAAAAAATTAGAGCCAACACAGTTTTAAAGAAATTATTGTTATTAGACTTTCTGTGTTACTGTATGAAAGTGTTAATAACCAATTATAAATAATACGTTTTACTCACTGTTTAGTTAATTCGTAAATTTTAAGAATAGGGTTGATTTCATTATATATATGGTATGATATGAGAATCTAAAAAACAGAAGAATTTATGTGAAAATTGTAGATGACGCATTTATTGAAGTGAGTAATATATTGATCGATCGTGCGTGGTAAGGATAGTTTATAAGTGAAAAAGTTGTTTTACAGTAAGAAGATTTGAGTGTTATATAACTCTACTTTAGCAAATCTAAACAGCAGAGACAAGCTTACATTCAAAACTGCACTTTGAGCAGGTTCCAATTATATTAAGGCAGTTTTAGCGGCCCAACCCGAAATGTGATGCAATGTGCATGAATGAGCACTTTATTGCACTTTTTGTTTGTACATTGGAGAGCTTATTGTTGGATAGTTATTATAGGTAAGGAAATGGATACACCCATGTGCAATACGTCAAAGAAAATAACATAAAAATGTAAAAGTAGAACTTTATCAACGCACTACAAATGAAGAAATTGGACTTAATATTAAGTATATCAGGGGCATACCAAAAACAGTTACACCTAAAGAAACGCAAGTTGCATATACATCAAAGGAAACTTTTTAAAACTAATGTCGTCCAAATAAAAAATAACATACCGAATAGTTAATAAATACTCAGATATTGTTTTTACAAAAAAATCTTTAAAATGTTTTATGTCAACGCTCGTATTATCGTTAAACCAAGAAAATTTGACAGGCTTAGATGTATTATTGCTAACCTACAAATAACTACACATGTTATTATACTTTCGGAAACATGGATTAAGAGTGAAGATGAGTCAAAAATAATCCAAATACCCTCATATACCCATTACTGAAAAAAATTGACAAATCAAAAGGAGGTAGAGTGTCAATCTCTGTGCACAACGACCTCAAACATCACGTATATATTAATTATCTCTGGTTATACGTAAATAAATTTTCTCTTAACATTGGCACTTTCTATATATCCAATAAAATGAATATGGATAACTTTCTCGAGGTATATAGCCAACAATTACATGAAATGGAACGAGCAATAGTGATTGGCCATTATAACTTAGACTTACTTAACCCGGATTCAGCGACACGTACTTACAAGAACACTCTAAAAGAGGACAACTACAAAATTCTGAATAAAATAATTCCCAAACATTGTACTTGTGAAACAATCTCAACTAATTCTGCTACATCACGTTTCTTGTAACTTAGGTGAAAATAATTTTCATTTTGTTACTGTGGAATACTCAATGTCTGACCACAATTACTGGAGATAAAGCAATACCAACAACCATCTATTATAAAACAGAAATACAGTACAGTCGACTAAAATAAACTTTATCGACGTCTGGATGAAGATCTTAAAAATTATGAAGAGCAGAATTACAGTCTTGTTTAAAAAAAAGCAGAATTATGAAAGTTAATTTTCTGAATACTCCACAGCAAGACTGGATTAAAAAAGATCAATTAGAAAAAGTTTAAAAAGGTTTGAAGAAAATTTAAGCAAACCAGGAAAAATGTGGCAGCTTATAGACGATTTGTCGGAAAATAAATTGCGTGACAGAAGTAGAGCGGACAAACTTATGGCGGAAGCTGGTACTATCATAGATCAAAAAGAAATACGTGAAAGTTTCACTTCATACTTTTCGCCTATCGGCTCAACCTTAGCACATATGATATCCAAAAAACCAAAGAGAACTCGAATCGTAGAAGAATGTAGACTCACAAATGAAACGGAATTACAGTTTTTGAAACTCGGAACTACGATGGAAGATATTACTATAATTATATATTTAGACTGCAATACTGCATGTGGCATTGATGTTATTAGTGCAAAAACTATTAAATGCATAAAATATATATTTGCTAAGAAACTTACAGCCTGCATTAACTATTGTATTGCACGAGGTAATTTTTCCTAATGTTTTAAAAAATAGCAAAAATTGTACCAGTTCATATATCAAGCAGTAAATTTGACCAATCAAATTACCGACCTATATCGGTTCTGTCTGTGATTTATAAAAATTTTAAGAAGATTCTTTGCAACCGATTAGAATCTTTCCTTAAATCAAAAAGCTTCCTCTACGCTAAACAGTATGGTTTTAGATCTCAATCAAATAGTCTCGTCGCTACAATTGATCTTCTAACTAAAATTAAAAATAAAATTGATCAAAAACCGTCTTAGGTAATATTTATCGAACTTAGAAAAGCTTTTGGTACAATAAATCATGATTCTGACTATTTAGTCATAAAACTCTTGGTCTTCAGCTAGATCAAGCATCCCAGCAGTTATCAAATCATCAAGTTTTTTTAGCCATATCAGAATATGAACTTGCGTTAATCCTCGTTTTTGTAATTATTATATCAGTAATTACTGTCATTAACTTATAAACCTTTAATCGAGATGCTCGGGCGGTTAGATCATGTCTGTCAGTAGCTCTTGGTCCTGGTATATTTATATGAATCGCAGTATAATTACTTAGCAAAATGTGTGAGTAATCACCGGTTTTATTTATACACTTTTATATTATCCATCATCATTTGATTAAGACTTTCTATCAACAAAATCTATAACGAACATATCCTTCTGTGTGTAGATAAATATAAAATTTTAAAAATAATATATAAAAATGCCTACAGTAGAAGTATCATATAGGTATGCCTTCAAAATCGTTTTTTTTTTTTATTAATACCAAACTAATTTTGAAGAAGTTTTAAACACGAGAATTACGTTCAATTAATTGTTACGCATTACCATAAAATATAATCAGTAAAATATGTTTTCGGTGGCAATCACTGTCATATAAACAAACAAACAAACGATATATATACATATACTAGAAATAATATCCGAACACTATAGAGTCCCTTGAAGTTGTTCATTAGTCAGAGGAGAACTAAAATAAATAAATTTACAATCATGTTTCACATCAAAGAATGACTGTGTATTCCATTGATGAAATTTGAAGATCGTATCAGATTATAATGCTTATCAAATGACGTGTGTCCGAATGAATTAGGTTAGAGCCTGCATCGCTTGGTTTAAATAAACCTACAGTACCAGTATCTTCTGTTTCAGTTTTAGTACGCAATAATGACAGTGTGGGTTCTGATGGCTTTTGCTTCAGTGACGACCGTTGCTAATGCAGAACCAGAAGCTTTGGGAAACCTAGAGGCTGCACCACAGTTGCGAACGAAAAGAAACCTTAATAAATTTAATTATTTAATATTATTATTATTAATTATTTAATATAATTTAATGTCTTTTAATTAGATGAAATTTAAATATATTTAACATGTTTTTTGGTTTTTTCTTTAATTAGTTTAATTTCCTTAATATTAACCAACCGTAACGAAGTATGTACGTGACCTTCTATGTGAAATCTCATTC
Source organism: Actias luna (assembly GCA_039707435.1). Taxonomy (NCBI): domain Eukaryota; kingdom Metazoa; phylum Arthropoda; class Insecta; order Lepidoptera; family Saturniidae; genus Actias; species Actias luna. Next base: position 7,304,525 of record JAZHAC010000006.1, on the reverse strand, counting down.
GGTAAGACAAGAAATATAATTATTTATTTATAATTACAATAGTTATACAGCTCGTTGCGTATTCTTCATGGCCAATTAATTGTATTATTTTACCATTTCAACCAAGAAAACGTATATATAAACAGAAACCTAATGTATTCCTAACAAGTAATTTTCGTGATCGACAAACATGAACTTCGTAAGTATTTTTTATATTTTTTTACTGTTCATTGATTAGAGCCCAATAGGGTAACACGGTAAATTTAGAGGGAAAGTGGTTATAACGTGCAACTGTCGGACGACATCTATAGTTGCTTGGTGAAACGTTTTCAACTAAAGGATATGCCCTTGTAAGATGCCCTTGCACCATGCTAAGGTTTCATCTCAAAGTTTTAATTCAGTGAAAGCTTAGGCCCCATCTACATTGTCAACACATTTGAAACTATGCGACCAATTGCTTCGGTACTGGTATGTTTATTATATGAATCAGTTAAGTAAATAGAATATTAATAACTAACTTTACCGACACCTCAACGCTTGTTTACTAGTACGCATTAGATCATCTGCATAAATAAATATATAGTTCTCTCTATACGACGACCTTTCTTAAATATACTGATCACGATTTTAAAATAAATACTTTTCGGTTTTAATGTTTAAAGACGACAGCAAGATTCTGTTTTTATTTGTGACTAGTGTTGCCCAAAAGCAAGACCAAGAAAAAGGTTGAGCCAGTTTTTATTTCTGAAAGTTCGTTTACCGATAACAGATTCACGTGTTGTGTAGGCCATGCTCCGAACGGTAAATGAGCCATGAAATGCCATGAAACCAAAAATCGTTGTCAACTAGTTTACTTGGGATCACTGGCCGGGAGATAACATCCAGAGGATTTTCACCTCCAGATTTATGTAACCAATGTGTGGCCGCTAAATCTTCGTTAATAGCGGAGTTTCGATTAGTGAACAACTTTTGCAATCTGTATGCTGGAGCGCGGATCTAATACAGTGTTACCTTGGATTCCAAAAAGGCAATAATTTTATCTATGTGTGTCACACTCATAGAGTCACGTACAGTCACTATCAAATTGGTCAAGAGGAGTGCTGCATAAAGTTTAAAGCGTGATAGGGTGATAGTTTTATTCTCGGAAGCTACTTTAGATTTTGAGCAAAGCAACATTACTTGACTTATGTCACTAGCGTCATGGCGTCATACTCGAAGATAGATAACGGCGCCCTAACATTATCAGTATCAGTATCAGTAAAACCTAAAAGGGCGATATTTTTTGAAGAGTTTGTAATTCCTCTATGAAGATAATTTTGATTTTTTTCTAATAAATGAAATTCATTTTGCATTTGTGTCCATTGTTAATTTCCATTGTCCATTTAATGTGAGCTGTCATCTCATCACCCCAGTCTAAAATGAATTTCCAGCATTCTTGTAAAGACCGTTTTCATTGGGTTTCCATTTAAGTCCTATATTGTAATGCTTAATTCAATGGTATTGGTAAATCACGTTATAAAATTTAACCCTCCGGCTTTCAAAGTTGTATGAATTCGTAATACAATTATTTAGCTTCATCAACAAACGAAACAGATGAAATATAAGCACTCATCGTTTGCGAGTTGGCACACAATGTGCATTATAAGGTAAGGCGAACATGCTAGGATGAAGGTTACGAAATTAAATGAATAGGTCGGAATTTCGTCATTAGAATTATAGCGATAAAGAATACGTTGAAAGTTGTGATATTTTCGAATGTTTTTTTAATAGTAAATCTGACGTAGTAGTAGTAGTAGACAACGTATACATTTAGAATTGGTTACATACTAGACTTCTGAAATGGTCTTAGCAGCATTTAAACACCTTATAGGCAAACGCGGACCTGCGTCAGTGATTTTGACTGATGGACATACTAATTTCATTAGCGCTAAAAGAAAGTTTATCGAATTACACGCTAGTTTTTCAGAGATATACAACATATATCTCAATCAAAATCTTGCAGAATGCAATAAAATCGGATTCAATTTAACTCAACCCTCCTTACGCATCTCACTTCGGGAGTATATATGAGAGTTAATATTATAATGTTAATGTTATAAATATTAATTTATGAAGAATTAAGTACTGTTTTAGGATTAACGGGAATCTTAATAGAAGTCCGCTTTGTATGCTAAGCTCAGACCCTACTGAGATAGAGGCTCTGACGCCATCACATTATTTGAATATTACCCCTCTAAAATATTTACCCGATCAGGATGTTCATCGCATGCCCGATAGAAAACTTATCACGAATTGCTTAATAAACTTATGCAATCTTACTGCCATAGATGGAAGTTAGAATATTTGACATCACTTCAATACAGGCACAAATAGATTACTCCATTTAACTCCGTACGCAAAAGTCTTGTAGTCATTATAAAACATGATAATTCACCCACAATGAGCTGGCCGATTGTAATCATTGTAGAGGTTTATTTTTGTAATATGGTCAAAATTAAGGCAAAACTGAAAATTAGGTTTGAAGTGTTCATAGACTGTGTCCGCTACCGCTTCAATAGACTGGCTAAAATCCAATTTTTTAATTAAGATATTTTAAATTTATTACACGCTTAAGAGCTCTTCGATATAATCTCTTCCTCTCCGTTCAACTAGAGTTAGGTGCCTCAGCTTCACGGTGACTCCTATTGAATTGCCAACCAAAAAACTTTGCGTATCATATTATTTCTCTTTTCCAATACACAGTATAAAAATAATATATAAACTTCTCCAAAGCATTCATCCGTACACTGTTCGTTTTATTTCGTGTAAATAATAAAATAATCGTATAATCGTATAAATAAGAGAAATGCAGCTGAATGTATTATTCAGTGATTGAATTATTTTTCTAGGAAATTATGCGTGTAATCGTACTTACTTGTCTGACCACCAAGCAATGCAGTCCAGCAATGAAAACACAGTCGCCCCAGTATGAAGAGTGTAGCTAGGAACACGTACTAGCACATAACGTGTTCCAACAGAGTCCTAATTTGTAGATATCTCTAAAGTCCAAGAATTCCGGTGAATCTGAATTTGAATTTAAATAATTATTAGACGGGATAGACCAGTTAATAACTGATCGACTGCAAACCTGTACATATTAATAAAAATACCATATGTTTCATAATGAAGATTTCCTATTTAAATAATGGAGTATGTACATATATATTTATTTTTATACCATTCAAATAACAACTGTGAGAAATATATGTAGTGTTTTTCATTTCAGTTAAAGTACGCAATGATGATGGCGTTGGTCGTGCTGGCCTTTGTTTCCGCATCCGCTATCGCTAACGCAGAACCAGTCGCCATGGAACCTTTAGACACTGAGCCTCAGGGTATTTTTGACGTGTTTCGGTAATATAATTAAAGAAAAAAGACGTAACAGACATTATATCATTTTGTTTTTGTTAAAGACTGTAAAAATATTAATTTTATTAATGTAAATTTATAGATTCCCTTTGATAAAACCAAAAGATATTATACTTCCTTAAATGTTGGCTCATTAAATATAACACTATTTAAATTGTTTTTCTTTTCAACCTTAGTAAGATTCCCTGTTTTTTTTTAGTTAAGGTTTAGCGTTATGACCACAATCTCATCTGATGTTAAGTGGCGATGTGGTACAAGATGGTGGTCAAGTGTAACTGCCGGAACACACCTATAGGTATTTGGCGGCAGATTTGCAACTTGAGGGTGGTAGCTAGCCAGGCAGGCATTAGAAAAAGCCCTACCACCAAACAGCTCAAGCTCATTGTAGGTGGATTCGAACCCACGACTCTTGACGAGGCGTCCGTACACACTACCAACTGAGCTATCATAGCTTCAAAATGTTGCTTTATTATATAATTTTTCTTAATAATCTATTATACCTTAAATTATTTGAACTTCTTGTCCCCAGCAACTACATATAACCCTAACTTATTACTGAACCATGGTTAGCTTACGCGATGACAATTTGCTATATATATCAAAGTAGTTTTAGTTGAGAAGTATATTTGTTCTATTAAATTAGTATTAGGTAATGAAGGGGATAGTTCGCGCAATAATATCAAGATGTATAAATTTATACAGAATCCAATAGTAGAAGTAGCGCGTCGCGCAAGCATTGGTGGCTAACCGAGTGTGCGCTTCTATCGAACCTCGGATTTGATAGGTACGCAGTTTATTTCAGCAACCTTCCATTTATAACACTTATAACTAGCATAGACGGAATATAATATAACTGTAATATTTTGGAAACAAAAATACAAAAAATACTTTCGTAGAAACAATTCCAAACAACTGTATGCAAAGAATACAAAGAAATTATTATTATTTACAGGAAATTTATTAATAATAGATGAGTTACAAATACTTTTGAAAATAAGTTGTACACACATATATGCATATTATTAAATAATATATGCACTAATTACCTAGTAACTAATGTACGTACACAGGTTCCAACAGCCTTGATATTTTTCATCTTAAAGCATTTTTCGTATAAAAATGTCACTCAGACATAAGCTCACCATATACAAAGTATACATCCGTCCCATACTTACCTACAGTTGCCCCGTATTCGCTCACGCTTCGCACACCACCCTTCGCAAACTACAAGTTCTGCAAAATAAATTCATGCGTATAGCCGTCCAAGCCCCTCCGTACGTCCGTAATGTAGATCTCCATAAAGATATGGATATTCCGTCCATATATGCATATATCAAAGACCTTACAAAGCAATTCTTACAAAATAGTACACGCAGTGAGCTACAATGCTAATCCGCACGCCAAAGGTTTCGCGCGTCGGCCACGTAATTGCTTCACTGATCCCGTCGATAAAATAACGAGATTGAACGCACTTCTTTCTACCGTCGCCGCCAACCGTACGTGTCCACGTACACGCCCGCGTAACCGCCGCCCTCGCCGCCGAGGCCGAGCGGTTAATTTCGCTCCCGCACACTCGCCGCGGCCTCCCTCTGCAGACGCTTGAGCCTAGGATCGATCCTCCGGATAGGAGCCCTCAAGTGACTCTGCTCGCGCGATACAATGACACTCTACATCACTGAAAGTACATCATCACACCGCATACCATCCATGCACACCTACACGTTAAGTACACGGTTCTGTAAGGGACTACCCCCACGATCCTTGTTTGTTTTTCCCGCAGCATCCCAAGCCGAGGTTCGGCCATTCTGGCACCCTTGCGCTCGCTGCCTTGGAGCTGAGTGCCCTCAGCACTCGCCCCAAAAAGTTCGGTGAATCTGTCAAAGCCCTTACGGATAAGAGCGTATGACAAAAAAAAAAAAAAAAGAATCTATAGTTTATTTATAAGTCGATTATGCCCATATTTAAAACGCTCACACTGGCCCTAGTCTACGTCAAGCTTTGCTTAGGTGAAATGATTGGATTATTGCAGCAAGGAGTAAGATACGGAAAGGCATCAAAATTGTAATACTTATTTTAAAGTGAATCCAAAAGGTTACTTTCACTATTATGTGAGACTTACCCGAAATTCGAGTAAGTGACGTTAAAAGCTTTATTTTCACAGGCTTCGGCTATGCAGGTCCATTTTATGTAACATCTTATCGCCTTCGAGGTGTAAAGAGCATCAAAGCATATGTTTCCCTGTTTATTTGCTTAACAACGAAAGCGTTACAGGTAGAATTGGTTTCAGACTTGACTTCCGAAATGTCCTTAGCAGCATTAAAACGTTTTATAAGCGGACGCCGACCTGTGTCACTGATTTTGAGTTACGGAAGTACTAATTTCGTTGGCGCTAAAAGAGAACTGGATAAATTACACGCTCATTTAATGTCAGAGACATACAATAAATATCTTAATCAAAATTGTGCAGATTTACACATTCAATTTTAACACAATCCTCCGTTCGTATGTCACTTCTTTAGAGCTTTACCCTTGTAAATACGGTATAAATAGGGTTGCTAAATCAACATAAAAACTGGAAATTATGTTCAAAGTGTTCATAGACTGTGTCCACCAATAGCGTTTGTACTTTATTATGTAGATTTGTATAAATCAATATACAAATATACGACTATAAACTTAGAAATAAAATATACTTTAGTATTGACGGTGTTTTATATCAACAGAAAAATATACATCACAGTAATTTTATCTATACATTTATTAAAAACTGAGATATATTAGATATAAATATATTACACCGTTTTTGCACATTATAAGTTGTAATATTTATAACCGGAAATCTACAATTGTAAATATAAATTAAAACAAAACTTTTAGATTTTGTATTTAATGTATTCAATAACGACCGTTTATCCCATCATAAATAATTGAGGCGCTGATTCTTGTGTTTCCATGGCTTCTGGTACTGCGTTGACACTGGCTGTGGCTGAAGCAAAGGCCAGTACGACCCAGGCCATCATCATTACGTACTTCAACTAAAAAGATAAACATTACATTTGTAGTTCTTCTCGTTATCTCGTATATCTGTGTCTTTGACGATATTGTCAAATGATATTAGGTGCAGTATAGTTTAACTCTAACGTATACATCAACAAGGAAAAATAGTTTCTAAGCTTTAAAGTTTATTCTTAGATTATTTAAGTGTTGCTTACAGAAATAAATAAAAGAAAAAAATATAATTTATTATATATATTATTTATATTTATTTTATTAATAAATAGTCTTCGGCAATTTTAAACTTTTGAGCTGAGCTAATAATTTATATAATAATTAAGTTCTTTAAAATTAAACAATAGTTTTCAAGTACCTAATTATTTTAAGGATAAAATACTACGTATATTTATTACATAAAGAACACTAAAGGTACTGCCAGCGTTAGGGTGAACAAGAATAGAGAAACCCAAGATAAACGGTATTGCGCTTTTTGAACTTAGAAAACTACTTAGCGGGAGTCACATGATCAAAAAGCATTAACAAAAATGGAAAGATTCGGACAATTGTAAAAAATATGTAAGACACGCTTCGTTAGGTAAATCATATGTAAGTAACGTTTGACAGCCTTAGAATCTTGATCTATTGATTCCTCCACCCCACTTCCAATTATTCTTTGGCTTCGGCTTTTTTTATACCAGTCAAAACTGTATATATCCATGTTAAAATAAGCCATATCAGCCCAAACAGAATATAGCTGTTGTAAACCTTTGAGGAGTTCCCTGCCATTATCTACTATTTACATGATCAAATCAGATGTGAAGTACAATATATTTTATTTTTATAGAAACTGCAGGTTATGCCAAGTTTTTATTAAAATCGGCTGACGGGAAGTGAGAGTAATTCATACATATAAGCGCTGTTTATCCATTCCTTCCTTTTTACCACCCTTAGAGTAGGAATTTTTTCTTCAAATATTTATTATACCACTTTTAAACAATACTCATTCGAATAAAACATAAAATATTGAAATCGGTTTAAAATCGACGTAAATACGTAAAAAAGAATTGGGTGAAAGTCAAGTAAGTGGTATTCATCACATAAAAAATAATCATTAAAATCGGTAGTCAAATGACGAAGATATCGACTAATATACATAAAAAAACTACATACAGTTGAGCGCAGTACATCCTCGTTTTTTGAAGTCGGTTAATAAAAGCATTTAATTTTTATAACGGGATGTAAGACTAATTTCTAAAGTAATTAATAAACAACATTAAAATTAAAAAATACGGGCAAACATAGTAGTAATACCAAATTGCTAGACCATTACAAATGGTAATTTTTTTTTAAATATTGAAACCATTTTCTCTAATAAATGGGCATAACAATGCCACCAGCGATAAATAAATAACCTACATATTTTTATATATGATAACTTTATCAATCTAATTTGTCATCATTTTAGTAACAAAAATAAAGTAAAGAAATAAAACTGCACGGTTTGCCAAACGGCTAAAGCAGTTCCCTTGCTGCAAACTATATAGGAATGCATCAGATTCCTGATTATATATACGATTTTTTGATTAAAATGTTTTAAAAATACAATTCATTGTCTATTATAAACACTACGCAACGAGCCGGCAAATTTTTTGGTACTCATTGTCGTTCAGGAGTAGTTTATTAGTATGGCTTTGCTCGCTAATGATTGTTACAATCTTATCTTATATAAAGAGAAGATATTATTCTTACTTACAAAATTCATGTTTGCAGTTCTAGAAGAATAGACTCTGTTATTACTGTCCAGTAATTTGTGATTATATATATGGTTACAAATAGAGATATTAATAAATTATCAATTAAAGTTCTAACTAAAGTTGTAACTAAATTGGTCAACGTTTTGGCGCTTTGGTTTTATTTGTTCTACTTCAGAGGTTTCGGAATTCCTCAACATTAAGATATTATTTTATAATAGGTATATGTTTTTTTTAAGTTACGTTATATTTATATAATCAATATCCCAACGAATTTGTACATTTGTGAATTTATCCTGTAATTCTTACAGTTTATTGTCTGTCTATGTGTAAAATGATTTAGATCAAGGATAAGATGCATTTTGACACAAAAATTATACTTTGAAATTGCATACGGAAAATTTGTCGTAGATTTTATGGTTTAATTTACAATAAGTCCACATATGAATATATAATTTCAAGTAAATAACTAATATGTCATAAAAAATAATGGGTTATTGATTGCAGTCCAACGTTACGTAAGATAGAGTTAACACTGTTTTATAGTAAAATCAAAAGGTATCTTACCAAGAGGTATAAAAAAAGTTATCAAAAATATTTCTCGTATATTTAACAAAATAAACTTGTGCAATATGTAGCACTCTTACAAAATAAGTGAACTGTAGGACTCATTTCATCCTTTCCGACTATCAAGCAATTTCTTTGGGATCCTCTTCTGAAATTGGCAATAGTTATTAAGCTTAACATGAAAAGGCACTTCTGAAAACTCCAGACATGAATTTTTTTTAATGTTTAAACTGCTCATATTGTATTAGGGAATTATAATTGTTTCGTGACTATAGCGAATAAACCAAAAACATTTCCAGCAAATCTATTTATCAAATAATTCATTGTTTTAGCGTTTGGTCATACTTATCTGATGTAAAGTGATGATGTGGCTTAAGATGAAAACCAATTTCAGTCGACCGAGTAAAATCAAATCCTACAAAAAAAAACACCACTCAGAAAGACCCTTAATGCCACTGATAAAACAAGTGTACATATTGATCGGTTTACGGAAGTGGTGTAACAATTTAATAAAAAAATCCTATAAATTGTGAAGTTATTATGTTAGTTGTTTGGAAAGCAATAAAATGTATCGGGAATTGGAATAATGATGATGTTTTCAACTAATATGCCAAATGTGTACAGCACGTGTACTTGAATACTGTATCAAACATGGAAGGTTCCTTACAGGCACAGACGCCAGCAATACCCGGATTGTTAGATAACTGCAACAAATGATGACGTCCATTGCGACGTATCCATTCGACGTAACAATAGTTGTACCTAGCTTTTTATTGCTTATGTATGATTGAGCATATACGGAGACACGAGAACATCAACAAGTATGTAAGTAAGTATTATTAATATACTGCACCTTGTGAATTCCGGAGCTACCAATTTTTTTTTATAAAAATATGCTTAAAGAAAAATATGTTTGTATAATTCTGCGATGATACGTTTTTGTATAAATCATTTTATAACATATTCATAAATTAGACACCTAAGTGTAATTAGTAACGCTTGGTTATTATTATGAAGCATATTTATGTAATTAAAGACGTAGTTCAGACTACAAATATTTCAGCCAAAATGACTCGTGTCCTAAGGACTCCATATATCTATTGATTAAATGACTTATTACAAATTATTCAACTTTGTTTTTGTTTTTTTTTTTTTTGTATATTCCTAAAATTTTCTTAAGCCTCTTGGTCTTTCTGTCTGTCCGTTGGTATGCTTATAACTTAAGAAACTCTTAACCTATTTCGATTGAATATATTGTAGTGTTTCGATATAAACATTTAGTCTGAAAGACGGTGGTGACTAATAGTGACATGAACAAAAATAATAACATTTTTTTATTACACACTCTAGTAAAAGGTACAAAAACTGTTGACAAAAGCTGCAGCAAAAACAATGGAAATAAATACATAGTTACAATTTGTGTGAAATCTGGAGTCTGAAAAAGGTACGATAACCTAAACTACAGATATACAGACCCTCGTTCTCTAATATTTCCTGAAATTCTCTTATTGTTATGCACAAAAAATTAGAGCCAACACAGTTTTAAAGAAATTATTGTTATTAGACTTTCTGTGTTACTGTATGAAAGTGTTAATAACCAATTATAAATAATACGTTTTACTCACTGTTTAGTTAATTCGTAAATTTTAAGAATAGGGTTGATTTCATTATATATATGGTATGATATGAGAATCTAAAAAACAGAAGAATTTATGTGAAAATTGTAGATGACGCATTTATTGAAGTGAGTAATATATTGATCGATCGTGCGTGGTAAGGATAGTTTATAAGTGAAAAAGTTGTTTTACAGTAAGAAGATTTGAGTGTTATATAACTCTACTTTAGCAAATCTAAACAGCAGAGACAAGCTTACATTCAAAACTGCACTTTGAGCAGGCTCCAATTTTATTAAGGCAGTTTTAGCGGCCCAACCCGAAATGTGATGCAATGTGCATGAATGAGCACTTTATTGCACTTTTTGTTTGTACATTGGAGAGCTTATTATTGGATAGTTATTATAGGTAAGGAAATGGATACACCCATGTGCAATACGTTAAAGAAAATAACATAAAAATGTAAAAGAAGAACTTTATCAACGCACTACAAATGAAGAAATTGGACTTAATATTAAGTATATCAGGGGCATACCAAAACAGTTACACCTAAAGAAACGCAAGTTGCATATACATCAAAGGAAACTATTTAAAACTAATCTCGTCCAAATAAAAAATAACTTACCGAATAGTTAATAAATACTCAGATATTGTTTTTACAAAAAAATCTTTAAAATGTTTTATGTCAACGCTCGTATTATCGTTAAACCAAGAAAATTTGACAGGCTTAGATGTATTATTGCTAACCTACAAATAACTACACATGTTATTATACTTTCGGAAACATGGATTAAGAATGAAGATGAGTCAAAAATAATCCAAATACTCTCATATACCCATTACTAAAAAAAATTGACAAATCAAAAGGAGGTAGAGTGTCAATATCTGTGCACAACAAACTCAAACATCACGTATATATTAATTATCTCTGGTTATACGTAAATAAATTTTCTCTTAATATTGGCACTTTCTATAAATCCAATAAAATGAATATGGATAACTTTCTCGAGGTATATAGCCAACAATTACATGAAATGGAACGAGCAATAGTGATTGGCCATTATAACTTAGACTTACTTAACCCGGATTCAGCGACACGTACTTACAAGAACACTCTAAAAGAGGACAACTACAAAATTCTGAATAAAATAATTCCCAAACATTGTACTTGTGAAACAATCTCAACTAATTCTGCTACATCACGTTTCTTGTAACTTAGGTGAAAATAATTTTCATTTTGTTACTGTGGAATACTCAATGTCTGACCACAATTACTGGAGATAAAGCAATACCAACAACCATCTATTATAAAACAGAAATACAGTACAGTCGACTAAAATAAACTTTATCGATGTCTGGATGAAGGTCTTAAAAATTATGAAGAGCAGAATTACAGTCTTGTTTAAAAAAAAGCAGAATTATGAAAGTTAATTTTCTGAATACTCCACAGCAAGACTGGATTAAAAAAGATCAATTTGAAGAAGTTTAAAAAGGTTTGAAGAAAATTTAAGCAAACCAGGAAAAATGTGGCAGCTTATAGACGATTTGTCGGAAAATAAATTGCGTGACAGAAGTAGACCGGACAAACTTATGGCGGAAGCTGGTACTATCATAGATCAAAAAGAAATACGTGAAAGTTTCACTTCATACTTTTCGCCTATCGGCTCAACCTTAGCACATATGATATCCAAAAAACCAAAGGGAACTCGAATCGTAGAAGAATGTAGACTCACGAATGAAACGGAATTACAGTTTTTGAAACTCGGAACTACGATGGAAGATATTACTATAATTAAATATTTAGACTGCAATACTGCATGTGGCATTGATGTTATTAGTGCAAAAACTATTAAATGCGTAAAATATATATTTACTAAGAAACTTACAGCCTGCATTAACTATTGTATTGCACGAGGTAATTTTTCCTAATGTTTTAAAAAATAGCAAAAATTGTACCAGTTCATATATCAAGCAGTAAATTTGACCAATCAAATTACCGACCTATATCGGTTCTGTCTGTGATTTATAAAAATTTTAAGAAGATTCTTTGCAACCGATTAGAATCTTTCCTTAAATCAAAAAGCTTCCTCTACGCTAAACAGTATGGTTTTAGATCTCAATCAAATAGTCTCGTCGCTACAATTGATCTTCTAACTAAAATTAAAAATAAAATTGATCAAAAACCGTCTTAGGTAATATTTATCGAACTTAGAAAAGCTTTTGGTACAATAAATCATGATTCTGACTATTTAGTCATAAAACTCTTGGTCTTCAGCTAGATCAAGCATCCCAGCACTTATCAAATCATCAAATTTTTTTAGCCATATCAGAATATGAACTTGCGTTAATCCTCGTTTTTGTAATTATTAAATCAGTAATTACTGTCATTAACTTATAAACCTTTAATCGAGATGCTCGGGCGGTTAGATCATGTCTGTCAGTAGCTCTTGGTCCTGGTATATTTATATGAATCGCAGTACAATTACTTAGCAAAATGTGTGAGTAATCACCGGTTTTATTTATACACTTTTATATTATCCATCATCATTTGATTAAGACTTTCTATCAACAAAATCTATAACGAACATATCCTTCTGTGTGTAGATAAATATAAAATTTTAAAAATAATATATAAAAATGCCTACAGTAGAAGTATCATACAGGTATGCCTTCAAATTCGTTTTTTTTTTTATTAATACCAAACTAATTTTGAAGAAGTTTTAAACACGAGAATTACGTTCAATTAATTGTTACGCATTACCATAAAATATAATCAGTAAAATATGTTTTCGGTGGCAATCACTGTCATATAAACAAACAAACAAACGATATATATACATATACTAGAAATAATATCCGAACACTATAGAGTCCCTTGAAGTTGTTCATTAGTCAGAGGAGAACTAAAATAAATAAATTTACAATCATGTTTCACATCAAAGAATGACTGTGTATTCCATTGATGAAATTTGAAGATCGTATCAGATTATAATGCTTATCAAATGACGTGTGTCCGAATGAATTAGGTTAGAGCCTGCATCGCTTGGTTTAAATAAACCTACAGTACCAGTATCTTCTGTTTCAGTTTTAGTACGCAATAATGACAGTGTGGGTTCTGATGGCTTTTGCTTCAGTGACGACCGTTGCTAATGCAAAACCAGAAGCTTTGGGAAACCTAGAGGCTGCACCACAGTTGCGAACTAAAAGAAACCTTAATAAATTTATTAACTTTTGAATGTGTAGTTGTAAAAATATAATTTTATAACAAATAGTCCAAATAATAAAAAGGTCTACAATACAACCAATAATAAAATTTATTTTAATTAGATGAAATTTAAATATATTTAACATGTTTTTTGTTTCTTTTTGTTTTTTTCTTTAATTAGTTTAATTTACTTAATATTAACCAACCGTAACGAAGTATGTACGTGACCTTCTATGTGAAATCTCATTCGGTGAGACAAGAAATATAATTATTTATTTATAATTACAATAGTTATACAGCTCGTTGCGTATTCTTCATGGCCAATTAATTGTATTATTTTACCATTTCAACCAAGAAAACGTATATATAAACAGAAACCTAATGTATTCCTAACAAGTAATTTTCGTGATCGACAAACATGAACTTCGTAAGTATTTTTTATATTTTTTTACTGTTCATTGATTTGAGCCCAATAGGGTAACACGGTAAATTTAGAGGGAAAGTGGTTATAACGTGCAACTGTCGGACGACATCTATAGTTGCTTGGTGAAACGTTTTCAACTAAAGGATATGCCCTTGTAAGATGCCCTTGCACCATGCTAAGGTTTCATCTCAAAGTTTTAATTCAGTGAAAGCTTAGGCCCCATCTACATTGTCAACACATTTGAAACTATGCGACCAATTGCTTCGGTACTGGTATGTTTATTATATGAATCAGTTAAGTAAATAGAATATTAATAACTAACTCTACCGACACCTCAACGCTTGTTTACTAGTACGCATTAGATCATCTGCATAAATAAATATATAGTTCTCTCTATACGACGACCTTTCTTAAATATACTGATCACGATTTTAAAATAAATACTTTTCGGTTTTAATGTTTGAAGACGATAGCAAGATTCTGTTTTTATTTGTGACTAGTGTTGCCCAAAAGCAAGACCAAGAAAAAGGTTAAGCCAGTTTTTATTTCTGAAAGTTCGTTTAACGATAACAGATTCACGTGTTGTGTAGGCCATGCTCCGAACGGTAAATGAGCCATGAAATGCCATGAAACCAAAAATCGTTGTCAACTAGTTTACTTGGGATCACTGGCCGGGAGATAACATCCAGAGGATTTTCACCTCTAGATTTATGTAACCAATGTGTGGCCGCTAAATCTTCGTTAATAGCGGAGTTTCGATTAGTGAACAACTTTTGCAATCTGTATGCTGGAGCGCGGATCTAATACAGTGTTACCTTGGATTCCAAAAAGGCAATAATTTTATCTATGTGTGTCACACTCATAGAGTCACGTACAGTCACTATCAAATTGGACAAGAGGAGTACTGCATAAAGTTTAAAGCGTGATAGGGTGATAGTTTTATTCTCGGAAGCTACTTTAGATTTTGAGCAAAGAAACATTACTTGACTTATGTCACTAGCGTCATGGCGTCATACTCGAAGATAGATAACGGCGCCCTAACATTTTTCGTTCGCATCAGTAAAACCTAAAAGGGCGATATTTTTTGAAGAGTTTGTAATTCCTCTATGAAGATAATTTTGATTTTTTTCTAATAAATGAAACTCATTTTGCATATGTATCCATTGTTAATTTCTATTGTCCATTTAATGTGAGCTGTCATCTCATCACCCCAGTCTAAAATGAATTTCCAGCATTCTTGTAAAGACCGTTTTCATTGGGTTTCCATTTAAGTCCTATATTGTAATGCTTAATTCAATGGTATTGGTAAATCACGTTATAAAATTTAACCCTCCGGCTTTCAAAGTTGTATGAATTCGTAATACAATTATTTAGCTTCATCAACAAACGAAACAGATGAAATATAAGCACTCATCGTTTGCGAGTTGGCACACAATGTGCATTATAAGGTAAGGCGAACATGCTAGGATGAAGGTTACGAAATTAAATGAATAGGTCGGAATTTCGTCATTAGAATTATAGCGATAAAGAATACGTTGAAAGTTGTGATATTTTCGAATGTTTTTTTAATAGTAAATCTGACGTAGTAGTAGTAGTAGACAACGTATACATTTAGAATTGGTAAAATACTAGACTTCTGAAATGGTCTTAGCAGCATTTAAACACCTTATAGGCAAACGCGGACCTGCGTCAGTGATTTTGACTGATGGACATACTAATTTCATTAGCGCTAAAAGAAAGTTTATCGAATTACACGCTAGTTTTTCAGAGATATACAACATATATCTCAATCAAAATCTTGCAGAATGCAATAAAATCGGATTCAATTTAACTCAACCCTCCTTACGCATCTCACTTCGGGAGTATATATGAGAGTTAATATTATAATGTTAAAGTTATAAATATTAATTTATGAAGAATTAAGTACTGTTTTAGGATTAACGGGAATCTTAATAGAAGTCCGCTTTGTATGCTAAGCTCAGACCCTACTGAGATAGAGGCTCTGACGCCATCACATTATTTGAATATTACCCCTCTAAAATATTTACCCGATCAGGATGTTCATCGCATGCCCGATAGTAAACTTATCACGAATTGCTTAATAAACTTATGCAATCTTACTGCCATAGATGGAAGTTAGAATATTTGACATCACTTCAATACAGGCACAAATAGATTACTCCATTTAACTCCGTACGCAAAAGTCTTGTAGTCATTATAAAACATGATAATTCACCCACAATGAGCTGGCCGATTGTAATCATTGTAGAGGTTTATTTTTGTAATATGGTCAAAATTAAGGCAAAACTGAAAATTAGGTTTGAAGTGTTCATAGACTGTGTCCGCTACCGCTTCAATAGACTGGCTAAAATCCAATTTTTTAATTAAGATATTTTAAATTTATTACACGCTTAAGAGCTCTTCGATATAATCTCTTCCTCTCCGTTCAACTAGAGTTAGGTGCCTCAGCTTCACGGTGACTCCTATTGAATTGCCAACCAAAAAACTTTGCGTATCATATTATTTCTCTTTTCCAATACACAGTATAAAAATAATATATAAACTTCTCCAAAGCATTCATCCTTACACTGTTCGTTTTATTTCGTGTAAATAATAAAATAATCGTATAATCGTATAAATAAGAGAAATGCAGCTGAATGTATTATTTAGTGATTGAATTATTTTTCTAGGAAATTATGCGTGTAATCGTACTTACTTGTCTGACCACCAAGCAATGCAGTCCAGCAATGAAAACACAGTCGCCCCAGTATGAAGAGTGTAGCTAGGAACACGTACTAGCACATAACGTGTTCCAACAGAGTCCTAATTTGTAGATATCTCTAAAGTCCAAGAATTCCGGTGAATCTGAATTTGAATTTAAATAATTATTAGACGGGATAGACCAGTTAATAACTGATCGACTGCAAACCTGTACATATTAATAAAAATACCATATGTTTCATAATGAAGATTTCCTATTTAAATAATGGAGTATGTACATATATATTTATTTTTATACCATTCAAATAACAACTGTGAGAAATATATGTAGTGTTTTTCATTTCAGTTAAAGTACGCAATGATGATGGCGTTGGTCGTGCTGGCCTTTGTTTCTGCATCCGCTATCGCTAACGCAGAACCAGTCGCCATGGAACCTTTAGACACTGAGCCTCAGGGTATTTTTGACGTGTTTCGGTAATATAATTAAAGAAAAAAGACGTAACAGACATTATATCATTTTGTTTTTGTTAAAGACTGTAAAAATATTAATTTTATTAATGTAAATTTATAGATTCCCTTTGATAAAACCAAAAGATATTATACTTCCTTAAATGTTGGCTCATTAAATATAACACTATTTAAATTGTTTTTCTTTTCAACCTTAGTAAGATTCCCTGTTTTTTTTTAGTTAAGGTTTAGCGTTATGACCACAATCTCATCTGATGTTAAGTGGCGATGTGGTACAAGATGGTGGTCAAGTGTAACTGCCGGAACACACCTATAGGTATTTGGCGGCAGATTTGCAACTTGAGGGTGGTAGCTAGCCAGGCAGGCATTAGAAAAAGCCCTACCACCAAACAGCTCAAGCTCATTGTAGGTGGATTCGAACCCACGACTCTTGACGCGGCGTCCGTACACACTACCAACTGACCTATCATAGCTTCAAAATGTTGCTTTATTATATAATTTTTCTTAATAATCTATTATACCTTAAATTATTTGAACTTCTTGTCCCCAGCAACTACATATAACCCTAACTTATTACTGAACCATGGTTAGCTTACGCGATGACAATTTGCTATATATATCAAAGTAGTTTTAGTTGAGAAGTATATTTGTTCTATTAAATTAGTATTAGGTAATGAAGGGGATAGTTCGCGCAATAATATCAAGATGTATAAATTTATACAGAATCCAATAGTAGAAGTAGCGCGTCGCGCAAGCATTGGTGGCTAACCGAGTGTGCGCTTCTATCGAACCTCGGATTTGATAGGTACGCAGTTTATTTCAGCAACCTTCCATTTATAACACTTATATCTAGCATAGACGGCATATAATATAACTGTAATATTTTGGAAACAAAAATACAAAAAATACTTTCGTAGAAACAATTCCAAACAACTGTATGCAAATAATACAAAGAAATTATTATTATTTACAGGAAATTTATTAATAATAGATGAGTTACAAATACTTTTGAAAATAAGTTGTACACACATATATGCATATTATTAAATAATATATGCACTAATTACCTAGTAACTAATGTACGTACACAGGTTCCAACAGCCTTGATATTTTTTCGTCTTAAAGCATTTTTCGTATAAAAATCTCACTCAGACATAAGCTCACCATATACAAAGTATACATCCGTCCCATACTTACCTACAGTTGCCCCGTATTCGCTCACGCTTCGCACACCACCCTTCGCAAACTACAAGTTCTGCAAAATAAATTCATGCGTATAGCCGTCCAAGCCCCTCCGTACGTCCGTAATGTAGATCTCCATAAAGATATGGATATTCCGTCCATATATGCATATATCAAAGACCTTACAAATCAAATCTTACAAAATAGTACACGCAGTGAGCTACAATGCTAATCCGCACGCCAAAGGTTTCGCGCGCCGGCCACGTAATTGCTTCACTGATCCCGTCGATAAAATAACGAGATTGAACGCACTTCTTTCTACCGTCGCCACCAACCGTACGTGTCCACGTACACGCCCGCGTAACCGCCGCCCTCGCCGCCGAGGCCGAGCGGTTAATTTCGCTCCCGCACACTCGCCGCGGCCTCCCTCTGCAGACGCTTGAGCCTAGGATCGATCCTCCGGATAGGAGCCCTCAAGTGACTCTGCTCGCGCGATACAATGACACTCTACATCACTGAAAGTACATCATCACACCGCATACCATCCATGCACACCTACACGTTAAGTACACGGTTCTGTAAGGGACTACCCCCACGATCCTTGTTTGTTTTTCCCGCAGCATCCCAAGCCGAGGTTCGGCCATTCTGGCACCCTTGCGCTCGCTGCCTTGGAGCTGAGTGCCCTCAGCACTCGCCCCAAAAAGTTCGGTGAATCTGTCAAAGCCCTTACGGATAAGAGCGTATGACAAAAAAAAAAAAAAAAGAATCTATAGTGTTAGCAATTGTCCTCCACGACGACACAACTACCCTCATCACTGCTTATAGTCACTGCCTATAAAAGGGCAGCTAGACCGCCGATGCATTCACTTAGTTCCGAGCGTTCGTCGCGTGCACTACAGTTGTGTTGTGATGTGTTGCGTTAGCGTTAGGCCGTAGCAAAGTGGTTTCTTTTTATTAAGAATTTCTGCTTCTGATTGATAAAATCAGAACTGGGATAAGTAACTTCTTTCTCACAGAACAGAGTAGTTGTAGTAAATATGACTGGCGGATCCAGTCGTAGATCGCGACGTCGTTCTAGTAATAATAGGTCGCGGTATCGGTCACGTAGCCTAGCCGATCGAGTGTTTCAACGCGGAATTGTCGGTTATGGCGTCGTTCCTGTGACACTACACACCGGAACCCCAGACGTATTCCGGGCGGGGTCAAGGTCAGGTGAGGCCGAGCCCACATAAGGTCGAGGCCTTTGTAAATTCACCGGTTCCTGAGAACGTTCGGCAGAGTTGTGAAGGTTCTACCAAATGAAGAATATGAGCTTGAAACTGCATAGCGGCAGTTATGAAAAACTACACAAGCAGCGGCGCAGTATATGGTGCCTTGGCGTGGCGAGTGGTGCCCTGAGTTATGTGCAGCCTTCTTTAAGGGTATGTAAAAGCTTTTGTTATCGGAACTACAGGCTTATCTAGCCTTGGCGTTCACAATCTAAACTTCAGGCGTAAAGCCTTGGCGTTTATTATCTGAACTACAGGCTTTAAGCCTTGGCGTTCATTATCTGAACTACAGGCTTTAAGCCTTGGCGTTCATTATCTGAACTACAAGGCTTTAAGCCTTGGCGTTCATTATCTGAACTACAGGCGTAAGGCCTTGGCGTTCAATTATCCGAACTTCGGGCATATTGCCCTGGCGTTCGTTGAACTACAGACCTAACATGGTCTTGGCGTTCATTATCTGAACTACAGGCATAAGGCCTTGGCGTTCATTATCCGAACTACAGGCGTAAGGCCTTGGCGTTCCATTATCTGAACTACAGGCTTTAAGCCTTGGCGTTCAATTATCCGAACTTCGGGCATATTGCCCTGGCGTTCGATGAACTACAGACCTAACATGGTCTTGACGTTCATTAGACTTCAGGCATATCTGCCTTGGCGTTTTAATTTCATACACACCCTGGATGGTGGCAACGACTGGAAGCTCAGCTGGAATAAAAGCTCTGAATCTACGAAGAAAAATGCCTGGGCTTGATGAAAATACGGTTGCACACGAGCCACAGAATAGCGCATCACGCTTTGGGGCCGGTTACTCTGTGCCTTCCCTAAATGTAGACCAAGATCTTGGAGCTGCCGTTGTTGTCGGTCCAAGCAGTTTGATTCCAGGCTCAGGAATCACTGTTAGTGATTCACTGTCCACTGTCACTGGAGGCAGAGACTTGGTCAGTCAATGAAAACGGCACCAGACCAGGCTTCAGCCACGGAGCTTGTGTCGAGGGCGACACTTGGTCAGGAGAGGCCGTGTTAGCAATTGTCCTCCACGACGACACAACTACCCTCATCACTGCTTATAGTCACTGCCTATAAAAGGGCAGCTAGACCGCCGATGCATTCACTTAGTTCCGAGCGTTCGTCGCGTGCACTACAGTTGTGTTGTGATGTGTTGCGTTAGCGTTAGGCCGTAGCAAAGTGGTTTCTTTTTATTAAGAATTTCTGCTTCTGATTGATAAAAATAGTTTATTTATAAGTCGATTATGCCCATATTTAAAACGCTCACACTGGCCCTAGTCTACGTCAAGCTTTGCTTAGGTGAAATGATTGGATTATTGCAGCAAGGAGTAAGATACGGAAAGGCATCAAAATTGTAATACTTATTTTAAAGTGAATCCAAAAGGTTACTTTCACTATTATGTGAGACTTACCCGAAATTCGAGTAAGTGAAGTTAAACGCTTTATTTTCACAGGCTTCGGCTATGCAGGTCCATTTTATGTAACATCTTATCGCCTTCGAGGTGTAAAGAGCATCAAAGCATATGTTTCCCTGTTTATTTGCTTAACAACGAAAGCGTTACAGGTAGAATTGGTTTCAGACTTGACTTCCGAAATGTCCTTAGCAGCATTAAAACGTTTTATAAGCGGACGCCGACCTGTGTCACTGATTTTGAGTTACGGAAGTACTAATTTCGTTGGCGCTAAAAGAGAACTGGATAAATTACACGCTCATTTAATGTCAGAGACATACAATAAATATCTTAATCAAAATTGTGCAGATTTACACATT
Organism: Actias luna; assembly: GCA_039707435.1. Taxonomy (NCBI): domain Eukaryota; kingdom Metazoa; phylum Arthropoda; class Insecta; order Lepidoptera; family Saturniidae; genus Actias; species Actias luna. Next base: position 7,283,168 of record JAZHAC010000006.1, on the reverse strand, counting down.
CAATTTTAACACAATCCGCCGTTCGTACTGTTATATCCTGGACATGTATGTGAAAGGGCTGACTTGATACAATAGTGCTAAATCAGCAATATCTAGTCAACCCGGCTTTAGCATACAACCAGCACAGTCAGTTAGCATAAACCCGCGGTACGGGTCGGACTCATTTTCTCTACAAAATCTTATATTAATTGTATTCTAATTCTAATTCAATGTTTAATGTGTTTAACTGTAATAAATATTATATTTTATATTGTAACAAAAATATATTTTTTTAAAAAGAGGTTCAAGCCTTTCCGTATAACATTTTTGGTGGCAGCGGTGGGATTCGAAAATCCCCTACCCAAATACGACTCCGAAGTTAATGTGATAAAGTGAGTGATATAACACCGTTTACGTGATTGTGCTACGACGAAGTGGAATATCAGTAATTTAATAATAAGTGAATAAGTGCTGATCTATGATTCCTATTTTCGAGTGCTACTCCTCGAATGCTGATACCAACCACTGATCCCTGGACGCTGATCTTTGGTCACCGATTCCTGTTCGCTGGTTCCTGCCGTTGATTCATTTTTGATACTTACCAAGTTCCTGATTTACAATGTGGAACATTGTATCGCTGGTCTCCATGGCGCTCCTGTGAGTGATAAAACTGTAATCATATAAGAAATTGAACTCAGAGTCTAGGATTTATTATTCTATAAGATTGTCTTACCTGCAATGTATTAAGTGTAATGTTTATGTAATATTATCCACCATACAGCGATAAGAACCTGTACTGTCATATTGCATTTCTTCACAACAGCTAATATAGTGTGGAGACGGCTTCTATTATTTCGACATTTTGTTACATGTAATTTTTTTTTTAATTATTCTATTTGTGTGATTTGTTGTAATACTTTTGTCTATTCATTCTTTTATCTTATAATCTAGCTAATAAGTTATTTCAAATTGTTCATAATGACTTCCAAAGCAAAGGACGAATGTCCCAAAGAGGATATTTCCGGTACTTCTAGGAGTGGCCTAGCTCGTGGTGAATCACAAGATATAGTATTCACAGATCTTAGCATCCTATTCAAATTTATTAAGCCATTTGATGGCGCAAGGGAAAAGTTAAATCCTTTCATTGCCAATTGTCAGAGCGCGTACAACACTGCTACTAAATCTCAAAAGGCTATCCTATTTAAGTATATCCTAAGTCAGTTAGAGGGCAAGGCAGAGTCGACTTGCAATGTAAAAGAATTCGATAATTTCGAACAATTTATAGATTTCTTGAAACAACAATTTGGAGAAAGAAAGCATTATACTTACCTCCTTTCAGAACTTCAGGAATGTAAGCAAGGACCAACAGAATCTGTAAACCAATTTATTCTTAAAATCGAGACATGCCTAGCAAAACTTATTACGGAAATAAATTTATCACTGAAGAAGAAATCCGAGCTTGCTGGACGCGTGGCGTCTATGCAAGATCTTGCCCTATACACTTTTATTATTGGGCTTAACCCGCGACTCTCACAAATCATAAGATGCCGTAATCCGGATTCACTTAGTTCCGCGCTTAGTTTCGCACTAGAGGAAGAAAAGATCTTAGCTAGTATCAATAGGAAACCAATGACAAATCCGCATTCAAATGATAGGTTTAAATTTGTGCCCAATCGTCGGGAATTCCAACCTCTCGATAATCGCTATCAAAATCCTCGTTTCACTCGCCCTGAGCCTATTAGAAATCAAAACACAGGCGAAGTGAATACGTGTCGTTATTGTAAAAATATAGGGCACACTATAGAAACCTGCCGTAAACGTCAACATAATAACAGCAGATACCAACCCAATGCGTCAACTTCATTTGCGCGTCCAAATCAGATTAGACCATTTAATACCAACCCCAATCCAGCAAGTCGTGTCTTTATGGTAGGCCATATGGATAACGCTGGGTTCGAAGACGCCGAAAGTAATTTAAACAAATAAGATTTCCCGGTCGGCATTGCGCGGGAAATCACCCTCGAATTTCAAAAGTCGATGCCACTGTTTTCAATCGCAACACTGTTTCTGGGGGCTACACTGTACCCACTGTACCCACTGTATCCACTGTATCCACTGTATCCACTGTATCCACTGTATCCACTGTACCCACTATATCCACTGTATCCACTGTATCCACTGTATCCACTGTATCCGCTGTATCCACTGTATCCACTGTATCCACTGTATCCACTGTACCCACTGTATCCACTGTATCCACTGTATCCACTGTACCCACTGTATCCACTGTATCCGCTGTATCCACTGTACCCACTGTATCCACTGTATCCACTGTATCCACTGTATCCACTGTATCCACTGTATCCACCGTATCCACTGTATCCACTGTATCCACTGTACCCACTGTATCCACTGTATCCACTGTATCCACTGTATCCACTGTATCCACTGTATCCACTGTACCCACTGTATCCACTGTATCCACTGTACCCACTGTATCCACTGTACCCACTGTACCTACTGTACCCACTGTACCCACTGTATCCACTATACCATATCCTGAAAGTCAAACCCCACTTACCGGAAATCCGAATCCTTCCAAATCCAATTTGTTCTGCAAACCGGCTATGCAGTCTCCTGATAATCCGCAGTACCTGAAAACTAAAAAGCACAATAAAATATATAAAATAAATAATTCATCAAAAATATACCTACCTCATGTTATACTCGAAACCCCGGTCTCCGATAGACCTCTTACGTTCCTCGTCGACACAGGTTCATCTGTAAGCTTAATAAAACTAGAGTCTATATCCAATATACAGAAAATAGATCACAATAACACAATATTGATAAAAGGAATCGATCCTGGTGACGAAACAACATCAACCTTAGGCAGTTTCAATACTACCTTATTTAAGGGCCTGAATGAGCAACTTCACGAATTCCATATTGTAGATCAGGTAAGTCTAAGTCACGATGGCATCATAGGCAACGACATTTTACAAAAACTCAAGTGCAAAATTGACTACTCCCAAGAAACGCTACTAATAGGACAAGAAAATATTAAGTTAAAATTTTCCGAACCTATATATATCATTCCTGCCCGTACCGAGACTTGTATAGAATGCACTGTAAAAAACCCTGATATATCTGAAGGACTTATCTTGGATCAACATCTCTCTGAATCGTTACTAGTCGCTAATTGTATTGTCAAAGTAAAAGAGAATAAACGTATAAATATAACCGTCGTAAACGTTTCTGAAGAGCCCGTAGAACTCCAGGCCAACTTCAATTTAAAACTAGATCCGGTTGATTTCTACCCGGTTCAATCCGTAAACTCGAATCAAAATATCTATAATCGCACTCAAGAAGTAATAGAATCGTTGAAAGTATCTCACTTGAACAATGAAGAAAGTAAGATTTTAATTGATCTTTGCGCCCAATTTTCCGATATATTCCACCTACCAGACGACCAACTGACTTTTACGACTGCCTTAAAACATCAAATAAAGACTACAACTGATGTACCGACACACACCAAATCGTACCGATTCCCAGAATGTCATAAGAAGGAAGTTGAAACTCAAATGACCAAAATGCTTAACGAAAATATAATAGAGCCATCCTCATCCCCTTGGAGCTCCCCCATATGGGTGGTCCCTAAGAAGACCAGCTCCGATGGTCAGAAGAAATGGCGAATAGTCATCGATTACAGAAATCTCAACAACATAACAGATAGGCAAAGACCACCCTATCGCTTATTCGTCCCGAACACTGAACAAAGCTGAATGCAACTACAGTGTAACTGAGAAGGAATGTTTAGCGATAATATTTGGAACCAAAATTTTTAGGCCCTATCTGTATGGCCACAAATTTACCGTAGTTACCGATCATAAGCCATTACAATGGCTATTTAATTGCAAGGACCCCGGGTCCAGGTTAATAAGATGGCGACTAAAACTTGAAGAATTCGAATACGACATAGTTCATAAAAAGGGTAAAATGAACACAAATGCGGATGCATTATCACGATTCCCAGTAAACCCTATCACAGGAAAGGTCCCATCAAAAGTTAATTTCCCTCCTAGGGATGACGGTGATGACTTTACTAACAGATTACAAGATCCATTACTAAATCTACCATCCCCTATTCCATTCACTTACGATGATGAAACCCTACTAAACCCGATTTCTGCCAGTAATGACAAAACGAATACTGCGCTACAATCCTTGCCAGCTCCATCTCCTGAACTTGTAGACCTAGGGCCAAACTTAGATCTTAGTCCTAGGACTAACGACCCAGATTTAGACCTCGACTCTCTTCAGATCTTCTCACCAAATATGTCTGAATCGCTTGTAAATGACGACGACTATTCCAGCTTCCTAAAATCGACATCTAATAAACAAAATCGATCTAATACTGTACTCGTGGAACACAACCTAGAATTACTAAAATCAAACTGCAATACTATCTTGATTCCAACCTCTATAGATCTAGACGAATCAAATCCTTACGTCTCAGAAATCATTTTAAACGCTGAAAATCGCGAAAACATTCTAGATCAAGAGAAGGAATTAAATAAATTCCAACAAATTCATTTTAATAATAAAACAATTTTCTTCATATTTACCAAGGTGCACCATTTTGATGAAGCGTCCTACCCCAGCATTTACGAAACATTAAAAAATATAAGGAATAAAATACTGGAATCTGAGGATCCGATCTCAGACATAGCTATTTCAGATTTTAAAAACCCCTTCGACCAACATTCTCACACTAAAATTTACAACATTCTAACCCACATTTTTCATAATACAAAAATCAATGTTCATGTTTATAGGAATAAAATCATCTATCCCACACTGAGCGAAAGAATTAAGATCATGCGCGAAAACCATGATATTCCGATAGCAGGACATTTAGGGTCGACACGAATGTATGGTAGGATTAAAGAACAGTTCTACTGGAAAGGCATGCGTGGCGATATCGAAGATTTTGTAAAAAGATGTAAGTTATGCCAAGAAAATAAGGCTCTTAGAAGACTTAATCGTGCACCCATGGAAATTACTACTACATCTACAGCTCCATTCCAGAGGATAGGATTGGACATAGTCGGTCCCTTACCGGAATCGGGTCCTACTAGCTACAAATATATATTAACTATGCAAGACGACTTAACCAAATTTTCTATCGCTTACCCATTGCAAACTGTCACTGCTGAAGAATCAAGTGATTGTCTGGTGCACTTCATTACACTTTTCGGTATTCCTAAGTCTATCCTTACTGACCAAGGTACTAACTTCACGGCCGATTTATTTAAAAATACTTGCCTATTTCTTAAAATCAAACAGCTTTGGTGCTCGCCTTATCACCCGCAGACCCAAGGTGCTCTGGAAAGAAGTCATTCAACTCTCAAGGAGTACCTCAAATCCTTCGTCAATCAAAATCAAGACAATTGGTCGCACTATATTTATACTGCTATACTCACATATAACACGACCCCACATACTACTACTAAATATACTCCATACGAATTACTCTTTGGCCATAAACCTTACATTCCAACTTCTCTTTACGAAAACGAACCCAATACAACATATTCAGATTATGTTAAAATGCTACATCATAAGTTCAAATATACTAGGGAGAAGGCACTGGAAAATATTACAAAATCTAAAGAAAATTCGAAGAATTATTATGATAACCAAACAAAACCGCCACCGCAATATAAGGCTGGCGATTATGTCTATCTTAAATGTCATCTGAGGCTACGTAAAGCATTATCTCCATTATGGAAAGGACCCTATAAAATCATCAAAATAAATAGAAATAACACGGCAACTTTACTCATCAACAGACGCCATGTGACGCATCATTTTGATCAAATAAAACCCGCTTATGATAGAAACCGATAATTATATAATACAATAACTCTTGATTAATATAATTTTTAAAATAATAACAAATACTCATATAATAACAATAATATAATAGTTACTATAGTATATTTAAACATGAGAATTCTTACCCATATAATTCTAATCCTATTATATTTATTTTATTCCAGTGCTACGATAAGCGCACAAGACTTTATCAAGTCACTCCCTTCTAGCTCCGGCATCTTCTTCGATAAGTTAGGAAAACTTAAAATAACTCGAGGACAATTAAATATGATCGCTCATGTCGACATCTCTTTTATAAACCCCCACATAAATAATTTGAATAATACAGTATTCGCTGCAAGGAGGATGTGTCAAAGGACAGGCAAACCCCAATGCCAAAATATCCTGTCTCCTTTAATTGTTCGTTTCAAGGATATCCAACACGAATTCAGTTACATTTCACATCTCGTCTCAAATCGAAACAAACGGTCAGCATGGTTTAGTGCCATTGGTACCGCGTTCAAGCACATCTTCGGCACCCTAGATGAAGACGACGCATTAAAATACGATTCTGCCATAGAGTCCTTCCAAAATAGAGAAGGAAAACTCGGAGAACTAGTAAAGGAAAATATTTTAATTACAAGATCGACTTTAGAAACATATAATGAAACTATATTTAAACTAGATAATAACCAAAAGAGTCTTCAAACCGCTATTGAAGAACTCACTTCGAAATTTAATATTGTATCAGATAATCATAATGATTTAAATACTGAAACAAAAGTCCACTCCATATTGTCGAGCCTTGAAAGCTCACTATTGACACTGTCTTTTCAACTCGAAGATCTTATCAACGCTATTATGATGAGCAGTCAGAATATCTTGCACCCGAACGTAATTAGTCCGGCTCAGCTATATAAAGAATTAGCAAATAACGATAGGTACTTACCTAGAGATACCGGCATGCCTACAGCATTAAGTCTAGAGAATATTCATTTAATTTTAAGTATATCAAATGTCGCTTGTTATTATTATAATAATAAATTAGTATTTGTTTTACAAATTCCCCTCGTTACAAGGGATGAATTCAACTTGTATCGTAACCTAGCGCTACCGACACCACATGGATTACAAAATCCTAACACTTTCAGTTTAATTGTGCCCTCGAGCCAATTCATTGCTATATCTAAAGATAAACTTAGTTATTGTAAACTTAATGATTTAGGAAAATGTAAAACTGTAAACTCTGAGTTCTTTTTATGCAGTATAACTACAGTGCTGCAATCAAGTGCTAACCCTACGTGTGAAAGTGAACTATTATCGAAACCTATTAATGACATCCCAGTGCAGTGTGAAACTAAAACAATTGTTGGTGAATTAGACATTTGGATTCCTATTAGTAATAATGAATGGATTTTTATACAAACTCGCACAAATAAAATATCAATTGATTGTAATGATCACGAATTACATGAATTAGTGTTATCAGGCACAGGCGTGCTTCATGTCCCTGATCAATGTACAGTCTATACGGGAAGTGTCAGATTAATTTCGTTAAATAAAGACACCAATATAAATATACCGACTCCTATGTTAGATTTTAATATTATTAATAATTCGTGTTGTAGGTTAAGTAACAATACTCAGCGTGCAGATGTGTCTCCTATTTTGCAACCTATCAATCTTGAAGATATAATTTCAAATAAACAAAGTTATGATAAAATCTTAGCTAAAGTAGATAAAATCATCAATCACCAACCTATATTATTAACAAAATATGGAACACATTACTCCGTACTGACTTTATTAATTTTATTTTTTCTAGCATCATTTTTAGTATATAAGTCATATAAAATTATTGTAAAATATAAAACAAAGTTTTCGACTCGTACCGACCATACCACGGCAGATGAAGACGAATCTGAAGGAAATTCTATTCCAATGCCCCGTCTTCGGGAAATTGTTTAATTCCTGAAATTCGTAAAACCTCGAATTTCAGTCTTAAAGGGGGAGGTGTTATATCCTGGACATGTATGTGAAAGGGCTGACTTGATACAATAGTGCTAAATCAGCAATATCTAGTCAACCCGGCTTTAGCATACAACCAGCACAGTCAGTTAGCATAAACCCGCGGTACGGGTCGGACTCATTTTCTCTACAAAATCTTATATTAATTGTATTCTAATTCTAATTCAATGTTTAATGTGTTTAACTGTAATAAATATTATATTTTATATTGTAACAAAAATATATTTTTTTAAAAAGAGGTTCAAGCCTTTCCGTATAACAGTACGTCACTTCTTTAGAGCTTTACCCTTGTAAATACGGTATAAATAGGGTTGCTAAATCAAGATAAAAACTGGAAATTATGTTCAAAGTGTTCATAGACTGTGTCCACCAATAGCGTTTGTACTTTATTATGTAGATTTGTATAAATCAATATACAAATACACGACTATAAACTTAGAAATAAAATATACTTTAGTATTGACGGTGTTTTATATCAACAGAAAAATATACATCACAGTAATTTTATCTATACATTTATTAAAAACTGAGATATATTAGATATAAATATATTACACCGTTTTTGCACATTATAAGTTGTAATATTTATAACCGGAAATCTACAATTGTAAATATAAATTAAAACAAAACTTTTAGATTTTGTATTTAATGTATTCAATAACGACCGTTTATCCCATCATAAATAATTGAGGCGCTGATTCTTGTGTTTCCATGGCTTCTGGTACTGCGTTGACACTGGCTGTGGCTGAAGCAAAGGCCAGTACGACCCAGGCCATCATCATTACGTACTTCAACTAAAAAGATAAACATTACATTTGTAGTTCTTCTCGTTATCTCGTATATCTGTGTCTTTGACGATATTGTCAAATGATATTAGGTGCAGTATAGTTTAACTCTAACGTATACATCAACAAGGAAAAATAGTTTCTAAGCTTTAAAGTTTATTCTTAGATTATTTAAGTGTTGCTTACAGAAATAAATAAACAAAAGTTTTAATAATTTATTATATATATTATTTATATTTATTTTATTAATAAATAGTCTTCGGCAATTTTATACTTTTGAGCTGAGCTAATAATTTACTTGTTTATTACTTTTTAGTGTTCATTTTATTTTGAAGTCGGTTCAGGTTTATTCTTATAATATTAGATTTTTCGATCTTTAGTGTAAACAAATGTACCTTATGTATATAAGGAAATCACCTACTGAGTACCATTTGTTGGTCGAACTTAAGATATTAGAAAGCCAATAATTAAGTTCTTTAAAATTAAACAATAGTTTTCAAGTACCTAATTATTTTAAGGATAAAATACTACGTATATTTATTACATAAAGAACACTAAAGGTACTGCCAGCGTTAGGGTGAACAAGAATAGAGAAACCCAAGATAAACGGTATTGCGCTTTTTGAACTTAGAAAACTACTTAGCGGGAGTCACATGATCAAAAAGCATTAACAAAAATGGAAAGATTCGGACCATTGTAAAAAATATGTAAGACACGCTTCGTTAGGTAAATCATATGTAAGTAACGTTTGACAGCCTTAGAATCTTGATCTATTGATTCCTCCACCCCACTTCCACTTATTCTTTGGCTTCGGCTTTTTTTATACCAGTCAAAACTGTATATATCCATGTTAAAATAAGCCATATCAGCCCAAACAGAATACAGCTGTTGTAAAAATTTGAGGAGTTCCCTGCCATTATCTACTATTTACATGATCAAATCAGATGTGAAGTACAATATATTTTATTTTTATAGAAACTGCAGGTTATGCCAAGTTTTTATTAAAACCTGCTGACGGGAAGTGAGAGTAATTCATACATATAAGCGCTGTTTATCCATTCCTTCCTTTTTACCACCCTTAGAGTAGGATTTTTTTCTTCAAATATTTATTATACCACTTTAAAACAATACTCATTCGAATAAAACATAAAATATTGAAATCGGTTTAAAATCGACGTAAATACGTAAAAAAGAATTGGGTGAAAGTCAAGTAAGTGGTATTCATCACATAAAAAATAATCATTAAAATCGGTAGTCAAATGACGAAGATATCGACTAATATACATAAAAAAACTACATACAGTTGAGCGCAGTACATCCTCGTTTATTGAAGTCGGTTAATAAAAGCATTTAATTTTTATAACGGGATGTAAGACTAATTTCTAAAGTAATTAATAAACAACATTAAAATTAAAAAACACGGGCAAACATAGTAGTAATACCAAATTGCTAGACCTTTACAAATGGTAAAAATTTTTTAAATATTGAAACCATTTTCTCTAATAAATGGGCATAACAATGCCACCAGCGATAAATAAATAACCTACATATTTTTATATATGATAACTTTATCAATCTAATTTGTCATCATTTTAGTAACAAAAATAAAGTAAAGAAATAAAACTGCACGGTTTGCCAAACGGCTAAAACAGTTCCCTTGCTGCAAACTATATAGGAATGCATCAGATTCCTGATTATATATACGATTTTTTGATTAAAATGTTTTAAAAATACAATTCATTGTCTATTATAAACACTACGCAACGAGCCGGCAAATTTTTTGGTACTCATTGTCGTTCAGGAGTAGTTTATTAGTATGGCTTTGCTCGCTAATGATTGTTACAATCTTATCTTATAAAAAGAGAAGATATTATTCTTACTTACAAAATTCATGTTTGCAGTTCTAGAAGAATAGACTCAGTTATTACTGTCCAGTAATTTGTGATTATATATAGATAATAGAGATATTAATAAATTATCAATTAAAGTTCTAACTAAAGTTGTAACTAAATTGGTCAACGTTTTGGCGCTTTGGTTTTATTTGTTCTACTTCAGAGGTTTCGGAATTCCTCAACATTAAAATATTATTTTATAATAGGTATATGTTTTTTTTAAGTTACGTTATATTTATATAATCAATATCCCAACGAATTTGTACATTTGTGAATTTATCCTGTAATTCTTACAGTTTATTGTCTGTCTATGTGTAAAATGATTTAGATCAAGGATAAGATGCATTTTGACACAAAAATTATACTTTGAAATTGCATACGGAAAATTTGTCGTAGATTTTATGGTTTAATTTACAATAAGTCCACATATGAATATATAATTTCAAGTAAATAAATAATATGTCATAAAAAATAATGGGTTATTGATTGCAGTCCAACGTTACGTAAGATAGAGTTAACACTGTTTTATAGTAAAATCAAAAGGTATCTTACCAAGAGGTATAAAAAAAGTCACCAAAAATATTTCTCGTATATTTAACAAAATAAACTTGTGCAATATGTAGCACTCTTACAAAATAAGTGAACTGTAGGACTCATTTTACCCTTTCCGACTATCAAGCAATTTCTTTGGGATCCTCTTCTGAAATTGGAAATAGTTATTAAGCTTAACATGAAAAGGCACTTCTGAAAACTCCAGACATGAATTTTTTTTTATGTTTAAACTGCTCATATTGTATTAGGGAATTATAATTGTTTCGTGACTATAGCGAATAAACCAAAAACATTTCCAGCAAATCTATTTATCAAATAATTCATTGTTTTAGCGTTTGGTCATACTTATCTGATGTAAAGTGATGATGTGGCTCAAGATGAAAAACAATTTCAGTCGACCGAGTAAAATCAAATCCTACAAAAAAAACACCACTCAGAAAGACCCTTAATGCCACTGATAAAACAAGTGTACATATTGATCGGTTTACGGAAGTGGTGTAACAATTTAATAAAAAAATCCTATAAATTGTGAAGTTATTATGTTAGTTGTTTGGAAAGCAATAAAATGTATCGGGAATTGGAATAATGATGATGTTTTCAACTAATATGCCAAATGTGTACAGCACGTGTACTTGAATACTGTATCAAACATGGAAGGTTCCTTACAGGCACAGACGCCAGCAATACCCGGATTGTTAGATAACTGCAACAAATGATGACGTCCATTGCGACGTATCCATTCGACGTAACAATAGTTGTACCTAGCTTTTTATTGCTTATGTATGATTGAGCATATACGGAGACACGAGAACATCAACAAGTATGTAAGTAAGTATTATTAATATACTGCACCTTGTGAATTCCGGAGCTACCGAATTTTTTTTATAAAAATATGCTTAAAGAAAAATATGTTTGTATAATTCTGCGATGATACGTTTTTGTATAAATCATTTTATAACATATTCATAAATTAGACACCTAAGTGTAATTAGTAACGCTTGGTTATTATTATGAAGCATATTTATGTAATTAAAGACGTAGTTCAGACTACAAATATTTCAGCCAAAATGACTCGTGTCCTAAGGACTCCATATATCTATTGATTAAATGACTTATTACAAATTATTCAACTTTGTTTTTGTTTTTTTTTTTTTTGTATATTCCTAAAATTTTCTTAAGCCTCTTGGTCTTTCTGTCTGTCCGTTGGTATGCTTATAACTTAAGAAACTCTTAACCTATTTCGATTGAATATATTGTAGTGTTTCGATATAAACATTTAGTCTGAAAGACGGTGGTGACTAATAGTGACATGAACAAAAATAATAACATTTTTTTATTACACACTCTAGTAAAAGGTACAAAAACTGTTGACAAAAGCTGCAGCAAAAACAATGGAAATAAATACATAGTTACAATTTGTGTGAAATCTGGAGTCTGAAAAAGGTACGATAACCTGAACTACAGATATACAGATTCTCGTTCTCTAATATTTCCTGAAATTCTGTTATTGTTATGCACAAAAAATTAGAGCCAACACAGTTTTTAAGAAATTATTGTTATTAAACTTTCTGTGTTACTGTATGAAAGTGTTAATAAATAATTATAAATAATACGTTTTACTCACTGTTTAGTTAATTCGTAAATTTTAAGAATAGGGTTGATTTCATTATGTATATGGTATGATATGAGCATCTAAAAAACAGAAGAATTTATGTGAAAATTGTAGATGACGCATTTATTGAAGTGAGTAATATATTGATCGATCGTGCGTGGTAAGGATAGTTTATAAGTGAAAAAGTTGTTTTACAGTAAGAACATTTGAGTGTTATATAACTCTACTTTAGCAAATCTAAACAGCAGAGACAAGCTTACATTCAAAACTGCACTTTGAGCAGGCTCCAATTTTATTAAGGCAGTTTTAGCGGCCCCACCCGAGATATGATGCAATGTGCATGAATGAGCACTTTATGGCACTTTTTGTTTGTACATTGGAGAGCTTATTATTGGATAGTTATTATAGGTAAGGAAATGGATACACCCATGTGCAATACGTCAAAGAAAATAACATAAAAATGTAAAAGAAGAACTTTATCAACGCAGTACAAATGAAGAAATTGGACTTAATATTAAGTATATCAGGGGCATACCAAAAACAGTTACACCTAAAGAAACGCAAGTTGCATATACATCAAAGGAAACTATTTAAAACTAATGTCGTCCAAATAAAAAATAACACACCGAATAGTTAATAAATACTCAGATATTGTTTTTACAAAAAAATCTTTAAAATGTTTTATGTCAACGCTCGTATTATCGTTAAACCAAGAAAATTTGACAGGCTTAGATGTATTATTGCTAACCTACAAATAATTACACATGTTATTATACTTTCGGAAACATGGATTAAGAGTGAAGATGAGTCAAAAATAATCCAAATACCCTCATATACCCATTACTAAAAAAAAATGACAAATCAAAAGGAGGTAGAGTGTCAATCTCTGTGCACAACGACCTCAAACATCACGTATATATTAATTATCTCTGGTTATACGTAAATAAATTTTCTCTTAACATTGGCACTTTCTATAAATCCAATAAAATGAATATGGATAACTTTCTCGAGGTATATAGCCAACAATTACATGAAATGGAACGAGCAATAGTGATTGGCCATTATAACTTAGACTTACTTAACCCGGATTCAGCGACACGTACTTACAAGAACACTCTAAAAGAGGACAACTACAAAATTCTGAATAAAATAATTCCCAAATATTGTACTTGTGAAACAATCTCAACTAATTCTGCTACATCACGTTTCTTGTAACTTAGGTGAAAATAATTTTCATTTTGTTACTGTGGAATACTCAATGTCTGACCACAATTACTGGAGATAAAGCAATACCAACAACCATCTATTATAAAACAGAAATACAGTACAGTCGACTACAATAAACTTTATCGATGTCTGGATGAAGGTCTTAAAAATTATGAAGAGCAGAATTACAGTCTTGTCTAAAAAAAAGCAGAATTATGAAAGTTAATTTTCTGAATACTCCACAGCAAGACTGGATTAAAAAAGATCAATTAGAAGAAGTTTAAAAAGGTTTGAAGAAAATTTAAGCAAACCAGGAAAAATGTGGCAGCTTATAGACGATTTGTCGGAAAATAAATTGCGTGACAGAAGTAGACCGGACAAACTTATGGCGGAAGCTGGTACTATCATAGATCAAAAAGAAATACGTGAAAGTTTCACTTCATACTTTTCGCCTATCGGCTCAACCTTAGCACATATGATATCCAAAAAACCAAAGGGGACTCGAATCGTTGAAGAATGTAGACTCACAAATGAAACGGAATTACAGTTTTTGAAACTCGGAACTACGATGGAAGATATTACTATAATTATATATTTAGACTGCAATACTGCATGTGGCATTGATGTTATTAGTGCAAAAACTATTAAATGCGTAAAATATATATTTGCTAAGAAACTTACAGCCTGCATTAACTATTGTATTGCACGAGGTAATTTTTCCTAATGTTTTAAAAAATAGCAAAAATTGTACCAGTTCATATATCAAGCAGTAAATTTGACCAATCAAATTACCGACCTATATCGGTTCTGTCTGTGATTTATAAAATTTTTAAGAAGATTCTTTGCAACCGATTAGAATCTTTCCTTAAATCAAAAAGCTTCCTCTACGCTTAACAGTATGGTTTTAGATCTTCTAACTAAAATTAAAAATAAAATTGATCAAAAACCGTCTTAGGTAATATTTATCGAACTTAGAAAAGCTTTTGGTAAAATAAATCATGATTCTGACTATTTAGTCATAAAACTCTTGGTCTTCAGCTAGATCAAGCATCCCAGCAGTTATCAAATCATCAATTTTTTTTAGCCATGTCAGAATATGAACTTGCGTTAATCCTCGTTTTTGTAATTATTATATCAGTAATTACTGTCATTAACTTATGAACCTTTAATCGAGATGCTCGGGCGGTTAGATCATGTCTGTCAGTAGCTCTTGGTCCTGGTATATTTATATGAATCGCAGTACAATTACTTAGCAAAATGTGTGAGTAATCACCGGTTTTATTTATACACTTTTATATTATCCATCATCATTTGATTAAGACTTTCTATCAACAAAATCTATAACGAACATATCCTTCTGTGTGTAGATAAATATAAAATTTTAAAAATAATATATAAAAATGCCTACAGTAGAAGTATCATATAGGTATGCCTTCAAAATCGTTTTTTTTTTTATTAATACCAAACTAATTTTGAAGAAGTTTTAAACACGAGAATTACGTTCAATTAATTGTTACGCATTACCATAAAATATAATCAGTAAAATATGTTTTCGGTGGCAATCACTGTCATATAAACAAACAAACATACGATATATATACATATACTAGAAATAATATCCGAACACTATAGAGTCCCTTGAAGTTGTTCATTAGTCAGAGGAGAACTAAAATAAATAAATTTACAATCATGTTTCACATCAAAGAATGACTGTGTATTCCATTGATGAAATTTGAAGATCGTATCAGATTATAATGCTTATCAAATGACGTGTGTCCGAATGAATTAGGTTAGAGCCTGCATCGCTTGGTTTAAATAAACCTACAGTACCAGTATCTTCTGTTTCAGTTTTAGTACGCAATAATGACAGTGTGAGTTCTGATGGCTTTTGCTTCAGTGACGACCGTTGCTAATGCAGAACCAGAAGCTTTGGGAAACCTAGAGGCTGCACCACAGTTGCGAACGAAAAGAAACCTTAATAAATTTAATTATTTAATATTATTATTATTAATTATTTAATATAATTTAATGTCTTTTAATTAGATGAAATTTAAATATATTTAATATGTTTTTTGGTTTTTTCTTTAATTAGTTTAATTTCCTTAATATTAACCAACCGTAACGAAGTATGTACGTGACCTTCTATGTGAAATCTCATTCGGTGAAACAAAAAATATAATTATTTATTTATAATTACAATAGTGTTAGCAATTGTCCTCCACGACGACACAACTACCCTCATCACTGCTTATAGCCATTGCCTATAAAAGGGCAGTTAGACCGCCGATACTCTCACTTAGTTCCGAGCGTTCGTCGCGTGCACAGCAGTTGTGTTGCGTTAGCGTTAGGCCGTAGCAAAATGGTTTCTTTTTATTAAGAATTTCTGCTTCTGATTGATAAAATCAGACGTGGGATAAGTAACTTCTAGCCCACAGAACAGAGTAGTTTTAGTAAATATGACTGGCGGATCCAGTCGTAGATCGCGACGTCGTTCTAGTAATAATAGGTCGCGGTATCGGTCACGTAGCCTAGCCGATCGAGTGTTTCAACGCGGAATTGTCGGTTTTGGCGTCGTTCCTGTGACACTACACACCGGAACCCCAGACGTGTTCCGGGCGGGTTCAGGGTCAGGTGAGGCCGAGCCCTCATAAGGTCGAGGCCTTTGTAAATTCACTGGTTCCTGAGAACGTTTAAATTCACCGGTTCCTGAGAACGTTCGGCAGAGTTGTGAAGGTTCTACCAAATGAACAATATGAGCTTAAAAAAAAAAACTACACAAGCAGCGGCGCAGTATATGGTGCCTTGGCGTGGCGAGTGGTGCCCTGAGTTATGTGCAGCCTTCTTTGAGGGTATGTAAAAGCTTTCATTATCTGAACTACAGGCGTAAAGCCTTGGCGTTCATTATCTGAACTACAGGCGTAAGGCCTTGGCGTTCCATTATCTGGACTTCGGGCATATTGCCCTGGCGTTCGTTGAACTACAGACCTTACATGGTCTTGGCGTTCTGAACTATAGGCTTTAAGCCTTGGCATTCATTATCTGAACTTCGGGCATATTGCCCTGGCGTTCGTTGAACTACAGACCTAACATGGTCTTGGCGTTCCATTATCTGAACTACAGGCTTTAAGCCTTGGCGTTCATTATCTGAACTACAGGTGTAAGGCCTTGGCGTTCAATTATCCGAACTTCGGGCATATTGCCCTGGCGTTCGTTGAACTACAGACCTAACATGGTCTTGGCGTTCATTATCTGAACTACAGGCATTAGGCCTTGGCGTTCATTATCCGAACTTCAGGCGTAAGGCCTTGGCGTTCCATTATCTGAACTACAGGCTTTAAGCCTTGGCGTTCATTATCTGAACTACAGGCGTAAGGCCTTGGCGTTCAATTATCCGAACTTCGGGCATATTGCCCTGGCGTTCGTTGAACTACAGACCTAACATGGTCTTGGCGTTTATTATCTGAACTACAGGCATAAGGCCTTGGCGTTCATTATCCGAACTACAGGCGTAAGGCCTTGGCGTTCCATTATCTGAACTACAGGCATTAAGCCTTGGCGTTCATTATCTGAACTACAGGCATTAGGCCTTGGCGTTCATTATCTGAACTGCAGGCGTAAGGCCTTGGCGTTCCATTATCCGAACTTCGGGCATATTGCCCTGGCGTTCGTTGAACTACAGACCTTACATGGTCTTGGCGTTCATTAGACTTCAGGCATATCTGCCTTGGCGTTTTACTTTCATACACAGCCTGGATAGTGACAACAACTGGAAGCTCAATAAAAGCTCTGAATCTACGGAGGAAAATGCCTGGGCTTGATGAAAATACGGTTGCACACGAGCCACAGAATAGCGCATCACGCTTTGGGGCCGGTTACTCTGTGCCTTCCCTAAATGTAGACCAAGATCTTGGAGCTGCCGTTGTTGTCGGTCCAAGCAGTTTGATTCCAGGCTCAGGAATCACTGTTAGTGATTCACTGTCCACTGTCACTGGAGGCAGAGACTTGGTCAGTCAATGAAAACGGCACCAGACCAGGCTTCAGCCACGGAGCTTGTGTCGAGGGCGACACTTGGTCAGGAGAGGCCGTGTTAGCAATTGTCCTCCACGACGACACAACTACCCTCATCACTGCTTATAGCCATTGCCTATAAAAGGGCAGTTAGACCGCCGATACTCTCACTTAGTTCCGAGCGTTCGTCGCGTGCACAGCAGTTGTGTTGCGTTAGCGTTAGGCCGTAGCAAAATGGTTTCTTTTTATTAAGAATTTCTGCTTCTGATTGATAAAAATAGTTATACAGCTCGTTGCGTATTCTTCATGGCCAATTAATTGTATTATTTTACCATTTCAACCAAGAAAACGTATATATAAACAGAAACCTAATGTATTCCTAACAAGTAATTTTCGTGATCGACAAACATGAACTTCGTAAGTATTTTTTATATTTTTTTACTGTTCATTGATTAGAGCCCAATAGGGTAACACGGTAAATTTAGAGGGAAAGTGGTTATAACGTGCAACTGTCGGACGACATCTATAGTTGCTTGGTGAAACGTTTTCAACTAAAGGATATGCCCTTGTAAGATGCCCTTGCACCATGCTAAGGTTTCATCTCAAAGTTTTAATTCAGTGAAAGCTTAGGCCCCATCTACATTGTCAACACATTTGAACCTATGCGACCAATTGCTTCGGTACTGGTATGTTTATTATATGAATCAGTTAAGTAAATAGAATATTAATAACTAACTCTACCGACACCTCAACGCTTGTTTACTAGTACGCATTAGATCATCTGCATAAATAAATATATAGTTCTCTCTATACGACGACCTTTCTTAAATATACTGATCACGATTTTAAAATAAATACTTTTCGGTTTTAATGTTTAAAGACGACAGCAAGATTCTGTTTTTATTTGTGACTAGTGTTGCCCAAAAGCAAGACCAAGAAAAAGGTTAAGCCAGTTTTTATTTCTGAAAGTTCGTTTACCGATAACAGATTCACGTGTTGTGTAGGCCATGCTCCGAACGGTAAATGAGCCATGAAATGCCATGAAACCAAAAATCGTTGTCAACTAGTTTACTTGGGATCACTGGCCGGGAGATAACATCCAGAGGATTTTCACCTCCAGATTTATGTAACCAAAGTGTGGCCGCTAAATCTTCGTTAATAGCGGAGTTTCGATTAGTGAACAACTTTTGCAATCTGTATGCTGGAGCGCGGATCTAATACAGTGTTACCTTGGATTCCAAAAAATCAATAATTTTATCTACGTGAACACACTCATAGAGTCACGTACAGTCACAATCAAATTGGACAAGAGGAGTGCTGCAAAAAGTTTAAAGCGTGATAGGGTGATAGTTTTATTCTCGGAAGCTACTTTAGATTTTGAGCAAACCAACATTACTTGACTTATGTCACTAGCGTCATACTCGAAGATAGATAACGGCGCCCTAACCTCTCCTAACGCTCAGTAAAACCTAAAAGGGCGATATTTTTTGAAGAGTTTGTAATTCCTCTATGAAGATAATTTTGATTTTTTTCTAATAAATGAAATTCATTTTTCATTTGTGTCCATTGTTAATTTCCATTGTCCATTTAATGTGAGCTGTCATCTCATCACCCCAGTCTAAAATGAATTTCCAGCATTCTTGTAAAGACCGTTTTCATTGAGTTTCCATTTAAGTCCTATATTCTAATGCTTAATTCAATGGTATTGGTAAATCACGTTATAAAATTTAACCCTCCGGCTTTCAAAGTTGTATGAATTCGTAATACAATTATTTAGCTTCATCAACAAACGAAACAGATGAAATATAATCGTCCATGTAAAAATGATGCTTAGCAACCCGCGAGGCAGAGGGCCAACGCAAGCACTCATCGTTTGCGAGTTGGCACACAATGTGCATTATAAGGTAAGGCGAACATGCTAGGATGAAGGTTACGAAATTAAATGAATAGGTCGGAATTTCGTCATTAGAATTATAGCGATAAAGAATACGTTGAAAGTTGTGATATTTTCGAATGTTTTTTTAATAGTAAATCTAACGTAGTAGTAGTAGTAGACAACGTATACATTTAGAATTGGTTACAGACTAGACTTCTGAAATGGTCTTAGCAGCATTTAAACACTTTATAGGCAAACGCGGACCTGCGTCAGTGATTTTGACTGATGGACATACTAATTTCATTAGCGCTAAAAGAAAGTTTATCGAATTACACGCTAGTTTTTCAGAGATATACAACATATATCTCAATCAAAATCTGGCAGAATGCAATAAAATCGGATTCAATTTAACTCAACCCTCCTTACGCATCTCACTTCGGGAGTATATATGAGAGTCATAAAAAAACAGTTAAAACTCATTTGAAAAGATCCATGGGGAGTAAATATTAATTTATGAAGAATTAAGTACTGTTTTAGGATTAACGGGATTCTTAATAGAAGTCCGCTTTGTATGCTAAGCTCAGACCCTACTGAGATAGAGGCTCTGACGCCATCACATTATTTGAATATTACCCCTCTAAAATATTTAACCGATCAGGATGTTCATCGCATGCCCGATAGTAAACTTATCACGAATTGCTTAATAAACTTATGCAATCTTACTGCCATAGATGGAAGTTAGAATATCTGACATCACTTCAATACAGGCAGAAATAGATTACTCCATTTAAGTCCGTACGCAAAAGTCTTGTAGTCATTATAAAACATGATAATCACCCACAATGAGCTGGCCGATTGTAATCATTGCAGAGGTTTATTTTTGTAATATGGTCAAAATTAAGGCAAAACTGAAAATGAGGTTTGAAGTGTTCATAGACTGTGTCCGCTACCGCTTCAATAGACTGGCTAAAATCCAACTTTTTAATTAAAATATTTAAATTTATTACACGCTTTTTGCCGCTTATTTTGTTTCGTATCTGAAGGCATTCCTTCAGCCCTGGGGATGATGTCAATGCCATTTATAATTATTAGAATTTTACGACTATCTCTATGCCAAAAATCAAGTCGATTGGTTGCTTTGTTAGGGCGTCCGCATTGTGAATGATGTAGAAACCACCAACACAGTAGAACCGCTGAAGTTTCAATAGGACATTGCCTCTTTATGCGTGTTCTACCGTATGTACCACGACGAGTGTTCTGAAGAGCTCTTCGATATAATCTCTTCCTCTCCGTTCAACTAGAGTTAGGTGCTTCAGCTTCACGGTGACTCCTATTGAATTGCCAACCAAAAAACTTTGCGTATCATATTATTTCTCTTTTCCAATACACAGTATAAAAATAATATATAAACTTCTCCAAAGCATTCATCCGTACACTGTTCGTTTTATTTCGTGTAAATAATAAAATAATCGTATAATCGTATAAATAAGAGAAATGCAGATGAATCTATTATTCAGTGATTGAATTATTTTTCTAGGAAATTATGCGTGTAATCGTACTTACTTGTCTGACCACCAAGCAATGCAGTCCAGCAATGAAAACACAGTCGCCCCAGTATGAAGAGTGTAGCTAGGAATATGTACTAGCACATAACGTGTTCCAACAGAGTCCTAATTTGTAGATATCTCTAAAGTCCAAGAATTCCGGTGAATCTGAATTTGAATTTAAATAATTATTAGACGGGATAGACCAGTTAATAACTGATCGACTGCAAACCTGTACACATTAATAAAAATACCATATGTTTCATAATGAAGATTTCCTATTTAAATAATGGAGTATGTACATATATATTTATTTTTATACCATTCAAATAACTACTGTGAGAAATATATGTAGTGTTTTTCATTTCAGTTAAAGTACGCAATGATGATGGCGTTGGTCGTGCTGGCCTTTGTTTCCGCATCCGCTATCGCTAACGCAGAACCAGTCGCCATGGAACCTTTAGACACTGAGCCTCAGGGTGTGTGGGTGTTTGGGTAATATAATTAAAGATAAAAGACGTAACAGACAGTATATCATTTTGTTTTTGTTAAAGACTGTAAAAATATTAATTTTATTAATGTAAATTTATAGATTCCCTTTGATAAAACCAAAAGATATTATACTTCCTTAAATGTTGGCTCATTAAATATAACACTATTTAAATTGTTTTTCTTTTCAACCTTAGTAAGATCCCCTGTTTTTTTTTAGTTAAGGTTTAGCGTTATGACCACAATCTCATCTGATGTTAAGTGGCGATGTGGTACAAGATGGTGGTCAAGTGTAACTGCCGGAACACACCTATAGGTATTTGGCGGCAGATTTGCAACTTGAGGGTGGTAGCTAGCCAGGCAGGCATTAGAAAAAGCCCTACCACCAAACAGCTCAAGCTCATTGTAGGTGGATTCGAACCCACGACTCTTGACGCGGCGTCCGTACACACTACCAACTGACCTATCATAGCTTCAAAAATTTGCTTTATTATATAATTTTACTTAATAATCTATTATACCTTAAATTATTTGAACTTCTTGTCCCCAGCAACTACATATAACCCTAACTTATTACTGAACCATGGTTAGCTTACGCGATGACAATTTTTGTATGTTTTTTTTATATTAACTTTTATTAAAATTATTATTAACTAAAATTTAAAACTAAAATTAAAATTAAAACTAAAATTAATAATTAAAATATATTAACCTTGGATTCCAAAAAGGCAATAATTTTATCTATGTGTGTCACACTCATAGAGTCACGTACAGTCACTATCAAATTGGACAAGAGGAGTGCTGCATAAAGTTTAAAGCGTGATAGGGTGATAGTTTTATTCTCGGAAGCTACTTTAGATTTTGAGCAAAGCAACATTACTTGACTTATGTCACTAGCGTCATGGCGTCATACTCGAAGATAGATAACAGTGCCCCAACATTTTTCGTTCGCAACAGTAAAACCTAAAAGTGCAATATTTTTGAAGAGTTTTTAATTCCTATATGATCATAATTTTTAATTTTTTCTAATAAATGAAACTCATTTTGCATTTGTGTCCATTGTTAATTTCCATTGTCCATTTAATGTCAGCTGTCATCTCATCACCCCAGTCTAAAATGAATTTCCAGCATTCTTGTAAAGACCGTTTTCATTGGGTTTCCATTTAAGTCCTATATTGTAATGCTTAATTCAATGGTATTGGTAAATCACGTTATAAAATTTAACCCTCCGGCTTTCCAAGTTGTATGAATTCGTAATACAATTATTTAGCTTCATCAACAAACGAAACAGATGAAATATAATCGTCCATGTAAAAATGATGCTTAGCAACCCGCGAGGCAGAGGGCCAGCGCAAGCACTCATCGTTTGCGAGTTGGCACACAATGTGCATTATAAGGTAAGGCGAACATGCTAGGACGAAGGTTACGAAATTAAATGAATAGGTCGGAATTAGAATTATAGCGATAAAGAATACGTTTTTAATAATATGTTTTAATAATATGTTTTTTTAATAGTAAATCTAATGTAGTAGTAGTAGTAGACAACGTATACATTTAGAATTGGTTACAGACTAGACTTCTGAAATGGTCTTAGCAGCATTTAAACACTTTATAGGCGAACGCGGACCTGCGTCAGTGATTTTGACTGATGGACATACTAATTTCATTAGCGCTAAAAGAAAGTTTATCGAATTACACGCTAGTTTATCAGAGATATACAACATATACCTCAATCAAAATCTTGCAGAATGCAATAAAATCAGATTTAATTTAACTCAACCCTCCTTACGCATCTCACTTCGGGAGTATATATGAGAGTCATAAAAAAACAGTTAAACTCATTTCAAAACATCCATGGGGAGTAAATTTTAATTTATGAAGAATTAAGTACTGTTTTATAATTAAAGGGATTCTTAATAGCAGTCCGCTATGTATGCTAAGCTCAGACCCTACTGAGATAGAGGCTCTGACGCCATCACATTATTTGAATATTACCCCTCTAAAATATTTACCCGATCAGGATGTTCAAAAGGACATTGCCTCTTTATGCGTGTTCTACCGTTTGTACCACGACGAGTGTTCTGAAGAGGTCTTCGATATAATCTCTTCCTCTCCGTTCAACTAGAGTACCACGCGGGCGCGACTTAGGTGCCGCAGCTTCACGGTGACTCCTATTGAATCGCCAACCAAAAAACTTTGCTGATCCATATTTGTCATATTATTTCGTATCATATTATTTCTCTTTTCCAATACACAGTATAAAAATATTAAATAAACTTGTCCAAAGAATTCATCCGTACACTGTTCGTTTTATTTCGTGTAAATAAAATAATCGTATAATCGTATAAATAAGAGAAATGCAGATAAATTTATTATTCAGTGATTGAATTATTTTACTAGGAAATTCTGCGTGTAATCGTATTTACTTGTCTGACCACCAAGCAATGCAGTCCAGCAATGAAAACACAGTCGCCCCAGTATGACGAGTGTAGCTAGGAACACGTACTAATACATAACGTGTTCCAACAGAGTTCTAATTAGTAGATATCTCTAAAGTCCAAAAATTCCGGTGAATCTGAATTTGAATTTAAATAATTATTAGATGGGATAGACTAGTTAATAACTGATCGACTGCAAACCTGTATACATTAATAAAATACCATATGTTTCATAATGAAGATTTCCTATTTAAATAATGGAGTATGTACACATATATTTATATTTATACCATTCAAATAACTACTGTGAGAAATATATGTAGTGTTTTTCATTTCAGTTAAAGTACGCAATGAAGATGGCGTTGGTTGTGCTGGCCTTTGTTTCCGCATCCGCCATCGCTAACGCAGAACCAGTCGCCATGGAACCTTTAGACACTGAACCTCAATTTTTTGAACTTCTTGTCCCCAGCAACTACATATAACCCTAACTTATTACTGAACCATGGTTAGCTTACGCGATGACAATTTGCTATATATATCAAAGTAGTTTTAGTTGAGAAGTATATTTGTTCTACTAAATTAGTATTAGGTAATGAAGGACAGTTCGCGTAATAATATCAAGATGTATAAATTTATACAGAATCCAATAGTAGAAGTAGCGCGTCGCGCAAGCATTGGTGGCTAACCGAATGTGCGCTTTTATCGAACCTCGGATTTGATAGGTACGCAGTTTATTTCAGCTACCTTCCATTTATAACACTTATATCTAGCATAGACGGAATATAATATAACTGTTATATTTTGGAAACAAAAATACAAAAAATACTTTCGTAGAAACAATACCAAACAACTGTATGCAAAGAATACAAGGAATTATTATCATTTACAGGAAATTTATTAATAATAGATGAGTTACAAATACTTTTGAACATAAGGTGTACACACATATATGCATATTATTAAATAATGTATGCACTAATTACCTAGTAACTAATGTACGTACACAGGTTCCAACAGCCTTGATATTTTTCATCTTAAAGCGTTTTTCGTATAAAAATTCATCTGTAGTAATTGTTGAATTCCTACGGATTTCTAATATCAAATAAAAAAAAATTGCTTAATTTTATGAAAAAAAATCAAAGGTAAACCTAGAATATATTTTTTTTTTAGTAAATCATTATGAAATTATTCACAATTGTGTTTTCTTTAAGAATAAAAAGCCAGTATCAACTATAATTTTGAGACCAACCTTACCTTACAGACTGCGCTTCTATTACGGAACCTTTCACGGAATGGAAAAATTTTCATTTTAATTGACATATTTAAGTTTTTTTATCAACAATTTAATATTACATGCAAATTATATTTTATTTCAAGTTTATAGTTTTGTAAGTTTCTCAGGTTTATTTATTTTATTACGTCGAATAATTAAACTCAATTACTTATTGTATAATTTTTGCAATCTCTTTGGTTTTCTTAAATTAATTTCATTGGGCACCTTTTGATGTATTAAATATCTAAATACACACATTTTTATTATTTCAGTGGTTTTTTTTACATTTATTTAGGTAACAATCAGCCATTACATAAATATATATCACAACAATATAAACTAATAGGCCTATAGTAACATATATTTAAAAATTATAACTTAATAAGAAAAATCTCAACAATAAAATCTAGATGTACACAAATGTGTAGATACAAATTAGGCAATAAAAATTAAAAAAAAATATCAAAAGAAAAATTCAGAAAAATACATAATTTCTTAATATGAATCTTTAATCAACACATCACCATTTTTCTTTTTATAAAATGATATGGTATTAGAAAATATGTCTACGTCTTTAAAGTAATTGTCGAGTAGTGGCAGTATTCTGTCCATCTGGAAAAATGCACAAATATTCCCTCTTCATAAGCAAAGTTATCCCACTAACTTCTCCCATTTCCGTCCAAAGTCGTTGACCGTATTGTTCATCGACAATTTCCGGTATTTTTAAACCGTAATAATCTACTAAGTCCTTTTTAGTCAAGGTTTCGACTAGCACATATATTTTTTTTTAGAAGGAACCTTCACTGTTAGCCTGAAGGGCTTTCATAGTTTTACCGGACTTAGAGGGCGAGCGCGAAAGGCGCTCGAGTCCAAGAGGTCGACCGACACATTGTACAACCTCAGCTTATATAAAGATAAAAGCAGCGTATTAAGGTTGACGAATTGTTTCTGACTGGTGTGATACAGAATCTGACGTGTCTAAAGCGTTGTTTTATCACCTTTACTTATTTCCGTATATATTAACACTCTAGTTTCAGAAATAAATCTCAGTAAATTTCATCTATACGTGGACGATGTCCAACTTTACTAACACGTCGATCCTTCATCAACCTTACAGTGTATAAAAAATATGACAAATGATCTGAGCGGTGTACACTTGTGGACTGAACAATTCGGACTTGCTGTGAACCCAACGAAAACCCAGGTGATAATAGTTTGTCGGCGCGCTGGCTTACACAAATTAGACATTGAATCGTTACCAAAAGTCACTAACATTACCATACGATCCCAAATTATATTTTTGGGCTGCGTAACTACGGTCACTATTCACAGTTCGGTTCAAAATTAAATTGCTGCATTTGCCGCATATGCTGCACTTTTTTTAGGAATTTTTATTTGATCCACGAACTCCACAATATCTCCGGGCACGTTTTTCTTCATAACCGCTTCCGGTCGGGATTTACGTTCCTTCTACAGTAATACCCTTGTGATCCCTGAACACAGTACGACACTTTACTCAAACTTCTTTACAATAACAGTCATAAGGCTGTGGAATACATTGCCGCATCATATTCAAGATGCCAAAAGCATCGCCAATTTTAAATAACAACTATATTGCCATTTGTATAATAAACAAGATTTAGAGTTATGTTGTTTATCACAGTTTGCTGTGTACATATGTATTTATTATATGTATGTATGTATCTATGTAAGTATGTATATTTAGTTAATATATTTTGACTACATTTTGCTTATTAATATGCCATTCGTTATGAAGAATTTATATTTTGTTAGTATATTTTATATTACATTCTTATTTCAACAATTATTTTATTTGCATTACCTACAATGGTAGTAATTATTTCTTACTATATTACTGCTGGTTAGCTGAAAAAAATGCCTTATGGCATTAAGCTCGCCAGTGTACATATTTAAAGTGCAATAAATAATGAATTTATTCATTCATTCAATGTTTCATTCGATATGTAAACAAACTACAAATTGTCATAACCTAATTATTTATAAATGAAACCGAATTAAAGGCCATATTTACTTAACCTATAAATAATGATATAACACCCTAAAATACACACGGTATTGAAAAAACAAATCAAATTGTGTTGTACTGCGATCTCTTCTGTATCTACATATTATGTTCGAATATTTCGAAATCAAAGTTAGTATCATCGATATATGATTCAGTTACATTTTTTATCTCATAATAGTTATTTATCCGTTAATTATTAACATAATATGAACCACTAATTAAGTAACGAATGAAGGACTAAAAAACACAAAACTTAATTTTTCGGAAGTGGAGTATTTTTTAGTAAATGTATTACCATTCGAAGTCTTGACGTCTGTAGATCTTGCAACTCCTTTAGTACCATGAATATCACAATAACGGGACTCAACTTCTACTTTAAGGGTGGAAAATTATCCTCTTTAAGGCGAATCAGGGCATTTAACTTTGTAACAACTTTAATGGTGCGTCATTAGGGTCATTATTGAAGCCCTTATAAATACTGTTTGTTGCAACCAGCCCAGAAATATTGCCGAAATTGTTCAATTTAAGTCAATGAATTATTGAATGTTGGTGATAATGTGGTGTCAGCAAAGATGTTAGTGGAAGTCCAATTAGAAAATATCCGGGTGATTAGTGACAAACGTTTGAAAAGTGTATGGCGAAGCGCGGACTCATAACAGTATTACCGTGGAATCAGAAAAGGCAATAATTTTGTCTATGTCAACACGTTCACTAACAGAGTCACGAATATCCACTATCACATCGGACAAGAGGAGTGCTGCATAAAGTTCAAGGCGTAGCAGGGTGATAGTTTTATTCGCGAAAGCTACTTTAGTCTTTGAGCAAAGTAATATTACTTGACCTGTGTCGTGGCTAACTCAAAGATAAATAACGGCAACATAACATTATTCGCTCGCATCAGGAAAACCTATAAGGGCGATATTTTTTGAAGAATTTCAAATACCTATATGAAGCGGAATTTTAATTTTTGCTAATAAATGAATAATAAATGAAGGTGGGATAACCTGAACTACAGATATACAGACCCTCTTTCTCTAGTATTTCCTTAAATTATCTTATTATTATGTACAAAAAATTAGAGCCGACACAGTTCTTAAGAAACTATTGATATTAGACTTTCTGTATTACTGTATGAAAGTGTTAACAACCAATTATAAATATTAAGTTTTACTCTGTGTTTAGTGTAATCGTAAATTTTCTGAATAGGGTTGATTTCATTATATATATAAGATGATATGAGGATCTAAAACTAAAAGAGTTTATGTGAAAATTGTAGATGGAGTGAAAGTGTCTCACATACATGATGCTTGTTTCATTTATTGAAGTGAGTATTACGATCATATAATCAACCGTGCGTGGTAAGGATAGTTTTTAGCTGAAAAAGTTGTTTTACAGTAAGAAGATTCGTTTTAGCAACTCCACCCGAGATGTGATGCAGAAGAAAAATGAAGAATGTAGAAGAATGTAGACTTACGGATAAAACGGAATTACAATCTTTAAAACCACTAACTACGATAGAAGTTATTACTATAATTAAATATTTAGACTGTAATACTGCATGTGGCATTGATGGTATTAGTGCAAAAACTATTAAATGCGAAAAAGATATATTTGATAAGAACCTTACAGCCTGCATTAACTATTGTATGGTACGAGGTATTTATCCCAATGATTTAAAAATAGCAAAAATTGTACCAGTTCATATATCATGCAGTAAATCAAATTACCACCCTATATCGGTGATCTCTGTTATTTTTAAAAATTTTAAGAAAATTCTTTACAACCGATTAGAATCTTTCCTTAAATCAAAAGCTTCCTCTACCCTTAACACTATGGCTTTAGATCTCAATCAAATACTCTCACCGCTACAATTGATCTTCTAACTAAAATTGAAAATAAAATTGATCAAGTACAAGTTTTCTTAGGTATATTTATCGATCTGAGAAAAGCTTTTGACACCATCAGTCATGACTGCCTATTATACAAATTAGAACTCTATGCTCTTAGAAACAAAGTACTTGAAATTTTTAAATCATATATGGAGAACCGTAAACAAATAGTAAAAATAGTGGAATATGAAAGCAATCCCACTGTTATTAATTTAAGAGTCCCTTAGGGATCAAAATAAGGACCACACATGTTCCTTATTTATCATCCACCATTCATTACCCTTAAAATAGTCACCCAACGACTGAACGAAAACCTAAAGAAAAATACATCGGACTTACCTTAGACAGAAACTTAACTTGGACGGCACGCCTAGAAAAAAAAACTTAAACTAGTTCCACTTAGACGGGCACTACAAAATATAACAAATTGTCTCACTCGAAGAATATGATATCTAATTTACAATTCTCTAGTTACACCCCATATCGACTACCTAATTGAAATTTGGGGTACTGCAGCAGAGACTAATAGATAGAATAATAGATCTAATTCAGCGAGTGCAGAATAGATTAATGAAAGTTTTATTTAACTGTAAATTTCAGACACCTTCTAAAGAAATATACGACGAAACAAAAAATATAAAACAGACGTGCATATATTACACATGTATTCTTATAAGTAAAATATTAACTAAATAAATAAATTCGAAACAAAATAACAAACATGAAAGATTAATTTTAGACTTAGTGGCCAGCCCATTTAGAACTAACTATATTAAAAGAAATTTGGAGTTTGAGAGTGATAAAGTTTACAACAAATTACAATCAGAAATAAAAATTTTAAATTTTCTTTGTTTTGTATTCTAGTTACGTACCTTTGTGCGCTGTAAATATTAATTTTAGTTTTAAGCATTTCTTTCTCAGTAAGTGAATTATGTAATTCTTCATGGGAGCTGTAACATTCATTTGTTTTATAAAAAATAACCAATAAAATACAGATGTAGAAACACGTTTTTATTTTTTATTTCATAAGATTCATTTTAATATGTTTGGATTATTTCATTTGATTGCACGAAGAGATTAGACAATAATAAAAAAAAACACACAATGCAGCCTTAAAGAAAAAACGAGACTAATGAACCGCCAGAAAGATTTCCAACATTTTGATCGCTTAACCCGAGGACAGTCGCCATACACCCTACCCTATTCTGTAGTTATAGTAATATATGTAGTTATAGTATATATTTTGCAGTGTATAGTGTAGTATATAGTATATAGAAGTCACCTATATTGTTGAGGAATACTTAATAAAATTAATGTCGATATTTGGTTCAGTTAAATACTCAGTACAAGTATAGATTAGCAAGCCGCTCCAGTTTCGCACAGGTTTTTTTTTTCGAAACGTCCTATACTGTCAGCCTGAGAGGCTTTTACAGTTTCACCAAACCAGTGTTTCGCATAGATATTTGCGTAAATTATAGAAGATATACGTACTTATAGTGCAGGAGTAAACTGAGGAAATAAAAATATTTATCTAAATGTCCAGAGATATGTATGATGAAAGTAGTCAAATATCAGGTATATTTAAATGGACAATATACATATAATATAAATATATATACATTTGGGTAAATATGAACAATCGTGTTGCGAATTATTTTAAACAAAGTAGGTAGTTAAAAAATTACAGTAGTAAGTCAGTCGTAGACAGAATATCAAAACAAAAACAAAACTGTACTTGATATTTTATAGTAGAACAATTATATGAACTTAAAAATTAATGTTTTTTCTTTGTGGTTGCTCGCTTAGTTTTTGCGACAGGTTTTATAGAAACCGTTTGCTTAGCAGTAGCTTCGTGTTTGATTTACAAGTGAAGTGGTACGTTGACGGGACCCATCCGGAGCCATTATAAAGGCATAACCTTCCATGATCCAACACTTTTCGGCACCAAATATCTCACGAGCCATCATAATTATGCTGTGCCGTGCTCTAGTGAGGAACTCGGACATAGTAACCGCGGTGGTTTTGAGTTTGATCTTGCTAAACCAAAGCTTGTCCCGGATCACTAAATTTTGAAGTTTTATAAGAATCGGTCTGGGTTTGTGAGTTGATGAAGGTCGTCACATTCTGTGGCACCGTCAGACAGCAACGTTAGTGAAGTCTGAAATCTTAAGACTATCCTTGATGACCTCAATCACAACGTCCGCGACCAGCTCATTCTTCTGTTATGTCACACCGTGAAATATAAGGATTGTGTTACGTGACTGCATTTCCAGACTGTCAACTGTTCTAGCTAAAAATTCCATCTGGCGATGATGAGACCCCAAAGCTTCCATAATAAATAATTTAAATATTGCAAAATCAGCAGAAAGGCAGTACTGGGAGTAATGCTAAATGCTTTTGAAGTTCAGCCTCAAAATTCGACATTCTTTCGTGAGATATCACCATCATTTCGAATAGTGATTCTTGAAAAGATTCCATCCTACGTGTTTGTTGCTGTTTTATTGGAAATAACACTACACCGACAGGTATTTTACACGATCATTAATTTAACACTATACAATAATTACCAAATGTATTTATTGTTAAATTTTATAATAATTTAAATACGGAGCAGAAATTTTCGTTGGTAATTATCCAACTACTCGATAATTTACATTGGCATCGTTATTGGCAGCATCTTGCAAGTGAATGTATACGTTTATGTTAAGTTTTTTTGATTGAGAGAAATGCATCGGAGGCATTCACTTTCAACTTTAGTACATTACAAAATCGACATATCCGTGAGCCCGATAAGCATGAGTCTGTGATTCTTATAGTCAATTAAGACGTCGTAATACAATGCCGCATTATAGATACAGACCAAGTGTTCCATTCAAATGCTTGACGACGTTCCGCCTGTCATTCTGCATTTGCGATTCCTCGCGCCTGCGACTGCTGTGGGGTTTCGACAGCGCTCAAAGTGGACTAAGGTTCAGCCTATGCATTCAATCGATATCGCTTTTGTTCAGGCGTTTCAATAGCTCTCCAAATTGCTTAACGCTCGGCTAGTTCATTCAAACGAAGTTCAGTTTGATCATGCGTTTCGGCAGATCTCAAAGTGGCTTGGCGTTCAGCCTGTTCATTCCAACGAAGTTGTGTTTGATTGGGCATTTAGGCTGCTCTCAAAGCGGCTTGACGATCAGCCTGTTCATTCAAACGTCGTTGGGTTAACAGGTGATTCAGTTACTTTCAAAGCGGTTTGAAACTCGTTTTGCCTGTCCAGATGGAGTCATGTTTGGACAGCAGTTTCAAAAGCCCTTAAAACGGCCTGAGGCACGGCCTGTTCTTCGAGTCGTTGTTGGCTCTGTCTCGGTGATTCAGCGGCTCTTAAAGGGGCTTGATGTTCTGCTTGCTCTTGTCTTCTTGATTCCGTATTATCAGAAGATTCTTGTGCTTGAGCAACTCTTTTTACTCGAGCTTGAAACCATACCTTGGAAACAGTTGATTTGCATTTTAAGAATACGAAAAACTTAAACAAACTAAATCAAAGCGCAAAACAAACCAAAAAAATGTAAACCAACCCGACAGATTCTAATCGAAATGCAAATCGATATTAAGCAACTCAATCCGATAGAAATAAAAATTAAGGCAAATACTAAACAACAAAACCAATTCGCAAAGAAAACTAAAAACAGGAGTAGCAGTATAGTAATTAAATACCAAAGCGACAAAAGCTGATCAATACTAAAGCAAGAAAATCTATCCTAGCGAAATATAATAAAAGACAAAACTTAAACAACGAAATCAAATCGCAATACAAATCAGAAAAAAACCAATAGCAGAAGTATTGTAATATGGGTTTCTTAATGAGAACAATACTATATAATTGTAGACAATTTATTTTAGTCATTTTTAGTACAGCGAACATTGCAAGAAAACTTAGTAAATATCCTATAAAAAGTAGTCAAATTAAATACAGAATCAACGAAAATGTGCTAAATTAGTAGAGCTACCCCATGCCCTATATGATGATGCGCCGGCTAAAAACGCGCCTTAAGGTAAGAAATAACAGTGCAACGATTTTTTTTTTTTTTTTTCGACCTGACATACCCTGTTAGCCTTAAGGGCTTTGACAGCTTCACCGAACTTTTTGGGGCGAATGCTAAGGGCACTCAGCCCCATGGCAGAGAGCGCAAGGGTGCCAGAATGGCCGAACCTCGGCTTGGACTACTGCTGGAACACGAACAAAGATTCGTGATCCTAACTAACCAACAGGTCCTAGCAATAACATAGGGCAAGCCACGCGAGGGCCGCAGGGGTAGTCCCTTACAGAACCGTGTACTTAATGTGTGGGTGTGCATGGATGGTATGCAGTGTGATGATGTACTTTCAGTGATGTAGAGTGTCACTGTATCGCGCGAGCAGAGTCACTTGAGGGCGATCCTAGGCTCAAGCATCTGCAGAGGGAGGCCGCGGCGGGTGTGCGGGAGCGAAATTTACCGCTCGGACTCGGCGGCGAGAACGGCGGTTACGCGGGCGTGTGCGCGGACACGTGCAATTGGTGAAGACGGCAGGGAGCAGTGCGTTCAATCTTGTTATTTTGTCGACGGGATCGGTAAAACAGTTACGTGGCCGGCGTGCGAAGCGTTTAGCATACGGATTAGGAGTGTAGCTAAGTACGTGTACTATTTTGGGGTTGGGATGAACTTCGGCCTTTTCGAAAAATTTCTTTGTGACATCTTTGATATATGCATATATGGACGGAAGGTCCATATCTTTATGTAAATCTACATTGCGGACATAGGGTGGAGCTTGGACGGCTATACGCATGAATCTATTTTGCAACACTTGTAGTTTGCAAAGGGTGGTGCGCGAAGCGTGAGCGAATACGGGGCAGCTATAAGTAAGAATGGGACGGATGCATACTTTGTATATTGTGAGCTTATGTCTGAGTGACATTTTGCTCTTAGAAGAGGTAAGATTGCGTAGCAGAACCATAGCCGTGGAGGCTTTTTTCTGAACGTAATCTATATGTTTGTTGAAGGTTAGGCGCCTGTCTAAAACTACACCAAGATATTTAGTATGATTAGTCCAGGGGATATTGACACCGAAAAGGTGTAATGTTTTTCTTATATTCCTCCTCGCGTGAGGATCAAACATGATAGCCGCACTTTTGTCTGGGTTTATTCCTATGCGCCATTTGAGACACCAGGACCCAAACGTAGAGACGGCCCTTTGGACGCGGTAATATAAATGAATCCTATTCCTGCCCGAGCTGAAGATGACTGTGTCGTCTGCATAGGAGCCTACTGCGACGTTGGAGAATTCGGGAATGTCGCTAACGAACAAGTTGAACAGGCAAGGCGCTAGGATAGAGCCTTGGGGAACTCCTGAGCGTATTGGGTGAGGCGAGGATAGGGCTCCGTCTGCTTTGTAGCAGAAGGAGCGGTCCGATAGGTAGGCAAGGATTATGCGGACTAGCCTGTCCGGAACTTGTAAGAGATTGAGTTTAAATATGAAACCTTCGTGCCAGACCTTGTCGAAAGCTTTGGCTATGTCAAAAAATACGGCAAGTGTGCGCCTAGGGCGCTGTAACTCCGTGAAATTGGAGAGAATATGCTCCGTGAGGCGGAGCACTTGGTGGGTGCACGAGTGCTTGGATCGAAAGCCGAATTGCTCGTGTGGTAAAAGACATTTGTCTGAGACAGTTGATTGAAGTCGGTTCAGAAGGAGTCGCTCGTATATTTTACCAATCGTATTGAGGAGGCTTATCGGGCGGTAGCTTTCCGGAAGGGATGCCTTTTTTCCGGGTTTACGGATACCTATTACCGTTGCCATTTTCCAAGCGGCCGGAAAATGGCAGTGAGTTATGGCCGCATTGAAGATGCAGACCAGAAGAACTATAAGTTTGTCAGGGAGAAGTTTGAGGGCTCCATTTCTGATTCCGTCGGGACCGGGGGCTTTCCTTGGTTTAAGGCCTTTTATAATCGTGAGTACTTCGTCAGTTGTAACCGGATCTAAGTTTTCGATTGGGGCGGTCTCTCTTATTGATTGAATTGTTCGATCGACCCTCCCGAAATGTGCGGCATCTATGGTATGATATTCATACGGATTAGGGGAACACTGTTGTGCGAGAGTGGCAGCGAGATACTCTGCCTTGTCAATACTTTCGAAGGCGGGCGGATTGCCGGGGCCTCTATCTAACGGGGGCATTGCGGATGAATAGCTGCTCTTCTGTTTACGAACGAGATCCCAGAAGGCGAGATGAGAAGGTTTGATTTCCTCTAAGAGGCTGTCCCATCTTTGACTACGGAGTTCAGAGATACGAGATTTAACTAATCTTTGTAGGCTACGTAGCCGTACGTGATTTTCCTCCGTCGGATAAGAATCGTGAGCGCTTGTCGCGGCGTTTTTCTCCGTGATCAGTCTTCGAATGTCATCGGGAAGTATAAAGCGGCGATCATTTGCCACCCTTACTTCTTTTGAAGTTTCCCTGATGGCATTCTGGAGGTGACCGACCAGGGAGTCAATCGCCACATCGGCATCACTCACAGACTTTATCTCGTCGGGGATACTTTCTAAATGAGGAGAAGAGATATTAATTGAGAGATAGTGTCTGAGTTTTGGATAGTCAGCCACTTTGACTGAAGCGGGAGTGTGGTCACCCGGGTGGCCTAGTTGCAGAATTACTGGGCGGTGATCGGAATCTAGTTCATGTACGACTTCGATTTGCCGTACTTGAAGCGCGATCCCTTTTAAAATAGCTATATCTAAAACTGAAGGGCGGCAGTTAGCTTGATAATGAGTTGGCTCTGAAGGAGCAATTACATCGAAGGTAAGCGCATTTTCTAGCCGGTATAGTGTCCTACCATTAGTGGTAGTACGCGGGTTGTTGTATTGAATGTGCCCGCTATTCAGATCGCCAGCCACTATAACAGAGTCACCGAGCGCGAAAAGCGTCTCCAGATCCGACTGGAGGAGAGTTTTATTAGGCGAAAGGTACGCGGAAACGATAAAGATAGTGGGATGACCGGTCATACCCACTCTACACACCGAGACTTCTAAATTTGTAAGTTCGGGAAGATCTATTGGCATGCAATACAGTGACTTTCTATAGTATATGAGCGTGCCGCCGCCTCTTACGCCGATACGATCATTTCTTACTATCTTGTAGTTCGCAATCGCGGGATTGCGAACGCTCGGTTTCAAAAGAGTTTCTTGTGCTAGAAATACATCTATTTGCCGCTCCTTAAGGAAGCTAGCTACCAAGTCGCGTTGGGGTTTCAGGTTGCGCGCGTTAAAAAAGGACAAAGATAGGCCTCGGGGTCTAATCTTATCCTCCATTGCGAGTTTATTTAGGAGAAGTGCGGATAAGGCGTTGCATAGTCTTTGCAATGCCTGGGAAGCACTTAATGGCTTTTAGACGGCCAAAATCTTGACTAGCGCTAATCATGTCGTCGCACGCAATGATATCATCTACGGAGTATTCTTCTAGTAGTTCGGCGAGCCAGTCGATGCCTTTGAAACCAGTAGAAGGGCCGGCCGCGGTGACTTTCACGGGTTTAGCCTTCGGAGGCTGCTGATTGGTAGTCCACGCGTTGGTCGGAGCTAGTGTGGGTCTTTGGGGAAGAGATGGGTTCGCGGAAGTGACTCGCGCTGGCTTGCCCAGGCTCGGGAAATCCTGATTAGACATGAGTGGCGGCGGTGCGGTACGTGCAGCCGCTGAGTGCGCTGAAGGCGCTTGTGTGGGAAAACGCGGGCGTCTCGTGCGTGGGGCACGTTTACACCCACGATAGTTCGCGGGGTGCCCGGCTTTGCCGCATAAGACGCAACTTGGTGGTTCGGGGGACTCAGTGGTACGTGGGCACTCCTTAGTAGAGTGATCTTGTAGACACTTGACGCAACGCGGCTTAATGTAGCAGTTGCGGGAAGAATGGCCATACGATTGGCAATTGTGGCATTGAGTAGGACTGTGTTTTTTGTGCGGTAACTCGACAGTGATGCCGGAGAGGCCGCACACGGATTTAAGCGAGAAGATTTCCTTGCCTTCCTTAGAGCGGTCTAGGATGACAAGAACAAGGTCGAACAGTTTTTTAGTTATGTGGTGGTCCATGCGGTGTACCTGGTGAACCGGAAAGTTTTGTTCCTTAAGGGACGCAATGATTTCCTCCTCGGGGAGTTCTTTGGGGACGCGCCTAATAATCACGCGCAGTAAACGGTCTTCTTCCAGTGTGAAAGTGAAAAATTGGTGTTTTCCTTCTCTAAGGAAGGCGGTGAGATTTTTATAGTCTAATGGCGTAGGGACTTTAATTTGAATCCCGGCAGGGGTACTACGGGCGCTAGTATAACGGATTTTTTTAAGATTAAGCTGCGTGGAAATATTTAACCAAGCTGCTTTGTCAGCGATAGTGACGGGTGGTGGTTGGCGGACTGCTTTTTCAGTCGAGGCCGCGGGGCCAGGAACAGTAGTCGCAGAGATTGAAGGGGTCGCAGGGACGCGGGTACTTTCGGTCCGCCAAGCCTTGGCTACTTTCGGTTCGGTAGTTTCTGGTGAAAGTATCCTTTTATTTTTAGGTTTGACCCTACTGACTAGCGTGAAGTCGCTGTCGGTATTAATAGAATCGGTCTCCTCCATGTCTGCCTCGTTGGTTGGTGTCGGGTGCGGGTTAAGTGGCGAGAACGAATTCGCCGTAGGGATCGCATGCGGAGCATATGAGATAAGTTGCTCGAATTGTCGCGGCGTTGGTACCTGGGATGTAGGTAGTATGGGAGAGACAGGTGCCTGTGAATGACAATTTAGATTCCTTGTTGGAGAACGCGATCGCGAGCGAGAACTAGAGGTCCCGAGTGTGCGAGACGGAGAAGGAGGGCGGGTGCGCGCGGGCGCATTTACCGCCGCTGCCGGGATTCGCACATTTTGCGGTGGTTGGGGCTGGGTAGCAAGGAACTCTAGAAAGAGCTCTGGGTGTATCTTGTCTACGAAGACTCGGAACCTATTTAGCAAAAGCTCTGAGCGGTTTGCCATTCCGGTAGCAGCCTTGGTGTAACGTAGGTTTAAAAGGAAACCTATATAAAAAACCTCCCTGCCTGAGGGGCAGGGGGGCGCGGCTAGCAATAGTTAAACGAACTATCTACAGTTCGACGAAATAACATTTAAATACAATCTAGTGCACGTGCAAAACGTAAAGAAAAAAGAAAAAAAAAATAATAATAAACAATATCTGAGACCTTGCCTGTAAAAGTAGTAAAAGGCTTAATGGAAATTAAGTTTTACCTTTGTTGGCAGCGTACCGGCGACCGGCGTACTTACAGAGGCGGCATTTTTATCACTGCACTGTTTCACGATAACGACAAACAATACTTTGAATTCACAATAATAAACTACGAGAATTCTCACAATGTAATATTAACACGATAGCCAAACAATAGATTGAGTTTAAGAATAAACAAATTATCGGTAACACGAACTTTATTGTCGGCAATAATAGACGGATTATTGCCGATAAGACGTAAGAATAACACAAAGAAACAATAGGCGGCGCGGTAAAGCGCAGCGATCGGTTTCGAGAACAATCAACGAGCGCTCACGGACACGTCCGTTCACGACCGCGGTTGAAATCGAACTCCCACAGTGCAACGAGAGCGCAGCGCGCTTTAGGTATCAAGCAGAGCCATCTAGTGGTATTGGAGTAAACTTTTTATTTACGTGCATTATGTTTCTGATAGGAGAAAAAGTGAAAGAGAGCGATTTTTACTGTAAAAAAAAAAAGAAAAATTCCCGCAGTTCTGCCTTAGGAACTTGATATTTGTCCAGGACCAAATGTAGCCATTGCCACTCTTCGTCTTTACAACTAACTCTATGCCAAAAATCAAGCCTTTTTTTTGGTTTTATAGGACGTGAAGGAAGAACAATTTTACTGATATTCCTGTAAATCACACCGCAGAATTTGAAGTTATTCCGGAACCAAGTGTAGCCTATGATATTTTCCGTCCTTTCAACTATCTCTATGCCAAAAAACAGGTCGATTTGTTGCTTAAATAGGGTGTGAAGTAAGGACAATCAAACAAACAAACACAATTTCGCATTTATAATATTACTTAGGATTAAAACACTTTGGTATTTATAGAGCTTTCTTCGGTATTCTATTTTGGGGACTTTAAGTTTTTTTTTTTATGTTGCACAGCATGGTAACTGCACTTGACCTGTTGATAAATACAGTACAATCCATATCAGTTGCGACTGACACCGAACAGAATACACTGCCTGTCGTGGCTGTCATGCTGGCCTGCTTAGGTACCTCTTCACGCCTCTTTTGAAGGACCCAATATCATAGGAAGGAGGGAACACGTTGACAGGAAGAAGGTTCCACAATTTCACGGTGCGAAAAAGATAAGAGTCGGCAAACTTTTTGGTCGTGGATGTTATACGTGTCACCGTGAAATTGTGACACCGAAACCCCGCCCGTGTGGTTCTGTTGTGGAAAGGAGAGGAGAGGATGAGTTCAAAGAGCTCTTCAGAACACTCACCATGATACAAGCGATAGAACACGCTTAGAGAGGCAATATCCCTGCGCAATTGAAGCGGTTCTAAAATGTTGGTAATAGCTGTATCATTTACAATACGGACAGCCCGTCTTTGCAACTTATCTAAGGCATCGATGAGGTATTTAGCGGATCCATCCCAGAGGTGCGAATAGTATTCCATGCACGGACGAACCTGGGCCTTATAGAGAAGATACAGCTGGTCGGGCAGGAAAAACCTTCGCACTTTGTTCAGGATTCCGAGAAGTTGTGGAGATGACATACTCGATGTGGTCCTTAAAATTTAAGTCACTCCGAATATCTATTCCCAAGATATTTAGGCTGTCGCGAATTGTAAGCTGGGTGTTCTGAAGAGTTGGTTTTGGTGAAAAGGGTTTTTTTTTTTTAAGTAAAGGCGCAATCCTGGGTTTTCTTGGCATTGAACTCAACCAAGTTACTTGTTCCCCATGTGTATATGCGGGTCAAGACTTGGTTAAGTTCAATGACAAGTTCCTTCCGTCTCTTTTCTGTGTCTCCCCGTCCACAGCCATGCTTACTGACATAGCACCCATGAACCGTGCTATCGTCTGCATAGCAATGAATGTGTCCCAGGGGAAGCATATCATTGATATGCAGAAGAAACAACGTGGGTAATAAAACAGAGCCCTGCGGAACTCCAGCGTTTACAGACATGAGCTGCGAGTTGTGCCCATCGACTACGACACGAAATCTGCGCTCATGCAGTATGCTGGAGATCCATCGGCACAAATTGTCAGGGAGTCCGAAAGCCGGGTGTTTGGAGAGAAGACCACGGTGCCAGACCCTATCGAAAGCTTTGGCTATATCTAAACCAATAGCCAGTGCCTCGCCATGTTTGTCAATCGCTTCCCCGAAACGGTGCAATATGTACGGTAGAAGATCCCCCGTTAATCGGTTCGGTCGAATGCCGTATTGACGATCATAGATAAGAGGGTGATCTTCTAGGTGGCGCACAAGTTGGACATTTAATATGCATTCCATGACTTTGTACAACGTTGAGGTTACAGCGATTGGGCGGTAATAATGGGGTCTGAACGGTCACCTTTTTTTGGAATTGGTTGCACGTTGACCTCTCCTCAAACGCGGGGCACGTCACCAGAGATGTAGGATTGTTAGGAAAAGCGTGTCAATACAGGGGACAACTCTGCTGCACACTTTCTAAGCACAATTGGTGGGATACCATCCGGACCACTGGCCTTCCGGACATCGAGTGAAAGCAACTCACGGCGTACGTCTTTTTGTCTGATGCTAACCTCAGGCATCGAGATACCACTGTTAGGTGTTGTGAGCGGTTGTGCGTTACTGTCATCGAGTCGGGAGTTGTCTGCAAAGATGTTGGCCAATAAGGTGGTTTTCTTCTGCGGTTCATGAGCCAGTGATCCGTTCGGATATCGCAAAGGCGGCAGAGACGATTGCCAGAAATTTGCCTGGACGGCCTTCGCCAGCCCCCAGTAGGAGCGACTATTGGTTGGCTGGTGGACCAACTTTTGGCCAATCCGTGCAACGCGCTGAGCGACTGCTCCTGCGTAAGCCTTTTTGCAGAACCTAGTGGCCTTATTATAGGCTGCCTTAAGGGAGTTGAGATTAGGATCTTTATTCGCGCGACCCATTGATCCAAGCATGGTACGCATACTGCTTCTGACTGAAAGCATCTTCGCATTCATGACTAAACCAAGGGCGTCCGCGGCGATTACTGATAATTTCGGACGAAGGAATGTAATATTTCATTCCAAGTCCTATCTCGGCAGCAATTGTCTCGGCAGTCGCAGAAAGATCTCTCTCATTAAAGCACCTTTGCCTCCAGGGTATGAATGCAAAGTAATCTCGCATACCATCCCAATCTGCCGACGAGTAGTGCCAAACCTTACGCCTAGTCTCAGATAGACATCGAGGCAATGAACGCTGCACCGACGATTCAACGAGACAGTGGTCTGAACTGCCCAATGGGGCACTGACAGACACCCTGTACTCGTTAGGATGACTAGTCAGCAGTAGGAAGGCGCTTGACCCGCTATGTTTTTTTTTTTTTCGTGGAGAAATCCATTTATGGATACCCACTCGCCCCGGGGGGGGGACGAGCGGGTTATGTGGGACTCACCCGGTGTGAACCGGTAATACCCACTAAAACTCCACGGTGTACCTCTGCCACATAAATTGGGACGACCCGGGTCCAAACTGGTAATCACCATGTCGCCTCTGCGGCTGGCCCAACTGGGCCCCGGCGCTAAAGAGGAACAGGTTGGTACACCCCAACTGTTCCCCAGGCGGCTGAACCAGTGCAATGGGATGCTGGGCCCCCGACCCATGTCCTCTTGGCTCAGCGCGGATAGTAGGACGAGGTGTATGACACCCTCAACTACCATCCTCGTCTACGTGAGGCCATATGAAGGCCTTGACGGCACAGGTCGTGCTCTTGCGTTCTTGGAGAGGGCATATAGTGCTCTGCCGGGCGCCCGGATTCGACACACAGAGCTAAGTTGAGCTTCGTTGCCGAACACTCAGCGGCCCTATGGCCAGCCTGCCCACACCTGAAGCATAGACCTCCTCTGTCTACAGTAGACGGACAGAGTGGACGAGTATGGCCTACACCCATGCACCGGAAACAGCGCATGGGTCGACTTTCCATAAGGCGTATTCGTGCCGTACTCCACCCAATCTTCAGACGCCCTGCTTCAGCAAGAGCTTTAGCAGCAGTAGCCTGGAGCGAAAGATCGAGTGCTCTTATACCCCTTCCACAAGTCCAAAAATTACCAGCCTTAATTTGGGCTGTCTCACAGCCACCTTTTTGTGCCGTCGACGTAATAACTTCTTCAAGCGACACTAAGGCGTCCAGCCGTAAGACGCGGATTCCAATCTTTTTTACGG
This sequence comes from Actias luna, assembly GCA_039707435.1. NCBI lineage: Eukaryota > Metazoa > Arthropoda > Insecta > Lepidoptera > Saturniidae > Actias > Actias luna. Next base: position 7,240,263 of record JAZHAC010000006.1, on the reverse strand, counting down.
GCCGGGTTATTGTAGCCACATCATCGAGTGCCATCTTGAGGTACTTAGCCAGCCTATCTGCTTGTTCTGAACTCTGGGTACCAGGAATTTCTATTATCTTGGCACCTGTAGCAGACTCTCGTAGAGCCATCTCATTATCCACCACCGACGGTGGGATTTTCTCTCGCGCCCTCAAGAGGGCCTGCGCATAGCTAAGCCCCTCTGCCACCGCGTCAGGTCGTAGCGTAATAACAACAGCGGCCGAGCGCGGCGCAGCAGGGGTTTGGCCTTAGTTTTAGATTTTGGCCTACTCCTAGGAGGGGCGGAAGTCATTACTGGCGCTGGTTTCTGCGTCGATGGTGTGGACCTCGTCTTCTTGGCCTTGCTACGCTTTTTGCGACGAGTGACAGTCGTCCACTCTGCCTCTCTAGCTGCCGTTGGCATTGTGATGGGTCCAGAAGCTGCTGATTCAGTCCGTTCTACCATAGGAGCCTGTGCGGGAGACATATTCGTCACGAACGTTGTAGGAGGCTCAGGTCTAGAGGAGAGCATTTATGACCCCCTCTAGTGATCTCTCCATCTGCGTAAACGCTTCCGTCATCGCTCTCAGCAATGAGGAGGGCAAGATATCTGTAGGCAATTGCGCCTGTGGTGGTACCGGCTGTGGTGGTATTGCCTCTTTTGGAACAGTGCGCAACCCCTCATTTTCCGCCTTTAACTCCTCTATCTCCTGGCGAAGTTTTCACGTTACTCGACGTAGACAGAGAGTCTCTTCGGCTACAGTTCTAGTGAGGGCGGTATCTACTACCTCCTTCAGCGTCCGGGCCGCCACCTTCAGGTCCCGAATGCAACCCCCTTTTAAGTTTTTCGACTTCCGGCAAACGTCATAAATCGCCGCCACCATAGTCTCCGTCAGTACCCTCAATATTGCAGGATCGAGCAACTCAATATCTTGAGGAACCCACAAAGACTCAGGGGCAGGTCTGTAAATGTCCAGGTCCGGACCATCCATAACTAATCCATTCTTGTCCGGGTTCTGTACACATTCCGCTCGCAAAAAGCTACCTGGTGTGCTGGCCAAGAGAGCGTCAATAGTCGCGTCTCTCAGCAGAACAACTACAGGTGTAGCAGTAATCTGCTTCATAGCCGGGATCGTCATGTTACTTGCATTCTCAGTTGTCCGTTTGCTTGCCGTGGTCTTTTGTTTCGTCATACTTCGCAAAATTCTACCCCCCCAGAGAACGTGGGGCTGTCCGAGGATTGCTCGGGGAGGTATTCTCCCGTTAGGGTACCCTCCTAGGATATTGCACTTTTAAACTTTGCGTCCTCCATTGTTACACTTTCTTCAGGCTAGTTTGCGGTACGCCTGCCGGGACTAGTATATCAAAACACCAGCCCCGCCAGCCGCTGTCCGGTACTGGGCCCTTGGGGCTATAAGTGATCCCTCATCGGCCCTAGCCCGATACTGAGAGCGCCGCACACATGCCACTCTCAGGTCAGGATATCTGCCGCCGATCTGCTTGGCCGACGCCCAGGGTGCACCACGTGGAGGTTTCCTGACTTCGCACCCCTGACCCGCTATGTCTGGGATCCGGGTGGGCTGGGTCACCAGCTTAGACAGGTCGTGCGTGAGAGCTATGCATGAGCAGTTCGTCCTGCATGGTCGGTTTTTGACGAATTCAAGCACTGTTCATGGTGTGCGTTGAAGTCTTCTTTCGGCTTGAAGTCGGCTTTCAACGCCGAGATTCACGTGCACCCATACGGTGTAGGAGGAGGGGTCCTCCATGAGGTGCAAACGGCGACAACACACATCCGACCGTACATACACACATACCCCGGCTTTAGTTTGAAAGTGTGCCTCCAGCTGGTAACCAGGGTATTGTAAATAGAATGTGTCGGCCGGACGGCGGATCTGTGTCTCCGTTAAAAAAAATAAAGCAGGCTGAGCCATCTCTAGGCGATGGTGGACGAAATTTAGGTTAGTATGGAGTCCGCGGATGTTAGCGAACTCCATTGTGAAAGCGGCGTCGGGGTTGTGCACCGCTGTGGACCTATTTTTCATTATTCTTGGCACTGTCATGGGTAACGATAAAAAATTTTAGAAAAAAAGAAGAAGGCGTGTAGAAGGAGTAGAAGGAGAAATTCACTGGGACATAAAGCCTCCAGGCTCGAAACACCAACTCGAGCACAGCGTAGATGCACTGATCCGACAGACGGAAGGGCCCCCGTACCCCCTGGAATAGCTCGCCGGGACCCCGTTTCGGTCACCAACCGGCACTACGAGACTATCCAAGATTATGCGCGGCATCGTGGGGCAGCCTCTCACGGTGGTTAGCCGCGATTGGGCCCCTGTATTATACCGCGGGCGGCCAGCGGTCAAACGTTGCTACAGGTCTCCCTGGCCGTCGGGTCAGTGCATCTCAATAATGCAACGAGCAATTAGTGAATCTCACCACCTCTCCATATCACAGTGTAAGTCTCCAAGGTCTCCAAAGTTTGTCGATTACGTAGAAATAAAACTTCCAATCAGAAGGTTGAATATGAAGTATATTTTCTAATGTCCTTTTTTTATAGCCGAAACTAATGTGCATTGCGGCCTATGTGAGTGAGAGTTCCGATCGCATGATCGGCTCTTGCACAGCGTCATTGATTTCACATTGTTTCATCGGTTGCGGGTGTAGCGTCATCGCTGATCAGCGCCACCAGAGGAATCGCAGGTACATTGCCGGCCTTTATAAGAAAGTCTGGCTCTCAAGTGCCATTGCCGGAACTCACCTATTAGTATTTGGCAGCAGATTTTTAACTTGAGGGTGGTAGCTAGCCAGGCGGGCATTAAAAAGCCTTACTCCCATGCTATGGTTTCCTCGCGATGTGTTCCTTCACCGAAAGGCTCATTGTAGGTTTTAGGTTGGATTCGAACACACGTCCCATGACGCGGCGTTTCTACACACTACCACTACGCTTCAATCAATTAATCAATATACTACTAAATACACATCACAGTAATTTTGTCTATGCATTTAATAAAAACTCAGATATATAAGATGTAAATTTATTTCAAAAAATAAAATACCATTTTGCACATTGTAAGTTGTAATATTTCATAATAGAAAACATACAATTTTAAATAGAAATTGAAATAAAATTTGTAGTGCTTGTATTAAATGTCTTCGTTATCGACCGTCCATTATCCATACAAGTTCGTTTGGTGCAGGTGCAGATTGTTGAGTTTCCATGGCTACTGGTTCTGCATTAGCACTGGCTCTGGCAGAAGCAAAGGCCAGTAACATGCAAGCCACCATCATTACGTACTTTAACTAAAATTATAAACGTTGAAATGAAAACTTTTAGAATATAGTAAAAAACACGTAACACACTTTTCGTTCGGTAAAACAGTAAAGTTTAATTGTCCTGGAAAACTGATGTGATATTGAGTATTGATTCTTATACCCAGCTTCCACTCATTCTTTGGCTTCGGTTTTTTTATAACACTCAGAACCCTACATGTATTTGTCAAAACAAGTCATATATACCCAAACACAATATAGCTGTAGTAAACCGTTGAGGAGATACTGCTATTTATGCATTTTATTTTTATAGCAAAAGCAGCTTTTGCCATGTTTTTATTAAAATCGGCTGTCAGAAAATGACAGAAATTCATATAAGCACTGTTTGTCCTTTTATTTACTACCCTTAGAGTAGGAAAATATTCATCAAATTTTTATGAGTTCAATATTTGAAATATTACCTGATTCAAAAATTGGAATTATTAATGTCGGTCTATAATCCAAGTACATTCGTAGAAGAGAAGTGGGTGAAAATTTAACAAGTGATTTTCCTGCCCTAATTACTTCCCTTAGGGATAGTATTTTTTTTTTTCATATTTAAAAGGGACTAACCTTGAGTAATACTGATTCAAATGAAAAATAATCGTTCATCAAAAATAATCAATAGATAGTCAAATGACGAAGATACTGTGTAACACAAATAAAAAAAAAAACTACATACAGCTGAACACTCCTCCTTTTTTGAAGTCGGTTAATTAAAGAACTTAATTTTTTTTAAAAACTAATTGATAAACCCATGTATAAACAATATTATTTTTTAAAAATACGGTAAAACATAGAGTAATACCATATTGTTAGACCTTTACAAATACTTTGTTTTTTTTTTTTTTTTATATTTTAATTATGAAATATTTTTCTCTATATATTAGGCATAATAATAGCTGTTCAAAGGCCAAACCCTCCCAATCTACTACGTCCAGCCCGTCCATTGCTCTAAAAGGAATCGACAGACTCGCTGAACTTCTTGAACAACATTCAGTAGAGGACATCATCGCGTTCGACGAAATACTCAGTGCTAGTTAGGATCTGGGCCGTCTTAAATCTATTAGGTGCTTCTCAGGCATTGCAAAGACCGTGCCAACGCTTTATTCAACGCAATGGAGGATAAGATAAGATCCCGTGGACTTTCTATATCCTTTTGTAACGCACGTAACCTGAAACCCCAACGCGTCTTAGTAGCTAGCTTCCTTAAGGAACGACAGATAGACGTGTTTCTTGTACAAGAAGCACATCTAAAACCGAGCATTCGTAATCCCGCGATTGCGAACTGTAAGATAGTAAGAATTATCACCGGTCTAAGAGGCAGTGGCGCGCTCATATACTATAGAAAGCCACTATATTGCATGCCAGTAGATGCTCCCGAACTTACAAATTTAGAAGTTTCGGTATGTAGAGTGGGTATGACCAGGTATTTTTCGCCTAATAAAACTTTCCTCCAGGTTGATCTGGAGACGCTTTTCGCGCTCGTTGACTTTGTTATAGTGGCGATCTAAATAGCGGGCACATTGAATACAACAACCCGCGTAGTACCACTAATGGTACGTCACTATGCTGGCTAGAAAATGCGCTTACGTTCGACGTAGTTGCTCCTTCTGCGTTAACTGATTATTAAGCTAACTGTCGCATTTCAGTTTTAGATATAGCTATTTAACTGGGATCGCGCTTCAGGTACGGAAAATCGAAGTCGTACATGAACTAGATTTCGACCACCGCCCAGTAGTTCTGCAACTAGGTCACCCGGGTGACCACACACCTGCTTCAGTCAAAGTGGCTGACTATCCAAAGCTCAAATACTGTCTCTCAAATAATCTCTCCTATCTTCACTTAGATAGGATCCGCGACGAGATAGAGCCTGCGACCGATGCCGATGTGGCAATTGACTCCCTGGTCGGTCACCTCCAGAATACCATCAGGGAAACCTCGAAAGAGGTAAAGGCGGCGAACGATCTGTTATATCCAGCATTACCGCGTAATTAATGCTTGAATAAACAATTATCAATGTAATATATAAGTTGTCACCGCGCGGGACACCGCAGTCCCTGATTAGACTCAGTACCGGTAACATCAATCTATAAGGAAAATTGAGGCATCAACAAAAGTGTAATTTTGGAACAATATATATAAATTTATAGTGTATAATAGTTCGGTGTTTTTTTTAAAAAGACAATCGCCGGCTGCCGCCTAACATTGGTGTCAGAAGTGGGATCTCGTAAGTGGTTTCCGTGATAAACCCAGAGATTCAATAACCCGTGGTCGCCGTGTATTGTCAATTTGATCGACGGTCAGCCTCAGCCCTCCGCGCTGAGCCCGCATCAGACACCCGCCTATTATCGTGGTCGACAGTAAGCCTCCTCCAGCATCAAGCCTGCACGGAGCCTGCGTCATTCATCAACACCTGGTTGATATAAATCTCCACAAACATCGTGTGACTGCACTCAATAGGACCTCCACAACAATCTTTTCTTCGTAACCGGTACATCCTACAAGATACTAGTATCCTCGAATCACACTGACATCATCTGCACTCGTGATCTTCATAGCCGTCCGCCAAATCGTTGTCGGTCGCGCCACGTGTCGTATTGCAGTAAATCTATTTATTTATCGGAACACTACTCTAAAAACTTTATTAAGTGAAAGTGATGTTCGTAATTGTGCTGTCTTTGTAAGTAATTTTATTATTTCTCAACTTTTATTTCATATTTCTATCTATTTCTGTGTGTGCATATCCTTATCCTATAACCATGTCCATAAAAACTGAGTCTAGTGAATAGGTCACCCTAACCGTCCTCACTAAATTCATTAAGGCATATAACGGTGATCGCGAGACTCTACCAGCATTCCTTACTAACTGTGACAATGCAATGTCCTTGGCAGCAACCGAACAACAAGGCATACTATGCAAATACATAATCTCTCAATTAGAAGGGAAAGCACAGTTAGCATGTAGTTTAAAAACCTTCTCACAATGGTCGGCACTCAAATCTTTCCTGAGATCAACGTTTGGTGAGAGAAAACACAACTCACACCTACTAATTGACCTTCAAAATTGCAAACAAATGTTTAATGAAACCGTCACTCAGTTCTCATTAAGAATAGAATCCTGTCTAACAAGACTTCAGGCAGATATCCATTACTCCTGCGCCGACCAACCACAACTGGTGGGCAGGATCGCTGCAATGGAAGATCTTGCACTAAATACATTCATGATTGGGCTTAACCCTAATTTTGCACACATAGTGCGATGCAGAAACCCTTCTACTCTAAACGATGCCATAACTCAGGCAGTGGAAGAGGAAAAATTATATAACCTGACACGGTTAACTAACCGAGTAGTTAAATCCTGCTCTATTTGTAATAAGCAAGGTCATTCATCAAATGAATGCTATAGAAAGAAACCTAATCCCACTGTCCAAAAATCCTTCCATGTTCACAATCCATCTACCTCGTCAGTTATAGGTAACAACGAAGGTCAACCAAATAACTACAATAATTACAATTCGAAAATCTGCGCATATTGTAAAAATAAAGGACACGTTATTAACGAGTGTCGCAAGCGTCAATTTAATAATCAACGCCGTTCCTATAATTCGCAATCCGACGCCGCGGCACGAGCACAAAGTAACGCCGCCAGTGCCTCTGCACCTAATAATAATGCACGTGTGTGTTATTGCGAGCAATCTGTTTTGCAGACTTGTGAAAATAATGATAATGATCGTGATTTAAACGAAAATTGATTTCGGATCCGTGCCTGCCGAAATCTATGAACCATAATGGCACAAATCTCCTTACTAAATCTTATTCATCTCAGCCGTCTATGAACGGACCAAAAATTACTAAATCTTATACTAATTCTTATACCAAATCGTATACCAATTCTTATACTAAATCTTATACCAATTCTTATCCTAAATCATATACTAATTCTTATCCTAAATCTTATACTAGTTCTTATTCTAAATCATGTACTAAATGTAATCATAAATCTCATCCGAATGATATTAATTCTAATAACTTAACAAATCTCAATAACCTACCCAAAATCCATGTCTCTACCAACGACTCTATAAAACATACTCAATCGCATAATAGTTCAAATGTCTCCGTACCTATTTTTGAAACAAACTTATACAAATGCAAAATCTCTTTACCTTTCACTAACCTCGTATCAAAGTTCTCGAAAAACCCTCTCAGTTTCCTTATCGATACTGGTTCTAGCGTGAGTATTGTGAAGCAATCAAGTCTGACACATACTCCTCAATTAACTGATGAAATAATTCGGCTCAGAGGTATAAATAACGCTGAATCCTGTGACGAAACCTTAGGTGCATTCGAGCTAGAATTTCAAGTATGTAAAGAAAATATATGTTCACATAAATTCCATGTCGTCACAGATAAAATTAATCTTAAATATGACGGTATCATTGGTACAGACTTTCTACGTAACTATCAAGCCAACATAAATTATAATTCTAAATGCATGAACATATGTGGTCATAATCTACCTATTTTATTTGATATGCCAACTTACGTAATACCGGCACGTAGTGAGGCCGTAATTGAATGCATGGTGTCAAATGATATCTCAGAAATAAACAATTTACGCGAAGCACTCGTTCTAGATCACATTATAAAGGAAGGTGTTTATCTAGCAAATTGTATTGTGACTTTAAAACCAAATAATCGAGTAAATATTTCGGTTTTAAACACTACTGAATCTGATGTCCAAATTCACGACTTTAAGGTCAACTTAACTCCGATAGATCTCTCTAGATCTGTCTCATCTCAAGAAGTAATTCACACGGTTACATCATCTTCCTCACATCGCCAAGATCTCGTCCTTAGTCAAATCAGACACGATCATCTCAACTCTGAGGAAAAACAAGCTCTCATAGAATGTTGTTCTGATTATAGTGATATATTCTATCTCGAAGGAGATCCACTTTCTTGTACAAACGCAATCGAGCACACTATAAATACAGGCAATGCGCCTCCTATCAATGTCAAATCCTATCGTTTCCCAGAGTGTCACAAAGACGAAGTAGACAAACAAATAAGTAAGATGCTTGACCAAAATATCATAAGACCTTCAAACTCTCCTTGGAGTGCTCCAGTTTGGGTGGTACCCAAAAAGATGGACGCTTCCGGACAACGAAAATGGCGAATAGTCATAGATTATAGACGACTCAATGACGTCACAGTTAATGAAGTTTATCCAATTCCTCTAATCTCAGACATTCTAGACCAATTAGGTAATTCCAAATATTTCTGTGTCTTAGACCTAGTATCAGGGTTCCATCAAATTAAACTAAATTCCGCTGACTCAGCCAAAACAGGTTTCACTGTAATTAACACAAATGGTACTTCAGGGCACTACGAATTCGCAAGAATGCCCTTTGGGCTAAAAAATGCTCCATCAACCTTCCAACGTCTCATAAATACCGTTCTATCAGGCCTTCAAGGTTTACATTGCTACGTATATCTCGATGATTGCATTATGTATGGAGATTCACTAACCTCAACAATGGAAAAATTACGGTTAGTATTTAACAGACTCCGTCAGTACAACTTAAAACTTCAGCCTGATAAATGCGAATTCCTAAGACGTGAAGTGAATTATTTAGGCCATAACATTACCGACAACGGTGTCTCTCCAGATCTAAATAAAGTAAAAGCTGTTTCAGAGTATCCTATCCCAAAGAATCCCAAAGATGTAAAATCATTCCTAGGCCTCATAGGCTATTATCGCCGATTCATTGAAAACTTCTCAAAGATCACTAAACCTTTGACCTCTCTACTAAAAAAGGATACAACTTTCCACTGGAATGCTGAGCAACAAAATGCATTCGACATTTTGAAGGATAAACTAACCACAGCTCCACTCCTCCAGTACCCTGACTTCTCGCAACCGTTTCTCGTCACTACAGACGCTAGTAACTACGCTATAGGCGCAGTCCTTTCTCAGGGTGAAATCGGCAAGGATAAACCAATTGCATTCGCATCGCGCACCCTCAACAAAGCGGAAGGAAATTATTCTACAACTGAAAAAGAGTTGTTAGCTATTATCTATGCTGTCAAAACATTCCGCCCTTATCTTTATGGTAAAAAGTTCAAAATTATTACTGACCATAGACCCTTAGTTTGGCTTTTTAACGTTAAAGACCCTGGAAGTCGACTCATTCGCTGGCGTTTAAAACTCGAAGACTACGAGATAGTTTACAAGCAAGGTAAACAAAACTCCAACGCTGACGCCTTATCACGTCACCTAGTGCTTGCTATCACACGAAGTGATATCCTAAACCGCCAGACTTATGAAGAATATTTTAAATTACAGTTTACCAAATCTATACCTACAACAAATACACAGATAGAAGAACATTCTCAAGGGTTACACCTTACTAAATGTAAACTAATAGCATGCCCTACATCATTAGATCTTGACAGTTCAATGCCACATACCGAAAGTCTTCTATCTCAAATTGAAAATTCATCTGATATTATTTCATCTGAACGAGAATCAAACTCAATACTCGCGGCAACTTCCAATGGAAAACATTATTATTTTATGTTTACAAAAATTCACCATTACGACGAAACAAACTATAAAACGGTTTATTCACTTTTAATAAAGTTACGCGACACTATTAGAGAACAAAACATAAACGAAACTGAGCTCGCGATATCGGATTTCAACGAGCCATTTACTAAACTATCGTATACTAAAATATATAACATGTTAAGTTTTATCTTCCATAACACTAAGATCAAAATACATATCTATAAAAATCAAATAATTTACCCAACTCCAATCGAAGTGCCGAAAATTCTTAAAGAAAACCATGACTCACCTATCGCTGGACACCCTGGCGTAAAACGAATGCTAAGTCGTATCAAAGAGTCATATTATTGGAAATCAATGCGTCCTGACATCGAAAACTATATAAAAAATTGTAAATTATGCCAAGTAAACAAGTCTTTGCGTTTATCAAATAAAGCTCCAATGGAAATTACATCCACTAGTACTAGGCCCTTCGAAAGGCTAGCGCTAGACATAGTGGGACCTCTACCTGAAGCAGGTTTTCAAAAATTTAAATTTATCCTTACTTTACAGGATGATCTCACAAAGTTCACATGTGCCTATCCCATGATTTCTTCTACCAGTGATGAAATTTCACGTAATCTCGTACACTTCATGTCATTATTTGGCTTTCCCAAATCTATACTCACTGACCTAGGTACGTGTTTTACATCCGATCTTTTCAGACAGATTTCAAACATCTGTAAGATAAAATCCATCTTCAGTACACCTTATCATCCGCAAACAAACGGCGCTTTAGAGCGTAGTCATGCTACTCTCAAAGAATACTTAAAATCATTTGTTAGCGAAAATCAAAATGACTGGCATTGTTACCTGGCAACTGCCCTTATATCTTACAACACTACTCCCCATACTACTACGCGATTTTCTCCTTTTGAACTTTTATACGGTTTTAAACCAGTTATCCCAAATTCGTTATATGAAACAAACGACAGCAACACTTATCATGAATATGTACGTGCACTTCAATATAGAATGAAATTCAGTCGACAAAAGGCTATCGAAAATATGATGAATAGTAAAGAAGCTTCAAAAAGGATTTATGACGAATCTAGCCGAAATACATCCTACAAAACCGGTGATTTAGTATATATAAAACATCACCACAGACTTAGGAAAGCCTTGTCTCCCATATGGAAAGGCCCTTACAAAATAATTAAATTAAATGGCAATCGTACCGTAACTATTTGTATTAACCGAAAGCATATTAAATATCATGTCAATGAAATTAAACCCGCTCATACCTAGTCGTGTTGTCTCTTTTCAGAGCATTATGGCGTCACGGCCTCGCCGAGCCGTCTTTAACACCGATAGTGCATAGTCCTGGAATTTATTTCGACCATATCAATAACGTCTATTTTTATAATGATTATTGGAAGATCGTAACACACATTGATATAGTATCGGTAGAACCACATCTTAATAACATTGAAAATTTAATAAAGAAAACTCTAGATCTTTGTATCAAATCTCAACTAAATGAATTTATGCATTGTAAAGATCTTTTTAGCCCTATCGAAGTACATTTACAAGCTAACATAATTAGATTAGATTCTTTATCTCATATCATATCTCCAGACTCACCAAATAGACTTAAAAGATCGATAGAATTCGGTGGTGAGATTTTAAAGTTTTTCTTCGGACACTAGATGCTGACGATGCCCGAAAATATGATGCCGCTATTGACTCATGTCAAAAAAGCGAAGATGAATTGTTTAATCTCATGAAAGAAAATATTCATATAGTTAAGTCTACTATTAATACATTTAATTCTACTATTTCTAGGCTAAGCAAAAATGAAATAAGATTAGGCTCTCAGATCGAGAAACTCAATGAAATCTTGTTACAAACAACTAAAAATAATAACGAAGTCATGTATATATCAAAAATAAATAATTTAGTTAATATAATTGAAGGTTCCTTATTTACTATCTCTAATTTCTTAGATTCGGTCTTAAATGCTATTCTATTCGCTAAAGTTAATATTTTACATCCGTCGGTGATTACTCCTTCTAAACTTTTAATAGAATTATCTAAGCAAAATCACTTAATGAATAAACGGACTGACTTTCCAGTTCCCCTTAACATTGAGACGATTCATACAATTATTGATGTCTCAACTCTAACAGCATATTACTATAAGCAAAGAGTTGTTTTCGTTATGCAAACCCCGCTTATTTCACCTATTAAGTATAGTGTTTATAAATTAATTCCTTTACCGACTCCATCAGATCAAACTAATCCTAATGCTTTCGCCCTTATTCATCCAACTTATCCCTACCTTGCTATCACAGATGATAGATTGAATTATGCAATGTTGTCTAATATTGACATCGAAGATTGTCTTAAGATAAGTAGCGACCATTCAATCTGTAAATTAACAACAATTTATTCAAGTAATTCCAACCCGTCCTGCGAGACGAAATTATTAACTGAAGTAGTACTATCAATTCCTAGAGAATGTAATTTTAATTTAATTTATGGTCAAATCGACATATGGCATAAGCTACAAAATGATCAATGGATTTATGTACAATCTAAACTCAGTAAATTAACTGTAAAATGTAAAAACGATATTAAAGATTATTCCGTTATTGGAACAGGACTGTTAAAATTAACAACTGATTGTATTGGCTACTCTAAAACCCTACAACTTGTACCATCAATTACTTCTACTTCAATATATAAAAATGATCTTGTAATCGATTTTGATATTACACAAGATGACTGCTGTAATAAGGATATCATTAATAAATCTATTCCTTTACTTTCACCATTAACCTTGAATAATATACATTTAGACAGCTTAAAATATAGTTCCCATAAACTAGATGACTTGAAGTCAGAGATTAATTAATACCAAGAGCAGTATCACTTTGTGAAATATGCAACTTATTATTCAGGTTTTACTTATTTCATTATTATTATTATATTTTTGTTTATATTATATCAAATGTGTAAATGTTATCGTAATAGTTGTAATAGAAATACATCATGTTGCGTTCAGATTTTTAATCAATGTAATACAAAGAGAGCTGTGCGACGTGACACTAGAATCAGTCATTCTATAGAGATGGTCGAACATAATCACTCATCTATTTCAAATGATAATAGCTCTCAACATTCTTCTAATAGAAATCTTAATAATTAAAAAATAACTTCTTAATTAATTTAATTTGTGTAACTTAGAATCTTTCCTCAACCATTTTAATTATAAATTAGTTTTACTTCTATCTTAAATTTAAATTCTTGTGAGCCTCAATTCTCTTTTATTCCGCTTCATCATTTTAGATAAAGCTCCATCTAAAGGGGGGAGATGTTATATCCAGCATTACCGCGTAATTAATGCTTGAATAAACAATTATCAATGTAATATATAAGTTGTCACCGCGCGGGACACCGCAGTCCCTGATTAGACTCAGTACCGGTAACATCAATCTATAAGGAAAATTGAGGCATCAACAAAAGTGTAATTTTGGAACAATATATATATATATTTTTTTTTTTTTTTTTTTATACTTAAGGTTTTAGCGTTATGGCCATAATCTCACCTGATCTTAAGTGACGATACGGCCCAAGTTGGTAGACACGCTAAACCTGTGGAGGAACTGGCTCTCAAGTGCTGCTGCCGGAACACACCTATTGGTATTTGGCGGCAGGTTTGCAACTCGAGGGTGGTAGCTAGCCAGGCGGGCATCAGAAAAAGCCCTACCACCATGCTATGGTTTCCTCACGATGTTTTCCTTCACCGAAAGCTCAAGCTCATTGTAGGTGCTTGGGTTCGAACCCACGTCCCTTGACGCGAAGTCGTGCACACTACCACTGAGCTATCATCGCTTTAAAAATATATAAATATATAAATTTATAGTGTATAATAGTTCGGTGTTTTTTTTAAAAAGACAATCGCCGGCTGCCGCCTAACAGATCGTCGCTTCATACTTCCTGATGACATTCGAAGACTGATCACAGAAAAAAACGCCACGACTCGCGGCCAAGATTCTTATCCGAAGGAGATAAATCGCGTACGGCTAAACGTAGTGACGAGTACAAATTACAACGATTAGTTAAATCTCGTATCTGGGAACTCCGCGGTTAAAGATGAGACAGTCGTTTAGAGGAAATCAAACCTTGCCTTCTGGGATCTTGTCCGTAAACAAAAGAGAAGCTACTTGTCCACAATGCTATCGCTAGTTAGAGATCCCGGCAATCTGCTCGCCTTTGAAAGTATAGACAAGGCAGAGTATCTCGCTACCCTTCTCAAAAAACAGTGTGGTCCCACTTCCTATCAATATCATACCATAGATTCTGGACATGTCGAGAGGGTCGATCGAACAATTCAATTAATAAGAGAGACCCCCCAATTGAGAATTTAGACCCGGTCACAACTAACGAATTGTCGCGATCATAAAACGCCTTAAACCTTAGAAATCCCCCGGTGCCGACGGAATCAGGAACGAAGACCTAAAACTTCTCCCAGATAAACTCATAGCTCTTCTGGTCTGTATTTTCAATGCGGCCATAATAACTCACTGCCACTTTCCACTTCCACTTTTTATTTATTTTTTCCACTTTCTGTAATAGTTATCCGTAAATCCGCAAAAAAGGCACCCCCCCAGAACGCTACTGCCCAATAAGCCTCCTCAATACGTTAGGTAAACTATACGCGCGGCTCATTCTGAACCGACTTCACTCCATTGTCTCAGAGAAATATCTCTTACCACACGAACAATTCGGCTTTCGACCGAAGCACTCTTGTACCAAACAAGTGCTCCACCTCACGGGGTATATTCTCTTAAATTTCACGAGGCCACGCCATCCTAGGCACACGCTTGCTTTATTTTTCGACATACCCAAAACTTTCGATAAGGTCTGACACGATGGACTCAGATTAAACTCAATCTCTTTCAAGTCCCGGACAGACCAGTCCACATAATGCTCGCTTACCTATCGGACTGTACCTACTGCTATAAAGTGGATGGAGCTCTATCATCACCATATTCAATAAGATCAGGGGCCCCGCAAGGTTCTATCCTAGCCCCTTGCATGTTCAACCTATTTGTAAGTTATATCCCCGAATTCCCCGACGTCGCAGTAGGCTCTAACGCAAACGACACGGTCATCTTCAGCTCAGGTAGGAATAGGATTCATTTATACTACCGCATCCAAACGGCTGTCTCTACGTTCGGGTCCTGGTGCCTCAAATGGCGCATAGGAATAAACCCAGACAAAAGCGCGGCTTTTATGTTCGATCCTCATGCAAGGAAGAATATAAAAAGAACATTACACCTTATTGATGTCAATATCCCCTGGGCTAACCAAACTAAATACCTTGGTGTAGTTTTAGATAACTATTTAGTAAGTATTTAGATAAATTGAGTATGTGAATCTGCAAGATTTATGATCAAGATATATTTTGCATATCTTTAAAATTAAATGAGCGTGTAATTCGACTAACTTTCTTTTAGCGCCAATGAAATTAGTACCTTTATCACGCAAAATCATTGACGTAGGTTTAAGTCTGCATAAAAAGCGTTTAAATGCTGATAAGAAAATTTCAGAAGTTTAACCTGTAACCAATTCTAAATGTAGAGATTTAATTGTAAAGCAAGTAAACAGACAAAGATATATTTCAACACCTTGTACACCTCGAAGGCGATAAAAGGTTACATAAAATGGACCTGCGCAGTCGACGCCTGTGGAAACAAAGCTTTTAACGTTGTTCACACGAAAATCAAGTAAGTCACACATAAGGGACTATTTATTAATTACGTAAGGATAATTTTGGACACTTTTGAGCCTCCTACTTCCATGTAACTCTCCTACCCCTTCTTACGTAAGTTGTATCTTGATCTTCTAAATAATAAAAAAAAGTAAATGTGTTTTTTGTATTATATATATATATATATATATATATATATATATATATATAATTAATATAAAAAATAAATATATTTATATATATATATATAAGTTATATAATACATGGGAAAATGTTATAATTTTGTTTATAGAACCAAACATTTTTTTCAATAAGAAATAAAATTATTTTAATACAATTAAAATTCGAGTGTTCACTTTAAAATGAAGAAACAATTTTTGATGCGTTGTCGTATAATAGTTGCGATAATGTAATAATTCTGCCTAAGCTAAGCTTGAAGTAGACGAAGGCCAGCGTGAGGGTATAGATTTTGGTCATTATCGACTAATAAATGAACAATAGAATCTTTTGCTGGTAAAAGTATAAGATGCCTTTGTATAAAGTTTAGCTGAACAATAATACTCAAGCGTCTGCCTATGCGAATTATGTTATCTTTGTCAATAAACGAATTTAATAATTGCAAATCGGGAATATAAGTAACCTTACAATGCCTCTTTTGAATACTCCTGGTTACAATTTTTTTGCAATTTCTATATCTTCTATAGTTGTGTTTACCACAGTGTGAATATATTGATTTCGTTTCAAGTTACACCTAGTCAGTTCATATCCATCCGTCCATCCGTCCATCCAACCATTCAACCGTAAATTGTTCACTGCTGAACATAGGCCTCCCCCAAAGACCACCACGACGACCGGTCTTGCGCCACCTGTATCCAGCGGATTCCCGCGACCATCACCAGGTCATCAGTCCACTTTCTGGGGGCACTACCCATGCTACGTATTCCGGTACGTGGTAGCCATTCGAGAACCCGTTGGCCCCTTCGAGCATCGGTTTTGCAAGCAATGTGCCCAACCCACTGCCACTTAAGTTTAGCTATTCTTCGAGCAATGTCGATTACTTTGGTTCTCCGGCGGACCTCCTCGTTCCTGATTCGATCACGCAGTAAAATTCAAAGCATAGCTCTCTCCATTGTCCTTTGCGCTACTTTGAGCTTTTTTGCCTAATGTAAGCGACCACGTCGCAGTGTCGTATGTCATCACTAGCAATGAACACTAGTCGAAGACTTTCGTCTTGAGACACCGCGGGGTTTCGGATGAGAAGATTTCGCGTAGTTTCCCGAACTCGGCCCAGCCGAGCTGGATTCGACGATTAACTTCTTTCTTGTAGTGGGATCTACCTAATTGGACGATTTGCCCAAGGTATATATAACTGTCAACAACTTCGAGCGCAGAGTCACCGATTTTTATAGGAGTTGGCACAACATGAATATTAGACATAGCTTTCGTCTTGTCCATGTTCATTTTAGATTGGACATTGTAGTTAGACACTGAGGTGTCTGAGCATCGTACTTAGGTCTTCTGCGGTCTCAAATCAAATCAAAGGCCTTTTCGTAGTCCACAAACGCTGAACAAATGGGTAGATTATAACTTGTTCGGGAGGCTGGAAGTCGTCGAGCCTGTGCGCTAGTCGGTTCGTGAGGACTCTCGAAAACAATTTTTAGATATGATTCAGAAGTGCAATGGGTTTGTAATTTTAAAAACGGTGTTATTACCTTATTTGAAAAAAAGGACCACCACATTTCTGTGTCATGCCTGTGGCGTTTTTCCTTTGAATATGACGGAATGAAAGAGCTTCTGATGGGCCTCAAGGATCGATTTTACCCACCTTCAGTAGTAGCTCAGCTGTTATTTCGTCATCAACCGATGCCTTGTTGTTCTTGAGCTGTTTGAGAGCCATTCGAACTTTGTACAGGCTGACGTCCGGGATATCTACAGTGAAGTGTCGGGTTAATCTGGCTCTCGGGTCTTGGGGTAGATTTTGAGCGGGTTTCGTGTAGATGTGTAGAAACTATCCGTAGAACTACTTGACTTCCCTTAAGAGCTCAGGCCAGGAGGATATGATTCTCCCGTCGTCAGCCTTCAGCTTGGTCAATCGGCTATACCTAATAGTGGGGTGCGAATATGGTCCCACCTCCACGTGGTGCATCCTGGCCAATGGTCAGCAGTATACCTAAATTAGGGAACTGCTGAACATTGGCGAAGAGGACCATACCATTCTAAGGTGTTAAGTGAACCGTGCCGAGGGATGCGTGGCTGAGTGTAAGCTCAGTCGTGAACGGTACCTTTCCGATAACAGGGCACCTCGGAGAGTAATTAAGCCCTTCTACCGACATGCGGGGTTCTGTCGGTATGTGACTTCATATTCCTAGCTACGCGTGGGAACTAAATGGATGATGAAAATACACAAAATATTTTATTAAACCTAAATTCTCTTGTTGACCCTCTGAAAGATTCTAGGGACATCAAACTAGTTGGGACGGGGGGAAGTAATCCTTCTCCGACGCCTGAAGCCCAGAGGATGAGCCTTGGGTCGGAAGCCACTTCGGCGACTCGAACCCATGGAGTCGACCTCTGAAGAAACTAAATCGAAGAGGCGCAAGCTATTTGGGGCAGCAAGGAGGAGGTTCAAGAAGCTAGTGCAGGCGGAAGTTAGCCCTACTGAGGCACTGACGCTGTGCCGAAAGCCCTGGACTGAAATCTCAATGGCGAATCCTTCAGGACCAAAGGCGGTAAAATGAATTCGGTCTGAAGAGGAGTCACCCAATATGCTGCCTAAGAAAGCTTACAAGCCTTCTAGTGATACCAAGCCGAAACATAGCTTCGGCGAGGTTGCAGGTTCAACGCGAGTGGGTATTCGCAACGTAAATCCCTTGAGCGTGGAAGAGATGGAACTGGTCTAAAACACCCTTACGGACGAAATTGTAAAAATAGGGACTAAGGGTGCTGGACCACGTGTCTTAGGTCTTAGCCATAAGCCAGGCTGGATGCTGATCTCCTGCATGGATGAGATGAGCCGGAGATGGCTGACGGAGATAACTCCGAAAATAAAGCCGTGGCCGGAGACTATCCAATCAGTCATGTCGGAGAAAGATCTCCCCAAGCCGGCTATCGGCTCGACGTTCTTACTGGACAACGAGGCTGCGACTCTTGAGAAAGCCCTCGAATTGATACGGTTGCAGAACCCAGAGGTTAACCCGGAACTCCTCAAATAGCAGGATGGCACCTTTACCAACAGCGAAAAAGAAACCATGGAGCTCTTTACCTCAGTTCATTTCCCAGGATCGGAAGACACGATGTCCCGTAGTAGAGAAATGCCATCTATACTAAGACCTTGTATCAAGGATTGGCAGAGAGCTGCGATAATCATAAGACCACAGAATGTGAGATGGGCTATTAGTACATTTAAGCCATACAAAACGGGAGGTGAGGATGGAATGCAACCTGTATTATTACAGCAGAGGAAGGACATCTTGACACCGGTTATGGTAAAAAAATTCAAGGCGAGCCTTGCATGGGGATTCATACCTGAATTATGGTCAAAAGTACGAGTTTTATTTATACCTTAGGCTGGAAAGAAGAACTATGCACTACCAAAGTCCTTCAGACCCATAAGCCTTACATCATTTCTCTGGAACTGAGGACTGAACAGAAACTGAGAATAGACACCCAAGGATATGCCGATGACCTGGTGATAGTCGTTCGAGGTTTCTGTCAAAGTACCATTTCGTACCTTATGCAGAAAGCTTTAAGTGTCATTCACGAATGGTGCGGAGAAAATCAATTGAGGGTTAATACTGAAAAAACCGTCGTTGTACCATTCACTAGGAAGAGGCGTCTTGACAAATTAGCTTAACCAAGGTTAAACAATCAAGCAATCGACTTTTCAACAGAATTCAAATATTTGGGAGTTATAATTGACCAAAAATTGACTTGGAATAAACAAAATAGTATAACAAAACAAAAAGCAAAAATAGCAATGGGAAATTGAGGACGACTTGCAGGTAAGCGCTGGAGTTTAAATCCTAAGCTGACCATATGGCTCTACACCGCAGTGGTTAGATCAGTAATAACATACGCCTGTATGCTCTGGTGTAGGAAAGAAAACCAGTCAACCGTAAAAACCCATTTAGCTACAGTACAGAGAACGTCTATCCTAGCGACAGGAGCCATGTCGACTTCACCTGGTGCAGCTCTGGATGCTTTGTTAAATCTTACGCCCCTCCATTTATACGTAGGAAAGATGACAATGTTAACAATGCAAAGAATGTATGTACAGTGGAGGCTGAAATGGCTATACTCGTGTGGTGGTGTGCATATGTACATGTATAGGCTAAGAATATAGCCGTATGTAAGTTAGTAAGTCAGTAATTATACGCTTGTCAATCATGTTAGACGTATCATTTTGAGATCCCAACTACCACATGAGATGGCGACCCTGCCATGCGCTCGTGCATTACGAGTGGGCACATATTCGTAATTCAATAGGTCTGTGCGTTATATCATTAAATAGTACACACATTTCGGAACAATAAAAATATGTCGAGGCACGGTAGAAAAAGAGGAGGTGTTCCAGAATGCAGCAGCAGGAAAAGATGCAATACTTAAAAGTCTGGGTGGACGCATCAAGAGTATGCAGACAATGACGATCGTGGTCATGGCGATTATAGGAGTAATTCTGGCACTTTTCACCTACAAAACATACAAGGATTGCCACCGTAAGCTGGTTCAGAAAGAAATGGGACAAAATGGCATGCAGCGAATCAGTGCGAAAAAATTGTTTACTCATAAGTGTTAAAATGCGGTCAAATTGTTTAATACGAAAATCATTATATAAATTGTGCAGAAAATGATCGGTGAAAAGATTAACTACAATATATGAAACAATTGAAACTTTAAGTGAAAGTATTAGGAAGTTAGAGTGTGTTTACGCTAAAATAGTTAAATATAAAAGGAGAAAAAAATATATCAGAATTTACTAAATCCGAAATAAGGAGAGAAAATGTGGAAGGTAAGTCATACAAAATGAAGAATTTTAACTTAAAAACTGCAAGTACTTTGATTCCTTTTATGGACAGAAAAGAGGAGACTACTGATAGGATTATAGGGGGGGTTGAGATGTATGAAAGTTGTTTGAAAGATGAGGAAAGTAAGAAATTACTAATTACATTTGTTAGAAAGACACGCTTATCAAAACCAGCAAGACTTAAGTTAAAAAGTAATTATTTGACCGTGTCCGATCTGGTAGAAGATATTAAAATATGCCTTCTCGCCAAAAAATCAGCAAGCTCAATAATGTCACAAATTAATAAGCTATCTCAAAATATCTTATCTATTGTAGATTATGGGGAAAAATTAAGTGAATTATCTTTTAATCTTACTATTGCACAGGCCGAAGGAAACCCAAAAGCAAGTGCAATATTGGGTCCAATAAACGAAAAATTGGTAATAAAAAGATTTGCAGGTAGATTAAGGAACCGACGTCTTATTACTATTTTGGCAGCCCGTGACTACAGTGAGTTAAAAGATGTCGTTCGTGCAGCTGAAGATGAGGAGCTGTCGCGTTCTGGGTCTTCGGGTCACAACGCGCTATTTATGTATACACGAGGTAAGAAACATAGAATATATAATCAAGTTCGAGAAGATATTTACTATCGTGGTAACTCAATGTATCGTGGTAATACCTCTCGCTATCGTAGTGGTGTTGTAACCCAAAGTAATAAACAAGGATCTCTCATGCAGCGAGGGCATAATCGGGGACATTACCAGCAGCGAGACTACTCAAGGTCTTGGAGGAGAGGAGTTTATAGAGGTAACAAGGGATATAGAGGTAGCGAACTGAACAATATGTGTGTGGCCGAAAAGAAGGAAGAGAAAGAAGAAGACTTTAATCTAGGTGAGTTTTTTTGGGCAGACTAATTACGTTATGACATGTGAGAGTCTAGATTATATTTGTTTGTATCTCGGAAACCAAAAACTGAAATTTTTAATTGATACGGGTGCATCTATTTCTATTATTACTTCCAAGTTAGTACAAAATCATTTTAAAACTTATTACGATAAAACAATGATAAAAGGTATAGGAGGCAAAGTTCAGGCAAGTAGCTTTGCATACATTTATTGCGTATGTATGATTGAGCACATACGGAGACGCGGACACATCAACAAGTATGTAAGTAAGTACTACTAATATACTGCACCTTGTGAATTCCGGAGCTACTGAAATTTATTTTATAAAAATATGCTTAAAGAAATAAGTTTGTATAATTATGTGATTATACGTTTTTGTATAAATCAGTTTATAAAATATACATATATTAGACACCTAAATGTAGTTTGTAACGCTTGGTTAATATTATGAAGCATATTTATTTAATTAAATACGTAGTTCCGACTCAAAAGTATATCAGCATAAAGAACTCGTGACCTAAGGACTCCTTATCTATTGTTTAAATTACTTATTACAAATTATTTAACTTTGTTTTAGTGTTTTTTTTTTTGTATATTTGTAACATTTTCTAAAGTCTCTTGGTCTTTCTCTCTGTCCGTTGGTATATTTGTAACTAAAGAAACTCTTAACCTAGTTCGTTTGAATTGATTATAGTGATTCGATATAAACATTTAGTCTGAAAGACATTAGTGACACGATTAATAATATTATTTTTTTATTTCACACTCATAGAAAAAAGTACAAAAATTTGTTGACAAAAGCAGCAGCAAAAACAATGGAAATAAAGACAGTTACAATTTGTGTGAGATCAGAAGTCTAAAACAGGTAGGATAACCTGAACTACAGGCAAACAGATCCTCGGTCTCTAATATTTCCTAAAATTGTCTTATTGTTATGCACAAAAAAATAGACCCAACACGGTTCTTAAGGAACTACTTATATTAGACTTTGCGTATTATGGTATGAACGTGTAAGTATGTATAATGATTTGATATGAGGATCTAAAAAACAGAAGAGTTTCTGTGAAAATTGGAGATGGAGTGAAAGTATCTCACATACATGATGCTTGCGTCATTTATTGAAGTGAGTATTAAGATCATACATTATCGACCGTACGTGGTAAGGATAGGCTTTACGTGAAAAAGTTGTCTTACAGTAAGAAGATTCGATATCGACACGAAATCTGCGCTCATGCAGTAAGCTGGAGATCCATCGGTACAAATTGTCGAGGAGTCCGAAAGCCGGGAGTTTGGAGAGAAGACCACGGTGCCAGACCTTATCGAAAACTTTGGCTATATCTAAACCAATAGCCAGTGCCTCGCCATGTTTGTCAATCGCTTCCCCTCAACGGTGCAATATGTACGCTAGAAGATCCCCCGTTGATCGGTTCGGTCGAAAGCCGTATTGACGATCATAGATAAGAGGGTGATCTTCTAGGTGGCGCACAAGTTGGACATTTAATATGCATTCCATGACTTTGTACAACGTTGAGGTTACAGCGATTGGGCGGTAGTAATGGGATCTGAACGGACACCTTTTTTTGGAATTGGTTGCACGTTGACCTCTCTCCAAACGCAGGGCACGCCACCAGAGATGTAGGATTGTTGGTAAAAGCGTGTTAATACAGGGGACAACTCGGCTGCACACTTTCTAAGCACAATTGGTGGAATACCATCCAGACCACTGGCCTTCCAGACATCGAGTGAAAGCAACTCACGGCGTACGTCTCTTTGTCTGATTGTCTGATGCGAACCTCAGGCATCGAGATACCACTGTTAGGTGTTGTGAGCGGTTGCGCGTTACTGTCGTCGAGTCGGGAGTTGTCTGCGAAGATGTTGGCCAATAAGGTGGCTTTCTTCTGCGGTTCATGAGCCAGTGATCCGTTCGGATATCGCAAAGGCGGCAGAGAGGATCTCCAGAAATTTGCCTGGACGGACTTCGCCAGCCCCCAGTAGGTGCGACTATTGATTGGCTGGTGGACCAACTTTTGGCCAATCCGTGCAACGCGCTTTTGCAGAACCTAGTGGCCTTATTATAGGCTGCCTTAGGGGAGTTGAGATTAGGATCTTTATTCGCGCGACCCTTGATCCAAGCACGGTACGTATACTGCTTCTGACTGAAAGCATCTTCGCATTCATAACTAAACCAAGAGCGTCCGCGGCGATTACTGACAATTTCGGACGAAGGAATGTAATATTCCATTCCATGTCCTATCTCGGCAGCAATTGCCTCGGCAGTCGCAGAAAGATCTCTCCCATTAAAGCGCCTTTGCCTCCAGGGTATGAATGCGAAGTAATCTTGCATACCATCCCAACTGCCGACGAGTAGTGCCAAACCTTACGCCTAGTCTCAGATAGACATAGAGGCAATGAACGTTGCACCGACGATTCAACGAGACTGGTGTCTAAACTGCCCAATGGGGCACTGACAGACACCCTGTACTCGTTAGGATGACTAGTCAGCAGTAGGTCCAGCAAGGAAGGCGCTTGACCCGCTATGTCTGGGATCCGGGTGGACTGGGTCACCAGCTTAGACAGGTCGTGCGTGAGAGCATATGCATGAGCAGTTCGTCCTGCATGGTCGGTTTTTGATGAATTCAACCACTGTTCATGGTGTGCGTTGAAGTCTTCTTTCGGCTTGAAGTCGGCTTTCAACGCCGAGATTCACGTGCACCTATACGGTGGAGGAGGAGGGGTCCTCCATGAGGTGCAAACGACGACAACACACATCCGACCGTACATACACACATACCCCGGCTTTAGTTTGAAAGTGTGCCTCCAGCTGGTAACCAGGGTATTGTAAATAGAATGTGTCGGCCGGACGGCGGATCTGTGTCTCGGTTAAAAATAATAAAGCAGGCTGAGCCATATCTAGGCGATGGTGGACGGCATTTAAGTTAGTATGGAGTCCGCGGATGTTAGCGAACTCCATTGTGAAAGCGGCGTCGGGGTTGTGCACCGCTGTGGACCTATTTTTCATTACTCTTGGCACTGTCATGGGTAACGATAAAAAAATTTAGAAAAAAATAAGAAGGCGTGTAGAAGGAGAAATTCACTGCGACATAAAGCCTCCAGGCTCGAAACACCAACTCGAGCACAGCGTAGATGCACTGATCCGACAGACGGAAGGGCCCCCGTACCCCCTGGAATTGCTCGCCGGGACCCCGTTTCCGGTCACCAACCGGCACTACGAGACTATCCAAGATTATGCGCGGCATCGTGGGGCAGCCTCTCACGGTGGTTAGCCGCAATTGGGCCCCTGTATTATACCGCGGGCGGCCAGCGGTCAAACGTTGCTACAGGTCTCCCTGGCCGTCGGGTCAGTGCATCTCAACAATGCAACGAGCAATTAGTGAATCTCACCACCTCTCCATATCACAGTGTAAGTCTCCAAGGTCTCCAAAGTTTGTCGATTACGTAGAAATAAAACTTCCAATCAGAAGGTTGAATATGAAATATATTTTCTAATGTACCTAATTTTATAGCCGAAACTAATATGCATTGCGGCCTGTGTGAGTGAGAGTTCCGATCGCATGATCGGCTCTTGCACAGCGTCATTGATTTCGCATTGTGTCATCGGTTGCGGGTGTAGCGTCGTCGCTGATCAGCGCCACCAGAGGAATCGCATGTGCATTGCCGGCCTTTATAAGAAAGTCTGGCTCTCAAGTGCCACTGCCGGAACACACCTATTAGTATTTGGCAGCAGATTTTTAACTTGAGGGTGGTAGCTAGCCAGGCGGGCATTAAAAAAAACCCTACCACCATGCTATGGTTTCCTCGCGATATTTTCATTCACTGAAATGCTCATTGTAGGTTTTAGATTAGATTCGAACACACGTCCCATGACGCGGCGTTTCTACACACTACCACTTCGCTTCAATCAATTAATCAATATACTACTAAATACACATCACAGTAATTTTGTCTATGCATTTAATAAAAACTCAGATGTATAAGATGTAAATTTATTAAAAAAAATAAAATACCATTTTGCACATTCTAAGTTGTAATATTTCATAATAGAAAATTTACAATTTTAAATAGAAATTGAAATAACATTTGTAGTGTTTGTATTAAATGTCTTCGTTATCGACCGTCCATCATCCATACAAGTTCGTTTGGTGCAGGTGCAGATTGTTGAGTTTCCATAGCTTCTGGTTCTGCATTAGCACTGGCTCTGGCAGAAGCAAAGGCCAGTACGACGCAAGCCACCATCATTACGTACTTTAACTAAAATTATAAACGTTGAAATTAAAACTATTAGAATATAGTAAAAAACACGTAACACACTTTTCGTTCGGTAAAACAGTAACGTTTAATAGCCCTGGAAAATTTATATGATAGCGAGTATTGATTCTTATACCCAGCTTCCACTCATTCTTTGGCTTCGGTTTTTTTATAACAGTCAGAACCCTATATGTATTTGTCAAAACAAGTCATATCAACCCAAACACAATATAGCTGTAGTTAACCGTTGAGGAGATACTGCTATTTATGCATTTTATTTTTATAGCAAAAGCAGCTTTTGCCATGTTTTTATTAAAATCGGCTGTCAGAAAATGACAGAAATTCATATAAGCACTGTTTGTCCTTTTATTTACTACCCTTAGAGTAGGAAAATATTCATCAAATTTTTATGAGTTCAATATTTGAAATATTACCTAATTCAAAAATATTAATTATTAATGTCGGTCTATAATCCAAGTACATTCGTAGAAGAGAAGTGGGTGAAAATTTAACAAGTGATTTTCCTGCCCTAATTACTTCTCTTAGGGATAGTATTTTTTTTTCATATTTAAAAGGGACTAACCCTGAGTAATACTGATTCAAATTAAAAATAATCACTAAAATAGATAGAAAAATGACGAAGATACCGTGTAATACAAATAAAAAACACTACATACTGCTGAACACTCCTCCTTTATTGAATTCGGTTAATTAAAGCACTTAATTTTTTTAATGGCATGTAAAACTTAATGATAAACCAATGAATAAACAATATTATTTTTTAAAAATACGGTCAAACATAGAATAATACCATATTGTTAGACCTTTAGAAATAGTTTTTTTTTATGATGAATTGTTTTTCTCTAGCAAGTAGGCATAATGATAGCTGTTACAATAGTTTCTATTAGACATCGTTATCGTTATTTTTATAGCTATCTACATATAGAAGGGTATGCTTAGTTTACTAGAAGTTTTCATGTAATATGAATAGTATTAATAAAAGTGTATAAATGCTACCGATTATAAATAACCTACATAATTTTATATATAAAGTAATGAATAACTAAGATTTCTAAGATATAAAATCATATCATAGGATATATGATAACCTTTACAATTTAATTTTTAATCTTTTTAGTAACAAAAACAGAGTAAAGAAATAAAACTGCACGGTTGGCCAAACGGTTGAAGCAGTTGCCTTGCTGCAAACGCCGCCCCGAAATGCTTTAGGTCTGATTAGTGCACAAGACAATAATTTGTGTGACCCACAAATAATTGTTCAGAGTTTGATTACTTATTATTTGATACTTTATGTCCTTGAATTGTGTCGTATAGAACCTTTAACATTTGACTTTGGCGAAATTGCCTATATAGGCAGATTTCATAATAGAAAAAAGTGAATTGAAAAACTATTACTAAACACTGCAGTATTAGAAAGCAGTAAATACTATTAATAGTATGATTCCATTTTAATGATTTCTTAGGTTTCTTAGGTTGATTCCATTTTTACAAAAACATCGCAATACTTAACATTTCATTCATTACAAAAAGCATTTCAACATAGTTTCAGTATGGTTGTCAACTGTTTAGTTACGTCACAAATACAAACTGAATCTTGCCATCGTTTTCAAACATTAAAACTCAAACGTATTTATATTAAAATAGTGATAAGTATCTTTTAGAATGCACGTCAATTACGAAACTTGGAAAAAAATAGACGTACATAGAGAACTATATATTTATTAATACAGATAATATAATGTGCACTAATAAACAAGCGCAGAGGTCCAGGTATAGTTATTTATTTGTATTCTATTTACTTAACTGTTTCATTAAAAAATATACCAAGACCGAAGCAATTGATCGCTTTGGTTAAAATACGTTGAAAATGTACATTGCTGCTAAGCTTTAAATGAAAAAAAAAAAACTTGCGACCTCAGCATGTTGCAATGGCATCGTATCTTTTACTTGAAAACGTTTCACCAAGCAACTATATATGTTTTCCGATAGTTGCACTTGAGAGTCACTTCCTCGCTAAGTTTACCGTGTTACTTTTTTGGGCTCAAATCAATAAACAGAAAAAAAATCTATAACTTACGAAGTACATTTTTGTCGATCACGTAGATTACTACTACACTACTTAGAAATGCATAAGATTTCTGATTATATATATATGATTTCTCGTTTAAAATGTTTTAGAAATACAATTAATTGTCTATTATAAAAACGCATTGTCGTTCGGGAGTAGTTTATTACCATGGCTTCGCTCGCTAGTAATTGTTACAATCTTATCATATATAAAGAGGAAATATTATTTTTACTTACAAAATTCATGTTTGCAATTCTAGAAGAATAGACTTTGTTATTATTGTCCTGTAAAATGTGATTATATATATGGTTTCATGGCGGAAATAAAAGAGAGATATTAATAAATTATCGATTAAAGTTCACCCGCTTGTAACTAAATTGTTGTTTTTATTATGTTTGATTCTCTTTTCCTTACGCCAACGTTCTGGTTCTTTGATTTTATTTGTTCTAATTCAGAGGTTTCGGAATTCCGCAACATCAAAATATGTACTACACAGATTGTGATAACTAATGTTAATAAAATGCAATATTATCTTTTCGTATATGCATTTATAATAGTTATTAGTAATATTTTTTTAACCTATGTTATTGTTAGCGACGCACTAAAGCTATAGCCCAAGCGCACTGGAGAGTTCAGGTATTGATTTGTACCGGACAAATAGACAGTACATTAGTGTACTATAAGATGTTAGCGACGCGCACAAGCGCACTGGAGAGTTCGGGTATTGAGTTGTACCGGACAAGTTGATAGTGCATTTTGTATAAATATTGAGATATATTAATCGCAACGTGTTAATATAAGTATTGAGTATTAAGATGTAGTAATGTGTTAGCGACGCACGAAAGCTCTAGCCCAAGCGCACTGGAGAGTTCGGGTATTGAGTTGTACCGGACAAGTTAGTAGTACATTTTGTGTTAATATAACTATTGAAATATATTAATTGATTACGTGTTAACATAAGTATCGAGAATAGATTGATTACGTGTTATATAAATATAAGTTTTGAGAATATAAGCATCAAGAATATAAGTATTGAGATTATAAGTATTGAGATTATAAGTATTGAGATTATAAATGTTGAGATTATAAATATTGAGATATATTAATACAAGTATTGAGACGTATTGATAAATAAGAAAGAACGTGTTATTTTGAAATAAATTATATTATGAGGCGTACTTTGTGATTGACGTCTACCGTTGGGGACGCACACATCTATTGCCATGGATTAGTGGAAGTTCGGGTAATGATTGTGCCGAGTAGGTTTTTTGTGTCTCCTTCGTGTATTTCATGTGTATTTGTATTGAGATTGATGTTTGTATGTATAGATTATAGGTATGTTTAAGATTAGTAAGAATACTAGTTTTAAAATAGATAATTTACCAAGCAATACTCACCTAAACATTACATCGCGGTATATGTATAGAGTATTGAGGAATTTGAGACTAACAAGCATTGTACTAAGGTACTCCAGTGATTCTGCCATGACCACGATATCGTCGGAGAACCAAAGGTGGGTGATGTACTCGCCATTTATGTTCATGCCAAGTCCGTCCCAATCCAGAAGCTTGAAGACGTCTTCCAACGCAGTTGTGAACAGTTTCGGAGATATGATAGCTCCCTGTCTCACACCTCTCTGCAGTTTAATTGGTTTCGAGCTCCGATCCTGGAGTCGAACCGACATGGTGGCGTTTTCGCGCACACAGTTTAACACCAATATCAATCAAATGTAGTAAAATCAAAATGTGTCTTACCAAGGGGTATAAAAAAAGTCACCAAAATATTTCTCGTATATTTAACAATATACACTTTTGCAATATTTTAATGATAGCACTATTACAAAATAAATGAACTGATAGATTCATGTTATCTTTTCCGACTATCAAACAATTTCTTTGGGATCCTCTTCTGAATTTTTGAATAGTTATTAAGATTTACATAAAAAAGGCACTTCTGAAATCTCCACACATGAGTTTTTTTTTCTTCTGATATTTAAACTATTCAAATTATTCAAGGGACTTATAATTGTTTCGGGAGTTAGCGAATATCCCAAAAATATTACAAACGATCTCTTTATTAAATCATTCATAATTTTAGCGTTTGGCCACACTTATATTATGTAAAGTGATGATGTAGCTGAAGATGAAACATAATTTCAGTCGACGGAGTAAAATCTAATTCTACGAAGAATAACACCACTCAGAAATACCCTTAATACCACTGATAAAACAAGTGCGCATATTATTCGGTGTACGAAGGTATTGTAACAATTTAATAAAAAATGCTACAAATTGTGAAGTTATTATGATACTTGTTTGCAAAGCAATAAAATGTATCAGGATTTGGAATAATGATGATGTTTTCAACTAATATAACAAATGTGTATAGCACGTGTAATTAAATACTGTATCAAACATGGAAGGTTCCTTATAGCCACAGACGCTATCAATTCCCGAATTGTTGTATAATTGCAACAAATGATGACGTCCTTTTCGATGTATCCATTTGACGTAAATATAGTTGTACCTAGCTTTTTATTGCGTATGTATGATTGAGCACATACGGAGACGCGGACACATCAACAAGTATGTAAGTAAGTACTACTAATATACTGCACCTTGTGAATTCCGGAGCTACTGAAATTTATTTTATAAAAATATGCTTAAACAAATAAGTTTGTATAATTATGTGATTATACGTTTTTGTATAAATCAGTTTATAAAATATACATATATTGGACACCTAAATGTAGTTTGTAACGCTTGGTTAATATTATGAAGCATATTTATTTAATTAAATACGTAGTTCCGACTAAAAAGTATATCAGCATAAAGAACTCGTGTCCTAAGGACTCCTTATCTATTGTTTAAATTACTTATTACAAATTATTCAACTTTGTTTTAGTGTTTTTTTTTTTTGTATATTCGTAACATTTTCTAAAGTCTCTTGGTCTTTCTGTCTGTCCGTTGGTATGTTTCTAACTAAAGAATCTCTTAACCTAGTTCGTTTGAATTGATTATAGTGATTCGATATAAACATTTAGTCTGAAAGACATTAGTGACACGATTAATAATATTTTTTTTTTATTTCACACTCATAGAAAAAAGTACAAAAATTTGTTGACAAAAGCAGCAGCAAAAACAATGGAAATAAAGACATAGTTACAATTTGTGTGAGATCAGAAGTCTAAAAAAGGTGGGATAACCTGAACTACAGGCATACAGACCCTCGGTCTCTAATATTTCCTAAAATTCTCTTATTGTTATGCACAAAAAAATAGACCCAACACGGTTCTTAAGGAACTACTTATATTAGACTTTACGTATTATGGTATGAACGTGTAAGTATGTATAATGATTTGATATGAGGATCTAAAAAACAGAAGAGTTTTGTGAAAATTGGAGATGGAGTGAAAGTATCTCACATACATGATGCTTGCGTCATTTATTGAAGTGAGTATTAAAATCATACATTATCGACCGAACGTGGTAAGGATAGTTTTTACGTGAAAAAGTTGTCTTACATTAAGAAGATTCGATATGTTTTATAATTCTACTGTAGGAAATCTAAACGGCAGAGACAAGCTTACAATTAAAACTGCTCTTGGAGCAGGCTCCAATTTTATTAAGGCAGTCTTCGCGGCTCCACCCGAGATTTGAGGTGATGTGATGCAATGAGCACTTGATTGCAGTTTTTGTTTGTACATTGACGAGCTTAATGCCACAAAGCATTTTCTTCCAGCTAACCTGCGGTATTAAAACATATTTGTAGTTATTATAGATAGTAAAATGAATACATCTATGTGAAGTACGTCAAAGAAAATACCTAAAAAATATAAAAGAAGTAGTTTATCAACGCACTTCAAATGAAATGACTATACTATAACTAGTCACACCTAAAGAAACGCAAGTTGCATATACACCAAAGGAAACTCCTAAAGACTAATGTCATCCAAAGAAAAAATAACATACCAAATAGTTAATAATTACTCAGATATTATTTAAAAAAAAAAATGTTTGAAATGCTTTATGCCAATGTTCGTAGTATTGTCAAACCTGGAAAATTTACCGAGCTTAGATGTATTACTGCTAACTTAGCAGTAACTATACATATTATTATACTTTTGGAAACTTTTATTACGAGTGAAGATGAGTCAAAAATAATACAAATACCCTCTTATACCCATTACTAAAATTATAGACAAAACAAAAGGGGGGTTGTAGTGTCAATCTTTGTGCACAACAATCTCAAATATCACCTATATACTCATTATCTCTAGGTATACGTGAATAAATTTTCTCTTAACATTGACGCTATCTATAAACCCACTAAAATGAATATGGATAACTTTCTCGAGGTATATAGCTAACAATAACATGTAATGAAACGAGCAATAGTGTTTGGCCATTATATCTTAAACTTACTTATTAACCCGGATTCAGTGACAGGTACTTACAAGAACACTCTAAAAGAGAACAACAACAAAATTCTGAATAAAATAAAGCCAAAACATTGTATCGTCAAACAATCTCAGCTAAGATTATGCTAGATCACGTTTTTTATAATTTAAGTGAAAATAAATATCATTCTGTTACTGTGGAATCCTCAAACAGATACTTTTGGAGATAAAGCAATACCAAAAACCATTTATTATAAAACAGAAATACAGTGCAGGTGAGACTACAATACACTCTATCGATGTCTGGATGAAGATCTTAAAAATTATGAACAGTCAGAGTACGAGAAATGGGTAGTAACATAACAGTCTTGTTTAAAAAAGAGCAGAATTATGAAAGTTAATTTTCTAAATCCTCCACAGCAAGACTGGATTAAAAAAGAACTATTAGAAGAAATAAATGCCAAGAATAGATTATAGCAACAATATAAATCACATGCGATAGACATTAAATTAAAGACAGAGTATGAGAATATAAAAGCTAGAGTATCACACAACATAAAGAACTCGAAAAGAGAACATTTCCTAAAGAGGTTTGAAGAAAATTTATAAACGAATTGTCGAAAAATAAATTGCGTGACGGAACTGGAGCGGACAAACTTGTGACGGAAGCTGGTACTATCACAGATCAAAAAGAAATATGTGAAAGTTTCAATTTATACTTTTCGCCTTATCGGCTCAACCTTTGCACATATCTAAAAAATCAAAAACCCAAAAGTATCTCGAATCGTAGAAGAATGTACATTCATTGATATAACGGAATTACAGTCCTTGAAACCAGTAGCTATGATGGAAGATACGGATATTATAGATAATATTATGGGAACTATGACATATAACAAATTGTTTCCATCGAAGAATACTATATTTTTTAGTTAAGGTGAATCGTTATGGCCACAATCTCACCTGATGTTAACTAACGATATACCGCAAAATGGTGGACACGCTAAGCCTGTGGTGGGACTGGCTCACAAAGGCAATTGCCGAAACACACCTACAGGTATGCGGCGGCAGATTTGCAACTTGAGGGTGGTAGCTAGCCAAGCAAGGATTAGAAACTGCCCTACCATCATGCTTTGGTTTCATCACGAAGTTTTTTCGTCACCGAAAGCTCAAGCTTTGATTGTAGATAGATTCCAACCCACGTCCCTCAACGCGGCATCCGTACACACTACCAACTGAGCTATCAGCACTTCAAAAATTATACTTATTAATTAGACTTTAAATTGTTTGAACTTATTGTCGCCAGCAACTACATATAACCCTAATTTATTACTTAACCATAGTGCCAACCATATACGCGATGACAATTACTATACATATACAAAGTAGTTTTAGTTGAGAAGTTATTTGTTCTATTGAATTAGTAATAGGTAATGAGCAGGACAGTCCACCCGATAATATTGCGATGTATGAATGTACATAGAATCCAATAATATATAGGGATGTAGTTATAGGGTGGGTGTTTTATAGCAGAATAAAATTATAGAATGGCGTGGTTTATAAAGTCGAATAGTTAAAGCGCGATGCAAACGCGGCTCTGGGTTCAGTCGAAGTGAGGCGGTTGAGGTGTATTCATTATACGTAGTTGGAGCATGTGGTGCGTTGAAGGTGAATGTTGATGACCATCAAAGGAATGCCTCCTTAAACCAACATCAGAGTCACAAGTCTCGGACACCGTCTCGTGTTATCCCCTCTCTGCCACAACGATTAGATGTCATGATGTGCCCGGCATCCTTACGGTGAGCGTGGTTTGCTAAGAAATCCGTAATTATTCAGACATAGAGATTTATCCGATTAACCTTTTAAATTACTCGGCACACAATTTTATTTCTACAAACACATACATATATATAATAGTTATTTCACTTCAGTTGACATACTTAAGTTTTTTATCAACAATTTAAAATTACATTAAACAACTTAACACATTGTTTCAGCAGTTTTTTTACGTCAAATGATACTTTAATTTTGTATTATATAATCTCATCATTTATTAATTTTGTGATCACTACGAAATATTTCAAAGAATTCATAAGAAAAGTTAACTATTATAATTTACATGCAAAGCAACATTGCTTGACCTTTGTCACTAGCATCATGGCTAACTCGAAGATAGATAACGGGGTCATAACATTTTCCTTCGCATCAGTAAAACCTATAAGAGTGATATTTTTTTTTTGAATATAATTTTTTTCTAAACAATGAAACCCATTTTACTTTTACCTCCATTGTTCATTTCCTTTGTCCATTTAATGTGAGCTGGCAGCTCATCACCACAGCCTTAATTGAGTTTCCAGCATTATTGAACAAGTAATTTTAATAGCGTAGTGACTAAACCTAGTAATAAAAGCGGAACGAAAAGTCTCAACACCACATATAGTATTGTCCGTTTAGTATACACGGAATTACTACAGTTACTTTCTATTAAAGTGTTTTCATTGGTTTTTCATTTAAGTACTATATTTTTTACAATACTACGGTCTTCATTGAATAAATGGACACCAGGCATTTATCCTTGTAATACGTTTACTTAATTCAATGGTATATTGGTAAACCACGTAACAAGAATGAACCCTCGGGCTTTAAAAAGTTGTATCAGGTCGTGGTACAATTTTTTAGCTTTATCAACAAACGAAACAGATGAAATAGAATCGTCCATGTAAAAATGATGCACAGTAGCCAACGAGGCAGAGGGCCAGCCCGAGCACTCGTCGTTTGCAAGTTTGCACACAACGTGCATTAAAAGGTAAGCTGAACATACCGGGCCGAATGTTACGGAATTAAATGAATAGATCGGAATCGTTATTAGAATTAAATCTGTAAAGAATACGTTGAAAGTTGTGATATTTCGGAATATTATTTTTTAAACTAAATCTGACGTTTTATATGAATATGTTATATTGTGTTATGTGTGTGAATATGTTATGTTATGTTGTGAATATATTAAGACCTGCCGTATATGTAGAACTAACTGGCAAGCTCTCTGACTTTACCCTCGGGCTCACGGACGAAAGACGTGAGATGGTTTTGCAGTCGTCAGTCGATGCTAATAGATATCGGCAGCTCAATAGACAGATTTCTGTCTCTTAAACGCGACCTACGACGGTGTAATAACGATCGTATACAAGTAGCTATAGATCGAAACAGAGGCTCCAAGGTTTTCACTAGAGATTTGACTATTGGGTATAGCCGATTGACCAAGCTGAAGGCTGACGACGGGCGAATCATATCCTCCAGGCCTAAGCTCTTGAGGGAAGTCGAGCAGTTCTACCGACAGCTCTACACATCAACACGAAAACCCGCTCGAAATCTAGCCCAAGACCCGAGAGCCAGATTAATCCGACCCTTCACCGAAGATATCTCGGTCATCAGCCTGTACGAAATTCGAGTGGCTCTCAAACAGCTCAAGAACAACAAGGCGCCGGTTGATGACGGAATAACAGCTGGGCTTCTAAAGGCGGGTGAAAAACTGATCCTTGAGGTCCTTAAGATGCTCTTTTATTCCATTATAGTCGAGAGAAAAACGTCATAGGTGTGGCACAAAAATATATTGAAGCGATGATTTTTTTTTTTTTTTTTTTTTTTTTCGACCTGACTTACGCTGTTAGCCCCAAGGGCTTTAACAGCTTCACCGGACTTTTGGGGGCGAGTGCTGAGGGCACTCAGCCCCGAGGCAGCAGGCACAAGGGTGCCAGGACGGCCGAACCTCGGCTAGGACTGCTGCCGGTAAATGAAAAAGATTCATGATCCTGACTAACCAACAGGTTCTTTATTACTAAATTCGTGATACTAACTACGACCTTACCAGGTAAGCAGCTCAATGGCCGCGAGGGTAGTCCCTTACAGAACCGTGTACTTAACGTGTGAGTGTGCACGAATGGTATGCGGTGTGTTGATGTAATCTCAGTGATGTAGAGTGTCACTGTATCGCGCGAGCAGAGTCACTCGAGGGCTCCTGTCCGGAGGATCGAACCTAGGCTCAGGCGT
This sequence comes from Actias luna, assembly GCA_039707435.1. Classification (NCBI taxonomy): domain Eukaryota; kingdom Metazoa; phylum Arthropoda; class Insecta; order Lepidoptera; family Saturniidae; genus Actias; species Actias luna. Next base: position 7,203,915 of record JAZHAC010000006.1, on the reverse strand, counting down.
CTGCGGAAGGAGGCCGCGGCGGGTGTGCGGGAGCGAAATTATCCGCTCGGCCTCGGCGGCGAGGACGGCGGTTACGCGGACGTGTGCGCGGACACGTGCGATTGGTGGAGACGGCAGGAAGAAGCGCGTTTAATCTCGTTATTTTATCGACGGCGTCGGAGAAGCAGTTACGTGGCCGGCGAGCAAAGCCTTTGGCATGCGGATTGGAAGTGTAGCTAACTGCGTGTACTATTTTGGGGTTAGGATGAAGTTCGGCATTTGCAAAAAATTTCTTTGTAATGTCTTTAATATATGCATACATGGACGGAAGGTCCATGTCTCTATGGAGATCTACATTACGGACGTAAAACGGGGCTTGGACGGCTATGCGCATGAATCTGTTTTGCAATACTTGTAGTTTGCGAAGGGTGGTGCGTGAAGCGTGAGCGAATACGGGGCAACTGTAAGTAAGTATGGGACGGATGCATACTTTGTATATTGTGAGCTTATGTCTGAGTGCCATTTTGCTCTTAGAGGAGGTGAGATTGCGTAGCAGAACCATAGCCGTGGAGGCTTTTTTCTGAACGTAATCTATATGTTTGTTGAAGGTTAGGCGCCTATCTAAAACTACACCAAGATATTTAGTTTCATTAGCCCAGGGGATATTGACGTCGAATAGGTGTAATGTCTTTTTTATATCTCTCCTCGCGTGAGGATCGAACATGATAGAAGCGATGATAGCCTCAGTGGTAGTGTGCACGACTTCGCGTCAAGGGACGTGGGTTCGAATCCAAGCACTTACAATGAGCTTGAGCTTTTAGTGAAGGAAAACATCGTGAGGAAACCATAGCATGGTGGTAGGGCTTTTTCTAATGCCCGCCTGGGTAGCTACCACCCTCAAGTTGTAAACCTACCGCCAAATACCAATAGGTGTGTTCCGGCAGCAGCACTTGAGAGCCAGTTCCTCCACAGGTTTAGCGTGTCTACCAACTTGGGTCGTATCGTCACTTAAGATCAGATGAGATCATGGCCATAACGCTAAAAGTTAACTAAAAAAAAAAAAAAAAATGGTGGTCGGCTTTTTCACCATTCACATAACACCCTTTTGAAAAATTACAAACCCATTTCACTTCTGACTCATATCTAAAAGTTGTTTTCGAGAGTCCTCACAAACCGACTAGCGCACAGGCTCGACGACTTCCAGCCTCCCGAACAAGCTATAATCTACCCACTTGTTTATTGTTTGTGAACTGCGAAGAAGCCTTTGATTTGATTTGAGACCGCAGAAGACCTAAGTTGACAGTTATATATACCTTCGGCAAATCGTCCAACTTCAAGAAAGAAACGAAATCAATATATTCACACTGTGGTAAACACAACTATACAAGATATAGAAATTGAAAAAAAAAAAAAAATTGTAACCAGAAGTATTCAAAAGAGGCATTGTAAGGTTACTTATATTCCCGCTTTGCAGTAATTAAATTCGTTTATTGACAAAGATAACACAATTCGCATAGGCAGACGCTTAAGTATTATTGTTCAGCTAAACTTTACACAAAGACATCTTAGATTCTATTGTTCATTTATTAGTCGATAATGACCATATTTTATACTCTCACGCTGCCCTTCGTCTACTGCAAGCTTAGCTTAGGCAGAATTATTAGATTATCGCAGCTATTATAAGACAACGCAAAATTACTGTGATGTGTATTTAGTAGTATATTGATTAATTGATTGAAGCGTAGTGGTAGTGTGTAGAAACGCCGCGTCATGGGACGTGTATTCGAATCCAACCTAAAACCTACAATGAGCCTTTCGGTGAAGGAACACATCGCGAGGAAACCAAAGCATGGTAGTAAGGCTTTTTTTAATGCCCGCCTGGCTAGCTACCACCCTCAAGTTAAAAATCTGCTGCCAAATACTAATAGGTGTGTTCCGGCAGTGGCACTTGAGAGCCAGACTTTCTTATAAAGGCCGGCAATGCACATGCGATTCCTCTGGTGGCGCTGATCAGCGACGACGCTACACCCGCAACCGATGACACAATGCGAAATCAATGACGCTGTGCTAGAGCCGATCATGCGATCGGAACTCTCACTCACACAGGCCGCAATGCATATTAGTTACGGCTATAAAAATAGGTACATTAGAAAATATACTTCATATTCAACCTTCTGATTGGAAGTTTTATTTCTACGTAATCGACAAACTTTGGAGACCTTGGAGACTTACACTGTGATATGGAGAGGTGGTGAGATTCACTAATTGCTCGTTGCATTGTTGAGATGCACTGACCCGACGGCCAGGGAGACCTGTAGCAACGTTTGACCGCTGGCCGCCCGCGGTATAATACAGGGGCCCAATTGCGGCTAACCACCGTGAGAGGCTGCCCCACGATGCCGCGCATAATCTTGGATAGTCTCGTAGTGCCGGTTGGTGACCGGAAACGGGGTCCCGGCGAGCAATTCCAGGGGGTACGGGGGCCCTTCCGTCTGTCGGATCAGTGCATCTACGCTGTGCTCGAGTTGGTGTTTCGAGCCTGGAGGCTTTATGTCGCAGTGAATTTCTCCTTCTACACGTCTACTTATTTTTTTCTAAATTTTTTTATCGTTACCCATGACAGTGCCAAGAGTAATGAAAAATAGGTCCACAGCGGTGCACAACCCCGACGCCGCTTTCACAATGGAGTTCGCTAACATCCGCGGACTCCATACTAACTTAAATGCCGCCCACCATCGCCTAGATATGGCTCAGCCTGTTTTATTTTTTTTAACCGAGACACAGATCCGCCGTCCGGCCGACACATTCTATTTACAATACCCTGGTTACCAGCTGGAGGCACACTTTCAAACTAAAGCCGGGGTATGTGTGTATGTACGGTCGGATGTGTGTTGTCGTCGTTTGCACCTCATGGAGGACCCCTCCTCCTCCACCGTATAGGTGCACGTGAATCTCGGCGTTGAAAGCCGACTTCAAGCCGAAAGAAGACTTCAACGCACACCATGAACAGTGGTTAAATTCATCAAAAACCGACCATGCAGGACGAACTGCTCATGCATATGCTCTCACGCATGACCTGTCTAAGCTGGTGACCCAGTCCACCCGGATCCCAGACATAGCGGGTCAAGCGCCTTCCTTGCTGGACCTACTGCTGACTAGTCATCCTAACAAGTACAGGGTGTCTGTCAGTGCCCCATTGGGCAGCTTAGACCACAGTCTCGTTGTATCGTCGGTGCAACGTTCATTGCCTCTATGTCTATCTGAGACTAGGCGTAAGGTTTGGCACTACTCGTCGGCAGATTGGGATGGTATGCGAGATTACTTCGCATTCATACCCTGGAGGCAAAGGCGCTTTAATGGGAGAGATCTTTCTGCGACTGCCGAGGCAATTGCTGCCGAGATAGGACATGGAATGGAATATTACATTCCTTCGTCCGAAATTGTCAGTAATCGCCGCGGACGCTCTTGGTTTAGTTATGAATGCGAAGATGCTTTCAGTCAGAAGCAGTATGCGTACTGTGCTTGGATCAAGGGTCGCGCGAATAAAGATCCTAATCTCAACTCCCCTAAGGCAGCCTATAATAAGGCCACTAGGTTCTGCAAAAGCGCGTTGCACGGATTGGCCAAAAGTTGGTCCACCAGCCAATCAATAGTCGCGCCTACTGGGGGCTGGCGAAGTCCGTCCAGGCAAATTTCTGGCGATCCTCTCTGCCGCCTTTGCGATATCCGAACGGATCACTGGCTCATGAATCGCAGAAGAAAGCCACCTTATTGGCCAACATCTTCGCAGACAACTCCCGACTCGACGACAGTAACGCGCAACCGCTCACAACACCTAACAGTGGTATCTCGATGCCTGAGGTTCGCATCAGACAATCAGACAAAGAGACGTACGCCGTGAGTTGCTTTCACTCGATGTCTGGAAGGCCAGTGGTCTGGATGGTATTCCACCAATTGTGCTTAGAAAGTGTGCAGCCGAGTTGTCCCCTGTATTAACACGCTTTTACCAACAATCCTACATCTCTGGTGGCGTGCCCCGCGTTTGGAGAGAGGTCAACGTGCAACCAATTCCAAAAAAAGGTGTCCGTTCAGACCCCATTACTACCGCCCAATCGCTGTAACCTCAACGTTGTACAAAGTCATGGAATGCATATTAAATGACCAACTTGTGCGCCACCTAGAAGATCACCCTCTTATCTATGATCGTCAATACGGCTTTCGTTCGAACCGATCAACGGGGGATCTTCTAGCGTACATATTGCACCGTTGAGGGAAAGCGATTGACAAACATGGCGAGGCACTGGCTATTGGTTTAGATATAGCCAAAGTTTTCGATAAGGTTTGGCACCGTGGACTTCTCTCCAAACTCCCGGCTTTCGGACTCCTCGACAATTTGTACCGATGGATCTCCAGCTTACTGCATGAGCGCAGATTTCGTGTCGATATCGAATCTTCTTACTGTAAGACAACTTTTTCACGTAAAGCCTATCCTTACCACGTACGGTCGATAATGTATGATCTTAATACTCACTTCAATAAATGACGCAAGCATCATGTATGTGAGATACTTTCACTCCATCTCCAATTTTCACAGAAACTCTTCTGTTTTTTAGATCCTCATATCAAATCATTATACATACTTACACGTTCATACCATAATACGCAAAGTCTAATATAAGTAGTTCCTTAAGAACCGTGTTGGGTCTATTTTTTTGTGCATAACAATAAGAGAATTTTAGGAAATATTAGAGACCGAGGATCTGTATGCCTGTAGTTCAGGTTATCCCACCTTTTTTAGACTTCTGATCTCACACAAATTGTAACTGTCTTTATTTCCATTGTTTTTGCTGCTGCTTTTGTCAACAAATTTTTGTACTTTTTTCTATAAGTGTGAAATAAAAAAATAATAATATTAATCGTGTCACTAATGTCTTTCAGACTAAATGTTTATATCGAATCACTATAATCAATTCAAACGAACTAGGTTACGAGTTTCTTTAGTTACAAACATACCAACGGACAGACAGAAAGACCAAGAGACTTTAGAAAATGTTACAAATATACAAAAAAAAAAACACTAAAACAAAGTTAAATAATTTGTAATAAGTAATTTAAACAATAGATAAGGAGTCCTTAGGACACGAGTTCTTTATGCTGATATACTTTTGAGTCGGAACTACGTATTTAATTAAATAAATATACTTCATAATATTAACCAAGCGTTACAAACTACATTTAGGTGTCTAATATGTGTATATTTTATAAACTGATTTATACAAAAACGTATAATCACATAATTATACACACTTATTTCTTTAAGCATATTTTTATAAAATAAATTTCAGTAGCTCCGGAATTCACAAGGTGCAGTATATTAGTAGTACTTACTTACATACTTGTTGATGTGTCCGCGTCTCCGTATGTGCTCAATCATACATACGCAATAAAAAGCTGGGTACAACTATATTTACGTCGAATGTATACATCGGAAAGGACGTCATCATTTGTTGCAAAAATACAACAATTCGGGAATTGATAGCGTCTGTGGCTATAAGGAACCTTCCATGTTTGATACAGTATTTAAGTACACGTGCTATACACATTTGTTATATTAGTTGAAAACATCATCATTATTCCAAATCCTGATACATTTTATTGCTTTGCAAAAAAGTATCATAATAACTTCACAATTTGTAGCATTTTTTATTAAATTGTTACAATACCTTCGTACACCGAATAATATGCGCACTTGTTTTATCAGTGGTATTAAGGGTATTTCTGAGTGGTGTTATTCTTCGTAGAATTAGATTTTACTCCATCGACTGAAATTATGTTTCATCTTCAGCTACATCATCACTTTACATAATATAAGTGTGGCCAAACGCTAAAACTATGAATGATTTAATAAAGAGATCGTTTGTAATATTTTTGGGATATTCGCTAACTCCCGAAACAATTATAAGTCCCTTGAATAATTTGAATAGTTTAAATATCAGAAGAAAAAAAACTCATGTGTGGAGATTTCAGAAGTGCCTTTTTTATGTAAATCTTAATAACTATTCAAAAATTCAGAAGAGGATCCCAAAGAAATTGTTTGATAGTCGGAAAAGATAACATGAATCTATCAGTTCATTTATTTTGTAATAGTGCTATCATTAACATATTGCAAAAGTTTATATTGTTAAATATACGAGAAATATTTTGGTGACTTTTTTTATACCCCTTGGTAAGACACATTTTGATTTTACTACATTTGATTGATATTGGTGTTAAACTGTGTGCGCGAAAACGCCACCATGTCGGTTCGACTCCAGGATCGGAGCTCGAAACCAATTAAACTGCAGAGAGGTGTGAGACAGGGAGCTATCATATCTCCGAAACTGTTCACAACTGCGTTGGAAGACGTCTTCAAGCTTCTGGATTGGGACGGACTTGGCATGAACATAAATGGCGAGTACATCACCCACCTTTGGTTCTCCGACGATATCGTGGTCATGGCAGAATCACTGGAGTACCTTAGTACAATGCTTGTTAGTCTCAAATTCCTCAATACTCTATACATATACCGCGATGTAATGTTTAGGTGAGTATTGCTTGGTAAATTATCTATTTTAAAACTAGTATTCTTACTAATCTTAAACATACCTATAATCTATACATACAAACATCAATCTCAATACAAATACACATGAAATACACGAAGGAGACACAAAAAACCTACTCGGCACAATCATTACCCGAACTTCCACTAATCCATGGCAATAGATGTGTGCGTCCCCAACGGTAGACGTCAATCACAAAGTACGCCTCATAATATAATTTATTTCAAAATAACACGTTCTTTCTTATTTATCAATACGTCTCAATACTTGTATTAATATATCTCAATATTTATAATCTCAACATTTATAATCTCAATACTTATAATCTCAATACTTATAATCTCAATACTTATATTCTTGATGCTTATATTCTCAAAACTTATATTTATATAACACGTAATCAATCTATTCTCGATACTTATGTTAACACGTAATCAATTAATATATTTCAATAGTTATATTAACACAAAATGTACTACTAACTTGTCCGGTACAACTCAATACCCGAACTCTCCAGTGCGCTTGGGCTAGAGCTTTCGTGCGTCGCTAACACATTACTACATCTTAATACTCAATACTTATATTAACACGTTGCGATTAATATATCTCAATATTTATACAAAATGCACTATCAACTTGTCCGGTACAACTCAATACCCGAACTCTCCAGTGCGCTTGTGCGCGTCGCTAACATCTTATAGTACACTAATGTACTGTCTATTTGTCCGGTACAAATCAATACCTGAACTCTCCAGTGCGCTTGGGCTATAGCTTTAGTGCGTCGCTAACAATAACATAGGTTAAAAAAATATTACTAATAACTATTATAAATGCATATACGAAAAGATAATATTGCATTTTATTAACATTAGTTATCACAATCTGTGTAGTACATATTTTGATGTTGCGGAATTCCGAAACCTCTGAATTAGAACAAATAAAATCAAAGAACCAGAACGTTGGCGTAAGGAAAAGAGAATCAAACATAATAAAAACAACAATTTAGTTACAAGCGGGTGAACTTTAATCGATAATTTATTAATATCTCTCTTTTATTTCCGCCATGAAACCATATATATAATCACATTTTACAGGACAATAATAACAAAGTCTATTCTTCTAGAATTGCAAACATGAATTTTGTAAGTAAAAATAATATTTCCTCTTTATATATGATAAGATTGTAACAATTACTAGCGAGCGAAGCCATGGTAATAAACTACTCCCGAACGACAATGCGTTTTTATAATAGACAATTAATTGTATTTCTAAAACATTTTAAACGAGAAATCATATATATATAATCAGAAATCTTATGCATTTCTAAGTAGTGTAGTAGTAATCTACGTGATCGACAAAAATGTACTTCGTAAGTTATAGATTTTTTTTCTGTTTATTGATTTGAGCCCAAAAAAGTAACACGGTAAACTTAGCGAGGAAGTGACTCTCAAGTGCAACTATCGGAAAACATATATAGTTGCTTGGTGAAACGTTTTCAAGTAAAAGATACGATGCCATTGCAACATGCTGAGGTCGCAAGTTTTTTTTTTTTCATTTAAAGCTTAGCAGCAATGTACATTTTCAACGTATTTTAACCAAAGCGATCAATTGCTTCGGTCTTGGTATATTTTTTAATGAAACAGTTAAGTAAATAGAATACAAATAAATAACTATACCTGGACCTCTGCGCTTGTTTATTAGTGCACATTATATTATCTGTATTAATAAATATATAGTTCTCTATGTACGTCTATTTTTTTCCAAGTTTCGTAATTGACGTGCATTCTAAAAGATACTTATCACTATTTTAATATAAATACGTTTGAGTTTTAATGTTTGAAAACGATGGCAAGATTCAGTTTGTATTTGTGACGTAACTAAACAGTTGACAACCATACTGAAACTATGTTGAAATGTTTTTTGTAATGAATGAAATGTTAAGTATTGCGATGTTTTTGTAAAAATGGAATCAACCTAAGAAACCTAAGAAATCATTAAAATGGAATCATACTATTAATAGTATTTACTGCTTTCTAATACTGCAGTGTTTAGTAATAGTTTTTCAATTCACTTTTTTCTATTATGAAATCTGCCTATATAGGCAATTTCGCCAAAGTCAAATGTTAAAGGTTCTATACGACACAATTCAAGGACATAAAGTATCAAATAATAAGTAATCAAACTCTGAACAATTATTTGTGGGTCACACAAATTATTGTCTTGTGCACTAATCAGACCTAAAGCATTTCGGGGCGGCGTTTGCAGCAAGGCAACTGCTTCAACCGTTTGGCCAACCGTGCAGTTTTATTTCTTTACTCTGTTTTTGTTACTAAAAAGATTAAAAATTAAATTGTAAAGGTTATCATATATCCTATGATATGATTTTATATCTTAGAAATCTTAGTTATTCATTACTTTATATATAAAATTATGTAGGTTATTTATAATCGGTAGCATTTATACACTTTTATTAATACTATTCATATTACATGAAAACTTCTAGTAAACTAAGCATACCCTTCTATATGTAGATAGCTATAAAAATAACGATAACGATGTCTAATAGAAACTATTGTAACAGCTATCATTATGCCTACTTGCTAGAGAAAAACAATTCATCATAAAAAAAAACTATTTCTAAAGGTCTAACAATATGGTATTATTCTATGTTTGACCGTATTTTTAAAAAATAATATTGTTTATTCATTGGTTTATCATTAAGTTTTACATGCCATTAAAAAAATTAAGTGCTTTAATTAACCGAATTCAATAAAGGAGGAGTGTTCAGCAGTATGTAGTGTTTTTTATTTGTATTACACGGTATCTTCGTCATTTTTCTATCTATTTTAGTGATTATTTTTAATTTGAATCAGTATTACTCAGGGTTAGTCCCTTTTAAATATGAAAAAAAAATACTATCCCTAAGAGAAGTAATTAGGGCAGGAAAATCACTTGTTAAATTTTCACCCACTTCTCTTCTACGAATGTACTTGGATTATAGACCGACATTAATAATTAATATTTTTGAATTAGGTAATATTTCAAATATTGAACTCATAAAAATTTGATGAATATTTTCCTACTCTAAGGGTAGTAAATAAAAGGACAAACAGTGCTTATATGAATTTCTGTCATTTTCTGACAGCCGATTTTAATAAAAACATGGCAAAAGCTGCTTTTGCTATAAAAATAAAATGCATAAATAGCAGTATCTCCTCAACGGTTAACTACAGCTATATTGTGTTTGGGTTGATATGACTTGTTTTGACAAATACATATAGGGTTCTGACTGTTATAAAAAAACCGAAGCCAAAGAATGAGTGGAAGCTGGGTATAAGAATCAATACTCGCTATCATATAAATTTTCCAGGGCTATTAAACGTTACTGTTTTACCGAACGAAAAGTGTGTTACGTGTTTTTTACTATATTCTAATAGTTTTAATTTCAACGTTTATAATTTTAGTTAAAGTACGTAATGATGGTGGCTTGCGTCGTACTGGCCTTTGCTTCTGCCAGAGCCAGTGCTAATGCAGAACCAGAAGCTATGGAAACTCAACAATCTGCACCTGCACCAAACGAACTTGTATGGATGATGGACGGTCGATAACGAAGACATTTAATACAAACACTACAAATGTTATTTCAATTTCTATTTAAAATTGTAAATTTTCTATTATGAAATATTACAACTTGCAAAATGCAAAATGGTATTTTATTTTTTTTAATAAATTTACATCTTATACATCTGAGTTTTTATTAAATGCATAGACAAAATTACTGTGATGTGTATTTAGTAGTATATTGATTAATTGATTGAAGCGAAGTGGTAGTGTGTAGAAACGCCGCGTCATGGGACGTGTGTTCGAATCTAATCTAAAACCTACAATGAGCATTTCAGTGAAGGAAAATATCGCGAGGAAACCATAGCATGGTGGTAGGGTTTTTTTTAATGCCCGCCTGGCTAGCTACCACCCTCAAGTTAAAAATCTGCTGCCAAATACTAATAGGTGTGTTCCGGCAGTGGCACTTGAGAGCCAGACTTTCTTATAAAGGCCGGCAATGCACATGCGATTCCTCTGGTGGCGCTGATCAGCGACGACGCTACACCCGCAACCGATGACACAATGCGAAATCAATGACGCTGTGGAAGAGCCGATCATGCGATCGGAACTCTCACTCACACAGGCCGCAATGCATATTAGTTTCGGCTATAAAATTAGGTACATTAGAAAATATATTTCATATTCAACCTTCTGATTGGAAGTTTTATTTCTACGTAATCGACAAACTTTGGAGACCTTGGAGACTTACACTGTGATATGGAGAGGTGGTGAGATTCACTAATTGCTCGTTGCATTGTTGAGATGCACTGACCCGACGGCCAGGGAGACCTGTAGCAACGTTTGACCGCTGGCCGCCCGCGGTATAATAACGGGGCCCAATCGCGGCTAACCACCGTGAGAGGCTGCCCCACGATGCCGCGCATAATCTTGGATAGTCTCGTAGTGCCGGTTGGTGACCGGAACGGGGTCCCGGCGAGCTATTCCAGGGGGTACGGGGGCCCTTCCGTCTGTCGGATCAGTCCATCTACGCTGTGCTCGAGTTGGTGTTTCGAGCCTGGAGGCTTTATGTCCCAGTGAATTTCTCCTTCTACTCCTTCTACACGCCTTCTTCTTTTTTTCTAAAAATTTTTATCGTTACCCATGACAGTGCCAATAATAATGAAAAATAGGTCCACAGCGGTGCACAACCCCGACGCCGCTTTCACAATGGAGTTCGCTAACATCCGCGGACTCCATACTAACCTAAATTCCGTCCACCATCGCCTAGAGATGGCTCAGCCTGCTTTATTTTTTTTAACGGAGACACAGATCCGCCGTCCGGCCGACACATTCTATTTACAATACCCTGGTTACCAGCTGGAGGCACACTTTCAAACTAAAGCCGGGGTATGTGTGTATGTACGGTCGGATGTGTGTTGTCGCCGTTTGCACCTCATGGAGGACCCCTCCTCCTACACCGTATGGGTGCACGTGAATCTCGGCGTTGAAAGCCGACTTCAAGCCGAAAGAAGACTTCAACGCACACCATGAACAGTGCTTGAATTCGTCAAAAACCGACCATGCAGGACGAACTGCTCATGCATAGCTCTCACGCACGACCTGTCTAAGCTGGTGACCCAGCCCACCCGGATCCCAGACATAGCGGGTCAGGGGTGCGAAGTCAGGAAACCTCCACGTGGTGCACCCTGGGCGTCGGCCAAGCAGATCGGCGGCAGATATCCTGACCTGAGAGTGGCATGTGCGCGGCGCTCTCAGTACCGGGCTAGGGCCGATGAGGGATCACTTATAGCCCCAAGGGCCCAGTACCGGACAGCGGCTGGCGGGGCTGGTGTTTTGATATACTAGTCCCGGCAGGCGTACCGCAAACTAGCCTGAAGAAAGTGTAACAATGGAGGACGCAAAGTTTAAAAGTGCAATATCCTAGGAGGGTATCCTAACGGGAGAATACCTCTCCGAGCAATCCTCGGACAAAGCAAACGGACAACTGAGAATGCAAGTAACATGACGATCCCGGCTATGAAGCAGATTACTGCTACACCTGTAGTTGTTCTGCTGAGAGACGCGACTATTGACGCTCTCTTGGCCAGCACACCAGGTAGCTTTTTGCGAGCGGAATGTGTACAGAACCCGGACAAGAATGGATTAGTTGTGGATGGTCCGGACCTGGACATTTACAGACCTGCCCCTGAGTCTTTGTGGGTTCCTCAAGATATTGAGTTGCTCGATCCTGCAATCTTGAGGGTACTGACGGAGACTATGGTGGCGGCGATTTACGACGTTTGCCGGAAGTCGAAAAACTTAAAAGGGGGTTGCATTCGGGACCTGAAGGTGGCGGCCCGGACGCTGAAGGAGGTAGTAGATACCGCCCTCACTAGAACTGTAGCCGAAGAGACTCTCTGTCTTCGTCGAGTAACGTGAAAACTTCGCCAGGAGATAGAGGAGTTAAAGGCGGAAAATGAGGTGTAGAGAGGTCGGGAGTTATTATAATAAATGAAATACGTGTTTGTTGTACGACGTATATTTAAGGACTGCCACACTGAATACATGTTAAACACTTACACACTACATCACCCTTCATAAGCAAAAAAAAAAAAATATTCTAATACATTTTTTTTTCTTAAGATATATAAGGTTTAGTACGGTTTTTATGAACCATTTCTACATTACTATTATTTAAAAATTTAACATTAGGTCCATCTTCTTCAATGACAACATACGGTCCGTTATACAATCTGTCTATTTTTTTAGTACTTTCATTCCTTATTAAAATTAAATCACCCGTCTTATAACTAATACAATTTTTGTTTTTATCATAGATGTTCTTTCTTTCTAACTTACTATCTATTAACCTTTTTCTTGCATCCCTATGTGCTAACTGAAGTGTATATTTTAATTCTAAAGCATAATTATCCGTATTATACAATGGCTCTAATTCATTTTTTAATCTACTCGGAATATTACACGGCTTACCAAATACAAGCTCGTAGGGCGTATAGCCAGTTGATGTGTGTATTGTGGTGTTAAAAGAAAAACACCAAAAAGGAAGCCAATGACTCCAAGTGTAAGAATTTTCCTCACACTGGATACGCAAGAAGTTACGTAAGTTTTTATGTGTGTTTTCTAATGCTCCTATACTCTGATGGTGGTAAGCAGTGGAGTATATTTTTTCTATTTCTAATAACTTACATATTTCCGCCATCGTTGAAGACATAAACTCAGTACCGCGATCCGTTGCGATTACTTTCGGTACGCCATACCTTAAAATAAAATTACTTACTAAAGACTTTGCTACGACAGCTGTTTCCTTTGTTGTTATTGGGTAAGCTTCAACGTATTTTGTAAGTTCGCACTGGAGAGTCAATATATATTGATTACCTTCATCATCCTTGTCTAGGGGTCCAACAAGATCTAGAAAGATCTTTTCAAACGCTGCGCTCGCTGTGGTTGTTATAACCATAGGCTCCTTGTAGCTAGGTGAGTGCTTCATCAGCTGACATTTAGTACACTTACTCACATAATTTCTGACGTCGCTCTCGAGTTTTGGCCAGTAGTACTTACTCTTAATGTTGTTCACCATTCGTCGGACGCCGGCATGTCCACTCGAAGGCAATAAATGATAATCATTTAATATGACTGTCATCTCATCTTTATCGGAGATTCTCCTTACATTCCTTAATATATGAATACGAGGTGGTGGTGGTCCGGACCACTCTTTCCTACTATCTATTTCTTCGCATAATTCTTTTATAAATTCCTCGTTACTTCTTTCTTTAATAATACAAACTTCTTTTACATTTATTTTCTTACAAAACTCACTTAAAATATTCACAAATACGTCTCGCGTGAATTGTGACATATAATTAAGGTTAATGTAAATAATTAATTGATTTTCTATATAAGCTAAACACTTTTCTTCTTTACTTATTAATTTTTTTTCTCTAAGTTTATCTAATTATTTACCTTCTATACACTTCATTTCTACTGCGTCAACTGGTTTCTTTAATATCTCCACGATTTTTGGTTGATCAGGCCTCAAATCTGTGGGTTTACTAGAAAAATCCAATGACCTCCGTTCCTCATTTAATTTTTTACTCTGTGCTCTGGTTGTTACAAGTATAGTTTCACTAAGATTTTTAAATCATTTGAAGTTAATGTTATTCTACTTAGTGCGTCTGCTATTACGTTATCTTTTCCTTTTATATAAATGATTTTATAGTCATATTCTTCTAACTGTTACCTGAATTTCAATAATCTGCTTGAGGGGTCTTTTATACTAAATAAGTATATTAATGGCTTGTGATCTGTCATGATTGTGAATTTTCTACCAAATAAATATGGTCTAAAGTACTTTACGCTCCATACTACCGATAATAGTTCTTTTTGGATTGTTGGGTAATTCAATTCTGCCTTATTCAACGGTCTACTCGCATACGCGATTGGTTTTAAATCTTTATTACATAAAACTGAACCTACTGATATGCCCGACGCATCTGTCTGAAGTATGAATTCATTCTCTGTTGAAAAATCTGGGTATTGTAAGATAGGAGGAGATGTAAGCGCTTGTTTTAAAATTTCAAAAGAAGTTTTACAGTTTTCTGTCCAATCAAATTTTATGTTTTTTCTACAAAGTTTGTTCAATGGAATTGTAATGTCTGCAAATTGTGGAATGAATTTACGGTAATAATTACACATAGCAATAAATCGTCGTACATCGTCTGAACACTGTTTGATTATGTATTTCTACTACTTTGATTATGTATTACTAAATTTCTACCTATTATAATTAAATCATCCATATACGTAATGCATTTCTCAAAATTTAGTCCTGACATTGCAATTGACATAATACGAGAGAAAGCACCTGGGCTAATTTTTAACCCCATTGGTAACCGTCTCATCTGATACTGACCTGTGCTAGTTGTGAAGGCTGTTACGTTTCGGCTATGTGATTCAAGGTCTACTTGATAATAACTTTGAGATAAATCTAAATGACTAAAATAAACACAACCGGAAAGGGAATCTAATATCTCTGTAATGTTTGGCAGTGGGAATTTATCATCTTGTATTGTTTCATTTATTTTTCGATAATCAACAACTAACCTCCACTTTTTATTATTATTTTCAGACTTCTTTGGAACTAATAGAACGGGACTATTCCACTCACTATTAGTTGATTCTATTATTTCATCATTTAACATCTGCCTTACTTGTTTATCAATTTCTGATTTTGTAGACTGCGGTAGTCTGTATGGTTTTGTGTAAATGGGTGTACTACCTGGCTTTAAGTTAATAGATTGTTTCATAATGTTAGTTGTACTCAGCTTGTCACCTTCTAAATGAAAAACGTCTGCATATTTTGCGCAAATCTGTTCAATCGTTTTTTGTTCGTCAGGTTGTAAATAATTTAAATTCAAGATAGATAAAAGCCTTTTTACACGGTTTGCATGTGTTTCTGTAGCGCTATATTGACAAATAATGTAGTCCGATAAATTTTCTAATTCGGGTCTAAAATATGGTAAGCTAATATCTTCGTCACACGTATTTAAAATTTTAATAGGTATTTTTCCATTTTTCGGTTGTACTATACTTCCTGCCATAAATAAGTTTTCTGATAACTGTGCTGGTATAACTACGTAAGCATTTTGTGAATCTGATTGAACTGTTACAAAATGAATTGATTCACTTCTGCGTGGCAAATATAGATCTTTATTGTGATCGCTATTCTGGTACATTATTATTGAAACCTCTTTGTTATTCCTTTGTAATGTTAAAACGTTATTTGATAAGTCTATGTTTGCATTATATGTTCTAAGAAAATCTAAGCCAAGAATTCCGTCGGCCTGACACGGCATGTTGTTTAAAACATGAAACCTATATGAAAACATTGTTGTTTGATACGGCTCTGTGTGTGAGCTAAGTTGTAATTGCAAGTCAGCTAATTCACTGGAATAAATGTTACCACCTATGCCTTTGATTGTTGTATCGTTACATTGTAACGTAATATACGATAATGTTGCCCCTGTATCTATCAAGAATGAACATGACTTGTTACCTATTTTTAATTTAATGCAATCTAACCCCTGGCATGTTAGTATTTTATGCTCGAAAAAACGTATTTAGACTATTTAACTCACGGTTTTCTGTCGTACTCGTACTCTCTTGCTGGTTAGCAACATATGCAGTTTGTTGTCTGTTGTCACGACCACGAAATTGACGATATTGACCTCTAAAACTACGTCCTCGTCTGTAACCTGTCTGTAATTGAAATCTTTGATTATTATTACCTCGTCCTCGATTGTAGGAATTGTTACTCCATCCTCTATAATTTGAAGAATTGGCACGCCCACGATAGAAATTAGTATTATGATAATAATTATTGTTATTACCTTGACTGTAAATCCCTCGGCCGCGATTATTCTGCCATCTTCTTTCGCCCCTGGGCTTACCTCTTAAATGCATTACCGCTTGCTGAGTTGATTGGGCTGATTCTTCATCTTGTGCTGCTCGAATAGTTTCCTTCAGCTGCTGGTAATCGCGAGCCGCAATTATGGTACCAAGTCTCCTATTCCGCAAGCCATCTGAAAAACGTTTTATTGCGTATTTTTCATTTATCGGCTGTAAAATGTTACTCGCTGCCTCGTTGTCGTTACTTTGGGATATTGTTAAGTTAATAAAAAGTTCTTCCAATTTATTACCGAACTCTGATATAGTTGAGTCATTCTGTGATAAATTATTCATTTGCAAGAGTAAAGAATTTGCTGATTTTTTTGTTAAAAGAAATGATTTCATATCTGTAATTAAAAGATTTACACTGGAATAGTCCGACTTTAATTTTAATTTTGCTAATTTTGTTATTCTAGTCTTAAGCACAAAAATAATCAGCATTTTCTTATCTGTTTCTGAGGTTAAGTAAGAATCGTGCATTTCAATACCTTGTATTATTTTTTCCGTAGTCTCCTCATTACCATCCATCACAGGAATAAGTGAGCTCGCCGTTTTTAAATCGAAACTAGCCATGTTTTCAGATGATTTAGAGTCACTGTAACTTAATATTTTTATATAAGATTCTTCTATTAATTTACATAAATCGTCAATCAATAGCCCTGAATATTCAGTAATTAAGTATTTTACATCCAAATCTCTTATATATATTTTATATGAGGTATACAATTCTTTAGCTTTCCTTATTTTAATTTGACCTACTTCTTTCAACCTCCTGTCTGGACCTAATTTTCTAAGACTTACCCTGATATTATCTAATTCTTGATATATTTTGTTTAACTGTATTTCCATAGATCACAACTAATTTCTAAAAATATTTTTTTTTTTTTTCTATCACTTAAAGTTCCTAAAATATTTATATATGCGGCAGATATCCATTCGAAGATTTGTTTTAGATTACACGCATTTTTTATTCACATTCACACTGTATGCACTTTACACTAATAACACGTCGTAAGTACTCACACGAAGGCTTCTCAAGATACAATATCTTCTCCAGTAGGGCGACCTCGTCCCTGGATCGACATCCGTTCTTGCAGTCGTCTAATGAAGTTTGCTTGTATACCGTCTCCTATGGCTGCACGCATCCAGTCACTATGACATCTCTTGTACTGGGCATATAGGATGTACAGAACCGCCAATGCTGCGACTACGACCATTACTCCCAATAATATATTGGTGGTTTGAAAATGCGTAGATCCATCGGTATTATTCTCTGCGCCGTGCTGTGTAATTATTGTTTCCTTATTCTCACAAAGGCACTTACTGCACTCTTTTCCCATTTTTAACGAGAAGAGGAAAAAATAAATCTAGTCGTAAATTATATCCTTTACAGTCTAAAGCTTGCCTTGTAGTGCACGGTGGCGACTCGGTCCCACGGTAACTTGCTGATCCGCACATTTTTATGTCGCGTCGTCGAACACCCGACACCGGGCCTCTGGCAGGGTCGCCATGTAGAGAGGTCGGGAGTTATTATAATAAATGAAATACGTGTTTGTTGTACGACGTATATTTAAGGACTGCCACACTGAATACATGTTAAACACTTACACACTACAGAGGGGTTGCGCACTGTTCCAAAAGAGGCAATACCACCATAGCCGGTACCACCACAGGCGCAATTGCCTACAGATATTTTGCCCTCCTCATTGCTGAGAGCGATGACGGAAGCGTTTACGCAGATGGAGAGATCACTAGAGGGGGTCATAAATGCTCGCTTTGAAGCTCTTGAAGGCCTGATTCCATCTAGACCTGAGTCTCCTATAACGTTCGTGACGAATATGTCTCCCGCACAGGCTCCTATGGTAGAACGGACTGAATCAGCAGCTTCTGGACCCATCACAATGCCAACGGCAGCTAGAGAGGCAGATCGGACGACTGTCACTCTTTGCAAAAAGCGTAGCAAGGCCAAAAAGACGAGGTCCACACCATTGACGTAGAAACCAGCGCCAGTAATGACTTCCGCCCCTCCTAGGAGTAGGCCAAAATCTAAAACTAAGGCCAAACCCCTGCTGCGCCGCGCTCGGCCGCTGTTGTTATTACGCTACGACCTGACGCGGTGGCAGAGGGGCTTAGCTATGCGCAGGCCCTCTTGAGGGCGCGAGAGAAAATCCCACCGTCGGTGGTGGATAATGAGATGGCTCTACGAGAGTCTGCTACAGGTGCCAAGATAATAGAAATTCCTGGTACCCAGAGTTCAGAACAAGCAGATAGGCTGGCTAAGTACCTCAAGATGGCACTCGATGATGTGGCTACAATAACCCGGCCCGTAAAAAAGATTGGAATCCGCGTCTTACGGCTGGACGACTTAGTGTCGCTTGAAGAAGTTATTACGGCGGCGGCACTAAAAGGTGGCTGTGAGACAGCCCAAATTAAGGCTGGTAATTTTTGGACTTGTGGAAGGGGTATAAGAGCATTCCATCTTTCGCTCCAGGCTACTGCTGCTAAAGCTCTTGCTGAAGCAGGGCGTCTGAAGATTGGGTGGAGTACGGCACGAATATGCCTTATGGAAAGTCGACCCATGCGCTGTTTCCGGTGCATGGGTGTAGGCCATACTCGTCCACTCTGCCCGTCTACTGGCAGGCTGGCCATAGAGCCGCTGAGTGTTCGGCAACGAAGCTCAACTTAGCTCTGTGTGTCGAATCCGGGCACCCGGCAGAGCACTATATGCCCTCTCCAAGAAAGCAAGAGCACGACCTGTGCCGTCAAGGCCTCCATATGGCCTCACGTAGACGAGGATGGTAGTTGAGGGTGTCATACACCTCCTCCTACTATCCGCGCTGAACCAAGGGGAGATGGGTCGGGGGGCCCAGCTTCCCATTGCACTGGCTCAGCCGTCTGGGGAACAGTTGGGGTGTACCAAGCTGTTCCTCTTTAGCGCCGGGGCCCAGTTGGGCCAGCCGCAGAGGCGACGTGGTGATTACCAGTTTGGACCCGGGTCGTCCCAATTTATGCGGCAGAGGTACACCGTGGAGTTTTAGTGGGTATTACCGGTTCACACCGGGTGAGTCCCACATAAGCCGCTCGTCCCCCCCCCCCCGGGGCGAGTGGGTATCCATAAATGGATTTCTCCACGAAAAAAAAAAAAAAAACAGCGGGTCAAGCGCCTTCCTACTGCTGACTAGTCATCCTAACGAGTACAGGGTGTCTGTCAGTGCCCCATTGGGCAGTTCAGACCACTGTCTCGTTGAATCGTCGGTGCAGCGTTCATTGCCTCGATGTCTATCTGAGACTAGGCGTAAGGTTTAGCACTACTCGTCGGCAGATTGGGATGGTATGCGAGATTACTTCGCATTCATACCCTGGAGGCAAAGGTGCTTTAATGAGAGAGATCTTTCTGCGACTGCCGAGACAATTGCTGCCGAGATAGGACTTGGAATGAAATATTACATTCCTTCGTCCGAAATTATCAGTAATCGCCGCGGACGCCCTTGGTTTAGTCATGAATGCGAAGATGCTTTCAGTCAGAAGCAGTATGCGTACCATGCTTGGATCAATGGGTCGCGCGAATAAAGATCCTAATCTCAACTCCTTTAAGGCAGCCTATAATAAGGCCACTAGGTTTTGCAAAAAGGCTTACGCAGGAGCAGACGCTCAGCGCGTTGCACGGATTGGCCAAAAGTTGGTCCACCAGCCAACCAATAGTCGCGCCTACTGGGGGCTGGCGAAGGCCGTCCAGGCAAATTTCTGGCAATCCTCTCTGCCGCCTTTGCGATATCCAAACGGATCACTGGCTCATGAACCGCAGAAGAAAACCACCTTATTGGCCAACATCTTCGCAGACAACTCCCAACTCGATGACAGTAACGCGCAACCGCTCACAACACCTAACAGTGGTATCTCGATGCCTGAGGTTAGCATCAGACAAAAAGACGTACGCCGTGAGTTGCTTTCACTCGATGTCCGGAAGGCCAGTGGTCCGGATGGTATCCCACCAATTGTGCTTAGAAAGTGTGCAGCAGAGTTGTCCCCTGTATTGACACGCTTTTCCTAACAATCCTACATCTCTGGTGACGTGCCCCGCGTTTGAAGAGAGGTCAACGTGCAAACAATTCCAAAAAAAGGTGACCGTTCAGACCCCATTATTACCGCCCAATCGCTGTAACCTCAACGTTGTACAAAGTCATGGAATGCATATTAAATGTCCAACTTGTGCGCCACCTAGAAGATCACCCTCTTATCTATGATCGTCAATACGGCATTCGACCGAACCGATTAACGGGGGATCTTCTACCGTACATATTGCACCGTTTAGGGGAAGCGATTGACAAACATGGCGAGGCACTGGCTATTGGTTTAGATATAGCCAAAGCTTTCGATAGGGTCTGGCACCGTGGTCTTCTCTCCAAACTCCCGGCTTTCAGACTCCCCGACAATTTGTGCCGATGGATCTCCAGCTTAC
Organism: Actias luna; assembly: GCA_039707435.1. Lineage (NCBI taxonomy): Eukaryota > Metazoa > Arthropoda > Insecta > Lepidoptera > Saturniidae > Actias > Actias luna. Next base: position 7,182,867 of record JAZHAC010000006.1, on the reverse strand, counting down.
TGCATGAGCGAAGATTTCGTGTCGTAGTCGATGGGCACAACTCGCAGCTCATGTCTGTAAACGCTGGAGTTCCGCAGGGCTCTGTTTTATTACCCACGTTGTTTCTTCTGTATATCAATGATATGCTTCCCCTGGGACACATTCATTGCTATGCAGACGATAGCACGGTTCATGGGTGCTATGTCAGTAAGCATGGCTGTGGACGGGGAGACACAGAAAAGAGACGGAAGGAACTTGTCATTGAACTTAACCAAGTCTTGACCCGCATATACACATGGGGAACAAGTAACTTGGTTGAGTTCAATGCCAAGAAAACCCAGGATTGCGCCTTTACTTAAAAAAAAAAAACCCTTTTCACCAAAACCAACTCTTCAGAACACCCAGCTTGCAATTCGCGACAGCCTAAATATCATGGGAATAGATATTCGGAATGACTTAAATTTTAAGGACCACATCGAGTATGTCATCTCCACAACTTCTTGGAATCCCGAACAAAGTGCGAAGGTTTTTCCTGCCCGACCAGCTGTATCTTCTCTATAAGGCCCAGGTTCGTCCGTGCATGGAATACTGTTCGCACCTCTGGGATGGATCCGCTAAATACCTCATCGATGCCTTAGATAAGTTGCAAAGACGGGCTGTACGTATTGTAAATGATACAGCTATTACCAACATTTTAGCACCGCTTCAGTTGCGCAGGGATATTGCCTCTCTAAGCGTGTTCTATCGCTTGTATCATGGTGAGCGTTCTGAAGAGCTCTTTGAAGTCATCCTCTCCTCTCCTTTCCACAACAGAACCACACGGGCGGGGTTTCGGTGTCACAATTTCACGGTGACACGTATAACATCCACGACCAAAAAGTTTGCCGACTCTTATCTTTTTCGCACCGTGAAATTGTGGAACCGTCTTCCTGTCAACGTGTTCCCTCCTTCCTATGATATTGGGTCCTTCAAAAGAGGCGTGAAGAGGTACCTAAGCAGGCCAGCATGACAGCCACGACTGGCAGTGTATTCTGTTCGGTGTCAGTCGCAACTGATATGGATTGTACTGTATTTATCAACAGGTCAAGTGCAGTTACCATGCTGTGCAACATAAAAAAAAAACTTAAAAGTCCCTAAAATAGAATACCGAAGAAAGCTCTATAAATGTGAAAGTGTGTTTGTTTGTTTGATTGTCCTTACTTCACACCCTATTTAAGCAACAAATCGACCTGTTTTTTGGCATAGAGTTAGTTGAAAGGACGGAGAATATCATAGGCTACACTTGGTTCCGGAATAACTTCAAATTCTCCGGTGTGATTTACAGGAATATCAGTAAAATTGTTCTTACTTCACGTCCTATATAACAAAAAAAAAGGCTTGATTTTTGGCATACAGTTAGTTGTAAAGACGAAGAGTGGCAATGGCTACATTTGGTCCTGGACAAATATCAAGTTCCTAAGGCAGAACTGCGGGAATTTTTCTATTTTTTTTTTTACAGTAAAAATCGCTCTCCTTCACTTTTTCTCCTATCAGAAACATAATGCACGTAAATAAAAAGTTTACTCCAATACCACTAGATGGCTCTGCTTGACACCTAAAGCGCGCTGCGCTCTCGTTGCACTGTGGGAGTTCGATCTCAACCGCGGTCGTGAACGGACGTGTCCGTGAGCGCTCGTTGATTGTTCTCGAAACCGATCGCTGTGCTTTACCGCGCCGCCTATTGTTTCTTTGTGTTATTCTTACTAATAACACTCCGTAACAATCCGTCTATTATTGCCGACAATAAAGTTCGTGTTACCGATAATTAATTTATTCTTAAACTCAATCTATTGTTTGGCTATCGTGTTAATATTACATTGTGAGAATTCTCGTAGTTTATTATTGTGAATTCAAAGTATTGTTTGTCGTTATCGTGAAACAGTGCAGTGATAAAAGTGCCGCCTCTGTAAGTACGCCGGTCACCGGCTGCCAACAAAGGTAAAACTTAATTTCCATTAAGCCTTTTACTACTTTTACAGGCAAGGTCTCAGATATTGTTTATTATTATTATTTTTTTTCTTTTTTCTTTACGTTTTGCACGTGCACTAGATTGTATTTAAATGTTATTTCGTCGAACTGTAGATAGTTCGTTTAACTATTGCTAGCTGCGCCCCCCTGCCCCTCAGGCAGGGTGGTTTTTTATACAGGTTTCTTTTTAAACCTACGTTACACCAAGGCTGCTATCGGAATGGCAAACCGCTCAGAGCTTTTGCTAAATAGGTTCCGAGTCTTCGTAGACAAGGTACACCCAGAGCTCTTTCAAGAGTTCCTTGCTACCCAGCCCCAACCACCGCAAAATGTGCGTATCCCGGCAGCGGCGGTAAATGCGCCCGCGCGCACCCGCCCTCCTTCTCCGTCCCGCACACTCGGGACTTCTCGTTCTCGCTCGCGATCGCGTTCCCCAACAAGGAATCTAAATTGTCATTCACAGGCACCTGTCTCTCCCATACTACCTACATCCCAGGTACCAACGCCGCGACAATTTGAGTAACTTATCTCATATGCTCCGCATGCGATCCCTACGGCGAATTCATTCTCGCCACTTAACTCGGACCCGACACCAACCAACGAGGCAGACATGGAGGAGACCGATTCTATTAATACCGACAGCGACTTCACGCTAGTCAGTAGGGTCAAACCTAAAAATAAAAGGATACTTTCACCAGAAACTACCGAACCGAAAGTAGCCAAGGCTTGGCGGACCGAAAGTACCCGCGTCCCTGCGACCCCTTCAATCTCTGCGACTACTGTTCCTGGCCCCGCGGCCTCGACTGAAAAAGCAGTCCGCCAACCACCACCCGTCACTATCGCTGACAAAGCAGCTTGGTTAAATATTTCCACGCAGCTTAATATTAAAAAAATCCGTTATACTAGCGCCCGTAGTACCCCTGCCGGGATTCAAATTAAAGTCCCTACGCCTTTAGACTATAAAAATCTCACCGCCTTCCTTAGAGAAGGAAAACACAAATTTTTCACTTTCACTCTGGAAGAAGATCGTTAACTGCGTGTGGTTATTAGGCGCGTCCCCAAAGAACTCCCCGAGGAGGAAATCATTGCGTCCCTTAAGGAACAAAACTTTCCGGTCCACCAGGTACACCCCATGTACCACCACATAACTAAAAAACTGTTCGACCTTGTTCTTGTCATCCTAGACCGCTCTAAGGAAGGCAAGGAAATCTTCTGGCTTCAATCCGTGTGCGGCCTCTCCGGCATCACTGTCGAGTTACCGCACAAAAAACACAGTCCTACTCAATGCCACAATTGCCAATCGTATGGCCATTCTTCCCGCAACTGCTACATTAAGCCGCGTTGCGTCAAGTGTCTACAAGATCACTCTACTAAGGAGTGCCCACGTACCCCTGAGTCCCCCGAACCACCAAGTTGCGTCTTATGCGGCAAAGCCGGGCACCCCGCGAACTATCGTGGGTGTGAACGTGCCCCACGCACGAGACGCACGCGTTTTCCCACACAAGCGCCTTCAGCGCACTCAGCGGCTGCACGTACCGCACCGCCGCCACTCATATCTAATCAGGATTTCTCGAGCCTGGGCAAGCCAGCGCGAGTCGCTTCCGCGAACCCATCTCTTCCCCAAAGACCCACACTAGCTCCGACCAACGCGTGGACTACCAATCAGCAGCCTCCGAAGGCTAAACCCGCGAAAGTCACCGCGGCCGGCCCTTCTACTGGTTTCAAAGGCATCGACTGGCTCGCCGAACTACTAGAAGAACACTCCGTAGATGATATCATTGCGTTCGACGACATGATTAGCGCTAGTCAAGATTTTGGCCGTCTAAAAGCGATTAAGTGCTTCCCAGGCATTGCAAAGACTATACAACGCCTTATCCGCGCTTCTCTTAAATAAACTCGCAATGGAGGATAAGATTAGACCCCAAGGCCTATCTTTGTCCTTTTTTAACGCGCGCAACCTGAAACCCCAACGCGACTTGGTAGCTAGCTTCCTTAAGGAGCAGCAAATAGATGTGTTTCTAGCACAAGAAACTCTTTTTAAACCGAGCGTTCGCAATCCCGCGATTGCGAACTACAAGATAGTAAGAAATGATCGTATTGGCGTAAGAGGCGGCGGCACGCTCATATACTAGAGAAAGTCACTGTATTGCATGCCAATAGATCCTCCCGAACTTACAAATTTCTAAAAGTCTCGGTGTGTAGAGTGGGTATGACTGGTCATCCCACGATCTTTATCGTTTCCGCGTACCTTTCGCCTAATAAAACTCTCCTCCAGTTGGATTTGGAGACGCTTTTCGCGCTCGGTGACTCTGTTATAGTGGCCGGCGATCTAAATAGCGGGCACATTCAATACAACAACCCGCGTACTACCACTAATGGTAGGACACTATACCGGCTAGAAAATGCGCTTACCTTCAATGTAATTGCTCCTTCAGAGCCAACTCATTATCAAGCTAACTGCCGCCCTTCAGTTTTAGATATAGCTATTTTAAAAGGGATCGCGCTTCAAGTACGGCAAATCGAAGTCGTACATGAACTAGATTCCGATCACCGCCCAGTAATTCTGCAACTAGGCCACCCGGGTGACCACACTCCCGCTTCAGTCAAAGTGGCTGACTATCCAAAACTCAGACACTATCTCTCAATTAATCTCTCTTCTCCTCATTTAGACAGTATCCCCGACGAGATAAAATCTGTGAGTGATGCCGATGTGGCGATTGACTCCCTGGTAGGTTACCTCCAGAATGCCATCAGGGAAACTTCAAAAGAGGTAAGGGTGGAAATTGATCGCCGCTTTATACTTCCCGATGACATTCGAAGACTGATCACGGAGAAAAACGCCGCGACAAGCGCTCACGATTCTTATCCGACGGAGGAAAATCACGTACGGCTACGTAGCCTACAAAGATTAGTTAAATCTCGTATCTCTGAACTCCGTAGTCAAAGATGGGACATATGGCGCATAGGAATAAACCCAGACAAAAGTGCGGCTATCATGTTTGATCCTCACGCGAGGAGGAATATAAGAAAAACATTACACCTTTTCGGTGTCAATATCCCCTGGACTAATCATACTAAATATCTTGGTGTAGTTTTATACAGGCGCCTAACCTTCAACAAACATATAGATTACGTTCAGAAAAAAGCCTCCACGGCTATGGTTCTGCTACGCAATCTTACCTCTTCTAAGAGCAAAATGTCACTCAGACATAAGCTCACAATATACAAAGTATGCATCCGTTCCATTCTTACTTATAGCTGCCCCGTATTCGCTCACGCTTCGCGCACCACCCTTTGCAAACTACAAGTGTTGCAAAATAGATTCATGCGTATAGCCGTCCAAGCTCCACCCTATGTCCGCAATGTAGATCTACATAAAGATATGGACCTTCCGTCCATATATGCATATATCAAAGATGTCACAAAGAAATTTTTCGAAAAGGCCGAAGTTCATCCCAACCCCAAAATAGTACACGTACTTAGCTACACTCCTAATCCGTATGCTAAACGCTTCGCACGCCGGCCACGTAACTGTTTTACCGATCCCGTCAACAAAATAACAAGATTGAACGCGCTGCTCCCTGCCGTCTCCACCAATTGCACGTGTCCGCGCACACGCCCGCGTAACCGCCGTTCTCGCCGCCGAGGCCGAGCGGTAAATTTCACTCCCGCACACCCGCCGCGGCCTCCCTCTGCAGATGCTTGAGCCTAGGATCGCCCTCAAGTGACTCTGCTCGCGCGATACAGTGACACTCTACATCACTGAAAGTACATCATCACATTGCATACCATCCATGCACACCCACACATTAAGTACACGGTTCTGTAAGGGACTACCCCTGCGGCCCTCGCGTGGCTTGCCCTATGTTATTGCTAGGACCTGTTGGTTAGTTAGGATCGCGAATCTTTGTTCGTGTTCCAGCAGTAGTCCAAGCCGAGGTTCGGCCATTCTGGCACCCTTGCGCCCTCTGCCATGGGGCTGAGTGCCCTTAGCATTCGCCCCAAAAAGTTCGGTAAAGCTGTCAGAGCCCTTACGGCTAACAGCGTATGTCAGGTCGAAAAAAAAAAAATCGTTGCACTGTTATTTCTTACCTTAAGGCGTGTTTTTAGCCGGCGCATCATCCTATAGGGCATGGGGTAGCTCTACTAATTTAGCACATTTTCGTTGATTCTGTATTTAATTTGACTACTTTTTATAGGATATTTACTAAGTTTTCTTGCAATGTTCGCTGTACTAAAAATGACTAAAATAAATTGTCTACAATTATATAGTATTGTTTTCATTAAGAAACCCATATTACAATACTTCTGCTATTGGTTTTTTTCTGATTTGTATTGCGATTTGATTTCGTTGTTTAAGTTTTGTCTTTTATTATATTTCGTTAGGATAGATTTTCTTGCTTTAGTATTGATCAGCTTTTGTCGCTTTGGTATTTAATTACTATACTGCTACTCCTGTTTTTAGTTTTCTTTGCGAATTGGTTTTGTTGTTTAGTATTTGCCTTAATTTTTATTTCTATCGGATTGAGTTGCTTAATATCGATTTGCATTTCGATTAGAATCTGTCGGGTTGGTTTACATTTTTTTGGTTTGTTTTGCGCTTTGATTTAGTTTGTTTAAGTTTTTCGTATTCTTAAAATTCAAATCAACTGTTTCCAAGGTATGGTTTCAAGCTCGAGTAAAAAGAGTTGCTCAAGCACAAGAATCTTCTGATAATACGGAATCAAGAAGACAAGAGCAAGCAGAACATCAAGCCCCTTTAAGAGCCGCTGAATCACCGAGACAGAGCCAACAACGACTCGAAGAACAGGCCGTGCCTCATGTCGTTTTAAGGGCTTTTGAAACTGCTGTCCAAACCTGACTCCATATGGACAGGCAAAACGAGTTTCAAGCCGCTTTGAAAGTAACTGAATCACCTGTTAACCCAACGACGTTTGAATGAACAGGCTGATCGTCAAGCCGCTTTGAGAGCAGCCTAAATGCCCAATCAAACACAACTTCGTTGGAATGAACAGGCTGAACGCCAAGCCACTTTGAGATCTGCCGAAACGCATGATCAAACTGAACTTCGTTTGAATGAACTAGCCGAGCGTCAAGCAATTTGGAGAGCTATTGAAATGCCTGAACAAAAGCGATATCGATTGAATGCACAGGCTGAACCTTAGTCCACTTTGAGCGCTGTCGAAACCCCACAGCAGTCGCAGGCGCGAGGAATCGCAAATGCAGAATGACAGGCGGAACGTCGTCAAGCATTTGAATGGAACACTTGGTCTGTATCTATAATGCGGCATTTTATTACGACGTCTTAATTGACTATAAGAATCACAGACTCATGCTTATCGGGCTCACGGATAAGTCGATTTTGTAATGTACTAAAGTTGAAAGTGAATGCCTCCGATGCATTTCTCTCAATAAAAAAAACTTAACATAAACGTATACATTCACTTGCTAGATGCTGCCAATAACGATGCCAATGTAAATTATCGAGTAGTTGGATAATTACCAACGAAAATTTCTGCTCCGTATTTAAATTATTATAAAATTTAACAATAAATACATTTGGTAATTATTGTATAGTGTTAAATTAATGATCGTGTAAAATACCTGTCGGTGTAGTGTTATTTCCAATAAAACAGCAACAAACACGTAGGATGGAATCTTTTCAAGAATCACTATTCGAAATGATGGTGATATCTCACGAAAGAATGTCGAATTTTGAGGCTGAACTTCAAAAGCATTTAGCATTACTCCCAGTACAGCCTTTCTGCTGATTTTGTAATATTTAAATTATTTATTATGGAAGCTTTGGGGTCTCATCATCGCCAGATGGAATTTTTAGCTAGAACAGTTGACAGTCTGGAAATGCAGTCACGTAACACAATCCTTATATTTCACGGTGTGACATAACAGAAGAATGAGCTGGTCGCGGACGTTGTGATTGAGGTCATCAAGGATAGTCTTAAGATTTCAGACTTCACTAACGTTGCTGTCTGACGGTGCCACAGAATGTGACGACCTTCATCAACTCACAAACCCAGGCCGATTCTTATAAAACTTCAAAATTTAGTGATCCGGGACAAGCTTTGGTTTAGCAAGATCAAACGCAAAACCACCGCGGTTACTATGTCCGAGTTTCTCACTAGAGCACGGCACAGCATAATTATGATGGCTCGTGAGATATTTGGTGCCGAAAAGTGTTGGATCATGGAAGGTTATGCCTTTATACTGGCTCCGGATGGGTCCCGTCAACGTACCACTTCACTTGTAAATCAAACACGAAGCTACTGCTAAGCAAACGGTTTCTATAAAACCTGTCGCAAAAACTAAGCGAGCAACCACAAAGAAAAAACATTAATTTTTAAGTTCATATAATTGTTCTACTATAAAATATCAAGTACAGTTTGGTTTTAGTTTTGATATTCTGTCTACGACTGACTTACTACTGTAATTTTTTAACTACCTACTTTGTTTAAAATAATTCGCAACACGATTGTTCATATTTACCCAAATGTATATATATTTATATTATATGTATATTGTCCATTTAAATATACCTGTTATTTGACTACTTTCATTATACATATCTCTGGACATTTAGATAAATATTTTTATTTCCTCAGTTTACTCCTGCATTATAAGTACGTATATCTTCTATAATTTACGCAAATACTGCATGATATATGAACTGGTACAAAATTTGCTATTTTTAAATAATTGGGATAAATACCTCGTACCATACAATAGTTAATGCAGGCTGTAAGGTTCTTATCAAATATATCTTTTTCGCATTTAATAGTTTTTGCACTAATACCATCAATGCCACATGCAGTATTACAGTCTAAATATTTAATTATAGTAATAACTTCTATCGTAGTTGCTGGTTTTAAAGATTGTAATTCCGTTTTATCCGTAAGTCTACATTCTTCTACATATGTTGCATCACATCTCGGGTGGAGTTGCTAAAACGAATCTTCTTACTGTAAAACAACTTTTTCAGCTAAAAACTATCCTTACCACGCACGGTTGATTATATGATCGTAATACTCACTTCAATAAATGAAACAAGCATCATGTATGTGAGACACTTTCACTCCATCTACAATTTTCACATAAACTCTTTTATTTTTAGATCCTCATATCATCTTATATATATAATGAAATCAACCCTATTCAGAAAATTTACGATTACACTAAACACAGAGTAAAACTTAATATTTATAATTGGTTGTTAACACTTTCATACAGTAATACAGAAAGTCTAATATCAATAGTTTCTTAAGAACTGTGTCGGCTCTAATTTTTTGTACATAATAATAAGATAATTTAAGGAAATACTAGAGAAAGAGGGTCTGTATATCTGTAGTTCAGGTTATCCCACCTTCATTTATTATTCATTTATTAGCAAAAATTAAAATTCCGCTTCATATAGGTATTTGAAATTCTTCAAAAAATATCGCCCTTGTAGGTTTTCCTGATGTGAGCGAATAATGTTATGGTGCCGTTATTTATCTTCGAGTTAGCCACGACACAGGTCAAGTAATATTACTTTGCTCAAAGACTAAAGTAGCTTTCGCGAATAAAACTATCACCCTGCTACGCCTTGAACTTTATGCAGCACTCCTCTTGTCCGATGTGATAGTGGATATTCGTGACTCTGTTAGTGAACGTGTTGACATAGACAAAATTATTGCCTTTTCTGATTCTACGGTAATACTATTATGAGTCCGCGCTTGGCCATACACTTTTCAAACGTTTGTCACTAATCACCCGGACATTTTCTAATTGGACTTCCACTAACATCTTTGCTGACACCACATTATCACCAACATTCAACTAATTCATTGACTTAAATTGAACAATTTCGGCAATATTTCTGGGCTGGTTGCAACAAACAATATTTATTAGGGCTTCAATAATGACCCTAATGACGCACCATTAAAGTTGTTACAAAGTTAAATGCCCTGATTCGCCTTAAAGAGGATAATTTTCCACCCTTAAAGTAGAAGTTGAGTCCCGTTATTGTGATATTCATGGTACTAAAGGAGTTGCAAGATCTACAGACGTCAAGACTTCGAATGATAATACATTTACTAAAAAATAATCCACTTCCGAAAAATTAAGTTTTGTGTTTTTTAGTCCTTCATTCGTTACTTAATTAGTGGTTCATATTATGTTAATAATTAACGGATAAATAACTATTATGAGATAAAAAATGTAACTGAATCATATATCGATGATACTAACTTTGATTTCGAAATATTCGAACATAATATGTAGATACAGAAGAGATCGCAGTACAACACAATTTGATTTGTTTTTTCAATACCGTGTGTATTTTAGGGTGTTATATCATTATTTATAGGTTAAGTAAATATGGCCTTTAATTCGGTTTCATTTATAAATAATTAGGTTATGACAATTTGTAGTTTGTTTACATATCGAATGAAACATTGAATGAATGAATAAATTCATTATTTATTGCACTTTAAATATGTACACTGGCGAGCTTAATGCCATAAGGCATTTTTTTCAGCTAACCAGCAGTAATATAGTAAGAAATAATTACTACCATTGTAGGTAATGCAAATAAAATAATTGTTGAAATAAGAATGTAATATAAAATATACTAACAAAATATAAATTCTTCATAACGAATGGCATATTAATAAGCAAAATGTAGTCAAAATATATTAACTAAATATACATACTTACATAGATACATACATACATATAATAAATACATATGTACACAGCAAACTGTGATAAACAACATAACTCTAAGTCTTGTTTATTATACAAATGGCAATATAGTTGTTATTTAAAATTGGCGATGCTTTTGGCATCTTGAATATGATGCGGCAATGTATTCCACAGCCTTACGACTGTTGTTGTAAAGAAGTTTGAGTAAAGTGTCGTACTGTGTTCAGGGATCACAAGGGTATTGCTGTAGAAGGAACGTAAATCCCGACCGGAAGCTGTTATGAAGAAAAACGTGCCCGGAGATATTGTGGAGTTCGTGAATCAAATAAAAATTCCTAAAAAAAGTGCAGCATATGCGGCAAATGCAGCAATTTAATTTTGAACGGAACTGTGAATAGTGACCGTAATTACGCAGCCCAAAAATATAATTTGGGATCGTATGGTAATGTTAGTGACTTTTGGTAACGATTCAATGTCTAATTTGTGTAAGCCAGCGCGCCGACAAACTATTATCACCTGGGTTTTCGTTGGGTTCACAGCAAGTCCAAATTGTTCAGTCCACAAGTGTACACCGCTCAGATCATTTGTCATATTTTTTATACACTGTAAGGTTGATGAAGTATCGAAGTGTTGGTAAACTATTTTTCTGAAACTAGAGTGTTAATATATACGGAAAAAAGTAAAGGTGATAAAACAACGCTTTAGGTACGTCAGATACTGTATCACACCAGTCAGAAACAATTCGTCAACCTTAATACGCTACTTTTATTTTTATATAAGCTAAGGTTGTACAATGTGTCGGTCGACCTCTTGGACTCGAGCGCCCTTCGCGCTCGCCCTCTAAGTCCGGTAAAACTATGAAAGCCCTTCAGGCTAACAGTGAAGGTTCCTTCTAAAAAAAAATATATGTGCTAGTCGAAACCTTGACTAAAAAGGACTTAGTAGATTATTACGGTTTAAAAATACCGGAAATTGTCGATGAACAATACGGTCAAGGACTTTGGACGGAAATGGGAGAAGTTAGTGGGATAACTTTGCTTATGAAGAGGGAATATTTGTGCATTTTTCCAGATGGACAGAATACTGCCACTACTCGACAATTATTTTAAAGACGTAGACATATTTTCTAATACCATATCATTTTATAAAAAGAAAAATGGTGATGTGTTGATTAAAGATTCATATTAAGAAATTATGTATTTTTCTGAATTTTTCTTTTGATATTTTTTTTTAATTTTTATTGCCTAATTTGTATCTACACATTTGTTTACATCTAGATTTTATTGTTGAGATTTTTCTTATTAAGTTATAATTTTTAAATATATGTTACTATAGGCCTATTAGTTTATATTGTTGTGATATATATTTATGTAATGGCTGATTGTTACCTAAATAAATGTAAAAAAACCACTGAAATAATAAAAATGTGTGTATTTAGATATTTAATACATCAAAAGGTTCCCAATGAAATTAATTTAAGAAAACCAAAGAGATTGCAAAAATTAAACAATAAGTAATTGAGTTTAATTATTCGAAGTAATAAAATAAATAAACCTAAGAAACTTACAAAACTATAAACTTTAAATAAAATATAATTTGCATGTAATATTAAATTGTTGATAAAAAAACTTAAATATGTCAATTAAAATGAAAATTTTTCCGTTCCGTGAAAGGTTCCGTAATAGAAGCGCAGTCTGTAAGGTAAGGTTGGTCTCAAAATTATAGTTGATACTGGCTTTTTATTCTTAAAGAAAACACAATTGTGCATAATTTCATAATGATTTACTAAAAAAAATATATTCTAGGTTTACTTTTGTTTTTTTTCCATAAAATTAAGCAATTTTTTTTTATTTCATATCACATACTCCATTATTTAAATAGGAAATCTTCATTATGAAACATATGGTATTTTATTAATGTGTACAGGTTTGCAGTCGATCAGTTATTAACTAGTCTATCCCATCTAATAATTATTTAAATTCAAATTCAGATTCACCGGAATTCTAGGACTTTAGAGATATCTACTAATTAGGACTCTGTTGGAACACGTTATGTGCTAGTACGTGTTCCTAGCTACACTCTTTATACTGGGGCGACTGTGTTTTCATTGCTGGACTGCATTGCTTGGTGGTCAGACAAGTAAATACGATTACACGCAGAATTTCCTAGTAAAATAATTCAATCACTGACTAATAAATTTATCTGCATTTCTCTTATTTATACGATTATACGATTATTTTATTTTCACGAAATAAAACGAACAGTGTACGGATGAATTCTTTGGAGAACCTTATATATTATTTTATACTGTGTATTGGAAAAGAGAAATAATATGATACGAAATAATATGACAAATATGGATCAGCAAAGTTTTTTGGTTGGCGATTCAATAGGAGTCACCGTGAAGCTGCGGCACCTAAGTCGCGCCCGCGTGGTACTCTAGTTGAACGGAGAGGAAGAGATTATATCGAAGAGCTCTTCAGAACACTCGTCGTGGTACATACGGTAGAACACGCATAAAGAGGCAATGTCCTATTGAAGCTTCAGTGGTTCTACGGTGTTGGTGGTTTCTATATCATTCACAATGCGGACGCCCTAACAAAGCAACCAATCGACTTGATTTTTGGCATAGAGATAGTAGTAAAATTATAATAATTATAAATGGCATTGACATCATCCCCAGGGCTGAAGGAATGCCTTCAGATACGAAACAAAATAAGCGGCAAAAAGCGTGTAATAAATTTAAATATTTTAATTAAAAAATTGGATTTTAGCCAGTCTATTGAAGCGGTAGCGGACACAGTCTATGAACACTTCAAACCTAATTTTCAGTTTTGCCTTAATTTTGACCTTATTACAAAAATAAACCTCTACAATGATTACAATCGGCCAGCTCATTGTGGGTGAATTATCATGTTTTATAATGACTACAAGACTTTTGCGTACGGAGTTAAATAGAGTAATCTATTTGTGCCTGTATTGAAGTGATGTCAAATATTCTAACTTCCATCTATGGCAGTAAGATTGCATAAGTTTATTAAGCAATTCGTGATAAGTTTACTATCGGGAATGCGATGAACATCCTGATCGGGTAAATATTTTAGAGGGGTAATATTCAAATAATGTGATGGCGTCAGAGCCTCTATCTCAGTAGGGTCTGAGCTTAGCATACAAAGCGGACTTCTATTAAGAATCCCGTTAATCCTAAAACAGTACTTAATTCTTCATAAATTAATATTTACTCCCCATGGATCTTTTCAAATGAGTTTTAACTGTTTTTTTATGACTCTCATATATACTCCCGAAGTGAGATGCGTAAGGAGGGTTGAGTTAAATTGAATCCGATTTTATTGCATTCTGCAAGATTTTGATTGAGATATATGTTGTATATCTCTGAAAACCTAGCGTGTAATTCGATAAACTTTCTTTTAGCGCTAATGAAATTAGTATGTCCATCAGTCAAAATCACTGACGCAGGTCCGCGTTTGCCTATAAAGTGTTTAAATGCTGCTAAGACCATTTCAGAAGTCTAGTCTGTAACCAATTCTAAATGTATACGTTGTCTACTACTACTACTACGTTAGATTTACTATTAAAAAAATATTCGAAAATATCACAACTTTCAACGTATTCTTTATCGCTATAATTCTAATGACGAAATTCCGACCTATTCATTTAATTTCGTAACCTTCATCCTAGCATGTTCGCCTTACCTTATAATGCACATTGTGTGCCAACTCGCAAACGATGAGTGCTTGCGTTGGCCCTCTGCCTCGCGGGTTGCTAAGCATCATTTTTACATGGACGATTATATTTCATCTGTTTCGTTTGTTGATGAAGCTAAATAATTGTATTACGAATTCATACAACTTTGAAAGCCGGAGGGTTAAATTTTATAACGTGATTTACCAATACCATTGAATTAAGCATTACAATTTAGGACTTAAATGGAAACCCAATGAAAACGGTCTTTACAAGAATGCTGGAAATTCTTTTTAGACTGGGGTGATGAGATGACAGCTCACATTAAATGGACAATGGAAATTAATAATGGACACAAATGCAAAATGAATTTCATTTATTAGAAAAAAATCAAAATTATCATCATATAGGAATTACAAACTCTTCAAAAAATATCGCCCTTTTAGGTTTTACTGATGCGAACGAAAAATGTTAGGGCGCCGTTATCTATCTTCGAGTATGACGCCATGACGCTAGTGACATAAGTCAAGTAATGTTGCTTTGCTCAAAATCTAAAGTAGCTTCCGAGAATAAAACTATCACCCTATCACGCTTTAAACTTTATGCAGCACTCCTCTTGTCCAATTTGATAGTGACTGTACGTGACTCTATGAGTGTGACACACATAGATAAAATTATTGCCTTTTTGGAATCCAAGGTAACACTGTATTAGATCCGCGCTCCAGCATACAGATTGCAAAAGTTGTTCACTAATCGAAACTCCGCTATTAACGAAGATTTAGCGGCCACATATTGGTTACATAAATCTGGAGGTGAAAATCCTCTGGATGTTATCTCCCGGCCAGTGATCCCAAGTAAACTAGTTGACGACGATTTTTGGTTTCATGGCATTTCATGGCTCATTTACCGTTCGGAGCATGGCCTACACAACACGCGAATCTGTTATCGGTAAACGAACTTTCAGAAATAAAAACTGGCTTAACCTTTTTCTTGGTCTTGCTTTTGGGCAACACTAGTCACAAATAAAAACAGAATCTTGCTGTCGTCTTTAAACATTAAAACCGAAAAGTATTTATTTTAAAATCGTGATCAGTATATTTAAGAAAGGTCGTCGTATAGAGAGAACTATATATTTATTTATGCAGATGATCTAATGCGTACTAGTAAACAAGCGTTGAGGTGTCGGTAGAGTTAGTTATTAATATTATATTTACTTAACTGATTCATATAATAAACATACCAGTACCGAAGCAATTGGTCGCATAGTTTCAAATGTGTTGACAATGTAGATGGGGCCTAAGCTTTCACTGAATTAAAACTTTGAGATGAAACCTTAGCATGGTGCAAGGGCATCTTACAAGGGCATATCCTTTAGTTGAAAACGTTTCACCAAGCAACTATAGATGTCGTCCGACAGTTGCACGTTATAACCACTTTCCCTCTAAATTTACCGTGTTACCCTATTGGGCTCTAATCAAGTAACAGTAAAAAAATATAAAAAATACTTACGAAGTTCATGTTTGTCGATCACGAAAATTACTTGTTAGGAATACATTAGGTTTCTGTTTATATATACGTTTTCTTGGTTGAAATGGTAAAATAATACAATTAATTGGCCATGAAGAATACGCAACGAGCTGTATAACTATTGTAATTATAAATAAATAATTATATTTCTTGTCTCACCGAATGAGATTTCACATAGAAGGTCACGTACATACTTCGTTACGGTTGGTTAATATTAAGGAAATTAAACTAATTAAAGAAAAAAACAAAAAGACACAAAAAACATGTTAAATATATTTAAATTTCATCTAATTAAAAGACATTAAATTATATTAAATAATTAATAATAATAATATTAAATAATTAAATTTATTAAGGTTTCTTTTCGTTCGCAACTGTGGTGCAGCCTCTAGGTTTCCCAAAGCTTCTGGTTCTACATTAGCAACGGTCGTCACTGAAGCAAAAGCCATCAGAACCCACACTGTCATTATTGCGTACTAAAACTGAAACAGAAGATACTGGTACTGTAGGTTTATTTAAACCAAGCGATGCAGGCTCTAACCTAATTCATTCGGACACACGTCATTTGATAAGCATTATAATCTGATACGATCTTCAAATTTCATCAATGGAATACACAGTCATTCTTTGATGTGAAACATGATTGTAAATTTATTTATTTTAGTTCTCCTCTGACTAATGAACAACTTCAAGGGACTCTATAGTGTTCGGATATTATTTCTAGTATATGTATATATATTGTTTGTTTGTTTGTTTATATGACAGTGATTGCCACCGAAAACATATTTTACTGATTTTATTTTATGGTAATGCGTAACAATTAATTGAACGTAATTCTCGTGTTTAAAACTTCTTCAAAATTAGTTTGGTATTAATAAAAAAAAAAAACGATTTTGAAGGCATACCTATATGATACTTCTACTGTAGGCATTTTTATATATTATTTTTAAAATTTTATATTTATCTACACACAGAAGGATATGTTCGTTATAGATTTTGTTGATAGAAAGTCTTAATCAAATGATGATGGATAATATAAAAGTGTATAAATAAAACCGGTGATTACTCACACATTTTGCTAAGTAATTGTACTGCGATTCATATAAATATACCAGGACCAAGAGCTACTGACAGACATGATCTAACCGCCCGAGCATCTCGATTAAAGGTTTATAAGTTAATGACAGTAATTACTGATTTAATAATTACAAAAACGAGGATTAACGCAAGTTCATATTCTGATATGGCTAAAAAAATTTGATGATTTGATAAGTGCTGGGATGCTTGATCTAGCTGAAGACCAAGAGTTTTATGACTAAATAGTCAGAATCATGATTTATTGTACCAAAAGCTTTTCTAAGTTCGATAAATATTACCTAAGACGGTTTTTGATCAATTTTATTTTTAATTTTAGTTAGAAGATCAATTGTAGCGACGAGACTATTTGATTGAGATCTAAAACCATACTGTTTAGCGTAGAGGAAGCTTTTTGATTTAAGGAAAGATTCTAATCGGTTGCAAAGAATCTTCTTAAAATTTTTATAAATCACAGACAGAACCGATATAGGTCGGTAAATTGATTGGTCAAATTTACTGCTTGATATATGAACTGGTACAATTTTTGCTATTTTTTAAAACGTTAGGAAAAATGACCTCGTGCAATACAATAGTTAATGCAGGCTGTAAGTTTCTTAGCAAATATATATTTTACGCATTTAATAGTTTTTGCACTAATAACATCAATGCCACATGCAGTATTGCAGTCTAAATATTTAATTATAGTAATATCTTCCATCGTAGTTCCGAGTTTCAAAAACTGTAATTCCGTTTCATTTGTGAGTCTACATTCTTCTACGATTCGAGTTCCCTTTGGTTTTTTGGATATCATATGTGCTAAGGTTGAGCCGATAGGCGTAAAGTATGAAGTGAAACTTTCACGTATTTCTTTTTGATCTATGATAGTACCAGCTTCCGCCATAAGTTTGTCCGGTCTACTTCTGTCACGCAATTTATTTTCCGACAAATCGTCTATAAGCTGCCACATTTTTCCTGGTTTGCTTAAATTTTCTTCAAACCTTTTGAAACTTCTTCTAATTGATCTTTTTTAATCCAGTCTTGCTGTGGAGTATTCAGAAAATTAACTTTCATAATTCTGCTTGTTTTAAACAAGACTGTAATTCTGCTCTTCATAATTTTTAAGACCTTCATCCAGACATCGATAAAGTTTATTGTAGTCGACTGTACTGTATTTCTGTTTTATAATAGATGGTTGTTGGTATTGCTTTATCTCCAGTAATTGTGGTCAGACATTGAGTATTCCACAGTAACAAAATGAAAATTATTTTCACCTAAGTTACAAGAAACGTGATGTAGCAGAATTAGTTGAGATTGTTTCACAAGTACAATGTTTGGGAATTATTTTATTCAGAATTTTGTAGTTGTCCTCTTTTAGAGTGTTCTTGTAAGTACGTGTCGCTGAATCCGGGTTAAGTAAGTCTAAGTTATAATGGCCAATCACTATTGCTCGTTCCATTTCATGTAATTGTTGGCTTTATACCTCGAGAAAGTTATCCATATTCAAGTGCCAATGTTAAGAGAAAATTTATTTACGTATAACCAGAGATAATTAATATATACGTGATGTTTGAGGTTGTTGTGCACAGAGATTGACACTCTACCTGCTTTTGATTTGTCAATTTTTTTTAATAATGGGTATATGAGGATATTTGGATTATTTTTGACTCATCTTCATTCTTAATCCATGTTTCCGAAAGTATAATAACATGTGTAGTTATTTGTAGGTTAGCAATAATACATCTAAGCCTGTCAAATTTTCTTGGTTTAACGATAATACGAGCGTTGACATAAAACATTTTAAAGATTTTTTTGTAAAAACAATATCTGAGTATTTATTAACTATTCGGTATGTTATTTTTTATTTGGACGAGATTAGTTTTAAATAGTTTCCTTTGATGTATATGTAACTTGCGTTTCTTTAGGTGTAACTGTTTTTGGTATGCCCCTGATATACTTAATATTAAGTCCAATTTCTTCATTTGTAGTGCGTTGATAAAGTTCTTCTTTTACATTTTTATGTTATTTTCTTTGACGTATTGCACATGGGTGTATCCATTTCCTTACCTATAATAACTATCCAATAATAAGCTCTGCAATGTACAAACAAAAAGTGCAATAAAGTGCTCATTCATGCACATTGCATCACATTTCGGGTTGGGCCGCTAAAACTGCCTTAATAAAATTGGAGCCTGCTCAAAATGCAGTTTTGAATGTAAGCTTGTCTCTGCTGTTTAGATTTGCTAAAGTAGAGTTATATAACACTCAAATGTTCTTACTGTAAAACAACTTTTTCACTTATAAACTATCCTTACCACGCACGATCGATCAATATATTACTCACTTCAATAAATGCGTCATCTACAATTCTCACATAAATTCTTCTGTTTTTTAGATGCTCATATCATACCATATATATAATGAAATCAACCCTATTCTTAAAATTTACGAATTAACTAAACAGTGAGTAAAACGTATTATTTATAATTGGTTATTAACACTTTCATACAGTAACACAGAAAGTCTAATAACAATAATTTCTTTAAAACTCTGTTGGCTCTAATTTTTTGTGCATAACAATAAGAGAATTTCAGGAAATATTAGAGAACGAGGGTCTGTATATCTGTAGTTCAGGTTATCGTACCTTTTTCAGACTCCAGATTTCACACAAATTGGAACTATGTATTTATTTCCATTGTTTTTGCTGCAGCTTTTGTCAACAGTTTTTGTACCTTTTACTAGAGTGTGTAATAAAAAAATATTATTATTTTTGTTCATGTCACTATTAGTCACCACCGTCTTTCAGACTATATGTTTATATCGAAACACTACAATATATTCAATCGAAATAGGTTAAGAGTTTCTTAAGTTATAAGCATACCAACGGACAGACAGAAAGACCAATAGGCTTAAGAAAATTTTAGGAATATACAAAAAAAAAAAAAAAAACAAAAGCAAAGTTGAATAATTTGTAATAAGTCATTTAATCAATAGATATATGGAGTCCTTAGGACACGAGTCATTTTGGCTGAAATATTTGTAGTCTGAACTACGTCTTTAATTACATAAATATGCTTCATAATAATAACCAAGCGTTACTAATTACACTTAGGTGTCTAATTTATGAATATGTTATAAAATGATTTATACAAAAACGTATCATCGCAGAATTATACAAACATATTTTTCTTTAAGCATATTTTTATAAAAAAAATTCGGTAGCTCCGGAATTCACAAGGTGCAGTATATTAATAATACTTACTTACATACTTGTTGATGTTCTCGTGTCTCCGTATATGCTCAATCATACATAAGCAATAAAAAGCTAGGTACAACTATTGTTACGTCGAATGGATACGTCGCAATGGACGTCATCATTTGTTGCAGTTATCTAACAATCCGGGTATTGCTGGCGTCTGTGCCTGTAAGGAACCTTCCATGTTTGATACAGTATTCAAGTACACGTGCTGTACACATTTGGCATATTAGTTGAAAACATCATCATTATTCCAATTCCCGATACATTTTATTGCTTTCCAAACAACTAACATAATAACTTCACAATTTATAGGATTTTTTTATTAAATTGTTACACCACTTCCGTAAACCGATCAATATGTACACTTGTTTTATCAGTGGCATTAAGGGTCTTTCTGAGTGGTGTTTTTTTTTTGTAGGATTTGATTTTACTCGGTCGACTGAAATTGTTTTTCATCTTGAGCCACATCATCACTTTACATCAGATAAGTATGACCAAACGCTAAAACAATGAATTATTTGATAAATAGATTTGCTGGAAATGTTTTTGGTTTATTCGCTATAGTCACGAAACAATTATAATTCCCTAATACAATATGAGCAGTTTAAACATAAAAAAAAATTCATGTCTGGAGTTTTCAGAAGTGCCTTTTCATGTTAAGCTTAATAACTATTTCCAATTTCAGAAGAGGATGCCAAATAAATTGCTTGATAGTCGGAAAGGATAAAATGAGTCCATCAGTTCACTTATTTTGTAAGAGTGCTACATATTGCACAAGTTTATTTTGTTAAATATACGAGAAATATTTTTGGTGACTTTTTTTATACCTCTTGGTAAGATACCTTTTGATTTTACTATGAAACAGTGTTAACTCTATCTTACGTAACGTTGGACTGCAATCAATAACCCATTATTTTTTATGACATATTAGTTATTTACTTGAAATTATATATTCATATTTGGACTTATTGTAAATTAAACCATAAAATCTACGACAAATTTTCCGTATGCAAAAGTATAATTTTTGTGTCAAAATGCATCTTATCCTTGATCTAAATCATTTTACACATAGACAGACAATAAACTGTAAGAATTACAGGATAAATTCACAAATGTACAAATTCGTTGGGATATTGATTATATAAATATAACGTAACTTAAAAAAAACATATACCTATTATAAAATAATATTTTAATATTGAGGAATTCCGAAACCTCTGAAGTAGAACAAATAAAACCAAAGCGCCAGAACGTTGACCAATTTAGTTACAACTTTAGTTAGAACTTTAATTGATAATTTATTAATATCTCTATTTTATTTCCGCCATGTAACCATATATATAATCACAAATTACAGGACAGTAATAACAGAGTCTATTCTTCTAGAACTGCAAACATGAATTTTGTAAGTAAGAATAATATTTTCTCTTTATATAAGATAAGATTGTGACAATCATTAGCGAGCGAAGCCATACTAATAAACTACTCCTGAACGACAATGAGTACCAAAAAATTTGCCGGCCCGTTGCGTAGTATTTATAATAGACAATGAATTGTATTTTTAAAACATTTTAAACAAGAAATCGTATATATAATCAGGAATCTGATGCATTCCTAAGTAGTTTGCAGCAAGGGAACTGCTTTAACCGTTTGGCAAACCGTGCAGTTTTATTTCTTTACTTTATTTTTGTTACTAAAATGATGACAAATTAGATTGATAAAGTTATCATATATAAAAATATGTAGGTTTTTTATTTATCGCTGGTGGCATTGTTATGCCCATTTATTAGAGAAAATGGTTTCAATATTTAAAAAAAAAATATTACCATTTGTAAAGGTCTAGCAATTTGGTATTACTACTATGTTTGCCCGTATTTTTTAATTTTAATGTTGTTTATTAATTACTTTACAAATTAGTCTTACATCCCGTTATAAAAATTAAATACTTTTGTTAACCGACTTCAAAAAACGAGGATGTACTGCGCTCAGCTGTATGTAGTTTTTTTATGTATATTAGTCGATATCTTCGTCATTTGACTACCGATTTTAATGATTATTTTTTATGTGATGAATACCACTTACTTGACTTTCACCCAATTCTTTTTTACGTATTTACGTCGATTTGAAACCGATTTCAATATTTTATGTTTTATTCGAATGAGTATTTTTTAAAAGTGGTATAATAAATATTTGAAGAAAAAATTCCTACTCTAAGGGTGGTAAAAAGGAAGGAATGGATAAACAGCGCTTATATGTATGAATTACTCTCACTTCCCGTCAGCCGATTTTAATAAAAACTTGGCATAACCTGCAGTTGCTATAAAAATAAAATATATTGTACTTCACATCTGATTTGATCATGTAAATAGTAGATAATGGCAGGGAACTCCTCAAAGGTTTACAACAGCTATATTCTGTTTGGGCTGATATGGCTTATTTTAACATGGATATATAAAGTTTTGACTGGTATAAAAAAAGCCGAAGCCAAAGAATAAGTGGAAGTGGGGTGGAGGAATCAATAGATCAAGATTCTAAGGCTGTTAAACGTTACTTACATATGTTTTACCTAACGAAGCGTGTCTTACATAATTTTTACAATTGTCCTAATCTTTCCATTTTTGTTAATGCTTTTTGATCATGTGACTCCCGTTAAGTAGTTTTCTAAGTTCAAAAAGCGCAATACCATTTATCTTTAGTTTCTCTATTCTTGTTCACCCTAACGCTGGCAGTACCTTTAGTGTTCTTTATGTAATAAATATACGTAGTATTTTATCCTTAAAATAATTAGGAACTTGAAAACTATTTTTTTAATTTTAAAGAACTTAATTATTGGCTTTCTAATATCTTAAGTTCGACCAACAAACGGTACTCAGTAGGTGATTTCCTTCTGTACATAAGGTACATTTATTTACACTAAAGATCGAAAAATCTAATATTATAAGAATAAATCTGAACCGACTTCAAAATAAAATGAACACTAAAAAGTAATAAACAAGTAAATTATTAGCTCAGCTCAAAAGTTTTAAATGTGCGAAGACTATTTATTAATAAAATAAATATAAATAATATATATAATAAATGATATTTTTTTCTTTTATTTATTTCTGTAAGCAACACTTAAATAATCTAAGAATAAACTTTAAAGCTTAGAAACTATTTTTCCTTGTTGATATATACGTTAGAGTTAAACTATACTGCACCTAATATCATTTGACAATATCGTCAAAGACACAGATATACGAGATAACGAGAAGAACTACAAATTTAATGTTTATCATTTTAGTTGAAGTACGTAATGATGATGGCTTGGGTCGTACTGGCCTTTGCTTCAGCCACAGCCAGTGCCAACGCAGTACCAGAAGCCATGGAAACTCAAGAATCAGCGCCTGAATTTCTTGTTACTTGTTGTTGAATACATTAAATACAAAATCTAAAAGTTTTGTTTTTATTTATATTTACAATTGTAGATTTCCGGTTATAAATATTACAACTTATAATGTGCAAATACGGTGTTATATATTTTTTTAATATATTTATATCTAATATATCTCAGTTTTTAATAAATGTATAGATAAAATTACTGTGATGTATATTTTTCTGTTGATATAAAACACCGTCAATACTAAAGTATATTTTGTTTCTAAGTTTATAGTCGTGTATTTGTATATTGATTTATACAAATCTACATAATAAAGTACAAACACTATTGGTGGACACAGTCTATGAACCCATTGAACATAATTTCCAGTTTTTATCTTGATTTAGCAACCCTATTGATACCGTATTTACAAGGGTAAAGCTCTAAAGAAGTGACATACGAACGGCGGATTGTGTCAAAATTGAATGTGTAAATCTGCACAATTTTGATTTAGATATTTATTGTGTGTCTCTGACATTAAATGAGCGTGTAATTTATCAAGTTTTCTTTTAGCGCCAACGAAATTAGTACTTCCGTAACTCAAAATCAGTGACACAGGTCGGCGTCCGCTTATAAAACGTTTAAATGCTGCTAAGGACATTTCGGAAGTCAAGTCTGAAACCAATTCTACCTGTAACGCTTTCGTTGTTAAGCAAATAAACAGGGAAACATATGCTTTGATGCTCTTTACACCTTGAAGGCGATAAGATGTTACATAAAATGGACCTGCATAGTCGAAGCCTGTGAAAATAAAGCTTTTAACGTCACTTACTCGAATTTCGGGTAAGTCTCACATAATAGTGAAAGTAACCTTTTGGATTCACTTTAAAACAAGTATTACAATTTTGATGCCTTTCCGTATCTTACTCCTTGCTGCAATAATCCAATCATTTCACCTAAGCAAAGCTTGACGTAGACTAGGGCCAGTGTGAGCGTTTTAAATATGGGCATAATCGACTTATAAATGAACTATAGAATCTTTTTTTTTTTTTTTGACATACGCTGTTAGCCGTAAGGGCTTTGACAGCTTCACCGAACTTTTTGGGGCGAGTGCTGAGGGCACTCAGCTCCGAGGCAGCGAGCGCAAGGGTGCCAGAATGGCCGAACCTCGGCTTGGGATGCTGCGGGAAAAACAAACAAGGATCGTGGGGGTAGTCCCTTACAGAACTGTGTACTTAACGTGTAGGTGTGCATGGATGGTATGCGGTGTGATGATGTACTTTCAGTGATCTAGAGTGTCATTGTATCGCGCGAGCAGAGTCACTTGAGGGCTCCTATCCGGAGGATCGATCCTAGGCTCAAGCGTCTGCAGAGGGAGGCCGCGGCGGGTGTGCGGGAGCGAAATTAACCGCTCGGCCTCGGCGGCGAGGGCGGCGGTTACGCGGGCGTGTACGTGGACACGTACGGTTGGTGGCGACGGTAGAAAGAAGTGCGTTCAATCTCGTTATTTTATCGACGGGATCAGTAAAGCAATTACGTGGCCGGCGCGCGAAACCTTTGGCGTGCGGATTAGCATTGTAGCTCACTGCGTGTACTATTTTGGGGTTGAGATGAACTTCGGCTTTTTCGAAGAATTGCTTTGTAAGGTCAGGGAATCGTTTCTCAGACATGATAAGTGCAGATCTGTGAGTTTACTACACAACCCACGAAAGTTTTGGTAGTATAAAGTGAATGATAAGAAGTAAGGCTAGGCTACGGCTCTGGACTTTCTTGTTTACTCGGCATTTATAAAAGACATAGCGCATCGCTACTTTTATTTGCTTGGGGTGTGAATTTTCATCTTTCCTAACGAAGATATGTCCGTTTCTTACCCAAACAAATTAATAACATTTTTCACGCGCTATCTTTCTCGTTTCAGCGTGGAGAGTTTTGTGATATGGAGATAAGTGTTCTGCGACATATACAGGCACTTTATTGCCACCATAACCCAAGTGAGATGAATTCAGCTTATCGTTTTTGTGCGCTTTGTTGAAGGTGGACACGGCTGCAAGAACATTATCTCTAGCAAGTGAACTAGATAATTTGACTAGGACTGCCCGGGGTCGAGCACTATTACTGTCCAACTTTCTGACTCTAGTACTAAATAAAATATCAGAGTCGGACAGTGAATATGATACTACACTGAATAGTTGCGACACTAATTTATTTAAATTTTCCGACTTGTGTTCAGGCACACCATTTATTTCTATTTTGCATTCTCTAGAGTATTGCTTAACGAGCGAGAGTCTCATTGACATATCTTTCAATTTTGAAGACATATTGACATTCTCGCTCTTAACTTTTTTGATTTCAGACTCTAAGGATATCATTTTAGACTGAATATCGTCGTGAAAGAACTCAACCGACTCTTTTAGTTAACTTATTTGTGAAAGGTCTTGTCTAAATACCTGAAATTCTTTTTCTAAGTAGGATTTCACGAATTCACCTACGGATTCCTTGACTGCTAATTTGATTTCAGCCTTGATTAGGGTAATTAGGTCGGAATCAAAAGTAGTTTTATTCTCGGAAGCTACTTTAGATTTTGAGCAAAGCAACATTACTTGACTTATGTCACTAGCGTCATGGCGTCATACTCGAAGATAGATAACGGCGCCCTAACATTTTTCGTTCGCATCAGTAAAACCTAAAAGGGCGATATTTTTTGAAGAGTTTGTAATTCCTATATGATGATAATTTTGATTTTTTTCTAATAAATGAAATTCATTTTGCATTTGTGTCCATTATTAATTTCCATTGTCCATTTAATGTGAGCTGTCATCTCATCACCCCAGTCTAAAAAGAATTTCCAGCATTCTTGTAAAGACCGTTTTCATTGGAAATTACCGAACGAAAAGTGTGTTACGTGTTTTTTACTATATTCTAATAGTTTTAATTTCAACGTTTATAATTTTAGTTAAAGTACGTAATGATGGTGGCTTGCGTCGTACTGGCCTTTGCTTCTGCCAGAGCCAGTGCTAATGCAGAACCAGAAGCTATGGAAACTCAACAATCTGCACCTGCACCAAACGAACTTGTATGGATGATGGACGGTCGATAACGAAGACATTTAATACAAACACTACAAATGTTATTTCAATTTCTATTTAAAATTGTAAATTTTCTATTATGAAATATTACAACTTAGAATGTGCAAAATGGTATTTTATTTTTTTTAATAAATTTACATCTTATACATCTGAGTTTTTATTAAATGCATAGACAAAATTACTGTGATGTGTATTTAGTAGTATATTGATTAATTGATTGAAGCGAAGTGGTAGTGTGTAGAAACGCCGCGTCATGGGACGTGTGTTCGAATCTAATCTAAAACCTACAATGAGCATTTCAGTGAAGGAAAATATCGCGAGGAAACCATAGCATGGTGGTAGGGTTTTTTTTAATGCCCGCCTGGCTAGCTACCACCCTCAAGTTAAAAATCTGCTGCCAAATACTAATAGGTGTGTTCCGGCAGTGGCACTTGAGAGCCAGACTTTCTTATAAAGGCCGGCAATGCACATGCGATTCCTCTAGTGGCGCTGATCAGCGACGACGCTACACCCGCAACCGATGACACAATGCGAAATCAATGACGCTGTGCAAGAGCCGATCATGCGATCGGAACTCTCACTCACACAGGCCGCAATGCATATTAGTTTCGGCTATAAAATTAGGTACATTAGAAAATATATTTCATATTCAACCTTCTGATTGGAAGTTTTATTTCTACGTAATCGACAAACTTTGGAGACCTTGGAGACTTACACTGTGATATGGAGAGGTGGTGAGATTCACTAATTGCTCGTTGCATTGTTGAGATGCACTGACCCGACGGCCAGGGAGACCTGTAGCAACGTTTGACCGCTGGCCGCCCGCGGTATAATACAGGGGCCCAATCGCGGCTAACCACCGTGAGAGGCTGCCCCACGATGCCGCGCATAATCTTGGATAGTCTCGTAGTGCCGGTTGGTGACCGGAACGGGGTCCCGGCGAGCTATTCCAGGGGGTACGGGGGCCCTTCCGTCTGTCGGATCAGTCCATCTACGCTGTGCTCGAGTTGGTGTTTCGAGCCTGGAGGCTTTATGTCCCAGTGAATTTCTCCTTCTACTCCTTCTACACGCCTTCTTCTTTTTTTCTAAAAATTTTTATCGTTACCCATGACAGTGCCAATAATAATGAAAAATAGGTCCACAGCGGTGCACAACCCCGACGCCGCTTTCACAATGGAGTTCGCTAACATCCGCGGACTCCATACTAACCTAAATTCCGTCCACCATCGCCTAGAGATGGCTCAGCCTGCTTTATTTTTTTTAACGGAGACACAGATCCGCCGTCCGGCCGACACATTCTATTTACAATACCCTGGTTACCAGCTGGAGGCACACTTTCAAACTAAAGCCGGGGTATGTGTGTATGTACGGTCGGATGTGTGTTGTCGCCGTTTGCACCTCATGGAGGACCCCTCCTCCTACACCGTATGGGTGCACGTGAATCTCGGCGTTGAAAGCCGACTTCAAGCCGAAAGAAGACTTCAACGCACACCATGAACAGTGCTTGAATTCGTCAAAAACCGACCATGCAGGACGAACTGCTCATGCATAGCTCTCACGCACGACCTGTCTAAGCTGGTGACCCAGCCCACCCGGATCCCAGACATAGCGGGTCAGGGGTGCGAAGTCAGGAAACCTCCACGTGGTGCACCCTGGGCGTCGGCCAAGCAGATCGGCGGCAGATATCCTGACCTGAGAGTGGCATGTGCGCGGCGCTCTCAGTACCGGGCTAGGGCCGATGAGGGATCACTTATAGCCCCAAGGGCCCAGTACCGGACAGCGGCTGGCGGGGCTGGTGTTTTGATATACTAGTCCCGGCAGGCGTACCGCAAACTAGCCTGAAGAAAGTGTAACAATGGAGGACGCAAAGTTTAAAAGTGCAATATCCTAGGAGGGTATCCTAACGGGAGAATACCTCTCCGAGCAATCCTCGGACAAAGCAAACGGACAACTGAGAATGCAAGTAACATGACGATCCCGGCTATGAAGCAGATTACTGCTACACCTGTAGTTGTTCTGCTGAGAGACGCGACTATTGACGCTCTCTTGGCCAGCACACCAGGTAGCTTTTTGCGAGCGGAATGTGTACAGAACCCGGACAAGAATGGATTAGTTGTGGATGGTCCGGACCTGGACATTTACAGACCTGCCCCTGAGTCTTTGTGGGTTCCTCAAGATATTGAGTTGCTCGATCCTGCAATCTTGAGGGTACTGACGGAGACTATGGTGGCGGCGATTTACGACGTTTGCCGGAAGTCGAAAAACTTAAAAGGGGGTTGCATTCGGGACCTGAAGGTGGCGGCCCGGACGCTGAAGGAGGTAGTAGATACCGCCCTCACTAGAACTGTAGCCGAAGAGACTCTCTGTCTTCGTCGAGTAACGTGAAAACTTCGCCAGGAGATAGAGGAGTTAAAGGCGGAAAATGAGGTGTAGAGAGGTCGGGAGTTATTATAATAAATGAAATACGTGTTTGTTGTACGACGTATATTTAAGGACTGCCACACTGAATACATGTTAAACACTTACACACTACATCACCCTTCATAAGCAAAAAAAAAAAAATATTCTAATACATTTTTTTTTCTTAAGATATATAAGGTTTAGTACGGTTTTTATGAACCATTTCTACATTACTATTATTTAAAAATTTAACATTAGGTCCATCTTCTTCAATGACAACATACGGTCCGTTATACAATCTGTCTATTTTTTTAGTACTTTCATTCCTTATTAAAATTAAATCACCCGTCTTATAACTAATACAATTTTTGTTTTTATCATAGATGTTCTTTCTTTCTAACTTACTATCTATTAACCTTTTTCTTGCATCCCTATGTGCTAACTGAAGTGTATATTTTAATTCTAAAGCATAATTATCCGTATTATACAATGGCTCTAATTCATTTTTTAATCTACTCGGAATATTACACGGCTTACCAAATACAAGCTCGTAGGGCGTATAGCCAGTTGATGTGTGTATTGTGGTGTTAAAAGAAAAACACCAAAAAGGAAGCCAATGACTCCAAGTGTAAGAATTTTCCTCACACTGGATACGCAAGAAGTTACGTAAGTTTTTATGTGTGTTTTCTAATGCTCCTATACTCTGATGGTGGTAAGCAGTGGAGTATATTTTTTCTATTTCTAATAACTTACATATTTCCGCCATCGTTGAAGACATAAACTCAGTACCGCGATCCGTTGCGATTACTTTCGGTACGCCATACCTTAAAATAAAATTACTTACTAAAGACTTTGCTACGACAGCTGTTTCCTTTGTTGTTATTGGGTAAGCTTCAACGTATTTTGTAAGTTCGCACTGGAGAGTCAATATATATTGATTACCTTCATCATCCTTGTCTAGGGGTCCAACAAGATCTAGAAAGATCTTTTCAAACGCTGCGCTCGCTGTGGTTGTTATAACCATAGGCTCCTTGTAGCTAGGTGAGTGCTTCATCAGCTGACATTTAGTACACTTACTCACATAATTTCTGACGTCGCTCTCGAGTTTTGGCCAGTAGTACTTACTCTTAATGTTGTTCACCATTCGTCGGACGCCGGCATGTCCACTCGAAGGCAATAAATGATAATCATTTAATATGACTGTCATCTCATCTTTATCGGAGATTCTCCTTACATTCCTTAATATATGAATACGAGGTGGTGGTGGTCCGGACCACTCTTTCCTACTATCTATTTCTTCGCATAATTCTTTTATAAATTCCTCGTTACTTCTTTCTTTAATAATACAAACTTCTTTTACATTTATTTTCTTACAAAACTCACTTAAAATATTCACAAATACGTCTCGCGTGAATTGTGACATATAATTAAGGTTAATGTAAATAATTAATTGATTTTCTATATAAGCTAAACACTTTTCTTCTTTACTTATTAATTTTTTTTCTCTAAGTTTATCTAATTATTTACCTTCTATACACTTCATTTCTACTGCGTCAACTGGTTTCTTTAATATCTCCACGATTTTTGGTTGATCAGGCCTCAAATCTGTGGGTTTACTAGAAAAATCCAATGACCTCCGTTCCTCATTTAATTTTTTACTCTGTGCTCTGGTTGTTACAAGTATAGTTTCACTAAGATTTTTAAATCATTTGAAGTTAATGTTATTCTACTTAGTGCGTCTGCTATTACGTTATCTTTTCCTTTTATATAAATGATTTTATAGTCATATTCTTCTAACTGTTACCTGAATTTCAATAATCTGCTTGAGGGGTCTTTTATACTAAATAAGTATATTAATGGCTTGTGATCTGTCATGATTGTGAATTTTCTACCAAATAAATATGGTCTAAAGTACTTTACGCTCCATACTACCGATAATAGTTCTTTTTGGATTGTTGGGTAATTCAATTCTGCCTTATTCAACGGTCTACTCGCATACGCGATTGGTTTTAAATCTTTATTACATAAAACTGAACCTACTGATATGCCCGACGCATCTGTCTGAAGTATGAATTCATTCTCTGTTGAAAAATCTGGGTATTGTAAGATAGGAGGAGATGTAAGCGCTTGTTTTAAAATTTCAAAAGAAGTTTTACAGTTTTCTGTCCAATCAAATTTTATGTTTTTTCTACAAAGTTTGTTCAATGGAATTGTAATGTCTGCAAATTGTGGAATGAATTTACGGTAATAATTACACATAGCAATAAATCGTCGTACATCGTCTGAACACTGTTTGATTATGTATTTCTACTACTTTGATTATGTATTTCTAAATTTCTACCTATTATAATTAAATCATCCATATACGTAATGCATTTCTCAAAATTTAGTCCTGACATTGCAATTGACATAATACGAGAGAAAGCACCTGGGCTAATTTTTAACCCCATTGGTAACCGTCTCATCTGATACTGACCTGTGCTAGTTGTGAAGGCTGTTACGTTTCGGCTATGTGATTCAAGGTCTACTTGATAATAACTTTGAGATAAATCTAAATGACTAAAATAAACACAACCGGAAAGGGAATCTAATATCTCTGTAATGTTTGGCAGTGGGAATTTATCATCTTGTATTGTTTCATTTATTTTTCGATAATCAACAACTAACCTCCACTTTTTATTATTATTTTCAGACTTCTTTGGAACTAATAGAACGGGACTATTCCACTCACTATTAGTTGATTCTATTATTTCATCATTTAACATCTGCCTTACTTGTTTATCAATTTCTGATTTTGTAGACTGCGGTAGTCTGTATGGTTTTGTGTAAATGGGTGTACTACCTGGCTTTAAGTTAATAGATTGTTTCATAATGTTAGTTGTACTCAGCTTGTCACCTTCTAAATGAAAAACGTCTGCATATTTTGCGCAAATCTGTTCAATCGTTTTTTGTTCGTCAGGTTGTAAATAATTTAAATTCAAGATAGATAAAAGCCTTTTTACACGGTTTGCATGTGTTTCTGTAGCGCTATATTGACAAATAATGTAGTCCGATAAATTTTCTAATTCGGGTCTAAAATATGGTAAGCTAATATCTTCGTCACACGTATTTAAAATTTTAATAGGTATTTTTCCATTTTTCGGTTGTACTATACTTCCTGCCATAAATAAGTTTTCTGATAACTGTGCTGGTATAACTACGTAAGCATTTTGTGAATCTGATTGAACTGTTACAAAATGAATTGATTCACTTCTGCGTGGCAAATATAGATCTTTATTGTGATCGCTATTCTGGTACATTATTATTGAAACCTCTTTGTTATTCCTTTGTAATGTTAAAACGTTATTTGATAAGTCTATGTTTGCATTATATGTTCTAAGAAAATCTAAGCCAAGAATTCCGTCGCCTGACACGGCATGTTGTTTAAAACATGAAACCTATATGAAAACATTATTGTTTGATACGGCTCTGTGTGTGAGCTAAGTTGTAATTGCAAGTCAGCTAATTCACTGGAATAAATGTTACCACCTATGCCTTTGATTGTTGTATCGTTACATTGTAACGTAATATACGATAATGTTGCCCCTGTATCTATCAAGAATGAACATGACTTGTTACCTATTTTTAATTTAATGCAATCTAACCCCTGGCATGTTAGTATTTTATGCTCGAAAAAACGTATTTAGACTATTTAACTCACGGTTTTCTGTCGTACTCGTACTCTCTTGCTGGTTAGCAACATATGCAGTTTGTTGTCTGTTGTCACGACCACGAAATTGACGATATTGACCTCTAAAACTACGTCCTCGTCTGTAACCTGTCTGTAATTGAAATCTTTGATTATTATTACCTCGTCCTCGATTGTAGGAATTGTTACTCCATCCTCTATAATTTGAAGAATTGGCACGCCCACGATAGAAATTAGTATTATGATAATAATTATTGTTATTACCTTGACTGTAAATCCCTCGGCCGCGATTATTCTGCCATCT
Source organism: Actias luna (assembly GCA_039707435.1). NCBI lineage: Eukaryota > Metazoa > Arthropoda > Insecta > Lepidoptera > Saturniidae > Actias > Actias luna. The sequence continues at coordinate 7,149,783 of JAZHAC010000006.1, read as the reverse complement.
TCTTTCGCCCCTGGGCTTACCTCTTAAATGCATTACCGCTTGCTGAGTTGATTGGGCTGATTCTTCATCTTGTGCTGCTCGAATAGTTTCCTTCAGCTGCTGGTAATCGCGAGCCGCAATTATGGTACCAAGTCTCCTATTCCGCAAGCCATCTGAAAAACGTTTTATTGCGTATTTTTCATTTATCGGCTGTAAAATGTTACTCGCTGCCTCGTTGTCGTTACTTTGGGATATTGTTAAGTTAATAAAAAGTTCTTCCAATTTATTACCGAACTCTGATATAGTTGAGTCATTCTGTGATAAATTATTCATTTGCAAGAGTAAAGAATTTGCTGATTTTTTTGTTAAAAGAAATGATTTCATATCTGTAATTAAAAGATTTACACTGGAATAGTCCGACTTTAATTTTAATTTTGCTAATTTTGTTATTCTAGTCTTAAGCACAAAAATAATCAGCATTTTCTTATCTGTTTCTGAGGTTAAGTAAGAATCGTGCATTTCAATACCTTGTATTATTTTTTCCGTAGTCTCCTCATTACCATCCATCACAGGAATAAGTGAGCTCGCCGTTTTTAAATCGAAACTAGCCATGTTTTCAGATGATTTAGAGTCACTGTAACTTAATATTTTTATATAAGATTCTTCTATTAATTTACATAAATCGTCAATCAATAGCCCTGAATATTCAGTAATTAAGTATTTTACATCCAAATCTCTTATATATATTTTATATGAGGTATACAATTCTTTAGCTTTCCTTATTTTAATTTGACCTACTTCTTTCAACCTCCTGTCTGGACCTAATTTTCTAAGACTTACCCTGATATTATCTAATTCTTGATATATTTTGTTTAACTGTATTTCCATAGATCACAACTAATTTCTAAAAATATTTTTTTTTTTTTTCTATCACTTAAAGTTCCTAAAATATTTATATATGCGGCAGATATCCATTCGAAGATTTGTTTTAGATTACACGCATTTTTTATTCACATTCACACTGTATGCACTTTACACTAATAACACGTCGTAAGTACTCACACGAAGGCTTCTCAAGATACAATATCTTCTCCAGTAGGGCGACCTCGTCCCTGGATCGACATCCGTTCTTGCAGTCGTCTAATGAAGTTTGCTTGTATACCGTCTCCTATGGCTGCACGCATCCAGTCACTATGACATCTCTTGTACTGGGCATATAGGATGTACAGAACCGCCAATGCTGCGACTACGACCATTACTCCCAATAATATATTGGTGGTTTGAAAATGCGTAGATCCATCGGTATTATTCTCTGCGCCGTGCTGTGTAATTATTGTTTCCTTATTCTCACAAAGGCACTTACTGCACTCTTTTCCCATTTTTAACGAGAAGAGGAAAAAATAAATCTAGTCGTAAATTATATCCTTTACAGTCTAAAGCTTGCCTTGTAGTGCACGGTGGCGACTCGGTCCCACGGTAACTTGCTGATCCGCACATTTTTATGTCGCGTCGTCGAACACCCGACACCGGGCCTCTGGCAGGGTCGCCATGTAGAGAGGTCGGGAGTTATTATAATAAATGAAATACGTGTTTGTTGTACGACGTATATTTAAGGACTGCCACACTGAATACATGTTAAACACTTACACACTACAGAGGGGTTGCGCACTGTTCCAAAAGAGGCAATACCACCATAGCCGGTACCACCACAGGCGCAATTGCCTACAGATATTTTGCCCTCCTCATTGCTGAGAGCGATGACGGAAGCGTTTACGCAGATGGAGAGATCACTAGAGGGGGTCATAAATGCTCGCTTTGAAGCTCTTGAAGGCCTGATTCCATCTAGACCTGAGTCTCCTATAACGTTCGTGACGAATATGTCTCCCGCACAGGCTCCTATGGTAGAACGGACTGAATCAGCAGCTTCTGGACCCATCACAATGCCAACGGCAGCTAGAGAGGCAGATCGGACGACTGTCACTCTTTGCAAAAAGCGTAGCAAGGCCAAAAAGACGAGGTCCACACCATTGACGTAGAAACCAGCGCCAGTAATGACTTCCGCCCCTCCTAGGAGTAGGCCAAAATCTAAAACTAAGGCCAAACCCCTGCTGCGCCGCGCTCGGCCGCTGTTGTTATTACGCTACGACCTGACGCGGTGGCAGAGGGGCTTAGCTATGCGCAGGCCCTCTTGAGGGCGTGAGAGAAAATCCCACCGTCGGTGGTGGATAATGAGATGGCTCTACGAGAGTCTGCTACAGGTGCCAAGATAATAGAAATTCCTGGTACCCAGAGTTCAGAACAAGCAGATAGGCTGGCTAAGTACCTCAAGATGGCACTCGATGATGTGGCTACAATAACCCGGCCCGTAAAAAAGATTGGAATCCGCGTCTTACGGCTGGACGACTTAGTGTCGCTTGAAGAAGTTATTACGGCGGCGGCACTAAAAGGTGGCTGTGAGACAGCCCAAATTAAGGCTGGTAATTTTTGGACTTGTGGAAGGGGTATAAGAGCATTCCATCTTTCGCTCCAGGCTACTGCTGCTAAAGCTCTTGCTGAAGCAGGGCGTCTGAAGATTGGGTGGAGTACGGCACGAATATGCCTTATGGAAAGTCGACCCATGCGCTGTTTCCGGTGCATGGGTGTAGGCCATACTCGTCCACTCTGCCCGTCTACTGGCAGGCTGGCCATAGAGCCGCTGAGTGTTCGGCAACGAAGCTCAACTTAGCTCTGTGTGTCGAATCCGGGCACCCGGCAGAGCACTATATGCCCTCTCCAAGAAAGCAAGAGCACGACCTGTGCCGTCAAGGCCTCCATATGGCCTCACGTAGACGAGGATGGTAGTTGAGGGTGTCATACACCTCCTCCTACTATCCGCGCTGAACCAAGGGGAGATGGGTCGGGGGGCCCAGCTTCCCATTGCACTGGCTCAGCCGTCTGGGGAACAGTTGGGGTGTACCAAGCTGTTCCTCTTTAGCGCCGGGGCCCAGTTGGGCCAGCCGCAGAGGCGACGTGGTGATTACCAGTTTGGACCCGGGTCGTCCCAATTTATGCGGCAGAGGTACACCGTGGAGTTTTAGTGGGTATTACCGGTTCACACCGGGTGAGTCCCACATAACCCGCTCGTCCCCCCCCCGGGGCGAGTGGGTATCCATAAATGGATTTCTCCACGAAAAAAAAAAAAACATAGCGGGTCAAGCGCCTTCCTACTGCTGACTAGTCATCCTAACGAGTACAGGGTGTCTGTCAGTGCCCCATTGGGCAGTTCAGACCACTGTCTCGTTGAATCGTCGGTGCAGCGTTCATTGCCTCGATGTCTATCTGAGACTAGGCGTAAGGTTTGGCACTACTCGTCGGCAGATTGGGATGGTATGCGAGATTACTTTGCATTCATACCCTGGAGGCAAAGGTGCTTTAATGAGAGAGATCTTTCTGCGACTGCCGAGACAATTGCTGCCGAGATAGGACTTGGAATGAAATATTACATTCCTTCGTCCGAAATTATCAGTAATCGCCGCGGACGCCCTTGGTTTAGTCATGAATGCGAAGATGCTTTCAGTCAGAAGCAGTATGCGTACCATGCTTGGATCAATGGGTCGCGCGAATAAAGATCCTAATCTCAACTCCTTTAAGGCAGCCTATAATAAGGCCACTAGGTTTTGCAAAAAGGCTTACGCAGGAGCAGACGCTCAGCGCGTTGCACGGATTGGCCAAAAGTTGGTCCACCAGCCAACCAATAGTCGCGCCTACTGGGGGCTGGCGAAGGCCGTCCAGGCAAATTTCTGGCAATCCTCTCTGCCGCCTTTGCGATATCCAAACGGATCACTGGCTCATGAACCGCAGAAGAAAACCACCTTATTGGCCAACATCTTCGCAGACAACTCCCAACTCGATGACAGTAACGCGCAACCGCTCACAACACCTAACAGTGGTATCTCGATGCCTGAGGTTAGCATCAGACAAAAAGACGTACGCCGTGAGTTGCTTTCACTCGATGTCCGGAAGGCCAGTGGTCCGGATGGTATCCCACCAATTGTGCTTAGAAAGTGTGCAGCAGAGTTGTCCCCTGTATTGACACGCTTTTCCTAACAATCCTACATCTCTGGTGACGTGCCCCGCGTTTGAAGAGAGGTCAACGTGCAAACAATTCCAAAAAAAGGTGACCGTTCAGACCCCATTATTACCGCCCAATCGCTGTAACCTCAACGTTGTACAAAGTCATGGAATGCATATTAAATGTCCAACTTGTGCGCCACCTAGAAGATCATCCTCTTATCTATGATCGTCAATACGGCATTCGACCGAACCGATTAACGGGGGATCTTCTACCGTACATATTGCACCGTTTAGGGGAAGCGATTGACAAACATGGCGAGGCACTGGCTATTGGTTTAGATATAGCCAAAGCTTTCGATAGGGTCTGGCACCGTGGTCTTCTCTCCAAACTCCCGGCTTTCAGACTCCCCGACAATTTGTGCCGATGGATCTCCAGCTTACTGCATGAGCGAAGATTTCGTGTCGTAGTCGATGGGCACAACTCGCAGCTCATGTCTGTAAACGCTGGAGTTCCGCAGGGCTCTGTTTTATTACCCACGTTGTTTCTTCTGTATATCAATGATATGCTTCCCCTGGGACACATTCATTGCTATGCAGACGATAGCACGGTTCATGGGTGCTATGTCAGTAAGCATGGCTGTGGACGGGGAGACACAGAAAAGAGACGGAAGGAACTTGTCATTGAACTTAACCAAGTCTTGACCCGCATATACACATGGGGAACAAGTAACTTGGTTGAGTTCAATGCCAAGAAAACCCAGGATTGCGCCTTTACTTAAAAAAAAAAAACCCTTTTCACCAAAACCAACTCTTCAGAACACCCAGCTTGCAATTCGCGACAGCCTAAATATCATGGGAATAGATATTCGGAATGACTTAAATTTTAAGGACCACATCGAGTATGTCATCTCCACAACTTCTTGGAATCCCGAACAAAGTGCGAAGGTTTTTCCTGCCCGACCAGCTGTATCTTCTCTATAAGGCCCAGGTTCGTCCGTGCATGGAATACTGTTCGCACCTCTGGGATGGATCCGCTAAATACCTCATCGATGCCTTAGATAAGTTGCAAAGACGGGCTGTACGTATTGTAAATGATACAGCTATTACCAACATTTTAGCACCGCTTCAGTTGCGCAGGGATATTGCCTCTCTAAGCGTGTTCTATCGCTTGTATCATGGTGAGCGTTCTGAAGAGCTCTTTGAAGTCATCCTCTCCTCTCCTTTCCACAACAGAACCACACGGGCGGGGTTTCGGTGTCACAATTTCACGGTGACACGTATAACATCCACGACCAAAAAGTTTGCCGACTCTTATCTTTTTCGCACCGTGAAATTGTGGAACCGTCTTCCTGTCAACGTGTTCCCTCCTTCCTATGATATTGGGTCCTTCAAAAGAGGCGTGAAGAGGTACCTAAGCAGGCCAGCATGACAGCCACGACTGGCAGTGTATTCTGTTCGGTGTCAGTCGCAACTGATATGGATTGTACTGTATTTATCAACAGGTCAAGTGCAGTTACCATGCTGTGCAACATAAAAAAAAAACTTAAAAGTCCCTAAAATAGAATACCGAAGAAAGCTCTATAAATGTGAAAGTGTGTTTGTTTGTTTGATTGTCCTTACTTCACACCCTATTTAAGCAACAAATCGACCTGTTTTTTGGCATAGAGTTAGTTGAAAGGACGGAGAATATCATAGGCTACACTTGGTTCCGGAATAACTTCAAATTCTCCGGTGTGATTTACAGGAATATCAGTAAAATTGTTCTTACTTCACGTCCTATATAACAAAAAAAAAGGCTTGATTTTTGGCATACAGTTAGTTGTAAAGACGAAGAGTGGCAATGGCTACATTTGGTCCTGGACAAATATCAAGTTCCTAAGGCAGAACTGCGGGAATTTTTCTATTTTTTTTTTTACAGTAAAAATCGCTCTCCTTCACTTTTTCTCCTATCAGAAACATAATGCACGTAAATAAAAAGTTTACTCCAATACCACTAGATGGCTCTGCTTGACACCTAAAGCGCGCTGCGCTCTCGTTGCACTGTGGGAGTTCGATCTCAACCGCGGTCGTGAACGGACGTGTCCGTGAGCGCTCGTTGATTGTTCTCGAAACCGATCGCTGTGCTTTACCGCGCCGCCTATTGTTTCTTTGTGTTATTCTTACGTCTTATCGGCAATAATCCGTCTATTATTGCCGACAATAAAGTTCGTGTTACCGATAATTAATTTATTCTTAAACTCAATCTATTGTTTGGCTATCGTGTTAATATTACATTGTGAGAATTCTCGTAGTTTATTATTGTGAATTCAAAGTATTGTTTGTCGTTATCGTGAAACAGTGCAGTGATAAAAGTGCCGCCTCTGTAAGTACGCCGGTCACCGGCTGCCAACAAAGGTAAAACTTAATTTCCATTAAGCCTTTTACTACTTTTACAGGCAAGGTCTCAGATATTGTTTATTATTATTATTTTTTTTCTTTTTTCTTTACGTTTTGCACGTGCACTAGATTGTATTTAAATGTTATTTCGTCGAACTGTAGATAGTTCGTTTAACTATTGCTAGCTGCGCCCCCCTGCCCCTCAGGCAGGGAGGTTTTTTATACAGGTTTCTTTTTAAACCTACGTTACACCAAGGCTGCTATCGGAATGGCAAACCGCTCAGAGCTTTTGCTAAATAGGTTCCGAGTCTTCGTAGACAAGGTACACCCAGAGCTCTTTCAAGAGTTCCTTGCTACCCAGCCCCAACCACCGCAAAATGTGCGTATCCCGGCAGCGGCGGTAAATGCGCCCGCGCGCACCCGCCCTCCTTCTCCGTCCCGCACACTCGGGACTTCTCGTTCTCGCTCGCGATCGCGTTCCCCAACAAGGAATCTAAATTGTCATTCACAGGCACCTGTCTCTCCCATACTACCTACATCCCAGGTACCAACGCCGCGACAATTTGAGCAACTTATCTCATATGCTCCGCATGCGATCCCTACGGCGAATTCATTCTCGCCACTTAACTCGGACCCGACACCAACCAACGAGGCAGACATGGAGGAGACCGATTCTATTAATACCGACAGCGACTTCACGCTAGTCAGTAGGGTCAAACCTAAAAATAAAAGGATACTTTCACCAGAAACTACCGAACCGAAAGTAGCCAAGGCTTGGCGGACCGAAAGTACCCGCGTCCCTGCGACCCCTTCAATCTCTGCGACTACTGTTCCTGGCCCCGCGGCCTCGACTGAAAAAGCAGTCCGCCAACCACCACCCGTCACTATCGCTGACAAAGCAGCTTGGTTAAATATTTCCACGCAGCTTAATATTAAAAAAATCCGTTATACTAGCGCCCGTAGTACCCCTGCCGGGATTCAAATTAAAGTCCCTACGCCTTTAGACTATAAAAATCTCACCGCCTTCCTTAGAGAAGGAAAACACAAATTTTTCACTTTCACTCTGGAAGAAGATCGTTAACTGCGTGTGGTTATTAGGCGCGTCCCCAAAGAACTCCCCGAGGAGGAAATCATTGCGTCCCTTAAGGAACAAAACTTTCCGGTCCACCAGGTACACCCCATGTACCACCACATAACTAAAAAACTGTTCGACCTTGTTCTTGTCATCCTAGACCGCTCTAAGGAAGGCAAGGAAATCTTCTCGCTTCAATCCGTGTGCGGCCTCTCCGGCATCACTGTCGAGTTACCGCACAAAAAACACAGTCCTACTCAATGCCACAATTGCCAATCGTATGGCCATTCTTCCCGCAACTGCTACATTAAGCCGCGTTGCGTCAAGTGTCTACAAGATCACTCTACTAAGGAGTGCCCACGTACCCCTGAGTCCCCCGAACCACCAAGTTGCGTCTTATGCGGCAAAGCCGGGCACCCCGCGAACTATCGTGGGTGTGAACGTGCCCCACGCACGAGACGCACGCGTTTTCCCACACAAGCGCCTTCAGCGCACTCAGCGGCTGCACGTACCGCACCGCCGCCACTCATATCTAATCAGGATTTCTCGAGCCTGGGCAAGCCAGCGCGAGTCGCTTCCGCGAACCCATCTCTTCCCCAAAGACCCACACTAGCTCCGACCAACGCGTGGACTACCAATCAGCAGCCTCCGAAGGCTAAACCCGCGAAAGTCACCGCGGCCGGCCCTTCTACTGGTTTCAAAGGCATCGACTGGCTCGCCGAACTACTAGAAGAACACTCCGTAGATGATATCATTGCGTTCGACGACATGATTAGCGCTAGTCAAGATTTTGGCCGTCTAAAAGCGATTAAGTGCTTCCCAGGCATTGCAAAGACTATACAACGCCTTATCCGCGCTTCTCTTAAATAAACTCGCAATGGAGGATAAGATTAGACCCCAAGGCCTATCTTTGTCCTTTTTTAACGCGCGCAACCTGAAACCCCAACGCGACTTGGTAGCTAGCTTCCTTAAGGAGCAGCAAATAGATGTGTTTCTAGCACAAGAAACTCTTTTTAAACCGAGCGTTCGCAATCCCGCGATTGCGAACTACAAGATAGTAAGAAATGATCGTATTGGCGTAAGAGGCGGCGGCACGCTCATATACTAGAGAAAGTCACTGTATTGCATGCCAATAGATCCTCCCGAACTTACAAATTTCTAAAAGTCTCGGTGTGTAGAGTGGGTATGACTGGTCATCCCACGATCTTTATCGTTTCCGCGTACCTTTCGCCTAATAAAACTCTCCTCCAGTTGGATTTGGAGACGCTTTTCGCGCTCGGTGACTCTGTTATAGTGGCTGGCGATCTAAATAGCGGGCACATTCAATACAACAACCCGCGTACTACCACTAATGGTAGGACACTATACCGGCTAGAAAATGCGCTTACCTTCAATGTAATTGCTCCTTCAGAGCCAACTCATTATCAAGCTAACTGCCGCCCTTCAGTTTTAGATATAGCTATTTTAAAAGGGATCGCGCTTCAAGTACGGCAAATCGAAGTCGTACATGAACTAGATTCCGATCACCGCCCAGTAATTCTGCAACTAGGCCACCCGGGTGACCACACTCCCGCTTCAGTCAAAGTGGCTGACTATCCAAAACTCAGACACTATCTCTCAATTAATCTCTCTTCTCCTCATTTAGACAGTATCCCCGACGAGATAAAATCTGTGAGTGATGCCGATGTGGCGATTGACTCCCTGGTAGGTTACCTCCAGAATGCCATCAGGGAAACTTCAAAAGAGGTAAGGGTGGAAATTGATCGCCGCTTTATACTTCCCGATGACATTCGAAGACTGATCACGGAGAAAAACGCCGCGACAAGCGCTCACGATTCTTATCCGACGGAGGAAAATCACGTACGGCTACGTAGCCTACAAAGATTAGTTAAATCTCGTATCTCTGAACTCCGTAGTCAAAGATGGGACATATGGCGCATAGGAATAAACCCAGACAAAAGTGCGGCTATCATGTTTGATCCTCACGCGAGGAGGAATATAAGAAAAACATTACACCTTTTCGGTGTCAATATCCCCTGGACTAATCATACTAAATATCTTGGTGTAGTTTTATACAGGCGCCTAACCTTCAACAAACATATAGATTACGTTCAGAAAAAAGCCTCCACGGCTATGGTTCTGCTACGCAATCTTACCTCTTCTAAGAGCAAAATGTCACTCAGACATAAGCTCACAATATACAAAGTATGCATCCGTCCCATTCTTACTTATAGCTGCCCCGTATTCGCTCACGCTTCGCGCACCACCCTTTGCAAACTACAAGTGTTGCAAAATAGATTCATGCGTATAGCCGTCCAAGCTCCACCCTATGTCCGCAATGTAGATCTACATAAAGATATGGACCTTCCGTCCATATATGCATTTATCAAAGATGTCACAAAGAAATTTTTCGAAAAGGCCGAAGTTCATCCCAACCCCAAAATAGTACACGTACTTAGCTACACTCCTAATCCGTATGCTAAACGCTTCGCACGCCGGCCACGTAACTGTTTTACCGATCCCGTCAACAAAATAACAAGATTGAACGCGCTGCTCCCTGCCGTCTCCACCAATTGCACGTGTCCGCGCACACGCCCGCGTAACCGCCGTTCTCGCCGCCGAGGCCGAGCGGTAAATTTCACTCCCGCACACCCGCCGCGGCCTCCCTCTGCAGATGCTTGAGCCTAGGATCGCCCTCAAGTGACTCTGCTCGCGCGATACAGTGACACTCTACATCACTGAAAGTACATCATCACATTGCATACCATCCATGCACACCCACACATTAAGTACACGGTTCTGTAAGGGACTACCCCTGCGGCCCTCGCGTGGCTTGCCCTATGTTATTGCTAGGACCTGTTGGTTAGTTAGGATCGCGAATCTTTGTTCGTGTTCCAGCAGTAGTCCAAGCCGAGGTTCGGCCATTCTGGCACCCTTGCGCCCTCTGCCATGGGGCTGAGTGCCCTTAGCATTCGCCCCAAAAAGTTCGGTAAAGCTGTCAGAGCCCTTACGGCTAACAGCGTATGTCAGGTCGAAAAAAAAAAAATCGTTGCACTGTTATTTCTTACCTTAAGGCGTGTTTTTAGCCGGCGCATCATCCTATAGGGCATGGGGTAGCTCTACTAATTTAGCACATTTTCGTTGATTCTGTATTTAATTTGACTACTTTTTATAGGATATTTACTAAGTTTTCTTGCAATGTTCGCTGTACTAAAAATGACTAAAATAAATTGTCTACAATTATATAGTATTGTTTTCATTAAGAAACCCATATTACAATACTTCTGCTATTGGTTTTTTTCTGATTTGTATTGCGATTTGATTTCGTTGTTTAAGTTTTGTCTTTTATTATATTTCGTTAGGATAGATTTTCTTGCTTTAGTATTGATCAGCTTTTGTCGCTTTGGTATTTAATTACTATACTGCTACTCCTGTTTTTAGTTTTCTTTGCGAATTGGTTTTGTTGTTTAGTATTTGCCTTAATTTTTATTTCTATCGGATTGAGTTGCTTAATATCGATTTGCATTTCGATTAGAATCTGTCGGGTTGGTTTACATTTTTTTGGTTTGTTTTGCGCTTTGATTTAGTTTGTTTAAGTTTTTCGTATTCTTAAAATTCAAATCAACTGTTTCCAAGGTATGGTTTCAAGCTCGAGTAAAAAGAGTTGCTCAAGCACAAGAATCTTCTGATAATACGGAATCAAGAAGACAAGAGCAAGCAGAACATCAAGCCCCTTTAAGAGCCGCTGAATCACCGAGACAGAGCCAACAACGACTCGAAGAACAGGCCGTGCCTCATGTCGTTTTAAGGGCTTTTGAAACTGCTGTCCAAACCTGACTCCATATGGACAGGCAAAACGAGTTTCAAGCCGCTTTGAAAGTAACTGAATCACCTGTTAACCCAACGACGTTTGAATGAACAGGCTGATCGTCAAGCCGCTTTGAGAGCAGCCTAAATGCCCAATCAAACACAACTTCGTTGGAATGAACAGGCTGAACGCCAAGCCACTTTGAGATCTGCCGAAACGCATGATCAAACTGAACTTCGTTTGAATGAACTAGCCGAGCGTCAAGCAATTTGGAGAGCTATTGAAATGCCTGAACAAAAGCGATATCGATTGAATGCACAGGCTGAACCTTAGTCCACTTTGAGCGCTGTCGAAACCCCACAGCAGTCGCAGGCGCGAGGAATCGCAAATGCAGAATGACAGGCGGAACGTCGTCAAGCATTTGAATGGAACACTTGGTCTGTATCTATAATGCGGCATTTTATTACGACGTCTTAATTGACTATAAGAATCACAGACTCATGCTTATCGGGCTCACGGATAAGTCGATTTTGTAATGTACTAAAGTTGAAAGTGAATGCCTCCGATGCATTTCTCTCAATAAAAAAAACTTAACATAAACGTATACATTCACTTGCTAGATGCTGCCAATAACGATGCCAATGTAAATTATCGAGTAGTTGGATAATTACCAACGAAAATTTCTGCTCCGTATTTAAATTATTATAAAATTTAACAATAAATACATTTGGTAATTATTGTATAGTGTTAAATTAATGATCGTGTAAAATACCTGTCGGTGTAGTGTTATTTCCAATAAAACAGCAACAAACACGTAGGATGGAATCTTTTCAAGAATCACTATTCGAAATGATGGTGATATCTCACGAAAGAATGTCGAATTTTGAGGCTGAACTTCAAAAGCATTTAGCATTACTCCCAGTACAGCCTTTCTGCTGATTTTGTAATATTTAAATTATTTATTATGGAAGCTTTGGGGTCTCATCATCGCCAGATGGAATTTTTAGCTAGAACAGTTGACAGTCTGGAAATGCAGTCACGTAACACAATCCTTATATTTCACGGGGTGACATAACAGAAGAATGAGCTGGTCGCGGACGTTGTGATTGAGGTCATCAAGGATAGTCTTAAGATTTCAGACTTCACTAACGTTGCTGTCTGACGGTGCCACAGAATGTGACGACCTTCATCAACTCACAAACCCAGGCCGATTCTTATAAAACTTCAAAATTTAGTTATCCGGGACAAGCTTTGGTTTAGCAAGATCAAACGCAAAACCACCGCGGTTACTATGTCCGAGTTTCTCACTAGAGCACGGCACAGCATAATTATGATGGCTCGTGAGATATTTGGTGCCGAAAAGTGTTGGATCATGGAAGGTTATGCCTTTATACTGGCTCCGGATGGGTCCCGTCAACGTACCACTTCACTTGTAAATCAAACACGAAGCTACTGCTAAGCAAACGGTTTCTATAAAACCTGTCGCAAAAACTAAGCGAGCAACCACAAAGAAAAAACATTAATTTTTAAGTTCATATAATTGTTCTACTATAAAATATCAAGTACAGTTTGGTTTTAGTTTTGATATTCTGTCTACGACTGACTTACTACTGTAATTTTTTAACTACCTACTTTGTTTAAAATAATTCGCAACACGATTGTTCATATTTACCCAAATGTATATATATTTATATTATATGTATATTGTCCATTTAAATATACCTGATATTTGACTACTTTCATCATACATATCTCTGGACATTTAGATAAATATTTTTATTTCCTCAGTTTACTCCTGCACTATAAGTACGTATATCTTCTATAATTTACGCAAATATCTATGCGAAACACTGGTTTGGTGAAACTGTAAAAGCCTCTCAGGCTGACAGTATAGGACGTTTCGAAAAAAAAAACCTGTGCGAAACTGGAGCGGCTTGCTAATCTATACTTGTACTGAGTATTTAACTGAACCAAATATCGACATTAATTTTATTAAGTATTCCTCAACAATATAGGTGACTTCTATATACTATATACTACACTATACACTGCAAAATATATACTATAACTACATATATTACTATAACTACAGAATAGGGTAGGGTGTATGGCGACTGTCCTCGGGTTAAGCGATCAAAATGTTGGAAATCTTTCTGGCGGTTCATTAGTCTCGTTTTTTCTTTAAGGCTGCATTGTGTGTTTTTTTTTATTATTGTCTAATCTCTTCGTGCAATCAAATGAAATAATCCAAACATATTAAAATGAATCTTATGAAATAAAAAATAAAAACGTGTTTCTACATCTGTATTTTATTGGTTATTTTTTATAAAACAAATGAATGTTACAGCTCCCATGAAGAATTACATAATTCACTTACTGAGAAAGAAATGCTTAAAACTAAAATTAATATTTACAGCGCACAAAGGTACGTAACTAGAATACAAAACAAAGAAAATTTAAAATTTTTATTTCTGATTGTAATTTGTTGTAAACTTTATCACTCTCAAACTCCAAATTTCTTTTAATATAGTTAGTTCTAAATGGGCTGGCCACTAAGTCTAAAATTAATCTTTCATGTTTGTTATTTTGTTTCGAATTTATTTATTTAGTTAATATTTTACTTATAAGAATACATGTGTAATATATGCACGTCTGTTTTATATTTTTTGTTTCGTCGTATATTTCTTTAGAAGGTGTCTGAAATTTACAGTTAAATAAAACTTTCATTAATCTATTCTGCACTCGCTGAATTAGATCTATTATTCTATCTATTAGTCTCTGCTGCAGTACCCCAAATTTCAATTAGGTAGTCGATATGGGGTGTAACTAGAGAATTGTAAATTAGATATCATATTCTTCGAGTGAGACAATTTGTTATATTTTGTAGTGCCCGTCTAAGTGGAACTAGTTTAAGTTTTTTTTTCTAGGCGTGCCGTCCAAGTTAAGTTTCTGTCTAAGGTAAGTCCGATGTATTTTTCTTTAGGTTTTCGTTCAGTCGTTGGGTGACTATTTTAAGGGTAATGAATGGTGGATGATAAATAAGGAACATGTGTGGTCCTTATTTTGATCCCTAAGGGACTCTTAAATTAATAACAGTGGGATTGCTTTCATATTCCACTATTTTTACTATTTGTTTACGGTTCTCCATATATGATTTAAAAATTTCAAGTACTTTGTTTCTAAGAGCATAGAGTTCTAATTTGTATAATAGGCAGTCATGACTGATGGTGTCAAAAGCTTTTCTCAGATCGATAAATATACCTAAGAAAACTTGTACTTGATCAATTTTATTTTCAATTTTAGTTAGAAGATCAATTGTAGCGGTGAGAGTATTTGATTGAGATCTAAAGCCATAGTGTTAAGGGTAGAGGAAGCTTTTGATTTAAGGAAAGATTCTAATCGGTTGTAAAGAATTTTCTTAAAATTTTTAAAAATAACAGAGATCACCGATATAGGGTGGTAATTTGATTTACTGCATGATATATGAACTGGTACAATTTTTGCTATTTTTAAATCATTGGGATAAATACCTCGTACCATACAATAGTTAATGCAGGCTGTAAGGTTCTTATCAAATATATCTTTTTCGCATTTAATAGTTTTTGCACTAATACCATCAATGCCACATGCAGTATTACAGTCTAAATATTTAATTATAGTAATAACGTGTGGGCCTATGTTCGATCCTCCGGATAGGAGCCCTCAAGTGACCCTGCTCGCGCGATACAGTGATAATCTACATTTGCGATATCCGAACGGATCACTGGCTCATGAACCGCAGAAGAAAGCCACCTTATTGGCCAACATCTTCGCAGACAACTCCCGACTCAACGACAGTAACGCGCAACCGCTCACAACACCTAACAGTGGTATCTCGATGCCTGAGGTTCGCATCAGACAAAGAGACGTACGCCGTGAGTTGCTTTCACTCGATGTCTGGAAGGCCAGTGGTCTGGATGGTATTCCACCAATTGTGCTTAGAAAGTGTGCAGCCGAGTTGTCCCCTGTATTGACACGCTTTTACCAACAATCCTACATCTCTGGTGTCGTGCCCCGCGTTTGGAGAGAGGTCAACGTGCAACCAATTCCAAAAAAAGGTGTCCGTTCAGACCCCATTACTACCGCCCAATCGCTGTAACCTCAACGTTGTACAAAGTCATGGAATGCATATTAAATGTCCAACTTGTGCGCCACCTAGAAGATCACCCTCTTATCTATGATCGTCAATACGGCTTTCGACCGAACCGATCAACGGGGGATCTTCTAGCGTACATATTGCACCGTTGAGGGGAAGCGATTGACAAACATGGCGAGGCACTGGCTATTGGTTTAGATATAGCCAAAGTTTTCGATAAGGTCTGGCACCGTGGTCTTCTCTCCAAACTCCCGGCTTTCGGACTCCTCGACAATTTGTACCGATGGATCTCCAGCTTACTGCATGAGCGCAGATTTCGTGTCGATATCGAATCTTCTTACTGTAAGACAACTTTTTCACGTAAAGCCTATCCTTACCACGTACGGTCGATAATGTATGATCTTAATACTCACTTCAATAAATGACGCAAGCATCATGTATGTGAGATACTTTCACTCCATCTCCAATTTTCACAGAAACTCTTCTATTTTTTAGATCCTCATATCAAATCATTATACATACTTACACGTTCATACCATAATACGCAAAGTCTAATATAAGTAGTTCCTTAGGAACCGTGTTGGGTCTATTTTTTTGTGCATAACAATAAGAGAATTTTAGGAAATATTAGAGACCGAGGATCTGTATGCCTGTAGTTCAGGTTATCCCACCTTTTTTAGACTTCTGATCTCACACAAATTGTAGCTGTCTTTATTTCCATTGTTTTTGCTGCTGCTTTTGTCAACAAATTTTTGTACTTTTTTCTATAAGTGTGAAATAAAAAAATAATATTATTAATCGTGTCACTAATGTCTTTCAGACTAAATGTTTATATCGAATCACTATAATCAATTCAAACGAACTAGGTTAAGAGTTTCTTTAGTTACAAACATACCAACGGACAGACAGAAAGACTAAGAGACTTTAGAAAATGTTACAAATATACAAAAAAAAAACACTAAAACAAAGTTAAATAATTTGTAATAAGTAATTTAAACAATAGATAAGGAGTCCTTAGGACACGAGTTCTTTATGCTGATATACTTTTGAGTCGGAACTACGTATTTAATTAAATAAATATACTTCATAATATTAACCAAGCGTTACAAACTACATTTAGGTGTCTAATATATGTATATTTTATAAACTGATTTATACAAAAACGTATAATCACATAATTATACACACTTATTTCTTTAAGCATATTTTTATAAAATAAATTTCAGTAGCTCCGGAATTCACAAGGTGCAGTATATTAGTAGTACTTACTTACATACTTGTTGATGTGTCCGCGTCTCCGTATGTGCTCAATCATACATACGCAATAAAAAGCTGGGTACAACTATATTTACGTCGAATGTATACATCGGAAAGGACGTCATCATTTGTTGCAAAAATACAACAATTCGGGAATTGATAGCGTCTGTGGCTATAAGGAACCTTCCATGTTTGATACAGTATTTAAGTACACGTGCTATACACATTTGTTATATTAGTTGAAAACATCATCAGTATTCCAAATCCTGATAAATTTTATTGCTTTGCAAAAAGTATCATAATAACTTCACAATTTCTAGCATTTTTTATTAAATTGTTACAATACTTTCGTACACGGAATAATATGCGCACTTGTTTTATCAGTGGTATTAAGGGTATTTCTGAGTAGTGTTATTCTTCATAGAATTAGATTTTACTCCGTCGACTGAAATTATGTTTCATCTTCAGCTACATCATCACTTTACATCATATAAGTGTGGCCAAACGCTAAAATTATGAATGATTTAATAAAGAGATCGTTTGTAATATTTTTGGGATATTCGCTAACTCCCGAAACAATTATAAGTCCCTTGAATAATTTGAATAGTTTAAATATCAGAAGAAAAAAAAACTCATGTGTGGAGATTTCAGAAGTGCCTTTTTTATGTAAATCTTAATAACTATTCAAAAATTCAGAAGAGGATCCCAAAGAAATTGTTTGATAGTCGGAAAAGATAACATGAATCTATCAGTTCATTTATTTTGTAATAGTGCTATCATTAACATATTGCAAAAGTTTATATTGTTAAATATACGAGAAATATTTTGGTGACTTTTTTTATACCCCTTGGTAAGACACATTTTGATTTTACTACATTTGATTGATATTGGTGTTAAACTGTGTGCGCGAAAACGCCACCATGTCGGTTCGACTCCAGGATCGGAGCTCGAAACCAATTAAACTGCAGAGAGGTGTGAGACAGGGAGATATCATATCTCCGAAACTGTTCACAACTGCGTTGGAAGACGTCTTCAAGCTTCTGGATTGGGACGGACTTGGCATGAACATAAATGGCGAGTACATCACCCACCTTTGGTTCTCCGACGATATCGTGGTCATGGCAGAATCACTGGAGTACCTTAGTACAATGCTTGTTAGTCTCAAATTCCTCAATACTCTATACATATACCGCGATGTAATGTTTAGGTGAGTATTGCTTGGTAAATTATCTATTTTAAAACTAGTATTCTTACTAATCTTAAACATACCTATAATCTATACATACAAACATCAATCTCAATACAAATACACATGAAATACACGAAGGAGACACAAAAAACCTACTCGGCACAATCATTACCCGAACTTCCACTAATCCATGGCAATAGATGTGTGCGTCCCCAACGGTAGACGTCAATCACAAAGTACGCCTCATAATATAATTTATTTCAAAATAACACGTTCTTTCTTATTTATCAATACGTCTCAATACTTGTATTAATATATCTCAATATTTATAATCTCAACATTTATAATCTCAATGATTATAATCTCAATACTTATATTCTCGATGCTTATATTCTCAATACTTATATTTATATAACACGTAATCAATCTATTCTCGATACTTACGTTAACACGTAATCAATTAATATATTTCAATAGTTATATTAACACAAAATGTACTACTAACTTGTCCGGTACAACTCAATACCCGAACTCTCCAGTGCGCTTGGGCTAGAGCTTTCGTGCGTCGCTAACACATTACTACATCTTAATACTCAATACTTATATTAACACGTTGCGATTAATATATCTCAATATTTATACAAAATGCACTATCAACTTGTCCGGTACAACTCAATACCCGAACTCTCCAGTGCGCTTGTGCGCGTCGCTAACATCTTATAGTACACTAATGTACTGTCTATTTGTCCGGTACAAATCAATACCTGAACTCACCAGTGCGCTTGGGCTACAGCTTTAGTGCGTCTCTAACAATAACATAGGTTAAAAAAATATTACTAATAACTATTATAAATGCATATACGAAAAGATAATATTGCATTTTATTAACATTAGTTATCACAATCTGTGTAGTACATATTTTGATGTTGCGGAATTCCGAAACCTCTGAAGTAGAATAAATAAAATCAAAGAACCAGAACGTTGGCGTAAGGATAAGAGAATCAAACATAATAAAAACAACAATTTAGTTACAAGCGTGTGAACTTTAATCGATAATTTATTAATATCTCTCTTTTATTTCCGCCATGAAACCATATATATAATCACATTTTACAGGACAATAATAACAAAGTCTATTCTTCTAGAACTGCAAACATGAATTTTGTAAGTAAAAATAATATTTCCTCTTTATATATGATAAGATTGTAACAATTACTAGCGAGCGAAGCCATGGTAATAAACTACTCCCGAACGACAATGCGTTTTTATAATAGACAATTAATTGTGTTTCTTAAACATTTTAAACGAGAAATCATATATATATATAATCAGAAATCTTATGCATTTCTAAGTAGTGTAGTAGTAATCTACGTGATCGACAAAAATGTACTTCGTAAGTTATAGATTTTTTTTCTGTTTATTGATTTGAGCCCAAAAAAGTAACACGGTAAACTTAGCGAGGAAGTGACTCTCAAGTGCAACTATCGGAAAACATATATAGTTGCTTGGTGAAACGTTTTCAAGTAAAAGATACGATGCCATTGCAACATGCTGAGGTCGCAAGTTTTTTTTTTTTCATTTAAAGCTTAGCAGCAATGTACATTTTCCACGTATTTTAACCAAAGCGATCAATTGCTTCGGTCTTGGTATATTTTTTAATGAAACAGTTAAGTAAATAGAATACAAATAAATAACTATACCTGGACCACTGCGCTTGTTTATTAGTGCACATTATATTATCTGTATTAATAAATATATAGTTCTCTATGTACGTCTAATTTTTTCCAAGTTTCGTAATTGACGTGCATTCTAAAAGATACTTATCACTATTTTAATATAAATACGTTTGAGTTTTAATGTTTGAAAACGATGGCAAGATTCAGTTTGTATTTGACGTAACTAAACAGTTGACAACCATACTGAAACTATGTTGAAATGCTTTTTGTAATGAATGAAATGTTAAGTATTGCGATGTTTTTGTAAAAATGGAATCATACTATTAATAGTATTTACTGCTTTCTAATACTGCAGTGTTTAGTAATAGTTTTTCAATTCACTTTTTTCTATTATGAAATCTGCCTATATAGGCAATTTCGCCAAAGTCAAATGTTAAAGGTTCTATACGACACAATTCAAGGACATAAAGTATCAAATAATAAGTAATCAAACTCTGAACAATTATTTGTGGGTCACACAAATTATTGTCTTGTGCACTAATCAGACCTAAAGCATTTCGGGGCGGCGTTTGCAGCAAGGCAACTGCTTCAACCGTTTGGCCAACCGTGCAGTTTTATTTCTTTACTCTATTTTTGTTACTAAAAAGATTAAAAATTAAATTGATAAGGTTATCATATATCCTATGATATGATTTTATATCTTAGAAATCTTAGTTATTCATTACTTTATATATAAAATTATATAGGTTATTTATAACCGGTAGCATTTATACACTTTTATTAATACTATTCATATTACATGAAAACTTCTAGTAAACTAAGCATACCCTTCTATATGTAGATAGCTATAAAAATAACGATAACGATGTCTAATAGAAACTATTGTAACAGCTATCATTATGCCTACTTATTAGAGAAAAACAATTCATCATAAAAAAAAAAACTATTTCTAAAGGTCTAACAATATGGTATTATTCTATGTTTGACTGTATTTAAAAAAAAATATTGTTTATTCATTGGTTTATCATTTAGTTTTACATGCCATTAAAAAAATTAAGTGCTTTAATTAACCTAATTCAAAAAAGGAGGAGTGTTCAGCAGTATGTAGTGTTTTTTATTTGTATTACACGGTATCTTCGTCATTTTTCTATCTATTTTAGTGATTATTTTTAATTTGAATCAGTATTACTCAGGGTTAGTCCCTTTTAAATATGAAAAAAAAAATACTATCCCTAAGGGAAGTAATTAGGGCAGGAAAATCACTTGTTAAATTTTCACCCACTTCTCTTCTACGAATGTACTTGGATTATAGACCGACATTAATAATTAATATTTTTGAATTAGGTAACATTTGAAGGTGAACTCATAATAATTTGATGAAATTTTCCTACTCTAAGGGTAGTAAATAAAAGGACAAACAGTGCTTGTATGAATTTCTGTAATTTTCTGACAGCCGATTTTAATAAAAACATGGCAAAAGCTGCTTTTGCTATAAAAATAAAATGCATAAATAGCAGTATCTCCTCAACGGTTAACTACAGCTATATTGTGTTTGGGTTGATATGACTTGTTTTGACAAATACATATAGGGTTCTGACTGTTATAAAAAAACCGAAGCCAAAGAATGAGTGGAAGCTGGGTATAAGAATCAATACTCGCTATCATATAAATTTTCCAGGGCTATTAAACGTTACTGTTTTACCGAACGAAAAGTGTGTTACGTGTTTTTTACTATATTCTAATAGTTTTAATTTCAACGTTTATAATTTTAGTTAAAGTACGTAATGATGGTGGCTTGCGTCGTACTGGCCTTTGCTTCTGCCAGAGTCAGTGCTAATGCAGAACCAGAAGCTATGGAAACTCAACAATCTGCACCTGCACCAAACGAACTTGTATGGATGATGGACGGTCGATAACGAAGACATTTAATACAAACACTACAAATGTTATTTCAATTTCTATTTAAAATTGTAAATTTTCTATTATGAAATATTACAACTTAGAATGTGCAAAATGGTATTTTATTTTTTTTAATAAATTTACATCTTATACATCTGAGTTTTTATTAAATGCATAGACAAAATTACTGTGATGTGTATTTAGTAGTATATTGATTAATTGATTGAAGCGAAGTGGTAGTGTGTAGAAACGCCGCGTCATGGGACGTGTGTTCGAATCTAATCTAAAACCTACAATGAGCATTTCAGTGAAGGAAAATATCGCGAGGAAACCATAGCATGGTGGTAGGGTTTTTTTTAATGCCCGCCTGGCTAGCTACCACCCTCAAGTTAAAAATCTGCTGCCAAATACTAATAGGTGTGTTCCGGCAGTGGCACTTGAGAGCCAGACTTTCTTATAAAGGCCGGCAATGCACATGCGATTCCTCTGGTGGCGCTGATCAGCGACGACGCTACACCCGCAACCGATGACACAATGCGAAATCAATGACGCTGTGCAAGAGCCGATCATGCGATCGGAACTCTCACTCACACAGGCCGCAATGCATATTAGTTTCGGCTATAAAATTAGGTACATTAGAAAATATATTTCATATTCAACCTTCTGATTGGAAGTTTTATTTCTACGTAATCGACAAACTTTGGAGACCTTGGAGACTTACACTGTGATATGGAGAGGTGGTGAGATTCACTAATTGCTCGTTGCATTGTTGAGATGCACTGACCCGACGGCCAGGGAGACCTGTAGCAACGTTTGACCGCTGGCCGCCCGCGGTATAATACAGGGGCCCAATCGCGGCTAACCACCGTGAGAGGCTGCCCCACGATGCCGCGCATAATCTTGGATAGTCTCGTAGTGCCGGTTGGTGACCGGAACGGGGTCCCGACGAGCTATTCCAGGGGGTACGGGGGCCCTTCCGTCTGTCGGATCAGTGCATCTACGCTGTGCTCGAGTTGGTGTTTCGAGCCTGGAGGCTTTATGTCGCAGTGAATTTCTCCTTCTACACGCCTTCTTATTTTTTTCTAAATTTTTTTATCGTTACCCATGACAGTGCCAAGAGTAATGAAAAATAGGTCCACAGCGGTGCACAACCCCGACGCCGCTTTCACAATGGAGTTCGCTAACATCCGCGGACTCCATACTAACTTAAATGCCGTCCACCATCGCCTAGATATGGCTCAGCCTGCTTTATTATTTTTAACCGAGACACAGATCCGCCGTCCGGCCGACACATTCTATTTACAATACCCTGGTTACCAGCTGGAGGCACACTTTCAAACTAAAGCCGGGGTATGTGTGTATGTACGGTCGGATGTGTGTTGTCGTCGTTTGCACCTCATGGAGGACCCCTCCTCCTCCACCGTATAGGTGCACGTGAATCTCGGCGTTGAAAGCCGACTTCAAGCCGAAAGAAGACTTCAACGCACACCATGAACAGTGGTTGAATTCATCAAAAACCGACCATGCAGGACGAACTGCTCATGCATATGCTCTCACGCACGACCTGTCTAAGCTGGTGACCCAGTCCACCCGGATCCCAGACATAGCGGGTCAAGCGCCTTCCTTGCTGGACCTACTGCTGACTAGTCATCCTAACGAGTACAGGGTGTCTGTCAGTGCCCCATTGGGCAGTTTAGACACCAGTCTCGTTGAATCGTCGGTGCAACGTTCATTGCCTCTATGTCTATCTGAGACTAGGCGTAAGGTTTGGCACTACTCGTCGGCAGTTGGGATGGTATGCAAGATTACTTCGCATTCATACCCTGGAGGCAAAGGCGCTTTAATGGGAGAGATCTTTCTGCGACTGCCGAGGCAATTGCTGCCGAGATAGGACATGGAATGGAATATTACATTCCTTCGTCCGAAATTGTCAGTAATCGCCGCGGACGCTCTTGGTTTAGTTATGAATGCGAAGATGCTTTCAGTCAGAAGCAGTATACGTACCGTGCTTGGATCAAGGGTCGCGCGAATAAAGATCCTAATCTCAACTCCCCTAAGGCAGCCTATAATAAGGCCACTAGGTTCTGCAAAAGCGCGTTGCACGGATTGGCCAAAAGTTGGTCCACCAGCCAATCAATAGTCGCACCTACTGGGGGCTGGCGAAGTCCGTCCAGGCAAATTTCTGGAGATCCTCTCTGCCGCCTTTGCGATATCCGAACGGATCACTGGCTCATGAACCGCAGAAGAAAGCCACCTTATTGGCCAACATCTTCGCAGACAACTCCCGACTCGACGACAGTAACGCGCAACCGCTCACAACACCTAACAGTGGTATCTCGATGCCTGAGGTTCGCATCAGACAATCAGACAAAGAGACGTACGCCGTGAGTTGCTTTCACTCGATGTCTGGAAGGCCAGTGGTCTGGATGGTATTCCAACAATTGTGCTTAGAAAGTGTGCAGCCGAGTTGTCCCCTGTATTAACACGCTTTTACCAACAATCCTACATCTCTGGTGGCGTGCCCCGCGTTTGGAGAGAGGTCAACGTGCAACCAATTCTAAAAAAAGGTGTCCGTTCAGATCCCATTACTACCGCCCAATCGCTGTAACCTCAACGTTGTACAAAGTCATGGAATGCATATTAAATGTCCAACTTGTGCGCCACCTAGAAGATCACCCTCTTATCTATGATCGTCAATACGGCTTTCGACCGAACCGATCAACGGGGGATCTTCTAGCGTACATATTGCACCGTTGAGGGGAAGCGATTGACAAACATGGCGAGGCACTGGCTATTGGTTTAGATATAGCCAAAGTTTTCGATAAGGTCTGGCACCGTGGTCTTCTCTCCAAACTCCCGGCTTTCGGACTCCTCGACAATTTGTACCGATGGATCTCCAGCTTACTGCATGAGCGCAGATTTCGTGTCGATATCGAATCTTCTTACTGTAAGACAACTTTTTCACGTAAAGCCTATCCTTACCACGTACGGTCGATAATGTATGATCTTAATACTCACTTCAATAAATGACGCAAGCATCATGTATGTGAGATACTTTCACTCCATCTCCAATTTTCACAGAAACTCTTCTGTTTTTTAGATCCTCATATCAAATCATTATACATACTTACACGTTCATACCATAATACGCAAAGTCTAATATAAGTAGTTCCTTAAGAACCGTGTTGGGTCTATTTTTTTGTGCATAACAATAAGACAATTTTAGGAAATATTAGAGACCGAGGATCTGTATGCCTGTAGTTCAGGTTATCCTACCTGTTTTAGACTTCTGATCTCACACAAATTGTAACTGTCTTTATTTCCATTGTTTTTGCTGCTGCTTTTGTCAACAAATTTTTGTACTTTTTTCTATGAGTGTGAAATAAAAAAATAATATTATTAATCGTGTCACTAATGTCTTTCAGACTAAATGTTTATATCGAATCACTATAATCAATTCAAACGAACTAGGTTAAGAGTTTCTTTAGTTACAAATATACCAACGGACAGAGAGAAAGACCAAGAGACTTTAGAAAATGTTACAAATATACAAAAAAAAAAACACTAAAACAAAGTTAAATAATTTGTAATAAGTAATTTAAACAATAGATAAGGAGTCCTTAGGTCACGAGTTCTTTATGCTGATATACTTTTGAGTCGGAACTACGTATTTAATTAAATAAATATGCTTCATAATATTAACCAAGCGTTACAAACTACATTTAGGTGTCTAATATATGTATATTTTATAAACTGATTTATACAAAAACGTATAATCACATAATTATACAAACTTATTTCTTTAAGCATATTTTTATAAAATAAATTTCAGTAGCTCCGGAATTCACAAGGTGCAGTATATTAGTAGTACTTACTTACATACTTGTTGATGTGTCCGCGTCTCCGTATGTGCTCAATCATACATACGCAATAAATGTATGCAAAGCTACTTGCCTGAACTTTGCCTCCTATACCTTTTATCATTGTTTTATCGTAATAAGTTTTAAAATGATTTTGTACTAACTTGGAAGTAATAATAGAAATAGATGCACCCGTATCAATTAAAAATTTCAGTTTTTGGTTTCCGAGATACAAACAAATATAATCTAGACTCTCACATGTCATAACGTAATTAGTCTGCCCAAAAAAACTCACCTAGATTAAAGTCTTCTTCTTTCTCTTCCTTCTTTTCGGCCACACACATATTGTTCAGTTCGCTACCTCTATATCCCTTGTTACCTCTATAAACTCCTCTCCTCCAAGACCTTGAGTAGTCTCGCTGCTGGTAATGTCCCCGATTATGCCCTCGCTGCATGAGAGATCCTTGTTTATTACTTTGGGTTACAACACCACTACGATAGCGAGAGGTATTACCACGATACATTGAGTTACCACGATAGTAAATATCTTCTCGAACTTGATTATATATTCTATGTTTCTTACCTCGTGTATACATAAATAGCGCGTTGTGACCCGAAGACCCAGAACGCGACAGCTCCTCATCTTCAGCTGCACGAACGACATCTTTTAACTCACTGTAGTCACGGGCTGCCAAAATAGTAATAAGACGTCGGTTCCTTAATCTACCTGCAAATCTTTTTATTACCAATTTTTCGTTTATTGGACCCAATATTGCACTTGCTTTTGGGTTTCCTTCGGCCTGTGCAATAGTAAGATTAAAAGATAATTCACTTAATTTTTCCCCATAATCTACAATAGATAAGATATTTTGAGATAGCTTATTAATTTGTGACATTATTGAGCTTGCTGATTTTTTGGCGAGAAGGCATATTTTAATATCTTCTACCAGATCGGACACGGTCAAATAATTACTTTTTAACTTAAGTCTTGCTGGTTTTGATAAGCGTGTCTTTCTAACAAATGTAATTAGTAATTTCTTACTTTCCTCATCTTTCAAACAACTTTCATACATCTCAACCCCCCCTATAATCCTATCAGTAGTCTCCTCTTTTCTGTCCATAAAAGGAATCAAAGTACTTGCAGTTTTTAAGTTAAAATTCTTCATTTTGTATGACTTACCTTCCACATTTTCTCTCCTTATTTCGGATTTAGTAAATTCTGATATATTTTTTTCTCCTTTTATATTTAACTATTTTAGCGTAAACACACTCTAACTTCCTAATACTTTCACTTAAAGTTTCAATTGTTTCATATATTGTAGTTAATCTTTTCACCGATCATTTTCTGCACAATTTATATAATGATTTTCGTATTAAACAATTTGACCGCATTTTAACACTTATGAGTAAACAATTTTTTCGCACTGATTCGCTGCATGCCATTTTGTCCCATTTCTTTCTGAACCAGCTTACGGTGGCAATCCTTGTATGTTTTATAGGTGAAAAGTGCCAGAATTACTCCTATAATCGCCATGACCACGATCGTCATTGTCTGCATACTCTTGATGCGTCCACCCAGACTTTTAAGTATTGCATCTTTTCCTGCTGCTGCATTCTGGAACACCTCCTCTTTTTCTACCGTGCCTCGACATATTTTTATTGTTCCGAAATGTGTGTACTATTTAATGATATAACGCACAGACCTATTGAATTACGAATATGTGCCCACTCGTAATGCACGAGCGCATGGCAGGGTCGCCATCTCATGTGGTAGTTGGGATCTCAAAATGATACGTCTAACATGATTGACAAGCGTATAATTACTGACTTACTAACTTACATACGGCTATATTCTTAGCCTATACATGTACATATGCACACCACCACACGAGTATAGCCATTTCAGCCTCCACTGTACATACATTCTTTGCATTGTTAACATTGTCATCTTTCCTACGTATAAATGGAGGGGCGTAAGATTTAACAAAGCATCCAGAGCTGCACCAGGTGAAGTCGACATGGCTCCTGTCGCTAGGATAGACGTTCTCTGTACTGTAGCTAAATGGGTTTTTACGGTTGACTGGTTTTCTTTCCTACACCAGAGCATACAGGCGTATGTTATTACTGATCTAACCACTGCGGTGTAGAGCCATATGGTCAGCTTAGGATTTAAACTCCAGCGCTTACCTGCAAGTCGTCCTCAATTTCCCATTGCTATTTTTGCTTTTTGTTTTGTTATACTATTTTGTTTATTCCAAGTCAATTTTTGGTCAATTATAACTCCCAAATATTTGAATTCTGTTGAAAAGTCGATTGCTTGATTGTTTAACCTTGGTTAAGCTAATTTGTCAAGACGCCTCTTCCTAGTGAATGGTACAACGACGGTTTTTTCAGTATTAACCCTCAATTGATTTTCTCCGCACCATTCGTGAATGACACTTAAAGCTTTCTGCATAAGGTACGAAATGGTACTTTGACAGAAACCTCGAACGACTATCACCAGGTCATCGGCATATCCTTGGGTGTCTATTCTCAGTTTCTGTTCAGTCCTCAGTTCCAGAGAAATGATGTAAGGCTTATGGGTCTGAAGGACTTTGGTAGTGCATAGTTCTTCTTTCCAGCCTAAGGTATAAATAAAACTCGTACTTTTGACAATAATTCAGGTATGAATCCCCATGCAAGGCTCGCCTTGAATTTTTTTACCATAACCGGTGTCAAGATGTCCTTCCTCTGCTGTAATAATACAGGTTGCATTCCATCCTCACCTCCCGTTTTGTATGGCTTAAATGTACTAATAGCCCATCTCACATTCTGTGGTCTTATGATTATCGCAGCTCTCTGCCAATCCTTGATACAAGGTCTTAGTATAGATGGCATTTCTCTACTACGGGACATCGTGTCTTCCGATCCTGGGAAATGAACTGAGGTAAAGAGCTCCATGGTTTCTTTTTCGCTGTTGGTAAAGGTGCCATCCTGCTATTTGAGGAGTTCCGGGTTAACCTCTGGGTTCTGCAACCGTATCAATTCGAGGGCTTTCTCAAGAGTCGCAGCCTCGTTGTCCAGTAAGAACGTCGAGCCGATAGCCGGCTTGGGGAGATCTTTCTCCGACATGACTGATTGGATAGTCTCCGGCCACGGCTTTATTTTCGGAGTTATCTCCGTCAGCCATCTCCGGCTCATCTCATCCATGCAGGAGATCAGCATCCAGCCTGGCTTATGGCTAAGACCTAAGACACGTGGTCCAGCACCCTTAGTCCCTATTTTTACAATTTCGTCCGTAAGGGTGTTTTAGACCAGTTCCATCTCTTCCACGCTCAAGGGATTTACGTTGCGAATACCCACTCGCGTTGAACCTGCAACCTCGCCGAAGCTATGTTTCGGCTTGGTATCACTAGAAGGCTTGTAAGCTTTCTTAGGCAGCATATTGGGTGACTCCTCTTCAGACCGAATTCATTTTACCGCCTTTGGTCCTGAAGGATTCGCCATTGAGATTTCAGTCCAGGGCTTTCGGCACAGCGTCAGTGCCTCAGTAGGGCTAACTTCCGCCTGCACTAGCTTCTTGAACCTCCTCCTTGCTGCCCCAAATAGCTTGCGCCTCTTCGATTTAGTTTCTTCAGAGGTCGACTCCATGGGTTCGAGTCGCCGAAGTGGCTTCCGACCCAAGGCTCATCCTCTGGGCTTCAGGCGTCGGAGAAGGATTACTTCCCCCCGTCCCAACTAGTTTGATGTCCCTAGAATCTTTCAGAGGGTCAACAAGAGAATTTAGGTTTAATAAAATATTTTGTGTATTTTCATCATCCATTTAGTTCCCACGCGTAGCTAGGAATATGAAGTCACATACCGACAGAACCCCGCATGTCGGTAGAAGGGCTTAATTACTCTCCGAGGTGCCCTGTTATCGGAAAGGTACCGTTCACGACTGAGCTTACACTCAGCCACGCATCCCTCGGCACGGTTCACTTAACACCTTAGAATGGTATGGTCCTCTTCGCCAATGGTCAGCAGTTCCCTAATTTAGGTATACTGCTGACCATTGGCCAGGATGCACCACGTGGAGGTGGGACCATATTCGCACCCCACTATTAGGTATAGCCGATTGACCAAGCTGAAGGCTGACGACGGGAGAATCATATCCTCCTGGCCTGAGCTCTTAAGGGAAGTCAAGTAGTTCTACGGATAGTTTCTACACATCTACACGAAACCCGCTCAAAATCTACCCCAAGACCCGAGAGCCAGATTAACCCGACACTTCACTGTAGATATCCCGGACGTCAGCCTGTACAAAGTTCGAATGGCTCTCAAACAGCTCAAGAACAACAAGGCATCGGTTGATGACGAAATAACAGCTGAGCTACTACTGAAGGTGGGTAAAATCGATCCTTGAGGCCCATCAGAAGCTCTTTCATTCCGTCATATTCAAAGGAAAAACGCCACAGGCATGACACAGAAATGTGGTGGTCCTTTTTTTCAAATAAGGTAATAACACCGTTTTTAAAATTACAAACCCATTGCACTTCTGAATCATATCTAAAAATTGTTTTCGAGAGTCCTCACGAACCGACTAGCGCACAGGCTCGACGACTTCCAGCCTCCCGAACAAGTTATAATCTACCCATTTGTTCAGCGTTTGTGGACTACGAAAAGGCCTTTGATTTGATTTGAGACCGCAGAAGACCTAAGTACGATGCTCAGACACCTCAGTGTCTAACTACAATGTCCAATCTAAAATGAACATGGACAAGACGAAAGCTATGTCTAATATTCATGTTGTGCCAACTCCTATAAAAATCGGTGACTCTGCGCTCGAAGTTGTTGACAGTTATATATACCTTGGGCAAATCGTCCAATTAGGTAGATCCCACTACAAGAAAGAAGTTAATCGTCGAATCCAGCTCGGCTGGGCCGAGTTCGGGAAACTACGCGAAATCTTCACATCCGAAACCCCGCGGTGTCTCAAGACGAAAGTCTTCGACTAGTGTTCATTGCTAGTGATGACATACGACACTGCGACGTGGTCGCTTACATTAGGCAAAAAAGCTCAAAGTAGCGCAAAGGACAATGGAGAGAGCTATGCTTTGAATTTTACTGCGTGATCGAATCAGGAACGAGGAGGTCCGCCGGAGAACCAAAGTAATCGACATTGCTCGAAGAATAGCTAAACTTAAGTGGCAGTGGGTTGGGCACATTGCTTGCAAAACCGATGCTCGAAGGGGCCAACGGGTTCTCGAATGGCTACCACGTACCGGAATACGTAGCATGGGTAGTGCCCCCAGAAAGTGGACTGATGACCTGGTGATGGTCGCGGGAATCCGCTGGATACAGGTGGCGCAAGACCGGTCGTCGTGGTGGTCTTTGGGGGAGGCCTATGTTCAGCAGTGAACAATTTACGGTTGAATGGTTGGATGGACGGATGGACGGATGGATATGAACTGACTAGGTGTAACTTGAAACGAAATCAATATATTCACACTGTGGTAAACACAACTATAGAAGATATAGAAATTGCAAAAAAATTGTAACCAGGAGTATTCAAAAGAGGCATTGTAAGGTTACTTATATTCCCGATTTGCAATTATTAAATTCGTTTATTGACAAAGATAACATAATTCGCATAGGCAGACGCTTGAGTATTATTGTTCAGCTAAACTTTATACAAAGGCATCTTATACTTTTACCAGCAAAAGATTCTATTGTTCATTTATTAGTCGATAATGACCAAAATCTATACCCTCACGCTGGCCTTCGTCTACTTCAAGCTTAGCTTAGGCAGAATTATTACATTATCGCAACTATTATACGACAACGCATCAAAAATTGTTTCTTCATTTTAAAGTGAACACTCGAATTTTAATTGTATTAAAATAATTTTATTTCTTATTGAAAAAAATGTTTGGTTCTATAAACAAAATTATAACATTTTCCCATGTATTATATAACTTATATATATATATATAAATATATTTATTTTTTATATTAATTATATATATATATATATATATATATATATATATATATATATATATATATATATATATATATATATATAATACAAAAAACACATTTACTTTTTTTTATTATTTAGAAGATCAAGATACAACTTACGTAAGAAGGGGTAGGAGAGTTACATGGAAGTAGGAGGCTCAAAAGTGTCCAAAATTATCCTTACGTAATTAATAAATAGTCCCTTATGTGTGACTTACTTGATTTTCGTGTGAACAACGTTAAAAGCTTTGTTTCCACAGGCGTCGACTGCGCAGGTCCATTTTATGTAACCTTTTATCGCCTTCGAGGTGTACAAGGTGTTGAAATATATCTTTGTCTGTTTACTTGCTTTACAATTAAATCTCTACATTTAGAATTGGTTACAGGTTAAACTTCTGAAATTTTCTTATCAGCATTTAAACGCTTTTTATGCAGACTTAAACCTACGTCAATGATTTTGCGTGATAAAGGTACTAATTTCATTGGCGCTAAAAGAAAGTTAGTCGAATTACACGCTCATTTAATTTTAAAGATATGCAAAATATATCTTGATCATAAATCTTGCAGATTCACATACTCAATTTATCTAAATACTTACTAAATAGTTATCTAAAACTACACCAAGGTATTTAGTTTGGTTAGCCCAGGGGATATTGACATCAATAAGGTGTAATGTTCTTTTTATATTCTTCCTTGCATGAGGATCGAACATAAAAGCCGCGCTTTTGTCTGGGTTTATTCCTATGCGCCATTTGAGGCACCAGGACCCGAACGTAGAGACAGCCGTTTGGATGCGGTAGTATAAATGAATCCTATTCCTACCTGAGCTGAAGATGACCGTGTCGTTTGCGTTAGAGCCTACTGCGACGTCGGGGAATTCGGGGATATAACTTACAAATAGGTTGAACATGCAAGGGGCTAGGATAGAACCTTGCGGGGCCCCTGATCTTATTGAATATGGTGATGATAGAGCTCCATCCACTTTATAGCAGTAGGTACAGTCCGATAGGTAAGCGAGCATTATGTGGACTGGTCTGTCCGGGACTTGAAAGAGATTGAGTTTAATCTGAGTCCATCGTGTCAGACCTTATCGAAAGTTTTGGGTATGTCGAAAAATAAAGCAAGCGTGTGCCTAGGATGGCGTGGCCTCGTGAAATTTAAGAGAATATACCCCGTGAGGTGGAGCACTTGTTTGGTACAAGAGTGCTTCGGTCGAAAGCCGAATTGTTCGTGTGGTAAGAGATATTTCTCTGAGACAATGGAGTGAAGTCGGTTCAGAATGAGCCGCGCGTATAGTTTACCTAACGTATTGAGGAGGCTTATTGGGCAGTAGCGTTCTGGGGGGGTGCCTTTTTTGCGGATTTACGGATAACTATTACAGAAAGTGGAAAAAATAAATAAAAAGTGGAAGTGGAAAGTGGCAGTGAGTTATTATGGCCGCATTGAAAATACAGACCAGAAGAGCTATGAGTTTATCTGGGAGAAGTTTTAGGTCTTCGTTCCTGATTCCGTCGGCACCGGGGGATTTCTAAGGTTTAAGGCGTTTTATGATCGCGACAATTCGTTAGTTGTGACCGGGTCTAAATTCTCAATTGGGGGGTCTCTCTTATTAATTGAATTGTTCGATCGACCCTCTCGACATGTCCAGAATCTATGGTATGATATTGATAGGAAGTGGGACCACACTGTTTTTTGAGAAGGGTAGCGAGATACTCTGCCTTGTCTATACTTTCAAAGGCGAGCAGATTGCCGGGATCTCTAACTAGCGATAGCATTGTGGACAAGTAGCTTCTCTTTTGTTTACGGACAAGATCCCAGAAGGCAAGGTTTGATTTCCTCTAAACGACTGTCTCATCTTTGACCGCGGAGTTCCCAGATACGAGATTTAACTAATCGTTGTAATTTGTACTCGTCACTACGTTTAGCCGTACGCGATTTATCTCCTTCGGATAAGAATCTTGGCCGCGAGTCGTGGCGTTTTTTTCTGTGATCAGTCTTCGAATGTCATCAGGAAGTATGAAGCGACGATCTGTTAGGCGGCAGCCGGCGATTGTCTTTTTAAAAAAAACACCGAACTATTATACTCTATAAATTTATATATTTATATATTTTTAAAGCGATGATAGCTCAGTGGTAGTGTGCACGACTTCGCGTCAAGGGACGTGGGTTCGAACCCAAGCACCTACAATGAGCTTGAGCTTTCGGTGAAGGAAAACATCGTGAGGAAACCATAGCATGGTGGTAGGGCTTTTTCTGATGCCCGCCTGGCTAGCTACCACCCTCGAGTTGCAAACCTGCCGCCAAATACCAATAGGTGTGTTCCGGCAGCAGCACTTGAGAGCCAGTTCCTCCACAGGTTTAGCGTGTCTACCAACTTGGGCCGTATCGTCACTTAAGATCAGGTGAGATTATGGCCATAACGCTAAAACCTTAAGTATAAAAAAAAAAAAAAAAAAAAAAATATATTGTTCCAAAATTACACTTTTGTTGATGCCTCAATTTTCCTTATAGATTGATGTTACCGGTACTGAGTCTAATCAGGGACTGCGGTGTCCCGCGCGGTGACAACTTATATATTACATTGATAATTGTTTATTCAAGCATTAATTACGCGGTAATGCTGGATATAACATCTCCCCCCTTTAGATGGAGCTTTATCTAAAATGATGAAGCGGAATAAAAGAGAATTGAGGCTCACAAGAATTTAAATTTAAGATAGAAGTAAAACTAATTTATAATTAAAATGGTTGAG
This sequence comes from Actias luna, assembly GCA_039707435.1. NCBI lineage: Eukaryota > Metazoa > Arthropoda > Insecta > Lepidoptera > Saturniidae > Actias > Actias luna. The sequence goes on along the minus strand of JAZHAC010000006.1, from coordinate 7,115,745 downwards.
GAAAGATTCTAAGTTACACAAATTAAATTAATTAAGAAGTTATTTTTTAATTATTAAGATTTCTATTAGAAGAATGTTGAGAGCTATTATCATTTGAAATAGATGGGTGATTATGTTCGACCATCTCTATAGAATGACTGATTCTAGTGTCACGTCGCACAGCTCTCTTTGTATTACATTGATTAAAAATCTGAACGCAACATGATGTATTTCTATTACAACTATTACGATAACATTTACACATTTGATATAATATAAACAAAAATATAATAATAATAATGAAATAAGTAAAACCTGAATAATAAGTTGCATATTTCACAAAGTGATACTGCTCTTGGTATTTATTAATCTCTGACTTCAAGTCATCTAGTTTATGGGAACTATATTTTAAGCTGTCTAAATCTATATTATTCAAGGTTAATGGTGAAAGTAAAGGAATAGATTTATTAATGATATCCTTATTACAGCAGTCATCTTGTGTAATATCAAAATCGATTACAAGATCATTTTTATATATTGAAGTAGAAGTAATTGATGGTACAAGTTGTAGGGTTTTAGAGTAGCCAATACAATCAGTTGTTAATTTTAACAGTCCTGTTCCAATAACGGAATAATCTTTAATATCGTTTTTACATTTTACAGTTAATTTACTGAGTTTAGATTGTACATAAATCCATTGATCATTTTGTAGCTTATGCCATATGTCGATTTGACCATAAATTAAATTAAAATTACATTCTCTAGGAATTGATAGTACTACTTCAGTTAATAATTTCGTCTCGCAGGACGGGTTGGAATTACTTGAATAAATTGTTGTTAATTTACAAATTGAATGGTCGCTACTTATCTTAAGACAATCTTCGATGTCAATATTAGACAACATTGCATAATTCAATCTATCATCTGTGATAGCAAGGTAGGGATAAGTTGGATGAATAAGGGCGAAAGCATTAGGATTAGTTTGATCTGATGGAGTCGGTAAAGGAATTAATTTATAAACACTATACTTAATAGGTGAAATAAGCGGGGTTTGCATAACGAAAACAACTCTTTGCTTATAGTAATATGCTGTTAGAGTTGAGACATCAATAATTGTATGAATCGTCTCAATGTTAAGGGGAACTGGAAAGTCAGTCCGTTTATTCATTAAGTGATTTTGCTTAGATAATTCTATTAAAAGTTTAGAAGGAGTAATCACCGACGGATGTAAAATATTAACTTTAGCGAATAGAATAGCATTTAAGACCGAATCTAAGAAATTAGAGATAGTTAATAAGGAACCTTCAATTATATTAACTAAATTATTTATTTTTGATATATACATGACTTCGTTATTATTTTTAGTTGTTTGTAACAAGATTTCATTGAGTTTCTCGATCTGAGAGCCTAATCTTATTTCATTTTTGCTTAGCCTAGAAATAGTAGAATTAAATGTATTAATAGTAGACTTAACTATATGAATATTTTCTTTCATGAGATTAAACAATTCATCTTCGCTTTTTTGACATGAGTCAATAGCGGCATCATATTTTCGGGCATCGTCAGCATCTAGTGTCCGAAGAAAAACTTTAAAATCTCACCACCGAATTCTATCGATCTTTTAAGTCTATTTGGTGAGTCTGGAGATATGATATGAGATAAAGAATCTAATCTAATTATGTTAGCTTGTAAATGTACTTCGATAGGGCTAAAAAGATCTTTACAATGCATAAATTCATTTAGTTGAGATTTGATACAAAGATCTAGAGTTTTCTTTATTAAATTTTCAATGTTATTAAGATGTGGTTCTACCGATACTATATCAATGTGTGTTACGATCTTCCAATAATCATTATAAAAATAGACGTTATTGATATGGTCGAAATAAATTCCAGGACTATGCACTATCGGTGTTAAAGACGGCTCGGCGAGGCCGTGACGCCATAATGCTCTGAAAAGAGACAACACGACTAGGTATGAGCGGGTTTAATTTCATTGACATGATATTTAATATGCTTTCGGTTAATACAAATAGTTACGGTACGATTGCCATTTAATTTAATTATTTTGTAAGGGCCTTTCCATATGGGAGACAAGGCTTTCCTAAGTCTGTGGTGATGTTTTATATATACTAAATCACCGGTTTTGTAGGATGTATTTCGGCTAGATTCGTCATAAATCCTTTTTGAAGCTTCTTTACTATTCATCATATTTTCGATAGCCTTTTGTCGACTGAATTTCATTCTATATTGAAGTGCACGTACATATTCATGATAAGTGTTGCTGTCGTTTGTTTCATATAACGAATTTGGGATAACTGGTTTAAAACCGTATAAAAGTTCAAAAGGAGAAAATCGCGTAGTAGTATGGGGAGTAGTGTTGTAAGATATAAGGGCAGTTGCCAGGTAACAATGCCAGTCATTTTGATTTTCGCTAACAAATGATTTTAAGTATTCTTTGAGAGTAGCATGACTACGCTCTAAAGCGCCGTTTGTTTGCGGATGATAAGGTGTACTGAAGATGGATTTTATCTTACAGATGTTTGAAATCTGTCTGAAAAGATCGGATGTAAAACACGTACCTAGGTCAGTGAGTATAGATTTGGGAAAGCCAAATAATGACATGAAGTGTACGAGATTACGTGAAATTTCATCACTGGTAGAAGAAATCATGGGATAGGCACATGTGAACTTTGTGAGATCATCCTGTAAAGTAAGGATAAATTTAAATTTTTGAAAACCTGCTTCAGGTAGAGGTCTCACTATGTCTAGCGCTAGCCTTTCGAAGGGCCTAGTACTAGTGGATGTAATTTCCATTGGAGCTTTATTTGATAAACGCAAAGGCTTGTTTACTTGGCATAATTTACAATTTTTTATATAGTTTTCGATGTCAGGACGCATTGATTTCCAATAATATGACTCTTTGATACGACTTAGCATTCGTTTTACGCCAGGGTGTCCAGCGATAGGTGAGTCATGGTTTTCTTTAAGAATTTTCGGCACTTCGATTGGAGTTGGGTAAATTATTTGATTTTTATAGATATGTATTTTGATCTTAGTGTTATGGAAGATAAAACTTAACATGTTATATATTTTAGTATACGATAGTTTAGTAAATGGCTCGTTGAAATCCGATATCGCGAGCTCAGTTTCGTTTATGTTTTGTTCTCTAATAGTGTCGCGTAACTTTATTAAAAGTGAATAAACCGTTTTATAGTTTGTTTCGTCGTAATGGTGAATTTTTGTAAACATAAAATAATAATGTTTTCCATTGGAAGTTGCCGCGAGTATTGAGTTTGATTCTCGTTCAGATGAAATAATATCAGATGAATTTTCAATTTGAGATAGAAGACTTTCGGTATGTGGCATTGAACTGTCAAGATCTAATGATGTAGGGCATGCTATTAGTTTACATTTAGTAAGGTGTAACCCTTGAGAATGTTCTTCTATCTGTGTATTTGTTGTAGGTATAGATTTGGTAAACTGTAATTTAAAATATTCTTCATAAGTCTGGCGGTTTAGGATATCACTTCGTGTGATAGCAAGCACTAGGTGACGTGATAAGGCGTCAGCGTTGGAGTTTTGTTTACCTTGCTTGTAAACTATCTCGTAGTCATATTCTTCGAGTTTTAAACGCCAGCGAATGAGTCGACTTCCGGGGTCTTTAACGTTAAAAAGCCAAACTAAGGGTCTATGGTCAGTAATAATTTTGAACTTTTTACCATAAAGATAAGGGCGGAATGTTTTGACAGCATAGATAATAGCTAACAACTCTTTTTCAGTTGTAGAATAATTTCCTTCCGCTTTGTTGAGGGTGCGCGATGCGAATGCAATTGGTTTATCCTTGCCGATTTCACCCTGAGAAAGGACTGCGCCTATAGCGTAGTTACTAGCGTCTGTAGTGACGAGAAACGGTTGCGAGAAGTCAGGGTACTGGAGGAGTGGAGCTGTGGTTAGTTTATCCTTCAAAATGTCGAATGCATTTTGTTGCTCAGCATTCCAGTGGAAAGTTGTATCCTTTTTTAGTAGAGAGGTCAAAGGTTTAGTGATCTTTGAGAAGTTTTCAATGAATCGGCGATAATAGCCTATGAGGCCTAGGAATGATTTTACATCTTTGGGATTCTTTGGGATAGGATACTCTGAAACAGCTTTTACTTTATTTAGATCTGGAGAGACACCGTTGTCGGTAATGTTATGGCCTAAATAATTCACTTCACGTCTTAGGAATTCGCATTTATCAGGCTGAAGTTTTAAGTTGTACTGACGGAGTCTGTTAAATACTAACCGTAATTTTTCCATTGTTGAGGTTAGTGAATCTCCATACATAATGCAATCATCGAGATATACGTAGCAATGTAAACCTTGAAGGCCTGATAGAACGGTATTCATGAGACGTTGGAAGGTTGATGAAGCATTTTTTAGCCCAAAGGGCATTCTTGCGAATTCGTAGTGCCCTGAAGTACCATTTGTGTTAATTACAGTGAAACCTGTTTTGGCTGAGTCAGCGGAATTTAGTTTAATTTGATGGAACCCTGATACTAGGTCTAAGACACAGAAATATTTGGAATTACCTAATTGGTCTAGAATGTCTGAGATTAGAGGAATTGGATAAACTTCATTAACTGTGACGTCATTGAGTCGTCTATAATCTATGACTATTCGCCATTTTCGTTGTCCGGAAACGTCCATCTTTTTGGGTACCACCCAAACTGGAGCACTCCAAGGAGAGTTTGAAGGTCTTATGATATTTTGGTCAAGCATCTTACTTATTTGTTTGTCTACTTCGTCTTTGTGACACTCTGGGAAACGATAGGATTTGACATTGATAGGAGGCGCATTGCCTGTATTTATAGTGTGCTCGATTGCGTTTGTACAAGAAAGTGGATCTCCTTCGAGATAGAATATATCACTATAATCAGAACAACATTCTATGAGAGCTTGTTTTTCCTCAGAGTTGAGATGATCGTGTCTGATTTGACTAAGGACGAGATCTTGGCGATGTGAGGAAGATGATGTAACCGTGTGAATTACTTCTTGAGATGAGACAGATCTAGAGAGATCTATCGGAGTTAAGTTGACCTTAAAGTCGTGAATTTGGACATCAGATTCAGTAGTGTTTAAAACCGAAATATTTACTCGATTATTTGGTTTTAAAGTCACAATACAATTTGCTAGATAAACACCTTCCTTTATAATGTGATCTAGAACGAGTGCTTCGCGTAAATTGTTTATTTCTGAGATATCATTTGACACCATGCATTCAATTACGGCCTCACTACGTGCCGGTATTACGTAAGTTGGCATATCAAATAAAATAGGTAGATTATGACCACATATGTTCATGCATTTAGAATTATAATTTATGTTGGCTTGATAGTTACGTAGAAAGTCTGTACCAATGATACCGTCATATTTAAGATTAATTTTATCTGTGACGACATGGAATTTATGTGAACATATATTTTCTTTACATACTTGAAATTCTAGCTCGAATGCACCTAAGGTTTCGTCACAGGATTCAGCGTTATTTATACCTCTGAGCCGAATTATTTCATCAGTTAATTGAGGAGTATGTGTCAGACTTGATTGCTTCACAATACTCACGCTAGAACCAGTATCGATAAGGAAACTGAGAGGGTTTTTCGAGAACTTTGATACGAGGTTAGTGAAAGGTAAAGAGATTTTGCATTTGTATAAGTTTGTTTCAAAAATAGGTACGGAGACATTTGAACTATTATGCGATTGAGTATGTTTTATAGAGTCGTTGGTAGAGACATGGATTTTGGGTAGGTTATTGAGATTTGTTAAGTTATTAGAATTAATATCATTCGGATGAGATTTATGATTACATTTAGTACATGATTTAGAATAAGAACTAGTATAAGATTTAGGATAAGAATTAGTATATGATTTAGGATAAGAATTGGTATAAGATTTAGTATAAGAATTGGTATACGATTTGGTATAAGAATTAGTATAAGATTTAGTAATTTTTGGTCCGTTCATAGACGGCTGAGATGAATAAGATTTAGTAAGGAGATTTGTGCCATTATGGTTCATAGATTTCGGCAGGCACGGATCCGAAATCAATTTTCGTTTAAATCACGATCATTATCATTATTTTCACAAGTCTGCAAAACAGATTGCTCGCAATAACACACACGTGCATTATTATTAGGTGCAGAGGCACTGGCGGCGTTACTTTGTGCTCGTGCCGCGGCGTCGGATTGCGAATTATAGGAACGGCGTTGATTATTAAATTGACGCTTGCGACACTCGTTAATAACGTGTCCTTTATTTTTACAATATGCGCAGATTTTCGAATTGTAATTATTGTAGTTATTTGGTTGACCTTCGTTGTTACCTATAACTGACGAGGTAGATGGATTGTGAACATGGAAGGATTTTTGGACAGTGGGATTAGGTTTCTTTCTATAGCATTCATTTGATGAATGACCTTGCTTATTACAAATAGAGCAGGATTTAACTACTCGGTTAGTTAACCGTGTCAGGTTATATAATTTTTCCTCTTCCACTGCCTGAGTTATGGCATCGTTTAGAGTAGAAGGGTTTCTGCATCGCACTATGTGTGCAAAATTAGGGTTAAGCCCAATCATGAATGTATTTAGTGCAAGATCTTCCATTGCAGCGATCCTGCCCACCAGTTGTGGTTGGTCGGCGCAGGAGTAATGGATATCTGCCTGAAGTCTTGTTAGACAGGATTCTATTCTTAATGAGAACTGAGTGACGGTTTCATTAAACATTTGTTTGCAATTTTGAAGGTCAATTAGTAGGTGTGAGTTGTGTTTTCTCTCACCAAACGTTGATCTCAGGAAAGATTTGAGTGCCGACCATTGTGAGAAGGTTTTTAAACTACATGCTAACTGTGCTTTCCCTTCTAATTGAGAGATTATGTATTTGCATAGTATGCCTTGTTGTTCGGTTGCTGCCAAGGACATTGCATTGTCACAGTTAGTAAGGAATGCTGGTAGAGTCTCGCGATCACCGTTATATGCCTTAATGAATTTAGTGAGGACGGTTAGGGTGACCTATTCACTAGACTCAGTTTTTATGGACATGGTTATAGGATAAGGATATGCACACACAGAAATAGATAGAAATATGAAATAAAAGTTGAGAAATAATAAAATTACTTACAAAGACAGCACAATTACGAACATCACTTTCACTTAATAAAGTTTTTAGAGTAGTGTTCCGATAAATAAATAGATTTACTGCAATACGACACGTGGCGCGACCGACAACGATTTGGCGGACGGCTATGAAGATCACGAGTGCAGATGATGTCAGTGTGATTCGAGGATACTAGTATCTTGTAGGATGTACCGGTTACGAAGAAAAGATTGTTGTGGAGGTCCTATTGAGTGCAGTCACACGATGTTTGTGGAGATTTATATCAACCAGGTGTTGATGAATGACGCAGGCTCCGTGCAGGCTTGATGCTGGAGGAGGCTTACTGTCGACCACGATAATAGGCGGGTGTCTGATGCGGGCTCAGCGCGGAGGGCTGAGGCTGACCGTCGATCAAATTGACAATACACGGCGACCACGGGTTATTGAATCTCTGGGTTTATCACGGAAACCACTTACGAGATCCCACTTCTGACACCAATGTTAGGCGGCAGCCGGCGATTGTCTTTTTAAAAAAAACACCGAACTATTATACACTATAAATTTATATATATTGTTCCAAAATTACACTTTTGTTGATGCCTCAATTTTCCTTATAGATTGATGTTACCGGTACTGAGTCTAATCAGGGACTGCGGTGTCCCGCGCGGTGACAACTTATATATTACATTGATAATTGTTTATTCAAGCATTAATTACGCGGTAATGCTGGATATAACAGATCGTTCGCCGCCTTTACCTCTTTCGAGGTTTCCCTGATGGTATTCTGGAGGTGACCGACCAGGGAGTCAATTGCCACATCGGCATCGGTCGCAGGCTCTATCTCGTCGCGGATCCTATCTAAGTGAAGATAGGAGAGATTATTTGAGAGACAGTATTTGAGCTTTGGATAGTCAGCCACTTTGACTGAAGCAGGTGTGTGGTCACCCGGGTGACCTAGTTGCAGAACTACTGGGCGGTGGTCGAAATCTAGTTCATGTACGACTTCGATTTTCCGTACCTGAAGCGCGATCCCAGTTAAATAGCTATATCTAAAACTGAAATGCGACAGTTAGCTTAATAATCAGTTAACGCAGAAGGAGCAACTACGTCGAACGTAAGCGCATTTTCTAGCCAGCATAGTGACGTACCATTAGTGGTACTACGCGGGTTGTTGTATTCAATGTGCCCGCTATTTAGATCGCCACTATAACAAAGTCAACGAGCGCGAAAAGCGTCTCCAGATCAACCTGGAGGAAAGTTTTATTAGGCGAAAAATACCTGGTCATACCCACTCTACATACCGAAACTTCTAAATTTGTAAGTTCGGGAGCATCTACTGGCATGCAATATAGTGGCTTTCTATAGTATATGAGCGCGCCACTGCCTCTTAGACCGGTGATAATTCTTACTATCTTACAGTTCGCAATCGCGGGATTACGAATGCTCGGTTTTAGATGTGCTTCTTGTACAAGAAACACGTCTATCTGTCGTTCCTTAAGGAAGCTAGCTACTAAGACGCGTTGGGGTTTCAGGTTACGTGCGTTACAAAAGGATATAGAAAGTCCACGGGATCTTATCTTATCCTCCATTGCGTTGAATAAAGCGTTGGCACGGTCTTTGCAATGCCTGAGAAGCACCTAATAGATTTAAGACGGCCCAGATCCTAACTAGCACTGAGTATTTCGTCGAACGCGATGATGTCCTCTACTGAATGTTGTTCAAGAAGTTCAGCGAGTCTGTCGATTCCTTTTAGAGCAATGGACGGGCTGGACGTAGTAGATTGGGAGGGTTTGGCCTTTGAACAGCTATTATTATGCCTAATATATAGAGAAAAATATTTCATAATTAAAATATAAAAAAAAAAAAAAAACAAAGTATTTGTAAAGGTCTAACAATATGGTATTACTCTATGTTTTACCGTATTTTTAAAAAATAATATTGTTTATACATGGGTTTATCAATTAGTTTTTAAAAAAAATTAAGTTCTTTAATTAACCGACTTCAAAAAAGGAGGAGTGTTCAGCTGTATGTAGTTTTTTTTTTTATTTGTGTTACACAGTATCTTCGTCATTTGACTATCTATTGATTATTTTTGATGAACGATTATTTTTCATTTGAATCAGTATTACTCAAGGTTAGTCCCTTTTAAATATGAAAAAAAAAAATACTATCCCTAAGGGAAGTAATTAGGGCAGGAAAATCACTTGTTAAATTTTCACCCACTTCTCTTCTACGAATGTACTTGGATTATAGACCGACATTAATAATTCCAATTTTTGAATCAGGTAATATTTCAAATATTGAACTCATAAAAATTTGATGAATATTTTCCTACTCTAAGGGTAGTAAATAAAAGGACAAACAGTGCTTATATGAATTTCTGTCATTTTCTGACAGCCGATTTTAATAAAAACATGGCAAAAGCTGCTTTTGCTATAAAAATAAAATGCATAAATAGCAGTATCTCCTCAACGGTTTACTACAGCTATATTGTGTTTGGGTATATATGACTTGTTTTGACAAATACATGTAGGGTTCTGAGTGTTATAAAAAAACCGAAGCCAAAGAATGAGTGGAAGCTGGGTATAAGAATCAATACTCAATATCACATCAGTTTTCCAGGACAATTAAACTTTACTGTTTTACCGAACGAAAAGTGTGTTACGTGTTTTTTACTATATTCTAAAAGTTTTCATTTCAACGTTTATAATTTTAGTTAAAGTACGTAATGATGGTGGCTTGCATGTTACTGGCCTTTGCTTCTGCCAGAGCCAGTGCTAATGCAGAACCAGTAGCCATGGAAACTCAACAATCTGCACCTGCACCAAACGAACTTGTATGGATAATGGACGGTCGATAACGAAGACATTTAATACAAGCACTACAAATTTTATTTCAATTTCTATTTAAAATTGTATGTTTTCTATTATGAAATATTACAACTTACAATGTGCAAAATGGTATTTTATTTTTTGAAATAAATTTACATCTTATATATCTGAGTTTTTATTAAATGCATAGACAAAATTACTGTGATGTGTATTTAGTAGTATATTGATTAATTGATTGAAGCGTAGTGGTAGTGTGTAGAAACGCCGCGTCATGGGACGTGTGTTCGAATCCAACCTAAAACCTACAATGAGCCTTTCGGTGAAGGAACACATCGCGAGGAAACCATAGCATGGGAGTAAGGCTTTTTAATGCCCGCCTGGCTAGCTACCACCCTCAAGTTAAAAATCTGCTGCCAAATACTAATAGGTGAGTTCCGGCAATGGCACTTGAGAGCCAGACTTTCTTATAAAGGCCGGCAATGTACCTGCGATTCCTCTGGTGGCGCTGATCAGCGATGACGCTACACCCGCAACCGATGAAACAATGTGAAATCAATGACGCTGTGCAAGAGCCGATCATGCGATCGGAACTCTCACTCACATAGGCCGCAATGCACATTAGTTTCGGCTATAAAAAAAGGACATTAGAAAATATACTTCATATTCAACCTTCTGATTGGAAGTTTTATTTCTACGTAATCGACAAACTTTGGAGACCTTGGAGACTTACACTGTGATATGGAGAGGTGGTGAGATTCACTAATTGCTCGTTGCATTATTGAGATGCACTGACCCGACGGCCAGGGAGACCTGTAGCAACGTTTGACCGCTGGCCGCCCGCGGTATAATACAGGGGCCCAATCGCGGCTAACCACCGTGAGAGGCTGCCCCACGATGCCGCGCATAATCTTGGATAGTCTCGTAGTGCCGGTTGGTGACCGAAACGGGGTCCCGGCGAGCTATTCCAGGGGGTACGGGGGCCCTTCCGTCTGTCGGATCAGTGCATCTACGCTGTGCTCGAGTTGGTGTTTCGAGCCTGGAGGCTTTATGTCCCAGTGAATTTCTCCTTCTACTCCTTCTACACGCCTTCTTCTTTTTTTCTAAAATTTTTTATCGTTACCCATGACAGTGCCAAGAATAATGAAAAATAGGTCCACAGCGGTGCACAACCCCGACGCCGCTTTCACAATGGAGTTCGCTAACATCCGCGGACTCCATACTAACCTAAATTTCGTCCACCATCGCCTAGAGATGGCTCAGCCTGCTTTATTTTTTTTAACGGAAACACAGATCCGCCGTCCGGCCGACACATTCTATTTACAATACCCTGGTTACCAGCTGGAGGCACACTTTCAAACTAAAGCCGGGGTATGTGTGTATGTACGGTCGGATGTGTGTTGTCGCCGTTTGCACCTCATGGAGGACCCCTCCTCCTACACCGTATGGGTGCACGTGAATCTCGGCGTTGAAAGCCGACTTCAAGCCGAAAGAAGACTTCAACGCACACCATGAACAGTGCTTGAATTCGTCAAAAACCGACCATGCAGGACGAACTGCTCATGCATAGCTCTCACGCACGACCTGTCTAAGCTGGTGACCCAGCCCACCCGGATCCCAGACATAGCGGGTCAGGGGTGCGAAGTCAGGAAACCTCCACGTGGTGCACCCTGGGCGTCGGCCAAGCAGATCGGCGGCAGATATCCTGACCTGAGAGTGGCATGTGTGCGGCGCTCTCAGTATCGGGCTAGGGCCGATGAGGGATCACTTATAGCCCCAAGGGCCCAGTACCGGACAGCGGCTGGCGGGGCTGGTGTTTTGATATACTAGTCCCGGCAGGCGTACCGCAAACTAGCCTGAAGAAAGTGTAACAATGGAGGACGCAAAGTTTAAAAGTGCAATATCCTAGGAGGGTACCCTAACGGGAGAATACCTCTCCGAGCAATCCTCGGACAGCCCCACGTTCTCTGGGGGGGTAGAATTTTGCGAAGTATGACGAAACAAAAGACCACGGCAAGCAAACGGACAACTGAGAATGCAAGTAACATGACGATCCCGGCTATGAAGCAGATTACTGCTACACCTGTAGTTGTTCTGCTGAGAGACGCGACTATTGACGCTCTCTTGGCCAGCACACCAGGTAGCTTTTTGCGAGCGGAATGTGTACAGAACCCGGACAAGAATGGATTAGTTATGGATGGTCCGGACCTGGACATTTACAGACCTGCCCCTGAGTCTTTGTGGGTTCCTCAAGATATTGAGTTGCTCGATCCTGCAATATTGAGGGTACTGACGGAGACTATGGTGGCGGCGATTTATGACGTTTGCCGGAAGTCGAAAAACTTAAAAGGGGGTTGCATTCGGGACCTGAAGGTGGCGGCCCGGACGCTGAAGGAGGTAGTAGATACCGCCCTCACTAGAACTGTAGCCGAAGAGACTCTCTGTCTACGTCGAGTAACGTGAAAACTTCGCCAGGAGATAGAGGAGTTAAAGGCGGAAAATGAGGGGTTGCGCACTGTTCCAAAAGAGGCAATACCACCACAGCCGGTACCACCACAGGCGCAATTGCCTACAGATATCTTGCCCTCCTCATTGCTGAGAGCGATGACGGAAGCGTTTACGCAGATGGAGAGATCACTAGAGGGGGTCATAAATGCTCTCCTCTAGACCTGAGCCTCCTACAACGTTCGTGACGAATATGTCTCCCGCACAGGCTCCTATGGTAGAACGGACTGAATCAGCAGCTTCTGGACCCATCACAATGCCAACGGCAGCTAGAGAGGCAGAGTGGACGACTGTCACTCGTCGCAAAAAGCGTAGCAAGGCCAAGAAGACGAGGTCCACACCATCGACGAAGAAACCAGCGCCAGTAATGACTTCCGCCCCTCCTAGGAGTAGGCCAAAATCTAAAACTAAGGCCAAACCCCTGCTGCGCCGCGCTCGGCCGCTGTTGTTATTACGCTACGACCTGACGCGGTGGCAGAGGGGCTTAGCTATGCGCAGGCCCTCTTGAGGGCGCGAGAGAAAATCCCACCGTCGGTGGTGGATAATGAGATGGCTCTACGAGAGTCTGCTACAGGTGCCAAGATAATAGAAATTCCTGGTACCCAGAGTTCAGAACAAGCAGATAGGCTGGCTAAGTACCTCAAGATGGCACTCGATGATGTGGCTACAATAACCCGGCCCGTAAAAAAGATTGGAATCCGCGTCTTACGGCTGGACGCCTTAGTGTCGCTTGAAGAAGTTATTACGTCGACGGCACAAAAAGGTGGCTGTGAGACAGCCCAAATTAAGGCTGGTAATTTTTGGACTTGTGGAAGGGGTATAAGAGCACTCGATCTTTCGCTCCAGGCTACTGCTGCTAAAGCTCTTGCTGAAGCACGGCGTCTGAAGATTGGGTGGAGTACGGCACGAATACGCCTTATGGAAAGTCGACCCATGCGCTGTTTCCGGTGCATGGGTGTAGGCCATACTCGTCCACTCTGCCCGTCTACTGTAGACAGAGGAGGTCTATGCTTCAGGTGTGGGCAGGCTGGCCATAGGGCCGCTGAGTGTTCGGCAACGAAGCTCAACTTAGCTCTGTGTGTCGAATCCGGGCGCCCGGCAGAGCACTATATGCCCTCTCCAAGAACGCAAGAGCACGACCTGTGCCGTCAAGGCCTTCATATGGCCTCACGCAGACGAGGATGGTAGTTGAGGGTGTCATACACCTCGTCCTACTATCCGCGCTGAGCCAAGAGGACATGGGTCGGGGGCCCAGCATCCCATTGCACTGGTTCAGCCGCCTGGGGAACAGTTGGGGTGTACCAACCTGTTCCTCTTTAGCGCCGGGGCCCAGTTGGGCCAGCCGCAGAGGCGACATGGTGATTACCAGTTTGGACCCGGGTCGTCCCAATTTATGTGGCAGAGGTACACCGTGGAGTTTTAGTGGGTATTACCGGTTCACACCGGGTGAGTCCCACATAACCCGCTCGTCCCCCCCCCGGGGCGAGTGGGTATCCATAAATGGATTTCTCCACGAAAAAAAAAAAAACATAGCGGGTCAAGCGCCTTCCTACTGCTGACTAGTCATCCTAACGAGTACAGGGTGTCTGTCAGTGCCCCATTGGGCAGTTCAGACCACTGTCTCGTTGAATCGTCGGTGCAGCGTTCATTGCCTCGATGTCTATCTGAGACTAGGCGTAAGGTTTGGCACTACTCGTCGGCAGATTGGGATGGTATGCGAGATTACTTTGCATTCATACCCTGGAGGCAAAGGTGCTTTAATGAGAGAGATCTTTCTGCGACTGCCGAGACAATTGCTGCCGAGATAGGACTTGGAATGAAATATTACATTCCTTCGTCCGAAATTATCAGTAATCGCCGCGGACGCCCTTGGTTTAGTCATGAATGCGAAGATGCTTTCAGTCAGAAGCAGTATGCGTACCATGCTTGGATCAATGGGTCGCGCGAATAAAGATCCTAATCTCAACTCCCTTAAGGCAGCCTATAATAAGGCCACTAGGTTCTGCAAAAAGGCTTACGCAGGAGCAGTCGCTCAGCGCGTTGCACGGATTGGCCAAAAGTTGGTCCACCAGCCAACCAATAGTCGCTCCTACTGGGGGCTGGCGAAGGCCGTCCAGGCAAATTTCTGGCAATCGTCTCTGCCGCCTTTGCGATATCCGAACGGATCACTGGCTCATGAACCGCAGAAGAAAACCACCTTATTGGCCAACATCTTTGCAGACAACTCCCGACTCGATGACAGTAACGCACAACCGCTCACAACACCTAACAGTGGTATCTCGATGCCTGAGGTTAGCATCAGACAAAAAGACGTACGCCGTGAGTTGCTTTCACTCGATGTCCGGAAGGCCAGTGGTCCGGATGGTATCCCACCAATTGTGCTTAGAAAGTGTGCAGCCGAGTTGTCCCCTGTATTGACACGCTTTTCCTAACAATCCTACATCTCTGGTGACGTGCCCCGCGTTTGAGGAGAGGTCAACGTGCAACCAATTCCAAAAAAAGGTGACCGTTCAGACCCCATTATTACCGCCCAATCGCTGTAACCTCAACGTTGTACAAAGTCATGGAATGCATATTAAATGTCCAACTTGTGCGCCACCTAGAAGATCACCCTCTTATCTATGATCGTCAATACGGCATTCGACCGAACCGATTAACGGGGGATCTTCTACCGTACATATTGCACCGTTTCGGGGAAGCGATTGACAAACATGGCGAGGCACTGGCTATTGGTTTAGATATAGCCAAAGCTTTCGATAGGGTCTGGCACCGTGGTCTTCTCTCCAAACACCCGGCTTTCGGACTCCCTGACAATTTGTGCCGATGGATCTCCAGCATACTGCATGAGCGCAGATTTCGTGTCGTAGTCGATGGGCACAACTCGCAGCTCATGTCTGTAAACGCTGGAGTTCCGCAGGGCTCTGTTTTATTACCCACGTTGTTTCTTCTGCATATCAATGATATGCTTCCCCTGGGACACATTCATTGCTATGCAGACGATAGCACGGTTCATGGGTGCTATGTCAGTAAGCATGGCTGTGGACGGGGAGACACAGAAAAGAGACGGAAGGAACTTGTCATTGAACTTAACCAAGTCTTGACCCGCATATACACATGGGGAACAAGTAACTTGGTTGAGTTCAATGCCAAGAAAACCCAGGATTGCGCCTTTATTTAAAAAAAAAAAACCATTTTCACCAAAACCAACTCTTCAGAACACCCAGCTTGCAATTCGCGACAGCCTAAATATCTTGGGAATAGATATTCGGAGTGACTTAAATTTTAAGGACCACAATCACGGCACAAAAACACTGAGAGATATCTCGCAATTTAAATCACCACGATAACCAAACAATATGGTTAGAGAACAAAGACACTGTATCGCGAACAAGCAACAATAGCCGGTTTGTTGCAGGTGCGAGAACAAAAGAACTGAGAACAATAGCGACGCGGTAGGCGCAGCGATCGAATCGTCAGAACAATCGGCAGAGCTCACGGACACGTCCGTTCACTGTTGCGAACCGAACTCACACGTTGCGATTAATATATCTCAATATTTATACAAAATGCACTATCAACTTGTCCGGTACAACTCAATACCCGAACTCTCCAGTGCGCTTGTGCGCGTCGCTAACATCTTATAGTACACTAATATACTGTCTATTTGTCCGGTACAAATCAATACCTGAACTCTCCAGTGCGCTTGGGCTACAGCTTTAGTGCGTCGCTAACAGTAACATAGGTTAAAAAAATATTACTAATAACTATTATAAATGCATATACGAAAAGATAATATTGCATTTTATTAACATTAGTTATCACAATCTGTGTAGTACATATTTTGATGTTGCGGAATTCCGAAACCTCTGAAGTAGAACAAATAAAATCAAAGAACCAGAACGTTGGCGTAAGGAAAAGAGAATCAAACATAATAAAAACAACAATTTAGTTACAAGCGGGTGAACTTTAATCGATAATTTATTAATATCTCTCCTTTATTTCCGCCATGAAACCATATATATAATCACATTTTACAGGACAATAATAACAAAGTCTATTCTTCTAGAACTGCAAACATGAATTTTGTAAGTAAAAATAATATTTCCTCTTTATATATGATAAGATTGTAACAATTACTAGCGAGCGAAGCCATGGTAATAAACTACTCCCGAACGACAATGCGTTTTTATAATAGACAATTAATTGTGTTTCTAAAACATTTTAAACGAGAAATCATATATATATATAATCAGAAATCTTATGCATTTCTAAGTAGTGTAGTAGTAATCTACGTGATCGACAAAAATGTACTTCGTAAGTTATAGATTTTTTTTCTGTTTATTGATTTGAGCCCAAAAAAGTAACACGGTAAACTTAGCGAGGAAGTGACTCTCAAGTGCAACTATCGGAAAACATATATAGTTGCTTGGTGAAACGTTTTCAAGTAAAGGATACGATGCCACTGCAACATGCTTAGGTCGCAAGTTCTTTTTTTTCATTTAAAGCTTAGCAGCAATGTACATTTTCCACGTATTTTAACCAAAGCGATCAATTGCTTCGGTCTTGGTATATTTTTTAATGAAACAGTTAAGTAAATAGAATACAAATAAATAACTATACCTGGACCTCTGCGCTTGTTTATTAGTGCACATTATATTATCTGTATTAATAAATATATAGTTCTCTATGTACGTCTAATTTTTTCCAAGTTTCGTAATTGACGTGCATTCTAAAAGATACTTATCACTATTTTAATATAAATACGTTTGAGTTTTAATGTTTGAAAACGATGGCAAGATTCAGTTTGTATTTGTGACGTAACTAAACAGTTGACAACCATACTGAAACTATGTTGAAATGCATTTTGCCATATTTTTGTAAAAATTGAATTATACTATTAATAGTATTTACTGCTTTCTAATACTGCAGTGTTTAGTAATAGTTTTTCAATTCTCTTTTTTCTATTATGAAATCTGCCTATATAGGCAATTTCGCCTAAGTCAAATGTTAAAGGTTCTGTACGACACAATTCAAGGACATAAAGTATCAAATAATAAGTAATCAAACTCTGAACAATTATTTGTGGGTCACACAAATTATTGTCCTGTGGGCTAATCAGACCTAAAGCATTTTGGGGCAAGGCAACTGCTTTAACCGTTTGGCCAACCGTGCAGTTTTATTTCTTTACTCTATTTTTGTTACTAAAAAGATTAAAAATTAAATTGATAATGTTATCATATATGCTATGATATGATTTTATATCTTAGAAATCTTAGTTAGTCATTACTTTATATATAAAATTATGTAGGTTATTTATAACCGGTAGCATTTATACACTTTTATTAAAACTATTCATATTACATGAAAACTTTCTAGTAAACTAAGCATACCCTTCTATACTTAGATAGCTATAAAATAAAAATAACGATAACGATGTCTAATAGAAACTATTATAACAGCTATCATTATGCCTAATTATTAGAGAAAAATAATTCATCATAAAAAAAAAAACTATTTCTAAAGGTCTAACAATATGGTATGACTTTATATTTGACCGTATTTTTAAAAAATAATATTGTTTATTCATTGGTTTATCATTTAGTTTTACATGCCATAAAAAATATTAAGTGCTTTAATTAACCGATTTCAAAAAAGGAGGAGTGTTCAGCAGTATGTAGTTTTAATTTATTTGTATTACACAGTATCTTCGTCATTTGACTATCTATTTTAATGATTATTTTTAATTTGAATTAGTATTACTCAGGGTTAGTCCTTTTAATTATGAAAAAAAAATACTATCCCTAAGAGAAATAATTAGGGCAGGAAAATCACTTATTAAATTTTCACCCACTTCTCTTCTACGAATGTACTTGGATTATAGACCGACATTAATAATTAATATTTTTGAATTAGGTAATATTTGAAGGTGAACTCATAATAATTTGATGAAATTTTCCTACTCTAAGGGTAGTAAATAAAAGGACAAACAGTGCTTGTATGAATTTCTGTAATTTTCTGACAGCCGATTTTAATAAAAACATAGCAAAAGCTACTTTTGCTATAAAAATAAAATGCATAAATAGCAGTATCTCCTCAGCGGTTTACTACAGCTATATTGTGTTTGGGTTGATATGACTTGTTTTGACAAATACATATAGGGTTCTGACTGTTATAAAAAAACCGAAGCCAAAGAATGAGTGGAAGCTGGGTATAAGAATCAATACTCGCTATCATATCCATTTTCCAGGGCTATTAAACGTTACTGTTTTACCGAACGAAAAGTGTGTTACGTGTTTTTTACTATATTCTAATAGTTTTAATTTCAACGTTTATAATTTTAGTTAAAGTACGTAATGATGGTGGCTTGCGTCGTACTGGCCTTTGCTTCTGCCAGAGCCAGTGCTAATGCAGAACCAGAAGCTATGGAAACTCAACAATCTGCACCTGCACCAAACGAACTTGTATGGATGATGGACGGTCGATAACGAAGACATTTAATACAAACACTACAAATGTTATTTCAATTTCTATTTAAAATTGTAAATTTTCTATTATGAAATATTACAACTTAGAATGTGCAAAATGGTATTTTATTTTTTTAAATAAATTTACATCTTATACATCTGAGTTTTTATTAAATGCATAGACAAAATTACTGTGATTTGTATTTAGTAGTATATTGATTAATTGATTGAAGCGTAGTGGTAGTGTGTAGAAACGCCGCGTCATAGGACGTGTGTTCGAATCCAACCTAAACCCTACAATGAGCTTTTCGGTGAAGGAAAACATCGCGAGGAAACCATAGCATGGTGGTAGGGCTTTTTTTAATGCCCGCCTGGCTAGCTACCACCCTCAAGTAAAAAATCTGCCACCAAATATTAATAGGTGTGTTCCGGCAATGGCACTTGAGAGTCAGTCTTTCTTATAAAAAGGCCGGCAATGCATTTGCGATTCCTCTGGTGTTCTGGGTGTCCATAGGCGGCGGTGATAAGCAAGGACGCTACAACCGCAACCACTGACACGATGCGGAATGAATGACGCTGTGCAAGAGCCGATCATGTGATCGGAACTCTCACTCACAAAGGCTGCAATGCAGATTAGTTTCGGCTATAAAAATTCATAGAATATACTTCATATTCAATTTTCTGATTGGAAGTTTTATTTCTACGTAATCAACGAACTTAAAGTCCCCAAAGTAGATTACAGAAGAAAGCTCTACAAATACCAAAGTGTTTTAATCCTAACTAATATTATAAATGCGAAAGTGTGTTTGTTTGTTTGATTATCCTTCTTTCACACCCTATTTAAGAAACACATCGACCTGTTTTTTGGTATAGAGATAGTTGAAAGAAAGCAGAATATCATAGGCTACATTTGGTTCTGAAATAACTTTAAATACTCCGATGTGATTACAGGAATATCAGTAAAATTGTTCTTCCTTCACGTCCTGTTAAACAAAAAAAAACGACTTGAGTTTTGGCATAGAGATAGTTGTAAAGAAGAAAACGAACATAGTCTACTTTCAGTCCTGGAAAAAAATTTAATTTCCAGGGGAGATTTACAGTAATATAGGCTACATTTGTCTTGATAACACATTGAATTCCCATGGAAAATTTACGGGATTATTCAAATCTTTATACGAATTATAATTCTTCATTCACGTCGTATCAAACAAAAAAAAAAACCACTTGATATTTGGTATAGAGATAGTTGTAAAGACGGATAGTAACATATGCTAAATTTTGTCCTGTTAAAACATCTGATTCCCTTGGAAGATTTACAGGAATATTCCAATTTTTACACGAAAACTCATCCTTCATTCATGTCCTAACAAAACAACCAATCGTCTATATTTTGGCATAGAGATTGTTAAAAGCAACATAGGGTACTTTTGGTCATGGATAAATTCTTAATACCCAGAAGAGATTTACATGAATATCCGTAAAATTTTTCTTCCTTCACGTCCTATTAAACCAAACAAGCGACTTGATATTTAGCAAAGAGAAAGTTATAAAAACAAAGACTAGGCACTGGCTAAATTTGGTCATGGACATACATGTATGAAGTTCCTAAGGCTGAATTACGGGAAATTTTGAATTTTTCACAGTAAAAATCGCTCTCCTTCACTTTTTCTCCTAACAGAAACACAATGCACGTAAATCACAGTTTACCCCAATACCACTAGACGGCTCTGCTTGACACCTAAAACGCTCGCTGCGCTCTCGTTGCGCTGTTACTTCTTACCTTAAGGCGCGTTTTTTAGACGGCGCATCATCATATAGGGCACGGGGTAGCTATACTAATTTAGCACATTTTCGTTGATTCTGTATTTAATTTGACTAGTTTTTATTGGATATTTACTAAGTTTTCTTGCAATGTTCGCTGTACTAAAAATGACTAAAATAAATTGTCTACAATTATATTGTATTTATGGTTCTCATTAAGAAACCCATATTACAATACTTCTGCTATTGGTTTTGTCTGATTTGTATTGCGATTTCGTTTGATTTCGTTGTTTAGGTTTTTTCTTTTATTATATTTCGTTAGGATAGATAGCAGTATGAGCCTTGATTCGGGGAACACTGCGCTTCTAACGAGTCGGCGAGACATTCCGCCTTTTCGTCGCAGTCAAAAGCGGGACGTATCCCGGGGCCTCTGCTTAGAGGGGGCATCGGAATGTGATTGTTAGCCTTTAAGGCCTCAATGATCTTCCAGTAGGCAAGGTGAGTCGGTTGAAGCTCTCCTAAGAAAGCGTCCCATCTGCTGCTATGGATTTCGGCCATACGAGCTTTCACCTCTCTCTGGAGGGTTCGAAGACGGGAGCGATTATCCTCAGACGGATAAGAGTCATGCGCACGCATCGCCGCATTCTTTTCCGTGATCAAAGCCCGCATGTCAGGAGGGAGTATAAAACGGCGATCATTCGCCGCTTTCACCTCTTTCGAGGTCACTCTCACGGCAGATTGCAGGTGTTCACCCAGGGAATCGATCGCGAGGTCAGCATCCGCAGCGGAATCTATTAAGTTCGGGATCTTATCCAGACTTGGTGACGAAGGGTTATCAATAAGATACCTGCGTAGCCTCGCGTAATCAGCCACTTGGACGGAAGAGGGTCCGGAATCATCGGGATGACCTAACTGTAGAATGACCGGATGTAGAATGTAGAATGTCCGAGAGAAGTTCGCTCACAACTCTTATTTCGCGAACAGGAAGTACGATTCCCATGAGGAGGGCTACATCTAGTACGGACGAGCGAGTGTTGCTTTGAATAGCGTAGTGACTTGGCTCAGAGGGAGCTACTACATCGAAAGAAATCTCACTCTCAAGCTCTGCAAAAATAGTACCTTTTCGAGAAGTGTATGAACTATTATACATTTCGTGACCACTGTAAAGGTCGCCGGCGATAATGACTGAGTTACCTAGCAAAAAAAGAGTAGCGAGATCCTCTATTGTGAGGCGTTTACTCAGGCTTAAATAAGCGGAGACTATGTAAATCGAGGGGTGTCCTGACATCCCTAACCTACAAATCGAGACTTCGATGTTATCGAGTTTAGGAGGATCTATTGGAGTACAATAGAGAGATTTTTTATAGTATATCATCGTACCTCCACCGCTTGTATATGTACGATCATTTCTTACTATAGAGTAGTTTGCGATTCTCGGATCGCGCGTACTAGGTTTTAGAAATGTTTCTTGGATATGAAACACATCCACCTGGTGGTCTTGAAGATACTTAGCCACCAGGTCGCGTTGGTTTCCAAAGGTAAATGCATTATAAAAGGATAAAGTCAAACCTCGGGGCTTGATTTTATCCATCTAATTATAGACTACGTAAATATAAATACTTAAAAAAAAAACTAAAAAACTAAGTTTTTATTTAGAATTTGATTGATAAAAACATTGCAGAGAAGCTGCAACGTTTGGGAACGATGAGATAATTCCCATCTGTTTAAGCGTGTCCGAGGTACGTTTAATCGCGTCGTTGAACGCGATGATTTCACTCAGACTGAGCTTCCTCAGGATCTGCTCATGAGTGATAATATTACCCCCTTGGAAAAGATCCTTGGTCTGAGTGACGCGCGCGCGCTTGAAGGGTTCAGTTGCGTATGCACCAGGGGGGTCTTAATCAGAGGATACGACTCAGCAGACATAAGGGTTGGGGTCTGGGGCCGGAAGGCCGCAGTGGGAGCCCGGCGAATTCGTCTCGGGTGGCGCGGGCGCCTCGTACGAGGCGCACACGCACACCCGCGATAATTGGCGGGGTGTCCTGCCTTCTTGCAGGGCACACAGCTGGGCGGAGCAGCTGTTTCAGAGGGTGCGCTTGCACTCCTTGGTTGAATGGTCCCTAGGTACTTAACGAACCGGGGGCGAAGGTAGCAGCCGCTTGCGGAGTTACTATAATTCTGGCAGTTATGGCACTGCGATGGGATATGAAATTTGCGAGGGGCTCAACAGTGAGCCTGGATAGTCCACAGACAGACTTGAGGGAAAAGATAGCTTTGCCTTCAGGTGTGCGGTCCAGGAGGACCGTGATCATATCGTATGGCCTTTTTGATTGCTGGTGGTATATGCGGAAAACTTCCTGCACCGGGAATCCTTGAGCACGCAGGGAAGCTGTACCTCAGGAAGAGGGAGTTCCTTGGGAACTCGCCTAACGACTACCCGAAGGAGGCGTTCCTTTTCGAGTGTGTAAGTATAATATGGCTGTTTAGCAGCGGTGAGGAATTCTGTAAGTTTCTTGTGTATCTCGGAATTTTGGACTTTGATTTAGATGCCCGCGGGGGTACTTGTCGCGTGCGTGAAGTTAATGCTCCGTGAGTGAAGCTCAGCGGAGATTCGGGTCCTGGCGGATTTGTCCTGCATAATTACCGGCGGAGGAGCGCGTGGCTTCGGCTGAGCCTGGCCAGCCGAGCCCGAGAAGCCGGAAGCGGAGGCGCGAGTCGTGGGCGCGAGTCGCGTGCACGAGTGCGGCGCGAACGCGGGCGCGGGTGTGGTGCGGGACGCGGGCGCGGGTGCGGCGTGTGACGTAGGTGCTACCCGGGGCGCGGGAGCCTTTCTAGGGCGGCTCTCACCATCAGGGCTGAGGTATACCCTACTGGAATCAGAGTCTGACTCCTGGGGAGAACGGAACGCGGAGGTGGAGGGTGCGGGGGTGACCGCACGACTGCCCTCACCATCAGGGATGAGGTAGCGCTTTGTGCACTTACGTTTTGTGCGTCTAGCGCGAGATTGAACGACCTCAAAGTCGTTTTCGGTTAGTGTGCTCCCTTCGGAGCTAATCCGATCGCCCTCCATGCTGATCGGGCTCGCGCACGATGTACGCGAGTCCGGCCTTACGCAAGGACGGCGATCATTGCTGTCTTCTGGCGACAGCAGCGAAAACATGTTGTTTAGCTAGATCGAGCACGCAGCGCCGATCGGTGCCTCTGGCGCGCATGTGTTTGCCCGGGCTGGTACTGGTCGTGTCACGTACGATGACATTTTTCAAAAACACCCCTAGCGGATGATGATGGCTTTGGGGTAGAGGGCCTAACCAGAATCGTGGCAGGAGCAGAAGACACGACTGCCACAGTCGATTTTGTGGGCCCTACCATGGCGCGCATCGAACTGTCCAATGCGTTAATATTTTTGAGTGGTTTCCTTACTTGGGGTTGCATCGGGTGCAACTCCCTGTAGACCCTTTAGAGTTCTGGGTGACCCTTTAAAAATCGAGACGTATGCTCGTAGTCGTGCTCCCTGTCTTTGGATGCTAAAGCCATTTCGATGAGGATTTGGGGAGTGGATAACAAATAAATGAATATGAAATAGTATAATAATAAAAATATAAAAATAAATAATAACCAGAATAAAAAAAAAAATTTTTTTTATAATATATATCTGTATATGATACTAGATGTTTAATATAAATAAATAAATAGACCTCCCTACCTAAAAGGCAGAGCGGCGGGGAGGTAAATAAAAGAAAAAAAATTATTATATATAGTGATGGCAATGATATTATTAAAAATTATATTTACTATTGTATAATATATATATGGTTGCTAAAATAAAAAACTAAATATATCAATTTTAAATTTTGCAAAAATCCCCCTGCCGGAATGGCGTAGCGATTAGGAGAACAGCGAGAGCTTACGGACACGTCCGTTCACAACCGCCTATCTGACTCGAGTCCTTTTCACAAAATGTCACTCAGGCATAAGCTCATAATACACAAAGTATGGATCGGTATCATACTTACATATAGCTGTCCCGTATTTGCTCACGCTTCGCGAATCAACCTTCGCAAACTACAAGTGTTGCAAAACAGATTCATGCGCACAGTCGTCTAAACCCCGTTTTATGTCCGCAATGTAGATCTCCATAAAGATATGAATCTTCCGTCCATGTATGCATATATTAAAGACCTTACAAAGATTTTTTTTTAAATGCCGAACATCGTTCTAACCCCAAAATAGTACATGCAGTTAGCTACACTTCCAATCAGCACGCTAAAGGCCTTGTGCGCCGGCCCCGTAACTGCTTCTCCGACCGCGTCGATAAAATAACTAGATTAAATGCGCTTCTCCCTGAAGCTGAGCCTAGGTTCGATCCTCCGTATAGAATCCCTCGAGTGACTCTGCTCGCGTGATACAGTGACACTCTGCATCACTGAAAGTACATCATCACACCGCATACCATTCATGCACACTCACACGTTGTGTACACGGTTCTATAAGGGAATACCCTCGCGGCCCTTGTGGTGCTTGTATCTTGTCATTATATGCCGTAAGTTTTCCTAAGTAATATGGTACGAATTTTTTGCAATTTTTGTGTTGTGGCACACTAAAAATATTAAAATCGGTAAAGTTGTGATTTCATTAAGATTTTAACACAATTTTCATTTCTCTACTAAATCCAGTCTAAATGGTGGATCGATTCATTTATATTGATTTTGTTAGAGGAATCAAATGGTTATTAAAGTTTTGTAAAATTAAAAGTTTAATGTTTTTAGTGCCCTATGTCCAATTTCTTTGAATGAAGCGATCCACCGTCTCAGCGAAATATATAGACTTCGTTTTCAAGCAAGTAAACAGGCAAAGATAAGCTTTGACATCTGGTACACCTCGAAGGTGACAAGGTGTTACATGAAATAGACCTGCTTAGTCGACGCCTGTAGAAACAAAACTTTTAACGTCACTTAATTGAAAGTCGGGTAAGCCTCCCATATTAGGGAAAGAATCTCTCGAATTCACTTTAAATCTGTAACCAATTCTAAATATAAAGCCTTTTTTGTCAAACAAATAAACAGGCAAAGATATGCTTTACACCACTTACACCTGGAAGGCGATAAGATGTTACATAAAATGGACCTGCGTAGTTGATGTCTGTGAAAATAAAAAGCTTTTAACACCACTTACTCGAAAGTCGGGTAAGTCTCACATAAAAAGCCATTCATTAATTACGTAAGGCTAATTTTGGTCACGTTTGAACCCCTTACTCTCATGTAAGTATATGTAAGATTTCTCGAACCCCACTCCATTTTTTAAGTAAGAAGATTATTTTAGCAGCTCCACCCGAGATGTGATGCAACATATATACATGCATGCATGAGCATTTTATTGCGCTTTTGCTTTGTACATTGGTGAGCTTAATGGCACAAAGCATTGTCTCCAGCTAACTTGCGATATAGAAACATATTTACAGTTATTATAGGCAATGAAATCGATACATCTATGTGCAGTACGTCAAAGAAAATACCTTAAAAATGTAAAAGAAGAACTTTATTAACGCACTTCCAATGCAGAAATTGGACTTAATATTAAGTATATCAAGGCCATACCAAAACTAGTCACACCTAAAGAAACGCAAGTTGCATATACACCAAACGAAACTCCTATCAACTAATGTCGTCTAAAGAAAAATTATATACCAAATAGTTGATAATTACACAGATATTGTTTTTACAAAAAAATCTTTAAAATTCTTTATGCCTACTCTCATAGTATCGTTAACCCGGGAAAATTTGACGAGCTTAGATGTATTATTTCTAACTTACAAGTAACTATACATATTATTATACTGTTGCAAACTTTTATTGAGAGTAAAGATGAGTCAAAAATAATACAAATACCCTCTTATATGCATTACTAAAATTATAGACAAAACAAAAGGGGAGTTGTAGTGTCAATCTTTGTACAGAACAATCTCAAACATCACCTATATACTAATTATCTCCGGATATACGTGAATAAATTTTCTCTTTACATTGACGCTATCTATAAATCCAATAAAATGAATATGGATAACTTTCTCGAGGTATATAGCCAACAATAACATGTAATGCAACGAGCAATAGTGTTGGCCATTATATCTTAAACTTACTTATTAACCCGGTTTCAGTGACAGGTACTTACAAGAACACTCTAAAAGAGAACAACAACAAAATTCTGAATAAAATAAATCCAAAACATTGTATCGTCAAACAATCTCAGCTAAGACTATGCTAGATCACGTTTCTTATAATTTAAGTGAAAATAATTATCATTCTGTTACTGTGGAATCCTCAAACAGATACTTTTGGAGATAAAGTAATACCAAAAACCATTTATTATAAAACAGAAATACAGTGCAGGTGAGACTACAATACACTCTATCGATGTCTGGATGAAGATCTTAAAAATTTTGAACAGTCAGAGTACGAGAAATGGGTAGTAACATAACAGTCTTGTTTAAAAAAGAGCAGAATTATAAAAGTTAATTTTCTAAATCCTCCACAGCAAGACTGGATTAAAAAAGAACTATTAGAAGATATAAACGCCAAGAATAGATTATAGCAACAATATAAATCACATGCGATAGACATTAAATTAAAGACAGAGTATGAGAATATAAAAGCTAGAGTATCACACAACATAAGGAACTGAAGAGAATATTACCTAAAGAGGTTTGAAGAAAATTTAAGTAAACCACGAAAAATGTGGCAGCTTATAAAGGAAATGTCGAAAAATAAATTGCGTGACAGAACTGGACCGGACAAACTTGTGCCGGAAGCTGGTCACTATCAATGATCAAAAAGAAATATGTGAAAGTTTCAATTTATACTTTCGCCTATCGGCTCAACCTAAGCACATATCCAAAAAATGAAAAAACCAAAAGGAATTCGAATCGTAGAAGAATGTAGACTCACTGATAAAACGGAATTACAATCTTTGAAACCAGTAACTACGATGAAAGATATTACTTCGGATATTATAGATAATATTACGGGAACTACGACATATAAATTGTTTCCATCGAAGAATATGATATCTAATTTACAATTCTATGGTTACATCTCATATCGACTATGTCCAGGCGTTTTTATATTCCGATATGTGGGTAAATCGCGACGCCGGGGTTATAGGTCGAATAGTGAGGTATGCGCGCGATCAAACAGTCAGTTACGAACAACTGGCAGAGCGCAAGCGCTTTAATATTTTATTTTGAATATTAATGGTTATTGTTGGCGGATACCTAGATTATTGTGCATAATTTACAATGTTAGTGTTTCTACTGTGTTCGTATGTGTTACGGCCGACCAGAGCAATACAAAAAGACCCAGCGACAAAGGTAAGTAAGTGGTTTGCCTCATATGAGTTTATATAAATGTCTGGATAGGGGTTGTGTCCGGCCACTTTCGGATTAGGATCAGGAGATCCACGTATTCATAATTTGGTTTATCTAGTCGGATATATACTACCTGTATAATTTGGGAATAGTTTCCATGCGTGAGGTTCCTCTATAACGGTTAAATATGGCACCGAAACCTTGGGAAAGTAAATTTAAAATTAAGTCCGACTGGTTCAAAAATTCTATGCATATGATGGAAAATAAATCGCATTGTAAAGGTATTATATCGGCTCGGCTTAGAAAACTTGAAGATAATTTTAATTTGCTACGAGGCAAAAAGGTTAATAGATACGGCAAATAGAGAGCCGGTTCCGACATTATCGCAAACGGATCGGGCGCCACTCATCCCGCACCGTAATATTTACATCGCTGATAATTACTAAATGAACGTACTAATTATTACAACCATAGGCTATGTATTTATTGTAAGTTATCAGATAATGGCATTCATAGTTGTCACGAATTTAATAATTTAGCCAAGGATGAACGGGAAGTTGAATACGAAAGAACTATCTGTGTTTTAAATGTTTTGGTAAACATTCGGCTGCTTCGTACAAAGAAATATACTATGTAACCAGTGTGGGAATTTTGGTCATATCACAATTAATATTTACGACGTTCATTGCGCGCGCAACATCGCCTACCGATAATGAGTTACGTAGTCGGCACGCGCACATCATTGCTTCAAGCAATAATGAGGTTTAAGACCGTCGCTCGTCTACAGGGTCGCGACGGCCGCGGCGTAGTGCAAGGCCTCCGTCATCGGTCCGATCAGAGCGTAATGTGCGGTATCAACGTGCCGCTATGAATAATTATAATTATGACAATAGTTCTGGAAATAGATTTGAGTGTCGTAGTGCTAGGGGTTCGAAAATCCGTGAGCCCTGCTGATGAACGGAGTTCACAATAGACATTACAGCTATTGTGTAATATCGCTTTACAACCAAAGTTACCTAATAACGTTATTTTACCGACAGCTCTCGTTGAAGTAAAACATTCAAGCTGTGTGTTTACATAAGTACGGGCATTGTTGGATCTCGGATCTTAGTTTTCGATAGTTATGGCCGACTTAGTCTCGAATCTGCGGTTTAAGCGATATCACTCACATATTCGTTTATCCGGTGTTGGCAGGAAATTTATAAGCGGACAACAATTTGTCTCCTAGTTTGTTACACTAAAAAGAACAGGTATACACTTAATTACGGTTACAGTGGCTGTTTTAAAAAATCCTACAACGTACCTAGCATTAGGCATTTCGGTTAAGGATCTTCTAGTTTCGGATGACGGGCGTTATAATAACTCTCGGATTGATATGATTTTCGACAGTGGTATTCTTGGTGAGATCTTACATCATAAGGTCGATTTAGGGCCGAATGGACTTTATGCCTTAGAAACGATTTTTGATTTTGTGGTATTCGGGCCAATTTCTGATAATTTACATGATAAGCCGCGGCGGAATAACCCTTGTTGTAGTCATGTTACCGGCTTGACACTTGTTGAAGCGATCGAAAGATTTTGGCGAACTGAGGAACCGCCCTCTATACACAATATATACCGAATGGACACGGAATGCGAATTTTTGTTCACTTCGAAGCGGCGTTGGCGGTAAATATACGGGTACGGTTACCTGTTTGTTATTCCAGAACACGGGGTGATTCTGAACAAACGGCTTTGAGGCGATTTTTCGCCATCGAACGTCGCCTGAGCCGGATTTTAAAAGTAAATACCTAGATTAAAGTCTTTATAAAAACTTATACTGAGCTTGGTCACATGAAGGTTTCTGATTTGGATAATTACTCTGATATAGAACACTAGTTTCTTGCACATCATGGGGTATTTAAGAAATCTTCCAACACTGACAAAATTCGTGTTGTCTTCGACGGTAGCGTACAAACAAGCAGCGGTGTCTTTCTCAACGATTGTTTATATCCGAGAGAAAGACTACAGAGCGACATGACTCATATAATTTTAAATTTTCGGTGGCCATATATAGTTTTCATAACCGATATAAAGATGATGTTTCGGCAGATATGGATTCATCCTGAGGATAGACGGTACCAACTAATCTTCTGGCGCTCCTCACCTTCGGAACCATTACTAGTCTATGCATTAACAACGAACACTTATGATTTAAAATCCAGTCCATTCATCCCAATACGTTGTCTACATCAACTAGCTCACGCTGAAATTTTTGAAGCGATGATAGCTCAGTAGTCGTGTGTACGACTTCGCGTCAATCGCGCCGCGTGACTTCGCGTACGCCGTTCCATGGCGACTGGGTCTGCGTTAGCTGTGACGGGTGCGGAAACAAAGCTTTGTACGACCCACGCCATCATGATTACGTACTTTAACTGAAATGAAAAACATTACATATATTTTTCAGTGTAATTATTTAACTGGTATAAATATAAATGTACCCACTCCCATATTTAAATAAGAAATATTCGTTGTGAAACTTATGCTATTTTTATTAAAGTGCACAGGGTTGCAGTTCATCAGATATTAACTGGTCTATCCCGTCTAATAATTAGTTAAAGCCAAATTCGGATTCACGGGAATTGTGAGACTTAAGAGATATCTACTAATTAGGACTCGGTTGGAACAAGTTATATGCCAGTACGTTTTGCTAACTACGCTCTTCATACGGAAGCGACTGTCTTTTCATTGCTGCACTGCAGTTCTTGGTAGTCCAAACCAAATACGACAGTTGTGTCTTGCAGTCGAAGCGTGCACAAGTTACTAATATCAGACAAGTAATTACGCATGACACTAAGAATTACCTAGAAAAATCACTCAAGCACTGACTAATAAATTTATCTGCGTTTGTCTTATTTCTTTCATTATGAACAATGTTTGTTTTATACGTAATAAAGCTCTATAATTATTCCAATCGGCTAGCTCATTGTGGGTGAATTATCATGTTTTAAAATGACTACAAGACCTTTGCGTACTTGCGTACGGAGTTAGATGTAGTAATCTATTTCTACC
This sequence comes from Actias luna, assembly GCA_039707435.1. NCBI lineage: Eukaryota > Metazoa > Arthropoda > Insecta > Lepidoptera > Saturniidae > Actias > Actias luna. Next base: position 7,084,664 of record JAZHAC010000006.1, on the reverse strand, counting down.
TGCATTGAACTGATGTCAAATATTTTAACCTCTATATATGCCATTAAGATTAGACGAAGATAAGTTTATAAAGCAATTCGTGATGAGTAAGTTTACTATCGGGCACGCGATGAACATCCTGACTGGTTAAATATGATAGGGGGTAATATTAAAAAAATGAGATAACGTCACAGTCTCTAGCTCTGTAGGGTCGGAGCTTAGCATTCATAGAGGACTGCTATTAAGAATCCCTTCCATCAGTACTAAAACATTACTTAAGTCTTCATAAGTTAGAATTTACTTTATTTTTAAATGCATTTTTACTGATTTTTTATGACTCTCATGTATACCATCGTAGTGAGATGCGCACAGAAATTGAATATGTGAATCTGCAAGATTTTGATCAAGATATATATTGCATGTCTTTCAAATTAAATGAGCGTGTAATTTGACAAACTTTCTTTTAGCGTGAATGAAATTAGTACCTCTATCACGCAAAATCATTGACGTAGGTTCAAGTTTGCATAAAAAGTGTTTAAATGCTAATAAGAAAATTTCAGAAGTTTAACGTGTAACCAATTCTGTATGTATCGACTTCGCTGTCAAGCACGTAAACAGACAAAGATATGCTTTAACACCTTTTACATCTCGAAGGCAATAAGGTGTTACATAAAATGGACCTGCGCAGTCGACGCCTGTCGAAACAAAGCTTTAACGTCGTTTACTCGAAAGTCGGGTAAGCCTCACATAAGGGGCCATTTATTAATTACGTAAGGAGAGTTTTGGACACTTTTGAACCCCCTACTCCCATGTAAGTATACGCAAGATTTCTCGAACTCCCCTCCCCTTTCTTACGTAAGATTCTATCTTGATCTTCTAAATAATAGATTGTTATGTTAGAAAAGTTAATGTTTTTTTATATTTTTTAAATAAAAAATATACGATAATACATGGAAAAATGTACTATAATTTTGTCTATGGAACCAAACCTGGATAACAATAAAAACAGGAAACTTTAATAAGTATTTTTTCAATTAGTAATAAAATATATTTAAATACAATTAAAATTCGACTGTACACTTTAAAATGAAGAAAACTATTTGGAATCCAAAATGGACTTAGATTTTAATACTAAATTTTGATTTACTATATATAACGTAAGAATAAATTTCACCCCCACTCCCCCCAACATAAGGACATGTAGAGATTTTCTTAAAAATTAATACCCTTACGTAATTAATAAATGAACCCTGATAGGGAAAGCACCTTTTGGAATCCCTTTTTAACAAGCTTTACAATTTTTGATGCGTTGTCGTATAATAGCTGCGATAATCTAATGAGCACTTAAGCCTAAGCAAAGATGGAAGTAGATGAAGGCCAGCGTGAACGTTTAGAATATGGTCATTATCGACTAATAAATGAACAATATAATCTTTTGCTGGTAAGTAAAATGTCTTTGTGTAAAGTTTAGCTGAACATTAATCAAGCGTCCGCCTATGCGAAATATGTTATCTTTGTCAATAAACGAATTTAATTATTGCAAAGCGGAAATATTGGTAACCTTACAATGCCTCTTTTGACTACTTCTGGTTAAATTTTTTTTAGCAATTTCTATGTTTTGTATAGTTGTGTTTACCACAGTGTGAATATATTTATTCCGTTTTGAGTTACGCCTCGTCAGTTCATATCCATGCATCCATCCATCCATTCAGCCGAAAGATGTCCACTGCTGGACATAGGTCTCCCCCAAAGATCTCCACGACGACCGGTCTTGCGCCACCCGCATCCAGCGGATTCCCCCGACCTTCACCAAGGTCGTCTGTCCACCTTTTGACGGCTCTACCCATGCTACGTCTTCCGGTACGTGTAGCTATTCGAGAACCCGTTGGCCCCATTGCGCATCGGTTCTCCGAGCAATGTGCCCAGCCCACTGCCACTTAAGTTTAGCAATTCTTCGGGCAATGTCGGCTACTTTGGGTCTTCTGCGGATCTCCTCATTCCTGTTTCGATCACGCAGCGAAATTCCAAGCATAGCCCTGTCCATTGCCTTTTGAGCTACTTTGAGCTTTTTTATTAGGCCCATTGTGAGCGACCACGTCTCAGTGCCGTATGTGATCACTAACAATAAACACTGGTCGAAGGCTTTCGTCTTGAGAGACTGCGGTATTTCGGATGAAAAGATTTTTCGTAGCTTCCCGATCGCGGCCCAGCCGAGTTAGATTCGGTGAAAACCTCTTTCTCGAAGTTGGATCTACCTAACTGGACGGTTTGCCCCAGCTATATATAACTGTCAACAACTTCGAGCGTAGAGTCACCTATTTTTATAGGAGTTGGCACAACATGGACATTAGACATGATTTTCGTCTTGTCCATGTTCATTTTAAGACGAACTCGTTGGGAGGCTCTACTGAAGTCACCGAGCATCGTACTAAGGTGTTCTGCGGTCTCAGCCATGACTACGATATCATCAATAAAGTAGAGGTGTATTATGTACTCGCTGTTTATTTAATGCCAAGTTAAATATACCGATAGTCTACTTGGCACCGCTGGAGAGATTGCAGTACAGCCCAGGTCTCAATCGAATCAAAGGTTTTTCGTAGTCCTCAAACGCTAAACAAGGCAGTAGATTGTACCCCTCGGTCTTCTGTATAACCTGCCGTAGCGTATGAATGTGCGTGATAAAGCCTTTTCGGAAGCCGGCTTGTTCGAGAGGCTGTAAGTCGTCGAGCCTGTGCGCTAGTCGGTTCGTGAAGACTCTCGAAAACAGTTTGTAGACATGACTCAAAAGTGAAATGGGGTTGTAATTTTTCAAACGGGTGTTATGTGAAGGGTGAAAAAGACGACCACCATATTTTTGTGCCACACTTATAACGTTTTTCCCTCGACTATAATGGAATAAAAGACCTTCTGAAGGGCCTGAAGGGAATTTCGTACAGGCTGATGACCGAGATATCTTCAGTGAATGGTCGGATTAATCTGGCTCTCGGGTCTTGGGCTAGATTTCGAGCGGGTTTTCGTGTTGATGTGTAGAGCTGTCGGTAGAACTTCTCGACTTACCTCAAGAGCTCAGGCCTGGAGGATATGATTCTCCCGTCGTCAGCCTTAAGCTTGGTCAATCGGCTATACCCTATAGCCAGATCTCTTTCGAAAACTTTGGAGCTTCTGTTTCGCTCTATAGTCAGTTGTATACGATCGTTACTACACCGTCGTAGGTCGCGTTTAAGAGACTTAAACATCTGTCTATTGAGCTGCCGATATCTATTAGCATCGACTGACGACTGAAAAACCATCTCACGTCTTTCCTCCATAAGCCCGAGGGTAAAGTGAGAGAGCTTGCCGGTTGTACATATACGGCAGGTCTTAATATATTTAAAACATAACATAACATAACATATTCATATAAAACGTTAGATTTAGTATTAAAAAAATCCGAAATATCACAACTTTTAACGTATTCTTTACCGCTTTACTTCTAATGACGAAATTCTGACCTATTCATTTAATTCCGTAACCTTCGGCCTAGTATGTTCGGCTTACCTGTTAATGCACGTGTTGTGCCAACTCGCAAACGACGAGTGCTCGCGCTGGCCCTCTGCCTCACGGACTACTAAGCATCATTTTTACATGGACGATTATATTTCATCTGTTTCATTTGTAGATGAAGCTAAAAAATTGTATTACGAACTGATACAACTTTTTAAAGCCCGAGGGTTCAATCTTGTTACGTGGTTTACTAATACCATCGAATTAAGTAAACGTATTACAAGAATAAATGCCTGGTGTCCATTTATTCAATGAAGACCGTAGTATTGTAAAAAATATAGTACTTAAATGAAAAACCGATGAAAACGCTTTAATAGAAAGTAACTGTAATTCCTTGTATACTAAACGGACAATACTATCTGTGGTGTTGAGACTTTTCGTTCCGCTTTTATTACTAGGTTCAATCACTACGCTATTCAAATTACTTGCACAATAATGCTGAAAACTCAATTAAGGCTGGGGTGATGAGGTGCCAGCTCACATGAAATGGACAATGGAAATGAACAATGGAAATCAAAATGCGTTTCATTTATTAGAAAAAATTAAAAATTCCTCGTCATATAGGGATTTCAAATTCTTCAAATATATCGTCCTTATAGGTTTTGCTGGTGCGAACGAAAATTTTATGGCTCCGTTATCTATCTTCGAGGTAGCCATGACGCTAGTGACATAGGTCAAGTAATGTTGCTTTGATCAAAGTCTAAAGTGACTTCCGAAAATAAAACCACGTCACCCTATCACGTCTTGTACTTTGTTTTGCATTCCTCTACTCCAATTTGATAGTGACTGTACGTGACTCTATGAATGTGTGTTCACATAAACTAGTTAACAGCAATTTTTGGTTTCATGGCACTTCGTGCCTCATTTACCATTCAAAGCATGGCCTGCACAACACATGAATCTTGTTATCCGTAAACGAACTTCCAGAAATAAAGACATCAACTTTCGCCACTCAGATTGATACAAATATTAATAATATATCAGACGTTTTATATGAACTGGCCACTCGTATCTATGAATTGAATAAATATATTCACACTGTAATATACACAACAATACAAAATATACAAATTGCAAAAAAAATTGTAATCCAAAGTAATCAATGGTAAAAAATAAATTCGTTTATTGACAAAGATAACCTAATTCGCGTAGGCGGACGCTTGAGTAAAAGAAATCCTACAGTTTTACCAGCTAAAGATTCTATAGTTCATTTATAAGTCGATTATGCCCATATTTAAAACGCTCACACTGGCCCTAGTCTACGTCAAGCTTTGCTTAGGTGAAATTATTGGATTATTGCAGCAAGGAGTAAGATACGGAAAGGCATCAAAATTGTAATACTTGTTTTAAAGTGAATCCAAAAGGTTACTTTCAGTATTATGTGAGACTTACCCGAAATTCGAGTAAGTGACGTTAAAAGCTTTATTTTCAGAGGCTTCGACTATGCAGGTCCATTTTATGTAACATCTTATCGCCTTCGAGGTGTAAAGAGCATCAATGCATATGTTTCCCTGTTTATTTGCTTAACAACGAAAGCGTTACAGGTAGAATTGGTTTCAGACTTGACTTCTGAAATGTTCTTAGCAGCATTTAAACGTTTCATAAGCGGACGCCGACCTGTATCAATGATTTTGAGTTACGGAAGTACTAATTTCGTTGGCGCTAAAAGAAAACTTGATAAATTACACGCTCATTTAATGTCAGAGACATACAATAAATATCTTAATCAAAAGTGTGCAGATTTACACATTCAATTTTAACACAATCCGCCGTTCGTATGTCACTTCTTTAGAGCTTTTCCCTTGTAAATACGGTATTAATAGGGTTGCTAAATCAAGATAAAAACTGGAAATTATGTTCGAAGTGTTCATAGACTGTGTCCACCAATAGTGTTTGTACTTTATTATGTAGATTTGTATAAATCAATATACAGATACACGACTATAAACTTATAAATAATATATACTTTAGTATTGACGGTGTTTTATATCAACAGAAAAATATACATCACAGTAATTTTATCTATACATTTATTAAAAACTGAGATATATTAGATATAAATATATTACAAAAAATATATAATACCGTTTTTGCACATTATAAGTTAAAATATTTATAACCGGAAATCTACAATTGTAAATATAAATTAAAACAAAACTTTTAGATTTTGTATTTAATGTATTCAATAACGACCGTTTATCCATTAAAAAAAAATTGAGGCGCTGATTCTTGAGTTTCCATGGCTTCTGGTACTGCGTTGGCACTGGCTGTGGCTGAAGCAAAGGCCAGTACGACCCAAGCCATCATCATTACGTACTTCAACTAAAATGATAAACATTACATTTGTAGTTATCTCGTATATCTGTGTCTTTGACGATATTGTCAAATGATATTAGGTGCAGTATAGTTTAACTCTAACGTATATATCAACAAGGAAAAATAGTTTCTAAGCTTTAAAGTTTATTCTTAGATTATTTAAGTGTTGCTTACAGAAATAATAAAAAAAAATATAATTTATTATATATATTAGTTATATTTATTTTATTAAAAAATAGTCTTCGCACATTTTAAACTTTTGAGCTGAGCTAATAATTTACTTGTTTATTACTTTTTAGTGTTCATTTTATTTTGAAGTCGGTACAGTTTTATTCTTATAATATTAGATTTTTCGATCTTTAGTGTAAATAAATGTACCTTATGTACATAAGGAAATCACCTACTGAGTACCATTTGTTGGTCGAACTTAAGATATTAGAAAGCCAATAATTAAGTTCTTTAAAATTAAACAATAGTTTTCAAGTACCTAATTATTTCAGGATAAAATACTACGTATATTTATTACATAAAGAACACTAAAGGTACTGCCAGCGTTAGGGTGAACAAGAATAGAGAAACCCAAGATAAACGGTATTGCGCTTTTTGAACTTAGAAAACTACTTAGCGGGAGTCACATGATCAAAAAGCATTAACAAAAATGGAAAGATTCGGACAATTGTAAAAAATATGTAAGACACGCTTCATTAGGTAAATCATATGTAAGTAACGTTTGACAGCCTTAGAATCTTGATCTATTGATTCCTCCACCCCACTTCCACTTATTCTTTGGCTTCGGCTTTTTTTATACCAGTCAAAACTGTATATATCCATGTTAAAATAAGCCATATCAGCCCAAACAGAATATAGCTGTTGTAAACCTTTGAGGAGTTCCCTGCCATTATCTACTATTTACATGATCAAATCAGATGTGAAGTACAATATATTTTATTTTTATAGAAACTGCAGGTTATGCCAAGTTTTTATTAAAATCGGCTGACGGGAAGTGAGAGTAATTCATACATATAAGCGCTGTTTATCCATTCCTTCCTTTTTACCACCCTTAGAGTAGGAATTTTTTCTTCAAATATTTATTATACCACTTTTAAACAATACTCATTCGAATAAAACATAAAATATTGAAATCGGTTTAAAATCGACGTAAATACGTAAAAAAGAAATGGGTGAAAGTCAAGTAAGTGGTATTCATCACATAAAAAATAATCATTAAAATCGGTAGTCAAATGACGAAGATATCGACTAATATACATAAAAAACTACATACAGTTGAGCGCAGTACATCCTTGTTTTTTGAAGTCGGTTAATAAAAGCATTTAATTTTTATAACGGGATGTAAGACTAATTTGTAAAGTAATTAATAAACAACATTAAAATTAAAAAATACGGGCAAACATAGTAGTAATACCAAATTGCTAGACCTTTACAAATGGTTTTTTTTTTTTTTTAAATATTGAAACCATTTTCTCTAATAAATGGGCATAACAATGCCACCGGCGGCAAATAAATAATCTACATATTTTTATATACGATAACTTTATCAATCTAATTTGTCATCATTTTAGTAACAAAAATAAAGTAATGAAATAAAACTGCACGGTTTGCGAAACGGTTAAAGCAGTTCCCTTGCTGCAAACTATATAGGAATGCATCAGATTCCTGATTATATATACGATTTCTTGATTAAAATGTTTTAAAAATACAATTCATTGTCTATTATAAATACTACGCAACGGGCCGGCAAATTTTTTGGTACTCATTGTCGTTCAGGAGTAGTTTATTAGTATGGCTTTGCTCGCTAATGATTGTTACAATCTTATCTTATATAAAGAGAAGATATAATTCTTACTTACAAAATTCATGTTTGCAGTTCTAGAAGAATAGACTCTGTTATTACTGTCCTGTAATTTGTGATTATATATATGGTTACATGGCGGAAATAAAATAGAGATATTAATAAATTATCAATTAAAGTTCTAACTAAAGTTGTAACTAAATTGGTCAACGTTCTGGCGCTTTGGTTTTATTTGTTCTACTTCAGAGGTTTCGGAATTCCTCAACATTAAAATATTATTTTATAATAGGTATATGTTTTTTTTTAAGTTACGTTATATTTATATAATCAATATCCCAACGAATTTTTACATTTGTGAATTTATCCTGTAATTCTTACAGTTTATTGTCTGTCGATGTGTAAAATGATTTAGATCAAGGATAAGATGCATTTTGACACAAAAATTATACTTTGAAATTGCATACGGAAAATTTGTCTTAGATTTTATGATTTAATTTACAATAAGTCCACATATGAATATATATTATTTCAAGTAAATAACTAATATGTTATAAAAAATAATGGGTTATTGATTGCAGTCCAACGTTACGTAGGATAGAGTTAACACTGTTTTATAGTAAAATCAAAAGGTATCTTACCAAGAGGTAAAAAAAGTCACCAAAAATATTTCTCGTATATTTAACAAATTAAACTTGTGCAATATGTAGCACTCTTACAAAATAAGTGAATGATGGACTCATTTTATCCTTTCCGACTATCAAGCAATTTCTTTGAGATCCTCTTCTGAAATTGGAAATAGTTATTAAGCTTTACATGAAAAGGCACTTCTGAAAACTCCAGACATGAATTTTTTTTAATATTTAAACTGCTCGTATTGTTTTAGGGAATTATAATTGTTTCGTACTATAGCGAATAAACCAAAAACATTTCAAGCAAATCTATTTATTAAATAATTCATTGTTTTAGCGTTTGGTCATACTTATCTGATGTAAAGTGATGATGTGGCTCAAGATGAAAAACAATTTCAGTCGACCGAGTAAAATCAAATCCTACAAAAAAAACACCACTCAGAAAGACCGTTAATGCCACTGATAAAACAAGTGTACATATTGATCGGTTTACGGAAGTGGTGTAACAATTTAATAAAAAAATCCTATAAATTGTGAAGTTATTATGTTAGTTGTTTGGAAAGCAATAAAATGTATCGGGAATTGGAATAATGATGATGTTTTCAACTAATATGCCAAATGTGTACAGCACGTGTACTTGAATACTGTATCAAACATGGAAGGTTCGTTACAGGCACAGACGCCAGCAATACCCGGATTGTTAGATAACTGCAACAAATGATGACGTCCATTGCGACGCATCCATTCGACGTAACAATAGTTGTACCTAGCTTTTTATTGCTTATATATGATTGAGCATATACGGAGACACGCGAACATCAACAAGTATGTAAGTAAGTGTTATTAATATACTGCACCTTGTGAATTCCGGAGCTACCGAATTTTATTTTATAAAAATATGCTTAAAGAAAAATATATTTGTATAATTCTGCGATTATACGTTTTTGTATAAATCATTTTAAAAAATATTTATAAATTAGACACCTAAGTGTAATTAGTAACGCTTGGTTATTATTATGAAGCATATTTATGTAATTAAAGACTTAGTTCAGACTACAAATATTTCAGCTAAAATGACTCGTGTCCTAAGGACTCCATATCTATTGATTAAATGACTTATTACAAATTATTCATTTTTGTTTTTGGTTTTTTTTTTTTTTTGTATATTCCTAACATTTTCTTAAGCCTCTTGGTCTCTATGTCTGTCCGTTGGTATGCTTGTAACTTAAGAAACTCTTAACCTATTTCGATTGAATATATTGTAGTGTTTCGATATAAACATTTAGTCTGAAAGACGGTGGTGACTATTAGTGACATGAACAAAAATAATAATATTTTTTTATTTCACACTCTAGTAAAAGGTACAAAAACTGTTGACAAAAGCTGCAGCAAAAACAATGGAAATAAATACATAGTTACAATTTGTGTGAAATCTGGAGTCTGAAAAAGGTACGATAACCTGAACTACAGATATACAGACCCTCGTTCTCTAATATTTCCTGAAATTCTCTTATTGTTATGCACAAAAAATTAGAGCTAACACAGTTTTTAAGAAATTATTGTTATTAGACTTTCTGTGTTACTGTATGAAAGTGTTAATAACCAATTATAAATAATACGTTTTCTCTCTGTTTAGTTAATTCGTAAATTTCAAGAATAGGGTTGATTTCATTATATATATGATATGATATGATGATCTAAAAATCAGAAGAATTTATGTGAAAATTGTATATGACGCATTTATTGAAGTGAGTAATATATTGATCGATCGTGCGTGGTAAGGATAGTTTATAAGTGAAAAAGTTGTTTTACAGTAAGAAGATTTGAGTGTAATATAACTCTACTTTAGCAAATCTAAACAGCAGAGACAAGCTTACATTCAAAACTGCACTTTGAGCAGGCTCCAATTTTATTAAGGCAGTTTTAGCGGCCCAACCCGAAATGTGATGCAATGTGCATGAATGAGCACTTTATTGCACTTTTTGTTTGTACATTGGAGAGCTTATTATTGGATAGTTATTATAGGTAAGAAAATGGATACACCCATGTGCAATACGTCAAAGAAAACATAAAAATGTAAAAGAAGAACTTTATCAACGCACTACAAATGAATAAATTGGACTTAATATTAAGTATATCAGGTGCACACCAAAAACATTCACACCTAAAGAAACGCAAGTGGCATATACATCAAAGGAAACTATTTAAAACTAATCTCGTCCAAATAAAAAATATCTTACCGAATAGTTAATAAATACTCAGATATTGTTTTTACAGAAAAATCTTTAAAATGTTTTATGTCAACGCTCGTAGTATCGTTAAACCAAGAAAATTTGACAGGCTTAGATGTATTATTGCTAACCTACAAATAACTACACATATTATTATACTTTCGGAAACATGGATTAAGAGTGAAGATGAGTCAAAAATAATCCAAATACCCTAATATACCCATTACTAAAAAAAATTGACAAATCAAAACGAGTTAGAGTGTCAATCTCTGTGCACAACAACCTCAAACATCACGTATATACTAATTATCTCTGGTTATACGTAAATAAATTTTCTCTTAACATTGGCAATTTCTATAAATCCAATAAAATGAATATGTATAACTTACTCGAGGTATATAGCCAACAATTACATGAAATAGAACGAGCAATAGTGATTGGCCATTATAACGTAGACTTACTTAACCCGGATTCAGCGACACGTACTTACAAGAACACTCTAAAAGGGGGCAACTACAAAATTCTGAATAAAATAAGTCCTAAGCATTGTACTTGTGAAACAATCTCAACTAATTCTGCTAGATCACGTTTCTTGTAACTTAGGTGAAAATAATTTTCATTTTGTTACTGTGGAATACTCAATGTCTGACCACAATTACTGGAGATAAAGCAATACCAACAACCATCTATTATAAAACAGAAATACAGTACAGTCGACTACAATAAACTTTATCGATGTCTGGATGAAGGTCTTAAAAATTATGAAGAGCAGAATTACAGTCTTGTTTAAAAAAAGCAGAATTATGAAAGTTAATTTTCTGAATCCTCCACAGCAAGACTGGATTAAAAAAGATCAATTAGAAGAAGTTTAAACAGGTTTGAAGAAAATTTAAGCAAACCAGGAAAAATGTGGCAGCTTATAGACGATTTGTCGGAAAATAAATTGCGTGACAGAAGTAGACCGGACAAATTTATGGCGGAAGCTGGTACTATCATAGATCAAAAAGAAATACGTGAAAGTTTCACTTCATACTTTTCGCCTATCGGCTCAACCTTAGCACATATGATATCCAAAAAACCAAAGGGAACTCGAATCGTAGAAGAATGTAGACAAATGAAACGGAATTACAGTTTTTGAAGCTCGGAACTACGATGGAAGATATTACTATAATTAAATATTTAGACTGCATTACTGCATGTGGCACTGATGTTATTATTGCAAAAACTATTAAATGCGTAAAATATATATTTGCTAAGAAACTTACAGCCTGCATTAACTATTGTATTGCACGAGGTATTTTTCCTAATGATTTGAAAAATAGCAAAAATTGTACCAGTTCATATATCAAGCAGTAAATTTGACCAATCAAATTACCGACCTATATCGGTTCTGTCTGTGATTTATAAAATTTTTAAGAAGATTCTTTGCAACCGCTTAGAATCTTTCCTTAAATCAAAAAGCTTCCTCTACGCTAAACAGTATGGTTTTAGATCTTACAGTCTTAGGTAATATTTATCTAACTTAAAAAATCTTTTGGTCCAATGAATCATGATTCTATTTAGTCATAAAACTCTTGGTGTTCAGCTAGATCAAGAATCCCAGCACTTATCAAATCATCAATCTGGTTGGGGCACATTTTTCTTTTAGCCATATCAGAATATGAACTTGCGTTTATCCTCGTTTTTGTAATTATTATATCAGTAATTACTGTCATTAACTTATGAACCTTTAATCGAGATGCTCGGGCGGGTAGATCATGTCTATAAGTAGCTCTTGGTCCTGGTATTAATTCTTCTGTTATTTCTTTCCAGGAAGGGTTGCACGTAAAAGTAACAGACTACAGATTCAGTACAAGTATGGATTAGCAACCCGCTCTAGTTTCGCACAGGTATTTGCGTTAATTATAAAAGATAGACGTACCTTTAGTGCAGGAGTAAACTGAACAATAAACTAGGAGAATATCTCGTGATTTTTGTTCGTTTTCGTTATGATAGTTTCACACTATTATCTTGTCATTATATGCGACAAGTTTTCCAAAGTAACATGGTGCGCATTTTTTGCAGTTTTTGAGTTGTGTCGTATTAAATAAAATTTTAAATCGGAAAAGTTGTGAGTTCATTAAGATTTTAACACATTTCGATTCCTCTATTAAATCAAATCTAAATGCTGGATATATTAATTAATAATAGTTTTTATTACAGGAATCAAATATCTATTAAAGTTTTGTAAAATGATGACTTTAATATTTTTAGTGCCCTATGTCCAACCTCTATGGAAGCGATCCACTGTGCGCCGTCCCAACAGAAAGCCGGCAACCCGATGCCGCACAGAACGCAGGTCCCGCCAGTTAGTGTTGTGCTATCTAGCTGATCTGACGTAACGTTCGTTCGATATAATCAACGACGGCAAGTATTAAAAGAAAAATTAAATAAATGAAATTAAAAAGTTAAGATAGAACTCTGCTGACAAGAAGGAGAGGCACAAAAAAAACGATTTCGGGGTATAGCCAAAAGTAATACACACACATGCAATCAAATCAAATTAAGGTCTTAAATTATGGCGACGAGACATAATGTTTATCAAAAACTGCCTCACGTTATAGTTCAAAGCGTTTTATCTTAACTTTTTAATTTCATTTGAGAACCTATTTATTACTTCCCAACAGTGAATTCTGTGGTTTTACCACTCATATGATAAATAAATCACAAGGAATTAAAAAAAATCATTGCAGGAAATCAAGTAAACTAAGGACTATGATCATTTCCTTGAGATGTGTGCTAAACGGAGAAATCGTGCAGGGTGCTAAGTGAAACTGTGCAAAACCTTTAATAGTAAACCAAAGAAATAATGCAGGAAATGAACCAAAACCTTTGCTCATGTTTTAAAGACAGGTATAAGTAAATATAAAACTAATTGCATTTCTTTTACGATAATTCTGTTATATTTTCTATATCCCCGTATTTTTGTCTGAAGTTGGGTAAAAGCTTAATATAACAGTAAAAAAAAATTATACATCATATTATCGCAAAATTTATAGCATTTTGACAAAATTGCAATCTAAAAATCTACCTAAAACTAAAGCTTTTCATACAGCTATTTCAAAAGATAATAAGAAAACCAATGTTTTATGTCCTATGTGTGGCGAAGATCATTATATAAATTTGTGTAAACAATTTAGGATCCAAACGTTACAGCAAAGAAGAGATTTGGTTTAAGCTAAAGGTCTTTGCTTCAACTGCTTGCAACCCAGTCATGTTGTGAGCAAATGTAGACAACCGTTGTGCTGCAAGAAGTGTGGAAGGAGACATAATACGATGTTATATTTTGAGAAGGAAGGATTCACAGAAAACAGTAATACTATACAAAGGGAAAATAAACGAGTGGAGAATACAAATACGTTTACGCTAGAACCAAGAATTATAGCGAATTTTGCAAAGCGTGAAAACAAAAGCTACGATATTCTTCTAGCAACCACGTTACTTAAGGCTCGTGCAATTAACGGGAATAGAATTTTGATACGTGCATTATTAGATCAAGGCTCGCAAGCTTCGTTTGTAACGGAAGCATCCGCTCGATTGTTAGGACTTAGACGAACATCTGCTAGTGGTTTTGTATCAGGTCTGGGAGATGGTCAGGTGCATATTAAACCTTCTGTTACTGCATCCCTGTGATACGCTAGACTCACCTGATTGGCAGGAACTTGAAAGTTTGGAGTTGGCTGATCCAGGTTACGCAACACCTGGTAAGATTGATGTATTATTAGGGGCTGAGATCTACTCTCAGATTTTGTTGGAAGGCATGATGAAACACCCCAAAGGAAATCTTATAGCACAAAATACGGCCTTTGGATGGGTTTTGTCGGGCAAAATATCTGGTTCATCAAATAAAATTACTAGTTTACATTTGCAGGTTACAAAGGAAGGTGATTATCTTAAACATTTTTGGGAGTTAGAGGCTGAACCTGATCGGATTCAGAAGATATTTACAGTAGAAGAACAAATATGTGAAGATTTATACGAGGCTACGACAGTTAGGAATTATGATGGAAGGTATGTTGTTACACTACCTTTTAAAAACGAAGATCCTAAATGTCAGTATGCACAATCAAAGGCAATTGCAATTAGAAAACTATTAGCTTTAGAAAGAAGATTAGAGAACGATACTAGGCTTTATGAAGAATATACAAATGTTTTGAACAAGTATTTGACTCTTGGGCATATGTCTTTAATCGATGATGATGATGTGGAGAATCCAAAAGCTGTTTATCTCGCACATCACGCTGTGGTGAGAGATGATAAGGAAACCACAAAAGTTAGGGTGGTATTTAATGCATCTAACAAAGATGTAAATGACGTGTCGCTAAATGATGATCTTATGATTGGACCAAAGATCCAACAAGATCTGAGACATATCTTAATGAGGTGGCGTACACACGCAATTTGCATTGTTGCCGATATCGTTAAAATGTACCGGCAAGTGCTCATAAACCCTTCACAAACTAAATTTCAGAGAATACTTTGGAGATCACATGCAGAGATGCCAATTCAACATTTCAAATTACTTACCTTGACGTTTGGAATAGCTACTGCGCCGTATTTGGCAGTTAAAACATTGCATAAGTTGGCTGAAAATGAGAAACATAAGTTCCCAGTGGCATCCGAAATCACGAAAAATAACTTTTATGTTGATGATCTGATGACAGGTTGTGACACCCAAAAAGAAGCCCAAATTATATATGACGAAATGAATTCTCTAATGAAGTCTGGTGGATTCAAACTCCAGAAGTGGAGTAGCAATAGTGAGCAATTACTGAAGTACATTGGAAATGACAATAAATAAATAATAGTTTAAAAAAACTAGAACACACGGTTTATATAGAAAACTAAACTAAAAAACAGAAAATAAATTTTAATATATATTAATTAAGAATAATGTAAAAAAAAATAATAAATATAAGTTATTAATAGTTTGAATAAGAAAAAAAATGTTTTATTTAAATAAAAGCGGGGGTGCTTTTCAAGATATTATCGAAATGATAATCCTTCTCATATTTGTCAATTAAATATTCATAACTATTGTCACCATGCACCCCACGCTTTTTTTACAATAAAACATTTTTTTTCTTATTCAAACTATTAATAACATATATTTATTAAAAAAAATTACATAAGTCTTAATTGATATTTATTAAAATTTATTTTCTGTGTTTTAGTTTAGTTTTCTATATAAAGCGTGTGTTCTAGTTTTTTTAAACTATTATTTATTTTTTATTTTTTAGTTACTGGAACTGCACGCATGCGTAGTTCGCGCACTAGCTCTATCTCTCTTACTCGCATGCAAAGGATGCGGAAAGGAATTATTTAATCCTGACGAATCTAAAAAGGATAATCGGATGCTTTGATCGGATTATTGCATTGTCATCGATCTTTGACAGGTGCGCAAAGTTTGAATTAAATCTGATCGTTCAAAGTAGGCCAAATTCGAGCTCAATAGGGTCGGTTACATACATACATACATACATACATACATACATATAGGTGAAGCTAATATAAAGCGTGTAAAAAGAGGAAAAGTCAATACCTATTAAAATTGACAATATGGTGAAAGTGCTTGGAATTAGTTGAAACAGAGAATCAAACAGTTTTGAGTATACTATGTCTTTACCAGAAATTAAATATCCAATTACTAAAAGACAAGTTTTGTCAGATATCGCTCGGTTATATGACCCTATGGGCTGGATTTCACCTATCGCAATAGTGGCAAAGGTTTTAATTCAGAAAATTTGGAAAGAACGCCTACATTGGGATGATTCTTTGACAGATGAATTGCAGATAAGATGGCTCAAATTTCGCAGGGACTTAATTGAAATTCATCGAATCGAAATCCCAAGATGGATTTGTTGTTCACGTAAGAGTCATGTTGAGTTACATGCTTTTTCAGACGCGTCGCGTATCGCTTACGCCGCAACTGTTTTTATTCGGGTGGTCAATAATGATAACTCTATTCATGTGAGATTATTGTCTGCTAAATCAAAAGTTACTCCTATAGAAAAAGAAATTTCAATGCCACGTTTAGAATTATCTGGCGCAGTGCTTGCAGCAAAATTATTGAGCGAGATATCTTAAGTAATGAAAATTCCGAAAGAAAATCTTTATGGGTGGACTGATTCTACCATTGTCTTGGCGTGGTTAAAAGGTGGAGCTAGTAAGTGGACAACATTTGTAAGCAATAGGGTCTCAGAAATTCTATCTATAATTGACTACAGTCAATGGGGTCATGCGTCAAGAGGATTAAGCCCTACAGAATTACTTTCACATACTTTATGGTGGGAAGGACCTAAATGATTGAAAAAGTCGAATATAGTAGTGCACAATAAGGAGATAGAGGACACCAATGAAGAAGAAAGAATAGCTTCAATGAAAATATTAAAAAATAAAGAGGAAGATTTTGTGTGGATGAAATTTTCTAATTTAACGAAGATGTTGAAGGGGATATGATACTGCAAAAGATTTTTAATAACAAAGGAAAAAAGACAATATTTGCCAAAGCTTGTAACTGTAAAAGAAATGAATTACACATTAGAGCATTGTATAAAACAAGTTCAAATAGTTGCTTTTACTGAAGAAATATCTTGTTTAAGAAGCAAAAGAGAAACACCAAAAATAAGTCTAATCAGAACTCTTTGCCCAATTTTAGATCAAAATGGGTTATTAAGGGTCGGTGGACGAATTGATTTAGCCTATGTAAACTATGACGCACGTCATCTGTATATTTTGCCTACTAAGTCTTACCTTACACAGTTATTAATATCTGATGCACATAACAAGACTCTTCATAGTGGACCACAAATAATGCTAAATTATCTACGTTTAAAATTTTGGATTTTACGGGCTAGAGAGCAAGTCAAAAAATATTATCGGAATTGTATTACATGTTTAAGATATTCCAGAGCAGCCAGAGTGCAGCTAATGGGACAACTTCCAGACACAAGGTTGAAGCCATGTAAACCATTTAAGGCAACCGATGTTGACTATGTTGGACCAATTAATATTAAATTTTGGCCAGGACGTGGGGCAAAGACATACAATGGTCATATTTGTTTATTTGTATGTAAGTTGACACGTGCCGTCCACATCGAAGCTGTCACTGATTTAACAGCAAACGGTTTCATCGCCGCATTGTCAAGATCTTTTTGGCGATAACGGCACGAATTTCGTTGGTGCAGACAAACAGCTACAGGAAATGTTTAATCGCGCTATATCAAATTTGCCCAATGAAATAGCTGAACTACTTACACTACAATCTACCACTTGGCATTTTATACCACCACAAGCAACCAATTTTGGAGGTCTTTGGGAAGCCGGAGTTCGTAGTGCTAAAAACCATTTGAAGAAAGTCATAGGCGATTGTATTCATACTTACGAAGAATTAGTTACAATATTGTCATAAATAGAAGCATGCTTAAATGCGCGGCCTATTTCTGTTATTAGTAATTAAGCAGATAACCCTATTCCACTTACTCCAGGTCACTTTTTAATTGGAGAACCCATTCTAAATGTTATTGATGAAAGTTATATTAATTGTAATGTTAGTAAATTAGAAAGATGGAAATTAATTCCAAAAAATTGTTTCTGATTTTTGGCAAAGGTGGCCTAAAGAATATTTATTAAATTTAAATCAGCGATATAAATGGAATTCAAAATTAAAGATCCTAACATTAACGATATTTGTATTATTAGGGTTCACAATGTACCACCATCGAAATGGATACTTGGCAAAATTATTGACAAGCATTTGGGACCAGATAATTTGACGCGTGTGGTAACAATTAGGTGCAAAAATGGCATATTTAAAAGGCCATTGAGCAAAATAAGTATTTTAGAAAATTAAAACAGAAAAATAAAAAAATAGTGTGCCGAGTAATTTAAAAGGTTAATCGGATAAATCTAATGTCAGAATGATATACGAACTTCTTAGCTAACCACGGATTCACCGTAAGGGTGCCGGGCACACAGTGATACCTAATTGTTATGGCATAGAGGGGATAACACGAGACGATGTCCGAGACCTGAGACTCAGATGTTGGTTTAAGGAGACCTCGTGCACATTCGTGCCTCTCCCTGCCCAGTATAAATCATTCCCGATAATGATGTACAGCATAAAGATCAAAACAGTGTAAATAACAGAGAAATATAAATCTTACGTCTCTTCGATAATGTTCCAGTTACGTACGATGAATACACCTCAAGCACCTCGCTTCACATGAACTCAGGGCCTTGTTTTTCTCTTACGAATGGACATACGCTGTTAGCCGCAAGGGCTTTCACAGCTTGGCAGGACTTATACAGGATTATACAGTGCAAAGCTTATAATGATCTAGCTTGTTTGAGTGAAGTACGTCGTGGATACATTGCTAAGGGCCGTTGAACTAGTAGCTGTTAAGAATAAAAATGGTAAATGACACTAGTTATAAAAACAAAAAAGCCAAAAACAACTGGCAAGGCTGCAGGTTGTTCCCTTACAGAACCGTATACTTAAGGTGTGGGTGTGCACGTGTGGTATGCAGTGTGATGGTGTACTCTCAGTGTTGTAGAATGTCACTGTATCACGCGAGCAGAGTCGCTCGAGGGCTCTTTACCGGTGGATCGAACCTAGGCTCGAGCGTCTGCAGAGGAAGGCCGCGGCGGATGTGCGGTATTGAAATTAACCGTAAGGCCTCGGCGGCGAGACCTGCGATTACGCGGTCGTGTACGCAGACAGGGGCGGTTTGAAGAGACGGCAAGGAGGAGCGCGTTTCCCCTAGTAATTTCGTCTATGGTATCGGTGAAATAGTTATGTGGCCGGCGCGCGAACCAAAAGGCTTGAGGGTTTGCAACGACGTAACTAACTGCTTCTACTATTTGGGGATTTGAATGAGCTTCGGCTGTTTCGAAAAAGTTTATGTGAGTTCAAGTGTATAGGCGTATATGGACGGGAGGTTCATGTCTTTATAAAGGTCTATGTTGCGAGCTGTTATAAAGGAACCCTTATTTGGGTTAAAAAAAAAAAACTTTATTATTACAAGAAAGAAAGAAAGAAAGAAAATAAATTTATTTACAAGACACAAGGCTACACGGATAAGGTAAAAAATACATAAAAATTAATTAACATTACAATCATTAAAAAAAAAAAAAACATTACACATAATGTAAAAAAAAAAAAAAAAAAAAAATGTTACAATCCGCCGTGCGCCGCAGTGCCACTGTAAAAGGCACACAACTGAGCATAAGCTGAGTCACCATAATAAGCAGGCCCAGCGCTGATTTTCGGTTGTGGCCAAGTGGGTTTATACAAAAAATAATAATACAAAAAGCAAAGCATTTATTCTAAAATTATATTAAACACCGATAAAAAATATGTCTAAATGTAAATATATACATATAGATACATATATACACACATACATAATATACTCAGTTACGTACCAGCTAAGTATTAATAATACAATAAAATAATTACACTATATTACATATACTCAAATTATATAAAAGATAATAATAAGTATTAAATAGAGAATCAAAGCAAAATTATAATAAAGGAGAAGATAACTAAATAGCTGAAATATCTAAATTATAGTTTTCGAAACACGCCTGGGAAACTAACAAAAACCTCTTGAGTTTATTTTTAAAACTAATCAAGGTAGATGCAGATCTTATTGGCGGTGGGATATTGTTCCAACATTTACTGGCGTTGTATCGAAAACTGCCTCTGAAAGCAGCGGTACAGTGACGTGGAGTTAATAACTGTTTCGATGCAGTTCGTCGCTCAGATGATCTCTGACTACCTACCCAACCAATTTTCTTGTACAGATATGATGGTATTCCTAAGTTAATAACCCCAAAAAGAAGACAAGCCAGATGAAGTTTACGCCTTGCTTTCATTTTTAATAATAGATGTTTATTAATGATTGGTGTCACATGACTTCTTGGTAATATAGTGAAGCAAAAGCGCGAACAAGCATTTTGAACCCTTTGTATCAAACGGGATGTTCTAGCTAGTAATCGAGGACCATATACTATATCAGCATAATTTAATTTTGATAAAATCAATGATTCTACCAGCTGTAATCGTAACTCTTCACTTAGAAATGGCTTAATTTTATATAACACCTTCAGACGATAGAAACAGTTACGAACACATTCAGCAATATGTGTTTCAAACCTTAATTCTGTATCCATAACTAGACCTAGGTTCCGTGCCTCAGAGACTCGTTCTATTGGTTTACCCATTACTAAGA
This sequence comes from Actias luna, assembly GCA_039707435.1. Classification (NCBI taxonomy): domain Eukaryota; kingdom Metazoa; phylum Arthropoda; class Insecta; order Lepidoptera; family Saturniidae; genus Actias; species Actias luna. Next base: position 7,063,879 of record JAZHAC010000006.1, on the reverse strand, counting down.
CTTTTCTTTTAATGTTAGGAATATGACTAAGTTGATATTTAGTACCTATCAACATATATTTGGTTTTATTAGGGTTAAGTATAAGCGAGTTATTCTCTGACCAAACTACTATTCTTCCTATTTCCTCGTTAATTATATTAATGGCTTTATCGTAGTTTTCAGGTTTAAAAGATAAATATAATTGTAAATCATCGGCATAGATGTGATAGTGGCAATGTAATAAAGACTTAGTTATGTCAGCAGTATAAAGAGTGAATAATATTGGTCCCAACACAGAGCCTTGTGGGACTCCTCTGTTAATAGAGCGAGATGAAGAATATATAGTTGACCCATTAGATAGGCTTAATTCAACAGTCTGAATCCGATTAGTTAAATAACTATGGAACCAATTAACAGCAGCTCTATCAAACCCATAAAAACTTAATTTTGACAAAAGTAATGAAGTGTTTATGCTGTCAAATGCGCGAGAAAAATCGAGTAAAACTAAGAGGGTGCACATACCTGTATCTTGAGCAGATAGAATATTGTCAGTAACATCTAATAAAGCAGTAACCGTGCTTCTATTTTTTCTAAATCCTGACTGAGTATCAGGTAGTATATTATTTTTTTCAATAAAGCTAGAAACTTGAGCTATATATTTGATTAAAATAATAAAAAGATATACAAAAAGTATTAACGGAGCCAAGCGTCGTTGTAGGAAAAGAGCAATAGGACGACTAACTGGTTGATGGATCGAGAGACGAAAGGAAGGGAATAAGAATGTTGTGTCAGCAGTATAGGCTGCTGGCTAAGCTAGAAAGGGTACAATTGAAAGATATACCAGAGCGTAAGGCGGAGCCTGGACCATTGAGCGTATGAATTTGTTCTGGAAAACTTGTAGTTTGTCCAGGTTAGTGATCGCTGGATGGGCAAAGACTGGACAGCTGTAAGTGAGTATGGGGTGGATGCATGTTTTATACACCGTAAGTTTATGTCTGAGTAACATTTTGGTTTTGGAGGAAGTGAGATTACGTAGCAGGGCCAAGGAGGCGTTGGCCTTTTTGATTACGTAATCAATATGTTGGTTGAAAGTGAGGTGTTTGTCTAATACTACGCCTAGTTATTTGGTTTGATTGACCCAGGGGATGTCGACACAGAAAAGGTGTAAGGAGCCTTCGAGTGGTTTGATATTATGAGGATCAAACATGATAAACCAAGATCTTTTGTCCGTATTTAACCCTATGCGCCATATTAGGCACCAGGATCCGAAATCGAAGATGGCTTTATGGACTCGATTGGTGAGAATAGCTCTGTTCCTATCTGAGTTATATATGACAGTGTCATCGACGTAGAGGCCTACTTGGACGTCTTCGAGGTCTGGGATGTCGCTAACATAAAGGTTAAATAGACAGGGCACTAGAATGGAGCCTTGGGGGACTCCAGAACGAATAGGATGGAGTGAGGAGAGAGCTTCGTCTACTTTGTAGCAAAATAAGCGGTTTGAAAGGTATTATGAGATTAGGTGGACAAGTCTGTTCGGAACTTGGAAATGATGTAGTTTGTAGACGAGTCCTTCGTGCCAAACCCTATCGAAGGCTTTGGCGACATCCAAAAGACTGCGAGAATACGTCTGGGGAGGCGTAACTCCGTAAAGTTGGGAACTACATGTTCTGTGAGGCGGAAAATACCGCGTGTCATTTGGTATAAGGTGTACAGTAACAGGTATGTACAGTAACCAAAAGAAGTGAAAAACGGAAACGATATTGGACATAGCCAGTTCTTTTGATCTTAACGAATTGACGCTCAAAGATTGATTATGATTGTTTATGATTGATTATAGCTGATCAAAATGTAAATAAAATATAAAATTGGTCAAACCGCATTTGAGTATGAGCGAGAATAAAGAACGTCGTTTGTAGGTGATACGAAGTTCACCGGGCAGCTAGTAAAATATAAAATGCTTTTCTATATGGTCTCTGTTTTATTTGTATACAGTTCCAACAATTTTAGGTAGTGAGAATTTTATTATTTACCAGTTGTTCTATAAATTTATTTCGTGCGCATATAGTACAAATAAAAGTTACTCATTAAAACATCATCTATCTGCCAATAAAATAATCATCTAAATCGGACCAACCGTTTCGACTCGGTAGTGTGTACGGACGCCGCGTCAAGGGTCGTAAGTTCTATCCACCTACAATGAGCTTGACCTTTCGGTGAAGAAAAACGTCGTAGTGAAACCATAACTTAGTGGTAGGGCTTTTTGTAATGCCTGCCTAGCTAGCTACCACTTTCAAGTTAAAATCTGCCGCCAAATACCTACCTATACGTGTGTTCCGGTAGTTGCACTTGAAAGCCAGTCCGTCCACTAGGTTTAGCATGTTCTCATCTTGGGACACATCGTCACTTAACATCAAGTGAAATTGCGGTCTAAACACTAAACCTAAAAACTATTAAAAAAAAACATATCGTTTATATTTCACATGTGTAGATAAATATGATGAATTTACATCACAGCTGTGGATGTTTTTTATTTGTTCTTTTATTATTTTAGTTTTACTAATATTAACCAACCGTAATAAAGTAAGTATATTTGTGGCCGTATGTGTGAAGTCTCTCATGTGAGGAGACAATCATTTTTATAATTGTTTATTTATTATATATATATATATATCTTGATGTTGGAAATGGGAAAATACATATTAAACTTAAAAGTAATAATGATAATATTTGACAATAAAAACCAACTTAGTTTCCGGCCTGATGCGTATTCTTAATGATCAATTAAATGAATTTTTTACCATTTGGAACATGAAAAAGTAAATATACTGAGAAATTTGATGTATTCCTAAGTAGTAATCTACGTAATCTGCAAATATGAACTTCGACAGTAATATATAACATTTTTAACTCTTTATTGATTTGATTCCAAAACGATAACGGGGTAAGCTTAGCGGGGCAGTGATTTTCAAGTGAGACTGTGGCAAGAGATAGTTGCTAGGTTAAAGATTTATAAACATTATATGATGACCCCTAGCATATGATTTCATAACGATGTTTTATTTTTCATTGAATGGTCATGCTTGAAGTAGATTTGGACTCAAGGTGATCAACACGGCTTATTGCTTCTGTATTGGTATATTAGTTATATAAAATAGATAAAACTAACTCTACTCACACGTAATAGATAATATGTATTAATAGATCTGTAATTCTTTAATAAACCTGTAAATTTTTCCAAGGTTCGTAATAAACGTCCTTTCTAAAATAAACTGATCATCATTTTAAAATAAATATTTTTCTATTTGTGTTTGTATGTTACAAAACGATTGTCAGATTCTGTTTTTATTTGTGATATAAATTAATTGTGGACAACCATACTGATATTATTTTTGAAGTACAACTGTGTTTACTAATAGATTTTTATTTCCTTACTCTATTATTATTACTTAAATAATAAGATAAATAATATAAAAAGTACAATGACAATACTTATCAATATCATATATTTATATGAATCGCAGTACAATTACTTAGCAAAATATGTAAGTAACCACCGGTCTTATTTATACACTTTTATATTATCCATCATCATTTGATGAAGACTTTCTATCAACAAAATCTATAACGAACATATCCTTCTATATGTAGAAAAATATAAAATTTAAAAAATATAATATAAAAAATGCGTACAGTAGTAGTATCATACAGGTATGCCTTCAAAATCATTTTTTTTATTTTTATTAATAGCAAACTAATTTTGAAGAAGTTTTAGACACGAGCACGAAAATATAATCAGTAAAATATTATTTCGGTGGCACTCATATATATATATATATATATACTAGAAATAATATCCGAACACCATAGAGTCCCTTGAAGTTGTTAATTAGTCAGAGGAGAACTAAAATAAATAAATTTACAATCATGTTTCACATCGATGAATGACTGTGTATTCCATTGATGAAATTTGAAGGTCGTTTCAGATTATAATGCTTATCAAATGACGTGTGTCCGAATGAATTAGGTTAGAGCCTGCATCGCTTGGTTTAAATAAACCTACAGTACCAGTATCTTCTGTTTCAGTTTTAGTACGCAATAATGACAGTGTAGGTTCTGATGGCTTTTGCTTCAGTGACGACCGTTGCTAATGCAAAACCAGAAGCTTTGGGAAACCTAGAGGCTGCACCACAGTTGCGAACTAAAAGAAACCTTAATAAATTTATTAACTTTTGAATGTGTAGTTGTAAAAATATAATTTTATAACAAATAGTCCAAATAATAAAAATGTCTACAATACAACCAATAATAAAATGTCTTTTAATTAGATGAAATTTAAATATATTTAACATGTTTTTTGTTTCTTTTTGTTTTTTTCTTTAATTAGTTTAATTTCCTTAATATTAACCAACCATAACGAAGTATGTATGTGACCTTCTATGTGAAATCTCATTCGGTGAGACAAAAAATATAGTTATTTATTTATAATTACAATAGTTATACAGCCCGTTACGTATTCTTCATGGCCAATTAATTGTATTATTTTACCATTTCAACCAAGAAAACATATATATAAGCAGAAACCTAATGTATTCCTAACAAGTAATTTTCGTGATCGACAAACATGAACTTCGTAAGTATTTATTATATTTTTTTACTGTTCATTGATTAGAGCCCAATAGGGTAACACGGTAAATTTAGAGGGAAAGTGGTTATAACGTGCAACTGTCGGACGACATCTATAGTTGCTTGGTGAAACGTTTTCAACTAATGGATATGCCCTTATAAGATGCCCTTGCACCATGCAAAGGTTTCATTTCAAAGTTTTATTCAGTGGAAGCTTAGGCCCAATGTACATTGTCAACACATTTGAACCTACGCCATCAATTGCTTCGGTACTGGTATGTTTATTATATGAATCAGTTAAGAAAATAGAATATTAATAACTAACTCTACCGACACCTCAGCGCTTGTTTACTAGTACGCATTAGATCATCTGCATAAATAAATATATAGTTCTCTCTGTACGACGACCTGTCTTAAATTTACTGATCACAATTTTAAAATAAATACTTTTCGGTTTTAATGTTTGAAGACGATAGCAAGATACTGTTTTTATTTGTGACTAGTGTTGCCCAAAAGCAAGACCAAGAAAAAGGTTAAGCCAGTTTTTATTTCTGAAAGTTCGTTTACCGCTAACAGATTCGCGTGTTGTGTAGGCCATGCTCCGAACAGTAAATGAGCCATGAAATGGCATGAAACCAAAAATCGTTATCAACTAGTTTACTTGGGATCACTGGCCGGGAGATAACATCCAGAGGATTTTCACCTCCAGATTTATGTAACCAATGTGTGGCCGCTAAATCTTCCTTAATAGCGGAGTTTCGATTAGTGAACAAGGTTTGCAATCTGTTTACTGGAGCGCGGATCTAATACAGTGTTACCGTGGATTCCAAAAAGGCAATAATTTTATCTATGTGAACACACTCATAGAGTCACGTACAGTCACAATCAAATTGGACAAGAGGAGTGCTGCACAAAGTTTAAAGCGTGATAGGGTGATAGTTTTATTCTCGGAAGCTACTTTAGATTTTGATAAAAAGAACATTACTTGACTTATGTCACTAGTGTCATGGCGTCATACTCGAAGATAGATAACGGCGGCCTAATATTTTTCGTTAGCATCAGTAAAACCTAAAAGGGCGATATTTTTTGAAGAGTTTGTAATTCCTATATGATGATAATTTTTAATTTTTTCTAATAAATGAAACTCATTTTGCATTTGTGTCCATTGTTAATTTCCATTGTCCATTTAATGTGAGCTGTCATCTCATCACCCCGGTCTAAAATGAATTTCCAGCATTCTTGTAAAGCACGTTTTCATTGGTTTTCCATTTAAGTCCTATATTGTAATGCTTAATTCAATGGTATTGGTAAACCACGTTATAAGATTGAACCCTCCGGCTTTAAAAGTTGTATGAATTCGTAATACAATTATTTAGCTTCATCAACAAACGAAACAGATGAAATATAATCGTCCATGTAAAAATGATGCTTATCAACCCGCGAGGCAGAGTGCCAGCGCAAGCACTCATCGTTTGCCAGTTGGCACACAACGTGCATTATAGGGTAAGGCGAACATGCTAGGCCGAAGGTTATGAAATTAAATGAATAGGTCGGAATTTTGTCATTAGAATTATAGCGGTAAAGAATACGTTGAAAGGTGTGATATTTTGGAATGTTTTTTTTAATAGTAAATCTAACGTAGTAGTAGTAGTAACGTAGAGTAGTAGTAGTAGTAGAAAACGTAGTCTTTACATTTAGAATTGGTTACAGACTAGACTTCTGAAATGGTCTTAGCAGCATTTAAACACTTTATAGGCGGACGCGGACCTACGTCAGTGATTTTGACTGATGGACATACTAATTTCATTAGCGCTAAAAGAAAGTTTATAGAATTACATGCTCATTTTTCAAAGATATACAACATATATTTCAATCAAAATCTTGCAGAATGCAATAAAATCAGATTCAATTTAAACTCAATCCTCCTCACGCATCTCACTTCAGGAGTATATATGAGAGTTATAAAAAACAGTTAAAACTCATTTGAAAAGATCTATGGGGAGTAAATTTTAATTTATGAAGAATTAAGTACTGTTTTAGGATTAAAGGGATAATTAATAGCAGTCCGCTATGTATGCTAAGCTCAGACTCTACTGAGCTAGAGGCTCTGACGCCATCACATTTTTTGAATATTACCCCTCTAAAATATTTACCCGAACAGGATGTTCATCGCATGCCCGATAGTAAACTTATCACGAATTGCTTAATAAACTTATGCAATCTTACTATCATAGATATAAGTTAGAATATTTGACATCACTTCAATACAGGCAGAAATAGATTACTCCGTCTAACTCCGTACGCAAAGGTCTTGTAGTCATTATAAAACATGTTAATTCACCCACAATGAGCTGGCCGATTGGAATAATTGTAGAGCTTTATTTTTGTAATATGGCCAAAATTAAGGCAAAACTGAAAATTAGGTTTGAGGTGTTCATAGACTGTGTCCGCTACCGCTTCAATAGACTGGCTAAAATCCAATTTTTTAATTAAAATATTTTAATTTATTACACGCCTTTTGACGCTTATTTTGTTTCGTGTCTGAAGGCATTCCTTTAGCCCTGGGGATGATGTCAATGCCATTTATAATTATTATAATTTTACGACTATCTCTATGCCAAAAATCAAGTCGATTGGTTGAACGCTAGAACGGTAGAACCGCTGAAGCTTCAAAAGGACATTGCCTCTTTATGCGTGTTCTACCGTATGTACCACGACGAGTGTTCTGAAGAGCTCTTCGATATAATCTCTTCCTCTCCGTTCAACTAGAGTACCACGCGGGCGCGACTTAGGTGCCGGAGCTTCACGGTGACTCCTATTGAATCGCCAACCAAAAAACTTTGCGTATCATATTATTTATCTTTTCCAATACACAGTATAAAAATAATGTATAAACTTCTCCAAAGAATTCATCCGTACACTGTTCGTTTTATTTCGTGTAAATAAAATAATCGTATAATCGTATAAATAGAGAAATGCAGATATATCTATTATTCAGTGATTGAATTATTTTTCTAGGAAACTCTGCGTGTAATCGTATTTACTTATCTGACCACCAAGCAATGCAGTCCAGAAATGGAAACACAGTCACCCCAGTATGAAGAGTGTAACTAGGAACACGTACTAGCACATAACGTGTTCCAACTGAGTTCTAATTAGTAGATATCTCTAAAGTCCAAGAATTCCGGTGAATCTGTATTTGAATTTAAATAATTATTAGATGGGATAGACCAGTTAATAACTGATCGACTGCAAACCTGTACACATTAATTAAAAATACCATATGTTTCATCATGAAGATTTCCTATTTAAATAATGGAGTATGTACATATATATTTATATTTATACCATTCAAATAAATACTGTGAGAAATATATGTAGTGTTTTTCATTTCAGTTAAAGTACACAATGATGATGGCGTTGGTCGTGCTGGCCTTTGTTTCCGCATCCGCTATCGCTAACACAGAACCAGTCGCCATGAAACCTTTAGACACTGAGCCTCAGGGTTTTTTGAGCGTGCTTGGGTAATATAATTAAAGATAAAAGACATAACAGACATTATATCATTTTGTTTTTGTTAAAGACTGTAAAAATATTAATTTTATTAATGTAAATTTATAGATTCCCTTTGATAAAACCAAAAGATATTATACTTCTTTTCAACCTTAGTAAGATTCCCTGTTTTTGTTTAGTTAATGTTTAGCGTTATGACCACAATCTCATCTGATGTTAAGTGGCGATTTGGTACAAGATGGTGGTCAAGTGTAACTGCCGGAACACACCTATAGGTATTTGGCGACAGATTTGCAACTTGAAGGTGGTAGCTAGCCGGGCGGCCATTAGAAAAAGCCCTACCACCAAACAACTTAAGCTCATTGTAGGTGGATTCGAACCCACGACTCTTGACGCTGCGTCCGTAAACACTACCAACTGACCTATCATAGCTTCAAAAATTTGCTTTAATATATAATTATACTTATTAATCTATTATACCTTAAATTATTTGAACTTCTTGTCCCCAGCAACTACATATAACCCTAACTTATTACTGAACCATGGTTGGCTTACGCGATGACAATTTGCTATATATGTCAAAGTAGTTTTAGTTGAGAAGTATATTTGTTCTACTAAATTAGTATTAGGTAATGAAGGGGACAGTTCGCGCAATAATATCAAGATGTATAAATTTATACAGAATCCAATAGTAGAAGTAGCGCGTCGCGCAAGCATTGGTGGCTAACCGAGTGTGCGCTTCTATCGAACCTCGGATTTGATAGGTACGCAGTTTATTTCAGCAACCTTCCATTTATAACACTTATATCTAGCATAGACGGAATATAATATAACTGTAATATTTTGAAAACAAAAATACAAAAAATACTTTCGTAGAAACAATTCCAAACAACTGTATGCAAAGAATACAAAGAAATTATTATTATTTACAGGAAATTTATTAATAATAGATGAGTTACAAATACTTTTGAACTTAAGGTGTACACACATATATGCAAATTATTAAATAATGTATGCACTAATTACCTAGTAACTAATGTACTTACACAGGTTCCAACAGCCTTGATATTTTTCAACTTAAAGCATTTTTCGTATAAAAATTCATTTGTAGTAATTGTTGAATTCCTACGGATTTCTGATATGAAATAAAAAAATAGCTTAATTTTATGGAAAAAATCAAAGGTAAACCTAGAATATATTTTTTTTGTAAATCATTATGAAATTATGCACAATTGTGTTTTCTTTAAGAATAAAAAGCCAGTATCAACTATAATTTTGAGACCAACCTTACCTTACAGACTGCGCTTCTATTACGGAACCTTTCACGGAACGGAATTATTTCATTTTAATTGACATATTTAAGTTTTTTTATCAACAATTTAATATTACATGCACATTATATTTTATTTCAAGTTTATAGTTTTGTAAGTTCTTCAGGTTTATTTATTTTATAACGTCGAATAATTAAACTCAATTACTTATTGTATAATTTTTGCAATCTCTTTGGTTTTCTTAAATTAGTTTCATTGGGAACCTTTTGATGTATTAAATATCTAAATACACACATTTTTATTATCTCAGTGGTTTTTTTTACATTTATTTAGGTAATATATCACAACAATATAAAGTAATAGACCTATAGTAACATATATTTAAAAATTATAACTTAATAAGAAAATTTGTAACAATACAATCTAGATGTAAACAAAGGTGTAGATACAAAAAGGCATTATAATAAAAAAAAATTTAAAAATAAATTAAGAAAAATACATAATTTCTTAATATGAATCTTAAAACAACACATCACTATTTTTCTTTTCATAAGATGATATGGTATTAAAAAATATGTCCACGTCTTTAAAGTAATTGTCGAGTATTGGCAGTATTCCGTCCATCTAGAAAAATGTACTAATATTCCCTCTTCATAAGCAAAGTTATCCAACTGACTTCTTCCATTTCCATCCTATATCTATCTTACCATTTCTGTCCAAAGTCCTTGAACGTGTTGTACATCGACAATTTCCGGCATTTTTAAACCGTAATAACCTATTAAGTCTTTTTAAGTCAAGGTTTCGACTAGCATATATATATATATATGTATATATATGTATATATATATAGAAACAACCTTCACTGTTAGCCTGGAAGGCTATCATAGTTTTACCGGACTTAGAGGGCGAGCGCGAAGAGCGCTCGAGTCCGAGAGGTCGACCGACACATAGTACAGCCTCAGCTTTTATAAAGATAAAAGCAGCGTATTAAGGTTGACGAATTGTTTCTGACTGGTGCGATACAGAAGCTGACGTATCTATAGCGTTGTTTTATCACCTTTACTTTTTTCCGTATATATTAACACTCTAGTTTCAGAAATAAATATCAGTAAATTTCATCTATATTTGGACGATGTCCAACTTTACTAACACTTCGATCCTTCTTCAACCTTAAAGTGTAAAAAAAATATGACAAATGATCTGTGCGGTGTACACTTTTGGAGTGAACAATTCGGACTTGCTGTGAACCCAACGATAACCCAGGTGATAAAAGTTAGTCGGCGCGCTGCCTTACCCGAGTTAGACATTGAATCGTTACCAAAAGTCACTTACTTTACCACTGCACTTTAATATCATATTCATGGTAACAACTTAGGCTTGCACATCTCACAAGATTTATCATGGGCTCAACATATTAGCATAATTAGTAAACAGGTATTCGGTGTTATGCATTCCTTAAGAAGAATGCAAAAGTTTTTACCTTTATTTTCAAATGTGACGCTCGTAAATTCGTTGTTGCTCTTCATCATTGATTATGCCGCTGTATCTTACCCTGACCTAGCTGAGGATTTGCACAACAAACTTGATCGTACATTCAATGTACGATCCCAAATTATATTTTTGGGCTGCGTAATTACGGTCACATTTCACAGTTCCGTTTAAAATTAAATTGCTGCATTTGCCGCATATGCTGCACTTACTTCATGGTGTTTTATTTGATCCACGAACTCCACAATATCTCCGGGAACGTTTTTCTTCTTAACAGCTTCCGGTCGGGATTTACGTTCCTTCTACAGCAATACCCTTATGATCCCTGAACACAAGACGACACTTTACTCAAACTTCTTTACAATAACAGTAATACGGTTGTGGAATACATTACCGCGTCATATTCAAGATGCCAAAACCATCACCAATTTTAAATAACAACTACATTGCCATTTGTATAATAAACAAGACTTAGAATTATGTTGTTTATCACAGTTTGCTGTGTACATATGTATTTATTATATGTATGTATGTATATATGTAAGTATGTATATTTAGTTCATATATTTTGACTACATTTTGCTTGTTAATATGCTATTCGTTATGAATAATTTATATTTTGTTAGTATATTTATTATTACACTCTTATTTCAACAATTATTTTATTTGCATTACCTACAATGGTAGTAATTATTTCTTACTACATTACTGCTGGTTAGTTGAAAAAAAAACCCCTATGGCGTTAAGCTCGCCAGTGTTCATATTTAAAGTGCAATAAATAATGAATTTATTCATTCATTTAATGTTTCATTCGATTTGTAAACAAACTACAAATTGTCATAACCTAATTATTTATAAATTAAACCCAATTAAATGCCATGTTTACTTAACATATAAATGATGATATAATACCACAAAATACACACCGGCATTGAAAAAACAAATCAAATTGGGTTGTACTGCGATTTCTTCTCTATCTACATATTATGTTCAAATATTTCGAAGTCAAAGTTAGTATCATCGATATATGATTCAGTTAATTTTTATATGTCTTAATAGTTATTTATCCGTTAATTATTAACATAATATGAACCACTAATTAACTAACGAATGTAGGACAAAACAAACAAAACTTAATTTTTCGGAAGTGGATCATTTTTTAGTAAATGTATTATCATTCGAAGTCTTGGCGTCTTGCAACTCCTTTAGTACCATGAATATCACAATAACGCGACTCAACTTCCACTTCAAGGGTGGAAAACTATCCTCTTTAAGGTGAATCAGGGCATTTAACTTTGTAACAACTTTAATGGTGCGACATTAGGGTCATTATTGAAGCTCTAATAAATACGTTTTGCTGCAACCAGCCCAGAAATATTGCCAAAATTGTTCAATTTAAGTCAAGGAATTAGTTGAATGTTGATGATAATGTCGTGTCAGCAAAGATGTGTCGTGGCTGACTCGAAGATAAATAACGGCAACATAACATTTTTCGCTCGCATCAGTAAAACCTATAAGGGCGATATTTTTTGAAGAATTTCAAATTCCTATATGACGCGGAATTTTAATTTTTGCTTATAAATGAAGCTCATTTTATAATTGCGTTCATTGAATTTTAATGTGAGCTGGCACCTCATCATCATGGTCTAAATGAGTTTCCAGCATTCTTGTACAAGTAATTTTAATAGCGTAGTGACCGGACCTAGTACAGAAAGCAGATCGAAAAGTCTCGTCATCACAGAAAGTGTTGTGCGTTTATTTGTTAATGATTTTGCTATAAAAGTTTTACAGCGCTTATTACAGATTTACTCCAATAGTTCAGAAATATACTTTGTACCAATTATGCACATTAAAATTTATAATGTCAACTGAAATGTTATTACTCATATAATATCAATATTTTTTAAACCAAATTTGAACAATACTGAAAGATTACTGCATAAAACTCAAAATATTTGTTACAAAATTATATTTTTAGAAGTGCACATTCAAAAGTTTATAAATTTATTAAGGTTTCTTTTCGTTCGCAACTGTGGTGCAGCTTGGTTTCCCAAAACTTCTGGTTCTGCATTAGCCATCAGAACCAACACTGTCATTATTGCGTACTTTAACTGAAACAGAATATACTGATACTGTAGGTTTATTTAAACCAAGCGATGCAGGCTCTAACCTAATTCATTCGGACACACGTCATTAGATAAGCATTATAATCTGATACGACCTTCAAATTTCAGAAATGGAATACTTTTTTTTTTTTTTTTCGACCCGACTTACGCTTATAGCCCCAAGGGCTTTGACAGCTTCACCGGACTTTTGGGGGCGAGTGCTGAGGACACTCAGCCCTGAGGCAGCAGGCACAAGGGTGCCAGGACGGCCGAACCTCGGCTAGGGCTGCTGCCGGTAAATGAAAAAGATTCATGATCCTGACTAACCAACAGGTTCTTTATTACTAAATTAGCGATACTAACTACGACCTTATCAGGTAAGCAGCTCTAGGGCCGCGAGGGTAGTCCCTTACAGAACCGTGTACTTAACGTGTGAGAGTGCACGAATGGTATGCGGTGTGATGATGTAATCTCAGTGATGTAGAGTGTCACTGTATCGCGCGAGCAGAGTTACTCGAGGGCTCCTGTCCGGAGGATCGAACCTAGGCTCAGGCGTCTGCGGAAGGAGGCCGCGGCGGGTGTGCGGGAGCGAAATTATCCGCTCGGCCTCGGCGGCGAGGACGGCAGTTACGCGGACACGTGCGATTGGTGGAGACAGCAGGGAGAAGCGCGTTTAATCTCGTTATTTTATCGACGGCGTCGGAGAAGCAGTTACGTGGCCTGCGAGCAAAGCCTTTGGCATGCCGATTGGAAGTATAGCTAACTGCGTGTACTATTTTGGGGGTTTAGAATGAAGTTCGGCATTTGGAAAAAAATTTCTTTGTAATGTCTTTAATATATGCATACATAGACGGAAGGTCCATGTCTCTATGGAGATCTACATTACGGACGTAAAACGGGGCTTGGACGGCTATGCGTATGAATTTGTTTTGCAATACTTGTAGTTTGCGAAGGGTGGTGCGTGAAGCGTGAGCGAATACGGGGCAACTGGAAGTAAGTATGGGACGGATGCAAACTTTGTATATTGTGAGCTTATGTCTGCATTTTGCTCTTAGAGGAGGTGAGATTGCGTAGCAGAACCATAGCCGTGGAGGCTTTTTTCTGAACGTAATCTATATGTTTGTTGAAGGTAAGGTGCCTATCTAAAACTACACCAAGATATTTGGTTTCATTAGCCCAGGGGATATTGACGTCGAATAGGTGTAATGTCTTTTTTATATCTCTCCTAGCGTGAGGATCGAACATGATAGCCGCACTTTTTTCTGGGTTTATTCCTATGCGCCATTTGAGGCACCAGGACCCAAACATAGAGACGGCTCTTTGGACGCGGTGGTATACGTGAATCCTATTCCTGGCCGAGCCGAAGATGACTGTGTCGTCTGCGTAGGAGCCTACTGCGACGTCGGGGAATTCGGGGATATCGCTAACAAACAAGTTGAACAGGCAAGGCGCTAGGATGGAGCCTTGCGGGACTCCTGAGCGTATTGGGTGAGGCGAGGATAGGGCTAGAAGGAGAGGTCCGATAAATAAGCAAGGATTATGCGGACTAGTCTGTCCGGAACATGAAAGAGGCATTTGGAAAAAAATTTCTTCTATCTGATCACAGATATATCAGATTTGAAGTCTCCACCTCCGAAGCTGACACGGGAGCTCGACCGCCCCGGGGGACGCCGTTCCCACGCTGGGCCCTCTGATCCCTCAACCGGGAGCTAGCTGAGGAGGCGGTCATTATCCAGAGCTGGAGATGGCCGCCTCAGAGTGAAGGAATCGACGCGTCCGCCCTCCGTTTTCGAGAGTCGTTAACGGAGGTGTGTGACGCGTCGATGCCGCGGAGCTATAACCGCCCGCATAGGCGGGCGGTTTACTGGTGGTCGACGGAGCTGGGTGAACTCCGTGCGGCCTGCTCCGTGGCGCGACGGGCCTTCGGGCGTTTTCGCCAACGTCGGGGGCCGCGGGACCCCACAGAGGAGGCCCGACTGTATGGCATCTACAGGGAGTGTAAAATCTCCCTGCAGATTGCCATAAGCCGGGCCAAGGATGGGGCATGGGAGGAGCTTCTCCAGGAGGTGGAGCAGAACCCATGGGGGCGCCCATATAAAATGTCCCGAGACAAGTTTCGGGCCCGGGCGCCTCCACCAGCGAGGACTCTCCACCCGGACGTACTAGAGAGGGTCGTGGGGACATTGTTTCCCTGCGACCCTCCAGGATTTGTTCCACCTCCCATGCCCCCTCCCTCTGGTTGGGCCGGGACGGATGTAGCCACCGTTCCTCCCCTCATCTCTGATGAGGAAATGGAAACGGTGTTAAGGCGGCTCCGCAACAGGCGGAAAGCCCCCGGCCCCGATGGGGTCCCGGGGAAGGTGTTGGACCTCTCATTGGGCCACATGGGTGGACAGCTTCGGGAACTGTTCGACCGGTGCATCCGAGTCGGACGGTTCCCGAAGCCTTGGAAGGAAGGGCGGCTCTGCCTTCTTACAAAGGAGGGCCGCTCTACGGACTGCCCGTCCGCGTATCGGCCGCTGGTATTGCTGGATGACACGGGCAAGCTACTAGAGAGGATGGTGGCTTCTCGTGTCATCCGGCACATCAACCAAGTAGGGCCGAACTTCTCGGACGGGCAGTTCGGTTTCCGGACTGGGCGCTCGACCATTGGCGCCCTGATGACCCTCAAAGGGTGGTCTGCGGAAGCGGTCTCCCGGGGGGATAGGTTGTTGGCGGTGTCCTTGGATATCGCCAACGCCTTCAACAGCCTGCCGCATGGAGTCATACGGGAGGCACTCCGATATTTCGGAGTGCCCTTGTACCTGCGGCGGCTGTTGGAGGACTATCTCCAAAACCGGGACCGCTCCTGTGGAACGTGGGCTACGACTGGGTGCTCCGCGACTCAGCAGGCGTGCTCCCAGGTGGAGTACGCCTGTTGTGTTACGCGGACGACACCCTTGTCGTAGCCCAGGCGAGGGAGTGGAGAGTCGTGGCGCGCTTGACCACAGAGGGCACAGCCCTTGTGGTCAGGCGCATAGAGATACTCGGTCTCAGGGTTGCAGGCGAGAAGACGAGGGCCATGATGTTCCATGGCCCTCGTCGTGGCCCGCCCCCTGGGGCGAGCATCTCTGTGGGAGGGCATACCGTCCGGGTGTGGGTCCAGATGAAATATCTGGGCCTCACCCTGGACGGACGATGGCGGTTCGAGCCTCATTTTAAGGGGCTCGGACCGCGCATTGTCGGGGCGGCGGCGGCGCTCGGCCGACTCCTCCCGAATTCGGGAGGACCCGGTTCAAAGTGCCGCCAGCTCTACGCGGGAGTCGTGCGGAGCATGGCTGCCTACGGGGCACCGGTGTGGGTGGACGCCCTCAGTGCCACCAATAAACGTGCGCTGCGTGCAGAGCAGCGTACGGTGGCGCTGAGGGTGATCCGCGGATACCGCACGGTGTCCTCGGGGGCAGCCTGCGTGCTCGCCGGCTCCCCGCCGTGGGAGCTGGAGGCAGTGGTGCTCGCCGTCGTGTATGACTACACGACGGCGAGTAGGAGGGAAGGTGGTGGGCGCCCATCTCCTGCAGCAGTGCAAGAGATGAGGCTGGTGGCCCGCGAGGCAATTATGTGTCGCTGGGCGGAGGATCTTGCGAATGCGCGTTATGGTACGTATACTATAAACGCCATTCGCCAGGTCCTCAAAGAATGGTGCGACAGGAGGTTTGGCTCCCTGTGGTTTCGACTTGTCCAGGTGCTGTCCGGGCACGGTTGCTTCGGATGGTACCTGCACAAGATCGCTCGAAGGGAGCCAACAGCTGCCTGCCACGAGTGTGGTGCGGTGGAGGACACTGCGCAGCACACCCTCTCTGAGTGTGCTGCGTGGTCTGAGCTGCGCCGCACTCTGGAGGCGGCAGTCGGGGCGGACCTCTCGCTGTCGGGTGTGGTGAGAGCCATGCTCGGCAGCGAGAGTGTTTGGAATGAAGTGGCCTCCTTCTGTGAACAGGTCATGTCGCAGAAGGAGGCCGCGGAGAGGGTCCGTGAGGCGGATGCCCAAGCGGATCCTCTCCGTCGCAGAAGAAGGGGCGGCAGGAGGGGCCGGTTCGTCCGAGCTCTTCCGCCGCCCTGATGCCGGACTGGGGGGTTGGGTTGGGGGACCCACCTCCCATTGCACCAGTCTGGCAGAAGGATAGGGCAGCTTGCCAGGCTGCCCGGATGGAGCCCGGCTTAAGATCAGGCCGGGCCGGTCGCTGGGGTGACGCGGTGATTGCCAAGCACGGACCCGTGTCACTCCAGAAAGGCGACAGATGGCCGTGGGGTTTTAGTGGGTATTCCCGGCGACTAGCGCCGGGTGAGTCCCACATACCCCTCTTGGTCCGCCCGGACTGGGAGGGGATGCATAAACGCATTTCCCCACGTTAAAAAAAAAATAAAAAACATAGGGGTCATCATATAATGTTTAAAAATATTTAACCTAGCAACTATTTCTTGCCACAGTTTCACTTGAAAATCACTTCCCCGCTAAGCTTGTCCCGTTATCGTTTTGGAATCAAATCAATAAAGAGTTAAAAATGTTATATATTACTGTCGAATTTCATATTTGCACATTACGTAGGAATACATCAAAATTCTCAGTATATTTACTTTTTCATGTTTCAAAATACATTTAATTGATCATTAAGAATACGCAACAGGCCGGCAACTAAGTTGGTTTTTATTGTCAAATATTTTCATTATTACTTTTAAGTTTAATATGTATTTTCACATTTCAAACTTCAAGATATATATATATATATAAATGAATAAATAATAATAAAAATGATTGTCTCCTCACATGAGAGACTTCACACATACGGCCACAAATATACTTACTTTGTTACGGTTGGTTAATATTAGTAAAACTAAAATAATAAAAGAACAAAAAAAAAAACCACAGTTGTGATGTAAATTCATCATATTCATCTACACATGTGAAATATAAACAATGTGTTTTTTTAATAGTTTTTAGGTTTAGTGTTTTGACCGCAATCTCACTTGATGTTAAGTGACGATGTGTCCCAAGATGGAGAACATGCTAAACCTAGTGGGCGGACTGGCTCTCAAGTGCAACTACCGGCACACACGTATAGGTATTTGGCGGCAGAGTTTAACTTAAAGAAGGTAGCTAGCTAGGCAGGCATTAGAAAAAGCCCTACCAATAAGCTATGGTTTCACATCGACGTTTTTCTTCACCGAAAGATCAAGCTCATTGCAGGTGGATTCGAACTCACGATCTTTGAAGCGGCGTTCGTACACACTACCAACTGAGCTATCATCGCTTTAAAACGTACATGTGTATTTTAAACAATTCATATGGAATCTTCAGGATATGAGTTCTTTGCGGTTATTAATTGGTTTGATCAATAATTATTTATACATATTTTCTTGGAAAAAAAAAACTTTATAAGTTTACCTATTAATTTATACACAACATTTATACGAATGTGAATTCTAACAAGATATCCTTTGGCTAATTTTGAAAATAGAGCGTTTGTCCTTTCAGTAAATACAGAAGAAGTTCATTTGTATTCTTTTTCAAAAAAGGAGTAGACATTTAAGAAGATGGAGCCACGGTTATCGTATTGCACCGCTGTGGTAACGCGCCAACAAAGATTATCAACAATCTGCAAAAATTGAAAATTACACTAGAGTTTGTATATCGCATTACCAAAGAATACACTGAAGATTCAAGCTTCGATGATCGTAAGAGGAACAGCCGACCTCGCACAGTAAGTACACCAGCGGTCATCAAAACAGGGAAGGCGTGGATCCAACATAATCCAGTCCGCAAGAAAAAAATAGGCACAATGCCACCTGTTATTAATTAACGATATGGCCCAAGATGGTGGACACGCTAAGCCCATACAGGGGCACTGTGCAGGGACTGGCTCTTAAAACTGGCCGCTTGTTCCGGCTACACATCGAAACGGTTGACCCGACTTAGATGATTATTTTATTGGCAGATAGAAGATGTTATAATGGGTAACTGTTATTTGTACTATAAGCGCACGAAATAAATTTACAGAACAACTGGTAAATAATAAAATTCTCAATACCTAAAATTGTTGGAACTGTATACAAATAAAACCAAGACCATATAGAAAAGCATTTTATATTTTACTAACTGCCCGGTGACAAGCTTACATTCAAAACTGCACTTTGAGCAGGCTCCAATTTTATTAAGGCAGTTTTAGCGGCCCCACCCGAGATGTGATGCAATGTACATGAATGAGCACTTTATTGCACTTTTTGTTTGTACATTGGAGAACTTATCATTGGATAGTTATTATAGGTAAGGAAATGGATACACCCATGTGCAATACGTCAAAGAAAACACAAAAATGTAAAAGAAGAACTTTATCAACGCACTACAAATGAAGAAATTGGACTTAATATTAAGTATATCAGGTGCATACCAAAAACATTCACACCTAAAGAAACGCAAGTTGCATATACATCAAAGGAAACTATTTAAAACTAATCTCGTCCAAATAAAAAATAACTTACCGAATAGTTAATAAATACTCAGATATTGTTTTTACAGAAAAATCTTTAAAATGTTTTATGTCAACGCTCGTAGTATCGTTAAAT
The DNA here is from genome assembly GCA_039707435.1 of Actias luna. Classification (NCBI taxonomy): domain Eukaryota; kingdom Metazoa; phylum Arthropoda; class Insecta; order Lepidoptera; family Saturniidae; genus Actias; species Actias luna. The sequence goes on along the minus strand of JAZHAC010000006.1, from coordinate 7,044,300 downwards.
CAAGAAAATTTGACAGGCTTAGATGTATTATTGCTAACCTAAAAATAACTACACATATTATTATACTTTTGGAAACATGGATTAAGAGCGAAGAATAGTCAAAAATAACCCAAATACCCTCATATACCCATTACTTAAATTATAGACAAATCAAAAGGAGGTAGAGTGTCAATCTTTGTGCACAACAACCTCAAACATCACCTATATACTAATTATCTCTGATAATACGTAAATAATTTTTCTCTTAACATTGGCACTTTCTATAAATCCAATAAAATGAATATGGATAACTTACTCGATGTATATAGCCAACAATTACATGAAATAGAACGAGCAATAGTGATTGGCCATTATAACTTAAACTTACTTAACCCGGATTCAGCGACACGTACTTACAAGAACACTCTAAAAGGGGGCAACTACAAAATTCTGAATAAAATAAGTCCTAAGCATTATACTTGTGAAACAATCTCAACTAATTCTGCTAGATCACGTTTCTTGTAACTTAGGTGAAAATAATTTTCATTTTGTTACTGTGGAATACTCAATGTCTGACCACAATTACTGGAGATAAAGCAATACCAACAACCATCTATTATAAAACAGAAATACAGTACAGTCGACTACAATAAACTTTATCGATGTCTGGATGAAGGTCTTAAAAATTATGAATAGCCAGAGTACAAGAAATTGGTAGTAATATTACAGTTTTGTTTAAAAAAAAGCAGAATTATGAAAGTTAAATTTCTGAATCCTCCACAGCAAGACTGGATTAAAAAATATCAATTAGAAGAAGTTTAAAGAGGTTTGAAGAAAATTTAAGCAAACCAGGAAAAATGTCGCAGCTTATAGACGATTTGTCGGAAAATAAATTGCGTGACAGAACTAGACTGGACAAACTTGTGACGGAAGCTGGTACTATCATAGATCAAAAAGAAATACGTGAAAGTTTCACTTCATACTTTTCGCCTATCGGCTCAACCTTAGCATATATGATATCCAAAAAACCAAAGGGAACTCGAATCGTAGAAGAATGTAGACTCACAAATAAAACGGTATTACAGTTTTTGAAACTCTGAATTACGATGGAAGATATTACTATAATTAAATATTGAGACTGCAATACTGCATGTGGCATTGATGTTATTAGTGCAAAAACTATTAAATGCGTAAAATATATATTTGCTAAGAAACTTACAGCCTGCATTAACTATTGTATGACACGAGGTATTTTTCCTAATGATTTAAAAAATAGCAAAAATTGTACCAGTTTATATATCAACCAGTAAATTTGACCAATCAAATTACGGACCTATATCGGTTCTGTATGTGATTTATATTTTTTTAAGAAGAGTCTTTACAACCGATTAGAATCTTTCCTTAAATCAAAAAGCTTCCTCTACGCTAAACAGTATAGTTTTAGATCTCAATCAAATAGTCTCGTCGCTACAATTGATCTTCTAACTAAAATTAAAAATAAAATTGATCAAAAACAGTCTTACGTAATATTTATCGAACTTAGAAAAGCTTTTGGTGCAGGGTTTTGCGAACAACAGAGACAATGAATAATGATTCTGACTATATAGTCATAAAACTCTTGGTCTTCAGCTAGATCAAGGATCCCAGCACTTATCAAATCATCAATCTGGTTGGGGCACATTTTTCTTTTAGCCATATCAGAATATGAACTTGCGTTAATCCTCGTTTTTGTAATTATTAAATCAGTAATTACTGTCATTAACTTATGAACCTTTAATCGAGATGCTCGGGCGGTTAGATCATGTCTGTCAGTAGCTCTTGGTCCTGGTATATTTATATGAATCGCAGTACAATTACTTAGCAAAATGTGTGAGTAACCACCGGTCTTATTTATACACTTTTATATTATCCATCATCATTTGATTAAGACTTTCTATCAACAAAATCTGTAACGAACATATCCTTCTGTGTGTAGATAAATATAAAATTTAAAAAAATATATATAAAAATGGCTACAGTAGTGGTATCATATAGGTATGCCTTCAAAATCATTTTTTTTTTATTAATACCAAACTAATTTTGAAGAAGTTTTAGACAGGAGAATTACGTTCAATTAATTGTTACGTATTACCATAAAATATAATGAGTAAAATATGTTTTCGTTGGCAATCACTGTCATATAAACAAACAAACAATATATATACATATACTAGAAATAATATCCGAACACCATAGAGTCCCTTGAAGTTGTTAATTAGTCAGAGGAGAACTAAAATAAATAAATTTACAATCATGTTTCACATCAATGAAGGACTGTGTATTCCATTGATTAAATTTGAAGATCGTTTCAGATTATAATGCTTATCAAATGACGTGTGTCCGAATGAATTAGGTTAGAGCCTGCATCGCTTGGTTTAAATAAACCAACAGTACCAGTATCTTCTGTTTCAGTTGTAGTACGCAATAATGACAGTATGGGTTCTGATGGCTTTTGCTTCAGTGACGACCGTTGCTAATGCTGAACCAGAAGCTTTGGGAAACCTAGAGGCTGCACCACAGTTGCGAACGAAAAGAAACCTTAATAAATATATTAACTTTTGAATGTGCAGTTCTAAAAATATAATTTTATAACAAATAGTCCAAATAATATAATGTGTACAATACAACCAATAATAAAATGTCTTTTAATTATATGAAATTTAAATATATTAAATATGTTGCTTATCGATATACCATGTGTTTTCTTTTTTTTTTTCTTTAATTAGTGCCATTTCGCTAATATTAACCAACCGTAACGAAGTATGTATGTGACCTCCTATGTGAAATCTCATTCAGTGAGACAAAAAATATAATTATTTATTTATAATTACAATAGTTATACAGCTACCATTTCAACCAAGAAAACATATATATATAAATAGAAACCTAATGTATTCCTAACAAGTAATTTTCGTGATCGACAAACATGAACTTCGTAAGTATTTTTTTTTTTTACTGTTCATTGATTTGAGCCCAATAGGGTAACACGGTAAATTTAGAGGGAAAGTGGTTATAACATGCAACTGTCGGACGACATCTATAGTTGCTTGGTGAAACGTTTTCAACTAATGGATATGCCCTTATAAGATGCCCTTGCACCATGCTAAGGTTTCATCTCAAAGTTTTATTCAGTGAAAGCTTAGGCCCAATGTATATTGTCAACACATTTGAACCTACGCGATCAATTGCTTCAGTACTGGTATGTTTATTATATGAATCAGTTAAGAAAATAAAATATTAATAACTAAGTCTACCGACACCTCAGCGCTTGTTTACTAGTACGCATTAGATCATCTGCATAAATAAATATATAGTTCTCTCTATACGACGACCATTCTTAAATATACTGATCACGATTTTAAAATAAATACTTTTTAACGTTTGAAGACGATAGCAAGATTCTGTTTTTATTTGTGACTGTGTTTTGTTGCCCAAAAGCAAGACCAAGAAAAGGGTTAAGCCAGTTTTTATTTCTGAAAGTTCGTTTACTGATAACAGATTCGCGTGTTGTGTAGGCCATGCTCCGAACGGTAAATGAGCCATAAAATGGCATGAAACCAAAAATCGTTGTCAACTAGTTTACTTGGGATCACTGGCCGGTAGATAACATCCAGAGGATTTTCACCTCCAGATTTATGTAACCAATGTGTGGCCGCTAAATCTTCGTTAATAGCGGAGTTTCGATTAGTGAACAACTTTTGCAATCTGTATGCTGGAGCGCGGATCTAATACAGTGTTACATTGGATTCCAAAAAGGCAATAATTTTATCTATGTGTGTCACACTCATAGAGTCACGTACAGTCACTATCAAATTGGACAAGAGGAGTGCTGCATAAAGTTTAAAGCGTGATAGGGTGATAGTTTTATTCTCGGAAGCTACTTTAGATTTTGAGCAAAGCAACATCACTTGACTTATGTCACTAGCGTCATGGCGTCATACTCTAAGATGGATAACGGCGCCCTAACATTTTTCGTTCGCATCAGTAAAACCTAAAAGGGCGATATTTTCTGAAGACTTTGTAATTCCTATATGATGATAATTTTGATTTTTTTCTAATAAATGAAACCCATTTTGCATTTGTGTCCATTGTTAATTTCCATTGTCCGTTTAATGTGAGCTGTCATCTCATCACCCCAGTCTAAAATGAATTTCCAGCATTCTTGTAAAGAGCGTTTTCATTGGGTTTCCATTTAAGTCCTATATTGTAATGCTTAATTCAATGGTATTGGTAAATCAGGTTATAAGATTGAACCCTCCGGCTTTCAAAGTTGTATGAATTCGTAATAAAATTATTTAGCTTCATCAATAAACGAAACAGAGGAAATATAATCGTCCATGTAAAAATGATGCTAAGCAACCCGCGAGGCAGAGAGCCAGCGCAAGCACTCATCGTTTGCGAGTTGGCACACAATGTGCATTATTATAAAGTAAGGCGAACATGCTAGGGCGAAGGTTACGAAATTAAATGAATAGGTCGGAATTTCGTCATTAGATTTATAGCGATAAAGAATACGTTGAAAGTTGTGATATTTTCGAATGTTTTTTTAATAGTAAATCTAACGTAGTAGTAGTAGTAGACAACGTATACATTTAGAATTGGTTACAGACTAGACTTCTGAAATTGCCTTAGCACTATTTAAACACTTTATAGACGAACGCGGACCTGCGTCAGTGATTTTGACTGATGGACATACTAATTTCATTAGCGCTAAAAGAAAGTTTATCCAATTACACGCTAGTTTATCAGAGATATACAACATATATCTCAATCAAAATCTTGCAGAATGCAATAAAATCAGATTCAATTTAACTCAACCCACCTTACGCATCTCACTTCGGGAGTATATATCAGAGTCATAAAAAACAGTTAAAACTCATTTAAACTCAAAAGATCTATGGGGAGTAAATTTTAATTTATGAAGAATTAAGTACTGTTTTAGGATTAAAGGGATTCTTAATAGCAGTCCGCTATGTATGCTAAGCTCAGACCCTACTGAGATAGAGGCTCTGACGCCATCACATTATTTGAATACTACCCCTCTAAAATATTTACCCGATCAGGATGTTCATCGCATGCCCGATAGTAAACTTATCACGAATTGCTTAATAAACTTATGCAATCTTACTGCCATAGATGGAAGTTAGAATATTTGACTTCACTTCAATACACGCAGAAATAGATTAATTACTCCATCTAACTCCGTACGCAAAGGTCTTGTAGTCATTATAAAACATGATAATTCACCCACAATGAGCTGGCCGATAGGAATCATTGTAGAGCTTTATTTTTGTAATATGGCCAAAATTAAGGCAAAACTGAAAATTAGGTTTGAAGTGTTCATAGACTGTGTCCGCTACCGCTTCAATGGACTGGCATAAATCCTATTTTTTAATTAAAATATTTAAATTTATTACACGCTTTTTGCCGCTAATTTTGTTTCGATCTGAAGGCATTCCTTCAGCCCTGGAGATGATGTCAATGCCATTTATAATTATTATAATTTTACGCCTATCTCTATGCCAAAAATCAGGTCGATTGGTTGCTTTGTTAGGGCGTCCGCATTGTGAATGATGTAGAAACCACCAACACCGTAGAACCGCTGAAGCTTCAAAAGGACATTGCCTCTTTATGCGTGTTCTACCGTATGTACCACGACGAGTGTTCTGAAGAGCTCTTCCATATAATCTCTTTCTCTCCGTTCAACTAGAGTACCACGCGGGCGCGACTTAGGTGCCGCAGCTTCACGGTGACTCCTATTGAATCGCCAACCAAAAAACTTTGCTGATCCATATTTGTCATATTATTTCGTATCATATTATTTCTCTTTTCCAATACACAGTATAAAAATATTATATAAACTTGTCCAAAGAATTCATCCGTACACTGTTCGTTTTATTTCGTCTAAATAAAATAATCGTATAATCGTATAAATAAGAGAAATGCAGATAAATCTATTATTCAGTGATTGAATTATTTTACTAGGAAATTCTGCGTGTAATCGTATTTACTTGTCTGACCACCAAGCAATGCAGTCCAGCAATGAAAACACAGTCGCCCCAGTATGAAGAGTGTAGCTAGGAACACGTACTAGCACATAACGTGTTCCAACAGAGTCCTAATTAGTAGATATCTCTAAAGTCCTAGAATTCCGGTGAATCTGAATTTGAATTTAAATAATTATTAGACGGGATAGACTAGTTAATAACTGATCGACTGCAAACCTGTACACATTAATAAAATATCATATGTTTCATAATGAAGATTTCCTATTTAAATAATGGAGTATGTACATATATATTTATATTTATACCATTCAAATAACTACTGTGAGAAATATATGTAGTGTTTTTCATTTCAGTTAAAGAACGCAATGATGATGGCGTTGGTTGTGCTGGCCTTTGTTTCCGCATCCGCTATCGCTAACGCAGAACCAGTTGCCATGGAACCTTTAGACACTGAACCTCAATTTTTTGAACTTCTGGGGACACCCAGGAACTACATATAACCCTAACTTATTACTGAACCATGGTTAGCTTACGCGATGACAATTTGCTATATATATCAAAGTAGTTTTAGTTGAGAAGTATATTTGTTCTACTAAATTAGTATTAGGTAATGAAGGGGACAATTCGCGCAATAATATCAAGATGTATAAATTTATACAGAATCCAATAGTAGAAGTAGCGCGTCGCGCAAGCATTGGTGGCTAACCGAGTGTGCGCTTCTATCGAACCTCGGATTTTATAGGTACGCAGTTTATTTCAGCAACCTTCAATTTATAACACTTATATCTAGCATAGACGGAATATAATATAACTGTAATATTTTGAAAACAAAAATACTAAAAATACTTTCGTAGAAACAATTCCAAACAAATGTATGCAAAGAATACAAGGAATTATTATCATTTACAGGAAATTTATTAATAATAGATGAGTTACAAATACTTTTGAACATAAGGTGTACACACATATATGCATATTATTAAATAATGTATGCACTAATTACCTAGTAACTAATGTACGTACACAGGTTCCAACAGCCTTGATATTTTTCATCTTAAAGCATTTTTCGTATAAAAATTCATCTGTAGTAATTGTTGAAATCCTACAAGTTTCTGATATGAAATAAAAAAAATTGCTTAATTTTATGGAAACAAATCAAAGGTAAACCTAGAATATATATTTTTTTTAGTAAATCATTATGAAATTATGCACAATTGTGTTTTCTATAAGAATAAAAAGCCAGTATCAACTATAATTTTGAGACCAACCTTACCTTACAGACTGCGCTTCTATTACGGAACCTTTCACGGAACGGAATTATTTCATTTTAATTGACATATTTAAGTTTTTTTATCAACAATTTAATATTACATGCACATTATATTTTATTTAAAGTTTATAGTTTTGTAAGTTTCTCAGGTTTATATATTTTATAACGTCGAATAATTAACTCATTAAAAACTCAATTACTTATTGTATAATTTTTGCAATCTCTTTAGTTTTCTTAAATTAGTTTCATTGGGAACCTTTTGATGTATTAAATATCTAAATACACACATTTTTATTATTTCAGTGGTTTTTTTTACATTTATTTAGGTAACAAACAGCCATTACATAAATATATATCACAACAATATAAACTAATAGGCCTATAGTAACATATATTTAAAAATTATAACTTAATAAGAAAAATCTCAACACTACAATCTAGATGTAAACAAATGTGTAGAAACAAATTAGGCAATAAAAATTAAAAAAAAAAATATCAAAAGAAAAATTAAGAAAAATACATAATTTCTTAATATGAATCTTAAAACAACACATCACCATTTTTCTTTTTATAAAAAGATATGGTATTAGAAAATATGTCTACGTCTTTAAAATAATTGTCGAGTAGTGGCAGTATTCCGTCCATCTGGAAAAATGCACAAATATTCCCTCTTCATAAGCAAAGTTATCCAACTAACTTCTCCTATTTCCGTCCAAAGTCCTTGACCGTATTGTTTATCGACAATTTCCGGTATTTTTAAACCGTAATAATCTACTAAGTCCTTTTTAGTCAAGGTTTCGACTAGCACATATATTTTTTTTAGAAGGAACCTTCACTGTTAGCCTGGAAGGCTTTCATAGTTTTACCGGACTTAGAGGGCGAGCGCGAAGGGCGCTCGAGTCCGAGAGGTCGACCGACACATTGTACAGCCTCAGCTTATATAAAGATAAAAGCAGCGTATCAAGGTTGACGAATTGTTTCTGACTGGTGTGATACAGAAGCTGACGTATCTAAAGCGTTGTTTTATCACCTTTACTTTTTTCTGTATATATTAACACTCTAGTTTCAGAAATAAATCTCAGTAAATTTCATCTATATGTGGACGATGTCCAACTTTACCAACACTTCGATCCTTCATCAACCTTACAGTGTATAAAAAATATGACAAATGATCTGTGCGGTGTACACTTGTGGACTGAACAATTCGGACTTGCTGTGAACCCAATGAGAACCCAGGTGATAATAGTTTGTCGGCGCGCTGGCTTACACAAATTAGACATTGAATCGTTACCAAAAGTCACTTACATTACCATACGATCCCAAATTATATTTTTGGGCTGCGTAATTAAGGTCACATTTCACAGTTCCGTTCAAAATTAAATTGCTGCATTTGCCGCATATGCTGCACTTTTTTTTAGGAATTTTTATTTGATCCACGAACTCCACAATATCTCCGGGCACGTTTTTTTTCATAACAGCTTCCGGTCGGGATTTACGTTCCTTCTACAGCAATACCCTTGTGATCCCTGAACACAGTACGACACTTTACCCAAACTTCTTTACAATAACAGTCATACGGCTGTGGTATACATTGCCGCATCATATTCAAGATGCCAAAACCAGCGCCAATTTTAAATAACAACTACATTGCCATTTGTATAATAAACAAGACTTAGAGTTATGTTGTTTATCACAGTTTGCTGTGTACATATGTATTTATTATATGTATGTATGTATCTATGTAAGTATGTATATTTAGTTAATATATTTTGACTACATTTTGCTTTTAATATGCTATTCGTTATGAATAATTTATATTTTGTTAGTATATTTATTATTACACTCTTATTTAAACAATTATTTTATTTGCATTACCTACAATGGTAGTAATTATTTCTTACTATATTACTGCTGGTTAGCTGAAAAAAATGCCTCATGGCATTAAGCTCGCCAGTGTACATATTTAAAATGCACTAAATAATTAATTTATTCATTCATTCAATGTTTCATTCGATTTGTAAACAAACTACAAATTGTCATAACCTAATAATTTATAAATGAAACCGAATTAAATGCCATATTTACTTAACCTATAAATAATGATATAATACCACAAAATACACACCGGCATTGAAAAAACAAATCAAATTGTGTTGTACTGCGATCTCTTCTGTATCTACATATTAAGTTCGAATATTTGGAAATCATAGATAGTATCATCGATATATGATTCAGTTACATTTGTTATCTCATAATAGTTATTTATCCGTTAATTATTAACATAATATGAACCACTAATTAACTAACGAATGTAGGACTAAAAAACACAAAACTTAATTTTTCGGAAGTGGATTATTTTTTAGTAAATGTATTACCATTCGAAGTCTTGACGTCTGTAGATCTTGCAACTCCTTTAGTACCACACTAATAATAATATCACAATAATATTAATTAATATTACAATAACGCGACTCAATTTCCACTTCAAGGGTGGAAAATTATCCTCTTTAAGGCGAATCAGGGCTTTTAACTTTGTAACAACTTTAATGGTGCGTCATTAGGGTCATTATTGAAGCTCTCATAAATACTGTTTGCTGCAACCAGCCCAGAAATATAGCCGAAATTGTTCAATTTAAGTCAAGGAATTAGTTGAATGTTGGTGATAATGTGGTGTCAGCAAAGATGTTGGTGGAAGTCCAATTAGAAAATGTCCGGGTGATTAGTGACAAACGTTTGAAAAGTGTATGGCGAAGCGCGCACTCATAACAGTATTACCGTGGAATCAGAAAAGGCAATAATTTTGTCTATGTCAACACGTTCACTAACAGAGTCACGAATATCCACTATCACATCGGACAAGAGGAGTGCTGCATAAAGTTCAAGGCGTAGCAGGGTGATAGTTTTATTCGCGAAAGCTACTTTAGACTTTGAGCAAAGTAATATTACTTGACCTGTGTCGTGGCTGACTCGAAGATAAATAACGGCACCATAACATTTTTCGCTCGCATCAGTAAAACCTATAAGGGCGATATTTTTTGAAGAATTTCAAATTCCTATATGAAGCGGAATTTTAATTTTTGCTAATAAATGAAGCTCATTTTATAATTGCGTTCATTGAATTGTAATGTGAGCTGGCACCTCATCATCACTGTCTAAATGAGTTTCCAGCATTCTTGTACAAGTAATTTTAATAGCGTAGTGACCGGACCTAGTAAAGAAAGCAGATCGAAAAGTCTCGTCATCACAGAAAGTGTTGTGCGTTTATTTGTTAATTATGTTGCTGTAAAAGTTAGCGCTTATTACAGACTTACTCCAATTGTTCCTAGTTCAGTAATATACTTTGTACCAATTATGCACAATGAAATTTAAAATGTCAACTGAAATGTTATTAGTCATATAGAAATTATATTTTTTGAACCAAATTTGAACAATACCGAAAGGTTACTGCATAAAACTCAAAATACTTGTTATCAACTATTTGTTAACAATATTTGTCAACTGTGGTGCAGCCTCTAGGTTTTCCAAAGCTTCTGGTTCTGCATTAGCAACGGTCGTCACTGAAGCAAAAGCCATTAGAACCCACACTGTCATTATTGCTTACTTCAACTGAAACAGAAGATACTGATACTGTAGGTTTATTTAAACCAAGCGATGCAGGCTCTAACCTAATTCAATCGGACACACGTCATAAGTTAAGCATTATAATCTGATACGACCTTCAAATTTCAGCAATGGAATACACAGTCATTCATTGATGTGAAACATGATTGTAAATTTATTTATTTCAGTTCTCCTCTGACTAACTAACGACTTCAAGGAACTCTATGGTGTTCGGATATTATTTCTAGGAATTAATCATTTATTCAATTCCGGTAAATATTTATTAAACCACTAAAACCAAGCAAATAATAATAAAAAAAATTTTTTTTTGTTTGTTTGTTTGTATGACAGTGATTGCCACAGAAAACATATTTTATGATAATGCGTAACAATTAATTGAACGTAATTCCCGTGTCTAAAACTTCTTCAAAATTAGTTTGCTATTAAGAAATAAAAACGATTTGTGAAGGCATACCTGTATGATACTACTACTCTAGGCATTTTTATATATTATTTTTAAAATTTTATATTTATCTACATACAGAAGGATATGTTTGTTATAGATTTTGTTGATAGAAAGTCTTCATCAAATGATGATGGATAATATAAAAGTGTATAAATAAGACCGGTGGTTACTTACACATTTTGCTAAGTAAGTGTACTGCGATTCACATAAATATATGATAAGTATTGTCATTGTACTTTTTTTTTATTTATCTTATTATTTAAGTAATAATAATAGAGTAAGGAAATAAAAATCTATTAGTAAACATAGTTGTACTTGAAAAATAATATCAGTATGGTTGTCCACAATTAATTTATATCACAAATAAAAACAGAATCTGACAATCGTTTTGTAACATACAAACACAAATAGAAAAATATTTATTTTAAAATGATGATCAGTTTATTTTAGAAAGGACGTTTATTACGAACCTTGGAAAAATTAACAAGTTTATTAAAGAATTACAGATTTATTAATACATGTTATCACTTACGTGTGAGTAGAGTTAGTTTTATCTGTTTAATATAACTAATATACCAGTACAGAAGCAATAAGCCGCGTTGATCACCTTAAGTCCAAATCTACATCAAGCATGACCATTCAATAAAAAATAAAACATCGTGATGAAACCATATGCTAGGGGTCATCATATAATGTTTATAAATCTTTAACCTAGCAACTATCTCTTGCCACAGTTTCTCTTAAAAAACACTTCCCCGCTAAGCTTACCCCGTTATCGTTTTGGAATCAAATCAAGAAAGAGTAAAAAATGTTATATATTACTGACGAAGTTCATATTTGCAGATTACGTAGATTACTACTTAGGAATACATCAAATTTCTAAGTATATATTCTTGTTCATGTTTCAAATGGTAAAAAATACATTTAATTGATCATTAAGAATACGCAACAGGCCGGCAACTGTGTTGGTTTTTATTGTCAAATATTTTCATTATTACTTTTAAGTTTAATATGTATTTCCACATTTCAAACTTCAACACCTATTTTTAATTTTAATAATTTACAACAATTTATAATTAATTAATATAAATAATTATAAAAATGATTGTCTCATCACACGAGAGACTTCACACATACGGCCACAAATATACCTACTTTTTTACGGTTGGTTAATATTAGTATGAAATTTAAATATATTTAATATGTTTTTTGTATCTTTTTTTCTTTAATTAGTGTAATTTCCCTAATATTGACCAACCTAACGAAGTATGTACGTGACCTTCTATGTAAAATCTCTCACTCGGTGAGACAAAAAAATATAATTATTTATATATATATATATATATATATATATACAGCCCGTTACGTATTCTTCATGGCCAATTAATTGTATTATTTTACCATTTCAACCAAGAAAACGTATATATAAACAGAAACCTAATGTATTCTTAACTAGTAATCTACGTGATCGACAAACATGAACTTCGTAAGTATTTTTTTTTATTTTTTTACTATTCTATGATTTGAGCCCAAATTTAGAGGGAAAGGGGTTCTAACGTGCAACTGTCGGACGACATCTATAGTTGCTTGGTGAAACGTTTTCAACTATAGGATATGCCCTTATAAGATACCCTTGCACCATGCTAACATTAACCCTAAGGTTAATGAGCCACGAAGTGCCATGAAACCAAAAATCGTTGTCAACTAGTTTACGTGGAATCTCTGGCCGGGAGATAACATCCAGAGGATTTTCACCTCCAGATTTATGTAACCAATGTGTGGCCGCTAAATCTTCGTTAATAGCGGAGTTTCGATTAGTGAACAACGTTTGCAATCTGTATACTCGAAGATAGATAACGGCACCCTAACATTTTTCGGTCGCATCAGTAAAACCTAAAAGAGCGATATTTTTTGAAGAGTTTGCAATTCCTATATGATGATAATTTTTATTTTTTTCTAATGAATTAAACTCATTTTGCATATGTATCCATTGTTAATTTCCATTTTCCATTTAATGTGAGCTGTCATCTCATCACCCCAGTCTAAAATGAATTTCCAGCATTCTTGTAAATAGCGTTTTCATTGGTTTTCCATTTAAGCCCTATATTGTAATGCTTAATTCAATGGTATTGGTAAACCACGTTATAAGATTGAACCCTCCGGCTTTAAAAGTTGTATGGATTAGTAATACAATTATTTATTATCGTCCATGTAAAAATGATGCTTAGCAACCCGCGAGGCAGAGGGCCAGCGCAAGCACTCGTCGTTTGCGAGTTGGCACACAACGTGCATTATAAGGTAAGGCGAACATGCTAGGCCGAAGGTTACGGAATTAAATTAATAGGTCGGAATTTCGTCATTAGAATTATAGCGGTAAAGAATACGTTGAAAGTTGTGATATTTTCGAATGTTTTTTTTAGAGTAAATCTAACGTAGTAGTAGTAGTAGACAACGTATACATTTAGAATTGGTTACAGACTAGACTTCTGAAATGGTCTTAGCAGCATTTAAACACTTTATAGGCGGACGCGGACTTACGTCAGTGATTTTGACTGATGGACATACTAATTTCATTAGCGCTAAACGAAAGCTTATCGAATTACACGCTCATTTTTCAGAGATATACAACATATATCTCAATCAAAATCTTGCAGAATGCAATAAAATCAGATTCAATTTAAACTCAATCTTCCTCACGCATCTCACTTCGGGAATATATATCAGAGTCATAAAAAAACAGTTAAAACTCATTTGAAAAGATCTATGGGAAGTAAATTTTAATTTATGAAGAATTACGTTCTGTTTTAGTATAGATTGAAGGGATTCTTAATAGCAGTCCGCTATGTATGCTAAGTTCAGACCCTACTGAGCTAGAGGCTCTGACGCCATCACATTTATTGTATATTACCCCTCTAAAATATTTACCCGAACAGAATGTTCATCGCATGCCCGATAGTAAACTTATCACGAATTGCTTAATAAACTTATGCAATCTTACTGCCATAGATGGAAGTTAGAATATTTAACATCACTTCAATACAGGCAGAAATAGATTACTCCATCTAACTCCGTACGCAAAGGTCTTGTAGTCATTATAAAACATGATAATTCACCCACAATGAGCTGGCCGATTGGAATAATTGTAGAGCTTTATTTTTGTTATATGGTCAAAATTAAGGCAAAACTGAAAATTAGGTTTGAAGTGTTCATAGACTGTGTCCGCTACCGCTTCAATAGACTGGCTAAAATCCTATTTTTTAATTAAAATATTTTAATTTATTACACGCTTTTTGCCGCTTATTTTGTTTCGTATCTGAAGGCATTCCTTCAGCCCTGGAGATGATGTCAATGCCATTTATAATTATTATAATTTTACGACTATCTCTATGCCAAAAATCAAGTCGATTGGTTGCTTTGTTAGGGCGTCCGCATTGTGAATGATGTAGAAATCACCAGCACCGTAGAACCGCTGAAGCTTCAAAAGGACATTGCCTCTTTATGCGTGTTCACGAGTGTTCTGAAGAGTTCTTCAATATAATCTCTTCCTCTCCGTTCAACTAGAGTACCACGCGGGCGCGACTTAGGTGCCGCAGCTTCACGGTGACTCCTATTGAATCGCCAACCAAAAAACTTTGCTGATCCATATTTGTCATATTATTTCGTATAATATTATTTCTCTTTTCCAATACACAGTATAAAAATAATATATAAGGTTCTCCAAAGAATTCATCCGTACACTGTTCGTTTTATTTCGTGTAAATAAAATAATCGTATAATCGTATAAATAAGAGAAATGCAGATAAATCTATTATTCAGTGATTGAATTATTTTTCTAGGAAATTCTGCGTGTAATCGTATTTAATTGTCTGACCACCAAGCAATACAGTCCAGAAATGAAAACACAGTCGCCCCCTGTATGAAGAGTGTAACTAGGAACACGTACTAGCACATAACGTGTTCCAACAGAGTCCTAATTAGTAGATATCTCTAAAGTCCTAGAATTCCGGTGAATCTGAATTTGAATTTAAATAATTATTAGACGGGATAGACCAGTTAATAACTGATCAACTGCAAACCTGTACACATTAATAAAAATACCATATGTTTCATAATGAAGATTTTCTATTTAAATAATGGAGTATGTACATATATATTTATAATTATACCATTCAAATAAATACTGTGAGAAATATATGTAGTGTTTTTCATTTCAGTTAAAGTACGCAATGATGATGGCGTTGGTCGTGCTGGCCTTTGTTTCCGCATCCGCCATCGCTAACGCAGAACCAGTCGCCATAGAACCTTTAGACACTGAGCCTCAAGTTGTGTGGTAGCTTGGGTAATATAATTAAAGATAAAAGACGTGACAGACATTATATCCTTTTGTTTTTGTTAAAGACTAAAAATAATCATTTTATTAATGTAAATTTATAGATTCCCTTTGATAAAACCAAAAGATATTATACTTCCTTAAATGTTGGCTCATTAAATATAACACTATTTAAATTGTTTTTCTTTTCAACCTTAGTAAGATTCCCTGTTTTTTTTTTTAGTTAAGGTTTAGCGTTATTACCACAATCTCATCTGATGTTAAGTGGCGATGTGGTACAAGATGGTGGTCAAGTGTAACTCCCAGAACACACCTATAGGTACTTGGCGGCAGATTTGCAACTTGAGGGTGGTAGCTAGCCAGGCGGGCATTAGAAAAAGCCCTACCACCAAACAGCTCAAGCTCATTGTCGGTGGATTCGAACCCACGACTCTTGACGCGGCGTCCGTACATACTACCAACTGACCTATCATAGCTTCAAAAATTTGCTTTATTATATAAATATACGTATTAATCTATTATACCTTAAATTATTTGAACTTCTTGTCGCCAGCAACTACATATAACCCTAACTTATTACTGAACCATGGTTGGCTTACGCGATGACAATTTGCTATATATGTCAAAGTAGTTTTAGTTGAGAAGTATATTTGTTTTACTAAATTAGTATTAGGTAATGAAGGGGACAGTTCGCGCAATAATATCAAGATGTATAAATTTATACAGAATCCAATAGTAGAAGTAGCGCGTCGCGCAAGCATTGGTGGCTAACCGAGTGTGCGCTTCTATCGAACCTCGGATTTGATAGGTACGCAGTTTATTTCAGCAACCTTCCATTTATAACACTTATATCTAGCATAGACGGAATATAATATAACTGTAATATTTTGAAAACAAAAATACTAAAAATACTTTCGTAGAAACAATTCCAAACAACTGTATGCAAAGAATACAAAGAAATTATTATTAATTACAGGAAATTTATTAATAATAGATGAGTTACAAATACTTTTGAACATAAGGTGTACACACATATTTGCATATTATTAAATAATGTATGCACTAATTACCTAGTAACTAATGTACGTACACAGGTTCCAACAGCCTTGATATTTTTCATCTTAAAGCATTTTTCGTATAAAAAATCATCTGTAGTAATTGTTGAATTCCTACGGGTTTCTAATATGAAATAAAAAAAATAGCTTAATTTTATGGAAAAATATCAAAGGTAAACCTAGAATATATTTTTTTTTAGTAAATCATTATGAAATTATGCACAATTGTGTTTTCTTTAAGAATAAAAAGCCAGTATCAACTATAATTTTGAGACCACCTTTACCTTACAGACTGCGCTTCTATTACGGAACCTTTCACGGAACGGAATTATTTCATTTTAATTGACATATTTAAGTTTTTTTATCAACAATTTAATATTACATGCACATTATATTTTATTTCAAGTTTATAGTTTTGTAAGTTCTTCAGGTTTATTTATTTTATAACGTCGAATAATTAAACTCAATTACTTATTGTATAATTTTTGCAATCTCTTTGGTTTTCTTAAATTAGTTTCATTGGGAACCTTTTGATGTATTAAATATCTAAATACACACATTTTTATTATCTCAGTGGTTTTTTTTACATTTATTTAGGTAATATATCACAACAATATAAAGTAATAGACCTATAGTAACATATATTTAAAAATTATAACTTAATAAGAAAATTTGTAACAATACAATCTAGATGTAAACAAAGGTGTAGATACAAAAAGGCATTATAATAAAAAAAAATTTAAAAATAAATTAAGAAAAATACATAATTTCTTAATATGAATCTTAAAACAACACATCACTATTTTTCTTTTCATAAGATGATATGGTATTAAAAAATATGTCCACGTCTTTAAAGTAATTGTCGAGTATTGGCAGTATTCCGTCCATCTAGAAAAATGTACTAATATTCCCTCTTCATAAGCAAAGTTATCCAACTGACTTCTTCCATTTCCATCCTATATCTATCTTACCATTTCTGTCCAAAGTCCTTGAACGTGTTGTACATCGACAATTTCCGGCATTTTTAAACCGTAATAACCTATTAAGTCTTTTTAAGTCAAGGTTTCGACTAGCATATATATATATATATATATATATATATGTATATATATATAGAAACAACCTTCACTGTTAGCCTGGAAGGCTATCATAGTTTTACCGGACTTAGAGGGCGAGCGCGAAGAGCGCTCGAGTCCGAGAGGTCGACCGACACATAGTACAGCCTCAGCTTTTATAAAGATAAAAGCAGCGTATTAAGGTTGACGAATTGTTTCTGACTGGTGCGATACAGAAGCTGACGTATCTATAGCGTTGTTTTATCACCTTTACTTTTTTCCGTATATATTAACACTCTAGTTTCAGAAATAAATATCAGTAAATTTCATCTATATTTGGACGATGTCCAACTTTACTAACACTTCGATCCTTCTTCAACCTTAAAGTGTAAAAAAAATATGACAAATGATCTGTGCGGTGTACACTTTTGGAGTGAACAATTCGGACTTGCTGTGAACCCAACGATAACCCAGGTGATAAAAGTTAGTCGGCGCGCTGCCTTACCCGAGTTAGACATTGAATCGTTACCAAAAGTCACTTACTTTACCACTGCACTTTAATATCATATTCATGGTAACAACTTAGGCTTGCACATCTCACAAGATTTATCATGGGCTCAACATATTAGCATAATTAGTAAACAGGTATTCGGTGTTATGCATTCCTTAAGAAGAATGCAAAAGTTTTTACCTTTATTTTCAAATGTGACGCTCGTAAATTCGTTGTTGCTCTTCATCATTGATTATGCCACTGTATCTTACCCTGACCTAGCTGAGGATTTGCACAACAAACTTGATCGTACATTCAATGTACGATCCCAAATTATATTTTTGGGCTGCGTAATTACGGTCACATTTCACAGTTCCGTTTAAAATTAAATTGCTGCATTTGCCGCATATGCTGCACTTACTTCATGGTGTTTTATTTGATCCACGAACTCCACAATATCTCCGGGAACGTTTTTCTTCTTAACAGCTTCCGGTCGGGATTTACGTTCCTTCTACAGCAATACCCTTGTGATCCCTGAACACTGTACGACACTTTACCCAAACTTCTTTACAGTAACAGTCATACGGCTGTGGTATACATTGCCGCATCATATTCAAGATGCCAAAACCAGCGCCAATTTTAAATAACAACTACATTGCCATTTGTATAATAAACAAGACTAAGAGTTATGTTGTTTATCACAGTTTGCTGTGTACATATGTATTTATTATATGTATGTATGTATCTATGTAAGTATGTATATTTAGTTAATATATTTTGACTACATTTTGCTTTTAATATGCTATTCGTTATGAATAATTTACATTTTGTTAGTATATTTATTATTACACTCTTATTTCAACAACTATTTTATTTGCATTACCTACAATGGTAGTAATTATTTCTTACTATATTACTGCTGGTTAGCTGAAAAAAATGCCTCATGGCATTAAGCTCGCCAGTGTACATATTTAAAGTGCACTAAATAATTAATTTATTCATTCATTCAATGTTTCATTCGATTTGTAAACAAACTACAAATTGTCATAACCTAATAATTTATAAATGAAACCGAATTAAATGCCATATTTACTTAACCTATAAATAATGATATAATACCACAAAATACACACCGGCATTGAAAAAACAAATCAAATTGTGTTGTACTGCGATCTCTTCTGTATCTACATATTAAGTTCGAATATTTGGAAATCATAGATAGTATCATCGATATATGATTCAGTTACATTTGTTATCTCATAATAGTTATTTATCCGTTAATTATTAACATAATATGAACCACTAATTAACTAACGAATGTAGGACTAAAAAACACAAAACTTAATTTTTCGGAAGTGGATTATTTTTTAGTAAATGTATTACCATTCGAAGTCTTGACGTCTGTAGATCTTGCAACTCCTTTAGTACCACACTAATAATAATATCACAATAATATTAATTAATATTACAATAACGCGACTCAATTTCCACTTCAAGGGTGGAAAATTATCCTCTTTAAGGCGAATCAGGGCTTTTAACTTTGTAACAACTTTAATGGTGCGTCATTAGGGTCATTATTGAAGCTCTCATAAATACTGTTTGCTGCAACCAGCCCAGAAATATAGCCGAAATTGTTCAATTTAAGTCAAGGAATTAGTTGAATGTTGGTGATAATGTGGTGTCAGCAAAGATGTTGGTGGAAGTCCAATTAGAAAATGTCCGGGTGATTAGTGACAAACGTTTGAAAAGTGAATGGCGAAGCGCGCAATCATAACAGTATTACCGTGGAATCAGAAAAGGCAATAATTTTGTCTATGTCAACACGTTCACTAACAGAGTCACGAATATCCACTATCACATCGGACAAGAGGAGTGCTGCATAAAGTTCAAGGCGTAGCAGGGTGATAGTTTTATTCGCGAAAGCTACTTTAGACTTTGAGCAAAGTAATATTACTTGACCTGTGTCGTGGCTGACTCGAAGATAAATAACGGCACCATAACATTTTTCGCTCGCATCAGTAAAACCTATAAGGGCGATATTTTTTGAAGAATTTCAAATTCCTATATGAAGCGGAATTTTAATTTTTGCTAATAAATGAAGCTCATTTTATAATTGCGTTTATTGAATTGTAATGTGAGCTGGCACCTCATCATCACAGTCTAAATGAGTTTCCAGCATTCCTGTACAAGTAATTTTAATAGCGTAGTGACCGGACCTAGTAAAGAAAGCAGATCGAAAAGTCTCGTCATCACAGAAAGTGTTGTGCGTTTATTTGTTAATTATTTTGCTGTAAAAGTTAGCGCTTATTACAGACTTACTCCAATTGTTCCTAGTTCAGTAATATACTTTGTACCAATTATGCACAATGAAATTTAAAATGTCAACTGAAATGTTATTAGTCATATAGAAATTATATTTTTTGAACCAAATTTGAACAATACCGAAAGGTTACTGCATAAAACTCAAAATACTTGTTATCAACTATTTGTTAACAATATTTGTCAACTGTGGTGCAGCCTCTAGGTTTTCCAAAGCTTCTGGTTCTGCATTAGCAACGGTCGTCACTGAAGCAAAAGCCATTAGAACCCACACTGTCATTATTGCTTACTTCAACTGAAACAGAAGATACTGATACTGTAGGTTTATTTAAACCAAGCGATGCAGGCTCTAACCTAATTCAATCGGACACACGTCATAAGTTAAGCATTATAATCTGATACGACCTTCAAATTTCAGCAATGGAATACACAGTCATTCATTGATGTGAAACATGATTGTAAATTTATTTATTTCAGTTCTCCTCTGACTAACTAACGACTTCAAGGAACTCTATGGTGTTCGGATATTATTTCTAGGAATTAATCATTTATTCAATTCCGGTAAATATTTATTAAACCACTAAAACCAAGCAAATAATAATAAAAAAAATTTTTTTTTGTTTGTTTGTTTGTATGACAGTGATTGCCACAGAAAACATATTTTATGATAATGCGTAACAATTAATTGAACGTAATTCCCGTGTCTAAAACTTCTTCAAAATTAGTTTGCTATTAAGAAATAAAAACGATTTGTGAAGGCATACCTGTATGATACTACTACTCTAGGCATTTTTATATATTATTTTTAAAATTTTATATTTATCTACATACAGAAGGATATGTTTGTTATAGATTTTGTTGATAGAAAGTCTTCATCAAATGATGATGGATAATATAAAAGTGTATAAATAAGACCGGTGGTTACTTACACATTTTGCTAAGTAAGTGTACTGCGATTCACATAAATATATGATAAGTATTGTCATTGTACTTTTTTTTTATTTATCTTATTATTTAAGTAATAATAATAGAGTAAGGAAATAAAAATCTATTAGTAAACATAGTTGTACTTGAAAAATAATATCAGTATGGTTGTCCACAATTAATTTATATCACAAATAAAAACAGAATCTGACAATCGTTTTGTAACATACAAACACAAATAGAAAAATATTTATTTTAAAATGATGATCAGTTTATTTTAGAAAGGACGTTTATTACGAACCTTGGAAAAATTAACAAGTTTATTAAAGAATTACAGATTTATTAATACATGTTATCACTTACGTGTGAGTAGAGTTAGTTTTATCTGTTTAATATAACTAATATACCAGTACAGAAGCAATAAGCCGCGTTGATCACCTTAAGTCCAAATCTACATCAAGCATGACCATTCAATAAAAAATAAAACATCGTGATGAAACCATATGCTAGGGGTCATCATATAATGTTTATAAATCTTTAACCTAGCAACTATCTCTTGCCACAGTTTCTCTTAAAAAACACTTCCCCGCTAAGCTTACCCCGTTATCGTTTTGGAATCAAATCAAGAAAGAGTAAAAAATGTTATATATTACTGACGAAGTTCATATTTGCAGATTACGTAGATTACTACTTAGGAATACATCAAATTTCTAAGTATATATTCTTGTTCATGTTTCAAATGGTAAAAAATACATTTAATTGATCATTAAGAATACGCAACAGGCCGGCAACTGTGTTGGTTTTTATTGTCAAATATTTTCATTATTACTTTTAAGTTTAATATGTATTTCCACATTTCAAACTTCAACACCTATTTTTAATTTTAACAATTTACAACAATTTATAATTAATTAATATAAATAATTATAAAAATGATTGTCTCATCACACGAGAGACTTCACACATACGGCCACAAATATACCTACTTTTTTACGGTTGGTTAATATTAGTATGAAATTTAAATATATTTAATATGTTTTTTGTATCTTTTTTTCTTTAATTAGTGTAATTTCCCTAATATTGACCAACCTAACGAAGTATGTACGTGACCTTCTATGTAAAATCTCTCACTCGGTGAGACAAAAAAATATAATTATTTATATATATATATATATATATATACAGCCCGTTACGTATTCTTCATGGCCAATTAATTGTATTATTTTACCATTTCAACCAAGAAAACGTATATATAAACAGAAACCTAATGTATTCTTAACTAGTAATCTACGTGATCGACAAACATGAACTTCGTAAGTATTTTTTTTTATTTTTTTACTATTCTATGATTTGAGCCCAAATTTAGAGGGAAAGGGGTTCTAACGTGCAACTGTCGGACGACATCTATAGTTGCTTGGTGAAACGTTTTCAACTATAGGATATGCCCTTATAAGATACCCTTGCACCATGCTAACATTAACCCTAAGGTTAATGAGCCACGAAGTGCCATGAAACCAAAAATCGTTGTCAACTAGTTTACGTGGAATCTCTGGCCGGGAGATAACATCCAGAGGATTTTCACCTCCAGATTTATGTAACCAATGTGTGGCCGCTAAATCTTCGTTAATAGCCTAGTTTCGATTAGTGAACAACGTTTGCAATCTGTATACTCGAAGATAGATAACGGCGCCCTAACATTTTTCGGTCGCATCAGTAAAACCTAAAAGAGCGATATTTTTTGAAGAGTTTGCAATTCCTATATGATGATAATTTTTAATTTTTTCTAATGAATTAAACTCATTTTGCATATGTATCCATTGTTAATTTCCATTTTCCATTTAATGTGAGCTGTCATCTCATCACCCCAGTCTAAAATGAATTTCCA
The DNA here is from genome assembly GCA_039707435.1 of Actias luna. NCBI lineage: Eukaryota > Metazoa > Arthropoda > Insecta > Lepidoptera > Saturniidae > Actias > Actias luna. The sequence goes on along the minus strand of JAZHAC010000006.1, from coordinate 7,020,880 downwards.
GCATTCTTGTAAATAGCGTTTTCATTGGTTTTCCATTTAAGCCCTATATTGTAATGCTTAATTCAATGGTATTGGTAAACCACGTTATAAGATTGAACCCTCCGGCTTTAAAAGTTGTATGGATTAGTAATACAATTATTTATTATCGTCCATGTAAAAATGATGCTTAGCAACCCGCGAGGCAGAGGGCCAGCGCAAGCACTCGTCGTTTGCGAGTTGGCACACAACGTGCATTATAAGGTAAGGCGAACATGCTAGGCCGAAGGTTACGGAATTAAATTAATAGGTCGGAATTTCGTCATTAGAATTATAGCGGTAAAGAATACGTTGAAAGTTGTGATATTTTCGAATGTTTTTTTTAGAGTAAATCTAACGTAGTAGTAGTAGTAGACAACGTATACATTTAGAATTGGTTACAGACTAGACTTCTGAAATGGTCTTAGCAGCATTTAAACACTTTATAGGCGGACGCGGACTTACGTCAGTGATTTTGACTGATGGACATACTAATTTCATTAGCGCTAAACGAAAGTTTATCGAATTACACGCTCATTTTTCAGAGATATACAACATATATCTCAATCAAAATCTTGCAGAATGCAATAAAATCAGATTCAATTTAAACTCAATCTTCCTCACGCATCTCACTTCGGGAATATATATCAGAGTCATAAAAAAACAGTTAAAACTCATTTGAAAAGATCTATGGGAAGTAAATTTTAATTTATGAAGAATTACGTTCTGTTTTAGTATAGATTGAAGGGATTCTTAATAGCAGTCCGCTATGTATGCTAAGTTCAGACCCTACTGAGCTAGAGGCTCTGACGCCATCACATTTATTGTATATTACCCCTCTAAAATATTTACCCGAACAGAATGTTCATCGCATGCCCGATAGTAAACTTATCACGAATTGCTTAATAAACTTATGCAATCTTACTGCCATAGATGGAAGTTAGAATATTTAACATCACTTCAATACAGGCAGAAATAGATTACTCCATCTAACTCCGTACGCAAAGGTCTTGTAGTCATTATAAAACATGATAATTCACCCACAATGAGCTGGCCGATTGTAATCATTGTAGAGGTTTATTTTTGTAATATGTTCAAAATTAAGGCAAAACTGAAAATTAGGTTTGAAGTGTTCATAGACTGTGTCCGCTACCGCTTCAATAGACTGGCTAAAATCCTATTTTTTAATTAAAATATTTTAATTTATTACACGCTTTTTGCCGCTTATTTTGTTTCGTATCTGAAGGCATTCCTTCAGCCCTGGAGATGATGTCAATGCCATTTATAATTATTATAATTTTACGACTATCTCTATGCCAAAAATCAAGTCGATTGGTTGCTTTGTTAGGGCGTCCGCATTGTGAATGATGTAGAAATCACCAGCACCGTAGAACCGCTGAAGCTTCAAAAGGACATTGCCTCTTTATGCGTGTTCACGAGTGTTCTGAAGAGTTCTTCAATATAATCTCTTCATCTCCGTTCAACTAGAGAACCACGCGGGCGCGACTTAGGTGCCGCAGCTTCACGGTGACTCCTATTGAATCGCCAACCAAAAAACTTTGCTGATCCATATTTGTCATATTATTTCGTATAATATTATTTCTCTTTTCCAATACACAGTATAAAAATAATATATAAGGTTCTCCAAAGAATTCATCCGTACACTGTTCGTTTTATTTCGTGTAAATAAAATAATCGTATAATCGTATAAATAAGAGAAATGCAGATAAATCTATTATTCAGTGATTGAATTATTTTTCTAGGAAATTCTGCGTGTAATCGTATTTAATTGTCTGACCACCAAGCAATACAGTCCAGAAATGAAAACACAGTCGCCCCCTGTATGAAGAGTGTAACTAGGAACACGTACTAGCACATAACGTGTTCCAACAGAGTCCTAATTAGTAGATATCTCTAAAGTCCTAGAATTCCGGTGAATCTGAATTTGAATTTAAATAATTATTAGACGGGATAGACCAGTTAATAACTGATCAACTGCAAACCTGTACACATTAATAAAAATACCATATGTTTCATAATGAAGATTTTCTATTTAAATAATGGAGTATGTACATATATATTTATAATTATACCATTCAAATAAATACTGTGAGAAATATATGTAGTGTTTTTCATTTCAGTTAAAGTACGCAATGATGATGGCGTTGGTCGTGCTGGCCTTTGTTTCCGCATCCGCCATCGCTAACGCAGAACCAGTCGCCATAGAACCTTTAGACACTGAGCCTCAGGTTGTGTGGTAGCTTGGGTAATATAATTAAAGATAAAAGACGTGACAGACATTATATCCTTTTGTTTTTGTTAAAGACTAAAAATAATCATTTTATTAATGTAAATTTATAGATTCCCTTTGATAAAACCAAAAGATATTATACTTCCTTAAATGTTGGCTCATTAAATATAACACTATTTAAATTGTTTTTCTTTTCAACCTTAGTAAGATTCCCTGTTTTTTTTTTTAGTTAAGGTTTAGCGTTATTACCACAATCTCATCTGATGTTAAGTGGCGATGTGGTACAAGATGGTGGTCAAGTGTAACTCCCAGAACACACCTATAGGTACTTGGCGGCAGATTTGCAACTTGAGGGTGGTAGCTAGCCAGGCGGGCATTAGAAAAAGCCCTACCACCAAACAGCTCAAGCTCATTGTCGGTGGATTCGAACCCACGACTCTTGACGCGGCGTCCGTACATACTACCAACTGACCTATCATAGCTTCAAAAATTTGCTTTATTATATAAATATACGTATTAATCTATTATACCTTAAATTATTTGAACTTCTTGTCGCCAGCAACTACATATAACCCTAACTTATTACTGAACCATGGTTGGCTTACGCGATGACAATTTGCTATATATGTCAAAGTAGTTTTAGTTGAGAAGTATATTTGTTTTACTAAATTAGTATTAGGTAATGAAGGGGACAGTTCGCGCAATAATATCAAGATGTATAAATTTATACAGAATCCAATAGTAGAAGTAGCGCGTCGCGCAAGCATTGGTGGCTAACCGAGTGTGCGCTTCTATCGAACCTCGGATTTGATAGGTACGCAGTTTATTTCAGCAACCTTCCATTTATAACACTTATATCTAGCATAGACGGAATATAATATAACTGTAATATTTTGAAAACAAAAATACTAAAAATACTTTCGTAGAAACAATTCCAAACAACTGTATGCAAAGAATACAAAGAAATTATTATTAATTACAGGAAATTTATTAATAATAGATGAGTTACAAATACTTTTGAACATAAGGTGTACACACATATTTGCATATTATTAAATAATGTATGCACTAATTACCTAGTAACTAATGTACGTACACAGGTTCCAACAGCCTTGATATTTTTCATCTTAAAGCATTTTTCGTATAAAAAATCATCTGTAGTAATTGTTGAATTCCTACGGGTTTCTAATATGAAATAAAAAAAATAGCTTAATTTTATGGAAAAATATCAAAGGTAAACCTAGAATATATTTTTTTTTAGTAAATCATTATGAAATTATGCACAATTGTGTTTTCTTTAAGAATAAAAAGCCAGTATCAACTATAATTTTGAGACCAACCTTACCTTACAGTCTGCGCTTCTATTACGGTACCATTCACGGATCGGAATTATTTCATTTTAATTTTATATTTTTTTTTAATAACAATTTAATATCACATGCACATTTTTTTTTTTAAGTTTATAGTTTTGTACGTTTCTCAGGTTTATTTATTTTATAACGTCGAATAATTAAACTCAATTACTTATTGTATAAATTTTGCAATCTCTTTGGTTTTCTTAAATTAGTTTCATTGGGAACCTTTTGATGTATTAAATATCTAAATCACACATATTCATTATTTCAGTGGTTTTTTACATTTATTTAGGTAACAAACAGCCATTACATATATATATATATATCACAACAATATAAACTAATAGGCCTATATATTTAAAAATTATAACTTAATAAGAAAAATCGCAACAATACAATCTAGATGTAAACAAAGGTGTAGATACAAAAAAGGCAAAAAAAAAAAAAAAAAATCAAAAGAAAAATTCAGAAAAATACATAATTTCTTAATATGAATCTATAAACAACACATCACCATTTTTCTTTTTATAAGATGATATGGAATTAGAAAATATGTCTACGTCTTTAAAATAATTGTCGAGTATTGGCAGTATTCCGTCCATCTGGAAAAATGCACAAATATTCCCTCTTCATAAGCAAAGTTATCCAACTAACTTCTCCCATTGCCGTCCAAAGTCCTTGACCGTGTTGTTCATCGACAATTTCCGGCATTTTTAAACCGTAATAACCTACTAAGTCCTTTTTAGTCAAGGTTTCGACTAGCACATATATTTTTTTTAGAAGGAACCTTCACTGTCAGCCTGAAAGGCTTTCATAGTTTTACCGGACTAAGAAGGCGAGCGCGAAGGGCGCTCGAGTCCGAGAGGTCGACCGACACATAGTACAGCCTCAGCTTTTATAAAGATAAAAGCAGCGTATTAAGGTTGACGAATTGTTTCTGACTGGTGTGATACAGTAGCTGACGTACCTAAAGCGTTGTTTTATCACCTTTACATTTTTCTGTATATATTAACACTCTAGTTTCAGAAATATATCTCAGTAAATTTCATCTATATGTGGACGATGTCCAACTTTACCAACACTTCGATCCTTCATCAACCTTACAGTGTATAAAAAATATGACAAATGATCTGTGCGGTGTACACTTGTGGACTGAACAATTCGGACTTGCTGTGAACCCAATGAGAACCCAGGTGATAATAGTTTGTCGGCGCGCTGGCTTACACAAATTAGACATTGAATCGTTACCAAAAGTCACTTACATTACCATACGATCCCAAATTATATTTTTGGGCTGCGTAATTAAGGTCACATTTCACAGTTCCGTTCAAAATTAAATTGCTGCATTTGCCGCATATGCTGCACTTTTTTTTAGGAATTTTTATTTGATCCACGAACTCCACAATATCTCCGGGCACGTTTTTTTTCATAACAGCTTCCGGTCGGGATTTACGTTCCTTCTACAGCAATACCCTTGTGATCCCTGAACACTGTACGACACTTTACCCAAACTTCTTTACAGTAACAGTCATACGGCTGTGGTATACATTGCCGCATCATATTCAAGATGCCAAAACCAGCGCCAATTTTAAATAACAACTACATTGCCATTTGTATAATAAACAAGACTAAGAGTTATGTTGTTTATCACAGTTTGCTGTGTACATATGTATTTATTATATGTATGTATGTATCTATGTAAGTATGTATATTTAGTTAATATATTTTGACTACATTTTGCTTTTAATATGCTATTCGTTATGAATAATTTACATTTTGTTAGTATATTTATTATTACACTCTTATTTCAACAACTATTTTATTTGCATTACCTACAATGGTAGTAATTATTTCTTACTATATTACTGCTGGTTAGCTGAAAAAAATGCCTCATGGCATTAAGCTCGCCAGTGTACATATTTAAAGTGCACTAAATAATTAATTTATTCATTCATTCAATGTTTCATTCGATTTGTAAACAAACTACAAATTGTCATAACCTAATAATTTATAAATGAAACCGAATTAAATGCCATATTTACTTAACCTATAAATAATGATATAATACCACAAAATACACACCGGCATTGAAAAAACAAATCAAATTGTGTTGTACTGCGATCTCTTCTGTATCTACATATTAAGTTCGAATATTTGGAAATCATAGATAGTATCATCGATATATGATTCAGTTACATTTGTTATCTCATAATAGTTATTTATCCGTTAATTATTAACATAATATGAACCACTAATTAACTAACGAATGTAGGACTAAAAAACACAAAACTTAATTTTTCGGAAGTGGATTATTTTTTAGTAAATGTATTACCATTCGAAGTCTTGACGTCTGTAGATCTTGCAACTCCTTTAGTACCACACTAATAATAATATCACAATAATATTAATTAATATTACAATAACGCGACTCAATTTCCACTTCAAGGGTGGAAAATTATCCTCTTTAAGGCGAATCAGGGCTTTTAACTTTGTAACAACTTTAATGGTGCGTCATTAGGGTCATTATTGAAGCTCTCATAAATACTGTTTGCTGCAACCAGCCCAGAAATATAGCCGAAATTGTTCAATTTAAGTCAAGGAATTAGTTGAATGTTGGTGATAATGTGGTGTCAGCAAAGATGTTGGTGGAAGTCCAATTAGAAAATGTCCGGGTGATTAGTGACAAACGTTTGAAAAGTGAATGGCGAAGCGCGCAATCATAACAGTATTACCGTGGAATCAGAAAAGGCAATAATTTTGTCTATGTCAACACGTTCACTAACAGAGTCACGAATATCCACTATCACATCGGACAAGAGGAGTGCTGCATAAAGTTCAAGGCGTAGCAGGGTGATAGTTTTATTCGCGAAAGCTACTTTAGACTTTGAGCAAAGTAATATTACTTGACCTGTGTCGTGGCTGACTCGAAGATAAATAACGGCACCATAACATTTTTCGCTCGCATCAGTAAAACCTATAAGGGCGATATTTTTTGAAGAATTTCAAATTCCTATATGAAGCGGAATTTTAATTTTTGCTAATAAATGAAGCTCATTTTATAATTGCGTTTATTGAATTGTAATGTGAGCTGGCACCTCATCATCACAGTCTAAATGAGTTTCCAGCATTCCTGTACAAGTAATTTTAATAGCGTAGTGACCGGACCTAGTAAAGAAAGCAGATCGAAAAGTCTCGTCATCACAGAAAGTGTTGTGCGTTTATTTGTTAATTATTTTGCTGTAAAAGTTAGCGCTTATTACAGACTTACTCCAATTGTTCCTAGTTCAGTAATATACTTTGTACCAATTATGCACAATGAAATTTAAAATGTCAACTGAAATGTTATTAGTCATATAGAAATTATATTTTTTGAACCAAATTTGAACAATACCGAAAGGTTACTGCATAAAACTCAAAATACTTGTTATCAACTATTTGTTAACAATATTTGTCAACTGTGGTGCAGCCTCTAGGTTTTCCAAAGCTTCTGGTTCTGCATTAGCAACGGTCGTCACTGAAGCAAAAGCCATTAGAACCCACACTGTCATTATTGCTTACTTCAACTGAAACAGAAGATACTGATACTGTAGGTTTATTTAAACCAAGCGATGCAGGCTCTAACCTAATTCAATCGGACACACGTCATAAGTTAAGCATTATAATCTGATACGACCTTCAAATTTCAGCAATGGAATACACAGTCATTCATTGATGTGAAACATGATTGTAAATTTATTTATTTCAGTTCTCCTCTGACTAACTAACGACTTCAAGGAACTCTATGGTGTTCGGATATTATTTCTAGGAATTAATCATTTATTCAATTCCGGTAAATATTTATTAAACCACTAAAACCAAGCAAATAATAATAAAAAAAATTTTTTTTTGTTTGTTTGTTTGTATGACAGTGATTGCCACAGAAAACATATTTTATGATAATGCGTAACAATTAATTGAACGTAATTCCCGTGTCTAAAACTTCTTCAAAATTAGTTTGCTATTAAGAAATAAAAACGATTTGTGAAGGCATACCTGTATGATACTACTACTCTAGGCATTTTTATATATTATTTTTAAAATTTTATATTTATCTACATACAGAAGGATATGTTTGTTATAGATTTTGTTGATAGAAAGTCTTCATCAAATGATGATGGATAATATAAAAGTGTATAAATAAGACCGGTGGTTACTTACACATTTTGCTAAGTAAGTGTACTGCGATTCACATAAATATATGATAAGTATTGTCATTGTACTTTTTTTTTATTTATCTTATTATTTAAGTAATAATAATAGAGTAAGGAAATAAAAATCTATTAGTAAACATAGTTGTACTTGAAAAATAATATCAGTATGGTTGTCCACAATTAATTTATATCACAAATAAAAACAGAATCTGACAATCGTTTTGTAACATACAAACACAAATAGAAAAATATTTATTTTAAAATGATGATCAGTTTATTTTAGAAAGGACGTTTATTACGAACCTTGGAAAAATTAACAAGTTTATTAAAGAATTACAGATTTATTAATACATGTTATCACTTACGTGTGAGTAGAGTTAGTTTTATCTGTTTAATATAACTAATATACCAGTACAGAAGCAATAAGCCGCGTTGATCACCTTAAGTCCAAATCTACATCAAGCATGACCATTCAATAAAAAATAAAACATCGTGATGAAACCATATGCTAGGGGTCATCATATAATGTTTATAAATCTTTAACCTAGCAACTATCTCTTGCCACAGTTTCTCTTAAAAAACACTTCCCCGCTAAGCTTACCCCGTTATCGTTTTGGAATCAAATCAAGAAAGAGTAAAAAATGTTATATATTACTGACGAAGTTCATATTTGCAGATTACGTAGATTACTACTTAGGAATACATCAAATTTCTAAGTATATATTCTTGTTCATGTTTCAAATGGTAAAAAATACATTTAATTGATCATTAAGAATACGCAACAGGCCGGCAACTGTGTTGGTTTTTATTGTCAAATATTTTCATTATTACTTTTAAGTTTAATATGTATTTCCACATTTCAAACTTCAACACCTATTTTTAATTTTAACAATTTACAACAATTTATAATTAATTAATATAAATAATTATAAAAATGATTGTCTCATCACACGAGAGACTTCACACATACGGCCACAAATATACCTACTTTTTTACGGTTGGTTAATATTAGTATGAAATTTAAATATATTTAATATGTTTTTTGTATCTTTTTTTCTTTAATTAGTGTAATTTCCCTAATATTGACCAACCTAACGAAGTATGTACGTGACCTTCTATGTAAAATCTCTCACTCGGTGAGACAAAAAAATATAATTATTTATATATATATATATATATATATACAGCCCGTTACGTATTCTTCATGGCCAATTAATTGTATTATTTTACCATTTCAACCAAGAAAACGTATATATAAACAGAAACCTAATGTATTCTTAACTAGTAATCTACGTGATCGACAAACATGAACTTCGTAAGTATTTTTTTTTATTTTTTTACTATTCTATGATTTGAGCCCAAATTTAGAGGGAAAGGGGTTCTAACGTGCAACTGTCGGACGACATCTATAGTTGCTTGGTGAAACGTTTTCAACTATAGGATATGCCCTTATAAGATACCCTTGCACCATGCTAACATTAACCCTAAGGTTAATGAGCCACGAAGTGCCATGAAACCAAAAATCGTTGTCAACTAGTTTACGTGGAATCTCTGGCCGGGAGATAACATCCAGAGGATTTTCACCTCCAGATTTATGTAACCAATGTGTGGCCGCTAAATCTTCGTTAATAGCCTAGTTTCGATTAGTGAACAACGTTTGCAATCTGTATACTCGAAGATAGATAACGGCGCCCTAACATTTTTCGGTCGCATCAGTAAAACCTAAAAGAGCGATATTTTTTGAAGAGTTTGCAATTCCTATATGATGATAATTTTTAATTTTTTCTAATGAATTAAACTCATTTTGCATATGTATCCATTGTTAATTTCCATTTTCCATTTAATGTGAGCTGTCATCTCATCACCCCAGTCTAAAATGAATTTCCAGCATTCTTGTAAATAGCGTTTTCATTGGTTTTCCATTTAAGCCCTATATTGTAATGCTTAATTCAATGGTATTGGTAAACCACGTTATAAGATTGAACCCTCCGGCTTTAAAAGTTGTATGGATTAGTAATACAATTATTTATTATCGTCCATGTAAAAATGATGCTTAGCAACCCGCGAGGCAGAGGGCCAGCGCAAGCACTCGTCGTTTGCGAGTTGGCACACAACGTGCATTATAAGGTAAGGCGAACATGCTAGGCCGAAGGTTACGGAATTAAATTAATAGGTCGGAATTTCGTCATTAGAATTATAGCGGTAAAGAATACGTTGAAAGTTGTGATATTTTCGAATGTTTTTTTAGAGTAAATCTAACGTAGTAGTAGTAGTAGACAACGTATACATTTAGAATTGGTTACAGACTAGACTTCTGAAATGGTCTTAGCAGCATTTAAACACTTTATAGGCGGACGCGGACTTACGTCAGTGATTTTGACTGATGGACATACTAATTTCATTAGCGCTAAACGAAAGTTTATCGAATTACACGCTCATTTTTCAGAGATATACAACATATATCTCAATCAAAATCTTGCAGAATGCAATAAAATCAGATTCAATTTAAACTCAATCTTCCTCACGCATCTCACTTCGGGAATATATATCAGAGTCATAAAAAAACAGTTAAAACTCATTTGAAAAGATCTATGGGAAATAAATTTTAATTTATGAAGAATTACGTTCTGTTTTAGTATAGATTGAAGGGATTCTTAATAGCAGTCCGCTATGTATGCTAAGTTCAGACCCTACTGAGCTAGAGGCTCTGACGCCATCACATTTATTGTATATTACCCCTCTAAAATATTTACCCGAACAGAATGTTCATCGCATGCCCGATAGTAAACTTATCACGAATTGCTTAATAAACTTATGCAATCTTACTGCCATAGATGGAAGTTAGAATATTTAACATCACTTCAATACAGGCAGAAATAGATTACTCCATCTAACTCCGTACGCAAAGGTCTTGTAGTCATTATAAAACATGATAATTCACCCACAATGAGCTGGCCGATTGGAATAATTGTAGAGCTTTATTTTTGTTATATGGTCAAAATTAAGGCAAAACTGAAAATTAGGTTTGAAGTGTTCATAGACTGTGTCCGCTACCGCTTCAATAGACTGGCTAAAATCCTATTTTTTAATTAAAATATTTTAATTTATTACACGCTTTTTGCCGCTTATTTTGTTTCGTATCTGAAGGCATTCCTTCAGCCCTGGAGATGATGTCAATGCCATTTATAATTATTATAATTTTACGACTATCTCTATGCCAAAAATCAAGTCGATTGGTTGCTTTGTTAGGGCGTCCGCATTGTGAATGATGTAGAAATCACCAGCACCGTAGAACCGCTGAAGCTTCAAAAGGACATTGCCTCTTTATGCGTGTTCACGAGTGTTCTGAAGAGTTCTTCAATATAATCTCTTCCTCTCCGTTCAACTAGAGTACCACGCGGGCGCGACTTAGGTGCCGCAGCTTCACGGTGACTCCTATTGAATCGCCAACCAAAAAACTTTGCTGATCCATATTTGTCATATTATTTCGTATAATATTATTTCTCTTTTCCAATACACAGTATTTTTTTTTTTTTTTTTTATACTTAAGGTTTAGCGTTATGGCCATAATCTCACCTGATCTTAAGTGACGATACGGCCCAAGTTGGTAGACACGCTAAACCTGTGGAGAAACTGGCTCTCAAGTGCTGCTGCCGGAACACACCTATTGGTATTTGGCGGCAGGTTCACAACTAGAGGGTGGTAGCTAGCCAGGCGGGCATCAGAAAAAGCCCTACCACCATGCTATGGTTTCCTCACGATGTTTTCCTTCACCGAAAGCTCAAGCTCATTGTAGGTGCTTGGGTTCGAACCCACGTCCCTTGACGCGAAGTCGTGCACACTACCACTGAGCTATCATCGCTTCAATAATATATAAGGTTCTCCAAAGAATTCATCCGTACACTGTTCGTTTTATTTCGTGTAAATAAAATAATCGTATAATCGTATAAATAAGAGAAATGCAGATAAATCTATTATTCAGTGATTGAATTATTTTTCTAGGAAATTCTGCGTGTAATCGTATTTAATTGTCTGACCACCAAGCAATACAGTCCAGAAATGAAAACACAGTCGCCCCCTGTATGAAGAGTGTAACTAGGAACACGTACTAGCACATAACGTGTTCCAACAGAGTCCTAATTAGTAGATATCTCTAAAGTCCTAGAATTCCGGTGAATCTGAATTTGAATTTAAATAATTATTAGACGGGATAGACCAGTTAATAACTGATCAACTGCAAACCTGTACACATTAATAAAAATACCATATGTTTCATAATGAAGATTTTCTATTTAAATAATGGAGTATGTACATATATATTTATAATTATACCATTCAAATAAATACTGTGAGAAATATATGTAGTGTTTTTCATTTCAGTTAAAGTACGCAATGATGATGGCGTTGGTCGTGCTGGCCTTTGTTTCCGCATCCGCCATCGCTAACGCAGAACCAGTCGCCATAGAACCTTTAGACACTGAGCCTCAGGTTGTGTGGTAGCTTGGGTAATATAATTAAAGATAAAAGACGTGACAGACATTATATCATTTTGTTTTTGTTAAAGACTAAAAATAATCATTTTATTAATGTAAATTTATAGATTCCCTTTGATAAAACCAAAAGATATTATACTTCCTTAAATGTTGGCTCATTAAATATAACACTATTTAAATTGTTTTTCTTTTCAACCTTAGTAAGATTCCCTGTTTTTTTTTTTAGTTAAGGTTTAGCGTTATTACCACAATCTCATCTGATGTTAAGTGGCGATGTGGTACAAGATGGTGGTCAAGTGTAACTCCCAGAACACACCTATAGGTACTTGGCGGCAGATTTGCAACTTGAGGGTGGTAGCTAGCCAGGCGGGCATTAGAAAAAGCCCTACCACCAAACAGCTCAAGCTCATTGTCGGTGGATTCGAACCCACGACTCTTGACGCGGCGTCCGTACATACTACCAACTGACCTATCATAGCTTCAAAAATTTGCTTTATTATATAAATATACGTATTAATCTATTATACCTTAAATTATTTGAACTTCTTGTCGCCAGCAACTACATATAACCCTAACTTATTACTGAACCATGGTTGGCTTACGCGATGACAATTTGCTATATATGTCAAAGTAGTTTTAGTTGAGAAGTATATTTGTTCTACTAAATTAGTATTAGGTAATGAAGGGGACAGTTCGCGCAATAATATCAAGATGTATAAATTTATACAGAATCCAATAGTAGAAGTAGCGCGTCGCGCAAGCATTGGTGGCTAACCGAGTGTGCGCTTCTATCGAACCTCGGATTTGATAGGTACGCAGTTTATTTCAGCAACCTTCCATTTATAACACTTATATCTAGCATAGACGGAATATAATATAACTGTAATATTTTGAAAACAAAAATACTAAAAATACTTTCGTAGAAACAATTCCAAACAACTGTATGCAAAGAATACAAAGAAATTATTATTATTTACAGGAAATTTATTAATAATAGATGAGTTACAAATACTTTTGAACATAAGGTGTACACACATATTTGCATATTATTAAATAATGTATGCACTAATTACCTAGTAACTAATGTACGTACACAGGTTCCAACAGCCTTGATATTTTTCATCTTAAAGCATTTTTCGTATAAAAAATCATCTGTAGTAATTGTTGAATTCCTACGGGTTTCTAATATGAAATAAAAAAAATAGCTTAATTTTATGGAAAAATATCAAAGGTAAACCTAGAATATATTTTTTTTTTAGTAAATCATTATGAAATTATGCACAATTGTGTTTTCTTTAAGAATAAAAAGCCAGTATCAACTATAATTTTGAGACCAACCTTACCTTACAGTCTGCGCTTCTATTACGGTACCATTCACGGAACGGAATTATTTCATTTTAATTTTATATTTTTTTTAATAACAATTTAATATCACATGCACATATTTTTTTTTAAGTTTATAGTTTTGTACGTTTCTCAGGTTTATTTATTTTATAACGTCGAATAATTAAACTCAATTACTTATTGTATAAATTTTGCAATCTCTTTGGTTTTCTTAAATTAGTTTCATTGGGAACCTTTTGATGTATTAAATATCTAAATCACACATATTCATTATTTCAGTGGTTTTTTACATTTATTTAGGTAACAAACAGCCATTACATATATATATATATATATATATATATATCACAACAATATAAACTAATAGGCCTATATATTTAAAAATTATAACTTAATAAGAAAAATCGCAACAATACAATCTAGATGTAAACAAAGGTGTAGATACAAAAAAGGCAAAAAAATAAAAAAAAAAATCAAAAGAAAAATTCAGAAAAATACATAATTTCTTAATATGAATCTATAAACAACACATCACCATTTTTCTTTTTATAAGATGATATGGAATTAGAAAATATGTCTACGTCTTTAAAATAATTGTCGAGTATTGGCAGTATTCCGTCCATCTGGAAAAATGCACAAATATTCCCTCTTCATAAGCAAAGTTATCCAACTAACTTCTCCCATTGCCGTCCAAAGTCCTTGACCGTGTTGTTCATCGACAATTTCCGGCATTTTTAAACCGTAATAACCTACTAAGTCCTTTTTAGTCAAGGTTTCGACTAGCACATATATTTTTTTTAGAAGGAACCTTCACTGTCAGCCTGAAAGGCTTTCATAGTTTTACTGGACTAAGAAGGCGAGCGCGAAGGGCGCTCGAGTCCGAGAGGTCGACCGACACATAGTACAGCCTCAGCTTTTATAAAGATAAAAGCAGCGTATTAAGGTTGACGAATTGTTTCTGACTGGTGTGATACAGTAGCTGACGTACCTAAAGCGTTGTTTTATCACCTTTACATTTTTCTGTATATATTAACACTCTAGTTTCAGAAATATATCTCAGTAAATTTCATCTATATGTGGACGATGTCCAACTTTACCAACACTTCGATCCTTCATCAACCTTACAGTGTATAAAAAATATGACAAATGATCTGAGCGGTGTACACTTGTGGACTGAACAATTCGGACTTGCTGTGAACCCAACGAAAACCCAGGTGATAATAGTTTGTCGGCGCGCTGGCTTATACAAATTAGACATTGAATCGTTACTAAAAGTCACTTACAATACCATACGATCCCAAATTATATTTTTGGCCTGCTTAATTAAGGTCACATTTCACAGTTCCGTTTAAAATTAAATTGCTGCATTTGCCACATATGCTGCACTTTTTTTAGGAATTTTTATTTGATCCACGAACTCCACAATATCTCCGGGCACGTTTTTCTTCATAACAGCTTCCGGTCGGGATTTACGTTCCTTCTACAGCAATACCCTTGTGATCCCTGAACACAGTACGACACTTTACCCAAACTTCTTTACAATAACAGTCATACGGCTGTGGAATACATTGCCGCATCATATTCAAGATGCCAAAACCAGCGCCAATTTTAAATAACAACTACATTTCTATTTGTATAATAAACAAGAGTTATGTTGTTTATCACAGTTTGCTGTGTACATATGTATGTATGTATGTATTATATGTATGTACGTATATATGTAAGTATGTATATTTAGTTAATATATTTTGACTACATTTTGCTTATTAATATGCTATTCGTTATGAATAATTTATATTTTGTTAGTATATTTATTATTACACTCTTATTTCAACAACTATTTTATTTGCATTACCTACAATGGTAGTAATTATTTCTTACTATATTACTGCTGGTTAGCTGAAATAAAAGCCTCATGGCATTAAGCTCGCCAGTGTACATATTTAAAGTGCAATAAATAATTAATTTATTCATTCATTCAATGTTTCATTCGATTTGTAAACAAACTACAAATTGTCATAACCTAATAATTTATAAATGAAACCGAATTAAATGCCATATTTACTTAACCTATAAATAATGTATAAATAATACCCTAAAATACACACCGGTATTGAAAAAACAAATCAAATTGTGTTGTACTGCGATCTCTTCTGTATCTACATATTATGTTCGAATATTTCGAAATCAAAGATAGTATCATCGATATATGATTCAGTAATTTTTTTTATCTCATAATAGTTATTTATCCGTTAATTATTAACATAATATGAACCACTAATTAACTAACGAATGTAGGACTTAAAACACAAAACTTAATCTTTCGGAAGTGTAAAAGTGTAAAAGTGAAAAGTAAATGTATTACCATTCGAAGTCTTGAATGAAATTGTTCAATTTAAGTCAAGGAATTAGTTTAATGTTGGTGATAATATGGTGTCAGCAAAGATGTTAGTAGAAGTCCAATTAGAAAATGTCCGGGTGATTAGTGACAAACGTTTGAAAAGTGTATGGCGAAGCGCGGACTCATAACAGTATTACCGTGGTATCAGAAAAAGCAATAATTTTGTCTATGTCAACACGTTCACTAACAGAGTCACGAATATCCACTATCACATCGGACAAGAGGAGTGCTGCATAAAGTTCAAGGCGTAGCAGGGTGATAGTTTTATTCGCGAAAGCTACTTTAGACTTTGAGCAAAGTAATATTACTTGACCTGTGTCGTGGCTGACTCGAAGATAAATAACGGCACCATAACATTTTTCGCTCGCATCAGTAAAACCTATAAGGGCGATATTTTTTGAAGAATTTCAAATTCCTATATGAAGCGGAATTTTAATTTTTGCTAATAAATGAAGCTCATTTTATAATTGCGTTCATTGAATTGTAATGTGAGCTGGCACCTCATCATCACTGTCTAAATGAGTTTCCAGCATTCTTGTACAAGTAATTTTAATAGCGTAGTGACCGGACCTAGTAAAGAAAGCAGATCGAAAAGTCTCGTCATCACAGAAAGTGTTGTGCGTTTATTTGTTAATTATTTTGCTGTAAAAGTTAGCGCTTATTACAGATTTACTCCAATCGTTCATAGTTCAGAAATATACTTTGTACCAACTATGCACATTAAAATTTATAATGTCAACTGAAATGTTATTACTCATATAGAAATTATATTTTTTGAATCAAATTTGAACAATACTGAAAGGTTACTGCATAAAACTCAAAATATATGCTATCAACTATTTGTTAACAATATTTGTCAACTGTGGTGCAGCCTGTAGGTTTTCCAAAGCTTCTGGTTCTGCATTAGCAACGGTCGTCACTGAAGCAAAAGCCATTAGAACGCACACTGTCATTATTGCTTACTTCAACTGAAACAGAAGATACTGATACTGTAGGTTTATTTAAACCAAGCGATGCAGGCTCTAACCTAATTCATTCGGACACACGTCATAAGTTAAGCATTATAATCTGATACGACCTTCAAATTTCAGCAATGGAATACACAGTCATTCATTGATGTGAAACATGATTGTAAATTTATTTATTTTAGTTCTTCTCTGACTAATTAACGACTTCAAGGGACTCTATGGTTTTCGGATATTATTTCTAGGAATTAATCATTTATTCAATTCCGGTAAATGTTTATTAAACCATTAAAACCAAGCAAATAATAATAAAAAAAAAAAAACTGTTTGTTTGTTTATATGAAAGTGATTGCCACAGAAAACATATTTTATGATAATGCGTAACAATTAATCGAACGTAATTCCCGTGTCTAAAACTTCTTCAAAATTAGTTTGCTATTAAGAAAAAAAAAACGATTTGTGATAGGCATTTTTATATATTATTTTTAAAATTTTATATTTATCTACATACAGAAGGATATGTTCGTTATAGATTTTGTTGATAGAAAGCCTTCATCAAATGATGATGGATAATATAAAAGTGTATAAATAAGCCCGGTGGTTACTTACATATTTTGCTAAGTAAGTGTACTGCGATTCATATAAATATATGATAAGTATTGTCATTGTACTTTTTTTTATTTATCTTATTATTTAAGTAATAATAATAGAGTAAGGAAATAAAAATCTATTAGTAAACACAGTTGTACTTCAAAAATAATATCAGTATGGTTGTCCACAATTAATTTATATCACAAATAAAAACAGAATCTGACAATCGTTTTGTAACATACAAACACAAATAGAAAAATATTTATTTTAAAATGATGATCAGTTTATTTTAGAAAGGACGTTTATTACGAACCTTGGAAAAATTAACAAGTTTATTAAAGAATTACAGATTTATTAATACATGTTATCAATTACGTGTGAGTAGAGTTAGTTATATCTGTTTAATATAACTAATATACCAGTACAGAAGCAATAAGCCGCGTTGATCACCTTAAGTCCAAATCTACATCAAGCATGAGCATTCAATAAAAAATAAAACATCGTGATGAAACCTATGCTAGGGGTCATCATATAATGTTTATAAATCTTTAACCTAGCAACTATCTCTTGCCAAAGTTTCACTTGAAAATCACTTCCCCGCTAAGATCGTTTTGGAATCAAATAAATAAAGAGTAAAAAATGTTATATATTACTGACGAAGTTCATATTCGCAGATTACGTAGATTACTACTTAGGAATACATCAAATTTCTCAGTATATATACTTTTTCATGTTTCAAATGGTAAAAAATACATTTAATTGATCATTAAGAATACGCAGCAGGCCGGCAACTGTGTTGGTTTTTATTGTCAAATATTTTCATTATTACTTTTAAGTTTAATATGTATTTCCACATTTCAAACTTCAAGATATATATATATAATATATTAATATAAATAATTATAAAAATGAGTGTCTCATCACATGAGAGACTTCACACATACGGCCACAAATATACCTACTTTGTTACGGTTGGTTAATATTAGTAAACATAAAATAATAAAAGAACAAATAAAAAAAATTCACAGTTGTGATGTAAATTCATCATATTCATCTACACATGTGAAATATAAACAATGTGGTTCATTTTAAATAGTTTTTAAGTTTAGTGTTTTGACCGCAATCTCACTTGATGTTAAGTGACGATGTGTCCTAAGATGGAGAACGTGCTAAACCTAGTGGACAGACTGGCTCTCAAGTGCAACTACCGGAACACACGTATAGGTATTTGGCGGCAGATTTTAACTTAAAGAAGGTAGCTAGCTAGGCAGGCATTAGAAAAAGCCCTACCACCAAGCTACGGTTACACTACGACGTTTTTCTTCACCGAAAGGTCAAGCTCATTGTAGGTGGATTCGAACTCACGACCTTTGAAGCGGCGTTCGTACACACTACCAACTGAGCTATCATCGCTTTAAAACGTACATGTGTATTTTAAACAATTCATATGGAATCTTCAGGATATGAGTTCTTTGCGGTTATTAATTGGTTTGATCAATAATAATTTATACATATTTTTTCGAAAAAAAAAAAACTTTATAAGTTTACCTATTAATTTATACACAACATTTATACGAATGTGAATTCTAACAAGATATCCTTTGGCTAATTTTGAAAATAGAGCGTTTGTCCTTTCAGTAAATACAGAAGAAGTTCATTTGTATTCTTTTTCAAAAAAGGAGTAGACATTTAAGAAGATAGAGCCACGGTTATCGCATTGCACCGCTGTGGTAACGCGCCAACAAAGATTATCAACAATCTGCAAAAATTGAAAATTACACTAGAGTTTGTATATCGCATTACCAAAGAATACACTGAAGATTCAAGCTTCGATGATCGTAAGAGGAACAGCCGACCTCGCACAGTAAGTACACCAGCGGTCATCAAAACAGGGAAGGCGTGGATCCAACATAATCCAGTCCGCAAGAAAAAAATAGGCACAATGTCACCTGTTATTAATTAACGATATGGCCCAAGATGGTGGGCACGCTAAGCCCATACAGGGGCACTGTGCAGGGACTGGCTCTTAAAACTGGCCACTTGTTCCGGCTACACATCGAAACGGTTGACCCGACTCAGATGATTATTTTATTGGCAGATAGAAGATGTTAAAATGGGTAACTGTTATTTGTACTATAAGCGCACGAAATAAATTTACAGAACAACTGGTAAATAATAAAATTCTGAATACCTAAAATTGTTGGAACTGTATACAAATAAAACCAAGACCATATAGAAAAGCATTTTATATTTTACTAGCTGCCCGGTGAACTTCGTATCACCTACAAACGACGTTCTTTATTCTCGCTCATACTCAAATGCGGTTTCACCAATTTTTATATTTTATTTACATTTTGATCAGCTATAATCAATCATAAACAGTCATAATCAATCTTTGAGCGGCAATTCGTTAAGATCAATAGAACTGGCTATATCCAATATCGATTCCGTTTTTCACTTATTTTGGTTATTGAATGAAAGTTGTTATAACTCCAAATAATAAAATGACTTTTAATTATATGAAATTTAAATATATTTAATATGTTTTTTGTTTCTTTTTGTTTTTTTCTTTAATTAGTTTAATTTCCCTAATAATAACCAACCGTAACGAAGTATGTATGTGACCTTCTATGTGAAATCTCTCATTCGGTGAGAAAAAAAATATAATTATTTATTTATATGTACAATACTTATATATATATATATATACAGCACGTTACGTATTCTTCATGGCCAATTAATTGTATTATTTTACCATTTCAAACAAGAAAACGTATATATAAACAGAAACCTAATGTATTCTTAACTAGTAATCTACGTGATCGACAAACATGAACTTCGTAAGTATTTTTTATTTTTTTTAAAGTTCATTGTTTTGAGCCCAATAAGGTAACACGGTAAATTTAGAGGGAAAGTGGTTCTAACGTGCAACAGTCGGACGACATCTATAGTTGCTTGGTGAAACGTTTTCAACTATAGGATATGCCCTTATAAGATGCCCTTGCACCATGCTAACCTTAACCCTAAGGTAAATGAGCCACGAAGTACCATGAAACCAAAAATCGTTGTCAACTAGTTTACTTGGGATCACTGGCCGGGAGATTACATCCAGAGGATTTTCACCTCCAGATTTATGTAACCAATGTGTGACCGCTAAATCTTCGTTAATAGCGGAGTTTCGATTAGTGAACAACGTTTGCAATCTGTATACTGGAGCGCGGATCTAATACAGTGTTACCGTAGATTCCAAAAAGGCAATAATTTTATCTATGTGAACACACTCATAGAGTCACGTACAGTCACAATCAAATTGGACAAGAGGAGTGCTGCACAAAGTTTAAAGCGTGATTGGGTAATAGTTTTAATCTTGGAAGCTACTTTAGATTTTGAGCAAAGCAACATTACTTGACTTATGTCACTAGCGTCATGGCGTCATACTCGAAGATGAACATTTTTCGTTCGCATCAGTAAAACCTAAAAGGGCGATATTTTTTTAAGAGTTTGTAATTCCTATATGATGATGATTTTTAATTTTTTCTAATAAATGAAACTCATTTTGCATATGTGTCCATTGTTAATTTCCATTGTCCATTTAATGTGAGCTGTCATCTCATCACCCCAGTCTAAAATGAATTTCCAGCATTCTTGTAAAGAGCGTTTTCATTGGTTTTCCATTTAAGTCCTATATTGTAATGCTTAATTCAATGGTATTAGTGAACCACGTTATTATATTGAACCCTCCAGCTTTAAAAGTTGGATGAATTCGTAATAAAATTATTTAGCTTCATCAACAAACGAAACAGATGAAATATAATCGTCCATGTAAAAATGATGATTAGCAACCCGCAAGGCAGAGGGCCAGCGCAAGCACTCTTCGTTTGCGAGTTGGCACACAACGTGCATTATAAGGTAAGGCGAACATGCTAAGCCGAAGGTTATGGATTTAAATTAATAGGTCGGAATTTCGTCATTAGAATTACAGCAGTAAAGAATACGTTGAAAGTTGTGATATTTTGGAATGTTTTTTTGTAGTAAATCTAACGTAGTAGTAGTAGTAGACAACGTATACATTTAGAATTGGTTACAGACTAGACTTTTGAAATGGTCTTAGCACCATTTAAACACTTTATAGGCGGACGCGGACCTGCGTCAGTGATTTTGACTGATGCACATACTAATTTCATTAGCGCTAAAAGAAAGTTTATCGAATTACACGCTAGTTTATCAGAGATATACAAAATATATCTCAATCAAAATCTTGCAGAATGCAATAAAATCAGATTCAATTTAACTCAATTCTCCTTACGCATCTCACTTCGGGAGTATATATGAGAGTCATAAAAAAACAGTTAAAACTCATTTGAAAAGATCTATGGGAAGTAAATTTTAATTTATGAAGAATTACGTACTGTTTTAGGATTGAAGGGATTCTTAATAGTAGTCCGCTATGTATGCTAAGCTCAGACTCTACTGAGCTAGAGGCGCTGACGCCATCACATTATTTGAATATTACCCCTCTAAAATATTTACCCGATCAGGATGTTCATCGCATGCCCGATAGTAAACTTATCATGAATTGCTAAGGAAACTTATGCAATCTTACTGCCATAGATGGAAGTTAGAATATTTGACATCACTTTAATACAGGCAGAAATAGATTACTCCATTTAACTCCGCACGCAAAGGTCTTGTAGTCATTATAAAACATGATAATTCACCCACAATGAGCTGGCCGATTGGAATAATTGTAGAGCTTTATTTTGGTAATATGGACAAAATTAAGGCAAAACTGAAAATTATGTTTGAAGTGTTCATAGACTGTGTCCGCTACCGCTTCAATAGACTGGCTAAAATCCAATTTTTTTATTAATATATTTTAATTTATTACACGCTTTTTGACGCTTATTTTGTATCGTGTCTGAAGGCATTCCTTCAGCCCTGGAGATGATGTCAATGCCATTTATAATTATTATAATTTTACGACTATCTCTATGCCAAAAATCAAGTTGATTGGTTGCTTAGTTAGGGTGTCCGCATTGTGAATGATGCAGAAACCACCAGCACCGTAAAACCGCTGAAGCTTCAAAAAGACATTGCTTCTGTATGCGTGTTCTACCGTATGTACCACGACGAGTGTTCTGAAGAGCTCTTCGATATAATCTCTTCCTCTCCGTTCAACTAGAGTACCACGCGGGCGCGACTTAGGTGCCGCAGCTTCACGGTGACTCCTATTGAATCGCCAACCAAAAAACTTTGCTGATCCATATTTATCATATTATTTCGTATCATATTATTACTCTTTTCTAATACACAGTATAAAAATATTATATAAACTTCTCCAAAGAATTCATCCGTACACTGTTCGTTTTATTTCGTGTAAATAAAATAATCGTATAATCGTATAAATAAGAGAAATGCAGATAAATCTATTATTCAGTGATTGAATTATTTTTCTACGAATTTTTGCGTGTAATCGTTTTTATTTGTCTGACCACCAAGCAATGCAGTCCAGCAATGAAAACACAGTCGCCCCAGTATGAAGAGTGTAGCTAGGAACACGTACTCCAACGGAGTCATATACGTAACGTATTCCAACAGAGTCCTAATTAGATATCTCTAAAGTCCTAGAATTCCGGTGAATCTGAATTTGAATTTAAATAATTATTAGACGGGATAGACCAGTTAATAACTGATCGACTGCAAACCTGTACACATTAATAAAAATACCACATGTTTCATAATGAAGATTTTCTATTTAAATAATGGAGTATGTACATATATATTTATATTTATACCATTCAAATAACTACTGTGAGAAATATATGTAGTGTTTTTCCTTTCAGTTAAAGTACGCAATGATGATGGCGTTGGTCGTGCTGGCCTTTGTTTCCGCATCCGCCATCGCTAACGCAGAACCAGTCGCCATGGAACCTTTAGACACTGAACCTCAGGGTTACTGGAAGCTGCTTGGGTAATATTATTAAAGATAAAAGACGTAACAGACATTATATCATTTTGTTTTTATTAAAGACTGTAAAAATAATCATTTTATTAATGTAAATTTATAGATTCCCTTTGATAAAACCAAAAGATATTATTCTTCCTTAAATGTTGGCTCATTAAATATAACACTATTTAAATTGTTTTTCTTTTCAACCTTAGTAAGATTCCCTGTTTTTTTTTAGTTAAGATTTAGCGTTATGACCACAATCTCATCTGATGTTAAGTGGCGATGTGGTACAAGATGGTGGTCAAGTGTAACTGCCAGAACACACCTATAGGTATTTGGTGGCAGATTTGCAACTTGAGGGTGGTAGCTAACCAGGCGGGCATTAGAAAAAGCCCTACCACCAAACAGCTCAAGCTCATTGTAGGTGGATTCGAACCCACTATTCTTGACGCGGCGTCCGTACATACTACCAACTGACCTATCATAGCTTCAAAAATTTCCTTTATTATATAATTATACTTAATAATCTATTATACCTTAAATTATTTGAACTTATTGTCCCCAGCAAGTACATATAACTCTAACTTATTACTGAACCACGGTTAGCTTACGCGATGACAATTTGCTATATATATATCAAAGTAGTTTTAGTTGAGAAGTATATTTGTTCTACTAAATTAGTATTAGGTAATGAAGGGGACAGTTCGCGCAATAATATCAAGATGTATAAATTTATACAGAATCCAATAGTAGAAGTAGCGCGTCGCGCAAGCATTGGTGGCTAACCGAGTGTGCGCTTCTATCGAACCTCGGATTTGATAGGTACGCAGTTTATTTTAGCAACCTTCCATTTATAACACTTATATCTAGCATAGACGGAATATAATATAACTGTAATATTTTGGAAACAAAAATACAAAAAATACTTTCGTAGAAACAATTCCAAACAACTGTATGCAAAGAATACAAAGAAATTATTATTATTTACAGGAAATTTATTAATAATAGATGACTTACAAATACTTTTAAAAATAAGGTGTACACACATATATGCATATTATTAAATAATGTAGGCACTAATTACCTAGTAACTAATGTACGTACACAGGTTCCAACAGCCTTGATATTTTTCATCTTAAAGCATTATTCGTAAAAAAATGTCACTCAGACGTAAGCTCACCATATATAAAGTATACATCCGTCCCATACTTATCTACAGTTGCCCCGTATTCGCTCACGCTTCGCACACCAACCTTCGCAAACTACAAGTTCTGCAAAATAAATTCATGCGTATAGCCGTCCAAGCCCCTCCGTACGTCCGTAATGTAGATCTCCATAAAGATATGGATATTCCGTCCATATATGCATATATCAAAGACCTTACAAAGCAATTCTTCGAAAAAGCCGAAGTTCATCTCAACCCCAAAATAGTACACGCAGTGAGCTACAATGCTAATCCGCCCGCCAAAGGTTTCGCGCGCCGGCCACGTAATTGCTTCACTGATCCCGTCGATAAAATAACGAGATTGAACGCACTTCTTTCTACCGTCGCCACCAACCGTACATGTCCACGTACACGCCCGCGTAACCGCCGCCCTCGCCGCCGAGGCCGAGCGGTTAATTTCGCTCCCGCACACCCGCCGCGGCCTCCCTCTGCAGACGCTTGAGCCTAGGATCGATCCTCCGGATAGGAGCCCTCAAGTGACTCTGCTCGCGCGATACAATGACACTCTACATCACTGAAAGTACATCATCACACCGCATACCATCCATGCACACCTACACGTTAAGTTCACGGTTCTGTAAGGGACTACCCCCACGATCCTTGTTTGTTTTTCCCGCAGCATCCCAAGCCGAGGTTCGGCCATTCTGGCACCCTTGCGCTCGCTGCCTCGGAGCTGAGTGCCCTCAGCACTCGCCCCAAAAAGTTCGGTGAAGCTGTCAAAGCCCTTACGGCTAACAGCGTATGTCAAAAAAAAAAAAGATTCTATAGTGCATTTATAAGTCGATTATGCCCATATTTAAAACGCTCACACTGGCCCCAGTCTACGTCAAGCTTTGCTTAGGTGAAATGATTGGATTATTGCAGCAAGGAGTAAGATACGGAAAGGCATCAAAATTGTAATACTTGTTTTAAAGTGAATCCAAAAGGTTACTTTCACTATTATGTGAGACTTACCCGAAATTCGAGTAAGTGACGTTAAAAGCTTTATTTTCACAGGCTTCGACTATGCAGGTCCATTTTATGTAACATCTTATCGCCTTCGAGGTGTAAAGAGCATCAAAGCATATGTTTCCCTGTTTATTTGCTTAACAACGAAAGCGTTACAGGTAGAATTGGTTTCAGACTTGACTTCCGAAATGTCCTTAGCAGCATTTAAACGTTTTATAAGCGGACGCCGACCTGTGTCACTTATTTTGAGTTACGGAAGTACTAATTTCGTTGGCGCTAAAAGAAAACTTGATAAATTACACGCTCATTTAATGTCAGAGACATACAATAAATATCTAAATCAAAATTGTGCAGATTTACACATTCAATTTTAACACAATCCGCCGTTCGTATGTCACTTCTTTAGAGCTTTACCCTTGTAAATACGGTATCAATAGGGTTGCTAAATCAAGATAAAAACTGGAAATTATGTTCAATGTGTTCATAGACTGTGTCCACCAATAGTGTTTGTACTTTATTATGTAGATTTGTATAAATCAATATACAAATACACGACTATAAACTTAGAAATAAAATATACTTTAGTATTGACGGTGTTTTATATCAACAGAAAAATATACATCACAGTAATTTTATCTATACATTTATTAAAAACTGAGATATATTAGATATAAATATATTAAAAAAATATATAACACCGTATTTGCACATTATAAGTTGTAATATTTATAACCGGAAATCTACAATTGTAAATATAAATTAAAACAAAACTTTTAGATTTTGTATTTAATGTATTCAATAACGACCGTTTATCCCGTAAAAAAAAATTGAGGCGCTGATTCTTGAGTTTCCATGGCTTCTGGTACTGCGTTGGCACTGGCTGTGGCTGAAGCAAAGGCCAGTACGACCCAGGCCATCATCATTACGTACTTCAACTAAAAAGATAAACATTACATTTGTAGTTCTTCTCGTTATCTCGTATATCTGTGTCTTTGACGATATTGTCAAATGATATTAGGTGCAGTATAGTTTAACTCTAACGTATATATCAACAAGGAAAAATAGTTTCTAAGCTTTATAGTTTATTCTTAGATTATTTAAGTGTTGCTTACAGAAATAAATAAAAGAAAAAAATATAATTTATTATATATATTATTTATATTTAATTTATTAATAAATAGTCTTCGGCAATTTTAAACTTTTGAGCTGAGCTAATAATTTACTTGTTTATTACTTTTTAGTGTTCATTTTATTTTGAAGTCGGTTCAGGTTTATTCTTATAATATTAGATTTTTCGATCTTTAGTGTAAATAAATGTACCTTATGTACATAAGGAAATCACCTACTGAGTACCATTTGTTGGTCGAACTTAAGATATTAGAAAGCCAATAATTAAGTTCTTTAAAATTAAACAATAGTTTTCAAGTACCTAATTATTTTAAGGATAAAATACTACGTATATTTATTACATAAAGAACACTAAAGGTACTGCCAGCGTTAGGGTGAACAAGAATAGAGAAACTCAAGATAAACGGTATTGCGCTTTTTGAACTTAGAAAACTACTTAGCGGGAGTCACATGATCAAAAAGCATTAACAAAAATGGAAAGATTAGGACAATTGTAAAAAATATGTAAGACACGCTTCGTTAGGTAAATCATATGTAAGTAACGTTTGACAGCCTCAGAATCTTGATCTATTGATTCCTCCACCCCACTTCCACTTATTCTTTGGCTTCGGCTTTTTTTATACCAGTCAAAACTGTATATATACATGTTAAAATAAGCCATATCAGCCCAAACAGAATATAGCTGTTGTAAACCTTTGAGGAGTTCCCTGCCATTATCTACTATTTACATGATCAAATCAGATGTGAAGTACAATATATTTTATTTTTATAGAAACTGCAGGCTATGCCAAGTTTTTATTAAAATCGGCTGACGGGAAGTGAGAGTAATTCATACATATAAGCGCTGTTTATCCATTCCTTCCTTTTTACCACCCTTAGAATAGGAATTTTTTCTTCAAATATTTATTATACCACTTTTAAACAATACTCATTCGAATAAAACATAAAATATTGAAATCGGTTTAAAACCGACGTAAATACGTAAAAAAGAATTGGGTGAAAGTCAAGTAAGTGGTATTCATCACATAACAAATAATCATTAAAATCGGTAGTCAAATGACGAAGATATCGACTAATATACATAAAAAACTACATACAGTTGAGGGCAGTACATCCTCGTTTTTTGAAATCGTTTAATAAAAGCATTTAATTTTTATAACGGGATGTAAGACTAATTTCTAAAGTAATTAATAAACAACATTAAAATTAAAAATACGGGCAAACATAGTAGTAATACCAAATTGCTAGACCTTTACAAACGGTAATTTTTTTTTTTTTAATATTGAAACCATTTTCTCTAATAAATGGGCATAACAATGCCACCAGCGATAAATAAATAACCTACATATTTTTATATATGATAACTTTATCAATCTAATTTGTCATCATTTTAGTAACAAAAATCAAGTAAAGAAATAAAACTGCACGGTTTGCCAAACGGTTAAAGCAGTTCCCTTGCTGCAAACTACTTAGGAATGCATCAGATTCCTGATTATATATACGATTTCTTGGTTAAAATGTTTTAAAAATACAATTCATTGTCTATTATAAATACTACGCAACGGGCCGGCAAATTTTTTGGTACTCATTGTCGTTCAGGAGTAGTTTATTAGTATGGCTTCGCTCGCTAATGATTGTCACAATCTTATCTTATATAAAGAGAAGATATTATTCTTACTTACAAAATTCATGTTTGCAGTTCTAGAAGAATAGACTCTGTTATTACTGTCCTGTAATTTGTGATTATATATATGGTTACATGGCGGAAATAAAATAGAGATATTAATAAATTATCAATTAAAGTTCTAACTAAAGTTGTAACTAAATTGGTCAACGTTCTGGCGCTTTGGTTTTATTTGTTCTACTTCAGAGGTTTCGGAATTCCTCAACATTAAAATATTATTTTATAATAGGTATATGTTTTTTTTAAGTTACGTTATATTTATATAATCAATATCCCAATGAATTTGTACATTTGTGAATTTATCCTGTAATTCTTACAGTTTATTGTCTGTCTATGTGTAAAATGATTTAGATCAAGGATAAGATGCATTTTGACACAAAAATTATACTTTGAAATTGCATACGGAAAATTTGTCGTAGATTTTATGGTTTAATTTACAATAAGTCCAAATATTAATATATAATTTCAAGTAAATAACTAATATGTTATAAAAAATAATGGGTTATTGATTGCAGTCCAACGTTACGTAGGATAGAGTTAACACTGTTTCATAGTAAAATCAAAAGGTATCTTACCAAGAGGTATAAAAAAAGTCACCAAAAATATTTCTCGTATATTTAACAAAATAAACTTGTGCAATATGTAGCACTCTTACAAAATAAGTGAACTGATGAACTCATTTTATCCTTTCCGACTATCAAGCAACTTCTTAGAGATCCTCTTCTGAAATTGGAAATAGTTATTAAGCTTTACATGAAAAGGCACTTCTGGAAACTCCAGACATGAATTTTTTTTAATGTTTAAACTGCTCGTATTGTTTTAGGGAATTATAATTGTTTCGTGACTATAGCGAATAAACCAAAAACATTTCAAGCAAATCTATTCATTAAATAATTCATAGTTTTAGCGTTTGGTTATACTTATCTGATGTAAAGTGATGATGTGGCTCAAGATGAAAAATAATTTCAGTCGACGGAGTAAAATCAAATCCTACAAAAAAAGACACCACTCAGAAAGACCCTTAATGCCACTGATAAAACAAGTGTACATATTGATCAGTGTACGGAAGTGGTGTAACAATTTAATAAAAAAATCCTATAAATTGTGAAGTTATTATGTTAGTTGTTTGCAAAGCAATAAAATGTATCGGGAATTGGAATAATGATAATGTTTTCAACTAATATGCTAAATGTGTACAGCACGTGTACTTGAATACTGTATCAAACATGGAAGGTTCCTTACAGGCACAGACGCCAGCAATACCCGGATTGTTAGATAACTGCAACAAATGATGACGTCCATTGCGACGTATCCATTCGACGTAACAATAGTTGTACCTAGCTTTTTATTGCTTATGTATGATTGAGCATATACGGAGACACGAGAACATCAACAAGTATGTAAGTAAGTATTATTAATATACTGCACCTTGTGAATTCCGGAGCTACCAATTTTTTTTTATAAAAATATGCTTAAAGAAAAATATGTTTGTATAATTCTGCGATGATACGTTTTTGTATAAATCATTTTATAACATATTCATAAATTAGACACCTAAGTGTAATTAGTAACGCTTGGTTATTATTATGAAGCATATTTATGTAATTAAAAACTTAGTTCAGACTACAAATATTTCAGCTAAAATGACTCGTGTCCTAAGGACTCCATATCTATTGATTAAATGACTTATTACAAATTATTCAACTTTGTTTTTGTTTTTTTTTTTTTGTATATTCCTAAAATTTTCTTAAGCCTATTGGTCTTTCTGTCTGTCCGTTGGTATGCTTATAACTTAAGAAACTCTTAACCTATTTCGATTGAATATATTGTAGTGTTTCGATATAAACATTTAGTCTGAAAGACGGTGGTGACTATTAGTGACATGAACAAAAATAATAATATTTTTTTATTTCACACTCTAGTAAAAGGTACAAAAACTGTTGACAAAAGCTGCAGCAAAAACAATGGAAATAAATACATAGTTACAATTTGTGTGAAATCTGGAGTCTTAAAAAGGTACGATAACCTGAACTACAGATATACAGAGCCTCGTTCTCTAATATTTCCTGAAATTCTCTTATTGTTATGCACAAAAAATTAGAGCCAACACAGTTTTTAAGAAATTATTGTTATTAGACTTTCTGTGTTACTGTATGAAAGTGTTAATAACCAATTATAAATAATACGTTTTCTCTCTGTTTAGTTAATTCGTAAATTTCAAGAATAGGGTTGATTTCATTATATATATGATATGATATGAGGATCTAAAAATCAGAAGAATTTATGTGAAAATTGTATATGACGCATTTATTGAAGTGAGTAATATATTGATCGATCGTGCGTGGTAAGGATAGTTTATAAGTGAAAAAGTTGTTTTACAGTAAGAACATCTGAGTGTTATATAACTCTACTTTAGCAAATCTAAACAGCAGAGACAAGCTTACATTCAAAACTGCACTTTGAGCAGGCTCCAATTTTATTAAGGCAGTTTTAGCGGCCCAACCCGAAATGTGATGCAATGTGCATGAATGAGCACTTTATGGCACTTTTTGTTTGTACATTGGAGAGCTTATTATTGGATAGTTATTAAAGGTAAAGAAATGGATACACTCATGTGCAATACGTCAAAGAAAATAACATAAAAATGTAAAAGAAGAACTTTATCAACGCACTACAAATGAAGAAATTGGACTTAATATTAAGTATATCAGGTGCATACCAAAAACATTCACACCTAAAGAAACGCAAGTTGCATATACATCAAAGAAAACTATTTAAAACTAATCTCGTCCAAATAAAAAATAACTTACCGAATAGTTAATAAATACTCAGATATTGTTTTTACAGAAAAATCTTTAAAATGTTTTATGTCAACGCTCGTAGTATCGTTAAACCAAGAAAATTTGACAGGCTTAGATGTATTATTGCTAACCTAAAAATAACTACACATATTATTATACTTTCGGAAACATGGATTAAGAGTGAAGAATAGTCAAAAATAATCCAAATACCCTCATATACCCATTACTAAAATTATAGACAAATCAAAAGGAGGTAGAGTGTCAATCTTTGTGCACAACAACCTCAAACATCACCTATATACTAATTATCTCTGATAATACGTAAATAAATTTTCTCTTAACATTGGCACTTTCTATAAATCCAATAAAATGAATATGGATAACTTACTCGAGGTATATAGCCAACAATTACATGAAATAGAACGAGCAATAGTGATTGGCCATTATAACTTAGACTTACTTAACCCGGATTCAGCGACACGTACTTACAAGAACACTCTAAAAGGGGGCAACTACAAAATTCTGAATAAAATAAGTCCTAAGCATTGTACTTGTGAAACAATCTCAACTAATTCTGCTAGATCACGTTTCTTGTAACTTAGGTGAAAATAATTTTCATTTTGTTACTATGGAATACTCAATGTCTGACCACAATTACTGGAGATCAAGCAATACCAACAACCATCTATTATAAAACAGAAATACAGTACAGTCGACTACAATAAACTTTATCGATGTCTGGATGAAGGTCTTAAAAATTATGAATAGCCAGAGTACAAGAAATTGGTAGTAATATTACAGTCTTGTTTAAAAAAAAGCAGAATTATGAAAGTTAATTTTCTGAATCCTCCACAGCAAGACTGGATTAAAAAAGATCAATTAGAAGAAGTTTAAACAGGTTTGAAGAAAATTTAAGCGAACCAGGAAAAATGTGGCAGCTTATAGACGATTTGTCGGAAAATAAATTGCGTGACAGAACTAGACCGGACAAACTTATGGCGGAAGCTGGTACTATCATAGATCAAAAAGAAATACGTGAAAGTTTCACTTCATACTTTTCGCCTATCGGCTCAACCTTAGCACATATGATATCCAAAAAACCAAAGGGAACTCGAATCGTAGAAGAATGTAGACTCACAAATGAAACGGAATTACAGTTTTTGAAACTCGGAACTACGATGGAAGTTATTACTATAATTAAATATTTAGACTGCAATACTGCATGTGGTTTGATGTTATTAGTGCAAAACCTATTAAATGCGTAAAATATATATTTGCTAAGAAACTTACAGCCTGCATTAACTATTGTATTGCACGAGGTAATTTTTCCTAATGTTTTAAAAAATAGCAAAAATTGTACCAGTTCATATATCAAGTAGTAAATTTGACCAATCAAATTACCGACCTATATCGGTTCTGTCTGTGATTTATAAAAATTTTAAGAAGATTCTTTGCAACCGATTAGAATCTTTCCTTAAATCAAAAAGCTTCCTCTACGCTAAACAGTATGGTTTTAGATCTCAATCAAATAGTCTCGTCGCTACAATTGATCTTCTAACTAAAATTAAAAATAAAATTGATCAAAAACAGTCTTACGTAATATTTATCGAACTTAAAAAAGCTTTTGGTACAATGAATCATGATTCTCACTATTTAGTCATAAAACTCTTGGTCTTCAGCTAGATCAAGGATCCCAGCACTTATCAAATCATCAATCTGGTTGGGGCACATTTTTCTTTTAGCCATATCAGAATATGAACTTGCGTTAATCCTCGTTTTTGTAATTATTAAATCAGTAATTACTGTCATTAACTTATGAACCTTTAATCGAGATGCTCGGGCGGTTAGATCATGTCTGTCAGTAGCTCTTGGTCCTGGTATATTTATATGAATCGCAGTACAATTACTTAGCAAAATGTGTGAGTAACCACCGGTCTTATTTATACACTTTTATATTATCCATCATCATTTGATTAAGACTTTCTATCAACAAAATCTGTAACGAACATATCCTTCTGTGTGTAGATAAATATAAAATTTAAAAAAATATATATAAAAATGGCTACAGTAGTAGTATCATATAGGTATGCCTTCAAAATCGTTTTTTTTTTATTAATACCAAACTAATTTTGAAGAAGTTTTAGACACGAGAATTACGTTCAATTAATTGTAACGTATTACCATAAAATATAATGAGTAAAATATGTTTTTGGTGGCAATCACTGTCATATAAACAAACAAACAATATATATACATATACTAGAAATAATATCCGAACACCATAGAGTCCCTTGAAGTTGTTAATTAGTCAGAGGAGAACTAAAATAAATAAATTTACAATCATGTTTCACATCGATGAATGACTGTGTATTCCATTGATGAAATTTGAAGGTCGTTTCAGATTATAATGTTTATCAAATGACGTGTGTCCGAATGAATTAGGTTAGAGCCTGCATCGCTTGGTTTAAATAAACCTACAGTACCAGTATCTTCTGTTTCAGTTGTAGTACGCAATAATGACAGTGTGGGTTCTGATGGCTTTTGCTTCAGTGACGACCGTTGCTAATGCAGAACCAGAAACTTTGGGAAACCTAGAGGCTGCACCACAGTTGCGAACGAAAAGAAACCTTAATAAATATATTAACTTTTAAATGTCAGTTCTAAAAATATAATTTTATAACAAACAGTCCAAATAATATAACGTCTACAATACAACCAATAATAAAATGTCTTTTAATTATATGAAATTTAAATATATTAAATATGTTGCTTATCGATATACCATGTTTTTACTTTTTTTTTTTCTTTAATTAGTTTAATTTCCCTAATATTAACCAACCGTAACGAAGTATGTATGTGACCTTCTATGTGAAATCTCATTCAGTGAGACAAAAAATATAATTATTTATTTATAATTACAATAGTTATACAGCTACCATTTCAACCAAGAAAACATATATACAAACAGAAACCTAATGTATTCCTAACAAGTAATTTTCGTGATCGACAAACATGAACTTCGTAAGTATTTTTTTTTTTACTGTTCATTGATTTGAGCCCAATAGGGTAACACGGTAAATTTAGAGGGAAAGTGGTTATAACGTGCAACTGTCGGACGACATCTATAGTTGCTTGGTGAAACGTTTTCAACTAATGGATATGCCCTTATAAGATGCCCTTGCACCATGCTAAGGTTTCATCTCAAAGTTTTATTCAGTGAAAGCTTAGGCCCAATGTATATTGTCAACACATTTGAACCTACGCGATCAATTGCTTCGGTACTGGTATGTTTATTATATGAATCAGTTAAGAAAATAAAATATTCATAACTAAGTCTACCGACACCTCAGCGCTTGTTTACTAGTAGGCATTAGATCATCTGCATAAATAAATATATAGTTCTCTCTATACGACGACCATTCTTAAATATACTGATCACGATTTTAAAATAAATACTTTTCGGTTTTAACGTTTGAAGACGATAGCAAGATTCTGTTTTTATTTGTGACTGTGTTTTGTTGCCCAAAAGCAAGACCAAGAAAAGGGTTAAGCCAGTTTTTATTTCTGAAAGTTCGTTTACTGATAACAGATTCGCGTGTTGTGTAGGCCATGCTCCGAACGGTAAATGAGCCATAAAATGGCATGAAACCAAAAATCGTTGTCAACTAGTTTACTTGGGATCACTTGCCGGTAGATAACATCCAGAGGATTTTCACCTCCAGATTTATGTAACCAATGTGTGGCCGCTAAATCTTCGTTAATAGCGGAGTTTCGATTAGTGAACAACTTTTGCAATCTGTATGCTGGAGCGCGGATCTAATACAGTGTTACCTTGGATTCCAAAAAGGCAATAATTTTATCTATGTGTGTCACACTCATAGAGTCACGTACAGTCACTATCAAATTGGACAAGAGGAGTGCTGCATAAAGTTTAAAGCGTGATAGGGTGATAGTTTTATTCTCGGAAGCTACTTTAGATTTTGAGCAAAGCAACATCACTTGACTTATGTCACTAGCGTCATGGCGTCATGCTCTAAGATGGATAACGGCGCCCTAACATTTTTCGTTCGCATCAGTAAAACCTAAAAGGGCGATATTTTTTGAAGACTTTGTAATTCCTATATGATGATAATTTTGATTTTTTTCTAATAAATGAAACTCATTTTGCATTTGTGTCCATTGTTAATTTCCATTGTCCGTTTAATGTGAGCTGTCATCTCATCACCCCAGTCTAAAATGAATTTCCAGCATTCTTGTAAAGAGCGTTTTCATTGGGTTTCCATTTAAGTCCTATATTGTAATGCTTAATTCAATGGTATTGGTAAATCAGGTTATAAGATTGAACCCTCCGGCTTTCAAAGTTGTATGAATTCATAATAAAATTATTTAGCTTCATCAATAAACGAAACAGAGGAAATATAATCGTCCATGTAAAAATGATGCTAAGCAACCCGCGAGGCAGAGAGCCAGCGCAAGCACTCATCGTTTGCGAGTTGGCACACAATGTGCATTATTATAAAGTAAGGCGAACATGCTAGGGCGAAGGTTACGAAATTAAATGAATAGGTCGGAATTTCGTCATTAGATTTATAGCGATAAAGAATACGTTGAAAGTTGTGATATTTTCGAATGTTTTTTTAATAGTAAATCTAACGTAGTAGTAGTAGTAGACAACGTATACATTTAGAATTGGTTACAGACTAGACTTCTGAAATTGCCTTAGCACCATTTAAACACTTTATAGGCGAACGCGGACCTGCGTCAGTGATTTTGACTGATGGACATACTAATTTCATTAGCGCTAAAAGAAAGTTTATCCAATTACACGCTAGTTTATCAGAGATATACAACATATATCTCAATCAAAATCTTGCAGAATGCAATAAAATCAGATTCAATTTAACTCAACCCACCTTACGCATCTCACTTCGGGAGTATATATCAGAGTCATAAAAAACAGTTAAAACTCATTTAAACTCAAAAGATCTATGGGGAGTAAATTTTAATTTATGAAGAATTAAGTACTGTTTTAGGATTAAATGGATTCTTAATAGCAGTCCGCTATGTATGCTAAGCTCAGACCCTACTGAGATAGAGGCTCTGACGCCATCACATTATTTGAATATTACCCCTCTAAAATATTTACCCGATCAGGATGTTCATCGCATGCCCGATAGTAAACTTATCACGAATTGCTTAATAAACTTATGCAATCTTACTGCCATAGATGGAAGTTAGAATATTTGACTTCACTTCAATACACGCAGAAATAGATTAATTACTCCATCTAACTCCGTACGCAAAGGTCTTGTAGTCATTATAAAACATGATAATTCACCCACAATGAGCTGGCCGATAGGAATCATTGTAGAGCTTTATTTTTGTAATATGGCCAAAATTAAGGCAAAACTGAAAATTAGGTTTGAAGTGCTCATAGACTGTGTCCGCTACCGCTTCAATGGACTGGCATAAATCCTATTTTTTAATTAAAATATTTAAATTTATTACACGCTTTTTGCCGCTAATTTTGTTTCGATCTGAAGGCATTCCTTCAGCCCTGGAGATGATGTCAATGCCATTTATAATTATTATAATTTTACGCCTATCTCTATGCCAAAAATCAGGTCGATTGGTTGCTTTGTTAGGGCGTCCGCATTGTGAATGATGTAGAAACCACCAACACCGTAGAACCGCTGAAGCTTCAAAAGGACATTGCCTCTTTATGCGTGTTCTACCGTATGTACCACGACGAGTGATCTGAAGAGCTCTTCGATATAATCTCTTTCTCTCCGTTCAACTAAAGTACCACGCGGGCGCGACTTAGGTGCCGCAGCTTCACGGTGACTCCTATTGAATCGCCAACCAAAAAACTTTGCTGATCCATATTTGTCATATTATTTCGTATCATATTATTTCTCTTTTCCAAT
Source organism: Actias luna (assembly GCA_039707435.1). Taxonomy (NCBI): domain Eukaryota; kingdom Metazoa; phylum Arthropoda; class Insecta; order Lepidoptera; family Saturniidae; genus Actias; species Actias luna. The sequence continues at coordinate 6,983,612 of JAZHAC010000006.1, read as the reverse complement.
ACACAGTATAAAAATATTATATAAACTTGTCCAAAGAATTCATCCGTACACTGTTCGTTTTATTTCGTCTAAATAAAATAATCGTATAATCGTATAAATAAGAGAAATGCAGATAAATCTATTATTCAGTGATTGAATTATTTTACTAGGAAATTCTGCATGTAATCGTATTTATTTGTCTGACCACCAAGCAATGCAGTCCAGCAATGAAAACACAGTCGCCCCAGTATGAAGAGTGTAGCTAGGAACACGTACTAGCACATAACGTGTTCCAACAGAGTCCTAATTAGTAGATATCTCTAAAGTCCTAGAATTCCGGTGAATCTGAATTTAAATAATTATTAGACGGGATAGACTAGTTAATAACTGATCGACTGCAAACCTGTACACATTAATAAAATATCATATGTTTCATAATGAAGATTTCCTATTTAAATAATGGAGTATGTACTTATATATTTATATTTATACCATTCAAATAACTACTGTGAGAAATATATGTAGTGTTTTTCATTTCAGTTAAAGAACGCAATGATGATGGCGTTGGTTGTGCTGGCCTTTGTTTCCGCATCCGCTATCGCTAACGCAGAACCAGTTGCCATGGAACCTTTAGACACTGAACCTCAATTTTTTGAAATTCTGGGGACACCCAGGAACTACATATAACCCTAACTTATTACTGAACCATGGTTAGCTTACGCGATGACAATTTGCTATATATATCAAAGTAGTTTTAGTTGAGAAGTATATTTGTTCTACTAAATTAGTATTAGGTAATGAAGGGGACAATTCGCGCAATAATATCAAGATGTATAAATTTATACAGAATCCAATAGTAGAAGTAGCGCGTCGCGCAAGCATTGGTGGCTAACCGAGTGTGCGCTTCTATCGAACCTCGGATTTGATAGGTACGCAGTTTATTTCAGCAACCTTCAATTTATAACACTTATATCTAGCATAGACGGAATATAATATAACTGTAATATTTTGAAAACAAAAATACTAAAAATACTTTCGTAGAAACAATTCCAAACAACTGTATGCAAAGAATACAAGGAATTATTATCATTTACAGGAAATTTATTAATAATAGATGAGTTACAAATACTTTTGAACATAAGGTGTACACACATATATGCATATTATTAAATAATGTATGCACTAATTACCTAGTAACTAATTTACGTACACAGGTTCCAACAGCCTTGATATTTTTCATCTTAAAGCATTTTTCGTATAAAAATTCATCTGTAGTAATTGTTGAAATCCTACGAGTTTCTGATATGAAATAAAAAAAATTGCTTAATTTTATGGAAACAAATCAAAGGTAAACCTAGAATATATATTTTTTTTAGTAAATCATTATGAAATTATGCACAATTGTGTTTTCTATAAGAATAAAAAGCCAGTATCAACTATAATTTTGAGACCAACCTTACCTTACAGACTGCGCTTCTATTACGGAACCTTTCACGGAACGGAATTATTTCATTTTAATTGACATATTTAAGTTTTTTTATCAACAATTTAATATTACATGCACATTATATTTTATTTAAAGTTTATAGTTTTGTAAGTTTCTCAGGTTTATATATTTTATAACGTCGAATAATTAACTCATTAAAAACTCAATTACTTATTGTATAATTTTTGCAATCTCTTTAGTTTTCTTAAATTAGTTTCATTGGGAACCTTTTGATGTATTAAATATCTAAATACACACATTTTTATTATTTCAGTGGTTTTTTTTTACATTTATTTAGGTAACAAACAGCCATTACATAAATATATATCACAACAATATAAACTAATAGGCCTATAGTAACATATATTTAAAAATTATAACTTAATAAGAAAAATCTCAACACTACAATCTAGATGTAAACAAATGTGTAGAAACAAATTAGGCAATAAAAATTAAAAAAAAATATATCAAAAGAAAAATTAAGAAAAATACATAATTTCTTAATATGAATCTTAAAACAACACATCACCATTTTTCTTTTTATAAAAAGATATGGTATTAGAAAATATGTCTACGTCTTTAAAATAATTGTCGAGTAGTGGCAGTATTCCGTCCATCTGGAAAAATGCACAAATATTCCCTCTTCATAAGCAAAGTTATCCAACTAACTTCTCCTATTTCCGTCCAAAGTCCTTGACCGTATTGTTCATCGACAATTTCCGGTATTTTTAAACCGTAATAATCTACTAAGTCCTTTTTAGTCAAGGTTTCGACTAGCACATATATTTTTTTTTAGAAGGAACCTTCACTGTTAGCCTGGAAGGCTTTCATAGTTTTACCGGACTTAGAGGGCGAGCGCGAAGGGCGCTCGAGTCCGAGAGGTCGACCGACACATAGTACAGCCTCAGCTTATATAAAGATAAAAGCAGCGTATCAAGGTTGACGAATTGTTTCTGACTGGTGTGATACAGAAGCTGACGTATCTAAAGCGTTGTTTTATCACCTTTACTTTTTTCTGTATATATTAACACTCTAGTTTCAGAAATAAATCTCAGTAAATTTCATCTATATGTGGACGATGTCCAACTTTACCAACACTTCGATCCTTCATCAACCTTACAGTGTATAAAAAATATGACAAATGATCTGTGCGGTGTACACTTGTGGACTGAACAATTCGGACTTGCTGTGAACCCAATGAGAACCCAGGTGATAATAGTTTGTCGGCGCGCTGGCTTACACAAATTAGACATTGAATCGTTACCAAAAGTCACTTACATTACCATACGATCCCAAATTATATTTTTGGGCTGCGTAATTAAGGTCACATTTCACAGTTCCGTTCAAAATTAAATTGCTGCATTTGCCGCATATGCTGCACTTTTTTTTAGGAATTTTTATTTGATCCACGAACTCCACAATATCTCCGGGCACGTTTTTTTTCATAACAGCTTCCGGTCGGGATTTACGTTCCTTCTACAGCAATACCCTTGTGATCCCTGAACACAGTACGACACTTTACCCAAACTTCTTTACAATAACAGTCATACGGCTGTGGTATACATTGCCGCATCATATTCAAGATGCCAAAACCAGCGCCAATTTTAAATAACAACTACATTGCCATTTGTATAATAAACAAGACTTAGAGTTATGTTGTTTATCACAGTTTGCTGTGTACATATGTATTTATTATATGTATGTATGTATCTATGTAAGTATGTATATTTAGTTAATATATTTTGACTACATTTTGCTTTTAATATGCTATTCGTTATGAATAATTTATATTTTGTTAGTATATTTATTATTACACTCTTATTTAAACAATTATTTTATTTGCATTACCTACAATGGTAGTAATTATTTCTTACTATATTACTGCTGGTTAGCTGAAAAAAATGCCTCATGGCATTAAGCTCGCCAGTGTACATATTTAAAATGCACTAAATAATTAATTTATTCATTCATTCAATGTTTCATTCGATTTGTAAACAAACTACAAATTGTCATAACCTAATAATTTATAAATGAAACCGAATTAAATGCCATATTTACTTAACCTATAAATAATGATATAATACCACAAAATACACACCGGCATTGAAAAAACAAATCAAATTGTGTTGTACTGCGATCTCTTCTGTATCTACATATTAAGTTCGAATATTTGGAAATCATAGATAGTATCATCGATATATGATTCAGTTACATTTGTTATCTCATAATAGTTATTTATCCGTTAATTATTAACATAATATGAACCACTAATTAACTAACGAATGTAGGACTAAAAAACACAAAACTTAATTTTTCGGAAGTGGATTATTTTTTAGTAAATGTATTACCATTCGAAGTCTTGACGTCTGTAGATCTTGCAACTCCTTTAGTACCACACTAATAATAATATCACAATAATATTAATTAATATTACAATAACGCGACTCAATTTCCACTTCAAGGGTGGAAAATTATCCTCTTTAAGGCGAATCAGGGCTTTTAACTTTGTAACAACTTTAATGGTGCGTCATTAGGGTCATTATTGAAGCTCTCATAAATACTGTTTGCTGCAACCAGCCCAGAAATATAGCCGAAATTGTTCAATTTAAGTCAAGGAATTAGTTGAATGTTGGTGATAATGTGGTGTCAGCAAAGATGTTGGTGGAAGTCCAATTAGAAAATGTCCGGGTGATTAGTGACAAACGTTTGAAAAGTGTATGGCGAAGCGCGCACTCATAACAGTATTACCGTGGAATCAGAAAAGGCAATAATTTTGTCTATGTCAACACGTTCACTAACAGAGTCACGAATATCCACTATCACATCGGACAAGAGGAGTGCTGCATAAAGTTCAAGGCGTAGCAGGGTGATAGTTTTATTCGCGAAAGCTACTTTAGACTTTGAGCAAAGTAATATTACTTGACCTGTGTCGTGGCTGACTCGAAGATAAATAACGGCACCATAACATTTTTCGCTCGCATCAGTAAAACCTATAAGGGCGATATTTTTTGAAGAATTTCAAATTCCTATATGAAGCGGAATTTTAATTTTTGCTAATAAATGAAGCTCATTTTATAATTGCGTTCATTGAATTGTAATGTGAGCTGGCACCTCATCATCACTGTCTAACTGAGTTTCCAGCATTCTTGTACAAGTAATTTTAATAGCGTAGTGACCGGACCTAGTAAAGAAAGCAGATCGAAAAGTCTCGTCATCACAGAAAGTGTTGTGCGTTTATTTGTTAATTATGTTGCTGTAAAAGTTAGCGCTTATTACAGACTTACTCCAATTGTTCCTAGTTCAGTAATACACTTTGTACCAATTATGCACAATGAAATTTAAAATGTCAACTGAAATGTTATTAGTCATATAGAAATTATATTTTTTGAACCAAATTTGAACAATACCGAAAGGTTACTGCATAAAACTCAAAATACTTGTTATCAACTATTTGTTAACAATATTTGTCAACTGTGGTGCAGCCTCTAGGTTTTCCAAAGCTTCTGGTTCTGCATTAGCAACGGTCGTCACTGAAGCAAAAGCCATTAGAACCCACACTGTCATTATTGCTTACTTCAACTGAAACAGAAGATACTGATACTGTAGGTTTATTTAAACCAAGCGATGCAGGCTCTAACCTAATTCAATCGGACACACGTCATAAGTTAAGCATTATAATCTGATACGACCTTCAAATTTCAGCAATGGAATACACAGTCATTCATTGATGTGAAACATGATTGTAAATTTATTTATTTCAGTTCTCCTCTGACTAACTAACGACTTCAAGGAACTCTATGGTGTTCGGATATTATTTCTAGGAATTAATCATTTATTCAATTCCGGTAAATATTTATTAAACCACTAAAACCAAGCAAATAATAATAAAAAAAATTTTTTTTTGTTTGTTTGTTTGTATGACAGTGATTGCCACAGAAAACATATTTTATGATAATGCGTAACAATTAATTGAACGTAATTCCCGTGTCTAAAACTTCTTCAAAATTAGTTTGCTATTAAGAAATAAAAACGATTTGTGAAGGCATACCTGTATGATACTACTACTCTAGGCATTTTTATATATTATTTTTAAAATTTTATATTTATCTACATACAGAAGGATATGTTTGTTATAGATTTTGTTGATAGAAAGTCTTCATCAAATGATGATGGATAATATAAAAGTGTATAAATAAGACCGGTGGTTACTTACACATTTTGCTAAGTAAGTGTACTGCGATTCACATAAATATATGATAAGTATTGTCATTGTACTTATTTTTTATTTATCTTATTATTTAAGTAATAATAATAGAGTAAGGAAATAAAAATCTATTAGTAAACATAGTTGTACTTGAAAAATAATATCAGTATGGTTGTCCACAATTAATTTATATCACAAATAAAAACAGAATCTGACAATCGTTTTGTAACATACAAACACAAATAGAAAAATATTTATTTTAAAATGATGATCAGTTTATTTTAGAAAGGACGTTTATTACGAACCTTGGAAAAATTAACAAGTTTATTAAAGAATTACAGATTTATTAATACATGTTATCACTTACGTGTGAGTAGAGTTAGTTTTATCTGTTTAATATAACTAATATACCAGTACAGAAGCAATAAGCCGCGTTGATCACCTTAAGTCCAAATCTACATCAAGCATGACCATTCAATAAAAAATAAAACATCGTGATGAAACCATATGCTAGGGGTCATCATATAATGTTTATAAATCTTTAACCTAGCAACTATCTCTTGCCACAGTTTCTCTTAAAAAACACTTCCCCGCTAAGCTTACCCCGTTATCGTTTTGGAATCAAATCAAGAAAGAGTAAAAAATGTTATATATTACTGACGAAGTTCATATTTGCAGATTACGTAGATTACTACTTAGGAATACATCAAATTTCTAAGTATATATTCTTGTTCATGTTTCAAATGGTAAAAAATACATTTAATTGATCATTAAGAATACGCAACAGGCCGGCAACTGTGTTGGTTTTTATTGTCAAATATTTTCATTATTACTTTTAAGTTTAATATGTATTTCCACATTTCAAACTTCAACACCTATTTTTAATTTTAATAATTTACAACAATTTATAATTAATTAATATAAATAATTATAAAAATGATTGTCTCATCACACGAGAGACTTCACACATACGGCCACAAATATACCTACTTTTTTACGGTTGGTTAATATTAGTATGAAATTTAAATATATTTAATATGTTTTTTGTATCTTTTTTTCTTTAATTAGTGTAATTTCCCTAATATTGACCAACCTAACGAAGTATGTACGTGACCTTCTATGTAAAATCTCTCACTCGGTGAGACAAAAAAATATAATTATTTATATATATATATATATATATATATATACAGCCCGTTACGTATTCTTCATGGCCAATTAATTGTATTATTTTACCATTTCAACCAAGAAAACGTATATATAAACAGAAACCTAATGTATTCTTAACTAGTAATCTACGTGATCGACAAACATGAACTTCGTAAGTATTTTTTTTTATTTTTTTACTATTCTATGATTTGAGCCCAAATTTAGAGGGAAAGGGGTTCTAACGTGCAACTGTCGGACGACATCTATAGTTGCTTGGTGAAACGTTTTCAACTATAGGATATGCCCTTATAAGATACCCTTGCACCATGCTAACATTAACCCTAAGGTTAATGAGCCACGAAGTGCCATGAAACCAAAAATCGTTGTCAACTAGTTTACGTGGAATCTCTGGCCGGGAGATAACATCCAGAGGATTTTCACCTCCAGATTTATGTAACCAATGTGTGGCCGCTAAATCTTCGTTAATAGCGGAGTTTCGATTAGTGAACAACGTTTGCAATCTGTATACTCGAAGATAGATAACGGCACCCTAACATTTTTCGGTCGCATCAGTAAAACCTAAAAGAGCGATATTTTTTGAAGAGTTTGCAATTCCTATATGATGATAATTTTTATTTTTTTCTAATGAATTAAACTCATTTTGCATATGTATCCATTGTTAATTTCCATTTTCCATTTAATGTGAGCTGTCATCTCATCACCCCAGTCTAAAATGAATTTCCAGCATTCTTGTAAATAGCGTTTTCATTGGTTTTCCATTTAAGCCCTATATTGTAATGCTTAATTCAATGGTATTGGTAAACCACGTTATAAGATTGAACCCTCCGGCTTTAAAAGTTGTATGGATTAGTAATACAATTATTTATTATCGTCCATGTAAAAATGATGCTTAGCAACCCGCGAGGCAGAGGGCCAGCGCAAGCACTCGTCGTTTGCGAGTTGGCACACAACGTGCATTATAAGGTAAGGCGAACATGCTAGGCCGAAGGTTACGGAATTAAATTAATAGGTCGGAATTTCGTCATTAGAATTATAGCGGTAAAGAATACGTTGAAAGTTGTGATATTTTCGAATGTTTTTTTTAGAGTAAATCTAACGTAGTAGTAGTAGTAGACAACGTATACATTTAGAATTGGTTACAGACTAGACTTCTGAAATGGTCTTAGCAGCATTTAAACACTTTATAGGCGGACGCGGACTTACGTCAGTGATTTTGACTGATGGACATACTAATTTCATTAGCGCTAAACGAAAGTTTATCGAATTACACGCTCATTTTTCAGAGATATACAACATATATCTCAATCAAAATCTTGCAGAATGCAATAAAATCAGATTCAATTTAAACTCAATCTTCCTCACGCATCTCACTTCGGGAATATATATCAGAGTCATAAAAAAACAGTTAAAACTCATTTGAAAAGATCTATGGGAAGTAAATTTTAATTTATGAAGAATTACGTTCTGTTTTAGTATAGATTGAAGGGATTCTTAATAGCAGTCCGCTATGTATGCTAAGTTCAGACCCTACTGAGCTAGAGGCTCTGACGCCATCACATTTATTGTATATTACCCCTCTAAAATATTTACCCGAACAGAATGTCCATCGCATGCCCGATAGTAAACTTATCACGAATTGCTTAATAAACTTATGCAATCTTACTGCCATAGATGGAAGTTAGAATATTTAACATCACTTCAATACAGGCAGAAATAGATTACTCCATCTAACTCCGTACGCAAAGGTCTTGTAGTCATTATAAAACATGATAATTCACCCACAATGAGCTGGCCGATTGTAATCATTGTAGAGGTTTATTTTTGTAATATGTTCAAAATTAAGGCAAAACTGAAAATTAGGTTTGAAGTGTTCATAGACTGTGTCCGCTACCGCTTCAATAGACTGGCTAAAATCCTATTTTTTAATTAAAATATTTTAATTTATTACACGCTTTTTGCCGCTTATTTTGTTTCGTATCTGAAGGCATTCCTTCAGCCCTGGAGATGATGTCAATGCCATTTATAATTATTATAATTTTACGACTATCTCTATGCCAAAAATCAAGTCGATTGGTTGCTTTGTTAGGGCGTCCGCATTGTGAATGATGTAGAAATCACCAGCACCGTAGAACCGCTGAAGCTTCAAAAGGACATTGCCTCTTTATGCGTGTTCACGAGTGTTCTGAAGAGTTCTTCAATATAATCTCTTCCTCTCCGTTCAACTAGAGTACCACGCGGGCGCGACTTAGGTGCCGCAGCTTCACGGTGACTCCTATTGAATCGCCAACCAAAAAACTTTGCTGATCCATATTTGTCATATTATTTCGTATAATATTATTTCTCTTTTCCAATACACAGTATAAAAATAATATATAAGGTTCTCCAAAGAATTCATCCGTACACTGTTCGTTTTATTTCGTGTAAATAAAATAATCGTATAATCGTATAAATAAGAGAAATGCAGATAAATCTATTATTCAGTGATTGAATTATTTTTCTAGGAAATTCTGCGTGTAATCGTATTTAATTGTCTGACCACCAAGCAATACAGTCCAGAAATGAAAACACAGTCGCCCCCTGTATGAAGAGTGTAACTAGGAACACGTACTAGCACATAACGTGTTCCAACAGAGTCCTAATTAGTAGATATCTCTAAAGTCCTAGAATTCCGGTGAATCTGAATTTGAATTTAAATAATTATTAGACGGGATAGACCAGTTAATAACTGATCAACTGCAAACCTGTACACATTAATAAAAATACCATATGTTTCATAATGAAGATTTTCTATTTAAATAATGGAGTATGTACATATATATTTATAATTATACCATTCAAATAAATACTGTGAGAAATATATGTAGTGTTTTTCATTTCAGTTAAAGTACGCAATGATGATGGCGTTGGTCGTGCTGGCCTTTGTTTCCGCATCCGCCATCGCTAACGCAGAACCAGTCGCCATAGAACCTTTAGACACTGAGCCTCAGGTTGTGTGGTAGCTTGGGTAATATAATTAAAGATAAAAGACGTGACAGACATTATATCATTTTGTTTTTGTTAAAGACTAAAAATAATCATTTTATTAATGTAAATTTATAGATTCCCTTTGATAAAACCAAAAGATATTATACTTCCTTAAATGTTGGCTCATTAAATATAACACTATTTAAATTGTTTTTCTTTTCAACCTTAGTAAGATTCCCTGTTTTTTTTTTTAGTTAAGGTTTAGCGTTATTACCACAATCTCATCTGATGTTAAGTGGCGATGTGGTACAAGATGGTGGTCAAGTGTAACTCCCAGAACACACCTATAGGTACTTGGCGGCAGATTTGCAACTTGAGGGTGGTAGCTAGCCAGGCGGGCATTAGAAAAAGCCCTACCACCAAACAGCTCAAGCTCATTGTCGGTGGATTCGAACCCACGACTCTTGACGCGGCGTCCGTACATACTACCAACTGACCTATCATAGCTTCAAAAATTTGCTTTATTATATAAATATACGTATTAATCTATTATACCTTAAATTATTTGAACTTCTTGTCGCCAGCAACTACATATAACCCTAACTTATTACTGAACCATGGTTGGCTTACGCGATGACAATTTGCTATATATGTCAAAGTAGTTTTAGTTGAGAAGTATATTTGTTCTACTAAATTAGTATTAGGTAATGAAGGGGACAGTTCGCGCAATAATATCAAGATGTATAAATTTATACAGAATCCAATAGTAGAAGTAGCGCGTCGCGCAAGCATTGGTGGCTAACCGAGTGTGCGCTTCTATCGAACCTCGGATTTGATAGGTACGCAGTTTATTTCAGCAACCTTCCATTTATAACACTTATATCTAGCATAGACGGAATATAATATAACTGTAATATTTTGAAAACAAAAATACTAAAAATACTTTCGTAGAAACAATTCCAAACAACTGTATGCAAAGAATACAAAGAAATTATTATTATTTACAGGAAATTTATTAATAATAGATGAGTTACAAATACTTTTGAACATAAGGTGTACACACATATTTGCATATTATTAAATAATGTATGCACTAATTACCTAGTAACTAATGTACGTACACAGGTTCCAACAGCCTTGATATTTTTCATCTTAAAGCATTTTTCGTATAAAAAATCATCTGTAGTAATTGTTGAATTCCTACGGGTTTCTAATATGAAATAAAAAAAATAGCTTAATTTTATGGAAAAATATCAAAGGTAAACCTAGAATATATTTTTTTTTTAGTAAATCATTATGAAATTATGCACAATTGTGTTTTCTTTAAGAATAAAAAGCCAGTATCAACTATAATTTTGAGACCAACCTTACCTTACAGTCTGCGCTTCTATTACGGTACCATTCACGGAACGGAATTATTTCATTTTAATTTTATATTTTTTTTAATAACAATTTAATATCACATGCACATATTTTTTTTTAAGTTTATAGTTTTGTACGTTTCTCAGGTTTATTTATTTTATAACGTCGAATAATTAAACTCAATTACTTATTGTATAAATTTTGCAATCTCTTTGGTTTTCTTAAATTAGTTTCATTGGGAACCTTTTGATGTATTAAATATCTAAATCACACATATTCATTATTTCAGTGGTTTTTTACATTTATTTAGGTAACAAACAGCCATTACATATATATATATATATATCACAACAATATAAACTAATAGGCCTATATATTTAAAAATTATAACTTAATAAGAAAAATCGCAACAATACAATCTAGATGTAAACAAAGGTGTAGATACAAAAAAGGCAAAAAAATAAAAAAAAAAATCAAAAGAAAAATTCAGAAAAATACATAATTTCTTAATATGAATCTATAAACAACACATCACCATTTTTCTTTTTATAAGATGATATGGAATTAGAAAATATGTCTACGTCTTTAAAATAATTGTCGAGTATTGGCAGTATTCCGTCCATCTGGAAAAATGCACAAATATTCCCTCTTCATAAGCAAAGTTATCCAACTAACTTCTCCCATTGCCGTCCAAAGTCCTTGACCGTGTTGTTCATCGACAATTTCCGGCATTTTTAAACCGTAATAACCTACTAAGTCCTTTTTAGTCAAGGTTTCGACTAGCACATATATTTTTTTTAGAAGGAACCTTCACTGTCAGCCTGAAAGGCTTTCATAGTTTTACTGGACTAAGAAGGCGAGCGCGAAGGGCGCTCGAGTCCGAGAGGTCGACCGACACATAGTACAGCCTCAGCTTTTATAAAGATAAAAGCAGCGTATTAAGGTTGACGAATTGTTTCTGACTGGTGTGATACAGTAGCTGACGTACCTAAAGCGTTGTTTTATCACCTTTACATTTTTCTGTATATATTAACACTCTAGTTTCAGAAATATATCTCAGTAAATTTCATCTATATGTGGACGATGTCCAACTTTACCAACACTTCGATCCTTCATCAACCTTACAGTGTATAAAAAATATGACAAATGATCTGAGCGGTGTACACTTGTGGACTGAACAATTCGGACTTGCTGTGAACCCAACGAAAACCCAGGTGATAATAGTTTGTCGGCGCGCTGGCTTATACAAATTAGACATTGAATCGTTACTAAAAGTCACTTACAATACCATACGATCCCAAATTATATTTTTGGCCTGCTTAATTAAGGTCACATTTCACAGTTCCGTTTAAAATTAAATTGCTGCATTTGCCACATATGCTGCACTTTTTTTAGGAATTTTTATTTGATCCACGAACTCCACAATATCTCCGGGCACGTTTTTCTTCATAACAGCTTCCGGTCGGGATTTACGTTCCTTCTACAGCAATACCCTTGTGATCCCTGAACACAGTACGACACTTTACCCAAACTTCTTTACAATAACAGTCATACGGCTGTGGAATACATTGCCGCATCATATTCAAGATGCCAAAACCAGCGCCAATTTTAAATAACAACTACATTTCTATTTGTATAATAAACAAGAGTTATGTTGTTTATCACAGTTTGCTGTGTACATATGTATGTATGTATGTATTATATGTATGTACGTATATATGTAAGTATGTATATTTAGTTAATATATTTTGACTACATTTTGCTTATTAATATGCTATTCGTTATGAATAATTTATATTTTGTTAGTATATTTATTATTACACTCTTATTTCAACAACTATTTTATTTGCATTACCTACAATGGTAGTAATTATTTCTTACTATATTACTGCTGGTTAGCTGAAATAAAAGCCTCATGGCATTAAGCTCGCCAGTGTACATATTTAAAGTGCAATAAATAATTAATTTATTCATTCATTCAATGTTTCATTCGATTTGTAAACAAACTACAAATTGTCATAACCTAATAATTTATAAATGAAACCGAATTAAATGCCATATTTACTTAACCTATAAATAATGTATAAATAATACCCTAAAATACACACCGGTATTGAAAAAACAAATCAAATTGTGTTGTACTGCGATCTCTTCTGTATCTACATATTATGTTCGAATATTTCGAAATCAAAGATAGTATCATCGATATATGATTCAGTAATTTTTTTTATCTCATAATAGTTATTTATCCGTTAATTATTAACATAATATGAACCACTAATTAACTAACGAATGTAGGACTTAAAACACAAAACTTAATCTTTCGGAAGTGTAAAAGTGTAAAAGTGAAAAGTAAATGTATTACCATTCGAAGTCTTGAATGAAATTGTTCAATTTAAGTCAAGGAATTAGTTTAATGTTGGTGATAATATGGTGTCAGCAAAGATGTTAGTAGAAGTCCAATTAGAAAATGTCCGGGTGATTAGTGACAAACGTTTGAAAAGTGTATGGCGAAGCGCGGACTCATAACAGTATTACCGTGGTATCAGAAAAAGCAATAATTTTGTCTATGTCAACACGTTCACTAACAGAGTCACGAATATCCACTATCACATCGGACAAGAGGAGTGCTGCATAAAGTTCAAGGCGTAGCAGGGTGATAGTTTTATTCGCGAAAGCTACTTTAGACTTTGAGCAAAGTAATATTACTTGACCTGTGTCGTGGCTGACTCGAAGATAAATAACGGCACCATAACATTTTTCGCTCGCATCAGTAAAACCTATAAGGGCGATATTTTTTGAAGAATTTCAAATTCCTATATGAAGCGGAATTTTAATTTTTGCTAATAAATGAAGCTCATTTTATAATTGCGTTCATTGAATTGTAATGTGAGCTGGCACCTCATCATCACTGTCTAAATGAGTTTCCAGCATTCTTGTACAAGTAATTTTAATAGCGTAGTGACCGGACCTAGTAAAGAAAGCAGATCGAAAAGTCTCGTCATCACAGAAAGTGTTGTGCGTTTATTTGTTAATTATTTTGCTGTAAAAGTTAGCGCTTATTACAGATTTACTCCAATCGTTCATAGTTCAGAAATATACTTTGTACCAACTATGCACATTAAAATTTATAATGTCAACTGAAATGTTATTACTCATATAGAAATTATATTTTTTGAATCAAATTTGAACAATACTGAAAGGTTACTGCATAAAACTCAAAATATATGCTATCAACTATTTGTTAACAATATTTGTCAACTGTGGTGCAGCCTGTAGGTTTTCCAAAGCTTCTGGTTCTGCATTAGCAACGGTCGTCACTGAAGCAAAAGCCATTAGAACGCACACTGTCATTATTGCTTACTTCAACTGAAACAGAAGATACTGATACTGTAGGTTTATTTAAACCAAGCGATGCAGGCTCTAACCTAATTCATTCGGACACACGTCATAAGTTAAGCATTATAATCTGATACGACCTTCAAATTTCAGCAATGGAATACACAGTCATTCATTGATGTGAAACATGATTGTAAATTTATTTATTTTAGTTCTTCTCTGACTAATTAACGACTTCAAGGGACTCTATGGTTTTCGGATATTATTTCTAGGAATTAATCATTTATTCAATTCCGGTAAATGTTTATTAAACCATTAAAACCAAGCAAATAATAATAAAAAAAAAAAAACTGTTTGTTTGTTTATATGAAAGTGATTGCCACAGAAAACATATTTTATGATAATGCGTAACAATTAATCGAACGTAATTCCCGTGTCTAAAACTTCTTCAAAATTAGTTTGCTATTAAGAAAAAAAAAACGATTTGTGATAGGCATTTTTATATATTATTTTTAAAATTTTATATTTATCTACATACAGAAGGATATGTTCGTTATAGATTTTGTTGATAGAAAGCCTTCATCAAATGATGATGGATAATATAAAAGTGTATAAATAAGCCCGGTGGTTACTTACATATTTTGCTAAGTAAGTGTACTGCGATTCATATAAATATATGATAAGTATTGTCATTGTACTTTTTTTTATTTATCTTATTATTTAAGTAATAATAATAGAGTAAGGAAATAAAAATCTATTAGTAAACACAGTTGTACTTCAAAAATAATATCAGTATGGTTGTCCACAATTAATTTATATCACAAATAAAAACAGAATCTGACAATCGTTTTGTAACATACAAACACAAATAGAAAAATATTTATTTTAAAATGATGATCAGTTTATTTTAGAAAGGACGTTTATTACGAACCTTGGAAAAATTAACAAGTTTATTAAAGAATTACAGATTTATTAATACATGTTATCAATTACGTGTGAGTAGAGTTAGTTATATCTGTTTAATATAACTAATATACCAGTACAGAAGCAATAAGCCGCGTTGATCACCTTAAGTCCAAATCTACATCAAGCATGAGCATTCAATAAAAAATAAAACATCGTGATGAAACCTATGCTAGGGGTCATCATATAATGTTTATAAATCTTTAACCTAGCAACTATCTCTTGCCAAAGTTTCACTTGAAAATCACTTCCCCGCTAAGATCGTTTTGGAATCAAATAAATAAAGAGTAAAAAATGTTATATATTACTGACGAAGTTCATATTCGCAGATTACGTAGATTACTACTTAGGAATACATCAAATTTCTCAGTATATATACTTTTTCATGTTTCAAATGGTAAAAAATACATTTAATTGATCATTAAGAATACGCAGCAGGCCGGCAACTGTGTTGGTTTTTATTGTCAAATATTTTCATTATTACTTTTAAGTTTAATATGTATTTCCACATTTCAAACTTCAAGATATATATATATAATATATTAATATAAATAATTATAAAAATGAGTGTCTCATCACATGAGAGACTTCACACATACGGCCACAAATATACCTACTTTGTTACGGTTGGTTAATATTAGTAAACATAAAATAATAAAAGAACAAATAAAAAAAATTCACAGTTGTGATGTAAATTCATCATATTCATCTACACATGTGAAATATAAACAATGTGGTTCATTTTAAATAGTTTTTAAGTTTAGTGTTTTGACCGCAATCTCACTTGATGTTAAGTGACGATGTGTCCTAAGATGGAGAACGTGCTAAACCTAGTGGACGGACTGGCTCTCAAGTGCAACTACCGGAACACACGTATAGGTATTTGGCGGCAGATTTTAACTTAAAGAAGGTAGCTAGCTAGGCAGGCATTAGAAAAAGCCCTACCACCAAGCTACGGTTACACTACGACGTTTTTCTTCACCGAAAGGTCAAGCTCATTGTAGGTGGATTCGAACTCACGACCTTTGAAGCGGCGTTCGTACACACTACCAACTGAGCTATCATCGCTTTAAAACGTACATGTGTATTTTAAACAATTCATATGGAATCTTCAGGATATGAGTTCTTTGCGGTTATTAATTGGTTTGATCAATAATAATTAATACATATTTTTTCGAAAAAAAAAAAACTTTATAAGTTTACCTATTAATTTATACACAACATTTATACGAATGTGAATTCTAACAAGATATCCTTTGGCTAATTTTGAAAATAGAGCGTTTGTCCTTTCAGTAAATACAGAAGAAGTTAATTTGTATTCTTTTTCAAAAAAGGAGTAGACATTTAAGAAGATAGAGCCACGGTTATCGCATTGCACCGCTGTGGTAACGCGCCAACAAAGATTATCAACAATCTGCAAAAATTGAAAATTACACTAGAGTTTGTATATCGCATTACCAAAGAATACACTGAAGATTCAAGCTTCGATGATCGTAAGAGGAACAGCCGACCTCGCACAGTAAGTACACCAGCGGTCATCAAAACAGGGAAGGCGTGGATCCAACATAATCCAGTCCGCAAGAAAAAAATAGGCACAATGTCACCTGTTATTAATTAACGATATGGCCCAAGATGGTGGACACGCTAAGCCCATACAGGGGCACTGTGCAGGGACTGGCTCTTAAAACTGGCCGCTTGTTCCGGCTACACATCGAAACGGTTGACCCGACTTAGATGATTATTTTATTGGCAGATAGAAGATGTTAAAATGGGTAACTGTTATTTGTACTATAAGCGCACGAAATAAATTTACAGAACAACTGGTAAATAATAAAATTCTGAATACCTAAAATTGTTGGAACTGTATACAAATAAAACCAAGACCATATAGAAAAGCATTTTATATTTTACTAGCTGCCCGGTGAACTTCGTATCACCTACAAACGACGTTCTTTATTTTCGCTCATACTCAAATGCGGTTTCACCAATTTTTATATTTTATTTACATTTTGATCAGCTATAATCAATCATAAACAATCATAATCAATCTTTGAGCGGCAATTCGTTAAGATCAATAGAACTGGCTATATCCAATATCGATTCCGTTTTTCACTTATTTTGGTTATTGAATGAAAGTTGTTATAACTCCAAATAATAAAATGACTTTTAATTATATGAAATTTAAATATATTTAATATGTTTTTTGTTTCTTTTTGTTTTTTTCTTTAATTAGTTTAATTTCCCTAATAATAACCAACCGTAACGAAGTATGTATGTGACCTTCTATGTGAAATCTCTCATTCGGTGAGAAAAAAAAATATAATTATTTATTTATATGTACAATACTTATATATATATACAGCCCGTTACGTATTCTTCATGGCCAATTAATTGTATTATTTTACCATTTCAACCAAGAAAACGTATATATAAACAGAAACCTAATGTATTCTTAACTAGTAATCTACGTGATCGACAAACATGAACTTCGTAAGTATTTTTTATTTTTTTTAAAGTTCATTGTTTTGAGCCCAATAAGGTAACACGGTAAATTTAGAGGGAAAGTGGTTCTAACGTGCAACAGTCGGACGACATCTATAGTTGCTTGGTGAAACGTTTTCAACTATAGGATATGCCCTTATAAGATGCCCTTGCACCATGCTAACCTTAACCCTAAGGTAAATGAGCCACGAAGTACCATGAAACCAAAAATCGTTGTCAACTAGTTTACTTGGGATCACTGGCCGGGAGATTACATCCAGAGGATTTTCACCTCCAGATTTATGTAACCAATGTGTGACCGCTAAATCTTCGTTAATAGCGGAGTTTCGATTAGTGAACAACGTTTGCAATCTGTATACTGGAGCGCGGATCTAATACAGTGTTACCGTAGATTCCAAAAAGGCAATAATTTTATCTATGTGAACACACTCATAGAGTCACGTACAGTCACAATCAAATTGGACAAGAGGAGTGCTGCACAAAGTTTAAAGCGTGATAGGGTAATAGTTTTAATCTTGGAAGCTACTTTAGATTTTGAGCAAAGCAACATTACTTGACTTATGTCACTAGCGTCATGGCGTCATACTCGAAGTCGAACATTTTTCGTTCGCATCAGTAAAACCTAAAAGGGCGATATTTTTTTAAGAGTTTGTAATTCCTATATGATGATGATTTTTAATTTTTTCTAATAAATGAAACTCATTTTGCATATGTGTCCATTGTTAATTTCCATTGTCCATTTAATGTGAGCTGTCATCTCATCACCCCAGTCTAAAATGAATTTCCAGCATTCTTGTAAAGAGCGTTTTCATTGGTTTTCCATTTAAGTCCTATATTGTAATGCTTAATTCAATGGTATTAGTGAACCATGTTATTATATTGAACCCTCCAGCTTTAAAAGTTGTATGAATTCGTAATAAAATTATTTAGCTTCATCAACAAACGAAACAGATGAAATATAATCGTCCATGTAAAAATGATGCTTAGCAACCCGCAAGGCAGAGGGCCAGCGCAAGCACTCTTCGTTTGCGAGTTGGCACACAACGTGCATTATAAGGTAAGGCGAACATGCTAAGCCGAAGGTTATGGATTTAAATTAATAGGTCGGAATTTCGTCATTAGAATTACAGCGGTAAAGAATACGTTGAAAGTTGTGATATTTTGGAATGTTTTTTTGTAGTAAATCTAACGTAGTAGTAGTAGTAGACAACGTATACATTTAGAATTGGTTACAGACTAGACTTTTGAAATGGTCTTAGCACCATTTAAACACTTTATAGGCGGACGCGGACCTGCGTCAGTGATTTTGACTGATGCACATACTAATTTCATTAGCGCTAAAAGAAAGTTTATCGAATTACACGCTAGTTTATCAGAGATATACAACATATATCTCAATCAAAATCTTGC
Source organism: Actias luna (assembly GCA_039707435.1). Classification (NCBI taxonomy): domain Eukaryota; kingdom Metazoa; phylum Arthropoda; class Insecta; order Lepidoptera; family Saturniidae; genus Actias; species Actias luna. The sequence goes on along the minus strand of JAZHAC010000006.1, from coordinate 6,964,233 downwards.
AGAATGCAATAAAATCAGATTCAATTTAACTCAATTCTCCTTACGCATCTCACTTCGGGAGTATATATGAGAGTCATAAAAAAACAGTTAAAACTCATTTGAAAAGATCTATGGGAAGTAAATTTTAATTTATGAAGAATTACGTACTGTTTTAGGATTGAAGGGATTCTTAATAGTAGTCCGCTATGTATGCTAAGCTCAGACTCTACTGAGCTAGAGGCGCTGACGCCATCACATTATTTGAATATTACCCCTCTAAAATATTTACCCGATCAGGATTTTCATCGCATGCCCGATAGTAAACTTATCATGAATTGCTAAGGAAACTTATGCAATCTTACTGCCATAGATGGAAGTTAGAATATTTGACATCACTTTAATACAGGCACAAATAGATTACTCCATTTAACTCCGCACGCAAAGGTCTTGTAGTCATTACAAAACATGATAATTCACCCACAATGAGCTGGCCGATTGGAATAATTGTAGAGCTTTATTTTGGTAATATGGACAAAATTAAGGCAAAACTGAAAATTATGTTTGAAGTGTTCATAGACTGTGTCCGCTACCGCTTCAATAGACTGGCTAAAATCCAATTTTTTTATTAATATATTTAAATTTATTACACGCTTTTTGCCGCTAATTTTGTTTCGATCTGAAGGCATTCCTTCAGCCCTGGAGATGATGTCAATGCCATTTATAATTATTATAATTTTACGCCTATCTCTATGCCAAAAATCAGGTCGATTGGTTGCTTTGTTAGGGCGTCCGCATTGTGAATGATGTAGAAACCACCAACACCGTAGAACCGCTGAAGCTTCAAAAGGACATTGCCTCTTTATGCGTGTTCTACCGTATGTACCACGACGAGTGTTCTGAAGAGCTCTTCGATATAATCTCTTTCTCTCCGTTCAACTAGAGTACCACGCGGGCGCGACTTAGGTGCCGCAGCTTCACGGTGACTCCTATTGAATCGCCAACCAAAAAACTTTGCTGATCCATATTTGTCATATTATTTCGTATCATATTATTTCTCTTTTCCAATACACAGTATAAAAATATTATATAAACTTGTCCAAAGAATTCATCCGTACATTGTTCGTTTTATTTCGTCTAAATAAAATAATCGTATAATCGTATAAATAAGAGAAATGCAGATAAATCTATTATTCAGTGATTGAATTATTTTACTAGGAAATTCTGCGTGTAATCGTATTTATTTGTCTGACCACCAAGCAATGCAGTCCAGCAATGAAAACACAGTCGCCCCAGTATGAAGAGTGTAGCTAGGAACACGTACTAGCACATAACGTGTTCCAACAGAGTCCTAATTAGTAGATATCTCTAAAGTCCTAGAATTCCGGTGAATCTGAATTTAAATAATTATTAGACGGGATAGACTAGTTAATAACTGATCGACTGCAAACCTGTACACATTAATAAAATATCATATGTTTCTTAATGAAGATTTCCTATTTAAATAATGGAGTATGTACATATATATTTATATTTATACCATTCAAATAACTACTGTGAGAAATATATGTAGTGTTTTTCATTTCAGTTAAAGAACGCAATGATGATGGCGTTGGTTGTGCTGGCCTTTGTTTCCGCATCCGCTATCGCTAACGCAGAACCAGTTGCCATGGAACCTTTAGACACTGAACCTCAATTTTTTGAACTTCTGGGGACACCCAGGAACTACATATAACCCTAACTTATTACTGAACCATGGTTAGCTTACGCGATGACAATTTGCTATATATATCAAAGTAGTTTTAGTTGAGAAGTATATTTGTTCTACTAAATTAGTATTAGGTAATGAAGGGGACAATTCGCGCAATAATATCAAGATGTATAAATTTATACAGAATCCAATAGTAGAAGTAGCGCGTCGCGCAAGCATTGGTGGCTAACCGAGTGTGCGCTTCTATCGAACCTCGGATTTGATAGGTACGCAGTTTATTTCAGCAACCTTCAATTTATAACACTTATATCTAGCATAGACGGAATATAATATAACTGTAATATTTTGAAAACAAAAATACTAAAAATACTTTCGTAGAAACAATTCCAAACAACTGTATGCAAAGAATACAAGGAATTATTATCATTTACAGGAAATTTATTAATAATAGATGAGTTACAAATACTTTTGAACATAAGGTGTACACACATATATGCATATTATTAAATAATGTATGCACTAATTACCTAGTAACTAATGTACGTACACAGGTTCCAACAGCCTTGATATTTTTCATCTTAAAGCATTTTTCGTATAAAAATTCATCTGTAGTAATTGTTGAAATCCTACGAGTTTCTGATATGAAATAAAAAAAATTGCTTAATTTTATGGAAACAAATCAAAGGTAAACCTAGAATATATATTTTTTTTAGTAAATCATTATGAAATTATGCACAATTGTGTTTTCTATAAGAATAAAAAGCCAGTATCAACTATAATTTTGAGACCAACCTTACCTTACAGACTGCGCTTCTATTACGGAACCTTTCACGGAACGGAATTATTTCATTTTAATTGACATATTTAAGTTTTTTTATCAACAATTTAATATTACATGCACATTATATTTTATTTAAAGTTTATAGTTTTGTAAGTTTCTCAGGTTTATATATTTTATAACGTCGAATAATTAACTCATTAAAAACTCAATTACTTATTGTATAATTTTTGCAATCTCTTTAGTTTTCTTAAATTAGTTTCATTGGGAACCTTTTGATGTATTAAATATCTAAATACACACATTTTTATTATTTCAGTGGTTTTTTTTTACATTTATTTAGGTAACAAACAGCCATTACATAAATATATATCACAACAATATAAACTAATAGGCCTATAGTAACATATATTTAAAAATTATAACTTAATAAGAAAAATCTCAACACTACAATCTAGATGTAAACAAATGTGTAGAAACAAATTAGGCAATAAAAATTAAAAAAAAAAATATCAAAAGAAAAATTAAGAAAAATACATAATTTCTTAATATGAATCTTAAAACAACACATCACCATTTTTCTTTTTATAAAAAGATATGGTATTAGAAAATATGTCTACGTCTTTAAAATAATTGTCGAGTAGTGGCAGTATTCCGTCCATCTGGAAAAATGCACAAATATTCCCTCTTCATAAGCAAAGTTATCCAACTAACTTCTCCTATTTCCGTCCAAAGTCCTTGACCGTATTGTTCATCGACAATTTCCGGTATTTTTAAACCGTAATAATCTACTAAGTCCTTTTTAGTCAAGGTTTCGACTAGCACATATATTTTTTTTTAGAAGGAACCTTCACTGTTAGCCTGGAAGGCTTTCATAGTTTTACCGGACTTATAGGGCGAGCGCGAAGGGCGCTCGAGTCCGAGAGGTCGACCGACACATAGTACAGCCTCAGCTTATATAAAGATAAAAGCAGCGTATCAAGGTTGACGAATTGTTTCTGACTGGTGTGATACAGAAGCTGACGTATCTAAAGCGTTGTTTTATCACCTTTACTTTTTTCTGTATATATTAACACTCTAGTTTCAGAAATAAATCTCAGTAAATTTCATCTATATGTGGACGATGTCCAACTTTACCAACACTTCGATCCTTCATCAACCTTACAGTGTATAAAAAATATGACAAATGATCTGTGCGGTGTACACTTGTGGACTGAACAATTCGGACTTGCTGTGAACCCAATGAGAACCCAGGTGATAATAGTTTGTCGGCGCGCTGGCTTACACAAATTAGACATTGAATCGTTACCAAAAGTCACTTACATTACCATACGATCCCAAATTATATTTTTGGGCTGCGTAATTAAGGTCACATTTCACAGTTCCGTTCAAAATTAAATTGCTGCATTTGCCGCATATGCTGCACTTTTTTTTAGGAATTTTTATTTGATCCACGAACTCCACAATATCTCCGGGCACGTTTTTTTTCATAACAGCTTCCGGTCGGGATTTACGTTCCTTCTACAGCAATACCCTTGTGATCCCTGAACACAGTACGACACTTTACCCAAACTTCTTTACAATAACAGTCATACGGCTGTGGAATACATTGCCGCATCATATTCAAGATGCCAAAACCAGCGCCAATTTTAAATAACAACTACATTGCCATTTGTATAATAAACAAGACTTAGAGTTATGTTGTTTATCACAGTTTGCTGTGTACATATGTATTTATTATATGTATGTATGTATCTATGTAAGTATGTATATTTAGTTAATATATTTTGACTACATTTTGCTTTTAATATGCTATTCGTTATGAATAATTTATATTTTGTTAGTATATTTATTATTACACTCTTATTTAAACAATTATTTTATTTGCATTACCTACAATGGTAGTAATTATTTCTTACTATATTACTGCTGGTTAGCTGAAAAAAATGCCTCATGGCATTAAGCTCGCCAGTGTACATATTTAAAATGCACTAAATAATTAATTTATTCATTCATTCAATGTTTCATTCGATTTGTAAACAAACTACAAATTGTCATAACCTAATAATTTATAAATGAAACCGAATTAAATGCCATATTTACTTAACCTATAAATAATGATATAATACCACAAAATACACACCGGCATTGAAAAAACAAATCAAATTGTGTTGTACTGCGATCTCTTCTGTATCTACATATTAAGTTCGAATATTTGGAAATCATAGATAGTATCATCGATATATGATTCAGTTACATTTGTTATCTCATAATAGTTATTTATCCGTTAATTATTAACATAATATGAACCACTAATTAACTAACGAATGTAGGACTAAAAAACACAAAACTTAATTTTTCGGAAGTGGATTATTTTTTAGTAAATGTATTACCATTCGAAGTCTTGACGTCTGTAGATCTTGCAACTCCTTTAGTACCACACTAATAATAATATCACAATAATATTAATTAATATTACAATAACGCGACTCAATTTCCACTTCAAGGGTGGAAAATTATCCTCTTTAAGGCGAATCAGGGCTTTTAACTTTGTAACAACTTTAATGGTGCGTCATTAGGGTCATTATTGAAGCTCTCATAAATACTGTTTGCTGCAACCAGCCCAGAAATATAGCCGAAATTGTTCAATTTAAGTCAAGGAATTAGTTGAATGTTGGTGATAATGTGGTGTCAGCAAAGATGTTGGTGGAAGTCCAATTAGAAAATGTCCGGGTGATTAGTGACAAACGTTTGAAAAGTGTATGGCGAAGCGCGCACTCATAACAGTATTACCGTGGAATCAGAAAAGGCAATAATTTTGTCTATGTCAACACGTTCACTAACAGAGTCACGAATATCCACTATCACATCGGACAAGAGGAGTGCTGCATAAAGTTCAAGGCGTAGCAGGGTGATAGTTTTATTCGCGAAAGCTACTTTAGACTTTGAGCAAAGTAATATTACTTGACCTGTGTCGTGGCTGACTCGAAGATAAATAACGGCACCATAACATTTTTCGCTCGCATCAGTAAAACCTATAAGGGCGATATTTTTTGAAGAATTTCAAATTCCTATATGAAGCGGAATTTTAATTTTTGCTAATAAATGAAGCTCATTTTATAATTGCGTTCATTGAATTGTAATGTGAGCTGGCACCTCATCATCACAGTCTAAATGAGTTTCCAGCATTCCTGTACAAGTAATTTTAATAGCGTAGTGACCGGACCTAGTAAAGAAAGCAGATCGAAAAGTCTCGTCATCACAGAAAGTGTTGTGCGTTTATTTGTTAATTATTTTGCTGTAAAAGTTAGCGCTTATTACAGACTTACTCCAATTGTTCCTAGTTCAGTAATATACTTTGTACCAATTATGCACAATGAAATTTAAAATGTCAACTGAAATGTTATTAGTCATATAGAAATTATATTTTTTGAACCAAATTTGAACAATACCGAAAGGTTACTGCATAAAACTCAAAATACTTGTTATCAACTATTTGTTAACAATATTTGTCAACTGTGGTGCAGCCTCTAGGTTTTCCAAAGCTTCTGGTTCTGCATTAGCAACGGTCGTCACTGAAGCAAAAGCCATTAGAACCCACACTGTCATTATTGCTTACTTCAACTGAAACAGAAGATACTGATACTGTAGGTTTATTTAAACCAAGCGATGCAGGCTCTAACCTAATTCAATCGGACACACGTCATAAGTTAAGCATTATAATCTGATACGACCTTCAAATTTCAGCAATGGAATACACAGTCATTCATTGATGTGAAACATGATTGTAAATTTATTTATTTCAGTTCTCCTCTGACTAACTAACGACTTCAAGGAACTCTATGGTGTTCGGATATTATTTCTAGGAATTAATCATTTATTCAATTCCGGTAAATATTTATTAAACCACTAAAACCAAGCAAATAATAATAAAAAAAATTTTTTTTTGTTTGTTTGTATGACAGTGATTGCCACAGAAAACATATTTTATGATAATGCGTAACAATTAATTGAACGTAATTCCCGTGTCTAAAACTTCTTCAAAATTAGTTTGCTATTAAGAAATAAAAACGATTTGTGAAGGCATACCTGTATGATACTACTACTCTAGGCATTTTTATATATTATTTTTAAAATTTTATATTTATCTACATACAGAAGGATATGTTTGTTATAGATTTTGTTGATAGAAAGTCTTCATCAAATGATGATGGATAATATAAAAGTGTATAAATAAGACCGGTGGTTACTTACACATTTTGCTAAGTAAGTGTACTGCGATTCACATAAATATATGATAAGTATTGTCATTGTACTTATTTTTTATTTATCTTATTATTTAAGTAATAATAATAGAGTAAGGAAATAAAAATCTATTAGTAAACATAGTTGTACTTGAAAAATAATATCAGTATGGTTGTCCACAATTAATTTATATCACAAATAAAAACAGAATCTGACAATCGTTTTGTGACATACAAACACAAATAGAAAAATATTTATTTTAAAATGATGATCAGTTTATTTTAGAAAGGACGTTTATTACGAACCTTGGAAAAATTAACAAGTTTATTAAAGAATTACAGATTTATTAATACATGTTATCACTTACGTGTGAGTAGAGTTAGTTTTATCTGTTTAATATAACTAATATACCAGTACAGAAGCAATAAGCCGCGTTGATCACCTTAAGTCCAAATCTACATCAAGCATGACCATTCAATAAAAAATAAAACATCGTGATGAAACCATATGCTAGGGGTCATCATATAATGTTTATAAATCTTTAACCTAGCAACTATCTCTTGCCACAGTTTCTCTAAAAAAACACTTCCCCGCTAAGCTTACCCCGTTATCGTTTTGGAATCAAATCAAGAAAGAGTAAAAAATGTTATATATTACTGACGAAGTTCATATTTGCAGATTACGTAGATTACTACTTAGGAATACATCAAATTTCTAAGTATATATTCTTGTTCATGTTTCAAATGGTAAAAAATACATTTAATTGATCATTAAGAATACGCAACAGGCCGGCAACTGTGTTGGTTTTTATTGTCAAATATTTTCATTATTACTTTTAAGTTTAATATGTATTTCCACATTTCAAACTTCAACACCTATTTTTAATTTTAACAATTTACAACAATTTATAATTAATTAATATAAATAATTATAAAAATGATTGTCTCATCACACGAGAGACTTCACACATACGGCCACAAATATACCTACTTTTTTACGGTTGGTTAATATTAGTATGAAATTTAAATATATTTAATATGTTTTTTGTATCTTTTTTTCTTTAATTAGTGTAATTTCCCTAATATTGACCAACCTAACGAAGTATGTACGTGACCTTCTATGTAAAATCTCTCACTCGGTGAGACAAAAAAATATAATTATTTATATATATATATATATATATATACAGCCCGTTACGTATTCTTCATGGCCAATTAATTGTATTATTTTACCATTTCAACCAAGAAAACGTATATATAAACAGAAACCTAATGTATTCTTAACTAGTAATCTACGTGATCGACAAACATGAACTTCGTAAGTATTTTTTTTTATTTTTTTTACTATTCTATGATTTGAGCCCAAATTTAGAGGGAAAGGGGTTCTAACGTGCAACTGTCGGACGACATCTATAGTTGCTTGGTGAAACGTTTTCAACTATAGGATATGCCCTTATAAGATACCCTTGCACCATGCTAACATTAACCCTAAGGTTAATGAGCCACGAAGTGCCATGAAACCAAAAATCGTTGTCAACTAGTTTACGTGGAATCTCTGGCCGGGAGATAACATCCAGAGGATTTTCACCTCCAGATTTATGTAACCAATGTGTGGCCGCTAAATCTTCGTTAATAGCGGAGTTTCGATTAGTGAACAACGTTTGCAATCTGTATACTCGAAGATAGATAACGGCACCCTAACATTTTTCGGTCGCATCAGTAAAACCTAAAAGAGCGATATTTTTTGAAGAGTTTGCAATTCCTATATGATGATAATTTTTATTTTTTTCTAATGAATTAAACTCATTTTGCATATGTATCCATTGTTAATTTCCATTTTCCATTTAATGTGAGCTGTCATCTCATCACCCCAGTCTAAAATGAATTTCCAGCATTCTTGTAAATAGCGTTTTCATTGGTTTTCCATTTAAGCCCTATATTGTAATGCTTAATTCAATGGTATTGGTAAACCACGTTATAAGATTGAACCCTCCGGCTTTAAAAGTTGTATGGATTAGTAATACAATTATTTATTATCGTCCATGTAAAAATGATGCTTAGCAACCCGCGAGGCAGAGGGCCAGCGCAAGCACTCGTCGTTTGCGAGTTGGCACACAACGTGCATTATAAGGTAAGGCGAACATGCTAGGCCGAAGGTTACGGAATTAAATTAATAGGTCGGAATTTCGTCATTAGAATTATAGCGGTAAAGAATACGTTGAAAGTTGTGATATTTTCGAATGTTTTTTTTAGAGTAAATCTAACGTAGTAGTAGTAGTAGACAACGTATACATTTAGAATTGGTTACAGACTAGACTTCTGAAATGGTCTTAGCAGCATTTAAACACTTTATAGGCGGACGCGGACTTACGTCAGTGATTTTGACTGATGGACATACTAATTTCATTAGCGCTAAACGAAAGTTTATCGAATTACACGCTCATTTTTCAGAGATATACAACATATATCTCAATCAAAATCTTGCAGAATGCAATAAAATCAGATTCAATTTAAACTCAATCTTCCTCACGCATCTCACTTCGGGAATATATATCAGAGTCATAAAAAAACAGTTAAAACTCATTTGAAAAGATCTATGGGAAGTAAATTTTAATTTATGAAGAATTACGTTCTGTTTTAGTATAGATTGAAGGGATTCTTAATAGCAGTCCGCTATGTATGCTAAGTTCAGACCCTACTGAGCTAGAGGCTCTGACGCCATCACATTTATTGTATATTACCCCTCTAAAATATTTACCCGAACAGAATGTTCATCGCATGCCCGATAGTAAACTTATCACGAATTGCTTAATAAACTTATGCAATCTTACTGCCATAGATGGAAGTTAGAATATTTGACATCACTTCAATACAGGCAGAAATAGATTACTCCATCTAACTCCGTACGCAAAGGTCTTGTAGTCATTATAAAACATGATAATTCACCCACAATGAGCTGGCCGATTGTAATCATTGTAGAGGTTTATTTTTGTAATATGTTCAAAATTAAGGCAAAACTGAAAATTAGGTTTGAAGTGTTCATAGACTGTGTCCGCTACCGCTTCAATAGACTGGCTAAAATCCTATTTTTTAATTAAAATATTTTAATTTATTACACGCTTTTTGCCGCTTATTTTGTTTCGTATCTGAAGGCATTCCTTCAGCCCTGGAGATGATGTCAATGCCATTTATAATTATTATAATTTTACGACTATCTCTATGCCAAAAATCAAGTCGATTGGTTGCTTTGTTAGGGCGTCCGCATTGTGAATGATGTAGAAATCACCAGCACCGTAGAACCGCTGAAGCTTCAAAAGGACATTGCCTCTTTATGCGTGTTCACGAGTGTTCTGAAGAGTTCTTCAATATAATCTCTTCCTCTCCGTTCAACTAGAGTACCACGCGGGCGCGACTTAGGTGCCGCAGCTTCACGGTGACTCCTATTGAATCGCCAACCAAAAAACTTTGCTGATCCATATTTGTCATATTATTTCGTATAATATTATTTCTCTTTTCCAATACACAGTATAAAAATAATGTATAAGGTTCTCCAAAGAATTCATCCGTACACTGTTCGTTTTATTTCGTGTAAATAAAATAATCGTATAATCGTATAAATAAGAGAAATGCAGATAAATCTATTATTCAGTGATTGAATTATTTTTCTAGGAAATTCTGCGTGTAATCGTATTTAATTGTCTGACCACCAAGCAATACAGTCCAGAAATGAAAACACAGTCGCCCCCTGTATGAAGAGTGTAACTAGGAACACGTACTAGCACATAACGTGTTCCAACAGAGTCCTAATTAGTAGATATCTCTAAAGTCCTAGAATTCCGGTGAATCTGAATTTGAATTTAAATAATTATTAGACGGGATAGACCAGTTAATAACTGATCAACTGCAAACCTGTACACATTAATAAAAATACCATATGTTTCATAATGAAGATTTTCTATTTAAATAATGGAGTATGTACATATATATTTATAATTATACCATTCAAATAAATACTGTGAGAAATATATGTAGTGTTTTTCATTTCAGTTAAAGTACGCAATGATGATGGCGTTGGTCGTGCTGGCCTTTGTTTCCGCATCCGCCATCGCTAACGCAGAACCAGTCGCCATAGAACCTGTAGACACTGAGCCTCAGGTTGTGTGGTAGCTTGGGTAATATAATTAAAGATAAAAGACGTGACAGACATTATATCATTTTGTTTTTGTTAAAGACTAAAAATAATCATTTTATTAATGTAAATTTATAGATTCCCTTTGATAAAACCAAAAGATATTATACTTCCTTAAATGTTGGCTCATTAAATATAACACTATTTAAATTGTTTTTCTTTTCAACCTTAGTAAGATTCCCTGTTTTTTTTTTTAGTTAAGGTTTAGCGTTATTACCACAATCTCATCTGATGTTAAGTGGCGATGTGGTACAAGATGGTGGTCAAGTGTAACTCCCAGAACACACCTATAGGTACTTGGCGGCAGATTTGCAACTTGAGGGTGGTAGCTAGCCAGGCGGGCATTAGAAAAAGCCCTACCACCAAACAGCTCAAGCTCATTGTCGGTGGATTCGAACCCACGACTCTTGACGCGGCGTCCGTACATACTACCAACTGACCTATCATAGCTTCAAAAATTTGCTTTATTATATAAATATACGTATTAATCTATTATACCTTAAATTATTTGAACTTCTTGTCGCCAGCAACTACATATAACCCTAACTTATTACTGAACCATGGTTGGCTTACGCGATGACAATTTGCTATATATGTCAAAGTAGTTTTAGTTGAGAAGTATATTTGTTCTACTAAATTAGTATTAGGTAATGAAGGGGACAGTTCGCGCAATAATATCAAGATGTATAAATTTATACAGAATCCAATAGTAGAAGTAGCGCGTCGCGCAAGCATTGGTGGCTAACCGAGTGTGCGCTTCTATCGAACCTCGGATTTGATAGGTACGCAGTTTATTTCAGCAACCTTCCATTTATAACACTTATATCTAGCATAGACGGAATATAATATAACTGTAATATTTTGAAAACAAAAATACTAAAAATACTTTCGTAGAAACAATTCCAAACAACTGTATGCAAAGAATACAAAGAAATTATTATTATTTACAGGAAATTTATTAATAATAGATGAGTTACAAATACTTTTGAACATAAGGTGTACACACATATTTGCATATTATTAAATAATGTATGCACTAATTACCTAGTAACTAATGTACGTACACAGGTTCCAACAGCCTTGATATTTTTCATCTTAAAGCATTTTTCGTATAAAAAATCATCTGTAGTAATTGTTGAATTCCTACGGGTTTCTAATATGAAATAAAAAAAATAGCTTAATTTTATGGAAAAATATCAAAGGTAAACCTAGAATATATTTTTTTTTTAGTAAATCATTATGAAATTATGCACAATTGTGTTTTCTTTAAGAATAAAAAGCCAGTATCAACTATAATTTTGAGACCAACCTTACCTTACAGTCTGCGCTTCTATTACGGTACCATTCACGGAACGGAATTATTTCATTTTAATTTTATATTTTTTTTAATAACAATTTAATATCACATGCACATTTTTTTTTTAAGTTTATAGTTTTGTACGTTTCTCAGGTTTATTTATTTTATAACGTCGAATAATTAAACTCAATTACTTATTGTATAAATTTTGCAATCTCTTTGGTTTTCTTAAATTAGTTTCATTGGGAACCTTTTGATGTATTAAATATCTAAATCACACATATTCATTATTTCAGTGGTTTTTTACATTTATTTAGGTAACAAGCAGCCATTACATATATATATATATATATATCACAACAATATAAACTAATAGGCCTATATATTTAAAAATTATAACTTAATAAGAAAAATCGCAACAATACAATCTAGATGTAAACAAAGGTGTAGATACAAAAAAGGCAAAAAAATAAAAAAAAAAATCAAAAGAAAAATTCAGAAAAATACATAATTTCTTAATATGAATCTATAAACAACACATCACCATTTTTCTTTTTATAAGATGATATGGAATTAGAAAATATGTCTACGTCTTTAAAATAATTGTCGAGTATTGGCAGTATTCCGTCCATCTGGAAAAATGCACAAATATTCCCTCTTCATAAGCAAAGTTATCCAACTAACTTCTCCCATTGCCGTCCAAAGTCCTTGACCGTGTTGTTCATCGACAATTTCCGGCATTTTTAAACCGTAATAACCTACTAAGTCCTTTTTAGTCAAGGTTTCGACTAGCACATATATTTTTTTTAGAAGGAACCTTCACTGTCAGCCTGAAAGGCTTTCATAGTTTTACCGGACTAAGAAGTCGAGCGCGAAGGGCGCTCGAGTCCGAGAGGTCGACCGACACATAGTACAGCCTCAGCTTTTATAAAGATAAAAGCAGCGTATTAAGGTTGACGAATTGTTTCTGACTGGTGTGATACAGTAGCTGACGTACCTAAAGCGTTGTTTTATCACCTTTACATTTTTCTGTATATATTAACACTCTAGTTTCAGAAATATATCTCAGTAAATTTCATCTATATGTGGACGATGTCCAACTTTACCAACACTTCGATCCTTCATCAACCTTACAGTGTATAAAAAATATGACAAATGATCTGAGCGGTGTACACTTGTGGACTGAACAATTCGGACTTGCTGTGAACCCAACGAAAACCCAGGTGATAATAGTTTGTCGGCGCGCTGGCTTATACAAATTAGACATTGAATCGTTACTAAAAGTCACTTACAATACCATACGATCCTAAATTATATTTTTGGCCTGCTTAATTAAGGTCACATTTCACAGTTCCGTTTAAAATTAAATTGCTGCATTTGCCACATATGCTGCACTTTTTTTAGGAATTTTTATTTGATCCACGAACTCCACAATATCTCCGGGCACGTTTTTCTTCATAACAGCTTCCGGTCGGGATTTACGTTCTTTCTACAGCAATACCCTTGTGATCCCTGAACACAGTACGACACTTTACTCAAACTTCTTTACAATAACAGTCATACGGCTGTGGAATACATTGCCGCATCATATTCAAGATGCCAAAACCATCGCCAATTTTAAATAACAACTACATTTCTATTTGTATAATAAACAAGAGTTATGTTGTTTATCACAGTTTGCTGTGTACATATGTATGTATGTATGTATTATATGTATGTACGTATATATGTAAGTATGTATATTTAGTTAATATATTTTGACTACATTTTGCTTATTAATATGCTATTCGTTATGAATAATTTATATTTTGTTAGTATATTTATTATTACACTCTTATTTCAACAACTATTTTATTTGCATTACCTACAATGGTAGTAATTATTTCTTACTATATTACTGCTGGTTAGCTGAAATAAAAGCCTCATGGCATTAAGCTCGCCAGTGTACATATTTAAAGTGCAATAAATAATTAATTTATTCATTCATTCAATGTTTCATTCGATTTGTAAACAAACTACAAATTGTCATAACCTAATAATTTATAAATGAAACCGAATTAAATGCCATATTTACTTAACCTATAAATAATGTATAAATAATACCCTAAAATACACACCGGTATTGAAAAAACAAATCAAATTGTGTTGTACTGCGATCTCTTCTGTATCTACATATTATGTTCGAATATTTCGAAATCAAAGATAGTATCATCGATATATGATTCAGTAATTTTTTTTATCTCATAATAGTTATTTATCCGTTAATTATTAACATAATATGAACCACTAATTAACTAACGAATGTAGGACTTAAAACACAAAACTTAATCTTTCGGAAGTGTAAAAGTGAAAAGTAAATGTATTACCATTCGAAGTCTTGAATGAAATTGTTCAATTTAAGTCAAGGAATTAGTTTAATGTTGGTGATAATATGGTGTCAGCAAAGATGTTAGTAGAAGTCCAATTAGAAAATGTCCGGGTGATTAGTGACAAACGTTTGAAAAGTGTATGGCGAAGCGCGGACTCATAACAGTATTACCGTGGTATCAGAAAAAGCAATAATTTTGTCTATGTCAACACGTTCACTAACAGAGTCACGAATATCCACTATCACATCGGACAAGAGGAGTGCTGCATAAAGTTCAAGGCGTAGCAGGGTGATAGTTTTATTCGCGAAAGCTACTTTAGACTTTGAGCAAAGTAATATTACTTGACCTGTGTCGTGGCTGACTCGAAGATAAATAACGGCACCATAACATTTTTCGCTCGCATCAGTAAAACCTATAAGGGCGATATTTTTTGAAGAATTTCAAATTCCTATATGAAGCGGAATTTTAATTTTTGCTAATAAATGAAGCTCATTTTATAATTGCGTTCATTGAATTGTAATGTGAGCTGGCACCTCATCATCACTGTCTAAATGAGTTTCCAGCATTCTTGTACAAGTAATTTTAATAGCGTAGTGACCGGACCTAGTAAAGAAAGCAGATCGAAAAGTCTCGTCATCACAGAAAGTGTTGTGCGTTTATTTGTTAATTATTTTGCTGTAAAAGTTAGCGCTTATTACAGATTTACTCCAATCGTTCATAGTTCAGAAATATACTTTGTACCAACTATGCACATTAAAATTTATAATGTCAACTGAAATGTTATTACTCATATAGAAATTATATTTTTTGAATCAAATTTGAACAATACTGAAAGGTTACTGCATAAAACTCAAAATATATGCTATCAACTATTTGTTAACAATATTTGTCAACTGTGGTGCAGCCTGTAGGTTTTCCAAAGCTTCTGGTTCTGCATTAGCAACGGTCGTCACTGAAGCAAAAGCCATTAGAACGCACACTGTCATTATTGCTTACTTCAACTGAAACAGAAGATACTGATACTGTAGGTTTATTTAAACCAAGCGATGCAGGCTCTAACCTAATTCATTCGGACACACGTCATAAGTTAAGCATTATAATCTGATACGACCTTCAAATTTCAGCAATGGAATACACAGTCATTCATTGATGTGAAACATGATTGTAAATTTATTTATTTTAGTTCTTCTCTGACTAATTAACGACTTCAAGGGACTCTATGGTTTTCGGATATTATTTCTAGGAATTAATCATTTATTCAATTCCGGTAAATGTTTATTAAACCATTAAAACCAAGCAAATAATAATAAAAAAAAAAAAAACTGTTTGTTTGTTTATATGAAAGTGATTGCCACAGAAAACATATTTTATGATAATGCGTAACAATTAATCGAACGTAATTCCCGTGTCTAAAACTTCTTCAAAATTAGTTTGCTATTAAGAAAAAAAAAACGATTTGTGATAGGCATTTTTATATATTATTTTTAAAATTTTATATTTATCTACATACAGAAGGATATGTTCGTTATAGATTTTGTTGATAGAAAGCCTTCATCAAATGATGATGGATAATATAAAAGTGTATAAATAAGCCCGGTGGTTACTTACATATTTTGCTAAGTAAGTGTACTGCGATTCATATAAATATATGATAAGTATTGTCATTGTACTTTTTTTTATTTATCTTATTATTTAAGTAATAATAATAGAGTAAGGAAATAAAAATCTATTAGTAAACACAGTTGTACTTCAAAAATAATATCAGTATGGTTGTCCACAATTAATTTATATCACAAATAAAAACAGAATCTGACAATCGTTTTGTAACATACAAACACAAATAGAAAAATATTTATTTTAAAATGATGATCAGTTTATTTTAGAAAGGACGTTTATTACGAACCTTGGAAAAATTAACAAGTTTATTAAAGAATTACAGATTTATTAATACATGTTATCAATTACGTGTGAGTAGAGTTAGTTATATCTGTTTAATATAACTAATATACCAGTACAGAAGCAATAAGCCGCGTTGATCACCTTAAGTCCAAATCTACATCAAGCATGAGCATTCAATAAAAAATAAAACATCGTGATGAAACCTATGCTAGGGGTCATCATATAATGTTTATAAATCTTTAACCTAGCAACTATCTCTTGCCAAAGTTTCACTTGAAAATCACTTCCCCGCTAAGATCGTTTTGGAATCAAATAAATAAAGAGTAAAAAATGTTATATATTACTGACGAAGTTCATATTCGCAGATTACGTAGATTACTACTTAGGAATACATCAAATTTCTCAGTATATATACTTTTTCATGTTTCAAATGGTAAAAAATACATTTAATTGATCATTAAGAATACGCAGCAGGCCGGCAACTGTGTTGGTTTTTATTGTCAAATATTTTCATTATTACTTTTAAGTTTAATTAGTATTTTCACATTTCAAACTTCAAGATATATATATATATATATATATATATATATATATATATATATATATATTTATATATAATATATTAATATAAATAATTATAAAAATGAGTGTCTCATCACATGAGAGACTTCACACATACGGCCACAAATATACCTACTTTGTTACGGTTGGTTAATATTAGTAAACCTAAAATAATAAAAGAACAAATAAAAAAAATTCACAGTTGTGATGTAAATTCATCATATTCATCTACACATGTGAAATATAAACAATGTGGTTCATTTTAAATAGTTTTTAAGTTTAGTGTTTTGACCGCAATCTCACTTGATGTTAAGTGACGATGTGTCCTAAGATGGAGAACGTGCTAAACCTAGTGGACGGACTGGCTCTCAAGTGCAACTACCGGAACACACGTATAGGTATTTGGCGGCAGATTTTAACTTAAAGAAGGTAGCTAGCTAGGCAGGCATTAGAAAAAGCCCTACCACTAAGCTATGGTTTCACTACGACGTTTTTCTTCACCGAAAGGTCAAGCTCATTGTAGGTGGATTCGAACTCACGACCTTTGAAGCGGCGTTCGTACACACTACCAACTGAGCTATCATCGCTTTAAAACGTACATGTGTATTTTAAACAATTCATATGGAATCTTCAGGATATGAGTTCTTTGCGGTTATTAATTGGTTTGATCAATAATAATTAATACATATTTTTTCGAAAAAAAAAAAAACTTTATAAGTTTACCTATTAATTTATACACAACATTTATACGAATGTGAATTCTAACAAGATATCCTTTGGCTAATTTTGAAAATAGAGCGTTTGTCCTTTCAGTAAATACAGAAGAAGTTCATTTGTATTCTTTTTCAAAAAAGGAGTAGACATTTAAGAAGATAGAGCCACGGTTATCGCATTGCACCGCTGTGGTAACGCGCCAACAAAGATTATCAACAATCTGCAAAAATTGAAAATTACACTAGAGTTTGTATATCGCATTACCAAAGAATACACTGAAGATTCAAGCTTCGATGATCGTAAGAGGAACAGCCGACCTCGCACAGTAAGTACACCAGCGGTCATCAAAACAGGGAAGGCGTGGATCCAACATAATCCAGTCCGCAAGAAAAAAATAGGCACAATGTCACCTGTTATTAATTAACGATATGGCCCAAGATGGTGGACACGCTAAGCCCATACAGGGGCACTGTGCAGGGACTGGCTCTTAAAACTGGCCGCTTGTTCCGGCTACACATCGAAACGGTTGACCCGACTTAGATGATTATTTTATTGGCAGATAGAAGATGTTAAAATGGGTAACTGTTATTTGTACTATAAGCGCACGAAATAAATTTACAGAACAACTGGTAAATAATAAAATTCTGAATACCTAAAATTGTTGGAACTGTATACAAATAAAACCAAGACCATATAGAAAAGCATTTTATATTTTACTAGCTGCCCGGTGAACTTAGTATCACCTACAAACGACGTTCATTATTTTCGCTCATACTCAAATGCGGTTTCACCAATTTTTATATTTTATTTACATTTTGATCAGCTATAATCAATCATAAACAATCATAATCAATCTTTGAGCGGCAATTCGTTAAGATCAATAGAACTGGCTATATCCAATATCGATTCCGTTTTTCACTTATTTTGGTTATTGAATGAAAGTTGTTATAACTCCAAATAATAAAATGACTTTTAATTATATGAAATTTAAATATATTTAATATGTTTTTTGTTTCTTTTTGTTTTTTTCTTTAATTAGTTTAATTTCCCTAATAATAACCAACCGTAACGAAGTATGTATGTGACCTTCTATGTGAAATCTCTCATTCGGTGAGAAAAAAAAATATAATTATTTATTTATATGTACAATACTTATATATATATACAGCCCGTTACGTATTCTTCATGGCCAATTAATTGTATTATTTTACCATTTCAACCAAGAAAACGTATATATAAACAGAAACCTAATGTATTCTTAACTAGTAATCTACGTGATCGACAAACATGAACTTCGTAAGTATTTTTTATTTTTTTTAAAGTTCATTGTTTTGAGCCCAATAAGGTAACACGGTAAATTTAGAGGGAAAGTGGTTCTAACGTGCAACAGTCGGACGACATCTATAGTTGCTTGGTGAAACGTTTTCAACTATAGGATATGCCCTTATAAGATGCCCTTGCACCATGCTAACCTTAACCCTAAGGTAAATGAGCCACGAAGTACCATGAAACCAAAAATCGTTGTCAACTAGTTTACTTGGGATCACTGGCCGGGAGATTACATCCAGAGGATTTTCACCACCAGATTTATGTAACCAATGTGTGACCGCTAAATCTTCGTTAATAGCGGAGTTTCGATTAGTGAACAACGTTTGCAATCTGTATACTGGAGCGCGGATCTAATACAGTGTTACCGTAGATTCCAAAAAGGCAATAATTTTATCTATGTGAACACACTCATAGAGTCACGTACAGTCACAATCAAATTGGACAAGAGGAGTGCTGCACAAAGTTTAAAGCGTGATAGGGTAATAGTTTTAATCTTGGAAGCTACTTTAGATTTTGAGCAAAGCAACATTACTTGACTTATGTCACTAGCGTCATGGCGTCATACTCGAAGTCGAACATTTTTCGTTCGCATCAGTAAAACCTAAAAGGGCGATATTTTTTTAAGAGTTTGTAATTCCTATATGATGATGATTTTTAATTTTTTCTAATAAATGAAACTCATTTTGCATATGTGTCCATTGTTAATTTCCATTGTCCATTTAATGTGAGCTGTCATCTCATCACCCCAGTCTAAAATGAATTTCCAGCATTCTTGTAAAGAGCGTTTTCATTGGTTTTCCATTTAAGTCCTATATTGTAATGCTTAATTCAATGGTATTAGTGAACCATGTTATTATATTGAACCCTCCAGCTTTAAAAGTTGTATGAATTCGTAATAAAATTATTTAGCTTCATCAACAAACGAAACAGATGAAATATAATCGTCCATGTAAAAATGATGCTTAGCAACCCGCAAGGCAGAGGGCCAGCGCAAGCACTCTTCGTTTGCGAGTTGGCACACAACGTGCATTATAAGGTAAGGCGAACATGCTAAGCCGAAGGTTATGGATTTAAATTAATAGGTCGGAATTTCGTCATTAGAATTACAGCGGTAAAGAATACGTTGAAAGTTGTGATATTTTGGAATGTTTTTTTGTAGTAAATCTAACGTAGTAGTAGTAGTAGACAACGTATACATTTAGAATTGGTTACAGACTAGACTTTTGAAATGGTCTTAGCACCATTTAAACACTTTATAGGCGGACGCGGACCTGCGTCAGTGATTTTGACTGATGCACATACTAATTTCATTAGCGCTAAAAGAAAGTTTATCGAATTACACGCTAGTTTATCAGAGATATACAACATATATCTCAATCAAAATCTTGCAGAATGCAATAAAATCAGATTCAATTTAACTCAATTCTCCTTACGCATCTCACTTCGGGAGTATATATGAGAGTCATAAAAAAACAGTTAAAACTCATTTGAAAAGATCTATGGGAAGTAAATTTTAATTTATGAAGAATTACGTACTGTTTTAGGATTGAAGGGATTCTTAATAGTAGTCCGCTATGTATGCTAAGCTCAGACTCTACTGAGCTAGAGGCGCTGACGCCATCACATTATTTGAATATTACCCCTCTAAAATATTTACCCGATCAGGATTTTCATCGCATGCCCGATAGTAAACTTATCATGAATTGCTAAGGAAACTTATGCAATCTTACTGCCATAGATGGAAGTTAGAATATTTGACATCACTTTAATACAGGCACAAATAGATTACTCCATTTAACTCCGCACGCAAAGGTCTTGTAGTCATTACAAAACATGATAATTCACCCACAATGAGCTGGCCGATTGGAATAATTGTAGAGCTTTATTTTGGTAATATGGACAAAATTAAGGCAAAACTGAAAATTATGTTTGAAGTGTTCATAGACTGTGTCCGCTACCGCTTCAATAGACTGGCTAAAATCCAATTTTTTTATTAATATATTTAAATTTATTACACGCTTTTTGCCGCTAATTTTGTTTCGATCTGAAGGCATTCCTTCAGCCCTGGAGATGATGTCAATGCCATTTATAATTATTATAATTTTACGCCTATCTCTATGCCAAAAATCAGGTCGATTGGTTGCTTTGTTAGGGCGTCCGCATTGTGAATGATGTAGAAACCACCAACACCGTAGAACCGCTGAAGCTTCAAAAGGACATTGCCTCTTTATGCGTGTTCTACCGTATGTACCACGACGAGTGTTCTGAAGAGCTCTTCGATATAATCTCTTTCTCTCCGTTCAACTAGAGTACCACGCGGGCGCGACTTAGGTGCCGCAGCTTCACGGTGACTCCTATTGAATCGCCAACCAAAAAACTTTGCTGATCCATATTTGTCATATTATTTCGTATCATATTATTTCTCTTTTCCAATACACAGTATAAAAATATTATATAAACTTGTCCAAAGAATTCATCCGTACATTGTTCGTTTTATTTCGTCTAAATAAAATAATCGTATAATCGTATAAATAAGAGAAATGCAGATAAATCTATTATTCAGTGATTGAATTATTTTACTAGGAAATTCTGCGTGTAATCGTATTTATTTGTCTGACCACCAAGCAATGCAGTCCAGCAATGAAAACACAGTCGCCCCAGTATGAAGAGTGTAGCTAGGAACACGTACTAGCACATAACGTGTTCCAACAGAGTCCTAATTAGTAGATATCTCTAAAGTCCTAGAATTCCGGTGAATCTGAATTTAAATAATTATTAGACGGGATAGACTAGTTAATAACTGATCGACTGCAAACCTGTACACATTAATAAAATATCATATGTTTCTTAATGAAGATTTCCTATTTAAATAATGGAGTATGTACATATATATTTATATTTATACCATTCAAATAACTACTGTGAGAAATATATGTAGTGTTTTTCATTTCAGTTAAAGAACGCAATGATGATGGCATTGGTTGTGCTGGCCTTTGTTTCCGCATCCGCTATCGCTAACGCAGAACCAGTTGCCATGGAACCTTTAGACACTGAACCTCAATTTTTTGAACTTCTGGGGACACCCAGGAACTACATATAACCCTAACTTATTACTGAACCATGGTTAGCTTACGCGATGACAATTTGCTATATATATCAAAGTAGTTTTAGTTGAGAAGTATATTTGTTCTACTAAATTAGTATTAGGTAATGAAGGGGACAATTCGCGCAATAATATCAAGATGTATAAATTTATACAGAATCCAATAGTAGAAGTAGCGCGTCGCGCAAGCATTGGTGGCTAACCGAGTGTGCGCTTCTATCGAACCTCGGATTTGATAGGTACGCAGTTTATTTCAGCAACCTTCAATTTATAACACTTATATCTAGCATAGACGGAATATAATATAACTGTAATATTTTGAAAACAAAAATACTAAAAATACTTTCGTAGAAACAATTCCAAACAACTGTATGCAAAGAATACAAGGAATTATTATCATTTACAGGAAATTTATTAATAATAGATGAGTTACAAATACTTTTGAACATAAGGTGTACACACATATATGCATATTATTAAATAATGTATGCACTAATTACCTAGTAACTAATGTACGTACACAGGTTCCAACAGCCTTGATATTTTTCATCTTAAAGCATTTTTCGTATAAAAATTCATCTGTAGTAATTGTTGAAATCCTACGAGTTTCTGATATGAAATAAAAAAAATTGCTTAATTTTATGGAAACAAATCAAAGGTAAACCTAGAATATATATTTTTTTTAGTAAATCATTATGAAATTATGCACAATTGTGTTTTCTATAAGAATAAAAAGCCAGTATCAACTATAATTTTGAGACCAACCTTACCTTACAGACTGCGCTTCTATTACGGAACCTTTCACGGAACGGAATTATTTCATTTTAATTGACATATTTAAGTTTTTTTATCAACAATTTAATATTACATGCACATTATATTTTATTTAAAGTTTATAGTTTTGTAAGTTTCTCAGGTTTATATATTTTATAACGTCGAATAATTAACTCATTAAAAACTCAATTACTTATTGTATAATTTTTGCAATCTCTTTAGTTTTCTTAAATTAGTTTCATTGGGAACCTTTTGATGTATTAAATATCTAAATACACACATTTTTATTATTTCAGTGGTTTTTTTTTACATTTATTTAGGTAACAAATAGCCATTACATAAATATATATCACAACAATATAAACTAATAGGCCTATAGTAACATATATTTAAAAATTATAACTTAATAAGAAAAATCTCAACACTACAATCTAGATGTAAACAAATGTGTAGAAACAAATTAGGCAACAAAAATTAAAAAAAAAAATATCAAAAGAAAAATTAAGAAAAATACATAATTTCTTAATATGAATCTTAAAACAACACATCACCATTTTTCTTTTTATAAAAAGATATGGTATTAGAAAATATGTCTACGTCTTTAAAATAATTGTCGAGTAGTGGCAGTATTCCGTCCATCTGGAAAAATGCACAAATATTCCCTCTTCATAAGCAAAGTTATCCAACTAACTTCTCCTATTTCCGTCCAAAGTCCTTGACCGTATTGTTCATCGACAATTTCCGGTATTTTTAAACCGTAATAATCTACTAAGTCCTTTTTAGTCAAGGTTTCGACTAGCACATATATTTTTTTTTAGAAGGAACCTTCACTGTTAGCCTGGAAGGCTTTCATAGTTTTACCGGACTTAGAGGGCGAGCGCGAAGGGCGCTCGAGTCCGAGAGGTCGACCGACACATAGTACAGCCTCAGCTTATATAAAGATAAAAGCAGCGTATCAAGGTTGACGAATTGTTTCTGACTGGTGTGATACAGAAGCTGACGTATCTAAAGCGTTGTTTTATCACCTTTACTTTTTTCTGTATATATTAACACTCTAGTTTCAGAAATAAATCTCAGTAAATTTCATCTATATGTGGACGATGTCCAACTTTACCAACACTTCGATCCTTCATCAACCTTACAGTGTATAAAAAATATGACAAATGATCTGTGCGGTGTACACTTGTGGACTGAACAATTCGGACTTGCTGTGAACCCAATGAGAACCCAGGTGATAATAGTTTGTCGGCGCGCTGGCTTACACAAATTAGACATTGAATCGTTACCAAAAGTCACTTACATTACCATACGATCCCAAATTATATTTTTGGGCTGCGTAATTAAGGTCACATTTCACAGTTCCGTTCAAAATTAAATTGCTGCATTTGCCGCATATGCTGCACTTTTTTTTAGGAATTTTTATTTGATCCACGAACTCCACAATATCTCCGGGCACGTTTTTTTTCATAACAGCTTCCGGTCGGGATTTACGTTCCTTCTACAGCAATACCCTTGTGATCCCTGAACACAGTACGACACTTTACCCAAACTTCTTTACAATAACAGTCATACGGCTGTGGTATACATTGCCGCATCATATTCAAGATGCCAAAACCAGCGCCAATTTTAAATAACAACTACATTGCCATTTGTATAATAAACAAGACTTAGAGTTATGTTGTTTATCACAGTTTGCTGTGTACATATGTATTTATTATATGTATGTATGTATCTATGTAAGTATGTATATTTAGTTAATATATTTTGACTACATTTTGCTTTTAATATGCTATTCGTTATGAATAATTTATATTTTGTTAGTATATTTATTATTACACTCTTATTTAAACAATTATTTTATTTGCATTACCTACAATGGTAGTAATTATTTCTTACTATATTACTGCTGGTTAGCTGAAAAAAATGCCTCATGGCATTAAGCTCGCCAGTGTACATATTTAAAATGCACTAAATAATTAATTTATTCATTCATTCAATGTTTCATTCGATTTGTAAACAAACTACAAATTGTCATAACCTAATAATTTATAAATGAAACCGAATTAAATGCCATATTTACTTAACCTATAAATAATGATATAATACCACAAAATACACACCGGCATTGAAAAAACAAATCAAATTGTGTTGTACTGCGATCTCTTCTGTATCTACATATTAAGTTCGAATATTTGGAAATCATAGATAGTATCATCGATATATGATTCAGTTACATTTGTTATCTCATAATAGTTATTTATCCGTTAATTATTAACATAATATGAACCACTAATTAACTAACGAATGTAGGACTAAAAAACACAAAACTTAATTTTTCGGAAGTGGATTATTTTTTAGTAAATGTATTACCATTCGAAGTCTTGACGTCTGTAGATCTTGCAACTCCTTTAGTACCACACTAATAATAATATCACAATAATATTAATTAATATTACAATAACGCGACTCAATTTCCACTTCAAGGGTGGAAAATTATCCTCTTTAAGGCGAATCAGGGCTTTTAACTTTGTAACAACTTTAATGGTTCGTCATTAGGGTCATTATTGAAGCTCTCATAAATACTGTTTGCTGCAACCAGCCCAGAAATATAGCCGAAATTGTTCAATTTAAGTCAAGGAATTAGTTGAATGTTGGTGATAATGTGGTGTCAGCAAAGATGTTGGTGGAAGTCCAATTAGAAAATGTCCGGGTGATTAGTGACAAACGTTTGAAAAGTGTATGGCGAAGCGCGCACTCATAACAGTATTACCGTGGAATCAGAAAAGGCAATAATTTTGTCTATGTCAACACGTTCACTAACAGAGTCACGAATATCCACTATCACATCGGACAAGAGGAGTGCTGCATAAAGTTCAAGGCGTAGCAGGGTGATAGTTTTATTCGCGAAAGCTACTTTAGACTTTGAGCAAAGTAATATTACTTGACCTGTGTCGTGGCTGACTCGAAGATAAATAACGGCACCATAACATTTTTCGCTCGCATCAGTAAAACCTATAAGGGCGATATTTTTTGAAGAATTTCAAATTCCTATATGAAGCGGAATTTTAATTTTTGCTAATAAATGAAGCTCATTTTATAATTGCGTTCATTGAATTGTAATGTGAGCTGGCACCTCATCATCACAGTCTAAATGAGTTTCCAGCATTCCTGTACAAGTAATTTTAATAGCGTAGTGACCGGACCTAGTAAAGAAAGCAGATCGAAAAGTCTCGTCATCACAGAAAGTGTTGTGCGTTTATTTGTTAATTATTTTGCTGTAAAAGTTAGCGCTTATTACAGACTTACTCCAATTGTTCCTAGTTCAGTAATATACTTTGTACCAATTATGCACAATGAAATTTAAAATGTCAACTGAAATGTTATTAGTCATATAGAAATTATATTTTTTGAACCAAATTTGAACAATACCGAAAGGTTACTGCATAAAACTCAAAATACTTGTTATCAACTATTTGTTAACAATATTTGTCAACTGTGGTGCAGCCTCTAGGTTTTCCAAAGCTTCTGGTTCTGCATTAGCAACGGTCGTCACTGAAGCAAAAGCCATTAGAACCCACACTGTCATTATTGCTTACTTCAACTGAAACAGAAGATACTGATACTGTAGGTTTATTTAAACCAAGCGATGCAGGCTCTAACCTAATTCAATCGGACACACGTCATAAGTTAAGCATTATAATCTGATACGACCTTCAAATTTCAGCAATGGAATACACAGTCATTCATTGATGTGAAACATGATTGTAAATTTATTTATTTCAGTTCTCCTCTGACTAACTAACGACTTCAAGGAACTCTATGGTGTTCGGATATTATTTCTAGGAATTAATCATTTATTCAATTCCGGTAAATATTTATTAAACCACTAAAACCAAGCAAATAATAATAAAAAAAATTTTTTTTTGTTTGTTTGTTTGTATGACAGTGATTGCCACAGAAAACATATTTTATGATAATGCGTAACAATTAATTGAACGTAATTCCCGTGTCTAAAACTTCTTCAAAATTAGTTTGCTATTAAGAAATAAAAACGATTTGTGAAGGCATACCTGTATGATACTACTACTCTAGGCATTTTTATATATTATTTTTAAAATTTTATATTTATCTACATACAGAAGGATATGTTTGTTATAGATTTTGTTGATAGAAAGTCTTCATCAAATGATGATGGATAATATAAAAGTGTATAAATAAGACCGGTGGTTACTTACACATTTTGCTAAGTAAGTGTACTGCGATTCACATAAATATATGATAAGTATTGTCATTGTACTTTTTTTTTATTTATCTTATTATTTAAGTAATAATAATAGAGTAAGGAAATAAAAATCTATTAGTAAACATAGTTGTACTTGAAAAATAATATCAGTATGGTTGTCCACAATTAATTTATATCACAAATAAAAACAGAATCTGACAATCGTTTTGTGACATACAAACACAAATAGAAAAATATTTATTTTAAAATGATGATCAGTTTATTTTAGAAAGGACGTTTATTACGAACCTTGGAAAAATTAACAAGTTTATTAAAGAATTACAGATTTATTAATACATGTTATCACTTACGTGTGAGTAGAGTTAGTTTTATCTGTTTAATATAACTAATATACCAGTACAGAAGCAATAAGCCGCGTTGATCACCTTAAGTCCAAATCTACATCAAGCATGACCATTCAATAAAAAATAAAACATCGTGATGAAACCATATGCTAGGGGTCATCATATAATGTTTATAAATCTTTAACCTAGCAACTATCTCTTGCCACAGTTTCTCTTAAAAAACACTTCCCCGCTAAGCTTACCCCGTTATCGTTTTGGAATCAAATCAAGAAAGAGTAAAAAATGTTATATATTACTGACGAAGTTCATATTTGCAGATTACGTAGATTACTACTTAGGAATACATCAAATTTCTAAGTATATATTCTTGTTCATGTTTCAAATGGTAAAAAATACATTTAATTGATCATTAAGAATACGCAACAGGCCGGCAACTGTGTTGGTTTTTATTGTCAAATATTTTCATTATTACTTTTAAGTTTAATATGTATTTCCACATTTCAAACTTCAACACCTATTTTTAATTTTAATAATTTACAACAATTTATAATTAATTAATATAAATAATTATAAAAATGATTGTCTCATCACACGAGAGACTTCACACATACGGCCACAAATATACCTACTTTTTTACGGTTGGTTAATATTAGTATGAAATTTAAATATATTTAATATGTTTTTTGTATCTTTTTTTCTTTAATTAGTGTAATTTCCCTAATATTGACCAACCTAACGAAGTATGTACGTGACCTTCTATGTAAAATCTCTCACTCGGTGAGACAAAAAAATATAATTATTTATATATATATATATATATATATATATACAGCCCGTTACGTATTCTTCATGGCCAATTAATTGTATTATTTTACCATTTCAACCAAGAAAACGTATATATAAACAGAAACCTAATGTATTCTTAACTAGTAATCTACGTGATCGACAAACATGAACTTCGTAAGTATTTTTTTTTATTTTTTTACTATTCTATGATTTGAGCCCAAATTTAGAGGGAAAGGGGTTCTAACGTGCAACTGTCGGACGACATCTATAGTTGCTTGGTGAAACGTTTTCAACTATAGGATATGCCCTTATAAGATACCCTTGCACCATGCTAACATTAACCCTAAGGTTAATGAGCCACGAAGTGCCATGAAACCAAAAATCGTTGTCAACTAGTTTACGTGGAATCTCTGGCCGGGAGATAACATCCAGAGGATTTTCACCTCCAGATTTATGTAACCAATGTGTGGCCGCTAAATCTTCGTTAATAGCGGAGTTTCGATTAGTGAACAACGTTTGCAATCTGTATACTCGAAGATAGATAACGGCACCCTAACATTTTTCGGTCGCATCAGTAAAACCTAAAAGAGCGATATTTTTTGAAGAGTTTGCAATTCCTATATGATGATAATTTTTATTTTTTTCTAATGAATTAAACTCATTTTGCATATGTATCCATTGTTAATTTCCATTTTCCATTTAATGTGAGCTGTCATCTCATCACCCCAGTCTAAAATGAATTTCCAGCATTCTTGTAAATAGCGTTTTCATTGGTTTTCCATTTAAGCCCTATATTGTAATGCTTAATTCAATGGTATTGGTAAACCACGTTATAAGATTGAACCCTCCGGCTTTAAAAGTTGTATGGATTAGTAATACAATTATTTATTATCGTCCATGTAAAAATGATGCTTAGCAACCCGCGAGGCAGAGGGCCAGCGCAAGCACTCGTCGTTTGCGAGTTGGCACACAACGTGCATTATAAGGTAAGGCGAACATGCTAGGCCGAAGGTTACGGAATTAAATTAATAGGTCGGAATTTCGTCATTAGAATTATAGCGGTAAAGAATACGTTGAAAGTTGTGATATTTTCGAATGTTTTTTTTAGAGTAAATCTAACGTAGTAGTAGTAGTAGACAACGTATACATTTAGAATTGGTTACAGACTAGACTTCTGAAATGGTCTTAGCAGCATTTAAACACTTTATAGGCGGACGCGGACTTACGTCAGTGATTTTGACTGATGGACATACTAATTTCATTAGCGCTAAACGAAAGCTTATCGAATTACACGCTCATTTTTCAGAGATATACAACATATATCTCAATCAAAATCTTGCAGAATGCAATAAAATCAGATTCAATTTAAACTCAATCTTCCTCACGCATCTCACTTCGGGAATATATATCAGAGTCATAAAAAAACAGTTAAAACTCATTTGAAAAGATCTATGGGAAGTAAATTTTAATTTATGAAGAATTACGTTCTGTTTTAGTATAGATTGAAGGGATTCTTAATAGCAGTCCGCTATGTATGCTAAGTTCAGACCCTACTGAGCTAGAGGCTCTGACGCCATCACATTTATTGTATATTACCCCTCTAAAATATTTACCCGAACAGAATGTTCATCGCATGCCCGATAGTAAACTTATCACGAATTGCTTAATAAACTTATGCAATCTTACTGCCATAGATGGAAGTTAGAATATTTAACATCACTTCAATACAGGCAGAAATAGATTACTCCATCTAACTCCGTACGCAAAGGTCTTGTAGTCATTATAAAACATGATAATTCACCCACAATGAGCTGGCCGATTGGAATAATTGTAGAGCTTTATTTTTGTTATATGGTCAAAATTAAGGCAAAACTGAAAATTAGGTTTGAAGTGTTCATAGACTGTGTCCGCTACCGCTTCAATAGACTGGCTAAAATCCTATTTTTTAATTAAAATATTTTAATTTATTACACGCTTTTTGCCGCTTATTTTGTTTCGTATCTGAAGGCATTCCTTCAGCCCTGGAGATGATGTCAATGCCATTTATAATTATTATAATTTTACGACTATCTCTATGCCAAAAATCAAGTCGATTGGTTGCTTTGTTAGGGCGTCCGCATTGTGAATGATGTAGAAATCACCAGCACCGTAGAACCGCTGAAGCTTCAAAAGGACATTGCCTCTTTATGCGTGTTCACGAGTGTTCTGAAGAGTTCTTCAATATAATCTCTTCCTCTCCGTTCAACTAGAGTACCACGCGGGCGCGACTTAGGTGCCGCAGCTTCACGGTGACTCCTATTGAATCGCCAACCAAAAAACTTTGCTGATCCATATTTGTCATATTATTTCGTATAATATTATTTCTCTTTTCCAATACACAGTATAAAAATAATATATAAGGTTCTCCAAAGAATTCATCCGTACACTGTTCGTTTTATTTCGTGTAAATAAAATAATCGTATAATCGTATAAATAAGAGAAATGCAGATAAATCTATTATTCAGTGATTGAATTATTTTTCTAGGAAATTCTGCGTGTAATCGTATTTAATTGTCTGACCACCAAGCAATACAGTCCAGAAATGAAAACACAGTCGCCCCCTGTATGAAGAGTGTAACTAGGAACACGTACTAGCACATAACGTGTTCCAACAGAGTCCTAATTAGTAGATATCTCTAAAGTCCTAGAATTCCGGTGAATCTGAATTTGAATTTAAATAATTATTAGACGGGATAGACCAGTTAATAACTGATCAACTGCAAACCTGTACACATTAATAAAAATACCATATGTTTCATAATGAAGATTTTCTATTTAAATAATGGAGTATGTACATATATATTTATAATTATACCATTCAAATAAATACTGTGAGAAATATATGTAGTGTTTTTCATTTCAGTTAAAGTACGCAATGATGATGGCGTTGGTCGTGCTGGCCTTTGTTTCCGCATCCGCCATCGCTAACGCAGAACCAGTCGCCATAGAACCTTTAGACACTGAGCCTCAGGTTGTGTGGTAGCTTGGGTAATATAATTAAAGATAAAAGACGTGACAGACATTATATCATTTTGTTTTTGTTAAAGACTAAAAATAATCATTTTATTAATGTAAATTTATAGATTCCCTTTGATAAAACCAAAAGATATTATACTTCCTTAAATGTTGGCTCATTAAATATAACACTATTTAAATTGTTTTTCTTTTCAACCTTAGTAAGATTCCCTGTTTTTTTTTTTAGTTAAGGTTTAGCGTTATTACCACAATCTCATCTGATGTTAAGTGGCGATGTGGTACAAGATGGTGGTCAAGTGTAACTCCCAGAACACACCTATAGGTACTTGGCGGCAGATTTGCAACTTGAGGGTGGTAGCTAGCCAGGCGGGCATTAGAAAAAGCCCTACCACCAAACAGCTCAAGCTCATTGTCGGTGGATTCGAACCCACGACTCTTGACGCGGCGTCCGTACATACTACCAACTGACCTATCATAGCTTCAAAAATTTGCTTTATTATATAAATATACGTATTAATCTATTATACCTTAAATTATTTGAACTTCTTGTCGCCAGCAACTACATATAACCCTAACTTATTACTGAACCATGGTTGGCTTACGCGATGACAATTTGCTATATATGTCAAAGTAGTTTTAGTTGAGAAGTATATTTGTTCTACTAAATTAGTATTAGGTAATGAAGGGGACAGTTCGCGCAATAATATCAAGATGTATAAATTTATACAGAATCCAATAGTAGAAGTAGCGCGTCGCGCAAGCATTGGTGGCTAACCGAGTGTGCGCTTCTATCGAACCTCGGATTTGATAGGTACGCAGTTTATTTCAGCAACCTTCCATTTATAACACTTATATCTAGCATAGACGGAATATAATATAACTGTAATATTTTGAAAACAAAAATACTAAAAATACTTTCGTAGAAACAATTCCAAACAACTGTATGCAAAGAATACAAAGAAATTATTATTATTTACAGGAAATTTATTAATAATAGATGAGTTACAAATACTTTTGAACATAAGGTGTACACACATATTTGCATATTATTAAATAATGTATGCACTAATTACCTAGTAACTAATGTACGTACACAGGTTCCAACAGCCTTGATATTTTTCATCTTAAAGCATTTTTCGTATAAAAAATCATCTGTAGTAATTGTTGAATTCCTACGGGTTTCTAATATGAAATAAAAAAAATAGCTTAATTTTATGGAAAAATATCAAAGGTAAACCTAGAATATATTTTTTTTTTAGTAAATCATTATGAAATTATGCACAATTGTGTTTTCTTTAAGAATAAAAAGCCAGTATCAACTATAATTTTGAGACCAACCTTACCTTACAGTCTGCGCTTCTATTACGGTACCATTCACGGAACGGAATTATTTCATTTTAATTTTATATTTTTTTTAATAACAATTTAATATCACATGCACATATTTTTTTTTAAGTTTATAGTTTTGTACGTTTCTCAGGTTTATTTATTTTATAACGTCGAATAATTAAACTCAATTACTTATTGTATAAATTTTGCAATCTCTTTGGTTTTCTTAAATTAGTTTCATTGGGAACCTTTTGATGTATTAAATATCTAAATCACACATATTCATTATTTCAGTGGTTTTTTACATTTATTTAGGTAACAAACAGCCATTACATATATATATATATATATATATATATATATCACAACAATATAAACTAATAGGCCTATATATTTAAAAATTATAACTTAATAAGAAAAATCGCAACAATACAATCTAGATGTAAACAAAGGTGTAGATACAAAAAAGGCAAAAAAATAAAAAAAAAAATCAAAAGAAAAATTCAGAAAAATACATAATTTCTTAATATGAATCTATAAACAACACATCACCATTTTTCTTTTTATAAGATGATATGGAATTAGAAAATATGTCTACGTCTTTAAAATAATTGTCGAGTATTGGCAGTATTCCGTCCATCTGGAAAAATGCACAAATATTCCCTCTTCATAAGCAAAGTTATCCAACTAACTTCTCCCATTGCCGTCCAAAGTCCTTGACCGTGTTGTTCATCGACAATTTCCGGCATTTTTAAACCGTAATAACCTACTAAGTCCTTTTTAGTCAAGGTTTCGACTAGCACATATATTTTTTTTAGAAGGAACCTTCACTGTCAGCCTGAAAGGCTTTCATAGTTTTACTGGACTAAGAAGGCGAGCGCGAAGGGCGCTCGAGTCCGAGAGGTCGACCGACACATAGTACAGCCTCAGCTTTTATAAAGATAAAAGCAGCGTATTAAGGTTGACGAATTGTTTCTGACTGGTGTGATACAGTAGCTGACGTACCTAAAGCGTTGTTTTATCACCTTTACATTTTTCTGTATATATTAACACTCTAGTTTCAGAAATATATCTCAGTAAATTTCATCTATATGTGGACGATGTCCAACTTTACCAACACTTCGATCCTTCATCAACCTTACAGTGTATAAAAAATATGACAAATGATCTGAGCGGTGTACACTTGTGGACTGAACAATTCGGACTTGCTGTGAACCCAACGAAAACCCAGGTGATAATAGTTTGTCGGCGCGCTGGCTTATACAAATTAGACATTGAATCGTTACTAAAAGTCACTTACAATACCATACGATCCCAAATTATATTTTTGGCCTGCTTAATTAAGGTCACATTTCACAGTTCCGTTTAAAATTAAATTGCTGCATTTGCCACATATGCTGCACTTTTTTTAGGAATTTTTATTTGATCCACGAACTCCACAATATCTCCGGGCACGTTTTTCTTCATAACAGCTTCCGGTCGGGATTTACGTTCCTTCTACAGCAATACCCTTGTGATCCCTGAACACAGTACGACACTTTACTCAAACTTCTTTACAATAACAGTCATACGGCTGTGGAATACATTGCCGCATCATATTCAAGATGCCAAAACCATCGCCAATTTTAAATAACAACTACATTTCTATTTGTATAATAAACAAGAGTTATGTTGTTTATCACAGTTTGCTGTGTACATATGTATGTATGTATGTATTATATGTATGTACGTATATATGTAAGTATGTATATTTAGTTAATATATTTTGACTACATTTTGCTTATTAATATGCTATTCGTTATGAATAATTTATATTTTGTTAGTATATTTATTATTACACTCTTATTTCAACAACTATTTTATTTGCATTACCTACAATGGTAGTAATTATTTCTTACTATATTACTGCTGGTTAGCTGAAATAAAAGCCTCATGGCATTAAGCTCGCCAGTGTACATATTTAAAGTGCAATAAATAATTAATTTATTCATTCATTCAATGTTTCATTCGATTTGTAAACAAACTACAAATTGTCATAACCTAATAATTTATAAATGAAACCGAATTAAATGCCATATTTACTTAACCTATAAATAATGTATAAATAATACCCTAAAATACACACCGGTATTGAAAAAACAAATCAAATTGTGTTGTACTGCGATCTCTTCTGTATCTACATATTATGTTCGAATATTTCGAAATCAAAGATAGTATCATCGATATATGATTCAGTAATTTTTTTTATCTCATAATAGTTATTTATCCGTTAATTATTAACATAATATGAACCACTAATTAACTAACGAATGTAGGACTTAAAACACAAAACTTAATCTTTCGGAAGTGTAAAAGTGTAAAAGTGAAAAGTAAATGTATTACCATTCGAAGTCTTGAATGAAATTGTTCAATTTAAGTCAAGGAATTAGTTTAATGTTGGTGATAATATGGTGTCAGCAAAGATGTTAGTAGAAGTCCAATTAGAAAATGTCCGGGTGATTAGTGACAAACGTTTGAAAAGTGTATGGCGAAGCGCGGACTCATAACAGTATTACCGTGGTATCAGAAAAAGCAATAATTTTGTCTATGTCAACACGTTCACTAACAGAGTCACGAATATCCACTATCACATCGGACAAGAGGAGTGCTGCATAAAGTTCAAGGCGTAGCAGGGTGATAGTTTTATTCGCGAAAGCTACTTTAGACTTTAAGCAAAGTAATATTACTTGACCTGTGTCGTGGCTGACTCGAAGATAAATAACGGCACCATAACATTTTTCGCTCGCATCAGTAAAACCTATAAGGGCGATATTTTTTGAAGAATTTCAAATTCCTATATGAAGCGGAATTTTAATTTTTGCTAATAAATGAAGCTCATTTTATAATTGCGTTCATGGAATTGTAATGTGAGCTGGCACCTCATCATCACTGTCTAAATGAGTTTCCAGCATTCTTGTACAAGTAATTTTAATAGCGTAGTGACCGGACCTAGTAAAGAAAGCAGATCGAAAAGTCTCGTCATCACAGAAAGTGTTGTGCGTTTATTTGTTAATTATTTTGCTGTAAAAGTTAGCGCTTATTACAGATTTACTCCAATCGTTCAGAGTTCAGAAATATACTTTGTACCAACTATGCACATTAAAATTTATAATGTCAACTGAAATGTTATTACTCATATAGAAATTATATTTTTTGAATCAAATTTGAACAATACTGAAAGGTTACTGCATAAAACTCAAAATATATGCTATCAACTATTTGTTAACAATATTTGTCAACTGTGGTGCAGCCTGTAGGTTTTCCAAAGCTTCTGGTTCTGCATTAGCAACGGTCGTCACTGAAGCAAAAGCCATTAGAACCCACACTGTCATTATTGCTTACTTCAACTGAAACAGAAGATACTGATACTGTAGGTTTATTTAAACCAAGCGATGCAGGCTCTAACCTAATTCATTCGGACACACGTCATAAGTTAAGCATTATAATCTGATACGACCTTCAAATTTCAGCAATGGAATACACAGTCATTCATTGATGTGAAACATGATTGTAAATTTATTTATTTTAGTTCTTCTCTGACTAATTAACGACTTCAAGGGACTCTATGGTTTTCGGATATTATTTCTAGGAATTAATCATTTATTCAATTCCGGTAAATGTTTATTAAACCAAGCAAATAATAATAAAAAAAAAAAAATCTGTTTGTTTGTTTATATGAAAGTGATTGCCACAGAAAACATATTTTACTGATGATATTTTATGATAATGCGTAACAATTAATCGAACGTAATTCCCGTGTCTAAAACTTCTTCAAAATTAGTTTGCTATTAAGAAAAAAAAAACGATTTGTGATAGGCATTTTTATATATTATTTTTAAAATTTTATATTTATCTACATACAGAAGGATATGTTCGTTATAGATTTTGTTGATAGAAAGCCTTCATCAAATGATGATGGATAATATAAAAGTGTATAAATAAGCCCGGTGGTTACTTACATATTTTGCTAAGTAAGTGTACTGCGATTCATATAAATATATGATAAGTATTGTCATTGTACTTTTTTTTATTTATCTTATTATTTAAGTAATAATAATAGAGTAAGGAAATAAAAATCTATTAGTAAACACAGTTGTACTTCAAAAATAATATCAGTATGGTTGTCCACAATTAATTTATATCACAAATAAAAACAGAATCTGACAATCGTTTTGTAACATACAAACACAAATAGAAAAATATTTATTTTAAAATGATGATCAGTTTATTTTAGAAAGGACGTTTATTACGAACCTTGGAAAAATTAACAAGTTTATTAAAGAATTACAGATTTATTAATACATGTTATCAATTACGTGTGAGTAGAGTTAGTTATATCTGTTTAATATAACTAATATACCAGTACAGAAGCAATAAGCCGCGTTGATCACCTTAAGTCCAAATCTACATCAAGCATGAGCATTCAATAAAAAATAAAACATCGTGATGAAACCTATGCTAGGGGTCATCATATAATGTTTATAAATCTTTAACCTAGCAACTATCTCTTGCCAAAGTTTCACTTGAAAATCACTTCCCCGCTAAGATCGTTTTGGAATCAAATAAATAAAGAGTAAAAAATGTTATATATTACTGACGAAGTTCATATTCGCAGATTACGTAGATTACTACTTAGGAATACATCAAATTTCTCAGTATATATACTTTTTCATGTTTCAAATGGTAAAAAATACATTTAATTGATCATTAAGAATACGCAGCAGGCCGGCAACTGTGTTGGTTTTTATTGTCAAATATTTTCATTATTACTTTTAAGTTTAATATGTATTTCCACATTTCAAACTTCAAGATATATATATATAATATATTAATATAAATAATTATAAAAATGAGTGTCTCATCACATGAGAGACTTCACACATACGGCCACAAATATACCTACTTTGTTACGGTTGGTTAATATTAGTAAACATAAAATAATAAAAGAACAAATAAAAAAAATTCACAGTTGTGATGTAAATTCATCATATTCATCTACACATGTGAAATATAAACAATGTGGTTCATTTTAAATAGTTTTTAAGTTTAGTGTTTTGACCGCAATCTCACTTGATGTTAAGTGACGATGTGTCCTAAGATGGAGAACGTGCTAAACCTAGTGGACGGACTGGCTCTCAAGTGCAACTACCGGAACACACGTATAGGTATTTGGCGGCAGATTTTAACTTAAAGAAGGTAGCTAGCTAGGCAGGCATTAGAAAAAGCCCTACCACCAAGCTACGGTTACACTACGACGTTTTTCTTCACCGAAAGGTCAAGCTCATTGTAGGTGGATTCGAACTCACGACCTTTGAAGCGGCGTTCGTACACACTACCAACTGAGCTATCATCGCTTTAAAACGTACATGTGTATTTTAAACAATTCATATGGAATCTTCAGGATATGAGTTCTTTGCGGTTATTAATTGGTTTGATCAATAATAATTTATACATATTTTTTCGAAAAAAAAAAAAACTTTATAAGTTTACCTATTAATTTATACACAACATTTATACGAATGTGAATTCTAACAAGATATCCTTTGGCTAATTTTGAAAATAGAGCGTTTGTCCTTTCAGTAAATACAGAAGAAGTTCATTTGTATTCTTTTTCAAAAAAGGAGTAGACATTTAAGAAGATAGAGCCACGGTTATCGCATTGCACCGCTGTGGTAACGCGCCAACAAAGATTATCAACAATCTGCAAAAATTGAAAATTACACTAGAGTTTGTATATCGCATTACCAAAGAATACACTGAAGATTCAAGCTTCGATGATCGTAAGAGGAACAGCCGACCTCGCACAGTAAGTACACCAGCGGTCATCAAAACAGGGAAGGCGTGGATCCAACATAATCCAGTCCGCAAGAATAAAATAGGCACAATGTCACCTGTTATTAATTAACGATATGGCCCAAGATGGTGGGCACGCTAAGCCCATACAGGGGCACTGTGCAGGGACTGGCTCTTAAAACTGGCCACTTGTTCCGGCTACACATCGAAACGGTTGACCCGACTCAGATGATTATTTTATTGGCAGATAGAAGATGTTAAAATGGGTAACTGTTATTTGTACTATAAGCGCACGAAATAAATTTACAGAACAACTGGTAAATAATAAAATTCTGAATACCTAAAATTGTTGGAACTGTATACAAATAAAACCAAGACCATATAGAAAAGCATTTTATATTTTACTAGCTGCCCGGTGAACTTCGTATCACCTACAAACGACGTTCTTTATTCTCGCTCATACTCAAATGCGGTTTCACCAATTTTTATATTTTATTTACATTTTGATCAGCTATAATCAATCATAAACAGTCATAATCAATCTTTGAGCGGCAATTCGTTAAGATCAATAGAACTGGCTATATCCAATATCGATTCCGTTTTTCACTTATTTTGGTTATTGAATGAAAGTTGTTATAACTCCAAATAATAAAATGACTTTTAATTATATGAAATTTAAATATATTTAATATGTTTTTTGTTTCTTTTTGTTTTTTTCTTTAATTAGTTTAATTTCCCTAATAATAACCAACCGTAACGAAGTATGTATGTGACCTTCTATGTGAAATCTCTCATTCGGTGAGAAAAAAAAATATAATTATTTATTTATATGTACAATACTTATATATATATATATATATACAGCCCGTTACGTATTCTTCATGGCCAATTAATTGTATTATTTTACCATTTCAAACAAGAAAACGTATATATAAACAGAAACCTAATGTATTCTTAACTAGTAATCTACGTGATCGACAAACATGAACTTCGTAAGTATTTTTTATTTTTTTTAAAGTTCATTGTTTTGAGCCCAATAAGGTAACACGGTAAATTTAGAGGGAAAGTGGTTCTAACGTGCAACAGTCGGACGACATCTATAGTTGCTTGGTGAAACGTTTTCAACTATAGGATATGCCCTTATAAGATGCCCTTGCACCATGCTAACCTTAACCCTAAGGTAAATGAGCCACGAAGTACCATGAAACCAAAAATCGTTGTCAACTAGTTTACTTGGGATCACTGGCCGGGAGATTACATCCAGAGGATTTTCACCTCCAGATTTATGTAACCAATGTGTGACCGCTAAATCTTCGTTAATAGCGGAGTTTCGATTAGTGAACAACGTTTGCAATCTGTATACTGGAGCGCGGATCTAATACAGTGTTACCGTAGATTCCAAAAAGGCAATAATTTTATCTATGTGAACACACTCATAGAGTCACGTACAGTCACAATCAAATTGGACAAGAGGAGTGCTGCACAAAGTTTAAAGCGTGATTGGGTAATAGTTTTAATCTTGGAAGCTACTTTAGATTTTGAGCAAAGCAACATTACTTGACTTATGTCACTAGCGTCATGGCGTCATACTCGAAGATGAACATTTTTCGTTCGCATCAGTAAAACCTAAAAGGGCGATATTTTTTGAAGACTTTGTAATTCCTATATGATGATAATTTTGATTTTTTTCTAATAAATGAAACTCATTTTGCATTTGTGTCCATTGTTAATTTCCATTGTCCGTTTAATGTGAGCTGTCATCTCATCACCCCAGTCTAAAATGAATTTCCAGCATTCTTGTAAAGAGCGTTTTCATTGGGTTTCCATTTAAGTCCTATATTGTAATGCTTAATTCAATGGTATTGGTAAATCAGGTTATAAGATTGAACCCTCCGGCTTTCAAAGTTGTATGAATTCGTAATAAAATTATTTAGCTTCATCAATAAACGAAACAGAGGAAATATAATCGTCCATGTAAAAATGATGCTAAGCAACCCGCGAGGCAGAGAGCCAGCGCAAGCACTCATCGTTTGCGAGTTGGCACACAATGTGCATTATAAAGTAAGGCGAACATGCTAGGGCGAAGGTTACGAAATTAAATGAATAGGTCGGAATTTCGTCATTAGATTTATAGCGATAAAGAATACGTTGAAAGTTGTGATATTTTCGAATGTTTTTTTTAATAGTAAATCTAACGTAGTAGTAGTAGTAGACAACGTATACATTTAGAATTGGTTACAGACTAGACTTCTGAAATTGCCTTAGCAGCATTTAAACACTTTATAGGCGAACGCGGACCTGCGTCAGTTATTTTGACTGATGGACATACTAATTTCATTAGCGCTAAAAGAAAGTTTATCCAATTACACGCTAGTTTATCAGAGATATACAACATATATCTCAATCAAAATCTTGCAGAATGCAATAAAATCAGATTCAATTTAACTCAACCCTCCTTACGCATCTCACTTCGGGAGTATATATCAGAGTCATAAAAAACAGTTAAAACTCATTTAAACTCAAAAGATCTATGGGGAGTAAATTTTAATTTATGAAGAATTAAGTACTGTTTTAGGATTAAAGGGATTCTTAATAGCAGTCCGCTATGTATGCTAAGCTCAGACCTTACTGAGATAGAGGCTCTGACGCCATCACATTATTTGAATATTACCCCTCTAAAATATTTACCCGATCAGGATGTTCATCGCATGCCCGATAGTAAACTTATCACGAATTGCTTAATAAACTTATGCAATCTTACTGCCATAGATGGAAGTTAGAATATTTGACTTCACTTCAATACACGCAGAAATAGATTAATTACTCCATCTAACTCCGTACGCAAAGGTCTTGTAGTCATTATAAAACATGATAATTCACCCACAATGAGCTGGCCGATAGGAATCATTGTAGAGCTTTATTTTTGTAATATGGCCAAAATTAAGGCAAAACTGAAAATTAGGTTTGAAGTGTTCATAGACTGTGTCCGCTACCGCTTCAATGGACTGGCATAAATCCTATTTTTTAATTAAAATATTTAAATTTATTACACGCTTTTCGCCGCTAATTTTGTTTCGTATCTGAAGGCATTCCTTCAGCCCTGGAGATGATGTCAATGCCATTTATAATTATTATAATTTTACGCCTATCTCTATGCCAAAAATCAGGTCGATTGGTTGCTTTGTTAGGGCGTCCGCATTGTGAATGATGTAGAAACCACCAACACCGTAGAACCGCTGAAGCTTCAAAAGGACATTGCCTCTTTATGCGTGTTCTACCGTATGTACCACGACGAGTGTTCTGAAGAGCTCTTCGATATAATCTCTTTCTCTCCGTTCAACTAGAGTACCACGCGGGCGCGACTTAGGTGCCGCAGCTTCACGGTGACTCCTATTGAATCGCCAACCAAAAAACTTTGCTGATCCATATTTGTCATATTATTTCGTATCATATTATTTCTCTTTTCCAATACACAGTATAAAAATATTCTATAAACTTGTCCAAAGAATTCATCCGTACACTGTTCGTTTTATTTCGTGTAAATAAAATAATCGTATAATCGTATAAATAAGAGAAATGCAGATAAATCTATTATTCAGTGATTGAATTATTTTACTAGGAAATTCTGCGTGTAATCGTATTTACTTGTCTGACCACCAAGCAATGCAGTCCAGCAATGAAAACACAGTCGCCCCAGTATGAAGAGTGTAGCTAGGAACACGTACTAGCACATAACGTGTTCCAACAGAGTCCTAATTAGTAGATATCTCTAAAGTCCTAGAATTCCGGTGAATCTGAATTTAAATAATTATTAGACGGGATAGACTAGTTAATAACTGATCGACTGCAAACCTGTACACATTAATAAAATACCATATGTTTCATAATGAAGATTTCCTATTTAAATAATGGAGTATGTACTTATATATTTATATTTATACCATTCAAATAATTACTGTGAGAAATATATGTAGTTTTTTTCATTTCAGTTAAAGAACGCAATGATGATGGCGTTGGTTGTGCTGGCCTTTGTTTCCGCATCCGCTATCGCTAACGCAGAACCAGTCGCCATGGAACCGTTAGACACTGAACCTCAATTTTTTGAACTTCTGGGGACACCCAGGAACTACATATAACCCTAACTTATTACTGAACCACGGTTAGCTTACGCGATGACAATTTGCTATATATATATCAAAGTAGTTTTAGTTGAGAAGTATATTTGTTCTACTAAATTAGTATTAGGTAATGAAGGGGACAGTTCGCGCAATAATATCAAGATGTGTAAATTTATACAGAATCCAATAGTAGAAGTAGCGCGTCGCGCAAGCATTGGTGGCTAACCGAGTGTGCGCTTCTATCGAACCTCGGATTTGATAGGTACGCAGTTTATTTCAGTAACCTTCCATTTATAACACTTATATCTAGCATAGACGGAATATAATATAACTGTAATATATTGAAAACAAAAATACAAAAAATACTTTCGTAGAAACAATTCCAAACAACTGTATGCAAAGAATACAAAGAAATTATTATTATTTACAGGAAATTTATTAATAATAGATGAGTTACAAATACTTTTGAACTTAAGGTGTACACACATATATGCATATTATTAAATAATGTATGCACTAATTACCTAGTAACTAATGTACGTACACAGGTTCCAACAGCCTTGATATTTTTCATCTTAAAGCATTTTTCGTATAAAAATTCATCTGTAATAATTGTTGAATTCCTACGGATTTCTGATATGAAATAAAAAAATAGCTTAATTTTATGGAAAAAAATCAAAGGTAAACCTAGAATATATTTTATTTTAGTAAATCATTATGAAATTATGCACAAT
Source organism: Actias luna (assembly GCA_039707435.1). Taxonomy (NCBI): domain Eukaryota; kingdom Metazoa; phylum Arthropoda; class Insecta; order Lepidoptera; family Saturniidae; genus Actias; species Actias luna. Next base: position 6,920,888 of record JAZHAC010000006.1, on the reverse strand, counting down.
TGTGTTTTCTTTAAGAATAAAAAGCCAGTATCAACTATAATTTTGAGACCAACCTTACCTTACAGACTGCGCTTCTATTACGGAACCTTTCACGGAACGGAATTATTTCATTTTAATTGACATATTTAAGTTTTTTTATCAACAATTTAATATTACATGCACATTATATTTTATTTAAAGTTTATAGTTTTGTAAGTTTCTCAGGTTAATTTATTTTATAACGTCGAATAATTAAACTCAATTACCTATTGTATAATTTTTGCAATCTCTTTGGTTTTCTTAAATTAGTTTCATTGGGAACCTTTTGTTGTATTAAATATCTAAATACACACATTTTTATTATTTCAGTGTTTTTTTTTACATTTATTTAGGTAACAAACAGCCATTAAGTAAATATATATCACAACAATATAAAGTAATAGACCTATAGTAACATATATTTAAAAATTATAACTTATTTCGACTGGCATATATATATATAGAAACAACTTTCACTGTTAGCCTGGAAGGCTATCATAGTTTTACCGGACTTAGAGGGCGAGCGCGAAGGGCGCTGGAGTCCGAGAGGTCGACCGACACATAGTACAGCCTCAGCTTTTATAAAGATAAAAGCAGCGTATTAAGATTGACGAATTGTTTCTGACTGGTGTGATACAGAAGCTGACGTATCTAAAGCGTTGTTTTATCACCTTTACTTTTTTGTCGTATATATTAACACTCTAGTTTCAGAAATAAATATCAGTAAATTTCATCTATATGTGGACGATGTCCAACTTTACCAACACTTCGATCCTTCATCAACCTTACAGTGTATAAAAAATATGACAAATGATCTGTGCGGTGTACACTTGTGGACTGAACAATTCGGACTTGCTGTGAACCCAACGATAACCCAGGTGATAAAAGTTAATCGGCGCGCTGCCTTACCCGAGTTAGACATTGAATCGTTACCAAAAGTCACTTACTTTACCACTGCACTTTAATATCATATTCATGGTAACAACTTAGGCTTGCACATCTCACAAGATTTATCATGGGCTCAACATATTAGCATAATTAATAAAAAGGTATTCGGTGTTATGCATTTCTTAAGAAGAATGCAAAAGTTTTTACCTTTATTTTCAAATATGACGCTCGTAAATTCGTTGTTGCTCCCCATCATTGATTATGCCGATGTATCTTACCCTGACCTAACAGAGGATTTGCACAACAAACTTGATCGTACATTCAATGTACGATCCCAAATTATATTTTTGGGCTGCGTAATTACGGTCACATTTCACAGTTCCGTTTAAAATTAAATTGATGCATTTGCCGCATATGCTGCACTTACTTTATGGAGTTTTATTTGATCCACGACCTCCACAATATCTCCGGGAACGTTTTTCTTCTTAACTGCTTCCGGTCGGGATTTACGTTCCTTCTACAGCAATACCCTTATGATCCCTGAACACAAGACGACACTTTACTCAAACTTCTTTACAATAACAGTTATGCGGTTGTGGAATACATTGCCGCGTCATATTCAAGATGCCAAAACCATCACCAATTTTAAATAACAACTACATTGCTATTTGTATAATAAACAAGACTTAGAGTTATGTTGTTTATCACAGTTTGCTGTGTACATATGTATTTATTATATGTATGTATGTATCTATGTAAGTATGTATATTTAGTTAATATATTTTGACTACATTTTGCTTATTAAATAATTTATATTTTGTTAGTATATTTATTATTACACTCTTATTACAACAATTATTTTATTTGCATTACCTACAATGGTAGTAATTATTTCTTACTATATTACTGCTGTTAGCTGAAAAAAAAATACTTATGGCATTAAGCTCGCCAGTGTACACATTTAAAGTGCAATAACTAATTAATTTATTCATTCATTCAATGTTTCATTCGATTTGTAAACAAACTACAAATTGTCATAACCTAATTATTTATAAATGAAACCGAACTAAAGGCCATATTTACTTAACCTATAAATAATGATATAATACCCTAAAATACACACCGGTATTGAAAAAACAAATCAAATTGTGTTGTACTGCGATCTCTTCTGTATCTACATATTAAGTTCGAATATTTCGAAATCAAAGATAGTATCATCGATATATGATTCAGTTACATTTTTTATCTCATAATAGTTATTTATCCGTTAATTATTAACATAATATGAACCACTAATTAACTAACGAATGTAGGACTAAAAAACACAAAACTTAATTTTTCGAAAGTGGATTATTTTTTAGTAAATGTATTACCATTCGAAGTCTTGACGTCTGTAGATCTTGCAACTCCTTTAGTACCATGAATATCACAATAACGGGACTCAACTTCCACTTTAAGGGTGGAAAATTATCCTCTTTAAGGCGAATCAGGGCATTTAACTTTGTAACAACTTTAATGGTGCGTCATTAGGGTCATTATTGAAGCTCTAATAAATACTGTTTGCTGCAACCAGCCCAGAAATATTGCCGAAATTGTTCAATTTAAGTCAAGGAATTAGTTGAATGTTGGTGATAATGTGGTGTCAGCAAAGATGTTGGTGGAAGTCCAATTAGAAAATGTCCGGGTGATTAGTGACAAACGTTTGAAAAGTGTATGGCGAAGCGCGCACTCATAACAGTATTACCGTGGAATCAGAAAAGGCAATAATTTTGTCTATGTCAACACGTTCACTAACAGAGTCACGAATATCCACTATCACATCGGACAAGAGGAGTGCTGCATAAAGTTCAAGGCGTAGCAGGGTGATAGTTTTATTGGCGAAAGCTACTTTAGACTTTAAGCAAAGTAATATTACTTGACCTGTATCGTGGCTGACTCGAAGACAAATAACGGCACCATAACATTTTTCGCTCGCATCAGTAAAACCTATAAGGGCGATATTTTTTGAAGAAATTCAAATTCCTATATGAAGCGGAATTTTAATTTTTGCTAATAAATGAAGCTCATTTTATAATTGCGTTCATTGAATTGTAATGTGAGCTGGCACCTCATCATCACTGTCTAAATAAGTTTCCAGCATTCTTGTACAAGTAATTTTAATAGCGTAGTGACCGGACCTAGTAAAGAAAGCAGATCGAAAAGTCTCGTCATCACAGAAAGTGTTGTGCGTTTATTTGTTAATTATTTTGCTGTAAAAGTTAGCGCTTATTACAGATTTACTCCAATCGTTCATAGTTCAGAAATATACTTTGTACCAACTATGCACATTAAAATTTATAATGTCAACTGAAATGTTATTACTCATATAGAAATTATATTTTTTGAATCAAATTTGAACAATACTGAAAGGTTACTGCATAAAACTCAAAATATATGCTATCAACTATTTGTTAACAATATTTGTCAACTGTGGTGCAGCCTGTAGGTTTTCCAAAGCTTCTGGTTCTGCATTAGCAACGGTCGTCACTGAAGCAAAAGCCATTAGAACGCACACTGTCATTATTGCTTACTTCAACTGAAACAGAAGATACTGATACCGTAGGTTTATTTAAACCAAGCGATGCAGGCTCTAACCTAATTCATTCGGACACACGTCATAAGTTAAGCATTATAATCTGATACGACCTTCAAATTTCAGCAATGGAATACACAGTCATTCATTGATGTGAAACATGATTGTAAATTTATTTATTTTAGTTCTCCTCTGACTAATTAACGATTTCAAGGGACTCTATGGTTTTCGGATATTATTTCTAGGAATTAATCATTTATTCAATTCCGGTAAATGTTTATTAAACCATTAAAACCAAGCAAATAATAATAAAAAAAAAACTGTTTGTTTGTTTATATGAAAGTGATTGCCACAGAAAACATATTTTACTGATGATATTTTATGATAATGCGTAACAATTAATCGAACGTAATTCCCGTGTCTAAAACTTCTTCAAAATTAGTTTGCTATTAAGAAAAAAAAACGATTTGTGATAGGCATTTTTATATATTATTTTTAAAATTTTATATTTATCTACATACAGAAGGATATGTTCGTTATAGATTTTGTTGATAGAAAGCCTTCATCAAATGATGATGGATAATATAAAAGTGTATAAATAAGACCGGTGGTTACTTACATATTTTGCTAAGTAAGTGTACTGCGATTCATATAAATATATGATAAGTATTGTCATTGTACTTTTTTTTATTTATCTTATTATTTAAGTAATAATAATAGAGTAAGGAAATAAAAATCTATTAGTAAACACAGTTGTACTTCAAAAATAATATCAGTATGGTTGTCCACAATTAATTTATATCACAAATAAAAAAAGAATCTGACAATCGTTTTGTAACATACAAACACAAATAGAAAAATATTTATTTTAAAATGATGATCAGTTTATTTAAGAAAGGACGTTTATTACGAACCTTGGAAAAATTAACAAGTTTATTAAAGAATTACAGATTTATTAATACATGTTATCAATTACGTGTGTTATATCTGTTTAATATAACTAATATACCAGTACAGAAGCAATAAGCCGCGTTGATCACCTTAAGTCCAAATCTACATCAAGCATGAGCATTCAATAAAAAATAAAACATCGTGATGAAACCATATGCTAGGGGTCATCATATAATGTTTATAAATCTTTAACCTAGCAACTATCTCTTGCCACAGTTTCACTTGAAAATCACTTCCCCGCTAAGCTTACCCCATTATCGTTTTGGAATCAAATAAATAAAGAGTAAAAAATGTTATATATTACTGACGAAGTTCATATTCGCAGATTACGTAGATTACTACTTAGGAATACATCAAATTTCTCAGTATATATACTTTTTCATGTTTCAAATGGTAAAAAATACATTTAATTGATCATTAAGAATACGCAGCAGGCCGGCAACTGTGTTGGTTTTTATTGTCAAATATTTTCATTATTACTTTTAAGTTTAATATGTATTTTCACATTTCAAACTTCAAAACCTATGAAATTGCCGCTAAATCTTCGTTAATAGCGGAGTTTCGATTAGTGAACAACGTTTGCAATCTATATGCTGGAGCGCGGATCTAATACAGTGTTACCGTGAATTCCAAAAAGGCAATAATTTTATCTATGTGAACACACTCATAGAGTCACGTACAGTCACAATCAAATTGGACAAGAGGAGTGCTGCACAAAGTTTAAAGCGTGATAGGCTGATAGTTTTATTCTCGGAAGCTACTTTAGATTTTGAGCAAAGCAACATTACTTGACTTATGTCACTAGCGTCATGGCGTCATACTCGAAGATAGATATTTATAATTAATTAATATAAATAATTATAAAAATGATTGTCTCATCACATGAGAGACTTCACACATACGGCCACAAATATACCTACTTTGTTACGGTTGGTTAATATTAGTATGAAATTTAGATATATTTAATATGTTTTTTGTTTCTTTTTGTTTTTTTCTTTAATTAGTTTAATTTCCCTAATAATAATCAACCGTAACGAAGTATGTATGTGACCTTCTATGTGAAATCTCTCATTCGGTGAGAAAAAAAAATATAATTATTTATTTATATGTACAATACTTATATATATATATATATATATATACAGCCCGTTACGTATTCTTCATGGCCAATTAATTGTATTATTTTACCATTTCAACCAAGAAAACGTATATATAAACAGAAACCTAATGTATTCTTAACTAGTAATCTACGTGATCGACAAACATGAACTTCGTAAGTATTTTTTATTTTTTTTAAAGTTCATTGTTTTGAGCCCAATAAGGTAACACGGTAAATTTAGAGGGAAAGTGGTTCTAACGTGCAACAGTCGGACGACATCTATAGTTGCTTGGTGAAACGTTTTCAACTATAGGATATGCCCTTATAAGATGCCCTTGTACCATGCTAACCTTAACCCTGAGGTAAATGAGCCACGAAGTGTCATGACACCAAAAATCGTTGTCAACTAGTTTACGTGGGATCACTGGCCGGGAGATAACATCCAGAGGATTTTCACCTCCAGATTTATGTAACCAATGTGTGGCCGCTAAATCTTCGTTAATAGCAGAGTTTCGATTACTGAACAACGTTAGCAATCTGTATGCTGGAGCGCGGAACTAATACAGTGTTACCGTGGATTCCAAAAAGGCAATAATTTTATCTATGTGAACACACTCATAGAGTCACGTTCAGTCACAATCAAATTGGACAAGAGGAGTGCTGCAAAAAGTTTAAAGCGTGATAGGGTGATAGTTTTATTCTCGGAAGCTACTTTAGATTTTGAACAAAGCAACATTACTTGACTTATGTCACTAGCGTCATGGCGTCATACTCGAAGATAGATAACGGCGCCCTAACATTTTTCGTTCGCATCAGTAAAACCTAAAAGGGCGATATTTTTTGAAGAGTTTGTAATTCCTATATGATGATATTTTTTAATTTTTTTCTAATAAATGAAACTCATTTTGCATATGTATCCATTGTTAATTTCCATTGTCCATTTAATGTGAGCTGTCATCTCATCACCCCAGTCTAAAATGAATTTCCAGCATTCTTGTAAATAGCGATTTAATTGGTTTTCCATTTAAGCCCTATATTGTAATGCTTAATTCAATGGTATTGGTAAACCACGTTATAAGATTGAACCCTCCGGCTTTAAAAGTTGTATGGATTAGTAATACAATTATTTATTATCGTCCATGTAAAAATGATGCTTAGCAACCCGCGAGGCAGAGGGCCAGCGCAAGCACTCGTCGTTTGCGAGTTGGCACACAACGTGCATTATAAGGTAAGGCGAACATGCTAGGCCGAAGGTTACGGAATTAAATTAATAGGTCGGAATTTCGTCATTAGAATTATAGCGGTAACGAATACGTTGAAAGTTGTGATATTTTGGAATGTTTTTTTAATGGTAAATCTAACGTAGTAGTAGTAGTAGTAGACAACACACTTTGACAAAGACACTTTATAGGCGGACGCGGACCTACGTCATTGATTTTGACTGATTGACATACTAATTTCATTAGCGCTAAACGAAAGTTTATCGAATTACACGCTAGTTTTTCAGAGATATACAACATATATCTCAATCAAAATCTTTGCAGAATGCAATAAAATTAGATTCAATTTAAACTCAATCCTCCTCACGCATCTCACTTCGGGAGTATATATGAGAGTCATAAAAAAACAGTTAAAACTCATTTGAAAAGATCTATGGGAAGTAAATTTTAATTTATGAAGAATTAAGTTCTCTTTTAGTATAGATTGAAGGGATTCTTAATAGCAGTCCGCTATGTATGCTAAGCTCAGACCCTACTGAGCTAGAGGCTCTGACGCCATCACATTTTTTGAATATTACCCCTCTAAAATATTTACCCGGACAGGATGTTCATCGCATGCCCGATAGTAAACTTATCACGAATTGCTTAATAAACTTATGCAATCTTACTGCCATAGATGGAAGTTAGAATATTTAACATCACTTCAATACAGGCAGAAATAGATTACTCCATCTAACTCCGTACGCAAAGGTCTTGTAGTCATTATAAAACATGATAATTCACCCACAATGAGCTGGCCGATTGGAATAATTGTAGAGCTTTATTTTTGTTATATGGTCAAAATTAAGGCAAAACTGAAAATTAGGTTTGAAGTGTTCATAGACTGTGTCCGCTACCGCTTCAATAGACTGGCTAAAATCCTATTTTTTAATTAAAATATTTTAATTTATTACACGCTTTTTGCCGCTTATTTTGTTTCGTATCTGAAGGCATTCCTTCAGCCCTGGAGATGATGTCAATGCCATTTATAATTATTATAATTTTACGACTATCTCTATGCCAAAAATCAAGTCGATTGGTTGCTTTGTTAGGGCGTCCGCATTGTGAATGATGTAGAAATCACCAGCACCGTAGAACCGCTGAAGCTTCAAAAGGACATTGCCACTTTATGCGTGTTCACGAGTGTTCTGAAGAGTTCTTCAATATAATCTCTTCCTCTCCGTTCAACTAGAGTACCACGCGGGCGCGACTTAGGTGCCGCAGCTTCACGGTGACTCCTATTGAATCGCCAACCAAAAAACTTTGCTGATCCATATTTGTCATATTATTTCGTATAATATTATTTCTCTTTTCCAATACACAGTATAAAAATAATATATAAGGTTCTCCAAAGAATTCATCCGTACACTGTTCGTTTTATTTCGTGTAAATAAAATAATCGTATAATCGTATAAATAAGAGAAATGCAGATAAATCTATTATTCAGTGATTGAATTATTTTTCTAGGAAATTCTGCGTGTAATCGTATTTAATTGTCTGACCACCAAGCAATACAGTCCAGAAATGAAAACACAGTCGCCCCCTGTATGAAGAGTGTAACTAGGAACACGTACTAGCACATAACGTGTTCCAACAGAGTCCTAATTAGTAGATATCTCTAAAGTCCTAGAATTCCGGTGAATCTGAATTTGAATTTAAATAATTATTAGACGGGATAGACCAGTTAATAACTGATCAACTGCAAACCTGTACACATTAATAAAAATACCATATGTTTCATAATGAAGATTTTCTATTTAAATAATGGAGTATGTACATATATATTTATAATTATACCATTCAAATAAATACTGTGAGAAATATATGTAGTGTTTTTCATTTCAGTTAAAGTACGCAATGATGATGGCGTTGGTCGTGCTGGCCTTTGTTTCCGCATCCGCCATCGCTAACGCAGAACCAGTCGCCATAGAACCTTTAGACACTGAGCCTCAGGTTGTGTGGTAGCTTGGGTAATATAATTAAAGATAAAAGACGTGACAGACATTATATCATTTTGTTTTTGTTAAAGACTAAAAATAATCATTTTATTAATGTAAATTTATAGATTCCCTTTGATAAAACCAAAAGATATTATACTTCCTTAAATGTTGGCTCATTAAATATAACACTATTTAAATTGTTTTTCTTTTCAACCTTAGTAAGATTCCCTGTTTTTTTTTTTAGTTAAGGTTTAGCGTTATTACCACAATCTCATCTGATGTTAAGTGGCGATGTGGTACAAGATGGTGGTCAAGTGTAACTCCCAGAACACACCTATAGGTACTTGGCGGCAGATTTGCAACTTGAGGGTGGTAGCTAGCCAGGCGGGCATTAGAAAAAGCCCTACCACCAAACAGCTCAAGCTCATTGTCGGTGGATTCGAACCCACGACTCTTGACGCGGCGTCCGTACATACTACCAACTGACCTATCATAGCTTCAAAAATTTGCTTTATTATATAAATATACGTATTAATCTATTATACCTTAAATTATTTGAACTTCTTGTCGCCAGCAACTACATATAACCCTAACTTATTACTGAACCATGGTTGGCTTACGCGATGACAATTTGCTATATATGTCAAAGTAGTTTTAGTTGAGAAGTATATTTGTTCTACTAAATTAGTATTAGGTAATGAAGGGGACAGTTCGCGCAATAATATCAAGATGTATAAATTTATACAGAATCCAATAGTAGAAGTAGCGCGTCGCGCAAGCATTGGTGGCTAACCGAGTGTGCGCTTCTATCGAACCTCGGATTTGATAGGTACGCAGTTTATTTCAGCAACCTTCCATTTATAACACTTATATCTAGCATAGACGGAATATAATATAACTGTAATATTTTGAAAACAAAAATACTAAAAATACTTTCGTAGAAACAATTCCAAACAACTGTATGCAAAGAATACAAAGAAATTATTATTATTTACAGGAAATTTATTAATAATAGATGAGTTACAAATACTTTTGAACATAAGGTGTACACACATATTTGCATATTATTAAATAATGTATGCTCTAATTACCTAGTAACTAATGTACGTACACAGGTTCCAACAGCCTTGATATTTTTCATCTTAAAGCATTTTTCGTATAAAAAATCATCTGTAGTAATTGTTGAATTCCTACGGGTTTCTAATATGAAATAAAAAAAATAGCTTAATTTTATGGAAAAATATCAAAGGTAAACCTAGAATATATTTTTTTTTTAGTAAATCATTATGAAATTATGCACAATTGTGTTTTCTTTAAGAATAAAAAGCCAGTATCAACTATAATTTTGAGACCAACCTTACCTTACAGTCTGCGCTTCTATTACGGTACCATTCACGGAACGGAATTATTTCATTTTAATTTTATATTTTTTTTAATAACAATTTAATATCACATGCACATTTTTTTTTTAAGTTTATAGTTTTGTACGTTTCTCAGGTTTATTTATTTTATAACGTCGAATAATTTAACTCAATTACTTATTGTATAAATTTTGCAATCTCTTTGGTTTTCTTAAATTAGTTTCATTGGGAACCTTTTGATGTATTAAATATCTAAATCACACATATTCATTATTTCAGTGGTTTTTTACATTTATTTAGGTAACAAACAGCCATTACATATATATATATATATCACAACAATATAAACTAATAGGCCTATATATTTAAAAATTATAACTTAATAAGAAAAATCGCAACAATACAATCTAGATGTAAACAAAGGTGTAGATACAAAAAAGGCAAAAAAAAAAAAAAAAAAATCAAAAGAAAAATTCAGAAAAATACATAATTTCTTAATATGAATCTATAAACAACACATCACCATTTTTCTTTTTATAAGATGATATGGAATTAGAAAATATGTCTACGTCTTTAAAATAATTGTCGAGTATTGGCAGTATTCCGTCCATCTGGAAAAATGCACAAATATTCCCTCTTCATAAGCAAAGTTATCCAACTAACTTCTCCCATTGCCGTCCAAAGTCCTTGACCGTGTTGTTCATCGACAATTTCCGGCATTTTTAAACCGTAATAACCTACTAAGTCCTTTTTAGTCAAGGTTTCGACTAGCACATATATTTTTTTTAGAAGGAACCTTCACTGTCAGCAGTTTTACCGGACTAAGAAGGCGAGCGCGAAGGGCGCTCGAGTCCGAGAGGTCGACCGACACATAGTACAGCCTCAGCTTTTATAAAGATAAAAGCAGCGTATTAAGGTTGACGAATTGTTTCTGACTGGTGTGATACAGTAGCTGACGTACCTAAAGCGTTGTTTTATCACCTTTACATTTTTCTGTATATATTAACACTCTAGTTTCAGAAATATATCTCAGTAAATTTCATCTATATGTGGACGATGTCCAACTTTACCAACACTTCGATCCTTCATCAACCTTACAGTGTATAAAAAATATGACAAATGATCTGAGCGGTGTACACTTGTGGACTGAACAATTCGGACTTGCTGTGAACCCAACGAAAACCCAGGTGATAATAGTTTGTCGGCGCGCTGGCTTATACAAATTAGACATTGAATCGTTACTAAAAGTCACTTACAATACCATACGATCCCAAATTATATTTTTGGCCTGCTTAATTAAGGTCACATTTCACAGTTCCGTTTAAAATTAAATTGCTGCATTTGCCACATATGCTGCACTTTTTTTAGGAATTTTTATTTGATCCACGAACTCCACAATATCTCCGGGCACGTTTTTCTTCATAACAGCTTCCGGTCGGGATTTACGTTCTTTCTACAGCAATACCCTTGTGATCCCTGAACACAGTACGACACTTTACTCAAACTTCTTTACAATAACAGTCATACGGCTGTGGAATACATTGCCGCATCATATTCAAGATGCCAAAACCATCGCCAATTTTAAATAACAACTACATTTCTATTTGTATAATAAACAAGAGTTATGTTGTTTATCACAGTTTGCTGTGTACATATGTATGTATGTATGTATTATATGTATGTATGTATATATGTAAGTATGTATATCTAGTTAATATATTTTGACTACATTTTGCTTATTAATATGCTATTCGTTATGAATAATTTATATTTTGTTAGTATATTTATTATTACACTCTTATTTCAACAACTATTTTATTTGCATTACCTACAATGGTAGTAATTATTTCTTACTATATTACTGCTGGTTAGCTGAAATAAAAGCCTCATGGCATTAAGCTCGCCAGTGTACATATTTAAAGTGCAATAAATAATTAATTTATTCATTCATTCAATGTTTCATTCGATTTGTAAACAAACTACAAATTGTCATAACCTAATAATTTATAAATGAAACCGAATTAAATGCCATATTTACTTAACCTATAAATAATGTATAAATAATACCCTAAAATACACACCGGTATTGAAAAAACAAATCAAATTGTGTTGTACTGCGATCTCTTCTGTATCTACATATTATGTTCGAATATTTCGAAATCAAAGATAGTATCATCGATATATGATTCAGTAATTTTTTTTATCTCATAATAGTTATTTATCCGTTAATTATTAACATAATATGAACCACTAATTAACTAACGAATGTAGGACTTAAAACACAAAACTTAATCTTTCGGAAGTGTAAAAGTGTAAAAGTGAAAAGTAAATGTATTACCATTCGAAGTCTTGAATGAAATTGTTCAATTTAAGTCAAGGAATTAGTTTAATGTTGGTGATAATATGGTGTCAGCAAAGATGTTAGTAGAAGTCCAATTAGAAAATGTCCGGGTGATTAGTGACAAACGTTTGAAAAGTGTATGGCGAAGCGCGGACTCATAACAGTATTACCGTGGTATCAGAAAAAGCAATAATTTTGTCTATGTCAACACGTTCACTAACAGAGTCACGAATATCCACTATCACATCGGACAAGAGGAGTGCTGCATAAAGTTCAAGGCGTAGCAGGGTGATAGTTTTATTCGCGAAAGCTACTTTAGACTTTAAGCAAAGTAATATTACTTGACCTGTGTCGTGGCTGACTCGAAGATAAATAACGGCACCATAACATTTTTCGCTCGCATCAGTAAAACCTATAAGGGCGATATTTTTTGAAGAATTTCAAATTCCTATATGAAGCGGAATTTTAATTTTTGCTAATAAATGAAGCTCATTTTATAATTGCGTTCATTGAATTGTAATGTGAGCTGGCACCTCATCATCACTGTCTAAATGAGTTTCCAGCATTCTTGTACAAGTAATTTTAATAGCGTAGTGACCGGACCTAGTAAAGAAAGCAGATCGAAAAGTCTCGTCATCACAGAAAGTGTTGTGCGTTTATTTGTTAATTATTTTGCTGTAAAAGTTAGCGCTTATTACAGATTTACTCCAATCGTTCATAGTTCAGAAATATACTTTGTACCAACTATGCACATTAAAATTTATAATGTCAACTGAAATGTTATTACTCATATAGAAATTATATTTTTTGAATCAAATTTGAACAATACTGAAAGGTTACTGCATAAAACTCAAAATACTTGTTATCAACTATTTGTTAACAATATTTGTCAACTGTGGTGCAGCCTCTAGGTTTTCCAAAGCTTCTGGTTCTGCATTAGCAACGGTCGTCACTGAAGCAAAAGCCATTAGAACCCACACTGTCATTATTGCTTACTTCAACTGAAACAGAAGATACTGATACTGTAGGTTTATTTAAACCAAGCGATGCAGGCTCTAACCTAATTCAATCGGACACACGTCATAAGTTAAGCATTATAATCTGATACGACCTTCAAATTTCAGCAATGGAATACACAGTCATTCATTGATGTGAAACATGATTGTAAATTTATTTATTTCAGTTCTCCTCTGACTAACTAACGACTTCAAGGAACTCTATGGTGTTCGGATATTATTTCTAGGAATTAATCATTTATTCAATTCCGGTAAATATTTATTAAACCACAAAAACCAAGCAAATAATAATAAAAAAAAAATTTTTTTTGTTTGTTTGTTTGTATGACAGTGATTGCCACAGAAAACATATTTTATGATAATGCGTAACAATTAATTGAACGTAATTCCCGTGTCTAAAACTTCTTCAAAATTAGTTTGCTATTAAGAAATAAAAACGATTTGTGAAGGCATACCTGTATGATACTACTACTCTAGGCATTTTTATATATTATTTTTAAAATTTTATATTTATCTACATACAGAAGGATATGTTTGTTATAGATTTTGTTGATAGAAAGTCTTCATCAAATGATGATGGATAATATAAAAGTGTATAAATAAGACCGGTGGTTACTTACACATTTTGCTAAGTAAGTGTACTGCGATTCACATAAATATATGATAAGTATTGTCATTGTACTTTTTTTTATTTATCTTATTATTTAAGTAATAATAATAGAGTAAGGAAATAAAAATCTATTAGTAAACATAGTTGTACTTGAAAAATAATATCAGTATGGTTGTCCACAATTAATTTATATCACAAATAAAAACAGAATCTGACAATCGTTTTGTAACATACAAACACAAATAGAAAAATATTTATTTTAAAATGATGATCAGTTTATTTTAGAAAGGACGTTTATTACGAACCTTGGAAAAATTAACAAGTTTATTAAAGAATTACAGATTTATTAATACATGTTATCACTTACGTGTGAGTAGAGTTAGTTTTATCTGTTTAATATAACTAATATACCAGTACAGAAGCAATAAGCCGCGTTGATCACCTTAAGTCCAAATCTACATCAAGCATGACCATTCAATAAAAAATAAAACATCGTGATGAAACCATATGCTAGGGGTCATCATATAATGTTTATAAATCTTTAACCTAGCAACTATCTCTTGCCACAGTTTCTCTTAAAAAACACTTCCCCGCTAAGCTTACCCCGTTATCGTTTTGGAATCAAATCAAGAAAGAGTAAAAAATGTTATATATTACTGACGAAGTTCATATTTGCAGATTACGTAAATTACTACTTAGGAATACATCAAATTTCTAAGTATATATTCTTGTTCATGTTTCAAATGGTAAAATATACATTTAATTGATCATTAAGAATACGCAACAGGCCGGCAACTGTGTTGGTTTTTATTGTCAAATATTTTCATTATTACTTTTAAGTTTAATATGTATTTCCACATTTCAAACTTCAACACCTATTTTTAATTTTAACAATTTACAACAATTTATAATTAATTAATATAAATAATTATAAAAATGATTGTCTCATCACACGAGAGACTTCACACATACGGCCACAAATATACCTACTTTTTTACGGTTGGTTAATATTAGTATGAAATTTAAATATATTTAATATGTTTTTTGTTTCTTTTTCTTTTTTTCTTTAATTAGTGTAATTTCCCTAATATTGACCAACCTAACGAAGTATGTACGTGACCTTCTATGTAAAATCTCTCACTCGGTGAGACAAAAAAATATAATTATTTATATATATATATATATATATATATATATCTATATATATATACAGCCCGTTACGTATTCTTCATGGCCAATTAATTGTATTATTTTACCATTTCAACCAAGAAAACGTATATATAAACATAAACCTAATGTATTCTTAACTAGTAATCTACGTGATCGACAAACATGAACTTCGTAAGTATTTTTTTTTATTTTTTTTACTATTCTATGATTTGAGCCCAATAGGGTAACACGGTAAATTTAGAGGGAAAGGGGTTCTAACGTGCAACTGTCGGACGACATCTATAGTTGCTTGGTGAAACGTTTTCAACTATAGGATATGCCCTTATAAGATACCCTTGCACCATGCTAACATTAACCCTAAGGTTAATGAGCCACGAAGTGCCATGAAACCAAAAATCGTTGTCAACTAGTTTACGTGGAATCTCTGGCCGGGAGATAACATCCAGAGGATTTTCACCTCCAGATTTATGTAACCAATGTGTGGCCGCTAAATCTTCGTTAATAGCGGAGTTTCGATTAGTGAACAACGTTTGCAATCTGTATACTCGAAGATAGATAACGGCGCCCTAACATTTTTCGGTCGCATCAGTAAAACCTAAAAGAGCGATATTTTTTGAAGAGTTTGCAATTCCTATATGATGATAATTTTTAATTTTTTCTAATGAATTAAACTCATTTTGCATATGTATCCATTGTTAATTTCCATTTTCCATTTAATGTGAGCTGTCATCTCATCACCCCAGTCTAAAATGAATTTCCAGCATTCTTGTAAATAGCGTTTTCATTGGTTTTCCATTTAAGCCCTATATTGTAATGCTTAATTCAATGGTATTGGTAAACCACGTTATAAGATTGAACCCTCCGGCTTTAAAAGTTGTATGGATTAGTAATACAATTATTTATTATCGTCCATGTAAAAATGATGCTTAGCAACCCGCGAGGCAGAGGGCCAGCGCAAGCACTCGTCGTTTGCGAGTTGGCACACAACGTGCATTATAAGGTAAGGCGAACATGCTAGGCCGAAGGTTACGGAATTAAATTAATAGGTCGGAATTTCGTCATTAGAATTATAGCGGTAAAGAATACGTTGAAAGTTGTGATATTTTGGAATGTTTTTTTAATAGCAAATCTAACGTAGTAGTAGTAGTAGACAATGTAGTATTTACATTTTAGAAGCATTTAAACACTTTATAGGCGGACGCGGACCTACGTCAGTGATTTTGACTGATGGACATACTAATTTCATTAGCGCTAAACGAAAGTTTATCGAATTACACGCTCATTTTTCAGAGATATACAACATATATCTCAATCAAAATCTTGCAGAATGCAATAAAATCAGATTCAATTTAAACTCAATCTTCCTCACGCATCTCACTTCGGGAATATATATCAGAATCATAAAAAAACAGTTAAAACTCATTTGAAAAGATCTATGGGAAGTAAATTTTAATTTATGAAGAATTACGTTCTGTTTTAGTATAGATTGAAGGGATTCTTAATAGCAGTCCGCTATGTATGCTAAGTTCAGACCCTACTGAGCTAGAGGCTCTGACGCCATCACATTTATTGTATATTACCCCTCTAAAATATTTACCCGAACAGAATGTTCATCGCATGCCCGATAGTAAACTTATCACGAATTGCTTAATAAACTTATGCAATCTTACTGCCATAGATGGAAGTTAGAATATTTAACATCACTTCAATACAGGCAGAAATAGATTACTCCATCTAACTCCGTACGCAAAGGTCTTGTAGTCATTATAAAACATGATAATTCACCCACAATGAGCTGGCCGATTGGAATAATTGTAGAGCTTTATTTTTGTTATATGGTCAAAATTAAGGCAAAACTGAAAATTAGGTTTGAAGTGTTCATAGACTGTGTCCGCTACCGCTTCAATAGACTGGCTAAAATCCTATTTTTTAATTAAAATATTTTAATTTATTACACGCTTTTTGCCGCTTATTTTGTTTCGTATCTGAAGGCATTCCTTCAGCCCTGGAGATGATGTCAATGCCATTTATAATTATTATAATTTTACGACTATCTCTATGCCAAAAATCAAGTCGATTGGTTGCTTTGTTAGGGCGTCCGCATTGTGAATGATGTAGAAATCACCAGCACCGTAGAACCGCTGAAGCTTCAAAAGGACATTGCCACTTTATGCGTGTTCACGAGTGTTCTGAAGAGTTCTTCAATATAATCTCTTCCTCTCCGTTCAACTAGAGTACCACGCGGGCGCGACTTAGGTGCCGCAGCTTCACGGTGACTCCTATTGAATCGCCAACCAAAAAACTTTGCTGATCCATATTTGTCATATTATTTCGTATAATATTATTTCTCTTTTCCAATACACAGTATAAAAATAATATATAAGGTTCTCCAAAGAATTCATCCGTACACTGTTCGTTTTATTTCGTGTAAATAAAATAATCGTATAATCGTATAAATAAGAGAAATGCAGATAAATCTATTATTCAGTGATTGAATTATTTTTCTAGGAAATTCTGCGTGTAATCGTATTTAATTGTCTGACCACCAAGCAATACAGTCCAGAAATGAAAACACAGTCGCCCCCTGTATGAAGAGTGTAACTAGGAACACGTACTAGCACATAACGTGTTCCAACAGAGTCCTAATTAGTAGATATCTCTAAAGTCCTAGAATTCCGGTGAATCTGAATTTGAATTTAAATAATTATTAGACGGGATAGACCAGTTAATAACTGATCAACTGCAAACCTGTACACATTAATAAAAATACCATATGTTTCATAATGAAGATTTTCTATTTAAATAATGGAGTATGTACATATATATTTATAATTATACCATTCAAATAAATACTGTGAGAAATATATGTAGTGTTTTTCATTTCAGTTAAAGTACGCAATGATGATGGCGTTGGTCGTGCTGGCCTTTGTTTCCGCATCCGCCATCGCTAACGCAGAACCAGTCGCCATAGAACCTTTAGACACTGAGCCTCAGGTTGTGTGGTAGCTTGGGTAATATAATTAAAGATAAAAGACGTGACAGACATTATATCATTTTGTTTTTGTTAAAGACTAAAAATAATCATTTTATTAATGTAAATTTATAGATTCCCTTTGATAAAACCAAAAGATATTATACTTCCTTAAATGTTGGCTCATTAAATATAACACTATTTAAATTGTTTTTCTTTTCAACCTTAGTAAGATTCCCTGTTTTTTTTTTTAGTTAAGGTTTAGCGTTATTACCACAATCTCATCTGATGTTAAGTGGCGATGTGGTACAAGATGGTGGTCAAGTGTAACTCCCAGAACACACCTATAGGTACTTGGCGGCAGATTTGCAACTTGAGGGTGGTAGCTAGCCAGGCGGGCATTAGAAAAAGCCCTACCACCAAACAGCTCAAGCTCATTGTCGGTGGATTCGAACCCACGACTCTTGACGCGGCGTCCGTACATACTACCAACTGACCTATCATAGCTTCAAAAATTTGCTTTATTATATAAATATACGTATTAATCTATTATACCTCAAATTATTTGAACTTCTTTTCGCCAGCAACTACATATAACCCTAACTTATTACTGAACCATGGTTGGCTTACGCGATGACAATTTGCTATATATGTCAAAGTAGTTTTAGTTGAGAAGTATATTTGTTCTACTAAATTAGTATTAGGTAATGAAGGGGACAGTTCGCGCAATAATATCAAGATGTATAAATTTATACAGAATCCAATAGTAGAAGTAGCGCGTCGCGCAAGCATTGGTGGCTAACCGAGTGTGCGCTTCTATCGAACCTCGGATTTGATAGGTACGCAGTTTATTTCAGCAACCTTCCATTTATAACACTTATATCTAGCATAGACGGAATATAATATAACTGTAATATTTTGAAAACAAAAATACTAAAAATACTTTCGTAGAAACAATTCCAAACAACTGTATGCAAATAATACAAAGAAATTATTATTATTTACAGGAAATTTATTAATAATAGATGAGTTACAAATACTTTTGAACATAAGGTGTACACACATATTTGCATATTATTAAATAATGTATGCACTAATTACCTAGTAACTAATGTACGTACACAGGTTCCAACAGCCTTGATATTTTTCATCTTAAAGCATTTTTCGTATAAAAAATCATCTGTAGTAATTGTTGAATTCCTACGGGTTTCTAATATGAAATAAAAAAAATAGCTTAATTTTATGGAAAAATATCAAAGGTAAACCTAGAATATATTTTTTTTTTAGTAAATCATTATGAAATTATGCACAATTGTGTTTTCTTTAAGAATAAAAAGCCAGTATCAACTATAATTTTGAGACCAACCTTACCTTACAGTCTGCGCTTCTATTACGGTACCATTCACGGAACGGAATTATTTCATTTTAATTTTATATTTTTTTTAATAACAATTTAATATCACATGCACATTTTTTTTTTAAGTTTATAGTTTTGTACGTTTCTCAGGTTTATTTATTTTATAACGTCGAATAATTAAACTCAATTACTTATTGTATAAATTTTGCAATCTCTTTGGTTTTCTTAAATTAGTTTCATTGGGAACCTTTTGATGTATTAAATATCTAAATCACACATATTCATTATTTCAGTGGTTTTTTACATTTATTTAGGTAACAAACAGCCATTACATATATATATATATCACAACAATATAAACTAATAGGCCTATATATTTAAAAATTATAACTTAATAAGAAAAATCGCAACAATACAATCTAGATGTAAACAAAGGTGTAGATACAAAAAAGGCAAAAAAAAAAAAAAAAAAATCAAAAGAAAAATTCAGAAAAATACATAATTTCTTAATATGAATCTATAAACAACACATCACCATTTTTCTTTTTATAAGATGATATGGAATTAGAAAATATGTCTACGTCTTTAAAATAATTGTCGAGTATTGGCAGTATTCCGTCCATCTGGAAAAATGCACAAATATTCCCTCTTCATAAGCAAAGTTATCCAACTAACTTCTCCCATTGCCGTCCAAAGTCCTTGACCGTGTTGTTCATCGACAATTTCCGGCATTTTTAAACCGTAATAACCTACTAAGTCCTTTTTAGTCAAGGTTTCGACTAGCACATATATTTTTTTTAGAAGGAACCTTCACTGTCAGCAGTTTTACCGGACTAAGAAGGCGAGCGCGAAGGGCGCTCGAGTCCGAGAGGTCGACCGACACATAGTACAGCCTCAGCTTTTATAAAGATAAAAGCAGCGTATTAAGGTTGACGAATTGTTTCTGACTGGTGTGATACAGTAGCTGACGTACCTAAAGCGTTGTTTTATCACCTTTACATTTTTCTGTATATATTAACACTCTAGTTTCAGAAATATATCTCAGTAAATTTCATCTATATGTGGACGATGTCCAACTTTACCAACACTTCGATCCTTCATCAACCTTACAGTGTATAAAAAATATGACAAATGATCTGAGCGGTGTACACTTGTGGACTGAACAATTCGGACTTGCTGTGAACCCAACGAAAACCCAGGTGATAATAGTTTGTCGGCGCGCTGGCTTATACAAATTAGACATTGAATCGTTACTAAAAGTCACTTACAATACCATACGATCCCAAATTATATTTTTGGCCTGCTTAATTAAGGTCACATTTCACAGTTCCGTTTAAAATTAAATTGCTGCATTTGCCACATATGCTGCACTTTTTTTAGGAATTTTTATTTGATCCACGAACTCCACAATATCTCCGGGCACGTTTTTCTTCATAACAGCTTCCGGTCGGGATTTACGTTCTTTCTACAGCAATACCCTTGTGATCCCTGAACACAGTACGACACTTTACTCAAACTTCTTTACAATAACAGTCATACGGCTGTGGAATACATTGCCGCATCATATTCAAGATGCCAAAACCATCGCCAATTTTAAATAACAACTACATTTCTATTTGTATAATAAACAAGAGTTATGTTGTTTATCACAGTTTGCTGTGTACATATGTATGTATGTATGTATTATATGTATGTATGTATATATGTAAGTATGTATATCTAGTTAATATATTTTGACTACATTTTGCTTATTAATATGCTATTCGTTATGAATAATTTATATTTTGTTAGTATATTTATTATTACACTCTTATTTCAACAACTATTTTATTTGCATTACCTACAATGGTAGTAATTATTTCTTACTATATTACTGCTGGTTAGCTGAAATAAAAGCCTCATGGCATTAAGCTCGCCAGTGTACATATTTAAAGTGCAATAAATAATTAATTTATTCATTCATTCAATGTTTCATTCGATTTGTAAACAAACTACAAATTGTCATAACCTAATAATTTATAAATGAAACCGAATTAAATGCCATATTTACTTAACCTATAAATAATGTATAAATAATACCCTAAAATACACACCGGTATTGAAAAAACAAATCAAATTGTGTTGTACTGCGATCTCTTCTGTATCTACATATTATGTTCGAATATTTCGAAATCAAAGATAGTATCATCGATATATGATTCAGTAATTTTTTTTATCTCATAATAGTTATTTATCCGTTAATTATTAACATAATATGAACCACTAATTAACTAACGAATGTAGGACTTAAAACACAAAACTTAATCTTTCGGAAGTGTAAAAGTGTAAAAGTGAAAAGTAAATGTATTACCATTCGAAGTCTTGAATGAAATTGTTCAATTTAAGTCAAGGAATTAGTTTAATGTTGGTGATAATATGGTGTCAGCAAAGATGTTAGTAGAAGTCCAATTAGAAAATGTCCGGGTGATTAGTGACAAACGTTTGAAAAGTGTATGGCGAAGCGCGGACTCATAACAGTATTACCGTGGTATCAGAAAAAGCAATAATTTTGTCTATGTCAACACGTTCACTAACAGAGTCACGAATATCCACTATCACATCGGACAAGAGGAGTGCTGCATAAAGTTCAAGGCGTAGCAGGGTGATAGTTTTATTCGCGAAAGCTACTTTAGACTTTAAGCAAAGTAATATTACTTGACCTGTGTCGTGGCTGACTCGAAGATAAATAACGGCACCATAACATTTTTCGCTCGCATCAGTAAAACCTATAAGGGCGATATTTTTTGAAGAATTTCAAATTCCTATATGAAGCGGAATTTTAATTTTTGCTAATAAATGAAGCTCATTTTATAATTGCGTTCATTGAATTGTAATGTGAGCTGGCACCTCATCATCACTGTCTAAATGAGTTTCCAGCATTCTTGTACAAGTAATTTTAATAGCGTAGTGACCGGACCTAGTAAAGAAAGCAGATCGAAAAGTCTCGTCATCACAGAAAGTGTTGTGCGTTTATTTGTTAATTATTTTGCTGTAAAAGTTAGCGCTTATTACAGATTTACTCCAATCGTTCATAGTTCAGAAATATACTTTGTACCAACTATGCACATTAAAATTTATAATGTCAACTGAAATGTTATTACTCATATAGAAATTATATTTTTTGAATCAAATTTGAACAATACTGAAAGGTTACTGCATAAAACTCAAAATACTTGTTATCAACTATTTGTTAACAATATTTGTCAACTGTGGTGCAGCCTCTAGGTTTTCCAAAGCTTCTGGTTCTGCATTAGCAACGGTCGTCACTGAAGCAAAAGCCATTAGAACCCACACTGTCATTATTGCTTACTTCAACTGAAACAGAAGATACTGATACTGTAGGTTTATTTAAACCAAGCGATGCAGGCTCTAACCTAATTCAATCGGACACACGTCATAAGTTAAGCATTATAATCTGATACGACCTTCAAATTTCAGCAATGGAATACACAGTCATTCATTGATGTGAAACATGATTGTAAATTTATTTATTTCAGTTCTCCTCTGACTAACTAACGACTTCAAGGAACTCTATGGTGTTCGGATATTATTTCTAGGAATTAATCATTTATTCAATTCCGGTAAATATTTATTAAACCACAAAAACCAAGCAAATAATAATAAAAAAAAAATTTTTTTTGTTTGTTTGTTTGTATGACAGTGATTGCCACAGAAAACATATTTTATGATAATGCGTAACAATTAATTGAACGTAATTCCCGTGTCTAAAACTTCTTCAAAATTAGTTTGCTATTAAGAAATAAAAACGATTTGTGAAGGCATACCTGTATGATACTACTACTCTAGGCATTTTTATATATTATTTTTAAAATTTTATATTTATCTACATACAGAAGGATATGTTTGTTATAGATTTTGTTGATAGAAAGTCTTCATCAAATGATGATGGATAATATAAAAGTGTATAAATAAGACCGGTGGTTACTTACACATTTTGCTAAGTAAGTGTACTGCGATTCACATAAATATATGATAAGTATTGTCATTGTACTTTTTTTTTATTTATCTTATTATTTAAGTAATAATAATAGAGTAAGGAAATAAAAATCTATTAGTAAACATAGTTGTACTTGAAAAATAATATCAGTATGGTTGTCCACAATTAATTTATATCACAAATAAAAACAGAATCTGACAATCGTTTTGTAACATACAAACACAAATAGAAAAATATTTATTTTAAAATGATGATCAGTTTATTTTAGAAAGGACGTTTATTACGAACCTTGGAAAAATTAACAAGTTTATTAAAGAATTACAGATTTATTAATACATGTTATCACTTACGTGTGAGTAGAGTTAGTTTTATCTGTTTAATATAACTAATATACCAGTACAGAAGCAATAAGCCGCGTTGATCACCTTAAGTCCAAATCTACATCAAGCATGAGCATTCAATAAAAAATAAAACATCGTGATGAAACCTATGCTAGGGGTCATCATATAATGTTTATAAATCTTTAACCTAGCAACTATCTCTTGCCAAAGTTTCACTTGAAAATCACTTCCCCGCTAAGATCGTTTTGGAATCAAATAAATAAAGAGTAAAAAATGTTATATATTACTGACGAAGTTCATATTCGCAGATTACGTAGATTACTACTTAGGAATACATCAAATTTCTCAGTATATATACTTTTTCATGTTTCAAATGGTAAAAAATACATTTAATTGATCATTAAGAATACGCAGCAGGCCGGCAACTGTGTTGGTTTTTATTGTCAAATATTTTCATATTACTTTTAAGTTTAATTAGTATTTTCACATTTCAAACTTCAAGATATATATATATATATATATAATATATTAATATAAATAATTATAAAAATGAGTGTCTCATCACATGAGAGACTTCACACATACGGCCACAAATATACCTACTTTGTTACGGTTGGTTAATATTAGTAAACCTAAAATAATAAAAGAACAAATAAAAAAAATTCACAGTTGTGATGTAAATTCATCATATTCATCTACACATGTGAAATATAAACAATGTGGTTCATTTTAAATAGTTTTTAAGTTTAGTGTTTTGACCGCAATCTCACTTGATGTTAAGTGACGATGTGTCCTAAGATGGAGAACGTGCTAAACCTAGTGGACGGACTGGCTCTCAAGTGCAACTACCGGAACACACGTATAGGTATTTGGCGGCAGATTTTAACTTAAAGAAGGTAGCTAGCTAGGCAGGCATTAGAAAAAGCCCTACCACTAAGCTATGGTTTCACTACGACGTTTTTCTTCACCGAAAGGTCAAGCTCATTGTAGGTGGATTCGAACTCACGACCTTTGAAGCGGCGTTCGTACACACTACCAACTGAGCTATCATCGCTTTAAAACGTACATGTGTATTTTAAACAATTCATATGGAATCTTCAGGATATGAGTTCTTTGCGGTTATTAATTGGTTTGATCAATAATAATTTATACATATTTTTTCGAAAAAAAAAAAAACTTTATAAGTTTACCTATTAATTTATACACAACATTTATACGAATGTGAATTCTAACAAGATATCCTTTGGCTAATTTTGAAAATAGAGCGTTTGTCCTTTCAGTAAATACAGAAGAAGTTCATTTGTATTCTTTTTCAAAAAAGGAGTAGACATTTAAGAAGATAGAGCCACGGTTATCGCATTGCACCGCTGTGGTAACGCGCCAACAAAGATTATCAACAATCTGCAAAAATTGAAAATTACACTAGAGTTTGTATATCGCATTACCAAAGAATACACTGAAGATTCAAGCTTCGATGATCGTAAGAGGAACAGCCGACCTCGCACAGTAAGTACACCAGCGGTAATCAAAACTGGGAAGGCGTGGATCCAACATAATCCAGTGCGCAAGAAAAAAATAGGCACAATGTCACCTGTTGTTAATTAACGATATGGCCCAAGATTGTGGATACGCTAAGCCCATACAGGGGCACTGTGCAGGGACTGGCTCTTAAAACTGGCCGCTTGTTCCGGCTACACATCGAAACGGTTGACCCGACTTAGATGATTATTTTATTGGCAGATAGAAGATGTTAAAATGGGTAACTGTTATTTGTACTATAAGCGCACGAAATAAATTTACAGAACAACTGGTAAATAATAAAATTCTGAATACCTAAAATTGTTGGAACTGTATACAAATAAAACCAAGACCATATAGAAAAGCATTTTATATTTTACTAGCTGCCCGGTGAACTTCGTATCACCTACAAACGACGTTCTTTATTGTCGCTCATACTCAAATGCGGTTTCACCAATTTTTATATTTTATTTACATTTTGATCAGCTATAATCAATCATAAACAATCATAATCAATCTTTGAGCGGCAATTCGTTAAGATCAATAGAACTGGCTATATCCAATATCGATTCCGTTTTTCACTTATTTTGGTTATTGAATGAAAGTTGTTATAACTCCAAATAATAAAATGACTTTTAATTATATGAAATTTAAATATATTTAATATGTTTTTTGTTTCTTTTTGTTTTTTTCTTTAATTAGTTTAATTTCCCTAATAATAACCAACCGTAACGAAGTATGTATGTGACCTTCTATGTGAAATCTCTCATTCGGTGAGAAAAAAAATATAATTATTTATTTATATGTACAATACTTATATATATATACAGCCCGTTACGTATTCTTCATGGCCAATTAATTGTATTATTTTACCATTTCAACCAAGAAAACGTATATATAAACAGAAACTTAATGTATTCTTAACTAGTAATCTACGTGATCGACAAACATGAACTTCGTAAGTATTTTTTATTTTTTTTAAAGTTCATTGATTTGAGCCCAATAAGGTAACACGGTAAATTTAGAGGGAAAGTGGTTCTAACGTGCAACAGTCGGACGACATCTATAGTTGCTTGGTGAAACGTTTTCAACTATAGGATATGCCCTTATAAGATGCCCTTGCACCATGCTAACCTTAACCCTAAGGTAAATGAGCCACGAAGTACCATGAAACCAAAAATCGTTGTCAACTAGTTTACTTGGGATCACTGGCCGGGAGATTACATCCAGAGGATTTTCACCTCCAGATTTATGTAACCAATGTGTGGCCGCTAAATCTTCGTTAATAGCGGAGTTTCGATTAGTGAACAACGTTTGCAATCTGTATACTGGAGCGCGGATCTAATACAGTGTTACCGTAGATTCCAAAAAGGCAATAATTTTATCTATGTGAACACACTCATAGAGTCACGTACAGTCACAATCAAATTGGACAAGAGGAGTGCTGCACAAAGTTTAAAGCGTGATAGGGTAATAGTTTTAATCTTGGAAGCTACTTTAGATTTTGAGCAAAGCAACATTACTTGACTTATGTCACTAGCGTCATGGCGTCATACTCGAAGATGAACATTTTTCGTTCGCATCAGTAAAACCTAAAAGGGCGATATTTTTTTAAGAGTTTGTAATTCCTATATGATGATGATTTTTAATTTTTTCTAATAAATGAAACTCATTTTGCATATGTGTCCATTGTTAATTTCCATTGACCATTTAATGTGAGCTGTCATCTCATCACCCCAGTCTAAAATGAATTTCCAGCATTCTTGTAAAGAGCGTTTTCATTGGTTTTCCATTTAAGTCCTATATTGTAATGCTTAATTCAATGGTATTAGTGAACCACGTTATTATATTGAACCCTCCAGCTTTAAAAGTTGTATGAATTCGTAATAAAATTATTTAGCTTCATCAACAAACGAAACAGATGAAATATAATCGTCCATGTAAAAATGATGCTTAGCAACCCGCAAGGCAGAGGGCCAGCGCAAGCACTCTTCGTTTGCGAGTTGGCACACAACGTGCATTATAAGGTAAGGCGAACATGCTAAGCCGAAGGTTATGGATTTAAATTAATAGGTCGGAATTTCGTCATTAGAATTACAGCGGTAAAGAATACGTTGAAAGTTGTGATATTTTGGAATGTTTTTTTGTAGTAAATCTAACGTAGTAGTAGTAGTAGACAACGTATACATTTAGAATTGGTTACAGACTAGACTTTTGAAATGGTCTTAGCACCATTTAAATACTTTATAGGCGGACGCGGACCTGCGTCAGTGATTTTGACTGATGCACATACTAATTTCATTAGCGCTAAAAGAAAGTTTATCGAATTACACGCTAGTTTATCAGAGATATACAACATATATCTCAATCAAAATCTTGCAGAATGCAATAAAATCAGATTCAATTTAACTCAATTCTCCTTACGCATCTCACTTCGGGAGTATATATGAGAGTCATAAAAAAACAGTTAAAACTCATTTGAAAAGATCTATGGGAAGTAAATTTTAATTTATGAAGAATTAAGTACTGTTTTAGGATTGAAGGGATTCTTAATAGTAGTCCGCTATGTATGCTAAGCTCAGACTCTACTGAGCTAGAGGCTCTGACGCCATCACATTATTTGAATATTACCCCTCTAAAATATTTACCCGATCAGGATGTTCATCGCATGCCCGATAGTAAACTTATCATGAATTGCTAAGTAAACTTATGCAATCTTACTGCCATAGATGGAAGTTAGAATATTTGACATCACTTCAATACAGGCAGAAATAGATTACTCCATTTAACTCCGCACGCAAAGGTCTTGTAGTCATTATAAAACATGATAATTCACCCACAATGAGCTGGCCGATTGGAATAATTGTAGAGCTTTATTTTGGTAATATGGACAAAATTAAGGCAAAACTGAAAATTATGTTTGAAGTGTTCATAGACTGTGTCCGCTACCGCTTCAATAGACTGGCTAAAATCCAATTTTTTTATTAATATATTTTAATTTATTACACGTTTTTTGACGCTTATTTTGTATCGTGTCTGAAGGCATTCCTTCAGCCCTGGGAATGATGTCAATGCCATTTATAATTATTATAATTTTACGACTATCTCTATGCCAAAAATCAAGTTGATTGGTTGCTTAGTTAGGGTGTCCGCATTGTGAATGATGCAGAAACCACCAGCACCGTAAAACCGCTGAAGCTTCAAAAAGACATTGCTTCTGTATGCGTGTTCTACCGTATGTACCACGACGAGTATTCTGAAGAGCTCTTCGATATAATCTCTTCCTCTCCGTTCAACTAGAGTACCACGCGGGCGCGACTTAGGTGCCGCAGCTTCACGGTGACTCCTATTGAATCGCCAACCAAAAAACTTTGCTGATCCATATTTATCATATTATTTCGTATCATATTATTACTCTTTTCTAATACACAGTATAAAAATATTATATAAACTTCTCCAAAGAATTCATCCGTACACTGTTCGTTTTATTTCGTGTAAATAAAATAATCGTATAATCGTATAAATAAGAGAAATGCAGATAAATCTATTATTCAGTGATTGAATTATTTTTCTACGAATTTTTGCGTGTAATCGTTTTTATTTGTCTGACCACCAAGCAATGCAGTCCAGCAATGAAAACACAGTCGCCCCAGTATGAAGAGTGTAGCTAGGAACACGTACTAGCACATAACGTATTCCAACAGAGTCCTAATTAGATATCTCTAAAGTCCTAGAATTCCGGTGAATCTGAATTTGAATTTAAATAATTATTAGACGGGATAGACCAGTTAATAACTGATCGACTGCAAACCTGTACACATTAATAAAAATACCATATGTTTCATAATGAAGATTTTCTATTTAAATAATGGAGTATGTACATATATATTTATATTTATATTTATACCATTCAAATAACTACTGTGAGAAATATATGTAGTGTTTTTCATTTCAGTTAAAGTACGCAATAATGATGGCGTTGGTCGTGCTGTCCTTTGTTTCCGCATCCGCCATCGCTAACGCAGAACCAGTCGCCATGGAACCTTTAGACACTGAACCTCAGGGTTACTGGAAGCTGCTTGGGTAATATTATTAAAGATAAAAGACGTAACAGACATTATATCATTTTGTTTTTATTAAAGACTGTAAAAATAATCATTTTATTAATGTAAATGTATAGATTCCCTTTGATAAAACCAAAAGATATTATTCTTCCTTAAATGTTGGCTCATTAAATATAACACTATTTAAATTGTTTTTCTTTTCAACCTTAGTAAGATTCCCTGTTTTTTTTTAGTTAAGATTTAGCGTTATGACCCCAATCTCATCTGATGTTAAGTGGCGATGTGGTACAAGATGGTGGTCAAGTGTAACTGCCAGAACACACCTATAGGTATTTGGTGGCAGATTTGCAACTTGAGGGTGGTAGCTAACCAGGCGGGCATTAGAAAAAGCCCTACCACCAAACAGCTCAAGCTCATTGTAGGTGGATTCGAACCCACTATTCTTGACGCGGCGTCCGTACATACTACCAACTGACCTATCATAGCTTCAAAAATTTCCTTTATTATATAATTATACTTAATAATCTATTATACCTTAAATTATTTGAACTTATTATCCCCAGCAAGTACATATAACTCTAACTTATTACTGAACCATGGTTAGCTTACGCGATGACAATTTGCTATATATATCTAAGTAGTTTTTGTTGAGAAGTATATTTGTTCTTTTAAATTAGTATTAGGTAATGAAGGGGACAGTTCGCGCAATAATATCAAGATGTATAAATTTATACAGAATCCAATAGTAGAAGTAGCGCGTCGCGCAAGCATTGGTGGCTAACCGAGTGTGCGCTTCTATCGAACCTCGGATTTGATAGGTACGCAGTTTATTTCAGCAACCTTCCATTTATAACACTTATATCTAGCATAGACGGAATATAATATAACTGTAATATTTTGGAAACAAAAATACAAAAAATACTTTCGTAGAAACAATTCCAAACAACTGTATGCAAAGAATACAAAGAAATTATTATTATTTACAGGAAATTTATTAACAATAGATGACTTACAAATACTTTTGAAAATAAGGTGTACACACATATATGCATATTATTAAATAATGTATGCACTAATTACCTAGTAACTAATGTACGTACACAGGTTCCAACAGCCTTGATATTTTTCATCTTAAAGCATTATTCGTAAAAAAATGTCACTCAGACGTAAGCTCACCATATATAAAGTATACATCCGTCCCATACTTATCTACAGTTGCCCCGTATTCGCTCACGCTTCGCACACCAACCTTCGCAAACTACAAGTTCTGCAAAATAAATTCATGCGTATAGCCGTCCAAGCCCCTCCGTACGTCCGTAATGTAGATCTCCATAAAGATATGGATATTCCGTCCATATATGCATATATCAAAGACCTTACAAAGCAATTCTTCGAAAAAGCCGAAGTTCATCTCAACCCCAAAATAGTACACGCAGTGAGCTACAATGCTAATCCGCCCGCCAAAGGTTTCGCGCGCCGGCCACGTAATTGCTTCACTGATCCCGTCGATAAAATAACGAGATTGAACGCACTTCTTTCTACCGTCGCCACCAACCGTACATGTCCACGTACACGCCCGCGTAACCGCCGCCCTCGCCGCCGAGGCCGAGCGGTTAATTTCGCTCCCGCACACCCGCCGCGGCCTCCCTCTGCAGACGCTTGAGCCTAGGATCGATCCTCCGGATAGGAGCCCTCAAGTGACTCTGCTCGCGCGATACAATGACACTCTACATCACTGAAAGTACATCATCACACCGCATACCATCCATGCACATCTACACGTTAAGTACACGGTTCTGTAAGGGACTACCCCCACGATCCTTGTTTGTTTTTCCCGCAGCATCCCAAGCCGAGGTTCGGCCATTCTGGCACCCTTGCGCTCGCTGCCTCGGAGCTGAGTGCCCTCAGCACTCGCCCCAAAAAGTTCGCTGAAGCTGTCAAAGCCCTTACGGCTAACAGCGTATGTCAAAAAAAAAAAAGATTCTATAGTGCATTTATAAGTCGATTATGCCCATATTTAAAACGCTCACACTGGCCCTAGTCTACGTCAAGCTTTGCTTAGGTGAAATGATTGGATTATTGCAGCAAGGAGTAAGATACGGAAAGGCATCAAAATTGTAATACTTGTTTTAAAGTGAATCCAAAAGGTTACTTTCACTATTATGTGAGACTTACCCGAAATTCGAGTAAGTGACGTTAAAAGCTTTATTTTTACAGGCTTCGACTATGCAGGTCCATTTTTTGTAACATCTTATCGCCTTCGAGGTGTAAAGAGCATCAATGCCTAGGTTTCCCTGTTTATTTGCTTAACAACGAAAGCGTTACAGGTAGAATTGGTTTCAGACTTGACTTCCGAAATGTCCTTAGCAGCATTTAAACGTTTTATAAGCGGACGCCGACCTGTGTCACTGATTTTGAGTTACGGAAGTACTAATTTCGTTGGCGCTAAAAGAAAACTTGATAAATTACACGCTCATTTAATGTCAGAGACATACAATAAATATCTAAATCAAAATTGTGCAGATTTACACATTCAATTTTAACACAATCCGCCGTTCGTATGTCACTTCTTTAGAGCTTTACCCTTGTAAATACGGTATCAATAGGGTTGCTAAATCAAGATAAAAACTGGAAATTATGTTCAATGTGTTCATAGACTGTGTCCACCAATAGTGTTTGTACTTTATTATGTAGATTTGTATAAATCAATATACAAATACACGACTATAAACTTAGAAATAAAATATACTTTAGTATTGACGGTGTTTTATATCAACAGAAAAATATACATCACAGTAATTTTATCTATACATTTATTAAAAACTGAGATATATTAGATATAAATATATTACACCGTTTTTGCACATTATAAGTTGTAATATTTATAACCGGAAATCTACAATTGTAAATATAAATTAATACAAAACTTTTAGATTTTGTATTTAATGTATTCAATAACGACCGTTTATCCCATCATAAATAATTGAGGCGCTGATTCTTGTGGTTCCATGGCTTCTGGTACTGCGTTGACACTGGCTGTGGCTGAAGCGAAGGCCAGTACGACCCAGGCCATCATCATTACGTACTTCAACTAAAAAGATAAACATTACATTTGTAGTTCTTCTCGTTATCTCGTATATCTGTGTCTTTGACGATATTGTCAAATGATATTAGGTGCAGTATAGTTTAACTCTAACGTATACATCAACAAGGAAAAATAGTTTCTAAGCTTTAAAGTTTATTCTTAGATTATTTAAGTGTTGCTTACAGAAATAAATAAACAAAAGTTTTAATAATTTATTATATATATTATTTATATTTATTTTATTAATAAATAGTCTTCGGCAATTTTAAACTTTTGAGCTGAGCTAATAATTTACTTGTTTATTACTTTTTAGTGTTCATTTTATTTTGAAGTCGGTTCAGGTTTATTCTTATAATATTAGATTTTTCGATCTTTAGTGTAAATAAATGTACCTTATGTACATAAGGAAATCACCTACTGAGTACCATTTGTTGGTCGAACTTTAGATATTAGAAAGCCAATAATTAAGTTCTTTAAAATTAAACAATAGTTTTCAAGTACCTAATTATTTTAAGGATAAAATACTACGTATATTTATTACATAAAGAACACTAAAGGTACTGCCAGCGTTAGGGTGAACAAGAATAGAGAAACCCAAGATAAACGGTATTGCGCTTTTTGAACTTAGAAAACTACTTAGCGGGAGTCACATGATCAAAAAGCATTAACAAAAATGGAAAGATTCGGACAATTGTAAAAAATATGTAAGACACGCTTCGTTAGGTAAATCATATGTAAGTAACGTTTGACAGCCTTAGAATCTTGATCTATTGATTCCTCCACCCCACTTCCAATTATTCTTTGGCTTCGGCTTTTTTTATACCAGTCAAAACTGTATATATCCATGTTAAAATAAGCCATATCAGCCCAAACAGAATATAGCTGTTGTAAACCTTTGAGGAGTTCCCTGCCATTATCTACTATTTACATGATCAAATCAGATGTGATGTACAATATATTTTATATTTATAGAAACTGCAGGTTATGCCAAGTTTTTATTAAAATCGGCTGACGGGAAGTGAGAGTAATTCATACATATAAGCGCTGTTTATCCATTCCTTCCTTTTTACCACCCTTAGAATAGGAATTTTTTCTTCAAATATTTATTATACCACTTTTAAACAATACTCATTCGAATAAAACATAAAATATTGAAATCGGTTTAAAATCGACGTAAATACGTAAAAAAGAATTGGGTGAAAGTCAAGTAAGTGGTATTCATCACATAACAAATAATCATTAAAATCGGTAGTCAAATGACGAAGATATCGACTAATATACATAAAAAACTACATACAGTTGAGGGCAGTACATCCTCGTTTTTTGAAGTCGGTTAATAAAAGCATTTAATTTTTATAACGGGATGTAAGACTAATTTCTAAAGTAATTAATAAACAACATTAAAATTAAAAATACGGGCAAACATAGTAGTAATACCAAATTGCTAGACCTTTACAAACGGTAATATTTTTTTTTTAAATATTGAAACCATTTTCTCTAATAAATGGGCATAACAATGCCACCAGCGATAAATAAATAACCTACATATTTTTATATATGATAACTTTATCAATCTAATTTGTCATCATTTTAGTAACAAAAATAAAGTAAAGAAATAAAACTGCACGGTTTGCCAAACGGTTAAAGCAGTTCCCTTGCTGCAAACTACTTAGGAATGCATCAGATTCCTGATTATATATACGATTTCTTGGTTAAAATGTTTTAAAAATACAATTCATTGTCTATTATAAATACTACGCAACGGGCCGGCAAATTTTTTGGTACTCATTGTCGTTCAGGAGTAGTTTATTAGTATGGCTTCGCTCGCTAATGATTGTCACAATCTTATCTTATATAAAGAGAAGATATTATTCTTACTTACAAAATTCATGTTTGCAGTTCTAGAAGAATAGACTCTGTTATTACTGTCCTGTAATTTGTGATTATATATATGGTTACATGGCGGAAATAAAATAGAGATATTAATAAATTATCAATTAAAGTTCTAACTAAAGTTGTAACTAAATTGGTCAACGTTCTGGCGCTTTGGTTTTATTTGTTCTACTTCAGAGGTTTCGGAATTCCTCAACATTAAAATATTATTTTATAATAGGTATATGTTTTTTTTAAGTTACGTTATATTTATATAATCAATATCCCAATGAATTTGTACATTTGTGAATTTATCCTGTAATTCTTACAGTTTATTGTCTGTCTATGTGTAAAATGATTTAGATCAAGGATAAGATGCATTTTGACACAAAAATTATACTTTGAAATTGCATACGGAAAATTTGTCGTAGATTTTATGGTTTAATTTACAATAAGTCCAAATATTAATATATAATTTCAAGTAAATAACTAATATGTTATAAAAAATAATGGGTTATTGATTGCAGTCCAACGTTACGTAGGATAGAGTTAACACTGTTTCATAGTAAAATCAAAAGGTATCTTACCAAGAGGTATAAAAAAAGTCACCAAAAATATTTCTCGTATATTTAACAAAATAAACTTGTGCAATATGTAGCACTCTTACAAAATAAGTGAACTGATGAACTCATTTTATCCTTTCCGACTATCAAGCAACTTCTTAGAGATCCTCTTCTGAAATTGGAAATAGTTATTAAGCTTTACATGAAAAGGCACTTCTGGAAACTCCAGACATGAATTTTTTTTAATGTTTAAACTGCTCGTATTGTTTTAGGGAATTATAATTGTTTCGTGACTATAGCGAATAAACCAAAAACATTTCAAGCAAATCTATTCATTAAATAATTCATAGTTTTAGCGTTTGGTTATACTTATCTGATGTAAAGTGATGATGTGGCTCAAGATGAAAAATAATTTCAGTCGACGGAGTAAAATCAAATCCTACAAAAAAAGACACCACTCAGAAAGACCCTTAATGCCACTGATAAAACAAGTGTACATATTGATCAGTGTACGGAAGTGGTGTAACAATTTAATAAAAAAATCCTATAAATTGTGAAGTTATTATGTTAGTTGTTTGCAAAGCAATAAAATGTATCGGGAATTGGAATAATGATAATGTTTTCAACTAATATGCTAAATGTGTACAGCACGTGTACTTGAATACTGTATCAAACATGGAAGGTTCCTTACAGGCACAGACGCCAGCAATACCCGGATTGTTAGATAACTGCAACAAATGATGACGTCCATTGCGACGTATCCATTCGACGTAACAATAGTTGTACCTAGCTTTTTATTGCTTATGTATGATTGAGCATATACGGAGACACGATAACATCAACAAGTATGTAAGTAAGTATTATTAATATACTGCACTTTGTGAATTCCGGAGCTACCGATTTTTTTTATTACAAATATGCTTAAAGAAAAATATGTTTGTATAATTCTGCGATTATACGTTTTTGTATAAATCATTTTATAAAATATTCATAAATTAGACACCTAAGTGTAATTAGTAACGCTTGGTTATTATTATGAAGCATATTTATGTAATTAAAAACTTAGTTCAGACTACAAATATTTCAGCTAAAATGACTCGTGTCCTAAGGACTCCATATCTATTGATTAAATGACTTATTACAAATTATTCAACTTTGTTTTTGTTTTTGTTTTTTTTTTTTTTTATATTCCTAACATTTTCTTAAGCCTCTTGGTCTCTGTGTCTGTCCGTTGGTATGCTTGTAACTTAAGAAACTCTTAACCTATTTCGATTGAATATATTGTAATGTTTCGATATAAACATTTAGTCTGAAAGACGGTGGTGACTATTAGTGACATGAACAAAAATAATAATATTTTTTTATTTCACACTCTAGTAAAAGGTACAAAAACTGTTGACAAAAGCTGCAGCAAAAACAATGGAAATAAATACATAGTTACAATTTGTGTGAAATCTGGAGTCTTAAAAAGGTACGATAACCTGAACTACAGATATACAGACCCTCGTTCTCTAATATTTCCTGAAATTCTCTTATTGTTATGCACAAAAAATTAGAGCCAACACAGTTTTTAAGAAATTATTGTTATTAGACTTTCTGTGTTACTGTATGAAAGTGTTAATAACCAATTAAAAATAATACGTTTTCTCTCTGTTTAGTTAATTCGTAAATTTCAAGAATAGGGTTGATTTAATTATATATATGATATGATATGAGGATCTAAAAATTTATGTGAAAATTGTATATGACGCATTTATTGAAGTGAGTAATATATTGATCGATCGTGCGTGGTAAGGATAGTTTATAAGTGAAAAAGTTGTTTTACAGTAAGAAGATTTGAGTGTAATATAACTCTACTTTAGCAAATCTAAACAGCAGAGACAAGCTTACATTCAAAACTGCACTTTGAGCAGGCTCCAATTTTATTAAGGCAGTTGTAGCGGCCCCACCCGAGATGTGATGCAATGTGCATGAATGAGCACTTTATTGCACTTTTTGTTTGTACATTGGAGAGCTTATTATTGGATAGTTATTAAAGGTAAAGAAATGGATACACTCATGTGCAATACGTCAAAGAAAATAACATAAAAATGTAAAAGAAGAACTTTATCAACGCACTACAAATGAAGAAATTGGACTTAATATTAAGTATATCAGGTGCATACCAAAAACATTCACACCTAAAGAAACGCAAGTTGCATATACATCAAAGGAAATTATTTAAAACTAATGTCGTCCAAATAAAAAATAACATACCGAATAGTTAATAAATACTCAGATATTGTTTTTACAAAAAAATCTTTAAAATTTTTTATCAACCAAGAAAATTTTTAAACCAAGAAAATTTGACAGGCTTAGATGTATTATTGCTAACCTACAAATAACTACACATGTTATTATACTTTCGGAAACATGGATTAAGAGTGAAGAATAGTCAAAAATAATCCAAATACCCTCATATACCCATTACTAAAATTATAGACAAATCAAAAGGAGGTAGAGTGTCAAACTTTGTGCACAACAACCTCAAACATCACCTATATACTAATTATCTCTGATAATACGTAAATAAATTTTCTCTTAACATTGGCACTTTCTATAAATCCAATAAAATGAATATGGATAACTTACTCGAGGTATATAGCCAACAATTACATGAAATAGAACGAGCAATAGTGATTGGCCATTATAACTTAGACTTACTTAACCCGGATTCAGCGACACGTACTTACAAGAACACTCTAAAAGGGGGCAACTACAAAATTCTGAATAAAATAAGTCCTAAGCATTGTACTTGTGAAACAATCTCAACTAATTCTGCTTGATCACGTTTCTTGTAACTTAGGTGAAAATAATTTTCATTTTGTTACTATAGAATACTCAATGTCTGACCACAATTACTGGAGATAAAGCAATACCAACAACCATCTATTATAAAACAGAAATACAGTACAGTCGACTACAATAAACTTTATCGATGTCTGGATGAAGGTCTTAAAAATTATGAATAGCCAGAGTACAAGAAACTGGTAGTAATATTACAGTCTTGTTTAAAAAAAAGCAGAATTATGAAAGTTAATTTTCTGAATCCTCCACAGCAAGACTGTATTAAAAAAGATCAATTAGAAGAAGTTTAAACAGGTTTGAAGAAAATTTAAGCGAACCAGGAAAAATGTGGCAGCTTATAGACGATTTGTCGGAAAATAAATTGCGTGACAGAACTAGACCGGACAAACTTATGGCGGAAGCTGGTACTATCATAGATCAAAAAGAAATACGTGAAAGTTTCACTTCATACTTTTCGCCTATCGGCTCAACCTTAGCACATATGATATCCAAAAAACCAAAGGGAACTCGAATTGTAGAAGAATGTAGACTCACAAATGAAACGGAATTACAGTTTTTGAAACTCGGAACTACGATGGAAGTTATTACTATAATTAAATATTTAGACTGCAATACTGCATGTGGTTTGATGTTATTAGTGCAAAACCTATTAAATGCGTAAAATATATATTTGCTAAGAAACTTACAGCCTGCATTAACTATTGTATTGCACGAGGTAATTTTTCCTAATGTTTTAAAAAATAGCAAAAATTGTACCAGTTCATATATCAAGTAGTAAATTTGACCAATCAAATTACCGACCTATATCGGTTCTGTCTGTGATTTATAAAAATTTTAAGAAGATTCTTTGCAACCGATTAGAATCTTTCCTTAAATCAAAAAGCTTCCTCTACGCTAAACAGTATGGTTTTAGATCTCAATCAAATAGTCTCGTCGCTACAATTGATCTTCTAACTAAAATTAAAAATAAAATTGATCAAAAACAGTCTTACGTAATATTTATCGAACTTAGAAAAGCTTTTGGTACAATGAATCATGATTCTCACTATTTAGTCATAAAACTCTTGGTCTTCAGCTAGATCAAGGATCCCAGCACTTATCAAATCATCAATCTGGTTGGGGCACATTTTTCTTTTAGCCATATCAGAATATGAACTTGCGTTAATCCTCGTTTTTGTAATTATTAAATCAGTAATTACTGTCATTAACTTATGAACCTTTAATCGAGATGCTCGGGCGGTTAGATCATGTCTGTCAGTAGCTCTTGGTCCTGGTATATTTATATGAATCGCAGTACAATTACTTAGCAAAATGTGTGAGTAACCACCGGTCTTATTTATACACTTTTATATTATCCATCATCATTTGATTAAGACTTTCTATCAACAAAATCTGTAACGAACATATCCTTCTGTGTGTAGATAAATATAAAATTTAAAAAAATATATATAAAAATGGCTACAGTAGTAGTATCATATAGGTATGCCTTCAAAATCGTTTTTTTTTTTATTAATACCAAACTAATTTTGAAGAAGTTTTAGACACGAGAATTACGTTCAATTAATTGTAACGTATTACCATAAAATATAATGAGTAAAATATGTTTTCGGTGGCAATCACTGTCATATAAACAAACAAACAATATATATACATATACTAGAAATAATATCCGAACACCATAGAGTCCCTTGAAGTTGTTAATTAGTCAGAGGAGAACTAAAATAAATAAATTTACAATCATGTTTCACATCGATGAATGACTGTGTATTCCATTGATGAAATTTGAAGGTCGTTTCAGATTATAATGTTTATCAAATGACGTGTGTCCGAATGAATTAGGTTAGAGCCTGCATCGCTTGGTTTAAATAAACCTACAGTACCAGTATCTTCTGTTTCAGTTTTAGTACGCAATAATGACAGTGTGGGTTCTGATGGCTTTTGCTTCAGTGACGACCGTTGCTAATGAAGAACCAGAAACTTTGGGAAACCTAGAGGCTGCACCACAGTTGCGAACGAAAAGAAACCTTAATAAATATATTAACTTTTGAATGTGCAGTTCTAAAAATATAATTTTATAACAAATAGTCCAAATAATATAATGTCAACAATACAACCAATAATAAAATGTCTTTTAATTATATGAAATTTAAATATATTAAATATGTTGCTTATCGATATACCACGTTTTTACTTTTTTTTTTTCTTTAATTAGTTTAATTTCCCTAATATTAACCAACCGTAACGAAGTATGTATGTGACCTTCTATATGAAATCTCATTCAGTGAGACAAAAAATATAATTATTTATTTATAATTACAATAGTTATACAGCCCGTTACGTATTCTTCATGGCCAATTAAGTGTATTATTTTACCATTTCAACCAAGAAAACATATATATAAACAGAAACCTAATGTATTCCTAACAAGTAATTTTCGTGATCGACAAACATGAACTTCGTAAGTATTTTTTTTTTTACTGTTCATTGATTTGAGCCCAATAGGGTAACACGGTAAATTTAGAGGGAAAGTGGTTATAACGTGCAACTGTCGGACGACATCTATAGTTGCTTGGTGAAACGTTTTCAACTAATGGATATGCCCTTATAAGATGCCCTTGCACCATGCTAAGGTTTCATCTCAAAGTTTTATTCAGTGAAAGCTTAGGCCCAATGTATATTGTCAACACATTTGAACCTACGCGATCAATTGCTTCGGTACTGGTATGTTTATTATATGAATCAGTTAAGAAAATAAAATATTAATAACTAAGTCTACCGACACCTCAGCGCTTGTTTACTAGTACGCATTAGATCATCTGCATAAATAAATATATAGTTCTCTCTATACGACGACCATTCTTAAATATACTGATCACGATTTTAAAATAAATACTTTTCGGTTTTAACGTTTGAAGACGATAGCAAGATTCTGTTTTTATTTGTGACTGTGTTTTGTTGCCCAAAAGCAAGACCAAGAAAAGGGTTAAGCCAGTTTTTATTTCTGAAAGTTCGTTTACTGATAACAGATTCGCGTGTTGTGTAGGTCATGCTCCGAACGGTAAATGAGCCATAAAATGGCATGAAACCAAAAATCGTTGTCAACTAGTTTACTTGGGATCACTGGCCGGTAGATAACATCCAGAGGATTTTCACCTCCAGATTTATGTAACCAATGTGTGGCCGCTAAATCTTCGTTAATAGCGGAGTTTCGATTAGTGAACAACTTTTGCAATCTGTATGCTGGAGCGCGGATCTAATACAGTGTTACCTTGGATTCCAAAAAGGCAATAATTTTATCTATGTGTGTCACACTCATAGAGTCACGTACAGTCACTATCAAATTGGACAAGAGGAGTGCTGCATAAAGTTTAAAGCGTGATAGGGTGATAGTTTTATTCTCGGAAGCTACTTTAGATTTTGAGCAAAGCAACATCACTTGACTTATGTCACTAGCGTCATGGCGTCATACTCTAAGATGGATAACGGCGCCCTAACATTTTTCGTTCGCATCAGTAAAACCTAAAAGGGCGATATTTTTTGAAGACTTTGTAATTCCTATATGATGATAATTTTGATTTTTTTCTAATAAATGAAACTCATTTTGCATTTGTGTCCATTGTTAATTTCCATTGTCCGTTTAATGTGAGCTGTCATCTCATCACCCCAGTCTAAAATGAATTTCCAGCATTCTTGTAAAGAGCGTTTTCATTGGGTTTCCATTTAAGTCCTATATTGTAATGCTTAATTCAATGGTATTAGTAAATCAGGTTATAAGATTGAACCCTCCGGCTTTCAAAGTTGTATGAATTCGTAATAAAATTATTTAGCTTCATCAATAAACGAAACAGAGGAAATATAATCGTCCATGTAAAAATGATGCTAAGCAACCCGCGAGGCAGAGAGCCAGCGCAAGCACTCATCGTTTGCGAGTTGGCACACAATGTGCATTATAAAGTAAGGCGAACATGCTAGGGCGAAGGTTACGAAATTAAATGAATAGGTCGGAATTTCGTCATTAGATTTATAGCGATAAAGAATACGTTGAAAGTTGTGATATTTTCGAATGTTTTTTTAATAGTAAATCTAACGTAGTAGTAGTAGTAGACAACGTATACATTTAGAATTGGTTACAGACTAGACTTCTGAAATTGCCTTAGCAGCATTTAAACACTTTATAGGCGAACGCGGACCTGCGTCAGTTATTTTGACTGATGGACATACTAATTTCATTAGCGCTAAAAGAAAGTTTATCCAATTACACGCTAGTTTATCAGAGATATACAACATATATCTCAATCAAAATCTTGCAGAATGCAATAAAATCAGATTCAATTTAACTCAACCCTCCTTACGCATCTCACTTCGGGAGTATATATCAGAGTCATAAAAAACAGTTAAAACTCATTTAAACTCAAAAGATCTATGGGGAGTAAATTTTAATTTATGAAGAATTAAGTACTGTTTTAGGATTAAAGGGATTCTTAATAGCAGTCCGCTATGTATGCTAAGCTCAGACCCTACTGAGATAGAGGCTCTGACGCCATCACATTATTTGAATATTACCCCTCTAAAATATTTACCCGATCAGGATGTTCATCGCATGCCCGATAGTAAACTTATCACGAATTGCTTAATAAACTTATGCAATCTTACTGCCATAGATGGAAGTTAGAATATTTGACTTCACTTCAATACACGCAGAAATAGATTAATTACTCCATCTAACTCCGTACGCAAAGGTCTTGTAGTCATTATAAAACATGATAATTCACCCACAATGAGCTGGCCGATAGGAATCATTGTAGAGCTTTATTTTTGTAATATGGCCAAAATTAAGGCAAAACTGAAAATTAGGTTTGAAGTGTTCATAGACTGTGTCCGCTACCGCTTCAATGGACTGGCATAAATCCTATTTTTTAATTAAAATATTTAAATTTATTACACGCTTTTCGCCGCTAATTTTGTTTCGTATCTGAAGGCATTCCTTCAGCCCTGGAGATGTTGTCAATGCCATTTATAATTATTATAATTTTACGCCTATCTCTATGCCAAAAATCAGGTCGATTGGTTGCTTTGTTAGGGCGTCCGCATTGTGAATGATGTAGAAACCACCAACACCGTAGAACCGCTGAAGCTTCAAAAGGACATTGCCTCTTTATGCGTGTTCTACCGTATGTACCACGACAAGTGTTCTGAAGAGCTCTTCGATATAATCTCTTTCTCTCCGTTCAACTAGAGTACCACGCGGGCGCGACTTAGGTGCCGCAGCTTCACGGTGACTCCTATTGAATCGCCAACCAAAAAACTTTGCTGATCCATATTTGTCATATTATTTCGTATCATATTATTTCTCTTTTCCAATACACAGTATAAAAATATTATATAAACTTGTCCAAAGAATTCATCCGTACACTGTTCGTTTTATTTCGTGTAAATAAAATAATCGTATAATCGTATAAATAAGAGAAATGCAGATAAATCTATTATTCAGTGATTGAATTATTTTACTAGGAAATTCTGCGTGTAATCGTATTTACTTGTCTGACCACCAAGCAATGCAGTCCAGCAATGAAAACACAGTCGCCCCAGTATGAAGAGTGTAGCTAGGAACACGTACTAGCACATAACGTGTTCCAACAGAGTCCTAATTAGTAGATATCTCTAAAGTCCTAGAATTCCGGTGAATCTGAATTTAAATAATTATTAGACGGGATAGACTAGTTAATAACTGATCGACTGCAAACCTGTACACATTAATAAAATACCATATGTTTCATAATGAAGATTTCCTATTTAAATAATGGAGTATGTACTTATATATTTATACCATTCAAATAATTACTGTGAGAAATATATGTAGTGTTTTTCATTTCAGTTAAAGAACGCAATGATGATGGCGTTGGTTGTGCTGGCCTTTGTTTCCGCATCCGCCATCGCTAACGCAGAACCAGTCGCCATGGAACCTTTAGACACTGAACCTCAATTTTTTGAACTTCTGGGGACACCCAGGAACTACATATAACCCTAACTTATTACTGAACCACGGTTAGCTTACGCGATGACAATTTGCTATATATATATCAAAGTAGTTTTAGTTGAGAAGTATATTTGTTCTACTAAATTAGTATTAGGTTATGAAGGGGACAGTTCGCGCAATAATATCAAGATGTATAAATTTATACAGAATCCAATAGTAGAAGTAGCGCGTCGCGCAAGCATTGGTGGCTAACCGAGTGTGCGCTTCTATCGAACCTCGGATTTGATAGGTACGCAGTTTATTTCAGCAACCTTCCATTTATAACACTTATATCTAGCATAGACGGAATATAATATAACTGTAATATTTTGAAAACAAATATACAAAAAATACTTTCGTAGAAACAATTCCAAACAACTGTATGCAAAGAATACAAAGAAGAAGAAGATCCTTCATCAACCTTACAGTGTATAAAAAATATGACAAATGATCTGTGCGGTGTACACTTGTGGACTGAACAATTCGGACTTGCTGTGAACCCAACGATAACCCAGGTGATAAAAGTTAATCGGCGCGCTGCCTTACCCGAGTTAGACATTGAATCGTTACCAAAAGTCACTTACTTTACCACTGCACTTTAATATCATATTCATGGTAACAACTTAGGCTTGCACATCTCACAAGATTTATCATGGGCTCAACATATTAGCATAATTAGTAAAAAGGTATTCGGTGTTATGCATTTCTTAAGAAGAATGCAAAAGTTTTTACCTTTATTTTCAAATATGACGCTCGTAAATTCGTTGTTGCTCCCCATCATTGATTATGCCGATGTATCTTACCCTGACCTAACAGAGGATTTGCACAACAAACTTGATCGTACATTCAATGTACGATCCCAAATTATATTTTTGGGCTGCGTAATTACGGTCACATTTCACAGTTCCGTTTAAAATTAAATTGATGCATTTGCCGCATA
The DNA here is from genome assembly GCA_039707435.1 of Actias luna. Lineage (NCBI taxonomy): Eukaryota > Metazoa > Arthropoda > Insecta > Lepidoptera > Saturniidae > Actias > Actias luna. Next base: position 6,876,092 of record JAZHAC010000006.1, on the reverse strand, counting down.
TGCTGCACTTACTTTATGGAGTTTTATTTGATCCACGACCTCCACAATATCTCCGGGAACGTTTTTCTTCTTAACTGCTTCCGGTCGGGATTTACGTTCCTTCTACAGCAATACCCTTATGATCCCTGAACACAAGACGACACTTTACTCAAACTTCTTTACAATAACAGTAATGCGGTTGTGGAATACATTGCCGCGTCATATTCAAGATGCCAAAACCATCACCAATTTTAAATAACAACTACATTGCTATTTGTATAATAAACAAGACTTAGAGTTATGTTGTTTATCACAGTTTGCTGTGTACATATGTATTTATTATATGTATGTATGTATATATGTATCTATGTAAGTATGTATATTTAGTTAATATATTTTGACTACATTTTGCTTTTTAAATAATTTATATTTTGTTAGTATATTTATTATTACACTCTTATTACAACAATTATTTTATTTGCATTACCTACAATGGTAGTAATTATTTCTTACTATATTACTGCTGTTAGCTGAAAAAAAAATACTTATGGCATTAAGCTCGCCAGTGTACACATTTAAAGTGCAATAACTAATTAATTTATTCATTCATTCAATGTTTCATTCGATTTGTAAACAAACTACAAATTGTCATAACCTAATTATTTATAAATGAAACCGAACTAAAGGCCATATTTACTTAACCTATAAATAATGATATAATACCCTAAAATACACACCGGTATTGAAAAAACAAATCAAATTGTGTTGTACTGCGATCTCTTCTGTATCTACATATTAAGTTCGAATATTTCGAAATCAAAGATAGTATCATCGATATATGATTCAGTTACATTTTTTATCTCATAATAGTTATTTATCCGTTAATTATTAACATAATATGAACCACTAATTAACTAACGAATGTAGGACTAAAAAACACAAAACTTAATTTTTCGAAAGTGGATTATTTTTTAGTAAATGTATTACCATTCGAAGTCTTGACGTCTGTAGATCTTGCAACTCCTTTAGTACCATGAATATCACAATAACGGGACTCAACTTCCACTTTAAGGGTGGAAAATTATCCTCTTTAAGGCGAATCAGGGCATTTAACTTTGTAACAACTTTAATGGTGCGTCATTAGGGTCATTATTGAAGCTCTAATAAATACTGTTTGCTGCAACCAGCCCAGAAATATTGCCGAAATTGTTCAATTTAAGTCAAGGAATTAGTTGAATGTTGGTGATAATGTGGTGTCAGCAAAGATGTTGGTGGAAGTCCAATTAGAAAATGTCCGGGTGATTAGTGACAAACGTTTGAAAAGTGTATGGCGAAGCGCGCACTCATAACAGTATTACCGTGGAATCAGAAAAGGCAATAATTTTGTCTATGTCAACACGTTCACTAACAGAGTCACGAATATCCACTATCACATCGGACAAGAGGAGTGCTGCATAAAGTTCAAGGCGTAGCAGGGTGATAGTTTTATTCGCGAAAGCTACTTTAGACTTTAAGCAAAGTAATATTACTTGACCTGTGTCGTGGCTGACTCGAAGACAAATAACGGCACCATAACATTTTTCGCTCGCATCAGTAAAACCTATAAGGGCGATATTTTTTGAAGAAATTCAAATTCCTATATGAAGCGGAATTTTAATTTTTGCTAATAAATGAAGCTCATTTTATAATTGCGTTCATTGAATTGTAATGTGAGCTGGCACCTCATCATCACTGTCTAAATAAGTTTCCAGCATTCTTGTACAAGTAATTTTAATAGCGTAGTGACCGGACCTAGTAAAGAAAGCAGATCGAAAAGTCTCGTCATCACAGAAAGTGTTGTGCGTTTATTTGTTAATTATTTTGCTGTAAAAGTTAGCGCTTATTACAGATTTACTCCAATCGTTCATAGTTCAGAAATATACTTTGTACCAACTATGCACATTAAAATTTATAATGTCAACTGAAATGTTATTACTCATATAGAAATTATATTTTTTGAATCAAATTTGAACAATACTGAAAGGTTACTGCATAAAACTCAAAATATATGCTATCAACTATTTGTTAACAATATTTGTCAACTGTGGTGCAGCCTGTAGGTTTTCCAAAGCTTCTGGTTCTGCATTAGCAACGGTCGTCACTGAAGCAAAAGCCATTAGAACCCACACTGTCATTATTGCTTACTTCAACTGAAACAGAAGATACTGATACTGTAGGTTTATTTAAACCAAGCGATGCAGGCTCTAACCTAATTCATTCGGACACACGTCATAAGTTAAGCATTATAATCTGATACGACCTTCAAATTTCAGCAATGGAATACACAGTCATTCATTGATGTGAAACATGATTGTAAATTTATTTATTTTAGTTCTTCTCTGACTAATTAACGACTTCAAGGGACTCTATGGTTTTCGGATATTATTTCTAGGAATTAATCATTTATTCAATTCCGGTAAATGTTTATTAAACCAAGCAAATAATAATAAAAAAAAAAATCTGTTTGTTTGTTTATATGAAAGTGATTGCCACAGAAAACATATTTTACTGATGATATTTTATGATAATGCATAACAATTAATCGAACGTAATTCCCGTGTCTAAAACTTCTTCAAAATTAGTTTGCTATTAAGAAAAAAAAAACGAATTGTGATAGGCATTTTTATATATTATTTTTAAAATTTTATATTTATCTACATACAGAAGGATATGTTCGTTATAGATTTTGTTGATAGAAAGCCTTCATCAAATGATGATGGATAATATAAAAGTGTATAAATAAGCCCGGTGGTTACTTACATATTTTGCTAAGTAAGTGTACTGCGATTCATATAAATATATGATAAGTATTGTCATTGTACTTTTTTTTATTTATCTTATTATTTAAGTAATAATAATAGAGTAAGGAAATAAAAATCTATTAGTAAACACAGTTGTACTTCAAAAATAATATCAGTTAGGTTGTCCACAATTAATTTATATCACAAATAAAAACAGAATCTGACAATCGTTTTGTAACATACAAACACAAATAGAAAAATATTTATTTTAAAATGATGATCAGTTTATTTTAGAAAGGACGTTTATTACGAACCTTGGAAAAATTAACAAGTTTATTAAAGAATTACAGATTTATTAATACATGTTATCAATTACGTGTGAGTAGAGTTAGTTATATCTGTTTAATATAACTAATATACCAGTACAGAAGCAATAAGCCGCGTTGATCACCTTAAGTCCAAATCTACATCAAGCATGAGCATTCAATAAAAAATAAAATATCGTGATGAAAACATATGCTAGGGGTCATCATATAATGTTTATAAATCTTTAACCTAGCAACTATCTCTTGCCACAGTTTCACTTGAAAATCACTTCCCCGCTAAGCTTACCCCATTATCGTTTTGGAATCAAATAAATAAAGAGTAAAAAATGTTATATATTACTGACGAAGTTCATATTCGCAGATTACGTAGATTACTACTTAGGAATACATCAAATTTCTCAGTATATATACTTTTTCATGTTTCAAATGGTAAAAAATACATTTAATTGATCATTAAGAATACGCAGCAGGCCGGCAACTGTGTTGGTTTTTATTGTCAAATATTTTCATTATTACTTTTAAGTTTAATATGTATTTTCACATTTCAAACTTCAAAACCTATGAAATTGCCGCTAAATCTTCGTTAATAGCGGAGTTTCGATTAGTGAACAACGTTTGCAATCTATATGCTGGAGCGCGGATCTAATACAGTGTTACCGTGAATTCCAAAAAGGCAATAATTTTATCTATGTGAACACACTCATAGAGTCACGTACAGTCACAATCAAATTGGACAAGAGGAGTGCTGCAAAAAGTTTAAAGCGTGATAGGGTGATAGTTTTATTCTCGGAAGCTACTTTAGATTTAGAACAAAGCAAAATTACTTGACTTATGTCACTAGCGTCATGGCGTCATACTCGAAGATAGATAACGGCGCCCTAACATTTTTCGTTCGCATCAGTAAAACCTAAAAGGGCGATATTTTTTGAAGAGTTTGTAATTCCTATATGATGATAATTTTTAATTTTTTTCTAATAAATGAAACTCATTTTGCATATGTATCCATTGTTAATTTCCATTGTCCATTTAATGTGAGCTGTCATCTCATCACCCCAGTCTAAAATGAATTTCCAGCATTCTTGTAAATAGCGATTTAATTGGTTTTCCATTTAAGCCCTATATTGTAATGCTTAATTCAATGTTATTGGTAAACCACGTTATAAGATTGAACCCTCCGGCTTTAAAAGTTGTATGGATTAGTAATACAATTATTTATAATCGTCCATGTAAAAATGATGCATAGCAACCCGCGAGGCAGAGGGCCAGTGCAAGCACTCGTCGTTTGCGAGTTGGCACACAACGTGCATTATAAGGTAAGGCGAACATGCTAGGCCGAAGGTTACGGAATTAAATTAATAGGTCGGAATTTCGTCATTAGAATTATAGCGGTAACGAATACGTTGAAAGTTGTGATATTTTGGAATGTTTTTTTAATGGTAAATCTAACGTAGTAGTAGTAGTAGTAGACAACGTAGTATTTACATTTTAGAAGCATTTAAACACTTTATAGGCGGACGCGGACCTACGTCATTGATTTTGACTGATTGACATACTAATTTCATTAGCGCTAAACGAAAGTTTATCGAATTACACGCTAGTTTTTCAGAGATATACAACATATATCTCAATCAAAATCTTTGCAGAATGCAATAAAATTAGATTCAATTTAAACTCAATCCTCCTCACGCATCTCACTTCGGGAGTATATATGAGAGTCATAAAAAAAACAGTTAAAACTCATTTGAAAAGATCTATGGGAAGTAAATTTTAATTTATGAAGAATTAAGTTCTCTTTTAGTATAGATTGAAGGGATTCTTAATAGCAGTCCGCTATGTATGCTAAGCTCAGACCCTACTGAGCTAGAGGCTCTGACGCCATCACATTTTTTGAATATTACCCCTCTAAAATATTTACCCGGACAGGATGTTCATCGCATGCCCGATAGTAAACTTATCACGAATTGCTTAATAAACTTATGCAATCTTACTGCCATAAATAGAAGTTAGAATATTTGACATCACTTCAATACAGGCAGAAATAGATTACTCCATCTAACTCCATACGCAAAGGTCTTGTAGTCATTATAAAACATGATAATTCACCCACAATGAACTGGCCGATTGGAATAATTGTAGAGCTTTAGTTTTGTAATATGGCCAAAATTAAGGCAAAACTGAAAATTAGGTTTGAAGTGTTCATAGACTGTGTCCGCTACCGCTTCAATAGACTGGCTAAAATCCTATTTTTTAATTAAAATATTTTAATTTATTACACGCTGTTTGACGCTTATTTTGTTTCGTGTCTGAAGGCATTCCTTCAGCCCTGGGGATGATGTCAATGCCATTTATAATTATTATAATTTTTACAACTATCTCTATGCCAAAAATCAAGTCGATTGGTTGCTTTGTTAGGGTGTCCGCATTGTGACTGATGTAGAAATCACCAGCACCATAGAACCGCTGAAGCTTCAAAAGGACATTGCCTCTTTATGCGTGTTCTACCGTATGTACCACGACGAGTGTTCTGAAGAGCTCTTCGATATAATCTCTTCCTCTCCGTTCAACTAGAGTACCACGCGGGCGCGACTTAGGTGCCGCAGATTCACGGTGACTTCTATTGAATCGCCAACCAAAAAACTTTGCTGATCCATATTTATCATATTATTTCGTATCATATTATTTCTCTTTTCCAATACACAGTATAAAAATATTATATAAACTTGTCCAAAGAATTCATCCGTACACTGTTCGTTTTATTTCGTGTAAATAAAATAATCGTATAATCGTATAAATAAGAGAAATGCAGATAAATCTATTATTCAGTGATTGAATTATTTTACTAGTAAATTCTGTGTGTAATCGTATTTACTGGTCTGACCACCAAGCAATGCAGTCCAGCAATGAAAACACAGTCGCCCTAGTATGAAGAGTGTAGCTAGGAACACGTACTAGCACATAACGTGTTCCAACAGAGTCCTAATTAGTAGATATCTCTAAAGTCCTAGAATTCCGGTGAATCTGAATTTAAATAATTATTAGACGGGATAGACTAGTTAATAACTGATCGACTGCAAACCTGTACACATTAATAAAATACCATATGTTTCATAATGAAGATTTCCTATTTAAATAATGGAGTATGTACTTATATATTTATATTTATACCATTCACATAACTACTGTGAGAAATATATGTAGTGTTTTTCATTTCAGTTAAAGAACGCAATGATGATGGCGTTGGTTGTGCTGGCCTTTGTTTCCGCATCCGCCATCGCTAACGCAGAACCAGTCGCCATGGAACCTTTAGACACTGAACCTCAATTTTTTGAACTTCTGGGGACACCCAGGAACTACATATAACCCTAACTTATTACTGAACCATGGTTAGCTTACGCGATGACAATTTGATATATATATAATATGATAAAAGATGTTATAATGGGTAACTGTTATTTGTACTATAAGCGCACGAAATAAATTTACAGAACAACTGGTAAATAATAAAATTCTCAATACCTAAAATTGTTGGATTTGTATACAAATAAAACCAAGACCATATAGAAAAGCATTTTATATTTTACTAGCTGCCCGGTGAACTTCGTATCACCTACAAACAACGTTCTTTATTCTCGCTCATACTCAAATGCGGTTTCACCAATTTTATATATTTTATTTACATTTTGATTAGTTATAATCAATCATAAAAAATCATAATCAATCTTTAAGCGGCAATTCGTTAAGATCAATAGAACTGGCTATATCCAATATCGCTTCCGTTTTTCACTTATTTTGGTTATTGAATGAAAGTTGTTTATAACTCCAAATAATAAAATGACTTTTAATTATATGAAATTTAAATATATTTAATAAGTTTTTTGTTTCTTTTTGTTTTTTTCTTTAATTAGTTTAATTTCCCTAATATTAACCAACCGTAACGAAGTATCTATGTGAAATCTCTCATTCGGTGAGACAAAAAAATATAATTATTTATTTATATGTACAATACATATATATATATAAACAGCCTGTTACGTATTCTTCATGGCCAATTAATTGTATTATTTTACCATTTCAACCAAGAAAACGTATATATAAACAGAAACCCAATGTATTCTTAACTAGTAATCTACGTGATCGACAAACATGAACTTCGTAAGTATTTTTTATTTTTTTTAATGTTCATTGATTTGAGCCCAATAAGGTAACACGGTAAATTTAGAGGGAAAGTGGTTCTAACGTGCAACTGTCGGACGACATCTATAGTTGCTTGGTAAAACGTTTTCAACTATAGGATATGCCCTTATAAGATGCGCTTGCACCATGCTAACCTTAACCCTAAGATAAATGAGCCACGAAGTACCAGGAAACCAAAAATATGTAACCAATGTGTGGCCGCTAAATCTTCCTTAATAGCGGAGTTTCGATTAGTGAACAAGGTTTGCAATCTGTTTACTGGAGCGCGGATCTAATACAGTGTTACCGTGGATTCCAAAAAGGCAATAATTTTATCTATGTGAACACACTCATAGAGTCACGTACAGTCACAATCAAATTGGACAAGAGGAGTGCTGCACAAAGTTTAAAGCGTGATAGGGTGATAGTTTTATTCTCGGAAGCTACTTTAGATTTTGAGCAAAGCAACATTACTTGACTTATGTCACTAGCGTCATGGCGTCATACTCGAAGATAGATAACGGCGCCCTAACATTTTTCGTTCGCATCAGTAAAACCTAAAAGGGCGATATTTTTTGAAGAGTTTGTAATTCCTATATGATGATAATTTTTAATTTTTTCTAATAAATGAAACTCATTTTGCATATGTATCCATTGTTAATTTCCATTGTCCATTTAATGTGAGCTGTCATCTCATCACCCCAGTCTAAAATGAATTTCCAGCATTCTTGTAAAGAGCGTTTTCATTGGTTTTCCATTTAAGTCCTATATTGTAATGCTTAATTCAATGGTATTGGTAAACCACGTTATAAGATTGAACCCTCCGGCTTTCAAAGTTGTATGAATTCGTAACAAAATTATTTAGCTTCATCAATAAACGAAACAGAGGAAATATAATCGTCCATGTAAAAATGATGCTTGGCAACCCGCAAGGCAGAGGGCCAGGGCAAGCACTCTTCGTTTGCGAGTTGGCACACAACGTGCATTATAAGGTAAGGCGACCATGCCAGGCCGGCGGTTACGGATTTAAATTAATAGGTCTGAATTTCGTCATTAGAATTACAGCGGTAAAGAATACGTAGAAAGTTGTGATATTTTGGAATGTTTTTTTAATAGTAAATCTAACGTAGTAGTAGTAGTAGACAACGTATACATTTAGAATTGGTTACAGACTAGACTTCTGAAATGGTCTTAGCACCATTTAAACACTTTATAGGCGGACGCGGACCTACGTCAGTGATTTTGACTGATGGACATATTAATTTCATTAGCGCTAAAAGAAAGTTTATAGAATTACATGCTCATTTTTCAAAGATATACAACATATATCTCAATCAAAATCTTGCAGAATGCAATAAAATCAGATTCAATTTAAACTCAATCCTCCTCACGCATCTCACTTCGGGAGTATATATGAGAATCATAAAAAACAGTTAAAACTCATTTGAAAAGATCTATGGGGAGTAAATTTTAATTTATGAAGAATTAAGTACTGTTTTAGGATTAAAGGGATTCTTAATAGCAGTCCGCTATGTATGCTAAGCTCAGACTCTACTGAGCTAGAGGCTCTGACGCCATCACATTATTTGAATATTACCCCTCTAAAATATTTACCCGATCAGGATGTTCATCGCATGCCCGATAGTATCACGAATTGCTTAATAAACTTATGCAATCTTACTGCCATAGATGGAAGTTAGAATATTTGACATCACTTCAATACAGGCAGAAATAGATTACTCCATTTAACTCCGCATGCAAAGGTCTTGTAGTCATTATAAAACATGATAATTCACCCACAATGAGCTGACCGATTGGAATAATTGTAGAGCTTTATTTTGGTAATATGGACAAAATTAAGGCAAAACTGAAAATTATGTTTGAAGTGTTCATAGACTGTGTCCGCTACCGCTTCAATAGACTGGCTAAAATCCAATTTTTTTATTAATATATTTTAATTTATTACACGCTTTTTGACGCTTATTTTGTATCGTGTCTGAAGGCATTCCTTCAGCCCTGGGAATGATGTTAATGCCATTTATAATTATTATAATTTTACGACTATCTCTATGCCAAAAATAAAGTCGATTGGTTGCTCTGTTAGGGCGTCCGCTTTGTGAATGATGTAGAAATCACCAGCACCGTAGAACCGCTGAAGCTTCAAAAGGACATTGCCTCTTTATGCGTGTTCTACCGTATGTACCACGACGAGTGTTGTGAAGAGCTCTTCGATATAATCTCTTCCTCTCCGTTCAACTAGAGTACCACGCGGGCGCGACTTAGGTGCCGCAGATTCACGGTGACTCCTATTGAATCGCCAACCAAAAAACTTTGCTGATCCATATTTGTCATATTATTTCTCTTTTCCAATACACAGTATAAAAATATTATATAAACTTGTCCAAAGAATTCATCCGTACACTGTTCGTTTTATTTCGTGTAAATAAAATAATAGTATAATCGTATAAATAAGAGAAATGCAGATAAATCTATTATTCAGTGATTGAATTATTTTACTAGGAAATTCTGTGTGTAATCGTATTTACTTGTCTGACCACCAAGCAATGCAGTCCAGCAATGAAAACACAGTCGCCCCAGTATGAAGAGTGTAGCTAGGAACACGTACTAGCACATAACGTGTTCCAACAGAGTCCTAATTAGTAGATATCTCTAAAGTCCTAGAATTCCGGTGAATCTGAATTTAAATAATTATTAGACGGGATAGACTAGTTAATAACTGATCGACTGCAAACCTGTACACATTAATAAAATACCATATGTTTCATAATGAAGATTTCCTATTTAAATAATGGAGTATGTACTTATATATTTATATTTATACCATTCAAATAACTACTGTGAGAAATATATGTAGTGTTTTTCATTTCAGTTAAAGAACGCAATGATGATGGCGTTGGTTGTGCTGGCCTTTGTTTCCGCATCCGCCATCGCTAACGCAGAACCAGTCGCCATGGAACCTTTAGACACTGAACCTCAATTTTTTGAACTTCTGGGGACACCCAGGAACTACATATAACCCTAACTTATTACTGAACCATGGTTAGCTTACGCGATGACAATTTGCTATATATATCAAGTAGTTTAATGTTGAGAAGTATATTTGTTCTACTAAATTAGTATTAGGTAATGAAGGGGACAGTTCGCGCAATAATATCAAGATGTATAAATTTATACAGAATCCAATAGTAGAAGTAGCGCGTCGCGCAAGCATTGGTGGCTAACCGAGTGTGCGCTTCTATCGAACCTCGGATTTGATAGGTACGCAGTTTATTTCAGCAACCTTCCATTTATAACACTTATATCTAGCATAGACGGAATATAATATAACTGTAATATTTTGAAAACAAAAATACTAAAAATACTTTCGTAGAAACAATTCCAAACAACTGTATGCAAAGAATACAAAGAAATTATTATTATTTACAGGAAATTTATTAATAATAGATGAGTTACAAATACTTTTGAACATAAGGTGTACACACATATTTGCATATTATTAAATAATGTATGCTCTAATTACCTAGTAACTAATGTACGTACACAGGTTCCAACAGCCTTGATATTTTTCATCTTAAAGCATTTTTCGTATAAAAAATCATCTGTAGTAATTGTTGAATTCCTACGGGTTTCTGATATGAAATAAAAAAAAATAGCTTAATTTTATGGAAAAAAATCAAAGGTAAACCTAGAATATATTTTTTTTTTAGTAAATCATTATGAAATTATGCACAATTGTGTTTTCTTTAAGAATAAAAAGCCAGTATCAACTATAATTTTGAGACCAACCTTACCTTACATCCTGCGCTTCTATTACGGAACCTTTCACGGAACGGAATTATTTCATTTTAATTGACATATTTAAGTTTTTTTATCAACAATTTAATATTACATGCACATTATATTTTATTTAAAGTTTATAGTTTTGTAAGTTTCTCAGGTTAATTTATTTTATAACGTCGAATAATTAACTCATTAAAAACTCAATTACTTATTGTATAATTTTTGCAATCTCTTTAGTTTTCTTAGATTAGTTTCATTGGGAACCTTTTGATGTATTAAATATCTAAATACACACATTTTTATTATTTCAGTGGTTTTTTTTACATTTATTTAGGTAACAAACAGCCATTACATAAATATATATCACAACAATATAAACTAATAGGCCTATAGTAACATATATTTAAAAATTATAACTTAATAAGAAAAATCTCAACACTACAATCTAGATGTAAACAAATGTGTAGAAACAAATTAGGCAATAAAAATTAAAAAAAAAAATCAAAAGAAAAATTAAAAAAAATACATAATTTCTTAATATGAATCTTAAAACAACACATCACCATTTTTCTTTTTATAAAAAGATATGGTATTAGAAAATATGTCTACGTCTTTAAAATAATTGTCGAGTAGTGGCAGTATTCCGTCCATCTGGCAAAATGCACAAATATTCCCTCTTCATAAGCAAAGTTATCCAACTAACTTCTCCCATTTCCGTCCAAAGTCCTTGACCGTATTGTTCATCGACAATTTCCTGTATTTTTAAACCGTAATAATCTACTAAGTCCTTTTTAGTCCAGGTTTCGACTAGCACATATATTTTTTTTTAGAAGGAACCTTCACTGTTAGCCTGGAAGGCTTTCATAGTTTTACCGGACTTAGAGGGCGAGCGCGAAGGGCGCTCGAGTCCGAGAGGTCGACCGACACATTGTACAGCCTCAGCTTATATAAAGATAAAAGCAGCGTATCAAGGTTGACGAATTGTTTCTGACTGGTGTGATACAGAAGCTGACGTATCTAAAGCGTTGTTTTATCACCTTTACTTTTTTTCGTATATATTAACACTCTAGTTTCAGAAATAAATATCAGTAAATTTCATCTATATGTGGACGATGTCCAACTTTACCAACACTTCAATCCTTCATCAACCTTACAGTGTATAAAAAATATGACAAATGATCTGTGCGGTGTACACTTGTGGACTGAACAATTCGGACTTGCTGTGAACCCAACGAAAACCCAGGTGATAATAGTTTGTCGGCGCGCTGGCTTACACAAATTAGACATTGAATCATTACCAAAAGTCACTTACATTACCATACGATCCCAAATTATATTTTTGGGCTGCGTAATTAAGGTCACATTTCACAGTTCCGTTCAAAATTAAATTGCTGCATTTGCCGCATATGCTGCACTTTTTTTAGGAATTTTTATTTGATCCACGAACTCCACTATATCTCCGGGCACGTTTTTCTTCATAACAGCTTCCGGTCGGGATTTACGTTCCTTCTACAGCAATACCCTTGTGATCCCTGAACGCAGTACGACACTTTACCCAAACTTCTTTACAATAACAGTCATACGGCTGTGGAATACATTGCCGCATCATATTCAAGATGCCAAAACCAGCGCCAATTTTAAATAACAACTACATTGCCATTTGTATAATAAACAAGACTTAGAGTTATGTTGTTTATCACAGTTTGCTGTGTACATATGTATTTATTATATGTATATATGTATATATGTATCTATGTAAGTATGTATATTTAGTTAATATATTTTGAATACATTTTGCTTATTAATATGCTATTCGTTATGAATAATTTATATTTTGTTAGTATATTTATTATTACACTCTTATTTAAACAATTATTTTATTTGCATTACCTACAATGGTAGTAATTATTTCTTACTATATTACTGCTGGTTAGCTGAAAAAAATGCCTCATGGCATTAAGCTCGCCAGTGTACATATTTAAAGTGCACTAAATAATTAATTTATTCATTCATTCAATGTTTCATTCGATTTGTAAACAAACTACAAATTGTCATAACCTAATAATTTATAAATGAAATCGAATTAAATGCCATATTTACTTAACCTATAAATAATGATATAATACCACAAAATACACACCGGCATTGAAAAAATAAATCAAATTGTGTTGTACTGCGATCTCTTCTGTATCTACATATTAAGTTCGAATATTTCGAAATCAAAGATAGTATCATCGATATATGATTCAGTTACATTTGTTATCTCATAATAGTTATTTATCCGTTAATTAGTAACATAATATGAACCACTAATTAACTAACAAATGTAGGACTAAAAAACACAAAACTTAATTTTTCGGAAGTGGATTATTTTTTAGTAAATGTATTACCATTCGAAGTCTTGACGTCTGTAGATCTTGCAACTCCTTTAGTACCACACTAATAATAATATCACAATAATATTAATTAATATCACAATAACGCGACTCAATTTCCACTTCAAGGGTAAAAAATTATCCTCTTTAAGGCGAATCAGGGCTTTTAACTTTGTAACAACTTTAATGGTGCGTCATTAGGGTCATTATTGAAGCTCTAATAAATACTGTTTGCTGCAACCAGTACAGAAATATAGCCGAAATTGTTCAATTTAAGTCAAGGAATTAGTTGAATGTTGGTGATAATGTGGTGTCAGCAAAGATGTTGGTGGAAGTCCAAATGGAAAATGTCCGGGTGATTAGTGACAAACGTTTGAAAAGTGAATGGCGAAGCGCGCACTCATAACAGTATTACCGTGGAATCAGAAAAGGCAATAATTTTGTCTATGTCAACACGTTCACTAACAGTCACGAATATCCACTATCACATCGGACAAGAGGAGTGCTGCATAAAGTTCAAGGCGTAGCAGGGTGATAGTTTTATTCGCGAAAGCTACTTTAGACTTTGAGCAAAGTAATATTACTTGACCTGTGTCGTGGCTGACTCGAAGATAAATAACGGCACCATAACATTTTTCGCTCGCATCAGTAAAACCTATAAGGGCGATATTTTTTGAAGAATTTCAAATTCCTATATGAAGCGGAATTTTAATTTTTGCTAATAAATGAAGCTCATTTTATAATTGAGTTCATTGAATTTTAATGTGAGCTGGCACCTCATCATCACGGTCTAAATAAGTTTCCAGCATTCTTGTACAAGTAATTTTAATAGCGTAGTGACCGGACCTAGTAAAGAAAGCAGATCGAAAAGTCTCGTCATCACAGAAAGTGTTGTGCGTTTATTTGTTAATTATTTTGCTGTAAAAGTTAGCGCTTATTACAGACTTACTCCAATTGTTCCTAGTTCAGAAATATACTTTGTACCAATTATGCACAATGAAATTTATAATGTCAACTGAAATGTTATTAGTCATATAGAAATTATATTTTTTGAACCAAATTTGAACAATACCGAAAGGTTACTGCATAAAAGTCAAAATATATGCTATCAACTATTTGTTAACAATATTTGTCAACTGTGGTGCAGCCTGTAGGTTTTCCAAAGCTTCTGGTTCTGCATTAGCAACGGTCGTCACTGAAGCAAAAGCCATTAGAACCCACACTGTCATTATTGCTTACTTCAACTGAAACAGAAGATACTGATACTGTAGGTTTATTTAAACCAAGCGATGCAGGCTCTAACCTAATTCATTCGGACACACGTCATAAGTTAAGCATTATAATCTGATACGACCTTCAAATTTCAGCAATGGAATACACAGTCATTCATTGATGAGAAACATGATTGTAAATTTATTTATTTCAGTTCTCCTCTGACTAATTAACGACTTCAAGGGACTCTATGGTGTTCGGATATTATTTCTAGGAATTAATCATTTATTCAATTCCGGTAAATGTTTATTAAACCATTAAAACCAAGCAAATAATAATAAAAAAAAAAAATCTGTTTGTTTGTTTATATGAAAGTGATTGCCACAGAAAACATATTTTACTGATGATATTTTATGATAATGCGTAACAATTAATCGAACGTAATTCCCGTGTCTAAAACTTCTTCAAAATTAGTTTGCTATTAAGAAAAAAAAAACGATTTGTGATAGGCATTTTTATATATTATTTTTAAAATTTTATATTTATCTACATACAGAAGGATATGTTCGTTATAGATTTTGTTGGTAGAAAGTCTTTATCAAATGATGACGGATAATATAAAAGTGTATAAATAAGACCGGTGGTTACTTACATATTTTGCTAAGTAAGTGTACTGCGATTCATATAAATATATAATAAGTATTGTCATTGTACTTTTTTTATTATTTATCTTATTATTTAAGTAATAATAATAGAGTCAGGAAGTAAAAATCTATTAGTAAACACAGTTGTACTTCAAAAATAATATCAGTATGGTTACAATTAATTTATATCACAAATAAAAACAGAATCTGACAATCGTTTTGTAACATACAAACACACATAGAAAAATATTTATTTTGAAATGATGATCAGTTTATTTTAGAAAGGACGTTATTTAAGGACGTTTATTACGAACCTTGAAAAACATTACAGGTTTATTAAAGAATTACAGATGTATTAAAACATATTTTCTACTACGTGTGACTAGAGTTAGTTTTATCTTTTTTTTTATACTTAAGGTTTAGCGTTATGGCCATAATCTCACCTGATCTTAAGTGACGATACGGCCCAAGTTGGTAGACACGCTAAACTTGTGGAGGAACTGGCTCTCAAGTGCTGCTGCCGGAACACACCTATTGGTATTTGGCGGCAGGTTTACAACTTGAGGGTGGTAGCTACCCAGGCGGGCATTAGAAAAAGCCCTACCAGTACAGAAGCAATAAGCCGCGTTGATCATCTTAAGTCCAAATCTACATCAAGCATGAGCATTCAATGAAAAATAAAACATCTTGATGAAACCTTATGCTAGGGGTCATCTTATAATGTTTAAAAATCTTTAACCTAGCAACTATCTCTTGCCACAGTTTCACTTGAAAATCACTTCCCCGTTAAGCTTACCCCGTTATCGTTTTGGAATCAAATCAATACAGAGTAAAAAATGTTATATATTACTGACGAAGTTCATATTTGCAGATTACGTAGATTACTACTTAGGAAAACATCAAATTCCTCAGTATTTATAATTTTTCATGTTTCAAATGGTAAAAATACATTTAATTGATCATTAAGAATACGTAACAGGCTAACTGTGTTGGATTTTATTGTCAAATATTTTCATTATTACTTTTAAGTTTAATATGTATTTTCCCATTTCAAACCTCAAGACCTATGAAATATATATTTTTATCAAT
This sequence comes from Actias luna, assembly GCA_039707435.1. NCBI lineage: Eukaryota > Metazoa > Arthropoda > Insecta > Lepidoptera > Saturniidae > Actias > Actias luna. The sequence continues at coordinate 6,859,713 of JAZHAC010000006.1, read as the reverse complement.
CAGAAGCAGAAATTCTTAATCAAAGAAACCACTTTGCTACGGCCTAACGCTAACGCAACACAACTGATGTGCACGCGACGAACGCTCGGAACTAAGTGAGTGCATCGGTTTTTTTTTTTCGACTGGACATACGCTGTTAGCCGGAGGGGCTTTTACAGCTTGGCAGGACTTTTTGGGGCGAATGCTGAGGGCACTCAGCCCCGAGGGTGAGTGCATCGGCGGTCTAGCTGCCCTTTTATAGGCAGTGATTATAAGCAGTGATGAGGGTAGTTGTGTCGTCGTGGAGGACAATTGCTAACACGGCCTCTCCTGACCAAGTGTCGCCCTCGACACAAGCTCCGTGGCTGAAGCCTGGTCCGGTGCCGTTTTCATTGACTGACCAAGTCTCTGCCTCCAGTAGGGGCATTGACAGTCTGATTCCTTAGCCATGAATCAAACCGCTTGGACCGACAACAACAGCAGGCTGTGTATGAAAGTAAAACGCCAAGGCAGATATGCCTGAAGTCTAATGAACGCCAAGACCATGTAAGGTCTGTAGTTCAACGAACGCCAGGGCAATATGCCCGAAGTTCGGATAATTGAACGCCAAGGCCTTACGCCTGTAGTTCAGATAATGAACGCCAAGGCTTAAAGCCTATAGTTCAGATAATGCAACGCCAAGGCCTTATGCCTGTAGTTCGGATAATGAACGCCAAGGCCTAATGCCTGTAGTTCAGATAATGAACGCCAAGACCATGTTAGGTCTGTAGTTCAACGAACGCCAGGGCAATATGCCCGAAGTTCGGATAATTGAACGCCAAGGCCTTATGCCTGTAGTTCAGATAACGAACGCCAAGGCTTAAAGCCTGTAGTTCAGATAATGGAATGCCAAGGCCTTACGCCTGTAGTTCGGATAATGAACGCCAAGGCCTTATGCCTGTAGTTCAGATAATGAAAGCTTTTACATACCCTCAAAGAAGGCTGCACATTACTCAGGGCACCACTGGCCACGCCAAGGCACCATATACTGCGCCGCTGCTTGTGTAGTTTTTCATAACTGTCGCTATGCAGTTTCAAGCTCATATTCTTCATTTGGTAGAACCTTCACAACTCTGCCGAACGTTCTCAGGAACCGGTGAATTTACAAAGGCCTCGACCTTATGTGGGCTCGGCCTCACCTGACCCTGACTCAAAACCCGCCCGGAACACGTCTGGGGTTCCGGTGTGTAGTGTCACAGGAACGACGCCGTAACCGACAATTCCGCGATGAAACACTCGATCGGCTACGTGACCGATACCGCGACCTATTATTACTAGAACGACGTTGCGATCTACGACTGGATCCGCCAGTCATATTTACTAAAACTACTTAGTTCTGTGGGCTAGAAGTTACTTATCCCAGTTCTGATTTTATCAATCAGAAGCAGAAATTCTTAATCAAAGAAACCACTTTGCTACGGCCTAACGCTAACGCAACACAACTGATGTGCACGCGACGAACGCTCGGAACTAAGTGAGTGCATCGGCGGTCTAGCTGCCCTTTTATAGGCAGTGATTATAAGCAGTGATGAGGGTAGTTGTGTCGTCGTGGAGGACAATTGCTAACAATATATAAATAGATAGAGCCACGGTTATCGCATTGCACCGCTGTGGTAACGCGCCAACAAAGATTATTAACAATCTGCAAAAATTGAAAATTACACTAGAGTTTTTATATCGCATTACCAAAGAATACACTGAAGATTCAAGCTTCGATGATCGTAAGAGGAACAGCCGACCTCGCACAGTAAGTACACCAGCGGTAATCAAAACTGGGAATGCGTGGATCCAACATAATCCAGTGCGCAAGAAAAAAATAGGCACAATGTCACCTGTTGTTAATTAACGATATGGCCCAAGATGGTGGATACGCTAAGCCCATACAGGGGCACTGTGCAGGGACTGGCTCTTAAAACTGGCCGCTTGTTCCGGCTACACATCGAAACGGTTGGCCAAACTTAGATGATTATTTTATTGGCAGATAGAAGATGTTATAATGGGTAACTTTTATTTGTACTATACGCGCACGAAATAAATTTACAGAACAACTGGTAAATAATAAAATTCTCAATACCTAAAATTGTTGGAACTGTATATAAATAAAACCAAGACCATATAGAAAAGCATTTTATATTTTACTAGCTGCCCGGTGAACTTCGTATCACCTACAAACGACGTTCTTTATTCTCGCTCATACTCAAATGCGGTTTGACCAATTTTTATATTTTATTTACATTTTGATTAGCTATAATCAATCATAAACAATCATAATGAATCTTTGAGCGTCAATTCGTTAAGATCAATTGAACTGGCTATATCCAATATCGTTTCCATTTTTCACTTCTTTTGGTTATTGATGAAAGTTGTTTATAACTCCAAATAATAAAATTACTTTTAATTATATGAAATTTAAATATATTTAATCTGTTTTTTGTTTCTTTTTGTTTTTTTCTTTAATTAGTTTAATTTCCCTAATATTAACCAACCGTAACGAAGTATGTATGTGACCTTCTATGTGAAATCTCATTCGGGAAGACAAAAAAGTGGTTCTAACGTGCAACTGTCGGACGACATCTATAGTTGCTTGGTGAAACGTTTTTAACTAAAGGATATGCCCTTATAAGATACCCTTGCACCATGCTAAGGTTTCATTTCAAAGTTTTTATTCAGTGAAAGCTTAGGCTCAATGTACATTGTCAACACATTTGAACCTACGCTATCAATTGCTTCGGTACTGGTATGTTTATTATATGAATCAGTTAAGAAAATAGAATATTAATAAGTAACTCTACCGACACCTCAGAGCTTGTTTACTAGTACGCATTAGATCATCTGCATAAATAAATATACAGTTCTCTCTGTAGGACGACCTTTCTTAAATATACTGAACACGATTTTAAAATAAATACTTTTCGGTTTTAATGTTTGAAGACGATAGCAAGATTCTGTTTTTATTTGTGACTAGTGTTGCCCAAAAGCAAGACCAAGAAAAAGGGTTAAGCCAGTTTTTATTTCTGAAAGTTCGTTTACCGACAACAGATTCGCGTGTTGTGTAGGCCATGCTCCGAACGGTAAATGAGCCATGAAATGCCATGAAACCAAAAATCGTTGTCAACTAGTTTACGTGGGATCACTGGCCGGGAGATAACATCCAGAGGATTTTCACCTCCAGATTTATGTAACCAATGTGTGGCCACTAAATCTTCGTTAATAGCGGAGTTTCGATTAGTGAACAACTTTTGCAATCTGTATGATGGAGCGCGGATCTAATACAGTGTTACCGTGGATCCCAAAAAGGCAATAATTTTATCTATGTGGACACACTCATAGAGTCACGTACAGTCACTATCAAATTGCACAAGAGTAGTGCTGCACAAAGTTTAAAGCGTGATAGGGTGATAGTTTTATTCTCGGAAGCTACTTTATATTTTGAGCAAAGCAACATTACTTGACTTATGTCACTAGCGTCATGGCGTCATACTCGAAGATAGATAACAGCGCCCTAACATTTTTCGTTCGCATCAGTAAAACCTAAAAGGGCGATATTTTTTGAAGAGTTTGTAATTCCTATATGATGATAATTTTTAATTTTTTCTAATAAATGAAATTCATTTTGCATTTGTGTCCATTGTTAATTTCCATTGTCCATTTAATGTGAGCTGTCATCTCATCATCCCAGTGTAAAATGAATTTCCAGCATTCTTGTAAAGAGCGTTTTCATTGGTTTTCTATTTAAGTCCTATATTGTAATGCTTAATTCAATGGTATTGGTAAACCACGTTATAAGATTGAACCCTCCGGCTTTAAAAGTTGTATGAATTCGTAATGCAATTATTTAGCTTCATCAACAAACGAAACAGATGAAATATAATCGTCCCTGTAAAAATGATGCTTAGCAACCCGCGAGGCAGAAGGCCAGCGCAAGCACTCGTCGTTTGCGAGTTGGCACACAACGTGCATTATAAGGTAAGGCGAACATGCTAGGCCGAAGGTTACGAAATTAAATGAATAGGTCGGAATTTCGTCATTAGAATTATAGCGGTAAAAAATACGTTGAAAGTTGTGATATTTTGGAATGTTTTTTTTATTGTAAATCTAACGTAGTAGAAGAAGTGACGTAGAGTAGTAGTAGTAGTAGTACTAGTAGACAACGTAGTCTTTACATTTACAATTGGTTACAGACAAGACTTCTGAAATGCTCTTAGCAGCATTTGAACACTTTATAGGCGGACGCGGACCTGCGTCAGTGAGTTTGACTGATGGACATACTAATATCATTAGCGCTAAAAGAAAGTTTATCGAATTACACGCTAGTTTCCCAGATATATACAACATATAACTCAATCAAAATCTTGCAGAATGCAATAAAATCAGATTCAATTTAAACTCAATCCTCCTCACGCATCTCACTTCGGGAGTATATATGAGAGTCATAAAAAAACAGTTAAAACTCATTTGAAAAAATCTATGGGAAGTAAATTTTAATTTATGAAGAATTAAGTTCTGTTTTAGTATAGATTGAAGGGATTCTTAATAGCAGTCCGCTATGTATGCTAAGCTACTGAGCTAGAGGCTCTGACGCCATCACATTTTTTGAATTTTACCCCTCTAAAATATTTACCCGAACAGGATGTTCATCGCATGCCCGATAGTAAACTTATCACGAATTGCTTAATAAACTTATGCAATCTTACTGCCATAGATGGAAGTTAGAATATTTGACATCACTTCAATACAGGCAGAAATAGATTACTCCATCTAACTCCGTACGCAAAAGTCTTGTAGTCATTGGAGTTCGATTTCAACCGCGGTCGTGAACGGACGTGTCCGTGAGCTCTCGGTAATTGTTCTCGAAACCGATCGCGCTGCGTCTTACCGCGCCACCTATTGTTTCTTTGTGCTGTTCTTGCGTCTTATCGGCAATAATCCGACTTTTGTTGCCGACATTCCAGTTCGTGTTACCGATAATTAGTCCTGTGTTAATCTCAACCTATTGTTTGGTTATCGTGTCAAGTTTATATTGTGAGAGATATCTTAGTTTATTATTGCGAATTCCAAGTATTGCTTTTCGTCATTGTGAATTTAGTGCAGTGATTAAAGTGCCGACACTGTAAGTAAGCCGGTCACCGGCTACCAACAAAGGTAAAACTTACTTTCCCTTAAGCCTTTTATTACAGGCCAGGCCATAGATATTATTATTGTTTTTTTTTTCTTTTTTCCTTTCTCTTTCTGATTTTTCACGTGCAGTAGATTGTATTTAAATATTATTTCTCCGAACTTGGGATAGTTCGTTAGTTTTTTGCTAACCGCGCCCCCCTGCCCTTCTGGCAGGGAGGTTTCACCTAGGCTTACGAGCAAATTTTCTCGCCCCAAGCCCTACATCCGGACCATGGCCAATCGTCCGGAAGATTTATATTTAAGGCTACGTGCCTTCATAGGTAGAGAGCAACCAGACTTGCTCAAAGCGTTCCTCGCCTCCCAACCGGTCCAACGCGTTCGCACCCCACCGACCGCGGCGAATGCACCGGTGCGTCGCCCAGCATCTCCACACTCGCACTCCCGATCCCGCTCGCCTGTGTTAATTCACTCGCAGGCACCTACTGTCAACATGACACGTACACAGTCGCCTTCAGCGACCCCCACCCCCACGGTTGCGCCTCGTCCTTTCGAGGAGCAAATATCGTACGCACCACGGCCAATACCTACGGCGAACTCTTTCTCGCTATTATCCCCCGACCCGACTCCCGAAAATGAGGCTGAAATGAGGGACCTCGATTTGAATGCTCAAAGCAATCCTGAAGCCGACTTTATAATAGTCACCAAGGCCAAGAACAAGAGGGTGCTATCACCCTCAACAGTTGAAACTGCTGCCACAAAAACAAGGCACGTCCCTACTGCATCCGAGAACGCTAATACCCCAATAACCCAACTTCCCACATCCGCTAGCTCGACTGAGAAAGCGGTACGCCCACCGCCCTCCGTTACGATCTGCGATAAGGCTTCCTGGATAAGCATCTTGGCCCAGCTCAACTCAAGGAAAATTGCATACACTAGGGCCACCAGCACCCCTTCAGGGATACCGGTTAAAGTCCCGTCTATTACAAATTATAAAAATTTAACGGTCTTTCTTCGTGAAGGAAAACACCAGTTCTATACCTACACAACTGAAGAAGAGCGCCTTCTGCGCGTCGTTCTTAGGCGCGTTCCTAAAGAGCTCCCCGAGGAGCTAATCCTAGCCTCCCTTAAGGAGCAAAACTTCCCGGTCCACGAGGTACATCAAATGTATCATAATATAACAAAAAAACTATACGATCTAGTTCTAGTTACTTTGGACCGATCCAAGGAAGGGAAAGAAATTTTCTCCCTCCAATCCGTCTGCGGCCTCTCCGGCATAGTTGTAGAGATCCCCCATAAGAGGCATACCCCCACTCAATGCCATAACTATCAAGCATACGGCCACTCCGCTTGCAACTGCTTTATCAACCCGCGTTGCGTCAAATGCTTAGAAAACCACTCCACTAAGGAGTGCTCTCGCACCCGTGTCTCTCCAACTTCACCGAGCTGCGTCTTATGCGGTAAAGCCGGGCACCCCGCGAACTATCGCGGGTGTGAACGCGCTCCACGCACAAGACACACGCGTTCCTTCAATCAGGCGCCCTCAGCGCAAACAACGGCCGCACATCCTGCCCCACCGCCACTCAAGTCAATTCAGGCTTTCCCGAGCCTGCCTAAACCCGCGCGAGTCACTTCCGTGAATACATCTCCGTCCCAGAATCCCACATTAGCTCCAACCACCTCATGGGCGCCTCAACCGCAGCCTCCAAAGGCCAAACCCTCACATTCCACTACGTCCGACCCGTCCATTGGTCTAATAGGGATCAACTGGCTTGCTGAACTTCTTGACCAACATTCAGTAGAGGACATCATCGCTTTCGATGAAATGCTCAGTGCTAGTCAGGATCTAGGCCGTCTTAAAGCTATTAGGTGCTTCCCAGGCATTGCAAAGACCGTGCAACGCCACATCCGCGCTTCCCCTAAATAAATTCGCAATGGAGGATAAGATTAGACCCCGTGGCCTTTCTGTATCCTTTTTTAACGCACGTAACCTGAAACCCCAACGAGACTTAGTAGCTAGCTTCCTGAAGCAGCGACAGATAGACGTGTTTCTTGTTCAAGAAACACTACTAAAACCGAGCGTTCGTAATCCCGCGATTGCGAACTATAAGATAGTAAGAAATGACCGTACCGGTGTAAGAGGCGGCGGCACGCTCATATACTACAGAAAGTCACTATATTGCATGCCAGTAGATCCTCCCGAACTTACAAATTTAGAAGTCTCGGTATGTAGAGTGGTTATGACCGGTCATCCCACTATCTTTATCGTTTCCGCGTACCTTTCGCCTAATAAAACTCTTCTCCAGTCGGATCTGGAGACGCTTTTCGCGCTCGGTGACTCTGTTATAGTGGCTGGCGATCTAAACAGCGGGCACATTCAATACAACAACCCGCGTAGTACCACTAATGGTAGGACACTATACTGGCTATAAAATACGCTTACGTTCGACGTAATTGCTCCTTCTGAGCCAACTCATTATCAAGCTAACTACCGCCCTTCAGTTTTAGACATAGCTATTTTAAAAGGGATCGCGCTTCAGGTACGACAAATCGATGTCGTACATGAACTAGATTCCGATCACCGCCCAGTAGTTCTGCAACTAGGTCACTCGGGTGACCACACACCTGCTTCAGTCAAAGTGGCTGACTATCCAAAGCTCAAACACTATCTCTCAAATAATCTCTCCTCCCTTTTCTTAGATAGGATCCCCGACGAGATAAAGTCTGTGACCGATGCCGATGTAGCAACTGACTCCCTGGTCGGTCACCTCCAGAATGCCATCAGCGAAACCTCGAAAGAGGTAAAGGCAGCGAACTCCCTGATGACATTAGAAGACTGATCACGGAAAAAAACGCCGCGACTCGCGCCCATGATTCTTATCCGACGGAGGAAAATCGCGTACGGCTACGTAACTTACAACGATTAGTTAAAACTCGTATCTCCGATCTCCGCAGTCAAAGATGGGACAGTCTTTTAGAGGAAATCAAACCATCTCATCTTGCCTTCCGGGATCTTGTCCGTAAACAAAAGAGCAGCTACTCGTCCTCAATGCCACCGCTGGATAGAGGCCCCGGCAATCTTCCCGCCTTCGAAAGTATAGACAAGGCAGAGTATCTCGCTACCACTCTCGAACAACAGTGTTCTCCCAATTCCTATAAATATCATACCATAGATCCCGGACACATCGGGAGGGTCAATCGAACAATTCAATCAATAAGAGAGACCCCACCAGTTGACAATGTAGTCCCGGTCACAAATGACGAAGTTGTCGCGATCATAAAACGCCTTAAGCCAAGGAAATCCCCTGGTCGCGATGGAATCAGGAACGAAGCCCTAAAACTTCTCCCTGATAATCTTAGGAAGAAAGAAAGAAAGAAAGAAAGTTTTATTTATCCAACACACAGCAAATGATATTAAAATACATAAAAGAAAATAAACTAAAAATAAAAAATTATACAGAACAGTACAGTAAGATCACAAAAACAAAAAAGAATGTAATGTGTGGATAAATTGGTACCAGTCTCAGTATAACAGCTACACTGATATAGTGCAGCGCTGATATTCTGACTGGACCCTCTCAAGGCGACGTCACGGACATCAGTAGACATTCTTAAAAATATATATAATAGGCACAGCATATAGTACGTACCAGCATTTGTGACGCATGGAGATAATGCTATAATTATGCAACACAAAAATACATTACATTACATACATACATTTTTACTATTATTTATAAGGGCGAATATATAAATGATAAGGCGGATTATACCTAAGAGGTTCATTTAAAGTTATCAATCTGCTCTTGTAGTAAAAGCTTTTTAAACTTTATTTTAAACGCTTCAACTTTATTTTAACTACGAACTGGTGGAGGTAAATCGTTCCAGTATTGTGAGGCTGCAAATTTAAACGAACCTCTAAACGCCATTGATCGGTGGCTTGGCGTGAGAAACACATAACTAGTGGTTCGTCTTGCGTATCTCGATTGCGTTTCTGCCCAATCTAACTTTGTATATAGGTAGCTAGGTCTCTGGTTATTTATAACTCCAAATAAAAGTACCCCAAGATGGAGCCCTCTACGAGCCGTCATTTTTTAAAAGTTTGATGAGTTTAAATATGGCGTAACATGTGTACGTGGAGGAATATTAAAACAAAAACGTGCACAAGCATTTTGGACACGCTGGATAAGTTTCTCCGTTCTCTTAAGCAAACAGGGTCCATATACCACATCGCAGTAATTAAGTCTACTCAGTATTATAGACTCACAAAGTTGAATCCTAAGCTCCTTGTCTAGAAAACGTCGTATTTTAAATAATAATGTCAGGCGATAGAAGCAATTTTTTACACTCTCCGCTACATGTTTCTCAAAATGCAAGTTACTGTAGATAGTCAGACCAAGACTTTTAGCTTCTGTTACCCTCTCGACAGGCTCGCTACCGACTGATATATTTATTGCCTCTTTATTAAGCCGATAAATATTTCGCTTACTGCCTATAACCATATATTTTGACTTTTGCGGATTTATAACTAATGAATTAGACGTTGCCCAATCAAATAGATTTAGTAAGTCTCAATTTATTTAAGATACAGTGTTAGTTATGCAAGGCGGAAGGAAAGACAAATACAGTTGTAGATCATCAGCATAATGGTGATACTTACAATGTGTAATACTTTAATGTCTTATAGCTCTTCTGGTCTGTATCTTCAATGCGGCCATAATTTACTGCCATTTTCCAGCCGCTTGGAAAAAGGCAACGGTAATAGGTATCCGCAAATCCAGGAAAAACGCATCTCTCCCAGAAAGCTACCGCCCAATTAGCCTCCTCAATACGTTAGGTAAAATATACGAGCGGCTCCTTCTGAACCGACTTCAATCCATTGTCTCAGAGAAATGTCTCTTACCACACGAGCAATTCGGCTTTCGACCAAAGCACTCGTATACCCACCAAGTGCTCACGGAGCATATTCTCTCTAATTTCACGGAGCCACACCGTCCTAGGCGCACGCTTGCCGTATTTTTTGACATAGCCAAAGCTTTCGATAAGGTCTGGCACGAAGGCCTCATGTTTAAACTCAATCTCTTTCAAGTCCCGGACAGACTAATCCGCAGAATCCTCGCTTACCTATCAGACCGTACCTTCTGCTATAAAGCGGACGGAACTCTATCCTCACCACATTCAATAAGATCAGGGTTCTATCCTAGCCCCTTGCCTCTTCAACCTGTTTGTTAGTGACATCCCCGAATTCCCCGACGTCGCAGTAGGCTCTTACGCAGACGACACAGTCATCTTCAGTTCAGGCAGGAATAGGATTCACTTATACTACCGCGTCCAAAGAGCTGTGTCTACGTTCGGGCCCTGGTGCCTCAAATGGCGCATAGGAATAAACCCAGACAAAAGCGCGGCTATTATGTTCGATCCTCACGCGAGGAAGAATATAAAAAGAACACTACATCTTTTTGGTGTCAATATCCCCTGGGCTAACCAAACTAAATACCTTGGTGTAGTTTTAGATAAACATCTCACCTTTAACAAACATATAGATTATGTACAGAAAAAAGTCACCACAGCTATGGCTCTACTACGCAATCTCACCTCCTCTAAGAGCAAAATGTCACTCAGACATAAGCTCACAATATACAAAGTATGCATCCGTCCCATACTTATCTACAGTTGCCCCGTATTCGCTCACGCTTCGCACACCACCCTTCGCAAACTACAAGTTCTGCAAAATAGATTCATGCGTATAGCCGTCCAAGCCCCTCCATACGTCCGTAATGTAGATCTCCATAAAGATATGGATATTCCGTCCATATATGCATATATCAAAGACCTTACAAAGCAATCATTCATAATCAGCAAAAATTCATATGAAGAAAACAGATCGTCAAATGGAATGAATTACAGAGAAGGAAAGATAAATTAATAACAATGAATTTGAGATGAAACCTTAGCATGGTGCAAGGGCATCTTATAAGGGCATATCCTTTAGTTAAAAACGTTTCACCAAGCAACTATAGATGTCGTCCGACAGTTGCACGTTATAACCACTTTTCCTCTAAATTTACCGTGTTACCCTATTGGGCTTAAATCAATGAACAGTAAAAAAAATTAAAAAATACTTACGAAGTTCATGTTTGTCGATCACGAAAATTACTTGTTAGGAATACATTAGGTTCCTGTTTATATATACGTTTTCTTGATTGAAATGGTAAAATAATACAATTAATTGGCCATGAAGAATACGTAACGGGCTGTATAAGTATTGTGCTTATAAATAAATAATTATATTTTTTTGTCTCACCGAATGAGATTTCACATAGAAGGTCACATACATACTTCGTTACGGTTGGTTAATATTAGGAAAATTAAACTAATTAAAGAAAAAAAAAGAAAAAAGAAAAAACATGGTATATCGATAAGCAACATATTAAATATATTTAAATTTCATATAATTAAAAGACATTTTATTATTTGGAGTTATAAACAAGTTTCATTCAATAACCAAAAGAAGTGAAAAACGGAAACGATATTGGATATAGCCAGTTCTATTGATCTTAACGAATTGACGCTCAAAAATTGATTATGATTGTTTATGATTGATTATAGCTGATCAAAATGTAAATAAAATATAAAAATTGGTGAAACCGCATTTGAGTATGAGCGAGAGTAAAGAACGTCGTTTGTAGGTGATACGAAATTCACCGGGCAGCTAGTAAAATATAAAATGCTTTGCTATATGGTCTTTGTTTTATTTGTATACAGTTCGAACAAGTACTTCTTGTATGAAGTATATATATATTTCATAGGTCTTGAAGTTTAAAATGTGAAAATACATATTAAACTTAAAAATAATAATGTAAAAATTTGAAAGACTGTAACTTAAATAACTACAAGGGAGCGAAGTCATGTTAACAAACTAGTCCCGAACGACAATAAAAACCAACACAGTTGCCGGCCTGTTGCGTATTCTTAATGATCATTTAAATGTATTTTTTACCATTTGAAATATGAAAAAGTATATATACTGATAAATTTGATGTATTGCTACGTAGTAATCTACGTAATATTCAAATATGAACATCGTAAGTAATATATACAATTTTTTACTCTTTATTGATTTGATTCCAAACGCTAACGGGGTAAGCTTAGCGGGGAAGTGACTTTCAAGTGAAACTGTGGCAAGAGATAGTTGCTAGGTTAAAGATTTTTAAACATTATAAGATGACCCCTAGCATAAAGTTTCATCAAGATGTTTTATTTTTCATTGAATGCTTATGCTTGATGTAGATTTGGACTTAAGATGATCAACGCGGCTTATTGCTTCTGTAATGATATATTAGTTATATGAAACAGATAAAACTAACTTTACTCACACGTAGTAGATAATATGTATTAATAAATCTGTAATTCTTTAATAAACCTGTAAATTTTTTCAAGGTTCGTAATAAACGTCCTTAAATAACGTCCTTTCTAAAATAAACTGATCATCATTTTAAAATAAATATTTTTCTATTTGTGTTTGTATGTTACAAAACGATTGTCAGATTCTGTTTTTATTAGTGATATAAATTAATTGTGGACAACCATACTGATATTATTTTTGAAGTACAACTATGTTTACTAATAGATTTTTATTTCCTTACTCTATTATTATTACTTAAATAATAAGATAAATAATAAAAAAGTACAATGACAATAATTATCATATATTTATATGAATCGCAGTACACTTACTTAGCAAAATATGTAAGTAACCACCGGTCTTATTTATACACTTTTATATTATCCATCATCATTTGATGAAGACTTTCTATCAACAAAATCTATAACGAACATATCCTTCTGTATGTAGATAAATATAAAATTTTAAAAATAATATATAAAAATGCCTACAGTAGTAGTATCATACAGGAATGCCTTCAAAATCGTTTTTTTTTCTTAATAGCAAACTAATTTTGAAGAAGTTTTAGACACGGAAATTACGTTTAATTAATTGTTACGCATTATCATAAAATATAATCAGTAAAATATGTTTTCTGTGGCAATCACTGTCATATAAACAAACAACAATATATATTTTTTTTACTATTTGCTTGGTTTTAATGGTTTAATAAACATTTACCGGAATTGAATAAATGATTAATTCCTAGAAATAATATCCGAACACCAAGGAGTCCCTTGAAGTTGTTAATTAGTCAGAGGAGAAATAAAATAAATAAATTTACAATCATGTTTCACATAAATGAATGACTGTGTATTCCATTGCTGAAATTTGAAGGTTGTATCAGATTATAATGCTTATCTAATGACGTGTGTCCGAATGAATTAGGTTAGAGCCTGCATCGCTTGGTTTAAATAAACCTACAGTATCAGTATCTTCTGTTTCAGTTGAAGTACGCAATAATGACAGTGTGGGTTCTGATGGCTTTTGCTTCAGTGACGACCGTTGCTAATGCAGAACCAGAAGCTTTGGGAAACCTAGAGGCTGCACCACAGTTGCGAACAAAAAGAAACCTTAATAAATTTATAAACTTTCGAATGTGCAGTTCTAAAAATATAATTTTTTAACAAATATTTTGAGTTTTATGCAGTAACCTTTCAGTATTATTCAAATTTGGTTCAAAATATATAGTTTTTATATGAGTAATAACATTTCAGTTGACATTATAAATTTTAATGTGCATAATTGGTACAAAGTATATTTCTGAACTATGAACGATTGGAGTAAATCTGTAATAAGCGCTAACTTTTATAGCAAAATAATTAACAAATAAACGCACAACACTTTCTGTGATGACGAGACTTTTCGATCCGATCGAATTAAAATGCCGCGTCATATAGGAATTTCAAATTCTTCAAAAAATATGGCCATTATAGGTTTTACTGATGCGAGCGAAAAATGTTATCTATCTTCGAGTCAGCCACGACACAGGTCAAGTAATATTGCTTTACTCAAACTCTAAAGTAGCTTTCGCAAATAAAATTATCACCCTGCTACGCCTTGAACTTTATGCAGCACTCCTCTTGTCCGCTGTAATAGTGGATATTCGTGACTCTGTTAGTGAACGTGTTGACATAGACAAAATTATTGCCTTTTCTGATTCAACGGTAATACTGTTATGAGTCCGCGCTTCGCCATACACTTTTCAAACGTTTGTCACTAATCACCCGGACATTTTCTAATTGGACTTCCACTAACATCTTTGCTGACTCCACATTATCACCAACATTCAACTAATTCCTTGACTTAAATTGAACAATTTCGGCAATATTTCTGGGCTGGTTGCAGCAAACAGTATTTATTAGAGCTTCAATAATGACCCTAATGACGCACCATTAAACTTGTTACAAAGTTAAATGCCCTGATTCGCCTTAAAGAGGATAATTTTCCACCCTTGAAGTGGAAGTTGAGTCGCGTTATTGTGATATTCATGGTACTAAAGGAGTTGCAAGATCTACAGACGTCAAGACTTCGAATGGTAATACATTTACTAAAAAATTATCCACTTCCGAAAAATTAAGTTTTGTGTTTTTTAGTCCTACATTCGTTACTTAATTAGTGGTTCATATTATGGTAATAATTAACGGATAAACACCTACTATGAGATAAAAAAAATTACTGAATCATGTATCGATGATAATATCTTTGATTTCGAAATGTTCTTACATAATATGTAGATATAGAATAGACCGCAGTACAGCACAATTTGATTTGTTTTTTCAATACCGGTGTGTATTTTGTGGTATTATATCATTATTTATACGTTAAGTAAATATGGCATTTAATATTTTATTAAATTAAATATTTAATTAAATATTTTATTTCATTTATAAAATATTAGGTTATGACAATTTGTAGTTTGTTTACAAATCGAATGAAACATTGAATGAATGAATAAATTAATTATTTATTGCACTTTAAATATGTACACTGGCGAGCTTAATGCCATGAGGCATTTTTTTCAGCTAACCAGCAGTAATATTGTAAGAAATAATTACTACCATTGTAGGTAATGCAAATAAAATAATTGTTTAAATAAGAGTGTAATAATAAATATACTAACAAAATATAAGTTATTCATAACGAATAGCATATTAATAAGCAAAATGTAGTCAAAATATATTAACTAAATATACATACTTACATACATACATACATACATATAATAAATACATATATACACAGCAAACTGTGATAAACAACATAACTCTAAGTCTTGTTTATTATACAAATAGCAATGTAGTTGTTATTTAAAATTAGTGTGGTTTTGGCATCTTGACTATGACGCGGCAATGTATTCCACAACCGTATTACTGTTATTGTAAAGAAGTTTGAGTAAAGTGTCGTCCTTTGTTCAGGAACACAAGGGTATTGCTGTAGAAGGAACGTAAATCCCGACCGGAAGCTGTTATGAAGAAAAACGCTCCCTGAGATATTGTGGAGTTCGTGCATCAAATAAAACTCCATAAAGTAAGTGCAGCATATGCGGTAAATGCAGCAATTTAATTTTGAACGGAACTGTGAAATGTGACCGTAATTACGCAGCCCAAAAATATAATTTGGGATCGTACATTGAATGTACGATCAAGTTTGTTGTGCAAATCCTCAGTTAGGTCAGGGTAAGATACATCGGCATAATCAATGATGGGGAGCAATAACGAATTTACGAGCGTCACATTTGAAAATAAAGGGAAAAACTTTTGCATTCTTCTTAAGGAATGCATAACACCGAATACCTTTTTACTAATTATGCTAATATGTTGAGCCCATGATAAATCTTGTGAAATGTGCAAGCCTAAGTTGTTACCATGAATATGATATTAAAGTGCAGTGGTAAAGTAAGTGACTTTTGGTAACGATTCAATGTCTAACTCGGGTAAGGCAGCGCGCCGAATAACTTTTATCACCTGGGTTATCGTTGGGTTCACAGCAAGTCCGAATTGTTCACTCCACAAGTGTACACCGCACAGATAATTTGTCATATTTTTTATACACTGTAAGGTTGATGAAGGATCGAAGTGTTGGTAAAGTTGGACATCGTCCACATATAGATGAAATTTACTGATATTTATTTCTGAAACTAGAGTGTTAATATATACGAAAAAAAGTAAAGGTGATAAAACAACGCTTTAGATACGTCAGCTTCTGTATCACACCAGTCAGATACAATTCGTCAATCTTAATACGCTGCTTTTATCTTTATAAAAGCTGAGGCTGTACTATGTGTCGGTCGACCTCTCGGACTCCAGCGCCCTTCGCGCTCGCCCTCTAAGTCCGGTAAAACTATGATAGCCTTCCAGGCTAACAGTGAAGGTTCATTCTAAAAAATTATATATATATATATACTAGTCGAAACCTTGACTAAAAAGGACTTAGTAGGCTATTACGGTTTAAAAATGCCGGAAATTGTCGATATACAACACGTTCAAGGACTTTGGACAGAAATGGTAAGATAGATATAGGACGGAAATGGGAGAAGTCAGTTGGATAACTTTGCTTATGAAGAGGGAATATTAGTGCATTTTTCTAGATGGACGGAATGCTGCCAATACTCGACAATTATTTTAAAGACGTAGACATATTTTCTAATACCATATCATCTTATAAAAAAAAAATGGTGATGTATTGTTTAATGATTCATATTAAGAAATTATGTATTTTTCTGAATTTTTCTTTTGATATTTTTTTAATTTTATTGCCTTTTTTGTATATACACCTTTGTTTAAATCTAGATTGTATTGTCACGATTTTTCGTATTAAGTTATAATTTTTAAATATATGTTACTATAGGCATATTACTTTATATTGTTGTGATATATATTTATGTAATGGCTGTTTGTTACCTAAATAAATGTAAAAAAATCACTGAAATAATAAAAATGTGTGTATTTGGATATTTAATACATCAAAAGGTTCCCAATGAAACTAATTTAAGAAAACCAAAGGGATTGCAAAAATTATACAATAAGTAATTGAGTTTAATTATTCGACGTTATAAAATAAATTAACCTGAGAAACTTACAAAACTATAAACTTTAAATAAAATATAATGTGCATGTAATATTAAATTGTTGATAAAAAAACTTAAATATGTCAATTAAAATGAAATAATTCCGTTCCGTGAAAGGTTCCGTAATAGAAGCGCAGTCTGTAAGGTAAGGTTGGTCTCAAAATTATAGTTGATACTGGCTTTTTATTCTTAAAGAAAACACAATTGTGCATAATTTCATAATAATTTACTAAAATAAAATATATTCTAGGTTTACCTTTGATTTTTTTCCATAAAATTAAGCTATTTTTTTTATTTCATATCAGAAATCCGTAGGAATTCAACAATTATTACAGATGAATTTTTATACGAAAAATGCTTTAAGATGAAAAATATCAAGGCTGTTGGAACCTCTGTACGTACATTAGTTACTAGGTAATTAGTGCATACATTATTTAATAATATGCATATATGTGTGTACACCTTAAGTTCAAAAGTATTTGTAACTCATCTATTATTAATAAATTTCCTGTAAATAATAATAATTTCTTTGTATTCTTTGCATACAGTTGTTTGGAATTGTTTCTACGAAAGTATTTTTTGTATTTTTGTTTTCAAAATATTACAGTTATATTATATTCCGTCTATGCTAGATATAAGTGTTATAAATGGAAGGTTGCTGAAATAAACTGCGTACCTATCAAATCCGAGGTTCGTTAGAAGCGCACACTCGGTTAGCCACCAATGCTTGCGCGACGCGCTACTTCTACTATTGGATTCTGTATAAATTTATACATCTTGATATTATTGCGCGAACTGTCCCCTTCATTACCTAATACTAATTTAAAAGAACAAATGTACTTCTCAACTAAAACTACTTTCACATATATAGCAAATTGTCATCGCGTAAGCTAACCATGGTTCAGTAGTAAGTTAAGGTTATATGTAGTTGCTGGTGACAAGAAGTTCAAATAATTTAAGGTATAATAGATTAATAAGTATAATTATATAATAAAGCAAATTTTTGAAGCTATGATAGGTCAGTTGGTAGTGTGTATGGACACCGCGTCAAGAATCGTGGGTTCGAATCCACCTACAATGAGCTTGGGCTGTTTGGTGGTAGGGCTATTTCTAATGCCCGCCTGGCTAGCTACCACCCTCAAGTTGCAAATCTGCCGCCAAATACCTATAGGACCATCTTGTACCACATCGCCACTTAACATCAGATGAGATTGTGGTCAGAACGCTAAACCTTAACTAAAAAAAAACAAGGAATCTTACTAAGGTTGAAAAGAAAAATAATTTAAATAGTGTCACATTTAATGAGCCAACATTTAAGGAAGTATAATATCTTTTGGTTTTATCAAAGGGAACCTATAAATTTACATTAATAAAATTAATATTTTTACAGTCTTTAACAAAAACAAAATGATATACTGTCTGTTACGTCTTTTATCTTTAATTATATTACCCAAGCATCCACACAACCTGAGGCTCAGTGTCTAAAGGTTCCATGGCGACTGGTTCTGCGTTAGCGATGGCGGATGCGGAAACAAAGGCCAGCACGACCAACGCCATCATCATTGCGTACTTTAACTGAAATGAAAAACACTACATATATTTCTCACAGTAGTTATTTGAATGGTATAAATATAAATATACATGTACATACTCCATTATTTAAATAGGAAATCTTCATTATGAAACATATGGTATTTTTATTAATGTGTACAGGTTTGCAGTTGATCAGTTATTAACTGGTCTATCCCGTCTAATAATTATTTAAATTCAAATTCAGATTCACCGGAATTCTAGGACTTCAGAGATATCTACTAATTAGGACTCTGTTGGAACACGTTATGTGCTAGTACGTGTTCCTAGCTACACTCTTCATACTGGGGCGACTGTGTTTTCATTGTTGGACTGCATTGCTTGGTGGTCAGACAAGTAAATACGATTACACACAGAATTTCCTAGTAAAATAATTCAATCACTGAATAATAGATTTATCTGCATTTCTCTTATTTATACGATTATACGATTATTTTATTTACACGAAATAAAACGAACAGTGTACGGATGAATGCTTTGGAGAAGTTTATATATTATTTTTATATTGTGTATTGGAAAAGAGAAATAATATGATACGCAAAGTTTTTTGGTTGGCGATTCAATATGAGTCACCGTGAAGCTGCGGCACCTAAGTCGCGCCCGCGTAGTACTCTAGTTAAACGGAGAGGAAAAGATTATATCGAAGAGCTCTTCAGAACACTCGTCGTGGTACATACGGTAGAACACGCATAAAGAGGCAATGTCCTTTTGAAGCTTCAGCGGTTCTACGGTGCTGGTGATTTCTACATCATTCACAATGCGGACGCCCTAACAAAGCAACCAATCGACTTGATTTTTGGCATAGAGATAGTCGTAAAAATATAATAATTATAAATGGCATTGACACCATTCCCAGGGATGAAGGAATGCCTTCAGACACGTACCAAAATAAGCGTCAAAAAGCGTGTAATAAATTAAAATATTTTAATTAAAAAATAGGATTTTAGCCAGTCTATTGAAGCGGTAGCGGACACAGTCTATGAACACTTCAAACCTAATTTTCAGTTTTGCCTTAATTTTGGCCATATTACAAAAATAAAGCTCTACAATTATTCCAATCGGCCAACTCATTGTGGGTTTTTTCTTTTTTTTTTTTTATTGAAATACGCTGTTAGCTTGTTTGACAGCTTCACCGAACTTTTTGGGGCGAGTGCTTAGGGCACTCAGCTCCGAGGCAGCGAGCGCAAGGGTGCCAGAATGGCCGAACCTCGGCTTGGGCTGCTGCCGGAAAAACATGTGGCAAGGATCGTGGGGGTAGTCCCTTACAGAACCGTGTACTTAACGTGTAGGTGTGCATGGATGGTATGCGGTGTGATGATGTACTTTCAGTGATGTAGAGTGTCGCTGTATCGCGCGAGCAGAGTCACTTGAGGGCTCCTATCCGGAGGATCGAACCTAGGCTCAAGCGTCTGCAGAGGGAGGCCGCGGCGGGTGTGCGGGAGCGTAATTAACCGCTCGGCCTCGGCGGCGAGGGTGGCGGTTACGCGGGCGTGTACGCGGACACGTACGATTGGTGGAGACGGTAAGTAGAAGTGCGTTCAATCTCGTTATTTTGTCGACGGGATCAATGAAGCAATTTTTGGAGTGCGGATTAGCATTGTAGCTCACTGCGTGTACTATTTTGGGGTTGGGATGAACTTCGGCTTTTTCGAAGAATTTATTTATTTATTTATTTCGAAAACAAAACAGAATTATACAATGAGTATCTTTACAAAATTTAAAGACAAAAATAATGTGTATATTCCAATGACATGTTTTACAGTTCAATAATTGTAAGTAAATCGTGTCAGTACACACAAACTATAAATATATATAAAAAAAACAGTGTATATAAAATTAAATAAAATAGAAGAAAACAAAAGAAAAGGACAATAATATTATAGGCTAATTATAACAAAAACTACGTGTAAATCATTACGTTTTACGGGCTAGGTGGTGTCTACATATAATTAGGTGTGTTATTGTTAAGAAGACAAATGTAACATATTTTTCTGTGAAAACAGATGGTTAATGACTTCCTTTTTGAACTTGTGCTTGTTATGACGGAATATGTCAATTTGTGCGAAGAGCTCGTTGTATTGAGTAGTAACTTTTGTAATAGGACTACGTAGGCCCGCATTAGTGCGGCACATCGGTACATGAAATAGTTCTTCTAGGTGGGATGTGTAGTGCGTTTTTGCCTACTAGTTCAGGACAGTTTAGGTAGTTGTTAAGAAGCTTGTATAAAAACATTAAATCATGTTTAATGAGTCTATTTTCTAAACTAAGGCAGTGTAACTTATTACATACCTGAGAATAGCTGTAATAACCGTTATAAAATCGATAATTAATAATTTTAAAATATTTTCTCTGCATTCTTTCTAGCAATTGTATATAACTTTTATAAAAAGGATACCAACATACAGAACCGTATTCTACAGTAGGTCGAACTAACATAATATAAACAAATAAAAATGTTTGTGGGTTTCTAAAATCCGCCATATTACGGGAAATAAAGCCTAGCAACTTAAAGGATCTATTTGTTATGTTGGTTATATGATTGTTCATCAGCAATTTAGTGTCGAGAATGATTCCTAAGTCACGGATAGAATCAACAATTTCTAGTGGTTCATTATCTAGTAAGTATATTACATTTATTGGCTTCAACTTTTTAGTAAAAGTAATTACCTTGCATTTGGAAGTACTTAAGATAAGTTTGTTTGATTTGCAGTATTGATTAAGAGCATTCATATCACTTTGTAGGAGTGTAGCATCGTTTGAATCACGAATGATCTTGAATAACTTTACATCATCAGTATATATAATCACATTTGAGTGTTTAATGTTTTCAGTCAAGTCATTGATGTATAGAATGAATAGAAAGGGGCCTAGGATAGATCCTTGAGGTACCCCAGAGGTCATGTAAAAGGAATCTGATTTAAAACCGTTAATAACAACTTTCTGTTTTCTATTATGTATATATGAAGCAAACCAACGTAACAAGGAACCCTGAACACCATTATAGGCTAATTTCCTTAAAAGTATTACGTGATCGACTCTATCAAACGCTTTTTTGAAATCAGTGTATACAGCGTCTATTTGCTCTCCTGAATCTATAGATTCGTATAAAAATGTAGTATATAAAGTTAAATTTGTGATTGTTGATTTATTTTTAACGAATCCGTCTTGGCTATGTGATATCTGATTTTCTATCACAGGATAGAGATATTTATGTACCAGCTTTTCAAATACCTTCGACAGAGTCGATAGAATGGAGATAGGCCGATAATTAACAATATTTTCTTAAATGTCGCTTTTATGTACAGGAGTGATATTGGCTGTTTTCCAAATGGCTGGAAAAACCCCACAGTTCAAACTTTTGTTCAAAATGATAAACAAAGGGAATTTTAAGGAGGATGCTGCTTGTTTTAAAAATGTCGGTCCTATGCCATCCGGCCCTGAAGCCTTTGAAACATCAAGGGATATCAATTCTTTTTCGATACTATTCAAAGCCAAGAATATATTAGATATATTAGTGGCATTATGAGATACCTCGGAGCTAGGAACCCAAGTTTTCATATTAAGTTGTATTGGTTCATAAACTGATTTAAAGAAATTTCCGAACATATCACAAATTCTTACTGGGTTGCCTGTACTTTCGTTATCAATGTTCATTTTATCTGGATATGAGCTCCTATTATTTCTTTTAGTAGATATGTAACGCCAAAAATCCTTAACATTTGTTAGAATTTTGTTTTCCAATGTAGAGAAATAACGTTTGTGGACCAGTTTTGACAACACTTTGAATTTATATTTATATAGTGAGAATAGACTATAGTGAATGTCAGAATGGCATGATTTGTATTGGGTCCATGCTTTACATTTAAGCTTGGATAACTTTATCAAAATATGATTAAACCAGATTGGGTAATTGGCGTTTCTAACTTTTATATGAGGCACGTGCGCATTAATTATTTTAGAGATTTTATCATAAAATATTTCAACAGCTGTGTTCACGTGTAGGTTAACTCTAACAATATTGGCCAATCAATAATCATGATTTGTTTATTAATCTCTACGTAATTGGCTTTTTAAAAATTGTGTTTAGACAAAACTAATCGTTTCATGTAGTGCTGAGTGCTCATATTTAATGAAAATGAAATTGAAGGATGGTGTCTATCCTCTATAACAAGAGATGAGGCTGGTGATAATTTTGATACTATACCATCACACAAAATAAGATCTAAAATTCTATTATTTTCATTGTATAAGTTATTGAATTGGTTTAGAGACAAGTATGACATTGCATTAATAAGTCCTAAATTTCTGTCGCTTATTCTATTCAGTCTATGATCCATATGAGCACCATTTGGGTGTATAACCCATTCTATATCTGGTAAGTTAAAGTCGCCTGCAATGCAAATTTCGAATGGATTAATATTGGCGTGCAAGTCACAGAGTGCGTCATAATAGCTAATATAAATATCGCTCGATATTTGTGGTGGTATGTAGGTCCCTACTATCAATAAGCACGGATTACAACCGGAGAGTACATTTTTACGTAATGGTATTGTTACCGCAACTGTGTCGATGGTTGGTACGTACTTGCACGTCACTGGCGTCGCACAAAATTCTCGTTTTACAGCCATTAGTGTTCCACCACCACGTAGTTTGGTGGTGCTACCGAGGTCACGATCAGCTCTTAAGACAGAATACCTGTTATCTATATATTCACTATAAAAAATCTGAGTAGTAAAATCTGTTTCTGTTAAAACAATAACATCGTGATCATTTCCAAGTATGTTAAAATATAACGTAATAAGTTTCGTCCGAAGTCCATTATAGTTCTGGTAGTATATAGACAAACTACTAGTCATTTAACAATAAAAATACAATAGTTGTAATTATAACAGTATAAAATATAAAATTGATAAAACACATCATTTTCACAGCTAGAATAAATATATAGTACATTATAACCGATATAAAATCGTACAAAACACTATTAAGGTACGCCAAGCCCAATGACAACAACAACACTAACAATAGCAATGTAGAAATGATAATACATAAATAACCATAATTATATTCATGTGATATTTTTGATGTCCGATTCCGATTTAATGAACAGTACAGGTGAAGATCATTTAACAATAAAAATACAATAGTTGTAATTATAACAGTATAAAATATAAAATTGATAAAACACATCATTTTCACAGCTAGAATAAATATATAGTACATTATAACTGATATAAAATCATACAAAACAATGTTAAGGTACGCCAACCCCAATGACAACAACACTAACAATAGCAATGTAGAAATGATAATACGTAAATAACCATAATTATATTCATGTGATACTTTTGATGTCCGATTCCGATTTAATGAACAGTACAGGTGAAGAATCTTCCTTACGAACCATAACGGCACTATTTTTAATCCATATGTATTTATATTTCTTTTCAATACATTTTTCCTTAGTTTTACGAAATAAATACTTCTTTGTCAGTGTGAGATGTTCGTTGATAAATATCTGTTTTCGTTCGCCGGGAAGTTTTAACAACTCTGTATTGATACCACCATCACCATCACCCTGTCTCTTAGTGTGCGTGTACTGAACTTTACAATAACATTCTTCGGTCGCTGTTTTTTGTCGCCCGAGTTATTGTACGCGTGAGGTACACGGTGCGCGAAGATAATATCATTGAAGCGGATGGGTAGTTTTAATAAATGTGAGATATTCTCGACTATATTAAGTAGAATTTCGTTTTTTCTTTCAGGAAGATTACATATTTCGATATTACACTGCTTAGAGAATTGTTCCATGTCATCCAATCGACTATTAAGTACATTATTTGTAGTTTCGAGGACAGATATTCGTTTATCAAAATGAGTTTTTATAGCTTCGATTTCAGATGGTAACGTTAAATATTTATTCTCAAACTCCTCGAGCCGTGCTTCAATTTTAATGTAAGAATTTTCCAACTTCTCTTCTATTGCATCTTGAAATGCTTTTATGTCTTGTTGACATGTAAGTATGGAGGCCACGTCCTGCTGCAGTTTAGCAAGAATTGACACTATATTAGTATTGCTTACACTCGCTTGGGTGTCCTGTTGACTGGATAGCTGGCAGTTACTGCAACACCAGTGTTGACCTTCAGCTTGCATGGAGGTCGCCGTTGTGTCACTTATATTTAAACATTTGTAGTGAAACATTAATTTGCACCCTCCGTTACACCTTAACCCAGGTTTCCGGTCTGACACATACTCCTTGCATAATCCACAAATCGACGGAGACATCGTTTGTATAACTCACAATAATCACTTTTAGTAACGCCGCGCGGCACTGACACGTTCACACTTTGACGAGCGCACGAAAGAACTGATAACGATTATATATGAGGGGAAGGATCAAAAGCAGAAGGCTGGAAGAAACTTTTGCAGAAGTTAGAATATTTGACATCACTTCAATACAGACAGAAATAGATAACTCCATGTATCTCCGTACGCAAAAGTCTTGTAGTCATTATAAAACATGGTAATTCACCCACAATGAGCTGGCCGATTGGAATAATTGTAGAGCTTTATTTTTGTAATATGGCCAAAATTAAGGCAAAACTGAAAATTAGGTTTGAAGTGTTCATAGACTGTGTCCGCTACCGCTTCAATAGATGGCTAAAATCCTATTTTTTAATTAAAATATTTTAATTTATTACACGCTTTTTGACGCTTATTTTGTTTCGTGTCTGAAGGCATTCCTTCATCTCTGGGAATGATGTCAATGCCATTTATAATTATTATATTTTTACGACTATCTCTATGCCAAAAATCAAGTCGATTGGTTGCTTTGTTAGGGCGTCCGCATTGTGAATGATGTAGAAATCACCAGCACCGTAGAACCGCTGAAGCTTCAAAAGGACATTGCCTCTTTATGCGTGTTCTACCGTATGTACCACGACGAGTGTTCTGAAGAGCTCTTCGATATAATCTCTTCCTCTCCGTTTAACTAGAGTACTACGCGGGCGCGACTTAGGTGCCGCAGCGTCACGGTGACTCATATTGAATCGCCAACCAAAAAACTTTACGTATCATATTATTTCTCTTTTCCAATACACAGTATAAAAATAATATATAAACTTCTCCAAAGCATTCATCCGTACACTGTTCGTTTTATTTCGTGTATATAAAATAATCGTATAATCGTATAAATAAGAGAAATGCAGATAAATCTATTATTCAGTGATTGAATTATTTTACTAGGAAATTCTGCGTGTAATCGTATTTACTTGTCTGACCACCAAGCAATGCAGTCCAGCAATGAAAACACAGTCGCCCCAGTATGAAGAGTGTAGCTAGGAACACGTACTAGCACATAACGTGTTCCAACACTGAAGTCCTAGAATTCCGGTGAATCTGAATTTGAATTTAAATAATTATTAGACGGGATAGACCAGTTAATAACTGATCAACTGCAAACCTGTACACATTAATAAAAATACCATATGTTTCATAATGAAGATTTCCTATTTAAATAATGGAGTATGTACATGTATATTTATATTTATACCATTCAAATAACTACTGTGAGAAATATATGTAGTGTTTTTCATTTCAGTTAAAGTACGCAATGATGATGGCGTTGGTCGTGCTGGCCTTTGTTTCCGCATCCGCCATCGCTAACGCAGAACCAGTCGCCATGGAACCTTTAGACACTGAGCCTCAGGTTGTGTGGATGCTTGGGTAATATAATTAAAGATAAAAGACGTAACAGACAGTATATCATTTTGTTTTTGTTAAAGACTGTAAAAATATTAATTTTATTAATGTAAATTTATAGGTTCCCTTTGATAAAACCAAAAGATATTATACTTCCTTAAATGTTGGCTCATTAAATGTGACACTATTTAAATTATTTTTCTTTTCAACCTTAGTAAGATTCCTTGTTTTTTTTTAGTTAAGGTTTAGCGTTCTGACCACAATCTCATCTGATGTTAAGTGGCGATGTGGTACAAGATGGTCCTATAGGTATTTGGCGGCAGATTTGCAACTTGAGGGTGGTAGCTAGCCAGGCGGGCATTAGAAAAAGCCCTACCACCAAACAGCCCAAGCTCATTGTAGGTGGATTCGAACCCACGATTCTTGACGCGGTGTCCATACATACTACCAACTGACCTATCATAGCTTCAAAAATTTGCTTTATTATATAATTTTACTTAATAATCTATTATACCTTAAATTATTTGAACTTCTTGTCCCCAGCAACTACATATAACCCTAACTTATTACTGAACCATGGTTAGCTTACGCGATGACAATTTGCTATATATGTCAAAGTAGTTTTAGTTGAGAAGTATATTTGTTCTATTAAATTAGTATTAGGTAATGAAGGGGACAGTTCGCGCAATAATATCAAGATGTATAAATTTATACAGAATCCAATAGTAGAAGTAGCGCGTCGCGCAAGCATTGGTGGCTAACCGAGTGTGCGCTTCTATCGAACCTCGGATTTGATAGGTACGCCGTTTATT
The DNA here is from genome assembly GCA_039707435.1 of Actias luna. NCBI lineage: Eukaryota > Metazoa > Arthropoda > Insecta > Lepidoptera > Saturniidae > Actias > Actias luna. The sequence goes on along the minus strand of JAZHAC010000006.1, from coordinate 6,832,463 downwards.
TCAGCAACCTTCCATTTATAACACTTATATCTAGCATAGACGGAATATAATATATCTGTAATATTTTGGAAACATAAATACAAATAATACTTTCGTAAAAACAATTCCAAACAACTGTATGCAAAGAATACAAAGAAATTATTATTATTTACAGGAAATTTATTAATAATAGATGAGTTACAAATACTTTTGAAAATAAGGTGTACACACATATATGCATATTATTAAATAATGTATGCACTAATTACCTAGTAACTAATGTACGTACACAGGTTCCAACAGCCTTGATATTTTTCATCTTAAAATATTTTTCGTATAAAAATTCATCTGTAGTAATTGTTGAATTCCTACGGATTTCTGATATGAAATAAAAAAAAATAGCTTAATTTTATGGAAAAAATCAAAGGTAAACCTAGAATATATTTTTTTTAGTAAATCATTATGAAATTATGCACAATTGTGTTTTCTTTAAGAATAAAAAGCAAGTATCAACTATAATTTTGTGACCAACCTTACCTTACAGACTGCGCTTCTATTACGGAACCTTTCACGGAACGGAATTATTTCATTTTAATTGACATATTTAAGTTTCTTATCAACAATTTAATATTACATGCACATTATATTTTATTTAAAGTTTATAGTTTTGTAAGTTTCTCAGGTTAATTTATTTTATAACGTCGAATAATTAAACTCAATTACTTATTGTATAATTTTTGCAATCCCTTTGGTTTTCTTAAATTAGTTTCATTGGGAACCTTTTGATGTATTAAATATCCAAATACACACATTTTTATTATTTCAGTGGTTTTTTTACATTTATTTAGGTAACAAACAGCCATTACATAAATATATATCACAACAATATAAAGTAATATGCCTATAGTAACATATATTTAAAAATTATAACTTAATAAGAAAAATCGTGACAATACAATGTAGATTTAAACAAAGGTGTATATACAAAAAAGGCAATAAAATTAAAAAAATATCAAAAGAAAAATTCAGAAAAATACATAATTTCTTAATATGAATCATTAAACATTACATCACCATTTTTCTTTTTATAAGATGATATGGTATTAGAAAATATGTCTACGTCTTTAAAATAATTGTCGAGTATTGGCAGCATTCCGTCCATCTAGAAAAATGCACTAATATTCCCTCTTCATAAGCAAAGTTATCCAACTGACTTCTCCCATTTCCGTCCTATATATATCTTACCATTTCTGTCCAAAGTCCTTAAACGTGTTGTATATCGACAATTTCCGGCATTTTTAAACCGTAATAACCTACTAAGTCCTTTTTAGTCAAGGTTTCGACTAGTATATATATATAATTTTTTAGAAAGAACCTTCACTGTTAGCCTGGAAGGCTATTATAGTTTTACCGGACTTAGAGGGCGAGCGCGAAGGGCGCTGGAGTCCGAGAGGTCGACCGACACATAGTACAGCCTCAGCTTTTATAAAGATAAAAGCAGCGTATTAAGATTGACGAATTGTTTCTGACTGGTGTGATACAGAAGCTGACGTATCTAAAGCGTTGTTTTATCACCTTTACTTTTTTTCGTATATATTAACACTCTAGTTTCAGAAATAAATATCAGTAAATTTCATCTATATGTGGACGATGTCCAACTTTACCAACACTTCGATCCTTCATCAACCTTACAGTGTATAAAAAATATGACAAATGATCTGTGCGGTGTACACTTGTGGAGTGAACAATTCGGACTTGCTGTGAACCCAACGATAACCTAGGTGATAAAAGTTAGTCGGCGCGCTGCCTTACCCGAGTTAGACGTTGAATCGTTACCAAAAGTCACTTACTTTACCACTGCACTTTAATATCATATTCATGGTAACAACTTAGGCTTGCACATTTCACAAGATTTATCATGGGCTCAACATATTAGCATAATTAGTAAAAAGGTATTCGGTGTTATGCATTCCTTAAGAAGAATGCAAAAGTTTTTCCCTTTATTTTCAAATGTGACGCTCGTAAATTCGTTATTGCTCCCCATCATTGATTATGCCGATGTATCTTACCCTGACCTAACTGAGGATTTGCACAACAAACTTGATCGTACATTCAATGTACGATCCCAAATTATATTTTTGGGCTGCGTAATTACGGTCACATTTCACAGTTCCGTTCAAAATTGAATTGCTGCATTTGCCGCATATGCTGCACTTACTTTATGGAGTTTTATTTGATGCACGAACTCCACAATATCTCCGGGAACGTTTTTCTTCTTAACAGCTTCCGGTCGGGATTTACGTTCCTTCTACAGCAATACCCTTGTGATCCCTGAACAAAGGACGACACTTTACTCAAACTTCTTTACAATAACAGTAATACGGTTGTGGAATACATTGCCGCGTCATATTCAAGGTGCCAAAACCATCACCAATTTTAAATAACAACTACATTGCTATTTGTATAATAAACAAGACTTAGAGTTATTGTTTATCACAGTTTGCTGTGTACATATGTATGTATGTATATATGTAAGTATGTATATTTAGTTAATATATTTTGACTACATTTTGCTTGTTAATATGCTATTCGTTATGAATAATTTATATTTTGTTAGTATATTTATTATTACACTCTTATTTCAACAATTATTTTATTTGCATTACCTACAATGGTAGTAATTATTTCCTACCATATTACTGCTGGTTGACAAGTCCATCCCCAAAATCACCACGTCCCTGATGCAGTCCGCACAAGCGTCAGGATTTTCGGAAGAGAACAGAGCTGCCTCCATGGGTAGGACGCAAAGAATTCACGAAGTCCATCCCAATCTGCTGATCCATAACGCCAGTCCCTGCGAGATCCAGTCGCTGAAGAGCGATCGTGAAAAGTAGCAGGGGCCGACGAACTGTTAAGATGGCAATCCGTGAGGCCTTTTTAAAAAAAATCAAAAGGCAAGAACACAAGCACACACTTTTATTAGAAACCAAACAGGTGTATAGATTCGTCAAACGACTTACATAGACTGACTCAATATTGAAAATGACAAAGCTTTTATACGATATTAATTATGTTGACACTGTCTCTTTTACATATATGATTAGGGCATAACACCTCCCCCCTTATGACGGAGGTTATCCTTAAAATAACTGAAGGATAATCCAAAATTCAAAGATAAGTTTTCTTTTAACAAAATTATAAATTGAATACAATTATTATTCAATGACATTCATAACACATTGATATTCTTAATTATCGAAAACACAATTGAAATTACCGTTCATTGTTAATATAATTCATTGCCTTAATAAAAATATAGAAAAAGTAATTGCTAAATTAATAATAGAAAATTATCATTTAAAACTTATCTAAAATATAATTGCACATAGAAATTAATAAATATCAAAAATAATTAAATGAAAATAATGTAATATAATAATATTAGTAATTCTTTATGTTTCTTGATGATTTATCACCTTGTCTATAAACAACTTTACTTTTATTAATTTCTATTGCTGATAAACTTTTTGTTGAATTCTTATCATATTCAAAAGGTCCATCGGAAATATCAGTTAATTCGATGGACGTATTAAATGTGTTATCAGGTTTAGACATTTCCTTATTATAACATTGATTATATATTTGTATGCAACAAGGTTGGTTTACACAAAAACATTTTTTATACAATTTATATGCAATAAAAATAAAAATTAGTGTAATTATAATATAAGTAAGTACAGAATAGTAATTTCCATATCTTATAATATGAGATTGATTTTCGGCATCATTTATTTGATTTTCGAGGCTATCTAATTTATGACTGGCTAATTTTAATGATTCTAAGTCAATATTCGTTAAAGAAATTGGAGAAATATTATGAACAGTTTCATTAAATAGCTTATATTTACAACAGTCATCCTCGATAATATTAAAATCAATCAATATTTGACTTGGTAAAACTGTAGAAAAAGAGACAGGTGCATAAAATTGTAAAGTTTGAAAATATGCAATACAATCATGTTTTAAAGATAGCATTCCTGTACCTTGTATGGTGTAATCTTTAATATTATTGTTACATTTAATTGTTAATTTATTGGGCTTTGATTGTACATAGATATATTTACCATCACTTAATTTTTGTCATATATTTATATTACCATAAAACATCTTAGAGTCACAAATTTCAGGAAGCGCTACAATTACCTCTGTTAAGAGTTTGATCTCACATGACGGATTATTAATTGAAGACAAAATTGTCGGTGTGGGACATATAATATAGTCAAATTCGACATTTTGGCATTCGTGTATAGTATCTAGTAAAGCATAACTCAATCTATCATCTGTGATAGCAGTATATAGTTTTGAAGGATGAATAAGAAAATAAGTTTGTAGATTTCCTTCTTTTGGTGTAGGTAAAGGTAAATTTTTGTAGATACTAAACTTAACTGGATTAATTAAAGGAATCTTGATTACAAATACCAGTTTATTATTATAAAAATAAGAAGTTAACTTCGATAAATCAATAATATTATGTATATTTTGTAAAGTTAACGAGACTGGAAACTCTAAATTTCTTTTACCTTGTTCACTATTAACTAACTCATTATATAACTTAGTAGGAGTTAAAACATAAGGATGTAAAATATTCGATTTCGCGAATAAGATAGAATTTAAAATTGTGTCTAAAATATTTGATATAGACAATAATGAACTTTCAATAACATTAAATATTGAATTTATTTTTTGAATATTAATTATATTAGAACTTAACTTAGAATTTTCTGAAAATATACGATTAAGTTTTTCAATTTGCTTATTTAATCTAATTTCATTATTTTTTAAATTAAAAATAGAAACATTAAAGTTATTTATGGTTGATTGAACCACTTGTATATTGGTTTTCATCAAGGAAAATATTTCGTTTTCGTTTTGTTGACAAGAAGAAATAGCATCATCATATTTCCTTACGTCGTCAGCATCTAATGTGCCGAAGAAAAATTTAAGTATTTCACCGCCAAATTCAAGTGCTCTTTTATAGCGATTTGGAGGATTTTCAGAAATTAGATGAGATAAAGAATCATACTTAAGATAATTAATATTAATAAGTATTTCTAAAGGATTAACAGTGTCTTTACAATCTATGTTTAAGATTACTTCATTTTGAGCTTTTTCACATAAGCTAGAAACGCTCTGAATAATATTTTCAATTTTAGTTAAATAAGGTTTCATAGGAGCAATTTCTACATAAGTTATAACATTCCAAAAATCATTATAAAAATACGCATAGAAGTCGGGTCGAAGTATATTCCCGGACTGTGTAAAACAGGAACAATAGGTTCTGAAAAACCTGATTGTAAGAAAAATCTGAAACAACAATATTTTATGCTGGTTTTATTTCGTCAATATGATGTTTTACATGTTTTCTATTAATACACAACGTAACAGTATTTTTACCGTGAATTTTTATTATTTTAAAAGGTCCATTCCAAATTGGGGATAACGCTTTTCTTAATCTATGATGTTGTTTTAAGTACACTAAATCTCCGATTTTATAAGTTTTATCGCGAGTAGATTTATCATAGTATTGTTTTGAGGCTTCTTTATTTTTATTAATATTTTCTATAGCTCTTTCTCGAGAGTATTTCATTCTATACTGTAAAGCTCGAATATATTCATGATAAGTGGTATTATTATCTGAACTATACATACTACTAGGAATTATTGGTTTATAACCATATAACAATTCAAAAGGAGTAAATTCCGCAGTACAATGTGGAGTTGTGTTATATGATAAAATTGCAATTGCAATATAACAACGCCAATTATCTTGATTGTCATTAACAAAAGATTTTAAATATTCTTTTAATGTGGCATGACTACGCTCTAATGCACCATTTGTTTGAGGGTGATAGGACGAGCTAAATAGATTTTTTATTTTAAGAATTTCTGTTAACTGCTTAAATAATTCAGATGTAAAACAAGTACCTTGGTCGGTAAGGATCATTTTAGGGAATCCAAATAAAGAAAAGAAATGAATAAGGTTACGAGCAACTTCATCTGTTGTACACGTAATCATTGGACAAGCGCATGAAAATTTAGTTAAATCATCCTAAAGTGTCTATATATATTTAAATCTTTGAAGTCCGGCTTCAGGTAAAGTGCCAACTATATCTAGTGCTAATCTTTCGAATGGTTTTGTACTTGTAGACGTAATAATCATAGGAGCTTTATTTTTAGCGCGTAAGGGTTTATTCACCTGACATAATTTGCAGTCTTTTACAAAGCGTTCAATATCAGACCGCATATTCTTCCAATAATACGAGACTTTAATTCGATTATACATTCTTTTAATACCTGGGTGACCAGCTATAGTAGTCCCGTGGTTTTCCTTCAGAATATTGGGAATTTCAGTAGGAGTTGGATAAATAATTTGATTTTTATATATGTGAATTTTTATATTAGTACCGTGAAAAATGTAAGAAATAATATTATTTATTTTCACATAAACAAACTTAGTAAATGGTTCAGAAAAATCTGAAATAGCTAATTCTTTATCATATTCGTCATTAGAAATAATTTGGTCTCTTAATTTTATAAGTAAATTGTATATTATTTTGTAACTGGACTCATCGTAATGATGTATTTTAGTAAATAAGAAATATATTATTTTGTTTTTATAATTTACCGATTGCACGGTTTCGCTTTCTCGCTCGGTTGACAGTAGGTCATTATTGTTTCCTAACAATAATAACAGCTGTTCGCTGTGAGGCATAGAGCTATCAAAATCTAAAGAGACTGGACATGCTATACATTTTTGTTTTGCTAAATGTAAACTTTGGTTATGCTCTTCGATTTGCGTGTCATTAGAAATATTTTTCGTAAATTGAGTTTTAAAATATTCTTTGTAACTCGTTTTATTTAATATCGAATGAGTTATGGCGTTTACGGGATTACGGGATAAAGCATCCGCGTTAGCATTAATTCGGCCTGGCTTATAAATAGTTTCATAATCATATTCCTCTAATTTTAATCGCCAGCGAAGTAAACGTCCACCTGGGTCTTTAGCATTAAATAACCATGTGAGAGGTCTATGATCCGTTACTATTTTAAATCGATAACCATAGAGATATGGTCGAAATGTATTTACGCCAAAAAGTATCGCAAGAAGTTATTTTTCTGTTGTTGAATAGTTACCTTCTTGTCGATTAAGAGTGCGAGACGCGTAAGCGATAGGCCGATCTTTGCCGATTTCGCCTTGTGATAAAATTGCACCGACAGCATAATTAGAAGCATCGGTGGTTACAATAAAAGGTTTAGAAAAATCAGGATATTGTAACAAAGGAGCAGTAATTAATTTTTGTTTAAGTATATTGAATGCTTGTTCTTGTTCATATGACCAATGAAAATTAACATCTTTTTTCAGTAAAGAAGTAAGAGGCTTGGTTATTTGAGAAAAGTTTTCTATGAAACGACGGTAATAACCGGTTAATCCAAGAAAAGACTTTATGTCTTTAGGTGTTTTAGGTATAGGGAATTGAGAAATAGCCTTAACCTTATCAGGATTAGGCGAAACACCCTTGTCAGTTATTACATGCCCAAGATAAGCAACTTCACGTCGCAGAAACTCACATTTGTCGGGCTGTAATTTTAAGTTTGCCTCTCGAAGTTTAGAAAATATGAGTTCGAGTTTTTGTATATTTGATTCAAGGTCATGGGAGTACAGGATACAATCGTCGAGATACACATAGCAATGAAGACCTTGTAAGCCTGAAAGTACTAAATTCATTATTCTCTGAAATGTAGAAGGAGCGTTTTTTAAGCCAAAGGGCATTCTTGTAAATTCGAAATGTCCTGAAATATTATTAGTGGTAACACTAAAGCCTGTTTTTTCGGCATCTTGAGGATTAAGACAAATTTGATGAAAACTGGAAGCTAAATCCAGTGTAGTGAAATATTTCGCGTGACCTAATTGGTCTAAAATATCGTTTATTAACGGAATTGGATAAACTTCGGTAACAGTAACGTCATTTAAGCGACGATAATCAATTACAATACGCCATTTTTGTTTACCGGAAGCATCTAGTTTTTTAGGAACCACCCAAAAGGGGGCGCTCCATGGTGAAGTTGAAGGACGAATAATATTCTGATCAAGCATTTTCTTGATTTGTTTTTCAACTTCATCTTTGTGAATTTCGGGAAAACGATATGATTTTACATGTATAGGGGCCGCATCCCCTGTGTTAATTGAGTGTTGAATTACATTAGTATGTGTTAAATTTTCACCTTCTAGGTGGAAAACATCAGTGTATTTAGAAATAGAACGCATTAAAGCTTTGTTTTCTTGTGGGTTTAAATGAGAACATTGTATTTGCTCAAGAACCCTTTGAGATCGATTAGTATCGAAATAATTCATGTGATGAACACGTTCAGTTTCAATATCACTAAAGTTCGAAGACGGAAATTCAAAGGAATTAACTGAACATAAAAATTATCGATTTCGACTGCTGATTCAGTCGTATTTAAAATAGATACATTTACTCTATTGTTCGGTTTTAAACATACAATAGAATTTGCTAAAAATACATCTTCACATAATTTTTCATCTAATATTAAACCTTCTTTGTGCCCCATAATGTCGGAAAGATTAGAAACGGGACATTCAATGATCATTTCTGAACGTGGAGGTATAATATACGATGGTTTGCTAAAATGAATAGGTATCGCGTGACCTTGTAAGTTGAGTGTATTTGTTGAGTACTGCACATCAATTTTAAAATGTTGTATAAAATCACTACCTATAATTCCATCGTAATTTAGGTTAATTGTGTCGTTAATGGCGTGAAATTTATGTTGAAATATTATTTTATTAATATCAGACGTTTGATATTCGAATTTTAATATAATGGACCCTAAGGATTCGCAATACGAGTCATTATTGCTTAGGCCCTTAAGTTTAATTATTTCTGAATCGAGCACTGGTTGAGTTTTTAAACTTGAAAATGTTATAATAGATATTGACGAACCAGTGTCGATTAAAAAGCATATAGGCTTCTCGTTAAAGTTAGTTTTTAAATATATATGAGGAAGCGACACTTTGTTGTTAATATTGTTTATCGAATAGCTTTTTACGCCAGAGCAATCCCTAGAAAAAGAACTCGATGAGAGATCGCGATTATTCATAATATTTGTAATCGGGTTAATATTATTTTCACTAAGGTTAGATCCCGATAAATTTGTTTTATTTTGTAGCTTCTTAGAGCTTATTTTTTTATTTACCTGTGCTAGAAGGAATTTAGGAACACAGGAAGGTCTCGTGACCATTGAGTTAGGAGTGTTATTAATTTGTTGTTTATTACAACGTAACTGAGCCTTATGTGTATCCTGTGCAACCGAGAATTTACCACAGGGTTGATCACTTTGAGGCACCAGTAAACACTCATCGCGTCGAGATATATTCTCAACAAAATTATGTTTAATATTATGTTTTGTCCGTGTTAGAGGGAATTTAAGAACACGTGACTTGGAAATATTTTTTATATTCGTGTCATTTTGCTTATTATACTGGTAAGGTTCCGGCAGATACGAATCCGAAACCGTATTTAGTTTAAATGGTCATTATCTTTTAATTGAAGTACATGCACTTCAGATCCACTATTAGTTTTTATATTTGGTGCACGTGTAGCGGATAATGATGACGAGTTATTAATACCATTTTTATATTTTAGTTTTCGGCACTCGTTAATTAAATGACCAAATTTTTTACAATATTTGCATGTTTTATTGATGTTTTGTTTATAATTAGTTTTATTTTGTTCATTTATATGATTTTCTGACGTTTGATTGTAATTTACCGGATATGTTTTAGATTTGTTAGTTTTATATTTATTTTTATAACATTCCGAAGAGTTGTGTCTGCTTTTGTTACATGTCAAACAAATTTTTGTTGCGCGAGATGATAATTTTGTTAAATTAAATAATTTTTCCTCTTCTATAGCAAGAGTAATAGCTTGAGACAATGTTTTCGGGTTTCTGCATCTGACTATATGTGAGAAGTTAGAATTAATTCCTAATAAAAATATGTTAAGCGCTAAATCTTCCATAGCGGCAAGTCTGCCCGGAAGTTCTTCTTTTATATCACAACTGTAGTGTATATCGGACAACAATCTTGTTAAACAGGTTTCTATACGCAAAGAAAACTGTGTGACATCCTCTGTGGACGATTGTTTACAATTTTGTAGATCTACTAATAGATGGGTCGAGTGTTTTTTCTCACCGAAGGTTACTTTAAGGAACTTTTTAATTTCAAGCCAGTTATTAAATTCCTTTAAACAGCAGGCTAATTGAGCGTTTCCTTCAAGTTGTGACAATATATATTTACATAGAATATTCTGTTGATCAGTGCTCGCTAATGACACGGCGTTGTCACAGTTTGTTAAGAATGCCGGTAATGTTTCGCGATCGCCACTATATGGTTTTATGAATTTTGTTAGGAAGGAAAGTGTGATTTTATCACCCATTTTGGCAGTCAACTTTTTGTGTAACTGGTCTTCCTGCAACGAATTCGAAGAGTCGGAAGTCACTTCAGCTTCTACGACTTTTACCTTTTTAGGTGGCATTAATTGAAATAATTTTATTATAATATTTTTATGCAGCACAGATCATCAGATGTAACGCAAATTATAAAGAAATATAGAATATTCAAAATGATAACGATATTTGAAAATTTGTAAATTATAAAATATTTTAAAAAATATGTCACAACTTTTGATTTATGAAAAATTAATAATTAATATAATAAATTGAATATGACATTAAATATAAATTCGTAATTGTTAAAAAGTATGTATAATACTTTTAAAAATTATAACTTTGAATATTCTGAAACAATTACACGATTTTTTTTTATATAGATTTAAGAAATGTCATAAATAAAATCAATCACTCACAATGTTAAAACAGCATACACGAACATATTGCTAAATAGTTTTTATAAAAACGTGAGAAACACGGCTGGAATTTCTGCGAAACGTCGGATCGGGCGCCTGGCGACTCAGGGAGTCGTATTGCAGTCTACTGCGAAGTCCGTTGCGTTGTCCGTGAGAAAGTTGAAATAGTTGTAGTGATGAGTGAAGAATAAAGATGATGAGCCAAGAGTCTTAGGACGAGCTGACCTGATTACTGGTTCCGTAGTATGTGGTGTTGTTCTGCGTTGCGGGCTTGCACTTACTAGTGAAGGCTTATCGTCGAACACATCTAAGGGTAGTAGTGCGGGCTCAGGAGTTGGCTCCGGAGACTGATCGTCGACTACTTGTTTTAGAGTAGTACGGGCTCTAGGTTATACCCAGAGGCTTACCGTCGACCACTTATTTTAAAACAATTGTTCACAGTTGCACTTTTTGAATCCCAATTTTAATTTTTGGGATCCCACTTTTGACACCAAAATTGTTAGGATGGCAATCCGTGAGACCTTTTTAAAAAAAATCAAAAGGCACGAACACAAGCACACACTTTTATTAGAAACCAAACAGGTGTATAGATTCGTCAAACGACTTACATAGACTGACTCAATATTGAAAATGACAAAGCTTTTATACAATATTAATTATGTTGACACCGTCTCTTTTACATATATGATTATGGCATAACAGAACGCACTAGGCAGTGGTCGGATGACCCTAGAGGGGCATCGATTACCACCCTGTATCCGTCAGTGTGTGTTGTCAGTAGAAGATCCAACAATGAAGGTTCGTGGGTCTTAACATCTGGAACACGAGTGGGTTGCGTTACCAGTTGTGTGAGACCATAAGCCAAAGCCAATTCATAAACAGTCCGACCCGGGAGGTCAGTGGTCCGGGAGCCCAACCACTCCACATGGTGAGCGTTAAAGTCGCCGAGGACCACCACCTCAACAGGTGGATACTGCTTAAGAATTTGGTCAGTCCCCACTTGCACGTTCTCAAATAGGTGAGTAGACCCCACTTCACTGGCATGAGACCTGTAAAGGCATGCGTAGATCCGAGTACGACCTCCATAATCTACGCATAGCCACAAGATCGACAGGTCCCGATGCTCGAGGAACCGAAGGTGGCGACAACAGATATCACCCCTAACCAAAACGCACACCCCGGCCTCACGAAAGAATGAGTGCTCTAGTTCGTAGCCGGGGTAGTTTAAGTACGAAGTATGGTCAGGGGTAGATATTTGAGTCTCCATTAAAAAGAGCAGAGCGAGAGTGCGACGTCTCGAGGTGGTGATGGACGGCGTCGAGGTTACTATGTAGACCCCTGACACTGCAGAAGTCCACTTGAAAAGTGGATGCAGACTCCGCCAAGTAATTCCTGTTCTTTTTGTTGGCTTTCTTCATATTTATTTTTTATTTTATTAGAGTAGGAAGGGAGAAGGATGTGTGCAGTGGGCTCAGAATGATAACCGAATAAAAGGCGGAGCGTGGTGCGAGGTGGGCACGTGGGTTATTTGAGGAGCTGGCACGAAGCACGGAAGAGCCCCCGATGCCCCCCATGTATAGACACCGGGATCCACTCCAGTCTCCCACTCTGGCACGGCGACTGTACAATGGGATTTTCGCCGGTTGGTAGGACAGCTTCCCAAGGAGGTAATTTTAAAAGAGAATCTTTTTTTTTATCGTCGGGAAATGCATTTATGCATCCCCTCCCAGCCCGGGGGGACTGAGAGGGATATGTGGGACTCACCCAGCGCTAAGCGCCGGGAATACCCACTAAAACCCCACGGCCATCTGTCGCCTTCCTGGGTGACGCGGGTCCGTGCATGCAATCACCGCGTCACCCCAGCGACCGGCCCGGCCTGGTGGTAAGCCGGACCCCATCTGGTCAGCCTGGCTAGCTGCCCATGCAGTCAACCAACGGGTACAATAGGAGGCGGGTCCCCCGACCGCCTATTCGCCTCCGGCGGAGAGGATACCCGTGGGAACCTGCCTCACGGGCTCTCTCCGCGGCCCCCTTCTGTAACATAACATATTCATAGAAGGAGGCCACTTCATTCCAGATACTCTCGCTGCCGAGCATGGCTCGTACCACACCCAACAGGGAGAGGTCTGTCCCAACCGCCACCTCCAGAGCGCGGCGCGGCCCAAACCACGCAGCACACTCAGACAAAGTGTGCTGCGCAGTATCCTCCACAGCGCCACACTCATGGCAGGCGGTGGTTGGCTCCTTTCGAGCGATCTTGTGCAGGTACCATCCGAAACAACCATGTCCAGATAGCACCTGCACAAGTCGAAACGACAGGGAGCCGTGCCCCCTGCTGCACCATTCTTGGAGGACCGGGTGGACGGCATCTATGGTATATCGTCCATAGCGCTCGTCCGCCAGGTCCTCTGACCAGCACCGAATCAAGTCGATGCGGGCCCTTCTTCTTTTTATTTCCACCTCTGTGGGAGCAGGAGGCTCACCCCTCGCCTTTCTAACCGCTGTGTCTCTGTACACAGCGGCGAGAAGTAAAGCCTCCAGCTCCCAGGGCGGGGAGCCAGCCAACACCATGGCCGCCGCCGAGGACACCGTGCGGTATCCGCGGATTACCCTCTGCGCCACAGTACGCTGCGCTGCGCGCAGTAAACGTTTGTTGGTGGCGCCGAGGGCATCCACCCACACCGGTGCCCCGTAGGCGGCCATGCTGCGGATGACCCTTGCGTAGAGTTGGCGGCACTTCGCACCGAGTCCTCCCATGTTAGGGAGGAGCCGTCCAAGCGCCACCGCAGCCCCCACGATGCGCGGTCCGAGTGCCTTGAAATGGGACTCAAACCGCCATCGGCCGTCCATGATTAGGCCCAGATATTTCATCTGGGCTCCAACCCGGGTTGCGTGCCCCCCTACAGAGATGCTCGCCCCAGAGGGTGGACCGCGCCGAGGACCATGAAATACCATGGCCCTGGTCTTATCAACCGCGACTCTTAAGCCGAGCATCTCTATGCGCCTGATCACCAGAGCGGTGCTCTCTGTGGCCAGGCGCGCCAAATCCTTCCACTCTTTCCCCTGGGCTACGATGAGGGTGTCATCCGCGTAGAACAGCAGGCGCACTCCACCAGGGAGCACACCTGCCGAGTCGCGGAGCACCCAATCGTAGCCTATGTTCCACAGGAGGGGTCCTAAGACCAACCCCTGTGGAACCCCACACTCAGTAGGACACCGGACCACGGCGCCCTGCCTATCCATATAGACGATCTCTCGATTGTGGAGATAATCCTCCAACAACCGCCGCAGGTACAGGTGCACCCTGAAGTATCGAAGCGCCTCCCGTTTGACTCAAAGTTCGGCCCGACATGATCGATGTGCCGGATGACAAGAGATGCCACTATCCTTTCCAGTAACTTACCCGTGTCATCCAGCAGCACAACGGTCGATACGCGGACGAGCAGTCTGTACGGCGGCCCTCCTTCGCAATAAGGCAGAGCCGCCCCTCTTTCCAGAGCTTCGGGAACTGTCCAACACGGATACACCGGTCGAACAGTTCCCGAAGCTGGCCATCCATGTGGCTTAACGCCAGGGCGAGCACCTTTCCCGGGACTCCGTCAGGGCCGGGGGCCTTCCGCTTATTGTGGAGGCGCTTCACCGCTGTCTCCGTCTCCTCATCTGTGATGAGAGGAGGGACAATTATCATCTCTATTCCGACCCTACTAGAAGGAGGGGGCATAGGTGGAGCGAGAAATCCTGGAGGGTCACGGGGAAATAGTATCCCCACAACCCTCTCTAGCACATCAGGATGCAGGGTCGCCGTTGGTGAGGGCGCCCGGGCCCGGAACTTGTCGCGAGCCATTGTGTACGGGCGCCCCCACGGGTTCTTCTCTACCTCCTGCAGGAGCTCGTCCCATGCCCCATTCTTAGCCCGACTTATGGCAATCTGGAGAGTGAATCTACTCTCTCTGTAGATGCCATAAAATCGGGCCTCCTCTTCAGGGTCCCGTGCCCTCCTGCGACGACGGCAATGGCCGTAGGCCCATCGCGCTGCGGAGCAGGCCGCACGGAGGTTACCTAACTCCGGTGACCACCAATATACCACCCGTTTCTGCAGACGGTTGTGGCTCCGCAACATCGACGCGTCACACACCTCCGTTAATGATGCTCGAAAACGGAGAGCGGACGCGTCGATTGCCTCATTCTGGGGCGGCGATCTCCAACTTTGGACGATCGCCGCCTCTTCGGCTAGTTCCAGGTCCAGGGAGCATAGGGCCCAGTGTGGAAACGGCGTCCCCGAGGGGGGCGAGCTCCATTGTCGGTGGCGGAGGTGGAGATCTCAATCCTGATGTATCTGTGGTCAGATAGGGTGTCCACCTCCAGCAGCACACGCCACCCTCGGACACGCCGCGCGACCGACGGGGAGGCAAACGAAACGTTCACCACCGAACCCCCGTTTCATCGCACGCACGTGTGCGCCGCTCCCCTGTTGAGAAGGGACAATCCTATTTCGACTGCCCACTCCTCAACCGCCAGGCCCCGCGTTAGCGTTCAGGTTGCCAAGCAGGACTATGGGGAGCGATGACAACCGTCTCACCGCCGACCTCAAAGAGCTGAGAAAACTCTCAAACTCTGCTAGGGTCCGGTTGGGGGAGAAATACACCCCGACAAGCGCGTACCTTCCCCAGACAGCTGTCACAAACCCGCTACCCTGCTCCCGTATGGAGATTGGTGTGCCTGGACAATAGATCGCCACGTAGCCATGCAGATCGGCAGCCCAGTTATTCTGGGAAGGAACATAGTATGGCTCCGCAGCGACCACAACCCCTAGACCCCACTCCACCGCTGTTTGGACTATAAGGTCCTGTGCAGCGGCGCAGTGATTCAGGTTCGTCTGGAGGCAGCTGACTTGAATGTACTCCATTAAAGTTCCATGCCAGCTGCCTCCGGCCTATGGCTCTCCAAACTGGCTCCAGGTGGACGAACCGTGTTTTCAACGGTCACCCTAGGTGTAGGGGTGGTATTCTCCAACCGTACGCCACGGTTAGGAATCATCCTTCTTTTAGTAGAGGAAGGTTTACAATTAACCCCCCCCCCTCCATATAGTGTCCGGACGGCTTGCCAGCATCGGCACAAACTGCACAATGGAGCTTCTCAGCTCCACAGTGGTTTGCCTTATGGCTGGATTTATCGCACTTCAAGCAGAGGCCTCCCCTCTCCACTTCCGATCCGCACATCGCACTGGTGTGGCCCAAATCCATGCACCTGAAGCAGCGAAGTAGCTTCTCCCCAAGTGCATGTATATGGGCCATACTCCAACCTATCAGCAGCCTCCCTACCTCAAGCAGCTGCCTAGCATGGCCGACTGGAAGGCAGAGGTGGATAACCCCCCCACCCCAGCCACCAGACTTAATTTCGCCTGCCCGAATTTGTTCTGATGGGCAGCCGGTCTTGGCAACGACAGCAGCCACCACCTCCTCGCGGCCTACCGATTCATCGAGATTGAGGATCCGAATATCTGCCTTCTTAACAGGTATGGTTACTGCAGCTACATCAGCCAACGCTGATTCCAGGTGCAGTGCCAAAGTTTTCGCTTTCTCCTATCCACTGGCACCCGGCATTTCAAAGATCCTGGCACTGGTGGCCGTTTTGCGGAGCTTCAGGTCGTCGATTCCGATTCTTCCAGGTGTTACTACCGCTTTAATGTTTTGCAGTACCGAGCTGTAGCTTACTCCCCGCGCCACCACCTCTGGTTTCAGTGTTACTACCACCGCTGCCGAGCTTGGAATCGCAGGCAGCTTGGCCTTCGGCTTGCCCCTTGATTTAGGTTTCACGGAGGATACCGGTGGGGTCACGGCCTGAGCTACTTTCTTCTTTTTTGCACGACGGGCCACTGTTGACCACGCTGCCTCCATACGCTCCGCCTGTGTTAGAAGGAGCGAGGCCCAGTCTGCACCGAGAGGTGGTGGCGCAAGGATGGTCACCGCTGTAGGCCCGGTAGAAGTGGACTCAGGGTTTACCATCCTTGCCGCAGCAGATGTGGCCGTTGGGGTAGTCGCCACTTTTACATTTTTACGGTCAGCGGCCAGCGGTGGCCGCACTACCTTCTTTGGTAGGAGCCGGTCCTCCAAAGCCCTTATGCGGGCGTCTACTAACTGCCCTACAGAGGCTTGGATAGACCAGTCCAGACTAGTGACAGCTGCCGCCAGCACCGCCTCCCATTGAGGGGCAGTTGGCTCATCCGCTACAGGTGTAGACCTGGGAGGAGGAGAGGCGTTTTTGCGGTCGCAAGAATCCCGCTGCCTCGCCTTTAACTCCTCCCTAAGATCCTCCACCTGTCGGCGGAGAAGCTTCGACTCCCGCCGGAGGCAGATCGTTTCCTCCGGCTCACTCCTCTGGAGGAGGACATCCACAACTTGTTTAAGGCTGGCTACGGCCTCCTTTAACTCATTCGAGCAGTTTCCCTGGAGACGGTTATGCTTTTTTGCAACGCCAAGGATCTCCTCAACCCGAGCATTTGCCAGTTTTCTGATACCCTTTGCACCGAGCACCTCGAGGTCAGTGAGATTGCTGGCTTGCCCCGCATCTGCTGACATATCCGGCTCCTTGAGGTGTAGGTTGTTTGGGAGAGTAAGATCCACCACAATATCTCCCTCACTCTCGCTTCTTCGGCGAAAAGAACTAGGACAGCTGAGGTCGCGACATTTGCCTCTCTTGGCCACCACTATACCTCTCCCAGCTTCCGTTACTCCCTCCCGATTTGCTCTCTGTCGCTTCGAGGCACGAGGCACACGAAAAAGGAACTCACCATCCTTCACGTATACTTCCGGTAGGCCCTTCGTGTCCACCTCTACATTCGCCTCGACTACGTCCTCTGATTTATTAATTTGGTCCTTTGTAGATCCAATTTTTTTTTATTTGGAACAGTTCATATATAAATCCCACGAGTATGGGGGAAGAACGGTCCACCCAAGCAGTGCCCCCTGTACCTGGCTAAGCCTAGCGTAACCCGTCAGAGGGTCGGCCGGTTCTCTGACGGGGGCCGCACTCGTGACTGGTCTCCCACCAGCCACGCATCCCCTCGCGGTGCGCCGCCGCTTGGGATTGGGGTAATTTTTTATAGAGGATTTCTTCTTCTTGAACCGGGCGATAAAGCCAAGTTCGTCGGTCCCGTCAGAGCCGCGAGACAAGACCACGACACTCCGACGGGGTTACGACAGCGGCGGTGCAGAGTAGGCCAACGCCCAATCTGCAAGCCCGACGGCAGGGTGAGCGCACGTTGGACCCGTCCGTACTTCGTCTACCTCTCCCTTTGATAGGCAGAGGAATGCCGGTGGTAGAAGCACAAAATCCCCAGAAAAATCCCCCATGTCAGATATCAGCCGTCGACCAAGAAGTGATCGACGTTGCCCGGGGTGCACCACGTGGAGGTTCCTAACACCGCACCCCAAAAGAGAATCCTTGGGTTCAGGTCCCCAACTGACCGGTAGGCGGCCGGCGGCGACCTTTCCCATCGGGTCTCCCTGTGCCCCGAGTCAGCCCCTCACGCCCATCGTGGCGACCGGGACTTTAGCACCGCATGTTCCGGGCACCATCCGGAACCACCGACACGGAGAGGAGATTAGAGGACGGGAACGGCTATCCAGCCCTTCCACAGTAACGCATTGCTACTTAGCTGCAGAAATAGGCTGGACGGTGGTACCAATCCGCTTGGGCCGAACGCCGAGCAGAAAAACATCCACTCAGAGTTGAGGCCTACCACCAGTGACGGGAGAGAAAGGTACAAGGTACAAGGACACCATGACCGCGGAGAGAGTAAAAGGTATGCGGCGATGGAGGCTCGAGGGGCTAGGGTCGCGTACCCGATCATTCTATGTGGCAACCGGACAGATTAACACAAGAATGACCCTCTGACCAAAAAGTTTTATGACGCCCTACAGTATCCAATAATTTCAAGTGAGGGTCAGGAAGGGTACCATATTGAAATATCATTAATTAATCCAGTGACGAAACATCCGCTTACAAACAAATAGCTATCATGCATTTATTTTTATTCTTATTACATAGTTACTCGGACAAAATGATTTTAAACTTCTCTCAGGATGTAGACAACAACTTAATCAATTTTTATTTCACATGTACGTCAAAGTTGAAAGTGAACGCCTCCGATACATTTCCCTCAATAAAAAAAAATCCGAGTAGAAAATTACATTCACTTGCAAGATGCTGTCAATAACGATGCCGATGGAAATACCAGTGACTTTGGTAACATGGATATTCTTCCATCTTCATTTGTTCAACCAAATCCAATATACTTAGAAGTTATGGGAACTGTTAAGGTAAAATAACATACACCTAACGAGAAAAAGTAAAGAATTAGAAAAATAAATAACAAGATAATTGAACCCAAAAATACATTGTTGCAAAATGCACTGAATAGAACTGAAAGGTATAATTTTAAAATCAATAATTTAATAAAAAAAGGCGATAGTGTAAGATGTAAATATAGTATACTTATAACATGTACACAGAGGCAATAAATAATAAAAGTACTTGGTAACATAAAACAGATGTGCAATAAAGATTATAAAACAAAATGTAAAGTAACATATTATAAACACTACATACACCATCAAAAAACAGTAAGCTAGATAACGTTTTTAAACAGAATTGATTCCAAAAACTCGAATCAGGTCCTCATCGGATCGGATGTGATGTGCCGCTTTGCGATCAGACTGACATGCACAAATTCGACCGCGCTTTGTCCAAGAGAACCGCCATTGAAGTCTACGGCATTCCGCACGGACGCGGTGGAATAGGTGGTGACTGGCATGTGTAAGTCTTTCGTTAAGAAAGTACGAGAAGATACAACACGTGCCGCCTGTAATAGTTCGTCACGCAAGCGCCGTCGCCCCAGACGCACCACCACACGACGCGAGTGAAGAGCCTCACCTCCGCTCCTCGCACTCGCCATAACTCCGACACGACGGATAACTTTTTGCACTCGGGACAACCCCAATCTTTACTGACCTTACTTACTTCAGAAATAGAAACAAAGCCGTTGTGGCAGACCGGTGAACATACCCCGCAGCTAGCTGCGCTCTTCGACGAGAGCGAGATAAATTTTTCACAACCAGTACACTTTGCAATAATAAGAAATTTCACGTATCCTTACAAGTTACAAGATTAGATACTTTAGCCACTCGACTACAGATAGCAGCACTAACACCTAATATCTGATCAACGGACTTTTTACTAGCTATGTTAATTCACTATTATACGCACTACCTACATTAAACAAAAAACTACAGCAGCCTCCAACCAATTTTACCACGATTAATAGTTCACACACAATCACAATCAGTCTAAATTATACAATATATAGCACCCGCTACAATGCAAACTGTTGTAGAACGAACAAAAAGCTACTTCACCGTTAATTAATTAAAAATACAGGAGCCATATTAATAACACCCGCAACTTGCACCTGTCAACTGTCAACTTTTTGACTTAATTGTACCAGCCATCGCAATGAGACTATTATTTAGAAAGCTATTGAATAACCTATACATAATTTCACAATCATTAGGTCATACAGAATTGCAAATGTACTTAAGCTAAACCTTAACATTAGTAGCATGCTAGTTTTCTTGGGCTTGGTTATTTTTTTATAACAGTAGCTAAGATATTTAAAACTCAGTTGGTTACAAAATCAGTCGTAGCTCGATCAAAAAGAGTTTATGTCCTTCCTCTACATGGTTTATTTTGAAGTAGTCTACAATGTCGTGGCGTTGAAACTGTTGATGAAATTGTGATCGATGGTGAGTTGCAGAGTGATTCTGTCCACGGATCTCGATAGTGTCAAGAATGCATACATTTACATGTACTTACAAACTTTTGAATCAATTTTAAACGTCTGTCGCACAAACTACGTGAGCTTTTATTTACACTTATAAATTATAATAGCTGTTTGACGTTCGCCGACGCTCAGCATAGATTTCTATCTAACCGCCTTACAGAATAATCGTTCGGCAAGATATTGTCAACTTGGCTAGCTAGTTCTTTAACGCTTAAAATTTAGAGTTCGACGAAAGAGAGTAGCAACAATAGAACGCTTATGTGATACAAGCGAACAATGAACAATAGAATTAGTGTGACTTGGCCAAGACCGCAGTACGAACTCAGGCAAGGCACGTGAGTTAGAATCCACCTACAATGAGCTTGAGCTTTCGGTGAAGGACATCATTGTGAGGAACTCAAGCATGGTGGTAGGGCTTTTTCTAATGCCCGCCTGGCTAGTTACCACATTCAAGTTAAAAATCTGCCGTCAAATATCAATAGGTGTGTATGTAAAATATCAATCGGCAGTTGCGCTTGAAAGCCAGTCCCTCAACAGGTTTATCGTGTCCAGGACCGTACCATCACTTAAGATCAAGTGAGAATATGGCCATAAAAAATGACGATTTCATAATAATGTGCGAAGCACATTTCGGACTATAATTTAAGTAACTGCAAAATTTACTAGTATGCACATTATTTTATTTGCCTTACACATACATCACTCTATAACAACATTCAATAAGGTTTAAAAGAAAAACTAATTGAATTGCATTATATTTAATAAACAAGCAACAAAAACAATGAAAAGTTTCAGTTTTTTTTTGTGAAGGAGAAGAAGAAGAAACTGTACTTTATACAATAATAAAAATGCACATTTTTACTACTGTAAACATATAAGACATAACATCTTTTAAAAATAGTATAAACATTACACTTTCAGCGACCACGGAGTAGAGCTCTAATTATATTAACCAGAGGCTCAGTGTCCAGAGGTGTCGTAGCGTCTGGTTCTACGTTAGCGAGAGCAGTCGCTGAAGCAAAGGCCAGCACAACAAACACCATCATCAGTGCGTACTTTAACTGAAATGGAAAACATTTTAGATATATTTCTCATTATAGTTAGCAAACACATACAAATGTATACTTTCGTTTTTAAATATGAATTCTTCTTTATGGAAACACAATCTATTAACTATGTTTTTAAAGTATTTATATTATAGCAATCAGGCTTGCAGTTAATTATATTTTAATTGACATATCCCGCCTAATAATTACTGTTATATTAAAATATTACTTTCCACACGAATGAACCCTGCAGGCCTGTAGATCGAACAGCCAAATACGCTCATACTGGTTGTGACAGATATGTTATTCGGTTTTGGAGAAGTACATGCCCTTGTCCGACTCTCGCTATCACTTCTTGTAGCGTCTGAAAGCTATCTCTTACCTAACGACGCCTAGTCCGCTTAATGATTCAGTCAGCCACTTCCTCTGCCTTTTCGTTGTTTTATTTGCCTGCATGACTTACTCGCAAAAAGAAGTGACGGACACTCACTCACTCTTTATATCAAACATGGTCGTGACCACGTTTGATAGCGAAATATCAGATACGGCCGTGATGTGTTCCAAGTGCGACCGACGCTCAAATGATGCTACGCGTCATCAAAGTAACAGCCATAATAATGACACCACGTACTTGGCTCCCAACTTATGCGTCATACGTAGCTCCAGAGAGCACCTGTTGTAGTCGGAAGTTAATGGTGACGTTTCGTTTCAGCAACCAGGCCATAAAGTGAGCCCTTGTGACCTGTACGTTCATTACGCCCGAGCTGGATCGTAGAACCCGCCAGTGCCCGTAACTCGACGCGAGGGCTACCCTGATAGCCATCATCCTCGCATGACATAGGCCACTGAGAAATACACCGCGTAGCACCCAATCTTATGGTATATTCCACAGTGGATGGTCGAGGACCGATCCCTGTGCAACACTGCATACGACGTCTCGCCGACAAATCCCACTCTGGTTAGGCAAGTGAGTTAGATGAGTTAGGTATAACCGTGACTGAGAAGTAAGCTTCGGTCATGCGACGTAGGTAGCTCGGCATCTTGTGGTAATGAAGTGCTTCGTAAATACAGAATTGACAAAAATATTTATCTCAATCCATTATTAATATTTTTTTCTTAATTTCTTGTATATATTTCATTTTGAGCACTGTTTATTTTATACAAATAATAAATATAATATTGAATAAGTTTATATTAACTACAATAATGTAAACTATGTCTGGAATAATATTGATAAAAACTATATTTGTCGTGATGATTGATATCTTCGCTTACTTAAACACACTAACTAGCACTATTCTTCAAATAAGTAAATTACAACAACAAATCTTAAAAATAAAATAGTTCTTCTTACTTACAAAATTCATGTTTGTAGTTGCACTAGAAAATTGATTGCTATTATTTTCTTGAAATTTGTGATTATATATATGGTTTCATTACGAAAATAAATTATAGATATGAATAAATTTCCAATTAACATGCACCCGTGTGTAACTGAAACGTTAATCTTATTATGGTCCATTTATTTTTTATTGGTTTAAATGATTATTCAGCGTTATATTTTTTGTTTCAGAGGTTTAGGAATACAGACACAATAAAATATAAGGATTGTATATAATACATGAGTACACTAATTCTTATATATTATTAATAAAACGTGACATTAGCTTTTCGCTTATGCATATTACTTAAACTATAAATTGATTTCCATACAATATCGTCACATAATTATTTATTGATAAATATAGATCAATTTTATTTAAGTGGTTTTTTTTTATACTAGCAGACCCGGTGAACTTCGTATTACCCATAATCGATTTTCTTTATTCTTGCTAAAACACAAAAAAAACTATTTATATTATTCGATTAACTATAATCAAGCCTAATCAACTTTCCAACTTCAATTCGTTAAGACCAATAGATAATTAAAAAAATATAAACAAATATAAATCGTTAAAATCTAATATCGTTCCTGTCTTTCATTTTAATTGATTATTAAATGAAACTTGTTTATAAGTCTAATGAATTAAATGTTTTTGAATGATATTTAATTTAAATATAGCTAATCAATATAATGTTTATTGATAAACTACATTTTTTGATTATTTTTGTGGTGCATAAATATACAGTATTTTACATCCGACGCGCGAACACGCGTCATGTACATAATACATATATGTTCACGAATCTAGAAAACTCCAAGTTGAGTACGCTAACTTCTAACGTTTGGTTAGACAGCCGCACGGGAATTTGTAGTCGCTTAAAATCGAATGGCAAATTCCTTAGAATCATCGGTGTACGTGAATTCATGACAACCTCTCTTTTGTATTTTCCTTTGATCGTTGATTCGTTAATGTTATTTATTTTCCTTTTTTTCAGCCAATCTCTTTACATTTTATCGTCGTATTAGTAGTGTTGGTTGATACTGAGATTCTTCGTCATTTACATTTGTTCCAGCAAAAATGACCACATAACCGTCTTTGTTTACTCATTTACATTTCTAATTTATTAACTTGACGGAGTAAAAGTATTTCACAGTAATGTGACCCTCATAAGCCTTAAACTATATTCGAGAGTATGGGACAAACAAA
This sequence comes from Actias luna, assembly GCA_039707435.1. Classification (NCBI taxonomy): domain Eukaryota; kingdom Metazoa; phylum Arthropoda; class Insecta; order Lepidoptera; family Saturniidae; genus Actias; species Actias luna. The sequence continues at coordinate 6,808,060 of JAZHAC010000006.1, read as the reverse complement.
CTATTGCTCTTACATTAACATATTGCCCTTTTAACTTCACTACTATTGTCTACAACTGATCGTCTACATGAGGTGTCCATCATTAATGTTAGTGTATTGCTTGGAACACTTACCGTTGATCATAATGGGTCTGTTATTGTTAAAAACTCCGCAAGGTCCATTTATCATTTTTTAATTATTTTCGCATTTAATTTTTGAACAACTATTTCACATGGAATTTAGTATAAAATGAGAGTAACTTCTTAGCTACCCCTGCATGATCCGTGCGGGTGGTTGGTCCATCTTATGACAGTGATACTCCGAACGCTTTCCGAGACTTGTAATACGGATGTAGGTTTAAGGGGCGCCTTTCCGACACGCGTCAACACTCATTTTCACTACTTTTGGTTCCATCCCTGATAGGAGTCTACTAGCGCAGCTTTAGAGACACGTAATATAGAATTTACTGATATGCTAGACAGGCCGGGTCAATTCATGTGGTTTTATTTTGTCAACTAACCATTGCTCGTACTTTTTGAATTGTGGCGGTTATTTATCTTGTTATAAAACTGTTCTTTATAATATGCGTTGCGCTAAACGATATCGTTTGGAAACAAACTGTTTTATTTTTTGATGTTGTCCAAGAAATGGTTAGAATCACTACCCATCTCATTGCAAATTTCTGAACACACGTGTCATGAATGTTTGATAACCTATAGATATGTCAATTCTTTTTCTTTACTGACATTATTCTACATTTTTAATCTAAATATTGTGGATATATCTTGTCGATTCGAAACCTTTGTTTAAATACGTTCTTTAATTTGAGGGGAAGAGTTTACCGTATCGACAGGATGAACACTAAATTTTTGACAGTTACGAAACCCATTAACATTTTGTATGGCTAATGTGTTTTCTTATATTATTATTTTTCGTCAATATTCCAATGTTTTAATAGTTATTCTGCTATTCGGGACAGAGACAAATACAACAAATCAAAAACCATTGAAATCGGTCCAGCCGTTCTCTGGTTATAAGTTTTCTAACAAACCCGACGTTGTTTATATATATAGATATGTTTGTAATTTCATCTTGTACATCCTAATTTCTGTTTGCATATATATGAAATAATTCTGTACAAGTGTGTACATACATTTACTACTGTAAATACATTTACTCACGGAAATAAACATTAAACTATAAAATATTGGTATTAAAGTGTTAAAGAAAGATTTTAGTCATTTTTTTAAATACAGGCCTATGTTTACAGTTTCAGTTTACGATAAGTAGAAATATGAACAATATAAGTAAGTAATCAGCTTTGTGTTTTTTTTTTATATTTTCTTGAATATTTTTTGTTTGGTTCCATACGTTTCTGAAATAATATTAACTCTATTGAATGTGTTTAATGCCGAAAATCAAAATCTAGAACACTCAAATTACAATTAAATTACTTGAAACTGTCTTTTATTTATGCACACGTCTCTAATAATTGTTTACTAATTTTGTAAAGGAATACCAAACTAATTGAATGCTATTTTGAAAGGATATCAGTAGTCTATTAGAGCATTGATTTTGTAGTAGTGCTAATATTTACATAATGCACAAGCTTTTTTATTTTATATAATACTGGCTCCCTTCGCATTAATCTAGATTTTATCTACAAACTCTTTTTGTCGAACCAGAAATCATATTTTTATCAAATTATTTTTATTTTTTTATTTATCATGCTTACGCTCGCGCTGATATCGGATGTCGCGATAAAAAGTTTTATGCATAGTTTATTCTTTCTTTAACCCACTTCCTATAAGTTTTTCGCGAGAAAAACTCATCTATCACCGTGTTCAGGGTCCCATCTATCTCTGTACCATAATTCAACGTAATCGATTCAGTAGTCTAGGGGTTAGAGCGTAACAATTAAACAAATTCACTTTCCCATTTGTAATATAAGTAAGGATAAGGAATTAGGGTGTTATTCAATATAGGTAGATAAGAATTTTCAAAATCCTTGTTTAGTTAATGTTAATGAAAAAAAAATTAACGAATCTTTTCTTTAATAATTATAAATCGATGCAAATTGGATAAAGTAATAAGAAGTTTCCTAGACATCTGAAACATAAAATATAATACTAAATAATCATTTAGACCAACAAATATAAACGAACCATGATAAAATTGCAGTTTTAAGTGTATGCCGGTGTATGGAAATTGAAAATTTATTCATATCTTTATTTTATTTTCGTAACGAAACTATATATATAATGGTAAATTTTAAGAAAATAGTAACAAATCTTTTCTACTGCAACTGCAAACATGAACTACGTAATTATTACTTATCCAATGTATAGTCAAAATATATTTTAGTTAGTAAAACTTATTAAAGAGTGCATTAGATATTTCATTTATTATTCGTAAATACAAGACAAAGATAAATTCAATAGTTGCAGGCTTAATATATATTATTAGGAAATTCTACATAAGAGAGCCATTCCGTTATCACAGGGTGCAGAACTACCTTCGTCGCACGCTCCTCTGTCCTTTTTACGGATGCCACAGAGAATAATTTCTATCACGGTAGCTCTCGCGTCGTTGTACAAGTTATAAAGAAATGGCATCGGCAACTTGAATCACCCAGCTCGGGTGTGATGGACATACAGGCCATAAGGGCTCATTACATGCTGTGGTTGCTGAGACAACATATCATCGTCACTTTCCGGCTTAAACAGGTGCTCTCTGGGAAGCTGCCTGTGACGCAATATTCGGAAGCCAAGTCCGGGTCGCACTTTTTGTGGCTCTTACTTTGATGACGCGCAGCTCAATTTGACTGTCCATCTGATGTGGAACATACCACATCGAAATCTGATATCTCGCTATCAAACGTGGTCACGACCATGTTCGGTAGTAAGAGCGATGAGTCTTCATCGCTTCCACTTACGAGCAAGTCATGCTAGCGTATAAGATAACGGAGACGGTGAGGGAGTCGCTAACAGAAAGGATCTCCTTCTACAATAGGTGAACAAGGTGTCGACAAGTCGGAAATATCCTCCATCCGCCATGAGGAGTGCTTGCGGGCGTCCGATAAGAGCATGTACTTCGTCAAGATCGTATAATCTGTCAGGTCAGGGTAAGCACATTTGACTGTTCGATGTGCCCGCCTTTTTGGTTACTATGGGGAAGCAACGTCCTCTCACTGTTTCGACACTGCTTCGCAGATCCCTAGGTTAGGGCCAGCGTAATATTGCCGGAAAGTAAAATTTGTAGTTGACTGACGAATAGTGGAGCTTTAGAAATAGATTGTTATTCTCATTTTTCTACCAAATAAGTCTCTCACACTCCTCATATCGTGCTCGAGTCGAGAAGAAGGTTATAAACCAATGCCTCTAGGTATAAAAAAGGAAATTCTGCATGTAATTGTAATGGCTGGTCTGATATTACTAGCCTGTCCGTAGATCAATTGCAAAATACTACTATCGTACTGGGTTTCAACCACCAAGCAATGTAGTATACTGTATACCAACAACAATATTGTTGTTCTAGTCTCAATTGTTTAGATACCAACATGCACTGGCACACGACATAATCTAACAGAGACCTAATTAATAAATATCTATGAAGTATTAAAATTCCAGTTTATCCGAATTTAGTCTTAAATAATTACTAGGCGGGATATGTCACTTAAAATCTAATTGGCTGCAAGCCTGTTCGGTATAATGAAAATACCATAAAAACAGACTTGATCGATTGTGTTTCCATAAAGAAAAATTTCTATTTAATAACGATAGTATGGTTATATATATATTTAAACGAGTAAGCTAACTACAATGAGAAATATATCTAAAATGTTTTCCATTTCAGTTAAAGTACGCACTGATGATGGTGTTTGTTGTGCTGGCCTTTGTTTCAGCGACTGCTCTCGCTAACGTAGAACCAGACGCTACGGTACCTCTGGACACTGAGCCTCTGGTTAATATAATTAGAGCTCCACTCCATGGTCGCTAAAAGTGTAATGTTTATACTATTCTGAAAAGATGTTATCTCGTATACGTTTACATTAGTAAAAATATATTTTTGTTCATTTTTGTAAAATTATACTGTTTCATCTTAAATAACTCTTGTCTTGTCTTTTAAACTTCCTTTGTGACTTGTTGATTAAATATAATGCAATTTAAATGTTAGTTAAGAGTTTGCTGGTTGATAGTGTTTGTTACACATCTGAAGTACCTATTCCATATTTAGATATTTTCAACATTATTTAGTTTTTGAAAAAAAATCTTACTTCAAATTAATCACTATAACCAAAACTGATTACAAAAATAAAACGCTAATATGTGACTGTTAATAATGACTAGAGAAAGTTTTTTTTAATAATTATAACATTTGTGCAAATTTTGCCTAAAATAACATTATTAAAATAAGGTATTAAATATTTGATTACTTTCCTCCATTATTAATAAGAAAAGGATCGTGTAAGTTTGAACCATGTTTAATTTTAAGTATAATGCATAACATTATTTTTAAATACTACATAAACATTATGTGTTTCCGAAATTTTTAAACACGTATATTGTCTACGGCACAGAATGGACACTAGGCACTTTATATTAAGAAATGAAGCACTTAAATAATTTTTGGTTTCACTCAAACCAAGTCGCGGGGACAGCTAGTTTATATTGCAAAGTTAATATTTGTAGATCGCTAAGATAACAAATACATATGTATCATTCAAAAATACGTAAGGAGTTGTGTAATTTTCCTAGTTTTTATTTATATTTCGGATTAACGCATTCCCATGGCATCTGTTGATTATTAAGTAAGCAAACAGTTTGTAAACTACCGCTCGTGTTTCTCTACGTAAGACTTAACTAGCGACGAATATTATTACAATTAAATCAGTTTTTCATAGTATTTATCAGTCTTACTTCATGCTTTTTGGTAAAATTGTGTTTTGACTTGACTTCGCGAAGATGGGTCATCCATACGTGTAACGTGTTAATAAAATCGCATTAAATGAAATTAAAGTAATTGCTTAAAAACCTAAATTATACTGGTGGGGTCATAAACATATGATCTTATATGAGATTTATGTGCTCCGAGTAGCAACAATGAATGTATGTATGTTCTGAGCAGAAAACAAAACATTTACTAAGCTGGCTAACAGTGTTCATGAACATTTGGAACCTGACACATTTGGATCTGATATTGCCGAAACACATATTTGCGATTACCCCAGTAAATGCCCAGAGAATATCAGAGCACATATTTACAACACTTGAAACATCTCGCTAGCATTTGTAATTTTAGAGACAAGCTGGAAGAGAATCTGAGAGATTAGTTTTTGTCAGGACTGGCCTGTAACGATATCCGAAGTCAGTTATTCGCGTAGAAGGAGGTAGGATCCAAACGGGCAATTAATTTGGCGACGGCGCTGAAGGCTGCACGCGGAGGTGGCACACTCGGGTGGCACGGGCCGGAATTTCACCAGCACTACATAGGATTAGCAAGAAGGAGATATAGGACACGCGGCCGAAACGTTGCTGGCGACGTTGACGGTTGACGGTTGATGGTCGAGAACATACTCCGAATGACTGTCGTTTTAGACGTTATAATTGAGATGAGTATCGTATTAGAGGTCATATCAATATCACGTGTCGTGATTTATTATTTCCTTGTATTACACTACCAGCTATGCGTGCAACTTCATCCGTGTGGATTTGCCAATTTTTAGGAACAATTTTTACCTATTCTTCCATATATACCGATTTTTTAAACACTTATTAAATGCAATCACGTCAGTTCAATAAGATTTTTATTTCGGATAATATAACTGTCCTAATTGTGTAACTACTATAAAACATGTAATTAAATATAATAAGAAAAAAAAACATAATGAAATTTTGTATACACGAGGGGTAAAGAAAATTACCCAAATTCACTATAAAAATCAACTATTTATAAAATATTTACACTGACAAAACGTACATTAACGCGAGTGTAACTGGTGATAAGAGCTAGTAATACAATAAAAATCTGTAGGCTTTGTCTATAATTTTATTTATGTTCCAAATTAAGTCAAAGTTATTCGTTTTGAACTCACTAATACAAATGCTACGATTATTACCTTTATTGGTTGTCTATCTGTATGTAGTTTTATTTATAACTCAAGATAATTTATACAGAATTTGATAAAAATTAGCTAATTGTAAATAATTGCGAAATAAGTAGCTATAAACTCATTTTTATGGCGAGCTAGTCACTCTCAATGGTGTGAGCGAGATTAGTGATTTAGATTTTTTCAATACTAACATAAATAAGGTGACAACACCTTTAAGCAGCTTCTTCTTTAATCAAGGTGGTTTTTAGTAATAAAACTTTCTATTTTTGTGTTTTTCATTTTAGGTTTATATATTGTAATAACAAACGATTTGATTTTTTTGTATTTGCTACTTATTGACGAAGACCAGTAAATGGCTTTTTATTTCTAATGTTAACTGTTATATAAAGTAAGATATAGCTGTTGCTCTTCCAACAAATTAATAAATATATATGACGTCGGTACTACTTATGGTAAATATATAAATAAATCTCAAATCATTATTTACATAACCCCGGGCGGAGTGCCTTCAGTACTCACCCCCCAATCTCGATGAAACTGTGAAAGCCCCTAAGGGTAAAAGCATTTGTCCATCCGAAATAAAATAAAAATATTTACATAGGCATTTATTAATCACGTTTATTTGTTTCTTTCAATGTACACACGAGCACGTGTAATACTGTCATGGTTTTTCTATCATTTATTGGCTATGGAAAATTATCTATATGATATTTTAATTTACATAAATTATTTCATTCATTTGATACCGATAAAAGTAATGAGTGAAATTATGAAGAACGGCTTAAGTGAGGCAATGTACGCATCTTATTAAAATAAAGGTGTACGGATTAATCTGGGCATTATAAGCATAAACTGTTAAGTGCAACATACACACCAAATTATGAGCGAAGCTTCTAAAGTGCTTCATGCTAAGAGCAAGATCCACTGATGTCTTAGTGCAAAAACTTCTCGCTATGAATGGTGCCATTGAAGTACAATAGGCACATAACGTCATTTTTAGTGAACCTCCTGAAATACACGAGATGCACATTTACTATGAGAGGCGTCAGCGACGTGCAATGTGCACATGACCTATTTATAAGAGTAGCTATTGAGTGCAACGTGCACATAACGTCATTATTTGTGAACCTTCTGAAGTGCGTGAGATGCATATTAACTATGAGAGGGGTCATCGAAGTGCAATGTATACATGACCTCTATGAGAGGAGCCATTGAAGTGCAATGTACACATTACGTCACTATTAATGAACCTTCTGAGGTGCGCGAGATGTACATTTATTATGAGTATGCCATCCACGTGGAATATGCACATGACGTCGTTCTGAGCGAATTCTAAAGTGCGAAGAGGTCCTAAAATACACGAGATGCACATTTACTATGAGAGGCATCAGCGACGTGCAATGTGCACATGACCTATTTATAAGAGTAGCTATTGAGTGCAACGTGCACATAACGTCATTATTTGTGAACCTTCTGAAGTGCGTGAGGTGCACATTAACTATGATAGGGGTCATCGAAGTGCGTGAGGTGCACATTAACTATGAGAGGGGTCATCGAAGTGCAATGTATACATGACCTCTATGAGAGGAGCCATTGAAGTGCAATGTACACATAACGTCACTATTAATGAACCTTCTGAGGTGCGCGAGATGTACATTTATTATGAGTGGTGCCATCCACGTGGAATATGCACATGACGTCGCTATGAGCGAATTCTGAAGTGCGAAGAATCGCTATGAGCGAACCCTCTGAAGTGTAAAACTGCCCATTTAAATCGCTATGAGCGAACCTTTACAGTGCCAGGTGCACATGTATCTCGCTATGAGCGAAACTTAAGTCAATATGCACATGACGTCGCTACGAGCGAATTCTGATGTGCAAAGAATCGCTATGAACGAACCTTTCAAGTGCAAGATGCACATGTATCTCGCTATGAGCGAAACTCTAGTCAATATGCCAATGACGTCGCTATGAGCGAATTCTGAAGTGCAAAGTGTATATTTAAATCGCTATGAGCAAACCCTCTGTCGCTATGAGCGAACCTTTACAGTGCAAGGTGCACATGTATCTCGCTATGAGCGAAACTCTAGTCAATATGCACATGATGTCGCTATGAGCGAATTCTGAAGTGCAAAGTGTACATTTAAATCGCTATGAGTAAGCCCTCTGTCGCTATGAGCGAACCTTTACAGTGCAAGATGCACATGTATCTCGCTATGAGCGAAACTCTAGTCAATATGAACATGACGTTGCTATGAGCGAATTCTGAAGTGCAAAGTGTACATTTAAATCGCTATGAGCGAACCCTCTGTCGCTATGAGCGAACCTTTACAGTGCAAGGTGTACATGTATCTCGAGCTATGAGCGAAACTCTAGTCAAAGTCACGGGACGCTACGGTCAACCTCCAAAATCTACGTATGCAATGTGGCAGCGTGCTAAGAGGCAGTGTGAGGGATTTGAAAGATTGGCCACTCAGTGACGCATAGAACACAGTAAATCATCGAGGGCAGTTATTCATCGTACGTAGATGGAGTGTTACCAAAGGGACGTAAGATTTATAATTTCTATTACTGACGCGATTCTTTAGATATCTTTATGTCGGGAATAATTTATACTGAGCGGACAGAGAAACAAGAGTAGTGAAAGTGAGTCTTTACAATTGTCGAAAGGGGCCTTCTTAAACTAACATCCGTGTCACTAGACTCGAACGCTGTTCGTGTTATCTTCTCTGTACCACAATATGACTTTCATCGTGTAATTGTTATGATCCAATTAATGTTTTAAACTACTACCTAGCTATTAGGCTCCTATGCCTATATATTTTGGACGTTGTACTATTAAAATTATCGTTTTATATAAAATGATCTGTTATGTATCGCGGGGACGCGAAAAGTTGTCAGGATGGACGAATGTTAGCATTATCATTGGCCGCCGCTTTGTTTTTAGCCTTATCGTTGATCTTCTCTATACATTAAATGTCATATTGCATGGGTTTCAATATTCATACGCTAGTTCAAAATAACTTCTTGGATTTAAATTAATATTTACATTTGGTTATATTTAACTTTATAAATTCAAATTGTAATGAAGAGGTTTTATATAAATTGTTTTAATAATCTATTTCAAGTGTTAGGCTTTTTCATTGGTCGCCTCTTTATTTTTGATTTATCATTGATCGTCTCTTTACTTTAAATTTCATATTACAAGGGTTTAAATATTCACACGTTAGTTCAAAATAATTTTATAGATTCAAATTCATATTTACATGTTTGGTTAAAAATAACTCTATAAATTCAAATTGTAATGACGAGATTTTATAAAAATTGTTTTAATAATCATATTCACACTAGTTCGCTTTTAGCGCTTTTAGTTTCCGGTTGTGGCAATATAAATATGTCTTATAATACTGAGGCAGAGACAGTGGAGCTCCAGAACGAATCAGTGGACTGAAGTATTAGTGATATGAAGAACCAAGTAGTACGTGCTACCTATTAAACAAGACGGTTAATATATAGGATAATTTACAATAGTATATTATAGCATAGATAACAACTGCGAACTTTGATTTTAACTGTTATCAATTAAAATAATTCGAAATCTACGTATTCGTAATACGTAATTCTAAGTATAAAAAAACATAATTATGTATGTTGCTATACCCGCTTGCACGAGCGCTATTTGTGGTGATTGGTCAGGGTAGAGACAATAAAAAACAATACAGTTGACGGTTCGATGCTTATTTTTAATGCCCAATTATTGGTATTTTTTGAAGTTCCATCCTAGAATGTACATTATATGTTATCAGAAATTTGATATATTCCTATGTAGTAATCTACGTGATCTGCAAATATGAAATTCGTAAGTAAAGTTGAAGCGATAGTAGCTCAATGGTAGTGTGTAGGAACGCCGCGTCATGGGACGTGAGTTCGAATCCAACCACCTACAATGAGCTTGACCTTTCGGTGAAGGAAAATATCGTAAGGAAACAATAGCATAGTGTAATGATTGGCTTTAATTTGTTTTTATCCAAATAGTTTAGTATATATTTTAATAATATTCATATATTATTATTTCATTATTATATTTATTTCATAAGGAAAACCCGAAGATTTTCTAATAACTTACTATTTCGATGTCAAGTGATATAGAATATTATATAATATTTTAACGCATGCGCTTTGCATATAGAATGTTTAAATTTAATATTTCGAACGAAGAAGACATCGAATCGAATGGACAAACGAATTTGGCCAATCATTACAATGGTGGTAGCGCTTTTTCTAATACCCGCCTGGCCAGCCTTAAGTTATAAATCTGCCGCCAAATATCAATAGGTGTGTACCGGGAATTGCACTTGAGAGCCAGTCCCTCCAATAAATAAAGGCCGGCGACGCATCTGCGATTCCCCTGGTGTTGTGGGTGTCCATGCACGGCGGTGATCACTTACAATCAGGTGTAATGTTTGCCCGCTATTACATAAAAATAAGCATATTGTACTTTTTACTCTATATATATTTGATTTCTGCTTTTATTTGTGGAGTAACTAATTAAATAGTTGACGACCATACTAATGCTTCATTTAGAACATTCTTGTAATAAGGTAACGTAGCGACAGTAGTAAAATCATACAAGAATGTTTATTTTTCGTGACTACTGGGTTTACTAATGGTTTTATTTTCTTCACTCTCTTAGTATCATTTTAATAATGAGAAAATATGTTGATAATACGTCATATTTTCTATGACGGGGTTATTATGTTTTATGTATCTTAGCTATTCGTACTTTTTTATATACTTAAGGTTTAGCGTTATGGCCATAATCTCACCTGATCTTAAGTGACGATACAGCCCAAGTTGGAAGACACGCTAAACCTGAGGATGAACTGGCTCTCAAGTGCAGCTGCCGCAACACACCTATTGGTATTTGGCGGCAGGTTTACAACTTAAGGGTGGCAGCTAGCCAGGCGAGCATTAGAAAAAGCCTTATCACTATGCTATGGTTTCCTCACGATGTTTTCCTTCACCGAAAGCTCAAGCTCATTGTAGGTGTTGGGATTCGAACTCAAGTCCCTTGACGCGAAGTCGTACACACTACCACTGAGCTATCATCGCTTCAAATTTCTTCGAGTACTTTTCTCAGATTAGTTGTTCCGCCGTTTTCTTCATTTCATGGAATACCTATGGAGCATCGTCTCAATAAAATAAATACATTACATGAATTTTCTTCTATTAGTCGCATTTTTTTAATAATATAATAGTCTAGTGTCAGCACAAATCGTATTTGAAAAAATACGTCGGTGTCGTAATGGAAAGATTGGCTAATCAGTGAATTTGGAACCGACTCTGTTTGCCCAAGATGTGCCGGATGTACTCCGGAGGCACTTTTCATGCTGTCCCAATAGCTTGTTAATGTTATAAAAAATAATTATACGTTATAAAAAAATATTCGTGCTGAATGAAAACGCAATTATTCGATTTAAAAAAAAATGATTTTTAAATGTGTATTTGTTGTAACTGTTTTAAGCATTAAGTAGTGGGAAACAATACTTGCATGATTAGTCTATACTGAAGGGTGTATTTGATAATACATCCTAGTGCCTAATGTTTTCCAACAGATTACTCGTGAGTAAGGTAACTATGAATACAGAAATAAATAAATAATCACGAACAACCTTATTTAAACTGAATTTGGTTATAAATGGTTATAAAGTCACTTTACATCAAGTTGAATGCATGCTCATTCGCTGATTTATAAAGCTAGGATAAATGTATCCTTCCTATGTTTCCTTCCTAATGAAAATATCATATACGCCATATATTTAGCATATACCTATTTATAACAGTTAACTTGCAATTTTTTCCATTCTAGTTAAAGTACGCAATGACGAGGGTGTGGGTTTTGCTGGCCATTGCTCTGGCATCCGTCAGCCCTAACACAGAACCTGACGTCCTGGATCCTCTAGAAACTGCGCCTGTGGGTACTGCAGCGTAATTGTATCAGAAAATTCAAGCACGCAAAAAAAGCCGTTAATCATATATCCTACCCTTAAAAGCTGTTATCTCGATTTCATTTACAATAATATTTTTTTATTGTTTTATTTGTATGCGTTGCCAAGAACTCTTGTTCTTTAGCATTATATTTGTTACAATAAATTTAATAAACTGGAACTTCAAAAGATCCTCTTTATTTCGTCATTATAAAACATACTAATAATATCATCAATAGTCATCAATTGTACTAATACAACAAAAAATATATATTATATATTGCACATATTACATAGTCTTTACCGATTCCCATTTGCAGATTAGACGGGAAAAATCAAATTATTTTATCGTTTTGCTAATTAATAAACTAGCAACTTACCTGACTGCGATTGCGTCCGTGTTTCTTTGAACTATATTTTGCATACATTTAGAAAAAAAAATTGAACTGTGTGGACATGCTAATATAATGGTAAGTATAACTGTTATAACGTCGTGATAGTTACGTTTTCTCGTAATGATTTAAATATTCTTTGATAGGTGCATTAAGGAGTTTTGCATAGAATTAACTAAATGGCACAAGGCTAGGTCTGTATCGTGGATATGACAACACATCCAGATGAAGTTTCATTGGCTTGAGCGTTCCGTTCGTAGTGTGTATGGACGCCGCGTCAAGGAACGTGAGTTCGAATCCATCTGCAATGAGCTTGAGCATTCGCTGAAGAAAAACATCTTGATGAAACCATAGTATCCTGGTCGTGATTTTTCTAATGCCTGCCTGACTAGCTACCACCCTCAAGTTGAAAATTTGCCGTCAAATATTCTGGCAGTTGCAGTTAAACGCCAGCCCCTCTATTAGCCTAGCGTGTCCACCATCTTAGGCCCATTATCACTTAACGTCAAGTGAGATTGTGGTCATAACGGTAAACGGTACTTCCGGTATTTTTGGGGAGTGGCCAATGATGTGTGTATAATTTTACTGGAAAACATTACATTTACCAATGCTGCCCGTTTTTCTTCTTTCTGGCTATAAACATGATATTTTATAATATTCACTTTTCTTTGTACGTTATAAATCGGATTAATTTCGTTGCGTTCCACAAATTAATACCAGATGCTAATGCATTATGTGAAAACAATTTTCTCAATTGAATTTTCATCATGAAATTATATTGTAAATTTATATAAACTTAACTAATTTCTTAACAAATGAATATAGTTTCTATTTACATCGGATCTCCATTGTACTCCTCTGAAATCTTAAAGTATTCTGTCCAAAAATACTGTGTAAACATCGAGTGGGACAGTAAGGGTCCGTGATTTGCATAACAATCTCCGTAAAAAACGCAATATCGGCCAGACAACAGTATGCAAATTACATAACGTCACTCTGCTACAGTAATGGAGATATATAGGCTTTTGACTTTTAGAGGAAATATGCGACGTTCACTGTTAGTCACAAGAGCAACAAGTAATCTTATATATATGGCAGAGTTAATGTTTCAGGCTGGCGAGTATATTCTTATACACTTGTTTTTTAAAGTTATATAGCTAAATAATCTTGCAACTCAAGTAACATATTATATTTTAGTAAAAATGTTTTTTTATTTTATATTTTTCTAATCTTAAGAACCGCAGTAGGACCATAAATTGCATATTTTATTATATTCTAAGACACTACCCTAATAAGAGTCTGTTTTTAGACTATATATTAAACTCAATTTGAAATTATAACTGAATAAGTATTACGTAAATTGTATTATTTTAAATTTGTAAAAAATACACATGACTTACGATGACGACTTGGGAACGCGCAGACCGAAAACATACATATGCATCGAATCGCTACTTAAAAATGTCTACTTCTATGTTAACGGAATACAAGAGGTCGGCATTAAATTTAATTTCGTAGCCGTTCGCATTATAAATGATGAAGTGAATTATTTCAAGTCTCTCCTACGAATGTCCGCGTAACAGTGACCTGCAGGAGCTTCAATTATTCTGTGTAGGAATCTAAATAACTTAAATATTAAAAACTAATTCCTGCGCTGGAGGGTCAAAGTATTGTAATCCATAAACAATAGTATATAATATATATTGATAAATTAAATACGCTAAACTTGTTTAGTAAATGATTTTACAAATCTTTTTCGCGTTTTGTATCTACTTAAGACCGTACAGGCATCTTCAAATTAGCTTAGTAATATTTACATTTATGTTTTTCAACTTTCAAATTCAATTCAAATTTGATTATAAAAAATAAAAATTGTGGGTTATAAGAAATTAGACATAGTTTTACTTTTATATATTTGTAATTATTTAGTAGATTATAGTTAATTTTATTCCATATTTTGTTTACAAAGCTGATACATATAATTGTGGATTATCTACTGACTTACATGTTTTCCACTAAAAGTGCTACATTTATTTACATTTTTTTGTCTTAAACGTACGTAAGCTTTCACACATCTTTAATATTTGTACAAAAATTAGTTTTAAAATTTCGTTATATAAAAAAATTGATCATCGCAATAAACTGATTTCTGTTTTCAAAAATTTTATGCCAAAAGAGTAAGTAAAATATGAATACATTTTGTTTTGAGTTGTGATAAGTCAACACCCATTGTTCTTGAAATGAAAAATATGCTATGAAAATATGTAGTATTCACGACAGAAACCTTCGTCCAGAGCGTTGAATATTCACACTTGATTTATTTTTCTCGGTGGAAACATTCGTTTCGTTCTACTGCCACTTGGAAACCGAGCAAAGACAGGGTCAATCATAACCCACCGTCATACATAAGTAGTCTGAAGTTCAGTTTGTGAATTTACTCTCGGTGTGGGAGCACATTTGTTTCGCATCATCTGACCGAAGGTTGTTCGGAACTGTCTAGACATGGAACAGTAAAGAACGAAGTTAATAGCACCGTTCAACAAAGCTAGCGCATCCATTAATTCGCCGAATAGATTGTAGCAACGCTTGAAGAAGCAACGTCCGAGAACACCACTCAGAAGACCTACAAAAAACACATATGTTTATCGTAGGGTAAAAAAATACCTATTACATTAAATTTGAAAGCTAGTTTGGGTATATAAGGTAAAAAACGTAGCGCATTTAATAACAAAAGAAATAGAATATTAAATATTTTTTTTGTTGGAAGCTTTATATTGAACGTAACGTATTTATCATTCAATGAAAAGTGAAAAATACGAAAGAAGTGAGAAGTATATATGTAGAAATTACGTACAAAGATATGAACATGGAGACAGATACAGTTCTCAAAATATTAAGCTATAATAACGGTCAAGTAATTTAATTATAAATTAAATTTAACATACAATTATTAAGTATATTCGTATGTAATTAAATCGAGTTTGTACTTTTAAACACTGCACACAACAATTACTACACACTGTTAGTATTGTCTTTGATATACTAAGTGTTAAATTTTAGTCTATTATTCTTATCTATTTATTCTTCTTTATAATTACTTTATTATTCATAAGTTAACAATTAAACAAGATTTAGATTGCATGAAATACCCATTTTAACAGAACGTTCGCTTTAGTTATTTCTATATTAATTGATTTCGTAACAAGAACCTAACCATTCTATTACGCGCTTTATTCAGTTAAAAATGTAGAGTTCAAAATATTATAAAACTCTTAGGGAACATTCCATACTTCTGGAAGTGAGCTAAATAAAAAATTGATTTAAACTCGTAATTTTCGTAATCTGAGCATTTGTCAATTTTGATTTCACAAAATCAAATTTACAATTATATACATGGATATATAGAAGTAGGAAAACACGATAACAATGAACAAATTGAAATACGATGTAACGTATTACGGGTAAATCCACGAACTCATATAAATCAAAAGTTTTTACAGAGAATAGACCAAACTGAACGTTGTATAAAGCAGACGGGATTCTTGATAATGGATTATGCAACGCAACATACATCATATTAGGCATTTCTCATCACATCATGTGGGTTTAGAAAACACTGAATTATTTTCCTTAGAACATTAGAACTTATGTATTTTATTCAGTAGGCACTTTGTTATAGGTATATGACTGTATTTGTATTTTTTTTTTAAGAAAAAACATATCGTATTTCACAATTTGTTTGCAATAAATTGTTAACTTAATAAACAATAAAGTTATTTGTAAACAAATTTCCTCCTTTTAAGGATATTTTATCATAAGTTCTTAGATATTAATAGTTTTTTATATACTAAAGAAAAACTAAATATGTTTTTTTCTCATCTTCATTTGTCAATAACAATTGCATTTTTTTGTGTGCTAATAAATCCTCGGGATATTTTTTTCTATGCGTCACTCCTAATCGAATAAGCTATCGCGCATATTTTTAAAGGTTGATTATGAAATCACACGTTTTTGAACTTGGTGACTCGTCTATATGCCAGGTGGCCGTCATCTGTATCGAACTAGTTCTCGGCCACCATAAACTGTTATAAACTCGTCATAGTGACTGTCTATCTATCGAGAGGTTCGTAGGCCGACATTATAGCGACAAAAAACGTGAATCGTTAATCTCCAAACCACTTATTACCTATTAGCTGTTTCGTTATACTACATAATGTTTTTTTTTTCAATTTGAATAACTAAATGACGACTTAAATTATAATATAGCTTAAAATATTAACTAAACTAAAACTGAAATTTGCACGAGTTTCCGTGCCCTAGATTTTTTCAATGTTTTCAATGTTGATGACTTCTCATCAATGAAATCTTTTTTATGGGTTGAAGTTTTTTAAAGCAAAAAATCCGCATTTTTCAATAAATATTTATTGTTATCGATAGAAGTAATAATAACAGTGTGTTTGTGCATGTCAGTTCCAAAGTATACACAAAATGATTTCAAAGTTAAAACTACGCAAGGTATGTTGTACAGAAAAATATAACGCTTGTAATAATTTCACTCGTAAAATTTTCATACCGGGGGCGTTATCCTAATAACGATTAGTAAGGAGGAAACTCTAAAAAAAGCATAGAAAGCACCATAGAAAATAAGAAAAATTTAGTTAACACACCTACCTAAAATTCCTTGTGGAAATTCCGTCAGAAGAAAAAGTAGAAGTACAGCTACTAACATTTTTGTTGTTCGATCAGTCCTTCGATCAGCTTTCGAACGTTTAGTCGATTTTCTTGTAAATATATTACCGTTGCCGTTGACAACAGTATCTGCTGGGCATGCATTGTACCCTTTGAGAGCTTTCTTCCTGTTGTTCGCGCGATACAATGCATGGATGAGCCAAGCACTGATCAGAGTCAAAACTACACATGGCAGTAATTTTATCAACACTGCATGCACCCAAAAATTTATTTGGTACAAACTTCCATCATAATGCGAATCCACAAAATATACTTTCGATGGCATGTATCCGTATTTATCGAAAGTAAAGTCTTTATGTATAGTGAATACCTAGAACAGAAAATTGTTTTTTTAGTTAACACAAACGAAGTAGTTGAAAGAATTAATAATATCAATAGGTAATTATAATAACATGATAAAATGACCAAATGTGGGGTCCCTACAATCGCCAGAGTTTCGTCCGTTACTCGGCAAGGTGCACTGCGTTCAGGTGAGACCGGCTTGAGTAACTCAGATGGTATTCGATACCCCTTACACCCCACTAGATACCTCAAAATCTCTGTTCATTTACCGCATTTCGGGATCAATGATTTTATATTATTATTCAGTAGCTTTATATTATATTACGATAGATCATTAAAAGGAAACAAAATATCAGTGTAAGCACAACAACGTAAATCAACCAAAATCAAGTCATTTTGACCTTTTTGGAGACTGTCGTGAATCCGATTGATGTTAATGTGAATTTACACTATATGTCTTTTTGAAAAATATTAATATTTTCAACACTACTCCATTATCCCATCCCAATATCTCATATATATAATATATCCAACGAATTTTCATTTTTATATTTAAATATTTTCTATATGTGCTTAACAATATTAATAAAATATAGTACTCACGAAATACGAAGGTATGCAGATTATAGGTGGTAGCAAAAAGCTAAGCAATATCGCGATAGTACACCTTCGATCAGTACATAGAGATGGACTGTGAGATGGGTATCTGCAAATGAAAAACCATATTTAAAATTAAAATCAGTTAATTAATTATAATTTAGAAAATAATTGTGTTTAAAAATGTGTAGAACACCGTACATGATGCCCCCGTCTTCGATTGCGTTTTTCCCTTAAAGCGTGATTGACCGTAAAATCAGTTTTAATGGGTGTCTACGTCATAAAAGGAATTTCCGTCTAAAATTTCAAGTTTAGTTATAAAAATACCTGGGTGAGTCAGCTAAAACTACTGATCTTATTGGGATAGGACATAGTTCTATAGACCACTCGATGCGAAGTTCTTCGTAGATGGATTGGTACCTTTTCAAGAATTATTTTTTTCGATTCACTTTTTTATATGCAGGATAACGTGAGGTTTTGTAATAAGATTTCTAAGCACATTACTGATATTTCGGATAATGATTTTAAGGACAATATCAAGCAGATAATGCCTGGATATGAATCTCTATGTTCTAAAGTGATACAATTATTAATTATATACAATATATACACGGTAAAAATAAATTAATACTCCCAATTAAGATGACTGTAAAGTTTTCCGAGTTGTTTTTAAAGTATGTATATATTTTCTTAAGTCCTATACTCACTAAAGTATTTTTTATTTTTTATTTAAACACATTTTGTAAGCCATTTTAAAATTTAGTAATAATTACTTTTTTAATACATCATGAGTTATAGTATTTTTTTATACTTAATGTTTTAGCTTTATAGATACAATCTCCCCTGATGTTGCCTGATGAAAATGTGGCCCAAGATAGTGGGCACGCTAAGATTAGTGGAGTGACTGACGCTCAGGCGCGCTTACCGGAACATACCTATAGGTATTTGGCGGCAGATTTTTAACTTTCGGTGGTAGCTAGCCAAAAGGGCATTAGAAAAAGCCCTACCACCATGCTATGGTTTCCTCACTATATTTTCCGTCAACCTCAGCTCAGGCTTATTCTAGGTGAATTCGATTTCACGTCTATAGGCGCGGTGTCCGTATACACTACTATCTGAACCATCATCGCTTCAAATATTTCATATACGCCCTAGTAACCGTATTAAATATATGAAGGTCATAAATGATCACTTTAAAGTAGTGAACAAATTCTTCACAGAATTTAAAGTTTCTTATCCGTGTTGTTATTTATAGCTAGATAAAGATACGTGCAATTCCGTTACTGTTTCGATGAAAGCGTAAACTTCCATAACACGCACAAAATCCAAACAAAACAGATGTGTGGATATACGAATAGAGATAGGTCGTTCAATTGCAAATTTATTTATTATTCAACTATAACCATAATGTAAGCACGACAATTTTTTGAACGAAATTTGAACTAACGAACGAAAATTGTTTGCCCAATCTCTTAGAGAAAAATCATCTTCTATTTACTTAACACATCGGACGTAACATCCTGAGTTAGTAACATATAAAAGTCTTAAGATATTTGTTGAAAAAATTGTTTTGCTAAGTAGTTTTCTCTCATAGAACATTATTATGCACATGTAACTTTGACCGTCGAATACGTGATAAATTATTAAGAACAAGAATATTAAGTTATCAAAAGATATCAATTTGGTTAGAGCAAATTTTCAAGATTACATTTTTATATTTAACGCAGGAAAATTACTATACATAGACAAAAGCAATGGCATAAAAAAACCGTGTCATGCTGTATTTTTATTTACGGGTTTAGTTTATTAACGGGTCCAGGGTACAAACAAATATAATAACAAAAGAAAATAACATACAAGCGACATAATTTTATGCTTATATAATAGCCAAACCAAAAAAATATATTTTATTTTAATCTACCGATATTCTTTTTTCCTTCTTTAGTATATCTAGAAAACCTTTAGTGTTATCTACAAAAAACTTGGAAAGAGGTATTTTATTCACCTTTCAAATATTGTTGAAAAAAAGATTATTGTCTAATTTCAACCACTGGACTAACAATAGTAAGTTATATTTAACTAACTGTGCCTGCGACTTCGTGTACAACTAAAAATAATGTCATATTTTTTGGTCGTTTTTTTTTACTTTTTTTCAAATCAGCTTTGCCCCTATATGTGGTAGCGTGATGTTAAGAAGACTAAAGCCTTCCTCGATAATTTTTCTACGAAATACAAAAAGAACTTTTAAAATCTGAATGGTAATTCCCAAGATCAGCGCGTTCAAAGAAAAAAGCAAATAAAAACACACACAAATATACTTTTTCGCTTTATAATATTGATATAGATATAGAACATTTGTAACTTGCAATTAACAACAAAGCTATCCTGTTGTATAAAGGTTAATAATATCGTCTCTATAATTTTCACAGACAGAAATCTATTTGAGTACATCTAGCAATATAAAAATTCACCATTATTGCTTCCATATGGCGATAACGTGTCACATGCGGCATCGATAATTCTGTACTCACTTGATGGCTATATATCGCCAGACAGCTAGCGATAAGGTCAGGAATATTGACGCCGTGTGCAGGATTTGTGTGAAGTGCATATGAAATAACATGTAAACCGCCCACGAGTACGGACGATCCTCTTGCCCTGGAAATAGCTGTCGATAAAAATATTTATTAATAAAAAACACTAGTACGTTTTAAACTATTTTTTTGAAAGTATTAGACTACACGTGCAAGAAGTGAAAGTTTTTTTTAATAAATATATAACTTTTATTTTATTTCATGTTAAAATTAATTGAAATAAATAAGGTTTCAAACCACACTAGATTTTCCCCTTACTAAAGAAATACTGGCTAAAGAAGATTCACTTCTATTTAAGCGTTTGCAGGTATAAAATTTACACTTCTGTGACCTTAAAAAAACATTAAAGTTCTTAGCATCTACAATAATCAAGATAATATTAAATAATTTGAATATGAATAATTGTATAACATAATATATTGATTTTGAGTAAGGATACGCGCTCACACGTACGTCTACTAAGTTTATATCTCTTGTAGAACGGAGAACTGGAAAATAGACACGTATTTTTGTAAAAAAACGAATTCCTTATGTGGTAACTAATGGGTAAAACTCTTCAGTTCCTTGCTGTAATTACACTCATCTTTTTCATCCATCTCATCAAGACCAAATATTTATATATATTATCATCTTCAAATATTTTTATGTAATAATAGTTTATATGTATAGTATTATTATGTAAACCTTCTAAAACGTCCAGACAAACCTCTGAATTATTTCAGCAAAGATTGTAATCCCTTTGTTGAAAATAAAATAGTTTAAGGTATACAAATTTAATTATAAAAATGCTACTATTACTACATTAAAAACAGTAAAAATATTGATAATTTTATAAGTTGCCTTTTGAATATTTTGAAAACGTTAATGTTAAGAACGAAATTTAATAAAACATTTGCTAGTAAGGTATTTGCTATATCTAGCTGGCAGCGTGCCACATAATATAATTGACTAATTTGAATATAACGTAAGCTTAAGTTATGAGGTTTGAAGATATGAATAGTACTACTATTAAGTCGACATAAGTCACCAATAAAGCTTCATGTATGTAGATAAATTGTATTTTTATAATAACAGAATTATTTATAAAGCTATTATTATCGAACTAGGACACAGGTTGTTTTTGATATATAAAAATGTCACAACTTATTAGTATTCATATAATGTAAACCTACACCCGATTGCCATATAAATGAATATACATTACCTAAACAAATATACCCATTCGAAGCTATAGATTATTACCTATAAATTTATATACACTTCAAGCGATAAATTAACTTTCAAACACTATATTTAGATCAAATACAAATAATGTGAAATAGAAAAAACGTTTTTTTTTTTTGTATTAATCAACTCAAATATTTCGTAGGACACACATATCAACATAATAATTCGTAGGCCACACATATCAACATTATCAAATCTTATATGTAGATTTGGAAGGAAATTATCCATTTCTCTTATCAAAATTTATGTATATTACAGAAATAAGAGTAATCTGCGCTATTTTGATTGATATTTTCAAGGCTAATATATTGTGTTCGTTCATACTCGAAGTTTAATGTAATTTGCTTTTTTTTGTGAAGTATCTTCATAACGCTTATGCTTTTCATAATAAAAGGTGTTCTTAAAAACAAAATGAGCTACAGTCTAATTTTTACATATTATTTTTATTTTTATTTTTTGCATTTTCTAAGTTGGCTAGCAAAAAACTTTTTTGTAAATTTCATTTTTTCTGCTGAGTACATTATTATAAAAACTGTAGGTGTATCTAAGTCAAAATAGCTAAAAAAATTAATTATAATCATATCTGTTAGTTATTTATTTTATTAAATTTACATCTAACGTTCTTTGTAAATTTATGCAATGTTGTAAGGATACAAAGTAAACTTTTCAGATATATCTACTATATATGTACTATAATACCTATACATATAATCGCGGAAAAATAGAAATAACTAGAAGTATGTAGGAGAAGAGGAAGGCAGAAGAAGATATTATTGATGGGCTGTGTCAAAACGATATGAGTATAAAAAGAGTGAATACTTAGATGATGGCTGAAAGAGTACAGTAGTGTTTATTTTTTACGGAATAGGGGACAAACGAGCAAGCGTATCACATGATGGTAAGTCATCCCGCTGCGCATGGACAACACCAGGGGAATCACAGGTGCGTTGCCGGCCTTTATGGGAGGTACTGGCGCTCAAGTGCAACTGCCGAAACACACCTATTGGTATTTTGGGGCAAATTTGCAACTTGAGGGTGGTAGGTAGCCATGCGGGTATTTAAAAAAGCCCTACCAACATACTACGGTTTCCTAACAATGTTTTCCTGCACCGAAAGCTCAAGCTCATTATAGGTGGTTGGATTCGAACTCAGGTCCCATGACGGGACGTTCCTACACACTATCACTGAGCTATCATCGCTTCAAGAGTGGAAGAAGAAAATCTCTAGTGCCAACCGTAGCTAGGGCCACGTAACCTTTATTTCAATAAGGAAGAGGTTAGGAAGTTAGAAGGTTAGGAAAAAGAAAAAGACCTATCAATACCTTGCATAGATGCACACACTTTTTGTTGATACTATCCAGTGATAAAAAACAAACTGTATTTTCTATCTGACAATAACTATTACCTCTACATTAACCGACTTCAACAAAGGAAAGCACTCCTTTCCACTCACGTTTTTAAAATTGTATGCACAAAATTATTTCTGTCACAAAATTACTTCAGTCAATCTACATATTATTGATGCAGAAGTTTTGGAATACAATTTAATAGGGCATCATTCTTAAATATAAAGTATTAGCTATAAAAATTGTAATAATTATTGGCCCTTTACATAGTCGTTTAATTGTTTAACTTAGTATTGTATTTATAAACTGAACGTATATTATAATCACTAATAAGTTTCTTACTTACCAAGTAACTATAGATTGCAAAGGGGACGTACTCAATCATAACGAAGACGTCTGCTACTGCCAACCATTTGAGAAGTCTGTTGATTGGTGCCACTGCCAAATCTCTACGCGTCAGCACAGCCACGTTCAACGCATTAGCTAAGCTACCAAAGAGACACACCTAAAATAAAATGGTACTTAAATTAATATAAAACTAAGAAATGTCCTATCACGGGACGCCTGGCAGATGTGAAACATTTAATATTTAATAAGTTAAGAATAAAGAATCTGTAATTCATAATATTTTTAATTATAGAGTATTTTTTTATTAAGTATCTAAATTGTTTCAATTAATAAAAAAAAGAAATGAAAATACGGAAGTATATAATAATAGTATTCAGCGCCCACAAAAAAGCAACGAAGTGTAAAACATACGAGCGAACACACACAAGAGAGTCGAAAGAGATGGGGTACAGAATTACCGGGTGAACAGATGAAATGTGAACACAGCTCCTGCTCCCCCTAGCCCAATAGGCTATAGAAGCGCACCATGGGGTTTTAGTGGATATTCCCAACGATTTGCACGAGGTTAGTCCTACCTACCCTTCTCAATACGTTTTTTCATAGTTTAGGTTTCAACGTTATGGCAATAATTTCACCTGATCTTAAGTGACGATACGGCCCAAGTTGGTAGATACGCTAAGCCTGTGTATGGTTGTCGACAGATTTTTAACTCGAGGGTGGTAGCTAGTCACTCGGGCATTAGAAAAAACAGTTGTACTATGGTTTCAACAGGATGTTTTCCTTCACTGAAATCTGGAAATTACGTCCCTAGATGCGGGGTTCGTACACACTACCAACTGAGCAATCCTCGCTTCAGACCCGTTGCCCCGGTGGGAAGGGATGCGTAAATGCATTTCCCCACGTACAAAAAAAGGGTGGCGTTGAGAAGACATGACGCCATATCCGAACGAGCGTCATGTCATTTGCCGTCACGACAATAGGGTCGAGTTTACTGCCAAGGCGTGCCAATAATTGTTTTACATCAAATATAAAAACCGCCTTATCTCTATTTTATCTATGACAGTAATACATTATTGTTATAAACCCCTGTCAATTACAACTATAGGTATATTAATTATTATGAATATAAATAAATATCTTCCTTAGATCTCTACAAAGAAAATAATCCACATGTAATCATCAATCCATGCATACGAGAATTGTAGTCTAAAATACTTGTTACGTACGCAATGTATGTCTGTTGTATATGAGTGAGAGAAATGTAATATAAAAATATTTTATATTGTTTCATGTATGAGGATATTCCCGTTTGATATCTCGGTTATCATGATGATATAACATTACAGTCAAAATGACTATCGCGGCGTTGCCAATAGATAACTAAATTACATGTCGTATATAGCCTACGTACATAATTTGCGTCAACAGTTGATTTATATTATAGTAGATCTAACATAAATTGTAATTTTCATAGTTACCAATGTATTCGACTCAAATGTAATTTTATTTCTGAAGGAGATTACCCAAATATGGGATCACCTCTGTGATTATTTCTATTAATATTTAGTCTTCCCACAACAGGATACCAATTTACAAATTTCTTAGAACAGATGGTTCAACTAAAATCAAACACACGATCATCGTCGCTCGACAGTAAATTGGGCAATAAACGATATTTTTCATAACTAAGGTTCTCAAGCGTTTTATAGCGTTATGGCCACGACCTCACCTGATATTACGTGAGGATGTGGCCCAAGATGGTACACACGGTAATTCACGTGGAGGGACTAGTTCTCAAGTACGACTGCCGGATCGCACTTATAGGTACTTGGCGGCAGATTTTCAACCTGAAAGTGAAAGCTAGCCAGGCGGGTATTAAAAAAAGTCCTACCACCATGCTATGGTTTTTGATGTTTTCCTTTTCCGAAAGCTCAAGCTCATTCTAGGTAGATTCGAACTAACGTACCTTGACGCGGCGTCCATACACACTACCAACTGAGCTATCATCTCTCAATACGAACAATTTAGTTATCGTCGCTTCAACAATACTAACTGAACCATCATCGCTTCACACTACCAACTAAACTATCATCCCTTCACACTACTGACTGAGCTATCATTGCTTCACACTACCAACTGAACTATCATCCCTTCACACTGCTAACTGAGCTATCATCGCTTCAAAATAAAATATCATACATGCTTCAAATTAAACTGTAATATCTAAAACTTACCAATAAGCTAATATATCCATGAATACTATTATAAGCAAGTAGCAAATCTCGAAACTGCCCAGAACAATATTCGGAGTGCTCACATTCTTTGACAACAGAAATGTTGTATCTGTTCCTCCACTCTTCTAACGCTTTCAGGACAACACCGATATTAGTACTATAGTTGGCTCCTCTATATTTTAATAATGATGTGAAACGTGGATCATCGAATAAGAAGTAGGAAGTGTTTGATCCGTATGGCTCACTACTGTAGTAACGAGTCATATTGTCCGCCAGCATCGTGAACTAAAACGATTACTCTTCTATACATCACTTAAGGTATCTCTTTGTTACATCATATTCGACATCGGAGAGACGATTTGAAGTTTTTTCTTTAAATATGTAGTAATAACACAATAACCCAATTGTCATCTTGTTTCTTCAAACCTGTAAAAACATAAACAAAATAAAATTAATTAATTTCGGTAAGTGATTAAGCAACTGGATATCATTGATTCTGTAGGTAATGATACAAATGTTGAAGAATAGTAATATACTGTTCATGGGTTCGAACCCTTAGAGTAAACCTAAAATTTCGGTAAATAAAAGTATCGTGATAAATCTATATCACGGTTGCAGAGTATTTTTATTGCCTAACCGGTTAGCTAAATGATCTAATTAAAAATCTGTTGCTAAGCACCTATATGTGTCCTGACAGCACCATTGTGAGAAAGTTCACGTATTAAGCTCAAAGTTTTATCATTTCAGTCACTAATTTATCGGGTTAACCAGGTTGACACTATATATGACATATGGAGATAAGAACAAAAAATACATAATATTGGCACAGGGATTTTACATACAAACTAGCTTTTATCCGCGGCTTCTGTTAATATTGATTAAATTATAAGCAATTATTCTCTAAAGTTTGAAGTAAATTGATTGACACAATAAAAAGTTTCATACAAAGTTTATCCCTTTCTTTACCAGTTCCTATAAGCTTTTCTAGTGTATCACCGTCTACAGGGTCCCAATTATGTCTATACCAAAATTCATCATAATCGATTCATCGGCATAGGCAGGAAAGCGGAACAAACAAACAAACTCACTTTCGCATTTATAATATCAGTAAGTATTCTTTAAAACATACCTATGATTGGAGTTTGATAGATATTTTTCAGTGAGCATTTCTTTTGAAAGAGGGGGGGCTGAGTAGACGTTATAGACGAGTAATAGAGTAAACCGAGTACCCGTACCACGCTAATTTACACCAACCGATGAATTTCATTGGATGTTAGGCCGTGAGAGGGGAATACTATTTGTCGCAGGTACATGTTTCATTTTTTAATTAATGTGTTTTAGGTTTTTTTAATTAAAAAAAATACACGCCTTTTATCATTTAAAACAAAAGAACGTTGGGGAATGTTGTCGAAAGGTACATCAATTACCGTAATAAGTTCTGGAGTTTCAATATTTACAGTACAAATTGATTTGCTAGAAACTTAGAAAAGTAAGTAGAGAAGTTAGTTATGTACAATGTAAGAATTTAATAAAAATACTTGAATTTAAGAATCGTTACTTTCCTATGCAAAACCCTAACATTTAACACTGTACCTACTGTTAATTAAATTATCTTATTTTTTTTCCTGATGGGGTATTTTTAATTGTCACTTACTGAGGAAAGTAAATGGAACGTAATTAATTCCACCAGTACGAAGCGGAGGCGCGGGGTCACTGAAATATAATACGACAAACTAGAAGTTTATTTCCTACCAATATTATTTTTACTCTTTCCTCGTTGTCCTTTATTAATACAATAATATCTAAATGTTTTTTTTAATAAGGTGTGGTAATTAGCAATAAAAAGCATAAGTATATATTAGCAATAAAATAATTAATATGCAGGTATATATGTACATACATCTAAATACTATCTACAAATTTTATTGTATACTGACTACAAATTTGTGTTCAAAATTGAACTGAAATAGTAGAGATTGTTCATACATTAATAACACGTGTTGAATTGGTAAACTTTATATCACTTCGATTAAATTATATACAACATAATTTAAGCCTTAAGAAGGTTGCGTTTTCTGAGAACATTTACCATAGTGATGTATATTTTTATATAATTTAGAAAGTAGAGATTTAAAGGAACAAAAAACCCACCCGCTTGTTTAAAAAGCTGATATTTTGATGTGAGAATTTGTGATTGAAAATTAGGCTGGTTTTTCGATAATAAGTCAAATGGACGTGAAAAAAATAATATTTTAAATAAAAAATATTACAGTGTATTTGGGACATAAAAAGGTGTTCATCAAATTTCGTAAAAAAATATTAGTTAATGATAAAAACCAAAAAATTGGTTATTTGAATTTATCACATAAATTTTTAGGTTATGTGAAAAAAGTGTAAATACAAAAGTTGTAGATCTTTTTATAACCTACACTTTGCAATTATTTTTTTTACATTTTTTCGATAAGACTTGTAGTTTTGCCGGAAATCGAGATAAATCGTTTTTCTTTTCTTCGTTCCTTCCCTTCCCGGCCTCAGATCGCCCTAATTTATTTTTCCTTTAATTTTTGTTACATTATCTTCCTATTCCAATGCGTTTCATTCTACTATTTTTTTGGTTTAAAAAATTATCTACCCTGGTCTACCAATCATGTTACTCAATAAGCCTTTTATATAGTTACTAAAGATGTTTCATATGATTTCCAAGTAAAGATCGAATACTTCTATGATTTGTATTTAAAATAACATATTATTAATACGCTAGTTCAGTCACAGAAGAAAATAAACCCTTTTCTATGAGTTCACTCACATCATTGATGTCATAATCTTGTTATGTTTATATATCTGTATACTTCTAGATACCTATAAATATATAATAGCCTAACAGAATATATAAAAAAATACGCAATAAGTAGACCCTGGCACAAAGATCACCAATTTCTCTAACCTTGCTTGAATACAAAGATGGACCACTATTAGAATTTAAGTGAGATCTATAAAGAGAATTAGAGACTATGAATAATTTTATGTAAATAACTCATGAAAACTATTGTAGTTACGATCGTCTACAGCTTTAATGTCCGACGCCTCTATGATGTGAATATTCATTATTTACACAGCACAATTTACACATGATAATAATGTTATTGATATAATGAATAGTAAATAATAGCTACAATAAAAAAGTATGCTTAGCAAACAGTAAAAAAGATAAATAAATCAGTGAACAAGGTGTGCGAACTAAATTCATACAGTTTCAATTTTTCCACAGCTTATAAGTTATGTCGTCCGGCCATTCATTACTATATTAAAAATTGTGGTAAAAAGTTATTTAGTTTAAAGTTGAGATTTTAATGTTAATGCTCATAATCTCATCTGATCTTAAGTGACGATACAGCCCAAGTTGGTAGACAGGCTAAGCCTGTGGAGGAACTTTATAATCATTTCGACCGTTTTGTTGCATATCAGTAAAAAGTGTCACGTGCATCCTATGCGCAACATTTCAGTAAAATCAGTCACGACTTTGTTAAAACCCAATCCATACATATAAACATTTTTTTATAATACATGACATCCACAGGTGACATTATTCTATCCGAGCATCCGGGCTTCTTTTGCCTCCGGTTCCTACGGTGGAGAGCCAGCCAACACCGCCGCCGCCGAGAACACCGTGCGGTATACTCTCGGGCCCTTATAATTTTAAATAGTGGCTATGAACTAATTATTTTAAGTTTCGATATATCTGTGGATTTTGGTATCATTTTAATGTACAACATACCCGTGGTTATTCGTATAGTTGCTCCATACTTGTGGATCCTGGTATAATTTTAAGCTGCGGCATACCCTTGAATCCTCGTATAATTTTAAATTGCGACTTACCCTCGGTTCTTCATACAATTTTAAGTTGCGACATATTCTCCAATCCTCGTATAATTTTAAGTTCCAGCTAAGAACGTATAATAATTTGTGACTACAAATATATATTTAAGTTGCAGTAGAAAATAATAATGCGCATTGTCTTCTATCGACAAATTTTGACGTTTGGCGATTTCTTATACAAATATAATTGTTTATACAGTTTTAATTTTAATCAGGACTTCTTGTTTTACGATGTTAACGCTCACTAAAGACGAATGTTACGATGACGCGCGGGAAATACAGGAAAACGCAAATGAAGTCGAGAGCATCGGCTGGTATAATTATAGTAGTGGTAATGTAAAAAGCACCCGTTTTGACTAGTAACCCTAACAAATAAATCAATCTGTGTGACTGCGTACGAAAGGTAATAACTATTCTATGTATACACAGCGGGTACACCCGCCCGTAGAACACTGTGTACATAACGTTCCAAAAATAGCTGGCCACCTTTTCGACATGATCGTGGGGGCTACGATACATGTGGTTAACGATTGTAGACTTACGAAATCAATGTCAGATTTATCATGGAGAGTAATTACTAGTTGACAGTCGGATGATCGATCTTATTATAGGCGTACGTCTAGTCATTCTGTAGGTATGACGTAGAAAGCCGGTGACTGTCGTATCTGTAAATCATTATTTTAGGAAGATTAGAATTTTTTATTACGGCATCTGTCTTTATGCCTTATCATAGTGGGAAGGCTTTATCTAATGCCCGCGTATCTAGCTACCCTCAAGTTACCACCAAATAGCTATGCGTGTGTTCCAGCAGATGCACTTAAGAACCAGCCTCTCATTAGGTTTAGCATGTCCATCATCTTGAACCACATCGGGAATTGACATCAGGTGAGGTTATAGCCATAACACTAAACCTTAAAGAAAATATTGGAAGTAAAGTACAAAATAACAATCGAACCCAGAACGATAATAACGCAAGCCGAGGATCGGCCACTTCATACCTCCCTTCTGCTCGTTGCCTCGGCTTGAGTGGGTATTCGCCCCCAAAGCTCGATGTAGCTGTGTGCCATAGGGCTAACAGCATAAGTCTATTCGTAAAAATCAAGGGTTTTCACACTCACTTTTGAGGGTCTGTCGGTGTATATCCAGTAATCATGCGGGATAGTAGTTATCTACACCCAACACAGTCGCGACTTTTTTTTCGAATGGACAAATGTTGTTAGCCCTAGGCGCTTTCACAGCTTCACCGAACTTCAGAGACGAGTACTGAAGACACTTAGCCCGGGGGGCAACACGCACAAGGGAGCCATAAAGTGGCCGATCCTCCTGTTGTTGGGAGACCTGAGACGCGATCACGACACACGTGGTGATAATTCAGTATAAATAAGTTTTGGTTTGTAACGTTTCGAAATTTACTAGTATATAGGTATACTATATTGCTTAGAGGCTTACGGACTCTCATGACAGTGACAACACTAGATACACTGCTATACTTTCAAAGATTACTATTGTATTAAGCCTTTCTGTACATAGTTTATAGATATAGATAAATAGCATTTGGCCCATATTGGCTTAGGTGAACGATCTGGCCCAAGATAGTAGTCACCCTAAGCCTAGCGGAGAGAATAGCTATCAATTGCAACTGTCCGAATACACTCATACGTACCTAGTGGAAATATTAATCCCTAAATAATGTCTGTGGATAGTCATAGAAAGTTTCCTACCAAAAGATGATACTTCAAACTTAGAGCTACAAACAAACGAAAATAAATTGAATAGAAAAGATAAATTTAAAAGAGGCAGACAATTCTTCGTTGTAACGACAAGAATGTCGTTAAAATGAATTTCCTTGAATATGCTTTAAGATATATCATGAGGGTAAAGATAGATAATGATGTAGTTAGCGCTTAACATTTGTTATGTGCGTACTTCAAACATTATTAGCACACTAAAAAACCAAACATAAAATGAATCTGTTTTGGCTATTAAAGAATTTAACCAATGATGTAGAAAGAAAGTAATGAAGACAGTTTTGTTCATCCAAAAAT
This sequence comes from Actias luna, assembly GCA_039707435.1. Lineage (NCBI taxonomy): Eukaryota > Metazoa > Arthropoda > Insecta > Lepidoptera > Saturniidae > Actias > Actias luna. Next base: position 6,776,293 of record JAZHAC010000006.1, on the reverse strand, counting down.
ATAAACATAACAATTACAAAATAAAAGGTACAGAAATTAAAAACAATAATAGCTAACTACATGAAAACGACAATATTATGTGTGAATAAATAGGTACCAGTCTCAGTATAATAGTTGCACTGAATCAGTGCAGCGCCGGTATTATTCTGACTGGACCCTCTGAAGGCGATGTCATGGGCATCAGTAAAAATAGATATCTACATACTTAAACGTTAATCATGCTGATACATGCGTAGACTGGGAGGTAAACACAATTAGCAACGACACTGTTTTCCTAATTATATTGTGTATCTTTTGTTGAGTTTCAATAAATTTAACTAAGATAAAATTCGGTAATCAGTACATACTCATCGCAAGGTTACATCGTCTGAGAATACAACGTTCACTACAATTATTACTGTACTCGCTGTGTACGCGACTTCGTTCGTGTGGAACTAAAAATTATTTAATAACTGTTGCCCGTTTTTATAACTATTTTCACTACAACTTTGCTCCTTTTAATATTAAATAGCTTAAAGCCTTTCTCAATGTTTTCCTTATCAAATACGAAAATAATTTTTGATATCTGACTCGCAGCTCCTAAGACCGTTCCAATAAGGCGTTCAAATAAACAAACTTTTCTGCTTTATAATCGTGTCTTATTTTAATGTGGACAGTGCCTAAGAAATAAGATATTTCAACATTTATTTCTTTGTAATCGTTCCATGGCTAAGTGATTTCACTGTACCTACAGTACCTACCTTTAACGAATGAAAAAATAGTTGAAACAAAAAAATTGTTATCGATATTTTTTTATACATAACATATTGTACGTGATTGAGTCAAAGAGAATAACTTAATGTATTCGGTCTCATTTGCTTATAAATTACAATCTTTTTTTTGTATATAAATTATTACTTTGTGATGTCGTCTTGAGATACGTCGTTAAAGAATATACATAATATGCCATTTGACAACTGCGAAAAAACTTATTAATGTTTAGGGTTACATCGACACTCTTATTTTATAAATGCAAAAGTGAGTTTGTTTGTCTGTTACGCTTTCGTGCCCAAGCCTTTGAACGGTTATAATGGATTTTCGTATAAAGGTAGATGAGAATCTGGAGACAGTGACAGGCTACTTTTCTCGTGAATAACTTATTGGTAAAGGGGTAAAGAAACGGATAAACTTTGTATGAAACCTTTTATTGCGTCATCCAATTTTTTTGACAAAATCAATATTAACGCTAGCGAAGCCGCAGGTACAAGCTATTGATTATAAAATTAAGCACATATTATGTATAATTAAACGATTGATAGATATTTATTATTATATCGTAGTCACCAAATATCAATGATATTTCATAAAAAATTAAAATCTAGCAAAATATTATACAAATAAAATACATTTTTACTTTATCGTACCTAAATATCTTTAATTAACAAAATGTGTAGATAAGTAAAACAAAACTAAAATATAGAATACCAGCTTCTACACTCAGCTTCACTCGCATTAATATTATTTTTGTCTTACAAATCGGATGACGCAATAAAAAGCTTTAGACAAAGTTTATCCTTCTCTTTACTCCACTTCCATTCATTTTTTTTAGAGATATAGTAGCTTATCAACTTCTCCAAGGTCCCGTGTATCACTTTATCAAAACGCATCCTAATCGATTTAGCGGTTTAAGCGTAAACGTGTAACAAAGAAACAAACTCACTTTCGCATTTATAATATTAATAAGGATTAAGAACGGCATTGGCGCCATCAATACTGATTATGTAAAGTTAATGGCATAATCAAAACATTAACGAGCTTAAAATTCGACACTCGGTCGCACGTATTCAATGCAAATCGTATGATTAAGCATAATCAGCAAATTAATTTAAATTATAGTACATAAATAATTCAGTAGTGATGCCACGATATTTACAAAGTGACAAATCACCTAACTATATATATATGGACGTACATACATATGTTATTCCAATACTAGGTATCATTTTTATGATTAATAATATAAACAAAAAGGTCTTAGATCGAGTATGGTAAAAACTATATTTAGTACTGAAACTCAGTGAAAATAAATTAGAATTATGTGACATTGCATCAAGACCGATACGCGTCAAAATTCTCGTAATCGGCGTTCTTTGTTGTGATGCGTACCAGAAGTAACCGATGTTTTTTCATTAATAGCTACAGAAACACTAGGTTATTCGCGCGATGTAACGATCATCTTTAATCTTTATCTTTTTATTACGCCGCATTTCTCAATGCCCATTACGACCTACGTTTGCAAATGAGTCGTGAACACTAAATGAAATGTAGCCGATAACTCTTTTTTAATTTGTTACATATTGGGGTCGACTATTATATATCTCATAGACCCACATGTCAACTGTCAACAGTAACGATCGATTGAATATCTTTTAGAAACCGTCGATCTTTACATTATACTATGCTTTCTATCAAATAGTGTGCATTACTTTGAAGTGCTGCAGTATAAAAAACAACTTTCTATATATTCTTCTTTGTAAACAACAGTTACTTTATTTATGCTATAAAATTTAATAACTACATAATTACTTCACTTAAATTTTATCACCCTGTTTGTTGATCGCTTCATTTGTGAAATATTCATTCCACATAATATGAGCTGGCTGGCATAATATGAGAATGGCTGCCATGTAGGCTTCGGAACTGTCGATAAGACTATCCTGACACTATTCCAATTTATCATTTATAAAATCGCAGTATGAAATTAAATTATAGTAATATGAAGAGGATTTATTTTTTATTTTTTTAGTTGTTGACCTTCACTTCAACCGTTTAATGTTTACCTAAACCTAACTTTAATGTAGTAATATTAGAGCTAACTTTTTATGGTAAAAAACTTATTATTGTAGAACCACCTTGATGCGCTCAAATAAATTCTATCCCTCGAAGTTTTCAAGTCAGATGGTCCGCATTTCTATTCTGTACTATGTCAAATGTTATATCTATGAGGACACTGGACAGCCATTAATATGAACAGAATATGTTGTATTTGGTTTGTTGTAAAAAAACAATATCAATGATCTTACAAAAGCAAAAGCGTAATTCAATAAGTGCGGCTTAATACCATCGAGTTGAATGGTACTTTAACCCTGCTATATCGTAGTCACAAAGTAAGAATCAGGCCCCAACTAACAAGCACCCTTTTACTCTGAACAGAGTACACGAGAGCCAATCAATTACGAAGTATTTGTTCACGGTTCATTCAATCTGACTGATTATGTACAGAGTTAGACGGAGTCGTCGAAGGTATGACCTTCTTCTCGGGTTAAAGCAGTTTCCTTGCTGCAACCGCCGTGTCGCAGAGTTGTGGATTTGAACCCAGTACATAACAATATTTGCGTAATCCACAAATAATTATTTATAAGTTGTTTTTGGCAGAATCAGTTCCATAAACTCTTTTATTATATTTTATGAGTACTGACATAATTATTTATTTATATTTGTTAATTGGGTATACACTGTATAAAATTAAATAGTGTTTTATTGTATTTTCTTATATAAATAGTATATATATATATATATATAATTTTATATATCTATTACAGTTAGTCTTACTATTGTAGTAATTTTTACGTCGTTTATTCGTTGTTTGATTTACACCTGCCATCTTTTATATCTGCATCACCTTAAGGTTGACTGTCAAAGTATGCCTACGACATTAAGTCGGCCATTGCATAATGCATGTAGTTTAAATAAATAAATAATTGTTACCAGTTTAGGTGTTACTTTGTATCTGTTAATTGAAGTCATATAGTCCTGCACAGAGAACATTGGCAAAATTGCCTACATAAGCAGACGCGATAATGTGTGTGTGTGTGTGAAGAATGAGATGGGAGAAAAGGGATGGTGGCTAATAGGGATTTATGGTAAAATAAAACGTATTGTGTCGACCCCAAATAACTTGGGAACAGGATAAGAAGACGACAGTCCAATCCACAAACAATGTCGAGCATGTGATATGAAGCAATGTGATAGATAAGTTCATGGGGTATAATCGCGTCATGTCGTTCCACACGCCTGTATTTTTTTCAGTAAAACCAACAAGGCAGTAAATTTTATTTTTCTTTCAAGTGTGTCCAATGTTGAATCTTCATGAAACTCATTTCTTTGGACCTTTCAAACTAAAGCAACAGATCCGCACCTATGACTGGTCAATAGTTGAATGGTACGCATCTATATATTAAAGTGATAATAATATTGGACCATCGTAGAAATGTTAACTGTTTAACTGGCCCTGGTGCGCCGTAGAGAGTGAAGAAGTTCTCTTTACCATTCTGCGAAACCTCAATTTAAGTGTTCGCGGATACAAAATAAACGCTTTAATTTATACAATTACCTACGTGTTCGGAGACTGTGAATTTTATGTTCATAAATAAACAGTTAGAATTCATAATGTGTAAGTTTTGTGCCTATCTACATAACTAGTATCATCGTACCTATCTGTTTCGATAAGGTAGATAGGTTAGGGTACTGCAACACTGAGGTAAAATAGTAAACATATATGTGCGCTGCGAACTGAAAAAGATTGGGAACCTCTGGTATAAACCATTAACACTTATTTCACAGATCTTATTGATATTATAATGTCATCGTCCGCGATATGGATCTTTCAGTGGACCTTGAAATGTTAAAGTCAATGATCGTGATTATGCAGAATCAGTTTCGTATACAAAGTATATTTTGAGCCTTTACGTAGTCCCCGAATGAAGGAACGCTGTATGTAAAATAAATCTACAATAATATTATATAACGTATCAAAAGTTTTAGTAAATGGAAAGCTATAATAACATTATTGGTAACCGGTCTACATAGCGAGACCATTGCGTAATATAAATTCAATTTGTAATGACGAACGTTCGCAGAATTACCAATTGTGTTATCAAATTAGACCCAGTCTTACATCGCTAGTAGGTAAGTAACAGTCAGAGACGAATCAATATAAAATTATTTATTTATTTTAACGCTCTTGTTCTTTGAAATTGATTTGCATGAATTAAAGAGTAAAACGGTATAATATTTTCTAATGGCCGCCTAGTTATCTACCATACTACACTAAAGATAGCTTTCTACAGTTATGTTCTTACTATACTTAAAAGCCAGTTCTGAAACTAACCTTAACGTATTACGTACCTTAACGTACCATCTTTAACTGCATCCTTAGTTAACATCTTATAAGAAACCTCTACATTTAAAAACAATAAAAATATAATGTGGAACCGAAATTAAAACGAAAATCGTTACTAAAAATAAGCAAAGGTTATCTTTATTATTGTTTAAAAAAAATACTAGTGAAAATATTTTTTAGACTGTTTTAATATTCCTTTTGCGGTGATTGCTACTTCGAACTAACGTCAATCCAGCAAGGCGACAAATGGCTGTTGGGTTTTAGCGGGTATTTCCGGTGACTAGCACCGGTCGAGACCCACATTACCTTTCCAGTCCCTCGGGCTAGGAGGGTATCCAAAAATGCATTTCCCCACGATAAAAAAAAGTTTATTTTAATGTTCCTTAAACATTTTGCCTCCTAAACACAATCTTACTTGTCGCTCAGTGGCCATTTAGCTGAAAACGATAATAAGTCTGTAGTGGCTCTTAGGTGCAGCTGTAAGAAAAACGACGCGGTTGGTTCTTCACTCAGATGATTTTTTTTTTGTATTTACATAGTGTAGTTACAAAGTTTCTTTTTACAGGAAATCTGGAAAATCTCTGTCTCCTAAATACTATAAATAACAGTGCAACATCTTTGATAAAATTATCTAGGAATGTAGTTTTAATTTAACTTTTCAGAGGGCATTTCTAGTATGCATTTAATGAGGACTAGACTTAAATATAACCATTTTTTTATAATCGAAGCGTCAATTTCAAGGGAAATATTAGTAACATGACAATTATATTTTAAAATTGCTTTCATAATAAAATGGTATTTGATGTTTTATTTATATCGTACCTATATTTTACATCAATACAAAAACTCAAATATATACTTAATCCCAGAAAAATATACTACGCTTATCCAGTCAGAATATCGCACACAAAAAAGGTTACATAAAAACCATTATGAATACTAATACAGAAAAGTCAGTGTAAGGTTAGAAGTGATGTCGAAAGATTCTTAGTTTGCTAATCCAGAAGGTATATTTTAGCTGTACGTGCAAATTAAGCCACGCCGCAATTAAATCAAGATCGGAACAGAATAAGTAATTATCTCTAGTAAGAGTTATTTTCTAGAATAATAGGTATGTTGGATCTTGGGTATGTGGGATATCTTTATCTGTGTGCGCTGTGAAAGACCGATAAGTCTAAACTAAATACATATTATATTAAAGTCCCGTAAACGGAATATCAGTAAAGCTATATTGTACACATTAGTAATGTTGCCGATATGTATGATAATTTTCTGTGTTTTGGACATATAACAAGTTTTATCAAAATATTTATAGGTATATAAAAAACTTTATTGCACTTTAAATGTATACACTGACGATCTTAATGCCATAAGGCATTTTCTTTCAGCTAACCAGCAGTATTGCAGTAAGAAAAAATACTACTATTGTTGTTAGTGCAAAAAAAGTTAAATAAGTAAATAAAAATAAACCGACTTATACAGATAGTTCATAACGAATAGTATATTAAATGAGCAAATAATAATTAAATTATATACAGTATACACAGACATATTCACAGACTTTATAATACTGAATTGTGTTAAACATCACTCTGGCTCTTGTTTGCTTGTACTTGTGAATGATATTAAGATTATTTAGTGGTATTACATGGTGGTAGGGCTTTTTCTAATGCTCTCCTGACTAGCGACCACCCTCAAGTTGAAAATCTGCCGCCAAATACCAATATGTGTGTACCGGTAGCTACACTTGAGAGCCAGTTCCTCCACAGGTTTAGCGTATCTACCAACTCAGCCAAAATCAGGTGAGATTATGGCCATAACGCTAAAACTTAACCATAAAAAAAGAACATTTCAATTTATTTCTTGTATTCGAGAAAAGCTCGTTCGGTACAGTCCCTAGCCTAAATTATTCGATTCATTAATATACTCGTATAATACGGTTACGGTTTCGGATATTTCTTTTCCAGATATCTGAAAGTTATGGATACAGCTTAGAATTTCTTGACAGCCCTAGCATACACCGATTCACGTACTATTTATTTTATATCAACTATATTTACAGCACGCACTTCTCTTTTGATTACTAGAAAAACATTTTTTTGTTGCGTATATGGTGTGTAAAAATATATGATAATATATTTGTGATGACTTCAAATTCATTATCATTGTTTTTAATTTCCTGTACACTTAAAACACAGTTTTATACCAAGTTCAAATTAAAAAAAATAATGACATTAATTAGGAACATATTTTATCCTGAACAAAAATGAACTGAATGAATAATGTCAAAAATTAGATACTTGTTTTATTATTTGTTCTTATATACCACTAGCTGTGTCCGCGATTCCGTTCACGTGAAACTAAAATTGTATTTAATAATTTCATTTAAAAAATATTATATAGCTTATGTTACTCAGGGCTAATGTAGCATTCCAATGGTGAAATAATTTTTGAGATCGGTCCAATAGTTCTTGAGTGTATTCGTTACAATCAAAAATACAAATCTTACCCTTTTTATAATATTAGTATAGATTAGTAATCAAACTAATATACCATAACATTGATTATTATAGAAATATAACATTATCGGTTGTTCATACATAACTCTTAATGTATATTGTAATAGTGCGTGTCATAAATACTATTCCATATAAAGAACGAATACTTATATCCCTTTAAAGATACAAAAAAATGAACATTTTATAAAAATAAGAATAAGGTTTAAACGCTATATTTTAAAATAGGTTTTCGTTAATCTCATAATACCTGAACGAAGTCATGGTATTGTATGGACAATATACTTACTACCTAGAATCAAGTTTGGACGCCGGAGGCGAAATGGCAGCTGAATCTGCATCATCGCATAACCTAACAAAAACATACAGGCACTCCCTTTTTGCAGGTAAGTTATTGAAGGCAAAATCTAGTTTCTATAAATTTTTAGTATAATCCCACAAACCCGTTTTTCCATCTAATAAACGAATTTTTATAACTATTTATAGTAGAGGATCAAGTAGCAGTAAAGTTCTCTTATAACAACATTATATATTTATCATATTACCCACTTTCTAATTCATAACTTAAAAATAAAAATGGAGTGATTTTTATATTTTCGAACAAATATATATTCATTCACGACAATCAATAATGATTTCTAACAAAAGCATAAACTCGGCAATAGTATTTATTTATGTTTTAATTTTGTGAAGTTTGTTCTTAAGTTATTCCGCAATAAACTAATAATTAAATTTAAAACATGTATTTTATACTAGTGCCTGTAGTATTTACTAAAGGCAATAAATACTAAGCAAAAACAATCGCACTTACATTTCCATAGATATTAAAGTGTGGTACAACCTATACTAGGTTTGACTGTAAAATCCAATCGCTTCGCCTATTTCTCACTTCATCTGTGAAGTAGCAGAACTTCCACTGTTGTGCACGGGCGTGGTTACACGTTCTGACACACTAAACAATTCAACTCAGCCGTTAAGGGTAATTAATTAATAAATGTCCTCAATTAGGTTTCCGATTTAGCTAAAGTTCATTATATATATGTAGCTATAGGAAGCAGGGATAAACGTGGCATCAAATAGAATACATGTTTTCTACTTTATGTAAAAAAATAGCTATACGTAATAATGTAACATATAATTTGACTTTTGTATATATTGCAAAATTATAAGTGTAACTCTTCCGAATATTGTAAAGAAATTAAAGGGAAAAATATTAATGTTTTCTATTCCTAAAACCTTTGTTTTCTTATGTATTAATAGCGCAAAGTGGTGGTACTGCACTTGATTGTATGTAAAGTACATAACAATAACAACGGTGATAGCCGTAGACTTAGCAACTAATTGCTGGTTGTCACCTCAGGACTGTAAGAAAAAGTCACTATAATGGTTTCATGCATAGTGAATTAGATCCAAGTCTATACGTATATAGAAATATTACCTCATGTACACACTATAAAAAGTGAATTATTAACAAAATATATCTAGATACATACTAGAAGGTGAATTTTGACAAGTATTAAAAGAAACCAAATTCAACATATTCGATGATAGCTTTAATCTGAAAGAGTTTCATACAAGTTCAATATTTTTTTCAAGATAAAAAGTAACCTATTACCCTCTCCAGGTTCCTATCTATCTTTATACCAAAATTCATCATAATCGATTCGGCGGTTTAGGCGTGAAAACGTAACAAACAAACTCTCTTTCGCGTTTATAATATTAGTAAGGACAAGAAGTTAAAAAGTAGAAGTACAGTCAAACCTGGATAAACAAGAGTCTAAGGGAGTATCTTTCTCGCTTATAGAGGTTATTTGGTAACCAAGTTTTTCGCTTAAAGAGTTATGTGAGTTGCTTTTCTCACTTGTAGGAGTGCGAATGAGTCATAAATAGTAGGTATTGAATACACTCGACTGTAGCTTATAGAAGTACAAACAAGTTTTTTTTTACAGTCAAGACTTAGCGTTATGGCCATAATCTCACCTGATCTTAAGTGACGATACGGCCCAAGATTGGAGGAACTGGCTCTCAAGTGCAGCTGCCGGAACACACCTATTGGTATTTGGCGGCAGATTTTCAACTTGAGGGTGGTAGTTAGCCAGGCGAGCATCAGAAAAAGCCCTACCACCATGCTATGGTTTCCTCACGATGTTTTCCTTCACCGAAAGCTCAAGCTCATTGTAGGATGGATTCGAACTCACGTCCCTTGACGCTAAGTCGTACACACTACCATTAAGCTATCATCGCTTCGAACAAACAGATTTCTGTTTGTCACTTATAGAGGTTTTAGAGGGTAAAAATGACGGGTCCTGGCAGTTATTGCTACTTATAGAGTTTCTCGTTTAATCAGTTCTCCACTCAGGTTTGACTGTATATAGTTTGAATGTGCATATTGAAAACAAGTTTTATTAAAAACAGATGGGTTACGTATGTAAATAGGTAAAGATAATAATCTAAATAAAACATCATCTAATTCACTGAGAGGCCGCACTTTCTTGTTTCGTGGGTGTATATTGCTCGTGTGATTTATTTTGAAATATATATTTATAAATTCAGTACTTTTTTAGGTTTTTATTATTTATAAAAGTTTTATCGTCGTTTAACAATCATACACGTTGTTATGTTTTATGTGATGACGAAAAATTTGTTTCTTGTTTGGACACAAATAGTGCGTAGGGTTAACATTGCAAATGACGATTGTAGTCATAACGGCTTTTTTTGCTTAAAATAAATGTAAGTACCTAAACAGTGAAAAACATAAATACTAACATATTAATAATATACATCAACAAAATACCACTATAATTACTGTAGTAAATAAATAATACATATAATATTTTATGGAAAAAGATATATATGAAAAATTTTATAGCCTACTTGACCATTATATATTGTCATTGAAAACTATACTATATGGTTTATTACTTGTAATATGTTTTATTCACTTATTTTCAAATTCCTAATATTTATTAACTAGGACAGGATTATGTCAATAAACCCTAATACATTTTAGATATTGTGTAAGTAAAAAATGAGTACTATCTTTTTTTGTAAAAATAATAGGCTTGTTATTAAGTTTGGTTAATTTGTGCATGTATAAGTAGTAAATATTTCGAAATCAGATAAAACAACAATTACTTTCATATTTTTTTACTATAGCTGTTTATATTTTAACAGTTTTCAAATTATTATGAATTATTTATGCGTAAAGCGTAATGAAACCCATTTACATTTATTTATTTATCACAACACAATACTAGACAACCTTATAATAACAATCTTGTTCTCCTCCACAAATAATATAAATAAAAAAAATACCTTGCTCCATGCATCCAATGTTTTTCTTTTCCGATTCTTATATAATATTTTTTTTACATACTATATATATAAATTTAGTTAGAAATTGCAAAGTGACAAAATTTAAATATTTACGAAACACCATATACGTAATAGCCCACAAGGCGAACTGTTAAGCAGTTGTATTATATTACATTTCCTGGATATATTAGCACTATTTTGAAAGACGAATGAATGATACACAGCAATGGATAACTAACGAAATGGTATGAAAAGTCGCGCGCGTCGTGACCGCGATCCATCAGGGTGTGCGCCGCGAGACGATCTCCCCAGAACTGACGAAATTTACGCTGGCTGCTCAATCACTCACGATACAGCCTTTATCGGTCCTTTATCTTCAATTAGTATCGCAATCTAGGCTTCACTAGTAATACAACGAATGCCTGCTGATAGTATCAGAGGATTACAGATTGTAATTACAGTCAAATATTTCAGAGTTTTACGGACAAATATAATCGACAGATATACATAAAATATATTTAAAATTATATGTCTACTTTTAACTTATACATTTGAATATGCCGATAGCTTATTTAATTAAACAATTTTAGGTGTCTATTATTAATCCTTTCTTTATATATAAGTAGGTACTATAAACTAGTTGAATCCACCTATGATGAAGAAAACATTGTGATGAAACCATAGCGTGGTGGTAGGCTTTTTTTCAATGCCCGCCTGGCTAGCTACCACCCTCTAGTTAAAAATCTGCCGTGAAATACCTATAGGTGTGTTCTGGCAGTTGCACTGGAGAGCCAGTTCCTCCACTAGGCTTAGCGTATCCACCATTATGGGCCACATCTTCACTTAATATCCGGTGAGATTGCGGCCATAACACTAAACCTTAACTATAAAAAAAAGTTTGTCCGTGTACTTATAATTTTAGAAAAACAGAACTAAATTTCATTATACTTGTTTATAAATCATATGTCTATTATAGATGATTAACTACATTTTTATGTCAGGTAATACTATAGATCATATTATAAGGATCCGGATTACAGGATTAGCGGCAAAAACAAACAAATCTAGGACGTTATCATGAAATATTGTACCTAAACTAATTAATATGTTTTTAATTTACGAAAGCGGAGCCACTGATACAACTAATATGTTAGACAGTTCTACTATTCATAACAGTAAAAAAATACTAACTACCTATATACGAAACACGTATTGTAGACCAAAATTTAACTTCTTCAGCTCACGTTCAACAAAACAACGTTCGTAACATCATTATTAAGGCGTCGTATCGACTATTTAAAAACATATAAATTACACTTGTGTGATGTAAACACGAAAAAACACATTAAAACACCTCTTCATTAACGAGATCATTAACAAGACTGTTATCTCCTTTACGTAATAATTATGACCAAATACGTCTTAATATGTTATGGCTTAAGTAAAACAACATCAATAATAGATTGTCTAGTACCTACAGAAAAGTAGCTTTCGCTATTAGCGACTCAATAATGTTATAACAACGTAAACAGTGGCATTTCTACATAGACGTCAAACATCTTGATAAGATATGAATTTTTATAAAAAAAAAAACATCTGGTTTTTTTATTATTGGACAAAAGAATGACGGTAAACGCACCTCTATTGAAAACATTGGCAAGTTACAATATATCGACGGTGACCATTGTCATGTCGGCTCGCAAGCCTTAGGCAATTTCATATATATCGCAAATATCCATTGGTTGATTCCGGAACGCAATAATCCAGTATAGAAGTGAACGCCACTTTCCAGCTACGCCCAGAATTGATTGGAAGGTGCTACGTCTGCTGAAACAAAAAAATATATTAAAAACATGCTCTAGTGTCGTTGAACACTCGGTTAGAACGAATTTCCTTACGTAGTATATTATTATTGACAAACCTATTATATTGTTGATTAACACATACAAATAAATGAAAAACTAGCGTCTGAGAGCAATTAAATTAGACACAAAGATAAGGAATTGAAGGAATGGTAGGAAATTTCGTAATTAATATATTTTTTTTAGTTTTAAAATAAGTATTTTGTGATACATCATTCATTTCGGTAAAAGAAAATATTGTGATGAAACTATAGCAGAGTGGTAGGGCATTATCTAATTCCCGACTGGCTAGCTACCATCCTCAACTTGAAAAGCTACCGCCAAATACAACCTATGCGTGTTTTCCGGGAGTGGCAGTAGAAATCCAGTCCCTCCACTAAATTTACTATACCCATCATTTGGGGACGCATCGCCACTTAACATCATCAGGTTAAAATGCTGAACTTATAAAGTTTAAAGAAACAGCATGCATTACCTAAACAGAAGGGAAATATAACTGAACCTTATTTGTGTGCGAACAGAACATAATTCCTGGTAGTTAGACAATACGGTCACATATTTATTTAGAATTATTATAATTAACCATACCTAGTTGCTAAAACTGTATATCCTATCGGAGACACGACTTGGAAAGGAAGTGGCTTGCTTGTTAAATTCAACATGACATTATATTTCTTATTCAGGCTGTCACATCTAAGCCGATTACAATTAGTCCGATTTCAAGCTTACTTCATCAACTTCAGGATCCGTAGTTTTTTTTGGCTTTACAGCTAAATAATAATGTAACATATCAAAATATATGAGTTTTCAAATCTGTATATGTATAAGGGTATCCTATTAAAATAAAATATTATTATGAACATGAAATAATAATAAGTATTTAACATTGTTGCATTCTACTTCATCCCTATATGATTCATGTCTATATATATATATATACATATATATATAAATTTAACGTATCTGTACTTTTTAGATTTATGTGGAAAAAATATTGCAAGTAACTAAGAATAAGTAATAATATACATTTACACAATTTTTAGACATGTCTGTCGGTCTGTTTGTTTGTGCACGTATCACTGCTAAAGTACAATGATTATAATAAAACGTCTGTAAGTAAATCATAAAGCGTATCCACGAGTAATATTTAGTCTCTGTTACATTAAAATCGGTTAACCCTATCAAAAGTTATTGTAATTTGAATGACTGCGCGAGATTAAATAATTTTACTTTCACGCGAACAAAGTCACAGATACAGCTATAACTATTATATCTAGTAGTCTCAGTCGCATAACACTCCAGATTACACAGTTAGTTCATTACCAAAACTATAATCTGATTTGTTTTATTTATATTACATCATCTACACACAACACTAAATTGGCGCATGTTTTTAATTCTTTGTTGTTATTATTCTATTCTTTCGAGTACACAACTTTTGGCATCAGCTTTGCATTCTATGTTAATAGGGAATGTCGTATTTACCGGATGTTAATGTTGCTGCATTACTAACCATAAGGTACCTAGTACGTTTAGGAATTATTAAAGAGGCGTTTTCACTTCCGAATTCGACATTTTATAGAAGATTACAATTATAAAAGGTGAATATATTATATTGCGTACGTTACATAGGTAGGTAGGTACTTTTAAAAACCATAAATATACAACGTAAGGTGAAATAAAATTTCACACACCTCACACACTGCTCACAAACATTTCTGCCAATCGAAGTTTATAAAACAATTAAAATCTTCAAAGTCTTAAAGATTACCAATTTTCGGTAACAGTAATTTTTCGTGACAGTTTTGAACAATTTAGGAACAGTTGATTAATTATATTAAATTTTTACGGACGGATTTTATTATCTCCCTTATATGGATTTTTAGATAAAATAGTTTTTTTTTTTTTCATAATACGGCAAAGTCAAAGAAAGCCGTTGGAACACATTTAGCAATATGTACTGTGGTCGAGACCTATTTCAACAAAAATATGTCTTATAACCTTATTACATTATGAAACTATTTATATATCTATACATATTATATATATATATATTCTACCTACGCATCTATACATATTATTCCTATATATATATTGAAAATATATTACATTACATATAATTTACAACCTATTTTAAAATTAGGTAATCCGTTTGCACACCGTATATTTATGAATACCATCGACGCCAAATAGCTTGTCTAATTATTATGGCACCTAGTAAGTAGAAGTAAGTTTCATTGGCACAAAGCCCAAAAGTTAATTAAACTTTTTAAGTAATCGGGACCGTTGTTATATGTTATATATGTTTGTCGGAACTGTTATTATATGTAATGTGGTAATATGGTAAATAAAATTTGTATTGCAATATCATACTTAATACTTTGCCAAGAAAGTATTAAGCTCAGTGCATCATAATAGCTAATTAGTTACCAGTTACGTAAGTACAAAAAACTGTATTACATATATAGATTTACTATTTTAGTACTAAAGATTACGTAAAAAGATTTTTATAATATAGTTAATAGGTTTAGCGTTACGGCCACAATCACACCTGATGTTAGGTGATGTGCTCCAAGATGGTGGACACGCTAAGCCTAGTGGAGGGACTGGCTCTTAAGTGCAAATGCTAGAACACACCTATAGATATTTGGCGGCAAATTTTCAACTTGAGGGTGGTAGCTAGCCACGCAGGCATTAGTAAAATCCCGACCACGATGATATGGTTTCATCATTATGTTTTCCTTTACCGAAAGCTCAATCTCATTGAAGATGGATTCGAACTCACGTTCCTAGACGCGGCGACCATACACACTACCAATTGAGCTATTATCGCTTCAAGAAATGCCTTATTATAATATATTTTTATTATAATTATATTGTGCAATTCTAACTTACTTCTTTACAAGAATATATGACACAGTTCCGGTCAACATAAATAAAAGGAAGGCGAATGATTTTAATCACCCAGCCCTGGCTTATCTGAAAACTTTGACAAATTAATTAAACTCAACTCTGAAGCCAAGTTAGAATTTTCCTATTCATTGAAATATTAACTTAAAAGCAGTTAGATTTTATAAGTTTAAACAAGTATTCATAATTATTTACTAGGTCCTAACATTGCAAATTACATCTGGTTCATTACATGTATTAATTATATTGGGTTTTGGAAAAAGTTTCTTCGCATTTTATATGAAAATATCGTCCATGTAGGTGGAGAACTAAATAATTACGGTTTTGGTCAAATTCACTTTTTACCATTTTCTTAACACCCGAAAAAACATTTTGGTTTAACAAACATTTTCCCATCTTGTCCCATTTTGGAAATAGGACCTCCTTTGTATTCTAAATGGAGAAATAAATAAATACAAACTAGCACTAAACAGTAGAAGGATTATTACTAACTCACAAAATATGTCATCAACTAAGTTTTATAACCAATTGAAAGTTGAAAGACTTAAATAAAACAAGTTGTTTAATTTTTCATCTACTCAATTATTTATACCCTGTTCAAGCAAAACTAAATACTTCGTGTTGTTTAATTTAGACATTATAAATTTAAATGTTACATATTTCAATATCTGAATAATTGCTATTATCAAGTTTTGGATAGACTAAGTATTCATTAAATAAAATGTGTTCATCAAAAATAATTGAATATTTTAGTTGATATTTATTTCTTTATGAAATGAATTGACCCCGTTTGTTTAGATGTTGTATAAGTTATTATGGTATAGTAATAAGTAAAACTACGCGTAACTAATTCGATTGTGAACCATTTGAGTTGTAGAAAACGTTGATAACTTTTGATGTTTTAATTTGAATTTTGAATCTCATCGCAAAATATAAGACAACTTTTGATCTGTCGAAAAAAAAAAATGTCGCTTACCGAACCTTCCATAGTATTAGTTCTTTTTATCTATTCTAAATACAATCTGGTTATTAGACAGTATGGAGAATAGGAACAATTGTGTCACCCATACAAAGAAATACCATACACTCGTTTAGGCTCTTTAGAAAATAATGGCAACAGTAGCCACTGGTAAACTAATGCAACTTTGTTATTTTCTAAAATTAATATATAATAAACTAGGTCTAGATACCTTCGGCCAACGTACTACAATAACAATCAAACAATCAATCAGACAAACAGCCGATATCATTTCAACAAATGATTTGATTTTAACGTGTCTCTTTTTATGAAATTTTATAATAGTTTGTTTTTCTCAATTGAAGTTACCCTGTTCTAGAAGCTACTTTCGTTCGATTGTACGATATCTGCTCTGCGTAGCAGACCAATATAATGGATCTAAAATTATTTTATTATGTTATAACAGACAATTAAGATATATTTTAAATTGTATTAGGTAAAAATACAATAACAAATAACAAGCACTGTCATTATCAGCCCACAAAGACACCTTATAACAAGTCAGCAATCTTCTTCCGAAAATAACAATCACACAGAATGGGTCTTTTTGATACGTTGACCATCGTGATAGACGAGCTCCTGTTAACAAAACGATTGAAGCCCAATTACGAGATGTAAAAAAAAATATCGATAGTTTTCCTGTGCTTGATATCCATTACTGCACAAAACTACTCTAAGAAATAATTTGACCCCACTTTACCAAAATTTAAAAATATGTATGATTTGTATGTGCTGAAAATGAAAGAAATTAACAAAATACCGGTAAAATTAAATGTTTATGAAGAAATGTTTAGCGTTATTTCATCAAAAAATTATCAATGTAGCTTGTGTTACCAAAAAGACGAAACTAATGCCGGTATTCAGAATGAGTATATTCATCATATATAACGTAAAGAGGCGTCGTACAGATCGAGACCGCTGAATAAAAAATAGGAAGAAGAAGACGAGTTCTTTTTGTGTGGTACCATTGGCATGCAGTCTTTTACAGATTCCTTTAACTGCAGATAGTGTAATGTACTATTCAAGAAAGTTGAACGTATATAATTTGTCTATTTCTGAGTTTAAACCGCCACAGAATAACGCTCACTACAGTCGCTCCGCTCATATGCTACATGATATGCGTAAAATAAACTTTCTTAGAGTAGCCAGTATTTCCTAATTGCGAAAAAAGAAGGACCTTCTACAGCTGTTGTAAAAAAATGTTATTTCTAAAGGGATCCATGGTTTGTACCAAAGTTTACTATAATTTAATGACGATCAGGGTGAACTACCTTACACTTATTTACATCAAATCGATGAATAACGCTAATAAACGCTAGCAATTTACACCAAATTTGATGGGAGAGAGAAACACAAGTAGTGAAGGTGGGTATTGGCGTCCGTTCGAAACGGCTTAAAATATTGAAGCAATTAAAATATTGTTTGTGATTATGTGTAACAAGTGATGTTATTTTTTTATATTTAAAGTTTGGTTTTAGCAGTTTTTTAGTTTATGCTTCTCAATACACAAAGACAAGTATACTCTACCCATAATATGTGGATTAATTATGTTGAGTGATGTTTGTACCAAAAAGTCTTTAGGTTTTCTCATTGAATAATATTTTCGGAAAATATAACATGCTACATTAATTATTATTTGAAATACAGCTTTATAATTTGTTTTATTTCAAAAAGCCTTTGACTTTTTATTTATATTCAAAGTGGCTAAATTTCATGATTAGAAATATCTTGAAGACATAAATTTCAATAACAGCACTTACTCGACCTAAATTTATTCTATGTTAAATGTTTAACGCCTAGTACAACAACAACTAGCCTAAATAAGTGGTTAACTCGAGAGTATTCTTTCAATATTCGGTTGAGTCAAAATTAGTCAACTTGGTTTATATTTTTCATTTTGTAATTAATGGAGACAGAATTTAGATTATTTAAGCAAAAAATAAAAGGTAGCCAGACTCTAAACATATATAATTAGTGACAGTAAAATTATCTTCCAATTAAAAACTATATCAAGAAATCTAAGAAAACGACAGTAAGTTGCGATTATCTCGGAACTAGAAAAAATGAGAATTATTGAATTCCCATCTACACCAACGATATTTTGGTAATTCTAACAAAAAAACGCAAGAAGTAGTTTTAGCAGTCCTCTATTTATTTTTATTGCCTAAAGAATTTTGAAGAGACCGAAACTAGCGGACATCTGGAGGTGCAGCAAGGTTAAAGCTATATGGCGGATACACTAATACCGCCCAGCTAAACTATAATTATTTTTTACTGTTACTAAATATATGTGTGGTCTAGCGTTATCGTAATAAAAGACCACACCCTTTCTATTAATTAATACTGGCCACTTTCTCTCAACTTCTTGCTTTAATCTCGTTAGTTGTTGGAAGTAGAGATCCGAATCAATGGTTCTGTTCGGCGGTAAAAGCTCATAATGAACAATGTCCTTCCATTTACATACAGCATCACCTTGTGGCACCAAAATATCAAGGTATTTTGTGTACCCAGCTTTTTCAAATGGGTAAAATGTAATTAATTTATTCTATGTGACTACCTAGATAATGAAGTAGAAAAATAGCGATAAAATGATTAGATTAGAGCTATTAGAGAGAATAGAGTGAATGTTTATTGCTTTAAACAATTAAGGTAAATTAGAAAAAAAAACACGAAAGATATGAGTATCGAATACTATCATTTTACTGTACAAATTAACAACTGTATAAATAAATATATTAATCAAAGTGATATCTGTCGTCTGCATGTAACGTTAATTAACAAGCTTCAGACCGTTAGTATATAATTTGCTATTTAATATATATAGTTGCCGATAGATGTCGCAGAAAATAAAAACTTAGAAGTTTGCATATAATCATTTTACAATTTTTACCCTTAAAAGCATAGTTTATTAATATGGACTGAAAAACATGTAGGTATATAGATTAATGTTATATATATATTATGTTTTCTTTTTTGTATATTCATTTGAATGGACTAAGGTAATATGAACTACAGCCAATAAGTAAAACTCTTACAATGGTTAATGTTTAATTCTACGTTAAGGTGTTTAATTTTTATATTTTATATAAAGGGTTAGTATGTTATAACAAAAAATTCGTATCCGTGTGAGAAAATATATGTATTTATAATTATATCATTATTTTGTCATTTTTTAAGTAGTACGATTTATAATTTTGTTCAAACAATTTGTGTAAACTTTGAGAGATAACCATTGTCTATGACGAAATGACGTCCAACTTGGCTACATAGTCTTAGACACTTTTGCCTTTTCCTTCGCAAGGCAAAAAAATTAACCAAAAAATCATGTCTATGGTGTATCAAAATGGCCGTCTTCAGTGATGTCCGATTGCAGTTTTATATTCTTTGTTTTCGCTAAAAACACTTTTCCTTTTTTATTTTTTTGACTATTATGTGACAGGATAAGATGTTAATACTTGTTAAAATACTGGACAGCAATTTACATGTATACAAGTGTGTGATTTGACGAAAAACTAGTGATACCAGTCTCACCTTGTAAAGAGAAAATGGGGAACTGTTTTAGTAGTACAGGAGAAAAGGATTCAAAGAACAAAAATGAGCGGACAAATTCGCATGAAGAAGACCCAAGACAATTTCAGACTCCTGTACCGACACCACCACCAGATCCAATAAGATCAACAGTAAATCAGGGCACAGATACTAATGAGATCCCTCCCACCCGCATATTCGTAGCATTATATGATTACGATGCTAGGACCGATGAGGACCTTAGTTTTAGAAAAGGAGAGCATTTAGAAATTCTTAATGACACTCAAGGTGACTGGTGGCTTGCAAGAAGCAAGAAGACCAAACAAGAAGGATACATTCCATCTAACTATGTGGCGCGCCTGCAGTCCATAGAAGCCGAACCGTGAGTAATCAATGTTTTTATGCAATCATTTTAGTCGTGAATGGTTCCTTTTCGCGATTTCTTTTCCTTGCTTAAATTCAAGTTGTATCACGAGCTCATTATTCATGTTTTAATATCGTAAATTCATAAAATATTCACTCATATTGTGTCAATAACTAGGTACTTGCAACCTAATAAACAACTTTCAAAAATCTTACTTGTTGCAATTTGTTCTATTGCCCTTGACTTGTATAAATGATCTCTATATTTATAATAATATACCCTATGAAATGTATTATAGGTAATTTAAAGTTGAAATTGACTTATAAAAACATATATTTATAAATCAATATATATTTTACAATTGTTTTTATATAAACTAACCAACATTATAATCTTCTTATTAATCAATTTATTATATATATCAATATCTTTTAATGAATATATACTGATATGAAACAACTCATAAATTGTAAATTTACATAGTATTTTTTTCTGTTTTTATAGGAAATATATATTTGTTCTAATAATTTGAGTATTGCTTAACTCAATAAAGTATACTCAAAGCCTGTGGATACAAGTGTTAAAGACTATTTTATTCAGTATATTAATTTTTATGTTTATATCAAGAATGTGTAAGATCATACAAACAATTTATTTGTTTTGTAACTGTTACATTTAATATTTTTTGTTTAGGTATTATACTATAGTAAGTAATATTACAAAAAGTATTTTTTTCTTGTTAGTAGAGATATGTAGATTTGTTTTTATTTTTGTATGTATGAGACTACTGATCAGATTTTGAAAAGACTTTCACTAACAAATAATCACTTAGAGACTATATTTTTTAATAAGAACAATATAAAGTATAGTTTGTTTTTAATAAGCCATTGCTTATGAATGGACAAAAAATTATACTTCTATAACATCTTTAAATCTAAATTTATGTGTATGTCTGTTAATGAATGTGTAAGTTCCAAAAGAGTTGACTGGTAACAGTCAAATTCATGTAATATATTTATTTTATGGAGATGATGATTCCTAACTATTCCATGATATAAGACAGTGTGCTGGGAGCAAGTTATTAAGACTGAAATGGTCAGACAGTATCTGCGGGCCCATCTAGTAGATTATATTTATTTACAACATACACTGCAATTTAGAATAAAAAAATGCATTAAGTACACTATTCTACAGTCATCATATGGTAAATGCTTAAATGAAGGAGATTTGCTTGGAAAGAAATCTAGTTTGTTCAACTAAAATTACAATAGTTAAAGATATATTTAACTAAAAGTGAGACAACTGTGGAATACTTTTAATTTGGTTAATCATTAAAATATCAGATATTATGAGAATCTGATGAAAAATGATCTATTATAATTATGAGAAGACTTTTACTCACTATTTGCATGTTTTTTTTTTTTAATTCACTAGGCAAAAATCCATTTTTAGCAATTGCTTGTCATTGGTGACAATATATTTTATAACAATTAATTATAACCTTGTTTATTAAAAAAATGACATTGAAATTAAATTAAATACATATACACTTCTAAACAGTATTTGTATTACTAACAAAAAATTAATAACAATAATACCAGCTAATAAATGTTGCACTCTTACATGAAGGCTTTTTTTGAGAGTAGTAGCTTATGCATAATTCCTACACCCACAATAGCATATGAGCTATTGGAAAAATCAAGCTCTGAGAAATTATAATATCTGTGGTTGTCCACTTGATAAAATTTCTCAGCAATCCTGTGCCTTTATTAACTTATTCTGTCACTGACAATTAATAATGTGATTAATTTAATTTAAAAATATATAGATAGCCTAATATTGGCCTGTATATTTTAAAAAACACCTGTCTGAGTAAACTTGGAAAGAGAAACAGTATCTAGAGATAAAATTAAATTGGTACATTGGCTTCAGAAAAATTATATACGTAATTTAAAGCAAATATGTGAATTCTTTAAATTTATTAGTACTTTACTTGAACTTGTGGTCTTAAATCAATGCCAGTTTTGACCAATATTTTTTTTTGTGTTAGCTGAGCAATGTGACAGTACTGTGCTTGATGTTAAGTACACTACGGTTCAAAAACAGCAGCGACAATCCATAGAATATCAATCTATCGCCATCTGCTATTGTCATGGCAGCTTGCAAAGAATTTTATGAAACATAGATTTTGTACTAACACTCACAGATATGGTAGTATTATGCAATGATACAAGTTTTAAAATGCAATGATTTAACTTTTAGGTAGAGACATTTCTAATAGGTATTTATACTGTAATATTGAGGTGTCATGCCTATTGGCTAAATGGTATGTGAAGTGAAAGCCTTACTTGGAATGCTTAGTCCTCACATTAATGTCAGTAAATACTTAACATATTCACTTTGAATATTATTCTAAGTTATTGTTTTCATATGGTATATAAATATTAATTGATTTCTCAGAAAATTTATGAAATCCTGGTTTAATCTCCTTTTCAATAATTAAAGTTACAATGTGGAGCCAAATTCTATTATTATTGTCATATTGTTTGTCACAAATCACAAGTTTTTGTGTTACTTTCACATATCAACACTCATTCATCAAAATGACCTTAATATTGTTTCTTAGTATTTATATAAAAGATATGTGAGCAATCTATGCCATTATTGTGTTGTCAAGAAAGTAAAGCATTACCATTTTTTTATTGTTTATGTACTTATTCATATCATATTCTTAGAAAGAGTATAGTTTTTGGGGTGCTTGTATTTGCATTTTTTTATTTACTTTATTAAATATACATATGCTATAAATTTATGTAAATACAGTGACACAAAACCAACTTTGCCAACTTTTTTTTCTAGAAAGCAGTAGTACTTGTGCTGTTGTATACTGGTTTGAAAGGTATGGTTGCAATCATATACTGCTGTGCAAAACAGTACAACTTAGCCCTCTAGAATAGTAATTTAGTATTAACTGCCCTCAGTGTTATGCTATTTTTAAAAGCTAACTGTATTCATATAATGGCTGCTGTGACCACTAAACTTAAAGTGAATAGCAGGCCTTTTAGCTATGTAACTCTACGAAAAGGATAATATAACTATTTAAAATAAAAATAAAACATTGAACATTTAACTTTAAGTATATCTCAATAAGTATAAGCATGTCTCAGTCGATCATATCAGAGATCTAGTGGCAACAAGTTGTTACTAAAATCTACTATGAGCTTGATTCCCGCAGGATTGCACAATTTTTTTACCTAACAATATAAACAGTACAATACAAAAACTGTTGCAGCACCAGTAATATTTAATACAAATAAGTTGTTACTGCTTTATAATACAATAATTATTATTTAGTTTCTGACTTGTATTTAGTTAATTTCATGATTAATATTTACAACTCTAATTTGCAGTGACTCTTGAAAGTTGTTGAAAAATGGTAAACTTATTATTATGTTCTACCATTAAATAATCATAGTTTGATTGTAATTTTAATCTATAACCATTTTACAGTGTGTAGCTTTACTCAATGAGTCAGACAAAGCAAGATGCATGTAATCGTAGTAATGTATTTATTTATTTAGGACTACCAGTTGCCAATATACCTAAACATCGATTTCATAATAAAGTACAGACTTAAGTGTATTGACCTTTGAAGGTTACCACAGCATGGTATTAGACTGTTCGATACAAAATAACCGAATAAGAAATCCAAATATAAAAAACGATAACAGAGCAAAAAATGTACGTCTAAAAATCTATCTAAAAAAATAATAACGCGTTTTGAAAGCAATTAGAGTAATAACTTTGCTTTGCAATTTCAATATAGTCCGATCAAACCAATCATACAAAATGCGATGTGGCTCAATAAAATACTTATTTCCTGCATCGTCCTTCTCCATTAATAACTCGGTACTGATGTTTCGTTTGAATAAAGATCAGCCCATCATCTTCGTGCACTCTGCCGCCTTTAGCACTTATTTAAATCTCCAAATTATTGGTTACGGTGTACGGATTTATGAACCAAATATAAATTGTATAAATTTATCGATTAATAATAAATTCGTGCTGGATAACACTATGTCTCGACAGAGATGCGTTGATACCGCGCTTTCACACAGTCGCATAGCACTACTACTGCCAACGCCTCGTTTATATTAGAACGCTATTACAATAATAATTACAAGCGTTTACAACGCTTCTGACTCTTATGTAACCAGTGCATAGACTCAGAGACGCCGTTGTAGTAGAAAATTTTCAAGCGAAAGTCAGTATTACTACCTGACGATGCTTTTGTGACAGATCGCGTAAGTTACAAAACCTCCTGTTATGATTGGTCCATCCCATTTCTACTGTCATTTATTATCTACTTACTATGTTAGTGTTTTTAAATTTATTGTTGGAGTCAATAATTTATCAGTTCTTTAATTTATATTGTTACAATTAACATTTTGTTCAAAATAGAATTACTATAGTTACATGTAAATCCATAATAATAGAAATAAACAGTACATAAACGTTGTAGTACAATTATTATTAACCGGTTAGTATGTGTCAAATTCCACGTTGATTTTTTATCCAAACGGTTGGCGCTATTGCCTTGTTAGGCGCTAATAAATTTGCATCAAAACATTACACAAATCACATATCTGTTATATAATCGAGAAATGGTTGCCGTTATGAATTTTAAACGCGTGCCCCATGGGTACAAATTTAAATTATTTTTGTAATGTTGCTGACAGACAAGTAATCAAAATGTTATCGAATGCCGTTATAATCATGTTACAGCTTTTCTCCCAAGCCTTTTTCGTATTGACTGTTTCTTTTTTCATGTTAACTGAATTAATTTAATTATATGAAAATCATTGTTTAAAGTAATTTGGCCTTTTATCATAGTGTTATGTCTGCCAAGTTGTTTATACTAATTTAATTTAAAATAGCTGGTCATTAGTTGTATATGAAAAGCACATTAATACTGTCCGATTTATAAAATATAACAAGAAGATCATCCTGTTCCGTCTATCGCGCCTCAAAAATGTAGTATGTGTAGGTTATGTAAATAAATCTGCGAAAAGAAAGTATTCAATAAAGCACACTTTTTTTGTATACCACGTAGATATCTGTGTACTAGTAAAATATCTGACTTTAGAAAACAGCACTCAGAATAAATATATAAGACTAGAAGAGTATATAGTAAAATTCCATGAATGAATATCAAATTTGGGGTAATTCCGACTCGAAACATTATATACATTACCACCCTGATTTTCTCTTTACTCTCAGAGTATCTTTAATTTTTAAAATCTCACAATGCAATCAATTGCTACGGTACGATTCGGTATATATACGTATCCACTGTTTTGTTTTTGGCTCAGCCCTAATACATTATGTATTTCAATTTTGCGTTCAAAATTAAATAAATTTTCAATTTATCCAAGTTTGCGTAGTGTTAAGGTAATTTGTAATGCCTATGTGGATTAACTACCACAATCAAGCTGAACATCTGTTTTCAAGCACTTATAGATGTGTCTGAGAACTATTCTTGAGAGCCAGTTCCCTCACTAGGCTTAAACTGTAGCCATCTTGGACTACGTGCTAACTTTACATCGGAAGATATTGTAGGCAAATAACTAAATCTAATAGGAATATAAAAAACGCAGAATTGCATGAATAATGTGGAATCAGGAAATTCGATAATTATTACAAATAATAAGTGTTAACACACTTGTTTAAGTTTTAGTTTTTGAATCATTTTACGTGAGCCCGAGTCCACCTACAATGAGCATGAGCTTTCGGTGAATGAAAACATATTAATGAAACCATACCATAGTGATGGAGCGTTGTCTTCTGCCAGCCTGGCTGGCTACCACCTTCATGTTGAAAATTTACTGTCAAATATCCATATGTGTGGTTCAGCAGTTGCACTTGAGAGCCAGTCCCTCCACTAGTCTTACGGTGTCCACCATCTTGGGCCACTTTTTAAATCATTTTTTATTATATATTCTACCGCCGCGAGGTATTATTGTGTTGTGCGGTTCGTACTTAAGTACACTTTTTAATATTTTACTTTCTTTCTGGTTTTAACATACGTTTTATTTTCTATGTTGATCAATACATTATAGAAATACATATTACATTTAATAATGAATAATGATGTCTACAAGTAGTATATGTATTATACGTATTTCGATAACGACAAAAGTACACAATAATAATATACACAAAACTAAGGTCATAATACACATGTGCTAAATAATATTAAAAGCTGCTGTATATAAATTTGTGGCAATCCTTATGTCATAAGACAAGTTGAAGGGGTACTTCACTATTACATGATTTATTCCATAGATATTTTTCATAGGTAAACTGAATAAACTAACCTATAGAACGATAATATTATTTAACAATGTAAATAATACAAAAATTGTTAAGTTAATGTGAAGATCCTCTTATTTGTATTTATAACGAATTTAACATATATAGTACGAATAATTAGTTACTAACCATATTAAGATATACAAAAATCCAGGCTGTAACATCTCATATATCTATTTGAACACTCTATTCCCAATCCCCTTATATGACGATGATACATTTTGCGCTTTGTACAAGAAAACTATTTCAAAAATTTTTCTCAACCTTCTCAACATCTACTTCTTAACTAAGTTGTCCATACTTCACTAGTAGTTCATAAAAAATATTATTAACCACTTATTATGAGGGTGCGACGAGCAGAGGTAGTTTGGGGAGACTAGAAGAAGTGTAGGCGATGTTCCTGGTCTCTGGCAATACAAGAGTTAGTGTCGCCGTGGTGCGTTTTCGTGAGTAGTGTTAAGCAATTAGCACCCGATGAATCACCACATCCCCTCTCGCCTTAGCCTGTGCCCGGGTAATGCGTTTGCGCGTTGTAATGAGGAATTCTACAAAGAATTGGATTTTAAACGTCACGTTAGTAAAAAAGAGGGTAGATGGGAGAAGGCAAGTAACCAAATGTGTGTTTTTTTTTAGTTTATTTTAGCCTGATTATAATAAGGAAATCATTGTGAGCCTGGTCCAAAAAACATAGGGAACCATTGCTTGAATGCGGGTTATCTTTCAAGCAATCTTAACAAATTTATTAATCATCATACTAATATTATAAATGCGAAAGTGAGTTTGTCATTTATTGCGTCACTAGATTTATTTGGTAAAATCGATATTAACGCGAGGACAGCGGCACGTAAAATCTAGTACAAGATATTTGTTTGATTTTGTAGAAGCTCAACAGCAAACAAATTTCAAGATATTCATATAATTAATCTTGTACAATAATATTAATCTTTATTCGTATTTAATACTTCAGTAGAAAATTTTATTTTTTTGGAATTAATTCCCATGTCGCATTTTTTAAGTCCAAGACATACATACACACAGACTCTAACTTCCTATTTTCTGTTTTTTAAACATGTGAAAAAGTTCAATTCATGGACGTGGGTATTTCGGATGGTACTTGCAAAAGATCGCTCGAAGGGAGCCAACCGCCGCCTGTCATGAGTGCGGCGTGGCGGAAGATACTGCGCAGCACACTTTGTATGAGTGTGCTGCCTAGTCCGGACCGCGCCGTAATCTGGAGGCGGCCGTGGGGACAGACCTCTCGCTGGCGGGTGTGGGAAGAACCATGCTCGGCAGCAAGAGTGTCTGCAATGAAGTGGCCTCCTTCCGTTAACATATTATGTTACAGAAAGAGGCCGCGGAGAGGGCCCGTGAGGCAGATTCCCACGGGCATCCTCTCCGCCGTAGACGAATGGGCGGTCGGAGGGGCCGTTATACACGTGCTCTCCATCGCCTTAAGCCGGACTGTGGAGGGCGGTCCGGGGGACCCACCTCCCATTACACCAATCCGGCTGACTGCAAGGGCAGCTGGCCAGGCTGCCCGGATGGAGCCCGGCTTACCACCAGGCCGGGTACGTCGCTGGGGTGATGCGTGATTGCATGCAGGGACCCATAAATACATAAATACATTTACCCACGTAAAAAAGGGTCATTATGATACTTCTTAACTTAAGCTATCGCATACATATCTGAAATTGTAATCGTTTCCGATATACATGTTTCGTGTAGAATAATATCGAATTACAATGTCGAATAGAAAATTACTTAAAAATGTACGTAGTAATAATATAATGTTAGTATTGTTCACCTTCAAATGTTCTTATAATACCTATTTTAGTGCAAAGTAGTTTTATTTAAGTGTAAAATTCATAACAGATTGTTTTTTTTTATAAATAAGTATCTCATACTATATCCGAAACCAATGCTATACTTTAAAGATATCCAGATTGGAAATCTCGTTTCTGTAACATTAACATGTGTAATGTATGAATATATATGTGTACGTTTTTGTACTTATATGTTATGTTAGTACTGTTACGAATATAGGCAAAATTATAGCATTTAAATTGTTACAATGGTTTACAATGACTAAGTGACTTCCTCTCGCGCAATGCTTATTGTCTGTGAGACTGCACGTTCGTTCCAGTCCATCCGATATCCCTTTAGCACATGTAGTGACACGTGAAGGACAAACGATACTCACCAACTGTTTCAGAAATTCCAATCAATATGCATATATTATCATAACACTGATGTAACATATTGTTGACTATTGATTACTTGTTACAGCGTCATCCGGAAAATCACATACCATGTAGTTATTCATATCTGTCCAAAATGTGTATTATGTGTTAAATTTAAAGGTAAATATTAAGAAACTACAATTTATATGGATTTTAAAGAACATTAATGAGATTGTACTATTTAAAAATATATTCAACAAACATTTTATGACCGAGTAAATCAGATTAAAATTTATTCATAACTAGCTTTTACCTGCAGCTCCATTTACGTTAATATTGATTTTGTCAATGAAATCTAGAAATCGATCTATATAGAAATGTTTTTAAATTATTTATTTCTGGATGTTGTTCAATATTGGTAGTTATGAATGTATTCAAAATCCTAAATTATAAGCAATTATTATCTAAAGATTTAACCAAATTGAATAACGCAATAAAAAATTTCATACAAAGTTTATGCCTATTTTTACTCCACTTACTACCACTACAAAAAGTAGCTTATCACCGTATTCACGGTCCCATTTATCTCTATACCCAAATTGATCATAATCGATTCAGCGGTTTAGTCGTGAAAGCAAATAACGGACACGAAGACAGAGATATTGCCCTTTACAATATGTAAGGATAAAATAAGTATATGTTTTTAGATATATTTATACCTGACCAAAGTTAAAGTTTCCAAACTTACACCTAAGTTATTCAATTAAAGAAAAAAAATACCGACGTTTATAAACAATATTACACATGAATTGCAAACTCGTTGAAAGTTTATTTTAGTTATAAAATCATGGTTTGAATATAAATGTTACACTAATTTGTTCATTCTCATAAACTATTTGCTTAATTACGAACATAATTAATATTGAAGACTCGAACAAGACCGGGACAGATAGCGTTTTCTACGAGTCATAAAGTGAACACTAAGATATTATATTACTGGTCATTTAAAAATAGGTATCAGTGGCGTTTAATAAACGATATACTTGCGGTTCATACAAATTATATAATATATATATGTTAAATTATATTATATTATGCAAACGACGCCCTAAACTAATCATATACTTTTGCCTGTAAGAGTCGTTTTATATAGACCTATGAACTTTTGTCGAACAAATCATTGATGTGCTTTGAAACCTCATTGTGGAACGTTACACTAACTTCCAAGTAGCTTTTATTTTCATAAGAGTCCAATATTTACTTAAGTTGTATCTTATTTATGTTTCCGCAAACTTACATACATATTCGGAAAGGTGTTATAAAGAAGAATTTAACCGCGCAGAGAATAGTAGTACTTTAAAGTGTTTTCTGCTAATAACAATAATCGTATAAAAAATAATAACATGCCATAGTATAATCCACTGTAACATAATTCTTATTAAATAATTAACCAATACATGTTTTACAAATTTTATTCATCGAAACTGAACCAGTGACTCATTCAATTCTCTGATAATTACATATTGAATAAAAATAGCTTTAACATTTTACCGTGTTTACAAAATGCTAAAAATTATTATTCTCTATATGATGTGTTACTTATTTATCCGTCTGATAAGTTTAAGCTCTTAAATTTCCGTGTATTATATATCTTTAATCTGTATATTACTACATTTTACAAATCATTTCTTTTTTTATTGTTTGTGTTGTTACCCACTTACAATAATAATTCAAATATTCATGTAGTCTAAACCACTACATCCAAAGTTAAGCAAACAATTATTAATATAATTCCAGCAAAACCATACGTTTGTAAATCAACAGTTCCTAGTCACGCGCAAATTGTCTAGCAAATATTGCAATGGCAAGGTTCCTACCCTTTGTATGCGTTTGTCGCGCAGCTACTATACTGGCCAATGGCTAATAGCTGTTCCCTAGCCACAGTTTACTTAACGGTACACTTGATGACTTGAATAAAAACATCGACGAAGCTAACACGGCAAACATTACATCGGGCATAAGTACTTGAGAACACTCTGCGGCTTTGACGTTTAATGTTGCGTTTGTTTTCACGTTAAACGACGTGGGAGAGTGTGCACCAAGTACTGTAAGATATTGCAACAGTAGTTTAACTAAACCAGCCATTTTATTATTATGTAGTAGCGAGTGTAGTGGAAAACGTGTTTATTCATGGCGCATGCCTCAGCTGCAGGAAGTCAGCCGTTTCGGTGAATCGAATGCCCTCAACGTCAGCCAATACACGACACTGCCCCGACGCATTCAGATCGACCGATATCAATAAACATTTTCACTGTACCGCTACTGATATGCTGTCAGTGACGTAGCTACTTCTACATAGAATAATAAAATAATGTAATATATAAACTGTTAAATTTTTATTGGTAATATTTAATCATTATAATTTATGTAAATCCCTAACATTAGATATGATGTGCAATACGATCGTCCTCGCGTATAGTGTAAATATAATGTGGGTAAATGTAAGGTTTATTACCCGCATATTATGTTAATTTAATATACATTTATCGTCTGTACTTAATGTAAGTATCGTTGCAAAATTTTGAAATATTTTACATATGCAGTTGTAAAAACTAATCTCTTATACAGTATGGATCAAGGTATGAAATAATACCTCTTGCAAGGTTCGTCTCATTTCAGGTGTGGTGTTTAGAAGTTTATCGCTTATGCAGTTAACGCTGTGTATGGATTTGACTCGGCCATGATGTTGTGTTAGACGAGCTGTGCTGCTAACAAAATTCCATAAACCCACATTTCCTACTAAAGACGTCTGGCCGAGTTCGGAGACAGGATGCGTTTGAGTTCACCGCCCTGTTCCTATCCCTCACATGGCGACGTTGTAAACTAACACTCACTGAACATAAATTGTGGTTTCAAATAGATACTTTTGCTCAGACGTATCCGTCTCAAACTATTATATATTCAACCGTAGAAATAATATGTACATAACTCCTCATTCCTTTCACTAATAGATAAAACGCTTTAGAACAGTGTTATCCTTATGTATACCCACGTTTCTGAACAAGTTTAGCTTATTGACGTATTACGCAATCAGTAAATATGATATCGACATTTCCGAAAACATGCGATGATAACCAAGTAACAGTATACATAATTAACAAGTCCCTCTTCAGTATCCTATCATTGAAACAACACAAACAAATCGAAGAGGTCAACGACTCTAATTACGTAAGGCACGCCATTAATGCTCAGACGCAGTTTTATATAATTTTAGGGAGCAATTATCCAAAACTTGCCTGCAATTAAGTTCAATGCATACAATAGCTCGCAATATAATGTATAAGTTTTAATTATATAAAAAATCACACAGAATATGTAGATAGTATACGTATATCGCATACTCCGCAATCGAAGATGACAACGACGATTCTTAACCCGTCAAGCATGAACGAGGGCGAATACGCTCTCAGAGCTTATATACGTGAGGCCACAAGCCCTTGTACAGAAAGAACATCTTTATATACAATGTATTATCGCCATATTGCCAATTAAGAATTTTACCTAAAAAATGTATTAAATTCTGAAGCTCTTACAAAATTGTTAATAAAATTACTCATTATAATTCGGTAACTACAGATAAGTTAACTGTGAACTACTATAAAATTTCAGTATTATAAAAATAAACAATAAGCTAACGATGTACAGTCTGTTTTACATTTTTGGGATAAGTGGAAATGTGAAAAGATTATTGACAACACTGAGAAAAGTTTATATTGTCTAAAAAGGCGGTAATTTATTTTCTGTGAAATTGTGTGATCATTATATTACTGTGATATATATATTCGTTGAGTTTTATAAAATATAAAGAAATGGTATTTCCTTCATAATTATACACTTCTCAGTGTAATACGTATATATATTCATATTTTTTCATTCGACATTTTCATTTCCTTGTTATTCTTTGAATCTGTTTTCGTAATAGAAATAAGAATATATTATTATATATTTGTGTTCAAAATGATGAGAACCACATGCTATGATCTACGAATGTCATTTGAAACATAAATACAATTGTATAGAAACAAAACATTTGTTTATAATCACATAACCTATTTTGTTTAAATGTAACATGACTCGCGAGTTTATTGCTTTTCGTTGAGGTGCTGTCGATAAAATTATCGATGTTCATTATACTATGAAAAGTTGGGTACATTATAAGAATGGAATTTACGATATGTTTTTATAGATATTATTATTTTATTATATGAAAAAATCTTATTACTATATTATTTTTATAGAAATCTTCGAATTAAGACATTTTCATTCTGGGAATGAGAATGGTTGATCTGTTTTGGACGACGGGTATATAGTTAATATCATTCATATTTGTTTATAATTTCTACGTTTATTTGATTATGTTGTAAAATGTACGAGTGCAGTTATACTATTTTTCTAGGGAGATATCAGAATACATTTTATTATACGTTCTGCTACGGTACATACGGCGAAAGGCAGTCGTCGCTCAACGGACCGGCGTCGATGTATTTGGTGCTTGGTTAGAGAAAGACGACACAGAAAATCAGTAAATATGTGTGAGAGTTAAAATTGCCGATTATAACGGTGACCGACGTTCACCGTTGTGTGTAGATAGTACCATACTGTCAATTATTTTATCATTTTTTGCCGTTCTTTACAATCATTTTATCAAGGTATCATAACAACAGGCAATCCTGTAGTATGAATTCTAAAATTATAAGTTTCTATGTATTTCTTGTAATATGTCTTAGTAAATAACACCAGTTTGTAGACTCTTTACTACAAAAAGTAGTGTGCTATAGTTAATGTGTTACTATAATATTCGTCAGTTTGTAAAATAAGTGTATTTAACAGTTTTATGTATTTATTTTTAAGTTTTATAATATCATATTAAAATTTGCGTTCGGTGAGTATAAATATGTAGATAGATTTTGTATAATACATTTTTCAGTTCATATTTGTATTTTAGTGTTATCTTCAGCATACCGAGAACCAATTTTTTATCGCAAAATTCACGATTTTTAAAATTTTTACTTGCTCAAAAATAAAGGTCTCAATTTTGAAATATTTTGAAGTATTTGTCAAATAACATTTATTGTAAAACGTGTAGTGTTATGCTAGTCATCGATAGCTTTTATCGAATATTCAAGCTGACGCAGTGAACTTCGTATCACCTAAAATCAATGTTCTTTATTCTCGCTAAAACTAAAACCGTTTGACCGATTTGATTTTATGTACATTTTGATTAGCTAAATCAATCCTAATCAATCTTCCAACTTCAATTCGTTAAAATTAATAGTATATATAATAAGATAGTATGCTAATAATATAAATAAAAATATAGTAATGATAATAATAGCCTTCTATTCAGTTTAATTTAACATATTTTTTTGCACAGTTTGTAATAAAAACTTACATCTAAACTAAATCTTTATCTAAATAATGTCATAAAAATATAATATCAAAAAATTAAATTATTATATCTATAAATTTTTGTATGTGTCGTTTATATAAAACGTTTTTATCTGTGGTAAAATTTACCACTTTTTCTGTATACACTTGTCATGTCTATACGGTCTATAATGGAAAGTCAACCTTGGCACTTACTTTTGAGTTGACGTTAATTTTTGACTTTCGTTTTTTTTTAATTGAGTCATTAATGATGATCTCATATTTATAACTACATATGTATTTACGTATTAACCCTTATTTAACTAGTATTTTTATTGAAATTAAGGCAAAGTAACTGTGTTGATCCTAATTGTAAGTACAACCCAAAAATGCTGATAAGCATCGATCAACCAATTCATCGCTGTTCGCCGTTGTGATGCCGATCTTAAAACTGGATATAAACAAGCTGACCCGGAACCCGAGATACACGCATATTTAATATCACATAAAACAGAAGCGAGATGTATCGAATGTACAAAATCATTTAAAAAACAATATCATTTTAGTTATATATGTACAGACT
Source organism: Actias luna (assembly GCA_039707435.1). Classification (NCBI taxonomy): domain Eukaryota; kingdom Metazoa; phylum Arthropoda; class Insecta; order Lepidoptera; family Saturniidae; genus Actias; species Actias luna. The sequence goes on along the minus strand of JAZHAC010000006.1, from coordinate 6,741,057 downwards.
GTTACAAAGAAAAGTTACGTTTATTTTATTATAAATTATTACGTAAATATTAATAGATAGCAGTAAACATGTTTTTACGTAGGTGTCGTTTATGGGTCTTCTTCCATTCGCGGAAAATATTTTATGTAACATCACCAAAACACTTTTTTAGTCAAGTTATTTTCTTAATAGAAAAGATATAAACGAAATTTGAAACTTTACTTGCTTGCATTTTTTTGGACTCAATCAAGCTGCTTATTGACTACAAAGAAATACCTTAAAATTAAATATATAATTAAAATTGTAAAAAATCGATCTTAAGACTTTAGTAAAATATAGTATGTAAAATACGTTTAAGTATATACACGCTGTGCCTGCGACTTCATTCGCATGGAACTGAAAATTATTTAACTAATTTGTTGCCTATGTTACTCCGGAATAATATAGGATTTAGATCATGAAAGATTTTTTGTAATCGGTCGAGTAGTTTTTGAGTTTATTCGTTACAAACAAAAATACTAATCTTTCCTCTTTATAATATTTATTATATAACGTAACTTTTTATTTGTGGTATGGAACAGTGAAGACATACTATCTTACGGAACTAAATAAATAGTGACCACTAGGATATCATTAATGCATATACGTTGTCATATCATATCCTGGTTGATTCCGAAACGTCTAGTTAAAATTACTATAAATTATTAAGAATTGCGTAAATCGCAGTAGTGTAGTTTTTCATTTTTTGCTAAGTACTAACGACGTAGTCTTCATATAAAGAATATCAATATGTATAATATAGATGAAAATTGAAAGTGCATTGGGAAATAATTATCATTTTCTATGACTAACTACTTTTAATATATAAGTAAAATGTTGAGTTGTAATCCGGTTACAACGGGCGATCAGCTCTATCGCCTAGTTAATGATAGCTTCCCTAATAGTCTTACTCTTGGGAAAATTCGCATCGCACGCGTAAACCGACAATTACCCGACGCTGGCGCCACTGATCTATTACTGCATGTCACGGATATACTTATGTACCAATATATTCCTTGTTTATCTGATTATAATGTGATCAAACTTAATAGTCAACGAAGATCGATTTAAATTCAACCTCTAGCATTCTCTACGTGTTTGAGGATGATTTCGACATTTTAGGCTTTAGATTCGCTGAGCCAATCTTCTTGCACAACTAATGCATTTGATAAAAGCCATTCTATTTATCAGTGTCGTCTCTTTATAAATAACAATTTGTTATTTTATATGTAGGTAAATATTTTCGATGTGTTCAATATATTAACTTATAGCTTAAAATATTATTTTTACTCTCTGGTATGACCATTGTGGCGCCGATATCTACGAAGCCTACGATTATTTTTAGATTAGAAATGGCTTAACCGCTTTACGTAATTACGTTAGTCGCATGCTCGGCTAGTTCTGGAGTGTTTGCGGCTAAATATAGGCACAGAGGTGGTGTATTCAATTATACCTTATTATCGCTTGTTTAGACTAAAAGCTTGGGTATTTCTTATTACACTTACTATATTTATAGCAGTTTCTTTAAGAAAGTGTCAAGATATTATGAAATTGAAACATGCTTGAAATTGAAATATGCTACGTAAATTGTAGACTGAAAAATAATATTCCTTGCATGCGTAATGTTGCGTGCCGGTACTGATAGTTAAGTAAACTATAACATTCCGATACAGTATACCATAACATGCCACAAATTACAGCGTTTTGATCAGGAAACAACAACGTCCGTTGACCATTTTAACTTTTGAAACCAGGTTTGCGTTTGTTATATTTTATTCGATTACCGATGTTAAAAGTCCTCTAATTCGTAAGGATTAACTTACCTTAAACATTATTGTATTAAAATAACTTATAGTGAATAATTATTGATATGATAAAGTAGTTGTTAATCATCGTTTTGTCTTTATTGCTTGGTTTATTTTATAGTACCGCGGAAAAGTGATAGCATTCTGTTTTAAGGAAAGTTTAGTAGAATCCTAATACATCAGTGGATTATCATCAGTTAAATAGGCAGTTGTTAGTCATGCCAATCAGTAAGCTTTCTGGTAGGTATACATTACGAGTGCAAAATCGGTAAAGATCGGTAAATATCGGTAAAGAAACAGCCTTGTGATGGATTTATTATCCAAAATAGTTCTGTACCTATTTGTATGCAAATATGGTGTCCTACCATCCAGTAAGTCTACCAAATCTGGCAAGCCTACTCAAGATAAAATTCGCATATTTGGACTTCAAAAGATATGTAAGTAAAGTAAGTGGGCAGGACAAAGTCAGCTTACTTGATTCACTAGTAATATTATCAAACATTAGATTAAACAAGTTATAAGTTTAGTTGTCTGGTTTCTTTGGGGTAAGTATTTTTGTTAAACCATGGAAACACTTACAAACTTTAAATCTTTAATATTTCAATGATTATTGAACGAATTCTAGAAGTAAAGTTTTTATTTTTTTGTGAATTCGTGGTTGTTGTTTTTAAAAAATGTAGATACTTCTTTAACTACTACAGAGTCTTCGCAAAGATGTCTTTTTACCGCATTACTAAATAGAATATTACATGCAGAGTCATATAAATATAAAGAAGACATCAAAGATGCAAAAAAAAACCGACCTAATTCGTCACTAAATAATTACAAACGATGACATACTTTACTCTTCGGAATAACGTCAATTTTGTAGAATTGAATGTAGAAAGTCTAGTTTTTCAATCTCGACAAGACGACCTCTTTATTTGTTTTTTGGAAAACTAAATATTCACGTTTTTAAGTTTCTCACTTTTCTGTATAAGGGATGAAATTTGTATTATTATATGATGGCACTTTATATTATCATTACAATCAGTCACTGCGAGTAATATGTACCATATTAATTATTTTGATATTGTCCTATCAATTCAATTTACGTAAAACTTTCTCTTTCTCCCAGTTTTTTTGTTAGCTCTAAGAAAGGCTGTCATTCAAAATATTTTCACTGTCCCCCAATGTCATGTGATGTTAGTAATCTTACTTTTAAATTTAAATCAACTTCGACGTTGATTTATAAATCAATAATTGACCGTATCAATGGTATGAGATTTCAGTCGGCGGCGTCACAAAATAATGACAAAAAAAATCCTACTAATTAGCCGTTGGTCAGATTAGATCCTGGTAGTACCAGGTATCCGCATCTTGACGTGTGATGTAAAAAGCTTTCAGTATATCGTCGGCGTCGTAAATTTCCGTTGACCCAGATATGACGTGATTAGAAATGTACGTACACGTAGGTACATACGTCGATCGCGTGTAGCGAAAATGATATTTTTTGCTAGTGCCAATTGATCTGTGATGAGACGTCTCGTATATATGAGATGCGATGCGACATCCGCAAGTGAGAGTTATGCTGCTTGTCACCGAAACTGGTATTTGTACATGTAGCTAGATTGAATGTAATTATTTTTACTAACCGACCCATGTATTGATATGTCCGGTATATGTCAGCAAAAGTGTAAGTGAGGTCGTTCATTAAACCCTACGGTATAATATATAACAGTTAAAAATACTTATGTCATACACTTTGAATGTATTACGTTCGGTACTAACGTGTTTTTCTTTACGTCACTAAATTAATTCTATGATAACTGAGGCAATGCTTTACACCGTTAATATTTTCACTATGTATACTAATATTATAAAGTGGAAAAAGATTCAACGCGAACGAAGTCGCAGGCACAGCTATACCAAATAATTATTAAGTATCGTGTAAGTAGTACATACTTAAAGATTACATGCTGTTTTGAATAAATTACATTTATTTTTAGTTAATATTGACTGTAACATGGTAATGGTTCACAATATGGTAAGAATTCATTGGGAGGATCCATCAAAGGTTCTCCGTTTATATTGACCTACGAATGTCACGGTAAAGGCCGCATGTTTTTTACCCCTTTATTTTTAGTTCCCAATTAATTCTAACACAGCAAAAATATAAAAACTTTTAGGAGTAACAGTCAATAAATGGACATTTTCAAATGAAAGATTGTGTGAATAACAAATTACGTTATGAAAGAATTTGTTGTTAATTATAACATGGTTTATTTAATATTTGTTACAAATTGTTAGCTTCGTGATGACATCATTTCAATTATATTAAATTTTAATTACAAATCAATATTGTATATTAAATTAACATTTATTTGTTTTATACAACTAAACATATATATTATAGTACGAGTTCAAAACACACATTGAACTCATATGGCATCTCAGCTGGACTTAAACAATTTACTGGTCGCAGTAGCAGACAATACGGGGGCGGGTGAGCACTCCACGGGCTAGAGGAAACTGCTTCGAGTGAGCTAGGTCGTTCATCGACCCGCCGTCTCGTAGAATCACACCGCAGATGAGATTGTTTATACGAAATCATGATCTAAACAACATTTGACTACTTCGTACTATTCCATTGTAACCGCATGTAAATGTAGGTTAAGGTTTACTCTTATAGCTATATATAGCTCTCTATATTGAATCTATAGAAGAACTGTTGTTATTTAAAAAAAAACTATATTTTTTATATTTTAAGACAGTTTCTTGCAGTGTTTTCTCAGTATGTAGAAAGTAATTTCTGAATAATTTGAGATCCACGAAATAAAATTGTTCGAATTTAAAAAAATCAACTTCAGTTGTGTTGATTTTTTGTTCCCGTGCTTGATCATAACTTGCAAGTTATGCTAAATGTTCAAATATTGATGATTTTAAATGGTAATAAAAATGATCTTTTTTAGGCCGAACACAAAATATTTATTAGAACTTTAAATTATATCCACATTTTTAAACTTGCGATTTCCTTTGTTAGTAAATTTCTCGAGAGTCGGTGTTAAACATATCAGTATTTTAATTGGAAGCGATGCCTTCTCTATTCTCCACCTTAGTCGTTTAAAGTCATTACTCCGCGATACACTGTATTTTACGATGGTGGATTTATTTTATTTTTTGTTTAATTTTAAAGCTTGGAAGGGAGAATGCGGATCGCAGGACACACGCGGGCGCCATCCAGTCGCGCCGCAAGCAACTTTCTACGCTTGCGTCTAGAACGGTCTTAAAACTGTAATCTGCAGATTGACTTACCTTGGAGATGGTTACGACAAGCAAATTAAAATGCACATTAATGTCAATAATACTCAATTATCTTTCGAGAAATCTCTTGCACCTAAGTAAGCTATAAATCTCTCCCTTTGTAACTGCATAAAATGTTTTACCGACATTCAGCATTTACATGTCGTAGGCTTTTATTATTCATTTACGTTTCATTTAAATACCTTTATTAAATATTAGACTTTAACCAATAATTTATTCACAATAAAATTTTTCGTATTTACTGTATTACATTGCAGTCGCAGTATTGTATATTTAAACAATACTATATTTTAAAAATCTATGTCACCCGTAGAGCGCATTTCTAAAAGTATTTTGCAATTGTTTACAAATTCGTTAAGATTAAAGTGAGTCCGTTTAACCTTGTAGACCAAAGTTTAATAATTAATTCATGCAATCCGTGCATTGAAATACAGAATACATCGGTTTTTGTATATTAGTTTAGTCGACAAGTTGGTATAAAATAAAAATACTGCTCTTAAAATTATGTGTAATAGCTCATTGGATCCGGAATGAGGCCTAGAAAAAGGTACCAGAAACGTGTATTAGCACATAAAAAATTGTAAAAGTTATAAACAAATCGTTTTTCGTATTATGAACACTTTCATGACATGAAATTTTACACTTATTTTTTTAACAAATTAAACGATTGTTAAGTAACAATATTTACTCGAACACCCTTCTTCATTGTCAATGAAAAATTTGTTTAAAATATATGTCGTAAAAATTTTGCGCTTCGTTGAGCCTTTCTTATATACATATTTAACAAGATCACGCCATAAAAGTTAAAAAAATATTAATACCTAGTTTATAATAATTTTTGTACATGAACAATAACTGAAAAATCCATGTAATATTGCTAAAACAATTAAATTATTATAAATAATGTTTTTTTTTTTTACTTTTATACTGTTTAATATTATTTTATATTTTTTTACAAAATATTCAATACCTTAAAAAATTAATCAATATGTCGTACTCGTTTTTGACACCGTCCGCGCAACCTGAAAATGTCGCGCGGAGACCCATTTTCAGCGCTAAATTAAAATTATAAAGAACTAGCTGACCCGGTGAACATCGTGTCATCTATAATCTATGTTCTTTATTCTCGCCAATACTCAAAAACGATTTGACCTATTTGTATATTTTTTTTTACATTTTGATTAGGTATGATCAATCCTAATCAACCTTCCAACTTCAATTCGTTAAGATCAATAGAACTGGCTATATCTAATATCGTTTCCACTTTTCATTTCTTTTGGTTATTTAATGAAACTTGTCCAATGAATTAAATATCTTTTAATTATATGAAATTTAAATAAAGTTAATATGATGCTTATTGATAAACTACGTTTTTAGTTTCTTTTTCTGGTGCGTTAAAATACATTTGTTTTATCCAACGCATGAACAGGCGATATAAATTCGTCCGTTCGCAAATCTGGAAAACTCCAAGTTGAGTACGCAAATTTTCAACGACTGGTTTTTTTATGAATTAATAATAAAATGACTACGTAACCACTCCTGTTCAGGTTATTTAGTAGCCCGTAGTACTTGCTTTATATTTATTTTATAGTGTAGTGTTTTGGTATATTTGTTCTCCGCGGTACAGTGAGATCAATCAATGGAATTAATTTCATCTGGCCATATTTTATCAACTAACCACAATAAAATACACATGTTGAAGACTATGTTTTTACCATTAAACAGAGTACATCCAACAAAATCTACTTTTAATAATTCATTTTAATCTCAGTAACTCTCGAACACAATACAGACATACCAATACGACATTATTCTCAGTATCTGTCGCGCGCTGGTCATCAACTCGGTTAACATGTGAGGTGGCTCTTCGCACATTTGAAATAATAAGAGTAATTCGTTTACTCATTATTACATAGAATGAAAGTAAAACTAATTTACAACACCTTGGTAATTATCAATTTTTTTATAACTAATTAATTTGTATTTGTTTTAAATATTTAGCGAGAATAATAAACGCCAATTCATTTTTTTAAATAGATAGTTTCCGCACAGTCTTTTGTCCCATTCATTCTCTCACTATTTATATTATGATATTTCGAAAAAAAAAAGGTTCGTTTTTTCTTTTATACAAATCATGTATTGACCATAACGAACACAATAAAAAATAATTATCCGATTTGGTGCAGTAGTTCGAAAATTATGCGCGTACATATATTTTAGCGATTCATTTATATCTATATATATATATATATATCAGTATTTGTGCAATCCGCGAATAAGTTATTCATATTTTCATACGCGCTTCCTGTATTTTGCGGCCATTTCGGCAACATAGATTTCAAAATCTATTCAGTTGACCTTATACAACAATGCTTCAGTTTATTCAACTGTACTAAAAAATGTATTCTTACGGTATTTTCTACGATATTTGTAGGTATTTATCTGTACGATATCCTCATATAAGTACTGAAGTGTAAGAGCTCCTGTTTCACTTAGCTGTCTTAATTTCCACCGGCCAAACATTTCACGATGTAGCGAGCTTTTTTTATTTAATATATTAATGGCTTTTGGGAACACGAGAAAAGAAGCAAAAATAAGGAATTCAACCTATTTTTTTTTTGTACGCAACTTTATAAAATATTTTCGAATATAATTATTAGTATTTATAATAGACAAGCATTTTGGTTATGCATCGAGGACTCGAATTCAAAAGTAGGTAGTTTAAATTTAAATCAATCCAATACTTATATTAACGTAAGATACTACAAAATAAACTATTAATAAAAATAATACATAACTAGATTTTATTATGGACATTAAAATGATACAATATGCGACTTTTGGATAATTATTCATTACGTTTTAAAAATCATTTGTTACGTAACAAAAATATGTTGATTTTTTAACGGTGCGCATAAAGGAACCCGAAATTCTGACATTTACTTTTAATGTATTGCTTTTAACACTCATATCCTTGTTTAATGAGTCAAAGTTATTCGGGTCAATCACGTCGATATTTTCTCTTATATTTTAAATAAAGTGTTCATTAACATATTAAATATATTAGCTACATTAATTATTTAAAGAAAAAAGAAGATTATACTACTTTATTTAATTTATATGTGATTTAGGAAGTTTGTGCAGCATACTTTCAATAGTTGATTAGAAGATGCACATTCATTTGAATTTTGGGATAACTCACCATTCAAAATGTACGATAATAATTATAAATAAATTTTAAACGAATCACGATATAATAAATTTTAGACATAACGTATCCAAAAAATCTTCATTGTTATTCATCGCTACAAAATTAATCTACGTACTTTTCTTAATTCTGTAGTATATTTTAAAGTCTGTCGACACATTTCCTAACACCAAATTGAAAAGTGATCTTCAAAAGTACCTCTAACAAATTTCGATAATAGTTGTTCGATATGGAATAGTTCGATAAAGTTGGGACTTAGTAATGTAAATTTCTTAAGAAAAAACTTGTGACGAATCAAAATTTCATCAAAAATTTAATATTGCTATAAGTGTGCTCAAAATTATACCTCATATACATCTTCACACTTATATTTGCTGTGTTTTGTTAGTTTTACATAAAATGCATTTGTTTCTTTTATTCATTTATAGCTTTGCCTGCGACTTTGTTCGCGTGGAATTAAAATGTTATTTAATCATTTTTGCCAGTTTTTGTACCTTTTTTCAATACAGCTTCGGTCCTATTAGTGGTAGTGTTGTGTTAAATATCATAAAGCTTTCAGCAATGACTGCTCTATCAAATATTTTTTTAATCCTACTGGTATTTTCTAAGATTAGTACGTTAAAACAAACACACATTTCCACTTTGTAATATTAATATAGATTGGCTATAAAAAATAATAAGCTTCACTATATTTCTGGCTTAAATTTTTTAATTATGTTCACTATAAAATACAGTAAAATATTCGGCCAGAGTGTTCAGAATGCGTTGATTTTTCGTTGACATATGTACAGACTGATTTATATTTGCTTAGCAGTGTGAATACCTTATTAAGTAAATCTAGACCAATATAATAACTAAATACGAAAGCTATACCCAAAATAAAGCTAAAAAATACGATAGTTGAAACATTTATTAGTATGTATCTATTTGGTATATTTAATCTCATCTAATTCAATGCTTTATTGATGTATATAATGAGGGTGTAATGTTTTGTTCTTAACTAGCTGGTCTGCTAAACGTTAGTCTTTTCAGTTTCACTTTGTTTCAACAGTCAAGTTAATATCCTGATCATAGCTTTACGTAGGTACTCTTAAAGTAATGATAAACCTTCGCATCGATAAAATAAATATGACCTCCATCAGTCAACTCATTTAAAATCTATACAAACAGACAAACATAAAAAATTTATGCATAAAGATTGACATACATCTGTCTTAATTTGGTATAGTTTTGAATTGGACGAACGCACTATACTTATATATATTATTTTCTTCTTTTTTTTTCGAGAAACCGACAAATAACCTTATTATTCTTATTCATATCAACCTACGTTTAATATACAGAAATATGTTAAATGTCCGTATATATCCAGTAATCACACGAAATGATAACGATGGGTGCCTAACTTGGATGCGACATACCATACACATGGCGAATAATATTTTATTTCACTTAATCCCCTCCTCTCCATTCCACAGCAGATCTACCCGTGCTAGACTACGGAGCCACAGTTTTACTATAACCTCCATCCCGACACGAACCGAAAAGTCAGAAAAATCTTATCTTTGTCTCACTGTAAATCCGTCTTCCGATCTGGGTGCTCCCTCCTTCCTATAATATTGGGTCTATTAAACGAACCTCGAAGAGGTATTTAAAAGGCCGGCACGAAAGTTGCTACTGACGGAGGTCATTTGCCCATACGGCAATCACTACTGTTATCGGACCGTACTGAAACTTACCATTCGGTGGAAGTACAATGAAGAAAAAAATGTCACTCTATTTCTCTTTTGATGTAATGTGCTATGGAACCAACCAGTATACATCTAGTTACGGAAAGGCTTGCAAGCAGACGACAAGGACGACCGTCGATGAATTGCTAATCTCTCAATTGTCGCCGTTGTTTTAAAATTATACTATGCTTACCGTCATTGTGCCGTGAATTTTGCCGTGTCATGATAAAAAAAGAAATATGCAATCGACGAGAATGAATTATAAACCTAATAGATCTAGTTAGAGCATAGTGTGTACCTCTTAATTTAACCATGAAGATATAATACTAGTCAAACTCGCTTTTGAGTTAATTATGGTGGAATTATATGGGTCCAATAATTTCCTTCTCTATTCGTTACTGCAACATAAAAGAAAAAATGATTATAAGCAAAGTAGTTATTTACTTTACACATCACTTTATATTTGTTATACTAATATTTACATTCATTACAAATATATAACTATGGGCATGATAAGTGGAACTATTTATCATCCGTAAAAACTAATTTACTACGTCTAACCTTGCTTGAAAAGCAGTTTTGTTTTAGGAGCAAATGTAAATCACTTCACAATGTAAAATTGTCTCACGCAGTGTTATGTTTCTTTCGAAACTTATCTGAATTGATTATTAACAATTTTGCAACCCAGTTATTACCTCGCAAGCGTGTCGTACGGAAATCTAACAATGGAATAAATAAACAAAAGATTGACGTCAATGCAAAATGCATGAAATTAGTTGTACAGGACATGACACATACGATGGATGCAAGACGATAAAACCGGAGCTTAAAGAAGTTACGAATATTGGTTTTATGATGTCGAGAAATAAGAATTGCATGTTCCGATTGTGGCGGCAGGCGCCAAACGTTGGCGCCAGCAGCGTTCCGGCCGCGCCAACCACGCTCACTGACCGCTTCCTCGAACCACGCCGTCGCTGGCTGACATTGTACATTTCGTTGATTCTTTCATATGCTACTTCATTATTCTTATCCTAAGCCATTAACATGTTTCTCTGACAGCTGAAATGCATTTAAAAATAAAAAATCTTCCACATTAATGAATCTATATTGATATTATAAATCAGAAAAGTCTGTTTGCTTGATTACGCTAATCTTAGAAAGTACCAGTCAGATTTCAAAAATTATTTTTGTGTTTCATAGAACTATCATTGATGAAGGATTTATGCTATTTGAGAGGCCTACCACCAAAACGAATGTTTTAAAAAACTTACTAAGAAGGGCAAAAATATCATTAGATAATTTTTATTTCCACGCAAAAATATTGCAGGCGCATCTAGTAAAGTATAATCCGTTTAATTCAATAATCTATTGCATTGTAGTTTAACTATCTAAATTTTAATTATATATGAAAACAGATACACGGGATATTATAACTTATTAATAGTAGGTATATAATTTGAAATAGTTTTAAGGAATAGATAAAATCGAAACAAACTTTATAGAGTCAAAAGTAAAAAAATAATTGCGAAGCTCAGAAAGTAATAATATTCAATTAAGTTTTACAACTTTTATAAGTTGGTGCTCTTAAATGAATTCAAAATAATTGAAAAATTCAAAACATGATACTTCAGATCGTAATCTATCTAATTTTTATTCTGGATTAGTTACATATGTAACAACAAACGTGGGACCTACATTGCGAGATTAAATATACATTCGTATCTTTTAGCATACACATTACACGACTCAATGCAGTAGACGGACTGTTAGTACGCTCCAGTTGCAATTAATCACATACTTTCTTCTTAATCGTTATTTGCTTATTGCCTTCATTTCCAGGTATCGAGATCTCAATATTTTTATATCGTTTGACAATTAAATTAGTTAAGATATTAATGTAGTCAATCCAGTCTAATATTCTTTAATCCAATTTTAAAATGATATATTTTACGCCACTTATAGAAACATCTGTGCAAAATTGATAATCGAACATTTATATCACGAAACTATGATATTTTTGATATATAATCATGAATTTAAATTAAGCTTTCGTTTTTTATTATATTATACAACAAAGTTTTTATTTGATATAATAGAGAATCTTAATCCTAGTAATATATTGGATAGACTTCTAAATTAGATTATTTCAGTTGTGTTGCGACTGCGTAAATCTTAGCCACATAACCATAGAATACAATATTTTACCTAGAAGTATTTAGTAATCATTTTCACAAGCGGTTGTGGTGATTGCATGTCATATGTACAAACACCACATCAAACGACGCGGTTTTATATTCTACGCTGATCTTCAATGATAATATGTTGAAACCATAGGAGTATGATGATTGAAATCTTTCTTTTAATCAACTCGCCAAAATACTTGCAACAAACTAAAAAAAATCGCCAGTCACCTACCTATGTAGTGTGTTAGACAGCTGCAAATAGTGCCTTTACTATTTTCAATTACCTTTCGATTACTTAACTGATTTAACTAATTACAATAATATTAGCTCTATTCGAAATTAGTATAAAAACTACATTAATAAATTCGTACATACGTATTTAGTTATACTCGGATTTGTGGAATATCGATATAATGTAGATTCGAACGGCATATATGAAGAAATTTGTCGACATTTACGTGAAAAACATACAAGCAAACTCAGCGCTTGAAAATGTTCGTGTAGTGTCATTGTTAATAGAAAAATTGTATTTTATATATTTTTCGGTGTTTGTAACCGCCAATAGTCTCAACGGTCAGGGAATAAGCCCTCGTTTTCCATTGTAATAAATTCATCACTCTGTAGTGACGTGTAGTGACGTATTTCCAGGGTCTTATCGAAAGCTGTGTTGGATCGCCCCGTAAACTATTACATTTAAACAGATATATGGTCACTGCTTACTTCAAAACTAAACCAATTTTGATAGTTGTAATAACGTAATGAAACCTGCATACAACATACATTCACTCACTCCTGGTCGTAAATTTAGACATACCAAATAAAAATTTGTTTGTTGATCCACAATCAAATTGAACACATCGAGCACTAAATCTGGTTCAGATTCTGTACTGCAGTTGACGCCTATCCAATATTCTAGAATAATAAATGTCTGATATAATATGCAGTACAATTAATACAGTGACTTACATTCCTTTCAACTTAGAAATTCTTAGTTGAATCCAAAATGATGCTATTTATAAATATAAATCTTTTCCTCTGCGCGTTGGGTTTTCCCAGACTCGGAACCGAAAGTATTTCGGCGAATCCTATCCGAGAACTTGCTTATTGATATTGAAGGTTGTTAACGTCATTGGCGTGACAAGACATTATGAAATTCGTATATCTAATCATACTTGATAATCCCTATTCCGTAGTCATTCGAATTGACTACATTTTTATCAATGAAGTCTTTATAGCAATACTTCTATTTGTAAAACAATTGCATGCTTTTGTTATTTAATTACCTTCCTTTTGAATATCCAGTGGAATCGACGAATATCGAACAAAAAAAAATCAACGTTTATTATGATGACATAATCGTGCGTCATCACAAAACGTAGAACATTTTATGCACGTATTTAAAATAGCAATAGATTTTTTTCTTAAAAAAAATGTATTATCGTGAATAAGTAATATTAACATTGAAAATTTAAAACACAAAGATAATTTGATACTTATTCAGAGTCATCAATATCCATCATATAAAGCATTGATTAGGTATAGCATGGGTAATTAATAGTTGATTTGCGCGTCCCAGATACGAGTGGTGCATCGCAAGCTGCGTCGGCGCCGGACATAACTGTCCACTGGCAGTTGTCGTCAGTAATTTTGCACGAATAAAACATGTAACCAATGTAATTGAGAATATCATTTTACATGAGTAATGTGTTCATTTATATCATTGTAATTGTATGCGGTACAATTATATACAATAAGATTAAAATGTGTTTGTGACCTTGTTACTTATCGTTTTTCTGTAAAACATTTTCTCGACGAAGTTCTAAGGTCGCAGCACATAATTTCACATTGTTTGCCTAATAAAAATGTTTCCTTGACTGTGCAAATATGTTAACAAAAAATATGGTAATGAACAGTTTTAACTTATTTACATCAAACACATAAAATCAAATAAGATCAGTAATCGTTACAATAGATGATTACTAATTACATATTACAAATATAAATTTAAATAAGCACGTATAGTTCAAAAGAATAGTATTGTTAAACTATATGATATTTTTTACATATAATTATTATATGGTTTAGTAAAATAATGAAATATATTTATGTAAATGTAAAATTGCATAAAGCTCAATGCATTGCTTGTATCGAACGCTTAAGGGACTGTTGAATGATCGAACGTCAAACAAAAATAGGTCCAACACAAAGCGGTATAACTGTAAATGAGATGAAAGCTCCACGTAAGATAAGATGACATACGATTCCTTTCTTCACACTTTTCAGGTTGCGGCAATCAGCATCATGTTTATGTACCATATTAACTACAGTAATAAGTTATTAATCACCAGGAATCTAAATTGTTGATAATGACTATAAACGACGTCCGTGGTCGGCGAATGTTTTACTAATTTTGGTACGTATCGGTTACGTCACCGTAGCGAACTTACTTGAATTCCAGTGCTTGCATATTTTATGCAAATAAAATGAAGATTGCAAGACAAGAAACAATTGGCATCAGTTTCGGTCTAGACTTGAAAAAGTTATTTAATGGACACTTTACGTGATGTTTAAAGTAAAAATACGGTTTCTCTACAATATCTATAGAGGAACTAAAATATCGTTTTCAGAAATCTATTGCGGACTCTTTATTAATATATTTTATGAATCTTGTTAGAATTCATCCCAAATAAAATATAAAAATGTATTGGAAACGTTGATGACTGCTAAATGGGTCATCTGGGTACCGTTACATAATTTGCAGGAGAACATCTGATGAAAATTGATTTATACAATATGATCGAAGGTATTAGTGCGAGGTTGTGGCGGGGAGTGTAGCGGTGCGCGGCGGTTGTGCGCGTGCGACTCTCACCGCCTTATCTCTCGCGACCTCCGACGGACGCGCACGCGCACCGCTCTCCACACCTCCCGCCTCCCGCGACCGCGCCGTGCCGCGCTATGAACTCTTCTCGATAACAAACTTATGTGCTTGCTTACATAGATATTTTTTGTTATCGGTGTGTAGAACGCAGCCCGGAAATGCGCGAGTGAACCTTAGTAGTTTCCATTATAACTTGTTTTATAGACAATATAAATATCGCTTAGTTTTCTAAAAGTTTAGCTTAACAAAGCAACAGGACTAACGATGGTTTCTGAGGGAGCTCTACCCGTGGTGTGGTGTGTACGGGACAATCAGCTTGTGCCGCACCAAGTGTCGGGAGTAAAATTACAAGGAGCTGTTACTGGAGCACATATCGCAGCCGTTACAGATTTTCTTCGAATGGTTGCGGGAACTCCCATTGTGCTACCACATACAGCCGTCCCTGAAGATGTTGAAAATGACATTAATCAAGAAAAGGAGAATACTACACGGAGGAGAAAAATGTCGATGCAAGTCGAAGTGCCTTGCGTTTTTCTCTCAGAAAGTGCCTTACAAAAAGCGAAAAGTCGTAGTAATTCACGTGAAGAAAAGGTAACGCTTGAAAATTGTAATATACCTTCCACAACCAAAAGATATTTAGAAATAGATAATAAATCGTCATTTCTTAGTTCTTCTAACGTATTAGAAATAATGGAATCTGAATACCATGGAGTAAACAGAGATAATATCAAAACGCAAGCCATTGAAAACTTACTTACGAGTGTAGATAACTATCCTCAGAGAATAACTAGAATAATAGAGCTAGATAACTTAGATTCATCAAAAGGTGAATCAGAAAAAGATTGTACTCAAAGGATTACTAGAATTATAGAATTTGAAAATGACAAACCGCCTTCACCAGTCTCTTGCTTTGACGGTGAAAATGAAATAACGCAACGGATAACCAGAATTATTGAATTGAACGAAGATAACTCATTTTCAACGGTGACAAGTAATATTGAAAACGAAAAAGATAGCCCCCAAAGATTATCTAGAATTATTGAACTAGAAAAAGAGAACAATTTTCCTAGTATGGCCCGAATAATAGAAATGGAAAATAACATTTCGAACGAACGAAGAATCTCACTGACAAATGAACGAGAAACTGGCGGTGGCAATATTGAGAACTCTGTTGAAGATGTTACTGTTAGGTCTAAATTTTTAAACAGAAGTGCACCTAGGTTTAGTCTTGACTCTTCATGCTCCGAAAACTCTTATGTGAATATTGACCGTATAAAGAGTTTGACGGATGTTAGGAAAGAGGACATTTTAGAAGGTGAAGTAAATTCAGAGTTTTTGACAGCTTGTAAGTCGAACCGGTCTCGGTTTCCAAGAAAAAAAAATTCTGTATGTTCGCTCGGCTCCTCGGATTATGATGATGAAGTAGATGTTATATTTAAATCTAAACCAAAATCTAGTCAATGGGTTAGTTTGGATTGGATACCTCCACCACCCAAAGAGGAGCCAGTAATTACGCAAGTGTGTGATAAAAACGATTTCATAAGTAAATGGATCGCTGATCAGAACTCTCAAGAGTCCATAATAATTGCTGACGAAAGACGAAGAAGCCTCCCACCAAAATCAAACGAAGTTTACCTTCAAAATATGAGGAGGTTTAGTGATGGCCTACAAATATGTAAGGAAGATGCGGCAAGTGACTCTCCGGCAACAGTAAAATGGAGATGGCATGACATAGTCAAACGTCATATTCAAATATTAAAAAGTGATAAAGGCTTTAGGAGACAAAGAGGTAGCTGGATGAGAACAGCCAGACGTTTGTCCGGAACAAATGTGAATAATAAAAATCTAGATACTTTACCGAATGATACTTACATAAAATTGAATACTATGCCGTAAGTACACTTATTTATATTTGAACCTTCTATATTATTTATTTAAACTTATCGTAATATATTTTGATTATTTGTCGTTGACTATACGTATAAACTTCTACAGACTACCTCACTAAAGTTAAGCTTTTTGTAAGTACAACTGATTACCAACTAATCAACGGTCCGTCGGCAAACCATAGCCTTGTGTTAATCATTTTCATTATTATACGATGTGTTGTTCCCTCACACTAGTCTTCAATCTTGTACCTATGTTTATTTTTCTAGTTAAGATGTAATGAATTTTAAAATCTTGACACGAGGACGGTCGTTCTGTGCAATATATCAATGATGCTATTTCTGGTAATAAAATATTGTTACGTGGTGCAAAATAATACATACGGAAAACTTTTAAAAAATTTATATTAAGTGTGTACATTATTGAAACCTTTTTTATTTATATTTAGAAATAATCCTGTACAGTGATTTAATTTTTCTAACGGTAAAACTATAAAAATCCTAAAGTATACAAATAAGGGCTGGTTATAATGTGTGCATGCTATTTTTCGATAAGAAGTTGACTAAGCTCCATAACGATATTTTTTCCAATTTTTACAATAACATAATTAGCTTATTGTTTTAAATTACTGTTTCCGCTTTAAACAAAATCATATCGATCTTTAATGGTTACGTAGGTGTATACGGTAAACGTTAAAAAGTGGATCAACGTACTTAGTGATAAGAGGCTATGTTACGAGATCAGGTTCGGGGCACACACTTCCGCAAGGCCGTTCGATTAGAATGCAGGGAGCTCGCGTCCAAGGCTACGGTTGCGCGGTCGGTCGGTGCACTGTCTTCCTCTCCGCAGTTCGGCAAACGGAGCCCGCCTCAGGAAGTGAGTCGCGAAGGTGACGCTCACGAAATACAACAGCCTATCAATCGGAAGCGACTGTGCTTTGAATTTTTGTCGTACCTTTGTTCACGAACCACATTTCCGGAATCCTCTCCTCATATATAATTGGGACATGAATATATGTATTAATATTCGTCGTTGTTTTTATTTATATGTTATTGTTATTTTTATAGAACTCAATATACAACCACAAATACCATCTTATGCATATCTTTTAAATAAATATACAGATAAAGGGGTAAATATATACAAACAAATATATCTTAAATTAAATATATAACCTGAAATATGATTCAGATAACATTTATAAATATAATAAGAAAAAAAAAATTTGTCTCAAACCATTACAGCTTGATTAAAATGTAGTCGTATTACAATGGTCGTCTCGATCATTTAGACAGTAAAACACCATCAAATACTACATCCGTTACCTGCAGCTTGTATAGGCCAACTCTCTGAGAATACAATAACGTTGTGTTCAATGTGCATCAACATTCCTATTGTACATAGCGAGCATATACGTTCTTTGGAAGGAACAAACACATTCATTTAAAAATATTTACTTGTCTTGTAGTTCTCACAGATTGATGTTCCTTTTGACTTCAAACCTTGACGAAAACGCCAATCCGTTTGAAGGAATCAATAATAACGTAAAATGTATAGAATACGTGACGTAATACTATAAATACTATGCGCTTATGCTATTAATGTGTATCTTTGTATTCAAAAGCATTAGTTGTCTGCTCGTTAGCATATGAGAAACAAATGGCTTAGTTCTGTTATTACGTGAGATTATACGTATGCTCAGATTCGAAAGTTCATTAATCAATAACCTATTGTAACACAACACATGGTAATATTTCTTTTTTAGATAGGAAATAATGAGGTACTCAAAACATGACTATCGCTTATTATTACTTAGGAAGTAGTAGGTACATAGCAATATAATTTTTGAAGTGCAATAATGATTGTAAAATAATGTCACTAAGATTATATTGTCTATAAGTGTTGCAATGAAACGTGATGGCCCCAAATCAACTACGCTCGTTTATATGACAAATGATGCATGCCGATTTGGCCTTCAAATCTGAAAGAACTCTACCTACGCGTTTCTAATAATAAGTAACATAAGACTTTTCCTTGTCTTTTTTTTACTTATCATTAACAATCCGCCAAACGTATGTGCTACGTAGTATAATAATAATAATATTGTTCTTATAGTAGTGTAAAATTGCTATATAAAAAACAAATAACAAAGAAAATCCACCGAAGCTCATTAAACCACGATCAGTTTTAATATTTGCTGTAATAAATACATAATTTAATATACATATGGTTATTTTTTACAGCTATCGGTAAATATGGTATGAATACATGAATTATTCTAAATATAGTACGTGAACTTTGCCTGACGTTTTTTGCTATAGTAGTGTTTAGTTAATTTTTTATCCAAGTATCCATTTTCATTCAACAAGAATGTTTCTAATAGTTTAGAAACATCAAATTGCTTATAGTTATGGTTCGTTTTTTGGTTATGTTGGTAGGTTGGTAATTGGTTATGGTTCAGATTCATTCAATTACTTAACCATTTTCTTCATCCTAAGTTTACTTTTCGGCACTAAATCAACGATATCTTCAATAAATGATAGCAAACCGATAACAAAGGACTTCTTGATCGTTATAAAGAATGACTGTTGCGTTATAATGAGGGTCTTTGTATTGATTCTTTATTAATATTATAAAGCGGAAAAGTTTGTTTGTTCAAACGCGAAAATATTAGGAACCACCAGTCGGATTTCAAAAATTATTGTCGTATGTGATAGACCAATCATTCTGGAAGGCTTTAGGCCATTGAACTTCTCGCTACCATCAACAAGAGCAACGCTTTATTAAAAAAAGTTACAAAATCAGACATTTTTTTATAGTTCCACGCGAATGAAGTCAAACGTAAACCAACCGATCCGGATTCTACGGTATAAAGACTTTTTTGTTATAACAAGGAGTTACGCTATATTAAAGAGTTTACGCTATATTAGAAATTAAAATGTGTTATTTAATAAAAAAATATTACTCAAATGCACTTTGTATAAAAATATACATATATGTACCAAAATTGATCAACTACTGTAATTGTACACTTTCACTATACCGAATGATTTAGGTTCCGTATCGTATCGTGACGTCTCAGTGCTACGTATAGCGTTAAAAAATTAGGTTCTCGTTTTTTGTCTCATTATCTCATATTTCACTTTCTAGTCAAGTGATGTATGTATCGATTAGAATATTTTACAAAATATGTACATTAATTTTATTACAATAATACGAGTATTCACCAGTAGGGCAGTCGATTTATCAAAAGTTTCTTTTTCTAATTCTGAAGTTTCTCTTTTGTAGAACGTTTGAGACTAAATCGAGAAAAATAACGCATTTCTTGTCACGGATCCCTAACTCATCACCTGCCAAAGAACAATACAACCGGTTTTTATGATTTTGTTTTTTTTTTCACTGTTTATGCAAGCAGCTAGCCGTTTGAATACGTATGACGCGGCGACGTTGATAATAGCCGTTCGTTGTTTCCTTTACTAAAACAAATTCGCGTTGATTTTATACTGTAAAATTTAAGAACCATGCATAATTTTAACTCGGTGTACAAGCATTATGTTGTTTTACGTTCCGCATCATCATGCCCTTAACAGATGAACAAGAAGGTAGTTATGTTTAACGGCTCATTGTCGACTTAGCTAATAGCTATCGCTACCAAAAGCTAACGTCTTCTACGACGTTTACATTTTAATACTGCCGTATAGAAGTTTCTTTTAGTATATTACACTTTGTTAGTGTTCTTTCATATAAATTACTGATTTGATAAATATCGAACTGTCTGATTATAATATTTACATTGAGTAAGAAGCGTACAGTATGTAAATTCATAATATTTTGTTTAATTAAAAATATTATCTACCATCAAGACAAATTGCAAACCTTTTTGTATATATTGCTAAAACTTATTCCGCTTGTAATTTAAAGATAACAATCCGAACTAAATATAATGTAACTAGCTGTGCCCGGAACTACGTTCGCGTGGAACTCAAATTTTATTTAATTGTTTTGCTCATTTCTATAACTGTTTTCAATAATGCTTTGCTCCTATTGGCGGTCGCGTGATGTAAAATAGGCTAAAGCCTAAGTAATTGTTGAAGTCCAACTAGTACTTCATAAGATTAAATAAACTTTCCGCTTTTAAATATTAATATAGATAATGTAACTTAAAGTTTCTCTCAAAATCGTTCACAAATCCATTACATTACACGCCGGAACGATGCGTGTTATCTAAATTGTATATGGCTGCTTTTATTTTCCTTTTGCCTTTTTAAATAGATAGTTTCTGTGAAAAGATTTATTTATATGCAGCCTAGATTATTATTTGAGTTCAATATTGACAAGAGCGTTCGAAACCTCAAAAATGTATTTTCTATAATCTTATGTTAGAAGTCCACTAATTTTTATACAAGCGTCGAAAATAACTGTACAAAAATTTAACTCAATTGTTACTCGATTGTGCAATCGATTCGCCAACCTATTTGACACTGAGTTTTTTTAATGCAGAATAATCGCAAAAATACAATACTGCCTGATAGTAGAATTCAAAAAAAAATAGCGGCTACCAAGCGATCTGCTATTTTACCCTGTCATATATAAAACTTACTACCGCGCAAATCTATACTTATATTAAAACTGTTACTAAACTAAATACATACATTAGAATGCTATTTTTTTTATATTAGAATTAAAATGTACTGTGTTACACCAAAAATAGACTAATTTTTAGGTTTCTACGTCTATTGGGGGCAGGAAAAAATGACGCAGTAAAGGAACGTCTTGACGGATTTTGATGTCATTTTTCTCCGTTCGGCGGCCTAAAACATGTGTAACTAAAAAAAGTAAGATTTAAGCTAAATTCCATCACCGTGAATGTGAACAAATATTAAAGAATGTATATTGTGTATACACATACCTATTTCCTTGAAAAGGCTTATATGTTTTCGGCGTTCTTTGTTAACAGACATCTCCGAGTTCCTTATTGTGAATTCATTCGATGTCGCGATTTGTATGACTGTTATCCTTATCTGTCACTTGTCAGAATAAGTAACGGGGAACCTATATCGCTTGCAAAAATACCGTTTCGTAATACAATTCTTTATTATCACGAATGGGGTTTTTAGACCATAATATATTTCAAAGGTTTAACAATCAAAAATTTATTACTTAATAAAACTAAACAAAATCTATATTGTTCCTTCAAGAATTAACATTGATAAACTCCTATAACAGATTAAAGAATTTATTGTCAGTGTAACATATATACTGGAACATGTATATGTTCCGTACGTTATTTAGGCTTTTTCAATGGCTTATATTAAAGTTCGGACAGTGGACAAAGTGTCTAGAAGAATTGCGAAAGTTGTCCTTGGTCTCTGGTAACAGGGGAATTTAAATTGTCGCCGTGGTCCGTTTTAGTCGGTAGTGATTGGTGATGAGCACGCGATGAGACACCACATGTCTCTCACGCCTTTGACCTGAGCCCGAGTAATGGGTTTGAATTTGTGCATTGCAATGAGCAAGTTCGTAAAGAATGGGATTTTAAACAACTTTAATAAAAAATATGTTTAAAAGATGGTCTAAGTGCCGCTAACGCGAGTGTAATCCCTTGTATATGGTGATTGCATTTAGTCGAACAAAATTGTATACATAAACAATAAAACTCTGTAACTTAATGTTTTTTTTTTATAATTTCAACTAATGTAGATACTCATTACTTAATGCAATTTTCTTATCTGCGGTGTAAAAAACAGTTTACTCTGAGGCCCTACAGTGTCTTTTAAATTGTACCTATTTCTTAAAACAAAAACAATATAACAATTTTCTTGAAAATACTTTTATCATTACTTATATATGTTAAACTATTTTAATCCACGAAAAAACTATTCCCAGTAAACTCGTTCCTTGGTGCACAATCTTTATTCTAAGCCGTTCTATAAATATCGCGACTACTAATCAGGATTTTTATATCTGTCACTTGGAGAGCCCGCTATAGGCTTGCGGTGTTGTCTTTTTTATAGTTAAGGTTAAGCGTTATGGTCACAATCTCACTTGATGTTAAGGGAAGATGTGGCCTAAGATGGTGGACACGCTAATCCTAGTAGAGGGACTAGCTCTCATGTATCGATGTCTTACGAGTTAATTGCAATTTCAATATAATAAGTTATTTATGTGTCGATTAAAAATGTTATATTTCACAGATCATATAAGAATTGTAATTGAGTAAAAATTTATGTAGTATTTTTTTTTTTCATAACAAAGAAATCTGTTTTGGTTATATACAAATGGAAATTAATAAAGTAAGTAAAGCATTCCTAAACACAATTTTCTAATTTCATACGTATGTTTTGCTTGAGTAATTGCATATTAAATAATTCAATTTATAATTTAGATACAGTTATTTATTTATTACCATTATTTACATAATAGAAAATAACAAATTATTGTACACAAAATTTCCCACGCTGTTCTGCGATTTAACAATAGAATCTGACTATGGGACCGCAATAGAGGCGCGAGTGAATTAAATTTATTCAACACGTTAGTTGGATGAATAATAAGACTTAAAAACGATAGCAGACCGATCCTACATAGGCCTAAATACCTTCCCACTGTTTAAATATTTTTACGTCTAGGGCAATATTTTATATGTTATTAATTATATTTTAATCATATACAAATGGTTGTTACAGTATTGTGTAAATTTATGGAATCATGGGCATTTTTTTATAGAAAAACTGGGTACTATAGTTATGGTAACTAATACGAAACATTATTCTATTCTCCTATTATTATCCTCCTATTATCCATTATTCTATCCTATTCAGCTACAATTATTACTTTTATTCTTTTAGACATGTATTCCACGAACTATTGCAAATTCTCCGAAATCTTCACTTCACGATATCACACCCAAATGATCGTTTCGATCATCTTTGTTTTTGAGTGCAGTTGATTTTGCTTATTCTAGCTTTGCAAACTTCCTATAAATTTTCAATCGGGTTCAGATATGGTGAATTGGCCGATCTAGAACAGTGATTCTCTTATTCTTGAATCATTTCCTCCGATTTATGGTAATGAGCAGTTTTTTTAAAGACTTGCTCTACTTTGGGGTTGGTATTTTTCAAGTTCCTCATACAAATGCTGTACTAACATGTATTTATATTATGCACTGTTAATCATACCATCGGTTGGCACCAATTTTTCAAGCCCCCGTGTGAGAAACACCCCAAAACATTTTTTAACTGGACGTTTTACAGTCTGGTCAATATGAGCTACAGGAATTTTACTTTGTAACTTCTAGACAAATAGAGCATTTTTCAGTAGTGTAGTTCCACTTTTTTCAATCCGTTTATTCATACTTTCTTGGCTAAATATCTACCCCGCAAGTTTAACTGCACAAACTTACTACTAACTGAATAGGGACTATACAAGCCTTCTTATATTCACATATATATTTTTAAAACTTAAAATATACAATAAAATGTTTTGACAGCTCTGAAGTGCGAGAAATATAAATCTTCAGGTTGAATCCATTAATTTGCACAATACTGTATTATTGATACGATGTCCACACGTTTTGATACCAGCCTGTATCATAGTCTATCGATTTTATCAACTTACGCAAAAGTAAACTCGTGAAGAAATCTCTATGATTTAGAAATGTTTACGCTTTAGGCAATAACTTCAAGTAATATAAAAATAGATTTATAGATTCCTCGTAATTTGTAATAATCAATGCGCCTGTAAGCTCTTGTGGTGCTTAATCCCGTATTATCCTGCACATAGAGTACTTAGTCTAGTAGAAAATCATATAATAAAAGGTATTATTGTTTATTAAACTGCAATCATAACAATTGTATATAAGTCATATAAAATAAGAGCCCTTAACATTTCCTTTTGCCAATTTAAAGTTTAATGGGAAAAATAAATTGAATACATTGAAATAAACTTTTCTAGAAAAAAACTTTTATTTCAACCTATTCAAATATTGCCTATTAAACTTGTAATACATAAATTTCAAAGCGCTGATAGCTCAGCTGGTACTATGTACGGACGACGCGTTCTTGGGACGTGAGTTCGAATCCACCTATAATAAGCTTGAGCTTTCGATAAAGGAAAATATCGTACTAAAACCCTAGCGTGGTGGTAGGGCTTTTTTCTTAATCCCGCCTAGCTAGCTGCCACCCTCAAATTGAAAATCTGCCGCCAAATATATATAGTTGTATTTCGGTAGTTGCATTTGAGAGCCAGTTCCTTCAGTAGGTTTAACGTGTCCACCATTTGGGCCACATCGTCACTCAACATCAGGTGAGATTTTAGCCCTAACGCTACACCTTAACTATATTAAAAAAATGTTGTGTTTAGTGGTTCTGTATATTTTATATAACACTTGGATTTCACATTGTCTACAAAATATATGGACATCTGAACGAAATTAAGATAGACGTCTGTTTCAATATATACAGGGTATATACAAATTATATACAATATAAATTAAACGAGAAGTTGTCGATTAAAACATGTCTAACAAATTAATTCACTGTAGATAAAAACAGTGAATTTGAAACGGTATAACCGATCTGAAAAAAGAAACCAACATTGGAACTCAAAGCATGTAAGTACATGTCCATCGTAAGGGACCTATAATTAGATTACCTATGGAGTAAGCCTACAGGAGCCATCCAAGACTGGCTTAGCAAAAAAATAGTCGCTACATTGGCACGTAAAGTTCGATGACCGGCGCGTCCCCTTAACTCGTTATTATAAAACTTAACCAATACGATGTAATCCATTCTGCTTAAGATTACATGAACCCTACCAGGGGTCAAAAGGGTACATTATATGTAGCTACTAAATGCATTTTTTAAACATAACGTTGAATTAATGCATTGGTCAAGTGAAAGAAATTAAATTATTATTTTTTATATTGAATTATTTAATGGTTACATTCAAATATACACACGTAGATGGTAAATAATTATTCTACTTATACTGGATTTTATTTCGGTACTTTATGTAAAATTTTACACTTTTCACGATTATGTTTATATTTACTCAACTGTGGCCTTGTTTAATCCTCTTGTTACACACGAAAAGTTATCATTGAACAAAGGACACCCGTGTCCTGGCAAGGTGACAATTAATTTTTTTTATTAAATAATTGTTATTCTTTATATTCCTTGGTACACATAGAATTATATATGTAACACATCTTCACCCTTAAAAATTATTTAATCATTCAATCATTCTACATTTAACACAGTATTTCAATACTTTTTTAAATATTCCAGTAATAATTCCAGTTTGCTACATGACCCAAACAGATAAAATATAATGTTTCAACCGTTTCACGAAATGATTCCATTTGTATTGTTTATAAAAAATGTATAAATACGGTAGTAAAATGTTTAATCGTGTCTGTGCTAACGTATTTTAATAATGCATAAATAATGTTTTTAGGTACCTTTTTATCATCATCATTGTTCATTTGGGGCGTCACGATGATAAAAACTTCTAGGAAATAGGTTACGTAGTTTTTACGTGTTTAAAAAAAAGCATTTGATTGAGGATCTCCTCTTCGCGTACACAGATACTGCAATGTCTACGTTAGTAAATTCTTTATAAATAATATTACTCATACTTATAAACCAGTTATAGTGTATAAAATGTCAAAAAATGACGCTAGACGGTTTTTATTTCAAGATCTAAAATAATTGTGCAAGTACTTTTTGCATAATATTTTTTGATAACACTACTCGAAAACTCGCAACTGTGTAATAGGAAATAAGAAGTTAAGCATACAAGAATAAGGAGTGCCAAGTTTATTTTATCTACATAATACATTCTAGACGAAGATTATTTGGTTTTTGGAGTATGCATCGACTTCAGATTGATATTTTAATTTTATCCATAGCGCGTAGTTAGCAATACAAACAAATAGGCTTTCGCAGCAGATAGTACTGAAGAGATCGAAACGTCAAGATTTCCTCGTGTATACGTCAATTTTCAAGTAAACAACAGTAATACAGTGCATGCAATAGAGTCGGAAGAATAGAAAATGCATTCCTTATTTATTTAAATTATACAAAGAGAAATCGTTCATTTTCTAAGAACTTTACGTACTTACCATGCACTATTTCCTATCTCTATATTGCATATTGATTAAATTTGAAGTGGTTGCCGTTAGTTACCTATCACCAATTACAGTAATAATGTGTCTGTAATTAATGTAATTATATATAACGCTTAAAAACCAGAATGTTATGAAAGAAATTTCCGACTCTTAACTTTAAGTAATTTTGTTCAGCCTACGGGTATTCATGCTTCCACGCTGGTTGACCACTTTACGTAATTCTTGTTGTCACATGTTTATAGAAAATTATAATGCTTTATAATTGTGTTGACAGTTATTTTTCTAGTACGGATTGGCAACAATTCAATTGTTCACATTGATAATTAACACCACTTAGTTATTTACTAACAGTTTTATGTATGGCGAAGAACAACTGTAGTAATTAGAAATTATTATAAAAGCAATCTTGTTTCGTATAGCAATATCATACCATGCTGATACTATGTGTAGAAGTAGTAGTGGTTTTTTGTTATCTAGATTTATTGTTATTTGATCTTCAATAACAAATATTAATTTGGATTATCAAACGAGGCGTCAAGTTAAACGTCTTTACTCATGTCATTTGTATTTTTAGTACACCTAATTTTTTTTCTTCTATTTAAACATCTGTCTATGTTGGCAATTAGCCATAACTATAATTCGTACAGTTATAGATGAACCCAACGCCTGACATGCAATATTCAATTAAAATATAACCATAAATAAATTAAAAATAATATTAACTCTTTTGAGTATCTTTTATTCGGTGCATTTTCTGTTAAACTTAGCAAGCAACCTAGGGTAACAATTTTGTTAGTTATGTATTTTATAACTGCCTTTCAAACCTTGTATTTACTTGTCACTGATATATCTAACACTTTTACACCTCTTAATGTCTAGACAATGAAGCCAGTCATATTTGCACATTGCTATTTGCACTTTCGAATATCTGCAATTGAAACATAGTAAAACAAATATAGCGGCGAATTAATTTGTTTACACAAACTTTATTTATACCTAAGTTATGATTGTACAGCTATGTCCCGTATTTTTGGCATTATTATTTTAAATACAGTTTGCTTTTACACCTAATATAATGTCACCATAAATTTATAAAAACAAATCTTGATACATTATCCAAATCTGACTAGACTTGAAAGCATTTATAAGGAATATTTCAACTGTTCTTAATTATATGTTTGTTTTATAACAAACTATATGATAATGGAAACCGGAGCATATTTATTATATTATCTAGATTTACATATTTTTTTGTCATATAACATTTATCGGTAGTCAATGCGGATTTACAACAATATGTTGTTAAGGTCAAACTTATCGACTAATATGTATGTATAATCATGATTCATGTTTCGGATGACGATTTCTCTCGCGGCAGAAACGAGGTCAAGGTCGCAATATCTGTCTGCGACACTTAACTATGTTGGATGTAAAAGTTTGCAGGTTACTGGATCACGATTAAACTTGTGGTTTCCTCGTGACACTCAAGTAGTGAAAATTTACACAAGATTCGTGGGATTTTTACAAATTAATAAAGGAATTCTAATAACGGTGCTTCTACAATTTGAATCGCATTGTTTTAAAAATCAGCGCTCCGGTTTTCCCATACATTGCCGAGGACTGTGTAAATATTGTATTTACACTTCTTTGTTTGTTTTCAATTGATTGTGCGTTAGAATAGCAATGTTAGAACCATTTTTATAGGCTATAATTGTGTAAATACAAGTGTTGCAAATATGAAGATAATATAGGACGTAAAAATAGTTTTTATTGCTATAATCCAGAATAAAATGGGTGAAATTGTACACAAATAGGTAATTTATTCCAATAGAAACAGCAGCTCTAATTTTGACTTAAAATCATTTTAAATTTGATTTCTACAATCTTATTCTTATCTATATTCTTACATACACTATTTATGTTTGTATAATAAATTTATGTAAATATTTATAAGAATTTGTGTTTATTAACTAATATGTTTACCGTTTTTACTTATTCTAAGTTTACAGTATCAACAACAGATTGAATGTATACTAAATAAACGAATAACTATTAATACATTTGTAGCTTGTGACTTTAATTTATTAATTAGTGCACATGCATTAGTGGGATCCTGTTCCTTGTGCGTTTTACATTATCAGACCTTCGGCTTTATCTAGCAGTAGCAGATCTATGACCCTATGGATGGACGCCCTCAGTGCGTGACGAGGTCTTGTTGAAGGCATTTTAGCGTGTTAGCTCGAGGTTCTGCCATCGTACAGTAGTTTTCATAGCATGTTACGACATTGTGCATAATAACTTTCCTGTGAGCTAGTTGATTTGATTCTTGATGACATTGTGTTTTTGACATTGATATAAATGTTCATAATTATTCTAGCAATTATTCTATAACTTATGTGTCCCTAAACATAATACAATTGTATTTATTGTTATTTTTTTTTTATTTAATAATTATATGGTATTTGTAACAAGGGGGATTGACTATATGATCTTTTTTTTTGTTGTAGAAAATAATTTTTTTACAATTTTCTTCTAACTTTGGCAATTTTGCCAGAAGATGTGTAAAGTGTATATTTTTAATATGACATTAATAGCCGATATATATCTCGATATCCGATATGTATCGTAACGATCTTCAAATTGAACTTAAGTCCATTGTATTACAGTAAATACCCCCAAGTTACAGGAAATTGAAAAATTAATTCTAAGTTTCCTATGCATTATAAATGGAAAACTTTCAAATTGGGAAAAAGGTATTTTTAATTGAAATTAAGGTCTCAGGTTAGTAGGTAAATTATTTTATTCTCCATATATAACAATATTTTGTTAAAGAAGCGAAAAAAAAGGTTCACAAAACGAATCATATACAATATACATACACATACAATAAAGTATAATAAAATATTGTTATCATAAAACCTATCGGTATAATTTAATACAAAGAGCCGTGTAACCATTAAATTTAATTGTTTAAATATTGGTGACACAATTATTTCAAGTATGATCTCATTATTCAAACAATAAAACAATATCAGCGAAAATTGTAGCACAATTCGATACAAGCTAAAACTCACTATTAACATTACTATAAATATGTAACATACGGATTGTAGATTGTTTAACTATCATCAAACATACAAGTAGTATGTTTTTAATATTTTCATATGTTTTACTAAAATTATAATGATTAATATTAATACGTCAATAAGCGCCCAAAAGTTAATTTAAAGTTATTAAAAAGTTATTAAAAGTTAAAGTAATAAAAAGCGCTCACAGTTAATTTTAGAGTGATATAAGATTGTATTGACTTAAAGTCTAAAACCGTTATTCACAAAATATTGTTGAATATTTTTACACTTAAAAAAAATCGTATTAACTTACGTATTCTAAAATTGAAATAGTGGTCGTGTAAGCTGTGCTGGAAATCAAATTTTAGAAGTTTTATTTTAAAGCACATATTAATATCATACACTAAATTGCTACAGATTTTACATATATGGCATCTTTTATACTTTCTCCGTTACACGTATTACTTTGGAACAAGAAATGTCAAATAATTTCAAGTTATATACTGCATAAAAAGCCTAAATTTCTGCTACGTTTTCATTATAACGACCTACAGCATGTTTACATTAACCAACATTAAGACTTGCTTATTAAAGTAATTTTGCTAATATCAAAGTGTTGCCTGGCCCTAAAAAGATGCCAATTCCTTGTTATAAACTCCGGGGAGTTTTTAAGACCACTACTTAAATACTAATTTTAATTTTATTCAACTTGTCCACAATAACTACGATATATCACACCAAGTGTTGCCGAAGTTACATAATATAAGGCCGATTTATATAGTTTTATGAATTCAAATAAAAACCATTATATAATCTATCAAGATCATGTCAAATACTCTCAATAATACCTTTTATATGAAATAAAGAAAACCTTTTTGAAATTTCTTTTATTATAAAGAATGAAATTTACTTTCAATATAAATACGTACAACAAAAACACAACGATCGATATAAAACACACTGAATCATCTGTTAATTACAGAGCAGAAACCCCTTTGTGCCTCTGTCGTGGAATAATCCATAGAACAATAGTAATCAATGTCCAATCAAGAATTTATCGGCACGAACGTAATCAAATTATTCAATCTCTGTAATCTAAGTATACAATAAGTCCTGTGAATTCCTTAAAATTGGTTTCTATTTATTTCGTTATTAAAAAGAGTCATATTCAAAAATTATTCTTTTTTTCATGGAAATATCTTCTTCTTACAATTTTTAACGAAATGGTCATAAAATGAAATTTTATGTTTTTAAATAACATCTCACGTAAAAAACTACTCAAGTCAAATACAACCATACCACGTAACACGTAACTGTCCAGAGGGTTTATTTCAGTATCACCAAAAACGACAACAAACTTATAGTAATAATAACAATAAAAAATAAGATTTCTGAGTCAATCGTGAGTTTTTAGTGCTAGCAGTTGTTTTACCGTTTTATTGCCGTACTACTTAGATACTATTTTTATATCACGAGCCCGACGACCTCGTCCGTCTGTCGCGGGCTTTTGATGCAATACTACTATTGTCAGACCCCTGTAGTTGGATTTCGTAACAATACGAAGATATAAATAAATCTGAATTATGATCTTATTACTGTATCATAATGCAATGTTCTCTAGACGTGATTCTACGTACAAATATTTGAAACTGTTTGATAAAAGGGATAGATTATGATTCACGGATCTCTTCGGTTCTCATGTTAAAAGCGGCCATTATAATATGCTACTGTCTCGAGTTGTGTGAACATACGTCAATTGAATTCAGAATAGTGTACGTTCGTTGTCGCTGAGTCACCGACAAATCGCTTTCTGTGTACCGTGCGGATGAGAGCGGTACTCTAGTCCCTTACAGTGGTCTTAATGTCGTTATCGTATTTACACGTTGGGAAATGTATTTACCATAAATATATGTTTGTCATCTAACTTATATCATATTATCTCCGTGGCGTTCTTGAAGACAAGGATGTCATAGTTTACGTTTTCGCTAAGATCGTATGTTATTAATTTCTTTAAAATACGTACCTCTTAGCTATCCATAGATTCACCGTGCGGGTGCCGGGTCCATCGTGTGAGATAGAGGGAAACTCCGAGCAGTCCCCGAGACTTGTGACACGAAAGTAGGTTTAAGGGGTTCCTTTCCGAGGCACGTCAACACTCACCTTCACTACTCGTGTTTCAATCTCTGCCCAGCCAAATTTGGTAGAAGTCTTCTAGCGCAGCTTTAGAGACACGTTCTAGTATAGAACTTACTGCAGTCTATGGCTCAATTAAGACAGTGTAAATTGAAGTACTTATGTCAACAAGATGTAGTGTTACTTGGTTCACATGGTAGGTAATTTATAAAACCAATGCATAGAGATGAAACTATAAATAGGCCGAGAAATTATTTATGGACAAAATATAACACGTGACCATTTAATTATGAATATTATATGTATTTATTTTATGTATATGGTACAACAAAACAATTTAAAACCTTTTACTCCTTCTTCCACAATTTTTATAATAAGGTAGTAGCTCTTCAGAAGCTTTATATAAGTTTCTCTTGGCCTACTATAAAGATTTAGGTAAACTATTGTATTTAGATTATACTTTATTTTCTTTATTTTAATAGGTGTTTTTGTAGAGCCTGACAATTATGTTCAAATTTCATAACAAAGCCAATCGTGGACGGGGTACTAACGCGCAGTACTTCTTAGCACAATAATAAGACTTACAGTTACTACACAACGTAGTCTGAGACACTGAGACACTTTCGTTAATACTTTTTTCTGTTTTACAGATGGTACTTCCGAAAAATAAAAAGAATTGAAGCAGAAAAGAAATTACTCCTTCCCGAGAATGAACATGGAGCTTTTCTTATTCGTGATTCCGAAAGCCGCCAAAATGACTTCTCGCTATCAGGTAAATTGAAAATATGCTTTTAAAATGATAAGTTAACAATAAAAATTCACACATCCTCATTTAGGCTAAGTTCGAATGGAACCGTAATCTCCAAAAAGATTATACAATTAACGTAATCTAAACATGTTTATAATATAATTTACGATCCATAATGAAACTTAAATCATAACGGTATAATTTATACATGGAGTAATATATTCACTTGACAACTGCAAGCTATTTAATTCGTTTTTATTTTTTAAAGTAATTATGTTTGTGTATCATAAATTAAAATAAAGTCATTAACGACGATAATTCATATTAAACTTGAATCTAGTGCTAACCATCCTATATTACAAGCTCGTCCATAGTCTGGAATATTCGATCTCGACATAAAACCGGTTCAAGTTTTTCTAAAACCAAGAACCGAACTGGCGCCGTCTGCAAACAAAGGACGACCAACTTAGTTCTTACTTTGAATACACTTATTAGCACCGAATATTAATGCATTTATAAAAATATAACATTAATTTTCTTCATTTAAATGTCTAATACGCAGTTAATCGAATAAAAACTAGTATAATTAAAGACTTCTGGTGAGATTGTCTTTAAATAAATTACCTATTATGATTTTTTTTTTAATTTTTCATTCCAATTTTGTTATTATTACTCTTTGAATGAATTATATCGAACTATGGCTATGTTTTATTGTTGTATACGCTTATCAATAAGCAATTGCTAGTAATATAATTAATTTATATATATTACTAGCTGTTACCCGTGACTTCGTCTGCGTTGATATTAGAATAGAGAAACAAAAATAATTATGTAATAAAACATATCTTGTGTATCATCTAAATATGTTTTGCTTAGTAACAAACATCCAAACTTTCAGATTTATAATATTACTAGCATTGTCCGCGTGAAACGAAATTTTTATTTAATCATTTTGGCCTATTTTTGTAACTTTTTTTCAATACAGTTTTAATCTTATTGGTGGTAGTGTGACATTGAATAGCCTAAAAACTTCCTCGGTGATTGCTCTATCAAATACAGAAATATTTTTTTTATTTCCCACAGTTAGTTCCTAATAATAGCGCATTCAAACAAACTTTGCCGTTTTATAATATATAGTATATATTATTTATATAGAACCAGACTTATCTTAGGGCTCTCCAAAAAGGTATATTTCCATTTTATTAAACAAAAATGTGAATTATAGCTTAGTTGACAATAAATACTTATGAGTCATATAGCATCAAACACTTGCGATCTCACTTTTTAACACTTTTGAGTTAAATAGGCAAACAATTGAACATGTTCAAATGAAAAATTTTTCAAGTCTATTTAACGTGTCAAAAAGTGATATTACCGCTTTTAAATTTATATGACTAATGTCTCAATAATTTGTTATAACTGTCGTCAAAAGGTTACGGTTGATATATCAACAAAATTCTTCAGTTTATATTAGTAGTATCTGTTAGGTATTTAAAATCATATAAATCTCTTAGTTTACAAAAATGATTTAGTTTTTTATTAATCCTAACAATTTTTTATGTAGTTTATATTTCATAAATTATGAAATATTATCGACTCGATGAAATGTCACATATTGATTAACTCCTTTGCTTTATAACAATGACGTTTACTAATAAATATTTTTGGAAATATACGACATATTAATTGGTAAAGTACTTTTCAATAACTATGGTAGTAGGAAAAGTACGCGGACCCTAAAAATTGTATATAAAAATTTGATAAATCTATATAAAAAAGAACTTAATTTTTTATAATTTATAGGTTTTGCATTATAGCCATAATTTCACCTGATCTTAAGTGACGATATGACCCATGTTGGTGGACACGCTATACCTGTGGAGGAACTGGCTCTCAAGTGCAACTGCCCGAACACACCTATTGGTATTTGGCAGCAGATTTTCAACGTGAGGGTGGTAGCTAGCCAGGCGGGCTATAGAAAAAGCCCTACAACCATGCTATGGTTTCCTCACATGTTTTCCTTAACCGAAAACTCAAGCTCATTATAAGTGGATTCGAACTCACGCGTGGCTTGGCGTCACTTGGTGTGGCGTCCGTACACACTACCACTGAGCTAATATCGCTTTCTTTTGCATCATCTTTTCATATAATTATGTTCTTTATGTGTTCCTCCAACCGATTATGATAAAACTTTAGTGAGATGTTCGACGTATTCCAGCTAAGGTGCTTAGATTTCTTTTTTTGGCATTGCAATACAGTCGGGATACAAGCACGTATACTAAATAAATTTATACTAATATGTAAATTAGTATAGACGATTAGTTTCTTTACGAAAGTTTCTTTGATTATTCGTTTATTTATTGTAACCATAATATCAAATGTACGTTACAGAAAGTAAATTGATATAAAATATATGCATAAATCAGAAGTGTATTCGTTCTAAAATTATTTACCCAATTCGATGTCTGAAACATTATTTTAGGATGGCCGACTGTTAACTATTTCAAAATTAATATTTTTCTAAATTAACCAATGTTCAGCAGTTATTTTCCTTTTTTTAATGGGCTATATTGAAAAAGCAGAAATATTTCCAATTATTGCATAGCTGTGGAATATTACATCAATTTAATTACACCACATTGTACGTCAAGGACAATAATAATTGATCTCGTAGTTGCACATGCGATAATACTTTTATCCTCTCAGATTCTTTGGTAGCAATTGCGTAACAAGCTACGTGGAATGTGCTGCGGTAACAGCAACAATAACTTTATAATTCCAATGCCAGTACTATTTCTGAGTATAAATTTTTATGTTAGTTTCTTTGTAAATTATCATTTTTAAATAAGATAGCAAACGCGTAGGACACCGTAGTTACCGTCGCCGACTTTGAGCCCTTAGTCCACCAGAAACACTGGACCCTCATTATTTTTCTTTTTATACCGAGCAAACTCAGAGAGACTATCCACAAAAATATTACCATTCCTGCATTCCTCCCTTATTAGCAGCGACCAAGAACGGCTTAGCAGTGCTTCTAGTCAGACATAACTCTAGAAACCTTACTCATCCCAGGAACACAAGTCATGATTATTTGGTTGCCATCTTCCTTATTGTTTTCATCAGTCGAACTGCCTCTAGTTGACGAAAATCGAAAACGTATTATCTGTACCTTCCTCTAAAGATTATGCTAAGTATTGCTTATATTTCTCCGCTATACACCCAAATATTGCAATAATGGGAACAATATAATTTAATCTATGTTTTCGAATGAAATGAAGGATCACATATTGCGAAATTTAAATAATATCTTGAATGTAATAAAAGCTATCGGAAGTTAACGTTTGGTTAAGCAGTATATTTTTTTAAGAATAATTATTGAGCTTTATCAAATTGTGCTTGTATGGTAAATACATAAACTATACCAATCAGCCTACGTTCTTACAACAAATTAACTTGTATTCCGTATATTTGCAATATACTTATAGCAATCGTATTACAATTTAGTATAGTTTGATTAAAGGATAAATATGTCCTAAACAGTATATATACAATAAATAAATAAAAATAAACTTAAAAAAATATATTATATCGTAAGGTATAATATATTAATAGCTGCAAAAAAAACTTTCTATAATAAATTAAGTTTTTAATCGCTTCTAATGGAATAGTTACATTACAGTATAAAGGGTGATAAAAATATATTAGCATACACTCACACAATGAAAAATTCCCTTGACATTTATGTAACGCGAGATTTATACTATTATATATTACTTGGTACTCATTTTATCGAAGCTTTGAATAAGGCGTGTGAGATAAATGAAGATTTATTAGTAGTCGCGGGTCATTCAATCCTAGTTCGTCCATAAAAACCTATTTATGCTTCGCAATGGATGCCGCATAAATTTTCTATCTACTTTCTTAACAAATGAAAATCATCCTCGATTCTTTCTCTTCAGTAAAATGTTAAGTTGACATAAATTACAAACCAATAGGAAAATCTATACATACAATAAATCTACAGAAAAGTCGTTTTTGTACATCTAAAATTTAAAAAAATTGCATGGGTATTAAAGGATAACAAACAGAACATGTTTTCAGCATTTTTTGAATTTGTGTCTATTTGTCTGTTTATCTTTTTGTCTACGCACGCATCACATAAAATCAGTATTACTTAGTTTTTGTTTCATCGCAATCGGTTCACTCTATGAAGAGATATCAAAACAAGTCAAGAGATAACTTTACATAGCATAAAATAAAGTCGCTTCCGCTGTCTGTTCGCTTAGATCTTTTAAAGTATTCAACGAATTTGAATGCAGTTTTTAGCAACAGATAGAGTGATACATGAGAAAGGTGTATATGCCTAATGTATACATAATACATTTTATAATACAGAAAAGCCGAAAAAATCAAAGATTTGTAATGTGATACGAAGTTCGCTATGTTAGCTTGTATAAAATAAATTCTATTTAGTGATATTTTCAAAATTAAAGGTAATAGAATTTGTCCTAAATAAATGTTACAGTGTATTAATGATGTATTCTTTATCGCTAATGTTCGTCATATAAGATATTGATGCAGATTTTGGAGTTCAATATTTTGTAATACATCACGTACTTATCACTAACGTCGAGTTACCTAGCTGTTCTAACTCAGCGCTATATTTTGTGATTGTAATTCGTTCGAATACAAGAAATCCTTTGTAAAACGTGTTTATTTTCAAACCATTGACCTACTGCAATGAATCATTTCGTATACAAGCATTAATGAATAGCAAAGTAATGAGCGTCACTGAGCAAACTTAATTTAAACTTTGCCGGCAGTATAAATTGTAAAGATGCTTCTGACCTACTGGTTATGTTATTATATTGTAAATGCCATTTAAATATTTATTACCTTCATCAAGTAAACCAAAGACCCGTCAAAAGATTGACATGACGATTCCAAGAACACTGACTAATGTTGAGATTTGCATTTACAAGGTCGAACTGGCCATAAATATTTATAAAAAATACTTTACATCGTATTTAAACTAAAATTTGATATTTATTTTTTAATAAATAATATTTTTGTTCTGCTTATATATTCCTATTTTATTACAATATTAAGTATGAGAACTATCTATTGTCCATAACTTTTCGTAACCTAAATTGGAGTAGCTGTAAATCTACCAGAAGTGTTAATCAAACGTTGGAACCGCTTCATACTGACGTGTTTGTAGTTGGTACTTTAGTAGGGCTTTGTCCAAACCGGAATTGAAACGAGCTAAGGTTGGCATCACATTAATTCTTTGAATTGGTCGCGATTACTGATTTGAAAAGAGCAAAAGAGTTCAAACGGGGATCGTTCACAGAAAGATGTTCATCATTTTATTCATTTTGTAAGTAATACATTATTGTTCCCAGTACGAGACGGAGACACGGTGAAACATTATCGCATCCGTCAGCTGGACGAGGGAGGCTTTTTTATCGCTCGCCGCACCACCTTCCGCACTCTTCAAGAACTTGTCGAACACTACAGTAAGGACGCCGACGGTCTCTGCGTGTCTCTAAATAAACCCTGCGTACAGGTCAGTAACACTCGACGCCTGCATATTGTCTACTACTGTATGACGAAACACTCTCAGTGGAGACCTTTTGACGGACTTTATTCACGGTCTTTACGTGTCATTACATCAAATAGTAGAATTGTTACAAGATAAATAAATTTGTTTACATTGTGAAATATTCAGTCAAATAAAGAAATATATACTTTATAGATACAGTCTGTACTAACGGCCGCGGAACTCGACACAGACTCTTGAGCTTGACCCGACCTTCCACCGTGATAAATGATTCGACATAACATTTAACAGTACTCGTATGTTAACAAAATTATAGAATCGTAGTCGGTGTGACAGAGCAAGGTCGCTTCATCGGATTAAAAGAAAACTATTACGAATGCGGTATATAACATGCAACATTCAATTTCGAACCGCTATAGAATTTATGATTTTCGATGGACAAACCATTGTGTGTAGCCTGATAAATATTATAATATTTTAAATTCACTGAAGGATGAACGTTCCCGAACTAAAAGCAAGTTGCATTTTAAATATTTATCCAGTACCAAATAGTATTAACTTTATTTAAAAATTCACATTCGTTATTGCATGTATTCTCAGTCGTGTTCGAGTAGTTAGAATAGTCAAGTGTTGATTCAGTGTTAGCTGGTTAGCGTCTCGGAATGAATGTTTTCTACATTCACTGAGAATTGATTCATATTTGCCGACGTTAAAACGTAAACTACTTATATTAAATATGGTCGATTTGAAAATTGTTTGACGATCGAAAACATTGCGGTAATTTTTTTTATACTTAAGGTTTAGCGTTATGGCCATAATCTCACCTGGTCTTAAGTGACGATATGGCCCAAGTTGGTAGACACGCTAAACCTGTGGAGGAACTGGCTCTTAAGTGCAGCTGCGGGAACGTACCTATTGGTATTTGGCGGCAGGCTTACAACTTCAGGGTGGTAGCTACCCAGGCGGGCATTAGAAAAAGCCCTACCACCATGCTATGGTTTCCTAACGATGTTTTCCTTCACCGAAAGCTCAAGCTCATTGTAGGTGCTTGGATTCGAACTGACGTCCCTTGACGTGAAGTCGTACACACTACCACTGAGCAATCATCAATATTTCGAGAAGTTCACTCGGCGGCTAACCAAATCGAATTTGTTACGTTTAATTGTCTTTTTAGTTACACCTTCTGACGTATTATTTACGTAAACGGTTTTAAATTAGACTATACTTTAATTTGAATAAGACTTTAAAAGCTTCTTTATTATACACATTTAACAGTGTCTAAAATTGTCAAGTTCAATAGCTTCCT
Organism: Actias luna; assembly: GCA_039707435.1. NCBI lineage: Eukaryota > Metazoa > Arthropoda > Insecta > Lepidoptera > Saturniidae > Actias > Actias luna. The sequence continues at coordinate 6,701,098 of JAZHAC010000006.1, read as the reverse complement.
GAAGGTTTCATTACCGGAATATTCTATTTTTATTTATTCTCCGACTTCTTTGACTGATTTAATAAAACCTTTAAATGTTCCAGGATTGACATTATAATTTTAGATATTTTCTGTGTATTTATAATTTTTTAAGCTTACTGATGCACTCAAGAATCACGTTTGTCTGTATAATCTTGTTTTATTAAAACGGCACAAATACCACACATCGTGTAAGTTTTATATGAATTCTTTATGGATTCTTACATAATGATTGCCGTTAGAACAGTTATTTATTTACATCATTCATTAACATTCTTCGTACTTTGATTACACAAAAACTCTCAACTTTATAATTATGTATGTGTTAAGAAAATAGTACGTTCCAGTTGTTCTGTTCTCAAGGTCGTAAAGACCTCGCTTTTGTCACGGACTATGCGTACCACAATGCATATGTGTATGTTACGCACCAAAAATATTTTACCAGATGATGAAGTTAACGAAAGTCTTCTTGGACTAAATTATCTTTCTAATATTGTAATAAATAGTAAAACAAATAGTTCAATAATTTAGAACACCGACTTGATTATGTCACAATATATCGGTTTATTTACCCCCCCGTTACCAAATGTTTTGTTGAAACATCTCCACTGCTATACGTGTTGCTAACAAACATTCAGTTTCCAAATATATTACAAATTGCTATATTGCTTAATTTATTAGCAATAAAAGCTATTACCTAAAGTAAAATCGTGTCGTAGTGACAACTAGTTGTTTTCTTTCAATCCGGATCATGTAGTTAGCTTTCGAAGATAAATAGCAATTGAGGATTTATCGCGCATTAAACATCTGTACCTCGTATTATATTACTTTACAATTAAGCAGTTATTCAAAAATGTGTAATGATATTCGAGCGTTATTGCTAATTTTGAAATTATTACCCAAAATCACAATGTTAATCGAGGATTATACTATTTATTTACTTTGTGTCACCATTGATAATTTTTCATAAAAAATACGCAATATACATAGTTTAATAGTTTTTAATTATTCATGTCCAGTTATAATATCCATGAAATACCTCCTGACTTTATTTTTGCACGTGGAACTATACAGAACCGTGAAACAATAACTACATACCGTATTTATTGCCTGTTTTATTAGATTTCATTATTAATTTTTATATATACAAAGTTTGAACAAAACATTCATAATAATAAATTATATGAGCATAGTTAATATAACTAAACCAAGTGGAACTGCATTCTTAAATGCAGCTGCCGAAAACTCCCAGTTGCTCGGCGGGAACAAATTATCAACTTGATTCTAGTAGACAGACTTGCAAGCATTACAAAATACTTCAATAATCGTATGACTCGAAACCGCAGTAACAAAAATCGCTGCCTAGTTATTTATGTAATTAACATCAACCTTAACAACTTTTAATTGCCTACTAACGACCTTCACACAAGATCGTTTGATAAAATCGTTCATTGCACTCGTGAAATTATGATAATACTATTAGATATTATAATTCACCATAATTTATATTCTCACCTGAATGAACTTATTTAAGTTTGACTTAAGTATTACATGTAAATTCATGAATATTACAATAGACACATGACTTTACAGACACTGAGTTCGCACAATTAAATTGTATTTGAATATATTTTTGAAAGTTTACACATTTGATAGGCACAACATCTGCTTTATATTTGCCAATATTATACAAATTATTAATCGATTATTTACATACCTATATAAATAATTTTACAATGAACAAAATGAAATACAGTGATCGTCGAAATGAATGTAAATGTGTCGGAACAGATATATACGTCATTTTAGGTGTCTTGTGTTGTTTTTATATATCTTGTTTGATCACGTGAGCGACTTAATAGTAGGTATTACCTATATTTATTTAATCATTTTTAATCTTTGTGGAATTATTAATTAAAAAGGTTAGGTTATTTACTATGGTTCTGTCTTCCAAGGTGATGACAGGGTACTTGTTGCAGACTGGAAAGCGACCATTTTATTATTGTTGTAACCAGTTTTGGCGCATCGCGTTAGTTATTGGCTTCACTTGAGGGATTTATTATGTAGGTATAAGTATATATCTATTTGTTTGATATTGAATTTAGCGAGCTTTGGAGCTTTGTTGCAACAACAATCGTTATAATACAACCACTATTTATATTTGCCGAGCTCATTGCAAAACAATAATTTGCTGTTTATATAAAAAAAAAACAATTCAAATCTAAAACACGGATAATTTATACCGAAAAGCTTGTCCTTCAATGTTAAATTTAAAGAGAAATATAAATTCTATAAAGAAAAAGACCAGAGTTCAAGTTTTTTTAATTCTAAAAGAGGAACTGGTTTTTTGTAAATTTACACCAATTCGAGACCTTGATCTTACTACACGTGTCGGTTAGGAATACCGTGAATTACTTTCGAGTATTAATTACGTAATTATTATAATTTTTAGGAATTAATTCGAGGATAAATTTCACATAATGATATAACGTTCAAACATTAATACATTAAAATGTAACGTTTCTAACTTTAAACCTGGTGGTTTACTCTCTTAAACTTGTAAGATATTTGTGACGTTGTTGTGTAACAGGATATTACAACAAATGTTCGCAAAATAGACCAAGCTGGTTTTAATGATGATTTTTACACCATCGAGTACAATCAGATATTTAGTGATTTTTTGTTTATACTACAAATGTTTTACACATAAGTACTTTATGCTGAACTTGCATCGCTTACGGCCGCATATAGTTGATAAAATCTATTATTTTTGCATATATTAAGTATAATAAATACTTCTTATCTTTCGTTTATTATCGGTAATCGATCTGAAGCGATGATAGCTCAGCTGGATGACGCATCAATAGACGTGAGTTCGAATCTAAATGCAATATGCTCGCGCTCTCAGTGAAAGAAAACATGGTGATGAAACCATAGCGTGGCTGTAGAATTTTTCATAAAACCCTCACCTGGCCTGGCTACCATTCTCAAGTTGAAAATTGCCACTAAATAAATAGCACTTAATGTTTACCGTTATGGCCAAAAGCGTGTTTTTTAGTTTTTTAAAACTATTATTTATTTTCTACTTTTTAGTTTCCTTTATTTATATTAGCTTGTTTTTTTTTAATTTTAAACTATTATTTGTTCTAATCTACTATAATTGAGTTAGGGTTTTCTATAAAAAGCGTGTTTTTTAATTTAAAACTATTATTTGTTTTGTAGAATAAATTCTTTTTAGTATTCGAAAATTTGTTAATATCAGAGAAATCGGCTAAAGATAGTGATTGGAAATTAAATTATTAATTTCTGTCTTATCGACTATAGATGAAAATTATATAAATTAACAAAAATCTTATTTTGCAAATTGAAAAATGGAATAATTTTATTAAATTAGTCTATTGACATCGGTCCTCGATAAATCTACAAAGTTTGGATGAAATCTGGCCGTTTAAAGTGGGTCAAAATCGCGCCCAAAGGAGTCGGTTACAAACATACAAACAAACAAACATACAGGTTAAGTTAAAAAAGGTTTTAAAAGAGACAATTGTGATCGACTAGATCGCGACCAGATAAAACATCCACTATAGTACACACTTCAGTGTATTACATTCCGAAGTCAGCTGGTAGTAGGGTAGATCTGCTTAATTCAGTCAATTAACAGGATTGCATGATTATGTGCTTGACAGTATGGAGGATAAAGAGTCGCCGTCGTCTAATGGTATGACGGTTCTTATGAGATGTTCTGTCTCCACGTGCCCCTCTCCTGGCCTGACTGGCATACATTGTGAGACGAAGTGCGTAAATGTATTTTCTCACCACGAAAACAAAAACGCAACTGGGTCGTGACCATCATACACATTCTGATAAACTCGTCACAGTAACATTCTTTTAGTTCATCACATTTTGGGATCAGCTTTCCGTGAGACATTACAGTAAGGCATGACAGCAATGACCACTAATAAATTACCTATACCTCGGCGATCACTGTTGTTTTGTATCACCATCAGATGCAACGCATTTACCGTGCCGCTATAAAAATAAGTATAATAAATAGTAAAAGTAATAATAAATAAGTTTTTGAGATTATTGTAATACGGTAACAAAAAGTATGTATATTGTATGTAGATAGTACTAAAGTGAATTTATAATTAGCCTGATAAGATCATGAGTTTTTACTAACTAATAAAATCGAATCGTTGTGTGTGTATTATGTCTTATGTTGATTATGATATCTTGAAATAAATTAAGTACAGTATGTTCAAAAATTAAAATACAAAAAATATCCTAATTATTAATAATTTTATACACAAGATTTATTCTTGATTTTATAGAATACTTTTTTGAGGTCAAATTAAAATTTTTTCGTGAAAAATTATTATTATCCAGGAATACCGTGTTACGTACCGGTATTATCGTGGTTAATACGAAAAATAAAAAATCTGAAAAAATCACTAGTGGTGTAGCCGTAAAAATGCTATCTAATATTACAGATACGAATATAGGTTTGTTTGTTACGCTTTCACGCCTTAACTATTCAACCGATAATCATGAAATTTTGCATGCACTTTGTTATGGGTACAGGAAAGGGCATTATTATCTCAGATTAATAAAAAGTCCAGTAAAACTGAGTAAGATTTCTTTTATTAATTGACTTACAACACATAAGAAGTAACGCACGCGATGGATTTTGATAAGAAAGAAAATGTATAGTGGCTTAACTATGACGTTATTTTTTTAACCAAGTTGAATTTTTTTAAACAGGTTGAATAGGTAACTATAATATAGTACCTTTTATATAATTTATAATTCAATAGAGATCCATAAAAAGCAATGTTCCCGAGTAATAAAAAAATAATTTATTGATTTATAAAATGTATATTAACGCGAGCAGATACGTAAGCAAAAGCTAGTAGCTAGTAGTAAGTTCAAATTTAAGTAGTAAGTTCAAATTTAAACTATGTAATTTTATTTGCGTAGCACATGCCAGCCGTTGGTTGTCGCCCCTTCACTTTGACTTATCAATACACAGTGAGCAAACTGATTGCTATATCGAGCCTTTTCAGGAAAAATATTGTAAGCGCCAAAAATCTTAATAATGTTTTTTTTTATATTGTAACCTCCTTAAAGTTATCTTTGTATATTACAGGGGCAGTATGTTAATAGCCATTATTTTAATAGGTCAGTGGTTAATTATGAACAACAAGTCATATATCTTTTTACAAAGATATCATAAATGCTTTTTAATTAAGACTGAAAAAATTCTTTACTGTAAAAAGTTCAAATTGTCGCTTACGATGAATTCCCCAAAAAGTCATGATATTGTTCCCCTATGTTTATTTACTTAAAAATTACTCAATTATAGAGCAAACAATATCAGTTATTGACTCTATAATACATAATTATAATGATAAGAATTGATAATATTTGAAACAGTATAATTATACTTATAATTCTGTTTTTATGTAAATATGGACCTGGTATTTAGTATATTAATGTTTTTAAAAATCTGTGAAATTAACGTTTTTAATAAACAGTGTAGTCATATATTTTACTTCTTGTTACACTTCTTGCAATACTTTACCCATTCATTGTAATGTACCAATTTTAAAACGGATGAGATTAAGGTTACTCACAAGTTTCCTATTTTGCTGCTATTGTAGTAATTTTATTGTGATCTAGTTTACAAACAAGTAATTATGTATTCATTTGGAATTAAATTGACTTATTCTTTATTATTCTAAACGCATCAGTATATTTAAAATACTGAGTGTCGACTAGTTGATACGCTCGGTTCGACATTATCGATTGTATAACAATTCACACATTCTGTAATGAACCTAGCCAGCAGTTACATCAACTATAATAACCTTTTAGCGATTTTTACTTGACATTATAAACCGTTACAACTGTTTAAAGATACTGCATTTTCAGAAAGAAGTTTTTGCGAGTTTCATGATAATGATTTTTATTCATATATTTGTGTATTCAACCCCATTTATGTAGTAAGGTTGGGTTTTGCATAATAAAGTTTTTCAACGAAATAATTTTTCGAAATCGAAGTTTTATTATTGTAAGTTGTGATGTAGATTACAAATGATTGCACGGACCATTCAGTCTGTTACATATACCGCAGGAAAGTGCTAACGAAAGAGCTAAGACACTCTACCCACTTGCTAATGTAACTAGTTGAGTCCGTGACTTCTTTGGCGTGGAACTAAAAATTATTATTTAAACATTTTTGCCCGTTTTCGTAAGTTTTTACAGCTTTGCTCATATTAATGTTAGCGTTATGTTGAATAGCCTAAAGCCTACCTCAATGGTTACTCTATCAAATACAAAAAGAATTTTTGAAATCCCACTGGCATATTCTAAGATTAATGCGTTCAAATAAACAAACTTGTCCGCTTTATAATATGAGTATAGATATAGATTAATAATATTTATAAACGAGAATTAGTTGCCAAGTTAAGGAAAGAGAATACCAGATTCCGAAGCAATAAATGCTGATCAATAAATTTAATTACGGTAATACGGTTTAGAGAAATTTATGGTACAGACGTAAGAGAATTGGACAAAGCGTCACAGGCGCGCAGCAGACATGCGGTCGTCGCGGTCGGTGCTCATCGCAGTGCGCGCCCATGCCTCGGTTTCATGTTACAACTTACAACGCGGTGTGAATAAAAAATTACACGGATTCGTCATGTAGGGACGGCGATTGTGTCTGAAAAAAATTGATTCTATTCGAATTCAAATGAATCGATTCACAAAATAATCGAGACCCAAAAGAACTATTTAACATAAATCGTTTTTTTAGATTGGCTCCTCGATTTATTCATTCTATGTTTGGGTAAAACATTCAAATAAATGTAAATAACGTTTTATGTAAATAGATAAGAGTCGAACCTTGATTTTTAAGAATGAAATATCAATTCACTGGTTCTGTTCAGAGCTGTGAATCAATTTAACAAATCAATTTTTTTCGATTGATTAATCGATCTCAGATCGCCATCCCTAGCGTCATGTCGCTGGCCCGGGCACATATGACTGTTACTGCCGCCCCCATACTTATGTCACCGAACTTTAAATCACAAAGTCAGCACATTGCAATAAAATCATGAATTTATCTTTTGCTTGTTCCACGCTTTATGTAACTATTGTAAAGATTCCTCTTTACTCAATAAATCGACCGAAGACTGATACATAAATTAACATAATTTATTTAACAATGGAACGAAAGTAAACTTAATCGATTCGACCGTTTTTAGCGTTATTATGATTAATGATGTTGGAGTGCCGCGTGTTCATACTCGTACTACATTTTCTAATCTATGACGGATATAATGAAGGATAGGCGTTCAAAACAACACACTTTCGCAAGCTCTCATGTACGGTTACACGAGCACGCGTCAACGCAGTAAATACACGACGCTGAATAAAAAAACAACCTTCAAAGTGCAAAGTACTAGAATTATTTGCTTTTTACGGTCTATTCATCGATGAATTAACTGCAATTAATGGTCGATCTAATCATATTCCGTCCTTTGGTCGAACAATCTAATTGGTTATAAATTGTTATTGTATTTTTATGATTAATTTTTTATATAAACTTTCATTTTTCCTTGTATTATTCAATCCGTGAGGATAAAGCATGTTGCAATCATTTAACGTTTTCATAAAGTCACTTTTTATATATTTTCAAAGCGATGACAGCTCAGTTTGTAGTGTGTACAGACGCCGCGTCAAGGGACATGAATAAAATTCACCTGCAATGAGCTTGAGCTTTCGGTAAAGGAAAACATCGTGAGGAAACCATGGCATAGTAGTAGGACTTTTTCTAATGCCCACCTGGCTAGCTACCACCCTTAAATTGAAAATCTGCCACCAAATACCTATAGGTGTGTTCCGGTAGGTGCACTTGAGAGCCAGTCCCTCTACTAGGTTTAGCGTGCCCACCATCTTGAGCTACGTTATCACCTCATATCAGGTGAGAGTGTGTCCATAACGCTAAACCTTAACAATAAAACGAAGTATAAAGTAAGTATTCAGTCCATCGGTAACCACAGATCTAGTCAACCATTATAAGAAAATACTTATTGTTATTTATAGATTGAGAAACCGGTGACCGAAGGACTATCTCACAGAACACGCGATCAGTGGGAAATCGATCGTGCCTCGTTGAAATTTGTTCGAAAACTCGGCCACGGACAATTCGGCGAAGTATGGGAGGGCTTGTGGAACAACACGACCCCCGTTGCAGTGAAGACACTCAAGTCCGGCACTATGGATCCAAAGGACTTTCTTGCAGAGGCGCAAATCATGAAGAAACTACGACACAGTAAATTGATACAGCTGTACGCTGTATGCACTCTAGAGGAACCTATTTACATCATTACCGAACTTATGAAGCACGGCTCCTTGTTAGACTTTTTGCAAGGTAACTTTTTCTCTACATTTTTGTAACGTCACTATTAGGAACACAGTTCAAGTCGAAATCTTACAATAATACTGATTTATTTCTTAATAATTAATGTCTTGTCGGCATTTTAACAAAAATATCATGCTAAGTCATACAATACAAATACATATTGATGGTTATTGCGAGGATTTTATTTTTTATTTTATCTTAAGGTACATAGTATTCTTACATCTATACTAATATTACAGCTAATAGTAGAATATCAATAAAGATAAAACCTTAAAAGGCCATTTTAAAATTCACACAGATATTAATGGTGAAAAAGGAAAGTTTATTCATTTAGCTTAGTAATTTTAGTATTTTTAGTGCGCATATCTAGGTGTAATATCTATTCATATATGGTCTTTTTTATACTTAAGGTTTAGCGTTATGGCCATAATCTCACCTGATCTTAAGTGACGATACGGCCCAAGTTGGTAGATACGCTAAACCTGTGGAGGAACTGGCTCTCAAGTGCAGCTGCCGGAACACACCTATTGGTATTTGGCGGCAGGTTTACAGCTTGAGGGTGGTAGCTAGCCAGGCAGGCATTAGAAAAAGCCCTACCACCATGCAAACGTGCACCTATATTTAGAAAATAAATTGCTTCGAGCATTTGTATTGTCTCTGCGAATTGACTGTGTAACGTTATTTCTATAGTTGAATATCGATAATGATGTATTTAACACTTCTACAATAGAATATACAGTATTTTTATTATCACGAAATTATCTCATGTAATTTAAAAAAAAAAGTAAATGAACTATTGTTGTATAGTTAAACATAACTTTAAATAAAATAGTTTAATTTTACTAAAATATTTACTACATTATTTTTCACTGCTAAAATTGTATAAACTTTTATTTATTTATAAATATTACTTATAAAAAACTATGAGGTCATTACAAATTTATGTATTTTTTAAACTGTCTAGTTTTTTCTTAATATCACATATTGAATTGTTGAATTTTATATATCGTATTTCGTTTTACAAAGGATTACTTCAAAACTAATTTAGATTATTTGTTTTGTTGAAAATTAGATTACATACTAAATTATTTTAATCAGATAAACTGAACATATATACGCCTATCACTAGTGATTTATCAGTGGCATTGATATATTTATACATCATTTTTAAATTTGCCGAATCTCATGTACGGAAACCGGAAAGTCGCATTCGGCCATTTTGGCAGCGTTACACAAGTTGCTGTTTGAAATAAGTGCTCTCGGCGCTCGCCACAAAGCACGATGAAGTTGTAAACGTGTACCAGGCGATTAATTAGTTCACTACAAAAATTTCTTTTTAAAAATAAATCCTTACTTAATATTATAAATGCGAAAGACAGTTTGTTTGTTACGCTTTCACACCTTAACTGCTGAATAGATTATGATGATTTTTGGTATAGAAATAGATGGAACCTTGGAAACGGTGATAGGCTACTTATCCTCGCAAAAAACTTATTGAAAATGGTTGAACCAGAGGGAAAACTTTGGATGAAACTTTTTATCGCGCCATCTAATTTGTTTGATAAACTCAATATCAACGTGAGCGAAGCCGCAGGTAAAAGTTACTATAAATATAGAATTCAAATTAGATTATAACTCCATATCCCATATTATTATTTATAGGTGTATGTAACATTAATTTATTTATAAATGGCTTAGCTGGTCACTGTCCTCCACGTCGTTCTCGGTTTTCCCATCAACGGCGCGTGATTGTAAAATCCGTTCTTAATGGGTGTCTACATTATAAAAGCCATTACGCATGGCAAATGTCAAACAAATAGATCTGGTAATTTTTGAGATATCGTGATGAGCCTGTCACTGGTATTTCACTTATACGTGTTGTTGATTAAATAAATCAGCAATCATATATACTAATAACTGATATAATAAAGAGAAAAGATTTGTATTTTTGCATATTTATGTTTGTAACGAATAAAACTTAAGTACCACTGGACTGATTTCAAAAATTCATTTACCATCATAATGCCACATTATCACTGAGTTACATTGACTAATATAGCCTAATAATAATAATAAAACATATATAGATAGTAGACTAAGGATATCTAAAACAAGTACGCGGTAGCATATCCTTATCACATAAGTCACAATAAGGTATTGTGTGAGAGAAAATATTGAAAATTAAAATATGATATATATATAGGCATTATTAGTAGGCATGGCATAATATAGCCAAAAATAGCGCTAATCGTAGCAAATACCGGTCGTATATCAAAAAATATTTTTGTAGTTGATAGAGCAATCATTGGGGAAGTATTAAGGCTATTAACATCACACTATCACCAAAAGGAGCGATGCTGTTTGGAAACAAGTTACAAAAACCTACAAAAAATATTAAGTAATTTTTAGTAATAAGCGAATAAATTCGCAGTCACAACTAATAAGAATAATTTTAGTGACTATAAATGTAACCGGTAATAAATATGGTACGAATTCACTTGCTCTAATTTGTGTAAATAAGAAGTGTTTAGTATATACCAAAATTTACGTGCAGCTTCGCTTGTATAAATATTAATTTTGTCAAATAATTCGGATGATGCAATAAAAAGTTTCATACAAAGTTTATGGTTTTTGCAATAAAAAGTAGCCTGTCACCGTCTCCAGGTTCCCATCTATGTCTATAGGTACCAAAATTCATCATAATCGATTCAGCGGTTTAGACGTTAAAGCGTAACAAACAAACAAACGCACTTTCGAATTTACAATATCAGTAAGGATATAAAAATCCGTTTTCGTACAGGTAAAGGCCGTGGCTTGAAACTGCAACAGTTGATCGACATGGCGGCGCAGATAGCGGCCGGCATGGCTTATCTCGAGTCGCAAAACTACATCCATCGCGACCTCGCCGCCAGGAACGTGCTAGTCGGTGACGCGAACATCGTCAAGATTGCCGACTTCGGCCTCGCCAGGCTTATCAAAGTAATTTATCTATTATATTATCCTTATTTTTCTAGACTTTATAGGTTTCTTCTAGTTTTGCCATAATCTCACCCGCTAGTATATGCAACTACCTAAACCTACTTATAAATGCTTGACGCGATATGTAAAGGATGGGCATAGAGGAAATAGTCTTCCACGGTAATTTGATGTAATCGCAACACTTTTTTTCACTGTAGAATTCTTTGATATATTTTATAAGTTTAGTGTTATGGTCACAATCTCACCTGTTTTTAAGTTACGATGTATCCCAAGATGGTAGACACGCTAAGCCTAGTGGATGGACTAGTTCTCATGTGCAACTGCCGATGCACACCTATAGGTACTTGGCGGCAGATCTTGAGGGTGACTAACCAATTGGGCATTAGAAAAGGCCCTACCACCATGTTATGGTTTCATCACGATATTATCCTTTACCGAAAGCTCAAGCTCGTTGTAGGTGGATTGGAATCAGGTCCATTGTCGCGGTGTCCATACACAATACCAACTGAGCTATTATTGCTTTATCAATTCGAACCCATCGACGTCAATCTATACAGTTTGCAGAATTGTTTACATATTTAGCGAAAATCCGATAATTTGTTTCACTATGAAATCTCTCAACATACGCAGATCTTAGTACCTCTTTGTGTGTGTGTGTTTTTTTTTTATTTAACTGGATATTGACTGCGTTGTCCTTGGTACTAATTACAGTGCGATGTAATAATGACAGTGACCGCCGAGAAATCAGCGAATACTACTGTCATGTCTGCCTGTAAACCTCTGCTTATATACACTTGCTAACCTCAAACCATGACAAATGTAGGAGAATCACAAACAGATTTACTGATATGTGCCTAATTACTGGATATATTCCAGCTATTGGATAAATTCCAGTGTCATTAATCGGACGGTAAACGGTAGTTATTAAGTGCTAAAATATTCAGATTAACCAATTAATGATTTTTAACATTTGAATATATACATTCTTTGTTTAGTTCGACTTGGAAAAATGCGTTTTTCAAATCAAATCAACTAAAAAAATCTTTATACAATTTAGGCCCTAAGAAGGTGCTTATGAACGTCAAGAATTACTACCGGTTCGGAAAGTAACGCAGTCATCGAGAAGAACCGGCAAGAAACTCGATCTGCATCTTTTTTTTTAAGTCTTATTCTTATGCTTATAAACAATAATGTAATGTGTTACAGTAGTTATTAGCGGATGTACAGAAAGGGGCGTCAATTCCAGACATCACGATCGCTCACATATTGATCCACCCTATAATAGCTCAAATAATATAAATCATCAATATAAAATCAATATAAAAAAAAAAAAATCAGATATCTATGTAAATTGGTTGCTACCTACATTTACATTGCTAAATAGTATTGAATAGTATTCAATCATACATGTGATAACTTAATATTAAATTTTTGTAAGATCTAATATTTTACTATGTGTATAGTGAAACTTTCATTGGTAGTATATTTTCAATACGAAATTCTAAAAGGCAGAAAAGTGAAAGTTGATAGACAGTACTTGAGTCTGTGTATGCGCATATACGAATAAGATTTAGACCTAGTGTTGAAATAATTTCTTCAACATTAGAAATTTATATAGAGAATGATTCTCCCCTTATTTCTTTATATGTTTCGGTGCAAATTTTCTTTAAAAAGTTTGTCTGTTGAAATGCGCTAATATTATGAACTACCAATTGAATTACAAAAAATATTTTGTATTTGATAGAACAATCATCGAGGAAGGCTTTACGCTATTTAAAATAATGCTACACACCAATAAGAGCAAAGCTGTACTGAAAAAAGTTGCAGAAACGTGTAATTTTTTTTAGTATCACGCGAACGAAGTTGCGGACTTAGCTAGTCGTATATAATTTATGTAGAAACCCTAAATTATTTCAGTTTTAGATAACACAGCTCGTGAAGTTTAAGTGTAAGTAGTAAATCTTTTTTAGGCTGTAATATATCATTTTCAAATACAGTTCCTTTGAGGGACAATCACGTCAAAACACGGTACTTATCGGGATAGGACTATCACCATTCGATGCGTAGTTTTTCGACGATGATTCTAGACTAAATAGTTCTAAAATAGTTTTTAGATAGCATTGTCCTTTAGTTTTTTTTTTTTTTTTTTCGATATACTGTTTCATTCGCACTTTTATTTGGGATAGCTCAAACAAAAGACGCCTACCGTGGCGGGCAGATGACATAATATTTATGAAATAACTATCTACTATCCAATATCCACTCTTCTATATCAGTAACAATTATATTATTCTAAAATAGATATCAACATATTTCCCATAACTTTGAAAAGTGCAGTCTCTTCAAACCGACTTTGAATTTTGTATTGCAAAAAATGGGGTTCTATTAAAACACTCTCTCTGGACATTCTCATCTCATCATCTCTGGACATTTAATATGTATAGTTCAGCTTTGTTTAGAATTAAATGAATATGTATGAAATTATGGAATAAAACATCTGGGCGTATGAAATTATTATAATCTTAACGATTTAAAATCATTATTAAGCAGTTAATAAAAGTAAATAGAAAGCGTATTAGCATTATACGACGTTTGTTGCCGCTGTTATAAAACCACTGAATTTATGTATGTATTGATAAAATACAACATGTTATACTGCTTTCAGAGGTATATCAATGCGTTGTTAAATATAACTTAAGATAATAAATGTAAGGTAACCGCAGACGAGCTATTTGCGGCTTTCTATGATTCATCTCGCTAGTCATTTCTCTTCAAGGTTAACATCGTAACTCTACCTTCGTTTTCTGATTGATTTTATTGAAAACATTAAGTTGATGTTACACTTGCGGTTTGTTATACTAGCCCCTACTAGTAACACGAACCTCCTTATAAGCTGCTATTAAATCTATTGCTGACAATAAAACGTGCTTAATTTTTAATAGGTCTTAGGGTACGTACATATGTATATACGTACCATTTCAACTGTAACACGAATTATGTTCGCAAACATGTTATTTTTATCTGTATGCTAAGTTTATTTTGTAGTGTGAATGGACGTCGTTTTAATGAACGGGATTTGTAATCTCTGCAATTAGCCTGAGTTTTCGGTGAAGGAAAATATTGTGCTGAAACCATAGCATGGTAGTAGAAATTTTTCTAATGCCCGCCTGGCTAGCTACCACCCTCAAGTTGAAAATCTCTTTACCTTTAGGTGTGTTCCGACAGTTGCGCTTGAGAGCAAGTCCCTTCACTAGACTTAGCGTGTCCACCATCTTGGGCCACAATAGTCACTTAAAGTGAGGTAAGATTGTAGCCATAACGCTAAACCTATACAGTTTAAAAACATTTTCTAACTACGATAAAGAGCATAAATGTAATTTAAATAATAATAATAAAATCAATAAATGTACATAATTATAAACATACGCCCCTGTGTTTTTCGTTTCAAAATTATAATTTCATACTTTTTAGACTCTTAAATATATATATATATATATATATATATATATATATATATATATATGTTATTTTTTGTAATCGACATGACAATAACAAAACAATATAATATAATGCCCCTTTAGTACGCATCATATAGTAAAATAAACAAATCTATATATACATATAAGGAAAATACAGTTTATATGGTATCACTAGGCTAGTATTGGAAAATATTCTATCACCATGCTATGGTTTCATCACGATGTTTTTCCTTCATCAAAAGCTCAAGCTCAATGTAGGTATTCGAACGCACGTCCGTCGACGCGGTATAATTATTTAATATTGTTCAAGTAGAAATTGTTATGTTACTACGAATTTTAATTCACGGATATGATATTTTGCATCTAGATATGGATATCTGATCAATGTTTACTCGTTTTCGGATACGGATATGAAATTATAGAGATACCCGTTAGATTACGATAATTTCAGTTATGGGTATTGCATTTATAAGTAAATTAGGTATTATTTTAAAATTTGTTTTCGAAACATTTTTATCTTAGATAATTATTAATTAGGGTTAGGGTAAAAAAATCTATTTGACTTCACCCCTATTCGAAATGATTTTACATTTGTTTGGAGCTCGGTTATAATTTAGGAAATTTAGGGTATCCCGTAGTTTTTCCATGTGGTAGAATAAAACAATTGTATTCGACTGGACGGGCGCATAGCATTCCGATACCAACCGGTATATGTCCAACTTTGATTTCGTACGCGTGGAAATAAAAATTACGTAATAATTTTTACACGTTTTTGTAACTGTTATCAATACAGCGTTGCTCTTATTAGTATTTTAAATAGTCTAAAACCTTTCTCAATTATTACTCTATCCAATACAAAATATTTTTTGAAATCCTACTGGTAGTTCCTAAGATTAGCACCTTCAAACAAACAAACTTTGCCGCCTTATAATATTAATATAGATAATGAAGCGGGTGCTCGGATTCTGTACTCGAATGGGTTGCGATTACCATGAGCATGGATTGTCGTGTTCTGTTATTAGTCAGTGTATATTTAACTACCAAAAGGTTTATACTATATTTATCAATAGGCACAATGACGTTACTATGCACGCTACGATAAAAAAAAAAGCTTTGCTTACGGTTATAGAAATCCACAGCACTTGTTTGCTCCTATGAGGCCTTTTAACAATTTCTAACAAAAATAAAAGAGGAAAAGGATTAAAATTGCAAAGCCCTCTCATAAGTTTCACTTCAAAATAATACTAATGTGCTATAGATTTCAAAGTTTGTACCTCTCTCTCTCTGTCTCTCTCTCTCTCTCTCATTCTCTCTCTCTCTCTCATTCTCTCTCATTCTCGCTCAGCCGAAAACCTATATACATTTATAGCTATCTCTTTTCCGTTACAAATTTTCGGTGGCTAAAATCTAATTCACATGGAAAATAATGTGGTTGACGCATAATAGTCATCGTATCGCTTTATTATTATTTGTTTTAATCTTATGTTTTATTTTTGTTCACAGGAAGATGAATATGAAGCACGGGTAGGAGCAAGGTTCCCGATAAAGTGGACAGCGCCCGAGGCGGCAAACTACAGCAAGTTTTCCATCAAATCGGACGTGTGGTCGTTCGGCATACTCCTCACCGAGCTTGTCACCTATGGCCGAACTCCTTATCCCGGTAAGACATAGTTGATTTTATTAATTTTTTTTAATAAATCAACAGCCGTTAAAATCGTAAGAAGAACACAACAAATAAAAAGTACTATTACTAAAAATTTACTCGGTAAATTATTTTTATACGAAAACAACCATAATTTATATTTATTTTATAAATATTATGTTTGAAAATTTCATTAGACTTCTTCGTATGATATGTTCTAAAAGACTTTTTTTATTTAAGATTTTTTTTATTTGTGCTTGGTTTTGAAACTATCGACTTGTAATGGTTTGTAGTGTTCTTTATATAGAAGCAATTTATTATGTCCCAGATTCTCCTAGATACTGGTCATTATATGCATAACTAGCTGTAAACGCGACTTCGTTTGTGTGGAGCTTAAATTTTATTTAAAAAAATTTGCACGTTTTGTATCTTTTTTCAATACAGCTGAGTTCCATATTGGTTGTACCGTGATGTTAAATAGCCTAAAGCCTTTTTCAATAATGACTCTATCAAATACAAAAAGTATTTTTGAAATGCGACTGGTAGTTCCTAAGATCAACGAGTTCAAACAAACTTTTCCGCTTTTATTATATTAAGTGGTATACCACTAAAGTTGTTATATATAGGCGCATGTAATCCGGTCACAGTATTAACGCAGTGATTATTTTCGTCTCATAATTTTTTATTTACTCATTTATGAGATTAAGAAAATTGATAACTACTATATGTTTACAATTAGGGAATTGATATATTTCCTGTGTTCGATATTTTATTGAAATCGGTTCGGAAATAATTTATATTTTTATCTTTCGTATTATCGTCAATTCTTGTATACCAGCAATTATTGACTTAAACTTCACATGTACAAAATTTTACTGAACTTGATCAATTGAGATAAATCAAGATATATATTTTTTTGTAAATGTTGTGTTAGTCCTTCGCCTGAAACTAAAAATTATTTAATCATTTTGGCCCGTTTTATTTACTTTACTTGGGTGAGTTTGTTTGTTTGTTTTTACGCTTTCATGCCTAAACCCCTAAAAAGATTATGATGAATTTTAGTATAGAGATAGACGGGAAACTGGGGACGGTGACAGGTTACTTTTCTCGCAAAAACCCTATTGAAAGTGGGATAAAGAGAGGGATAAACATTGTATGAATCCGATTTGTTTGACAAAATCTATATTAACCCGAGCGAAGCCACACGTAAAAATTAGTTATTCAATCCACGGCGGCAGTTTTAGTGGCTCCAAAATCATAAGTTTTGTAAACTTTTGTAATTTTTGTGAACAAAAGTGTACAAAACCAATCTTATAAGGAAATAGTCAAATCAGATGGTCGTCTAAATACTAAGTATTAAGTGTTACATAGGCTCAACGTCATTCGTAACACGTAAAAGTGCCTGAAGGAATTTTACCTTCAAAAAGTTATTAGTTAATAGGTAATAAAGAGTACAAAATTATTATAAGATTCATTTTGTCCCGATCATCGAAAAAAAATGCCACCTATTATATATTTCTGATTATATTTTTTTTAATATACCTCACACACCGTAGAGTCGACGCCATTATAAAGTTATTGCCCCCGTTCGGAAAAATCGTAGATCCTGGGCTGAGAAATATAATTTTTGATGTGCTATTTATCGTTGTTCCAGGTATGACGAACGCGGAGGTACTGCATCAGGTGGAGCACGGGTACCGCATGCCGTGCCCGCAAAACTGCCCCGCGGCGCTTTACGAGATCATGCTCGAGTGCTGGCACAAGGACCCGCTCAAGCGACCCACCTTTGAGACTCTCCAGTGGAAGCTCGAGGACTTCTTCACCATGGACAACTCCGAGTACAAGGAGGCTTCCACGTACTGAGCCAGGCCCTCCCTGCCGCCCCACCGACACGCACATTCGCATCATGTAAGTCACTGACCTTCATATCACTTCGTCCATTAATCACGTGAGCCTTTTAAGGGTGGAAGGGGTCAAACCGAATCTCACGTGGGGGAGAGGGGTACCTCTGCAGTTAACACGTAGTTTTTTTCCGCTAGAAACAGTGCAAAATTGCGAGTAAATTGGGTTATTACACTGAGAAAAATACTGTAAAAATTAATTTATTGAAAATTTTCAACAATTTTATTTCTCCTCTCTTAGCTGAAGAGATCAAAAATTTGCTCACAGTAAATTTCTGGTTGAAAAAAACGTTTCTTGTAACATATGCAACGTTTGTAACTGTAACTGTAAACTAACAACTTAAAATGCAACTGTAAACAAAGTTTGAAAAATGTTACGTGAGATTAGATGAGGAGGGGGTCGAGCAAAACCTTACGACATCTCACTAAGGGGTAAGGGGGGTCAAAAAATTGCTAAAATTACCTCACGTAATTAATGGATACGCAATATAATACGCATCCCTACATTGTGTATGGCGCGATATCTGGCCGCTAAGTCCTTTTTGTTACGTAGAAAATACAGTTCGTTTTCCTTTGAAACTATTAAACATTTAGCAAAAGAATAACAGAACTGTATAAATTTCATGTTTATTTTCGTTTCAAGTTTAGTCGTATAACGATGAGTGCAACTGTATTGAAGAATTTTTTATCACTTTTTTTATGTTTATGGGTTTAGCTAATTTTAAGCTTTAATCGCTTGATCCAGAAAATGTTTTATGTATATATATATATATATATATATATATATATAATATATATAAATAATAATAATATATATATAATATATATATATATATATATATATTATTATTATTATTATTATTAGATTCGACGGTTAATACGTTGAAATAAATGAACAATCCTTTAAACTTCAATCATTAAAACTTTGACAACATAATTAGTTTGTATAAGTGTGTACTCAAATATGTTAGGATAATTTATGGTAATTTCAATTTCAAACTAGCGTTATCACTAATGTAGGTTTGACTTTATTAGATAGCTTGACGAAAAGCTAGAAGACGTGCTTGCTAAAAGGTATATGTCGTTCACCAGAGTCCGGGGCTGTACCACATGCCGCCGGAGCTGCAGCTGTTGCACAACAGCGCCTCGATGCAATACCTACAGGTGCACCCGCTCGCCGCGCAGACGAGCCTCGCGCAGATGCAGGCCGCGCACCAGGCGAGCCTCCAGCGCGCTGTGCAGCACGTGCAGCGTCCGCTCTGCCTGCACCACGCGCCGCACGCGCCGCACGCACAGCACGCACCCCGGCACCACAGCCCGCTCGGCCCCGGCGCCGCTCCGCCCGCATACCGTGCGCCCTAGGCCCCGCACCCACGCTCCCCCGCTACACGTCACGTCTCCATATACAAGTACAAACCCGCATCACGTGATACTACCGTGCGCAAATACAACCGCATTATGTGACGTCATTATACACACACAACGGTATCATAGTCCGTGATACCCACATCGCTACTTTGAATGTGTCGATCATTGTGTTGACGCCACTATACACAAGTACAGACCCGAATTACACGACGTCACTAAACACACTTACTCATACTTATACTCGTTAATACTCCTGTCAGTACTTCAATAGTATCGATTACTGAAATGCCGACACTAGCGCTCGCGACTCCCCGCTCCCCCTATCTCTCCACCCCTCTACACACAACGTGGATGTTCTCGTTAATTAACACATCACTACTTTGGAAATGTCGATAATTGAGATGTCGTCATCAAACATCGATCTTACAGCTGTATGTCATGAAATATCGATGATTGAAATAAGGACACTATACTAAAATGAATTGAGAATATAAAACCGAAAACGCCATTGACCATTTTTAAGGAACATATTTAATCTTGGATTCATTCAAAACCAACGTGTGGGACTATTGGAATGGAAATGCAACTTTTCGATACTATTTTTTGTCTAGAAATATGTATGTATGCGTTAAATATACGTACTATATGAGTATACCAAAACTAGTGAATTGTATCACTGCTATTAGTTAATTCTCTAATTAATAATGGTATACATAATATTTAATGAAGTTATAGATATTTAAACGTGTAAGAAGTGAAAATGTTCCGACATTATAAATATTTCTTCTTTTGCCATTCTGCATACCATGGCGAGAGGTGTATATACTTTTATACCCCTCTGGCTGATTTTCTATACATCTTGATTCCATTTCAACATCGATACTTCAGTAATGTCTTATATCCTTAACTTTTCCTATACAATTTCTTACAATCGATTCTCCCGACAGCGGCAGAATAAAAGAATCGAAACTAAAAGCGTTATACTTTATCGATAATAAACTCTATTCTCTTACCGGTTGTTTACGATATGTTTTATAAAATAGCACAGTTCTGAAAAATAATTCTATTAATTTTAATTGTTAACTGATCATTCTAATTTGACGTTTTATTAACATTTGACGTAAAAATGTAATATGCCGACTTGTAATTGGTCGATGTCTCGCATAATCTAATCCTAAGCATGTCGCCCTCATTACCAGCCTTAAGTGATCAACACGGGGAAACCGCTAAATGGAAAATCGGGTATCGGCAGTGAGTAATTATATTCGATGGTGTCAAATGAATTGTTAATACGTCATAATCATCGATAATTAGATAAAAAAAATATCGAGTCTTTTAACGAGTGAAATCGTAGATTCATGTATGCGAGGTTAGAAAATAAATGTTACTTATAAAAACGTAATACGATTGTGTAAATAATCGTTTCATTGTATTTGTCTAAATTAAAAGGCTATCGACAGGAGTAGTATTTTGAACTATATCCTAAAAACTGTATACATTTAGTTCTAAAAATAACATGAAATGGCATATTTGGTACTCCTCCATCGATAATCGATTAATTTAAGTTATCGACAACTTCCTTGATGTATTTTTACAGTTCTCAACAGTGTTATGGGATTAAAAGCAGTATTCGCAACCTTCGATTAATTATCGTGCGCATATACGATAATTTCCATTATGATTCTGAAATGATTTTGAAAAGTACGATAATACAGGTGAGTATTAGTCCAGCCTCGCTACAGATTGTGAACATTGCTTATAAGCCTTTTGGAAGTAGTTTACCCTATTTTTATACTTTATTTTTATTATATTCATACGATAATAATTTTCTTTATCGTAGCTTTTCGATTTTCTCTTATGTAAGTATGTATGTTTTTTGCGGTTGATTTAATAGTGATGTGCTGTGTGAAATTGCTTGTAATAAACAAGGTAAGAGGCTAGTTAGTGTGATTGTGGGGGCGATAGGGGCGATAGTGGGCGACGGGGGCGACAGGGGCGAGGGCGGACACAGTACGAGTGTACGTACAGGAGGAAAATTAGGCTCGGCAGGGATAAATTATCGTTTTTATTTAACGTAAATTATATGTTCCGATGAGGCATATTTAACTGATCTGGTATCGATTATCAGTTATTCGTATACCAATGTCTAATGTAGTATGTATGTATAATTGGTGATAGATGCCAAATAATCCTAATAAAGAACTGAATTTTATATATATACATATTACTGTTCTGAGGGTATTTAGTCGTTAAGGGTTTTATTTTATTAAGTGAACGGTCGAAAGAATCTTATTTATATAAAACATTCTTATTTTATTTAATTCATTAGCAATTCTATAAATTCTGATGCTCAACTTAGTAAATTTGATTTTTATCCAGTATTGATGTTTATTTGTGCCAATATTTTAATTTTAAGCAGAATTATAATTATGATACATAATAATTATTAAAGTAAAAAATCAATACTAGATGGTTTTGATTATTTAAAAAACCAAATGTCATTAATTGTTGGCCTAAGCGAATAAATATTCTTTAATATATAAGTTTTATAGTGTAACATGGTAGATTATTAAATACAGTTATTTATGAATACTAGAATGAATACTATTTTGTGGATGCGATATATAATGGAAGACGTTACATTTGTGGCAATAATATATGATTTTCTGACCCGGTGCTTAGCGTTAATATAATGATATAATGTATTTTATACATCCTCAGAACATTTCGATAGGAAAAGTTGCAGTGTCTTGACGCGGTAAACATAATATTTAATATCAACAATATACAAAGTGTAATTACAGAGAAATAGAAGGTTTTGTATATTAAATTCACCCGAGACCTTATATATGATATGTATATATAGTGTACCGAGAGTAGTTGCCGGTTGTAATGGCGTTAAGTGATATTAGAAAGTTGGTTATATCATAAAACTACACTAATCGAAGTCGACTCGATCATTCCAATTGGATCATCGCGATAATAATTTCGAATTTTCGAAGATAAATAATTACTAAAATATCGCACAAATGATTATTGATTTTTTCTATTGCAAAAAACATTGGATTTTGACGTCACAAAAAAAAACGCCATGTAAACTTAGTATAAAGAACCGAAACTGTAAATAGTGCAATTTTTGTAAAATAAGTAATTTTCTTATTTTACACTTCTGTTGAGAAATTAATCAAAACAAAAAAAAACGAACTCTACATAACGTATTTTTATCTGAATGCACTGTGAATAATGCACATGTAAGCATTATAATAAATATGTTCCAAGACTTATAACAAATATCAAACAATTAGTATTATAGGTTTGATGTCTCATTAACTTAATAAGAATTCCAGCATTATTATTTTACTTTCCTATATTATTATTATACCTGTATAATTTATTTTTACAATTTATAATTAATAAGTTAAGTTGTAGCTGTATAAATTCGCTTTATGCTTTATAAAATTACGGCTAATTAATAACGCTATGTCCCGTAAGGTTATGCTATAATCATATTTTTAGATAGCCAAGTTATTTAGGTAAGTTCAATATACAACAATGTCATCACAATAAAAAAAAAACTATGTAGGCGTAAGTTATATGAGGGATGAATGTTTAGGTGTTACGTTAATTAGAATTATTTAACAAATGTTACTGTGTTTCACACTGACCTTTTACAGTGTTTTATACATAAGTGTAACCGTGTTCCAGCGATGGAGTCATAGGTTCGTTTCGAGCGCGACTGATGTTAGTTGATACTGTTGGACACGTCGAACTAAGGTCTTATTACCTCCGAGTATCAATTAAATCTATTTTTAGTTTTATTACTAAGCCAGTGTTATACTGTCGTGAATAACTCGTATTGGTTTTGCTTTATTTTGCTCATGTGTTTCTTTATGAGAATTTAAGAATTCTATAAACTCAAGCGGCAATCTAGCACTGGCTTTTTACGATATTGGTTTAATTATACTTCACGTATTTGTATAGATTTTTTAACACAATAATAATAAATATAAATGTGAAATATTTTGACTTTCATTTTTTATCATTCACCCAAAACCTTCTATCACACCGAATAATAGTTAATAATTATTTTTAAATATGCCATTCGATTATTTACTAGCTATGCCTGCGACTCGGTTCGCGTGGAACTAAAATTATTTCATCTCGCGCCGTCATTCACATTACAATAACTTGATATAATTAATCGATTTGAATGAAACAATGACTAAGTATTGCTCGATGATACGCTTTATGATTTCGCAATATGTTTTACACATAAATCTAAAAAGTACAGCCATATTAAATTTACATTCTTATTAAATGTTGATTAAAGTTTTTTAGGAGTAACAAATGTATAGAAGCAAAACAATTATCGTTCGCACTTAATTTACGTATTAACCCATTACCTGCCAGTTTTCCATTTTTGGAACGCATTTTCAAAATGCTCTCTTTTAATAACTGCAGCTTCTAAATAGTATAATACATATTCTGCCATTATGCCAAAATAAGGACGGGCTGTAATACCTATATATCAATAAAAATAATAACGATTATGGTAAAGATAGTTCTACTTGGTCCATCTGAATATCATTATACAATTAATTTACTTGTTAATTGTATTTTTGAATTACGGAAGGTAATGAGATAAATAAAAATATTAAACTTTTACTACTTTTTATTTTCAAATATTCTATTTTATTATTATCGAAAATAAATCCATCGACATAAACTATCAAATTACAGAAATAAAGCATATTTATTAGGAGACACCTCGTTAAAAATATCATTCTAAGAAATTACCTATATTGTTCAATTGATCACACATAACACGTATTCTCCGTTTCTGTTCGACGGTCAAAATGTTCTCTTTCACTTTACCGAGTTCAGACACGTAATTCTCTAACTTAGCAACTATAACATCTATTCCGTTTCCATCATCATTATTATTATACTTTGCTTTTTTACAGACTGGCTCCAATTCACTTTCGTTTTCAAATATCGTATCGATACCGTCGGTGAGATGGAAATTACCGCTAGAATGTTTTACGTTGTGTATATAAACGTTTCCCGCGTTTTGCGATTCAAGATCTTTATTTTTAATACATTTATGAATGTATACGACATCCGAAACCTTCGTCAATATCGCTCTACATTCGCTGGTTTGATATTTAAAACCTCGTCTTACAAGAGAATCCCATATTTCTGGTAATTTATTATCATCATCGACAATTTTTAGCATTTTATCTATCTTTATACTCTGTTTGAGTGTTTTAAATGAACAAAGCAGCTTAAACTTTACAATTTCATTTGTGCTATCTGCTAAACACTTTATAATTTCTGCTGCGAGATAATCAATAGTACTTTTGTTTCCATCATACACTCCTTTTTGCAGTAAATTAAAAAATAAATCGAACAAAATCAATTTTAATTCAATGCTTCTTGACTTCACCATTTTCAGTAATATGTGGAGTACCTAAAACAAATTTTATAGTAAGACTTTAGTGACATTGTGTTACTATTTGAATTATCTTCTCGTTCGAGTCCACACGGAGCAATTATTTATTTTTCTGATGCATCAATTATTATGTCTGAATGTTCTTTATGTCCTTCACTTAGATGTTAGTAAAGTCTCTCACGACACAAGACTTAGGTAATTCCTAGGGCGGGTGTTGTGTTTTAATATAAAACAAGAAATAAATGTACAACTTTACATCTCAACGTCTGCGCCTGACGATAAATGCATACAATATATTCAAGACATATATAACAAATTACACGCATCTAATGTTACTTCACTATTTATATTATTACAGTAGAAATTAATAGAATTAGTAACTAGCCTTTACCCGTAATAAAATTTCGCGTAAAAATTCTTAACTACTTTTCAATTTAAGTTCAAAATCTTATAGCTTATAATTTTCAATTAATAATAGTTTGTTTCATATTTTCCTCTTCGGTTTTATTGGATACTTAACTCCCTAAACATATGAAGCTTATAAAGCAAATCCTACATAAATTCCAGATATTAAAAGAATCAGATGAATCATCTATTAATAGGCAATAATTGAATTTAATATAAATGCATACCTTCACGATATTACTACTAGTTTCACAGAAATCATGTCTCTGCGAATTGATTAAGGAAACTAATGCCCGGATGTATTGAATAAACCACAAAGTCCGCCTGTTTAGATCACCTTGGAGCAATGGAGTGCCATCTTCAAAACAGGCCTTCGTCCAAGCTTTTATTAACAATTCTGCTAACTCATAATCGTGTGTAGAAGGATGTAATGCAACCATATCCATATAATGGATCTGAAATAAACACCTTACGGTAAACAAAAATATTCGAGATGGTTATAACTCAACAAAACTATTGTTTGCCTTATTAAACGGTACGGATTCAAATCAGCACCCAAATCAGTACGCTTATCGTTCTTTGGCTTAGTGGTGGATTTACCAGTAGGCTGAGTAGGTTGGAACTTAGGGCGGCAGATTTTAGAGGCGGCAAGTTTCTGGTATTTTTAGTGTTTTTTTAGAAACTGACATGATTCAAACTTATACATATACCTAAATGTTGCAAGATAATATGTTTCACCACTTAGAATCTTATTTTGATTTCTTTTCTACAATTTACGTAGTCTTATTTGGAGTCTAATTGTAGAAGTAGTTAGGGACGGCAAAATTTGAATAGAAATTAAAACAAAACCGCCACTGCTTTGGCTTCTTCCTTTTTCGCTTATCAAGGGTCAGAAGTAATAGTAATAGTAGTAAGTTCTTATACAGATGAAGCCAGTGCGAGGTCTATAGCAGAGGTGTTATAGCATTTCGTAATAGAAAATATTTAATATTCGAATAAAAAATATGTGCAATCATATTTATTTCAAGTTTATTTTGGATGTGGACAAAATTTAACAGGACACTAACAAATCCCATCATTTAATTCATGTTCATCATCGTTTATCATCAAAAGAAACTGTATTAAAAGAAAAAAATGAATTCAAAAGTAAAAAGATTTACAATAATATCCATATTGTATTTTATTTAATTGCGTCGTGACCAGCACGGCAGTTATTTGCCATTCTCAGAAAAACACGCGTCATTTCGATATAAAAACTTGCACTCGTCACGAACTGTCTACGTATCGAGAACAGGTATATTTGATTTTATCGCTTGGTATGTTTGAAATATGTGAATTTAAAATAGAGTGTAAATTTTAACAGCCGTGCAATTAGATTTGCGAACAAAGAATTCATAACGTCGTAACAGTTAATCTGTGGAACTGTCACTTAACATCTTTGTCTTATACGACGTTAGCCCGCTACATACGTATTTCGCAAAAAGACCGTACATATTTGCTTTAAACGGTAAATTCGTATTATATATCAGCATTAGTGTACCAAAAATAAAAATAATTTACCAATTATTTGCGACATTTGCTATCGTTTTGGTTTCGCGAAATACATAATTAGAGGGTGAGTTCTGAAAAACTAAACATACCGGTGACTGAATATATATTGTCATATATTTGATAATCATCACAGTTTCTGGAATGTAATGTGCTTAAAATCAGAAATAGGATCGCGAGACACTTTGTATAACGTATTAGCATTAAAAAAAAAAGATTTGTTCGTAATTCGACAATGTTCCCGGTTCAATAGTAGGCGCTCTACCTCTCTCACGTCAGCGAAACGTGGTTTTTATTCCTGGTAAATATTATCGCTATAAAACACATGACAAAGAATTTATGACACTAGTACCTATCACTACGTTCGACTCAGAGATCACAACGCTCCCGGCCAAAGTTTTACTCGTACCACTTGCTTGCTAGCGTGAACATTAACTCAACTGGAATGGACTACACGCTTATTTATGCTAATAGACAGCAAACAGGCAGACGGCCCATCTGATGCTAAATGGTTACCGTAGCCAATGGACAGCCGCAACACAGGGTGTATTACAGCCATATTGCTAACCTTGACGGAAAGGGCTGGTTCTCGTTTACTATTCCGGAACACAAAAGCTCATACCGAACCTTTATTTTGCGGTAGTCTAACCCCGAGGGTGGTCAGTAATCAGTCGGGCTATAATCCTATGATCAAGCTGCGACGGATCAAGGATTACATGGTTAACCGTCAAGACCAAAACCAAAGGTGGGACTAACAATCGCCAGAGCCTCGTCGGTTACTCGGCAGGGTGCACCGCGTGCAGATGAGGTTGGTACTAGAGTAACTTAGATGGTATTTGATACCCCTTTACACTCCAAAAACACCTTGCAAATGGGCTGTGAGCTTGACGTGAGTGAAAATAATGACGTCATTAGAGACATTTTAGCTGCGATCACAACGGCCGTAGTCATCATGTGGAACGGCTGAAGGCATGTTGTGAGCATAATGAACGCTAAGGGGCCATTTATAAATTACATCACACGTTAAGGGGGTGGAGGGGGTAGACGAAATATGACTTTTTGTGACAAAGGTATGGTGGGGTCGTAAATTTCGTGTCGTCACATTTCAAAATCCAATACATTAAAGCAGTAAAATGCGAAATGTGAACTCTTCAATTGCCGTTTTAATTTAATAATTTCTTGATGTAAAATTGCAAAATATGTGACGTCACACCAGGAAGGAAGGAGTCTCACAAATGGATTACAAAAAAGACGAGGTAGTGTGTCAAAAATCATGAAATTCGTGTGACATAATTTGTGGATGGCCTGTAAGTGGTTTTTGTAGCTTATATATTTATTGGTTATTTCAACACGAGCTGCCCGGGAACACGTACTACCGTTCTCAGTAGTTAATAACTGGTCGAAAACACCACCTAACTCGTTCAGAAATGGTATATCAAACTTTATCACGAAACAATTATGACAATTTTCATGATACGTTGTTGGAGTTTAAATTTTTATGCTCTAACCTAAAGGAAACACTTTGATTTTATGAGTTAAAAAGTTTTCAATACGCTGATCTAAATACTAGTTATCAGTCTTTCACATATCCTCAAAATCTATGCAGTAGATACTTTCAGAGTGAAACCCATACAAGGCGATACAAAAAACAAAAAAGATAAAAATTCATCTAAAATTTAAAATTATAATTTACAAGGAAT
The DNA here is from genome assembly GCA_039707435.1 of Actias luna. Classification (NCBI taxonomy): domain Eukaryota; kingdom Metazoa; phylum Arthropoda; class Insecta; order Lepidoptera; family Saturniidae; genus Actias; species Actias luna. The sequence continues at coordinate 6,672,181 of JAZHAC010000006.1, read as the reverse complement.
ATTTAATGAACAAATTAGGACGTACATCTTTTTTTATGTACGTAGATGTCATATGTAATTTATTTAAAATGTATGGATGATTTACACTGAAAAAGCCATGACCAGTATAATATTACCTTTCCATACTATTACGAATGCTTACAAATATAACTTACCAGTTCTTTAATTCCTTCAATATCCAAAGACAAGTCTGACGTTAATTTTCGAAGGAGTAACTTTAATTTCTCACCAGCTTTATCTTCAAGGGGAATCCGTAAATGGTCCGGCATACTTTGAATGTCCAATAACGGTAATAGAGATATAGTATTTTTACAGCTACTAACTTCATTATACACTTTAATCTTATCCCCAGTATTTAAAACTTCAAACAATCTACTGATTGTGTAACTCAAGTGAACTTTTTGAGGCGAATAATTAAATAAGACATTACCCTCACAATTTTCATATATTTTACATAAGGACATCAGTTGGTTCATCACAAGCTGACTGTGGTTGAACCTGCAAAATAATTGGTAATGATAAAAAACGATGTTAAAAAAGAAATTATTAATAATGCAATCCGGGATACAACATCTAATAATATTTTTTTAGTTACAAATTTTAATCATATTCCATTCCATTCCATTCCAATACAGTTTATAAATCATATTCCAAATATTGTTCTACACTACTAAATATTGTAATATATATTAAATATTATTAGCTGAAGTACAAAAATCCTCACCTGGCTAAAACAGTCCATAAGTTTGAAGAAAACAGAGCACTTATACAATCAGTACTCAGCAAAGATACAAGCATATACTTTTCCAAGACACAATATTCCTCAGTGTTCAATGTCATTGCAAATGCAACCATGTAAGTCAGGACATTTTCATACAAACCCTCACTTATATAATTTGTACTTTTTGAATGGAATTTCACACCCGTATTGAACCACACGTGACCTTGAAAAGTAAGTTTTATTTTTGAACCAGCTACCCCGACATTCTTTGCCTAGCCATTTTCGAAAGTTAATAGCTCGACTATACCGCTGTGTATCACATTCAGGGATACCATAAAAAACTTATCCGTAAAAAATGTTTCATTTGTTACAATTTGTTACAATACATGTTACAACTTTTATGGTGAATCAGTTTTTAAATATTATGGTATATCTTGAAGAAACCCTGTATCTTTTATGGGATAACAGTTATCCCATATGTTAATCAGATATATTACTTATTACTTTACCAAATTTTATCAAAATATATATATTAGTTTCAGGATGATGCGCGCGTACACTAGGATAGACAGACTGAATAATCCCAAATAAAATATATTTAACTTGCATATACCACTGATAAATTGTAGATCTTTTGGTGATCGTTGCAACTAAGTTCTACTGTGTTTACCATCAGGTACAGTATCGTCATTTAGCAGTGCAAGTAAAAAAAACACCTAATTTATTTATGTTTTTATATATTATGTTTTTGTGACATTTTTCAATACAGCTTTGCTCGTACTGGTGGAAGAGTGATGTTAAATAGCCTAAAGCCTTCCTAAGGATTGTTCTATCAAATACACAAATAATTTTTGGAATCCCGGTGGTAGTTCCTACGGTTTGTGCGTTCAAACAAACTTTTCTGCTTTATAATTTTAATATAGATTAACGAAAATAAAGTAACAACCAAACTTGAAACATTTTTTGTATTACACACAAATAATTGTCTTGTGCGGTAATCGAACCCACAGCATTCAGTGCTGCGGTTGCAGTAATCTCACCTAAATCCTTACTAATATTACAAATGCGAAAGTGAGATTGTTACGCTTTCACGCCTAAACCACTGAATCGATTGTGATGAATGTTGGTACAGAGATAGACGGAACCTTCGAGATGGTAATAGGCTATTTAGTTTGTTAAAAACTTATTGGAAGTGGGGTAGAGAGGGAAATAAACTTAGTATGAAACTTTTAATTGCGTCATCCGATTTGACAAAATAAATATTAACGTGAGCGAAGCCGCGAGTTAAAACTAGTAAATTAAAAAATAACTCACAATACGGTAGACAAGTGTAGACGCAACAAATTATTTTCTCTTTAGATATGCAATGTGTATCATTTTCAAACTGAATCACGGCTTTCATAAAGGATACTAACAGTAGCATATATCCAAATAATTTATCTTCTTTTACTATCTTATTTGTTTCATAGTTAAGTAGACACTGAAATATTTTTAAATCCTTGTATATACCATAATTATAGATAGTTTTCAAAAACCAACTTAACAATTTAGATGGCATTTCGGTAAAGTTTGACCTAAATAGTTCTTTTGTTTTTGTAAGACACAAAGTAAAGCATTTTACCCCATATATTAAAATATTATAAATTTTAATTATGTCACGAATGTATATACATGAATACATCGAAGTGTTGGACATAAAGGGGTGTCATTCTTCTACAATTATATGAATTAAAATAAATGATTTTTTCCAATTGGTTCTTTATATGACATATGGTTAGTACTGTTACTTCTGTGAATATTCCAACGAATATTCCTAAGAAAACTTTGATGTACTTTCACAGTGATAATTAACTATTTATATCAGAAAGTTAATTTTAGTATACTTGAGTTCCTCATTGTAATTATATTAATTACTACTAATGGTGATAGTTATAAACATCTAAATTCAGTCTACTTACATTTAGAAATGTCTGATCCAATAATAACTCTTTGAGAAGCATTTCAATGGCGCAGAACACGTTGGTATGCATTAGATGTGTAAATTTTTCAGACTCACTATACAGGTAACTTTTTCTGTGAAAAAATATTTACAATTTAATAAATGTTTTTTTTTAAATCTCCAAGTCACTTTCTCGTGTTTTTAAAGCTTTGTTTATGATCATCTATTTTTATGACAAGAGTACCTCTTTACCTCTAGTTTTACAAAATTTATTTAGGTGTTTATTCATGTAGTCAGGGCCGGATTTAGATGAAAAGAGGTCCTATGCTGTTCCACTCATGAGGCCTTTTCACCTCTCGCGTCGATCATAACTAATACATTTAAATGTTTGTTTATTAGTCGAATACATAAAATTTCATTTTATTATCGGTCCAGTGTATTTAGAATAGTGTAATTTTAATTTTGCTAAAAACCTAAATGTAGGCCCCTCTTGCATTAAGTGTTTTTCAATACAAAACTCATGAATAATACATGTAAATATGTTTTCCTTTCTATATATGAAAAATGTCTTTTACATTTGGCACCTGATTAAAATATTTGTCAGTTATATACAAACCCGAAATACAATTAAAATAAAAACAAGTTTATAAACCTACAAATAAATATTAATGAGTAAATCCAATATAAAATCTTGTTGTTTTAAAGAGGGTTGCTGTTTGAATATACCCATCATTTTTAACAAAATTTTTATCATAAAACTGGCAACTTTCACTGATCTTAATGTGACCTTATCTTCTTGACTCTGCTGCAAAATAGAGAAACCAATAATTATAAATAAAAAATTAACACTTTTCCTTAATTATGGATTATTAATATGGATTTCAATCATACAATATTGCTCGAATGGATCGCATTCATCATAACACCCAGCCCTAGCCATGAATGAAATTAGAGCGAGATGTCTTTCAGCGCTCTTTCATTGACGCTTTAACAATATATAAAAAAAAAGCTTTCCCTTTAAAAAGAGAAGTATTTTATGTGAGCAAACAGGGTACCCTCCCCCCAAAGTAAAACATTATTTATAAAATAAAAATTATTATTAACTAATTGTCCCTGCGTCTTCGTTCGCGTGGAACTTTTTTTATTGTAATTTTTTCAATACAGCTTTGCTCTTATTGGTGGTAGCGTGATGTTAAATAGCTTAAAGCCTTCCTCAATGATTTTTCTACCAAATATAAGAAATATTTTTTGAAATCCGACTGCAGGTAGTTACTTAGCGTATTCAAAGAAGCAAACAAATTTTTCCGCTTTAAAATATTAAATCATAGCTGTGCCTGCGACTTCCTTCAAATGGTTATCGAAAACTAAAACACGTCGCTTAGATCAGCCTACAGTCAATATCCGTGTTACATGTGACAGTGTATGCAAAACGCCATCTATTGAATATGGAGTTCAACTGTCAACATTAGTTCTATTTTGGCGTTGCAAGTAACTAAATTGCATGCGTGAGAACACTTTAAATGCATATTGTCTAATATATTTTGATAGAGCGAACCAATTGCAATCAAATGAAAACTAAGTAATACTCCAAGTTGCGTACAATCTTTATGTATAACAGTTATCTACATTGGTTTTGTACATTGTTATGTTGAAAATGGGTTCTGTTGGTTATCCTTTAACACCCTGTCTATTTTTTTAATATTTTTGATGTACAAAAACGATTTTTGTTTAGGGTTATAATATGTATAGAATAGATAAAAGCAAATTATTTACAAAAGCTTTTGGACAAAATATTGACTTTTCATATATTTAACAGAAAGAAGTGCACAAAGATTTCTTTAATTCTTATTTACTTATAAAAAATCATTTTAATTTTCTTCTAAAACGTGCGGCGTTGTTTCGAAGCAAGCAACCACATTGCGGGTGCCGCGCCATATCCTTACGCTTTTTTTCTTGATTTCCATTTTTTATTTCCATTCGGAACTGCCCCACACCCTTGAATAGTGTCATTAAAATTGTCGTTCGCATTTGACGTTTTGGTATAAATAAAGAAAAACATGGTATGGTTTTATGAAACCACGATGCAACTTTTATATCAATACATAGATCGAAACAGATAAATACCGCGGAAGAGCACTTGGACGAATAAGTGAGAAAGTAAATGCTACACGGTCAGCTGATGCGAGCCCATTTCACCCCTGCTTCGTGGCTGGCTGTAATGCGACATTCGTTAGATGGACAAAAATAATTGAAGCAATGTAAAAAAAGTTTCATTTTAAACAAATTCCTTCCATGTATTTCCTATTGTACTAAACATACTACTCAGGCTCAAGTCACTGAGAGAGGGGCATTTCAAGAAACTCATTAGATGATAAGGGCTGTCCAATAACAACTAAAAAAGATACGGATACTCAAAACCCCTTACTAACAGAGACAGCTTTCAGGCTTCTTCTAGTCTGCTGCATCTACCTGACGTCTAGTGCGACAGCATCTCTCGCTCTACTTGATTGATCTCTCTTATTGATAATACATACTATAATAAAACCTAGGCGTCTCGCGTTATACGTCCATATCCATTCTTTTTTTTTATGTAATTGGGGACAAGCGAACAAGCGGATCAAGTGATGGTAAGTGCCGCCCATTGACATCCAGAACACCAGGGGAATCGCAGGTGCGTTGCCGGCCTTTAAGTTTATTAGTTATAATAGTTATTGTTAATAGATTTATCTTTTTAGATATATCTATGAATTAAGAAAATAAACACTAACCTCTGAAGTAGTGTTGATATTGTTTTCAATGATTTGACAAAGCACTTTGATGCTTTTGTTATAAATTGGTTTATCTTTAAGGACACAATAATATTTTTCACATAACGCCGTGTAAGCTTTCCACTGTTCAGCCATGGTTTTTACATCCAAATTTTCAACTATTTTCCCAATTTCAAGGTTAATTTCCAATGCTGAAATACAATATTAAAATTTAATGTAACAAGCAAAACATTGTTATTTTAGAATTTCTGTAAAACCTTGTATAAATAAAACAAACATATGGGCGATAGATAAATTAAAAAAGAAACTTAGATTTATTATGACATTTTATTGCACACTTTCATTGAATCCCAATTTAAATACATAATAGTATACCATAATAGATTATTTCTTTAAATTACTAGCAGTATGACTAAAATAACTAAGAAAATACTAAGCAATGTTAACACTTTGAGCTAACTGGAACCTATAAATGAAATCATTAACCATGTGTAACCAATTATAGCCTCATCCAAGTACTCTAGATTAGTGATCAATTTATGGATAATTATTATAATATTATAGTCGCTTACCTGCATCCAGTACATCACGCTGCTCACTTTCACTCAAATCAAATACAAAATGTTTCTCCAACACCATTAAGTATGTCAACTGTAGTTCATGGCATGTACGAAATAGATCCTTTAAATGCATTGTAACATGGCTTAGATAAATACCATAGAGAGAGTCACTATTATAAAAAAAAAATATATATTACAGATAATAGTTATTAAGAATGAAGATTATTTATGGAGCAATGATAGGTCAGTGTTAGTGTATATGGATGCTACGTCAATGGATGTGGGTTCGAACCCCTGCAATGAGCTTGAACTTGCAGTAAAGGAAAAAAATTGTAATGATGAAAGGCTTTTTTCGAATGCTCAGCTGATTAGCGCCTCAAGACGAAAGTCTTCCCAAAACACTTATAGCTGTGTTCCGGGAATCGCAACTTAATAGCCATTCCATTCACTAGGTTTAGTGTGCCCACAATCTTGGGCCACACCATCACTTAAAGTCAGGTAAGATTGATGTTATAGCTAACTCTATAAAGTATTAAAAAAAATATTTAAAACTTTAATTTAAGAAACTTGTTTAATTACATAAAAATAATAAATATATGATATATCATATACTATTCTATTTCTATCATTATATTTCTACATTTCTATCATCACTGTAGTTTAATAGTTAATGAATTAACGAAATATAAAACATGAATTCATATTAAATAAGTTTAATTATTATAGACATACCTTTCTTTACAATGTAAAAATACTATCCTTATAATCTGTCCAGTTGTTGTTGGAAATGTTTTCATAATAATGCAGGATACAGCAACTAACTCAACAACAGTTTTGATGAAATCTGAGACCATTTGCAGCAAACTTACTGTATCATTGATATACCCAATTAATTTCTCCGTATTAACATTTGAATTTGATAACATATTACTGACAAGATCAAAGCTCTGTAAGTAATTTCATAATAAAATAAATCATTGAAGATAATCCTTACTAATATTATAAATGAAAAAGTGAGTTTCCTTGGTTGTTACACTTTCAAGCCTAAACTGCTGAATCGATTATCATGAATTTTGGTAAAGAAATTAATGGAAACTTGGAGAAGGTGATAAGCTACTTTTTCTAGCGAAAAACTTATTGAAAGTGGTGTAGAGAGAGGAATCAACTTTGTATGAAATTTATTAATGAGTCATCTAATCAAATGTAAAAATCATTTTTAATGCGACTGAAACTACAGGTAAAATCTAGACTTATAATAAAATATTGTTAGAGTGAAAACTCTTTTACACCGTTTGACCACTTTATTTTGTGGTTATTGAATGAGACTGAGCTGTTATGCTCAGTTATGTAACACTTATTCAGGAAAAGTCAGCTCAAGTCGACTAAATAAGAGAGGTATAGTCAAAATGTCACTGGTATACACCCTTGGTGATGGCTTATTATATAATTTTATTAACATAGAGCAAAAACAAAGTTTTATTTCGTATCATTAATCTGGCCTTAGTGAAGTTTTCACTTCTATCATGTAGTCTAAAGCACACTTTACAATTCTGCAAATACTAAAAAAGTTCAGGCTTTTTATGTCATATGATTTAACAAAATATCCCTAAATCATTTAAATTACTTGACTTTGGTTGGTTTACTTATCGTATATACAATGATATTTTCTCTCATGTAATGACAACTGTTAATGACTCCATATATACAGGTAATACTGTACTTCACTACTAACAGTTTTAATAGGTTTTATAATAAGTATTTATTGAATAATAATTAACACTTGCTAGAATAATACAATATAACTCTATTAACCTTCAGTGTGCATGCAAACGATGAGTTTATAAAAAGGTGTCCATTAGTGATAACAGCTAAATATATGGAGAGTACCCTCAGCAATCAGTCTGCTCACCATATAATAAGCTATACTCAATTGTATAATAACTTAAGTCAATATCAGAGAAAAGTAATATTCATGAACTTAATAAGTTTCAAAGCAAAGAATAAATTGTAAGTAACAAAAAACTTTGGCACACGCAAAATATATTTAAAAAATGTATGGAGTTGAAAAAGTTCTTTCTGAGCACTATACCTGTAAAATACATGATCTGCAATCATCTAACAATGTTGTGAAGAAAGACGTAAATGTTGACCTTTTTATTTCACTGTGGACTCCATATTGCAATGCCTTTTTTGTGCTAGAAACTAAGCTTTCATAGCAAGCTGTATCCATCTAATAAAGTTTTTTAAAGAAATTATAATAATAATGTGTTGCAATCATAATTGATATTAAAATATTAATTAATGTTACAATGCTTAATAAACTAGGTATAATCTATTCAGAAATGGTACATATCCATGATATTCTAAATGAAACTATACCATTATAAAGTTTCACCAAAACAAGTGGCACATTAATGCTTTCATAGTAATAGGGCATATTACACATACATATCATAATAGTAGGACAGTATGTTTTATATACTAGGCATGTAAAACAGACATGTACAAGTTGCTTTGCATTGTCTAGAGTGTAAATGTTTATTTTTGTAATAGAAAATTTTATGGATGGCTATTACTATTTGATAAAATTACCAAATTATCAATGAAACTAGTAATGATTATGAATTAAATGAGATGCCATGACATTTTGAAGTTTTGCTTGTATAAATTTTACAATATTACATATAACATACAAGGATATTTTCAGTTGTAGTAGAACTATTAATATATAAACTGTACACAACATACTTGCTTGAATGTCGACGCTACAACTGTTCCAGTGTGCCAACTGACACAGATTTAGTGAGCCAGTTTCTATACTCATAAGCCCTATCTAATTATTTTAACATATTGGTACATATATATTGTGAATGATTCCCTAATACAAGAATTATGTTTTTTTAATAAAATAATTGTATAATACGCTCTGAATAACTCGTATGCCTAGAATTATAAGTAATTTTTTCTGGTCCCATACCATCGAAGAACTATTACTTCAATTTTTGTTGACGCACACCTTCTCTAAAGCGAAGATGTAATATATAAATACGTTATATTTTATGAAAATAAAAGTCCGTATATCGCCGAATAATTTTTTTTACGATTTAGAATATGTTTACTTTAAAGGATACATCAACAATCTCAATTATATCAGAACCGTGAGAGAAATATTTTAAATTCTGAGGATTATCCATCACTATTGCAGATAACAACTGCTTTTTAAATTAACATTGTTATCCCTTTTATTTTGGTTTTGATTATAATATAAAACATGTATAAAAGTTCGTAACTTCAAAACTTTAAATTTCCTGGTAATAGAGCAACTGACAATAGAAGCGTGTTCCTATATATACTGAGAGCACTTTTCAGTACTCTTACTGGGGAGAAATTCGTTCTGTTATGGCTGAATACTTTATGGCTGCCGCAGTATCCTAGGAAATATATAACGTTATTTTTGTGCTGTTAGTATCCAGTGTCACCATGTACAAGGTAATTACCGTAGATGCACCGTAATCTGGTGTTAATCTACCGTCAAGGTAATAAAGTATTACCGTATAGTATATTACCGCATTAGTAAATATTTTATCATATACTACGAAAATGGAATCATATAGGTCATATAAGGAAGAAATCACATAGGTAATAATAGTCAGTCAATATATTTAGTATTTATTTAGTAGCATATAGTTGTTTGTAATGATATCACTGTTCTTGATTGCCTACAATCCCTAAATATCAGAACGTTTATCCCAGTTGCACATAGATAAAAACTACCTAATCGGCAATTGAATAATCAGGATTCTAAGTCAGATTAATCGTTTAATTTTGTATGTTTCACATGTTTTTTTTTTTTGTTATCTTTATAAATAATTAAAATAGCAAATATATTTGGACTTGATTTGGTTTCTGTTGGGTTTATCCTTAAAAAAATACTAAAAGATACCGGCCTTTAAAATAAACATGGAAAAATTCAAAATATTGTATTTATTACAGAATTACCAATACTTTATATTAAATTAAAATAACTGAAGAATTAAGCGTATTCTGTAAGCTATAAAAAACAGTAAAATTATTTAAAAAAACCTTGATGTTAATATACTGGACTACGTTCTGTTTTAAACAGTAACCAGTATAGCTAACTATAAAGGAACGACGGTTCAGTATACTAATTGACGTTACATTTTACAGTGCTCGCAGTGTATACTGGAACATAGCCTAGATTAACGATGCGGGATGTCGACCTAAGGTCGATTAATTAAAGAATCTATATTTTCTTAAATAATTAACTTGATTTTGCTTTTATCGATTTACTGTGTTGAATTGATCCATTGAAACAATTTTTCAACGTTGAAAATCGAGGCTTGATTGCGTTTTCATAAGACAATCTTTATAATTATTTGAATGCTAAATGAAAAACTCACTAGATGCCTGTGTACTCAGTTAGCTTCGCCTTTACACAATAAGGGAAAAAATAAAAACGTTCGCAATGCGGATAAGTGAAATAAATTGTAAATAATGATTCGGAACATGATTTATTAGTTGCCACAGAAACTCCGTAAACAATTTCAACAAGAGGGGCATCGTCTTGTTAGAGCACTCACATCTTAATTATAAAATAATTTCGCATATGGATTCGTGATCTTTTTGCAGTTTCCTTTAAAATGAAAAAGAAACCGCCAGCATCGCAAATAATGAATGGAACCGCTTAGATCCTAATAAACTAAAAGAGCTGTTTTTTCTCACGTTAAGCATTGGGAAACTAACTTACCTATATCATTTCAATACTGAATAAAGTGAAGTGACTGAATGATTACGAGAGAAATATTTATCTTAATAGTTCTAAAAAGAATTCCGCGGTAGCATATATTTTTTTTTTATACTTAAGGTTAGTTTACGGCCATAATCTCACCTGATCTTAAGTGACGATACGGCCCAAGACACGCTAAATCTGTGGAGGAACTGGCTCTCAAGTGCAGCTGCCGGAACACACCTATTGGTATTTGGCGGCAGGTTTACAACTTGAGGGTGGTAGCTACCCAGGCGGGCATTAGAAAAAGCCCTACCACCATGCTATGATTTCCTCACGATGTTTTCCTTCACCGAAAGCTCAAGCTCATTGTAGGTGCTTGGATTCGAACTCACGTCCCTTGATGCGAAGTCGTACACACTACCACTGAGCTATCATCGCTTCAAAATAGATCTATCTTTTCTGGTTTACTTAGAATAACCATTATACTTTATGAAAGTTTTATGAAAATAATGTATGAGGGATATATTACTATTTTTATAGACAGCTAATTTTAGAATTCACAGATTTTTTTATATACAAACATGTAATTTTATATATATAGTTTAAATTCAATTAAAACTTATGTTTTTCGTTATCTTAAAGGCATTCACCATAGAAAATTACATCATGATACAAATTGATGAATTACTAGAAAATCCCAAATTTTATCTCCTATTCATAAGATAAATTCTTACATGCTTCTGTACGTTCTGGGGACAGTCCCGTACCATGCTTGTTAACAAATTAGTAGTTATTAAAAATACAAACTTCGATGAACACGAATACAATATATTCTTGACATCTTTATAAAACACTTATTACATTGATACTGTCTTCTGTATATTTTAATAATATTTTCTTTTTATATTATGGCCAACAATATATGACGAGATATAGTATCGGTACTTTTGGTACCATCACAAGTATAATGTAAAAACGGGACGGTTTAGTAAAACGAAAAATATCGAGTATAAATATAAATTTTTACACCGCCGCCCATGGAAAAGTCAACACTAGAGGAATCGCAGGCGCGTTGCCGGCCTCTATAGGAAGGACTGGCTCTCAATTGCCACTGCCGGAATATACCTATTAGTATTTAGCGGCAAATTTTCAACTTGATGGTGGTAGTTAGCCAGGCGGGCATTAGAAATAGCCCTACCACCATGCTATGGTTTCCTCACGATGTTTTCCTTCACCGAAAGCTCAAGCTTATTGTAGGTGGTTGGATTCGACTCACGTCACATGACGCAGTGTTCCTGCCACCACTGAGCTATCATCGCTTCAAATGTCAAAGTATTTTATTGTGCTTCTTGTGATTCTTAATATATGTTTCCTTAATACATACATGGGTTAACAGATGTTTTATAGAATTACATTTGAAGTTTAATTTAAATAGCGTTACTTCTATTTTGCTGGAATGTTAAAAATACTGTAAGTTTATTAATTTACAAATTTTCGTAAAGTAATAAATTACTTTATTTTTATGAGTATCAAAGTAGTTTATTCTCCTCAAACTCGGTGATACAAGATATAATTTTATGTATTTACTGCGCTTTTTTAGGATCAACTTTCATGTGCTAGATAATGTAATTTAGATAGATATGATATTATGGGAAGCAGATGTAACGTGAACACAGGTCCTGCTCTGCGGCCCAATAGGTGATAGAAGAACAGCGTGGAGTTTTAGTATTACCGGCGATTCATTAGCCGGGTGAGTCCCATGTACCCCACCCAGCCTATCAGAAACGGGGTGCTTAAATACGTTTCTCCACGTAAAATTTACTAGTTATGAATACTATTTCATGTCACTTTATATTTTTCATTAAACCACCGATTATTAAAACAGTAAATTATATGTGTATTGTATTAAAGAACAATAACCGTTCAAGAATAAGAAACAAATTTTATAAAAATAAAACTTACTACTGAGACTCAATCGAATCACTTTTCCCCGAACCCTACGATACTCTCTGTCATAGCATTGATATAAAGTTATTTGGTATTGAAATAGTATTGTCTACTTGTATATACTTCTGTCAACTCATCCCTATTGTCAACATGAGACAAGACCGGGTATTTTGATATTAACACGTTAATGGATATATAGTTTCAGAAACAAGTTTTATTTTTTGTAAATGCACTTTAAATGAAAATATGTCGGTGTGCGACATACATAGAGCGTTGAAGACAATTGGAGTTGACACAAACACACCAGATTTGTACAAGACATGTGACGAACTACAGGTTAGAATCATATTGTTATTTGTATATTTTACTAAATTATAAAGATTATTAGCAAACGTTGATCTGCCTTTTCGGTAGGTAGTTTATGACTCAACCAAAACTCCATTTATCATTCCATGGAATGGACAAGAAACCTTCATCTTGATTAAAGGAATATATTACATGAAATTTACTCCTATCAGTCTACTCGATTAGAAGTTACACCATCACTAAGACACTTCACAGAAAACTTCGAAGAATTCATATAAAAAATCTTTAATTTAGGCCCTAAGAAGGCGCTTATGAACGTCAAAACTACTATTCGTTACTAATTCATTTTTGTAATGTGAATAGTTAATAAATTTAAATTGTAAATAAGCATTGTTTTTTAATCTTAATAACATTTGCCTGCTTTTATAACTTTTTTCAATACAGCGTTGTTCCTATTGGTGGTAGTGCGATGTTAACACGTTAAACGCCATGGGGGTCACCGGTGACCTCACCCTTCCTCTATCATAGCGCCATGGGGGTCACCGGTGACCTCAACGTATAGTCATATTCAAACTACTTTTTCTCGCCGCCGGCCATACTGACTGTTACTTTATTCGTACTCCGTGACCGGCACGGCGCTGTAGAACTGTACTGCGTAGTTTGAATATGACTATACGTTGAGGTCACCGGTGACCCCCATGGCGCTATGATAGAGGAAGGGTGAGGTCACCGGTGACCCCCATGGCGTTTAACGTGTTAAATAGTCTAAAGCCTTCCTCAATGATAGCTATATCAAATCCTTGCTAATATTATGTGAAAGTGAGTTTGTTTGTTATGTTATAAATTTTTTTATGGAAAAGGGGGAAAACAAGCTAGTGTGTCACCTGATGCTAAGTGATCACTGCCTCCCATAGACACCCACAACTTCAGGTGCATTGCCGGCCTTTCTTAGAGGGATTGGCTCACAAGTGCAACTGACGGAACACACCTATTGGTATTTGATGGCAGATTTTCAACTTGAGGGTGGTAGCTATCCAGATGGACATTAGAAACCCTAACACCATTCTATGGTTTCCTCATGATGTTTTCCTTCACCTAGAGCTCAAGCTCATTGTAGATGTTTGGATTCGAACTCACATCCCATGATGTATCGTTTCTACACACTACCACTGAGTTATCGCCACCAAATTGATTAAGATGAATTTTGGTATAGAGATAGATAGGACCTTGGAGACAGTGATAGGCTACTTTTCCTTGCAAAAAACTAATTGGAAGTTGGATAAAGAGGGGAATAAATATTGTATGAGACTTTGGATTACCTCAATCTATTTGACAAAATCAATATTGACAAGGACAAAGCTGCACATAAAATCTAGTCCAAAAATAAGTCTTGGTAGTGAGTCTCTAATATTAGTGCATTTAATATGGCAATGTCAGTAATAATTATAATAATAAAATAATTATGTCACTAATATTTCATGGAAATGCTTATTGTATTGTAATGAAGAAACTTATGTGTATTTGCTAGACATAAATGTTAAAACATCTTATATTTATAAGTCTCAATAATTAGGTAATTTTCTGTTGCTTACAAGCAAAATGATGAACTATTGATGGCTTTTGTTTTTTTCCCATATTATGTTTATAATACATAGTAGTATGTCTGTCATAAATGAATAAAACCTTTATAGCAAAAAGTCAAGGGTGATGTATTTACTTCCAAATAAAGTATATTAGATTATGCTTTTATAAATAAATGTATTTGAAATGCTGTTCATTACAAAGTTACTATAATTATGTACAATTCATGAGCTGCTATTAAAATATATATATTATTGTTTTTACAGATTTTGTTATCTAAACAAGCTATAAATGTACAAGGCATTGTTCAGAAATTATCAGATTTTATATTAAAAACTGAAGATGCAATATTATTCAAGAAATACTTCTCTAGTATACTTTTAGCTTTAGTTTCTGCAAAAATTCCACTGAAACCAGTTTTCTCAAAAGCGCAGTTTGATTTATGCAGTGACAATGAAAAAACAAACCACTTGGAGTATTCCATTATATTAGCAGTCTTAAGTGATCACCCTGATGTGTTACAGTAAGTACTGCAATGTCAATCATGTCTTTTACAGCTTTATGAGAGGTAATCTTAACAAGACTATATGAAAAGATTTTCTAAGTAATCTCTGGTGAACAATATCTTTACTTAGTATCTTATAAAGCATTTCTCTAAGTAAATTTATGAGGTATACATATTACTTATACAAAGAATAATTTCAATAATTTTTTTAATTATTTTTTTTGTAGTATGAAGTGTTGTTTAAATAAGTGTTATGTTTTCCAGATATGCTCTTAAATATTTTGATATCAACAAAGTTCCACCATTTGATGTATTCATCCACCATGAAGACACATATAATGTAGCCCCTAAGAAAAGACATCTTCTCGACAGTAGGCAGAAGATTACTGACCACCATGTAGTGACTTGCTGTTACACATTACTTGCTAAACTACCAAATGAGTTTTCAGTAAAGTGGGATTGGACAAACTTTGTGAACAATTTCAGTAATCATGATGATTTGGAAATAAGATGGTAATGCTTAGAACTGAGTAAATATTGAATTACAAATAGTTTATAAAAGTGTTTAGGAAATCCTGTATAAATAAGTACAAATAGAAGTAAAACATGAATAAAGATTGTTAAGTATATTTTAGATTTCAATAATCCATATAATATTGCTTGTGCAGTCATAATATATATAACTGAAGGTGACAATCTTACTTTTTGATACTTGGCTAAATGAGCGAAACAATTACATGTATTGAAATAAACAACTTCTTGTTAAATATTAATTTTAACATATACATTTCTTTTACCTAATTAATTTAAAAGTGACAGAAGTTGAATTGCAACTTTTTATTATATATGATTTATAATACCAATAGAACTATAAAAATGGAATAGACAATATAATTTACAATTGAATGATTAGGAAAAATGTTTTTTTTTTTGGGATTAAATGTTGATGTATTTTTTTCACTTTGACCATAATTCCAGGATGGTAAAAGAGTGTATGACAATTCTAACGAATATGACTGAAGCCCAATCTATAATATTAGCAAGAAATTTAAATATCTCAGAGGAGGCATTAATCAGAAATGCAGCTAATCAAAAGATAGAAGAAGTTTGTGCAGTAAATGATATAGTAAAAGATGAAAAATTTAACACAGAAAGTGTTGTGAATATAGATGGCATTTTACTATCACTTTATGACAAAAATAATGTTCAAGAAGGCAAATTAGTTCCTGTAAAATCTACTATCAACAATCTAAGAAGTTTAGCACTGGGTGTTGCTTCTGGTTAGATGATTTTATTATTTGTTAGTTTATATAATAAGTTTTTATACTTTCAATTACTTTGTTAAAGGTTACAGTGGTCAACTGTTTTCGGACTATAAAATATTAATCCTTTTATTGTGTAGTACTACATTATGTGAAAAAATATGAAACTATAGATTTCTTCAAAATGGGCAATATGTCATATGTTGCTATAGCCATGGTTACCAAGGCTGTACCTTGTCTCGCAAAAAAAGTCTTTAGCCATCAGTGGGACATATGTTATAATTTTTGGTATTATTCGAAAAAAAGGGAACCAGAGATTGCTACACAATTATAGTATACACATTTTTTATACTTTTTAGGACAAGGTGTTTGCTTGATGGGTCCTGTAGGATCTGGTAAGACGTCTCTGGTGGAGCATTTAGCAGCTATAACTGGACGTAAAAGTTTAGCATTTAAAAAGGTGCAGCTTGGTGATCAGACAGATTCACGGATGTTGCTTGGTTCACATCAGTGCACTGACATCCCTGGAGAGTTTATTTGGAGGCCAGGAGTACTGACAGAGGTATCTATCTATATTAATATCATAAAGCGGGAAAATTTGTTTGTTTGCTGGACAAGCTAATCTTAGAAACTACCAGTTGGATTTCAAAAATATTTTTTGTACTTCAAAAAGGAATCATTGAGGAAGGCTTTAGGTTATTTAACATCACGCTACTACGAGTTAGAGCAAAGGTGTATTGAAAAAAGTTACAAAAACAGGCAAAAATTATTAAATAATTTTTAGTTCTGAATGAAGGAGGTGCCAGCACAGCTAGTAATATATAATTTGTAATATATAATGACAATGTGTTTATTTTAAACAATTACTCAATTCACAGCTCATATAACCAAACATTCTATATAAATGCCTTTCATGTTATTATATGTATGAATATGTTGAATACTTCATATTTTACTTTATTGTTATTTAAACACCTGTATGTACAGGTTCCAAATATTAAATGAGTTTATTTGGTTATGAAAACCAATAATTTCAAGGTAGGCGTGTATCTTTGTTAATGATACTATTTGTTCACAATTTTATTTAAAACCAGATCTGAACGAGACTTAAAACGAGACGAGAACTAAAAAACATTTAATAATTTTTGCTCGTTTTTGTATTTTTTTTAAAACAGCTTTGCTCATGTTGGTTGGTCTCTGGTTGGTGGTGCGTGATGTTAAATGGACTAAAATCTTCCTCAATAATTTTTCTGTGGAATACAAAAATATTTTTAAAATTCCAACTGGTTCCTAACATTAGCACATTCAAACAAACAAACAAAATTTCTCATTTACACTATTAATATAGATAAAAAATATTCATGTAGTATATGTAGTATGTTTCATGTAGTATATTATTTCGACCCAATAATAAAATAGTTTTTACTTTTAGGCTGTACAAAATGGGCATTGGTTACTTTTAGAAGATATAGATTGTGCCACGTTAGATGTAGCGTCCACACTGAGTTCTCTTTTAGAAAGAAATGCTTTATGTGTTCCTGGATATAGAGATTCACTACCAGTCACACCCGGATTTCAGCTCTTTGTCAGTCAAAGGTTTGTATTGAAATTTTCATTAATAATAATTTTTCACTTGAAATTAAATATATATTAAAATACTTACCTTAGTATAGTTTTATATTGAACGTAGCTTATGATAAATACATTATTTTTTATGTATTTTGTTTTAGAACTTTAATCACTAACTATGGATTTCAGAAGAAAATGTCAAATTCCAGTACACTACTGCAAAAACATTTATCACAAATAAATGTGGAACCTCTATCAAGGTCAGAGTTATCAGAAATTATAAAGACCTTGTATCCAAGTCTTACAACTATATGTTCAAGAATGATTGAAGTATTCATGATGTTTTCTGTAGGAAGTCACGACACCTCCTTACAAAGTACCGATAAAGCATCAGATAAAGAAACTAGTGTTAACATTATGCGTGGATCGAGACTCATATCAACAAGAGACCTCATGAAATGGTCAAAAAGATCTGCTGTAGGGTTCAATGTTTCAAGCCCAGAATCCGCTTTAAAAGTTCTACAAGACGCTTTAGATATTTTTACATGTTCTGTGTCGTCTCCAGAACACAGGCTTATATTGTCTAAGAAAGTAGGCACTTGTCTAGGTATTGTTGAAACAAAATCAGAATTTTATTGCAAACATTATAAGCCCAGTGTATCTTTACAACCGAATTATTTGGAAGTTGGGAGAACGAAACTGCCTCGCCTAGAAAAAACATTAGACACAATTGATTTCGATACGAAACAAGTAATTTTTTCTTTCACGCGACAGTCCGCTTGCCTTCTTGAAAGAATAGCACGTTGTGTTATGTCTAACGAGCCAGTATTACTTGTCGGCGAAACTGGTACTGGAAAGACATCTTCTGTTCAATATCTAGCCAAACAAACTGGTCATAAACTGATTGTGATAAACATGAATCAGCAATCTGATTCTGCTGATTTATTGGGTGGTTACAAACCTGTCGATTTGAAATTTGTCATAAGACCTATTAAAATGGAATTCGAAGAAATGTTTCGAAGTTTTTACAACACTGAAAAAAATAAAAAGTTCTTAAGTCATATTACAACATGCTATGATACAGAAAATTGGACAGCGCTATTGGCTTTAATGAAGCAGAGTCATAAAGCGGCAATAAGCCGATTGAATACCAAAAGCAAAGATATGAAGTTTAAGAAATGGCTATCTTTTGGATATAAACTATCTAAACTAGAACTGCAAGTAAAAGCTGCATTAAAATTGACATTTGCATTTATCGAAGGTTCTTTGGTAAAAGCTATGCAAGAAGGTCATTGGGTTTTATTAGATGAAATAAATTTAGCTTCTGCTGAAATATTAGAATGTTTGGCAGGTCTTTTAGAGGACAAGAGTGAAAATATTAATTTATTAGAAAAAGGTGACAAAGAACCTGTAAAAAGGCATCCAGATTTCACATTGTTTGCTTGTATGAACCCAGCTACTGATGTCGGAAAAAAAGATTTACCGGTAGGCTTAAGAAATCGTTTCACTGAATTCTTTATTGACGAATTAACTGAGAAGAATGATTTGATATTGCTAATTGGTGATTATTTATATCACATGAATCTAAGTGGTGCAATTTTAGGTGGAATTTATTCATTCTATTCTAATATCAGAAAAGAAGCAAAATTGAATCTCGTAGATGGTTCTGGTTAGTTATCTAATAGTTCTGTATTCATTAATAAATAAAAAGATAGGTGCCTTGTAGAAACCCCATTGGAACGGAGTTCCTTTTGCTATATCTTTATTATTTGTATTAAGTAATTATTGAATAAAATATTAGAAGAAAAATATTTTTGCATGTTCTCATAATTGAGGGCAAGCCGAATCGATTGAATAAAGATTTCCTAGGTGATTGGGCAGTGCATCAAAAATTACTGCAAAAAGATGTCTGTTTTTAGTGTCTTTTTCATTGTTACACTTTTTCAGTTGAACCCCTTAGCCCGCTAACAACTCAGAATCATAATGTGCGATAAGGAACTCTGTAACAAAAAAATACTGATACATTTCAAAAATTCTATGCACCAAATTTAATTATTACCATAGTCTACTTCAGAAGAGATTGAAGTCGAATTCGAGTTTATAGAACAACATGTTGTTATAGAACTCTACAATATTATTTAATTTTTTATAGGTAATGCTCCACACTATTCACTCCGGACACTCTGCAGAGCTTTAACAGCTGCAGCTAAAGCAAAATGTGGTACAGTAGCAAGGTCACTCTATGAAGCGTTTTGTTTATCATTTCTAACACAATTAGATAGCTCGTCACATCCAATAGTTGAAGCTATGATTGCTAAGTAAGTGTTGCTATTTTTGATAATATTAAAGATTTATGTTGATATGAAATTTATCTTAAAGCATTATTTTTGTTAAATAGACATTGTGATGAAAATGTTGAAAGAAAGGTTAATAGATTAAAATTTTTTTTTTTTTGAAGTGAAACTTCTTTAGGCGCATGAGGGTAAAATTTTTACAGATGAAACGTCACGCCGGTATGCAACGGAAGTGTCGGAAAAGAGAGAGAGAGTGATCGAGACCGATTGAGAGAGAGTAAGACAGGGCGAACGTAGCATGAGCAACTAGCCGTGGAGTGAGAGTAGGGAGCAAGCGAGTGAGAAAAATTGAGAGAAAAAGTGAGACAGAGCGAACGTCGTATATAAACAAGATTTATAAATTAGTTCGCCAAAGAAGTTTCACTTCTGACATGTGTACTTTGTACGCACGCATGTTTTTTTTTTTAAAGTTTGCCTGTTATGCAACTCTCCATAATATGTGTATTTATGTTATTCAGGGCTGTAATTGGAAAGAAAAGTTTGAAGTCTGTAACCAATCAACTAATACCAGAACCCCATGTTCCTAACCATAAATTCTTGCTATTTGAAGGACACTGGATACCACAAGGAAAGTTAGATATAACGATACCAGAGGGATACATTTTAACACCGATGGTTAGAAAGAATCTCCGAGATATTGCAAGAATAATCTCTTTAAGTCGTCTACCAGTACTCCTACAAGGTGACACTTCTGTAGGCAAAACCTCTCTGATAACTTATATTGCTAAGGCTTCAGGGAACTATTGCGTTAGAATAAACAATCATGAACACACAGACCTTCAAGAATATATTGGGTCTTACGCTACAGACGCGAGTGGTAAACTAGTATTTAAAGAAGGCGTTCTGGTTGAGGCAATGAGAAAAGGTTACTGGATTATACTTGATGAACTTAATTTAGCTCCCAGTGACGTATTAGAAGCACTAAATCGTGTATTAGATGATAACCGAGAACTTTTCATACCCGAAACGCAACAAATTGTTAAAGCTGATGCAAATTTTATGCTTTTTGCCACACAAAACCCTCCTGGATTGTATGGTGGACGTAAAATGTTATCAAGAGCTTTCAAAAATAGATTCGTTGAACTTCACTTTGATGAGATACCTAAACGAGAACTTGAAACAATATTGCAACATAGGTGTCATATTCCACCTGCATACAGTAAAAAAATGATAGCCGTTATGGCTGACCTTCAGCTGAGGCGACGAGGTTCAGCTGCGGTCCAAGGCAAAGATGGGTTTATTACGTTGAGGGATCTTTTTAGATGGGGTGAAAGGTATAAACACGCATCAAAGGAATCACTAACAGATGATAAATTTTATGATTGGGATCAACATATCGCTGACGAAGGTTATCTTATACTAGCCGGTAAAGTAAGACAAATAGATGAAAGATACATCATTGAAGAAATTATCGAAAAACATATAAAAAGGAAAGTAAATCCGAATAATCTTTTCAGTCTACACCAATCCACTTCTCCTGTAACAAAATCAATCTTGGAAACTATTCTAAACAATGAACTAGATGATTTTTCTCATGTAGTGTGGACTTATAATATGAGAAGGCTAGCTGTTTTAGTAGCGAAAGCATTTATTTTTGATGAACCTGTACTACTAGTTGGAGAGACTGGTTGTGGTAAAACGACTATTTGTCAAGTTATTAGCGCATTAAAAAAACGTCAACTATTGTCAATAAACTGTCACATGCATACTGAAAGTTCTGATTTTATTGGTGGCCTACGCCCCGTTCGTCATTACAAAAATGATGGACGTTTATTTGAATGGGTTGATGGGCCTTTAGTAAAAGCGATGGTGTCGGGTGCTATGTTTTTAGCTGACGAGATTTCATTAGCCGATGACAGTGTGTTAGAAAGGTTGAACTCTTTATTAGAACCTGAGCGACAGTTAGTTCTTAGTGAAAAAGGCATGGAGGATAATTCTGATATCGTTGTTATTACTGCAGATAAAAACTTTCATTTTATTGGGACTATGAACCCTGGAGGTGATTTTGGAAAAAAAGAACTATCTCCAGCACTTCGCAATAGATTTACGGAAATATGGTGCGATAATGTCACGTCTCGAGAAGATTTACTGAGAGTACTCGAGAAGAGCGTCAATAAAGGAATATCTTTAGGCAATCAGGAAGATGGTAGTTCAGGAATCGGTAGCTCTATTTTAGATTTTACAGACTGGTTGAAAAATTCTGATGTGACTAATAAATTTCCATTCAGTATTCGTGATCTGTTATCCTGGGTTCAGTTTATTAATATAACAGTCGATAAAGGTCTCTTAGACGCACCAGAGGCTTATGTACACGGAGCATGCATGACATTTTTAGATTGTTTCGGGACCGCTTTGACAGGACATATTGACTCTGAAACGTTAGTTTCTTTACGTAAAACAGCAAACCAGTTCCTACTTAACCAAATCAAGACTTTCGGAAGCGAATATATAGAAAATTTAAATGAAATGTTAAGCAACAATGAGAAAAACTTGCTCAACGCTGAAAATGATGGCACTAAATTTGGAATGAAACCATTTTATATTGAGTGTGGACCGTATAACAATATGGTAGATAATGATCAAAAATTTACATTTACTGCACCAACTACAGGCTCAAATACGTTACGTTTATTACGTGGGCTGCAGCTAAACAAGGCCATTCTTTTAGAAGGAAATCCTGGTGTTGGAAAAACAAGTTTGGTTAATGCCTTAGCTAATTCTTCAGGGCATAGAGTTGTCCGAATCAATTTGAGTGACCAAACAGTAAGTGTTTTTAAGTTATATAATTAGGCTTCAACTATTTATTTCAGTTATTGGTACAGTATTTTTCAAAGTGTGAAATGGAAAGCCTCCATTAGGTGGCTCACGAAGCCTTTATAAAAACAAATTCAACAAGTTTTTAAAAATTGGCGTCCCCATACTCAAGCTCGTTGTTACCTGTACTATTTTCGTATCGCTTTTTTCCATCGTGTAATCCATGTAAAATGGTTGTTTTGATACTTAACTAGGAATTTGTTCGAAATCTTTTGAAAATGTATGATTTGAGATATTTGATATAATAAAGTACAAGTTAGAAACAGCGAAGAATTATAGGTCACCAAATAATTTTACATATTAGTGGAGCGGGGACTCTTTAATTAATGAAATCAGAGAAAATAATTATTCTAGTTTTTAAGTACGAATCTACATTAGAAAGTAATAGAAGAATATTTTTGTATTTCAGGATATTACGGATCTATTTGGCACAGATCTCCCAAAAGAAGATGGATCTTTCTTTTTCAAAGAAGGTGCATTTCTTAATGCGCTCCAAAATGGAGACTGGATTCTTTTAGATGAGCTCAATTTAGCTCCACAATCAGTTTTGGAAGGCTTAAATGCTTGTTTAGATC
Organism: Actias luna; assembly: GCA_039707435.1. Classification (NCBI taxonomy): domain Eukaryota; kingdom Metazoa; phylum Arthropoda; class Insecta; order Lepidoptera; family Saturniidae; genus Actias; species Actias luna. The sequence continues at coordinate 6,648,530 of JAZHAC010000006.1, read as the reverse complement.
ATAGAGGTGAAGTTTATATTCCTGAATTAGGGAAAACTTTCAAAGTGAAGGAGACAACTAGGTTATTTGCATGTCAGAATCCATTAAAACAAGGCGGTGCTCGCAGAGGGCTTCCATTATCATTTCTTAATCGATTTACCCAAGTATATATCGATACTTTAACAAAATATGATCTCATTTACATTGTTGAATCACAATATCCTAGTTTGCCGAAAGATATTCTACACAGTATAGTTGAATTCAATTGTAAGGTTGCCCATGAAATTACAAATTTGCAATCTTGGGGTCATAGAGGTAGTCCATGGGAGATGAATTTACGAGATGTACAGAGATGGTGTGAGGCACTTCTCAAAGATAATAACGATGGACAAGATTTTGCTCCTGGAAAATTTGTTGACATGTTGTACGTAAATCGTATGAGAACCACTGAAGACAAAGAGAAAATGGAGCAATCGTATGATCAAATATTTCATCCGAAATATCCTAGAAGTGACAGAACTCCCCAGTGCTTTATCGATGAAAAGCAAATCAAAATAGGTGATGTAATTTTAGAGAGAAATATAGAAAAGTGCTTTAAAAACCGACGTACTGTTGACACAAATTTGTTAGTTCTAAGAAACCAATTATTTGCTTTGAAAGCCTTGGCGCAAAATGTTAAAATGAACTGGCTGTCAATACTCGTTGGTCCAACGGCCACTGGGAAAAGTAGCATTGTGCAAGTTTTAGCTGACCTCACTGGTAATGACCTCCAAGTTATACCCGTAACATCTGCTATGGATGTGTCCGATTTACTTGGAGGATTTGAACAAGTCGACTATAACAGAAACCTAGAGAATATTTACGATCAAATAGAGACGGTGACATTACAGACTGTACGAAACATATGGCTGAAAGGCAAATTTGATGATTGGAAGTCGAATAAGTTGTTTAGTCGCCTGCAGCAATATAAGCTATTACAAACAGTCAGAGATACTAACAATGATAACTTACAAGTATTTAAAAATAAAGTACAGTTTCTTTTCGATCATTCTGAGAAGTTGCTTGAACAAAATGAACCTTCCAGTATTATATACAATAAAACACAAGAGATTAAAATTAATCTGAACAAATTACAATCTAAGGTTTCACAAGTAACATCAGTCAATGTAGGTGGGAAATTTGAATGGATTGATTCGTTATTAGTCAAAACAATGGTAGAAGGTTCATGGTTACTACTGGATAACGTCAACTTGACCTCGGCCGCTGTTTTAGATAGACTCAATGGTTTATTGGAACCGAATGGTGTATTGAGTATTTCAGAAAGAGGTGATCTTAATGAGATCAAACCGCATACTAACTTCAGGGTATTCTTTACCATGGATCCGAAATACGGTGAGATATCAAGAGCCATGCGAAATAGGGGCGTGGAAATATACCTACTTAGATCAGATGATTGGAAAGTGAATTTATCTGAAACTATGCCATATTTAGATCTAACTGCATTACTTTCCTCATGCGGATTACCGAGTGAATACCATGAAATATGCATTAAAGGACATGAACTAATGACTTCGTTTATCCAAGGTACTTAATTTGGTTCTGTTTTCATGACATATTCGTATGCTCCTGTAGTCTAGTATTCAGATTGCTTAGCTAATACTACACCAGACTTAAGTGCGATTCTAGTTTTTACTTATTAGTTTCAGCCAGTTTTAAATTCTGCACTTTTAAAAATCTTTAATTATTTTCCTATGTGCGATTTTGTTTTATTTATAGCTGTATAGCAGAGTGCCTGATGCTAGGCATTACAAAAATAGTGACAGACCCTGATAATGCATTACTTAATGCTTCTTTATTTCTCAATATCAAATGAGTCTTATCACAAAATGAAATGGAAGTTAATGATATTTTGTATATATTAATTGAATTTTCAGGGTTTGATCGTCCCACAGTATCACATTTATTACAAGTGTCTCACCTAACATGGCAACAAATAGTTCGTGGACTATCCGTAGAGACTGCTCTTATTAACAGCTTCTCTGATGTTTACATTAAATCACGGTGCGGTGGAGATTTTACTTCCACCGTTGTACTAACATTAGCTGAAATGAAGAATACAATGCTTAAAGGATTGATGAAATTAGTAGAAGATAGTGATTTCACTCAATCTTCACTTATTAACCACACTTTTACTGTAAAAGGATTATGCGCAAATTCATCTTTAGAATTAGCTAAACAACTAGCATATGTTGCAACTCAAGAGTTTATAGATGATGATTATCAAACAGAATATCACTTACATTCACTGTTTAGTTTGTTTACTACTTATATAAAATGCCCCAATAATATATCAAAAATAACCTACAATATCATCAAATCAAATCTGACAGACATATATGATACAACACACGAAATAATTGACAAGTCAAATGAGAAAATATTCGAGTTTATTACTGCAAGCGATGAATTTACCGACTGCTACAAAAGATTCTACCCAGAATCTTACAAATTAGACGAGCTAATACTTAAAGTGTCAAACAAACAAACATTGTTACTGTATAATGACATTAAAAACCTATACGTGAATATATATGCTAATAAGACTTGTTTCTCCGCATGTGATTATTCCAATGCAGTTCTTTCTGGTAAAATGACAGACGATTTCGTCGAGTATCCTATACTAAAACATTGCTTCACTTATCTTCAAATAATTGATAAACACATTACGAACAATATTATTAAAGTTCAAAATTTCCTAGACGATAAAACATGTTGCTACATAATACAGTTTTTGAATTGGAGGGACAGATTCGTAAAACTGAGCTCGGAAGCCATGTTTACTACAACGAAAACAAAAAGGAAACAAGTACTTAGAGAAGACATTGTGCCTTTGTTATATATGCATAGCAAATGGCTCCATAAGTATATATTTGACGGTTTCTGTAACATTGCCTCGAATGAGAAATTAACAAGAGACTTTAAAAAGGCCATTAAAATTATTGACGAAAACTACGAGGAAAACAACACGCAGATGAAGAAAGTGGGTAAAAAATTAAGAAAGCTTTGTGGTCAACCGAAATTATGTATAGATCGTGAAGAATATAATTTATGTCTTGCAAGAAATAATATTTATAACAAGCTAACTATAAATATGAATCAACCAATTGAAAGGCAATTAAACAAATTATCATTGTGCGCCTCAGCTGTAACAGATATAAGTTTAGCATTTGATGTTCCTGATAGTGATAAAGTAGCTATGATTCAAGATAACATAGCAAAGATCGAAGAAAATACTAAGTTATGTGATAATGGGTTTGATGTCAAAATTATCCCATTAACATCTTATGTTATTAATAGGGTTTTAACTATGATACGTATTAAATTCCTTGAAACATTAACGAGTATAAGTAGAGACAACAAAGATCAACTAGGAGGAAACAATTATGGTGATATCTTGATAAATGTTATATATTTAGTTAAAACAACCAAGGGATTTTCACCAGCTTTGCTGAATTTGTTAGAAATGACTGAATACATTCAACGCAACCCTCATGAAGTACTCAACCAAAGGTAAATATTTCTAAACTTTGACGAACAGTTATCTATATATATATATATATATATATATATATATATATATATATATATATATGTATTTAAATTTTGTTACCTTAATTGAACAAAAATTTTAATTGAATAAAACAAAATCTTCAAAAACTTACCAGTTCAAGTGTGACGGTATATACAGGTATATCTGATGGTATATCGAATTTTTTTTCATTATATTTTAATTCTATTATATAATGTATCGTATTATTGACGAGATATAGGACTCATCAATTATGTCTTGTTGGATTGCACCACTATCTGAAACCCTAAGTTAACTTTTTCTAAATTTCGTTACGTAAAAAGTAATCAACAAATATATGTGATGACATTCTTGTTTACAATATTGACGACATATCACAAAACTAAACCCCGTGTCAAGAACGGCTTAAAAACCTGAAGTCTACACTATCAGCTGTGAAATAAATACATATATATATATATATATATATATATATATATATATATATATATATATATATATATATATATTGATTTTCCATTATATGTGAATTTTAAAGTTATTAACACCTATGCGTCATGAGATTAGTTTTGAGATATATCGTCGATATTCTCAATGAGAATGTCAACACGTACATGTTTTGTTTAATCTTCGTAAGCGTATGTCGAAAAAGATAAGCAGGCACTCGAGTATCGTCCTGTTGGGCATCACATCCTAAACTATAAGTCGATGTGTACCCAGTAATTAAATCAAGCGGAGTAGTTGGGATCTGTACCCTACTGGGAAGTAACTAACATACCCTTTCTAACAAATCGTTCATGTTTATTTTCCTTTGGTTTATTATGATTTGGGATCAGCCAGTGTTAATAACGACAATTAACTGACTAAATTTTTTGGTGGTCGTGGTTTTGTATCGAGTTTTTCTACTGTCAAGAACATAATAACATTGAGGGATAATTAAAAATATATTAATAAAATGTATTTATTTATGCTCTTAATATACTTTTTTAGGGATTAATTACCTCATTTGTTAAGCTAATTTCTAATTATATATTCCACACGCATATTTATATCGTCATAAAATAATGTATAATAAGTTAAAATATTCATTTTTAGGATATCATCTGTACCAGCCAAATTTTGGGATGAATTTTACAAAACTTTGGTATATTCACCAGCTTCATATCCTTTACCTTTCATAACTCTAAGGAAAGACTCGGTCGCCGAAGAATCAACTTTAGATATACCAATAAATAGCAAAAGGTTTTCAGAGAATTTACCATTTTTGCCTTATTATGTACAAAAAATTACTGTATCCAGTGAACAAGGTTTGTTTTTTTTTTGTGCTTCATAGACACACATATTTACATTCAACTTACATATACTATTATTAAACAGTGTATAATTATTTTGTGTTTCAGCACAATAGTTTTCATTACCAAAAGCTCAGTTTCAATGTAAAATCGTTATTTTGATTTCACATGTTCACATGTGTATTTCAGTTCATAATATTAGCGTTTTCTTTTTTATCTACCCAAATCATTTTTAAAGCGAAATTTGTTATGGGTTGGCTATGAAATTCTGATGCGCAACCTCTTTGTGAGACGCACGTTCGGGTCAAGTCGGCATGAAGCGACTAAAGGAGCGAGAGATATATAGTGATGTTTTACTTCTGTCCTGTGGTCTTAAACACATACCGTTTTGTTTTCTTTTTAATTATAAGTTTTAATCACAGTCTTGCCTAATTTTAAGTGACGATTTGGCCCAAGAATATAAATATACTGACTGATAGTAACTTGTGCTTAAGTGTAGCTTTCAGAACACATACATTGACGTGTCTGGGCGTCTGATTGTATGTCTTCGTTTTATTAATTTATTATATAATGTCTTTTTATATATAAAAAAACGTTACCCGAAAATCGACCTTAACAGTTTTCGCAAAGATGTTTCAGTGTAATAAGCACTATCATAATTTTTTTAGGTTCTCGTCATTTGTTGGCTTACGAAACTGTATCGCTTGAGTACAGAGCAGAATATTCGATGGAATTAGAGACTATTATAAATATATTGTGGAAGAATATTGCAACCTTGGAAACAGCGGCGGCATTGAAACTGTGAGTCTTACACGACTCTTTTAAATTACTAACCAACAATTACCCAAAGTTATTGTGAACATACTAATTTAGCTTGTAATTATTAGCCTACTGAACAACGTCATCATACTCTTGCCCTGTTCCCAAGTCATTTGGGATTGGCGCAAGACGTTTTATTCTTTTATAAATCTCTACTAGCCGCTATGCTTTCATTCACTCTCTTTTCTTTCATCTCATTCCTCAGGCACTCTATCCATCTTTTGTTTGGCCTTCTTCTTCCTTTCCACCCTTCAACATTCACATCCATTACTTTTTCTCTCTGCTCATAGCATGTTCATACCAAGGACGATTCCCTTTGATCTTTTCTACGACTGCCGTCATTTTCAAACTCCCGTAACATACTCAATCTAAGCTATAGTTAATATTTTTACAAAAGTTAAAATTCTACGTGTACAATTACATAGGCAAAAAGATTAAGGTATTGAACTAAAATAAGTTACCATTATAAAGTGGTGGCACGTATTGCGACAACAGTTGATTTTGCAGAATTTTCTTGTCGTGTACGTTGGATGTATAGAATTGTTTAATCATCACAATTTTCTCCCAGTACTATGATATCGGACTCTTCAAAAAGGTGGAGGAATTCACAGATATGTTAGTTTGATAAATAAAATGATAATATGACAATCAATTACATTTTTTTTCAGTAATTCCGATACTACATTCGAATTAAATAAATACAAACAATTAATTTTATTCCTACACTCGATTGTCAAACGACAACCGTTAGCAGATTCGGATGACATCACTGAAATTGCTAAAGAATTAATTCAGTACTTCAAAGAAGCCACTGCTTTTGCAAATACTCTCTCTGAGGCGACAAATATATACAATGAAAACAGAAAATCAAATGAGAAATTTAAAACGAAAATATTAACAGCACAGATGGCACTATTGACAGGGCTTTTGTCTATACAAATGATGGCTGAAATTAATCCGGTCGATCATGTCGAAAAGTATAGACTCAAGGTAAAATACATTGAAGAAGATGTCAAAATGTTTAACACGTGGTTAAGCGTTTTCTATATACACGGTTTGGTTACCGGTTCGATAACAAACACGAGAGATATACGGAAACCGTCTCAAGTGCCTATAGAATGCTTCAAAGATGTGGATGTTAAAACTGCTTTATGTAAAGTTCATCCTTATTGCTCTGTTTTATTGGAATTAAAAGAGAGCACTGCTGAGAAAGTGAGAAAATATGCGCTTGGGAATACATTTAGACCGGAAGAGCCTTCGTATGGCAGTTTCGTTAAGGTTAATATCTTTTTTATTACTAACTCAAAAATGATGCTGTAATAGGTCTAGTATAGAAATGTACGAATGGTGTTTTTTATAGTTTATAGGTTTAGCGTTATAGTCACAATCTCACCTGATGTCAAGTGACGATGTGGTACAATATGGTGACCACTCTAAGCCCAGTGGTGGGACTGCCCCTCGATTGCAACTGCCAGAACACACCTATAGTTGTTTGGTGGCAGAATTTGTACCTGAAGGTGATAGCTAGCCAGGCGGGTATTAGTAAAAACCCTACCACGCTATGATTTCATGCTCATGCTCGTTGCAGGGATTTTGGTCCGTTTTCCCATTGCACTGGTTCAGCAGTCTGCGGAACAGTTGCGGTGTACCAAGATGTCCCTCTTTAGCGCCGGGGCCCAATTAGGCCATCCGTTAGGGCGACACGTTGATTGTCAGCTCGACCCCGGGTGGCCTTAATTTATGTGGCATAGGTACACCGTGAAGTTTTATTGGGTATTCCCTACTCCCGGTTCGCCCCGGGCGACTCCAACATAATCCGGTCGTCCCCCCGGGGCGAGAGGGTGTCCATAAACGGATTTCTTCACGACAAAAAAAAGGGGATTGAAACTAAAGTCCAGTGACGCGGGGTCTGTACACACTACGAACTAAGCTATCGCTTCAAAATCGTGTCAGTGTATTAATTGAATCAAATAATATTGTGTGACTAATTATCGATATCAATATTCAATATTTGACTTATTAAACCTTCTAATTATTGGAATGGTTCTCAATGGTTCAAAATGGTTTCTCAATTTTCTATATATAATTCGTAAAATTGAATATTAGCACATCCTTAGTTTATAAGTTTAAATAAAACTCAGTCGTAAAGAAATTTTACTATATGTGTGATGAAATGCGAGTTTATTTATGTATTTTTTTTTTCAAATATTTATATTAAACTCAAGCGGTAACGAGGTGAACAAGCATAGATTTTAACAGAAATTTATTTTCTATAGATATCCGAATAGAGCACTGCAAGTTGAACAGACTATTATCATATAAATATATTGAACTCGTAACTATGTATAATGTACATCTATTATAATTGTATTATGAAAGAATTTTGTATATTTCTTCATTCATAATATAAGAAAGTGTTTATAAATAGTCAATTATGTTTACTTGATGTTTGATAATGGCGGTCTATTAGACAATTTTAGTAATTATTTCTATAGTTCTTGTAATGTTTATTTTTATGGTGAAAATAAAATATAGGAACAAGGCAGATTGTATAGTATAAATATGTTAGCCTTAGTGCCGTTATCCAGGTCTAAAAACAAATGAATACTTGTATTTGACCTAAATATCGTTCGCATTACCCCTTATAGTAATTTTAATTGAATTAATTAATGCTTTATTGTACTTTAGATATATACACTGGCGAGCTTAATGCCATAAGGCATTTTCGTCTGGCAATTCAGTGCAGTTAAAGTATACAAATCAAAGGTACGATTGTAGGTAGATAAATAAAAGAAATAGAAAATAAGTAATTAGAGAAAAATAGACTAACGTCGAATTACACAGCATAATAAATTTTAAACATATTTTATCTTTGCTATCAAATGGTATATTATGTTATTTCAGGACTGCAAACATTTCTCAAAATCTGTTCTATCGCCGAAGACGATTAAAGATGTCTCTACGAATTTGATCGCTATTTCTAATACACTTTATGATCAGATACAAACTAATACACGTAATAAAGATGTCATACAAAATGCACACACTGTTATCAAAGAAACGGCATCATGGCTGTATTCTGTTAATGCTTTTTACAAAAAAATTGGCGATAATTATTCTGATGCGTTCCCGGATCTAGCGAAGCCGTTACAAAGTTCTATATCACAACTTGTATACAGTGTTCACTCGCTAAGCGATTTGATACAGGACTTTATAATAAAAAATGAACAAGGTCCCTCGTTAAGCGAAATAGCGACTGATTTGATGACATATCCAAACTCTATCCCGAAAAAGGATGAAAAAATTGAATATCTGAATCGCTTCATGTCTACGAAATTTGTGACGGTGTTGAACAAAAATATATTGGCTGAGAATGAGGACTTGTTTAATGCTGAATTAGAATTTACTGAGTAAGTATTATTATTTCGTAATGAACTGATATAATCGTAATTGTAAAAAAATCTAGATAGCTCTTTATTAGACATTTCATCCATTGCGATATCGCTCTTAAATTTTAAGCTTAACCCTAAATAATATTATAAAAACGTATGTGTATTTATTTATTTGTTAGGTATTCACGTCTTCACTACTCAACCAATTTTCATGAAATTTTACGTACACGTAGTAAGGAGTATAGAAATCCTTTCAATAATAAAAAAAAAATACTTTGTTAAAATCTACATTAACACAAATAAAACTATACGTAACTGCAAGAATGTGCATTTTTTATACGCGTGTCATAAAAAAACTGTTTTCTACATAAGAATATTGGAAGAAATATATTTATTCGATGCGAACGGTACTCGTGTTAAGCTACATGAATTCTAAGTTTAATAAAACTAAAAGGTACACGGTTGAATGATTTTACGTAATTTAAATTTGTCTATCCTTTTCTTTATACGTAGGGTGGTAAAGATCTATTCCTGACTGAGTCTTAATAATTATGCACCTTTGATCAATTCGTCATAGATACTATTTTTTTGGATTGATATGTTTCTGGTTCAGCCAGTGTATATTGGGCTAGTGAGATACTTAAAATCATATCCCCCAATGCATTTGAATTGGATAATACTGTATTTTCCATTAGATACAATGCCGTCACTTTGCCGGGCTATTGTAAAAAAATGCATGAATTACATACAAGATACGTGTGAACAAAACAAATCAAAGAAAAGTGTTTATTGTTTTTAATAAATTTACGGGAATCATACCATAAGTTATTTTTGTGGACGAAATTTGTAAACTCATCTATTTTTGCGACAGTCACAGTCACAGACACGTGCTATAATTAGTTATAAACATTTATCCCTTATTTCAGAGTACTGAAAATGAATTTATCGGAACTGAAAATGTACTGTACAGCTATGGATAAAATCGATAAAATCTCTATGGACGCGATAATATCGACTTTGAATGCAATAGTGAAAGTATGGGAGCAACAGCAACGAGATATTGAAAAGAAGAAACAAGATGATGAAGCTTTATATGTTACGAAGTAAGTTAAAATATATTGGAATATCCATGTTATAGGAAAATATTTTGTGTATATACCAATAAACCCAATGTGTTTTACTCCAATATATATGCAAAAGAATTTAAATATAGAAAAATAACGTTATCTTTGACTAATAATTATGTACGTTCTATTATTAGCGATTATGGCTCGTTAGTACCGTGTAGAGATGTTCGTGGAAGTCGATTTTTGTACAGATATTATAAATAGTTTTTTAATTACCTTCGTATAAGTACAGTAATAAAATAGAAAGACAGTATTAATAAATATTTTTATTAAATAATTATTAATCAAAGTTCAAAATTGGTGCGTAATATTTAAAATAGAATATGGCTGTCTTCTTCCGTGCTACTCCGTTGTTTCACTGATGTTTATAAATGACTACATTTTACGTGCGTCTTCGCTCGCGTTAATATCGATTTTGTCAAACAAATCGGATGACGCAGTAAAAGATTTCATACAAAGTTTATCCCTCTATTTACTCCACCTCCAATAAAGATTTTGCGACAAAAAGTAGTCTATCTCCCACTTCTGGGTCCCATCTATCTCTGTACCAAAATTCATCACTATCGATTCACATTAGCCGTGAAAGCGTAACAAACAAAAGAACAAATTCACTTTCGCGTTTATAATATTAGTAAAGATGAATAACCATGCTAATGAATTGATTATTCCGGATGTGAATTTTCGCAACTTCCCTAGTACCGTTTTCGGATAATGTCGATTGACATTGAGTCCGATGCTACGTGAGCCTGGAGCTCTTGATGAAAGAAAATAGTGTGGTTTAAACATATCATGACTGTTTTTTCTAATGCCTAATTGACTTCATACGAATACTGAATATTTGTTTATTAGCATCTATATATAGGTGCGTCCCACAGTTTAGTTTAGGGGTACTCTGGGTATGCAAATAAATGAAAAGTGATAAATACGACATTAATTACGAAACATGTGAACTTTAATATACATACGAAATCTATATCAATATTATAAGGCGGAAATGTGTGTTTCTTTGTTTGTTTGAATGCGCTAATCTTAGGCACTACCTGTCGGATTTCAAATATTTTCTATTTGATAGCGCAATTATAGCGGAAAGCTTTAGTCTATGTAAAATCACGCTACCGCCAAATGGAGCAAAGTTACATAAAAAAGTTATAAATATGGACAAAAAGTTTTAAATATATATTTTTCTTGGTTCCACGTGAACGAAGTCACAGACACAGCTAATATACTATAAAATATGAATAATATATATACGTTGCATAATCATTATACATAAATATTATACATGTAATCGTTTTTTCTTTCTTGTTTTTTTTTTTCAGATCAAAATGTGAAGATGAAAACGAAGAGGCAATCACCTATGAAGAAATATTAGAAATGTTCCCATCCTACTCCGAAGGTGATTTTGCGGAGTTCAAGCCGCCGACGCTAGAGCAAAAACCTATAAAACCAAATCACAATTCGGAAGAGAAAACCAAAATGAGGCAGTTGATTTCGCCTGACGATGTCTCGTTGGTTTACAAATGGCATTCGAGGATCATTCGGGACATGACTGAGGCCGAATGGTTGCCCAGCAGGAAGAGCCTGGTCGGGAACGACGTGGTCAGTGCGTTCACTCAGCGATACACCACGTTCACTCGGCTTGTTCAGAACGTTTGGGAAGCGCTGGATGCTGGGTTCGAAGGTGTTGCATCGCCTGGTCTAATGATGCTGCTTTCGCATATCAAGGCAAAAGTTGATGGACAAGGTTAGTATAGATATATATATTTACCTAACTCGGTTGGTAGTGTATATGGATAACGTGTCAATGGACGTGAGTTCGAATGCTTGTTATGAGCCTGAGCTTTCAGTCAAGGAAAACATCGTGATGAAATCATAGAACGGTGGTAGGGCTTTCTTTAATGACCGCCTAGCTAGCTATCAATCTAAAGTTGACAATCTGCCGCCAAATACCTACAAGTGTGTGCCAGCAGTTGCACTTGAGAACCAGTCCTTCCACTAGGCTAAGCGTGTCCACCATCTTGGACTACATTCTCACATAACATCAGGTGAGATTGTGGCCATAACTTATACAGTAGAAAAAAAAACGATTTTGATATAAGACATATATTGGTGCTCCTTAGCAGTAACTTCACGGCTTGCATCCTCACTCCCTTGTAGGTGGGCCTGCATATACTATACAATTGTTTATTGTCAATTTTTTTTTAATTTTTTTTTGAAGAAATTCTATTCTTTGACTCCTTCATATTTATTATTATTATAAACTAATAAATCCTTATATTATTAATGTTTCATATTTGCCAGGTGTCACATGACCGCCAATTATATTTTCGCCTTGGAATTTGATAGCATAAAATACAATTTCTTTATCCAGTATAAATATTACTTTTCTAATTTAATTGAATTATTATTTTTTTTAAATAAATAACTGTGTAAATTGCCACTTATTTTCACAGATGTCTCTGGAAATAAAATAGACTTTTATCGGTCTCCATGGGTTGCGGAAACTCGGCAGTGCGTGCCGCTGTTACATCGTGTAAGGGAAAGTACAAACAATTTGTTAGACCAATGGCCCGATTTCCCCACGTTGAAAGAGGTAATTAGACATATCAAAATTAATATTCCTATATTGCGTTTGTTAAGAGTTTTGTTTTATATATTTGTATTCAATATTAGTATCTAAATATGCATGAATAAATTAATTAAAGTAAGAAAAACGAATGTGGATTGGAAGTATACAGAATATTAGATAGTTAATTGTCTCATATTACGCATGGGCGATGGCGTAAATTGACTCAAATGTATCGAGTTTTTTGTTTCTTGCTACATTTGCTAAGTGTAGGTGAATCGTAATATAGAAACACAATTTTAACATTTCGCTAAAAACGCAAAAATGTCATTTCTCTAAAGTTGCGAAAATATAATTTCGCTAAAGACGCGAAAATATAATTCCACTATAGACACGTTGCTAAAGACGCAAAAAAGCCATTTCGCTAACCGTGTAATTGAGTAATTTAGCTAAAGGCACAAAACGGTTATTTGGTTAATCACGCAAATATATTATTTTCGTTTTGTTATTTCATTTTATTTTTATATTGCTTTGTTTTTTTTTTAGATAATCGTAATAACAAATAGAATTCTAAGTTTCCCTGTCACGAGTCCTATCTCTCGCTTTCTTACTGGTCTAGAATTGCTTCGGGATAAAATCGAGGAATGGAACAAGAACGCGCACAAAGGGAACAATTTGATAGAAGTGTCTTTAGAAGTGGGACAGCAAATCATCAATTGGAGGAAACTCGAAATGAGCCATTGGAAAGAGTGTCTCAACAACTTATACAATAAGTAAATTCTTTATTTTGTAGTTTAATGGAATTTGTTGGAATCATGAACCAGCTATAAGCGTTAGATGTGATGATGGCTTAGTTGGTAGTGTGTACGGACGCCACGTCAAGAGGCGTGTGTTGAATCCACCTACAATGAGCTTTAGCTTTCGGTGAAGAAAACCATCGCGATAAAAGCATGGCATTATGATAGGGCTTTTCTAATGCCCGCCTGGGTAGCTACCACCCTCAAGTTGAAAACCTGCTGCCGAATACCGATAACTATGTTCTGATAGTTGTAGATGAGAGCCAGATTCTTTGGCTTTCGGCTATATCGTCACCTAACATCAGTATACAAGTATATAAATATACGATATAATAGCATAAAAGTAATTGAAATAATAATAAAACAAAAATAAATATACATGACTATAAACATGCGCACCATGTTTGTCGTTTCCAATTTTATTTATATTTTAGTCTGTTATAAAACTTGGTACATATATTTTTTATTTAATTATTATTTTCTGCTTGTAGAGTTACGTGAAAAAAAAATGATAAAATCTGTTCATCTGTCAGTTAGATTTAAGCTATATTGAAGTGTATAGTTGATCGAGAAGTTAGTTATACATCGATTCTAATATTTTATCGAAGAAACAAACAAATAATTTGATACACATTTTCAAACATTATTACTTCTGAGTTATGGTCCAAATTTCAAGTATCGGGAACTTGGTTTCAAATCAATTACAAAATTCCACTCAGACAGTCATATAAGAAAGCCAGTTAATTAAAAACATGGTAACAAAACACTTCATTTAAGGTTGTTTTTTATTCTAGGAAACAATCAGAAGCTCATAAGTATTGGTTCTACTTATACTCAGTTATAAATACGTACTTAGACACGGCGTCAGGAGACCCGGTGCCCGCTAATCGCGTTATATCTGTGCTTAAGGACTTCATGGAAAAGTCCAATTTGGCGGAGTACGAAGTCAGGCTTGATATACTATATGTATATCATTGTCATTTAGTACATTTGGAACCTAGCGCCAGACGAGGTAAGATGTAATAACTTCATTGAAGTATGTAATTATGTATTTTTTTTAAAGTTGTCACCCGCCATTTGTGTTGGGCATTTTTTTATCATCACTTATCGATATAAAAATATTCTACCTCTCAAATTGGATCAAACTGCACACAGTGTGCAAAATTTGATTAAAACCGGTTCAGTAGCTTAGGAGTTCATCGCGGACAAACAACGTGACACGAATTTTTATATATAAAGATATTACGTGCTTGATTTCAAAAACTATTTTATGGAGTTTACTCCCAAAGAAACGATTTTCATATTTAGCCCGCGATATGAAAATTTTATGAGGAGTAAACTCTAGCGTTAACTAGAAGTGAGGCGTTCCGTTCCTTTGTGCAACGTACTTTGACTGTTCACTTCGAGATTATGTAAGTGTATGTATGTGTATACAAACTATACTTAGTTTATGATAACATAAATTAAATATATGAATATTTAATATAAATGATGTAAATAAAACGAAAAAATATTTATTTTTTATATTTATTTGTTATCTTTATTTGTTAGGATGTTTTCATTTACCCTTTTTTTACATAATCTACAAAATAATAATTATTTAGAAGTAAACACCAGTCGTGCATCGGAGCTGACACACACTTTTTTCAGATGAACTTCTGTCTATCCTTTGGAATGTGTATAACTATTACTCCCAGTTCAGTGCTCAAGTTGTTGCACAAATAAAAGAGAAACGAGTACCTATTGAAAAGAAGCTACGTGATTTCGTAAAGATTTGTACTTGGGACAGAGATCTTAGTTATTGGAGTGTGAAGGATACGGTCGAGAAAGCGCACAAGGCGTTGTATAAACATACCAAAGAATTCGAGGTAAGTACATCATAAACAATTAAATAGTGATTTTTTTTTATCATATATAAATTCTCATAAATGTAAAATAATAACATATTGTTTATTAAAACACAACCTATACTATAACATAAGTTGTTGTAGAGGTAGAAACATACTATTATGTTAAACTGTGATTGCATTATAAACGTGTCGATTTCATACCTTTATCTATCTATATAAAGAGGTCATAGTTGAGGCATTCGTCGAAAAATTGTCAAGTGCGAATGATTTTGCTGAGAGAGGAGTTAAACTAAATATTAACTATTAGTAGTGACCACGAACGAGGCAAAATTTTGTGTGGTATTAAAGTTATTTTTAGTACCCTTAGTAACTTTTTTTTTCTCGGGATAAAAAGTATCCTATATTCTTTTCTATGGTCCTGACAACGTGTATACAAAATGACTTCAAATCGGTTGAATAAATAAAACCTAATAGTGTAACAAACAAACGCAGATTCACATTTAGAATATTAGTTAGTGTTTTAGTCAGCTTGCGACCTTAGAATTGTTTTGGAATAATTGATTGATAAGTAACATTTTTTTCGAATGACGACAGAGTGCTTCATTAGCTATACATTAATTACATACGGGTTACTAGGGCGAGTTGTTAGGAAAAACTATTGTATGCAAGGTTTGGGGGGTTAAAGCCATTCTTACGTAATAAGTAACAAGTTGAAATTTATTAATAATCTACTTCCATTTTGGATGCTGAGTGGTTTTGTTCATTTTATAATATTGTATGTATGTATAGTTGTATAATAATAATATAAAAATACTCTATATCTGATAGCAATTAAACTATAACCTAAATTATCTGCTATAGAATAAAAATCTTTGATTTATCTCTAATTGTGAGTTTTAGTTTAACATCCTTTTCTAACAACGATTTATTACTCAGAAAAACGAGATTGAATCTTACGTAAGAAGAGCGAGGGGGTTCGTTAAAATCATTTGTTACGTAATTAATGAATGGCCTTTCACGCTTAAGTCTGGTAGTGTGTCTCTAACTTACCACTTATTATCTTTTATATTTATACTATATTTTCTTTATTATAATTATTATGAAGGAAATATATGGGTGTTTATTTTATATTTGCAGAACGTTTTGAAAGAGAGTGTACTAAACTGTCTAGTAGACAGCACTACGGACGTGACAACAGACCACGTCGGTATATGGGATCGCCCTAAACGAGCGACAACCACCGTCACCACTGGAGGTGCATATATGATCGATCCCCAGAACCACATTGTTCTCGCGAGAAACGTTAAGGTACATAATACACTATTTATACTAAAATCGTCCTACACCACCGTCACGTGTGACAAAATAAACAAACTACTTAAAAAATCATTTAAAAAACATAATATATGTGAATGTACTACTTGATAAATCAATTAACTCTATGAATTTTATGAAATTGCAAGGTTTAATAATATAATTGACTCATGTATTTACAACATATATTTTGAAAAGAAATTACAGTAAAAATACCATTTAAACTACATAAAAATATATTTATAGCAATATATATTCTAATCATTATGAACTACTTATTTAATCGAGTTAATCGATTTGGTAAACAAAGCTTTCATATATGTAATACAGTCAAGGCTTTTTATCCGTTCTGTACATCTATAATATATTTTCTTCTCATATTAACAGAAATGATATTGTTAGAATGTTTAAATTAACTATAATCTTGCATCTTCTTCTAATATTTGATCTTTATTAACTGTTTGTAATATACCCAATACTAATTGCTTTTTATTTCTTAATCCGCAGCATATGCAGGTAGTATTATTAATAAATTATTATAAAATAATTTTAACGTTAACGTTGTATATGTAATAACAATCAAATTTGGCAATTAGTACTTGCACACTAATGTAGTTAGAAAGCTTGTAGTTGGAAAAATTGTATAATTTTGCTAAATTTGAAATTTAAAATTAAAAGCTAATTAATATTTTATTGTGGTATTTTTTGTTTTATAATTATTATAAGAGCATGGTAACTTTTATGGTAATGGTAGCTTTTATTATTACTCCAAAATCAATTGTAATATACATACAAACTCCTTTTCAACCATTAAGACCTTTCTGTTTTCTTAAACTTTAACTGTCATACTGATGGAATATACTGTAAAGTAATTTTTTTAGCAAATTTTGCATTTGAGTTTGTTTTAGTATGAAATATGTAGTATAAAGTAATTTTGCTATACAAGTTACATAGACTTAGTAAGCATATTGTATAGTTTTTCTATTCAATTAATAAATTAATTAATTAGTCAATATAGTTATATGTGTCCAATATTTATTTTTCGTCCAATATTTGTCGGGGTACTAGAATTATGACAACTTCAATGGTCACCTTTTTTAAAACATTAATATGTTATCACTAGACGCTTTTTTACCTTACAAGCTTACATAGAGAATAATACTAGTAATAATGTTAAGTACAATTATTATCGTTTTTTTTTCCTTAAAGAAATATATAGATCAGGCTGAACAACCTTGCGGTATTATTACGGATGGAAGTTTGCTTTCGAAAATACCAAGTTTACTGAACAAAGCTAAATCATTATGCAAGGACACGATGACCAACACGGGGTATCCTTCCCTCGTGCAAGCGTTAGATGACTTTGTAACAATGGTCATTGAGACTAGCACTCATCTTGGCTCTTTAGAGGTATGTTTTTCTTTAGTCATTTCTTTTTTTATATAGTTTATAGGTTTAGCGTTGTGACCGAAATCTCACTTAACCTTAAGTAACGATGTGACTTAAGTTGGTGGACACGCTAAGACTAGAGGAGAGACTAGCTCTTAAGTGCAAGTGCCAGAACATACCTACAAGCAGTTAGGTGGGCATTAGAAAAAGCCTTACCACCTGTTTTGATTTTGAGACCCAGTTCCTCTGCCAGGCTTAGCGTTTTTACTGTCTTGTCACTTCACATGAAGTGAGATTGCGGCCATAACGCTAATAAACCTAAAAACTATTCAAAATAAATCTATTTACAACAGTTTCCTATACAATGTACATCAAAAACACGTCAATAATGTAAATTTGTATTTTAGGTTGATTCTTCACTGCCAAAAGATAAACAAAAATCGCAAGGGAAGAACATTGTACAGCAAAAACGAAAAGCGCTTGCCGATCTGTTTAAATACCTAACGAAATTAGGGCTAAATTATCGCACCGGTCTTGTTATATTATCGGCCTCTGATCAAGATCTATATGATTTTACCATTCCACCGGTAGATCTGGATGCTGCTATGGGTTATTTGAAATCAAGGTAAATTTTAATTTACATATACTAAAAATAAGGGCCAATATACACGTTCTTACGGTTATTAGCGAGTGGAGATTAAAAAAAACATATATATATTTATATTAGTTTATTATAATATTTTTATGGGTGTTAGCACAGAGATATTTCGTTAGATTTTTCTCACCTTGGAACAGTGTTGTCTTTCGGCGAGAACTAAGGTCATCTTAGCTGACTGGAGAAGAGGATTTAGTTCCAATTTCTTAGCCACTTTATTCACATAAAGACAAAAATCATTTAGGCTATCATTTTCAATAATTTTTGCCACTATTTTTATTTATAACAATAGTGAGAACTTAGGACATTCTAAATGTATATGTGTATGACGTACATGTTCTCAAATTTTTGGTTTTAACAGTTAAAATGGTATGATTTTGAATAAGTATATGTTAAATAAATTTACAATTTCAGACGATGTGACGCATCCTTAGGCCTTCTTTGGTCAGGTTGTGAAAAATATTTCCAAAAGAATATTGCGCGACACAGAACACTCGCTACTGCGCTTCAATCGCCTCATCAAGATTTGGGTATGCAAAATATTGAAAGATGCAAAGGATTCTCTGCACAGTTATTGGTAAGGTTCATTTTTGATTTTTAATAACTACTTGCTTATTTAATATTCAGTAATCAATGTATTTACCAAGGTTAAAATAAAATAGATTTTGAAATGCAACTTAATCATACGTTTATAAATATACATATACAGATTTTGTATATATTTATTCCACTTGATATTGACAAAAATGCTTAGGCAGAACACTTATATATAAAAAAAAAGTTAATGTTGACCTAATTGACAGTAGTAAAACAGGAAAAAATAAACCTACAATCTTGGATTGATTCATCTCACCTAGCTGTTAATCGTATAAGTAAGTTTAGAAATATTTTTATTACAGAAATTAACGAATACTCAAAAGAAATCGATATCAAAGTATTCTCGATTGCTTTGCGATTTGCGAACAATAGCCACAAATCTTACCAACGCATTAGATATTGATTCTATTGCTACGAACATATTGACTATAAAAGACAAAATCGACATTCTTGTCGAATCTTATTCAAACTCTAGTATCATACTAGAACAATTCAGTTCGGTTCTTAAATCCTGTCCTGAAAAAGGTGTCAACATAGAATCGGAGCCCAAGTTTGATATCGTATTGTCTGATTCAAAAATTGTGCAATGTTACAAAAACAGTGAAGAATGGTGCGAATTGTATAAAAAGGTTAAATCACTTATATCATCTGTTAATAAACACAAAAACACTCTTCATAAAGTATTGAATACTACACCAAAACAGATCGGCCAAGATTTAGGCGAAGTGCCAGTTTTATCACAAAGCCATATTGACGTCGTTAACGATTGCACGGGAGGTTTGGAAACTATGATTACAGAAATTGAAAATATACTGGTAGATTATCAGTTTAAGCTGAAAATTATGACCGGTGAAGTTACACCAGAACATCCAATTTTACGGAGTATTGTAGATTTGCGTAAATATTTGACAGAAATGTTGAATCGACTCGGAAAATTAGATGATAGTTTTGACATTCCAATAGAAGATACAACAACCGCTGATGAAGTTATAATACTAGCGGAAGATCTAATAGCATCTATGTTACTAATTATACAATCGATATACAAGAAACATTTGCCACATGATACCAATGAAAACAGCGAAGTTATTAACGCGATTAATGAAATAATTCTTACTGATAAAGAAAGAGAGGAGCCGAAGGATATACTAGAGGATAAACATTTGAAAGAACTTTTGCAAGATAAATTATCACATGACTCGAAAATGCTACAGTTGGATAATTTAATATCCAAAACGCATTGTCTGCTTGTCAAGTACACTCAATATCTCGCCATAGGGAGTAAAGATTCCGAGGATGTGAAAAATGTTGTCATGAGGTTGGTCCCAATATTGGAACAAACGGCATTGTTTGTCCAATATTTCATAACGCAAAAAGTTGCCGTACATAGGGTATCTTGTAAGATGTTGTCGGTATTGTTGAAGATTTTCTCCGATTTAGCATCGAAAGGGTAAGTTTATTCAATGACATTTCGTTTTAAATTATATTACTAATAAAAGCTACAAAATAAACTTACGAATTTATATGTTTTTTATCATAGTACGCCATAGTGATGGCACTGTTCCTGACGGTATAGCTTAACATCTGCAATCTTAAATTACTTATATATGATATTTTTACTTGTAATGAACAATTCTTATGAATATATTTTCAAAAGAACATGCATATTAATAAGTTATATTACTTACAACTCACTACTACTTTTATAAAATTACTTAGTTTATTGATTTGCTTTTGGTATCATAATTTAGCACTTTTTGGTATACATATAAAATACATCATTTTTCATAATATTATCTTAAATGACAGACAACACTTTACGAAATAATCTTTGCAGTATTCGATACAACCGCTTCATCGACTGTTAGGTATAAACTTAAGATATTATTTGTTTAAAAAATACAGCTTCTGCAAACCATCTGACCTTGACATGGAAGAAGGTGAAGGGGAAGGTGGACCAGGGAAACTCTCAGGGGGAACAGGTCTAGGGGAAGGGGAAGGAAAGAAAGATGTTTCAGAACGAATTGAAAATCAGGTAGTAGATTCTAATACCTCTTATATAAAAATGTGATACAAAAACTATATAGTATGTATGAAGTTGATCGCACGGAGAAGTGTGTGATTTGGCATAGATAAAGAGTGTATGAAGAAGTACAAAGAGTCTATGTAGTATGTTATCAAACAATATTACAATCCACCAATTTGTTCTTAAATTATTTTAAAATACTACCAAATAATTACATTAACCTTTAGATGTATTTATTATAATCTTTAAAAATTGGCTTCATTAATGTTTAAACTTTAAAATATAATTAGTTATGGTATAATTTAGATCATACCGAATTTTTTTTCGAAATGTTAATGTTTCGGTCTTTGATGTTATCTGATTTTAGTACTATAATATCGTAAATTTGCTCGTTTTATAGGATCAATTAGATGATGCTCACCGTGCTGGTGAGGAAAAGAAAGAAGAAGATAAAGATTGTAAAGAAGAAGAGAAAGGCATCAACATGTCTGAAGATATCGATTCGCATTTGCAAGATGTCGAAAAAAGAGGTAATTAACAATTATTTACTGCGTACATTTTTATTTATTAATTGAATTTTTTTTTTTTATATAAATTGTTATTAATTTCACTCATATCGAACTGGATTGCAATTTATATATTTTATGCTGCCTTATAATATTTATATTCATTAAGTTTTATTTAACAGTTTACAATAGAAAAAATACTTGAACTTTTATGAAGTTGCAAAAATTTTTACACATAGATTACGTTTAAACAATGAAAAGAAAAAATAAGTACTGGATTCTCAACTTCGGTAATATAAGTGAATAGAAAGATGCTATCTAATAAAATCTGTATAAAAATACTTATGTACCCAAAAATGTTTTAGAAGGTGATGATGACAAACAAGAAGACGATGAAGATGATATTGATAAGCAAATGGGAGACATTGATAATGCT
The DNA here is from genome assembly GCA_039707435.1 of Actias luna. Lineage (NCBI taxonomy): Eukaryota > Metazoa > Arthropoda > Insecta > Lepidoptera > Saturniidae > Actias > Actias luna. Next base: position 6,626,196 of record JAZHAC010000006.1, on the reverse strand, counting down.
GCGGAAAAGTAAGTTAATAAACAGATGTCAGAACATGAAATACTAACTCGTCTAGATTACGTGATAATATAAAATAAACAAATCTTCATGTATAGAATTCCTCTTTCCTTAACGATTTCACCGATTTTGAGGTTTCCTTTCTGTCTACCTGAATGGTACTATGACTGTAATTAGAATTGTTAGGTGACGTTGCAGTCGTCTAATTTTCTTTTTGGTGTAGCAACTACCCGTAGCTATTTGTATCTATATGTAATTTATAATAGCTGTCTGTATGAAGTATATAAATCCTCACTAATATTATAAATGCTAAAGTGAGTTTATTTGTTTGTTTGTTATGCTTTCACACCTAAACCACTGAATCGGTTATAGACAATTTGCTATCGAGATACACCGGCAGACGGTGATAGGCTACTTTTTATCGCAAAAAGCTTATTGGAAGTAGGGTAAGAAGAGGGATAAACTTTGTATGACACTTCTTATTGTGTCACCCGATTTGTTTGACAAAATCAATATTCACGCCAGCGAAGCCGCAGATAAAAGCTAGTATTACATAAAACAATACTAATACGTAAATCTTTGATCGAAATAAATATTTAATATTAATATTATAGACTGGATCAACAAATATGGGGCTCAGAAGATGAGGAGGATTTGGATGAAGAACAGGAAGGAAAGCAAGAGAAAGAAGAGAAAGGTAAGGGTGAAAGAACAGGAGAAAAACAGTTAGGTGCTAAAGAAGAGGAAAAAGGAACTGACGACGGCACGGAAGGTAAAGACAGGAAGAAGAAAAAAGATATCAATGAAATAGAAGAACCAGAAGTAGATGACGATCACGTAAGTTATCTGAACAACGTAAAAGTTATACTGATATAATAATTCTGACTATAGTTAACGATTACAACATTCACCGAGCAACTTTGTTCATAAAATTAATATTCACAGCATTACTTTTTTTTATTCACAAATCAAGGAACCACGAAAATAGAGTTTTTTTTATACTTAAGGTTTAGCGTTATGGCCATAATCTCACCTGATCTTAAGTGACGATACGGACCAAGTTGGTAGACACGCTAAACCTGTGAAAGAACTGGCTCTCAAGTGCAGCTGCCGGGACACATCTATTGGTATTTGGTGGCAGATTTACAACTTGATGGTGGTAGCTAGCCAGGCGGCCATTAGAAAAAGCTCTACCACCATGCTATGGCTTACTCACGATGTTTTCCTTCACCGCAAGCTCAAGCTCATTGTAGGTGCTTGGATTCGAACTCACGTCCCTTGACGCGAAGTCGTACACATTACCACTGAGCTATCATCGCATCAAAAGAGATGTACTAAAAGCCCTAGAAGAGATCATTGTAGATACTACGACGAAGCATAGATATTTTTTTGGACCAGGAACAAAATATTTTATAAAACATTCCACGAGGGACTGTATCCAAATAAATCACGACCACCAAGTTCTTAGTTTCTAAACCTGTGAAAGTAAATCTCATTTCGTTTGAGCATTTCGGCTTTAAACCACCAATATTCAAAATATATCAAATGACAAAAGCAACAAAAAAGTAACTACAATAATTTTAATATTGTTATTCCTCCACTCAATAGACGTGCGTATATGTATTGGCGTTATTAATGAAAATTTTTTTTTTGGTAGATTAATAAAGTTGCATAATTTAGGTATTGATACGTAGCGGACTTAACTATTTACCTCTTTGCAGATTGACCCATACCATGGAAATGAACAAACGCTTCCCGAACCAGAAGATTTTGATTTACCAGACAACATGAATATGGATGGCGATGAACAGGCAGATGATATGGTGAGTTAATTTTTATTTATTAAGTCTAAAATAAATTGATTTAAACCCTTTTAAAGAAGATTCAAAAATTTTTTTTAATGTTAATTCATTATATTTAATACTGGCTGTGCCCGCGACTGGTAGTTCCTTAGATTAGCACATTCAAGCAAACTTTAACAACTAAACTACAACAAAATATTCTAAACAAACTTTTAACATAGATTAGTATTTTTAAATATGTGTTTTAAATCTATGAAATCTCTTTATATATCAGGAAGGAGAAACAGAAACTGAAAATCCATTTGAAATAGACGTCATGAAAGATAACATACCGGAGGAGCAAGAAAAGGATCAAGAAGAAAATAAGCAGGATAACAAGAATGGGCTCGAGGTTTCAAGTGATGATGAAGATGGAAACGCTCCTGATGAACATGATGCAAAGGATACTGAGGTTCACGTGCCTTTTTTACGTATATATTTGCATTACCTACTAATTTTTGCTTATTATTTTATACACTTTATTTTATAGGACACAAACGGTAAAGACCTAGACCTGAATGAAGATCAAGAAAAAGGAGATGAGAATGAAGAAGACGATGATGATAAGGGTGACGTGACAAATGAAGCTGATACACCAGAAGAATCAGAACAATCTGAAGAAATCCCAGAACCGGAGAACGAGCTTAAACAAAATCAAGACAAGATAAATGAGAATGATGAAATGGAACGAAAAGACCAGGATCGGAATCCACAGGCAAATCCTTCAAGCAACGACCCGTCCGCGGAGGACAAAGCGGAGAATGCAGAAATGGATAAAGGGACAGACGATAATGTTGAAACTAATACTGAACAACAAAAAGACGAGGATGCTGCTCCATTTGTAAGTAGTGAAAATTGAATATTAAACTGTCGACATAATTGCTGGTGAAATACGCTTCGTTCGCACATATAATTATTTTAACCTGACCTGTATATTCTTACTTAATAACAATGATTTCTTAATACAGTTAGGAATTTGATAAAATAGATATGATGTATATACACAAGTCTCTTAAACATTATCTATGTACATTATAAAATGTTTACTAATATTATAAAGGCGAAAGTAACTTTATTTGTTACGCTTTCACGCTTTAACCGCCGAATCGATTACGATGAATTTACTTATACAGATAGATGGGTTACCGGAGACGGTGATAGGCTACTTTACTCGTGAAAAACTTAGTGGAATAAAGAGAGGGCCAAACTTTGTATGGAACGTTTTTATTGCGTCATTTGATTTGTTTGTGAAAATCAATATTAAAGTGAGCGAAGCCTCAGGTAAAAGCTAGTATATTAACAGAATATTTAGTAGTAGTAAAACAGTAAAAAATTAAATAATTTAACAATCTACAATATAATATCTGCATACGTTTATGTTTATCAGGAGCAGGTACAAGAACAAGTCGGTGAAGATAAACAGTCGAAAGGTCGTTCGGAACTGGACAAGAGCAACAGAGGTCATCGTGGTGAGAAACAAGTTGCCAATAGAGCGGACAGCGAACATGAGAAACAGACGAAACATGAGAATAAACCGGGAAAAACTGATCAAGAACGTACACTAGGTAAATGCTTTAATGTGGCTTATTATTATTATCAATTCATGGATGACATTCAATATTAAATGAAGTAAAGAAAGCACTTTTTACTTAATTAACTTTTTAACATATTTCAGAATTATTTATTTTTATAGTAAAATATTTAAAACAATTTCTCTCTTTTTCTCTCTAAAAAAAACACACTTCTGTAAAATTGTGAGTTTCTGGATATGTTTGTTTATTTTTGGGGATGCCGACATACATAACATAAATATACAGCTATTTTGTATTTTTTTGTACAGAAGTGAAGCCAAGACAAATTTACAAAAATGCTTTATAATATAATATCAAACATTTTGAAGAGATCTCAATGTCTCCTGAGAATAGAAAATTATATTAATAAGCCATTGATTTAATCGACTACGAGTTTAACCAGACCTTTTTAAACATATGTACAGTCGCGATGATCACTAGTGGTAGTGGTTAAATATAAAATATCACATCTACGCGAGCGTTAGAAGCGATGATAGCTCAGTTAGTAGTGTGTGCGGACGCTACGTCGGGGGATGTGAGTTCAAATCGACCTTTAATAAGCTTGAGTTTTCCGTGAATAAAAACATCGTGATGAAACTTTAACATAGTAGTAGGGCTTTTTCAATTCGAAAATCTGCCACCAAAAAACTATAGATGTGTTCCGCAGTTGTACTTGAGAACCAGTCCCTCCACTAGGCTTAGTGTGTCCACCAACTTCGGATCACATCGTCACTTAACATTAGGTGAGATTGAGGCCATAACGCCAAAAACTTAAATATAAAAAAATGTGCGATGGTAAGGGTCAAGGGGGTGTATTTATGTAGTCTATACATATAATAAACATGTGGAATAGTTGTTTTTGTATATCGAAATTATTTCTAAAAAAATAGTCAGAGGCATCACGTAAATGTACAAAACCAATTTTATACGCAAAAATTGTACGCAACTTGAAGTGTTATTTTTAGTCTTTGTTTCATCGCAATCGGTTCACTCTATTAAGAGATATAGACAATATGAAATTAAAGTGTTCTCTCGCACGCAATTCAGTTACTTGCAACACCAAACTAGAACTAATGTTGACAGTTGAACTCCGTATTCGATAGATGGCGTTGTGCATATGACTTCATCATGTAACACAGATATTAACTGCACCCTTATCTATGCTATGCATTTTAGTTTTCGACAACCACGTGAACTTAGTTGCGGGCGCAGCTAATTATAAATTAATTGTTGTTGTTCAGGTGATATAAACGAAAAGAAACGTAAACAAATGCAAACACTGAACGTTGAAAGAGAAGAAGAGGATGGCGAAGGCGGTGATGCTGATGACAGCGAAGATAAAGAAGCGGACGCATATCAACACGTGAAACGAGCTAAGAAAGATGATTTACAGGTAAATTATATAACTTGGCCACATTTTATTTTATCAAAAATATTATTCTAGTTGCTAAAACTAGGAAAAAGTACTTTGTATGAAGATAAAGAATACCTTATTTATTTATTTTAAGTTCTGGTCGACTTCTTGGTCTTTTAGTTATATACGCAAAATTACACATAGAACTACTATCACAAAGTATTTAAATATTTTGATGTCCCATACAGGTTTTATGAAAAACATATTTACCTGTAAATTTTTAGCATAAAGTGTAGGTGGCAACGCTAGTTATATATATACATAAGGAACGAACATTTTATCTCGGTCATTTTGTTGAATTATAATGTCTTGACTGACATGTAAAAACTTAATTTGTAAGTAATTGTCCTAGAATATGCACAGAATTTGGTAATGATATTTTATGGTCTCCGTCTATATGGGGTATATTGATGTTTTTAAGCTAACCTCTTATGATTTTCATATTAACTTCTTAGACGGCGAATAATTGGATGAAAATTCATAGCGAAATTTTAAGAATGCATCATGTTAAGACACATTTCGTTACATGAGCGGGAAGAAAGCAGTTTTTTAAGAAGGTTCTCTACTATGTCGTGTGCGGTGCTACAAGCGTAACTTTTTTCTTTTTCAAATTCGAGTAAATTTTCTAACTAAATAATATATTTTATCTAAATTACCTATAGTAAAATTAAGGATTAGATATGATAATTATTTTAATTAATAAAAGAAGAAATCGCGTACGTTTTCTTAGATACTGCACCAAGTCTTTGGGTAAAATGTCAATAGTTTTAATGTTATTGTAGGCCGTCGATGCCGCAACTAAAGAACAAGCGGAACAACAACCGACACTACAGCAAGAAGAAGAGGAGGCGGAGAAGTTAAAAGAAGATGAAGAAGTAGCTATGGATGTGGATAGCGAAGATGTACAGGTAATAAATGATTGATTAATGAATCGTTGAAGGTTAAGTTTCCGGAGTTCGGTAACTTCAGCTCTGACCTCGCAGTACATTCTTAACAATAATTTAATGCGTATCCGCAAAAACTTAGATAAGCTGGATTGTGTAAAAGACCATCATTACTTAAATACTAGAAATTGTGACAAACGGGTCACCCCATATTTTAGACCTAGTAAGACGAGGAAAAGCGTTATAGGTAATAATGTTAAGTTTTTTAATAAAGTCCCAAATCACATTACGGATTTGCTGGATAGTCAGTTCAAGCACCATGGCAAGCCGATTTTGATGTCAAAAAGCTATTACAGTGTGGATCAATATGTAAACGATGGTGATTTCTGGAAATGTCACCCCTTACTTTGCATCTGCTAAAACCTATTGTAAATGTTTTTAAATTCCGATCTTATTTAAGTATGTACATAAAAAAAATATTTATAACCAGATCGTGTTTCTTGCTGGTTCTTCTCGTTGACTGAGTTATTTTCCAACCGGTGGTAGTTTTGCCGTTTATAAGCGCCTGCACAGGGCCTAAATTGAATAAAGTTTTATTGATTTAAATTTTTTGATTAGGTTAGATCTGTTTTCATAACTTTTAGTGTGTTTTACGAGCTTAAAAACTCTTATATATCAAGTCATTTAGTAATGTAGCTGATTACTAGCTGTAGACATTGATTTTCCGTACTTAATTCCTCAACCGCAGTGTCACATATGTAAGACATACCTCGGTGTCACACATATGCAATAGCTATGAAAAAAAAACCTTGATATAATATATTATGTGAACATGACCTCAATCGGTTATTTCGCTCAGAAATTACAAATAACTAACAGACGCCTTTTTTTATATAACGATATGATCCTAAGAACAGAAACTTTTGTGATTTACAGGTCGAAAAGGCTGAAGAAATAAAAGCGGAAAAATTGAAAGAGGGCACTGAAAAGGAAAAATCGAAATCGGGCAATAAGAAAGACGGTGTTGAAGAACCAACAGGAGAAACTGGTTTAGAAGTAGAAGGAGAGACAATAGAGACGAGCCGTGTCGCTCGCGGCACTGATACTACTTATCACACACGGTAATATAAAATGCCTGTTATTCTAAACTAGCTAAAAATAACAAAAAGTTAGATTTTATAACCCTCTGGAACACTATTCTATTACGGAATTAAAGTACCTTATACTATTCCTCGGGATTCTGGTTATAATATACAGAAATAATGTTTCTAATCCCACTGGTAGTCAGGGCCGAATTTTCCTATAGGCTAACTAGGGTTTAGCCAAGGGTCTAAGATTCAAATTGTTTGTTGTCAGATTGTTGATTCAAAGCAAAATTAAATTATAATATTCTAAAAACACTGGACCAAAAATAAAGAGAAATTCTACGTTTGCGACGAATAAACAAACATAAAAATGTAGACGTGAAAGAGCCTCATACTTGGAATAGTTTAGGGCCTCTTATAAGTCGGGCCCTGATGGTAGTACTACAGATTCTTCACCTTTATTATATTAGTGTCTCATAAATTTGCGTAATAGGTTTATTTAATTTAATTCAATGTGACGAAGCCAGGGTTTTATGGAATTTTGACATTAGTTCTAAGTAATTTTTGTATATATTGTATGTTCAGGGTACGAAGAGACTGACATGTCCTTCATGGACCGAAGTCCCTAAATAAAAAATAAAAAAAACAATCAAGCATTGACCACTAACCCTGTCATCCCTGTGTCTATAAAATGTTCTATGCTATTGCCATGATATTTGGTATTGATCGATGTCATGAACGAAGTCAAGGGCAAAGCTTAGTATCAATATCAAACATTTTTAGATGTACCAATATATATTTTGTAATACAAGTATGAATTTTACATGTATTTTTTAATACATTATTTTATAATATTTTTGGTCATAAATTATCGGGAAACAAAGGCTTTATTATATATACGTATTTTAATTCTATAATAATTACACATTTATAATTATATTTTTACAATTAGCAAAGAATCAATTCTTGTATGGATCTAATTGGTCTCTCAAAAACAGTTTTAATTTGGTTAAGATTTTACATTAAGATATTGTTAGCTAAGTTTTCGGGGAATAGAAACGTCGTGATGAATCCACAATAAAGTGATAGAGTATTTAAATACCTTTCTGTTTAGCTAGTATGCAGTCAAGTTGAAAATCTGTTGCCAAACATTTAAAAATATATTCTAGATTGACTTGAGAGTTAATTTTACTATCTTTGGTCTCATTATCACTCAGTATCGTGAGAGATTGTTGCCAAATGCTACATTTGCTATATGCATAAATTATAATATATACAAAATATATATTGTAATCCTGATGAAAATTGCGCACTTTTTTACATGTGGAAATGCATTTCCACATACCTTAACATTACCCTACTTGACAGGCATATGTAGGACACGAAATACCCAGTAAGGGGGCATCCATTACTTACGTAGGGCTTTTAGGGACGAAGGGGGCGGAGGGGGACGAGTCAAACTTCACCCGATCCTACTGGACGGCGAGGGTAGTCTCGGCAAATATAACGTATTTTTTCTTGTAAAAAACTGTAAATTGTATTTTTACTAGCTTTTACCTGCAGCTTCGCTCGCGTTAATATTGATTTAGTCATACAAATCAGATGAGGCCATAAAAAAACATCATTTAATTTATAGTATATGATCTTCTCTTTACACCACTTCCTATAAATTTTTCGGGAGAAAAAATATTCTATCTCCGTCTCCTGGGTCCCATCTATCTCTGTACCAAAATTTATCACAATCGATTCAGCGGCTTAGGAGTGAAAGCGTAACAAACAAACGAACTGACTTTCGCATTTATAATATTAATATGGATTACATGTTGGATCCAGTAGTCACTCTTGTGATTATACAGGAATCTCCGTGAACTGAATTAGATTAAATATTCTTTTACGAATTTTAACAGTTTCTATTTAAGTTTTAATTTGTTCGATTTTCTCACTGTGACTCTATGCTACTCTATTAGAAATCTTAAATACTAGTCTTAAATAAATAAATTAAAAAACAAAGTGAAAACTATGGAGAAACAGTTGTTATTTTTGGATATCCAAATTAATTGTTCGATCTTAAATCAAAACTGTTTACAGCGCAATAAGTTATACTAATAGAAACAGATATAGTGTGTACTTTAACACGTCACGTGACCATGAATTTACTCTCCATCTTAATTCAAACCGCGATATAAACGTTTTCATTTAAAAAAAAATTAGCGAAATGTTTTTTTTTTAATTAATAAATATAATTTAAACAGTCACATATTCATTTATTTACATTAAAAATATCCATTTTGAATAATTTCACTTAAGATTAGGATCAGGGCGAGAGGAGGTCGAAATAATGCAAAAATTGCTTCATGTAGTTAACTACGTAATAAGTAATCACGTAAATTGAACTAATGGATGTTCTTTCAACTCGCCGGCCATTCGTTGCCTTGTTGGGAGACGCAGATTCAAGCTTACAATCATAACGAAAACACCGAGTTGTTTTCCTTAATGTGAACTATTTGTTGTACAGAATAGCGGATACTGAAGTGGAAACAGAAGATATGACGGTCGAGCAGTACATGAGCATAAGGGAATGGCTTATCAGCGACGTGAAGCATTGCCAAGGCAGCACCGTCTGGCGCACTCTCTGGCGGGACTCAGCAAGCTCTGCTCGAGCACTGTGCGAGAAGCTGCGGCTTGTACTGGAGCCGACTGGCAGATCTCGGAGGGCTGGTATTATATTCCACACTTTATTTCAAAAATTATCATCAATTAACATTCCATCTGCATTAAAGCAAAGCATTTTGCCGTAGTTTAGGTTGTCTTAGATAACATTTTTTAGGTTAAGGCACCGTTTAAGTATAATAACGCAATTTTAGTCTTGTAAAACGTTACGATTCGTTACATTTGGGGTGGTTCGAACAACGCGTTAACGACGCACGTTAACTAAAAGCCATAATTATGTTTTACTTTTTGTTTTAATAAACATCTAAAATAAAATAACTTATTTATCTCGACTTTTATCAAAATACGATTAGAAATAGTCGTAAGATCCTCCGTATCACATAAACGAAAAGTGTTGCGAACTTGGAAATTTACAATTTCGTAGTTTTTATTGAAATAAAAAAAATGTTACTGAACTCGTTGTTCGAACCCCCCGTCCCGTCCTTGTAACGCATCGTAACGTTTTACAAGACCCCTTTCCCCTCAAATTGAGTGACGTGATATTTGAACGGTCCCTTTAAACGGTGTGATATTTCTAAGGTGACTATCGCACCGGGCGCGCTATCAACATGCGCCGCGTGATCCCGTACATCGCGTCGCACTTCCGCAAGGACCGCATCTGGCTGCGGCGGACGAAGCCGGCCAAGCGCGAGTACAACATCGCCATTGCCATCGACGATTCCAGCTCCATGTCCGATAACAGGAGCAAGGAATTGGCGTTCGAGAGCTTGGCACTCGTTTCTCAGGTAACATTTATTTTGTTTATTTAGCACACCAGCATAATTATTACATAAATATAAAAAATTCAACCATTCAGATTTTAGGCACGCGCACATAAAAGATATATATATGCTGTCGCGGGCTTTTTTGTAGGACTATATAAGATAGACATTTCCATTATACATTATGTATGTGTAACTCTTGACGGTTTTTGCGGCGCACACCAGAACAGCTTCAGATATAATTTTTTCCTACCTACTTGACATTTATCGTTATAATTCATCGTTCGCATCGTTATAATATCGTTTGGACAATTCACGCAATATCTTTATAAATTATAGTCTATGTGTTATTTTGACACAAAAGCTATATTATTGTAAAGATTCATTAAAATCCATTCAGTAGTTTAATTTTATTCATTACGTGAAATCAATAAAATAAACGTTCATTACGTAAAATAATTACAAACATCCACACAAACTTTCGCGTTGATAATATACTAGACACAAAAATTAAGAGATATAAAAAAAATCCAAATTTTTGGGTGATTTTCAACGAGCTGTAACTCCGAGGAAAATGATCGTACAGAAAAAACAAAAAAAGCAAATTGTAGCTCCATGTGTCTAGTTTTCAGATATGACTATGAAAAATTTTTGTCATGTCCAGGTCTGGAGAAATCCTAAGAAAACTACCAAAAAAAATTTTTTCAAATTTTTTCTCGTCTAAGAAAAGGCCCACGGATTCAAAAAAATTTTTTTGATTGTTTCGTTCATAAGCTCTTTTAGAAAATTTAATACTCTTTAATTTGACGTATTCAAAAAGCCTGTACGACGATTTGCCGCGGAGTTATCGTCAATCAAAGCAAAAAAGTGCTTTTTCACTTTGATAATCAATAACTCCGGAAATAATGATCGTATAGGAAATTGAAGGAGGGTTTTGAAAACTGCACAATATTCTCTATCAGAAAATGTAAACATTTTTTAGAAAAAAAAAATTTTGAATTGAAAATTCGGACTGAAAAAAAGACAAAAATTCGCATAATTAAGGATATTTGGATAACTTGGTATAACTTGGATAAAATGGATGAACGAAGGATATCGTCGGTAATTTTTTAACCTCAAAGTGTCCCCTAAAATCCCTCAAAAATTCAAAGCGCTGCGATTTTTTTTTCATTGTGCCCCGAAGCTTCAAATTCTTTGTTTTTGCAAAAATCACCATTATGAGCAATTTTGTGATTTTTATTCATTTTTCAATGAAAAAAAATTTTTTCTCATTAAAATCTCTATTTTTTTGATCAGAAAGATTAACTGCTTAAGAAATTTGAAAAAAAAAAAATTCAATTCCTATACGATCATTATTTCCGGAGTTATTGATTATCAAAGTGAAAAAGAACTTTTTTGCTTAGATTGACGATAACTCCGCGGCAAATTGTCGTACAGGCTTTTTGAATACGTCAAATTAAAGAGTATAAAATTTTTTAAAAGAGCTTTTGAATGAAACAATCAAAAAAATTTTTTTGAATCCCGTGGACCTTTTTTCAGACGAGAAAAAATTTGGAAATTTTTTATTTTTGGTAGTTTTCTTAGGATTTCTCCAGACCTGGACATGACAAAAATTTTTCGTAGTCATATCTGAAAACTAGACACATGGAGCTACAATTTGCTTTTTTGTTTTTTCTGTACGATCATTTTCCTCGGAGTTACAGCTCGTTGTAAATCACCCAAAAATTTGGATTTTTTTTTATATCCCTTAATTTTTGTGTCTAGTGTATTAGTAAGGATGAGTAAGTCAAATACATTTCGTCTCGTTTTTAAGCTCATCATGTGAAACTGATCATTAAACTTTTTTTACGATTATAATTAACTTATTGAGTTTATTGAAAAAAAGTTAATACATTTAAAAGTAAGGCTTTTCTTTAATCAATTACTCGTTCTCCGTCCTTTTTGCGTTAAGGTGTCATTCAAGTATTATGTAAGCAAAAATTAAGTAGTTTCGGGCACTCCCCAATCCCTTGTCAGCAAAAGTAAGGAATGCTCTTACCGCTACCTCCTAATACAGATATAATAATAATAATAAACATTTGTTTATTATCGATATATTCTGATAACAGTACACAGATATTGTTTTTAAATATATTGTACTTATTTATACTTAATTCATGTCGTGGCTCCTTCTCTGGTATAGGTCTCTTCCAAATGTCTCCATTTATCTCTAATTTATGCCACTTTCATCCAGTCTCTGCCTATTAAGAATAGATATGTATAATTTTAAATTCAGCATAAAACACCACATGAGAACGAGTAGGCATTAACGAATATTTAAGGAAATCCCTAAATATTATTTTCGCTATCAAGCATAGACGAGTAGGGTTAACACATCTTAATCTATTACATTTTATAGAAAATTTAGAAAAAGTATATAAATATTGCTGACATAATCATCTTCTAGAGTCCTCGTTCCCCAAGTCATCAAAAATAAGCTAAATAAAGACCTTCCACTCCGTTTGGTAATACTTGAATAGCGCCTGGAGTTTGTCTCAAAAAAACGTTAAAATATACATCGTCGTTGTAATTTTACTCTAATCGTGGTTACGTCTTTCTTCAATATGAGTTTGGTTGAAACTGCGTCACAATGACACGCTTTAATACGTAGCATTTCTTTATAAAATTAAGTAGCAGTTTTTGTTACACTTACAATCTGTACTGTTCTTTTGTTAATCACCATTCTAGAAATGTAGTACTTGCTTTGTGTTTGCGTTGTTTGATAAGCATTTCGAATGAAATAGGGGAGGTGGAAGTGACTGTTGTTTAAATTCTGTTAAGTTAAGGGCTACATAATATGGTTATCAATTTAATTATTTTGTTAAAATTAAGACTTTACTGGATATTGCTGTGATAAGTTATATGGGGCATTCCACGTCAAATCGACCAATAGTCCCATTTTAATTTAATACCATAATAATATGAAAAAGTGCATTAATGACATTTTTTATATGAGTTTTAAAAATCAAACCAGTTAAAAACTCTCTTTGGCAGAATTACGTTATATGATAAAAGAAAACTGCTGATCAAAATTGTCCAAATCGGAACAGGTCGATTCCAACTACTGGTCGATTTGGTATGAAATGACCCATATTAAATTAAGAATTGAAATAAGTTATAAGATTAGAAATGCTGAAAATTGTAAAAAAAATATATAATTAATTTATGTTGACATAAAGAATATGCTTTACAGGCTCTCAACCTTCTCGAATCCGGAGACCTAGCGGTCCTAAGTTTCGGTGAGAAACCGAATCTACTGCATCCGTTTACTGAACAATTTTCTGAGCATTCCGGTTCGAAGATTCTAGAACATCTACGTTTCGAACAGAAAAAGACAAAGATCGCTCAACTGTTAGACTTTTGTTCAGTTTTGTTTGAAGAGCGAACTGTGAAGAGTGATGCGTTGAACGCAAAGCTATTGGTAATAGTCAGCGATGGGAGAGGTATTTTCTCAGAAGGAGAAACACGCGTACTGCAAGCTGTTAGAAAAGCGAGACAACAGGGAATATTTTTAGTATACGTTATCATCGATAATCCTGATAATAAGGTAACTGTTTACAATAATACATTCAGCTTTCTAGTCATGATACCGTCTAATGTTAAGAAGTAATGTAACCCAACTTCTTCGACTGGCCCCATCATTATTTCGCAAAAGCAGTTATAGGAAATATATCTAAATATTTGCTTCGAGATGGAAAATTCATGTTATAGTTAGTTATACATATGCGGACAAAATGACATACCAAGTTTATACTGTATAATAATCCATTACATGCAGAGTTCACCCGTTTAACTCTTTTTATTTTTGAAAACATCCGTACTTCATGTATGAGCCTATCTTTTACATCTGAAACACTTTAAACAAACCTTTTGACTTGGACCTAGATTAGTACTTTCTTAAAGCTCTCTCCGGTCGTGTTGCAAGGAGACGTCTGTTGTCTCGGCAGGCCTAATAGGTAATTGCTTAATAGATTCGGCAAATAATCTAGGAATATAATTAGATCAATAGGCTATGGGACCTGTTTTTAAAACGTATTCACTAGTTTGACCGTTGTCATTTTCCCATAAATATCACACCAATTTAAAAGTGAGTGAGAACTTTGCTTACTTTGCTTGCGAACCATACAAATACATCTAATGTTTACATCCGGTGCATCCAATGAATTGGCGATCAATCTATAACGATTATTTGCTTTTTCGCAAATAAAACACTTCCAGCCAGAAGCCAGTCCTTCTCCTTTTTCTTCACAGCTTCAATATCCTTTATGCGCTGAGATTTAATTACAATCTTGGCAGTCAGTTTTCTTATATTAGTTTGGAGTCATGATTTACACTGACTTGAAAGAAGACAATAGGTCGGTGAAATGGCATACTATGCCATTTTGTTAACTTTGTAACCTAATTAATTAGAAAACAATAACAAAAATATAACAACACATTTGAGATTTTAAAACATTCTTAGAGTTATTTAATAAAATTACAATTAATTAAGATTATTAAAAATAAATAAACGTTAAATTCCAAGTTCTTTGAAGAAAGAAAATCTGTTTGAGTATAACTCATTAATACAAAAATCAAACAAATAACTGTCCATCTTACACGGTCGCATGGACACCAATGTTGTCGCCACAGGTTACGATAAGTTACTAGACGACCATATAAACGTCGTTTTGAGAACCAAAAAGTCAGTGATGTATTAGTCCAAAAAGTAAAAAAGCATATGTGTCATTTTATTCACCTGTCATTTTGTACGCTTTTCCCTATCAGCTTCAGTGTACTTGAATTCGAAATTTAGAAATGCGTAATAAGGGCCCGTTTATACACAATATTGCTAATGTCAGGTAAAATCTCTTGCAACTCTTTTTTTTTCTAATTGGGCAACGAATCCTCGTTATCGAAGATTATTACTATCGTCATCGAGTAAGTAAAGTGTCTCATGCTGATTTGAAGTTACTACTATCAGTCAATTTTATGTATAAAAGTCATCTACATTTTACGTGGTGCATGCACAGACAAACAGACAAAAAATCCAAATATGCTGAAAATGGGTTTTGTTAGCCTGTTGGCTATCTTTTAACACCCTGGCTATTTTTTTGGAAGTATTTTAGATGTACAAAAACTAATTTTCTACAAAATAATTATATGTATAGATAGATTAAGCCTTTATTAACTTTCAGGATTCAATTATGGATATCAGACGACCTATACTCGATCCGGCGACCAACTCACTAATAAGGTTCGAGTCTTATTTGGATTCCTTCCCATTTCCCTTCTACTTAATACTAAGGGATATGGCTGCTCTGCCTTCAGTATTGGGCGATGCTCTGCGGCAATGGTTTGAATTAGCCGCGAACACTTCTAGCTAAAATTATCTTTAAGTTATCATCTAATATGGACACGGTCTAATAAAAATAAGAAAAAGCGAGTTCAAATTATAACGGAGGAATATTTTTGTTATAAAACTTATTGTAAGCTCAAAGTATGTTCCTGTTGAATAAATGAAGTACAATATAAAAGATAGATATTTTTTATTTAAAAATATTTGTATTTGAAACAAAAGATTTAGTATCTGTAAACATTCTTGTGTAAAAAGGTACGGCTGAAATAAAATAACATTCTTTCTAAAAATATTATGTATATTTGTCAACTGAAAATTAAACAATATCTTAACATTATATATACTTAGAAAATATTTTGGGAATTAACAGAAACAAAGCTCGAGTAACTTGTTAACGTTAGGCCTATGTTACTTGATATCAATAAATTAACTTGACTTTTTTTATACTTAGACCAAAATTTGCCAACGTACAAACAACTCATAGCTATAATAATTATATACCTAACCAATTAAATATATCGTGTTTCTAATAGAAACAAAATACATCATTTATTAATCTCCTATTCGCTACAATGCCTAATATACATACACAGTGAATCAGTTTACAAGAAACATACAATAGTATGTGATGCTAAAAAATGACCTATCAAAACTTAGTAAACGCAGATATACAGCCCTATGATTTTAATAATCAATGTAAAAATAAGACTTCGATGTCGTACAATCCGTGGAATGTACTACCTAATAGGTAGAGATCGAATTGTATGCAACATAAATAATTATAAAATATGAAAACAAATGCAAAATTGAAATAATTTGTTCTTTTTACCTTACAATTAATAAGTAGTTGAAAATATATTCAATTATAAACAAACATATAGCAAACATTAATTAATGCGAGCGAATATTTTGCTCATACCGAAATAACTAAAATACATTAATAAGAAATATTTTGTAGTAAAAACATTAGCTTAGATGAAGACCTAAAGAAAACATGGCGGTTAAAAATACCCTTGATAAATAAATTGTAGAGATTGTAAACATGATCAATGCCTGATAACAGCAAGATTCTCATCAAAAACATTCAAAGGGACAAAGTTCATTCTTCACTTCATGAGTCTGCATTTTACTTGGCCTCATAATACTAGACTGCTACGTTTAAATGTGTACAACCAATGTAAGTATTTTAAAAGAATATTACATATCTAATGAAAAAAATATGAATATTCGAATAAACTAAATTCGATAAGAAAGGGCGTAACATGCATATAATCTGGTCACTAGTAATAAATGTAATATTGTCTTTCGTAAACTGATCCGCAATATTCAACACTTGTATACCAAAATATAAACTATTATAGTTCGCAATAAAACAGGCTAAATGTATATTATATATAGACAAAACTTTAAAATAATCCTAAACATCTGTTAGAACCACGAATAATGTCTTACAAACGAGTAATAATAAATATGATAAATTAAACAAAGAAAAGCGTGCCCCGTCATTTCACATTTGAGCTATCTTTAAAGCTGTTCAATAAATGAATTCATAATAACTGTATTCATATAAACTTTAAACAAAGAAGATATCAATGCAATTTTCCATTTCCGTATTACTTGAAACAAATATAGACATAAGTATGGAAATATTTAATATTTATTTTATGTTTATATTAACAAGGCCATCGTTGGTAAGTGTTCAAAATTTATTTAGTAACAAAAAAATTAATATAAGTATACATATCTGCAGACGCTGGACATATAATAATAATTTTTAAACAATTTTTATCGAATCGGACATAATTATGACGAAAATACTTTAAATTCTTAATTTACCACTAGAGCGTAAGAATTACAAATATTGAAAATATATTTTAAGTTGCAACATAGAGACTAAGTTTAAATTTGAAAATTATTACCGTTTGACCAGTAACCGCAGATATGCCTTGTTATTTTTTTTACCTTAACCAGTAGAAGAGGTCGAAATTGTATAAAATATAATTTTCATAAACCTGTATTTGGAGGGTGGTCTCTTAGCGAGCATCTCACTTGGAGTCCTTGGACGAATGATTGTTGGTCTCTTCAGTCTTATCACTGTCGCCGTAGAACTTTGGCTGTAATTATATTTATATATATACAGTTACCACGTACAAACGAAACCCATTACGTTCAGGTTTGGTCCAAATCATAGATAAATATTTCTTAGTTCAAACTTATATCTACAATAGATGCCTAGCAGTGATAAGACAATTGCCTTGGATTACAACCACCATACAACCGTTATAGTGACACTGATAGCAATCAAACCGATCGGTAGGCATGAGCCTTCCAAGTCAAGCTGACTTTTTTTACGATCGATAGCGTCAAAATATATAAAACGGTGTGTTAAGAGTTAAAACCATACGTGAAACAAAAGTGAAACATCAGTATCACTATATCTCTCTCGCTCCCTTACTCGCCTATGCGAACTTTACACAAAAAAGTTGCGGATCAGAATTTCAAAGCCCGAAATGTATAGAATGATATGTAAACACAAAATCGACGAAATATCTCTACATTAAAAACCGTCAATCTGAGTGTATTAAAACATTTTTAATTCCTCTTTACGCTGAAGATTGTAGAAAAAGGCAATTTGGTTAGAGGGATTGTACCCAATTCTATCTCGACCACCATGCACGTCATGGTGAACTCGTTTTGGAGACTTTCTTTTGCTTTGTCGTGTTCGGAATAAGCCAGTGTAAATCCAGATCTCCTAGCCACGTGGTTTTTAACAACTGGTAATGAAAACGAAAAACGAAAATATATCGGATGAAACATGTAAAAGTGACTTTGATATTATTAACGACTGTCATTCCATACATTTCTTGTTTTTCTTTTCGTTAGTAATTGTCGAAAGACAACCTGGCTAAGCGCACTTGCTGTCGAAACGCTTGTATTACAGCGACGATTACTGACCTCTTGCTAATTTATCTTAGCTCGTTGTTTTTTAATTGTTTCGGGTTTACCAACAGACACAATGCCGTCATTTTGACAGGTTACTACATACATTAATAGCAAAAGTAACTTTAAAAATAATGGGGTCACAAAAACGGATGAGTAGAAAAACAACACAGCAAACAAATTAGTGAGAATATGCTATAAAAAAAATGAAAGGTATAAAGACTCGGATGAGGAATAGGTACAAAATTTTGCTTGATTTGATCGTTTAATTAATCTAATGACATCCTTTTAAATTATGACTTAACCAATCATTTATCAAGCAAAATTTCTCAAAACCGAATTTAAAGTATAAACAGAAAAAAAAGTATTCTGTCAGTATAAGTTTAAGTTTGATATCTTGTGATGAGAATACCATGATAAAACCAATACTATGAAATGGGGCAACACACGTCTATAATATAAACACAACCAGGATATTATTTTAAAAGCGTGACATATCGCAGCTAGCAGTTGACTTACTAGGAACTATACTGTAGTAACTTTATTTCTGATTCCATTATTGACACCGTTATAACTTGTAAATCCCTAGAAAGAAACGATTTCATGTCTATCATTGTTTCACTAATAGCACTACAGATAATAAATGGTATTCTCAAGCGACAATGAAAATTTAATTCGGCTATTTTCTTGGAATAGCATTTTGTACAATAAATACATTAATATCACGGTTTTAGAGTGTTAAATTACTGAATAATATTTAAAAGAAACTCTTTAAATTTAGTGCATATTAGTCGACGTTAAATGCCATAAATTCAATATCAATATGTCAAGGTTTTACTATTGGACAATTTATTTTTGTGTGAGTCTAAAAGCACACAGAAATTGCTAATAAGACGCGGGTGAATACTTAGGATGTAATTTGAAAAATTCCTCCTCTCGAGATGTTGGGGTTAAAAAAATATGATTTTTCAAATACTTCCATTGAGAAATCTAGTAGGTTGGCTAACGTTGGATATTTTTTGCAGTTACATCATATAGCTGTACTAAAATACTTGGCAAGAAATCCTTCAAGACAAAGCTAACGTTTATAGGAATTTGCAAAATATTTATGCCGAAATAATCACAATCACACACAATACCACACCCTAAGAGTACCTAAAATAATTCACCTTTCTAAAATTATAGACGTGACAATATCAAAAATCCGTTTGCACCTTTTTGTAGGTACCTCCGCCATTATTGCCATAGATCGATAGACTCACAGCTACCTAAAAGAGCCACACATTTTTTAAACAAAACATTCGAATTAAATGAAAATATTCTAACTCTTCAGTTGATCTATTCTTTTGCTATCTCTACCTACAGTGTAAACTTAAGACAAACTTAATTTTTTAATTGAAATACACGAACTTTAGGATCAGTAGAATAGAAAAATGATTAAATATTTACCTCATCATGGTTTTCTTCTGCATTGATACGGTCGTCATCGTCATCGCTATCTTCGTCTACTGAAGAGTCGCCACCTGATCCAGCCGCGTCTGCTTTCACTGTAAAAGTAACACCGACGATAATTATACACCACTGTACTATGACCCTCTTACAACTAGAAGAATTTTGGGTATAAACTTCTATCCAAGCCACAATAAATTTACTAATATAATGGTGTTTGTCATAACCGAGCTTGATTTTAAAAGCTGTTCTTAGAGTGATTAGGCTGTGAAAGGGACACAAGTAGCAAAGTTTAAGCCAATATTATATAAAATTTAGGAGAATACATTGACACCAACATAAATTGTACACCACTATACTATGAGCCTCTTACAATGAGAATTTTTGATATAAACTTGTATCCAAGCCATAATAAATTTACTGAATGATGTTTGCGATAACTGCGCTTGATTTTAAAAGCCGTTCATAAAATATGATTACGCTGTGAAAGGGTAGTATCAGTAGCAAACTTTAAGCCAATCCTATATTAAATTTAGAAGAATACATCAGCGAGTGGGCACCTATTATAGCACTGGAAGTCCATAAATTACCCAAACATGTAGTATGTTTATTATAAAGTCTCATTTCATTAAGCAATATTTGGTGAATTGTAAAAGACAAGACATGTGCAGTTATATTTTTTTAATATTTCAATGTAAACTCACACCGTTTATCCTGATCTAAAGTAAGCAGAAACAATTAAAATTCACTGTATAATTTGACATATTATTACATTATTCCTTATTTAGTAGGTTAATATAATAAACTTTGGTTTATTATAAACAAAGTAATATTTATTGCATAAAATTTGATAATTTCTAGTATATGTATTAAGGAAAACAATACTATAATGTTGTAATATTATTTATTTATCACATTTCATTGTTATTTTCTCAACTTGGTTAAATGATAATAAGGTTTACTTTATGTACCAATAATAAACGAATATAATGTGGTAAATATTTATAGTATATATATATATGTGTATATATATATATATATACACATATATATATGTATTTATACAAAACACAAACAACGTATTTTTCTAACTAGCTTCGTTAAACAATTATAAATATAGAACATATTACTAAATACTTCCATATGGCAGCAAAAATAAGCTCAGTAAGAGAGAGAAACTTCTTATGAATGTTTCGTTTTTCATCGAAATAAAACTAATTTAAACGGATTTTATTGCGGTTATTTATTAATTTTGATCCTGACGTTTCGAAAGCTTTTCAGCGTTCGTGGTCACGGGGCGGACTGAGGTGTAGGTTGTCTAGAAAAGTTCATACTGTTTCGATTTTATTTTCATTAGCTATTACTTTTAACTGCAGAATTTCGTTTAACACATATTGCCAACGTAGTATGCGATGAAATTGTGTTCAAGACCGTAGTGTATAATTGGCTAATAAAAAAAAATTAAAATCGTCTCCGTAGTTCAATTCCGGATTACCGTTTGTTTTATGAACTAAACTGAACAGAAACTAATTTATCACAAGAACAGGTATTTTTTACCTACAAAATTCACTGTATTAGATCTTGATAAATATCAATTTATGTTACTGACAACTGCATACGACTTCGTTTGTGTTCATCTATATTAATATTATTAAGCGGAAATGTTTTAATTATTTAAACGCGCTTACTTAAGAAACTACCAGTTGGATTTCAATTTATTTTTATATTAGTAGAGCAATAAGTCATGAATTATTTAGGTTATTTAACATCATGCTACCACCAAAGGGGGCAGAGCAGTTTTAAAGAAAGCTACAAAAACAGGCAAATATAATTAAATATAATTTTTGTCCCATGCGTGTAAAGTCCCGGACATTGATAGTTTTAATATAAAATTGAAATAATAAAATATAACCTATGTCACTCGAGGAAAATTTTTATAGTCAGATCCGTTTTTGTAAATTTGTATAATGGCTTTTGCTTATATAGCATTTTGCCAATATCAAGTAAGACAAATACACATTCCAAAGTTTAATTTCCAAATGTTTATTGTATTTGGTAAATTTGTACCTAATTTAAACCATATTAAGTTGCTTATTTATGTACGAAACAATTTATTATATAGGTATAAGGAGATTCACATTACCAGATAATCAATTGCAAAATCAACATAAAATTAACACTTGTATAATAAACTAGCTCAGCCTGCGACTTCGCGTGAAACTAAAAGTATATTTATTTCTGTAACCTTTTTTAATACAGCTTTGTTCCTATTCGTGGTGGCGTGATGTTAAATAGCCTTTCTCGATAATTGCTCTATCATATACAAAAATATTTTTTTTAATCCGACTGGCAGTTCCTAAGATTAGCGCGTTCAAACAAACAAACTTTTCTGCTTTATGATTGGACTTTATCATGAAATGGAGAGAGCCTTCGTAAGGTCAATGCCCGGGTACGTCCGGTGCATCTTGGACAGTCATTCTGATTCGAAACACGCTAATCTTATCACCTAATGTCAGGAACGAGAGGACAGAGATAATAAATAAAAATGTTAGGGAATAACAAATTGGAAAGTAAAAATTATATACCAGTGATTGATGTAGTCATTAATTTTATTATATGAAGTTGGGTGCATAATTATATGAAGGAAAATTGCAGAAACTCTTCAATATTTAAGATACTGTTATTATAAAATAAATAAAAGTACAATTTTAAACAGTTTGTGCAGGGAATTACTATTAATATGTAAAGTAATAGCATTATCTACCCTCTGTTTACTTTTATAGTAAAAACGATAAGATACGAGTTGATATTTATTTATTATACATCCTATGATAGTGACAGGTATTTTTATATGTTGGAGTTATACCAGCGGTGTATAGGCGAGTTGCGAATTATAATTTGATTTTTCTAATTATATTTTATTTACATAAATGATAAATGGATTCTTTAACATGCAATCACTATGTTTATTTGAATCTATATTAATAATATAAAAAGGTAAAGTTTGTTTCTTTGAACTCGCTAATCTTAGGAACTACCAGATTCAGATTTCAAAAATATTTTGTATTTGATAGACCGATAATTGAGGAAGAATTTTAGGCTATTCAACATCACGCTAGCACCAATAGGAGCAACGCTGTATTGAAAGAAGTTATAAAAACGGAAAAAAATATTTAAAAAAAGTTAGTTCCACGCGAACGGAGTAGCAGGCACAGATAGTGTATTATATAAATCGGCATTAGAAAAACACCCTAAAATGATTATCCTAATAAAAATTCAATCAATAAGTATTCGCTCATTGTCGGCATAACTCATTGTATTGTTCAAAACATAGTTAATAGTTACAGTTTGTTCGAGTTTATCAATACAAAGGTGCGACGTAATTTTATGTTTCATTTCACAATAAAAAAACGACAAGAACGTTTTCCTAAATAGAACTTATTCATCATATTTATTAAACCGACTCATAAATGATCGAGGGTCGTTTACACGAAATTAATTAACTCCGAACCATTGTGTGAAACAATTTGCATAACAAACATAGTTCTCCGTGTTTAAACAAATACGCAAATATTTGTTCATAACTAAATAAAATATGCATATTTGCAAATACATATAATGCTAGTTCAATTTTACGAAATATCAAAAAAATATTTTTGTTTACAAAGTTATTTCTCAATCCGTGATCCGTAGACTACTAGTGAGTGGTCTGTAAGAACTCAATTATAGTCCGCGAAACGATATTTTTTGCGATGTAATAAACAAAAGCTACTGTAAGAATATTTTTATTTGATAAATACAGATAAGAAAGAAAAAAAAAATCTATTATTGGATAATATCAGACAACACAAAATAAACACAAATGAAATGCTATTAAATATCCACCAACAGCCCCGTACTCAGCTACTTGCCACAATATATACCGCAGCATTTGTTTTCAGAATGAGGTTTTCTGATAAGGAAAACTACATTCCCTTTTTTTGATAATTTTGATTAAGGAAATATTATAAACGCTTATCTTTGTATTGTGATATAATTTGTGCCATAAGCAAACATTTCAACATTATCGAGATAAGAGCAAAATTAAAACTATTTATGCAATCCACTTGATGGTTAGTGGTGATGATAGATAATTGTTAATTATCTATTATGAACCTAAAACTATAATGCAGACTCACCTAAGATCAATTATACATATTTTGCTACTTCGCACAATAAGTCTGAGCGATTCAAATTATAAAATGTAATTACCGTCAGAATATTTATTTACCTCTTTAAATCTTGGAGTTTTAAGACATCGAGGTAAATGTAGGTGGCCAAAATATACAGGTGGATTTAGTTTTACGTAAGTGGGTATTCATTACTTGCGAACTGTTTTGATTGTTAACTTGGTTTCGTTTTGTATTACAAAAGAAATCGCTTTTATTTTAAAAAGCGATTCAAATGAAATATTCGCTAATATTTTACTTGTCTGTTTGAAGTGAACAATAAAAAACAGAAAGATTTAGGAAAAATCTACGAGCAATGAAACTCTGTTATGCCTTTTAATTCTAGTATTTGAAGGTTAGTAGTATTCCGAATTCAGTTTTAGAAGAAAACTGGATAATCTGGAAATAGTGCATATAGGAAGGAGAAAGTGTAGATGCTACTACATTTATTAAATGCAGAAATCGCTCAGTGGTTGCAATTTGATTGTCTTTTATAAAACTTTGCTTTCAAAAATAAAACTTTATTCAATTAGGGCCTTCAATTAGGAGAAGATCCGGTATAAAACTCGATCTGGTTATGTGTATATATTTTTCAGGTAGGTACATATTAAAAAAAGATAGGAATTCATTTACAATAGGTTTAAGCGGATGCACTAGATGGGTGTTAATTCCAGACATCACCATCGTTCATCTATGGAGCTGCTATGTAATAGCCTATTGACATCAAAACCAGCTTGACATGGTGCTTGAACTTTCTATCAGGCAAATCAGTAATGTGTTTGGGATGTTATTATAAAAACTAACACTATTACCTAAATACCATTTACTGGTCTTACTGAGACAAAAATATATGGCGATCAGATTGAAAGACATGCTGGTCTTTTACAAAATATTAAACGTTACAAAGATCCCTCGTCATAGAGTATATTTTATAAATATATTTAAATTTTGTTAAACAATAGGCAAAACTTTTTAAAATTATTTGTCGATAATCTCTATTCTGAGAACCGTTCAACCACATATTATTGTGTTTAATATTTACAGTATAAACGTAAACAATGAATGTTTAACTCAATTAAATGAATTAGTAATGTTTATTGTGCATACATTTTAGCTTTCTGTATTCCATAAATAATAAACGAGCGTCTGTTTGCGTGGAACGGAAAGAAATTTTTTCTTACTTTCGAAAACTGTAATATTATATTACAATATAATATAATGTATATTTGTCAAATCCAACACACACAAGTATATACACGTTTTTTAATAACGCGACGTTCAAAGTCCTATTCTTTACAGATATCCTCATCGCAACACGCATTAAAGTTGTCTTTAAGAAAAAATCATTGTGTGCTTTTATGAAACCACAATGCAAGTGAAATTTTTTATCTATAGTAGACAAGATATCTGCTACACGGTTAGTGGTTGCGAGCCATGAGTGCCGACATATTGGCATTGTCTGCTCTGCCGAGCGCCGCCCACTTTACCACTACTCTGCGGTCGGCTGTAATGCCATATGCGACAGATAGACGACAAAATTTGAGGCGATGAAAACAGTTTCACTCTAAAATTGCATTTGATAGCATGATGGTAGGGCTTTTCCTAATGCTAGTCCCTCCACAGGTTTAGCGTGTCGGTTAACTTGTACCGTATCTTCCCTTAAGATAAGGTGAGACTATGGCTATGACAGTAAAAGCTATAAAGTATTAAAAAAATAGGCACCTGGTGTGGTGTTGGTCGGCTGCGGCTGGTTGAGCTGGTTGGGCGGGCGGGCGCGCTCCCGGTTGAGCTCGTCGTAGCACTGCAGGCAGACGCGCAGCGGCTTGTCGCTCTGCCCGCGCAGGATGTACCGCTTCGAGGAGCACGGCCCGCACACCACGGAACCGCATTTGCGGCAATGATGCTGTTATCGTACAGCTTATTTAAGGGGCCGTTCAATATTGTCTTTAATTATTATTATTTAGCATTATTGCCGTAATCTCATCTGATCTTAAGTGACGATACGGCACAAGTTAGTAGACACGCTTTTTGGCACCTTTTGAGCGCAACTGCCGGACACACCTATTGGTATTTGGCGGCAGATTTTCAACTTGAAAGTGGTAGCTAGCCTGACGAGCAATAGAAAAGCTCTACCAACATGCTGTGGTTTTTTTACGATGTTTGCCCTTGACAGGTCAAGCTCATTGTAGGCGGATTCGAACTCACATCCCTTAACGCGGAGTCCGTATACACTACCACTCAGCTGTCATCGCTTCGATTTATACGTTTCGAAATATTACGTAGCACAATTTGGGGAGAGGGTGGGTCAGGTAAGTACGATGCATAAAGGGGGGGGGGGGGGGAGTGTGTTTAAACATTGCGTTACATAATATAGTTTTTTTTATTATTAAACAATTAGTTAATTAAAATATCACAAATTTGCAACTCTTTTTGTTTATGTTTTACGGAGAATCCCTCTATCCTCCTCGAATTCCCCTCGTAGGGAGAGGGTACAGAAAAATATTTTAGCGCGTTACGTGGGGCGGAGAAAGGATCAAACTTCTTCAAAAATTGTGTTACGTAATACTTGAACGGCCTCTAACATGCTGCTATGAAGTTTACATTCATATCGATTTCAATTACCAAATTTCGTCTTGCAGTTTACGTTCACGTTATTCACTCAAATACACAATATTCATAAATACTAGCTCTTTCCTGCAGCTCATCTCACGTTATAATTGATTTTGACAAACAAATTGTATAACACAAAAGAAAGTTTCATACAAAGTTTGTTCGTCTCGTAACCCCAATTCCAATAACTTTTTCGCGAGAAAAAGTAGTCTATCTCCATCTCCAGGTTCCTATCTATCTCTATACCAAAGTTAGTCATAATCGATTCAGCGGTGTAGGTAACAAACAAACTCCCTTTCGCGTTTATAATATTAGTGAGAATTTGCTTATATTTTTTTATTAGAGTTAAGGGCTTCCTCACTTTCACCAAGCTTTAGTGAGTGCTAATATGGCACTCAGCTCGAGGAAATGAGCACAAGGCAGCCATAAATTGGCCAATCCTTGGTTTCGACTGTTGGCTGCCAGGGAAATTAATTGAATTCGTTTCATGATAACTTGCTAATATAACAAAGCTGAATATCTTATTTGTTTATTATAATAGTCTCCGAAAGTACCAGTCCAATTCACAACATTATTTGTACCTATAAAAGCTAGATTAATTATTTTTCTTGTACAAAACTACTCTTCTTGAGGCATAAAAAAATAACTTTTATATTTGCATATGAACAAAATTGCAGGCATGGCTAAGATTTTTTCAATAATTGACTTCTTTTAGATTCAGCCTTTACAAAAGATAGATACTTTTGGGCTGCAATATTTTGACTTATATGACTACTATAAGTACATTATTTACAGAATATCAGTAATTACTGTATTGCATTTTATTCATACATCTAGTTTAATGAACCCATTACTCACCCTTCTGTTCAGGACAGTGAACTGAGTCTTTTTACAGTGCATACAAATTGATGCCTCATTATCTGGAACCCAAACAGCTGCATGCTCCGATGGGGGTTGTTTACCACCTAATGAATTACAGAAAAGGTTATTAAAATACATTACTATAGATTAATTTCTCTATCCCCATAAAATAAATAATATATTGAATTTGGAGAAAGAAATATAGTTAAATTGTATGAACATTAACATATTACAAAAATCTTAATGAATTTACTTAGTGTACTATATTTCAGAATTTCATATACCATAAACAGTAGAAAAGTGAAGGAAACGGGAAGATGAAACTATATCAACTATTAAGATAGAGAAGACCAAAAGTCATTAGATTAAACTTTTCTCATAAGAAAATGCAAAATCTACAAAAAAAAAATCGAAATAAATCTGTAAAATGCCAATAAGTTATGTACAGTTCATGCAAGTGAATTAAGTCATTATATTGTTTAGTGTCATTTTTGTAACCCTATCTAAAGGATAAAGGCAAAATAGAGTCATGTGACATAGTATTAAACAGAATGCATTCACAGCAAAGCAATTGGGTTTATGCAGTTTAAATACTTGTTTATTATTGTTATTAAACTTTTATTATTCTCTATTAATTAAATAAACAAACTGTTTGCAACAAAACAGACCTTTAAAATTTCATGCATATGTATTAAATTACAACTGGCATAATTAAAAATTTATCCACATCACTATATTTCAGTTGATTTGGAAATTTTTGAGAATATCTAAAATAAATGCAAGTTTTCACAAACTGAATTATCTTGGCTAGATATAAATGTTACAGAAAAGCTAATTCTAAATTCAGATGCATAAAATTATACATGATACTTACTCTTCCTTAGTAAATCTTCTATACATTTTTCTATGTGAGCCATCCATTCTTCTTTTTCAGTTGCTGTGGCAGCATATACCGCAAACGATTTTGATGCAGTGCGAATTAACCAGCCATTACGATATTCTATGGAAATATATATTTTACGTAATTTCATTTTATTTTGAAACCAGTTTATGAAATAAATAGTAAGAATAAATAACCCAATTATATTATTTTTATAAGCTATATACATACCAATTAAAAATATTTTCATTTAGACATTTTCATAAATTATTTTCAAAATATCCACACAAATGAAATTAATTGATTTATTTAACAAATTCAGTTACAAATATTAGTATAATATTACTATTTTATTCTGAATAATCAGGTATTTAAAAAAATTGTAATAAGCACTAACTATGAGTGCAAACCTTGCTTTACTTTGTGCTATTGAGTACAAAAGTCATTCATCAAGTATAACATTATAATTGCAATCACATGTATATTTAATTGATAAACATTGATTAATAATTAAGTAAGCAACAAAACTATTATATGTAATAAAGTTGAGTCAGTGTCATGCTTTCAATGTTCATAAACTAAGTAGATAATACTGTGATTCATATATGATTCATTGTAAGCATATATTTACATAATATAGTATTGTGATAAATAAGCAACAATCCTATAGGCTAATCAATTAGCTACCAATTGTTTAAGTTTACTACATTCTTAATAGTCTAATAGTTTAACATGAAATGGAATACTCTTTAATTGTTTAAGAAAAATAATGATGTACATTATATATATAAAAAAAAATATCAGCTATTAATGTGCCTGTCATGAAACAAAATTGCTTATAAGCAACAGTTATAAGCAACAATACTATAAAGTATAGCTATAGTACTTGAAAATTATTTTTATAAAAAATTAAGGTCTTACTTATAATATTAATATGAAATTAAAATGTAACAATAATAATAATATGTTAACTTGGAAACCTTATTTTAAAATTCCTGTAATATAAGTGCATTTTATTCTATGACTTTGCTAAACAAAATTATTACAGGTAATTTACTAATCTAAGATATTATTGTTTGCAGCTGAATAGAAACCAAAACATACTACAAGGCACAGAATTAAAACTTTTATATCATTTATGTTTTATTTAAATTAATGGTAAAACTGACTTATAATAAATAATTCTAATACATAAAGCAGATAAGTTTGTAGAATTTATATTGTATTATATGTAGCTAGCTGGTACCCTTTACTTACTTCACATTTTTCTTATGAAACTATGTATGATCAATAAATCTATTCTTACTGGGATTCATTTTTTTATGAATTTAGGAATTAAAAATAAAAATCTTTGATATGTAATTTTAATAAAAGTTTTTACACTTTTATTAGCAACACAGGGTATATCTAGTTACCACCAAAATATGTTATCTTTATATATATAAAAATGTTCAAGATGACAGAGATTGTCAATTCTAAAAGTCTTGATTGACAAAATAGTCTGCCATCTAGTTGATTGTTTATAGCTGTTATGATAGTTCTGTTATCGAGTTAATAATTACTGAAACAGATAAAATCACGTGTGCTGAGTCAGCTAGAGAGGTATAAAGATTTGAAAGTAAATTGTATTTTTATAATTTCCGAAAAGAAGATAATAAGTTAAAGAAATAAT
The DNA here is from genome assembly GCA_039707435.1 of Actias luna. Classification (NCBI taxonomy): domain Eukaryota; kingdom Metazoa; phylum Arthropoda; class Insecta; order Lepidoptera; family Saturniidae; genus Actias; species Actias luna. The sequence continues at coordinate 6,595,976 of JAZHAC010000006.1, read as the reverse complement.
AAAACTTACGGCCATCATCTTTTAAAGATTCCAATTTGACCTCCTCCAGTGGAATGACATGTTGTTTGTTGTATTTCTTCTTGTTTATGACAATATTACCGTAAACTAATATATCATTGAAGAGAAAAAACTGACGAGCCTTTGGTTTTTTTCGACACATTTTGGTCAGGACACCCTCACCCACAAGTACTCTGCCTTGTTCAGCCAGTGGCTAAAATAAATATTATCAAAGTTCAAAAATAGTTAATAGAAACAATGTATCATTTCTAGATAACTTAATTAAGTCACCTAATTAACTTTCACTGTACTAGAAACCAATTAATACTCAGGTGTTAATAAAATAATACAACAAAAACGAAAGTAGAAATAATGTTTACAGTAAATACAACTATACAATGTACACTGGTGTTGATACAACCATTATATCTATAGTCGGACAATCCCACATGATGTACTCAAGATTTTATCTTGGTAAGTTTGTCGGTTGATAACAATACTACGGATGAACTTCAAAAGTCACAAATAAGTTATTGTTTAAAAAAGTATAGACCAACCTGCCCTGAGCCGCCGAAGCAGCTTTCCACCATAGCAATTCTTCTAGCATTGGCCTCACTATTGACTGTAAAAATTATAATAGTTGCATAAATTTTTTAATGTATAGTAACAATGTTTGACGTCAAAGGAAAGTGATCGAGCAAAGAGTGACAGCACGCAATCATATACTAAAATGTATACTTTTACACATGTAAACACATTTTATTAACAGTTTTTTTTTAATATTTCCCGTTTAAACAAATAAATAAATTCCTACCTAAGCGGTCCACCATTATCAAAATTTAATTCCTAGCAGCAATACGACCGAGAAAATGTGTCATTCACAGAGATGTTGCCACTATAAAAGTCAACTCTTACTACCTTTGTTCAGTTATTAATTACAATAAAATGGGTATAATATTATTTTTAATTTTTTACCAATTATATCTTTACAAAATTTACTTAAGGTGTACGATAATGTTACTATAATGACATACCAAACTGTAGAGCAATTCAGCTATACATTTTGTTAAATATAACAAGTGTGTTCAGTGCTATTCTTACTGAGGCGAAATTTGGTCCGTTTTGGCTGACAGTATACTGCCGTTGTATCCTAGAGAAATATATGATGTCATAAATTGTAGTCAATTTTGTACTGTTAGTACTGGCGTTTTCGAGGTAAGGTGCACTCAGTACATTGATCACGTGACCAACAGCGTCTAGAAATGTAACAACTTGCACTATTAATTATTTCAATATTATTATACAAAGATACCGGATGTTAAAAACAAACATGGGAGATTTTAAGATGTGTGTTTATTGTAGTGGAATACCAATAATTTGTATGCAATGAAAATAAATGAAGAATTAAGAAGATTAAATTAGGTATTAAAAAAAACCAGTTAAATAACAAACAAGCAGGGGTAACGGACTACGTTCCATTTTAAACAGTAATCAATATATATAACGATAAAGAAACGGCTACGCAGTATATTATTTGACGGTACCCCTTACAGTGTATATCGGAACACAGCCTGAATTACGTTCCATTTCATCTAAAAATTTACAACACAATAATAAAATTAAACAAAAATTTATATGTTTCGATAAATTAAAAACAAAGGATTTTTAAATGTAATAGATTAGTTTCTTAAAAACATGAATTTTCAAATTATCCATTAACTTTATATTATAATGAAATGAAAAAATAAAAAATCATAGACAAGGTTTGATCATGTGAGAATCCATTTTTTTCTTAGCAGCTGACAGCTAGTGGTCGATATCCAGGCGATATATTGTTCGTGATTCCAAATAATATACGAACAAAATGGGCTGCAAATTTTGTGGACCTAAATTGTCGCTTTGCGGCTTAATTTTGAGCGTATGGGGAATCATACAATTGGTGAGTAAAAACTTTTATATTTATTGCTTGTACTCATGCTAAGGATTTAATATAACACTTATGACTATTTCAGACCTTGATGGGCGTCTTCTATTATATCAGAGCTGTTGCTCTGTTGGAGGATCTCCCACTTGAAAGTGAGAGCGGTCACCACACTATCGAGGATTTCATTGCCACAGTCGAGACTGGCTACACACAAGTAAGTTATGCAGAGTCCTTAGAAAACCCCTAATCTTTGTTAAGTTGCCGTAGGTTTGAGCATCTTTATTATCTTAAAACATCTTAATATTTGCGTTAAATCTTCATAGGACTTCATCATTGCTTCTTTTTCCTTAAAAATGAGTTATAATAAAATCAATCAAACTTGTAGTTATTTATTTATACGAATAGGTATATTAAACGTATTTCTTCTTCCCATTTTTTTTACAAGTAATATTTAAAATAACATTGCTATAGTTATGATTTTAAAAGTAACATTGTGGTTTGCAAATTCTAAATATGTTATCTTATATTACAATATCATCTTAGTTAAAGGGAAGTTAAGTATTTAACCTACATTTTTAAAAATTTTTAAAACATATTTGATTTCCTAAATAAAATTACTACCACTCAAAGTTATTGTTAAAGTCTTCAGTAGGTGTCTTAATATGTTAATTATAATAGATCTAGTTTAACATTATTGTATTAGCTTTATAAAATACTGTAATAAATCTTCTATATCCACAAGGAGGAATTTCTTATAATTGTTTGTTTTGCTTTGATTTCAGAATGCCTACAACTGCTGGATTGCTGCATTGTTATATGTCATAACTTTGGTTGTATCTGGGCATCAATTCTGGATGAACAACCGTTCTTCTGTTAGTATGTAAGCTGGTGATAAAATGGTAATATTGTTGCTTTGTTACTGTTTATCAACTCCATTCCATTTTAATTTATTGTAATTTGAGACTTTATCTGTCATGAATGCTGACAAAATTTACAGCATTTTCAAGGTTCAATTCAAGGTGAATTTATAAATTAGCACATCAAGTATAAACTAAAGATTACACAAATACTGTGCTTATTAATAGTTAAAAAAATGATGTCCTGATATTTTAAAGAGTTATGTAAATCTCTTTTTAGACTACCTACATAATCAACTATGCAAAATATAAATGTATAATCCATTCAATTGTGATTTATATTGTTAAAGGGATTTTAAGTCATATGAATATTAAAGATATACTAAAGTTTGTCATATTGAATTAAACAATATTTGTTAATAAGTATTACTTTCTGTGGATGAGTGCTATAATTGTACATAATATATCTATTATTGTAGGTACATTGTAAAATGCTTAGTTTTTCTTGAAGTAAATGTATTGATTAATGTTAAATTGTATTTTTATTTTACAATCAACCCTTATAAATATTATTTAAATTTTTATAATATTTTAAATTTTTATAAAAAGTTTCTACATTTGCTCCTATTATAGACATGCTCTCATATCATACTTCTATCATGTAAGTGATATACAGAAAATATTTTTTTTTTATAATTCCAAGTAGTGTAAATTTAGTTATCTCAAAATATTTTAGACACACTACACTGGGGACCGTCATCTAATGTTAAGTCTATTTTTTTTAGAGTGATCTGTATCTTTTTTAAGAGTTTGAACTAGAAATTCTTCAGTAAGTCTAGAATGGAGAAGCTTGGTTAATCATGCACAATTCTAATAGCAAATATTCAGGAGTCAAATATAATTTTTATTTCACAAACTATATATTTCTTTTGAATCTTTTATAACCTTCATTATATGAGCCCAAACTCAACTTTGCTAGCTTAAATGTTATATTGTTAATTATATAAATGGTATAATATGAAGTTGGTTCATTAAGCAATGTTTTAATTAGCAAATAAGACTAGTTTATATATTTTTCATATATATTTTCAAAAGTTTGCTTAGTGTAATAACTTTTTTTAAAATATCAATAGCTTTATATAAAAAAAGACTGATCTGTGTCGTAAACAGTGATAATAGGTAATAGGAAAAAAAACATGTTTGTAAGTTCTTATCTTTGCTGTACAATACGCATAGGGAGTGCAAATGTGTTCGCGCCTTTCAATGATGAGTTCTTAAATGGAGATTAATAGATTGGCTTGATGGATGCCAGAGCAAACTGTAGCACCAACAGTCGCAGTTGTTTGTTTACTCTACTGCAAAATATTGTGTCAGCCTGTTTATTATTTTGTTTATTTAAAGCGTATGACCCCAAAGTGTTTCATACAAATCCCTGGGAGTTGATTTCGAATTTCAAGTGGTCCACGTCAGCGAAAACAACATCCTGGGGTGGTGAGCTGAAAATGAGAATCTACAATAGTGACTTACATTTATGCAGGTCATGACCAAAATTCTACTTCCTATAAATAGAATAATAAAATATGATCGCGATATAATAGGTAGATTTTCATGAAGATGTAGAGCTAGATTCAAAGAATTTCTTGCATAGAATTACAAAAACACTTTTAAATTTGATGAATCTGTAAAAATTTAATATGTATTCAGAATATACGGAGTCGACCCAATATAGTAAAATTGACTAAGGGGTCTATGAAACAAAAATGTTTAGGGACCAATGATCTAACGCAATATGCGCTCAAACAAAATTCTGCAGTGATATCACCTGCATAGAACCATATAAGAAAAAGAAAAAGAGTTATGTCAAAAACTGATTGAAAGTATAGAAATATACTTTTTATTCTCTTTTGTGCTTTAGGAATGTCAAATTTAGCCACTAGCGCTAGTGGAGTTATTGTGCTTAGTCATAGCTTATTACCTGTGACAGAAGTCATTGACTTGTAAGAATAATCTAGTTTTCAGTTTTATTTGACGCGAAATGGGTTTTTTGTCTATTTGTGGTTCCTGTTGTTTAATTATAAGTATATGGGGTGTTATACAGTTGGTAAATATAATATATGATCTTAAACTTCACCGAGAAATAACATGCTGTACTTAAGCCTTCAGGATTTTTTGCATAATCTTTAATATTTCAGAAGAAGCATTTGTGCGCTATCTCTCTAATCTGTTGTTATTCGCGATAGACAAAAGATGGGAACACGATAAACCCTGTAAATGCAATTGTTATTACCGTATATTTAGGCCTTAGTTAAGTCTCAATGAACCAACATATTTTCTTGTAAACCGATTTTTGACTTGGCTTACCACTATGCCTTGATCTTTTTACGACGATTTTCATAACTCTAAATTCAAGATTCTCGTAGCGCTCACTCGCTTAAAAATGTTAATGCTTGATGTTAAAAATATTGCAGACATCAATTCAATTCAAAATGTTTATACGTTTTAAGCCGTGATTGTGTTGTTAATTAATTTTGAAATATCACTGATCATAATACCACAAAGTATTAATTTTAAAATTTCACAAAGCTGGGCTAGTTTACTATTTTGAATCGCAATTAATTCATGTTTAAAAGTTGATTACTGCAGTTTGTATTCAATATACAATGAATTCCCAGTCCCCCCAGGGCCGTAAATGCATTTTCCTAGGTAAAATATTATTATACATACGTCACTCCAGCATTGCCTTTTGAAACTCCATTATCGTCAACAGAGTTCTAGATCAAGTAATGTTTTCACATGATTGTTTACTTTAGCAACTCTTATATTTTTCTAATCGGGGATGTTATGCAGAATAGGTACTAGAGAATTTGCCTTGCGAGTAAGACGTGTGAGTGGCATATATATATATATGGCTACGCTCTTGATATTCTTAAACTACACACACTATTTTTAAACTACACAGGTTCTAATGGGCATTTTCTTCAAAGTAGAAGCAATAGTTTTGATTGAAGATGTGGAACCAGAAGAATATGGTGATTTTGCCGACTTTATGAAAAAGACAAAAGAAAATTACGCAATTGTTCGTATTTTTAACATATACAAGTATATCGTTTAACTACAGTTATCAATTAAATAGTTTTAGTTTAAATCAATTTTGCAATTTAGCACCGCAGATGTTTTCTTCCTCCACAAAAATGACCTTTTTTTATGAACGTGCTCTTTAAAGTCCTATTTTTACGGACTTCGTCATCGCAACGCGCAAGCGCCATTTTCCGGGCTCACGTCAAAGGCGTGAGGGCAAGTGGTGACTTATTGGATGCTAATCATCCAACACTGCCCACTAAAATGTACCCCACTTCTAGAAACTTAACCTAATCTAACGCATGCAGGACTAGTAAGTATAATAAAAACCGGTTCCACAATGCATAGACTTACGTTTTTCATGGTGGCTTATTCATAAAATGTTGGAGTTTATGATTTTCATACCAATATTCATTTCTAAGAATACATATTATTTGCTATTGAAAAATAAAATATCTACAAAGCAATGTAGAACAACCAAATCTAACTTTTAATGCGCTCTAGTGTTTATTATTAAATTGTTTTAAATTATTATATTTGTAAAATATTTAAAGGAATTTATCTCTATTATATGTATCTATAATATTTTTAATAAAGAATAGATACGTAACATAGATGTTTAAAATTATTATTGTCTCGGAAAGACTAATTATTATATTTCTAGGTGGCGCTTAATTGTTGGATTGCGGCCGCTATTTATTTTTGCATGATAGGAATTTCATATATATGCCTTAAAAAAGCCCGGTCAATAGCGTTAAAGGAAGCCGAAACTTTAGAAGATGACGAAATGAGTTGTAAACCAAAGCAAAAAATAGTTCCGTGATTTATTGTTATCCGTTAATATTACCCGCTAATGAGTAATATAATGAATGTATAAATATGATTTGAAAATAAAAAGGAAAAACATTTATTTGCACGTGTAAAACTTGTTTTTATTTCATCTTTGTTGTAAATTTTATTTCACTTCTTCCAATTTTCTATCAAACGTCACAGTACCGATGTTGACATTTTTAATATCTTCTTTATTAACTTTTTCATTTTCCTGAAAAGTCACGATTATTATTTAAATTATTGGTTAGATTCAATCGTAGACAAGATTCCTCTTCTAATTTCATTAAAACTAAGGAAGTAACTATTAATTAAATTCATGACTAAAGATAGCTTACAATACGTTAGTCAAGCGGTAATATACTAGTAGAATGGTATGATGTATACATAAACATGTAACACTCAAATACCACTGGCATTGTTGCTTAACCTAAAGCTGTATATCTTTTATGCGGATATCGTGCTTATTATATTTGCACCAAGTGAATTATTGACTACTTGCTCTGCTACATCTTATTAAATTAAAACATAAATTTTACGAATGTTTATCTAGCTAGTTGTATTCTGTTGTTTCTGGCTTCAAATTGATTTTGTCATAGATAGGTATTAAGATGATAATTTTATGATTTTTTTTTTATTATAGCAAGCCAACGTTAATAATTATCACAGAGCAGAGAGGAACATAATCTCTTTAAAACATTGGATAGGTGAGGAACGGAGTGTAATCACTCGTCTACTTCTACTACCAGGTTAAAAGCAACAGAATATATGTCGAAGCACGCTTCTCATTATATTGGTAGATGTTATCGTTAGACAGCGACGTAGCGTTTTTCTAGGTATTACTGCCGTGAAATCGCCGTTGTATGTGTGTATGTTGTACACACGATCTCATTAAGCCCCATTAATGCAATAGACCATATAAAATTATCTAGTTTCCTGGACAGGAGATTACTCGTAAAAGGTTCTGAATAACATAAAAATTTCTAGTATTAATTTAATAAAATATACAAGTTCAATATTTTATTTAATCTCGAATCACCTGGGTCTCTATATCTTCATCTTTAGAGTTGTGGTTCGGATTGAGCCAGGGGTCGGCTAATATTTGTGGGATTTTGACGCGTAATTTCAACGGTGCCAAGACTCTTGTAATCAATTTACGACATTCGGCTGATACCTTCGGCTCACGGGGGAACGTTACTTTATTCTGAACTTGCTGTTTGTAATAAACATTACTTCTTAAAATATACTTTTTTTTACTAAACAATACGTTACATTAAATGCATTATTGGTTACGAGGAACAAAATACTATAGGTAGATACTATTTATTAACGAACGCCTTAACTGAATCCAATTTCTTAATATCTACGATATTTCATAACTCAAATTAAAAAAATACATTGTATAATAGGTACTATGTTAAGGTAAACTACATTCAATGAATCTTAAGGAATATATGATATTAGCAAAAATGCTGTATTTTTAATTATCAGCAAACTTTACCTTTAAAAGCTGAGTGTAATTGGTATCATCAAAAGGTAAACGTCCGTACACAATAGCATACAAAACTACTCCCATGCTCCAAATATCTGAATCCTGCGGCCTATAAGGCACACCTTTAAGTATCTCCGGCGATGCGTATGCATAGCTTCCACAAAATGTCTCACTTAAGGCGAAGACACCGCTTTTTGGCTTCATATGTCCTCGAGCAAAGCCAAAATCGGAGAGCTTTATGTTGAGCCCATGGTCCATAAGCAAATTTTCACATTTTATATCTCTGGTTGATGATAACAAACTTTAATATTACTGGTTGGTAACTAGGTAATAACCTAAGTAAATACTAAAATAATAAAAATAATTAATAAGTTAAAACATAATTTGATATTTTTAATTTCTTTTTTTTACACAAACTTGTTCTCAAATTGAATATGTTTAATCCTATGCTGGAATGTTTATTTGAACATACCTGTTTTATCTATTTAACTCAAACAGGATATTACCGCCTCATGTTTTCTATAGCTCAATAAAATCCTATGATTACATCACTGATATAGTCAGAAATCGTAAGATTTTTTATTTACCTATGAACAACACCGCGTTCATGGCAATAATCGACAGCTTCAACGAGTTGACGAAACCAGCGACGACCTCGTATCTCATCTATGTGTTGATCTTTACGAATTATGTCTAGTAAACTGCCATTTTCTGCGTATTCCATCACTATGTATACTCTGAAAAATTTATAACTTTTTTTATTTTCGAGAAGTTTAGGTAACGAAGACCACGTTCTTAGTGCTTTATAGTACGCAATGTCTGGATTCTACAGTCTGGAATTCTGGATGTCTAAATAAATATTTCCTTTCACTTTTATTAAATCTTGTATATTTCTTATAACAAATGGCCTATCATCAGTCTTATATCCATAGCACCGAATGTTCAGATAAATTCAAGCAGCACTCTTTAGGAATTCGAATTAGTGTCAACATATATATGTACTTATAAATATATAAATTTTTATCGAACGAAGGGACTAATATGCGAAATTTAATGGAGCCCCAGACAAATGTTCGTTGCCCCCCCCCCCCTCAACCCTCTACAGCGAACACTGGTGGGGGCTCATCAGGAGAGAAGAAACATAAAAAGCTCTACTGCCTACTAGAAAGATACCACGTCACCCGCATTCACTCTTATCACTAATAACTAAAACAAAATATCCTTAAATTATATTCCTGCAGTGAATAGGTGTTCTCAAAATTATCAGAAGAGAAGTGTGTTCAAATTATTTCCTTAGGAACCTCTGCTGATACAAACGTCCATAATCTACATTAGTAATCGTTTACCATTAGGCGAGCAGTATGCATGTTTGTTGAACTTGTGTGCCATTTGTTTAAAAATATACGAGTACACGTAAGCATGTGTATCCAGGTGTACGGATTGAGATCAATATTAAGAGAATTCTATGTGAATAATTTAAAGATACCTGTGTGTTGTTTCTATCGCTTGAAGAAAGCGTATGAGATTTTCATGTTTCAACCCTTTAACAACTTCTATTTCTCTGGGTAAAAATTTCTTAAGGTAATCCCCGGGCGCTTGAAATTTGCTTATGATTTTTATTGCCACTTGACAATTGTGGCGATCACTTGAAGCTACCTATAAAAATGATCAATGACTTAGGTAAATAAAAACATTTTTATTTTTGATTTGTCATCCGAAGTATATACTTGGTATACAAATGGTTGAAAACTACATCACTTCTAAAGTAATTAAATGTAAAGTAGGTATTATAAATTATGAACTTGTTAAGCTACTAACAACAATACCCAACCTAATACAATGCCCAACTACTATGTACCGTTATTCGGTTAATACATCAGATGCATAATTTTATTTTTAATTGTACCTTAACCGTGGCATAAGAACCTGAACCTATAGTTCTACCGAGCACATAACCATGCGTTTCAAGTACAGTTAGTTTTCTTTCAGTTTTTACTTCGATTCCACTGTGCTCAGTTGCCGTAGGCTCAGTCGACATCTCGCCGAAGACATTGTCATTGGCTCTTACATCCGGTCCCGGCATATCACAGGAAAAAATATTTTATATAAAATTAAGTTTGGGAAAAGTTACATTATAATGAATTTTGCCACATATTAATTATATTTGTCTTTCACGTGTTCTTTTTTGGGATTTATTCATGCTGTCATTTTGGCGTAACAGATATTTTGGATATGTAATATTACTTTTTCAGTTGTCACTTATTTGCTGAATATACACATTTTACTCACCAGTACGTTTTATGTATGTTATAATTAATAACTATAACTATGGATCGAGGTTTCATATGTAACTATTTTCAAAATATTTGTTCATTAAAAAAATAGGCTACTTCGTCGTAGATAATTGCCTTGATCTTCGACACTTTACGCGGCATCATGAAACATTATAACTTCGTATTATTATGTATTACATATATGTTGCACTGATAAATAGTGTTTCGCTACTCGGTACTATAGGGTATACCCGTTACTTAGTAACGAATACATACGGTTTGTACAGCTCTAGTATCAACTGGTGTCAACAAAGTACAAATTTTAAAAACAATAATATAAACATTGTAAATAGGTGATGTTTTAAATTTATATATGTGTTATATATTGCCTTTAGGAACAACTACTGTTTGGTGTTAAAACTCTATACAAATAAAAATATTATAAAAGTTTAGCAGATTGTAAAATATGTTGTTTTGAAAAGTGTTTTTGACAGTGTTTTTCTATAAAATTATATAGGCCTTTAATTTTTTTTTCAATAACGACTAAGGAACTTGGACTATTCTTTGCCAAAAAAATAGTATTGTAAATATATCAAACTTAAAATCAAATACATAGTAAGGTACAGCATGCTACTTCTTTTTTTTCTAATGTATATAGTGATTAAGTCCAAGATATATGCTTAAATAAATTATGCATGTTTATTAAATAAACTATCTTATACTAAATTTAAATTTAAACAATTTCTACTGCATGCGATGGCATTTATGTTGTATTTAAACAAAGCTTGAGCACATATGCACTTTAAATTTTTTATGTTTTAAATTGATTCAAGCTTAAAATGTTTCTTTTAGAACTTGTTATATCATTTGTCAACTGTTGGTTAAGACGTTAGAAAATGTCTCATTGGTCTTGTCTTTGATATACCTCAGTTATGGTATGTCAAAATAAATTAAATAAAATTACTTATAGTAAACTGTAGAGTTTTTTGTAGTTTTCTTCTATTTTTTTTATGATGGCATCTACCATTGTAGAATGTTTCACCAGTGTCAAGTGAATTTTTAACCACAATAAAAGATACAATATAATAAACATGTTCAGATTAATTATTTTTAGATCATACAAGTCATCGTATGGTGCAGGACACAAACCCTTTGCACATTGGCTTGCAGAGAACACTGTTTTAACCACTAGACTTACTGTAGTCTATTTGTTTTTTTGTATATATAAAAATAATCTTCCTGCTTTACTAATATTATTAGTGAGAAGGTGAGTTTGTTCTTTACACTTTCACACCTAATCTGGTGAATCAATTATGATGCATTTTGGTATAGAGATAGATGGGAACCTGGAGAAAGTGATAGGCTACTTTTTCTCCTAAAAACCTTGTAGGAAGTGGATAAAGTGAAATGTAGTGTGTTAATTGTTCAAGAGATTGCTTGCTTGATATACTGTACAAATGCTCTTGCTCTTTTTGTCACAATCTCCTTCATTTTTACCTGTTTATGCAGAGGAGATTGGTATATAGGAGACACTCTTCTATGCCCTTGACATTTATAAGATGGTATGCTTAACACGAAGAAAACAATGAAGCATCTACAAAATTAAGCAGTAACTTATTTTGTATAATTAAAGTATACTGTTATCATTTAAAGTAATATAGGAGTCTATAAGTATTACACTCTATTAGAGCCTTTTTTAGGGTTATGTGGTCCATATTGAAAGTTTATATTTATCAATATGTAAAAACTTTTATATTTAAAGTCTGGGTGATTTATCTCCTATGTTTCATATTAATAGTACTGAGTATTTTTAAATGTAGAGATATGAGAGTCCTGACTATTTATAGTTAGACTGAAATAACATTTTTACAGCTACAATCCTTTTTCATCTATTGCATCTGTTTTAACATTCATATATTTTCATTATATTGAGTATTACTGAACTCAGGCAAATGTTTTACAAATTAATATTATTATTGCACATCCCTCCATTTATAAGAGATTTGATAACATTACAAAACTTCTAAAAGGGGGCCCTTTTAAAACTAATATACTTAAATGAGTGTTACTTAAGCATTTGTACTAATAATATTTCTAGAAATATGTTAAATTATTTGAAACCTGATGACATAAATACAAAGACATACAGAATTTTTGATGAGATTGTGTTGTCACGAATTTTTTTGTTGTTATTAAATTTGTTAATTAACTCTGTAGTGTGTAATGTTGGCGGCGTTTTAAATAATATAACTTGGTTATCGTGCGCAGGTCATGATTTATCATGGTCTGGTCATGGACCATGAATTCAGAGATGATAGAAAAAAATGCCCAGGAAAATTCTAATAGGGCCACTTAAAAGAACAGGAAATGTTACCTACGTAAAATCATTTAAAATTTGCAAAATAACCAGCATTGCTCTTAACTTTTGCAATTGTCGTATTTATTACTTTTATCACTATTCAGAAAATATTACGTGAATACAATAATATTTCAAGAAATCTAATATTATTCAATTAATTCAAACACCGGTCGATCAACCCTTCTGGTCAACAATATTTATCTAGGAGTTTCGAGTTTATACATCTTACTGCCTTGAATAGATGAGAAAAATATACAGTTCTTTATAAGTGCGATACGATGACCGATTTTACTACATAACTGTTTGTTTATTTTCCTAAAACGCTGATTTAATGAACGTTTAACATAAAAAAAAAACAGTTTAAGTAGTCGACTAGGAAAATGGAGGGAGACGCAGAAAATAACCGGTCATTAAAGAGTAAAGTAATTATAATTTTCAAAATAATTTTATAATCGTATTTTTTATATATTACTAGATTTTACGTGTGCCTTCGCTCGTATATATTGATTTTGTCTAACAAATAGGATGATGTAAAAAAGCAATTCATACAAAGTTTATCCTTCTCTTTACTCCATTTCGAATAATGTTTTCGCGAGAAAAAGTAGCTTATCAACGTCTCCAGGTTCCCATGTATCTATATACCAAAATTCATCAAAATTGACTCTACGGTTTAGGCGTGAAAGCGTAACAAAAAAATTCACTTTCGCATTTATGATATTAAGTATGGATCCCTGATATGGCTAATCTTTTAGGATTAAAATTTGCTGATATGGCTAATCATAATGTCTAAAGAAATTATAAAGCGAAAACTGCTCGTTCGGATGAAACGTCACAAACGTAACGATAGATGCCAACTCGAAAGACAGCGAAATATCAAAAGCTACATTTATAGTATATATAAAAGGTGTGTTATGGAGCTCTGTAATAATTCCCGAAACTATGGAATATTCGAAATAAAATAGTACTCGAATCCGTAACCGGATAATCCGAAATATTTCATTCAAAATTTCATATACGTAACTATAACCGGAAATATATTATTTGTGTATCCGTATCCAGATCAAAAAATTTATATCCATAACATTTTACAGCCCCAGTATATACCCCACTTTGATTTCTGAAATATTTTGAATTACAACGCATTACTATATGAAAATTTAAATATATACTGAATTTTATACACGAAGTACTTTCGGGCATGTTCAGGTTTTTATAAAAAGTTAACTAAAAATGTTTATGCGTATCGTGACGATGTCAGATCGAATAATTAATTAACAATAAGAAAATAAACACAGGTCGTTTATAACCTGCACGTAAAATTCTATCAGTATAATTCATGAGTTTAGTCAACAAATAAAAGTTGACTAATATATAAGGTTATACTTAATCCTCTTTCTAATGAAATTCAATTTTTGTTATCAGTATTAACTTTCGACATTCACATAAACATCTAGTGTATTACAGTAGATAAGTTTTGTTTTGGTATTAATTAACAGACCTGATCTATGCGGTCGTATTTACAATGTCAAAAAGCTCTTAGATTTGTTAGAGAAGTAAAAATACTTGTCACAATGAAACGTTAAAGACGTCGCAGTCTGATTCTTCCAGTTCAAACATCAATAAAATGGAGTGAAAAGATAAAGTTAGTTTCAGGCAACTTATAAACTCTAGGTATCTACAAAGTTGGCGGTCAAAGTTCTCTTTATTCATTTATCGTAAGCATAAAAGGAAATATTAAACTTATATTCTTTTTATTTATGGAATAAGGGGCAAACGAGCCAGCTGTTCACCTGATGGTAAGTGATCACCGCCGCCCATAAACATTCAGAACACCAGAGGAACCGCAGGTGTGTTGCCGGCCTTTAAGGTAAGAATATGCTTTCTTTTTGAAGGTCGCCATGTCCAATCGGAAACACCGTCGAACCAAGTTGGTACCACAAGGCAGTTGTGCAAGAAAAAAAAATCCGCGTGAAACGTACCGTCGTCGATCGCCATTCATCCAGATGTTGGGGATGAATTTAAGTGTATGACGCGTTGTACGGTGATGGAATCCAGCTGCAGGCATTAGTTTGTGTAGTGCCTCAGAACACTCCCCATGGTAAATGCGATGGAAGGTGCAAAGAGAAGCCACGTCTCTTCATAATGCCAGTGGATCAAGTCGATCTGAAAGAACTTGGTTGTTGACTATTTGAGACGCTCTACGTTGGATGTGGTCGAATGGAAGAAGCTGGTACTGGTGTGCCGCTGCCCAGAGGTGAGAACAGTATTTCATATGATGTTGGACCTGGACTTTTTAGAGTTTAATATGATTGTCCAGCGTGAAATACTGTCTCGCTCTACTGAGCACACCAAGCTTTTTAGAGGCCAATTTGGCCTTATCCTCCAGATGACCACGGAACTGAACGACATTCGAAATGTCAACTCTGAGAACTCCGATGCTGGGCAAGGTACCTAAGGGAACGTTTTCGAACCGAAGAGACACAACAAAGGGGTTCTTTTTAGCATTAATCGCGCAAACTTGTGTCATTTTAGGGTTGAATTGGACTTTATTTAGTCTGCCCCATTCCGAAACTTGCTCCAATAAAGCCTCGACTTCAGACATATGTTTAATCCAGCAGTCGTTGATGTGTTCCTGAGAAAAGTTAGCATGGCTGGTGTACAAGGCAACCTCGGTACTGTCATCTGCATTTGTTGTATGTTATGTATAAACGTAATATATTTATTTAGGTGTGTATTACATATATATTGCCTTATTTTAAAAATGTACCTTTATCATAGTTTCGAAGAATAAGATTTTAATACTTTCATAGAGCGATTTTTTTTTTCGTATGAGTTTCTACGCAACATATATATATAAATACAATACGTAATGTCACAGCTCAAGTTAAAATTAGTTTTATTTTGTATGACACATACATACATCAATTACTACAGTTTCTTTCTAAATTTCTTAATTCTTAATACGGTTATCCTCAGTTTAATAACTTTGATATTAATTAATAGTATTCCAATCTTATATCAATTATAAATAAACATATGTATTAGCGACTAGTCTAAAAAAGGATAAACCAATGTCGATATGTGAATAGTTACTTAATATTCGTATATTTAAGTAAGTTAACAATGGATAATTATTTGTAATAATTATTTTAGTCAAGCAAAGTGACTTTTGACGGAAAACATATCTGAGTACATAATTTTTTTTAAACATTTTATGCCAAAATTAGGACAATATAAAATCATAAGGTGTATTAATTTTAAATAACATTCTATACAGCTTAAATTAGAATAGAAATTTCTGTAGCAATTAATGTAAATAACTAGATAATGAATAAACTTTTTTTTTAAGGGACATAGTTCTTGACATGAGTATTTGTATTGTTTCAAGTTCATAAAAGTAGAAAGGTACCAAACGACCAGAATTCTGTGAAGCTATTGTTTCTCTAAATTGTACTCGACGAGTGTCTGACTGTGTTTAGTTGTTCGGTTTAATGTTTTCATTCGGGGTTTACCTTCTGAAAATGGCATTTTGTTTTATATATACTGTTACACGTTCTTACCTTGTACCTAGAGAGTTAAATATTTGAATGTAAATTCAATGTTGTATATTATCTAAAAGAAAATATTTGTAAAATCCAAAATTGCACGGCTCATAATCTCATTTCTTTATGTTTATTTAATAACAATTAAACCACATCGAATCAAACCGTGAAAACTAATAGGGATCAATTCCTAATTAGACTGAAGCGTAAGAAAAAAAAAGACTCTATTAGTAAAGTATTTCGGTTGTTATCGTGATAACATACAAGGTCCACACATACAGACACACGGCCGTCCAAGGCCGAACTTTTTTAAACAGTTTTTTAATTAGTTTAAATAACAAAATTGGCATCAAAAATATCATGAGTGTTAATTTAGTGTTTTTTCTTGATTTGTGTGTGGATTTATTATTTTACAAGTGCAATATATGATAAATAGAGACATTTTAAGTTTGAAAAATCAGTTGTTTTGCGTGAAGTGACAGTAGTGCCCAACTCAATGCTTCGCTTAAGAGGTGTGCAATATTAATGCGTATAATCGACATCTTTATAGAATTTTAACAAGCATTGATGTGCTCGTATTCAAGGGAACATTTTTAAGCGTAAATATTAACTTAAATTGAAATGAGGTTTCCATATTTCATTCATAATTTAAATGCTAACTGAAAATGAATTTTACCATTACTAGCGTTTAAGCGAAATAACTTGAACGAATTAGGCAGTAACAAGGACTACGTAAAATATTCGATGTAAAGCTAGATTGTGAGTTTATTTCATTACAAAATAGGATTAATGGGTATAACTTTATGAAAGAAGTCTATTTACGAAAAGAGTTAGTAGTGATGATAATGGTTTTGGAAGTACGTCACACCTTGTTCGTGATGGCCAGACTCACAAACTATACCTTTTTTATAGGATTAGCATTATGACCACAATCTCACTTGATGTTAAGTGTCGATGTTACTCAAGATGATGGACAAGCTAAGCCTAGGGGAGAGACTGGTTATCAAGCGCAACCGCCGAAACTGATGTATAGATATTTGGCGGGTGATTTTCAACTTGAGGGTGGTAGCTAGCCAGGCGGACATTAGAAAAAGCTGTACCACCGTGGTATGGATTCATCACAGTGTTTTCCTTCACCGAAAGCTTAAGGTTATTGCAGGGATACGAACTCAGGTCCATTGACGCAGCGTCGGTACACACTACCAACAGAATTTCAAATCTATCATAACACCTATAGTATATATAGACTCTTATTTCCGACAAATTTACTAGCTATTTACTAATTTAGTAAAAAAGTAATAAAATATTATTAATTATGTAAACAGATTAAAATCATCCATCCCTTATACATGAGCTACATAGCTTAGTAATTTTAAGAAATTATTTAACAAATATTTTAGTTGAAGCATGCGCTCACATTAAAGAACATAATATAAAGGTAAATAATGAAAATAACTCGGATTGTATTACATTCCTTTTTAAACACGGCGACAGGTAAACAGACGAGGGACAGTAACACCTCGCGTCCCTTTTGTTATTTGCAGAATTTTAATAGAAAGGTCCATGTCATTCGCCTTATGTGTTCAAAGCCACAACATATACAGCAGGCTCGAGGAGAATATTATATGGTTTCTAATTACTTTTTATGTACCATGAATATATTTATAAGTACAATGGATGTATGTGATTTTACAAGTAAATGACTTATTATAGTATTACCTTCATTGTAGTTTTAATATCTAGGGATTTATAATTTTCCGTTTACATGACATTGATTAAAAATAACACGTAATGTTCAGTGACGATATTCTCGGAGAAAGAGAACAGCTTTCAAGACCAGTTATATAAAATTATACGTATATGCTATTAGTATAAGATTTTCATGACGTAGGTAGTACCTAAATTGGCAAACACTGTCGGGCAACAATCCAACTAGTAAGCGACCTTATTTAACAACACACTGACTAATAAAAATTTGTTACCCATATTGATTATAAGTGTATTTTTATCCGACTACGGCGAAGCTAAAAGGAAGAGTTTTTAGCAGTCTATGTACGCATGTTTGTTGTATTTACCTATATTCCTTCGTAGCGCCTAAACTATACATCTGATTTTAATAAATAAGGTGTCAATCGACTTGTTATTATGTCTCATAGGCTACATTATAACCGACTTCAACAATAGGAGTCGATTTTACCTTGTAAACTCTGATTTTAACCGATTCAGTAGTCTGGTTTTAGTTTTTGAACTTCATATTTCATAAAAATAATTACTACTTTGGTTTAAAATACTTCAGATCTTAAATTATCTTGACTTACATACAGTGTTTTTGGTTGTTTTGTTACAACAGAATTTAATCATTTCCCTAGATAAAGATTTTTAACATTGTATTACTAAAAGAGAGTAAAAGTTAATATAACTGTCTGTATACCGTCTATTGACTCTATTTGATGTCAAATTACGGTCACACGGATTACTGGTTTATGAAAAACTCTATTAAAAAACTAAGCTTTGTTTTTTGAACGCTCTGTATAATATTTTGCAGCGTGAACATCAATTCTTATGTTTCAGTGAAACCTATTGACATGAAATTATGTGGGGTTACATAATAGTGATTAAAGTTCGGTATACGATATTATAAATTGTCGATATAGTGTTTTTTGTTATTAATATAGTACAAATTCGTAACAAGAATATTTTTTCTATATACCTAAATTTATCTTTTTTTTATGTCGCGCAGTAAGGTGACTGCCTTACACTTGATGTTAAATACTGTACAATCCAAATCAGTGACCAGACAATGAACCAAAATTCACTGCCAGTCACCACAGTCATGCTGGCTTGCATTTACACCTCTTCACGCCTCTTCTCTATACCAAAATAATGTTAACGAAGAATATATCTTCTTAGAGTAAACTGTACAGTCGACCACAGAAACAGACTTAAAGATACTGTACCACGAGTATCTTTATTATTTAGGAAAACTACATTTTGACAAAACATGATATAACAAAACCTTAATTTAAAAAGCTAATCAAAATGATAACTTTATTTATTAGTAAAAAAACCGTACCTATTAATATGTGTCTATAATAGTTTTTTTTAGCTTAGTACGGTAAATTGATAGTAGATATGGGCGAAATGCATGGTCACTATGGATATTTTTAATTGGTACTAGATCTTACGTGCGACTTCGCTCGCGTTAATGTTTATTTTTTCAAACAAATCGGATGACGCAATAAAAAGATTAACATATAAAGTTTACCACTCTCTTTCCCCATTTCCAATAAGGTTTTCGCGAGAAAAAGTAGCCTATCACCGTCTTTAGGTTCCCATTTATCTCTATACCAAAATTCAACATAATCGATTTACCGATTCAGGCGTGAAAGCGCAACAGACAAACTCACTTTCGCATTTATAATATTAGTAAGGAATACTGATTCGCGAGTTGCAAAGCCGTCTCACATTCTAAGCCATTTTGAAGCAACGATGGCTCGGACAGTGGTGTGTACGGACGCCGCACGGTTGCAATGAACGGGAGTGCGAATCACTGCAATGAGCCTGAAGGAAAACATCGTGATGAAACCGCAACATAGTAGGAGAGCTTTTTCTAATACCCACGTGGCTATTGAAAATCTGCCGCCAAACACTTATAGATGTGTTCTGGCAGTTGCAATTGAGAGTGAATCCTTCCACTAGGCTTAGCGTGTCCAACAACTTGGGATCGTCAATTAACATCAAGTAATATTGTGGCCATAAACCTATAAAGTATTAAAAAATACCATCTTGTAACCTACCCGGCATATTACGAGACAAAATGGCAACGTAAATGAATTTTGCCTACTTTAAAAAATGTAAGCACAATGCAATCAAAAATCAACCAAGGGATATACCCGTACAATCCATCGTCAATTGTCACCACCTTGCCGGCCTAATCAATCGTCACGTAGTTTAAAAACGGTTAAATGGCTTTATACATTGGGATGTAAGGAGTATCGAATACCATCTAAGTTACCCAAGCCAACCTCATCTGCACGCGGTGCACCCTGTCGACTAACGGACGAGGCTCAGGCGATTGTTTGTCCCACCTTTGGTCTTGGTCATGTCGGTTAACTATGTAATACTTAATCCGTCACTGCTTATATTACTATATAACCCTACAATTATTGCCCGACTGGTTAGCGATCACCCTCGGGCTTAGACTGCCGCAAAAGAAAAGTTCAGTATGAGCCTGTGTGTTCCGGCATAGTAAACGAGATCCAGCCATTTCCGGCAAGATCAGCAACATGGCTGTAAAACCCCTGGTGTTGCAGCTATCCATAGGTAATGGTAACCATTTACCATCAGATGGGCCGTCTGCCTGTTTACTACTTATTAACATAAAAAATATATAGTCGTAAAGATATGACATACAAAATTTGTTTGTTCGTGCTGAGGTGAAGGTTACCGAAAATGAAATCCTCGATGGCTCGAAAGCGCAAAAAGTTTGGTTATTATGAACAAGAGGTGTTAAGTTGAACAGCTCTTTGAAATACACACTTAGTAAGAAAAAAACTCCCTAAATTTTTCACTTTACACTTTAGTGTTACAAACAAACTAATATATGTAAGATAGAGTTCAAGTTGTAAACTGGAATTATTCTAGTTTACGTACCTATTGTAAATAACTACTTCTATTTTATTTGTTGTCAAGATAATTTTAATAATAGGGACTTAGGGTATGAAACATCTGTTAAAATATGATTAATGAGTCCTTTATAACGGTGGCTCCAGTTTCTGTGACCCTTTACCGAGACCTAAACCAACAATGAGTTTGTAAACGTAATATTTTTTAATTGAAAAGGAGGTCCCTACTTTGCACAATTTTTTTAATTATCTTTACTAAAAAATGTAGTGAAGATATTTAAAAAATATTTATAGTACGTATAATTAGTATAAAGTTCGAAACAAAAAATATTCTAGTATTTAAATTGATGTAATCGATATTAATATTATAATGTGGAAAAGTTTGTTTGTTTGATTGAACTGCCAATAGGAGCAAAACTGTATTAAATAAGTTGCAAAAGCGGGGAAAAATTATAAAATAATCTTTAGACCCACCCGAATCCATTTAATTCCCACGAAAGAGAACAACATAACAAGTTCGTGGCTTTTAAAAATATCACGAAATCTGTCTAAAATATTTAATTTCTTATAATACCTTACCTACCTTACCTTGTTACCTAAGTCGTAACTTAATAAGTTACAGTTAGTAAAGTTTTTATTGTAAACATAAAAAAAACCTTTATACTTTGAAAATATTTTCTCTTTTTTTACATTGTAGATATTTAGTTCAACAATCTCGAAAGTGCCAAACATGGGGTACTAGTATCATCTACAAAATGCTACGGTTGCGCTACGATGTTTGTCAACTCGTAGCATTTGCTGTAACGCGCCAGAGTGCGACAGAAAATTAATTTGCTGATAACAACCGTAAGTGTAGCAAATAGAGTTTCTAGCAAATATTTGTTGAATACGAATTTGGCTAAGAACACCCAGGCTCATTGGAATTTATCCAATTTTTTGAATGAGTATGATATAAAATGTAACATTTGGTTAAAATACACTTTTAAGAATAAAATAGTCTTCTTATCTTACGAAATTTGTAGAATATCTAATTCATGATCAACTACTACTTGACATTTAGATATTACTTTACACTGCGTACATTTTATTTTAAGTAAATTCACTGTTATTGTTATGTAAGTTAACATTTATTATTTTGGATCTCCATATGTATACTGATATCTTAGGACTTTTTTAATCAATTTAGGTTATGGATTTGGATATGTAGTTATTTAAAATTTATCTTAATATAGTATTCTCGCACGACTACCTTGTGGAACTAACTTGCGTCGGCGGTGTTTCCAGACCGATACGACTTGGGAACCTATAAGAAGAAAGCTTACTATTATCTTAAAGGCCGGCAACGCATTTGCAATTCCTCTGGTTTTGCGGGTGTCCATGGGCGGTGGTCATCACTTACCATCAGGTGACCTGCTTGCTTGTTTGTCATTATTCCATAAAAAAAATTGCATATATAAAATAAAGTTACGAACATATATTATAATTCAATGAAGAACATTTTTTGTATACCATCTTTGAGATACTGTCTGGTGCTGAAAAACCTAGGTAACTATTTGAACTCACTTTGGATAAGACAAACAATCAATATTTGACCAGAAAAACATTCTTTCTCGTAGAAATAATGCTATAGACCTCACTTGGGCGAGAATAATCAATCAGAGCATTGCTTTTTAATCCTGAAATGCACGGTATTTATATGTTGTCATAAAAAATTGATAGTAAAACCTGTAAATGTCATTGGAATATTATACTTTGGAATTGAGAAAAAATATACAAAAAGCTTATTCATCTTAAAATGCACTTTAAAGTTAAATAAATGTTTATATGCTTTTTAAATATGAATAAATCTAAATAGTTCGGTATATAAAATAAAGTATATTTTCATCTGACGATTTAATTAAAAAAGATTTCTGTGCACGCACCGTAAAATAAGTCTCGTACAAAACAGTCACGGAGGGTTCTCAACTAAAAATGTTACCAAATTAGTTTTGGTAAGGTGTCCACCGCCGCGTGTTATAATATTCAATGTCCTGTATAATTAATTTAAGAAAAGGATTGTTCATTTTTTATTAGTTGTAAGTCACTGGTTATTCAGAAGTAATTATTTTTAATAAATATTTTATAATTTACATACTAACATATTTTTTTAAATAGTTTGTAGGTTTTTCGTTATGGCTACGATCTCACTTGATGATAAGTGACGATGTGGCTCAAGATGGTGGACACGCTAAGCTTAATGAAGGGACTGACTCTCAAGTGCATCTGCCAGAAAACACCTATAGATATTGGCCGGAAGATTTTGAACATAAGGGTGGTAGCTAGCCCGGCGGGCGTTAATATGCTATGGTTTCATCACGATGTTTTCCATCACTGAAAGCTCAAGCTCATTGTATGTGGTTTTGAACTCACGTCTATTGACGTGGCATCCGTACACACTATCAACTGAGCTATCATCGCTTCAGAACTCATTATTTCTGATTTCGCTATGTGATATTCTAATTACTAATCTTTATGATCTCAATATATAAATTGTTACATTATATATTGTTATAATTCAATTATTTTAATAGCAATGTTTAAATTAAATTGCTGGGTGATATGCATTAATTGAATACGGCTGTTGAATAATTAATCTTTGAAATAAAAACGAATTATCCTTTTTACTAATGGTTTCAAATATACCCTTTTAATTTCCTTCGAACATATTATTATAGGTGTGTCCGCAGTAAGCGCACTTTAATACATAAAGTTGTTTTTATTCAACGAATTGCGTTCTAAACCCTTTAGGTTTAAATACTATTTGATATGCTTTGATGATATTTTTGTAGTTTTTTTATACCGTATAGGTGTAGCATTATAG
Source organism: Actias luna (assembly GCA_039707435.1). Classification (NCBI taxonomy): domain Eukaryota; kingdom Metazoa; phylum Arthropoda; class Insecta; order Lepidoptera; family Saturniidae; genus Actias; species Actias luna. The sequence goes on along the minus strand of JAZHAC010000006.1, from coordinate 6,572,141 downwards.
CTACAATCTTACCTGGTCTTAGGTGACGATGTCGCTCAAAACGGTGAACATGCTAAGCCCAGTGGAGGAGCTGGCTCGCATATATAACTACCGGAATATACCTATAGGTATTTGGCGTTAGATATCCAACTTGAGGGTGGTAGGTAACCAGGCGGGCATTAGAAAAAGTGCTACCACGATGCTAAATTGCATTATTGGTCAATTTTACCAGTTTCTTTGCACGAATTATACTGAGAGATTCCACCTATATCTTTAATCTATATGGTACATTTCACTCGTTTGAAACTTTGAACTATGACAACTAATGACATCTAGATCAACGTTTTGTATTTAATATTAGTTTATTGTTTCATAAAACTTTCTAAAGATCTAAGGCTTTCGTACTCCTTTTTAGTGAAGCTATTGTGTTAATTTAACTTAATAACCCGTAGGTTATTAATTATAATTACAATTTTCATGTTATCATCATCAATCATGTTACAATCATTTTCAAGTATTTTATTTTAAATGGAGCATTACATTATTCCGTTCATAAACTCTTCTAATTAACGTTTAGCATTCCTCTTAAATGTATGATTACATGGTAAACTTATTTATGAAGTTCAATAATTGATTTTACTATTATATATAATGAAAAAAATATGTGATATTTGAAATTTATGCTAATACGACATAATTTGAAGCGATAATAGCTCAGTGGTAGAGTGTACAGATTCCGCGTCAAAGAGCGCTAGTTCGAATCCACCTACAATGAGCTTCGGTGAAGGAAAACATCGTAAGAAAACCATAATACGGTCGTAGGGTTTTTTCTAATTCCCACCTGGCTAGCTACCACCCTCAAGTCGAAAATCTGCCGCCAAATACCAATAGGTGTGTTCCGGCAGTTGCACTTGAGAGCCAGTCCCTCCACAGGCTTAGTGTGTCTACCAACTTTGGCCACATCTTCACTTAAGATCAGGTGAGACATGGCCATAACGCTGAACCTTGAATATATAAAAATAAAAGTTTTTTTTTGAGTATTTATATATTAGTATATTTTTTAGCGTAGTGTCCTAATGTTCACAAGTGCGTCTTAAATAAAAACTACATGCTTAAAATGATTATTGATTTTTTAATAATTTAGTGAACATATATTTCTAATTTTTTTATAGTTTTTATAGGATTAGCGTTATGGCCACAATCTCACCTGATGTTGTGACGATGTGGCCAAAGATGGTGAACAGGCTAAGTCTAGTGGTGGAGTATTGTTAGATTAAACTTTATGCAAAAAATAACTTTATACTTATGAATAGAACATTAAACGTATTATACTGGTAACTTTGACGTTGGGAGACCTTAACTCATACAATTAGTTTAAAGCCTCCTTGACTTCGATCTCGCGGTTACAGTAACGTAACGGAACCTGGGGATTGTGGAACGGGTACCATACGGTTGTTATATATATGTATAAAGGCATCATTTAATTAAATGAACGCATAGCGGTTCCTTTCCTTTTTCTACTAATAGATGAAACAGACTTGGTTTAATTATTGAATGAGTTTAAAGTATTCATGATGATCAAATATATTTTATTTGAGTTATAAACCGTTGACTATATTTAAAAAACCTGTAGGATGATTGAATCTCAGTAGTATTTGAATCCTTACTTATATTATAAACGTGAAAGTTTGTAAGTATGGATGTATGGATGTATGGATGTTTGCTACTCTTTCACGTAAAAACTACTGAATGGATTTCAATGAAACTTTACAATAATATAGCTAATGTATAAGAATAACATCTAGGCTATAATTTATAAATATATTGTGTCAAGTGTCCAAAATATAACGATAAGTGTCAAGTATGTAGAAAGAAATTCTGCCATATGCTAGCTATTATGGCTTACGCTGCAAAAACCGTTAGAGTTATACATATATAATGTAAATATGTATCCTAAATAGTACTACAAAAAATCCCGGTACAACATATATCTATGTATTATGTATAAGCCGTTATCGCCAAAATAGTGAGTGGCCCGCGTATAAATGACTACGAGCACAAGTGTTCTTATCCCAGTCTCCTTTGATATAATTTATGTAAAATAGCGGGTATCGGAATCAGAATTCTTTGACAAAATCAATATTAACGTAAGTCGCGGGTAAAAGCTAGTATCTTATATATTCGTGTGAGGTACGTCTATATGTTGGCCTACTATGTATACTTACTTGTTACAAAGGCGTAATCTATTTTGTCTGGTAATGAAGGCAAAACACTATTAGCCAAAATTCAGACTAATCCTTTGATTAAACTATATTTCAACACACATAGGTCGAATGTGTGCCGTCTGTCCATTAACTCTAAACCTACCCAGAGTTAGTAATGTTAATTAATTCATTATACTACTATACATGCACTAGTTATACATAGTTTATAACTATGTGTTCCTTTCTATATTATTAATTTTTTGGTGTACCTACATGGTGATGACTATAGATATTTTGGTTGATTATTATACGTATATAATCTCTTTCTATTTTTTTGAATAGATCATCTATACAAAAAAGATTACCTGCGATATATAAATAATAGTTGTAGCGCCTTGATCACCACCATTATTTTTGTGTACCGGCAATTAACAAATTAAGAAACATACCAATATTTAGAATCGGTTTGTCAGAAATTTTATTGTCAAGTTTACTTGGTCGAGCCATGAGCAGAGACTTTACACTGTACATGTTGCCGAATTAATTTGTAACACAGTTAAACTATTAGTAATACTAGCTTTACCCGCGGCTTTGCTTTGATTTTGTCTAACAAATTGGATGACGCAAAAAAGTTTCATACAAAGCTTATCCCTATCTTTACCCCATTACCCATAATGTTTTTGCGAGAAAAAGTAGATTATCACAGTCCCCAGATTCCCATATATCTCTATACCATAATCGATTCAGCGGTTCAGGCGTGAAAGCGCAACAAATAAACTCACTTTTACATTTATAATATTAGTATAGATTACTAAGGATATAAACTAATTCCTGGCACTTTCATTTTGTAGAAAATCCACCCCAGCAAACCGGGATATCGTACTTGCTGAACGTTCCCCAAATAGTTGTGCTTATTTATCGATAAGTAATAAATATAATGAGGATTCATTCACTTTTTTTTATCCTATCGTGGTTAGGTGATTACCCACACATGAACATCATCATTGTGCAGCTTAAAACATTAGCAAGGGGAGAACCTGCAAAACCACTTTATTTAAAAAAACTATTTTGAAACGAAACTCTTTGGTATTATATGAGTTGTACGTAATTAATTATTTCATTAAAAAAGTAAAGTAAATTGAATATCATACTTTCGTAAAGTCAGATATCATAACATAAACGATGACCATCTTAAAGTTTTTAAGTATATTTAAAACTATAAAATAAAACGAAATGCACCTTATCAGTGATTTTATCAAAATACATATAAAAAATGTTATCAATCAGCCAATATCGGATTAATAGGTAATATTCACATCTAAACTAATTTGCAGTTATTATCATATTACTGTTTCTAATTGATTCCCACATAACTCTACATCAATGTGTTTGATACATACATATACATAGTTTAATAGCTTTTTCCCGCAGCTTCGTTCGCGTTAATATTGATTTTGTTAACCAATTCCAGTAATCGATTGATACAGAAATATTTTTTCTATCAAATGCTATTAAAATATTTATTTAAAGAAGTTGGTCAATATAAGTAGATGTGAACTTACTCAAAATTCGAAATTATAAGTAATTATTCTCTAAAGTTTGAAGAAAATTAGACGTGGCAATAAAAAGTTCTCGCCTTTTACCCGTAGTATAGTATCCCTCACTTTGCTTTACTTCCTATAACTTGTTTAAAAGAAAAAGTAGCTAATTACCGTCTCCATGATCACATCTATCTCTATAGCAAAATTCATCATAATCGATTTTGCGGTTGAGGCGTGTATGCGTAACAAAGAAATAAACTCACTTTATCATGTAGAATAAATATTACTTAGAATTTTTACACATAAATAAATATTATTACAAACAGAAAATAAATAACAAGTTACATTCAAACTAATTACGAATATTGACAGCATTTTTTAAATAGAGTAAAATTCCTACCTGAAATGGTTAAATTAATCACATATAAATATAATAAAGTGAGATTTTTTATTCAATAGAAAAATAATGTTATTATACAATATTTCAATATTGACATATTTATAGTAAATATGACTTTCGTGTTAGCTACGTTAGTAATAGCTGTTTTTTTTATTTCTTATAAAGATTTTTATGTTATTTTCTTAATTGGAAACAATTTGAAGTGGTCTTGTTCATAGAAACATATTTTGTGTCTCTTGTCACATTTTTATACTCATTTAAACTCGCATTGCTACTAAAATATATGTAAATAACAGAACCAACAAACTTTTGGAAACTTTGCCACAACTCTCGTTCGTTTACAATGCTTTTTGAAATTACTTGAGTGTGTAATGTATTTTACATTGTGTAAGTTAACTTCGTTGTGAAAGAGTACATTAATTTTTAAAGAGTCCGCATTGTTGCGCGACATGGCCGACGATCGGTCGGGTTATGATGATTGTAGTGGTCTTTTACGACTCCTATTTTATTTGTCAAAGTGGGAGTGACGTCTATGTCATTTCGTCTTGATGTTAGCTATATATCTTTTATAAGCGAAAGAACTTTTGCAAACAGAATTATTACGTGTACTATTCAAAATCGTGGGCCGAGTTTATATTTGCTATTTAGTTTACTCAAAAAAATATTTATACTATTAATTGGATTTTTTTAAAATTAACAATAGTTTAGTAGTAGCGTGTTGGACATCTCGTTTATTGACGTTTATGTTACTTTTAGCTTACAGGGTAGGATATTATTGGAGTGTCTTTGTTTTTGAGACATATGTGTAAGATGCGAGTTTTTTTATTTAAATAAAGAAAAATACATCGGTACATATAAAAAAATAAAACGAAGAACACGTTAAGGTGATAATAAGTTACTTACTGTTTTTAATTCTTAAGATTTTCAAGAGTACGACATTAATATAGATATTTCCCAGCTTAATGCACTGTAAAACTCTGCTTATAAATGCTTTTTCCAATATTAAAAGCAATATTATTGCAATACCAGTCATGTGTAACATATTGGTTATCAATACGCCCACTATAAAATTTAGTTTGCTGATCAAACGACCGTAAAAGGTGGATTCAAGCTGATGTAATGCCAATAGCGATGTTATATGGACTATTAGTCCAGGGCTGTCAAACAGAGATAACGACATCAATCCATTGCCGCCCACCAATCAAATGTAAAAGGGGTTGTTTGATCAGTATAATAATAGTCAAAAGAGTTCAAGGACGGGCCGGGCGTAAATTTCAATATAAATATTATTGCAGTGGCACGCTAAACGCAGGATAACATTTGCATATTTATAAGAGAGCAGCCCTCAGCAAACATGGATGGAATTGGTAACGGGCCGGGTTTGTTTTTGACATAATGGACCCTTTGTCGATGTAGCCTCCTTACATTCGTTGCTCAGTTACGCATGTTATAAGAAAACGTGTTGCCAATTGTGAAGGCTCACTTGTAACTGACAGGTTGAAGTCAGTGCACTTATTTTAAACGAAATCATTTCTAAATAATAGAGAACCTAATCTATACTTGTTGTATAATAAGGGTAACATTTAAAACTTACCTTTTGATAATATATATTTATACTGACTGTGTCTGCGACTTTGTTCTCATGGAACTAAAAATCAAATTAAAAATATTAGTCTATTTTGTAACTTTTTCACTACAGCTTTGCTCTTATTTGGTAGTATCGTGATATTAAAGAACTAAAACCTTTCCACAATGATTGCTCTATCAAACACCAAACTAATTTTTGAATTACGACTGGTAGTTCCTAAGATTAGCGCGTGCAAACATGCAAAATTTTGTTCTTTATATTATTATAATATAGATTTTACCGACTTTTTAATTTACCTTGGATTACAAATTATACATTGCATAGCTTGAGTTCTCGTCGTCTGTAATAGTTTATATGTCATATGCTGGCAAAGTGATTAAGCATGTTTTCATGCTTTAGAGTAATTTTTCCAGTTGTAAGGTATTAAAACGTAAAACATGTGTTATTAGCGCATTAATACATTAATATTATAACTTTGATGTTCGTTGTCATTAGCAAAGGAATTTAGATATCATCTTATTATCTTATTAATAGTAGTGATGGGTAAAAACGAGAATACCATAAATATAAAAATGAATTAGCTGCCGCTGCGTAAGTTGTAGGTAATTCATACATTTTATTTATTATTGTGTATAATAAGCGAGGATAAGATAGAGTACGTAAACAATTCAGAACCTAGAACTTTTAACTCTGTGTGAACGTGAAGTATTTTAAGGAAGTGACATAATATTTCTACCATTTCGACGATGACCAGTATTATAGTATGTAGAACCGATGAATTTAATGATATTTCTAGGGCCTTCCTCTTGCTGCATTCATTTTCATCGTATTCATTATTATTTTGCAAGGAATATTGTTCACAAAACTCATAGAAATATTCATTAACCGTGTTCAGTTTGGTTTTAATAGGCTCGATCTATTTTATAATAGGTTTTTAAACAATTAATATAGTTCTACACGTATTGTTGTTCACAAAGTTAGAACTCATACACACAAATTAGAATTTTTATATAATTGTTTTAATACATTCTAAGAATTCTGTTCATTGTTAAAAATATATCTATTAAAAATCCAGAACTCGCTATTAAATTATGTAACATCTGTTTTAAAGTAAATGTTGACTTAAAACTTTACATATAAAGTTACTTTACATAACTTAAGAAACTTGTTACATGATTTCACGTTTTTTATAAATTCTGCTTGTGAATAAGATAAATGATTTTCATTACTACATCTTTAATCGAAACTTTGCGTTGCAGACCATACAAACATAAAATACACGTGTTACGTATGTTAAAATTACAATTTGATGAAGAATTCGATAACTTCAAAGTTTAATAACTTTAGCCGCCGTGACAATTTCATTCAGAGTTCATTACCCATTCCGTGCTTAGATGTTCAAAAGTTTTGCTAAGTACTGCATGTATGCTCATTTATATGTGCTGAAATGATATATCGATATATCCTGACACTACGTAAATAAGAACATTTACAATCAAGTGTATAAAAAAGTACTTAATTAAAAATATGTGGTTTTGCAATTTTCTTTAATAATTCTTAATTTTGATTTTTTTAATGCTAGAAATTCTATTGGATAGGTTGTCTTAAAGTTACTAGAATTTTAATTTTAACGTTAAATGTCTTTCCGGTTACAATTTCATTTTCACTTGAGATCCAGTCTCTACACTAGGCTTAGCGTGTCCACAATCTTGAACCACATCGTTACTTAACATCAGATGAGATTGCAATTATAACTCTATACCTTAACTATGAAAAAAAATGTGTGCTAAATATTAATTAATTTACGTACTGATTAGTTCTTAACGTACTGTGCTTCTGAATATCTAACTATTATAAAAAAAAAATGATTATTATTTTCTATATGTATTATATATATATTTTTTATATGTCTGCCAATGTAATTATGCTATTAGTGTCTCCACATCAGCGTTAATAAAAAGCAACGACATCCCGGAACAAATCGCCGAATCCCTAGCGATTTGGGGTGTGCAAAATTTAACATTGTAATTTATTTTTATGGTCTTGACGAACGATCCCACTGTACCGTCTCGACTGGGGTGTAGGCATACTGGATTAAATAATCGCGTAAGTGGTGTTTCGTTTTTGTGTTTGTTTTGAATAGTTGTAATTATATAAGTGACGTGTGAAGATTACTATTCTATTTTCGTTTCATATTTATTCAGTTTTTAATTGTTTATAGGTTAAGCGTTATGGCTTAAGTGACAATGTGGCGCAAACCTGTGAACACGCTAAACCTGTTAGCATTTGGGTTTCAAGTGCAACTGCCGAAACTTATCTATAGGTATTTTGCGGCAGATTTTCAACATGATTATAACTAACATTAAAAATTTGCCAAATGAGTACTCAACTGATGCGTATATTAGCCCACACACCTAATCTTGCAAAGACATCCGAAAAATCATTATTGAATAAAATCCAAAACCCTTAAAGTTAAAAATCTGTAGTTGGTATTAATAGTAAAATACTTTAATTCGTATAATGAAGCCGTATAGAATGATTTATATATCTCTCAATAGTAAAAAAACAGTTGCTGATTCAATTTACGGTATAGCTAAATGAGGGCTTATTAAATAAAATTACTTTACGAACTAATCATATCGCTTATTTAACTAAACATATAATATTTACCTATTCGGTTAAAATATAATTGAATATATAATTTTGTATGAATTCCAATTATTATCGCTCGCTTCCTCGATCAAAAACATCATAGACTGAGAGTCAAATTCAATACAAATTTGCTGTATAATCATCATCAAATGTGTTCCGGTTTTAATTAAAATTTTATAAACGATGTAAAATGTTTGCGTTGCGAAGATTGCTCCCATTTCGCGTTTATTCCGTTTGTGTTTTTACTTTGAACGTTCAATTGTTTTGAGTTTTATGTATTAACGTTGCTTTTCGAAACGTAACATAAATTAACTTCATGATGTCACGATAAAGCGTTTACGGCTCACCTATGTTATTTATTGTTGAGTTTTATTGTCACGTCTGGCCGGGCGTATCTGAATATTGTAAACATTTTAAATCAATGTTCTCGAACCTTTTGTGTGAATGTAAACTCATTTAGACTTTAATTTCAATTTTAAGCTTTAATACTTTTTGTTGAATTTAGATTTAGTATTTAGATTAAACAAAAAAAGTCTTATTGGTTTTATTTTTATTGAAATATTTTTCTGTAAATATGTTGGTCGTTTATACTTATTTCATGTGTAAAAGGATGGAAAAGGGTCTTTTAGTTTATCATTTTTTAACGTTTTACTTTATTAGCATTATTACCAATTGCTGTTCGGACTTAAGATCAATGATTACTTTATTATTCTTAACATTGTGAATGGGAAATGGCATACTGGTAAATTCTTGAATTCTCACTAACAACAGACAGACGGACACAAACATTCTTTCATAGACCTCATGTACAAATAATTGTCTTTATAATAGATTAGTTCTATAGTTGTGTACACCATATAATGAATATTAAAAGAAAGTAACCATTGTAATCGTAATTTATGTGATTATCTTACCATGTCTGAACTTTAAATTATGGTATTGCTACTGTGTCATACCCATTTGGTATAAAATATTGTACGCATTTTATATTAGATTTATATTTACACTGTATTAGTATAATTTCACTATATTTGAACAATTGTCTTTCCAATATATAAATCATTAGGAAATATTCATTACTTCGGTTCCCATAAACGTTAGGTTAGAATAGTTTTTTCTCATTTTTCATTATTTATAGATCTACTTGGTTTGGTATCTTAACTTTTAAACGTATAACCAATATGTACACTTGCCATTAACAAAAGTCTGGATATAGATACAAAAGACATAGGTATAAAAGACGTAAAAGATATAGGTATAAGTCAAAAATTAAAAAACCTACGTGTTACCTATAGTAATACTTTGACCCATACAATACAGAGTCAAACTACAGTGCAAATTCCCAGGTGAATTATCGTAAAGCGCTGCTCACGTGAAATGACATATCGTGGAACAATCAAGCAGTTACAAAGAATCAATCTCGCTCCATCGCTTGAGCTTGGAGGTTGATATCTTAGATTTAACTAATATATTGTAAGTACATAGTTATATTGTAAATTTGTTAGGTCAAAATATTGACTTTCCTTTGAAAACGTCCTACTGACGGCAAACTACGTAATTTACGTAAATGTGGTAGTTAATTTTCTATATTTTTTATACAGATTGTATATTTTTTCATTTTAACCAAAAAATAACATGCGTACAAAATACAGTATTAAATAGAAAGCAGAAAACATATTGTGTAATCTCTTTAGGTATTCAGAATACTGTATTCTCCACTGTCAGTTGTATCCTATGGCGGGTAATTTTTACGTAAGGCTTCTGTAATCCGAGACGGCTGAGTTTTCGACGCGGTTGGGCTTTAATTGCGGCCTAATGAGTAACCATTATTACCCTCTATCCTTACACTGTATTTAGTGTTTAACGGGTAATGAATCGCTTTGAAGTAGTCTGCCCGGAGGATGTAACGAGTTACTTGGGATTTCTGTGCGTTGATCTGTGATTTTGCATTATGTTGGATTTCTTGCTTTGTTATTGTTATAATCGTACTGTATAGAATATATAATATTATATATAATTCATTTACAATGGTCTTTAAATATAATATCGCGAGTTTATTTATATATTTATTAAGGCATACATTACAGATTATAAATTATTACAAAATCTAAAATTACGAGTACTATGTACAATGTTTTTTGGCTGGATTATCATCCAATGTGAGTGATTATCATCAAACGCACAACTATTTCAATTGGTTGTAGTATTCTACATTATATAAAATTACACCATAGTTTCTAAATAAAAAGTGAAATACTCAATATAAATAAATTAAAATAATGACATGTATTTTTTAATTGTATATCAAAATGGATTAAAAGTAAAATTAATTATTTGTACAGGCGAAGTATTGTAAAGTTCGACGTTGTTAAATGAGGCTGGCTATTGGGTTGTTGTAAGAGAGCTCGACCACGGACATTAGTGTTAATGTTTACTCAGTATTTGTGGACAGTTTATCGTAGAATGAATTATTTTGTATCAGAATTAAGAATTAGTTGTAGGTACGGTTTTTTCCTACACTGCACTTACACTCTTGGTCCGCACCATTTCAATTGTATTGGAATTTTTATGATAATTTTTACATTGTAGGTACGTATCGTCGTACGTTAAGCTGGTTCTACAGTCATTTTGCTCGGATACACCAGTAGCACTTACAAAATTTCCTATCGCCGTGTTTCGAACGTATTTTTATATCATCAAACGTTCTGACTTGACTGATGCATAGTTCGACGGGGTAGATGTTCTAATAATTTAAAATGTTACTTCCGGCGCCATTTTGTATCATTTAACCACTTTAAGTATAAAGATGTATTCAGAAAAAATCTATAAATATATTTTAGATATTGCAGAATTCCTTAACCTACAAGCTACCTAATATAAATATCTTGTTTTTTGGAGTTTTGTCGATTATTCCACACATCTTACATGCAGGCACTTATGTGTAGCCTTGTTGTAAAATTATGCGAGGGGTTTCGTTTAGTTAATGTATTTCCCTTAAGTGTTTATGGGTATTTTATTAATGAAATATATTGTATGGTCTAGAAATTATGCACAATTTATTTGGTCTGAGAAACGTGGAGATAAATTATACCTATCAAAACACAGGTATTATTGATCAAAGACTTTGAGTGGTTTTGAGCTCCAGTGGCAGTAATCTTACTATTTTTATTCTTGGGATACCTTTACGTTTTATCAGATAAAAAGTTTCGTATAAGTTAATCCATAATTTCAACTTTTTCTATAGTTAAGGTTTAACGTTGTGGTCACAATCTCATCTGGTGTTAAGTGACGATTTGACTCAAGATGGTGGACACGCTACGTAAGTACGCCAAGTAGAGGGGCATGTGCAAACACCGAAGCCCGAACACACCTATAGGTATTTGGCGGTTGATTATCAACTTGAGGGTGGTAGCTAGCCAGGCGGGTATTAGAAAAAGCCCTACAACTGTACTATGGTCTCATCACGATGTTTTTCTTCACCAAAAGCTGAAGATAATTGTAGGTGTATTCGAACTACACTGTTACCAACTGAGCTATCATCGCTTCGATTATGAGCGTGTCAAATTTTTACGAAATGAAGCCAATAGTCGAGTGTTAGCCTCACAAATAAACAATCAATAATTAAAACTAAATTATAATTAGTAACTTATATATTGATAACGAAGTAAACACGGATAACAATTAAAAAAAACTATGAAAGTCAACTGCAGTTTCATTGCGACACTGCTAACTTTTGTAGGTATTTAACATTAGAGTTATGGGTATAAATTAAAAAGATGTCTATAATGGATCAGTAAATCGAGTGCTTCGTAAGTTTTTCTTGTTAATTAAGTCAAGTAGTTTGCTCTGTTCACCGCGAAGTAATTCTGGCTCCTGTAACTCGAAACGATGTCGCACGGCGTCGTCCTCTTGCCGGGGCACAGTTAACTACGTTCCCTCTTATTAACCCTTTCCTTAGCAATATTCTATTTTGGGATCTATTTGACTTTAAAGTACTGTAACACTAAAGTCTCTGGATTCTACGACCGCTTTATTTACATCTCCCAGTTTTACATTACGGTGACAAAGATGCTTAATTGATCATGCAATTTACAAACAGAACATTAATTAGTGACAAGGACTTCTTATCGCATTAGTTAACGCTAATAAAACTATTTTAGTTGAAATTGTAATTGTATGATCTTGAACATATTTTTTACTCAGAAATTTATGTTTTTAAATGCCTTTGTATACGAAAATTTTTTCATTACGAATGATGTATGTTGTGAATTGTTACTAAGTTAACTAAAATCTATTTATATAACTAGAATTTGTTAAAATAAACGAATAAGAAATCTGAAAGCGTAAAAATCTTATATTCTCGCAAAATCTTTATTATACTTCTAAGAGTATAATTTAAGTCTTCAAAATATACCTTCACAATAATTACCTAATCATCTAAAGTTCAAAGAAATATTGAAGACATTAATTTTTAAATACTTATACATAATTAAATCTATTCATACTTGGTATCCTCTTAGGATGACTTATATATTTCCGCTCGAGGTAATATTACTCTAGCATATATTTTATTAATATCCAAGATACCAATCGAATGTGTAAAGAAATTAATATTATACTAGTTAATTATGAAAAGGAAATTTAGAACGAATTTTTCAATTTATTTAATTACGTTCTTGTTCTAATTTTTCTGTAAATTCAATGTGAAGTATAATTCAGCTCAGGTGAGGCGGACAGTCTTGTTGAGGGAAAAAAATGCAAAATTTAATTAACAAAGTTATCTGCGAGCTAAAACACAAGTTCCCGAAGAAAAACGAGAGAGCTGACACGTTAATTCGATTCTGTTGAATTACAACTGGTTGAGAGAGTGTGAAAGAGATCGTGGCGTGAATAATAAATTAGGAACTTCAGAATTTATTGATGAGTGAGGTGTTGTTTCTCTAGTGTACTATATTCTGAACTAAATTATTTGCCCAATTATATCTGCCTTTTTTACCACTTTGAATTAGGAAAGACCAAGAGTATAGCAGTTTATTGAGAGCCGCCGTTGTCATGTAGGTCTGCAAGCATTTTGGGGTGTAAGGGGTATCGAATACCACCTGAGTTACCCAACCCAACCTCACTTACACGCGGTACATCTTGCCGAGTAACCGACGAGGCTCTTGTGATTTTTGGTTCAATAATTGGTTTTGGTCATGATGGTTAATCCTTATATAATACTTGATCCGTCACAGCTTGGTGGTAGGGTAATTTACCGAGTGGTTAGCGATCACCATCGGGTTTTAATTGCCGAAAAATAATGATTCAATATGAGCCTTCGTGTTCCGGCATAGTGAAGGAGAACCAGCCTTTTCCGTCAAGGTCAGCAATCTTTGGTGTTGCGGCTTTCCGTAGGCAACAGTAACCATTTACCATCAGATGAGCCGTCTGCCTATTTGCTGCCCATTACAATTTAAAAAAAGCCTCGAGGCATTTGGATAAACACTGACTCATCTTAACATGTGAATTATAGCCACTGTAATATATTTATCATTATGTGCATTAAAGTCCCCACGAAGTTTGTTACAAGAAACGTACTGTGCGACTGCTCTATGTAAATTCGCTGGTCCCGGAACGTGATACAATTAAACATGCAAACACAGCGAGTATTACACTAGGTGTATGGTGGTTGCCAATGTCGACTTCGAAAATAAAAACATGGATATTAGGAAATATCAATGTTTTGGTGCTACCTAAATACATAATTTTCATTAAATACTTCCTCTAGCATTGGTGGTTTTTTATTTTTTAAGTCTTAATACCATTTATAGGACTATTCGTATTCCTATTTACATCCAGCTTACGTTTCGACCCTCGAACTTTATTAACAACGCAGAAATATTAAAACATCGGAACAACGTTTTCCAGATTCCTATAACATCGAAGTCTTCAAACGAAGAGTGAATCAATTCTTACTGCACAAACGCGTTATATCTTTGGTCTCGACTTCACTTTCCATCAGGTATAACTAAAGCCAAGCTTGTAGAGTAAATGAAAAAAATAGAACGATTTGATTTTGTTTTTCATAAAATTGATTTTATTGAACCTAATACCTAATGTTATAGTATATATAATTATTTCAAAAATCAACACGGTAATAATAGTAAGGACCGACGACATTTAATTCTTAGTGTTGCACTCGACGAGATAATTTCACGCCAGCCGACGTAGATCGTCTGCATACCGGTTAGCACCCATCAATTCAATTTCATACCTATAAATTTTATCGGAAACTATCTTTAGCGTTCGATTGAGTCACTTAGTTCGTGAACTTCATCGCAGTCGCCTTCATCTGCGTACTTAATTATAGAAGTTCCTGCTATTAATTTGTTATTTTACGGTAATTGGAGCTTATTGACAATCCACTCAGCCTATTTAGGTATTGTTATATTTAGCTTTATTTTGAACTAGTTGTGCCCACGACTTTGTTCGCATGAACTTGAAATATGTTTCCTCTAATTTTCAGATATATATTTTTCAGTTATTCATCTGTACTATTTTTCTCTCGTACTTAACTCGCGCCGTCATCCATATTACAATAACACTTTACATAGTGAACCTATTGTAATGACACAAACACTAACTGTTGTTCGAGGATATACGGTATGACTTTCTTAGTGGCGTTTTATCATAATCGTTTTAGTTTAGCAGAGATGCGTGATTATATTTCATTCTATTACTTATTGTTAATCACTTACAATAATTGTTTTCACATATATCTGAAAGTACAGACACGATAAATTTACATTCTTAATCGTACATTCTTAATATAAACACGCTTATAAATCGTAGTGTGATTTAATGTCAATTTATATAATATAGTACGAATATTGAAATTATGCTTTAAAAGGGACTGCTTTCGAGTTTTGCTGGCGGAACACTGTAAAATGGACGGTGAGAGAACTTCATCTTGAGAGTTGTAAAACTTGTTAGGCAAAAAATATTTAAATACGTATTTAATACAATCTATATATTTCAGTTGCAGTTGTCTTCAATCATCCATTTAAGAATTACTGGTCAACGGATAATCAGCTGAAATACATTTGCAAAATAGTAACTCTTATTAGTAAAGCTGGACTTGCACTGACGACATTGAGTTTAATCAATAATCCACTACATGAATTCATAATATTTTTGAATACTGTCACCTGCCCGCTACGCTAGGCTTCTTTTGTTTTAGCAACTTTAAATTTGAACCATTACTCACTCTGCCTATTAGTGAAAACCGCATGAAAACTTGTTCAGTAGATTTTGTTTTTATCGCGAATAGACAGACAGAAGCGGAGGGGTATTTTGTTTTGTAATTCGTAGTGATTTTACATTCGCATCAATCGTTTTACTTTTTTGCAATTCCTGTTACCTTACGTTTATCTTTACTACCTCAAGATATATGATATGTCGTATGTGCACCGCAAGCAACGTTTTCCATCATTGAATTTTTATTGAGTATTAAATTTAAAAGACAGGTATCCGTTTTCACTCATATAATTAGTACATTACATATTTTATTACAAATACTATAATTCGTGATTCAGTGAACACATTTTATTATATAATTGATTTGTTCAATAACAAGATGAAATGTAGTCTACTAAATTATTTATATCAATAAAAGGGCCAGACCGGAGAGGATCCATTTTGTACCATTCGATATTGAAGTTACCCTCTGCATATATCAAATGAAGTCTTTCTAAACTATTCGTCAGAGCGATGACTACGATTGACGAACTTTATACTAGGAATATATGTTTTAGATCGTTTTTTCATTGTACAATTTTATTTAAATAGTATATATTGAAAGTTTTCATGAAGTTATGTTATTAAAATATGTAATATTATAACTAGCTCAGACTGCTTAAGTAAATATTCTCTTGTTTATTTAACAATGCCAAAAATTTCAATATTAATTCAATAAAACCTATACTTTTGAATAAGGATAACTAGACTTATACAAGTATAAGTAAATTAATTTAACACATCAAAACCATCCTTGAATTAGGTGTCAATTATTTCTTGTTATTTATCTTTATTACTAAAATCAGTTTAAAATGTATGTAATAAGAAAATATATTGTAATAAAATTCAATATATGATGAACACATGGATATTAAAAGTAAATCTTAAGTCCAATATCTTAATTATAATTTGTAAAAGTATCATGATTTTAGGCCAGTTCTATCCAATCTACGCAAGGCCTAAAAATTGGTTTGGTAAAGGTAAATGTCAGACATTTTCAACGACAAATATATATATCGAATAATTAAATTGTTAATATATTAACAGAAAGCAGAAATAAAGTGCAAGTATCAAAATGTTGCGCGAGTATACGTACAGTACCGGGTCGATGCTCATATGATTGTAAATGTAGATTGATTGGCTGCATCTCGCGTTTCTTTTTCACACGGGCCCTGACTTTCTCTCTATTACGATACTATTCTACGCGATTTATTGGCTGCATTCAGTCTGCAAATTCAGCGCTACATTGATTCCTAGAACAAATGTCATATGCCAGTTTGTAAGCTTTTGATTACACTGAACAATTTTGTTCATATATTGATTATTGTTCATCGACTTTCAATCACTTGCAGGTGCGTACATGAAGGAATTCTGTGCAATCGGGACACGAAAACTAATCGTCATTTCAATGTTTGTTTTAAAAAATATATTTGCAATGCTGACTATTATTACTTGATCTTATTGTTGTAAGAAACTTTCAACATAATTTTAGGTGTTCGGATATACTAATAGTTGAAATAGGAAAAAAAAAATGAAATTAAATTTGCACAGAGTAGGTACTATTGACGAAATTAGCAAGTCTTATCATTCTTGTCCTTAGATTTTGGTGCAATCAGTTATTAAATAAGTTTTCGTCACGATATTACCTAGTGGGCGCCCAGTGTTCAAAATTCGACCATAATTAATTTATGTATGCGTGTGTGTGTTAAATATATGGTAGTGTGTGTAACGGTTTCTTTAATGTGTTTTTTATGTAAAAAAAATATATTATCATACTGCACTCCTTCTCTGTATAACTATATGTGTGCGAAATTTCATACTTCTTCGTCCGCACAATTTTCGTTAAAAAAGGGGTACAAAGTTTTTACTTCATGTATTAATACATAGAAGATATTGGCTTAGAACGGATTCCATCTATAGTATGACATATGGATGCTAGTTTTTGCCACAACCGCTAACTAAACGTGGATGAGTTAACTAAGTTAACTAAGAGTTAACTAACTAATTAACTAAGAGATAACTAAATGTGTGCATATTGATTTTGTCAAACAACTCTGATTCCGGTACCAGCTATTTTAAATAAATTATATCAAAGGAGACTGGTATGGAAACATTTGTGCTCGTAGTCATTTATACACAGGCCACCCACTATTTTGGCGATAATGGCTTACACATATAAGATAGATATATGCTGTCACGGACTTTTTTGTAGGATTATTTAAGTTAAATATGTTCATTTTACATTATATAGTGTAACTAAATGGATTTTTGTAATTACTTGACACTTATCGTTATATTTTGGACAATTCACACAATATCTTTATAAATTATTGCATAAGCTATATTATTGCAAAGTTTCATTTAAATCCAATTAGCAGTTTTTACATTAAAGAGTAACAAACATCCATACATCCATAGTCACAAACTTTCGAGTATATAATATTAGTAAGGATTATCACTGCCAAGATATACAGTTAGCGAGTTAATACAGACATTAAAAGTAATAAAATCCAGAAAGTGGAATTAATAAATTCGATAAGTGAAACATCTGTATGAGAATTGCAGCGATCTCGGACATTGCATTTATCGACGTAAGATTGCATTATCCTATTTTTAACTTAACTATTATTCTAGTTTAGATTGTGATTAAAGAGAGAAAGATAATATAACGATGAAAATGTACTCTGTGATAGGTCATTTTCTAATACAGAAAAGGACTAACTACCAACATAACAACTTTATATTTAAACAATTGTATGGGAATGACAGGCAATCTACCTGTCATTGTACAGATTAAAGTAATTCTGTTTCTTTTAAAAATTAACTTTAGATAATTTCTCATGCATTTTGTCTAACAAGTCTTAAAAGTAATTTCGAATTTGTAACATACATAACATACCCTCATAATGACGTCTAATTCTCAAATAAACAATTAAATATCAAATTAATTTGATGAATCTAAGATTGTAAATTATGTAATGGATACTTTCTGATACTACTGACTTTCTGGCGTTTAATCAAAGATCAATCGTATTATATTTCTAGAACCTTTGTTCAACTTCATGTTATTACTGTTGTATTTTGTTTAAGAAATGTTTTCATGCTCATTATATTCTATATTTATTTATTATTAACAAGAATATTATATTGAAACTGTCGTAATAACTTGGTACTTGAAAATATTATTTAAGTAAATATGAAATAATACTCTAAGAAACCACTTACATGTATTTGGTTCATGTTAGTTATCAATATTATTATAAAATTATTTTATCAGAACAATATTATAACAAAATTTTTAAAGGACATGTGGATCAATAAAATCTTGGCATGATACAATGGTATTCTTCATGTATTGATCATAGGATATTAAGGCAAACTGACTGTGGTAAAACCCTGTATATTTTGCAAACAAACTATAAATCATGCCGGCTTGTCATACAGACATCGCAATCTATGTAAATATTTTTTTTTTATCCAACAATAACGCAAAACATTCGCATATCATTTCGTTTTGTTCGGAAATTGTAAAATGCGTGCAATAAAGTAAATTTACTCTCACCAGTACTGCAGTGGACACATTTTATAGTTTGCGCGTAATAAAAAAATCTTTTATTTTTCTTTTTTGTACGTATTTTATGATTGTGGGTTTGAATTTGTTGTTAATTTATACGATACGAATTGAAATAAGTGTTACAATTTTACGCAAAAATATATAATCAGTTGTAATGTAATAATGTTAAGAATTAGTTGATATTATAGAGATTTTTCTTTAACTCCAATATGAGGTTTAAATTTGCCTAAGTTAACGTTTTTGGGGTTTTTATATTATGATATTTAATGTTATAATTGTATTATTATAACTACATATTATTATAACACTAACAAGAGACTAGGTATAAACATCTGATTTTGCCAAACAAAGTTAATGTCTGAAAAGTTAGAACATTTGGAAACAAAAGTAATGAGGTGGTAATACTTTACGGCTTGCGCTATCGAGCAAATCATGGATAAAAGTACGAATCATGTTAGAGATGGATAACAAGGTATTTTAGTTGCGAAATGACTGGTCAACAAATATTAATAGCAAGTTCAAAGTACACTTAACATAAAGAATTTAACAAACTCAAAGACATACGTTAATAAGTTAATCATATTTAGTCCTATATATGTTGATTAGAACCTATGAAATTTTTTTTTTTTAAGCTAGGACTTGTTTTGACAGGATTTTGATCAGTCAAAAGGCCATTTTTGCTAACACTGGCTCATCGAGCTTTGTGGAAATAAATAACTCAACATAAAACAAAAAATACTTTTCAAGTTAGAAACAACACATACTAAATGTAAGTATATGTTACAGACCGTGGTGGTTACGTAGAATCATACTCAGAGTCTCGTTCCACAATCGTTATATTTTACAGCAGAGCTTCCGCTTACTACAACACTACCGTACTGTCGAACGTTCTTAACTGAATTGAACTTGCGGCGACTGTCGCTGTAACTGAACTGAACCTCAGTCTTTTTTTTTTCGACAGGACATACGCTATTAGCCGGAGGGGCTTTTACAGCTTGACAGGACTTTTTTGGGGCGAATGCTGAGGGCACTCAGCCCCGAGGCAGCGGGCACAAGGGTGCCGTAGTGGCTGGCTCTTGGCAAGCACTGCTGCCGGTAGAGAAAAAAATATATAAATTAGTAAGGACTAGCCTACTGGAGTAGGTCTTTAGGTAAAATGCTGGTTGTTTAGAGAGGCAAGGAAGTCGGTGGAGTGGATTGTACTGTACCGTTCAAGTTTAAAATATCTGAGTTGGATTTTGTTTGTAGAAGGACGTAGTCTACGCATTAAAACAACCATGAACTACCGTGAACTAACTAGTAGATCGGTACGTATTTAAATGAAATAGCTTAGTAGATTGTTAAAAATTTGAACAAGCGAAAGCGAAAGTTTGTAGTATTATTAAGTTTCCATATAATAATAAGCAGTAGATGTGCATGTAACGTATAGTTAGATATGTTTCACTACTTTGCACTATCTTTTAAGTTTTTCTAACTACTCGCAATATGCCGAGTAGGCTACGAGAAGGGCACGTGGGACTTGAAGGTGAGAAGTAAAGGAAAATACCCACTGATATTTCTGCAGAAAATTTGAAGCGATGTTGTCGGTAGTGTGTACGGAGGCCGCGTCAATGGTAGTAAGTTCGAGTCCCTGCAATTAGCCTGAGCTTTTGGTACGGGAAGACATCGTGATACAGGCATATGATACAAGTATATAGCGGCAGATTTGGAACTTAAGGGTGGTAGCTATCCAGGCGGGCATTAGAAAAAGCCTTATCACCATGCTATGGTGTATGATGTTTTCCTTCACCAAAAGCCTAAGCAGGTGGATTCGAACTCAAGTCCATTGGCGCGATGTCCATACATACTACCAATTGACTTAAATGCACCTAATTAAATACATTACCTAACTTTTAATAATACTACTCATGTCTCAATCATGGTTTGTCTATATATTAATACGTGAAGTAAAAACTGTGTACCCCTTTTTACGCAAATTGTGCGAACGGAAGAGTATGAAATTTTGCACATTCATAGTTTCTATAGAAAAGTAGTGCAGAATGCAATTTTTTTATATTATTCATAAAAAATACATAAAATAAATTAAAAAAGAACATTACACATACTAACATGTATTTGACACACACGCATATATACTCTTATGTTTATTAAAGTCTGTCACCAAATTGAGAATAGATTATAGATTAATATTGTTTGTCTTTACTGAATGTCAAACATAGCTATAGAAGATTCATTTATTACGGTATATGTATCAGTTATAAATGTAAGAGTAACGGGGTACTCTCGGTTAATAAGCCATCTTGTTGACTTATGTTTTTATTCGTAAAATGATAACTACCTCTGAATGATCAGTCTCGTTCGAAAGTCTCTCACGATATAACCTAGCCACCTTTTTTTTTTTTTTTTTTTTCGGCAGGATATACGCTGTTAGCCGGAGGGGCTTTTACAGCTTGGCAGGACTTCTTGGGGCGAATGCTGAGGGCACTCAGCCCCGAGGCAGCGAGCACAAGGGTGCCGTTGTGGCTGGCCCTTGGCATGGTCTGCTGCCGGAAGTTCTCCTAGCCAGCGTTACGTAGCGCTTTTTTATAGTATAGTGGAGCGCTGTCGTCACGTAATGAGCAAACATCCGTTGAAGTACTCTTAATCATAATTCGTTCATGTACTCGTAATGCACTAACATTCGTTGAAGTACTTTCATCGTATTTACTGCTTATATAATATTTTCGCCGATATGGATAGAATAGTCTTTGACAACAGAACCTTAATAATGCAAACTTATAATTTAAATTAATTATGGTCGAACTTCGACCACTGGGCCACCACTGGGCCACTATAAAAATAAGTAATAATATTTTTCATTTGTAGTACAAAAAGGCTATTTCATTGTTAGTCGATAAACTATTCACTCATCTCTATCGTGAGTCGCGTAAACAACTCCTCCGCTTTAGCTTGTGACAAAAATATATCATGGATTCTTATAGCTTCTAACAAAAATGATGTCAAGGATAGCCGTATTTCGCGAGGGAACAACGGGCCCTAGCTTCGCTAACACAAATCAAGAGGCACGACGTAATACTGTGAAATGCAAACGGCAAACCGACGAGCCTTTGTCCCGTCACGCTAACTCTTTGTGTTATTTCCTTTGAATAGGAATTTTGCGTTACTACACTGGGATTTTTGCTGTAATAAGCATTTTCAGCTATCTCTGTCGTGTGTATACTAAATTGACGGGTTGTTATTTTTTCAATTACTTTATATCATACGATCGAAGAAAATTATATGAAAGTTTTACGTTTCAATATTCAATGACAAATTTTACTTAAAAGTATGACACCAGTATTTCTAATGTTTGAGAATGTATAAATAATTTGCCAGTGGGTACTTAACATATTAATTATATCGAATGTTAGTGCTAAAATATGGTAGAAAGATTGAGAAACAAGGTGAACTAAAATCCACCCAAAATAAAATTGTTTACAAGAAAATTTCGTCTTTTTTATATTCAAGGTTTAACATATTTCCACAATCTCATCCGATGTTAAGCTAAACCTGTGGAGGAACTGGCTTGCAACTGCCAAAACACACCAATTGGTATTTGGAGGCAGATTTTTTATTTGCGAGTTGAAGCTAGCTAGCCGGGCAATAGGAATAGTTCTAGCACCATACTATGGTTTCATCACGATGTTTTTCTCACCAAAAGCTCATGCTAATTGTAGGTAGATTCGAACTCACGTCCCTAGACACGACATCCGTACACACTATCAACTGAGCCATCATTGCTACGTTGTTACTGTGTTAATTGTTGCAAACCATTTCTTAGTTGATATTTTAAATATGCTTGTCTTTTACGATTGTTTACATTTCGATGATAATTAACAATATAACCTGGGTAACAATATATTATACTGAACGTGCAAAGGGTCTGGCACATCAATTGCAAATATTGGAACACGTCGACAGATGTTAGCTCTGTTAATGCACTTTTATAAAGCTGCGTTTTCGTACAATATTTACTGGTGTTCAGCAAAAAAATATCGAACTCATATCGATCAGGGCGACACTCAAACGATTTATTGCTAGATATTATAGTTTGAGTTTTTTGTTCTTTTTAATTGCATTTAATAATAATACTTGTTGCTACGTAATTCTCACAATGTTACATGAGTATCCTTCAGCAAAGTTATGGCTTCTACATTAGGACGGTCTAGAAAATTTTTGTAACAATTTACTACGCAAGTTGGTTTTTTTATCCAGAGCAAGTGCCCCACCACTAGGATTAGCATGACTACCACCTTGAGCCACATCGTCTTATAACATCTATCTATCTAATTCTATAATAACATAACCGATCATGAGGCCGATCATTATTTTTTGTTTTTCTCTTTATTTTATTAAGGTGCTTTTAGCAGCAGTTATATCAGCCCTATCATAGCCTAACAATACTAAAAACAAACTCTTTCATACATTCTTGTTTATAAAGTTACCCTTCATTCATTTCATATAACATTTAGCAACCTGAAGATCATTATGTGAATAAAAATATCTGGAAATTACTTTATGTCTGTTCATTTGCCAAATTGTAGATACTATTTTTCACGGTACGTAATGTTTTTTTGAATTACTGTTAATTTTTTGACATTCATACATAGATATATATTTTTAGGTACTAAGTTTAAATAAAGTATTCTTTATTTTTATATTTTCAAAATTTCAGGCCATAAATATAAATCAGTTAAGCGGCTTAACGGCTATTGAAATGTATTAACAATTTAATATCCTTCTTCGACTACTTCTAATTGGCACTTATAAGAAAATAACGTCGATTTTGCTTCCTGCTTATACTTCATTCATTCATTGATAGCTTACCCGTTTACCCGATAACCCGTTTATTGATACCTAAGAAATATCTCACAGAGTCAGTAGAACGTGTTGACAATTATAGTTCGCACTGTAACGTACATCAATACCATGACCATGTGAATTGGACCAATAAGCAAATACATGAAAAACAAACTGCACTACTTTACTCTGTAACAATGTTTACGAACAATTTTATCTATCACATCAAGTCAAAAGGTCACGTTTTCTAGCACTATACTATACTAGATTCTATGATAATCGTGATTTTCTATTCTTTGTTAGGATATTGAAGACGTTTATATACGTATTTTCGAACATTTGCAATGAATCTGAGCTTTCGCTAAAGGAGAACATCGTGATGAAACCATAGGAAGAGCCTGGCTTAATAACATCAGGCTGGACCAATCGCCGGGGTGACGTGGTGATTGCTGGATCGAACCTACGTCGCCCCAGAAAGGCGATAGACGGCCGTGGGATTTTAGTGGGTATTTCTGGCGGCTAGCGCCGGGCGAGTCCCGTATATACCACTCGGGCCCCCTGTCCGAGACAGACTGCGTAAATGCATTTCCCCACGCGAAATGGGTATTTTCTAAGTCCCTCCTAGATAACACCCACAAGTAGAAAGTCTATCGCCAAATACCTGTACGTGTGTTTCGGCAGGTGCACTACAGAGTCAGTCTCTGTAAACTTATAAACTGTAAATGAAAACCTTCCTTCTTATTATGTTCACAAACTATGCCGTGCTCTGAATCAAATGATGATCTGTGAAATTGTCCTTTCGTTTTTCAGTTTATAGTTATATTTTTGCTATCCATTATAGAATATTTAGCAAATAACAGCTTGTATAAATACAATATATTGTCATATTAAACCGATAATTACTGTTATTATACTTAAAAAAGACAAAAAAAGAAATACATTTTTAAAATTTATTAATACCATTGTGTATTTTTGATGTTACATACAAATACGAAGTGTATTATTATTATAAATTACCAATATAAGTATTCTGTTTCAAACAAGGTTAGAGTTTAGAGAAGAAATCGATAGCCAGATAGTTTTCTAGTTTCTAGTTCAGATTCGTTTTGATTTCTCCACGATATGGAACTTACTAAGTTACAAGGAATGATATCTACGTGATCATTAAACCGGGCACGGCTTAACTGCTTGAAATGTGGCCGTTAGTATGGACTTTTATCTGACTTTGTTCCAGTTTGATTTTGTAATGTATTTTTATTTCTTTATATGCGTGGGTGATTTATATCTCATGTTAACGTGGTTTATGTAATTTTTTATACAACTTTGATAGGAAACATGAGTAGGGCTGGTCTGAGGATAAAGGGTTAAGACCCTTGTAAAACCAACAATGTCAGCTTTTCCGACCTCGAATCGGCCATTTTTAAGCAGCTTTGAAAACTTTTCTTAGCGTGGTGACATGAATATAGTACGGCTGTATCTAGTAGAAAATTCTTTACTCAACTTCTAGTAAAATATCTTTCAAAAAGATATGATTCCTTTTTTATTTACTAGTACAATTTTAATTATTTTTCTTGTGTTTTAAGAAATTTTATCGTTTGCTATGATAATGCATATATTTCTGAACAGCGACATTGTAAATACAGCTGCTTCAGTTCTTATATTTGTTAATATTTATATCAAAATGACGGAACTGGAAAGATATATTAATGTTCATTATTTGCACCTATTACCAATAAATCCTTCTAAAATATGATTTGCTGCAACTATGAGCAAACTGACGTGCTAATCATGCCAATGTTGTAACTGAGAAAAGTATAGATGATGTTTTCAGTTCAAACCGAGCATATGTAAACGTCTCCATATTTTATGAATTGTTCGAAGAAAAAAAATCAGGCTTCGACAAGAATAAGCAGAAAGAAACGTTGAAATAAAAAATCAGTGTACTAATATTATTTATAGAATTGGATTTGAGTGGTGAACATTATAACTATTAATGTTATATTTAAAATTACAATACATAGTTTTTTAACCCATTTCCAAACATAAGAACGGATAAAATAGTATTTTGCTGCTATTTGCTGATGAGAAAGGTTTCGTGAATAAAAAATATTTCGTTATTGTTTTTATTATAGCTCAGTAGAGTGATGGTGCTCCTCAATTGGATAGGACAGTATAGTTTGGTATTTAGTATGATTATTTCTTATGTCTAGTTATTTCTAAATTTTATATTTTTTTCCTGTGTAGAAAGCTAACGTCTGCTTATAGTATACTTATTTAAGAGCAAAAATTTTTAATTTAATTTTTTTCTTTGACGCTTAAATACAACTAAAAAATTAAAATATATGCATAAAATAGATTTCTCCAACAACGCTGCCACGGCCAATATAGTTTTTTTTGTATTAATATATAGCTCCTGAATAGTATCGAAAACAATCGAAATGAAACATTTACACGAAACAATTAAGCCACCAGTATCATCGTTCACTAAGCGGGAGCACTCTTCGAGCACGTTTCGAATTCCATTCTAATTGGATCGTCATACAATAATGCCTGGACCCTAGTCTGTAAATTTGAGAATTTATAATAATTCGCTTAATGATTTTGTTGAAAATAAATTAGTAGTATTGAGACAGATAGAGCCGCGTGTTTTTGTGTTGTTTTCGGTCAGATAAATTTCTAAGGCCATTTGAGCAGGTACTTAAAAAAAAAAGTACAGCTCGTTCGTCGCCTCACATAGTTTGATGTAGTATGAATTCCGATTGATCACGTTGGGCGCCGTTTATTGTCATATTGGAGTTTATTTTAATTTTGGATTCGTGTACCCGAATGTAGTGGTGTGTGCCTATGTACGAAGTGTAGAAGTGTACGAAGTATGTGTGAAGATTTTACTCGTGACTCGTTTTAGTTGTGAAGTGACCCAGGAAAGTGGGCTGGTCGATTTGTGTGTTGATTGGTGTCGGTAGCTCGAACCTCCCAGTTGAACCATTACACATATACCTATTTCATAGATAATCTACTGTACATACACCACTCTACAAAGTGATTACGTTTTGGAGCGCTGAAGGTCAAGGTAAGAGAAATAGTGCTGTGTATCGCATGCACCAGATCGAGTTGCCCGCGGCCCGCGAGCAGTTTCATTGTTTAGCCCAGCACCGCTTGCTGTTGCTGGTCGTGGACAGCTCGAATAGACTTCTAGTAATATGAATATAGACTTACTACTTATTTATGACATCGTTATATATAGTTAGGTATATAAATACCTATACCCATTTCACAAGTCTCGGGAATTCTTCGGAATTTACCTCCCTGTAACATGATGTACCCAGCACAGTAATCCATGGGGAGCAAAAAAGTTCCTCTTATTTCAGATGAAATCCCGGGTCAAACAGTTGTTCAAAAATTACAAGCAATAATAATTTAAAAAATGATAAATGGATCTTGCGTAGATTTTTATAATAACTCTCCCTATATGATTGACGGTAAGGATTTCAAACGATACCCGAGAAACCGGATTGCGGACTCGATCACAATTAATGATGGATACCCAATGTAGGCGATCAATTGTGGACAATATGTGAAGTTAAAAGACAAGATGGTCATGTAAGCAATAGTTAAATTGTGCCGTATTCCCCAATATAGTCCAAGTTTTATGGGAGTCTCATCAATGGGGAATACTTTAACGCCGTTAAATCAATAAAGTATAAATGCAAATAAGTAAACAAAGGCTCCTCCACAGCGTGTCTACCAACTTGAGCCGCATGATCACTTAACATCAGGTAAGATTATGGCCATAACGTTGAATATTAACTTAAAAAAAAGCAGTTATATGGTTATTTTCCCTGTAAAAAATGCAAATGACGAAGTACCTCAGTATTAACATTACTAACTCGACTATACAATCTAACGAACCAGGCTGTAAAAAAGTCTAGTGAATAACATCAAAGAAGCAGCGATCATGGGAAAATATAAAGGAGAGGTTGCTCTAATTTCGCGTATACAGGTGATTCCAACAGATTTGCCATTTGATTTTAGCTACTAAAATTTCTATTGCGACTGTGTATTGCGTAGACAATTAACAAATAACAAAAGCAGCCGTTGGAGGTTTGCGTACTCAACTTGGAGTTTTCCAGATTCGTGAACAAACTAATTGAGATAGTGTGTTCGCGCGTCGGTTAAAAAAGAAATGTATATTAGCGTACCACAACAAGAAACAAAAAACAGAGTATATAATTAAGCATCATATCATATATATTAATTTCGTATAATTAAAAAACACTTAATTAATTGCAGTTATACACAAGTTTCATACAATAACCAAAAGAAATAAAAAACGGAAACGATATTAGATATAGCCAGTAATATTAATCTTAACTAATTGAAGTTGGATGGTTGAATAGGATGACTATAGCTAATCAAAATGTAAATATATATATAAATCGGTCAAACCGTTTTTGGGTATTAGCGAGAATAAATAACATCGATTATACGTGATACGAACTTCACCGGGTCAGCTAGTTATTATATAATATCACCTGTAGTAAATATAGTGACTATAATGACTCGATAATATTTATAACGTGACAGTTTTTATTTTGGCACTGTTTACTTCTATGGTTAGTCTATAGGACAATGAGCATTCAGCATTTGAGCCTTTATTATAGTTAAGGTTTACCGTTATGGCCACAATCTCACCTAATATTAAGTGACGATGTAGCCGAAGATGGTGGATACGCTAAGCCTAGTGGAGGGACTGGCTCTCAAGTGTGACCGCTGGAACACAGCTTTGACGTCAGATATTCATCTTGGTGGTATCTAGCCAAGCGGTCATTAGAAAAAGCCCCACGACCACACTTATAACATATTAAAACGTATATTTCAGACATAATAAATTAGTAGAAACTATTTAAAGAAATACCTTGAAGACGAAGAAAAAGAAAAACATGCTGATTATATCAATTTCGTTGACTTGAGTATTGTTGAGTTCAATGCTAAAAAAACTCAGGTATGCGCCCTTAGCTGTAAAAAATCTCCGTTTTCTCCTGTCCCTACTCTTCAGAACGTCTCGCTCACAATGAGCGACAGTCTCAGTATCCTTAACGCCAGGGACCACATTGGGGTTGTCATCTCTACTACCTCGCGACGACACGAAATCCTTAACAGGGTGCGACGGTTTTTCACGCCTGGTCAGATGTCCCTTCTTTATAAGGCACAAGTACGGCCATGCATCTTTGGGACGGATCCGCAAAGTATCTCCTTGATGCCCTATATAGGTTACAGAGATGAGCTGGCCGCATAGTACACGATGTAAACGTTACTAAACACATCAAGCCGCTTCAGTTGCATAGAGGACATTGCTTCTCTGGCCACATTCTATCTCATGTATCACGGTGAGTGCTCTGAAGAGCTATTCAATCTTATCCCTTCTTCTCCTTTACACAATAGAACTACACGCGCTGGACTTCTTTTTTTTATGGTTAACGGCCCAAGTTGGTAGACACGCTAATACCTGTGGAGGGACTGGCTCTCAAGTACAATTGCTGGAACACACCTATTGGTAGATGGCGGCAGATTTTCAACTTGAGGGTGGTAGCTAGCCAAGCGTGCATCAGAAAAGGCCCTACCACCATTTACTTCGGAGCCACAGTTCCACGGTAACCCCCATTACGGCTTCGAACCAAAAAGTTTGATATGTCGTACTTTTGCCGTACCGTGAAGTTGTGGAACAGTCTTCCGGCCCATGTAACTTTCCTCATATAACATCGGGTCCTTCAAGAGAAACATAAAAAAGCATTTACGCAGGCCACCATGACAGTTGCGACTCGCGATTGATTATCGTTCTCTGGATGGTCACTGCTGTTTCTGGACTGTACTATAATTAATATCAGGTACAGTGCAGTCACTTTGCCGAGCTAACATAAAAGAAAGGACAAACGCAAATAAATAGCCAAATAAAAGCAACTGTATATTTTTCTTTACATATTGAATACAATATGTAACATATGAAATATAATTTTAATTATGAAATTTAGGTATTATGATTTCTACAGTTGTGTTATAAATAGTAAGTTTGTAAATATGTTAGTAGGTAATCTCTGGAACTACTAAATTGGTTCTGAAAATACTGTCGCTAATAGGAGGCTTTGTTATCCCAAAGTGCTATAGGTAGTCTAGTTTCTTATTAAGTCGCTAGTCTATATACAAAAAGAATAGCTTCAAGTTCAATAAGTGTCCATGAAATATATATGCTTTAAAAATATCGACTGAGTTTGTCCCAACTATGTAAAACAGTGTTTGTTCAATATGAAACATTAAGCACAATATTCACATGAATGCACTCAGGACTTCCGTCGGAGGAGTCATACACAATAAATGTTTATTTTATTGATTTTCACACGAGCATACTACTATGCATCCCGCTGGTACATTGGCGATCTAATACTATTTCGACACAGTTCCAAGTTTAACGAATAAAATAGCTGGGGAGCAACTTTGGTCAATTAATAATAATGAATACGGTACACCATCCATGCCAATGCACCCCATTGCTTTGCAAAGTTTATATTACGACAAAGTTTGTATTACATTTTTTGTGCAGCACTCATTAGAACCTTATTCGTGTGATCGTAAATTTTTATTGGAATAAGTTTTTACGTTTTATTTTGTACGTGTTACATGATTTAGGGTATACAAAATAAAGTAAAATACTTTTAAAATGGTTGTAAATTAAGGTCGGGTAAGTACAGTTTAATTGTAACATACATTTGCAGGTTTGTTACTTAAAGATGAAATAATTATGCGGGAAAAAATATTATGTGATACCTAATATCTTTCTGAAAGCGATGAAGATTTCCTTCTAACTGCTTTACAGCTTATGGGTGAATAGATCAAGAACACCATACACAGTGAAACATGACACTTATTAACTTTGGTATATTGCTAGGTACATCTGATTATTCATTATATCTAGTATATATAGTTTAAAACATGGTTAGAAAGGTAACATCTCGGAAGCTATTGGTAGCTTTTCGAGAGAGATTCTAATATTATGTATTTTGGTGTTACCGAGAACGCAGGAAACTTTTGAAATGTATTCTCTGAAATTCGCCATAATTTCTCGGAGTAATTTCTCGGAAAGAGTAATCTTATAAAATTTAAGCAAATAAAAAATAGATAGATTAGGTAAAAACAGCATTTCGATATAATAAGTAATTATAGAGGATAGTACGGTTGGGTTATATGAAAAAAACAAACTACTTTGAAAATAAACCCTAATTGTTGACATTCAACTGCTTGATTGACAACTTTGTCTAATTTCAAACGTCTGAAAACTTAAAACCTAAGACTTAGTTATGTCTACGGTGTTATTTTAGCTAAATTGCAGGATTAGTGTCGACGTTCATTAGGATATGCAGGCGCTTTTTTAACACGATTATGTCGTCGCAGGGTCGGCGATAGCTGTGGAGGGTGCGCTCGGGGCGAGGGGTTGCGTCACGTGCGAGGTCCGCACTCCGCAGCCCCACGCATGCGAGACCGCGGGGCGCCGGCAGCGCAGGCGCGTCCCCCGTCCGCCCTCGACCCGCCAGTCAGCCGCCGGCAGCTACGCGTCCCGCCCGCCTATGCCGCGCTAAGACGCACGCCGCGAGTGCTTACCAAGTGATGTCGACTTGTGACTAGTGCCATGATCGTGCTGCGTTGTGCCCTGCTCGCGGCGCTCCTGGCCGCCGCCACCGCTGCCTGGCAGGAGAACGTCAGGCCTAAAGTCTTCGCACAATTAGGTGAGTCAAACCGTTCAGAAATGTGCCAGTGTTAGTGAACTCTATGCAACAATACATTTAATAGTCGTCCAAAATGTACACTACGGATCCCAGGAAGATTTTAATAATACACTATCCGTTAGTCACATAATGTTTATGTTGTTTTGTTTGATGACAACGCGCGAACAAACACTCCATTCAAAAGTTCTCGTGTTTGTGTCAGAAGTGTCATGCTTTCAAAGCGGATGTTAATGTTTGATAACGATCACTAAGGAAGCTTCGGGTTTATTACCTCTGAAAGAGCCTATATAATTCTACTTTAAGTTACCTACTGAGAAATTTGATAGATGGGACGTTGACATTTGAAGTTTGTTTATGGAGTCATAAAGTTATTTCGGAACTTCTAACTGTATAGTTTTATTTAAATATAATATACCATTTTTATTTTACATAATGTAATATTCATATATGTATACATTGTGTTTATAATGAATATTTTATGTCTCAAATAATATAAAGCAATTAGAGAACATTATTTTCTTGGAAAAACCTTTGACAACTGCTGATATATAAAATGTGTTAGTTGTTGACAGAAACTTATTAATTTACGGTTTACGGGTAACATCCTCAAAATAAGCAGTGGTTGAAAATACTTGTGATTTTTGTTATACTTGTCGTTTATTATGGTATCCTAGTAGAAATATCAATGTGCTTGTCGAAGAAACAAACAAAATTAAACTTTCGTAACAGGCATAAACAAGCTTTCATTTTAATCGTCAACACTGTAGAATGACTCTAAAAGTGAACCTCGCGGTACACCCATAACGAGTCATAGTCACGCGACAGTTAATCTGCCAGGAATAAAGCCGGAGTGTACAACTGGCGCTATTGTTTTATTGTGCAGCCTGCATTGCGGGGGCCGGCCACGTGGCTCTCATTAATGCAACACACCGCGAAGCAGTTTGTTCTGCGTTTTGCAATTTTATGCTTGTGTTGGTAAACTATATTAAGTTCGACATCACAGTCGAAACTTTGCCCACGCTTAGTAATGATAACACAAATGTCAATCTAAAACTGCTACCAATTGTGCAGCCTCTAGATGGAAACATTGACTTCATTGTGTCGTTGAGACGCAAATGTATAGAGCGCATATCCTCCTTCATATCCGGCTATTGTTCCAAGCGTATTGCTTTCGGTTAGTGCAATGAAATTTTAATGAATATTGTACGGTTTTGTAGTTTCTAGATCGTATTGGAGTACTAATTCTAAAAACAGTTAAGAAACAGAGTTAATTAGAACGCAACAGTTACAAGTGTTTGATTTAAGAGCGTTTAGTGCGAGAGTAAACACCTCTGCAGTGACGTTATTTATCCACTATTCGAAATTGAGAGGGCGAGTTTGACCGCGGAACGTGGTTTTATATACAATTTGGGGTCAACGGAAATCCTACGTACGAAAATTCGTTTTGCATGGTAATAGAATGAGTGTAGAAACCATATTATTGTTGGTTGCTCATGGTTAAAGTATATGGACACTTCCAATGTTTTCATGAAAGAATTATACCGAGAATACCGAGAAGCGTATAGACGTTAATTTTTTATGTAACAGAAAAGGGTAGTGTACTTTTTCTAAATATTGTAGAAAATTAAAGTTTTTAAATTATACTTGATTATGTAGTCCTTAATAAATCGTAATAAAATTACGATCTATCAATTTAAAATAATCCACTTGAATTTATAGGTTTGTGTGGTATATCCGAACTCTGTTTTATAATAGTTTTTAATTTTCTTATTTTCTTTGAATAATTTTCAAATAAATAACGAATTGTTAATAAATAACAAAATTGATATTTGTTAGCTATATAACTTACTATTAAATAATAATATATCTTAACCAAGACAATTGTCATATTGAGAATTCGTTTTGATATGTGTATTTCAAAATTTTTCTTTCTAAATGTCCTTTTTTGTGCTAATGGACAGCAAACAGATAAATAACAGATAAATGATTACCATCATCTATGGAAAACCGCAACACCAGGGAAACTGATGACCTTGGCGGAAAGGACTCGCTCACGTTCACTATGCCGGAATACGAAAGCTCATAGTGAACCTTTATTTTGCGGCACTTTAAACCCGAGGGTGGTTGCTAACCAGTCAGGCAATAACCCTACCACCAAGCTGTGACGGATCAATCAAATTATATGGTTAATCGTCATGACCAAAACCAAATGTGTACGTTAGGTTGGCTTGGCTAACCCAGATGGTATTCGATACCCATTACACTCTAAAGAAATTTAAATAGCTTGCCAAATAAACTATATAAATGTAGTTAATTTACTACTACTGCGTATAAAAATAGACACTATAAATGTAAAGTACGT
The DNA here is from genome assembly GCA_039707435.1 of Actias luna. Lineage (NCBI taxonomy): Eukaryota > Metazoa > Arthropoda > Insecta > Lepidoptera > Saturniidae > Actias > Actias luna. The sequence continues at coordinate 6,537,952 of JAZHAC010000006.1, read as the reverse complement.
TGTAGTTAAGGATAAGTGAGTGGAAGCACGATAACCTAGTTTCTAGGCGATTTTGCTGCACTCTCGTCCTTTAGGAACTGATATCATTACAACTAACAAAGCATATTGTTAAATTTATAGCAAATGTAATACTAATCTGAATATCGTCGTATAAGTTTAGGGTTTATCTACCATACTAATTTTACCCAGTTAAACTTTTTTTACAAACCTTTCATTGCACAGATTTCGCGTCTTGCCGTAAAGCTAAAAAAGTCTTGTATTGTGTTAGCGCAAATATTGATTTTTTTATTTAAGGAGTATATATAAAATTTGAGCTTCTTATGAATACAGTAGTATAAAATTTATAACTAGTAAAACAAAAAAAAAACAATGTATTCTTGAATTATAACTTGGATATATGAACTTGTAATTGTAATGCTACATTTTATGTTCCTTGTAAAGATGTTCATAAATATTTAAAAGAAGTCTATGCAAGTATAGTTTATAGACATACTTACTGCTTATACCGGTTATGTAGGAAGCCGATGAATTGTTCACCGAGGATAACGGAGAAATTTTCAATGACTCAAGCCAATGACTCACGATGCTCAAGTCAGTCTGACATTTATTACACTGAAATTGATCTCGCACAATGATATTAAAAACGAAAACACCGAATCTTCTCTAAGACGAGTGAAGAATTGATAACCGAACTCCCAATTACATATTTCGCCTTAACAAAGATGGCTTTCAATATGGCGAATTCGTATTATGGATTAGCCATAATGTATGGAATATAATCTAAATTTACCCTCCCTTAGGTAATTATATAGCAATTTCTACTATCGGCTTACTCTTGCAAAATGTGGAATTAAAAGGCGTGCCTCTAAATGTGACTCCGAGATAAAAAAGTAAGATTTATCGGCTCAGGTCTAAACGTGTATTAACGAATTATTAAGCATTTATAGTTTGGCGACGTAGGAACTGTATGGATTATAGGATGCTTAAGTATTCTTGGTAAAATAACCGTTCGTGTATAGGCATAAGAAATAAATTACTAACCAGGATAATGCTTCTATATCCGGAAATGTTTTGTACGTGTCGCATTTTACCTTATGGGTTTATTGGGTCATTAATTAGGTATGGATACACTGGGGAACAGTTATGCGGTTAGGGTGCATAATGTTGCTATGATTGTGGAACTGCTTATGATAGCATTCCATTGCGTGCAATTTATTATGTTTCTGTTAAAACTTTAAGGGGTACAGCAATTGGAATGATTTACTCGTATAAATATTGGCAGTTGCAAAATTATTCGGATTAGTCTATTGATATTATTAGATCAGATACTTTCAATTAAATGGTTGTTTGTTTACAGATTTATTTGACCTGTAGTTGAAAAAATGAATATTTAGAATGTATGACATTTGCTTCCGATTCTTTTCGGTGTTCTAGTCATTTGTGGTGCTTGAGTAATTCAAACTTTTAAATCAATTCGAAGTTCGCATGTCCGAATTGAATTCACGTACATTTACACATTTGACAACATTATGAATAAATTTAAATGTTTGAGAAATGTTCTTGCAATTATGTATAAGAGTCTCCTAGAAACGTAGGTTTTTCGGCATTTGAAGTCATTAATAATATGTCTTGGGCTGACGTAGTAATTGACCAGGTACCTTTCCTCAGACAAAGACCTTCGCCTAGCAGTGGATCGTTTCCAGGCTGTTATTATTACTATAGGTTTTTGTAGTACTTATATAAACATACTAGTTTCAAAGTATGAGTCAGTTGCTATAGTTTACATTTTTTTTATTATCTTCGCATCGTCAAGCCAATATCTAATGTGTATGTACATTTTTTTGAGATTTTTTTATACTTTGTAGGTTTAGCGTTATGGCTACAATCTCATCTGATATTAAACCACGATGTAGCCCATGATGGTGGACACGCTAAGCCAAGTGGAGGGACTAACTACCAAGTGCAACTGCTGGAACACACCTATTGGTATTTGGCGGTAGATTTTCAACTTGTAGGTAGTAGTTAGCCAGTTGGGTATTAGAAAAAGTCCTACTACCGCGCTATGGTTTCCTCATGATGTTTTCTTTCACAGGAAGCTAAGGCTCATTGCAGGTGTATTTAAATTCACGTCCATTGATGTGGTGTCCGCACACAATACCAACCGAGCCATCATCGTATCAAAAGTCAAAGTTTGACAACGACGATGTAACGATGTATGTAAATTATGCACACTGATTGTTTCTTGTGCAACGATCAATCATTTTAATCGTTCAGGGTAACTCGTTCAATAAAAATAATAGCAGCGACCTAACCGCTAATCAAAAAAGGTACAAAAGTTCAAACAATCATTGGTCGTTCAATCGTTATGAATGGACAAGAATATGGGCAAAGTGCAAAACGAAATGTGTTTAATCGTGTAGCCGGTACGGTACGGTGACTAATACAATGTACTGCATCTTCGAGGGTGGGACGCAGTAAATGCAGCTTTAGGGGAAAGTAGTAAGGTTGTGTTTTGTTCAAAATATAAACGATACCTTCGAGACAAGTAGCACGCACGTGCGTGCGGTGCTGCGACTGAACCGGGGTGCGGGGGGTCCAGATATGGCGCCTCCCGGCGGGAGAGGAACAACTTTATGATGACGCCACGCATTGTCTACACAATGTAGGATTTACTGTAATTCGTTTGTTTTATTTATTCGGACACGCTGATTAAATCTTAGCCTATCTTTATCATAAGGAAATTGATCAAGAAATTTATGGCGGCTAATAGTTTTGAATTACATATAATCGTCTATTCATAAAACATTGTCAGTTCGTATATGCAAGAATTTCGCCGCGTTTATGTGCAGGAATAAGTTAAGTAAGTATGTTTATGCAAATGTATTTGAAATAAAATTTGCGAGTTAATGAATAACAATTATCAGAATCCGACATAGTATCTACAATGCATTTATAGTAACACTGCAAAGTCACTTCAAAGTGACGGTAAGCAAAATCAATTCAATACTAATTTAGACAATAGACAAATCAGCAATCCAACAACGGTACCTGAAGTGGTAATAACCTGCAAGCTTTTTAGCCGATTCAATTCACATGTGACAAGCCGTAAGAGAGTCGCAGCATTCTGAAAAAACATTTCACTTAAGCATGGCATCATGACGGGCGGGTACACTACCGAGGCTTAATTGATAAAGTAACAAAATTGATTTTATTTCATTGAGATAGATTGGTACACAATTGCTGTTGACTGGTATACTACCACGATAGACCAGGTGTAACACGTGCCATAGCCACACGTTTAGATGTATGTGCGTGGAGTAGTAGGGTGGGTAGCGACCAATATGTACATGATGGTCGACCCGGCATAAAACTCTGTTCTGTGTCGTCACGTTTCGGGATTAGCCGGTGTGTACCCAATTGTCAATAGGCTTATAGTCCAACATCATAGCAACGGTTTCCGGTTGATTTTCTAAACTAGCTATGTTTCTCATTGTCTCTGATTTGTGATTGCCATCATTAATAAGATAACATATTTGAACCTGATTTTACATGGCAGGTTTTTTTTGTTAAATGGCAATGACAACTGAGAAGGACTTTATAAACACAATAAAGGGATATAAAGTAAGAACCAAGCTCACAATCTATGAATCACATAAATATTTTAAATTCTTTAACCAACAGATGCAAGTCTCCAGAAACAAATGATGTGTTAATGGTGGTAAATAAACTTTCCCTTATAACAATAAGAACTTAATGCGATTGTATCAAGTAAAACAACATTAGATGAGAAACATTTTACTTTATTAAATTAATTAATTACATTATACATTCATCAAACGCAATCTTAAATATCATAATCATTGGAATTATATTCAATGGCCGTTTAAACATATCTAAGATATAACAGTAATATTTATAAAAGCTATATATTATTTCAAGACCTGGGTGATTGAGTTTTGCACGAGGCAAAATAAATACCTCGTATCTAGCTAAATTTGGAAAATATAACATTATCTTAATACAGATTTTCTTTAAAATCGTTTTAGTAAGAACTGAGAAAGCATAGACAGGTATGTATGTAGAAATAAACGACATTTCTTAGTTTGCTTAATTGTTTATAGAAGTGCCAAAAAGTAATAAAACCGTTGTATATGACCCTGTTACCATAGAATGGGTATTAGGTTCGTTTCTCCGGTAAAGAGCCCTCGAGTGACTCTGCCCGCGTGACACAGTGACATTCTACATCACAGAGTACATCATGACACTGCATACCATTTGTGCACACGTTAAGTACACGGTCTAGTAAGGGATTACTGGCCTACCCGATAAGGTCGTAGTTAGGATCACTGAATTAGTAAGTTAGGACCTGTTGGTTAGGTAGGCTCACGAATCTTTGCTCGTTTTCCGGCAGCAGCCTAAGCCGAGGTTCGGCTATTTTAGCACCCTTGTGCCCGCTGCCTCGTGGTTGAGTGCCCTCAGCATTTGCCCCTAAAAAGTTGGGTAAAGCTGTCAAAGCCCTTAAGGCTAACAGCGTATGTCAGATCGAGAAAAAAAAATCGAATGGATTAGAAATTATTTTGGTTTTCAAACCTTTCTTAAGTTCTATTAAACTGTATATATCGTATTTATATCACAATTTTTTTTACCTTAATATAAAGTATTAGGTATAAATGAATGTAATATTTGAAATGTGAAAAATCCTTGGTATATTGTTAGTTATTCTCATCGAAGTGAAAAAGAAAGTACGTAGCGAAATCGATAGCGCCAGCTGTTCTATTCATAATTCATATTCGCATGAAAAATGGGTTCGAATCGGAATCAAAGGAAGATGGCGAATGAATGGTGGTTTTATCCAACCCCTTGCTGTTGAGGGCAACGCAAACATTGGTTTAGTAATAAAAATATTTGTCCAAATCCTCAGCGGGAAAAAGAAGCGTGCCTTTTTTTCTAAATAGACCTCGCTAACGTTGCGAGTCTATTGTTGTGCTGGTTATGTAGTTAAACCGGGATTAAAATGTAGCTAATCATGGATCCGAGACGGGATCAATATAAACTTGATTCAATATTAGTGCATTAATTTAAAACGATCGAAAATATAGTAGTACGTATTTTTATTAAATATACGTGGCTGTTTTATTGACTAAATAATTTAATGATGTTGTTTATTAACCATAGGGTTGATTCTAATACTAAATAGCCTGATAGATGTTGTTCTGTCCTTTTCAGCAGTTATATACAAAAAAATAACTTCTACATGAGTATACGTATACGTATACGTACAATGTTTATAGTAATCGGTTGAACGGCACTGCAATTTAGCGTTTTACCTCTTATCCCAGAAAAACCCTTTCGTTTTATACCATAAAAGGTATCATATATGTTGGACCATATTAGTTATCACTGTTTCAAATTCCATTAAAATCTGTCTGGCAGTAGTAGATTGATGTGAGTGCATCCGACACATAAAGATTAAAAAAAAATTACGTTTATGTAGACAAAAAGGATAAATATGTAAATTATTTACTTTCGAAGGATGATAGCTCAGTTGGTATGTGTACTGACACCTCGTCAATAGAAGTGAGTTCGAACTGACCTGCAATGAGCTTGAGCTTTCAATGAAAAAAAACAATGTGATGCAAGCATAGCATACTGGTAGGGCTATTTCTAATGCCCGACTGGCTAGCTACCACCCTCAAGTTGAAAATCTGTCGCCAAACACTATGTGTTCCATCAGTTGCACTTGAGAGCCAGTCCCGCCACTAGGTTTAGCGTTTCTTCCGTCTTAGGCTACATCGTCACTTAATGTCAGATGAGATTATGGCCACTTTACAAAACTTTAACTATAAAAAACGTAATTTACTCCCAAAACCTAAAACTAAATAAAAGTGCAACATATTTAAATTTTTAGAAGCCGGTATTTCCTGTTTTATCAACTAGTATAATATAAAACCCTATCTACATTTAGACTTACGTTTAAATTTATTAAACTTTAATTTTTTTACAAAATGTTTTCATAAATAATTTTTAATATTGTGTTTCGTTTCTACTTCAATAGTGGTAATCAGCGATAAATCTTCATATTCGTCCTCATTTGCAGTGAAACGCGTTTTAAACCCCTTCTCATTTGAAAAGGTACCAATGAATGGTCCGGAGTCAATGGGTCGTAAGAAATGGGCCAGTGACATGAGGCAGTAGGCAAGTGAAACGTGTTTAGCGTCCAATTTACCGAGACACCTGAGAGCTTAAGAAATCCGAGCGGTCTTAAATCAGGACATCTTAAGTCTTTGCGAGTGGACTCAATATTTTGCTGAAGATTTTCCGCTTCACGATTTAAAAGAATATTGTGTTATAGTATTGAACATTATTATGGAAAATTGAACAAAAAAAACAATGAGTTTTTATATTCCACAATTAAGCATTTCTAGCAAAATACATTACATAGAATACATTTTTGTCGACTTTTCATGAGTAGCAGCAATAGATCTTTGAATAATTAGTTTTGATGAATAATTAGGGGGGTCCGGATGGCATTGCTTCGAAATACACCTTTGATCTTTAATATATTATTATATAGATTTACTATATACTTGCAATGAATAGACATACTATTCATTATTCATATATCAGCTACTTTGATATTACATTATATTTATTTTATGTTTGATGGTCTTATTATACTCATGATAATACTAAACACGCTTTTTGATAAGAAACAAACCAAAAAATATACATTTGTAAATTTCACCATAAATATATGACACAATAAAACGCTTCCAAATTAATTATAATAATAAGTTAATTATATCAGTGAAATATTAAAGAATTATGTCTATATGATACGTTTTTGTACTAAGCCGGTGTTATGAGCGGTGGTGTGGATCTTTTTAAACTGGTACTAGTCCAAGCTCCGTTAATGAGGCAGGTGGTTCTTACACAATGTGCTCTAGATACAATAGGAACGTAGCGGCTTGGGGTGTGTAGCACCCGCATGTATCGTAAATGTGGAATTGTTAATTTTGATTTATTATTTTAAAACGAGTTATTATCGACTCATTATGCCGCCTTATGTACTAACATCAATTATAGTTATTAAAAATATTATACAGCGTAAAATTTTGCTTCTTTGAACGCGCTAATCTTAGAAACTACCAGTAAGATTTCAAAAAATATTGTTGTACTTGATACAAGATTTACAGTCATTAAGAAAGGCTTTAGGTTATTTAACATCACGCTGTTACCAATAGATCCAAAGCTGTATTGAAAAACGTTACACAAACGATAAAAATATTAAATAATTTTAGTTCCACGCAAACGAAGTCGCGGGCACTGTTAATTAAAAATATAGTTATAATGTTAAAATATTATGTTTTGTTTATATTACCCTTATGTGGGGTACAGAAATTTTTGTAAAAAAATGGCTAAGATTAATATGAGGCAGAGAGAGTAAAAACAGAGATAAAAAAAACAATAAGTTTCTAATAACTTTTACCCAGAATTACTTTAAGCAGCCATTAGGTGTTTTGAAAAATGGAAATGCTACAACATTGAATATATATCATCTGAATTAATTAAAGTATTTAATCTTGAGCGAACTTCTGTTGATTTTAATCAAAAGTCTCATTATTATTTTTACATATAAACTCAATATTAATACGTATACTAATTTTAATATATAGTGTTTTAATATTATGTTAAACTTTTTAATGACTAATATTATAAAATCCGGTTGACATATATGATTATTAACTATTCTTCAGCAAGTTTGGCTACTTTGGTTTGGTTCACTGTGTTTCGAAATTACTACTTACGTAATTTTATTATATTTATTTTATAATTAAAAGTAAAATATAATTTATTTTCTCATTCTATTTTTATTGGCTGTGGTTTGCAATTTATCTCAGTATGAAAATAAACTTTATATATAGCACTACACTAATAGAAAATAATGGGAATTAGAAGGATTCTTGCTGTTGAAGGAAGTAGATGTTAAGTATCGGATTTTCTTCAAGCAGTCTATTAATTAAATCTTATTTGTATACGATTTGTATTTTTTAAATATTTAAAATGAAACTATTTTCGCATCATCACTTCGAAGTTATTGCAGGAAACATCAGTCATACGGCGAATGCATTTAGTGCACTAAAAATAACAAAACACTTGGCCCTTCTAAACTTGAACTTGATGCGGGATCAGTGACCGGGGATGGGCCGCGATAACTGCGCTCTAGTCTCGTCGAACTGGCTTCCTTGCATCTTTTATCATCATATGTTATAGATTCATATATGTTTTAGTTCTGCAGAGTAATAACTGATTATATAAAAATGAATTATATATCATGCAATTCATTATTGATGCAAATATAAAAATAAAATATCATAAAATTGGTCGTAACTTTATTACCTAAGTATTTTTTAATACTTTTAAGGCAACGTATAATCACATATGTTAAAATGTACTATGTACATTTTTTAGCAAAGTTATCGCCCTTTCTAGCCTGTTTGCTCCTAGATGATATATTGATAACAATGATGTTTCTTAGTTTTTCGGATATAAAGAATAATATGATCAATGTGCTTTGAAAATTGTCTTTAATCAGAATGTTTGAAATAATTATATACATATATGCATAATAATTCTGTGGTTTGATGATAAGTGGCTTACCAAAACACTTATATTCAGGTAATAGTATAAGAACAATGTTCTAGCGGGATATTACGGAATTGTAAATGACTGGGTCGTGACCGCCATGCACATTATTTTGAATTCTTTACTGTAACTCCCTTTTGTTTCTATGATTTTCTGTTTTGTTTCTCTATTGTGTTTGTGTGTTTCGGAATTAGGCTGAAAGGTTTACAAACTGGCATTATAGCGACGAATGTTGCTCTTCCACTGGTGCCATCGTTTTTGGATTTTACTGTCCTTACCAACAACTACATGGACATCAATTTGCCGTGCGTCTATAAAGAAAAAATATTTTACAGTAACTTATTAAATTTATATTTGCACATTTATTACTAGCGACGTGAGAAATTGTAACCTGTAGGTCATTTTGAATTTGTTAAATTCGATATAGTGGTATGAAGGCATGCCATATTCAACTTAAATAATATTGATTGAAATATTTTTTTTACACACTTATTGTTTAATAAACATTAAATATACTTTTTAATAATTTCACAACAAAATCTTATTTGTTACAAAAAAGCGTATACAACAGTTTTCGCGAGAGCCATCATAATTATAATAATCTTTACTAATACTATAAATGCGAAAGTGTGCTTGTTTTTCCTTCCTTGACGCCCTAACTAAGCAGCCAATCGACTTGATTTTTACCATGGAGGTAGATGAAAGGACGGAGAGTTACATAAGCTACTTTTAGCAAAAAAACTTGCTCGAGCTCAAGAGTATCAATAATCGGAACAAGCAGAGTGTCAAGCGGCTTTAAAAGCTGCTGAATCACCGGCTCAAACCCACCGACATATAAATAAAAAGGCTGATCGTCAACCAAAACGCCCACTCAAACACAATATCGTTTAAATAAACAGACCGAACGCCAAGCTACTTTGAAAGCTGCTGAAATGTATGGTGAATCCGAATATTGCTCCAAAAAGCTCTGTTGTGCCATAACTAAAAACGAGGTACTAGGGCAGACACTATAGGTAGTCGGGGTACACTTGGAAAAGCCGTGCTTCTTATATGGACACCTATATGTGGCATGTTTGCCTGTGTCAAAAGCTCGAAAATAACATATTTTAGCGTTTAATGGAAAGGCACATAACATTGTTCACACTAGTGTTCTTAGTAAGTGCTTTGTTTTGTATACATGGTCGGTGTCTTATTCCCCAAAGTTTTTCAAATTACCACACGAAGATGGCCGCGAATAAAATCCAATAATAATAATATTGTAAATTCGAAAATATGGATGTTTGTTTGTTGTTTCACTATCACGCTATAACCGTTAAACAAATGTGGACGAAAAGTGGCACATAAATAGACCATTTCCTGAATTAGCACATAGGATACTTTTTATCCCGGTATTGTATACCATTGAGATAATAATTCAAATTTAATGTTATTTCAACTTTTTAGGCGAGCGAAGCCGCGGGCAGAAGCTAGTATCTTATATATTTGTTTACTGATTTACGTAAATAACATGGAATAAAATAAAGTAATGTTACCGATGTATTGCTTCTAAAATATTTAAAATGGTTTTACTAACGTCCCGTTAGCAACACGTATGCAGCTAAATTGAATACCAACATCAACTATCGATTGCTCTATATCGGGAATGTCTGTGATCACTCGGTGCGCCGCCGCTGCCAGAAATAATGTCTTAGGACACCATAGCTATTATAAAAATAATACATTTTAATCCTGTACATTACATTGAAACGATAATGATTCAGTAACGTTATGTTCGAACCGCTTCGGTCAATTTAGGTTCGAATTCTACTTTTTTTTTTCATTATAGAATTCGTGAGCAATTTCGCCAATGTCGCCAATTTCGAAAATTTGAATAGCCATACAAGCAACGAACAAATATAAATATCTTGTGCGGGATATGCGTCAACTGCAAGGCAATCGTCTAAATGTGCAATCGATCGTAACTTAAACTATCGGGGAAGAAAAAAATCATGATGAAAACCATAACGTGATTGTATTATTTTCATTATAAAATTACCTCATAGGACTGCCTACCACTTTCAGTTGTAGATCTGTCGTCAAGTACCTTAAGGTATGTTTCGATCTCTGCACTTGAAGGTCGGTCTGAGGCCACGTCGTGGCTAATGGTAGTGTTTAAACGTGGTCACACTGTTTGTGGTTACTATTTTGGTCTGTATTATGTAGTTTTGCAGGCATTTTACTTAATTATAGTTTCGTTTATTGTGTACAAGTGAATTAAAAATGATTATTAGGAATATGTGTTTTATTTTATTGCAAAAGAGCCTAAACATATTAGCAAGGGCATCGTAAAAGCTAGGCATGAAGATTGCATTTCATACTTTGACAAAGTTTTCTACATAGGCGGTGGCCCATAGTTGAATGCGTATAAAAAGTTTACTATTTCATCAAAAAAGTAATAATTTCTTGTTAGTATCAATATAACATTTATATTAAACTTTATTACACAAAATACTTTTACAATGTTATGGTGTTCACCTTAGTATATATAAACCAATGTATATCTATAGTATATTATATACATTAAATAGTGAAGTTTACGGACAAACGATGCAACCCTATCCAGTTTCAAAATAGAGCGGTGTTCAAAGAAAACTTTGCTTATTTAAACAACAGACGTGAGAAGTTAGTCTATGCCACGTACATTAAACATTATAATCAAAGGTGTTTTAGAAGTTAATTGTTGCATGTGAAAGAGAGATATGTGAAGCGATGATAGCTCAGCTGGTAGTGTGTACGGACGTCACGTCAAGGGAAGTGAGTTCGAATCCACTTGCAATGAGCTTGAGTTTTCGGTGAACGAAAACAGCGTGATGAAGCCGTAACACGGTGGTCGGGATTTTTCTAAGATTCGCCTACTAGCTACCACTCTCAAGTTGAAAATTAATCGCCAAATACATAGAGATGTGTTCCGGCAGTCGTACTTGAGAATCAGTCCCTTTACTAGGCTTAGGTCATAATGCTAAACCTATTAACTATAAAAAGAGGTTTAGAATATTATTATGATATACTATTTCATATTAAACAAATACTATTCTACAGATATTAAAAACAAATTCTTTAACAGAGTAAACAAGTTAGTAATTGGTGTCTCCACTATCTTCTATTTTTTAATGGCTGCAATGTCAAACTGTTTTTGATATTGATTTTGCCAATCTTGCTCTCTCTTGAGCATCCCCGTATGGTGGCTTGCCTCTCAGTGTTTTACAGAATACATTTTGGAGAGTGTGCTCAGGAACGGCACGATTTGATTCCACCAACTCCATTCTATCTGAGGACGACCAGACACCGCGAGGGTTTTCACCCTATACAGTTGATATTTCCCCGATTCGCACGAAGCGTTTTGCAGCTTCTTTTATAATGCGTACTGCAAGGGAGCGGAATTCACTACCGGCGTCTGTTTTTCCTATATCGTACAATCTGGGAGTCTTCAAACAGAGAGTGAACAGGTACTTCCTGAGTAAGCGCGTTCCATCATAGACCACATCGTTACTTACCATTAGGTGAGATTGTGGTCAAGCGCTTCTTGTTGAATGTAAAATAATAGAAAAATCTTAATACTTAAAACATAATAAATGGCGGATCAGTGCTACCATGTATGGAAACTTCATTGATCCATGTAATATTCAACGAATCCTTGCCATAGGCTTGGGGTTTCGTTCGAGGAACATATCCTGAAGAATTAATAATTTATTATGGTGGTGGACCGCCTTCCGATGCCCGGTTGACGAAACTATCATGTATAAGTTAAAGTCTGTCGTTAGGCACCATCTATGTATGAGTGATGTGAATTGTTGCACTTGAGAGCTTTTACCATCTACGCTGCCTGTGTTACTCAGGTTACATCATCATTTTAAATAAAGTGAGATATAGGCCAATCACTAGGTAAACCTGTAATTGATGAAAATACGCGCTTGTGAAGTATTATAGATAAAAAGTATTATATGTCCTTTTCTAAAAGCTAATTGGCGTCTATGCCAAGATTCGTTAGAACCTGTCTAGCCTTTTAGGCACGACTCAAGGATAAACGTTCAAATAAGGTATAACAATCGTTTGTTTTAGAATTTTTATTGAACAGTCTCACATATACAGAATATAAAGGAAAACTTAGTTACGAGAATTATGTAATTATATGTATATTCTAAGCAAATAGATTACCAAAATTTTTTTTGTATTTCTGTCATATTAATAAGCTTTGTAGCTATTTTTTATATTTAAGGTTTAGCGTTATGGCCACGATCTTACTTGATGTTAAGTGACAATGCGGCCCAATATGTTTGACACGATAAGTCTAGTGGAGGAACTGGCTCTGAAGTGCAACTGCCGGAACACACTATAGGTATTTGACGACAGATTTTTAATTTGATGATGGTAGCTAGCCAGGTGGGCAATAGAAACCTTATCACCATGCTATTGTTTCATCACAATTTTTTTCCTTCTAACTCGAGCATATTGCAGGGATTCGAACTCACGTCCATTGAAGCGGCGTTTGTACACGCTATTTTGTCTTTAAGATTATATTACCCGTAGACTATACTTCTTACTTCTCCAAAACAGCATTTTTAAAACGTTTTTATTTCTTCTTACATTTAACCTCAAGAAAATTAATTTGTGATGTAATGAAAGAGCAATTTAATGTTACAAGCAAAGTCTTCTAGAGAATCATAATAATATTACTATATTTAATCTTTTTGTACTATTTTTGTAGATAATGTTCTATGCATTCCCATTCACTGTTCGTAACATGTTCAAGAAACAAAAACAACAGAAACCGCTGATATTTCGCTTTTATTAAAGTTATTGTCTGCGCCCGATCTCATATCGTTACGAGTGAGGCTTTTTATGACATATGTCATACGTAATTGCTTAGGAGCGGTAGCATCCCTCGGGCTCCTTTAGCAGTTTTTGATGCTTGCTAAGCGATTTTAATCTTTATACCATGAAAACGGCGACAATTGTTGAAGCTTATAATATTATACTATTATATTCCTAATTAGGGTAGTTAATTAGCTCCCTGATTAATTTAATCTTGGTCGATTTATATTTTTATGCTTATATTTTGTTTAATATCGATAATTTTTAACACGATGTTTTTCGAAATTTTTGATACGATGATAGCTCAGTTGGTAGTGTGTACTGTGGCCGCGTCAGGGGACGTGAATTCAAATCCACCTACAATGAGTTTGAGCTTTTGGTGAAGGCAAACATCATTATAAAACCCTAGCCTGGTGGTAGGGCTTCTTCTAATGACCGCGTGGCTAGCTGCCACCTTCAAGTTGAAAATCTACCGCCAAATTCCTACAGGTGTGTTCCGGAACTTGCACGTCTTGGGCCATTTCGTTATTTAACATCAGGTGAGATTGTGGCCATAACGCTAAAACCTAAACTATATAAAAACATGTATGTTTACGCTTAAAGTACACTTGACAGATAATTGACTAAAGACGCTCTGTACTACAAATATGGATAAGAACCTTTTGCTTCCTTAGTTGTAGGTTATCATGACGATAAATATTTATATGAATTCTTCTCCTTTTTACCACTCATTTGTTTTTGTTACTTGTCACCAAATTTTCTGCCGGTGATTATAGTTACCAAAATTATGTAAAAAACAGTAACAAAACAGTATGAACCATTATGTCAATTACTACCAAATCCAATATAAGGACGTTTTTTACATATGTGGTAACCCTGTGTGGTAACTATGTACAAATTTTAAAACTCATTCTTCCTTTGTCTAACGTATAGCTACGTCATAGTATAACAGTAGTGGAAAAAACAGAGTTATGCGTCCTACTTACTCTTTCGTTTTATTAAACGTTATATCGTATTGCGCCCTCTAGTCATGTGCCAAACAGCTGCGCCTACCGACTTTTTACAAACTCCAACTTTTGACCCCACTTCACTTCAATTATTCATATGGGAATCGGCTTTTTATCGGCAACCTTTTTTACTGAAATTCAAACCTAATACCATACGTGAAAGGTTATTATTCAATTAGTTATTATTCCTGTGACCGTAATATTAATTGTTTGGACCATTAATGAAATATTATAATAGATTTTTTCTTAATGTTCTATTTTTGTTTTGCAAACGCAGTTGAACAATGATCAATTTTAAGTAAAATATGTACTATACATATAACTTCTTCTGTGGTTTGTTACTTTCCTAGAAGATCAAACATTTCGTAATCTCTTATATTTCGTAAACACAGAGTAACTACAATTATCCGTACAAAATAGAATCCTTCTGATTATTTTTGGAACGAATTAAAATGCATAGTGAATTTCCTGGTTAATTATATTATTAAGGTAAATTCTGTAATTCAAATTTTACAAATTTAGACTTACCTATACCATAAGTTTAGATAAGCCAGTTAAGTTTAACATAACTTTAGTAGGTGTACAAAATACTGATTATATTTAACTAGTATTGTGTTATTTGCTCTGACTTCTTGCAATTTTCTGTGATAATAATTATACGGGAAAGATCTGTAATTTTAGTAAAAGTACTAATCACAACAGGGTAAGCTAGTTCATGTCTTTACAAAAAAAACTGCAACGTTTATTATACATTTCTTTTTTAAATCTCTATATAGTTTAAGTAACATAGTTCCTGTTATAAGTACGTATTTTTAATTATCAAATTATTTTAAGATAAGTTAGGACTGTGGCAATGTTTAGGTACTTCAAGAATTCATCAGCAAAGCTGAAATATTTAGGTCTTCCAACATTTCTTTTATTGGGTCACACGCTTCTCTAATGTTTCTTGTGTGGGCATTCCGCGCAGATGTTCGCATGTTGTCTTTATTGCTTTACTTATAACGGAAATAAGTGTTATTAATTTTTTCATTACCTCTTAACAATTTATTAATTCACTAGCTGTGTGTGCGGCTTAGTTCGCGTTGAACTAAAATTTTATTTCATGATTTTTGCTCGCTTTTTTGTAACTTTTTCAATAAAGTTTTGCTCCTATTGGTGGTAGCGTGATGATGCGAGCTCTATTATATACAAAAAGAATTGTAACCAGATTAGTAGTTCCTAAGATTAGTGTGTTCAAACAAACAAACAAACTTTTCCGCTTTATAATAATAAAAACATAGATATAAGTAATAGCGGTGTATGGATTACTTCTAAATGATTAAAATGTATCTTAGGTTATTATCTAGTAAA
The DNA here is from genome assembly GCA_039707435.1 of Actias luna. NCBI lineage: Eukaryota > Metazoa > Arthropoda > Insecta > Lepidoptera > Saturniidae > Actias > Actias luna. The sequence goes on along the minus strand of JAZHAC010000006.1, from coordinate 6,522,098 downwards.
ATGCAATTGCACTAGTTCACAATTAAGTTTTTTTATGTCACTCTTTAGTCCAGTTGATTACTGCAATATATATCCTTGTGTGATTTATAGAAACTGTTGGTATATTTGAGTAAAGCCATGTTAGTTTAATATAGTTTTGAATAAAACATCCCTACTAAATGTATCAGTACGAATAAAATATTCTAAAGCAATATGTATGTTTTTGGATTTTCATAATAATATCTAATGGTTAAAATTTGTTTTCATTTACAATGTCTTATATTCCTTGTTCAAAGTACACTTTTAACTTTGTATTGTTATGAACAAAATGATCTTCTTGATAAATTGTGGGCTGTAACCAAAAGGAAGGAAACGATGAAAAACTTTAGGGAATTGTTTTCAAGCGGTTCCCTTTATAATTCGGATATCGTGTTCGCTTGTTACCAAAAATATGGCCTAGATAAATTCTCAAGTTGAAGAAAAAGTTGTGTCAACAAGTTTTGCAACTCGCGGAAAGGTTTTCCGAACAGTAATTAGGTATACAAGTTGAGCTTAACTTATGTTTGCGTTCATGAAAGTATTTTATAACTTTCATTAAACAGTTTTACCTAATATGCTTGAATTGTTTATTTGGTGTAATTAATAATAGATTGATTTTTGTTACTTCGATTGTGTTGCATTGCTATTGGCAGATGATGTTTTAGTCATTATTTAGTTTCTTATACACATCGTATAAACGCATAATTTAGCATTAATTAATTTATTAAATTTTAACCTTAAACCTTATCCTCACTCCTCCATGCGTGTCGTATATTTAGAAGAAGACAAGTTTTTGCTTTAAATATTAATAACTGATAAACTAATCATTACGTTAATGAAACTTTTTTTTTATTTCGAATTAGCTGCGCTTGCGGCTTTATTCGCGTGGAATTAAAATTATATTTAATTATTTTTGCATTTTGTAACTTTTTTCAATACAGCTTCGCTCCTGTTGATGATAGTATGATGTTAAATAGCCTAAAGTCTTCCTTAATGATTGTTCTATTAAATACAAACAAAAAATTTCAAATCCGTTTGGTAGTTTTTAAGATTTGAAACCAACAATCTACACCGTTTTATAATATTAATATAGATTAAATATTCACTGTTACAATATATGCATTACCATATTTTAAATTCCATATTTATCTAGTAAATAACATAGTGTAACTAGCCGCTTTCAGTAGTTTACGTTTCAATGAACGGTAGTGGCTCTGAAAGCTAAAACCCAATGTGTCAAATTCCGACGCACTGCGCGCACTGAATGAACTGGATTAAACCAATTTGCCTCCTCTACCTTACATCGCTTCATAGCATCATAATAGACCACTGAACGTTTGTGACTATTTGTCTCACTCTAATTACTTGAGAGATCTTAATTACAACCATCCGGCCCGTTTGATTGGTACCCCGCATTGTTTGTATTCTCAGCTAACAGGACAATTGCAACTGCACTTAGTCACGGGGGCCGTGGGGTTAATAATACCTACCCGATGTTGTATAGATGTCGATGACCTTTGACACGTGATACTAATTGATTTCAGATGGTTTGCTCGACGAAACATTACACGGTTCTGTATCGTGTCCGATGTAATGTAGATTGCTTGATCGATGTCTGATTGCTTGATTATTGTGCCTATATTATTTATATAATATGCATGTAAGTAATAATGAAAATTTATGTTGTTGCAATATTAAACAAGCATACAGTCTGCAAGTACTATATAGTTCAACACTTTTGTAAGGCAATTTAAAAGTACGATTATTCTGAAAATCTATTTCTTGTCCACACAGTTATTATCTATTATAGGAAATTAACTTCAACTTTTTATTCTTTTGCGGTGAAGTCACAGTATTGGCTCTGATGATAAGCAAAGCAAAGAAACAATTGCGACCACTGACTGTTATGCTGGTCTGTAAGCTTCTCGGCAATAGAATTTACACTGGCATATTCCGAAAAGTGTCATCTCTAAGCTTACTGCTATCATTTTTAATATATCATGGTCGCTACAATGCCTACAATGAATAAAAAGCATATGCTCTTGTGGTCACTCTGCATAAATTTAGCTAATGTCTTCTTTGAGAGGTTTCTGCTACTCAGAAAGCTACATTGCAATTCTGCAAATACAGTAGGCTCTAAATTGCAGGTAGATATTTTTACACAGCATTCCAAATCCCCGTTTGATGAGTATATAATCATATCCGCTTTAGTCAAAAATTGGTATTTTTTTAAATAAGTACACCAAATTGTAGTCAGTTTGGACTGAAGCATATTTGCTTTTATACCTCACTACAATTTGGTGTATTTACTTACAAAAATACCAATTTTGTAATCATATAATGTATGTACATACACCGAAATTACAAACATGAATTGTCTATCGTAAACTTGCGGCGAAATTGCCAAGTTTCTAATTTCGCTCGTTATATGCAATCGAGCAGTACAAAGCTATTACCTATGTAGTAGTCGTGAGCCGGTCTTTAAGTCTAATAGACATAGATTGCTCCTCATTACCTTTAACTGCATCTACCGTATGACTGGTTTATCATTACTCGTAAACAGTATATCGACTATTGTTGAACTCTAATTAGATAGTTTTTTAAACGTATTAAGCTTAGAGACTAGTGCAAATAATACTTCAAGGCACCTGTTTTGAAAGTGTAATATTGAATTGAGCAGTATTCAGAAATGGAGTTCGTGGCGATGATAGCGTAGTGATTGCGTTTTAAGACACCAGTGTGAATCGGAGTATTGATTGAAATCCAGTAATGATTATGACCTTTTGATGGAGAAAAACGTTATGATTAATTCTTATCAAGAAAGAAAATAAATCTTTATTACAATTTTTTTATGGGATTGGCTTTTCTAGGCAATTTCATCAGTGTCAAGTAAGAAGGACTTTCTAAGCAATTAACAGACACAAAGTAACAACCAATCTCAGAACAATTATTTGTCAATGAGACAAATAACTGTCTTGTTTGGAACTTGCACTCACAGCACTTTGGCATGATAGCTACAACGAGGCAACTGCTTTATCCGCTAGGCCGACTGTGCAGTCTATTACAATATTACGTATTACATTACAAGAATTGCATAGTGCCCGCACTACAAAATTCTGTATAGTGGGAAACCTACAAATACCTAGTTACACTAATATGAAGCGATGATAGCTCAGTGATCGTGTGTAGGAACGGCCGCGTAAAGAGATGTGTGTTCGAATCTAACCACCTACAATATGCTTGAGCTTTTGGTGAAGGAAAACATTGTAAGGAAACCATAGCATTGTGGTAGGGCTTTTTCTGATGCCCGCCTGGCTAGCTACCACCCTCAAGTTGAAAATCTACCTCCAAAATACTATTTGGTGTGTTCCGGCAGACCCACTTGAGAACCAGTCCCTCCTATAAAGGCCGGCAAATGGGTGGCGGTGAACATTGCTCGTTTGCCCGCTATTACTTAAAAAAAGTTTCGTAAATGCGCAGAAGCATGGTGGTAGAATGTCTAGGTCAACACGTGCAATTTGAATAAATGAGAAATTTGTAAAATTCTAGTTGTACCTGCGATCAGTTTGATTGCAACTAAAAAGATTTAATAATATCTGTCCGCTTTTGTAACGTCTTTTGATATAGCGTTGCTCCTATTATTAATAGTGTGATGTTAAATAGACTAAATCCTTACTCAATGATTACTCTATCAAATAGAAAACATTTTTTTAATTCCAACTTGTAGTTCCTAAGATTAGCATGTTCAAACAAACAAAATTTTCCACTTTATAGTATTAATAAAATATAAGCTGATATGCTATAAACATTTCTAAGTATCTTCAATTCTATTATAAGCTACTGGAATAAGTTACATGAACTAATTTTTGCAGCATCATATCGTATTTCTGGAACTAAAATGTTCCTATATTTATATGCCTGCGCTATTATTGTAAGCGACATGTCGTGTACATTAGATGCTTGAAGTATATAGTTTATGTAGATAGAAATTATATTTTAGACGGAAAATAATACGAGTTTATTCTACAATAGATTATTATGAAAAAAGGTTAAGATTTGTTGTACGTATTGTTGTTTATTGTTTAGTAATATGAACAGTACATATGAACTGTTGAAGTTTACAAGACCTAAAGTAACTGCACTATATCACTTAAATTGATTGCTTAGTCCTATACCTTTAATTTGCCTCAGAAGTTTTTTAGCCAACAGTTGATGAAGATTACTTATTTAGAGAATAGAGATACGTTTAAGTGGACCACATCGACATAATTGGTGCTTTGGCACTTCGTGTGAGCTATCGTCGGTCTGGCTAAGTTGGTAGTGTGTACGGACGCTGCATCAAAGGACGTGTGTTTAAATCCACCTGCAATGAGTCTGAGCTTTCAGCGAGGGAAAACATTGAACGGTGGTCGGACTTTATAATGCCAACTAGCTAACTACCAGCTACAACCACTAGCTAGCTCTCAAGTTTAAAATCTGCGGCCAAATTCCTATAGGTATGTCCTGGCAGTTGTACTTAACAGCGAGTACCTCCACTAACATAGCGTACTCACTTTAAAAGTATAAAAACACCATTGCAGAATCTGCAATATCTTATGCGAGGGTTTGACCACATGTCTTGTTATGAATGTCACAATAGTGGCCAGTGCTACTTTAAGTAAAACCCGTAGCTTATTCTATAATATACAACCATAATAAACATGGAATCAAGACAATCAAATTGAAGAGGAGACAATATATTGTAATAGAATAACATGACTTCTCTAATTGAAACAAAGACCCGTACTCTGATATATTAAACGAGTAATAATATACCGGAATGTGATATGTCCGAGCCCATGCGACATTACAATCGAAGCACGTTAAACATTGTTACAACACAAAATAGAAAAAGTATTACACTTTCGTCAAGCCATTAATGTTCTTATAATTTATACTGCTAGGAATGTAGTTATAGAACGGTAGTTTAGCGCCGCTGAGTTCAGTATAAGCGAGGCACTCGAGGCGTATTCATCGTACGTAGCTGGAACGTTACCGAAGGGACGTAAGATTTACATTTCTTTATTATTGACATTGTTCCGATATATTTGGTGCTTGTGTTGTAAATCATTATCGAGAATGGTTTATACTGGACAGAGAGAGAAACACCAGCGGTAAAGGTGAGTGTTGACGGTCGTCGACAAAGGGGTCCCTTAACCCTACATCCGTGTCGCAAGTCTCGGACACTGTCTCGTAGTTATCCTCTCTCTGCCACATGGTGTCTTTCATCGTGTCATTATTATTGAATCGATTATTCTTCTAAAACTACTACGCTTCTGAGTTTTTCTAACAATACGGTTATTAGACTTGCAATTTATAAATATTTCTACATATATAATGAAACTGTTTGTGTGTGTGTGTGAGTGCAACAGCCGGAACACCTATATGTATTTGGCGGCAGATTTTTAACTTCATGGTGGTAGCTAGCCAGGTGGTCATTAGATAAAGCCCCACCAACATGTTTTGGTTTCATCTCGCGCTATAATCATAATAGTATCTATTTTTTAAATTAAGTATTTAGTGTCGGTAAATGTTTACATAAAAATTTTATAGTATAATATATACAGTAGACCAATTAGCGTACGTATATGCTTATTTCGCAATATTCTATAGATTTCATCTATTCTAGATAGTTCCATCGTTTACTGTTCTGCAATATTTTTCCCCGTGTTCGTGTTATGTTGATTAATAATTGATACAAAAGTTGTTTACTTTATGCTAACGCAGTTTCCTTAAAATGAAAACGCTCAAGGACTGAACAATATAATGTAAATGAAAAATAGAATACATCAACGTACTTTTAATACACAAGTATTCATTCCGCAGCATCCAATATCCCTTAGGGTATCACCCACAAAAGCCTTAGAACGTTTCAGCAGGAAAACGCTCCGTCAGCGTAAAAAACATACACAATGGCCTCGGGGCCTACAATGCGTACCATCCGCTGATCGCTCAAACCGTTTCGAAATAACAAATGAAATATTATGGCACCAGTTCGAAATGATCTTTATAACATAAAGTATGTTTCAATAATTAAGTAAAATAAAACACTGATATTTGGCGGTCATGATAGAAATTGCAAATGATATGGTTTCATGACGATGGTTTCCTTCATCGAAATCTCAGGCTCATTACAGAGATTCGAACTCACATCCGTTGACGCTTAGTATGTACACGATACCACCGAATCACATCAGATCGTTAAAGTAAATGTAAAAATCAAAATGAAATGGCGACCACCAAGACATATGAAATCCATTAGGGGTTATCGCTGTCAACCCAGCATGAAAGCCTGCTCCCATCACATGAACCATTGTTTCCATATGCCAATACATTGTCCACGACTCTGTTCACAAACCTGACTATTTCGAGACATTAATTTTGCAGTCATGATAATGTAAAATGTCAATGTGTGCAATTTGACTTGAGCTTAATTCGTATAATTTGGAGTTAACTGTAGTAAACATTCAGCACTGGGACTTTATTTTTAGTTTTGTCTTCATTCATCTCAACTTTTGATCACAGCGTCACATGATGAACCTGCACAATTACTTTAATCACGATTAGCTTACTTTTAGACTTATATTTTGTTAATTGGTTAAGCTTAAGAGTCGTAGCGTGTTCTTTGATATCTTGTCTTAGTAAATCGCCTATAAAATCTAAAATTTCATATTTGAATGGCAGTTTCAGAGATCAAACCCATCTCTAGAGTTTTATAATATTAACACATATATGTAAAAGTAATTGTGAGAATAATAAAATCAATTACTGCAGGAATCTTAAAAGAAAATACTTCTTTGGAACGAGTTAACAGTAAATCAAAGAGTTTGGAAATTCATTCCATTATATATTTTATTGTAGTTATCTAAAGTTCTTTGACTTTCGAAAACTCATATAACTTTTATGAATTCTGTAACAGGGTATAGTTTTTATCGAAACAAACTTTAATTTTTATCTGTATCAGTGATTAACTATAAGTATTAAATTAAATACGAAAATATAAACTAAAATATTACGAATGGACAGAGAATACGTTTTGCAGATAATAATAAAGGTACTAGATAAAAAACAAGTAGCTAAATGTCTATCTGGACTTAATTCTCATCGCAAGATACTTTTGTCATCTCTATCAAACCGCGAAAGGGTATTCAGAAAATTTAATTTCCGCAGACAGATCGAACAATTCCGCTTCAGTGTCGCGTTTGTGGATTGTAATTGGGTCAACTCTACGGACAATAGACTCTGACAATGTTATTATTAGTAAGTAGATTTTTAATACGTACTCCATCTTTATAGTTCCCCAATGTGTTACATGATTTTTTTTCTTCTACGACCTATTTTAGGTTTTAACACAAGGTATGCGAGTTCTTTTGCTAAACTATTCTACTGATTCCTTAGTTTAGCTCGTAGTACGAATGTATGTACTTGGATTCGATTACAAATATAGTTTATTTTATATGGGTTTCAAGTTCATTATTTATGTATGCCCGCGATTTCATTTTGTTTAGACTTTTACTTTTCCCGTTAGGCGCTAGCCCGCCCTCGGCCGCTGATACTCCAAGTCGTGACATACGACCTACACTGACAATTACTTCATCCTTGTCTAGTTTAGTTTCCGATCTAGATTCTGTATGGCAAGTAATCCACTCCAAGGGCTATACTGGAATAATATAACTTTCTTAAGACTATCAAATATAAAATCAGTTTTTCTAATCTGACTGGTAATTCCGGTGATTTAGTTGCCAATCTGTAAAAAATAATCTCTTGAACTGTTTAATATTAGTATTATCGTATATAATCAAAAATACGTGACTGCTGTAAATTCTATATATTATGACAGTCTCAACAGATCAAATAAAATAAGTAAGTTTACATAGCTAGGAATAGTGTCTTTTCTCTTTAAACAAGTATTAACGATCATTGGTGTTCTTAGATTGTAATAGGGTACATTATTGTTTAATATTTCATACTTATATATGAAAACATAAACGGTCAAAACCGGATATAAAAATATCGGTTACAACGTCGAATCGGTTATAACGAATAAATGCCAAGGTCCCGAACGAATCGTCTTAAAAATAATAATTTAAAAAATGTGTATTGCTTTTAACGACTATCCGATATAACGTTTTAAGCTATACGGTCCCTTCAATGATTTTATATCCGGTTTCAACGGTATTACGTCGTATATTCAAAAATACCAACGATATAAAAGTATAAAGTACCTACAATATCAGAGGTTAAATGTATATATGTATGGACATTTAAATCATCAAGAGTATTATTTCATTTTATCTCAATTTTAATTCAAATGAAACGAATCGATTGAACTCAACTCTTCGTATTAATCCACTCAGAATAAAACCCGTTAATTGTAAAATACAAAACAAGACTATTAATCATGGATACATCTCTGTTTTAGCGAGTAATGAATCGAAAAGATTAAGACTCGGATCTAAGAGGGAGGAATCTAATCAGCGCTTCAATTTACACAAATCGGTCCGACCACTCAAACGTGTGAAGTAAGAATGTCTTCGTTAATCTAACCAATAGATTATTCTGGCGGGTTAATAAAGACTGGCACAGGATCTTTTGCGCCGCCCGAAGAACTTGATCAGACGCCCAAACTGACACTGTGTCTATACACCGTGATATTACCGACTCTAAAATGTACCCGTTACGTATCTTTCCGTGTAGATGGAATACGTTGTCTGTGATTCTCTAGAATTATAGATTTGATTTCGGAGGTGTAATAAACGTCAATTAGAAACGGAATGCCGATATACCGCGACAGGTTTCAGTTATGTAAATCAAGTGTCTAATTTAATCTTACACCTTAATAAGTAAATAGCGATTTAATTAAATATATTCTTGAGGAATTATTTTAAATAATACTTCAATTTTTTTAGTACATAGTTTATAGGCTCACGTTTATAGTGTTAGTAATTTAGCATTATGGCTAAATCTTACCTGATATTAAGTAACGTTACGGCCTAGCCGCTGAATACACTAAACTTGTGGAGAGACTGGCTTTCAAGTGTAACTGCCGGAACACTTATACGTATTTGGCGGCAAATTTTCAACATGAGGGTGGTAGCTAGCCAGGCGGGCATTAGAAAAAGCCTTGCAAACATGCTATGGCTTCATCACTATGTTTTCCTTTGCCGAAAGCTTAAGCTCATCTCACGTCGTTTGACTCGTATCCATACACACTAACGCTGAGCTATCATCGCTTCGCTTATTCTTTATATAGAGTTTCATAATTTTTTATATACAGTTTTTGCTTGTTCTTCGATAATTCTATTTTATTAGGTGTCTACATATTGGATGTATATACTTATACATATCATTTCTAATGCAGTCTATGCATATCTTCTTCGGTTTTCCTCTACTTGTACATCCATACACTTTCCTAGCTATATGGCTTTCATCTAGTTATAATCGCGAATCTTTGTTCGTTTTCCGGCAGTAGCCCAAGCCGAGGTTCGGCCATTCTGGGACCCTTGCGCACGCTGCCTCGGGGCTGAGTGCCCTCAGTATTCGCCCCAAAAAGTTTGGTGAAGCTGTCAAAGCCCTTACGGCAACAGTAACGGTCGAAAAAAAATGTGTCAGGTGAAAAAAAAGTGACTTTCATCTCTTCATAATATGCCTATACCTATTACTGCTCAGTTTCTCAGTCACTAGTGCTATTTTCATATGTATATTTTCAAATAGACACATTCGTAAGTCATATTAATTTATATCAAATATGTTTATCTGGAGACTAATGATAAATGTATATGCATAAATGTCAAAAATATGTATTTCTAATTACAACTATAATTAACGCCCTGCGCTCGATTATTACTGTATTTTTGATAGAATTACATGACAATAATCAACACGATGCATTGGTTATGTTAAATAAACTAAACTTAACTCTGTACTGGATTTAGTTAATACAGCTCTCTGTTAGTGTAGAACGTCTCAACTCTCAAGTGCCCTGGAGTCGGTCGTCGACCTCATAAGTGATCCAAAGTGTAAACTCTAACTTAATTTATTCAATCTCTATGTGGGGTCAACTTATAAATAATAAAAATAAATATGAAATCGAATGATTTATGTTATTGCAAGTGTACGGCATTTTATCAGAATGTATAAATATTTTGGTATCATACAACTGTCGTTAAATGAAATATATTTGATGCAAAAGTACATTATTATATACTATCTGTGCCCGCGACTTCGTGTGGAACTAAAAATTATGGAATATTTTTTCTCTTTTTTGTAACTTTTTTCAATACAACTTTGCTCCTATTCGTGGCAGCGTGATATTAAATAGCCTAAAGCATTCTTTAAGGATTGCCCATTCAATAAAAAATCAATTTATGCAATCTGATTGATAGTTTTCTAGATAATCGCATTCAAACAGATAAACAAAGTTTTGCGCTTTATAATATTAATGTAGAGGTAAATTTGGTTTTCGAAGTAACTTGACGTAACTTATTGCGTCATTAAAGTGTCTTTTCAGTATGTAATAAATAATTATTTATTGCACAAATTCGTCTAAAACAAGATAATAAGAACACGTGGGTGTGCCCTTTACGACATTTTGGTATGATCATGTCTGTTATGTTGTCTTCTATCGGTAAAGTGTAAAATTTATAATAATTACTATTATTCGTTTTTTTTTTTTAACTAATTAAATAAACAGCCGAAATTGACCATCATTTTTTGAAAACTGTTTTGTGAATTTCTAAAGTAAGACCGCTAGTGTCATGTAAAAACTGCATATTTTACCTTTATGGGGATTAATAAGTGTCGAAATTGCAACTTACACTATATTATGTTTGTCAAAATTCAAGTATATTGCTTAGCTGGTAAGCGGTTACTTTCAGCAAAGTACCTACGATGCATAATAAATATAATCAAATTAAATAGGATTCTTATATGCATTTATAAAGTCTTAATATACGGATCAATATGAAACAATGGTGGGAGCTTTTAGCATATTTAAGCAAATTTAATCGGGCATAATCTTGATTTTTAACCGTAAATCTTATTCATAATACGAATTTTTTAACAAATTGAAGTGTTTCACAATTTTGTAAACCATAAAGCAAATTCTCTGGCATCGTTAAGAGTTTCCCAGCAATAACCCTTTACAATGTGAAAAGTTAGTCATACAATGGAGTTGTTGTGGATCGGGTAAACAGTGGGATGGAGAACGGGCGCCGGCACGGTTGGCTGGCTGCCCCCCTTCGGTTGGTGACACACGAACCGACGTTTTGTCCGAACCCGCTTTCTCGTTTTTGTCATATTACTGTGCAGAGTCTCTTTCATTCCGAACTGCTACATTGATCGCGTTGATTACTACCAGTATCAACGACGCGATTGTTACAGAAATTGGTTTTTTAAACGATAAAGAAATTTTTCAATCTATTTTTATATTCCAATGACTAAGAAATTATAATTACATTTGTGAATACATTAATATGTATCCACATCTATAATAATATTATAAAGCGGAAAAGTTTGTATTTCTAAAATTCTTTGAAACTACCAGTCGGCTTTCATTTTTTTTTTGTATTTGATAGTGTAATCATTGAAGCAGGTTTTAGGCTATTTAACATCGCTCTGCTACCAGTAGTAGCAATGCTGTATTTAAAAAAAATACAAAAATTGCCAAAAATTATTAAATAGTCTTAGTATTACGCAAACGAAGTCGCAAGCACAGCTAGTTTAAAATAAGTAAAGATTGACATTTATGTCCACAAAATTAATATTAAAAAAAAAATCAAATCATATTTAAACACCATGTTAAAAGTAAAATCAATTCTTATATCAGGTAGACCAATGTTTCATTCAATGCTTGAATTCTTAAGCGCAGCGTTGATAGCCAGTGTCGTATATTTCAAATTCATGTTTGGTATAAACGCCGCTTTTGCAAATATCCTTCGAACACAGTCTGGCGGCTTGTTTTTAAAAAACTGTTCGACTTGCAGAATACGTTATAATCGGATCATAAGATTTTATATAGGGGAATGAAGGTTTGATCTGCTTATTTAGATACTTATCTCTGCAATGTGACGTTATTGATAGAAAAAGCATTAAAAAAACTGACTGTCTCTTTTATCGGCTTCCTTGAAACGTGTCAAATATAGTCTTCGCTTTCAGTAAAATTAAAGCTATAAATGTTATATTGGTCAAATAGTGTTCGATATTTGAAGCGACCGCTATCTTTTGGCAAATTGATAACAGATACAAAGGAGTTCCTCCGTGGAACCTTTTTCAGTCTCCCGTCAAGTCCTGTGCAACACAATACCGGTTCCACGGTGCCGAGCCTTTGAATTCCGACGTAACAAATGGTTGCGATCACCGATATCGAAAAAAGTAAAGAAATAAAAAGAGTTTAGGCAAAGTTTAATTTCCGCTCGGTTGCCGTCTGCACGAATTTAGAGAGCAAATTTTTTTTGTACAAAAAGGAAACTTTTTAATCGAATCGGTAAAGAAATGAAATATCGATTTCTTATCGAAAATGACCTTGTGATTAAGGGTCTTTGGCGAGGCTTAGCTTGTCAGATAATGTGCTATTAAGCGACGATAGCTCAGTGGTAATGTGTACGACCTCCGCGTTAAAGGACGCGAGTTCGAATCCTTCTAGAATGAGCTCGAGCTTTCGGTGAAGGAAAACATTGTGAGGAAAACATAGCATGGTAGTAGGGCTTTTCTAATGCCCGCTTGGCTAGCTACCAGCCTCAAGTTGAAAATTGCCGCTAAATATCAATAGGTGTGTTCCGGCAGTTGCACTTCAGAGCCAGTCCCTACACAGGTTTAGCGTGTCTACCAACTTGAGCGGTATCGTCACTTAAGATCAGGTGGGATTAAAGCCATAACGCTGAACCTTAACTATATAAGCCTTAATGACTGCTGTATCAAATACAAAAATATTCTTTAGAATCCAACTGGTGTCTGGAAGTTCCTAAGGTCAGCGAGCTCAAACAAAGAAAAAAACCTTTCCGCTTTATTATATTAATATAGATTACAAATGCAGGTATCACTATAAAGCTATTGGGAGTGCCAATCGGAAGGCTTACTACAAACATATAGGTGACTGTTTCACGCTTCGATGCTTCCAACGCTGACGGTGGCAGCCTTATCTGCAGCGAACGTGTAATAAATCGTACCCGCTTTTTACTCCATTCATATAGTCGTTCCAAGTACTAAGTATTTATAGTAATAGCTGATATGAATCAAGTTATTACTTATTTTGTTATGCCATTAAACATTGCAGTAACTATGATTGTAAAAATGTATCAATAATTTAGATGAAAGTAATTATTATTCTATGTACTTATAAAATATGCCTACAAAATTAATTATCAATGATTTTAAGCAAATCTAATACAGCTATTTATACAGGCATACATATATAGCAAGTCACAGGGGCGCATATGTTTAAAAATAGATAATTCAAGCCTAACGTTTAAATAATTTAAAGTAAGTTTAAATAGTTTAATTATATCGACGTCTACGTAGTGTGGTTTATCATAATTTTATAGTAAATTACAATTAGACCTTTTTTATAGATTGCAGGTTCAGCGTTATGGCCATAATCTCAAGTGATCTTAAGTAACGATACGGCCCAAGTTGGTGGACACGCTAAACCTGTGAAGGGAGTGGATCTTAAGTGCAACTGCCGGAACGCATCTATTGATATTTGGCGGAAGATTTTCAATTCGAGGGTGGTAGTTAGCCAGACGGGTATTAGAAAAAGCCCTGCCACCATGCTATGGTTTCCTCAAGATGTTTCACCGAAAGCTTAAGCTCATTGTAAGTGTATCGATTCGAACTCACGTCTTGACGCGGCGTTTGTACAAACAACCACTTAACTATCATCCCTTGAAACCTAAGTAAAATCCGTAAATAACAGTACAAACCGGGACTTTGTAAATGGACCTACAGGACATTATCTACACAGTTAACCACACCAAAAGACGGAACAATAATAAAATTCAAATAAGAATTCTAAACATCAATTCATTCGCTATTAAAGACGGGATACATGATCCGGATATCAGTTTCGTTTATTGTTTGAATGCTGATGGCATAATTAATGTGGAAGGTGCTTCGGATGTCGTGCGTGATATGAAACATTACCTTTTAATCGTGTTACACTTGTTATTATATTGTATAAATTCTAAATTATATCATTAATGGAGTAATTTCATTTGTTTATTTTCGGACTTTTATCTTATTGGTAATGATGTCGTGATATAAAATCGGATCAACATTTGTTTGACTGTCATTATGTGTCGGAACGGTATCGTTCTCATGCGTTTTTTAGAGATTATGGGTTAAAAAAAAACATAGATGTGACTTTGATATACATTTCAATAAGTTTAAATCGACTTCAATCAATTTTGAAATAAAATATCGATTTTTTATACCTAAATGACTATTTTTGTGCCACCTCCAGAATTGATGACTTTTAATTGATTTTTTGTGTACTATTCTTTTAGAGCTATCTTTTTTTACAAGAACTAAACTTTTTACTTACGAAACACCACATATCTATATAAATATGTATGTGTAAAGGGTTTTCTGTAACAGCAATGTTCCTCTTGGTGTTTTCGGTAATCTAATGTAGGTGTCAAAACATTGATGTTTTCCAGCATTAGTGTACATGATTGTTTTGTGTTGTGCCTTTTTTGGGTTATACCTGATACACTAAATACTTGGCAATTAAGTTTTTACCGTATATTTGCACACTTGACATTGGTGAAGTTGTCGACATAGGCAGAGACCATAGTATAAAAAACGAGCTGTATATCGATAATTGATTGTAACGGGAAATTTATATTTATGAAGCAATCTGTTCTACTGTGGTTGGGTTATACCATGATCTGAACTGACTCGATCACGATCTATGTAAGAGCGATTTCCGGGTAAAGATCTTATTGGAAAATTATTAGTACCAAGCCATTGTATCTTTTCTAAATATCGTCCGAAGACGAGACAGTTTGACGCATACGTGAGGAAGTTAAATCTCACGATGCGACACGTCAGATAAATATTTGTCCGACCTTACGTATATCTAATGGGAGCATAGTTTAAGAATTGTAATATTAAGTACCTAATTGACTTTACTAATCTGGCATAGTTAAAAAACAGATAAATGAATGATTACTGTCGAGGGTCACTAAAATACTCATAAAACCTAAAAGAGTTATATTTCGACTACGTACAAAGTATATCGAGAGTTTGCACGTATCTTTTGAAACATTGTGAGTTACATACAGTCAGGATCGAGAAAATACAAAAAAACTTTTAAAGCCATTTAAATTAGTGAAAATTTTACTGCCTATAAAAACCCAGCGCTCGGACACATCTTTTACAATTTGGAAGATTTGCATAACCTAATACAATATTTTTACACTAAATTATGGATAATTATATGTCTTTATTTTTGAAACAAACTTAATTTTAAATCTGTGTAGCTAATATAGTATTAAATTACGAAATACGCATCTCCATTAATCGGACGAATTAATTCAAGAACTCCTTACCTTTAAGATTTTTCTTAAAGTAAAATATTACAAGTCTCGTCGAACTCTATATTCTTTAAAATAATGAGACGAACTTCTTAGTAAACCATGGATTCACCGTACAGGTGCCTGGTCCATCTTGTGGCAGGAAGCGAATCTCCGAGTAGTTTCCGTGACTTATGACACGAATGTAGGTTTAAGGAGCACCTTTCCGACGGGCGACAACACTCACTACTCGTGACTCAACTTCACTACTCGTGTTTCTCTCCCTACCCAGCCAAATTTGATAGGAGACAGCTAGCGCAGGTTTAGAGGCATGTTCTAGTACAGAACCCACTGCAGTCCTAGACAGGCCAAGAACTGTTAGAAGATTATCGAGAGATTTAGCTGGTATACCTCTCGCTCCCACTTTCGCTGCGAATAAATTCACCACGTATCCATTCCTATTCAGGTCATTTAGTAGGTCGTAGTATTTGTTTGTTTTTATAGCTTGTTTCTAAGGCAAGTTTGTTTCCCATGGGACAGTGAGCTCAACTAGTACTATGTGTTTAATTGTTCTAGAATAAATAAATATATTCGGCCTGGAAGTCGAAGCTCTAACATCCTCTGGGATAATATAGTGCGTAGAATTTTGAATGAAAAGGAATAAAAATTGTAAATTTGTTAACTACAGAAATTAAAATACAAAATTTTTTTTTATACTTTTTGGTTTTTTTATAGAGTTTGATTGTAATGCTGATTTTACTGAATTATGTAGGCATAAATAATAAGATATGATAGGCCTTATCAGATAAGTTACCTAAATCCTTACTAATATTATAAATGCGAAGATGAGTTTGTTTGCTATGCTTTTCCATCTCAACGAATGAATCGATTTTGATGAATTTTGGTATAGAGATAGATGGGAACCTAGAGACGGTGATAGGCTACTTTTTTCTCGAAAAACTTATTGAAAGTAGGGGTAAACTTTCTATGAAGCTTTTTATTGCGTGATCTGATTTGTTACATTACTGAGAGTACACCATCACACCGCATACCATTCGTGCCCCTCTCACACGTTAAGTACACGGTTCTGTAAGGGATTACCCTCGCGGCCCTTGAGCTGCTTGGCCGATGAGGTCGTTGTTAGGATCACTATATTAGTAAGACAGGACCTGTTGGTTAGTCAGGATCGTGAATCTTTTTATTTACCGGCAGCAGCCCAAGTCGAGGCTCAGCCGTTCTGGCACCTTTGTGCCCGTTGCCTCAGGGCTGAGTGCCCTCAGCACTCGCCCCAAAAAGTTCGGTGAAGCTGTCAGAGCCCTCGGGGCTAACAACGTATGTCAGTTCGAAAAAAAATGAACGAGGTAAAGTTACTAAGCAAAAAATAAACACGTTTCTGCAATAAAAACTATAGATATTTCATACTCGCATACCCTATCGTTGTGGGGAGTTTTGTGCCTGCGTCTGACCACTTTTTATAAATTATTATGACTTTTATTTTGTTTCTAGTTCCCTGCGTAGTTGTTATAGCAAATATTACACGAATATGAAATATGTGATTATTGTACTATGGCCTCTGCATATGCAACTAATTTTACCATTATTAAACGGGAAATATTATCTATAAATTTATTTTTAACAAGATGGTATTAAAATCGGAGCTATTTAAAATGTATGATCGTAGTTTATATTTATAACTCACTTCACTTCTGCATAATAACGAAACTGTGTTATACAAAATACCAACAATCTAACATTATATAGAGCCAAATAAGTTATGGTTAAATGGGAAGAAAAGGATTTTGTTACAATTGTATATTTCTCGTGAATAGAATAAGTCGAGATTGCTCGATTCCATAGCTCGATGTCTAGGTCGGTTTAATTTTTTTTTCATCGTCCAAGCTGTCTCGAGCACGGGTCACCGGCGTCGGGACGAGAAATACGTGACTCTTTGTAAGGGAATGCCTTATAAATCGCGCTTGGTAGCTCGAAGCAATTGAAAAAATCAGTTAAGTAATAAATCCCTGACGGTCCTGTAACACGGGACAGGCTGATTCAATTGGTGACGTTCTCAATGTGCTTTTCATAGAAAAGGAGAAATGTAGCTTTGATCTCTATATAAAGGGACTAAAACTGTGTTTGTTTTTAGTGTCGTAACATGATATCTGGCAGATCAGTTGACGATTAAGTGCGTCGGAACTATTTTAAATTCGGTTTTTGATTTTGTAAAATTATATAGAAGGATAATCAAGGATATTAAATTCTTATAAACATATAAACGTGAATAATTTTAGAAATTTTGCCTATTAACTGAAGAACATATACAGACTGTAATTAGTTTTGTATGATAATTTATTATTATGACGGTAACAGACGATGTTCTGCTACTTCTAGTAGTCACTAAACTAGGGACCATAGTGCCATGTGTTGCATTTAGAAATACCATAAAAGTTTCTCCATTAATAAATGCATACCAGTGCTAATTGTCATGGTTTTCGGTCAAACTGTGTTAGAGTTTAATGTTTCATCCTTTATCTCGTAGGAATTCTTTTATTATACGGTATAAAATATATGTTTTATGTTGGTCCGTAAAATAAGTTATCACCTCGTCAAATTAGATGCATTAAAATATGTCCTACTACTATGTTATGATTTCATTACGATATTTTCATTCGCTGTATATGCTACCGTTGTATAATTGTCTTGTATTGCGATGAAAAATAAAACTTGACCTTGATGGTTTAGAAACCATCTTTAGTTACTTGCAGTGAGAAATAAGTTTCGATTTAATAAATTTATATTATACAATGACTGTTATGAGTGGTGTCAACATTATATTATTAATCTATAAATTTGGCTTGTTGACTTTCATCATTTATAACCATTAGGGGTATTTTGATAAAACTTTACGAAGTAGTATAACAGAAATTATAATTTCGAAAGAGTCACTATTAACTAAAAAATGATCGCTTTCAAAACAAATGAAGCCCGATATTGAATAAACATATTGTTCGTCAATTTTCCGGAGCCCGTCTGTGTGCCCATCAAAAAGGGAGAAATTTCGATTAAAAATACGAATTGATATCGTTAAAGATAAAATTCTACGCGTTACGGAGACGTCTACTGCTATCGGCAACTTGACAGTGACTGATCGCCGGCCGGGCGAGTTGCCCCCCCTCGGTCCATTTACCGACCCGACCCACCCACTAGGATCCTCGATGCCACTTCGATATTCACTTTGTTAAAAGAACATATTACCTATTCTATAAAGAATATTCTTCGAATGAAAATATGTTTCTACTTGTTGGAATAAGTAATTGGCTTATGTGCGGTCACTCTGTGAAACATATTTAATGTTCTCATATTTATATCCTAAAAATATACGTATATTTTTTCTGAATAAAGAAAGGTTTGTTTGTTGACTAAGATAAAAATAGTTTTTATATATTTCAAAGGCAATACGTACGTATATGCGTGTTAATAATGTGAAAGTAGATGATTAGCATGTTAATGCTAGAAACAAAATTTGTCGAAATGCGAAAGTAAGTTTGTTTGTTTGTTCGTTACGCTTTCACGCCTAAACCGCTGAATTAATTGTGATCAATTTTAATATAGAAATAGATGGGAACCTAGAGATGGTGATAGCCTACTTTTTATCAAGAAAAACTTATTGGAACTGAGGTAAAGAGAAAGACAAACATTGTATAAAATTTTTATTGCGTCATTCGATTTGATTGACAAAATCAATATTAACGCGAGCGAAGCTGCAGGTAAAAGCTTTTATATGAATATAAATCAAGGCACAACATGACACATCAGGATTTCGCCAAAACATCTAGGGTAACCTGTAGGTTTAACTCTACTAGGGTTAGACATGTCGCGTACCGGAGTCAGCTGGTTTAAATCCAGCAAGCGATTGTGATGGTAGAGATCTCTGTATCCGACTCTAGGCGATTGGAGTCCGTCACTATAAGTCTTTATTGGTTTGTCACGGTTTAGGATCAGCCAATGTATATATAACTACCAAGGGGGTTACAGATTCACATGATAGCGATGGAGTGCTGTCTTTGTTTGTCGTTGTTTTTGAATAGTACTATGATGACAAATCATGTACAACACTATCACTTTACCGCGCTACTAAGTGATGATAGCTCAGTGGTAGTGTGGAGAAACGCCGAGTCATGGGACGTGAGTTCGAATCCAACCATCTACAATGAGCTTGAGCTTTCGGTGAAGGAAAACATCGTAAGGAAACCACAGCATGGTGGTAGGGCTTTTTTTAATGCCCGCCTGGCTAGCTACCACCCTCAAGTTGAAAATCTGCTGCAAAATACCAATAGGTGTGTTCCGGCAGTGGCACTTGAGAGCCAGTCCCTCATGTAAATGCGGCAACGCACCTACGATTCCTCTGGTATTGTGGATGTCCATGGGAGGCGGTAATCACTTACTATCAGGTGACAAGTTTGCTCGTTTTCCCGCTATTACATAAAAAAAGTTATTCTACTAAAATAAAACAATATTAAAAAGAGTACATAATTGTTTATTGTAGATAGTATTATTTAAGGTTTATTTTGTGTTATTTTACGATGTTCTTAGTTAACTTTATTTCATTTAGTGTTTTCACAACCCTCAAAATATGACGTCCACAGTCGTTATGGTCACGATGAAAACGTCACTAATGACGTGATTATTTTTACTCATACCATGCTTACGACGACCCACCTGCGAAGGTTTAACCCTTAATTTATTCCATTTTAGACAATGATTGTAACTCGATAGCAAGTGGAACGAGAAAAAGTGCGGTCGTGAGAGTGAGCTTTGTAAACGCGAAACCGTTGTTTTTCGTCAAACAGTTTCTCAAAAAAAAATGTACGTCGATAACAGGTAAGAACCATCAGGTGACCCCATAAATAAATAAAAAATAATAATTTAGGAGGAGAGATATGCAAACCGGAATTCTATATAAAAACAAAAAATTTCGCTTTCTAATATTAACTAGATTGTACCTGCTTTAATTATTTAGTAGCTTTAATATTGGTTTTGTTGCACAAATTGCATGACGCAATAAAAAGTTTCTTACAAAGTTTATCCCTCTCTTTACCCCACTTCCAATAAGTTTTTCGCGAAAAAAGTTGTCTATTACCGTCTCCAGGTTCCCATCTAAATCTATACTAAAATCCATCATAATCGATTCAACGATTTATTCGTTGGAGCGTAACAAGCAAGGAAACTCACTTTCGAATTTATAATATTAGTAAGGATTTAAAAACAATCAAAATATATAGATACGATATATACACCTTTCTTCCATTCTTCGTCCCGGTTAAACTATTTGCAACAAAACTATAGCCAATTCAACCATACTGTTTATCGTTTAACTTACTATTTATATACTTATGGTATTGTTATGCTAAATGTTATTTCCATCTACCATTTTGGTAAACAATTGTTGCGTTATTGGTATGGGCAGGCGGTTAGCTTACAACAATAGTAAGTTATCGTCTTGTATACCGATCGGTACTAAATTTAGATTTACTTGGCTCATTTGTTATTACACACTGGCTTACCTAATTGTTCACAAATTTAGGTTTTACTTTATATATGTTAAAACTGTTTACTTTTCGAGTAAGTTTAAAAGTCGTGGACCTAATGGTCAAAAAAGCATATTTCTATCAAATTACAGGTCAAAGTCCGGTCAGATAATTTTAAGTATTGTATCAATTTTCAAGTTTCAATTCTGAAAATATGGCGGTAGGCCATTTCCAAAGCTCAGTTGATTTTTTGCGTCCCGCAAATGGAAAGTAAGCTGCTCTACCTCGCGCGTTAGGCGTAGCGTGTTATTCATCATAGACCACATCGTCACATAATAATAACTGAGATTGTGGTCAGACATTAAATCTTTAAACAAAGAAAGTAAAAGAGTGTGTATATGCGATATCATGTAACTAGTTTTCTAACGCAGTAATAACTTCAACTATTAATAAAATCATTCTTTTGTGTTAGTAAATTAATAGAAAATGAAATATTAATGATTGGTTTTTTGTTTGTTTCAGGTACCTATCAGTCGATATCAATTTTTGGAACAATGTACACAATAGAAAAAAACGAATTATTATATTATCAGTTCGATTTGCTTTAAATATAACCAAAATATATACAGCTTCTGAATAATCATAAAGATAGTTATGTTCCACAAATATGGATTTCTTGTGCTCGCTTATATGGACCCTATTTAGAATTGCATTTGTTTTAATCGATTTACGTGCGCTTAATAAATATGATAATATATAAAACTGTACAAATATTTCAAATCAAAATTCTGTGTTATAGTGAATATAAGACTATTGTGATGTCATCGTCTGAGATTTAATTTCTACATTATTTCTTAGATTGAATTGGATTACTAAGAACAATGTATGTTGTATAAATAATGAGGTTCTTATATGAATGTTTCTGCATCACAAATACATAAAAAACCGTTTATTTAAAAAAAAATATCCGTATAACCTTTAAGGTTTTTCGATTGATAGTAATAACAATAGTACATTTCCAAGAATCCGGCTAAAATCCCTGGGTATTCTCTCTGTCAGACAGCGAGGCCTCTTGTGGGCTTACAACCGAGGCCGTGGCTTACCGTCTCCTGCATTATGTCAATAGTCTAGTCCCAGTCCGTGTCGAGCCTGTATTTCCCTCTATAGCTTAATTTGATAGCTGACGTTACACAGATTTAAGTTAATTATTGGGTTTGGTTTATTAGATAAGCTTGTGGCATAGATCTAGTGTTTATATCAAATTGTATGATGGTTATTCTAACTTCCGTTGTATTTAAGTAAATTCGTTTTTGTAGATTTCACTATATTATTTTATTGAACATATATAAGTCTAAGGCTACAATCACGCATTACAAAAAGTAAGAATGTAGACAAAAAAATTGGATTGTAATAAGAAAAATTAAATAAATTCTTATCTTTAGGTGTGACAGAAACCATACTTACATAATGGAAACTTGAAAAGTAATAGGAAATGGTACCTACTACACAATATTCTTATCTCATTGTGATGGTTCCTTTAATTTTTTGTGCCGATGCTTTCATAATCACTACAAGTAAACGGTCTTTATTAAGAAATCTACATTTTATCGATTATATATAACGTTAAAAATATTAAGAATGAGATTTTATATTAAACAAAATTACGTAATTCATTTCTGAATATTCAGCACTACGTATTTAATGTATTATTTAGTACTATACAAGTGAGAAAACCACCGATATCCCCGACTCCCGTATCTCTTATAAGTGAAAAAGATATTGAGAGTTGCTTGAACTTTCGCTTATCTAGGTTTGACCGCATACAACATTCTAAAACTATTAAATCCACCTAACGTAACAGTAAAACGTATACTGCAAGAATTTTATCGTATTAAAATAATTAACATAACTAGGGAACTAACACTTTAGTTCTATTACTATTGAATTAAGTCACGTCATGCTGGCGTGTGCACAATAAATAAATATAGTGTACAGTGTATACACCGAATATAAAAGCTGCTGAGTTTGTGTTTTCATATATTATTCTTTATGAGTTAAATATTTTGTCCATAATTATATTACCTATGATGATAACATGTTAAACCTGAAGGAGGAACTGCCTCTTAAGTGAAGCTGTCAGGATATACTTATAAATGTAGAGTCAGATTTTCAACTTAAAGGCTACTTAAAAGCTACTTAGGCGGTAATTAAAGAGTGTTCTAACACCGTGCTGTGGTTTCATCACGATGTATCCTTTCAAGGAATGCTCAAGCTGACCGGAGTATTCGGAATGGGGGTTGCCCGTCATTCTGTCCAAACCAGCTATAATAACAAATCACTTACATTTTTGATACATAGGTAGGATGATCATTTATATAAACCTATTTCTGGATATTCGTAAGACTTACTGAAATATTGCTATAGATAGAAAATTGTAGCTTATATTATCGTAATTATGAAGTCAGTTCGCGATCCTAGACAGTACATTGAGGTCGAAATTTTGATTATTAAGTAAATAAGCTTCTCTCGGTATTTTTTATGTTCATATTTGAAGAAAAAGGAATTGCTGTATATATAGTATATTCTGATTAAACATACACATTTCACGATTTTACACACATATTATTTTGTATTTAGAAATAATTTTCTTAGGAAATTACTTTTCTTTACGAAAAATACAACTATATAGGTGAATACATGAAATACAAAATATCATCCAAATCGTGAGATACTAAAAATATATACATATATGCACATACAAGAGTTGCTCACTTCATAGTATTACATTAGATATATGTACATATAAGTAGATAGAGTATAGACTTGTATTTTTTTTTATTTTAATATATATCAGAACTTTACATTAATTTATGCGATTTGAAATTTATTAAGTATTTTTACCACATGTATTTAATTTGAATAGTGAAAGCTTATTATGGTAGTAAAGAAATCTATTATTTACGCTAAACTTATCCTTACATTGCTTTTGGTCTCAATTTATATATGGGTTTGTGGATTAAATTTTCAAAATGCATCAACGAAATTCGTAATTGATATTCATTGTCTGATCTGAGTTTCTAAAATCGGACCTCTCCATATGCATGTTTAATAGCAGCATAATTAGCTCATAATAAATTTTAATTCGAAAATTGTAACCAATTTTAGCTACTGTGACAGGTTTGTACTATGTCGTACTTTATACATTTATTAAGTTATACTCAATAACTTTGAAGCGGTGATAGCATAGTAATTATAGTGGCTATATGTGTGAGGTTTTGCTGAAGGAAAACATCGTGATGAAAGCATAGCACGGTGAAAGGGCTCTTTTTAATGCCCACCTAGCTAGGTATTAACCTTAAGTTCTAAATTAGCCGTTAAATACCTATTGGTGTGTTCCGGCGGTTGCACTTGAGAGCCAGTCCATTCACTCGGCTTAGCGTGCCCACCACCCTCAGCCACATCGTAACTTAACATCATTTGAGATTGTGGCCTTAACGCTAAACCTATAAACTATTAGTTGACCTGACAGATCTTGTTCTGCCTTTTCGAGTTGTCAATCACATCGACTACAGCGACACCTATCGGCTTATGATCATTGATCGAGATAAAAAGTATCCTACTTCTCAAGTTGGATCCAACTACACACAGTTTGATTAAAATCGGTTCAGTAGTTTAGGAGTTCATCGTGAACAAACAACGTGACAAAATTTTTTTATATATAGAGTTTAAAAAGCTTACGTTCTACTATACCCATATAAATATACTGCTGTGACTCCAACATTTTTTATTTATTAACACGATTATACGCAGGTACGACCTCGGCCTGTTAAATAGTATTCATCATTCAAACGCGTCAAGTTAATTCTGCCTCAATTAATAGTCAAAATTATTAATGATCCGCCTCTGAGATAGACTTACTCCGCCACTGTGTGAGATATTGAATGCCAAAAAACCAGACTCAGTAACGTTAATTTATCAACGCAAACTAAAGTCATGACGGGTTAGTCAGCAAGACGCCTTTTTTATTAGCTTAGGATAGATTTTACAATCCGTTTATGAATGAAAGGTGTATATTGGCACAAATAAAGCTACCAAAATATTTATATGAATTATTAATATTAATTATTCTATTGTGCTAAGCTTCATCTGTGACTATTATCTCTAATGCGTCTCTTTTGTATGTTCACCGATATAGCCCTATAATTCTACGTTTTTTAACTCCTTTCCTTTTTTATAGTTAAGGTTTAGCGATATGGCTACATCGTCACTTAACATGAGGTGAGATTGAAGCCATAACCTTAAACCTATATAGTTTAAACGACTTAATTTTTTTCGTATAGAAATAATATAATAGGCCTTTTACTTCTTTCTTGTTTCTTGTTTTTTTTCCGCTTTCTTTTTATAGTATGTCTCTCAATTCAGCATGCCTCATCTCAGCAGGCCTGTTCTAGCTGTTTCCACTGTACTTTGTCATCAGCCACTTTCCTCCAGTTAGGGCCCGTTATAAGCTTTAATTCATCCTCCCATCTCCGTTGTTGTTTCAATCTACTCCTTTTACTACTTCGGGGATACCATTCTGTTATTATATTATGCCACCTTTCTAGTTTGTTTCTCATCATGTGGTCTGCCTACCTCCACTTTCGTTGGTCGATTCTGGTCAAAATATCCCGTATTTTGTTTTAGCTCTTATTTTTTTTCCATCTAAAATCATCTGAAAATACATAACACAAATAGTTTCATAAAGCAGTTTAACCAAGTTCAATTTTCCAAAATATATTTTGGTGTATATCTCGTATAAGATATTCATATTCTTACAAACGAAAATATGTTGTTTGCTTTAGACGCCTCGTTACAACTTTTAGTCCGAGGGCCCGTTAGAAAAATATCATTTCATAAGAAAACCAACTCGGCGTAGACATGCGGCCTTTTATTTTTGTAAAGCAGAATATTGTATAGTCGCCAATACTTGCTGCAGCCCTAATAAATAATATTCGAACTTAATATTATATGTTATCCATATTAATCTTATTAAGCGAAAAAATTTGTGTGTTTTAATTTGCTTTTTAGGAACTAGTAGTTAGATTTCTCTCACATATTCATACCTGACTTTGTGCATACTTATAAAACCATATATCCATCTCGACATTCACATTTCTCCTGAATGCAATCGACACTCATCCAACTTCTTACTAGCCCAGCACTCTGATCGAAACATTATGATAGGTCTTATAATGAACTTGTATATTTTCAGCTTTAAACTAAATTTGGTACGATTATTTGAGTGATAATGATTACAAATTGTATTGTTATCATAAAGTGTCATTGACCGGGTAAGTAGAAGGCGTCAATTCTAACCTTAGCGGCCACACCCTAAGGGGTTTTAATGCTGCAGGATAATATTAAAGTTGCACGCTTTATGGCGTTCTGTTACGCCCCTGTTTACATTTGAATGTTTGTAAACGGTGTAAACACAATTCAAGTAATGGCGACGTTATGGAATATCATTACGCTGTGGTTCTACCTAGTTAGGTAAAATTGGTTAAACTTAATTTTTTATAATTATCTTAATATTTTTCTTACTTCACCGCCTATGAAATTAAATATAATTCACGTGTGAGATTCAAAAACTTAGTGGAAAAAAATGTGTGTACGCGTAATCCACATGGAAAACCTTAAATGTGTGTTAGACTTACAGTGTATAACTATCTGTTTCTTATTCACTCTAGGTTATATCTTTTTTCTATCTTATGTAACTTTATTGTAAAGCAGCCGTACCTGTAGCTTTCTACCCATGAATTACAAAAAAAAAGCTTATTAATAACTGTATGGTTTACTTTATATTTCTATTGCAAACCATTGCACATAATACTTATTTTCTAAACAAGTAAACATAATTAGTTACTTATAGAATATATTTACAATTATCAGGAATACATAACGTTTTCCAAGTCGTGATAAACATTTTTTTAATAGCTTTACACGTAGCAGTGATTTTAAAGTTCTTAAGCTATCAAAGTTAGATTTACTATTCTTTCAATGTTTCGTTTAATCTTGAAAGGAAACTTACGGTAGGTTTTTTGTTGTTTTAACTTAATATTATCATTATAAGAAGTTTTATCTAATACATATATATATATATATATATATATGAAAACAAGAATCACATAAACTGGTTCAGTAGTACGTACTTCAATAAATAAGCACAATAATATACAGATAAGGCAACAAAAAAAATAAAAATCGAGTGTGACTATTTTGAATTTAACTTTGCCAATATAAAAAAAGTCTCTCAGAACATTGCTCTAGAGACACCAGATAATTAAGTAAGCTCATGTCTAAAGAGTTAGTCTGCGAATGCAGTATGAAAGCTCCTAATGGAATAAGTTTTAAACAACTATAATATTGGTATACCAGACGGTTTTAATGTAGAATTAGATTAAGTTTAAACTACATAGGAGTTTTCGGCGCACTTGTAAACTCACATATACTACTAATTTTGAAAGATAAGTTGTATTTTTTTTTTATTATTTAATCATACTTAATTACTTTTACACCGTAAGTTACAAAGTATTAAGCTTAGGTTATTTTTTATTATAATGTAATAATCATACATCATAATAAAATACAGTACATTATTACTTAAACTTGGAGGAATATAGAGTGGATACTATCTAAATCCTTGCTAATTTAAATGCGAAGTTTCTCTGTTACGCTTTCACATCTAAACTGCTGACAATGGAGACTATGATAGGCTACTTTTCCTCGCGAAAAAAATATTGGAAGTAGAATAAAGGAGAAATTTTCTATGAAACTTTTTATAGCGTCATCAGATTTGTTTGACAAAATCAATATTAACGCGAGTGAAGCTGCAGGTAAAAAAGCTAGTTAATATTATAAAGCGGAAAATAATGTTTGTTTGTACGCGCAAATCTTAGGAACTACCCGTAGGATTTCAAAAATTCTTTTTGTATTTCATAGAGCAATTATTGAGAAAGGATTCAGGTTATTTAACATTACGCTGCCACTAATTGGAACAAAGTTGTATTGAATGAAAATACAAAAACGAGCATACATAAAAAATAATAAAAAATAAAGTCGCGGCATAGATAGTATCTCTATAAAATCTCGGAATATTAATATATTTTCATTCCAGGATTTAATAGGCTACAGAATATTTATTGTACTTTGAATATACTCGTGAAATTTTAATATTTAGCAATCTTATTATATTTTTAACGTTTCGTACTAAAATTGTTTGTATTGTTATACAAATAGACAAATTAAATTTTGAAGCTAAAATATAATTATTATCATCACCTAATCTGATTTTTATGCAAAACATATTTACAGCAAATATATCTGTAAAACATTCATGTTTCTCTTCTCTATAGAAAATAATCTTGAAGATAACGAAATCTAAAAATTATGAAGTAAAAAGAATCTGACGAATTTATTTATAGGTAAAAAACTGTGCGCCATTTTGTTAGACTAATAATTCTGAAGAGACGGTGGCCCGGTACTAGATAGCAGTTAAATAAGGCAAATTGAGCCATCCCTTCAACGATGTCTACTTTTATGGTGTATTATATCTTTTTGGCTCCTTACTTTTATATTTATGATAAGATCTATTAATTACTGCGTTATAAAATGTCTCTTTTGAATTTTCTTTGTTTACGGTACATTATTTTTATTTACTTATTCAGTTTATATATATTTTTTGTTTTCTTTCATTGCATGATGCTAGGGCTTTTTCTAATGCCTCTTGTTGAAAATCTACGATCAAATACCTCCAGGTTTGTTTCGGCAGTTGCACTGAGAGCCAGTCTCTTTACTAGACTTAGTGTGTCCACCATCTTGGGCTACATCGTCACTTAACATCAGGTGAGATGGTGACCACAAAGCTTAACGTATAAAGTGTAAAAAATATATAAGTCGTACTGGCACGGCACATACGGTGTTTATGTATATAGTGAAAGCGACTTATGCGTAATGCTCTCTCATATAAAACGTTGACTATATCTCTCTTGCTGGCTTAGTAGATTCGAACCGACTTTACCCGAAATAGCCTCATAATGCCGAGCGTTTCAGCTCAGTCTCGTTCAATACCTAGAAAAGAAAGTGCTCAGCCTGCCTAAAGAAGTATTCACTTCAAAATCTAAACTAAATTATATAGTTAGCACTAGTTGTATTTATAATTAGATCACTTAGATTCGTCTAATGTTAAGTTTCATCTAATATAAAAATTGCCCAATGTTGTCACATCGTCTGCCTTAAGTCTCTCCCTTCAAAACTTTCTCCCTGATTCGTTATCTCGCTATGACGTAATCTCCAAAGACGATAACTAATCTTCTTAATTGATATTTTTCATGACGAGTTATACAAATGAGCGGACTGGGCGGACAAAACGATAATAGGCATTAATTTCTGGTTTCTGGAGTGGATTTCAAGATATTAATGTTAATAAAAGTCTATTAACTGTCTTATTCGTATTCTTAGTCGTATTCTTAACTATACAATCTCATTATATATTGAAGCGATGATAGCTCAGTTGGTACTCTGTTCGGACGCAGCATCAAGGGACGTAGGTTCGAATCCACCTACAATGAGTTTGAGCCTTTGGTGATGGATAAATCGTGATGAAGCCATAGCATGGTGGTAGGGCTTTTTCCAATGCCTGCCTGGCTAGCCACCACTCTCACGTTGAAAATCTGCAGCCAAATACTTATAGGTGTGTTCCGGCACTTGCACTTGAAAGCCAGTGACTAGGCTTAACGTGTCCACCATCTCGGGTCACATGGTCACTTAATATCAGTTGAGATTAAGGTCATAACGCTAAATATTAACTATAAAAAAATATTTAGAAATAACAATGAATTGTAATATTTTGAAAGTGTAGGAGTTATTATAATATTTTGTTAGACTAATTGATACACTGTAAGACCTAAAGGTGCCTGTTGTTACGTGCAATTAGTATTAGATTATCGGCGAAGACAACCAAATACAGACCTCTCGAACGGTTGAAGAAGCCTTCAGAAGCTACAGAACTTGAAAGTTACCAACTAAGTCTTGAAACAACCGGGCAACTCTCAAGTAACAGTAACTCCTTCTACTGACGTTATACCAAGGTCTTTGATAAGGTTTGTTTAAGACTTTCTAGATACTGTAAAATGGCATATTATTATTTTAATTCAATTTAATATGATATGAGTCAAAGCAAAGTAAGGTCGAGGCTAACTTATGGAATTGAATCAGATTGTTAAAAATGAATCCTGTTATAAACGAATACGTGAAACTGTTTTAAATGATTAATGTAATCGGTACGCATTTTGAACGCTTAATTTTAAAATAATTACCAGTGACGGTACATTAACATGGTTGATCAATTATGTCAACTGTAATGTTTTTCACTAAACTATGATAAAATTTATTTTCTGAATAATAACACTTCGTTCTAAGTGAATATAGACACATTCGTTCTATATATACGTTCTGAAATTATAAAATTGTATATGTAAATAAATTATGAATAAAATTCACTCAAAATCTTCTCTCTCCGCGCAACCTTCATTTCTTTGATAATTTCCTACAAATAAATGCTAACATTGGTTAATTTTTTTAAGTGTTCTGTTAAATAGCTCTTCTTGAAACGATGAAACCTCACTGGTAATGTGTACGACTTCGTGTCAAGGGACGTGAGTTCGAATCCACCTATAATGAGCTTGAGCTTTCGGTGAAGGAAAACATGAGGAAACCATAGCTTAGTGGTAGAGCTTTTTGTAGTGCTCGCCTGGCTAGCAACCACCATCAAGGTGAAAAGCTGCCGCCAAATTCCAATAGGTGTATTCCGGCAGTTGCACTTGAGAGCCAGTTCCTCCACAGGTTTAGCGTGTCTACCAACTTGGGCCGTATAGTCACTTAAAACCAGGTGAAATTATGACGATTGCTGTTCATATGCAATCATCTTTCGAGATATTAAAACTAATAGGGTATTCCTCCAGTAGTGAATTCTAAATAAATGTAAATACCTTAAATTTGTTGCTCTTGGTCATTAATTATGAAGTTTAACGAACATTTGTCAATATACTCTATCGTAATTGTACATATAAAAAGTCAATGTCTGCTTGATTGGTAAATGTTTTAAGAATTAATATTCCGTTTACAGTTCAATTTTACAAACGTCATTTAGTGATTTTAACTGAAGCCTGTTCTTTTTTTACTTTAACAGCAGAATTAACAAATATAGGCTCTTAATTTCACCCTCAAAAAGTAAAAAAACTGATAACCTATTTTTGATTTCGCTCAGGACTGTGTTTTTGTTTGTTCGGTTAGAAAGTACCAAATATTTCAAAAATTTCGAAAATGTGGTATAGCAATCCAGATATATCTTTACCGCTTGAAGCGAAGGATCCTCATATGGTTCATTATGGGTAATTATAGTTTAATACCATTACAAATTCTCAGTATAAAAGTAGATAATATGATGAAAAATGTAATCAAATCTAATTTTTGTTTGATTTTATATTAAGCGAAAACATATTTCCACCTAAAATCTAGAGTACCAGAATGACTCTACCGCACATGGCTAAAGCGTATCCTAATCCAAGAGTAATTATGATAGTGGTTTATAACCACAACATTTTATTATCCCTCAATAATTCTGTAAAATTCATGGATAAGTCGTTCAGTTACTTGAGACTATTCGACTATAAGTACTCATTTTGTTGAAATAGCCATCACCAATTCAATTTCCTTCGTTTACGCTTCTTGACTATTAATTTTCAGCTGTTGATTTTACTCAAATACATATATATTAGGTAACTTCCACAATTGCATATGTACTACAATATAGGGTAATATTGTTTTATGTAAAAAGGTGGATAAGAAGGAGACGGCCAACCAGAGAATACAGGGTTACCGTCGTTTATGGGTAACTTCAACGTACGGAGCATTGTATCTATGCTAACCTTCTAGACCGTTATTCAATCCCTTTTTCAACAGCGTAATAAACCCTAAAGGAAAATCTTGCTTTATATGCTATATCAAAACTTTTTACCTGCGCGGCTAAAAACTTCAAAGAAGCTTTAGTATTCTTATGATTCAGCTAAGTTTTAGAGTATAAAGATGAGCAGCCAGGCAACAGCGGATGGTGAGAGTTTGGTACGATAATGAGACGATTTGAATGACATATTACCGAAAAGATCTTCAGAGTACTCACCATTAGATATGAGATAAAATAAGCAAGTACACATACATGTATTTTGTCGTATCAAATTAACACAATGTTAGTTAGCATTTAATGATAATCAAACCAATGTTCACGATACTAAATGAAACCGCAATAATTGGATAGTTTTATACTAGTTCGACCAATATATTGGATACTTTGCAATCAAACTGCTACACGTTAATTTTATATTGCTTATTTAGCGCAATTGGTTCGCGTAAGCTCATTACATACGATCAACCACAAAGATAAATTAATTTGTTTGACATGACGCACATTTCCATTGTCCCGTGAAAATGTACATCGAGCGAAAATTAACTTTTAAATTGGCATCTCAATTTTAAACGAACCGTTATCGTGATGTCAAGGGTTGTTCATGAATGAAACAATTATGTGACAAGTGTACAATATGTACAAAAGAATTGATTGGGTGAAAATGAAGTAATTGCGAAACAAACTTGAGGATTTAATTGTTGCCTATTGTCGTGCGTTACGTGAACTTTCGATGTTGATTAAATTAATTCTGTAGAACAAATAGAAACTGTTGTCATGTTCATGTGTTCATGTGTGTCATCTTATTGCTCTATGAGAGATTAGAGCAACCTTTTTTATGCAGATGGACTTGTGTATAATAAATAATTAATTTTTGTTTGCCCGATTTTTTTAATGGAATAGGGGCAAACGATCTAGCGGGTTACATGATGGTAAGTGATCATCGCCGCCCATGGACAGCCGCAACACCAGAGGAATCGCAGTAGTCTTACCGGCCTTTAAGGTAAGAGTATGCTCTCTTCTTTAAAGTCCCCATGTCGAATCGGCCCGGAAACACTTAATTTGCTTGGTTGACATATGTTAGTACATAATGCAGTTTTGAAGTAAATAATGGCGTCCCAGATTATAAAATGGAATTAAACCTAATAGAAAATAATATATCGATGTACATTATAATATATTTAAAGACAGAAACATGTTTGATTGAATTGCATGTTTCATATAATTTATTCTAAAATTCTAATAGCACTTACTGTTTTATTACAGCAGTTGCTATTTCATTTACTATTAGTGCACTTTCGTACATTATTGGTTGGGTAAACAAAATGGCTCGGGTTTGACAAGTACACAATAGAGCTACAAGCTTGACATGCCGATAGCCGCATTGTGCTCGCCGCGATAACGCGCTCAAACAACGAGCACCGCATCACTATTAACAAACAACTTTCTCGAATATATATTTATGCTCACAAAACTAATCAGTACTGCTATTCATGTAAATTTCCTTTATAATTTAGCGAATTTGAATTAAAAAAATAGTAATACTTTTTAACAAACATATTTTTTTGCTTTATACGTTTAGTGTTATAGCTACAATCTCACCTGATGTTAATAACGATGTATCCTATGATAGTGGACATGCTAATCCTAGTAAAGAGACTGGCTTTCAGATGCAACTGCCGAAACACACCTATAGGTATTTGGCGGCGGTAACTTTCAACTCGAGGCTGGTTACCAGCTACTTCGGCATTAAAAAAACCCTAACATCATGCTATGGTTTCCTCACGATGATCCCTCACTGAAAGTTCAGGTTCATTGCAGGTGGATTCGAACTCACGTTCAATACCACGGCTTCCGTACACACTACCAACTGAACCATCATCAACTCAAAAATTAATTCTTGTTCTGCTATGTAATATGTTATATTATAATTTTATTAAAGTAGAATATTGACAAATTTAAAATTAATCTAACTTTTACTAGATCGTAGTTGATTATGCAAGTATTAATTATAATTAACACATATTCTGTAACTATAAGAAACAAATTACTGTTTTTCTATGAGGTAAATATACGTCTGATTTACTCGATACTTCACATGAATATTCTTTTCGATTGTACGGATTTTACGTTTGCACGCGGTTGAGGGGTATAACAGGAAGTAGGTATAAAATGGTTGAGGACATGAATTAAACTCGATTTAAAAGTGTAAAAAATAATATGTGTATTATCACAGTAGATTAGAAAACAAATTACATGTTTATTTGTCTATAGCACAAGTGAATAATACGTATTACAATATTTATTTACAATAATTACCTAATTATTATTTTATAAACGAAGAGTGTTAACTAGGGGACTAAAGTAAATCTTGATAAGAACTAATAAAATAAGGTGGATAAAAGTTATAAGACCAGAATAAATTTAACGAGAATTCAACTAGCTTGTAAGTTACATCGTGTAACTTTGCCATATTACTAAGTTTGTTATTTTAGTGACTAGGATATTGAAGATTGAGAACATAATTGGATTTTAACTACACAACGCTAAGTCTATTAATAACTGATCGTGGTCGATCTATTTTGATTAAAACAATATTTTTATATAATTTTTCTATGTAATGTAAATATTAACAGTATAGAGATATGGCAAAGTTGAATACCAAAGCATAATTTTTGTTCCTGGTATAAAAATCTTAATTAAATTGCAAATTATTTTATAGTTATTTGGTGTATTATCAAACATAAAAAAACAGCATAGTGGATAACCTAAAAGGCCATTATGACACCCATTGAACCAATAGATTCCATTGTTGATTACCCGTAAATAATAATTAAATTTCTTATTAAAACATTGCTTTAGACTTTTAGTAGCATGTTGAGTTTAAGAGGTATTTAACGCTATTAACCTTCGTTTATAAAAATAATTTTAAAATTAACATCGTATTCATCAATGCCAGTGTGAAAAGGCCAAATCTTCCTTATAAGGCAGGAACACTGGTTTCTCCACATGTACAGTGTTCACGACAGGGACAGGCACTGTGTGTACCACAGGTAGAGTTTTAATAACGGGTACTTCTCTCAGCACGGGTACTTCCTTGATGATCGGTACTGTTTTGATCACGGGAACTTTTTCAATGTGATGATGATGCACGGTATGGAGATGATACGGCATGAGGATTTTAAAACTAAAATTAAAAGTCTTTTGTAAATCGTGTTCATTGTAAATAATCTCTGGTTTATTATACCTTTGCATGGTGGTAGGACTTTTCTAATGCCCGCCAGGCCATCACCTTCAAGTTGAAAATCGAGGACCAGATACGAATAGGTGTGTTCCGGCAATTGTACCAGAGAACTAGTCTCTCCACAGGTTTAGCGTGTTCACCAGCTTGAGCCACATTGTCATTTAAGATCAGGTGGTATTATAGCCAGTAACGCAAAAAACCTATATAAATTATAAAAACATCTTTTTTTAACTTTATACGCGTAGCGTTTTGTTGTTCAATCAGTCTTTTAGATAATACACACGCGAAGTGTAAACGAGGAAGACATTGGCTTTCAAGTTCTTAATTCGGAATGTAACGATAGGTGCATGATGTTAGGTTTCAACTAAGCTTCTACATCTTTTATATCGAATTAAATACAATTATTGTAATGTCTAATTTAATCATTGTGTCTTGATCAACACGCCAAAGCACGACGTGTTGATGATTTAGTACACGATAAATTCACAGCTTCACACTTTCACTGCAAGAATATGTATAATTTTTTTTGTTTTCTTTCAAGGTGTTAAAATTCAAAACTTATAGTAGTACTTACTGTGTCCTATGGCCGTAAGGTTCTGGCAGTGGGTTGGCCAAACATATGTGGCTGAAGAAAGCGATGGCCACGATGAACTGCAATTTTTTTATATATGTATTGTAAAAGAGTTCGTGTACTTTATAGTTTGTTTATTTTGAAAGAAAATGTTTGTCTTTATTATATTATTTAACATTCTGAACTATTGGTGTACTAAATGGTACACAAGTCAATATAAAAAATACAATTGAATAAAATTAAATAGTAATTATAGAAACAGTTCTTCCATTACAAGAATTGTTTCGTCACAAACTAGCGTGATTTATGAATGTAACGTCATGCAACTGGGTAATCGGTTTTCACTCGCACATATCGGTACATTTCTTTTGTAATTCAAATTACTGTGTCAATATAGTGTTTTATTGTAACCAAGTCTCGTGCTTTCCTTCGTACTACATATGTTTGCAAATGAGGCATCGAAGGTGGATAAGCATAACTTAACGTTATGTTGCGAGAAACAATAACAAACTTAAGAGTATCATTATTATTTACATGAATCACGGTTGTTAATTTATCATATTAATTATTTTATGAAACAGTAAATAAAAATTACATTTCATTAATTAATCTAATAATAAAACAAAACGATAGCTTGTAATAAAACGTATGTTTTAACATTAAAAATTATTTGATTATATCACACAAATCAATTTTAAGTGCAATATATCGATTCTAATAGGTCCATCAAACATTATTGGGCCCATTTCAGTAGTTACTGTTTCGGTAGTAATACTTTGAATACAGCTTCATCTACAATAGATAAATCATAGAATAGTTATGAACTGTCGTCTCGATAAAAGAAACATATTAAATGAATTTTACTTCTATTAGCCAACTCGTCTAGAAGTTAGAAAATAGGTTCACACATGATTTTATATATAAACATATAGAAATTCAAAACTTATATATGAAATTTCAAAAAAATATTTTATTTTGTAATTAGTGAGTCATTCATTAATTTGTAATTTGGGTAAATGTATGGGTGGCGTTTTTGCAGTGCATCTAGTAGGTATGTTTGACTTTGCACATGGTGATGATTTCTATGCTTTATTGCTATTAGGCGAAAGAAATTTGTATGTATACAGAGCATGCATCTATAGCGATAGTCCTAAAACAATTATGCATGCACTCATGGGTTGTATGATAATCGCTTTATGAAACATCCTTTATTGGTTGTTAATAAAATAATAATTTCGGGTTGTTGTTTGTTTTAGCTTCTATTATTGTAACTATAATATAGTAATATATTATATTTTATTTTTGACTATTCCTAAGTTATCAGTTTATAATATTTCATTATTTAGTTTAGTTTTATGTAATTGATCCGTGTTATCTAACAAATAAATAAATAATAATATAGTAAATAGTTATATAAAAAACGAAGCGTACTCACAGCGATTTGGTGGTTCATGTTGGTGGTGTGTTTGTTGCGTTTGGCTTGTCACTGTGCAGGATGCGCCCGCGCAGGCGTTAATATGTAACGCGATTGTGCAAGCTCTTACCTCCGTCACGGTTCCTGTTCGACTTGAGTATTCCACACCACTCTGTGTCTTCGCACCTACGTACACGGTGCATTTTCTATCAATACCTAATTAATTATGAACTACCACGTGATGGATACGTAGGTACATGACATGTTACCTAAAAAGGTATTGCAAAAATCCTGGTGTTTTTTTTATATTTTATTACATACTTATATTGCGTTTTATGGAATAGGTTTACTTTAGTTTTAGTTTATGCATTATCACAACATAACTGTCGTTGACGTATCAAATAAAACAATTAAATGTATTGGAAAATATAATTAACTTGAACAGATATTTAAAAGGAGATATGGTATTCATATTTATTATTATTATTAAATTCCATTGTAACATATCTCTTAGATCTTCGTGATAGTGTCTAGAGAAATTTATATCGAAAAACTTCAGAGCTATGGCGCATGCACTCAATATACTCTTAAACAAATTAAATACCTGTTCTTGGTATACCTTCTAGTAATGACCTATGACTTTGTACATGTCAAGTAAAATATAATCCTAATATATTAGAAAACGTAACGTTTCGGTGTCTGTCCATTAGTGCTTTTATAATTCGATTCTTACCGATCCTTAACCAATACACATAATTTTATTTGACCAAGTTTTTTTTTCACTTATGAAGTGGTTGCTCTGATCAAACATATTTTGTATATTTCTAAAAACATATATTTAAACATGTTTTGTTACTTTAACTAATATATATATAAGTTAATAAAAGTAAATTAAGAAGACAAACAGACACCTTTAATACACCACAAACGAACCACGTCTAAGACTACCACAGCATATTGTCTGCTTATAGCATATTGTCACACAGGCTGTCGAATAATAAGTAATACATATAATAAAAAATAATAGAAGTATATATAAAAAAAACACAAATATATAAAAATATACAACAAAATATTAGAAATGATGATGATTCAGTATCAAAAATAGTATGAATTTAACAAATTCAGGCATTTTCCAATATTCTTCTGGCTATATACTGGTCTTAAATGAGAAATCTGCTACTAAGCAGCTATAGGTATGAATCAGCTGCTGCACTTTATAATAGCTATAATCATATGTTCTTCGTGTTACTATTTTAATCCACTCCATCGCTTAAGATTAGACCTCATTGGGATCAAGAAGCTAAAAATATAATGCAGAAAATGATATAATTAAAATTATGATAGATGTAAAATCAACCTATAAAATGTAAAAAATTTCGTTTATTTTTACTCACCCAAGAACATTCAATATTAAAATTATTGGCGTACCTACTAAATGGTGCAAAAAGTTGGATATGAGGTTAAGCGAACGTTGGCTGATAAATAAAAGAAAAAATATATAAAATCAAAATGCGCCGAGTAGAATGGAGAATGAGTGCAATCAAGTGTATTTCCCTCGACGCCTGGCACGAGTCAGACGGACACCGTGCCAGCCAGCCATGTCGCGCCATGTGGAAATCACTACAGTGCATATTATATTACATAATTTATCACGAAAAACAAACCATATGTTTTTATAATTAAAACAAACAATGCCGCAATATTTAATATAAAATTTTCTGCTGTTATAACAAGTTCAGCAGTCGTTTTAAATTAATGTTTAGTTTTCTTATTTTAATAATTTAATATTTAATCTCTTAAATCTTTATTTCTAAAGTATTACTCTAAAATTCATTTTAACCTTATTTAAGTTTGTTAGGCGTAACTTCTTAAATTAAATTTTCTACCCAATTTAGTAGAAAGTATTAGCACTTTAGTAGTAATTAATCAACGGATTTGAAAAGCTTTTGATAGTTTACACTATACTCCATTACTACATTAAGTATATACTAGCTACCGCGGTAGATGTATTTTCCAGTAGTCATTAGCTCGACAACTGTGCTAGATATGTCGTATATAAAACCATTTGCATAAAGTATACATACATTTGTCAATTTTCAAAGTGATTGTTCAAACTGTGATGGTATTTTACCACTTCATATACACTAATATATATTTTTATATATAGACATTGAAAATTAATCATAGCTTATACATTTAATTATATTTTTAGGTATCATAAGAGCAACTTGCATCATAATTTGGTAAAAGTTCATATACTATATAACTTTAATATGTATGTTGTAAGTAATATCAATGACAAAGTGCACACTTAAAATCTTCTAAATTTTTGCATGTACAGATTTGGATTAGTCTGTTAATATAAGTTAATACAATTTATATAAACCATAATAGTATTACATTAAACTAAATTAACATATACTGTCACAATGTAAAATAGATATCGCATATTAATATAATGAACCCATTAATATATCTGTGAAATGTAGTATTTAAATGAATGACTATACATACAAATAGAGAGTTAATAAAATCCACAAGGGATCCATAAGTCGGGCTTTCTTTGAATCAGCACTTCTGTGAGGCTTACGGTTGTAATCCCCTCACAGGTCACTCGAGTAATGTCACCTGTGCTCCGGGACTGGCTTTTTATTCAATATCATACGTTGCCTTTGCTTGTTAAACGAAAACAGCTTTTGGTCACGTTTTTATAGAACGGTGGATAACATTTTTAATTAACTTATATTTTATTCCTCGGTAGCAGTTGTTGCATTATTAAGTTCATTATTATGTTAGTACATTAACCTTTAATCAGAGTCACAGAAATACATTTGCGTCTAACTGTTTCGCGATCTTCCATATACTAAAAGTAAAACCCGCCATTGTGACACGGAACCTGAGTACTGGAAAAATTGTTTTTGTATCACTATTTTGAAAACAATACAGAACCTAGCTCAACGTTATCTCGGTTAAAACCCTTTACCCTAGCCTTTATGGCCACAACCTCACCTGCTGATAAGTCACGACGTGGGCCAAGATGGAGGAAACGCTAAGCCTAGTTGAGGGACTGGCTTAGAGATGTAACTGCTGCAACACACCTATAGGTGTTAGGTAGCACATTTTCTACTTAAGCGTTGATGCTAGCCAGGTGGGAATTACTTTAAAACGTTCCTTCAGAAATAGACTTTTCCCAACAAGGACATTACCGCGTTGATTTTGTTATTATTTATTCCTTGGCAGTTTTATCTCCATTGTCAGGAATCACAACATTTATCTATAAAAGGCAGTCTTTTAATTATAACCATATGAAATATAAGAAAGAAGTGACCTGTGAGATAAAATATGAACTTGAGTTCATTTATATCATGCAAAATCAATATGCTCTGAAAATTAACCAGAAACCACTCTCATAGCTTTACTTCCTTAAGGTTTATCTGTAAATGATTTGTATTTGACTTTTTTAATTATCTTCAAGCGCTAGTGTATAATGTAATATAAATAATTTTCCCCTGATTAATTAACACTGCATACATCCATTTCAATTAGTATCCCTTCCTTATCCGCACCAAATTATTATGCATGAAAATTTGGTAAACAAAATCCTAGAATTTAATCATTGATTCTAAAATTATATGTCCAGTGGCTTTATATATAGCTCTTTGACGTTACACAAATCATTTCGAACACGTGTCACATGTCGAAGCCCATTCTTCTCTCGAGAATTTTGACACTTATTGTTAGTTGCACACGCCGTATTGTTCTGGCAGTGGAAAATTAAAAATTGTAACTATTGGTAAAGGTTAATAAAATAATATTTATTTTGGAATATTAAGCTTACAATTAGTATGAATTTATCAGTCTATATTTGTTCATTGCTACTTTTCTTCTTTGAATGTCTTCTTTGAATTGTCTGGATCATACATACGGAAAAATCAAATTCTATTCGTTAGTAAACGTATCACTAACAAGTCTATAATTATGTTTAAGTAAGGTAAATTTACAAAAGTTGCCTATAATATTGGATAATTCCCTAAGAGGTAATTGAAATTAGTTTTTGGTTATATTTATACATAGCTATGCGATTTTTTTTGTTTGTCTAGGTCATTTAAAGTTAACCCGCGTAACCCCAAGAAGGCGACAGATGGCCGTGGGGTTTTAGTGGGTATTCTTGGAGGCTAGAGCCGGATGAGTCTCACATACCCCTCTCAGTCCCTCCTGGGCTGGGAAGGAATGGGTAAATGCATTTCCCTACGTGAAAAAATAGGTCCTTTAAAGTTCTCAAGCATAAAATAGATATAGGTAGTTCTGTCAAATTATATACTAT
Source organism: Actias luna (assembly GCA_039707435.1). Classification (NCBI taxonomy): domain Eukaryota; kingdom Metazoa; phylum Arthropoda; class Insecta; order Lepidoptera; family Saturniidae; genus Actias; species Actias luna. The sequence continues at coordinate 6,480,449 of JAZHAC010000006.1, read as the reverse complement.
GCAAAAGGCTAAACATTTGCCGAACAAATTGGTAAAAAAATAAACAAGTATCAACTTCTAGTAAATGCTATGATACGAGTATATTAAAATCGCAAGTTTAAAAGACAATGTGCATTTTTGTTGAAAGTTCAATATTTTATAGGGCAAAGATTATTACAATAGAAAAGAGAAACTATAGACGTCAAAGGTAATCCTTTAAGGTGAGAATAAAGATATGTAATACAAAAGTTTCATATGTAAATATAAGAAACGTCTTCATCTCTTGCTCATGCCAATCAAAATGATGAAGACCTGGCTCTCGGAATACCAATGTTTTCTCGCTTAACTTATATTTTTATAAAGAATATTTTACAAAACCTGTATTACAACAAATTTTATGATTTTTTATATATAAAAACATATCTCATTCATTTTATTATTAGGTAAGCAGGTACATTTTTATGAAGTAAAGTTGTATGAAGAAAATAGAACACTACAACATTTATTAATTCTGTTATAACTATTACTGCATATCCATAATAGTATGTTACGTAAACAATTTATATGATAATTAACAACGTGTGGTGGATTCCCATTGCTGTAAATAGGTTGTTAGCAACTAATAATATCTTTGCGTTTTCAGATACAAACTGTTTAATTACACTAACGGGAAATTTACTGAAGAGGGAAGTAAAATGAGGATTATTTGATTAACTAAGCTATACATTATATTTATTTACAACAACAAGTAATTCTTTTTACACGCTTCTTAAATATGTCATATAGAAGATAAGAAATATCTTTCTAGGTAATCTAAGTAATTAATAACATTTCATAAACATCGGTTTATAATTGATGAAACTATCAGTAGACAGTCGTAACCGAAAAGAGGGAGTGATTAAAAAATTTGCGTTTACACCTTAATTTCACCTCTTTAAGTGTTGATTATTTTCGTCATATTTCAATGGGACCACCTCTGATTAATACTGATTCGAACAATAAAGAACCATCAAAATCGGTTCACAATTGAGGAAGATATAATATAATATATAGAAAAATATACATCCAGCCGAATATAGTACCTCCTCAGTTTTAGAAGTCGGTTAAAATACCTATATACAATATAATATTTTATTTAAATCATTACAGTATTTTCTGAGAAACCGTATAGATATTTGATATGTCAGATTGTAAAAATTAATTGCCGTATTGTAGTTTTAAACGTTTGAAGTAATTTAAATTATTAATGTAATCTTAAAATGACTTTTATATCTGTCTTTGATTATATATCTTATACTACGTGCTATATACGCGTTATATTATTGTCATTTTATTATGTTTAATCATTTCTATGACTTTCCACTTGCAGATAATGAACTACTTAGTCACATTTCCATTTTTGACCTGTATCAATTAAGCCGTTACATTAGCAGCTACAACATATAATAAGAATAATAAATAAAAAACAAAGATTGTACTAAATTTTATTTTATTTCAAAATTATTTTTTCCTTCTCTCTTTTATTTATAAGCAGCGTGTGTTGTTTATGCACCTTGGCCCCTATTTAGGATTAGTCAGTACTGCGGTTTCTTTTCGCGTCCACGGCAACAGCTCAGGCTGAGGATTGGCAACTTCATAGCCACCTTATGTTCGTTTTCTCGGGCTGAGTGCCTTAGTACTCGCCCCCAAAGCTCGATGATGCTGCGAAAGACGGTGAGACAAACACCATATGTTTAACCGAAAAAAAATTTTTGCGCGGTTTTGCAAACTTCACATCGGTATATTTTTTTCTAAAGTTCAAAGTTCTAAATATACGTTCTTTGAAGCGATGATAGCTCAGTGGTAGTTGTGTACGGACTCCGCGTCAAGGGACGAGAGTTCGAATCTACCTATAATGAGCTCGAGCTTTCGGTGAAGGAAAACATCGTAAGGAAACCATAGCATGGTGGTAGGCTTTTAGGAGACCCTAAAGTTGAAAAATTGCCGCCAAATATCAATTGGTTTATTCCGGCAGTTGCACTTGAGAGCCAGTCTCTCTGCAGGTTTAGTGCGTCTACCAACTTGGGCCGTATCGTTACTTAAGAGCAGGTGATATTATGGCACTAACGCTAATCTTTAACTATATATAATAAAAAAAGGTAACAACGCTAACAAGATATATAATAGCTAATAGATGTTTTATAAACTGACCAAGAAATATGTTGTGCTAATTCAAATAGTATATGCCTGTTTCTAATTTATAATCAAATTCTCTTGTAAACAACAAACAAACAATATATGTATAATAAAATTCCACATATATTACGTACCCAGGGCCAAATTATCTTATAGGCTAACTAGGCTTCAGTTTAAGCCCAGCCTACATTCAAGTTGTTAGCAAAATAAAAATTACACTATTCTAAAACAGTGAACACTAAAACATTGGCCCGAAAATAAAGAGAAATTCTAAGCGTATCATTTCCTTTCTTTTACATATTAATAGCGTCTAGAAAAGCTTTATACAGAAAAATCTACCCAACCGTACGGATAAAATAAACAAATCAATCTGGTTCAATTAAAAAAATAATTTGATTAACACCAATTAACACCGAGGACCGGGTTGACTGAGCCTAGCTCGGTAGGTTTTGTTTCAAAATTGTGTTTATTTCAAAAATGTGTTTAGATACGATTCACACATTGATTAAATATCAAAATTTTACATACGTAGGAACTCATTAATTAAATAAAAAAAAAATATAATTAAGCATTTTACTATAAATTATTTGCTTAAAAAACTACGTTTTTACAAAACATATAATATTATATAGGAGTCAAACTGAAACTATTACATAACTATGAAAAATTAAAAATACTCGTTACATTGATAATTAAAAATTTGCCATATTTATTCCTGATTTGGCAACATCAACAACTTGGGCCGTATCGTCACTTAAGATCAGGTGAGATTACGGCCATAACGGTAAACCTTAAGTATAAAAAAAAAAAAAAAAAAACATCAACGCTTATGGTCGTCTGTGGTTGTTTTGTCTTTTTGTTATGTGTAACTAAACTATTTCGTTTTACCGGTCAAAGGGTAAAACTAAAATTGCAAATAGTTTTGTACACAATAAAAGCGTTTCTGTATGAATCGTAGCTTTGTGACAAATTGATATGGAAAAATTTTTGATTACTAAGTCCGTCCAAACTAAAATGATTTCTATTAAGTATGCTATTAAACATGTACCTAATGAAATTCGTTGGCTTTTGTAACTGCTTTAGTATTCTATCTCTCGTCATATGTATTCGTTTTTGGAAAAATAATTTGGTTTGTACAAGACAAACTTTTTATACGAAATTGGCTGAAATTATTTTTACAAAGTTTGTGCGTCGAAACTTTGCGCCGCTCCAATGACTTTGATAAGTTTCTTATTTGAGTTCGATTCATCAATTTGAAAATCACAATCAATAAGGCTATCTATCTAAACCGACATTTACATAATATTCTTCAGATTAATTACATAAAACAATTATTAAATGGTTTTATTGATATATAGGATTTATATAATAAATTGTAGTAGGTACGGTATACAAAAAATGTAGTCATGACAGACAGATAGATGAATAGCGGATTGCAGATCATTATTAACTCTCATAAAATGACCAATCAAATTGTAAAAATTTATTTTTTTATCCTTTCTAGATACGATCAATATGTTCACATAAGGATTTTTTTATCTCTTTAATTCTATGTTTACAACGTTCCAAACTCATTTTCAGTATGCTTAGTTAATACATTATATTCAAATTACAGTGGTCTAGTACTTACAGTATTGGGGATATATATCTTAAAGCGTATCCAATATAATTAGATAAGTTAACTATTATTCTAGAAAAATTGAAGAACTAAACATATAAAACGGTTGACCATTTCTTATTATTTATTCAAAAAGATATTCTAATTCTATGTCAGCATTTTATTAAGTATATTTCACATGAATGATCGCAACAATGAATAAATGTAACAGGAAAACTTTTCAATTCCACTTTCGTTTATCATTACAAACGCGAGTGCATCGATGTTACACGGCAAAAGGAGAGAGATCCCACTTCACAAGAATCGGTATCGATGTGGAGGAGTATCATAAAAGATACGGTTACCACTCGTACTGTCGATGGCTCTTAAAGTATTGAGTATCGTCCGATAAATGGAATATGCCCGGTAAGCTGGTATCGAGTTGTCCGTTATACTGTTTACTTTCATCACCTTATTCGTCAAAAGTGTAATAATAATATATGCGTAACTATAAGTGACAATTTTCTGTATTTGGCTGTACATGTTTCTAGAATGCGGTTAACCTAGCTGACCAACTGTGGTCGTTGTACACTGCGTTATAATCTTTACTATATATAAGTAAGGTTTATGTTGGAGATTATCCACTTGTATATCACAACAGATATCGGGTTAGTTATATGCTGCGATATGTGTCGGCTGTTGTAACGTATTACATAAGTTTATTACTAAGGTTTATGTGGTTAAAATTAATATTAGACTTTGACTTGATCTAGTCTGATACCGGGTTCATAATCAATTCTCATAAGACGACGTGAATCAGATTACAAAATAAAAATGTTAGAATGTTTTTTGAAAATTATACAAACATCAGTTTGCACAATGAGTAGAAATTCTATCACATTTCTAAGACTGTTAGTAAATAATATTAAATAGGGCATTAACGTTATGAGTCTAATTAGCAAACCTGTTAAATATAGGTACTGATTTTCAGTTTTTGTTAGCGTTTTTTTTTGTTTTAGTAGTAGTTGTAGTTAAGGCTTAGCTTTATGGCCATAATCTCACCTGATCTTAAGTGTCTATACGGCTCAAGTTGGTAGACACTCTAAACCTATGGAGGAACTGGCTCTCAATTACAACTGCCGGAACACACGTATTGATATTTGGCGGCAGGTTTTCAATTTGAGGATGGTTGCTAGCCAGGCGGACATTAGAAAAAGCACTACTACCATGCTATGGTTTCCTCACGATATTTTCCTCCACCGAAAGCCCAAGCTCATTTTAAGTGGTTGGATTCGAACTCACGTTCCTTGACGCGAAGTCGTATACACTACCACTGAGATATCATCGTTTCAAGCATTTCGCGATAGTGTACATAGCGTAATTTTAATTTTATTTAAACAATATTTTGCAGTAGTAAGTAACTTCTTTGGAAGAACGTACACTTGGAATAAAACCTAATAGTGAGCCGAGCGGTCGCGTGTTATTATATTGAATGCACAGCATATGTACATTCTTTTATGAAACGAGAATGGATGCTACTTGTTTGTGGGGTGTTATATATTTAAATATGTTAATGGTTGATTGTTCACCCCAATATAAACTTTGCTTAATTTTTCATAAAATAAAGTTAAATTGTACCGAAATGGAATAATCGAAAATGATTAATACGTATCAAATTTTAAGACAGTGAAAATCCATCCTTAATTCAAAATGATATGAAGCCTAACTAGTCGTAGTAATTTCGTATGTCTACGTCATTGCTGTTCAGACGTGTCCAGTATGCGCCAAGATATGTAACCCAGAACCGAGCTGCCATTAACATGCTTATAGTAGACCAGAACAAGTATTATTTTAATCATATCTAACTGACTAACGACTCTGATGAATACGTGAATAATATAGTAAAAAATATCTTAAAATATTTCTCAGTGTACTTTTGAATGTTTTTGATTAAGCAAAACTTGAACATATTAAACTGTCAACTAAAAACATGAGTTGAAATCGACATTCGCCACGTAATATTGTGCAGTACTATTTTCGTAAGGCCTTTTTTATTCGCTGTATATTTTCTACATTTGAAACACGTAAACTGTTTGTAGGTTTGTTACTTAACATTGATGTAACTGACCATAAGGCTGTTTTGCACTCAAGTGGACGATGTCCTAGATTAAGTTTATTATGTATTCACTATATCCAAGAAATACCGATTAATACAGCATTACTTGATGAATAATGATCCTTTTATGACAAATTTCTCCAATTACCATTGCGAGTTGGTTCATGTCTTTCCGCATCGACTAGGAGGAATAGTTATTTATTTTTATCTAGCAGTGCTCGCGACTTCGTTCTCATGCAACTAAAAATGATTTAATAATGTTTGCTCGTTTTAGTAACTATTTTCAATAGAGCTTTACTTCTGTTGGTGCTAGCGTGATATTGAAATCTTTAATAATTGCACCTATCAAATGGGAAAATATTTTTTGAGAGCCACTGGTGGTTTCTAAGTTTAGTGCTTTCGAACAAAGAAACTTTTACGCTTTATAGTATTAATATAGATCTCTTGTTTAGCAAATAGTTACATCTAACACATTTTCTGTATAAATGAATGTAATAATGATTTTTTCTGAGCGTAGTTCTATATTTGTATTATTTTATATGAATTGAAATCATGTAAAATATTTAATTTCAATATAATTCAAATTCACACATGAATAGTTTTAAAATAAATAAGATTATATATCTATAAATATACCCATAAAATGGTTTCACAAATACATTTTTAAAATTTCACATACCGCTTAGGTGCTTATGTCGTGTGTGCAGTGCGATTACAATGAAATCGAATGAATTAAGAGAATCTTGGTCAATTCCAGTACGAACATTTTAAAGGTCAATGTCGGAAGTAACTTGATGATATAACCGCTAAGCGAGCCGTGCCATTGTTATTCTAAAGAGGTACATACGCAAACCACGTGGGTCTATAAGTGGATCATCGGGTCTTATTACCATATAAAGCGTTGTATAATACAATTACCGGGTACCATTTAATGTGTCTGATATTAATAATTATATATATATATATATATTGTTTAGTTAGGTTGTTAGGTATAGTTTTTAGTTTTTACAAGTAAATTTCTGTAAACAAATTTTACCGCGACGTTTTTATGCAATTTTCTTGTCGTCACAAGAGACGGATACAAGTACTTAGGCACAGAGATGAAGTCTACGCTATAAACCAGTTATATATGCTTATAATGGCAAGTATCAAAAAGATTTTTTATATATACGTTATGATCACTTATCGAGATAAAAGGTATCCTATCTCTCAAGTTGGATCCAACTGCACAAAGTGTGCTAAATTTGATGAAAATTGGTTTAGTTGTTTAAGAGTTCATCGCGGACAAACAACGTGAAACGAAATTTTTATATATTAAGATTTAACCCATGTAAATTATCAGCTAAACTTAAAACTTTCATATTTTTTAAGTTCCGGTATGTGTAGGCATATAGTTTTTATCTGTATTATGATTTATTACTTAGTTGAGACTTCTATTACTTAATTTCGTATATTTTGTTCCTATTATCAACGGATCCATTTTTAAAATAGAAAATAGTAAGTAGTTTATGGTTTTCATTCAATTGGATCAGTTGAGGCTTTATTACGCCACGAAGTAAATGAAAAATACTGAGAAATTCACACGCACGAGAACTGTATTTGATTTTTCAAATTTAAAACTGTAATTAACTGAAGCGCATGAAAGAAAAGCAAACTTGAATGGCAATGTAAAGAAGCAGCAAGTTAATACATTATAGACTGTTCAATTACAATCCGGTGACAAGTAAACTGATCAACGCAAGGTAATTCCCCGTTAATAAAGCTCGTGACATGTGGCGTGACTGCATTGCACGTTCATTATCGTTATTACAGTAAGGGAGTTAGCTGTGTCACCGTAGATGTTAATAAATCACATGTAAACATGGCTTACCTGATTAAGCAAATACTATTTTATGTAATATATTTTAAATTCACTTTGCATTGGAATATAGGGTATCTGATGTTTTTAATAACATAATTAATCTGTACTTTATTCAGTTCCAAATAGATTTAATGTTTAAATTTTCGGAACGAAAGTCCTTATCGCACGAAACGGATGGAGACTAGATAAATGAAAATTATATATTATTTATTATAAATTTATTTATTTATAAACTTATTAGATGAAATGAATGATGTACAATAAAATATATGTTTCTACAACCAGAAAAAATGTATGAATTATGAAAATTCCTACCATTCCTTCAATTCATTAGCCATTACCAGTCATTCATTCGTTCGATAAATATAATTGCCCTCAAGCGCTAGTAATTCATTGATTTCAATTTGTTATTCAATAATATAATACGTTTTTCAATAATAATGTACTATTATACCTATAGAAATTCGTTACAAACGACTGTTCCACGACACTTAACGTATTTTTTTATTGTGATTGTTTTCAATATAGTATGCTCTTACGGATTAATGTAAAACCCTAAATACTACCTCTAATTCCGACTTAAACTATATACAATAAAACAGTTTTTTGTAAAACGACTCACACGCCATCTTTTATAGTCTGTCGATACTACATTAATAATCCTTATCGTTCTTCATCCGTTTGCATTAGTATTAACATTAGTCCACGTAACAACATCCAATAACAGATGGAACGCGAGTCGCTTCAATAAATCAAAAACACTTTTGTAATTTAGACCCTAGAAACGTACTCATGAACTTCGAAATACTACCACCGGTTCGGTAAGCAATCCCAGTTATTGTTAAGAACCAGCAAGAAATTTGCTTGGGTTTATATTGTTAATCTTTGTTATTATGGACTATTATACTGTGATATGTAAATAATATTTAAATTTAGCGCACGTACTGAGAAGGAATAATTGTCAAACATTACTATAATTCACATAATGACCCATCTTATAATACTCTTTGGAAAGGAAAAACTGTTTAACATTGTCCTGGAATTTATTGACCGGCAAATCGGTATTGCGCTCGAAAATTGCATAGTGCCTATCAGTTTTATAACTCTTGTTATTCATGGAACATGCGATATGTTTATTTTCAGTATTAAAAAGGTCCTAAATAAAATAAAAAATAGCATAAAGATTTCTTATGTTTACGCGAATATTACTCATCGAAATAATACTAATTTGAACGGATAGTTTTATTTCGATGAATCTAGCATAAGTTTTTGCGAACACAGATTAAGGTGTATGTATCAGGAACAAAGTTAATATACTAAATTCTTAGGCTTGTTATAGATTGTTCGTATTGTCCGCTTTTATAATATAGATATAGTAACTACCTTTAGCTACGGTCTTCAGCAAAGAAATAAATTATTGTTTTTCATATAATCTTGAAGATTGTATTAGAGAAATATTGATGCGCTTTTCTGTAGGGTCTAAGCAGTAATATAAAATACAATGAAAGCCAATATAAGGTAGTCCACAATCAGTTTAAACAAAGTATGTAGTTATCGAAGAACATAAAAACGTTTTTCGTGTACGAGCGTGCGTTTTACTGACAACAACATGAAATATAATAAAAAAGAAATCGAATAAAATACAGATTATGTACTAAAGTTTCATAACACATTGTGTTTCGTGTACCTTTGTAACATGTTAGCGAAATTTTTAGAGCACGTAATTTCATACTAAACAAGCAACTGACAGGTGAAGTGATGAGCACTGCACGCTTGTTATCCCTATAAAGCTGAAACGGATAGCGTTGTCCGTGATCTTATAAAATAAATCACAAGATGAAAACGACCAACACTTTAAATTGCTTTAAAAGATTCTATCAGCAATAAAATTTTACGTAGGTACGCATCATCATCCTAGATGACGCTAGACGAAGTGTGAAAGCTGTTCCTAGTCTCTGACAAGAAGAGAGATTGAAGTGTTACCGTAGTGCTTTTTAGTGTGTAATTTGATACTCCATGTCACCCTGTGAGTATTGCAACACACTCTTCTCACGTTGGCCTCAATCCGGGTCGTGAGTTTACGCATTGTGATGAGGAACCCTATGATCAGATTTTTACACCACGATAATAAAAGGGTAAGTGTCATCAATATGTTCTATTCATTGTAGATTTAAGGTTTTGAGTGTTAGCGGAAGATATGTCTCAAGATAGAAACATACTACGTTTTGGCTGTTAAGTGTAGTTGTTGGTACATACAAAAGCTTGGAGACTATTTTCATGTTGAGAGTGCTAGCTAGCCAGGCGGGTCTTAAAGAATTGCCTAGTATCATCCTATGATTTTACCAGGATGCTTTCCTTCACCCATACCCAATACGAAACCATGTTGATAGATGTGGTTTTCTAACATGCCTATATTGAGCCATCAATATTTCTATCATGTTTACTACAGTTATGAAGTATCCGCTGCTATCTATGTCCCTCTAGCGGATGTATATTGAAGTATTTATTATTTCTATTCAATGAAGATACAAAATTTTCTTTCCGATTTAACAGCGTTCTTTGTACATTCATGGTAAAGACAAGCCCTGTGAAATCAAACGCAATAATGACAATAGACCCTTGAACTTACTAAAACATAATTAATTATAGTCATTAATGTATAATAATTCAGTGACAAGCGAGAGACCTGTTCAACGCGCCCGTAATTTCATATTAAATTCGCTTTTGACAGGTGACGCGACTGCACTGCACATTTATTACTGTTATTAAACCTGAAGGAGTTATATCACCGGTGATATAAATATATTATAGGGATTTAAGGTATTCATTAGGCGAAAACTTTGCTTTCGTGCTTAAACTTTGTAGGATAAGGTTCAATGCGTTTCACATCATTTTATTTACTTAACTTTGTACTGTATTTTTTTTAAGAATATTTTTTTATTGTCTATGATACTAACGTTTAAGTTCAATTCACTTAATATTTCTACATCATAATTATCATAATACATCATCATAATATATGATAGGAACATCTTTTAAATTTATTATACATTCACATTTAGCGTTTAGAAAATTTTATTTAGTTTAAAATATTTTCATTGTAGGTTTGGTGCCCTAATCGACGGACGTGTTGTCCTATAAGGCTACTAGGGAGCTACAAATTATTCAGATTATTTACGAATAATCACATTTATGACCTAAAAGACGTACGAACTTGCATAATTGTAATCATTCCCTATAGCAGTACTGCCTACGCCACATGACATGTTTTTTTTAAACGTGGATCGCTTTTTATTGCTTACAAAAGCAGAAATATGAATATTTATATTCTTAATTTGGGAAATGATGTGTCCTCCATATAAATTTCATACACATACTCATACACACTTTCATATTCTATTTCATTCCTAAAAGTTTCATTTATGCGACAATAGTTGGCCTATGTCTTTTTCCAAGGTTTAGACAAAATTCTTCGAAGCGATTTCAGTGGATTAAGTGTGAATTTGAATAGACAGAAAGTATTAATTTTATAATTATAATATTTATATAAGCCTAATTTATAATTGACTTTTTTGTATCAAAGCGAAATGTGTTGTTGTAAATAAGCACGTGGCATTCTATCTCGTTCTCAAGGTTTAGCATGATATTACACATATTCTTACAACTGCTGCCCTTCTGAGGTTTGATATTTATAATTATAGTTTACCTTAACCACAAACATCGGGTGAAATTCAATCTACTATAAATTGTATCTAAGATCATTTTCCTTGAATTAAGAAAACAAACTTACAGTTCAATTGACGATAAGCGCTTATCGTACTCCATGGTTACTGATACTGCCGATACCAATGTTGAATCCTCTTCCCTCATAGGATAATATGAGATTTCACTGCAGTCCGTACATATATAAATTTTGTACTTGACACCACGAGTCAACTGGTATGTTTTCTATAAGCTATTAAAACTCGATTGCTTCATAGATTTTCTATAACCTTTACCAGCTGTGAAGTCTTTTATTTACCACGTCAATTAAATGAATTATTTACAGTTAATTGACAATTATCGGATTTTCCGGGTTAAGAGAAAGTATTTCTTCAACATGCGGTGTCCTGGAATTTTTGGTTAATGGTGTCAAATATGTAAATCGACATTCACATATTAACAACGTTGGTAGTATTATAGGAATAAGTGTGAATACATGATGTATATTAGAAAAAGGTATAAAATATTAACATAATAGTCATTGTCTTGCAAAATTGTTTAATACGTCGCGGGTCGCAATAATCTGGTGGCGAATGCAGCAGGCCACATGCGGTCCGCAAACGTAGGCCGCAGACTGACCATCACGGCGCTTGAAGCTTAGGATACTCTACTTACCACAATAACAAAATATAATATCTGCCGTCTTCTGTAGGCTAGAAGAGAAAAAATATTAATTTGTATTTCTCTGTTATTGACAATAGTTTGTTATTTGCGCTGTGGATCATTATCGGGAATGATTTATATAGGACAGAGAGAGAAACGAGCGGTGAAGGTGAGTGTAGACAATTGTCCCAAAGGGGCCCCAAACCTACATCTAACCTTAGGAACTACCAGTCTGATTTCGAAAAATCTTTATGTATTGCATAGAGCCAAGATTGAGGAAAACTTTAGGAAAGGAAAACATCACGCTTTCAACAAAGGAGCAAAGCTGTATTGAAAAAAGTTACAAAAATGAACAAAAATTATTCAGTAATTTGTAATTTCAGGCGAACGAAGTCGCTGGCATACCTAGTATAAAAATAACTTGTCGTTAGTTTTATTAATATATTTTCCGTCTTTTTTTTCATCGATAGTAGATATTGTAATAAATAGATGACGTAATGTAACAACAAAGAGAAAAGAATAAACTGATCAAATGTGTTAAATAACAAGTTAGTGTTATTATGTGAAATTAGTTTTAATAAACAGAACTTGAGTTCTCTATGATAATTATATTCTAGTTCACAATTTAAACTTGCCAACTCAGTGTGCAGGGTGCCTACGCCGAGTAATTTGATATTGAACACGTAGTTGACAGGTGACGTGACTGCAACGGGTGCCTGTCACGCGAGCTACCAGCCATGTAGGGTTGTAAAACAAATATTAATGTTGAAATATTTTATTTCAAATTATTATTTAAATTAACTACTTAATCATGGGTGTATTGTACTTGTATGTCGTATTTAAATTAAGCCTAGTGGAGAGACTGGCTCCCACGTGCAACAGCCGAAACACACCTATAGGTACTTCGTGACAAATTTTCAACTTGAGGGTGATTGCTATGAGGACATTAGAAAAAGCCCTACCACCATATGTACCACCTGCATACATGTGATATATATGTAATTTCTAAATTGATAATTTAATAAGGGACGAGGAAAATACTGCATAATAAACACAAGCGGAGTAATAAAAAGTAAATAGAATTTATTTTGTACGATAATAATTGATATTATAATTAGTTACTAGGTTTGATTCACATATTTTGTAGTATTAAAATGAACGTAGCAGCCCTATGCAGAATTGCGTGTAGGGGATTCACGTAGTTTATCAGCTAATACCTCATGTCTAGGACTATGTGACTAGCAACTAACAACTTTTGCGGTCTCAAATCACATTAGAATCTTCAAACTAGTCTCAATAAGTGCCTGAGGTATGCAAGAGATGTCTGTAAATTTTGGAAAGATTGATACTTTATTGACAAAATCTACTATTGTTTTTTGTTTGCCATCATATACATCGTAAAATGAGGGCTTAAACTTTTTATATCATTTTATATCATATACATTCTTGGGTCTCAACTCGTAATATCGAGCCATTTCAGAAAAAAAATCGTAAGTCAGATTTTCACTTATAGATGAGAGAGTTTTGTCATTCATGATTAAAAAGTATTTATGATAGCTTTTAAAAAATTAGGACTTGTTGTTCTTATTTAACCAATGATCTATTAAAATAGTGGCTATTAACATACTATCTCTAACTTTACAAAGATAATTTTTAAGAGGTTTCTATAATAAAAAAATAAAAAATGTTTGGCACTTGCGATATTTTTCCTGAAAAGACTCGATGTCTATATAGAATATATTGTACTTAATTCTGTGGGATTTATTAACACTATGGCATTAGGTAAAGCGATTTCTATTGCTTAGTAAAAGTCTCTCAAACTCTTTTCGGTATGTTACAGTAATTTCGCTAGAATAGCGTTGTCTTTTAACGTGATATCTATGGCCTTATTATCATTCTATATTTAATATAAATGTTGTTAAACTGTAAGTTAAAAAATAAAAGGGAATGCACAATCAGTGGGTATGACGAGTTAATGGATTAAAATAAATATAAATATCTAGTACAGTTAGTAGTTAGGCAAGATAGCAGGGGGCTTTTACCCATCTGTCTAAAATACAATCACAGTGATCGCGTTATGGGACCAGTCAATATATATACATCTATCGAGTAGTTTGCGGTCGTCATAACAGCGAAGAATTTCGATTGTTTACGGATCTCTCGTTCGTCTATTGTTTTTGAATTTTACTGTGTTTACCATCAGATACCGTCTTTTTGATCATTTATATAGAAATCATATACGCAACAGAAGATTAAATATTGATAAGTTTTTATTTTATTTTTCAATTACAAACATTTAAACAAATTATACGTAGATAGGTTCCTCAAACATTATACGTAACAGAAGATTAAATATTAATAAGTTTTTATTTTATTTTTCAATTACAAACATTTAAACAAATTATACGTAGATAGGTTCCTCAAACATAGTTTATAAAATTTTTGGTTTTTCATAAGTATATGTAGCCCATATGTAGCAGAATATTCTAGACATTTTCTTGCGATATGTTTTTATTCACAAACAATTACCTTTTTAAGTTTTGTTACCTTTAACAACGATTTCAATTAGATTTTACTCCGTACTTTCATTTACTCGAAAATTTTTATTCACCTTCTTAATTTGTACGTGACTCGTGACGTGACGTGAGTTAATTAGTGCAATTACCAGATCTGGCTGAGTTTTTTGCACCACTTATATAAATAGGATTCCGAGGTAGCCAATGTGGGGCCAATTAAATTAAATCTACAATTATTGTATTGGGTGAAGATAGCGCTCGAGGTTGAAAAATTTGGATTTCGGTAACATTGTTATAGTGTTTTTGGTTTTATTGTTTGAAATATCGTTTAACTGTTGACTTTACGACTTGAACCCCCTGTGGATTACATCTTAATGTTTAGATCCACAATGCCTTTTTTATTTTGCCTTGTTGAATAAGTAAATGAGATTTAAATAATATTAATGATAGTTGCATGCAACTTCGTTTAAATAAAAAAAATGCTGTTTTTTGTAACTTGTTTTAATACAGCTCTTGCTCGTTTTGGTGGTAGCGTGATGTTAAATAGCCTAAAGCCTATAAATTCTCAATGAGTGCTCTATCAAAATGATTTTATGAAATTCGACTGTTAGCTTAGAAAATAACGTGTTCAAACAAACGAACAAACTATTCGTTTTTATTATATATATAGATTTCATATGAAATACTTGCATCGAACTAATTTTAAGATTAAGATCAAAACAAATTTCCTATTTTGCGGCGTATAGTAAGCAGACAGTGTTATTTCTACGAAGCTAAGCCGACTTGATCCCAGTGGAAATCTAAATCTTGAAGCTCGCAACACATTTAAAATTTACAAGAAAGAACTAAGTTATGGAGAAATTTACTGGTAATATTGAATTGACTTAGGTATATTATTAACAAACCTGTAAAAATTACTCGATATCTCCTTCAATTGTGTACCAATTTTAATGATTCTTTTTTATTTGAATTGTTGTTAGTAAGACGTAGTCCTATTTAAATATAAAGAAAATATTCAATACCTAAGGGGATGAAATAAAGTCAACTTTTTTTTGATTGACTCCCACTGACGAGAACTAGGTTTTTCCATTGATACTTTCATCATTTTTAATTATTCTTATTACCATTATGAAGTAGTGTGTAGTTTTTAATTTAATAAGAGAAAGACGATACAGCATGATTTTAGATTTGACATTGTTATGGAAAATATTAGGGATATTTTGACGAGCAATGGAATCGAAAGTGGTTGGCTATGATGTTTATTCAATTAAATTGGGTCATTTTGTAACACATATGTTAGTTCAGTTACACATATGCTTGACAGAACATTTATTAAAAAAAAATTATTCCCGTTATGGTTGATATAAAATGTCATGTCAATATTTGAGAGTATCTACTCTGTTTTTTAATAATATTAAATCTTATATTGCCCTGGATGCAGAAATGTTGGAATTGTACATTAATAATTATCCGTCACTAAGTCCTCACAGTGATTCAGGTTCATTTTACCCTTAGAAGGGCGCGAAGCCAGTACTTTTCGAGCTTCTAGTGAACATTATTAAATTCCCTAATTGTATAAAAATATTACGTAAAAGTTATAATACAACTTGCTGTTTAAAATATTGTATCTGTTATTTTACTACAAATATAATAAACTCTACGTGCCTTTATATTTTTACTAAACGATGCGATAGCAGAAACATAATGACTTATTATTAATAGTATATTTCTTATATACCACTATCTTGGTCACATCGTCATTTAACATCAGCCGAAGTTGTGGCCATAACGCTAAACCTATTGAATATAAAAAAATAATATAAAAACATTGTATGCCTGTATGTTTTCTATAGACCGATATAAATTGATATTTTAAGATTTGCCTAGCGGATGATGCTGTCATTTTTGGTAGCAATTTAATCATCAGATTTTTATTTTGGATTTTTAGCATCTTGCTCTATACCTATTTATTGCTATATAGTATAATTTGTGTTACGCATTCGCAACAGGACGGGTGGCGAGCACACAATAAAACAGTAAATAAATATGTAGGTATATTATATTTTTGAGTAATTACTGGAAAAATCTTCCTCAACAAGCATCATGCGTGTGTTCCCGCAGCTGTATTTCAGGGCCAGTTTGTTTCTAGATTTAGGTACTGCATAAATTTCTGTTACTTTATTTCTTGATAAAAACATTTATAGGTTTATCGTTATAGCTACAATGTCATCTGATGTTAGTGACGATGTGGGACAAAATGGTAGACACGCTAAGTCTAGTGGATGGACTGGCTTTCCAGTGCAACCGCCGGAACATACCTTTAGGTATTTGGCGGCAGATTTTCAACTTGATGATGGTAACAAGCCAGGCGGGTATTAGAAAAAGCCTTACCACCATGCTATGGTTTCATCATATTTTTTTTATAGTTAAGGTTTAACGTAATGGCTATAATGTTACCGGATCTTAAGTGACGATACGGTCCAAGTTGGTAGACACGTTAAACTTGTGGAGGACCTGGCTCTCAAGTGGAACTGCCGGAACACGCCTATTGGTATGGCGGCAGATTTTCAACTTGAGGGTGGTAGTTAGCTTAGTTAGTTAGTTAGTTAGTGGGTATTATAAAAAGCCCTACCACCATGCTATAGTTTCCTTGCGATGATTTCCTTCACCGAAAGCTCAAACTCATTGTAGGTATCCACCTAGGATTTGAACTCACATCTCATGACGCGGCGTTCCTACACACTACCACTGAGCTATCATCGCTTCAAACAATATCCAATTATAAAAAAGTTATGGTTATCTGGAAATATTAAAATAATATGCATTCGTAACAATCGAAACGTTTGTAGCTTAACGTTTAACTATTATTTTTTATTAGAATTTCAATTAAATTTCGTGTGAAGGATTTAGAATTTAATTGCATTTATCTTATTACAGGTATGTTTTCACATATTCAAGAAAAAAACAATCTTCGTTTCTGAAACACGGACTTAATTACACGTACGTATTTCATAACATATAATTAAATTTTAATGTTATATGATAATAGGCAACTCGAAAACTCACACTAATGATAGCATTCACGATCTGAAACGTGCAATTAACACAAACTCCCCTGAATGTGATATAAATTACTTTAAATTCAACTCGTAAAGCTAAGTCGGATGTCAAGCGCGTCCTGAACGATGGTTAAAGATGAAGGTTGTAAACTTTATTGGCTTTATTACGTTTACGGCTTGTGGCAAAAACCGAACCCTTAAGAAGCAACGGCACTCGAGATTTAAAAAAAATGTAAGCCACGGTGTATGTTATGCGAAACTGTATCATAAGTTGTAGATGTAAGAGTGACATTTTGAATGACGAATTCCGGCGTATGACGTTCTATCAATGACATAAGCTGATCATAAACGCGGAGACATCTTTGATGTGCGCCCTCTCGCCTCGAGCACGGAATACTCATAGATAAAGTGCATTTCGATATTAGAAGTTTCTAACATAGTTTTAAAGTGAAATTTATGGTATAACATTGTTTTCTTCCTTTAAGAAAAGGCGCGCCTTCTGACCCGCGAAAATAGAGGGTCGCAATAAAACTCATAGTTTTTATGTGTCATTGGAGAAAAGGATTTTTGTACGAAATGAGCTTACAAAATTTTATAGGTTGTTGTTTTATAAAATGTTTTATTCTTGATCCATAAAAAATCGTAATATAACTTTAATAATTTCAAACCTCCTAATTAATGGTGTTTTACTATGATAGTATAGTAAACAATACAGATACACTTCATTTAATTGTATTTTTGTTAAAAAGAAACACCTTTTTTACTTAGTTTTAAGCCCTCAAATGAGGTAGTAGCATTTTATACCCTAGTAGGTCCCTACCATCATGCACACCGAGATAAATTCTTTATAGTGAATGTATTGAGGCTTGCTATATTTTTAATATATCCAGGTTTTATCAAGCTGCTGACAGAGGCTTACACACTAATATGATTGTGGCGACCTCAAATATTTTCTAATCTATTGACTGTCGCCATTGTTTTTGGGTTATACTTTACTCATCAAACTTATCTATATTAATAATATAAAAGTTTGATTATTTATTTCTTTAAACACGGCAATCTTAGAAACTACCAGTCGGGTATTAAATATTGTATTTGTTTTTGATAGAGCAATCATTGCAAAAGGTTATTTATTTAATATCACGTTATCACAAATAGGACTGTAGTTGAAGTATTGAAAAGTTTACAAATACGGGCAAAATTTATGAAATCATTTTTAGTTCCAAGCCAATAAAGTCTCGAGTACAGTTAGTCTATATCTATATTAATATAATAAAGAGAAACCATTTGAATTTTTGTTTGTAACGAATAAACTCAAGGACTAATGGACTGATTTCAGAAATTCTTTCACCATTAGAATGCTACATTTAGTTCTGAGTAACTGTATAA
Organism: Actias luna; assembly: GCA_039707435.1. Classification (NCBI taxonomy): domain Eukaryota; kingdom Metazoa; phylum Arthropoda; class Insecta; order Lepidoptera; family Saturniidae; genus Actias; species Actias luna. The sequence goes on along the minus strand of JAZHAC010000006.1, from coordinate 6,461,392 downwards.
CATTTATTCATGAAAATAATTACATAAAATTTTAGTTCCACGCGAACGGAGTTGCGAACACAGCTAGTCATCAATAAAAAGTCTTATGTTTGTTAGGTGACCATTTCAATTTTGCTCATTTTTAAATTTCTACTGAAAATAATAAAAATACAGTGTAGCTCAAGTTATATATATTTTGAAGTTTTTATGAATTTCGTTTTATTGCAGAAACTTCGTACAAATGATGTCACAATAGGTTAAATTCATTAAATTGTTTACCAGCATAAATAGTGTCAGATATAACAATCACAGACTGATCCGAACAATCGTAAATCCACTTCGAAATTATTATAGGAATGTTTTAACAAGAAAATTGACCTGTAAACTATGTAAAGGGTCTGGGTACAAACTCTGCAGCAACTAGTTTACCATATTGTGATTACCCTCGGGACTTAACTTTGCCTCTACAAATGTTAAAATGGTTTCTGTAACAACAGTTGTATGTTATTGATTCGCCATTCCATTTTATTCTGGGGATGAGTCGAAAGTTTTGTATTATATATTATTAGGTTATAGCCGCCTTTAATCTAGTAATACTCTTACACAATTTAACGTTTAGTACAGCATCAAATTTAATCAGAATACAAATTTTTAGTAAAGCAGGTTTTCCAGTATGAATGCCATAGAGGGGTGAAATATTGCTTAGATTTAAAATGTTTCCAGTTGCCGAACAGAGACAATTGCATCAAAATCTGTCTAGAACTTACTATTTTATTTACTTTTAGCGCCTACCACAAGGGAAACTTGTTGTTTTATAGGATAAAAGTATCCTTAATTTCAATGAATATCATTAGTAGTTTTTGCTTGAAATTTTAACAAATTGGTGTAGAAGTTTCAGAGTGATGCGTATACTAATCACCAATTTATCAATATGAAATTTTTATTACCAGGAGAAATAATTTTTAATTTTATTTAATTCATGTATGTATGTTATGTGTAATGTTTAGTTTTACATTGTGAGCACTATCAGATCGTGTTAGTTTAACGGTACGACGGTATCTACATTGATGTAAAGATTAGCTTGTACGCTTCATTATTAATGAATATTGGTACAAAGATGCTGTTCAAATTTTCATTGTGTACACTGACTCATATTCATAATACCTAATAGGTTAAAGCGTCGTTTCACGATTTTACAATAATATTCATTATTTGCTGACCCGGTGAACTTGATATCACCTATAATTGTTGTTCTTTAGCCTGGCTAAAACTCAAAAATGGTTTGACCGATTTGTATTATTTCTTTTGTAAATTTTGATAAATCCTAATCAACCTTCCAATAGAACTGGTTATATCTAATATCGTTTCCGTTTTTCATTTCTTTTGATTATTGAATGAAACTGGTTTATAACTCCAATAAATTAAATGTCTCTTAATTATATGAAATTTAAATATGGGTGAATTCGAATCCACGTCCCTTGACGCGGCGTCCGTACACACTACCAACTGAGCTATCAGCGCTTAATTACTTTTCATATTATGAGAATGAAAAAAAAATCTGTTTTTTTTATTATATAATATATATATTACTAGCTGACCCGGTAGACCTTGATCGAGTAGTTAATCATATCGACTACAGCGACATCTTTTGCGTTATGATCACTTATCAAGATAAAAAGTATCTTATCTCTCAAGTTGGATCAAACTGTGTGCAAAATTAGATTAAATCGGTTCAGTTGTTTAGGAGTAAATTGCGGACAAACAACGTGACACAAAATTTATATATATAAAGATATCTCTTGATAGAGTCAACTGATTGTGATGAAACAAAACCTAAGTAATACTTCAAGTTGCGTACAATTTTTACGTATAATAGTTTTTATTTGGTTTGTACATTTTACGTGATGCGCAGATGCACAGACAAACAGTCATAAAGTCCAGAAATGATGAAAATGTGTTATGTTGGTTATTCTTTAACATCATGGCTATTATTTTTGGAAATATTTTCGATGTACAAAACTACTTTTCTGCAGATTTATTATATGTATATATCTCGTTAAGTAACATAACATGAGACTTGTCACTCTTTTAAATAGTGTATTACGGTTTACAAAATGTTCTATAATAGTATACGGTTTATTAAATATGTTTTATATTTAATTTTCTGCGTTATCTTATATATTTTTTATTGTTCAGCATACTACATTTTTTATGAGTAATAATACTATACTAGCATTTTGGCAGGCCATTTTCGGATGAAGCGAAGATTTACATGACCTAATAGGGTAGTCTGGTTAGCAACTCTCTTGATATGTGTATAAAATAAATAATGTTCAGTGCGGCTTCTATATGCAGTAGAATAGAAGAAGAGACATTTAAGTATAACATTAACTATCCAGTACTTAATTCCATCTGTCATATTTATTATGCCTAGTTAATCTAACAAATCAGTAACATTTTCTTAGTCTTAGTTTACATTATAACAGGCACATAATATAGGCACTCGATGATTTTGAATCATAATTTTAATCTCTGAGCAAAAACAAATTGTGTCTATCTGAAAGATATAAATAATGAATACAACAAATTAACATATTCAAAGCATTTACATTGGAATACAATACGACGCTTCAGTGCTTATCTTATAGCAGAAGGGAATTATGGTATTTTTTATAACAATTTTATTTTAACATATTTGTATTTATCGTTTAACTAGTTACGACTTATAAGTTGTTATATGACGGATAAAAATAATAATAAAATGTTGTTTTCTAACAAACCCAATACCTTAAAGTGTATTCAATGGTAGTTTGAATAAATAAGCAACGATGTGACTGAGTCGATGCATAACGACGTACTTTCTGGTATAAGAAATATAACATATGAGAATACGATAGGTAGTATTAGTAAATATAGCGGATCACGATGCCGACTGTCGAAATCGATTTATCCGATTATTTGAAAACCGGGATTGAGAATGAATCCGATCTGATACGTCGCTTACTTGTTATCATACCTTGTTTACAGCCTTAATCCGCGCTAAAGCGGTACATTTTACCTTTGTTATGGGGATTAATAAAGGTGTGGTGGTAATTTTATTTATTCCATAAATAGATGTTTTTTTCATATAAAAATGAGAGAATATAAATGAATTACTGGAAATTAATAACGAATAAAACTCCTTTCGTAGATATCCAAAACAACAACTACCCAAAAAGACGCGGTGTTAAATTGATATAATGTAAAGACCATAGGAGTCGCATTAGTTTTTATGAATTTTATTGTTATCAAAAACACTTTGGACACACTTTTTTATATAGCTAGGTAAAGGCAAAACAGATTACGCCTTTTGTGAAATGTCAGTCTATTTTTTATCGTGTAATAGCTATGAAACCTTTAGTATTTTCAATAAAAACATAATTGTAACGGTTCTTTCGCAGCTTAACAAGAATTTCATTAATGTATCAATAATGATTAAGGTTTATTTGTGGTCGAATTCCGACCACGCATTTACCATATAATATTAAGTAGGTACTGCACCCTGTAACCTTACAAATATAACTGAGGCTGTCATTAAAAGTACAGAAACGATAGTTCTGTATAATATGTGCAAATATCCTGTAGTCTTGGTAAGAATCTAACATTAAGACAGATTTGTGGATGCATGGTGGTAGGGCTTTTTCTGATGCCCGCCTGGCTAGCTATCACCCTCTAGTTGTGAACCTGCCGCCAAATACCAATAGGTGTGTTCCGGCAGCAGCACTTGAGAGCCAGTTCCTCCACAGGTTTAGCGTGTCTACCAACTTGGGCCGTATCGTCACTTAAGATCAGGTGAGATTATGGCCATAACGCTAAAACCTTAAGTATAAAAAAAAAAAAAAATACAAAAATAATTGTCCTGTGCGGTACTCTAACTACAGCACTTTGGAGGGACTATGATTTAACTTTAACGTACTATTAAAGGAAATAAAGTATTGATAAAACTAAGGCGCTACTTAATTTGTGGCGTAAAACCTTTGTTTAAAAGTAAAATATATGTTTTTATGACTTTCGTCATACATTTCTGGTACCTCTAAGAATTTCAAAACACTTTATAACTAGAATACCAAGTGTATTTTAATTGTACAATTAACATGTGAGGATGAGTTAATGGATAAGTGCGGGAAATAAAAATCGATATCTACTTCAGTCTTGCTTGTATTTTAATCTCATTGATAAAATAGAAGAACGTTGTAACGTAAGTATGATGTACAATTTTAATCAAAATAAGCAATTTTATTTAGCGAACTTTGTTCAAACTCCTAAGTACTTTATGTGCTGAGCTGAAACGAGTTATTTCAGCGAAAATCTGTTTCGTATCGAATTGAATTGGTTGTCAAAAAAACCTTGTGTAGACGATGTTTTTAAAATACATTAGTTTTGCTAATATATTTCTAATTTCTGTGTAACGTTGGGAAAATATGTACCTACTTTCGAAATGTACCGGGCAGGCTAAGAGATAGACATGTGGCTGTCACCAGCTTCATCAGAAATAATCACTAAGACTTTATGATTACTCTGCATTACCTCTCGTTGCCAGAGACAGACAGACAAAGTTCGCTATCGCAATACTTCTAGTGATATATATTACAACCTAATTATGATACATAATTTATTATGTAATAATTTAATTTCTATAAAAAGATGTTTAATTCATGTTAGTATATCTATATCTACACATATGTATTTAAGCGAAATACCACTCACTGACTGATTAGGATATTTCCAATATCATATATTGACTTGAAATTTAGCATGAATATTCCATAAGATAAACATTCAATGAGAAATGATTATATAATCATGCAAGATTGACAGGTCTTACGAGAACGAAGACAGGGTAATCAGCTAGTTTTATATATTGGCTGAAGTACAATTTAACATTTTTTGGTTATTATTAGTTATAACATTGCAATAAATGAATGACATAACAATATTACATTGGAGTACATATGATTTGTTAGTTGCTACAGAAACTCCCTGGATAATTATAACAAATGAATCGACGTCCTGATAAAGCATTGTATGGTCCCTGAAGATTCACAAGATATTATACTATCCTACATGATATATAAATAATTGTGTACAAAAAATTGTCACTTACAAGAACTAATATATTAATTCAGTAGTTTTATTATTTTTATTCATAATCCTTTTTCCACAACGGGTGCGGTCGGCATAACATGTTTTTATCTCTCTCTACCCTATCAGCTGTCATTTCAGTATTCATACTTTTTATACACATATCAAACAGTTTATCTATATCTTCTTCAGTCTTACTTTGCTAATTCATGGCTTTCATTTCTTCTCATAATATGCCAGTACTATGCTAATCAATTACTCCTCAACAATTACTTACTTAATTACTTTAATGCTTCCTCGAATATTATCTAAATCAAATTATTCATGTGTATTTAGAACGTATAATATATCTACAATATGCTGTAATAATATGTATGTAGCAACTATTGATTTTTCGATGAATAATGTTCTTGTATATTCTCAGGCTTTTAGTTAACTCACATCCTAATATGATATAACGTTTTACGTAAACGGATAAACAGATTAAGTCTCGAGGTTTTCCCTTTGATGGGTTTTCTTTAATGGATTTCCCTGTTTGGCGAAGAACTTTTCTTACGAATCGCTTAATCTGCCACTCTTCGGATGTATTTTTGTATGATTTATGAACGTGTGACGCCAACGGTACCAGACGCAAACATTTTCTATTTTATAGTTTGCCGAAACGTGGTTTATTAGGCGTGACATAGAATGTTACATATAATGTTCTATTCATTGTGTTTAAATATAATTAAGATAACAAATATGTCCTATGTAACAATATTGTAATTGGTTTTAGTTTCTAAATATCTTATGGAGAAAATTTCGTAAATTCTAAGGCTGTTTTTCTTCTTACCGTTGCATGCTGCACTAAAAAAATGATTACCTATTTCATGTCTATATATATTTGAAGTATTAATTAGCAATTAATGTAGATATGTAATTGGTTTCTCAAGAAGGGACTAACGATTGTAGAGAGATATTGTATTTGGATAATGTTTTATCTTCCTACTTTATCTTGATATTTTTGATAAATGTTTTCTTGAAAACAACACTCGCACTCGGGATGAGCTGCGTATCGCGACTGACTTTACAAATTAGTATACAATCAACGGAGAGAAAGGGAATTCAAAATTAGAAGAATGGTGTTTATATCTCAAAAAGGATTATCCCATGTAAGATTTAAACCCGTAGAACCCACCACAATAATGACGACAAAGCGACCAATTATACCATTACGCCATTTGTATAATTAATTATTTATTAATAATTAATTAATTATTAAGTATATTTAATTTTATTAAACTTATATACTTTATGGAAAGGAATATACATATCAAATTTCAAACCAATTTAGATAGTTTTGAAGATATCTTTATGAGAGAGTCAGTCGTAAATGCGCGAGGGATGGTTGGATAAGACGATTGTAGTCGATTAGATAGCGTGATTAGGTAGTGGCATAGAAGCACTATTAGGAGTGTCTTTTTTTCCTTTTTTTTTTCAAAGAAACGAGGTGGTAGAATTCTGAACTTGATTTGGTCACGACTATCCTAAATGTCCTAATAAACTCGTCACAATGGCTTTATTTTAGATTCTTATGTGTTGTATCGACCAGCATATGTTTACGTATTCCCGTATCACATATTTCGCAAAAGCAAAAGCGGTAGCTAATATCGTTAAATATTTGTTTTGAAATTGTAAATTCATATTATGTATCAGCTTGAGTGTACATAATTTCTCAATTGATTGCAACTTATTTGCAACTTTTGCTATCGCTTTACTTTTGTAAAAAAACGTAATACAAAGGTCGGTATGAGAGTGAAATAGCGGAGATTTTTAATTTCTCCCTGGTCGTTTCTGATTTTGGATTTATTTTCACTTAGCATCTGATACTGTGCTGTCACATAGGTTGATATAATTGTTGTTCACTGTATCTTCTCATTATTTGCTATTATATTTTTTAATACTTGTAATTCACATAATTAAAAAAAGAACTTACAGCACATCCTTTAATATTAATTTAATAATAATTATTGTGTATTCTTAATGCGATATTTTCTGCTAAAAGAGATTCAGAAATAATCCTTTGTGAGAGAATTTGAAGTAGGTACAGACAATGGAAATACGTCGTGATAAACAAATCCTATAATGCAGCTGTCATGTTTCCATGCCGCTGGCTTAGCAATGGCAACCTATAAATTGGAGAACCGAATGGGAGACAGTAAAATTGCAGACCCCTCGTCATAAATACAATGTTGGTATTTTAATAATAAATATAAGATATAGGACAGAGTTAGAGTACAGAGAAACATTGGAGAGATTTGTCTCTATTTGGGCAATCCTACGTTGTGTACGTTGTTGTGTTATTGTATTTTTATACGTTATAGGTTTACCGTTATGGCCTTAATCTCACCTGATGTTAAGTAACGACCCGGTAGAGAGACTGGATTTCAAGTGCAACTACCGGAAAATATCTAAGTATTTTGGCGAGAGATTTTTAATTTGAGGGTAGTAGCTGGCCAGACGAGCATTAGAAAAAGCCCTACCACGATGCTATGGTTTCCTCACGATATTTTGCTTCACCGAAAGCTCAGCCTCATTGCAGGTGAATTCGAACTTACGTTCTTCTACGCAGGGTCTGTTCACATTACCAAATGAGCGATGGCTGTGAAGTACTGTTCCCAAAATTCCTTGGTGAAGATTGTTAGGTCGGGAACTTGCCACAGATATATCTAATATTACAAGCGTCAATGGGCCACTAAACCTGCTAACATTTCGGAGTACTGTACTTTTGTTTACCACCTTAATATTATTAGACATAGCATAATATAGATCACGATTATCTTATTGTTCCTCGGTTACGCAGAACAATGGTGCTCCGTATTTGACAACAAACAACAATGGCTGAGTGATAACGTGTTTGATTACCGCGTGAGATAGAATCCTACAATAACTTTGATAATTCGATTAAGGAAAGCATCCACCACATAAATCAGTAGTATGTCGGTAGGGTATTTTATAATGTCTGCCTGGCTAGTTAGCAATTTCATATAGAAATTTTGTCGAAAAGCATTCGTTTTAGCAACTGCATTTCAGAACTAGAAACTCTACACTTAACGTATTACTTACTACGTGTTTTGTCTTTAGTTCTTTCAACATTTGACATCTAATGTGGGTGTAGTCAAAACCTAAAGTTATGAAAAATATATATACCTGTTCCAATCTGTATTCTTCTGCAAATTCACTTGAGTTCCCGTGTCACATCTTATAATATACATATTTAACACTCACTACTTGTTATAAATGTATGTAAATTCGTTTTGTGTTTGTAATATTCAATAATGCATCGTGAATAAAATCTACAAATATAATATGGTTTCTTTTCTTTCATAATTTTTGTGTAAGAAAACATTAATTATATTCAAACAACTACATACTAGTAAATACGTATATTATCAGCGATATAGCAACAAGTCACGAATAATAGCAGAAGCTTATTGAAATGTGATTTCAGGATTCTGTAATTAACTTTCCGGATATGTACTAAGGCATTTACTAGAAATCTTAAGTTAATCCAACAATTATTTTGAATATCAGCGTCTAACGGCCTGTCTTGGCCTGAACAGACATGGCTAATTTGCCTTAATGCCCTTTACCCTTGTCTGCATTAACCATTAACTTGTGACATGCTTAATTCGCTAAGTGCTGTGGTCAGTGTCCATGAGATGTGGTCTAACTGACAGCGAGGTTTGATTGAACAGGCGAATTCTACAGTACTAGTTTGTACAAGTTTAAGCTCCTATTGATTAACGAATCAGCATAATGTACTTTGTCCGGTTTCGACAAATAACTGTAGCAGTCATCGGAAAAATAAATCATTAAACAATTAATAGTTCCTTTGTATTGTTGATTATGAAATAAAAACTCTATTCAAATTAATACCTCGTTCAAAAGAGTCAACTATGAAGTGCTGTATTTCTATAATGTAAACTTGATATTTTACGTCAATATATCTCAGGTTGTTTTCGAGAAAAAGCTTATCGACACACTAACATACAAAGGTATAACAATAATCTTAAAACAGTTTTGTTACTTTATTATGGAAACCGTAAATTGAAAAGAAGTCGCAAAATTGAAATTTTAATTTAAAATTTATTAAACTGTTACTAAATTGATTAATAGGATAGAATAGAAAAATTCCTAATTTTTAATATTTTTATTAATATCATAAGGGTCACATAGTATCTCATTTTAAAGAATAATCAAATTACCAAAAGAATAATCTGTGATCTTAATTAAATTCTATTAAATAAATTTTAAAGTTTAGGTGTTCCAACATTGTTCTAGTCTAAAATTACCCGCTATCAGACCCACCTCGCCCTGCTATGGATCGTAGAAATGACCAAAATGTATTACCCTATTAACTGGACCACCTTTGTTTAAGTAAATCTGGGAGCTTGAGTTGAGTTTAAATTATTTATTCGGGCGTAAAGGTCAACGACAAATATCTTTGGAAGTCTGGGAAAATGTACCGTAAGGCTTTGTGGGTGGCCGGGCAGAAACAACATTATAGTTTAAAGGGGCTTAGATAAAGTGCCTAAAGTTATTTTAATTCAATTTTCTGTTTATTGAGACTTAGACTTTGGCGTGTTAGTGTTACTAATTATTATTTTAAAGAATAAGATGGAGATTGATTTTCTTAAGTTATTTGTTTTTATTTTTCCTAATTTATTTGTTTGTTAAGGGACGTTGCTTCGAATCCACCTACAATAAGCTTGAGCTTTCGGTGAAGAACTCCATCTTGATGAAACCATAATGTGGTGGTAGGGCTTTTTCTAATGCCCGCCTGGCTAACTACCACCCTCATGTTGAAAATCTGTCGCGAAATACTAATAGGTGTGGTGCACTTGAGAGCCAGTCGCTCGACTAGGCTTAGCGTGTCCACCATCTTGGGCTACATCGTCACTTAATATCAGGTGAGATTGTAGCCGTAACGCTAATCCTTAATAATAATAAAAAATACTGCTATGGTAAAGAAACTTTTTCAAACCAATATTAGAGATTTAATTCAATCGACCTTTTCGCTTTAATATTATATTTATTATGATTTTTTTCAATAATGTAAAGCTTTTTTTTCTATCTACTTTGTCTTTATGATACTTTTTCGATGTTTGGAGTACCCACTAGGAGTTGTAAGTGCGGTCGAGAATAAAAAATAACCATGCTTTTTTGGGGATTGTTGGTTGAATTTGTTACGTTGGATCATCTAGAAAGTTTATACTTGCACTTAGGCGATTCGTTTTTATATAATAACCAAGGCAGACCATGGGCAAGCAACTTTAAAACCACAATAGTGGTTGATTTCAGGAATATAGAGAGGTTTTTTTTTATACTTAAGGTTTAGCGTTATGGCCATAATCTCACCTGATCTTAAGTGACGATATGGCCCAAGTTGGTAGAAACGCTATACTTGTGGAGGAAGTGGCTCTCAAGTACAGCTGCCGGAACACACCTATTGGTATTTGGCGGCAGGTTTACAACTTGAGAGTGGTAGCCACCCAGACGGGCATTAGAAAAAGCCTTACCACCAGGCTATGGTTTCCTCACGATGTTTTCCTTCACCGAAAGCTCAAGCTCATTGTAGGTGCTTGGATTCGAACTCACGTCCCTTGACGCGAAGTCGTACACACTACCACTGAGCTATCATCGCTTCAAAAATCGGTGTATGAACTACGCCTACATAGCCGATAATATTATTCATATAGCGGACTGTAATAGCTCCGGCGAATGACATAATGGACTACATTCTAAGGACAACCATTACATACAGTTTCAATAAAGTAATACCAATTAAAACCACGTTAATTCTACATACATTTTTGTGTAAATTACACTCACACAATAAAAACTTTGCAAGCACTGTAACTTTAGCATGTGACATGTAGGTTAAGCACTTTTCTTGTGAGGTATTAGTTATTACTGAAAATCATAAAAATAGTATCTAATAAAAATATTAATAAAATGAGAACAAAAATAGCATTAAAAGGAAAATTAATACATATATAGAAACAGTTATTGATGTAGCAATTTAAATAAAAAGCTTTTACTGCCCATGCATGAAATTTTTAAGCAGTTTTTACTAGCTCCTTTACCAAAAACACATAATAAGTGCTTACACAGCGACTATACCGTATTGTTTCTTGACAAAATTTTTTTTTTTATAAATACTAAGAGTATATACCAATTATAATACTTCTTATATATTGTCATGGCATGATCATAATATTTTTCCACAAACTGTTCTCGCAACCTGTTCTATTATTCACAACGGCAGGAGAAGTGGCGGAAACTACTAAACTAGATAAGTTTTTAAAGGACTAAGTTAGATGAATCTTGACTACATAATGACGTAGATTAAAAGTTGTTGATTGTAAAAAGAGTTTCAGATCGTTCTTGAAGGCGGTACCGGGTGAATTATCATGATTATCCTTTTCTTACAAAGTGGTAGCTCATAAATAAGGACTAGTCGGGTTAATGTTGATTTTCTCAAGTTTATGCTTAGGGGCCTTTCATAAAATACATCACGTATCATTTTATCTTTGTAGACCCCCACCCCCCTTCGTCATGCTGTCATATTTTCTACGACCCCCCTATCAATATTACGTCACAAATGATAAATAATATACGATATCTAATAGCAGTACAAAAATTTCAATATTTATTGCTTGCAATAACAAAACTTTAAAAAATGAATATAGATCGTTTGTAATAACATGTAAATCAAACATGTTTTTCAGTGTAGTCCATAAATCGTATGTCGTGGCTGCCTGTCTTATATGAGCATAAATTGATGGATCGATCGTTAATATTAATTTTACTTTAGCTTTAGCTTCTTTGGTTTTATTTTGCGTTGTTACAGTTGCCGGTAAATTTTGTTTTCAACATGTGACGCCCTGCCTTCTACAAAGATACAACTATATGGTGCCTACGAACTTATTTAATATTTTTTATTTAGTATCAATCTATTTTTATAAAATTGACGTCTAAAATAAGCCTTTCAGAAAGAGAACAGCGATTGGGATGGCTCGAGTGGAAAGGGGTATAATTAACACAAGCTGCCCCCTATCAATAACAGATTAGCATGTAAAAGCTAATGACCTAATGGCTTGTGTGTGCCAGTAATTGACCTATAAATTCGTGGACTCTGTGAATTATTGTTATCGTTATATTCAGTTTATATAATGTACTGGCATTTGTTCACAGTTTCACTCGTCTTAATGTAGATTTTACCGTCTGAGTTTTTATCCCTCGGGAACAGTATTGTATTGTATTTAACATTTTATTATGATTAGCCATATAGTTTGGGCGTGAAAGCGTAATTAACGGATATTTGCATTATCTTATTAAAAAAAAGAAATATATATATCCTAATATGGTATAGTTATTGACATTAGGACTTTTTACATTTTTTAATCACTAGAGCGATTCTAGGATCTCAAAGCTTAGTGAAAGGATTTACGCTTTTCTGCGGTTACTGTGAAACACCTTGAACCAAATTCATTTGTCGATGTGGTTTAGATTGGTAATACGCAAAACTTAGTCATGGGACTGGTCCTCAAATACAGTTGCTGATTGTACTATAGATACTTGGACTTTTCAAATTGGTGGCTTTTCACTCGGGTGGACATTATAGATTACTCCACCACTATGCTATAACTTTATCGGATTTTTTTCTTACATACAAAATACTGGTTCATTGTAGAATACTAACCCATGTAGATCGATGCATTGCCTGCAAGATTCAAATATAAAATTGACATCTTTCTCATAGGTTTATCTTAAATATAAAAACACGTAAACACTAACAAGGCCTATGTTACTTTCAACTGACAACTGTCGGCCTTTCACTCTTTGTTGGTTCGGCGACTTACATTAATACTATTCGATAGTGACACGTCGATATCTTGTTTGAATAGGGTATAGACATGAATAAGTTTTTTTGTAAGTTAAGGTTTATTGACACAAGATCAATAATACTCTTCGTGATTAATATCAGGTTGTACTTATATCGTCTCTGTTACATTTGTGTCTCCTGTTTTCATTATGTGGCTATGTACTACCTATAGCAAGTTAGTGACTAGAAGTTAGTGTGAGACTGTTAGAGGGTCTTAAAGTTTCGCTTCCAATATAGCGTGCATGAATTGAACAGATTGGCCAGGTGTTCTAATCGCAGTTCGCGACTGAAACTTCCTACCTGATTGCTCCGCATCAATGAAGCGAATTGCAACTAAATAGAGTCACTGCACGTGCCAATGAATTCTCAACTTTAACGCATCTTTTTCTTACTGTATGAGTATTTTCTTTATGATTTTAGTATTTTATTCATGATTTAAAAAGGAAAACAGTGTTTTTTTCGGAATGAAATGTCACCGCTAAATATTTAACAGGTGTGGAAGACGGACGATAATTAGATTTCTGTTAAAGTGCATGTCAAATAAATTAGTAAATTTATATAGAGTCCTGTTATTTACCATATTTTGATTTGCTATATTTCAAGCATGGTGGAAAAGTATCTTTATTATCAGTGAATAGGATACGAAATTGTGTAATTAAGTTCTTATCAGGACTATAGTAAATGGATAAAAAAATGTTTAGAAATCCAACGATGTAACTCCCCAAAAGTGTGGTCGCTTTACCTCGTTGAATAGCAATCCTTAATTATTTCCCGAAATACTAACAAGCTCACTGGTCGTAAGTCACATCAACCGTGACCTAGGCCATTAAAAAGACTACTTGCGATGGTGGACCCCATGGTCCTATAGTTTTGACTTTAAATAGTACAAGTATTTAGCCTTTACTATTATCGAATTTTATGGCAAGTTTCGGAGTGGATCATGACTTTAATTATTCCTGGGTGACATGAAGGCGATCACGTTTTACAACAGTAGTTGACGTATTACTAAGTTCCTTTCATTCTACTTTACAAAGCTGATTATCTCAGTATTACTGAGACCACAAATTTAAAGGACATACAGTTTTTGGGTAATTTTAACAGAGTTCTTTCTGAACTTGCCGTAAAAGTCCCATGAAGTTATAAATGACATTTCAGGTAACAACATAATCAGGGCGAGACGAAAAGTGTTTGTAGAAAGAAAGTTACAAGTGTTTCTAGTATCGTTTAGTACCGAAACCTGGGTAATATTTAATTAGACCGAATTTCTGTTACTAAACTCTCAGTCTCTTACTTTAATGACAGAAAACCTTCTATTCTAGCACAAAAAGTTTAACGTAAATAAATATTATATTAACCGATGCTGTATTCCCTGTTAATTTTATTCTTCATTACCTATTATAGTTTTTTATTATACCTAAATAAAACTGCCTAAATTAGATGGTAATGATAAATCTAATATGTCCCTTTTCGAACAACCCACAGTTTCTAATTTTGCATAAAAACATAGAATTTGATCCTCAATTTGAGTCATAAAACAGTCAATGTTAGTCAAGTTTAGATACACTTAATTTAAATTACTATTTGGGGTCTTGCTCCGTTTACTCCGATTACGTAAACCGCTGCTTTGAATGTGGGTTGGTGTTTAATTATCCGAACGAATCATGCAAAACGACAGTTTGGCTTTATGCATAATGGGTTTGTTATGGATTTTGTTTAGGATATCATTATTTATACTTTCAATTTACATATTTATAAATGTTCCTAGGATATTAATATTAAATGTTATTAGTACTGAACAATGTAAAGTAAATATAAAATCAATAAGAAAAACGACACTGCAACCGAGTACCTGGAAGATGATAACAAATAAGACCTGTAAAGAGGGTTTGTTTAGGTATATAAAAATGTATTTAAGAAGCCCTTTAGGTTAATAACAATGTTGGAATTTCTAACGAAATTATAAAAAAAGAGATAAGTTTATTAATATCAAAAGTATAACTTATGTTTGCAATAATTAACAATAAATAGTAATGTAATTTAAAAAATAGTACTTACTGTATTTTATATACCTTTTCGTATTTTCAGGACTGTGTTTGAAAAAGTAAATAGGTTACATATAATTTTGTTAGCTCTGCAAGTGCTGAACAATACGCAATAAACCATTACAATTTAAAGAAATAACAGACCGTCTATAATTTATTTAGATAAGAAACATAATTCCCGTAGTCTAGCTAGGCACTTTCACGTGAACATCGTCGCTTACATTAACTAATAGCTTTAAAAATAATGATAAAAGGGCCCTAGAGAGTATCGAACAACCCTTAAACCCGTTTCGTTCTAATTCAAAACAAAATAAAAACAAATAAAGTGTACCATTGATGGCCGTTTAATTCTACAAAAGTATTCGCGTATTCTAATAAGCTGGAAACATTACTTGGTTTTATTGCACGTTTTCACTTAACTCCCGGTCGGTATTTCTCCGTGGAAGTCATTTTACTACGCTATCGTCTGGCCGGCGTGAATTATTTAGAATAAGGCTCCAAAGATGGAACATTAAAATTTCATTCAGCCCGACCTAAAGCTCTTGACTACAGCCATTCGAAACCTTTTCACTTAAACTTACGTTTTCAATGTACTGTACTTTACTTATTGATTTAGAATATATTGCAACAATATTGCATGGTAAAGTTGTACCTATAGGACTATGCATATTTCTGGTTTACATACGTACATAGCTTACAGTAATGCCTTACTATAAAGTTACATATCGCTTTGCTACTTGTAGCGAAACAGTGTTTGTAATATCTACTATTGAGCACGGATGACATGGGTTCCAATCCCGTTTTTACTTTTATATCTTGAACATGATTGTCAGTTGTTAAATATATATATATATATATATCTAGTTACAATAAAATCCATTCATATTTTTGAATTTGATAACCGACAAATGATGTATCATCTTTTTTAAAATAATACGGTCGACTTTGAAAGAAAGCCTCATTTCAACAGCCTTAGCCACTATATATTATATAAGATACTATATATCATACTATACGTTGATATACTGAACTAATATCGCCTTGACAGCGACCGTCGATTGCTCGCTGATCTGTCGGTAATCACCGTTCTTTTAGGATTGTACTATAATCACTATCAGTAAGAGTGCGGTCAGAATTGCCTTACTACTATCAGAAATTAAAGTATTATATACTTAATATTACAGAACAAAGTGTTATCACTTATTTAAAATAATCTGTTTAACATTAAATTTTATACAACATTTGTTTATTAAACAACACTGAAAGAACGCAACAAAACAAATTGCTCCGTTTTGTAATACGTATTTATGGTACGGTAATTCTTTAAGGTTATTGCCTATACTTTACACAACGTGGCTTAATAGGCGCTCTATTATACTACATATTGCATGCTAGGGATAATGATAACTCAACTTATAGTGCAATAATTTTATGATGAAATACACCTCAACTTCATTTAGCTTCATTTATTTGTGTATTGAAAATATTTTTTTTTTATCTATCATCTAATATGACATTGTGTTTGATTGTGTAACTACCCACACACATCAAGCGTAATATTCACCATGCACCTAATCAAAGTCGCAACCACTGTACTAATGGTGTTAAAATATGGTGACTTTCTTTTTCTTTATTAGCCTGTGATTTGTAAAGCGATGATGAAGGGTCCTGGATCTCAAGTGCAACTGCCCAAACACACAGGCATTTGGCGGAAGATTTTCTACTTGTGGGTGGCAATTGGCCAGTGGGCATTAGAAAAAGTCCTAACACCATGCTATAGTTTCATGAAGATGTTTTCGTTTATCGAAAGCTTAAGCTTGTTCCAGGGATTCGAATTCACGTCCTTTGATGCTGCGTCCGTACACGCTACCAACTGAGCTATTATCGCTTCAAAATATTGCCAAGTTTCATGGTTTCACAAGTTTCATAATTTTAATAATTATTAAGAGTATAACTACTTTATGATGTTGCCCGTTGATTTTATTTATTTATTTTGATTCACTCTGGTATTATTTATGTCGGTCTGGTATGTAATTTGATGTCGGTATCATAACCTTGGCTCCGTTAAATTTGAATAATTTTATTCAATGATACTGAACATTAAAATTTTAATGGAATCATAATTAATTTAATTTCGTGTGATCGAATTAAAATAATATTTTCAAAGTTTAAAACTGTTGTCTGTAGTTAAACTTTTTTCTTTTCGTGTTATAAGATAGTGAACAAGTTTGAAGCTCACCTAATATTTGCAGTTACTAAACCTAAATAGTACATGTAGGTTGACCTAACCACCAGAAGAACCAAAGTCCTTAACTATACTATTGTTATAGTATAATACTTAACTTTTATTTCCATAGGGACCACCATAAAATTATGAAACGGCTTAGACTTACAAGCTCACAGCTTTGTTACTCTATGGGGGCTACAAACATGTGTTAGTCAAGGTACCTCGGGCCACAAATAAAAATATTTATGTAATGATTTCCTTAGGTTTTATAGGTCTTTAGGTTATCATATCATTATACTAATATTATAAATGCGAAAGTGAGTTTGTTTGTTTGTCACGCTTTCACACCTAAGCTACTAAATTGATTATGTTGAATTTTGGCACCAAGATAGATGGAATCCTGGAGACGGAGATAAGATACTTTTTTTTCTCCAAAAATATATTGGAAGTGGCGTAAAGAGTCCCTCTCTTTAAACTCTGTATGCAACTTTTTAATGCATCAACCAACCTCTATTGGATAAACGATCTCTTATCGGGTTTCATATTCACTAGCCAGCACGTGAAACCAAGATCAAGCATATGTGTGTAAAAAATAGTCGAACTACCGAAAATATGATAAAAAAAATGTATAGATCATAATTTATAGATTTCAATATTAGAAGGTAGTAACTATTGCTAAATGTTTTTGAAATTTGGTAATTTTAATGAGTGTGTTAACACTTATGGATTTGCACTTATTATTTTACATAAATCTTATTTAAGTTCAAGATCAAGTAATTTTACCACAACACCTGATATAAATGGTTACCAAAATTGGGAAATAACATTAATACATTTCTAGTTTTTGCTTTCAATTTCAATATTTTTGATTTAACGCTAATATTGTTTCTAAAACATATACTTTTACTTTATAATAATTACTATGTCTGTATGTGTGGAAAAATTACACGTCCGTTCCAGGACGTATTTATTTTTGGGAGTGACATCTTATTGACCTGTGTCGCGTATCTGTGACAGTTTGCGCGGATATCGGTACCGCGTGTTTGTTATTTTAGTTATTTATTTTCGATTTGTTACTGTATCAATAAATTGCTACGGCTTGTCGCTTGTATACATCCCTTTCTTCTTGTCGATAGTTTCACTCTTGGTAGAATGCTTGTGGTCGTGAAATGTAATTAAGAATTGTGGACATGTTTTCAGTCGTCTCGATTAGCCGCCATCATTATACATTTATACAAATATTCACGCTGTCACGGTGACTCTGTTTTTTATGATAACTCGGCATAGTGACGGTACTGTACCTAACTTTAAGTGCACTATAGTCCAAAAACTGCAGCGACTATCGAGAGAACGACAATCAATGATGGTAATTCTAGCCTAAGATGGTAACACGGTAAGCGTAATGTTGTTTTTTAGTGTAGTCGTTGCATCTTGGTGATAGAAATTCTAGTTAAGGTTGGTGGAAGAATAATGAGTATTACAAAAAATACTACCATTATTTCTTACATTATCCATTTTTATCACGATGTTCGATATACGATCCGAATCTATAACGATTTATATGCAATGATTTTTTCAAAAAGATAAAATACATTTTTATTTTTTCTTTAATAGAGTATACATACTCTTGCTAAAGAATATTTTAGCAACTACCATTGAATTGAGGATGTTCGAAATAGTAAAATCAGATATTAATTCGAAGGGTTATATAATTTAATATAAATTTGTAAAAAGATATAAATAGTTACCTTTTAAATACTTTGCCATATAAATAAAGATGATAGTAAGTTGGCAAAGATGGTTTCAATAAAATGGCAGTTCAAGATTGGTCGTATTAATTTGTATTTGTAAAAAAATATAAAATATCGGTAGACAAATTAAAGAAAAGGAAAATATATATTCATAGAATTAAAATAAAACCAATGTAATAATTTAACGTAAACAAATGTAAACCCGACATACTTCTTGATTCATTCAGTACAATTATGTAATATATGGCCCTATTTTTGAGATATTTTTAATATATTATATTATTCCATTTAACTATTCGTAAAAAATATTTACATGAAAAATAAATGTAATAAGACTTTTTCGATCGATAAAAATTCCAATAAACACGCCCTTATACTATACTAACACATTTGTCAGTAGGCGTCAAGCGGATGCGAATGGAGATTATCCATTTCCTTTCGATAAGTGAGAAGTTTCCCGCTACAAGATTAAATATTGCATCTCGAGGCGTCCCGCAGTGTGCGAATAATGTACTGCCGGTATACTTACTTGCATGTGAAAGAAAAACAACTTCGGGAATCTATTTCGAGATGTGACTGTTTTTACAAGACAGAGTTATGTTAAATAGAATACAGTACAGAAATAAGTGTTGGGTTTTTGAAACGACACAACGTATCGTTTTTGACTGAAAATTGGTACCTGGGGATAGAGACATAAAGAGTGATCGATACAGTAAACCTGGATATATGGAACAAAAATAAATACGCCCCAAATCAGTCTATAAGTACATCAGTAAAGTATTAAAAAAACCAAGACGTCGAAGTATAACTTTTGTTACATATTTCATACGTTACCTGTTTGATATTCAATTTCTGAAGGCGTTCTGGCACGTCAATATTAACTTTCAAAATCTCTGGTTAATTTAAGTATCATTATCTTCAGTCTATACCAATAAAAGCTTTTATAAAGTTTTAACCACAATTTAATCTTATGCTAAGTAACGATGTGGCCTAAGATGCTATGTTAATCTAAGTGAGGACTAGCTTACAAGTTCAGCTAAAGGAAGGCCTATAGGTGTCTAACCTGGGATTTTCAAATTAAGAATGGCATCTATCCAAACAGGTATGAAAAATTATCACCGAAAGCTCAAGCTCATTATAGATTCAAACCCACGTCGACCAAAGTGGTTTTCGAAGACACATATTCTGATTACTGAGCCATCATTCTGCTTCTTCTAGACTCAAACTCATTTAGGAATATATATTGTAACAAATTTGCTAGCTGGAAATCTAATTTTTCACATTCGAGGATTAATCTTTCTTAATCTAAACTTGGAAACAGTTTATGCGCCACCGTACGCTAGTACAGGCTCATGGCTGGCTGCCAGACGGGCCTTTAGCCAACCTTTCGTAATGTTCACATAGCCACATCGTATAACGTTGAGACAGGACAACAATAAATAATTTATTAATAAATCCTTTTTATTGATTTTATATTTACTCAGCCGCATTAGGAGTATAAGAAATATTAAATATTCTTTATGTGTTAAGTGATGTGCTGGATTGTAAATTGCGCCTGTGTAAACAAATAAATAAAAGTATGGAGCATACTGAAAACCAGCGCTGTGTGGTGCTGCCCACATAGCATTAGCTGAGTCTGACCCTTGATATTGGCAATAAGTTAAATATATATTATATAAAAGAACTTCAAAAACAACGATGGAATTCCAGTTTTCTCTGTAAAGCTAGAATTTTTTATAGTACAGTTGATTTTAATATTTCAGTTTAAAGGGTTTTCATAGCAATACACACTGGCATGTGTCACTTATTCTTAAAGTATAGTAAACTACTACAGACTGGTCTCTCTCTGCTGGAACTATGGTATTCTTTAAGGTTTTAAAGCAATGGTTACTTAATTTTATGTGAACCTCATGCCTGTTTGTGACCTATTTACAAGCGACTTTTTGGATGCCATTTTTGTACTAAACACTTAGAGCAGTGCACGCGTTCTCCATATAATTAGTATATTTATTTAGGAGTATCATGAAACTCTACTAAAGCTAAACCATAGCTAATTATAAGCCATTAGCTAAGCTAACGGCTATAGGAAATTAAATGACATCCAAAATTATAACCATATTCTATATATCAGTTACGAATAATATTAGAGAAGGGCGGTGTAGAAAGCGTCATTTTTGAAGAGCAAAAATGATTTTAAATTTAGTCAAATCATTAATTATATTACTAATTGAAAATAAAGGTTTTTTATAGTTCTATAATATACTTTTTTATTTAAATATAATCCTTTAAACAATGTAATATCCGAGATTGCAACTATTCGAAACTATCTTATATGTGAATTGTGAAGAATTTAATATCCGAAACCTATTAAATAAATACTCTTAAGATATTCAAATTTAGATTAGAAATCTCATATCTGTAACATCCCTGATTTATATATTAAAATAGATTTTCGCTGTACAATAATGTAAATTTATGAAAATTAGATATTTGTTTATTGGCAAAGGAACCTGAGTTGAGGAAAAAAATATGATCCGAAACACGTGATCCGATTTGTCACGCGTCTGGAATTGATTTATTTTTGGGTAACGCAAAATAAGTGTATCCATCGTTATAACTTTTTTATGCCATTAAAAATTAAAAGTTATTAAACTTATAAGTAGCGTAAAACAGCAACAATTTAGAAGTGAATACAGTATAATATATACTTTTATAGTAATATAGTAATCATATTATAAAAAGGAAAGATTTGTATTTTGGTATTTTTGTTTGTAGCGAATAAATTTAAGAAGTAGTGGAACGATTTCAAAAATTCTTTCACCATTAGAATGCTACATTAGACCTTAGTAGGCTGTATAATTTTTTTATAAACATAATTAAATAAAATTTTAATTCCACGCGAACGGAGTCGCGGACACAGCTAGTATATGTATAGTTATATGAAGTTAATATACTAACTTAGAATAAGTGATATACAAATACATGTTAAGGACAGTAAAAGTGCAATTGAATGATCTATACATTAAATAAAATTTAACTCCACCAAATCTGTGCAACTAAACCTTTTCTGAAAATTATAATTGGGATGTGCTTTTTTATAGATGTAGAGGTCATAAATATGTTATTTAAATGATTTTTTTATTTTTCTATGAAATTCTGAACCGCAACCTTTTTGTGTGATGCTCGTTCGACTCGAGGCTATTAAGGGAGCGAGCGAGATATAGTCATGTTTCACTTCTGTCGTATGGTTCTAATCATGCACAGTTTTTTTTGTTTGCCTATTTGTTCACTTACACTTATCATTCTGAAAATAATCGACAGATTTTGTTCAAATTTGACAAAGTGATAAATAATTATACAAATACGTATAAGGGTATTTTTTTTCTCAGAAAACAAAAGAGTCCTTCCTGGATTGAACTTTTATACCTGATAAAAGTTTGCTGAAAGGTGCGTTTATGGTTTTTATGAAATATTTTTTTTAATATTTTAAAGGTTTAGTATATGATCACAACCATACTTGATATTAAGCGACGATGTAGCCCAAGATGGTAATCCCGCCTAATCTGTTGAAGCTACAATATAATTGCAACTGGCAGAACAAACCCAAAGGTATTTAGCGACAAATTTTCAACTTTAGGGTGGTATCTAGGCAGCCGTATATTAGAAAATGCGCTACCAGCATACTATGGTTTCATTACATTGTTGTCCTACGCCGAAATTGAATGAATGAATTATGGAACGCCAAAACACTTCTTATGTGAATGTGAGCCACTACAACACAAGCGTAACCGGATTCTAGGAAAGCATGTACTGCACCCAGAAGATGTTCAACTTCTCCCAGCCAAAAAAAGTCGTACAGTACATTCATGCTATAGGACTAGGTAGTGAGATATAGTAGCGTGGGGCGATCACAATAGATCATTTATGGTCGCAGTGATATAGGTCTGGAAAGCCTGCATAGCTCCTCCTAAGAATAATATTAATAAAATACGCCGAAATTTCAGGCTTATTGTAGAGATTCTTATTACAATAATTTATAAAAAAACACAAACTCTGGTTGTTCGAGTACATACGGTAGCTCTAATGGTGTCCTAAGGATATTGCCAGATATACCAAACAGTCTTTCGTCACCACAGAGATTTAATAAAATCTGTGTAGTAAGCTACTGATAGATTTAGACATATAAGTAAAATATACTTTGTTTTTTTTTTTTCAACACTAGACCTAAGTTTACTTACGGCTATATATGAAAAGCTGAATACGTATTTTGTAATAACTTAAAATACGAGCGTTAATTCGCGGACACAGCTATTACTTAATTGTTTTTTCAGTAAAAAGGTAATGCTGTTAACTGTATTAAAATGTTATACACCTACCTAATAATACGTGAACAAATTTCCAGAAACAAAAGCAATCGAAATAGTTATAAGAGTATTCTGGTTCGCTTGCAACTATTCTGGAATCCGCGACATCGCGCATCCGCGCACCGGCTGAGAACAGTTGGTTCCAGACGAATAGTTTTATGAGCAATCTTTATTGCACCGGATTAATTTCTCTCAACTACGCAACGAGAAACGGCTATATCCATTTAATTGTTTGGATTTTGTCTATTTCAGAAATGAAAATACTAAATTAAGTCGTTATATTCAAGTTTATTTCTATTTATAAAATTCTGGTGTTAATATAATTGGCTTGACAGATTTTGGATTACTTATCTTTAGTTGGACTTTAGTTGGCGTTGTTTATGATATTAATATATCATTTTTTCCATTTAAGAACATGCCTCCCAACTTTTCTTAATATTTTTATAATTAAATATTTTAGTATACTGGCGCAGTAATAAAACGTACTTATTGTTTTTGTTATTGTTATTGTTGTAATATACTACTTTACTTTACTAGCATATTATAGAATAATTTACTTTAAAGTGAAGGTACATCTTATTACCATAACTTGCTGTTTACTGCATATGTACACAAACGTATTTTTTTGTATTTGTTCCAATCATGCAGTTATTTATTCATATGAAGAGTAAACATGTAAAGAGTAACGAATGTAACAAAATAATTCATATAGATGAATAAAGTGAAGATTGCATGGCTAGTTCAGTGGTTGAAATGTTTGTCGCACCGTTATCGTGGTTTAGTGCTCACACATCGGAATTTTTCTTTGCCCTATTTTTGTCATCCATAAAATGTTGTTCTAAGCTCTAGTATTATTTTGTATCCGTAAATTTAATCTGTACAAATCTTCATAACAAAATATCTCTAAATAAAAATCAAATTTACGGACTACATGTAACTTAATATTATAACTATAGTTTATAAGTTAACGCCTACAAAGTTTTTACATAAGATAACATTCTACTCGGTGGTGACTTCTGTTTTTGTTACCTTAATAATCGGGAAAAATTGTCACGACATAATCTTTTCCGACGAGCGATTTAATGAGATTTTCTAAAACAATAAAAACGGTAAATTTAGAAAACATTAAAACTTATATTCTTACGGCATGCCAAAGTAACATTAGTTAGTAGCCAAACTGCTTCTGTTCACCAGTTTCATTAATAATGTTCATCAATCAAACGGTTGGTAATGCCGCCATAACGTGGATAAAATGGAAAAACTTTTAACGATATGTTGGCAATTTAGTTTCCTGCTCTACCGGAATTAAATTTCTAAGTTATAAATACACTACTAGGACGTTTCGATTGGGTTAACATAAATGGGAAAATATAAATAATAAATATAAGAAACCGGTACTGGCTCAATGTTTTGTGGGACAGTGTAGAGTCATTAATATTAAAGTGTAGGGCAAAATATTACAATTACAATTATTACAATTCCGCTCAAATATTAGCACCGATCAGCAAATTTCAAGGTAATTCCCACTCATTTCGACTTTTATCTCTGTAAAAATCCTTGGTCTGTTACGCACCAGACTATGCTTAGACAAACGTAGTGTGAGGTGTCCCATTACAAGATGAAATGAGTTGCATAAGCTCAGTGGCAGTTCTTGGAGGTAGCTTATGGGAAGCAATATACAGATTCAAGTAAAGGATGATAAGGATAATGATAAACCCAAAAATTTAATTTCTTTTTATGTTAATATTTACAAAGAATTTCCAATTAGTCCACTGATTTCAATAATGTTGAATAAGCTTTTAAATAAAATTGCTTAAAATTCAAAAATATATTTGTTTATATAAGAACATGTATGTTACTTTATAATTATGTTTCGCAACTAAATAACATGTAAAGAAAATCTCTCTCGTTTAAGGTCTATAAAGGTAACGTCTCGCTTGCCGATGATGTTAAAATAGAGATCGTATCACAATATGGAAGCAGCTCTATATTTACATTTCGGTATCGACATGTTCCCGAAGGGCGCACATAAATTTCATTGTGGGGCGCACAACATTCTAATTTATCTTTGAGTATTATAGTTTATGTTTAGAATATCGATTCTTTTGGTATATCTAGTAGTTGTAGTTCTTTTTTTAGCTGTGAAATAATGAGGATTATCTTATCTTTCCCTGTTAAGAATAAAATTCAGAAGAATATGAAGATTACGTACAACAATCTCACGTGATGTTAAATGAAGTCGTGGCTTAAGATAGTAATATACTAAACATAACAGGTTTTTGAGTTTCAAGTGCATTAGAGAATTGCCTTTCATCTGGAATTGAAATGCTAATGTAGCTTTTAGCAAAATCAAAAGTAAAGTATAATAATTCCTGTTAGATTTAAGGACATATTAATTAAGACAGAATTTATAAACTAAATTGTAACCGGTGTTTGTATGCTATTTATTTGACTAGTGTACTATTTATTAACTTTAGCTTATTACAAATTGCATAGCGTTTTGGTTTTAATCATAACATAGATATAATAGAACCTAAGTAATAACGATTATATGCTTTGCTATAAATATATTGTTAATTATTACGATATTATACGATTATACGGTATTATCTATATTAATATTATAAAAGTTTGTTTGTTTGTTTGAACGCGCTAACGTTAGAGACTATCACTGAGATTTCAAAAACTCTTTTTTTGTTTGCTAAAGCAATCATTAAGCAAAACTTTAGGCTATTTAATATCACGCTACCACAAATAGGAGCAAAGCTGTATTGAAAAAGTTACAAAACTGGGAAATAATGGTTAAATAAAATTTTTGGTCCATGGGAACAAAATCACGGAGACAGCTAGTGATATTATATTTATAGACCATGCGAAAATAACGCTACTCTAAACTTATAATGGTGAAAAATAAAATAATACAAACGATTTGATTAGCCCGAAAGCGATAGTACCTCTATTTCCCTATACATATGCTCATTGCTAGCGTATCAAATTACATATGGAAGTCTAACACAATAGTGTTGACAACTGATGCATACCAAAGCCTTCCAAAGATCTACCACGTATCTGACACCATCCCGGGATACGCATTATCCACGGCTATTCAATAAACACGATGCAACATCGCACCACAATACTCCACGTATATCCAATACGGAGATAAGCTTCGATCGAGATTGCATGAGTGTAATATTGTTGAATGGACTAGAAACATCTTCATTTGAAATCGTGAACAGGTCTCAAGAACATGAAAGGTATTGTTCTAGTGGACTTTACTTGAATTCGATATCAAATCTATTCATTGATTCGATTATATTACCGTCTATGGATATACATTTGTAATTCAGTGAATGATCCACAGAACAGTAGATCTATAGACTGTAGTGCTTTATTAAACTCATCAAGGTGTAACACTGTAGCTTTAATAAACAAAAACACGAACATTTAATGTTTATTTTTACTGTAGTTCACAATTTCGTACGCAGATATTTGATATCAACTAAGTAAAGCTTGTATGAATGAAACTAAACTGTTAAAATGCTTACTATACTTATGTGTATAAAATATAACATCTAGAAACAGAAGTGACAATTTTGCTTACTAAAGTGTATTTTGTCTATCGTTTGTAGGGATCATAAGAAACAATCCAAGATCTCTTGAGCCAATAATAGAACATGTTACCACTGTACTACATGATATGTTATATGAAAAGCTTCCATCGCAAGACATCCGTTATACTATTGTAGAGACGATCAGATTATTCAGTATTATCCATCCAAGAACAACTGTAATAATAAACTGTAATAAAGTAAAAATTCAAAAAAGGTTTACCGGTTAATCCTTTAACAAAACTCCTGATTATTACGAGTGTAAATATTTGAGAATCTCTTCATCCCATGGTATAACACTTGGGCTTAAAAATCTTAATAGTAATAGTAGATTAAAACCCATACAGGAGCATGGCCAACTGCCAAGACTCACAAATTCAGCTCAGAATAGCTCAGCTCTTATTTGTTTTCCCTATTATTTTCATAGTTTTGATTGTCCTAAAAAAATCTAATTGTATTCATTCAACTTAATTGTATAAATAAATTGTATTAAAAAAAATCTAAAAACAAGTGCTCCCAACGAAAGATTGGGCCATCCATCAGCAATCGTGGCTGTTGTGCCAGTTTCCAAGACTTTGCAGCTGGATATAAACTAATTAATCTCAAAACGTGATTATCTAAAACATATTAATCTAAAAGATATTCCTGTACAATATTGTAATGTATATATTGTTTATGGACGTGTATCGTAATTATTTCTCGTATTAGACTGAAATCTAATAAATATTTGTTGTTGTTTCAGGTATAAGCTCGAGTATTCGGGTCAGGTAGCGTTTAAATTGAACGTTGTGATTGGTTTTAATATAAAACAAGATCGGATAAAGGTAAGCGCGGCGTCGTTAATGTAAACAAAAGGTTCCCAGCGAAAAGACGCGAATAACCTTGAAGGTGAAAGTAAAACGAGATTTTGTAAATAATTTTACTTTTTTTTAATATTTTACATATAATGTTAAGTCCACAATATTTAATTTGAAGCCATGATGCTGTTATGATTTGTAGCAACACTACTTCGAGCGACATGAGTTCGTATCTGCAATTAACCTTTTTTTCTTTTCTCGTAGAAAAATGCATTTACGCAATATGGATAATACGCAAAAATGTATATGAAAATAAATAATTTATCGCAGGGAACAATCACAGCAATAAAATCAATACCGGTGAAATTCCGTTGATATAGGTACATAGCTTATAGTCTATGTAAACCTATCGAGCCAGTCTGTTAAATTATTCATTCACACATATGTAGCGGCTGGATACGAGACAAAGCGCCGTCTTACCGACTCGTGTTCTTGAAACCTTTATTAAGGCCGAAGCGTGCTTGTAATTCGCCCTCGGCGTTTGCCAAAGATTCATTGACTATGAAAAATCGTTGTAGACGAGATTCTAAATCCTAGAAAAGTAGTATTAAATATATTCCAATTTAATCTATTTTGTTATATTGAAATCCATAACGAGAATAGTAGGGAGACAGCAGAATATTTATAATCAAGAACAATCAGTTGAGGAAAACTGTTGATGGTAACACAAATAATTTTATATTATTATTTGTACTGAAAATATAATAACTGACTATATATAAAATATTTACTAATCTTTATTTTTTCGTTTCCACGAAGTAATTTGATAATTACTAATGTGAAATCTGAAAATAATGGTACCACAATATTATATCTAGTGTTGATTTCTACTTACCTTTCATTGGAATCGTAATAACTGACGATATATGTTGGTTAAAATATTTTATATTATTTCATATGTTTTATATTTTACTATAACTAGCAACTCATGGAATGTCAGTTAATGATTAATAAACGGAACTTTATTTTACATATAATCAAAATCGAAATAAATAAATAATTAATTATATACAAAATAGCTTTTTAAACAACCGCTTAGTAGGGAAGGCCAATCTCGTAACATTATGGGGACAGTTTCAGACACGACCATATAATTACAAACTAAGCAAAGTTTGTATTATAGTAACTAAACATCAAATGTATATATATCACAGTATTCGACAATGTTATAAATAATCACACAAAAGTTAAATTATCTGTGAAAATGGAACCTGCGTCTTCTCGATATAGTAATAAGTAAAAGCATTTTCTCGTATTTTTACACGAAGCTTGACAATAAAGAAAAATAACTTAATACGTTTAGTCTTTTTATAATTTTTGTTACTCTTACTCTATAATTCAAACTTTTTAAAAAGTACACAATTTATAAACATAATGTGAATAAGATAATTTTAGCTAGAGTATAAAATAATTTATATCGCTTGAATTTCGTCCAAATTATTATTACCATAAAAATTCTACATAAATCATTAACAATGTTTTATAGTACATAATAATCTGTGCTTTATTATTTAATAAAATAATACGCCGTAATTAAATATAAGTTTACAGTAAAACATGATATATATTATGTAGTAATATATTTTAGATAATTGATTGAACTTGGTCTTTAATTTCGAAGGTAAGAATATGTTAAAAAGGGAATATCATGAGTAATAAAGACTAAGTTAGCACTAATATAAGACAGTGAGAGGAAATAAGGAAGGTTTTTTTAACATAACGTAACCATGATTAAAAGGTGTTATCTGGATATAAGTACTAGTATTTAGTCGTTTTTGGTTAAGGGTATGAATGTTAATCACATTTTTTAAATAATATTTTCAGATATTTGCAGACACAGCTCTGTATCTTAAGTAAACTTTATACACTCCAATGACTTCGAAGACTATGCGATGTAAAAAATCCATCGACGCTTCTCAATCACAAATAAACTAGCCACGGTTAAACAACACCCAATGGTTTAATAAACCTAATATTTTTATCTTACTAACCTTCTTTATGTGTCAATATATTCATAGCAGTTATTGACTATGTTACATAGTGTATATAAATATATTTAATAATAAGTGGAAAAACTGTCCACTCGGTCTATCTTCTACATTATTCATGTTACCTTATATGTACAGACAGTGTCGCTGTAAGACAAAGTGTCGTCTTCCACACTCCTCTCCTTAAGACCTTCATTAGGACTGAAGAGCGCTATGCTTGTGACGCGCCCTCTTTATCTGGATGAGAAAAGTTCGTTAGTTATTGTGTTTGATTTTTTTACGTATTTCTTGTGGTATCTTACACTGTCTTGGTAAATATATTTAATGTTTAGCTTTTTAATCAAAATAATGAGAAATTAATGATATTAGCTAAATTTGCAATAAAACCATATAATCTTAAATATAATTAGTGCTAGTTAATGAAAGATTACACTACAGTCTATGTGAAAATAAATGTAATCGAAAATTACATACTAGCCTCAACTAATAATTGAAAACATTCTATTACTTTTTTGTTGTGATCCAATAACATAAAAGTTAGTGATGTTTTCTTGTATAAAGTTGTTTGGAAATATACTTTTTTACAAACTCAATTATATTATAAAGGTATTCGTTTAGTGGTCCATTACATTAGCTTGGTCGCACAATTTCGTTCATATAATTTTTTTTACCTTACTGATTTACTGCTCCAGAAATACAATTTTTTTAATACGTAACCTGACTTCTTCTGGTGGGCCGAATTTCATATTATTCTGGAATCTAAATTTAAATTGATTTAAAAGCCAAGTGATGGTTCAAAATAAAAACGTAGGATTAAATAAATTCATCTTCACTATATGCCACATACTTTTTAGATTTGCACAGACAAAAAAAAAAAACAATTATTATAATCCGACAACTTAATTTTGCGTAAAATACATATATAATACATACAAATCCAATTATATATAATCAATCGAGCAAATGAAATAAGTGTAGATTATTAGTATGAAATAAGCTATTCAAATAAAAACGCGTTCTATTATTTTAAGCGTCAGTCAGTATTACGTTTAGATTAATTTCAGCCAACTAAAAAAAAACTCCATGATTGTTATCACCCTATTTTTCCATGTCGGGAACATACCTAGTATGTATATATTCTGACTCCCCGCCGTCACCTATTACCATATCCTTCAAATATATCATAGCGTTCCGAATATTTTATGCTGTCGGTATCAAACAGGCGTTTTGTGGTAATGTCCTCGTTTGATGTA
Organism: Actias luna; assembly: GCA_039707435.1. Lineage (NCBI taxonomy): Eukaryota > Metazoa > Arthropoda > Insecta > Lepidoptera > Saturniidae > Actias > Actias luna. Next base: position 6,430,269 of record JAZHAC010000006.1, on the reverse strand, counting down.
TAGCAGTCAGGAACAGTCGGGGTCTAAATATCTTGCTATTATGTATATTGTGGCTACATTAAGATGTAACGTCCCAGAAGGGCGGCTCTTAGTGTTTTTTCTCTGCGTAATCACGACCCAGATTGCTCTGTCGCGAAACATAACGCTTTGCTGGCCAAGAAATTTATTAAAATATGAGCTTTAATTTATCTCAAGATTATTGAAATTCAGAAATCTATAGCTATAAATATCTAGTTCTGCAATAAATAAGGGAATACTGGTTCTTTATGTAATAATATATTATAAGTCTATTAAATGATATGCAGAGTATAATATTGAACCAAAAACACATTATTGTTTCTATTTTAGTTGAATTAGAGTTACTTAAATAACTTAGTAACCGAATCAGTAAAAAGAATAAGAACTGGTATATAAGTAACCACGAAAACCCTTAGGGAATAAGTGCAAATAATTTTGTATGAATTACAAATGAATTTTCTAGAGTCGTTCAAAAAAACTCGTACAGAGAAATCTCCTACCGTGGCTACTTCGTTAAATAATATAAGAAACTGCGGAGGTTCGCGAATTGCAGGAACAGACTCGAACAAGAGCCACCGGAGCCGCTTGAATTTGCAATTTCAAGGCGTTCGTTCTCTTACAATTTGCTTATACCGAGCTCCACGTTGGGCGCCATTTCATGTAATTCGGTCCGCAGCCGCACTAAAGTTAAGTAATCGCACACCGTAGCGGAGTTCCAACGCCCGTCCTTACATGAGCTTCTTATTTTTTGGCATCGTTTCAAATTAAAAGCGATAGAGAATTTTTTTTTTTTTTTTGCTGTCCTTAGTTGATATCATCTAACATTATTACATAATTGGTTACATAACTAAAACATTGTTCTTTTTTTTATAATTTGCTCTAATCAAATCTCGCTTAATTTGCTAAAAGAAAGTGCCATGAGCGTTCAAACATAACATTAATGCGTTCTTCAAATAATGCACCTGTGTTTTTGTGAATAATTTACAAGGTTAGATAAATTTATTTAAATGATTTCATTTCGAGTGGTTCAAGCATAAAATAATACCTAACAGTTAATAAAATAACAATAAATCCTTTATTAATAATCATTTATGTATCTTACCAAATATAATTAAAAAAATCTATACTTATATACTAATATTATAAACACGGAAGAGTGTTTTATGTTTGTCCCCCTTTCACGCCCTAACCAAACAACCAATCGACTTGATTGTTTGCATAGAGATAGTTATAAAGACAGAGAGTAACATAGGCTATTTTTTATCCTTGTAGAACATTGATTCCCACGGGAGATTTACGGGAATATTCGAATTTTTACACAAAAAATCGTCGTTCATTCACATCCTAACAAAACAACTAATCATCTTGATTTTTGGCGTAGAGATAGTTGAGAGAACTTCGAATAACATAGGCTACATTTAGCCCTGGAAAAACTTCAAATTCCCAAAGGAGATTTACAGGAATAACCGTAAAATTGTTCTTCCTTCACGTCCAATCAAACCAAAACAAACGACGTGATTTTTGGCACAGAGATAGTTGTAAACACGAACAGTGACATTAGCTACATTTGGTCCTGGAAAAAACATCAAGTTCCCTACGGAGATTTACGGGAATTTTAGCATTAATTTATCTATACTATTTTGTATATACTTACTTATAAATTTTTACGCGAGCGAAGCCGCGGCCAGAAGAATAATAATTAAACTGTAAAGGTTTCCAATCAAAATCATAAGCGATCTCCTATTAATACATAGGAGAGGAAATTTAAATTCATGTTCAATATTTCATGAGCAATAATAGTAACTAAATCGAGAATCTCGACGGAGGGTGACCCTTGCCTTTAATTTTCTCTCCAATAATGAATGAGCGCTGACCTGCCTCCGCAGGCTGCACAAAATTTCATTTTAATACCTACGGGGCTATTCACTAACTGACCATTGAAGTTGCCTAACAAAACATAGCTCCCTGCTACGGAGAAGATTAAAACTGGCTTACATGTTTGTTAATGCTTAACGTTTTTGATATCCTCTACCCAGCATACGGGTAGCAAGTCCTTTTTAATGCAATTCACTTAATAGTACAATTACGACAATTTCACGTTATGCAGATTCATTATGATAAAGGCTGCGATCGTTCGGAAGTTGCGCCATTACTAACGAAATCATAATGGAACATCTAACATTCTTCATCGTCTACAATTGGAGTAAAATTCGCTGCAATTTCACGAATTGTCGTCGACGGTTATTATTCGGCGAGCAAGCGGGAATTTGTCTCTCCAGGACATTGCTGGTTTTGTCCTGGAGTTTCGCGTAAATTCGCATGGTTCGCTGGTTCCTTTCAAAAGTCGCGGTTGGTTTTACGCTTTTGGCGGCATTGTTCGTGGCGTGTTGAATTTTAACTATCATCATACAGAAATATTGCTGGAATTAATAATATTTTGCGACGCATTTTGTACTAAAACAATCTTTGTACATTTATGGACGAGTTCATTTTCTAACAGCATTTGTTAAATTCAATAATGCTAGCATTAAGTTATTTTTATGTTACGTATTCCGTAGGCTTTTAACAAAAGGTTACCCGAGAGCTAAGTCTTGTGGAATATTTTGTTTCATTACGATATATATTAAAAATATATAAGAGGCAATTGTTTATGAAAGTGTATTTTAGTTGTATCATTTTTAGAAATTTGTATTTTAGTTGACAGAGAAAGAAACGATACAGAAGATATGTAAAAGCTAGAGAAATATTCTACAGCATAACCAAAATATATGGAACTATAAATGACTAGTGTACTGGTTTAGCTAATGTTTACCTAACAGGATTGTATTCAGTAAACTAATTGTATACATTAAATATTAGCACTATATTGACAAAGCCGTGACGATATCCTTATTAAACTCAGTATATTTTTTATTTTGAGACATCCTTACAATGCTGAAGCAGATCAATCAGTAGGAGAAGATCTTATTTATTATTCGTAGATTAGTCTAAAGATAATTTCAAGCTTAGAAATAGTTATTTATAGAACAATAACTAGTCATGTATCTGCCTGTTACCTTAACGAATTAATTCTTTAAGATAATATTTAAGTTTTATCAAAATTAAATACGGCGTATTTTCTACCATAAAGAAGAACAATGTTCATGCCTACTAACTAAGAGCGAAGAAATTTGCGAGATGGTAGAGATATGTACCTGACCGTGTCAGGAATAGCGTGCTTATGGTGCTAACTGCATCATAGTCACTTTCTGTTGATTTGTCTAGTCTTTGGGTCAGCTATATATAACTAGACGCCGTGAGGTTTAAAGGCCAACATGACAACAATTACTGACAATGGATTTTAAATCTCTCTGTACTCATCGTTGTTTATGAATAGTATTGTACTTACTATAACACAAATTGCCGTCACTATAGGTCTATTAATTGAAATAATAATAATGATAATTTAGTGAAAATTAATCCAAATAGAAAAAACCCTTCTTAAAGTCTTCTTCGCTTCTTAAAGGTCTTCATAATTATTATTTTATATACCTTATCGACTAAATTTATAATGTTTTTTAACAGTTAGAGAACTGTGAAACATTAGTTTCTTTCTAGTTTGATATCTTTACGTAAAACGAAAATTAAATGTATGGTTATTTCTGAGTTGGATAACAATATGTTAACGATATAAAAATTTGTTGAACATAAATAAATTATCAAGACCGGTGGAGTCGCGTCCTTGGGTTGTTTTTGTATATATTTTCTTGTGCCTTTATGTAGGTAAGATATAAAAATCTATGAAATAAGTATCCACGCTTGTCGCGTGGTAATCATTTCCTCTAGTAAGCACATTGCTCTGCTAACGTGACGCGTTTTTAATGTAATATTGCTTTTAGATTATTTTGTATTTGGTAAACGCTAGATATGGTTCAAAAAGTTTGTGTTCAGTGTGAGCAATGGTATTTTTGACTAGGTGCGTTTTAGGCGATACTAGTTTTTTGAGTGGTGGCATCTCTGGAGACACGATCCGGAGCACCGAGGGTCCTAATTAAGTGCATGGTATAGAATCTTATAGTACTGTGGTATCGCAGCATGATATCGAATTGCCCACGAGCCGTGAGCAGTTCCTTTGTTTTGAAACACCCAGGACCGCTCGCTTTTGCTGTTTGTGGACAGTTCGAACAAAAATAAATTATTTATTTTTAGTTATATACACATTACACGAGCGAAATCCAATATCCAATCCAATTCCATAAGCGTTTGTTGTAAATAACTTCGAACAATAATACATTAGAATAAATATAAAGATTACTCCAGTAAAACAGTTATAATCATAAAAATTATTAACGTATTTTTTAAAACACCTTCCATTTGTTGACGTCGGTTATGGATGTATAAGGAAACATACTACCGAAAATAATAGGGCAAAAAACCGCCATGAAAGTGTATAAATGTTAGACAAATAATATACTTAGCTAAGCTACTATTATATTTGACAGTTCCTTAAAATCCATGAAAACTGCTACTGAAATTCTCAAATTAGAAACTAATACTGTGCAAACTGTGTGTCTGTTTTTGAAAAGGAAAATCTTTACGTAAACAAACATTCGTGTATTGAATTCGTTTGGTCTTTTATCTAGTAATTATTCTATCCGCGTGCTTGACAACAAAGGGAAGGTTATTACGGTTCACAAATGAGATACATTTCGAGAACAGTCTTTATATTAATATGTTTATAATTGAAACGTGTTGTGTGAAGAATTGAATTATTTGAACATGGGAAAAACTCGGTGTTTCCAAGGACGAAATTATTTTTTAAATATCAATTTGCATTGTTCGGTGGTCTCAAATTATGTTATTATTTATATAGTAAACTAGATTATACGTGTGGCTTCGCTCGCGTTAATATTGATTTGCTAACCAAATTGGATGACGCAATAAATCTATCAATCAATAATCAGCGGCCAATCAATTGTAAGCGAAAGTGCAAAGTAATACACATTTCAACATGTAATAAGACGTTACAAAGTTTGTCCCTCTCTTTACCCCACTTCCTATAAGTTTTCAGCAAGAAGAAGTAGCCGCTCTTCGTCTCCTGGGTCCTATATATCTCTGTATCAAAATTCATCACAATTGATTCAGCAGTTTAGGCGTGAAAGCGTAACAAACAAACAAACAAACTCACATTCGCATTTATAATTTTAGTATGGATGTCGAGTCACATTTTTTACAAAAGCACTGCGAAGTGCTACGGCACTGGATTTCATGGTACGTACATTTCAATCCAAGAGCATCGGTAATTACTGAAATATCCTAATCCATTAGATGTCATCGTTATTGTACTATCCAAAAAGCTTTATGATAGCTAGATATCTAGTGGCTAAATAACCCAAAAGATAATGCCATTAACCAATTTATCACCATCTAGTCTGGAATAAATATCTATCATCCCGCTTGATTACTGGATATGCACTAGTTTATCCTGGATCGCGACACGCCTGTCTTACTATTGTTGGTGTTATTTACACTTGGTATATGGAAATCGCAATTAAACTGGACGCGATTTCATGTCTTGTCATCTGGTAAAAAGTACTGATGCTTATTTTATACTAGCTGTGCCCGAGACTTGGTTCGCTTGGAACGAAAAACTATTAAATATTGTTTTTCCATTTTTGTAACCTTTTCCAAAACAGCTTTGTTCCTATTGATGGTAGTGTGATGTTAAATAGCCTAAAACATTCCTCAATGATTGTTGTCTTAAAAACAAAAATATTTTCTGAATTCCAAGTAGTAGTTTCAACGATTAGCGAGTTCAAACAAACATTTCCGCTTAAAAATAATAATATAAATAGGTAGTATATAATAAACACTTAATACTGTGTGTTTTTTTTATTTTACTCCAGTATGTGTCCTCTGCCACATTCTAATTTATTTTTAATACCAATAAAAAGTTGATATCCGAAAAGTGGAGTTATATAAGTGTTTTAAATTCATTTTTTCCGCAGGAGACGAATCTACTCGTAGCATTTCTTATGAATCTATGCACAAAATAAAAAAAACAACGATGTGAATTATCAAGTATGTATATAAAGTATATAAATATATTAACATATATAATGTACAAGTAATATTTATATTAAGTTAGTTTATCTAACCACAATTACTAAATTATATACCCATATCGGATATATTTCTACAAATGTAAATTTTCAGTATTAGATTTTACTATTGTATGTTTTTACTTATTAATAGTATCGGGTATATTTATACAAATGTAAATCTTCGGTATTTGATTCTACTGTTGAATGTTATTACTTAATAACGATGTCGAACCATAGAAAATTTTATACTATATTCACACATCGCCGTAAGGCGTTAGGAAATGAATATGAAACTGTTATAAAATATTGCTGTTTGTAATTTGTATGATTGTTTCTGCGCGACAACATATTTCATCGTGTGTCCTTGTAAATTATGTTATATTTTATTCAGAGATAAACCACAGAAAGCGAGGAGTATCATACTATGATTTCTATCAAGAATATTTGATCTATATATGTATATATAAGATATATAAATGGCTGTAATAATATAATAGTCAGCCATCGCGGGACATCTGGCAGATGTGAAACATCAAATTTATACTTTGTACCAATTATGTACTTTAAGGTTATAAAAGACAGTCAGACAGTTTGATTGTAAAAGAAAAAAAATATGGCGCAATCAAACATTTGAAAAAGTTCTTAGACTTTTTCAAAGATAAAGATGGTTATTTATTGAATATATATATATTTAAATCCATATAATAAACATATTAAAGGGAGACAAATTGATTCTTCTCATTAGTCACTTCTTTACATATACTATCACATAGTCGCTACGGCATGCATCGCCACGCTATCAGATGGTCTGACGCGCCGTATTAGATGTTTCACATCAATAAATAATAATAAATGGTTATATTGATTACTTGAAGAATTGGTGTCAATACTTGAACAATATATACGTTAAGTTTAGTTATGGTCATAAAATTAAACTGACACGCAAGTATTTGTGTTTACATAGATCCATTTCAGATAGATTTTAAAAAGTATATAGAGTAAAGAAGTTACAAATGACAAAATATTTTATATTGAGACAATATTTTAGTGATTAACTTGACTGATAATTCGCTTTTTATACTATAACAATTTCCGACATTTTTGCACATTTGTTTATACTGTTTGTTATTTATATAGCACAGCATCTTTGAATTTGTTTATTAAATCTATAGCGATACGAAAACCTTTTTTTTTAAACTCATTGCTTCTGGAAAATTTAAAGACAAAATTTTCCTCAACCATCACTGCCTTTATTAAGTTCATTACAAGAATCGTGCCAAGGAACTGAAAGTATTGGAACTGGCTCCATTAAATTCTGGTATTTTTTTTGTTCTTTTTCCATTGAAATAGAAAAAAGTTAAGCAAAGGAAGCTCAATTTCAAACGCCACTCGTATCAAAATCTTGGAGTCTTCAACGCGGACGCAATTAATTTTGTATTAACGTCAAGCGTCATCTGGTACCGGTTCATTCTTTATCTAGGACCAATAAAAGAGAAATTATAGAAGCGATAATCTATTATATATTAACTTGAATGAACGATAAGGAACGATCTTCTTTTATAGGAATTACGAGAGAAACATGAAACTAAATGTAGTAGCGAATTTATAGAAGGGATGATAGCTCAGTCGGTAGTGTGTACGGACGCCACGTCAAGGGAAGCGAGTTTGAATCTACCTATAATGAGCATAAGCTTTTGGTGAAGGAAAACCTCCCGGCAGTTGCATTTGAGAGCCAGTTCTTTCACTAGGCTTAGCGTGCACCTTGGGCCACATCGTCACTTAACGTCAGATGAGATTGGTGCCATAACGCTAAACCTTAACTATATCAATAACGGCAAAGACAAAGCTTTAAAATATTTTTCATATATTTTCTGTACATCTGTCAGAGAAGTAACTTCAAGTATGTTGTCTATATAAACAAATAATAAATGGGTAATGAGTATTCCTCAAACATTAATTTCAGACCTTTATTTTATAAATATATATAAAGAAGTAACCAAATGTACGCACGTAAGTCGAATACGAAATTCTTTACGCATAAACTGTAAGGAGGCAGATATGGGTTTTCAATAATTTAGTTACCTACGTTATCGACGAGGTCGATCTACTCATTTCCCTTTGGTATAATTCGATTAAACTGGTTATATTAAAGGCATAATTTTATTTTGTAATTAGATATTCGATCGACATAACTTTACATTTTGTAAAGGTTCATGAATTATATTTATATATTAGGTTTCCTCCGATAATGATTTCCCTGTAGGCATTATTTTAGATAAGTGTAAGTTTACGTGAAAAATACATTTATAGTTTTGAAAACTGAAACAAAGGTGAAACCGTGGATGCGTTTACGGACATCGCGTGGATCGACGTGAGTTCGAATCCCTGCAACGGGCTTGAGCTTTTGGTGAAAGATATGGAAATCATTGTGATACAACATTAAAATGTGGGACATACTAGGCATTTATAATGCTAACGAGGCTAAGTTGGAAATTAATTGTGAATTACGCCTAAGTATTTTTAGGTAATTCCCCCAATTGGCTTAGTATTAGTCTTCAGTTCATGACTATTTAACATAAGATGAATTTCGGGTCAAATGCAAACATGTTCAGAATCAAAATAACATTATATTATAATAACTAAAATCTCTGAAGTTAAAAAAAAACCACAGTAGCAATTATCGTTGAATAGAAAAGTGCTAAGTTTTAAAGTTCTTGTATATTACTTTGGCTCGAATTAAAAGTATTAATATTAAATGCCTAAATAGTAAATGCCTAATATATACATAGAATTTATATAAAATTACATAGAATTATGGAACATTGAAAATATTATGTTTGTATTTCTTTCGAACACAAGAAACAAAAATACTCCTATATTTTCGGAAAATGCTCCACGTAAAAACAAATTATATGTAAATATGATATCAACTTTTATTACAATTACATTGACCGAAAAAAATTGATTAAAAATAACGACCACAAATTTCTTTCAAAGTTTTGTAAAAAATATAATTTGTGATAAAAAATACTAATTTAAATCACTAATGCAAAGAGGAATGACCAATAAAGTCGTAAATTTCATATAAAAGTCCATTAAAATACATACAAAACTATTGATTATAAAATAACATAACCTCTGTTAGATGATCAATTTTATTTCAATCATATTCAAACGCGTATTAAGCCGAGATGTTCAATTTATGAAAGTAGTTGAAAATACATTTCTTTTTCATTTTGGTATTTTTATTACGTTATTGATACGTATTTCGTTATACCTTTAAGTTTCTTGTTTTACAGACATTTAGGTATTATAAGAAAGCCATGAATATATATAACGTTGTAATAAACACTTAACTTCTTTATAAATTCATTTTTAGCATTTTTTATATGCTCCATAATATAATACAAAGGGTATAAGTTTACAGGCTTTCTATAATAATTTAAACTTAATTTCCATTTGATTACACAGTAAACCGTAAAACAAAACACGAAACTTCTCACAAATTATTGTTTTAATCCAAGCAATTATATATGAAATTATTTGACCCATACGACCCTTGCGTTTAGTAAATGATCTTTAAATCTTCCAGTTGACTATACTGAAGCTAATTACACTATTTCGCAATGTTACCACGCCTCCTTTGAAATATTATCTGAGAATGTCACAAGTTTGTGATATATAGGCGGTCGCTGAGGCCCCGAGATTACTTTGTGTTGAAATTTGGTAAGCCGACCTCACAAATGTCCTAGTACTGTTGATCATTACCATATGCCGACGGGTTGAATATATATGTCGCATTATACTTTAGTTTCATGTAAGACAGTATGGTGGGAACATGACGAAATTATTATTTTAATATAGTCGTTTGTAACGTAATATTTTTTTTTAAATGATGTCTGTCATATTTAAAACGTTATATGAAGACACTGTTATAAGAAACATTTTAATATTTAGACAGGTGCCTTATTTATTAGTATTTTTTTTAATAAAACGTTTATTTTCTCATATATAACTGATTAGGTTACCTGCTTAGCATAGGTTCCCAGTTAGAATAAGTCAGGTCCGCGGCATTTACTCGAGTCACCAGTAACAACCCAAACCGAGGATCCGCTCCTTCATGGCTCCCTTGCGCATTGAGCTGAGCACCTTCTGCATTCGCTCCTAAAGCTCGGTGAAGCTGTAAAAGTCCTTAAGGTTTACAGCATATTTCCAATAAAAAAAAAATCGTTTATTTGGGTTCTTGTTTGTATATTAAAGAAAATATATTTAGGTATTTTTAGTATGTGGACTAGAATATATACTGCTGGTACTAATTCTTCAAGAGGGTCTGTGAGGTTAAAAATTTAATAAAAATAATCGAGATATGAACAGATTGCTCGTCTATGAAACTACGAGCCGTATAGTTTATTATTTATAAAGTCAACAAACCGTAGCAGCGATTGAAATCCTTGAGGGCGAATGAAATATAAATAATATAAGTCATAATAATTTAGCCACCGGCGGTCACTTTGAATCAATTTATTTTTCGTATAAAACAACATATAACTTGAATGATATAATAAAATTTTGCGCTAAGGGATGTTTTTATAATAGCAAAAGTAAATTATAATAAGAGGTAAACTTTCATTGGACATATGTAAAATTGATTCATTTTTGTAGAAGACGTTGTTTCAAACACAGTGATTGTGCAAATGTAGTCATCTCAAAAACATCTCCGCTCATCCCGTTTTAAAGTAATGGAGCGTGCAAACGCATGCCAGTGCCACTGGCAAGTGTTGTAATTAATTACAGTCGCCTCGCTGAACGGCTGTCATTGGAGAGGCCCGATTATTGTTGCCTCACTAATCTTCCTCCAACGCCGGCAATTTGTAAACAGATCTGTTTATAAAAGCAGACATCTGTATAATGCAGTAGAAATCTTCAGTTGCGAGAACGTTCGTAAATATTAATGGATTCATCAATGTTGTCATGCATAATGGATTATTGAAATCTTTTGTACGTCTAAATAACATACCCATCAGAAATAGTACAGCATCAAGATAAATATAATATATATATTTTTAAGAATACGAACTTGACTTCTTACTAAGTTACTTACTGTGTACTGAAGTTATATATTTCATTTATAAAAATTGATATTCGAATAATAAAAGAACAGTACAAGCTAATAATGTCAGATACGAATCTAAAATTTAATATTGGTGGGGGGCATAATTTGATGTTTTTTACATTCAACATTGAACATATTAAAAAAATGGCAATTTTTTTACGATATTAAAAAATAATATTTAGTTTGAGATGAAAGGGGCTTATATAAAGGGACCTCGGTATTGTTATAATTGTAATTATTTAAGCATAACTTTCATTTGTTAATATGTAAACATCCATATTTATATTTTCATATTATCTTTACCACTTAGAATACGTTACTTCACTTCTGTGCTCACCAAACCGTAAAAGCGTATGTAATAATAATACTAGCTCCTACTCCTGTTTAGCAAAGGACTCCAAAAGTAGATAAATGAGGGCATAATCAGCACGATTATTAGTGACTTCGAATGCTGTAAAAGTTCACAATTCTATTCCTTTCACCATGCCGTAGCTGGTACCAGAATATGTCTAAAGCGGTCAAATTTCTTAACGACGTGGCTTCCTTAAATAAAGATAAAAAAATAATTTTGAATTGGGAAAAAGTCGTTGTTATATGTCTAAGCTCCAACCTGAAAATATCGAAACGATTTTCTAATTATCTAAATCACTCGAATACCATAACTTTTTAAACCTATTTATTGGTTTGGAAATAAATAAAATAATTTATACATATGAATTAATTATAGTATGCAATCTGATTGCTGGTTACTTAATAGTTACGACGAAGTTGTTGGCACCATTGTTTTTAACTTAGAATCTTTTTACCACCAGAGGTACAACGCCGTATTCAATGTAGAATACAATACAAAAAACAAAAAAATAATAAAAAAGCATTCATTAATTTTAAAATTATAAAGCTATACGCTGTTTCATAAGTTGATGAAGTTGCAAGTGAAGTTAATTGAAAAAAGAATGATAAAATAGCTAATTAGGTCAGACACGTAACAGAGAGCCTACAAACAGATATAAATGAAAGGGCTGCATCGTTAACGAGTTCGGAAGACGAATTAGATTTAATTTTTGATTCTGTTTGCTTACTGGCTTTCTACTTAATAATTCACAGGCTTGCAGTAGGATCCGGAACCGTTCACAGTAATACTCCATGAATTTATTACCCCAAGTTCGTGTTAAATTTCTTAATGATATTGTCTTGAATGTAAAATACTTATTTTGGAAAACATAACATTACAACGATGTAGTATGCCATCTGTAAGAGAATAAAAAGGTACTAAATTAGTGTTTGTGCAGCAGACATTGTATAAAGAAAAGATAAGTTTCTAATGGTGATGTATAATTTTCTAGAGACCACATGACAGTCGCTATACTAGGCTTAGCATGTCCACCATCTGAGGTCATATCGTCACTTAACTTTAGGTGTAGTTCAGGTCACATTCGATGATAATAGGTATATATTTTATTTTAATTCTTTATAGGATTAGCGTTATGATAGATTTTTTATTGTCAAATCTATTGTATAAGCCATTTAGATGCAAGACATAACGTAAATTCTTTCATAAAATAAGTTTAGCTCAGATTTTCATTAAATAACGCTGCGCCCATTTACCAGTGCACGGAACGAACAAAGAGGTCTATTCTTGAACTTTGTAAAAGTCGCACTCAAGAGTTTTTATAACCTGAACTTTCTTAATTAATAACATTATTCATGAACTAGGTAATAATATACACAGAATCAATTTTTTTGTATGTTTATAAGACAATATTTCGGAATTTCTTTGGAATTGTAGATTCAAATTAAATCAATACGTTGCTCTGAAAACGAAAGTTTTTATTTTAGTACTTAGATACATACATATAATACTAATTACAAGGTTTAAACTTAATAATAATATCTTACCTGAAGACAATGAAACGACATTTAAAGTATAATTTTTACACTGTCAATTCCTTTTTTATACAAATCCAAATTTTATAATATCAATTACGATTAGTTGTCAATTCCAAACAAAACTACTTTTTCAACAGAGTTAGCGTCATTACGTTACAGCACCATCTATTAAGTACATGATCACTGTTTTAGACGCCCGAAACGCGCTATAAACTTAAAGAAATAATTAAAGTTTCTTTACATGTTTATATCGACAAATATGTAGATTAATATTTTATATAGTAATTATAATGTATACAGTATCTATATTCTTTATTTAACGTTATTACTTTAGAATTTCCTGGCCATAAGTCAAAGAGCTCGATCATTTCTATAGCAAATCCATATAGAGAGCTTTCTTATACATGTGCATATTGATATTATATTGAAATGTTATATCCTACATAGCACTTCGCCACAATCAGTACGTGTGTTAATGTGGTCCTAGACGGAAACACGTTAAATTAAGTAATGAGACTTTTTTTATAGTTAGGATTTAGCGTATTGGCCATAATTTCAACTGATCTTAAATGACGATACGGCTCAAGTTGGTACACACGCTAAACTTGTGGTGGAATATATATCTGTATAAATTATACATTATTTAATCATTATTGCCTGTTTTTGTAACTTTTAGTACTACAGATTTGTTCTTATCGGTGGTATCCTGATTTTAAATAGACTAAAGCCTACTTCCATGATTGCTCTATCAAAGACAAAAATAGTTTTTTTTTAATCCGACTGATAGTTCCTAAGATTAGCGCGTTCAAACAAACTAACTTTTCCGCTTTATAATATTAATATAGATGCTAAAAATACTACCTTCTGTTAGAATTACTTGAAAAACACAAAGTAATTATTAGGGTAGTAGTATTGGTAAGACTCGTGAGTTTGTTTTGATAGGTTTGAGAATAGGCCCCTTTAATGCTTTGTGTAATAGTTTTCATTACTTGATCACGCGATTCTACCTTATGTAGACTAATGTACAGGTTCAATTTCCTTTAATTATCCTCAGCCATCATTGATTTAAGCTGTTCTACAGTTTGAATGTTGGCGTGAGTCAGGAAATTACGGTTTTAACTTTTGTGCTATTGATATTTTCGTGGCTTATTTCGGTTTTTAACTTTATGTTAGATTGTTTTGTTTTTTCCGTTCATCTCTACCAGTACATACAAAAACAGTGCACTGATGCTAAATTCTAGTTTGTATCTACTCTTATTGCCCATTTTATTTTGCAGTAACATTTACTCGCGGCTGCGCTCGCGTTAATACTGATTGTGTCAACTAATTTTAGTTGTCGATCGCCGCAGAAACAATTTTTCTATCAAATGCTATTAAATTATCTATCTCATGACATTTGTCAGTACAGGTACATATGAACTTACCTAAAATTCGAAATTATATAAGCAATTATTCTCTATAGTTTGAAGCAAATCGGATGACGCAATAAAAAGTATCATCAAAGTTTATCCCCCTCTTTACCCTACTTTCTATAAGTTTGTCGAAAGAAAAACTAACCTAAACTGTTCCAGGGGTTCCATCTATCGCTATACCAAAATTCACCATAATGGATTCAGCAGTTGAGGCCTGAAAGCGCATAAAAAAAACAAATTCACTTTCATATTTATAATATTATAAACATAAGATTAGTAAAATAGATATAATAAAAATATAGGAATACTAAATATGTTCAAAAGGATCTGTTATTTGTTTACGATATGACTTGATAGGGATAAGAACATTGGAGTAAGTTCTTTGAAACCTTTTAACTTTGGTATGACGACTGTCGGAGTCTTTTAATAGTAACAACAATTAAATTACTCATCCTGTTTTGATTTTTTTTTATGTTACCGTTAGTGACTACAATGTACCTGATGTTAAGTATAGTACAGTCCAAAAATAGCAGCGACCATCGAGAGAACGGCAATTCATCGCCAGTCGCTACTGTCATGCCGGTCTGCAAAACGTTTTGATTGTCATAATTTACTTATAATAAATTATCGTTATCACGAAAATTATAGTACATTTATAGTATAGTACAACGAATAAATTAATCATAACTCACTATTGTTTTTCAGTAACAAATAATAATTGTTATTAGTAAGTATAGAAAATGAATAGTTTAATAGTATGAACAAATGATGTCCCTCAATTGTAAGAAATTATAACTGGAAATTTAAATTTAAATTCAATTCCACCTATTCGTCTAACAATGCCTTTATTCATTTTGGATCCGGTGTATTCTAGTACCAAGATTCAATTTATTAGTTTTGAGTAGGGTTGCTACCGTGTTTAAATTACTATACTGATTCTATTGAATTTAATCTATAATATTATTATTGATATTAGTGGGCAAATTTTATATACTATAACAATATTATACTAAGGATTACAAAAAAAAATATTTTTATTATTATGTACCGTATATATTCCACAACCGTTCAACGCGCCATGAAGTTAAATTACATCCTCACCATTTGGATGAATGGCGATCTACGACGGTGCGTTTTGCAGGGAATTTCTTTCCTCGCACGACCGACACGATTTGAGAACCTTCAAGAAGAGAGCTTATTCGTACCTTAACGGCCGGCAACACACCTTTTTTTTTTTTTTTTTTTTTTTTATCGTGGGGAAATGCATTTATGCATCCCCTCCCAGCCCGGGGGGACTGAGAGGGGTATGTGGGACTCACCCAGCGCTAGGCGCCGGGAATACCCACTAAAACCGCACGGCCATCTGTCGCCTTCCTAGGCGGTCCCCAGCGACCGGCCCGGCCTGGTGGTCGGCGGGCAACACACCTGCGATTCTTATGGTGTCGTGGGAGTCCATAGGCAGCGGTGATCACTTACCATCACGTGATCCACTTATTCGTTTGCCCCCTATTCCATGAAAAAATACGTGACTAAATACTGTTTAAAGCACTAAAATTAAAGTGCTGAATTGAAATAAATGAATTGAATTCTTTGAAATAAAATTAGACTTGCCGAAGAAATTACATATGATCGTAACAAAAACTCTGATACCAGTAATTGATTGTATAATAAACTGTCTTAAAATTTAAGAAAGATTTTTAGCTGTTTCATACCCCTACCACGTCGTGATATATACGCGCTGTGGCCTATTGTTATAACATTGTTATTCATCTTTACAGTCTTTCCCAGCGCTTTAATCGCTGCGAATGCCGGATATTCTGAAAATTATAACGTTTGTCTTCCGGGTATGGCGCCCTAACGCGAATGGTCTTCCTTCGATATACCAAATTCATCGTGTTTGCTCTAATAAATAAAGATTTATTTCCTAACTTGATACCTATATACCATATTCATATACAGTTTTCCCATTTTTTAAATATTTTATTTGTTCTTTAAAATTGTTTCGTTTGTATACCGATTTCTAAAGTATATCCTGCGAAACTTTTTTTATTCACAAAACAAGGAGATCGTCATATATATGTTATAAATAATTTTAAATTTCTTTTGTAGTCTTATATGGTATGTTCTGATTTTGGACACCTCGGTCCACTAATACAAAAGAAAGATGATGTTTACTGGGATGTGAAAAATAAGATAACAGCTGCAGACCTCCAAGATCATATATGAGTCACGAGCTACAATAGAATGTATAAGAAAATTGTAAAAAAACATTACAAGACCTCTCATAATGTATGTATCTAAGTGCTGGGCGACTAATGAAAATGAAGAAGAAATGAAAAAAGATAAAAATGTAAAGATGGAAGTGTATTGTAACTAAAACGGGTCTGAGATGAAGTATGAGTATATCATTGCAAATATGAAAGTAGCAGCAATGCATGACAGAAATGTTGAGATGTAATAGATTAGGTCGATATGGATATGTTATATGCTGGTATGAAAGTCATATAACCACAAGAATATTATGTAGGAAGACCGAAGATGGTAAAAATACAACTGCACGTTTGTTACCAATTAACATAAAAAAAAAATATCTAGGTTCGATCCTCCTGATAGGAGTCCTCGAGTGATTCTGATCGCGCGATACAGTGACACTGTACGTCACTGAGAGTTCATCATCACACCGTATACCATTCGTGCACACTCACACGTTAAGTACTCGGTTCTGTAAAGGACTACCCCCGCGGCCCTTGAGCTGCTTGCCCGATAAGGTCGTTCTTAGGATCACTAAGTTAGTAAGATAGAACCCATTGGTTAGTCAGGATCGTGAATCTTTTTTCATTTTCCGGCAGCCCAAGTCGATGTTCGGCCGTTCTGCCACCCTGGCGTCCTCTGCCTCGGGGCTGAGTGCCCTCAGCACTTGGCCCAACAATTCCGGTGAAGCTGTCAAAAAACTAAAGGCTATCAGCGTATGTCTGTTCGAAAAAAAAGCATCAAAAATACATATGGCGCCTATCATACCTTTGTAAGATAAGATAAAGAAGATATAGGTTATAATTATATAATTACAACGATTTACGAGTTTCAGTATAAATTTGAAAACATGTTATGTCGCATTCTTAAATTTTTATATAACCCAATACATGTTCGTAGAAACGCTAGCTTTCATTTAGTTAGCAACACTTTCCAAATAAATCAATTATTAATAAATATGAAGTTATATACTGTTCGTGTTATTTTCGCACGAGTCCCGGCTTATTAAATATTCATTTCGTACGGATAAAGGTAAAGTCGACCGTTTCTCCTGGGTTTTATCTCGCTTCGTAGCCGGCTGGAGATGTTTTTATTAAAAAAATAGGGTCTTGGAACTCATCCTTAGGTATTTCATGTGCATGTAAGTGGTACGAACTGTACGAATACATATGCGTTTTGCTACATTTAATATTAATTTATAGAATTTATTAGGCTGTGAATGTAATATACACTGAACATTCTTTAAGGTATCTAGTTATATTTTAAGTTATGCTGAAAATTGAGCCAATCTTGTGGAAAAGTGTATCATGGATATCCTGCAATATGTTGATATGGTAATATTTTTTTGATTCTTTCAAAACTTAAGTCACCGCAACGGAAATCTGGTAAGATGATACACAGTTTAAGCCTTTTATGCTCATATTTTCAGTAGACCCTTTAGAGTTCATTAATATGCATGATATTTCAGCCGTATGATGTGTAGTGAGTCAGTGGTAGTACGTTGAAAACATATGTCCATTATTTTCGTCTTTATATGACAATCCATTAAAACTTTATAAATATGCAATACTTTCTTATTTAGTTATATAACTACAACCTTCAATATCGACCTAACAGTCGATCCAATATATTTGTACTCTACCAGATAACAAGCAATATGCTATACCTATAAATGTTCGGCCCAAAAACCAATATCTTTCGATATTTGCAACGAAGCTCATATGAGTTCCTCTATTCATCGGGTCTGCAATAGAAGCCTAGATAGGAATTGCAATTAGGCCTCAATTTACGCATAGTTTCGAGTGGAATTTCATTCGAGACCACCTCTGTCTTCGGTTTTACTGGCAAGAATGCACCCAGTTACCTTTATACGAAGTACTTACTGTCCAGAAATATCTGTGTTAATAGATCCCTGAGAGTTTTTACTTTTTTGTAGACATAGGTATATTATATACATTGTAATAATATTATAGGAATACAATATTACACTTACCTATTTCATTATAACCTAATATTAATTTGAATATAAGTAAACGCCTGTTACTTATAATAAAATTAGTAGTCAAATATTAGTGTATACTTTAGGTATAGGTTTGGCGTTATGGCTACAATCTACCTGATGTTAAGTGACGATGTGGCCCAACATGGTGGGCACGCTAACCTAGTGGAGGGATAGTTCGGCGAAAAAACAACAATAAAAATTTAGTCCTACGCGAACGAATTCGTTGGTACAGCTAGTTTACAATAGTAATATATTAGCACCTACAAATTCTCAAATATGACTCGGGTATTAATTGACAGTTTTTATCTACAACCAGATCTGAAATATTCGTAACATTTCCGTTATGAACATTTCGTTCATACCCATAACGTACCTAGTTGTAACAATATTTACTACAGTGTACATACAATTATTTCACCTACTAATGTAAGCGAACAAAAAAGTAAGTTAATAATTTATTTATAGAAAAACAAGAAAGCGTAGAAACAAAACGGCAACCGCTTTCCTATACATAATACAACGTTGACTTGAAAAACTTCGGGTGTCTGATAGAACTCATAAATTTTAATAAAGAAGTTCGCTATCTTGTTTGTGTCGTGTCCCACGCTCGTTTATTTGGAAGTTGGTAAGGTACACGTGCCAATAATACACGGCAATAAACGTCTTGTATGTACAAAACTTTATTTTTTCAATCAATATGTAAGTTTTATACTTTAAACAAATAGATAATTTTATATCATTGGAAAGTAATAGCAGTTCAATAATGATAAGAACATCTAACGCTATTCAGGAGTTTTTTGAAATTATCTTAAATATTAACTATCGATTTTATTGAGTTTTAATATTGATTATATATTTTTCTCTAATCATCGCAAAATACCGCCTTTTCTTTGATTACAAAATCTAAGCTAAATAATTATGACTTCACGACATCTGTGAGAAGTACTTTTAATTTGTATATTAGTCAGAATCTCATTATTAGATATTGTAATATATTCTTGGTAAGTTTTATTTCGCCACATGAAATTATATTTCACTAAATATTGATAAATTGGTTTTTATTCACCGTATGTTTTCTGCAAGTTAACTTGAGATTTCGATTTCTACTAACGATAATTCCATTTTTCTTTCTTTGTTGCAAATAATTTATGCTTTTTTCCTGTGGCTTATAACACTTGTCTTACAACCTTTGTATCCATCTGCAATTGTAATTGTAAAAAGAAAGCTCACAAAGAATATATATTATGAAATTACAACTAACGATATTATTTGAAGTTTAATATAATAGAAACATCTGAAACTATTGAGACTACTCTATTTTTGATAATGATCTGAAACTAGAAACTTTAGGTATTTATGAACTGACAACAATAGACCCGGAGTATGTAGTATATTGGTATCCTTTATTTAATGAAGGTCGAGCGAGTTTTTCCGAAATTGAATGGTCCGCGACAATCAGAATACATTCCGCAGATCATATTTCAACGAACGAGATAAACTCGGACAAAAGGGAGGATTCCCCGCTTACCCAATTGGGTAATGGCGCAGTTCTGACGTTATCTCTATCCATTATTTCTGTTTGAAGGAGGCTATGGTGTTCTACTTAATACTAAGGGTGAAATCTTTACAAAGATCTTTGATAAAGTTCCCCGGTACTTGATCTCGTTGTAAAGAGTAATGCGCGGATAAATTGCTTTTGCGGCCGCTCAATAGGTTTATGTTACATGCAGGCTGCCTTGTAACCGAGGAAAATATATTAAAATCAAATGAAAGTTTTCCTTTTAAGTTCAGAATTTTCTTGTTCGGTATATTTCACTTGCTACCTTTTAACTTTTCCGTCTGATGTGTTTATTAATATTTTTTATTAGTTCCCAACTTATTAAAAAAATTAAATAATCTTTGCGTATATAGTATCGGACTGCACGGCGGCGTACATGGCGGATTTGAGCGATTATTTTTTTAAGTTATTTGTGTGATCTGTGTATGAATTGTTCCGAATTTGTGTGTTGCTTTGTGTCCGTTCATTGTACGTTTGCAAAGTCTCCACGAGACAGGGCTTTGATCTATAGCGCAGGTAAATATATTTACATAAAAAATCAAAAATACAAACGACTTTATAAAGTTAAAGTAACTGGCCCGTCTCTAGAATTAAATTGGCTATGATCTTCTATAAGATGATTTTACGACAGACTGCTCCAAGAAAAGAGAAATATCCAAAAAAATATCTCTGTGCTCATCCTGGCTTTAATTATTGTAAACAATTCTGTACCAGGCTAAGGCCAACCTTCTAAGTGTAAGAAGAAGTACTTTTCTATTGTCACCGTATAGGCCATTAGCGAAAGTATTTATTGAAACATTTTAATATTGAAATCATAATATTAATACAGAAGCATTATTCGAAGAGAAAAACTGTAAAGTGCTTGTTTGCTTTTAATACATCGGAAACTGCTAAAGAACATCGTCAAAAGTTTTTCATCACCATATTTTCAAGCGACGCTTGTTTTTAAAATGTCCGGTCTACAAACTTTGTTCTTATTTGTTTCGTGCATTCAACCATAATTCACTTCCGTTTTGCAAGCTAAGTGCAGCTTGAAGACATTTTGATATATCGCGTTTTATCTTATGATTTATGGGCATAATTACTTACATTATGTAATAAAAATGCAACTTATATTAAATAATTGCTTATTATTAAGATCTTACTCAGAATGATATTCCAATATTGGTCTTAACGGCTCTAAACAACAACAAAGGAGTGAAGCGAAACAAATTATTCGGAATCATAGAATGGTATTCCTTTACTATACTTTAATACAATATTATTATTAATTCAAATGACCTTCTAACAATCTACATATGCTCAAAGCTTCAAAGGCGTGGGTAGCAGAATGTTCCAGCTTGAATATGCATCAGAAATACTAATTATAACATATTCTAATTTTCCTAACGTTACAAAATACATACAAAGATCTTACCACCTATATCTATAGACTAAATACCATGCACGTAGTCACGGATATACAGCAACTAATTAATTTATTTGTACCGTGTTCAATATTATAAGATTCATTGTATTCCAAGACTTTAAAAAATATAATAACAATGGTGTGAAATAATCATATATTAAATATAGAAGTAGTAGTGTTATTATGGCTGGAAATTTTTAGGCAAGCTTTTTTGCAAGAATAAAAATATTTTCACGAAGGCAGCTGTAAATGGTTATTGTAAGTAAATTATGTATGACCACGACTCCGTTCGCGTGGTACTAAAATTTGATTTAATCATTTTCATAGTCTATGTATAATGTAGCATCTCCTAAGGGGAAAAGAGTTTTTGAAATCGGTGCAGTAGGTCTTGAGTTTATTGGTTACAAACAAAAATGCAAATCTTTTCTCTTCATAACATTAGTATAGATGGAATATTAATTGAGGATAGAATCTCTATATTCCTTATATTGGTACCTTCGAATGTATTAAATTATTCATTTATTACGGCAAAGAAGTTCGTGAATTAGCATCTTCTTTATGTTAGCTCAGCAAAGTGACTGCACTGTACCTGATGTTAAGTACAGTACAGTCTAAAAACAGCAGCGACCATCGAGATAACGACAATCCATCGTTAGTCGTTACTGTCATGCCGACCTGCGTAAATGCATTTTTATGTTTCGCTTGAAGGACCCGATGTTATATGAAGAAGGCAATACATAGGCTGGGAGACTGTTTTACAATTTCACGGTACGGCAAAAGGACGACATATCAACCTTTTTGGTTCGAGCCCTAATGGGGGTTACCGTTAAGCTGTGACTCCAAAGTCCAGCCCGTGTAGTTCTGTTGTGGAAAAGAGAGGAAGGGATAAGATTGAATAGCTAATAAGATATATTTTATTGCAATTCTAAGAAGCGGCTAGTAGTATAGCATTTTTTCTTACCCTGATATCGGGTAGATCAAACGAATCATCAAGAGTTATTGGAATTAGTCAAAGTAAGTTTTGCGTTGACAGATGTCGATCTGCGAGCACGCTGCCGCGATCATCTCATCAGTCCAGGACAAATTAATTAATGTATTTAACGTTAATAAATCTCTGTCGACCGTACATCAGACGTAACGGTTTGCGAAAACGGCCTCCTTTTACAATCGACGAAAGCCGCATTACTTTTTAATTTGAAATGTTGCCGGGTTCTCACTGTAAAAGAGAGACTTTATTACACTCAGAGGTATCTATCTCGCTTTTGACCCGTACGCCCTTTGTGGGAGCTATTTTTTATTCATTCCTACGGATTCATACTGTTGCCTCTCCCTCCGCCAGCTTCCCTTTTGGATGTTGTGTTTTAAGCGCTTTTTAGTCTAGATAAATAAAATTTCCTTTTTTAATTTTACTGGCTTATTTTGTTGTGCTCAGTTTTATTTTTGCCACTCCATGTTTTCTTTCAATAGCATTTTTTGACGTCTACTTTAGGCACAACTACCACGTAGTGCGTAAAACGCTTGGGTCCTTGCTAGATGTAATTTTTAAAATAAATATGTGCTAGCATGTGCTTCTGAAATCATGAGGAACATTTTAAAAATAGTATAATTACAATACGTGAATGTGATTTAAAGTAAAAATTTGAAACGATGATAGATAGCTCAGTGGTAGTGTGTACGACTTCGCGACAAGGGACGTGAGTTCGAACCACTTACAAAGGGCTTGAGCTTTCGGTGAAGGAAAACATCGTGGTTTTTTCTAATGCCCGCCTGGCTAGCAACCACCCTCAACTTGAAAACCTGCCTCCAAATACCAATAGGTGTTACCAACTTGGGCCATATCGTCACTTAAGATCAGGTGACATTATGGACATAGCGCTAAGCCTTAACTATAAAAAAAAATCATTTATCTTTAATCATTAACAATTACAGTATTTATAGGTTCAGCGGTTGGTCATCTTACTTGATACACTAAGCCTAGTAAAAAAATTGGTTCTTACCTGAAATCTACACTTAGCGATAGATTGTATAGTAGAGGGTCGTTAGTTAGGGGAGATTTACAAAATTCTTTACCACCATTTTGATCTGAAAACGTCGATCGACACGGAGTTGGTGTACGTTACCACTGAACTATTATGTTGCTATAAATTAATTTACACAAACATACATTTATGTGCCGTTTTATTTTACCCTTTAAAGTAAATGTTATCTTATATACTTTGATTCTAATAAAAGTTAGATAGGAAATCCGATAATTATTTGTGATTGATTGTATGAACTTATAATAATAATACGTGATTAATAACTTGTTTATGAGTAATCTATACATAGTCTATATATTAGACATTCTTAATTATTAGTTACAGCAGAAATCAAAATTATCTTACTTAAAATTTTAATGCAAATATAAATTATTAATAATATAGAGATTGGAAAATGACATTGCGATGAAACACTTAAGCTGGTCTAAATTACGAATCTTATATACCTACGAGGTGAATACTCGTTAATCGATGAACATATAAAACTATATGCCGAGACGTATTCTTCTATAGTAAACAAAGACTCGTTATTCTATCCATTAGAATTAATATACTCATAAAACTTTTTGCTTATTGTTAGTTTTTGTCTATCTTGTTAGAGATTTTTAATAGAATCCTTTATGTAAAGGTCGTAGATATTGTGTTGAGTCTATGTTTTCGGGTTAATTGAACTCAGTTAAGAACAAAATGTACCGTACAGTTTATAATATAATAGAAGAGCTATTATAAAGTGCTATGAACTTATTAGTTGTAATGAGTTATTGGTTTTGATTATCAATATATTGGTAATAAATTTGTTAATCGTAAAAACTCTGGTTATAATTGCGTAATTTACGATTTTATACCGTATTAAATTACCTTTTTTTACAATAATACGACAAATAATTGCTTTAATAGATAATGAAGTGACTGTTGATTAATTCTTTTACTATAGAATTTTTATTTTTATAATTAAGCATATTTTTGTCTAGTGTATTCATTTTAACCACGTCCACAAATTTCAAACTGAGAATCGATGCAAAATATCTCTGTATACTGGTAGTTGCAGTTGAAACAAACTGTAATTTCTTACTTAAACGTTTTACAATCTACAAAACTATATATTTATGGTGTGATAAACTAAACATAACTTAATTGCTTTTAATTACATATTTCGTCGTCTTATTAAAAATGCGTTTTTAATATGTAATTTTCTTTTTAAGCGAGCCAACTATTTTCTCACCCTGTGCAAAGAAATGTAAAATCCTAAATAAAATGTCGAATAAGACTAATAAAGTTGTGATAAATATATTACAACAGTATATATAAGGTTAAAAATTGGACTATAATCCAGGACAGGCTACTGTTTGCATATGGGTCAGTGACACTGGAGTTGCTTCAATTTTCCGCTCCTACGACCGCGAACTACACGAGTAATCGGGAAGCATACACTGACACTTATTCAGATATTTTACTACGACGTATCTTATTACAGTTACCAAGTTTATCTTAATTATTTATATATTGGATTATGCTTTGATTTTTTAGAGCTATTGTAACTACATAAAAATAATCAGTAACACTACAAAAGCTCTAGAGGTTGTTAAGGAAACAAAACAAAAGAGATAATAAATCATATACATCGTAAACGCATCGATGAAATATTGTGTATTAATAATGGTATCAGCATTATGTGAAAGCATTAACCGATGACCATAACAGTAAACAAAGGCGTAAAGTCGCCCGTAAAATAATAGGTGGGCGCGTCAATGTTCGGACGCGGTCGCAGCGCCGCGAAGCTTTGTAGTTAGCTAGTTTAGATAAAGTTATTTTATGAATGAAATATAGCTAATATAACAGCGAAGTTTTGACCTCATTTGTAATACTGACTTACTGATGACCTAGATTTCGTTCACGTTTTCCGATAAAGTGCGCCTGATTTCAAAATCGATTCTTATTGTGTCTATATTAAAAAGCGATTGCAGCCCAAATTTAAGCCAATAGATTAGAGTTCCTAGCCAAGTTGTATTTTTCTAGATTCGCTTGTTAAAAAAATATGGGATTACATTCTTGTTTAGAATATCAACAACACAATTATAGCAAAATTACAATATATTTATTTATTTGGGAAACATACAGTTCTTTATACTTATAAATGTATATACAATAAATTATTATATTCCAATTAAGTTTCCACATATATCATGAAACATATAATGTCAAGCGTATTATTATATATTAATCTGTTAAAAATTAAATTAAAACAACAATTTGCGGTAAAGAAAACAAAAAAAAAATGAGACAATACAATTACAACAATATTTTCATAAGATTAAGAAGTATTCCAAATTTAAGATATGATAATAAAATAAACTAAGAAACTTAAATTTAAATTACATACACAATACCATTTAAACACCCATCACTTATGCATTTCATTTGTAATACTCTCACTCTTTGTTTTAATTATTTTCTTATATGTGGTAATCGAGTGACTATAAGAGTTACACACTCTAAATAAAAATGTATTAGATACAAAATTATTTTTACAAAATGGCACATTAAACAAAAATCGGTTTCTGGCATTAGGTCTAGGGCACCTAAAGTTAAGTTCATTCAAAAGATACGGCGAATCAATCCAATTATTGATAAGTTTATACAAAAAAAAATTATCTCTTAACAAGCGACGTATACTTAAGGAGGGTAAAACTAAAGTTTTCATGA
Organism: Actias luna; assembly: GCA_039707435.1. Classification (NCBI taxonomy): domain Eukaryota; kingdom Metazoa; phylum Arthropoda; class Insecta; order Lepidoptera; family Saturniidae; genus Actias; species Actias luna. The sequence goes on along the minus strand of JAZHAC010000006.1, from coordinate 6,403,796 downwards.
ATTTATTTTGAATCTTATCGATCCCTTCTGTATATATCGAGTATTGTTGGTTCCAAACAGTTGAGGCATACTCTAGCACAAAACGAACGAAGCCGTTATAGAGAAGAACAGGAGTGGAAGGTTGTCTAAAGTATTGTCCAGTTCTTAAAATAAAACCGAGCATTTTATAGGCCTTACCTGTCATTAAATTAATATGCATATTGAAAGATAGTTTATGATCAAGGTATACCTCCAGGTCTCTCACGTCATTAACGCGATTAACTAATTCATTATTTAGATGATAATTATGTTTGATAAGTTTGGTTTTTCTAGAAAACGTAATAACATTGCATTTCTTCACATTAATATTCAGTGAATTATTGACACAATAGTTGCATAGATTATTTAAATCAATCTGCAGGTGGTTACAGTCTCAAAATGATTTTATAGTTCTGAATATCTTCATATCGTCGGCATAGAGAATAATATTAAAGTTGATGAATATAGGAGAGATATCGTTAATAAGGATATTAAAAAAGAGTGGTCCCAAATGAGATCCCTGAGGCACTCCGGAAGTAAAGGGCACGAAAAAGGAACAGTAACCTTTTACAGTTACCGCCGGACTGACTACGCTCACGTAGGTGTGAGGTTATCCATCGAAGGTGATCACCGTGTATACCGACATCTTCGATTTTTCGAATAAGTAACGAGTGCGATATCGTATCGAATGCTTAAAATAGTCGATATACACCACATCCACCTGGTAGCCTTTATTCAGTTCCACTGCGATTCGGGGAATTAATTCACGTAAGTTTGATTTCGTGGATTTGTACTATTAACTGTGAATTAAACACGTATGTTGTGTTCTCAATGTGTCTTAATTTTAAAGTTTTTGACGCGTTCTAATCACGGGGCTTAGTTTTGAGATATATCGACAATATTCTAAACAATAATGTCATCCGATACATTTTTAATTACTATTTATGCAAGCAAATCCAGGTAATGACACGTAAGGTAGGAGTTAGCCAGTAGACACCGTGATCATAAACTTAGCCTTAAAAGTATTAGTTGACGAAATTCTAGGTTGTTAATATTTCAATAAAATGCTGGCTATAACCTAATAGGTTGACCTGTATCTGATGAGAGTAATATGATCTTATCAGTTCTGTTGCCATAAAAAATTATCGACAGAAGTATATTATCATTTAGTGATTTAGAAACAGTAATGTAATGTATTTTGTACTAGATTCTACTTGCGGCTTCGCTCGCGTTAATATTGATTTTGCCAAAGAAATCGGATGACGCAATAAAATGTTGCATACAAAGTTTATCCCTCTCTTTACTCCACTTCCAATAAAGTTTTCGCAATAAAAATTAGTCTATTACCGTCTATAGCTTCCCATCTATCTCTATACCAAAATTCACCATAATCTATTCAGCTGTTTAGGCGTGAAAGCGTAAGAAACAAATAGACAATTAAAATCACTTTCGCATTTATGGTATTAGTGAGGATTAATTTAAACATACAACTTGTATTAATGAGGCGTATATAAACATTCTCACTGTTGACACATTTGAATGAAATAACCAAAATAGGATATATCGACAAAAAGGTTTTATAAGTTCAAAAATGATTTCATCGCTTTTTCTTTGATGTGACGTATACAATTGTGATGTACTGAGTAAAAATAACCGTAGTAATTATAAAGAGTAAAAAATAAATAATATGACTCAGTTATCGTTCTAGGCGGAGTATGTTATCATTTTCTGAGCTTAGATCATATCGTTGCTTAAGGATCAGCGGAGATTGTGATTGAAAACTGATCAGTTAAGAAAATGTGACATTAAAATACTCACGGGGTAATTACTAGCTCTTAATAATGTTCTTAACTAATTAAGGATTAGTTATCACGCTTAGTAATTTTTTATTTTCTACCCGTTCTAATTCTAAAAATGGGGTTAATTCTTCGTTATTTTGACAAACAATTATCTTTATTGATGATTTTCATTGTTGTTTTTATTATGTTTTACTTTCTGTTTAAAAAAAAACGGTCATTATCTTTATAAAGAAATACGTAGATTTTTCTTATTCTAAACCTTAAATGTTGGTCTTACCTGATGTTAAGTGTCGATGTGGACTTAGATGATGGACACGCTAAGCCTAGTGTGGCTCTGAAGTGCAACAGCCGAAACCCACCTGTAGGTATTTGGCGGCAGATTTTCTACTTGTGGATGGTAGCTAGCAAGGCGGGCATTAGTCTAAGTCCTACAACCATATCACGGTTTCATCAAGGTGATTTTCTTTACTGAAACTTCGACCTCATTGTCGGTGGATTCGAACTTACGTCCCTTGACACAACGTTCGTACACACTACCAGCTGAGCAATTATCGTTTTATAATGTGTACGCGATCACGTTTATCACCCAATGCTTATACCCACTACTTTTAACCCAATAATTATTTTATTAACATATATTTCATAATGACAACATCAATGAAATCAATAAAGTTGTTACATCTATGTAGGCACGTGTGAAATTTACTACACTCTCTCTTCACACGCACCATATAATATTATGGAAATGACATTAACAACCGGTATGGCAAGTTCCTCGACTAACTCCAACTGTCTGAACTTCTGTTTCAATTTGCAAACATATGCGAATTTATGGTACACTTTCAATTATTTCCCGAATAATAAGGCGTATCACGTTGCACTTAGCGAGAAAACATTTTCAGCTTTATTTATTTAATCACCGAGACGAATTTATATGTTGTAAGTGTGTAAGAAAAGGACGGATGTATGAATTTGTAATGAAAGTAACACGAGCGTGACTAGAGTGAAGGGTCAACGACCCCTGCTATAGGGTGGGTCCCCTTCGGACGGGCTAGGCTCGGAAAACGCAGTAGGCGGTTTATTTTGATGCATTTTCTAATTGATTCGTTTATTTGAGTATTTTAGTATATACTTAGTCGGGTTATAATCGCCGCACCCTTCCATAATGAACCCGTATTCATGATATGATATCTATATTTGAACGCTACGATGAATCTTGCATTTGATGTGTATAGACCGGAGATGTGAACGCTAATTTCAACTTGTTCACGTGTTCTTTGAAAGATGATGACTTTCTTTGATGTTTGCTTGCCTAAATTATAAAGGGAAGACGTTTGTTCGTTACTTATATTTTAACGATGAATTTACTCGAAAATTAACGTTTTTAAACCTTTCCATAGATTTCTTATAAATCTTTTAAAATATATGATATTTAAAATACCCGTAAAAATACTAACTACAATCATTTCAAATGTTCAAGAAAGTAAGTTCCAAATAATATAACCAGCCGATGGTACTAAAGGTATGTGAAACGGCTATATGATTTGTTTAGTATAATTAAATACGGTGAATTGAAAGTTATATGTCTTTCAAATTTACTACATGTCCTCATAGGACATTTTACATTTAATTCAGTTTTAATGAACACTCATATGTAATCATGGTCAGTTTATCGGAGAGTAAGACTTGGATAATTAATTTTGAATTAAGGAAAGTGTGTATTATAACGATTAAATAATTAACAAACTATATGCTGATCACACAAAGGACGGTCCTCAACGGCGGCTGAACACGCTGTCTGTTTTTTAATAGTAAGCCTGTTTAGCTGTGCCAGAATGTGTATCAAGTAATAACAGTTTTAAAATATATTTTTTAAAACCTCTATTATTCGATTAAACTTCGATAATAGTTAATAAAAATCTCTTACGTTGAATTCCACGACATTATTGAGTTATCTTACAACTTTTAATCAAATATGAATGAATGATAGATAAACATTGAAAAAAACATTCATATAGATCTGTATTTTGATATAAAAATAAGTTTACCAAAGAGTTACTAATACTCACGTAGTATTTGCAACTGCAACATAAACAACCGGATTGTTCATTGAATGGGATACAAATCCAAGCCCTTTACACGCTCGAATAGAGTTGGCTGAACTGGTCGATACAGAATCCGAATGCCATTGGTCCGCAAAAATCATGAATTAATTACATATCACAATTTTTATATCTATGATCACATTGCGAATTATAGCTACTTACGGGAATAATGAAGAAATTCGTTTTGTATTCTCATGTCGCGCATCAAAGTGACTGCACCTAACGTTAAGTACAGTACAATACAAATTAGCGGCGACTCACAATGAATCAAAACTTACTGTCAGTCACCGCTTTCGTGCTGGACTACTTGGGTACCTCTTCACACCTCTTTTAAATACCCAAAATGTTTTTTTCATATTTTATAATTATTTATATGTTATGTGCTCTATTCCCCATTAGATGTTATGATTACGATAAATTTAGTCGAAAATAAAAATATTTTATTGCAGTCCCGGTCGTTAAAACTTGCTCGTCATAAACTAAAATAGTATATAATATTATTAACATTTTTATATATTATTAGCTGTTCACTTGTTCCCTCGTTTGCGTGGAAATAATAGTCATTCTTTTACCTCACTTTCTAGTTACTTCTAAATTTCTAGTTACTTAAAACATTACTATAGTTTTATTAAATGAAAATATCATTATATTTTTTTAGATAAGAATAAAAAAGTATTTTAGAATTGGAACTAAAACAAATTATCAAAATATATGAAATAGTGATTTCTTAGGTTTACGCGAATATTATTCATTGAAATAAAACTAATTTAAACGGATTTTATCGCGGTTATTTATTAAATTTTGATCCCGACGTTTCGAAAGCTTTTCAGCCTTCGTGGTCACACACCAACCTACAGATTGGCTCAGCACGTAGCAAAAGTGTTATCACCACTAAGAGGCAACACTAGAGCATCTGTGAAGGATTCATACCAATTTGTCAGTGATATTAAACACCTATAATTAGCTGACAATGAAACCATGGTTAGTTTTGATGTCCAGTCTCTATTCACAAGCTTACCAGTACAAGACTGCATTGAAATTGTGTCTAAGAGGTTAGCAGATAATAACATGCCCATAGAGTATGCAGCATTACTTAAACATTGCCTCACATCTGGCTACATGTTGTGGAGGAATCAGTTTTATGTACAAGTGAATGGAGTAGCTATGGGCTCACCTGTATCTCCAGTAGTCGCCGATATTTTCATGGAGGACTTCGAGGAGACAGCCCTAAGCACTGCCCCCGTCACCCCCAGGTTTTACAAACGGTACGTAGATGATACTTTCACAATTTTACCATCTGACAAAGTAGCTGCATTTTTAGATCATCTTAACTCCATTAACAATAACATACAATTCACTGTGGAGTTAGAGCAAAAGAAATCTCTTCCTTTCTTAGATGTTTTAGTTATCCGTAATCCTGATCAGTCTTTAGGCCATACTGTGTACAGAAAAATGACCCATACAGATAAATACCTGAATGGTGAATCTCACCACCATCCGAAACAGTTAGCTACCGTGGGTAAATCTTTGTTTCAGAGAGCACAAGGAATCTGTGACGAGGAACATCTGGCTGCTGAGCTGCGACATGTCAAGCAAGTACTGCGTGATAACAAGCTCCAAATTCCACGCCGCCGTCACGGAAACCGAGTGAAACCAGCCACAGTAGAACGTGTACCTGTTGTGTTACCTTTTGTAAGAGGGGTCACAGACAAGATTGGCTATGTACTGAAGCGTGCTTCAATTAAAACTTACTTCAAGCCGCCCAAGAAGATTAGTCAATTTTTACCACCTGTCAAGTGTCATATACCTCTACAAGAACAGGGCGTATACAAAATAGAATGTGACTGTGGCCTCTCCTATATCGGACAAACTAAAAGAAACATAGGGACCCGCGTAAAAGAACATATAGCTGATGTTAAACACCGACGCTCTACAAAGTCTGCAGTTGCTGAACATTCAGAAGAAGGCTCCAAACATTATCTTCGATTTGACAAGCCACAAATCCTTGCAAAAGAACACCGATTCCTACCTAGGATGATTCGTGAGGCTATTGAAATTAAAAAACATCCAAATTTCAATAGAGAAGATGGTTGGAAGCTAGCACAAGCCTGGGATCCAATTATACATTTAATTAAATCGGAACCCAAAAGACCAATTGCCAGACGTCAAGACACTGTGAGCTCTTTCTGCGTAGATCGGAACACTATCAATAATAAAAATTAAATTGAAGGTAGACACAGTAACATAAACTTTTCTGGACAACCTACACCTCAGTCCGCCCCGTGACCACGAAGGCTGAAAAGCTTTCGAAACGTCGGGATCAAAATTTAATAAATAACCGCGATAAAATCCGTTTAAATTAGTTTTATTTCAATATATGAAATAGTTTTTGCGTGATTTACACACAATGCTAGACCTCTATCGTTTTAATTACCAACATATATAGCCCAGCCCAATATATACGCCCAGTGGTTAAATTAGGTCACAATTATTAATGATAGATACGAAACAAAATAGAAAATCAGTTGACAAATGGACCGAGAAAAAGATACTAAACCGATTTGTCTTTGCCGATTTGTATATATTACTAGCTTTAACACGCGGCTCCGTTCGCAATAATATTGATTTGGCAACTAATACAGGAACCATTGTTCTGTCAAATGCTATTAAATAAATTAAATATTTATTTCAGGATTTTGGTCAATACAGGAAGAGGTGAACTTCCAAAAATCCTTTTTTAGCTAATGTCTACTATTTATCAACTACCTATCTACCAAATTTTAGCTTCATAAATACGATTTTACTATATTTCCTTTACAACCCGTTCCCACCACTTTTAGATTAATTTAAAAAAAATGTTTTATAGAAACTTTTATTATTAATTATAAACAATTATTCTACAAAGTTTGAAACATATCGGATCACGCATTAAAAGTTCTATACAAAGTTTATTCCTTTCTTCATCCCACTTCCTATAAGTTTTCGCATAAAAAGTAGACTATTACTGTAACCAAGGACCATTTATTTCTATACCAAAATTCGTCATAATCGATACAGCGGTTAAGTGTGAAAGCGTAACAGACAAATAAGCTCACTTTTGCATTTATAATATTAGTATAGTAGTAAATATACGGTATATACATGTGCTTTCATTGTGATTTTTTTTTATCTAATAATAGTCCATCTTTCCATCGTCCATCTTTCAGCATCGCTTTCGACGTCTGCTCTTAGACTGTAGTATTTTCATACTGTACTGTCAGTTACCAACAAACTTTTAAATAACTAAATAGTAAATATAGTTTAAAAATCGTGTTCCAACTAATTATTTTTTTCCTCAATATAATACTTGTATTAAGATTTTCACAAAATATTTGTCTTAATTTAAAATAGATAAGCCGTATGTTAAAGCGGCGGACTAATTTAGTCAACGATAAGTCCTTACTAATATTGGATATACGAAAGTGAGTTTGTGTGGTTGTTACGCGTTCATGCCTAAACCGCTGAATCGATTATGATGAATTTTGTCATAGAGATAGATGGGAACCTGAAGACGGTAATAGGATCTTTCTCGCAGAATATTTACAACAAGTGGGGTAAAGAGAGGGACACAATTTGTATGAAACTTTTTATCGCGTTACCGATTTGTTTGACAAAATAAATATTAGCGCGATTGAAGCCGCACGTAAAATCCTAGTACTATATAAAATTGACATATCTATAAGTATGTATGTAGGGATGTAACCTTCTAGGCAATTTATATGCTGAGTTTCCCAGTAAAGTAATCAAATAAATTGGTCGCGTAGTCCGTGAAAAATTGCACAAACATAGCGATTAAGGAAACGGAAAACCTTTCTATGAATTCAGTTACATTTTGTATTTTTAAATTTGTGCCATCATCAACAAAGTAATTTCGTTATATTGATTCAAGAACTTTACGGACGATTCAGGTACTGGGACGGGTCTCGTAGTTACGTATCCGGACCCTTCAGGTGCGTTCACACAGTAGTTAATTCGTAGTGTATTTTACCACACATATATATTTTTTTATAGGTGAGGCTTAGCGTTTAGTTACATGTTGTTTTTGTTAAATTTTAATTCCTTTTTATATATGGTTGCATTTCACATTAGTGAATATTTTTGTTTTCGATGCCAATAATATTAATACGACATTTATCGACATTTAATCTGACGATATTTCCTTTAATACTCCATGTATATCGTGGAGTACTTTTATATACTTTAATACGTGGAGTATATTGCATTTTCATATATATTACTAGATGCATAACGATAACATAGTCTTAGATACTTGTGTGTATTTTTTTATAGTTTATAGGATTAGCTTTATGGCTACAATCTCACCTGATGTTAAACGACGATGTGGCCCAAGATGGTAAACACACTATGCCTAGTGGAGGGACTAGCTTTGAAGTGCAACTACCGGTACACACCTATAGGTATTTGGCGGCAATTTTTTACTTGATGGTGGCAGTTAGCCGGGCGGGCATTAGAAAAAGCCCTACCACCATGCTATGGTTTCCTCACGATGTTTTACTTCACCGAAAGCTCAAGCTCATTGTAGATGGTTGGATTCGAATTCACGTCCCTTGACGCGAAGTGGTACACACTACCACTGAGCACACTAGAGATGACAGAAATTTATAATTATTCCAAATTTATTAAGTACGATAAAAGTTAATTACTAATCTGTCTGAGTCCTTACTAAGCCTCTCTCAGAAACTGGACGTAAACACCAAACAAGGATTAACTTTACGCCACGCGTAATTTGTGCCGTAAACTTTATTACGGGTGTAAGTTTGCAAAATATTATTATCTCCCGTTAGACTACATTATGTCACCTACCCGGGATTCGTTGGATTTAAATCTACAGGGTATTTGTTTAGTTTCACTGCGAAGTTTTAAAATTGATTATATTGAATAAATTTTAATTTCTAAGTTGTTAACTACAATGCTTTTTAGTTTAAAAAGAGAACTTGGGAAATTTGGTTTTATATTTCGTATTTACCTAGACTTAGATTTAGGTATTTCACATATATTTTATCTGTAATTTGCAATTAGTAATATTTTAATACTAAATCAACGGGTTATATTCATTAATTATTATAAATATTATTCAGTTTTTAGGTATATATTAACATATTAAAGAAAATTAATAAAACCGCAAAAATACGCTAGCAGGACAAGGTTGAAGTACAAACACTAAACACAAAGTAAAAATTAGAACAATTAGAAATAAAAGAGGACAATATTGCCGATATTACCCAGTTGCAGGTGCAAAAGATAATCGCCAAAATCGTAAACACCAATAAAATCATTAAAACTCCTTCTCAATGTCTATCCAGTGATTGAAAAACTTCCATGCCGACATGACTAACAATAGATAGCGTCCCCGTAAACGCGTATTTCGAGAGGAAAAGCGATAGCAAAAATCACTAAATATTTGCTTCGAAATGGCAAACTCGTATTATGTATCAGCCATAGTATACCAAGAATAAACTTAACTTGTAAATTTGTTGGCGCTTCGCTTTGGTCTTGCTAAATACTAAATCGACAGCCGATCGTTCGGAGATAGCCGTTGTTTTTTAATTATGTTCATCTCAAGGCTCAACGTCTATTAATTATTTATTGTCGAAGTTGGCATTTTTTATGCGTCTGTATGTGTAACTATATTTACACCTTTGATTATGTTTTGTAAACAAAGTTGAAAGAGCTATATATTAAATGGCGCACACTAAAAGCGTAGCCGTGTTCGGCAAATTGAACCAATTTGCAAATAATCCAACGATATTGTGAACGCCTATTGCCTTCACACTGCGGTGGAAGCGGACTGTTGCTACACAATGAAGAGGAATTACAGATGGCTTAATTTTACCCATGGAAACTGATCTTATACGAGATATTTGTCGGTGTTTTCGGCAAAAACTATAAATATTTTTAGTTTTTGAGTCTTGAGTTTTTAAGTTATTAATTGCAAAATTACTTCCATGTGCTTCATTAACATATTAGTATTATAAGATATTAGTATAACATATTACATATTAATAGGCATTAAGCAGGTTTAAACTTCCGAATGAATTGACACTATGGACTGACGGTAATACATTTTTTTTTTTTGAAAATGTGAAAGATATTGTGAAATGTTATTTTAGTACAACTGTATGTAAAGGAGTGTATAACTGTATATTCCTTGGCGCTTCAAGTTGCCAATACATCGTGATCTTGTATGGTGAATAAAACTCTGCTTCTTTCGGGAAAAGGTCTTCGGCTAACAGTGGGCAGAGTAGAGCTTTAGGATGATAGATACTATGTTGACATAACTTCTTACAATTCAGCGTTAAGTTTAAATTTGCGTAACTAAGTAACAAAGTTACTATAAAAGTGACCTTTCTGCATACATACGAGCTGTGGAGGCCTACTGAGTATTTGATGCGTAAATCGGTACGTTACGGGGCGATTTCTTGATTTGCTATATTGAGTGCGAATTGAAGATCATTGATGTAATTTACCGTTCATCAGAATATATAATCCTTGTGCTCTGTTTATTTAGTTCTTATTCCTCATTCAAACTTGGTATAGATATACCTAAAATAGAAAATCACGAATACGTTTGTAGTACTAATAATGGTTTAAAATATATAGATACGATTTTGTTACATAACTTGAAACATGTTTTTACATTTACATGATAGTTCATATGGCTCATCGGTATAAGATTTAAAAATTATGCAAATTAGACATCTGCAAAAGTTTTATTTATAATCATATCTTTCATTTTTATATACTTGCTTATTTATTATCTATTTATATAACAAACTGCACGTGCCATGCTTGGAATCGATTTGTTATAAGTGATATGTTTGTACAGTCCTGTATTAATTTGATTGTTGTTACCTTTGAAATAAAATCACTTACGCGCCATCTATTTAGAGCTGGTTGTACTACAACAGAATGTTTGCGGGGTGTATCTACAACATCAAACCAAAGTTTTACATTCAGATTAATAGTTTAAAAACGCAAAAAGGAAAACAGCATTCAGAAACTCTAAACTGCTGGTAGTTAGATGTTAAAAAACCTCTGAAACTATCTGAACATTCTTAAATCTCATGCCGATTCTACGAAAACGATATTCAAAAATGCGTTTGTTTTAACAATTACCATACAAGAAATATTGTGTATTACGTACTGAGTAATCTATTATTTACCTTTTAACGATTTAAATTTAATGTTTTTAATTTCTCTTAGTAAGATTTTCGATAACTTTACAGACGTCTTGCTGGATGTTAAAAAGAGATGGGTTTTATGCATTAGACTATACACGCATAGTAGTGATACCCTAGATTGCGTTAGTTTTAGATTAAAGCTGATACAACCTTGCTAAATAGTACTATTTTACCATGGTAAAAATACACCACCATAATAAATCTGATATAACACTTGCCACAGTAGCATGCTTAGTCATGTCGTACTCCAGGATAAACCGGAGAATGTCGAGTAATCAAGCTGGGTGGTAAAGATCTATATCAAATCGTGTTGTGTCCATCACAATAATGATAAGCCTATAACAGAGAACAGCTTTTGGTTCTTCGCAATTTAAAATAAAAAACAAAGTATAATTGCTGAAACAAGCTTTTCAATTGTACGACGATTTTTTTTTTGAGATTACTGTACTTACCATAGAACAATACTGCCACATTGTTATGTTTTTTATGTTATCATGGTGAAAAAATGCCTTTTCGGACTTCCTCTCAAGTGGTGTCATCATAACGTCTGGGCAGTGCAAGAGAGAGGCATGTAGCAAGACTCTTAAGGTGACAAGCACCTTCAAATACCTAGTCATTAAAACAGACCACGGCGATATTCAAACCACCATATTGACAGCCGCCTAGCCTGATAAACTTCTAGCCGCTGACGGGCTGCTATGGTGGTACTTAATGTAAAAATATTTTTCTGTGTGCTGTTAACAGGCCGATAGTAAAACGGTTATTTATTTCGAACAGTATAAACAAGTTATTTTACTAGGAGTAACCTAAAGCATAGATAATTCTCATACTATTTTTTATCATCTGTTGTTTTATTAAAACGTATTTAAAACATCAGTAAATATGGAAAATAAATTGAGATAATATAAAACCCCTTTTCCTAGTCGAAGCGTAGTGAATTAATCAATCAATGGCCAGGCAAACATCGTCGTAAGTAGATGAGTGATGGATCCATTGTAATGCGACTCGTGACTCTTGAGGGTGGAAATTTATTGCTTTATTTGCACACCACTATCTAAACCTATATATGTAATATTCTCAGTTTTATTTCTTTGTCGCCATAAATTGTGCTTTAGCGTTTGGTCGCGTTTGTTGGAATTCCGCTGTAGTGTTCGTGTCCGGGTAGAATGCGACTAACAATAAAATACATGGCGAAAACTCGTCAGTGACTTAACATTAGAATTCTTAGGGCGCCTTCGTGTTGTAACTCAATGAATGCCGTTCCAAAGTATGGTATGACGTCGATGGTTGTTAATATTTAAAGCTCCGTTGTTGGAAAATTAAAGGTACTATTTTTACATTGAACAGCGAGGGAATCTAAAGAGAACCCAGTTTCGTCTCTTTCTACTGTCATCACGGTAAATTGGTACCATTATACATGATGGTATATACTACAATCTGTGAATGACCACCGAGATGTTAATAATCCAACGAAGCTCGTGACAGAACGTGACAAACCATGTGTATTATAGTCGTGATACAATCGGGTATAAATATCGACCCCCTTCTAATTCAAAGCATTTTTCGCTTCTCTACGATATTAATTAGATTAAAGCACGATTTTGTCTCAAAAAGTGCTCTTTTGTTAAATACTAGCTGTGCCTGCGTCTATTTTCGCACGGAACTAAAAATTATTTACTAATTATTGCCCGTTTTTGTAACTTTTTTAATACAGCTATGCTCCTATTAGTAGTAACGTGACGTTAAATAGCCTAAAACCTTTTTCCATGATTACTCTATCAAATATAAAAATATTTTCTGATATCCGACTGGTAGTCCCTAAGATTAGCGCGTTCCAACAAATAAATTTTTCCGCTTTATAATATTAATAAAAAAGTATAATTTTGCCAAAAAAGTTATCCTAGGTAATTATTCTTTGAGAATACCAGTGATAAGACCTGTTACTATAAATTTCATTAAAGTTAGCTAATGAATACAAGGAAAAAATCAAGTCCAAAAAGGTATGCACTATTTAGGGTATTTAAAGAGTAATGAGAAACGAATATAATTTTTTATAATTTATACAAGCTTTTAAAAAATAATGCGCGTTGTATTGGTGTCTTAATGAGCTTTGCACTTAGAAACTTGCATTGACAAATAACATATAACGAAATACTCATATTTTTTTAGGGTAAATATGTCGACTTGTAGGTTATGAGTATATGCGATACATTGATATCTACTACGTAAGGACGAAACATTTTTTTTTCTGAAAAAACATCATAGCACTTTTAATAATCACGTTTCCCTTGTTAATTACGTATATGCAAATAATAAAAAGGTGGGTATAGAAAGTTGGACATTTATGTATTAGAAAATTTTAAACCCATAATAAACTATAAAACTCTCGGAGATGTTTATTATAGTCGGAAAAGTGAAATTGAATTAAAATAATACATTAATAATGGCATAGCGTTTCTTATAAGCACAATGCAGGATTGCTGCTTACTGGACAACTTCCCCTGTCGCTGCAAAGCCGATTATAATCGAGATAAAAACGCCAGAAATAGCTCCCCCGTGCGACCGCACACCCCACTCTCCCCGTCCTTATCCGATCTCCTGTCAAAAGTCTTTCCAATTTATGTATTACAGCAGACACCCCGCGGTATTATTTATTGGTAGACGATCTCGCTCCAACTTTTCTTTTTACGTATCGAACGATAGCCACTCGAATCAAGATGTATGGCTTTCGATTTCAAAAGCGATAGCTTCTGAATAACGCGCCTTGTCTGCGCTATGTAATATAGCCAATTTAATTTTTTTTTCTACGGAGGAACTTTTTAAAACACAAAGAGCACTCCGAAATTGTGTTCCTGTTCCAAACTCGTCGAAAACCGCTAAGCTTTTAGCGGTAACTCGATGAAATAACAAAAAAGGCTGCGTCATTGACGAACGACAGATCGCATTGGAAAAAAAATATATGTTTTTATTGATGAAACTAAAACCAAGTGTACATATCCGTATAACAATACGGATAAACTAAAAGCGTCATGTTTATTTCTGTTGGGTACATTAAGCGTCGAACTTGTTTGTTCAAAAAAAATGTTTCATACTCTGGCAATTTAATATTAGTTTACCTTATGTAAATTAACATTTTCCATTTTTTAGATTAAAACAAATACCTGTTTTTACTGAGTTAAAAATCTCCAAAACTTGCTTAGAGGTCTGCATTTTCATTGCATTGCGGAATGATAGGAAACAACAATTGTATCTGACTGGATTACTATCACCATACACTAGGTACATCTCCTGATGTAGTGCCATGGTTAAGCTTATCGGATTCTGGATAAATATCTAGCTATAATAGATCTCTCGACGGTCACCATTATTTTTGGATTGTGTATAGCTAATCACCATCTAGGGTGTATCCTTGTATGCCGTGTTATTAAAAATATTGTTGGTACATAAAACACCAAGGTTTCATTGATAGATAAATATTCACTTACTACTTTATCCTCACAAACTTGAGCCGGCACCGGTTTATTACATTTATTGTTTAATATATTTTTATTATTAACATTGGTCCGTGTTAGTGTTGAACTTGAACTGTCACTCTGTCATAGGTGGTAGACAAAACCACAGATTATGTATCAACTGCACAGGGGCGTTCAAGTAGTGACATTTTGGCATGAACACTTCCTGGCAAATATTTGTTGATGGTTAATTTTGTTTTTATTACTGCACCTGCGTAAAATTTCGCCATTGCCACGTATAGAGGAATATATAACCACAAAACGTACATAAAGAAACTCCATCACACAAATAATTGTCCTATGTGGAACTCGAACCCACAGCATTTCGGTGCGGCGGTTGGAGCGAGACGACTGCGATATCAGCTAGGTCAATCGTGCAATAAAAATAATTAAGTTGATTATATAAAATTATATCAAAATAATAACACAAAAGATATAATTGGAAGTAACAAAAACCAATCTGATCTGTATATATTTCAACTATAAGCAAGACAGAATGAATAAGTAACTATAGTTTCAAAACCACAAATGAACTAACGGTTCATGATGCGAAATAGAATATTTAATATAAGATACCAGCAAGAAACTATTGAGTTAAAACAGATCTTGGGTAAAGTTCTTTAACTAAACTTAATTCCTTAGCGACTCAGTTGTTGACGTCTAGCTCCGTGCAAATAAATCGCATAAAGCGCGCCATTACTTAGATGAACTCGTAATATGATTAATGCGCTTTATATTATTTCATTTAGTCTGTAACTAACTTGCTAAATTTCAAAAACTAAGGAGAAAGAGACATTGCTGTGTTATTTACAGCGCACTATAACTTCTCGGACAGTATATTTACATAGAACTGCGTAATATATAATTTAAAGTTTACAATTTTTTAATGCTTTTGAAGAGCAAACAGGCACGCGGTTTATCTGATGGCATACAGTTATCCTCGCCTATAGACAGCCGCAACACCAGGGGTATTACAGCCATGTTGCTGACCTTGCCGAAAAGAGCTGGTTTTCCTTCACTATGTCGGAACAGAAAGGCATATATTAAACATTTAAACCGAAGATGGTCGCTAACCAATCGGGCAATATCCCTATCACCAAGCTATGACAGTTACAGGTTTACATCATTAACCGTCATGACCAAAACCAAATGTGGGACTAACAATCGCAAGAGCCTCGTCGATAACTTGGCAAGGTGCCATGTGCAGGTGAGGTTGTCTTAAGGTTGGCTTGGTGGCGAATATAGAATTTTAGAATATTGTGTGCATTTTCGTTAAATATCTAATAAGTTTAATTTTCAAAAGTATAAGTATTACACATTTAAAATATAATAACAATTCAATCCTAATAAGATATTTATTAATAAAATTATTTTCTTCAAGCTCTATCAATAACATCAACAAAATTTAAAGATCGGGTCATAAATTTTTCAATAGACATTATAGCCAAATAGATGCGTTCTAAAATTGATACTTTGTGTATGGTTTTTAGTTATGTCTTAGTTTCATTGATGTTAACTTATATAAAATATTTAATTTGTACTTAATTTTGATAAAGATGTTAGGTTACTTCTAAGTTCGTTGGCTGTAGGGCCCAAAGCTCCGTCTGGCCGCGGCCGCGAGGACCCGTTGAACTTTGCCAGCTCTGTCACTCTATAGTTGCGCCACTGGTTTTCAAGTACCGTGTTGGTGTTCCGTAAAACGTACACAGAAATCCGTTCTAATTCGAGATTTTACGCTCCGTTAATATTTGGTAAGATTATACTAACTTATAACTCGTTAAACGTCCCCATATCCTATAGTTCAAAACATTCTAATAAATTCTGAATATGTATTAACGATTACAGAAACTGTAATGCCACACTTATTTCTACAACAAAGCAATCTACGTCAAAGTTAAAGTCATACAAACTTAATATTCAAAAACAGCAGCTTATGATTAATGTCTGATTTTATAAATGTCAGTCACTAGTAAATTGCTTCTATTGAATAACATTGAAACCTTCCGTATGCTAGCGAGTTTTTTTATTCACTCCCTATAGTTCAACTTATAATAAATACTAGGTACTTCTGTACGCTAGAAAAACGGGTGAAAATTTTGATTTTATATTTAGAATCTGCATACAATCACTTTTAACAACTTTGTATACTAAACATTCACATAAAAAACTTGCAGTCTAGATTTACCCTTGCGGTTTCTTTGAACGTAATTTTTTTATGTTATTACAAATACCCATGTAGATTTAAATCAATCTAAATTTAGAAGGTGCCTTAAAGTAACTGCCCACAACTTTAATAAAGTTATTACATAATTATAGTTCCTCCACAAGTTTAGCGTGTCTACCAACTTGGGCCGTATCGTCACTTAAGATCAGGTGAGATTATAGCCATAACGCTAAACCTCAACTATAAAAAAAATTAAGGAGCTGACTTTTATTGTATTTTATTTACTGCTTATTTCCTTATAAAAAACACTCTAATTAATACTTTAACTTTATCCTTGGAATTAGTCCAACATAATGAAAAATATGATAATAAGCCTAGGAATATCACAAAATAGTCCTAAAATTATCAATTTTGGCATATAAAACAAATTTTGTAGGTATAATCGATAATCGAAAGATAGTTAACAATCAACACGTCTCGCAATAAATATCTATATCGGTATACATTTAAGCTATTTATATTTGCTGAACGGGTAACAAGAATTTTTGGTTTCATTGAGATGTAAACACAGCTATTTTTATAAAAATTATAATTCATCTAAATGTTTTAATAGGTAAGGAACATATAGACACTTAAATTTACCTTATATACGATTCACTGCCATAAAAATGTAAAACTCGTTAACACGCAAAAATAACTTTTAATGAAATCATTCCATACTAACATAAAGTAAAGAAGAACACTTAAGTGCAGCCTTAAAACATTAAGTAAGCGAACGCTGTAAACCGCACACGAGGCGAAGAAAATAAATTGGAAAAACGCATTTTTATTAAGTGCTCCCTATACGGCCGCCATCAAAAGGGATCATAACACAACCGCCTACTGAGACAAGGAGGGAGCAACATTGATATTTATTATGATGATTAATGATACAAGCATTCATGGCGTATAAGACGTGGCAGTGGCGATATATAAACAGATTTATGTATTGCTTTTTGCTTAGCGCTTGGTACGTAAGCCTTCGGGTGCACGGATGTATTCTTTAGTTATGTATTGGCTTAGCAGTTGTTCTTTGTTCGCGTCTATATATTCATATGAGTATCTAGTAAAACGCCGTCACTTTTACCTCGCTTCGACGCGACTTTATATTAATTCTAATATCAACTTGTTATCGCGCACAAGTTCTTTATTTTTATATAATAAAACTGTAACTGCAAAACCTTATTTTTTTTAGTCTTGACTGCCTGTTCCCTTGGACGCGCATCACTCTTAAACTACTTTTGCAGAAATTGGATACAATGATAACTAATATTTTGATTTCATATATAAAAATATCTTTATGCCATGAAAGGAAGCGGTTCTTTTAGGATAGGAGATAAACTTAAAATTTCAATACAGTTTGACCCGAATACCAGAAAAATTGGTAAGCATATTATTTCTTTCATGGAGCAAGTTTTATTTGCAATTCCTGAATGCAGTAGATTGCTCTATAGACGAGTTATTAACTGTTGGATAACGCAGGATAACGTCTGCCGAGGCAACCAGTATATGTAAGTATATTATTTATATTTCGAAGGTACGAATATCAATAATTATGAAGAAATGATAATTTCGTAGTTATGTACTTTAAAGTTCCTTCGAATGATATCGTTTCGTGTTTTAAAAGGAACCTAAATTTATCTATTTATAGACAAAAGCAGTAAACACTCTGACACTTTTCATTTAAATAGCAAAACAATCGGTTATATCTAAATAAACTATTTTTTTTCTAAATCGATGTAACTCAAACGTGCCAGAAAAAGACTTTGCTTTCAACATACCCTATTATATTAGCTATTTACCTCAAAAATGTCAACAAGCTTTATTGTCGTCTATGCTTCTGTATCCATGCATTTACTAATATAGTAATAGCTGTGCCTTCGTACGCGTGGAACTAAAATTATTTCATCTGGCGCCGTCATTCAAATTACAATAACTCTTGATAGAGTTAGAAGATTTTAATGAAACAAAGACTAAATGTTACTCAAGCATACGCTTTAGGTTTTTCTTGTTGACTTTTTATCGTAAACAGATATTGCTAAAACTGATGTAAATGTATTTTTTAACTTATTCTTAGTCACATGCAATATATTATGTCAAATAATTCTAAAAAGTACAGGTACGTTAAATTTAAATTCTTATTATATGTATAGATAAGAAAGTTTAATATTTTTCAATGCAAAAAATACCTTCTACGTCAACACAAGATATAAATTTAAAGAATCACGGCTGATTCGTAAAGTTTGGCAAATCAAATCAAACACATAAATGCTAAAATGAGGTGCGCTGTAAAACACAAATATTTCGCTCGGCGGCGTGGCGACGAGAATTTCCCCCGGAATTTGATGACGTCGATCGGATAATATAGCTGTTTATTGTATTCCAGGTTTTGGTAGCATTTGTCTTTAATGGATCGCTCGTACCATTTCATATACCTGATATATTAAGTACTAAGGCTAAATAAATTTTAATTATTGCCTTAAATTCTGATTTTTGTGAAATCAGTAAGCAAATTCTATGTATCCTTATATAAATTTTAACTTTCTGATGACTATAACAATCTATAATCATTTCTCGAGCATAAGTATTACAAAACGAAAGATATTGACTTACAAGTTACATAATATTAACTGACTCTATTCACACTATTTAAAATTTTACGTGATTGGAGGTTTAATGAATATCTAGGACTACACGTAACTTGTGAGACTATTTTTCTTAAGAGAGACTACTAAGAACTGATTATCTTTATATACCTACTACCATCGTAGACCTTTTCGTGTACTTTTCAGTGATTAATCATTCAAGTCAATTATCAAATTAATTAACAAGTCTATTTATCGCATTCAGGAATTACTTTTTTTTACATATTTGACTGCCATCACTACACATTTTTTCATTTTTTTCCCATTTGTATGCCTTCCTGGTCTGCCATTAAATAAACAGAGAACACAATTTAACATTCGGGCATTTAATTTCGAAAATGGCCTCGTTTACACCAACCAATGTAAAACTTAAACTATTTATAATTTGTGGATTGGTAAGATATGATATATTTATCTTACTGTATACTGACCACTATAAATCAAGTATAATATCTAACATATTGGCACGCTTAGATGTATCACAATCAAAAAGTGCACATATCCGGCAACTGAGTGTGGATGCAGAGTTTTTAGCCGATTGAATAGCGACAACCGTACCTATGGTGATTGACCCGTCATAATGTTTTGTTAGTCATGGCTTATGGATTTCTTATCAGTTCGTGGTCGGCGTTTGATTTGGATTGTACTGTACATACCATCAGGTATATTTTAGTCACTACCGTGTTTCGAAGTTCTTTATTCAATAGTAGGGCTCACTACCACTGCGCCACAGGGCCTATCTATTGCTTAGAAGTTAGGCAAAACGCACTTTCAAAACAGAAATGCTCTGAAATATTTTATTAGACGAGTCTCTTCATGTATGAAAACGACTTTGTGCTATGGTATCAATACTGACAACGTATATTTCATGCAGACCTTGCAGGGATAAAACGACTGTGAAGCGTATTTAGAAGTCTATATTTTGGAGTAATTCGAAAGAACTGGTAACATCCGTTACGTAGACAAATAAATCGTCGTACTGTACCTGGTTTGAACTGATATTTGCACGCTTCTGTTGCGGTCGAGCTCTGGTAAATGAATAGCCCAATTTTCCACATTTTCGGCCATTAACAACATCCGCTCCGCGTACGGGTGACGCGTTCGCAAATAATGAACGCCCGCATAAACTGGCTGTTTCTGTTTGCTGTGAAAAAAGCTTTGTCAAAAACCTATTAAGGCCTATTTGGTCGCGGTTGTTTACTGGTTAATATTATGAGGTACGTGGGACGATCATTAGTATTATGGTCATTACCTTCATGTCTATATGTTATAAGAAACTGTCAATTTAAAATCGATGTAAAAATTATATAAAAGATACTTAGAGATATTATTACTTTTATTCTACCTGAGAAATCTTAAACTTCTATTAATAAATAAATAATTTAATTTAAATTTGTATTATTAACATGCAAAGTTTATGAAAAGTAAAATAAATATGAAACAGGTATGAACTTAAGAACTATTGATCCGACTCTAAAAATTATTCATGAGTTAGCTTACGCGAGCATAAAATACATAACACATCAAAATCGATAAGTTTATATTCAACATTACTGTTACATGCTAATTTTTATTTAAAATAAAACTTATATTTTCATTATATTGTTACAGGTGAGTGCTGAGAATGCAGTGAATTCCCGAAAATACTAAAAATTAACAAATTTGGTAAGCGTTAGTAATAAATAATAAAAAAATTATATTTCAAAATAATAATGTCAATCTTATTGATATTTAATTCGTAACGTGTTAATTAAACAACTTATTTATGCAATAAAAATTTAACAATGGTTTTAATCGTCTACGTGGCATTATCGTTTCTTTTATTATCGTTGTTAAAACAAATAGCTTCATTATTTTTGGTTTAATGTTTTATTTAATCATTTTTAGGAAAACTATGCCCAACTACCTGTCTGTAGTATTTTTATGGCCCGATTTTGCGTGTTTGAATTCAGCCTTTTGAAAGGAATAAGTGTAAGCACGATCCATGAATTATAGAGCCGAATTTAGTGGGTTTTATTACCTCCTAAAGTCTACCTAATATCAGCAATAAAAGCTTAACCGCTAACTTGAATAAAGTGGAAGCACATTGTCTTTGGTTGTAAAATAGTAATGTTGGGGTTGCACCGAGTTCAATATTCCAAATGAAATAAACGTCTCGAAGCAAAAATATTTTAATGAACCTTAAGCCAAAGGTTCATTTGATAAATTTTCAAAACGGTATACCTAACGATTATAGAGTGCTAGATTTCATGTGCGGCTTCGCTCGCGTTAATACTGGTTTTGTCAAATAAATCGAATGACGCAATAAAAAGTTTCATACAATGTTTGTCCCTCTCTTTACCTCACTTCCTAAAAGTTTTTTGCGAGAAAAAGTAGCCCATCCCTGTTTCCAGGGATCTATCTCTGTACCAAAATTCATCACAAACGATTCAGCGGTTTAAACGTGAAAGCGTAACAAACTAACTTTCGCAATTATAATATTAGTATGAAGTATG
This sequence comes from Actias luna, assembly GCA_039707435.1. Lineage (NCBI taxonomy): Eukaryota > Metazoa > Arthropoda > Insecta > Lepidoptera > Saturniidae > Actias > Actias luna. The sequence goes on along the minus strand of JAZHAC010000006.1, from coordinate 6,381,778 downwards.
ATTGTGGAAGTTGTAATAATTTACCTTTAAACATTTATTCAGCTTGTAGATAATATCAGCCTTTTCAGGAAAAACATCCATAAGCACCAAAAATCTTACAAATGTTTTATTTTATTGTAACCTCCTAAAAATTATCTTTATACATTAAAAGCAGTACGTTATTAGCAACTATTTTAATAGATCACTGGTTAATTATGAACAGCAAGTCATATTTTTTTATAAATATATCATAATTCCTTTTTATTAGGATTTTAAAACTGCATATAGAAAGTGCAATTGTCGCTTACAATGTTTTCCCTGAAAAGGCTTGATATATCTTTGAGTTAACCATAAATGTTCAACTCAGGTTAAATATACTATGTTAAAACACAAAGATATATTGTACCAATTGTAATAAATAAAACAGTAGATAATAAAACTAGTTAACTATATGTAGTTACGAAATAAACTCAATATAACTTTACCTTGAGAACATTTTCATCTACACCATCGAACCTTAACGCCGGTAAGCCACTAATCATAGCGAGGCGAAGCTAACGATTTCCGATATCAGCGGTAAACGTTAACGACAGCAGTTACCGCTCTAACGGTCTCTGATACACAACCCATCGCCGTATCGCGCCCATAATGAATTTCCTCTTTTCATTTAGTGTCCGCCACGGTTTACCTTTACCTCGTTGATACAACAAAAATGGAACATTATTTTTTAGACGAGCGAAATGGTATTCTTATTCAGTTGAAAACATTTTTAACAGCTAATAAAACTAATACCATAGCTTTGTCATTTAAAAACCGAGGGGAGCTTAGTTTTGTTTGTAATATGTGGTTGGAGGCATGAATTGTGCTTTTATAAAATCCTGACAGCATACCGACATTACATTTGTGTTGCTATATTAATAGTTGTCGAATACTAATAGTTGTCAAATAAATTATTATAACAATACCAGCCTGTCAGTGTCCCACTTCTGAGTGAAGGTCTCTTTCCAAGAGAAGACATAGGGTTAGTCGCCATACTAACACAGAAAGTATTCAGAGATTTTGAGCAACGAGAAATATAGAGCATTTCTCAAGTGTTCAGGTTTCTTCACCATCAGGCGGCAGTGTTACAAATTGAAATTAGTAACAGTAAATAAATTGATTTGGAACAATTCATTGGTACATATCAGAGTTCGAATATACGTACATTGGTTTGATATTCCGCGAGTTCAGATTTTTTTTATTATTTTCGTAGCTTTGCTTTTTTGTTAATCTGTTACTTTGTAGTCCTTTTTATATTGTTACTTAGAGATGCTTTCGTTAAATATATAAATCTTTATAATATTTATGTTTATTCAATGTTTGAGATTTTTTATGTTTAATTATGTAGCAATCGATGTGTTACCGACTTAACTGTATTTGTCATTCTGTGATTCTTAGGAACTTTAATGAGGGGTAGTTAAAGATTTGATTGTCCCGTTTCCTTAGTTTAAGCAACTTAATTGGAAGCAAAGGTATCATAGAGAACCTTTAACTTGTCATTATTTCGGTCATAAACGTCTCAACGATGTGGGGTTTATGGTTGCTCTTGAGCAGAGGTAATTGAGAGGTACAACACATTTTTATTAGTTAAAAAGAATGTTGTTGTATCATTTTAAAAATGGGGAGTAAGTCTGGTTAGACATTATAAATGTATTCGATTTGATCTTAACAACAATACACGAGGTCTTACAATAGCTATATCAGCACGCTTAGGTGTATCACGTTGGCCGTTAGAATCAGCTGGGATATATTCAGTAACTGCACAGTGTATGGATGCCGCATCAACAGACGTGAGTTCGTATCCACCTGCAATGAGCTTCAGTTTTCGGTAAAGGCAAATATAGTGATAAAACCATAGCATTTTGGTCGGTCTTTTTCTAACCACCAAATACCTATAAATATGTTCCGGCAGTTGCACTTGAGAGCCAGTAACTTCAATAAGCTTAGCGTGTCCATCATCTTGGGTCACATCGTCACTTAACTTCATGTGACATTGTGGCCATAACGCTATACCCATAGACCTACTGATTAAAAAAAAGTCGCCTTCTTATATTTCCTTTTTATACCAATTTATATAATTAAATTAATAAGTATTAAGAATGTTGTAAGTTTATACTTTATAACAAGCTACCTGGCTTGGCAGACCATGTTAATTATGACCTCATTGTAAATTATAACTCGAAGTGTAACATATAGGAATACATTATAAACTATTCTATCTCTCAAGCTAGGACAATTATTACGCGGTTACAAATTAATGAATTATGAATTCTGACAAGGGATTTGTTTATTCATTAGATAAAACAAAGTAAATAATAACATAATTTTTATGAATTAATAACATGAAATTGAGTTGTATATTAATGCGAATATCACTCATTGAAATTATTTTTGTAATTTGTTTACGGACGTCAAAAAACCTCATAAAATATTAAAGGCAATTGTGCTATATTACTCAGGCACTTAGTAGTTTACTAACTTTTTAGCATCGCATTCCGAGGACACGTTACGTTTTGTTTAACGTTAAACAAAACCCCTCACTGAAACCATAAAAAATATTACCTACTATATAAGGTTAAAAAAATATACGAGAGACAACCGTCCGGGGAGCGACGGCCACTTTAAAAAAGTATAAACGCGAGGTCGGTGGGAAAAATTCATTTCGTTGCAACTTTTTCTAAAACATCAGGAAGTAGTGCTGCTCGTCGCATCGATATGAGTTGTTATCTAAATAGTTTTATTGAGCAAGTGACCAGGTCAAAGTAGTTTTATTTTTGTTCTTAGAGGTGTGACCTGCAAAGTTACTATTACAATTATTATCATATAAGTTTATCTACCTAACTGTTGGCATGTCTCGGGTTTTTATGGCCATCTTCATGTTGTAGCTGGTAATTTCTTTATATCTTTACTATGTATGGTATAGTGTACACACATCTACATCGGAATATTAATTAGTTATTATTTGTTAGTATAGCAAATATAATAACTATGGATTGTTGGTATGATAGTTAATAAAAGTATATCGATTGACGCATTTATCGATCTGTCATCTCGAGCTGCGAACTCTGCGGTAGCGCGCTAGTGCGGCCATTAGCACACCATGCAGGAGTGAAGACGGAGATGCGTGCGCGGAGAGCCGATACGCGTATTTACTTATAGTAGTATATGTAATATAAACATGGAGTACAATGTGTGCATTACAGTGTACATTACGTATAGATATACCTTTCAAGTATGCTGAAAGATATTTAAGTACTGAGTCAATATTATACTTTCCTCTCAGTCATGTCTAGTACGATAAAATATTGTATATTAAACTACAGAAATCTTTATATTTACACTTTAAAACTTAAAATATGGTTTTAATCTACATTCAAGATGATATTAAGACGTTACCAGGAGCCATCGTAAATAGAACAACCCGTGGAAACATTGCGTAAAAAATTTGATAGGCGATAATGCTAAAAAATGTAAACGATGAATATTGAGCGGATGTGAAAGTATAGGGATCGCTTTTTCATTGAGTAATCTCGTTTATTGCTCTTCCTGATATAATAAAAACCGTATTTAGTTAACTAACTTCGTTTTTAAGGTTTACAATATTTCAAAGATGTTGGTGTGGTTTTTAAACAATATATTCATATTTAGTTTCAATCATAAGTAACTATACTAGAATAAGTAACGATCACCATAAATATAGTCATTACCACGTTACATTATGATCTAATATTGCTGCAAGTTTTACAAGCAAACGTTATTAATTCGACCGTCAATGGTTTAGCAATTTGCTTGCCATTGCTATTGTTTTGTAATATTTTTTTGCCATAGGACTAATAATAAAAGTTCACAAATTATTATAGTTAATTTATCTTGAATTTATATAGCAAACTATTAACATATAACTACGTATAATATCACATCTATTGAATGTTTAAAAATTACATTATTAAATACTTTATAATTTAACTTGAACCAAACGAAGTTATTTGTGCTAATTTCTAGATTGAAAACTGTAGATACTTATAAATAAAAAAAATTAAGGAACAAAATAATAAATATAAAACCATGCAGTGCCAAATTTAATAATAAAAGTTATTGATTTTGGTATCGAACTTGAATATAGGCCGTCACAACGACCCTAGAGGATGGACCGCATTGTTTATCAACAGTCACTCGGCCAACTGATTAGTTTCCAAACTATTTCCACAATCCCTGTCCTCCCGAACCACAAAATCATAACCCCTCGCGATTAAAACGGGAAAGAGCGCCCAAAGTACAGAAACGTAATCAGACCCTTTAGCAATACTACTACTGTACTTGTAAGTGAAATGCTGCTCTTTCTTATATATTATTAAATTAAAAGTTAAATAAATTATCCGATATATTTATATAAAACATGTATAAAACGTGTTTATAATTCACTTTACTGGTTCGCGGAAGAACTACTGCTGATAAATAAAAATACGGGCCACACGTTCATTCTTACTTTTCTAATTTACTATTACTCTTCACTGTTAATTATTCAATTTATTTTTCTGAGGGGACCTATACTGTTAGCCTGAGGGGCTTTTATAGCTTCACCGAACTAGGGGGGCGATCGCGGAGGGCGCTCGAGCACGATGGGGCAACTCGCGCAAGGGTGTCACTAGTGACCGAACCTCGGCTTGGGCTGTTGCTGAAACTCGTAAGAGAAAATAGAACGCGGTATATTTATTTTTATTATTATTAATAAAAAATTAAAAAGCTAAAGTACTCACTGATCCCCTTCGGCATCTGGAAAGTAAATTTGGTTTGTACTGCGCCATGGCAGGCGTGGCAAGATTGTACTGTGCTAATTATTCAAATTTTTTTTTTTTCGAAAGTACCTACACTGTTAGCCTGAGGGGCTTCTACAGTTTAACCTGAACTAGAGGGGCGAGCGCGGAAGGTGCTCGAGCCCGCAGGGCAACTCGCACAAGGGTGTCACTAGTGACCGAACCTCGGCTTGGGCTGTTGCCGATTCGCGTAAGAGAAAAACGAACGCGGTACTAGCTATCAATGAGAAATAGATACGTTATAATAATAAGAAAGTAAAAATCGAAACTAACTGATCCCCTTGGGGATCTGAAAATAAAACTTATTTTGGTTAATTATTCAAAATAAATATATTAGCTTATCTCTCAACGAATGTTACAAAACCATAACGCGATGCAGATATCTATAGCACTATGTAAATGTAACAGATTTTTATATGTGCCATCTAGGTACAAATGACAAAAACTTAACATAAAATAATTAACAATAATATAATATTATTAATAGACACATGGTTTCATATATTGGTACTAACCCGGTATTTGCATGAAGCTGTAGTATAAAAGACTCAGTAACGAAACTTTTTAAAGAAATGCTAGTGAATATAAACACAACTGTTTTGCTTTGTCCAGTCATTCTTTTTACCTAATTAATTCCTACAAAATTTGCACATGCTTATTGAAAATATTTTCTTTTGTTTATGCTAACACATTATCTGCTGCTTGTTAATGTTTCTACTTGATTTATAATAATATGTTTATATTTAGAAAACATTACATTTATTTTATTTACTGTTGGATATACTGATGTATGTAGCTTATACAAAATGTTCATCAAGTCAGGCTTGGATTAAGAACAACACAACTTAGCAAAATAAGTCAATATATATTTACGAATTCGGAATTCTCTGAGGCCTTGAGTACGTGTCTGATTTTGTCCCTCGAAAATCAATAGTCGCGAGCACAGTTGCGGAAAATCAAAGCGACAACGTTGTCCCTGTTTCGAGTTTACTTCACAAGACAGACGTTGAAACCGAGATTCAACTTTTTATCATATTTTTTTTTTATTTTGTTGCAGTAGTATTACTATATTTTGACACGCGACATTGTTTTCTTACGACCACTGCGACTACAAGTAATCTCATATGTATATTAATATTATAAAGCGGAAAAGTTTGTTTGAACGCGCTAATATTAAGAACTACCAGTCGGATTAAAAAAAAATATATATTTGAAAGAGCCATCATTGAGAAAGGCTTTAGGCTATTTAACATTACGCTACCACCCATAGTAGTAAAGCTGTATAGAAAAAAGTTGAAGTTTAGAAATATATATTTCTGCATATGAAATTATATTTTAATGTAAAGTTTATCTGCCAGAGTGTATACATCTATATCCCAGAGTTACGTGGTTTTCACAAGCAATAGTCATTTTAGTCATCGACCACAAAATTTTCAGGAGCTGGTGCAATTTATAAATCAGTACGTTTACGTAGATCATATCACGACAACCACCGCTTGTTACCTATAAAAAAATTAACGGCAATCTATACAAAAATATTCAAGGAAATTAGTGGTTGATAGTAAATAATAACAAGTCTATAGACTTAAATGTTGATCACCCACAATTGTACATTTTTAGTAGACTTGTTTAGAATCCTATTTTTTTTTATTCTGGATTAGAAACTATTTGTAACGACATACTTAAACCTACAAGTCAGGTCAAGTTTATTAAACAATGTTTATCTTGCTATGACAGAAAACAAGTCGTATTTGTAAAGAAAAGTTATATTTTTAAATATTTCAGTTCAAAACGTTTAATGTAATATATATGTTTTTATGCCACTAATACCATAAGAGTGAATATAAAAATACCCACTGATTCAGAAGGCACATAAGGCTTAAGTATAGTTTCTTTTTAATTAAATTATGATTATTATACCAATGATTATTTATTTTTTTGGACAGGCTTAAATTATAATTTTATTCAATGCAACGTGTGTGAGAAAAACATATGAGAGAGTAAATAAAATAACATGTTTCATATATATAACATTTTAATAATGTTCGTAAAAATCAATAAATGTTAAATAGGCATAATACGACATAAACCTTTGTGTTAACCACGCATTCATTTCTACGAATGAAATCGTCATTTCGAATCGAAAAGAGATTTTTGCTGGCTGCCGGGAATACGAGATGAATTTTAAGGAAGCGAACGAGTGCAAGGGGAGAGAGAAACCATTTCGTCATTTGGCGTACTTCTCTGCCCACAAATAATAGCTTAAAATAACTCGTAATTGTTCGGTCTAAACGTTATATTTTGAAAGAAAAAAAAAGAAAGGGAGAAACTTTTTGTTATTTTATATGTGTTTGTGTACTTTTACGTAATACATAAATGTATTCAATGGTATAGCCGTAGCTTACAGACAGTGAGTGATTTTAAAATTCACTGACTAATGGAACTAAAAAGCACCGGTATTCGGTACAAATGTATGATGGGAGTATAACAGAACAAAATTTATGAAAAACATGGTTTTGCAGACATAATCTCTTACCTATGTGTCTGCAATTCCATTTGTAAATTTAAATTTAACTACTGAAATTTCATATAAGTTTATTGCAATTTTGGAAAAAAATATGGGCTACTAGGATAATCTTGCGGCTTCGCTCACGTTAATATTGATTTTGTCATACAAATCGGATGACGCAATAAACAGTCTCATACAAAGCTCTCTTTACCCCAGTTCCAATAAGTTTTTCGGGAAAAAAGTAGCCTATCACCGTCTCCAGGTTTCCATCTATCTCTATACCAAAATTCATCATAATCGATTCAGTGGTTTAAGCGTGAAAGCGTAACTAACACACTTTCGCATTTTTAATATTAGTAAATATTAAAGTGTTTAAGAAACTGTTAGTAAGTTTTTTGACAATTAACGGATACAAGGTAACACAGCCAAGCTCAGAGTAATCGTTAGTGGATCACACAAACAATTGTTCTGTGCATGATTAGAAACCACAGCACTTAGCACGCCGACGGCTTGAACCGCTACACTGTACCATTCGTGCAGTCAAATATATATATTTGCATCCAATAACACTACATCTATTAAATATACCCTAATATTGCTATAAATTTCGCTGCCGCCCAATATATCATTATCGGTAACATTTACGTAAAATTCGTAGTTTTAGGAATCTAATACTATTAGTGAGCAATTCTTGAATATATGTCTATACATACATTTCGGGTATTTAAAAACGGCTCTAATGATTTCGAAGAAATTAAGTATTTTTATTAAAAATGCAGTTTATCATTTCCAAAAATGATAATTACATCTGTATTTTTAATATAAATAATCAGTTCATACGTATGTAACATCATAAAATGCGGATGTGCAATCGATATGCGATGCGCATTGAAATATATTTTTATAAAGAAACACAATTTAAAAACCCCCAGCTAAGCTCGATCAACCAAGTACTATTATTAATTAGCCTAGACTCTAATGTTCTAAAACACGGATAATTCACTATGAATGACCATTATAAACATCGTTAGGTCTTTCCAGTAAAAACTATTTCTACATTCCTACACTTAACACTTTTCCGGCCATTAAAAATTCACCCAGGACCCTAAAACGGCGGAACTGTGAATCGTGAACGGCTGTGACGAAGTCGAACTAATTGGTTCCGGATCAGACCGGTTATACTTAGCGCTTTTAGTGCAGAACGGACGGGCAACTACCTAGAATATTTTACTCGCGAAGTTTTCAGACCAAGGGTTTTTTTGCGAACTGCTTTAATTATTATGGTCATGACTTAAAACCCATTTAAATCACAGCTCTTGTTAACAGTATATACTTGTGAATTATGTTACATTGGTTTTTATAAAAGTCTAATACCATGATATTTTTATTAAACGTGATAAAAAGAATATTGTGGGATTAGAATAGATTAGATAAATAAGATCAAAATTTAACAACTAGAACTGTAAAAAGGGAATAACAACAAATATCCCAAGTTCAGTAAAGTATTTCTTTCTTACAGTTAATCAATGACCACTGATCACTAATTATATAAATTAAAAAAAGAATCATTATAAATGTACCTTTTGTAATGGGGTTCTGTTACACACCTTTCATCTTTTGTCTTTATTATTTTGTTTCGAGGCTTTAGCGTCATCGTAACCTATTAATATTAAAAGTGAACTCTTTCCGTGCACTATCTTATAGAACATCAGCTTTTACCTCATTTCATATTATATCTTAGCAATCTCACCCCAAGGTTTTACTCAAATGCTACAAAGTATGGGTACATATAATCTACTGAAATTATTGTAAAGTTAGTAGATGTCAACGTTGCGTAAGGAATGTGCAAGTCATAAGGTCAGATAGTTTTGGAAATACCATGATCAAGTCAGTGATATCTCGCTTAAACTTAAAAAAATAGGAAAGATTGTGGCTGTTATGAGTTTATCGGTCTTTTATTTTTTGACGGCAAAATCACATCGAAATTTCCCTTGTTCTTCGGATGACAAAAACAATACAGACGCGACGCAACAACAAAATAAAGCTGATGGAACATCAATCTTCGTCCGGTAGCGGCGACTCATCGGCTAAAAAAAATCAAAAAGCTGGTCCGTCGAAAGCTGACCGGAATACAGATGCCTCTTTCAAGATTCCTCACGAAAACCCTCGGTAAGGAGGGAACCATAGGCGATGTATTGTATCACAACGGTTCTCAAACTTACGGGATAATAAATGTATGAAAATTATATTCAATTTTCATCTCTGTCATTTATGTATTTTAATATTTATTATAATAAGTTAATTCAACGCCATATTGTGCATAATACGCATATGTTAGTTTTCTAATTCTTTAATATAATATACGTATCTATTACATATGCGCACTGTGTTTATATCTTATAACTAGTTTTGTATAAAAAAACCGTTGATATGTTTATAATATTAGTAGTTTGTGGGTTATTTCAACGGTACTACATTTACATCTTTTATATCTTTATGTGGCAAAGCATATAATAAGAAAATACAGGAATTTAAATTGCTAAAGGCCCAAGACTTGTCGACAAATATGTGCTTTATAATTTGAATCTTGTTTAAAAATCTACAATGAAAACTCTTTTTTTGTTTGTTCATGTAGCGTAATTGGGCATATAAGATAAAACAAAATGCTACACTTATTATATATCTAAATCTTGCAGCTATATAATTTTATTTATAAGAATCTGTTAAAGTTCACTACATAAAAAAAATTAAGTTAGTGTCCAGATAAGATTGTTATGTAAATAATTAAAGGGAAAGCTATTTTATACAGATTATTAATGGTCTGATGTACAAAATGCAATATTCTAAATACAAACAGAGATTGAACTACATCTTCCAATTTTAGTCAAATAATAATAACATGAGCACATAATTTTACACACTATGCTTATAATTCTAATAATCAAACTTTGTATTATGATAACTACATACATATTATACTTATTAAATAGCCTGACCTGCCAAAATAATATTTGCATCGATGAAACGTCTCAAATCGATCAAATGTTGAGCATCCTTGACTTATGAGGGGGTTGACGTCATTGTTCAACTGTTTGCAGTGCCATTTGAGTGTTGAATTCGTAAATATTGGCCCGTTTTTAAGGGAACTATCGTTGAACGATTCTCTTAAATAGAGTGATTTGTATTGTGCAGCGATACGGAGGGTTACGTTACATACTTGTAACTCCTGTGTGTTCTATTGACCATTTTCTGGGCCCAGTAGGTGTGGGTTACCGATCACTTTGTCAGCAAATGTGAGCGGAATATAAATGCCCTTTTTTGCTAACTCACAGTGTACCAAATTGAGGTAACGCTTTGAAGAATATTATTTTTGTTTTATTATCTCCATTTAGGCGAAAATTGCGATCCTGTTAGGCATAAGGATGCTTCCAATTTGTCTATTGAAGGTCATGACATGTATTCGAAGATTAGGTACTATATATTTGAGTGTATATGTATATGAAATACATTTTGATGAAAATATTTGCTTTATATATATTTTCTGAGAGATACAGCATTTTCGTTAGTAATTCCAAAAAGGACTGCACACGGTACCCGAAGTAATAAAGAGCGATGCAATCCAAAAACAATGGCGATCGAATTAGCATGAATATTTGAGTAGTGTTAGCAGAATTGTATTCGTTACAGTCTTAGCTTTTTGGGCACAATCACACCTCATATTAAGTGAGATGTATAGCTTAAGATGGTAATATGAAAAGCCTAGTAGGGGAACAGGCTCTCAAGTGCAGCTGCCGAAATACAGTTTGGCGACAAATTTTTTATTTAAGGGTAATATCTCCCAAACGCAGATTAAAAAACGGCCTACCATCACAATATTTTTTTTCAGTGAAAGCTCACTTTCATAGCAGATTTAATTACACATATATCATATTTTTAGTTATATTATTGTTTTAGTAATTACTTCATTCTTATTTATCATTATACTATGAGGAAGAATAAACACTATTCAATTAACATAGTTGAACAGTCCGCATAGAATCGGACTCCAATGCGGAAAAGATCATTTTTGAAAACCCAATTAAAGTATAACTTCATTAATGAAAATACCTTATTTTCTTTCAAATAATGGGGTAGCTATATTGTTCTCGGCCAAGTCGAGCCCCTATTGTGTCTTGAACAATAAAAGGCGTAATTCACTGTTCGGGCAATTGTAGAAGGGACAGTTTTTTTTGTCGTTTTAATTGGAGCACGTCACAAAATATTAAGTACCAAGTCTGAGAGCCCATTTAATTTTTTATGGAGTACCGGTATAAGAGTGACGCGATCTTAGTTTTTCCATTAATTTTATTGCTTTTTCAGCGTGGCCTCGTAATTAGTTAGAATGGAAGTTGGAAATTTTAGGCACTGCGGAGCATAAATTATACCCGCTACGGATGTATTATTCGTATTTCTGTGGGATGTTTTATTTCATAGAGTCGAATGAAGAAATTCATCATCTTAATCTATTTATGAAACTTGTAAAAATATTCTATTATAAAAAGCAGAAATGTGGACATCATAAAATCAAACAACCGTATTCCTTATTAAAAAAAAATCGATATCTAATTTAAAACTATTAGCAAGTGCTTACGTGACTACATATCACTTACATAATTATTATCTACGTGCCTGTGAAAGATAATTCAGTTAAATGTAAATAACAAAAGGACTCTAATTAATTAATATACAAAAAGTGTCGAATGCTTTATAATGTCTATGTTTAACTGTTTTGTTTTAAGCGTTTTACTTAACTGGTTCTGATGCAATTTTCACTCGTTAGCCCCAAAATTCTTCAACATTGAAATTTAATTTTACTCAGAGATTAATATTAACCCCACTTTTATAGTTACACAGTATAGATACAACTATCCCACTTTATAGGTGAATATACGCCGGCTGAAATTTGGATGCGTTATTATGGTGCGTGGTGACGATCCAGTCAAATATTGTCATCGAATCCTTCCACACCGGAAAATTCCACCATGCATCTTTAAAAATGTTTTTGCAGAAATGTGGTATATTATTGTAACTATTTTTCTTTTCAGTACACTATCGTTTGCGTAACGATGTTTGTTGAAATAACACAAAGTGTGTGTAAAGTAAGGCGAAACGTGAACTTTGTGTATTTAAGTAAACGGTAGTCTACTTAGAATTACATCTCTCTGTTTATTTTACCAAATAAATACTGTTATATGTGCTATTTGAATTATTTTAAAAGTAACCGGTATTTCAGCTATTGCCTGTTGTTTATTCTAAGGTTCAATTTATGTTATGTAAACAAACATATATTTATTTCAAAGTAAACAGATGAAAACCTTACAACAGTATATTTAATACTTCCATTTAACCAAAAGATGACCGTTACTGGTCATCCATTGTGCACTTAAGTCGAGCAATTCTACGAGCTAAATAAATTTTAGTACTCCTGCTTGATTTCTGATTTAATTACGCAGAAAAATTCCGAGCATAACTTTCTATTCTCCTCTCATTGCATTTTAAGTAAACTTAAACTTCCATATGTGGCTCATCAGTAGTTAACCTGTATATTTAAATATAAACTGTAACGAAATTATATGATTTTTTTATAGTTTGATGAAAGTGTGACGGCACGGTCCTTGTCAGTATGCATAGTAATAACTAAAATCAAAGGTGAATGCCGATCAGAGATCCATTCATTAGATCAGATAAGAATTCCATATTCAGCCATTGCTGTTATGCCAGTTTAGATACCTTAATACCCTTTCATGTTTAGATTTAAACACATTTGACGTGACCACAATTTGATACAATGCTTAGACATGATTCATGTACTTTTTCCAGCTCATATAATTATGGCGTCGGCTTACAGTTGTATCTTACAAGATAACACAAGATTTCGTATTTTCTGGCAATATAATTCATCTAAAACTCGTAAAACTGGACGGGTGGAGGCAGACACGTCTGTCTTCTTATAAGTGTCCTGGCGAAATGCCAGGGTGAGGGTTGTGGCCTTCAGGTCATTCCGGTAAACGACGTGAAGCTTTGAATAGAAAAACCACCTTCGGACTCGTTATTAACGAGCAATTTCCTTAGACGATGTATTTGAGATAAACCTATTCTTATGTAGAATGCTCGACTCGTGTTATCGACACAACTGGATTCGCTTTTACTCAAAAATGTGTTGTGCAAATGAGAATATAAGACAACAATTCCTTTATCGTTTGCGGTCGTTATTGCACCAACCTACCAATTCATTTCTGCTATACATATGCCCTTCTTTTTGACGCATTGGCAGAAATTATAATAAGTAACTTGTATTTATTCCGTTATATTTCTTAATTTTGCTAATAAAAACCTTTACTTATACCAATTAAAATCTCGAATCCGATTCGAGTAGTGTTTTTGATAATTGCAACCTCAATGCGGTTTGATAATTCTACCTTGGAGCACTGTGAGAATTGCTTGAAAACTCAGGTCAATACTGTGAATATGGTTGGTTACGAAATGGAAAATTATAAATTACTTTAACAAAGATAAAGTGTGATTGTACGCATGAGCGACACAATGCAATGCAAAAAAATAATTATTGAATTATTTTTTATATAATACGCTAATGTGATGAAAGTGTGCTAGATGTAAAACATAATACAATAAAACAAATATGACAATCATCATTTGCATGGCGATCCGTGAGCCTTTCGGCAACTAGATACTGGCTGTTTGCTATTCCTGTTTGTTGGTACAATACACAGTCCGGTACAGAAACCTGTAATATGGGCTGGTTGATTCCAAAATAGGACATGCATTCTTTTTGTTTATATACTTTATTGATTTTGCGTTATAGCCACAATCCCACCTGGATTTAAGGGACAATGTTGTTCAATATATTAGACACGCTAAGCCAGTTGGGAGCGAGTGGTTCTCAAGTGCAATAGCTGGAACATACCTGTAGGTTTTTACCTCCAGATTTTCAACTTGAGAGTGTTAGTTAGCCAGGTGAGCATTAGAACGAGCCCTGCCACCATGCTATGGTTTCATCACGGTGTTTTTCTTTACCAAAAGTTTAGGCTTATTGCAGGGATTCGAATTCAGGTCCATTGACGCGGTGTCCGTACACACTACAAACTAAAACAACATCGCTTTAAATAAGACAAATGTTTCATCTGTTGTATTGACGCGATAGAATTGTCGTGCCCTACACCATCGGCATATTATTCTTATAGTATAGACTGGGATGCACATTAAAAATAAAAATAAAATCAAATACTGAAAAAACCTAACTTGTATTTGTAATATTATAAACATCTTTAAAATAGAAGTCGAGTCTTACTATGAAAAAATGTATGTGTAGGAGGTAGAATATAAGATTATGAAGACATAAATTATGTGTACGCATTTGATATAATTTATGCCTAAAGAAGAAAGCGTAAACTATCTCAACTGATACTTGAATCCACTTAATCTCACGGATAAGCTACATTAGTCGTGATTTATTTATTTATTTACTTATCGTCTTAGGGAAATATACAGATTGTTATACTTATAATAGAACGTTATATATTAAACAAGCAAAATCATACATCAACCGAGTTCTCGGAAAGCTTTATAAATTATATCAAACACAGAGTATTAAAATACTTTTTAATAAATAAATGGTAATTCTTAGTCGCTATATATTAAACATAAGTTGTATTAAAGAGGAAAAATGAAGCGAAATACAATATCATAGTACATTATAATCACAGATCAGTGCTTGTTTTACTTATCTGTGATTATAATCAATAACGTTACGTTTGATCATGATTATTCTTTATAATGAATGATTCAATTATTACATAGAAACTGTTGACATTATGAGTATTAGAGAGTAAAGTATATGTAACTAGATTTTACGAGCGGCTTCGCTCGCATTAATATTAATATTGTTGAACAAATTGAACGACACGATAAAAAACATTATACAAAGTTTACCCCACATCCAATAAGTTTTTAGCAAGAAAAAGTAACCTATCTCCTTCTCTATGGTCTACATATCTCTCAAAATGTAAGTTGTGTCCGCGTCTAGAAGGGTTCAATTTCACGTTGATTATGTATTATATATAAAAATGTGAACCATTAAATTTAAATCCAGTTTCGCAGACCATAAAAGAAAAATGCCAAAATTCATCACAACCGATTCAGCAGTTTAGGTGTGAAAGAGTAATTAAACTCACTTCTTCGTTCCTTCCCAATGATTGCTCTATCAAATACAAACATAAATGTTGACATTCAACTAAGAGTTCCTATGATCAGCGCGTTCAAACAGACAAACAAATAGTTTTCCGCTTTACAATATTACTATAGGTATGTAAAGATAAATAATGTCCACTATCGGAATAAAACTGTCACTAAAGAAATATATGTAGCCACATTACTCAAGGGTGTTAGTTATTCAATGTTTAACGTTAAAAAACGCTTTAAGTAAAAATCCGTGGCCAGAGTAACCGGAGAGCCTTTGTGGTGGTATAAACTCTTTGTCCGGAACCGTAATTAGTGCTGAAGAAGTCGCTTTAAAACTAAAATAGTACATGTTAGAACATTTTCTATTAGATTACTTTGCACTTACATCTACATACTTTCTTTATATAGAATATATATCAACAACAATACCAATGTTCGAGTACCTACTGTTTCAACGAGAAATAAAATACCGCGGGACTCTCAAGCTTAAGAAAGTCATCACCAACATCTTTTTTTGTGACTATTTAAATATACCAACCGAACGCTTTTGATTGCATATTCTTATATATCTATATATCTGTTTGAACTTTGAAATGGCCTTATTTATGTTTTACTTTATTAATATTCTTTTATTAGCTATAAGATCGCCATGTAACCCTTAAATAAAATATACAAAATACTGTAACACTAGTCGGCGATATAATCATGTCATGTGTTTCATATATTGACGTTACAAATAAACACGAATTCGTTAAGGCGATATAGGTATTATTCTGTAAGAAAATTAAATTATTGATCCGTTTGAAAGGGTATAAGTTCATTGAGTACTACCAGTCCAGCTACATTGTTTTAATATAAATGCTACTTCAAGATTTATATTTAATATAAGCGGAATACCAAAACATTTTATTTCCGAAACGGTAGTAGAATTTTGACTTCAAAACAGTGACATTATTATCCTATTTATGAGAAATAAACGATTTGATTTGATTTGTTTACCATTCACTGACTGAATGACACCCTTCACGATAACTCCAAAACTACCAGGTCTATTGACTTGAAGTTTGGCATCGATATTCCTTTGACGCAATAGAATGGATTTTAGGATCATGTGCGGTTGATGAACAATAAGACTAAATCAATTACAGCAATTAAAAGCCAAAGAATTTTAAATTTCGAATGAAACTAATTTTAATAGACATTATAATATTACCCGATTTAGAAAACGTCAAAAAGAATTGAAACTTTAAAAAAATATGAAATGAATAGGTAAAGGATTATGCGGTGAAAACGATTGTTAATGTAGTATCAGTCTTTAATTTAAACTTAAATATCAAGTACTATTTATTTTTTAGGGTATAATTTATACTCAACTGAAACTTATGCAATAAAAAACTTGAAATTTAAATACATATAAAATATTATAACAAGCGTTACACAATTTTTGAAAACCAAAAATAAGAGCAGGTACTTGAAACTTAAATCGACTTCACATTTTAAAACTCCTGTAGTGTAGTTTGGAGTTGCTTTGTGATGTTAATTTATGTGAAAATCCATAATTAGAAGGGAAAAAGAAGTGTTTTTGATTAAGGAAGCTTAATTCTCTTTACCATCGACAGTCGACAGTTAAGGTAATTAAATGAGGCCGTTTAGTATTGAAATAAATAACAACGATGACTCATGTGCATCATAAATTATTTGTTATTTATATTTGTTCTGAACTACATAGTATGCGTATGGTACAATTTTAAAGAAATTAAGTAAAACTATTATTGATTTTAACATTATATTAGAAAAACTATTTTTAAACGTAAAAGGTAACGTGGTTTCGCCTTTGTGTTATATTGACAATTTGAGAATGCGGTCAAAGTGGTATTAGTGTTATATTTAAGAGGAATCTCGATTTCACATGGGTATAGATCGAATTAAGAAATATTTATATTGTCCATAAATTATGGCCTAATATGCTACATTGTTAGGCCTTATGCTGCGTTCATGTGGTAATCATGATTTCCAAATCCCTTCTAAAAAAACTTCTAGTATTATAACCGGTTATAACACCAGGTGGGTCGTACATTTATTTATCACTATAGTTGTGTATAAAAACAGAGAAATAAAAAATGAAATAAAGAAAACGTTCACCAGTGTTGTCTTTAGTAAAGTACACAATCACAACACACCTGCACAGTCATCGTACATCGATATACACCGAAATCGAGCTTATTTTGTGCACAAGCCATTCGACTTTATTGATATAGAATATTGGAAACAACGGCATCAGCGACACATTTGAATTCAAAATGTTTTTAGTTGCGTCTCCCGTTTCGAATAAGTTTTGACTATGCTACACCGAAATAAGGTTCAAATTCAGGCAGTGAACCGTTGGAGAGTTTGCGAGGGTCGAGACGCCGATTTGTGAGGTCCCGATACGTTCCGTTGTAGTTGGAACACAGCCAACTGCTAGACGTAGCCTCCGAGCTCATAGTTCAGCCGGCCGCAACGTTTTATCTATTCAGAATTGAAAGCTGTGATAATAAAATTGTCTGACCACGTTTGCAAAGCCTGTTCTGTTAAACTAATACAAAGTTATCTGGCCAAACCTACCGCGTGCACTTTGAGTAATTGAAATAGGTGGTACGCATGTTAATGCGATGGAATTTTAATGAAAAATACTTTATATTAATAATACCTGCGTTATGTATTACATACAAGGCCAGATTTTCCTGTGCCTATACGCTCATTAGGCTTTAGCCTACAGCCTCAAGACCAAGAGGCCTACATTCAAATCATTAGCAAATTTAAAATCATACTATTCTAAAAACGGTGAACACTATAACACTGAACCGAAAATAAGGAGAAATTCTACGCATATGACTAATACACAAACATAAAAATGTATCGGTTATCTATTTTCTTTTATTGATCTGTATTTTACTTAAATTAATTTCCATTTTTGGTTTAGTTTAAGATTTACAATTCATAATTAAACTTTAAATGCGAATTATTATGAAATAAATTTATCTGAATTGTATTTAAGCTAATCTCCTATGTATTAAATATTAAGTTAGTACGAATAACAACATTTTTATTAAATAACATCACAGTAATGATGTATTTTAATATCACTCATATAACTTACAAATTAAACAATGAGAGGTAAAGGGCCTAATAAGTTGAATAGATTATCGTTTATTTATCTAAATCCAGTTCTGATTATATTTTATATGCAACGAAGTTATTATGAACTTAGTAAACAAAGTCATATTTGGTGGATTAACTTACATTCGGTGCATCTCGTTGCGTCCTGGCGCTTCGATATACTATATGACAAGCTTATATAATATGACAGCACCTATTCCCATATATGTCATTTGATAATGGATGTTATTCTTGAATTTAATAATAGTAGAGTTCTGAGAATTTAATGGTGGTGTAATCTTTAGCATACTACTTCTACTGGAATGTACTAGGCATACATGAACCAGGAGGAAATAGTGAAGAAAGAGTATCAAGCGTAATAATGGAATTTTTGGAAGCATCTGTTATTTTTCAGTCCATTTTTTATTTCTTAAGAATTCCTTATTTCTACTTTAAGTATATGTCATTTTTGAGGAGCCGTTTATTAAAATATATTGTCTATAAACAACTGCATCAAGTGGAAGAGTTAGTGCCACAACTCTTATAAACATACACAATTTTATTGTTTTCTAATAGTTGCATAGTTTAACTTCTATAATAGATAATCTTTATATATAAAAATGTCGTGTACGTCTGTTAGTCATCATATATCTTCTAAACTAGTTGACGGATATAAATAAAATTCATGTAATATATTTTTGTTATCTAGACGATGATATAAGGTACCATAGTTATTTCATGATATTATTGATGCCGCAATGGTTCAGTTATTAACTACAGTAAGAGCCAGAATAACGGGCCAGCTATTAATGCACTGCATTGAAAATAATTATGGCTTATCAAACGTCAATCGGTTTTTAATTTCTGGAAACACAAGAATGCATTGTTCAATTATGAACAAAGTCATTAACGTCACCCGCAAATTGTGGCTCACATTGGGCGGAATGCATTCATAATTATTAATGCACCCTGGAGACGGGGGCGGGAACGCGCTTAATACGTGTCCAGAGTTTTAATTCAGACAAAACACGCAGAAATACAATGGTATTTAAATTTCCCTGACGTAATTTATTGTGTGGTCGGACTGGTCACTATATTGATCGGCCGAGCTCCTGCGGTGATGCTTTGTCTAAATTCACATTTTGTACGTAGCTTTTTAAATCGACACCGTAAAACGTTTGAATATCATACAATATCTGAACCCGTAGAATAACAAAGTACAAACTACGATTGTTTCGAAAAAGAAAATGCTTCAAATTTATTTATATTTTTATACTCTATGCACCTTTTAGACGAGTCAGTCGTCTGATTGACATGAAAGTATGTACGCTTGTTAAGAATCAATGACAATACAATGATACCATGATTTTGTTTTGAAATTATGAACAGGATTATGAGAATGAATTTATTAAAAGTAGTACAGTTATCAAATCATAAATTTTGTTTAGTACTTTCTGCATGCACCTGGAAATTGCTTTATTAAATTTAGATTTATTGACTTACATACGATATATACTAAAAATCGAATCTCTTTAATTATAACTAGATCCATTTCATTCTGAGAGTAAAAACAAGAAAACAAATTAAAATTATTAAAAAAAAAGATATATATTTAATTGAATATAAGATAGTGAAGCTATATAATTTTACGGATCTATTTCTATATTGGTACCAAAATATATTGTTAGTATTAAATTTGAAAACTGTAATTGCGAACTAGGTAGAGGTAGTTCGTATAATTTTTGTTTAATATAATCAGTCAGTGAGTAGGGTGGTCAAAGGAGTGTATTATTATTGTTTTAATTTAAAGTTATTATTTTTCACAGTATGTAACGCCACAAACTCCAACGTTATACATCGAGACGTTTTCAAACAAAACAATCGTGATACAAGAACAAATGAAAAGTGTTCCTTCTTATCGGTTTTCTTTATTATAAACTAAGTAAACACTAAGCGAGTATTGTAACAAATATACATTGGCACAATTTAAATATATTCTATAGGCCACACATCTTTTCTGTTTAATTTGAGAATGTACTGTAAGACTACAAAATCTATCGAATGTATATGAGGACCGTTATCGCCCTCTTTACATTGCCACTCATAGCTATACTTCCTTAAAACAATCCTACATAAGCCGGAGATCTGAATAAAACCTTTAAAACTACTAAGGCAATCCTTCCTTTTACCGTAGCTCCTATTTTCTAAATTAAATTGAACATAATGCACTCCAGTATGCATTTCACTTTATGTATATTAACCGAGTACTGTATATTTCTGTATATTAACGAGTCGACTCGTGACCACGACCTGTGTAAACAGGCCGGAACCTCAGGTAATAAATAAAAAGTAAGTCGCGTTTAGACCCGCATTTAATGTCTATATTATAATGTATACAATACGTGAAAGTTTAAAAAGTGTATATCTAGTAACCTAATCCGGAGTATATTACAAATCTGTCTGCAAAGACAATTCTAGTATACGTATGTATGAGTTATTAAATTAAGAGTACTTCTCCTATAATACATTTTTTAAGTATTAATAATTCTTTATATGAACTGTTTAGAACGATGCAGTCCAAAATAGTAACAAGTTAAGCACACAGTGGGATTAGTTCTGAAATGCAGATGACCACATAGACCCGTTGTTATTGCCGAAAGATTTTTAACTGAAATATAGTAGCTAATCAAACAATAGTTTAGATAATTCCCTGCAACCTTACTAAGGTTTTGTCTCGATGTTTCTTTTATTGAAAATTCAGACGTAGACTTTGAAAGTAGTATACCGAGGCGATAGTGGGGCATGCGTAAGACTGATGAAGTTTGTCCACAGTTATTGCTAAGTCGCCATCGATTCGATTCATTACAACCTAGTTCATGTATAAATTAATTACAAATTAACATATAGTTTAATTTTAAAAGTGACAGCAGCTATGAATTACTCATTGAAAGTAATGATGAGCCAGTGACCATGAGGGTCAGCATGAGTTCGAGTTCTTACAATAACCTTGATTTTCCGACCAAAGAAAACATCGTGTTGAAACGATAGTATTGTGGTAGAGTATTCTCTAATGCGCATTAAGTTAAAAATACTCTGACAGGAACCTACTAATGAGTTGCAATAGATGATTTTGAAAGCCTCAAGCCCCACGAGCTATACCGTTTTAATATCTTCGTCGATATGTTCACATTATATCAGATGAAATTGTAGTAAATCTTCTAACCTATAAAAACAATATTCAATAATATACTTTGTAACAATAAATCAATACAAAAATATTAATTTCATTTTTGTGTTTTTTTTTGTTTATTTGATCATATATTTAAAAATAATATATCTGATAATGTTTTACTATCTACCACTAAGTTTAAAAGCTATCGGCAAACAACTTTTAGTACGTTTGAAAAGTTAAACTTGAAAGCGAGTTCCATTTCAAAACTTAGCATGTCGACTTCTCCAGTAGCCAACTTATACGAATGTGGTCACATGCCATTTGTATGAATACTTTATTGCAATTTTTGGTTCGTACAATTTATCGAGTTTAATGCCACAAGGCATGCTATTTTACCTAATCAAAGATTTATACAAACATTATTGTTCTTACTGTAAGTTAAACAATTTTAAAAATCAATATCAAACAAACTGTAAAGTATAAGTAATTCTTGTATAGTATAATAAGTGGAAATAATCATTTGCTTCGCCCAGTTTTTTTTTCTTCATCAGTTCTTCTACTTGCTATACATTTACAATATATATTTATACACATTAATATATAAACACTCTTTAGCATTATTGAATTAATGTAATAAAGTGTAGTTTGATACTCAAAATAACTAACATTTGGAAATGTAAACTATTATTAACAGAACACTATATCTGATTTTCGACACTCTCTATAAACGGAATATTAATGTAAGGTAAAAATAATATACAATATTATTTAACTTTACATAGTTTTTATCTCAAGTGCGTAGGACGTTATCTAAATAAATTTAAATGCGGCCTCCAGCCCCGAGAAATGTTAATCCCGGTGGTCGTATCGTCGGGTTTACGTAGACAAAAGAAAAAGAAACCAGAAAAATACATTACCACCCGAACGAACGCCTTATGTTCTGTTCTTGGATAGGCCGCAATAATGCAGCCTCCATTTGTCAGGATAAACAGACTACGTGAAGAAAAACTGGCTGTTACCTACAAATATTTCGCTAAACTTTCTTGTTTCCAAACTAAAAGCTTCTAATGTATCAAAGATAAATTTATCTACCTATCTAAATGTTTGTTAGAACTTTTAATTTCACCTAATATATATTAAAATGGAAGTTGCATCAGTTTGTTTGTTCAGCAATTGTACTTAAATGGCTACCAGGATTCCAATCGAAATAGATAGATGACTTGAAGACTTGAAACAATGATAGCTCAGTGGTAGTGTGTAAGACTTCGCGTCAAGGGACGTGAGTTCGAATCCAACCACCAACAATGAGCTTGAGCTTTCGGTGAAGGAAAACATCGTGAGGATCGTAGTATGGTGGTAGGGCTTTTTCTGATGCCCGCCTGGCTAGCTACCACCCTTAAGTCGAAATTCTGCCGCCAAATACCAATAGGTGTGTTCCAGCAGTTGCACTTGAGAATCAGTACCTCCAAAGGTTTAGCGTGTCTACCAACTTGGGCCGTATTGTCACTTAAGATCAAGTGAGATTATGGCCATAACGCCAAGCCTAAACTATAAAAAATTGTCATAAAATGTACACGAAATAATTCCATGCTGAATTGTTCATATTAATCAAACATTTAGATAAATTGATAGGAATCTCTTACAGCATCGAAAGGACTGGGTTAGTTGAAAGCAAAATTTCTTCAACAACTTGGGTATGGAAATCCTTTAAAAGGCTAAAGATTTTTTTAAACCACTGTATATACGCAACAGATACGTCATATCATAAATCTATTGGCTCTATGTGCAACTCATAAGATTTACTAATCAAAAATACTTTATTTAATTTAGGTATCGAAAATATAAATATAAAATATGCCGAGGTGGAGTTATTTTTCGGACATTACTATCATTTACCTAGTGATCCACCCTATAATTATAACTTTTGAATGGTAAAACTTGTTCACGGCTAATCTGCTTAGAAAGCTTATTATCTAATATAACTCTATACGGTAATTATTATGCATGCTTATTAAACGTAAAGCTAAGAACCTAAATGCATTTTAATTTCGACGACAAACTAATGGAGTCGGACTTTTCGCCGATCCTATATTAGTGTAAAAGGAAAAACTGGTTTCGGTAAAACTGACATGGCCACCCAGCGAAATTTACGCCAAGTGTAGTTCTAAAGTTATCCGTCGCGTGTGGCGGCCCTGTGGCATTTGCACGCGTATTTAAATTTCAGGCGCTCAACGCCTCTAAACTGTTTTTGTGCTATATCAACGACAAACTTTTATTTATGTATATATATACTACTAGATTTTACGCGCGGCCTCGCTGGCGTTATTATTGATTTTCTCAGACAAATCGAGTGATGCAATCAAAAGTTTCATACAAAGTTTATCCTTTTTGACCAAACTTCCAATAAGTTTTCGCGAGATAAAGTAGCCTTTTACCGTCTCCAGGTTCCGATCTGTGTCTATACCAAATTCAATACAATGGACTCAGTGGTTAACGCGTAAAGCGTAACAAACAAACAAACTCACACGCATTTATAATAATAGTAAGGATTTTTATGTTTCCATGAGAATTTATTCAAGTAAAATTCTATAAGCGCGACTTAAGATGATTAATTCGGACGGAATGTCATTTTTTCCAGCGAAAATAACCATACGCATGTGTATCCATACGCAATTTATTCACGCAATACAACCTCGCGAACCAATATACGCTCAGCAGAAATTATTATAAAAATCAAATTTTTAGTCGATATATTTCGATATAGAACTGGTAATGTATTCATACGCGTATGCCGCACGTTATGCCGATGCACGGCTCGCGTATTTTCGAGGGCAGCCAATTTTCCGCAACGTGATGAGAATAATGCGAGTTATTCGCTAATGCGTCGCTTGGTAACGATGAGGGTAGCTTCGTATGATTAGTCCTCAGGGTAGTGGGCACCATAGGAAGTGAAACCTACGTACTAATTAAGTTCCCATAAGGAAGAAAATATGATACTAATAAATATGCCTCTACGATTTTCCTGTTTCTACACCGGAATGTTTATTTTTATCAGAAAAATACCTACGCGTATAATATCCGCATGTGATAACATACAATAAAAGGCAAAGTATTATATTAGGTAATATATAGAATAAGATATGATGATATTCTACATTTACACGGCAATCTATATATACATTAATGTTATAAAGCAGAAAAGTTTGTCTTTTTGAACGCACTAACCTTAAAAACTACCCGTCTGATTTCAAAAATTCTTTTTGTATTTGATAGAGCCGTAGTTGAGGAAAGATTTAGGCTATTAAACATCACGTTATCGATGTAATGTACGATTAGTTTTAGCGCAAGGTATCTTGAGCAGAAAAACAAGAAGCTTTCGTTCCTCAGGAAAATACCATACCGAGAGTCCTATATGAAAACTGATTCTTAATGAGTAAATTAAAAAAACACGATTAACAAATAAAGTAAATAATGTAGTAAAAAATAATTTATAAGTATAAAGTTTTTATTCTGTGTCGTTAGAAATGTTATTGTAAAAAAGCATACGTTGCCTGATATCAAATGTTATAAATAATTCACTGGTAGCTATTTATAAGGTAAGGTTATAACAAAATATCGTCGTAGAAAGCATCCCACGTATTTTTATGATAAAATTTATATCGGTATACAACAAACGCTTTATATTTTAAGAATATTTTCTACTTTATTATTCAGTTATTAAGGTGTGGTTTTTTTTTAACGAAATTTATTTTCTTATTTTTTAGTCTCAATATTTCATGGTGCATGCCAAAAAGTGCCTTAGGAACCGATTTCTACGATTTCATAATAGTATTATTTTCTTTAAACTAAGTTCAGTTATTTTTTTTTCCTCCTGACACTATTCTAGATATTAGTATAAAGTCATGATATTATTATATTGGTTCTTTAATTAATAGCTTAGTTAGTAGTATACCCGGATGCTGCGATAATGGACGTGATTTCGAATCCACATACAGTGAGCTTGCTCTAACGGTGAAGGAAAAAATCGTGATGAGACCATAGCATGGTGGTAGGACTTTTTCTAATGCCCACCTGGCTAGCTACCATCCTCAAGTTGAAAATCTGCCGCCAAATACCTACATAGCATACCTGCATAGATACATACAAAGGAGGTTGATAAAAGGGAAACAATTAATCTTCATGACATCCATTTACAGCATTCTATTACGACTAATTGATTAATAATTAAGTATAGTAGGTCCAGCAATAAGTACTTAAGTGTAAATAAATATCATTAAAAAATTGTCGTTACTAAATTCACTTTTTTAAAAAACAACCCGAGGGCGCATGACCGTTGTATTGTTAAATTATGTTTTTTGATACGATATCTTATTAGGGGACGCTAACATGCCAAGGGTAAGTTAAGAAGCAAATTGGAATTTTAGTTGAATATTAGTAAATGCAATGAAAATAAATGTATATTTCATTCACAAATTACAAACCGTTATAAATAAATATTAAAAATAGGTGTAGGCTTTTCTTTTGTTGTTAACTTGACGTCGAAAAAAATTCATAATGTATTAAGAAAGCACTAAAAGTTTATGAGGAATATTTCTTCAGTTGTAATCAGAACTTACTTTTTAATAGTGATGGATATAGTTCTTCTCCTTCCTGTAGTTCTACTGAAGTAGGGTCAGCGCAAAATATGATTCTTCCAGTCTCCTCTATGAGCTGCCTTCATCATTCACACGTTTATACAGTACCATTATATTATTTCTTAGAAAGTTCATACATATCTTGTTTGAGCTTTCTTTTCTCCTAGTACTACTAAGCCTATTCACTATAGATAGATCTAATTAGAAAATTATTATTAAGTAATATGACAATACAAGTGATGATAGTTAATTTCACGTTTTCTAGTTACTCTGTATTTAATTACTACCACATACATAATATATATGCTCGTACATTTTTTAACAAAAGTCAACATTTACAGGGTTTTTTCTGCTCTGTTGTCATATTAATTTCGGAGAGTAGTATTCGTTTGTTTTAAAGTAGTGGAGAATCAATATGACATACGCAAGTTCGTCCTTTCATATGTTCCAAGAGTATTTTTCGGAAATTGTGTACATTTACTTCTTTGAATTTGTAATACTAAGAGTTGATGGTGAAGAAAGCATCGTGAAGAAACTTGAACTGAAATATTTTGTTATTACCACTGGATTTTCTAACATTGAAAATCCCCAAGACGGTAATGTTGGTGTGGCGATTAAGGCCATATCTTCTCTTAAAAGGAGGCCATCGCCCAGCGTTGAACAGTTTAGCTGGTATTGCCACAATATTATTTTAATGTGTTCAATCTTTATAATAATTATCCATCCATTTCTTTAAATTAGAACATTTTCCTCTTACAAAAAGGGACAGTTTTCAATAAGATTTAGAAAACGGTTAATCCTATACTAAGCTCTTAAGCTTTTGAGTAATCAATTAGTTAAAGGACGGACTTTTTAAGATTATAATCTACTAATTGGGATCTATTGTTTTTAATTATGTTAATTATTTTCATTTTGCTTCATTTGTGAAAATAATAAAGAGTTTTTACCTTTTTCAAATGTCACTATTATTGTGGCGTATAATGATTATTGGCATTTTTTTTTATACAATTGACCACGTTTATATATGCTTGACGACATTTTTCGAACCTAAGTTTGGGTATTATAAAATGGTTTATCACCTTATTATGGTTTCTATTATAATGTTTTTTTTCATCGGGCCCATTGATAATATTCAAACTCACGTCAATTGACGCAATGTTCATTAACACTGCCCCTATTCTTGTTTTGAACTGATATATAGATATATATATAAATGTTGTGTGTAAATAACTAGATTTTAATTCTTTTTACCTATTTATCATACCAAGAGAAGTGGCAGCGCTATGCCAAATGTTGAGTACAGAACAAAGCGAAATCAACGACGACCTGCTAACGTTTCTAACTAATGCAAGGCTGACGACAACTTACTGATCCTGAAGTGGTTCAGACCAAAATAAAAATCACTCTATCAAACTTATCACTATTAAAAAAATTACTATCGACGATTTTGGTTATTATATCTTTCAATCTGCTAAATTTCACGTATATCTCAAGTTTTAATAAAATAAATATACAAAACATTTTAAATGATTTATACAAATTTAAAACATTCATGTAACTATTCATTAAAATCTGCATTTAAGTAATGATTTACGTTGGCGTATATAAGCGAGATATTACTGCTTCTATTAATGAATGTTTCTTCTAACAAATGCGTGTTGTATTATTGCTAGGATTACAATGTAATATGTTACAATGTTATTTGCTTTGGTTCATATGGAATGCTATGATGTACGAGCACACGTTATCCACAACTGATTTCTAGGGTAGTTGGCTTGGTATTACGTATTTACTTTATAGATGTATTAATAATTGTTTATATTTGTTTAGTTTCAGAAGTATCATTAATTTAAGTTTATCTCTTGTTCAAATACTGACTTAATACACATTGTTTTGGGAAACTACTATTGTATAGCTGTATTTGTTAGTTACATTTAATTTCCTTAGATTTGCCGACTTTATATTGAGCTAAAATTCTACTTTGCTCCTCTGATACGCTGATACATTCGATTTTTTTTCTTGTTGTATTTTATATATTTTTCTGCGATAGCTGTACCCGCTTGCTTGTATTATAAAAATTAAATATTTTATATATTTAAAAGATATAAGACGTTTTATTACAAGAACTTCAATGTTTATTTATTATTATTGAACAATGATGCCTTAATTTACTATTTTAAATATTACTAGTACTTCCGGTATTATCAGTTAAGTAAGTCTATTGTAAACTTTAGTCTATTTACGTTATTTCGGCTTCTAGGATTTAAAACTTATTCTGCTATGTTTCTAGTATATGCAATTATTGTGTGCATTATTGATCAGGCCCCTCTTTTTTTATATCTTGTAAATTTTAGAATTTTGTGTAATTTCAAATGCCTAACTATTATTATGAGTTTGCTTGAACAGAAAATACGTACTATACACGTCAATTTCCAAAATAGTTAAATTTTGTTTATTTGGTCCTGTAAGATGCCTTATGTGCCTGCGATACTTAGTGAGAATTAGAAGCGATTGCAACAATTATGTAGATTCAAATTTATAAGATATTTTAATAGTAATAGAGGATAGTAATTCTATAAGATATTTTTTTATATTTCTTCTTTATTGAAAACAAATTGATAATATTTTGATTTTGATGTTTTATTAAAAAAGCTGTGTTAAAATTCTATCATTGTTTTCCTGAATAAACTAAATTTTAACTGTTTTTTTGCGTTTTGACGATTGACCACGATCTCAGCTGATTCTACAGAATGTACAGTTTTAATTTTAGTAGCTAAAACAGGATAATTTCGTTTTAGAGTGGTTAAAGATTTATATTCATTTATGGTGTCTAACAAGTAGAATATTCGGCAAATAGGGCTTAATAAGGTCAACAATTCGCTAGTGCTAGCTGTATCACTACAAGTATTAATATATTCTGGTGCCCACTTAACATAAAGCGGACGTTACCTTTGTTTCCCAACTTGTATAAATAGTAATGTCGTTTTTATGCTATAATTACTGAACCCAAATGTTGAAACACATCAGACCGCACCTCGTACACATCGCGGTGTAGCTATAACTGAATTTAGTAAAATTACACGAGTGTTATTTAGATGAACGCGCGATAATTCTGTTTGGTAACACGTACACTCACATTATTTATTCAAATCGAGTTACTCTTTACGTGCAGAGTGTACGGAGCCTTCACGCACTGTACGTACGGGAGCAAGGCGATTTTAATTTTCACCGCAGAGAACTTAATTATTTTTACCGCTTTTGTGAATATGGCTGTGTTCATGGGTATTCAGTTCCGTCACCCCAACAGCAATACTAAAATAACACGTTTTTATAATAGAAATTATTGTTTTGCAAAATCACTATTTTGTACTCTAGTTACGGTTTTATAATTCTTACTTAATAAGTTGACGGTAGAATACGATCTCTGTGTCCAACTGATTCGCGACTACACTACACCATGTGTAATATCCTCCATAGTGATAAGCTTAGGTGCGTCGCGTTTTAAAAACAACTCAGGATGAGTAAGACCACAGACGAAGTATCGCCTAACTCTTGGTGATCGTCGTTGTTCTTGGAGTGTATTTTTTTACCATCAGCTATAGCTCTCACTTTACTTTGTCCCTATGGAGGAAAAAAATGAAAGTTTACCTACCAATCGGCTGTCAGTCTACCATAGATTGTTCTTTTTTTAATTATAATATATATTATAAATTTGATTAAATTATGGCATTGATATAGATAAATAGAGAAACAATCGATAGGTGAATAGGTCGGACTGAGCGCCCTCCGCACTCGCTTACAAAGTTCAGTGAACCTGTGAAATCCATGTTGCTAACAGTGGTAGTCCGTTTGAAAAAGTATAGATGCGTAGTTTAATCCACAAACCCGCTTGTGAGGTGGGCAAAGGCTATACCAGCGTGTTATGATCATGTTTCCAAGCTCAGCCATTTTACATTCATTTTAAAATTAAAATAAAAAAATATACAAGTGTAAAGTAAAAAGGCTAAATTGAATCTTTATTCAAGTATTAAAAATGTTCGCAGCCACTCGAGCCTCTTCGCATTATTTACCTTTACCTTCTCCTTATAGCGACAACAAAAATAAATTAACACAAAAGTGTCAACCCGGTCAAACGCACAGCTAAAGGGCGCCGTCCGAGGACGAGCCAAATTAAATGAAACGGAAAAGTGAATAAAAGGTGAAAACGGGACAAAAAAATCCTTAACCCCTCACGGTAAAGGAAAAACTGTTAAGGTATTTTTCTTTAATTATTAATGACCCGGACCCGGCAGTGGTATTGAATATCGGTAATTACCTTTTCACTCTTCAATTATGACTGTATAGGGAACACCCGCCTTGGTTCTGTGTAGGGAATGGGAACATTTCAAGGCATTCATTTATACGTTCTCAAGAGTTAGGGTTGTCAAATTTGTCAACATACATTTTCGATTTAATTTTTGCATCATTATGAGTTTTAATTCAACTAATGGCGTAGAGTAATGTATTGACATATAATAAAATTGAAAAATTCTGTGTTCAAGCTCGTATCCCTTGAAGAATAGTGAACTAGTCGGAATGTTCACTTTTAGATTAATGTAGGATTAATCTCCAGTAGAGACGTAGACTACACATAATTATACGTTTCCTTAGGAACTAACTGGTAATGATAAAATTTAGATAAAAAAATAAAAGAAATAATATTTTAGCCTAAGAGCACGTATTTCCGTTAACCATTAAAAATATTTTTACGACTGGGTCGTTTATAATTTTATTTATCATTCATCATCATTTTTATTTCATCTAATAATTTTTTCATGGAAATATCCTATGACATTAATAAGTTAAATTCCATAACGGTTTGGATATTACCGAAGCTATATCTCCATGTAGTGAAAACTGCGCATTGCGTTCCAGATTCTGGTGGTAGGTGTAAATGTGTTTTCAAATGCTGATAAGTCCAATTGAGATAGCCGACGTATTAGAAGCGGTACATTTAAATAGAAATTCAAATTGTTCTTAGATTATCGCATTGCAAAGACTTCAATATCAAAGAACTACTAATGATCCGCAGCGGTGTAGTTAAGCCTCGAAGCGACGTTCTTTTATAAAATCTATCACGGCAATGGTCGAGTAGCACATACCTCCTGCAATTTATTTTGTGTAATTATATCATCATTATTTAAATCGAAAAATAGCAACCAATAGAAATAGTCCTGCTCCAAAAGCAAGATCGACACATTGACTGGTCCTGCACTACTCAAATTCAGAGGCTTCTCATTACTTTTACTAGATTGAATGGCCACTATCTTTTTCCTCTCTGCCTGGTCCATTTGTATGTTTCCGTTTGGATATGTATATATGACCCCATGCCTATCTCGATGCCTATATCGACGTACTCTGCACAATACTGCCAAAACCGTGGAATTCTTTGGTCAGTTTGTACTCAATTAGAACATGAGCACCTTATGCACGAATCAAAAGCACTAAAGACTAATAAAGCTATAAAAGTAAACATTACTTAAAAAAAACCTTTCAGAACTATGGCAACAGTCATAGTTGCAAATCTGGTTGCGTATAACGTTTACCTTATCACATCTCGCGGTGTGTAGCATCTATCCGCTTATCTTGACAAATGTTTCACGTATTACGCCCAACCCGTGTGTTCCGAAGAATAATAAGACATTTGTTTAGCCAATGTGTTCCCTTTTTATTTGTGTCTACGTATTTTTCCATGAAATACGAACACAATATTATCCTTACCGGCGTCTCTCTTATAGGCACAATCATTTTGATAGACGTTATATTTTTGTCTGACTTGGTAAACCGTTTGTTGTTGACGTTTGAAATTATGCGGGAGCTACTGGATCTTTCTCTCTATGAGATAAGATTTTTTTATTTTATTTAATGTTCTTTTATGTTTTATGTACATTAAACGTGTTCTTTTGCTACAAATTTTGAATTCGCTTTTCGCGCTTAGTATTGAGGCGTTATATTTAATTTTAGTTTTAAATTCCTTTAATTTTTGCATTGAAACATAAAAAGCATTCAATAGCCTTTCTACATCCACGAGATAAATAATATATCATTTATTACTGATTTTGGTGTTGCGATTATGTACACTAAATCGCACAGAGATACAAAATATCTACTGGAATTACTGTAGCCAAAACCAGGACCCTAACATTATTTCTTATATTTTATAGGCTAACTGATTGATGGAAATCTCACTTATTGCTAAGTGACGGAATGGTACAAAATCGAGCGAGTAATTGAATCTGTCGAAACACGCCTAGACAGTGGAAACGGATATTGAACTTGATAGTGCTAACTAGCTAACAGTTAAAATCCGAAAACTTAGGCTATTTGTATTATATCGAAAATATGGTTGTTGTATTAACATATTACCATGGGTCTATATTTTATCCTTACATTAAAATAATCTTAGTAATGTATTAATTTGAAGCCGTGTACCCTCGTAAATCCTCGCCAGGGACAAACCAACATATTCAAATCCGAAACGAGTTATCCGAAAGTTTTGAAACTATATCCTAACTTTGCTACACAAAATTAGTTTCTAGTTTCCTTTGTTTCTGATATTTATTTAAATGTCATTATTTCTCACAGTCAAAATAAAATCAACCTTGTCTATTACAATAATGTAATATGAACTGATTTAATTATTCATTTGAAATCTATGTTGGGTTTTTTTCTCGTATGAAATCTATTCAGGTTTGAAATCTATGTTGGGTTTTTTTCTCGTATTTTAGTTACTTGGCGGTAAACGATTAGTCGTTGGTCGCCATTATCATGCCCACCTGCAAATCTTTACGTAATTGTGTATGGGTTAGCTGAACCAGCAACACCATAATAAAGGTAATTTTTATAGTTAAGAAAATAACGAACGCCGAACATTTACAAAAAAAAAATATGGCTAAATTAAAGTGTTTCAATATATTAATTTAATATACTCTAGAATATTATTTAGTGCATTTGTTAATAGTTTATTTGCTTTCGACAAATTAAAAGGAATATCAACTGATGTTTATATTATCCTGATGGATATTGTAATGTAGTAAAATCAGCACACCTTATTTTATATATACGAGTATTTACATATATTTCCTCTCTATACTATATCATCTTTGATTTTCTTAACTCCTGAACCTGATATCTTCATACTTTTCTTATTTTATATGACTTTATATTTATTTTGATATATTCATAATATAAACATATATTCATAAAATAGAGCCAAATGCTGATAAAGTTATAAGGTTTTATACAATTACAAATTTCTACTCACCGTTGCTTCCATTAGAGATCATTAAAAATAATATAAATTATTTGATACGACTTCAGTTCCCAATTAAATTTGTCCTTAATAGGATATTAGCTTAAAACAACCTTGACTGCACGTAAGAATTTGATTAAAAAAAAAATATCAATACATTGTACAGCTCCACAGGTGTTGTTATATCATGAGTTGCGTCCTTTATTTGTTACATATAGGGATTTTTTACGGAAGAATAACTTTGAGTGACGATCAAGTGCTGGTACACCAAGTAAAAGTCCATGCTCGGAAATCAGGATGGGAGTTTCATAAGTCGCATCCTGATTTATAAGAGCGACAGTCAATTAGGAACTGATTTTTTACTTGAGAGCTAGACATGGCTAGGTGGGGAGTAATACTTTTTCGTGTTCAATTTTATTAACTTTTACATGGGTTAAAAAACTTAGGTTGATTGTAAAATTTAAACCGAAGTTGTTAGAAGTCGGATGTTTCTAGAACCGAATTAAAGAGTGTTGACTCTTCAAAATATTTTCGATTAATTTACAGTTACATACGGATTTGCATGGTGGTAGGGCTTTTTCCAATGCCCGCCTGGCTAGCAACCACCCTCAAGTTAAATACCTGCCGCCAAATACCAATAGGTGTGTTCCGGCAGCTGCACTTGAGAGCCAGTTTCTCCACAGGTTTAGCGTGTCTACCAACTTGGGTTGTATCGTCACTTAAGATCAGGTGAGATCATGGCCATAACGCTAAATCTAAAAGTATAAAATAAATAAAAAAATATTTGCCCATAAAATTTACAATATCTATTTTTAACCATAGTATTTTCTACAACTTTCTAGGATGATTTAATGATATTTTATGTATGTATGTGAATAGAACCGATCGCTAAACGTATCTATCACGAAAGGATGTGCAATTCAGTTGGAGGTCGTGGGAGCTATGAATAATTTCGATGTAACCAAAGGCCGTGCCAGCCTGCGACATCTGCCCCATCCCTTCTCATGACATCCGCCTAACGAAACTTTGTTACGATCTAATAAACCCTAATGCTTTGTACGAGAATATCCTAAGTCAATCAGTTTTTAACAAACGTTAAGTTTGTACTCGTTAGTATTTTTCTATTTTTTACTTTGTATGGGATTTATATAATTGAAATAACGCTAAAACTTAGTTAATAAAATAATATTTTCACAAGGTTATGAAACATATTAGTATAGGAATAAAAAGGAAAAGACAAAATATTATTACGTATGTAAGTATTCATGGTATATTTTCTTGAGGTAATGCTATTAATTTGGCATTAGGCACAAGTTATTTGGCCTACCGCCCACTCTATACATAAAAAATTGTAAGCGCCACTAGCAATAACCGAGTTGTTCGACAAATGATGATTTGTTGCCGGTTACTGTTATATCTTGATTGTTAACAGCAATGTACGCAACGTGACGTAACCCAAGAGTTAAGAAAGCCATGATACATTAATCAAAAACAAGCTAGAATTATAGAATGTAATTAACGTTATACAAGATAATTAGTTCGAAATATGTGGATTATAATACCATAGAACTACTGATATAGATAACAGGAAAACATGGTACTTCGCCATTTTCAGCTTCTAATTTTCTCTTAGCCAACTCTCGTATCAGGAAACATTATGTCACCTACGAAGACGGTATCAACCACTTTAAGAAATATGTATTTGTTCCTTATCGTTACACCTTATAAATAAAGAACAGCTTAATTACATACACAAAGTTATGAATTATTTTCGTGGTACCAAAAGGCAGTGCCAGTCAGCGACATCTACCATTTCGTACTCATAACGCCTTCTGAATTATGTCGTGCGACAAAGCTATAAATTTACATGGTGAGTTAAACATTTGAAAAAGCTTATTGTAAAATCTGTTGACAAATTTTAACGAGATACTAAACTCACAAAATGTACTGAATTTAATCCTTCGGCTTTGAACTTTCTGGTGATTCATCGATACTGTGAAATAATTTCTTGGAGTCTTGAAAATAATCGAATACTGTACTTTATAATATCCTTAACATTGAACTGACAGACAGAGTACAAATAACCTGGCAAGTTTAGAAGTACACGATTTTGTACTGAAGATCATTCAATTGAATTCAATATAGTTTTAACGGCTACAACAAGGACGAATATTAAGATGAGATATAAATAATTCCTAAGGAGGTCAAAAAAGAAGTTAAAAATAGGATAATTTCTAAAATCCTATCAAGCACACGGTTAAAAAAAATAAGAGCTTAGTATCGACGATAAAAACTACAAATGTTGTCGCAAAAGAACCAATAATATTCCTTGTGGTTCGTGTATGTCTAAGTGAAAAGAAAATGAATAAATATTTAAATATATTCAAATACATGAGACAGCAAATTAGTAGGTGCATATGTATATTTCGGACACAGTTTGCGTGTTAACGTAAAATTAACTGGAATTCAATTACTTTAATAGCCGCTTTTAATTACTTTTTTCTATTAATATGAGGTTATAGAAGAAATTGAAATGCTTACATAATTTAACATTACGAAAGATATTCCAATTTGTTAAACAAAATTTATTAGAATTGTTGTATTTTCTAGAAATAAATGATGAAGATCACTTCTTTTTTTAAGTATGAAACGATGATAGCTCAATTGGTAGCGTATACGCATGCCGCGTCAATGGACGCGAGTTAGAATCCCTGCAATGAACTTGATGAAACCATATCATGGTGCTAGGGCTTTTCTAATGCTCACCTGGCTAGCTACCACCCTCAAAATGAAAATCTGGCGACGAATACGTATAGGTGTGTTGCGGTAGTTGCATTTGAAAGCCAGTCTAGGCTTAGCGTATCGACCACCTTGGGATACATCATCACTTAACATTAGGTGACTTAACATTAGGTATTAATTAACTATATAAAAAAAATCCTGTGTTACGAATATACGATTTAGAGTTTAACTTTCAAATGTTTAGCGTAATATATATATTTTACATATTAATATACGTATAAATATTTAGTGCCATAACACAAAGCTGTTACTTTATAAATGGATCAAATATGTCTTTAACCGGTTCCCTTTAGAAACTTGTATCCTTAAATAATATTATATTAGCACGTAAGATGAACAAGAATGAAAGTTTCAAAACAAACTATAATATATCAAGTGAAATTGGTAAACAGTGTATTTCCAATTGGATTCTCGAGTAGGACTCCATTTCCACATACGTCGGTTTCACCACAATTGGTCACTGAAATATATTTACCAACATACTAAAATAGCTATTGCGAGAGATGTGTTTTTATCTTTCTTATTTTTACTAATTAGATCGGATATGATATTTATTTTGTAATACAGTAAGAAGTTTTTCTTTTAATATTTTATTGTGGTCTACGGATTATATTAATCTTTCTCAGTTTTGATATTTCTTTATCTGTGTAAATTTAGCGTTTAATGGCAATGCCACTTTTATTAAGTAATGATGAGGCATATAATGATAGTCAATATTCAAGTGCATTTATGGTTGCATGGTTTGTATGGTGTTTCGGCTTTTTATAATCCCCTTCTGGCTAGCTACCACCCTCTAGTTGAAAATCTGCCGCCAAATACAAATTGCACTCAAGAGCCAGTTACTCTAGGCTTAGCGTGTCCACGTCGGCCACATAACGTTTGGGCCACATCGTTACTTAGCATCTAGTAAGGTTGTGGCCATATACTGACTGTAAAAAAATCGAGCTAAAACTAAACTGTAAACATATCAATAATACGTTTTGCAAAATAGTAAAAATTAATTGTAGTATAATATATAAACTCAGTCTTTTGTTTATCAAAGATATTCCGATTATGATGATATACTAGCATTTCAACTTCTTTGACAGTCACAGCCGTAATAGAATAAGTTTAAACAACATACTTTATATATTATTGAATAATGGTTAGTGCATTTAATATTCATGTAGATAGTACAAATAGTAAATACAAATCCAATCATATTAAATACGAGCACCAACCGTTTTCTTGTAATAAATATATGTAATAAAAATCGCTGAATGTATCCAATTGTAAAGGTCCACATGGATACGGCGCTCGACTATGAATACAATTACACGCCTCGTCCGTCCGGCCGGATTTAATTCTCTTACCTCGATCGATTCCGTATTCTAAATTAAAATTTATTGTTATATAATTGAAAAAAAGATTAATATAGTGCATAAATAATTATACAATATTCATTTATATAGCCTGTCCAAGAAAGTAACGATACGCTAGCATGAGGGAAAATGCTTACCCAATTATAAAGTATAATTCACGTCTTATGAACCTGTAGTATACTTTTCAATAATATAACTATTGAGTTTTCAATTATTTCAATATATTATGACTTTACCATAATCGCAATTAGCTAAGATAATATTAAGAAATCAAAAACAAACTAGAAAAAGGTTTTCTGATAAGGAAATATCATCGAATTATGTAATGTTTAAATTTTCTAACACTCAACTTTGTCTCTTCTCACACCGAAAAATACAACCAACACTGAAAAGGTAAGCTAAATAAAAATACCCATAATACTAAGATTTTAAAATGGTGTAGCATTTACTAAAATAAAATAATTACTAATAAAATAACGTTGTGATACCATAATTTACTATCATTTTTATTATGTTTTTTAATCAGGGTTACATTGTAGATTCTGACAAAATTTCCATTTCAATTCTGCAGACACTTGGCCGCACACTTTAACAAAAGTAATATAATTACAATTTTACATTTAAAGTATATTTATCTGGGTTTTTCTACTACAACTACCACTACCGTAGTTTGAATACATATTCATTATGTATATTATTAATCATTATGTAATATTGTAGTATATAATACACGTCGGATAAGTTGTAATTATTGTTATACCAAATTTCGGGATATTTATATAACAATTTTTGGTATACAGTTCATATTTAAAAAATCTTACTATAAAGCAATACATTATTCTACTAACTTTCTACTTAAAAAGGAATAAAGTTAATAAAAGTAAAGAATAAAGTTCTAAATTTAATCTGAAAGTTTTATGATCCACATCATTTCCTTAGTGTAAAGGGCGGTCATTAAAGCCGTTGAATATAGGTGAGTTCGAGGGTCCACACGTCGCCGTTGCCGGATCATGAATACAATATCACGCTTCAGCCGTTTGAACGGATTAAATTCTCTGGCTCGATGGATCTCCTATTCTGAATTCGGATTGGATTTTATCTGATAATAGAGAGCCGTTTTGGACTATGTTTTGACATATTTTCCGTATTACGATTGTTGAGTAAAAGTTTTGCTAGTCGCTAGAATAAGATTTCAATGATTCTGCTTCTACTAACTTGTAATTGATTAATCGTTAGATATGTTTCTAATTAGATTAATTTTATTATGATACCGTGCGTTTACAAAAAACCACAAACATGATTTACGTCTTAGTTTAAAAAAAAAATATTTTAATTACGTCAAAAAACCAATCCCACCGACACCAAAGTAGTCCAAATGATTTAGATATTCATAACTTCCTTTTATTATAAAGTTATTTCAAGGATCACATTACTATATGAACATTTAAAATTACCTTGGAATAACTTTCGGTATTGTGTCGGCTCTTTTGTTCTTCGCCAATCAAACATGGCGGGTGCATTGTTACGCCCCCAGCTCGTTCTTAGAGAGAAACTTTAGTATTTCGGCTATGCCTCCCTTTGTGTTTTTCGCGTATACTTACCGGTTATAATTAATATTTTGGGTTCATATCACAGATAAAGGGTTGACTTTATGATTAAATTTTTTGCTCAAGGAATTAATGTATTACGAGTCATATACGTAGAAATCAAGTAAAAACATCGTTTTTCTTCTATGCTAGATTTCATTACAATTCGTCCAGCTGGCTTACTGTGATTTATGGGCAAAACTTCGATACAGATATATTTTCCAATATATAGTATCTAATAGCTGATTGTTGTGATAAATTCACAAAAACATAATGTTCTACAACAACTATGTATTTTATTGACATTAAAACTATGATGTTATTTAGTGTTTTATTATAATTTGTATAATTAAATATACTCCGAAAATTTCTATGCTAGCCAACAAAAGGGGCGCCAAAATCTTATGAAGATTAGCCATAACTAAGAAATATGCAAATAAAAATTTCAAAAACACCTGTATTTGTGTGGTTACGCTCATATAATTATAGAAACTTAACTAAAAACTTCATTGCATTATAAAAGGGCACGTTGATTATATTAATATGTATTAATATAGGTTAGTCTGAAATAAATGTTCCTAGATAACGTAGATTATTACATCGAATTAATCTAATAATTCTCTTTTATTATTCACATAACTACCGACGTGTGTAATTGTTCGAGAATTTTCTTTTATCCCCGAAAACATTTCAATCCAATTAAGTACACGTAACTGTAAGTGGTTACCTGGGCACTATTATCCTCACCGGAGAAATTCGCCAGAGCGTTGCAATCTCAGCTGAGATCGCAAATGGAGTCTTCTTCATTTACACGCCTCTACTAATTCAGTAACGGGTAGGTGTGCAATTTTTCGCCTTTTACCTTTATACAAGGGTTGTCAATAATTGTATTACTGTTATATATCTCTTCTCATATAGATATATCTAACATTCTATTTTTCATTTGGGATTTTAGATATTTAAATGACACTAATTATTATAATAATATTTAATTTAGGAACTTAGTTTTACAATATGTGACAATCCTCATTTTATTCATCAATATTTTTAACTTATTATAACTAGTAACTATTGCAGCCGTTATAAATAAATATATAGTCAAAAAGCTTTAACTGAAAGTCAATTTTATTGATTTAGCCCACTATATAACTGGAAACGACAATGAAAATATATTAAAAAACCAAGAATTCCTGAATTACCCCCCCCCCCCCCCCCAGTGTTTATATATTTATTGCCTTTAAATATTTAGTCATTTTCTTAGATCTTATATTTTTAAATTATTTTAGAAAAGTATCTTTACAGTACTAGACTTTTAAAATACTTAGAGCTAGATGAGTGGATAAAATAACTTTATCTTTGTAATAGTGTTCAACTATAGCCATAAACTTCTGCGTTTTTTATAAAAAAAAAAAAAAAAAACTATTTAAAAATTCTAATATATTAGAAACTATAGCTATAAATCTAAGGCTATTAATAATGCAATAATATAGTACCGTCGTAAAGATGAATTTTAAGTAAATTAGTCAACATTGATAAATATCTAAAAATTAACTTTTCATGAAATAATTTAAAAAATAATGTCAAATTATGGCGACGTGTGTAATCAAACATGACAATCTCAATAATTAAACAATTTGATATATTCAAATGAGCGTTTTCTTTGAGACTTTTAGCTTAATAGTATCGAAAACTGATATTACCATATCTGATTATGGCACAAATCATCACCACCTTCAAATTACAGGAGTTTGGGTTTGTTTTATTCTCTGTATTTTTATACTAGCTTTTACCTGCGGTTTCGCTAGCGTTAATATTGATTTTGACAAACAAATCGGATGACTCAGTAAAAAGGTTTCATACAATGTTTACCCCATTTCTAATAAGTTTTTCGCCAGAAAAAGTAGCCTTTTACCATTGAGATTTAGATTGGATTTGGTAGTTGACCATGTCAGTCCAGTGAAAACATCCGAAGTAAAGTATTTGTCCTTTAATTTATATTACATATTAATTTCTTCGGTTTTGAATACCACACATAACCACCCTGTAAAGCATCCGTGCTTCTCTGAATTTTAGAGATGCAAGGATGCTTTTACACTAACCGACGGTTAAATTGTAGACTATAATATCACACTCATTTAAAAACAAAATCATCCGCGAAATGTAGACGTAATTTTAGTATTGTCTTAGATTCTTTTGCTCGACAGAGAGACGGCAGCCCTGCCCCATTTCCCCCCCCCGCCCCTATTTACTCCTCACCCAACAGCCAACGTGATTCGAAAACAAATACGTACACTCGTAGAATACTGTATTTTGTTCACGCTAACTCGTGCTCTGTACTAGAATACCATAGACAACGTTATTCAAGGTTTGTTACTGTATAGTAAATGTTCTTTATTTTTATATTCGGTTCCAAATAACATTGTATGTAATGTATAGAGATGAGAAGACCTGTTAATCATACATGTCAAAAGGGAGTTTGTTTTACGCACACCATTATTAACTTATCTTACTGTACTCATTTTAGAAGCGATGATAGCTCAGTAGTAGTATATGTGACTTTGCGTCAAGGGTCGTGAGTTTGAATCCACCTACAATGAGCTTAAATGACCGCCAAATTGAAAATCTGCCGCCAATTACCAATAGATGTGTTCCGGCAGTTGCCCTTGAGACCCTGTTCCTCCATAAGTTTAGGATGTCTACCAACTTATCGTATCGTCACTTAAGATCAGGTGAGATTATAGCCATTAAGCTAAACCTTAACTATAAAAAAAAAAGATACCAATATAGCTAAACTTAGCAGTGGTAGCTCAGTAGTAGCGTGTATGAACATCGCGTCGGTGGCCTTAAGTTAGATTTCTTAGGGGCCTGACGTTTCAGTGAAGTAAAACATTACAATGAGAACCTAATATAGTTGTGTAGGCATTTCTAATGCCCAGGTGATGGCTAGCTACTGAACTGAAATTGAAAATCCTACAGCTGCTTTTGAGAGTAAACTTTCCACTATGTTTAACTTATTTAACATATTAGGTCACAATGGCATTTAACGTCAGACGAGATTATGTTCAAATACTAAATCTGGAAATAAAAAAAAAACTAACTTCAATATCTATAATCACTCAACCCATATGCGAAATAAATCATATTTCTACAATTTTAATTTGAATCGAAATTTTAAGTTTTATAGCGTTAAAAAATATTAAAATGAATATTT
Source organism: Actias luna (assembly GCA_039707435.1). Classification (NCBI taxonomy): domain Eukaryota; kingdom Metazoa; phylum Arthropoda; class Insecta; order Lepidoptera; family Saturniidae; genus Actias; species Actias luna. The sequence continues at coordinate 6,339,004 of JAZHAC010000006.1, read as the reverse complement.
TTAGAAAGAACCTCAGAGTTCTATATTAGAGACATTATTTTTCACAATCTATTGTTCCTTTTAACCTAAGTTTAGCTTTTTATAAAGTTCCTACTGGAATATGCAGAGTTAATGGAATGCTAGTTCTTTCAATCCCTGTGATTTTCTTTTGCAACTTTTACATTTATTAATCCCTTCATTTGCCCTTACTGGTTCGTAGGGATGAGTAATGGATATTAATTTCTTGTGTACATCGTGACAGAAGTAAAAGTAATCGGGGTAGGTAATAAAATGAGTTCTTATATCGAATTGTTGCGATTTTTGTTAATTACTTTCCTTTATATGGAAATAGCTTCTTTGTGTGAACTACAAAAACTGTTTTGATAATTGTAGGTTACAAATAATGTTTAGATAAAGTATTTCAAGAAATGTATTAAGAGTGGTTTAGAGTTTGATATATTATACCTAAAGTAACAAATATAGGTATATCAAAACCTTGTCAGAGAATACACTTACTATTTGTATATTTATCGTATATATCGATTTAGTAGTTTTTAATTTGTAAGTACACAAATAAACAGAGTGATGTTACCTTTTATAAAAATGCCTTATTTAAAAATAAAAAATAAAAACGTTTCGATAAACTCTTTGAGGTAAGTATTGTAGCAAATACACATTTTTAATACATTTTTATTAAATTAATACATTAATGTTAATAGTTTCAGGTAACCATAAATATATCAAGTTTACAGCGATAATACCAATAATCACTTGAACTAAGTCAAGACCGCAAAACCTCTGACATGCGGTCACAATCTAGTTTATTTTGTACTCGCCTCTCCCCACACTTCAACTATGATCCAATTATTGAATATATCGAATGTTTTTGTTTTCCTTTCCATATCTCTATACGGAACAATTATTATGGTATCCATTGGTTTGGTCGTAACAGTAAACAAGGGAGCGAGTGAAATATGCCTTCGTTGCCCTTCTTAGCATATACCTACCGATTACAATCTGATAAGAACTTTATCGGTTACAACTTACGACTGCTAATTGGTTGATGTTATATTGTTCGTTGTCCTGGTTTGGCTGCGGTTGAATATCGTTCATATTGCTTAGATGCTTAGGTGGAAAGATGGTTTTCTCTGTAACAGTATCTTATTTTCGAGGCACAAGAACTCCTACTAAGGTATTGAATGTAATGTATATGCAATGGAAGTGGAATAATTCTGTTTATTCAACTACATTCAAATATTATTATTTTTTATTGTGTACAGCGAAGTAAACGATACTTTAATTGGTAGTATGCAAAGTATACTCCAAAATCAAAGGCAACTAACATGAAATCTGTAATCAATCGCCGATCATTGCTATCAGGCCATCCCAGAAGCTTCTCTTGTTACTATATCTATACTGCTTGCACCTAAACATGACAAGCCAAAACACAATCTCAATAATGGATTTTTAACCATTTACGTAGGGGTTACGACACAAAATCTGAATCACGTTCTCATAATTGTCAACGTAAGAGTTTGGTGCCCAGTCGGCTACAGGTCTAAGCTAAATACAGCTAAGATTGCCACCATAGGCGGATACAAAAGTATAATACAAAGAGACTTATGTGTTTCTAAACTTTTTTTTCATTCAAAATATGACTTTTTCTTCATTCAAAATATGACTTTTTCATCTACAATCATCATGAGATCATTTTTCTTCAAATTTACCATTTAACTATACAAAGAGTAAAACGCATTATTTATAATTGGTACAATTATATTTATTGGTATTTCATACAGTAATTCTGAAAAACTTTTATCTATAATTCTATAAGAACTGTGTTGATTCTAATTTTTTGTGCATAAAATAAGAACAATGTAAATATATATTAGAGAACGCGGGTTTGGAGATCTGTAGTTCAGGTTATCGTACCTTTTTCAGACTTCAGACCTCACACAAATTGTAACAATATATCTTTATTTTCAATATTTTTGCTACAGCTGTACTAAATTTTACATGTGGCTTCGCATGTGTTCATATTGATTTTGTCAAACAAATCGAATGGCGCAATAAAATGTTTCATACAAAGTTTTTCCCTGTCCTTACCCCACTTCCTATACCCGTGTCCAGGGTCTCTCATCTATCTCTGCACCAAAATTAATCACAAACGATTCAGCGGTTTAGGCGGGAAGTTTAACAAACAAACTCTCTTTCGGATTTACAATATTAGTATGATGAGTGTGATATAAAAATATATTATTATTATTTTTATTCAAATTTAATTTCTTGCCTTTATTAAATTGAAAGTAGAACTCAGATTTATGCTCAACTGGGAAAATATTAATAAAAAAGCACATACAAACGAGAACAAATGGTACGACACGTTGTTAGGGGTCAGCAAAATAACGAAGTGGCGCGGATGCCGGGACCCAATAGGCGTTAGAGACAATTTATTGGTTCCAATACGAAGTGTAAAGCTCGTTTGTCAGAATGCTCCTTACAAGGTCCGTGTGCACCGCAAATGTATATGGTAGAAATGAAAATATATTACTTACTGAATGGGATAGTTATATTCGCTTTCTCATTTCATTTCCGCTTTAAGTACTGACTTGCAAGACTAGAATTTTTTTTAAACAAAAAACATATTTATTTTTTATCTTATATATCTTTTGTAATTAAACATCAAATATAATTAATACATTAATATCCAAACTCATGATACTATGAAATTATTCCTTAGAAATTTCCATCTAAATTAGCAATTTATATATATAGCTATGCATATAAAAAATATTAAAACAAAAAATTGAGATTTGTTTGACGCAAAAAAATTAAATGCTAAAATTGGATATAAAATAATAAAGATGAGACATCAAAATTTTATTTTAAAAGGCTTCATGGTAGTAAAGATATCTATAGTATTTGTCTGCTTCACACTTCGTGTGTTTATACAGTACACTACAGAATTATACTAAAGTTTAATTTCTGTTGCTGCTATAAACTGTCTGGCAAGTTTATCTGCTGACAGGACAGGTAAAGCAGCCGGCATTAAGATTATATCAAAGTAGAATTTGTAGCAACAAACATGTTTATTCACAAGCAAGTGATTCCGAATGCAGAAATAAATGGATATGCTAACAGTGTTGTTAAAAATGCCATTGTCATGATTTTGAGTTAACTTAGTAACTTTATATTAAAAATAGTAGTGCCGCAAAGTAACGACACCAAATATTAAACGGCGTCCATCCAGATATCGCTAATCCGTGGGTAGTTGTTGTAGTCGTGCTAGTCTTTCGTCAGCTAGCTGATCCCAAAACGAGACACTGAAATGAGGTTATCAGAATGAGCATAATGGTCGCGACTTATTTACCTGTAGATTCTTACTATTGTGCTTGATTGTTAAATATATACTCGCTGTTGCCAAAACGCAACACGCTCTAGCGTATAAAGACGGCGGATTTTATATCTGGTGTATATTTGTCATCCACTCGGAAAAAAGTATCATGTGTTACCATTCAGTGTTTGACTTTATTTCCTACTTATCCATTACTACTTCCCAAATGAAGACTTTTTAATTTAACGGAATATTATAATTTAGATTATATTTCATTATCATTAAATTTTGTTATTTAAGTATAAGACAACAGACGATTATATAAAAGATATTTTGAACTAAACTTAAAGGTTAAATTTTAAATTTTGGTTGTACGGTGTTGTACAATATTTTCATCTTACTAGTCTAAAAGACATTTGTTTAAGAACTGAGTTAACGTTCCGAAACGTTAATCTATAAAATATATACCAACAGAGTCGAATAATGATATAATGATGTACACCAAAAATTTCTAATATAATTTCTATTTAAACGAAGTTATACGTGTATCTAAAATACCTAAATATTTTTTAACTTTTTTATTTTTTTTGTTTCAGGTAATATTCACTTTTCATTAAATATATTTGTATATATAAATCAAGACGAACAATGTTTCGTAGCGATTCAGCTACGATATCAACAGTAGCGACTACTACGCCCGTAGCGAAACACAGCGTAGTAAACTCCATCTGATACTACATTTTGCCAGTTGATTGGTCAAACGGAGTATAATTCCTGGTATTTTACTATTATTTCAAGTTTAATAATGAAGTATATGTCTACCACTATATAAACATATATATAAAGTTACTCATATATTTTTCTACTAGTTTGAAATAATTAAATAAAATTTGCTTATTGTATTTACATGATTAATATCTATATCTGTATTAATTATAAAGCGAAAAAGTTTGTTTATTCGATTACGCTAATCTTAAAAACAACCGGTCGGATTTCATATGTTATTTTTGTATTTAATAGAGCAATTATTGAGGAAGGCTTTAAGCTATTTAACATTACGTAACCAGCAATAGGAGAAAAGCTGTATTTAAATAGTTACAAGAATAGACAAAAATGGTCAAATATTTATAGCTCCACACGAATGAAGTCGCAGGCATTGTTAGTAGTTTTAATATAAGTGTTTCGTAAATAACTAAAATATCGCAGTTCATAACTTTAATGAAAATAACTTATTACCAAACGTTTGGCTGCCATTAGTATCGAATCTGTCAAGATAATTGCTATTCATATTGGTTTTAAATTTTAATATTTGTGACTTGTTTTTTAATTGAAACTACGCGCAAACAAATCGGGCATAATCAAATACTTGTCGCATTCTACAATGGCAATATACCATAAGATAATACTCGAGACATTTTGTGAAATCACTCGCACTCTCGGTTCTCACTCCCCAGACACTAATTAACGAGTGTCTGCAATTACAGGCAGACACTTGACAATCGCTTTTGAACTTTAATATTATAAGGGTGGTATTTAATGGGATAAACCTTGTTCGCACCCCATAAAACGTACGCGTTTTTTCGCTAATTGTGTTCATTAATGTCTTTGTACAAATATGCTGATGGTTAGCCCATTTGTTTTCACCATTATTTTCGTTGGTTTTTTAAATATAATCTTTGTAATGATGTAGCATCATACCCTAATTATACGAGAGCTTAATATACCTTGTAGAGCCGTAGTAATAAGTCTTAGGTACTATTGAAGTAAGAAGTCCCAATGTCTGTCCACACATATACTGTCATTTATAATAAGTATAGTAATAATGATCGTGGGAACAAAAATTGTGTCCACAATATTTATTATAAACATTATTAGTTTTGCACATAGCTACATATGAGCTTTTCTTACATATCTTTATAACATAAAAAATTGCCTGACAGATTTCACCTACACTGAGTTAAAATAAACTAAACTTATACTAAACAAGTTATGATTTGAAACTGTTCACGGATTTAGCATCTTGAATACAAAAAAAATTATATATAAAAGAGCTAAGTATTGATTTAAAAACTAAAAAAAAAAAACGTACAACAGTCCCATAAACACGAAAGTTTATTTAACACCAGATAGACGCTAGAACTTTTCAAGGAAATGCCATTACTTTTGAGTTTTTTCCCTTTTTTTAGCCTCAAGGAAATCGCTTAAGTTAACTCGTTTACTCGTGAAACTTGCCTTGTGGCCCGGATTGCAGAGATAAAACTTAGTTCGAATGCTCCTATTAAATGTGGCATTCAAAAAGTATTTTAATAATAACGTTTAAAAATGGAAAGCATATTTATTTATTTTCATAATAAATATACCTATTTTAGATGAAATACGTATCTCAATACCGTGTATCAGTGACAATGTAATGACCCTGCTACATCATAATATTGTTATATGTAACATGAAATGTTAGACATTTCTAATCTATATAAATGAAAATTTCTCTGGTTATGAACAAAATTATAAATTTTAGAATCAATTAATAACCCTTTAATAACAGGAACTAATTCCATTTAATAGTGTATATTATTTTATCGCATGGTGCCAAGGATCTGTACCCGACAGGATAATATAGTAATATAGTGATAAACTATCAGAGTGGCTCTTTTTCGGTTTATCGCGTGTCGACATCAGCCAATGTATAACAGCCAAGCCGACTGTCGAGAAACTTTTAGAACCCTTGATAAAGACGACAGCTCTTTAATGGTTACAGTCATTTTGGACTGTAATGTGATTACCATCAAGTAAAGTATAGCGACTTTCCTTACGAACTTCTACAAATAGGTTCTCTGATTACAATTTCAGACTAAATTTGTTATTTATGCCAAAAACAAAAATAAAATAAAGTACATATCTAAACCCCGAAATTTCAATTTCACTCAGTATTTCTTCCAACCGGCATTAAACCTGGCAACCAGAACGTGAAAATGATTCCAGCGTCTTAAAACCGGTCGTGATGTGAACGTGTGAGCGTTCGCTATGAAATAATACGTTAAAATGAAGCCACAAACCATAATGATGAAGCATAAAAACCAAGTATCGCAAATAAGCATATCGCATAACATAAAATTCATAAATATCGTCGATGCCGTTCCGTAGAATCGAAATGCGATCGCGGTGACAACCCAGTGATTTATATTCAGAGGCAATTTGGCGGCTCTTTTTATGGCAGCTCCGTTATCATACAGCTGTGCCAAATACGCGCTATCGATATACTTTTATGTCGTCATACACACAATGTCTAGATACGCATAGTTTGTAATGTCTTGGCCCCAGATGTATGAAGTAAGTACAAAACTGGGAATCGCTTTTTCATTGTAACAATTGAGCATCAAATATTGTTACATAAAGAATTTCGTACGATGCTATATAACTAAATATTTTTTCTGCTTTTATCAAATTTATTTATGAAGTATAAGAGTCACTAAAGCCTATACATTATATCCAAACTCAGAAAGATCCCTGTCTTAAACCATATTGGCTATACAAGGTGGCTACACCTGAAGACTGACTTAGCCATATTTTATGAATAAGTGTATGTTGATTAATTCAAATTGTGATATATTTTTTTCCTTTTTTTTATATTTAATTACTAGTTGGTTTCGGTATAAAATAGACTTTGAATAATTACGAAAACACTAAACTCAATGAGAAATTAACTGAATGAGAATCTGTATTGAAAAAATATTGGATTTTAAGATGTCATTGTATCTCGAATTTGATTTTTTGAGCATAGTAGACTATCAATCAATATCACTGAGTTATCAATTCATTACACAACAATTAAATATTCATACACTGTTCTTCTTTCAATAAACATATGTACATATGGACAAAACAATAGTGGTAAAACTGTTTAGTATTGTTTCTCAGTTAATCGTACAACATATATATATATATATATATATATATCAAAATGAAAGTAAATCTACAAAAACACATTATATTAACTTTTTGATTGAAAGAAATATAATATTTCTACTCTAAAATAAATATTGGTTTAAATTACTTTACTGCTCAAAAGAACATAGTTCACTTAATGACAATAACATTTTTATCATTTTACTTATTTAATAACATCCAGCGATTGGTTAAGTATTTATTTTTAACATAATTTTAATTACATTCAATGATTCAGTTTCTCTCGGATCTTTCGGTAGTTTATTAATAGTTTAGCCCCTTCAACTTTAATGTTGTTAATATGGGGACATAAATTAGTTTTATAATTAAAGCTAGCAAAGTTACAAAAAATATGCAAAATTAAATTAATTTTACTTGTATTGTTATAACTAGACAGCTGATATACTGCATATTAATTGATGACAAACACTCAGATATAGATAGAATTGACAATTATGCCCTTCACACAAATATCAGTATATTAGATTCAATAGTCATGTTTAATAATATGGTTTACTAGCACTACGGCACGAGGCAAGTCAATTTATATACATAAGTGATGTGTTGGACACTTAATTGACTTAAACTACGAAATGGTAAAGTTTCATGGTGTATCGAGGTTTTAACTTATTCTAAGATAATGAATAGATATTTATGTTTTAATAATTTTATAATAACGCAGTGGACTTAGAACTTATTACATGTATTGCTAAAGAATAACATAAATTTATATTTATACATATTTTATGTAAATACGAGGTGTGATTTCGTATATTAATTAATAAATTCGCATTCTTGGCATATTAATTAAACCAAATTATTAGTACCGTATTCTGTATTGCTTTTATGTATAAGAAATGTTACTTATTAAATATAGTTTGCTTTATTTATATTTCTATTTTATATTTGTTTGAATTAAAAATTTTGCAAACATAAATTATATTTTAATTATATTTATTTCGGAGGCTCCAAACAGAAGTACCCTGAGAATACGAGTAAAATACATATTAAAAATGAATTCACATATGTAACTCGATATATGCAGAGAAAATTAATCGTCGGATATTCTAAACGAAGGGCTTCGCTTTTCGCGCAATTAACCGCTGAGTTTAGTCCCTTCACTTCCGGCTGGGTACTTCCGCTCTCTCCCCTAGCTCTGATGACTGGCATATACGGATATTGATTATTGCCACAAGAGTATATAAGAGTAATGTCTCCAAATTAATATATAGAAAAAAACATTGCCTATCGATAATATAATTCGGCTTTCGCTTCATAATATAGTGATTTTAATTGTCTACACAATATAAATATAAGCATATCTTAAGTTACAAGTTAATCGTATGATATCTTAATTTTATCATACATATTAATAATTTTAACTGTTGTGATATCTAGGAATAAGTTCAGGCATTTAAGAACACAATAATTTAATTTGGTCAAGCTGTTTAGAAGGTAAGGCATTACGAACAAACGCACATATAAAATATGTACGTGCGAAATCAAGAACGACCAAGTGCCAGCATCGAATGATAATTAGTGCTGGCAAAGTTTGAGCACATATGCTGACCCGAACTTCATTTGCTACACATACAAATTTTATTCTCTCAATGTTATTGACAACCTACAATTCTATTAGGTATTAAATTTACTTTTATTATTGTAGTTTTCCATTCTATTTCATTTCCATTTTTTTTGTATAACGTGTGGTTGTGATTGTTACTTGCCACTTCCCCGTTATTGTGAATTTAGCAGTTTGTCCGTGTAGATCCTGTTAAAGAGTCTTAAAAAGAAATTTAAGCTGAACAATTAATAAGTTATTCACTAGTAGAAGACTAATCTGAGATATAGTTAGTTGCACTTAAATAAAAAAAGGCGTCCTGTTACATGGATTTATTGAAGTGCTTGCACACAAAAACATACTTTTCACACTGAAAGAATGGAGATAAAATAGAAGTAACATGAAAAAGTTTTTAAGTACATTTATTTACAAATAAATATTTGGTATTTTCCACGCGAGTTGTATGTAAAACAAAGAACTATTTTATACGAGTATTCCTTAGGAAATTCAAGCGTTTTGTGCAGAATTGTATTGTTTTCCAACACTTGAGATAGGTACCCGCGCGAGTCCGGAAAACGATAATGAGCGCGCACTTTTCTCTGTCTACCCTCTCCGTCGAAATGAGGCCAGATTAAGTGTATTGTGTGTTTATAATTTTAACAATATATGTTTACACTATAGCATATAAATGTTTTAGTATTATAAAACACCTTTTTCCTTCAGACTTCGCTTAATAAAGTACCTTTGATTAACTTTTTATACTTCGAAGCTAGCACCACTACTTATTTGTTGACGACCTTATTCCTCCACTGTTGAACAAGAACTGACCGCGTCGTATATTCATGAGGAAGGCAATGCATTTCGGGAAACAGATAAATGGAGAGACCTAACAAATACTAAAAGTGACAACTGGAAGTTCACTGAGTCTCTTTCAATCATTTGAATATCATTTTAGATTAGAATTATAATTTTAATAAGAATATAACAAAGGTCATATTAAATAACTAAAATTCATTGCAAAAATAGAAATCATGACATTAGGAAAAAAAGTTAAATGAAATATTTATGAAATTTTAACAATCTAGGTATAAAGAATGTTTCACTTAATCACTTTTATATTTATATAAACTCTTGATTCGCGGACGGCGTAGTAGTTTACGCGGTCGCCTCACTCCTGTCACAGCAGTGAATATTATGAGTTCAAATTCCGTAGGTATATAACATTGATTTTCGTTAGCCACAAATGTTGGTCTTATTCGTATGTGGACTTCTATTCGTTAATTCTATGTTTGTAAAAACCCTATAACATAGAGTTTGCCTCGTATTGTGCGTAGTTCTTAAAATATGTAAATATGAATTTTGTATTTCTTATTTAAAGACAACGATTATGTATTCATAATTCTATAACGTCAATAGAACATTTTACTAATCTTGTAAAATTTATTACTCTATCAAGAAAAGACAATACTCTAACAGGATTGCGGTTCTAGGGTCAGATTTGACCACGCAGTTTTGTAGCAACTCGAAAAGCATGTTTCTAACTGTTATAATCAACACCACTCGTGCACAATATTAGAAGTACTTCAAGTAAAACGCTATCAGTATTATATTGTATTGAGTATAATTGCAGCCGACTTTAAATGCATAATAAATAACAATAATTTATAACGGCAATATGACGCACGACTAAAGTGAATAAGAAATAAATCTTATTCAATATAATAATATTACGAAATAGTAATAAATAACAAAATTATAACTTCTATATAGCAAGTGAAATAATCAATTCCGAAATCTGTTCAGAGCCGCGCGATCCCCAGGCGCGCTCACGCCTCCTTTTTGTACGCACACGATAGAAAAAAGGATCCACCGGAAAACGAGTTTTATGCCTCCATAAAAAATTTATGATCGTCCCTGCAAGCGCCAAATTGAATATCAAATCAGCACGATGAACTTTTAGGCTAAATTTAATGAAGTGAAGTGAGAGAGTCTCGTTGTGTTATGGCGGTACCGCACTGAAAATATAACACGATCGTTCTAAATACATCTGTAACAAATACTGAAAGATTCGACTGTATAAACATTTTTTTAGAAATCAGTTAACTTCTTGAAGAATCCTACAAACAGTTGAATTTTATAAACTAGTGACTGTATTTGATTCATTGGCATAGACATGCTTGTTTCATAAATTGTGAGTGGATTTATATTTTGGTTGATAATTGTATCATTATATTATTTGATTTTTTACGCAGATATATTTATTTTGTATTGGATTTTATGGAATGTTATGGCCACAATCTCAACTGATGTTAAGTGACGACTTAGCCCAAGACGGTGGTCACGGTAAGCTTAATAGACAGTCTGGCTTATAAATGCAATTGTCGGAACACACCTTTACTATTTGGCGATATATTTTCAATTTGAGGCTATCATGCTATGGTTTCATGACGATTCTTTTCTTTACCGAATGTTAACGCCCATTGCAGGAATTCGATCTAAAGTCTATTGACATCATTATTGTTATCATCACTTCAAGTATAAGCTTTTTCTACATTTATTTTATACTATCACGGTAAAGTGACATCAGAAACAACAGTAGCTACTAAAATATAGATGATCTGCCGACGGTTGCCGCTGCCATGCCAACTTTTAAGTCTCTCAGCAGGTAAATATGTACCGGTCGATCCCGAGGAAACATCCTTATATTTCCCTTATCGTCCTTTATATAGTAGTCATGACGCAATTAAGTGCAGATCTCTCAAATTTTGACGTATTTTGCCTGATAGCCGGAAACTAGCCGAACATAAATATTGTGGCCCACTAATAACACCCAGCATATGTTTATTTGTAAATAACGAGTAAAATGTCAATAATTTTACCCTTTACAACATTTATTTTCGCTTCACATTGCAAAATAAAACTCGGATATATACGATTCTAATTAATTTATATGTGTCTCGTAAAATTATTCCATAAAATAAATAGTATGTAAGTGACTTAAAAAACTTAGTAACAATTATCAAGTGAAAGCAAATAGTTCTATTGTCATCATTCTTATGTTTACTAATTTCATCTTTTAGTCTTTCTTAAATTGCCATGCGACTTAATAATACGTAATTTACACCTTGTATTTTTTTAATAAATAAAATAATATATAAGAGTAAGCTGTGCTAGTATGAAATAATTAAAAAATATCATTTGTAAGAAACTTTTAAAGCTGCGAAAATTTCCCAAGCGAAGTGGAGAACTGGCTATCGTTGCAAACTAAAAGCAAGTTTAATGAATCTTAATATTATCAGTGAAGGGTATATTTCAAGATGTTAGAGCTTTCGTAGTTAATGTAGCGTTATAAGATAAACGGTATGATTACAGCGGTAAGACCGCAGATACGCATTTATTTATGGCCCTTTAACCCTTCAAAAGTAATGTGCAAATTTTCATATCACTAAAATTATAAGCGGACTTATTTTCGTGGTGTTTAATTTTTGGGCGTCATTATTACGCAATAAGAATACCTCAGTTGTAAGAATTAAATTTAAATTTTCATTTCAAATGTTTTTATATCATTATTACATTTTACTAATTAGACCTTTTTCATTATTTCGTTATGATATTGGGATATATTTTAACTCAGTGATGATAGCTCAGTAGTAGTGTGTACGACTTCGCGTCAAGGGACCTGAGTTCGAATCCAACCACCTACAATGAATTCAAAAATTCGGTGAATGAAAACATCGTGAGGAAACCATAGCATGGTGGTAGGGCTTTTTCTAATACCCGCCTGGCTAGCTACCAACCTCAAGTTGAAAATCTGCCGCCAAATACCAATAGGTGTATTCCGGTAGTTGCACTTGAGAGCTAGACCCTCCACAGGTTTAGCTGTCTACCAAATTTGGCCGTATCGTCACTTAACATCAGGTGAGATTATGGCCATAACGCTAAACCTTAAGTATAAAAAAAGTATATCTTATAGTGTTAAAAATTAGAGCTAAAAGCCCTAATTTTACTCCCCAAATTAATTCAAACGGGCGTTTGAAAAACGATTTTACTCGCCCGGGCTTGAAATACTTTTGTTACCTTTAAAATAATCCCAAATATTATTAACTTTAAGCAATCTCGCATAGACGAATTATATAAGTAACTTAAGAATATCGATTCAACAATTTTTATGTATCTATCTGTATTATTAAACTGTTATTATTTTTCACTATATTTCCTTATTGTTTTTTAATTACTATAAACTCTAATATTAACTTAAATATTTCACATCTGTCGGATATCCCCTGACGTCTAACTTTTTATTAATTATGCTACAAATACTGGAAAATAAAATTACAGTTATTACACCTTCAGCAATGCTGCTTTTTTTTTCTAAAAATCCTTCAGCATATTTATAGGCTAGTGGTGTCATTATGTCATCTCTCATTATCACTGTGTACATTAACAATGTACAGAGAGCATCAACACGAAGGTTAATTCTCGACTCGGAGCGAAAATGGTAAAACGTGGGCAATAAACAACACTTACGAGCAAACGGTACCGCCGGTGAGCGCGATTTCATATGAAATTATTATGATTACTATGCCTCTAGTTCTTTACGTTTCACTGTAAATTTCGAGATAGAATTTTCCCTTTGAATTATTATAGTAATTTAGTCACACCGCCTAGAAATGTAAACAGTACGTATAGTGATGAAAAAATATTATAATGAAGTAAAAATAAATTTATTAACAGCTGGCCTGGCAGGCCTTGTTCTGTCATTTCCAGTAATTAATAAGTTGATTACAGCACCACCTATTACGATATGGGTAGTTAAGGAGATTAAAACTATTCTATCTTGTAAGTTGGACGAAATTACACACAGTTTACAAATTTTATTAGGTTCAGTTCAGTGTTATCGGAGTCTATCGCCGACAAATATCGTAACAGGGTATGTTTGTATATACAAATTGATTTGTAATAGCTGTAAACGACATGTATTGCCATGACAGATACTAGAAATAGTGTTCTTTTTAACCATGTATTTTTCCGACATACGTAGAACACCTCAGCAAGATTTCATAATATTCTGATAAATGTTTTAAAATTGCATAGAAGATAAATTTTCACTTTAATAATGTTGATCTATTATCGAAAGATACTGCCTGTTTGGAATGTCTAAAGATAACTGGAATATGTTAAATATCTGGGCGTCCCAGCCTTCCTTAGTGTCTTACTAAACACTCAATGTCAACACTGACAAAAGTCAGTGAATGAATTTTTAGAAATGAAGCAATAATTCTACATATTACCTCATATGCACACAAACTCACATTTTTTACAATAATAGAAGTATAGATATAGAGTGTAGAAGTATTGAAGATATATCGAGAGAAAGATACGGAAATCCACTTATGGAACTATTATTAAACGTTCCAGAGCACAATTGTTACAAGTATAAACACTTATATAGTTCTAATTATGATCTATGGTAGTAAATCTGTTCTACAAAATGCAATGTAAACATAGGCCTAGCCGCCCGAGGCAGCGCGTCATTGCAACATCTATCCTTTTGTTGTCTGCCACTTGACCCACATCCTCTACGTGTCTCCTTTAACAGGAAGTACTCCCACCTACTCAGCGTACTAACCTTTATACTAAAATAGCTCTTCTCTCTAAAAGTGTAAGTATCAATTTCCCGTAAAAGCATTACACTCAAAGACAACTCCCCACGCAATTTAACACTTTGTTTTTCCTTCAAACATAGCGGAATATTCAATGGCGGCGGAAAATGAGTCGGATGTATGTATTTAGCGACTTACCACTCACCTACTGACGTAATAAGTATAAAATTCAATCGGCAAGTCGGAGTTCAGTAATGAATATTTTATCCCGTTCAGGCCTACACTAGTTGCAATAATATATGTAATCTAAGCTTCTCGCAACGCGATCTGTATATTCACAAACGAAATACTTTAAAAATTCATAAAAGGGTTGCGAGTATAACCTACTTACAAATATTTTTCGAAAGAATGGGGTCACATGTTTGTGTAGCAAATGAAAATAATATTTGGAATTATTTTAAAAGTAACAAACGTATTTCAAGCCCGAGAATGTAAAATCGTTTTTCAAACGCCCGTTTGAATTCATTTGCGGAGTACAATTAGGGCTTTTAGCTCTAATTTTTAACTCTATAATCTATATACTTTTTTTATAGTTAAGGTTTAGCGTTACGGCCATAATCTCACCTGATCTTAAGTGATGATACGGCCCAAGTTGGTAGATACGCTAAACCTGTGGAGGAACTGGCTCTCAAGTGCAGCTGCCGGAATACACTTATTGGTATTTGTCGGCAGGTTTTTAACTTGAGGGTGGTTGCTAGCCAGGCGGGCATTAGAAAAAGCCCTACCACCATGCTATGGTTTCCTCACGATGTTTTCCTTCACCGAAAGCTCACACTCATTGTAGGTGGTTGGATTCTAACTCACGTCCCTTGACGCGAAGTCGTACACACTTCCACTAAGCTATCATCGCTTCAAAATATACTTCTATTTTGCATAGTAGTAGCATACAAAGTGACGCCCTATACCTGATGGTAATTAAAGTTAAATTCAAAAACAATGGTGATCGACGTCATAACTGTATTCTATGGGCGTTTAGCGCTGTCATGTATGCTTGGAAGCCTCTCACTACTAAGCCATACACTGACAGTTCATTCGAGGCACTGTGTACCGCTTTATCACCTTGTGCAAGGTGATCCCTACCCAGTCGGGTACAGATCCCTCTCATTCGCTTAATTAGTGGATATATACTGGCTGATCTTGAAATGCGAAATGAATAAACGTATCGAACGTATCACGTAAAAACGTGATATGCTGTTACACACCTTATAAATATTGATGTATTGTTTAGAAATAAGAAATCATTTAAACCGTTCTCACAAATCTATGTATTATATAAACATACTAAAAATGAGTACAACCATAATTGTTTAGTTTCTATTATTTAGTTATTTGAAAATATTCTAATGAATACGAATGATTTAAGGACAACTTTACAAAAAAACCTTTCATATTGAACGCAATAATCATAAGCAGCTAATGTATTCAACCCTTATTTACTTTGTTTTTTATTTCTACGACTTTTGCGTTATGTAGAGTTTTATTTAAAGATATCTATATTACGTATACTTCGTTTAAAAATCGAGTAATAAAAAGAGAGAAGTATCTTATGGACACCCGGCTGGAACGGAGCGCCTTTCCCTATATCTGTTTTTTGTTGGTATTAAGTAATCATTAAATAAAATTTTAGAAGTCATAATACTTTTGCATATTCTCAAAATTCTAAGCGATGATAGCTCAGTGCTAGTGTGTACGGATTCCGCGTCGAGGAACATGATTTCAAATCCACCTGAAATGAGCTTGAGTTTTCATTGAAAGAAAACATCGTGATAGGAAGGACATGGTGGTAGGACGTTTTCTAATTCCCGCCTGACTAGCTACTACCCTCAAGTTAAAAATCTGCCGCCAAATACAAATATGTGTGTTCCGGCGTTTACACTTGAGAGCCAGTCCCTCCACAGGTTTAGCATGTTGACCAACTTACGCCGTATCATCACTTAAGCAGATCAGGTAATTTTACGGCTAAAACCTATAACCTAATTAAAAAAAATTACGGCAAACTGAAACGATTGAAAAAACGTTTATATTTCTAAGTGATCGCGAAGTGCCTAAAAATCACTGCAAAAAGATGTCGGCTTTTAGTATCGTTTTCAATGTTACACTTTTTTCGGTCTACTCAACCTGCAATGAAATTAGAACAATAACGTGCGATAAAGAACTCTGTTAGTAAAACATTTTCTTTACCTGATTGCCGTAAACTTTCTTGTACTATTCGTACTAAGTTTCTTTTACAGTATCGCCGTATGCATCGGAAAGGGCCGTGTTACCTAATAAAATTCTTGGACAATGGATGGAGGATAAATTTTGTGAAAATTTGTTGTGCGTTAATTCAGTTAATGTTGCCAAGTTTAAGCAACTTTTAATTGGTTTAATAATTCTCGTTTTCTGATCGCTATGTAGGTACAAATTGTTAACTTTTTCAATTATCGTTAGTCAAGTTTTGAGAATTGTGTGATTGACGGTTCCTCTTAATTTATCTGATGTTTTTAATTAACGTTATCGCTTTCAAATGTTCTTATAGGTAAGCGATAAATAAAAAGCAATCACAATCGGGGACTGTTCAGTTTTTGTTTTTGTCTGTAAATATTTTTTTATAATTTTCATGATTATTTGGTTGCTTTGCCTTATGAAAGGCCTCGTGACGCGGTGATAATAAGCTATTCTGTTGAGTTATGTGGTTGTTGATTCGATCGTAGTATGTAACTGATAATTGTGTGGCGAGAATCAAGTTATATAGCTAGTTATTAGATTTCTATATATGTTTTTAGTTATTTATTAACCATAATATAATATTTCATGTTAGTTATTCATATAGGTAATTACCTGTTAATTTACCATAGTACCAGCTTTTCTTAACTTAATATTAAATTATTGTATGTGAAATTTCTTTAATATTATTGTGATTTAACGTCTCATTCATTAATAACATTAGAGTTTACATAGAATAGTAATTATGAAACGTTCCACCTTATAACACACGTTACCAAGAAGATTATACACGTAAATTAACATAGTATTAAACATTACAAAAGTCGTGTACTTGTAATTACTATTTACAAAACAACAGTATCAAAGCGAATGCAATCAAAATAACGGAGCGGTCGCGTGGGTGATAACATTAGTCCGGGGCTAGTTCCCGTAAAAACACTCATAAATCACCGGTCCAGAAACCCTGACTAATTACGGTTTAATTTAGAGTAACAAAGAGCCGGCCCGCAGAGTTCAGCTAGGGAAAACTCGCTTGATAAATACCACTGGATGTGTGTCACTAACCAGACCGGCTGAATGTTTATTTCTACCTTCGTTTTTCATACCTATTGGTTTATCTTTAAAACTACGAGGTAACCTTCAGGCTGACTCGTAACGATCTATATACATTTATTTTTATATAATGTAAGATTAGTAAGAGTGTAGGTTCTGAAGTGTTCAAAGACAAATTTTAAGTAATGCTTGAACGAGAATACGATAGCCGCTTGCTTACTTGTGGTATTATTATAGGCCCCATAACGCAGTGGTAGTGGTATAGTTGCCCTCGTTTACAACTTACATTTTTGTATAACGAGCATAATTATCAGTTTCCTCTTTAGGTATCATTTTTCAATTTGATACGTACTGCTTAGCTATTTATAGATTCACCGTGCGAGTGCCGGGCCCATCGTGTGGCGGAGAGGAAAACTCCGATCAGTTCCCGATACTTGTGACGTAGGTAGATTTCCGACGCTCATCAACAATCACCTTCACTGGGTGTTTCTCTGCCTGCTCAGCTAAATTTGGTAAAAGACTTTTAGTGCAGCTTTAGAGGCACGTTCCAATATAGAACATGCTGAAGTCCTAGACAAGCCAAGACCTTTTAAAAGATTATAGAGAATTTTCGCTGGTATACCTCACGCTCGCACTTCGACCGCGTATATATTAACCACTTAGCCATTCTTATTTAGGGCAATTAGTAGCTCGTAGTATTTATTTGTTTTTATAATGTGGCCTTTGTTATATTTATGAAAACTTGCTGTAAAATGAGAGCAAACATCGTTACTAAATTTTTGCACCCCCTGGTAATATGATAAAATATGATAGCATCGTAGTTGGAGTCATGTCTATATTTTTCAGTTCGTGTTTTTGAATAAAATGAATAACAAATACAAAAAAGTAATAAAAAATGTGTACATTAAATCCGCTCCCTTTTCTGTCCCTTCATGCATAATTTGACAAAACGTCAATGGGTCATTAACCTTCGCCTGACCAACGCAAGCCAACCTTGCTCAGTGGAACAATTCATTCGCGAAATTAAACTGTCACTCGTCACAATGTTATCTAGGTGCAAAAACAGTGAATACTCATTTTTTTTTGCTAAGACCCAGTAATTTTTTACTCATTTTTATATTACTCTGTATTCCACCGTATTAAGAGTTCATAAGTTTTTTTTGGTATGTTTATGTTTATGAACCTTATGTTACGAATCTCAGTTGATATTAATTTACTAATCGACATCGATATATATATATATATATATATATATAAAGAGGAAATATTCGTATTTTTGTTTGTAAAGAATAAACTCAAAAACTACTGGACCGATTTCAAAAATTCTTTCACCTTTGAAATGCTATATTATCGCTGAGTAAATAAATGGCTTTAAATTAATTAAATAATTTTTAGTTCTATGCGAAAGAAGTCGCAAGCACAGCTAGCATACTATATATAGAAGTACGAAACTTACAATCATGGCCATTACATATAATTCAGTCGTGGGCGGATATCGAACTCACGAAATCTCGCCTCACCATCACTGGGTCACGAATTGTATCAAAATTGACCATAAATAAAATATTATTATTTTTGCGCGTTTTTGTAACTTTTTTCGATAAATCTTTGCTCCTGTTAGTGGTAGCCTAATATCAAATAACCTAAAGTGTTCCTCAATGATAGTTATATCAAATACAAAAAAAATATTAAATCCGATGGGCAGTGCCTAAGATTAGCGCTTTCAAAGAAATAAACTTTTCCGCTTTATAATATTAACTAGCTTCGGCCCGCGACTTTGCCCGAGTAAAAAGTTAAAATAACATTAAACTTGAATTATTATCCCAATGGAATACATTACCGGAATGAAAAGTATCCTATGTGTTAATCCCGGAAATGGTCTATTTATGTGCCAATCTTCGCTCAAATTTGTTCAACACTTTAGGCGTAATAGTGGAACAAAGAAACAAACAAACAAACATCCGTACTTTCGAATTTGTAATATTATAAGAAGATATCCGCGGCTTCTCTCGCGTAGCAATTTGAAAAACTTTTTCAGGAGCAATAAGACACTGACCAAGAACCGACATGACAGAATAGAGTACTATTTAAGGACGCTAGTGTAAACAATGTTGTGTGTCTTTCCATTAACCGCTAAGACATATAAATTTCGAGCATTGAGCACACGCCAACATGCCACATATATCTGCTCATGTGAGAAGGACAGCTTTTCAAAGTGTACCCCGGCTACCTGTAGTGTCTGACCTTGTGTCTTGTTTATAGTTATGGTAAAACTGAGCTTGGGGGGCAACTGCATCCTTTTGAATTGAATTAGAAGATCTGTGGAAATTATAGAAATCAGGGGGATCATCATGAACATAACCGGAACCGGATAATATCAGTTGCATTTTATCTGACAGATCTAGGGAATATTAATTTTAATTTTAATTAGAAACATAAAATAGTATAATACTTTCATCTAACCACGTGGTTTTACTGAGTAGCAAATAAAGGCCTACAGTATAAGGTCTTTCAGGTCAGCTAGTTATGCATAAGTCAAAACTCGCTAGGTTCAATTTAAATGAACATTTAATAATCTCATCTACAATCTTATTTTATTATTATCGTTTAGTTCAAGCCTTTGTACAAATGATTATAGAAGTGTGAAGGAATCCATTCAGTACCGATAATTTGATACGTCTATATCGGTTAACATTACTCTGACCGGTTCACGGTGACGTCACGTTTCTACGCAAAACAATTCAGTCGCGAAATTAAACTGTCACTCTTTAATGCAACCTTGTGGAGATGTTAATAACTAATTGTGTTACTAGCTACAAAAGTTATTTTTCTATCCAGTTTCACTAATGCATTAATTTTTCTTATAAACCGGTGTAGTAATGGCTTTACGTTACATGTTGTTCGATAATGGATTTTAAGTTAATCACTTAAGAATCAAATTAAAAAATAGAAGCCTTAATATAAAAACCTTTGACTTTCAAATCATATCTCAAAGACAATCGTACTTTTTTAAACAAATTTGGTAGATTACCTAACTCTTAAATTACTCCACGGTAATGACACATACAATAAGTATATACATATATTTTGCTCTAGAAAATTTTAACAAAATATTACTGCTAGGAGTGCTATTAGCTATTATTAAAAACACATGTTAGATTCTATAGTGAATATATATTATTATTAAAGATTACATAGATAATTATTAAGGTCATACGGTGATTATCCGTATGGACAGCAACTGATAACGAACACATAAGCGAGTCTTTATTATAGATGCCTTGTTTTATTCATTGTATGTTATTTTTTATCCTATACTAGTTGGTTCGGTGAACTTCGTATCACCTAGAGTCCATGTTCTTTATTCTCACTAATACTAAGAAACGGTTGGCCGATTTGTATATATTTTTTACATTTTGATTAGTATCAATCCTAATCAACCTTCCAACTTCAATTCGTTAAGACCAATAGAACTGGCTTTATCGAATATCGTTTCCGTTTTTCATTTCTTTTGGTTATTAAATGAAACTTGTTTATAACTCCAGTTAATTAAATGACTTTTCTTATATGAAATTTAAATTAAGTTTTTTTATCCGACCCGCGATAACACGATATATGTTTTTCCGTTAAGAATCTTGAAAAGTCCAAGTTGAGTACGCAAACTTCCAACGACGTTTTGTTATTTGTTAATTGTCTACGCAACAGACAGACGCACGGGAAATTGTAGTTGCCTAAAACGAATGGCAAATCCGTTGGAACTATCTGTATATGTGAAATCAAAACAACCTCTCCTTTATATTTTCTCTTGATCGTTGCTTCTTTGACATTATCATTTAGACTTTTTTACAGCTAGTCTCGTTACATTGCATAGTCGTGTTAGTAATGTTGGTAGATACTAAGAGGCTTTGTCATTGGTATTTGTTACAGAGAAGATGATCATAAAACTGCCTTTGATTACTTATTTGTATTTTCACTTTATTAACTTGACGGCGTTAAAGTATTCTACATTCATGTGATTCTTATAAGCCTTGAAATATTGTGGAGAGTATGGCACAATCCAACAACTGCTTTCATGAACATCTTGTCTTTTAATTTCACTACTATTGTCTGCAACTGATCGCTTACATTGGGTATCCATCATTAATTATTGTGATAGTGTCCCCAATCCGATTTCTCGGGAATCACTTGAAACACTTACCGTCGATCTTACAGGGCGAGTAATTCATCCACTCAAACATCTATTTATCTTTCTTTTTAATGTAAGTCCTCCACTCTAGTCTGGTTCTACTAAGTCCCCCACTATACAGTGAGATTAATTAATGGAATCAATTATATCTGGCCATATTTTGTCAATTGACCACAATAAAATTTGCACATATTGAAGACTACGTTTTTATCATTCAACAGAGTACATGTATCAAAATCTACTTTTATTAGCAAATCTTAATGTGGTAGTCCAGGCAATTCAAGTTAATTTAAAAATTCTGAGGAATAGCACCCTACCTCATTCTAGTAGATAGCTGTCTCGACTGATCTGAAGAATAATAACTGATCTCGAGATTGACATCGACGATTATATTTTTCTCGTACTTTCTGAATTGTAGTGATTATTCACCTTCTCGTGAAATTATCCTTTACAATATGCGTTGCGCCAAACGACGACTTTTGGATACAACTATTTTATTTTTTAATGTTGGTCAAGAAATATTTAGAATTACTTCGCATGTCATAAACTAATAAGCGTAATAGATCTGGTAGGGGAACCAATTGTGATAATTTTACTTTTCCACCTGCACAACACAATCCAAACTCATTTTATCGTCAGTTACTCTCGAATGCAATATGGACATACCGATACGACTATTCTCAATATCTGTCGTACGCTGGTCATCAGCTCGGTCAATCTGTAAGGTGGCTCGTCACACATTTGAAATAATAAAAGTAATTCGTTTACTCATTATTACATAGAATGAAAGTAAAACTAAAGTTTTACTTAATTGTGTAAACTATCCTTATATCTTAACCGTCTTGTTTAATAGGCAGCACATACTACTCGGTTCTTCATATCACTAATACCTCAGTCCACTGATCCGTTCTGGAGCTCCACTGTCTCTGCCTCAGTATTATAAGACATATTTATATTGCCACAACCGGAAACTAAAAGCGCTAAAAGCGAACTAGTGTGAATATGATTATTAAAACAATTTATATAAAACCTCTTCATTACAATTTGAATTTATAAAGTTAAATATAACCAAATGTAAATATTAATTTAAATCCAAGAAGTTATTTTGAACTAACGTATGAATATTGAAACCCATGCAATATGACATTTAATGTATAGAGAAGATCAACGATAAGGCTAAAAACAAAGCGGCGACCAATGATAATGCTAACATTCGTCCATCCTGACAACTTTTCGCGTCCCCGCGATACATAACAGATCATTTTATATAAAACGATAATTTTAATAGTACAACGTCCAATGTATATAGGCATAGAAGCCTAATAGCTAGGTAGTAGTTTAAAAGATTAATTGGATCATAACAATTACACGATGAAAGTCATAGTGATACAGAGAAGATAACACGAACAGCGTTCGAGTCTAGTGACACGGATGTTGAAGGCCCCTTTCGACAATTGTAAAGACTCACTTTCACTACTCTTGTTTCTCTCTCCGCTCAGTATAAATTATTCCCGACATAAAGATATCAAAAGAATCGCGTCAGTAATAGAAATTATAAATCTTACGTCCCTTTGGAAACACTCCATCTACGTACGATGAATAACTGCCCTCGATGATTCACTGTGTTCTATGCGTCACTGAGTGGCCAATCTTTCAAATACCTCACACTGCCTCTTAGCACGCTTCCACATTGCATACGTAGATTTTGGAGGTTGACCGTAGCGTCCCGTGACTTTGACTAGAGTTTCGCTCATAGCTCGAGATACATGTGCACCTTGCACTGTAAAGGTTCGCTCATAGCGACAGAGGGTTTGCTTATAGCGATTTAAATGTACACTTTGCACTTCAGAATTCGCTCATAGCGACGTCATGTGCATATTGACTAGAGTTTCGCTCATAGCGATATACATGTGCATCTTGCACTGTAAAGGTTCGCTCATAGCGACAGAGGGTTTGCTCATAGCGATTTGAATGTACACTTTGCACTTCAGAATTCGCTCATAGCGACGTCATGTGCATATTGACTAGAGTTTCGCTCATAGCGAGATACATGTGCACCTTGCACTGTAAAGGCTCGCTCATACTGACAGAGGGTTTGCTCATAGCGACAGAGGGTTTGCTCATAGCGACAGAGGGTTTGCTCATAGCGATTTAAATGTACACTTTGCACTTCAGAATTCGCTCATAGTGACGTCATGTGCATATTGACTAGAGTTTCGCTCATAGCGAGATACATGTGCACCTGGCACTGTAGAGGTTCGCTCATAGCGATTTAAATGGGCAGTTTTACACTTCAGAGGGTTCGCTCATAGCGATTCTTCGCACTTCAATGGCTCCTCTCATAGAGGTCATGTATACATTGCACTTCGATAACCCCTCTCATAGTTAATGTGCACCTCACGCACTTCAGAAGATTCACAAATAATGACGTTATGTGCACGTTGCACTCAATAGCTACTCTTATAAATAGGTCATGTGCACATTGCACGTCGCTGACGCCTTTCATAGTAAATGTGCATCGTGTATTTCAGGAGGTTCACTAAAAATGACGTTATGTGCCTATTGTACTTCAATGGCACCATTCATAGCGAGGAGTTTTTGCACCAAGACATCAGTGGATCCTGCTCTTAGCATGAAGCACTGTAGAAGCTTCGCTCATAACTTGGTGTGTATATAATGCCCAGATGAATCCGTACACCTTTATTTTAATAAAATGCGTACATTGCCTCACTTAAGCCGTTCTTCATAATTTCACTCATCACTTTTATCAATGAAATATAGACCCATTCATCAGAATTTTTTACTTACGTCCGAGAGTACAGCGACGGTTACCAAAGTATCTTCTGAATCAACAGTTACTATTCTTACTCGTTCCAGAGATTCTTTGTGTTATGAAGCTTGTACATATATGCCTCTTGTAACTCCATTTTGAAGGCTATAAATGTGGTCCCATGTCAATCTCGAAATGTACAAAGTTTTCACTACACAGCACAGCACTTGGTTTACACTAACCAGCAGCACTGTCTTTATTATAAAATGTCAAAAGTTTCCGATTCCTTTTCTATGCTTTTATCTTCAGCATTCTAGAATTCTTTCTCAATTTTTTTTTTTTTTTTAGAAAATATTGGGTATATGTGAACTAGTATCTCATTTTATTTTGTAATTGGAACATTTGTTCTTGTTCTTTTTCCTGGTTAAATACTAATAATTCAAATCTTACTGAATTACTACAACAAACGCTATCATCTAACGGTCATTTATTTCATCGTCTATATATAAAACTTCGCTTTATCACCAGTAAATACTTCTGAACTGGTTATTGAATTCAAATTGATCTCACGGAAACGGTCTGTTGTTTTACTTCTGTGTATATGTTCTCACGATAATACCTCCAAATATCTCCAAATAGAATGAGTTTCTTTTTTATTTTTTTGATATGTACATCACCGATCCTTGATTATTTTTATCGATAACGATAATTTTCAAATAAAGTGTGTCCATTAGTCTTTTATCAGCTGATAATTTCTACAGTCGGCATTATAATGTGATCGTTGGATATTTCAATAGTCACAGAACAGTATGCTGCCATAGTATTACAAAACAAATGATTACAGTCTTGTATAGTGTTGAACATTAGGCAGAACCTTCCACACCTCACACAGAGCGATTATTATCTGCAAACACCTTAGCTCAAGCAACACAAGCGACACTTTTAAAGTGGTTAAAAAAAATTATCATTGTTTAGGCGTTGACCATACTAGGCAAGTATTATGCAGATAACGCTATAAAGCCGAATCCTAGAAAAATACAATCCTGTACTTTCCAATTGCGGAACCGACAGACGTTTGTGCTTCATTACAAAGAAGGTAGCATTGAGCTACAATCTATTCCGTCGCTTGACCTCGTCTGCCTGGGGCGCTATTCTACCAGCACCGACATCAGGCTACGTGATTTCTGCCGTCAATGGTCTGAATTACATCTGCGTTTTCGGCTGTTGGGTTTCTGTTCAACGCGTTGGCATGAATCATGCCATTTTACAATACTCTTGAATCATACTTCACAATAGTGCAACTCCAACACTTATGTTCTGAATCTCACTAAAGTGGCAATAACTATCGTTCAGAATGACTGAACTTATAGGTCGGTTGATAGACGACTGGTCCCGTGTCTTGTAGTACAATAATATTTCATTTCCTAATTAGTTAAGCCAATAAACCAACATCCTTGCCCAAGTATGGGGGTAATCGTTCATAGTAAAATCCTTATCCCTGGGTCCCCCACATTAGATTATTGTGATACAAATCAGTTGGTTGTAAGCAATCATCTTTTCTAAGTTTCTACGTTTCTACGACGTTCGTTTCCTAAACGTGCTGCTCGACCGATAAACGACTATCACTAAACACGTCCACGAGCACACCGCGAAGAAATAATAAAATATTGTCTTTCTTTTCATCAAACAAAATCCGACAACTGGCGGAGCACAGGAAAGGTAAAGCTGTTACACGACGTTGTGCTCAGTTCACGCTTCACTCATGCTCGACTCGTCTAGTGTAGGTACACCTTATTAATCTTCTCTATATTATTATTTGCTTGGACAGTATAATCACGAGCCAAGACAGACTTTAATCTGAATCGGTTTTTTCTCATAGTTTAGAATAAAATAATTATTAAATATCCACTGCCATTCTTGACATTATACGTACCAACTTTTATATAAAATGTGAGGTAGCTCTGTAGCAACTCGTTCAGTAAATAGATCATAGTTAATTCAATAAATAGGTCATAGTTAAAGTAAAATTATAAGGAACGATGTATTTCAACGTAAGTTTTGTGCCATCAATTATCAATGAAATCTTACACTTACTACATTCACATATGCATTATATGTGAGGTACCTCTGTAGCAATTTGTTCAGTAAATAGATCATAGTTAATGCAGTACAGGTCATAGTTAAAGTAAAATTCTGGTACGATGTTGTATTTCAACGTAAGTTTTTGTGCCATGCCATCAATTACCAATGAAATCTTTTTGTACCATCAATTATCAATGAAATCTTACATTTACCACATTCACATATGCATTTTTAATAACTATCTACCACATATGCATTTTTAATAACTATCTGTTTTATGAAAGTATACCAATCATAAAAGATATCTAATCGGTTAAACGGTTTGACACCCCTCAGAATACCTAAGAGTTTATGAGTATAATTCAGGTAGTAGTTTGTCTGGACTTTCGACTCAGAATCCAACTTCGGAACAGCATTGTCGTTAGCAAATTTATCTCTACATTGAGAGTGCTGAGAATGCACAGATGAAATAAATCCTCTTTTGGTTTCTCGCCTCTGATTCAAATGTCTTTTAAGATGACTGATCTTCTTTCACTGGACCTACGTCCACTCTTCGACCGGTCATTAGGTATTATTAATCCGTATAGTGATCAAAGACCTGAAATAATTATCACAACCGAGTATCTACTTCATAGTAGGTAATTCAAAATTCTACAAAACAGCAGAAAATAAGACCTCCGTCCACTATTGGACCGGTCATTAGGTATCATTTATCCGTATAGTGATCAAAGACCTGAAATAATTATCACAACCGAGTATCTACTTCATAGTAGGTAATTCAAAATTCAACAAAACAGCAGAAAATAAGACCTCCGTCCACTATTGGACCGGTCATTAGGTATCATTTATCCGTATAGTGATCAAAGACCTGAAATAATTATCACAACCGAGTATCTACTTCATAGTAGGTAATTCAAAATTCAACAAAACAGCAGAAAATAAGACCTCCGTCCACTATTGGACCGGTCATTAGGTATCATTTATCCGTATAGTGATCAAAGACCTGAAATAACTATCACAACCGAGTATCTACTTCATAGTAGGTAATTCAAAATTCAACAAAACAGCAGAAAATAAGACCTCCGTCCACTATTGGACCGGTCATTAGGTATCATTTATCCGTATAGTGATCAAAGACCTGAAATAATTATCACAACCGAGTATCTACTTCATAGTAGGTAATTCAAAATTCAACAAAACAGCAGAAAATAAGACCTCCGTCCACTATTGGACCGGTCATTAGGTATCATTTATCCGTATAGTGATCAAAGACCTGAAATAATTATCACAACCGAGTATCTACTTCATAGTAGGTAATTCAAAATTCAACAAAACAGCAGAAAATAAGACCTCCGTCCACTATTGGACCGGTCATTAGGTATCATTTATCCGTATAGTGATCAAAGACCTGAAATAATTATCACAACCGAGTATCTACTTCATAGTAGGTAATTCAAAATTCAACAAACAGCAGAAAATAAGACCTCCGTCCACTATTGAACCGGTCATTAGGTATCATTTATCCGTATAGTGATCAAAGACCTGAAATAATTATCACAACCGAGTATCTACTTTCGTAGCAGGTAACTCATATTCAACAAAACAACAGAAAATAAACATCTACTCTTTTATGTTTAAAAGACACGATGTACACTTTGATTAGTAGGCCATTCAAAATTCAACAAAAGAGCAGAAAATAAATGTCTACTTTTTTATTAATAAAGACTTCACTACTTTAAATAGTAGTGATATTCAGCAGTAAATAAGCATCTAATATATCATTTGTTGTTTTTTTTTTTATAAAACACGACTTTCATGACTTTAAATATTAGGTAATTCAAAATCCATCATTCAAGAAAAGAGTAAAAAATAAACATTTAATATACAGTTTATTGAGTCTCTCATTTTTATATCATTTTTTTAAATAAAAATGAGAGGGTGATCACGATTTTAAGTGACAATTTATTTATTTATTACGATACTTTTAAGCCAGAATATGACCGTGTCTCATTTTTATATCATTTTTTTTAAATAAAAATGAGAGGGTGTTCACGATTTTAAGTGACTATTTATTTATTACGATACTTTTAAGCCAGAATATGACCGTGGGTAGAAATAATAATAATCACCATACCTTATTGCGGGCGTAAGATTACATCAAGGTGGAAGTAAATAATCCAATTTAAAAACCTTGATGTTTTCCCTCTTCTGAAATTGTAAACTATCCTTATATCTTAACCGTCTTGTTTAATAGGCAGCACATACTACTCGGTTCTTCATATCACTAATACCTCAGTCCACTGATCCGTTCTGGAGCTCCACTGTCTCTGCCTCAGTATTATAAGACATATTTATATTGCCACAACCGGAAACTAAAAGCGCTAAAAGCGAACTAGTGTGAATATGATTATTAAAACAATTTATATAAAACCTCTTCATTACAATTTGAATTTATAAAGTTAAATATAACCAAATGTAAATATTAATTTAAATCCAAGAAGTTATTTTGAACTAACGTATGAATATTGAAACCCATGCAATATGACATTTAATGTATAGAGAAGATCAACGATAAGGCTAAAAACAAAGCGGCGACCAATGATAATGCTAACAATTGTAACGCTATTTTGTAAAATGTATAAAGATACAATTTTCATTTTTTTATAATATTTTATTTTTGTTTTTAATATTTTAAGGCTTTCTGCAATTATCTAATTTTCTTCGATTTTTTTTTAATTTTATTTCTTTACAAACCATCGAGAGAGTATTATTAAAAAAAATGTATATGAATGAATTCGGTTTACTCGTTTGTGAGTTTTAGCGAGACTAAGCAACGGCGATTCATTTATATATATATATATATATATATATATATATATATATATGTGTGTATGTATATACGTAGAAATATGTATATTGATTCCTAACAGTCTTCTGTCCCATTCATTCACTCACTTTTCATATTATTAATTATATTGAAAAAGTAATTTTAAAGCAGTCATGAGAACAGCCGACAGAGGTGTAAACTTAAAACTATAAACAAACAGTTGTTACTTTCAGATATCCAAATTAATTGTTTTATTTAAATTAAAACTTTTAAATAAAAACTGTTTATAGCGCAATAAGTTATACTAATAGGAACAGATATAGTGTTATCGTCACGTGACTATGTGAATGACGACTTATATCAATTTACTCCCTATCCAAACCTTTCTATAAACGTTTTCAATCCAAAAATTTTTTTTTTTTTTCGTTTTAAAAAAAAAATCCGTTTCGGTGCAGTCGATCGAAAGTAATGCACGTACATTCATTTCCAATTTTTTTGTTTTTCCCATCCTAAGAACCTTCTCCTGACAATAATGAACACAACAAAAAAAGAATTAACGAAATTGTTCCATTCGCGTGATGCGATTACCAAAACAAATAGAGATTCATTTTTATATATATAAAAAAGTTTAGATTTTGTCCACACTTTCATCTAACATTAACTAACGATGTATTTAAGATGGTGGACACGCTAAGCTTGGTGCAGAGACTGGGTCTCAAGTGCAACTGCTGAAGCATGCCTGTAGGTATATATGACAGATTTTCAACTTGAGAGTGGTAGCTATCCAGGAGAATAATTCCTTTATCATACTTTATGTGTGTAGCAGTTGGCGAAGATCATATCTGATGTTCAGGTACGATGGTCCTAAATTTAGTAGTAAGGCTTTGTCTTACGTGCTCTTTCAGGAATATACCTGCTATACGTATTAAACACGGAAATTCCATTAATGGTAGAACTTTTTCTTACTTTCAGGAACTTTATTCGTTGAATATTAACTGGACTACCTGTTTTAATTATTTTATTAGAATTTAAAGTTCTAACTATGTATTTTTAATAATGCGCTCTTACCACTTGACCATGGGAACATTAATAAAAATCACGTTGATAAAAATTGTCCAAGTAATTAGGGGTGCGTTGGTAGACTGGCTAGTATACAGGGTATTTATTAAACGATACAATATTCGTCAGGTTCAACCTTGCCCATGTGTACCGTGTTATTATTTTTATAATATTAATTACTCCGCTTCTTATAATGTGTTTACTCCATTTAGAACAACTATATGTGATCCTTATTACACTCTGCATACGACTAGGAGGTAGGATGCAAACTTTGTGATGGTCCCCATAGCAACCAATAAACATTAAGCCAGGTATAACAACGTTTAGGGTGATTGGCTAATGCGTATCTATTCCAGAGTCAGCTGGTGTATTTCTACTATTGAAGGGACGTAGTAAGCTTCTGTATACAGTTAGCTCATTGGTAATGTATGTCATGGTATGTAATTGGTAAACACGTCACTATGACTCAATTTTAGATTGTCACGTTTTACGATCATTCAGTGTATATCAACGCACCCATAAGCTTACATGGCTGCACAGCAGTATCGACAGGCTGTAATCTGCTGATCACGCCTAGAACGACATTGTTACTAAAGTAATTGTAACTAAATAAGAAATATGATTTCTTGTAAGTAATTTTTAGTCCCTTTGTAGTCTTACTAGTTGAATTTTGAAAAACGGCCATATCGCGTTTAATTGCTGTTATTGAAAATCATCATATGTAAACAGTGATACCCACTTTTACATTTTTAGGTATTGAGTTTTAATAAATCTTTTCTTATACGTTGTATATAATATTAAATCAATGCTTTTCCAGAATTGCATACTTGTATGATCGATAAGGTGACCATGTATCGCATAAATTAAGGCATTATACCTGTTCTATTATTTAATATTTTTAATATTGTAGGTTAAGATAAAATAGGTTAAGTTAATTAAATAACCATTATTGTTATTAAATTAATAATTTCCTTAATTCAATATATTTTCATGAGCAAACACAACACACAACCAACTATAATGTTTTACTTCACTAAATTGGAGTCATTTGTAACGTTAAGAATGGCATTTATTGTGACCGGGGACACTAAACAGAGCTTATATCTTGACACATCAGAGGGACGGGCCATAATTAGTTTTCAGTTTTCACAATGCACAAACAAATGTAACAAAATAAAACAGTGTTCGTTTAATAATATAGAGCAGCGGTTAAACTAGCAGTTAGCGATTTGTTCTTTTCTAAATTTGAGGTCTACATTTTAATAATTAATTCTGTTTTTATAATCTCTCGCAGCCCAAAGCTTAACCCGTTAATACGTTCCACGTAACGTTACTTGACTACGTTAATAATAATTTAATATTCTACTTCTAAGCGAGATATTTAGTTTCAAAGATACTCTCATAAACGTATGTATAAAGTGTTCAGGTTATTAGTGGCAAAAGCCATATATTATGAATTTGATATATGTTTTGTCGAGACAAAACTATATATGGAGAAGAGTTTATTTCATTTATTGGTTTAAATTTTACACACATTTTGTCATACATATATGTATATATACATCATAATTTATGGATCTAAATACTGAGTTACGAAAAACAAGTATTGAAGTTGGGAATATCAAATATGAAGTTAAATGGATATCAGTGTATAAAGTATGGCACAGAACGTAGACGCAAATAATCATTAATAGTCAATTGTAGCACTCGCGATATTTTTCTTCGTATATTTTATAACAAAAAATACAGGAATATCACAATAAAAATACAAAAGTCTACTTCATTTACGGATCCTGTCCACTCGAAAGGCGCAAAAAATTTGTAGTGGTCGTATTTGGTCAGTAAATAACTGATAGGTACGGTTATCACTGTGAGGCAGCGACAAGCTTTTAAAATATGAGTCCCCAGATAGGCGCGCGGTAGAAATCACAACGCTTTCGTGTACCTACTGCAAAGATATTTGTGAAAATGGAATAACGTGTGTTTGGAATATACTTATAGAAGGGTAGCTTATATCACTCATTACTATATAAGTGTGGTGTGAACTGGCTTTGGATTCAGTCAAAGCGTGGTTCATCGTTCGTAGCTGGAGCGTTACCGTAGAGACGTAAGATTCGTATTTCTCTGTTATTGGTGTTTGTGCTGTAAATTATTATTGGGAATGATTTATAGTGGACAGAGAGAGAAACACGAGCAATGAAGGTGAGTGTTGACCATTGTCTAAAGGAGGCCTCCTTAAACCTACATCCGTAGTCGCAAGTCTCAGACACCACCTCGTAGTTATCCTCTCTCTGCCACACGATTTCTTTCATCGTCTCATTATTACTGAACCGATTAACCTTCTAAAACTACTACGCTTCTGAGTTTTTTTAAACATGGATATTATCGTAGTGAATGAACTTTTAAGGGTCTAATACTTAGAATATTGGTTCACAATAGTTCTTCGAGTGCGCTTAGATATTAGTTGTTATCGATAACTTTGTTCGTATTTTTCCTATTCACCTCGTAACCTTTAAATCCGTTGGTAATGTGTGTCTTTATCATGACAGATTATATATACATTATATAGACATAATTATGCTAAATTCAGACTAAAGGGACGTGAGTTCGATTCCACCTACAATGAGCTTGACCTTTCACTGACAAAATACATCGTGAGGAAACCATAACATGGTGGCAGGTTTTTTGTTAATGCCCGCCTGGCTAGCTACCACTTTCAAGATGAAAATCTGCTACCAAACACCAATAGGTGTGTTCCAGCAGTTGCACTTGAGAGCCAGTCTCTCAACAGGTTTAGCGTGTCCACTAACTTAGGCCATATCGTCATTTAAAATCAGGATTGTGGTTTACTTTTTTATTGATTCAGTGGTCAAATAAACATTTTCATATTTTTTGTTTGTCTATATGTTTACCTTAAATACTATATTTTAATTGCAATTTAAGATCAAAGTTATTATACACATTTAATGCAATCAAACTACTTGTAGATGTTATAACAAAAGAGGTTCTTTTAGTTTGTTATATTAAGGTAGTGGAGAAATAATAACTTCAGACAATTTTTATATTTTATACAATTATAAAATTTGTTGCCCACCTTATTATTATTCTACAGTCTGAGCACGTCCGTTTCTGTCCGTACTTTGGACAGATTATATTCTCTTTGTCGTAGAAATTACGTCTTCAAAAATTAGTTACCGCTTTTTGGCTAGACTGAGGGAACACGCCCATCGACAAATTAACATTTCTGTTTGAATTTACAAAGTAACATGCCTTTGAACCGATGATAGCTCAGTTGTTAGTGTGAATGGACGCCGCGTCAAGGGACATTAGTTCGAATATGACTACTATGACTACAATGAGCTTGAGCTTTCGATGAAGTTAAACATCGTAATTAAACCATAACATGGCTTTTTCTAATGCTCACCCTAATGTGTGGAAAATCTTAAGTCAACTTAAGTGGAAAATCTGCCGCCAAATACCAATAGATGTGTTCTGGCAGTTGCAATTGAGAGCCACTCCCTCCAGTAAGCTTAGCGTGCCTACTATTTTAGGCTACACCGTCACTTCACATCAAATGAGACTGTTGCCATTCCACTAAAATTAAAGAAAATGTAAGGTAATGTACTAATATTTCCTTAAAAATTAATTACCTCCAATCAGCTGAAATAATAACACAAAAAGGTACAGTTATATCTCTAATATTAATATTACTTTGGGCCGTCCTACGTCACATTCACAAAATTATTGACCTTAAAAAACGAATCTCATATAAATCAACTTAATACGCTATCATACATAAAAAAATTGTTTATAACCAAATTCATAGAAAGGTTTTCGCTGGAAACTCTTGTTTATGACCAATTTTTGCCTCTGTTTAATAATGCAAAAGTAAATTAAAGGTTTATTATTACGTGAGGGCGGCGCGCGCAGCACACTGTTCGCTTAGCTTCGCTTCGCTTAATACTTCGGCTTAAGTCTAAAACGACCGAATAGGGACAAGCGATTAGTTAAAACACAGCGTTGCAGTTTTATAATTAAAACTAATCGGGTTTAACTACTAACGTCCTGGCTACAACATTGTGGTCCTTGGTTTAAAGCTTTATTTAATTACTAAATTATTTTATAAAATGTCTAGCCTTTTACAGTTGTATGGCAAATTTTGTATACTGTTCTTTTTTAACAATAGCGTGGTAAAGTGGCGGCATTTTATGTATCTAATTTTGCATCAGACTTAGTAACTAAAACCTTCATTGAATGACTAAAACGTTATCCTAAAATAGAAATTTAAAGAAAGCGTTTACTGTGAAGATGTAATCTTCTAACAATGATTTTCTAGATTAAAGTTTGTATGGGAAATAATTTATTTCGTATTAGATACATGAAACGTGGTATCGATAATTTTTTTTTATTACGATATATTTATTACGATATGTTACGATACGTTTTTTTTTTTACCTATGTAGGTGAA
Organism: Actias luna; assembly: GCA_039707435.1. Lineage (NCBI taxonomy): Eukaryota > Metazoa > Arthropoda > Insecta > Lepidoptera > Saturniidae > Actias > Actias luna. Next base: position 6,303,872 of record JAZHAC010000006.1, on the reverse strand, counting down.
GAGATAAATGTTATTATCATCATATTTCATACTAATATTATAAATGTGCAAGTCAGTTTGTTTGCTTGTTACGCTTTAACGTCTAAACCGCTGGATTATGATTATGATAGATATATAAAGATAAATGAGAACTTGGAGGTGGTGGATACACTACTTTTTCTCGCGAAAACCCTATTGAAAATGCAGTAAAGAGAGGGATAAACTTTGTATGAAACTTTTCATTGCGTCATCCGATTTGTTTGACAAAATCATTATTAACACGAGCGAAGCCGTACGTAAAATCTAGTAAAGTCTAAATCTAGCACCAGAGCAACCACGAAAAGAAAGCAATTATTTGAATGTATTTGAACATGCATCGAGTACCTTTATTTTTGGATAGGTAAAAGATTACGATATGCGTGATTACGTAATTCTTGTCTTCCTAAACGACTTAATCTAATTGGATGGGTCACATGAACAGTTCTTATCTGTAGTAGGGCTCGGTAGGTGGCGCTGTGTTCAGTATTCAAGTAGATCACTAATATTTGATCACTAAAATCGCGAATAAACAATTAAACGATAGATACGAGCATATTTTTACATGAAACGGTTTGGTAATTCTTAATTCTATCAAATAATGGTGTATTTCCTTTATTTATACATGTATAAGCGAAGTACCCACCTACTAACTCATAGCGATATCTCAAAAACTACCATAGCTATAGGTTTAAAATTTTCTATGGAGAATTTACGATCACGGGCGGTTAAAAGAAAAACAGGAACATAATCGGGAGAATTAGCTAATGTATGTATGTATTTGACATACTACTTCTGAATAATATAAATTCATTACATTTTAATTGAAAAATCGCCATCGTCAGTCACTTAGATCAAAAGTAACCGTAACATCGCTACTTGATTTATCGCTCGCAACGCCACGCTAACTTATTACGAGCGTTTATGTTGGGTGAATATGGTACCAGATCATGTATATGGCTTTATATGTAATACATAAAACATTTATGTACTCACATAAATCAATGCCGAAATGTCGCGACAGCGAGTCGACCAACTTACAACAAATGTGTATATATAACTCAACTGGACTTTTAGCGGCTTATTTCTTGTAACTGTCGAAACTCCAAACCATATTAACAACATTACTACACTTTTTTTACTAGAAATAATTGCGTTTAAATATAGTAATTTGTAATATGAATATGATGGTTATAGTATATGTTTGTAGTATTATAATATTTATTTAAGTTTTATAAATATATTATTTTTTAATTCTATTTATTATATTAGAGCTCTAATGTATGAACGAAATTAAATTCACTGTTAAGGTGGATTTTAGGAGAAACGTCGAAAAAGTCAAGGGTAATAGTTAAACTTATAACTATTGATCCTTTACCACTTCAGTGCAAAAGACGGATTATAGTAAATTATAATCATCGATACAAAGTATATGGACCATTTTATTTTCCATTTTTCCATTAGAAAAAGCCCTACCACCATACCATGATTTTATCACGATTTTATCTCTCACCGACAGCTCAAGCTCATTTTTAGTGGATTCGAACTCGTTTCTCTTGACGCAGCATCCTTACACACTACCAACTGTGCTATCGTCACTTTATTCGGATATAATATTATACTTCAGTGAAGTAGTATTACTTATATTATATTATTGTTATTATGAGTGCTTACTAATCACTCTTAGTTACTAGGTGTTAGTTTATTTAGTTATAATTTTATTTAAAAAAAGGTATACAGTTGGTGGGTTCGATATTTTGGCCGCACCCAATCAATTTAGCTAGAAACCGTTCCTGCCTTTATATTAGATTGGTTATATTTTTACCAAATTATAGTTATTTGCCACGTTGATGACTAAACAAATATATGAAATAATACAATGATAGCCTAGGAGTACCTTAATCTAACTAAACTGATTCACAGAATGCTAACACCGTGATGCAACCATGGCACGGTTGTACAGCATTTTCAAACGCTTTTCTTGTTAGCTAGATTTAGAGTGTCTCTTAAGTGATATCATCACCTAACATTACATTAAATTATGACCATTTAAATGTCCGGTTAGGCGAAAAATATCCACTGATAGACATATACGTCGTCTGAAAATCGTTACAGTAATTGTGTCTGAATGACTCACGACCATCGTACACCAGTTTCACCATTCTCCGTAATGACATGCTTAAGCGTATATCATTCTACAGCTAGCAAGTCTATATCCAGTCATTAATTAGGATGGTAGACCGCCTATAATTAATTATCGAACTCTGTGTTTAGTTTATGGTCTATTCTTACAATCATCACAGTGACGTCACACTGCCTGTCTTGAATATAAAAAACTATACACCTATGTGTATATTATGTACCTTATCTTATTTCTTCTTCAAATGTAAAATAGTTTCGATGATAATAGCTACACTTATAAATACCTGGCCATGCGTAACAATATAATATATTATTCCTCTAAAACTTTTCGTTAGGAGCTCTTCAGTTTACAAAATTCAAGGCACCATTCTAATTTTGTATTCTACGTGAATGAATAAAGGGCCGCTCTTTTAACGATCTCTTTTATTATAGTTTTTGTAGCTTACGTAAAAATACTTATGTAATATTGAATAAAAAGTCATACACCTACGAAAGGTTTTTATATATAGCTTAATCAATATTGTGAATTAAGATCAAGGTTGAAATATATATTGTTCCCGATCCATTAACTTGGCAAGGATTTTGCGAAGAATTCATATCGAAAGAAAATAAATTGCTTCCCCCGTTCTCCAGTTTCATTTTATTTTATTTTTTAAATTCCCTTGAGAATAAATTATTGTCTAATAATAACAAAACATAGAAAAAGTTATAAACAACAGGAACAACGTCTATTAGTTGGAAATAAAAATATAATATTGATTATTGATTTCGTTAATAAAATAAAAGGTAATGAAGTATATCATAGGAAATCCATAGTTTATTTTCTATTTTGTTTAAATTTTTCTTACTTTATAGAGTTAGCGTTATGACCACAATCTTCTTACCTGATGTTAAGTTCAGCCTTGTGGAGAGACTGGATTTCAAATGCAACTGCCGGAACGAATCTATAGATATTTGATTAATCCAGGAGAATACTCTATAATTATGATCGTATAAAACTTCAACAAATTACCAAAATGATAATTTGCTTTTAAACGGAAGAAATTTATTTCAGCGCTTTTATCCAAATTAATACATGGGAACAGAGTTTACCACTAGCTATAAACAATCCCTTGATGTTTCTACAGCCCGTTTGACAGGCACAAGCCTGAAATAATGGGCGGAATTTAATGCCATAGATCAGAACATAACTATTAAAGAGACGGGAGAATCCAGAAGTCCTACAGTTTTAAGGCCGGTTTTTGCATATTCAATGTAACTCGAGCTAGTTCAATAACTGTATCAAATAGCTGTTTTAAATAATAAATATGCTTAGTCAAATCTTCAATATTATTTATATTCTCCGGAACCTTTTTTTTAGAAACATACTTAGTTTTTTTTAGAAAGAGTATTACAACAGTCATAATAGATTATTTATTCATTTCTTTCATTTCATTCATTTATTCAGATATATGAATTAAATACAAACATACTTAACAAACATAAATATCATATAAAACTTGTATTCCTTGCAAAGTTATTCTTCTACTGCATTAACATCAGCAAGATCCTCAGCTGAGACATCTATTTCGCCTTCCGTTGCTGATCTTTCTGGTGAAACATCAGTTTGTAAAATAACTTCTTGTGGTACATCTACTATAGTTTCGGTTATAGATTCAGGAAGAGTTTCTTCAATTTCTTGTATTTCTGATGTGACAGCAGCTATACTCTTTTTACTTTGTATTTCTTTCTTGTGTGGCTCTAGATCTATTTCTGCAGGTGCTGGCAATGTTTCGGTTGATATTTCTACCGGTGTTTCGGCTGGTGGTGGCGGAAGTCTTTTCATAGTGGATACTGCTTCCTCTTTCTTCGTTACTTTTCCTTTTTTTTGTTTTCTTTCTAAAGGCAAATAAAGCTTATACTCCTGCGGAAGCTCCTCTTCACCATACAATCTTTCACTAAAGTAAATTCGTCGTAGTCGAGCATTTGCATGTACTTGAATGCGAAGTGTTTCTATAAATTGTGTACCGTAAGCTCTCCTTGTGAAATCGGCCAAGTTGAACTGTATTTGATTCCAACCACCTGATAGACCAATTGGCATACTTGTACAGAAGGGCTTGATTTTTGTTGTAGACTGGAAATTAGAAATTCTGAAACGTCTTCGCATTTTCTTGTCGTCGAGTACTGTAATTTCGAATGAAAAATATCTCTTTAAATTTTTAACTATCATAACGAGAAAGGGAAGTTTGATACCCAAAACTTGATTGTTTTTCGGACATCTTATGAAAGTTGTTGCGACGTTAGTGCTAACAATCTCAAGAACTATAGAGTTTACTTCGTTATCTGTAATCCTTTTAATGTGTCCATTCTGAACTTCCATATCCCATATAGCTAGAGGATTAGACCCACAACTATAAAATATTGACAATAAACCATGTTGATATGAATTTTTAAACATTTTAAATTAAGTTAATCAATTATTATTAACTTATCGTGCCTAACAAATAAATCTATGAGATATAAATTATGACAGCGATTATGACAGTGAAGTCACATATTTATATATGCCAGTAGTACGTTTTCTAATAAAATAAAACTTTTTATATACAAGTATTTAATATTAGCTTTTGACACGTTAAAAACAAATCGGATGCTACAATAAAAGTTTCAAAATATATACCCTTCTTCCAATAAGGTTTTCGCAACAAAAATTAGGCTAGGTCCAGGTATCTCTATATAAAAATTCATCATAATCGATTCAGCGGCTTAGGCGTGAAAGCGTAAAAAACAAACTCACATTCGCATTTCTAATATTACTATAGATAAAGCTCGGATTATGATAAAAGATATCTTTATCCAATTTACGATACATGACACGATTAATATACTGGTGACTATTTTAAACTAATTATTTTATTTATATATATTAAATAATTTAAGTACAAATTCAGATTTTTTATTATTATTTAGTAGACAATATGACATCAATTAGAAGCTTCAACTGCTTATTCAGTTGGGGGTTCTGTATCAACAGGAGCTTTTGGTGAGTCATCTTTGGCTAAAAGAAACGACTTACTTCCGACAGCTATTTTTGATGAAGTATTTTCAGCTGAAGGAAGGCGTTCTGTTTCAGCAAGTGTCTTTGTAAAAGCGTCTTCAGTTGAAAGGGGTGGTTCTGTTTCAACTAGTGGTTTGTCTTCTTCAACAGCTTCATCTATTTGTGGATTAATTTCTTCCACAGGTATTTGTAACTCTATCACTAGATCATCCTGCGGTACAATAGGTTCTATAGCTTCAACAGACATAGCTATTTCTTTTCCGATGGATGTGTAAACTTCCTTTTCTTCATCAATTTTATCTTTAGATGTTTTTGGTTCAGAAATAGAAGGTTTTTCAAAAGATCCTTTCGAAATTATTCTAGCCAATTCTACTACACTTTTTTTAGCGTCATCTATTTTTAATATTTGCTGTGAAGCCGACACATTTTGTTCTTTTTGAGTTTCAATTGCTTTCTCTTTTGTTCCTTTTGAGGCTAAAGGAAAAAACAATTTGTATTCAGGTGGTAGTTGATCTTCTGGAATTAACCGCTCTGTGAAATATACTCTTCGTAAACGTATATTGGCATTAATTTTTAATTTCTGCACTTCAACAAATTGTTTTTTGTAAGCACGTCTTGTGAATTCTGCTAAATTAAACTGAATCTGGTTCCATCCTTCAGAAAGACCGATAGGCATAACGGTACACAATGGTAATATTTGAGTTGTGCTTTGAAAATTTGACACGCGAAATCTCCTTCTAGTGCCTGTTTCATCAAGTATTGTTACTTCGAAGCTAAAATATTTCTTCAAATTTTTTACTATCATAACTAAGAACGGCATAGTTATTCCTAAAACGGCCTTACCTTTCGGACAAATCATATAGGTTGTGCTTACATTAGTTCCACCTATTTCTAATACCATAGATTTTATATCTTGGTCTAAGAATCTGCTGATATAGCCATCTTGAGTATGAGTTTCCCATATATTTAAGGGTTTTGAACCAACACTGAAGAAAATAGTCAACATACCACGTTGATATGCATTACGATACATTTTAAAGAATTATACGTACTATAGGTTGTGAGCCTATTGGGCTTTTTGTCGTGTCGTATTTTAATGTTACAGGCTACGTTTGACACTTTTTTTAAATGTACAGTTTTTGTATCATCTTTTATTTGAAGTTGACAAGAAGTTCTTTTTGTATGCCAAAAAGAGTATTTAAACATGATGAAAATGGAGAAAAAAATATTATTAGTACTACATCTATCAATTAACTCCATAGTAGCAAAAGTGAATAGACAAGAATTAAATAGAAATAATGTCATTATTTGGAAACGATAATATATTAAAATTAAATGGTATGAAGTTTGTCGCGTCAGATTGTTTATTAAAAAAATGATATCCAAAAATAGAATAAAAGTTAGAAAAAGATGGCTTAAACTGCTAATTATTCGGTTAACGTTAACACTTACAGAATGTCTAAGAAAAATTTTTTACAAAGTCAATTCTCTCTTATAACAATACCAACGTTCATTGATTCGTCAATGTGTTTCGGGAGTGTATTGTTATCAAGTATGCGAGGCCAAATTCAAACTGGAAAGCACTTTAGCTGCGGCGCCGGCGGAAATTAGCGTTTTTGCCAACACCCTCGCTTTTATCACGAATTCGACTACGATTTAACGAGAGCATGTCCTTGCGAATGCTTCAGTAATATATATCGGAATATAACAAAGATATACATTGCATACCATAGTTTACTTGGGGACTTTTACTTACGATATATATCAAAATCGAAAAATATCAAAACTCTATAACATGTAAACACAAAAGAATTTCTCTAGGAATACGTAAAATAAAAGTTTTAAAAGAAAAGGCTCGCTTTCCTAGTGATTTATCTACACATTTGTCATCCTCGACACTAAGAAAATATGTCACGCAAACCCACAAGTAACGTTCACACACGAACCGTAACGAATATAGCATTTTTGTCGTCTTTAAATCACGTGACTTTTACACTATGCGGGGTGTCCCTCAGAGACTGGCGCACACTAACAAAAAACACAAAGAGCTCGGAACAAAGAGGGAAAAATGAGAAAGTGCCTTTCGACTGTCACGATAAGGAGTGCAAGGGCGTGTTTTGCGCGTTGTTATTGCATCTACTAAGGCGATGTCGAGCGTCTTATCCGTATTATTTTTTTCCTACCAGAATGTTCTGTAGCACGATGTGTTTTTATATCTGTAAAGGGGAGCCAACATGTTACGCAGTTAAGATATCATGACGATTTTTCGAGATTAATGGCGCAGAAAACGCGAAGTCGATAACGTTAACGGCTGTCGGAAAGGAATAAATGAATTAGATTTATTTGGGAGCAACGTTTTCTGCGAAGATCTCAGGATCATTTTTTTCCTACGTAGGTCGGTATATACTTAACACGACGCAAATGAAACTTTCGCACATACAAAACTTTGTAGCTAAATTCAGCTAATAATCCTTACTAATAATATAAAGGCGAGAGTGAGTTTGTTTGCTTGTTTGTTACGCATTCACGCCTAAGCCGCCGAATCGACTATGATGAATTTTGGTATAGATATATATGGAATCTTGGAAACGGTGATAGGCTACTTTTTCTCTCGGAAAACTTATCGGAACTGGGGTAAAGAGAGGGTTAACATTTGTATGAAACATATTATTACGTCATCCAAATTGTTTAACGAAATTAATATCAACGATAGCTAAGCCGCAGGTAAAAGATAGTAAATTAATAAATCTTCTTATTACTTATTTAATTATATTATTGTAATCGATTTTTCTTTAAATAAGCTCTGCTTATGTAGGCATTTCTACTAATGACAACTGTGACTGACACATATTAAATCGAGATCCTGGTGAGAAACGGAAACTTTTTATTGTATTTTTCTTCTTGGATCTACGTTTGAAAATGTTTGCGATACGTCCACAATTTTAGAAAAAATTTCTTTACTTTTTTCACGTTTTCTTAGTTTGTGAATATTGAATGAGAATGGGACGTTACGCTAGGTTATGTGACGCTCGTTTGAGTAAAGTTGGCTTAAGTCGACTAAGGGAGCCATAGAGATAGCGTTACATGAGACAGCATGACGCATTAGTGACATTAAGTACCGACATAAACTTTACCTTGTTAAACTTATCACTTTTGTCGTATGGTTTTAAGAATACATGATTGAAGCGATAATAGCTCCGTTTAGTAATGTGTACGGACTCCGCGTCAATGAACGTGAGTTAGATTCCTGGAATGACCCTGAGCTTTCGGTGAATGAAAATATCGTGATGAAACCATAGCATGATGTTAGTGCTATTTCTAATGCTCGCCTGGCTAGTTACCGCCTTTCAGTTAAAAGTCTGCCACCAAATACATATAGGTGTTTTGCGGCAGTTGCTCTTGGGAGCCAGTTTCTCCACTAGGCCTAGCGTGTCAATAACCTCGAACCACATCGTCACTTAACATTATAAATCGCACAAGTTTGTTTGTTTGAACGCGCTAATTTTAGAAACTAGCAGTCGGTTTACAAAAATTATCTTTGTGTTTGTCAGAGTGATCATTGAGTACGGCTTTAGGCAATTTACGCTACCACCAATAAGAGCAAAGCTACAAAAAAAAAACCGAAAAAATTATGGCCGCAGTCTCACCCGATTATATGGCCCAAGATGGTGGAAGCCCAATAGAAATACTGACTGTCAAGTGCAACTACTGTAACGTATAGGTGTTTGGCGGCAGAGTTTCAACTTGAGGGTGGTAGCTAGCTAGACAGACATTAGAAAATATCTAACTACCATGCACGCGGGCGAAGTAATATATACTGACTTTCTTTTATACAAATACAGTAATATTTTTTAGTTTTTAAGACTCTGTTAATAAGTCTAATTAAAATAATAAGCGTTATATAACATAAAGTCCGCCATTCAATTGTGCTCGGTGTATTTACAAAGCTCATTGCTCGGAGCAACGAAGCGTGGTATGCATAATGTATTGAATGGTATGCGATTCAGACGAAGCTTTGTCTGCGTTATTTACAACCGACCCGTGTATTCACCCGGAAATTGGATTTGTAAAATAAGACAGTGTGTAAATAATCTTTATCTAAAACATATCTTTCCGGGATCGTATAACTTAGGATGTGTTACGTCACCGCTGTGGGAGATTTGTTGTAGTGTGTAGTGTGGGAGAGTAGTGGGAGATCTCTGACATTAATAGGCTCGTAGCATAATATGTCTGTTTGTATGTTCTAATTATAGTCTTTTTTATATCGATTTTAGGTTTACCATTATGGCTACAATCTCTACATGGTGATAAGTGACCATGAAGCCTAAGACGGTGGACACGTTAAACCTTTGACTTTCAAGTACAACTGCTGGAACACACCTATGAGTATTTGGCGGCAGATTTTCAACTTAAGTGTGATAGCTAACCAGGCTAATGCAGGAGGCTTATTGCAGGGATTCAAACCCACGTCCTTTGACTCAGCTTCTGTACACGCTACCACTGAGTTTCAATTGTTTAAATATATTATAATATACATTTTATATGAATTTTAAAAAAATGTACAAATCAATCAGTCATTGATAAAAATGGAACCGTAATTCATTATTTCTTGAAATTTAGAGTATTTAATAAAAACTTTACCTCTGTAATCATTACATTTTTTTTTTATTTTATTAATTATTAGACAGTTTATTATTATGGTTTGTATTGTATTTGATATTTGCTTTATAAGCGTTAGCAATTAATGTTTTAATTTAACATACTCGTGAAATATATATTTTGAGGATATTCTTGTTAAGGTGGGAAAAACCGTTTCCAAAACTTTTTTATTTATAACCCAGAAGCTCGTCAATAGCTACTGAAGGAAAAAAAAAGAAATTGAGTTGACAAACGGAAGAAAAAAATAAACTGTTGTTGTGACTTTGTCTATTTATATATAGAAATTGTTTTACCATTTCATTTTTTTTTTTTTGGTTAAGGTTTAGCGTTATGGCCACAATCTCACCTGATCTTAAGTGACGATACGGCCCAAGTTGGTAGACATGCTAAATCTGTGAAGGGACTGGCTCTTAAAAAATATCGTTTTAAGATATAGATTGTATAAAGTACAATAATTTAATTGAAAGTACCATAATTTTACAGCTTTGGTACGGTACAGCTCTATTATAATAGCAATTTTTCATGGGTTTGCATATTGATATGTATATTCTTTTACCTTTATTTATTATCTCAGTAATCCTATTACATTTTTTTCTTCTTGTAAAATTGTTGTACGTTTTATAATTACATGTATTTTATTTTTCAAAAGCAATAAAGTAACAATTATTCAAATGAAAAGTCCTTCTTACAACTCGTGGGGTAACTATAATAATGCTAATTAAGGGTAAACATATGTCTCTTGTCCTAATACTCTTAGCTAACAATTACCGGTAAACACGATTCTAGCGATATTTTTTCCGGCCCGTTGACACTGGCGCTTAAGTTACGGTTCAAAATAATCGTCGTCGCTTCAGTGCCCAGTCCGGGACAATGTATCGAAATTAATATCCGGGTAGTGGGAGCCAGCGAACAATTTGTCCAGCCGGAATGCGGATAATTAAACGGGCCTGCAGCCGTTTCCTAGCTTACATGAAGCTGAAAATATATTTCGTTGTGCCTAGTATAAATTTCATTGCCGCTTTTGTTTCAAACTGCAATATGTTGTAACGTATTTACATTTTATCACCAAAATTGCAATGTTTAATTACTGCAAAACTGTCTATTTAATTATTTATAGAACATTGAAAATAATTTATAATAATTTTAAATATCAAAAATGTACATGAGATTTTAAAATATATGCGTAAATCATGTTTTATTATGATAATCTAATAGGAATTTTATTATGTTCTTTATATATAAGAATCTTAATTGCGTCTGTCAGTGATGGTGATGCTTATAAACTAAATAACTGAGGTCATATTTGAGGTAATATTTATAAATATGTATATCGCTTTTATCGAGACTTTGCTTTATATCTATTTTATAGTTTTATAAGTGAGCTGTAGTTAATTTATTAAGTGTCTGAAAGGTCGGAACAAAATGTACCAGAGTCAGCTTGAAAAATATATATGAATATGATCATTACAATTGATCAATTTTACTTGAAGCTTATTCCATTATACATTAGTATAAGATTAGTATAATAATAGAAATGAATTATAGGTCATAAAAAACGAGGCTACGTCCCGTGTGCATATTTACTATAGATTCATTTTAATTAGATTTCTGATGAAATAAAATGTCTAATCATGAAAAAATTACATTATACACACATAACAAAATTTACAAATATAATATACACACAATCCCAATCTTATATTACATTATTGCCCAAAAGCGCTTCATGAGTGTGGGCCCAGTTAAATTAGCAAATCAAACATTTCACGGTTTTATAGTTTAAGAAAACACCATAATATATAACTAAAATAGAGTTTTATAGTTATATTTACAATGCATACAAATTTCCACTCCATAACAAATAGCAATTCTTAAATATTTCTCAAATCTAATATGTGTATTGTCACATGCCAATTTACGAGACAAAAACAGAAGATAGTAATTCCGTAGGAATTACATTAAAACAATGATAACTTGAATAGTAACCCGTTTAACCTCTCCAGCGAATAAATCCAAGTTTACTAGCGCAAAAAATATACAGAATAAAATCTCGAATATTTACTAAGTAACAATAAACGACGCTCTACTTCGTGATCGACTCAAAACTAATGCCATCGTAGCAGTTAGTATCACAATGCGAAAGCGAAATAAGCTGCGATTCCCTTGACTCAGAAAGTTAATAAGCTTATTTTTATTGAACGTTTCGATTTTCTACGTTTAAAATATTTCAATAATACGGATATTAAGCTACGTTGTGTTTAATTTCTGTAATTATGCTTCAGTACATTAGTATCGCATTGTAGTATTTATTGATATTTGATATTACGATTGAATGAATTTGAATACTTTGGTTTTAATTTCTACACTAGTTTATTTTCAAGTTGGCCTTGAAAGTTATCTTTTGTAAGCCACCGATTAAAGGATGATGACTCAGATATTCTCAGATTATGTATATATTGTTCGTGAAAAAGCAAACATACTTACTAATTTAAATTTACAAGTATAATAACCGTGTTCATTCTTAACAACCTATACCTACACGGGAGCGTCTTGTATGCCGAGATACAAAAGCGACATCATGCACACCGACCTTGTTAAACATTTAAATGTCCATTTTTATGGTAACTTAAACCTAAATATTGGATTATTTACTTTGGCTTTCGTTACTTTGATCAGTAATCAGCTCTATAATTCCTACAAGTATAGCAGTATAGGGCATTGTGATGAGTTTGTAAGATAATTATGTTCATGTATTTTCTATTCTAGGTTTAACATTTGAATGTTTTCTTAACTGATGTGGTTTAAGATAATGCTAAGCCTAGTGAGAAACTGAGTATAAAGTGCTACTGCCAGAACATAGTTATAGAAATCATAGAAGAAAAAGAAGAACATTTATTTCGAGAATGATGAATACGCAATGCACACGGTGTAAATACACAAATGTATAGCATCAGCAATAACAATATATGTTATAGAAACATAATGTTATAAACTAAAGCCTAATACAAAATGGAAAAAAGGACTTAAACTATGTAGTAATAATAATAAGAATAATTTATACGCGACATTAGTAAAATACCAATATCATGCAATGTTTTAATGAGCTAACATATATGTATTACCATAAAGAAAGTAGTTCCGGAATTAAATGTGAAGTAATTAAAGTCACTATACCTACGCACAATACAGAAATGGGATAAACCCTTTATATAGCCACAGCTAAGTGAATCGGTTATCGACCCAGGACCCGAAAGCATAACTGTTAACTCAGTATACCTTGCGATTTACTTGAAATTTATTTTAACACTCAAACTTTAACTATATTGATGATGCATGTTAATTGTAAAAGATAACTTAGCTTAAAAACGGTGGTTATGTTAAAATAAAAATTGGCACATTTGTGTGGATAATTATTTATGCCTTTCACTTTTAACAATCAAACTCAAACAACTTTTCATATTCATGTATTTCTAAATAAAACTAAACAAAAAATATATATTTTCTATTGATTTACCACTGATATTACTAACAAAAGTAAAATAACTGTGGTACCTTCATTTAACGCGGTAGATTCTACACTTCTTTTTTAACTTCATAATTCCTATAAATTTCAACATTTACTAAAGATAATTGAGGTCAGTCTACTTATTATATTTATGTATACTTTATAGGTTTACCTGTTTAACTACAACTTCACTTGCGATTATGTGATAATAGAGCTTAAAGTGACATGGGAAGTCTAGTGACGGACTTAGTTCTCCTACATATCAGAATAGGTAAATACCAACATATTTCCTAATCGAAAGTGATATTTTTTCATGCAGATTCATTACAACATTTTCCTTCACCGAAAGGTCAATCTCGTTGTAAGATTTGAACGAACTTGATACACACAATGTTCGAACACGATTCTGCTGAGTCATCATCATAACGATTCTTGAAAACTTGAACACTTGTAAACTTACTCAACGACCTGTGAAAACAACTATTATAAAAGTTTTCTGAGATATAAAATTGGTATCGAGATTATACGTCAGATAACTACATTAACCAGATGTGTCTGAAGAGTAACCGAAACTGGCATTGTGAAGGTCATATCTGATGTAGCACTGACTACTTTTAGACTAGAAAGTTTTTCAATGAAGACAGTGACTTTCTTGACATATTGCAGTACAGTCTTAAGCAAGATTTGTGTAGAGTTAGTTACACGGTAAAGTGAGCGTAAGGTCGCTCATAGTGTGTACAGTACTATGTATACAAATAAATAAAATTGAACTGTCTTTTTTAATGTTAAAATAACAGCTCTTTACTAAATGCGTATGAAGGTATAGTACTTATATAAAAAAAAAAAAACATTTTTTTAATGTATTTTGTATGTTTGGTCCGGCTGATAGATAGACTGATTTTGACGGGACTTTCGCTGACATATAGCTGATGTTATAAGGGGTAATTCAGGCTACTTTTACATTAGCTAAAATATTAAGGTTCCGCGATAACCAAAAAACAGTTTCGCGCGAACGAAGTCGCGGGCACATCTAGTTAACTATAAACTAGTGATGATGATATGAATTTGCATAATGGTAGGGCTTTTTCTAATGCCCGCCTGGCTAGCTACCACCCTCAAATTGTAAACCTGCCGCCAAATACCAATAGGTGTGTTTCGGCAGCTGTACTTGAGAGCCAGTCCCTCCACAGGTGTAACGTGTCTACCAACTTGGGCCGTATCGTCACTTGAGATTAGGTGAGATTATGGCCATAATGCTAAACCTTAAGTATAAAAAAAAAAGTTATGATAGTTATAAACTGAGAGATAGCCAATCCATCTGCGATCATCATTTTTATGCCGACTGCTGTATATATATTTATTTACTTTAAGTTTAAAAGAACCATTCTAGTAAAAAAATAACATACTAGCCGAGAACCGGTAACACACTTTCACGATACGGCAAAGATAAGTATATGCAAACATTTTAGTTCGTGTGGAGATGGAGATTACCGGTAAATTGTCTCTGAATTTTGGCTAATATGGCAGATGAAACAAACGAACAACAATATTGTTAAAATGTAACTTCGTCCAGATAATTGAGAATAGGGTCTATAGAGTCACAAGTCTTAGGAAAAATCGCTAAATGTTTCTTTATACAACATTTTATAGAGATGGACTTTATTTGAGGACTATAGGTCTCATACACTCATAGTGATGATGATATGAATTTTTGTAATAAAAATAAAATTTGTAACGTAGTGCAATTACCGAATCAAGGTTAATTTGTAATAAACGCACTACAGCGTATAATCTAATGGCATGTGAGGGTCTATGGAAATCCGTCGGATATGTGTAATTGTTAGTTTGGGCGGAATGAGGAGGGTTCCCTGTAAAATAGACAGATTTTGATACCGGGTAGAGTTAGGTTCTATTGGGTAGAATTAATTGAGGTGTCGAATTTACTTTAAATTTATTACTCCATTATCACAATCTCAAATTAAATTAATTGTCATATGTTTGTTTATGAAATCAAATTATGTATCCCAAACAATATATTTCATACTTTGATACATTTCTATTCTTTATTAAAATGTATTTTTGTCTACATGTCCACTATGTTTTTGTTTTTAAATTAATATTATGGTACCAAACAATTGTATGTTATTTATTTTTATCTACATATTTCGGATACAAATAAAACACGAATGTTTAAATTTCCATTTATAAATACATATTTTTTAACAAAGAATTGCATGCAATTTCAAATGTTTTTTCTCTCAACATAAATGATTCTATCGAATCCGATATTTTATTTAAAATATTACACATTGATAATTCCGAAATAATATTATTATGAGCGAACCGAAATGTTAACAAAGACTGGTTGCAGTTCCTAGTAAATTTAACGGAAGCTTACATCGTAACCGTATTTACTTACTTTAACTATCATTTAAAAATGCAGTAACCATTCGGAAGGTTTCAATAAACCTTAAGTGTGAATATAAACCAGCATAATAGCGCCGTATGGGGTGTTTACAGCCACCACTTAGGAACACTAATGGAGCGCGTGCACTTTATTGTTGAAAATTGCATTTGGCGAATGGAAATTCCGAGACTTATTTTGTCTCCACGGTTCTTCCTTTGGGACGTGCTTTATAAATGCCCCTCGTGCAACTATTATGCTGTTAAAGTGTTCTTTATGCGCTATTTAGTTACCCAATAAGAGTATTGTTGAATTAGAGTGCATTATAGTAAATAGGGAAAGAAACAAAATAATTAAACAATCTTTTGAACTTATTATATATCTTTCTATTTTCACTAATTCGCAATACGTATACGAATATCTGAATTTAAAGTTTTGATAATAATACTATTATATAAATAAAAACATATTCTTAATTTATTCATACTTAGTACTATTTTATTTATTTTTTTACACATCGTTGCTACTCTATTGACTATATTAAAAACCACGTGGTGGAACTGTCTAGAGAATTAAAGAATTTTGTTTAAATGTTGCTAAAGTTTTATTTTCAAATACATACTGTTTCGTATAATAATAGCATCCCAGGACGACAGCACTCTACCTGGTACAATACAGGTCGTAATTCAAAAACAAATTTGGCCATTAAGATACTGGTAATCCATCGATGATTGCCCTACCGGCCCTTCCCGACCTGCAAATGTGTTTTCAACTAAATATATCAATCTTTACATGTCTAAATCAGTGTCATTGTGACAAATTTATCATTATGTGCTTGTGATCCAGATTGGTACAGAATTATTTCATCACGCCACTATAATGTATGACACAGGCGCTCTAGCTGGGCTCGATTATTATCATACAGCATTGTTATTTATTAATGTTATTAAGTTTACAATATTACTTCAAAACTATGTTATTTTATATTACCTACTAGAAGATTTTATTTGTGGTGAGTATTAACAAAGTAAATAGTCTTCAGAACACTAATTACTCAGACTACAATTTGTTAAGTAAGAGATAATGTAGAATAATGGACTCTAGAAGTAAGAATAAATACTGAGAAGTAGATCCGCACTCAGAATTTGTAAAATACATTTACTTTTATTGAGACACATTTCGTTTGGAGAAACTTGAAATATATCGAATGCTTTGTGGTATATTATCTTTCTAAGCACGTAAACTAAGATTATCCTTTGTAACATACACTATTTTTTGCCTTACTACATATTATTATATTTTGTATTGCTACTTGCTTGTTTTTTAATCTATATTAATATTATAAACTGGAAGAATATGCTTGAACGCGCTTATCTTAGGAACCACTAGTGTCAAAAATTACTAGTTTAGTATTTTTTTGTATTTAATAAAATAATAACTGAGGAAGGCTTTAGGTTATTTAATATCACGGTAACAACAATAAAAGAAAAACTGTATTGAAAAAAGTTACAAAAACGGGTGAAAAATAATTTTAGATCCACGCGAACGAAGTCGCAGGCACAGTTAGTACATTATAAAAATATCCTTTTTTTATAGTTAAGGTTTAGAGTTATGACCATAATATCACCTGATCTTAAATGACGATACGGCCCAAGTTGGTAGACACGCTAAACCTGTAGATGAACTGGCTCTTAAGTGCAACTGCCGGAACACACCTATTGGTATTTGGCGGCAGATTTTAAACATAAGGGTGGTAGCTAGCTAGGCGGGCATTAGAAAAAGCCCTACCACCATGCTATGGTTTCCTCACGATGTTTTCTTTCACCGAAAACTCAAGCTGATTGTAGGTAGATTCGAACTCACATCCCTTGACGAGAAGTCGTACAAACTACCACTGAGCTATCATCGCTTCAACCTTAATATCAACTTCTATATTAATTTTATATAGTGCTGTATACTACTCTTTTTGTCTAAATAATTTATTTAAATATTGTTTTAAGAGTCGTATAGTAACTTGAAAAAAGAAGTACACACATGTGATACTACACAAAGTAGTTTAAAAGCAAGACATAACTTTTGTTATTCATGGACAAATAAAACTGTCCTGACATAGATAAACCTATAAAGTAATAAAAGACAATAAAAACACAAAAGTATATTGCTTGAAATTGTAGATTACTAAAGAAAAAAAATCCATATAGGACTGCCAAGGAAAAAACATAATGATGTCTGCGCCAAAAGGCCGGCTTGCCCTCGTAAAGACGCCCCATATCTGTGTAAAATACCGCCACGCTATATCAGCACTAATGGCTTGCAAATAGCTCCGCCAATCGTCTTACACTCTTATATCATTCGCGAATCGTCCGTCTGCATTATTCAGTATTTTGCTTTTTAATATTCAGTCGACATATTTGAGTCTCCTTTCAATTTTTTCCTACGCCTCTCTCGTACCGGTGTGCGCGGAATTTTGAATGCTACTTATTGGTGTTGCCTGCCTAATCCCGACATATCACGTCTGATGACGGCTGGTACATTTTTTGTCAATATCTGTGAATTATTGTAAGCATTTTAATACATCCTAAGCGTAGTACACTTAATATGGTAATTTGAGCCTATTACTATTGCTACAGAGAATTAACTATAATATATTTGTTAAATGTTTATAATGGATTATTCAACACGTACAAACTTTTTTTATAGTATAGAAGAGGCTAATACCTATTTACACTTGTATATTAAATCGTAGTGTTATCTTTAGTTGGTACAACACTTTTGAATTAAATACTTCTTAGAATTTTAGAACAAAATGTTGTTTTCCCTTTCATATTGAGATACGTTTATACATACAGACTGTTATATTTATTTGACATCCATTGGTAACCGCTTCACTTGAAAACGACTAGTTAATTTTTGGCCTTTTATTTTGTAATATAATGTTCCGAACGGTTTTTTTTAAGTTCTACGGGAAATTCTGATAAAACTAAAATTGCTTTTTCTATATGATGTTTAATGAACTCAAGATCATAACTCGAGTTTCGAACCATACATATGTGAATATAGTTCTTGTATTTGTTATGGTCCTGTAAAAGTTTTCACAAGGTTTTCCGGACAACAAGCTGGGTAGGTGTCAATAAACGGATGAATTATTAATTACCAGAGGCAATACAACATCTATACGTGCCAACTAGTAGTAAATATACATAGTTTCTATAGATGACCAAATGTCATAATCTTATTTGATGTTACATGACGATACACGATCTGGTTCCATTCTAAATTTAGTGCATGAACTATCTTTAAATTCAATACAGCTACTAAAACATACCTATAAATGCATATAAATGAGTTAGTCATCAAATTATGGGTATTTGCATCGATGAAGGCGCCACCGGCAACTATAATTTACACTCCGAAAACTAAGTTAAGCCGATTAAAAAAAGAGAACGAAAGATGAATGTATGTCAGAACCGATCGATATAACTGCAGAACCGTTTTATTATCGACACTCCCGCATCGGGATAGAAATTGTTTTTGTTCGACATACGACGATATTTCATTATTATAACCGCGGTATCGGAGCTCCGGTTGACATGACAACGTATTTACGATGTTATTTATGTTCGGAAATTAATATCGTTATTGAGATAATGAAATTGTATTAATAACAATCATCCTGTAAATAGCTTTCTAGTAAGCAGAGCTTTTTCCTGTGGAAACATTTGGTATAAGATATTCTAAAGTACTGCATTCTAGCAATCTTCAAATTTAAATATATGTCTCCAATAATCTAAAATTTATTCTGACAGCTTTAATGTAATTTATAGAATTATTGTAATGTCCACAATCTCACCTAATGTTCAGTGACGATGTAACCGAAGATGGTGGGTACGCTAAACCTAATGGAGGAACTGGCTCTCAAGTGCAGCTGCCGGAACACACCTATACTGTTTGGCGACAGATTTTGAAGTTAAGGGTGGTAGCTAGCCAGGCGGACATTCGAGAAAGCCCTACCACCATGCTATAGTTTGATTTCGATGTTTTCCTTCATCGAAAGCTCAAACTCATTGCAGGTGGAGTCGAACTCACGTCCATTGACGCGATGTCTGTACACACTATCAACTGAGGTATCATCCCTTCAATCGGTTTACTTGACAACCAGTCAACCAAGGATTAGGTTTTAATTATATTTTAGGTTATATTGTCACTTGATATAGGTGTACAAACACTAACGACATATTTTTTAACAAAGGAAAAATGTAAGGCTTAACAAATCTTAAACTAAACTAATAATGATAACAATACTTTATGGATCATATTATACGACAGGGTTGTCTTAATGTACATCATGGTTGTTAGTCTTGTTCATCACCAAATCAACGCGTTTATTGCGTATTCAAAATCATCTTTATAGATATAAAATACCAAACACGTATTAAATGACGATAGTCATAGCTTATTATATCTTAGGGTTGAATAGGAATGTCTCATAGCGTTAGTACCAAATACTATCCGTAATGTTTGAACTGCAATAAATAAGTATTACAAATCGTTGTGTTTCATCCGCACTTGTAACTTCTGTATTTGAAAGCATTCAGAAATTTACACTCTCAGTCTATAGTGTCAGTAATTTAATACAAATTAATAAGTTCATAAAATATTCAAAAAGATAGTTATTCGTCTTGAGACTTCAATATTATATCTTCTCATAATATATGATTAGATTTTTAACCTAAAAGTACATTGTTAAAAAACACTTTCTTTATAAATTAGATTTAATGACTGTTGTCTGCCAATAAGAAATATATATTTTATTTCTTATATTTTGTTCTTCTCATTGCCCAGTTGAACGTAAACTTGTTCCAGCAACTTATTTATTCTGTTAACATTTACATTATCTTAAGTTAAATATGTTCGGTAAAGTTTATCTTTGTTGTTCCCATCAAACTCACTCTCGAGCACTTTCTTCTACTTATATATTCTTCGTATCAAATTCAAGAAAACCTTAACAATAAGAGTGTCGAGAGGACTTAAAAAATGATGCTGCCAATTTATTACATATGCAAGTATGTATTTGAAAATAAACACGTTAAAATTGATAATATAGTTTATATAGTTAGTATAATAGTTTACCGAGTTTATATACATGTATTTCCAAAAGTATGTACCGAGAAATCATGTTTAATAACTTTATTATGTTTCCTACATTATTTACTTATAAATTGATTACTGTTTTAAAATACGAACTTTCCATTTTAATATAATATAATATATAATATTAATTCAAGTAGCTTTACACTAGCTTTTACCTGCGGCTTTGCTCGTGTTAATTTTGATTTTGTCAAACAAATCGATGATGCAATAAAAACATTAATACTACGTTTATCCCTCTCTTTACCCCACTTCCAAAAAGTTTTTCGCGAGAAAAAGTATTCTAACGCTGTCTTTAGTTTCTCATCTATCTTTATACCAAAATTCATCATAATCGATTCAGTGATTAAGGCGTGAAAGCGTAACGAGCAAACAAACTCACTTGCGCATTTATGTAATTAGTAAGAATTCATATCAATAAATACTATAAAATATATAGATGATATAATTTAAATTCAACAGTACTCTTGTGAATGTTGAAAAATTACCCACACTTTAGTGATATGTTCATTTTGGTAGCTGTACCTAACATTACCCACTTCAACGACCGCCCACCAATAACTCACAAAGATAATGGCCGCATTTATTCTGACAGCGCAACCGACAAGCCACTTCCAGCAAGTTCCATTTTCGGTCTATAAATCAGTAGTTGGTCCATTCCGGCAGATTGCCTGCAGTTACCCTTGCACTTATTGCCGATTCCTCCAATCTCGACCCCATGACCCCCTCCGGCCCTCTGGCTGCGTCTGTCCCCCCGGGCTCGAAGTCTCCTCGTTAATACGACCGCTTCATTTGTTTGGATTTACCGAATTGTTCGGACGTTGAACTTCAGGGTAGGGGCAACTTAGCCGAATAACCAATGGCGTATCATGAAATATCACGTTTCTTTTTAATTGCATATATGAATAAATTTAAAAACAGTGGTTTCCACTAGAATATAAACAGTTCCCGGTAGCCGGGTTTCTTTAATACGTTATAGGTTTAGCGTTAAGACCACAATCTCACCTGATTGGACACGCTAAGCCTAATGGAGAAACCAGGTCTCAAGCGCACCTATTGGTATTTGGCGAAAGGTTTTCAACTTGAAAGTAGAAGCTAGTCAGTTAGGATTAGAAAAAGCTCTATTACGATGCTATGGTTTCCCCACGATGTTATCTATCATAGAAAACACAGGCTTACTGCAGGTGGATTGGAAATGCGGCATCCGTACCCACTACTAACTGAGCCTTCGTCGCTTCATGGATAATACTTAGGGACTGAAAAACAAAAAGAGAAGCTTTTATTACTTTATCAGTTTGTGCATAGCGATTGCGATCCAATCGTGTATAGATCAGTTCAATTTTTGAATTATTGAATAAAAAATTCTTAACATATTGTAAATTTTCAGATAAAATGGTAGCACAAAATATTTCCATAACAACTCTAATTCCAAAAGTTAGCATATTTTCCTAACAGTAGATAAATAAGATGTACCTTCCGTCCAATCTCACACGTACCAATGTTAACCGATATAATTTTTTTTACCCGTGTAATTGGGCAATTTTTCCGCTACGCTAGTACTGGTGCTTTGGCGTAAATTTGAAGCAATTAGGGCGTCTCATTTCACGCCTCTTAAGACGTATCAAGTTCAAATTTTGAGCATGCGGAAGCGCCTTCATCCTTTTTCAAATTAATCAGCGTATTTTTTTTAACACAATTTATTGATTCGACAAATAGTTATATCTATACTTTATAATTATATAATTATTATTTGCAAATATAAAATTTTAAAATACAAATAAATATTCATTTTATATTTAAATATATCAAATATACTTTGTCTTATTATATCTACGAATCTATTTCTAAACATAATATTTTTTAACTTTACAAAAATATTATTTCATGAGTGATCCTTTAAAAAAGTTTATATTTTAATAAAACTTGTATTTTATTTGTAAGTATACTTTGTAATATGAAAACATCGAAAGGTTAATTTTAACATTGTTAAGTAAAAAAACCTTAAGTGTTATTGTTTTCTCAAAGAGTACTATAATGATTTGAATTAAATTTTGTATTTGCATAATTTACTTTTGGAACTTTAATTGGAATTAATCAAAGTAATTGCCTGGGTCTAATATGTTATACCAATACACAGGAATTCTCTTAATCTTGTAATAGTATCTTAAAAAGTTTTTTTTAGATATAACCCACATTACTTTGGTTTTCTAAGCTTTCAGTATCCGAATTGTGTTATTTTATTAAAAACACATTCATACATACAATAATAGAAACGGAGATAATATAACCGTGTTAAAAACAAATACCTAAGTAATAATAAAGAAAAAACCTATAATGTCTGTAATAAAAACATAATAAAAATAACCTAATAAAAACTTAATCATATAAGTAAGTGAAGCGATGATTGCACAGTCGTAGTATGTACGACTTCGCGTCAAAGGACGTGAGTTCGAATCCAAGCACCTACAATGAGCTTGAGCTTCCGGTGAAGGAAAACATCGTGAGGAAACCATATCATGGTGGTAGGGCTTTTTCTATTGCCCGCCTGGCCAGCTACCACCCTTAAGTTGTAAACCTGCCGCCAAATACCAATAGGTGTGTTCCGGCAGCTGCACTTGAGAGCCAGTTCCTTCACAGGTTTAGCGTGTCTACCAACTTGGGCCGTATTGTCACATAAGATCAGGTGAGATTATGTCCATAACGCTAAACTTTAAGTATAAAAAAGACATACATTCAAAATAAAATTAAAAAGCTCATGTTCAATACTACCACTGAAAATTAAAAATTTAATTGTCTTCACGATAATAATAATTTGTATAACTTCAAACTCACATTCCTGGACGCGGAGTCCTTACACACTACCACTGAGTTATCATCGCTTTAAAATACAATTCAAAATATACAATAAATTTTTTTTTAAAGAACAAAATATGTATATGTAGGGGGTATTTTGTAGCCTACGATTTAATACTCAACTTTTGTCTGGATTAAAATAGGATTTGTTGGGAATGCGTCCATGTTAAACGTTGTACTGGCGTCGGGAAGCAGCAATTTCCTTGCCAAATCGAGTGTGAATCAGTAACCGCCAGTTCAAACCACTGCTCTCCTGTTTGTTTTTTTTTTTTCAAATACAGAGAGTAGTTGTTTATTGGAAGGGGGTTGCAATACGAATTGAAAAACCCAAGAGGTCGTTGCACCCGGCAAGTTTACGATTTGTTTACTGTTTAATAGCTTCAATTGGAGTAAAATATTACTACTATGTATAGTGATCCATTTTAAAAGCTCTTGTTATACTACCTAATTATTACACTTGAAGCTAATTCCGGGAACAAGAGTAGCTAGAGGTCAGTCAAAGCGAAGAACTCTAGGATGGATATTCACGTAAGATTTATATTTTCTATTATTGACTAGACTGTTATGATATATTTGCTATTTATATTGTAAATCGTTATAGGGAATGACTTATACAGGACAGAGAGAGACACAGGAGCGGTGAAGGTGAGTGTTGACAATTATCGAAAGGGGACCCTCTTAAACCTATCATATGTATGTGTTTAAAATTACGCACATCAAAATAAAAAAGTTTTTTTAAGTATCCTATATATATAAAATTAGTGTAACTAGTTACCATTCTAAAACTAAATTTTCTTCTTCAATTTAGTAACGTTTTATTCTTAGAGATGTACTAAAACGCCATTATAAATTCATTATAACACTAAATTTTATTGTTCGGATCGGACTGCTGGGCTAGCGAGAAGACGAATGAGTGTCGATTGCAGCAGAAATGCGAATGTTGAGATGGTGTTGCAAGAATGCACAAAAAATGGACTTCGGTTGTGGTAACTAAATAAAATGTAATAAGAATAAAAATGTCCACTAGCGGTCAGGGCTTAGTGAAGATTTTTTTAAACTAGTTCCAAACTTTACCTTCCATCCTTGAAACTATTCACAAACTAATATTTTATAATAATAGTATAGATTTCTTAACACAACGCACTTCACTCTATTAAACCTAGGTCACATGAAAACGGTTATCATATTATTGTCTAACAGAAAAATAAACATTTTCCAATTGAATTGTTCACATAAAATAGCTGCCGAAATCTCCGTCCCAAGCCGGAGGTTAAAAGACAAGCGGGTTGAAGACACGATAACCCCAACGGCGGTGCGGGGGTTGGAAATCTAATTTGCAAATGCATTTCCTACCTTTCAAGTCGCAGTGACGTGAGCGAGGCTTTACATTTTTAAACAACCTGAACGGACCGAGCCGAACTTTTTTTCTCTGTTTTAAGGCTGATGAAACACGTCAAAGCTTATTAAACACATGTGCATTAAACAAAGGTTTTATAAAAGCTATATTTCTGACCAGGTACTGGTAACACAACACAATCATGATAAAGAGAAAAAACTTTTTCAATTACTAAAATTATTTTAACTTTACAATGACCTAATTCATACAAACATATTATTGAAAACAAAGACTTTACATGAAAAATATGTAATTATGTGTTCTTCATGTAAAGTATGTTATTGTGACCAGCATATAATAATTTTAAAATATATTCATATGTTCGTATAGTGTAAACGTTGCTAATAAATCAGGTAATACTCAAACAATTGGTAATAGGTAAAACTAAAAAAAATAAACCTGGGCTTAAACGTCTTGTATCCAGGGGTCTTAATAAGTATAAAAAGTTCCTGATTATTTTTACCTATCGTCACAGACATTCTTACAGTCTTAGACATGTCGAATGAGAGTTTTGATGGGGTTTGGATCAGTGAAATAGTAACTTTAATTTTTGTTCATTAACATGTGTTTTTATACACTATATTACATAATTGTATGAACATTTTGTATCTTATAAATTATCTATAAGATAAATTATAAAAAAATAATTATACATATAATATAAAAATATGTATTTTGATTTTTCACATTTTACATTTCATACAACTATGGGGCCGCAATCTTGTTTGAATTATGTCTAACAAATAGAAAAATACTAGGAAGTTAGGCTAAGTGGAGTTCGGCCTTGATAATTAAAAAAAAATGTTTATGTAAAGAATTGTAGTGTAATAAAATAGTGAATCTTTTTAATGAAATTCAGAATGCATATAAGATCAATTATGCCTACAATTAATAAGTCATGTATGACTGATACCGTAGGTTAGAACATATTTGTAGTTAATATTCTAAAGTGGCTCATTCCACATTTAATCTGGCTGAAAGCAAAGTTTAGCACTGCAACGGATATAGGTTACACAAACTTGTGTTTATCATACCGTCGTGTTACAGTACCTTCGCGAAGCGCTTTATATCAATAGTATACGGTCATTTGGCAACTAAATACGCAGCCTTTTTATGCAGAATCTTTTTATGCTTACATTAAAAAGCTTTCAAACAATTTAACACTTGGAATCATATGAATTTCACTAAAGTACTTAACTCCGCTTAACCTTAAACTTTATACAATGTCAAAGGAGTATTTCATAAAAAAAATAAAGCTCTACAGGTGACACATGTTCAGCAAGCAAGTTGTACTGGCGTACAAAGTTTTACAAAATATTTCGTGAATTACAGTCAATAAGTTACTATTTTTTATAGGAAAGTAGAATGACGTTGGTTAGACATAGTTTATAGGCTATACAAAACCTCTTAAAGCCCACAACAGACGGAGCTATGATGTATATTAACATAGTAAGCTATATATTACCGTATATCAAGCTGCCACAAACGTTGTCTATACTAAATATATATTTTTGCACTCATTAGTTCTACGGCCGTCGTTGTATGAGCACGTATTTCTGGTAAATTTTTAATGAAGGATGTTCTAATTTTCGATATCGTATAATGGATCTTACTAGTAACGTTCACCGCGCACACAAATGATAAACGAAAAATTAGTCTCTGTGTTCTTGAAATATATCAAAATATACGTTAATATGTCTCACTCTATCAAAATATATCGTGCTATATCTGTCGACATATTTTAGTAGCGTAACAAAAATATACGTTATAGCTCCGTCTGTGGCCACCCGCCGATTACTATAGAAAATATATCGTAATATACCTTGCTGTAGTTTATATTAATACTAGCTGATCTAGCAGACCTTGTTTTGCCTTTACGAGTAGTCACATCGACTACAGCAATATTTATCGCGTTATGATCATTCATCGCTATAAAAAGTATCCTATATTTTAAGTTGGATCAAACACGCACTGTATGCATAATTACATTTTAATCGGTTCTGTAGTTTAAGAGTTCATCGCGGACAAACAATGTGACACGAAATTTTTATACTAGCGGACCCGGTAAACTTCGGATCTATATATATATATATAACTACTAACAGTTTTTGTCTCATCCACTCATTCACTTTTCATATTATGAGATAAAAAACTGTTCGATTTTTTTTCTTTTATATAAACCTTGCCCTGATTATAACGAACGCAATAAAAAAATATTCAATTTATTCTGATTCATTAGCTGTAATATTGTAAAGTTTCATTAAAGTTCATTCTGTAGTTTTTGCTTAAAACAGTAAAAATATCCATACTTACAAACTTTCGCGTTTATAATATTATAGCTATATATATATATATATATATATATCTATAGCTCCGTCTGTTGTAGGCTTAATATACCGAAACGAAATGTTCTGCGCCTGTGAAAAAAATATATGATATAATCTGATTTTTTTAATATTTTATAGATTTGGCGTTATGACCACAATTAACCTGATGTTATGTGACGATGTGACCTAAGCTGATGAGCATGTTGAACCAGTGAAGGCACCGGCTCTCAATTGCAACTGCCGGAACACATCTGTAGATATTGGGCGGGAGATTTTCAACTTGAGGGTAAAAGCTAGCCAGGCGGGCATTAGAAAAAACCCTACTGTCAGGCTATGGTTTCATTATGATGTTTATCTTCGCTACAGGCTCAAACCCATTTCAGGGATTCGAACTCAATTGGTTTGACGCGACGTTCGTACACGCTACTGAGCCATCATCGGTTCAGTAAAATACATTACATTGAACAGAAATTCTTTTTAATCACTGTACATTCGACAATATAGGTACCGAAGGGTCATCTTTGATCGTCTATATTTCAAAAGGAATGTAAACATGTTGATAGAGATAAAAGGGTTTTCTTTTACAAAAGTATTTTGAAAACAGAACATTTCTTTGAAATTGTTCGTAATATTCAATATCTCTGCGTAACAAGTGAATTTGGTAGAGGAAAATTCGTCGAAATTGTTTTGATTCGGAAACGTATTTCAAAAAATTGTCCTCGCGTATTTCTGAACTCTGTATTATAAATGAGTTTCGTCCACGTTATAAGACTGGGTACACACACAGAAACAATCCGAAGTTCCAATTATTCATAATAAAAAATAATCCAATATAGCTATCATATATTCATTCGTATTGTGGTATGAATATACCATTCATATCATAGTCATTCACTAGGTATAGATTTTATCTTCCTGCGATTGTTACAATGATTTTAATGAAGTTTTGCTTAAGGTACCCTATATCAACTATAAAAATATTCTTAAAACGATATAAAAACATCAATCTACGTATACTTGATCTAGGATTAATTTAATAAAATGTGTTTTTTTTGTTTATTTGTAATTTATATAATTAAGACAATTATATATGCAAATTGATAAAATTTATCGTCTATAGACATAAAAATTTTTTTTATGTACTACACTATATATTTTGATTTATCAACAACTATAATGATATTTAGTGGACCTAATTATAAGGGACCCGCATAAAAATAATGAAATACTCATAAAAAGGCGTTAGAAGTTACTCAATTTTAAGACTCTAAAGAACCAAAATGTGCAGAATAAATTTGAGAAATTATCTAAAAATTGTTTTTACTTAAAAAAAATAGACAATGAGGTTAATACAAAGCAAAAATATCATGTAACAATTCTTTGAAAACCAAATTGATTAATGCTAAACTACACATATTATTGTAATTTATATAACTTTGCAATCACTTGTAAAGATAATAATAATATATATCTCTATGAATCACAAAAAGCGTTTTACTTCGTCTTACATTAGTTGCTTACCTTAATGGGTTTAACGTGTAGAGATCAATATGGGTCGTCGACAAAAACACTTTTACCTTATATTAAATTCTTCGTGACATTTGTCTCATACATCGTTTAAGTATGATACTTTCTGATATAAAAAGAAAAGATGTTATTAAACTGTGTCTATGTGACGTATTCATACTGTTTATTTCATAAGAAAATCTGGGAGTAGTAGAATTTTTAATACTTATAGTAATATTTAAGCGAATAATATACTATAATAACTATTAAGCTATATTTGAATATAAACATCAAAACTATTTTATAAATCGAAACAAAACAACTAACAGTGAAATAAGCCTGATTTATATCATGAAACTAAATAAAGAAACTATCGATAAGAACTTCTCAATTACGTATAGCGACAAAAGTATATAAGTTGCAATATCGAATGTCTATGGCTGTTGCACACATCAGAAAGTCGGCAACATTTGACAGATCCTCGAGGCACAGGCGGCAACTAACTTTTACATTAGAGATGAAGTTTCACTCGGAACTTATTCCCGACTTGTGAGGAATCTTCACGCAATGAGCGGAACAAATCTCTGGAAAGAAACTATACGTATCTCTTTCTTCATGCTAAATTTATTAGCGGGTTAAATTAATTTTAAATGTTGCGGGTATTATCTATGTATATGATTCTGTGTCTATCATTGTGCGTAAACAGTAGACAATATATGTAAGTTTCAACGTTATTATTGAAATTAGATTTTTTGTATTCTAATTTATTTAATCTTTATAGTACATCTTTGTAACATCTCAAATTATTTAATTAGTAAATTGACGGTCGTATTGCAAGCTAGCTGTGTGCCCGCGACTTAAAATCGTTTGAAACTATTTAAAAATTTTAGCCCGTTTTTTAACTTTTTTCCAAGCTTTTTAGCTGTTATTAGTGGTAGCGTGATCTTGAATATCCTAAAACCTTCGTCAATGATTATCATATTTTTTCTTTATTCCATTAGTAGTTCCTAAGATTAGCGCGGTCGAACCAACAAACTTTCTGCTTTATAATATTAATAGATAGCAAGCAAGCTCTTAGATGGATATGTTTCAGAGAGAATTATCTGGAGTATTTTAGTCGTATAGGTTCGATATAAGTAAAAAAAAACTAATCAATATGACATAAATTATAAAACCTATAACATACATATAATACATATTCTAAAATAAAAACAATATATATCATAGAGAGTACATAAAAATAGTACATAAATATGTAACAAAACGAAATATATCAATACAATATACACACATTCAAGTCGTAATGTAAGGTTACACAATTCTGTTCATAGTTACATGCTTAAGTGACAGCGTTGTGCTCGACGGTAAGCATAATATAATTAAAAAACGACAGTGACCATCGCATAATCAGCAATTCACCGGTGGTTGTCGCTGTGATGCCAACATGCAGATATACAATGGCTGAAATCGTAACGCAACATACCCAAAGAAGTTCGTTAAGTCAAGTAAATTACCATGTGCATGGTGATCTTGACTTTACCATCGCACAATTAATTATTTATATTTACTATAATATGGCATCGCCTATGTAGGCCACTTTGCCAATGTCAAGTGTAAGCGCAATTCATTTTGTATTTAGATATTAATAATTTAATATTATAATTAGATACTATTTTAACTTACAAAAGAAATATTAAGAAATGTAGTAAGATATATATTTTTATTTAAATGTCTTTTAAACGAAAGATAATTAAGCTAAAAGCGAAAACTAAACGTTATTAATTTAAATTAAGAATGTGCAAATGGTTACAAACAGCAATAGTCATTTGAAAGGGTCTAAATACGAACTGCAAGTAACGCGACCATGCAAGTAAGGCTTCAGAATACCTAAACTAAATCCTAGGCTTAGCTTTTCCGGATTAGGATTTTAAAACAAAGTCCGTTGTGAGTTCAGCATTCAACAAAAATGAAATAAATACATCGAAGCCTTTGAACTTTATACATTAAAATGTAATAACATTCCATTGAGTTATATACTTATACACGTCAGATTTCTTTGTTAATTTTTGTATTATAAATTATTGTACGTTGAACAGCCAAGGCTCTCGTTTACCATAATAATGTTAAAATGCTATTTTTTATAAACATTAACACACATTAACAATGGACATAGAATTAAAGATGATTGCGCTGATGATACAGTGGATGAAAATGGTTGCCTCATTTCTGACGATGCACTGAGTGTTGTGTGTTCGAATACCATATTTTGTTTGTGTGATTCGCAAATGATTATTCTGGGTTTGCTTTGTGTTTATAAATTATACGTTTTTAAAGTACCGTGTGGCATAACACTTGATAACTGAGTGCGGGAATGTTATCATAAAAAAAAGATAGACATACGTAAATAACATGCAAAAAATATACTAAACGAATCGAATCGATGGTAGCTCAGTTGGTTGTATGTACGGATGCCACGTCAATGGACATGAGTTAGATTCTACCTATAATGAGTTTGAGCTTTCGATAAAGAAAAACATCGTGATAAAACCATTGTACGGTGGTAGGGCTTTTTCAAATGAATGCCTGGCTAGGTACTGCTCTCAAGTTGAAAATCTGCCGCCAAATACCTATAGGTGTGTACGTAGTTACACTTGAGAGCCAGTCACAAGCTATAAGGTTTAGCGTATTCACAGTCGTTGGCCACATCGTCACTTAACGTGAGGTGATATTAAAGCTATCATGCATAATAACAAAAACATTTTAAAGCACGCAACACATAAAAATACAAACGAAAAAAATAGCAACACAAACTCTCCGTTTACTTTATAATTATAAAAGTAAATCTACTCAAAAAACGATAAAAACTTATTATAATAAGAACATCTCAGGTAATGTAAAAATGATTTTTTAATTTACTTTACGAGCGGTCTGCTCAGGGTATAGTGGAAGGACCTAAAATATTTTTAATCACAATTTAAAAATGTATCTACTGTAATTTTATGCTTATACAATAGAAATATCAAAAGGTTTTACTGAATAAAGTCGGCTCGTGTCGACTAAGAGAGTAAGAGACAGTCGACGCGTCACACACCGCGTTCGCGTTCCACTTAGCATAACGCATCAGTCACATTCAGTATTGACATACAAACCGTTTGTTCCATGCCAATACACTTTATTTAATACATTATAGTTGTATCTTATATAATTTTATTTAAAAGATATGTCTAACAATAATATGTAGTCTGAAACGTGTACTTTCTTATAAGCCTTTCTTACATATGTCTCAATAATGTTATGTATAAGATCAACTCTTTCTACTACTATTCACTGCAGATACTAGAACCATATTGTATATATGGATGAGTTATAAATATATATACTGTCTAGACGTTTCATTTGGATTTCGTTTTAAATGAGAATAAAAAATAAATATGTATAGGTTATTGACCAGACGTTGCATTAAACTGAGTTTTCAATGGCGCCTTTATTAAGTTTAGACAAAGAAATTAGAAAGTCAAGATACAATGGAAATATAGAGATCGAGGGAGAGTCGTTTGGCTAGATTCTGTATTTTGTTTTATTCATTGCGTTCTTTTTAATCTGAAAGGGTATTCGACAGCGGCAATTTTTCTTAGTCATGCTTGAAAATATCTAAATAAAAATATACTTGTAACATTTATCATTTATATTGCTACTATAAATCGGAGAAGTTTGTATGTATGAATGCCCCATCATAAGAACTACTATTTAATGTTACGCTACCACCAATAGGAGTAATACGGTATTGAAAAAAGTTACTAAAACAGGCAAAGTACAGTTTTAGTTCCACGCGAACGAAGTTGCAAGCATAGATAGTGTTTTATAATTTTATAACCATTTTAAAACTCCATTTTTGGCAAATAAACATAAATTTATTGAAGTTACTGATCGTCTCCCTAGTTATTATCGAGCTTCCTGAAATATTTGACAGCTGTTGGCACTTACCGAGCTTCTATCGCAAACTACGACGTTATCAGCCACATATCAATCGTAATGGTGCTGAATTTAAAGGATTATTTGGCTACTGAAATTGGATGATAAATATTATTATGTACTTCGTTTATTTCCATAAGAAAATATGTTTAGCTGTTATTATTTTTATGTTGAATTATACTAATAGACTAATGTTTTTTTTTTTTTCAGGTAAGAGTCATTTTTGCTGTTGGCACCTGTATGTAAGGTTTAGTATATAGTACCTAATCTATTATTTGTAATAAAAATGTATTAAGAATATAATTAAAAGTCTATGGACTTTTAATAACATGGAAGAATTTCAGTAAATTTTATATTAACTTGACTACACGTAAGTATATGATTACACTTATTTCAGCTTACCATATTTCGCTCTCATATTAAACACTAGATGTGCTCGTGATTTCGTTAGCTTATTAAATGTTTTTTTTTTTTTTTTATATAGTTTATTGGTTTAGCGTTATAGCCACAATCCCACCAGATGTTGAACACGCCAAGCATAGTGCAGGGATTAGCTCTCAAAAGCAACTGCCGGAACACACCTAGAGAAGTATTAGGCCGTAGATTTTTAACTAGAAGGTGGTAGTTAGCAAAGCGTGCATTATAAAAACTCTACCACTATGCTATGGGTTCAGCACGATGTTTTCCTTCACCGAAAGTTCAAGCTCATTCAATTGCGCGACGTCCGTACACGCTACCAACTGAGCTATCATTACTTCCAAAGTGCTTCCATGTAAAGTTGGGCCTCTAATGTCTCCATACTACTATCAATATCCGTATTAATATATAACCGCCAAACGTTTATCACACGTATCCCTCGGCGTTTGTAAGTCGAGTTTATCGCCACAATAAAACATCCTTAGCGCTAATGCGGTGGTAAGTGTGCTACACAATCTCAGTGTTACGTGTACGGAATATTATATGTGAATGATATTCGATAGAAATTTCAAATAAATTGATTACAAGACACGAATATGCTACTCTTTTCTATAACTATTCAAATTATTAAAATATGACTTAATTTTTTTTTGGAAATCTACCCACGACCAAGTGACTACGGTAAACACAGTTAACTTATAAAAAATTACGACCATTTACAGGTCAACAATATATCGACCACTACCCTTGTCATACCAGCTTACGAACTTCTCGACACTTGGTTTTAGTTTTGCTTATTCCATAACATAATAAGCTGAAAGAAACTCACAACGTAATGTGTATAACGGTCCTTTTCTTTATTTACCGTTTTACGGTAACGGTTAAAGCACCGTGAAATACCTAATAAGAAGACACCCCGTATCGGCAAAGACTACTACGAAATTACATAAAATTATTTTTACACATTTATCAAATGTTTAGACCAGTTTAAACAAGTTTCCAAATAGACTATAGTTTTTTTACAATATCAATATTTTCATGTTTTCTACTTTATTATTATTCATATTTATAGTGCATTAGCACTTTAGCAGTACCAATAACTTCGTTATCATTATAGGTATCGAGGAATAAAGGCAATTTGAGAAATATTTAAATGCAAGGTATACTCTCCATACTCCAAACTTAAGCTTAAAATACCGTGTATTCGAAACCCTCGTTTTTACACACCAGTACCATACAGATATAAAAAATAAATTAGGTATTTTCTAGGTAAACTACGTCAAAACCTGTATAGACAGTCATATACGTTGTTAACTTTTGTCTACTGTCCCGAATGATTGTTTTTCGTTTTATCGATAAAACGTATCCTATGTGTTAATAATATGTATTATACTATGTGTTCATTATCACTGCTACATGAAAAGCAAAATGTATCCAGTAGATTAGGACATATTAGACATTTGACATATAAAAGATACAAATTCCGAATAAAATAGTTTTACCCACATATTAATAACAAAATATACAACCTCTATAATGAAAAAAAAGTAGTGTACAGATTTAGCTTAGCTATAGTTTCATTTTATGAATATATTAGCTGTGTCCGCGACTTCGTTCGCGAGGAACTGCTATTATTTAATAATCATTGCCCGTTTTTGTGAATCTTTTCAATACAGCTGTGCTTCTATTAGTGGTACTTTTATCTAAAATAGCCTGATTACTATAAAGTAATTAGGATATCTTACAGGCTATGATTGCTATATTAAATACAAGAAGAATTTCTGATATTCGAGTGGTCGTTCCTAAGATTAGCGCAATCAATCAAACTAACCAACAAACTTTTCCGCTTTATAATATTAATGTTGAATTTTTCACGTAAAAGATGGATCACACTCTCAAATAAATACTCTTTGAAGTATTTGAACCTTTCCGAAACTAATACAGTTATCTCCATGATATAGACAAAGTGCTTATTGTTTTGTCTACAACCATCGTAATGTTATTTGCAACGGTGTCACTTACAGCTATTGATCAGCGGCAAGGCGTCCCTTGATTTTAGCAATAAATGTAATGGCATCCGTGCACACTTCTTATCGGTCAAGATTATATTTTTATCCCCTCGAATATCCTTATAAAGGAGCGGACTTAGTACGATATACTAGAGACCAAATTATTGCACGAAAATTTTGTATAATATTGTACATCCGCTATGTAACTATTAATTTGTATATCTATTTTACTAGTTTTATTATTGTTGATGTAAATTTTTTCATAACTGTATTTACTATTACACCGATTGAATTATATTTGAAAATTGATACTTTTTAGGGTTATATGCACATCTGAAGCAATATTGGTGAAGTAGTAGCGTGTTGGGATGTTGCAGTACAGTTTAAGTAAAGGAAAACATCACGATGGAACTTGGCAAAGAATTTTCTAAGGCCTACCTGCTTACCCTGATACTTTGAGTGGATAAACCCGTCAACAAAAAGCTGTAGATATGTTTCAGAACCTAAACGTGAACTCTGATCTTCCACGAGGTTTAGCGTATTATCATTATTTAAAACCAAGTGAGACTGGGATCAAATGGTAAACCTATAAATTATATAACATTAAGCACTTCGCTTTAATATTGATGAAATAATACTAATTTTTTTTTATCTTTTAGGAATCTTTTCTATTACTTTTTTCACCAAATTACTGAAAGATAAAATAAATTTATCTGCATATTCATACGATTCAATACAAACAAGATGTATTTAAATTTGAATAAACATAATCAATGATTTCCATCTTTATATAAAAATATAGTAATGTTTTTCCCAAATTCCGTAGGGAGCCATGGCCCTTAGATCCGCCCTTACTTATAGAGCCTGTCCCTACTAACCACCCCTCTAATGTGGTTTGATATATTACTTTATTTGTCAAATATCAATAATGTCAGATCGAAGGCACTTTGTATGGACCGCGACACGATTGAATATAAAATGACTAGCTTACACGACCACTTCACTGAGAGAGATATTGAATAATTTTGGAAATGAGAAAGAATTATTGGTTTTAAATTTTTAGAGAAACATGTCAACATTTTATGACTGTTTAATTCAGTAGTGTTTAAAACTTACTAAAATTACCATAATTTCTGTCGGAAATGATATATTCTGAATTATGGAAATAATGTATAAATCTTGTATGGTACTTGTTTAAAACAGTTTTTTTTTTTATAGTTCATAGGATTGACGTTATGGCCATAATTTCACTTGATCTTTTGCGACGATACGACCCAAGTTGGTAGACACACTAAACCTGTAGAGGGACTGGCTCTCAAGTGCAACTGCCGAAACATACTTAACTTGTCGGCAGATTTTCAACTTGAGGGTGCTATGTGGCCAGGCAGGCATTAGAAAAAGCCCTTCCAACATGCTATAGTTTCCTCACGATGTTTTTCTTTACCAAAAGCTCTAGCTAATTATAGGTGCATTGGATTATAAGAAAGCATGTGAATTCTGTAGAAATAACTATACTTTAGACGTCATTATTTATAAAATAGAGTTTTAAATTTATTGCTCACGATGCTAGAAAAAACTGAATAAAACACAGCCTTAACTGATAATATTTATTTATTGTTGTTTTAAAGTAATAAATTATAATAATTAAATTAATTATAGTATTTAGATGGAATAACTATACTGAACTTTATGATTGTAGAGTAGAATTCAAAAACAACTTCGATTGCCGAGAGATAAGTAATCAATCGGTAGTTGTCGCTTTTATAAATCAGAGAAGGTAAAAGCGAGTCACTGTGACAGTTGTAGTATTACATGCACGGTATTCGCGATCCGGTCGGATAGGGATCCTCGTTACATCAAGTGCTATATTATGCTATTTTATTAGAATTTATTACAATATCGTTAAACATAAAAAATATGTAAAAATAAACTGTAACTGCTCCGACAAAATGAACGTGTGGGCATCGATCAACGCGCGACGTGTGGATGGACGACACCTATTTTGTTAACAGATTTTTTCGATACAGCCT
This sequence comes from Actias luna, assembly GCA_039707435.1. Taxonomy (NCBI): domain Eukaryota; kingdom Metazoa; phylum Arthropoda; class Insecta; order Lepidoptera; family Saturniidae; genus Actias; species Actias luna. The sequence goes on along the minus strand of JAZHAC010000006.1, from coordinate 6,266,452 downwards.
CAATGGGACCCTATTCAAGTGTATACTTGCACTCGATTGACGGATTAGCATCGTAATTGTGGTGTTGCGTGATGTTATCACGGTAATTGAATGCGGGAAACCGACGTCGCCCGCGCTCGCTGCGTTTCCCATTTGCCCACGATTAGGGCTGTCGTCTACTTCGGGGAATTTTAAATTACCTACTTTACAAATGTTATCTTGGCAAACGTTTTATGTATTGTTGGGAAAATGAGAACTTGGTCGTTTTGTCGACAAAGAGAAAATTTAATCTGAATTAATCAATAATATAGTCCAATATTCCGGTAATGACAATGTGAACTAATATGGTAACACGCCAAACTTATTGGAGTTATTAGCTGTCAAGTACATCTACCTCAACACGTCTGTATGTATTTGGCAATGGATTTATAACTTGAAGCCGTTTGCTAGCTCCCGGGCGTTAGATGTTCTACGACACGATATTGCCTTTTCCTTGAAGTACAGCATCAATGCAGGGATTATACCTCACATCGATCAACACGCTACCATTACTTGAAAGTATCATAGATTCCAATTGCAAAAGGTATAAATTTTAAATACCAAAAGTAATGTAAACCTATCAATGTATCACTACAAGAAGTACGAGGGGAATGGATATTCTATTATATTAATTATGACATCGTATCGATAATATCTTTTGACATCCCTGCAGTTGTGTATCGGCCAATACGGAGTGGCGCAGTGGTCTACTATCCCCGCGAGTGATGTTGAAATTTATTTCGTTATTGATTCATTAGAGCGTCACGATATGATCCGACGAATGATCGAATTCGCGTTATTAATTGCTTAATCACCTCTCGATTTTACGACTGCAAATATTGGAAATGTGTTTTCGTTATATCTGCCAATCGATAATTCGAATATGATTCAGTTTGTTTGGGTAATTTTTGAATTATGTACATAATAATTAATGTGTCCATTGATTTGTACGAGCCAGCATAAAACTATCAAAACAATGTATGTGGGAATTTATTCAGTAAGCATTAACTATACTACTATGCTACGAGTATTTATAGGAAGATTTATATCATATGTTCTATTGGTATTTTTTTAACTATAGAATATATCATACTACTCCTATGGAGAGATTTTATTAAGTTGTCAATTAATGGAGGGTCATAGTCACTGATATCGTGGACATTTTATAGGTTTTTAAAAATAAATCCTGCATGTAAAAACACTGAAAATAGTAAACAATCGTTCACAATTAGTTATTGTACCTGATTAATCTTGTAATAGGTTTTAATTTACATATGAATACATGTTGAAAATGTAAACTTTAGAACGATGATAGACTCTATTCGCTTAATAGCAAAGGAGCACATGGATGAATTTTCAATACTGGTATATGTATCGAGCTAGTTGGCTGCACTAATTTGCATAACATCCCGTATGAAACTAATTTGACCAAACCCAATTTTAGGCCAACACCTGCGACCGGTAAAATGTGGTACAATTTACTGTTCAACAGACAAGTTTGAACTGCTCTAACCTATATTTTGACCGTCTGAGTGATCTAATTATTTAGATTCCAAATCTTTTTATAGTCAAATTATGAGCATTTGATAAATCTTTTTAGTGTCTACATTTTAGTCTGATTTTATGAAAGAAAATGACATTAATGAAGTTTAATGTACCGTATAGAATTGCCCTAATTTATAAAGAACAACCGCGCCTGCGGGTTGTACTATGCTACTCAATTTATAAAATTGTTATCAACATTTACAAGTTTATTTCATAGAAAAAGGTGTTAGTTTATGGAACTCTATAGTATTTTTATAGCAGCACTACAAAATGACAGTGTACTTGATGGAAAACACAGTACCATCCCAAAAGAATGGCGCCTACCGCTGATCAATCCTGAATCATGACAAATCAAATGTGACTCACTCGGATGAATTTATCACTCAAGTACAAATCTATACCGCTCTAGTTGATTGCTAAATATACACTGACTGTTTCCGAATACGATACTCTCAAACACGTTACTACGGCTGATAATAATAATGACCAAATATTAAGTAATGATGTGATTGAAAATGGTGATCTAGTAAGGGAACAAGTTATAAATTTTAGATAGCGGAACACACTAGTAGGTGCTTGGCGATAGATTTTAACTTAAGGGTTACACATATTAGTATTTAAATTACTGTTGTTCTTCTTTACCGATAACTTAGATTCTTCTCATGTATTAGAACCTTTGTCTATAACTAAATAAAAATTTTGACATGTCATATTGTAGGAAACTTAAAAATAGAAATTTAAATCCTGAATGAGTATATAGTACAAATATACGAGAATAGTTGATTTAATTCGTGTTTAAGAAAATCAAACATCGAAACGATATAGGAAGGAAAAGTTTATAAGAAACTATTAAATTGCATACTTTTAAAACTAATTTAGATGTCGACCACACCGTGTTATTCTGTACTAACAAACTAGATATTTCCAAGTCGATATTTCCGTCTTGATTCGCGACGGTGCGGGTAAAACGAGCGCTGGGAAATTTTCCGACTTGTTACTCTATCGGCGGTGCTCTTATTGGAAACTCGGCACTTGACTAGTGACCGGTAAACTTGGTGTTCGATTTACAGTACTTTTGCTAGATGAAATTTTAAATGTTTTCACGAACAAAATAGTGTTCATTGTCGGCTATTTATATTATTTTACGTTAATTTCGGAAATCAATCAACCTATGTATTTTAATTAAAGTAGTAAATAAACTTCAGTAATGTAATAATTTTTATCCCTGTATGTGGCCCTATTCCTGAACATGATAGGTAGCACTATAGTCGAATTATTGAGTACTGAATAAGCTAGAAATGTGCATGGTAGGATGCATGATAGAAAGTATTTTAAAAATGTATGGATACAATAGAAAAAGAATAATTTTATATAAAATTATTTAATACCTAAATATTGTTAACAAAGCAGAAAGTTTTTGGCTATTTTATGCTTGACTTTTCTACAAGACGTCCTTATTATATTCACGAGACTCCACTCCAGCCTCCGGAATAAAGAATAAGTATCACTTAAGGATTTTTATCTCTATTTTAACTACGCTTGAGAAAGTATTTGTAGTGACATTATTAGCCTAACTAGTTGAATAGCCGAGACGTAAGACGGTAAGACTTAAAATAAGTTAATCAATTTGATATTTTTAATTTAATTTTATTTTATGAAACGGTAGTGTTCATTTTTCGATTGTATAACTTTGTATAACACTTGTAGTTTAATAAAGAAGTAGATGCATAGCTGTAATGTAATTTACATACATATTACATATTAATACGTTATTGTCTATAAACATAATTTGTAATTAAATCTTGTTAGTATGTGTAGCAGTCTTTTATTTATTACACTTTTATTTACAATCTGTATACAAGGCGAGCTTGATGCCTGTGGCAATATCTATCAGTCAACATTGGGGTGATGCAAAGATCAAGTAAAGTAAGTGTAATAGAGAAAATATATATACATACACATATAATAAGGGCATGTGCATTATTACTAATATACTATATTCTGAATCAAATGTTGTAATTACATATATATATATATATATATATATATATATATATATATACTTATTTTATGTAGGAACATAAATTTTCCCTAACAAATAATTTATAGACTACAATTGATATAGTACTTTTTACATCATATAAAATAAACGATGTACTGCAGATTTTATTACTTAACAATATTGAATTATGCGAATGAAACTGCCGACACAACTAGTATATATTATGTATATAAAAAGCAATATCCTGATTGATATCATCGCTGAGCCCAAAGTGCTAAGGAAGAAGACATGTTATTGGAATACTATTTAAAAGGAATTCTTGAAATACCAGCCTTAAAAAGTTGTAAGGTAACAACAAAATTTGCATATAAAATAGGAATTTGCCGATTACATGTATTTGATTACTGTACTCATCAATACAATTAGTGTAACATGCATCCGGTCTTTGTCAATTTTTAATCTATAAAGATGTAAAAATGGGAGACGAATTACATTTAAGAAAATGAAAATACTTCGTTTGGATTTACAGATCAATAGTTAAACAAGAAGAGAATAAATATGGCCAATCGCAACTGTACGCTTGAGTTTGTATCGTTCCGGAACTAACCGGTGTATATTCATTACTAGCTGTGTCTGCGGCTTCGTTCGCATGGAATTAAAAATTATTTAATAATTATTGCCGGTGTCGGTAATTTTTTCAATACAGCTTTGCTCCTATTTGCCGTAGCGTGATGTTAAATAACCCACAGTTTTCTACAATGATTGCTCTATCAAATACAAAAAATATTTTTGAATTTTGACTGGTAGTTCGTAAGATTAGCGCGTTCAAACAAACAAAAATTATTTCTGCTTTATGATATACATATTGTAGGTACTAGTGGTGAGACTTCATCGTGGCCATAATAAGCATTGACAGTGACTTTCTAACGCTTTATCGCGTCTCGAAATCATTCAGTAAATATTCAACTACCGAGACGTATGCAGGTCGGCATGACAACGGCGACCGACGACAAATTGCGGATTTGTCACTTTTCATTTGTAATACGTTGATATTTTTGATTGTATTATGCTTATTATCAGGCATATTGCTATCGCTTTAATTTGTTACGTTATCACCAAAAAAAAAACATAAATCTCTAATTGTTTGATAGTTTTGCCAACGAAGCTGCAAGCGGAAGGCCAGTTCTTTACGTATTATTACATAAGCTATAACGCTTCAAGTACTTAACAAAAGCGGGTAACAATTCTTCTTTAACGCTTCACAATTTCAAGTCTATTTGCTTCACTTAATGAAATTTCTCAAAAAGTAAAAAAGCTCATCATCGCTCCTAAAGTAATGATAACGTTCGATAAATGCACATCACTGTTTGTGAATCGTCTCGTTATATCTGGGTAGCTTAATCCTCGGCTTACATTTCGCTTTTAATTGTACCTTCACTGTCTGACCCTCGTCGAGGTCACTTGTTTTTCAGAATTTGCCGTCTCGTTAAACCTTAGCTTAAGTTCAGCTGGTGTAAGTCAAAGGATTTCTGTTTAGAAAATTTTTATATTGTCCTTGAAATTCACAATAAAAATACTGTCATCCTATTCTATACTGTCTTAATTAATTCATTACAATACCTCATTTTTCTGCATTAATGTTTTTTACTCATGATAATCTAATCATTACTTCATTACAAAGTATTTTATATATAATTGAGACGGCAAAGAAACGTATAGCTCCTTTGATGGTAAGAACTTATCATAGCTTAAGGCACCAGTAATACTAGAGATATCACTGCATATCGACTTGCTCGTGAATTTGGGAGCATAGTCGTTGCAACCATTACATGTAGTTCAAACAAGAATAAAAAAGTGAACATCTTTCGTACATAATATCATTAATAACTCTAAATATATATTACCATAATGCCTATTTTTTGTTTTATTAATTCTTTATAATACGGAATGGAGTAGCTTAAAACTTTGATTTATATAATAGTAGCGGCTACCTGCGGCTTCGCTCGCATTAATATTGATTTTGTGAAACCAATTGAATAACGCAATAAAAAGTTTTATACAAAGTTTATCCCTCTCTTTACTTCATTACCAATAATATTTTTGACTGAAAAAGTAGCCTATCGCCGCTTCCAGGTTCCCATCTATCTCTAAATCAACATTCATCATAATCGATTCAGCGGTTTAAGCGTGAAAGCATACCAAAAAATAAAAAAAACTCCTTTTCACATTTACAATATTCACTATTAATTGAACTTTCGAGAAATAATTTATGTCAGAAGTCACAAAAAATTAAAGTAAATACAATTAGTCATGACTTGGGCCATCTCCTAAGGTCTGTTATCACGATCGTACATCCACGAACCCTTCCTCTTTTGTTACATAATTTTGTGATTAATTAAATCCAACGATCGTTTACATTACTGAAGGCAGACGTTAATTTGTCGAATACTATGTTTATCATACCTTACTTCACCGCTGATACTCTTTTACTAGTGATTTACTAATTTTATTAATGCTTCGAAAGTTCCTTTTCAGGGTGATACGACAATTTAAGTTTGTTTGATAATACTTAAATAAATAAATGTAAACTATATATAATAATAATAAAGGAATCTTAAATAAATGTATTTTACTTATATGTATGTATGAATAGTGTCCAAGTCTGTGAGAAAAATCCTGTAAAAATCTGAGACAGTAAATTTATTTTAATTACTTGCTATGTAACGTTTATTTGTAAAAAAGTTATGATCGTAGTGTTAACACTTTGCAATATAGTAAAATATACGGAATTATTCGTATCGTTACTCGTGATTATCAAACTAAATTTACTAATTGTAAATATTAATTTCACTTTAAATTGTATTATTTAATTGTAAGTACATTAAAACAAATTTTACAAAGATAAAAAATATAGATTTTTAAAAGAACGACATTTACCTACTTTTTTATCTGCCGTGCAGCACACAGAAGTATAAAAAAATGTTTTCGAAGGTACTACGTTAATAAGTTATCAATTTAAAACAAAAAGCATAATTTCCAATATAAATAGAAAACAGAACAATAACCAAATACCTTCCCAAATATTAAATTCTTCGATTATCCGACGTGAAACGTTTCGTTTAATCCACATTACGGGTCAAACTGGACAGATATGACATGGAATAATCCTCTCTTAATTAGACAGACGAACGTATCTCTGTTCCCACGCATGTGTGTACAATGGACTAATTATTTCGTTTACTTTTTTGTATTACTACGGCAAAATGACGGCATTATAACTATAATGTTGAATGTAAGAGAGAGATCATAAATTCATAGCTTGAGTTCGCTGTGATGTCGCACTGCGAGTCTGTGGAGTTAGAAATGGTGTGGCTGAGTCCAAAAGAGAAAGTCGTGTTTGTAGTGATAGCAATCCAGTAGTGTACAAACCCAAATTACAAACGCTATAAGATACCCACTAAAAAGCACCACGGCGACAATTAAACCCCCGTATTGCCAAAAACCTAGGGACAGTTTCCACACTTCTTCTAAACAATGTGCAGATCCCTACTATCCCAATTACACATAGCTGCTTTCTGTTAAACGTAATTTATTAAATATAGTTTTTATAACATCTTTTTAACTAATTTAGTCACATCTACAAAGTCTTCCCTAAATAATAGTTCTATACTAATATTATAAAGAGGAAAGATTTGTATTTTTGTTTGTAACGAATAAACTCAAGACCTACTGGACCGATATTAAAAATTATTTTAACATTACAATTCTACATTAGCCCTGAGTAACATAGGCCATGTAATTTTTTTTTAATGAAAATTATTAATATTAATTTTTGGTCCACGCGAACAGAGTTGTGGATGCAGCTAGTAGTATATATACAGTATCGAAATACACTTAACTATTTTAAAATATATGGTGCCTATGTAACCTAAAGTTTAACTCTTTCATACGGATAAGTATCTCATTCGTTAGTCTTGTTTATTTAATAACAGAACTCATCGAACCAATCTTAACTTGTCCAAAGGTACCGTGAAGTCAATAAGCACGCAAACTAAACTTCTCAAAGCTAATATATATCGAATGTTGGTTGAAACTATGCAGTCCGCGTACACCCTCAAGTGGCAAAGTTTACTCGAATGTATTACTTTGTGACGCGTTTGCTTATTCTGGCTGGTAACAAATGTTGCTTATGCTCCGTGAATTGTTCAACGTTTCGATCGGAACATCATTCTGAAATTTATATCATAGTTGTCTTTTGTAGACTACCTTTAATAAATAAACATATTTTAAATGTCGTTATAAAATTAACTATAGCTAACAATTGTAGGCATTTTATTACTATATTATTTTTAACCGTAATCGAGATTTTAAAGGCTATGAATATAATATTAAATTGCTTTGTAGACCTTGTTAGCATTTTTTCTTTGAAATATTGATACAACTGTTTTTCAATTTCATAGAAATCGTTACTGTAAACATTATCTTTCTTTGGCCATACTTGTAGCCATATTGTCTTCGTGACCTAGTTTTGAAAAGATTCTTACATGCATGATGACACTTACATCGAACTTACTTGGGTAGTAGAACCTAAATCGCTAAATAACTCTCTTTTCATTGATTACGTTTTGGAGTAAGAATATGTATATCCTGGCACTAAGCAAGTATTACAGCGATGGCTTCCGCTTCTGCTGCTTTAGACTTTATCGATCTTATAAAAGGTACTACGCCATAGCAAAGCACTCCGTTGTTAAATAAAAAAATAACAAAATAAACAATATTTTAAAACGACGATACACGTTTTAACTGTGTTCCGAGTTAAGACCGAAGGGTCATTCAAAGGAACACACGTCAACAAAGTGATGTCCTCACATAAAAAGTTACTACTAAAATTCCGTATCGTAAACCGGGGACGGTGCGTCACCCTTTTAATCCCGTAAAATTTATGTTCCGGGGTGCTCTCACAACGAAAATGTATTATTATTTTAAGGGTGATCTATTTATTAGGCCGCGGCGAGGCCCCTGGCGAAGTCATAAACAATCTATTAATAAATTAAGACCGTTCTACCTCTGGGTCCGTCCCGCAAATATTACAAACCTAAACTATTCTGCCCGCGGCTTGTGGAAAAGGATGAAGGCTACTTAAAATGCTGAGGTTAGATGAATTGAAGGCAGTCAGATTCATCGACCGTTATGAATCAATGTCAAATTCAACGTGCGCATGCACCTTTATGTAAGTATGTTATTATATTGTAATTTACTAATATTACATTTATTTATCTACTCCATGTTTTTAAACTTTGTAATATCATAATTTTTAAATGATTTAAATTTATCTAATTTACTGTCTTTTCAAGTTTTATGAAAGCTGTAATTAAAACAATCTGTTACTCAAATCGTTGTTTTTCTGCGCAACGTACCTTGCATACCTTTCGCTTTAAAATCATATATATTGAATATATATACTCCATGTGTAAAAACTCGAGTTAAACGTCGGATTTGTCACACTCACATATTATATATTAAATATTTGTATAGCGGTATGGTTTGTTTCCAATGCACGCCTGGTTTGCTACCACCCTCAAATTGAAAATCTGTTGCTACATGTCTGTAGGTGTGTTCCGGCATTTGCACTTGAGAGCCAGAACCTCCACTAGGCTTAGCGTGTCCACCAGCTTAAGCCAAATCGTCATTTAACATCTGGTGAGATAGTAGCCATAATGCTAAAGTTTAATAGTTATTAAAAATATTGTCATCATACACTTCCATATAATTGTTCACGTTACTGCAATTGAACAGGAATAATATTTTAATAATACTACGATAATACTAACTTATTTTTTAGCTATTAAGTAGCATAAAAATAATCATTGTCGATTTTAAAATTTGACTATTGCAAATACGCTTAAAAAAAAGATTTTGGTAAAATAATACAAATAACTTAATTTATAGTTAAAATATAGCTGTGTCCGCGAGTTCACGTGTAACTAAAAATATTTAATCACATTTGCCAGTTTTGGTAACTTTTTTCGATACAGTTTTGCTCCTATTGGTGGTAGCGTATTGTTAAATAACCCAAAGCCTTCCTGAAAGATTGTTCTATTTATATATATTATAAATCATTTTTAAAATCCGACTGGAATTTCCTAAGATTAGCGCGTTCAAACAAAGAAACTTTCCGCTTGTAATATTAGTATAGATTGTATTTAAATGATTTTCAAAATTACTAAAGAGTATGTTCAGTAACTATCTAGCGTAATAGATTGTGAATCAATTTAGTTTGGTGTCGGCCATTTTGCGCCGTGGCCGCTACCCGATGGCTCGTTTGAATTCTGAATGAGCGCGTAGGCACAAACTCCATCAATCATTGGACCGCGCTGGCCCGTGTCTGACGTGCGCAAATTATGATTGAGATTTATGGCTCCTAGCCGCCTAGGTGGCTTTGTCGACAATTATATGTAATGGTTAATATATTCTTCTGTTTCCGTCAGTACCCCTCCTCCAGGAAATCCAGTAGGTGTAATTCAGTTTCTTTTAATACGATTTAGATAGACCTTTCAAGCTTAGGAATCAACTCTTACAGCTTCTGCTTGTTTTACACTATTATTACCTTTTCTTTTACTTTAGTTCTCGGTATCCAAAAGCTCTGAGGTATAGAGACGCCACTAATATATCTTCAAAGTTTTGTAATTAATCCACTTTGATATTATTTAGTACAATGTAACTTGACAACCTAATAGTTACTTTCACCGTTACCATCTGCAGGGTAAATCATATAGTGATCAACATTAGTGTATGCAATGTTAGAATTGGTGCAAGGGTAAGTGACTGGGATACAACAGTTGTGTTATTGAATGGCAACGACCATATATAAGTTGTTATACTCATCATAAAGGTACTGTTTACATCTGTTTACTGGTCTATATTCAGTAATTAAGTAATTAGATGGAGCGATCACATGCATATGATATTGACCCTGTTAATATGAATCTACTTTCTATATGAATTGGCCCGTTTTGTGATGAGTTAATTTATATCCAGCTACGAACAGTTTTTTTTATTATTAAAATCCCCTGAGACACCTCGGAAACAATTCGAGACCTTTTTGATTTGTTTATTTTATTTGGTAATACAATATTTTTGTTAGTAATTACTTCTTAAATTATACTTATTATTAGTCAGTGCCGTATTTTATGAGATTGTTACGTCAATTAGTTCATTGTTTTTTCTACTAACAGTTTTATATGCTAGCATGTTAATGACCACCGTCGAGGGATTACTGGTATATTAATGGTTAACACAAATCACAATACTATCACAATTCCGTGGCTATTGTAAAAATACCATATCCGTGAAGTTGTTTTTATTTTCGGGTTGTATCATTCCTGCCATCAAATATAGCAGAGTTATTTCTGAATCGGCATAAAAACAAAACCGCTAATGACAACGTAAAAGCTTTTGAAATACAACATAGATATTCATTATTCAGCTTTAACCTATAAATAGAATGATAAATGTATGAATCTAAAGCTATACTAAGAACAATGATAAATTATGTTTAATGCTTTCAGAGAGATATTTCAAATTCTTTTGCTCTCGCACAAATTTCAACTTTATTTAAAACTTTAAACGTTTTACATAAGCGATTCTTGGAAGAGTTATGTATTATTTTTATTCTTATTTGGCTGCCGATACTGTTATACAGTTAAATAAAAATAACTGAAATTATTTATTACTTGAGCTTATAATTTATATAATATTAGAACAAACAAACTTTACAGAATAACATGTCCATATGTAAATTAATTTAGAATCTTTATGTTATGATGTTTCTTTATGTTATCTTTATATTTTTATAATATATAGTATGTATAGTACGCGTAGTAGTACGTACGCCAGAGCACCCATACCCAAAAATCATTATATCATATATTATCATCATAACATCTCATATATCATCATTATATCATATCATAGTAGATTATAAAATTGTCCTATTTAGGATTCGAACCAACATCACTCAGTCTAAAGGTAAGGTGGCTGCATAAACCGCTAGGTCAACCATTAATTCGTAAATAAACAAAAACAAAAATCTTTTGTTTTCTTAATTAATCCCATCTTGTGTATTACATTTTCAGCCATTGTCACGTCGATAGAATATGTTATTAATATTGTAAAAGTTCAAACAACGTTGTATCAAGATAATTCATGATAAATAAATTATATGACGTAAAATACTAAAAAGTATGAAGTAGTACTAAACAAAACACTTTTATGTTATACTGTTTTTACCTTACCTTATTCAAAGTTTAAAGTAATATGATATTAACGCTACGTGAAGGCTATATATCCAAGGTTACACTATCGAAACCATTCTGAAGTTGAGGGCTGCATTGTCAGGTTATCTCGAACGACACAAGCTACTGGGAAGACGATCTCCGCCTCTCGACGACATCTATTGTACCCGAAACACCGATACAGCGCTTCGTAATACGGTAAGAGATAATTCGATTTATCACGCAACTCACTTTAATAATCAGCTATAATCCTGTTTCTAGGCATTAAATTACGGCAGTATTTATAATTGGATTAATGTGGATACATCATATGTATATTAGGACGCATTAACAATTTTTTATACAATTTACGAAATCCAAACTCTGTAAATTTCCTTGTTGTGCTTAGTTTATGTTGCGGTAATTATTATTCTCTATGTTTCGTACTCATGTACTTAATACAGAAAATCTCCACTCACTTATCGACCAATCTCCAAAACTATAGGACCATATAATTTAATGCTATGTCTTGCAGAATCCTTCCATACGTAAATACTAAGAACGAATTTTACGATAACATTCAAGCAAAAAACAGAAGCATAGTCGCGCACATCAATTACTAATACCCTTATAACTTACAGTTACTAACTTACTATTTGTAATTGCTGGTAAAGTTAATGATTTGCCACATTTTTTTTTTATATTTATATTATGTCCATTTTGCAGACGATTTTGACAATGTCAAAAGTAAAAAGTAATCCTCAAACCTATCACTAATATGATGGTAGCGCCATTATTATACACCTCAAAGCAGTTTTTTGGGCATAATACAATGTATACTATTGATTATTGTTTATAATTTGCACTTGTAAAGTAAATCCCCTGTTGTTAAAATTTATCATGTTAAATATCGACAAAATTACATCATATAGAGATAAGTGACATAACGTCGCCTCAGTGCTTATTTGATCAATCCATAATTAAATATATTTTTAAGTAGAAAACATTTCTGATCTTCTTTGAAAACAAACTATTATCTTAAAGATTAGTTAAAATGTCATACTACAAATAAAAAGTAGCACCGCTCCATATTACGTATAAAAGGGTGGTAAAGTAGCACTTTTCTTTTCAAAATAGAACAAAAAAATATTCTACTCTAAAATCCAACGAATAGAACAAATTATAACAGAGACGACAATAAATCTTTAAAGAAAATTGAAAAAACTATTACACGATAGATCAAGATCCCGTCAAAAATTCTTATCTTATTTAGCTGAGTATGGTGTTGGGGCTTTTCCTCATTCCCACCTGGTTAGCTACTACCTTTAAGTTCAGAATCTGCCGCCAATGAACTATAGATGTGTTCTAGCAGTTGCACTTCAGAGCCAGTCCCTTCACTAAGCTTAGCATGTCCACCATCTTGAGCCATATCGTTACTTAACATCAGTGGCTAAGTTTGTGGCCATAACGCTTAAAACCTTAACTATGAAAAAGTGGACGAGTATGTTTTGAGATATTGACAGTAAACTAGAGCAAATGTAAATAGTTATAACTATATGTAACTGTATTTAATTATACAATGAATTATTGGATACATACAAAGCAACTAATTTATCATGAAATAAACGTAATCGACAAGCTGTCTAAATCCGTACGCCAGGCACTCCGCAGCACAATGAACAACGCAGATAAACCGGTGAAGCGCTTAGCGCGATTCCAGCCAGCTTGATAGGTACCGATCCTGCACACTGATCCCCGAATCCCGACGGGATCGGTCGGATGCGAACGACCGCCGACGTATCGGTTTTGCGATCCGATCTTACTCGGAGCCCTAATGCGTAGAGATAGCAACGCCATAGATTAACTATATTTGAAACGATTGGAGAAATATAGTAAGAAGCGGTGTTAGAAATCAGAAGCAGAGCTTTTTAAAAAAAAGTAAATATCAACGATAATATCACGATGCTATCCAAATATGCACGTTTCCAATGAACGTTGTGGTTATTTCTGATGAAGGAACAAAATTACGACGACGAAAGTCACTATAAACCACTCTTAATAATGATTTACAGCATAAGCACTAAAAATATAGAAAACGGTGTAACTAATAGAAAATTATCAAACTTTTCTTTCATCGTATTTATAGTAGCGGTATGATTAACTGCTTTTGAATAACTAGACTCCTAACAATACGTATTAAATGAGTTATTAGAGTAACATCTGTTATATTGACGTTTTTAATGATCGCGACTACCATACATAAAGTGTAACAGGTGCGTTAGTGGAAAACTTAAGCGTGTTACGTTCTAGGATCATCTTATAGAGATCTATACTTGAATGGGTCGTCTTCAATATACACATATTGATAAACCGCCGAAAACTCATTCAGTTTGATCAGCCAGCGTATATCGAACTACTGAGGGTCGTGTGAGCTTGCGTGATAGCGACGTGTCCCATTGGACTACTGATTGTTTTTTGGAGCCGTTGTTTTTTAAGTATATTGTGGTTAACATTAGGTAAAGTGTAATCATTTAGCTATGTTACTATATAAATCTATTAGCAAGTATTAGTGAACTCCGACAGATGTATACGAAAGCCACCTCCCATTATTCGATTAAAATGTTACAAATAATATTCGATAACATTGGATACAAACGTGGTTAAACATCACAATATAAGTTTATCAAAAAATATGAAAACAAAGCAGTAAATACAAGTTATTACTTATTTATATCGTTTAACTTTATTGCTTAACGGGTTTACCACTACAAGTTTTCTTTTTATTCAAGATATTTAGATTATGCTTGATTACAATTCCATTCAAACAGATTACACTGCATGTTATACAAAAAAATCTCATGGAACTTTAGTGGCATTACCTTTAATGAAGAATCATTTGAAAATTTTAAACGTGTTAGCACAAATATGACACTTTTATTTGTGCTTAATAACATATTGTCATAAATATTCAGTATACAAATAAGTAAGGCCTAAAATAACTTAAGAAAAAACAATTTTCCATTACATGACGGCCTTGTATAAAGCAATAAAGTCTTATGAAAAAGCTTTCGGAGTGTCTTTATGAAATATATTAATATACAAAAATGTTTGTTTCAAAATAATATATCTACATAATGCTGGTAATCTCATAATGCCTTATACTAACAAAGAAAGTATTTTATCTCTATCTCTTCTATAGATGTGTTTCATACACTAACATATTTCAGTTTTTTTCTTTACAGCAAGTATTACAAAACTTACAAATAGAGGAAACAGAAACCATCAAATATCCTAAATAACCAAAAAATCTAAGCCGTAACCCTTTTCAATATGAGTGTTTAAAAAACAGTGAATAGAATATGCTATTGTCTAATACTAAAAAAAATGCCTACTAATAATCTATAATAAACTTAGTAACCAATATTACAAACTAACCTAACCTACAAACGTTCAAATAATAGCTATTGACCAAGGACCAATGACCAATATGTTCTCTATAATTGGAATTGGTCGATACTATTTCATATTCAGTTCATAACAGAACCGATTAAACATTTTTATATATCCAAATCCAATCCTACAAGCTCATGTCCCTACTTTAGAGCGCAAACCAAGTGTTATTTTTAATAATCAGTCGTTAGCCACATTTCATTGCATTGAAAGCTAACAGATGCTACAATACAATTACGTTTGATAATCTTATAGTGAAAATAAGATAAATTCGATAAAATAACGATCCAATACCGTACACTTGTGTCCACCGTACCGAAATACAGAAACCATTGTGGCACCATTACACTGTGCCCTAGGGCGCGCAGACGAACGAATAAATATTCATGAGTATAATTCGACAGATTCCGTTAACGATGGCACGTCAAAAAGCGAGCGCAACCGGCTGGTATACATAGCGAATTCCTACAATTGGATTATATGAGCGAATATCGAGTGAATTGTGTTGTTTCAGATTCGTACATACATTTCGCTTGGACGAATAAACGTTATTTTTGTTTTATTAATACTTCATTGTTATTATAGATTTTATGTAAACCTAACTAGCTCGGTAGAAGTCGTTCTGCAGTTTTCTGTAGTTCATAATTAGACTACCACACTTTAGCTAACATACTTTAGAGTAGCTACGAACCATTATATCGATACAACAAATATGTTATTCATATGTATATAGCTTTATTCTGGTAACTTGTTTAGAAGTTACACAATCATAAACCCATACAATCTATTTTTTATAAGTATATAATAAATGATATTAATCTTTCTACAATCTTAGAAATTCCGCTACCTTCGATATTTTGTATAATGCCCGACCGAAGGTTCAGTTTCGGTTTTGGCAGGTTTCGGCCAAAAAATCTAGTTTTGACAACAGTTTCGGTTTCAGCCAAAAAACAGCCGAATCTTCGGCGAGACTGAAATTTAGGGCACATTTCGCGTACACTATTACGTGTCCTTCGGGTGATTTAAGAACTCGTGTGTTAATAGTTATTTCCGGTTTTAGTTTACTTTTTTTTCGTTCAAAAATAATTTGATAAATAATTAATTTTCTTTTTATTTGTGACTTACTAAATCAAGTCATTAAAATATGCTTTTTTTAAATTAAGTATTTGACTGTAGTGTATACTTTTGTGAACTTTTTTGAGGTCGATAATAAGATTATTTTCATTCATTCATTAATATTATTATTATTATTATTTTATTATTAATATTATTTTATCTACAAGAATTAAACAGAAAACCCAATGAATAATACGTAGGCTTTGAGAATATTGCTAATATAATATATATTATTTAATTAGTAGGTATTTAATTACTAAGTGTCAGCACTTTTTAGGTTTATATTTACATACATTTTTGTCCATGTTAAATAAAAAATGTAACATAAATAAATATTCTTGTTACATAATTCAATTACCGTTGTTCATTCAAATAAGTTACTGCTTTGTATATTTGTGAGAAATATACCAAAATTTCAATACACAATACAAATTTTTCCAAGTTTAGATAAGTTTCGGTTTCGGCCGAAACTGAGCCCCAAACCGAAGGTTCGTTTTCGGTTTCGGTTTTGGCTGACAATCCTGTTTCGGTCGCACACTAATAATTAATAATAAATTGTGCATACAATGTACTTAAATGATATGAAGAAAATACAGGTTTTCGGAATCTATTTTTATTTGAAACCATACATTTTTGTTACATTCAAATGAATATTCAGTGACTCTATACAATAATGTCAGCGTTAACATAAAAAACAAACCACTAGAAGCATTGATAGTCTACAAAAAATAAGACTCGGTGACAAACGACGTGCGAAGCAACATTCGTAATCAAAGTGGTAGTGTCAACGGAACATTATGCTTTCACATTAATCCCCACCCCCTCCCCCGGCCCCCTTATTGCGATTCTCGCGCGAATAAAACGTCGCAAAAAACCACCCGACATTACGCTTACAGCTCTTTCGTCAAGGAAAAGCGGGAACCCGCTGATTGCCCTTGTGAAAAATTACACATCATCGTATACGTGTCTAAAAGCTGCGTTATGTGCGTATTATTTATTAGACAATATAATATGTGAAGAATAATGGCTCAGATTATATTATGTAGCGCGGAACATATTCTTATTATAATTAAACTGTAGATGTTATTCATATAACCAATTACATTAATAATTTTATATGTATATTTATATAAGCGACAAATATATAACCAACCGAGTTTCGTTTTACAAAAAAACACTTGGTAAACTCGAAGTTTAAGTGATCTAAATAAATAAATGATCCAAATGGTTATAATTAACTTTAAAATCCCTACTACCTACATTATTTAAACACTTTTTTTTTTACATGCTAATTGTACATTTATATGAATAACTATAATAAAGATGGTGAAAATTGTAATGCGACTTCTGTACTTTTAGGTATCGAAATATATAATTGTTAAACAATATTTTAGAGTAATATTCTGTTATAATTTTGTTACAATGATTTGGAAGTTTGATGTGAAATAACATCAAATATAATTATAATATTTAGAACAAGGTATGACTAAGAAACGACGGAAAACCTTGGGAAAATTGTTTGTCTTTCAACAAGGTTCGTGCTAAATGCCTAATTTATTCATGGAATTCTTTAAGGAGAACAAACATAATAAAAACTTTAATGATCCGAAAACAGAACCAAACGACTACATTAATTATATTTTCATTAGAACGGTGTCTTATAATATGATAGGTTTCTTGGAATTCTTGTGTTTCAATCCATATTTCTTGTCCACAATATAATATTCAAAATCATAATAGGTAAGAAAATATTGTAAATTAAATTGTACTTAAGGGTCTAAGGGTTCAATATAACACACCTACACGCTTTGCCTATGAACTTACCCTAAGGGAAAAGCTTATTGCTGCAGGAAATATGTATATTAATAATAATTTTCTTCAGCGTTGTATTCACTAGCGACTCTGTCTGATTTTTTGTTAAAATTGTATGTATTTTAATTATCATTCGCTGCCATTTAAAAAGTGGCATTATATACCTACTAATATTCACTATAAATTCTGAGGCCCGAGGCTACATGAACGAACATCCAATTAAATTTTGTTACGTACTTTCTGTGTGAATCACTGTAATTTCAGGTACTATTTTAATTCTTAGGTTTTTTTTGTTTACGCCGTTTTTTTTGTATTATGTATTTACTTGTTTGGTTCCGTAGATTAGTGTGTTATATTTTACATTATCATTACAATAAAAAAATAATTTTAATCCTGAGACAATATCCAAACCAAAAAATCTTTATTGTATTTAGGCCCTGGAAAAGCGCCTATGAACGGCAAAACTACTATTCACTTTAGCTTTATAGGTTTAACGTTTGGTCTTATCTTATGACTTCCAAAAATATTCTTAATTACAGATGAGTGTCAGTTTTGAACATAAATGGGTATGTTAATTACAACCCGATAAGAAAAAAAAATGTTTTCTAAAACTATTATTGCAAATTCATTTAGGCAATCAATCATACAACTTAACACTCACTGTGTCATACAAAACTTTAACTAATATTAAGTTCAGAATAGTAAAATTATTTGTTTATTTAACTTTACCAAGGACGAGCAAACTAAAAACCCATACACAAATAAGGTAGTTAAAAATAAATACGAACACTATCCTTAAATCCGTTTCTCCAAACAAGAAAAAGTTTAATTTCCAGCGATTCATATAACGTATAGAGTAATTATAGTGAAGAATAAGACGTGTAAATAGTAAATACGGGCGCCATTAGAGGCGCTTGCTACGAATTTGCATTAAGATTAACGACTGCAGGCTCAGTTGGGACCGTCCTGTGCACTATGCATCGTGCTTTTGTACAATTGCCTTTGTGAAAACATTGTTTTCGATACTCGCCCTTATACTGGTATAACAGAATTCAAAATTCTACAAATGATTTTCACATTACGGTATATTTATTAGTATGACCTACTTTACATTCTAATGGTGTTACACGAATGAATTGAATGTTTCAAGTCACTTAGGTGCAAATTTTATAGTTACTACAATACTTTGTACATATATGTAGGAATAAAAAACCAACAGTAATATATAATTGTTTCTTCTTTGGTTTACTCGATTACCTACTATTGTTTGATATTGAGTTTTTAATCGGTTATTTCTATTTTTCCTAGAACTTTAGATTTTTAAAAAAAATTGATTACTATTGACCGTCACACACAGCATTCTAAAAACTCAAACAATACATAATCTTCTAGTATCAATTGTAAAACAGTATAGATGAATTTGGTAGTGAATTTCATCTGCCAAAATACATTGATAGATGTTTAATTGATGGAATTTCATACTGAACAATTACTCATGAAAATACTACAAACTGCCCTACACGGAACTGTATTCTTTATATTTGAGGCCTAGTTTTCCTTCACCAAAAGTTTAAATTCCTTTAGGATTCGAAACCACATCTTACGACGGGGTGTCTTTAAACTAACTGCCTAACAAGTTACCATGTTCGTAATTTTATTATAAACTCATGACTTAGAATAACCATTATTTAAAAGTTATATAAACAATGTACATCTATTAAAGTCAAAGATATTAATGTCCTATGTATTACATCCGGTTACAACAGCATTAATCCGATCGCCTAATCTAAAGATCAATTTTTAAAAAAAAAGTTAATTCTGAAATCGTTTTTTATACAGTTTTTAACAGTGTATAGTATAATAAACATTTTGTCCTTACGCTATATGAAGAAGCGCTACTTATATATAACACTATCTGTTTCGCTCTGTCAAATGAATATACAATATGTTTGAAAAAGAGATACGTAACCATTCCCCGTGGTAACCGGTGTTCTGATTTGACACATTTACATTGATGAGTCGATAATTAAATAATACTTGAGAAATTTCTTGTCATTTTTTACTCCGATTAACTTTTAACCATTTTCCCAGTGCTAGTGGTATTTTGTTAGATTCAATAAGAATAATGTACGAGCTATAATTCACTGTGGGCTGACCACACAATATAAATTGCACAGAGCTGTTAGTTTGTCAGAATTGTCGGGACGTTCATATCGAGTCGAATCTATTTTGTTGCTATAGTGGCAGCAGAACGCCATGGGGCGCCTTGCTGGCTCTTAGCCAATTTGTTTAATGCCTAGTTACGCTCCGTTTACTGGCTCCGGATCATCTCTATATTATAAACCTACGTTGCAAATTTATACTATTTTAGTGTTAGATTAAATATTAGATACAACGATATTAATATTATTCACAAATAGATTTTATTTAATCAAAGTTAAGGCTCTGTATCTAAAAGTAAGGAAGTACAGTATAATCCAAAAACAACAAGGAACATCAAAAGGTTAGTAATATTTTAACAGTCGCTGTTATCATCCGGGTCTATCTTTGACATTGTATATAATCTGGCTGATCCTAAAACGTTAGATGGAACGTGTTGAGATTGATTTATCATTATATGTATGATGTTGCGACCCAGTCGAATACAGCTCCCTACCACTCTAACCTCGCTTGTAGATATAGTATTGAACCTCGTATTAGCAACTTTATACTATTGAAAATGTATTCGTACTAACAAATGAACCTACAGCTTTAAACAAGACGCGAAATAAGATAAACTTTCTCCGATACTTACAAGCTACCTCACTACAAAATTTCATTATATCGTTTGTCAGAACTCGAACTTATTTTACTACCTTGATAAAACTTTCCCTTTTATCGCGACAAAAAGTAATATGAATTACCATAATATGCTAGCGAAGTTACAACATGATGCGTGCACAAACAACGAAACAAAGAATTATTTAATCTTATTGAATTACAATCTCCCCAAGATTTTTCCTACGTTTTAAATTTATGTTCATAAATTATTAGACTGTAGTGTTTTATATACACATTAACAGCATTATTAACAGCAACAACAAAATTTAAATAAATTATATTATTTTAAATCTCGAGTGTAGTATTTGTAATGAATCGATTTAACGAGTGTTTGTCGGCGTTAATCTTTAAATTTAATAATCTTGTAGATAAAACACATAATTTAAGGAGTGACGGAGTTAGCTTTCTTAATAAGTTTTGGGATCATTTTATTGAGCTGTTGATTATGTTTTTTATGATATAAATTAGCATATAACGTATGTAATTATAATGCTCAAACTAGGCAAAACTATTATTAATAAATGCCATTTTAAAGCTAATCGTAATATGTTTTTAGTCTAGGTGACTGATTTGGAAATCCACGTGTGCGAATGGGTATTACTTATTGCACTCTTCTAGCCAAAATATAGCATCGCAAATAGGGAAGCTTACATACAATAACTCTTTTATTGCTATCTTTTATATGTTCATTTGTTTTTATATTTTATGCAAATTAAATTTTTGTTTCGTTACATTATTATGTGTACAAATTTAGTGCAGGCGTAATGTTCGAGATTGACAGATTATTTGTATTTTCTTGTTTTTATGCTCTTCTACTAATTTGCATGTTGTGGATGCATTAAAAGATTAAGTTTCTTCCTTTCGGAATTGACCTTTTAAATTTTTAAATTGTATAGTACACTGACCACTGGTGGTTCTAAATAAATAACACAAGCATCAAAGCAATGATGGTTCAGTCGTATTGTTTACAGCTACGACTTGGTTAAACATAAATTTGAATCTACAATGAGCCTAAGCTTTCGGTGCAAGAAAACGATTGTGATGAAACGATAATATAAAACTATAGTATATTTGAATGATCGCAGTTAGGTACGACACTTATTTAAAAATTTGACACAAAACACCTACAAGTATTGTTACTGCAGCAGCACGTGTGAGCCAGTCCCCCCCCCCCCCCTTCCTAGGTTTAGCAAGTTAACATTATAGGCTACATTCATCACTTACCATCAAGTTCGAATATAATAAATTCTAAAAACAGGTATAACATTCGTACTATCGTGGTCAGTAAAATCTCTACAACATCTGTGATGTATTGACCTGGACTAATGACTTCACATGTTTCGCAAAAATATCTATATTCGTTGAGGTCAGTTTATAAATCAATTGCTTGGAACTCTTTGTTTATCATCCATTAATGATGCTGAGTGAAATGTGACTCACCGTGTTATTAAAATTAAAGCTCGGCCAAAATAACTAACTCAGATGGACAACTGAGTCAACCGTGAAATGAACATAGCGCACAGTAACTTTAACTAAATGAACCACGATTTTCGAAATAAACTTGCACAGTTTAGAAGTCCTGTTCTGACGTTAATATTTTTTATTATAATAGATTTTTAGCAATCTCACTAGACATATTGATGCATAACAAGTAAACAAAGTACTGCAGTATGTAGTCTCTTTACTAAAATTAATTTATCTGTATGAGGTCCATATATTTATAGTAATAACAATATTTCTTTGGGCACTTCGCCAAATTAATAATGGATGTTCCTAATACTATAACTTATTGTTTCAAGTACATGATTTCGATAATGTGCTGCAGTGTGCATATTATTTTAATGGAAAGGCTTTGCTATACTGAATAGTTTTTATTTACAAGATTATTTTGACCTTGGGTAATAATAAGGAAACTAGTAAGTATTTTATATCGTTTGTTAAAGCTCGATCTAGTAACGGCTAAACTCGATATTTTTCTGAAATATCAAAATTTAAGGGCGTTCTTATTACTTGTAAATCCATTAAAACATTGATATCTTTAATACTTAATCTGAAGCGATGATAGCTCAGTTGGTAGTGTGTACGGACGCCGCGTCAAAGTATGTGTGTTCGAATCAGATACAACGAACTTAAGTTTTCGGCGAAAGAAAACATTGTGATGAAACCGTAGCATGGTGTTAGAATTTTTTCTAATGCCATTCTACCTAGCTGCCACCTTCAAGTTGAAAATTTGCCGCCAAATACCTATCTTAACTTCATTGTTACTTAATATTAGGTGAGATTGTAGTCTATAAAAAAAACGTACTTCATTGAAATACCTAACAAGTTTTTTTTGTTTGTACTATACATATAGCGTTAAATTTTAAGTAAAGGAGAAACAATGACTTTCGGAGCTATTGCTATAATGAAACCACTAAATTAAGCTGTTCTTAAAATATACGATGCAACATCAAATTCAAATATTTTCATTCAACGCAAGCGGTAAAGTGAATACGTAACACAAAGGCTTTCAGACAAAATCGTGATCAGTTAATTGCGTCATGATATGAGCAGAGGCGAAGTAAAAATCATGAAAAACAGTGTTTTTAGAGTCTCTCGCAAACCATGCGGTATTATTATTGAATTAGTCTGCGCCCGGCGCAATGCAGTCTTTCGACTTTGCGCCGGGCCCTCGTGTACGCTGGAATTGGACAAATTTAATGTTTGAGCTTTATAGGAATTAAAATAGTTAAAAATGCTACACTTCTTGCGTGTATTTATTTCCCTTTAATTTTGTTAAGCTGCATAAAAAAAAAGTTAAATTTTAGTTCTAAGCGCATTTTAACATCTAACGAT
Source organism: Actias luna (assembly GCA_039707435.1). NCBI lineage: Eukaryota > Metazoa > Arthropoda > Insecta > Lepidoptera > Saturniidae > Actias > Actias luna. The sequence continues at coordinate 6,242,581 of JAZHAC010000006.1, read as the reverse complement.
TGCCTATCTTTATTTTAGATAATAAATATTATAAAGCGGAAAAGTTTGTTTGAACGCGCTAATCTTAGGAAGTACCAGTTGGACATTAAACTTTTTTTGTACTCATCGCAATCACTTACGAAGGCTTTACAAAATAGTTACAAAAAAGGCAAATAATATTAAATAATTTTTAGCTCCACGCGGACGAAAGCACGAACATAGTTAGTTTTAGATAATTAAATATTTCGTTTGCAGAAAATATATAAACATATTTTATTATGGTTATATATTTTTAAATATATATTTCTGTTGACTTATGTTATTTAATAGATTACTGTGGTATGGACATATTCTTACGAGAGATGACAGCCATTAGAATAGATTAATGTTGAATTTGAAGGTAGATGTATGTAGGAGCAGAGGAAGACCGAAGAACATATGAATAGAGTGCGTAAGGGATGATATCTGTATAAAATGTGTGAACCATGATATGGCAATTCGTAGAGTGGAAAAGAGAGCATGGTGTGCCACCCAATCTAGATGAGACAAGGTTTAAGAAGAAAAGTTATTCCTGTTGTTACTGTACATAAGTATCAAGTGATTTTATTTTATTTCTAGCAATCCCGACAGAAGTTTTTTTCTAGTCTTTGCTCTAGTAAAACTTCGACCTTAGTGCAGCCCTTCCCTATTTTCTTGAACACGCTTGTCAGTACACATTAGTTGAATCCGTTTTATATGGTGTCACGTTGTAAATATCATGAAATCGAATCAAAAATCTTTAATCAATTTAGGCCCTAAGAAAGCGCTTATGAACCTCAAAACTACCACCGGTTCGGAAAATAACGTAGTCATCGAGAACAACCGACAAGAAACTCGATCTGCGTCTTTTTTTAGATCTAATTCTTATATAGAAGCGATGTGATTTGAAACGATGATAGCTCAGTGGTAGTATTTACAGACGTCGCGTCAAGGGGCGTGACTTCGAATCTACCTACAATGAGCTCAAGCTTTCGGTGAAAGAAAACATCATAAGCAAACCATAGCATGATGTTAGGGCTATTTCTAATGCCCGCCTAGCTAGCTACCACCCTCAAGTTGAAAGTCTGCATTTGAGAGCCATTCCCTCTCACTTAAGATCAGGTAAGATTATGGCCGTAGCGGTAAAAGCCTGTAAACATATATATATGTATATATATAATAATAACAATAAGACACGTTCTTTATATACATGGTCATTTATATGACAGTGATAACTGATGACGGATTGTGGATTATCAACAAATATAGTTTCATTACCTTGTAATGTTACTATAAAAATGCGGTTGTGATTATCTATTAGTAAAGTAATTTAAATACCTAGTAGAATTGTTTTGGAAGAGTACCTCCTGGTAATATACACCTCTTTATAATAGTAGTTGGTGTAGATTATTGACAATTTAAATGGCAGTATAATACGTTATATACGACCGATATGGGCCGTCAATGGACACCTACCGGTAATAACCAGTAATAGCATGCTATAACTTGCGATAATGACTTCATGCAATTGGCGGGTTCAATTCGAAGCATGGGATTGTTAATAACATAATTTAGATTAAATCAATGAAATATATAAAAAAAAATTTAGTTGACTTTGAACATTTAATAAAACTAGCAAAGCAATGTACAGTCCACACAGTTTTAGCAAGTTGCCTTAGGTATTTTTTTTTTATGATAATGAGCAACTAAGCGGCCGACGGCCCATCTGTTAGTATTTAGTTACAGCCCTGTTGCTAACCATGGCGGAAATAGCTAGTTCTAGTTCACTGTGCCGGAATACAAAAGCTCATAATGAACCTTTAATTTGCGGCAGTCTAAACCCAAGGGTGATCGCTAACCAGACCGGCAATAACCCTACCATCAAGCTGTGACTGATCAAGGATTACATGGTTATTGTAGCAAAACCGTGTGTCCTATCTCCCTGAAATCTGTCTTCCTAACCCCCTGGCACGTAGGCCGATTAGGTAAATACTGGGTTACACTTCGCCAGAGTCTTGTTGGTTACTCGGCAGGGTGCACCGCGTGCATGTGAGCAACCACGCATGCTTAGGTAACTCAGATGGTATTGGATATCAAAACTAACACCCCAAATTTAATACATCGTAATCTCCTATTTTACTCTGGCGGCTCTAATTGCTTAGGCCCTTTTACGTAGGTCGGCATGATAGTGGTGACTGACTATACGAGATTTTCGTTCTCTCGACGGTCGATACTGGTTTCGCATTGCACTGTCCTTAACATCAGGTACAGTGTCGTAACTTTGCCGAGCTACCATAAAACAATCGCTACACATGGCTTCCAAATAGGAAATTAGCATTATGTACCACCCACAGTATATCAAAATAATCTGAATTTGCCATTACTAGGCTGACTTTTAACAATTTCTGTTTTCACTTAGTTTTTACGAAATATAAATAGGAGGCGGAATAGATTATACCATCGTGTCTCCTATTTTACCTATCGCTTTCGTCATACTAGAAGCTTCCATGGTACTCATAGGTCACTTTATTTTTTTAGGCTGCAAATTATAGCCTTATAAATTTAACGTTTGCTTACAATTTCATATGTTAAGAGAAAATATCGAGCCTTTTCAGGATAAACATCCTACGCACCAAAAATTTAAAAAATGTATCTTTTTGTAACCACCAAAATGTTTTCTCTGTAAATTAGAGGTAGTATGTTAATAGCCACTATTTTAATTGAGCAGTGGTTAATTATGAACAACAAGTAATAGTTTTTTTAAATAAAAATGTTATTTTTTTATATTTGGAATGAATATCTTACTCCTGTAAAAAGTTAATATTGTCGCTTACCATATTTTTCCTGAAAAGGGTCAATATGGCTCAAAAAGAACTAACGAAAGCAGGAACTAAGCTGCCATACTAGACATCAAGTTCAGCTGCTATCCCCAGGAGTTCTAGGTTACAAATTTTAAACTTAAGAAGGGTAGTTAGATTACAGTTCGACAAGCGAGTACTAGAAAATTTCCTAACACCTGCTATGATTTCATCACGTAGCTTCACTGAAAGTTAAAGTTCCATGTGGGATTCGAACCCACGTCAATCAACATGATGTGTCCGAATACATTGCCGTTAACAACTATTTATTCGTACTATTCGACAATAAGGTTAACAATTTCATAGAATAGAACAACTACAAAACAAAACATGTCGACTGAGTCACAGCCTGAAAATGTATACAGTGGAGGCATGAATTCGCCGGAGGTCATAATTATCCTGAAAAATAGAAAGAAAATAACTTCCAAAGACAACACGGTTAATATTTTTTTCATAAATGAAACCGTTTATTAATAAGGAAAATACAGTAGGTATTTGGATAATCAACATCTGAGTCGTTCTACCATACCTAATCAAGCGTACTTAACTTAGTCAGTATAATAAAAGTAATTTGTTTTGAAATATCCGTTACAATAGCAATAAATTATTCAAATCACCATTAAGCTTGCACGGCTATTCGCAGCCATTCATGGCTGACCTTATTAAGGGATATTGCCCCCGAATATGGCAGACAAGTGCGACAGATGTGAGAATTAAAAACGCTTCCCTTAAAATATATTAACATCACGACATTCGACTATTAATCCTTCGCTATAAAGTTTTTAATCCGCTGAAGCTTATTTAAACAAATTTTAATTCACAGTAAAGGTTAAAACGCTCATATCTCTTTTTATGTTCTATACTTTTAATGTTGATTTCTATTACTCGGACAAAGAACTCGAAATGGTTTGAAGATGGTTATCTAAATGTTAATTAAATGGCTGTACAAATAACAGTAAAACGTAAGGGCGTTATGGTAATTTCTCGAGTAATAATCGTAAAAGTAAGTCATGTAGATATTTATTACTAAAAACAGTGCTCAATTTTTTTGCTGCCGAATTATTTTAGCAAAATTACTATTTATTTTCAGAAATGATTGTTTAAACAATATCTAACTAATATCGTTCGTTGATCTGTTTGTATATCTAAAACAAATATTTATTTTATCACATGGGTTGGAATTCCGCTAAAGTTTTGTTTTATGACATACAAAACAATAGAATTAATAGTATCCGTGTTTGGCAGCATTAATTGAATTTAAAAGCTAAAGTATATTAATACCACATCCATAGGATATACATTAGAAGCATTTTTTTTAGGTATAAATAGCAAAAATGTTAATTAGCCACATGAACTTTGTAATATTCAAAGCTACATATTCAACTATATTCAACCTAAATTACTAAAATGATAATCTCAGGGTGCTAATACAATTGCGCAAGAACTTATAGTGAATGCGCTAGAGTGTTGCTGATGCACTCACCTTATTTATGAAGCAATGGTGGTTAGTGGTATAGTGTACGGATACCGTGTCGATAAACATAAGTTTAAATCCTTGATCCTGATAGTTATAGAATATATAATATATAGAATATATAGAATAGTTTGATCCTGAAATTACTGTAATTTCTAATGCTTCCCTCTAGCTACTACTCTTACGTTAAGAGTCGGTCGCCAAATCATTATACAGATGTGTTCCAGCAGATGCGTTTGAAAGCCATTAACTCCGCTAGGCATAGCGTGGCCACCATCTTGGCCCACATCGTTACCTAATAACAGGTCAGTGTAGCTAAATGCTAAACTTAAAACTAAAAAAAAAATCGTTTCGTTTGATCCAGCCAAAACCCCATTAACACCAAACAGAGCAAGAACAAGGAGAGTATAGAAGGCGAGACCGTTTTCTAAATTCTCATAAATCCTCACCAGCTTTTGAGCCTTGGTCTGGTATTATGAAGGATAGACAGATTTCGCATTAGGATACGTGTTAAATATTACGTCATTCAATATAGTGCATGTGTATGTTACCGCAATTATCCATTGCGCAGAAACTACTACTGTTCACATATTTCAAACTACTAAAATCAATTAAAAGAGTACTCCAGATGTTAATTAAAATTTTGCCCTTAACTGAATTCACTGGCATTTGGCATATTAGCACGAAAATATATTATGAAAACTTAATATTATATTGCAAAAAGGAATAACATGTTATTTGAAAAATCAAATTACCAAAATATTTAAGAATATAATTAATATTTTTAAAAATGCCTAACACGATTTAACGTATTTTATTGTATAATGGTTTCATTTACATTATATGGCTGATTTATTTATTCCCAGAAAGATGTTATAACTTGAAAACAACTCGAGTTTGGAAACAACCTCGCTCAGAAAATAAATGATGGTAATGAAGCTTTTATTTTGTATATAAATTGACATGAATTATTTGGTTAAATGCAATTGTGATAACAACAAAACTGTATAGGGACGCTTTCCACCACAACAATAAATGCTTAAACCCGATTTAATAGTTATAGTTGTATCTACATACATATTTTTGTAGTAAAAGTGCAAACATAGTAAGCAAATGTACAGTCTAAAAACAGCGACTTATTTAGAGAAATCTATAGCCTGTCGACGGTCTTCATTATGAAAATAAGTTTGCGAGTGTCTCAACGAAACCAAACTAAAACAATGTGACAGGAATCTATGTACATCATGGTCGTGAAATAGCTAGGTAAATATCCTCAGCATGATACTAAGGCGGGTATTACAACTCGTGTATGGTTGTGAATAATAAAATCTTCGAATCTGAGAGAAAACGTAGAGTAGAACTCAAGGTAAAATAGGACGAGCTCAAAACCGGACCATCTGTGGCTATTTTGCGTAATTATATTTGATGCGTTTAACTTGCAGTGAATGTAGTCTCATATTTCTTGCAAAAATAGGCTATATTAGTCAATGAAACGAAACCGTCGATAGTCGAATGCCAGTCCGGGATATTTTTTAAGATGGTCGTATTTTAGTCAGTCAAAATTATTATGCCCTACCAGCTCTCAATTTTTGACATGACTGGATTAAACTTTGGGTTAAAAGAAGATTTGAAGTTTTCGTGGATGTGACCGTTACAACTAATGCCTTCTTTCGTACAGGAATAGTCTCAACTCTTACCTATTAAAATGTATAAAGGAAATATCTTTAAATTTCTTCCGTATCGGGTTACCCGGCACTTAAGGAACGCTGCTAACAGGGTTCGCTCGCTTTCAGTGACGCATCGTGGAAGGTGCTCCAAGCACTCAACACTTCCGTCAAGCTTTCTTTATAAAGTAATGTCGTAGAGAGTTGTGTGGAAAGTAAGAATATGTGAAAATATGTTGACATAATTAGTATGTAATTAATGTAACACAATTGTCCATAATCAACAAGAAAAAATTATGTTTTTAGAAAGTGTTTTCGAGTCGTGTAAAATCAATGTATAAAACACTCATATTTTAAATTATTTTTTCTTTACACTTATATTTATAAACGACGTTATATACTTCGATAACGATATAGAATCTAAAAATATTTATTTGGAATTTTTATTCTATCTACTTCGTTGCACATGCATCAGATCGAGATTCCTGAACAACTTAAACTAAATTTTTACATGGTTAAAACCAATACCATGAATTCACATATAGGATACTTTCTATTTCCTAAAATGAAAGAGTTCCTCCGAGATGAGGGATACAAGTTTAAAAAAATGTTGTAAGTGAACATCTCTAAGGATTTTTAAGTAAAATTTAAGGTATGATTTGCCCCCATAAGGTATTGGAGTTCTAATCTATGATGATACATGATAAGAATGGTTCAAATCATATGCCAGTGCCTATTTTTTATGTTTTAAAATAATTTTGATTCTATTTTTCAATACAGCCATATATATATATATAATATATATATATATAGCCAATATATATAACCTATAACAGACAAACGAAGTACCCAATATATGTAAATTAAAATGATAAAGAAATAATGAGAACTTTTATCGCTATTCATCTGTCCCCAGAGAGTGGTCAACAACATGCAATCTCTAAAAGACAACAATTAACTTTACATAATCTGAAATCGTCACAAAATCAGTATTTAAGTATATTACGAAAACAGGTAAATAAATACGAAAATAATTTCCAATATTTTAACTAAGGACGAGGACAAGTGAAAGGCTGCGCAGATAGTTACACACTCTTTAATGAATCAGTCTTTGCCGCCCAGTACGACAGATACACACATGCGTACATATATAACACAAATATGTGATTAAGAAGTACAATTTTTAACAATGAAGTTTATATAAACATTTATAGTTATCCAATCTTGTTATTTGTTTAAATTTCCGTTTCTTCTATTACTTATATTTTAATATCCTTGTTTAATGTTCATGACGAAGGTTTAATAATGGCAAATACTCGTATCCGTCTGAAAAACCTGACCGTCGAAAGCTAGAAAATTCTTTTGTAATCTTTAAAAGGGATAAAAATCGTGCCTAATCGAAACCGTTTCCTATTTACAAAATAATCTCAGACATGACAGTGGTCCGGAGCGATGAGACCGATTACTTTCAATCGGAGATCTGGTATGAACAGAGATATTCTCTCCCCATTCAATCTGTCCCTTTCACTAGGACTTGTTCTCCCCCTTTCTTTCAACCGTACATACCGCATTGCAGCGGATATTATGAGAAATATTTGGCTCAGTTTACAGAACAAAAAGAAACGAGCGAGATATTTTTCCAATGTGCGATTGTGATTTCCCCCGTTTATAACCCAGCACAAGTATTATCTATATCTGATTCATTAAATTTTCTGATCAAGCTAATTACATATTTTGTAATGTTTTCATATAATAGAGTAATTAAGTATAGAGATACTTATTTTGTCCAGGATACTTTGTAAAACTATATTTTTTTAATATATATTTATAAAATGCCTAAAAAAAGACCATAGTAAAATTGAGAAAATAAAAAGTATGGTTCTCAGTACTTTATACTAAGTGCCAAAGATTCGATGTAATATACTTATCGTATCGGAAGATTTTTTTAATGAATCTAAAATAATATCTGTGTAAGTGCTTTTAAATATTGTAACATTTAATACATATTTCATAGATTAATATGATTATTTAATGTACTGTATAAACATTAAAATATGTTAATAAAAAGAAAATTTGTACGTTCATTGTCATTAATCCATCAATATTCAAAAACAGAATTAAACTTTCAGTCTAATGTGTGTTATGATTTGTTTCAGGTACGTCTTCGTTCCACGGGAGTTTCAACGGCCTAAACAACATCAAACACTAACAAAAAACATTTAACTTTTCATAAACAGACAAGACATAATTACGGTGAAAGAGTTTTACTGAAGAATAAACCTAATTAGAGGCATTTAAGAAATTTAAAGTGAATTAAAGAATACTTTCTGTTTAAAGGCACGTTTACGACTGGGTAACTCGTTTTCTAAACTTGTGAGAAATTTTTCATTCTTTACAGCCGCGCTGTGACTCGCAGGTTATCTTATTCGCCAGCCGGCTTATGTTTACATTTTGCGAGCTGCTTCTTAATTTTTTTTGTTGCTTCGTAATTTTTCCCCGTCGCCGCTAACGATGGCGAATTTGGAATTGCAAATGTCGTTAATTGCCTGATGGAAGTTAGCGTTCGCACTTAACCGAAGCTGTTGATTGTTGAAATATTTATACCGTCGCCGAAAGTTGAATAAATCAGTGATTTCATTGTCAAATAATCACTCTCTTATTTCGTAAACTAATCTGAATTTCACATTTTGTTTATAAATCGTTTGACTTTAATTAAAGGGGGTATACGCCAGATTCTCCTTAGTGCTACATAACAATATAAATTATTATTCCCATTCATTCTCTCAATGATCGTCAATTCGATGCAAAACAACTGTACTTAAAGTCTCCGACGATGGCTCCAAGTATTTCTGAATGTAATTAACTTTGTTTAAGAGTTCAGCTAAATTCAACAGTATTATTTTTACATGAATTACTATGAATTTGTTATTAATGGTTTTGCAAGTTTTGCTATAATTTGCATATAAAAACCTTTAAAGATGGCAGCAGTATATTTAAGTAGATGGCGTGTTGGTTTGACCTCTATAGTTATATTGAAACGTAGCGAAGATAGTTTATATATTTGAACATAATACGTTAGTATGACAGTTAGTAAAGTGTGTTCAACACTATCTTTTCTATTGCTTAGTGAGTGATCGAACTCATAATATCCCATTCCGTCAGCGATGCTGAATGGCTAACCAAATAGGGTTAATTTTAATACGAACCAGATTAGAATAAAAGTCGTTATATCTGTATAACGTATTATTATCCTGAATTGATAACTCAAGTACTTATATACTGTCTATCACATTTTAGTAAATAGATCAAGAAAATTGAAAATTTAAGCCGACGGAATATCAATTATATCATTGCAGGTTCGAGGGTTTTACGTTTTTTATGTAAAGATTGTTTTGTAAATTCGTGTAGTCTTACTAATTTTAACTGACAACTATATAGGTTGTCGTTGAAGGTAAATCGTAAGGAAATTGGAATGTGTGAGGTAATACAGAATTTAAATTCGTGTTTCACCTTTGAACTTTGTACGTGGAAAGACACGAGCGTTTTTTTTAGTCGGTACTCGGACGCTATCTGTCTGCTATTAATGTTGTTGGCAAACATTTATTTTTACCAATTTAGCTATTTTATCACAAATATAATAGTTCTTTTATGTAACACGTGCAATAACCATTCTTAAAATGTCTATAGAATAGTAAATGTAGAATGTATATTAAAGTCACTAAAGAATAAGTAATTTAGTAAAATAAAAATCCAGTCGCAGGATTTTTTTATCACAAATGCTGCAAATATATCATTACTGATTGTAGTGAACAATAAAAACCTTTTTTTATATACTTAAGGTTTAACGATATGGCCATAATCTCACCTGATCTTAAGTGACGATACGACCCAAGTTGGTAGACGCTAAACCTGTGGAGGAACTGGTTCTCAAGTGCAGCTGCCGGAACACACCTGTTGGTATTTGGCGGCAGTTTTTCAACTTGAGGGTGGTTGCTAGCCAGGCGGGCATTTGAAAAAGCCCTACCACCATGCTGTGGTTTCCTCACGATGTTTTCCTTCACCGAAAGCTCAAGCTCATTGTAGGTGCTTGGATTCGAACTCACGTCCCTTGACGCGAAGTCATACACACTACCACTGAGCTATCATCGCTTGTTTTCTCTCTTGTTTTTAAGTGTAATGTTCTTTAATTAACTCTGTAACAATCGACTTTGGATACTTCTACGGGTAAAGTCGGTTAGGGTCAACTATGAGAGCGAAAAAAATCTAAACATGTCACTGCTGTACTCGATTAGCGAGCGTTACAAGAAAGAGCTTTACGACTCAATCGCATTTAGTATCGGCATAAACACGGTATGTACCGTTATTAACTTCGCCTTGATGAAGCTTTCACCGTTTGTTTTTTCTTCTAATCTTACATATTCTAACCCAATTTGCATCTTCGAATATATTACCCGTTAAAATGGCTTAAGGAAATTGCTGTTTTCCATAATTATTCCTTGTGTGCCGTAAGCCACCATCAGAACTATTTACAAAGCCTGTGTTATACTTGATACGACCATTACTATTCTAATATTTTAATATAATTTATAACGTAATAGTTATATATATATAATAGTAAGTATATTATCATTTGAAAAATGACGTAATACCTTTCTTCTACTTAATATCACATGAATCACATGGAAATCAAATAATGCTTTGAAAATTGTTATCCTTTTTATTACTTTGTCAATATGTATTGTATGGCATTGTACTTTAACCTACCAAAAATGCAACTTTCTAACTTTTACATCCCTCGTGTAATATTATATTCCCATTAAAATGTGTTATAACGTTTAAAAGTATTATTGGCAATTTCTAAAATCAGTGAACTGAGGAATAATATGCATTGCGTAAACACGAAAATTGATTGAGCACTTTTTACATTAACACCAATCATACAGACAGACTGATTTTTTAAATTACATTATTTATCTATTCAGATATTTGAGAAAATCTACATATACAGATAGAGCTGTACATTTATTACTATACAATATGTTTGATTCATTCTCTTTGTAAATGCAAAACAGATAAGAGTAAATGTCATTTAATATTATAACATTTTCATCGTCGGGTCAAACCTATCGAACTTCTACTTCCAGCTTTATGAATCTTAACTTGTATAACTGGACTTTACAGTAGTCACCCCTAAAACCGGTTTAATCCGGTTTGATTTATATCTCCGGCAACGTGACGGCGCCACGACGACTGATTACTTCCTATGCATTAGGACTGATGAATGTATTTGCATTAGAAATCCGCGGCTTAGCAACAGATCAGGCTGAATGCGCGATACAAATGTACACGCTTAGTGATGCTGGATAATGTGCATAATACAATTTGTACAAGCACTTGCTACGACTTTAAGCGTGGTAATAACGCAGCGGCCAATTACTGTAACGAGTTACATAGTTTAAATGGGTTTTGTTAGCAGTGAACTTTAAACGAACTGCCAATTTTTAGGTTATTACTTTTTAGGCAACGATAGCTCAGTGGTAGTACGTATGAGCTGCGTAAATCAGCCTGAGCTTACAATGTTACGTTATACGACGTAGTGAAACCATAGCATGATGGATGGGCTTTTTCTAAGTTGGCTAGTTACTTTCCTCGAGTAAAAAATCTGTCGCCAAATACCTATAGGTTTATTCCGTCTGTGGACTTGACGGCCGGTTCCTCCACTAGGTTTAGCTCCACTATCTTGGGCTACATCGTCACGTAGCATAGCTAAACCTGTACCTATTATAAAAATGAGTGAATCAATTGTGAAATTGGCTTATATGTAACTATATGGCTATTATCTAGCATAAAATAAAAAGTACCTTTCTTCTGATGTATTAATGGGCAAACCATTTTGAGTTCTTGTAAAGATATGTATTAAAATCAATAAATTATTAAACTGTAAAATGTATCTTATGATTGAGAAATTATTTCCCGATAACGTCATTACAAGAATAACTTATTTAATTTTATTAGATGCCATCAAATCAATACTGTTTCCATTTACTAAAGCAAGTATACCTACATTTTATCATTAATGAAAAAAGAACAATTTCAAATATTTAAGCATAGATAACAATTTATATATCTAGTTCAATTTCTTTTTACTTCTATTTTTGGTATGTTAATAGCTTTACAGAGAAATTTATGACATGAAATATTTGTTCTATTACCAAAACAAATTTTTTGCCTAAACATTTGCCCAAATCGTCCCCTGACAAAGTTATTAATAGCTCTTTGCTGATAAAGCAAACATAGACGTCATTGAAAATCACAATTGGTGACAGATGGCACGATACTGTCCACATCTTAATCAAATTACTGTGCTGGCTGACACCGTGGTCATATGTGAGCCAATCAAGTGAAATGAATCGAGCATTCGTACTGCATCTGCCTGAAATAATGACTAGTACATTACCATCGATTTAAGTAATAGTTGTCTGTAAACCACAAAAAGATCGCTAACAATGAAACACGTTATTTATTTAAAGATTTATGGACAAAAAATATTACCCACAATTTACATATTTTCGAACCTACCTGCGTTTTTCATTAAGTTCTTAATTACTGAATTGCAGATCCCTACATTTATTTAAAAAAAAAATGCCTTTAAAAAAAGGATTTTTACAACACTTTTGCATTGTATGAAAGAATTAAAAGTATATTCAAAACAAAAAAAAGCAGACAAATTATCCTTATGTCATGATAATAAAAGTAAATACAAATAATTTGTTACAAAGAATTTTCACATTTTTAACAAATAACCATGTATCGGGTCCTTAATTAAATAGCTCGATGTTATTAATTCATTATGGTCACTGAATGTAACTTCTTTAAGTAATAGCTCGACGTTTTAAAGTGAATAGTGTCCGCTAACCTCATCGTGAGAAATATACTAAAAATTTATAAGACTTTTAATATAATTGAGAATTACAAATCAATTAGTCTACATTATTATCTACATAAGTAATGTTAGTGATTAAAACATTAGAGCCGTATCAAATATACTCTTACATAATATCAAAGAGAACAAAGGTAGATCAATAAAATGACATGATTAATAAGCATAAGTTAGGCTAAAGCAGAAAAGATTTATATAAGTAACCAATAACATTTTCCAAATAAATTCAGAAAACGAGTTAAGCGAAAAAATAAAGTTGTAATAAAAAATTCCCTGGCGTTAAGTACCTAATTACTTAACATTCTAAACTAAATATTTTTATTACAATGCTAATTTGAGAAGCGTCTAGTTTTAATCGTCAATTAAGAAAGTTTTTTACGTAAAATAGATTCTAATAATTTAAGCGCTTATTACCATAACTCACAACGCCTGTTGAAGTGGGGTTTATAGTTAATTAGCATTATTCATAAAGGTCATATTCGCACTTTATACCTAAATGGACTTTTTTATTTTAAAAAAAAATTGCCAAAGGGAGATCACTTCAGAACGTTTATATCCTCTGTTTGTAACTTTTTGTAACTACTAGCTGTTTCCGTGACTTCGTTCTTGTGAAAATAAAATTATTTAATAATTTTTGCCTGTTTTTATTGCTTTGTTGAATATAGTTTAGAACCTATTAGTGGCAGCGTGATTTTAAATATTTTAAATCCTTTCTCAATGATAGCTCTATCAAATAGAAATATATTGAAATATAGGTTGGCGAGCATTATTAGTGTTATCAAAAATAATAATTAGGAAATAGTTTTTTGTATAGATCTACAAAGACAAACTATTCAATAACTTTTTCTTCTCCGCGAACCAATATTTTTTTGTTTAGTAGTTATTGACGGATGTATCAATAGAAATAATAAACTGTTTTTTCTCGTCTTTACTGCAATTTCTTCAAATTTCAGTACTTATGATGGTTGAATTCCAATACAAGCTAAAAATTACTAGACCAAATTATTTAATTTAGGGGCTCTTTTCTAAAAATGTGTCCTAAACAATATATTTCAACGTCTAACTAACACACCAATACTATAATAACATTTTATAAAATATAGTAAGTAAACTAAACTAACTGATATATTATTCCGTCTAATACATACATTTGTAAAAAATTTGTAATAACATTTCAGGCAAAACTTATAGCCAGAGCTCGTGACTCCTTCTCTATTTTAACTTACCAATAACTGGATAATTATGTAGGTACTTGGGACATCAAGAAGATAAAGTTTTCTCGATTTTCTTTAAAAGTCGTCGAATCTAAATTTCAAGTATAATTTGACAATATTAAAATATTCTTATATAAAAAAAAATATATTCAAACTCATAATAATATAAACAGTTATTACTATAATCAAGAATACATTTATCATACTATTATTAAACACACCAAGAGATTGAACCAACAGGGAGAAAAGTACTTGACGGGCTTCATGATGGAAAAAATATTAATTTTGACATATCCTCAAACCCACCGTCTCCCCGCAATATCCATCGCAGAGACTATTTGCATGGAGGGTGATAAATCTGAAGCAGAAATCTTATATGGAGACGTTATTGGTCCTGAAACCCGAGATGTATCATAACGGATTCATTTGTTGACTTATTGCCCTATATTCTGAACTTCCAAGTTTGAATCCTTCAATTTTACTCGACACGTTGCGTAGTTATTAAAGAAATATATGTTAGTATATTGCAAATACACGCGACGGGAATTGCATTTCTACGTTTACGTTCGCATACGTAACATATGAGATTGGTTTGTTTACATGCAATTTCTGGATAAGAATTTCTATAGAAGGAAATCTAAATATCTTTCTTCTACACCACATTTTTAAATGTAAAAAAGATTTAGAACAAATATAAACACGTCTTGATCTAGCAGAGGGGTATTAATTATAGTAATACTTACTAAATTTAATATTTTTTGCCCGTCTTTCTAAGTTTTTTCAGTACAGCTTTGCTCCTATTTTTGGTAAATTGATGCTAAATAGCCTAAAGCCTTCCACAAGGATTGCGCTATCAGAGACAACAAGATTTTTTGAAATCCGACTGGTAGTTACTAAAAATAGCGCGTTCAAACAAACTATTCCGCTTTATTATATTAATATAGATATTATATTCTATATGTGGTACTTGAAACAGCTAAACTAATAAATCATGTCCATACTACAAACAATCTAACTTTAAAGAATAAAAGATTATTAACATGCAAATGATACCCTTGTTATTATAATTGTCTATAGGCTTTAGTTACCGCTTACCATCAAATGGGCTTTTTAAATGGTTACCGCTTTAGTTGTATAAAAAAACCAACACGCCATATGATGACGATGAGTTTCAAATTTGTTTACATATTTTTTTTTACTAATGCTCCATTTCATGTGTAAGATTTCTATGATTAAATTTCCATCTAAACGATTATATATAATATTCACTGATTCACTGTTCACTCATTACTTACATATGAATGTAAAGAAAAATCAAACAATTAAACATAACAATTCTGATTCGATTGATTCTTCAACGCTGCAAAACGTTTAAAACTCCAGAGCAGAACAATTCAAATGCCCTCTTAATTTAACAACTCTAACTTAATCAATATCACTAGACACGTTTGTTTTATACGAATTTATAAATATCTAAGTATATCAAGTATATGAATACATTAACTGTTGATACATAATTAGTTGCGTTCGTAAACATTTTTCAATATAATTAATAATATATGTATTCAATAAAATTAAATATTTAGAATTAATAGTATTAATGCAGCATTTTTAATATGAACACGGTAAATTATTTAACTGCAATTCGACATTTCTAGCTTTTAAAATAATTTGTTTTGATAATCCATTATTAAAATTGTACATTGAACTCTTATTAATGTATTTAAGATTGTTTAATTAATAATTTCTTCAGTTTCAGGTGAGTCTTGCCTCTTGGCGAAGGACTCTGAGGTACACAAGTATCAAAACTATAGGAATGGTTGTTGTATTATTTAATTGGTTTATCGATTTATTTTCAGTTATCAATTGGCTGAAAATTATCTTAATAAGTGTAAGTAATTTGTTCATGTTGGAATTCCTTTAAAATTGTATCTAGTAACATTACGCTATTAACGTAGATTACAAGACTTTTATACCATTTGTAACTCACTGTTTATACCTATTTCTATTAAATAAGCATTTTAAACGAATTCCAATATTATAGCCAAATTTAAAGAAATCATTTAAACTGAGCTTAGCTCATATCTCCAAAATGATAAACGAGAAAATTCACTTTATTTTACTTTATATTCTGTCTTATAATTTGCTATTATTATTTCAGTTTAATCTTTCGAAATCGTATCATATTCGCACAATATCCTGAAAATCAAAAATATCTATTCAACTTTATGTTTATTTCGCCTTAAATGTTTACCTTCTCTATCTAATGCTGTTATTTTAAACTTACAATTTGCTTATTTATTTTCATCTGCTCTATGTTGTGTCATTGTGAGCTAGAAACTGTGTGCACATTTCATATTTATTCCTGCGCTAGTTAATTTTACATACTAAAATGCATTTTTTGCATCTAAATGTTTTAGTAGCTGTATATATAACCAATATAAGTGTGTAGGTATGTAGTAAAAGTAATCAATATTGTCGTATTTCGTAAAGGATTTAGTAGTATATTTATTTTAGTCATAATCCACAATATGTACACTTTCGATATTAGGAATGCTAGAATTTGATTATTAATATAAGTTATAACTAATATTTGAATAACTATACTTTAATTACATGACATAAACAAAACGGTACAATCTATTAAAAATTTCATAAGTTCTGATGCCAGCAGACCCCAAAATATTGATCGCGGCTCCGTTTCATTCATGCCGGCCTGTGACAAAGCTCGTTTTGGCTCAGTGGCGGTAGCGGGTAAACCATGCACACACGCACGCAATCATCCACACATACAAGAAAGCGGATTGTGTATACGTCAGCTGGCATCCGAGGGTTGCGAGGCATTGGATAACGCATGCGTAGTAATAACTCGAGCAGTTGTAGCGCTTTATTTTCAAACCAAAGTTTAGGCCAACAAGTCGTGGTTAAGACTAACTATACTGATGAGTTTTGACGTACAAACTAAATACTTTTTAAACAGTCATGACTTAGTGGGAGCAAGTGCGGATTCTATGTTAGTTAATCTAAATTGAAAACTACAATGACACTAAACTTTTTTCAGACAGACTAGCTCACCACCGTTTCAGTCAACGAGCATTTATAGTGTGTACTGACGGGTCTAGTACCCTCCACTAAACATAGCATGTACCCATCTTTGGCTATGGTGTAGCTTGACATCTTGTCAGCTTGTGGCCGAATCGCTAAACCTTCACAATTTTATAACTTTCTTCTCTGGTATTAGAAATATGTTTGATATCACTATTGCATATGCTGATACCAATTTTCATTATAAACTCACCATTGTCACGTCACTCTTCTAACATTATTTATAGCAATGCTGTTAGTCTCGTATTAATAGTGTTAAAATTTCTAATATTACTATGTAGTTTATAACAAAAATGATTCATTACAAATTATTTTCACTGTCTTTGTCACCCGACCATAGTTGTCATGCTGGTATACGTGTAGGTAAACAATAAACAATTTTAAAGCTCGCACTCCACAAGTCTCATGTGAACAGTTTTCAAGTGAGGTGACTTTTATGAGTTCGTTAATTTTGAGTGGTCAGGCGGCGAGCGGACGAGAGCCAAAATGAGGCAATCACTTCAACCACTTTCCCTTCTATCGAAAAATGGCAGCGCTTTTATGAAAAATTCCAATGGGTACTTTAAAATCGTAAAACTGATTTATTTCAGAATTAAACTTTGCCATATCATTTAATTTATTGCTTTACAAAATACTTTTTAGATTCATTAAACATAATACTGACCACTTGATTTTATTAGTTGATGTTTTTTCTTAAAAAGAGGCTTCTAGCAATGGATTGTATATCTCTAAATAAATCCATTACAGTGAGCCTTTTTTTGATTTTTGACATCCAGAGTCGTTAACTTTGTATTATTATACGGAACTTTTCTTTAAGTGTAATAACCATTACTTCATCGCACTACGATATAAAATACTTTGTTCAGTGAGTACTATAAATTGATTAAAAATCCATTTAAGTAACACAAAAGTTATTTGAATACTCAAAATGACCGTCGAATATTCGAATTTGTTCAATCACTTTGTCAATGTTATAATTAAAGCGTTCAAAAAGGTGTATAAAAATATTTATATGTTCGCGCGGCTATATAACTGTCAATCGTTATTTAGATGGGAAAGGCAAAGCCTAGCCCTATCTACTCCGAGAGGCGCCATCAGCTTTAAATATCCGTTTAATTAAAAAAGGCCCTGATTTAATTAGAAAAGTATTCATTTACACACTCTTTTGTTTAGTCGTGACGTTGTGATATTTCGGTTGGTTTCGGGATCGAACTGGAGGCACGAGTGCTTTGTTTATTTTTTTCGCCCATTACGTAAATGGCAACGCTGACGTGTGATTTGTATTTGTGTTTGAGAATAAAATTGGACCGTTTAGTCGAAATGGAAATGAGAACGTAGAACGAAGGAATTTATTCAATTAGTTGCTAACATAAAAGCTGTAAACCACAGAACAAATTTCTAAACATGTAGAAGTTTGTTTTCAAATGCCTCACAGCGTCTTTTTGATTTATTTAAGAGACCTTATTGAACATATAAGTAAAAAAGCGATAATAGTTCAGATGGTAGTGTGCAATCAGCGTTAATGGCCGTGAATTCGAATCTATCTACAATGAGCTTGATTGAGCTTTCAGTGAAGGAAAACATCGTGATGAAACCTTAGCATGGTGGTAGGACTCTTTCAAATACCCACCTGGCTAACTGATACCCTCAAATTGAAAATCTGCCGCCTTGCGCTAGACAGGGTCCACTTCTCTAAGAGATTGCATGTCCACCATCTTGGGCCATATCGTCATTTACCATCAGGTGGACATAATGCTAAGCCTATTAATAAAACCAATAACTTCTAAATTTGCTAAAGAAATATTAGAGAAACATGGAATCTGTTAGAACCAAAGAAAAATGTAATTAAAAACGTTTCCAGTTTAATTTTTTCTTAGTTTTATTAACGTTTTATAGTGATACGCCCCGGCTTTGTACGTGTAGAACTATTCTATAGCAAACTTCCAAAATCAAAAAAATCTGTTAATCCGACACGAAACTGTATAAGTCCGAAAATGAAAATTTTATGAAGCGTTTTGGAGTCCATATGGGATATCAATTTTATATATAGATCGAATTCATATTATTAAACTTTATGAAACCACTTTCAGTGTATTCACCTAAGACAACTAACCTCGGCCTAAAACTTATGCAATCAACTACAAGCGGTCTGAAAGTAATAAATAAGACTTCACCGTCAACCATATTTCAGAAGTTAGTTCCGTTTGGCTCGACGCGAGACGGCGACAAAATATCTGCAATTCTAATGGCGGCCTGAAGTTGCCGGGGGTAAGGGAAGCCATGCATTACAAATGCACCGAAACTAGTCGCAGACGCACGCTATTATCGCCCAGTTTATGCAGGCTAAAATACTCAGCCTTTACGAATAAATAAATAGTCTGTTGAATTAATGCGGTCTATAGATTTTATCTCGTTGGCGTTCTATGTTTTTAAAATAATCCTTGTATTTATTTTTTCCAGTTTCTTTAGAGTGTTTATTTAATCGTTTCAGTAAATAATGTATTAAAAGCAACAGTTCATCTATAAGCACAATTTTTTACGTATTAGGTTATAGATACGGTATGTTTTTTTATGTATATGGCCACAATCTCACCTATAATGTTAAGTGACGATATGGTCCAAGATGGTGAACACGCTAAATAGTAGTGCAGTGCCTGGCTCTCATGTGCAACTGGTAGAACAGACCTATAAGTATTTGGCGGTAGGTTTTCAACTTGAGGATGGTAACTAGACAGGTGAGCTTTAGAAAAAGCCTTACCGCCATGGTATGTTTCATCACAATGTTTCCCTTCACCGAAAGTTCAAGCTCATTGCAGGTGGATTCGAAGTCACACCCATAGATGTGGCGTCCATACACATTACCAACTGAGCTATCTTGGATCAGAATCAGCCAACAGTAAATTGAATCGTAAAGTAATATGAACAAGTATGTACATTTACTGAAATATAATTCCAAAAGACCTTACCACATGTAATTAATATAATACTTTTATAATATCATAGGTAATAGTTAATTAAGTCCGTAGGTTTCGTCATGATATAATTAAAAAAGGCCTCAGGAAAAATATGTTACCAAAAAAAAAGAAAGACAGAGTATCATATATTGATAAGATGGTATTTTGATATTATTTTCCTTGTTATTTACGTAGAAATAATTATTTACTTTCCATGATATCTCTTACTGATAATGAACTCTAACAATGTTGCTAAGTCCTGATATTTTCTTTGAAGCTCATAGTCAATATAAAATATGAAAGATCTTATCTTTCGACTGATCATTTTCGCTTTTATTCAATAAACATTTGTAAAACTTATACTAATATTTTCTTTGCACGTATACCTACTATCGCACTTTTTTTTTAAATATTGTTAGGTAACTTAATATATGTATTTTAAGTCTAAGTCTTTTACACATTTTGTCTATTTGTTCTCTCTTGAATAATGACTCTCTTGTGTAGATCTACCCAGCAGATTGAGTGGCACACCCGAATACATTTTTTAAATTATTACTAATCTTACTTGTCCTTCTTCTTTTTTTTAACTTTTATCCCACGTAGGTAGTGTGAGCACAACATGTTTTCTTCTTCCACTTTACTCTATTAGCCGTTATCTCAGTATTCACTCTTTTAATACACATATAATTTCGCACACAGTACATCCATATCTTCTTCGGCCTTCCTCTTCTCTAACATCCATTCACCTGCATACTTAACATGTACACAATCATAAAGTTATAGACACTTTAACTTACCTGACAGATTTATGAATCGAAATATAGACAACAGATAAAAACCACGCACGAAAAATTCGCTGACGCACATATATTTATAAAGTTGTCAACAGGTTCTCAGGCATACTTAAATTATAGGATCTAAGTTATTATTCTGGAGGTCCCAAATGCCTTTTTTAATCTATAAAATGCATGATTAATTACTGTATTGCAGGAATATTACATTATTAAACACATTTTACTATCGACAAAGGACAAACTCGATGACAATCTCTATTATTTTAGTATTTTAGGACATGAAATAGAGAAAATCATTTCAAGAAGTATCCTGTAAAATTTAAGAATTACATAAATCAATGTATTAGTAACCAATAGATTATAAATAATAAATCGCTACATTGACTACCTTGTATCATAATCATAAACTTTTCACAATGGGTGTAATTTGTTTATTTTTTTTGGTCAGTATATATTTATTTTCCAAATGTATAAATAGTGAAATATATGACATTTAACATGCAAAGGACTTACGTTTGTGACACAAAGCTTTCAATTTACTGCTACTGTATTAAATTACCCCGCGGCGCACTGTCCGAGATTCGAATGAATCCTTGAGAACCAGTGTACAATAGGGTACAAAACGGCGTCGTAGTACATTTCTCGGTTACAAATGTGCACGTGGTGCAACTAAGTGTTGGTTGCCTGAGGTGCTCTAGCGTTAAGTGAAAACCTGTGTTGAGTACGAACAAATGCTGCATGTGCAAGGATGTATCTCTATATACTATCGGTACAATATATATACACTACCTTGCCCCCGCGACTTTGTCGGCGTTGAATAGTTACTTTGCGCAGCATTTAAATTAAAAAAAAAACTAGCTTTTTTTACAAATAATATACATATAGACTTTAATCTCCTATTTAATAAATACAAAGTTTCAATGTTTTATCTTCGTCAATAACGAACATCCTTACAAAGTATGATACCCTTTTTTAAGCCCTTTAAGCCTTTTACGCGATATAACGTAGCCTATATCCTTTCCCAACGCATAGTCTATTTCTGTACCAAAAATCGTCTAAATCGGTTAAGTGGTTTAGGGGTAAAAGTGTAACAGACAGATCAAGTTTCTTTCGCATTTATAATATTCAACAAGTAAGGATAACTAACATTGCGCGCAAATCATTGCGCGTTGAACTGAAAGTTATTTTTCAACCGTTTGAGAATAGTACCTCATTTAAAGTATCGTATGTCCTATTCCCTGACAACGTGTATGCATAATTTAATGTATGCATAATGATCGGTGTAATCGGCTAAAGTATAAAAAAGGAAAAAACAAACAAACTCACATTCATATTCATAGAATTAATAAAGATTGCTAGAATAGTGAATTGTTAGAATACTTAGAGACATAGAAATCTCTTTCCTGATTTGCTAAGCTTGAAATATTTATACCATAAAAAAACATCGCGCCCACAACTAATTGGACTAGACTGTTCAATGTCGTAAATCTATATTATATAATATAATATGTCTATCGTAATATTGTCTATACTAATATTATGAAATGGAGAGATTTGTCCTTTTTTTGTAACGAATAAACTCAAGAACTAATAGACGAATTTAAAAAAATTCTTACACCATTAAAAAGCTACATTAACCCTGAGTAACACAGGCCATATAACATTGTTTTATGAAAATGATTAAATAAAATTTTAATACCACGCGAATGGAGCCGCGGGCACATCTAGGATTTTATATTCTAGTAAGAAATATATCTAGTATTAGTCGGTATCTTTACTTGCAGTAGCCATTGTTTCATAGTAAAATAAGTTTTCTACTCTAATATTTTTACTCTTTTCTTTGCTTCATAGATATAAAACCGTTTATATTTTGTCACCAATATAATGTGCATTTTGACACCTTTTTATTGATATACATAAGTCAGTCTCCAATAATACCTGTTTGAATGACACATATGTACACCTTTTAATGTTATTCTTGTATCAATTGCACATCCCACGTATCGAAGTAAATCTAGTCTCGATAAACATAATATTCCTAACGCTTTCTTTTACGCCAGTTTTTATACATATATTTTGTTCCCCGATACAATCAGCTAACAAAACTTCAAATATGAAGCAGTTATATAACATATCTACAAATTATTCCATTACCATTACCAAATTTCATTAAAAATATTTTCGGTATATACTTTCTACGTCAGTTCCTAAAAGAAAACATTAATAGATATTATATAATTCCTCACCGACTCAGAAAAACACACTACTAATAATTCCTAAAATTAGCGCGTTCAAACAAATAAACTTTTCTGCAAAATATAGCTAGATATTACCTGCGGCTTTGCTCGCGTTCATATTGATTTTGTCAAACATAGTGGATATTTTATTATATTATAATAATAATTTTATTATACAAACTTTATATTTTTTTTATATTTAAGGTTTTAGCGTTATGGTCATAATCACATCTGATCTTAAGTGACGATACGGCCCAAGTTGGTGGACAAACTATACCTGTGGAGGAACCGGCTCTCAAGTGCAGCTGCCGGAACACACCTATTGGTATTTAACGGCAGATTTTCAACTTGAGGGTGACTGCTAGCCAGGCGGGCATTAGAAAAAACCCTATCATCATGCTATGGTTTCCTCGCGATGTTTTCATTCACCGTAAGCTCAAGCTCATTGTATGTAGATTCGAAGTTACGTCCCTTGACGCGAAGTCGTACATACTGCCACTGAGCTATTATCGCTTAAAAAACCTCTCCGTTTACCACACTTCCTATAAGTTTTTCCCAAGGTAAAGTAGCCTATCACCTTGTCCAGGTTTTCATCTATCACTACCAAAATTCATCATATTCGATTCAAGGGTTTAGGCGTTAAAGTATAACAAACAAACGAACGAACTCACTTTCGCATTTATAATATTAGTAAGGACAATATATATAAAACTGTATAATATGAACGGAAAGGGACGATATTCGTATGCGAATGAGTCGCAACTACCAGATGTAACATTTATCCACATGACCCACTTAATGATCAGGTAATCAAGTAGGGATCTGTACACAACGTAATTACAATATCCATATACATGCTGATGAACACATCACAGTGATTTAAAATCAACCAATGTCATTTTTACTACCTTTTAACCTGTTTCTCTGTTACTCTCTGTTAAACTGTTACTCCAAATATATAATATCTTTTTACTGTGATACGATAACACTGTTTATTTAATAAACTGTATCAATTTAAGATCATATAAAACTGCTAAAACTGCTCAAAGCGTCTCTTATAAATAAATAATATTGAAATAACAAGCATGTCCTGTATCTACGTAGATCAATTAGGTATCTACCTCGAGTTTGAGGTCTTCGTAAAATAATTGGATGAAGACGAAAAGATCTAATTTCAATAAACAAAACATTAACAAGGTTAAACATTCGTTTATTGTTATTTAAATTCACATCGAAATATCCGACGTCTATTTACGTTTAACAAATATCCGACAGCCCTTGGGAAAGCACATCTGCCTGTGTTAAAATTCGCAATTTTCCCGATAGAAGATACTTTTAAACTTAAGTCTCTATAGTGTCGCTTGCTTTTATAGCAAGTCCCTTTATATGAGCTATGAAAGTTCCGATATCTATTTCCTCCCGCAATTATTATTACCAAAGATTTTGTCACTCGTAATTTGGGTTCGATGATGGCTCAGTTGGTAGTTTGTACGGACGCTGCTTCAATGGAAATGAGTTCAAATCCACCTACAATGAGGTTGAGTTTTCGGTGAAGGAAAACATCGTGATGTAACCATAGTATGTGGGTAGAGTTTTTCTAATGGCTACCTGGCCAGCTCCCACTTTCAATTTCAAAATCTGCCGCCAAAATATGCCATTTACACTTGAGAGCCATTTTCTCCACTAGAGTTACCGTGTTTACCGTTTTGGGTCACATCGACACTTAACATCAGGTGAGATTGTCTTTTGAATTGTTTAGTGACTACATGGCACAATAGGATAATATGCTAAACTAAATGATACCTCCCTCCAATATATAAAGGCTGAGGAATCTTTTGGCATTTGAAATCGTTATCACATTGTACGCTAATGTTATGATTAAAACTCTACCATCGCTCGAGCCTTTATCCAATATAGGACATTTACTGGCTGCCGTTATTATTTTTATTACAAACGAAATTCAACTTTGTCTTTAAACCGACGAAGATTGATACGCCTCGCGGGTCATCCATCAAAGTATAGTGCTAACTCCGCACCGCATATTTCACGAAACTCCAACGAGTAATGACTTAACAACAACCGAATATTTCTTTCATTAATATTCCACCACAAAACCTCTTGACAATTCCAAATAATAATGAATAGGGACTTATAATCTTCTATCAAGATATGAAAATACAAAACGCTATTAAGGTCGGTTCAAACGTCCTCGAGACGTTTACATTTTTCGCTGTGGGTGAGTGGCCTGTACTAAATTATACATTTTTAATTTGAGACACTACAATTATAAATGATTATAAAGGTATACTTAAGTGATTAAAATTATTTTTAGATATGCGCGTTCCGTACAATATTCATTATACATATAATAACAAATTGAAGTAATTGAAACTAAACAAGGCCTACCATTTTTAATAATGAATCAAAGACTAATCTCAAAATGTTTATCAATATGTTTATTATAATATGTAATTGGCAAATTAATAAAAAATCTATATACAATTTTTTTGTGTTTGTACTTAGTAATACCCAAATAGAAGTACCGCGATTATGCTTTTTTCATAGGTCTTCCATTCGGGAACACAATCTCACCTT
Source organism: Actias luna (assembly GCA_039707435.1). Taxonomy (NCBI): domain Eukaryota; kingdom Metazoa; phylum Arthropoda; class Insecta; order Lepidoptera; family Saturniidae; genus Actias; species Actias luna. The sequence goes on along the minus strand of JAZHAC010000006.1, from coordinate 6,216,749 downwards.
ATCATTTATGATTGTGTGGTTAAAGATGATAAAGCACTAAACCTAATGTTGATACTGGCTTACTGGCAACTGGCGCACCGAAATAAGTCTATAGATGTGAGACGACAAATATTTAACTGAAGAGTGGTAGTTGGTCTATCAGGCATTAGGTAAAATAATTACCACTTCATTCTACTTTCATCAATATGATTTCCGAAACCGAATGTTTATATTTATTACAGGGATTCGAAGTCACGTCAATTAACGAGGTATACACGCTACCGCTCTACGCATGTTAGAACATTTTAATAATATAATATTTAAAAAAAATGTCCTAAAACACAATGTCGTTATGATTTCTATACTATTAATAATACGAAAATTTATTATTATCATATTAAACTAAATTTATCTACAATTTATATAGAACTTGAAAATAAAATATTCCACTTTTATCCATCAAATTATGGATCCAATCTTCCTTCTGCATAGCAGTTTTTATTATCGAATACACAGGCAAAGGCAGCAAATTTTATCAGTCATGAACTACAAAATAATTTAAATATAATCATATCTATATTCAGAAGTTTTCCCAAAATACTGCAGTACACTGGCTCACAAGATCCCTGTAACAAAAAGACATGCCACACAAGAGACCCAACGCATTACCCTGCGTTCAGACAGCAGGCTGCGTCGCCCGCGGCTCCCCGTGTAATCAGCGTGGCTTTGTACCAAGAGATGGAAATTACAGATACGCAACGGCCCTAGGCCGTACAAGGGCGATGCGTTCCTCTATATTGCCTCCTTATACAAAAAATGAGTATTGTATAACAGGCACTATCATTTATCTTAATTGTACATGGTTAATTCAAATGGTTTATTCAAAGCGATTCCGCTGCTAGCTGTACCAAGAACCACTTTTAATCATAAACTTTATTTCACTTTTTCAACTGATATTCGCTCATAAGACTCTTATTTTAGTGCCACAAAGCTATTTGTATTCGAAAATATTTTCTAGAAAAATATTTAAGGGTATTAGTTAATCAAATTTGATTAGTAACTGAACTAACTGAAACTAATTTAAAAACATTTTATTGTAAGTGATTGCACTGTATCTTAAAGTGAGCACATCAGAATCAAACGGCGACCACCGAGATATATGACATTTCTAATTATACACGTACTTTGTATATCATGCACATTCTTTACAATATATCTCGATGTATTCAAAGTATTAGCATTCTACGTTAAAAACAGACAAAAGACACGATTTCCTTGAATTGCCTCTGCTAACCTCGGTGTAAAATCAAACCTAACCCTTTGAGATTAGATTGGTTTTACAATGATATACTGGTGGCCCGATTTCCTGACTATATAGGGCACACATACTCTTACGTCTGAACACATTTCGTCCGCACGCTTCCGCGCACGTCACGACATAGAGGCTTTTGTTCTTTCCATTAGTCCCGAACTAGCGCCTCTGTATACCCATATCGAATACTTAACATGACAGATGACTGCAAAGTAAAATTGAACCGACTTGTTTAAAATCTACATACTATAGTTTCCAGATATAAAGCGGAAAAGTTTGTTTATTTGAACGCGCTAACCTTATATACTACTAGACGGATTGCAAAACTTCTATTTGTATTTAATAGATCAATAAGGAATCAATAATAATAATTGAGGAAGGCTTTAGGCTGTTGAGGGAGTTAGAAGCAAAGTTGTATTAAAAAGAATAATAAAAACGAGCAAAAATAATTGAATAATTGTTAATTCGACACACACGAAGTCGCAGGCACATCAAGTCCATCTATATTTTCAAATGTAATCTTTATTATCTTGGATATAGCAAGACGTTCCCTGTTTATAACGGTCTAATGGCACTGTGTAGCAATTGAAAATTCATGTCTCTAGTTATTATTGATTTCACATATGCAAAATAATCAAACGCCAAAGCGCTCTGCGCCATCAAATTTATATAATACTACCAGGCCTGGCCTACTATTTTGTTGATGATAAAAATCCCATTTACGGACTATCTATCGCAATGAGAAAAGGCACAACCCCGGATGAGGCCTAGGCGAGACGGGCATGTAGAAGACTCATCGGAGGACAAGCACAACTACTACAATACCCGCTAAAACGACCGTGTTGCAAGAAACCAGCGACAGAAGGCCTAGTAGATTTTGTTCTGCCCCTTTTAGTAGTCAGTAATGGAATATAAACTATCTTATCTTTTAACTCGGTCCAAATTACAGACTATGTGCGATATTTAATTATGATCAGTTAGCAACTTCGTAGTTTATTGCGAATGAACAGCATAAAAAAGGGAATTTCATATATTATATAAAGAAATAAGTTCGGGGGCATATGATACAATCTATCTTAATGTTATAAAGGGGAAAGTTTGTTAAAACGCATTAATCGAAAGAACTAACAATCACATATCAAAAATTTGTTTGTTTTTGATAGAGCTATCATTGAGGAAAACTCTAGGGGCTATTAAACATCACGCTACTATCAATAGGAGCAACGCTATATTGAAAAATGTTACAAAAACGGGCTACAATTATTAAATAAGTTTTAATTACACGCGAACGAAGTCACAGGCACGGCTAATATTTTTTTTAAATAAAATTAGTACCAGTCAATGACATGTCAAATCGGCATGAAATATTTCCTACTATCAAAATATTTTTTTATAATTGGTAAACACAAAAAATCATACATATTATACATCATACGTAGCTATTAAACTTTGCACTTTTCCGTTTTCCTATAATACAATCAACTGGAACAAAGTTACCCAAGGCGCGGCGTATTTAATCTTCGACCACGTACATAAAGTTTCATAAGTCGAAAGACATTTCAGTTATTTATAGGTTACATTGACAGTTATTGGTATTGTCAAGCAAGAGGCGTGTTTACGGAGAGGGTGATGGATGGCGCGGCATCCGGGCGAATCAATCTTCGTTCTACCGAAATGTTATCAAACGGTTAAGACTGAGAGCCACACGATGTACGTGGATTATTGTGGTATCATGAGTTCAGAAAACTACTTTTCATTAATGTACTATAAGATAAATATCTAACGTATTTTTTGTGGAGTACTAAGATTTTAGTTCCAATAGAGTTTTGAATATCGAAAACCAAATGACGGGTCATTAACCCTCTAAAGGATCTCTAGTTTTATAGTTTATATGTTATATCGTTATGGCCATAGTCTCACCTGATATTAAGTGAGAATGTGGCCTAAGATAATGTTCAGGCTAAGCCTAGTGTAGGGTCTGGCTCACAAGTGCAGCTAAACCAAAATCCACTTTAACCAAAAAAAAAATATTACCGAAAGAACAGGTACTGAAACTCCCCACATACATTGATACTCTTACTTAAGTGGAATATTTTGTATCAAGATCTTAGTTTACTACACAATAACTGCGAAAAGAACAAAAAATCTGAGCAAATAGCAATTATTACAAAAGCCCAATAGTTTGGTTAGGACGATCGCACATTTTCCAACCGGATGTGTGCTGGGCGGACTCGAACAGCGGATTTATGGCGCCACGTCCGCTTCCGCCCCCGCGACATACACGTTATATCGATTTTCGATTCATATTTTTGTTACCACCCACCGATTCCATGTTTTTTGGCTCGCCGAACCAAATTTTAGTTATTGTTGATTTCAACTGATTTTTTTGTAGTTTATATGAGTAGGTTAATAGTCTTCATACAATCATTTTAAAGACTATAAAATATGTTATAACGGTACAACATAACTATTTGAAATGACACTTCTGAAATACATACTTAACTATATTAAATAAATATATTTTAAATATATCTTACATAATATATAGACTTAAAAATCCTTACTAATATTATAAAAGCGAAAGTGAGTTTGTTGGTTTGTTACGCTTTCACGCCTAAACCGCTGAATCAATTGGGATGCATTTTGTTACAGAGATGGATGGAACCCAGGAGACGAAACTAGGCTACCTTTTGATGCGAAATCTTTATTGGAAGTGGGATAAATAGAGGGATAAACTTTGTATGTCACTTTTATTGCCTCATCCGACTTGTTTGTCAAAATCAATATTAACGCGAGAAGCCGCTTGTAAAATCTAGTAATACATAAATATAATAGGCACATTAAAATAAATTTCTCGTGTCCTAGGATAAATACAGTATAAACTTTATTTACCAACAACTCCAGTAAACGAACTCTCCCTAAAACGTTAACTTTGATTTTTGTTAGTTTTCCTTGTTGTATCTTCTCTCCACTAATGAACACTTTCCATAAAGTCATATATTGCGCAGGCTTATACTCAATTTGAGATGAAACCATATATCTAATGTCAAACCAATTATATTAATCCAATAATGTAACAGAACCGATATGACAACTACCGTAATATTATATACAGGGCTAGCTGGTAGAGCAAAAGATAACAACAGTTTTAAAAGTACAAAGGTTTTGCATTATTATATTAGTGGTTATATATCCAGTTGTCGAAACCTTCGATGAGACTATCAGATCAATACCAGCACGACAGTGACGATTCCCACAAATCACTTATTTCTCGGTGGCATTCGTCGATTTTAAACTGTATAGTACTGTAAAGTGCTCAGCGTCAAATGAAACGTTGAAAAGTAAAACTATTAATAGTATGGTAAAACACATTTCTTGCAGTATTTTTCTAAACAGCGACTGTATCTGTGTTGACTGAAAGCGACGTCGTTCTTCTCGCGTCACGGATATCGGTGACGCACCGCTATCCCCCGACAATTGCCCAAGCTGAGGATCGGCCACTTAAGGGATCCTTGTGCGTGTTGCCCTCCCCCCCCCCATGTTGAGTACATCCAGTACCTGCGCCCCAAGTTCGGTGAAGCTGTGAAAGCCGCTCAGACGAACAGCATCTATCCTTTCGAGATAAAAAAAGGCGGCACCGCTCGTTACGTCTTGATAGCGTACTTATTATTTACCTAGTGATGCAGCAGGTAGTGTATATTGTACTGTGAAACGTTTGCAAGATGGTATTTGGTGAGTTATTATAAGTACTATTGCTAATAGTGCCATGCGTTCTGGTCGGGGATCACACAAAGGAATTGATAGTTTATTATGCAAGTCTAATCTGTCTCAGACACAGCAAATACATCAATAAATATAGTAGATAACTTTTATCACTTTCGTGGTGATTTAGGAATTGAAGGTAGGTAACCTGCAGTTAGATGCACAGTGAGTAATTTATTAGCTGGAGCTGGCCTTTTGTACTCAGTTGTTATTAGGAAACACGATCGCTTCAGTTTTTTTACTTTATTAGTAATATTCACAGACTATTAGTGGTAAGACGTCCCGGAGTTAGCGCTATCCAGAAACGTTCTCGACGACAAGACAGTTGGCATATACATTCTAGGGTTGTTACGCGCCCGCGTTATGCGATTTTTGCATGAACAATCAGAATGGTACATATAAATAACCCGGAGTGTTAAGACGACTGAAGATACCTCTACGGCTAGTAGTCAGTGACTAAAGAGCTCGGCCAACAAATGGGTTCGGGTCGGTACATACTGCACGATTATCAATATTCCTTCGTGCTTACATTGTACTCCACAGTATAACACCGATGATCCACGATGTACTGCCAAATTCTTAGTTTTATTTTTGTTTTATGAACTAACTTAGACTGTTAATTTGAGGGGCGTTGACAAATTCACTGAACTATTGGGGCGAAACTAGAAGGCTTTCAGACCGGGGTCAACCAGCACAACGATACGTAGTGTCTGGATCTCGACTTGGGCTGTGGCCAAATAAAAATCGCGAGTCTATATTAGTCCTAACGAATCCTAAATTACCTAACTAGCTTACCCGATGGTCGACGTTGTTTATTAAATAGTCAGCAATCAGTGTCATTACTTTGCCGTGCAACCATAGTAAAAAAGAAAACACTTTTTATTCTGTATAAATATTTATCAATCAAGAATGATTATTTACATCTAAATATTTATTTTAACATTTAAAATATTACAATAATAATCCAGCGTTCACAAATTACGTAACATTTATACAGATAACAGTAATTGGCTATATTATTAAACAAAACATCGAATTAATTTTCAAGTAAATAATACGGGAATATCCAAAGTACTGGACTCGCAGCTTAAAGGCCCACTAGATATTTCCCAGGGAAATCGTTTGCAAGTAAAACGTTGGCAATATTTTCCTTCTAATTGCCTATCTGCACCTGTATCTCTAATTTCTACGAGGTTTGTTAAAACAAATAACTCTTATTGGTCATTGTTTTGTATTTAAATTTTAACTCGTTGATTAAGTGGTATAAAATACTGTAATGACCAAACTAACTCTTAACTAATTTCTATATCTGTCATTTATTTGTAAGTACCGCATATCTTGCATATTGACTGGGAACATATTATATGTTCAATTTTATGTTATTATGGATTTAAGAGTAAGCCTTAAAGTTCAGTTTAAAACCCTATATCTACCGTAAGCTAAATACAGTGAATATTAAAAGCTCATATTATATTTTTTTTATTAAAAACGAAGTTACAAGAACATAATCACGATAAGCAATCATCTCTGGCAATTATTGGCGCGTACTTAATATCTCATGTAATTTTTTTATTCAGCCTTATATTATATTATATATATTACGATCAATAATCGTGACGTTTTTTTTTTAAAACTAATGAGATATATAAAATAACTTGAAACATGTATTTCGAGTCGCTTCAAATCTCCGTGGATAAATCTAACAATATATACCCTCCAAAATATCCGCCATTTTGTTATAACGTTTATGAAATGGGATCATAACAAAAGGCTATCTCTCCGCCCTCAGGTTTATTTAACTATTTCCCAAGTTCTTATATCACGGTGTCGTCGATGTCGTGTCGTTGTCCGTTAATTCTAAAGAGAAAACCGCTTCAGTAAGATGAATTAAGTAATTTGTGAATATTGGGTAGTATTGTACTTTAGTCTTGTTTTAGTAAATTTATAACAACTTCCAAAATTACAGGGAGTCTATAAAAGTTTTGGTAAATATCAAATAGTGTTTTTGTTCAACTGTTCAGAAGTCTAGTTTAAAATATCGGTCACAATATCGCGGAAAACTCGAGCTCGAATCAGGCGATGTATACCATGTGGCTGTGGCGGAATGGCCCAGATACAATCGGGGTTCACATTGACCCAAATGAGACAGGCATTTGGCGAGCGGCCCGAGTTACATCCGCGGTGTTCTATATCGCCTCCATAATACAGTCTTTTTTTTTAAATTATTTTTCTACTTTTTGGTTTTGTAATAGTGCTTTTGAAATAATCAGTTATTTTCAAAAACATCACCTTTAAGTTACAAGTGAAAAGTAAGAAATATATTTGTACATATCTACTTGAACACTAAATAAACCAAGAAAAAGATGTCGCGTTTTTGCTTTTGTTATTAAGTTGCTGCTAGAACTGTATGAACTTATCAAATCCCATCCATTTAAATTGTATGAAGTTCTGTGTTACATCTAAGGTACCGCAGTAAACATACTCATTATTATACACAGCTTTTTAGATCCCTTGCAGGCCAGAAGCTTCCTCCCTTTTCCGCCATTTATTCCAACCCTGTGTTAACTTATCCAGATCTACCCGGTAAAATTTATAATACCTAAATTTCAACTAACAATGTGGTAAAGCTTGCATGCCAGCAAGCATGCTAATCAGTATTACAGATGATGAAAAAATAAAATCTCAGTGACCGGGTTTTGCTAAAATTAACGGTGTACCTACCTACGCTGAATTTACATGTAGTTGTGACAACCGACTGTAAATTTTGAATCCTTATCTACAAAATTTAGTTACAATCCATGAAATACAAAAACATCAAGAGGCAATTTTATTAAACAAGTGCAAATTTACCGGGGAACTGTTAATTATCAGTTTCGTCACCTCTGACGAGGAAAGCTAAAACATATAGATCTCTGATATTATCAATACCACGTTTGCCTGTAATATTATTCATTATCTCCTATTTAGTTTAATAAAAATGTTTTTTTTTTTTTAATATATATTTATACCGGAAACAACAAAAATCTGTTACGTAGTTCTTAAACTGTTTTTATATTGAAAAAAAATTAAGGATGTTTTCCTAAAATTGGATCATTTAGAAAAAAATGAAAGTGCTTTTTCGAGAGAATATTTTTAGACCTTAGAATTAACATTCGAGCGGTAGATATTATTTGTTTTGTTCGTTACGGTCTGTAAAAATGTTTAGAAAATGCCGCTGTGCTTGTCAAAATTTTATTGACTGGATAGAATAATTAGCATTATTTATAAGAATATAAATTATATTAATATGTTTAACTTGTATCATCTGGTTCAAAGAATTTTTCCTATTTCTTGGATTAGATTAGATTCCGAAAGTAGTTTTCTGTTTATTTCGAATATTTGTGTCCAGGGTTAATACGAACTGGTTCAATTTCTATTCTCTATAAAAATATTATCATATAACATCTTGGAACTATTAGTCATGAAAGATTGTTGGGTTTCGCTATACATTTACTTTAGAGAACATACAACTTATTTAAAAATAACAGTGACTACATCGATCTAGATGGGTTTAGATTGTTACGTTGATCCTTATCTAGATATACTTGGTAATGATTTCGTTAGCCCTCTCTTCTACATTCCCAACTATCAATGAAATGATGTGAACTTTAAGTTACAAGATGGTATGCCTTGGATATTGAATGAAGACTGAAGTAAAGAAACCACAGTATGGTGATGAAGCATTTTCTAATTCACGCTTGGTTAGCCTTAAGTTGAAAATTTTCGCGAAGCATCTATTAGTATGTTTCGACGGTTCCAGATGGTAATTTTGCTAGTAGGCTTAGTGCGCAACCATCTGCTACCACATCGTAACCTAACAATATTTCGGATTGTAGCCAAACTGACATGTACAGTAGTCCGTTCCTACATAGGAAGGAAGTTTTCGAACTGGGTAGCTGCTCTAATTACTCGGTTCAAGTGGTGGATGACGAGGCAATATATCCCAAGTGCGCTCGACGATGCACGCCATACTTTCCAGGAGGTAAGTAGAGTTTGTCCACTCTGCTACAATCATGAGTAGATGGTGATGCCTTCATTCCCATCGAAGGAAGAGGACGCACCGAGGTAGATGGCCCCGGTATTTTGGTGAGAGTCTCCACGGTCCAGGCCTCCTACACCAATTCATGACAAGTCAAAGTCTCGGTACTAACGCCTCTACTATGAATCTTCGAAGAACAAACAGCGCGGTGTGGGAGAGGGATGGAGGTGCGCTTCCACATATATGTTACAAACTCTTAGCATATTAATATAACAAGTACAAAAATCTGTAATGGCCTTTATGACGCATTCAGACACCGTTAAATGCGTAGAGTTTGAATAACTTTGACTACAAAAAATTAGGAATTTTATCTCAAAAAAACATCCTATGAACATTAGTAGCAACCATTTTATACGAAATATGGAACAATTATGCAAAAAACTAAAAACTCTATGAATATTCTTTGGTATAATTTTATAATGAAGATCATTAAAGTATAATATTATCTCGCATACTTCCCGTTCTGTAATAACACCCGAGTTGCAACTTATTTTTAATGACTCAGAAGTGGGTGTTATATTAATGAATTTTGTAACAATCTAAGTTTACGTGAAAGAAAGTAAGTTCGCGCGAGCATCGAACTAACGTTGATAAAGTTTTAATGTCATTAGGCATTCCTACATATCTCGGTCTATTACAGACATTTATTAAATTACAAAACTTTTTAATTGTTTACGATGTTAAGAAAACTCGTTATATATACGTCTGGAAAATTACATTATACACAACTCTGGCTTTTAATTTACGCTATGGGAGACTGTTGTATTTATATTAAGTATTAATGAAAGTGTTTATTACAAATAACGTAATATGCAAATAAAAGTTAGAATAAACTTTTCACTAGTTGCCTAATTTACATTTAAATGTTTAATAAAATTATGTTTATCAGATATTCAAGATTTTATAATACTATATTTTTTATACTGGCAGTTCGGCTCGCCTTAATATTCATTGAAATAAAACTAATTTAAACGGATTTTATCGCGGTTATTTATTAAATTTTGATCCCTAAAATTTAATAAATAACCGCGATAAAATCCGTTTAAATTAGTTTTATTTCAATGAATAATATTCGCGTAAACCTAAGAAATCATTCGCCTTAATATTGTTTATTTTTTCAATCAATGGTGATCATCAATCAATACAAAAGTAATTTTTCTATCAAATGCTAATGAAGTACTTATTGCAAAATGTTATTGAATACTTATAGATATGAACTTACCCAAAATTCGAAATTATAAGCAAATATACTGTTTTGAAAAAAAAGTTTGAAGCCTATCTGATGACGTAATAAAAAGTTTCATACAAAGTTTTTCTTTTTTAAATTAGTTTTATTTCAATGAATAATATTCGCGTAAACCTAAGAAATCATTCGCCTTAATATTGTTTTTTTTTTCAATCAATGGTGATCATCAATCAATACAAAAGTAATTTTTCTATCAAATGCTAATGAAGTACTTATTGCAAGATGTTATTGAATACTTATAGATATGAACTTACCCAAAATTCGAAATTATAAGCAAATATACTGTTTTGAAAAAAAAGTTTGAAGCCTATCTGATGACGTAATAAAAAGTTTCATACAAAGTTTTTTCTTCTCATTACCCCACTTCCTATAAGTTTTTCATAGGAAAAAGTAGCCTATCGCTGTCTCCAGGGTCCATCTATTTCTATACAAAAATTCATCGTAATCGATTTAGCGATTTAGGCGTGAGAGCGTAACAAGCAAGAGAATTCACTTTCCCATTTATAATATTACTAGAGAACTCGACGGACGTTGTACTGGCTTAGCTATAAATATTGTTGGATCATTATAGTGACAGTTATGTTAAATTAATATTCTCGTTAAGTTTTCTTAAATTTTCGTTCCACTCAACCCCCTTATTTTTTTCTTTAATATGAACCTTCTGACAACAATTATCACAACGAAAAAATAATTAGCAAATTGTTTAATCCGTTTACGCTTGATGCGATCACCAGAGGAAAAAGATATTCATTTTTTATTAATACCTAGGGTTTGGTGTTATGGCCATAATCTCACCTGATCTTTAGTGACGATACGGCCCAAGTTGGTAGACACGCTAAACCTGTGGAGGAACTGGCTCTCAAGTGCAACTGCCAGACCACACCTATTGGTATGTGGCGGTAGATTTTCAACTTACGGATGGTTGCTAGCCAGCTGGCATTAAAAAAGCCCTACCACCATGCTATGGTTTCCTCATGATGTTTTCCTTCTCCGAAAGCTCAAGATCATTGTAGAAGGATTCGGAACTCACGTCCCTTTGACGCGAAGTCGTACACACTACCACTGAGCTATGATCTCTTCGTTTTATATATTATGAATGTATAAACTTTTTTCTAACAGTTCTACTTTTCTTGTCTCTACTATGGAAGGAAAGATACTTCAGTTAACAAAAGGGAAAATCTAAACGCAGCCTATTATTCACTGGTGAAGCGCCTGAAGTGACACATTTATTTTGTTTTACTTATTAAATTTCCGTCATGGATAAACTTTATAAATGAATATACAACAAAATTTATGAAAAGTTATATTTTAAATATAATGTATGTATAAGTAGTTATATTCCCACGTCTACAAAAATGTTTACATATTTAAGATAATGACGAAAATGTTTTAGTTTTTTACTATTTACACACTTCATGTCATGTTAAAAGATAACTTATTAAAGTTAGGCTCATAATTATGCGGTTTTCGGGCTGGGCGCTCGACCATTGGCGCCCTAATAACATTAAAAGGATGGTCTGCGGAGGCGGTCTCTCGGGGAGATAGGCTGTTGGCAGTGTCCTTGGACATTGCCAATGACTTCAACAGCATGCCGCACGGAGTCATACGGGAGGCGCTCCGATATTTCGGGGTGCCCCTATACCTGCGGCGGCTGTTGGAGGACTATCTCCACAACCGGGAGATCATCTATGCAGACAGACGGGGCGCCGTGGTCCGGCGTCCGACTGCGTGTGGAGTTCCACAGGGGTCGGTCTTAGGACCGCTCCTGTGGAACATGGGCTACGACTGGGTGCTCCGCGACTCAGCAGGTGTGCTCCCTGGAGGAGTACGCCTGCTGTGTTACGTGGACGATACCCTCGTCGTAGCCCAAGGCCGGGAATGGAGGGAGGTGGCACGCCTAGCCACAGAGGGTACAGCGTTTGTGGTCAGGCGTATAGAGATGCTCGGTCTCAGGGTTGCGGCTGAGAAGACCAGGGCCATGATATTTCATGGCCCTCGTTGCGGCCCGCTCCCTGGAGCGAGCATCTCGGTAGGGGGGCATACCGTTAGGGTGGGGGTCCAGTTGAAATATTTGGGCCTCATCTTGGACGGGCAATGGCGGTTTGAGCCCCATTTCAAGGGGCTCAGACCACGCATTGTGGGGACGGCAGCAGCGCTTGGCTGGCTCCTCCCGAATTCGGGAGGACCCGTTTCGAAATGCCGCCAGCTCTACGCGGGGGTTGTGCGGAGCATGGCTGCCTACGGGGCACCGGTGTGGGTAGACGCACTCAGCTCCAACAACAAACGTGCGCTGCGTGCAGCGCAGCGTACGGTGGCGCTAAGGGTGATCCGCGGATACCGCACGGTGTGCTCGGGGGCGGCCTGTGTACTCGCCGGCTCCCCGCCGTGGGAGTTTGAGGCAGAGGTACTCGCCGCCGTGTATAGCTACACGACGGCGAGGAGGAGAGATGGTGGTGGGCGCCCATCTCCTGCAGCAATGCAGGAGATGAGGCTGGTGGCCCGCGACGCGATTATGCGTCGCTGGGCGGAGAACCTGGCGAATGCGCGTTATGGTAAGTATACCATAAACGCAATTCGCCAACTTCTCAAAGAATGGTGCGACAGGAGGTTTGGCTCCCTGTCGTTTCGGCTTGTACGGGTGCTGTCCGGGCACAGTTGCTTCGGATGGTACTTACACAAGCTCGCTCGAAGGAAGCCAACAGCCGCCTGCCACGAGTGTGGTGCGGCGGAGGACACTGCGCAGCACACTCTTTCTGAGTGTGCTACGTGGTCTGAGCCGCGTCGCACTCTGGAGGCGGCGGTCGGGGCTGACCTCTCGCTGTCGGGTGTGGTGAGAGCCATGCTCGGCAGCGAGAGTGTTTGGAATGAAGTTGTCTCCTTCTGTGAAGAGGTTATGTCACAGAAGGAGGCTGCGGAGAGGGCCCGTGAGGCAGATGCCCACGCACACCCTCTCCGACGCAGAAGAACGGGCGGCAGGAAGGGCCGGTTTGTCCGAGCTCTACCGCCGCCCTAATGCCGGACTGGGGGGGTAGGTCAGGGGACCCACCTTCTATTACAAAAGCACCAGTCCGGCAGAAGGATAGGGCAGCTTACCAGGCTGCCCAGATGAGGCCCGGCTTAAGATCAGGCCGGGCCGGTTGCTGGGGTGACGTGGTGATTGCCAAGCACGGACCCGTGTCGTCCCAAAAAGGCGACAGATGGCCGTGGGGTTTTAGTGGGTATTCCCGGCGGCTAGCGCCGGGCGAGTCCCACATACCCCTCCTAGTCCCTCCGGGCTGGGAGGGGATGCATAAATGCATTTCCCCACGTAAAAAAAAAAAAAAGCTCATAATTATGCAAAAGTGGTCATCCTTACTAATATTATAAATGCGAAAATAAGTTTGTTTGTTTGTTTCGTTTTCCCACCTAAACCACCGAATCGATTATTATAAATTTTGGTATACAGGTAGGTCGGTCCTTGAAGACGGTGATAGGCTACTTTCCCAAAAAACTTATAAGAAGTGGGCAAAGAGAGGAATAACCTTTATATGAAACGTTTTATTGCGTCATCCGATTTGTGTGCCAAAATCAATATTAACGCGAGCGAAACCGCGGGTAAAAGCTAGCATTATAATAAAAGCTTATAATAGAACAATGTTATAAGTATATACGCTATTCTTTTTTTGACATGTCTTCCATATATTTATGAAGATGTATCAAGAAATATATATTCTACAACAATGTTGTGACTGGTACAGCGGTTAAAGCAGTTAGTTGCCTCGCTGTAACCGCTGTGCCGAAGTACTGTGGTATCGAGTCCCATACAGGACACAAATAATTGTTCTGAGTTTGGTTGTTGCTTTGTGTCTATTAATGATGCTTAATAAATCCTTCTTACTTAATATTAGCGAAACTACCTACATTGGCATATGACAAAATAATAAATAAAATGAGCATAAAACATCACATAACCGTACTCAGTGATTTAAATAAACCTTATTCATTGCATAAACAAAATGCAAGATTAAAATACAGATCGCAACACATAAATCGAACTATTTTTATTGCTTTTCCCACGTTACCGGCACGAAAAAAATGGCCGTCCAGCGTATATTTGATTGCCGAAGTGGGTTCATATATTTCCCCGGCAGCGTTTTTATGTTTTGCAGCACCATCTGTCGCTCGTACAGCGTAACTTGAAGCCAGATGTCGCTTACGGACCAAAACCCGTAAATAAGCCTTGCCTTGAGGGAAATTAAAAATAGTTTCGCTCAAAGCTTAAATCAACATTCCTTGAAGTAACTTTCTGGAAAGATTGAATAACTTCACAGATTTCATATTCGCTTTTATCAACAAAGATGGTTATTATGATTTATTTATATTTAAGGAGGAATACTTGAATGTTTATACTACAGTGTTATTAATATAAACGTAGGTTTTTTTTTTAATTATGTAAACCGATAATCATATATAGCGAAACATGCATTCGATTTTAAACTAAATATAACGCACAACAAGATACGCAGTCATTTTTACCTTTACCTTTAAAAGTTAGTCCTATACATGGAGTAATAAGCTATAGATGTCATATGATATCGGGCCCTATAGCACTGATGGTCGCCGTTGTTTTTTTTTAATATACTATGCTTCAATTTAAGAACAGTACTGTCACTTTGTCATTTATCACCAAAAATCCTGCATTATATCGTAATATATGTGTTTATAAAACATTTAATTAAAGTAACACTACTTTTATAAGAAAAGCATTTTAGGGTGCAATGAATTCGTACCCTATACAATAAATATTTCGATTTTGAATGCGAATGGTCATTAGGGATCAATGCTCAATACGATACCGGCTTCTTGATTACAACTTGCTATAACAATCATAAAGTTTATACTTAAAAATGTATTATAATACATGGTACACGAAAACATTCATTATTTTTTTATTGTTTATAGGCTTAGCGTTATCACCACAATCTCGCCCCGTGTTAAGTGAAGACGTGGCACAAGATTCTAAACACGCTAAGCCCTCCAGTCCCTTCAGCTCTCCCAGTGCAACTACCAAAACACACTTTAGGTATTTGGCGGCAGATTTTTAACTTGAAAGTGGTAGCTAGCCAGGTGGTCATTAGAAAAAGCCCTACCACTATGCTTTGATTTCATCACGATATTTTCCTTCACCGAAAGCTCAAGCTCATTGTAGATGGATTCGAACTCACGGCTATTGACGCAGCGTCCGTATACACTACCAATTGAGCTATCATCGCTTCGTAGTGCTTCAAACCTACGAAATACGAATCTGATATTTGTAGTTGAAAACCTTGACCTATAACAACGTTATCGATGGCATAAAATATCGTAAAGAAACATACACATCTGGGACATATGTTATATATTTAGATTTGTAATCACCTGAATTGTCTAGAATTTCGTAGATTAATTAGTTAACAAAAACATTCGCTTACTTACCAGCTTGATATCATAAGTTAAAGTTAAATTCTATTAAAATAATTATTGTAATATTTGTACAGTCTTCGAATAGTGACTAGTAAAGTTGAATAGGTATATTCAAATTATTAAATATAATATTTATTTTTAATTGACACCCATGCCGAAAATATTCTAGTAGCACTGGAAAACTCATCAGGTGCAAAAAACGGTAAATCAAGGCAAATAATTAAAACTTTCCTGTGATTTACCTGTGATTCCGCCTAAGGCTTATTTAAGCTCAAATAAAGATTGGTTTGTTATCCGAGTTGTAATTCATAGCTCTTTACAAAATGTTTGCTACAAGTGTTTCTACAAACTTACTTTTTAATTTTGCCTTAGCTTCACATAATATTTCGGAAACGCATTACCATTTACCGTTAGCCTACAAACTCACCTGACGTAAAATACCAATAGGCTAAATACATTCAAAGCGATAAACTCAGTAAAGGAACTGCTCCTCCAGTGCAGCTACTGGAACCCATGTAGAGGCGCTTAAAATAAATGTTCAATGTAAACTTGGTAAATAATCACGCAGGCGTTAAAAAATAACGTAATAAAATACAGTTTGTGGCGTATTCATCACCACCTATCGCAAACTCCCTTGATATTCTGCTAATATAAACAGAAATGTAACATTCGAATGCGAATAATAAAACGTGTTCGGAGTTGACGTTCCGACACGCTTCATTGAATACCCAAACACTTACCTCGACCGCTCATAGTGAAGCATGTATAATAAATTATAAATAAATGCAACAACAATATTATCCATCATAGTGGTTTAATTTACTAAGATGTACGTCTGCAAACTGGATGATCGCACCATACATCGATTCCCAAAAGTTCTCTTTCATCGAAGTCTCAGACTCATCGGAAAATCTATATATTATAATGCGTGAAGTAAAAATTTTGTACACATTTTCAAGAAAATTGCGCAGACGGAGGAGTATGAAATTTCACACACTTATAGTTTATATAGAGAATAAGTGTAGAATGTGAATATATTAAATTATACACAAAAGTACATTAAATCAATAAAAAAAATATTACACACACTACCATGTATTTGTCACACACGCATATATACTTTTTTTGTTTACTGTTAACCTATGTCTGTGGGTAAATTGAGAATAGATTATAGATTAATATTGTTAGTCTATACTAAATGTCAAACATAATCATAAAAAATTCATTTATTACAATATACATTAGTTATTAGTGAATAATAATGTTCAAACTTAAAATTTAAATTAATTATGGTGGAATTTCAACCGCTAGGCGACCACTACTTAGAACTGATATCTCTCGAAGCGGTCGGTGTCCGTACATGCTACCAGCCATAATTACTTTTATATATGGTTTTGTTGAATGTCAAACTTACATATCAGCTTAATACGATTTCAGGTTGAATTTTAATATTTATATATACAAATAAATATTGCCTTGACGCGGTAAACGCCGTCTGCACCCTGCTACCGTGCAGGAAATTAAAATCAACGCAACCGTTGAGAATAATGAAATACGCATAACTCACAACTCGCTTTCGAGAGAGGTTTTCTTGGTGAATTAATGTAATTCACAAAATAACATACAAATATAGAAAACATGAAATTAATAAAAAATGTATTTATTCTCATGAACGTTGAATTATACTGGGATAAAGAAATCATTTATATACAATAACTATCGGCCTATACTTTCTAAGTCTTTTATTTTTATTTCTAGTTATATTAATAATTTCTTAAAACATTACTTACAATTCTTACAGCCTATCGACTGTGGAATGACGTATACTTTCTATACATGTTCTTCTTTTTCCTAACCCTTATCCCACCTACGTAGGGTCGACACAACAGGTTTTCTTCTTCCACTCTACTCTATTAGCTGTCCTCTCAGTATTTACTCTTTTTATACAAGTATCATTTCTCACACAGTCCATCCATATATTCTTCGTCCTTCCTCTTCTCTTAAATCCATTCAACTTCATACTTCACATTCTTCTAATTATATAGTTTTCATCTCTTCTCATAACATGCCCACACCACGCTAACCTATTAACCTTTATTTTCAGTCACAGGTGCTATTTTTATGCTTCCTCCAATATATTTATTCCAAATTCTATACATTTTAGTCACATCGTAGACTAGACATATCCACCGTAGCATTCGCATCTCTGCTACGTGTAATTTTCTTTTATCCGTCTCTTTCGTTGCCCAACATTCAGATCCATACATTGCTACAGCCCTTATAGTAGTTTTATAAATTTTTCCCTTAAATTTCACAGACATTCGTGGATCACAAGTGATGCTCATGACCTGCCGCCATTTCAATCACCCTACTTTTATTCTATTATTTACGTCCCGGTTAATGTGCACATTGTTTTATATTAATGAGTAGAGGTCCACCGTTTAGGGCTATTTGAGAAAAATTCGATGGGCCACTGAAGTCGCAAAACAAATGTTCTGTTTTCTTTTTTAACTTATTTTTAACTCCACATTATCGAGTCTTTCCCGCCATTTTTCCAGTCCAATCTGAACCTCAATAACATACTACAAGAATAATGTTAGCACCATACAACATACACCATGGTGCCTCCTTTTGTATATCAGATGTCAGTGCATTCATAACAAGAAGGAATAAATACGGACTTAGAGCTAATCCCTGGTGCAAACCTACAGTCACATCAAATATATCAGTAACTCCAGCTTTAGACCTAACACGGGTACAAGCTCGACTGTATTTGAAACGTACCAATTGCAAGTACTTCCTCAGTATTCCCTTCTTTTTTAACGACCACCATAAAACCTTTCGGGGTATCCGGTCATATGCCTTCTCTAAGCCCACAAACACCGCGTGCAAAATTTTATACCTGTCTGTATATTTTACTTTTCATATATGTATATGCAAAATTTTATCAAAATCAATTGAGCTAATATAAGATTTTTTTCTTGTTATTATCTCTACAACTTATTATATACTTATTAACAATTATTTATTGTTAACCTGTCAATTCAGGAGTTTCACATTTTGCGTACAAAAATACATAAAAATTGGTTAAGCCGTTTTTATTCACATTCATACATGTAAACAGGTTGAATTTTTTAAAATCATACTTAAATCCTATGGCCATTATAATATACATCAACGACAAAGTTTGAGAGAGTACGTGTAGTTTTAAATTATCCCGTGTAAAATACAGAATTACAAATGAAATAAAATAGTGGTGACAAAAATACTAAATGTTGTTGGTATTGTTATAATTACTAGAATAGACCCAAGTATGAATAAAAGGTATGAGTTTCTTATTTCATATTCAAATTACTAAACACAAATGTACTGTTAACAAGATTCCAAACAGCAAAGCATTTCTCATATAAATGTAAAGCCGTTGCTTATACAAGCTCATGATAATTCAACACATAGATACAAGGATTCTGCATTCGAGCAATACACTACATAACTACAACACTGATACCGCAAAGTGTATGAGCTTCCTCGATGCAACACTAAATTATTGTTATTTAACATACATATTAAGTTACATTACCCGAAAATTAACTAAATTCTAAAATGAACTGAATAGTAGTACAATGTACAAAACAAAAGGTTGGTAATTAATCGGTGCCCGTTCCTGCAAGCTTCTCGCCAGCTCGATATACCTAACTAATCATCAAAGAGAGGCATTTTGTCGAGGTTTTTAAACGCCACACCGTAGACTAAGATCCAGACACCCGGTTTACAGAATTGCTGCGGAATTAGTCAATATAAAATCCAGCCCAAGAAAGGAGTGGCGTACAACATGGCAAGTGCCAAAATCGGATGAGACAAGATGCAACATCGTCCCATTCAACAAATGAAAGGGTTTTGAATTGCCAAGAAGCGATTGGTGCAACCTCAACAGGTTGCGTATAGGGCATGGACGGTGTGCTTAATTGTAATACCGGTGCGGATGGATTGATTCACCGTGTTGTGACTGCAGGGGGGAAATGCAATCAATTCAATACATCATAGAAAAATTCTCATTAATAGATACAATGTTTCCACCGATGACCTGATCTCTTTTACCGACGACGTCCTAAAATTGCTGATAGATTCCAATATTCAATTATACTAACACATGATACTCTATTTGACCATAAGATTAAATAAATAAACCAAATAAACCATGGTATGTACCTAGTCGTATAGCTCTTCCACCGCTCTATATGACTGATACAAATCGTTAAATTTTGAAACGCAAGCATGCCATTACGATGTATGTTATAACTCGTATATGGTTGCGGTCAACTCAGTTTTCTATCAATCTCTTATGATTAAGTCTCATAGTATTCAACCATGACATATGTAGAATACAATTCAACATGAACGTGGTTTAACCACTGCTTTTTAGATCTAGTTCCTATTAATATTTACCGTGTTTCCAACCATCACCATATCCTCATCTAACATTACATGAATGCGGTTTAACATAAAACTATATTGAATAAACAAATAGATAACTTGAAATGTTGTTATTTTTTGTAACACATAGAGTCAGAGAAAGAAAAGTAATTAAATTGTTAAATTATTAGTAATAGCATATACGTATATGTTGTTAGCAGATAAAAATATAATTCAATAATGACAAAAATTATTGGTGTTATTACAATACCTTCGACTGTAATTTGTTGTATTGTATACAAAAGTAGTAACAGCCACTCAACAAACTGCTAATAATTCTCAACTAACAATAAAATCTTGCGACGGAAAGCTGGATATTACGTTTTAGTACCGATAGCAGACACGGCGGTAATTTCAATGTGTAAGTACAGTCTAAGGAACTAGTAAGTATACTGTGGGTACTCTCTTCTTCGTTTTTATTATTACATAATCACGTTACGTTTAATGGGAACCTTTATTCACTTCTTGAATATATATTTCTTGATAAACGAAGTTAGCAGTGGAATTCATCAAGATTTATCAGCTATAAGATAACTGTGGGATGATAAGTATAAAGGTTGTGATGCCGTGGAAGGTATAAACTAAAGGAATAGCGGTACAATCTCCGAAGTTCAAACCCTGGTAGGAGCCAACAACTTTTTTCGAAATTTGTGTAGATTTATGATGCTTAATTTATACCAGTATCGGGTTATGGTGAAGATAACTTAAGCTCTTAGGAATATTCTTAAATGTGTAAATATGGTTGTGGCAGTATTGTGCCTATATAAATCCTGTACTTTTCGTTGAGAAAAGACCTTTTCTCACTCTCTCATTTTAATTCCATAATATATTTAAGTAACCTACATTAGCACAGATATATGTTAGAACAGTGTACAATATTTATTGGATATAATTAAATAAGTAATTCTGCCAAATTGAGGTTGTTATCCATATAGTAATTAACACTGATATTGTATGGAGCTAACAGTAACATTCGTGACCACACACAAGCTTCACAGAATAATTACGTATCACGTAACAATGCGATACAGTCACGAGTAGTGTACTCGCACTTATGCGGTTTTAACGTTGGTTCCTATGCGCTTGTACACTAATGTAAAATATTAGTGTTGTGCACGTTGTACCTCGTGGATTATGCAAACGTGGCTCTTGTCGCCTTAATAAAGCTCTCCGGCTTAACATATAACATTACGAACCGTATACGGTGGAAGTTCTTACTGTTACGATTTACTTTCTTATTTATTAGTTGTTGGTGAGCTATGTTAGAATCTTGGTTCCAGTGAACGTATAACATATATTATTTAAAGAGGTAATGATGTAAACTTACGCGATTAGACATTTGGGTCTACTTTCTTAACTTCTTTTAAAAAAAAAACTTTAGTTGTGATAAAAGGATAAATGAATGCTTTGGGTGAGATCCGAGTGACAGTAGGATAACAGCTATAGCATGTTTTCATGATATGTATGTTTTTCTTAAATGTAATGATTGGGTTGTTGATTTGTATTGAATTTTGGTTGAATCGGTATTGTATTAAATCTCTTGATAACTTTACGTAATATAGATATGTAATGTCTAATAACGTCATGACGACGTAGGAACGTCTGGGAACATTGTGCTAAGCGCACAATGCGCACACATAAGCGCACATAACATGTGACATACGTGTGAGTTGTCGGTTAAGCTTTATATTTATTCCTTCTGATATGTTTATTTTAAAAACATAGTCCTTAATAACACAAGTTTTAGTTTAGCGTAATCATAGAAGAAAGCTTTTAAGAATTTAGGCTCAGCACGATTTTGCGAAAAGGTATTATATTTTACAAAGAATCGTTAATACGATTTAATAAAGGGATAAAGGTCATGGTGGCGCCAAGGCGCCAAAAAATGCTAATGTGTTGTAGGTACTCAATTTAATTTCTTAAAAGTTTAAATTACAACTTGTTTAAAAGAATGTCTAACTTTTTTTTTAGATTGATTCATAGAAACTTATTTCAAGTGTAACTTTTGGTCACATAAGCAGTGTTATACACTATCAAATCTTATTTAATACATATTCCCATACTGTTTAATAATTTACTATGCTTTTTGTTACTGAATACTCTATACTATGATTCTTTAGGGTAAGTACTTTGTTTTGGTTTAAAAAAAACAATAATGAAAATGACTCGATTCAGTAAATAAAAAACCCGCACTCATTACATTTCTTTTTCGATTTTCTAACAGCAAGAATCTAGAATCGGATTAAGTTTAATAGAACCAAAGCAGTTAATTCCAAGGTTCACTACGTCCGTTGGATCGATAGAAAATCACAAAGCAACAATCTGAAGCCGGACAAAACGAAGTGTCGGACGTAGCGCTCGAATAAACCGATACAGACAAAACGAGTCTCCGAAGCAAAATTAGCGACGTCCTTATTAAGTGATGTTTATAATTACGCAACAAATAGCTATCACAGTATTCTTATTCTTTTATGCACTTGACCAATATAAATAGTATTTTTGTCACACTAAAGACGACAATAATTGGTTATAAAAAATCAATGATTGCAATTTCACTAATGGGCAAAACAATGGCATATGTTTTAAGTCAGTTTTTTAATTCAAGGTATTTCATTTCTGCGTTCTTTGATTCTATATGACTTATTATGTCAATGTGCAAGTTATATTAAGTTGTAAGTTATTGATCAATTGAAAATAAAATAAATAATAACTTTTTATAATTTTAATTGTACAATGCTTATAATGCAATGAAGTTTTACAAGCCAAATGTTATAATGACCATAAATACAATTTACGTTTATTAATGGCACACGCATAAAATCTTCTTCTTTATTTATAACTAACTGAATCTGCGACTTCATTCGAATTGAAATAGCTTTTGATATAATTAACCGATTCTAATGAAACAAAGACTAAATATTACTCGAGGATACGCTTTATAATCTCTATAACGTTTTATCATAGACGTTGTACTATAGCAGTGATGCGTGCATAAACAAACAGACAGGCAGACAGACATTTCTAAAAATGATGTAAATTTATTTTATTACTTATTCTTAGTCACTTGCAATATTTTTTGCACATATATGTAAAAAGTTCAGACACGTTAAATTTACATTCTTATTATATGTACATATTTAAATGCTTTCCATAAAAAATCGTAGATTTAAATTAGCAACTAATTTTGAAACAAAGCAGTTTTAACTGCGTGTGATTCCACATCATCCACCGTAATAAGGGCATAGAAGTTACTCGACTGCTTCCAACAGAATAAGTTAGTACATAAGATTAATTGTCCCTTAGCGGACAGGACTGCAGCGGAAGCGCATCCGGGTAACTCTCCGCCATTTTGTACCGCCGCCAGATAAGCACCCTAATCGCATTAAACTATCGACTTTTAATTTATATCCGTTCCTTTCGTTACAACTGATTTCCTTATTGGATTCCAAGAATTTTCAACGGTGAAATAAGAATTATCAATTGCACAACGATATATTTTAAATTCTTAAAATGAATTTAAACCATATCATGGTATTTTAAATGGGAGATTTAAGTTTTTATTTATAGTAACACGACAAAGTGACTGAATTGTACCTGATGGTAAACATAGTTTAATCCAGTAACAACGCCGACTACTGCCAGACAAGAACTGAATCACAAGTGTTAAACTGGCACACTGATTTTGTGTCAATTGTATCAGTCGAAGCTCAGTATCGTAACGGCGTTCAACAAGAATGTTGTGTATCGATTGATATATCAAATGACCTAAAACAACAGAAAACACCTTCTTCTATAATACGATATTAGACACACAAAAAAAACTGCCCTACTTCCCCGTTCATGTCAAAATTACTATGTGCGTGTTAATGTGCCACTTGTTTTCGCGAAACTTGAAGGTAGCGTATTTATACTTTTATATAGAAATCTCATGTCACAATGTAGTTGCCATACTCCTCTGAAACGGCTTGACTGATTCCTGTGAAATATTATATGTTTATTTGGTAGGTCTGAGAATCGGTCGCAATCTAATTTGCATACCCCTAAGTGATAAGGGTGGTCCATCCCAAAAATTTTCTTTTATTTTGGTGACAAACAAAAAAAATTTTTAATGATGTGGCATTAAAATACATACAACCCTAAATTATCACTCTCGTACCCTCATTCTCTCATTTCTTAATACAACCAAAGTATTCACTAGAAATAAATTATAAAACAGAACAAATTTGCTGGGTCAGCTAGTACTCTTATAATATCATTGTTCGCAAATTAGTATATTTTGGCTACTCGCGAAACACGATAAGGACTGTACGGTTTAAACGGTCGCCAAGCTGCTGACGCTAAGTCGATGTGCTGTGAGTTCGAATCCTACACTTGTCTATTATTTGTGTGATTCAGAAATTGTTTTTTCCTGTCTGGGTATTACTTTTGCGTCCGTTGATTGTATGGTTATTCACACTTGACATTGACTTGGCATAGGCAGATTCCATAATAGGAAAAAAAAGACGTTATATCGGGCTTATTTCCGTGTGTGTTGTGGTCTCAGGTCAGTCTGGAGTAGATATTTATCACTACACTTAACTGGCTATTCACTTATAGCGTGCCATTGTATGTAGTAATATTTAGTATATAATGTTCACAAACTAGTGAGATATAATGGTTGTTTCTCATCTTCCGTAAAAGTAAAATTGACTTATATCCATTTTGTATTACTAAAATAATAAGTATGTTATCCTTTAATCATCTACTTAGTATGTGCAGTTCCTTGGTCTAACTTTCTAAGTAGTATATACTGCATATTTCATAAACCGTTAACGTTGGAGCTAATTACGCTCAGCTCAACCTCATGGGGATTAGAAAGTTTCACTTTAAACATTTTTTTCTTACGACAAAACTTGCAGTGTTAGGGGATTTGACAATATAGCCTGGATAAATATAACCGACAAGAAGAAATTTTGTCACTAAGCACGTATGGGTATGAGCAATCGGAATAACTTTAAATTTAACTACATTATTACCTAATATAAGTTATAGTTATGCACTTTAACAATTTATACAATTTTTACATTTAATGCAATTGTTACTGTACTATATCTGTACACTAAATGGTTTTTGAATGAAATGCGATAACCCTAGATTTAACAAACGGGTGTAAAAAGATCGCTATAACACGATAAAGTCTGGTGACAAGTTGTGTAAGTCTAGCACTGAAGTTCCTAAGAATGACAGCACAACCTCCCTTCCTCCCAACAGTTCCTCCCTTATCTGGGAGAACCTAAACCTCGTTTTCGTCGGATGGTATTTTATACAACGCATTTATTTTATAACTTTCTAGATCAATGATAATGGAACTAAGGTAGAACTTTTCACTAGTTGAAGCTCGTTACAAAAAGCAAAGTCAAGCGTATTTATAAGAAGACACATGCGCTATTTGTTTATTATTACCTTTGCTTTTGTAGTCAATGCCAAATGTAACAAATACAGTTTTAAATAATTTATTATTAATGTTTAATGTATTGTAAAATTATATTCATACTCGAGCAAAAACGTTACGGCACTGTATTTTAAGGAGAGTACACTACAATCCAAAGTGTATGGCGATCAGTAAGAGATTATATAGTAGTCTATCGGGGAAAGTCTCTTTCATGCACATGTTCAAACCTCTCAGCAGATCAATCCAAAAGAGTCATTGTGACGGGTTCGTCACTATGTACATGTCGTACAGAACTTTTTCAGCCCGCTTGATTTGTACATATATTTATAAGAAAAAACAGCTTTATTTGTCGCTCAATCACGTCAGACCTACTAAACTTATTGAAATGGGACTATGACTATTCGCGGTGAAAACGTTCCTAGATGGTTCTAGACTAGTTTGGGATTACGTTATCCCTAAAATATTTTAAAATATATATCGGTAAAACTAAAGCTATACTCAAATTTATAGATATCATATACTTGTATAAAATTTAACTTTTATATACACAGATTGAGGAACAAAATCAGCTTGTATTTTTATTATCTTGTTAACTATCGGAAATAGAAAACTTCATCAAATACCGTTAAATGATTTACTAATTAAGAAAAATCTCATATGCCGAAGGAATTATTTCGTTGTATAAGATAAAAAGTATCCTATATTTCGAGTAGTTATCACTATGTTAAATTTCCGTTAAACCTATCCAGTAGTTTCAGAGTAATACACGGACGACAGGACAGACAGACAAAAAATTGAATAATATATCTTTAGACCGTATATTCAATGTGCACATTTGGCTCAGTCACGATCTTTATATATGTATGGAATAACATGACTACATAGCGCCAGCGATAAATCATATTTACTTTATAAAAATAAACTTTTGTTTTTTTTTTTAATTCATTACACAAAGTTATAACATCCTTTCGTGGCATAATATGTACGTCATAAAGTAGGTTTATGTGATGTTTGGTTTCTCTTCCCTTATTATTAATAAAGAGCTATTGTATATCTATTAAACTAATATAAATAATGTGCAAAATGTCCCTTTTTTTTCTTGTAATGGTTCTCGGGCAACGGATGCTGTGTATAGTTCAAATTAGGTGTGGAATAAGCCTATTTTTTGGTAAAACAAGAATAATACGATATTCTTGGTGTATATGTTATAATGGATACTGACATAGAAAAAAATAGAATATTAAAGAAAAATATGAAACGAAAGGAATTTAAGCAAATCATTATAAAACTAAAATAATAGGTAAGATTATGTTGTAATCCGTACAGGATAAAATGTACATATAATATTATAATCGTTTACATTCGAAGATATATTATATATTTTACCGATACCACGAAATTCCTTGCAACTAACCTTGCCTACGTGCACAAGATTAATCGCGTGTAACGCCATTCCGCATAGCCGCCGGAAACGCATCCATAACTGTCAAGACACCGCCATTCATTGCATCCGTATATATAAAATATACCTACAGCACATGTATATTTATCGCAACAAGATAAAATATTTTAGGCCTAATTGAAGATTGGTATCCATACCCTAATGAAATGTATAAGTAGTTATTCCCACTTCTACTAACTTATATGTAATTTTTCATAGTTAAAGCTTTTAGCGTCATGGCCACACCCTTATGTTAAGTAATTATGTGGCCCAAGATGGTGGATACGTTAAGCCTAGTGATGGTTCTCAAGTGCAACTGTCAGAACACACCTATAGTATATGGCGACAAATTTTCAACTTGAGGGTGGTAGATAATAAGGTAGGCATTAGAAAAAGTCCTACCATCCTGCTTTGGTTTTCCTTCACCAATAGTTCAACCTCATTGCAGGTGGATTCGAACTTACGTCCATTGGCTCTGTGTCAATACACACTACCAATACCTTTTTTTTTATTTTTTTCCTTTTCATTTCGTGTTAAAAGTTAATAAGATTTTATGCAAAATATTAATTGAAATGTAGAATGGTGGACTGAACAAATAAGCACTGAAGCGATAGTATACATTACTTTATGTAATAAAACATTTACTCAAACCTGGACACAGAACGTACTAGTGATTTAAATAAAGAATCCTATTAATCGGTTCAATGGGTCTTGAGTTACAAGCACTCTGATGAATAAACAAAGGTTTTCTTTTACGATATATAATTATTAGTTAAATATATTTATTCAACTAAAATCTTGAAACTTATACATTCTTAGCAGCTACTTAAAACTATTGTCAACTGTTAATTGAATACAAGACCACACCGTACTAACTAAAACACCACTAAATAGATTCTCTCAAACTGAGAACACAGCTTGTCGCACTGTGACACTTCAACAGGCATTTTATCTACTACTTTTTTTTTCAAATGGACATATACGTCCAGCTTTAAGGGACTTTCACAGCTGCACCGATCTTGTGGGGCGAGTGCGGAGTACACTCAACCCGGGAGGGCACGAACGCAAAGGTGCCATAAACTAATCCTAATTGGGTCCTATGCTTAGCAACTAACCAACTTAGACTTTTTTATTTTATAGAGCAATAATTGAAAAAGGTTTAGGTTGTTTACCATCACGCTACCACTCACCGTAGCAAAGCTGTCTTGCAAGAAGTAACAAATATATAGACAAAACATGTTAATAATTTATTTTCACGCAAACACAGTCGCAGGCACAGCTAATGTCTTATAAAATTTAAATCATCAATAATATTGTGACTTTTACAGTTCAAATATTTATTTTATTTATACTATAAACATATTTATCTATTTTTTATTTATTGTTTTTAAAATAAATTTACTAAATGCTAAAAGAGACCGAGAAATTATGTTAATTGTAAAAGAACCGTTTATTAAAACATTCTAGAAAATTAGTTTTCCGCAATAGTATTGTAATTTTACTTAGATTAAATATTATAACGTAATGAATATTTACAACCTTTAAAGCACTGATGTACTAGTGGCGTTCAAAAACAACTGAGAATGAGTGTGTTACAGATAACTTGTATTAAATATTATTGACTCAGGATATTATTGGCATTCTGTCATTTCTGTAACATATCGGGTATGTTCGGAGAAACCAGAGTCGATGACTTTTACGCCATCAAACGTCACCAATCTGCCTCGATGCTGACGCGGATCAGGGGTAGTCCTACTAGCATTCTGGACGTAATAGCTTGCATTTTGGATAGTTTTTATATTATCAACAGGGCTGTATTATATGTACGTCGAGGCTTGTATGTACTTAAACAACATAAGTTATGTATTTTATGGGTTACTAATAATATTAAACTTTATATTAAGAATTTGTATAGTAACAATAACATTATATAGATATATCACTATCGGAAATATAGTTTTATTATTTTTATTTAACGCGTAGGGTGTTTTTTTGTATGGGTAAAATAACTGAATTCGCTTCATCGGCATGCTCATGTTAACAGTATAATCAGTCTGTATTTTTTTATATTTATTAATCAAGAAAAACACATAGGTACACAAATTATAACACAAACGATAATAGCTACGGTAGTTTGCAACTGTGTTGTAGCTACTATCACCTACCTTCGAAATATATCTGTACAACTTTACAGTAAGGTTACAGTATGTTTGTCCTGTTGCGACTACAATAAGTTTGTAAAATACAAAAAAACCACTATGTTGATAATTTACATTTTTACATATGTTGCTAGTTCCTAATGACTGTCTATTCATTTTTTACCATTATATAGCACAGTTACAGAACTGCGTATAATAGTATATCAACATAAAAAAACCAGTACACATTTCTGGATCGCTACCAAACCTCACAAGGTCATTGCGTGGGCTATTCTAAAGATTGCCTGTTAATGCCATAAAAATCAGTCAACCGTTTTGGAATCCGTAAGGACCATATATACATACCTGAACTTTTATATATGAGACAAGATAGATGAATATAATTAAAACACAATTTAGCAATTTCTACAATCCATTTCTTTCTTTATTCACCTAAATACGATCGATATAAAATTCATAACACAGGCTACCAGGGTTGAAATGAAATAGCTAGTTCAGATTTCAATCGAATTAAAGTACAAATTGAAAGGTAATAACATTCCTTCAGTGTGCAAGTTCAAGCGAATTTTAACATCAATTCGAAGTTTTCCTTGAAAATGGAGCAAGGCAATGTGGTACGCCGTCAGCAGGAAATTAAATTATACTCTCTTGCTACCTTACAATATAATCATGCAACTGATTTTAGTCAATCCTTATTCAATATGCATTTATGCCATAATAAAATAGTCTAGCTATTCTAAAGTCACGTTATGTCCATTCTGATGTAGGCAAAAAAGATGGAGCATTATTTATCTCTATTCTTGTAAATCTTCAAATTTTTTCTATTACTTTATGTGTTTACCAGAAGAACTTGATAAGACAATGTTACTCAAGACGGTAAGATTCTAAGGCTAGTAGAGAGATTGGTTTTCAAATGTAATTGTTGGAAAACACTTGTGTGTGTTTGACGACAGATTTTCTAGTATAAAAGTGGTAGATAGGTAAGTAGATATATAGAAATTCCTTAGTAGATTGCTAAATACTTGGTATGTAGTTGAAATTCAGTTCATGAGAATCTTCTCATGTTTTTGCACCATTTATGAGAATTCCATAGTTTTTTATTGGTAGTATATATTCTATTTTAACCGTATAACCAACTTACAATTATCACACACTTCTACTTCCATACATAGATACATAAATAAAATTTAAATTAACTTCAATTGTTGTAAATGAAACTTTATTTTTTAAATAACAAGCTCTTTCCTACACTTATTTCAATGATCTGCTGTAAACGTTTCATATTTTTCGTTATTATTTTATATTGTGTTTATTATATACATTTTAAACTTTTTAAAATAAATTAGTATTGCATTATTACCCAATTTTTTAATACGTACAAAATGCAAAGTCTCTAATTAATTGAAAAAATATTTATGAATCTCTAATAACATAATAATTTTCGAATAGATATAGGAAATCAAGTTAATATAAATATACTAAAATATAAACTGATTCATACGTTTATTTCGGTATAACTTACTCAACTTATAATAAAATAAATTATTTTCACAAAGCACTATTCTTTAAAGATCTTTGTGATTGAAAGTAGAGTATAAATATAACATGAAAGCTTAAAGTGCTGACGGATGTAAACAAACTTTTGGGGTTTTCCTATAAAACACTAAGAACAGCTAAAATACGTCAGTACATTTCGTAGCGATTTGTGGCAGTGACTACAACAGCGGTCGCCCGGTAATGAACACAGATAAAGACTCATTGTGTTGACTCATTTTATACATACATATACTTCCTAAAGAAAATACTGGGGTATTTAACAAGACTTGTGTAGTATCTCGTCCTCATATATCTATATCGGTATTTTGCTTATAAATATTTCATTGTATACTTATTTATTATTCTTAGGAATGTTTGCAGATTGATACATACTATAAAATAAAATAATTAATAAAAGAACAATATTACTGAACAGACTCTGAAAGAGTCGCTTTATTCTAGATTACGTGAATAGTAGAATCAAATTTTGTATTATATTATCATTTTTATCAGCCAAAAAATAAGTTCCATTTTAACCGACACAGAAGATTTCACTTCCTCTTTACAGTTGACGATAGTATTTCTCGAGAAAATAGACGAGAGTTATGTCGCTGAGGTAGTCGACTTGGCAATCACTTAATTTCCAATGATATTCTGGTCGAGACGTCGCAATGAAATGATACCGTTCCCGTAGGGACCTTTTACATCAAGACGTGGAAAAAACTATTGAAATGGTTTTATTTTTTTTAAATCGATAATATCGTTTGAACATTGCGAAAAACGAGAAGAATTTTCAGTTTAATATAAATCGGTATACAGTCTACTAGCTTTGCCTACGAATTCGTTCGCCTGAAATAAAAAAATATCTAAATTATCAAAAGATGGTAGTTTACGCCAATCTCTACGCACTGAACTGAACATTATTTAACTAATTTATAGCCTATGTTTCTCAGAAATAATATAGTATTCTAGTGATAAAATAATTTTTGAAATCGGTTGAGTTTATTCGTTACAAACAAAAATAAATAAAAAAGTGTGTAAAAATCTTTTCTCTTTATAATATTAGTATAGATGTGCAATATTTGTTCCGACTTGAATGATAGGAAAAATTTTCATTTCGATGCAAAGACTGTCCTTCTCCCTGAATGTTATAGGTGGCGCTGTGTTCGATTTAATCAGAACTGGAAACAGCAACCAAGAGCTGCCAGGTCAATTAGTATTAGTATAATTCATAACCGTTTATGTAATGCTACCTAACCTATTGACTTGAAATTTACCGTGCATGTTCCTTTTACTACATAGACGACGCACTAAGAACGGATGTTAAGGCCACATACTGTTGGAGAAAATATTCTTAACGAAGTTGAAGGTAGCAACGAGTAAATCAATCTCAAACGATTACAGTCCTATCATTAGTCATGATAGGTGACCAATACGAGAATTGAGTGAGAAAGACCTCGTGTCAATGTATATTATCAACCAAAGTTCTAGTTTTGTGGCATTACATATATGGTGTGATGGTAATAGCTTCGCAATAGAACTTTAATAAATATTTAACTTCTCTTGGTCTTGTCCATGGAATCCTATTAAATTAATGATTCATTTACGGAGTTTTAGTTTGCCTAAGTTAAGAAAGTGATAAACGTTCGACTAGTAGCACATTTTACCAAAAGATTTGTACTTCGATTGATAAATTAATCTTCAAATCCGAATACGCGTCTCATTCGGCACCGAAAAGCTCTTTCTAAAGGAATCATAATGAAATAAGTCAAACGCGTTTATATAACATGTACATGTATAAGTATTTAACGAACAACTTTCGCAGGCTTCAATGTAAGTATCTAATATACATAATGTGGTATAAGACTTTATCTTAATATAACTTGAATAGAGAAGATTAGCCTTGTTAAACCTAGTAAGGAGTAAGGATTCAGTGCTTTTTAATTAACTTTAATAATAATTGCTTCTTCTATTACTAACTACCAAGTAAAATATGTTTATATTTATCAAGAATGAATTTATCATTTATAAATATACTTAAGAAAATGACTTGTAAAGCTATGAACACGCAAGGTTCCCTACAATCAAATATAACTCAAAAGAAAATTAATAACAGTATTGTTTTATTGATCACACTCTGTTTTCATTTAATTTACCAAGTTATGTCTTGCTGATCTAAAAACCTCATGTATGTTACCAGGTCATAATTAAATATTTTCCTTGGAGTAAAGGTAAACATAGATTATTTGCAACTGAACTACCACAAAGTCAAAAGTAGAAGAATTTTTCTCATATAATATCATGTTTGTTCGACGATTTGCAAGTCCTAACCAAAATATATAAACCTAATATATTTTGGTCCCAAAGTGAAGCTTAGATATCCTAAGATTTATTTATTAGATTAAGATTTAGATATAGAAGAAGAAGATTAAATCCTAAATCGTTATAAAGAAGTGTTGTAATACTGTTATGTCGGTACCACGTGAAATGATTGATGGTGAATGAATAATCATGTATAAACATAGGTTTATGATTCTGTTGATGAAGGAAAATTAGACATAAATTTATTAATGTGCTTTAATTAAATAAATGAAGTTATTGACTATTTACCGCCTTAGTGAAAAGTAAAAAATCTAACATCGGCGCTAATAAATAAACCAGATTTTTATTTGGATAGAAATTAATCATTTGTTTTCTGTTTTATAATTTACTAGATGACCCGGTAGATCTTGTTCTGTCTGTTTGAGTAGTCAACTACATCGACTACAGCGTACTCGATCGCGTTATGATCACTTTCGATAGATAAAAAGTATCCTATCTCTCAAGTTGGATCAAAATACACACATTGTGCAAAATTTGATTAAAATCGGTTCAATAGTTTAGGCGTTCATCGTAGACAAACAGCGTGACATGAAATGTTTATATTTAAAGATAATTCTAGGGATTCGGAGAGTAACAAACATAAGCTCTAAATTATTCCTAACATATAATGGCGCAAATGTGTTTATATGTATTTTTTAGATGTCTACTTATTTTCATATTTAATGGATTAGTAGTAAGTTTATAACTATTACGAATCTATATAATTGATCCCTCAAAATAAGTTTTATGTATCTCTCAAATTATTTAGAACAGTTTCACGATTCATATCTAAAATAATTTTAAATAAAAAAAAAACAGCTTCGTTATTTCATTTTTAAATAAAATACGTTCATTTTCTTGTTTAAAACTGAGTTAAGATTGTAACAACTGTCAGAAAGAAAAGCGAGAAAGTTTAGTATTGTTATTTTTAGGAAGTAAGTCTCATTTAATATTTTAAAATGAATTCTTTAATAATAATAATCAGTCTCGATTGAAATTGTAGGCATTCTCAATATGCAATACGTATATATCATTATAATACTTACAAGTTCAATTCATCTCGAAGAAAGAAATGTCTTGAAATCTATAGTTTTCTCTTAGTAGCGTACGAAATAAATGTTCAAGAAGAACTGAAGTGTTCGGATTATCTGAGTGTTCAGTCAAAATATTCTATATTTATATGTTGAACTAGCTGTGCCTGCGACTTCGTTCGCATGGAATTAAAAAATATATAACAACTTCAACCCATTTTTGTAATTTGTTTCAGTGCAGCTTCGCTCCCATTGATGTTAGCGTAATTTTAAATAACCTAAAGACTTTCTTAATGATTATTCTATCAAAAACAGAAGGTTTTTGTTTAA
Source organism: Actias luna (assembly GCA_039707435.1). NCBI lineage: Eukaryota > Metazoa > Arthropoda > Insecta > Lepidoptera > Saturniidae > Actias > Actias luna. Next base: position 6,182,168 of record JAZHAC010000006.1, on the reverse strand, counting down.
ATCCGGCTGCTTGTTCCTAATATCAGCGCGTTTAAGTAAACGATCAAACTTTTCTGCACTATAACATTATTAATATAGATTAGTGAGGTTTTGCGGCTGCTCATGCATTTATTAAATTTGTTGTTATTTTTATGTCGTTACTTCATTGTTACTCATAATATTGAAAAAGACATACATATATCCGATGTTTACCATTTTTTCAAAATCATTTCACAATTAATCTATATCTATACTAATATTTAATATAATAAATTTGTATCACTGTTTGTAACGAATAAACTCAAGAACTACTGGACCGATTTCAAAATTTTTTTTACCCTTAGAATGCTCCATTAGCCCTTAGTAATATAGGCGATATAACATGTTTTATGTAAATGATTAAATAAAATTTTAGTTCCACGCGAACGGAGTCACGGTTACAGATATTTAAAATATTTTTTTATTTGTTTTTACTGGTTCTAGAAAAAATATTGACAATCTATATAATCTATTAATTGAGAGATAACACAAATTTACAGAAGACCTTAAAGAGTTTGACACAAACCTTAATTATAAATCAATCCGTTTAATAGTTTTGTGTGTATTAGGCACAGATGGCGGTTGCATTTTATAATATATAGAGATTTTGGTGTGTTATTTCAAATTATGCTACCATCGAATTAAAAGAGCTTTTAATATTATTATAAGAGCCATAACATGTTAGTTTATAAATTATAGGGTATTACTGCGTACGAGGACATGCAGTTAGATTCCTTACGCTTGAGCGAAGGCCCGATGAATTATCCAAGCGAAAGGTTTCTATCTAACAACCATAACAATATGTCTCACTGTAGATTATGCGGCCACGAAAAACGCGAATATTGAATCGAGCTGTTATTTTTATTGTTATTATTAAAATTACTAACTCAATACTCCAGGAAAGTCAACTCTGTGTTTATTTAATTGTCAACATTCAGCCAACTGTCTGATAAAAACACTATTTCAGGCCTAGCATACTCTGCCATTATTGTTGAAGCGATGATAGCTCAGTGGTAGTGTGCACGACTTCGCGTCAAGAGACGTGGGTTCGAACCCAAGCACCTACAATGAGCTTGAGCTTTCGGTGAAGGAAAACATCGTGAGGAAACCATAGCATGGTGGTAGGGCTTTTTCTAATGCCCGCCTGGGTAGCTACCACCCTCTAGTTGTGAACCTGCCGCCAAATACCAATAGGTGTGTTCCGGCAGCAGCACTTGAAAGCCAGTTCCTCCACAGGTTTAGTGTTTCTACCAACTTGGGCCGTATCGTCACTTAAGATCAGGTGAGATTATGGCCATAACGCTAAACCTTAAGTATAAAAAAAAAAAAAAATTGTCACATTCAAAACTCCTCTTACAATAACTTATGAACAATTTAAATCATAACTAGTTCCTGCCGTCTCAAAAACAGCTACCCCGATTTCATTGTAATATAGAAATCACATTAAAACTAATGTGCTCTCACTAGCTGTGTCCACGACTTCGTTTTCGTGGAACTGGATTATATTACGTATAATTAAATGACTTATTTTCAACTATGTAAACACGTTCGTATTATGTAAAATAGAACTACCAATGTCAATTTCTTTTGATACACCCGCTAGCTGTGCCTGCGAATTCGTTCGAGAGAAACTAAAAAAAAATCAATATTTTTCCCGTTTTTGTAACTTTTTTCAATACAGCTTTGCTCCTATTGGTGACAGCGTGATGTTAAATAACCTAAAGGCTTTCTCAGTGATTGCTCTACCAAATATAATAAGTTTTGAAATACGACTATTAGTTCTTAAGATTAACGCGTTCAAACAAATAAACTTTTACGCTTTGTAATATTAATTTAGATTAAAGCTCATTCTTACAAAATGATCCGAGTTCGGGTCCCACACAGGAAAATTATGTGTGTGATCCATAAGTAATTGTTCTGAGTTTGGATGTAACTTTGTAGTAATTAGTTGTGGTTATAGCGCCTTTCTCAGTTGACATTTGCAAAATTACCTACAGATACCGATACAAAGAAAAAGAAAAAAAAAAGGTCAGTGTTATAATTACGATGTTTTCTGATAGTAACGATTTGCGAAGGCAATCTTAGGCTATCGCTTAATTGGTGCCGAATTTGCCACATATATCGTAAAAATACAGTTTATCACAAAACAGGTATTCTTGCTAATATTATAAATGCGCAAATGAGTTTGTTTGTTATGCTTTCACGACTAAACCGCTGAATGGATTTTGATGAATTTTGGTATGGTATTGAGATAGATGGGATAGGAGTGGGGCAATGAGAAGGATAAACTTTGTATGAAACTTCTTACTACGTCGTCCGATTTGTTTAACAAAATCAATATTAACGCGAGTGAAGCTGCAGGTAAAAGCTAGTTGAAAAATAAAAATAGGCTAACGACTATTTGAACAGGAAACACATTATAATGCGAGCATATTTGAAACGTTTTTGTTATATGCTGCTATAGAGCTTACGCCGCGGCTCACATAAAGTGTTGTTTCGATGCACTATCTTAGTACTGTGATACCAGCTGTGATAGCTGTCATTTACCAAAAAAGAATAATGCACAAAATACACCAAGAACTACATTTAGTATATAGTAATAATACATTATTGAAATAAAACTAATTTAAACGGATTTTATCGCGGTTATTTATTGATTTTCAGAAAAGTTCATGTTTCAAGAACTTTTCTAGACAACCTACACCTCAGTCTAATAAACTAATTTTAACGGATTTTTTCGCGGTTATTTATTTATTTTGATCCCGACGTTTCGAAAGCTTTTCAGCCTTCGTGGTCACTGGTTCTGGACAACCTACACCTCAGTCTGCCCCGTGACCACGAAGGCTGAAAAGCTTTCGATATCTCGGGATCAAAATCAATAAATAACCGCGATAAAATCCGTTTAAATTAGTTTTATTTCAATGAATAATATTCGCGTAAACATAAGAAATCAATAATACATTAGAAATAAATATTAGTAGTTTGTACTGTGATTTGGTTATACGATCTAAATAATATAATTATCATAAAGTTTATCAATTATATAGAAAGAAAATACAGAGAGCAGTTGAAATTTTTGTAAAGCACGCGTTCTTTTTAGGTAGGAGATTACAATTTTTAAAGTCACGGTATTTTTTCATTTAATCTTAAGTCGGAATACTTTTTATAATATGCATGACATAACTTCTTATGTTACATATGAATTTGTCACAAACTATGCTAGACTATGTTATGTTATACACATACTATGAAATGTTTAATAAAAGTGATATATGTATATTAATATTATAAGGCGGAAAAGTGTGTTTGTTTAAACGCGCTAATCTTAGGAACTGACAGTCGGATTTCCACAAATGTTTTTATTTTTGATTGAGAAATCATTGAGAAAGTCTTTAGGCTATTTAACATTACGCTATCATCAATAAGAGCAAATATATAATGAAAAAAGTTACAAGAGCCAAAACTATTAAATAAATATTTTTAGTTACACGCAAATGAAGTCGCGGACACAGATAGTATAATAATAATAATAAAACTAAACTAACATAAAATTCAGAATCTGGAAACTTCCTCATACCTTTTTCTGAGTAAACCAACATAATTGGAATATTTGAACTGCCTAATTATATTGATGCGATAAATTACCTGGCTTGTTGCACTTATTTATACAAATTTTTATTTCATTTTATGACACACCGTAAGTTAACATATTAATAACATAAATAAAGTTATATTTATAATGTATATCTAATCTCTTTGGATTTTGTACATATATTTACTTAGGCATACAAGAGACAATATTATTTGGGCATATTTTTATAAATGCATATTTATATACAATTCAAGAATCACCTAAACAGATGATACCGACGCTTTAATGGCTCAACATCCCACCCATTGTGAGGTAAAGGTGGTCATTGTAGGCAGGCAGGACATTTTGTCCTCTTGTGTCCCGGCTCGTTAGCTTTAATGGGCATGGGTACACCATAGCAACGGCTAACGACACTCGTATGTTATCGCTTACATTTTTTCACCAAACAATATACAGAGAGTATTTTAACGTTACGAAAATACGTACATTCAATACAATAAGAACGAAGAAGGTCTACCTGAATCTTAACAATATATATTTTTGAATAAATGAACTTATTTTCCCTATATGTATTAATACATTTTTGAAGTAGCAATTTCCTTTTAGTTATATACCTCAAAGCGAAGAAGCGCAAATAGAATATAATAGAACTAATAACATACAAAATTATAAAATAAAATAACATACAAGTGAAACATATTAAAAAAATATATGAATACAGTAAATGTGGAACTAAATGTGAGGATAAATAAAAGTAATGACTAAAATGAATATGGTAAACCGTTTAATACATATTATTACAAAATTACAATTAAATATATATATTATTATTTCGATTTTATGCATGAAGTGAATATGATTTTACTTTATTTTAATTATATTATTAATAGTTACATTAAAACATTTTGTTCTCAGTAATTCCGACGTTTAATATTTTCTTTTGTCGTTTTTCCTTAGTTGTGTGTGTGTTTTTAATGTGTTTGGAAACGAGGTATTTTGTTCATTTATACACATTTATGGCATGTCCATAAAACCAGTCTAAAATAATTTTGTTTATTTTAAACCCTAAAATCATTGCGAATCTACTGAAATTTTCACGTAGTTTATAAATAAACTTCTAAAAACTGTTGGTCAGTTGTTCTTAAAATAAATATAGAATTGTATGCAGTCATAAATCATATAGATCTAACATACACAGAGAAAGTGTACAAAAACTATACGAACTCGTGAAGTACGTCTCTAAAATTCATAGAAGCCTACTGGTATAAATTACTAATAATTGTAAATTTATAGTATTTAAAAAGGTGTTAAATTGTTCTTAAAGATTATAAAAGGTTGTAGATAGATAAAATAAGTATAAGATATAGTTATTACAATCACAGAGAAATGGTATAGTAGACATATCATATAAAGGTCCCACGTGGATTCTCCTTAAAAACAGATATAAGAACGCGAGAAGTGCTTCTCTAAAGTTTACCTTAATAAACCTTTCGAGTGTTGCATACACTTTATAGTGCTTCCGACTCTCCAAGTTCGCTACATTCTAAATTAGCTTAATACGACCTGTTAACCTGAGTTTATGTAACACACATCCCCGATGTTCCGCTAACAGATTGTCATATAAACTCTTAAACTTTATTCGCCCGCAGACAATTTTTTGTAAGACTTGGATTTTTTTTTTTTTTGTCTTTTCTTAGTGAATCGAGTTATTGTTTTAATACATTATTACGTGAGAATATATTAGCTATTGCTAGCGACTTTGCTCTCGTTTTTGCTTTCTGATCGTAAAACTCGTTCTTAATGGGTGACTATGTTTTGAAAAGAATACGTATGCCATATATTTAGTTAATAGGTTAGGGGAGTTTTGGAGATCTCGTGATGATGATACTTAATAAATGATACATAAAAAAAATGTGTGGGCTTTATATTTTTACTCTATAGCTTTTTGCTAAGCAATAGACGTACGTATATATTTAACACCCAAACATAAAATTGACATTATTCTCATTACATAGAATTCAGTCGTAGATTAAGTTCAAACCTGCGACCTCTCGTATCAATAATAATGCTTGTTACCGAAACTTGTTATGATAACGAGTTAAGAAAGAAAGAAGAAATGACAAATAAAACGTCTATTTGTTCAATAAACTACTAAAGGTACAAAAGATCTGATTTTTTCATAACTTTTAAGTTCATTAGACATCAATCCTCTTAACGCGCTGTACGAAGCATTACCGTTCACTTTGAGAAATATGGTGCTAAATTATCCAATATTTTTCTTGTAATGTAATATTAATATTTTTGAATGAGTTATAGTCAAATGATTTTCATAATAATAATAAAATCTTACTATCAATTTCAAAAAACCTTTCAATAATATTTCAGACTATAAAATATTATTTCAGAATAAATTGTTTTTGTTAGATATGTCTAGTTATATCAAGGCCAATTGATTTTGTGATTCATGAATTTCCGACATTTTTGCAAATAAATTTATTATTCTTAAACATTCATAGACACATCTTAAACTTTCGATTATGTAATACATAAATGAAAAAATGTAATACAAACTATTTTGTGAACTGAAATATTAGTACTTATAGGGTATTTAAAATTACGCATTTTGTCTAGCCGTGTGTACACACCTGGTAATACACCAGCCCTACCTAGTTGTTACATTATACTCACATAGTTAACGCAGTTTATGTTCGGAGAATAGAACCAATTATTTTAGTTAAAACGATCCCATAGATTATTGATTTAGTTTGTTGTAAATACAGAAGATAAAATATAATATTTGATTTCATCACCGAATATAATTTACCTGTGATATTTAAACTCACACTCTTATACTGTAATACCTTGTTTGCCTACTAACATTAAAGTACGTATGCCAAGAAATCGATACGTGACATCATGACGGAAACAGGTAACGATTTATTAATAGTCCAATTCGATAAATGAGCCGTTTTTTTTTTTGTATGATAGCTCGGCATAGTGTCTGCGCCTGATGTTAAGTACAGCACAGTCCAAAAACAGCAGCGACCATCGAGAAAACGACTATCCATCGCCAATCGCTACTGTCATGCCGGCCTGAGATCAAAGCAATACTAGCTAACTGTCTTCTACCTTTATTTAATTTAACGTCAATTTAATCCAAAACTAAGTAGCCCAGAATTATCTACGAACGTTTCCACTGCAAATGGTTATAATCCCATCCCGAGAAGTTTAGTAGTTTTTACGTAATTAAGCGTCAAAGGAACTTAATTTTCTTTGTATATAGATAGATTATCAGGTATACCAAGGCGACGAATACTAGATAAATACAACAAAACTGGCTTGTCTTTAAATTCAACGTGCAAACGAGTCATTGAGACAGATTTATCGTGTTTGCAATAACACTTATTAAACTTTCGCGTTTGTATACACGTATACATTATAAGATAGAAATTAAATGTGGGTCTAAAACGCAACTTAATTTTGTGTATTCAGGCCGAAACGTCTAGCAATTATTAAAAAGTAAATTGCGTTTTAGAGTCGGTTTTAATTTCTGTATTATAGATTTATCGTTTATTCTCAGTAGCATCTTTTTAGTACCAATAACGTGGCAAATAAGCATTCGACCCGGTTCATAGTAAGCGGCTATCGTAAAGCCTGTTATCCCCTGTCATATCAAAGGTATCTCTACCGCGTTACCAACTTTGAACACCTCTTGCTTAAGGAACTCTGGTAACCACACTTATTTAGTTGCGGTCTTTCGCGAGGTGGTATATTTATTACTAATTGAGCAGCTCCAAATAGACAGGAATTCCCATGGAAGTACCTTTGTAATCTACTACTGTCAAGCAAGTGGTAATTTCATAATTTATATCTTCAGCCTAGTATTTGTTTGTGTAGTTGTTAAATATGTCACTGCCCTAAATATATGTGTACACATGTTATGGCATATAGTATATGAAACCAGGTGGAGTGGAATGGCGAACGACATCGGATGTTACACTCATAAACACGTTATCTCGGCAGTTAGCAGATACAACACCCAAACTGACGGCCATAAAAAGAGTGAAAAGGAGTTCTTAAGCTTTTCTATGTTATTTTTCCTATATTAACAGTGCAAATTTAAGTGTATTGATATTGTAACTATGTAGGCTTAGTGGTGTAACAGACACCGCCTCGAAAAATATGAGAATGAAATTGATGATGAAAAGGCGATCTGAAAACACTCCTTTTAATTTATACTAAATAGAAATTTCTGGTCCTTCCTCTATGATGAAAATGAATCCAAAACAAGAAACTTCTTAAATAGATGAAAGAATTATGATTCCGTTAATTCAAAGTCAGGTCTATTTTAGGCTTGATAGTATTTTCTCAAACAAGGCACACGACTGTTTAATTATTATTTTTTGGCTATGTTCTTATAATATTTGGTTTGTGATATTCTGTATAGTTGTTATATATAATATTATTTCATTTACATTATTTTATTACAGTTATTATTAACAACCAAAAACTATCAGCCATACATAAGCGTCGGCATTGTTTTAATATCTATATAAACATTCTAAAATATTGAAAAGTTTTAGCAAAAATAAATACAAAACATAGTGTTGCTAATTCTCAATCCAGGTTAATCTGAAATAAAACTTGACTTATGATGAATCTCTGTATTTGAATGTATGTATGAGATTGTATGATCACGTCTACATGTATAATCAACTGTATGAAATACAGGGCGAGATTAAACGAATGAAAATATGGCATGAAATATTATATCAAAACAAGCCGATAATTAATTTAAAGTGATAATAAAAATGTTTTTGTTATATAAACTATTTTGAAATGGTTCTGAATATTTTAATGGTGCATGTTGTGTTAGAATCTAGATCTTGATATAACAGCTTTCTTTTAATTAATAAAGAATTTGTATGGGCCGATATTAATTTAACTTACTTCTGTAATATATCTAAATGCGATAATCGTGGATCCTTTGAACGTTGATTTACTTCAGTTTATTTATATAGCATTGACTTGTTTATCTCAAATATAACATGAAAGTTTATCTCAAGAAATATATAAGTGATAAAGAAACAATTTAATTACAAAAAGGTATAATTCAAGTGCCAATTTAGATACAACAATTGACTAATTAACATTGAAAACACGGTTTTCTTTTTCCATACTTTATTAAGTAATTATCAAAAATATTTACAGTTTCAGCACAATTCTACTTCTCAGATTAGCGTAAACTCTGAATTCTAAAAGGACGTTTAAGTTGACTACTTGACTTAAATGGTAACAAAACTTCAATAGTAATCATGAAGATAACGGTCATAAAAATAAGTCGCTATTCCTTTAGCCCGTATTCATTAACTATTATCTACAGAAATAGTACCGTTAATAAAGAATCCATTAAATTATACTGTTATCTTTTAATCGCCTTATCTAATGAAAAGAAAACTGTTTTCTTTTATGTGCATTAAACTTTTATAAGGTTCTCTCGACCTTTAATCGTTAAACTAGGCAATACTAGTGTTATATGCTTGGTAATTATGTCGTGATGAAAATTTGAGCAGTCCTTTTAAAGTCTTGTGGTGGTTATTTGTATTTTTTCCTCGCCTCAGTGCTTCCATCCATCAACCTTCTATCATAAAATTTACACAACTTTGAACAAATGCGCACAGAAGCGATGATTTATTCCCGGCTTTTGAATTTTGAATGTGAGATGCGTTTTGAATATTAGTAAATCACTGTTTTTCATAGTAAGTAGTAAGGCAAAGTTATGCTGCGGTGCCTGGTGTTGTCATGGTATCATGTTTATTATTTATATTTATCATTTAGTAGCGCATATTGGATAAAGAAAAATAAAGAAAAAAGTAATCGTTTATTCATAATGCAGTATAAAAGTACAAAGTATACAAAAGTAGATAAAAAATACATCTCAGCATTAAAAATCATAAGCATTAAAAGGGTGCCCAGCTCAGCATATGCTGAAGCTTTCTTGGAAACACTCACGCTGATTTTCAGCTAGAACCCGCTGCAAGTCACGGTACATAAGAAATAGAATATCAATAATCAAGTGTTAAATATATCATGCATATTCACACACATGCATATGTATATTAAACAGATGAGGACAATTAATAAAGAAAAAGTAAAAACAGTCGAGTACATAATATAACATGAGATTATATATAGGAGGCATTGCAGGAAAAAAAAAATCTAATTTTACATATACACATGTATATCATACTAGGCGTCACCTGCCGAATACGCTGGGCACACAGACCATCGAAACAAAATTAACAAAGTTTAAATGGAATACAAAAACTAAGTAGCCTACGATCTACGACCCGTTTATACTTCGAATGGTCATGCTCCCATCTCAATAAGTTCAGTAGTTTGACTTGAAAAAGCATCAAAGGGAGTGTATTGTATATTTTATCTATAATACACATATGTTTAATATACATATCGTGTGACTCAGTTCTTTTTGTACTCTAGATATATTCTTTTTGAAAGTGCTTAAAAATATAGCTCATAAACAGTAATAACATACACTGAAATCATTGCTATACTATGGTTTAGTTTATATTTCCGATACTTGTTAAATATTAATAATAGTAATTCCTTTTAAAAATATTGGCACATTTTAATCTAAATATATTTTCATATAAGCCTAAGACCTTTGTTATCAATTGAGACAGTCCACTGAAAACTTGTGTAAGCTGAAGATCCCTGGCTCTCGCAACTTTTCCTTGAGTTTTTTTCATCAGATAACTTCTTTTCTCACAGATTAAATCGTTGGTTGAACTGAAAAAGACTCGTGCCCTTTCGTGTCTTATAAAGAACTCGAATATTATTTGTTATTTGGACGAAATTTTTATTTGTGTTCAAAGATGTCTTGCTATATCACTGAGAGTGCTTAAAATAGATTGTATTTAAGACGACCAATGTACCCTCGTGTTTAATTGGTAATTTTGGTATTCCATTAAACCATATATATTACTCGATATTGTATTGGATCAAGTGTCGAAGCGATGATAGCTGAGTTGGTAGTGTGCACCGGCGTCGCGTCAAGGGACGTGTTTACGAAGCCACCTACCCTTATATAAGCTTGAGCTGTCGGTGGCAAAACAATCGTGATAAAATCATAGCATAATCATTACGTTTTTTCTAATGCCCATCTGGCTAGCTACCACCCTCAAGTTGAGAATCTGCCACCAAATACCTATAGATCTGTTTTGGCAAATGCTCTTGATAGTCGCTCCACTAGGCTTAGTAAGTCTACCACCTTGGGCCATATCGTCACTTAACATCAGGTGAGATTGTGGCCATAACGCTAAACTTATACACTATAAAAAAACGTTATATTGATACAAATAAACTATTTCTATTTTCATCATAATTTTATTCAATTTATACAGTTCATACGTTATAGTGAAACGATATTCAACGGCGACCAATGAAATAACAGTAACAGTGGAAATAACATTTATTGCCGTCGTTTCTGCTCGCATCCTCATGTCAGATGTATAGTAACAGACTGATACTAAAATGTTACAAGCTTAAAGAACGCCTTTTTTATGACATTTGCTCTACGTAGGTAAATTCGCCAATATCTAATGTAAAGCACTGAATAATTACAATTAACACATACAAAGTTACATCCAAACTTAGAACAACTATTTGCTGGTAACACAAATAATTGTCCTATGCCGGACTCAAACACACAGTACTGCAGTTGTTGCAGTGAGGCATCTGTTATAACCGCTAGGCTAATCGTGCAGTAAAAGAACTTTGCTTTGACTTGTAAAACTCCAAGTGAATAATGGTCGTAACCCGGTCAAGTACAAGCACCTACGACTCGGATAAGTTGCTGAATACACATCAGTTGATTGCGAAAAGAGACGCGCCCAATCATGCTATCCATCCGAACCTTACACGTAGTGTATGGTAGTTGAGATCCAGTTATGCAATTCAGGCAATTATCGATTCTTACCAGCCCCGCATATTAGTTTAAAATTTAAATACTTATAGGCGTGTTCCCACAGTTGCACTTGAGAGCCAGTCTCTCCACTAGACTGAGCGTGTCCACACTTTTGGACCTCATCGTCACTTAACATCATGTGAAATTGTGGCTACAACGCTAAGCCTATAATTTTTTTAATGAATACTAGTACATACTGTGTTTGTATTTTCTTTGGTAGAAACCGGCACTGAAATCTCTTGTTCATTATAATTTATCATGATTTCTCACTATCATCCTTGTGTATTTATTTGTCTTGTTGGTAGAAGAAACTTTTTGAAATGTTAATAAACTTCACGCAAACTAACTGTGAAACCGAGTGTGATGAACCAACACAATGAGTACTTTGAGAAATGAAATATCGTCAAACAGTTGATTATTTTTAAATATCATAAACTTTTATACCTAAAATTCAATATATAAAAACATAAAAAGAAACATTAATATTTTTATAATGTTCAACACAAAAATTGCAATTAAAATAAACACGGGCCACAGACACGTACAAAAACAATATACCACAAAACGTGGGAGTGCCAAAATTTCCACAGCGATTCGCATTTTAATTAGCGTTTCGTTGGATTTATGTAATTGTAAAGTTGAGTGCACAACGAGCGTTAAATAGAACGTGCTCCAAATATCAGTACGAGCCCCTTGGGATAATGTGGCGTTAGTGGTTACGGCGTAATTCAAATGGCTTATACTCATCGCATAATTTTAATATAGAATATAACTCTTGTTTTAAAATAACGTTTCGTACCTTATAAAAAGCAAAATCTGAATTGATTTCCCTGAGGTATTTTCCATTATTTTTGTTTATTTACAACGTTTTACTACAATTTCAGTTAGTATCAATTGACAATAAACTGGAAGGGCTATATATATATATATATATGGCCCTACCCTAGATTTCTATTATAAGCTATCGGAACACTCGAAAGATACTAGGAGGTAGATTCACAATTTGAGGTTAAAGGGAAGAAGATCTTTGCTCCAGATAAACTAGTACTATATTTAAGTCAAGTAGTAACAGAAACGGCAACAAGCTTTAATACATTATTTTTTATTTGTACTAAAAAAAAAATACCAATTACTTGTATAGTTCAAATATAAATTACAAACTAACTAACAAATAAGGTTAATTTTCTTTATTAGGTTTTACATTTCCACTTTTATCATAATTGCTGGTTCCATAATACCGTCAAGTTTAAATCTATGGTTACCCATATCGACTCTACTAACAAACGGATAATGAACACTTCTCGCAAGTTGAAACTTGGTTGACATATATAAATAAAGATATAATAAAACTTACGAAGGCAGTACTCAGCTTTTGAAAGTCTCTGTCAATCCAGGATGAAGTCGTGAACCTATCCGTCGACATAAAAAGGGTCCCTTTGAGTAATCTCTGATTTTATCGTACGTGCCGTCGAAGCATTTTACTTGTCATCTTATTCGCACTCGACTTTTTATGCTTTTCAAATAAGAAACGTTTTCGGTTTTTATGAATATTGTTTTACGCGTAACTGAACACTTTTATCTGGTCCTTAAGATGTGAAGGTTGGTCCAACGCATCTCTCGACGTTATTAGCCAATAGTCAATAAAGTAAGTCGACGGAAATTGACGAGAGGTTAAACTGCTCCTAAGTTTCTTATCGTTATACATCAAAATAGGTCAAGTATATTTTACCTTAACGTCGTGGAAAGAACTAAGAGTATAGATACTACATCTCTCTAATTCCCATAACGTTTCCATCCTGAATTTAAAAGATTACAAAAGATTTATTGTGCGTTGAATACATTGGTAATATAATGTTATTTCTATACAGTGTTCCATATTAGAACTGATTATACATATATGGGTTAATAAAATCATGAATACTATACATAATTATTATAATTTTGAGTAAAAACTGTAGTATCCACTCTGTTATATCTTTTGAAGATATAATAAAGATAGATAGATACCTTACATCCTTTGATCTATGATTGTCGTTATTAAGCAAATGAATAATTTTGTCATCCATATCCTTACTTATTATTATAAACGCGATAGTTTATAAGTATGGACGTATAGATGTATTGATGTATGGATGTTTGAATGTTTGTTACTATTTTACGCAAAAAGTACTGAATGGATTTTAATGAAGCTTTACAATAATATGGCTTATGCATCAGAATAACACATAGGCAATAATTTATAAATGTATTGTGTGAATTGGCTAAAATATAACGATAAGTTCCAAGTAAGTAAGAAAAAAATCTGCCATCTGCGAGCTACTCTGGCGTCCGCTACAAAAACCGTTAGAGGTACACGTATATAAATGTATAATGTAAATGTTTATCTTTGATACTCCAACAAAAAAACCCGCGATAGCATATCTTTTATGTGTTAGCCATTATCACCAAAATAGTTAGCAGCCCGCGTATAAATGACTACACGCACAAATATAGTGTTTATACCAGTCCCCTTTGATATAATTTATGTAAAATAGCGGGTACCGGAATCAGAATTGTTTGACAAAATTAATATTAACGCGAGAAATGCCGCAGGTAAAATCTAGTTAAATATAAATTAAATATATATAGATATTTTAGTCGTTTCTGAATTTTAATCCCAATATTTTCTGTCATAGAGTAGTTTTTGACTTAAATGACTTTAAGTAACATAATTTATAAAAAGTTTTCAACAAAATATTAAGCTTCAAGTGAATATTTAAAGGGCTCTTCAATTTTACTATCAAGTTTTACGATGTCATGAGACAGCACTGTTCCGGTATATAAATTAGTATTGGGAATAAACGACAAACGGGGTTAAGGTTGTATACTGGTTTAATACTCTGTCTGCGGTTGATATTTTACTAACTACTAAATTAAATTTATTCATTACATATATCTAAGCTAAAACCACCACCCTACTAAATTTGTTATTTTTACTTAGTTATGAATTAAAAAACGATGTGTGCTTAAGACTACACGAAAACTTCATCAAGGTGAGGTTAATGACACGATTTACAGTAAAAAAAATTTCTTCTATATTCATAAAGTAATAACATCCCCGAGCGAGTGTAGTAGTGACGCGTCGACTACATCTCTTTCGCCTCCTTAACCGCCTCGAGCCGACTTTACCCGAACGAGCGTTACACAGCCGAGTGTGATGGCTCAGTCTTATTCGATACCCACAGAATAAAATGCTCAGCGTACCTGAAGAAGTTTTTACTTCAACAATGAGAAAAAATCAATCGAAGTTTCGTCTCTTACTTAAATAAAGGTAATTTATAAAGAAAAATACTACTTCTTTAGATCTATAAATAAACATTTAGTTTTTCTAATGTCCTTTCAAAAAGAAGTTCAACTCTTGCAGTACTTCATTAAAGAAAGATGTAATAATGTAATGAAAGATGAAAATAATGATAATAATATTATACATTAAACTTTCAGTAAAATGTATACACAAAACATATTACAATACCAAAAAGCAAACATTCATTCATCAGCTCATTAACGTAGTAAGGTCTAACAGTATTATTCAACTCGAATTCGCTTTAATATTAATTCAATATTTTCTGCTTAAGTACTTTAGAGATAGAAGATAAAAAATGTTGAATGTGTACTTGAAAAACTTTTTTCAAAACAAACACTACTAGCGAGCGTAGTGTGACTATAATAAAAGATAATAACTTCAAAACTGTTGTTACAATAGAAAATAAATGCGTGAATGTAGTGGAACACTCAGTTGGGACCAATTTCCTTACTTAGTTTTATTATTATTAACAAACGTTTTACATTATTGATGAACAAATAAAAATAAATGAATAACTAGCGTCTGAGAACAATTAAATGAAACGCAGAGATAACTAATGAATTGAAGGAATAATAGGAAACTTCGCAATTAATATTTTATTGTACATCATTTAATTCATCTAATTCATTATAATAGATATAATTTTTCGATATTTCGTAGCTGACGTTGCAAACAATATCTACGCAGCCGTTGAGAATTTACTGGCTATCTTGAACCAATAAGCACGCATCTATGACTGGGCAAAGCGTATCAGTTATGGGTAATAGTCTATACTATAGAAATGTAGTGCAATATAGAACAGACTAAAGAAAGGGTCGTTATGGATAAATCTTACATTTTCATTTGTCTAGCCTCCATCTGTACCGTGCGATAAGGAACTTCGTTACAAAAAATGTCGTCATTGTTGCATGGTTTTTTTGCAGCAAAATTCTTATACTATAGGTATACTATAGGTACTAGTCAATAATTACTTAATACTTAACGTTTAGGTTTAACCTATGGTTTCCTCACGATGTTTTCTTTCACCGAAAGCTCAAACTCATTGTAAGTGCTTGGATTCGAACTCACGTCCCTTGACGGAAAGTCGTACACACTACCACTGAGCTATTATGTATTGCAGAAATACAGCACACGCCAATTATTGAGAGATAATAATAATAATGTTGATGCATTTTAACTATAATTTGCGTATTCTAATTTTATGTAGTAATTAGCAAATATCGAAATTGTTTTTCTAACGACAAAAACTGAACCGAAAATAAGAAAAACTTTTATTAGATTAGGCTTATACCTAATTTTCTCAAGTTATTGTGAAATCATTGTACACATGTTTCTATTATAAAAAATATGGTGCATAATACACCAAGGATTTGTAGTAAGAAAGGTAATAAAAAGATAGTACAACCACCTTGAAATGTGCTGATCGGTGCTGGTTGATATTTGAGCTAAATTTTTTTTGTCTCTGTACACTTTGGTTTTACTGACACTTCACTACACTGTCCCCACAAAACATTGAATCGGCGCCGAATTACTATTTTACACATTTCCACAACATACGGGTTAACTTTGAACTTGCACACTTACTATGTCATAGGTTATCGACAAAACCACAGATTATGTGTCAAATGCGCGGGCGCGGGAATCGCCCAAGGACACTCACGTCACGGAATATTGGCGTGATCAAAATATTTTACAAATAAACGAGGTCTATATTTTATGAATCTAGTACAAAAAGAAAAAATTGCAGACCTGTCTCATAATTATTAATCACTCTTAATTTTGATTTATAAATTTAATTGTGTAATTTGATGTGTGTATGTTATGGGAAGTAAAAAACAAAATGTACTTTAAAATGTTAAACTATTATTAAAGGATTTCATTTGCTTGTTTCAGGAGTGGACGATACGCACAAGTTTCTCGGAAACGAAACACACACAGACTATTTCAGATTGTTATTAAGGGATGGAAATTATCTTCTTGTAGGCGGCAGGTGAGTGTATTTATAATATTACTCCATAAATATTGATGCCGACGTGTCACAGGTCTATGAGATATTACAAATTCAAATGATTACACCCCCTGAGAAAAAGCTATAAATGTGCCATGAAAATTTTACTAAGAATCTTAAAAGAATATTTTTGTTGTTTAACGTCTATGATAAAAAATAACTTTTGCATATAAAATTAAATGCATTTTTTCATAAAGAAAACTATGAGATCTATAGATGCGCTACGCATGAGCCAATCCGTTGTATTCGCAACGTCAGTAAGGTGCTTACTACAAAAAACATTATCCTCGAAACGATGTAAATCACTGTAAAAACGTTCGTCTAAAAACCGAAAGTGGAGCGCAGTCGAGCGCCAGCCAAATATTCGACAAAGCTTAAAATTTAAAATTTGGTAAACACAAGTAACATTATACGTACTATAAGAAATTAATACCAAGGTGGTTTTGACTTTAGCACAAATAATATTTACACTAAAATCAATCACATATATCGCATATGTGACAATAATGAAAGGTCGATTGTTTAGTGGCAGAGGGCTTGGACATCATATCAATAAGGTGAACATAAGCTTTCATTAACCCCCAGAACTCAATATGTCTCTAGTGGCAGGTTTTATCATAACGCTGACCAGTTGGACAAGATAATTCTAAGTATCTAACTAGATTGCAAGCACAATATACTCAAATGTGTACCGTAAGTGGACGCTTTTGGGTTTATCGCGGTTCAAGGTTCTTTAATTATAAGTACTCTTACTTATCATCAGGCCTGGTAACTTAACAGTTCTTCTTTAAAAAAAACTTTCGAACAAAACAATGCTATGGTTGTAAGCCATTTTATAATTCACCCACGGTTATCTTCCATTTGCAAAATGAGAAGGATTATTATCACACAGTTGGCAAGTCGTTACGATAGCTGCACTTGAAATATAGCTCCCTTTTTTAACTAGCATTTTACCAAAATTGACATAATCCTTAATAATATAACCCTATCAAATTAGTCTTAATACAAACCTTTAAGTATAACACTATACTAAACATAATAAAACAACTAATATTGTCGTACTAACGAATGTAAAACTTGATTTCGCATTAGTGTTATTTTCCCATTTTATTTGATTCCCACGAGTTGAAAGTCCACTGTAGTGAAAGCACGTGTTAACACTACCAAAGTTGTGATAAAATTCGCGTACTTACACATTTTTCTTTTGAAAATGCTTGAAGGTTGTACATTCAAATGAGATACTTAGTTATTTGTTTTTCCAACTCAACTTCCACTCGCTGCAAACTTAGGGTACCCTTAACCACATAGACCGAGTCGGTAGGAACGTGCTGTATCTACCAGTAACCGCAGGATCTAACTTAGATGCACTTGTATCTTTCCCTTTTTCTCTCGTTGAAACTGTATATAACGGTCTCGTTTGAATTTATAAAGATTTTCGGCGTGTGTTTGGATGGAGGCGAGATGACTTAAAAACACTCCTCCCACCCGTCAGCGTACAGTCGATATTCTGTAGTGGATAATGTTGGTAAAAACATGTCGATATTCATACAAGTGCTTTTAAATGTATTAATGACTACATTTCAAGTGCGGCTTCGCTCGCTTTAATATCAATCTTGTCAAACAAATCGGATGACGCAATGAAAAGTTACATACAAAGTTTATTCCTCTTGCAATCCCCACTTCCTATAAAGACTTCACGAGAAATAGTAGCCTATCTCCGTCTTCTGGGTCCCATCTATCTCTGTACCAAAATTTTTCACAATCGATTCAGCGATTTACGCGTAATAGCGTAACAAACTCACTAGGCATGTATAATATTAGTATGATAAGCTGAAGGATTTTGTATATTGAGCTCAATTTTTTTCTACTATGACAATTAGCTAAGAAAGTTTTTAATCATAAATCCTTATATGATTATTTCCTTAGCTCTATTATGAGATAAGGTCAATATAAAATATTTTACTATTCATAAAATAGCTTAAGTATTTCTAATTAATAAGACTTTACTTCCACTATTTGTATTTACAGAATTAATCGTTTGTGTATACGTAATCAGAGAACTCCAACACC
Organism: Actias luna; assembly: GCA_039707435.1. Taxonomy (NCBI): domain Eukaryota; kingdom Metazoa; phylum Arthropoda; class Insecta; order Lepidoptera; family Saturniidae; genus Actias; species Actias luna. The sequence goes on along the minus strand of JAZHAC010000006.1, from coordinate 6,163,150 downwards.
AGTTGACCTTTCATACTCATAAGTGTATTATTTTATGGATAATGTTTTTCTGGTATTCATCAATGCGTTTAGTGGCGCTATGATTGAGTTATATATGCTAGAAAGGCCAAGATAGCACCTGCAGGATCAACTAGTATTATGTTATGAATTATGCAACCTAATAATATAAAATATACTGAGTAAAAACTTAGACGAGGAATTAGAAAATAATATATTTGTATTTATTTATTCCACTGAAATTTGCAGTATTATTTAGACTCCTTTATAATTTATAGATTTAGCGTTATGGCCACAATCCCACTTCATTTTTAATGACGATATGGTCCGGATATATGATAATGGTCCGGAACACACCCATAAGTAATCGAGATTTTTAACTTGTGGTGGCTAGCCAGGCGGACAATAGAGAAAGCTCAACCACCATTTTCTTCACGACTGACGATTTTCACGATTTCCTCTACCGAAAACTCACTGCAAGAATTCGAACTCACATCTTTGACGTAAGATCCGTACACACTTTCAACTCAGCGATAATTGCTTCAAAAAGTAAAAAAACAATAAACAAAGTATATTTTAAAGATTAAGAATCTTTTATACGTGTAAAATACACTTTGAAAGATTCTGTTATTTTATCGACATTGTTTCATCACTAGATACGCCTGCGACACATCTGCTCGGTACCGCTATAACCGCAGATCGTTACTGCTTTTTATTTAAAATTCTCTATATTGATACATTTATATAAAATACATTTGTAATATATTTCTATGGCATTTATTACTTACAAATTAAACAAATATATCAACATAAGTAATGTTAATATTATTGAAGCTTAATTATTGGTTATAAAACTCCTAAAATTGCTTTCTTACTAAAACAAAACTTATATATAAAATTACCACAACAAATGTGACTACACCGTTACTCTTGCATTTAAATAGGTATATAGATTTTACGAAAGTGAATATTAAATAAAACAAAAATGACAATCGCCAAAAGAACGACTCCATAAAAAAGTAGATATGTTGCAAATTGGACAATATTTTTTACAACATCTCGTTCGAATGTAGTAGAGTCGCATAATTTGAAATATTCATCCGTACCAGCAAAGTTTGCATTTCTTTCCAAATCAAATTTGCATGACAATGGTCACGTCGTGGCCCGATGAAACTCTCATTGCGAGAAGTCCGCGGTACGGATTTATTAAAGGGGGCAAAATGATTGTTATAAAACCAATGTTGGAACGACTGCACAAAGGAGGCAACCAACGACATGATATTTTATTTATTTATTATAATATTTTCAATGCTGTTTATAATTTATAATTGTATCAAATGCGACGTAAAGAATTTAATAGGCTACTGTTATTATAAATAAAATAGTACTTATCGCTATCTAATTATTAAAAAAAATAAAAATTATTTGAGTCATTTAAGTAAACTTAATAAATCGCGTGTAGAACAAGACGACCACATTATTATCTGTGTGGTTATGAGTTCGTCCATTGAGACTCGTTCGATAGAAAACGATACGAAATACAAAGTTGAAATTAATTGACTTGTAATTGATTAAATAGACTATATACTACAAACGAGCCCTATTTTTTGTGAAAAAATTAAGTTTGTAAGTTAATACAAGAAAAAATATTAAAATTTGACCACAATGTACATGATGTTAAGCGTCGATCTGGTGTAATATGGTAAACATGCTAAACCTAGCGGATATTCATTCACCCTGAAGTAATCCATGCCAGATAATAATTTCAATAGTAATAACTATTCATTATTAAATGCCTTACTTCTAGTTCATGATCACATTTTCCTTTAATGAAAATTCAGACTCCATTGTTCCTACGAACGTCTTACGCTGTCCCTAAACCACCACCACCACAATTAGTGTTTAGCTTTACATAGTAATATTTTTAATAATAATAATAATAATTACATCATTGCATTTAGTAATTTTATACAAACTGGTAAACTACCTATCGGTTGTTCAGTTTCCGCTGTCGTTTTATTATCACATGCGATAACTGGCAAAAACACCCACCTTATGTATAACTAACATTCGAAGCCATGAAACCGTAGAACTCCGTCTGGACATAAGCGAAGTGTATATTATTTTAAAGTTGAAGTTTACTTGAAAATAAAATGAAAATTATTAATAATTATGTATTTATCAATATTTAATAAATTTTATATATGGCGTGTTTTTGACCGGGACTACTGGTTAACCTTAAATGACGCTCTAACCGCGCGCTCTCTGCCCTCTACCCAAAAATGATTATTTATACGCCATACAAAACGAGATATTAAAAAAAAAAAACGATCTTTGTGACCTTTGACCTTAGATTTTAATAATTGCGTATAAAACTTGCCTGCTCAGCTTAGTGTATTATTTTTTAGTACGAGTAATCAAAGTTAAGTGATAGTATGTTTAGAGTACATTTATGAATGATACTTACTCATTTTTCTATGAAAATACATTTGTTCCTGATTTGCTTCATTTGGCAACGACTAGTTTGTCTTCTTGCGAGGCCAAAACAGAATTAAAACCTACAAACAATTCAATTATTTATTTCAAGGTATTTCGAATTACATACGTACATATTTATAAATCGATCGCTGACTTCATGGCTCGACTGTAAATTTTATAAGGTCGCTTACCCTACGAAAACTTTATTCGTGCCACGTCCCATGTAATGTTATTCCGCTATAGAGGGTGTGATCCTCTTTTGTGTGGCCTTTTAACGAAATTAACGTTGCTTAGTCCAGCAACCCGGCCGTATGTACACGAGATGCCATTATATCGCGGCATTAACATAACAAGTGTTTTGTTTACTCGTCGTCTACGACTAGTCGACTACTTACACCCGTTTCATTACTTACATGTTTCAGGAGAGAATGCCACTTTATAAGTTTTATTTCTAATACTAAGCGACAGAAAATATCTAAACAACCCAAGTTCCAATAAATAGTTACTGTAGCCTATGGAGAACTACAAGAATAGGAACATTGAGGCTATGTTGCTAGTTTGGAGATCAAATTCAATTTCTTTTTGAAAAGCCCCGTATGCAAGGGCGAACCGTGGAGGGTAACCCATTCCATAATGATAAAAGTTTGTGAAACAATATTTTTAGAAAACCTTAATGTTTTTGCGATGGTCTTATCATGATGTTTTCCTTTATCGACAACTCAAACACATGGTAAAGCTTCGAACTCACGACAGCTTACACGATGTCCATTCACGCTACCCTTAAACCAGTATTTACTGTATTTATAAATAAATCGCCTCCAACTTTTATTTAATATATAGACCTCATAGAATTTCTTTTTATACGTTTTTATGAAGCCATATCAATACTAAATAATTATTTTCATAAATACCTCGCTCACTAGGATTACAAGGCAATAATTAAAAAATCCACAATCATATGAATAAGCGAATACAGTTTTTAGACTTCCGTTTAGATAGTTTCCAATGTACTGATTATTTTATAAAATAAAAATTTAAAATAAATTAGTAAATTTTTTTACTGCACTGATGGTAATAATTCGCGTTTTGTTTACTTCGTTATAAATGAACCTCTCACTGGGATAACCATATTCATCATATGGCACTGGTTGAATTGGGGTCAGAGATCAAGGATGCCATTAAAACAATCCACAAAAAATAGCATAATTTGAAAATGCATTTCTAGGATTCAATATTGTTCGTGACAGATATCTCGAGGGCTCCTATTAAATGTATCTGTAGACAAAAATAAAAAAGCCGTCCAAAGCATATAGCTCCATAAATTTTACATATATACACAGAATACAGTATGCGTATTATATAAGAGTCTCCCTGTACATTATACGGTGAGGTAGCGAGGTCTCGCAAACAGCCTCCAATGGCCACTTCAAACCTTATCACGCTCAGCCCCACTCTACATAACACCCGCCCAAATGATGCTTGCTGATTTCGTCTTTAGGTAAGCTGATATTTTTTATGCTCCCATAATATACTTTTTATGAAATAAATGTGTACTATTCTTTATCGTCAATAGTTGTAGATATCTATACAATAATAAGTTAAATTAAAAAAAATCGTGCCTCGTTATGAGAATATGCAGGTACCGGGGAGTGGGCCATTAAGCTTATCTCAAATTTATACATTTAACAACCTTATAAACCTTTTTATACTAGATTTCTATCATGACTTCAAGACTACTACTTCTATGCTGCCAATGTGAAGTAATAAATTTTATCTTGAAATCTAACTGTATAAATGGGCTTTAAAAAACTGTCTATGGAGTTTTATGGCAACTTAAAATACATGTTCCTAGTTCCTATCTACATATATTAACATTGTAAAGCGGAAAAGTTTGTTTGAACGCGCTAATTTTAGGAACTACCAGTCACTGTTCGAAACATGTTTTTGTATATGATAGGGCAATTTTTGAGGAATTTAGGCTATTTAACATCATGCTACCACCAATAGGAGCACAGCTATATTCAAAAAAGTTACAAAAGGGCACAAATTATTAAATAATTTTTAGTTTCGCACGAAAAAAATTGCGGGCATTTTATAAATCTTTTTTAATCATAGATATGTTCTCTAGTCAGGGTGTAGTATATTTTTTTACAATAGGTAATATACAGATAGATTTTAGATTAACGCAATAAAAAAATAGCCAGCATATTTCCTTGAAAAACTATACCTAAATCATTAACAGCGTTTTGTTATTTCGTGTATTTATTGAAGAACTCAATTATATGCAATATTTTGTTACAATTTAAATCAGAATAACAACATTTTAGGATGCAAAAACCACAATAACATCGGATCAAATTCCTGAATAAATAAATATACTCGTAATTAATCATATTCATACGAGCTTCGGTTGTCTAAATCAATTTTGGGTATGAAAATATATTTTTTTACGTACTGTAAACAAATTCACTGACACTTTTTATGTTCCGTGTATTTTGCCGCGTATATATCTTTAGCTGAATCGCTTATCATGTTTGTGCAGACTTTCAATTAGGGATCCAGTTCAATTACCCTTTTTTTATTTAGCCACGTTTTGTATTTTGTCGAGTCAATTTACTATACAAACGGCAATTAAGGTCGACCTCGTCATTTATCATAACAATGAACTTTGTGTCCAACTTTATATTATTCCACGGTGACCTACGAGCCATGCCAGTGAAATGTTGATTTGATGAACTGCTTTAAACTGTAACAGATGGCACCGACTATATTGGAAATTTTATTTTAATTAGTTATTTTTTAGAGTAAAATTTGAGGAAAATGTCATGAAAAATATAAGATAATCCAGGAAGTTTTATGAAATATCTCCATCGTTTTTAACAAACAGCTCGTTGTGGAACTGTTCAAGTATTCGTGTTTTGGTTAGAAATTAGTCAGAAGAAGGCAGTTAAATCCGTGACACTACTAAATGTTTAATATTTGCACTCAATAATCCATAGTAGGTACCTATAAGAATTAAAAGTATGACAGAGCATTTGATTTTTAATGTCGAAATGTACCTATATTAAGATTATAAGCGAAAAAGTTAGTTTTTTTGAACGTGCTAATATTAGGGACTACGAGTTTAATCTCAAAAAATCTTTTTACATTTGATAGAGTAATCATTGAAGACGGCTATTTAATGTCATGCTACTACCAATAGGAGTAAAGCTGTATTGTACTAAGTTACAAAAACGGACGAAAATATTGAATAATATTTAGTTCCACAATTAATCCACACAGCTAATTATACAATAAAGAAATTTCCAAAAACTGATGCTAACAATTAGATACTATACAATAAGAGGCTTCATCGTTAACTTAATCAAATCTATAAGTTTTGATATTTTTACCATGTATTTGCGATACAGGCACTAACTAGCCATACTCTAGATGAGATTCCACATCGACAACACTTCAGAAAGCTTAGTCCCTTTAGACCTTTAGAGCATACATTTTGTTTATTTGTTTCTTTGATTGGTTAATATTTATTTCTTTTTGTAAAAAATTTTTATAGGTTTAGCGTTATGGCCACAATCTCACCTGATCTTAAGTGACGATGTGGCCCAAGATAGTGGACAGACTAAGCCTAGTGGAAGGACTGGCTCTCAAGTACAACTGCCGGAACACACCTATAGATATTTAACGGCTAGTTTATAAACAACCTTTTGATGATGATAAAAATTTAGTTCGAACAGTATATTGCTATATATTTTGTCAATTCTAGTATATTAACAAATCAAAACTAAGGCAAAGCAATTTTTTTAAACCTGTTGCTATAAAATATTCCAATTAATTATACATATGTTTTTTAAACTTTAGAAGTTATAACATGACGTTAGCGAAGCCGTCAAGGAAAACTAATCCTTAATTAATACACTCTGATGTGTAAAGGCTTTGATCATATAAATATAAATGAAGTAACAGAACATAAAAATAATTTCCTGATGTCATCACGTACGGCGGTCACATACAACCTTCCATTACGCGAACGGGGAAAAGTAAATGGCAAACAAGAGCGCGGTCGTGGCAAAAAAGGAATTAAGGTAATCATCACATCCATCACTTGCGAGCTACACCCTGAAGTGTTCCCGCGGGAGCCTGCCGAGGATGAGCTTCGAGTTTTGATTGTGACGTATTCGCTCGGCCTTCGTGAACGACAGTTCCGACGGTAGATAGATGTAAGGGTACCCCAGTTTTATTGATAGCATTTAGTAAAATGTTATTTTGTTGTTTTTTGTAACACCTTTATTAACAATTTTATGTCAAGTTATATTTTCATTACGTATCTTCACAATGGTAGCATTATTCTTACGAACGTTATAGGGTCAACTTTCAGAACAAACTTATAGGTACTTGCCAATAACTTTCCAAACTAATGAATATATCCAGCCAAGTCATCAATAGTGGTTTTAATCGAATTATTACAAAAATATACATAAATTATAGATTTACCTTTATGGCCACAATCTCACCCGTTGTATAGTGAGGTTCTGGCCCAACATAGTGGACACACTAGCCTAGCAGACGGACTGGCTCTCAAGTCCAACTGCCGAAACATACCCATAGGTATCTGACGACAGAGTTTCAACTTGAGGATGGTAACTAGCCGGATGAGCATTAGAAAAGTCCTTTTTTACGTGGGGAAATGCATTTATACCACTATGCTATGGATTCATTACTACGTCCCCTTGAGCTCGAGCGCCCTCCATGCTCGCCCTCAAAGTTCGGTGAAGCTGTGAAAGCGCTCCAGGCTAACAGAGTAGGTCCCTTCTAAAAAAAAGGATTCATTACGACGTTTTTCTTTCACCAAAAGCTGTGGATTATTGCACGGATTTAAATACATATCCATTAAAGCGGCGTCCTTACGTGTGTATATGTGAATATATGTACTTGTATTTTCTAAAAAATATATCTGTGAGTACGTACTATACAAAGTATACCGTTGCTTCTTTAGTGTAATATACAACTGACGTTAACGTATTATACATTTGCCAAATTAGTATCTATTGTACAAATATTGTCGGAAGAGGGTGACAGCTCCCAAAGGGCCTTGTACCCTTCAATTGGAATTAGCAGAACAAGAGGGAGTATGGAAACTCCTACTTAACACACAACATAAGTCAATACTATTCAACCCGTCAGCTCTTTTATATAGGCTCTGAATGCCGTAACGAATTGTAAGCTAATTTTGTTAAAATCAAAGTTAAAGCTTTGTCTTAAGATTCTTAGAGACTGGTCAAATTATTGTCGTTATAATTAGAATGTGTATATGATTTAGTTTGCTAAGGTGAAACTGTGAAAAAAGTTTGATCGGACATAGTATTTCACCCTCTACTCGGGTCAACAACACAACTCAGCACTTCACCTATGGTGAAGTACTTCACCACAGTACATTTCAACAAGTTAGTCAATACGCTTAACTGTATTGACTAAACATTTCATTTGCTAGCTCTAATAAAAATGCTCCGCTGGTTACATACGTTAAATATAAGTTAATAACTGGCTGATTACCCCGGCTTTGTTTTTGGTTTTCCCGTCATCCGAGTATGATCTTAAAATCCGGTCTTAGTGGGTCATGATGTAGACCACCATGAAAGGAATGAATTTCAAGTATATAGGTATGGTATATTAGATCTATGTTAGTTTAGAATATATCGTAATAAGTCAATTTAAATCTCATATATAAATGTATAGATTAATTAGATTTAATTAATATTACCTACATTTTAACTTCATAATTACAGTGACTAAGTGTGAAAACATATAAGTAATAAAAAAAAATCCAAATAATGTTTTTTTTTAAGTAAATAAAACTAAAAATAAATTAGATAAAGATATAAATAAGTGAGTCTTTTATTTTCAGAAAAAAAAGAGTAAAAATTTCAAATGCATGCACCTCGAAGTAATGGTATCTGGTACTTAAGTCATTATAATTGTGAGAGTAAATAATATTCCGATTGCTCAAATTTATAAGCGTTAATGTATTTAGGATACTGTCTCTACTAACAACGGACCTTGTTTACAAATGGTTTTGATAACTCGTCAATAAAATCTTCATGAACTCCTACTAGTCCATTACTAGACACACAAATTATTGATTAAAGTATTTGAACACAGCCTTACCTGATTACAAGTGTCAATTAAACTAGAAATGGTAATACGCTAGGCATATTGGAACTATCGACTCTCAAATGGATTTGCTAAAATACGAAAATAATTCAACTTGAAGGTAGTAGCTATCCAAGCGGGTATTAAGAAAATGTCACTGTTTTATTACAATATTTTGTTTTACCGAAAGCTTCATTCAAGAATTTCAGCTTATGTCGATCGATGGTATTTCTGTACATTAGTCAGTTACTACTTGGTGTATAATACACAAAGGATTTGTAGTAAGATAAAGATTGAAATGAGAGGATAACCAACCTTGCTATTTGCTAATCGATGCTGATTGATCTTCTGAATTACTTGTTTTTTGTACACTTTGGTTGTTCACTTTACTACTCTGTCCACATAAACATTGAGCCAACACCAGTTTATTATTTTAATTGATTATATTTTTACAACGTTCGCGTTAGCGTTAAACTTCTTTCGTATCGTGACTGTCATAGGTTATGTGTCAACGCCACAGATTATATGTCAATTGCGCGGGCGAGTTCACGTCATAACATACTGGCGTGATCACTACTTAAATTTTACAGAATATTAACATTCTCTACTTATATAGGTAAATTTAGATAGAAGTTACTATAGTCTTAACGTAAATAAAAGATAATAGAAAGGTGGAGTGTTAAAATACTTTACTTGGGAGCCCTGAAAATCCACCGATAAATAAACCTTTTGTTCAACGTATTCCATGTACAAGTGAGCAAGCAAAACAACCATATTATTTCGCCCATACGTTTTCCCCGACGTTCTTTTGATTAAACAATACCGGAGTTGTAGACGCAATTTGAGGCGGTCCCGAGGAAACTTCGTTCTGAGTACCTATTTGTTGTGGCCTAAACAAATAAAGTAGTTTAGGGGAAAAACAGATCAGTTAAGTTGTTAAGTGTGTGAGGACGGCACCTCTCTATGCGAGGATTTGTTACAAATTGCCGAGGTTACTGTTTACTTTGAACACTCAACGCAGGATGCTCAATGTTGATCAATGAAGTTCATAAACAAAAAAATTATGAGCTAATGTTCTGTTCTACGATCAGTATAAAGCGATATATTCATTTTAAACTATTTATGTAGAAAATAAGTAACTTTCATATTATTTTATTTTGTTACTTTTATAAAATAACAGGTTTAAAGTTACGAAATTATGGTTTGATCTGTATGGGTGCAAATCCCGGCATCTAACGATATTTTTGGGAAATTACATATAAATTTAAATTTGTAACACTATCGGCCGACGACAACGTAAAAGATCGCGATTAAACCTGATAGCTTTAGAAATGTTCTAGTTATACTAATATATGTGGCAAAAATATGGATTATAGATCAGTGGTAGTGTGTAGGAATGCCGCGTCATGGGACGTGATTTCGAATCCAACCACCTACAATAAGCATGAGCTTTCGGTAAAGGAAAACATCGTGAGGAAACCATATCATGGTGATAGATCTTTTTCTGATACCCGCTTGGGTAGCTACCGCCCTCAAAGTTGAAAATCTGTCGCCAAAACCAATAGGTGTGTTCTGGCAGTTGCACTTGAGAGCCAGTCCCTCCAAAATAAAGGCCGGCAACGAACCTGCGATTCTCTTGATATTGTGGGTATCCATGAGCGACGGTGATCATTTACCATCAGGTGAAATGCTTACTCGTTTACCTGCTATTACATAATATATATATCTTGACGCTTAAAAACGCCAACACATAGTTTCTGGTGACGATTAAATCTGTGCCTCAAGAAGAAACCTTCACCCAGCGTTAATTTGTATGCAAAGCGATATTATTGTACGTTATAACATTAAACATTAATATTATATAATAATACTTTTAATCTCAAGTAATGAATGCCTCATAATATTTAAAATAACGGCGTTTGACGAAAATCTCACATAAAGTTAAGTGAACATGAGGCCCTACGATACGCCTAGTAAAGAAACTGGTCTTCGAGTTTAGATGCCTGAGTACAACCTAACCTTTTGATGAAAAGTTTACAGCGTTTACAAACCTCACAGTATTTATTTGCCATCAGGGGATGAATTACAGAAATAAAACAACTTGACCTATATGTATAGAGTATCGTAACAATTATTACAATATTGTAGAAATAACTGAGTAAATTTGTATATAAATTCCCATTAAACGCTAATCTACGCCAGATTAGAAACATGCGAAATTAGAAAATATCTTTCATTCCTTGCCACGTTGACGTGATCCGATAAGTGATTGACATAATTTCCTTCCATTAAATATTTAATTGTTTGTGTGAGTTAACACCACAAATAAAACAATATAAGCGAATGAATGAGAATATTATAACTGATTTAAAAAAGGGAATAATAATTTTTATAACTACTTTTTTTTTCAAAATGTTTCAAATCACATAATTCAATGTCGTTTCTTACCCAATTTTTTCTCTATATTCAACTACTGACTATATTCGAAGTGTATTTCGAATATATCCCAAAAATAGTGTTTTTGCTTTCACTATAACTTAGACGTTTATTTTCGCGTTGACACATTTGATGAAACATAACATCAGTTATTCTGTCACAAAAATGAATTATTCCATTTCGACAAATTTCGTTGTAACTTAAAAGCAACCCTTCCCATTTGCTTGCGTCATAAATCACGTTAACGTCAGAACGAGACAACAATAGAGGTTCAGTGCGGTCGAGATTTTCAACACAGAACGGTTTTAATTAAAATGTTAAGAATTTGTATGCGGGTGCCTAACAAACACCCAAGGTAATGAGACCCTTATTCCTGAAGTTAAATCAAGGAAAATCGAGAATTGTTGTAGATCTTCGTCTCTGGGCATACTGTTTTAGTTAAGCAGATATCTTATACGTTAAACACGTCATAACTAAATTTATTCTGAATACAAATTAGCTGCTGAATTTTCTGACTTATCTGGTAACATAAACGACTATGAGGTCACGCACAAGGAAATGTTAACAGTAATAGATCGATGACGACCATAAAGACTAGTGCAGGATTTACGAATATTTATTTAAACAATCGTAAAGAGAAATAATACATTAAAAAGATAATCGAAGTACTGTCGCTTCGACACGTGGAAAAGCACATTTATATATTTTTACAGCATCACAGAAAAGTGACTACACTGTACCTGTTATCAATCAATTTACAATCCAAAAGCAACGGTTGTCACCGAGAGATTGCTTATTACGGACATTGGACAGTCGTTGCTGACATGACGACCTACAAGCAACTTCATACACAATGTCGGATCGCTATACAGGACAAAGAAAAAGGGGGAAATGGTCGGTTAGAAAACCTTACTACTACATTTGATTGTAGGGCGGCTCCCGAAGACTATATGGCTAAGAGAGTGACGTGAGCGGGTGTTATCGCTGATGTATGTTGGGCACAGTCTGTTCACGCAGTTCATGCAAATAAATGAACCTATCAGCTAGATCTTATTTGAGACTTAGAATAGTAATAGTATTAGAGTTTTTGAGAGCCAATTCTTCCATTACACTTAGCGTGGGTCATCCTGGGTCACACCGTCACTTAATATCGATGAGATTGTGGTCATATCAATAAACCTATAAACGATAAAAAAAAATTGTGTGGTCACTATTCAAGTGAAATTTATTTTTCAGATCATAGGCATTTAACTAAAAATGTTCGGAAAATTATTCGAATTAGGGTATTAAAATCGTGTTTTTAATTTTAACTTAATAATTAGAAAATGTGAATAATAAAGGAACATCAATGCTATACTGTCAGCTGATGCAAGGCATGGGTGCCGCCATATTGGCATTGCCAGCTCTGCCGAGCGCCTTTCACTTTACCTCTACTCCGCTGCCGGCAGTAATGTTACATACAAAAGATGGACGACAAAATTTAAAGCGATGTAAAAAAGTTCCTTTTGAAATATCATAATCATGGAAACTACCAACGCAAACAAATAGTTGGAACAGTTAAAATACATTTCATAACAGTTTCCAATAAAACTTACACAGACCCACTACGAGGCCCGCTGTTCCGTGAATCAGAAAACGTTCGTGGTAAACTAACGTCACACATTCAACGTAACAAAACTTTTGTTGAGAAACAATAGCAATAAATCTCGTAACGTGCGAAGCATATTTTTGAGTAAAATATGTTTGTTCTATCAAACAATTCTTAAGGGATGAAAGCTTCAGAATAAAAATTTGTTACGGCATAACGAATCATTATTATTTTAATATGGATTGCTTTTATAAAAGGACAACGATTTCGAAGCGATGATGGTTCAGTTGGTAGTATGTACGGATGCCGCATCAATGGATATGAGTTCGGTTCCACCTACAATAAGCTTCAGTGACCGGCACGGGAAAACATCGTGAAGAAACCATAGCATTGTGGTAGAAATTTGTCTAATGCCCGCCTGGCTAGCTACCACCCTCAAGTTGAAAATCTGCCACCAAAGGCCAGGAGATTCTCTCTGTTGCACTTGAGAGCCAGTTCCTAAACTAAGCTTTACGTGTTCCATTTTCGGCGACATCTTCAATTTACATGTGAAAACGTTTTGTTAAGTTGACAACATATACAACTTTAATAATAAAGTCAAAATAAATAGCTATATTCATAATCTCACACTTTCGTCATGCGAAATTAACCCAAATTGAAAAGAACGGCAGAAGACACAAAATGTTTTTTTGCTAAAATTCTTAATTTATCTAGACAATTTTAAACCTTATCGGCGGTGCGTAAGTATTTTTCTCAGCTTATCATCCTACTCATGGATAAATATTTATAGATCATTTAGCCGGAATTAAATTAAAAAGCACTGCAAGAATTGCCTCAGCGGTAGTGCAAAAAGTAATTATGTATTTCTTTCATTTTGTCAATTTAATACTGAAACACATTACCGACAGTATCAACAAACTGCATTTAAATTTTACTAAGAATTTCAGTCTAGAAGGAAATGTAATCGGCATGTACCTCGTAAAACAAAAGATAAATGATGTTGAAATACAATTGCAATAAATCTCATAACATGTGAAACGCAATTTCTTAGCAGGAGGCCGATGTGTGCCGGAACTTTGGCAATATTGCCGGTACCGCGACAGACGCCTGGCGTCACGCCCGTCCGCGTCGTGTCGCCTGCATTGAATAAAAACACTATTTTAAGGCGTAGCCACATGGTACAATTTTATTTATTTCTGCCTCATCGATATAACGTTTCTAATACAAGCTATTTATTTAAAAATAAGATCAAATTGCTCCTAGATTTGTTTGTTTAGTTTATTTATTTTTATCTAGCTCGGTAAAGTGATATTATTTTACTTGATGGTCTACACTGTACAATTACATAATTACGGCTACTACCGGCAGCTCAGCATCGCTATCATACCGTTTTGTAAGCTGCTCACCTCATAGCCCTCTTCTGATCTCTACTACCCCCCTTGATTGCTAGATTTTGCGCGGTGATATGGATTTTTCTAATACCAGCTGGCTATCTATTACCCTCAAGTCGAAAATCTGCCGCCAAATGCTTATATGTGTTTCAGCAGTGGTACTTGAGTGTCAGTCCTTGCACTAGATTTAACATGTTCACCATACACTCGCAGCGTGAAAAAACACCACACCTAAGTAAACCATAATTTATCTCAATAAAAGTGTTAATAATGTAACAATTTTGTGTTAATGTATTAAAAAGTAACATTACAGAAACTTGAATTTTTTTAAGTACAATGTAGACACACCTTTAACTCTGCTAGACATCTCATAATCGTAAATCCACACGAGTGCCCATTTGACAGTCAAATGATGATGACAGTCATGGCAAACTACCAACGCTGGGTTAAAGTTTACTCGCGTGTAATATTCCTCGGAGTAGCGCATAATATTAATATTTATTGCAAACAGAATTTCTTTAAATGCTGCTCTTTGTACTATGCACTTCTTGAGATTTCACCGTTACATGGAACTTACTTGGAAATGGTTTGAGAATTTAATAAATATGACTCCGTGATGAGGGATTCTTCTTATTATATATACTGACAATTACTACAATGGTATTATTTTGTATAAAATTTATTTCTTGGTGTGAAATACTTACAGTTATTCTTATAGGACTTTTATAATGAAGAACTGAAATTTTCACAAGTTTTATTGTTACACCGACATAATGTAATTATTTTTACGTAATGACAATGTGTCGTACTTATTTTTGGATTAACTAATAAACTGATCAGTATTTATTGTTATTAAGCTTATGCTTTTGATAAAAGAAATACTTGTATCGAACATACCGCTTAGTATTTTTCCTTCTTCAATATCTACAGACGTTAAGATTTCCAGCTTCCTACTCCCTAAACTAATACTGGACCAAGACTAACAACTTATTGATCTACATTGTGTTGTCCTGTCGATTACAGCCTTGTTTCACTTTTAGTCTGTATCTGAGATGCCTTAATTTGCTTAATATAACGGTTTAAGAAGTATCAAAAAGAAAGACTATTCTTAAAAATTACATTACACTACCGATTTGCCGCATAGTAAATTCAAACACCATATCAAGCGGGGTTTGAATCCAAAAAGCTATTATAAGAAAGTCAATATTTTAACGATAATAATATCTCAAATTAACACATCTCTAGTGCATCCGCTGAAACCGATTGTAACTGCAATATTTAAAAAAATTATTTCACGCCGGTTCTTCTCGATGAGTGTATTGTTTTCCGAACCGGTAGTAATTTTGATGTTCATAACCGACTCTCAGGTCTGAAATGAATAAAGTATTTTACTTGACATTTAAAACTTATGTATTTACAAAAAGTAGTTATGAATCTAAATCGGTTTAAGTAAACCTATAACAATAGAAAAAGTCAAGCTTTTGACGTTCGTATCAGTCTTGTATTGGATAGCTACCGTGCTGAGTGCATACACTGAGTCAATATACGGCACACGTGCAGCGATGCTCTATTGATATTGTTCTAAACAGAACTCGTAAACTTTTCCAATATAGGAATCGTGTCGGGCGTGTGTAAACAAATTGCCCCTGTCGTCACTCGTGTCCACAATTTGAAAATCGTTCACAATTCAAATATTGCAATATAATAATATTGACATCTAACTATTTGCTACCATTTAGCAAACAAAAAACGTTGTTTTTTATGTGAAACATCTATTGGCGCGCCTTGGCAGTGGGATCGACCCGTTTGCCGTGACAGCAAACAGCAAGACACTTTCTTATCATGCGTGCTCTACGACACCATTCTTGACTCCCTTTTTATATGTGCGAATGCATTTCATTACTTCTCTGTGTAAACTGTTTCTATTTATAAATACTTTATTCTGTAATTGTTATTATTAGAGTTATAATATAAAAAAAATATATTGATTTTACAAACAAACTCAATTTTATCATTTTACTTCTTTGTTATTGTTTTTTTATTGGTATTTTATTTTCGATATTGGTTATTTTTAATTCTAGCTAATTTTAACTTAGTTTCACATCTGCCGCGCGTCCCGTGACTGCAAACTTTTCTTTATACAAATTATCCTAATTACTATTATGTTTTTTATATATTATATAATGTGTCTTTATTTGTTAGCCTTCACGCTTTAACCACTCAACAAATCAATACGAAATTTTGATACACGTTTTCAGGAGTACAGAAAGTAATATTTTTCATTTCAAATACTTTTCATTAAAAAAAAGCGAAGGACCTCGAAAGATAGACAAATAAGTTTCATTTATACACGAACGAAGTCACGGTTATACGTAGGAAAAAAATATAATTCATACATATCTATCAAAGCTGGAAGTTTCTGGCACAGACATTATTATATAGTTGTTTAAAGCCATTTTGTGACTATTACAAAAAAAAAATAATAATATATAGAATTTTCAGTGAATTAGCATTGACGTAGTTTTTCAATACGGATTACAAAGAGAAACATTGTTTCAAGGGAGACTTTTTGTACGTAGAGATAAAGTCACTTTGTCAGGCTATCTATAATTTATTCCAGCAACGACAGCGCCGTCGCCTTGTCTCCCCTACTGTTTCTTTGTCTGTTTTACTGCACTGTAGTTAGAAAACATTTTATAGACCCCTGACGAACCCCCGCTTTAAGGCTTACTTGCCTAATACGTGAGAGTGCGATAACACGAATGTTTCTATCCCCAACAATTGAATTATTTATAAGATAGTTTCTCCGAATTCTCAAACAAAAGAAAACCCATATATGGAGACGATATTGCGAACATTTTATACTAAATACGTCAGTTAAACCTTGTAGAATCCAATTTATTTAATAGATACAACAATTTGTTTGACATAGTGTTATACTGTACAGTAAAAAGTGCAATTCTGGAAATGTACACGTTAATTTTTTTCTACTACAACAATAACTAAAGCAATGATCCAGTCAACCTACAATGAGCTTGAGCTTTCGATGTAAGAAAACATCGTGATAAAACTATAGCATGGTGGTAGGGCGTTTTTCAAGTTGAAAGTCTGCCGCAAAATACCTATAGGTGTGTTCCGGCCTTTGCACTTTAGTGTCAGTCCCTCGACTAGGCTTAACGTGCCCACCATCTTGGGCCACATGGTCACTGAACATCAAGTGAGGTAGTGGCTACAACGCTAAACCTTAACTATAAAAAAAAATTAACGCGTCATATTCCACTGTTACCTTCACTAAGTCATTAAAACAAAATTATTTTAATGTATTCATAGCAGCTGATAATTATTATCGTCACGTCACTACAGCTGTTAATTTTACGTACATTAAAAATAAATAATTTCTATTAATTGCTAGCTTCATACCAACGGTACTTATCTTAAAGACAGAAAAAAGGTTGCAAACTTTTATCACATATATAAAAGATAATTGTGGAATAAAAGTTCTCTGTTGACTTAAATGAAGAGTTTAGTAATTCTAAGATGTACTCAAACAAAGGGCTGTATGCTTACAGTTAATAATAGGAATGTTTAAAATAAATAGTGGATATCCCATGGATAATGGGCCCAGTGGATAATCCCATTTTTATTGTAACTCAGGTGGCTCTTTCAGTGGTTGTGGTTGTGACTGGTGTGAATGGAAACTCCGATCTATTCTCGTTCAACCCCTTTATACTATCTTAAATCAATCCATTTCGTTCTCGTCCTACCAACATGCACTATTTTTGTACCCTACGCATCTCTTATTTCATTCTTCAATTCTATAAGATTGTATGTGTCTACAAAATATTACATACGTGTCCACTTTAAAAGAATAGAAATAAACAATGTTACAGGTATTTCAACTAAAAAAACATTAATGACATTAAATCAATACTTTATTTTATTATGTAAATCTCACTTTAAAAGCGCCACCATCCACCGTGTTTGACATTTTAATTACGATTCAGTCTGTGTGTGGTAAGAACGTCATGTTTATTGATGAACACGAGTCTGATTGGCGGACGGACGGACCGCTTTCATTTCATAACATTTAATTTACTATATTCACCCGAAGAAAATTAAATCTGTGCAAAGAAATTTTTGGAACGAAGGAATAAATTTATTTCGCGGAGAAATACAGAGTCGAAAAAATAAATAATCAGAGCGAAGACACGAAAATAATTGTAACTCGAGGCCATCAATCAGCGGCGGACTCGGGATTGGACAGAAGAACACAAAAACATGGGCGACTGACCTAACAATAGATGCCGCTGACGATCCGTCGCACACAGCCCAAGATGGCTGCCGCCTTTTGGCGGGAATCACTGAAGCGGATAATTGACAAAGGATACAGTCTTTGTGCCTTGGGCTAGCTCACTTGTCCATCGAATTTCGTTGGGATACACTCAAACATATATAATTTATATGAAAATTAATATTATTTATTATCATTAGATAAACAAAAGTAGCATATACATAAGAGATAATATTATAAGTTATTTCGCTAACTTAGCTATATGTTATACATTAAATTCTTCTCATTAAAACTGTGTGCTGTAAATTCCCCAATTATTTAATGTAAGTGCTAGGACTGCTGAACGATGAAGCAAGCTTAAATAGATTATATCAAGCTGTATAAGTAAGATAAGCTACATATCAGTAATCATAGCTTATACCCTAACGTGTAAATAAAAAACGTCGAAATACCTGCTAACATTAATACTACCAATTAACTATCAAGTAATTACAAAAATATCAGTGTCTGTACAAATCTTACTAAGCCGTTCTTAAAACTGTTTCAGCATTTCCTGAAATTACCTTCATATACTATATCTACATTGTCTACAACATAATGTCCACACATGCAAATTCCAAATTTGTAGTCTTAGTACTTTGAAGGAATATATCGGCACCTCAATACTTCTTTGGTTCATTGTTTTCTTTTAAAAAATAGATGATATTACTAGAAGAACTTGTCAAGGAATAAGTACCTTGCCATTTGAGAAACTTTTAAAACAATTTTTTGATTTGTAAACCGACCAAACTGCGTTAGTGTAGAATGTAATCAATAATGCCTTACACTAAAGTCTCCATAAATAATACCTCTCAAATGTGTAATTTATGCCTATTCTTTCGACTTGATTTAATCACATCACTTCGTTACATCACAAAATACTATATGGAGAAGGGCTGTATTGTGTCTATAAATTGGCGACCCATACCTTTCTAAATTACAGATATATCTTTTATAGAACACCGTACCTATTGACAAAAGCGAATATGCACATTGAATGTGAATACTCACAATAGATGTGTTGCTAACAAATGGCACTCGGGTAATTGCAAAGTGAATTATGTCGACCTCTTATCGGTGAATGATTCTAAATGTACATAGGTCTAAAATAGTTTCATTACTATGTTCCTGCTGCTGCTCTACAGTTATTCAAGATCAGTGAAAAATTATTATTGTTTAGGCTTAAAAAAGGGAAGTAAAAAATGTAATGTAAAATGTAGGTACTATAGGTACACATAAATTAAAACAATTATTCTATAGTTACTGGCCATAATCTCACCTAATGTTTAGTAAAAATGTGGTTCAAGATAGTGTGTAAGCTAAACCAAATGGAGAGGCTGGCTTTCAAGTGCAAATTTTCAACTTGAGGGTGGTAGCTAGCCAAACGGGCATTAGAAAAAGCCCTAACACCATGCTCCACCATAATTATAGTAGTGTTGTGACTATAAACACTATGTCTTCTTCAACTACATCCTATTAGATTTTTTTATAATAGTTGCTATTTAATCTAAAAGCATAAAGAACAAGAAAGGGTAAAAACAACACGCATCTAAAAAAATCTAAAAATCTACCAAACAATGATATATAGTTTCTGTGTATAAAGTTTTATACAAATCGGTCATTCGAGAAATCTGTTTTATTCGTATTCGTGATTACTGAGGCCAGATTTTCCTATAGGCAAACTTGGATTCAGCCTAGAGCCTCATGATTCTACCTAGTCAACAAGTAACTCGTCTAGTCGTTGAGAAAATTAAACTTACAGTATTCGAAAACAGTGAACACTAAAACACTGAACCCAAAATAAAAAGAAATTGTGCGTATATGACTGATAAACAAACATAAAATTGTATTGATTAAGATCAACGCGAGAGGTAAAAGAGCCTCATAAATAGAATAGCCTAGGGCCCCTTTTCACTTCAATCCGGTCCTGAGTGTCCTTAACGTATATATATACCAAAAAAATTGATAAAAATGACATGAACTAACATACCTACAGATTTATGTATCTATAATGTATACATTTATATATCTTAATATAAAATATAATTAATAATGCCTCTTTTATTTTAAATATTTTCTGATGTAATAAAAACTTCGTTTTAACAATTTGGCTATAAAAGTACTGTTGAATTTTAATTATAATAAAAATAACATAAAGAAAATATCAGCATTATCATAATTGCGTACTATAATTATAAATATAAATTAATCAAAAGAACGTGATTTTACCACTTCGTATAATTACATTTTAAATACCTACTCTAATCTAAATAAGATTCAAACTTAACATTCGAACCTGAGCGTACCTAAAGTTTATCTGTTAAATCTCAATAGCATTATGTAAGGCACACCGGCTATCCTAAGCTATAATTGGTAAAGTTTATGTCATAATTTCTTTATGAAATTTTCGTGCCAAATATCTTAATTAAGGGTTGAGGTACTTTCGCAATTATGCCAGACAGAACGCAGGTATGCTCTGCCAACTTTAATGAATTGCCGCGAACTTGTCTCACAATTCATTATTAAATTGTGTGTATTCATAATGACACTTTGCCGGTAGTTTACAAAACTACGGCTCAGTCGGTCCATGGGTTAATTGACTTCGCAAACTATGATCGTTTATGCTACTTAATCACATTATTAACTTACCGTGGATAGTTTAGCTCTAATATGTTTATTATTCTTTTTGCTAACCTTAAAATACTTAACATACTACTATTATAATGTAGCAAGTTTCTTTGGAGGAAATACTCTAGTAAACTACTGACACGATTCTAAAATGGCTTTTACTGATAATAACCTGAATTATTCTTGAGTGGTGTATATTATTTACGTGTTTATTAAAATTTATATTGTAACTAGTAGGCATGTCAGAATTTCTTCCTATTTTATACTTTAAAAGTTTCGTATGTACAATCTTACCTGATGTTAAATGAAGATAGTGGGCACGCTAAGTATAGTGAAGGGACTGACTGTTAAGCGTAACTGACGGAACATACCTACATGGCAGCAAATTTTCAACTTGAGGACGGTAGCTAGCCAGACGAGTACTATAAAAAAGCCCTATAACTATGCTATGGTGTTATCATGACTTATTCCTTTAATGAAAGCTCGGGCTCATTGCAAGATTAGAACTCACTTCCATTGACGCGGCGTCCGTACACACTGCCACTAAATCATAATTAATATAACTGCGCCGGTTCGCGTCCATTACGTCATTGCGATTTCGATCTACAGAATTATTGTGTCAACCGACAAATAAATCGTTCAACAACAATTTTAAAAAATATGTCGTTTTAAAAAATATTATAATGTCAGCGTCAAAAAAATGGTACGTTAATATATATGCGAAAAGCGGCTCTTGAACTCAACAGACGACCGCAACCGGTCGCGGAATAAACGCTGCGGCAATACTAACACTCATTCCAACTAACTTCACCTGAAACCCCCAACTGCAAGTGCGATTAAAACCACGAACAAACATTCGCCTAACAACTATGAGTCGGCATTACCACCGTAAAATGAACTAAACCCGCTTTCCGGCAAAGAACAAAAGCGTCCATTACGATGAACAAAAGGAAGTCGGTTAACGGAGCTAGCAGTTCTATTTAGAATAGTTAATGCATTGGCCGATGTTCTAGTATATCTAAATGACCGCGAACAAGTCGTTTTATAACAGTTTATTATTTGGAAATTTTTTGAAACACTTTATTGCTTGGTTTTGAATTAATTTTATTGACTTCTTAGTATTTCCCGCAGCTTATCTCGCGTAAAAGTTTATTTTTTATAGTTTGTAATATATAGAGAAATGCATAACTTTCACTTTGTAAAATACAAACAGTGGCGATAAACAATCCACTCCGATAAATTCTAGGTTATTAGTATTATTTATATACCTACATATAGTAAAAATAAAAGGTATACTGTTCGTCGGTTTCCGTGTATCAATAGTGTTAAACCAATCACAACCAATTTACTGTGGTAGAATCATGAAATACTGTTTTGCATACCAATATTTGTTTAAAACGCATGTATATGCATTTAAAGCTTATTTTGTAATTTTATGGCAAAGATTAAGCAGAGTTTAATTGTTACATTAAAAATGTACAGTTTTCCATTAGATTATTAAACTCGACAACAAATATTATCAAATAGAAATTCATTTTCATTTACACATTAGGCAATTCTAATTTATACTAAGTGTAATATTTCAGTTACAATTTAATATACATCTTTTTTGTTATTATTATATTATCTATGTATATTTAGAAGGCAATATATCGGCCCAGATACAGAGAGGATATGATATCTATTTTAGTTTGGTTGACAAGCTTTTTGCTTGTAAATTTTTGGTTATGAAAAATAAACTGTGCTACGACTAAAAAAAAAATATTGTATCAATTAATTAAAATAAATACAGAAATATATATTTTTTCTTTTTTTCAGGAATGTCGTCTACAATCTGAGTTTAACAGATTTGACAGAACAACGAAGGCTGGTCTGGTATTCGCCTGAAAATGACGTCAAGATGTGCGTCGTTAAAGGAAAAGATGAAGTAAGTGTACTCCAGGAGTAAAGCGTACGTTCAGTATACTTAACCAGCATCTTATGTACAAATATATTTTGATTGTTTATCTTGTTCATACAACATACGATTTTTTGGCAGTGAAGTTTAAAACCGTAATAGATTTTAAAGGCAAAACATCATTGCGCATGAATGAATAAATCATTAAATAGTATGACAGGCGTTTATACGACTAACTTAATAATTAATTCCTTGCCTGACCTGATACTATAAAGCATTATTTATTTTAGTGTTATGATTCTGTAAATTATTGAACTAATAAATTTAAATTGCAAGGAAGCCAATTGTATTGTAATGATTATTGTGATATATATGATAACATCTGCATGTTAACTACTTGCTACGCCGTAGCTATGACCTACGAGTTACGTAGACTTGCAGATTCGTACATTTATTCTTAAAACAATAATTATTAAAAGGCTTTAAGAAGGATTCAATACAAGAGTGTGTTACAAAAACGCTTTACTTACCGGATTTAACCAAATATTATGATATTTTTTTACTAGTTACAACATTAGCTAAAAATTTAGAAATTAAAATATACGAATACATGTTTAAAAAGTATAAAACTACTATAACTCTGAAACTCTAGACCCGTAATAACAGTAGTATTCATTTTATACCTAAAAATAATATTTAGTAATAACAGTAAACTTTTAAATAGTACAATACGAAGAGTAAAAGTAGCTGTACTATGATGGTTAGCACAGTACAATCCAAAAACAGCAACGAAAATTGACAAATCGCTACTTCATCGGTGGCCATGCCATGCCAGCTAGCAAGCCTCCGCAGCAGGTCGCAAGACTTTGTCTAATGCCGACTGGGCTAGCTACCTCCCTCAACTTAAAAATCTAACGCCAAATACCTATTTGTGTGCTCCGACAGTTGGACTTGAGAGTCTGTCCTTGTCTAGACATCGCGTGCTCACCATCTTGGACCACATCGATACTTAACACCAGTTAAAATTGTGGGTATAAAGCTAAACCTAACAGGATATTACATAATGGGTAATTACGAAACGCGAAAAATCAAAAAGAGTCAGTTTTAAAGGTTTATCACTGTACACATACTTACTGATCACAACTCAGTCGAGTACAGAAACAGATCCATAATACCGCGCATTATTATTAAACTAGTTAGATCGCAACTTCATTCGCATGGTATCAATTTTTTTTTTTTTTTGATCTCTTAAGGATAGTACTTTTCACTGAAAATTTTTTCGGTGTAAAGTATATTCTAAATTCTTAGTCTTAAATCTAAATTTTCTCACTATTCATTGAAATTTTTTTTATACTTCATTGACCCACCCCAACGCATTACATCGCTCGCCCGCACTATTCTATCCTTCTTGTTTACCGTTCTTTTCTCTTTTGCTTAGCTCCTAAGAGACGTAGCGTGATAGCGTTACAAGCAAAAATACTTTTTCAAATGCAACTGAAAGTTTCTTAGATGGGCGTGTTCCAACAAACTCTGTAGCTTTATTATATTAGTTTAGTTTAATAAATTCTACTACAAGAGATGCGATAATACATTAAATTCAATGGTGAAATGGATTTTTTTTTTATTATATTGGAATAAAGAACAATAAAGTGCAAGCGCAATATCAATGTTACCTGCCGCCATCTTGCGGCGAGTAATTGAATTTTCAACGAGCCGGTCGCGTATGAAACGAGGCCGTATTCTGAACGTCTCTCTACCGAATACCGGCAAATTAAAAAGCCAATCGAGCGGAAATTCACGCTGAACTTGTACGGTTAAGACGCTTCGTATCTCTGTATAATCTTATTTTAGTTCGAGTTAATGAGCGACCTCATCGTAGAATTACTGAATATGGAGGTGGAAATGGAGCGAGCGTTGGTATATACACCAATCAACTGCGCGATCTAGACTTTGTTTAATTAATCGTTTAATGTTACAAGTACAATAGTACATTTAATGTTAATTCGGAACTATTAAATCTTCGGAAATCTTGAAATTCCTAAAACACTGAGCTGATTATTGAAACTAGACATAAATACTACAATACTCTTTCTTTCTTTCTTCTTCATTACATCAAATACCGCTCTATTACCGCGATAATTGAGTACGTGATAAGATTCTGTTAATCATTTAGTTATTACTTTTAGTCTAGATTCCAAAGAAATAAGTTTAGGTTAAGTAGATCAATTTGAAGATTGAGTTGAGATTTATTTTAAAAGAATGTTCTCTAGTTACTACTATATGTAGTAATAGGATTTAGTTTGTTTTAATGATTTTATATTTATTAACCTTTGACCACAATCTTAGTCTGACATTCAATGAAGAACATTAACACGCCGAGTTTAAAATGGTGTTGCCTCACAAGCCTAGAAACTTAGCAATACCTTTTCAAATTATTACTGGTAAATAAACTTTTTTATTGTTATTGTTAAAGAAAAAATCCTGTTACAGATATCCTCTCATGGTACGTTATTACAATGCTCTGGAAGGTCACGTGAGAGACGTATGGCAAGACTTATCGGGTGGCAAACTTCGTCAATACCCTCTAAAAACACAATACAAAGACTCTTAATCTCTCAGACTACCAGAGATCAAACATCGTTTTTACACTTCTATACTAATATTATAAAGAAGAGAAGTTTAGTATATTTTTATTTTAGTTTGTAACGAATAAACTCAAGATCTACTGGACCGATTTCTAAAATTCTTTCATCACAGCAATCAATGCTACATTAGCAAAATATATTAACATAAACAAAAGAACATTTTTTTAATGAAAATGATTAAATACAATTTTAGCTCTACGCGAACGGAAGTGCGGGCTAGTCTTCTAGAAAAAGCCTAATGAGCGTTAAATAATACCATGACATCATTCAAATGTCCTACCATCTAAAATCTATAACACAAGACCTTCCACGTTCACAGAGCGTTGCACGTGGATTCTATGCTGAGATTCATTACCAATACATAGATGTGATGAGTACACCTGACCAACAAATTATTATCCCAGTTACAATGATCAATTATGTGTGTGGATTGTTTAGTTTGTTCATTTGTAAATTTGACATTTACTTCTGAATAGTGTCGAGAGCTTGTGTCCTACTTACCCCACCTTAGCTACGATTCTAACCATTATTTTGTGGACTTCAATAAGAACAATACTTAAAATATAAAAAGTATATGATATGATTATGAAATTAAAACGAACAAATACTAATTAAAAGTAATGGTCTATCAAATAACTAAATGTAATTTAAAGCAGGCGCTCCCTAAATGTCACAGGTGCATTGTCCTCTACAGCAGTATTAATCTAATAAAATGTTCTAAACCACTCCGTAACTTAAATTAACGTGCAAATAATAAATCCTTACTGCTATTAAAACAAACTGGTTCTTCTATTCTCAAGTATTTTAGCAAATACATTTAGTTTTACGAGCTTCGTTAATATTTTATGTTGGTGCAAAACTTTAAAGAAATTAAAAGTATTAAACGAATTGGAGTTCTCATCGATCAATCTAATTTTCTCACTTCAGTTCAACCAACTACTTTGATTTGTACTTACGAGCCAAAGTTTTGGTACGATACAACAAATATGTCCAATTTGAAACTGGTATATGTCATATGTCAAACAATCATATATTTCATCGTATATGGTAAGGCTTTGATGCAATCATAGTTCGATGGTGGATGTGAGCTCGAATCACTGCAAGAGTCACTTCTATCGGTGAAGGGAAACATCGTGAAATGGCTTTCACGGTGGTAGGGCTTTTTCTAATGCTCACTTATATAGTTACTGTTACCCCCAAGTACCTTTAGGTGCATTTTAGCAATTGTACTTGAGAACCAGTTCCTTCAATAAAGGCCGGCAACGCACCTGCGATTCCCCTGCTGTTGTTGGTGCCCATAGGCGGCGGTGATCACTTACCATCAGGTGTACGCTTGCTCGTTTGCCCGCTATTACATAAAAAAGGCAACCTTTCTGCTAGGCTTAATGTGTCCACCATCTTGGGCCACATTGTTGCTTAACTTCAGATGAGATTGTGGCCATAACGCTAAACCCATAACGTATAAAAAAAGGCTGATATGATAAGGGTTTATTCCTGACTGGGTTGCGATGACCATTAACATAAGATACATGTACAATATGTACATAGGATAAGCCAGTCATACTAGGTTCGATTTCGGTAATAACTATTGTATATGTACCCTTTTTAATTAGTAAAGTATTAGTAATCCGAAGAGACTAGCAATCAATCCATCGGTAGTTGCTGTTTATTTTTTGACCATTCTATATAAACTATTATATATAATATGCCTTCTTTGAGATAGTAAAAACATGTAAATAAGATGGAAAAGGAAATATAAAGACGGCAAATATGGAAGTCATTAATACAAATAACACTTAGGATTCTAAGTTTTGCTGGAACTTTCGCAGAAATGCAAATATGCATCCGCACCATTTCCCGCGCGTAATGACATCCAATTAATGTAACTGCAGTCATTTGGCAACGCGAGCTCAACTTTCATAAATTTTTGGTTTTACCATTGCATCTCTACATTACCCTATAGTACATTGGTTTCATGATAATTATTATAGTAGTAAAGCTAGATATGCCTCGAATTCCGTATGCGTTAATTACGCAGAAATTATTTTAGTAAAAAAAATTGGTTGTCTGTAAAGTCGGTTTACTAACGATAGTTGAACGTGACAACGTCTTAAGAAAATACTGATGGAATGGTAGCATTTTTCAAAAGAAAATTTTAATTTCATTTGTTTAATAGATTTGTAGGAGAGAGACGGATGTCGAACGCTGCCGAACGCAAAGGCCGATTGTGCTTCTTTGTCGCTCGTTCCGCGCTCTCGCTTGCACTTCAAGCCTTACATGGAACGCCTCAGAGCGAGGTAACGCCGCATGAGTCATGTTTTTTCGTGCGTGCAGCCGGCTCTATCGAATTATAAGACGTTGTCACGTCAAAAAAACTGTTTTATTCTTTTTTAATATCTACAATTTTTACAATCTACTACAATGCAAACTATTACCCGTATTACTTGTTGACGTTAGGCATTGGAATAATCATTGACCGTATAACTAAACGTATGAAGAAAAACATTTTTTATACATGCAATATACATATCCTGTCATAGGGAAGAAAGATAAAGAATATTGCAAGATAAGTAGGAAATAATAAAAATCCATATTATTTACATTACAATAGTCTAACACAAATTCCTTGATTAGTATTATAATAATAGAAAAACATACATAGCGTATAAATAAAGTATTTGTTTATAAATGAATTATAACTTTAAGCCAGAGTGGCGTTGATAATTGTGATAAGCACATAAATAAATAAATTAAGAGTAAATAGATTTTATGTAGAAGTGACCACGTCTTTCTAAAATGCTACTCCCCATTGCAAAACCGTTGAACGTTCCTTGTATTTGATTGTTCGCCGCTCGCGCTCGTGGGACATTCAGAAATTCATGCCTCAGTTGCAGACGGACGAACACTCTGCTCCTATATACTACATAGTACAACTAAAATACAGACTCCTCATTTTGAATTGCATTTCACTATTAACTTTTAAAAGCCTTTTAACTATAATTATTTTGTTTAAATACGTCCCTGAAAAAGAAAATACCACCAAATCGAGTTTCTTGTCGGTTCATTTTGATGGCTGCGTTATTTGCCGAACCGGTGGTAGTTTAGACATTCATAAACGCATTCTCAGTGCCTAAATTGAATCAAATATTTCGATGTGATTGCAAAATGTATTTACTGTTACCCCCAAGTACCTATAGCTATGCTTACGATACTATATTTCACAACTGGTACTGTAATGACAACATTCTGCGCCTGGTGGAAGACTAACATTCAAGTGCAACTGCCAGAAAACACCTTTATTTAGCGGCACATTTTCAACATGAGAGTGATGACTAGTCAAGTAGGTATTAGACTACTACCATGCTACGATTTTATTGCGATGTTTTGATTCTCTAAAATTTCAATAAACTAAAAAAATGAATATATTCACCCAACCTGTATGCTCCGATAGGGCTGACATACACTTAGGCTCATATAACATCGGGTCCTTCAATCGATACATAAAACAAGCATTTACGCAGGCCGGCATGACAGTAACGACTGACGATGGATTGTCGTTTTCTCGATGGTCGCTACTGTTTTTGGACTATACTTAACATCAGGTTCAGTGCAGTCACTTTGCCGAGCTAACATAAAAAAAGGTGTAAACGACCGGTTAAAAATAAAAAAATATATAAATTATTTCTTAATCCGTTACTATGTCAATTCAATCAAGACATTAGAATCAAGAATTACATGATACATATATAGATAGATGATTCTAAAATAAATTACTTGTATCAAAAACGTATTCGAAAACTGAACATTCTGTAAGACATTCCTTGCTTGTACCGACATGCCATTTCAGTTCGCACTAAGCAGCCGGCGACGTGCTAGGACTGAGACCGGTCCCTAAACAGATTTGTTGAATTTCAATCGATTTAAAATATTTCTTGTTTCTTGAAGAATTTCCTGCATTCGAAAACATACAATTCTAGAAAAGATTTAAAAACCAAAATGTTTGTTGTTGTATGTCTATGCAGAGTGATGGGGCTTTTTCTAAGGCCCATCTGGCTAGCTAACCATCCTCAAGTTGAAAATCTGCTGCCAAATGCAATAATACCAAATTATAACGATCGACAATTATATAGATTCAGTTCGCGTTTTTGGACCGGCAAGAGCTCAAAGCAGAGGTCGTCTCTTTGGCTTCCTTGTACTAGTTTCCATTTCAACTCAGTAAATTCTTTGCAGGTCAAAAAGGCTCGTTACAACTAAAAAATTGTTTTTAATCAACAACGTTAGTCGAAATAAAAGAAAGAAAAAATATATTTCTTAATATGAGAGATAAATGTTAAAGATTTAGAACATCCAAATATGACGCATACGACACAAGTTTTATATTCCTTTAAGAAATTGTAATAATATTAACATTTGTATTAACAAAAAAAATAAAACAGATTTTTTTCATTATATTTTAAGTTGCTATAGTTTTAATAAATGGGTAATCATAATAAAAACGTAATAAGTCTTTGCTTTATCTTTGTTTCTTAGTGAAAATTTAATATACTTATAAATTCTCGGGCCAGGTGATGGATGAGTTGGTGGCATAGTCCGCAAATCCGTCCGCATCTGAATAGGATTACACGCCGACATCTGGACGTTGATGCGAATGCAAATGCAATCATGATATTACGTACTACTTATACATGTTTATATCTTTTGAGGCATATATTATATTAATCTCAATCGGATAATAACAGTAATCCAGATTTTGATATCCGCATTAGTATGCGGAATACTAATTAGGTGAAAATCATATATTATATTGAATTATTTAGAAGATCTTTTGTAAAAAATAAGTTACATTATAGTATTATAGACATTCTATTCCTCATAATTAATGCTGATCTTGAATTATTAAATCTAATAGTATAACTAAACTATCATTTTAGTGTAACTGAAATGTCATTTACAACCTTACATAACCTAACCGATCGAATATTTTATAAAGCCTACGTTGAATATTTGTCGTACATTTTTAGATTCGTTTCTGCATACTCCTTCGTTCTACATGCTAGCATCATCTATTAGCAGTACAATATTTTCAGATTTTCCTCAAAATTAACTTTTTGAACTTAGAACATTTTAAGAATAAGCGTACAATTAGGGTTAGTAAGCAGTTACCATAGCTTATGGACGCTTGTGGCTCCAGAGGTAACAACTATAGGGAAATACTATGCAATGCATTTTATTAACGCGGGGAAATGCATTTACGCATACTCTGCCAGCCTGAAGGAACTGGGAGGGGTATGAGGGACTCATCTGGCACTAGCCGCCGGGAATCCCACTAAAACCGCACCGACGTCTATCGTCTTCCTGGGGCGACGCGGGGTCGTGCTTGCAATCACCGCGTCACCCACAATCGTATAATAAGCTTACTAAAAAAATATCTAATTAATTTTCAAATATTTGTACTTATTTTCCAGGAGGGATGCCAGAACTACATCCGTGTCCTTGTATCGCTGGGTCCCGGTAGACTTCTGGTTTGCGGCACCAACAGCTTTAAACCGTTTTGTAGAGAGTATAGTGTCCAGAGGGAATCTTATCACATGGAGCGTGAGAAGTCGGGCCAAGCGGTCTGCCCTTACGATCCTCAGCACAACTCTACTGCTGTATACGCCGGTGAGTTTACTTACTTTTGATTATGGCTTCATTACAAAACAACGTCGGTTTAATAATTAAATATAACTTATTTTATACTAGAGGTCTACATAAGTTCGATTCAATAAATTAATATATATAACCATACTTTTTCTTAATTATGAAACAGTTTACTTTTAATTAATCTTATATCTTGTTCATTCAAATGTCTGATTATGAGAAAAATGTAAAAACGCGTTGTCGTTTACTTTTGTTAGAAAATTGTAGTGACGTCATAAATCTTTCATATTTTAAGTAACAAACCTATAAATAATCCAATAGTTTTAAGTCCGCTTAATTTTACATCTCGTTACAATTTCCAAAATTTTAATCTACATTATAATATTATAAAGAGGAAAAGTTTGTTTGTTGGTTTGAGTGCGCTAATATTAGGAACTTCCATTCGCATGTAAAAAGTTTCATAGAGCAATCAATAGGAAGGCTTTGGGCTATTTAACTCGACGCTACTCCCAATAGGAGCCAAGCTGTATTTGAAAAAGTAATAAAAACGTATAAAAATTATAACATTATTTTTAGTTTCACGTGAACGAACTCGTGGACACTGCTAGTAATATAATAAGTCGAAGCGTGTATTTTAATATACTTTATATATATCTAAATGAAATACTCATAACGAACAAAGTATCAGTTTAATGTTTATAATCCTATTTTTCGATTCAAATACTATCGAATGTATAGCGGCTATTATATATCATACACGAATGCAGGGATGCATGGGCCAGTGTATTCTGTATGCGTTAGCTCGCCCACTAATGGGATCCGACAATGCGCCTGTTACACCAGAGCTCATACCTATTAAGCACACTGTATTTCCCACAATTCTCTACGTATACAACAGGTATTATATTACGAATAACTACTAGAAATAACATAACGTTTTTGATTTTTGGATACACGTCAACCTAAAATGAAAACATTTTGAACTATACTTCAATTTGAAATGAAGTCTCTTATTGAATTATAGTAATATCTGATTACACACCATTTAACTTTGTTACTTTGATTTGAACTTTCTATTATAAGTTTACAATAATTTTACAAACTTTGTAAGAATAATTCTAAAGTTAATTATCTCTCTATCCTTACTACTATTATAAATGCAAAAGTGTTTACTTGTTACGCTTTCACGCCTAAAACGCTGAACCGATTATGATGAATTTGGGTATAAAGATTGAAGGTAGAGATCTGGAAATGGTAATAGACTACTTCTTCTCGCGGAAAACTTATTAGAAGTGAGGCAAAAAGAGGAATAAACTTTATGTGAAAGGTTTTATTGCGCTATCCGATTTGTTGATAAAATCAATATTTACATGGACGGAGCCGAGAGTAAAAGCTAGCCACTTATAATTTTGTTTTTATTATATACGTTAACCTCATTGAAATCAACGAATCCTATATGTATAATACATGTGCACCTTACATAACATTTAAAAATAGCATCTACCTTAAGTATTATCCGTAAACCCTTTCTACTAACGGGGTCACATGTGCGTCACGGATCCACGGTATTCGTTCCCATTGTCAGGAAATTAGGAGAAGGGAAATCTTTTTCATACCGAATGAACCCACTTTCACAATAAACTAGAGTACAATGGCTACTCGTTGATATATTGAAAAGAGGTCCCGGTGAATATCGTAACGTTTTGTAATGTACCTACTAACAATGTGATATAGGTAAATAATTACTACGCTATTTCGGATGGCAAAAATCGAGAGGATTACTTTAATAAGAATTATTTGTTATTTATTTTAATTTCACTATAAACTTTTTATAAACTAAAAACAGTTTGTTGAACAACTCAACAAAAACTGTGAGTTCAAGGTCGAGATTTTATTCCACACTATTGCATTTTGTGTTATCAACACAATTAAAAGTTATATGCCTGGGTGTTAAATATCTATTGACGTATAGAATATCAGATTGTATGCGTGGTGGTAGGCATTTTTGGAAATCTGTCGCCAAATACCCATGCCTATAGGCCTATATACTGGCAGTTGCACTTAAAAGCCAGTCTCTCCACTAGGCTCAGCGTGTCCACCATCACAGGACACATTGCCACTTGGTACCAGGTGATATTGCGACCATAATAATAAAAATATGTTTAGTTACCGTAATTAAAAATTTACTTAATTTGGAATTAAGTAGCTGTCTGTGAAATTTTGTTAGAAATATATATGTTTTATTAATAATATTAATATAACGGGTACAGCTAGTCGTCTTGATAAAGATATAATATTCCTCATTATGTTGTAAGTGTTTCCCTCTATACAGGATACAGTTCCAAGCTCACAACTGAAAAGGACAAGAGATTATCCCAAACAAACAAAAGTCCATTCAGAGGGCTTTGTGTAAAAAATATATATATTTACTTTCTCTTCCGTAACTTTTAAACGATATAATATATTAGAAAATTAATTTGGATACTTCATATTTAAGGGTCTTAATTATATTTGTCTATAATTGAAATTCATTTTCAGTTTATATTATACATAAATTAATAGAGTTTAAAGTAAATATGTCCTTAAACAGGATATGTTTTTAATACATTCAGTGAGCATTCTTTATTCAATTCGACATGAGGCTATTATTATTTAGCGGTAAATAAAACTAAATATAGATAACTAAATATAAATACGACTTCTCGTTTGTGTCCAGTGTCGTATTTTTTATTATTAGGGCATTTATCTTTGTAGACAATTTCGCCAATGTCAAATGTGAAGGGCTTTATAAAGGCGTGTACCTTTCTTTATGCTACTACTCATCATTATGCCGGTTTGTAGGACAGGGACATTGTGTCCTACTGGACCGTAACCACCACTATCTCCATGTGTTTCCAAAGTTTAGAGCCGTCACTTTACCATGCACCCTGCATAAGAAAAAAAGTTTTAGTGTTTTCCCTTTAATATTTACATTAATAAATAAATATTTTCAAGGCATACTTTATTATAGAAGTTAAAAGTATTTTGTAACTCGTGAAACTATTTTCTCATAATATTTGATAGTTATAATTAAATTTGACACGGAAATAACTAATATTATGTATGTTTTATTATGTATGTTATGTATGTTTTATTTATTATGTATATCTATTATAAATAATATTTTTAAAATAATATTATTATACAGCATTAATAATATATTTATGTCCCAAAACGAAAGGGGTTTTTCCGGGATAAGGAATCAAAGTTAAAACATTTTGCTACATTATTTGGGATTGGGTTTCAATACGTATACATATTGTACTGTATTTTATGTACCGTAAAAGTTACATAAAGCTTAAAAGCAGACATTAAATATAAACGACATTTTAATTAAATCAAGTAAAGGCAAGTGAAGTCCTTATCCTAACTAGTATTGATGTAGTATTGTATGTATTTCTATACGTAACGTTAAATAAACTGTGTATTTGTTCCCAT
The DNA here is from genome assembly GCA_039707435.1 of Actias luna. Classification (NCBI taxonomy): domain Eukaryota; kingdom Metazoa; phylum Arthropoda; class Insecta; order Lepidoptera; family Saturniidae; genus Actias; species Actias luna. The sequence goes on along the minus strand of JAZHAC010000006.1, from coordinate 6,128,493 downwards.
ATAAAATTGTATTTGTTTACACGTCCCCTTACGATGTAAACAGAGAATGACAGCGACCATCAATTATGGCCGAATAGCCCCTTTGTGCAATTTTCTTTGCATTAACACATTCTCACTGCAAATTCACACGCATTCGATTAGAACAGTCTCTACCACATCTACTTCCAACATTTAATTTTTATATGAACATATTATTTTTCAGATGTGATTAAATCAATTTTTCACAATTAAAAAGTAAATACGCTTTTCTTTGTCCATAAATTAACTTTTTTTTGTATAATGGACAAAATCGCCACGTGATACTGACAAAGAAGATAATGTTAAAATCAGCGTACTAAATTGGATAACTACTATTTTTCGAATAATTGAACTACAGCTTTAACTTGGAAGTATATTTAACATGAAACTAAGTTCTAAACTAAAAATTAATTTAATTTTATCTATAAGCATTATTTGATTGAAATTGCAATGGATACTGAAAATACTACTTAATTTACGAGAAGAATTGCATAACGAAATACATAAACACCAAACGCTAAATCATAAAGAGTATTGTAAAATGGACAGTAATATTGCATATTAAGCACACGTTCGAATGCGTCGCCTTCATTTACATGGTCATGGTTAGTTATCTCCCATTGATCTGGTCCAATTAAGCGCAGCATCGCCCCAGGGTCTCATGTCCGGCCTGCGACCAAGTTCTGCAGTGCGCAACTACATGTCTTCCGATGCACTATACCGCCGATGTAATTGTATTTACGTTCGATCTGGTACAATTTATACGAGAATCAAACACCTATATTTTACATTATTATTCATTATACCATTACCAATATTTTAAATGCGAAAATGAGTTTGTATGTTACGCTTCCACGCGTTAACTGCGTTATGGTGAATCATGATTAATATAAAGAGATAATAAATGGTATAGAGACAGATGAGACCTGGAGACGGTGATGGGCTACTTTTTCTCACGAAAACCTTATTAGAAATGGGGTAAAGTGAGGGATAAACTTTGTATGAAACTTTTTATTGTTTCATCCAATTTGTTTGACAAAGTTAATATTAACACGAGCGAAGCCGCACGTATGATCTAGTTTATGTATAAAAGTCCCGTGTTCATCCACGCTAATCTCAAGAACAGCTCAAATTATTTCAATGAAGATTTATATGTATAACTTTGTTCAACTTGAGATATAGGATAGTTGTTATTTCGATAATGATACCATCCCAGGTTGGGACGCGATATTAAATAATGAAAAAGTCCAAACATAATTTAGGAAGAATGTCGTATATTATACGATAAAAGGCAGTGTCTCTCTCTCAGTCCGTTAATGTGTTTTATTACTAGAAATCCACTGATCCGATTAACAAAATTTTCTAAGCCGGTTTTAGTATAGGTTTTGTTATATTAGGTAGTATAAAACCAAATCATGCGATAATAGTAAATTAAGACAATCGAACGATAAATTTCAAGAGTAGGAATCTTTCGGTGTTGTCGCTGTCATGCCAATAGACTAAAATATTAACTAACTCCGAAACGCTAATAACCTAAAAAGCGTCCCTATAGTAGGTGTATCGCCATGTGTGTATTGATCGTGGTGTAATCGTATGGAGATCCCTACCACAATGAATAACGAAAAGCTATATGTAATTATTAGTTCTTAATAGTTATTGTGTTTTAACACTTTATTGTAACGTTGTTTTCAAATTAATGTCTGTTATGCAGAAAAACTACTTTGTGATATATTTCTATTTTACTATTACCTTTTAGCGAACAGAATTTACCGTATTATAGCAATGTTCTTCTAGCAAAACTTTGTGAAAAGTCATAATAGACAAAATGTCCAAATCCATAAAAAGTGTATTTAGCAGATACTGCAGCAGAAAGCGGTGATAGCTCAGTTGGTAGTGTGTAGGGACGTCGCGTTAAGGGACGTGAATTCGAATTGACCTATAATGAATTAGAGTTTGCAGTGAATGAAAACATCGTGCTGAAACCATAGTATGGTAGTAGGGCTTTTTCTAATGACCGCCTGTCTAGCAATTCACAAATTGAAAATTTTCCGCTAAATACCTACAGGTGTGTTCTGACAGTTGCTCTTAAAAGCCAGTCCCTCCTCTAGGCTTAGCGTGTCCACCATCTTGGGCCACATACTCAACTAAGATCAGATGAGATAAAAAGAAATTATTAGATTGATAATGACGGTAGTGTACTGAATATCATAATGGCCGCTATTACATTCAATTTATCTGTTAAACATATATATACAGTTTATAGAAACAAGAAAGCATTGTAATATGCATTTACACCGACACGGTTAGTTATCTTCCATTGATCTGGTCCAATTAAGGCGTGGGGCGCCCCGGAGACCTACGTCCGGCTTAGCTCTTAGCTATACACTACATAACTCACGGTTGACACGTCACATACCTCCGAGATATAATTCCGCTGATGTAACCAGCGTCCATGATGAATATGTAACTAGGCACTGCAGTGGAATCTCCGTAGTATGCATACGTGATAAATCAATTCACGGATAAATCACTGAAGGAATGAAATTATGTATTTTATCGTAATATGGTAAACAACTGATTGTACTTCATTATACGTGAACGTAATGAAATTCAAAGACAATGGTAACTATAAGGAACCCATCAACCGCCTTTGCAATTTCAGAACATGTTAGCAGCTGTATATATACTGGCTGATCCCAAACCATAATAAAAGAAAATATATAAGGTGGCTAAAGCAGTATCTCAATTATTTGATGTAGAGATGTTGTAGACGTTCATTTTAATTTTCTTAATTTCGCGTAAAACGATAATCTCAATAAATATCCTCCCACGTATATGTACTCAATACGATATATTTTGAATCAATGATAGCTCGGTGGTAATGTGTACGGACTCCGCGTCAACGAACGTGAGTTCGAATCCACCTACAATGGGCTTGAGCTTTCGGTGAAGGAAAACATCGTGCGGAAACCATAGTATGGTGGTAGGACTTTTTCTAATGTCCGCCTGGCTAGCTACCACCCTCAAGTTGAAAATCTGCTGCTAAATACCAATAGGTGTCTCCAGCAGTTACACTTGAGAGCCATTCCATTCACAGGTTTAGCGTGTCTACCAACTTGGGCCGTATCGTTACTTAAGATCAGGTGAAATTATGGCCATAACTATATAAAAAAATCAAGGAATCAGATCGAACTTAACATTTTTTTTTACTATACAGTTAATAACGCACACGCGCATAATAAAGTAACGCACACTGTGAAAATTTCTATCACTTTTAGACGTAATAAACAAATTTTTTACGTACCAATATATAAAATTCAAATATGATAATTATCAAGAGTGTTTCTTTGGAAAAACTTTATGACTAATAAAGTTTGCTAGTAGCAGAAAAGTAGTGAAGAAATATATGATTTTTAGCATGTCACATTGGTAAAATTATTCCTAATTCTAAAATGCTATGCTTTATTTTCAGATGGCGAACTGTATTCTGGCACAGTTGCAGATTTCAGCGGCATGGAACCGATCATTTACCGAGAACCATTGCAAACAGAATCTTACGACTCGATGACTTTAAATGGTACGTAATATTTTTATAATAATTGTCTTTGTTTATAAGGTATTGTAACTTTTAAATTTAAATGAAAAAATATTTAATTACTATACAATGCAATGAAAATCTATGATTGCATTAAAATCCAACAATATATTTATATACTTTATTTGACTATATATACCTACATACGTGTATATATGTGTGCGTGTATGTATAGGACACTTAAATTACTCATGACCAGCTTTTCAAAACTACTGTACCTATATAAAGGGAAAACGGTTTTTTTAATACTTATAGCGTAATAATTATTCGGTCATAGCGTTATGGCTACAATCTCACCTGACCAGTAGACCAAGATTGTGAACACACTAAACCTGTGGAGGGACTGGCTCTTAAGTGCAACTGTCGGAACACACTTATTGGTATTTGACTGCAGATTTTTAACTTGAGGGTGGTAGCTCTCGAGGCAGGTATTAGAAAAAGTCTTACCACCATGCTATGATTTCATCACGATGTTTTTCTTCACCGAAAGCTCGATCATTGCAAGGATTCGAACTCACGTCCTGTGACGCGGCGTCCGTATACGCTATTATTTATTACGATTATTAATATTAAACGATTTCTTTCTTTCTTTCTACCACTGAGCTATCATCGCTTATCGCTTAAGCTGTTGCAAACACCAGCTAGTACTTTAATATTAATTCAATATCATTTTAAGTATACATAAAACACTACAGTATGGACAATTATAAATCAATACGTATCAAAAGAACTGCTGAACTGTATAAAGTACGTTTACCGCAACAGCGTGTTGATTCAATCGAATAATTGACAATCAAACGCTGTATGTAAATTTTATAAATTACATTCAAACGGTGTGTGTGATTCTAACGAGTAGGTGTGCTTGCTGTGTAACAAGATTATTAACCAGTCACAACGCTAAATTTGCATGTTGATCTAAACGTCAAACATTTTAATATAGAAGCAATGAAGTTGGACACACAGCTAATAGGGAATACTAATATAATACATACTGACAGTATAAATGAATTATAAAATTCAGTTCACATATAAAACACATCAAGCTTAATTTTTACATCGGATAACACCAGACTTTGCTCGGTACAGACATAAATCAATAGCACCTAACCAGATAAACGTTGGAGTAAAAATAACTAAATAAAAAATATCAAACTCTGCCACTTCTAAGAAACCCATTACATATCAGCAGTAAGCCCTTTGTAAGTACCATTGTGTCACGACGCCTGAGAATACATAGAATACTAACTGGTGCTTGCGACTTCGTTTGCGATTGTTCTGTCGACCGAACATAATTGTTAACTCCGTTTTTAATGGATATTTGTATTTTGAAAGTAATATCCATACCATTTGTGTAAATGTATATATAATGTCGTTATGAAAATCTGTTGACGAGTGAATATGTTTTGAATTAATATAGAAGGTATAATACATAAGAGTATTATTATTATTAAATATATGTAGTTTCAGTATTGTAAAGAATATTAATTTTGAGCTTTACTTTAAATTAATAATCTATAAAAAAATAAAATAAAATACGTTTGTACTTCACATACCTATACCCGTTTACCAATACTGCTTAAAACCAAACGTGCTATATTATGACTTAATAACTCATTACTAACTTCTCTAATCGCTAGGGAACTTTTACAAGAAAAATGAGCGCTCTCAGCTAAGTTGAAAACGTTAATATTTATAACAAACAAAAATAAGTAATTGGGAATATCATAAAGATGACAACTTGAAATGTTCATTACTTTACAGCTTCTCTACAAATAACGTCATGTAACTTAAACACAATACGTACATATATAGGTACATTGAACACGACAAGATACTAATCTCATAACAATGAATGTCAAACATGACGAATAACATTTGCTTATGAAAGTGTTTATCACGTTTCCACGTCCGCACGGTCCATTGCTTCCGAATGTGCCTGTCAGACGTACATCCGTCAATTTAATTGAATTCAGTACCGGTTTTCGCGAGAACTCCCTGTCGTTCGGGTGACGTTTGACGCGTCAACAATCGGTAAATCCGATTAAGATCGTATTAGAATTATCGACACCGGCGGTGTCTCGGTGAAGGCGCATCCCTTCGAGTATAATTTAATCTTGTTGAATGTTATACAAGACGTGAAGTGTTGTATTAAATTAGGCTGTTTCGTGACGTAAATTTATATATATACAGATGAGTTGTTATTCAATTTTAAATACAAAATTATATTACATTAAATATTTTGTCTGTAAACCTAAGTATAATTTAAATATATAATAATATTTAATGATTTTTTTGAAAGATAACTCCCGCAATATGGACCGATTCTTGTGTCGCGGAGGACTTTACAAACTTTCAATTTACGTAGTAACACCCAATCTCAAAACAATCAAATGTGGATCACATAAATAAAAGCAATCGTATAATCAATTTTTTATAATAAGAAGGAACCTACCTACAGGTATTTGGTATCAGGTTTTCAACTCGATTGGTAGCTAGACAGGCGGGCATTAGAAAAAGTCCTACCTATACTACATATACTATGGTTTCATCACTATATTTTCCTTCACCGAAATCTCAAACTCATTGCAAGTAGATTCGAACACACGTCCATTGAAGCGGCATCCGTACACACAACCAGAACCAACTGAGCTATCATCGCTTCACGTAATAGTATTAAAAATATGTTTAGAAACAAATGTCAGTGGTAGGACTGAAAGTCAAAAGTGAAAACTTCTTAGCTAAACTTATATATGTATATATACACATATCGGTATATATATATATATATATATATATTTGAGTTTCACGGACACGCTTGTACAGTGCCTTTTTCACATCTCAAAAGTGCCCAACGGGCCTAAACATGTTTTCAGTGTAAAAATCCTAGACCGCTTTCAATAGTTAATTGGATTCATCTAAGTATAGTTATCTGAACCAACTACATAAAGTATGCTGTCTCCACCCGACCCTGCTGTACGATTTGCAAATAGTTGATAATTGGCAACTGCGTATTGCCTAATAATTTGATTTTATGTTTTACCTCTTATCAGAAGTAGTAATTTAATAATTTTACATTGTTTACAGCTCCCGATTTCGTGAATTCATTGGTGAATGGAAATTTCGTCTACTTCTTTTTTAGAGAAACTGCTGTCGAATACATAAATTGTGGGAAGGTAAATTGATAATATAACTTTTTATGAAACTTGCTTTATTATTAGAAAAGTATATACTTATATCAAATAAAATAAAGGAAGATTTTACAAGTATAAGAAACATAAAAGATAATGATTCCAGGACATTAGTTATTAGTAAAATAGTAGAAAAGCTAATAAGCTCTTCTAAAGCAGCAGCACAAAATTAGTTATTGTTTTGTATAAGTTGATTGTTAGACGGTTAGGATAAAACATATAAGTACTAATAATTATCTACCTACTACTAATTATAACATGTGCAAAGGTATATCTAATCTTAATCATAGAGCATTGCGTGTTTTAATAATATACCCGATATATATTACATAAAGTAAACTACGCAAAACTTTATACACGTGGTGAAAATTAAGGCAGTAAACTAGATGTTATTCTCAGCTTTACTTCGAATTCGACTTCAGACATCTAGCATAGTAAATTTAGAGGTACCACTTATATAATAATAAACACATTACAGCGACACTATTGGATATAATGTAGTCAAAGTCAGCTAATGTATATCTAGGGGCTGAGAAATTTCTTAGACGGCCGTCGATGGATTGCACATCTTTCAATCCGATGTTTCTGGGTTGTACTCTACTCGCCTTCAAGCACGTAGTTATTACTTTGCCGTTTACCGTAAAAAAATCTCAGGACGTGCATTGGTAATCGAAGTTTAATAATTTTATATATATTATTACACAACCCACAGTCGGTATTCTCCCGAGTTGCCCGTGTGTGCCGTGATGATCGAGGCGGTCCACACCGCTTCAAACAACGCTGGACGTCATTCCTCAAGTCCAGACTCAACTGTTCCGTCGCTGGTGACTTCCCTTTCTATTTCAATGAAATACGTAAGTTATTTTTTTTTAACTACCACTTTACTATTACATTACAAGGTCTTTCAGGACAGTGTTTTGCTTATTCGTAAAATAGCATTCCTATGAAATTAAATAACGATAATGAATACATTTTGAATTTTTGATAAAATTCTATCGAATAATAATATGTTAATGTTTTGAAAAACCAAAACATATAAACGATAATTAATTATTTCGATCCTTAACTACACTAACATAGTAATGTGAAAATAGTATCATAATAAAAACACAAACTTGATAGTTTTTTTTTTTGAGATAAAATATATTCCTTATTAAAATTTACGCTCTAAGAAATTATCAATTATCTAATGACTTAAGTAAACTAATTTTCGACGAAGGAATTTGCCCGGGAGAAAATAGAATGAGACAGTTTTATGGGTCGCCTTGATCTCAGAGCCTTATACAAAAATACGGATTTTTTTAAACTTGATAGTACTGACAACTCTTTCAGTATACAAATAATTATTAATTAATTTAAATATGAATTGTGGAAAAGTATGGCCGACTTAAGCCTAAGGGTTTAGAGGCCAATGAATAAAAATTGCAGTGTAACTGGTATGTTGACTTATGTAGGCTGTTTTACCATTGACAGATTTATGTAAATACCGCCTGTAGGCTATTCAGATTTTGCTGCCGCTATGTACATTTGCAATATAATATATATAACACTTAGATTCTGTGCGGTGAAAAAATCACGTTGAATTGTTATTGTGGACCTTATAACATTTAGGTATTCTAAACATGATGATTATTTAGTCTGTGAGATATTAAAAAATGACTGCAAATTTGCCGCTTCTAAAATCTACCGCCCTAGGCTCTAGCCTACTCAGCCTATTGGTAAATCCACACTGCGTTTAACCAGTGACTAACGTAAAAATGAAGTTTTCACTTATGCACAATATCCAAATATATCTATATCGTGCAAAATAACATAAGTCAAATAATATATTTGTTCTCTACGTAAAATGTTTACAACTACGATAATAATAAATTTATTTGCAGAATCAACAACCGAACTTATAGAAGGCGTTTATGGTGGTTTAAACGCCCAGCTCATCTACGGAACTTTCACAACTCCTCCGAACAGTATATCGGGGAGTGCAGTGTGCGCGTTCAGCATGCAAGACATCGCGGACACATTTGAAGGCACTTTTAAAGAACAGAGCGCTCTCAACTCAAACTGGCTGCCTGTCAACAGTGCGAAGGTACCTCTATGTTTATAATATGTTATAGAACGTCGAATAAATAATTAAAAAGTAAATGGCGTTTTAGACTAGATTTTAATATTCATATTATAACCTCTGTATTTGTTATTTCAAAAGTTAGTAAAAAGGAACCAAAATCACGCCTGACAAATTTACCTTATTTGTGAACTTATAAATTGGCACTATAATCTAATAAAACTTGCTGGTATTTTCCATAAACTAATATAAATAACGAAAAAATTTAGGAAAAAAATAATAATTCTGTGAATACGCTCGCTCTTTTTTGTTTTTTGTTAAGTTTTTTTGGTATTTGGTCATTATATTTGTGTCCAAGATATTGGTTATAATATTCCCCATAATATACTACTTTTACAGGAAGGAAGGAGATAATAATTGTTAGGACTGACACGCTAATTTTATTTTATGGATTATTTTATGTTGTTTCTTTAGGTCCCTGAACCTCGACCAGGAACGTGTCACAACGACTCCAGGCAACTCCCAGATCGAACATTGAATTTCATCAAAACCCATGCCCTTATGGACGAATCGGTGCCAGCGTTCTTTGGTGAACCCATTGTTATACGAACAAGTTTCCAGTAAGCGCTGTCTTAATCATTATTACTATAAAATAGTTGTTGCTTGTTGAAATTTCTTTTTAGCAGCTGGAGACTGGTTATTCCTGAAGCGTGACAAATCAAAATTATAGGAACTTAAAACCATGTGTATGGTAATCCTATACCCAATAACGCAGAGTCGGCAAACCTTTATGTATCAATATAGCATTTTTTATGTAGAAATCATCATATTAATATTATAAATGCGAAAGTGAGTTTATTTGTTTGTTATGCTATCACTCCTAAACCGCTGACTCGATTGTGATGAATTTTGGTGTAGAGATAGATGGTACCCAGGAGACGTAGATAGGCTACCTTTTCCCGCAAAATCTTTATTGGAAGTGGGGTAAATAGAGGGATCAACTTCGCATGAAACTTTTTATTGCGTCATCAGTTTTACAAAATCGATATTAACCTGAGCGAAGCCGCTCATAAAATCTAGTATTTAAATGAGGCCATAGACGTACCGTCAAATAATCATGATATCATGGGAAAATAATAATATTAAATACTATCAACTCAAAACTCTTTATTTAATAAAAAAAAATACATTTTGTAATGTCTGTCTATACGCGTAATTTAAATTAAAGTAACGTGCTAGCTTTTTTAAACAGGTAAATGAGTCTGGTAACGTATTCCATGTTTCCAAAATTTTGTTATTGTCGTTTTTATTTATATTGCTTGTCAATCTAAAATTATTCATCTTCAATAATGTTATTATTATTGCTAATTATTTTTTCAAGAATATATTTTTGTTTTGAGTAAAATTTCCTTATTAGATTTTTTTTTATCAATTCAACTTTCATAATCAACTTTGTGATCTATGGCGTGCCCAACATGTTGTGTCGTGTGACATTGGTTCGCCATCCCTGCAGTAGGATATAAAATCGTACAGCTTGATTACATAATATTATTTTCGCGCTAATCCTGGAACGCTACGCCCAAGCGTGGCGCTACGGTGAATGTATTGGGTAGTTTTAATCCAGTCAGATTCAGTTGTCTTCCGATCCCACCCCACGATTTTATAAAGCCTACCTGTATATGCATTTTATTTCTGGAGTGAAAACTGCTTTATTTTATGGGTATTAAATTAGGCTTAGCTGTCACTCTCGGCAGTATGAAAATATGCTATAATAATAATAAAAATATGATAAAATCAGCTCAAGACGATTAAGGCAGGGAGAGCGTTATTAGTCAAGGGAGTCACTGCTATACTCGCTCAGCGAACGTTTTATAAGGGAGCGTGACGCATAAGTCATATTTAATATCGATATAAACACAGTTTGAGCCGCTCCAATACGTTTTATTTAATACATTTTAGTTGTATTTCGTATTAGTAAACTTGCCTTAAGTTTTTACTTTTATCGTGTGATCATAAGTGCACAACGTTTCTTTACCTATTACTGCAATCTACATAGACATTAAATTCACCTGTTTTTTCTTATTCAGCTATAGATTTACGCAGATCGCAGTAGATCCACAAGTGAAAACGCCTGGAGGAAAAGCGTACGATGTTTTATTCATTGGCACAGGTTAGATTTTTTTATTAATTGTAACAATTACGGGATTAATATGTTGCAGTGTAAAATCGAATTCTATATTTCATCAATAAGTGAATTTAAGGATTTTTTGTGATATGTCGTTTAACTTCGAAAAGCTTCCATGGGGAACCGATCCTAACGTACTTTTTTCATTCAATCATGATTTGGAAGCATTTTTTACCAAGTTACACTATTTACGTAAGTTAATTATACTAAATTCGGACCGAATAATATAGTTAACCTTATATATAGTAAGTGTGCCATGTGTAAGTTCTCAGTTTATGCATAAATCTTAGTTCATTTATTAATTTAATTTTTCTCTTTATGTCAGTGATTCTAAACTGCATATCTTCCACTTTTGATAAACTTATATACTACATATATATTGATTCAATTAGCGTGACGAGGATATGTGAATGGCAAACGCAAATTTTCAAGCCGAACTAAATTTCCTGCCTACAGAAATTTCCTTAGAAAAATAAAGAATTAAGCGGATATCAACTTGTAAGCGTTGGCAGAGGGACGTTGTTTTGTATTATATCTCTTCTCGCAACAGATAATGGTAAAATCATCAAAGCGATCAACGCGGTATCGTACGATTCGAACAAGCGTGCAGTGCCGGTTGTGATCGAAGAACTACAAGCGTTCGCAGCCGGGTCGCCGGTGCGTGCCCTGCGGGTCGCGCGTGCGGGACGCGACGCCGCTAGGCTTATCGCCGTCTCCGATAGGGAAGTGCTTAGTTTGAGACTACATCGGTGCTCTAGCGACAAAATAAGCTCTTGCTCGTAAGTCTATCTTTATTCTTTCAGTCTCTCTCCTTTGTAGTATAGATCAGGCTTGCTCATGAATGATTCACATAATTTTTATATAGTTTATAGATTTTAGCGTTATAGCCATAATCTCACCTGATCTTAAGAGACGATACGGCCCAAGTTGGTAGACACGTTGGTAGTTGGTGGTGTGGAGGGACTGGCTCTCAAGTGTAACTGCCGGAACACAACTATTGATATATGGCGGCAAATTTTCTACTTAATGCTGGTAACTTGCCATGCGGGTATTAGAAAAAGCCCTACCACCATGCTATGGTTTCCTCGCTATGTTTTCCTTCACCGAAAGCTCAAGCTCATTGTAGGTGGAATATAACTCATATCCCGTGCCACGGCGTCCGTACAGTCTACCACCGAGCTATCATTACTTGAGATGATATAAAATCAAAAATCTTTATTCAATTTATTACTAGAAAACATTAAAAGAACGTCAAAATTACCACTGGTTCGGAAAGGAACGCAGTCATCGAGAAGAACCGGCAAAAAACTGGATCAGCATCTTTTTTTTGTTCTTATTGTTATATTTTTTTTAGGTTTATTTTTCACATATTAATTTAATGTGTATTTATAGTAGTTCTTAGCGGATGTACAAAGAACGGTGTCAATTTCAGACATCACGATCGCTCACAATTGAGACACCCTATGAGGTTAATAGCCTTTTGACCTCAAAACCCGTTTGACATTGTTCTTGAACCTACCGTCCGACAATTCACTAATGTGCTTTGGGACTTAATTGTACACTCTATTACCTAAAAAACTGTTATTAGTCTTACTGAGCCTAAAATTATGATTAGAACAACCATCCAACGGTATTTTTCAAAATCAAAAATACTTTATTTATTGTAGACCTTGACTTGACTATTAAGAAACATCCCAGTCATCGAGAAGAACTCAAATTATGAGATCGATTTTATCATTCCTTTAATGTTTACAATTATTCTTTGTATTATTTTTTATATGGAGATACTTTCTGTTGCATTTCATTACTTTCTATTTCATTGTTTGTAAGTAACAACTAATGTATGAAAATAATTATAATGACATTATGCGTTTTTTGGTATGATATATATCATCAATTATTTATTACAGGGAGAGGGATTATACATTATTTAATAAAATAAATAAATCCATTCATCTTACTAAAATTATATATACCTTTTTTATCTAAATTATAAATATCTATTTCAAGGGAATGCGTCGCACTTCAAGACCCGTACTGCGCCTGGGACAAACAAGCCGGTCGATGTCGTGCCTTTTCACACGGTGTAAGCCGATGGCTCGATGAGAATTCCTTCTACCAGAGTGTCAGTACCGGTAGCCACGCCGCCTGTCCACACAGTACGTTTATTCAACAAACACCTTGTACCAGAGAGAACATTCATTTATTCTTGTTGTTTTTGCTCTGACCCTACTTAATTAAGGTCAACACAATAAGTTTTCCTCTTCAAGTCAAAGCTACCAGCTAGTATATAATAAGTATTTGCGAAATTTACACACGAACCTTTCTTCGCAAAGTCTATGTATATCTTTGTCGGTTTTGTATGCTCCAAAATCTGCCCATTTTCATAACATTTGTTTAGTTACTCCTGTCATTATGCATCATAACATAACCTTTTAATTTTTACCTTGAAATATATTTATTTATTATGGTTCCTATTTTTAATGTAAGAGTTATTCCCTTCTTATGGTAGTGTATTAGTATAGCATTTTGGAAGATTTTGCCAACACAAATAGTCAAATTTAGTGAAAGTTTTATATGTATGTCATTGTAATTATCAACAATTGCAGGTAAAGATGCAGGCGCAGTCGGCGGTCTGAGCTCCGGTCTGTATGATGATGCAAGGTCAGAAAATAAAGGAGAGGTCATTAACATCGTACAAGATAAAGACGGGAAAGGGGGGAATAGTAATAGTGAAGGTACATTTATTTACAGATTCTTCTTAATAATTCTATATATCGGCATTTAAAATGCAATGCAGTTAAAGCAGTTGCCTTGCTACGCACGCCACGCCGAGAAGTACTATCGGTTCGAGTACTGTACAGACGAACCACAAATAATTGTTCTAAATTTTTAGTTGTTACATTATGTGCGTAATTGTGATTATCAAGCACTCCTTACACTTAACATTGGTGCAATTGCCCACATAGGAAAACGCAGTAAAATCCAAAACCAACGACCATTGACATATATGAAAAGACGCCACAAAACAAAATAGTAAATCCGAAGAACCGTTAGTCATGCCGTTCTGCAGATATAATACCCCTACTAACTCTTACCCTACCAACTCTATATAATACCCCTCGTATTAAATTAACTGCTCCCAGAGAGATCTCTGGAGATCCAAATATGACAAAACAACAAAGAGTTATGATCCTATAACTAGACTATAACTGGCCCAAATTTTATAGTTTGTTTAGTTTAAAGAATTTTATAGTTTTTTTTTTATTATAATTAGAGTGTAATTTGTTATTGAAATAAAGTCCTAAAATATGTATGCGTCCTTCTTCCCTTTTGTACGCACACTGTTTTGTAACTATTGATTTTTTTTTTATTATAGGTAATTTTAGTTCAAACAGTGATATTGTGTTTTATAGCCGTGTTTGCTGCCACGATACACAAGTTGAAAGAGTCTACTTTGAAGTAATTTTGGAGAAACCCATTGTGTACCTTTTTTCTTTAATTTATATGTATAAAAACAGGACCTGAAGTTCTAGCTGCGGATCCACCACCAGCAGCCTATTCTGTGGAAACCCTAGCGCTGGCAGTAGCTGCAGGTGCCCTGGCAGCACTGGGAGCCGGTTTTGCCGCCGGTTATATTTGTGGAAGAAGATGCAAGAAAGATGAAGACGATAACATGCCCTACCCTGATACGGAATACGAATATTTTGAGCAGAGACAGAATATAAACAGGTTTTTAATTTTTTTTGCAATGAATATTTTACACATTTTTATAATTTTATCTGATTTTAAGTAACGATATGGCCCAAGATACTGAACACGTTAAGCATTGTGGAGAAACTGACTCTCAAGTGCAACTGCTGAAATATACCTATTGGTATTTGTTTGGTAGATTTTTAACTTGAGGATAGTAGCTAACCAGGCGGGCATTAGAAAAAGCCCTATCACTATGCTATGGTTTCATTAAGATGTTTTTGTTCACCGAAAGGTCTAGCTCAGTATAGGTAGCTTCGAACTCACGTGTCTTGACGCGGCGTCCGTACATAGTGCCAACTGAGCTATCATTGCTTCAAAAATGTATTGTAAACAACTGCAGGATCCAAGCTGAGCCGAAGCTGTTGCAACAAGTGGAGGAAGTGACCTACGCGGAGCCGGTGCTGGCGCCACAGCCGAAGCCGGCGTCGCCACGCGCCACGCTGCGCAAGCACCCGCCGTACCACCCGCACCACGAGACCCTCTTCCAGTTCCAGCCCGACGCGTACCGCCGCGACAACTTCGGCACTCTCCGCTCCCATCAGGTTAATGTCAGTTCTTCTCATTTCTACTCTTCTCCTTCACAGCTGTTACCCCTCTAATTTAGATTTTACACACGAGCTCAATCCAAATCTTTATGACAACAATTTTGTAATAGGGCCCATTCAAGTATTACGTAACTCAATTTTTCTCTTAAAACGTTACGATGTGTAACATTGTTCTTTTTTATTTAAATAAAAAACTCAACAGTTAAAATTTCCCAAGTTCGTAATTTTTTTTATTTATGTTCTACGGAGAATCCCTCAACTATTTCTAATCGCATTGCCCAAAGGTTAAGATAAATAAGGTATTTTATTTTAAGGGTTTATTAGTAGAAAAAAGTAAAAAATAGTTAAGACTTTTTGGCAATAATTCTCCTTTGGGTGTTTCGTAACGTTTGAGGAGGGGGAGGTACAGAAAATGTTACGTCGCGGTATGGGGGGGCAGGGAGGGTGAACTATCTCCAAAAATTGCGTTAAGTAATATTTAAAAGGCTACGTATAAATAATTATCTGGTCAGTTAGTGTTTGTCCATTTTTAGTTTGGATACTAGCTATACTAGCTCGTAATTCATGTAGGACAAACACAATAGAGATTAATCGTTTTTTTTAGGTCAAACAATTATGTCGTATAAAAATGTTAGAAATTTTAAAATACTTATTCAATACTTGTTCAATGATCGAATTTGGACTTTATATTTATTTTGCGCCAATTTCTTACTCTGGGAATTTAAACAACAGTCTATATGTTTGAGACTGGCAATATGAATTGAAATAATGAATTCAATTAAATTTATAAATAAATTAATTTAATTTTTCTCCATACAAACTTGCAACAATACCAGACGGCACTCTCTGTACATAAAATATTCTTTAGAAAGGTTCCATAGTTTAGCTTCAAAATAGTGATAGTCGAGTAATGTAGACAGAAGGCAATGTCAATTAAGATTCGATTCCGAACATTTAAGCATCGATTTTTTTAATCCGCATATCGCATATATTTACAACTTCAAATTGCTAACGCTGTTTACAAACCGTAAAAAAATATCATGAACCCGACGAACGCTTTAATAATTTTCTTGTATAGTACAAACATATAAGGAAAAGTAGCGATGTTTAACATAATGTGTTATATGAATACCTAAATAATAACTCTCTTAAAGTTTGACTCTTAAATACCACAAAGATATAGGTACGCCGTTTCTTCGATGTACAAAATATTATCTACAAGTTGTATACTTCAGTTGTTATTAGGTAAAAATGCATTACCGTGCTTTCTAGAATTTACTATGTCATGGCTTTGAAGTATTATTACTTATCGCCGTCCTTGCGTAAGTGGGTATCAATATTTGGAAGCTTTTAACAGCCTGTCGCTACCCATTTCGCTGTCATAATAATAACATTATTGGCATGTTTATTGTTAAATGTATAACTCGCAAGATGATTGAGTAATGTAAGAAAATTAACCAAAACGAAAGAATTAAGTATATGAATGACATAAAATAAAGAAACGTATAGAAGTAAAAGGTCCTTAGCATTTGAGTTTTTGGCAGTTATAACTTTAAAGGGCACACCTGTTGAACATATTGAAATATTTTTCTTAAAGGGTTATTTCAACGTAACGAATTGTTTGCTTTAAGCTTAAAAAAATCCTTTTTAATTAAAATAGCACCATTTGATTTTTGACAGTTATGAATTAAATGTGCAAACCCGTTGAACATATTGGAATATTTTTTTAAAGTTTATTTCAAAGTAACCAATTATTTTGCCTTAAACTTAAAAACTTTGCCTTTTAATTTAAAAATGTCAAAAAGTAAGGTATCTTACTTTTGCGTTTGCTTCTATATGGCTCACATATATAAAACATTAAATACTTCAGGTGAAAACCGTTTTGAATTTACTCAATCGTCTTAACTATTATCATACAAGCACATTGTTCTAACATAATCATTTACATTTTCAAATCATCCATTTTGTTAATTTATATAGCCCCCATTTAATCTCATTGAATAATCATCTGCTTTATTAATCTACTTGAGCTTTATTGAGTGCATATTAATGTTAATCTTTAAAAGAGAATGTATAGGAGGATTATTTAAATGTTCACTTCTAACTTTATTATTTCAATGAAGCTCATGTATTTCTCATCAGCTATTAATCATTAATGTCATTACTAAAGCACGAATATTCACTTTGGCATGTTAGTTAACGCAGGAATATTCGGACCGCAGGGCGATGGCTACCGGCGCGGCAATGACAATGGTTTCTCCACCACGCGTTCAGTAAAGAAAGTGTATCTCTGAGAAACAAGCGGGGCGGATTCGCGCGAACAAATGCATCACCATAAGCATAATACGCACCACCATCATACTTTGGGTAAGTTTTTATCGTAATCACAACTCTAAGCGGGTACTAACCGAAAGCCGCTGGCTCTCAAGTGCGTCTTTTTAGGCGATGCATTTTTAATTTTGTCATATATAAAGTTGGTACAGCTACCATGAAAATTAAAAATAATCCTCTTTTACTTGGTTTTTATTTCCGTAAACAATTATTGTAAGACAACTTAGCTAAGGGTGCATGATTATCGTACTTTATGACAAAATATCTAAGTATAATAAATAAATATAGAACCATAATTGTATTTGTCGTACACGGTGCGTATGTAAAAATGTATCTTTAAAATATTTCTAATGCCTTTTTAAATTGACCTGGTAGTTATAAATCCCATTCTTTACGGACTTCCTGATGGGATCACGCAAACGCATTACCCGGGCTAAAGACCAGGCAAGAGGGGATGTGGTGACTCATCGAGTGCTTATCACCAACACTACCCACTAAAACGCATCACGGCAACACTACAACTCTCCCCTAATGCCAGAATCAGGGGGCAGCTTTCAAACTTCTTCTAAAACTAGTTACTACTACCCTCAAGTTAAAAATCTGCCGTTAATACTTGTAGGTTTACTTCGACAGTTGTACTTGAGAGTCACTCTTTCTAGTTTAGCATGTCAATCTCATATATTTGGCGGCAGATTTTTAACTTGAGGCTGGTAGCTAGCCAGGCGGGATTTTGAAAACAGCCCTACCAGCAATGCCTTCATCACGATGTTTTTCTTCACCAAAAGCTCAAGCTCATTGTAGATGGATTCAAACTCACGTTTCTTGACGCTCCGTTCGTACACACTACCAACTCAGCTATCACCGCTGCTAACTCGAAAACTCAATAATTCGGAACTTTTCGCATTTCCCTTGACATTCGACTTATAGAGATTCCACTGTATATATTTTGTTTATCAGTGTCGCAACGCAGTAGCGG
The DNA here is from genome assembly GCA_039707435.1 of Actias luna. Lineage (NCBI taxonomy): Eukaryota > Metazoa > Arthropoda > Insecta > Lepidoptera > Saturniidae > Actias > Actias luna. The sequence continues at coordinate 6,109,837 of JAZHAC010000006.1, read as the reverse complement.
TTCAGGTTCGACGTCCGGCACCGGCGGGTCATCTTCGTCACCGTCGCCGCCGTCGTCGTCACCGTCGCCGTCCGGCGAGCGTCCCCCCACACCGCCGCCGCCCGCCCCGCAACCCTGCGCGTATATCTACCGGAACTAGCGCTCCGCCCCGTACGACCGTTTCTCGCCTCGCCCTTAAACTAACTGACCTCGGGTCAGTTCCATTATACACTGAGACCACTGTTCCCACAAAAAAAAAAACACTCTCAGTGCTTTGAGTGCTTTAATCCAGAAATTTTACAGCTTGATTAGTTGAATATTGTTATTCAAAGATACCGGCCGTTATAATAAACATGATTAATTTCAAAAAACTGTCCTTATTACAGAGTAACAAATTTTTATAAAATGAAAGTAACTGAAGAATTAAGTGTATTTCATAAATTATAAAAAAAAAACATTCCATTTTAAAAAGTAACCAGTAAAAACGGTATTTTAAATAGTAAATATAAAGAAACGGCTTTTTAGTATACTAATTGACGTCAAACCTTACTACAGTGCTCGCAGTGTATAACAGAACACAGCCGTAATCGAATGCTCGGACGACTCGTTCAAAAACTTTCGAAAATGACATTTCGTGGACTAATCGTGACGTAGACATTCCAAGTTCAACTTTTAAACGTTAAACAGTCACCATTCGAGTGAACGGTGACCGGAGTTCTTACGAGTGTGTTGTTATTGCCGATGACGGCGACCCTAATCTAGTATTATTATATTGTGGATACGACATCGTACAAGAAGGTTGCCTATAGATTTTAAACGTATACTGTATAGTATGTGCACTAATCACTATCCAGTAAAAATGTGACCTCAATTTGACATCACACGCTAGTCATATATGTACATATTACACATGTGATATAATATTGATGTCAGATATAGGTCATGTTTTCATGGGGAGTGAAATTTTAATTCTCGTGAAATTTTAGTGTTGCCACATCAGCATAAAATATGTACACACATTCGTGTAACGTAAAAAATATTTATGCATCTGATGAGCCGACACTTTTTTACGAGAAAAACAATCATCTAAAACGATGGAATGGATATGTTAAGAGAAAAAAATGTATTTTTTTTAAACATGAACCATGTTATCGATTCATGGCGGACGTGAGTTATAGAGTAACAAAATGTAGTTTGTTTAGTATGATATTAAATAGATTACATATTAATTTAGGTAAAAATATAGATTTCTTTGTTGGTAAAACTGTTGATGAATAGATTACTCGTGGAACACGTTGCAGGTTTTTTGGTAACATATTTTAGACACCGATCATAGGTAATCCACATAAAAACAACTTGAAATTGTCATTTACTTTTCAAAGCCATTAAGTATATTTTAAGAATAAACTACTTAATTTCTTAAACTATGAAAATTACCTCCCGCAACGCGTTCACGAGTCGCTTTTATACACCTACCTAATAAATGTAGACTAACGTAACATAAGATGAATTCTCTTATTCTAAAACTATAGTGATACTAAAACTCGACAAAACAACTCTGTCACGACGCGAAATTGTAGATACGCCAAATAAAAAACTCATCCTTCGGAGCGTCGTGTGACTTGAATTTTACATCAAATTTACATCATAGGTGTCACATTTAAGTAAATGTTACACATCAGACGTCAGACGGATGTCAAATATAAGTCACGTGGTTACTGGGATTTGCCTTCGAAGAAATGTTATTACGTCGCTTGTTATCATAATTATTAACACATTAATATATTTATCATGTGACTTGTCTAGTTTCGTCAAGATTATATATATATAATAAATAAAACGATTAAAACCAATTATGAGACATAAAATATAATATAAAAATTATATATTTACTATGTATAAAATGATGTAAAGTTCTATAATACTTATTCATTCATTAAAAAGTGCTTCTTATGGGTGTATTTAGATTATTAGGAGATCGTTTTGATAAGTATTCAATAATGTTATAGATTTAGCAATTATGTATACATAGATTTATACTTATAAGGAGGTACTGTGTTGCCACAATGCCAATTTAGATCGTTGGTGCGCCATTTTGTATAGTTACGAGGTGTAACTGTGATCACTGTGTACATACATGGAAATAACAAATTTCTTCTGATTTCTTCGTTAACGAGATTCGTGAAATGTGGGCCAAAAATTAAATAAACTCTTTCAGTGTCGCTCCGGCTGCTTATTTGTTGTGTATTTGCAAAATATTTATATTTTATAAACGGTAAGCTAGTTTTCACATTGGATCCAGATTGAATATGTCACTGTTCGTTCTCACTACTATTGCTTGTTGTTGACAATTTGAACGTTTGTAAAAAAAGATATGTCAATTCTATTTGTAATGACTTAGTGCCTAAGTATATGTGGCCAGATTGAAAAAATATACATTTCGCGGATTCATTCCCAGCGAGCACGTGACCCATATTTGAAATGACACATAAATTGTGACTTCCACTACTTAATTGATATGTCAAATTGAGGTCATGAGCTCACTGGGTTTTTTTATTTTTCAAAGCTTATAAACTGACAGTAGTTTGCCATTAGATAAGTGACTGCAACTAAGAAAAGTTATTCTAAAAAGTAGTAATTACCTCACAACTCGTAAGCGTTACAAGTCTTACGAGTTATCAGGTAAACATATATTTGTACACCTCAAAAATAAAGGCATTCTCAAAACTGCCTTGATAATACTCATATACAATTTTTCATTTAGTATTCGTAAATACCAAAGATCCCGTTTTTTATTTTATTTTATTAAATAAGTGTATCTAAATTATTTATTTATAAATGCTAATTACCTTAATATGCTTACTTACTAAAATAGTTGTTACTTTTTACAAACGTACCTGCCAATTTTTTAATGTTTTTTTAGTAACTAACCAAAAAGTAATACGCACAGATTAACGATTTAAATTCTTAGTTATTATAATGAATCCAATATAAGTAGATGCTTTTATACAGCTAGTGTTGTTTGAAATATAGGTATTTAGTATTTATTAAAAGACAGTTGAAAATGATAACCCGAATGATGTTTGTACTGATCATTATTAATGGGGCTGTCGTTTTGTAAGAGTTAAATGCATCGTACATGGAGTTGTCTAGTTATACGTACATTTTATAAATGTTATGATAGTGATTGAAATAATGATGGTTATCATTTTCAATCAATAATAACGAAGTAACACGTAATACGTAAGAGAGGCTAGTACTTGTAAATAGCGGATTCCGTATTGTAATTAGTTTTGGTCGAGTAAAATAAAAAAAATTAGTATATAAGAAACATTAGAACTTAAGTGCAAGGAAATAAACATTTTTAAAGTGAATTGTTAAGAATATTTTTTTTTTATTGTATTTCAAAAAATAATATTATTAACCAAATTGAATCGTATGTACCTTTAATACGTTCGATGTGCTGAACAACCTTTTTTATAATCAATAAATTATAATCAACATAGAAAGTTTCTTGTAATAAACATAAAATATTGGTTTCTAATAAATACATGCATATATTGAGAATAATGTACCTTAAATCGTATCGTAATGTAGTTATTATAGACCGCTTTATTTTGTTTTAAAACTCGAAGCCTTAGTGTTAGAGATTGAAGACTTTTATTAACAATAAAAAATAAAAATAAATAACTTACAGATGAATAATTAAAAATGGTCCGTAACTTATACTAAGACATGTAACTTTAAGATACAGCATAAAAAATTTAATCACAAAGCAGATTTAGTTCTTGATTTTACTTTAGTTTCCATACATGTTTTTAATTAATGTAAAATGATTGCTTATTTTAATAAGAAAATTTTGTAAACTCATTATATTTAAATTTCATTATAATTATTATTATTATTAAAATAAAGATTCCTCATAAATACTGCTTTACAAAAATAACCTCTATTCGTTTCTTTTCTGTAAATGACCAATTTATTTTTACTATAAATTGTATCTTATATTTAACAAACATGTGCGATGAAGATAACAAAATGAATAATAATGAAACTATGGGAAGTGCCTAAATAATTTACCTATTTGCAGCTATAGTTCTACCAATGATAGATTACCGTAGATGAGCAGTTTTAAAATACGTTTTAATCTACCAGATCAGATACGATGTGTGTCTATCAGAAATTAGACGCTAGTTTAGTATGTTTCGTCTCTCTATATCCATTTTAAGAAGAGAATTAAGACAAAAACGCTTTTTATTAAAATTCATAACATCTCTGCGAAACTAACAGGGGTTTCTAATAGTGTGCCTTTAGAATCAAATAAATATCTGCCCTTTAGAAACTCGCAAATTAATTTATCCCTATCTCCCAAGTCCCTGATATTCAATAATTAATACAAAAATTCTATCATAAGTTACCCCGAGTATATATAATACTGAATACCGTATAAGATTGCTTTTTAGACACTCCGTCGACCATTATCTATATAATAAGATTTTACTTCATTCGCTGCAAACTATACTTCGTACCTGTCAAGCTACTAGCTTCGTACAGGAACGGCATATAGCGTACATAAAAACGTGAAATATATAATTCATTATCATAAGGCATAGGTTTAAGTAGGAGTTTTATAATTAATACAAAATGCAATTTGCAGTGATAGAACTGTTACACTATATTCGCTGCCCGTATTTATAGAGTGCAATTTTTTTATAACTAGCGACAAATAGATTGTAAATGCATTGATCTGCAAAATATGAAATATTCGGTGCGCCATTTATACGGTGTAATTTTATATTTTACTTATCATTGTTTAATAAAATGTTATCATCATTTTCTCATTAAAATATTATTATTATCTAATATTATGCTAAATATTTTAGCAAAGGATAAAATGTATTCCTTTTCTTTAGTAAATAAAATATTAAAACTCAATTGCTTGTTTTATTTTCCGATTAACATGAATTTACAGGTACTATTATTCCCACCAACAGTACCCGGTTTCTTATAATAAAAGCGAATGTCTATGTTTTTGATATTCGACAGTGTAAAAAAAAGATTTTAAAAAAGATCTTCCAAAGATCAAGTTGTAACTGCTAGTAACAAAGAATTTTATATAAATAAAAGAGTGGAATTTAGTAACGGCATGTAAAGTGCGCGCCTATCTAAATGGATTCTACGTCTTTCATAAATAATATAAGAGTACAAATTATTTATCACAAATAATTAATTTTTATACTTAAAAACATACTGTGATGAACCAAATTTGTAAAAATTTTCAATATATTATAATTATTGGAAATAAATTGCTCTGTTCAATTGTTGATAATATAACTAAAAATATAAATATAAGTTTATTGAAATTGTAGCTGTATTTTATAAAATTAAAAATTCAGAGAACTCCGAAATTAGACTACAAATGGCACTGTGATAGATTTATTAATCTTCGAAAAATGCAGGACAATCGCCTTGTCACCTATTTCTAAATATTTGAAAAATACAGGTATGTATGCAGTTTTTTTGGAATGAATGCGGCTCTATTGCTGTTAAGATTCATTTGAACCAACAGCGATCATATTCCTCGCGCTATTGTTGCAATCAGTCGTATATAATAAAATTTAATCTAAACTAAATTAGACAGACAGCCAACTGATGAAATGAGCGTTATAAGAAATAATTATCCAATTTTACATACATTTATATAACAAAATTGTAACTTGATCAAATTTGAATATTTTCAACAATAATCGGAGTATAATTTAATCCGCAAGAGATCAACAATCCTTTTTAAAAATTTTGTGGCTCTGTTTGTCCCTTTGAACATACAACACTCTGAAACTACCGAACACATTTCGTTCAAATTTGGCAATTCTATGGATTAAATATAACATACTTTTTAATGTCAAAACCGAAGAAGCTCCTTCCAAATACGAAATAAAAGATTTTATATCAACACTAACTGTGCCCGCGACATCGATCACGTGGAACTAAATCTATTCAATAAAGTTTTTTGCCTGTTTTTATAACTTTTCTAATACAGCTTTGCTTCTACTAGTGGTAGCGCGACGTTAAGTAAATAGAAGCCTCTGTGATTGTTCTATGAAATACAACAAAGATTTTTTAATTACACTGGCAGTTCTTAAGATCAGCACATAAAAAAAAAACCATTCCGCTTTATAATATTAATATAGATATCACTCGGATATGTTGGAGGCTGTTTTACAATCAGGTATTGTTAGATAATAAGGAAGTATTCTAATATTTCTTGCCCAGATCTAGCTCGTTTAGTGACGGATTTAGAAGACCACATAATTAGCCTCCAGACTACAAACTTAGCACTGGAGTAGATATCTACGTCTTTTGTTAAGCTTACTGCTTACTTAAGTACTCTAAAATCTCTACCAATATACAGAATGATAATAGATCTAGTTTCCGGCGAATAGTGGATATTTTAAGGGACGTTAAATAAATAAACAGTATCCATAGAACATTAACCTTTATTAGAACAGTATTAGATCACCAATTACAATAAATAAAAATTCCTATTCCATAAAGTTTCTTTTTACAGTATCATAATTTTCAAGTATTAATTTTCTTAAATGCGCATATTTTGTTAACGAGTTGTTCAATGGAAAAGCTATTATATTATTTAGAGAGTCGTATTCGTGGTAATCCGTTACCTCCATCAAATAATCATCGTCTGAGAAGAGATCGACTTCTTTCACTTTTAAAACATTCATATTCACGCATTTGCATTTCATTAAAAATACACATACATCGTGTACAGCTCTGCTCGTTAGGAATTCGCACATATCTGATAAATACGACATCGAGCAGCCGGGATTCTCAAAGATTCTATTCATCACTACCCCGGCCCATTTTAAAAATATATCACGTCTTATTTCCACATTTAACGTCAACCACGGAGCTGGTATTATATAAATATCGTTCACTTTTGTACACCACTTCGGGGCAAATTCGGTAAGAACAATTAAATTTTCATAGAAACCGACACGTTTAATAATGTTTTCTCGTTCCCATTTTACTAACCGTTTGACGAGTTCTTTACTGTCGCCATTAAACATTCTCTGAAAAATAAAAGTATTTTTACTTAATATTAACTATCTCATCGAATTGTGAACACTTAGGGGCAGAGCCGGATTTTCTTCCTAGACAGGACAGGCTTCAAAATCAAGAGTTATATATATTAAAGTTGTTAGCAAAATTAAAATTACACTATTCTAAAAACAGTGAATACATAAACACTGTAAGTTGTAACACACTTGTAGCGTCCTCTATAATTTATATTTCAAAATATTCTCATTTCGTGTTGTATTAATATAAAAAAAAATTTATGTGTGCAGTTCACACACAATGTAAATCAAACGTTCGTAACCCTTTTTTGTTTCACCGAGTTTCAAATCACAATTAAACTAAAGAAATTTTCACTTTTTACGTTAAGTTTTTCTTTGTACATAATTAAATACAATATATATGTAAATACTTCTTTGAAATCGAATTGTTTTCTATGGATTTGTTACCTACTGTTATTTTATTATTCTATATTAATTTCTTTGGTAGTTATGCATTTTTTTGCTACAGTTATAAAAATATAGAATTACGTGGACAGCAGAACGATTAAATAGCTATGTTTCTACAAATTGATTAAACCCCCTCTTTATCCGGGCTTTATTTACTAGTGTACACACAATATAACACAATAAATATTACCTCCAATTCAGCAAACGTAGAACCGTTATCGCCTGTTTGTTTTAAATGCGTTAATATGGCATCATCAGAGTCAATAATGCAAGTCGTCTTCAATCTAGCAGCACTGGAAAATATATTAATTGTAAATATTTACAAGTTTTATTACAAACTGGTGGTCGCTCAAAGATCGAAATTAGACCATAGTTTTCATCGAATCTGAACCGAAGATAGCTCAGTTCGTAGTGTTGAAACCACAGCATGGTGGTAGTGTCTTTTCTAATGGTCGCCTGGCCGGCTACCACACAAGTTAGCAAGTTGAAAATATGTCGCCGAGTACCTATAGGTGCGTTCCGGTAGTTGCACTTGAGAGCCAGTCCCTCCACTAGGCTTAGCGAGATTGTGATTATAATGCTAAACGTTAAATATATTAAAAAATGCCAATAAAATTATAAACTTTCAACAATATAAAAGTCTCCAAAAGCCAATATAATTGTTTGGTATTATTTAGCAACATTTTCATTATTTGGCGACAAATTTGACAACAGACTATTTGACATTAGTAGAACGTATGTTTACAATATACGGTTTAAATTTAGATATTTGAAACACACATATTACTCATAAATTTTAGTTTTCTGTAATTCTTTTCTTTGTAAACAATCAATATGACAAATTTCATACTGCTCCACATGTACGATATTCTAAACAAAGTATTCGCTTTACATATTTTACTATATATAGAGTAGGCAAGCAATCGACATTGACCAATCAATGTAAATAAAGGAATCTCACACATATGTATATAAGAATTCATATACCTATTTTTTGTCATCTAAACAAAAATTAGGAGAATGTATAAGGTTTTTATATAAATAAAACTAACATAATTTCTTTAATAATTCCAGGTAAATCAGCAGCCTACCACCAAACAACAACTCTACATAATTGAAGTATGTTATTTCTAGAAGTATATATACAGCCGAAACCAGACATCGGTTATAATGATGGCAAGACCTCGAAAGAAGACCTTAATAATGTAATAATAATAATAAAAATGTGTATTGCAAAAGCAATACAATAATGACTATCAATACTGTTTCTTCAATGTCGTTATATTCAGTTTGTACTGCATATTAATTTCAATAAATAAAAATTGATAATAGGAAGGAAAATAGTTCATCACAATGACAGTATTCATACCACCAATTATCCTATTGTTAGAAAAACTCAGAAGCTTAATAGTTTTAGAATGAAAATTAATTCAATAATAATGATAAGATTAGAGACATGATGTAGCAGAGAGAGGATAACTACGAGACTTTCGACACGGATGTAGGCTGTGTAGGATGTGTTTTCTCTCCCTCTCTGTCCAGTATAAATAATTCCCGATAATTATTCACAGCATTAATACAAAAAGATATATATTAATCGGTGTTATAAACTACCCTGCTATAACTATATTCCTAACACTATGTTCTTTTCTAAATGGTAAAAGTTAATATTTGCCCATACCTGGATATCGCATTAAAGTACTCGTCATAATCTATAGTATCCTGGTATAAATCAGAGATTTTTTTCATATCACAGTTACTCTTCCAGCCTAGAGCTCCTGATTTTAACTTATATTTTGTTTCTATATCGATAACATTTAATTGTTCTTCTTGAATAATAGATGTCCCCGAACAATCAATAATCACAGGAATACTTGATGAGAAAATTTCTATTAAATTATTTGCCTGTATTTCTAATAACAGACAATTCACTTCCGATGACCCCTTACAATTTGCATCAAGAAGTTCCGAGTCTATAATATTAGCTAAATTATCAACAAATTCTGAATTAAGCCTATTGATCCATTTCCTTTGATAACTCATTGATATTTTATACGTCGTCATAACCATATCTTCTACTCGAAATTTGTGCATCAAGTTATTTAAAGTTTTTTCTTTCGCAGCAATGGCACCACATTTTCGAAGCTGATCAAGTGCAACTCGTAAAGATACTTCTGGATACTGTTTAAATATAGAGTATATTAAGTTGCCAATTTTTGGTACAAGGTCGTTATTGAATGATAAAAGCGTTGTTAAAATTATAGTTTCTTTTAAAAGGGCATGTTCCGCATCCTTATAAATGTTGCACAATTTGTTTGCTGTTGATAAATTTATCGTGAATTTATCATGAAAATCTTCAATATTTGTAGCGACGCATGAAATTCTTTCGTTTACGAACTTTTTACGTGCTATTTGTGATAAAATCCATACTAATTCTATCATAGGCAATCTAGCTTCGTTAATGTATTTAGTCATGTTACCCGGATAACGCATCTTAATCTTCTTTAAAAGACCCTCATACTTTTGTACCAAGTTACGTTTTCGCCTTATTTCATTCAATACACACTCTTTCTCGTGTTGAAGAGTAGAATTGGGTTCCAAATATACTGCCCGTCTGTGACATATAATTTTCGTCTTATTAGGATCATTAGCAGAAAGCAAATCTTTGGCTACTAAATTTCTGATAGTTAGGCATCCAGGCTGAGATACAGGACTCATAATAGAAATAGCAGCTTTGCACAATGTTATAATTTTATCCTCCTCTTTAGTCCACCTTATTGTATTAGTATCACAAAATCTCTTTCTTATTTTTTTAACAGATGTGTCCACTTTCTTTGCGATCGTTTTTATATTAGCTTTCTTTTTTCTTTTAGTTTTTTGCTTTTTATTTTCTAACTTCGGAAGCTTTATTAGTTTCTTCTGTGTTTTAGCTATCTTCATATACATAGCATTCCATAGATATGGTAATTCCATAAAAAAGCTGGAATCAAATCCGCAAGGCCCCAGACCATCACAATACCGTTCTCCGTTATCTAAACTTTGCGCTTCGTTTGGCATTCTTAATGGTGGCATCAACTTTTTACGTTCTCGTTTGGCTATTTGTATTTTCGTATTTATACTGATATTATATACTGTGTTCCAATAATTCTTTACATCATCAAAAGTTTCAAAGTAAAATGATTTTTCAAGGGCTTTTATATCAGTATTTGGTCGAGGCCAAATGCCTGTAGTATCTACTATGTTAGAATGTCGATTGACATATAATAAAAATGTAGTGAGACCGCAATTGCTGTGATCAGCAGTTTGCACTGCCGATTGATAAATTAATTGAACAAGACCCAACATAGCTAGCACCTTTAAATTAAATCTGATTGTAATATGAAATCCTCTGCATTCTAATAAAATTTTATGTAATTTAGGTGGTGCATCTTTAAGTTTTAAATGGAGTACATTATCATCAAAATCTAATTCATTAATACCAATGCTATTGATGTTACTTATGTTACCCACTACAAATTCTATCGTTAATTCTGGAATGATATCAACAACTGATAGAAATCCTTGAGGTAAATCATGTGATTCAGACTTTATGGGTTTAAAATAAGCGAACATCATAAGAAACTCATGGAGCTTTTGTATTTTCATATATCTTGGCAGAGCTAACTGTGTTAAAGATACTGCTGGACTGGATTCTCTTTTAACTGTAACCTTTGTATTACTTGCTGCTCTAATACTAATTTCTTTATATTTAGCCTTTATTAAAGGGTCAGTAGCCTTGATATGAGGAGCACAAATAAAATTGGAATACCGATGTTGAAAACCTGGCCACTTCACCTTATACATTCTTAAGTGGCCAGTATTGACAAGTTTTTGTAAAAAAGATTTAAGACATTTAGCATCTAATTTAGGTTCACCCGTTTCAAAAGCAACCAAATTACTTAACGATTGATAACCACAGACGCAAAGTCTTTCTTTAACCACTTTTAAAAGCCCATTAGCAAATTTAAGCTGTCTTAATGACAGATTTTTGTCAGTATGTTGTAAAGATTTGAGTTTCATATTTTCAAATCCAGAAAGTACTTTTATTTCAGTCACATAACTTTGTAAATTATCTGATTTAGATCCATTATTACTATCCATATCAATATCATTTTCTGTTTTTATTATAGACTGAGTTGTTTCCATAGGTGTGCCCACATTGACTTCTGTGACTACATCAGAATGACTTTCGTTCAAATTAATATTATCATTTAAATATTCCAAAAACTTTTTCTTTTCTTCTGCATATGTTTTACCAATTTTACCAGTGCTTGCCACCGCTATATATCTGAAACATTAATAAAATAAATATATAAAAGCTGAGATTCTGGTCTACTGTGTAGTAAGGAAGATTAGTATTACCTCGCAGTTCTTTGTCTACCCTTATCTTCTAAAAATTCCCTTACTAAGTGTTTTAATCGAAATATCCTACAAATAGTTCTACATGTGTAGAATTCTATTCCTAAAAGTTGTGACAACTCAACTTGTGTCAGCCCTTTGAGACCAGCATTCATAAACTGTTCATAAGCTTGTCTTAATAAATGAACTCCAACTTTATATTGACATTTCAGTGGTATTTCATTACTTTCATCATCAGATGATGCTGATTCATCACTTTTAGTTGATAAACAAATAAATCGTCGTTTCATAGCCTCATTTTTCTTTTCTTCTTTAACAAGTTTCTCTTCCTAAAACATTGAAATTACTAAGATTTTAAAAGTAGCAGCACTTTGAGAGTTAAAATTTATTTGATTACTTACAAATTTGAAAATATTGACTGTTTTTCTTAGTTTTTTGCTCTGCGGTTGAGTTAACATCCCTTGTTTAATCATGATCTCAGTTCTTTCACAATAATCAGGTTTCTTTGATAGATAATCAACAATGTTATGTAATACTCCCACTTTAGGCATACTGAGAATCTTAGGTTGATGGAATCTTTTCAGCCTTAATAGTAAGCTTTTAATACCTCTATTATTCAATATTTGAGTTACATACTGAACTCTTATTAAATCAAGGTCTTGTAGTTGTTTTCTATTATAGAATAAAGTCTTAGGTTCTTTGATAACTTTTGTTATATTTGTTTTACCCACTGTCATTTGTCCCTGTGAAAGAGGTTTTTTTTAATATGTAAGGTGTCTCATAAAAAATATAATTGAAAGTAAAGTTGAAATCTGACACAAAAACATTAGTTATAACAACTAAATGACAAGTTCCCGAACAATTCACCCTGATAATTTCCAAAAAAGAGTATTGCTTGTAAGAACTATCGAATACAGCATCCAAGTTTTAGGTACCTTATAAGTCACTAATGTCTTTACATCCAGTTTCACACTCTATATATCAGTTTGTTTGTTGCAGTTTAATGAAACAAAGCCAATTCATGCATATAAGAATGTGAAATCATAATTTATCTGATAAGGAAAACAAAATAAAATTGTTCTGTAAAGTATGATTCTTACATATGCTCAAATATACTAACATTTTCCCTTGACTTTCCAACCAACTCCAATATGCAGTAGTTTACCGGTGTTAAATTATTTAAGTAAAGTAAAGGTGCATGATTTGCTAAGGCCCGCCATCTTTCTTCAATTGATGCTACCAAAACTAAAGTATCCCCATATTCATCCAAAAGCTTGGTATAAGAGAGCTGATATAACTCTTTATAGGATATCAACAACCTTGAAGAATAATATTTGCATGATCCATACTCATTTTCTATAGGATGATATTCATAGGGACCATCTAAATAGTGATCCTGCAATTAGAAATAGTTAAGTACAATTACAAAGTGTAGTTTAATATTCATACAAATTTATATCTTAACTCTATCATTATAAATAAAAAAGAAACATTGTATCAAATATTTTTGAAGTAAAACATCTTATGGGAGGGCTTTAAATTTTGATTTGCATCCTTTTTTGTCCAACACTTGTTCAGTTATACTTGGATTGATCCAGGGATCTAAGGGAGTGAGAGAGATATAATAATGTTTCACTTCTGCTGTGTAGTCTAAATAAATATACCAAACCAAACTACATATAAAACATATTGTTAAGTTACAAACATACACAAGAGAATGAAACTACTCTTAAAGTTTAATCTTATTAGATTTAATTAACTTTGACAAGCATTTTATAAATAAGTAGATTTCTGTAGCAAGAATTAGGATACAGAATGTTAATAGGATGGCGAATAGAAGATAAAATTTAAGAAATTGAAGGAACAAAACATATAGTTGTAAACTTGTAAGTGGAGTTTTTCTTTAGTAAATATTGATCAAAGGATGATATGTAACAAACTCCAAGTTAAAACCAATATATTCCTTAACTTAAGTACATTTTTTATCATTTTGCACACTATTAATAAACAGTATGTCATTATAGCCTAGTATGTGTTAGTGACACACAATTTTAGAATTTTATTATCTATATCTATATTAATATTATAAAGACAAATAGTTTGTTTATTGGACCACTCTAATCTTAGAAACTACCAGTTTAAAAAAATATTTCATAGAGCAATCATTGAAGAAGGTTTTAGGCTATTTAACATCACGCTACCACCAGTAGGAGCAAAGCTATATTGAAACAAGTTACAAAAACGGGCAAAATTAATGAAATATGTTTAGTTCCGCGAGAACGAAGTTAAATATATGTGTATATAATAATGAACTTACGGGATCCGTTAAATGTCCACTATTTGTGTCAATTATAGTAAATCTATCAAAAATTTCCACTTTTGTGATTGGTTGCGGTAGTTTATATAGTTCAACAGACTTTAAATTTACGATATAATTCCAAAATCGATCTTTCATTTTATCAGTAACCGGTGATAATATTCTTTTCTCAACTCTTCTCCATAGTAGATCGAATGTTATTCCTTCTAGACCTTCCAAAGCAATTTCATCTAATATAATTTGCTTATAATCAAAATAAAAAGGCTTAAGTTTATTATTAAACATTTTTACACAAAATTATATTACTAATTTTAATAAATATACAAATATAAAACACATGCTTTAGTGAAGTTTTCTTTTTTTTTGTAGTTTTCCCTTTTATTTGTAAAAGGAAAAGGTAAAGATATCTAGATTATGCAGCCAAACGCGAAGACTCCTTCTCGAAACACTATTTTTTTTAATTTATTGATAATAATAGATACAAAGTCTCCTCAGTTATACACAGTTAAAAATATCAATCTCAACATACATCTTCTCTGGTAGTATTGCCATCAGAGACCAGTAAAAAAATCGTTTCCATGGTCATTCAATCAAAATTTATGTTGCAATCTTTTAAAAGTTACATGTTTCCTGCACAAGCTACATATTTGCTTCTTTTAGTACCTCTAGTAAAGCCATTTTACGGACTATGAACGGTCAACGGAGATTGAAAAAAGGAAAAACTCAACATCGTATTTTATTTATTCATATTGAGTAGACAATAGTCAATAGTCAGCATAACAACAGACATTTAATATATTAGTAACTGCCTTCCAATATAGTAACTATTACATTATGTAATACATTTCCAGTTCCATATTCTGATTATCACTATATTTGTTCATGTTCAATCTTTATGCAAAGTATTTTATAAGCAATACTACTGATAAATTCAAACTCTGATTTATGTATGACTAGCTGACCAAACAGACGTTGTCCTGTCATAACTGTAATAAATATAATTCAAAAACATAGTATAATCACTATTGAAATGCTCTATGACAACTGACAGTTATGTAAAATAATATTGGCGTTAAGTTTTTATAAATTTTCGTAAACTTAATAAAATTCCACTCAATTTCCTTAACTTTTTATTTCATACGAACCTTCTCCTGATAACAATTGACACAACAAAAAAAGAATTAGCGAAATTGTTCCATCCGTTCACGCGTGATACGATGAACAAGAGAAATAAAGATTCATTTATGTATATATTAAAATGAGAAATGAAAACACTGCCGTTTTCAAACATATTATGCGTTGAAATAAATGTGAGATTCGATATGTAAAACATTTTACATTATAATTGAACTTGTTAGAAAAACGAGAGGTTTTCAATGCCGAAAGAAAGGCAAACGTTAGCACCCTTGTCTTTTATAAAAATTACTATCAAATTCGCGTGCAACAATCACCGCTGCAGAAAACTACTTATTTGGTATAATGTCGTAATCTTAAATCTGAAAAATAATTATAAATGCATTTTGCCGTTATTGCTTACTGCTCACAGTTATAAGCGTGATTGAAAGAGTTGCTGTTATCACTTGTGCTTATCTTTTGTCATCTGGTTCGATTATTACTGGCAGTTTTGCTTTTCTGTAATATGAGTGTCGACCCTGTTTTTGTCTAATGAAAGCTTTAAAGGGACTTTCATCTGATGGAAGAATCAACTCTGCTTGCCTCTGATAGTAAATTTTTAATCATTCTGTTCCTGAGACAGTTTCTGCTGAACTAAAAAAACTGTGATAGTTGCACCTTGACTTTGACTTAATAATATTTTTCTTTTTAGTGGGTATTATGTATTTTGAAAGGAAGACCGTAATTAATTTTTCACCACAATTATAAAAAATATTTCTATAATACTAGTGAAACAAATGGTGATACCTAGCGAATAGTACCTTGTTTTCGTAAGTAACGTTTTTATAAATACTATTTACGGATATACCTCTTAAATTAATACCGGGTATGCAGCAAGATTTCTATGTGAATCTAGACTGGGCAGAACCAGTAATACTTACTAAAACCTCCATAGTAACCTATCTACTATCTTAGTACAAGGCTCTGTACCATGACAGCAAAGGGGAGAATTTGCCTTAAAGACGTTGCTGTATTGTGATACAGCAACAGTTGGAAGTAGATACTGAAGGTTCGAGTCTCGCACGTCCCACACAGGACAGTTATTTGTGTAATCCACAAATAATTATTTTTTCTGTAACTGGTTGTTTCATTGTGGTTATAAACTCCTCCGAATTGACGAATAAGGCAGATGTCATTATAAAAAACTAAGAAATTATAATAACAGAAAAAAAAACTTGCCATCAGAGACTCTGATCAGATACGACCAGAGACGAGTAAAAATTAAAATTAAGTCTGTATTGTCCTATTGACCAATTATTCCTCTTGAAGTATTGACCGTGTTAGAAAAGTTACCAGAGCAATGAAAGTCATTTAAATTGTTTTTTTTTTTTTGTGTGTATTGTAGAAGTGTAGTTGATAAACCATTCGCCATCAAATAACTTATATTGTATTGATATTGAAAATCCGAATCATCTTTACGTGACAAATTTCATCCAGATCTGAATTTTTAATCGTTATCCAGATTATTTTATTATCACTAAATTTTTTTTTAATCGTAAGCTTCTTAAGACGCGTCGAACACTTTTTGGGTAAACAAAAATTATGGAACTCGCACCATCGTCACCGAGCGCTTTCCATTTATGTAGACTTTATGCAGATTATTAATTACGAACTTGTTGTATATAAATGCTCGGTCGATCGGCGATTGACGTGCGACTTAATAGTCACGCGTAAACAAGGTCGTAGGTTCTAAACCTCAATATATAGTTACGAGGTTTTCTTTTTTTTTTACATTCTTTTATATAATATAGTCTTCACTTCTATCGGCAGTCTTCATGACGACATGCTTTTGCTCTCTTGTTAAGTTTTGTTTTAATTTCGTACTTATTTCAAATTTTTTTAATAGAGCGACCGATAACCATTTTGAAAAATACAATAGAACCTCTATAACACAAACCTCGATAAAGTAAAAATCCCTGTAATTTATAAAAATAATCGGCTCCTTTCCCCTCAGAACCCATTTTCGTTTTTTACTTAAACCACCTTTATTACTTAAAATACGCACCCTCTTTAACTTTAAGTAATAATTTCAGTATTAGCCCTTAGTTACTTAAACAATTGTTTCAAGAACCTTTATAACATAAACTGTCTGCCAATTATGCAGGAGTACAAACCAAAAAAAATATTATAATTTATTGCTTGCACATATTTACAAGTTCATTTGTTGAAACAATAAACAAGTATAGAATCACATATTGTTTCTTTGAAATCTCAAAAAAGCTGTATTTGCCGTGGTTAGGACACTGGCTTACTTTGATCATTAGTTGTAGATCACTGTCCAGGAACCTATGCTGTGTGATAAAAGTGCCCTAAGTAAAATGAGTTAAAAACAAAAAATTAACAAAAGTAACATACGCTGATAAACTAAAAGCGATAGAAGCATTCAAAAGTGGATTAAAAAGGAAAGGTAAACTTAAAAAAAAAAAGTTTTATTTTTATATAACATTTGCATGTATTTTATTTTACCACTTCTTCTGGCGTATTCGTGTAAAAATAGGAATTGTATATTAACTTATCGATCATTCTCTAACATAAAACTTTTATAAATGAAAACTATAATTTAAAGTATTTTGATTTTCTTGGTTTTTAGCTTAACGAGGTTCTGCTATACCTAATTATCTAGCATTGTCTAGCATTACCATCTTGCCATCATGTTGCTATATCTTGCAATGTGTGCAGATAATTATCAAATAAATATACTATCGAGTAACGTTTACTCTACTATTTTTTGTTATCGTGTTAATCAAGTTTCAATCTCTATTACCAAAATTGTTTTTATTATATACTTTATTTTAAAATATTTGATGCATAAATTATACTGAACAGACAGAAGCATGCATCATACAGAATATGATACTATATAGACTTGATGGGGCTGCAGACAAAAGGGCTCGTGCAAGTAATACAAACTAATTTCTATTATCATTTTCGATAATTATTTTGTAGAGTAGAGTGGTTTATACATTTGTAACATTTCTTTTTAAATTTAAAACAGTACCTAAATAATATTAAAATCAGAAAATCGATTACTATTAGATTTGTCTATGAATATAATAATTGTTATTTCCATCTAGCAATAAATCATAGGGTTAAAAAAATAAGTAGGGCAATCCAAATTCCGCCATTTTTTCTTAGTGAAGGCAGATTTTATAAATTGTCAGGCTGGAGGACGAAGAGTATTTTGTAAAAAGTGTGTCATTATATTTAATTTCTCGTAGCAAAAACTATTATTTGAAAAAATCCTAGTATAATAGTGTGGTTTTATTTATTACTAACGTTTGTATGTAGTGCTATTTCCCCATCATAAAATTTGCTCATTGGTGTGTGGCTTTAGCTAATTCGATGGCTATGATGTCGAAGTTGTAATCAATCGTGTCGCTTGAGATTCACCCAAACGGGATACTGAATCGAGGGAGTGAAGCGACACCTTTAGAAATGAGCAGGCCTCAAGGCGGACGTATACAAGTCCCGGATGACCTTAGAGAGATCTTATTGGAATTCACCATAAGTTATCTACTGGAACAGCCCGGGGATGTGATTAATTACGCGGTTGAGTTCTTCACAAGGTTACAGAACAACAGGACTACGACCATCGTGCGCGGACCTACAGCCGGCACACCCGATGAGTCTATTATATCAGATGAGGAAGGTATACATTTATTCATACATTACTTAACTATCCTTACGGTATCGTACTGACGGCTACATCGAGGTGGGTCTTAAGTCTGCCTTACTATGACAAATATAAAATTATATAAAAGTAAAACATATATTTCATAAAATCAATTAATAAGTTAATTTTTCCTAGCTTAGCTTGTGGCTGCTTAATATTCCATTGTAAAATTGATGATATTGCAAGTAGTTCCTTATAAGATTTCTTGCTACCTAAACAATTTATGTAAATTTGTAAATCAATCTTGCATTTAATATTATAATGCTATTTAGTCATAAAGGGCAGAATTTTATGAACTGGATGTAGTTTGCTATATTGCCACTATTTACCTAGCTCATAAGTTCAAAGTAGAGATAGTATATTCATGATTGCACATAAATTGTTCGTTAAGTTGCTTAGTAATCAGAAAAATATACATTTAATTTTTATCTAATCATTCCTACAATTTACATTATCCTATAATGTGACCAAATAAATAATGTTTTTTAACTATAATATGTATATCAGAATAAATTCTAAGAGTACAATTCTGAGCTTTACCTAAGTTACTACTGTTCATTATTTACTAAGTATAATGACCTAATTTATCTGTAGCAAATGTATTACAGCAGGGAATGTTATGAAACTAAACATTATATATATAGATTTCATTGAAACTAGAATG
This sequence comes from Actias luna, assembly GCA_039707435.1. Taxonomy (NCBI): domain Eukaryota; kingdom Metazoa; phylum Arthropoda; class Insecta; order Lepidoptera; family Saturniidae; genus Actias; species Actias luna. The sequence continues at coordinate 6,090,092 of JAZHAC010000006.1, read as the reverse complement.
AATGTGTATTTTTATACACTACTCGAGATTCAAAATTTGAATTAGAATTGTTTTACTTTAATGTTTCTTTCTAAAATACAAGGTCATTTGTGAAGCATAATTATATACACAATATATATGAGTGTTAAGATGTATTGAATATTTAAAAAACAATGCTGCAATTATATAGATATAAAAGAATGTTTTCATATTATATTATATAAGCTCATTGCTTTAAATATAATATTGTTGATGAAGAATATTTAAAAATACTCTTCTTCTCAGGGCATTCAGTAGTAATCATTCGATTTGTTGGCATAGTGCCATTTCAGTTTCAATGATATAACATAATTTTCATTTTAAATAATAATTTTAAAGGAATACTTCACTGGTGCCAAGTAAATAGATATAAATTAATATGATTTGTGTTGAAATATGTATATTAGTGAACTATATAAAAAACAAAATATTTAAATACAAAAATTTCAGTTCCTCATAAGTGAATAATAAGTTATTTCTAGAAGAGTCATTTTGTTATTTAAATTTAACCTTAAGTTTACATCGGATAGAAATAGATACAAGGATAGAAACTCCAATTGTACTTTACAAATTTAAGATAATGGATGTGCTACATTTCAAAAGATACTGATTTAAAGATGACTCTTTGTAATAGTTAATAGTTATTCTGTGTAACTTAATATTATTTTTTTCTTTAAAGATAAAACAATGTAACTTTAAATTATTCTTCAAAGTCTTATTTTTAATTATAATACCAAATATGATTTATCAAGTACTGTTTTTTAAAAATCAATATTATGAGGCTTCCTAACTTTTGAAATGAATAAACAAATATTGAGGATGGTATCTTTAATATAATAAAGTGTTTAAGGTTTGATAAGAAATGTTGAAACAGAGTTATAAGATTAACTGTATTTAATAATACTATGTACATAGTTTATTATGCAAACACATTAAAATTAATCTATTGTCTACATTTTGATTGTAGGAAATTTAATTTAATGTCTGTTATTTGAGTAATTTGTTTTAAAATATCCTATAGGTTTCCTCATAAGTAAATTTGTGGCTTTTTACTTTTCACATAGAACATTTGAGAGATATAAAGGTATATACGACTATCCTAAGTGTGTTCAGAAGCGAAATAAGAGATATTTACTTTGACTAAATTTTATTAACAGAAATGGTTCTAATTATTGATTATTGAATATAATTACTACAAATAATATTATTGTATTAATTATTATCTTATGAATTTAATGAATAATGATATTTTTATAGTAGAGAAAAATAGTATTATTGCTTTGTATCTCTTATTTCTTGGCATACTTTTTGGTCAATTCTTAAGATTAAATAATCCTCTAAGGTAAACATGAATATTGTTAAATCATTATTAAGATTTTTAACATAAAGTAAGATAATACATAATTTATAAGAGAATTGAGTTTATACATTATCATGGAATTTATGTTGCTCATATATAAACATATCAAAATTAATCTATAACTTGCACTGAATTTTAATGTAGTTGTTATAAAAAACAATGATACTTTAAAGGTATAAAACTGCAAGTGCATCAAAAACATTTTTTATTAGATTTACCACTAACAGCTTGAAAGAATTCGACAAACTAATACCAGTTTTACACAAAAACGTGTTTGCCGAGATATAAATTTACAATGTTTACTACATGCTGATCCTATTTGTGTTTGTTTTTCTAACGCTTTGAAGTTGTGTGATGATGAGATTGGCTTATTTTTTCACGTCCGCGGCTGAGTTTAGCTATGTGAACTGAACCAGATGTTAGCGTTTCTTACGCACATATTACTTATTATTAGCTGGGCCTATGTAATGACAGGTATCATACCATATACAAAGAAGGGCTGATATAATGCTAACCATACATGAGTTTTATGAACAGAAGAAATCTTTAATACTTTCTTTTTCAATTACGAAATAAGATCGATTGAAACTTGCTTTAAATAGGAAAATTACAATGGATTTACCTAAATGAAACAATTACTTCAATTCTTTAAACGGCTATTTGTAAATAGTTATCGATACGACGTCATTGTAGCCACTATACCTTCGTGAATTATTACCTCAAGAACGTGGCTTAAATGTAGATTACATTCTTGTAGTAAAATTACTTAATAGCAAATTTTACGTAATAGGATTATGAATATATACGATTCCATTACGTCAGTTATGAATTTAGTTGTCATGTAAGTCGGTAGCTACGATTCACCATATTTCGAATTGTCTGATGGCGCACAATCTTATCTATACCAAGTAAGATAGTGTCATAGAAAATGAATGCAGGTAGTCGTGAAAAGTTGGAAGTTATTAATAACAATTAAATATTTGGTCTTTACTTATCTATACAAATAAATAAAATTGAAGTGTCTATTTGTAATGTTAAAATAACAGCTTTTTACTAAATGCATATAAGATATATATTATTATTTAAAAAAAAAAAAAATGTTTGTATGTCTCTTTGTTCCTATTAATCTCTGAAATGGCTAGACCTAGTTTGACGGGACTTTCGCTTGCAGATAGCTGATGTTATAAGGAGTAACATATATTATAGAAAAAAATTATAAAAAATTATTAGTTACACGCGAACGAAGAACGTACGATAATTAATTTTGAAATACCAGTTACTAAACGCAAAAGTGTTATTGAATCTATTTTATATTTTAATTTATCAAGGACGCAATTTGTTGCACTTAATGTATACATGAACTACTGTACTGGAATAATAATTAAACACATTGACACAGTTAATACTTTCACGTATGGCAACAACTAAGCATACTTACGAGCATGTGTATTTTAACTGCAAATCGGATATTATAATAAATATATTATGTGTGTAGTCCACATTCGACCTTAAATATCTGGGCATATCTAATAAATACACTTGACAAAGATTGCTCTAGTTTAGCTCGAAACCAGTTTACTATTATGTTGTTAAGTCAATGTCACATAAAGTGAACATAAGAAAATAAATTAATGCATAACCAAGGGCCGGCAACTGTGATTTATATTAATACTGCAAAAGATAGGAAATCGAAAACTGTTTTATGTATTCTAATTCGTGATATATTTCGATTCCCATGAACGATAAAACAATGTAGTTTTTTCTATATATACAGTTAGGGTTTAGTTAGCGTTATGGCCACAATCTCATCTGATGTAGACGATGTGGTTCAAGATGGTGGACATCTGATGTCAGACACACGGACTGACTCTTAACTGCAACTTTCGGAACACACTTATAGTTATTTGGCGGCAGTAATTCAACTTGAGGGTGGTAGCTAGCCAGGCAGGCGTTAGAAAACCCCCTACCATCATGCTATGGTTTCATCACCATATTTGCCTTCACCGAAAGCTCGCTCATTGTAGGTGGATTCGAACTCGCGTTCCATGACGCGGCGTCCATTAACAGTACCAACTGACCGATCATCGCTTCAAAATTCAAAGTTTGAATACGTGTGTTTTACTTTATAATGTATATAATAATAAGTACGTGCATGCATAGGTTTATATGGAAGGAATGCCATTTAATATAATTCAGATCTTGGTTAAAATTCTTAAAAACTCTCAAAAGATCAATCTTGGAAGTTACATATTTGCCGAAACCAAGTGTAGAGGAACGTCTATAAGGAATTTTCTAATAAATCACGAATAAATAGCTCGAGGCGAATTACACAAACATCTATACTAACGCCTATACTTATGAGTGTGTTTACACGTAAAACAAATTTTACGAATAAATCAAGCGCTCGGATGCTGGTTCGTTTCATGACATTGATACACGCGTCATATAACATTTTTGCTTACGTGATGTGCGTCACGCATTGATACGCGATTTTAGATTCTTTTAAACCTACGTTTATATAGATGATCGATTACAGTTTGCCTGATTTTATATGTTACATGATAAGTAACATTTTATCACTACCAATTTTCAATATAAATAATTACCATTTTATTTTAGGGTACATTAGCCGTAACTATAATTGCAATCTAATAAGCCGATATTAATGCAAAAGATGCCATTTATCCCATACCAAGACTCTTCGCACTCTTACATGATACCTACCTAACTGCCAAATTTTGCTTATGAATATTTTTTTCTATATTACAATCACATTTTACCCTTTTAAGAGTATTTTGGAAAGCAAATATGCATAGGTATTCCTTTATTATTAATTATAAACAATTCTTCTCTAAAGTTTGAGGCAAATCGGATGATGCAATAAAAAGTTTCATACGAAATGTATCCCTCTCTTTACCCCACTCTCAGTAAGTTTTTCGCGAGAAAAAGTAGCCTATCATCGTCTCCAAGGTCTCGTCTATATCCATTCCAATATTAATCATACTCGATTCAGCGGTGTAGGCGTGAAAGTGTAACAAACAAACACTTTCGCGTTTATAATATTAAGTAATCTTATAAAAATATTAATCTGTAATGTTCTGTGTGTTAGAAGTGCCAGTGGCACGTTTCAACAACCGGCGCAAGTCGGTATTCGCGGAAACGTATGATCCCGAGGAAGATGACTCGGACGAAGGTGCGCCCGCCGTGTTCCCGAAATCGGACGCACAGCGGTCCCGACTGGCTGAAGCGGTGCGAGGCATACTCTTGTTCCGCTCGCTAGATGCTCAACAGATGCAGCAGGTTTGTCTGTCACTATATTTACTTCTTCATCGTATCAGTACAAATTGTATTAAGAAATACGCCAGTGTCGTGGTGAAAAGATAGGCCTGTCAGTGAAGTGGAAACCAAACCTGGTAGCCCAGGATGCGCCTGACGTCCTCTGGTATTGTCTGGTTTATATTTACTTTAAACTTTTTTAATTCCTAACATACCGTATTGACTTACCATGAACCTTAAATATGTAACAGGTTGCTCATTAGCTCTACCAACATCATCAGTCGTTTATTAAATATCAATGTATATAGTTTATCAGTTATTTAAATACTTATAATAGAATCCATATTATTATTAAAATATATATAACAATATAGAATTAAATCTAAGTTTAATATAGTCTATAATATTCCGGAATAATGTATAAGTTGACAATTATTAACCACTTTTTTAAGCCTGGGATTAGAATTTATGGAATATTTCCTTATAACAAACAAACTTTACCGTTTTATAATAGTATGTTGTATACCTGTAATCAATAGTAAATAAATCGAAAATAAAAGAAATTAAAAAATTCTTTGTTACTATTTTTCCTTTGATTATCTTATAAATTTTAGAAATTCAAAGAGAGAAATAAATTACAAATGTTTTTAGCAAAATAATCTTTCCCACAAACCATTTTTAAATTTACCTTGCAGGCATTTAGCTACGGCATTGCAATCTAAAATTAATATCAAACATGCAAAAAAAAATTTTAACTTGGTGTTAACCCGACACGAGCAACTACAGAACTAGAAAATGTTAGTTGAAATATAAACTGAATGGAATTAGATTAAAGAAATGATGGTTTAGGGGTATAGTTTACGGACAAAATAGTTGCACTTAAAGTTAATCCCTGTGCTAGGCTTAGCGTGTTCAGCATCTTGGGACACATCGCGCTTAAGTTTACGTGAGATTATAAAAAAAAAGTCTATCTAGTTTCTAAGATTAGCGAGTTCAAATAACTATTATTGCAGGGTTTCGACCCTGCGAAGGTTAGTGCAGTATCAGTACGGCGTGAAGCTATAGTTGCTTCAAATAGTAATAAAAAAAAGTAATGAACCTTTAGTTATAAAGTGAAATTTTTATCATTTAATATGTTGATAGAATAAAAGAGGTAAGACTGTGATAAGAATTTTAGGAACATTGTACTCGATTTCTACGTTTATGTATGAATGAAGTGATTGATATGATGTTGGTTTTATAATAAACGTTATAATATCTCCTAGGTGTTAGATGCTATGTTCGAGAAACGATCAGAGCCGGGCGAGTACGTTATCCGGCAAGGCGATGACGGTGACAACTTTTACGTCATCGAGAACGGCATCTTCGACGTGTTGGTCACTGGAGATGATCGCGTAGAGAAGGTAAGCATAATCCACACTAATTTTGCGATAAGCTTTATTTTTCTGTTATGGTTGCTGCTTATGTAGGCAATTTTGCAAATGTCAAGTGTGAATAAGCATACAAGGAATGGACATAAAGTGCCACGCATACTAGAAATAATTAGTTTTAGGTCATACAATTAATTGTCTTGTGTGGGATTCGAACACAGCACTTCGCCGTAGCGTCAGCAAGGAGGCGACCGTCTAACCCGCTAGACCAACCGTACGCAAGAAGCTTTAATAGTTCCGTGTATTCGGAGACCTTGTCATACAGGAATTTTGACGCAATGTGGATTGTCATGTCATGATTCTTATTATACTGCATACTTATGATAATTATCCCTTTTTTATGTGGGAAAATGCTTTTAGTCATCCCCTCCTGGGCAAGCCATAAGGAGGAATATTTGGTACACACGACGCGAATTGTTCGGTCTTTCTCCTATTTGGCCCGACAGTAGGAGCTGTCTTCACATTTGCATCTGCTCACGTTATTTAGCCCTAAGTTATGTTAGTAGGATTTGGTTATTGAAGTGAAACTTCTTTAGTATCATTGTGATTTGAAACTCAATGAAACGAAAAAGTGACAGTAAAAAGAGACAACCACATACAACGCAGAATATATGGGTCGCAACGTGCGAGAGAATGAGATAGAAAACATTATAATATCATTTACAGCGTCCTAGCGCTGAACCTGCGTTACTAGTATGTGTGTGAGTGCACCTGCTTAAATGATTACATAAATATTTTAATAATATTTTGAAGGTTATACTTCTGCCGTGAACTGTACACATTATTATTTTTTTCTCTTTTCGTAAGACCCAGTGACGCCTACGCCCAGATATATTTTTACTGGCGCTATCAACATGTTACACCAATAAAAAAGTACAATATTGGCTATAACAACATTAGTAGTGCTGTGTGACAGTCATTAACGCCTACCTTTTTTAGACTCTCTACCAGACGTGTCTACATTACGCAGTAGGAAAAAGGTATTTTAAAAAGTAGACCAAATACTCATGCATTTGGAGCGATATGTCGACAACAAAAAAAACAGTGTCAAACTTTTCGCACGGACATATGTTCTTTAATTTTACAGCAAAGTTAGATTAAACAAATTCCTTGACCCCTGTATTTATAAAAACAATAGCTTTGTTCTTCAAATAATTACCGTAATATTATGCTTTAAAACGCCCTATAAAATAGTGTTTTGTAGGTAACCGTTAATTCTCTCCAGCGGCCGACATGTAGTAAAGTTAAATAGTAAGTGTTTGTACGTATGTTTATGTGTTACAATAACACGAGAGGTAGATTCTTCGTATTTACGTCAACCGTCTGAGGTTCATTTTAAATTAATAATCCCTATTCAATAATAAGGAAAATGAAACAGTTATAAACGTTACAAATGATTGAGGGATTATTCAGTATGTAAGTGAATATTTATTTAACCTGTAAATGCATAATGATTAATTAAAGAAAATAATAATAAAGTATTTTGTTTTAGCAAAACAATGTATCTTAAAATCGCTTATTTGTTTTTTTATTATTATTATGAATCTATTTTAACGTAAATCTAAAAGAGTATATTCTTGTATTTACAAGAACTTTCAACTAACCAAATGTAAACCTTGGAATCATAAGTATAGTGATTTTAGATAAAGTATTATAAAATAGTACTATAAGTAAGTTGGAGAAAGTTTTGAAAGTTGATTTTATATGAAAACTTAACAGATTTTCTCTTATAGTATATATTATTGTATGTGTCAAATGTCATTTTGTTCGATGACTTTCTGCCATCTTGTAAGTAGTGCCATCATGATGAAATTTTTGTGACTCTGATCAAAAAACTCGACAAGTCGTTTTGGCAGTTCCTTCTAGATATTAATCTGATAATGCCTATAAAATAATTTTGAAGACACCGAAACAGGTTCAGATTTGAAGGCGCAAGGCCAGGGCTGTATGGCAGATGCATTAACACTCCCCAGCCAAACTTAATTTTTGCTGAGTGGTTAAAGATGTGTATGGTATAGCGTTATCGTGATGAAAGACCACACCCTTTCTATTGATTAATTCTGACCGCTTCCTCTGAACTTCTTGCTTTTTAATCTCATTAGTTGTTAGCAGTAGAGATCCGAATCAATGGTTTTCTGCTTGACGCTAAAATGTCATAATGAACCATGCCATTCTAATCCCAGCATACACACAGAATCAATCTTCAAAGACAGCTCGGTTTCCTTACGTCTCAACAAAACATTGCAAATTAATTACACGGTTCAATTAATTTCAGTTAGCTCGTGTGGCACCCACACATCGAGCTTTTTTGTGTACCCAGCTTTTTTCAGATGGATCAAAACTGTTTTATGGTCAATTCTCAGTTGTTAACTGTTTTATGGTCAATTCTCAGTTGTTAACTGTTTTATGGTCAATTCTCAGTTGTTCAGCTATGTTGTAACTACTAATATACCGATCTTGCTCCACTTTCTCAAAAATGGTGTCCACTTTATCCGTTATACCAGAGTGAAGGTTATCTTTGACTTCAAAATTACCGCATTGAAAACGCTTAAACTAACTTTGTGCTACTCTTACTGACACTGCATTAGGTTTTTTTCGCTTGCGTTGCATTTATTCCTTTTTTGTACTAACATTTTAAAATTATCGAATTTCTAGATTAGATTCATACAATATACAGTAATCAGTTCGTAACCACGTGTCATAAATCTAACACCATAAAAATAATGTAATCCATTTATAAAGAACATCGTTTTAACAATGTAAGTATTAAACCTACACAAAAGATATAAATAAACATTATTATACCGAAATTATTGTCAAAAAAAAAAAACTTAATTTACATATAAAACGTTTTCGAAGACAGTAATTTGTTCAATTATAAAGTATTATTTTAATAACGCCAGAGAGGTAACATTTATATTTTTTTATTATAATATCGTCATCGAAATGTGGGAAGCATATGGTATACTATAATGTAATCATGTTAAAAATTATTACTCTTAATAACAGACGTTTGTACATATATCACTTAAGACAAGTAAAAATTGTGCGCCATTGATAGTTTATTGTTGAGTTTTTTTTAATATTCAACGGATATCTTTGGCTTAGCTAATTGTTAAAACCATTAAATGAAATATAAAGGCCGTGTGACCTTCCGGTCTGATAATTATTATGACATGTTTTATAGCGTCAATTGTTTAAACATTCATACTTATGTGGTGTGTATAATATAATAAAACGGTTCGCACGTAACAATAGAAATTAAATAACAATACTAATTTACATATGGCCTTTCGAGATTTTAAAAAAATAAAATAGACGTTTCAGTGTAATTTATTTTGTCAATCTTTGTAACTTTTGATTACAATCTCATTTGATGTTAAATGACGATGGATATATGGAGATATACAGCCTTGTAGGGGAAATAGCTTTTAGCTGCAACTGGCGTGACAATATGTATAACGTTTAGAGACTCATTTTTAATTCAAGAGTAGTAGGGAGCTAATTAAGCAAGTATTATAAAATTCCCAAATAAGAAATACTATGGTTTCATCACGATGGTACCCTTCACGGAAAAGCTAAGGAAAATTCGCATTCACGGCGATCGTCACTGTATTAGTTATCACTGAATCATCATAACTTCTATATTTTTTTAAGTATAGCACATAATAAATACACCCCAATAATATATGTTTTTAAGTATGTATAGATTTAGCTCAATTATAATTTTATAAACTGTTTACCAGGTTTGTTGGTTTATGTTATATGTCTAATTAAACGTCCCCTAATTTAGAACAAAACAAAATTATTAAAAGCAATTATTGTATATGTACGTACATTGTATATAAACGGACTCGCGAGTCTATTTTTATTTAGATAACGTTTTACTTTTATTTGCAAAAGAACAAATGAACATCTGTCCTCTAAGTTTTGAATAAAAATTATACGTTTATAATCAATATATTTCACAATATATTAAAATTAATAGTCTGATTTCCAGACAAAATCATGCGTCAGTAGTTTCATCGCCTTTAACCTGTTGCTTCTGGAAATTAACGCTTACATAAACATTTAAGTTTTGCACAGTAAACATGTTCATTAATTTTTTATTACTTTTATGGAATACCTGTAATTTATATTCTTTCGTTTTTTTTTACTATTTACAACAATTTCTCGTTCAAGATTATTATTACCATTATATACGTTGACTGTTGTATTCTTTTGCGTAATGTTTTCTAATGGTGATTCCAGGTTATTAACAAATTGTTAGCCGAGTTATTGAGTTGTGGTAAATAGCCAGGCGGGCATTAGAAAAAGCCCTACCACCATGCTATGGTTTCCTCACGATGTTTTCCTTCACCGTAAACTCGTAAGTCATTGTGGGTGGATTCGAACTCACGTCCCTCGAGCTATCATCGCTTCTGTTTTGATGTGCAGGTTGTGCACACGTACGAAGGCTCTGGATCGTTCGGCGAGTTGGCCCTGATGTACAACATGCCTCGAGCCGCGTCCGTCCGCGCTCAGACCCCGGGCGCATTATGGGCCATGGACCGGCACACGTTCCGCCGCATCCTGCTCAAGAGCGCATTTAAGAAGCGCAAGCTCTACGAGGAACTTCTCGACAAAGTGCCCATGCTCAAGGCTCTACAGGTATCTTTACAAACATAATCTAATTCTCGATAACCTTTTTCAAGTGAAAATTTTTTTCAACCTAAAATACGCTGTAACGCTGTCTTTAACAGCTTCACTGAACTTTTTAGAGGCAAGTGGAGAGGGCACTCAGCCCGAAGCAGGTAGTGCAAGGTTGCCAGAAAATGAATAAAGATTCGCGAGCCGAACTAACCAACAGGTCCTAATTTACTAATTTAGTGATCCTAATAACGACCTTATCGGGCAAGCCGCGCAAGGTAGTTGACGTGTGGTTGATGATGTACTCTCAGTGATGTAGAATGTCACAGTATCGCGCGAGCAGAGTCGCTCGAGGGCTCCTATCCGGAGGATCGAACCTAGACAAGTGAAAACTTCTATAACGTGGTTTGGATAGGGAGTAAATTAATGTAAGTCGTCATCGACATGGTAACGTGACGTGTTAACGTACACACTATACCGTTCCTATTAGTATAACTTATTGCGCTGTAAATAGTTTTAATTTATGATCAAACCATTAATATCCAAATTCTAGAAATAACAACTGTTTGTTTATAGTTTTAACTTCTCACCGATTAAGTGATATTATAGCCCAAGGTGGTTGGAGCCCTACCACCATGTCCATGGTTTTATCATTATGTTTTCCTATACGGAAAGCTCAAGCCCATTGCAGAAATTCGAACACACATTCTTTGACGTGGCGTCCGTACTACTGAGCTATCGTCGGTTCGAATCAGTGTACATCGTGTGTACATTGTATATAAATAACTGACCGCAATTTGAAAGTTTTAATCGGACCCAATTAGCTTTTAGTGATAAACGGCAGGAAAGTGTGACGCGGAACCCTCGTAACGTTTTTACGGACGAACGAATCCGATGCTCATCGTCCCGAAAATATCGGATCGGCCACGTGTTACAAACTGTCGAGTGTGACAATCGATAAACAAGGGGACCTTATTGTCGGTTCTTAAGCGAAAAACTGGATCGAAATGTATATTTTTTTATAGTTAAGGTTTGCGTTATGACCACAATCTCACCTGTTGTTAAATGACGATGTGATCCACGTCGGTGGACACGCGAAGCCTTGTGAAAGGACTGGCTCTCAAGTGTAACTGCCAGAATCACCTATAAGTATTGGGCGGCAGATTTTCAACTTGAGGGTGGTAGCTAGCCAGACGGGCATTAGAAATAGCCCTACAACTATGCTATGGTTTCATCACGATGTTATCCTTCACCGAAAGCTAAAGCAAAAAAGTTTGTTTGTTTGAACGCCATAATCTTTAATAGAGCAGTAATTAAGGGACACTTTAAGCTATCAACATCACGCTACCACCAATAGGAGTAAAACTATATTTATATACTTAACGGGCAAAAACTGTTAAATAAAATTTTGATTCCACGCGATCGAATTCGCTAATGCTTGAATATAAAACTACTAGTCGGTGTTCCCGAATTCATTTCTTTTTCCCGTTAATTGTACCTGCAAATGTGTCTCTAGCCAAGTTGTGTTTTTCTATAATCGATAACATAGACAGAAATCAAAAAATGTATGGGGTGACATACTAAAATATATACACTGAATCGACGGCACATCCCATGATCAGAACGAAATACTTTAAAATTCACATACATTCCAAAACACAACATTGATATTTATGTCACCGCTGATAGTAAACACACCATGTTTTCAATAGAAGAAAGAAAGAATATACATCTATTTGTTACACACATACACATTAATTAAAAAAAAAATACGTTTTGATCACGAGGGGATTAATTGTTTAAAATGTCATTCCAGACATTTTTTGTTTTCCTTTTTACATTAACGATTTATTAAATGACGATTTGGCTAGGGAAACCGATCGTAAAATGCGTTCTTAGTGCACCGTGAAAGAAATATCGATGCCAAATTTTAACTTAATAGTTCTGATAGATTTGAGTCAGTCCGTAAAATTTCGCTTATAATAGGTTATAGATGTGACTCGAGTAACTTTTTTTTTTGACTCGAGCCACTCGAGTAAATTTACTACTACACTTAAGTTGTATTTGAGTAGGAATTTATCAATCGAGCTGAGTTTCGATTATTTAGATTAATAATTTCGATTAAATTAGTAACATTTGGTAATATGAAATAAAATACAAAATAGTATTTTCCTTATTTCTGTCATAAATCCACAAAGAAAAATAAAATTAATTTACTCAACGCGTCGAGTCGACTCGGTAACTTGAGTCAAATTTGTTTTCACTCGAATACGAGTTTAACAAATTCACTCGTGTAAAAAACGTCTTGTGTCGTACCTCTATAATATGTATAGAATACAGTATCAGGTATATAATTAAAACTTCTGAGATTGTGCATTTTCGGCACAATTGAGATTTACGAGTTAAATGGTATGAAGATATTATATGAGCAACGTCAAGTAATTGCAACGTTATAAACAATTTGCTGTTTAATCAAGTGACGGTAAATAGAGTCGACTTTATATTAGCTAATTCTACAAGCCTAAAAGGCAATGTGTATCTATTTGTCTTCTTCCTATAATTAAGTGGTATAACCAGTTTAAAGACACTTACGCCAATGTTACGTAGAATAGTTAGGATATCCTGCAAATTTGCGAAGCGGTATGTCTCAGTGGTAATGTGTATGGACTCCGCGTCAAGGGACGTGAGTTCGAATCCACCTACAATGGTCTTGAGTTTACGGCGAAAGAAAACATCGTGAATAAAACATAGTATGGTGGTAGGGTTTTTCTAATGGCTGCCTGGCTAGCTACCATCCTCAAGTTGAAAATCTGCGACTTAATAACAATAGGTATTTTCCGGCAGTTGCACTTGAAAGCCTGTCCGTCCACAGGTTTAGTGTGTCTAAGTACTGAGTTCGTATGGTCACTTAAGATCAGGTGAGATTATGGCCATAACGCTAAACAATAAATATTTAAAAAAAACTGCAGAATTCATATGCAAGAATTTTGACGGCATTTTATATTTACATGCAGACGTTAAAAAAATAAACCTGATCGGATCCTTGCCAGTTCTTCTCGATGTCTGAGGTTGTTTTTCGAATTGGTGGTAGTTTTATTTATTTATTTATTTCGACAGGTGAAAACAAAACAGTAGTAGACAATGAGTAGGTTTACAAAATTTAAAGACAAAAATAATATGTATATTCCAATGACATGTTTCACAGTTCAGTAATTGTATAACAAGAATATATTAGATATATTATTGGCATTATGAGATACCTCGGAGCTAAGAACCCAAGTTTTCATATTAAGTTGTGTTGGTTTATAAACTGATTTAAAGATATTTCCCAACATATCAAATATTCTTAATGGGTTGTCTGTACTTTCGTTGTTAAAGTTCGTTTTCTCTGGATATGAGCTCCTATTATTTCTTTTGGTATATATGTAACGCCAAAATTCCTTGATATTTGTTTTAATTTTGTTTTCCAATGTAGTTAAATAGCGTTTGTGGACCAGTTTTGACAACACTTTGAATTTATACCTATATAGTGAGAATAGACTATAGTAAACGTCAGAAGTTTTATATTCAAGAATATTCAATTAACATGGAATCAAATAACGTACATTTGTGAATTTAAATAAAAAACACAACATAACAATATTGAAACGATAATCGAGGTCTAACTAGTAGATCTGTCTACATGATACTTATTTTTTTGTTTTACTTATTTTATTGTTGTGGCCTGCGAATTCGTTCGCGTGGAACTAAAAATTATTTATCTATTTTTGCCCGTTTTTGTAATATTTTTTCAATAAAGCTTTGCTTCTAATTGTGGTAGCGTGATGTTAAATAGCCTAAAGCTTACTTCAGTGATTGTTCTATCAAATACATTTTTTTATTACGGCTGGTAGTTCATAAGATTAGCGTGTTTAAACAAACAAACTTCGCTTTATAATATTAATATACATTTTACTAGGTGTAATCATCTATGGCAGAGCTGTATTAGGTATATTTTTTTACAATAGGTAATATACATAACAAACAATGAGGATAATACTTGAACGATAATAAATAAACTGCCAGTAGGTTTACTTGTAATACTGTATCAGAACAATTAAATATTTCATTATAAAATATACCATGTATTGTTAAAGTAATTTGTAAAAGAAAAAAGTCATCTACCCAGAGACATCGCGAGTACGGCTAGTACATATACACTTATAATACTGTGGAATTTGATTAAGACGTGCGTAGGAATTAAGAAAATCAAAAGAACCCTCCTCCATATTGATTTTCGCTATAGCAGAAGTCGGCAGTAATTGACAAATTGAGTACACTAAAGCTGAAACATAATACGAATTTTCCATTTCGATGTAAATATTTAACGATTTTTGCTATTGCTTTTGCGAAATACATAATAATTACGACCGGTTGCCGGTTCTGAAATGATAGAGTTTTGTAAGGCTACTTATTTATTTCGACAATCCTAAATTGTTCAAAAGAATCGTAAAGTTAGTAAAGCTACAAATAGATTTTGAATTCTGTGTTTAATGATTTGAAAGGCGTCTGTAAGATATTATGCGATCATATAATTATAGTAGTTACAGAGATTAGCGCGTTCAAACAATGTATGAGATTTATAACCACAAATCGGGATATGTTTATTATATTTAACTTAACCTTGAGGAAGGAAGTAATAGTGTGGTACTAACCATTCTCAATAATTATAATCATTTCGTTTTACACTAAACAGTTACATTTGCCTATATGTAAAATAAATACGAAAAACTAAAAGTTTATAATATGCTTTGAAATAATTGTTTGTTACGCAACAAAATGTATAAGAAAAATACCAAAAATATACGTCCAATTGCATGTTTTTCCAAATATAAATTAATAAAAATAGACATAAAAAGAGACGGCTACGACGGGAATGAAGTGCTAAAAAATCTGCATAAGCTGATATAGGGAAAAATACACTTTAAGTCACAATATGAAAATGCATTATGTTAGTCCCAAATTTTGTTAAAATTAAAAATAATTTATTCTATATAAATTATGAGAGACAGTGATAATACTGTTTATTTATTAATAATATCTTTATTAAAAATCATTTATAAACTCAATACGCTTTCACCAATTCGGAAAAAAATCTAATTTATCGGGAACAAGCAGTAACAGACTTGACTGAATTTAGAAAGATGTAGCCAGTATTCATTGTTTGCGTACTACAAATATTTGTTCCGACTGTTGGTTTTACTTTATGTCAGTTAATCGTATATTTGTACAGTCTCAACGACAAATGCGGTAGATTTCCAGTGTTGATGTTGATGTATTTTTTAACATCATTAAATAAATATATAATTAATATAAGGTAAATGCACCTTTTGCTATCTATAATAATTCATTAATTAACAGCATCGAACGAAGAGGTACGCTTGTTCTAGTTGTATGTGTAAATTTTGGATATTAAAAGTAATTTTATACAAGACCGAAACAGAAAAATCCTTATTACATTTGCTGGAATCTATTCAAATTGAATCTATGATTCGATAAATAAGGGCGTCTCCCGATCAATTTTGCAAACAGGGAATGGGTGATTTTGTGGCTTACACTGTTTGCTTGAACTGTGATTGCTAAAGATAGGGAAAAATAGAATAAAATACGTACGTTTCTACGTAAGGTAGAAACATTTTCTACTATTTTAATTAAATAAATAAAAAACTATCTTTTAGCAATAATACTAGTCTTGATATACTCTTGTAGCACTTATACTTGAGGCGTCTCAAGCGCCACTATTTGCGATATTAGAAACTCCTTGAAATATTCGTTGAGTATAAAAAGGAGTGACACAATTGTATGTGGAAAAATAGAGCACCTATAGACGCGACCTATCGAACAAGTGAAATACTTAAAGTATAGTCTGTTTATGCTATTTAATAAATTTCTATATAATTATATTACAATAGTAATGGAAAGATACCGTTTATTTTGGAAATCACCGAACGATTCCCAAATGTACTATCTGTCGTCGTGACGGCCATATCTGGCAGACGGAAGAACGTTACATTTTTTTTTTATCATTCTTTTACGGTGCCTAACGAAGTTTCACTTAAATAAGTAGAAAACACCTTTACCCAATAATGTGTCATTAATAGTAACCAGAATAGAAAATTTTAATTGGTAAAGCTGTATAAACTGTTTTAATGTTTGTATATTGCAACTTGTGCAAACATTTTATGCAAAGAATAAGTATTTGAGTTACATATCTAATATGGAATGCAACTACCGATGGTATGGAATTAGTATATGTAATTTTTTCAACCACTATAAATAAATATAAATTGCCTTTGGAATTTTTAAGTTAGTTCTTACTTGTTGTGGTCCACGTTATATTTTTTGCATTTTTCTTAATATTAAAATAAGTATGTAATTTACATTTATATACCTAAGGAAAAGTAAAATCAAATGGTATTTTATGCTGTGTATAGTTTCGTATTCGTATTCACAACGTTCATTAGAGATTCCATCGTGTTATTATTATTGATTTTAATATTTTTTTAAAAGCTCCATTTTCGATTGTTAATATCAGAAGTGGGATAAAGAACCTTAAAAACCCGCTTCATATTACTAAAATTGGATAAAGAAATTATCAAGCCCATTTAACATTCAAGGAACAACATAACAGTCTCTACGGAAGGATATTATTGTCCGTAACGGACTCGGAAAAAGTGGTTTGGTATTCAGTTATCAATCGATAGTTTACCTTTATGTATCATTTAATAGATAATAATAAAAAATAGAATGTGTCGATATACGTCACAATTCAACAAATTCAATGACAATCGAAAGGTATAAGAAGCAATTGAATGATAAAACTTATGATAAAATTGTAAATATGAAATACTCCGGAGCGGTTCGGCGCGGCGGCGTCACATGATGCCGCGTACGTATACAATATTACATAGATAACTTATCAGTTAATACTGATTTAAGCTAAGATTAGGACGATAAGTTGCGGTGGTCAACACCACGGTTTCTACCAAGCGTAAAGAGCACTGAAACATATCTAACTGACCGAATAATTTATTATTTTCTGACTTTGTACGTTAATTTAACTATATGGCTTACTATAGTTTTATTTATTGGAATTCAAGCTCAATACACAGTTCTTTGTGATCCTGTTTGAATCAAGTATTAAGTTACAATTAAATAATTGAGAGTTTATATATCCAAGTTTATAGAATTAATCAAAACAATATTAATTAAGCTTGCTTTGTCATGAAGAAGATAGGTGAATTTGTAAAAGTTACACACAAAAAATGTGCTTTGAAAATCACACTTATCTGCTTCTATCTCGCGCTTTAAATATATATTGCGTCGAACTATGAAGTATGCTATGCAGATGTATTTCATATTCATACATAATTGTTAGATTCAGACGTTTTGCCATTTCAGGATCCACTATTGAGTTATTTTGACGATACTTTTTACGAATACCCTCTAACTTTTTAAAAGTGACAACATGCTCTATATTATTTAGATAAACTTAAAAAAAAATACACACATGTATAAATAGATCATACGTAAAATACATACAGAAGCTTAAATCTACTATAATATTATTCCGTTGAACACGAACATATACAAGACTTGTATATTTTTTTAGCTGCTGTCTCATTAATTCATGTTAATAATCTTCAGGTAGATAATACAATATGTTCTGAACAATTTTGAAGATTTCAGTTATTTAAACAATAATGTAAATTTTTGTTAATACACTATTGTTATGAATGCTTACTCGAAATAATAGCCAGTTACCAACAGTTGAAAAGCATTATTGAATACAATTATGTAGAGTTTAAACTTCGTGTTTTTTTATGGACTATATTTGATAAGCATTAATGTCAAACTTGGAATTAATGTTGTCACAGTTGTCTCGTCGTTTTTCTAATTTAGATACTAATTGATAACGAACGATAAACTCCCTAAAATGTCTAAATTACTTAACTTTGGTTGGCTTACCTTGTCGTCCATAGAATGATATCATATCTCCATTCAACATCATCAAAATTTCTCAATTCCAATCGCCATTCATTAAATATATTTCTATTAATTCCATATTTACATGAGTGACTGATTATTGAGGTTATTAAATGTATCTATGTAGTCTGAGATAAATCAATTTAATTACATTAAAAAATAATCTTTATATGAACGTATTTTTTGCGTAATTTAATTTAACCAAAGTAAAAAAATGTATTTTATGTATATCTCAATAGTTTTTAAAGCTCTCTCAGACAGTTCGTTTCGTAATACCTGAATATCTAACAAAGAAACTTGAATAGTTAAGAATGGTGAAATACAATTCCACCTATATATATGATCCAAATATAGATGAATCACTGTCAAAAACCTTGTTGCATATTTCTATATGATTGGGCTTTCAAAAGGTTTCAAGAGATGGTTAAGGAGTTAATGATGGTGTCTTTTCTGTTACAAGTGTGCCTAGTCTACGTTAACGCTTGCCTGCAATCTTCTTATTTAATGGCAGTTTTTTTATACATAACTATACCAAGGTCACGTGGGATAGTACAATTTTACAAGTATTCATATATAATACAACGCTTAAAGAAAGACAGTAACTATTTGCTTAAAACTGGCCAAGTACTTTTTGTTTGGATGTCCTGAATTGATAAGTAATGTGAATTATAAATTAACTAAAGTATATCACGCGTAATGATACCATTACTACATAATAACCTATGGCTAAATAATATTGATTTATGAATTTAAATAGAAGCCCATAACAAGACAACTTAAGATTCTGGCAAGAACTCTACCTGCTACCTTAATAGCGTGATTGATGTAACTTAAACGAACAAATCATTATATGCCAGTGGTATAACTATGCCATATGTCCGTGACAAATTTAATTAAATTCGTCATGTTGTAATTTAGTTTTAATAATTCACTGATTTGTAACCCAACAATATTACTAATATTGTGTGCATTTTAATTAAATATATAAAATTACTTTCATTTTCAAAAGCATAGGTATTACATATTGATGATAAAATAAAATAAGATTATCTTAACAAGATATTTATTAATAAAATTCCTTTCTCCGAACTTTCTATTTCGCAAAAGTATCAATAATTTCAACAAAGTTTAAAAATCATATGATAGAATTTTCTATACACAGAATACTTATCCAAATGAATGCATTCTAAAACTGATCCTTTCTTATGAATGCGTTTAAATCTCATTAATGTATTTGAATTTGTATATTAGTCTTTAGTTGTGTCTAAATTTATTTGTTTCAAGTAGGTACTTTAATACAATTTTCACTGTGCACTAAATATTGTTCAAAATGTTAGGTTACTTCTGAGCTCGCGGCCTCTTGGCAGTGCCTGCTCCAGGGGGAGGGCTCGGCGGCCGTTTGGTTGTAAAAATTGTTATGGTAAATTTTACCAACAAAGACAATATTTTGCATATGCAGTCCCTTCATTCACTTGAAATTTATATTTTTTATGTAATATATATATATATATATATATATATATATATATATATATATATATATATATATATATATATATATATATCTACATTAATATTATAAAGCGGAAGAGTTAGTTTGTTTTTTGAACGCGCTAATCTTAGAAACTATTTCATTTTTTTGTGTTTTATAGAATAATCAATGAGGCAGGCATTAAGCTATTTAACATCACGCTACCACTAATAGGAGCAAAACCGAATTGAAAAGAGTTCCAAATCGGGAACTAATGATTAAATCATTTTTAGTACCACGTGAACGAATCGCAGGGTCCTGTCGGACCGGGGACCCTATAGTTACGCCGCTGCGTTATGCATTGCGAGGTTAATATGTTTGATATAACCGTTTGCGTGCAGTCTTACGAGCGTGCTAACCTCGCGGACGCGCTGGTGCCGCGCACGCTGATCGACGGCGAGCTGATCATCCGGCAGGGCGACACCGCCGACGGGATGTACTTCGTCGAGGACGGCTCCGTCAGCATCCGCATCACGCGTGACGACGGCAACGAGCACGAGATCAAACGCCTCGGTATAACCTCGATACACTTTTTTTATACATACAATTCTCGTGTCTCACAATGTTAGTTGATATACTCCTCTGACGGCTTGACCGATTGTTATCAAATTTTATATGTAAGACCAAGGGGCCATTTATTAATTTCGTAAGGATATTGAGGGTTTAATTCATTCTTACGTAATATTTCGTGAATCAAAATTCAATATTAAAAACTTAATTCCATTGTGAATTCCAAATAGCTTTCTTAATTTTAAAGTGTATAGTCGAATTTATTTTTATTTAAATAATTTTTATTGCTTATAGAAAAGAAACTTATTAAAATTTCTTGTTTTATTATTATCCATGTTTGGTTCTATAGAAAAAATTATAGTACGTTTTTTCGTGTATTATAGTTTTTTTTTTAATATATTTCCATTCCTAACATAACAGTTTGTTATTTAGAAGATCAAGATAGAATCTTACGTAAAAAAGGGGAGGGAGGGTTCGAGAAATCATACGTATACTTACATGGGTGTGGAGGGTCAAAAGTAACCAAAATTATCCTTACGTAATTAATTAATGGCTCCTAAGTGATAAGGGTGTTCCACTCCAAACAGTTATTTTTTTTACAATCATTTTTTTATTTAAATTTTTTTGATGATGTGGCATTAAAAAAACCCCAACCCTAAATTTTCACCCCCCTGTCCACATCCTCCCATTGTTTAATACAACCAAATTATTCACTAGAAATAATTTATAAGAGAGAATAACGTTTATCTGGTCAGCTAGTAGTTTATCTGTTTAGCGTTATGGCTATAATCTCACCTGATCTTAAGTCCCAAGTTGGTGGACAAGCTTAACCTGTGGAGGGTCTGGCTCTCAAATGCAACTGCCGGAACACACCTATAGATATTTGGCAGCAGATTTTCAATTTGAGAATGTTAGTTAGCCATGCAGGCATTAGAAAAAGCCCTACTACAATGTTCTATAGCATTTTATAATTTCATCACGATGGTTTCCTTCGCCGAAAGCTCAGTCTCATCTCAGGTGGATTCGATCTCACGTTCATTGGACAAGCCGTCCGTATACACTACCAACTAAGCTATCATCGCTTTAAATAAAATATGTTTCAATTTTTTAATTATTGTTGATAGGTAAAGGCGGATATTTCGGTGAATTGGCGCTGGTGACCCACAAGCCCCGCGCTGCATCTGCTTACGCAGTAGGACCTACTAAAGTCGCTTGTAAGTACATGAATTCTATAAAAAAATATTACGATAACCTCATTCAATTTCCTCTCACATAATGTGCCATTGTCTGGCATGCTGTCAAGCTGCAGTAGTTAATTAGTGATAATAACTTTGTATATGATTTCAACATATTGACTTGTTTAAAATGTTTTTTAGTAAGCATTGGTTCAAGTAATTTCAAAAGCTACAATGTCACTTTGTAACATATTTGTGTTTAATTATATTATATTAAAAATACTGTACGCAATTCAGACCTTAAGAAGGTTCGGAAAATGTTTCAGTCACTGGAATAGACCTGGGAAGAAACTTCACTGGATTTATCTTCTTTTTTTTTAATATGTAGATATTATCTAATTACTAGTACCTAAAAATATTACTGATCCTCTATAAAATCAGCTTATCGAAGTTCTTGTGATCAAACATACAAATATTGAATACCAATTAGAAGGGCAATGTTAGTGTATATTAAATTTACTAAATTCTAAATAAACATTACATATACATTATAATAATAATTATAATGTATGAAACACAATTGTGTACATTTATTTAATGATAACACTCACACACACCAGTCATCAAGTTATGTCACAGGAGATTTAGAAACATAAAGGATATTTTCTGATATACACTGTGAAGCCGTTCCTTTATAGTTAGCTATAATTGTTACTGTTTAAAACTGAATGCAGTGCAGTATTTATCCATGTTAATTTCTTTAAATTTTATTTCTAATCCAGCAGGTATTTTTGAATAACAATGTTCAATAATACTTATTATTATTATCAAAGTGCAAGATGTTAAATTTCTGGATGCTATTAATCACGTGATCAAATAACTAAAAGCACCTTAATTCGAAATCGCCAGTGCTCACAGTATAAAATGGCGACGATTAATGACTTCATATATTTCCCTAGGATACTGTAGAAGTATTACTGTTATTGAATAACAGAACAAATTTCTCCCTGTAAGAGCACTAAACAGTGGTCACAGTGTATATCGGAACATGCCTATAATTAACAGACACTGTGTAACACTACCATTGATGAATTGCTGATCTCTTGGTGGTGGTCGTTCTTTTACTGGGCTCACCATCAGCCCAGTATTTTATAGTGGTAATATTTATTGTTTAAATAATTTCAGTCCTCGATGTGGAGACATTCGAACGCCTCCTCGGTCCCTGCATGGAGATAATGAAGCGCAACATCGACGACTACGAGGAACAGCTCGTGAAGCTGTTCGGGGACAAGAGCAACCTCACTGACGTGCGATGAACTGCTTCCATCTGCCTCCCACCTCTCAGCATCAGTGCTGCCCCCTGTTTACCTTCCACACACCGTAATTTTACCACAGTAATAATAATTGTACCTTGGAGGTTTTTATTACCTCGAGGTTATGCTGTTCTCCTAATTAAATTACCATACATCAGTGATTCTCAATTTTTTTCCTCGCTGCACCTCTATAGGTGATTCATATGGTCTGCAAACACAGCACTACGAATTTGTTTCCTCATCTCACAAACCCGTCGGGTACTTTAGTTTGCTTAAAATTTAATGTTATGTTAAAAATTATCCATAATCAATATTCAGTAATTAAATAGATCCCCGTTATAGATAACTTATAAGATTTATTTTTATATATGAAACAGCATAATCTCGCGAATGTATGTCCGTTTTGCGCTAATAAAACGCTTATTTAATAATTATACAAATTTATAGCTAAAATCATTAAGTTATATGCATATAACATAAGCTACTAAATTAGTTTCAGTACACTTTTAAACTAACATAAGGTTCTTATGTATATGGTTCTATACAGTTTCATTTTAAAGACATAGTTATTTATTAAAACAATTACAACATATATATAAATTATATTTACTTAAAAGAAACAATTTCTCTTTACTGATAAAAAGCATATGAAGATAATTATTTATTTAAAATATTTCGTTGTCAGATATATAATTTATGTGCCATGTTTGTTTTTCATGATTGTAGTTAGTGATATAATATTAGAGAGATTACGCGTTGATTGGAAGGTGAAACAATTATAATAATATGCAAATGCCTAAATAATATTGCATTGTAAACGATATTACGCTTATTTTATATAGAGGTATGCCTTAGTACCACTTAGTAACTGTACGTACCAAACTATATATGGCTACTGCCGTAGAAAACCTAATTTTTAACAAATAAAATTTCGAGCATTGATAAGTCATATTAAGAAATGAAATTATTACTTCTCTTTTACTGCATTTATTTTTGTTCGCTTGAACTTGAATCATATTTACTATAATTTTAATTCTGGACACACTGTAAAGAAAGTATTATTATGCTAATTATAACTATCAGCATCATAGAAGTTTTATATACCTATTGAAACTCAGTAGCATTGACTTTAATTTACCTATATAGGTTTCTCATAGTGGCAGGCTAACGATTTACGAAGAGCGGGCCTAGGTAAGGAAGTACGGATGATTTATGACGAATAAGTATCTTCTATTTATGAATATAATAAAATCGATTTTTATTTTTACAGGGAGAATGTGATGATATGAAATAAGGGGATTCGTTTAGAAACTGGCTGAAATACATGCGCGGGCGCATATTTTACACAAACTGTATCCCCTTTTTTATATTAAAAGACATGAAAATTAAAAAAAAAACTATATTATTAAATTAGCATGGATCATGCAAATTAACATGATCCAGTTAAAGTAACTTTTTTCTTCTATTGTGTTTTCTACGGCTGTCACAGTCGACATGAAGTGATTTGGTACATTCGACATACAAAAGGCATTAGACATTAAATATATCGTAAAAGACGTTGTCAGAAGTGGGAGGTGACAATGCAATATTATTTGGCACTCATTTCGTCTCATTTGGGACATTCTCAAAACTCTATCGACATTATTCTTAATATATCTTCACTGACACAGGTTCTTCCGAACGATTGGAACATTATAATTATGATACTTTGTAGGTAACCTATCTTATTTATTATATATTTGTAGTGTTTAGATGAAATCTATTCACATATTTATTTAGTTTCAAAACAACTATATTGTCGTTATATGTATATGGAGTTTTTAATGTGGGCGGATCAATTTATTGAATGCCAAATTAAATTGTAATTTGAATTGTAATTCGTTTTTGTGACTACTGCATTTTTTTTAAATCCATATTTTCGTCTTTTACAGTTAATTTCTTATCTATTTTTATTAAGTTTCGTATAAATTATTATGGCAGACACCAATAGGTAAATTTTGAATCTAAAAAAAAATACATTTTTATTAATATTTTTAATTATACTCTTTTTGTTGCAAATTTTATGTGTATTTTTTTTAGTATAAGTAGTAAACAATTTTAAAGAAAATCCATAAAAAATTACATTAAACTGAAATGTGTAGTTAAAAAATAATGCAGTTTGTTTTTTTTTTTCTAACTAATTTACACTAACTATTATGCATGGTAAATTTAAAGGACAAGAAATCGTTTTTGTTTGTTTATATTTTAGTTAATTTTTAATTATATGAAGAATTATTTTTCTGTTGTAGAGAGTTCCTATTGTTTTGTTTGCACTTTATCAATATTTTTATTTAATAGATCTGAGTATGTTTATTATAAACTTTGTAATGTTTTTGTAGTAGACACATACTCTATTAACACTGAGATAAGTCGTCTTTGGTTTAATTTGTCCTAATGGTGGGTAAGAAACTATCAGCGTAGGACTTTTAAAACTTATGGTGACATTTGGTAGGAAGAATGTATAGCACAATGAAATGTATAAGAGGAGACTACAGCCACCGAAATCTTTTTATGTATTACAAAAATGAGGTGTAGGACTCCCTGTTGCGCAGAACATCCCAGTATTATTTGAATTAGCAAGAAGTTAACTAACCGAGAGACATTTATTTCTAAATCCAGCCAAAGTAGGTGAAACGCGTAATGTCGTATGTAGCGCTAAATATATAAGTATATATTTACTAGTAGTGGTTAGTTTTTGTCACTTCTTATTGTAATTTTAATATTAGTAGTATTAGGAATTTTTATCAGTATATAAAGAAAGTACAGTCAAATCCTGCGGAGTGAGGTGTATCGTTTTCGACACCCCATTGTACAAAATAATTTCAGTGGCCATAGAAAAATGTTATTTTATTTTTTATTATTTTATTTAACTATTATAGATGTTGATTAGATTTATGTGACACCTGATTGGCCTTCGCTTTGCTTCTTCCTGCATAGACTAGGTTCCATAATAATAAAGTTTAATTTTCTTGACATATAAAACCTTCATCTTTGCCATTTCATTGGTGTACTCTGATTACTCTCACTTCAAGTGCCTATTTCAACTAAAGCCTTTTCTAAACACTAAACGTATTATGTCATATTTTAGCTTACCTAAACTACCTTCTATATATATATATATGTATATTGTTGGTCTCTTGAGGTATTTAATTCATTTATCTGTTTGAAATTATTTATAATCTATGTTACCAAAGCAATATACAGTTGAATATTTATTTACATTAATTTACAAAAATAAATTAATATAATTTTCTTTAACATAATAATAACATGAATTTAAATAACGACCAGATATAACAGTTAGTAGATTTCAATGGGTGTGTTTACTTGACTAGGTGTGTGTGTCGCTGTTTGGATTATTCACCTTTCTATTTAAAAATACATTAAATTTGATATTTCTATAGGATAAAAACATCCTTTGTTAATTTGTACAGGTGATGTGTGTTATATGTTAATTCTCCATATATAATAAAATCTGTGTGTCCCGGTATAACATATATATATAATCTGTTTCAGTCCAAAATTGGTATATTTTAAAGTAAGTATACCAAATTATTGCTGTTTTCGAGCATTACACTTTGCTGTACTTACTTAAAAATAATAATAAAAATAAAATGTACAATGTTTTTATAACGGACTAAAAAGTAGAAAATAAAAGAATAGAAACGACGTAAAATGTGGCGCATATTTATAGTTACGTGTTGCATGTGCTCCATGTTTTTCGTTTCCAATCTTTTATTTTCTGCTCTTTAGGGTTATGTGAATAATTTTTTTATATATTCTGTTCAACTGTCATATTTATTAGATTTGAGCTATGTTCAAGTACATAGTTGATCGAGAAGTTAGTTATAAATCGATAATAAATTTTTTATCGAAAAAACAAACAAATCAATTATTTCACATTTTCATACATTGTCATCCACTTCTGAGATACGGTGCAAATTTCAAGTATCTAACTCACGAGGAAGTTAGTTTAAAATCAATTACAAAATTCCAGCGAGCCAGCTTTAGGAAAGCGAGTTAATAAAAACATTGTAAAATACCACCAATTTTGGACTAAAGCGATTTTGCTTCTATACACTTTAATGACTGCCATCTACTGTGTGTCGATGATATAAAATGTGTTAAAACTTTGTCGAGTGTGGTAATTTATTTATGTAGAATTTAATAAACTAAAAATTACATAGTATCGTAAGATATTTCTCTGTTTATTTATCACTGTAGTTTGGTATCGTGTGTTTTAGGCATGGATAACATAGAAAATATAAATTCTCGACTCTATGTACCTACATGTTCGGCGTTCCGAAAATAGCATAACTAATATTAGGGATAATCGGGAAAATGTTAACAGCACAAGTATGAGAGTTTTGATGAAATTTTAATTCCTCCGTTGTCTTCCAAGGGGCGCACAGAGATTTTCCATACATACAAAAATCACTTAGAGTTAATCATTAATTTTAACGGTGATATTTAAAACACAATTTTTCAGATCGCAATAATAAAAAATATATATAAAATCCACTAACGCATCATATTGGTGTGATATTTAAAACTTTAAACGCTTAAAAAGAGTAGCGTAATTTTTGTAAATTATACTAGTCATTGATGTGTGTAATGTAGATTTATAAATAACTGGCCAACACAGCACACAAAGTGGAATTATGTTAACTCGTATTCTCACTTAGGTAGTAAGATGAAAGTCGTCAAACCTGTTCCACATTAAATACAGGGTTTCTTCCGATATACTACGAGCACTGTTGTTCAGTGTACTGGGAAGAAATTCTTTCCGTTATGGATTGACAGTATACTGTCGTAGTCACCAAGGGAAATATATGACGTCATAAATCGTCAGGCTTTTTTTACTAGTCGTTTCCAAGGTAGCGTGGTCTCATAGCTTTGATCACGTGACTAACAGTGTTTAGAGATTTAACAGCTTGCACTATTGATAATAATTATCATTATTGAGTAAATACATCAATAATTATATTACTATCAAATGTTAAATATAACTACATTTAAACATATTTTTTTTTTCGTTGAACTAATAAGTTGTCGTCATCAATCATTCGAGTACTTAGTATAGCTAAATGTAAAGGAACGGTTTCATATTATACAAATTGATGTCACATTTACAGTGTTTGTAGTGTATATCGGAAAATACCCTAAAGCATATCACAGTGTCAGACGGCTGTCTCTCGAAAAATCTTTATGTATAAATATTATCGTAATGCACCGTACACATACATCCGGTAGCCAGTTGAGAACTAGTACCTACCGCTTAAACCACGTCATGAGCTTACCCTGTACATTTATGAAAATTATGTATCGTAAAAATGTTAGAAAACTGAATTATATTTGTTTGTAGATCTAAAACTAAGCTGTTTATTTTTGTCAGACCCACCCCTTTTATATTTTCCTATCTGTTATTCAGCATATATCCATCCAAAATAATAATATTCGCAGGGAGATTTCGTAATCCACGACTATTTAGTTCCCATGATGGCCTGAAATGCTCGTCGGAAGCTATCTCTATATTTAAAGCAGAAAAGTTTGAACGCGCTTATCTTAAGAACTAACTACTAGTCTGATTTCAAAAATTATTTTTGTATTTGATAGAGCAATCATTGAGGAAGACAACATACCGCTACCACAGGAGCAAAGCTGTACTGAAAAAAAGTTACAAATAATGAGCAAAAATGATTAAATAATCTTTAGGTAGAAACAAGTAGCGGGCACATCTAAGTATGTAATATACTGATTGATACCAAACCGTGAGTAACATAAAGTTGAAAATGAATTAAATTGGTTAAGCCACTCGTGTGGCACACACTAATGTGTCGTCACAGCCCGCACGAGTCGTGACGTCACACATTCTCGACCACCAGACACGATGCCGAGATAGGAGTAGCCATTAAAATATATGTATGGTCTACATTTGGCACAAGTTGACTCTTGTTTTGAAACAATTCAATGGCGTAAGGCAAGGTGATGAAATATTGTGTTCAGGTAAACAAAAATATTATTAAACTTTATAGAATATATTATATAAATACATACGTAGATTATAGCAAATAAATAGTGATGATAATCATCAGGTTATAAACAATTGTTGCGATAATAACAAATATTTATATTTATTGTTGAGAATTGATAAGGAAGGGAACGTTTTGAGTAGAAAGGGCGTATATATTGTTCCAGCATTTAGTCGCCTGATATCTGTGTGTTTATTAAAGTCGTAGAAGAAAAGATTAGACAATAAAAGAGGGAATAGTAATACAGTCGAAAGCTCTAAAAACTGAAAAAAATAATATGGCCATAGTGGTACTGCAACCTTTCCTAAAACCTGATTAATAAGAAGGTAGAATATAATTTTGTTTAAGGAAAGTTGTCATATTTGTTTATTAGACTACTTTTTCCAGATTTTTAACTAAATGGGGTTAAATATTATACAGCCTCACTTCTTTAATGTTTTTTGGGTTATTGGTTTTGGGGATATGATGTACTAGAGCAGTATCCACTGCACAAGAAAAGTTGATGTAAGTATGTATCTATTTATGTCTATAGTGATATTGTCTACCGTAGGCATTAGGTTTAATGCTAAGAATCAGTTTGGAAATATTCCTCTCTGAAACAGTATTATGTTGAAAAACAGATAATGTTACAAAAGTCTTTGACGTTATTACCAGGGATCTGGTTGAAATGATTATTTAATATAATGTATCACACATTACCTGTCTACCAAGGGATTGTATGTCTTTTCATGTACACTGCTTTTGTCAGAGTGGCCTCGTTATAGAGTTCTCATAAAAATTGATTTAAATATTTCACTATATTGTGAACGGAATCTAATTTAGACTGTCCCAGTCAATGTCACAAAACTTCTTGATCGAAAATGATAGTGAAACAGAGGTGAAAAGGTAAATAAATGAGGGTGGGGTTCATCTTTTTTTAATTTTTAGTATAGCATGAATAGCCTTACAATGCTAGGTTTTACAATCGACTTTGACCTTAAGAACAAAGGCATCAGTACAAATCAAATTGATTATAGTCATACTACAGTCTGAAGAATGAGTAGGTTGAATTACATAATTAATTCAAAATCAATTTTAACATGCTTTGAAAACAAAATAATCAATTGTGTTAAAACATCAATAAATACATCTAGATCCTCCCAACCACAGCAGGTAAATTGTGTCCACAGTTTTCACACCACATGGTGTCAATGGCTAGACATATTGATCAAACCTTATAAAGGATAGAATACTAGCTGCCTAGAGCTGAGTTAAAATTACAATTGATAATTGCTTTGTTGTACATATTACATGAAAAATTATATGAACCTATTTATATATGAATATGATGAAGCCATTTTGATAAAAATATATTATATTTACACATATTGCCTCTGACAATAAGGCTAAGAGAAAGGAATGTGAGTCTCATGTGGTGCAAATCACCAGGAATGTCCACTAAGGAAATCAAAAGGAATATATATGGAATAAAAATTCAATAACCTGAATGCTAGGTCAACACTCGGAAACTATAACTCTGGAACTATTATAGGTTTGAGATTTAATGAAAAACTTAATCTTCAGAAGACTTAACATCCAAATTCTATAGAAATCTTATACCTTAATATGAATATGTTGTATTATTAATGTTTGAAGTAGCAGGTTTTTTCATTGGTAAACTATATAATGAATGAAATTATAATGTACTTGATCTGAATATATATCATAGATCATGACATAAGTTTAGAAATAACAAATTATATAAATGTGGGAACTTAGCTATTTATTTCACTTCACAAAACATTTAACATTTTATAAGAATTAATACAAGATTTACCATATCCTTAAATAATTAAAAGCTTCTTTTGAGTTTCTAATTACTTGAATTGTTATATTGGTTCAGGCTCTTTGCTGTAAACCTGCATAATTTTCTCCATTATTTCCCAATTCTTTTCTTTTTGAAGATCCTTTGTGAATACCTGTAATTTTAATTAAATAAAAATCTCCAATCCAACGAAACTTAAATCAGCATTTGATATTGTATTCAAGGAGCACATTTAGAGGCTTTAAAATTGTTCCCATTTTTAAAAGAAAATCAGAATACAGTAAGCATGAATATAGTTTCCAAGGGCAGATTAAAATAATTAAGCATCTAAATAATAAATGTATTTTTGCACACATGTCAGTCAAAAAAGTGTCACATCTTAATTAAAAGTACACAAATTAAATCAATGATATATTTGTAAGTAGAGCTTAGATTAAAAATAATACTAACAGAATACCAAGCCGCATCGTCGTCTAATGTAGATGCTAAAGGAACGGATACTCCAAGTACGTGAAGCGCTAAAGTTAAACAGGCCACAGCGACATGTGGCGCACGATACTCTAGTATTGCAGGTGAATGATGGAAATCTTGTAGAAAAGCCATCGCTGTGCGGGCGATAGGTGCTGAACGCCACTGTACAGGCGGGAACCACTCCTGAAGTGATCGCAAGTAATGCAGTAAGTATCGGTGAGGAGACGGTGTATCCAAATTAAATCCCAATAATCTTAAAACCAGTAGTTCAGCTTGAGCCACTGCACCTCTCCACGACCAATATTCCTCGCCTAATTCTAAAGGTCCAGCACCGCGATTAATCGAATTATGTGCCACGTTCACGGCGTCCCTCAATCTTACAGGTTCGTCACGAGATTTTCCGGCAGCACACAAACAAGCTGTGCAGATAACAAAACAATCGTAGTCATTTTTGTCCGCTTCCTTGAAAAATTTGTGATAAAATATTGCAGCCGTAGCAACAGTAGCCGGTTGTAAGCCGAGCTTTATTCCACACTCAAATATGAAGTTTGTTGATAGAACGTGTCCCGGAGTACTACGATAATCAGGTAAGCGTCTTTCTCGTCTATTATTTTGTAATGCCATCACATCTATTACGTCCTTCATTGTATATTTTAAATAATAACTATGATATTTTTATATTAAATCAAAGCTTGAGGTTAACGAAACATTACAAAATGTCAATAAAATAGAGATGTCTATATTTCTATATTCATAATATATTGCTAACGAGAAACGAAAACGTAAAGTTTTTCTATACATAAAACAGCGGTTTAGCAAAGTTGATAGAACTTTTACGCTTTAAGTCTAGTGTTAACGAAAATTTAAGAACTAAGTAGCTTGCCAATTTTGACTATTGTGCTGAACGCTCATTCTACAATGAGAGTAGATTGCCTATCCTAGTATATAAAGTATTATTTATGGTTATAACCAACCCCAATATAGTGTACTATATATAGAGGTGTAAAAGTAACGAAAAATAGCATACCCATATGTATTCGTTACTATAACAATCAGTACTCGTTACTACCGTACCATTATGTTACATTTTATACCTAACAAAATACATCGCATTGTGTCGTGTTGCGTGCAGTATGACTTTGACATCGCATCGATTGCACTTTGTATATTCTGTAAGAAAACACGAAAACATGCGAGTAACGAAATGCATTCGTGAGTAACGTTTCGGAACTCGCTACTAGGGTTGTACCCGTTGCTTAGTAAGGAATACATACGGTTTGTAACAGATCGTAGTTATTTATGACCAGCCCCGTTACGAGAGGATGTATAGGGCGTGCACTGTACAAGGTATCTATGGTCCTAGGGTGGCAATTCTCAAGCGTCTGGTAAAAAGAGATCAAACGAGACATTTATAATTTAAATCTATACTATCAATATAAAGTGGAAAGATTTGTATTTTTGTTTGTAAAGAGTAAACTCAAGAACCACTGGACCGATTACAAAAATTATTTTACCATTAGAATGCTACATTAGCCCTGAGTAACATAGTCTATATAACATTTTTTATGAAATTAATTAAATAAAATTTTAGTTCCAAGCGAACGGAGTCGCGGAGACAGTTGGTTCTAATATTTTTATTTGTTACCCGGAATCGGAAAACAAGTGCAACATACTGAACGTTATCGAACCCGTTCGTCTGATTTACGGATTCCAAGGACAGCATTGAGTTATAACTTGTATATGGGGCGGCTTAATCGGTTTTGCAAAGGGCATTTAAATAACTAGTGGGTGGGACTAGTTATAACGTCATTATTTCAGCACGGTTACCACTATCAACTTTGTTCGTTTTAGACCTCTAAAAAGTACTCGTAAGAATTAAAACGTCATTCGTTCGATGTGTGCATTCTAGTCTCTGTAGAAATCTGGCAAGAAATTCGATTGAACTCGCCATTCAAAAACTATTTTATTTTAATAAATGTACAAAAGACATTTTCAGATACTACTACCACATTCACACGTACTACATCAAATTACTGCTTTCAGTGTTTATGTGGTCAGGGCCGGATTTACATGCACAGAAGTCCTATGCTATTCCTTTTATGACGCCCTTATTACTTCTCGCCTTGATCTGGACCATTTTTATGTTTGTTTATTAGTCATATTCGTAGAATTTCTTCTTGTTTTCGATCCAGTGTTATAGTGCTCGCAGTTTTTAGAATAATGTAATTTTAATATTTTCAACAATT
Source organism: Actias luna (assembly GCA_039707435.1). NCBI lineage: Eukaryota > Metazoa > Arthropoda > Insecta > Lepidoptera > Saturniidae > Actias > Actias luna. Next base: position 6,056,233 of record JAZHAC010000006.1, on the reverse strand, counting down.
TGAATGTACGCCCCTCTTGAGCTTAAGACCCTAGGTTGAAGACTAGTTAGCCTACAGGAAAATCCGGCGATGTATATGGTAGTTTTATATGTAATGAATTGTAAGTTTCTTAAAATACTCAGATTAATATGGAACAAAGAGTACGTGTTCAGGAACTTTTGTTAAAAGGTTTAGCGTTATGGCCACAATCTAACCTGATGTTAAGCGACGATGTGGCTCAAGATGGTGGACACGCTAAGCCTAGTTGAGAGACTGGCTCTCAAATACAACTGCCGGAACACACATTTAGGTATTTGTCGGCAGATTTTCAATTTGAGGGTGGTAGCTAGCCAAGCGGGCATTAGAAAAGGCCCTACCACCATGCTGTGGTTTCGTCACGTTTTCCTTCACCGAAAGCTTAAACTCATTGTAGGTAGATTCGAAATAATGTCCCTTGACGCGGTGTCCTTACGCACTACCAACTGAGCTATCACCCTTTAGACATTTTTCCCTGAGTAGGTATATTGCTGCACACCACACTATCCCATATTTCCGTTACGTTTGTAGATTCTCCTTCAATTCTTTTTTATATCTACAAAAGTTCGTTTTCTGGGTGTGTTTTTTATATAAAAATTATTGTAAGGATATCGTTTAGGAGTTTGTGGCAGGTGTTTAAATAAAACCATATATATTTATTTGAACATAAAAATTAGAATATAATCATTTTCAGTAATTATTTAAAATTATACACTTAAAGTACATTTATAGTAAATTCAATAAAAAATACCAGTGCAGACGAGATACAAATAAGAGAAAGTATTGTTACATCGTTGGTTAAATACATCGCTTCCAGTAAATGCGTTTATATAAACATAAGTTGGAAATAATCGAACGTAGCATTTCGAAGGTGTCACTCGATATAGAAAAATAAAGATAAGATTGAATCACATTCAAAAATTACCCACTAGTGACTAAAAATGTTACTTCTTTATATACGTTTGTTCAAATAGACGTGATCGCTCGGGGCATAGCGTTGCCGACCGCACCGAGCGAACTCACGCACGCGCTACAAATTAACATGTTCATCAATTCTAAATAAGATATTCCTTTAACATATTACTCCGATCAGTACGAATACAACTCATCGTGTAGGGACCTTCCGCCCTTCGCTCCTCCGTCCTCACGTACACGAGACAATTTACTTATCAAGAAACGTATAGTATGTATAAACCGTGACGTCAGTGATTACTTTGGCAAACATTAATGAAGCAACCGTGACTAAAATTCAGAACCGAATGTGGCTCATCTCGCTGATGTCAACATTATCTCGTAACACGTTTCGATTACACCGGGACATATCGATACGATCACTAACTCTACGTAAAACTGTAATAATCCTCCTGCGGATCTAATAAAGCGTGAGAACATTTGAGCCGCAACAATTCAGTCTTCATATATGAAGTTAAACGCACACAGCACGAGCTCTCGGGAGGATGGTTATGTGCGTCCGTTCTCTGTATTAAAATGAATTTCACATGTAGCGTGTGCGGTTTCGTTAACTACCCTCAAATCCTTATAAACTAAACGTGATTCGAGCGAACAAACAATGCGGCAGTGTACAAAATTTACATCACATTCACTCGAAAAATATTAAAAAAAAAGCATACAAGTTTTTAATAAACACATCCCGCTGCGGAGGAACACATGAAAATGCAAAACTGACAACTTCAACTATATATATATGTATAAGTGAACATCGTTATTATGAACTGATGTGGAGAGGAATGTGTGTGAGGCGGTACAAGCGAGTCCAACATCTCGCGCCCGCCTCGTTTCACTCATCGCTTTATATATATGTATGTATATTATAAGTTTATCGTGAAGCTTACTTATAATTAGGTTTTCAGTTTAATGTAGAGAACTGCGCTAATATTTTTATTAGTTTTACGTACACATATTGTTACATAACAGTAAAAAACCTACCTAGCAACAAGCGAGCGTCGAACTGACGAGCGCTCGATTCACGGGCCATCGCTGTGTGGATACACAAGTCGTGGGAGAGGCAACGGTACGCAAGCGCACAGTACGTCACAAAGAACGCTGTTTTCCAACCCATCGATTTTAAACCACGATCTAAGTTATTCATTTTTAATTTTAATAAGAAATATTATAGACATAATTATACGAAATCTTTGGTTCTCAGCGACCCTTACAATATGTTACGTTTTTAGAGTTTTTTTTGTTTAAACTTGCGCATGGCCCGCGCGGTCACGATGTAGGCAATTAATATTATAATTTAACCACTTTTTACATTTTCATAAACATAAAATTTGAAAAGAAAATCACCTAAACGTGATAATAGTAAAGGTTACCGTCTAATTGCATTAATAATTAATGTTTATTTGATACAGTTACTGCACTAACGCTTAAAAATAAGATTTTTATTATTAATAATAAATTATGTTATACAGTATATATAAGTGGTTGATTACGGCATTACGCGAATGTATATATATATATATTATAGTTTTATATACTCACAATTCTTACACTTGATACAAACAGAATTCCATTCGCGTTCAACACTCGACTCTAGCGACCGTTTCGCTCGACGATATTTTAGAAACTGGCTTTCGATATAAAACTAGCTGTAAGATAAATGTAGACAGAACTGCTTAATTATTATACCTACTTCCATAACTGCGACTTATTAACATTGACTCCACGCTCCCTCGCAAAATGACCACTATATGTTGGCTTATTACATATTATTAAATATAAAAATTAAACATGACAAGTTTACATGTACCAGATTTTTTTGAGTACAATTTGATATAAATTAATAAACGCCTATCATGATTTTGCGATTACACGAATAGATGTATAATAGATCTTAAATGACTACATCTTAAGGTTAAAAGTTAAATGATACAGAAATATAGTATGAACACAAAATATTCATGATTTAAATACATATATGCATGTATATACTCACGGCATAGATACATATAAAAGTGGAATAAATAATTTGTGCGTTACACAATGCCTTATTTAGAGAATATGCAATTCAAAATAAACAAGCTCGACAGTGGTCTGAAGCACACATTATGACCATTTAAAGGTATTATTGACATATGATAAGATTTGATGCATGCTTAGTCCAGAAAGCGCTCATAGTTTGTGCATCCATAAAATTGTATATAAAAATATAACGTTTGTATTGTGAATGATAAAAATATAAAAAAGGCGGAATGATGTTTGTGTGATCGGTTTAACATAGGCCCTGTGTGTACACACGTATCACTACTGTTTTATTTCGGTACTAAATATTGGTTCCATTCTGTTTTGGTCCGTAAGAGAGTGAGTATATAAGCACGTTCTGGTATCGGAGCTCTTGAACCAACGCACTCGATGCGCTCTCACTTCTAATTTTATACATCGAAATTGATTAATGTAAATACGGACACTCATTCAGTAGAGGGCACCGACGGCACTCCCACTAGATACCAAAAGAGAAACTGTCTGCTGCACAAACAAAAAAGACCCTAATGTCCACGCTAGCACCAAAATTTAGAATCGAAACACTAATTAGATCTTGATTACGATTTTAATTAAAAAGCGATCAACTAGACGAGTTCGTTGCATGCAAACTGTTCAATAACTTTTGTATGCATAAACAAAATTGTCGGTCTATATTTTACAGGGAGAAAGACGAAACGAAACGAAATCTGTATGGATCTAGTCGTGCACCGTCAGTCGATGTGACGACACATAGACGATGCCCCAAGCCATGTGACACACGATAACTGTAAGTCGGCGCGGCGGTATATTATCCGGTAAGCTTACATCTCATAAAAAATATACATATATAAGTAATTATTATTAAAGTGAAACTTTTTTCATCCCTCAAACTTATTCGTCTGTCTATCGCATGTCGCATAACAGCCGGCTGCGGAGTAGGGATAAAGAGGGCGGCGCTCGATAGAGAAGCAGAGCCCAATATGGCGGCGATCATGGCTCGCATCAGCTTACCGTGTAGTGGATACTTTGTCTACTATTAATAAAAAAGTTTCACTTGCATCGTGGTTCCATAAAACCACACAATGATTTTTGAAGTGAAAACTTCTATAGCGCTGTTTAGATAGGGAGTAAATTCATGTGAGTCGTCATCGACATGGTCATGTGACATGTACACACTATATCTGTTCCTATTAGTGTAACTTATTGCGCTGTTAACAGTTTTAAGTTTTCACTTCTGCTGGCAGTCCTGATGACTGCTTTGAAATAGTTTTTTTAATTTATGAATAATAATATAACGCGTAGCTGCGGACCGAGTGCGCAGCGCCCGCACCCTCCGCCCGATGAGGTGATTGATATGCTTGCAAAGAGAGGGGGTCGTACCGGAGTATATGGAGTTGTATGATACAAGTGGCACTGCAGCGAGCGATCCGTGGGCGAGGGCGTCGCGGCCTGGAGGAACAACGTAACGCACCGCCTAGTAGAGGCCGCAGCCGCGCAGGTTGTTCGCGATGATGACGTCGGTGACGGCGTCGAACACGAACTGGATGTTGTTCGTGTCGGTGGCGCACGTCATGTGGCAGTAGATCTCCTTCGTGGTGGACTTGTTCTTCGCCTCGAACTGGGCCTGGATGTACGCGGCCGCCTCGCCGTACTCTTGGGCGCCTGCAAATTATCGTACATCATTTACTGCATATCTTCTGACATATGTATATTTGTAGTGTTGCAAGACAAATCTTTTATTACACCACAATAGATTTCTTCACAACATTTTTTTTAATAGGTTTAGCGTTATGGCCATATTCTTACCTGATCTTAAGTGACGTTACCGCTAAAGTTGGTAAACATACTAAATCTGTGGAGGAACTGGCTCTGGAGTGTAACTGCAGGAACAGACTTATTAGTATTTGGCAGCAGATTTTCAACTTGAGGATGGTAGCTAGCCAGACGGGTATTAGAAAAAGTTCTACCGACATGCTATGATTTCTTCACGATGTTTTTCTTCACCGAAAGCTGAGGCTCATTGTAGGTGGATTAGGGCTAAGTCTAATATTGAAGTCAAATTTAACTCCATAATATCGATATCTATTATTATTAAGCGACAAAGTTTGTTTGTTCCAACGCACTAATCTTAGAAACTATATGGCGGTTTTTATTGGATAGAGCAATGATTGAGGAACGCTTTAAGCTATTTAACATCACAATACCACCAATAGGAGCAGAGATGAATTGAAAAATGTTACGAAAACGGGCATAATAATTAAATCATTATTCATAGATGGTTTAGGGCTATTCATTATTTGAATTCCACTGATGCTTTGTTTTTTTCCTATTTTACTTATAAGAAAAATTTTCCTGCCAATATAAACAAAAAACATTTATTTTTTCTTAATATGTTATTCGCCGTAAGGTGAATGTGTGTCGATAGCATACAGCAGGAATGCGAATGTTGAGGATATGTAGACAATATCAAAAATGAGTATGTTAGAGGGGGTTTGAAAGTGGCGCCGGTGGTAGAGAAGATGAAAAGAAAGCGTTTGCCTCTACTTGAACATGTCATGAGAGAGGAGACGAATGTGTTGAGAAAAGTAATGGAGATAAATGTTGAAGAATGGAAAAGAAGCGAAAGGTCAAATAAGAAATGGATAAATTGTGTGAGGAACGAGATGAAACAAAAGGAAGTGAATGAAGAGATGACGGCTCATAGAGATTTGTGGAAGAAGAAAACGTATTGACACCGACCCCAAATGACTTAGAAATCAGACAAGATGATGGATTTTATAGAAGTGAAACGTTTTATGGAAGGGCTTTGAAACTCTGATACCCAACTTGTTTGTGTGACGCTCTTTCGGGTAACGTTGGTTCGAGGCGACTAAGAGAGCAAGATAAGTATAGTGATGTTTTACTTCTGTCTTGTGTTCTTAAGGACACACTGTATTTTTGTTTATACATTAAAGAAAATATTACTAAATTTACTACAAATGTTGAGATTATTATATGTAAATTAGAAGACAATTACCTGTATATTCTTGAAAGCATATGGTGAGCGGGGACTTGCGTATTTTCTCCTCAAAGAGATCTTTCTTATTGAGGAACAGGATGATACTGGTGTCCGTGAACCATTTGTTGTTGCAGATTGAATCAAAAAGCTTTAAACTTTCCTGCATGCGGTTCTGTAATCAAAAGTTCACTACGATAAGCACAAAGACTATAAATCAAGAATAGATTCCACTGCACTATAAAATACTCAAAATGTTCTACTTATGTTACAATTTTTTAAGTAAATGTCTAAAGTGAAAAAAAAAAAAAACAAATTCTTACCGTTGTCTCATCCTCGTGCAACACCTGATCGTACTCAGACATGGCGACGCAGAATATAATAGCAGTCACATCCTCGAAGCAGTGGATCCATTTCTTTCTCTCGGAGCGTTGACCACCCACGTCGAACAATCTGGAATGATCCGTTCTTATGTTAATTACCGAAGTAGTATTAATTATATTGTGGTTTATTTAATATGTTTTCGCCAAACAATAACAATTATTTACATGTGATATGGAGTAAAGTTTTATACTACAATTTAGAACATGATAATTTGAAGACGTTTGCTGAAATACAAAGATCGGTCAACGGTTATATATTCAGACATTAAATTAGTCAAAGTAGTAATGAACCTAGCAATAAACAAGCTGAACCTTTGCTGAAGAAAACCATTATTTTAGAAGCATAGTATGATTGTTGGGTGTACTGTAATGCCGAGTATTCTAGCTTCCACCCTCAGATTTGAAAATTTGTCACCAAGCAACTATAGGTTTATTCGGCAGCTGCATATGAGCACCAGTTTCTTCACTAGTTCTAGTGTGGCCTTCTTGTGTCTTTAACATCAGTTTTGACTGCTGTCGAAATGCTAAACCAGGCTCAATGACAAATTAGCTAAAAATGTTCCTTTTCAATTTAGTACCCCAAATGTTACTTATAAGCAGTAAGCCTCAAATACTCTTGGTTGTATTTTTAAAACATTTTTGAATCCTTTCAGAATTTCGTCATATTATATTATACAAATACATTTACAAAGTAATAACGACATTGAAAAGTCGGATTTCCAAATTAAAACTTACTTAAAGTTAAGATTTTTGAAGGAGAAGTGCACTTCAACAATGCCAGTTGTTTTGACTCTGGTCCTTAAAATATCTTGTTCGGTGGGTTGGTAGTCCCTAGCGCCTAACCGGTCCAAGTCGTCCAGGAAACTGTAGATAAAAACAGAGTGACACATTAAAATCTGAACATACAGATGTAACCAATGTCCTCGGGCCGAGAGCTAAAATATTGATAGCGATTATTATTATTTAAACGTTTTCTTTATTTAATAATTTCCTGCTATCTGATTGAACAGGAGAAAATTACTGACTATGTTAACTAGGTATTTTTAATATTCCGTTTATTTATTATTGAAACAGTTTATTATTCTTAAAACTATAATCCTTGCTGATAATTACGAATTACAAGTGGCTTTTGGTCGCAAAAGTTGTTGGGAATCTCTGACCTAGATAGTAAAATGAAATAAAATGTATTTACGTGAAAAATATGAATAAAATGAAGTTATAAGTATATATAAACGTTTTACCACTGACTCACTTATCATACAATATATATTCAAACCAACTGTAGTTATTGCCTTGAAATCTGGTAAACAGAAAAATAAGTAGAAATGGATTATGTTCATAACATAAGAAGCAAAGATGGTGGTATAAAATACTCCTACGTCAAGCGGTCGGATACACCTGATACAATTATTCAAAGATTATTATTCAAACAGCGCTATTAATGTACTAGTATTTATTCCCTTTTCTCGAGATCATCAAAATCACTTGTGATTTTTTAAGATTTCATTTATATCAAAATCTATTTTTTACTCAAACATTTTTGGATTAAACAGATGATATTGTGAAGGTCGCAGGGAGCCGATGGTTACAGGCGGCACAAACCCGCACGCTATGAAAAAAGTATGGTGAGGCCTATGTTCAACAGTGGACGTCCATATGCTGAAATGATGATGATGATGATGATGATGATCTTTAGCTAATTCGTCATTGAATAAATTTAATGAAAATAGTTTATTTTTTAAAGCTAAAATTATATAATTAAGTATGAATTATAATTAATTTAATTGTAAGGTGTACATTTAGGATTTATTTATCGACACAACACAGACCAGCCACCAAATGGGTCAAGTCTTACCTAAGGCGTGGTTAACTAAACCGTCGATACTTCCTTTTCATGTAAATGAAGCCGTAAATGGGACAAAATGAGGCGAGTACCAAATTGCAACCACTAAACTACGTGCCAGGAATCACGCAGCGCTACTGTCTTGATTAAAAAAGTTGCTATGAACGGATAATAGTCTGTTTTGATAAGTTGCTAGTTACTCATTAAACATCTGACGTATTTTATTCTTTTTCTCGTATTTTTTTTTCTCCTAGGAGAATAAGAGTGTTTAGTTGTTATTCTGTCAAATCATAACCACTCAATCGACCATTGTGACATTTTGCAAACACGTGTTCAGGATTTGGAAGACATTAGGGTACCTTTGTACTAGAAAAACGTACTGTCCTTAATGTTTAGAAAAATACCTCGCAAGTACTCGCGTAAAAATGATTTGTCTCCGTCTGTCTGTCTGTCAGTGTGTTTATAACTTGACTACTACTGAACCGATTTATATTATTCTATTTTCAATCACAGGTGCGTTCTGTTGGTAGGTTTTGATATATGTTTTGTTAAAATAGATAATATATATAATACAAGTTATAAAAATAAATAGTAAGTAAAAAAACCCATTACATATTCTTTCAAACTGCATAGAGATAATTAACTATGCAATTTATATACGTAAGCAGAGCTGGAGCACAGGTAACATCCTTACTAATATTATAAATGCGAAAGTGAGTTTGTTTGTTTGTTACGATTTCACACCTAAGCCGCTGAATCGATTATGGTGAACTTTGGTATACAGATATATGGGAACCTGAAGACGGTGATAGGCTATTTTTTTCTCGAGAAACTTCTAGGAAGTGGGATAAAGAGAGGAATAAACTTTGTATGCAACTTTTATTGCGTTTTATCCGATTTGTTTGACAAAATCAGTGTTAACGAGAGCGTAGCCGTACGTAATCTTAACATTATTATTATTAAGTAAAAATTTATAAATAAATAATTGTTTATGTCATTTCATTTTGGTTTTTAAATATATTGTTGGTAAATATTAACATTAAAGGTGTACTTCGATTGGACAAACTAGAGGAGTACTCGCGACTATGACAATATACACATAATAAATAGTTTGTAGGAGCACTTGGTATAAACAATAGTCGACTCGAGACCTAATTGGTTTGCGGATACTTCCTTGAGAACTTTTTTCTCTATTTAGACTTGGAGTGTTATTAACATCGTAAGCCATAATAAGTGAAAAAACTGAAAATCCAAACGAATATTGCGTTTTGCGGATTATCAAATCACAATAGGGATACAATATCAAAGAAACGTAAGTACACCCAATTGAACATATTATGTTGTAACTTTTAATAGAAATATAACAATCGTTTTCGACACTTTCACTTTTTACATATGTCATGTTGTTAGAGGTCAGTTAGTAGTACCGCATGATTCATTGAAGGTCAATAAGAATTGATTCATTGTCAATCCCATACATGTACTAAACCTTCATCTTCGTTAAGAGAGCAGGAATGTTCGAATGACTCAGGTTTCTAACGACGGAGAGAACAGTGACCGCTTCCGAGTACCATGGACTTTTGAAATCATTGATTATAACATGTATTATAAACAAACATAATTTATATAGAGCATTGTTTAATAGTCATTATGTTTATTATTTGTGGAATATAAGGATAAGATATATAAAAAAACAGTTTCGGTATTCGGGATATATTGAAGTTATAAATAGTGTAAGAAAATAAGTACAACAGAACTGAGTACAACATGTATAATAAACTTGTTGTCTAATAACAAACAAACTAATCTATATTAATATTATAAAACGGAAAAGTTTGTTTGTTTGCACGCGCTACTCCCAAGAACTAATACTCAGATTTAAAAAAATATTTTTGTATTTGATAGAGCAATAATTATAGCGAAATGTCTTAGATTATTTAACATTACGCTACTACTAATACGCTGTATTGAAAAAAGGTACAGAAACGGGCAAAAGTTGTTAAATAAAATTTAGTTTCATATGAACAACATCGCTGGCACAGGTAATAACTAATATAATAACGAAACAAAGATATTATACAGACGTGAATAAGTTATTAGTATTATTTAGAAAAATATTTACAAAGCTCCCTTTTAAAGGAGCAACATGATGATGAGTAATGAAATGACGCCACGTAATGATAATGTTTCTGTTATTAAATTATTTGAATGCCTGGTATATTCAATTTTATATCTATATTAATATTAAAAAGCGGAAAAGTTTTTTTGAACGTGCTAATCGTAGGAACCACCGGTCGGATTAAAAAAAAAAATGTATTTGATAGGACAATCGTTGAGTATTTAACATCATGCTACTGTATGCTATGTATAGGAGCTATACTGTATTGAATAGTTACAAAAACGGGCGAAAAAAAATTAAATAATTTTTAATTTCACGCGAACAAAGTCGCGGGTACTGCTAGTTACTTATACAACCGGTAAAGTATTCATGTTAATAAGAAATTATTGGTAGCCAGTAACAGACAGTTCAAGCACGATATACCGGGTAATTCCGAATTATATAAAATACTAAGCCTAAACATCACGCGATCGTCTTGTTAAAAAATCACTTCCGTGTTATGTTCTCTCACGCCAATATTAAGCTAATAAATAATAACTTTAAATCTAATTTCCATAAATAACATTAGAAATATATATTCTTCTATATATATGAAGTAGCTGATTGCCTGACTTATTAACGCATAGTCAAAATTACTGAAGCTAAAAACATGAAATTGAACAGTAGTTTCTTTTATGTGATGCAGAGAGCCACTAAGTAACCATTTTTGGAAATTCAGTGTCTAAGGGTATAAAGAGGGGTAGCAAAGATTATATGGACGACAAAAATCTTCACATATTGGAAATAGAATAAAAACCTCTTAATGAAAATAGATAAACACCTATTTTAGAATTTATAATATTTAATTAGTTTTTGTTTATGCTAATGGGCAGCAAACAAACAAATAAACCATGTGATGGTAAATGGTTGCCGTTGTCTATGGACAGCCGCAACACCAGGGGTACAGCCATGTTCCTGACCTTAGAGACCGTATTTGAATCCGTTTTTGAAGAGCCCCATATCATAGTTCTGAGAGGAAAGCTGTGCTGGGTAACCGATTCCATAGATCCAACTTACGCGACAAGAAGGTTCTGGAAAACCCAACTGTTGTTGCAATACGGCCAGGTGATAACTTCTGATTACGAACATTTGTACATTTTTCTTTAATATATTTATGGAGGTTCTTGATTTTTTATTTATTTTCATTTTGACTACTGAAAGGGGATGAATTAATAACTTTCAGGGTAGCTAGTATGCTAATATGGAAAATTGCAGTTTTGATCTGTTGTTCAAGCCTAAGAAAATGTTTGCCGCTCTGACAAGAGCCTAAATATTAACGAATATCAATTACTAGCCGTGGGTGTACTTTTATTATTAGAGTTAACCGATTTTAATCAGACGAAAACTAAATGTTTCAAGGATACACTTTATGATTTCGTGGGTGACGTTTTATCATAAATGTTGTACTTTACTAGTAATGCGTGCACAACCCGACAGACAGATATTTCTAAAAATGATGAATATGTATTTTATTATTTATTCTTAATCACTTATAATGATTTTTATTACATAAATCTAAAACGTATAAACACGTTAAATTTACAATATTATTATATGTTTAAATATATATATCTATACATTAGCGAATTCAGTCTGCGCAATTCAAAGAGACGCGGGTTTTATACTGTAGTGGGTTTTTACAATCTAATTAGGTTTATCTTTAACAAACGTTTCCTTAGTTTCCAAGCATCAACAGGATGCTAGGATTCAGTGGATACTGTCTAGCGAACATCAAGTAAATAATAATGGAACCGTCAGTGTCACTTTTTGGGATCACAGCGACTAATGCCCAAGGATTGACAATTTCTCAGTCGTTATCATGTTTAATTTTATTATGGCTTCTGCCTATGTTAGCAATTTCACCAATGTCAATTGTCAAGGACTTTTTGACCACAATCTTTTAACGCCCACCTGGATAGCTACCACCCTCAAGTTAAATGTCTGCCGCAATATACCTATAGATGTGTTCCGGTAGTTGCACTTGAGAGGCAATTACTCCACTAGTCTTAGCGTGTCCACCATCTTTGTCAACATCATCACTTAACAGCAGGTGAGATTGTATCCATAATGCTAAAACTTAACTATAAAAAACAATCAAAGGACACAAAGGAACAACGTAACTCAGAAAAATAATTTGGATCACACAAATGATTATCCTGTGCGCAATTGGAACCCACAGTAGTTCGGTGCAATTGTTGCAGGGAGGCAACTACTTTAACGACTAGGCCAACCGTACAGTTTAAGTGATTATAAGAAAAGCTCTGTCACTGTGGCGTACTATAAAAAACCAGTAATTTGACCAGTATTTTAAGCTTTTCACAATACTATAAGGAGATTACATATAATTCTACCAACCGGCTAAAATAATACTAAAAGGGCTATAATCATCACAGACCCCGGATTTATGTATGTAGGCATCTCCAATTTCATTATTTTTTTAATTAATATTGGTAAAATCGCTTACAAAAAGAGATGTCAACTATTAACACGAAAAAAGATGTATAAAACCCGACGCATGGAAACGGCTGTGTATCTGTCGATATAAAACTGATGTGCAGCGACAATAGTGTTTTTGCGACGATCATTGTTCAGGCTACAAGTGCAATTCACGGTCCAACAACAGCATATAAATAGTTGGCTACTTTCCAGTACGAAAACCTACATCGGTTTCGACTAAAATAATCTTTAAAGTGAATTCAAGTTAAGCTTAGTTTGTACAACATTACGTTGGTTTAGACACTAAGACGCTGTACGATGTTTTCCGCGAATTAGTCCGCGTGGACCTAAAAATTATTTAAATTTTTTTACCCATTTTTGTAACTTTTTTTAATATAGCTTTAATCCTATTGATGGTAGCTAGATGTTAAATAGCCTTAAACTTTTTACAATAATTGCTTTACCAATTACACAAATAATTGTTGAAGTCGGGCTGGTATGAAACAAACAAACATACGTTTCCGCTTTATAATAGATATAGATGAAAAGCTGTCTTTTTATATTAGATCGCATTTAATATCTAGTAAAAGATGGTTTATGTTCAGTGGCACTGTATTCATGTGAAAATCTTCAGCCTTAAAAAAATATCTATTTTGGAAGAAAAAAGCTAACTTTAATCAAATTGTCTTATTCATTAATTTATACTTATTATGCAAAAACAGCTAGATTTTTTATAAAAATGAAGAATATGTTTATTTGTATTCTACAAAATAGGCAATCCAAATACAAACTTATATTTCGTGTTTTACTTTATAATTATTAAAAGGTACAATAGTTTTAATGTTTGTACCCAAAATGAATATAAACGTTTCAACATCTCTAAACTTCTAAAATTAGAAAGCTTTATTTTCACCGCTTTCGTCTTTGTTAAGAGAGTTGCTCTGAAAATAAATATATACTATTTTTTTTTTATTACCGTTTAAATAGGATCTGATATAGCTTCATTATGAATTATATCAATAAAATAAGTGATAACGTATTTTATAAAACTAGTGTTCAGTTGACGGTATAAATTTGACCATAAACATCATTAAAAAATTTAGAAATGTCTTGTCTAGGGTGGAAAAAAACTAACAGCTTCTAAAAAAATATAGTTAACACTTAACTCATTTATAGCTAATAAACAAAACAAAATTAGTTAACAAATAGAAGATATAAAGGTACCTTTACCTGTTAATTGTAAAAAATATTGCGACGAAGATTTTGTTTGTTAGATCGCCATAGTAGACGACCACGGAAATATCAAACATCAGCAAGCGGACTATTAATGATAACCTTATCGCTGAGTATTATGCATTTATATATGTAATGAAAACGTAATATCATAAATATATTTTGATTTGTGTTAAAAGTTCTAACCGGAGTGTTTATCATACAGGAGTTTTTTCGCACCCGGTCCTAGACGGTGCTGACGTCATGACACTGTCAACATTAAATGGGTCAGTAAACAACGATGAATTACATTCGGATCAGTCGAAAACATTTCATTATACTATTTAACATCAGCGGTTTTATTGAACGATCGTAAACGGTGACAGCCTTATGTTAATCTAAGAAATAAACAGCATTGAGTATATTATAATTAATCGTTCATGAAAACAAATACAGTACGACCAAATTCGCCTATTCAATATTTCACATTATCTGTATCCAGATCTATGATACTATTATAATTGATACAAATTAATTATTTATAATTATAATAAATTATTTACACGAAAAGATATTTTACAGTTTTTATACTTTATTAGCATTCAAGTGTCTTTTATCATTTTCTTAATATATAAACCAATTTAATCCTAAACTCTATCTTAATAAGAATGCATTTTTTTATAAAAATAGGCGGGAAATGAATTCTACTATAATTTACTTTGGAAATTGTAATAAATATAATTGTTTTGTAATATAATGTTTAAACAAAGCTTCAAAAGAACTTCCATCCTTTCGTATTCCATATAAAATTCAAGCGAGCACTGAAAAATATCCATGTATGGAATGATGTCGGCTCGCCCGGCAACAGGTCCAGTGAGCGCGATCAATACGAACGCCGCGCCGCCGCACGCCGCGCTCCGCCGCCGCCGCCAAGCCGAGCCCTTTCCATATCTACACGGGCTATGTCACGCCGCGCCGCTGCATTGCCTACCCCGATATACAACCACGACCGGCTTTCATGAACTCTTGCAAACAGGACCTCCCCTAACACATTCCTCTCACGTAACATGTACTTAGAACTACATTTAACAACATACCTCAATATATTATTTCAATTTTTTCAATATACTTTCAATACGGTTTATATATTATAGAATACAGTATTGCGAAAACGGAACACCGCATAGGTAGTAGATATAGGAACATTTTATATATTTGCAAAACGATTAAACAGTTTTAGTACTTTTTGCGGTATTCTTTACCCGATATAACATACCGTTGGAAGTAAAAATATGTGATCCACAGAATACTTTATGCCTCAGTATATTATCAACCTTATAGTCAATTCACTTACTGCTACTTTAGCAATATATATATATTGTCCAGTGGGTACAGTTCAGGGGCAAAAGTTGCTAGAGACGCTATAAACTGCTTCCGGAATTAGCGCGAGCGTCATGCCATCGCCACATAAATCTGTCGCCACCGCCACGCCACGCCACATCGCAAACGATGTGGGTGAGTTGTACAGTACGTTCTTAAGGTGGCAATTGACCTATAACGTTTAGATTAATTTAAAATATTTAAAAAACAATCGCAAAACTAAAAAGTACAAACTACGGCTAATTGAAACGACTCAATACTAGACACAAACATTGTACCTATCGGTTGTTTGTTTTAGAAAGTTTTTGTGGAAGCTTACTTGAAGTAACAATATAAATCACACCTCGAATTATATATTCATAATGGCTTTCCTACAAGCAGCGAAAGGCGATCTTGAAAGGTTCGAAAATCAATGCCATGACGGCGAGTATTGACAAAGTTTTTTCGAAAATAAGCAAGCACAGTACACCGTTTGCAGTAGCAAGAATATAAATGGACAATAAAAAATATAAGATCGAAATCAAACATCACTTTGAATGAAATATGTAATAATGCATTGTATGTATTGATATATTGTTTTCATATATGTATATGGAAAAAGACTATTCTATACGCTGCCAATACCAAACTTAGTAGCTTTAACATATGCCATTTTGTATCTATCATCACGCCAGAATGTCCAAGCGCGTACCTAACGTCATAAACTTTTATGGTTTGTATTAGTTATAAAACAGTTCCATTTGACAAACGAAACGTGAAAACACCTTTTTGTAGTTGCTAGTACGTGAACCTGATTTATTGTAATATAGTTTTTTTACTCAATTTATATTCTTTTTAAATTACCTCTACAACGTTCACTCATCGACCTCTAGTCCTCATTATGTTATAAAATAATAATATTTTCTTATTACAAACATCAGGAATTAGTTTTATTTTCCATATCCGCAAGAATTCATAAAAATTATAGGTCAAATAGAATGGTTAAATAGAGTTGTTACGAATATGACATATCGATAAGAACATTTTAATCAATTTGGATGTAGATATAAAATTATTTCCAAGATCCAATCCTATCGCGTAATTTCATTTATGAATTTTACCTCCTTTTTTTTAAACAATTGTTTTTACAAAATAATTTAATATTAAACCAATTGTAAATGAACAATGGTAAGATAGGCATTTCCAAAATTCGGGTACCCATTGGTGAGTTACGAGCAAATATTGGTAGATCTTGAAAAATAGGACGATATGAAAGGACGTTTAGCGAATGTCCCTTATTATTCATGAAAACCAAGAGGTGAATGCGGGATATGAGAGTTAGGTAAGTGAAGTTATGAGATTTAGCAGGCCAGCATCACTACGGGTACTAGCAGTGAATTTTGCTTCAATGACAGTCGCCACAGATTTGGTTTGGACTATATTTAACATCAGGCGTAGTGCAGTCACTTTGTTGCACAACATAAAATAAAAAAGGTGAGTCCTAGTCACTATCAAGAATCAGTGTTTTAGATCATTATTAATTAACTTTAAGTCAATTTTAGTATCCGATGTTTCTCTTTCGACTCGACCTCTAACCGAAATAATTCATAACATTTATACAGAATACGAGTTAGTATTCATTTCTTTTAATCAGATATGTGATAATTTCTCTTACGGTTCCGAAATTGTATATCTCTCCTTGTTGAAAACTTCAATAACAGCGCTTCAATCGACATAGCTAGGCAGATCTCAAGAACATTCAACAAAATACGCATGATAAGATTTCAACAGGAGAGGTGAAAACGTAAACGTCATAACACCTATCGATTAATTATTATCAATTGACTGAATAAGCTATGTAAAAAATACCAAATCATGATACTTGTCGATCGAATAAAGAACTAGGCGACGCGACGCAACGTTGTAGTGATCATTTTATTACTTACTGTAATAAAATATACGAAATGCTATCAATCTATACAAATAAATAAAATTGAAGTGGATATTTGTAATGTCAAAATAACAGCTTTTTACTAAATGTATAGTAGAGTATATACAGTACATACACAATACAAAAATCAATTTTTAAAACTATTGTCTGTCTTTCTGTTTGTTCCGGCTAATCTTTGAAACGGCTGGACCGTTTTGACGAGACTTTCAGGAGCAGATAGCTGATTTTATAATAAATAACTTAGGCTACTTTTATTTTAGAAAGAAATTAGGGTAACGCAAAAAAACATTTTTTTTCAATTCCATGCGACCGAATTCGCGGGTACAGCTAGTATGAGATAAAAATTCAATCCTTTTGAGAATACAACAAAATTTTTCTTGATGAAACAAAGATGATATGAACTAACGTTGGTTCTTATCATCTTTATTGCATTCTATGATTGCATAAAACTTTGAAAGAAATCTATATATCTATACCTTATCATAAAACTTTACAATATAGTCAAATATTACAAAAATATTATAACGGCAGTTAATATCTTGTGAGAGTATGTTAAAAAATTAAATTCAAAATACTTTATTAAATTTTTGTATTTAAAATTGTTACTAACAATTAGGAAAATAAAGTCAATTTTTAGATAGCCAGTCAATGTCAGTTTTTACCAGTCATTATTATCTTTCACGTAATGACTTTCAACAATACAATTTTCTTTACCTTCAGTACTAAATCAGTTTTATACATATCAAGCTTAAGTTGTGATGGGATTTGCCATCTATTCCAACCGATTAATGGACCGAAGTCCCTAGTTTTACTAAAGGTAACCACTGAAAAACAATTTTTATAATTAACCATTAATCAGAACTAGATCCATTAATTACAAATTCATTTGTAAGAAATGGAAAGTTTCTCTGTCAATAGACAATAAACCCGGAAGACTCAGAAACGAAATCCATAATTTATTGTCGCTACTATTATACCAATAAGAGGATATGACAGCACTATAAGAAATGAACAAACAATATTTCACTTCAAAAACTTGAATTGATACATAGCGTCTACGTGGTATTTGAAAAGGGTTGTAGGTACTAATTATGTTAATTGTTTTATATGCATTTTGATGTGCTACTTATAAGTTTAGAAATAATATTATTCGTAAGTTATAAGTATGTACATTACTAGATACGTGTTGTTGATTATGATTTTTAAGCAAATTGTTAACTATTTTGAAGCTTATTTTTATATTATATTGAATATATATATTTTTATATATAATATATTTATATTATATTGAAGTTTTTAGGCTATTTAAAACCTCGCTACCACCAATAGGAGCAAAGCTGTATTCAAAACGGGCAAATGTTGATAAATAATATTTAGTTAGTTCCACGCGAACGAAGCCACTCGCATAATTAGTAAAGTATAGATAAATATATATAGTATTGTCTGTTAATAGTAGATGATAATGGTGGTAAATGGTTAGTAAGTACGAACAAGGAGTTTGATTAATGTGAGATAAAAACGCATACAGTGCACACATGTATGTGTATAGTATCAGTTATTCGATTTCGAACTTCTCGCTTGTAACCAATGCCCACGGTCAGTCGGTAATGAATACACAAAGGCTTCTCTGTGGCTATTGCGAGAGCTTCCGTCGAAATCAAAACAAATCGTATAAAACGAATTAATGTATTTAGTTTCGTAACACACAGTTTTGTTACATATATGAAGTTATGTATATCTCTAATGTAAATATTTTGTGTACTGGTGTGTTAGAAGGTTTAAAACATCTAGAAATTTATTTTCGTAAAACGTTACCTGTAAAACTTTATGTTTCATTAACAGTGGTGATGTTGATTTTGGAACTTTCACTCAAAATGAATTTAATTATAAGTTCCTTGATTGCTGTGAAATTGTCAAAAACCCAAAATACAGAAACAAGAAGCTCATAACATGTGTTTAAGATAATTCTTATCTATATTAATATTATAAAGTGGAAGGTTTGAACGCGCTAATCTTAGGTATTACCAGCCGCACATCAAAAAATTTTTTTTTGTATTGGATATAGCAGTCATTGAGGAAGGAATTAGGCTTTTTAACATCACGCTACCATCAATAAGAGCAAAGCTGTATTGAAAAAAGTTTCAAAAACGGGCAAAAACTAGAAAATAATTTTAGTTCCACGAGAACGAAGTTGCGGACACAGCTAGCAATGTATAACTTGTTTTGTATTTATCATATAAAGTATTTTTTTATATATTTCATACATCATTATATTCAATTGTTATGATATGTGCTTAATATATTAAAACTCCCATTTACCTAAACAAGATACAGGGGGCTAATAAAATAATTCAGAGAGAATCGGAAAACGTTGATAGCGTTATAACGCAATATACATATAATGTAACAAATCACAAATAAATTGTTGGTCTATAATGCATCAGCATAAGTTAACCTTAAAAATCGATATTCTGAAACGAGTAATGGCATTAATCGCGACTAATATTTATGTATTTTATATGTGATACGTATTTTAAATAGAAAACTAAGGGCAGTGACAAAGTAGTGATAGCATAACTCAATGCAGGAATATAAATTGATAATATAATCGCAATGAACGAGATTGCGGAAGGTATATAAATGTATGTACGTCTATAAAGACCGGACGATTCAATTCGGTGCGGTGCGAGCACTCCCTACTTCATTCAGGGAATAGTTAATGGAACACTCGGAATGAGCCTTGCTTTTATCCTCTACATCTATCTGAATTCCGTAGCATTTCAATCACTAAATATGCTAATGCGAATAATGTATTATTCATTAAATCTATATTTAATATTATAAACCGGAAAAACTTGTTTTTGCACATTGTTAATAAATTGTATTTGAAAGAACAATAATTGAGTAAGGCTTTAAGCTATTTAACTTACACCTAAAGATGTGTAACTCAGGAATAATTGAGAAAAATAATGTACATCCGTGAAAAAGCTTTACTAATAAATCAATAAATCACATGCTTTCTTAACACAGCTTTGAATAACTGATTTAAGATTTAGTTTAGAATTAAACTATACGTGGATGTGAATTGAATAGCTACATGGAAAGAATGAAATGATTGCTGCTGCAAATATAGTAAGTTGGAAAAAGATGGAATAATGTCGTTAGCCGCACATGCGTATTGCGCACTACTAAGGTACGAATATGTTGCAGTGAAAATCATAACCTTCTTTTTGACTTCGACATCCTCGGGTAAAAATATGATTTCGATCACAGCATCAAACATATCCTTAAATCTATTTCATAATAGATTTATGATAGATATATTTTGACACTGAATCACTGAACTAAACTTGACATTAAATATAAATAAATCTATGATCTAAATTCTGTTTAAGCCAAAGATTGTGTGATTCAAAAGAGTCATTTAAATCATTTAAATCAAAAGGTTTAAAGATTTCATTTCCGAAAAAACATTTCGGAACATTTGAAGAGATGATAGCTCAGTTGGTAGTGTGTACGGACTTCGCGTTAATGGACGTGAGTTCGAATCCCTGCAATGAGCTTGCGAGCTTTCGGTTAAGGAAAACATCATGGTGAAACCATAGCATGGTTGTAGGGTTTTTTCTAATGCCTACCTACGACTCTTAAGCTGAAGATCTGCCGCCAAATACATATAGGTGTGTTTCAGTAGTTGCACCTGAGGACCAATCCCTCCACTAGGCTTAGCGAGACTACAATTTTAGGACACATCGTTACGTAACATCTGATGAGATTGTGGCCATAGCGCTAAACCTATAGAACATAAAAAAAACAAACTCTTATCGTTGTATCCAGTGAAAAATAACTTGGAGAATACATTTTACTATTTCAAGTAATCCATTAGGTAGTTAGATACATAAGATAAACATATGACCCTAAACATGACTCGACATTTTCCTGTTAGTTATATATTCCGAGTTTCTAACATTAACATGCGTGTGTTAAGTGGTGTCACCACCAACCAGCCGTGCTACATTGAACATAATTAAGTCGGTATTGTATTGCATATCGAAAACTCACTACACGCAATTGCGTAGCCATTTAATTGGCCTTTTTTAACGTTATATTATTCTTGTTTTAATTGTTCTGTACCTTAATTTTATAAATCAAGCAGTTGTGCCCGTGACTTCGTTCACATGAAACTAAAATTTTATATAATAATTTTTGCTTGTCTTTGTAAAGAAGTTTTGAAATCCGACTGGTAGTTTCTACGATTAGCGCGATCAATAAAACTTTTCCGTTTTATAATATAAATATAGAAAAATGCAAAACAATTGCATGGTATAGTTTATATAACAAAAAAATATTAAGAAATTGAAATTCCCATCTTATAACAAAGAAAGAGTGGTATTCTTTGTTACAAGTTTACATTTTTATAGGTAGCTCAATTATTTTAATTGTAATTGTATATTCAAGTTGTCAATATGATTTAATAATAACCCCTTGTTTCCCATGTACAAGCAATATATTGAACGTTGTCATCTCCACGGAATATTGCATAAGAACATAATAACATTTGAAGAAATCACTAATTGAAATATAAATATATTACATTGTCAAATTTATTATTTTTAAATTTATTATAATGCAATATATTTTGTTATTTATGAAATTTCATACTTTTAATTGTACCTCTTTTTAATAAAGTAAAAAACCCAATAGAAATATATCTGGTTATTGTCAATCTAAAATGAAATTTAACTCATTTCATGAGATATATATTTTTTAAACTATTAAAACGACTGTTTTCATGTTAAATACATTGTAGGGTTTATGTTTTTAAAACTATCGCAGGCCACGTTTGTTTACATTATGTACCAGGTATAGATAAATACTTCTGCAACCTGTTTAACTAACAATGATTACGACACGACACGCCTGAAAAAGTTATATAGACAACCGTCCCCACTGTTTCGGTTATTTTCTATAGAGTAAGCTTCTTTATTACCAATTCGTTCGCGATGAACACCGCACGAAGTTATACTGTGATGCCAGGTCCTAGACCTTTACCCATTTTCGGAAATTCTTGGCGCTTTGCTATAGGCTTAAAGCCCTGGAAAACGAAATCTTTAGACCTAACCCTTTGGTTTCTAAGATCTCTCGCTGGAAGTGGCGGAGCGGCAAAGGTGGCTAAATTATTTGGACATCCTGACCTGGTGTTCCCGTTCTGCGCTGAAGAAACCGCAAGGATATACAGACGTGAGGATTCAATGCCACATAGAGCAGTGGCGCCGTGTCTCCGACATTACAAGCAAGAATTAAGGAGAGATTTCTTCGGGGAGGAACCCGGTCTCATTGGCGTGTAAGTTTATTTATTTTAGTTTTTATCATTGATTGAATGATTCTGTATTCGATTCCCAACCATTGGTGAAATCTGTATTGAGGTAAAATTGACACCATGGGCCTGATGGCGCAATGATAACAAGCCTGACTATTGAACCGGACTCTTCGCCTACGCCTTACTTTTATACGATGAATATTTGGCAGTTGTATGTCTCGATGTTAAATATACGTGTATGGTGAAATCAATTGTTTAGTTAGCACAATATAAGCTTTATTTATTGGTCATGTTCGATATTGTATTATTTAACAATCAGGTTACGTGCACTGAATTAATTCTATTGTTTGTTTTTAATCTGTTTTATTAATTATCTGCTAAGGAAACTATTATTTCATTTAACAGACACGGTGAGCCTTGGTCGAGATTTAGGTCTAAGGTATCGAAGGCATTGATATCTCCTGAAGCAGCAAGAGCGGCGGTACCTAGTTTAGATAATATAGCTGACGATTTCGTACGCAAGTATGACTATTTTTTTTATACTCATATTTATTTCTTAAAAATGTAAATTTAATGGAAAAAATTCTTTTATTTGAGTAAGAAAACATTCTTTAATTATGGATATTCATTATTTATTTAACTCCGATAATTATGAATACCAAGCATATCTTAAGGAAGGCGTGTTCTACAATAACTGTTACAATGACGCTATTGTTAGTATATTATAACATAATATTTATAACTAAGAACTAATAAATGCTACATTGTTAATAAAAATGTACACGCTTTTTTTAATTTATAACTTTTCTGTCCCGTAATGAATCTTTTCTCCCATTAAAAATATCACTGTTTAATCATGCAACAACAATATTTTCAGTTTGAAATTTTTGACATATAAATAATTATATACATAAACATACATATTTGTATATGTATAGTCGAATTAATACATCCCTTTTTATTCACCATTTAATCTATTGTTTAATCAATAATAAAGTTAAAAGTTACATTTTATTACTAACAATCATTAAACATTGAATACCACACTGTATTTAATTTTACAAAATTATTAGGAGTTAATATTAATGAGGTCGATAACTTCTGGCTGCTTCTAAAATATGATTTCCTAATCGAAGTAATTAATTATATAGTAAAACTGTACTTATACTTTTAACATTATTATTACAAAAGTACTAGTTTAGTCAACAGTTTATTTTAAACTTTGTACAAATTTAAACCAGTACTTACAAAGAGTTTACTTATAAATTTAAGTCACTTGGTATAACAAAACTTTAGGAAATCGGGGAAATTATTTATTTGAGTGAAAATAGTTCTGAGTCTGGGGTATTGCTATGGTCGCTTGACGTTGTACTTGACATAATATCAAAACAGAATAGGATGAAAATACAAAAAATATAATCATTTTCTAACATTTTATTGCATTTGCAATAATGAACACATCATTCAAAATACAACATACAATTTCGAGACAGGGGCCTGTAACTAGAAACAGGCGGTTCTTTTGTTGTTGTTTTTATTGTAAATTTACTGTGACGTTTTATAGATTTATTATTAGTAAAATAATCTTTACTAATATTATAAATGCGAAAGTAAGTTTGTTTGTTACGCTTTCACGCTTAAACGCTGAGTCGATTACGATAAATTTTGGTATAGAGATAGATGGGAACCTGGAGACGGTGATAAGGTACTTTTTCTCTCGAAAAACTTATTTAAAGTGGCGTAAATAGAAGGATAATCTTTGTATGAAACGTTTTATTTCGTAAGCCGATTTGTTGGACAAAATCAGTATTAACGGAGCGAAGCCGTTGGTAAAGTCTAGTACAATAATGAAATACTATGCAAATACACAACTTCAATTTCGTGACAACTGTAACTAGAAACAGTCGGTTTTTTTTTATTGGAAATTTATTGTGATAGATGTATTATTAGTAAAAAAACACAATGATTAATAATTAAACACACCATGCAGTTTGCGTAATGAGATGCATTGTGTATCATTGCGGTCTAGTTGTAGCTTCATCTCATGCGACTGTAGAATCACGGTTTAATGTCTGCTTCCCGTTTTTAACAACGACGCGACGTCCGCGCATTTGTTTTGAGTAAGTACCACACTGACTCATTGCCACTGGGAACAACAAACCTCATTTATTCGTAAGTGCACCGTTTTATTAGAACGCGAAATGTTAAAAACTAGTATGTGTACGTGCTGTTCATTAGGTCTGTTGTTACATAGTACACAATTACGATTACGTGAGCTGTACAATACAATATTGTATAATAGAAAGTAAATGAACTTATGGTAAATCGACCGATTATAACAGTTAGGTTCTGTAGAACCTCTTTGTCGCGTACGCTGGATCTATGAAATCGATTACCGAGTTCTGTTTTCCCCCAGATCTATGACAGTTATTATTATGAGTAACTATCAAAATTATATGACAACTTAAGTATAATATGAAGATAATTAATAGTATGACGTTATAAGTTTTCAAAAAGGGACTGATAAACGGTCTCCAAGATCAGCAACATGACTGTAATGTCCCTAGTGTTGCGTCTATTCATAGGCGCCGGTAACTATTTACCATCAGATGGGCCGTTTGCCTGTATGCTACCCATTAGCATAAATAAGGTTGTTGTAACTTTCTTAGTCTCATTACTCTAAATAAATTGCCCGTCAAACAATAAGCAGACTGTTATAAAATTGATAATAGAAAATAAATTATAATAATATAGTTTTTGTTTTCACTATCAGAAACTATTGTATGTACTACTAACTACACAAACATA
This sequence comes from Actias luna, assembly GCA_039707435.1. Classification (NCBI taxonomy): domain Eukaryota; kingdom Metazoa; phylum Arthropoda; class Insecta; order Lepidoptera; family Saturniidae; genus Actias; species Actias luna. Next base: position 6,030,771 of record JAZHAC010000006.1, on the reverse strand, counting down.
TAAATTAAATTCTTATTTGTTACAGAATGAACCAAAGCCTGGACATGAATAAAGAGTTGCCACATGATTTTCTAATGGAACTTTATAAATGGGCTCTCGAATGTAAGTGTTAATATATGCTTTACAAACGATAACGTCTTATTGTTAGTATCATTTCGTTGTAAACATTTTTTTGCTTTCTTTGCACTCATTAATCCCTTCACACTTCTATGCGCCGAGTATTTTTTACGTTTCCTACAATCAAGTACTTTTTATTTTATCCTCATATTACATGTCACACTTGGATTGCTTGAGCTGGTACTTTCATATACATTCACTTGTTATTCGCTTCACGATCTTACGTCGTACATACCCAAATCAACGATGCTTATCTTCAAGTATTATAGAAGCAACATCCTTATCTAGTCAGTATTATTTTACGTAGGTACTTAGTTGTTGCTATTGCAATCTGTTAATGTAACTTAACAACATAAAGATCTCATTTCCATCGAATTAATCCTACATTTCTTACAGCCCAAGTAGCGCACAGTGTTTCATTATTATGCTTTAATGATATGCTAGACTCTCAATTTACTTTATATCCCGCTAACCGTCACTTTTAAAGATTCTGTTAACATGCACAATATAAGTTCTTAACGTCGTGAATTGAATATCGTTTTACTACATCAAAACGTTAGTATATGGTTTAATGTCAAAAGTTCTATGCAATATTTTGTAACAGCAACTCTTTTTTGATAGTTGATTATTGAATGTAATATTTTATAAATTAATATTAAAACTAAAACCGTATTCGTTTTATGATTTCAGCTGTAGGTTCATGGGCACTGGGGACAAGACTAGGCTGCCTAAGTGAACATGATACAGATGCAAAAGAAATTATCAGATGCATCCACGGATTCTTCCACAGCGTGCCAGAGTTAGAATTATCAGCGCCACTATGGCGTTTATACGCTACACCTGCTTACAATACCTACGTTGAAGCATTAGACGCTTTCAGAACACTCTGCTTGAAAAGATTGACTGATAAAGGAGTCTGTGCTGAAATTTCAAAATGCTATGGTAATAAAGTGGCAACAATATTAGCTTTGGATTTACTGTTAGTTGGTGTAGATACTACAGCTGCTGCTGCGGCCAGTTCTATTTATTTACTAGCTAATAACCATAGAGCACAAGAAGAGCTGCAAAAAGAATTGGATAAACATCTGCCTAAAGGCAGAGTATTAACGAGCAGGGACTTGGGCAAGCTTCCGTATCTTAAAGCTTGCATAAAGGAGGCTTTACGGTAAGTGCAGGTCATAGATAATTACCTACCTATCACCATAAATTGGTTGGTTTCTTTTTAATCCAATTTTGATAAATGATATATTTTTAAACAAAAAGTACATACATAAGATTTAAGGCAAGTTAAAGTAAATAACACATAAATTAACCTCGAACAGTCCTACATCTTAGAAAACGATACGCATGTAATTTGACGAATGATGGTCAGTGTACAGTTACATTTGCATCTAAGCTTGCGGGCAACAAGATTAAATCAATTACTCATGCGCTGACTAATTCATTCTATTTTATGTGTGTTATCTACACATATTCGTAATTTATGATTTCTGTATACTTTATAATTATCTATAATTATAGTTTGTTTAATTAAAAAAAAAACGTATTAGAGAAATTGCCTGTTTGTAAGCTAAACAATCAAATATTTGATAAGTAAACATTTAGTATAAATTTTATACATGGTGGTATAGTTTATACCAAAATATTCTATAAAAATTTAACTAACCAAAATATTACATAATATTAATACAAATTAGTAAGTAATATTACATATTCATTGTTTCCATATGTACATATATATAGAGCAGTGGTGATGACATAATTAATGGTACAATCAATATCGTCGACGTAGCGCATCACTAGTGGTAAAACAGTGTTTATAGGTTAAACGTCTCATAATTATCAGGTATTGCTAATTGCACCTAGTCAAGTGTAGAATGACGCTTTTGTAATCTTACTAGTGCTTTCTATATAATTCAGAACATTGAGACATATGTATATAATGGATAATGGTTTTAAAAACATAGACCTGGTTAATATACTCTGTAATTGTTGTTAAGTGATATAATAGCCGTAATAAAAATGTGGTATGGCATTTCAGCATTAAACCAGTAATTCTGGGTAACGGAAGATGTATTCAGTCACCAACAACAGTATCCGGATACGATGTTCCTAAAGGGGTAAATGGAATTTATATATTATTCTTAAGCCTTTTTCATTGATAGCTTTATCAAATGTACGTTATAGTTTATATATAGTAGTTCGTAGGGTCACCGCGTTCGACCAAATAAACAAAATTTTCCGTTTTATAATATTAATATCAATAAAAATGCAGTTACTTGTTAAGATATTAAATTGATTGTTTTATACACAGTCACACGTAGTGTTCCCGCATTATATTATGTCAAACGAAGAGCGGTACTTTCCGTCGCCCCAAGAGTACGTCCCAGAACGATGGTTACGTGACAGTGAAGTCGTCGAGAAAGAATATTGTAACCACACAACGATTGATAAAGGGTGTGTTAGAAGGCATGAACATAAATCGAGTGAGTGCGAACACGTCAAGGCGAATGCTGTGAGTCGCAAGCAGAAGGAAATAGGAATACATCCATTTGCATCACTTCCTTTTGGATTCGGACGGAGAATGTGCATTGGGAAAAGATTTGCAGAAACTGAACTACAGATTTTATTAGCGAAGGTTCGTGGATATTTAATCTGATTGAACTTATTTAATGTTATCATTTTAATACTTTATTAATTTTAGACAGAAATTGTCATAAGTTTATTATTAAAATATTTTTCTTTACGTGCGTATTCATCACATCAATAAAGTTGCGGATATTTTGAGCCATCAAATGATGTTTTTTTATGGTCTACTAGCTGACGCGGCAAACTTCGTACTCCTTAACAATCAATGAACATCGTGTTACCTTTTAACTTTACCTCCTATTTTAAACTCAATTTAGGATTTTATTTATGATATAAAATGAATACTGAAAAATTTATTCTACTTTTCTGGAAGGAGACGAGTCCAACCAACCTAATATAAATAAAATCGGTTTAGCTGTTCTTGAGTTATAAATAGTTTAAGTAACCCGACTTTATTTTATGTATATAGATAGAAAATAGATATTAGCTTTCTTCATAACTTTAATTTTTCAGTTATTTTATCTAATTTTTCTGCTATTCTAAGTAGACACAAATACAACTAATCAGAGATCATTAAAATCGGAAGAGCCGTTCTTGAGTTTTAAATGGTCTAAAAACCTGAATTTATTTTATGTACAGAAGAATCTCACTAATCCCGCAAAATTCAAAACGTAGGTGTGACGGTATATCGGAATGTTCGGATTAATGGAATGTATTGAAAAAATGTATAATAAATAAAATAATGGAGTAAATATAATTATGTATTATTTATACATATACCACACTTTTTTGAGAACATCGCGAGCCTGTGATACAGTATGAAAGAGCAACTTATTATTATACAAGGATTTTACTATCTGGATAATATTTTGATCCATTGGTTGCTGGGTTGGTTTGATGGTTCGGAGCATGGTTTGTGGAGGGTGCCGGACTATTGAAGTGCCGGATTAGTGAGATGTATATAAACTTTATACCAACCCAAAAAGATTTTGGTTATTCAATTCGATGTTTTTATTTCAGATATTCCTCCAATATGACATATCGTGGCGGTATGATGAACTGACGTACAGTGTAACACCCACATATATACCGAACGAGCCTTTAAAGTTTACATGGAATCACAGAAAAAACGCATAAGATTTTAATCATCATAATGTGAAATAATTGTAATGATTATCTAAGATTTTAATCATAATAATGTGAAATTATTGTAATGATTAACTTAGAAGCGATGTTGTAATATTTTTTATGATATAGTATAAACGTACCTGATGAGCTCTACATGTATTCCAAATTATGATAAGAAAATCTAGTTTTGAATATTGTAAGAGATATTTATATTTAAATAGTGAGTTTTTATACTTTCTAATATTATAAATTATTAAGAATTATTATTTGCAATGATGTTATATTGTAAATTTGTATAATTACTTACTTGATTTTATATCAGGACAAATAATGTTTACAGTTAATTCTAGTATCATGTATCTACTCCTTGCAAAACACCATCTTAAGCAAACAAAAATAAAAAATATTGCTAAAAATTAGAATTTACAAACGTAATATTGAAAATTATATCAGTAATTTATAAAGATATTATTTTAATAACTTTATAACCGTTTGTATTATTGCAATTAAAACACATATTAGAAAGTTTAGTTAGAATAATATTCTATTGTTTTCCGAGTGAACCTTTCTCTACCATTTTAGATTATTAAGGGAATAGTACTCACTATTTAGCGGAGTCGTTGAGCTGATATTCGTTGGAACGGCCAAAGCACTCCTGAACTCCAGAGTCGGCCCAAAGCCTCTTCATCGCAGCCAATAGCTCCTCACTGAAGGGTTCCGTGTCCTCCATCCGTTGAATCACGTCGAACACCATCTTGCCGTCACTCTGTAACGATATGATATATTTAGTGAAAATATAAGATAAAACACTGTCCTATATTGCTAGTTATTTCCGCCCTTCCTATATATACCGTAAAGAAGAGATTTATTCTATCCCCGGATGATGCTATGGTCGAGTTTATGACTAAGAAAGGATAGGACAAGGCATGTAATATAATGCACTAGCTATTTCATTCGCGTAGAACTAAAAATGTATCAATAATTGTTGCTACTTTTTGTAACATTTTCAATACAGCGTTGTTCCTATTGGTGGCAACGTAATGTTGAATAACCTAAACTTCAGGCTTTAAAGCCTTCCTCAATGATTGCTCTATCAAGTAAAAAAATAAAATTTGAAATCCAACTAATAGTTCCTAAGATTAGCGCGATCAAACAAACATAAAATTTGTTGCTTTATAATATTAATTAATGTAGATAAATACTTTTCGTGTTTTAAACATATCAACCGACAGAAAAATGCAGTATAGGTTGTTACTTTTCATGTGGAGATTTTATGTGTCACAAAAATTAATATACTTGAATCCATCTTCGCATTTCGCAATTATTGTAAATTCCAGACATGATTAAGTGATTCTGAAATCGTTATGATTCAAGTATATCATCAAGTATCAAGTAATTTCACTTTTGTAATAATAGAATATTCAAACACAGAAATATACTGTGCAAGCAAATAAAGGTATAAATAAATTTCTAGGTGTAATTTAACTATGAAAATTCGACCACGATTCGAATATTAGACATGTTCTGACATGAACCGCCTTCAGAAGTACTGATGTTGGGAGTTCGTGCAAGGAACCAATATGTTTCAGTTGAGTTTAATGACCCCGACATCTTTGAGAACATACGATAATCCGATTAGCAATACATTTAGCGAATGCGTCTCGAACGAGTGTGGACTTCTGTTACGTAATTGCTCATAGGAATAAATGTAGCAGAGCTTTCATTTAAATATTTCATAATTAAACATTTAACATGTGATATGATATTTTCCTAAAAGGTCAGTGTTGAATAGATGTTCAGAATTATATATGTTAATGCAGGTAATTAAAATATATATTTTGATAGCTTTTAAAAGTAAAGTATCTCTTTTGGCCAACCCAATATGCTATTAGGTATTTATGTAAAATAAATTGAATGGCTGTTAATTTCTTTATAAAAATAAAAATAAACATTCCTTGATAACGAAGTTTCAAGTGTGTCAAATAATTTATAACCAAGCCTTTTTTAAATTTGATTATAACATTGGCAATATTTCATATCAACACAAATTCACAAGTTTTCGGAATTAAGGGCCAATCGGACATGCTGACGTGCCATCCCAGTGGGTTTTAAATATCTGCATGGCACTGTATGAGCTTAACAAGTATGTGGAACTTACACAGCACAGGTTTCCACAATGTATTCTGAGTTATTCCAATTACTTTTCCTTTTCACTATCTTTTTAAATTTGCTAATGAGCCTCATGTAGTAAAGCAGGTTTAAGATATTCGACGCCTGACTTCTAATACTTTACTATGTTTTTGAGATTAAAATCTATTTGATCCTTATACTCTCTATTTTACATCTTCGATACGACTTGAAGTATGAAATTTCAAATATAGAGATGGGACATGTGGAGTGTGATATAATTTAACTCTCAGTTAGTGAGTGTATTGATTAAGAATAACGGAATTATTACTTTTTTAGCTTTGTTGAATTGGTTGGGATTTTTTATATATTTGTGTTATTGAATTACATCGAATTATAAAATATATATCATTAATGGAGGCAAATAATAACGGAATCATACAAATCAATATGGAATTCCTTAAGCAATATAATAAAACCAACACCATTCTAGAATGTCGTGTAGATTAATAGTTCTAAACATTTATTTTATGATATTGTTACAGCAAATTGAAATCTGCATTCAGAATATCAACCATATAGTTATTCATAGCACATTTTTAAATATAACACGTGTCCAGACGGCTAATTTGGAAAACTTAGATTGCATCGGTTTATCAAAAGAAACAATACTACTTTAATCATTTATGGCTGAATCTTGAGCTTTTTTATTTGATCGTATTTACCACAAAATAATTGATTTATGAAACGTACTTCAAATAATCGTTCTTTTATAATACACGTCGTTCATTGACACGACTGATGTTTTGGAAAATGAAATTTCTTTATGTTCGAAAATTTGACGGAAATTTATTAACGATATTAAAAAATGTTAAGTTCGCCCGTTGAATTTAATCGTCAAGACTACAGGTGTGCATTTATTATTAAATACTTTGCACTCTTCGCAGTTTGCAGTCCAGTACTTGTAGACACTAGTAGAGTATAATTTTCACTAATCATCAAACAAAGAATTACAGGATAAACATTATTCAAAATACAATATTATAATATTGACTTTGCGCTTTTAGGGGCTGGGGAGATTATTGTAATTATGAGGGGATTGCCTAGCCTGGTTGACGCATGCGCGCCACTACGTCGTACATTTCCGAGGCCCCCAGCATCATACAACCCCTTTTCTCTTAGCCAACCCCAGCCCTTATAACTGTGTAAATTGATTGCGAGATATACTTATTTCACTGACATAAATTATTGATCATCTATTTTTATAGTACCACTGAAATTTTATTAAATATGTAAAAGTCAGTAAATTTAATTTAGGTAAACAGCTTAAAAATAAAATGAAAAGTTGACTTTGAGATATATCAGTTTTTATTAGATAGAATTGTGGTTGACGCACACAACACATTTTTAAGAGACTACAGTACACCGTATGTTGGCTTATATTCACATAGCAGTTTTTTATACAAAAATTTGGTCAATTAGTCATAATAGTTAAAATATTGAAATAATTGAAAAAAAATTGATATTACAAAAACATAGATTTACATTGACTAACAGTACGGTGACATCGCAGTTTGACTCACCAGCGAGTAATAAATAGCATGAAAATAAAAAGAGGGCGGTACTATACTGTATTGGTAACAGGCTAATAAAGTAATATGCGAACTACGTCACATTAGGCGAATATATTGATCGATGGAAGCACTGCTGTAGTGCGTCCTTATTTCGCATTCATACGCTGTTGTATGCCGCATGCAGTATAGACTACAAATGTAGAGCAATACACCACTCCAATGGTACTTTTAATTCGTTTCAATACATTTAATTTTATTACGTAATGAATATATTTTTGTTTTTAATATTTTAGTGAACAACAATTAATTAACTAATATTATATTCAATAGACATGCAGATAAATATAGATTGTAAAAGAACCAGGTAATACATATTATTAACGTATCAATCGCTATATGCTTTCATTTCTACTCATATACTTAATTATAATAGATATTTTCTAAAAAAGAGTTCTTTAGCAAGTTATTCTAATTTTAAAAAGTACCACTCCAATCGATGAAATAACTCAAGCACAACAAAATATTATTTCAAAAATATATCATATAAAAATTATGCCTATAAAAATAATTATACAACAGTTAACAAACATAAAAATTAATTTATAACGCTCAGAGATATTGGGAGCTTCCTATTAACAAGCATTACCAAATCGGATAAGTAATTTTAAATGTTCCTTTATATATATACTAAACTTTTATAAAATTAATATGTTTTAGCAACGGATGTCATCAAAAAATTATACGAGATGACGCAAAGATTTTATATCCTACGTTTTAACTTTATACGAAGACCTGTTAATGACTAAGTCACCAAACCGGCAGAACATGGCGTGCGTCATCCTGTGACGATTGAATCAATTAGAATGTCTCTAGCAAAAATCGTTGTATAACCGATGACGCCGTGGTACGACAATGACATGATGCACCTCACAGGTGGTGGCAACGGAATTGATAACTTATCGCGTTAAATACCAAACCGGTTTGTTTAACATTCAGATAACATTGCGAGCGTTTAAGAGTCCCTACGAAGTTAGTACATTGTACTTTCGTGTCATGCAAATACATCACATTATAAAAAACCACTAAGGAATAACTAGAACTAGTCAGGTTTAACTAAAAAATATGCTAACATAACCGCATTATTAATGTTCATGCATTTCTTTATGTGTCATCGACATAACTAATTAAAAATAAAATTATAATATAGTTATATTTCGTAATCACGGTATATACTCATACAACAAGTAAACATAATAAATGTTATAAACTAATAACACTTTATTCAGTTTAGATCCCAATAAGACTATGCTTATTATAAGTCTATAAAACAATTTTAGTCATCGTGAGAAACCGAAAGCTTAGTTTGCCTTTTTGTATTAATATGTAGAAAATATTTTCACTTAATAAATAATTGTATAATTTAGAGTATATACACAGTTGTTAAATATTTACGAGATACTATTAAAGTAATATTACATTTAATGTAATTGTAAATAATAACAACAATAAAGACCTAAAAACATGGTAACAATATAATACTACTCTGAGAACATAAACCTGATTTTTCAAAAGAATTTTATTTTTACAGAATATACCACAAATGGTGTGCAATATAGTGTATTATTTTTTAGTATCCCCGTTTATTAGAGAATTGAAATTTGTGATAGAATAATAATATTAAAGTGGGGGGAATTTTATGAGAGTTGGGGAGTCTTGCTGGAATTTTAATTTGATATTTATTTTTCATTAAGGACAATCCACTATATCACCATTCCCAAGTTGTGGAACGCGTACCCTTACGGGTACGTAGAGCCGCCATTAGGAGTACATGAAAATTATATTGGTAATGGACGGAAATACTGAGAAGTTAAATCAGTTTACCTTTGTAAACAGTATTATAATGTATTAGGTCTACAATACGTATTTTAAAATGAATCATATAACTAATTAATAACTAATAAAACGAGACACAAATAAATGAATAGTTTTATTACGGGGTACGGGAACAAAAAGGTTCGAAAGCACTGCATTTCATAAATACAAAATTATCCATAGGATATATATATTCTATATCCTATAATATATCCTATAATTTATATTGCAACCGTAAAATAAATAGAGGTTACAAATAATGTAATAAGTGGCAGTACGGCAGCGTAGAGTGCAACCAAGAGCCAGCAAGCCACAGAGGCGCGCTTATGAATAAAGAGTAGGTAAGCTATATTAACCTTCATAGCGCAGTTTTTAAAAAACGAATTGATTAACATCATGAAAAAAAATACGTCATTAACAAATTTTAAAAATAGTTTTACTAGAATATTATATCACATCGGAAATCGAAAAAAATCAAAAAACCCTAGGTGATTTAAAACATTTAGCACATAACTGTGAAAGTTATAAAATAAAAATCAAGATATTTTCCATTGATAGTGAGGAACAAAGGCTTTAAAATCTTGTTTGTATCATTAATTTTAATGAATAATTACGGGAAGTATGGCCTTTTTCGTAGAAATCTATATGTAGATTAATAATATAAAGCGGAAAAGTTTATTTGTTTGTTTGAATGCGATAATTAAAGGAACTTTCAATCGGATTTCAAAAAGTATGTTTTGTATTTGCTAGAGCAATTATTGAGAAGGGCTTCTGGATATTTAACATCACACTACCATCAATAGGAGAAAAGCTGCATTGAAAAAAGTTACAAAAACGGGTAAAAATTATTAGATATTTTTAGTTCCACGTAAAAGAAGTAGCGGACACATCTAATAATAAATGTATATGTAGGATATTGTAATCATATGAGACACACGTGTGTACATATTAATAACTTTTTATGAAACCATTATAGAGTGTTGTGCTGAGGTAACTGTATCTACCAAAACATTCTGATCTCTCAGTAATTGCTCTGTAATCAAAATAGCTGGCGTGGCGAGCGGAAGAGAGTACTTACTTATACCGAGTGTGGACCGCGATGTTATCTACATTAATTTTTACTGGCAGCGATTATTTATAGTTTATGGCGAGCAGTGCAAGTAAAAGTTGAATTTTTCCTAATTTTCTAGAGTAGGCACTTAATCCCTTACTATGATAAATCATATATATATTATTTATTTTTATACTTAAGGTTTATCGTTATGACCACAATCTCACTTGATGTTAAGTGTCGATGTGACCCAAGATGGTGAACTCGCTAAGCCTGGTTCTCGCTGAGGCTGGCTATCAAGCGCATCTGCCAAACCACACCTATAGTGGCAGATTTTCAACTTGAGGGTTGTAACTAGGCATGCGGGCATCAGTAAAAGCCTTACCACTATGCTATGGTTTCATCACGATGTTTCCTTCACAGTAAGCTCAAGTTCATTATAGATGGATCCGAACCCACGTTCCTTGACGCGGAGCCCGTATACACTACCAACTGAGCTATCATCGCATTGAATTTGAATTGAATTGAATTGAATATAGACTGTAAATGGATTAACAACTGAACAGAGCCATGCAATATTATATTATAGTATACAAAAAATTGAGCTAATCTCACCTAGGCCCTAAATCGGTCCGATTTAAGATCCAAGTGACATTAACTCGATTTCATTTTAGAATTTCATTGAATCACATTATGGCATAATGCGATTCAACTATGCAATACATATTCTCACATAACCATTTTTATATATACATTAAATATTATCATTGGAAATTATAGAAATATTATAATTTACCTCTCGATCCTTATTGCCATAGGTGATACCTAGGTTAGGCATAGCACGCAAGATGGCGACGAGCGACTGGATCGTGTTGCTGTACACCACGGGCCGGTATTGTTTAAAGTCTTCATTTGTGAAGCCACTTTCGTGGATAATTCTGTTGACAAAAAATACAAATTTAAATCTTATCAATCCTCGCCCAATGGTCGAAATTCGACTATAGTCTTTAATAAGAATTTTAATTAATTCTCTTAAATCACTCTTAGATTTTTTAAATAATAACACTAAAGCTTGCCTATAGCTACTAAACAATAAAAAAAGAAGAAAATCTGTTCACAAAGAATAGACAAAACTGTACTGATTTTTTTGTATTTGTCCATTTATATATAAAAAAACACTCACTCATACAGTATTTCAATATCTGATCATGGTATGGTATATTATGGTCATGTATGATAATTTAACTACTCATTATTTTTATCTGAAATAATATGATAAAGGCAATCTTGTATTAGTGGATATTGTAGCCCTCAGAAATATGCATTCTTCTTAACATAACTGCAGTCTTTCCCAACATTATTTTCATATTACTAGTACATAAAGACGGAGCTTGAACGTAAAACATATTAATCTCTTTATATATAAAAATTAAATCTTATTAAAAAACTTTCAAAATCCGTTGTAATCCATTGCAATGATAGTTAAGAATAGTATTCCCAAATATAATTATGTGAAAATGTATACATATTCGATTATTTTTTCATGTTTTCATTATTGCGAAAATACAGAATACATTTTATATTTATCATACAATGAACCATCGTAAATTCCGCACTACAAAACCATTTATACATTGACACGTTACTTTATCAAGTTAAAAACATTCACACAGACCATTAATGGGTAAAATCAGATGTGTAAGAAAGCAAAAACTAGTCACATTCATAATCTTAATATATATAAATCTCGTGTCACAATGTTTGTCCTCAATGGACTCCTAAACCACTTAACCGATTATAATAAAATTCGCACACCATGTGCAGTTCGATCCAACTTGAGAGATAGGATAGTGTAAATCTCAAATTATAGTCGCAATTTTAATTTATTGCTAATTATTTGTCTGTTATTATTTGACAGTCACAATTATCTGTTAAATCCAAATGATTCTAACAGATGTCGATACCTTTCGACTGGGTTGAGTAAGTAATCAATAGATGGCGCTGCTATGGTAAATCTACGAACGTGTCATATAAGCTACATTTTAACAGCATAATTACCACGCGTTATTGACGCTATAAAATTAATTAAATTTATTTTGTAGTGAACGAAATACCGTATAATTCAATTATTTCCACTTTTTAAATTTTTGGTGTTAGCATAGCCGGCCACGTGTTACTTAGACTGAAGTGTAAATTGAATTCATATTATAATGAAGATAATACATAGCAGGCATATTCAAAGCTAAGACATTGGGGAGACTTTACACGGTACATCCAAAGCAACGTGAGTGCTTCTATTTACGTTTGTTATTGGTGAATGTTCCCGGACCAACGTCTTTTGAATTTTTACGAACAGTTAATGGTCGAGTATTCAATACATACCAGGATGCATGTCGTGAACTGCAATTGCTAGAAGACGATAACCATTGGGACTTAACGCTTGCTGATGCTGCGTTGACATCAACACCGAATAACATTCGTCAGTTGTATGCAATTATTTTGACGACATGTTATCCCTCGCAAGCACAAACTTTGTGGGAAAAATATAAAAATTGTATGACAGAAGACATCTTGCACCGAATTAGACAAACAAATCAATGCCAAAACATAGATTATACACCAGAGATGTACAATGAAGCATTGGTCTTGATCGAGGATTTATGTGTTCTTATTTCAAATTTACCACTTAATCATTATGGTATGCCATCACCTAATCGTCCAGCCACCGACTTAGTCAATACCGATTTACAACGAGAAAATCAATATGACCATGGAAGTTTAGCAACAATTATCATGAACAGTGAACCATTACTGACAGCAGAACAAAAAATTATTTATGATCGGATTATGCTGGCTGTTGCTGCTGAACAAGGCGGTTTTTTTTTCTTGGATGCACCCGGTGGAACCGGTAAGACATTTTTGATATCGTTGATTCTTGCCAAAATACGGTCGCAACAAAAAATCGCATTAGCAGTAGCATCGTCAGGCATTGCGGCTACTTTACTGGATGGCGGGCGAACAGCACATTCAACATTCAAGCTGCCATTGGACGTTCATAATAAACCAGATGCAATGTGTAACATCAAAAAGAATAGTGGAATAGCTGCAGTGTTGCGGAAGAGTTCTATAATAATTTGGGATGAGTGCACAATGGCACACAAATATTCACTTGAAGCATTAAACAGAACTATGCAAGATTTAAACAGCAATAATAAACTTTTCGGTAGTGCTATCTTACTTTTGTCTGGTGACTTCCGGCAGACCTTACCGGTTATACCTCGCTCTACTTTCGCGGATGAGATTAATGCATGTTTGAAACAATCATTATTATGGCGAAGTGTTGAAACACTTCGATTGACCATAAATATGCGAGTACAATTGCAAAATGATCCATCAGCACAAATATTTTCCGAACAACTACTAGATATTGGGAACGGTAAAATAGAACTGCAACCAAATACGCAATGCATTAAACTACCAGACAATTTTTGCACTGTTGTTCAGGATAAAAATGAATTGATTCAGAGTATTTTCAAGGATATACAGAATAATTATTTGAATCATGAATGGCTTAGTCAACGGGCGATTTTGGCAGCCAAAAACGTTGATGTTGACGAAATTAACTTCCAGATACAACAGTTGTTACCAGGCGATCTGATGTCTTTTAAATCAATCGATACTGTTGTTGATGAAAATGAAAGTGTAAATTTTCCGATTGAATTTTTAAATTCATTAGATATCCCTGGAATGCCACCACATAATCTTCGATTAAAGATTGGTTCCCCTATTATTCTCCTCCGCAATTTGAATCCACCTCAATTATGTAACGGTACGCGTTTGGTCATCAAAAAGATCACCGGAAACATTCTTGAAGCAACCATTTTGGCTGGGAAGTTTAAAGGAAAAGTGGTCCTGCTGCCACGTATTCCGATGATACCATCAGATTCTACCATACCCTTCAAAAGGCTACAGTTTCCAATTCGTTTAGCTTTCGCCATGTCTATAAATAAATCTCAAGGTCAAACAATGTCCATTTGTGGTTTAGATTTGGAAAATCCATGTTTTTCTCATGGGCAACTATATGTTGCGTGTTCACGTGTTGGGAAACCGTCGAATCTATTTGTGTTAGCTAAAGACAGGTTAACCAAAAACATTGTGCACCGATTGGTGTTAAATTAAATTGAAATTGAAAGTATTTATAATTCAAAAAAATAGATATTAATGTTTAAAAGTTTAAAACTGTCTGCCTTGCCTACCTCATTCATGAGTTTAAGCGTCACATGTTATTTACTGTATTATACTGTAATATACTTATATTTGTTATAAAATTAAATGGAAATAATAAATCTGATAAATTTTTATTTTGTACCTATTGATTTCTGCTTAATATCAAGTGTAAGAACATTTTAATTAATTGTGTTCAACGTACTTCCCCTTCAAATCTCAATCCAGTGAATTTGTATACCAACATCAACATTTACATCTTTGTTCGTAAATAATTTCATTGTACTAAAGGGTTATAGTAGTAGAAAGTCAAATAAGGAGATCACCATATTTTTTTACAAATACCATCTGTGTGAAAAAGCATAGTGGACTCCGTGACTGATGTTCTCTTATTGTTCCTCTTAGATTGTTTACTATAATGTAATATAACAAAAACTTTAGCCACAGCAACGCGTGGCCGGGTCAGCTAGTAACTAATAAAGACATACATTTTAACCGAGATTCCAGACTCATTTACAATTAGCTGTGTCCGCGACTCTGTTCGCGTGGAACTAAAAATTATTTTTAATATTTTCATAAAAAATACATATAGCCTATAATTACTCCAAGCTAATGTAGCATTCTAATGGTGAAAGATTTTTTGAAATCTGTCCAGTAGTTCTTCAAATTATTGTTTTCAAACAAAATACAAATATTTCCTCTTTATAATATTAGTATAGATATAATTATTGTTTCAACTATAACAAGATCAGTATTTAAAATTATTTCAACCAGAATGATTTCATAATAAAATTAAGTTCATACTAACAAGAGTACTGAATCACGTGTGACCACGTTACAGAAAAATGTAAAAATATCTTAATTTCTGTTTCAATTAATGGATTCAGTCATTATAAATTCAAAACAATAATTATCGATACGCTAAAAACATCATAAATTAACGATGTAATCGATTATTGGAGATAATTATACTGAAGTATGTGGCATGACAAGTAGGTTCACTTAAATCGCATGAATAGCTCAATATGTAGAGTAAACATTACTATTACTCATTTATTACTCTCGTGTGAATCATAATTCAAATGCATTTACAGATCAACAAATAAATCGCCACCTAATAATGTATATGTTCTTATACTTTCGTGTTATAACTTTTATTTTTCAGACGAAATAGTTTGAACGAACTAAAGAGTTCTACCGTTTTACCAAGACTATCTATTTTTTTATATGGTGTATTGGTAATTTCGCTAATGTCAAATGAGAATAGCCATATAAGCAAAGAGTAAACAAAGACCCAGACCCATAATTTTCCCGCGCGGGGATCGAATACACGTCAGCGAGGCGACTGCCTAAACCGCTAGACCAACCGTGAATGTTTCCGTGTTATTTATTCCAATGACTCATTTTCTACTCACATTCAAAGCAGGCGCAACATAACCGCTGAAAATGCATTCTTCTTACAGAGCAGTCCCTTAACACCGCATTGGACACAGTGTTTCGATATATAAAACTAATAGACTGAGACTAAGAGAATATGTTTTTTAAATATCATTAAACAACCGAGAAAAAGCGATAATAAAACATTACTTTGCAAAATCATTAATGCATATGTTCACTGTTCGACTTCCGATTCTTCGTATACAGTCTATTAAAATCACTAAGTGCAAATCGTCGCTCCATCTTTCAGAACTTGTCCACGAGATCTGTTACCAGTTCTAACGTATATGTGGTTAGCACACTACAACTTCAAAGAGTTGAAATAAGCTCTTGAGTTATATCGATAACTACAGTTCTATTATATAACATCACTAGATTTTAAGTGCGGCTTTGCTCGCGTTAATATTGATTTTGTCAAACAAATCTAATAACGTAATAAAAAGTTTCATACAAAATTTATCCCTCTCTTTATTTCACTTCCAATAAGGTTTTCGCGAGAAAAAGTAGCCTATCACCGTTTCCAGGTTCTCATCTATCTCTATACCAAAATACATCATGATCGATTCAGCGGTTTAGAGGTAAAAGCGATACAAAAAAACAAACTTATTTACGCATTTATAATATTAGTAAGGATTTCTAATGCTACTCCTTCAAAGATTTATTACATTGCTCGTTGAGTTACCATAAATGTGCAAAACAGTCCAATTGTGGCTTATCCATAACTAAGTTCGGTTCTTTAATATAAAAAATGTAATATATCCAGCATTCAATGTATATATAGTAGAGTTATAGTACATATTCGTATTCGGTGATAATAGATAGTTTACATAAGTATCTTTTCTGGAAGCACAACTCACTAATGAAACACCTCCATCACACACAAAACTTTGTGTCGTGTTCACATGCTATGAGTAGGATTGAAGGATCGTACAAGTTTGTCAAAGCCCTAATGATATCTCCCAGCCACTACTCAAGATGGCTTTATCTATATTCGCTCGCTTAGAGTAACGCAAAATGTATTGGATGATACTCAAGACACTAAATCTACAACATATCTCAATATTAAATTCCTTAATCAGAACGTCATACAAACTCTAGAATTCGGATACATTTGAAACACAATATTCACATGTTTATTTCACAGCTTTAACATGTTTTTAACACGGTCTGATCCTAAGTCCAAGTAATGCGCTTACATGTTGCGATAAGGAAGTTTGTAAAGAATGGGATTTTAAACAGCACGTTAAAAAAAATGTGGGTTTAGGTGCTCTGGGGTACATAGGACTTACAATAATTGCTTAGTATTTGGAAACGGTCAGTACGCTTGTATACGAACTTGTTTTTTTACTAAAACTTGAAATTGCCATCCTACTGTAGCCCTGGATATGAATAATTATAATATAGAATCATGACAAGAATAAAAAGTGTATTTGATTTTGGAATAATACGTTATTTAAATATAACTAAATATAACATGAAATTAGATCGGCAGAATATGTAAATACCTCCCACCTAATCAGACATTAAAATGATATGTACATAAATAAACGTATATTTGGCCGGACTATTGAATAAATATTAAATAATTCTTTAAATTAAACGCTGTTCTGGAGTTATATTTTGAAGGTATGGAAAAGTAAAATTTTAAAAGCCAGTTAGTTTATATTACAAATTGTAATATATTATAATATTAGCATAACTCGATATTATATACAGAAAGAGAATACAGAAAATAACAATTGTGTTTTTGCTTATTGTTAAATTGAAATTCAATTCTGAAAATGTTGCTATTTTACACGCTAAAAGATAATTAGGGTTTTTTAAAGGTTAACTTAGAATAAAATAATTTACCTCGAGTACTTATTATATTTTTCAAATTTTTGTGTTAATTGAGTTTTGACGTAATGCTGAGGTAAAACAAGTTTATCTATATTTTAACAATTATTACTATACATAATGATCACAATAACTCAAAAAAAAAACATCAAAAAAATTCCAATACAGTAGCGACTGTTTTTATCACTTTTCTTTCACGAAATCTATATTATCGTGTAATATTATAAAGCGGAAAAGACTGTTTGTTTGTTTGAACGCGCTAATCTTAGGAACTACCAGTCGGATTTCAAAAAACATTGTTTGTATTTGATAGAGCAATCATTGAGAAAGGCTTTAGCCTATTTAACATCACGCTACCACGAATAACAGCAAAGCTGTATTGAAAAAAGATACAAAAACGGGCAAACAATATTATAAATGTATTAATACCTCGCGAACGAAGTTGCAGGTACAGGTAGTCTAAGATATACCGAGGGTATTGTAATCGTTTTACATATTTTATAACTTGTTTACATAAAGAAACAAGGTATATATTATTTAATTATTAATATTTCGTGATACAATTCTTTACAATTGTTTACATTGTATTGCCAGTCGATATGTAAAACGAACTTTGGACAATAGTGGTGACGCTGCATTGTTGCCACAACGTTCCTTCGTGTTAGTCGTCGCTAAATCATTTCAATATATTTTTAAGAATACGAACAATGGCGAGGCTCCAACGAACTTGTGCTCAATGACTGTTAATTGTTTCGTCCTATGAACATAACCTTATTTGTATAATTTTTTCCAGTACTTTCGATTGATATGCTCTTGAAGCTTTAAGAATAAAAACACAACATATGTAACCTTCTGAAAAAACGGTATGGTCTCCAGGTGCTCATCTATCTCCATACCAAAATTTATCATAATCGATTCAGCGGTTTAGGCGTGAAAGCGTAACAATAAACTCACTTTCGTATTTATATATTATAGTATATAGTATGATACCTAACATAAAGTAATTAATGACGAAAGAAATACACAATACCCATTTGGATCGAGATACAAATTGTCGAGCTAAGCTGTCATAGTATTTTCTTAAGCGATTTTTCAGGATTATCTGTAAACATAGTGGATATATGCTTTAGTTATAGACATTACATCAACTATTAATAACACAAAACGGTAAGCATTGGTATTAGAAAGTAATTTACTTTAACAAAAATAGTATATGTTTAAGAGCACACGACAGAAGTGAAACATCACTATATCTCTCACTCCCTTACTCGCCTCAAGCCGACTTACCCAAACGCATCACATAAGATGCTTGCGAATCAGAATATCAAAGCCCCCGCATAAGAAATTTCACTTCAATATCTGTAATGCTAATAATTTGCCAAGTTATAATAGAGATCACGTTTTAAAGATTCTAGTATAATAATTTACTATTCTAGATATGAATACAACGTTCATAATATCAATATTGCATAAACTTTTGTGGAATATTTTGACGTCAAACAATTAGTGCTGCATAGATCTTCGGCATCCGGGACGCGATATGACGTCATCATCAGTGTACTTTAGTGAAACAAGATGTTTGCTACAGGCGCCAGTACCGTTAACAATGAACTCATTTCTTTGATTTAGTAATAGTAGATGGAAATAACGCAAGTTTTTATTTAAAATCAAACAAAAGTGGGATTCGACGTGGGAATTTGTGTTTATTTATGCTTTGGGTTAAAAGATACCCAAAGCATGGCGAAAATTATTCAAAAATAAGTCCAACCTTACATCATAATAGCGTGTAGTGCCACCGCTCTAGGTACCTACCAGTACCTAGTCTAGTGATTTCTCAGTGGTAAGGATTATTTTGGCTCTTCGAAATTTTGATGGGGAGAGTGTAACTAGTAAAATCTAGTCAAATAGACAAGTTTGGGTAGAAAACCAAAAACAGCGTACTCTATATAGTAATACTTCAGTATCTGTGCAGTTTATGGTTTTATTCAGAATTGTTGGTTAATTAAGAAAATGTATCATTGTATGGACAAAAAAGTGAAGCAACCAAAGTCAAATAATTTCAACGTATTTGGAAGTTTGTCGTTAAATCGAATGGTGTTAAATGAACTTTACAATGTAATTAGACAAACGTTTATCATTTAAATAGGCTCAAAAACACGTTTATCACATTCTATAGTTTTGCCTATTGAATTTATAATTCAAAAATTAAGAACCCACTTTAGATTTTTACAACGTATTATATATTAGAGACAAGAGCAATAGATCTGTTTATAGTTAAGGTTTACCGTTATGGCCACAATCTCACCTGATGTTAATTGACAATATGGCCCAATATTATAGACACGCTAACCCTAGTGGAGGGACTGGCTCTCAAGTACAACTGCCAAAGCACATCTATAGGTATTTGTGCGGCAGATTTTCAACTTAAGGGTGGTAGCTAACCAGACGGGCATTAGAAAAAGCCCTACCACAATTCTATGGTTTCCTCACGATGTTTTCCTTCGCCGAAAGCTCAAGCACATTGTATGTGAATTATAAATCACGTCCCTTGACGCGGCGTTCGTACGCACTACCAATTGAGCTATTATCGTTTTAAATAGACTAATCAATATGTTTATTTACAAACAAAATTATGTATATAGGCGATTATAGAAATCAGTTACAATCATTTTGAAATATTACATAATGACACGTATTATCGTAAGCGGTATTGCTGGCCGGTACCGATATCATTGCTAATCCCTTATCGCCAAAATGTAAAATGCTTGTTGACAAGTCGTAGATAACAAACAGATAGCGGGCGAACATACAGCGGGGATTATAAATAATATTGATTAAATCGATAACTCGTTAATTGTTTGCTCCACTATAATTGTAAAAAACCAATGACCGTTTATCGATCTGTAATCTCTAATCAACCAAAACTTTTGTTGAATGGGTACTTATTGAAAGTATTTTTTCTAAAAGTGAACTGGCTGTTTGTTAGTATACTACTTACATATATATTTTATAAAGCAAAGTAATAAAAGAAATTCCTAAATATCAGGTGTAAAATAGCATAATCAGATTACGTTTGGTATGGCTTGTAATGAAGCAATGATAGCTCAGTTGGTAGTGTGTACGTACGGACGCCGTATTCAATGCACAAAGTTCGAATGCACCTACTACTTCCCTGAGCTTTCGCTGACGAAAAATATCGTGAGGAAACCATATCATTTTTTTTATCTAAATTCACATCCGGCTAGCTACCACTCGCAAGTTGAAACTCTGCTGCTAAATATCTAAAGATGTGTTTCGGCAGTTCTACTTCAGAATCAATCCTTCCATTAGGCTTAGTGTGTTCATCACCTTAAGCCACATGGTCACGTAACATCAAGTGAGATTGTAGCCGTATCGCTAAACCTATAAAGTTAAAAAAAAAAAACTAATTTGTATTGTTCTATAGACAAATAGGTGTTTCTTAGCGTACTATTTACAAATATATTTCACAAAGCAAAGCAATAACATAAATCACTTAATATCAGCTTCAAGATAATACAATCAGATTATATTTACTATAGCTTGTACGTATTACAAATTTACCATTTACAAGCCGATGTTTAGCTATTTTTGCTATCGCTTTGTTCTTGCGAAATCCATAATTAGGGAGTAGTTGGAACACGGTTAATTAGGTAAGAATATAACGTTAATCTTTTCTAAGGCATCGATACCAGTAATTTATACTATACCTCGATATCTGGTAAAAATTTCGTTTTACTGACTAATTATGGGTATAAAAATATTCTGTAAAAAATCATAGTAATTAAGTGTAACAAAATAATAAAATATAAAATGGGTATATATTCAACACGACTCAGAATTAGTGTTATATGTATTTGTATCGACGCTAGTGACATTCAAAATCAACTTTTGATCTACAAATAATTATTCGAAGTCCGAGTGTTATTTTTTATGCCTGTTGCTTGTATACATACTTACTGGCGCTTGAGAAATCGCCTACATAGGCAGGTGTCATAATAAAAGCCAAGAAGGTTAGCATAGCGTTTAAGACTAATACTGTCATGCAATGTTACGCATGTCATGTAAACTATGATAATAAAATATACAACTTTGTAGTCTTCCGATAGACAATTACTTTTTTTCAATGTTTATTGCTAAATACTCGTAAGATTTTGGTATAATAATATTTAACTATACCATTTGTAGTTATTAAAAAACATTGTTGAAGTTAAAACAATAACATAAATAAGTAATTCGAACACTTTATTTGTTGAAACATAAGTATTTATTTACAAATAACAGAATTTTTACATGAAATGAAAGTGATTCGTAGACACTTTTTATGTAAGTATAGGCATATATACAAGCCTATAGGATGCTATGAAATATCACGCATAATTTAATGACTATAGACTAAGTAGTATGTACATAATTTAGTTTTAATCGAATACAATTAGGTGGTTTTTATAGATTTTAATTAATTCTAAATATAGATGATATAGTAATCGGTATAATAAGCAAGCTGCACTTACTTCATTTGTTTGACTATGGTACTTTTGCCCGACTCGCCAGCACCTGAAATTAAAAACAAAAATTAGTCATATTAACAATATCACAATGACCTTAGAGGTTAAAAGTATTTTAACAGCTAAAGATCGATATATAATCAAATTCTCTGACTTTTTCTAATATATTTCATATTAGCTGTGTCCACGACTCCATTCGCGTGGACCTAAAATTCTATGTTATCATGTTCATGAAAAATTGTTATATAGCCTGTTATTCAGGGCTAATGTAACATTGTAATGATGAATTTTTAAAATCGGTCTAGTAGTTTTTGAGGTTATTATTATAGATATAGATTTTCCATTGAAGGTCAATATCTGTTGACAAGTACGTATAATAATATAATAGACGTGGATAGAATGCTAAATAGAAGTATGTAGAATAAACAATGCAAAGTCTAGTATTTACAGTATTCAAATATGATAAAACGTTTTATTTATTGTACTGGCAGCTTTAATTCGTACCTACACGTTGCTAGTAGAACTGATTTTGGTATTTACCTAAGGGCTGTTCATAAAATATGTCATGCTAAATTTTACCTCTTTGGAATCTCCACCCCTCCCCTTCATCATGTTTTGTCATATTTTCTGTGACCCCTCCTATCCTATCCTATCCTATCATCCACCCAGTACATGATATATTATATGATAATTAATAGTAGTACACAAATTTCAATATGTATACACATTTATTGCTTGTAATAATAAGAAATTAATAAATATCTACAACAACAAGAAAAATTACAAAATTGTTTTATAAGCTGCGAAAGTATTTCATGAGCGATCCGCTTAAATGATTGATCGTTAAACGTGACATGCCAGGAAAAACTAAGAAAACCTCTCGGCAAAAACTAGTCGCGAATACGGATCACTTTTGCAATTAGTTATACAAGACAAAAATATTGAGATCAAAACACATATCACATAAATTGACATATGAAAATTATTCAAATTATATTACAAGACTATACAAGACAAGTGCGCATATAAAAATTAATATGAAACTATATTAATATCCGAGTACTGCACAAAATAAGGCTTAAGTTATGAAGAATGTACAGCAATTTGTATTAAATATCAATATTCTAGTCAATCCCATTAAGTTAGTTTCGTAAATGAACAAGGAAAAGTTCTTTATACGGCAAAAATATTATTAATAAAATGAATCATAATATAGAAAAAGAAACAATGAAACTAGCGCAATATTGATTCTATGGAATATATTGTTTCATAGTAATATACGAAATATTCTAATTACATCCGTGATATAAGAGGAAACAAAGATTTTAACATCATGAAAATAATTTCAGACAAGAATACTATTGAGCATCATTTCTAAAATGAATGAAATGAAATCCAAAATTCTTTGTAATATTTTTTAGCTGAATTATGGTATTTCAGTAAATGAAGGAGAAAACTTATAGCAGAACTACTGTGCGTATAAAATATACGCTGGCTAAGCTCGTAATCGCCCAACCGCCGCAATAAAACACGTAATGATATAAAAAACATTTAATTACCCGAACTAAACGTAAACTGTTTCAGTCCACATTATGCACGTCTCGTTCATCGAATGAAAATAGCATAGGAAAAAATAAATTAGTCCGTTTCCCCGTTTGAATCTTTACTAGTACATATTGCACAATGACCAGAATACTGTGCTGGTATATTGCAGACCCCACCGACATCTAAACACAATTTCAGAAGCGTAGCTGAATTAAAAACATTAAGAGCTGCCAAGAAATCCAAGGAACCATTTCAAGTTTAACCGGGCACCGAACCAGCTTCTGAGTTTAAAGTACTGATGACTATAAAAATACAATCTAGATACGAGTACCGACGTGTTATATAGTAAGAGTACACTAAGAAGTACAGATTCATTAAGAAATACTTATTTTATAATACACTATGCTAAATGTAATAATGATAGTAAAAAAAAACTTTAGTTAAATTTATGCCATTTGCGGACCGGTTAGATACGATAGTAGTGTCAGACTGGATTGTGACTACGGTTTAACCTGCGACCGATAGAGGCACGTTCCAGGATCTGCTGATGTATGTCCACTGTGGAAGTACATATCTAAAGTTTACCCAATCTGTCTGCCAATGTCAATAAAATAAACCAATTGTTTGTTTGAACGCGCTAATCTTAGGAACTACAAGTTGTATTTAAAAAAATATTTTTGTGTTTGGTAAAGCAATTATTGAGGAAGGCTTTAGGCAATTTAACATCACGCTACCATTAATAGGAGCAAAGCTACCTTGAAGAAAGTTACAAAGACGAACAAAATTATTATTTTATAATATAATTTTAAACTCCACACGAACGAAGTCGCGGACACAGCTAGTATAGATACAATGGATTATTAATCATTCGGTGATCGTCATTTTTGGATTGCATAGTCTGCTTTGGGGTGCATTTTAAAAAAAACTTTGATTCTGTTCTTGTTGTTCTTTTCAGGTAACTCTTTTAAGAACGGTATTTCTTCTATTACAAAAGACTTTATTATAGGTTTTGAGTTCAAGTATGATTGGTTCCGCAATACATAAAATACAATATAATATATTGTAATTTACTATACTCAACGTGAAAACATAGTTATAAAATGTATCAACGTTAATAACGTTACAGATAATTATGTACGTGGGCGTAGCAAAATGAGCTATGTCAAATACAGGTTCCAAGTATCACGACCTCAGTTGTGTTTAATTAGATCGTCAGACGAGAACGACCGATCTTTGACCTAAAGATACACATATCATCTACACACGGGCTGCATTTCTCATTAGAAGATACCCCAATGAAAATTGTCTAACATGTCGATGTAAAATAATTCCCATATGCACTGATTATTGATGTTTATAATAAAATATCTCATATTGAAGTAGGTTTTTCTTTTCATTTTACCCACTCACTTTAGGACCAAAGACCGAAATATGTGTAAAAAATTAATGCATACAACTTCAATAAATAGAAACTATCATTTATTAGAAGTATTTTTCCATTTCGAACTAGATGCAAACGGCGCAGAGCCCGTCGTAGTAATCTTTCCGCAAAGCCTTCCTGCAGAAGTGAACTTGTTGTCTTGAAGCTTTGTCCCATGACTTAATTTTTATTATTTTAATCAAATTGTTATCTATTTTAGAATTATTGCAGTCTTATACAAAATTCATTCCAAATTAATTGGTTTAGCGATGTATTATTAGATATTTAATTGCTTCGATTATTTTCTACTACAAGTATAAGCATTTCATAAAAAAATCTTAAATCTTAATACGTTACACACCATAAAATAATAAATGTAAGCAAAAAACATGTTCAGTATTTATTGTTAAGATAGAAATCAAGGAATACTCAGCTTTAAAACTAAATTGTTATGTCGAAAAACTTTTAGAAATTATTTTCTATAAAATCCAGAAAACACTTTTGTAAGTACAAACAAAAACATTTTTTTTAATTATGTCATAATTCGTTTGGCTCGGCTATTGGTTTTCGAAAAATAATCATCATACTTTGATATAAACCAATGACGTATGTTATATTAAAATATTCTACGTAACAACATCCATACAGCAGGCTGGCCATAAAAACCAATACAATAGAAGCACCTTGACATAAAACCTGACAGAATATACCTAAACAATGTATTAACATTTCGGAGTGATGGTGTAACGAGCCGACGTAGCTTCGAAACCCTTTCTGCGATATCATACCGATAAGATCGCACATCGTGTGCTTAAGCGGCGGTTGATAAAATACCTGTCTATTATATCCGATAGGGAGGCCTTACAATATCTCTCAATTCATGAACACGCTGCAGTTACATGTTTTCATCTATATTAATATTAAAAGCGGAAAAAATTGTACGTTTGAACGCGCTAATCTTAGAACCTACCAGTCGGAACTATTACTTTTTATTTGTAGAGCAATTATTGAGGCTATTAAATATCACGCTACCACCAATAGGAGCACAACAGTATTAAAAATAGTTATAAAAACGGACAAAAAATATTACATAATTTTGAGTTCCAGCGAAACAAAGTCGCGGGCACAGCCATATTAAACATATTGTAACTGCAGTAAAAAAAACGCCTTCATCCACGTGCTTCAAATTAAACACTTTTAAATGTAACGTATATACACAATTGTTTTCGAGTGATAAACCCTAAAACTATAAACTAGTAAAGATTAAGCGAACCCTCTAGATGCGAGCAGCGATTAACTGGTCGTGGTAGCCGATTTACAAGTGCAAAGACACCAAACAAAAAATAAATCTTAACTTGGCTTACCTATATAGCATGCGTCTTATAAAAAATCTTTTAAACAAACAAAATACCATTGTTCTTCGTAAAAGAATCCCGAAGATTTAAATTTTACAGTAGTACATTAATTTTATGTCAACACAACTAATTATCAAAACACATTAAAAATCAAAGCAAACTCTAAAGACGCTTCTTAACGTAACAAATCGCGACAGGAACTATTTATTCGGATTTCGATCAGGACAGGAACTGGGTGAGTGCCAAGTTTATGTTGCGTGAAATTGACACAATTACTTACTTTGGGGACGTTCGACAATCTAGAAACCAATCGATATTTTAGTAATGTACTGTGCAATATATTGGTGTACCAAGTATAAGAGCTTGTATGGTGGTACCAGCTACTACTATTTTTAAATAGGTAAAAAACATTTACGTGCCTTCCTCCCGCATATATAGCAACAATATGTGAGTCAAGGGAAGCACACCTAAGTATATTCCGATTACTTATGTCCACAATCTCACCGTATGTTAAGTGATAATGTGGCATAAGATGGTGAAAACGCTAAGTTTAGTGGAGAGACTGGTTCTCACTTAAAGCCAGCAGATTTGTTGGCTTGAGTATATTATCATTTTAGATGAAATGGTCCTTGGCAATCAGGACTAATTTTCAACCTACAATGTATACAAAATGGATCGTTGAATCGATCATGTGAAATCGTCAATTTTTCAATTTTCAACAGTACGCGTGACGACCTTGAAGCTTTTGTTAGCGTTTGTCGAAACATTGACTGCGTCACTTGCTACTTGGACATTCATCTTAGCGGTATAAAGCATTGATGTCACTTGGACTTTTTTTTTTTTGACTGGTATATATTGGAGAGTACTTTTTATATATTGTAAATATTTTGAAGCAACTGGTCAGCTAAAAAGGAGTTTTAATTATTTATTCACAGATGTTATAATATCTAACTAGTTTTAATTATTGAAATAATTAGAGAACAGTTGTTTAAAGCAATATTTTTGGGTAAGCTGTAACTGTGAAAAAGGCGCACGGAATCGTTTCAGCTGACACAGATTAACAAACAGATGCGAGATATTATTTGTGCAAAGAAAATAAATGTAATTATACACGTAATATTACATAAAAATATAAATGATAATATTATTCGGTCTTCGTTCACAATTCATTGGGGTTAATAAATATTTTTTTTAAATTTCTGTAGCATATTAATTATCATTATTTTTAGCGATCGTGCAATGTTTATTTATATTATATATTGGATTCTTTTAATGAAGGGAACATTAAATTTAATGATTTTAATGAAAGTAAAATAAAAATGTATCAATAGTACTAATTTTTATTGCAGTTCGTAACTACTTCAGGGTTCTAAAAACGATGTATGAAGTGTAATAGTTATTTACTAAGAAGTCATTAAAAACAAGGAATAATAAAAACTGTTACTTATATTGTGCAGCTTCTAAAACATTGTAAAATTTTGCAACTTTAAAAAATAGGAACATATTTATAATAAATAAAATTGAAGTGTCTATTTATAATGTCAAAATAACAGTTTTTAACTAAATGCATATGAAAGTATATTGGTACTTATATAAAAGAAACATTTTTTTTTATTTTATCCGTTGCTCTCTGTTTGTTCTATTGTCTGACTCGGTTGAACCGATTTTGACGGGATTTTCGCTTGTAATATAAGGAGTAACTGACGCTGCTTTTATGTTAGAAAAAACTAGTACTAGGAAAAAAAAATTTACAGTTCGACGCAAACACAGTCGCGGGCACAACTAGCCGATTGATATATTAATACTGTTATGCATTTGCGTTTAGTATCTTTACACACTAATCTTCTAACGACAAGGCTCCATAAAGCAAAATTAATGTTAGATCTTGATATAGTCTTATTAAAGCACCGTTCACGGTCAGATCGGCACGCAGAGTCTATGTCCACGACGACCCGGCATGACGTGACACGTCAATTAGATTTCTATCAAATGAGACTGACATACATACATACATGCTACTTACGTATTTCATTCGATCACGATTATATGGATACTAAATTTTTATAAATCAAATACAGGTAGTAGTATGTTTGCAGTACCGTATTACTGGACTACGTTACACTTAGGGGCCGTCCGCAAATTGCGTCACACGAATTACATGATATTTGAACCCGCCGTCATTGTCACAGCTGGTCACATTTGCAAGATTCCTTACTGCCTGATGTGACGTCACATATTTTTGAATGTTACATCCAGAAGTTATTATAATTAAAAAAGTAAATTAGTAGTTCACATTTCGTATTGTACTGCTTAAATATATTACATTTTGAAATGTGTTTTATTTAAATCATATAACAAGAAAATTCTGATGAAAAGAGAAAAACTTGAAATACCTGAGACTATACACTCTATTACAGTGTTTTTAACCTGGAGTCCATCAACCCTCAATTAGGAATAGTAAATAAATATGCATGATAGATCTATATATGTAGGTCCTAAAGATATCTGAATTATTGGTTTCCTAGGTTAGCCTTGTTTTCTTTCCCTAAGCTACAACTATAGGAAAGGTCTAAAAAAAATTTTAAATGTTGCTAGAAGCAAAAAAATTTATGGTTTGCGCCCCACACTAGACAATTATTTGTGTGAACTACAAATAAAGTCGAGTGTCACTTCATGTCCATTAAATTTTGGTTATAAAATCCTTCACATATGACATTGGTGAAATTACCTATATAGAGATATACCATAAAAAAAGAAAGAAAACTGACTCTATTACAACTCATTGTTTTTTCAGAGTTGATGTGGATTAAGCAAAATGTATTGTATGTATGTATGTAAGCAATATGGAAACTGCAAGAAACACAAACATATTGCAGTCCCTATATCCTATTTATAACTAACTAATACTATTAAGTAAGCAATTCTTGTATATAAATTTCGTTTATCTCATAAATGGCTTTAACAATTTGGATGAACTTTTGTATTAAGACAGATTCTTCCTTTTTGATTTCAATCATATACTTGTATTTGTCGTAAAAACGCGATTTTTTTAGCAAATCATTAATTACATTTAGAAGTTCACACATACGTAAAATATGGATGTTTATTCAAAACTTAATTTGTATATACATATATTTATTTATGAAACATTTTACAAAATAAACCATGCTCTGCTCAGTCACCCAGGCACTGATATATATGTAATACGTTAAACACACACAAGGGCAGTGATTAAACTATCAAGCACTTAACAGAACAACTAGCATGATACAGATGAGTTTTTGAGCCTAACCTTTGAAACTAAACATAATATTGTATTAATACCAAAAATATTAGCTTATAATCATAATAATGTGATGAGGAGCCCAGTGATGATTCAGGGATCGTTTTTAATTAAAGATAATTAAATATATGACTGATGTTGACAACTAGTTAATTATATGAATCATATTGGTTTAGTAAGGAGGTGTAACAAATGGTTTTTTACCATATAACATATGGTAATTAATATATTTGTATTCATTTATTACAGAATTACTAACACATATAAACACAACCAGTAAACTATTTCTTTTTATAGTTAAGGTTTAGCATTATGGCCACAATCTCACCTGATCTTAAGTAATGATGTGGCCCAAGATGGTGGATATGCCAAGCCTAGTAGAAGGAGACTGGCATTCAAGTGCAACTGCTGGAACACCTACAGGTATTTTGTAGTAGATATCAACTTGAGGGTGGTAGCTAACCAGGCAGATATTAGACATAGGCCTACCATTGTGCTAAGATCTAATCACAATGTTTTCCTTCATCAAAAATTCAAGCTCATTCTAGGTGATTTCCAACCCATGATGTCCATATACAGTACCATCTGAGCTATCATCTCTTCAAAGGATAATGAATTGTATGGTAAAAAATATTCATTAAATGATAGCAGATGTTTATCTGTCAATCAAAGTCAGACAGACATATTATAAGTAATGTCAGATCGCAACATATTTTCAGCCCTAACCCATCACAAAATATCAGAGCTTCTCTTCTAATTTTGGTGGAAACTTGAACTGAATGTAAAACATGCTAAGTGTGATTGTTTTTTATTTCCTACCTGAAATTTAGTGGTTTTAGAGCTTAAAACCAAAATAAAACTAATTTAAACGGATTTTATATCGCAGTCGAAATTGAAGGTAGACACAGTAACATAAACTTTTCTGGACAACCTACACTTCAGTCCACCCCGTGACCACGAAGGCTGAAAAGCTTTCGAAACGTCGGGATCAAAATTTAATAAATAACCGCGATAAAATCTGTTTAAATTAGTTTTATTTCAATGAATAATATTCGCGTAAATCTAAGAAATCATTATTTCTATTGTTACATTCTTTTATGGCAAATAAAATAATGTGAATCAGTAATTTAATTAAATTTTTATGCAATTAATTAAATATATATTTTTATAACTCGTCCACAAACAATCGATGTGTCAAGCATGAATAGATTAGTAAACAGTAAAACATTAAAATCTCTGCAATTGCAGAGTGGGAAGTGGAAAACTTACTTACATACTGCTATTTTCCACAAAATCCTAAATCAAATTGAGATATCCGACACTGATTGATTGAGGTTTATTCATTTCATTCATTCATTTCATTTGATATGCTCAAAGTTGCTAAAAGATAGTTCCAAATGTCAAGTCCTGATAACTTAAAATCCTAATTGTAAAATTTTACCAGTACAAATAAAACTGTTTACAAATTCAAAATGAACATAGTAATTGAAAGCATTTTTATTGTAAGAAAAACTGTATTGTTTAACACCTACTGTTTGTGAATGACATAGCCACTCTAAAATATTGGCAGACATTCAAGATTGTGTCAACAGGTAGACTGTAGTGATAAATGGTAAATTTTGCAACTGTCTAAATTGTCTACAGCTCTTTTACAATAACATTATTGATGCTTTAGTTAATTACTTTTTAAGAAGTTAATAAATAATCTTGTAGCAGTATAATTATTAAATGTTTAGGATAACTGATTAAATAATATATTGATAAATAAAATAATATCAGAAACTGTATGCTGATAATAAAATAAATAATGTGAAGAGTGGTCTCTATACATAATAGTTAAAATGAAATTAATAGGCATTTATGTCTTTTTGACTATCTCTATATTAGCAATAGATTTTTATTTATGATATATAAACATTATTTTAATTCTTTCAGATTAAATAAATAAATGATAACATTATAATAATTTTAATTCACTATACTACCTTCACAAATGCCTTGATTTTTGACTTGACACTTAACTAACAGAACTCTCAAACTCAGAGTCTTTTAGAATGACTGTTAATAGTAATTGCTAAGTAATGAGTATGTTAATGCTCTCTTACAATGTTGATAAATATTATCACTGGGCTTGCTGGCTGCTTGTTTGCATAACTTAGATGAGTACTCATGAAGACAATGTCAATTGGTTAGTGACTACATTTAAACTATCAGAAAGAGTAAACAGTCACTATTACTATATAAACTTTTATCTGAGGCATAACAAATTTAATCAAACCAAGAAGGTAAAATACTTATTCACAGTTTATATTATTTCCATTTGAATTTTGTTTATTTATTCCTACAATACAGATAAAGTATTGGTTATGATAAACAGTTATCAAACTTTTCATGTGCCCCTTTGAACCACACATTATATAAATTTATGTAAAGGTCCCGATATAGAGTTGTGGAATAAATAGCCATATCAAAATTTTATAATTTACGATAGTATTTTGTTCATTTTGCAATTGCACTAGAAAACAAACTTCTCTGATTACAATTGATTCATGCTATAAGTAGGAAAATATTAACAAACATATACATGATATCATCAATTGAATGAAGAATAAAACATGCACAATTCACATGTATGGAGGAAAATATAATACTAATTTCCAAGGATTTGACTGAATAAAACAGAATTCTATTATATGATAATACACCAAAATTTAGTGCAATATACCAACAGAACTCTCTGTTGGTGTTGAAGTGGTGGTGTAGTCATTAGGCTAAAATAATATTTTTGCTGCCAGTATAAATGTATTGTGTATCAAAATGTCTTAATGAACTAGTATGTTAAAACAGGTACAAGATAATTTTTATATATAACAATAGATAGACTTATCATAAAAAAATAATAAAAAAATGTGTAGTAGACTTTATACCTATGAAAAGTATTTTGCACCTTTTTTAGTACTATTTTCCTAACAATATTGGTAGATAAATTGATCATAAATAGTAATTTTATCTTTATACCTCTTGAATCTGTAAAACATGACTTTGAGTATTGTTTTTTTCCTAACAAATTCGACATCAGTTAGATATGCCATATAAATTTATCAAGATAAAAAATACATCTTTATGAAGAATACAAATAATTTATATAATTAGTTCATACATAATCATTTCCTAAGCTATGAACAAATGAGAACTTTCATTTACGCACGGAACTACCAGCATAATGATTAGTTTTATGATAAGAGAAAGTTTTACTGTTCACTTAAATATATTTTAATTAAGGCAGACGTGATATCACACGGTAAGACGTGACTTGAGGTTCCTACAGTATTTGAAACAGGTCGACATCATTGGACTTATTATTTTAATTAGTCTAGAATGAGTGCTGTATGGGTGCGGCCTAGAACCGTCACCGAATAAAGGAACAATACCGTACCCAACAATAATAGCTTGATATCCTTAGACGCCTGGATTCCATCTTCTTTTAAGGTCTTGTCGATATCTCTATTGCGAGCAGCAGCCGCGCGCTCCTCGGCCGACTGGGCGCACCCCATATCAGCAGCTGTCCCTGTGTTTCGGCCGCCGGTCGCCCCGACCCCCGAGCCGGGCGCACTCTCACCGCTCCCTCTGCATACGCTCCGCACGCGTCCTGCCACTCCGGTTCAACCGGAGCCACTCTACACGACCTTACCACCCGATACACAGTAACCTAACTCAAGCACTTATCACTGTTCTTACAATACTAAAACCCACTTTTGTCAGATTAATCACCGAAAATTCAAATTAGTATTGATTTTTTAATACTCCCAGTATGGAAAACACGCAGCGGCAACACGAATTTTAATTGATTTTTACAAATCCGTTTATATGCGAGATAATGGCGGCCGGATGACAAGCACCAACTCCACTCCGTGACAGCGACCGCGCCCCGCTCGACTGACGTTCGGAAGCGCTCGGAATGCTTCGTTCGACCTCGCTCACACATGCGTAAAAGTATTATAGGTGAAAGAGAACAAATTCTATCTTAGTATGAGCAACCTCTGTTAACAACCATATGAAGCAACATGAAATGTAGCAAAGACAATATTTTTTATTCTGATTGAACCGCTACTTATTTAAATGTATAAAATAAGTTTCCTTGAAAACATATTACTATAAAATATCATTTACCTAATTTAAAAATGTCTAGCAAATTTTGACATTTTAATTAAAGTTACTATATTTTATGTTGTTTAAATCACAAAACTGATTAATATTTCAAAATAATACAAATATATATAAATATTAAAATTATTAAATCGCTTCTTTAAAATTTAAAGTTTAAATGATCGCTAATTAATATTTCTATTCAAAATAATACAACCAACTAATGTCTAAATATATCGTAATGTCGTCGGTATTTAATTATATAAGCTAAGAAATATTATAACAAGTCTTGTATTTTATGAAATATTAAAAATATAAGACACAAAAAACAATTTATAAACATGCGTAGTATGTTCTAAGTAATCTGTTATAAAAACTGGTGAATTGAGGCAAAACAGATGAAGCAAAAATTTAACCATTGTCATTACTCCGCTTAAAATAAGTTAAAGAACCTGCTTTAAAATATCATATTAAGCTATTTTTGAAAAGGGTCGTCATAAATTACAGCTCTTTCAATGTGTTAGAAGCATAAACCTAGTACGTCTTTTACGCAATTCATCCATGTCTTCCATCAGCGTTGTTCAGAATATACACACATGACTTGATATTTCACCGACTCTTTTCACCACTACCCTTCCTACACTTTATTTACGCTCTCCTGGTCACCACTCCGTTAGAACTGTACTCCATCAGTCGTGACTATATTTAGTCAAGTGACTTAACTAACACTATTTAAGTTGATATATAAGGAGATCTTCATACCCAATATTATATGCTTTTTTCGGATATTTGCATTTCTAACTCTATTATTCATGATGCTGGCTAGAGAGACCCGAATAGGGTCACACGATTTATGTCTTGTCCCATTCTCAGATTTTACACAATTTCTTTAGTCTATACGTTGCTGCCATTTTTTATTCATTATCGTGGTATTAAAATCACCTTTTTTATGGACTTCCTGATCGCAACACGCGAACTCATACCCGGACTCAGGCCATGGTGAGAGGGGCATGTGGTGACTCAACGGGTGCTAATCACCCAACGCACCATCATTGAAAAATGGGACAGTTTTCGCACCTCTTCTAGTAATTATGATGCTACCATAAGTTAACGCTTTTTAAACTTTCGCATATTGTATATATATTATAATTTAGATATTAAATGTGCCCCGCAATTAATCCATAATTTATCGTCCATACGACGCATCGTCTGGTCTTCCGACATTGCGAATTTTTCAATACCAAACTGTCAACGATTTTGCTCATAGCAGACCAAATTCATGAAAGACCTCTTTTTCCTTCCTTATGTCGATGCCTAGGTACATTTTTTGAATGACCTTTTCTAGGAACAGGGTTGAATTTTGATCAGAGCACTTATTTGGTGCAGACAGCATAAAAGTTTTCGTTGATCCCTTTAAAATGGTAGTAATAAAGAACTGAGTTGCCAAGATTAAAAGAGAAGAAGACTTTTTCTAGTGTCTTAATTGTAACCATTACACATATGGATTGTTAAATTTTACGAAATAATTTATAAACGGTAGCCATAATATTTTTTAAGACCATTTTTATTTATAAGCCAACCTTAAAAGAAGCATAGTGAATATTTTTAAAGCATTGTTTTTCCTAAAATAAAATACAAGTGCAACAAGTAAACATTTTGCTGTAGCGGTTAGCCGGTATCATGATTGTGTCGATTTCTTTTTATTTTAATTGTTTAACACAAATATGCATTTATTTGTGATGTGTATAAAATATGATGTCTACAGTGAGAATATTACCAGGTTTTTTTTTTAAATCAAAACACGCCATAAAGACAGCTCTGTATTCACGGTAAGTATAGTACAGTTCAAAAATAAGGGTGTGATCACAGGTGTGTGAAAGATAGGCAATAAATAGCTGTTCAGTTCTACCATGTTAGCCAGTTAGTTTGTACGCTTGTAAACTTTTTACAGATGGATATACTTTATCTGTTGCCGAAATGAGAACATTGAAATAGTTTAATAAGTTTATCAGGCTCAAGCGTACGGTTATGCCGGTTGTTCCACCTGGTTGAGGGTAATCGGGATCCAGTCATATATAATTGCATAAACATTTCGTTTTAGTGAAGTTAAACAGATTCTAGAACTATTTTACACTTAAATATCGTCGTTATAAAGTGACGACACCCAAGAAAAAGAGTACATTACTCAGATTTTTTTAAAATAATTAAGGTTTAGCGTTATAGCCACAATTTTAGCTGATGTTGAGTGACGATGTGTCCCAAAATGGTGGACATGCTAAGTCTAGTAGAGGAATTAGCTCTCAAATGCAACTGCCGGAACACACGTACAGGTATTTGGCGGCAGAGTCTTAATTTGAGGGTGGTGGCTAGCCAGGCAGACATTAGAAAAAGCTCGACTACCATGCTATGGTTTCTTCACAATATTTTCATTCACCAAAAGCTCAAGCTCATGTAGGTGGATTCACACTCACGTTCCTTGACGTGGCATTCTTACACACTGCCAACTGAGCTAGCATCGATTTAGAGTATCGAAATCGGTGAATAATAAGCAAAAAAGAGTCTCGTGGTACACCAGATTTTGTAAGCATTGAATCTGTAACAGCAACTAGTTGCATTTTAATATTTAGAACTGAATAACTATTACGTAACCGACAAAGATTCATTTTATCTCTCTTCTTCAGAGTCATCGTATATGAAGTTAATTTTATCATTCGAATAAATTCCTTATCTTTGCATAAAATAAGACAGTTACTGAGTAAATTTTGTATGTAGGTACAATAAGTATGTTTTTTTAGTTTATAATCGGCTATTTTGTTACCGGTCACAAATATTTTGAATTTTTGTCTTAATTGTACTTTGATTTATTTTGAGAGTACTAAACAGATTTTGATAATAAATGAGAATGTGGTTGTAGCCTTTTAAATTACATTTACCACAATTCAAAAACGTTTTTAAATTTATGTAGATTAATAGGGTAGTAGAAAATTAGATTTATAGTAGATTACAATATAAGAAAACAATAAAGACAAGCAAATTTAAATAATTTATTTTGTAGAATTATTTTTACATTACGCCTAAATACATTTTTATGTTTGTTTATTAGTCACATGCGTAGAACTTCTCCTTATTGTTGGTCCAGTGTTTTAGTAATCACTGTTTTTAGAATAGTGTAATTTTCATTTTGCTTACAATTGAAATGTAGTCTCTTTTTGATCTTGAGGCCGTAGGCTAAACTCTAGCTAGCCTATTGAAAAATCCGGCTTTGCTCAAGACGGTAAGCGTTCGACCAGTAAGCAGAATATAATACAGAATGTAGAAACAATAGCGACCACAATTATATTAGAAATTATTGTGGTAGCCTGCAAGCCTCTTGGAGACTAGACAAACATATACTAACTGACCTCGTAACACAACCAACTGGAATAAAGTCATTGTAAAGTATTTATTATAGGGGATAGTCACCGTTGTATTAAGTTTAAACATGCTTACAACCAAAAACAATTCTGTCACTTTGCCGTGCTATGCGAAAATCCGTTATATATATATATATATATATATATTTTTATACTTAATGTTTAGCGTTATGGCCATAATCTCACCTGATCTTAAGTGACGATACGGCCCAAGTTGGTAGACACGCTAAACCTGTGGAGGAACTGGCTCTCAAGTGCTGCTGCCGGAACACACCTATTGGTACTTGGCGGCAGGTTCACAACTAGAAGGTGGTAGCTAGCCAGGCGGGCATTAGAAAAAGCCTTACCACCATGCTATGGCTTCCTCACGATGTTTTCCTTCACCGAAAGCTCAAGCTCATTGTAGGTGCTTGGGTTCGAACCCACGTCCCTTGACGCGAAGTCGTGCACACTACCACTGAGCTATCATCGTTTCAAAATTTTGAAAAATATTTGAAGAATTTCCAAAAATACTTTAATATTATCATAATATATGCAAAAATCTCAACATCATCATCCGATTTGTTTATAATATATTATGTATAGTATATTAACGCGAACTAAGCCGCTGGTAAATGCTATATAGAAATAATTATACATCGTAGAAACATATGTACATTTACATATTATCTTTTGTAATAGGCGAGTTACAAAATGAGTATGTGGAACTCGCCTAATTCGAATCGTCCAAAATACCCAGTAAAACCCGATGACGTGCTGACATTCTCCCTTGTCCCCAGAGACCAGGAATCGCATTCGAAATATCTTTAATATCTAGCGAGAGAAAACAACTTATATCAAACTAACAACTATCGTTAATATGACAATAATATATCCGATATTGTTACAATTTCAAACATTCCTGAAGATAATCTACCGACATTTTCGTTTGGAGACATTAACATAAAAACAGTTACTGATATACCACACTGGCTTCAGTTTTAGGAATTTTTAATATG
This sequence comes from Actias luna, assembly GCA_039707435.1. Lineage (NCBI taxonomy): Eukaryota > Metazoa > Arthropoda > Insecta > Lepidoptera > Saturniidae > Actias > Actias luna. The sequence continues at coordinate 5,992,130 of JAZHAC010000006.1, read as the reverse complement.
TATGATATTAATAATTTCCCTTGTAAACATTGATATTAAATAAATTAGAATCCGTAAAAGACATTAGCTGAAAAGTGCATCGGTTAGAAGAGCTAAACTTAGTAAAGTGTAACTTCAATGATTTTAAAAATATATGTAGGTGAAAACTTGCTTTCAACGTTAAGTTTTAGCGTTATGGCCACAATCTCACCTGATGTTAAGTGAAGATGAGGCCCAAGTTAGTGGATACGCTATGCCTAGTCTAGCGGAGGGACTGGCTCTCAAGTGCAACTGCCGGAACGAGTTAAACTAGATATCACCGTAAAAAAACTCGTCAAAACTGATCATTCGTTTAAGTAAGAATAAAAAATTCCGTGATCGACCTAAATTTTAGTAGAGGAAACCATATCAAAACACAGTATGTAGGTACAATAAGTACACTTTAGAACGTGTGAACGTAAATATCAAATAGCATTATAATATGTATTAAAAAAAACGAATAACTATAAAGAGTAAAGTTAAATAATTATACTTGATATAATTAAGAATCACTATTATATATTTTCTTATAGTATCAACATGTTGATCACAAAAACTCAAGTCACGATGTTCTTTCACGCTAATCACGAGATTTGAAAGAAATTCTATAAATATGCACTGCTTGTTTAACTTGGAGAGATACGATAGTTCTTATCGTAATAAGTAGCTCAAACCTATGTTTAAGTAATTGACTAAATTGACTCAAACTATGTTTAAGTAATTGATTACTGGAATAAACCGAACAATGTCTGCCAGACCAGCTATTGCCTTATATTCAAAAATATATTTGCATAAATAAGTTTTTTCTTTAGATAATTAGCAATCATAGCCGATGAGCCAGTATTCGTCAGAATACGTATCATTTGAAATATACGCAGAGTATGTTCAACTGTTGCATTTTATACCCACATATTATTATTTCTATGGGATAATTTTCTTCTAATACTTGAAAATTATTTCTATCCGTTAGACACTATATACGTGTACATTGTATTTTAATCATGGTTAACACCAGTATGGTAGCCTCAGTCAATATAGCTTAAGCTATATGCGCGCGCATCGTGACTTCTAGAAAGAGATACAAGAAAGTTGTTTTACCAAGAAGCAAAAGCTTGATATCCTTGGCGGCTTGGATACCATCCTCTTTAAGGTTCTTCTCTATTTGCTTGCTACGCGCGAGGGCGGCGCGCTCCTCGGCAGACGAAGCGCAGCCCATGGCGATGGCGCGCACGGCCTGGCTCGCTACGCGCGGCAGCGCCGTGCTCCTTGCATGCTCGCGGCCCGTCGTCGCGCGCAGGTGTCGCCGCGCACGCGCTCACTCGCGCACGCGTGCCTCAGGACTATTGGGACGCGCTCCAGCGTCACGACACCCAGATATGACCTCCGAATGGTCAATTCAACTCTGAACGCACGTTACCTGATGCACCGATTTGGATTATCTGGGAACCAGGATCACCGCACAATACAATCGAGGTGAAGCCTCGACGTGTGCTCGCGTACGAATGACGAGTTGCGCAGCCCTATCGCGCCGTCAACACTGCGCAAGTTCGGCTCTTGACTCCTCCTCTCAGTCATCTCCGGGCCATAAACGATGCTCTTACCATTGGTGTACTTTTCTGAATCCTACTATTAAACAATATTTTTGTATAAGTATATTGTAACTATTATTTAAGTTAACATATATTTGAAATAGTTATGTCAATTTGTTTAACGTTTTATTTATGTACCAGCCAAGTTTATACCTTAAAACAATTTATGATCAAAATAAGGACCAGGACTTACATTTACAACAAATTATACCTACATAATTATTGGTTTGAAAAAAATGTTAAAATAAATATTTTATTCATTATTAAGAATGTCACGTCGTTGATGTTATTATTTTAGACACCTGGTATATATTATTACTAACTGTGCCCGCGACTTCGTTCGCGTGGAACTAAAAATTAATTAACCAGTTTTGCTTTTCTTCAATAAACACACCATTTTTTTTTATCTTTCGTATAATTTTGTTTTTTCTCAGTAAAAAGTATCCTATGTTACTTTTAATACCTCCAAGAATGTGTACAAAGTTACATGATGATCGGTTAAGTAGTTATCGCATGAAAGCGTAACAAACAAACATTCACATTTATAATATTAGTAGGGATTTTTTCAAAACAATGAAAAGGACTTGACAAATCCACAAACATTTTTCTATATACATTACATATTTGCTGTATATTTATTGTAATTACATGAAATTGTGCAATATAGCTTTATAGCTCATAGCTCTTTAAAAAATGGATACTTAGTACTTGGCAATATATATATTATTCTTAGCTAATTATACAGTACACTGAATATTAAGCATAGAAACTCTTAAAACTTTTATATAACACACGTGGCAATGTCAAAATAGCCTAAGTAAGCGATAACCAAAATTAAAAATAAATGCCGGTCAGTACTGACATCTCAGAAATATTTTGTTAAGTATTTAATCAAAATTATAATTGTATAATATTTAAATAGCATAGTAATTATCATACGGGTTACTAATAAGAAACAAAAAAAATGTAAATAAACAACAAACATCATACTTTTAAAACTATCTACAATCTACAAAGTTTTTTGAACGGAGCATAATTATAGTAGTGATTCGTTAACCTTCAATATGAATCGATTTAATGTAGGAGTAATGCTGAGTATGATTCTCAAAAATACAAACAGCAATATATTTATGAAGTGAAACTTCAAAAGGTTTTGAAATATTAATCCGCAACCTTTTTGTTTGACATTTGTTCGAAGTGACTAAGAGGAGTGAGAAAAATATAGTGATGTTTCTACAAATTTAAAATACGAATCTACAAATATATTTCAAATAAAATCGTCGTACAATAATGCTTTTCCTTTATTATTTTTAAGACACTTTTATTTATTTGAACTGTGTCTATATAACTGAATCTTTCATTGTCATTTTCCCGAAATTAAACTTATTGTACTCATATTACAAAACGATTAGTTATTTGTATGGTCTGAATTGTGTAAAAAACTACTTAAATTTAGTTTGATGACGAAACGTATTTTTTAAAGTATTTTTTTTACCATGCGATTATAATTATATTACTTCAGACACAGTATTTCAAATTGGGGTTAATATTAAATATTGAACGAATTAATTGACTGTATTACTTCGATTTAAATAATATCGTCACTTAAGATCAGGTAAGATTATGGCCATAACGCTAAACCTTAACTATTATATATATATATAAAACCTTACATCTTACTAGTATAACTGGGTTAAAGCCACCCGTTATAGTGAAAGAGCTACTATTGACAGCCTACTTTGCCATAGACGCATATGGTAAGTGCATATAATATAGATAATTATTAATATGATAAACTTTAATCGATTAATCACTTGTTAACTCTATTCGTTTACAATTATGAACATTACAAACTGTCAATTGTCAAAACTCAAACTATAACGTACTATGCGTCTGTGATAGATTATGGTGATAAATATCAAATACTAATAACTTCTGTATTATTCAAACGTTGTATGGTGTTGTAATTATTTGATACTAATATCCTAAACTTTTTTAATGATAACTGATATTTTGTGGTTCAGAAAACTACCAAATTAAACTTTATAATGGATTCCGGCGACGAAAGTAATACTTCAATGAACCGTGGAATACCAGCTTCTATTGTACTGATAAATTCTTTTGATCCTAATTCAATGAATGTCAGTGAAGTAGCACATAAAGCGACCTGTGAGCTAGTACGACACTACTTGCGAACAAATAGTTCGCAACTACTTGGAGTGACCTTCTTCGGAACACAGGTTACAACAAGTTCAACAATTTATAATGTTCAGTGCGTTACGGACATTTTCCCTTTAACTTCGTTAACCACAAAACATTACAATGATCTCAAAAATACTGATGTATCTAAAATACAACAATCAAAGGAATTTATGTTGTCTGATGTTTTGTTTCACTGCAGCAAAATATTTTCCAATTGTAAAAGGCAACTGTCATCTCGTATTATTTTCATATTATCATCATTTGATGTTCCACCAGTAAAACAAGATCAATTGCCTACATTAGAATTAGTCAAAGATTTGGTTGATTTAAATATTGAAATCAGAATGATAAACATTTCACAAACAAAATATGAAATAGATCCTTTCTACAATAAGTTTTTGAAAGAAGCAAACAAAAGTTTAAATGCAAAGATACCTGAACCTGTGTGGAGTCATAACACTATTTTGAAACAAATGCTAGCTGAATCAGATCGTTATCTGAGTGTGGCAAGTCTAAAATTTGATTTAGGAAATGAAGTATCTATAGGTGTAGGTGTTTATAAGTTATTAAAAGGTCGTTCACAAACTCATTCAAAATCAACAAATATAGACAGAGACACTAGTGATATTCTTAACAGTGTGGTCAAAACTGTGAAAAAAAATATGGAAGAAGCAGATACTAATGAAGAACAAAGAGAAGTACCAATTATTAAATCTGATCTTCTTCATTGTCAAGAATATGCTGGTGAAAGAATAGAATTTACAGATAATGAATATAAATTAATAACAAATCCCTTTGGACCAACTTTACTAAAGCTTCTTGGATTTAAATCAACTGAAGTAGTACGTAAAGAGAAATGGTTTTTGAAGAATTGTTACTTTTTATTTCCTAATGACCGAAGTATAGAAGGATCAACTGTGGCATTTAAAGCTCTACATCAAGCATGTATTGAAACAAAAGTGGTAGCAATTTGTGTGCTAAGTACACGTGTTAATGCTAAACCATTGATTGTAGCACTATCACCATGTTCTTATCCTCTCGGCTTAGATATTCCGATAGGATTTGACGTTATACCTTTACCATTTGTGGAGAATGTACGAGACCTTCCTGTCATCGAAGAAAATAAAGACACAAAAATTACTGAAGACCAAAGGAATATCATGAGTGATATTATAAATAATTTAAAATTTGATTACAAACCTGACATGTTTGAAGATCCCAAATTACAAAAATTATTGAATATTATAGAAGCTAAAGCATTAGAGCTTGCCAATGTAGAATTTAATGATACAACACTACATGGTGATGAATATTTTGAAAACATTGATAATGAACAGTTTTATGAATTGTTTGGACCTTTTAATGTTGTGCCTGCAAAAAGAGCTATGCTTGCAACAGAAACTCATGGTTCTAAAAAGTTAAAAACAGAAAACATTGATGAAAAGTTGCTTAGTGATAGAGTTGCCAATAATGAATTAGGAAAATATACAGTCCCAGAATTGAAACAGTTATTGAAATGTAAAAATGCTTCAGAGGCATTGACTGGTTTAAAAAAACAAGAGCTTGTTAAATTAATGTATAAATATTGCACTTAATTTGTGGAATTAATGAGTACCTTAGTATATTTCATCAATAAAAGAATGTGGGTTGAATGGGTTTTAATTAAATAAAGTATCTATAATGATTACATGTGAGTTTGTTTATACTATTAAAAAGGCTATATACAATTAGTATATTTAATTTAATTCTTTTAAGTACTTAAATTTGACAATTACTAAAAAAAATGTTGTAAAACTCTATACTAATAATACAAAAACAAAAGTAATTTATAACAAATAACAAAACAAAATATAATAATATCTGTTAAAATAAATGAAATCATTATAATCGTATTTTATTGTATCCCCTTAGTAAAAATTAAAGCATACTAAATTATTGAAAGAATAGATAATTGCAAGATTTTAGTTTTGAGTGTGTATTTTAAAGTGGCATCTCATATAAGTTCAAATAATATATCACAAATTTGAACAACAAACTTAATAGATGGGCTAGTCAAATAATATTATAGATATATAATTTAAGAATACAAATATAAATTATAATCAGAGACTAGCTTATTAGAAGATTTATATTTAACAATTGTTTTAATTGTAAAAATAGAGTTCACTATTCCTTCCTTCAAGTAAATTACACTAAAAATTTCAATAAATTAATGTGCCCCTTCTTTAGAAGTCCACACAGAGGCCACATTGGAAATTATAGTTTCAGAAAGTGCATGTGTTTTTAATATAATAAACCAATAAGACAGCATGACTTATTTAATATTCTATCTCCTCATTTATGCAATAATTAATTTAAGTTACAAAGTGAAAGGTAGTAATTGAAAGAATCACACCATTTAATCTATGAGTGACCCTAAGAGATACACACAATAATGATTCTAGTGACAATCCTATTTAATTTACTAAATGTTTCTTATGAGATTGTAATTACTCTTATTATAAAAAATAAATTTATATGTAAAGGGATCCATCAGCAGGCCCTAGATGGTGTATTCCAATCAATAATGCATCAACAAGAGTCCAAACACCTAAGCCACCAAAACTGAAAAGTTTTCCAATGCCTTCTTGCCAGTGGCCAAGATAAAATCTGTCTGCTCCAAATCCCCCAAGGGTCAGGGCGAGGATAAGGGCTGTACCCCAACGAGTTCCTGATGTCCACGAACAGCGAATTTTCTTTAAAAATCTACGCCTGCCCAAGCAAATAATATCATCCGATACAGTACAGTTTGTCCTGTAAATGAATAGGATTCAAGTTACTTTATCATGTAATAAAATATATTTCAAATAATATATCTGTAATAAAAATGTGTTTGTGTTACACATAAAATAGCTAACTTATTATCATATCCAAGATTTTTAACCTTTTCCTACATTAAAATTGCAAGTAGCACTAAAAAATCATATTTAGTTCTTAAATATGTATTTGACTGCACAGTTGGTCTAGTAGTTAAAGCAGTTGCCTCCCTGCAAGGATTATGTCTAAGGTTTGAGTTGGTAAATGACAGTTATTTGTGTGATCTACAAATAATTGCCCTGGATTAGTTACTCTGTGTTCATTAATTTTGATTATAAAACCCTTCACTATTGATATTGGCAAAATTATTTACATAAGCAGATGTTGTTTATAAAAAAACATATTTATTTTTGTATAGTTGTCATAAAATTACTTTAGAGATTTGTATAGTTTTCTATACATTAATTTATAACAATCTAAACATTTTTATAGAAGTTATGTGCATATACTGCCAGCTGTAATGATACAGTTTTTTTTATAGTTCAGACTTAGCATAATGGCCATAATGTCACCTGACCTTAAGTGACGATACGGCCCAAGTTGGTAGACACACTAAACCTATGGAGGGACTGGCTCTTAAGTGTAACTGTTGGAACACACCTATTAGTATTTGGTGGCAGATTTTCAAATTAAGGGTGTTAGCTAGCTAGGCGGGCATCAGAGAAAGCCCTTTCCTCACCAATGTTTTCCTTTAACGAAAGCTCAAAGCTCATTGTAGGTGGTAAGATTCGAACTCACATTTCACAGTATATATATTAAAGCAATATCTGAATCATACAGCTTCAAATGGATGGTGTCTGTTGTTAAGGACTGGATCATACTTATCATCAGATGCTTTACAGTGATTTTGCTGATCTAATTTAAAAAATATATATTAGTAATAATTATTATACTCACAAATAATACTTAAGAGGTGAAGCTAATGAATTGCAGTTAGCCTTTTGGTCACAACGGTGTTCCCATTTATCAGTTTGATAACAAAAACGACACATGGCTGTTCTGTTAAAGATTTTAGAACCCTGTAATGAAAGCAAGTTATAACATATAAACTTTATTGGCTAGCTATTTTGAAAAATATATTATATTTATAGTAATAAATTCTGCAATAAAATGGTGCAATACAATATTTTATAATAATGTTTTTAAATATCAAAGTAATGAGTATTTTATGCATAGATGTATAAATTTAAGTGGCAATTACTGCAAGTTACAGTAGTTTATTATTATTTAGAACTTGTAGAAGAAAGGTAGGCTAGTTGTAACTATTCCAATTAAGTAATTATTATAAAACTATTTTAATTTATATATTAATTAACTTACATTGCAGACTACCTTTGGCTTCACTGTACATGTGTAGTTGTAAAATCCTCCATAGCGACAATCTATACTCCTATCACAAGCTATGCAAGGATACTGAAGACTCGAGCAATCAGACATATTCTCTTTATCAATAGAAGGGCAACTTTTTAGATACTCTTCAGTGTCACTAAAAGTTACACCTTTGTTGCTCAAATCATCTTTCAATTTACTCTCTTTACTCTGAGTAACCATGTTGTTATTGGCTAAATGAAATAGAAATGTAAATAACCAGTTTAATGATTAAATAAACATCTAATACCTTAATCGAAATTACTTAATATATAGACAATTTTTACCCATATCCGTGACATGAAGTGTATTAAATAAAACTAAAAGAACCAAAACAATAGAATCTCTAATATTTATTCTCAACGGTAAAGTTCTTGTTCTCAACATTTCGAATTCTATTACATTTATAAAAATGGTTGTGTGTTTTTCATATTTTAAATTACCAAACACATTAATTAAAAATATTTTATTCAATTGGTTCTAAATAAACAACTCTTACAATAGTTATTCATTAGTGATGCTCGATGTGCATGATTATAATAAATACATACATTCCAATTTGAAAACATCGATATTTCGATTACAATGTGTAACTTGCTTCACTCGATTGACAACCTAGCCGGCGATTTTTATTATATGTAATAACTATTTATTAATCAGTAATTAATTTGTTTATTTACTTCCGTGTATGTAATTATATGAATATATTAATTAGACGGTACATTGACATTTTGTTACCAAGTTTTATATTAGAATATAATATTTATACGACTTTTCCTACGAATTTAGCATTCTGAAAATGTCTGCTATTGAATGAATTTTGTTAAAAACTATATTACCATAAGAACTGAATCAAGTTAATATATATATGATAATATTGTTACTCAAACTACCTTGTACATTATACACTTTTTACATTGTAATGGTGTTGTAATATGATCTAGAACACAAATATGTTCTAATTGTAATTTATATATGACTGTCACTTCCCATATAAGCGTATCACGCAAACCTATTGAAAAAAACTTGCTAATAATCTTCACGGTTATAAATGTATTAATAACAATAATTTATATGCATTAATATACAAGATATTTTAATTCCTTAATATGAAAGATTACTTCGAGCTAGGCAATAAAAATGAAAACTTGTACTAATCGAACATTTGACGGATTTTGGCGTAATTTACTTTGTTACGTTGATGACAATTAAAAGTCTAAGCTGTTTTATTTCGTAATCATGGTGATCACAATTTTCTTTCATTCAATCAATTAAGAACCACATAGGACAATGTGAGATGAATCATTAAGAGCCGCAAATCTAGGGTGTAGTAGCAACCTGCCACGGCTTCGCATGGAAAGAAAAATCCTTGTTGAACCGATTTACCAAATTTCAAAGGATGCGCTGGACAAATCTGAAGATTACCGGAAAATTTAATCAAAATTGATCGAGCCGTTTTTGGAGTTTATAGATAATTTATATGGACTTTCATATCACACCTCCACTCAAATAGTGTCATAACTCAAAAAAGGACATTATCGAGAAAAAGACATTTAAAATGTAAGCTAATCTTATCTTATACTCTTCGGAGTTTTACTTTAAATATAAACAAAACTGTTTTCGGCAACTTAAATATTGCTTGAAGCTACAAAATGACATTTTAATATCCTGAAAATAGAAGAGTGCAATAAAATAGATTTTGATATTTTTTGAGTTATGTGTTTGTTTTAGATTTTATGTGGCAATTGTAACCTAATTTGCCAACTGACTTAATTGTTTTTTAAGCAAATAAAACTAATTATTGTTTCTAAGTATAATTGTGTCCTAGTTATTCTCGTTAAAGGTGACTTCCCGCAGGCGGTGGGAAAGTACAATTTCATGCCCGCCCTGACCAGTATCATGGAATTGGTACAAGGGTGCCTTAATGAGCCAATCATAGAAGCAACCACCTGTTGACAAGACGACAGATGTTATAATAGAAGCTGCATTACGCTGCCTCATAGACACCACACACATAATAGCAGACAACTGACGACACGGCAGCGCGGTCAACGCCCCCGCACACCGTTCAAGTAGATGACCCGTCTATGAGCGGGTTGAGTTGAAGCCACCGCCATAGGGTTCGCCCTGAAGCGGTTTCCTCGCACTCCACCTCGGTGGAGTACGAAGAGAAATAGAGTGGTGCTTGGCGCCCCTTAAGACCCTGCGCCCGTGTGCGCTGCACACTGCACAATAGGCAAACCCGCCTCTGTTGTGAGCAATAAATATTTTAAAAATATTGAAATTTGTGTACTGCTATTAGTAGCCTTATATCATGTACGGGAGGGGGGGGGGGGTCTATCATTTATGACGTAACATTGATAAGCGGATTACAGAAATGTGACAGCGTGACGAGTGGGAGGTCTGAGAAGGTAAAAATGTGCTTGAAGTATTGAATAAACCATGAGGAGTCAATTATAAAAAAAAAACAAATGCTATTAATATATATTTATTACATCATCATTTACTTCACGCACAGCGCAATTTATTATTACCATATTAGATTATTTTTTAATAGAAATATGAATAGTTTAGTCAAATCCAATCCGTGCCAAAGATAGTTTGTAGATCTACATCAATATTACTCTTTTTGCCGTCATCGTTTTCTTTGGAAGCCTCAGTAATATCAGATAAATCTGGAATAGCACAAGTTATAGGAAATATTTGTTTTAAATTTGAACCAGCTCCTGACACTTGAGGGAACGCAATATTTGTATTCGAAACCTCATCTTCACTAAACAGGAACCATTTTGTTTCTTTGTTCGGTAAAACTGTTTGCGTGGGCGTTTCATCAGACAAATCCTCCGTTATTAGACTAGAATTTACTTCTCTGTCATTTGCAGTCTGGCGTATTACTTCACTTCCATTTTGTATGTTGTTGCTCGATTTTAATTCTGAAATATGAATAAGATATAATTGTAATATAACTGTTTTTATATATTTTATATGTTTAGCGTTGTCCACAATCTCAACTGATGTTAAGAAATGATGTCGCCCAAGATGGTGGACACGCTAAGCCTAGTGGGTGAATTGGCTCTCAATTGCAACTGCCAGAATACACCTACAGGCATTTGGCGGCAAATTTTCAACTCAATGGCGGTAGTTAGCCAGACGTACTAGAAAAAGCCCTACCAACATGCTATGATTTCATTAGGATGTTTCCTTTAACAAAAGCTCAAGCTCATTGCAGCGATTCGAACTCACGTCCGCTCACGCTACCAACTAAGCTATCATTGCTACACTTTTATGTATAAGAGATCTATAATAATTAAAAAATAACTTGAGTCCTCTTTTTCGACCTGTTCTTATTTATTAGTGTACAGATGAAGTTTTTGGCGGGATAATAATATATTGTGTTGTCGTTAATTTTAATTTATACAACAATATTTATTTGGCTATATTTTATGTAGTATTGGAGACATTTTGCGTGATATAGTTTGATTATATAATTAGTGATGGTGATGGTCATACAGTTGGAGATACATGTGATGTAGGTGGTGGTGGTCAGATAGTTGGTGAAACATGTGATATATGTGAAGGTGGTGGTAGTTGTTATACAGTTGGTTGGTGATATAGTAGAAATGATAACATAAATATAAAAATATAATAATGGGAGATTATTTAATTCAGCCTAGTCACTGGTTTTCGCTTAATTACGGTATTCGAATTTGTAGGCGCTTTTGGCAATGTCAAATGTAACCAAATACACGGTTTGGAGTTTAATTTCCAGATGTATATAGTATATAGTAATAAAGTAGAATAACCTAAGAACGAATAGTGCCACAAACAAACCAATCACTTATTTCAATTAAATATTATTTGAAAATAAAGTTACCAAATTGAAAATTTAAAAAACTTACGATCATTGAAATCTTGAAAATTTGGAACATTATTATTTATAAGCTGATAATTATTATCGATGCGGAAGAAGTCATCTTCCTGCCAGTCATCGGAACGTACGGAATTACTATTTAATGATATGACTGTGCAATTGTTTTCTATCAATTCCACACTATCTCCTATACATTCATTGGCGTGAAGACATGTTTCTGAATGATTATGAATAAGCTCTACACTGTTATCTAAATCTATAGGGAAGCATGTCATCTCTGTATCATTGATTCCAGTATCGGTACATACGGATATTCTATTATCACTCTCTACACATAATTCACAGTTATGTTTCGATTTGTTTGGTTTTGGTTTTAAAATTTTCACTTTAATGATATCTTTCTTTTGTTTTCTTTGAACGTTATTATCTGGAAGTACGTCTTCACACTCCATAGCGTTTTCATCAAACACTTGGATCGAAGGCAGACATGATGATCCTCCAACGAAAGAACAAGATTCCCTATGCTCTTCAATTATAACATCGGCTTTAGGATTTTTATTTTTTTTTGGTTCTTTCTTTTTACGCGGAGTAGAACTGCGTTTTTTTGCACCGGATTTCTTCGTGTTACTCACAATAATACTATCTACTTCCATACTTTCTACAACTTTGCCTTTTTTCGTACTTTCTAATAATAAATTCTGTAATCTTCTGTCTATAGAATCTGATGAGTTATCATAAATTTTAACAGAGCCTATTTCTTTTAGCAATGATTCGGTTACTACTGGTTGGGTGTTTTTGTTCGAAGATCTATCCATGTTATTCGTATCGTTTGTATTTATAGCACACATCTGTTGCATTAGAGGTAAAGTGATATCCATTTCTGATATTAAATACTTGAATTGCAATTGTTTATCCATGTCATAAGCAAAATGCATTCCGTTCATTGTATGATCGGCATTAATATTATTTAGCAAACCTTTATTTATCGACATATTTTCAACCAAAGATAATTCAGGTGACAATGGTAAAGAGATGTTACTAGAACTACCCACATCATTAACATTATTCTTTGTATGAGGGTTATTTTCTTCATTGAATACTACATTAAAATGTTGCGATCGGGTGTCTCTGTCTATTGCACAGATTTCATCAATCCGTTCTAACTGTTTTGACGGGTGAACTCTATGAGGGAACAAATTTTGATAGGATTCTGAGTTATAGATTGAACTTGAATATTGCTGAGTGCTATTAGTTTTTGATCGACTTAATGAAGAACTACTGATATCGTACAGATTATTGAGAGTAGGGTAACGTAGAGTACTTAACAAAGCGTGACTTCTACGACGGTTAGTGCGACGCAAAATAGTGAATAATTTCTTTTTCTTCCTTAACCGAACTGGGCTATTATCCGATTCATGATAGCCTTGCGTACTTTCTGATATCCGCGATAAGCTATCAGGGGATGTGACTTCAGCAGGTTCTTTTATGCTGTTAAGAGAAAATCAGCGTGTTAAAGCGAGACATGCGGGATAGTAGAAGCTAAAGTGCAATAAAGCGAGGCAACACATATCAATGGAAGCAGGTTCGCGGAATTAACTTAAACATTAAATATATCTCTCTCACTCATCTAGAGGCTTTTATATTAATATTTCTAATAAAAATAAAATTCCTGATTTATATTTAAGTATTTATTATTTTCAAAATTCACCTGCTCCCATTTATCTCATAAAATTTAAAATACAGTATGTCTTGACAGCTCTTTAACTACTACTTTATTTAGTTTCAACTAACACAAGTACAATTCTGTATTAAAATTATAGTTCTATCAAAATTGACAACAAATAATCAAATATACAATTTTTCTAATGAATAGTTACAAAGTAATTTAATAAAAACGTGGAAATGTTATTTTACCTGCTATTATTTAGTTAACATTGAACATAACTATTAAATTAACAAAGATAGCATTTTTCTACGAATTGTCATACAAAAGGTTGTAAAGGAAGTTATCACACATGTAAAAGTATTTTTTTGTTAAATATACTTTAACTTCCTGGAAAACTAGTACGATGAAAGACAATGTTATTCTAGGAAAAGACTGTGGCAAGTGAACAAAACTTTGCTTATTCTTGATTTATATAATAAACAGAAATGAGCACAATAACATAAAATTATCAAATTCTCAAATAGCTTATCGCACCTTTAGAATTACAATAGTTTAAGAACAAAGAATATGTAAATTAGCAAAACAGAAACAAAGAAGCAAATCAATTTAGTTCACACAAACTTAATAAACAAAGATTAAGTTAGGTTAAGGTATTAAAAAAGTACTTTAAAACATATCTCCTTTAAGGGAAATGTAAAGAATAAGCTACAATCATGTTTCTTGTACCATGTAACTATGCCCTTAAATCATTGATATTCTTAAGGTATAGCGATATAGACGGAACCGATACATGGTGTTTCAGTTGATTTGACATTTTTTTTCTATTTTATGTCTGTCCATGCAGATGATAGAATTTGAAGAAATAAAGAATAGAGATACGATTTAAAAAAAGATTTTGGAGAGATTTTTTTTTTCAGATATATATATATATATGTAAAGATACTTTTTGAATCTGTATAGATTTTATAAACTTTTACATAGCCTAATACATTAAAATTACCAATGCACTATGGATAAAGTATCAATAATTCTTTCTGTTCTGCAGAACAATTGTAGCTAAGAAAAAAAAATATTTATCCTAATATTTGGTTAATTTTGTTTTTGATTAATTCATTTGTTTATAGACAGGGATCAATAAAATCTCCTATAGATTCGTTAAAATGATCAATAAAGGAAATTTGTTTAAAACGATCGCATTCAATACATGTTTAATTTAGTCTCAGTTAACAAAAAAAAACATATTTATAAAAGTAAGATCATAATTTTAAAATAATCCCGTCATATGAGAGATCGAATATAGCAACAAATATTGATCTGTGTAAATAAAATAGTAAGAAATATAATGAAATGACATAATTCACACGGAGCAAAACATATTGATATAAAATAATAAAAACTCAATAATATCCTAATCATATTAATCTTTCATATTATTCATATTTCATATATTAATCATATTAATAGCCGAAATTTGTAGCAAATTGTAATCTGGGTTTAATTGTTAATAAAAGAAATATAATAACATGGACATCCAAGAATTACAATAAATGTACAGAATAGAAACTGCTCGCACACTTTAACATATTTGTTTTAAAGCAAAATTTAGATAGAAGGAATGTTAAAATTAAAAGATTACATTTATTTTTAACCAAAAAGAAAAATTAAAAAGTAAAAGAACATTATGTATGAAATTACGTTTTTTGCAGCAGTTACGTAAAACTATATACATACTAGTTTTATAATAAATATGTACATATGTATATTCATTCACATACTTTATACCCGTAATGGGGAAAAAGTGTCACTTTTTTAACCATTCCTAGTTCTTTTAGCAACATGCCAAGAATATTGAAATTATATTAATAAACAATTGTTGGAACGATAATTATACACTTCATTCACTAGAAATTCATTTCCAATATTTTAAAATTAGGTGCGATTGAGTAAAAACAAAATCATGTAATCAGAAATCACAAAAAAATATAATTGGTAAAATGGTGTCATTTTCAATGGTGTATTTTGTTAAAAATATAATTCCTATAGTGTGATATCGCCTTGATTTATTTAGTTTAAAATATATATTGGAAATGGTTTCATAGTCAACTTAAATTTACTTAGTCTAACACATTTAAATCTATTTCATTATATATATATAACAAATAATTTCATTGTACAAAGACATATCATAGACAAATATTAATATTATTTATCTGTACTCACTAACTGCCACTTGTCTTCGGTATATTTTTAGTATTAACTTTTTTGTTTGAAGATTCCCTTTTTGCCGGTGGTAACATGTAACGGATTTTCTCATCGTCATCCACCTGTTGGTTTTGTTGTTTTTTTAGCGAGGTCGATCTTCTTGTTTGCTTCGGTTTACTTTCAGTCGACTTGATAGATGCTGTTCGAATTAAGGATAGTATTGAGAAAAATAGAACACTTGGTAAATTATTTCAGAGGATATTTAAGCTTACTTAATTATATTTAAAACAAAATCTTAGTTCTAAACTAAACTAATCTGCTTAGTCATGAGGACTGCCGACATAAGTGTAAACTTAAAACTATAAACAGTTGTTATTTTTGGATATTGAAATTAGTTGTTTAATCTTCAATTAAAACTTTTAAATCAAAACTGTTTAGTGCGCAATAAGTTATACTAATCAATTCAAAACTTTCTATAGAAGTTTTCACTTCAATAAGTGATTATTATGTTTGACTGATTACAAAAGGCCTTTTCGTAGTTGACCTCTATGTATTGGCAATTGTACAAAAAATATTGATTGTTGTACTGAACTGAATTTTGTATTCGTATTCAAAATTATTATTGATTTACTAAAATTATTTATATCAATAAATCTGTAAGTGATATTTATCTGCATATATAATAAGGAATGAGTATGTTAGAGGGAGTTTGACAGTGGAACTAGTGGTAGTGAATTTGAAAGCGAATCAGGAATTGGTTTGGACATGTTATGAAAAGAGAGGAAACGAATGTGGTGAGAAAATTAACGTATTTGAATGTTGAAGCATGGAAAGGAAGAGAAGGCCAAAAAAAAAGATGGATAGTGTGTGAGGAATGACATGAGAGTGGAACCAGAAAATGTATTGCGTCGCCCCCAAATGACTCAATAACAGGACAAGAAGACGATGTAATATTTTTCAGGTATTTTGTGGTAGACTATATCTGTCTGTATGTCTAATTAAACTCACAACATGAGTTGACCGATTCTTATGAAATTTTGTACACAAGAAATGTATGTAGTAACTCAATTGTTTCGCTATGGCATTATGGAAACTTATTTATAAACCTATTAAGAAATAGGTAATTAAAATTCGAGCGAAAATAATTACTGAGCACAAACTCGTACGGAACCGCGGGCAAAACTAGGAATATGAATTATATTGTATTTATATTGATTTAGTATAAACAAAACGAATGGATAGCGGAAGCAAAGATATTGACGGCAGATACTATGACAATAAAAAAAAACAAAGATGATCCATAAAAATCTAACTATTTTCAGTGCACGCGATGTACCAAAAAGGGTTGTTATACCTGTGAAAAATTGTTATTGTACCAAAACGATTGTACTTAATAAAATTATATTTTATTTTTTATCTTAAACATTATATAGTGAAAATGTAGTTTGTTAAAATAGTAGGTAAACATTGATCAGTGTAAATCTACCTGATCATAATAATGTATGTTTAAAAATATATAGTTGTTATTGGTTGATGTCCCTAAAAAGATTGTAAGATTAGGCTTCAAGATCATAATATTCGTGAAATTATAGTACATGTACGATAATTATGTTACGTCTGCCAGCACTGGTACCAAGATACATGTATAGAACATGATATCTATATATTTCATTAATTACTAGGCATGCCCGCGACTTCGCGTGGAATTAATAATTAATTAATAATTGTTTCCGCAAAACTGTATTTTTATTTCTAAAATAAAAGGTATTTCCAAGTTACTCATTACAACATCAGCTATCTGCCAGCGAAAGTCCCGTAAAAATCGGTCCAGCCGTTTCAGAGATTAGAAAAGCAAAGCGAAGAAAAGAAAGCACAAAAGCTGTTATTTTGACATTACAAACAGACAATTCAATTTTATTTATTTGTATAGAGTAACTAAGTTTCGCGTTTGACTTCGTTCGCGTTAATATTGATTTTGTCAAACAGATCGGATGACGCAATAAAAAGTTTCATACAAAGTGTATCCCTCTCCTTACCCCACTTCTAATAAGGTTTTCGTGAGAAAAAGTAGTCTATCACCGTTTCCAGGTTCTCAAGTATCTGTATACGAAAATTTTCAGTGATTTAGGTGTGAAAGCGTAACAAACAAACAAATTCACTTTCGCATTTATAAAATTAGTAAGGATAAGGATGTTTATCAAACATACCGTCTTTAGTTTTGCTTCGTGCTCTGGTTTGTACAACGTATGTCGTATTCACAGGATCCTCGGTTCGGTTCTCGATTTCTACTTTGGTCTCGTCCGGTTTTGTTGGCTCAGTTTGTTTTGACGATTTGTTTCGTTTCACTGCATTTTGTACAGAAGCTGTTGAAAGTCTGCTCGATCTTCGTAATGGCCTGAATGATAACGAAATAAAACATAACCACAACGATGTAGAGCGTTTTGATACCTTTAATAGGATTAAGTAATTCATGGCTTACACTAAAACTAACTGTGCCCGCGACTTCGTTCGCGTGAATCTAAAAATTATTTAAGTACTTATTTTCTAAATAAAAAGTGAACAGTACCTTTTAAGTATTTATAGAGTTTAGTTAAGAGAGTATTTTATGTGTGCTTTATAATAGCATATTACTATGAAATGCAGATTTTATAATAATTCATTCCATTTAAAATACAAACTATCTATAAAATTATTAAAAATGTAATTCATTCGTCATTCAAACACATTAAAATTAATCATGAATTTTCATAATAATAATAAATTAACATTACCGTTTCGTTACATTTGATTCTTCTTCATGTGCCTTAGTTTGATCCTCTTTATCTCTCTCTTCTATTTCTTGGAATATCTCCTTTTCTATATTATCGACTTTTCTACGTACTTCTGTTAATAAAGTAAAACCAATAAAGCATTTGAATCCACTTTTCAATGACGATTTATAACTCCTTTAACGAAGTAGCTATAAATACTGAATACTTTGTGAGGACTTTTAATGTCTTTTTAGAATATAAAACTATTGAGACATATATATGTAAATATATGGTTGGTTTTTTAAGCCTTTATACGCTAGCGTTATGGCCCGCGATGGTTGACACGCTAAGCTTAGTGTAGGGATTGGCTCTCAAGTGCAACTGTCGGAATACACCTATAGAGGTATATAGCGGTAGAGTTTCGACTTGAGCATGGTAACTAGCGAGTTGGTCATTAGTAAAATACCTACCACCATACTGTGGTATTTTTACGATATTTTCCTTCACCGAAAGCATAGGGTCAATGCAGACGGATTCGAATACACGTCCGTTGACGCGGCGTTCGTACACGCTACCACTAAGTAAACATTGCTTCGAAAGTGTTAAAAAACTCTTATAAATCGTCAACAGTGTTAACTATCAAATTGAAGAATATATAATTAAATTTTAGACTAAATTAAATGTTCGAGATCACTAAAAAAATCTTTTGGATAAGATTAATAACACGTCGATAAAACACGTTGGTAAACAAAGTATTATTAATAAAAAAAAAAAAAAAATGGTTAATGTAAGTACACCAGCCATCTGGTTTATAGAATACTAATGTGAATGCACGATTGATTCAGGGGCTTAAGCAGCCGCCTCGCTACTACCGCAGCGCCAAAGTGTCGTAGATTCAAGTCCCACATATGACAGTTATTTTTGTAATCCACAAATTATTTTTAAGCCTGGGAGTTACTTCATGGTTATTGTTTATAGTTATTTTCACTTGAAATCGAGTAAATTTCCTGCAAAGGCGAATGCCACAATAATAGAGTGGTATAATTTTTTGTTGCGTCACATATTTTGAAACTGCGATATTTCCTAAGTTAATCATTTTAATTGAAAAGTAGTTCTAAATTAAATTCTCCTTATGATGAATAAATTCAATTTTATAAGTATTAATACCATGTTGATAAAACATCTTCGCAAATTAAGTGCTATTTTGAAACGAAATTGTAAATCATAAAACTGGTTATTGTGAACCAAAAAAAAAAATAGATATATGCAATCGCTTATTTGTAGAACTTTTTAAGAGGAACATTACTCTTATACATTACTTTCTAGTAAAACCCACCGTTAAGGCAGCGCTCGCCAAAAAAACCTACAGAAAGAATATTTTTATTCCCTTTTTGTCAATTTTATCGATACTAATTTGCTCCTATTAGTGGTAGCGTGATGTTAAATGGCCTAAATAATTAATTTCCCTTAATATTATAAGTATAATACATCCTCACCTCTATCAAATGCAAACACAATTTTTGAAATCCAACATGTAGTTTCTGAGATTAGCACGTACAAACAAACAAACTTTTCCGCTTTTTAATGTAAAGTATCGATAATAGCTGTGTCCACGACTTCGTTCGCGTAGAATTAAAAATTATTTAATAATAACTGCCCGTTTTTGTAACTTTTCTGAATACAACTTCGCTGCTATTGGAAGTAGCGTTATGTTAATTATTTATTTTGTTAACGTTATGTTAAAAAGCCTCAATGATAGCTCCATCAAAATCAAAAATAATTTTTGAAATCAGTGTAGTAGTTATTAAGATTAGCACATTCAAACAAACAGACTTTTCCGCTTTTTGATATTAATGATATAGGTTTCTAAATATGTTCATAAAAAAAATAAAAAAAATGTTTACAAAAACGTCCCATCAACGTGATTGAAAAATACTAGTATAAAGTATTAAACATACCTGGATCTACGGGCAAAATTAAAGGTGTCGATTTCCCGCTACTGATTTCTAGTGGCGACGGCGAGACAATTGACGGTACCGGCTTCGAATCCTCTAATTTGGGCGGTACTTCTTTATGAAATATGTTCACCACTTGTTCCAGTACCGTATTAATTTGCGGCCAGTTACCTTCCAAATGTACTTCCTGTGATCAAAGATTTTATTATCATTTCATATCCAACAGAACTATTGCGCATTGGTAGCAGACTCGAATAATATTGAGCTGTAAGGTGACAGGTTCGGTTCTGACAATAGGAACTGATTGCTAAAAGTATGGCAATTGAAGCTGGACATACATTTCGACATTCCTATCATACTTTATCAGTGGTATAATAAAAGTACAGATACGTTATACTTTCAATATATTTAATGAAATAAATGAAGCGATTATAGCTCAGTGGTAGTGGGTACGAACGCTGCGTCAAGGGACGCGAGTTAGAATTCACATAAAATGTGCTTGAGCTTTCAGTGAAGGAAAACATCGTAAGGAAACCATAGCATGGTGGCAGCGCTTTTTCTAATACCTATCTGGCTACCTACAACGCTCAAGTTGAAACTCTACCGCCAAATATCTAATACCGGCAGTTGCACCTGAGAGCCAGTCCCTCCACAGGTTTAGCGTGTCAACCAACTTGGGCCGTATCATCACTTAAAATCAGGTGACATGATAGTCATAATGCTAAAACCTATAAACTATAAAAAAAAGTGGCACATAGTAACATTGCAATGGACGGGGAAGTAGGAAAGTGTTTTTTATACAAGGTTCGAAAAACATATATGTATACATTGCTATGCGTCATCTAAAGTATACGAGAAACATGTCTTTGGAAAAAAAAATACGTATGGATATCCTTATCCTTACTGATGTTATCGATGCGAAAGTGAGTTTGTTTGTTTGGCACGCTTTCACGCCTAAACCACTGAATCGACTGTGATGAATTTTAGTATAGAGTTAGATGGAAACTTGGATACGGTGATAGGCTACTTTTCTTCACGAAAAACTTTTTGGAAGTGGGATAAAATGAAGGATAAACTTTGTATAAAATTTTTATTGCGTCACCCCTTAACAAAATCAATATTAAAGCGGGCGTAGCCGCAAGTAATATCTAGTATTGTATAATAATATAAAGTTATCAGTGAAAATAATAATAATAATTACAAATTAAAATAGATCTCATGAACGTTAGAAATTTTGTTCGTATTGTTTAAACAAAAACGCATTAAACTCGAGGACATTTTCTGTTGTTTCAGAGAATTTGATATATAAAATGATTCACAATAAACTTCCTTGAATGCGGACATAATACTGAGGTTTGAGTGTGCCAATTGACACCAAATCAGCGTGCCACTTTCTGAACGCATATGGCGTATCTTCATTTTTAATTCGAATATCATTGTACTTTATCATCAACTTTATTTAATGAAATGAATAATTTGGTCACAAGTGTAACTCATTTAGTTGTAATGTGGTCTTCGTGAGAATAAACTCCTTACCTCATTGTTCCTACTAAATTTAATTTTAATTTTGTCCTCGGTCCTTGGTTCAATCTGAGCCGCATTTCTTTCGTGATGAACTGTAACATTTAAAAAGTACATAACAACAAATAAAACTGATTATTTTTTTCCAATTAATCGAATCAATCCCGATCGATTTTCTTATCAACTTTCGCCAAAAAAAAGAAATATTTTTATTTACAATAACTTAATTATCTATACATATAATAAATCTGTAAAAAAGTCTTTTAAAGTATAGTAAAGTAAAGTCTTAAAGTATTACTTAGATTTTGTTTCATCGCAATCGGTTCACTCTATCAAGAGATATTAGATAATATGAACTCAAAATGTTCTCACGCACGTAATTTGGTTATTTGCAAGGTCAAAATAGAACTAATGTTGACAGTAGGATCCCATATTCGATAGATGGCGTTGTGCATATCACTTTATCATGTAACATGTGTACTCTTATTTAAGCGACGCGTATTAATGTTCGACAACGTCACGAACGAAGTCGCGGGCATAGCTAGTTACTAATAAAAACACAACACTAACGTTATTTTCTCAAAAATATAGAACAATATACCCAAAAATACCTAATTAAAAAAAGTAGATACTGAATACATATATAGAATATTGATTATAATCCTAAAATTACACCATATTTTCAAGTATATAGAATGTCTTGAGGCGGTGGAAGTTAAGAAAGTAGTTTTGCTTAATAATGCCCTAGTAGCAATCTGCGTCGGATTGGCACAGGTAAATGTGTTATAGAACAGCCTAGTGATAGCGTGTAAGGACGCCACGTTAAAAGACGTGTGTTCAAACCCTACAATGAGCTTTAGCTTTCGGCAAAAAAAAAACATCATAATGGAAACATAGCATGGTGGTAGGATTTTTTCTAATGTCCGCCTAGCTAGGTACCACTCTCAAGTTGAAAATCTGCCGCTAAATATCTATAAGTATGAAATAAAGATTAAACACACATTATTTTGCTCATTTTAAAAGATTGAATAACTTACCATTACTATTTACAGCGATCGGTGTCGTCGCTTCTGTTTGTTGACATTTGTTTGTTGTTACATTGCTTTAAAATAATGATTTGGTATTAAATTTTACTAAGAAACATGTAAAAATATACACATATAAGTTCACATATAAGTTTTTTATATTGTATTATCCAATAGTTCAGATTATGATTATGGATATCGTTTATACACCTACACCCTTAATCAAGTTGTCTTTTAACGATTGCTAATGCTATTTTCGTTGGAAAACCACTTTTGAAGCCTTAATAGCTCAGTGGTAGCGTGTACGGACGCCGCGTCAAAGAACGTGAGTTCGAATCCCTGCAATAAGCTTGACCTTTAAAGGTGATAGAGCGTTTTATAATACCCACCTAGCTACCTACCACCTTCAAGTTGAAAATCTGCCGCCAAATACCTGTAAAGTGTGTTCCGGTAGTTGCACTTTAGAGCCAATCTTTCCACAGGTTTAACGTGTTCACCAGCTTGAGCTACATCGTCACTTAACATCAGATAAAATTGTAGTTATAATGCTAAAACCTACCTAGACTATAAAAAAACTTGACAAGGGACACAGGTACAAAAGTATGAAGTTATTCATAGGAGTCGTATGTAACATAGGTGAGGCCTAAGTTATAGTCTTAGATGATTAAGCTCCTTAAGATGTTACCAATTTCACATTTTCCAGAAGCTAAAGAGGCTTTTGCCACATAATATTTTTTTATGGTAATAGACAGTCAACAGGTAGACGGCCCATCTGATGGTAAATGGTTATATGGATAGAGTGTGAGGATTGATATGAAAGAAAAGGGTTTGAATAAAGAAATGGTGGTTTATAAAGATTTGTGGACGAAGAATACATATTTCACCGACCCAAAATAACTTGGGAACAGGGCAAGACGTAGGAGATTTATTTATTAAATTGCTAAATGCAGTGCATAGTATAGATTTATAACTACTTACCCACTTGAATTAGTTTCCTGTCTCGGAGAAATCTTATCTCTTAATACAGTATTCGCTTGATTTTGATTTAGCAACCTATAATCAAACCAGTGAATGAGTGTTTAAACTAGTGATTTACTGTTATAATAAAAATTACCTATTAAATCAAAACCTACTCTAAAATCTCTGGAATGAGCCTAGCATCTGATAAAATAAACCATCATGCTGAAGCCACGTCATGGTAGGAGGCTATTTTCTAATCCCCACTTGGCTATTTACAACTTTAAATTAAAAATCTTCGGCCAAGTACCTATAGGTGTGTTCCGTCAGTTACACTTGAGAACCAATCCCTCCACAGGTTTAGCGTATTCACCATCTTGGGTCACAACGTCACTAAATATCAAGTGATATTGTGGCCATAACGCTAAAGCTGATTTATAAAAAAATAAAAAATAAATTGAAAAAGTTTTTAAATCACTATATAAAATTGCTATAAAATTATTTCCAGCATTTAGTATTACTTTATATCTAGTATATTGTATATAGTATATCGAAGGTGAATTCAAATATCATTTGTCCGAGATATCAAAACGAGGTCATATGTTTATTATGACATGATTTAATAATTTTACAATAATTGTAATAGAATCCATGTATATTTTTAGAATCGGTAAGACCAATAACAGTGTTTAGGTAATACGTTTTTAGTTGTTATGTTTTACAACAATGTCCTAAAGCACATAACTCATTTGCATGATAGTTCAAGTACAAGCAACATGTCAAGCGGTTTTGATGTATTAATGCTATTAATGAGTGGATTAATATGTAAACTAAAGTAATGATGTCTGGCATTAATACTCCTCTCTGTGCATCCGCTGAAAATTACTTTGAATGCATTTTTTTTTTTGTTTACATATATGTAGATATATATCCGATTCTTCTCGATCACTAGGTCATTTTCCGAATTGGTGGCAGCTTTGACGTTCATAAGTACCTTCACAGGGCCTAATTTGTATAACGTATTTTTGATTTGAACGAAAGGAAAGGTATACTCGTTGGGACTTACTTTTTTAATTCTTCAGATTTCTTCCTTTCCTCTTCGTATTTCAATTTCCAAAAGGTTTCGTCTTCAAAATCTGAATCATCTACAAAAGTTTGTGACTTTTAATTTATTTCAGCACTGGGATATTTCAATCTTTTAATGCACTAATTAAATGTTAAGGTGATTTTTTGTCATATCTCGGGTTTCTGATATAAGTACCGACTTCTTGTACGTTCACATGACACACCCAACCAATTCATATGACACTTACGGTGCTTTCATAAGGGTAGCGCATGAGAATTTAGGCAAAAATATATCTAAGAAGAAAATAGGCAAAATACTTGGATTCTTTTAGGATTAGTCTTGGCCAATACTCTCACCTGATGTTAAATAACGATTCACCTGATGTTAAATAACGATGTGGTTTAAGATGGTGAACACGATAAGTCTAGTGGAGGAACAAGTCTCAAGTGAAACTGACGCAACACACCTATAGGTATTTGACGGCCGATTTTTAATTTAAAGTTGTAATTAGCCAGGCGGGCATTAGAAAATACCCTTCTACCATGCCGTAGCTTCATCACAATGTTTTCCTTTATCAGAAGCTCAGACTCATTGCAGAGATTTAAACTCAAGATTATTAACACCGTGTTCGTACATTCTGCCATTGAGCTATTATTGGTGTCAATGGTTTGCTAATAACCAAATAATATAATGGTAAACAGAAAATTACACTTAATGAAATATTTCACTTTCGTTTTGCTATAATTTTAGTAGTTAAATTATTTTTAGTAATTGTTACGAATTAAACAGTAATTATTTTTCCTAAATGGAAGTGATTTCTGCTTATTTTTCTTTGTCACGATATTTAATCCAATTAGTAAGAATTTAAATCTGTTATATGTATGAAATCTGAAGTTTTGTGTCAATCTATACTAACATTATAAAGCGAAAAATATTCTGTGTTTGAGCGCGCAAATTGTAAAAATTACCGTCAGATTTATTTATTTTTTGTATTTGATTGAACAATCATTAAAAAAGGCTTAGGTAATATAAAATGACGATATCATTGATAGGAGCAAAGCCGTGTTGAACAAAAGGTTACAAACACGGACAAAAATGATTAAATATTTATTAGTTCCACACGAACAAAGTCACGGGCACAGCAATTCTCTTAATAAAAACACAATAAAGATGTTTACTTACTGTTAGGCGTATATGTGACATAGTTTTTAACTGATTTACCATCTTTCACGATCGGGTAAATTCTTTTTCCGTACATAACAAAGAGACCACCTTCTTCTTCCAATGAAAGTATGCGAGAAGATTTCGGTTTCCTAAAATAAAATGTAAAAAAAATATATGAACATTTTAATTTCATGAAATCATGTGATAAAATATCTGTTATTTCAATGTGATATTAAAAACAAGCAAAAATAAGAAAGTAGAAAGGTCACAAGAGAAAATTTTGAATAAGTATGGATATGGACATATTAATATTACAAATGCAAAAGTGAGTTTGTTTATTTGTTTGTTTGTTACGCTTTCACGCCTTAACTGCCGAACCGATTATGATGAACTTTGGTATAGAGATAGATGGGAACCTAGAGACGGTGATAGGCAACTTTTTCTTGCGAAACCCTTATTGAAAATGTGATAGACAAAGGAATAAACTTTGTATGAAACTTTTTATTGCGTCATTCGATTTGTTTGACAAAACCAATATTAACTCGAGCGAAGCCGCACATAAAATGTAGTGAAACACATATAAATTAAATTAATGAACCAAACAAAATTTAATTCCTAGACAACGTTTCACTTTCTTGATAGCCTTGTTCTTAATCTTAAGTCTTTTTGCATGGTATTGGAAATGTATTTGATTATTTTATTATACAAACATTTTCCCCTTTAACCTAGATTACCCTAATTACCTTCCAAAATTATTTTGTTTTAATATAGATAATTAATTATACTATAAGAATTGTTACAACACGGGAGTTTGAAGTGTCGGGGTGGTGCATTTGAGTGAGCAGTGTTGAGTGATTCCCTTAGACCTGACCCCGAGTAATGGGTAATGCATTTCAATTTGCACTTTGCGATGAGGAAACCTGTAAAGGCTGGAATTTCGTTAATAAACGAAAGAGTAAAAATTGTAACGCACTGCTGTTAATTTACAAAAAAAAAAAAAAAAAGATTAAAGGATATAAGTTATGAGTTCATTCTTGCAGATGGGTCGGGTCAGAGTGAAAATTATGACGTCATTAGTGATGTTTCACCACGACCACAACGACCGCGGTCGTCATGTGGAAAGGTAAAGGCATTTTGAGCGTTGCGATTGTTTAGTGAAAGTCAAACCCAGTGAGGTTGTTGTCGTTAAGCAAATAATGCAAATAAAAACATACAGATACTTCTTCATCTGTCGATTCCGTCGTCCTCGAGGTGGGGAGATATAAGTATCACTTTCCGTCTGCGAAGTCCATTCTGAGGAATCAGAATCCACGGCGTTACTGGAAGTTAATACAAAATAAAAATCAATCAAAATAGCTTCTAACAGGTTACAAAAGTATAGACTTTATTTTTAATCAGCCGTATTTCCTACTTCGAGTGTGACTAAAAATATATTTAAAATTTTTTGCCCGTTTTTGTAATTTTTTTCAGTACAGCTTTGATCCTGTTGGTGGTAGCGTAAAGTTAAATAGCCTAAAGCCTTCCTCAATGATTGCTTTATCAAATAAGAAAATAATTTTTTAAATTTGGCTGGCAGTTCCTAAGATTGGCGCGTTCAAATAAAGACTATTACGCATTATAATACTAATATAGATTTTCATAAAATTGTGTTTACAATTTTACAATAGTGATTACGACTTAGAGACAAGTAATTCGTTGGCAACCTGCGTCTGAGGTATTGAGTTGAAGCGATGATGGCTCAGTTGGTAGTGTATACGGACTCCGCGTCAATAAACGTGTGTTCGAATCCCTGCAATGAGCCTGGGTTTTCGGTGAAGGAACACAGCAAGATGAAACCATATCATAGTGGAGGGCTTTTTCTAATAACTTTATGAGGTTAAGTTTTTTATAGGTGACTCAACCACCGTTACATACAAACAATGGCGGATTTACACTTTTACCGCCAGTAGGGTATTCAAATTTTGCCGTCCCTACAATTAGTTTCTAAACAGGATTACGTAAATTGTAGAAAAAATCGATATAAAACTTAGATAAGTGGTGAAACATATTATATGGCAAAATTTAGGTATATATATATATAAGTACGAATCGTTTTTTTATTTTAAAAACAACATAAAAGTACCCCAAATTTTCCACCTATAAAACCTGCCGTCCTAGGCTCCAGCCTACTCAGCCTACTGCCATATCTTATGCCATATTTATATAATATCACGTAGTTAACTTAAAATATATGTAAGTCATATCTAGGACATGCTGTAATACGTAACGGGCAAAGAACAGCGTCTGAAATACAGGTTCAGTCTAGTTCAGGCGCTAGGATACATTAATATCCAGCAATACTATGCCGTGAAATAAATTGTATGTATTTGTAGTGTATTTTTTCTGTTCAATAAAGTTATTATTATTATTGGCAGAACACAAACGCTTCTGCTTGTTTACTAAATATACTCTGGCTGATGCTAACATGTGGAACACCCAAGCATATTACTATATGAGATGTACTACCTGGCATATAGCAATCGCTTTAAATATTTACATTATATATTATTTATATATATTTATAAATTATATAAATATGTTTATAGTATTTAAATGATAGTAGAACTTTTTCTAATGCCCGCCTGGCTAGCTACCACCTTCAAATTGAAAATCTGCCACCTATAGGTGTATACCGGCAGGTACACTTGAGAAGTGGTCCCATTACTTAGCGTCTCTACCATCTTGGACCACATCATCACTTAACAACAGGTAAGATTATAATGTTAAATCTATATCTATAAATACCTATAAAACTAAACTCGCGACACAGTTTATGTTCTATCCAATACTTTTTTAATAGCTTTACTTGTATGTTTAAATATAAAATCTTCTGTTATAGAAACATCATATAAAAATAGAAATGTTTGGAATACACACATTATCTTACGTTGGGATATTGATCTTTTGCGGTTCAACTTTGTCTTTCTATTTGAAGTAACTGCACCTAAAATAAAAAAGAAAAATTAACAATCACATGCAACTGCCAGATTACACTAATTAAAGTAATTGAGGACAGGTTTTTAACTTAAGTTAAAGTTAGTAGCATATGGTAACACCAAATTTTGGCTAGTCTGAATACATCAATAAGACCACACTCACTCATGAAATGGTTGAGTAAATAATACCTGGAATGTAATTTTTCTTCTTACTTCTACATAATATTTATGTTTTATAGTTGGTATCAGATCTAATTTATTGAAATGATCACTCAAGACTTGTACCACTCCTCTGATACTTGATTTCAAAACTGCATTTTTTTACAATTTATTATTTCACTTACCTGTGGAGAATCCAAATACATTTGCTAAAGCATCAAGCCTCTGTGATTTGGTAGGATTACTCATGGTAGCACTTCTATTTACTTCCGGTACTTTAGACTTTGTATTCACTTCTGGACTTTCAGACCCTGAATTGGATTTCAACAATATCACATTATCATTAGGAACTTTGTTTTGTTTGTTTATAGGTGTTGTTTTCGATTTCACTTCTTTAGGGCTTACATGAACTCCGCTTGATTCACTATCCACATATTTGTTATTATTAAACGATTCCTCAAATAAACTCACACTTTTCAAACACAAGTTATTCACCTGCGGTGGGTTATTTTCAAGTTTTTCCTTCACTGGTGACTCAAGTTTCACATCCTTCTTATTAGTTTTTATTAGAGATTTAGATGTTGTGGGAGTGTTAAGGTGAGTTTCTTTTGCATTATTATGTTCTTCATGACTTTCAATAATATTTTCAATAGTGGATTTGTTATTGTTGCCTGTTAATAGATTCTCCTTACTGCCCATTTTTTTAATAAGTTTCTTTTTCTTTGTATCGAAAAGAAGATTATCCTCAGAAGTAGCTCTCTTTCTTGATGGTCGTAGTTTTAAACTATGACTATTATCCTCTAAATCATCTCTACGATTTTTACTTTCTACTTGGGTGGTTTTATTCATTTCAAAACCTTCAGGATTGTTAGGAAGTAGTGAGTCAGTTGTGTTGGAGCAGTTTTGAGATGTACTCTTTTTATTTACTGGAGTGTCATCTTTATTCCCGGATTCGGAATTTGAATTAGCAGTTGGATTAGATGGACTATTATCATCTGCTTCTTCATTGCCTTCATTAAGTTTTTCCGAGGAATTACCTACAGCATTTACAGGTACTTTTTTATTCAAATCCTCATTTTGAGATATGTTTGTTGTTATTTTCTTTTTTGGTTGAACTTCATCATCTTTACTAAGCACTGCTTCAACAAAAACATTAGCGGCTACATCTTCAGATATTTCTTCAACATGAGATTCTACTACATCTTTATTTCTTTGACTTGTTTGTGTTTGGTTTACATTTCCTTCATTATGTATATCAGGGGCATTTAAATCAATTTCCATTGCGGGTTCTCTATCTGAACTTTCAGTTTCACTAGCAAAATCATTTATGACTTCTTGTAATATTGGAGCAAGAGGTTCAGAATATGTTATATAATCTTTAAATTTTCTAATAGGTCTTTTTTGTTTCTTTTCTATTATATCAGGTGAGGCAGATGATTCTAACACTTTTTGTATTTCTTCAGCATTGTCATAACAGTTTTCAAGTACAACAGTGTCAGTAGATGATCTATTATCTTTAACTATTTTTGAAGATTTATTTTCCTCATCTGATGATTCTTGAGCATTCAAGTTACTAGTTGATGCTTGTTTATTTTTTTGTTGTTGGCCTAAAATCCATTAACAAGATATAAATGATATAGCAGGCAAATTAATATACATAAAGATTTTTATACTTTACCATCAGAATCATCACTAATGGTTTGTATTTCTAATTTGTTTCTTTCCTTTGCTTCCACATCATACCTATAAAAATTTAAAGTTTATGGTTATCATGTCTTCCTTAATTTTTTTATTTAATTGTTATACAACTTTTTAAAAGAGATTTCCAATAAATTAACAATAAAATAATAAACAATACATACCCCTGTTTAAAACTGACAATCTGTTCTTTCGTTAGTTTGTAATATGGATTGGAAATATCTGGGAGTATTCGTTTAATAAATGTCTCTTTAAGGCTTTGCCATGTTCGATTTGTCAACTAAAATAAAAAGAATTAAAATATATTTGTAAATGTTTAATTTAAAGTTAATGACATTTTACTGCTTTGTTAAATAGTAACCTTGTAACAGTTATAAGAATGTCTGAAAATCAAACTTGGAGCAATTTTGCATTGATAGTAGATTTTTTAAGGTGACTAATTAAAGCTCTAAATTATGGAGAAATTGTAGAGTATTTCAGAAAGCATCAACAATTTTGGAGATAATATGAGAACAAAATCAATATATCCATGGTCTTCTAAATAGGTTTCATAATAAATTGAGATATTATAGGAAGAAATAGGAAGATTTTCTTGGGGAGTCTGGAAGTTATGGACGACAATTATGAGGGTAGATAGGATTGCAGTAAACTGATTGAGATTTTCAAGGAGCATTTCCAAAAAAAAATATAGATAAAAAGCTTATCAAAAGTATCTTTGAAATAGAAATTAGATTCCAGAATTTTTTGTCTTGTTTGTAAATACTTAGACACTAAAGCAAAATTTTGTAGATATTTGATTTTTTTTTATACATATTTCTAATACTATTTATTGTTTCAGATTTTGTTGGCGTAAAAATATTTGAATACCAATTTTAATAAAAACATTGTTGACCAGTGAATTTCTCTTTTTTTTTTAAGAATAAAAAACATTACTAAATGTTTTTTTGTTGTTGTAAAATAATATTTGTGTTATTAAGTGTGTGAGTGTGTAATATTGTTAATCAGTAAACAATATATAGTAGAATTGTACAATACAGTATTGGTAATTAATTCAACAAAATTTATTAATGAAAATTTATAAGATCCGTACTGATGTGTTTGCATAATCCATCCACATTCTCCTTCCTTTGATTGCGGTGTAGTATTTGTGTTCTATTAAATAATCTACGATTCCTTTCATCTCTTTCATTGTATATGGTTTCCTGAAGTGAAATAATAGTGTAAAAGAGCAGATAGCTGAGTGTAAAATTTACACATTTATATAAATCTATATACACTTAAATAATGGACATACACCTTAATAAACATTTGCTATACATATTTATTACATTAGGAATCAATCAAAAATAATGCAAATTAAAAAGTAAAATACCTCACATATAACAATCTTACCATATTATTAATAATCTTATAGTTATAAGATATGTGTCAAATTTAATAGAATTTTATACAAATTGTAGTTATTTTAAAAAATCTTATTGATGAAATAACTTTGCTTACATTATAAATATTATTATAAATACATATTTAAACAAGTTTCACTAGAAAAAAACTTACGAAACCCGTTTCTCAACTGAAGACTCAACGAAATAATTAAAGGTAAATTTTTTGTTAACTTGTTTATATACTAAATTTTATAATTTGTTTTGCGAAATCTGATTTCAATCATAACAGAGGTATTTAAAATTTGAAGATGTGAAGTATAAAATCATTAGTAAGCAGTAAACGCATTAGTAGGTTAACCGCCAATACACTATAGTAATAAACTTACCCCGACATTTTGGAGGTTAAATGTAACTTTATTTATCCAACACTAGTAATAGTCGATAAATTATTTCAGTCCATGTATCTTTGATAACCATTAAACTTAACACAATATCTAGTTATATTATCAATACTTGAAACTAAATCCCCTGCGGCACTTTTATTTTTTGTTTGCGTCTTAATCAGTGCAGCATCAAATCAAAGTCAAACCATAACAGTTTTCAAATGCCGTTGTCAAACGTTACGTTTCGTTTTATGAAAAGTTATAATCGTCTTCTTCGTCTTACTATTAATTACTACCAACATTACGTGGCTTATGGCCAGAATATTTCCGTGTAAAGTATTTGTTGAAGACAAAACCTTGCATTAAAAGGTTTTTATTAACAAATTGATGTTATATATTTATAGTTAATATGACATAATAATTATAACAAACTAGTAGCTAAGGAACGTCCATAGAGATGTTATAGATATACTATATTCTTCCGACATGCTAAGATGTAACGTAGTAATTCAGATAACTGGGTGGTCGGCGCTCCCTAGACGTCCTTCGTAAAGGCCCAAAAGAGTTTTGAATTTGTGATTCCATTATCTGTGGCTCAGTTGTCGAAGTCTTTATTTCGGGAACTTCTTACTACGTTTAGTGGTCCGTCCATATTTAACTTAAAATGTCTACCTATAAAAAAAGTCGCTATTTTTTTAATGATTTCATTATAGCATACGCCTATTTTTCAACGGCAGAATGGTTTTGATCGCTATGATTTAAGCTGCGAGAAAAGAAAGCTACCGGATGATTATTTTGTGATAATGTAGCTGCAATGGAATGCTCTGTAGAAGAGTCAGATTGAAATTAATATTATTCGTTTAATTTTGCATGCTTCACATTTTTTTCCTTTTTTTTTATAAATAATTAAAAAAAGCAAATATATCTGTAGTTGCTTTGGTTCCTGTTATTTTTTTTCCTTTAAAAAAATTACACGATAGTTATCGAATCACGCAGTTTCAGTATTAATATTGTAGTCTTTGGGCAGTTGTATTATCATATGGTGACGCCGCCACTTATTAAATACTAAAATA
The DNA here is from genome assembly GCA_039707435.1 of Actias luna. NCBI lineage: Eukaryota > Metazoa > Arthropoda > Insecta > Lepidoptera > Saturniidae > Actias > Actias luna. Next base: position 5,958,247 of record JAZHAC010000006.1, on the reverse strand, counting down.
TTATAGTAAATTAAATATTATCGACAATATGTCTAGTTTTGTGTCAATCTACGAAAATAGGTTGAGACGTACAAAAATGTACGGCTCACCGGTGTAATGCAATTGAGATTCACTTTCTTTGTTAATTTGTAAAAAACAAGTCACGTTTTTAAGAAGAATGAAATGTAGTTTCGTATTATAGGCTATACTACTGTTAACTTTTAAGGCGCACTGCTTAAAGGACTTATATCCATTAGCCTTAAGAAGTAAAAAAATCTATTAAGGCGCGAAAGTGAAATGTTTACTTCTGCTTTTGAAGGTTATGTAAATACATTTTAAAAAATTATGTGAAGCGTAATTTTTGAAAAAAGTAACTTATATAAATAATGGAAAACTCCAATTACTTGTCAATAGCAGATATTCTTGTAACTAATGAAAAGGTCCCATGTAAGTTTTTACATGAATTACCTAAAATGGGTTAGTATATTAACTTTGAATTTATATTACAGTAATAGGAAGTATTTTAGATTTTTGTACTAACTTCTGGTACCGCCTACCGAGTTCACAGAATAAAGGTAATGCCTTACGAAATGCATTTGTTATAATAGACTAAAAGGCTCTTAACGAATATGTTCTATGTTTGCACGGACCTGATAACCAAGAATATTAAAATGATATCTCATTTTAGGATTCTTAGACCCATCGGCGACCGAAGATGATCTAAAAGCAGGTTCTAAAATAGAAATACCGCTTTGGTTAGCAGAATCTTTGTACTCTAGGAGGCCCGCTTTGGTGGATGTTGAGTTACCTAAAATCTATAAAGAGTCTTACAGAGAGATTCTCAGTGCTGATTCATGTACTGTAGATATGCATAAATTGGGACATTATTTCTATGAGCTGGGTTGTTATATCGCTAAACATGATATAAAAGGGGAGGTAGCCTCTACATTATTAAATGTAAGTATTTATTTATATGAGGGTGTTACCTTCTAATAAGATTTATAAGTAATGTTAAAATTATTTGTAAAATTAATTTTTCAAATAAAATAAAACACATTGTTTCTGTATAATAAGAGAAATTGTATTCTATTCATTTGTCTGTAGTTCTAATTGACATATATAAAGGGTTACAAACAAAAAGGTGGATTGCCACACCACCCCCCTACAGAAAAGGAGAAACTGCGAAGAGGAAAAAAAAGAAATCAAAGATTGAAAGATTTAGAGAACTGAACATATACAACAGCAGTATGAAAATGTTGACATTTTCTGCACTGTTAAATGATATCTGTTTGTTTTCCATAATTACACTTCTGCAAATGAGACCCAATGTAGCCATTACAGGCATCAGCAAAAGTCCTAAGAGTGAGACTTCGCTTAGGAGTCTCTTATGATGTACTAGTTCCAAAGCTAAGGTGGCCAACTGTATGACTTAGCACCTGCGCTGAATGGAAACTATTTAGAGAGATAGAATAGTAAAATTGTAATCTGCTTTTCAAAATATATCATTATCTGGAAGTCTAAAAGTTATCTTCTTTTAGTTAGGTCTGCATGATTCTTGAATGGCACGTAATTAACTCCTGTTATTAGCTAATGTGGCTGGTGCATTCTTGAAGATTGGAAAGAGTCTTCTTGGAGTCAAATTGAAGTTGTATTACTATGAAGCCATAGATAAGTTAGAAGAGAATATTAGTGCCATACGTTGTAGAGATGTTGAGGCACTCTGCTTTAATAATTGCAATTTTCCAAATCAACAAATTACTGCTCTGAGGAAAATTGTAGGTAATAAAGTGGCATTTTTCCTCTTACACTTATTTTTACTGACTATCGCACCATTGATGTTAATGATTAATTTACTGGAGTTTTACTATATAGTCAGGGTCACCAATTGAGGATGTTATAACCCTCTAATAACATTTATTATTTAATATTATTTACAAATAAATTAAAACACATCATTTTTGTATAATAAGAGAAGCTTTATTCTATTTATTTCTCTGTATGACTAATCAACATATAGAAAAGGTTGATTGCCACAAATATTTAATTGGAAATTAAATTAAAGTCAAAGCATTGTAAAGTGTTTTATGATAAAATGTTAGTATAAGTAAAATCATACTAATTTTTTTTTGTATTTTTGTTTATATTTTATAGATTTTGCATTATACTATAATGTCAATTAAGTTACAAACTGGAATAAAACCTATAGATCTTTGTGGCCTTAGTGACAGATTTTTATGTAAAGTACTCAACTAAATAGTTATCAGAAAATATGCTATTATTTCATCATGTCTTCCAAAATTAAGTCTAAGGTTCCTTCCTACATACTTTCAAAACTTATATCTAATCATTATGCTAGGTTCTTTAAAACTTACCATGTTAAGAAAAAAACATTAAACATATTTTGTTACAGCTTTTCATAAAAATAAGCCCTTACATTCAAAAAGGGTGTTAATACTAGTGGTTGTATCGAAATTATCCACCTTGGCAGCAACAAAACAACCATATATTTCGATAATTATTGTATATCAATGTCTGTTTAAAAATATTTCTTCTAAATGCATACTTTATCAATAAGCTCAATACCTGAACACATAACTATTGAGTGATTCTCCTTCTGTGACACATGTTATTTTAGATATTTTGTATACTGCAGGGGTTCTCAATCTTTTTCTGTTTGCGTTGCACATACAGCTTTACTATTTTGTCGTGGCGCCCTAACCTATCTAGCTGGTTGACATAGATAGATATAGATTGCACCAAATTTTATGGCAGATTTGAACATACCCACATTTGGGTATTCATTTTAATAAAGCATATCTAATAAAAAATGCAAACACCTTAATTGAGGTTTCAGAGAAGTGGTAAAGAGAAACACTTCATGGCACCTTTCTTCACTCTCTACGGTGCACCATAGCCCCGCGGCGAACACTTTGGGAACCGCTGGTAAACCACATCTAAAATATACTGCTTTGTTGCAGACATTCAGGCAAAGGTTCAGGTTGCTCCTCTCAGCTAGTGTTACAAGTGATAGCATAAATGCAATGCAACCATTATCAGTAAGTGAGAGGCATCAGGCTGCTGCAGCAGCTGATACTGTAAAGGCTCTGTCTGCTTGGCTACATAGAGGAGATACCCTACTTAAAACTGCTAAAATGGTTTCTAATCATCGCAAAAGAAAAAGAGCTGAAATGGAAATGTTATAATCACATATATATACACTAATATATCACATTACTGGTAACTATAGCATAATAGTATGTTGTCTGAAATCATACACATCTACTTAAATTTAACATTTGATTTATTCAAATGGATTTAAGATTTCTTTTAAAATATGCTATGTTAAGTAGTGGCTATATATAAGTAATAATATGAATTTACTGAAATATTTTATATATATTATCACTAATAATGTTTCATTATAAATAATAAGAGATGACTATAGTTGAACCCATTGGAAATTAATCATGAATTGTAAACATGTATGTAGTATATAAGGATTATGATCTTAAATATTTTAAACGGTTTACTTTGGTTCATTGTAAATACGTTTGTTCTGCCTATTATTTTCTCATCATTATGAATAATATTTGGTTGTCTTATCTATTTAGGTAGTATTGAATTCAAAATGTCAGCAAACCAATTTGTATAAAAAAGCGTATATTTTATATATTAAGAGATTAAGTGGTAACATAAACATTGGGAAGATTTTTAGATGCATAAATATTAATGATAAATATTTAAATTTTGAAATTCAAGCTAAAATACTTCATAATATCAGAGAAGGACAAAATTATAATATTAAATGCATAGATTATGGAATTAAGTGTTAGGATATATAGAACATATGATCAAATTTATAAGTTATACAGAACACTTCTCTATTCTATGAAACATGTATCCAAATTGTATTAAAAAAAAACCTAAGCTATGATGAGGATTTATTACACAGTTACTTTTAGAAATCTTAATTTGTATCTATTGTAATATATCAATTTCTTTAGAAAATAATATACTTAACATATCTCAGCTGTACCTTTTTATTTTTAAACTTATTTTGTTAACTGTCTTTACAGTTGTGGCGGTCAACCTTTTTGGTAGTAACCTTTTTATATGCTTAAAAGTGAAAATAAATAGAATGAAGCTTCTCTTGTTATACCAAAAATGATGAAATAATTACCCTCACAGTATTAATTCGTCGAATTAATTATCAAATAAACAAATTACAAAGTTATTAAATGACGGACATTATAATGAATAACACCAAACCTTTATAATCTAAAAAAAAATACCTAATTAAATTTTAATAAATATTTTTAAAATACACTATTCTGTTTTTATACAACAGTACTAGATTTCTCTCTTCTCTTCTCTCCTGATCTTCTCTCCTGGGTCCCATTTATCTCTATATCTAAATTCATCACAATCGAAACTCACTTTCGCTTTTATAATATTAGTATGTTTGTTAGCAAATCTCAAAGAAGAAAAAATAAAGCGTAACATTTAGCAATTAAAAAATAAAATACTACATAAAATATTTATTAGTTATAAGATACCTGTAATTAGTCTTATAATAAAGCCATAAAAAAAGCGATAACAATACCTGAAGCAATGACTACTCAGTTGGTAGTGTGTACGGATGCCACCTCAATAAGTTCGAATCCACCTGCAATGAGCTCGAGCTTTCCGTGAAGGAAAACGTGATAACACGGTAGCGTGGTAGTGGGGCTTTTCCTAATACCTGTGTGACTAGCTACCACCCTAATATTGGAAATCTGTTGGCAAATATCTATAGGTCTATTCTGGCAGTTGTGCTTTAGAGCCAGTGCCTCCATTAGGCTTAGTGTGTCCACCATCTAGGGTCACATCGTCACTTAACAACAGATGAGATTGTGGCCGTAATACTAAAGCTTTTGTAATAAACATGTATTCACTTATAATTATTATATTATACTAATAGTTCCGTATTTGATACTAGCTTTATTCCACCTAAACAACCTATGATATGCACTTTCTTCGACCGTTTGCCGTTCCGTTAATACAAATACCAAAATAATTAATTATTTACAACTATAATCATGTTCTTAATATTGTTAGGAATTATAAACATAGTAGCTGTGGCAGAGAGGATAACACCGAACAGTGTCCGAGACTTACGACTCGTATGTAGGTTTGAGGGGCCCCTTTGTCGACGCGCGTCAACACTTACCTTCACCACTCGTGTTTCCTTCTCTTTCCAGTATAAATCATTCCCGAAAATAATTTACAACATAAATATCAAAACAGACCAGTCAATAATAGAAAATTTAAATCTTACATGAATATCTGGCTCGAGTAGTTCGCTTTGCCTGAACTCGCCGCTTTTTTTTCGAATGGACATTCGCAGTTAGCCGAAGGAGCTTTTACAGCTTGGCAGGGCTTTTTGGGACGAATGCTGAGGAGACTCAGCCTCGAGGCAGCAAGCGCAAGTGTGCCATAGTTACCGAACCATGGCTTGTTTTGCTGCCAGAGTAAGAATAAAAAAGAAACACGATCGCCTCGAGGGATCTTTTCCAGAGGATCGAACCTAAGCTCGATCGCCTGCAGAGGTAGGCCGCGACGGGTGTGCGGGAGTGATATTAAACATTAGGCTTCGGCGGCGATATCTGCGGTTATATGGACACGGATGGTTTGAAGAGACGGCAGAGAGTAGCGCGTTTTTCCTCGTTATTTCGTCAACGAGATCGGTGAAGCAGTTTCGCGGCCGGCGTCTAGTTGGCTGCATCTGCTATTTAAGGGTTGGGGTCGACCTCGGCCTTATCGAGGAAGGTCTTAGTGAGGTCTTTGATATAGGCGAATATGGACGGAAGGTTCATGTCTTGTAGAGGTCTTCGTTGCGAGAGTAGTGCGGGGCTTGGACGGTTGATTGTATGAATTTAAACACTGATCGCGCTCGCGTCGCGCTTATATAGCAATCAGTGTTAATAAACTACCCTCCAGGTGTTGTTAAAATCAAATAGTGTAATAATTAGTTTGTATAACAATAGCTTTAAAAATTGATCTCTACACTTTAAACTACTAAAAGGTACTTACCACCTCCCTACGCTTAATAGTACCTAACCAAATTATGAATACGCGGATCTCCTGATCCTAATCCGAAGCACGCACACGAATTGGTACAACCCCAATCCAGAAGATTATATAAATTCATATGAGGCAAACCACTTACCTAGGTCGCTGGGTCTTCTTGTGTTGCTCTGGTCAGCCGTAACATATACGAACACACTAGTAACACTTACAGTGTTAATTAACCCATTCTTCCCCATTGTCATATTTTTACGATACTATTTTCAAAATTTATTTTTACGTTTTAGGACTTTTATTTTTATTATTTAAACATTTTTTACAGCGAAAAAAAAAATATTTTATTAGAAAAATAGTGTAAAAATATGAATTTCATCAGAAATAATAAAAATAAAAGTTGTATACGTAATTTTTTTTTTGAAAATACTGTCCTAAAACTATGATAGTGTGGAGTAAAGGGTTAAGAACAATAATCTAGGTATCTGCCAGTAATACACATTAATATTCACAATAAAATATTAAAGCGCTTGCGCTCTTCCCGTTGGTCGTAACTGACAGTTTGATCGCGACCCCGTATTTGACTGCGAACGCCGGCATCGCGATTTACTCACATATGGGAATATAAAAACGCCTGGACATCCACCCGCCTAACCAAGGCCACCCTTGGTTATGATTCAGGCATAGGAAGCCTACACAATTTAGAAATTGGCCGTACAAGAATCCCTTGCTGTGTTTTTACCTCAGCTACTCTGATAATGTTATCTTTACCCGGATGAAGCTTCACAAACCGACCAAGATGCCATTAAACTGAAGGGAGGTTTTATTTTTTATCAAAACTAAATTGTTTAAATTAGGTGGAGATGTCTGTGAGGTCCATTTATACCGTTGTTGTAAGGTGTGTAAATATTCGTTACGCCATCTGGTCCAAAAATGCTATGACAGACTTTGTATTTGTTCATACCGATTTAACTGATTGATATTTACTTCACTGTAAGGATACTTCGGTAAAGCGACTATTGGTTGTCCGATTAAGAAATGTCCCGGAGTCAATGCGGCATAATCCGCCGGACGGGCACAGGGGACGTGAGTTCATAACGGCTTTCACTTTAACAAAAAATTAGTCAATTCTTCGAAGGTGAGTCGTGTCCCACCTAATACCCGTTTGCAATGTGTATTTGTAGACTTGACTGCTGCCTCAAAGAGTCTGTCAAAATTAGGACCCGCTGGTGGATTGAATGACCACGTAACATGTTATTCCGCTAACTTACGCTCAATGTTTGAGTTATTGTTTTTCAAAAAGATATATAACTCACGTATTTATCAGAACCTGAATAATTTATACCGTAATCTGATCTCACTAGTGATGGAAGACCTCGGCGTGAAACAAACCGACTAAACGCTGCAATGAACGCTTCTACCGATAGATGTGATACGTTCTCAAAATGTACCGCTTTAGTAGCCAAACACACAAATATACATAAGTAACATTTTAGAATTTTGTAGTTTACTGGATTTAATGAAAAATGAACCTGCAAAGTCTGTACCGACTCCGAGAAATGGGCGCGTGCTATTGACACGGTCAGCGGGCAAATCCGCCATATCAGGTTGTGTCGGATGCGCCCGAGACCGATAACATCGAATACAACGGAAAGTAACCTGTCTAGTAACACGCCTAACCGAGAGTATCCAATATTTCTGTGACAGAATAGCCGCAATAGTATTCGCTCCACCATGACAATGTAATTGATGATAGTACGTGGCTAACATTTCGGTAAACCGAACTTTGTCCAGGGAGCAAAATTTGATGTTTTGCCTCATAGTGTAAATCGGAGGCACTTATGCGTCCCCCAACTCGCAGTAAATTTTCTTTATCTGTAAACAGGTTTAGACGCCGCATAAAAGTTTTTATAATTTTACCGGATTTCAAAGCCGAAATTTCTTCCGAAAAATAATCTTGTACTAACCGAATGAGACAATTAATAGCATCTCTTCGTTCCAACACCTTAATACTACTAGTACAGCGAATTCTATGTCTAAAATTATAAGCGATCCGTAAAATAATAGCCGTGACATTAATAAGTTTATTAAATGAACTAAAACGTTGAAGCAGGTCGAAATCCGATTCTAAAATATTAATTTTGAGAACCTTTGCTCGAAGACCAGGTAGCAGATCTTCCGAAAATTCTAAATAATCCTGAGGCCAATGTCTTGGAAATTCCGTGATGCTATATCCACACAATTCATCTCATGTGGTTCGTGTCGCCACTGAATCGGAACCGCAGATGAGTTTATTTGAGACACGAATACCCTCGATCACTTGCAACTTATGAGGTGGCGTATTAATCCAAGCAAGCACAATAGTACTACCGCACCATCCCACAACTTCTTCAAATTTAATATTGTGACTCACTGTGGATACAATGTGATTAAGAAAAGTCGTCAACAAAGCTGCACCGTTTAATTCTAGCTTTGGTATAGTTTGTTTCGTTCTCAATGGTGCTATTTTCTATTTGGCTATAAGTAGTTTTACATTGGAAGGACCATCTTCATTTTCTGAACGGATGTATACAGCAGCACATACCCTAACGATAACCCATCACAAAATCCTTGTAACGAGTACTGACCACTCTTCTCTGCCTTCACGCATCTAGGTAAATTTAACCGTTTTAAAATACGTAGATCCGTAACAATATCTTGCCATTGTCGAAGAATATCTACTGATGCTGGTGCATCCCAGTCGATTCTTTAACTACCTGCGCTATTAAGGAGGTATTGAAGTAATAATTTTATTTTAAATACGACCGGACTGATCCAATCAAGTGGAACATACAACCGTGCCACCATTGATAAGATATGGCGCCGCATAACCGTATCCGTCATTACCGGTAATTTTGGCCGATAGGTAAAACAGTCTGAATTCGGATCCCATTCTATGCCTAATACTTTGATCAACCCACTACCGTCTCTTTGGTCAAAGGTTCGCGGTACTTCCAAATGATCTGAAGGTAACCCATCCAATAGGTTAGGATCATTATTCTTACTTATATATAAATACTTCCGTAATTCATACCCGGCTGTACTCATCAGTGATATTAATTCCGCCTTCAGTTCGCGAGCTTCAGATAGGGTTAGGGGGTAGAGCCCCACCGTTTAAATCATCTACATAAGAATTTTGGAGATGAAGCCTAGCCGCCCGCGGATATTTATTAATTTCATCGTGAGCTAGTTGATGTAGACAACGTATTGCGATGAATGGACTGGATTGGAATGGAATGGAAATAATAGTAAAAAAATAGACTATTTTTAAAATTCAACAAATTATCCAGCGGTGGTATTTGCATATATTGGGCTCAAATTTTCATGATCGTCTTCTTTTTAGGTGTACTTTCGAGAAAAAAAAACGCCGACTCTATAACGTAGGTTAAATCCGTTTAAAAATGTTAGTAATATACTGTTTAAAATCATTACTATACTTATAGTAATTACCACAGGGCAGAATGACTGGACTGTATCTGTCCTACACTGACTGTAGATAGCTTATAATAAATACAACAAAAGATCGAACCACATTCAGGGCCAAGGCGGTACCTCACAGAATCGTGTACGTAACATGTTTATTTATTTATTTATATTATACCAAGTCAAAATTTCACACATAAATCTAATATACAACATAAAACGAATAACAATTACCATTCCGGTACAATAATTATAGACATGTATAAATTTCAAAGAAAGTATGAGACAAATTTAAGATTAAGATTTTAACAACCAAAAAAATAGAAACAAATGAAATCTATTTTGTGTGAGTGTAGTGATGAATTTCCAGTGATCTGTGCTGTGTCACTGTACCGCACAAATTTAAGTACTCGAGGACTCCATGCCGGAAGAATGAACCTAGGCTCAGGCTAGGCTAGACGGTTATGTCGCAGAAGGAGGCCGCGGAGAGGGTCCGTGAAGCAGATGCCCAAGCGGACCGTCTCCGGCGCAGAAGAACGGGCGGCAGGAGGGGCCGGTTTGTCCGTGCTCTTCCGCCGCCCTAATGCCGGACTGGGGGGGGTGGGTCGGGAGACCCACCTCCCATTGCACCAGTCCGGCAGAAGGATAGGGCAGCTTGCCAGGCTGCCCGGATGGGGCCCGGCTAAACATCAGGCCGGGCCGGTCGCTGGGGTGACGCGGTGATTGCCTAGCACGGACCCGTGTCACCCCAGGAAGGCGACAGACGGCCGTGGGGTTTTAGTGGGTATTCCCGGCGACTAGCACCGGGTGAGTCCCACATACCCCTCCTGGTCCCCCCGGGCTGGGAGAGGATGCGTAAATGCATTTCCCCACGTTAAAAAAAATAAAAAGGCGGTGAGGACGCCGGTTTCGCGGAGGCAGACATATGCGTGATGGAGGATGATTTGAGCGTGCCTCGTTGAGGCTCGTGATCCTGTGTACGGAATCGGTAAAGAAGTTAAAGTCTATATGACCTGAAGTTTTAATCTTTTACACAAAAACTATCGGTGTGTTCCAGTAGATACATATGAGAGTCAGTTCCCTAATTAACTTTACTATTAAGAATAAAAGAAAATAAGAAGGCTCGAGACCATAAGCAATGACACTAAATTGCTAATAAATACGCTTATACATCTGGAATAATTTTAAGTATTTCTTTATTACAATAACTAGTTTTTACCCACGGATCCGCTCTTGGTCATATTGACTTTGTCAACCAATTCTGGCTTTCGATCGATACAGAAATCATTTTTCTTTCAAATGATATTCTTTTTTTTTTTTTTTTCGAACTGACTTACCCTGTTAGCCCCAGGGGCTTTGACAGCTTCACCGAACTTTAAAATTATTTTTTTAATTTTTTTTCGTCAATACAGGTGAATGTAAATTTTTGAAAACCTTTGTTACCTATATTTACTCTCCATCAACTGCCTACCTGCCAAATCTTAGTTTCGTGAATACGATTTTTCTATATTAGCTTAAAAACCCCATCCCATCTTTTTTAAGAGTAGCTTGAAAATACGAAATATCTATACTTACAAAGAATCCTTATTATAAAAAATTAAGAATATATGCGAAAGTGAGTTTGTTTGATAAGGATGCTCAGTGGTCAATACAGGTATATATGCGGTTAATAGGTAGACATTAAAAAGGGTTATTGATGATTAATCAATAACCCTTTTTAATGTCTACCTATCCTATCTGCCTGCCCAATAAATACAATTTTTGTATGTTACCTTTATAATTTCATTCCACCCTCTTTACGGATAGATTTGAAATCGAATATGCGTACTTTATTATTAGTTATGAACAAATACTTATTCTCTAAAGTGTGCAGCAAATTGGACGATACAATAAAAACTTATAAAAGTCAGGTGAAGCTGTCAAAGACCTTGGGGCTAACAGCGTAAGTCAGGTCAAAAAAAAAAATACTTTAATACAAATTTTATTCCTCAATTTACGCCACTCTCAATAAATTTATAGTGAGAAAAAGTATATAGCTCATAACCGGCTTCAGGGTACCGTCTATATCTATACCGAAATTGGTCATAATTGATTCAGCAATGTAGGCGAGAAATCGTGACAAACAAACTCGTTTTCACATTTATAAGTAAGGATATATATATATATATATATAATTAAATCTAAATTAAATTATATATTTAAAATAAAAATTAAAAATAATATTATATAATTAAATAATGTAGCAAAAAGCACACAACTTGATTGACATGTAAGCATTTCTCATAGTTTAAATACTTGTAACGCTAGATATATTATAAATAAAATTAAGAGACTTTCATGTAAAAAAACATCAATTCAGCATTAATAAAAATTATACCAACTATAAACCCTTTCCATTATCCCTTCCTACATAGATGTATTTGCACTTACTACTGAAAAATTCTAAATGACAGGATTAAAACTATTCATTTATTGCATTTACAAAACACATCTTATTACTAACTTTTCTATTAAATTGTACACAATTTACATTTAATAACATGGTTTACTATCTTAATAATAAATAATTTACACTTTAAACATCCTATTGACATAGCTGATGTGATGCATCATAGATATATTAATAACATGGTGAATATGGATAAAAAGATGGTTATGGAAGAAGTATCACATCATGACAGACACTTGTATATTACTAGTTTTATACTTGTATCATAATTACTTTTAAATTATCTATTACTTATACACTTCATACTTAAAACATAGACCAACACTTCTCCATTCTCAGTTAGTTAATTATTCAATAGTCAATGTCCAACATAGAAATGCCATTACCCCGGCTGATTTGCTACTAAAAAAATTTGTAATACCATTCATTTCACGATTCATATGGTTCTTCATTATTATTTTATATAAGCTTGAAGCTTTGTGTCCAGAAACATGCAAAATGCTGAATCTGAAGCTGTTCTAATCTTTTCGTAAAATATTAGCTGGTTGGTGTAAAACACCTTGCAAACTTATTTATGATCTGCTTTGTATAAGAATACAATTCATAATCAGAGCCATCTTTAACCTATTGAAAGCTCTGGGCACATTAGAATAATGGAGTCCCTATGACATTGAAAGAGTACTATTTTCTTACATAGCCAAAAAAGCAGATAAGCAAGATTTTAGATTTATTTTGCTGTCAGATTAAATGAATAACTTATATAATCCGATTGATTGAAGATGTGCCACTCTAGATTTGAGATGGGCAAAACCATTAACTATCGAATTTAATAAATATTAAAAAATAGACAATTTAATTTGATAGTTCAATTTACTCAAAATAAATATGGCGTAGTAATAACTATTGATTATCATTTGGTAATCTGGCAAAAACTACAGGGCGTCTATCAACTCCGGGGCACTGAGCTCAAGCAACCAGAGTGCCCAATGAAAAAGAGGGGCCTGTGTATAATTAAGTGTGGGTAATAATATACATATTTTTTATGTAACAAGCCTCATAAGAAATTGCCTTAACACTTGTAGTACAAGTTCTTTACAAAGATATCCTATAATATAGTGTTCATTTTTATTTTTGTTTCAATCTACAGTATCTTCATCACTACATTCATGCACATCATCATTGTTTTTATCACAAAAGAGTAGTTCAGAAGTACACCTATATGGGTGTATTGATTGTTAACACCTGTCATTCTTCACAGAAGGGTTGAGGTCATGGAAGTAAGCATGTGCCATTGCATCATCAGCTGGCATCCTTAGTGCAGGGTTGCAAGTAAGAAGCCTGGCAAGAAGGTCTCTACCTCGAGCTGGTAATCTAGGGACAACTTGAGCCAATCCTAAGCTGGGTTGGTAAACTGGTAGTGGTTTGTAGTCAGGTAATTGTGTGACTCCTGGCCATGTATCTTCATTTGGAGTACCTGCAAGGAGAACAGGGATATACAATTATATTTTCAAAATATTATTATCAAACATATTCAACAGCTGCTAAATAAGGTCGTTTTTCTCATATCAGCACTAACAATAATATACAAGAAAGCAATCTTAGGAAACAAAAGATCAATTTGTCTGCGCATCTTTTTTGTAACTATAACAATTCTAGTTTTTATTTTTAAAAATTACAAATATATAGCTGAAAACCATAACAACTACTTTAAATATTATCATGTACCCTTTTCATTGTATGCAAAAGAATGCAAAATGCTTTAGTATTAAGATATTGAAATGATTACACTAGTTAACTCCAGTCAATAATAAAAACTATATTAATGAACCAAAGACATTTTTAATCAATATACACATTACACCTCTTGGAAAATAAATTACTTAGAATGATAGTAATTAAAAAAAATAGGCTTACCAAGTAACTTAAAAATTCTTTTCAATTGGTCATCAACATCTGATCCCGGAAACAGCGGCCTACCAGAATTTGCTAGTTCAGCAAAAATACAACCAGCAGACCACATATCAATACTTGTGGTGTATAGTTTCGCACCAAACAACACGTCGGGTGGTCGATACCACAGAGTAACGACCTCTGCTGAGTAACATTTTACAGGTATACCAAAAGCCCTTGCTAAACCGAAATCTGCTAATTTCAATTCTCCATTTTTATTTATTAGAAGGTTTTGAGGTTTCAGATCTCTATGAAGTACATTATGACTGTGACAGAAAGCTAATCCACGAAGTAGTTGATACATGAAAGACTTCACAACATCTAAATCTATCTCTCCATTCAAACTGTCGAAGTACTTTTTTAAGTCTTGGTCACAGTGTTCAAACACAAGTGTTAATTTTTTTTCGCTGTGCAGGACGTCATACAACCGTACAATATTTTTGTGTTTCAACTCTTTCAGGAGACATATTTCTCGTAAAGCTGAAGATGGTACTCCTTCGTCGTCATCATCTAACCTAACTCGTTTGAGAGCAACGATTTCGTGAGTCTCTTTATTCTTTGCTTTAAAAACTGTACCATAAGTCCCTTCACCGATTTTTTCCAGTTTCTCATATTTCTGCATAATTTATAAATGCAAAAGATATGCGGCTAGCAAAATCGATTTTGTTTTGACATAAATTTGACATTTAAAGGACGTTTGTGAGTTGTGCTTTATATTATATTACAATAATTGCAACATACAAAAGTCGGAAACATTAAATTATGGTTGTCAATTATATAACACTGAACAAAACTATAAATTCATACTATATATTGTATAAGAAAAAGATCGGTGGAATGAATTTATAAGAAATCTACTTTCCATTCTTGTTCTACGAAACACCGTGTTATAAATAAAGCAGTCGCTATAAACTAATAGACGTTCGAAAATACTGAAATTTTATTATTTTATATAAAACTGTATTGCATTATATTTACTAAAATACGTAAACTACATTTATAAATTTAAATAAGGGCGTAAAAATTATAAATTATGGATTTTTGTGTTTTGTCAAAACATATAATATTCACATTGTTTTGAACAGCTGTTCCTTCGTAAAAAAAAACTTCAATTCATTCACAAAAAAGTCAAATCCGAAAAGTTGAATTGTCATACAAATAAAATATAAATTTGATACCTACGTATATTAGATTTACCTCTTATTTTATTAATTATTATTTTTAATTTCAATCAAGGTAGGTAATATATTTGGTGGTTTAGAAAGTTCTTTAAAATTTATTCAAATAAACATGTGACTTGTTGATTGGTATTACGTATTATTTTTATTATCAAATACACAACGACTTTGTTTGTAGATGAGTGAAGAAGTCAAAAGTAATCTTATAGACAAATCTGAGAGTAGTTCTTTCGAAGATCTAGCGTCTGCGGCAGCGCACGAGATCGAGGAAGCGAAATTAGCTGAAGCAGCCGCGGCATCGGAGAAAGAAAAGTCACCAGAAAGAAAGTTTGATGAATGGCAGGACGTGTTAGGCTCAGGCGCTCTACTTAAAAAGGTTAGTTAAGATTTTTGCTTAATATGTGCATATAAAAAATACCAATTTCTTCTTAAATTAGCATTTAGATACACATTAAAACTTCAGTAAATAAATGATTCAGATGCAAGTTTACATTACTATTACTGAAATATCTCTTTTTTCTGTATATTAAATAAAAATATACTAGTAGTAGTTTTTGAATAGTTCTAATACCAATGAAAATAATTTCTAGGAATATAATTTTAGTTTTATTTTGTTTTTGTCAAATTGGTTATTGAATATCACTGTACTTTATTCATTCTTTTTTAATTAAAAAACAAATTATTCATGTATCATTTGTATTTTCAATTGTGTAATATTAACATTTTGATACTCTATTTACATGAATAAAACCTTATACAAAGGATATTAATAAATTAAAATAGTTTTACATGTTACTTATTTTATTAATGTGCTGCATAATAATTTGTTAATACATGTCAAAAAATTATGGGTTCATTTTAAATAGATAGAATTGCTTATACTTTATTACATATTATTAATAAAAATATATAATACTTATACAAAATTTCCCATTTTAGATACTCAAGTTAGGCGATGAATCATCTAATTCAAGACCTCAAAGAGGAGATATATGTAAAATTAGTTATAAAATTAAAATTAAAGATAGTGATGAAATTATTGAAAAACGAGACCAGGTCAAAATTTATTTGGGTGATAATGAAGTAAGTATGGATTTGAATTAAATTATAATAGTCTAACTTTATCAGAATTTCTATTTTAACTTGAGGGTGGTAACTAGCCAGGCTGGCAAAATTTAGTTAAATTTTTACATCTATACAAAAGATTTTTGCTTTTATTGTCCTAATATAATTTTTGACATATTAACTTTTGGTAAGTGTAGTTTTTCCATTGTTTGTTGTATACACAAAACATGTTAAGTCTTATCAGTTGCCATTCATGATTTTTATATATAATTTTCTCACTAGGATTACAATATTCATCACATGTCACTGGCTGAATCGGGGTCAGAGACCAAAGCAATGGTAATATAAAAAAATAAAACAAAGCATAACATAAATAATG
Source organism: Actias luna (assembly GCA_039707435.1). Lineage (NCBI taxonomy): Eukaryota > Metazoa > Arthropoda > Insecta > Lepidoptera > Saturniidae > Actias > Actias luna. The sequence continues at coordinate 5,941,725 of JAZHAC010000006.1, read as the reverse complement.
TCAACCATTTTTTTAAATTTATGCCATGAATTTTTTTTACAATATAAATTGATTGTAATTTTAGTGATTATCTTACCTATACAACTGCTCTAAGTTCTGTGAGTTTGGATTCTGTATAGGACAGTTATTTATATTATCCACAAATGAATATTCTGGCTCTTGGTATTTTTGTGTCCATTCATAGTATGTAAAATCTCTCTGACAAAGGGCTTCATCTGTAGTTTGATTGCATTAAAAAATTATGTAATGTTTACATTTGCACTAGTATATATATATATACTTGTTTTATTTAAAACAAGTATAGAATGTAAAAAATTACATTTGTTCATGCTGAATGTTTTTATACTTTTTTCTTAATATGAAATTTTATCCTATTTATATAAACCTTAAATAAAACATACATGCATACTCTATTAGATTAAAGTACATACATTTGTTTTTGTAAGACTATTTTTGATCATACCATATGCATGGTATGAAATGGAGTAACATTGAATCCAAGAAATCCAAAATAACAATATTTTGAATTAGTTGTGTCCATGACTCAGTTCGCGTTGAACTAAAATATTATATAATCAATATCATAAGAAAATTTTATATAGCCTATGTTACTCAGGGCTAATGTAGCATTCTAATAGTGAAAGATTTTTTAAAATCAGTATAGTAGTTGTTGAGTTTATTCCTTACAAACAAAAATAAAATTCCTCCCTCATTATAATATTAGTAGATAAATTGACCAATATATTTCTCTCAACTTAATAGTTAATATATATTTTTCCTGTAAACTTCATAATCATAATGCAAAAAAACAAACATTTGATGTCATAGACCTGATATTATATATCTTATCTAACAATCAGTCTGAAAGAAGATACATTTATTGATAAGTAGTGAATTGCCTAAAATAAAAACCAAGCACTAAAGGTAGAATCAAATACCTAGCCTTTGAAATATATAATTTGATTTTTTTTTCTACTTATCCCAATTCACTGCAAGGATAGCATTATGTTTTGCACAGTAATTGTTTGCTTAATGCTGTTACTGTTCTGAGTGCTACATGTTCAAAATACACAATGGATTATTTGTGGAATTGGATTTTGAATAGGAGTGTATTCTGTGTCCAATAATTGTATGTATGCAAAGTCCCTCACAATACTGTGCTTGAAACTTTTTATTATCGTGGGGTAATGCATTTAAACATACTCTTCCTACAGGGGGGGCTGGGAAGGTTACGTGGGTCTTGCCCGGCGTTAGTCGTCGGGACTACCCGCACAACCCCACGGCCATCTATTGCCTCTCTAGGGTGATGCGTCTTCAAAACTGTACTTGATACCTAGTGCTAATGTTGTTTTTTTAGACATTAAACCTATAAAAGAATTCTTTGCATTATCAGCTCTTGTATTTACTTTTTAGCCAAATATTTTTTTTAAGTTGACAATTTACATTTTTGAGCAAATTGTACACCTACTTTGGAATTAGATTTCATTAGGTAAATTGTTTTCTATATTAATGTGATTAGCACAAGTTTTAATATAAGATTTTTTAATATATTTCTCACATAAAAAACCTATAATCATCAATTTTCATAGCAAGACAATGTCTGCTTATTTGTGCTAGTAAAACATAAAAACAAACTTAACACATAATGGTTGATATTAATTGACCAAGTGTGTGCGTGTGCGTGTGTGTGAGCGAGTGCTTAAGATTTAATTATAATTCTATCGAATGAAATGGTTATTAAAAGAATACCTGATAAGGATTCTAATTCTGCAACTAAAAGTTATTAATTATTACTATGAGAATTTAAAGATAACAAGAAAGAAATACCTTTTTTTTTAGCTTTAAGGTTTAAAACCCAAGGTGCCTCTATGAGCAGCAATGTTATTGTTATGTTAACTATTGTTAATAGTCCATTATAACATGATTATGACCATTCTTCTATGAAGATTAATACAAGAGTTATAGCTCTTAAAATGCTAAATGGGTGAAAAATATATTCCACCTAATATTATAAATAGGAAAGTGAGTTTGTTTGTTACACTTTTACACCTAAACTGCTGAATTATTTGTGAAGAATTTTGGTATTGTGATAGATGGGACCTCGGGGACAGTGATAGGCTATTTTGTCTTGCAAATAAATTACTGGAAATGGGATAAAGATAGTGATAAACTTTGTATAAAACTTTTTATTACGTCATCCAATTTGTTTGACAAAATCAAATTTAACGCGAGAAAAGCCGCTGGTAAACAATAGTACAGATATATTTTTTACACTATTATATAGGTTTAGTGTTTGGTACAATCTTATCTTATGTTAAATGATAATTTAGCTCAAGATGGAAATATTTAAGTTTAGTGGAAGATTGGCTCTATTAGACCTACGAAAGATTACATATAGGTGTGTGGTGACAGATTTTTAATTGAATGTGGTAGCCACCCAGACCGCTACAACAAAATGACCTTGAACTTGATCTATTTTCTATACATATTATCACAGCCATAATTGCTTCGTACATAAATATTGATTGTAATACATGTATTTTTTTTAAATATTAATATTTTAAAAAGTTCAAGGATATGAAATAGTATATTAATGGTGGTAATTAATTATTTAGTAGTAATAAAAAAAAAAACATGATGTCAACTGCTTACAGTGGTAACACATTCCTATATTATTCCTGACTAAATGTGAAATTACCTTAAAATAATTTTACTATCAAATTTTAGATATTACAAGGCTTGGACTTAGCTCTAACGCTTATGTACAAAGGTGAAGAATGTCTCTTACAATTAGCCCCGCGTTTTGGATATGGAGATGCTGGACTCACACCTGGGGAAAGTTTGGGATTGGTTGGCGAGTTGGATGGACCAAAATATGAAGGCGCAGTTATTGACAGCGAAACAATGTTAGAAGCACAGCTTGAACTACACGATTGGAGTGAGGAACCCGAACACGAAACTTTGTCAATAGCAGAAAGAATGGAAATTGGGTATGATATGATTTTATTAACCTATTTTTTGATTTGATAAGTGTCATACAAAATTTACAAATTTAAAGTATTCTATTAAATTTAAATTAATTACCTAATTAATCTATTGCTAATATATTCTTACCAGAATAACCTTAGTCAGGTTTACTGATATTGATTGATTGAAAATACACTACTATATTTGATATTAGTTAACAGATAAACGTTATTTTAGTATATGGTTGGAACATGAGAACAATATTTGTCTTTATGATTTATTTTATCTTTTAAGTCTTCAGAATGTAAATTTAAATTATAAGCGGTAATAAACCAGAAAAATTCAGAAATTACAACAAATAAGGCTATTTAGCGAAAAGATGACGTTTACAGTTACTAAGAATGAGATAGTGATTGATTTATGGGGGTTAGAATATTATCGCGACAGTAGTGAACTATTGATGTTATCAAGGCATTGACATATTAATGATATTTACGTAACATCTTACTTATACAACTAGGTTAATTGATAAAAGGTTGAATGTTAATATTGTATGTGGCAAGGTCGTAGTAATGTCACTGATTGTTGTATCTTGATTTGAAATTTATATTTTGGATAAGCTAATGAACATGTTTTGAGCTAAAATATATCTAAATATGTTATGAATACAAAAAACGGGTTGATAGATTTATAAATGAACTAGATTTTACGTACGATGAAATAAATCAGATGACGCAAATAAAGTTTCATATAAAGTTTATTCCTCTTATTACCCCATTTCAATAAGGTTTGAGAGAAAAAGTAGCCTACCACCGTGTCCAGGTTCTATCTATCTCTATACCAAAATTCATCATTCAGCGGTTTTATAAGGCGTGAAAGCGTAACAAACACACTTTCGCATTTACTCAGTCTAACGTTTATAATATTAGTATGGATAAGCGCTTTGTGGTGCGCATGAGTGATCTAACCAGCCGGTTTGTTATCGATAGTATACTGCTTCACTTGCACATGACTATACAATATATGATTTATGACCCCAAACTGCAGTGAAATATTGTCTATTTCCATTTAAGATTAAGAAGACCCAGACTTCCTATTTTTTTTACGACGATCATTAGTGTAACAGAAAACAAATAATGTATTCTCTCACAAAATAGAAAATACAACTTGGCTAGGAGTTCAGAGGTCAAAGGTATATTGAAATATTTATCACGCGCTGGTAAAATAGTTCAGAATCACTTGTGTATACCTGCTTTCACAGAGTTAATAAAATTAATGTCCGACATTTTCCGTAATTATCTTCATATTTCAAACCTAAACCTAAACCTTCCTTATGAATCACTCTATTTATTATTGAAAACCATATGAAAATCTGTTCAGTAGTTTTTGAGTTTCTTTTCAACTGCAGACACTTGGTCCGCATCCTTCTAATGTGTATGTTAATATATCATATCATTTTATTATATGCACAATAAAAATAGATTGTTAGAGGCCTTATGTGTATAATTAGTTGTTTTTGTCTTTTATTATACATACTAGATATACCCGTGGCTTAGTTCGCGTGAAACTAAAAATTATTTAATAATTTTTCCCCATTTTTGTGATTTTATTTAATGCAACTTTGCTCCTATTTGTGGCAGCGTGATGTTAAATAACCTAAAGCCATCCTCAATGATTGCTCTATCAAATATAAATTATATTATCATTGTTACTGTTTTCATGTTTAAATGTTATAGATGATAATTTCTTTGGTCAGCTAGTTTTTGAGTTTATCGCGAACGGACAGACAGACAGACGCGGCGGCGGACTGTGTTTTGTACTATGCCGGTGGTGTTACTGTAATAGGATCCGTCGTCGAGCTCGTGGTAATTGGTGGTACGGGCGCGGGGAGTCCCAGCTGGCCGTGCAACTGTACCGCCGGGCGCTGGACGTCCTCGACGAGACCGAGGGCGGGATCACAGACCCGACGCCGACCGGAGACTTGCCCGTAGCTAGTGATGCGCTCACGTCATTACTCGAAGAGCGACTTCGAGTGCATAACAATATGGCAGCCGCGTTACTCAAGGCCGGAGCTTATGACGCTGCGTTGCAGGTATCAATAATATCAGATCCTATTTATAAACAAGCTAATCTTAATGACCCTACTATTTATTACAGATTGTCCTTTTTTTAAACATGGTCATTTTAAATGAAATTTCAAAAATTTCTATTTGTTTCGTTAGTTGAACTTGCGAGCTAGCCTCTCCATTAGGCTTAGCGTGCACACCGTCTTGGTCACGTGGTCATTAACATAAGGCGAGACTAAGGGACTGTTAATAAAATACGTCACGCAAACTTTTATCTTTTTAGATTCCCTATCTCCCGTTCTTCGTTCTTTGTTATATTTTCTGTGAGATTTCTATCAATATTACGTCACAACTGATAGAACCCCTCGTACCGTACATGACAATTATAAGCAATATAAAGCTTAAATATATATCTGTAATAACATGTAAAATTTACAAAATTGTTTTTTTTAAGCTGCGTTCTTCACATTTTCTTGGACAACCTCTGTCACAGTAAGTGACACCCCGTCCCCCTCCCATAAATACGAACGTATGTTATGAACAGTCCCTAAAGTGCTATAAGTAGGTTGTACGTTAATTATTAAAGTTTACTCGTAAATGAAAAATTTTATAAATGGTATGAAAATTATTGTGGTATGTAAATTTTACGAGGAATAAAATCGATCGTTATCCATAAGTGAGGCGTTATGTATGTGTGTATATTTATTATTATGTGAAATAGTTTGTGTTATGCATATAGAAATACTATTTGACATTTTTTTATAGTTAAGGCTTAGCGTTATGGACATAATTTCACCTAATCTTAAGTAACGATACGACCCAAGTTGGTAGACGCGCTAAACCTGTGGAGGGACTGGCTCTTAAGTGCAGCTGCCCGGAACACACCTATTGGCATTTGGTGGCACATTTTCAACTTGAGGGTAGTTGCTAGCCAGGCGGGTTTTAGAAAAAGCCCTACCACCAACCTGACCTTGTTATGCCTTTTCCAGTAGTCAATGAAATTGACTATAGCGACAACTTTCGCATTATGATCAATTATCGAGATAAAAAGTATCCTATCTCTTAAGTTGGATCAAACTGCACACAGTGAGCTAAATTTGATAAATAGGTTCAGTAGTTTAGGTGTTCATCGCGGTCAATTTTTATATATAAAGATTTATATATGCTTTGATTATTGTTAAGATGCATTCATTTACTCTTTTTTTATATACTCTACACAAAAATAGTTCTTAAGGAGACAAGTCCAGTCGTGCGTCGGAGCTGACAAACACATTTTTTAGATGAAAACTTCTTTTGGCGCGTTGAGCAGTTTTTAGATGTACAAAAATTATAGAACTCGCGTCATCGTTACCGATCGCTTTCCATGAGCTATATGTATACTGTGTATGTATGTACGTAAATATACCTCCGTGGGTTATCAGTATACATCATATATATGTCGCAGCCAACTAGCTTAAATGGCCGTTCAATTAACAGCCTACAATATTAAGTACAGTACAGTACAGTGGTACAAGAGAATACTGTTTGTTATCACAAGTTCAACCTAATCTACCCCAGCATACACCTCTACCACAGCGACCACCTCACTGCTACATACTCCGTCTAAAAGTTATTTCTTTATTACCTTTATTATTGCTAGTTGCACGGCGTTGTTTAGTAAAGAGGCTAGGCTGATTGAACGGCGAATTCATATAGTTAATTGCGATATACATACAAAGAGTATATATCTCTTTTGTTTATAGTTTTAAGTTTTCACTTTGATCGGCAGTCCTCATTGCTTGCTTGATTGCTTTGAATTTTTTATTTAAGCCTTTATATTTTTTGTGTGTACGTTATTTTCCCAGTCCGTAAACCGGGTAGTATCATGCCAGCCCGCGAACGCGAAGGCGCTGTACCGCAAGTCGCGCATACTGTCGGCGATGGGCCGCAACGCGGAGGCGCTGGAGGTGGCCCGGCAGGCCGCCGCCGCCGCGCCCGCCGACCCGGCCGCGCGCAGGGAGATGCAGCGCTGCGAGCAGCTCGCCTCGCGCGACCGCTCGCTGGAGCGCCGCCTCGCCAAGCGCATGCTCGGCACCAGCGCCCGGCCCGCCGCTGGGCCCCCTTCCACTCCCGACAAAAAACCCTCCAGAGCTAAGGTTACACTTACACTCTCTTTTATACATACACTCACACGATTTATTACACTTGCTGTCTTTATTATTTATTTTTTTATAGTTAAGGTTTATCATCTTTTTTTTTTCATCAAGGGTTTTATCATCAAAATCTCACCTTATCTTAAATGACGATACGGCCTGAACTGTTGGACACGTTAAACCTGTGTAGGAATTGGCGCTCAATTGCAACTACCGGAACACACCATAAATAAATAATATTAGGCCCACTCTGGGAATGGCGGGAATAATTGTAAAATAAATTCAACTTTTTTTGGGAAAAAATAATTAAAAAATGGCGAACTTTGAAAAAATAACGATTTTATTCGAAAAAAAAAACGATGATTTCATACAATTGATAATGTTAATTTTAATTGTTATTTTTTTCGAAAAGTTTAATAAATAACAAAAATATAAATATAAATAAAATATACTAAATAGTCAATTTATGAAAAAGTAATAGCTATTTGAAAAGAAAAAAGGCATTTTTTTAATCATAACTTTTTGGGTTAGATAAAAAATAATTCTCAAATATTATTTTCAAAGGGTAGAAAAGAATGGAAAACTATTGTCCAGATCGTAAGGGGTCGGGTTTAAAAGTGGTCGATATGGTATGGAACACTCCGTATACTTCTTGCCAGTATTAAATGTATGAAATTGTTTTTTTAGATGTTTGTTTGGGGATCGCTACTGCTCAGCCTACTGGTGGGTGTTGCCAGCGTTCTCGTGTATCGATATAAGATACAGGCGCATTGACGTGGACGTAAACGAGATATTTTAGAATCAAAGTGAGTAGGTATATTTTTTATGCCTTATCTTACTGTTGTAATTTGAAATATGGACCCATACCTGTAGCTAAGAAGGTGCAAGTGCCCAAAAAAAAGTTCAACAAACGAAGTGAGTTCAATTTCCTGCAATGAGCTTGAGCTTTTGATGAAGGAAAATATCGTGATAAAACTCTATAGTTTATATAGTATGTTTGACGGTAGGACTTTTTGTAATGCCCGCCTGGTTGTTCTCAAGTTGAAAATCTGCCCCTAAATACCTATAGGTGTGTTTCAGCAGTTGCACTTGAGAGGCAGTCCTTCCTCAGGTTTAGGGTGCCCACCATCTTGGGTCACCTCTTCACTTAAAATCAAGTGCGATTGTAGCTATAAAGCTACCAAAAAGTAATTTGCTTGTGTGCATAAGTAAAGTGAATTATCAATAGTGACTTGTGGCATTATTGTTTGGTTACCACAAAAATTTCCTGGATAATCTTAAATACTTCACTATCTTGTCTATCTATCTATCTTCAAGCGATTTATTTCTGTTCTATCCTCGTAGAATTGTTCTCTTAGTAAAGTAAATGATAGTAATTGTAGTTTCCCACTAAATAAGAAGTTATTCATGGATAATCGAGTAATTCTAATTTTTGCCTAAACTTTTTATATAGTTAAGGTATAGCGTTACAATGCCACCTGATGTTAAGTGACAATGTGGCTTAAGATGGTGGACATGCTAAGCCTAGTGGAGGGACGGGCTCTCAGATGCAACTGCCGGAACACACCTATAGGTATTTGACGGTAGATTTTTAACTTGAGAGTGGTAGTTACCCGGACGGGTATTAGAAAGAGCCTTACCACCAAACTATGGTGTCATTACGATGTTTCTCTTCATCGTTATTTTAAATTCATTGTAGGTGGATTCGAACTCACGTCCCATGACTCCGCGTCCTTATTGCTATTCTTATTGCAGCCAATGAAGATTTCAACGGTGTGATTGAAATGGGTGTGGTGCACATTATACTTAAGGTTACATCATCAGTCCATTTACGTAAGCAGCTGTCATTTATGTCATTTAAACGAGCTACACAAGCCATTGCTAGAAATAGTCAACAAATAATTAAATAGAAATTTTAAATGCCTACTATATAAATGTATATTTCTAAAGCCTTGACTAATGAAATATATTTTAATTATTGTTTTTTGCCTAAAGAAACATTGCTTGGGTATTTTTTTCATTAATTGACTTAATTTTGTTATGAATATAACAAATGTATTGTGAATTAGCAGTGGCGGACTATTGTGGCCTAGTTCGGGGTCGATCTGCTTTTGGGTCAAATGTAAGAACCATGCAAAATCTTAACTTTCACTATGTTATAAATAAAAAAAAACTATTTTGATAATTCATTAGCAGTGGCGGACTAAGGGCAGGCCTGGGCGGTCGACCCAATTTTGGGTTTGATCAAATGTAAGAACCAGAGAAGATGTAAAATTTGTCTATAAATAAGTTTATCGAGGTGAAAGTTTTGCACCTAATTTACGTGATTTTATATTCCTTTGCAATATTTGTGTTAGTCCGCCATTGTGAATTGGACATTATGGTCCCTGAATTTTGTCATTCCATGCTTATTTTATACGTGTTTGTATTTTTCCTTTTACATATATTTTATTCATTTATTCGTTTTCGATCTATGAAAACCAGTTTAGAAACTTAAACATCACTGTATCATTTGTCTTGAAAACGTTATATTTTACGTACTATAGTGTTGTGTCGGTTTAATATAACTCTGTTGTAGATTATATTTGTATTGTATTGTAAAAAGGGCGTAGGTTTACTGTATTATGTAAAATATATTATGAGAATCTATGTATTTTATGCATTTCGTTTGTAGTTAGTGCCAAAATTTTGTCTAATAACTGTATTTTGTCTCTGTGAAAAAAGCATTATACGTAGTTAATTCAAATATCTAGGACTATATAAAGCAGTATGAATCCATGCGGGTTTATGATATTTTTTGACGTTTTTTCTTAGCTGTAAGGTTAGTTTAAAAGCATTCCAAGGTAACATTTTTATTGGTAAATTTTATTTTCACATTAACCATAATTAGAAAAATGTTAGGTGCTTCCTTGGAATCATATGTAGGCTATTCTGTGTCATTTTAATCCCTGAGTACAATTTTATTCATTATTATTGTTCGAGCAAAAAGTGAAAATCGTTTTCCGACTTTAATTATATTATTTAATGCCAACAACAGTATATTCAAGGCGCGGATCTAAGGAGGGTCATGACCTTCTTAACTAAAACTTTTTTTTTTATATACATAAGGTTTTAGCGTTATGACCATAATCTCACCTGATCTTAAGTGTCGATACGGCCCAAGTTGGTAGATACGCTAAACCTGTGGAGGAACTGGTTCTCAAGTGCAGCTGCCGGAACACACCTATTGGTATTTGGCGGCAGGTTTACAACTTGAGGGTGGTAGTTACCCAGGCGGGCATTAGAAAAAGCCCTACAACCATGCTATGGTTTCCTCGCGATGTTTTCTTTCACCGAAAGCCCAAGCTCATTGTAGGTGCTTGGATTCGAACGCACGTCCCTTGACGCGAAGTCGTACACACTACCACTGAGCTATCATCGCTTCACTATCGCTTAATTACTTTAGAGTATTTTGTACCATCCTAAATTTTCTTTCAAAGTTGAAACTTAGGATCCATACCTGGAATATTTCATTACTATGTATTCAAAGTCGTACGCAGTTTTAGCGGGTTTTAATCGTAGTATAAAGTTTTTTGAATTATAATAGGGACAATTAATATGGCGTATTTCAAATATATTAACAACGTCACAGAAATTTTAGTTATGTCGTTAATTGCTATAAAATATAGTATTATTATTTAAAGTATTTTAGTGTAACTTTGATTTCGTTGTTTAGTCGATATATAATTAATAAAATGGAATTATTCTAATTTTTCAAAAATATTATAAATTTGATAAATACATTCTGATGTTTTAGGGTTTAAATTTTTCATCATTTTCTAATAAAGAGTATGTTGTATTATAATTTACATAAAATAGCGAGTAAATATAATAATTTATCGGATATGTTTTTAATTCACGATTGCACTCGGTTATAAAATTATCAGTCCAAAGCTTAGGAAAAAGAACAGTATGGTCGACACGTAACATTTTATTATTTCATTGAAAAAAAAATTTAAGTTTTGGTAAAACAAAATATGATGCTTTTATATAATACATTTTGAAGCGAGGATGGCTCAGTTGGTAGCGTGTACGGTTGTCGCGTCAATGAACATGAGTTCGAAACCTTGCAATGAATTTTCAGAGTAGAAAAAACATCTTGATGAAACAATAGCATGGTGGTAGGACTTTTTCTAATGCCCGCCTTTTAGATACCACTTTGAAGGTGAAAGTTTGCCGCTATATTCCTATAGGTGTGTTCCGGCAGTTGCATTTGAGAGCCAGTCCCTCCATTAGACTTAGTGTTTCCAGCACCTTGGGACACATTGTCACTTAACATCAGGTTAGATTGTGGTCATAACGCTAAACCTATAGTGTAAAAAACTTACTGCTAACGTTGTAATTCTTAACATTATGTTATTCGTTTAACATCGTCTATAATTGTACGATCAAGGTTATCGCATCCGTGAAATATCAAAAACAAGTATTAATTGTCCTGGTTATAATTAAAATGATGGTTTCTACACAAGTGTATTAGGTTGATTTTATATTTTTCGTACATTTCTATTACAAGTTACTTAAATCTGTTATTATGTGTATTAAAATAAGTTCGGCACTACTGATTAGAGGTGTGTAATAATTACATGAGGCGTTTAAGGGGGGAGGGGGGCGAGAGGGTCGAGCCGAGTCTTACCCAATATTTTTCCACGCAAGAAATAGGGCTAAATTATAAGAAAACTGGGTTAACTACGAAAAAAATCTTTTGAGTTAAGATGTTTTTATAAATCTAAAGCAACCAAACACAGATTAACTTATTTTGATTAAATGTGTGCATTTAAAAAATCTCACGTGAAATAAAAAAAGGGAGGGGAGGGGAAATGGAGTCGAAAAATAGCCAAAATCACCTCACGTAATTAATGGATGCCCCATAAAGTAATTTTAAAATACGCACTACGCAAGCGTCCCCGATAGTGCTGTATATTTTAGATAGAAACTTCGTATCTTCTATAACATATTATAACAATATCAGATGTATATTATATTGTTCTAACTTATATATTTTTATATATTACGTGAAACTCATGAAGGGAGAATGAACAAAATCACAAATATATATAAATATAATTTATTTAATTATACATTTATTTTGGTACATGGGAGTCGCCTTAGAAGTTTCAAATGGTTCTAGAAAACAATAAATAAACGATTGTTGAAAATATCGCTGTTTTATTTACCCAATTTTATGTAGCATATATATCCTAAATAATTTTTAACATATAATAAATTTTAAAATATAAAACTTATTAATTTTGACACACTTAAATCATGTTGTATATTCTGTGCCAAAACTAAAAGCAAAAGGGTTTTTTATGTTTCATTATTTATCTTGTTTTTAGAATTACCTAAATACAATTATAATAAATAATTATTATTACATACTACTTGTATCGTACTGTATATGTACACTTATAATATATAACTTTACCAAGTCTTTTAGTTGTTGGCCTTTTGAATTTAACATGGAATGTACATTTCTATCCGATAAATCAGAAGTGTTAGAACTTGGTAACCTTCTTTGTTAAATTCATTCGTAATGGTAAATACCCGAAACTAATTGAAAACCTGAAATTATTTCATATAAATGTAAGTCTATTGGAGTAACTGACTTTCAACTGCATCTACCGGAGACACCTATAGGTATTTAGCGGCAAATTTCTCACTTGAGGGTGGTAGCTAGCCAGGCGGGCATAGGATAAAGCCCTACCACAAAGCTATGATTTCATCATATATTTTCCTTCAATGAAAGCTGAGGTTTATTGCATCGATTCGAACACACGTCCATTGATATAGCTTTTATCAGCGCCTCCGCGGTTGCTTTTGTGCACCTATTCTGGTTAAGAGTAATGAATATTTTTGTTATAGATATTATTTTAAACCGTTCAGGAAGCGCACGACACATTACATAATGTCTGTCGACTTTAATTAAATTTATTGTGAGTATTTATTGAAAACATTTATTTACCAAAATAAAAACTCGCTATAGCACTCGGGAATAATATAATTTTGTAACAGTGCTAGGATTTTCAAAATCGGATCTGTTGTACCGGAGATTACCCCGTACATCCAAATTCACAAACTTTATAATATTACTATAGATAGATTAGTCGGTTATTATCCATAGTTATTATATAAGTGTTGACAACGTTGAAATATTTTATTATACGCATATTTATTCATTTACCGAATATAATGGTGTAACCGTACAAACTTTCAAGAAGTGTAATTTTGTTCATTACAAAAGTATAGTAGAAAATTATAAACACTTTATTTACAATAATAAATAATATAATTTATAATAATAAATATTATAATAGGAAACTTTCTATTGTGTTAAAACATAATTAGGCAGGAAAGCCGTCATATATGTAGATATATATAACATAGGAATATATATAATAATTAACTTTATGTTTTTCATTGTATTGTTAAAAGTATGATAGTAATAAATATTAAATATTTTCAACTAAAATGTCTTATATTATAATTATACAGAATTCATAAAAAAATAAAATAAACGTACATAATCGCAGCCAAACTAAGCATTAATGTGTCATTTATGATTAAACGCATATAGATTTCAATTAATACATTTTGTTAGTCATTATTCATCTAAAAATCTAATTTTAGTTTATTTTAATCAACCATATAAAATCGAAGACAATATTTTTTTTTAAATTATCACATTCAAATATTAATCGATTCTCTATAATAATAGCCTTTTATCGAATAAACAGTTCTCATATCTAATATTCTCATATTTTCCATCTGCAGGAGTTCATTTTCATCAGTGATTAATTATAAGCTACAGGTATTTTTTTATAAAGATATCATAATCATCTTCCTCTCCTGTCCCCAAGTTATTTGGGGTCGCCGCAATTATTTTTTTCTTCCATAAATCTATCAGCCGCCATCTTGTCATTCATTCCCTTTTCTCTCATCTCATTCCTCACAAACTCTATCCATATTTGCGTTGGACTTCCTCTTCCCTTTCATCCTTCAACAATAATATTCATTACTTTCTTAACACGTACGTTTCCTCTCTTCTAATGACATGTCCAAACTAAAACAAACGATTCCGATTCAACTTCTATACCACTAGTGCTACTTTCAAACTCCTTCTCACATACTAATTCCTGACTTCGCCCTTGTAACAACACACATCCATCTCAACTTTCGCATTGCTAATGCATGCAATCGACATTTATCCGTCTTCTTACTCGCCCAGCACGCCGGTACATACAATATTATAGGTCTTATAATCTTTGTATATACAATCTTCGTGTCACGTTGATTGTCCATGATGAACTCCTAAACTACTAAACCGATTTTAATCAAACTTTGCATACTGTGTGCAGTTTGATCCAACTTGAGACATAGGATACTTTTATCTCGATAAGTGATGATAACGCGATTTATATCGCTGTAGTCGATGTGGTTGACTAATCGAAAATGCAGAACAAAGTTTGCCAGTCAGCCTAGTGGATTTATATATTCTGCCCTTCAATTTAAGATGCATTCTGCAGTCACAAATTGTATCCCAGACCTAACGCTATTTCACCCACCCTGAAGATATCATAAATACTTTTTAATTAGGAATGAAAACTCTCCTGTAAAAAGTGAAAATTGTCCCTTACAATATACTATTTCCTGAAAATGCTTGATATAACTAAAGTAAAAAGGAAATTATCACAATGTTGATTTATTGCTCACAAGCCTAGCTATTAAATTGGTCACGTGTGTGAACCCTACTATCGACGCAATAGTCGAGAGAGTTAGAACTACGAAAACAGTCGCCACGAAGTCATATAGGAGTTTCGGCGAGAACACAGTCCATACGAAAAGATGATGTCTGAATATTGTCGCGACTACACTGTACACTACCAAAGCGTAAACGCGCTGGAGTGCTATAATGTTTGAGGCACGCCATATCGATTGTAAATATCTGAAAATATAAAGTATACATAAGGGAAGGAAGGAACGGTATATTAATGAATTATTAAATCGAATATAAAATCACAGTTTCGAATTTACTAAGTTCGGCTATATTTTACGAGTGAAGTTTCATTCATTTCATTATCAAGCCACTAGAAAGCCAGTCCCTCCACTAGGCTTATTAACATCTGATAAGATTGAAGCCATGTACACCTGTAAAGTAGTAAGTATCACAAAATTAAAAATTACTATGTATCTTGCTGCCTTTGTCGCTTTGCCCGAAAGAGCGTTAAATAAAATAAAATGAGTAAGAATTTCAAAGTCATCCTAGAAGAAGGTTTACTTTTTTATAATTAAAGTTATGTGTTAGAGCCATAATCTCACCTAATCTTAAGTGACGATACGGCCCAAGTTGGTAGACACGCTAAACCTGTGGAAGAACTGGCTCTCAAGTGCAACTGCCGGAACACACCTATTGGTGTGTGGTGGCCCATAGATTTTAACCCGAGGGTGGTAATTAGCCAGGCGGACATTAGAGAAAGTTCTACCGCCATGCTATGGTTTCCTTACGATGTTTTTCTTCGCCGAAAGCTCATTGGAGGTGGATGCGAACTCACGTGCCGTACACACTACCACTGAACTATCATCGCTTCCTATGAAGAATGGTTCTTAAAAGGCCGTTCAGGTATTACGTAACGCAATTTAGGGGGAGGGCGGCCTGTAAACGCTGCGATGCGTTACAAAGGCGGGAGCTGGGTTCGAACAATGCGTTAAGTAACATGGTTTTCTTTTATTTTAAAGCTAGCCCATTAAAATTTCCCAAGTTGGCATTATTATGTGTTACAGAGAATCCTTCGATTATTACTAATGCTATTTCCAGAGGTATAAGATAAATAAGTTATTTATTTTAAGAGTATTAAAAAAAGGTAAAACATAGTTCTGACTTTTAGATAAAAATGCTCACTTGGGTGTTAAGTAACGCTTGAAGAGGGGGCGAAGGGGTAGTGTTACGGCGCCTTACAAGGGAGGCAGGGAGGGTGAAAACTTTTCAAAACTTGCGTTACACGATACTTGAACGCCCCCTAAGGTGTGAGGTGAATAAAAATGGGTTAGCTTACTGTCGCCATGTGTTCGCTTCTAGTGCAAGAGTGCAGAACAGCGTGGCGATTGCGAGCGCGGGCCCCGCGTACGCGTGCAGGCCCATGCGCAGCGCCACGCGCACGGGACAGTACTCGCGGAGCCCCACGTACCCGGCGCTCAAATCCACCGACGCGAGACTGTTCGAGTTGCCCTAACACAGACGTTCAACGTCAAACCTTAACATCCGACACATATGGCCCGCAAGAGACGGAACTATAATATATATTAATACTAGGTGACCTGGCCGACCTTGATATGCCTTTTCGAGTAGTTAATCATATCGACTACGGCGACATCTATCGCGTTATGATCACTTATCGAGATAAAAAGTATCCTATCTCTCAAGTTGCATCAAACTGCACACAAAAGAAAATCGGGAAAACTACAAGACATCATGATGAGCCACATTCTCATTTTACCAGATATAACGTCCAATGATAAACCTTTACAGCCAATCAATAATATCACTAAATAAAAAATCATCATTACCATATTTTTTTAATACTTTATAGGTTTAACGAATTGGCACAATATGGTGGACATGCTAAGCCTAGAAAAGATACTGGATTTTAAGTGCAACTGTTGGAACACACCTATAGGTATTTGATGGTAGATTTTTAACATGAGGGTGGTAGCTAGCCAGGTGGGCATTAGAAAAAGCCCTACGTTTTACATGCTACGTTTCATGTAAACGGAAAATCTTGGAAAAACTATGTCCTAATTTTGCTGCTGAAATCGTTGATGTAATGGTGCTGCGAAGATATTTGTACCCGTATACTGGATTAACGGAGTCTTGACCATGTTTTAAAAAGAAATTATATTGAGAAAACGATACGAAATAACTTATAAATGTGGTTATTTAACAAGCGCAGAACTAGTAATATGACTAAATATTCTTATTCAAATAAAACTTATTATAATATTGATTAACTAAGTTTTTACTTACTTGATAAAAGAAGAACAGGGAACCGATCCACATATGCACCAGGGTCTGGCTCAACGTATCCACTATCTCGGTTCTCTTCCCGGATCTGGCATCTAACAACTTATGGTCCATACACTTTGACGTTAACACACACGTTATATAAACACCGGGCACCATTATAACATTATGAGGTCGCATCAACAGTGTCACTATTAACATCATATTATTCAAATTTAAGTGAGATAAAGAGCGGGCCAAGTTTAACTTCACTTCATCGACATTCCAAGGTTCTTCTATCATCGCATCATAGTAATAATCTTCAGTCTTCGCTTTAGGTTTATTGTATACGAATTTATTATTCGTTGAAGGATTGGATGGGTTCACCCCACAGCTTTTAAACAGTCCGATGTATGTCAACACTTCGAAGACGAATTGAGCTATCAAAAGTCCCCAAAAAACGTTGACAATGTGAACAGTGTCCCATGTTTTGATGTCTGCGAAGGGCGAGTCCAAGGTTTGTGATGCGACTCGGTAGCAAAGTATGCAAGCCGTAGCGACGATTGTAAACGCTGAATGTATTTGCATTAAGTTGTTCATATGTCGAACATTCCAGAGACATATGGCGAGTGTCGCTAATGTACCTGAAATAACACCATACCATAATTGGATCACACGAATTATTGAACTCTGCGGACCTCAAACGCATAGCACTTTGGCACTTTGCTTGTTTATATAACTATTTTCAATTCAGCTTTGCTACTATTGGAGGTAGGATGATGTTAAATAGCCTAAAGCCTTTCTTAATGGTTGCTCTATCAACAATTTTTTTTTAATTCAACTGGTAATTCCTAAGATTATTTTGTTTAAGGTTTGTAAAAAAATAAAACAAACAAACTGTTTTTATTTCATTAGCTTATTTATTATTATTATTAATTATAATAGATATTCATTATTTAACTATATGTCCGATTAATGTAGCAGAATAAAGACATGTAAATAAATAGGTTTTAATATTTACCAATAAGAAGATGGACTTGTAAATAAATCTCATTTTCAGGAGCATTCAACCAATCCGCAGTATCTGGGAGAAACAGCCAACGATCTCCGGTTTGGTTCATTGTACGAAGATATCTAAAGCAGATATAATACAAATTAATTAACTAAAATCATTAACCTTTACATAGTGAATAATAATAAATAATTAATTTCTCACCTATGCAGGGCAATCAGCAATATCCATTTAGGTACAATTCCAATACCGACCTGACTCATCTTCTCATCTAAGTCCGGTTTCTCTTGGACTTCTGTCGCTCCTGTTAACTTCTTGCTAAAGTAAATAACGACGACCACAATCGTCCGTATCAAAATAAAGAACATCAACGTGTTCCAGAAGAAATACCAAGTCATGTGCTCCTCTTCTATAAAACTTGTGCCGAAGAAGGACCAAGAGTGGAAGAGTGTCCCACCGATTAGTAAATAATCTATGGCATTGAGTTCTTTCAACGAGGCCAAGTTTTTTATATTCTCTATACCGGTCTTCGCTATGAAATAATTCATGGTGAAAGCGCTCGCTGTAAGTAGAAACACTAGAAGCCAGAGGGAGTTGAAAGAACAGACTTGGCTCCTTGTTTCCGTTATGAAGCAAGCCACGATCAGTATTGTACAGCTGATCGCCATTATAACAAGAAATGCGACAATCATTCCGGCAGTGGACCGCTGATGGCCGTGCTGGGTTATACTATGCTTGCGGGTATTATCCGGTTGAAGGGAATATAGAGTTACACAGAGAAGGGATGTTGTGATCTGAAAAATAAGCCGACGAGCTATTTTTAACAGAAGAGCAGCTTAAATATCCTAAAGAAATTATATAAGACCCTTCCAGATTAAGAGGTACAAACTTCAAATGGAGATAGCATGGAGTTTGAAGCACCATATGTGTTATATATACCGACCGATATATTTAGATAATATCGATTAGTTGAATATCAATTGAAGTGATGATAGCTCAGTTGGCAGTGTGTACAGACGCCACGTCAAAGATGTGGGTTCCAATCTACCTACAATGAGCTTGAGCTTTAGGTGAAGGAAAATATCGTGATGAAACGTGAGGTTTATTTTGTAATATCCGCCTGACTAGCTAACACCCTCAAGTTGAAAATCTGTCGCCAAATACCTATAGATGTGTTCCGGCAGTTGCACTTGAGAGCCCGTCCCTTAGGCTTAGCATGTAACATACATTAGTTAACATCAGGTGAGATTGTGGAAATAACGCTAGACCTTAAGTATATAAATAACAAAAAAATATATGTCTAGATCTTAATAATAATAAATAAAAAACAAATATACGATATTTACGTTTCGAGATCAAGTGACCCATATCACATCATTATTTATTAAATTCCTCAACAATCCCTAGTAAAAACTCTGTATGTGTGCTAAATATAAAAATCGATTTTCAATAATAATAAAAAAACCAAATGAAGGGTAACCCGTCTGTAGTTTACACATATATTTTATTTTCTTGTTATATTATTTCTGTTTCTATTGTTAGTTTAAAATTATTCAGTTTGAGACAAAGTGAGATAGATAGCAATTTGGCAGCAGTGCCGGGTGCATTATTAATTCCACCGGTCTGGGCTGATGGCCTTGTTCTGCAATTGACTATCCAGAAAGACTCTGCTTGAGCTATTGGGTCCGACCAATTCGTATATGAAGGTAATATATATAAAGGTAATATCAGTTGTTTAGCAGAGAGCAACAGACTTTTATTGATATACATTATAATGGCTACTTTTGGTTAGAAAGAGAAACTTGTGTCTTTACTAGTAAAACCTGTGATGAAAACGAATTATATTTTATTTGATACCTTTGATGATGGAACAGGAAAAATCTCGATCCCAATGAAAAACAATAATTTTTGAAAACGGATTTTAGCATTTTTTCACTCTTCACGAATATTGCATAAAAAAAGACATCAATTTAGTTATTAAAAATAACCATCAATATAATATAAACAACTGATGGAAGTCAATGCACGCTCATCCGTCCACGGGTTTGCGATAGCGGTCACATCAATTATTTTTTTTGTTATACTTAAGGTTTAGCATTATGGCCATAATCTCACCTGATCTTAAGTGACGATACGGCCCAAGTTGGTGGACCCGCTAAACCTGTGGAGGAACTGGCCCTCAAGTGCAGCTGCCGGAACACGCCTATTGGTATTTGGCGGCAGGTTTACAACTTGAGGGTGGGAGCTACCCAGGCGGGCATAAGAGAAAAGCACTACCACCATGCTATGGTTTCATCTAGCTGAGCTATCATCGCTTCAGAAACAATACCTATGTACAACATTTACCCAAATACCTACTAAAATTTGCAGGCAATCAAAGGTATCATTAGTACTATCATCTGTCTTCGTTTTCGGGAGCAATTGCCTAACAACCTGTAAACATATGTAAAAATACCAGCAGTGATTCTTGACATTTCCAAACTAATTTGAACGTAATATAAGATGTACTATATAGTACTGTTCTGAAATTTGTGTTTGATGAGTTATATATTTAAGTGTAGTCAACTTACAAAGTAGAGCAGCGTTATCGCAGTGCCTATAGCAAATATATCGAAATCGACCGTTGTCTCTGAGAGGTACTTTGCCATCTCATCCAGGGACTGTTCGTAGAATTCTTTGGCTATTTTAGCAGCGCTCTGTTGGCCCGTCGCTAAATAATGTCCGAACTGTTTTTCAGCCCTTTCGAATTGCTTGTAAAACTCTGAAATATAGATATTATAGTTTCATTTACCATATGTACTAGTGTTTGGATAAATTTTGAAGGTAGATGGATATATGCTCAGAAGACAACTGAAAAAAGATGCTTACATTGTATGAGATGTCATAGGAGGTGTAAAGTAGACTTGATGTTCTTACCATCATCATACTATTGGATTGAGTATGATTTAGGTTAAAATTAAAACCTGTGTTCTAAAAAATACTGGTCTATTGTGTTTTTAAATTTTAACAGAAAACAAATACACTACTTTGGTGATATTCCATAATTCACTAAATATGAAGAGGCAAATTATTTTAACGTAAAGACTATACAGTGAATTTGCAAGCTATGTATTACGTTATAAACAGTATTCGTTATACGGGTAAAGGGTAAGGCCTGTGAAGTGGATAACATAAAATAACCTTACACATAAATACATGTTTTCATTTGTACAGAATTCAAAAGTATGAATGTAACTACTAACATCTAGTCTTTTTATGTAAGAACATCGTTAGCGACAATTTCCACTTTTTACAGGAGGTAGTTTTTTATTCCGAATTAAAAAGAATTTATGACATCTTTACAAAAAAATGTCACTTGTTCATAATTAATCACCGATCTATTAATATAGTGGCCATTAATGTACTGGTCCCTATTTACAAAGATAATTTTTTGGGGGTTACAATAAAAAACATTTTTAAGATTTTGGCCGATTACGACGTATTTCTGAAAATGCTCGATATGATAAAATAGAGATAATACAATAACACAATTCTTAAAAATGTCATTATACTTACAAAGCATTTTCGACTCTGCGTCTATTATTGTTTAAAGTTCATTGAGATAAATATTTACTGGGCTTTTAAATAATGGCCTTTTCGCTAATAAAGGAAGGTACTTGTTCTATACAGAGTGACACAATATAAATCAAACAATTCGTTTTTAGGTAAATCACATTACTTATGTAGAGTTTATCCTTAATTTATTCATCTTGATTGCTGCTATACCTGTGTCAGTGGATAGACCATTTTCTTTAGCATTGTGTTGAGCCACGACATGGAGTAGGTAGAGATGTTGCCGCGTGTCTGCAGGGAGCAGGGAAGGCAGTATCCTTCCGACACTGTCTCCGGGGGGCGGGGCGTTCAACAGCCACGATACTGTTGGAGCTAAGTCCACTTGAGCAACTGTCGGCCCTGGACCAAGTCTGAATAAATATTGTTAATTTGTATTAATAATTATTTAACATCACGCTACTACTAATAAGACTAAAACTGTTTTAAAAAGCAAAAGCTAGAAATACGGGCAATAAAATTGTTAAATCTTTATTAGTTATACGAGAACGAAGTCGCGGACGCAGCTAGTAACTTTATAAACTATATAAAGTGAATTATTATTAAAACAATAAAGGAACCAGTTGATATCAGTTGAAGCGATGATAGCTCAGTGGTAGTGTGCACGACTTCTCGTCATGTGCGTGGGTTCGAACACATGCACCTACAATGAGCTTTCGGTGAAGGAAAACATCGTAAGGAAACCATAGCATGGTGGTAGGGCTTTTTCTAATGCCCGCCTGGGTAGCTACCACCCTCTAGTTGTGAACCTGCCGCCAAATACCAATAGGTGTGTTCCGGCAGCAGCACTTGAGAGCCAGTTCCTCCACAGGTTTAGCGTGTCTACCAACTTGGGCCGTATCGTCACTTAAGATCAGGTGAGATTATGGCCATAACGCTAAACCTTAAGTATAAAAAAAAAATAAAAAAATATAGTAATATATCTTTTCATAATCTTTGGGCACTTGCCCAAAAGGACTGGACGCCGTGGCAGCTGTTTGTTTGTAAAAATTGATATGATATATTATATGAACATTGTGTTTTAGTTTCAATTAGTACGTATTACATACGGATGGGGGCACTGGAAGTCCTGGGTCTTGGCGACGACGAGTGGGACCAGCACCTCTGCCGGTGTGGCGCCGCCGTGCCCGCCCGCGTCGCGCATCCCGTGATCCCCACACACAAACAACACTCCCGGACGATCCTATACAAATACCTCTCATAATTTACATATATTACTCGCATATTGGTTTAAGTATACATTTATTAGACATGTGCTAAACTTTGCACTGGAAGTAAATGGCATATGATATCATATCATACATCATACATATGAACTTTTAACATCAACCATCGCCCGAAACATCGACTGAGAACTATGTCAAATAACAAAGTTTGTAAAATTAACTGCGATGCATGTCCATGTCTAATGAATAAAAACAGATCTTATTCCGCACGCACAAGGGCAATTTTCGAAGTGCGCTGGAGTTGACTCGCTTATTGCTGTCAAGCAATGCACTGCAATATAATAGGTAATGCTTTGAGTTAAGGTCGCATCGTCATAGTATCGACCGAAATATCAACTACCTTTATGCTCCTGTTACGGCACCCCGCTCTAGGTAGATGTTTGGGTAAATAGGACATGTTTATATCGCTTGGTTATTGTGAGGCAATGTATAGCCCGCTTGGTTGATATCAACATTGTAATATCAACCGCGGTGCATGTCCTTTAATATTTATAATAATACTAGGCAACTTGTGCGAATAAGAAGTAAGCCACTGACATCTAGGAGGAACCAAGCCGCCTAAGAAAACGGTTGAAGAGTGTTTAGAGACGACGAAATACGTGCTCATGCAACGACGGCCGCAGAGTTAATGAGTACAAAAATATATATTATAGCATAGCCACCGTCTGTGACAGTTCGCTATACCGTAATATATAGCTTACTATATTAATATATACAATATCACCGTCTGTTGTGGGCTATAGTGTTCGCCCTGAAGCGGTTTCCCCGCAATCCCACGACGCACACTTTCCGTGGAATACGAGGAGAAATAGCTTGTGTGTAGATTATTTTCATTCTATATTCAAATATAATTTACTACGAAACTTAATCAATTTCACATCTGAATTTTACTTTTACAGAATTAGGTACTATTTGGTGTTTAATAATACGTGAAAGATTCATACGGGTCGGTCAGAGCAACATAGAACAAAAAATTATAATAATGATATGTAAACAAATGCTAACTAATCGGCTTTATTCAACTTTGAAAAATTCTCAAATATAATACAGATGTAATGTAGTATAGGAAAGTGTAACAAAAAATATCTTACCCATTTCTGCATAGCGGTGAATATTTTTTTTACAATTTCATCCATCTCTATAAGTTTTGGTTTGATCTTTGGACTTCTGGCACCTTCTAAATGACCTATATGGTCTAGTCCGAGGTAATGCAGAACTAAGAAGTCAAAAATAGGTTTCTTATTCTCATCTGGTTTAAGTACTTTGTCTAGATGCCTTGTCACGTTATTATCTACCTGAAATGGTGAAACTAATAAAATATCATATTTAATATATACCAACTAGGAGATCAATTTTTACTTCCTGTAAGGCAAAAAACTACATTAACTTGGAAAATTAAACCTTATCGAAATATAAAATTTCATGTAAATTGTTACAACAATTTCGGAGAAACAAATTACATTCTTTTTTTATTGAAAAGATAAGATACTGAATATAAAAAAAATATCATAATTGTTTAATACTAGCTTTTACCCACGGCTTCGCTCGCTTTAATATTGGTTTTGTCAAATCGGATGACGCACTAAAAAAATTCATATAGTTTATTCCTCTCTTTACCCCGCTTTTAATAAGTTTTTCGAGTAAAAAATACCCTACTACCATCTTCAAGGTCTCATTTATCTCTAAACCAAAATGCTTCATAATCGGTTCACTGGTTTAGACGTGAAATCGTAACATACAAACTCACTTTCGCATTTATAATATTTGTAAGGATACTCGTAACAGAGAGAACAACTTTTATATCCTATAATGAAAAAACTTAGCTAAAGTTGGAAAATAAAACCTTATTGAAGTACCAGCTTCAGCCCGCGGCTTCGCTCGTGGAATAAGTTAAAATAACATTAAATTTGAATTATTATCCCAATGGAATACATTACCACGATAAAAAGTATCCTATGTGCTAATGCAGGAAATAATCTATATGTTACAATTTCCACCAAAATTTGTTCAACGGTTAAAGCGTTATAGTGGAACAAAGAAACAAACAACCATATTTTCCAATTTATAATATTATAGGATTTTATCCGCAGCAGTTTGCGGCGAACTAAAAATTATTTACTACTTCCCCACAATTCTGTACCTTTTTCAATATAGCTTTGCTCGTATCGGCAGTAGTGTTATGTTAAATGGCTTCAATTCTTCCTCGATCATTGTTCTATCAAATACAATAACAATTTTCGAAATTCGTAGTTGCCAAGATTAGCGCATTCAAACAAACTTTTCGGCTTTATAGATTACCTCTGTATAATCGGTCACATAAAAGGAGGTGGTTCCATCATGTTCGGACCACAAGTCAGGAAACAGCCTCAGCCAAGTATCGTCTCCGTACATGACAGAATGGCGTCCCCTAGCGTTGGCGACGCGCAATACGCTGTCGCCGCGCACTGCCGGCGCACCAAAGTTTAACGCGACGTCCGCAAACGTCGATACGCTACCCGTCATCATAGCCTGAAAATATATAAGTTATGATTATCATTATAATATTAGAAACTAATTCAATTTATAAACAATATATATTAATTACATATTTAAAAAGATTTAAGTATAATTTAAAAATAAATAATTAATTTATTCACTAACGGTTATCATATTTTTAATAATATATTTATATCATAATTTCTAAGATATCTCAAAATACACTAATAATATAAGAAAATCGTGAGATTTGTCGTAAAGGGTGCGTATAGTAAAAAGATATGAAAAATCAAATATATTTGAAAAATAAAAGTTACACAATAATGTTAGATAATTCCTGTCTGACATTGAACCTAATAACATTAGAGAATATTGCATATTGCGTAAACAGCATGAAGGATCATATAGTAGTATGTTCTGAACAACGACACGCGTAGTTGGATAAATTAAAACATAGTTTTAATTTACAGCACCATGTAGATTTCTTAACAGCTGACGGATTTATGAATTACAAAGATTTTATAAAACAAACACACAATCTCGCATGGTGTTAAGTGACATGTTGCCTCATGAGAGTGGACATGCTAAGCCTAGCAGAGAGACTGGCTCTCAATTGCAACTATCAGAATACACCTATAGGTATTTGGAGACAGATTTCTAACTTGAGGGTGCTAGCTGGGTATGATACCTGGGCATTAGAAAAAGTCCTACCATCATGCAGATTATCAATTACATGCAAATGTAATGAATAATATATATTATATTAAATTTATAAATTGTACGTTTAATGTTACAATATGATTTGAGCAGTATGGTAATAATTCTGAGATAAATAAATTTCTTTATACAATTGTAATATGTAATGAAATATACTGTTGTATATTATATTTTGTGTTATGTGATATAATTATGTTAACAAAATATTATTATGAAATTTAAATATTTAATGAGCATGACATGAAGGAATATAATATATTCCATGAACAGTAAACAAACTACTAACCATCTGCTGTAATTTAAAGTTAAGAACTTACAAAGTATAAGGATATAAGATTAAAACTCATTACATGTTTATTTCATATAGAGAGGAATTAACTATTTGTATCATGAAATAGATATTATAATAATGTAATCAAATATATAAAGCACAACACCATAGAAAAAACTTGTTTGTATTAATATTATAATATGAATAATATAATATCACTTATTTATAGAAATTATGACCATTAAAAAATTTTACTAAATTATTTTACATGTTTTTTCTTTGGTCCCAAGTACTAATACAATCCAAATTTACAGAAAAAGTATTTACAAAATGTGACACTTGCAAATATATCCCGCCAGAAGTTTATTGTGCGTCTCCACTGGGCCTTTTCCTTCTTTCGCTCTGGTGACTATACAAAAGCATAACATACCTTATTAATATAGAAAAAACATGTAACATATATTTTTGAAAATACAAATCATTTTTTCTTTAGTACTGTGAATGAAACAATTTATGTAAATAAGATTTATTGAATTAAAAACTTGCCAAAATGTTTGTTTCAATTTCATATATCAAATATTAGTTGTGCCTGTGACTTCATTCACATGAAACTAAACATTAATGTAATACATGACTGTGTTTGATTGTTTACATACGAATTAAAAAATAATCAAGAACCTCATAACAACATTAGTAAAAAAAAAATTTAAGTGTAATTATGACATCACACAATATTATAAATAATTCAATTAAATACTAAATAGCTTGCTTTAGTAAGTAAAATTGTACCTTGATTCTAGGCATGGTGACTGTAGGTGGTTCAGCAACCGATACATAAATACATGCGGATTTGTTTTTTAGGAGCTGCCCAGTATATGGCATGTATTCTTCTGTTACAAAATCATACCTCAATCCATCAATAACCATTAGCACAACACTGTTTTCACCAGAATTGTAAACTTGTTGCCCATCAATACTGTAATGCAAGAAATAAGATTTTTTTAGTAATTCAATTTTCATTTTGTGCAAGATGCTATCATCTTGTCATAGAACTTTAATAACAAAGGTTATAGTTCAATTAGATATTTATATTAAGCAGCAACAAGACTGATGCAAATTCATATTTAAACAAAAAACAACTACTGCCTATTTTCGTTATATTAGCTTTTCCCACACTTTGAAACAACTCTAAGCATCAACATTCTTATAATTTAGTATAAATATTCTATCAATTTCATTAAAATTAATAATCTATTGATCCCAAAACATTTTTACTGAAATAAAGTACTTTAAATAGTATCTAGTTATTGGATCTGAATCAATTATAAAAAGCTTTTACAATTTAAAATTTATAGAATTTAAATAATGCTCACTGTTCTGTTAACCACATTTTCTAGATTTTAAGTCAATTAACGATTTCAAATAATTATTAACATACCTGACGCCATCAATGAAGTTTGGAAGGTCGTCCATATGTGCTAATCTACCTGAATGATATTTTAATGGAAAAAATCCATATAGGTAAAGCATAAGAGCTCCAAGAGCCATGATCAAAAGACACAAGCCCGTCCATCGATGCTGGAGCCACGGCAGCATAATAAAATATATATGAACTTTTATTAATAAAACAATAAATGTGCGTTTTATCGCGTGGTGTTTTCCTTTTTCTATCGTATTTAATGTTTCCTACATGTGTACACAGTTTGTAGGATAGAGCTCTTCATTGTACAATTCAAACACGTATGTTCTATGTATTTGCAATAAGTACTATCAGGTTATAATTTATTTATCAATGACTATGTGTAGATAAGAGCAACGTGTGTTTTGAACAAATATTACTTTTTGTATAGAATTTTTCTTTAAACAAGCATCAAAAGAATCTTATTATATTTCGATAATTGCGATGTCATATTTTGCACTTTTGTTTTTAGTACGATTCAGTATTTAGTAAACACAGTAAACATTACCGGTTGGTTTTACCAACAACTGTCAGTTGTAGGAAGAACCAGATATGTGTCTTTTGCGAACGAACGAATCAAATGAACCGGGTCTCAAGAACCGCGCGAACGAACGGATAACAGCGATAAAAATGATTCGTTCTTTAGCTTGACCTAGCGTACCGTTCGTTCGATCGGTGTGTAGTTCGGTACTAGTTAGATATTCGGTTCAGAACTGAACCTATCGCTCGGTTGAACGGGTCTAAAAACCGGGTAATTATCTAAACGGGTCACTAGTGATTCGGATCTCCAAAATTTAACGAACAACACATTCTTATTGACATTTTTTTGGCATTGCTATGCACGTAATTTTGCCACAATTGACAACTGACAGCGCTCAAACAAAGACCAGTAAAAAATTCACTCAAATATTTGACATTGATGGTTTGCAAATTTAGAGAGCAGTTATTAGTACAGCAGAATCTCGATAAGTTGAGAACCTCCAAATCTCGAAAAAGTATTTTATTTCCTTCGCTTCAATCACCAAAACCTCCATTCTCTATAAGTCGAAAACTCTATAACTCGAATTTTTTGGCGTCTCCTTTGATGCTAGACTTATAGAGGTTCTACTGTTTTTTTTTAATACATAATTTTAATTATAATAATATAAATTTAGAGATTTTAGTCTGCCATAGAGCGTAATTTATTTTTAATTAATAAATATTTGTTTGCCCTATTTTCACTAAACTATTATAGCATTCTGTATAATATAGTTTGATTATTGTAAACAAGTGTGCGCATTAGATGTAATATCGTGGATCCTGAAATCTGAAATGTCATTAAAACGGCTTGGAAAATTTAATAAAGGAGTTTCCATTTTGTTAAAATACTATAATCACCCTCTTGATAATGGCAGTAATGATCTTTAGCAACTAGTAGGTATGAACAAGTAGTCAAGTTTGGAATAAAAGAACAATAAGAAGAAATGCACTCATTAATAAGATACTAAGTTGTCTTAATTTAGCTTCATCTACGATAACATTAAGTTTCTGGTTGAGTATTTATATACATATTTCGTATTTTTTTCTTAGCAAAATCACTATTTTACTCATTAAAATCAGTGTTTGAGTGAGTTGCAGCTGGTTGTATTTATGAAGCTTTCTTCCGTTGTGTAGACATGTCTTTTTCTTTGTTTAACTTCTTCTTGAAGATAGTTCTAACATTATCAGGTGGTTAAAGTATCTGACGTTGAAATCAGTTTATGAAATTTAAAAGTCGCAATAATTCTTACTAGGTGCCCGCAAAAAAATATCTTTATTGTTTCAGTTTTTCACTTTGTAAGTAAAAGACAAAGAATCCTTGACCATAATGCAGCTAAATAATTAAAATATAGTCTTCTTAATAATGGCAAACTGCTTATGTATGATTATGCCAATGTCAATTAGAATAGTAGGCTGTATGGTATTTCAGCAAGGTTCATACAAGATACTATACATACATACAATACGTATACAATTACAATACAATACAATACAAATACAGTATACAATACAATGTATACAATACAATACGTATACAATAATACATAGAATGCTTTTACAAAATTATGACTCTTTTGTTAAAACTGTTGAACCTTCTGTGGCAACTCACAGTCATGCTCCCAGTTATTGTTTATTTACTTTTTTTTATGCATATCGAAGTATTATCTTACGAAAAATTATACTAATATTACATATCATACGCGCAAATCCTTTGATTTTTAATTTAAAACATACACGTTAAGATCTTGTAAAAAAATCTTAATTTTATGTCGTAGTTATTCTAAGTACCTATTTCTTTTTTTAATATTTGTTGTTGAAATTAATTTCTAACATTATTACTATATGTAACACAATACAAAGCAAATGCTATTCGCTACTTTGTATCATCTAGCAATACTTATACATATAGTATAATGTTTACTACATTCACAAATGTTTTTGTGACCCTAATGTAATAAACCAAAAGAATTAGTAAATTTATTGGCACTTTATGTCCGTATTATCTAAAAGTATTTTTTTTTTGTTTTTATACTTTATAGGTTTAGCGTTATGGACACAATTTCATCTGACGTTAAGTGACTATGTGGTTCAAGATGGTGGACGCACTAAGTCTAGTAGTCCTAGTCCTAGTGCAGGAGCTGGCTCTTAAGTGCATCTTCCGGATCAAACCTAGAGATATTTGGCGGCAGATTTTCAATATGAGGGTGGTAGCTAGATAGGTGGAGACTAGGAGAGTATTAGAAAAAAGACCACGACCATATAAACAATAGTTTTCTACACAATAAAAGTTACTTTCCGTTGTTATATTATCTGCAAATTGCAAACAAAAATCTTCTTACTCGAGTAGTTTTCTTTGCGATTTTATTCAGCCATACGCTAACATCGTATGTAAAGGTTACGGAGTTAAAGTACTATTACATGCAACTTTTATTATTTTGCGCAAGAAATACGCTAACTTAAAAGATCAATAATATGTCATGTACTTATGTAATACTTTCGTCTACAATAACATTTAGGATTGTTTACAACAGTTATATATTATTTCATTTTTTTTAATCTGAAGGAGACCATCCAGCCCCCTAATGTGGTTCGGCCTTCATATGTTATATGATATGAACAGTTCGTTATTTTCTAACAATACAATCCGAAGTTAAGATTAAACTCGCGAAACTCGCGTTAGAATGCTAATTAGCTAAATTAGTTTATGTGGGATCCATTAGGATTAGCCAGACTCGCGGTTCTGATTCACGTATAGGCCCAAGCTAAGGTTCCGTAACTATTATACCCTTGTACTCGTTGCCTCCGGGTTGACAGCTTTCCACAATAGTTACTTAAGTTCGACGAAGCTGTCAAAGTCTCACAAGTTATTAGCATATATAACTTCGATTTTTTTAAATGTATGCATAAATTTTCATGTTTTACTTTGTTGTACGTTATCTGCTTTTAGCGTAGATGAATGCAGAGACGAGCCATAAACGATTATAATTTAAAACAGATCGATGAAATTGTAATTATTATAAAAAAATCACAGATGAAACTATGTTTAGCTTTAGGCCATTTAACATTACGCTACAACAGTAGCAAAGCTGTACTGAAAAAATTACAAAAACGGGTAAAAATGATTAAGTAATGTTTTGTTGCACGCGAACGAAGTCGCGGACACAACTAGTAAGTTATATTTTCAACTACAGTAGCCGTACTAAGAAATAATGTATTTTGCATTCCTGTGAATCACAAATATAGCATTAATAGACATGTCTCTACCTACGTACAAACTCACTCATTAAAATTAGACTATCAAAACGACCGTCAACAACGGGCAATGACAGTATATTCTATTTTTAAGATGACGTTGTAATGTTATTTTCTTTAATAAATAATAATGTATGACACCACCTACTCTTTTGGGGATGTTCTCGAAGGACATCTACGAATTTTCAATAAATATATCATTCGGTTATTTCTGATATGTAGTATCATGATGGGGTGACCAAAATTTAATTTTTTTTACATAGAAGTCAATACGACGTCTTTGTCTGTCCGTTAGCGTATTTATAACTAAAGTTCCACTACACCGACTCACATGAATATTGTTTGAAATCATTACTATATACTTTGGCTAGGCTTTAGTATGTGTTTTTTCTCTCAATAGTTAATAATATTTGATCTAAGATGCATTGATAGTAGTAAATTAAAACAACAAATTTAGCGTGCATTGAGTAGGTACGTTTTTTGGTATACTAATCCTAAAGCACTAAATATTACTAATAAGTATAATCCTGAGGACTGTCCTGACTTAGAATAATAAAAATAATCCGGTCGTATCCGGTCACAGTGATTATGGTCTATCGGGGCTTCGTTGATATGCCCTCAGATGCACTAATATAGCTTATTTTTGCAGGGAATGTGCGACTACATTGTTGACTGCAACATAATTATAATGTTTTGATGCGATGATATTGTTCGAATCTACCTATAATACCGAAAAAAGGATTTTTCTAATCCATCCAACCAACCATCGTAGACCACATCGTCACTTTATATCAAGTAAAATCGTGGCCATAACACTAAAATCGATAAAATATAAAAATGACAAAAGATGGTTGCTATGCTTTACGTCTTCACTGAAAATCGATCACCGTAGTGTTCATCGTTAGAGAGATAATGTGAAAGGATTTGACAATGATATATCTATCTTTAACAGTTTCAGTGGAATCGTATTTTTACGTGATAATAAGTACATAACAAAAAAAATATTTCATGACCAAATTATCTATATGATCCCGTCTTTTTAATAAAATAAAATAAAAATTCCGTGTGAAATATGGTTTATATGATGGAAGCAAAGAGTCTTAAAAATAAAGTATTACTAAGATATAGTTTCTAACAGAGATAGCATATCAAATAAATACGTTATGTATATTATTTGTTCTCTTTCATGTAATGATATGACTAGAAGTGACTCTGAAATTTCTCTCTCAATTGTCGTCCTATTATCAAATAGCCGCTTAAAAGATTAGCTTCAATAATCCTTTGCAATAAGCGTGTTATTGGAAGATCAAACAACAGTTTTCTGTAATTTCATCAAACATCTTTATATGATATACTAATATACAAAATGTTAGGAGTAATCTAATTGAAGCGATGATAGCTCAGCTACATACTACATGTAGGATCTCCGCGTCATAGGGCGTGAATTCGAATCCAATCACCTACAATGAACTTGAGTTTTCGGTGAAATAAACAATGAGAGGAAACCATAGCATGATGCTAGGGCTTTTTCTAATGCCCGCTTGGCTAGCTATCACATTCAAATTAAAAATCTGCGGCCCTCAAGTTAAAAATCTATCACCAAATACCAACAGTTCTGATCCGGCGTTGCACTTGAGAGCCAGTGCCTTCAATAAAGGTCGACAATGCATCTACGATTCCCCCGGTATCGTGGGTGTTCATGGCCGGCGGTGATCACTTACCATCAGGTGACACGCTTGTTCGTTTGCCTCCTATTCCATAAAAAGAAGAGTTATCTAAACAAACTAATCGATATTTGGCAATATAGGAAAAGTGCCCATATTACATGACCCAGTTTTTACAATTTTTAACCCCCTCTCTCCCCTTCTAGTTGTCTGTAGTAATTTATAAATACGGTTTTCATCATTTTCTGCAAATTTGCTGTTATATTTAAATATAGCTCAAGAAAGCTCGAGATTTCCTTAAAGAATATTGACTATGTAACGATAATCTAAGCCCCCCCCCCTCTTCCGCGGACGAAGCATGGTATTTTGAAGACCTCCCTCTCACTCTGAACGGGCCACGTAGTGTGGGTACGATTCTATATATGTATTTAAAAGTTTAAAAATGTCGATCCTAATCATTAAATCTCATTGATACGTCTATTTTTATTACGAGGCGTTTTATCATGGAGAATTAAGACTAATTGTAGAATTATATTTTGAGACATTTGATGCCGTATCTAGTCTCATTAGTTGCTAGATTATAGCTTTGTTAACGAAAAATATTATCGAAGGCATGAAAATATTATTAGATTTTATGCTAATCGCTGAATATTGAAATGATGTTCATCCTAGTGCGAGCAAGTTCAAGGTGTGTTCCCGATGAATCACGCCGGTGTGGGCAGCTGAATATTCTATTTAAATCACAACGCTGGACGCAGATCCAACAGTCAAACGACTGCTACACGAGAACAAAGCAGCAGCGCGCGCCTGCAACGAACTAACTCCAAACATAAGGTTGGTGGATTTATTCCCATTTTTAATTTGTGATCGTTTGGTTTGATTTATTATGGGATTCGGTAACTATAGATTACAATTTGATCACCTATAATTTATAGTATACTTAATGATAATAGTAAATACAACAAAATTAAACTAAACAAATACAAGTTTGTATTGAATATATTGTGGCTCATGTTAGCGTGTTTTGGTGAAAACCACATATTAGAAACTTACCTCGAACGGTCGTCGCAGAAAAACATTGTTAAGAAAACATATCTTGGAGATTGCTCTATCTCGCCCTATACAATTCTTACTTTAAAATTACATAAATGAAATTAATAATTCAGTCTAGGAATCATCTCATGCTTTATATATTATTTTGAAATCACTTTAGTTAATTCTTACACGATGGATAAGCTTGTATACAAATTAACGAAAAACAAACGAGATTTAAAACTGACCCTAAAAATCAGTGCAATCATTTCTTTCAACGATTAACGTAATAAACGTTTAGGGGAATATTAAAAAATTATATCAACGGGATGTTTGTAGACTAACTATAATGCAAAGCCGTGTTTATAGTAATTGTATCTGATTACCACATTTATATTTAGATAGTAGCAAACTTTGGATATTATCGCTGTCGCATTATGCTTCAGTGAAGATATTTAGTTCATCCGATTGCATCATAATATCTAAAATAGTTCACAGGTGATTCGATAGTGAAATCATTCCCGAATAATATAGGAGAATTTTAAAGAAACAAATAAAAAATTAGTCGGTCCACTGTTAAATGTAAACAAATTGTGTATTCTATTAAAAATTTGTACAGTAAAGCGAAAGACTGAAAAATCTTTTGTTGACGTTTGAATAATGAAAATAGCTAGTACAAAAGACGATGCAACGAAGAATATCTACTCTGAAGACTGATCTGGCATATTTTAACTGTGTCCGCAATTTCGTTCGTGTGGAACAGAATATTATTTCATATTTTTTTGCTCGCTTTTGTAACTTATTCAATACAGTTTTGCTCCTATTTAGCTAATCAACTGTTAATCAATTATGCAAAAATATTTGTTACAGTCTTTCTGCATATTATAAACAAGAATAAGATTTTTCATATCTCGTAGGTTTTATTATCACCACAGTGTCATTTTTATTGTACCTGCGAAATAAGTTATTTTGATATAGAACCTCAATAACTTACAAAACCTCCTTATATGTATATTTTAAGCCTCGATTTGGTTCTCAGGAATCGTTACTACATTCGTAAAAACATTTCAAGTACTTTTGAATTGGAATTAAGTGAATTGAGACACTCGCATACCGAAAATGATTTAAAAACTATGAATTAACAAATATTCAAGTAACTATTGTTTGAATAATTGTGGATAATTATTTTTAAGGTTTAGCGTTATGGCCACAATCTCATCTGATATTAAGTAATGATGTGGCCCAAGATAACTTCCAAGTGCTATACCTATTACTAACTAACTAACTAACTACCGGAATATATAGGTATTTGGCGGCAGATTTTCAACTTAAAAGTGGTAGCTAGTCAGGCAGGTATTAAAAAGCCCTACCACCATGCTTTGGTTTCATCACGATATTTTCCTTAACCGAAAGCTCAAGCTCATTGTAGGTGGATTCAAACTAACGTCCCTTGACGCGGCGTTCTCACACACTACCAACTGAGCTATCATCGCTTCAAATGTATTATAGTTCTAAATTATCAGAAGCAATTGAAAAAAATAACAGTATCCACAACTGTAAATGATTAAACACTTAGAAATTAGCCAGATTCTGAATCTTATATTTATAACAATTCTAATATAATTAAAATAATTCTAATACCAGGTTAAAATATTACTCACAATATTCTATACTATATATAATATCCAAATATTGTGATAAAAAAACCACAAATTAAAGATATAATAGTATTTACATTTAGTCTACATAAGTTTACTATATCATTTTCGATACGGTTAAATTGAATGAGATTTTTGCATAATATTTATATTATCCCGAAAATAATCCGCATCTAAATATACTATTTAGCTATTCAGCTGCAATGCACTATATTGTTGACTTCAGTGGACGGTCAGAACGTAATCGCTCGAAATAGCCTATTTCAAAATATCCACTGTTTATCTGGACGAGTTACTGAATGGCAGACAATACTGTTCTTTGATTTATGCGGGAGAAGGTATTCTTAGTTTTACGTTTTGGCACTACTATCAATTCTAAGAATTCGTATTATATATATTAATAAATCAGTGGGTCTGTCTGTACATGAGAACTAATTATTTTTTAATGGACATACTCTTATCATAAAGTTATTTGTATATCTGGAATAAATTAAATCCGACTAGACGGATTTCAATGAAATGAAAGCAAGAATCTAATCAAAACATCAAAATTTTTCATTTATTCTAGATGTCTTATGGAAGTATCTCAACTAAGCAAACAAATATAGAACTGTATACTCAATAATGATTATAAATGTAATATTATAATCTAGATTATTAATACTATAAAGCGGAAATCTTAGGAACTACAAGTGGGAATTTTAAAAATATATTTGTATTGAACAGAGCAGTAATTTAGGAAGACTTTTAACATCACGCTGTTGCATAT
The DNA here is from genome assembly GCA_039707435.1 of Actias luna. NCBI lineage: Eukaryota > Metazoa > Arthropoda > Insecta > Lepidoptera > Saturniidae > Actias > Actias luna. The sequence continues at coordinate 5,904,864 of JAZHAC010000006.1, read as the reverse complement.
AGGAGCAAAGCTATATTGAAAAAGGATGTAAAAACGTGCAAAAATGATTAAATAATTGTTAGTTACACCCAAATGAAGTTTTTTGTACACCGAAGCAACCATACGCTTGAAACACCAGAGGTGACCCTAGCGCGTTGATGATCTGTTACAGACTTCTTGTCTTCACAGAAATTTTGCTGTACCCTAATTCCCTTAAACATTAATTTTCTTGTTTTATTGACAAGTGTAATTTACAATTCCAGATGTCGATAGTGCCGATGATGTTCCGTGATTGGTGGGACGAGTGGGACAGGCCGTCGCGCCTCCTGGATCAGCACTTCGGGATGGGCCTCAAGAGGGATGAGCTCCTATCGTCTCTTTCCTCGTTACCTTCCACTTCACTTTTCAGAAACTCTTACTTCAGACCGTGGAGAACCAATTTAACTAGGCAAGAGTCTGCCTCAACCATCAACTTGACCAAGGAGAAATTCGAAGTAAGTTGAGTTCTGGTGATCAGCATAATGTTATTACATATCCAAAGGTATTCATATTTATTGATGCTATAGGTTTTTGTTGTTTAAGAAATACATTTTAGGAAGTGTTAATTTTTTATAACAATATATTATAGGTTAGCATTGCATATTTCTTGTATTTATGTAAAAAAACACAACGTTAAAGTTTGTACTTAGATAAGCACGTTCAAACGAATTAGTTACTCTATCAATTCAGTCATTGCCATCTATCTATGTATCTATGTATGAAATCGATAGCTATTATTATCGTATTTGTAAAATACCTGATCTATGTACTTTAAGTTTGGCAGGTATATTCTTTTGACAACAAAATAGATGTTCACTAAAAAAACATGGACTAAGTCGAGAGCAATAATGAGTGTAAATAAATTACACATAAGTGTAAATAGATATTACAGTAAATAACCGCGACTTCGTTCGCGTTGAATTACAAAATAATTAATTCTTACTAATACTATAAATTGGAAAGTGATTTGTTTGTTTAATTGTTACGCTTTCACGCCTAAACCACTGAATCGATTATAATGAATTTTTGTATAGAGATAGATGGGAACCTGGAGACGGCGATAGGCTCCTTTTTCTCGCAAATAAAACTTATTGGAAGTGGTGTATAGAGAGAGATGAATTTTGTATAAAACATTTGATTGCTTCATCCAATTTGTTTAATAAAATTAATATTAACGCGAGAGAAGCTGCAGGTAAAAGCTAGTTAATAATATTTGTCAATTTTTTTTTTAGAATACAGTTTTGCTCCTGTAGGTGGTAGCGTGATGGTAAATAGCCTAATGCCTTTCCCAACCACTGCTCTACGAAATACAATAAGAATTTATGAAATCCGACTGGTAGTTCCTAAGATTAACCCGTTCAAACAAACAAACAAATTTTTTTTTTGCTTTATGTAATTAAATATATATAACGCGCAAGTAGTAAAGTTTCTGAAATTAAATGTGTAGTAGTTCATGAAAAATTCGACGGATTCGTTGTTATTCGACTTCCCATTTAAGTAATTTGCTTTTCATGCTTGTTTCGCTGAGCGACTCAATCGTCTGAGCGTGTTCTGTTAGAGTACGGATATAGATATAGAAATAATTATTATAGACAAATAATATTATTTTATTTTTTATAAATGCCCAACCTTGAAACAGGCATACAATGTAATTCGATATGGGTATAAAACTGATAGAATACGTTTTGTCACGGTAATAAGGAGATGATCTCATACTGAAATGGTTCTAATGACATCTAATGTATAGTGAGTTGAGTACTTTTATGTGTGTATGTAGTTATTTTTTTTATTTTATGTATAACCACACCATATTTTCTTTAAAGTAATATTGAATAGTTGATGATAAACAGTACAGTCAACTGACATCGACCCCTACAGGGGACTAGACAATCGATTAGTGGATCTTGTTGTTATGCGGATCTGAAAGTCTTTTATCAGGTGGATCCAACGAAAAACCACCAACCAACGTAAACGAAACGGAATTATCATGTTTTTTTTTTAAATTAAGGTTTTAGCGTTATGGCTATAATCTTACTTGACCTTAACTGAGGGTACGTCCTAAGCCGGTAAACACGCTCAACCTATGGAGGGTCTGCCTCTCAAGTGCAACTGCCAGAACACACCTATTGGTATTTGGAGGCATATTTTCACTTTGAGGGTAGTAGCCCAGGCGGGCATTAGAAAAAGCCCTACCTCCATACTATAGTTTCCTGGCGATGTTTTCCTTCACCAAAAGCTCGAGCTTGTCGACTGTAGTTGGATTCGAACTCACGTAACTTGATGTGGAATCCGTTTACACTACCACTGAGTTATCAACGCTTCATTTGCAAGTTTGTCACGATACAGTTGGGTAGGTATCAGTATTCAAGTGCGACGGTAGGTATTTGACCTATCATCGCACTTGAATACTGATTATCGAATATAGACCAGCTGATCTTGGTATGTATGCATTGTGGTAAGGTCAGGTTCTACCGTAATTCAGTATTCTTAAATATTTGAAACTATACTCTATAGGTGGTAAATACAATATCTAACGTGAAATAAAAAATATTAAAAAGTGGAGGAAAGATATTTATTCAATGAAATAATTTGTAGCTTTGTCTTGTAATCTTCGATGCTAGCACATGATCGAAACTGTAGGCAAATGGATATAATTATATAAAGAAAAATCCATATCACGATGTTTGTCCGCGATGAACTCCGATACTACTTAAACCATCTCATAAAAAGTACCACATCGTGTGTAATTTCATTCAAGTAAAAGAATAGGGTATTTTAATATCAATAAATAAACTTATGAAAGGAGAACGAGATCAGCCATGCCAGTTAGTAGGTATGTATATTATTCGTATGATAGAGCAACATGCCATGTTTAGTACAGTACAATCAGAAAATTGTAGTGACGATAAAGAAAACGATAATCATTGTCAGTTGCTTCTGTCTTATCAGCTTAAAATTATATAAATCGATTTGATTACGTAATTGCCTCATTTAAAAATTATTCATTCTCTTAATAGTAATAAAAATAGAAAGTACACAGTGCTCAGATACTTTTCTTTTATTTAAAGGTCATCTTAGACGTACAGCAATTCACACCTGAAGAGATCACAGTCAAAGCGTCGAACAACAGCGTTATCGTCGAGGGAAAGCACGAGGAGAAACAAGACGAACACGGTTTCGTATCGCGCCAGTTCACCCGCAGATACATCTTGCCGACAGGATACGACATCGCTGACGTCGTCAGCACGCTGTCCTCGGATGGCGTCCTAACGATCAGCGCTCCCAAACGTCCACCGCCCACTGCTGGAGAGAGAATCGTGCCAATCACCAAGACTGGCCCGGCCAAGCAACCCGAACCAGTGAAGACAACGGAACAGCCGCGGGAGCAAACCGTGCCTATCGTCACGTCCCCTTAGTGACCCCGGTGCCAAGCACAACGATCGAAACATAAATAGCATTTAATTATAAGTCCGTCGTTGGCCAACGGCGTTTAACGATTCGAAATGAACGAATTAGGTTTTTTTAAAGAGGAATGCAAAACACCATTCAATGATTTAATTAAATAATAAAATATACTAATTTAATTTATTGCTTTTCATTACTTTTAACTCGTATACTCATAAGTTTGACTATTGGTTAACAACTGGTTTTTATATTTTTATTACATTTACACAGAATAGAGGTAAGGGTATTGCTCGCCTAAATTATGATAGTAAAATCAGTGTTGGCAGACCTTTGAAAAATTATTATAGTGCCAGGTCAGTAAAATTATTATACTTTATAAAATTAAACTTAATTCCGACAGTTGTTATTGGCTTATGCGATCCACAAAAAGGTGGTACGTGTAGAATTGAAGATTGAATATACCATGAAAATCATGAAATTATGGTACATGTACAATAAATATTGTACGTTTGTCAACACTGACTCAAATAGAAAATTATTAAATTGCATCTATGGTATGCTTCATATATAAGAACCAGTTTTTAACAAGTTACTATTTTATACCACATCATCGTTTAACACCGGATTTATAAAAAATAAAACAATATTCCTAATATGTTTAATTATTCATAATACCGTTAGCATTTCAGAACATCGTGAACAGTGGCAAAAAACAAAGTTTCCAAGTGTTCAAGTTTCCTCTTTATTAGTCGATACTATTAACAATTTAAACTAGTAGCTTAGTATTTCGAAAAATTGTTTGTATTCTTTTCTCAAACCTACGGACATGGAATCTTCTATATCCTATATTTTTCTAATGCCCGCCTGGCTAGCTACCACCGACAAATTGAAAATCTACCGCCAAATATCAATAGGTGTTTTCTGACAGTTGCACTTGAGAGACAGTCCCTCCAATAAAGGCAGGCAACGCATCTGCTATACCCCTGGTGTTGTGGGTGTCCATGGGAGGCGGTGATCACTTAACATCACGTGACACGCTTGCTCGTTTGCCTCCTATTCCATAAAAAAAACATCGATGAAACCGCTCTTTTACTACAGTAGTGATGATGACGATACTTTAATAAAACAAAACAAAGAATATTTATATATTTATTTACATTCTTCATATTCACCGGTAAACACTACGCTTGGTGATAGGGCTTTTTCTAACGCCGATCTGGTTAACTACCACCCTCAAATTGAAAATCTACCGCTAAATACCTATAGGTCAGTTCCACTCCTCCTCCTCTATTAGGCTTAACGTGTCCACCATCTTGGGGTACTTCATCACTTAATATCAGATGAGCCATAACGCTAAACCTATAAAAAAATGACCAAGGGATATTGGAATCCAAAAACTAGATAGCCTAGCATCACCTATGAACGTTTCCGCCTCGAAAGGGCATAGTCCCGTGTCCCATCCTAATAAGTTTAGTGATTTTGACGTGATAGACCGTCATAGGCATAGGAACTGTATTTTCCATAAAAATAAATTGATAAAGAGCTCTTATCTACAGCTTTGGTTGCGTTAATTTTGATTTAATTAAATAAATTGGATGACGCAGAAAAAGATTTTATACAAACTTTGACCCTTTCTATACCCACTTACTATAAATTTTTAGCAAGAAAAAGTAGCCTATCTCCGTCTCCAGAATCCCATTCTCTATAACAAAATTCATCACAATCGATGCAACGGTTAGACGTAAAAGCGTAAAAAACAAACTCACTTTCGCCTTTACAATATTAGTATATATATATATGTAGATTGGTAGGAATCTGTGCTCTGTGTCGACTATAGAGTGTTTGTGGTTCTTTGAGTAATTCGTAATTGTTCTTCTAACGAATAAATATTTCGTAAACCCTGGACGTTTGCTTATGAGAGAATCAATTGTGAAATTTATTTGTAAGTAACATGCAAAGCATGTACATATGCATACTCTTTAACACTTTTAAAGGACACAACGTATTACTTAGAAGTACTTAAGGTGTGCCGCGAAGGGTCGGCCAAACCGCGAGCATTAATGTTTAGCGTATATGAAACGCCGCAGAAAGCAATGAGCGAAGCTTGTACGACCGAACTGCAAAATAATGAATAATAATTCCTTCACTATTTAATGTAAATACGTATTGTGGCCGTGGGTAGGGTTGTCATTCACTCTGAACTCGTTAGTTCCGTTTCTTTTCATTTTTATAGAAACATTGTTATAAGTTTTTTGATTTCGAAGTGTCAATATTGCCCAAAGACTTCTTAGAACTGACTGAGTAGTTTTCTTGGCGACGTAAACTGGATGTTTGTAATAGTATACATAATCATAAGTACCAAAAGGGCCGTTCATGAAATTTGTTCGCACTTATGGGGGGATTTAGGGTCGCTTACTGTGATAAAATCTGGCATGGGGGGATGGGAGGTCTAAGAAAAAGTGACCTTTGCAGCTCATGAAATATTTTGTAAGTTTTACATGTTTAATTAGTTTATTGTAACTACATTATTTATTAGTAATTAATATTAGTTAAAATTCTGTTTCTGATTCTAGAAAAAATGCTAGATACTTTTATTTATTTTTTAATTAATGTTTATATGTTACATAGGACCTACTATACTGTAAAGGTTATTTTAATTATTATCATACTATTTTCTACGATCTGTGAATCATGATGCATTTTTACCTACCCTGATTTAACTTATGATGTAACGAATAAGTTATTTGTTGTATCATTGCTTTGACACAACAATACATAATTCTATCAACAACATAGTTATTTAAATTTAGAAATTAAATATTACAGAAAATTGCCATCTATTAAAATTACCCCAAATTACAAAAGTTTTTTTTAACGCCACCTGTTACTACTTTTGTGAACTAAAGTTAGTATATTCATTGAACTCGAGATAAAGTTTTACTACTCGGCCTTTGGCTTGAATGGTTGTCAATGGATACATAGATAAAGAAATGAAAAATTATATGAACGAACAAATATATTTTTTATAGATTTTTTAAGTTATATACTATTATGTTGTCACATTTTTAGTATGTGTGGTGAGTTTAAATAGTTAATTTGAAATAATACAATGTCTATATTATTATACAATATAACATATGTTTACTACATTACATATATTTATAAGACAAATAATTAAATGACACTTACTGCGATACGTTCTTCTTGTAAATGATATTAATATACGATTTTACCTCAAGATTATATCTTTAATTATAAACGAATATCCTAATTATAACATTATTAATTATTGTTCTTTTAATTGTTGTGTGAAAATTCCACTCATTACATTCATTATCTACTACAAAAATTGAATAGTTATATTAAAAATATATAACAAATAGTAATTTCATTAGTTAAAATAATTAATCCATATGTATTAAAACACAATAAAGTCGTTGAGTATAATAGCGACAATGGATGTGATGAAATACTTTAGAGTTTATATTCAAGACGTGTTTTTTATTATAGGATTAAATTGTAAAACACAAAGGGAAATTGGGGTGAACTGAAAGAGCCTCCGCGAGTGACCAAACCGGCATATGCTTGGGCACCTTGTTCAGTCTATCCTTATTACTCTTTCACTGACTGGTAAATATTTATACTGAAAAGCAAGCAATTTTTCAGGAATATATTATTTGTGCTAACACAAAAAAGTAATACAATTTTAAGATATATTTATTTTATGATATAAAACCTAGTAGGTATTTTTAATAACATCAAATACTTCATTAACATTGAACAACATATTTTATTATCTTTGCACAAGTAGTGTACCCGATACGTATGCCAATAATTGTAGAATAGCAAATTATATTAATAAAAAAAATTGATATAAATTAGAATTTTAATTACAACGATAAATAATAATAGAAAGAAAAGATAATCGGGAATGATCGATATTATAAAAATAAATACGTAACTGTTTAAAAATGATTTTTATTTTTCCGTGCAATTTAGTTTAATGACAGTAGTAATAGTAAAGTAGCGAGTAAATAAATAGTATTCTAATGTATTTAATCAGTAACAATTACATATTATAATAAGCGTAATGTATAATCTAAAATTACATATGACTTGAAAGCAATGTAACCCGGGTAATTCATTTCATAGTCGTGGATCATTCTAACCTAGCCGAGTTCACTCTGAGAGCGTTAGCGGGGGAAGAGGGTTCATCAATCAGCCCGGAGTGATTACGAAGGATACGGTTTGTGTTATAGAAGATTTTACCATCCGTTTCTATATAAGATAAAAGGACATTCATTCATGTAGTTAATGTTTCAAATTGAAATAGTTTTTACGATATATAATGTTATTTTTCTGCGTATTACTAGGCTTTTTTCCAATCTGTAATAAAATATAATAAAGTTAAAATTTGTAGTCACTGCCGGACCCTCTAAATTTAGTGTGTAATGTGTCTTGACAACGTCGTCGCTTATCACTTACAAAATTCTAAACGTATCATCCATACTAGTATTATAACTAAGTTAATAAGCTTGTTTGTTTGTTACGCATTCACGCCTAGGGATAAATGGGACCCTGGAGACGGAGATAGGCTATTATTTCTGCCGCAATAATTATAGGAAGTGGGGTAGAGAGATAAACTTTATATGACACTTTTTATTACGTCACCCGATTTGTATGACAAAATCAATGTTAATGCGAGCGAAGCCGCACGTAAAATCTAGTTGAATATATTAAAAAAAACTAGTACTAATTTTTATAAAATAAATTTAAAATAAAATTACATAAGGTTAGTTGATTGCGATCTATTGTACGGTTTACGTAATTTAAGTCGTGGTGCTCCAAAGAGAGAATCTTTATAAACTATATACATTTCTTTTGTAAATTCCAAGTCAATATTTTTTATCCGTTATAAAATTATATAGTACTTTACCTGCAGATAAGCACAAATGATCCAAAAATACTGGCAGCTACTAAGAGCTATTCAATCTAATCCTCTCCTCTCTTTTTCACACTGAGTTCTCAAGTTGACTTATCTTTTTCGCACAATGGAGCTGTGGAACGATCTACTGGTCAGTGAATTCGTAATATATACGGCTTATCATGTGTAATGCTCAAGAAATATTTAGAGATGTACACTGGCTTGAGGCCTGTACTGTGCTGTGCTTATCATAAAGGCCAGTGCCTTCATTTTAACGCGGAACTTTAAAAAAGTATGGTAGACGATCCGTAAGAAGTTTTCGTTGTCATTGGGTAAAGGTAGCAATTAGCAAACCAAAATCAATTCTGACGGGTTAATCAGTTTGTGTATGGTGTCTGCGAACCATCGGACTACAGTGCCAGCAGTCAAGTTGTCTGTCAACAATTCCAAACGTAAAGGTAAACCAAAAACTGTATGGGTTGATATTCGACATAGAATGTCAAAGTCACTTTGACACTTGTCATCTCATAAATTTTAGTATTGACGTGAACTTCTTCTGTGTGGGCTTTGAAATTCTGACCAGCAACTTTTGTTTCATTTTTTTTTATGTTACGCTCATTCGGCTAATGTCGGCTCGAGGCAAGTAAGGTAGCGACAGAGACAGTGATGTCGCGTGGTCTTAAGTACACACTGTTCTTTTTCTTTAGGTTAGGTTAGGTGGTCTCTAGCAACACGGGAGTTTAAAGTCTCGCGGTGGTGCGATTAGCGGGTAGTGTTGGGTGATATGCACCTGATGGGCCACCACTTGCCCTTCACACCTTTGACCTGAGCCCCGGTAATGCGATTTCAAACACCACGTTAATAAAAAAAGGGGTACTGATCCATGATCGGACGTTTATTCTCAAAATGGGACACACCTAAGCGTGGAACTGTAGCGGGAGTTTTTATTGTCATATTTGACCACACCGCAACAAAGTATCATTCAGTTTTTGCATTGCCATTATTTCTAGAAAGCGTAATGATTGTTTATAATTTGGACCACAGGTTTAACCGTTTGCAACGTTCGACAAGCGATTGATCTGCCGTATTAATTGTTGCTGTCTGAAGCTATGCCTAATTACATGCCGTTGTTTGTACGTGTCTAAATTGTTACATTATCGTGAATATTGGATAATGCTAATTTGTTTACTTTTGAATTATTTCTGCGGTTGTGCTTTAACCTTTGTATCTTATTTTTTAATCCCGTAGGGTTATTTATTTCAATAACCTTTTCTAAATTATGTCTTTTGACTATGTAAGCAATTTTGTTATTGACAAGTGTAAAATATGATCGTCATAGTAAGCTCTAACAAGATAACGGCTTCCTTGTTAAAATTATCCAGTGATTACTTGTGTCAACTTAAAACGCACGTGTCTTGTTGTTATTTATAATTCAATTCACTTATGAAGAAAAAATGAAGAAATAATTTAATCACAATAATATACTTTGGGGATCGTTATGGTGCGGTCACGCAATTTGCAGTAGTACGTCAAATAACTCCCTAGTAAATTAAACCACCTTGATTGATGCATTTGTTTCTGCATTCTTTATAATTGAGCGTACATGTTATACTATCAACGGCAGAGTTAAGACTCCGTCTTCAATGAAGCGTGTCAGAATGTCAACTTCGAATACGTCCTATAATTCGAATTCGAATGTTACATATCTATTTATATTAGCGGAATATAAGAGGAGTTTGCAATTGGTGGCGTTTTTAACTTAAGGGTGGTAACTACTGACATTAGAAAAAGTCCTACCACCATGTTATTATTTTCCAACGATGTTTTCGTTCACCAAAAGCTCAAGCTCATTGTTGGCGGATTCGAACTCGCGTTCTTTGACGCGGAGTCCGTACACACTACCACTGAGTTATCATCACTTCCTTGAGCTATCATGTATTCTTGTATACATGATAGTTGTACACAAAACTTTTATTAGTTTAAGAATCATAAAGTATTGTGGTGCTATTCTTTTTATTTCTATGACTGGTTTTATATTCAAAATATAAACATGAAATCCGAATTGAAAAAATCGATATTTGAAAAATCGTTCTTTTAGACAAAAATGTTTTATAAATCGATTCGTCCTGTCTCGATTCAAATCTAAGAATAAATATTTTTTATAAATTGATTCATCTGATTTCGATTCGATATAATCTTTTTGGATAGAATCGCCATTCCTAGTCTGGGTTTTACTTTGTGTCCGTTGCTTGTATGCTTATTCAAACCTGAAATTAGCAATATATTTACATAGATAGACGATATATTGAAGAAAAAAAAAGAATAGGAAAAGAGAAAATATTAAGCATCTTAAAGGTTGAAAAAAGTACAATAAGAGTATTGATATAATTTTAAATTCAATATTTTAATTATGTGACTAATCTAATCTCTAACAGTATCTACTGGATAATTGCTAACTATGGTTTGGTGAAAATATTAATTTTATAACAAGAATATTCAATTCTATAAACCTTATAGGATTAATTCACGATATTGAAGAACTATCTCGTTTTATAAATTACTTTGAAACTTTTTTATATTTAGAACTGTGCTTTATATTTAAATTATTAAGTTAGGCATATGATTTTTGAATAAGTGCTGTAAGATTATGAATGGAATTTTAGGTTGACAAGTTTACACCGAACAAATTTTTAGCCGTCCGTATATTGAATATTTAATTAAAATGAAATGACCATACGTTAATACTGATGATTCCAATGAATATTATGTATTTAGTAACAACACATCAGAGAAGCGAAAACGAGAGGTATACTACCGAAATCTCTTTACAATCTTCTTAAAGATTTTGACATGTCTAGGATTGCAGTAAATTCTATACTAGGACGTGCATTTAATATTACACTAGTAGGATACAAATTGAGCTGGACAAGCAAAGAAACACGAACATTGAATGTACGTCAGGCGCGTGCATTACATAGCATACAAATATTTACATGGTAATAGAGCTCTACCCAATCGAGTTGAAAATCTGCCGCCAAATACCTAAAGGTGTGTTTCAACTGTTACACCTGAGAGACATTCCCTCCACAAAGTTCAGCGTGCCCACTATCTTAGGTCACATTGTCACTTACCATCAGGTGAGATTGTGGGCAACCGCTAAAACTGTAAAGTATAAAAAGATATACCATATTTTTGGATTACTAAATATGTTTAAATTGCAATTTACTCTTATAACTAAATACAATTACATTAATCACTATACCTATTGAAAGCTAAAAGTTTTGCTTACATTGGGTATCGTGTGATACTAAACACCTTTTAACACACTTTTGCTTTGTGTGTAAAGAATATTACCTATAACTTTTTAAACTTTTTATAGGTTGCAACACAATTCTACCTTGTTATTGGGAGCCATTTAAGTATTACGCAAGAAGAACTTTAGTCATTTCTGACCCTCGACTGCGCTTAGTCAGCAAAAGTAAGCAAAGCTCTCTGTTATACTTACGTAATTTTGTGTATATTTCTTAAACTTACCTTAAACACTGCATGAGGACTAGTAAGTAATAACAATTGTTTTTGCAAATAATAATTGCAATTGCAGATAACCAAAATTTACCTACTTAGTGTTGCCATTTACCCACCTATATTTAATTTTACAAAAATACAGAAAAGTAAATAAGTAAATATCTGTTGCTAATAATTGTCTAGGCTTCACCATCCCTCATATCATCAATTTTTTATAGTTTATAGGTTCAGCGTTACGGCTACAATCTTACTTGATGTTAAGAGACGATGTGGTCCAAGATGGTGGACTGTGACTGTTTGTGACTGGCCTTCAACTGCAAATGCCAGAACATATCCATGGGTATTTGGCGGCAGATTTTCTACATTATGGTAGTTAGCCAGGCGGGCATAGAAAATACACAGACACTATCAACTATGTCTGTACACAATAATAACTGTGTTATCATATTTTAAGACAACCATATACTATTGTTGCTTACATTATACTTGAATAGCCTTTTATGTGATGAACGTCAGGATGATCATACGCTTAGCCTAGTGGAAAAACTTAGAGTAAGTTATATTAGTAGTCAGAATATCTGTTCAGATACTTAGTGAAAATTTTTAAGCACGAGTTTGAATGTAACTTGGAATCTTCACCAATAGGTGAGACTCATTGCAGGGATTCAAATATGCGTTCATAGTCGTAGCGACTATTTACATGAAAGTGGAGCCATCACTACTCCAGGTTTGAGTTGTTTATCTTTTAAATAACTATACCTATTGATTTTGTATAATTTACATAAATTAAGAGCTTTAAGTCTTCAAAATGTTTATAATACAAACTTATTTTGTATGCAAACATTATTTTATGTATATACAATCCCTAACTAATAGTTTGAAATACATGCTGAATAAAATAACAATTATAGTTTTATTTAAAAATATTATTTATATTATTTTAATCTGAATACAATAAAGTATCAAAAACTTCCATCCATGTATCAAAATCTACAGAAATACATAAGAAAGATTTCAACGCGTCAGACTCAAGTAACATGGAGTGATAAAGGATTCTTTTTACTTATTTCAAATAAATGCCACAATAAAAAAGTTGAAGTACAATAATCAAACATTAACTTTAGTTATGTTAATAAATGTTCGCAAGACTAGTTTTAAGAACAACACAATTATTTTTATAATACGTTCGTTTTTTTATTAGAAAAAAATCTATATGGTAAAGAGAACCGTTCGCAAGACTCATTATTATAAGAGATGTATAAATAATTATAATTAATTTCAACGATGAATGCCGTGCGATTATTTAATAGCTCGAATATAAATATTATAAGCGTAACGGGCGGAGCGTATAACAGAAATATCAGTTTGATATCGCGCCGTTTGATTCGCCGTGACGCGGACGCCTTAAGGCGGGGCCTCGTCTGAGAGGGGCGAGCGACGCTCTCAATCGCCATACCATCCCGTGCGAGCCGTGCAGCCGCTCGTATACTCCGCGCCCGTCAGCTGTCAGCTCGCCTCGATCCGCGTACCGGTTTATGTGAAACGCGTGTGTGTGAACTGAACACGTGCCGCCGTGGCGTGTGTTCTTCCCTCGTGCAGCAACCAAAGCCGCCAAGATTCGGGTGAAGAACCGTGAGCCGGTGCCGGCGTACGCCATGGCCGACGCCGACCGTGATTCGGACCTTGGCGACGATAGCCCCGTGGTAAGTCATACACATTACTGACACGATCCCGTTACACTTCATTCGCATGTTATTTACTTGGTACAATTGGTGTTAATTATTTTTATACACGATGACTATACAACGCCAGAGAGGAATTTAAGCTAAATAAAATATATAGCTATTCAAATTGTTACTAAATTAGGTTTGTGTGCTGTTAATAAATTTTTTTAAAGAAAGTACAATATCATATTTGACAGTATAACCTCTGTTTCAGCTGTCAGGTTGATGTAACAAATTTGCATTTTTAGTTTAGTTTTAGCAAATTTTAAGACAGGTTATTGTAATAACTATTGATAATAATTTGGTTAAATCTTAGTTTATTAGAAATAATTTAAACAACGGCCATGTTCAAGATGTATTTTGAATTCTTCTTCTAAAACGTGTCAATACGTACCTACAACTTTTTTGTTATGACAACAAATGTTGATTGATTTAATGCAAATGGTAAGCAGTCGTAGATTGTGTTGGTTCACATATGTTTGATTTTGGTTGTGAAAATATTGTGTTTTCAAGTTGTTTATGCGGGTATATTAATCAACAACAAAACTTCAATTGATTAATTTGTTTAAATATAATGATGAATGTACACAGTGCCAACACGCCTTTTAGCAATACAAAGTTATATGATTAAGATGTTTTTGTTAATATGTATAGTGCTTTAAAAATATGTTAGAATTCGATATAAAGTGATGGTTTATTATAAAAGGTACGAAAAGTTTTAATTACCTACATAGATAAAATTTAATTTAAGTAAACAACTTTTGTAGGTACATATCATATTAAGTAATTAAGGAGATAACATTAAAAATGTTTTAATAAATAAATTTGATAGTATCGATTATTGAACATTATTTTACGTATTATCTACTGTAGTAGGTATAGTAAGTAAAAGAGTAATGTATTATGTTTATTGTATATCTATATATTTGTTTAATGCATCAATTTGATCATAATTTTATCAAATATCAGATAAGAGTCTTATTAGAAATAAACAGTGTTTGTAGGCGTACAATGATTTCGACACCTTCCATTTATAGATAACAAGATATTGATCTGTTTAAGTTTATTTTTCTATATAAGTGTCAATTTGGAATGAATTCATTGGATTTGTTTATAGTCTACCTACTGGTAGTATATTGTTAAAGGACATTAACATATTTGACGTCAGTGTTTTTAGTCATTTTATACAATAAATTGTCAAGCATCAATATATTGGTTAGTCATCTTCAAATCAAATCGTTTATTTCTCAAAAATACGACAAAAGTATGAATTTTATTGAAGTCAAAAATCTACTACCATTTCGGAAACAACATTGCGTTCTCGAAAAGAATAATCGACGAAAGGAACTTTCTAAATTCTTCTTTTTAAAGTTCTTAAATTTGAACTTTGCAGTTTTGTGAAATTCTTAGAAATAATTATCTAAGCTCTCTATTATAGTAGAAAAGTAAGGCATATATGTATACAGGCATGTATACAGTATGAGGCTTCATACTGAAATCCAGCACTGCATATACCGTAAGGTTATACTTTGAAGCACTATTAGCAAGAAGCTGAGTATGGGGCTGTTATTGGATATAATATCATTTTATATGTGTTTATTTTGTATTATCTCATATTATTCAATAATAAATCTCTTTCTTTCTATCTTTGAAGTTTTGTAGCTTCTTAGGAAAGCCTAACTGCTGTATCATTGCATAAAAAATGCATTCAAACAAACTTGTTTCTGTGGAAAGTTGGCTCGGTAATTATTTACTAAATATATAGTAGGATTTAGTATATAATAGTACCACTATTTAGTATGTTTAACTTAATATTTGTATATTTATTAGTAGCGTTAAAAGTAGGTAAAATGGCTTTGAGTGTAATTGACTTGAAAGCGAAAAAATGGCGTAATGGGCGATGTCGCTTATTACGAATGATACCAGTAATAATTTTTCGACATTCTTCATTTAAGTCCATATCTAAATAAGTACTATCATCCATGTGGTATTTTTTAATTTCAGTATAACCGAACAATAAGCCTTGAAAGCTTTTGTTCTCTCCAGGTAGTCCCGTACGTAATTTACAATAAAAATAACAATGTTCTGCTTTTTATTTAACAATGTCAACGGCCTTAAGTCAACCCTATTCGTTTTCGGTGAGTCAAAATATTGTAATGAATTTTAAGTTATAGTAGTTCGATGGATTTTAATAATAGTTTGAATTTATAGCTGCATTTTTGAACGTGATAATCTTGAGAACTACCAAACCGATGTATAAACTTTTTAACTAAGCTAGCCCTTTTACTGAGTTTTTTATTATATATACCTAATTCTATGCCCTTAGGAGCTATGTAGAAATCTATCGCCGATTTAACCCAAGGACTCGGTTTGTGTTATCCAATTTTTTTTTCTGGAATTGTATATGGATAAACCAT
Organism: Actias luna; assembly: GCA_039707435.1. Taxonomy (NCBI): domain Eukaryota; kingdom Metazoa; phylum Arthropoda; class Insecta; order Lepidoptera; family Saturniidae; genus Actias; species Actias luna. Next base: position 5,888,851 of record JAZHAC010000006.1, on the reverse strand, counting down.
ATCTACGACATCATCTAAAGTATTGATCTGGAGAGGTAAGGGTCAGCCTTGCGGATGATATTACACCTTATCATGTGTGAAGCCGAAGCTATGGCATGAAACTTTGCCAAGAGTGACTTATAGTAGCAAAATCCATCGCAATATAACGTTATAGAAAAAGGAAGTGAAATGCCATTTGGTACCTTTGGTAACAACGTTAATCTAATGATTTTGTACCGCTTATGATTTCTGCAATTCAACAGAGGCGTACTATTTGCATATACGCAAATTGGTGAAAAAATTTGATATCCAAAGAAAACCAAAGTCGCTTATATATACCATAATTCTATCACCTAAGTGTTAATAGTGTATGTATATTTTTCTGTAAGAATATGTCTACATTTACGCCTACGTACATATACATATATGACGACTTACTCGCGTTAATGTTTTATTTATTTCTATCGATTTGCGACATTATTCATCGTTGTTTTTTTATATAAAAAGATGTAACGTTGATGTGTATGCTCGATAGCGATTGCCTTGGAAATTATAACAATTTATTTTTATATACATTACTTACTGTCAGATTGAAAAATGATACGAAACGTAGGTGCCTGTATTGATTTTGTTTAAAAACAAAACATGCTATATATTTTTACGAGTTTGACAAAATTAATGTTTTGCTGTTATCGCGTGTATTATTATTTTAGTAGGTACATACTATTGTTGTCGATTTGCAGTAGAGTCAAAATCACATTTATTTATTAAATAGTAAGCAAACAATTATCTTGGAATCTACAATGCGGTACTAAAACTCCATGTTACCTATATTTTTAAATTACTTTTATCTATATTTTATTACCATCGTTTAATTATAACATCTTTCTATATTTATACAAAGTCTAAGATAACGAATACATGTCCAAGAGTTCAATTCTATATGTCCAGTGTACTGTAAAATAATTTAAGAACAGCACATAGTCCCACAACGCCACAACGCAAAGCTGACACTTTATAATTATATGGTTTTATGGAAACTGTAGAAATATGGTAAACATATTGATACACATAATAACTATAATATAGACGAAAGCAAAACATATACTAAAGTAAAAATATTAATAAAAAGTTGAATTCATATATTAAAGTAAAACGCTAAGTCTCTTGGCACATTCGTTATCTCAATTGTTTATGGTTTATGTTCAAATTCTTGACGAACATTGACAGTTATCAAGACGTAGAAATTCCACCTAAAATGTTTGATATTTGTTATAATCATGACTATCTCTGCATTTCCAGCAAAAAATAGATGCATCTATTAAACAAATACAAATGTGGTATTTGCGACATAGGTGTCTACCGACACATGTGGTGTTGCCAACGTCCGGGCGGCTTTTACAAAATGGCGCCGTTATGATTATTAATAACAAATTCGGCCCTCGCGATACTGTTTCAAGTTTATTTTATTACCAGGACGAAGGACGACCCTTTTGCCATCTGCGTCGGCTCTAGGAAATTTGACTGCACATTGTTTATTTAGCGGAACAGTTTTTGTGGAATATTCGTTTTATGAAAAAGTTAACCGCATTTTATATTATGTCACGTTTTTTACGTATGACAAGTTTTTTTTATCGGTATAGGTATTGGTTAATTAATTTGTTGCGAATAATTTGATTCATTATGAACGTCGATAGAGCTAATAATAATAACAATAATAAATAAAACCCTTTATTTCTGTTAATAGATCACCTTGATTTCATGTAGGTTAAACAAAAGATTACTAATAATATTCAACTTTTTGTTTGTTTTTATATTGTAAAATTAATGTGTTTATTTTACATAATATTTATTATAATAATTGGAGATACCTTTACTTAACTTAGTGATAACATTAAACTCTAATTTAAACAGCTTTTTTGATATCCACCATGAGACAACATTATTTAACTTTAATCAAAATTTGCTGTCAGATTACATGTAATCTATAACTATATTTTATAGTTAAGGTTTAATGTTATGGCCACAAGCTCACCTGGTGTTAAGTGACCGTGTGGCCCAAGATGGTGGACACTCGAAGCCTAGTGAAGGAACTGGCTCTTAAGTGTAACAACCGGAACGCATATATAGATATTTGGCGGGAGATCTTGTGGGTGGTAGCATTAGAAAATAAAACCCCTACCACCATGCTATGGGTTCATTACGATGTTTTCCTTCACCGAAAGGTCAAGCTCATTGTAGGTAGAATCGAACTAACGTCCTTTGACGCGTCGTCCGTACACACTGTCAACTGAGCCATCATCGCTTCAACTAAAATTAAAAAACTTGTTTGTTTGCTTAAATTTGCTTATCTCTATAACTAACAGTCGCATTCCAATTCTTTTTGGTATATGGTTCACGAGGATCAAGATTCATAAGGAATAAAGAGGTAGTATAGGTGACTTTAATTAATAAAAAGATACTGTTCCCGAGGAATGGGAAAATGTTTTAGTTCCACGCGATCTAAGTACTAATAACGATGCTTACAATATAATATCTATAAGTAGCGTATTTATTTTCAGTTATTATTTCATAGAACTACGAATATAGCACAGTATATTTCACATAAATCAAAATTCAAATATTATAATGATCTAACCATACCGGTATACGTTACAAGATCTGAGGATTTTATTATCGTTTACCTGTATAAGACATCATTAGCCGTTTATTTTCGTCTCGACGACGAGATATAGCGTTTGCTTCTAACTTAATCATTTATTCGGCGGTGTCTAACTCAGGCGACATCTCACGGGAGGCCAGCACGCACGATTTATAATCTCCCACTACGCGAATAGTCGACGAATTAATTAATCAAAACTGTCTTTCTGTAAAATCAAGGTAAACATAGATTTACTTTACTGACGACAGCCGCTTCCCTTTCCTTTCAACATCTCTGCGTATCATTAATTGAAATAATTGGCACATCTTCTTTTATTTTTAGCATTGAAAATAATATGACAGTTTCGAATTAATATATACTAATAATATATCACAATAGAAAATAAAGTATTGATAGCTGTGGTACGTGTTTTAACGCTCATTCGATCGACGTGGGTTCGCATTTTACAATAAGCCGGAACTTTTGGTAAAGGAAAACATCGTAATGAAATCATGCCACGATTAGACTTTCTACTAATTACAACATGTTACCATTTTGAGCCTTATCTTAATATCAAAACATATTTTGGGTCAACACTAAAGCTCTGAAGAATAAAATCTCGCTGCAGTATTTTTTTGCAATATATTACGTTTTACGAAACAATGTCATTTTTTAAGATTTTTTTGTATGTTTCAATTTAAGTCACTATGAAATATATTGAAACGCCACTCGGAAACTATGAAATGGATTTTGTAATATTACTGATGTTTATTATATCATATCTATATCATTTTTCTTAGATCTTATCCGCATTAGTACGAGGTAGACTTTTTGCACTGAGTAGGGGTCCAAGCTATGACTTCCATAATAATAATTTTTCCATATTAAAAATTAAATTTCTGTATTCAATAAAAAATTAAGTACACCATTTTTTATTGAATACAGAAGATTACAAACCAGACAATGGACGTAAGGAGTGGAATTCAGTGCTTACATCGTAAGTTCTGTACACGGAACAAATGCAAAAGTAATAGTGTAGTTATATCTTATTTATACCTGTTTACGAATTATACTACTACTAGGCAATGTTCTGACTTCAATAACGTAAAGTACACAATGTTTCATAAATGACTTGATTAAAAGTATATTATAACATTTGCATACTAATTTTATCATTATGTGTTTGCTTCTACGCATAAGAGAATAATAATAGCGATAACCCAAGCAGGATTGAGTGTTATGTTCATCAAAAAAGTAATTTAAAATTGGTTATGTATTAATAAAATGGAAAATTAAATCAAGTTGAAAATTTGCCTCCAAATACTTATAGGTGTGTTCCAGCATTTGCACTCGAGACCCAGTCCCTCTGCTAGGCTCTGTAAGTCCAACTTCTTGGGACCTATCCTTTCCAACATTAGGTGAAATTGTAGCCTTAAAGCTAATCTTATATAGTATATAAAAAAAAATCAAATCTTATTTTTTTTTATTGTTTAGTTTAATGTATGTAACATTATTTTCAAAGTCGGATGCTTTATCTTTTATCCTGCAACCCCATTTTTATTGTACGTGTAATATTTGATATGTTTTGACACCCACAGTTGCTACCTAGTCGCGTGTTCCGTCAAATACCTGTCACAATGCACTATTGTGCATACGTGCCGGCGGGTTATTTTGTGTTTCTTAAGAGCATGTTATTTTTTTTTGTGTTTCTATTGGTTATATGTTTTTGATTTTATCTTAATGAATGGTTTTTGATTTAGATATAATTGAATGCACTATACAGTATATTCATATGTATAGTTCTGGCGTCTTGAATTTTTTGATTATTTGATACACAACCTTTGTTAAAGTATTCAATTTGCATACAAACAAAATGGCTGCCACTACAAAAGATCCATTGTGACAGATCTTTTACCACAGAAATCGAACTAGATCCTTTATCTCTCATTTATATTCAATATATCTGTAAATAATCGTATTGACATTCAATATTTATAGAGGGAAGGTTGCGTGGGTTCATCACTTCTGTCTGTCACACCGTTTCGTATCGATTCATATATTATATAATAAAATAATATTCTATAAGTTAAAGTAAATTAAACATGTCATATATTGGAATAAAAGCTTAAACCGGTTTTAGTTAAATGTGTTTTATTTCTTCAAAAAATCATGAGTCGAGCCAAGAGAGAGCCGAAAATAGAATATACAATTAAATAAAAGAGTTTCCGATATATTTAATAATAACTACAAAAATGATATTTGCAAGATTAACAATTAGGGTGTTACAAAATTCATGATATTTTGAATAAGGTGTATTATTAACTTTTTTTCTAAATGTAAGCAAACTATTATAAATTAAAAATCCATTATTTAATAAAAAAATAATCTGTGAATGGATACATTTAATATTTAATATTCTTGGACTTATTGCATGGGTGGTCCTATCAACTACAGGTTGTAGCATTTTTATCTCTTGTACCTAACCATATATGTAAAATAATCATATTAACATTCAGTAATATTTATAACAATTTTACTATTGTCATAAATATTACCTCAAAATTCCTTCATAATTCACCGTGAACATGTTCGAATCTCAATAAATATGGTTTTGTTTTGATGGTGATATTGGATATTTAAATAAATATACCTAATGGGGACACAATCAACCATTATAATTTTATAATACAAAAAAATATCGCTGCACAGATACTAGGACGTTTTATTTACGAGGCCGTGTGACAGACGACCTTATAACATATCATTACTGCGTTACAATGGAGGTTTATTTTTCTATTAATATAGTCTATAAGCGTTATCTAGTCACCGAGAGATGTATAGGTATACACTTCGAGGTTAAGTTTCAATTTTATTATCATATACCTGTGCCTGCGACTTCGTTCGCGTGCACGTAAAATTATTTAACCTTGCTCTCCCATTCGAATTACAATAACTTTTCATAGAGTTAACCGATGTTAATGTAACAAAGACTAGATGTTACTCAAGGATATGTTTTATGACTTTCTTGGTTTTTGTAATGATGCGCACACACAAACAGACAGACAGACATTTCTAAAAATGATATAAATGATTTTTATTACTTATTCTCAGTCACATTATTTTTATTTTCACGAACGAATGACTTGAAAAGTATTTAAAATTCGATCTCAGAGTAAATGGTGGTAGGGCTTTTCTGATGCCCGCCTGGCTAGCTAACACCCTCAAGTTGAAAATGTGCCGCCAAATACCATTAGATGTGTTCCGGCAGTGACGCTTGAGAGCCAGTCCCTGCTATAAAGACCGATAACGGTAAACCTGCGATTACTCTGTTGTTGTGGGTGTCCATTGGCGGCGGTGATCACTTACCATCAGGTGAGACGCTTACTCGTTTGCCGCCCATTCCATAAAAAATAAAACAAATGGCCATTTACGTAGTTCGTTGTGAGTTGTACACAACAACGATGTGAAATTTTGATTCATTTAATATAAATTCTGAAAATCACATAGTAAGTGATGGATTACTCGAGTCCACTACAAAAGGGTTAATTATGATTGACGTCGTCCTAATTCAAATACTTCGTAAATAAATACATGAATTTATTTATGTTTGCGATTTAAATATTTAACTTGACAGCAGATATAATTGTAAGACAGAGTTTCCTATACTTTTGTAAGCTACAAAAAAGTTAACAAATATCTCTAGTAATACGGACTTATAGATTAATTCATGCAGAATTAATAACAAATAAAAGAGAAAGAGAGAGCAATCCCGAATGTAGTTCAGAAGTAATGTTTGTAATAACGAAATTTTTGAGCAGCAAAGATAATATGATAATATCGGATGTTATTTGGCTACAGAACATGGTAAACTATATCACTAATATTTGTGGATTCTTCGGAACCCAGTTTAGATTTTATTATTAACGTTTATAAATAATCTGTATCTTTTTTTTTCTTTTGTTGACGTTATCGTATGAATTTATACCGTTTAACAAAAGATATTGTGAACAGTTCATATGATTTTTATGTTACTTTATGATGTTCCTCATTGTCTATTAGTGTATGATTTAATTTGTTTTTCTTACACATATCAATCTACTATATATTATATTTGTGTTAGAACATAATAGCTTAATAAATAATTCTCTTACTATTAAGAAACTAGGCAATGAGTAGACCGGATCAAAGACCGTGCTAAATGGCGTAGCTACATCAAAGAACGATGATGTCTGATTTCATTAATTAAAAGATAAACGTATCAGGCATAAGCAGCGGGTATCAAATCTCCGTCCACCTGAATGTGCCACGTAATAAATGTCACGGATAAAAAAAATATTTATACAATATTTATCTTCATTTTCACGTAGACAGATTTTTTGTAAGACTTCAAAGTAAGCTCGGTCGCCCTGATATGTCTCTATCTATATATGTATTTTATAGATAATCAATAAACGTTAGCATATTAATGGAATAGCTTTTCAAGACAAGTGTCACTTTGAAAATAAAAACTTATAGAAATGTATATTACTTTTATTAAACAATTCGTTGCGCGATTAATTACATCCATATCGAATCGGACCCGTAGCAATTCTTACTGAAAACGTTATCGCTCACGACATTTTTCTGTAGTTTATATATAATAATGCGAATAAATTACTATTTATTAAACATTTTCATCTTTATGTATGTTGTAATACAGTTTCGTTTTGTACTGTGGTAGTAGATAACGGTTGTGACGTTTGTCTAAGTTTCCGGTAGTAAGCGAGGCGACTCGACGCGACGTGGAGCGGGCGCCCGCATACCGTTGAACAATTCACATCATAAACACCTTCCCTATTGATTCAAATGACCTTCTTATTAATACTGTTGATTAAAATATTATGTTGGTTAACGGTTTTAATTTAAGTATGACTATTTAATGGAAATTATAATCTATATTATAAAGCGGAAAAAAATGTTTGTTTGAACGAACTAAGTTTGAAGTGGAAGGAACTATAGTCAGTTTTCAGAAAGTAGTTTTGTTATTGATAGCACAATAATTGACGAAGGCTGTAGGCTATTTAACATAATTTTATCATCAATAGGAGTAAAGCTGTATTGAAAAAGGTTACAAAAACGGGCAACTATCATGAAATAATTTTTAGTTCCACGCGAACTAATTCGCAGGCACAGCTATTATTCTGTAGTTACATATTTGTTGGTTTTATAACGCTTGCATTATATCTAAATGTTTCATTTATAAGGTTTTTATAAATTTAACTGAAGATTTATAAAACGTATTGTCATCATTAGTTATTTGACCACTGTTTAAAGTATGTTTAAATAGATATTACTGAACACCATTTATTATTATTATAGGTTTAAGGTTCGGTCACAATCTCACCTGATGTTAAGTGACGATGTCACTTAAGATAGTTTTAGGAAGATTCGGTTACAAGTACGGTTGTTCGAACACACCTATAGGTGTTTCGTGATTCATTTTCAAGTTGCTAGGTACGTGGACATACCTAAACCCATTTTATGTTTTCATCCATTTACTTTCTTCAACAAAAAATTCAGAAGCGTTGTAGAATTTGACCTCACTACAATCGAGAGGACCTAATAAATGCTACAACTGATCCGTTACTGCTCAAAGTGTAGCATATAAATATAATTGTTCCGTTAGGAAATTAATTAAAGTGATAATTTCATTTCGCTTTTTGCTTAGTTTTTGGAGAAACGTCTGAATACTATTATGATGGTTTGTGTTAGTTTCCTGCTTCTTTAAAGCCTCACCTTCCATAAGTGTAGCAGTCAAATTCCGCGGACGTTACTATAATTTTTTTTAATACTTTATAAGTTTGGAATTATGGCTACAACCTCACCTGATCTCAAGTGATAATGTGGCCCAAGATGGTGGACGCGCTAAGCCGGTTGGAGAGATTGGCTCACAAGTGCAACTGCTGTTACACACCTATTTTAACTTGATGGTGGTAGCTATCCAGGTGGGCACTAGAAAAAGCTAAAACCTTGCTATGGGTTCATCACGAGTTTGCATTCACAGAAAGCTTAGGCTTATTGCAGGTATCGGACTAACATCCATTGGCACGAAATCCGTGCATAATATCAACTTATGTATCATCGCTTCCAAAAGTAATCTAGACAAGGTGCTATAGGTCTGTACTGATAACGGGTATATTTCCAGTCAACTAGATATAATAATTACCAGCCAGCATAACTTGAATTGACGTAAATCTTCGTTTATCTGGCCTCGTTATTGACCTGCATGAGACTTATCATCGCATGGATCATTATGCATAGAGAATTTACTTAGGTTTACGCTGGTTTTTACACAGACAACAACCTTTTTAACATGTTCCCAATAACTCTTGAACTTGGCAACCGAAAGCCGATTTGATGTCGACATTAAATACTAGGAAAAGCAACTTTGTTTACCTTATTAGATTAGAGCTATTTTAAAATTTAGTTGGTTTTACTGATGACGAAAGTATTTAATAAGAGTAATGAATAATATTTCTTATAAATAATTATTATTCTGTTTGAGTAAGTAAAAGTAAGAAATGATTTGACAAAGGTTTGATCCAATGTTTTCATCGTGCGACAAACATGTATTACATGGAATGCAAATTATAGTTTGCACTAAGGTTAATATTGTATGACAAAAACGTCTCCTGTAATTAGATAACGTTCCGCGCACAAGCTTCGGACGAAGCGGCGAAACGTCATAGAGATATTATTTAAATTGAGCTGTAATGGAATTTCTAGGTCAAAGTGAATAAATAGGTGTACATAATATTTAACAAAGAACCCTGCCTTAAACCAGGACTTTGATTACTTAGAATTTTTAAAGACATTCTTGAATGATGATGGTATTCACTGGTAGATAATCGGTATCTTTTGCATACGCTACTTTTTAACTAGGTGTATGAAATACCTGCCTGAAAAAAAAGCTGTCCTTAGTCTATGGCAACATGGAGGTTTGAAGTGTAGCCGTGGTTCTTTTTAGTGGATAGTTTGAAGGTGTTTATCATCCGAGGAGTTTTGCCAAATGCCCCTCTCGTCTTGGTCTTTAAGAGTAAGAGTAAGTTCATAAACGGATTTTATACTAGGTTAATACAAAAAAAGTGTACCATATACAGCGTAAAGACCATTTAACACCGCTCGATTTAACGACGAACTCCGTAACACATCGAAATTTTTAATTTTGGTTGGTTTGCCTTATTGTCGGTACAACGATACCTTATCTCCATTGAACGAAAACTTACATTAAAGTTGTGTAGTCTCTAAGTGCCACGGTAAACGCTACCACTGAGCTATTATCGCTTCTATAGCAATGGTTGTTACAAACATAGTAATATATCAATAAACGCGGAAGTAGGACATTGTGTTATTTTTTACCGGACGCGTAACAGACATTGTACAGTGATTTGCATCGTCAAAAGTATAACGTAAAACGATTCTTTTTTTATCAATGAAACTAGTAATAATTACGAATTAACTGTGATCCCATGAACTTTAGAAGTTTTATTTTATAGTTCCGACAATATCGCATTACACAGGAAGGCATTTTCTGTTGTTTTTTGGTACTTGATATGTCAATCAATGCACAGCTTACTACCTTGAATGCCGACGTCATACTGAGAATTGAGTGTGCCATTTGACACAAAATCAGCGAGCCGCTTTAGTAGTCTAATATGCCTTATCTACATTTTTTACTTATAATATCATTCGTTGCAACATTAAAAAGTTGAGAATTTATGCCAATGTACTGTCTTAATGAAATTAGTAAAAATAAAGTAGGTACGTAGTTACTCATGAAATAATAAAATTTATAATAATTTAAATACAATATGATTATTCACGATTTCATTGCTCAGGTGTCGCAGATGTAACATCTCGTTTATTCTGATATTTCTGACTAATCGGTGACTGGTCTATTTGCTTGCACACACAAATCACTTACTCATACAAAATATGGTATACCGAATTATAAATGCAAACATAAAGAATATCAGGTCACCTTAAATCGAGTAATTTGTAGTTCGAATTATAATAATATCATCATGCTATTGCGATCTTAAACACAAGTATGCATATTTATTGTTAGAATTCAATAAAGTAAAGTTACTATGGATTTGAGATTTCGGATTTAAGTTTTGGTATGAATATAATAGGAGTGTATGTTGTTAGTTTCAGATGTAAATACAGATATGAAATTATTTCAGGTATGAATAGTTTCGGATAATTACAGTGACAAACATAACATCTTTCAAAGTCTTTTCAATTTGAAGTATATTAGGTTCAGCTTAGTTTGATTGATTAATGTTGAACTATATTTGAACTAATACACGTGAACAATATTTGATTACTTAATTATGAATCACTATTATTTTTTAGAATACGCTTTGGTCTCGTTTTATTTAATTTTTTTCTAAATATAATAAAATATTTGTAATCATTACGGATTTGATTTTGGACATCTTATAGTTATATTAAGGTTATGAAGTTTCTCCGTATCAAGGTCCATACTTACGGTTTAAGTATAATAATATATGACGTAATGATGGCTCAGTTGGTAGTGTGTACGGACGCCGCGTTAATGAACGTGAGTTCGAATCCACCTGCGAGTAGCCTGAACTTTCGGTGAAGGAAAACATCGTAATGAGACCATAGTATTATGGTAGGGCTTTTTCCAATGCGCCTGCCTGGCTAACTACCACACTCAAGCTGAAAAACTACCGCTAAATACTTATAGGTGTATTCCGACAGTTGCACTTGAGAGCCAGCACTTTCACTAGGCTTAGCGTGTCCACCATCTTGGGCCACATCGTCGCTTGACATCAGGTGAGATTGTGGCTATAACGCTTAACCCAGGGGTTCCCAAAGTGTGCGCCGTAGAGAGTGAAGAAGGGCGCCGTGAAGCGATTCTCTTTACCATTATCATACCATCATTGTACCTATCTATTTCGACCAGTTAGATAGGTTAGGGCGCCGCGACAAAATAGTAAACACATACTGTTCGCTACGAACTGAAAAATATTGAGCACCCTAGCTTAATCTATAAAGTAATAAAGTATAAATCAAATGAAATATAGATTGGTACGATTGAATGAGTTAGAGATGTATATGCGTAGGACTAATGAGTGAACTGATGAAGCGAAGTTATGTAAGACGACACCGGTGGTATCACGGTGCACCGGTGGGTCTTCGCGAAGTCATATGAACATTATAATCGCGTTCCGATATTGCGATCACTGCAAGCTGTCCTTAATTAAACGACGCGTTGGCTGCGGCCACACTTTGAACACAAAGACAGTGGTGTACTGAAAAATACATCATTACCTTACTATTTATTTGTTCGACATAATGCAGTCAAAATAAAAAAGTCATGGTGTATTCATCTGTGTAGCTGCAACGTTATAGAAGTAATAATAGGAACCGTGAGCTAAAGATGTCTATGTATTTATGAGCCCAATTATATATTAGCCAAGAAATGTGATGAAATATCACATGGATATTATTACTTCACAACGTAGACACCAATTAAGAACGGATTTCACGACTAGTTTTTTTTTATCGTTAAGGTTTAGCCTTATGACCATAATCTCATCTGATATTAAGTATCTTAAGTGTCGATGCGGCCCAAGTTGGTAGACACGCTAAACCTGTGTACGAACTGGCTCTCAAGTGCAGCTGCCGGAACACTCCTATTGGTATTTGGCGGCAGATTTTCAACTAGAGGGTAGTAGCTAGCCAGGCGGGCATTAGAAAAAGCCCTACCACCATGCTATGGTTTCCTCGCGATGTTTTCCTTCACCAAAAACTTAAGCTCATTGTAGATGGATTTGAACTCACGTCCCTTGACGCGGAGTCCGTACACACTACCACTGAGCTATCATTGTTTCATTTCACTTTTCATATTTAAACTGAAAAACGTACCATTATGTAGAGTATTAAGCAATTTCAAACGGTTTTAATAATTATGTAGAATTAAATAGAATCGTTGGAAAGTGTTTAAATAAGCACATACATATGGTTAAAAGGTGGCTATGATTAATAAATTTGCTGTTATGGTTATGTTTAGGTAAATTATAGTTACATAATATGAATGTACAGTTTATAAGTAGTATCTGCGCTCACGACTTCGCAAATTATACTTATAATTCTCGGTAACAGTACTCTGTTTTCTAAATGAAAAGTACCACAATATATTCCATTTTTTTCTATTATGGTATTTGCATTTGTAGGCAGTTTCACCGAGGACAAATGAGAAGGACTTTATAAACAAAAAGCAGCAACCACACTCAGAAGAATTATTTGAGAATTATAAAAATAATTGTTCCGTGTAACGAGGCAACTGCTTTAACCACAAACTGACCGTGCAATCTACTATTCCTTATAATTTGACTATCATACCGATTAGCAGTTTCGGAGATTAGCGCATTTAAACAAACAAACAAAAACAACTGTTCTTCTTTCTTCTTCTTTAATGTATTAATGTAGATGAATATTGTACTTTATTAGCCAACTGTTCACTGAAGTCATGAGGCACAAAATCGAAGATTTATTAACCAAACTATAATATATTAATTTGGAAATTTACTTTAGCTATAAACTATGGTTGCTTTTACATAAAGTAGGTTACGATTATAAAAGCCAGTTTTAAGTTACCTTTTTTGGCCTTCAAACCTACTCATCGAACAAACAACCGAATATATGTATATGCGATTCATGTCTACAAATATAATTGAATGCCGGCTATTAAGGAAAATGTAACACGTGATAATGGTTTTCCCACCTTAAAAAAATTTGGTACATACTTCACACTATTGATTTTGCTCGACGTAATACAATGATTGATATGCAAAAGAATGTCCAGTGGAATGACAGACCGATTAAAACTTTAAAAAAATTGTTTGTAGTTAAAGCGAACAAATTTATAAACGAAGAAAACTTGAGGTTAATTAAATATATACTTTTTTAAATGATATCAATGAAGTAATATAAAACAAACACAATTATCCTCTAAAAGAGAAGTTAAATAAGAAGGTAACCGTAAAAGCATTATTAACAGAATAGTTTTAAGTAATGCAATATTTTGCAAATATAATATTAAAGTACTTATTGTAACTAAAAATTGAATCTTTAATCGATTGCACCAAGTTGACGGAACACAGTAATTGAACACTTGTTAGGAATGAAGATGTCTGGGTTATCGATTTGTGGGAACTTGATAGTTGTAAGTCAAGAATTTCCTTGCTTACACTGATATCATTGGATTATTTATCGTTACAGGGTGTTATAAAAGTATATGCTTCGATAGAATTTTATCAAATAATTAAAGTATAATTAATTAGTTACGAGTTATATCAACTGATCTACTAGTAGTTAAAAATTTCGATTTTTTAATCTCTAAATAATCCAAGCTAACATCTGATTTGTATTTAAAAATAAAAAAGTTGGTTTAATCGATCGCATATAATGAATTTGAAAGTAAATCTACGCTTGATGACAATTCAGTACAAACAAAAAAAAGCGAAAACTTATTGGTAGTAGTCATCGGCATAATTATGGATTATCATTATGGACTGCCCTTATGTGAGGTCACAAGGTTGTGTCACTATAAACCTGTCACATTGACAGATTTATTACCCTGTACCTTCAGTGTTTGTAGCCCAGTAGGTTCAAAGATCACTTACGATCACCAAGCTCTATTTAAGTGCTGTAAAGGTGAAGAAAATATAGTTTTTAATTTTTATTTTATTTTAATACTACTGCTCGTTAAGCAAAAAGAAAAAACACGTAATAAAGGAACAAATGTACTGAACTGTTTTTGCCTATTTATATGTATGATACTGCATAAAAATGCTATATTTTATTATTTACTCATACGACTTTTGTTATCTCTATGAACCATTACTCATCATCATGTTAATAACCTAAAAAACAAGATTTTAATATTTTTATACTGAAACTCATTACTGATGTAGTTCCTAGATATATACTATTTTTTTTAAGTTTGACATATTAGGTTCTTTACTCTTTGTTGGTATTTTGCTCGAACAAATTGTTTGCTACTATTGACTTTAAGTAAATAATATTTGACCAATAAAGTTTTTTAAGAAATTTAAAAAACATCGATCTAAACAATCTTAGATAACATTATTAGAGGCTTTAATATACCTTTAATAAATATTTAATAAACAATGTATATTTATACTAATATTATAAAGAGGAAAGATTTGTATTTTTGTTTGTAACGAATAAACTCTAGAACTACTGAACCGATTTGAAAAATTCTTTCACCATTAGAATGCTACATTAGCCATGAGTATCATTTATTTGTGAAAAATTTTAGTTCCACGCGCACTGAGTCGCGGACACAGGTAGTATGTAATATATTTAAAAAATCCTCACATAATAATATTACATTAAGTTCATGTAGATAAGTGTTAAAAGAGGTATAAAGAGATATGTCTTTGCTATTATCACACTCTTTTCAATGAATAAAACATAAATAAGAGCGATAAAAAAATCCCCGTTTCGTTTGTAAATTAATTATTTAGAGCTCGTATATCACATTAACAGCTTGTTGTCCACAAGCAATTTATATTATGACGTTTATTTCACATTACATAACGTGAACGTGAGTTCGAATGGGTTTGAGCCCTCGGTGAAGGAAAACATCGTGATGAAACCGTAGCATGGTGGTAGGGCTTTTTCTAATTGTGTTCCGGCATTTGCATTTGAGAGCCCGTCCCTTCACAGGTTTAGCGTGTCCACCATCTTGGGACTCTATGGGTGCTCTAAGGACTCTTGGGACGCTAAACTTATAACCTATAAAAAAAACTAAAGTAGAAGAGCCCAATGTATTCTCCTATTACATATTAATGGACACAGTCCCAAAATTATGATATAAAGAATTTAACACTGATTCATACCTTATATTGTTTTATTATGTTTTGATACTATAGTAGTAAGGGCGATGTGGTGATTAGATCGCATTAATGTTCATAAGGCTTCTCTGAAGACTACTTTCTTCAATATGATATCAGTTACAAAGTTTATTTATTTTCTTTAGAAACCTTTCGTTACCGAAAAATAAATAATATACCAACTTAAATAAGAATCAAGAATTTGAATAGGGCCCAATAGTTATGAAATTTATTGCGCATATATCTTATTAAAATATTATTATTAAAATTGTATTTTATAGAATTAGGTGTGAAATTGTGATTGTATTATATTCTTTAATAAACTTTCTAAGTATATTCCAAAATTAGGTAATGCAAGTTGTACTATTAAAAGTTAGTATAAGATGAATCGTTACGCGAATGATGTCTGAAAGTGATTCCATCTCTTTTCATTGAGTAACAGATATGACAAACGGTGAACGAAAGTTTATCTATATTAATACTAATATTATACACACGAAAGATTTGTATTATTATGTATAGATACGTATTTCAAAAATTATTTTTCTATGTTAGAATACTACATTAGCCCTCAGTAACATAGGCTATATAACATTTTTTCTGATGAAAATTAATAAATACAATTTTATACAATTTTAATTTTAGTTCCATCAGTATAAAAAAAACATGTTCTATGAGTTTTCTTGCTGTCTTTTCGACTACTAGGATGTTTTGCTGTCCTGTGGTAATTTCATGTTCTTATGTAATACAGTATTTTATGAAATAATTTTATGAAGTTGATGTGTATTATTATTTTAAACACCTACAGGTTAAAAATATCTGGACGAAGACAAATTACTACTTAGGCATGATTAAAAACGTTCCCGCGTAATTCAATCGTGGCTGCCTCACATAAACCTCTCGCTTAAAACCGCTTCCTTCGCATCAAATTAGGTGCCTTAATTATTTACTAGCACTAAAACGTACTGTTAAC
Organism: Actias luna; assembly: GCA_039707435.1. Lineage (NCBI taxonomy): Eukaryota > Metazoa > Arthropoda > Insecta > Lepidoptera > Saturniidae > Actias > Actias luna. The sequence continues at coordinate 5,872,323 of JAZHAC010000006.1, read as the reverse complement.
ACGTATACAACATAACTTGGAACACCTTTACCCTCGTTTGTGAGGTAAACTGTACGCTAGAGGGTACGAAATAAAGGCTGTTCACGGATCGAATGAGGCTAGTCATTTTCTTGCACTAAATTGGCGAAGGAAATAAAAGATGTGCCCCAGAATACTCTGACGGGCAGGTGTGTTTTCCTTTGCGAATAAATAATTTCTTTCGTTAATTTTGTATAAGTATCTACCCAAATTTACTTAAATGTTCAAGAAAAACAAAATTACGGCTGGCAGAATAACTGTATTAATATTATGAACCGGAAATGTTTGTTTGATCGTGCTAATCTTTGTAAGTACCAATCGGACTTTGAAAATTATTTTTGTATTTGATAGAGCAATCATTGAGGAAGGCTTTATTAGGCTATTTTGAACAGCACGATGCCGCCAATAAGCTGTATTAAAAAAAGTTACAAAAGCGGACAAAAATATTCAAATAAAATGTTAGTGTAACGTGACACGAGTTGGGGGCACAGCTAGTGTGATATTATATAAAATGTGAAGTTGAAAACTTATCATAGTGGCACGTTTAGGTGTTTTGCGTTTTGTATATCCAATAATTTAATCAAGCGGGTGGGTTCAATTTGTATTCGATTGGTCGCGATCACTGTATATATGGTGATGAATCTATTATTGTGACTCCCTTTTTGTTTTTTAAGCCAGCATCTATACAGCTACTGGGAGGATTTATTTATTTCATTTATTAAGGAATACATAACAGATTATAAACTATTACCGAATGTTATGTTTTTGGCTGGTTTTTTTATCCAATTTGAGTACGCACAACAAGTTCAGTTGGTTGTAGTATTTTACATTATATAAAATAACTTCACTGTTTCTAAATAAAAAGTGAAATTTTTAATTTATATCGAAATATATTTATATTCAAATGAATTTTATCTATAGCTTCTCAGTATTGTACGCGGTTATGACAGTGATAACTCCCAACAAATTGCTGCTCGTTCCATGATACCGTTGTTTTAGGACTGTACTGTGTTTACTGTCAGGTATAACGCTGTTACTTTGTTATATACTTTTACAAAAAAAAAAAAAAATATATATATATTATTTAAATTATTTTAAAGATTATCCGTTAATGTTAACTTGGTACTTAGTAGGTATTTCTTTGATAAATATTAAATATAAAAAATGACTCACATAAAATGATAATAATTTTTTTCATCGTTTGTGTCAAGTAGCATTGTAATTAATTTAGGCCCCAGTATTTATTTTTTACAGTCCGAGAATCACAATCTCATTTTTAAATTACTAATTTCAACCTGTACTATCAACTTTGTATTAACCTTAAAAGTTATAGCACGTAGGTTTTATGTGATCTATTCATGGTGACTTTTTAGTGTTACCATCAAAACCGCCATATAAATCAGGACTATAACATGCTCAGTAGAAATTATAATTGTACTATCCTCGTATTTATAATTCTAGTGAGATTATAAATTTCATTGCGGCACATTGCGCTGTATGAATGCACTATGCACTATGTTTCTTTAGCCTTTTATGTCGCCATTTATCTATACATATAAAATTATATCAAGTAATATCTTCATTACTTAAAATATTAGTAACCAGTATAGGTCGAATATTAGGTTGTTCGATTAAGTAAATTGATGGTTACGTAAATTAGGTAGATGTAAATAAAACTTTCAGATATTCGCTTCGTAATACGCAGGCTATACACAGTTAATCACACTTAGACTGTAAGAAACTCTGTATAAAACCTTCTATATCATTCTCTTGCACGTTATATCTTATAAATATATCTGGTCTCACTTTTTACTGTCGCTATTCGGTTTCATCGTGTTTCAAATCACAACGATACTAAAGAAGTATTTATTTCAAAATGTATTGCAAATTACATTTATTAAAAAATAATTTTAAATTGTTTTAGTATTCGACTAAGCTTGTTGAAGTTTGTCCCAGTGAATTGGAGGTTATGGTAAACCTATCTCAGCATCATATTCACCAGTGCCGGCATTCATATTTAACGATTTTACGACTTGAGCAATTCACCGATGGCATTCGCCTATAACTGCTGGTTACGCTCAATAAAATAATCATTTATTGCGCACGTACGATGTGCTAAATATTTTTTTTGTATTTCCCGAAGCATATTTAAAAAAAGATTACATGCTTGTATTGTATATTTACATTGTGTGCATAATATTTATTACTTATAACTACATTATTATTGTTAGGCGATAAACAAGAATTGACTATATAATTATTTTAATTGTTTTTCTAATTTTTTGTTGTACATCGTAATAATACGAATGTATCACCAATGTATAGTCAGTTTTAAAGTAACTTTAGAACGCTTTAGAAGCTGTTTGGTTGAAATTGATTTAGTATTATTATTGTCACTCTTTTCCTTATGTCACCTTGCCTTAAATATCTATATTAATATTATTATAAAGAGAAAAACTTTCTTTGAACGCGCTAATCTTAGAAACTGCCAGTTGGTTTTCAAAATATCGTTTGTTTAATTAATAGGGCTATTATTGAGAAAGGCTTTAAGCTCATCAATAAAAGGCATCACGCTACCACAAATAGGAGTACAGCTGTATTGAAAAAGTTACAAAAACATACTTCATTTATCATAATACTTTATTTTTTTTTATTCATGTCTACTTATCAATCTCTCACTTTTTTATAGTTTAGGTTTAGCGTTTTGGCCACAAGGTCACCTGACGTTAAGTGACGATGTAGCCTAAGGTGGTGGATAAGCTAAGGCTAGTGGAGGGACTAATTCTCAAGTGCAACTGCCGGAACACACCAATACGTAATTTGAGGCAAACTTTCAACTTAAATTGTCTCTTGACAAATTTTAAATTTGACGAATTGGTAATCATTGATTGATCGAATAAAGATAAACATATTAACTTAAAATATGATTTATCATACTACTTTTTCAGTTTTTCTTTCATTTTCATACATGCCTAATTGTTAATCTCACTTTTCTTCATTACTTAGGCAATTAGTGAATTTCCTGTCCTTTGTTGTTAATTTAATGTTTTAGTAATCGCAAATTATGTTAGTGTGTGGTCAACGCTATATCATTATTTACATTGTTCATTTACGTCTAAATGAAGTACTCAAGTATTTCGAAATGTCACATCTTATTATCGGATCGCGCAAACGGCAAATACTATTAATGTATGTATTCGTTGTCATCGAGACACAAGTATGGTGTTGTTAAACATAGCGCCAGTACCACTGTAAGTTTGCACAAGTACTCAGTCACCGCCCATACTAACCTTTAAGGTCTGATGAAAATCCCGAACGGTTTATGGCTGTTTTACTATTTGGTTTTTCATATTTGCTATTTAATTTGTAATTCTTGATGTTTTTTAATCGGTATTATCTTTACTATAATATTATAAGTGCGTAGGTGAGTTTGTTTGTTTGTTACGTTTTCATGCCTAACCCGCAGAAACCATTATTATGAATTTTGGTATAGAGATGGACAGGGTCCAGAAGACGGTGATAAGCTGCTTTTTTTTTTTAACTTTTTATAGTGTTATATATTTATATGTAATGATATTAATAACTAATTTTGAATTTTGGGTTAGTTTATATCTACCAGTATATGACCGAGGTTCTGTAACAAATAATTTAATAGTATGTGATAGAATAATTATTTCAGAATGTCAGATTTAATTCTATTATTATATTCAGAATTAGTTTACAAAAATCAATATTAATGCGAGCGGATAAAACTGGTTATAAATATTACTTGAAAAGCGTGAATAATTTAGTAATCGATGTTTACGAGAAGTTTGAACATTCAGCCATAATGTTACGGCTCAATAATATTTGTCTAAATTCATAAAGATTCTACTAGTCACAGTAATATTTATGCAGTATGTATATTGAGATGGATAGTATCATCAAATCTGAATATATGAGAAATACAGCAGCAGCGAAACTGTCTTCCTCTCGTTGTAGAAAAATATTAAATTACATTTTAAGCTCTTTCCTACTGGGGCAGGAAATCAAATCGATATTTTATTTTTAATGTGGTAAGTGTATTTTCTACATTTCTAAACGCGTAGATCTAGACATCGATCGATTCAATGTCAAAATTTCACAGACAAGGTCAGGTAATGCGACATTATAAAAAAGAATTGATTAATCCTTCGACCCCTTTTTGATTCCATTAGGCTTATTGTATGCAAATAATTTTAATTTAACACTTGAACGATGAGGATATTTTACGAGACTTACGGGTCGTTTTTAAAATACGTTTGAACTAATGAAGGAGGGGTCGCTTATTATGACAAAATGTGACATAGGAGGGAACGGGGAAAAGTGACGTTCGCAGCTCATAAAACAATTTTGGAAATTTTACATTTTATTACAGATATTTCACTATCGCAAGCAAGATATATTTAAAAATATTGAAATTTGTGTAGTGATATTAATTACCATATATCATGTACTGGTGGAGAAGTCTATCATCTGTGACGTAATATTGATGAGGGGCTCACAGAAAATGCGAAAGAATTTGACGAAGGGGTGGGGGTCAAAATAAATTAAAAAATAGTTTGACGTATTTTATGAATAGCCCTAATGTACTAATAGTGTTTGTTTGTTAACTCGGGTGTAAAACTAATTATTCATTATCTTTTTTCTTACTATTTACGTGTCCTAATTAAAACATTTGTTATATAATCAAACAAAGGGTAAAATACGGCGCGCGTATGCGATACTATTGATTTACATGTATGGTGTTAGCAAACGTCTTAGCGGTACAATGTATGCTTAAACTTAAAAAAGACACCGCTATACAAAATTTAAAGGTTCAAAGTGAAAGAAGTCAGGCGATTTGTTTACATTCGTATGCTTGAATTTGTTTGTAGTATTATTATGTGAAAGTTAAATATCTTATACTTGCATGCTGGTAAATGAAAATAGCATTAATCTTACCTTTGTATGCAGTTAAGGTTAGGTTTGCTTTCTATATTCCGAAAACACTTGCACTTGCACAGTTGCACTTGAGAGCCAATCCCTCTACTAGGCTTAGCGTTCCCACTATCTTTGGCCATATTGCCACTTAACATCAGATGAGATTGTGGCCATAACGCTAAACCTTAACTAGGCAACTTTTTCACAATTTTAATTTTCCTAATATTTTATAGCCTCGCCAGTACATTTTTCACATATCAAAATAACTAAGAAGTTATTGAGTAATTGTATCCTACATAATATTTCTTATTATAATATTATGTAAAGATATTAAAATATTCCTTGGTTACCCAGATAGAACAAAAAGAACACGCCTCTCTGTATGCTTGTTAAATTTTATAAGAACCATTTGCCAGGCTACCTGACAAATGACAAGTAAAGAAGAAATTAACTTTCGGTGCACACAGTCTTTATATTAAGTTTTCTTAGAAATACAATCGTATTTAGGGGTTTCCGTTGCGTTACTTTTTATATTATGATAGAAATTTTATTATTGCTATTTTTTGTGTATTTACTTATAGTTAATTATTATATTCACGTGATAAATAAACTAGAAATTATATAACTGGCTGTAGTACTTCATGTAATTAGTTGTTTAATAAATATACCGAGATTAAATATTATTATGTGTGGATATTTACTGTAAAATTAACAAACTAAGCTGTATGTTACATTTAAACATTTTTGTTTATAGATATAATTATAACTAAAGTACAACAATGTAATATAATTAAGTTGGAGCGCTACATTATTAGGCTACGATTAATAAGCCATGTCGGATAATTGCTATAATTTGACAGGTATAAGAGTACTTCTACTTCGAAGTTCTTGAAAGAGCTAAATGAGACATTATTGTTATAAAAACGAAATTAACGAAAATATCAAGTTCGTGACTTACTCGGAGCAAAATGAATGCGGCCGCATTAAATATAATTAATTAAAGCCAACATAAGAGCGAAGACTGGATGAATAGCTGAATATTTTTTAAAGAGCTTTCGGCGCACGAGTCGCGGCGCCAGTGATGTCGCGTGATTAATTAATATCAAAGTGCCATTTTGGATTGTTTGTTCGGGGTTTCATTTTTACAGTTACCTTAAAGCTTAGACCGAGCTTGGCTCATACAATATAATAAATTATGACAAATATTAAATACGAATTTCTTTGTGTGTAGAATATATTTGTGAGTCAAAAATATTGTTTTTATGATTTTTAATATTAGTACCAGCTTTGTCCGTATCACTGTTCGCGTAAGACTAAAAATTATTTCATTATTTTTGCTCGTTTTTGTAACTTTCTTCAATATAACTTTGCTCCTATTGATGATAATGTGATGTTGATCAATGATTACTTTATGGATACAAAAAAATATACAACTACAAAAAATACAACAAATATACAAACTAACATTTCCGCTTTATAATATTAATGTAGATATACAATGGGTAGTTACTCGGAACGAGACAAGAAATAAATATGATATGCTGACTGTTACACTTGTCGCTTTCATTCACCTTCATCTTATAGTCACGATTTTTAAATGGTGTCCATTTTTTTTGCAGTTCTACCACACATTAATGATTTTGCAGTTAGATCGATTGAACTCATAAATGTTGATAGATAATGAATTAATTTTAAGATTTACAATGAGTATTCTTTATTATAAAATAAAACCTTACTGCTATAAAAATGAAAATAGTGCACCATGTTAATTAAAACTGAAAATAACTTAATTCAATCATATTTTTAAAATGTACCAAGAAAATTATTTTTGTCGATAAATACAGACAATATATCGGTCAGGTTCCCACGTCAATCATCGCATATTAGTATCACAGAATAACAAAAATGCAGACAGGACAGTTAAAATGCTTAAAATATATATTTGGACCATGTATATGATACCGCAACAAAAGTTTTCGTGAAAGACTTTAAATTTGCATACTTGTGTGTATATACTTCATGAGTCATTTTATTAAAAATACACTGAGATAAGTGCCGAGGTATTGTTTTAACATAATGCATAATGACTTGTATATTCTCATTTAAATATAATTATTTATTTGGTTTAAAAAAACTTAATTTATATTTACTAGCAGTGCCCGCGAGTTCGTTTGCGTTATTATTGATTTTACTAAGCAAATCGGATGACGCAATAAAAAATTTCATACAAAGTTTATCCCTCTCTTGTCCCCACTTCCTCTTAGTTTTTCGCGAGAAATAGTAGCCTATCTCCGTCTCCAAGGTCCCATCCATCTTTATATCAAATATCATCACAAACGATTAATTGGTTTAGGCATGAAAACGTAACAAACACACTTCGCATTTATATGGATAAATTTACTTTCAAATACGAATCACGTAAAATTTTATTTGCTGGATTAACGCCAATACCTCTGTTAGTGAAAACTAGTTTAGTTAAAAATATAGAACATTATTATCATCATATATTGTAGATATGTATATAATTTTAAACTTATATCTTGTATGTCACAAGCAAATGATACTGTGACTCAACGATTCTCAGAATAGAACCAAAGATTTTTAACAATTTAAAGGATTGTTTAGTCAGTTTTTAAAAAGCTTATTTTAAATATTAATTTCGTTTTCCTTTACCACGTAAAGTATTGAAGCTTTTCGGATATAAAATAAAACATCATAAACTCATCAGTTTAATCCATCATATTAACGCTTTGTCATTATTTATATTTAATATTATTATAAACCGGAAAAATATGTTTGTTTGTTTTAACGCGCTGATCTTAGCAACTGTTAGTCGGATTTCGACATTATTTTTGTATTTAGTAGAGCAATAATTGAGGAAGGTTTTACGCTATTTAATATCACGCTACCACCAATAGAAGCAGAGGCATACTGAAAAAAGTAACCAAACCGGGCAAAAATTCTTATATAAAATGTTAGTTCCACTCAAAGTCACAAACACAGCTAGTATAATATACAACGTAAATTTAATTTAACGCCACTCAATTTAACCACAAACTCTTTAAAACGTCGAAATTACATGACTATGCTTGATTTATCTTATTGTACAATTGTCTATACAACTTTATCTTCCCTATATTTAACAGCGACTCTCAATCACGTTACGATTTTCAGTTCCTTTTTCATACTTTATAAGCTAAGCGTTATGGCCACAATCTCATCTGATGTTAGGTGACGATGTGCCTCAAGATGGTGAACACGCCAAGCCTAATGGAGAGACTGGCACTCAAGTGCAACTGCTGAAACGTTTCTTTGGCACCAAATTTTCCTTAATCCAATGCTCAGGCTGATTGGAGGGATTTCAGCTGAGCCATCATCTCCTCATTGTTAGTGTCGCTATGTGGGCGTTGTAAAAGCAATTCCGCTTCAGTCCGAAATGGGTATTTTTAAGTAAGTACATCAAATTGTAGTGTTCGGAAGTTAAAAATCCCTCATATAGACTTTACACTGCACTTTCACACGAATAATAATTCTGTCTGTTATTTAGTTTTTCGCTACTTCAAAGTCTTGAAAGCATAATTAGCAAGTTCTGTATAAGCAATTTGAGTTCTGTTAATAATTGTTAGTTTATAGATCAAATAATATATTAACAGTGTCTTTTAGATACTTAAACTGTAAAATCTAACATTGATATGAAATAGTGATGGTTTTATCTACGTTATCAATTATGTACTATTATGGCAAAGGTACGGTTCCAGGTATTTCATGTTGAATGTGGGTATGAATGTACCTGTAAATTCCAAGATTCTAATAGTTATCGATAACGTACAGTTATCAAAGGGTTGGACGATTGCACCATATAAACCATTACCATATAAATATTATAAAGGCTAATTTAATATTATAAAGCGTTTCTTTGGTTGAACGCAATAATCTTAAGAACTACTAGTCAAATTTCAAAAATTCTATTTGTATTCGATAGAGCAATAATTAATGAAGGCTTTAGACTATTTAACATCACGATAAGCAAATCAGTATTGATAAAAGTTACAGAAACGGGCAAAAATTATTAAATATTTTGTAGTTCACGCGAAAGATGTCGCGGGCACGGCTATATTAAATAAAATATACTTGACATGTACTGCTAGTGTTGGGTCCGAGTTATGTTCTTTGTACTTGGATAAGAATTAAAAGATAAAGTTGTAAATAGTTTCTATTTTCTACGTCTATTGTGTTAGAATAACGTAGGAATTCTGAGGTGTATTCATAAGCCTAAAAGTGAAATTATACAAATTATGTCGTAAATAGAAGTAGGTACCCAAAAACGCAGTACGATAATTTGCGGTAGGGGTTTCACGTCTATTTTCGATAGATTTATCCTCCTTTACTGATTATCATATTGTTATATAACGTATGGTAATATTTAACAGCAATAGTAATAAACTAAATTAAAATAACCCTTTCTTTGTTATCTCGATGCGGCGCGTTGTATGCGATATAATTGTGAAACGACTTGAATGACGAGATTTTCATTTCTTAGTTACCTTATATGAATAACGTAGTTAGATGAATATATTCCTCTTTTTTATTATGGTGTCTGTCTATGATGGCAATTTTGACAATATCAGGTAAGAATGCAAGTAGCCATACAGGTAACGAAGGCAAAGTAACCCCTGCGTTTTGCCTCTTGTAGTTTTTTTAGTGTAGTATATTTTGAAGCGATGATCGCTTAGTTGGTAGTATGTACAGATGCCGCGTCAAGGGACTAGGATTCAAATCTACCTACAATGAGCTTGAGCTTTCGGTGAAAGAAAACTAGGGCTTTTTCTATTGCCCGTGTGGCTAGCTACAATCATCAAGGTGAAAATATGGAGTCAAATACCTATAGGTATACGTGTGTAGTTGCACTTGAATGCGAGTCCCAGTTTAGCTTGTTCACCACGATGAGTCACACCGTCAGTTGATATCAGGTGAGACTGTGGTCATAACGATAAACTTTAGCTACAAAAAACACGAACATTCTGTCGTTTTACACTGAGTAGGTTACGAGATTGGAGTGTAGAATTTATTAGGTGGGAAGCACTATCAAATAGTCACTAATACATCAGGACATTCCCACATTTCCGCTTAATATCAATGACCGGAAACCGCTTTTGCACTACTTGGAGCACATCTGTCATAACTGGCTCGGGCATATTACGAGATGGACTACCATGGTATCTTACTTACATGAAAAAAAATCGTTCTTGCCACGTGTTATAACCTTAGTGCTTATAATAGATGATTTTAAGTTACCGTTGTCTTGAAAAGCAGGTTACTGCTAGTATTCATATCGCGAAGTAGTTTGCTACCGTTTAATAGCGGTCGATTTCATTACAAATTACAGTAATTACTTATCTCTACCCTCCGTTAGGATACAAGCGACGAAGGCTGTTTGGCCTCGCACGCCATCGTCCTTATATTACATCCACTTTAGCCAATTAATAATACTTCTTGGAACAGAACTTGTGATACAATGGTATCAAGTTTTACTACAGGCACTAGACGTTGCAGGATTTATCTTCACCCATGACTGAGTTTTGTGTGTTGGTCATAATGGCCGTATATCTTTATTATCTAACTAGCTTTTGCCTGCGACTTTGTCTGTATTGAATAATTACTTTGGTCAGCATTAAACATTTTTTAGGATACATCTTTTGCAAATAATATACATAGTAACTTTCATCTCCAATTTCATCACCACGAAGATCAAAATGTCAAAAACGCGGGTACAAATATTTATTTATTTCGTATCAAGTGCCTAAATACAAAGTTTCATGGTTTTATCTTCGTCAGTAACGAACTTCCATACAAATTATAATATTCTATTTTAACTCCTTTAAGCCTATGTCCTTTCGCAAAGTCTAGTCTATCTTTGTACCATATTCATCAAAATCGGATAAGTGGTTTAGGGTTAAAAGCGTAACAAACAGAAAGCCAGACAGAGTTTCGCATTTATAATATTATTAAGTAAATGAAATTTAAGCATGTTGGAAAGTGTCAGGTTTAACGTTTCACATAACATTAATAAAGGAAATGGCTCGTAAATAATAATCAATAAAAAAAAGAAAGAATAATAATGGGCTACATACGAATGTTACTCACGTGGCATGTATATAAAGTATGAATAAAAACTAGAGGAGCTTATTTACAACTCGCTCCTCCAGTATTAGAAGCCAATTATATCTCATTTCCACGCCCATTTGCACCATATGTAGACGTAAGTGTCGATCAAGAGAATTACATTTCCAGTTTATAATGCCCGATATTATTTCCATCACATCGCTATGTAATAAGACCTCTACTGGAAAACTAGTTTATAATGAAAAATTACTTAACTCGTTTCAAACTAAGACTTTTTCGTAATTGTACTTATATTTGGCTGTATCAACATATGTTTTTGTCATCTGTACCTACTACTGTGAGGAGATTCAAGGTAGACGATTAATCAAGCAAGAACACTACGCTAGCAGTGCTTAATAGAGTTATGACGAGGTCATGATGCTCTATTTACAGCGATAAAAACGATCGACTTTTTTTAGAATTTTGTTAAAGTGGTTATTTTTTATGTGGAACATTTGCTAATATGAAACTTCGCATCCATATACGTATTTATGGATTTAACAACACTTCGGAGCGTACCGGTAGCTCGTTATTAGAGGATAGCAGACAGATCGCGCGATAACTAGTCCTAATGACGTGAAACCGCACCAAGACGCCGCCATGTTGGAATGCGTGCCAACAGCGGGAAAGCTTGCAATTAGCTGTTACCATTTCTGACATCTGTGATTAAAAAATAATACAACATTTTATTTATATACTATTTAAAACTGTTTAAGAATATATACGTAAGTTTAATGTAGATCCTGACCTAGTAAATTAGCTTATGTAAGTGATTGAAGTGCTTAGTAGGACACATCAGCTTTTTTGCGTTGCGACAATCTTTCAGTAGGTGTCACATCTGCCGTTCTGACACCCTCAAGTATATATTACGCATAATTATTCCATGTTTAAATAATAATCCATAAATAATAATAAATAATCCACAAGTTTTAAGTATTTTAAGTTTACATAAAAGTAATCTTACATTTATAAAAAAAACTATAACAGAATAATGACGATTAATAAAATAAACATTAAAAATATTATCATTTATATTCTAATAATATAACTATTTTACATTAAATACAAAATCAGAACCATTTTAAAAATGTAGTGTTGATTAAATAATAATAATTCTGTTATGTTAGCGTTTCTATTTAGTTTTTAATTAATTATATTAAAAAATTATAATTGAAAATTAATAAAACACTGACAAATTTTACAATTCACAATGTATAATTTTTTCTCTTTGTGATTATTCCGGAATCTAGATTAGATTGGAACTATAACCCGAAACATATTAAATACTTGTAATAGCCAAATATTAGATATTATTATTTTACAAAATAATAATTGTAGTAATAATTAATTTCTGTGTGCATTATATAAATAAAATAAAGCTCTAATAGGTAGGTAAATAAAATAGAAAATATGTAGGTCCTGAGATAATGCATATTTTAGATCGTGCAAAGCCGCGGACTAAGATAGTCATTTATAAATCAAAAGCGATCTGTATAAACCAACGTTTGGATGGATTATTTAATCACTTTATAGAATGTGAATAAGTGATTCCCACGATTATGTGAAAAAGTTTAATCGTGCTGTTGGATCGGATGCTCTCTGAGGGTGCGAGGTAGCGCGGCGAGGCGCGGTGAGGCTGACAGGGGATAATTTGAGGCCACAATCGCTGCTACCGTTGCCTGCGAGCTACGATACAAACACGCAAACGTCTTATCTTAAAATTAAGTTAGAATTTTAATCATTTAATTTAACTGCTCATGAACGTTTTGCAATATATTATATTATAGCTAAAAATGCGATCCAAGAACATTAGATGTAATTTATAAATATTATTTAAGGAGATTGATATGGCTTTATAGAAGGAAGGCAAAGTGACATCACTGTTCGTGATGGTGAGCAAAGAATAAGAGCTTTTTCTAATGCCCGCCTGGCTAGCTACCACTATCATCATACCATACCATTATCTCTGCTGCGAAGTAAACCAACTTGGCGAAGTGAACAGTGAATGCAGCAGAACTTAGTCTTCCTGCCATTTTTGCCTAATTTTGAGTCAAGCGTGATACCCGAGAACACAGTATTATTAACTAAGCCTACTAAATTTCCTTCGATTTTGATTCTCTATTACTTGTAAAGGTATGTAGTAAAGTAATCGTGGAAAGCAGTTATAACCTCAGAGCTTTTTGAAAAATGTACTCCGTCGACATTTAAACTGAGCGAATTATCATTCATTTTATTATTTCCTAATTCTTTACTAATTATGTGCGAAACAGTCTTAGTCTTATTTTTAGACCCGAGAACTTTATTTCCTGAAAAAATTGCTTTGGCCGCTATGCAGACACGTTTGAAAACTTAAGAATATTTTCTAACATAAGTGTGAAAGGCTTCACTATTTGTTAATGACTTCGCATGATATAAATTATAGGTTCTGAAAGTGGGTGGTACCGCCTTCCAGTGGGTGCTAAAGCTACATGAGGGGGCTATTGAAAATTCAAGTAATACTGGGGGAGGCTAAAAAAAGTCGGTGGGCGTTGGATTGCCCCACAAATTTCTGTAAAAAATGTAGATGAAGTATTGGCCCTTGGGCATTAAAATTCCCTAAAGTGGGCCGGACGCCAAAAAGTTTGAGAAACACTGATATAGATCATTTTATCGATCTTTACTCCTTTTAATGCCCGGAGTTGCCCATTCGCTGAAATAAGTTTTATTTCTTACATTAATAACTTTTCTTGGGTAATGTTTAATAAATTAAATGCAGTTATGTTAAGCAAACTAGCATAGTCACTGTCTGGATCTTGATTAAAATAATTAGAAGATGATTGTTGGCCAATGTTATGATTTAGAGGAACTAGTCTAGTTTTTGCTATAAGTCTAGTTGTTCTTTTACGATCACTGCTAGCTTTATGACAATTTATTTTAACAACTAGTCCTTTATAAACAGATCGTATTCCAGTAATAATACTACCGCCAATGGTCTTGATGTTAGTAAAGATATTATCTATACAGGTTGCAGTTTGAGACGTACTTCGGGTTGGCTCATTAAAAATGGTTCTTTGAATTTAAGTCAGTGGCTCAGTGCGTTCTGCACGTTATTTCCAGCAAGGTCTGTCTATATTTTCGTAATTTGATCCTAATTCTAATATGAAATCGTTTGTTTGAGTTTAGTCAACGGAATGCAAAATATGTGTTGGTTTTTATGTAAATTTGAATACACAAGACTTGTTTAACTTTTAGCTTAATTGAACGGTGGTTTATTGATATACCTTTTATTATTTATATATAATAATAGCTCATCTCATATTAAATAATCGTTTAAATATAAATATTACACATTTATGGAATCAACGTGTTATTAGCGTGCTCTACAAGATACGAATACAACTCAATATAATTGAGGGCGAATGCAAAACATACTAATCGTGGAAATTACAGTTTTTAGAATATACTTAAATAAACAATTGTATGTAGTTTTAATGAATATAACATATATGTACATCCAACGTTGTGCGTTGTCTGAAGGGTTCTACATAAATTAATTTCCATTTTATCGAGACAGGGAGCGTGTCTCCGCCGCCCATTTTAATAATAATATCTAATTTTAGAACAGCGAAGGGATGGGACATGTGTGTTGTAACGCGTTTGGCGAAATGTGATTACAGTCGGTAATTAACGAGCCGCTATTTACAGCACTAACCGAACATAATTTAAATATTTTCGTTTCATATTCTAAAAACAAGAACACGTTACTGTCATAGTCGGTTTCGGTATCATTGGGGCCTTTGAAATAATACATTATTGTATTCGTGAAAGTGTTTTACCGTTGGCAAACCGCGTCATGTCCGTTTTGTCCGGTCTCTTGAAATAATGCACGCTTTCAATTGCAGACTAATTATTCCAACACGAGAACCTCATTCGGTGTCGTCCGTTTTTACGTGTTAAGAGATTAGTCGAGTTTAACGACTCGAACACTCAAAGGAGCATTGTGATGCGGACCGATAATGATGATACGTTAAGCAAAGTATTCTGACCATAATAGACCGTTGAAAAGGAGCGTTTCTTATAAAATTTCATTTAGATTCAAAACTCGTCGCCGCGGTGCACAGTGTGTCACACTCTCGGTTATGAATAAATTATCTTTGTACATTAATTTATTGATTGTTATTCAAATTGGGTTTCTCAATCGGAGGTTGGAGGTGATGTGTCTCGTCTCGCCTTTTTGTCCTCCAATGTTTTGTGGTTGACTGGCGTTTCTATGACGGAAAATTGTTGTTAAATTCTAATAAATGTATGAATAGATACCTACGAGTGATATGCTTGTAATTCAATTGATTTGCGTCATAAGCTATTGTTTATTATGTATCGAATGGTATTATGTTAATATATGGTAATTGGCAAGCGGGAAATTGTGATAAATCATTATAACATTGAAATAAAACTAATTTAAACGGATTTTTATCGCGGTTATTTATTAATTTTGATCCCGACGTTTCGAAAGCTTTTCAGCCTTCGTGGCCACGGGGCGGGCTGACACGAAACTGACTGAAACGTCGGAATCAAAATTAATAAATAACCGCGATAAAATCCGTTTAAATTAGTTTTATTTTAATCAATAATATTCGCGTAAACATAAGAAATCATTATAACATGTTTTGAGTTTTTTTTTGTAAGTAGGTACTTACTACTTAAGTAGAATTAATCACTTTTGTATAAAGCGGTTATGATAAAATATTAAAAAGGTAAAAAAAAATCTGTTTTTGTCTATGTAAATGTTGTTTATGTCTAATATATTTTAATAAAAATTATCCGCCTTTTGCAATCGATTAAAATCAGCATAAAAAAATGATAATTTGTCTCGTAATTAAAGCTTTTTATTTACAAAACCAATATGTCATATGAATATGTCCGTTGTTTGTTTTTATAATATTTAGAAGAATCACTGCTAATAAACTTTTCTAATAAAGTCGTTCGTATTTATTTACTTACGAGATTAATAAACGAAATCTGTGGGTCTTTATACTATAATAATATTTTCAAGGAGTAAGATTTGTATTTTTGTATGTTTGTTAAGGATACACTCATTAACCAGCGAAACGATTTCAAAAATTCTTCCACCAGTAGAATACTATATCATCCCTGAGTAACATAGGCATTTATTACTGGAAAATATTAAAGATGCCTACTCGGAAAAAATTGTTTGTTTGTTAGAACGCGCTAATCGTAGGAACTACCATTCGAATTTCTATTTTTTTTTGTTTTTGATAAAGCAATCATTGACGAAAGCTCTAAGCTGTTCAACATCATGTTACCATCAATAAGAGCATAGCTGTATTCTTAAAAGTTACAAAAACTCAATATTTATTGAATATTTTTTAGTTCCATGTGAAAGAAGTCGCAGGCACAGCTAGTATATTATTACAAAGCTGAAGTTTGAGTTTGTATGTTTTTAATTCAATAATTTATTTTATTTATAGAATGTCAAGTAATTCTTGTTTATTATCTCGAACAAAGTAACAGGCAATTACCTACTAGTACAAGCGAATATGAATACAACCTTATTATGCATAGCCGCATATTATAAAATTTATAACCATCTATAATAATTGCCGCCATATTGTGGAATCGCGTTCGAGTGTTGCGATTGGTTTAAGCGTATAAAGCGATTCGTTTTTACATTCAGGGTTGCCATCTGTAACATTTTAAGACCAAATAACATTTAATATCTCTTAATGTTATATAGATTTATTATAAAATTATATTTAGAAGCAGCTATAGCTCAATTGGCGGAGTATATGCCTACCGCGTCAATAGACGCAAGTTTGAATCCCTAGAATAAGTTTGAGCTTTCGGTGAAGGAAAACATCATGATGAAAGCATAGCCTGGTGGTGATGATTTTGTAATGCCCTCCTAGTTAGCTTCCACGTTCAAGTTGAAAATCTGCCTTCAAATATTACAGGTGTGTTTCAGCAGTTGCATTTGAGAGCCAGTGCCCCACTAGACTTACCGTGTCCACCATCTTGAACCACATCGTCACTTAACATCAAGTCTGATGTTAGCCATAAAACTAAACTAAAAAAAATGAGTACATGAAGCTATCAAGGACTCAAGGAGAAAATGTTGGAGATAAATTGGTTTATGTTTTTTCTATATTAAACATCCTTAACATTTTATAGACCTGGACAATCATTTTCGGTTTAAACGGAAACAACAAAATATGGTATGGACTTGATATAAAATTGTTTTGGGGGACTTAATAATTATGCTAATTCTAAATACATCAATATTGAACTTATGATTGAAAACTTATTATAGACTCTGCTAATTTTATTACGCTCTCTAACTTTTGACGGTTGGCAACCCTAATTACATGGTGTGTTGTGTACAGTCTTTGACGCTATAGTATTTCTAAGAATGTAAGTATCACCTGTTTATAATGACAAAGGGATATTTTATTATTTCGATCGTTTGCTCGTTTCTGTTGATTGTTACAGAAACGTGATTATAATATATCACGCATATTGGCCTCCATTATCGGTATGGTAATAATCTTTGATGTTCACGGAGTTATTTCTTGGTCCGTGTGTGTATGAAAGTGCGAATGGGACATAAAATTGTCGTTTAGTACCCAGTTTTAGCTTTGTATTCTCAATGTTTTATTGAGTAAAATTGACTGGCTTAAGAAAATACTATATTTCATTTACAATATTACAGTTTAATTAGAATTAACGGAATATGTTACTAATCGTACGGACTATGGTTGTATTTTAATTTTGCTTCAGTAAACATAAAGAAGTTCTGATTAAAATATGTTAGAATTATTTACGGCATACTTGTCATAAATTTTATTTGCCTTACCTTGTATATCTTTGCGAATAACATTAAATGAATTGGGTCTATAATTGACAAATCCTGGATTGGCAAAGCGCATCTTTTATTTTGAGCTAGAGAAGGGCAAGTGTAGGCAAAACGGACAACTCCTAAGATGTGCTAAAGCTTCATATGAAAAAATGCGATATAGATACTTCGTATGGGGAGAGACTGGCAGCAAAACGTCCGTAGTGGAGAGTTTATATAAAGACTAGACTTCACGATAGTGCACGCGCCCATACATAGTGCATTTTGTAGATTAGTATCTGGCAAGACTTTTTGTCATATATGTCATATATTGACCGAAAGACTACGTACATATTATTGCAGATTGCCATTGTGTAAAACTTAAACTGTAAATAAAGTTCATTTTCCTTATGTGGACATTATTTTAATATATTTTTATTAAACCAAGGGAGACACAGAGAGAAGCGACGAACTGAAAGCCCGACTATCATTAATAATTAATTATAATTATGAGAATGGTGTCCTGACATGGTCACTGTGCATGCACATTCTGATCCAAGATTGGCTAAATCTAAGTCTTTAGATTTGATTTACTAGCTTCGCCTACTACTTCTTTTGTGTGGAACCTAAAATATTTAATTTTAATAATTCTTGCCCGTTTTTGTAAGTTATTTTTGTAAAATAGCTTTGCTCGTATAGAGTCATGTTAAATAAATAGCCTACAACCTTCCTTAATGATAGCTCTATTGAATATATATACTGGTAGTTCCTAAGATTAAGTTAAGATAAGATTAACTTTTCCGCTTTGTAATATTAGTATAGATATAATTTTAATACCTATTCTTCATTATTTCGATAAGATTATATGCCTTGTCTGCACCAGGTAATATAACTGGTTATTTAATATTTCTGAATGAGTAATTAATTATTGTACTATTATCACATTCTCTGTATAATTTTCTATTTATTCCAATGCTCTTTATAAGTATTCAGTAGCCGTCAAGTCAAGCGCCTCCGTAAGGACAGTGTTACACTTAGTTAATGTAGCTATACAAAGCTATATAAATTGCTTATAAATTCATCATGTGTAGCATAGTGTAATTTATGACAATTCAGTATTATAAATTTATACAAAATTTAATGTATTATATAGTTTGATTTTAAAAGTTTCTCAAAGTTACGGGTAATTGATAATTAATTCGACGATTGGTTGCTCTGTGTTAAGAGTTGTTAGAGTTAATATAATTTAAAGTCACCTGTTTATATAATATACTGTGAAAATGATGCGTTCTAATCTTTACTAACATTATAAACGCGAAAGTGAGTTTCTTTGTTTGTTGCGCTTTCACTTGCAAACCGCTGAATTGATTATGATGAATTTTCGTATGGAGATAGATGAGACCAAGGACCTCTCTCGAAAAACCTATGGAAAATAGGGTATAGATTTGGTTGACAAAATTAATATTAACGCGAGCGAAGCCGTGCGCAAAAGTTAATGTTGTTTATAAAAATAATAAGACTAGACATAATTTCACAAACGGTTATTAAATGCTAAATTAAACAAATTTTCTATTGTGATTACAAAATAATTTAATGAATAAATATTGAATTCGTAGTTTCTAACGCATTTTTATTATTTTATACTAATAAAGCGTAGTTGGGCAATTGAGTATTGATAGCCTTATTTTATTCCAACATTGGAAAATAAATGCTCGACACAAATTTTCTTTGCAACAAAATATCAAATACAAATTTAAACCCAATACACAATAGCTGCTTGTTGCTTGTCTTTGTCTGCTTAATATTACTGTATAGATATGTACTTTTGGTGTTCAACAAACCTATTAATGACTTGTGGTTCTTTTATTTAATTTGACTTGCTGATATAAAAACCGGTGGTCCTACGGGACCCAGGTTCTCTACGACCTCGTCTATTTGTTAATATGCATCCACTAGCACACAACATTTAAGGGTTATACTCGCATCTCATTATGTTAATGCTATCTTTAGATATCACGGGTTGTAACATGTGACATGAATTTGATTAAAAAATTTATAATGCTAGTTTATTTAAATGTATTCAATGAATAGCTATTGTTATAGATGTATACCAGATTCTGGTGTAAGTATATAATGTACAAAGATAATTTGGTTTTCCCACGAGCTTACAAGAAAAATATATTCTTAGTTTTAAGCGTTTGAAGCAATGATATCTTAGTGGTAGTATGTTTGAATCTTCGACCATTAATGTCGGTTCCGATTCTAAAATGAGGCCAATCTTTCATTGAAGGTTTACATCGTGATGAAATCAAAGGTGGTAAGGTATTTCCTAAAGACCCCCTAGATAACTAAGCACCAGCAGGTGTGATCTGGTATGTGCATTTGTGAGCCAGTTCCTGCAATACGTTTAGTGTATTGGGTCATCGTCTTTTCATAGAATATGCTTCACCAATTATAAAAACCATTTCAAGTTTACTCAACATTGTGCAATGTTTTCTTTAGCTACCAAAGTATCATAATTAACCTGTTATATTGTCTTACGACATATAACCTGTTTATTGCTTAGTGTCACTAAATATAACTGACCCCTTTAATTTGACATATTGCTTTCACGAGGTAGAAATCCACTAACAATGTTTAATACCACGTGCGATTGCAGGTAAAACTCGAATTATGTCGAAGACACCAGTTAGTTTTATTGTAAAACAATATAGATTATACTACATAGATTTTTTTAATATCTTTATATGTTTTGGTTAGGTTAGGTTACGATATGGGTCAAGAATGTGGACGCGCTAAGCCAAGTGAAGGGACTGATTCTCAAGGGGAACTGCCGGAACAAACTTATAGGTATTTGTCGGCAGATTTTTAACTTGGGATGATAGCTAGCCAGGGGAGCATTAGAAAAAGTCTTACCAACATGCAAATATATATACAGAATATGAATAATATATTTAAGATTATATTTTCAGCCAATAAGATTACTATACGACACTTATATCTACGGTATTATTATGTGTTTGAAATTAAAAGTCTGTTGTACCAGTTCGTAAGCACTTCGCATCGAGTGTTTTGTCAATCATTGGGTACGTTTTGTACTATAAATATGATGATGCTGTTTACCCAATCACCCGGTATCGCCCTCCCATATAGAGTACTCGTTTTCAACAAAAAGCTACCGTGTTACGGATCGCCCGCCCCCGCGGTCCTTGTTTACCCTCTTAACTCGACAACGGCTTGATGTTGTCACATAATTGCCTTGTCTCTTGCTGTATGTGGGGTCCGGTGTAATAGAGGTAGTGTGTTGATATGTCCGTTCCATGAAAACTTAATCAAACAGACAGTTGTACATAAAGTTTCTTCTATTTACGTTTGACTGGCAATGTTTAATTCTAGTCATATTAGTCGATGACAACTTAGTTGGTAGCGTGTACGGACGCTGCATCAATGAACGTGAATTAGAACTCCTGCAATGAGTTTAAGCTTTTGGAGAAGGAAAACATCGTAATAAAACTATAACATGGTAGTAGGCCTTTTTTAATACCACCATCATCAAGTACAAAATCTGCCGCCAAATAACTATAGGCGTGTTTCGGCAGTTGCATTTTAAAGGCAGTCCTCCCAATAGACTTAATGTATCCTCCATCATGGGCCACATTCTCACTTTAAAGCAGGTGAGATTGTGGCTATAACGCTAAACCTAAAATATAAATTACAAAAAATAAACCATGCAGCGTAACACACTAAGAATAAGATGGTTGTTTAGTGCAGCGGCTGGAAAACACCTAGGCATGAAAGAAATAAAAAAAAAACATGTTTTTACAAAGTCTGTATCGCTCGTATCCAGGTTTGATTACGAGCTAGTCTCATTAGTACTGTTTAGGTTACTGTGGAAAATCAATCTTAAGTGACACATCTTTGAGTGTGTACTATATATGTAAAAGTATATATGGCTTTACCGTATTTTATTTAAAAGTAAGTAGTACCTATAAAATTTAGATAATTATATGAGATGAACACAAGTCATACTGTGATTCATAACCCGGCCCTCTTGCATTACTACGATAAATTATAAGTAAAGTAGTGAATGATAGATACCTTCAATGAATCCAAAACATAAGATGTAGTGTAGTGTGGTGCGTTTCTCGGAACAGTCGCTAATGTGCGTCGACCACGCCCCTTCCCGTCGCACGCGCATCACCCTCCTGCAGTCACACGCGCTCGCACCTATATCTAGATACAATAAAATTCGTAATGACTCTTCGTGTCCTTATTTCATTTCTTTATACCCGATTGCCTGGGGAGGGTAATGCTTTATCGTAGTTCATTGTAACTAAATACCTGTTTATATTCTGACTCCATTGTTTATTTGGCGGCAAAGGGAAAGTATGTTACACTGAAGACAGATAAAGAAAAGTAATCTATATTAATTTTATTATAAAGCAGAAAAGTTTATTTGTTTGGAAGCGTTGAACCTACAAAATACCAGTCGGATTTCGAAAATTCTATTTGTATGTGATAAAGGAATCATTTAAGAAGGAATTAGACTACTTACATCACGCTATCACCAGGAAGAGGAAAGCTGTATTGAAAAAAGTAACAAAAACGGTAAAAAATTATTAGATAATTTTTAGTTTCACGTGAACGCAGTCGCGGATACAGCTATTAGATTAATAATAGCGAAGAAAGAGAATGAGTTTTGCAAGAATTGAGAACGCGCCCTTCCATCTCTTCTGTAAACACCAGTACTGGTATTAAATAATGGAAGTTATAACACTTAGTTTAATAACTGTTCTTTTGACGTTCATAATTGAATTTCTATAAAATTCCTAAGTTATCCAAATCATATTTTATAGAGCTTATCCTTTTTTGGAATAATACAACCTCAGAGATTATTGAGTGGTAGAATATGGTAAGCGTTCTACTGGATGATATACGAAACTAGCTGTGCGCGCGACTTTGTTCTCGTGGAACGAATAAATATTTAATCATTTTTCCCTGATTTTATAAACACAGCTTTACTTTTGGTGGTAGCGTGATTTTAAGTAGCTTTCTTAATCATGGCTTTATCAAATATAGAAAAAAATTTTTAATTTGAATCGTAGCTCTAAGATTATTTTTATCTGATTTATTATTAAAGTTGATAATATTCATCATGTGAGACATGTCGCGTTCTGTGATACGTTTTGGCAGCAAGTACCAAGCACAAGGAAGTAAACACGCTACATTGACTGTCTTTTAATGTTTAACATGTCAGCATTAACCACTATATACTCAACTTACTAAAAGCGTATTATATTATAAACGACGATCCACGAAGAATTGCCACTGTCCTATGCTCACAGTTGTTTTTGAATTGAACTAAGTTTATGAGGTACAGTTCCATTAATTTATCGTGCTATCACCAGATTATATAAATGAATGTTTCATCTGCAGAGCATCTGTAATAAAAATGTTAATTTATTTGATTTACGGCGCGGAGTGTCGTCGAACTACTTGCTACTGGACCGATTGTCGCCCACGTAGTCAGCACGCTTCTATTGAGCGTTGCTCTTTACTTTTCCAATGTTAACAGTGGGTGTGGTTTGTAATTAATGAATTACTTTATTACGTCAGAGATAATTTAAGTATATACGTGCGATAATATATGATGCCTCCTTTGGCTTTTTTGGATTGCACGATTGATTTAGCGATGCCGCTACGTCGATAAATGCTGTGGTTTAGAACTCCACATAAGACGATAGTTTGTGTGATCTTCTAATTAGTAATTGAAATGTTTGTATCACTTAATGAAATCAGCGGTGTGTTTGTGACACAGCTTTCCTAAATTTATTTCAAAGAATTTCACAGAACGATGAAAAACATTTAAAATTTTCAATTAGCAACGAAAATAATTGTCATTCTTGCAAAATCCACTGATACTAAAGGTAAATATTGAAACACATTTTTTTAATACTTACGTATAGTGGGCAGTTAATTTGAGCTTGCAGTTATTTATCCACTTTGACTTTTCCAGCATTAGAACTTACATAATTTCAATAATGAATAAATGTAAAGTAGGTAACAGGTAGGTTACATCACAATAGTAGCTTTTGAATTGATGAGTGTTAATTTATTACGTTTTAGCACTTGCACCAAGTGGTCAATTAAATTCTCACTCAAATAGGCTTCATAACTTGTACATTATGTCAAAATTTGTAACATGCGTCTTCAATGCTACTTGTTTACCTGTGAAGTATACTAAATGCTTGTGTTGTTGTTCTAGGGACCGATATTGACTTACGACCGTGTGTGGTCCGATGGTCAAAATATTAACATCCAATAAGATAGTAATGACCAGCCACCGGAAAATTATTTTGAATCTTACTCCAAGGATGGAAAGGTCAAAGTTGTTAGCAATAATTTTGGATTTATAAAGTGGCAATCGAAACGTTTGGCTAAGTAAGACAGTATTGCCTTTGAAAAAAACCAAGGATAATAGCGAAAGTGTTAAAACGAAGCTGGTTTGTTCACGTTTTGTAAACATACAAACCGAATTTACGTTATTTTTGAACTTGAATGACGTTTGTAGATATGCAAATCGTTTCAAATTACAACGAGGATGTGCAAGCTTTACGCCAGACACTGCGTGGGTGACCCATTGTGTTCCGTGAAATACTGTCGCGTTTGCTATTACACATTCAATGTTGCCAACTTTAATTATACCGCTTAAATCAAAACCTTCCTTATAAATACGTTTTATTAAAGTTCATATAAATATTTATTAAAACTACACACTTATTGAATGAGAGGATAATTAATACAACATTTTGTTCTATTTCTAGTAATTTACATTCTAATTATTGTATTGTAATTTTTTGTTTATCATTATAACGAAAATAACCATTCATATTCATAGTTGAACTTATACGTACGTCGCTTATAATTTTTTGTTACGGATATAAAAAGTACAAAATAACCGACATGCATTACGGGATGCATAATAAAACCCAAATAAGCTTTTAATCTATCAATAAGGTGGACGTCGGCCATTAATAAACTAATGACAGGTAAGTTTGACGGCTACTTATCGCGCCATCTAGCGGTAACAGTTTAATATCGAGCGCGTTTCCGAACGTCAAAATGTTATGATACTTGTACGGTTACGCATTTGATTTAGTGCCTCGTTCATCGGGAAATGCATTGATTTATCAATTATTTCAGGTATGCGCGCATGGTATTTTTAAGGCTCCATCTTACTTTGCTGTCATACTGTTTGAATCCGATCATTAATAATTGTATTCAGGTATTATCTGATACGTTATGAGTGATATTTTAATATAAAATATATGATCGTGTACGAGTAAAAATAATCGGTTTGCATGAAATATAAAAACATAAATTAATTAGTTGTGAACGGTTGCCTGGGCTATTGTTTGTAAATAGGGTGCGCCTGCGCAGCGGGTGGCTGTGCTTTATTAGGAGGCGACATGGTTGTGGTCGAACTTAAATTCTGTCACTTTCTTTAATGATAAACAATTTAAGAAAGTGTGAATAAAATTAAACTCTACGAATACTTTCAGAATTATTTACATTTTGACGACATTGGTTTTATAACTTGATAATTTTTCTCATGACTCTACCCTTGGAAATTTGTCACTCTAAAATTAGTTTAAACCTAGTGGAGGGGATGGCTCACAAGTGCAACTGTCGAAACACACCTATAGGTATTTGGCGACAGATTTTCAACATTAAGGTGGCACCTAGCCAGGCGAGAACTAGAAAAAGCCCTACCACAATGCAAAAAGTTTAATTTATTGCAATACAAAGTTGAATTCATATCATAACTTAAAATTGTAAGACTAACAATTGAAAAATAGTATTTAATATTCTAGATAACAATTATTTAAATATATAGCAGGATTTAATAAAAGGTAGCAAAGGAATAAGGTGTTATCAGTAATCACACATATCACAAAAATCTATCCAAATCCACATTCACATCTAAACCAAATGATGATATGATCAATGTTATGATTTATTCAAGTCAATATAATATTAGATATGCATTTAAAATACAATGATGGTTGACAGATCGTTCGAACTCGATTACAATCCTTTTGGACTTGAATATATTTTTGTGTGTCGATCGTTTCAAATCGTTGTGGTTTATTTGAACGCTATCAGCGAAGGGTTCACGTTATTGATTTTCGAAATGTATATTTGTTTTGATGGGTGACTCTAGTTGGAATTGTTAAAATAAAGTAAATCAAATACGGGTTTCCACAAACATCAGATAAGGCTTTGTTTTCATATATATATATATATACTTTGGCCCACAATCACGTTGATATTTACCAAATTGAGCGACTTGCGCGATTTCTTTTATAAAGTGATAGTACCTACTATTGTGAAAATCTGCTTAGACAGGTGAGCAACTATATAGCTTTTAGTTACAAATATTTATAAGCATTTTTTTAAGTCCTTGTAATTTACTTAAACCTTACGGGTTATATAACTTAATATTTCTTCTACAGCAGGTATGCAACTAGCAACGTAATGTTGAAAAGCTTGAAAAGACGGGGCTGATATAACTACGGTTAAAAGCCACTAACCAAAATATAGATAAAAAAAGTTGAACTAGTACATTATAATGATTTTTTCTAAAGTTGAAATGAAACATGTTTCTTGAAATCCAATTGCTTAATCTTAATGAATCTTTGTAGAAATTTATGCGATAGCAATGTATATTTTACGACTATGCTAATTCTAGATCGTACGCATCAGTATTAGTAAAGAAGATAATTATTTTATGTATTTATATGAAGTGACTGTAGCGCCCTTTAAAGTATAAAATTCGTCTAGAATACAATGAACAAAATAGACGAGAAATGCTTATATATGGCAGTACAACAAATATTGGCACTCTGCTTGAAGATAAAAACAGTATGATCTTGAAACAACAGTGACCATCAAAAGATCTAACAAATTGACGGAAATGACGGTGTTTGTTGTCATGCCAGCTGATTTGGCAGATAATATATGCTGCTATTTGTTGAAGAACGATGAAGCGAAAGAGCGCCATTGTGTCGGACGTAACATCATGAGTGTGGTGGTTGCGATCTAGTCTGATATATATTCCTACGTAACTTGATTATTGGATATGTCGTTCAATATCTGTTATGTGCACTTTTTGGAGATTTCGACGTTCGACTACTCAATAGCTCTTGCGTCGCTAAAAACGATTGTAAATGCAAACATTAAACAATTATGTAAAAAATGTACCTACAAAAAGATGTAAACATCCAGATCGAGTTTCTTGCCCGTTCTTCTCGATTACTGCTTTACTTTCCAAACCGGTGGTAGATTTGATGTTTATAAGCGCCTTCTTAGGGCCTAACTTGAATAAAGATTTTTAATTTGATTGAATTTATTTGATTACTATTACAACATGTACGCTCGGTTGGCTTAGCGGTTATAAGCAGTTGTCTTGCAGCAACCTCCCCGCTGAAGTGCTGTACATTGGAGTCCCGCATAGGGTAAATATTTTTTTGATCTACGACTTATTCTGATTTTAGTTGTTACTTTGTGATCTTTTTAGCTATAAAGTCCTTCTCATTCGACATAGGCGAGATTGCCTACATAGCCAAAAAAAATCAAAAACTGGTACATATTTTGTTTAATATCTCAAATTTATACTTTTTGCACATAATAGATATTGATTTGTCAACGGTGATAGATCCCCGAACGCTGAATACCTTAGTAGGTATGCCTCTATAGCGGATCTTATATGTGGTAAATGATGGACGTTATCCAGTCACACAGAATAAGTGTTGTATTTATCACTCAGTAATATGACGACATAAAAATAGTGAAATAAATATAAATCAGTTATCAGTAAGTCTTAAATATCATAGTTGAAAATTATGAATGAAAGGCGCATAGAGTTTCCACCATTACCAAAGTTCAAATGTATAACGAGTGTGCAAACAGTTGACGTTATTCCATCGTATCGCTCACCGTTAATCTCATTTTCAAACTCCACACGATGTTTGCTTTACCGATATTTTTCGAAACGATTCGCTGCGAGTTTCAATGACTCATTCACTCGTGATTTTGTAATTTCTCACTTACGAAAAAAATGGGAGTTAATGTAATGTTTTTAAGGAATATTTAAAGGAAAAGTTTTTATTGTGATTTTGCATAAAAGTTATTAAAGTGTCTGTTTTACTTATTTATCAAGTTTTATTAAGTATTTTTTTAATAATTATTCAATAAGATTGTTTTTATTAAGCTTACTAATAGATACTGACCAAACTCGCAATAAGAAAGCTCAGTCAATGCTACAAACGATGCACGTTCTAATTCCTAGAGCAGTCTTAGTTTTGGTTAAAGAAAAATATCGCGGTAAAAAAGTAGCATATTGGCTGTGCCTTTTGTAATGTTTTCTAACATTTTTACTTAGCTATCATACCAGAAAGTGTGTATCTAGAATTAAGCCTAAGATTTCTTTGTTCATTTGACATCAAGAATTTCTAATAAATATACTAAATTGCAGATCCTTTCTTGGGAATATCTCTTATTTAATCTGTTTTATTAAATATATAAACTCAGAAAACACTTGTGCATTTTAAGTTATACTGGAAAACATTAGAGCACTTGTGACAACATAAGAAATGTATTATTTCAATAAATAAGTAATGGTGTTGTAGGGCAATTTTAAATGCCCCGCCAAGCTAGTTAAAGTTATCAAATTTGAAGGTTTTGGCGAAGCATCTACAGGTGCACTTGAAATGAAGTCTTATGTTATATATTTAGCTTAAAGTGAGGAACCTATTTCCGATTAAGTTGAAATGATTGAATTAAAATTACTTGAATATTGTAGTCAAGTAATTTCGCAAATAAGATTTGTTATGTGCAAGTTAATGAGTTGCAAAAGCAAAACCTTTAAATCATCGAGGTCATGTTATGATGATATGTGAATCTGCAGAATGCAAGTCCGTTCCATTAGACAGCTGACCTATCTGCGGTTAGGGCATTAGTTTCCTGGAGCAGGTTTACGATCACCACAAGCCCTAGGTAATTAAACGGCGGTCGAGGCACGGTTTAACGATATGCTTTGGAATCGTCACGCGTCCATTGTCTGACACCAGCTACGTCGTATTGCAAAATACACAACAAAGTAAACGACCTGAAACTATTACATTATTGTATGAAATTTTATGGCGGATACTATGTTTGTAATTATCTATTTATATTATTTAGGTTACTTCAGTGAATTTAGCATTTTTAGCCGACGACAGGCATGTGTTAATGTATTTTATCTGGCTATCTGAGAAGTAAAGTAATAGTATATATGCCTACATTACTCAGAAATTGGCATATGGTAGTTATATACCAGTCACCATGGATTAAACAAATACCGAATTTATCATTTCGAAACCGATGTTTAGCCAATTTTGCTATCACTTTCTTCTTGCAAATTACAGAATTAAAAGTCGTTTGCATCCGAAGGCAATTACGCTCTGGTTAGTTGTTGTGTACCGATCTGTGGAGATACCCGAATATGTTCAACAATTTACAATACAAAGCTCTCGAGTGTTTAATTAGGAGATAACGGGGAAAGGAATTGGCTCAACTCACAGAATGTCCCGCCTGGGACACGCCACGCCGTGAACTCGTCGCGGCGTTTGGCCCGAATCTTTCGCTCCCGGCAGTGATTACATCAATGGTCGGAAGCGAGAACGCGTGGAACTCTGCCGCCTCATTTTGCGAGACAGTTATGCTCGTTAAGGAGGCGGCGGGGAGAGAGAGGAACCAGAAGGATGAGATCCCATCCTACTGCCAAGGAGGCTGGCGGCGGAGGCAAAGAGTGCTGGACGACCTCCAGCAGCCGTAAGCATGGCCTGCGGAAGGAAGACGCAGGCATTTCCCTTCGCCGTCGCACACAAGAGCCCGAGGCGAGGCTCATCCTGTGTTCAGTGCGCCCCTCAAAGACTCTTCAGAGGGGTTTTAGTGGGTATTAGCGGCGAGTCTTTTGCCGGTTGAGTCCCAAATACCCCTCCCAGCCCATCAGAGAGAGGATGTCAAAAAGCATTTACTCGCGTTAAAAAAAAAACATTATCTTAGTGAATATTATTTTGAGTTATCCTTGAACAGACGCGAAGTAACAAGACATCATTTGTTTTATCTTGTCAGTTTTGTCAACATCACAAATGTTTGAATATACTATTTTATATTATTTACTTTCAAAAATCGTACTACGAAGGACTTTTGGGAGTATTATAAGAATGTATTAATTTGATTACCAGTTGTGTATATAACTTAAATACAGCCTATAGTTTTGTAGATGCTCTTCCGAGGAATACTATTACTGATTTAGAATTTCCGATATTGAAAATTTGTTTCACATGATCATCCTAAACACGCATTAAAACATATTTGCTACATTTATTCTATTTACATATGTCACATGAGGTTTTGCCTATGTACGGCTTGAGCCGAACTATTCTATGAAGGAAGTTACACAAGTCGGTCATCTTTTATTCAAACATTGAGAAAACCGCATCCGGTTGTCGCTTCTATTGAACGTTATGTACGTATCTGAAGGTAATTGCAGACACGAAAATTGCAAAACATAGCATTCATTGGGATTTCGAATAAATTTGTTAAAGTTATAAAATGTAAATAAAAATTAGCTAGTATCAAGTTGCCAAAAACAAATCTTTGCAGTAATTTCTATTTTAATAAGTTATATTTATATACAATAACTGGTAGTTTGTAGTTCGATGTTTGATATACTACAAATTATTATAATATACCTTATTACTTTTAGATTCAATCTTTTCGCTGAATCGCAAATAAATAATATTTCCAATAGGTATAAAATATTTTATACCTTATTAATCATTGAAATAAAACTAATTTAAACGGATTTTATCGCGGTTATTTATTAAATTTTGATCCTGACGTTTCGAAAGCTTTTCAGCCTTCGTGGTCACGGGGCGGACTGAGGTGTAGGTTGTCCAGAAAAGTTTATGTTACTGTGTCTACCTTCAATTTAATTTTTATTATTGATAGTGTTTCGATCTACGCAGAAAGAGCTCACAGTGTCTTGAGGTCTGGTGGTCTTTTGGGTTCCGATTTAATTAAATGTATAATTGGATCCCAGGCTTGTGCTAGCTTCCAACCATCTTCTCTATTGAAATTTGGATGTTTTTTAATTTCAATAGCCTCACGAATCATCCTAGGTAGGAATCGGTGTTCTTTTGCAAGGATTTGTGGCTTGTCGAATCGAAGATAATGCTTGGAGCCTTCTTCTGAATGTTCAGCAACTGCAGACTTCGTAGAGCGTCGGTGTTTAACATCAGCTATATGTTCTTTTACGCGGGTCCCTATATTTCTTTTAGTTTGTCCGATATAGGAGAGGCCACAGTCACATTCTATTTTGTATACGCCCTGTTCTTGTAGAGGTATATGACACTTGACAGGTGGTAAAAATTGACTAATCTTCTTGGGCGGCTTGAAGTAAGTTTTAATTGAAGCACGCTTCAGTACATAGCCAATCTTGTCTGTGACCCCTCTTACAAAAGGTAACACAACAGGTACACGTTCTACTAAAATTTAATAAATAACCGCGATAAAATCCGTTTAAATTAGTTTTATTTCAATGAATAATATTCGCGTAAACCTAAGAAATCATTACCTTATTAATCAATTGTATTTATTGATTTTTGGTCCAGTCATAGTCAGAACTCAATATCTTGTATTTGACACTTACGCGAGAACATAATTTGAATACATTTTACCGTTTAATCAACTCTCCATTAATCTTATATTAACATAACCCGTTTTCCTTGTTGTCGTATGATAAACTTTAGCGCGAGGTCACTTTCGCGAATCCGCTCTTCCCTTTAAAATAATGAGTCAAGACAAACACATTTGGAATCACAAAGGCCTTTATACATGATGATGGTTGTTTGTTGATTTACTGAATAAGTTAATAATGCAAACAAAGGTATGTTTCGCAGTTTACCTGATATGTACACATTTCAAACTGTTTCCACAAGCAAAGCCTGCAACGGGGATTGATCACAGATGATCGATCACAAAAGATCTCAATGTTGGCTCACTCTCGCCCTTCCGATGAAATCACGAGTAAAAGCAAACTGCCCCAGTTGGTTGGTCCACTTAAAGTTCAAATAGCAATCGATTCGTCGACAAACGCTCCGATACATTAAAAATTTCTTCGAAATATCACCCGTCGACTGGTGCGGGCGCGTCCACACACGCCCCGCAATAAAAACGATCGATTATTACCTATATGTGTGAAAAGCGGAAGGAATAAGGCCAAGCCGCCTGTGTGTTACAAGCCGTCCGCCGATGACGCTCGTGAGAATTGTCAATATTTGACCCTATCTCGTTGCTGTACTTCGAAATTGTCTCAACGACTTCGATATTTTCCAATCACAAATATTTTTAATGACTCACATTCGATTTCATTCCCATTAATCTCACATACTAAGGTCTGTCTAAATGCTATATAAAAGCGAAGGATCTGTATACATGAAAATCATAATACCAATTACACTGTTGGAGAACAAGTTTGTATTTGCGCTTTCTACGTATAAATAAATAGCCATAAGGTATGGTACCGCGAAATCTGGCACGCGTCAATCAAATGGAACGCACACAAAATCCAAAGATTTGTCACTTGTCCATTTTGGGTTATTTACAATAACGGTCTCCATATTAGTGACAATAATTAACAGATAGGCATTACCAAACGACCGCTTTCTAGTTTTTGTTTTCTAAAAAATAATTATCATCACAATAACCGACACGATCTCTTTTTACTTACCGCTGTTGCGGTATTTTGAATAAAATTAAGAGGTCATAATATGATTTGAATTCAATGGCGGTTGTACGGTCGTAATGGAGGTTTATTAGAAATCAAGCAGAACAAATGTTCATATGCCATTGCTTAAATGAGGTTTCAAAAATAAAAGAGGGTGTTTTAATAAAGTTTGGATATTAAATGTATTCGAACTAGAGTGTAATCGTTATTGTTACTAATATTATAAATGCGAAAGTGAGTTTGTTTGTTTCTCACGCCTAAACAGCTAAATCGATTGTGATAAATTTTGGTATAGAGATAGATGGGAACCTGGAGACGATGATAGGCCTCGTTTTCTCGGGAAAACCTTATTGAAAGTGGGATAAAAAGAGAGATAAACTTTTTATGAAACTTTTTATTGCGTTATCCGATTTGTTTGACAAAATCAAAATCAATATTAATATGCATTGATTCAAATATCAATATTAGCGAAACCGCACAAAAAATGTCGTAATCAATAAATGTAACAATTCACGAGTGATTTTCATAGCCACATAACAAAATCAAGTGAAACGTTTTTCGCCTTACTACAAATTTTAACTTTCATAGAATCATTTCAACAACATTAGCATTATACTTTTTACGAAGTTATTATCAAGCCTGTGACCGTATCGCTTTATATTTGTGAAATTCTATAGCTGGAAATATTTTCAGCAAGGCTTTCGAGACGTTAAATAGCTGTTCAATGAAACGTGAGTGTCGAGCGATGCGTCCAACGCGCTGTCATGGCTATGTTGACGCTGAGTCGCGCGCGGTGCGGTGCGGTGTGGCGTCACGCCGTCAATGGGTCAGGTTATTTACCTTTCCTTATCACCTTTTGTTTTGCTCAAATACAAGTTCGTTTCGTACAGCTTCCTGACATCCCAAGACGTTTGTTTATTTGCGGATTGCGAAATCGACAAAACATTTCGGACATCGTTTACTAACACGTAACAATGACTTTTTTCGGTGATAGTTGATCTATTCAAGCTATTATCTATTACCTTGGTATCTAAAGCACCTAGGTATACCATCGTATAAGATTATCAAATGTTTTATAGTTTATCTATTGGCTCAGAATTTTAGTCACGAAACAATATCAATGAGGATAGTAATTACTATATTTTGACACTATAAATACATTAGTTATAAATATTACATGTATTTAAAATAGTGTTATTTTTTAAAAATAAACTATTGTTTGCGCAAGATAGTGTACATCGAATATACAAGTAATATAGAAGAAGACGAAGTTATTGGAAGGGCTAACAATAAAAGCATCGGAGGCCGATCGGCGATACAGGTCCTTGTGTCCACATTAGCATCTCGAGGCAGGAGTGTGTGCAAACAGCAAGGGTCATCTGATGAAATGTTCAAAGGCTTTTAGTTCCCGAGAATTATTAAATGAAGCCCCAGGATCGTAATGTAAACAACGTGTGTTTGCGGAGGCAAGAACCTGTTGCTTTGTCGACGTTTTGATGCGTGCTTCGGCTTATTGGCGGTTATTTTACGTCCGCCAATGTTAATGTGACTGCAGTCGTTACTGGCAACATTGTGGATAACACTGACCTATTCGTCATAGCATATGGAACGACTTTGGATTGACAAGTTTTCGGATGCGGTGTTTAACTGCTACTTTCAAACATTTATCAATAGGAATATCGGTTCACGTCGTTTTACGAAATAAATTATCCGGTAGTTGTTTGCCAAATGAACAGAACATTCGTATTTACAACTTATTAGTATGCATCTTGTATAATCAACATTGTCCACGAATATTACGAAAACATAAAAGGCATACTCCCTTCCTCGTCAACAATACGTTACTTAAATGAGTGTTGCAACGCCTATGAAATATAATATATGTGTAGATATCTAGACAAATACATGGTCGGGTTTATGTCTAGGTAAATAGGCAGGTAGCGGGTATGCATCCCGGGTGCTAACACCGCTAATGTGTGGACAAAGCTCGTCGTGACGGATCTTGCTAATAAATATTCCAGGGAATGGATGCGCGAACATTACCATTCTTTTGCTCGAGGGAAAAAACAACATTACAAAACAAATTCTTCTCTATTTGAATCGTAGTTACAAATCATACATTGTTATAGCTATATTCAAGTATTTGGGTGGGTTTACAATCGATATTTGATTTATTTACTTCATATTTAATTAACATAAATTAGATAATTCAAGATATTTAAACTTAATCTAATATATATCTTACGATGAAATATATAATACGATTTTTTGGTTGTTATAACAATGGTGATTTAGTTAATATATAGCGTGTAACTTTTGTAGTTTTCTTGTAATATATCAAGGTTTTGTAAAGAATCAACAAATAATAAATTTACTTTAAATAAAGTTGATTCCGTAAGACATTTTTGTAAGAGCTAACAGCTATTAACTTTAAATCTAATACAATCGAGTAATTTCTATGCGCGCAATTAATTCACATGGTACCATTTATATTTTCACTTGGCACCACTACGAAGATATCTCCTATGGCATTAACAACCTAATGTTCAATATTTTATTACCATACGTTATTTGTCTTGAATACCAAACATGTTGAGCGCACACGACATCTTTCATTACTAGTTTCTATTTGATTTCGCCTCATAAAATTTACTCGCATGGACACGATTATGATTTCTATCACAAACATTGAATACATCGTACATAACATTTTCTATGTTGAAAGTTCCCACTTATGGTTTATATGTTGCAGGTATTTCTTTAATAAATATTTCTGTATGTTATTTATTTTTATAAATATTTTTGACATACAAGCTACCACTCCTGTGCTATCTACGTTAAGTAGCGTTTCCTTTGAAAATTCTCCATTCCTATATTCATTGATATCGGGAGTGGACATGTTTTGACATTTTCCAAATCGTGCTTCAATGTTGTCTGAATTAGGTTTATATTTGTTTGTAACGCCTTCTTCTGGTAAAAGGTGTTAATCTACGGTGTGTCCTCCTGCTTATATATCAGGCCGAGTTAGTTTCGGAATTTTTCTTAGAACACGATCCATTTCATGTTTATTCAAAATATAAGCAAGTAGGTTGTTTAATGGTACCGATGGATGAATTCTTTCACTTTCCGTTTCTTTGTTGAGGTCACGATTCGAAGTGTAACTTCAGTAACTAAGGTGTTTGTTATAAATTCGATATTACTGAGCGAAACGTCTTCGCTTTGCGGCTCAGAGTATAAATCTTTACATAAACGATGTGTTAAGTTATAGTGAAATTCCGGTCGGTTGTATTGACTCGTCTAATATAAGGTCTACCTTTTCATCGGCCCACTAAACAACTTACAGTTAATATTATATTATAATATCACGCGAGAGATTTCAACGACGCATACTGCTCGCATCGATTCTGTTTATTTACAAATTAGCATGACTTGTGCTAACGTTATCCTACTTATCGGTAGGTGCAACTGTTGGTTTTTTTAGTTCGTCGTACGATAATAATATAACAACATTTTTAGTTCGACGTTATGTTTGTTTTGTTCGCTGAATATGGTGAATCTGTAGCTTATAAGGTGGACGAACTCTGAAATGACGGCTTAAGTGGCTCATTTTATTGATATAACGTTTAAATAAAATTACGGTCACCTTAAAAAGGAATAAAAGATATAAGGAATTCAGTAGCAGTTTGAAATCATGAGAAAGAAAACTCGATTAAAGTAATAAGCCATATTCGAGAGTAAAATTATAGGGTTCCGTCTATATAGTTCGAATACAAATAATAATAATAAAAGTGTATTAAGTAATGAAAATAATAAATTCATTTTTATATTTGCATTTTATATTTGAATATTAATATTAATATAATATTTTGACGTCATGAAGCCATTGAGTAATATACAACTTAATATGAAAAATCCGTATCAATCATTTGTTGATGATTATATGAGTATTAAAATCTAGGTATATTATAATTAACTACTAAATATTATACATATCAACATTATAATTACGTTATAATGGGTATTTGTGCTGTAGAGAATCTAGAGGAATATCTAGGTATGTTACTGGAATAGTGATTATTTTATCATATAATACATTATTTTATTATTAAAACAACATACTCGCCGAAGCTGTTCATTTATTGATAGTGTTAAACAGCTCTCAGATCAACAAATCAAGCTCGTTTGAATAAAAAAACTATAAGAAGCCCGGTGGAACCCTGAAAAGGAGTCGTCGAGGGAGCCTTGCGTGTCGTTCGGACGCGAACGTTTATCCGAACGAAACATTTCACCGATAATAACTCCACACAATATAATAATGCGAATAATAAATAAAAATGGAAATAAAATAATAATTTTAATGTCGTAATTATGGGCCGGGGGCCGCGGGCCGTGTCGGCGGCGGCGCTGCGCTGTGCGGCGCGACTGCGAAACGCGCTCATTTCCAACAATTTGATGGCAAACCATGCAACAGTTCCTTATATTGATTCCGAT
Organism: Actias luna; assembly: GCA_039707435.1. Taxonomy (NCBI): domain Eukaryota; kingdom Metazoa; phylum Arthropoda; class Insecta; order Lepidoptera; family Saturniidae; genus Actias; species Actias luna. Next base: position 5,835,046 of record JAZHAC010000006.1, on the reverse strand, counting down.
GGAACTTTAACTACATTCATAATGAGACTGGTTTTGTTCTACGTACTCATTACATCCATATGCTGCTTGAAATTGTACTTATAAAATAAAACGCTTTAGAGGATAAGAGATCCAATAAAGAACACAGAAATATAATAAAAAATAGTAATATACGGTAGTTTCTACGTAACGAATATAAATTGTGTATACAGCATAAGTATTTTTCATGGACACAAATTAATATACAGTGCTTATAACTTAAACCTCCCTAATATTATAAATGTGAAAATAAATTTGTTTGTTTGTTATGCTTTCACGTCTAAACTGCTAAATCGATTTTGATGAACTTTGATACAGAGATATATGGGATCTTGGAGACGGTAATAGGCTACTTTATTTCGCAAAAACTTATTGAAAATGGGATAAAGAGAGAAATAAACTATTGTCATCTGATCTGACAAAATCAATATTAACTAGAGCGAAGTCGTAGGTAAAGTCTAGTATTATTATACTTTCATTTATAATAACAGTTTTACATACATATAGAAGCACAGCCAGTTGATGGTATGGATAGTGCAATCAAAAATAACAATAAAAACGAAGATATAGGTAACCTATGTCCATACCCACTACTATAACCTATTGATAGTTAAATATATACTAAATGATCTCGAAACTCAATAAACTGAAGTAGAATCATAGACTCATTTGTTACAAAATATATGGTGGTTACGATCTAGTACATCGTCTACTGTAGAGATTATTATAATAGAACTATTATTATGACATCTATTTAGTTATACGGAATTCACTTTTTTTTTTAATATTCCTTGGTTAAAGAGAATCGAGAGACAGTTAACCAGACATTAAATACGTGTAGTCCATTCGATAATAAGGTCAATTTAAGTGGCTAATAAATGAAGCCCTAAAGCGAAAAACTGGCGGCCATCTGCTAACAAATAAGCTATCGTATTCGAAGCATAATATACGAATATAATTCCACACCGACACGATTCGTAACCAAAGAAAAACGGGCGAATTATGTTTATGTATTGTAGCGTAAACAGTTTTGTATTAAAATCGAATCGAATGTGAAGTAATACATGTGTCGGTAACTAATTATTAAATAAAATATGAAGTTATTGATTGATTAAAGATTTTAAAAGGAATCTTCTTGACGTAATACATATGCTCCGACATTTAAATAGGTAGGTACTTATCTTTTGCTTGAACCAACGACTGGATTGTTTATCGAGGTTATAAATCAATTACTGAATAAAGATAATTGGTTGCTTGCATTAGTGACTTTTATTTTTATATATTTATACTAAACTAAGTACGAGATTTAACAACAATAATGCCTCTGAAAGGGCAATAATATATTTCACTGGTGTTCGATCCAAAAAATCCGTGAACAAATATTCTGTACAACTTTATGATTGATTGAGAGATTAACTTCTATTTAAAATCATCTAGTTTGATTAACTGAATTACCACACGCAATATATATTTATACAGATGTATATTTTATATGAGTGGATTGGGTCACAATTACATTAGACAGGACAATAAACCCGTCACTGTGACTTTTTGGTTTTTCGCATTATCGGCCAATTAGTGAAGTCGCGATTGTCGCGAAGCTTGATGGTCGCCATGCTAGTGTAGTCCTCCGACGGATTACCACTCACGGTGGTCGTAATTGTTTTAGGATTGTATTGTGCAAATATGTAAATAGGGTAATATATCATACTTTTGATATAAACTGCCGTCCTAATGAAAACAGATGTTCTACTAAAACTCAAATAGTATTTATTCTGTAGTTTTATTATTTCATTGCTATTATTTCATTTTTAAACTAAGCATTATAGAAATGGACATAAATACAAAAAAATAAATGTATCCTTTTCCCTGATTCAGGACAGATGCGCCGTTCTTTCTTTGGTTGGCTGCTTAATTTATTTACTCAATATTATTAGTTTATTTACAAATAATTATAAACCCTTTTAGAACGATTTCACTTTTGTGTTGGTAACAAAGGTCTTTGACAACCTTTGCCTACAGCAGAGCATGGGCGCTAGCAGCAGGGTGTAAGAAAAATATATAGAAATGTTTAAGATTTTTTGAAGCTATGATAGTTCAGTAGTAGTGTCTATGGACTCCGCGTCAATGGACGTAAGTTCGAACCCACCTACAATGAGCTTGAGCTTTCCGTGTAGGAAAACATCGTGAGGAAAACATAGCATGGCGGTAGGGTTTTCTCTATTGTCCGCCTTGCTAGCTACCACCTTCAAGTTGAAAATCTGCCGCCAAATATCAATATATGTGTTCCGACCATCATACTTGAGAGCCAGTCGCTGTACAGGTTTAGCGTGTCTACAAACTTGGACATATTGTCACTTAAAATCAGGTGAGATTATGGCCGTAACGCTAAACTTTAACTATAAAAAAATTACAAGCAGATATCTATAATATTAAGATATACCAGTTAGGTTTAAAAAAAATCGTTATCTTTTATTTTATATATATACAAATTAAATACTGTAGTTTGGTTGCGGTAATAATATAGAGTAATAAGACATTATTATTTATCTGTCGTAACAAGAATATAAGGTGATGATTATCTTAATAGGGTTCTAGGGACTTATCTATAAATAGTAGCTCTAATAAAAGGTATAGTAGACCTTAAGTAAAATTGGCCTCATGGATCACAAATAATTGACACATATGTATGAACAACACAGCATATTAAGTTATTTGTGGTAAGATAAATGGTGTACTCGTTTGAAGATTTCGTTTTTACCTTCATTTTAATATTAATACCCAGGATCGACGCCAGGCGACATTTATGTATACCTAATTATTGGTTACAGACCCACTAGCACCTGTCAATTGAGAACATTTTCAAAATCCATACTAACTTTATAAATTCGAAAGTAAGTTTGTTTGTTACGCCTTACGTTGTCTGCCTGTTCCCTTATATATCTCTGATTATGAAACTATTATAAAGGTTTTGATGAAATTAGATTTAGTGACAATTATTCTAGATTCACATACAGTATACCTTTTAAAAGTGAATATCGGTATTAAATGAACTTATTGTCGGATTTTGATAAAATTTTGTTTTGTTTGGTAACTTGAAAATCTTAGCTATATTTAATCTGTCTATGGTGTTGTACTGTTTATTATTATCATCTCGTAGCCATAGTTTAAATACAATGCCATACAACTCAAATATCCCACCAGAAACCCATCCTGAAAATAAAATAGTTATTTGCAATCGCATCATTAAAGAACAGTTGAAATGATTTTACTATTTTTTATATTGTTTGTAAGATACCAACACGGTTTTTAGAGAAAAAAAAACGTAAAAGGAGCGCGAATATTGGATAATTTGGAAAACATGTACAGTTTTGTTTCTATATAGTTATTATATGAACTTAAAGTGATAATTTACAATTTCTACGATGAACACCCGTCATTCTTTTTCCATTCTGTTAGTTATTATTCTTGAAAAGTGTTAACAAATAAATTCAAGATGTGTGGCGTTGAGCTTGAGTTAGTGGCTACTGGAAAGGGCGCAAGGGGCAGCTAGTTCATAATTATATAAAAAAGAACTGTAATTATCTTAAAATTATTCTGGTATAGTAATTATTGTGAAGTGGGAGTCAGGTTTCTACCTCGCCAATTACAGCTATGTATACAAATTAACATGCATTTGTATTTGAAGTTTGAAATTGTCATTGGAAATGCTCCTCAAATTCTGTTTAAGCTTAATTAATTTTAAGGTTTCATTAAATCATAATTTTTATTAAATATTAAAGATTTGTTGTCCTTAAAATTAAAAGTTACTTACATGTAGTTCATTACTAATTAAGTTTATAGGTTTCACGTGTTTCATCAAAGTCTCATCTGATACAACAAGTTGGCCCAATTTGGTGGACGCGCTATGCCTATTGTAGGTACTGGCTCTCAAGTGCAACAGCCGAATCACACCTATAAGTATTTGATAGCAAATTTCCAACTAAATGGTGAAAGCTAGCTAGAACAAGTCATACATCCATGAAGTGGTTTCATCACGATATTGTTCTTTGCTGAAAGCTCTGGCTCATGACAGGGACTTGAACTCACGTCTGTTAACATAAAAATAATTACATAATAATATACTAGTTATGTTATAAATATGGTTTTCAGGAATTGTAACTTTACTTTTTGTTACAGTCAGCACGGTCCGAAGGTGAATCTTCAGGGGAACAGTCTTGCGAGAGTTCTGACGAAGGCGTCGGCCGTGATGCGCCTGCCAACCTTCAGGGCCATCAGCCTCACCAGCCTTTACAACAGCATCAGTCACTGCCGCCTCACCAGCCGCATCAGCCCCAGCTTAACATGGGCCTCCATCCGTCCGTTGGACATCAACAGATAAACACTCATCAGATTTCACATCAACATCAGCATCAGAGGAATTCGCCGAGACCGCTTGAAAGGGAGTTGAAAGTGAGGGAAAAAATTATTAAAGAATCTATTTTAAAATAAAAACTACCAGTCGGATTTCAACAAATATTTTGTATTTGATAGAGCAATCGTTGAAGAACGCTTTAGGCTATTTGACATCATGATATCACCAATACGAGCAAAGCTGTATTGAAAAAAATTACAAAAACCGGCAAAGTTGATTAAATAATGTTTGTGTTCTATGTGAATGTAGTCGCTGGCACAACTATACTTAATAGAATAAGAGTGATAAATATCCTTTGCCGTCAATAATCAACATCTATATCGATTAAAGCAATAATGGTTTACTGATAAAGCGCGCGAACATCATGTTAATCACAATTATAATCAATTTGAATTTTCGGTGTAGAAAAAAACTTTCATAGTCGCTCAGCAAAATGACCTCACTGTTCCTAACGGTAAGCATAGTTCAATTCAAAGCAATAAGGACCGCCAAATGTTCGGTAAAATACTGGGGCTCGTCACTGTCATACCGGTATGCAGGCATTACTGCACCTAGATATACACTGGATGATTACAAAACGCGATAACGCAAGAGTCTATGACGGCAGGTATTTTTATAGCTATATTTTATAGCTTAGCGCTATGCTAGTGACACCCTTGCGCGTGTTGCCCCTCGTGCTTGAGCGCCAACCGTGCTCGCCCTCTAAGTCCGATGAAGCTTCCCAAAAAACAAACCCTGCTTTATAGTGATAGCGACCCAGTCGGAAACGTTTGTCATATCCTACCATCTCGATATTGTGTATTATGTGCTATTTTTTATATTTTACCAAAACAGAACAAACTTTTTATGTGTATATAAATAAATATAGTAAATTACATATGCAGATGCTGTATAGTGACAGTGATAGGAGTGTCGGCTTACTAGCAATTAGTTCCATGGAATCGATCGAAATATAAGTATAACCTTTCGTATGAATACATAGTAAAGACTTTTTAAGTGTTCAAGTAACCTTTGTCAATAAGTTAAACCTAATTTAACTTTTTGAAGTAAGCGCCATTTTTATATATCGATAAGAATAATATATGAAATTATAAAGTAATAAACATAAGAAATTAGCTGAGTTTTTTATGGAGAAAAAGAAACGAACAATTTCAAACTGTCATTGTTATGAAATTGTTTATAAATACCTAAACATATAAGATTTTGTTATTTTCTGCCCCGAAACTCTGGTCGAAATTTAAAGTTGTAATTACCTTATAGAGGATACAGTAGGTTTCTGTCACATGTTTGGGCGAGACATTCTGTTACTTGCAAAATAGGCTGACCAATCACATATTTTCTTCAACAATTAGCTAATGTTTTAGACTAATATATAATCATATTATCGCAGGTACGTGATGACTTCGAATCCCTGAAATCTTCGCTACACCCTCATCTATCTTCGCTGGCCTCCCTCGCTCAGGGAGCTCCACTATCAACGTCAAGCAGTGTGTTTGCACTTGCCGGGGCAGGCGCTACAGGTGGATTTCCATACGCACCCCCTGCATTCCTCGCCCCCGCTCCGCCGCCACCTGCACAACCGGTTGGTTCTGCTTCGTCTTCCTCATCAGAAGGTAGCGCCGCAGGTTGGAGCTTCGAAGAACAATATAAACAGGTTCGCCAGGTATGTAGATTTACTATATTACAAAACTCTATAGCAATATTTGGTATTTCAATATGTCTTCTATATGAATTATATATTAATGGAAAATTATTGCAATATTTGCCTACTATACTTTAATACCTACACAATTTACTATATATGCTTACACATTTCAAAAAACTAGATAGGTTTATATATTTAAAAAAAAACTCAAATATTTTAAGGGAACAAATAATGTAACGAGAAAGAAACGTTTTAAATTTAAGTATTTATAAACAAAACAACATCGTTTTAGGGTTTTTTATTTATTTAGATGACAAACAGCCATTATAGTACAATGTTTTATAAAAATATACACTAATATGCATATAGTACCATATTTTTGATCTACAATCTAATTTAGTGCAATACTAACATTATAGTAAGATTGTATTAATTCCACTACACGCTATAACTGTCGGAAAAACCTTTCATTTGTAAAAAAAACTAATAAATATTACTCCAGCTTTTACTAAAAATATTTCAATAAACTACATTAACATGTTAGCATGTTGTACACAATCACGGCCTGGACAATATTGCCAACCGGGTAGATTATTATTCACCATCCGATAGGGGACAAAATGACCCTTCACTTGTTTTGACAACCCTTCGTGAAACCAATGAAATATGTAACAAACGGAAAACGAGTTAGTCCGATCATTATATAACAATTTAACAATATATTCCATTGGACACACGGGCAATGTAATCTTACCTTTGAATAAATATAAGAGGGGAGAAAGAATAAAAAATGATTAAATGTCTATTTCGCTATGCTACAAACATATTGAGGGTGCGGTTTAAATTTACCGTATTCATAGGCATGATTGTTTTGCCAATAACAATTTGGTATGGAAGTGTGAAATATACCTCGAAATGTTTTGTTCAATATACAGTTCGTATGTATTAACTAATTACAGGTACACAAAACTTGTTCCGAAACAATAAATATCATTGCATTTAGAGCATTGCATTTTGACATCAACGAAGATATATCCGAAATAGGACCTAGTTTTCCTTTTGAAGATTTTCAGAGTGATGTACCGTCTATAATTAGTTAGATGTATTTTTCGACGTTCACTGATATATATGTAATACATTTATTATAATAACTGTAACGTTGAAAGTCTATTATTAAAATCTATGTCAGATAACTATTGTTCTGGAAATTTTAATATTACGTATAAATATGATAGATTTAATTTTTTAAATATAAGTTAAACTTGTTATAATTTTATAACACTTACTATTGACGTTTGTATTGTTAGTAAGATATTTAGGTATAGTAAATGTATTAGAGTGAATACATATTACAGCTACATTTAATTGAAAAGGGTTGTTTCAAACTTTATATATCTCCATTGTAATGTTAAAATGATCTTCGTACCAGATTTTAATTCTTTTTCACGTATTACATATACCGCTTTTTCTTACAAATATCCAACTCACGACACTCTTTATGTATACAAAAAAATGTGTGTTAAAAAAAATTAAAAAAAACCACTTTCGGTGACCATGAATGGATTCTTTGTTAACTGGAAGATATTCAGCTAATAACCACGTATATGTTTCAATGCATTTCTATAATGTATTTTTTTTATTTCACAAACCAGACAACACATCTATATAAAAACAAACACATAATAAAGAGTAAAATATAAAAAAGATGCGTGACTTAAAAAAGTGAACACTACTTACACAAGAGCGAAGATAACTTAGCAATAAGAATACTTAATTACAATAACTTAAAAAACTGTTTTTACGGAGCGATTTGAAACACTCCGAATATAATTTTGTAAATGTTTTTTTTATATAGTTTATATGTGACTTTAGTGTTATGGCTACAATCTCACCTGATGTTAAGTGATTATGTGACCCAAGCTAATGAATACGCTGAACCAGTGGAGCGACTGACTCTCAAGTACTGCTTTACACCTAAAAGTATTTGTCGGCAGATTTTCAACTTGAGGTTGGTGATAGCCATACGGGCGATAGAAGAAGCCCTACCACCATGCTATGGTTTCATCACGATGCTTTCCTTCACCGCAAGGTCAATTTATTTGCATGAATTCGTACTCACGTCCTTTGACGCGGCATCCGTACACACTACTACTGAGCTATTATTGCAATTTAAAATATGGAACAGTATTCATTTTTTTTTCTGATTTGGTTGTAAATAAGTTGTACTACTTATAGATATATGTATATAAATATATATTCATTTTCATTACTTAATGTATGGAGTTAGTAAGGAAATTATACTGATTATTTGTTATTTTAAGGTATGCATTAAAAGAGTTGTATTAAATAGTGGTTTGGGACGTGTTTATACATATTCGTCTTTGAACATAATGTACATATTATAATAAAGTTTCATGTGAAATTAAAACACATGTGGAGTGTTCATATTCTCGTATTAACGAGTACAGATCAAAGGCGGAGAATTGGTGGAGCTTACTTTTGTATAAGTCATAATTACTTAATAAGCGAACCTATTATATGCATGCATTATGCATTACAATTGACTAACTTAAATTTGCAACATTTGAACGAACTAATTAACTGATTATTAAAATAATATCAATTGTTATATTGAATGCTAAGATCAATGGGCTCCTGATGGTGTAAAAATAGCATTGTAGATTGAGAGAACATAATGAAGACGTGTGGTAATATATTAATACGGAAATATTTAACGAGTTCTGTCTGGAGTTAGAACGCATTTTTTTTATTAACAATGAATAAAGAAAACATAACAAAGTTTAGAAGTTTTGTGAATCGAAGTTTCGATTATGAGAAAATTTATGTAGGAAAAATAATATACATTTCTGGTCATACATCATCGATACACAAGTCTTATGCAGTAGTTAAGTCACGTACAAGTGTCTGTTATTATTAAAATCAATCTGAATAAATAAGGCTTATTATTTTTTCTAATAATTTGGATTTCGAAATATTTCAAAGCTATCCTTTATACTTAAGTTATTGGAGGTGCCGACTTCTAAAAGCACTTAATACTAACTACTTTATTACAACATTTTTTCATTTTATTGATTTCTTTAAATGAAATACATTTTGTTGGGCATTTTCTAATACTTGCTTAGCTTCCTACAAGTTGAAAATCTGCCGTCAAGTACCTAAAGGTGTGTCCTGCCAGCAGCACTTGATAACATGTTACCCTACTATTATTAAACACACAATATTACATTCAAAATATCTCTCTAATTATTATATTTTTTAACTAAAAATTATTTTTAAGTGGAGTTATATAATTCGGTTATAATTTTTTTATACCTGTTATTTTCTAAAGTAATACAAGATGTCAACAAAATGACTTTTAACGTAACCCATACATTATCGCTACAAAGCGACGACGTATGAACAAGTTCAAACCGCACATTCAATATAATACAAAAAGGCATACAATTATATTAATTTGAAATAATTAACTAGTAAGTTAACATTGTCTTATTGTTGTGTAGTAAAAAAAACCTAAATTTAACTGTAGAATAGTTTGTATGTTGTTCAGCTTGCCCTTAACATGCCATAAGGTGTCGGTCACGAACTCTTTGTGAAGCTTAAAAGCGCAGGCACGAATTAATTCTCGCTATATCTCGCAATTTACTGCGATCTCTACACAGTGTTAAGGAGCCGGTCGAATAATGAGATAAAAAAAAACGCTTGAAAGAGAAAGAATGGTACACAACATTGTCAGTTGTGTTAATATTTTCCAATTAAAAACATTGATGGGATGCGATGTTGCTTTTATATGAATTCCTTACACTGTTTATAATACTGTGATCACGTCAGTGCTTGTGTGAATTATTATTCGTCTTTGTACAATGTTGATACATTTCTCTATTTATAATATCCGACAATTAAGTTCCTTCTACACGTAACGATAACGTGAATCTATTTCTCTTCAAAGGAAATAAATTAGGAATGAATGTTTATTATGGACATATATTAATTTTAAGATAAGACATTTCTTATAACTTTGTTACTACTATTAAAATATGGTAGCTAATGCATTGATATTTGAGTACAATATTTCAAAAACAAATCGTTCAATAGATCCATATTATCAATGTGTCTTGATTCAATTAATTTATATTATACAATATAATTATTAGACTGTTGTATATATATTATAATTATTGCGTCATACTACCTACTGTTACTGTCCGGAACTATACATTTAAACTTTTACACGTCAGGTTTAATATTTTTACTTATTTTATACAGATTGTAATTCGATATTTATTTTGTACAGCTAGTTCTTTTGTTCGGAGAAAGTAATTACTATTTACTGATATGCTTATCTTTGGAATTAATTAGCTTCATAATTTTCATTACATTAAATCAAAATTATAAAAGAATCACTCAATATTGTTTTCAAAATGGTAAATTTGTGTTGTGTACCAACTATAACATATGAAACAAAGACAATTTAGCATTCTTTATGCGATATTTAGATATTGCAGTTATTATTTTAAGAAATACGTAATAAGTTACGCAATTTTCTAACTAATGAAACGAAAATTTGAAGACAAATAAAACCCTAATAATAAGATTGTTTAATAGTTACACGATATGAATTCTGATGTTAATTTGACAAATGACATTTCTTAGATTTTATATCCTTGTTTATTTAGTTAGTGTATAATAGGTGAAGCGTTGAATGGAAATGCGGCGCGATGTCCGCGTCCGCGGCTTTGAGCGACGATAACCGCGCGATTTCCATGCGTTAAATCGCGGCTCGTTTGTTCGGTCGATCGGTCCTGTTGTGATTACGCACGCTCGCTTTGTGCCTAACCGTTATATATTGTTCTATTTAGATATTGTTTTAATGTTTGTAAGTATTTCAGTTTACAGTTTCGATACAGTTAATTATATTTCGTCTTGACATATCTAATTTTTATAACTACGTACGGTTTATATTATGTTAGCTGTGTCGACGACTCCGATCACGTGGAACTAAATTATTTTTTACAATTTTTATTTAAAAAAAATTATATACCCTATGGTACTCAGGGCTAATGGTGAAAGAATATTCGAAATCAGTTCAGCAGTTCTTGAGGTTATTCGTTACAAACAAAAATACAAATTATTCTTTTTTGTAATATTAGTATAGATATAGATTTATTACAAGAGAAGAGAAATGTAGAAAGATGATTTATTAAAACCTGAATATTAATTGACATGTCCTGAATAAAAGTTGTACTTCTTTATTATTATTTTTTATTAGACTAGTTCTACACTTGACTTCGTTTGCCTAGACTTGAAATAATTTTGTTCGTGATCTTTTTAAAGAAAAGCTTTATATTATGAAATTTTTACTTGTCATGTGGCGGAAACTAAGTTGTTACCTATAGGTCTGGTTAAGAAATCTTTAAAATAAAGCTAGATTTTTCATAATAGATAGAGATCTTCTACTATGAGATATACTTAACGGTGTATAAAGAAATAAGCACTGCGGCGATAATATTTATAATTGTAAACATTCGATGATCATTGTATCATCGAAATATAACTCATTTCAACGGATTTTATCGCGGTTATTTATTAATTTTGATCCCGACATTTCGAAAGTTTTTTAGCCTTCGTGGCCACAGGGTGGACTGAGGTGTAGGTTGTCCAGAAAAGTTAACGTTTATTAAAGTTTAATTTTTAATTTTGTTCCGTCCTACGCAAAAAGAGCTCACAGTGTCTTGAGGTCTGGCAATTGGTATTTTGGGTTCCGATTTAATTAAATGTATAATCGGAAGCCAGGATTGTGGTAGCCTTCTACCATCTTCTCTATTGAAATTTGGATGTTTTTTTTTATTTCAACAGCCTCGCGAGTCATCCTAGGTAGGAATCGGTATTCATTGACAAGGATTTGTAGTTTGTCGAATATAAGATAAAATTTGGAGCCTTCTTCCGAATCTTCAGCAACTGCAGACTTCGTAGAGCGTCAGTGTTTAACATCAGCTATATGTTCTTTTATGCATGCCCCTATGTTTCTTTTGCATTGACCGATATAGGCGAGGCCACCTCAGTGACCGCGAAGGCTGAAAAGCTTTTGAAACGTCGGGATCAATATTAATAAATAACCGCGATAAAATCCGTTTAAATTAGTTTTTTTTCGATGAGTAATATATGCGTAAACACAAGAAATCATTATAGAAAAAAAAAAGATTATATTAATACTACTAATAAAATTGCAAAAACGAACTTTTTGTTGGATTTATTGATTTAGGAAATGTACACTGTAATTATTCATTTTAACACTGATTTTATTAAGTATAAATTATTTGTTGAGTGTAATGTTATACAGAACATTTTGTGATTTAGTGCGATCACGTTGTTAAGGGCGCGATTTCCCGCGCACGCCGACTGCGCGCTTGTCTAAACAAGTCCGAGACACGCGGTAGGGGGCGCTTGTTTATGAACAACACGTTTGATTTTATATAATTTATCAATATCAATAATTTAACGAAACACATTACAAATAATATTCATGAAATACGTGTGTTAATTTTTTATTTCTTATACCAATAATCTATATAATACATTGTTTACGAAATAATGTTTACTGTTTTGTTATATTATCTATTAGCATGTTGATTGAGAAGAAAATAGTAAATGTCACTAATATAACATCAATTTCTATAAATTGCTAGCTTTTATCTGCAGCTTCGCTTGCCTTAATATTGATTTTGTCAAACAAATCGGATGACGAAATAAAAAGTTTCATACAAAATTTATTTCTCTCTTTACCTCACTTCCAATAATTTTTCCGGGAGAAAAAGTATCATATCATCGTCTCCTGGTTCATATCTATCTTGATGCCAAAATTCACCATAATCGATTTAGCAGTTTAGGCGTGAAAGCATTACAAACAAACAAACTCACTTTCGCGTTTATAATATTAGGAAGGATAAGGATAACCTAATAACTGGCAATTTTGTTTTTTGCAGTATGTGGTAGGAAAGTGAAGCTTTGTAAAGAAAAACATTGAAAGTGTATAGAAAATCAAATGCAGTTCGCTACTAAAAACGTCGAATATATTATTGTTAAAAAAATATCACCACACCTACAGTCGGTAATCTCTAAACATGCACGTTTTAAATGCACATGTCCTATTAGATTCGCCGTAAACCTTTTAAAGTGGCGGCCCGTGCAGTAGGTTATGGAGAGTTCGAAATAATAAAAAAACCGAATGTTTTTTTACTAGCAACCCAACGATTAGCCAAGTGAGCCATCGTACTGGTATTCGAGTGTTTCGAATATTTATTCCGTCTAGACGCGTTATCTGGTGGATGTTTTCGATACGTTTATCGTTAGGGTGGAATGTTTTATACACTTGAAATTAGTAAGCTTTTAGTTTTTTTTGTCATTATTGGTACAGTTTGATATTAGAAAAAGATTATTATTTGACAAATTATTTGTTTAACTCCTCATATATATATTTATAAGTTGGCAATTTTTTTTACTTCAATGAAAGTAATGGCAGTTAAGTATTTTAAATTTCGATTATGTTATTTTTTAATACCACGTTTAGTTACATACCAATAAGATTTTGAGCTAATTAGTTATTTCTTTAATTGCGAGTCTAATTTTAAGAGGTTTAAACTTATCAACGGTAGTTAGTTTTCATGTAATTAACGGTAGTGTACTTTCTCGACACGTCATCGTTTACAATAGAAACAAACAAATTAGTCAAACATTAAAAAAGCGTTCCAACTACCTATACTAATTAAGATGCGTCCACTCGTTACATTTCCATCGATTTAACTGTTACTACCTTATGATTGCTTTTCAATACTTCATTACTTGTAAAATACGTATATGTATATAATTGTTATATTATATTTGTATTAGAGGCATTAAAATAGTATAAATTTAAGTACTTAGGTAGTTTAATAATACATATTTACTATAGTTCAACTTAAGGGCGATCAAATTTTGCACGCGTCTCTCCAAGCTCATGTCTATCTCTGGCCGTGTCAATGAACGTGAGTTTGAATCCCTGCAATGGTCCTGAGCTTTCGGTGAAGCAAAACATCCTGATGAAACCATAGCATAGTAGTAGGCCTTATTGTAATGCACGCATGGCTATCTACCACTCTGAAGTTAAAAATCTGCCGCCAAATACTTAAAAGTTATGTTCCGACAGTTGCACTAGAGAGCAGCCCGTCTAGTAGGCTTAGCGTAGCTAGCATCTTGGTCTACAATGTCGCTTAACATTAGGTAAGACTGTTGCCATGACGCTAAACATATAAACTATAAAAAGATATACATCAAAGTAGATATTGTAGAAATATGTCTTCTAATTATTTAAATAATTAAACTATCTATCTGTGGGTTAATTTAAAATATTCTTATACCATCATCTCATAATAATATTGCCTAATGAGTGGTTCTGGTTTATCTATTTCTATTTCACGCACGTCAGTGTGCGCGGTGCATCGCGATCGCGGTATGATATCGCGCGACCGCTTGCGCCGCGCCGCACCGCACCGCACCGTGCTGTGACGCACCCCAGCTGATGGCTATTTTTGGCAGCCAGTGCATGGGGGCTCTTATAGTGCGGTGCAAGTTGTGCATTAATACAGTTACCACTCATATATCACCTTTTTTCAAATAACTTTATATATTTAAATAAAATTTAATTTCTTAATTAACTCTAAAATATTGGCTTAGATTATAGGTCTAGGTTAAGTATTTATTTTCGAATAATATTGTTATAATAATTATTTGGATTCTTAATATTATCATCATTACCTTATCCTGTTCCTAAGTTATTCGGGGCCCGGCGCTATACATTTTCTTCTTTCATAAATCTCTAGCAGCCGCCATCACTTCACTCACTCCCTTTTTTCTCATCTTATTCCTCACATACTCTATTCATCGTTTCTTTGGTCTTCCTCTTCCTTTCACATCCTTCAATATTCACGTTTATTAATGTTGAATTTTGGATTCTTAATATATAAATTTTATTTTAATATTGTAATTATAACTATTTAAATTTCCATTCATCCATTCAGTCAAAAGCCTGGCATAGACTTCCTACAAAAATTCACAGCCACTAGTCCTGAACTATTTAATGTCTTTATTTTTAATGTGGATAAAATCCATTGACGGATCACATGGATTCTTTGGCTCGATAGGGTACTAAAGGGGTATGTATGGTGGTGCTCTCAGTGCACTCGACTGGCGCGAATATAAAGCTCAAACTCACTAAAAAGTCCGACGGTTATCCTGAATTTCCCATTACTTAGCAGAAATCGTGAACTGCTTTCACAATTCTTCCACTCGAGCTATTTCATTTCTACTGGATATCCGCAAGCTTCATCGGGATGTCCGTCCGCCTTGAGACAAGTATACAAGCTGTATCTCTCCGTGCATACTCGCAACTCTAGAACTCTTCAGTCCGACGACCATCTTATTCCAAGAGTTACGTGCCCCACCCAATGAGTGTTATGCTTAACAGTTCTGAGGCAAATTTTAGTTACTTCATTTTAATTGCGGATTTCTTCGTTTCTGATTCTATCACGCTAAGTAAAACTGTCATGTTCTTTGAATGATCTTCAGTTATTTATGAAGCTCATCCTTAGTGACTGTATTAATACCATATGCAATTAATTTATACATTGGTCAAAGACATTCGTTTTGAGACAGGTATTTTGGATGAAAAGTTGTAAAATTTACAAACAAAAATATGATGATTTCCTGTTGTTTTCCATTTTTACTGCTGTTTTGTTTGCTTATATATTTTTTGTTATTGGTTGGCATGAAAGTTTAATTTATTTTTAGATTGTATGAATTTAACGTCGCTCTCTCCGTTTACTTGGACGGGACAAATCGTTGAATCATTTGATCAGCGGGAGTGCTGTCTTTGTATGTCATACGTCACATATGGCACATAAACTTTATTACTCTTTTATTCAATATAATATTTGAATACCAATTCAATATATCAAATTATAAAAAATATATATTCCCTGTACATATTAAAGTCGGGAAATGAACTGAATTCTACAAAATGTTGATTTTTTTATTTATCTGACTAAAATAACTACCGTTTACAAGATACTACGATTTTTGAAGTGTAATAGGAAGGCATTTGGTATGTTTTCAAAATATTATAGTTTATATTTGTTCTGCCGCAAAAACAATAATACTATCTAGTGTCAAATGTGATATAAGCTCGTAAGTAAAACAACAAATGATAAAAATCAGCTGTTTTAAATCGTAGGATTTTTTTTATCAATACTTTACATAAAAAATTTGTGTAATGGAATGAAATCCGCTGTGCAGAAGTTCGACTCTCTATTAGTCTGTTTGTTAATCAGAAATATTGTGTCCGTGACTTCGCATGCAACTAAAATTTTATATCATGATTTTTGCTCGATTTTTCATATTTTTTTCAAAACAGCTTTGCTCCTGTTGGTAGTGGCGTAATGTTAAATAGCCTAAACCGTTCTTCAGTGATTGCTTTAGAACGGGCAGTTGCTAAGCTTAGTGTGTTCAAACAAACAAATTTTTCCGCTTTATAATCTTACTATAGATACTAACTTTAAACGTAATAAAATTAATATAATTTGAAAAGAAGCAAGTCACGTTAACACACAAGTGTAACTCATTAACATTGTGGTATAACATTTCAACGTGAGGTATAAATTAAAACTTTCCATTCAACAATCATCTCCGCAGTTTCTTTGTATCTATTGACGTTACTTTCCAGCGAAATACATACATATATTTTATTATCAACATGATCTGTGGAGTGACGCAGAACACCTATGTGTCTACGTTACAAATATGTTTTTATTGCCTGTTAATTCTATGTTCATAATCGTCTACACGACCGCAAACATAATGATGATCATTTAAGTTTTAATATATATCTATTTAAGTAATATAAATAAAAAATAAATTTTTGTTTGAAAATTGATACATTTACATTTTAAATATTTCCTAACAGTTGTGTAGAAATTATATCAATAACACGTAAATCGGATGAATTTACAAAAATATCTGATTGATAAACTTTATACAAAGAATTTTTATACAGGACTTCATTTATCGAAAGTAGAGACACATCGATTTGTGGTATGGGTTATTTAGATAAATATCAATTTAAGTAGTAAGTAAGTTAAGTAAATAATAAAAAAATGTTTTAAAGAATGTGCTAAGACAATTAGAATTCCTTTATAAAAAAATAAAAGAATTATTATAAAACTATATATCTCATATATACACATATTTTAAATGTACAGTAATGAATTAATATTAATATTCTTTGTAACTCGGTTTTAAACCGGCGTTTAGGGCCTGTGTAAGCATTATTAAATATTTATGCTTATGACGTATGCTTTTAAGGGTAGCGACATAAATACCGGTAATTCAGTATATGGTCTAGATATTTTCAACCGATATGCGTCCCATGTGTATCGAGTCAGGGCACATTATCGTGTCGGGTGACCCGTCGACCCGTCACTCTGCAATGATGCACTCAATGCAAGTCTATTAATAAACAGAAACGCCCTTTTAGAAGCTTATTGTATTTGATTCTAATATATATATGTAAATATATAATTATATTTCGTAGCATGGTAAAGTGTTGCCTCAGTGTCTGATAGTAAGTTGGTACAATCCAAAAACAATGACGACCATAGAACGATCCGCTATTCATAAACACAAGCTATTGTTATGTGAGCCTGAAATCAGGGCCAAATTTAGATAAGAGGCCCTAGGCTATTTCACTTGTGAGACCCTTTAACCTCTCGCGTCGATCTGAACCAATACATTTTTATGTTTGTTTATTAATCATATGCTTAGAATTTCTCCTAATTTTCCATCCTGCGTTCACTGCTTTTAGAATACCGTACTTTTAAGTTTGCTAAAAACTTGAATGTAGACTCCTCTTGATCTCGAGGCCGTAGGCTAAAGCCACGTAAGCCTACATGAAAACCCGGCCCTGCCCGCAAGCCCACAGAGTTTACACTGGCTGACCTCGAAAGCCGATAGAGCAAAGAAAGTGACTGAGACGAGTTTTTAAGACCACGTTTGATTACTGGATATACACTGATTGATCCCCGTATGCAATACGAATGAGCTTGCCAATAAAACTGGTGATGTATTTGGTGCATAATGGTTATGATCTAATTAGATACAATTATTGTATTATATAACCAGTAGTACCAGTACCGTCACTACCATATATATATATATGAAAGTGTATTTCTCAATCACGTTTCAGCTATTGTGCGGATTTTATAGAAATTAGGTACTAAAGGTGTGTATGATTTTATAATAACTATAAGTAATAACAAAGTCATACAATATATTGTAAGTATATATATAATAATATAGGTATAACAAATAACTTTGTTTGAAACGTTTCTCTAAAGTAAATTACAATGGTGTCGACAAAACAGTGTAAACGCTTTCTATGACCGTAGGAACAAAAGCACATAAATAATATAGTCGGAACTATGGTGCTTAGTTTGACATTTAGTAGCTGTTATACCACCGTATACTATCCATTATAATTATATCAAGTTTTTATGTAATAAATGAATTATGTGATAAAGTAATAAAAAAATTTAATACACGTTTTATCGATGTAAAAATTTATGGTTAGTCAAATTCTATATCTATATTAAAATTATAAAGCCGAAAAGTTTGTTTGTTCGAACGCGTTAACCTTTGGAACTACCAGTCGGCTTTTAATATTTTTTTGTATTTGATAAAGCAATCATCAAGACAGGCTTTAGATTATTTAACATCACGATCCAGCCAATAGGAGCAAAGCTGTCTTGAAAAAACTTACAGAAACGAGCAAAAATGATTAAATAAAAGTTTAGCTCCACGCGAACGAAGTCGCGGACATATCTAGTATTTATATTAAATTGGCCTGGGTTTCAACTTTATCCACTTTACTATAAGCGTTTGTTACATACAAAATTTATCGATTCATATATAAAGTTTTCATTTAAAAAGTGACTTGTGGGAACTTTGACAGCTGTGACAGGGTCGTCAAAAATCTAACCAGTCTAACTTACATTGTAATAAAATCTTTATTATCAATTTATAACTCTTATTTTGAAGTTACAATATCCTCCGACTCACAATGTAGTTGATTTTCAAAACTTTCTCTCTACGTATCTACTTTAGCTAAAACCGTAAATATCAATTAGTATACATCCGCTGATATATATCAGCGAATTACGAAAACATAGTCACTAAAATAACTATAACAATAACATCGTTGAAAACAGTATATCGTTGGAATTTAATTATTATTACTTAAAATCTATTTAATATACTATTATTTAATTATTAACAAAAAAAAACTTTAAATCTTAGTGTTATGGCCAAAATCTTACCGGATGTCTAGTGGTGAGGAAAATCTGAGAAAGGAACGGACTCTTAAGTACAACTGTCAGAATATACATAGTATAAGTATTTGGCAATAGATATCAAGTTAAGGATGGTAGCTAGACTTGCGGAGCTTAAGAAAAAGCACGACAATTATGTTATGGTTCCATCATGATGTTTTCCTTCACCGAAAGCTAAGTGTTATTGCATGGATACAAACTCACGTGGACAAATGGACACGCTACAATTATTGCTTCATCATATTCAAATATTATACATATCATTATTTGTATATATGTATCTAGAATGACATCAATAACCTGTAATTAGTTAATTTTTATTCTGAAAATACGCTCTTGCCCCACCTTGGGATATTAAGTTATTTCAAAAAATAAAACGCAAATTATTCAATATACGCAAGAGTACATAAAAACATCCCCCGTAAGATCTAGTTACACGAAAGTGGAGCCACGAGCCGATCGTGTATTGCAGTGCAGGGTGCAGGAGGGTGTGAGGGCCGGCTACAAATAGCCTCGCACGGGACACGGGGAGCATCTGCCCGATATAAATAGAACCCTCAATGTAGTATCAAGGACGTGATTGTTTATATCATGTGATTCCCGTAGAGGACGAGCGCTCTATTAACTTATCGTGAATCTTCTTTTTTTGTTCATGTATTACGAGTTCATTTGATATGTATGTAGTCCACATATATATTGATTAATAACACAATACAATAATAATTAAATAGATATTTATGTACGATTATTATACTCGTCTATACCACATTTGCATTTCTACTTAATAATATTTAAGTATTGGATTATAATTATTTTTAATAAACGAACCTAAACAGAATATCGTAACAAGAAAGTCAATATTATATGAATCAACGTTGCTTTCTCTAGACATTTGAAAATTCAATGACAATATCCTTAAATTGTTATTTAGAAATGGTAACATTTCTGTTGTTCCAACCATATTATTATACACGATACTGGAGTATTTCCATTGTATATGAGTTAAGTCAAAGAACACTTTTCTTATGCATACTCGGTAAGTTACAGTGATAGGACATAATAAATGTATCCTAATTAAATAGTTCTATACATAATGACACTTTGATTAATTTCGTTGGTTTTTCTGTCGCACCGTACCTACACTTAAACTTATTAGTCGTGTACCACTAACGGCCCACTAATTATGTATTTAAAAAAGGAAATCGATAGCAACAGTTGCAAAGAATCGGTAATAAATTGATAAAATAGGTTTATTTTTTGGAACTCTAGAGCTAATACATAATACGAATTTGGCATTTCAAAGCAAATATTTAACGATTTTATGCAATCGCTTTACTTTTGCTAAATACGCACTCAAGCCGTTACATCTGGTATTTCGTATTGGTATTGTATTTTAGTCAGACAACATCGTTTTCCTATTATGTATAATTTTACTTATTCTATCCTGTATTTCCGTGCTGTATAATTTAAGAGTCTTCAAAGGAGGATCTATTCACATATGCATCTTATAAATAAACCCGATTTGCTGATAGCCATATCTTTACTACCATCAATCAGGTGGCATCGAGGTCAAATATAAAGCTTAAAAATTTAAAGTTAATGTTGTGTAGTGTACAGTCGTGTAATCATCTCTAATTTCTAAAAAAAAGCTTGTAAACTCTCCGATATAAATGAGTATCTGAGTTTGATGTATTCGCAGATTAAACAAAGGTACAGTTTTTTATTTGGATTATTTTTTAAGTTTATTTCATTTCAAAACGATAGTGCATAGTTTATTATCGTATATGGGTCAATATAAATTCTTTTTATGTCAGCCGAAACCTAAACATAACCATAGAATTACCTCAAAAAGTAAGGTCGTACCTAAAAAAATAGACAATGAATCTCAGCTTTCCCGGTATACTTTGAGTTTGTTCCTAAATTTTGATAATAGCATAAATAAAATAAAAACTTCTTGTTTCCTTAAAACTAATCGTAATTTATTATTTATATTACAACTTCCTTTGCATGATTCTCCCTAAATCGATGCCAACATTTGGTAAGCAGTTTTTGCTCCAAACATTCCTATAAAATGTTTATCACCGAACGCGCCCGGTACACATGTGGTACCAGCCCTCTCTACAGTGGAGATTATTCTAAAATTTCCAGATTGCCACCCCGGGCAAAAAATAAATAAATCCAAAGGCGGGCGACAAAAAAATGTCCCGAATCCTTCTTGACTGAATGATTACAATCCCCTTGAAATAACCGATTTACAGTTATCGTTGTTACAGACTCGAATATGACAAATAATTGTTTGCTCTTTCAGTTAAACGTTACAGGAGTAGAATAATTAAAATAAAACATTTGTCTTACTCTAGCATCAAATTTAACTACATCTAAGTATGTCGTTTGCTATATTTGGAAATAAGCTAAGAATATTTATAATAATAAAAAAAAAACAGTATGCAGGGTGATAGAGATTTGTCCCGACTATTTCGTATCATAATGCACAAGGTCATAAATGCAATTAAAAAGCTCGTTTGATTTGTCGCGTTTTGGGATTAGTGAGTCCATATCTAGAGATTAGTAGGACAGTATGACAATAGTTGATTTCTCTGTGATCGTTATTGTTTTGTGATTAGACTGCCATTTCTATAGGTCATAATGAAGTTACTTTGCTTTGTAACTAGAAAAAAATATCTATGTTGTCGCGCTGTACGTACATAATAATATCATGACAGTATTTGCATGTGTTTGTGTTCTATGCTCGAGGGGTGGCGTAGGCGCAGTCGACCCGCGGGTTATCATTTCCTGTTCTTATTTTAAATTTACAACATAATAACTTTTTTGCTTATACTGTAGAGGTTGAAAACTATATGGTACCGTTCAATTTTTGTTTTTATATGCTAGAACACGTAAATAATGAAATAGGATAATATAAGCTTGACGGCGCAACCGTCAAACTACATAGACAAGAGTGAACGGTCGGTGTTACTGTGGCGGAACGTCATACAGGCGTCCATCTTGACGTCACTTTTTTGGCTAGAGACGTCACATTGGTCGCATGTCATCGATGGATCGCCAAAATTGTAATTTTAATTTAAACCTAACTTAATCAGTGATTCGGTTCTAAATTAACTGTAGTTGATGGATTTGCTGAATAAAGGATTGTTAGAGATAGTCCGTCTATATTTTAACAGCCCGTATAACCCCGCCAAGTAAGAGGATGGATTCAGAACTAGTGCTTAGGACATGCATTCGTGTACCCAAGACGCGTCTATAAACTTAATAATTATTTATTTTGGGATTTTATTATTTGTAGTACTTTATACATGATTTTGGTTTATCCCCTTTCGGGAAGTGTCTCTGTATCCAATTTCTGTGAGGCTAGTAGGCCAGAATGACGATAACACCATTGATGATCGAACGACGATTATTTCTTCTTGTTATTGAATTATACTATACTTACTATCAAGCAGGAACCTGTGACTTTGGATGGATTGTAGAGAAAGAATTACGTATTAAATTTATATCGAAGCAAAAACGAAATAATTTTAATCGGTTTTATTAACACTATTAAATTAAAGAACAATATCATGTAAGAAATGAAGTCGTAACCGTTTTTAAACGTGAAATGATTTTGATTTCATTTCTCTGTATAATTGATACGGACGATAAATTTTGAAACAACAACAATTTTACTGTTTATATGCGTAATTGTTGTATTAAAGTTGCAACGGTTGCACCCGCGGTGCTTTGTCGGCCGATGCTGCGTTTTGATTTTATAGCTTTCAATTCGAGCCACCACGCTTACCTATGTGAACCAAAGCTTTTATTATTTCTATAGCAAGTAAATCATGCCTTAGCATTATTAAACAATTATCAATACTGTAATATATAAAACAGCGTAAATTTTCCTTGTCGTTATCAAATACAGTATGTGAGTGTAATTTTCAGATATCAAATGTCATCATAGAAGATGTTGAACTAAGAAATTATATTTTAAACAAATTATTATTTTATATCTATAACGCATTCAACGTGCCACACGAAAGAAAGAAAGAAATTGTTTATTTTTATTATATGCACAGCACATATTATACCAGTATACATATAATAACGTTTTAACTGCAATTTATTGTCTGCATAACATAATACGTACAAATCAAACTACTTTATTCAATTTAGGTCTATACCTAGCGACTATGAACGTTAAAACTACCACCGGTTCCGAAAAGAACCCAGTTATCGAAAATAATCGGCAAGAAACTCGATCTGGTTATATTATCTGACCGAAGTATTGATCAGAAGCATGACCAGTAGTCGCAAGAGTGTATTTGAGTCTGTACATTTTTGTATTCAATTTCGTAAAGTTTATCTATTATAAACACCAATATGATATCAAAAATTATTTTGTCTGCGTATTTGTATAGATACATTTCATTCAAAAACTTCTGTACTGAATATAAGTCTGTACACAGGAAGGTTAATTTATTCCTTAACTAGTCTTTTATTAATTGATGAGCTACGAGAACTGTCATTAATACTATAATAAAATAATATAAAATAATAAGAGTTAATATGTTGATGAAATTTTGTCTATGGATATTAACTGCCAATTAATAGGCTATACTTATAAAAAGCACAATATGCTATCGACATTATGGCGAACACACTAATCAGTAATAAGTATGGTCGAAGCCGCAGGCTGATTTAGAATACTTGAAATTTTCTACAACCCTGATATTGAATTTGCCAATAATACTTCATAACGGTATTGAGTGCGGCGCCAAAATTTTTTCTATGTTAAGATGAAACTTTAGAGTCGCTTTTTATCTCGGCTGTTATTAATTATGAGAGACGAATTAATGTGTTTCAACCACTCGACAGAGGTATGAATTATGTGTAGGCACGACAATGCAAGTTACAAAATTATTGGTTAAATGCACTGAGGATATGTACATATATATTTTTTGTGGTACGTTCAATATTATTCGGTAATTACCGGCTTTCCAGCCTCTATTCCTTAAAATAATCGAAATTTAACCATACGAATCTTAACTGTAATCCTATAAAACTATTCCAAATGAAGCGACGTTACTACTGCATGAATAATAAACATCTCACTGCTTAAGAAATACTTAGAATCCTGAATCTTAACAATGAACAAGTCAAAACATGGGAATCCTTTGATCATCTTAATCACTTTTGTTCCAAGAAAGCTGTTAATGAGATATGTATAAGGGTATAAGGAGATCTATCGAATAAATGGTATTAAATAGTATGATTTTAGTGTATTACATTTTTCAATTAAAAATATAATTATAAAAGTAACGTTCTATGATCGCGACCATTCTATACTAAATTAATTTAGCTCTCTATAATTACAAGTTGAGTATATGTAGCTACTAACCATGTAGGGATCTGAGTCCCGTTCCTCCAGTCAGGGGCCCTCAAGTTTTAGTACTCACAGGACATAGTGGATATAGTGGACACAGTAATGGAAAGTCTAAACATTCACTAGCAATACATTACCAAACTGCATATCATACTCGAACATCCACACAGCATGTACATAGGTTTCGCGAAATACATTGCCATTATTTTTATAATAGCTCGATTAGTTTACAGTTATTATTACTATATATATATACGCATATGATTACACGATATATAACTTCATATTCAGCAAATGCTGGATTCCCAAAATTTGTAAGCCGGGAACAGATCAAGCTGAGGTCCAACCAGTGTGAGAGCTTGCCCTAGATGTTATCAACTAATTGTCGTCCGTACTTTGATATGTCTGTAAATTGATAATGGCGTCGGTCAACTATCAATATAAATTAATAATTGATATTCTTCAAATAATACACATTATAATATGCCAAATATATTATTTACAATCAACTATACATGACACAGTTTAGTTTGCAAGGGTAATTCAATTCTTGCAAAGCCGTTGGTATAATCGAATTGTTGGAAGAAAAGCATTAGACATCGTCTGAGCTTTTCCTAGTTATTAAAAAGCTCTGTAGATTATTCAATTGTAATAATGTTTATGTATGTTTATCTGGTAATATAATAGGAAAATTATTGTTATTGTAAAAATGTTGTTGAATCGTTGCCCGTTGTCAGGTGAAGGAGATAGTGAAACGTAACTATGAATGGACGTGATGGCGCTTGAAGAGTTGAGCCCCACGCATCACTACACGAGTGAGTTTGATTTGTTTAGACAGCGGCGATCACAAAGCGCCCGCGATCGGCCTGCAACGTATCCTCTTTACGACCTCCCCAACTGTGAAACACTTTGTATAGATATCCATTGTTTTATCAATTTCAATAATTTATCACTTAGCCGTGAACGGAACGCGTCTCTCCGCACGCAAGACCCGAGATATATCATGTGATTCTTGATGTTCCGAGAAATGTTATGATTTTTAGTACTTTTTTATTGTTTTCACTGATATTTCATGTTGCATTTGGTTGATGGGTGCAATCTGCGGTTAAACGATGTATAATTTAATCAAAGACTTAGAGTATGAAGAAATGTTATTAAAAGAAACAACAACAAAAATACTCATCACTGTATTGTTAAAGGTCAATCGCAGAAATAAAAGATTTTAAACTTTTAATTATAGTTTATCTTTAACTTATAGGGTTATTTTTAGCTTACAGGACTATAATTTGATAACCTGATACTAAGTGACGATGTAGTTCAAGTTGGTGAACACACTAAACCTATGGAGGGACTAACTCTCAAGTGCAATTACCGGGACATACCTGTAGGGATTTGGGGATTTTTTTTTAATTGTACGGAAAAAATATTTAACTTACTTACTGTAATTGGCAAAGATCTAGAATGTTCTATACGAAGTCGAGAACATTTAATAAATTCAAACGTGTGTTCCCTATCAGCGTACATAATACTTTTAGTATATTAAATATGTACTAATGTTACTTTGTTTTCTCATATATTATTTTAACATTTATTAAACGGTTTTCAAGTACATTGTACGACAATAAGTAAATTATTTATGAGCAAATTTATACAATTGGTATATCCTTTGGTCTCATCTCACTTAATTTACTCTTCTTCTAAAGCTCTAAAACTATTTTATTATGTCACTTTTAATGTTAGTGACGTGATTTTTTTAAAGGCCTACTGTATAAGTTCTTATAAGAAAAATTATAGAATCTTATAAGACTCAAATATTATATCGAACTACATACAATTCTACATATATTCAAATAATATATATTTGAAATACATGAAAACGAAATAAATCGCAAATGAAAAGAAAAAAAAACATTTAATATTGTTTCCTATATGTACACACTTATGAAAATCGTACATGAGAAAAAATAATTCGGAGAAAAAAAAATTAAATATAAAAGATAGTAGAGTAGCTCAAATTCGTTTTTTTTTTTAAATTGCATTTTTATCTGCTACTAAATAATATACTGGTTAGTAGGTACATTGACGTATAAAGATAATTTACATGCTATCAACCTAAACAGAAATAAGCAATGGTGCTCCACCTAGTAAAGGGCGTGGAGTGATAATAATGAGTGCAAACCGTTAACTTTTTATTACCTGTATATATATTCATTCGTATTACTTTAATTAAATCCATAAGCTGTCAATCACACAAGCGGCTTAAATTCTATATAAAACTCATCGATTTCCATGTTCCTATTTTGATTACAAAGACTCTTTAATAAATACTTATCTATATGAAATTTACGTTAACAGATTTCTTTATTAGAGCACGGCTTAGAGACATTAATAAATCTAATGATATGTATAGTCTTTTTCTTCAAAACCTTATCCCACCTACTATTGTTGGCATAATATATTTTCTTCTTCCCTTCTATCAGCTGTCATCTCGGTATTTACACTTTTTATATACATATAATTCCTTATATAGTCCATCTATATCTCCTTCGGTTTCACTTCACCTACATCCATCTACAGTCATTCTTAAGATTCTTCTAGTTATATGGCTTTTATCTCTTCTCATAACATCACCATACCACGTTTATCTTCACTGCATGGCAGGTGTAGTTATAATAGAAATATAATGATAAGTACTTACTCAACCAACCTATACTCAACCCAACATCTGTCGTTACTATAAACTTGAATTGTAGCCCTCTGCCAACTGGACGTGCACAGGTTGATTCCTAACCATGACAAATCAAGTAAAGCCACGGTGAGGTGTTTAATCCATATGCATGAATATCGCTCTCTAGTCTGGTACAGATATACACCACTTGGTTACTGGATAATGTATGAATAAATTATATAACATTTTATTGTACTTTTAAATTGTACATAAGGGCGCCTAATACCATACGTCATTTTCAGCCTGCTATCCAGCGGTATTGTTATCAAAACATATAAGTTATTATAGCTAGTACCAAAAATATAAAAGAACTAAAAGTAAAAATGAATGAATTTCCGCACTGAGGCAGTCAGTACAATTCTTTAGTTTAGGAATTTATTTCGCGCTCTTAACTGGCGTTATAATAGGGTAGGTTTTCTTCTTAGTTTGGATCATTCTTAAGATTAGTCAGGCCCGCGGCTTCACTTCGTGTCCTCTGGCGACAAACCAAGCCGAGGATCGGTAACTTCATGGTTCCCTTGTGCTCGTTGCCTCGGACTGAGTGCCTTAGTACTCACCCCCAAAGATCGGTGAAGCTGTGAAAGCCCTTAAGGCTTACAACAGTTTATTTCCTATCGAAAATAAAATAAAATAAATAAATTACAAAACAATATCTTTATATTTGATGGATTCAGAAAACCAAACGTTTTTTCGGTTTTTTTTAACACTGTGCTGAAAAAATTCCTTTACAGACTTCGTCTCGCCATGCATGAACCGACTATCCGGGTTTAGGCCGAGACGAGAAGGTCTCATCAGGTACCAAACACTATCAAATACCAACTAAAATGGATATAGTGACACTCTATCTCCCATGTTGCTAGAGAACAAAGACTGCTTTTAAACATCGTCTAGTCTCCGGGGGGAGAAAGGTACCTCACCTAAACGTGCTTCTATAGCGATTGTTGCAGCTTGTGTATGGTGGTTGAAATTCTTCCAGACAAAACATTATTACCAACCTTCCTACCTAACCTTTTTACATTAATATTTAAACAATTTCAAAATCATATTTATGTATTGATTTACTAAGCTTATAGGTACAATGTGGAAAGTTATTTTCAGGTAGTAGTATTAGGAAAAAAAAGAACGGATTATGTTGGTTGATCCACGATATTTATTACTTATAATAGAAGCAAGTCAAAAGTACTTCCTTCATCGCAAATTTTATGGCTACAACAGTTGTAAATTATGAACATTTGTTGTTGAAACAATGAATATTCACTTTAATCTCGCTGCACTTAAATTTATTTCCGTGTCTTTACACACGAAATATACATATACAAATAATAATCTTTAATAAAAAGTCAGATATTTATTTTTGATTGTTTGAAATATAGTTTCTGCTCAAGGTTATAGTTAAGAAATCAAATAAAGAATTTTGAGCTGCATATGTTTGAAAATATTTTAAGAAATATATTATGGCATTACCAATGTTTAAAGGGATTGAAAATATTCTACACACATGATTATTTATAAAAACTGAAATAATAGCTAAAGCTCTTCTAAACTATTCTTCGCATATTAGATTAAACTAGTGTGGTTTATTAATCAAATCAGTTAGTTAAGTTTTTATTTTGACTTTACTTTAAATTTTGAGTTCACTTTAAATTAAATCCCGTTAAAATTTATTTAAGTAAAAATCACTTAATATTTGATATTGTAAACAAAAACCAGTTGGTTCGTTTTTGTGTTAAAATTATCGTGTACTAACTGTGAATGCGATTGCGTTCGCGTGATATTTTTTTTAATATAATTTATGACTGCTTTTGTAACTTATTCAGCTATTGGTGGTAGCGTGATGATCAATAGCCTAATGCCTTCCTTAATGGTTGATCTACCAAGTACAAAAAGAGTTTTTGAAATCCGACTGGTAATTTCTAATATTAACGCGTTCAAACAAACAAACTTTTCCGCTTTATAATATTAATATGCAAATAGATTTACGAAAATGTAACAATCATATGATATTTATGAAGACTTCGTTAATAGGATAAGAAATTCTGCCTATCAAATGCCACGCAGAGTTTAATTTGAAAAAATACTTAAAATGTAACTGTTGGAATGGCGTCTGAAAATACCTATAGAACTTCATATAAGATATCGGAAATGGTTTTTGACTAACCAAACACTCTGTATCGCAAGAGAGTATAGTCAATTTACATTGGTATGGTATAGGTTAAATCTTATGGATGCTAGATTTATCAACTAGTAAAGCGAAATGTAAATTTAAAAATCAAAACATATCTACTTACAAAATTAGTTCGTTTCTCATATAAAAATGTTTATAAAATTGCGTAACTTTTGTAAACAAAAAAGTGATTAAAAATTACTAGAACTAAAATATGAGCGACCATTTCAATCACCTGCTTATAATCTGATATCTGCTATAAGTCATAAAAAAAATTAATGCGCGACAAGAAAGCGACAGTAAAAGTTTTTATTTTCGAACGAGTCGATTACTGTACAACACCTCAGACCCAGCCTGACCCCAGCACTAAGCTATCAGAAGGATAATTATACTGTTCACTAAGGGGAGCGTCGGCAATCGCGTGTTAATTAAAATTGCAACTCGATAAATCTTCACGCGTCCGTGCGAAAACGTCGTGTGTTACCACAAATAATGCCCCGAGGTAATTGCTGATGACTCTCGAATTATCAGAAGGGGCTCGTCGATCTATTGTTGAGTTTAGGATGATGTCGATGGGCGATTTAAATAGTGTAATTTGTTGTTGATCACATTATTATAGCCATACTAAATTTTACGTGCTGCTTCGCTCGCGTTAATATTGATTTTGTCAAACAAATTCGATAACGTAATGAAAAGTTTTATACAAAGTTTATTCTGCTCTTTACCTTGATTTCCTTTAAGTTTTTCACGAGAAAAAGAATCCTATTACCGTCTGCAGGTTCCCAAATATCTCTTTACCAAAACACATATCATAATCGATTCAGCGTTTTAAGCGTGAAAGCGTTACAAACAAACTCTTTTTCCCATTTATAATATTAGTAAGGATTAGAAACGTTTTTCAGTTGGTTAATTTTTAATGAATGTATTTAACAACAATTTTGTCGTTTCATATATAGGCAGTGGCAGATTTACACTTTTGCCACTCGTAGGATATTCTAAAATTGCCGTCTCTACCTCCCTCTACAATTAGATTCCACATATGACTAAGTAAATTGTAGAAAAAAAAACGATATCAGACTTAGATTCTAAATGGTGAAACATGTTATTCAGCAACATTTAGATATGTATATAAGTCTGAATCGTTTCAGTTTGTAAAAAACAAAACTATAATACTCAAATTTGCCACCTCTAAAATCTGTCGCCCTAGGCTCTAGCCTACTCAGCCTACTGGTAAATCCATCGCTGAATGTATGATAGTAACATGATACTTAAAAGTATTATGGAAAGTCCATAAATTACGTTGCGAGTAAACAGTGTATCGAGCTTCAATACCGAATATCGACGATGTGTCCTTTAAACATAATGGTAAAACCTTGGAATATGGACAGTCCTCAAAAGGTTTAGTAAAGTCATCAAAATCTATCAAAACATTGGAGAATTTTACGGAATGTATTTAAAGAAATAAATAGCACAAATAACTTTACCATGCATAATGTTATCGAAGACCTACCATAATTCGAACCAGTTTGAAACGTACTGAGCCAATTTTTAGCATATGCTTACTAATATAATAAATCCGAAAGTGAGTTTGTTACGCTTTCACTCCTTAACCGCTTAAGCGATTATCATGAAAATTTCTAGGAAGTGGGGTATAGAGAGGCATAAACTTTGTATGAAACTTTTTATTGCGTCATCCGAGGTGTTTGATATAATCAATATTAATGCGAGTGAAGCCACAGGTAAAAGCTACTACTTTATAGAATTAGAAATTAAATCGTTTAGTTTTATTTACCTAATACATACAATATTTACTTATATATTGTGGATAATTATGTTATACTAGTAGTTGGAAATGGTCGTAACAACTTAATTGCCTGCACCTACCTGATTGGTAGGCAGATAAAAATACTTACAGAGCGATAATAATTATCTTTCTTTATGTCACAATTTTGTATTACCATTTTAGAATTACTTGTATCTGTTATAAGAATGTTAATTACAAAAGTCTTTATGTTTTAAAGATACGGAGCTCTAAGTTCGTTTTTGTAAGGGTTTAACAATGTGATTCATTGTCCAAATCCAAAACACATTCGTGGTATGCGCATTTAGGTTTGATAGAGGACATGGCATCCATTCCTTTTATTATCGCAAACTAAATTATCCGTTATGAGTGTTTTAGTATCGTATACTGAAATACCTACATGTTTATTATAAACAATATATACGAGACACAATTTCACTTACTTATTGTAAAAATGAATATAATTAAGCGGAGAAAAGTTTGCTTGTTTATTTGAACGCCCTTCTTACAACTACCTGTCAGATTAAAAAAAAAATGTATTTGATAGAGCAATTATTGCGAAAGGCTTTTGACTTTTTAACATGACGCTACCAACAATAGGATAAAAGATCAATTGAAAAAAGTTACATAAACAGGCAAAAATTATTAACTAATATTTAGTTCCATGCGAACGAAATCGCGGCCACAATTAATTATAAATATAATGTGTATAATGGACAGTATATGGCAACCTAATTTAAAAATTAAATTCTTATTAAATGAACAGAAGTTATATCTTGTATGGCTAAAGTAGACCAACCAAAGTTAAGTGATTTCGTCGTCTTAAGGAGTTTGTTGTTAAATCGTATAATGTTAAATGTAATTTATAATTACCATCCATTACGATCCATACACGGCCGATTTGTATGTTCATCATAGGTAAGGCCCTGCTACCACTATACTTCGAAACCTGTTCAAATTAACTTAAGCTACCTTTGATATTACGGTAGTTCATAGAATACTATTTAATATATTTGTATTTATAACTTGCTTCAAAAGCAAGATTAAATCCTAAAAAAAATTACAATGAATTATTTTTATGAATATAATAAATCTGTAGATTCTCGTTTAGTCGTCGTGTGTACAATTATTGTTTCAAACATTTCACAGGCCAATTTCATAGAAATATACCCAATAACGTTCAGTATCTATTCACTTCCTCTGCGATAATAAAGATTCCTTGCCGGCCCATTGTTTGAACGTTGAAAAATTATTTTTAATCGTTATTTGGAAAGTTTTTTGCGAGTATTACTCAGACCCGGTCCATTGTAAGTTTTATTACGGCTGGATATTATTATTTTGAATATAATAAGTCCCGGCGATAGCAGATTGTCTGTATTAACATAAGATATTGACTTTGTGATGTTTATTGAATGGTTCGTGTACCTGATTTTTATTATTTAGGTTTATTTAATCTTAGCAAATGATTACTTTTTCTTTAGCAGATATTATAATGCTACATTTTAAACTATTTGTTGAAATATTAGATAATAGTATATTAGTTATATTAAATACCTTATAATAGCGTATTAAAGACAAGCAACAATTTTAAAGTTAAATGTTCTGTAATTTCACTCTCAAACTTAAAATAATTATGAAATGTTACACTATTATTCATCACTTTATCAGTGATTTGTATACCATTTTAATTGTTTAAAGTTTATTTCGATGTCTTATTTTTTAAAACAGGTTAATATGTATGTTTTTTTGTTATTTAAGTTCTGAATAAAAAACATATAAAGTAAGAAAAAATAACATTATGAGTTAGGTACTATGTTTTTAACGCCGGATTTATTTACATAATGTTATGTTGTAGGATCACCTGATTTTAAATGACGTGACCTTAGATGGTAACACGGCAAACCTAGAGAGGGACTGGCCCCACAAAAACTGACTGAATAAATAAATAAAAACATATTTTGTACTCTACAATCATGCTATGGTTTAAATACCATGTATCAAATATTTAACCGTGCCACCTAAAGAGTTTATCTTAATTTAACTACAAGCATCAACACGCAACAATCGACTGTACTTTATCGGCATCTTATTAAAGAAAGTATTATTTAAAATGTCATATAATTTTCACGGGGTGATTGATCATAATATTTGTATAGGTTGGATCCAAACCATTATGTAACAGGTGAACCAGAGAACAGGTTATCCTGTTGCGTTGTAGGATCAGTCGGAGTATGTATACTCAGGAACCAAGCAGGGTAGTAGTAGGCATTTTAACAACTGGTAAGTTATTATCAAAGATAGTACCGATATAGTGATTGTATTTCGATAGTAACGTGTCGAATCAAATAATGTTGTTTAGTTTTATTTTGCAGGACACCATGATAATCGTTGACTGTCGTTAATCGCCGGATGATAGCGATTGATTTTGGATTAAACTGTATTCATTATCAGGTATTGTGTTGTCACTTTGTCTTGCTCCAAAAAAATAACGCTGTATGCTTAAGACCATACGGTAGATGTCAAAAACTCACGAAGACATGGTAAAGAATTCGAAATAAAACTATGTCTTTTGTTTTATTTTCATTAAGTAACAACACCCACCCGGCGAAGAGCTATAACAGTGGTCCGTAGACTATAATCTCATTCGCCCTCTCATTCGACTTGAGCCGATTTCGCCCAAATGAGCGTTACAAACCCGAACATGATGGCTCAGTCATACACACATAATAAAGTTCTTAGCACGCTTAAAAAAATTTTTAATGTGAATCTTGACAGTTGTTTCCGAGAAACCTATTACGTGTAAGTATATTTTAAGTATTCAAAAAATAATAGAAAAACCACATTTATATTTAAGAAACTTACGTTGTTTATTTGGAATAACGAGTAAAATATTTAGCATAAACGTTATTCCCGTTCTGTAATTGTAAATGGAGTTCCTTGAATTCATCACATTTGAAGAAAAAAATCCGTTAGTTTATGGCTGACGCCATGCCGCCGCACAGGGCCGCAACGAGCCGCACCCCGTAGGGGATGGCGTGACGTCATCGCTCTTATAACTACTGAATTCTTTTACAATTTCGTAATTGTTATCAGATTATTACACTCCTGTTTTATTATTACGATATAAATGATACGATACAAATGTGATATTGAAGTGAATTGTATATCATGTTATGGCAAATGTTTTGTTTATTGTCAGTAAATTTTATTACATTTTTTACATTATGTATCAGTCTAGAGCTCAGTCAAAATCTCTGTTGATGTTAGGCGATGATATGCGTCACGTTTTTACCACGCTAAAGTGGTAGGGGTTTTTTATTGTTACAATATAAATTGATGTTCTATTTTTTATACTGTTTATAGTTCTAGCATTTGGCTACAATCTCGTTTGGTATTAATTGACAATATGGATCAAGATGGTAACACGTTAAACTGGTAGGGCTTGGGTCTCAAGGGAACCTGTCAGAGCACACCTATGTTCCTGGAGGCAGATCAACTTGGCTATGGAAGCTAATCAAACGGGCTTTAAATATATTCTACCATCATACTATAGTTACATCACGTTCTTTCACATTACTAAAAGCGATTTTCTTAAATGTGTATTATTTGATTTATATCAACTATTATTATTAAATCGTAAATTTGCATTCTAATAAAATATAACTACATAATATAGTAACTTATTTATGATTTCCACTTATAAATAAACATTAAATTTAGCGTCTATCCGTAAGTTAAATCTTCATTTATCATTATTTATTCATCTTCAATTAATTGTAATTGAAAAGTAAACCTATACTTTGTGATTATTTTTTAGTTTCAAGCTCAAGTTTATTATAGGTGGATGACGCTACCATCGCTACAACAAATGTAATAAACAAGTAATGTAATGTCTAAAATTATTTAATAAGAGATTAGGTTGCTTGATTTTCATTTAGGAATTAGTGTTCTTTAACTATAAAGTAGTTATATTAGTCACAAGATAAAGTAGGATACGATTAAAAAATAATTAGATTATATTGGTCGCAAAATATCCCTTTTAACGCCTCAAGTGACCTGTCAAAACTTTCATTCACAGCGCAATAAAATCCGCCCGTATTGATTCGAACACCCGTATGTCCAGATTCGCCCACTTTCTCCCATTTATAAAGATATCAATAACAAGATAAACTCTCCCCATGCAATCATGACAACAAAAGTATAATTTTAATTGATTTTGTTTGTGAAATATATACAAGTTTTATTGATGCCTTAATTATTGCAGCACCCTTCTCAGTTGCTTACTGGAATTCGTATATTTATTGTGAACAAATTATGAAAAAACCTCAGGCTGCGTTTTGAGTAAAAATTAAAAATACTTTTTGTAACGAGTTTTCAATATTACGCTTACATGTTATTATTATTACTAGCTTTATCTGCGATTTCTTTCGCGTGGAACTAAGAGTTAATTTAATCAATATTACCCGTTTTTGAAACTTTTTTTAATACCGCTATGCTCCTATTGGTGGTAGCGTGATATTAAATAACTTACATCCTTCCTCAATAAGCGCTCTATCAAATACAAAAATATGTTTTAAAATCCGACTGATAATTCCTAAGATTGAAGAGTTTAAATAAACAAACTTTCCGCTTTATAACATTAATCTAGATTTATTTAGGATGTTAGGACATTGCCTACACTGAAACTATATTTAGGAAAAAAGAATCTTCAGTTATAAAATGGAAAATTTGTTTTATTATGAAACGGTGAGTAATAGTCACCCTTATGGGGGGAACTCCCTTCTAAAATTTATAGTTTGTATTCGCAATATGAATTGAGTTTTCTTTGGTAGACCGATTACTATAGAAAATCAATATTTCACAAAAAACTTCGAAATAGCAAATTTTAGTTTTCACGCGGAAAGAATGACGAATAAATCATAATTATTTTACCCCAGTTACATTCAACTTATTAAAAACTAAAATGTATGCGAATGGAGCAAATACTCAGATTACTAAATTACTTAAATTTTTTTTTATAAAATAATATATTTTTAATTGAATTATGGTTCACTTATTTATTGTGTTTTTTAAATATTAAATATAACTTTATTGTTAAATGTATGAATCAGAACATAAAATATATTTTATAATGATATAATAAGGATCGAATAGGTGTCAAATCTACAAACGCTGCGGCGCTAATATTTTGACAGTATATTTAGGTATGTAAAATCTCACGGCTAGTATATTATATTAGAATAAATTATCAAAATATACGTAAATAACGTACGTTTTGTAATGTATATTTTCTACCTGCAAATATATACTATAAATTCGTTGTGATACGATACTTGAAAAAAAAAAACACGGCGTGTGTCAAGAAAAACCACAACTAAGATCTTTTTCTGAACCTATATACTTATTGTCAATATACAATTCAAGAGGAAGATTGCATTTAATAAACTCTGAATACATAGAATTCCAACTTAAATGTCATTCTATTTTATTAATTTATCGTGTCATTGGTTATAGTTTTTACATAAGTTCAACCATTCGTAAATTATGATTCCGTTAACCCAAATGTGGTTACGAAACATAAAAGCGTCTGTGATCTCTTTGTACTTTTATGAGACGTTTCGCTCGCAATACATGTAATAATTTAATACAGATTCTTTCAATCATCGAAGTATATTATAAAATAAAATGAATTCTAAGAATATCCTTGCGTATTGTATCCACGCGTTCGCTATTTATAATTACAACCTGTCATGTCTCATACATTAAAAGCTTATATGCATAAGCTTCAGAAATAAAAATGTTATTTAATAGCTATCGATAAAGACTAAAATCCTTTGTTTAAGTAATTGTAAGATATATTTAGGGATCAGGTAGGATTTTTAAATTTCGAAGTGATCTCGTCTGGCGACAACCCCTGTGCCGCTAATGTCGATGGGGTGGAGCGGAGCAGGGCAGTATCATTCGTCTCGTTCTCGCATGTTAGTTTCGTTGTTCTCTGTCTCGCCTATTATTGTCATAATATCATGATTCGAACATTGCATTTTGTTTCCAATTTTCAATTTAGTTTATATCGGATGTTGGCAAGAGTAAGACGTCTGGCGTCTCGCCATAGTAATATCCTCGGGCACGTGTTGTCGCGCGGATTATTGTATTTTTGAATTATTGGTTTACAGTGACATAATTACGTATTGTTTTGTGTGTAATTTGAGACACTGATAAGATCAATATTAAATGGAATTCATGGATTTCTTAAACACTTTTATGGAGGAGCATTCGCATCAGACATCGCACGATCCTCCGAAGATGCCTAACTTTTTTGAAGTTGATAAGAAGAAGGTGTGTTGTTTATTTTAATTATATTGAATAAATGACCTTTCAAGTGTATAATGTAGGTATTTAGCGTTTTAAGATTAATAAATAAACTACCTCGCCTACAATTAGCAATCCTAATAACGTTATAAGTTTATGTAAATTGCAGACTACCAGCTGTTCTTAATTAAAACCGCATAAAACACATGGGCATCATGTTATTAGATGATACTTTGAATATATGATTATGTACAAGTCTGTTTATTCTGTCTGTCTGGACATTCTGTCAATCATACAAACCTAGGACGAATATATAACTTGATAATACATGCAAGAAGTTTAAATTAAATAAGGTTTTATGTGTCATCACGTATTAGTTCGATAAATGAATATTGGCCCTTTTTTAAACCATGGCTTCTGCCTTCGTTAGTAATTTCGCCAATGTCAAGTTTGACAATTGCGCATTTTAAGAGTATATAGACAAATGAGAACATAGCCACTGTGTTGTTCAGAATGTCCTCTTAAGATCGTTCGAGTGTTATTGCTGAAACATTTACCTTTTCTACATTACTAATTAATTAATAATCTATTATAGATGTGGATGACTTTTTGTGAGAGAACTTTTTTTAGATGATGCTTAGGCAGAGTAGTTGTTATGTGATTGGTTAATTTGTAACGGCGCGAAACAATACATTACAATTAGGGCTATAACCAACAATTTGCGGAGTTTTTTTATTGTTGTAGTTTTTATTCATAAATTATATTATATGACTCTTTGGTATTAAATAATGTAGGTATTTTGCGTGATATACTTAGGTTATTGACCATCAAACCTATGACATATCGATTACTACTGTACCGCAATGACTGTTGTACTCTTGTATTAAAGATCTAGGTAAATATATATGTTCGAGTTGTTGATAATAAATATATATGATGAGTTAGGCCATGGATGAGGTCTGTAATTTATCTCAAACTATCTACTACTGCTAAATGTAGAAGATTATCGTTGCTACGATTTGAAATGAGAGGACATGTGTTCGATTTTTCACATAAGACAGATTTTACATTTTTTTAGTTTTATGTTGGACTTGTTCATTATCCCGGCAATATTAAGTACCAGATATTAGTATGACGCTGCTTACGTTCAGTAGTTTAAAATGTTTTGAAGATTTGAAATGAAACTCGTTTAGACGTTAGTGAAAAATTTAGAACGGACCTCATCTTATTCTATCACGTATGTGATATTTAGGCATTATATGTAGTATATAAGTGTACTTCAACTAGTAGATAGATATACATCTCTACATACAGACTAGTAGAGATATATATTATGTTACGAGCTATGCCTGCGCCTTCGTTGGTGTGGAACTAAAAATTGTTTAAACATTTTTGCCCATTTTTGTAACTTTTTCTATATAGCTTTGCTGTTATTGGTGGTAGCGTGATGTTAAATAGCCTTAAGCCTTTCTCAATGATTGTTCTATCAGATACAAAAATAAGTTTTGAAATCCGACTGGTAGTTTCCTAATATTAGCGCGTTCAAACAAACAAACTTTTCAGTTTATAATTGTTTTTCGTATAAAACTCATATGATTGTACTACCGTTTTATAATGATACACATGATATTTTAATTTAATTAAAAATGGTATATTATAAATTTAAAAAAGTATTTATTGCTCATGCGTATCGTCTTTTATGTTACAAGTCTAATAGCAAGCATTAATTTGTCATCAAAATATTAAGAAATAATTAATTAATCACCTTTACTTATAATATCGATAATATATTTAAATATTTATTCTGTTCAATTATTAATTTAGTTAATTTGATATAATTTAGATACTCGAGTGATTGATATATGTACGTTATTGTAATTATACTATAACAAATGATACTGTTTGTGTAAACAGTTTATGCTCTTAACGAGTTTAAATACATTTTAATGTCGTACCAAGTTAATCGGCTTGTTGAAATCGATTTTGTTTTTGTTATTGATATAATATAATATATATAATAATATACTGGTCACCAAGTCTAGAAACATGTAGAAGTTTTATGCATTAATCCGTCTATGCTTTGTATTAATATTTCAAATTTGCAATTTGAAGGTATTTATCGTACATACATTAAAGGTTCCCCTTTAGTTTTTTCGATTCATGTCAACAAAATTCCGAAATTGTGTAGGTTACGAAAAGTAATTATTTCTCAGTGTTTTTTTAATAATTCATACGTTTAGAATTTGATTACAGTTTCATCTGTTGTTAAGTGACAATGTGATCATGGCAAATGGTTTCAAAGGGAATTTAAAACCATAGCTTGCTTTACGAATATGAGGAAGATAGCTTCCATGTTCCATGCTATGGCTTCACTATGACATTTTCCTTTATATATAACGTAAACTCATTTTACTCATACGCTCAACAACACGGATTCACTGTACACACACAGTTCTAATACAAGATTAGTAATATGGTATAAGCAATAGTAGAATTAAGTGTTGTTTACACTTGCAAAAAAGGATCATAGTTTTAACATCGTTGGACGTGAGTTCGAATTCCGACAATGAGACTGAACTTTCTAATAACCGTCTGGTCAGCTACCCACCACCCTCCAGTTAAAAACCTGTCACCAAATACCTATATGCGTGTTCTGACACCGATATTTGAAAACCAGTCTATATTCTAAGCAAAAGTGTGAACCCATTTTAAGCCACATCATCACTTAATATCAGATAAGATTTTTGCTAAATGCTAAACCTATAATGCACTCAAAATCAGATCAAAATTGCGATTGCGGAATTAAACGTATGTCATTTTATTTCAATTGTAAAATGCATAAATAGTCAGTGTAAATGTTAAAAATTTCATAAATCTATCGGCACATAACAAGGCGATCGAAAACATTCGTGAAACCTTCTTATGAACTTGAAATTTCATTCAATATAAAACAAAGCAATAACTCTATTCGTTTTAAATTACTGAAATATTGTGGGTTGGCGTGAGGCAATCTATCTTGTTTGTCACTCGGCTTCTTTCCAATAGTGAATAGTTTGTGTATAGATGAATAAGATGAGGGTGTAAAGATATTATTAGAGTAGCAGACTGGTAAATAAAATTCGTTGAAGTCGTCCTATGAAGTAAATCTATATTAATATTATAATGCGGAAAAGTTTGTTTGTTGCAGCTTGCTAATCTTAGCAACTACCAGTCGGATTTCAAAAATGATTTAGTGATATTTGTTAGAGAAATCATTGAGAAAGGTTTTAAGGTATTTACCGTCATGCTACTACCAAAAGAAGTAAAGCTGTACTGAAAAAAGTTTGAAAAAACGGGCAATAATTGTTAAATATATTTTAGTACTGTGCGAATGAAGCCGCGGGCAAATCTAGTGTTTGTTATAAGTAAGTTAAGTATAAAATATAGACATCTATAGCCGTGTTTCAGCAGTCGCACTTGAGAGCCAGTCTCCCTATTAGGTTTAGCGTGTCCACCATCTTGGGCTACACTGTCACTTAACATCAGGTGAGATTAGAGTCATGACGTTAATCTTATAAAGTAAGTGTACAAAAAAAGTTTCGATTATAAAACTGATTCACATAAAGGAATACCTAATTAAACTATATTTTAGAAAGATTGTATAATCCCTAAGGATAGGTGATTTTGCAAAATTTAATATCATTATTTATACTCATTGATTTACGAATTCTCAAAAATACATAAAACTAAAATTGCTTTCGAGAAACGAAAACTAAATCCTTAACTCGCCGAAACAATAACCAAAAAATTAAAATTAGTAATAAAATAGAAGAATGGACCATAAAAGATTTATATGAATATTAAATCGCTTAATAAAAACTGCCGATCTGTTTAAAGGGACGTTTTTTATGTGTAAGTTAATTATAGTTTTAATATAAAACGATACCGAATTAATATCGAGATGCGGTCGGATTAAATAATGGATTCGGTATAAATTATGATTATTTATGAGGCATTTAATGGTTACTTAACATCGTCTCGTTATGGGATAAAGTGTTTTCGGATTAGGACTCATTTGATCTGATTTGAGGAATGTATACCTAAACACTATTCATGATCTACCTACCTTATTATGAAGTATTCTCACATATATCATACACTAAATATTTTCTTGCTTTTTTATAGAAGCACGGTAGAGTGATGACTATGGTGGAAGTAAAGTACATCATGACAAAAAATAGTCACTGAGATATTTAGAATTCATCATTTCTATTGTCTGCAAGCCTTTCGCTATCTTGCTATACAAATACCCCTACCTAAATTACTTTTTTCAGTAATCGTATAACTTGCTTAAGGGTATAGGACTAATTCCGAAATGCGACGAATGCTACACTACGATGGGCATATCGCCATATGTTTGCTTGATGATCGAAAACTAGTAGGATATAGATCGCTTTATATAGAATTTAAAACACAATCAATCATAAGGCTACTTGTGCATTGTTTTCAATTAAAGCGTAATGACTGAGTTCATATAAAAAACACAGTTGTTAAAATATTTTAACTATAGGTAATGTAGTCCTTCTAAAAAAAAAAAGAAATGTTGAAATATAACAATAAGTTTATTTATACCATTTGGTTAAATACTAGAACAAAAGAAAATTGTATATCAATGTAACAAATCAATTTGTACGTAACATGACGTCAAGGGTGGCCACGGTGACCGTCGCGTTTTTACGACGCATCACGGCTTTATTACCGGATAATGCGTGAAACGGATGATTTTATAACTACACCTTAGTAATGATCGGATTAGAACCCTTTTTATCCCCGTTGATTTATTTGTATGTATCATTTAAACATTTTATAGTGTGTAAAGAATTTATCATTAATGTCTTCGCAAGGCCCAGTGTAGATTGAACAGCAGATAATATAAATAAAAGTTCAGATTTAGAAGACAAATATAATTCTTGTCGAATTTGTTGAAGTTTAAACCAAATCGAATCATAAGA
Organism: Actias luna; assembly: GCA_039707435.1. Classification (NCBI taxonomy): domain Eukaryota; kingdom Metazoa; phylum Arthropoda; class Insecta; order Lepidoptera; family Saturniidae; genus Actias; species Actias luna. The sequence continues at coordinate 5,792,166 of JAZHAC010000006.1, read as the reverse complement.
AAAAAGTTTCATACAAAGTTTATCACTCTCTTTACCCCACTTCTTATGAGTATTTCGCGAAAAAAATATAATAAACCATCTTCAGGGTTCCATCTATTACAATACCAAAATTATGATAATCGGTATTCAGTGGTTTAGGCGTGAAAGCGTGACAAACAAATTCATTTGTGTCAGTAAGTGGGGACAGATTTCCAACTTTAGGATTGTAGCTATCAAGACATGAAGAAATGGCCTACTATTTTATATGGTTTTATTACAAAATTTTCTTTCATCGAAAGCTCACACTCATTGCACGAATTCGAACTCGCATTCGTAGACGTCTATCCGTAGATCTTATTAACGAGCCGTCATTGCTTCAACCTTATATAATTTTATCACATTTCTTCTTTTTTTTGTGTCGGTACATGGCGTATATAAAAAAATCGCGTGTATTCTGGTGAAAAGATTGGAGTCCAGTTAAGTTGGACCTGACACTGACTGACCAGGATGCGCGCTGGACGTATTCAGGTATCATCACTTGTGAAGGCTTCATGCACCCTATTTTTATCAAATTACCACTTCAGAATGATAGTTTCTAGAAACCAAGTTATTTTAGTTTACTAATTTCAAAATACAGAATAAATTCTAATTAATATGATTACGTAAAATCTTTTTACTCAATTTGTGTTACACTTTTTTAAGACGTTTTTTTTTCAATTTTATTTAGAGATCTTTAGATAAAATTACAATTGAAATATATTTAATTAGGTAAATAATTTTCATTTCGTCGATATAAACCGTCTTTTTGTTAACTATATATAAATAATAGTTGTTGCAGAATCTTTCATAGGTAGGTGCCAATTCGTAAACACATGCACTTCGAGCGGATTGTAGGACTCGCTGAGAAATTAGCATGTCGCCTTACAGCGGTGTGCTCATCCTTTTGTGTGTGTAAACAACTGTGTTGTGAGCGTGTTGCTGCACACAATACCGCTGTAGGGCTGTCACTAAAACATAACATCATAATTATGTCCACGTGTTACCTTTTTCTTTGTAGATACAATTTATAATAGATTCGTTTATATAATTTTTTTTTAATGAAGTCAATCCGTACTATATATCCGTATTATATATGAGAATGTGAGTTTGTTTGTCTGTTACGCTTTTACGCATAAACCGGTGAATAGATTATGAAGAATTTTGGTATGGAGATAGATGGTAACCTGAAGACTGTGATAGGCTACTTTTTCTCGCGAAAACCTTATTGAAAGTGGGGTATAGAGAGGGATAAACTTTGTATGAAACTTTTTCTGTCATCCAATTTGTTTGACAAAATCGATATTAATTGAGAACGAAACAACACGTAAAATCTAGGATTTGTTAATTTTGTTTCCGCAGTTCGCTCGTGTAGAAGTTCAGATTTGTGTAAGTTATAGGTTATAATGGCTGTTGTTAAAATCAACAAGGTTGTTGTTTGTGCTTGGCTTATTTATTTTTAAACGATGTTCATAAATGTACTCTTTAAAGTTTAAATTACCATCCTCAGTATTATAGGATGTGCAATGATACATCAATTAAAATAGATTGCGTTATTAAACATTTCATGGATAGTGGTTATTTTTCTATATGATTAACCTATTTGTTTTGGGGGTTAGTTAGATGGACTATACTATTTATACTATTTGTCGTGTAAATGACAACCCTATATCGAGTGCGATGACCGGTCGTTTGTTACACCTGCAAATATAAACTCGAGTCCATTCGTGCGACCAATAAATGCTTGTTTCTCATGTATAAGTGAGCGTGTTCATTAACAACCCCGTACCCCGTACAAGTCGTGTTTTCGTATGCATTACTGATGGCTGGTGTGTGTGTAGGTTCGCACTCAATTATCAAAGTCACTTTTAGATAACATATTAAATTTAAAATTCATAGTTTACTTTGAACATTTTAGAAACTGATTTATACTGTTAGGGATTAAAATTTGATGACAAATAGATTATAAGTTGTGCTAAATTTTATTCGTTTTTATTTACACAAGGACGTTTTAACAAAATTTACTTTTATATTTCAAAGGACAATAAGTATAACAACTGATTTTAAATGTAGGGTTCTGTCGGTATTTACATAAAAGCTAATCTTTTTAACGTTTATGGGAACTTAATTTACAATTAGGGCTATTTTTTTTATCTTCTCGATTAATTTTATCATCAAATACAGCAACTCTTCCGTATCATTTTAAAATAATAAGCATATTACAGTCTAAATATTTGTTTTACATTTACGACATACAATAATTACAGTTTTCTAGTGACTATGTAAATTGGTAAATATTGTCATACTTTCGCGGCCGCTTACCGTATTCTTGTATTGTCATCATTTAGCACTTATTCGCATGTATTCTGGTAATATACAAAATCACTTATTATAATCTCTTATAATGATTTACGTATCCGTGTAATATTCAATGCTTACTTGAGGTTGTACTGTACAGATTTAGAAATATCGGTTTCTAAAATACCGTAATATCAAAAATAAATTTTGCTTATAAGTAATAAGCTCTTTTATTTGAAAAATAGCTCACTTTGTATGGAAAAGCGTTAGCGCTTATCGATGGCAAGTTATGTTAATAATTATTTCTACACTAAAAAAATTACATAGGACCTCTACAACGAAGAAAACATTTTAAAACTAATTTTAATTAGAACAAAAAGAAGTATTCAATGTTTGTTTGAAATAACAGCGTTCTTACCAAGTATCAAACTCAGTATTACATGGGCTTTACAAACCCACAATGAATACATACAAAGAATATATAGACATAGGACAATCATTTGTAGATCACACAAAATGTTTTTCCTGTGTGGGATTCGAACACTCGGTATAGCGGAGCGACAGCGGAGGAGCGATCTCTAAAACCGCTATGCCATACTAATGATTCTGCTAGCCCCTTAAATATATTAGCAGGCGTGAAAATTTCATAAATGTCATAACTTTTGCTTTGTAGTGACTCCCGTGAATGGATGCGCGAACACATGCGTATGTGTCGCCACAATGCGCTAATGTGCATGACATTAGTGCTTGTCGTGTATTTAAGATTACCTTAGAATGTCAGAATTTACACCGACACTATACGCTTTGAAGTCACGCCTTTTGCGATTTCACTGTACCTTATGCTTTTACGCTGCCTCTATAGATATATGAGGTAAACAGCCCTTTTCTTTTGATGGATCTATGTAAAGAAAAATGAAATTTTGTTCTTTGGTAATCGTATCACTTAAAACAGCTAAGACGTTTGGACTATTTTTTTTTTCTTTTTATTATTCAAGACAGCATTCTTTATATCTTTTAGCATTATGGCCATAATCTCATCTGATCTTAAGTGATGATTCGGCCCAAGTTGGTAGCCACTTTAGCCTGTGGTAGAGGAACTGGCTCTCAAGTGCAACTGCCGGAATACACCTATTGGTATTTGGCGGCAGGTTTTCAACTTGAGGGTGGTAGCAAGCCAGGTGGGCATTAGAAAAAGCCCTACCACCATGCTATAGTTTCCTTACGATGTTTTCCTTCAGCAAAAGCTCAAGCTCATTGTAGGTGGTGGGATTCGAATTCACGTCCCTTGGCGCCAAGTCCTACGCACTACCACTGAGCTATCATCGCTTCAATTCTTTTATTCGTATAACATACCAAGATTCCGTCATTCTAAATCACTTGACTTTTTGAATATAATTAAAAATGCTTTATGTGATTGCTAACTTTTTTTAATATGATTATAGATTACGTCTATTAAGACTTAAAAAGAATATTAACTGCGTATTTGTGATGATAAAAATATTATATTAAGTTTTTATAAATTTAGTGACATAGTTCTATAATTCCTTTTTATTCTTGAATTATACTTTTTAGATAGTCTATCCCTTAATTTTAATACATAAAAATACCTTTATCCTTTCATACAATACTTACGAATCTTCTAAATATTTTCAAGATAACATTCGGTACCCGTTTTTTCAAATACTTCCTCAAGTTAACAGCGAATTTATTTAGCTTTAAATTGTCAATTTATCGGTCAAAGTGTTTTGAAAGCGATTCGGTATTAAAGGTACCCAACACTAGTTATTTTTTAAGAAAGTTTCACGTTGAATTATCTCCTTTAGAATTGGGTTACCGGCTTCAACTTTTCCGCTTTATAATATTAATATAGATGACATATCCTTACTAATATTATTAATGCGAAAGTGAGTTTCTTTGATTGTTTCTTACACTTTCTCGCCCAAACCGCTGAATCGATTATGATAAATTTTAGTATAGAGATAGATGGGAACCTAGAGACGGTGATATGTTACTTTTACTAGCGAAAATATATTGGAAGTGGGGTTAAGAGGGAATAAACTTTGTAAGAAACTATTTATTGCATCATCCCGTTTGTTTGACAAAATTAATATTAACGCATTCACAGCCGCGGATAAAAGCTAGTAATTAATAAGTCAATTATTATTCTATCAAATAATTACGGTATATATATATATATATATATATATATATATATATATATATATATATATATATATATATATATATATATATATATATATATATATATATATATATATATATATAAATAATTATTATTTTGTACGAGATATATGAAGTCGCATGAATTTAGGATTACAAATATCGGATTCAGAACACGTTCACGCACCATCGATTCTGTCTCAGCTTAAATCAGTACCGTAAGCGGCTTAATCCCCATTGGATAATTGCGTCCCGTATTAACGTCTTTACGGGCGGGCGGATTAATTTTCCCCGCCCTGGCTTGTGTCGCCCGCCTTTTCCTGAATACGATCAATAGATTTGTTCTGTAAATCTTTTTACGTGTTACAATTGAAAGTTTGTTTTATTTCTTTTCATGTTTCTGTACAAAGTAATAATAAAATAATAATGCTTTCAATACTGATTCTTTAGATTGTTTATAAAAAATCCGCTATTTATAACTTTCTGGCATACATAATTTAAAATTTATATAGAATAACAGTCTATATTTACATACCTAAGTAGTTTTACGAATTTTGTTAATTTAATACAAGGTATGGGCATATTTATATAACGTCATGCAATGTTAAATACTTGAAAATACATAGGTACTCTTAGGTCAATATTAATACGACTGCCAAACAAAATTACAAGGGGCAACACAAAGGCTCATAACAGCCGAAACACTAACACCTAACATATTTATTTACGAGTAATCGTCACCCTCGTAGGCTCCCCTATCAGCCACACGAGCAGATAATGCGGAACCCCAAAATGTTCATCTAATTGGAGATCAAAGGAAGGGCGCATAATCGCGTACACTTTGTGTATACACTGACTGTACACACTATACGTCATATTTGAAATAAAAGATGTCGATACTCTAGAAGCGGTAGTACGCTCTTGTTTTAGGCATTTTAATAGTTTATACTGAAGTTGGTATCATAATTTTGACGAAAGATAAGACTTATATTTTATCACACTTCAGAAATAAGTTGTAAATGTAATGAGTATGCCCAAGTTTTTTTAATAATATAGAATTGGTAATATATATTACTACTTTATTAAATAAGACGTTATGTTTATAAGTATGTATGTCTATTTCCATTTTCGCTGAAATTTTCAAGTGGCTTAACGTACAGCGTAAAAAATAAAGTAAATTAACTCCCTCGACTTCGAACTTTTAGGTTAGAAAATGTGCAAATTACAAATAGATGTTAAATTATTCACAAAAAAATATTATTTTCCAATGTTTTTGTAATATGAGTATGATCATCTAGAATAATTATACCCATTGTTTAATATGCGTTGTTAGCCGTACAAGTCTATTGTTTTTGTCGATTACGCAATTATATGCCTGGAATAATTTTACAAATATTTGCCTCAGTATGTATAAGGTTCGTCGGAAACTTTCTAAAAGTCGTTAAGGATTAAAAAAATTGTCCTCATATGTACTTATTCCTTATATTGATTGTATTTTAAATAATATTATCTCTGGCATTTTTGACCAAATTAACTGCACATTTTTTAAAGAAATAAATGATAATAATTAACGAAACATATTTATACTGTGATTAAATTTAAATTAAATGATGCCTGTAAATTATAATTAAGATAAAATTTAAGATTATTAGTGAGAATATTACTACTTTGATAACATAATATACCAATTTATTTGTTTCAATTTATGCGTTATTCATACTACATATGAAATTACATGAAAATTTTCGATTCGACGAAACGACACTAAAGTTACAAACGCTACATAGGGTCCGGACGTAACCTATCAATCTTCCAAAGCAGTGGATGTTCGAATAAGGTGTAATTTGAAAACAAACAACACCGAATGGGAATCGTTTAGCGCGTCGGTGTAGCCTATCAAAGAGAATCAATCGGGCATCCCTCATTCATGAAGTAGCCAAGAAAGTAACAGGAAATATTTACTTAGTACCATTTTTAGTTTTATCACTTGATTATCCACGTTTTCCTTTGTTATCGTTGCTTTTGTTATTGCATCGGCCTTGTGTCTTAGATGACAGGTTACAACCGAAGAATATTGATGTACAAAAACATGTATCTGGCGGAACATGAAACTAGTTTCTTATATACAAATAATTTCCTTTTATAGTTGACCGAGGCGTTGTAAATCAATTTACAGTGGCTTTTGTAATCTTAAAATTACAAAAGCGGTTTTGTTACTCAGATACCGCATACAAAACAAAACATTATATGAATTTAATCTATGGAACCTACTTTATTTCAAATAATCAATAATATTATTATTGTTTTCAATTTGTACTATTTCAATTCACATTATAATTACACCTTTTATTATGAAATTTTTGTGTTTTATCTCGGTTTTAATTGTATTAATATACAGAAAATTATTATATATAAGGAATTTCGTTTTAACATAATTTTTGTACTTTCTTTTCTCATGTTAACTGACTGTCGTCTAACTGGTTCTTTGTTACAACAACGGTTCCCTATTACCCAAAAACTAAAGAGTGCACTTTGATTTCGACACTAATACACCAGTTCGTATCAATTGAGGCTTTGTTTTCGCGGCCATCGCCCTCTATACTTTGCCGTGTTTTACATATAATGTGACCACTATGTAAGACATAAGCGGATGGCGTTGCACGTATATGAAACTAATGAAAATAAAGGTTGTTGTAATATTATTCAGTACTAGCTTACACTCGCGGCTTCGCTCACGTTAATATTGATTTGACCAACTCGTACGACGTAATAAAAAGGTTCATACAAAGTTTCATCTTCTCTTTACTCTACTTCCAATAAATTTTCGCGAGAAAATGTAGCCTATCACTGTCTACAAGGTTCCGTCTATCTCTATACCAAAATTCATAATAATCGATTTAGCGGTTTAGGCGTGAAATCGTAACAAATACACAAATTCCCTTTCGCATTTATAAAATTATTAGTATAGATAGTAAAGAAAAGGATTAAGAAATTACTAAATGGTTTTAAAACTGTTGTAATATAATAAGTGGCAAAGCAATAATTAACTCTTCTATACAGAGAAACTAAAAATATATATAAATAGTTAAGGGCGCTAGAAATCTTCAAATTTATTGAATATAGCAACCCTATTTGTTTTGCTATCGGTACTATTTAAAATATCCCGAATTATTTAAACTTATTATTATTTTGTAAATTGTTGCGATTGTCGTCACATAGAAAATATTCTTCTATCTCTCTTCAATGTCAGTTCAACTTTTAAATATCCTGATTATTCCCTAGCCTAGTTAACTACGACACTATAGTTAATCGTTAGCATAGTACAACCCAAAAAACAACCAAAGCATAGATATCGACAGACTTTTGTAGGTTGTCGATTTCTTGCCGGCTTATCTGCCAATTTGCAGCTGAACATGTACTAGTGACCCTAACATGTGATAAACTAAAATTGAAATTATTATTACCTTAACTAATATTATAAATGCGGTAGTGTGTTTGTTTGTTATGCTAAACCTACGCTCACCTAAACCGTTGAATCGATTATAATGAATTTTGGTATACAGATAGATGGAAACCTGGAGACAGTGATAGTTCTTTATTAACTTATGTGAAGTAAGGTTAAAAGCCCCTCTTAATATTAATAAGAGTAAAGCTGCAGGCAAAAACTACTTAAAATTAATTGAATAAAAATAAATAATGTTAGTTTTGGACAGAAATATTGTATGGTAGTACGGGGATTTTATAATCATGACTTTATTTTATATCGCTTAAGTATTTACCTTGTACCATACAATCATAAAGTTTGTTTACCTCATTAAAGCTTCGGTTAAAACTGTGTTACGTTGCATACGTTGACCACGACCTGAGGTGGGACACCTGCCGCGGCACTCCTCTCCGCACTTAATTACTTTTAAGTGAATTGGAAAGCTTCATTGAAAGATTTATAGAAATAAAAAAACACCAGGCACTATTAGTTCTTATAACATTTTTACTCCACTTTTGTGCCGTTTGAAGTCAATACACAACGGTATTGCGATTACTATACGTACATCGGGAGCCACAACTACCATAGCAACACCTTCAGGCGACAGATTTGGGATCGCTGTTGCGTATATTTCTTCCTTCTGTAATAGTAGAGATTGACTAGCTCCTCTATCATCAATAAAAATAATGAATTTACTCAAATTTTCAATGGCAATAATGATCAAACTTCAATTTAGAACATAGAAGTAAATATGTAAAAGATGACCGAGAATTAAATTCTTTGAATTTTATCATCATTAATATACTGTTTCCAAATATTTACTTTATTATTGACATAAGCACGCCTATGAATTTCTATAATTAATAACATGCAACTATGGACAAAAAATGCAACAGTACCTAGACGCTGTTTTTTTTTCAATAGTGAAGTGGCATGCTTTTTTAGCTGCAATATTTATTATCGAATAATATGTACTTATATAATTATTAATAAAATAAGCAAATTATAAAGCAATAATAAAAGTTAAATATTGAAAAAGTTACTTATTGCATATAAAATATTTGTATGCAGAGAATGTATATGTATTGAGAAAATATTATATAGCAACTAAAACAACTAAAATACTTTCATATTATTATTATACTGAATCGTCCATTAAACGTCTGGGTATGTTTATAAAACAGTAGTGTTGAGTTTAAAAAATAAAATCTGTTAAATCGATTAAAACTTCTTAATCGCATCAGTCGACTCAGTAACGCTTAGGACATCACTAATTGAGTTGTACTCGAGTTGTTAAAAATAAAACAATTGGTTGGAAGAGGAGCAGTCGCTAGGTAAACTGTAATGAGCTTATATTATTACCTCGCAGTATTGACTATTCAAACAATGTTTTACTATGTTACATATCTATTCACTATTAAAATAAAATCTTTAGGTATACAATAAATTGTAATGTAACAGAGTCAATGTAACCACAAAATATTCAAACAGTCACGAATATGCGTTATTTCTACGATTATTCATGTCGTATTGTGCAGGTACTTTATATAAGTAGGGCTGTAAACTGATCTTGTTGTAATTCTATTTTTAGTTATAAACATTATCGAAATTTACTGATCGTTCGGATCTTTGATTTGGAAAACAATTGTTCAAATGCTGTAGGTAATTTTTACTAATATGATTTTTTTAGTTAAGACTAAAAGGAAAAGTACAGCATTATCGAAATTGACAATGTTATAACATGAAGTTTATTTTATTTTATGGGTGTTAAGTTTTTTTTGTCGACAAAACTAATAACAATTGTTGTATAATTAAAAGCCGTCCTAAACTGTGACATGCTAGCGATTGGTTAAATATAGGTCAACTTATCAAACTAATGTGTGGTGCACGACAAGACAATGCAGTGCGTTGATTTTACTACCTATTAGTTATTACTACATTGTATTCTGTTCATGAAATTAGAAGAAAAATGCATTCTCGGTTTAAACAGTTAAATGACTAGTAAAGTATAGTAGAAAATTGTTCCAAAAAGTATATAAATTATTATTTGATAAACATTATTATATTAAGGGACGTCAAGGGACGTGATTTCTAATCCATCTACAACGAACTTGAGCTTTTGACGAAGAAAAACATCGTGTGAAAACCATAGCATGGTGGTAGGGCTTTTTCTATGCCCGCCTGGCTAACAACCACTCTCAAGTTGGAAATCTGCCGGCAAATACCAATAGGTCATAATAACGTTCGATTTAACGACAGTTCCCTACAACATTGAAATTATTTCACTTCGGTAGGCTTAGCATATTTAGATGATGAATGCGAAAGCGCTCCCTCAAACCTGGTATGGTACAGAGTTGGTAGGTTTTTAGTCGGTAAGAATCTGACATGACTCATGCTTTTGCTGTCAGGTGGAAGATGGGTATCTTATGTAAGATATTTCTATGAAAAAAAGGCTTATCTTGTTGTCCATACAATACCTTCCTACCCTTTAACAACAACACTCAATGACGCCATAGTATATTAAGCCCGCAGTCCCGTAAGTGTCACAATAACAAGTTTTTAGCAGGATCTTGATCTGTCATGTTCTGTTTTTATTTTGATTCCTACACTTAGTTATTTAGTCCTGTATTGTGTCATATAGGGGATATTTACGTGATGTAGTGTGGCTGATGAGCATAAGTGAAGGGAATTATGAATAATCATTGGGAACATAATATTTTAGTTGCCACAAAAACTCCCAAGAGAGCTTCATCAATAAAGTCACCATCTTATTGAAGATAGTTTCATCTTCCCCAAAAGTGGCAGCATTAGTCTCAAAAGAGGTCTTAGTTACCAAGAATAAAAAAAGAAATGTCACAATATACAGTGTGCACTGTATTTTCTGTTCTGGTACATTTATTTTAATGTAACTAAATAGAATTGTATAATTGTTGGTAACCGCACAACAGGAATCTATATTTGTATCTTCTTGTGCGATTCGTCATAATTTCTCCCGTGAAACTTTAAACGCAATAAGTATAAATCTCCTCATATCCATAAACGTTGTTACTATTATATTCCGATAGTCCTTCACACAGACTTATTTATAAATCCATCCCCTTAAATATTACGGGTTTGAAATATTACCCACTAGTAATTTGAAATTGTCTTGCGGCGAAGCGCCTGGGTTCGAGTCCATGTATAGTATATAGAGTATGTATGAGTACCGTGAATGTTGTATACCGGTAGGTACGCTAAGTTATATCGCTATTATATTTTTGCTTGCATTTCACTATTAGTAAATATTTGTGTACTTATCACTTTCTGAGAAACATGGATGATATTTTTCATGGATGATCATATTTGTAACCTATATTTATTAGTAGAGTTATGAAGAGATGGGACATTTCCTTGTATCAGGTTGTCTTTAGATATGTAAGTCCGACTTAAAAAAATATTGCACTCATAAAGTTCCATTATCCCTCAGTTATGTAAGTTATCTTTATTCTAGATATATTCTAACAAATGTAACTGAAGACACTAACGATTACTATAAATTTAAACTAGAATTTTGTCCCTATTTTGTCCCGATTCTTAATTTAATTGCATTATTTAGAAGCAAACGATGTAACATTCAGTTTTTCATTAAATTTTTCATTAATTAAATTAAATACTCTGTTGTTTCCCGGTAATAACAAACGTACTAGTAGTTTTATGAAGTATGTATTACATTTATAGCAATAAAGTTTTGATTGCAATTTATTAAAAGTATCAATTGTTGCTGTTATTGCGAATAAAAATATTTCAACATATATTTTATAAAACTGAATATGATTGCCTTTGCTACACGCTTAATTTTTATAAATAAATTGGACCCATATTATAAGTTATTGGTAGTAATAGTGCTGTATATAGCTACATATAGCTTTTTATGTTTATACGATACTGATAACCACAAGATAAATGTCTACCTGACGTTGATGGTTGCTGATTTTTAATTTTACTGTGCTTATTTCTCTGGAACACAGTCCTCAGTCACTATGTCGTGCCTGATAAAAATTAAAGTATACTGTTATTTTTTTATAGTTATGTATTAGCTGTAATACTTATAGGTAAATGTAATTTGGACAAGTTTTTAAGGAAAGCCTGTATTAGCATTATTTTTTGTGTGAAGCATCTTTTGACGCCTCTAGGCAGTAACATTGACTTGCTTGCCGTTACGGTAGACGGCAAGACGACATTTTATCTCGGCATGCTCGATCTCCACCAAGTCTATTGAGTCTCTTATGTGTCAGCGCACGTAAACTATACACTTTGTTAGTTCGTTGTGTGAGCGACGTACTATTATTATGTGAATTACAAACTATTACTATTTTATTTCATGTTTTCTTTATTGTTTTCTAAATTGTGCTAAATTCTAACACTATTTTTTAAACATAATGTTATCCTCAAACAACGGTCTCAGCAAGAATCTACTATATATCGCTAGTTGTCACAGCTTAATCATGTCTCCATGTTTTGTTTAAAGAACTCCATGTTTTTTTTTTTGTATATTTAAAATTTTTGTAAGCAATAATTTTCTAGGAGTTATCATATTACGCATTTTACGAAGATTAGCCTTAATTCCATACAAGCGTAATGCATATTAATCGCGTTCTAAAATAATTGCATATATTTAATGTTTTAAACATCATTTCTAAAGGTTTAATTTTAAGTTTACGATCATTTTAAAATAACGTTGTTGCATACAATTGAATTAAGATTGCCTTCAGCTAAAGGTCGTCGATAAAACAGACCTATGTAATTCATTTGATTACATTGCAGCGAACGTTGGTTATTGCAGTTTATAAGTAGTAAAATAAGTAATGTCGTCGTAAAATCAAATGTAAAGTTTAACTTGTAACATTGTTTGTTTTCAAGATCGCCGCCGATTTGGCACATCGACTCTGGACGTTGAGTAGTATTGATATAATGATCGCGAGTTAATGGATCGCTATTTATTAAAAGTCGAGATTGTTTTGATATTAGTCCGGTTAATATAATTGAAATTCTTAATTTATTCAAAGTCTTGCACTTTTATTTGATAAATATGATAAGACTTTGGTGTTGGTCACTTAATCATTTTAGTTGGATATGACATAAACGTTTATCTGACGTTAATCACTCAAAAATTTGTAGCGCCCACATAATATATAGAATTTCAGTAAATAAAAGATATTTTAAGCTATTTATTGTATGTGTTAAAATTATCTATGTAGTAATTTTTACATATTATAAAAAGCAAAGTCTCTTTCTGTCTGGTCATTCGTATGTACCTCTAAACGATAGTAACGATTTACTTGCTTCTTGTTTTAAGTTATAGCTGTAATCTCTTGCCAGGCTTTAGGATGATATATGTTCTATATAATTAATATATTATTATTATAAACCGGAAAAGTTTCTTTATTTGTTCGAACGCGCTAATCTTAGAAACTACCGGTCGTACGTCATAAAATATTTTTGTATTTCATAGAACAATAATTGCGAAAGGCTTTAGGCTATTTAACATTACGCTACGACTAATAGGCGAAAAGTTTTATTGAAAAAAGTTACAAAACGGGCAAAATTTAGTAAATATTTTTTAGTTCCAAACCAGCGAATGAAGTCGCAGACATAGCTAATATAATTATAATATAATTATAGCTAATTAATATATAGAAAAAACTATAATGTTTTTTTTTCGGATTTATGCAAGCGGCGTTGAAAGCCCAGCTAGTATTTATAGTGATACATCTAACGCAGTGATTCTCAAACTTTTTAAGTGAAGGAACCCTTTTGAAAAGTGAAGTAATTGATAGAGCCCTATAAAAACAATTTTTTATATGAATATATTTTATTAATAACTAACTTTTACTTGTGACTTCTTCGATCGCGTTTATATTGATTATGCCAAAAAAATCGGATGACGCAAAAAAAAGTTTCCTACAAAGTTTATCCCTCTCTTTACCCCACTTTCAATGTTTTTCGCGAGAAAAAGTAGCCTATCGCCTATCGGTCGATTCAGCGGTTTAGAAGTGAAATCTTGACAGACAAACAAACTCATTTTCGCGTTTATAATATTAGGAAGGATTATGTTAAAATGTAACAGTTATGTAGTAGTTAAATAGTTAATGGGAGCTATGAAACCGTTTCTTATTTTGCAAAAAAATGTTGATATTATGTTTGATAAAAGAGAGTTTTATATCATCAGTATTTTCTTCGAGCACAGAGTGACTTTGGGGAACCCTAGGGCTCCACGGAGCATACTTTGAGAATAGCTGATCTAACTAATCTTTCATGTACATGTGTCTAAACTGTCCGCGCAATAATTATTTTCTCATAATTTTTAAATATCGATAGTGGACAACATTGTATCTATAATTTAATCTATGATTTTATTTCTTATTTATAGGTGGTTGGTAATCATAATTTTATTGCGTTTAGTCACGATTTACATTTAATATCTCAATTCATTGTATGGTTTTGTTATGACTTTGTATTTCAACTACTTTATTTAATAGAGACTGATATTACAATTTGATTTAGCATTGCAGTAATGTATTTTTAAGTTTTACTTACATAGTTGCCGCTTATGATTTTGAGTTAGTTGTATGTTACATACAATTTTGACTGCTTGAGTTGTAAAATCGCCCAAGCGGTCGCTTTGCTTATGTTGCCGCGTTATCTGTTGCGGATTCGGATTCGACATTCGACGGTTATATGATCCACAAATTATTATTTTATGTCTTAATTTACTTAGTCCCGTTGTTTAGTTTTCCGTAATACAAAAGAGAAGCAACAACCAATTGTTGTCCTTTTAAAAATCACTCAAGTTGCTATTGCATGAGTCTGTTAAAAGCCGGAAAAAAAGAGTGCTACATTTTATGTACATTATCAAATACCTTATTATATCGACGTGGGTTGTAATTCTGCAATGGTCCTTTAAGCTTTTGATCTAGGAGAGAGGTGAGATAAGAATTACTAATTGGCTACTAAGCATACGCAAATGTGTTGCAATGGTATACCCATAAAGTAAATTCAATAGAATTCGATTATATTGGGCCACATCGTCCTTTGAAATAAAAGCGAGCTTGTGTCGAGATAATAAATAAAAGTGCAATAGTAATTTTAAGTAATTACATTATTCTGTCTTGATAACCTGGCGAGAAATAGTAGCTGATTAAAGATTAATTTAAGTATAAAGTATTTATAAAATGGTGTTACAATATAATAAGCGACGTCTATTTAGAATAGAATTAACTCTAATGAGTATGTATACCAGTAAACATGGTAATAAGTTCATGGGAACAAATTTATAAATTTGGATACCAGTGACTTCCATAATCTACACAGATTCTGTATATATGTATATATAAAAAAAACCATTGTCCCTGTAAAATAACAGGATGTTATGGGAAAATAAATCCGTATCGCGTTATTATTGACGGTTTACAAAATTATTTATTTATTCGAGCGGAAGGGGAGAGTCGGTAATTGGCACATGACAATAGCGATTACGCAGCTTTAAAACCACGTTTTGTGATTCAAATATTGACGGCTCGGTGGGCGACAATATCGCGGCCTGTTATGATAATATTTCTGTCAGACTGTCGCGCTCGTTTGCGGGGATTTGTGAGGGTATCGTCTAGTGGACGTAATGCACGCACCCTTGACGTCTCTTGTAATTGAAATGCAGTGTGAATTACGAACCGATTTCACGTCAACAATCATTCTTTCTATGAAAATGAGCGGCTGTAATTCCTTAAGTAATTGCTTACGGGTTTATAATAAACTTTAACCTTTCAGACCTCATTCAATATTTTTTTGAATTCCGTTTTAAAATAACATATTTTGTTTTAGATTATTATGTTTATTTTTGTTATAATAGCATAAAAAATTGATGGGCACGATATGTCCTTTGTAGACCTAAGTCCTTAAATAAAGTAAAGACTAAAATATTAAAGGTTAACGAATACTGTTACTTTTATTGTTTGTGCAGCAACAAGTCAACAAGTATACTAAAGGTCATGATAATAATTATTGATTTAATCTTAAGCACGCTCGGATTTATTAGTATAGCGTGTACTATGTTAACCAAACAGTTGCAATAGGTACATGTTTTGATATATGTATGTTTTTTTATAGTTGTTTTATAGTGCATATACCGGTACATACCTATTAGTGTTTGGCGGTAGATTTTCAATTTGAGGTTAGTAGCTAGCCAGGCGGGCATTAGGCAAGCCTTACCACCACGCTATGGTTTCCTCACGATGTATTCCTTCACCGAAAGCCAAAGCGTCATTGTAGGTGGATTCGAGCTTACATTCCTTGTCGAGGCGTTCGTACACACTACCACTGAGCTATCATCGCTTCAAATGTGTCTATGATATAAAATATGTATTGATAGGATAATAAACGCATGCCAGAGAGCGCTTGACTGTTAATAGCGGCAAGAGGCGATCGTTTCACGCATCAATCTTCGCGACCGTCACTGTCGAGCCGGGACTCGGCCCCCGCGATTAATCAAAAGGGCGAGAGCGTTTTCGATTAGCGCCGGATAGCACTGAGTCATAACGTATTCTAATTAAGGTATATGAGTGTTCAGTTTGTTTAGACGATGTTTGTGAGTTAAAGGGTTAAAGGTAATTGTTTATTTGGAACTTTTTGTTTGAGTTTGAATTAATATAATGATAACTAGGTGTTATCCACCCCGTTCACTCGACTTGAATAAAATTTTAGTAAGCATTCATAAAAATAAAAACATAATTTTAATTTAGGGTCTAATAATAATTGTGAACGTTAAAACACTACTTGTTTCGCCAAACGTACGGCAAAAATATTCATCCGAATCACGCACTATCAGTATTAAATGCCGTAAACTGTTATCTAAAAATTCCTAAAGAATTAATCTTATTTCAGACAAGCTTTTACCTGCGGCTTCGCTCGTGTTAATATTGATTTTGTTAAGCAAATCGGATGACGCAATAAAAAGTTTCATACAAAGTATACTGAAAGTCGTCCAATGAATGTATTTCAATGTTAATATCTAGCTTTGCCCTCGGTTTTGTTCGCTTAGAACCAAAAATTATTTAATTAGTTTTGTCCTTTTTTGTAGCCTTTCTCAGTCCAGCTTTACTCCTATTGTTGATAGCGTGAAATGAATAGCCTAAAACCTTCGTCAATGATTGTGCTATCAAATGCAAATAGATTTTTGTAATCCAACTGGTAGTTTCTAAGAATAGTCCGTTCAAACAAACTCTGCCGCTTAATTGTATTAATATAGATAATATAGATTATTTAATTCGACCATGGTGACTAGTGATATAGCGATAACGTATTATGTATGTGAATATAAAAAAATGCATTCAATTACACCGTTATTTTATTTTTTACAAAAGTACTTAGTGACATTCTTTAAATAAATTATTCGCGCACCCTGACCTGAATTCGGTCTATTAACTAACCATACGAGCATTAGACACGGACAGGAAGTTTCAAATGGCATTTTGCTGTTTCACTACAGTCCAGTTCTTCACGTTAAGTGCCTCGGTGTAATTGTACTGCAATGCAAATAGTTCGTGTTTGATAAGTGCGGCGGGCGTGGCGCCGTGAGACAACCGACCACGTAAACTAGACGAGCCAGGTTGAACAGGTTTGACCTTTGTAGTATATGTTATCACAGGTCACAGGTACTACAACACAGTTTGAAGTGATGATGGCTCAGTTGGTACTGTGCACGGACGCCGCGTCAATGGGCGGGAGTTCGAGTCCACCTGCAATGAGTCTGTGCTTTCGGTAAAGGAAAACATGCTCATGCTCAATGCTTATCTGACTAGCTACCACCCTCAAGTTGGAAATCTGCCGTCAAACGTATGTTACGATTACGATACTATGTCTAAAAATATTTTTTATGTATTGTATAGTATTGTAATCGTTGTAGAAATTTTGATGAAATTCTTGTAAATATAGTAATAAAAATATTTCCATAAAAAAACACTGATAGGTGTGTTCTGACAGTACCCCTTGAAAACTAGTGGTTCCGCAAGATTTAGCGTGTCAACTATCTTGGACCACATCGTTACTTAACATCAGGTGAGATTGTGACCGTAACGTCACCTCCAATAAAACCATATATTAATATGTGGACGAGCGAACTTATCTAGGTGTCTCACAAAACAACTTTTGGATATTACATAGACATAAAAAAGGCAAATTGTGTCGAATATAAAGAAATCTAGCCGTCGATTACAGCACCACGTACCTGTTCCGGGTATACTAAGAATCATCCAGACGTACATATATAAAAATCATTCTAATCATTCAACCTATTCACGAACGACAGGAGTTACGAACATACGCACACTAAAAAATTTTATATTAACCTTTTATTTGTATTTTGAATCAGGATGGATTACTTAACTAGACGCTAATAGAACATCGCAACTTAAGTGTTCAACATACAATAGATAGCATTATTCTACTGAAAATAGGTACATATCGAACGTTTCCTACAAATTGACAGACTGTCAAATGTACCCACTTTGAACAGACTCAATGATTGACGTACTTTTGTTTCAGCTGCTCGATGACTAACTTTGTATATTATTAAACATTTACATCTGAATGTCAAATCTCTTACATAGAATCACCTTCACATGTGAATCTATTATATGTTTATAAGATAAATAATAGAACAGAAATTGTACACCAGAAAATATTGCAAATTGACGTATAATATCTTAAATTGCTTCTAAATATTCTTGATAATTTTTTTGATCTGAATGCAAGTCAACAGAATTCTCTATAAAACAATTTTTTCGTCGTCACTGTTTTATATGTATAAATGTGTACTTTATTAAAAAACATGTTGGAATACGTTTTTCAGCCACATATCTTTCCATTTACTATAAAAACTACGTAAAATGCATATTTTTTACCCGATGAGTTTTTATCGGTTAATGTGTATACACCGCTGTTTATCGCCTTTTGAATTACCATGTGCATTTAAAAAGGCAGGATATCGGTATAATTATAAACAAAGACACGCCTCCCGCGGTGGGGGATAGAAAATTTGCAATTTAAAACCTTATAACGTCTACTTCACCTGAATTTTCTATTCTTATTATCTACTGTATAATGAAGTACTTATGTATGAACGTTTAAAAGATCAATTTATATGTTTTAGTGTTCCTATTTTTCTTTTAATAACTAGAAGTTTGTTTTAGGGAAGAAAGTTTCTTTATCCACAGGTATTGTTTTAATATTTTATAGGTATGGCCTTATAGGCTAATTCTCACCTGATGTTAAGTGACGAGGTGGCTCACCGTGCTAATAAAAAAAGCTCTACCACCATGCTATGGACTTATCACGATGTTTTCCGTCATAGAAAGTTCAATGTCATACCAAAGTTTCGCACTCACGTCCATTGAAGCGGCGTCCGTACACACTACCAACTGAACTATAATTTATATAAAAAATATTATTTAATAGAATTTACAACACTTTTACTGTCTAAACCGTTTCAGTTCTTAGAAAATTAAGTATGCAAGTCTCGAAGTCATGAGAAACGTATTTGTAGTAATGCAATTTCTATGTTTTTATCCGGACATGCGGGCGCACGTGGCTATGTGAACCGTTACACCATTACTTCCTAGTTTGAATATTAATATCGTCATTATTACCACTGAAAAAATGTAACGTTTTTTTAGGTAGGCTACATTACTACTGCTTCCATTATTTTTTACTTCTGTGTTTGTGAGCAATTTTGTCAATGCCACACATGTGAAATGTAGTCTTTCAAGGAAATTTAACATAATAGCTAAATACTGCAACGATATTAAAACAGTGCAGAATTTTTTTGACGCAACATTAAAATTAAAAGAATGATTGTATTGTATTCACTTGTACACAAAAAAAAACACAATGTTATGTACATTGTTGGCAAAATTACATGGGAAACGATTAAGCGGAAAAAGTTTATGAAGTGAAAAAAAATGGAGAATCCGACTTGGATACTCTTTACCTTTATCAAATGTTAAAATCAATATATTACTAATTAATAACGTCCTTCTGCGGTTCTGTATAGCCTTTATATAAATTCCATATTTATATTTATACTAGGTATAATTTTATAAATATGCTTTAAGCTTCTTCTACATTTCTTTCATTATAATGAATATTCTCTTTTGTTCCAGTTGTATGAGATCAGCGATGATCCACAGAGGAAGGAGTTTCTCGATGATTTGTTCTCATTCATGCAGAAACGTGGTAAGTATATTTTCCCACAAATCCCTAACACCATTAAACATTGATTAATCTATTGTAACGATTGATATTCGTTGTAATTTATCACTAGCCTAAATGCTTCATTCACGATCAACGATTGGAGTGATACGGGCGTCCAAACGGAGAAGACCTGCAATTTTTAAATACCTCGTTCGTATTATAAGGTCTTTCAAATTTGGATTTAGATACTAATCGGAAAATAATATAGGGTAATATCAGACATTGGATGTATAAACCGTTTTATATGTATTGTCGAGATCGACGGCCACGTGATAAGATCTCGAATGATGGACGACTTCGAATTGTGGCACTAGACTCTCGAGTTATTAATGAATACGTTTAGAACAAGAAGTATTGATAAGGTATTATGGAACATAATGCCAGATAGTCTTCATTTATTAACTTGTGTCACGTCATGATATTGGTAAATGGTTTCCAACATTTATATGAATATTTTAGATTAACATTTATTTTGTGTGTATACTAAGTTCCACAAATTTTACTGAATATCAAAACTACGTTATTACAAATTGAATACTTCTTACACATACATTTTATTATATCCATACTATCTGTATTCATACTAATATTATGCGAAAGAGTTTGTTTGTTACGCTGTCACGCCTAAGCAGCTGAATCGATTGTGATGAAGTATATATGGTACAGAGATAGATGGGAGCCTGGAGACGGTGATAGGCTACTTTTTCTCGCGAAAAACTTGTTGAAAGTGGGGTTAAGACGAAATTTGTATGAAACTTTTTATTGAGTCATCCAATTTGTTTGACAAATTCAATATTAACGCGAACGAAGCCACACGTAAAATGTAGTTAAATTATAATTACTAGTTAGAAAACAAAATGCTATAAATAGAAAATTAATGACTCGATTCCATACATGTTATTATAATTAGCAATCAATATCCTATTAAAATACGTCAATTTGTGTTCATATCGCGCTTTAGTTTGTCATTTCATTTCAATCTATGTTATTAATTGTAGTTATAAAAGTGTTACAAACAAAACGACTATGAGAATTTGCCATCCCATCAAAGAGTCTAATCATTATATTTTAAATATCATAATAGAAATAATTAAGCGGGAGATCACTCGATCGCCTCGAGCGCAAACGTGCGCGGGCGCTTGATTGATAGGTTATCTTACATCCTTGTTTAACCTGTGAGGTCACGCGCAGTGCATCTCCGTCTGTCATTAATTGATGTTGGTTGTAAATGGCGCCATCGTTGTCGTTATACACGTGTTGATATCGAAGTAGTTAGTCAAATCAATGGATATTGTTTTAGACAAAAATGCCGTAATACTAGGTGACTAATCCAGGGTCTTTTATTCTTAATACTTTTATTAAGGACAGGCGTACTCGTTAATTATTTTAATGCCCATATAATTCATAGAGTACACATAGACCATTTTTAACCTATTCTTACTACTACTTAACAGAACCTATTCTTACTTCAAGTAGACATTAAAACTTTATTGTTTGCCCACAATCGATGTTTTGTGACAATATAGGTTAAGATGCATACGTTAAACAAGGGAATAAAAGACCTAGAAGATGCACCTAAAGACGTTTGTTTACAGATTATCAATGTAATAATATCAGGTAGTCAGACGGATATTAGAAAATGCTATATAATAAAGTTTAGGGGGTCTTATTTTTTTATTAACACCATAACTTTAGGCTTACTTTAGTAAAAGTTTTGATGTATGCTTAGTCTAAACACGCTTCTGTTGAAACAAAATCACTGAAAACAGAAACTAAACACAGTTTAACAAATATAGTACCTCTAGTGTTCGGTAAATTCTACATTCGGAGCTTAGATTTTTAGGGTTGTATGAACACAACTTTGATTAAATCACTTTCTAAATATTACAAAACTACTCTTGCATATTAGCGAAGCAGTAGTCATGTACATTTGTGTAGTTTCCTTATCGCAAAATAAACTTTAAAACGAGAGAGATAAGTTACAATTTTAATTAATCAGATGTTATTAATTTGGCGTTTAAATCGAAGCTGGTAATAAATACTTAACAGGAATAGCAAAACACATGATTCTCCACTGTTACGCTTATACATATCCGTACATATTCTTGCTCTTTGTTCTTTTACAATTCTTGTAAATCGTCGATGTAATCACATTCATTTTAACACGTTGAGAGTATCACAGTCTGCGATCGCACCAGCTTGCTTATCTGCAAAGAATAAATTATTATTCAATTTATCATCATTGGAATAAGGGGCCAATAAACTCTTGAATATTATTACACCTGACGATAGCGATTCCAATTAATATTTGTTTTATTTGTTTGATCCCTTTAAGGATTTCATTTAGTAGATTTTAAAAGGTATTGAAGTAAATCACTTTGCCTTAATATTTATACATTTTATTATTAGTAAAGGTGTTTGCAAAACTGTGTTGTTACCGTTCACAACAAATTTAATTATTTTATAAAATTATTACAATTTTCTAGAAACATCAATTTAAGAATCTTTGGATTTATAAAAACATTGCAATTTTAGCTTTTATTATCAAAGTTTTCATCTATAGTCTACATTTTCACTAATGCAGGTTTATAATTGACATAATAAGAAATAAATATATATAATCCCTGTAAAGCATAAATGTCATACGTGAAATAAAACCTATACGGGTTATATACATAATTACAGAAAAAAATTATATCATAATATTTTTTTGATACAACATAAAAACAGTTTTTTTTTATTATATGTATTTTTGTAAGAGTTCTCTGACATTCCTTTAAAGTTAAATTTGCAAGGAACCACTGGAAATATGTCATATTATTTTATGACAATTTTAATTTGGGTATTTTAACAAATTGTTGTGAATTGTTAACTATAAAGTAAAAAAGTAGGTACCTACACCATTTCGTGTGTACACACAACAACTTCTTTTTTGCTAGAGGGCTATCATAACTTTTAATTGTTAGAATTAATTTATTCTACGTGGGTTAATCTCTCGCATGTTGCCATCATACGGATCTTCTCGTATTAATAATGTTTTATCATTTATTATTTGTTATGAGTAATGAAAGTTAGTCGGCCACGCCCCGCGCCTTCTCCGCACTCTGTCTTCGTCTCGACGGTTAAAGAAAAGGAAATTAAAAAATGCGAGTTATTTTTTTTATTTTCGAAGACGACCGTGAACAGTTTTCTTAAATAATGCCAACGACAAACAATTATGCAAACGACAATCAAAGGCTTTATAGGACAGTGGGTGTTCGTTAATCGATTTCGTTTTTGTATGTTTTAATACGAGCTTGCAAATAGGTTTTTTTTTACAATCAAACGCAATAATTCACGACATATAAAAGAAATATATTTATATTACCCTTTTATTCGATTCGATAGTCTTTATTTAATTATTTCTTCCTTTGTTGTTGTTTTTCGCTATAAATATAAACATTTTTATTAAGTATATCAATTATTATAAGGATAATATGGTTTGATGTAGATAGTTTTTGGTCATGTAATCGAAGGGTTTCCGAGCTAGGTCGTGTTGCACCGTGATCACCTCGTTAGCAGCTGATTGATCGGCCATCAGTTCGACCTGCCCATTGATACAGGTTGATTATTTACTATGAGTCCTCATAACATTGTTCAAATAAAATTATATGAATTAATGAAATTAATTTCTTAGTATTACATAGTAGTGGAGCAGTAGATTTTATTTTGTGCCTATTCAGAACAGTTTAATTTTATTTATGCATTGAAATTTATGGTAAGGTTATTATATTATCGTCAGAAAATGTACTATGAAGTAAGAGTACCCAACGTATCCGTTAGTACGAATAATTCATTCTTTGAACAACTACAAGCACCGAGATTGTAATTGCAATACAAACAAATGGTAGTCCGTCGTTGGCCGTTATCGCCAAACTAGTCGGAAAGCCTCTAGGTATTTAGATATATATCTGAAAACTTAATAAATAAAAAATCTTTTCTAATGATCGTTATACTACGACTATTATACACACACATATATATATATAATAGGGTAGGTATATGTAGGACTATATAAATATAAATCTTAATTTAAAATTTTATATATAAAACAACTTGACTAAAATAAGTGAATTGGAATAATCATCCTGTAAATCTTCGGCTATTGTTTCACTTGTTAATAGCGAGTGTGGTATAACTAATAACATCTCATTCGGATTCATTTCCCGTGATTAATTATCTGTTTAATCGATATAAGATGTTGTGCCAACAGCCTTCTCGAGTTTCTACATCGAACTTGTATTCAAATATCTGACTTACGTCATGATGTTAAAGCCGATAATCGACTATGTGTTAAAAGATGATAGATTAGGTTAAAGAGTTGATCTATCAAACTTTTTTCATCTCATTGAAGATAGCCTTTGTTGGGGTTTTAATTGGTGCCTTAAACAGGCTTGTGGTTAATTCGATTTTTGTTCATAGTCCATTTGTTTTTGTCTGCTTTAGTCTTTGGTTTAGACGAGTGTTAATCTAAAGTTGATTGATTAGATGAGACTCCGATGATGGGCGGGGATGTTATTACGTTTCGAAAGTGGATTTAGGATTTGTATTAATAAAAAATGCAATTTGCTTTTTGTTAGCGTTTCAAATGAGGATGTTTAATCAGGATAAACAGTGTTTTGTCATTCGTCTCGAGATTAATGCAAACATCTCTGAGAAGTGAAACTTTCCAAGAATATTTATTTGTTGGACATATTAAGCTTATTCAGACGCACCGATATACCTTCGGATGTAATTTTTATCGTGGGGAAATGTATTTACACATACCCATTCCAGCCCGGGAGGACTATGAAGGTTATGTAGGACTCGACCGGCGCTAGTCGCCGGGAATACCCACTAAAACCCCACGACCATGTATGACTTTGCGGGGTCAACGCGGGCCTGAACTACAATCACCGCGTTCGGATGTTGTTTTGATGCTACATTAATACGCCTATTTCTAATTTACGTGAATGCATATTCCTTGAATCATACTCAAAGTTTTTTTTCCTAAGATAGATAAGAGCCTACTCAATGCTTAAAACATACTCTGATAGAGCCTTGTAGTGTTAATGTATAAAAGTGCAATAATCTAGGTTTATTAAGGAATGTGTAGGACTAAAAATCTAAGAAGAAGTTAGTAGTCATGGCAATCAGAGATCCACAACATTTTTATAATTCTCCACGCATTGTAAACATTTAATAAAACAGGAGACCGTGTGTCGGTGTGACAGAAGCGGCGTGTTGCGCCTTAAATAACCAAAGATTGATGGTGTGAAGCGCGATCGGAACAAGGGTGAAGATTGATGACTCCTGGAACGAATGTACTTCAAACTATCATTGTCGTTTGCGATACCGTATAGATTTTAATGATATTAATGAACATAGGTACTTTTGGAATGCAATACGCATAAATTTGGCTTTAAGTTTTTTTAGAACTAATTATAGAATGGGATAACTTTTCTTAAAATGCTCAGTTTTACATATTCTAGAGAAGGTGTCCATGGATTGTGTAAATAGTCTGAAAGGTCGAATACAATCCTGAAGTGTAACAACTATTTAGACCTGATTTAAAGTTTAAAGTATTATATAAATTTAATAGTTGTTCAACGATTCCTTTCCTTGCCATAAATAGATGTCCGTGAATGCCCCGTGGTTTCGCCTGCGTAATAATGTTTTCACTTCGCGTACTTTTGCACAGAAATATGGGATAGGTTTGTAGGTACTATTTAGGTCCTTTGGTTATATTGCCATAAAAAAAATTATAACCAGACACATAATGTTTTTTTTTTCTAATTATAGCGATAGCTCCAAATACTCAAGGCTATATAATACTAGTATTAGTTAATTATACTACCCCAAATACGCTTAATTGTAAAATTTTCAAATGAATGTAAGGGATTGCATAATAATTATGTTTTGTTACGAATATATAAAAAACACGCCTTTGATGTAATCAAATTATTACGGTGATCCAAATAAAAAGTAGTTAGCTGTTTGATAAAGTAGTTCTATGCCTTTGGAACTATGGTATATTCCACGAGTAAAATATCATAAACAAGCATTAAGGTTATCAAATTTTCTTTAGTGATAGATAAGGGGGTTAACGGTGAACATTGTGACGGTCATCTCTCGGCAATAACGTCCCGTATACCGCCAGTCATTGCGTCGAGTCAAGCTGATCCATTTACGGGTCCAAGTATAAGCGGACGGCGGCTAATTATTAAATTTATTTTAATAAGGTTTATTGTATGTATTAAAATAACTGTGTTTTATCGTTCATATCTATTTTTACTAATATTATAAATGCGAAAGTGAGTTTGTTTGTTTGTAAAGTTTTTACGTCTAAACACCTGAATCGATTATGATGAATTTTGGATGGAGCTAGATGGGACCTTGGAGACGGTGGTAGGCTACTTTTTTTCACACACGAATTTTAACTGCGTCATCAGATTTAACAAAATCAATATTAACGCGAGTAAAGCCGCTGTTAAAAACTAGTATATAATAGATTTTCAATTAAGCTAAATCTATACGTGTAATAATTTTTGAAAATATAACTGTGGTGCATTTTGTTTTCGACCTAGATATCAAAGATATTTATTCGTTTTAATTTTTATCTGTCCTTTTTTCTCATTGTACGCGTAGTACTATAAAATTACTAGCGTGATTTACATGTTATGCGATGCTATGACAACTTGTCTGTACTAAATATGTATAAATATTTGAAGAGTTTGTTTGTTTACACGAGCCAATCTGACAGACTACCAGTCGGATTTGAAAAATCTTTTTGTTTTGACAGCCTTATTATGTATGAATATTATAGATTATTTAACATCACGCTAAGACCTTTAGGAGTAAAGGAAAAAGGAAAGAATGTTACGCGGAAAACATGTAAATAAAACAGTGTGGGTAAATGACGTATAGAAAAAACAATGAATAGCTTTCATCCAGAAATAAATACAGTTTCTGAAGGATCGAAACATAATTTTCAGTACTACTCGCTTGAAGCAAGAATAATGTACATCTAGGTATTACTAAATATAAAAACTGTACAAAAAACGCTTAGCCGGTTGCACACATATCCCTTTCGAGAATTATAATCATTTTTATTATTAAAAACCATATGGTATCGGAAAAAATAAAATACTATGATGAGTTCAGAGAACAATGCTTAATAATTAAAGTTTATTTTAAATATTACTGTTACCACCAGTGAAAATAATTACATTTAAATCTATTGTAGCAACTTCTTATGAATTGTACCATAAGAGCAGCAAGAGTGTATAAATATTTGGACTCGCTCAATGAATGACTAAGGTTGGAAGTAGCTGTAGGTTGTAAAATTAAGGTTAAGTTATTTTAATCTGTATTAAGATCCTCCATTCATTATTTAGTTTTGCTGGTACTGATCTGCTATTTGGTTGTTAATAAATATACACTTAATATATCAATGAAACAAATATTCCAATAACGAACCCAAATGCTTTATTGAGTGAAAAGGGTGCGTGGTGACAAGTGTAAATCGAGTGCCTTAGAAAAAGCTTTTATTTAAAATGGCTTAGTTTGCATTTTTGTGTTAATGTTGTTACTGTAGATTTTATTGACAAAAATGTCGCTCGAGGAGACTTTTTTCTCCATAAATCAATAGAGTACAAATTTCCAATGGATATCAATGTCACGTGCCAAATGAAAGTTGACCACAAATCTGGTACATATTCATTGTTATTGCTAGAAAGCGTTAATTGTTTTTATATCCAAGTAATTAATAAAAAAGTCATTCATAATGATAATAATATATATACTCATAATGATAAATTCATTAATGATAAAGTACAGATGTTCGAATACCACTACATACTACAATGACAAACTTAACAAGCGATAAATCAACTCTTATTCCAACTACGTACTACCGCTACTGGTTTGTTTGCTAATCGGTTTTTACATGAGATCTATATTTTGCTGCCAAATAGCAAAAGCATACTTTTTTTAAATAATTTATTTTTAATTAATATTACGTTAAAGTCAGTACGTATTAATTTTAAAAGTTTAAAAATATCTTCTCACATGCATTAGTGTGAAAATCGAAATTAAAACCAACAATTCTGCATTCCATTAGTAAATTAAATTTTCATATTCAAAATATAATTATAATATATTTTTTTCAAAAGCTTTCTCAACTCAAATCTGACAAACAACTGGTTAAAAAGAATTCATTAATTAGATACTAAATAAAAACTTTTCATTTCGCCGAATTCCATTCGAGATTATGATCGATTATAACAGTCGTCTTTTCAGAGTGTCGTGAAAAATTCTAGAGACGTTTTGTCGTCGTAGTCTCGGCGTATCGGGATCAAACGTGTGTCGGCAGCTGCTTGATTCTTATACAAATAAAACTGGAATTAATCAACGTGTAGCTAGTGATGGGAACCAGGATTTTTTGATATACTTTATCTTGAATATTACAATTATCCCGTTATTATTGGTATACGTATACCGTAATACCTTCCGTCAAATAATACATAATCGGGGATAGCTATATAAATGTTTGTATCATAATTTTTATTATTTGTAAATAAATGAAAATAATAAATATATGTAATTTTAGCACTATTTACTTGTTGGTATATTTAAATAAATTGTAATTTAAATTAAATTTAAATATTCTGGTCTTTACAGTACAAGTAGGTATTATGTTGAGAGAGACCTACAAGCTCAGAGAAAATATTATTTTTTTGTAAGAATATAAAATTTAGTATACGAAATAAATTTCAAAATCCATCTTGCGACAGTGATAAAATATCAAAAAGTTTATTTAAAATATTACCAAAAAACTCCAGTGTACATTGTCAAAGTATGTTAGGTACATAGCCCAGAAAATGTATTACCTCTGAGTTAACACATTGATTAATTTCCCTTTCTATAAAATTTCCATACGAAGGACCATATTCGAAAAACCCGATTGGTAAGCAATAAACTTCAAAAAGTGTTTAACAACAAGCTCCGTGTAAAAGATCCGTATAGAGACGGAAAATCGTTTTGATGTCGGTTCAAACGACATCACTAGCGGACGCGGGCATGATGCGTCCCAAAGTTTCCTGTAAACCACCGCAGATATACGTTGATAATCTCACGCCGAAATGTAGATTAATATATCAAAGTCGTGGACCGGTCGGATACGCGGCCGTTACACTTTTATAAATATCATATAATCGCCTCGCCAACATTTACTGCTCTATTAATAATTTTTATCGTCACTTAAACGTTTCTTTTGTTTTTGGACCGAATAAAATTACTTTATTACCTCTCGTATGAGACAGCTTTGATCTTATACACCTTTAATGAATCAAACGTACATGCGTGTTACTTTTGTGTATCATATCATTTTAATTATTACCGTGTTTTTTTTTGTATCATCTTATCATACTAATGCAAAAGTGAGTATGTTTGATCACGCCTAACCGTTGAATCGATTATGATGAATTTTGGTATAGAGATAGATGGGAACCTGGAGACGTTTATAGGCTACTTTTTCTCGTGAAAACCTAATTGAAAGTGGGGTAAAAAGATTGATAAACTTCGTATAAAACTTTTTATTGCTTCATCCGATCTGTTTGACAAAATCATTAATGCGAGCGAAGCCGCAAGTAAAATCTAGTGAAGTCATATTTCGATTTTCATTCTATACAACTGACTTTTGGGGGCGTTTAATTTTGGTATATTTTGCTTAATCTACAACCTGTATACATGGGGGTTGTAGAGATCTGTAAGCAACTGGGTTATAGCCACCGTATAAATTACGTCATATACGTACGTGATGTTAAATTGGCTAAAAAATGGTCAAATACAAAAAAAAAATTTTGAAACCCGCTGGTGGTGGTTCCTAAGAACACACAATGCCGCTTTCTAATATAATCCGTTTTATAATATACTAGCTGTGCTCATAACTTCGTTCACATGTAATTGAAAATTATTTAACTTATAGCCAATGTTTCTTAGTGGTGATAAAGCATTCTAATGGTGAAAGAATTTTGGAAATCGGTCCAGTAGTTTTTGAGTTTATTTGTTACAAACAAATATATAAAAATACACATCTTTCCTCTTTGTAATATCAGTGTAGATATATAATGTGACTTTTCGGGATAAGTCAATATACACTCAGTTGATAAGTGGTTTGCAGGTCGGGTAGTGTAATGAAGACATCTGACAGACGGTAGCTTTTGTTTTTGGATTTTTCTGTATTTACCATCAGATATAGTATAGTTACTGTACTTTACTATTATAACAAAAGCCGTTTCGTTGGTTTCTTAACTTACTTCAATTAGAATAATATTAATAGTTCACTTCTTAATGAAGGTATTTTTTCAAAGACACACAAGCGTACAGATTCGTATCACCCTATTCTGTTGCTGATGAAATAATGTGCCGATGGATAGTAAAATAAGTTTTATGTACACGAGCGAATCCGTTGACAACGGCTAGTGAAATATAATGCATGTATCACGTTATTTTCCTCGTTACCATTAAACACCGTCCTCCGATCTCAATTAAAGTAGCGAGTAAACATAGATTTCCTGTTAGACCGGCAGATCTCAGTGACATTGTAAGTGCCTTGGTGTCACTATACCGGATGTCTGTTTCGCGCATGGACCGTGGGTGGCTTATATTTCATCTCGCTATATTAATATTACGTGAACTAAAAAAAAATGCCATTTAATAAGCGTTCAGTTACTAATGTTTTCAGCTATTTAAATGTTATTAGTCAGGTTTAAAAAAACATTTTGTTTGTCTTTTGTTAAGTAAGTATTCGATTTAACATAAAATGAGATACGGTATGATAGATCCTTATATAAAGATGTTCGATAAACCAAAAAACTTTGGAGTTTGTGTGTCACATATATTATCTAATATATACATAAGCAAGCAAAATTAAAATAGTTCAATTACTCGACATTGGCGAAATCGCTTTCATAGGTAGATGCCTTAATGAAAAAAATCCTTTTCTCTTTCGTTTGTTAACTTTCTTTTGTTTAGGTACTGTTGGTAAGTTTTACCTTGATTAATAAAGAAATTGTAAAACAGTTTTTTTTTTGTACCATATTTAGTTGAAAGTAGTTTATGGCCTATGCCTAAGTTATATACCTAATATTGGTTTTAGTGTATTAAGAGAACCTATTTATTTGATTTTGTATCTGTAATAAAGTTCTAATACTAAAAATGTTTAATAAATTACACACGCTGTCTAACGAAATTTTGTATACAGAATCTCTCCCGCCTCTTTGTGTTCCTAATTCCAATGAAATATAATTCGCGGTCGTGTTCGATACACCGCGTGTTTAATCGATTACACTTATTTTAAAATATCATATTTAAAATTTAAAGGTTGTAAGGTTATACGGTAATTATCAAATGTTAAATCTAAACCCCTAAAAGTAATTGATTTTCAACTTAGTGGTAGCTAGCCAAGCGGGCATTAGAAAAAGCCTTACCAATATGCTATGGTTTCATCACGATGTTTTCCTTCACCGAAAGCTCAAGCTCTTTGTAGGTGGATTTGAATTCACGTCCTTTGACGCGGCGTCCGTACACACTTCAAAATCGTTTTAATACTTCTTCTAGTCTGGTAATAAGCCTAACTAAATAAGTAGTAATAAAAGATAAGAATAAGATCTAAAAAAAGATACAAATCAAATTTCTTGCCGGTTCTTGTCGATGACTTTCCTTACCGGTAGTAGTTTTGACATTCATAAGCACCTTCTTAAGGCCTAAATTGAATAAAGATTTTTGATTTGATTTAAATAAAAAGTAAGAAATTGTAATGAGTATAGATATTATATTCAAATGAAATGATTAAAGAGGTCGAGGGTACTAAACGTCTGGGCACTCGTATGCGATCGTTTTGTTTCCAAGAAGGAATAGGCAATAAAAAAACTTATTCAGACCATATAGAATGGGAGTGTGACCGCATTTATGATACTTAAATGATGTTAAGTGAAAATAAACAATTTTTGTTAACGGTTCAGTATAATTTATATTGCCTGCTATAATTTATAGATTTGATAATTTTAGTATGCTTTATACGTGTATTATTTACTTAGATATTAATAATAAATTATTACTTTTATTATTTATAGCGATTCATGAAGCGATTAAGGCTCAGTTGGTAATGTGTACAGATGCCGCGCCTATAGAAGTGAGTTCGAATTAACCTGCAATGAGCCTGAGTTTTCGGTGAAGGAAATATCGTGAGGAAACCATAGCATAGTAGTAGGGCATTTACTAATGCCTGCTTGGCTAGTTACCACCCTCTAGTTAAGAATCTGCCGCCAAATACCTGTAGGTGTTTTCTGACAGTTGAACTTGAGAGCCAGTCTCTCCACTAGGATTAAAGTGTCATAGGCCATCTCAGGCCACATCGTCATTTAACATCAGATGATTGCAGCCATAACAAAAACTTAAAAAAAAGTAATAGGCATCAGTTTGTTTCCAAGTTTAATAAAACTAATTATAATTATTTTTAATGTTTTACGCATATAGTTTTTTTTATTATGTATTTAAAAAAAATGTAAATAGAAATAAAATACCATAAAAAACAATATTAAAAATTAAGTTATTTCTTAATTTCAACTTGTACTTTGTTTATAGGCATGAAGTAAGGAAAGCTTTTGAAAGTTGAGCAGGTAACAAGTGTTGCTCTCGTTTGTTAATTGAATTCGTTGGATTCAGATTGATTTGTATTCGTCCAGTGAACCCTAAAGTTAAAGGCTCGGCATCGTTGTACGAGCCTATTGTCCGTCAGTCCATCCGCATCAAATAAGCTCGTAAATCATATTTGTCGTAAATTCGATACGACTTACAATGAAAGATCTGTTCTTATTTAAATTTTGGAGTACTTTTCATCAGTATGTGACACGTTGATATTATAATGTTTCTACGTTTATTTAAAGGTATGAAACGATATGACTATTATTGTTTTTATATACTCAGTTAGGTAAAATATTGTCATTGGAATATTTTCAAATGATATGCAACTGCCTAATGTTTCTTTAGTAAGTGCGATAGTATATTAATTTTAGTACATATATTCATAATGATTTTTGTTATGAAAACACGTAACTGCACCCTGAGGTGAATGTTAAACTGTTATAAGTGATTGACGTTGAAATTACTCTTGGCATAAATTATTTAAAGCGCAAAAGAATCGTACACAATAGTGCACTATAAAGCGCAGTTACAATCTCATGTAGAGTACTGCAGAATAAAAATAAAAATTATATGGATTCTGTAGAAAGCTATTGAAAACAGTTGCGCATTTACAATACAATTTAAAATATACGAATTTACTGATACATTATGAAACATGTTTGTGTTTAACGCATGTAAATTTTTTGTAAAAAAAACGCAAGTAAAACGCTTTCTCGGCTACTAGTTTAGCAGAAAATAAATATTTCCTCTTGTGGAAAGCAATTACGCTGTATTATAGAGTTGAATCACAAATTGCATAGCTATTGTTGCATTGCCGCGTCGCGTCGGCCCCACACATCATCGCGTGTTTACGCGACAAGCACGTACGTTTTACTTTGTCGCCGCGACATCTGCCACACGCCTTTACTTCATGTCGATATCTCAAACACTTGTATGTTCATGCAATAAGGATCATATTTCATTGGACTTTATGTCAAAGCGAATGGAACTAGCCTATCAAACGTGCGGTTAATTTTAAAATTCAACGTGTGAAGTGAATTATATTAGATTTATTTAAAGATTTGTTATTGTGTCGTGCATTTGTTAATTGTATATTTGGTACATGTTAAAACGTATTTAAATGTATATACAATACCCCGCAATCACACTAACAACCAGTTTACTATTTAATTTTTAATTACTAATAATTTATAACATTTCAAGTCTTTTTTTTTCGTTGCCACGTCTGTCACGTTTTTAAATGACCTATCAAGGAGAATTGCGCTAAAATTCACCTTTTCCTAATTGATAAAAAACATAATTATCGATTAATTTATTGTTTTTTTTTTTTTTTTATTCAAATAAAGCATTTGAATGTGAGACAGCACCAAAGGTGAGTCGGACACGAGCTAATTTTTATAACGTGCCTTAAATTGTAATAGAGCCGATACGACATCATCGGAGGTCCTTTAAATGCTCAATTTGTTATCTAGTATAAACAGTGAGGTGGCCACCTATAAAACTTTAACACTGTCATGTTCAAGCAATATTCTCAATTATACATCTGCTAGGTAGGGTTGAAATTCGTTTGAGATGTGTAAGAAATGAGACAAAAAAAAGTGATAAGTTCTTTGGTTGTTTGTAATCTGCCTGACGCCACGGAGGCTTATACCGAGTTAATTGCTTTGAAATACTTGTTTTCGTCGTCAGGTAAATGTTTTATTATTGTATTTTGTTTACCTGAATTGATGGAGACAGTATCTTTGAGCAATAGATACGGAGACGTTGAAAAAATGTCGATGAAACGCTTTTTGACTCACTATTCGGCACTGTTATCGATACAAAGGAATGTTTTATCGAATTCGTTTGTTTTGGTGTGTTTTTATGTGATTGACATACTTGACATATAAATTATTTATATAATATGTGAATACAATATTTATACATTTTCAATACAATAGAAATATTTTCAAAACAAAATAATATATATATATATATATATATATATATATATATATATATATATATATATATATATATATATATATAAATCAACATTTTGTCATTTATATTATTTTAATTTAAAACAATAAACGAAATTTTAAAATATTTAATTTGTTGCTATGTTAAAGTTGTTTTTTAATATCGTAAGATGTAAACTATTTATTGATAAATTATGTTTAAAATATTTTGTATCACATCACTA
Source organism: Actias luna (assembly GCA_039707435.1). NCBI lineage: Eukaryota > Metazoa > Arthropoda > Insecta > Lepidoptera > Saturniidae > Actias > Actias luna. The sequence continues at coordinate 5,756,995 of JAZHAC010000006.1, read as the reverse complement.
TAATCTCTTAAACTGTTTACCGGTAATTTCGTCTACAAACTTTTACAACGACTGTTTTTATTTCGGTTTCTATTGTTTTCAAACGTTTTCTAAGCAATGCCTTTTAATACAATAGTTACATTTATATAGAAATCAAATGTCCTTGCTTTTTGTTAGCATATCGGATCGTCTTTGCTATTGTACGGTGTTAAATTTCAAAAACTATTTTTAAGTTTGGAATCCGACTTAACATATTTTAATAAGAACTTCATTTATCAACCCATTAACTCATTTTTATTCAATGTTATTGTTTAAATGCTAATTTTTGTTGAAAAATGATAAGCAAAGGATTGACTGCATTATTTTTGCATTTTCCAACGATTTTTACTTAATACACTTAAATTTTCTTTCCAAATATGAATAAGAATGTGCAAACTATTATTTTACCCTAAAATGTGTAAACAGTAATAATTAAAGTAAAATAAAACTTAAGTAACACTCAGTAAGTGCATCTACACAAAGGACTGTTCTAGAAATGCCCGTTTCCGTCGCAAACGAAGCATAAGGAAACAAACGAAGTAAAACAAATTATTTACAACACTGCAACATTGTTACGTGATTTAATATATAATCAAACTTTAACAACCAGATTTTAATATTTAGATAAGCAGTCTACTAATTCTGAGTACGCAGGGCATTTCTATCTAATGACGTCTTAATAAAAGTTAGTTATGTATGAGAAAGAACGTCTATCAAAGTCATTAAGACATTCGTAAACGTTAAATGAATACATCATGCCAAATTTTATAATGTGAAAATTGTCTTTGTATTAAATATGTCAGTGAGTTAAAAATCTACATTTTTTCCTTTTAAAGTAAATTTAATATTAAAATCGTAGCCAAAATTTACCATGCTAATTTTGGTAGTTGATTCATTTGTATATATGTCTAAGATACAAATTGCGTCATTTCCTTGTCCATACATAATATGTATGTACATAGTGTGTATACTGATCGGAGCATATATAAAAGACAATTACAAAATTAAAGGCCCTGTTGTATATAGTGTTGTTTATTTTTTTTAACATGAATTCGCGTAGTATATGCGAAAGTAATAGAAGATCTAGCGTGCAATCTTCTGTAATCAACAGTTCCATATCTTCACGGCATCGATCGTGATCTTACTGATACTTCGTGCAATTTGCGTTCGCCGCTAGATGGCGTTTCGTGGAATCCGCGTACCGCATCATGCGGCGCCCGCGCACCCTTCTCTATATAATTTATTGCTTATTTCCCAGTAATTGTACCTTTACCGCATTCAGCTAAATGTTTCTAATACTAACCCTGCGTGCCATGTTACATTGTATCCAGTATGTAAAACTGTACATTTATTTATATCATCATTATAATATTATTATTGTGGCAATCGTGTTAAATAAAGGATCACAATTTTTGCGTACACCTAACCAGCCTCCGCTATAAAGTGTTGTTCTTACAAATCCGACACAGGTTAATTATAAATAAGTAACGCTGGTGTTATTCCTTGAAAAGAGTAAAAAGTAAAAATACTAAAAACTTAAGAATTTATAGAAAATAATTTATTCACGTGGAACTAAAATCTTATTTAATCATTTTTGCCCGATTTTGTACTTTTTTTCAATACAGCTTTGCTCCTAGTAGTGATACAGTGATATTAAATATAATAAAGCGTTCCTTAATGATTACTATATAAAATACACAACATTTTTTGAAATCCGACTGGTAGTTCCTAAGAATAACGAGTTAAAACAAACAAATACACAAATAGAAAATTCTAGAAGGACATATTTTTTAAAACCCGACGATATTAAAGAAGCGTGCAGTTCTCCGGACGGTAAACAGATAATTCAGCCTTTAGGAACCCTTAAATATTAATACTGTTGTTTAAATGTTTATACAGGTTACATGTTGTTACATGAGATCTGATATGATGTCAATATATTTTCTGTACGTTAATGTTAAACGAACTGAACCAATTCAAATATTGGTGACACGTAAGTCGGATGCAGTCACGGTACTTAACACTGATTACATACAACAAACATGAAGTTAACGATTGCTCTTCGATCCGGTTCTAAATCTGCTTTCTATTTACGTAAGTGTATGGATCTTTTAACGTCGCATAATTTGGATTACGGACCCATTCATATCGGAAGCATTGATCTCTTTCTCAGTTCTCATGTCTAGTCTTCAATGCATGTATTTCAATATTAATAACTAGCTGCCCGCAACTTCGTTCGCTTAGAACTAAAAAATATTTAAGAACTTTGCCCGTTTTTCTAACTTTTTTCAATACAGCTTTGCGCTTATTAGTAGCAGCATAATAATAAAACTAAAAAAAGCATAATAATAAAACTAAATAGTTGATACACTCACCCATTAATTACGTATTTAGCAAGTACAAAGCGCTTGCAAAACTCTTAAATAATCGGAAATAAATTGATAAATTACAGCCGATACATAATACGAATTTACCATTTCGAAGCTAATATTTAGCTATTTATACTATTGCTTCGCTCTTTCAAATATATAATTAGGAACCACTATTGCAAGAGGCAATAATTGCCATAATTAAGCACACTTAATAGTCAACTCGAGGGTGGTAGCTAGCAAGACCGGCGAAAGAAAAAGCCCTACCACCATGCTATGGCTTCCTCACGATGTTTTTCCTTCACCTTTTGGTGAAGTTTAGATTCTTTGTAGGTGGTTGGATTCGAATTCACGTCCCATGACGCGACTTTCCTACACACTACCACTAAGCTATCATCGGTACTGTTTAAGTGTATATTTTTTTATTTATTTTAACGTACCTAAATACTATTGTGATGCTTCTATATATTCGCATTCAGCCATCACTATTATCGGAGTATACGATTTAGAGCATATTAGAAGGTACAAAGAAATGCGTTTGTAGCTTGTAATTAAAATTATACGATTTTAGATCTCTCGTTTGGTACCATGTTATGGGACTATTTTACTTGGTGGCAATTTATTCACGAACTGTAAGAATTAATCATTCAAATAAACGAATGCTGTTACCGTTCGAACCGATATGCGGCAGATAAAAAAACTTTTTCAGAAGTATTTGTCAATGTTCATAATTTATTATTATACAGTTTATCATTTGTCGTTTGATATATAACTAAGATGGATTTTTTTTATAACAAGACAATCAACTAAACAACTTGTTTTGAAAGGTTGATTGTGATATTAATATATACTATCAATTATTTGATTAATATTTATTTTAAGTACTTGTATTTTATTATTTTTTAAGTAAAATTTAGTTATAATCATACTTGTTTTTAACAGATTCAGAGTACTTTAAAAATAACATAAGTACCCAGTCATAATAATTAAAACAAAACAATAAAACGTAAGTATACATTAAAGTTAGAAATAATTGAAATAATCATGTCGTTTTGTATTTCTTGATTGTAATTTAACAATTATCTTCATATTTATTCACTTTTAATTTTGATTTATTATTAAAGCGTTATTTTAAGTTATTTTTAAATATATTTATATTAATTTTATATAGAAAATATTCACAGTATAAATATCGTCATACATACTCACAACTTTATCTACAAATGAACGAAAGAAAGATGTTTATTTTAAAAAAAGATATAAAATAATAAAAAACAAGTATCCGTTATAATTTTCGATATTTTAACAAATTTTGTGCCATATTTAAGGATAAAAAATATTTTTGTAACGTACTTGGCGTGCGTCATTGAGTACTCTCAAATTTTTCAGACGTATTGTAAATGAAATCACATTATCCCTTAGTAATCATAATAAAGCCGACTGCCAGATAAAGAAATATGTTATTCTTAAGCATTTATTAATTTATATTCTCTAAAGGCCCTTCAATTCTACAGCTTCTGTAATTATTTGTTCGTTCATTTCTGAAAGTCACGCAAGAGTTAATCAAAACCATGATAAAATAGGGACAAGCTTGAATGTGAATTCGTACACATTAATGTGAATACAACGACATAATCATAGCTGATGAGACCAACGACTTGATGTGGAATGGTTCTGCAATTGCTGTTTGTATTTTCCCTTTTCACACACAAGTCTCTGGTCCTAGCCCTCAGACATCAAAAAATTTTGGGTAAGGTACTCAATAGTAAATAAAAAAAATCCTTAAATGTGGTACAAAATTTGTTAAAACATCCTAAATTATTATAAAAACTAGTTGTTTTTAATATTTTTTTTGGAAAGTGCACATTTTTATTTTATTTATTGGTAGATAAAGTTGTAACATATACGTGGCGATATTTATACAGTAAAAAAGTTTTAGTTTAGATAAAATAAAATAATAACGAAATTAATTTCTTTTGCTGTGACTATCTAACTCGTAACTCAAAATTATTTACTAAATACTACACTATATACTAAATTGTACTGAAAGTTTTATCAAATCTGTCCAGCCGTTTTAAAGCCTATCCGAAACGTAATTTGATTTTTGCATAAAAATAAATCTTACCTATATACGCGTACTATTACGCGTTTGATTCTGTATAAATAATCGAATTTATTTATTCGTTGATATTTGAAAATACCCAAGTATACTTGTTTAAAAACAATAATATTATTAAAATAAAACAATACCTACCCAAATTTATACAGCTAACGAAAAACAGAGAATCGAAGCCGGTAAATGTTGAAATCATCTAATTCCAGAGAAATAGAATAATACCAGCGGAGGTCACATGTTTGGCTCGGAAATGGTTTATATCGCGTGTTTTGAAGTAACCTGATATCTGACATTTCACATTTATTTCATCTTTAATGTAGTTATTGGAACAGTTAAATTCTTTTAAACGAAAATCACATTTATCTCGATCAGTTTGTATGATGTATTTATTAATGAAGCTGCTTAATGAGGTCACACGCTGAATTGTGGAAGACATAACATTTATACTTTTTTACGGGTTTAGAGTTATGACTGTAATCTCACCTGATGTTTAGTAACGATGTTGGACACAATAAGCTCAGTAGAAAGGCCTGCTCTCAAATGCAACTGCAGTAACACAGCTATTGATATTTGGCAACAGATTTTCTATTTATCGACGGTAGGTAGCCAGGCGAGCATTAGAAAAAGTCCTACCAGCAGGGTATGGTTTCATCACGATGATTTTCTTCACCCAAAGTTAAGCTCTCCTTGCAGGCATTCGAACTCACACTACCACTGAACTATTGATGCTTGAAGTATGTAAGGTGTAAATCTGCTTTAGCGACACGCGAAGGTTTGTCAGTTTCAGGATTCAGCGGTAATCAAGCATGTAATGTCGGAAATCAGGACGATCGTTTATATGCTGATAAACGTGTTACAGTAACTAATTCACTTTAGTTTGTAGATCTTTGGAATTAGCCAGTATATATATAACTGAGTGCCAGATCAACATGAAAACAACGAATGACAATCCATCGATTACCGATGTCTAAATGATTGAAATTGTTTTAGGATTGAAATGTATATACCGTAGCCGTGCAGCTCTAAAAAAACTATTTGCGATCGAATAGCATTTAGATTATTAGATATATATAATATATAAAAGGAAGACATCTGTATTAGTGACTATGATAGTCACCAGACTACTTTATAAGACATAACAATCAGTGTCAAGGTTCACTGAAAACTTTATTAATTTGTGGATTACAAACTATCATACCTATAGCTTCCCGGCGACCCCTTAAATCACTCTTTTATCCGTGCAGTTTAAAGCAGTTGTAGAATATCAACCGTCTCCGTATATATAGTACCTGTTATTAGAAAGACAATCGAAATCGTCTCCGTTAACAACTGGCCTATTTATATGTCAACAAACGTAAATACCCCGGTGCGACCAGTTTATAAATAAAATTCATCTCGATTAGCGCTCGGCCATTAATCATCCAGTCCATAGAGTCATAACACATCTACGCATTCTCTGATCTTAGTGCTGCACACAAATGTACTACTTTCCAAAAGTGTTAAAAGTTAATTGCTTTTAAATTTGTTTATTTCTCTCTCGTGGGATAAATAGGCTTCTTTATCTCTAACAATTGACGCACGCTCGTTATATAAATAAAAGTTTATAATTTTTAAACTGTTTTTGTTTACCACTTCTCTGTTGTGTTTCATGTTATGAAAAGGCATAATATTTTAAGTATATTTGATAAATAAAAAAAAACTATTTTGATTGAATTTGAATTTAAGGATATTTTTATGTAAAATTAGTTTTTCTAATGAGGTACCATAGTTTTTTCTCCTATTTACAAAACCGTAGTACCGATCATAATGCACTTGTTACACTTACTACTAACTTCTTAGTGATTTGTGTACTTATTTCATTACTAATTTGCCTAAATGTCATAAAAAAAATAAAAGTTATCGAACCGATTTCGATGTTGTCGACACTTCATATTTTTTTAAATAAAATTCTATTAAAATAAAATTTGGATACACACTATAATTATGTCTGTCCGGATCGCAATGACCATAAATATGTTAGAATTTACTTCTGTTGTGCTCAGGTATTAGCCAGTGTGTAAGGAGGTAGGCAGAAGCTCGGTATTATGAATCTTTACTTGAATGATTCGCGTTCACTATGAACATGATGATTAACTCAACACATTGAACATTTTGTGTTTTGCCATTTAGGATCAGTGAGAGAATTTGCAGCAGCCGACATTATTGTAGGCCGACATGATAGCGACGAGTGCCAATGCAATATCTTAGTGTTTTGACATTGTATTGTACTCACCATTAGACAGCGTTGAAACAACTAGTCATATATCGTGATCGGTAGGCCGAAGTGGTTACGGAAGACAGTACTCGCGTTATATAATCAAAACCACAATAGCTCATATTTATTATTGGATTTGAGTATTTGGCTCCGTTCCATGTGATTATAATTTGTTTTCCGCAGTCTTTATCGAAAATATGATTTATGTCTACAGAATATTTAATTTGATTGCTTTCTGTTGGAAGAGATCTGTCACCGAATATAATTATAAAGTTTAATGATATCACTAATCATATTTTAACGTAAATTTGTACGTAGATTCATATTAATGCTTCAACTCGTATTTGTGAGTTCATAATTAGGTTTAGTAGAAAATCATCTAATAAATAACACTCATTAAATTATATAAATAAAATTCAGCAGTCTAACATGTAGACATAAATTGTTTAAGATAAATAGTGCAAATACTTCCTCGACTTGAGAATTGCAAAAAAAGCAAAACTAAATATCAACAATAATTTTATAGTTTCCTCTACTAAAGACATGTGGTCACTTCAATTTCAACGTATCATCGTTTGAATTAATGCAAAGCATTGTCTTAGCAATGATTTACACCACTTCTTTGATCAAAGCGCGAACTACGGTCATTACATTCATTTCGCGAGAATGGTATTAATCAAACACATTTATTGCGGTCGCATTCAAAATTAACTACCGTAGATTAAATGCGTTCTCAGAACTGGCAGCTATCAAATATTTACAACAATAAAACCAGTTGAGTGCCGTGCTTCCCTGATTCTGGTGCCATCAGAATATTATTATGAACCACAATAACCACTACGTCATATTTCTGGATCCCAGCCAATGCTTTATGAGCATTTATGATTATGGGTTTGTATACACCAATAATGACATTTATTGTTTGGTAAAATAAAAAGAATCTACGTCTTGGGATGTAACGGTGTACCAATCAATGCTAACGTTTATACTTTTAATAACTAAAATATAAAACAGAAAAACAACGATCCAATCAAAGAGTTCAGACAGCAAACAAGAAAACACAAAATCTCCCGCGACGTCTGTCAAATTAGCATCAGAAACGAAAATAGCGTCATTCTAATTATTTTGATGACTCAACCGAAATACAATTAATCTTGCTGCTTCTGTGAACTGTCCGAATGACGGACGGACGAAAATATCGTCGCATTTCGCGATAAATAAACTTGTAAGTCGAATATCGGATTTCGATTCCATCGGTGCTGCGTATCAAAGATTTTATACGCGTGTTAGATGTCGGCTGGCGGAGCGCAGTGCCGGTTCGACGGGCGAGCGGCACTGTACGGAGCATGCGGCGGTGTCTTTACACAGATTTACTGCAAACAACCTGTAAGCATTGAGAACGTTTGCTTTCCTTGCCAAAATTAGGTGTTTATGACTAATAGAAAATAACACAAACGTTTTAAAAGATATTTCTTTAGTTTCATCTGCTCTAGTCCTTCAACTACGTTTACGGCGTATATGATATAGCTGTGAGTTTTTTACCAAACCACTAAAGTAATTTTGAGGATATTTCTTCTTATGCTCCAAAACGTAACACATCTTTGGAGGATTTAGTTCTATAAATATACTTATCATACATCGTATCATATTTACAACACTTAAAAACATACTAGCATACTTACTAGCATACTTAAAAACCAACGCTATAAATAATAGTACCTATCTTAATTAATACTTGAATTTATTTAAAATTGAAATCGAATATTTTTAAACTTGATTTGAGTCTATGAAGGTACTTCTGAATGATAAAATACTACTGTGTATTCAAAAGACAATCTCAGTCATTGAGAAGAACTCGGAAGAAACTTTATTGACGTTGTTGAAGCAATAATAGCTGAACGTTAGCGTTTTTGGGTATTGCGTCGAACATCACAGTGAAATCATAACATCGTAGTATAGTGGTATAATGGTGCCATAGCAGGCTGTATTTCTCTCGAGCAAAATCTGTTAGCAAGCACCTATTGGTGTGTGGTCTCTTGGTTTTGGTCACATTATATTGGAGTACATAGTCAGTCAAAGAATAAACGTATAATATACTCGTGTTATATTTATTTTAAATGTATTGATAGTTAAGAAATCTTTATATATATAAATGCTGTGTCACGATGTTTGTCCATGCAAATCTCGGAAAGTGCTCAACCGTTTTCAAAGAAATTTATTAAATAATCGCTGTGTACTCGACTTCGTTCCCGTGGAACTTAAAAAAATGTAATCAGTCAACAAACAAACAGATACTTTCGCGTTATAATATTAATATGGATTATATAAATCGGTATTGTCTTTAATTAGTATAAGTAGATCTAGTCTTAGCATTTCCTGAGGCCGGAAATCAGCCGTCGTATCCTGATTCGTACTGGGACATCGGCCAATGTGTCTGATTACTTTAGATCGTTTAGCAGTGATTGGTAAAACGAGATGAGTTCAGTTCACTGAAACACTGTCCCGGTTAATTGGAAAGCCTTTGTAAGAATAGATATGCCATCGACTTTCTAATCTGGTAATGCTCAGAATGGTCTGTTTACGAACTTCATTGATATTGTAGGTGAACTAACATTTGATAAGTAAACGATAAGTTTCTATGACCTCTTCTCATTAGTAAGTTTATTTTGTATAATTTTACTATTTCCTATCTTAATTACAAAATGTTTCAATTGAATGATTGGTTATGTATAGAATGATTTCTAGGAGATTACATTTTTATTTATTTGGCAAAGGAATTAAGAATTTTGAGCGCATTGAGCATCAGTTTTTTGTAATTTGTTTACAACTTGAATTTCTTGTGATTGTAAAATAGTTTACATGAATTTCACTATCATCAATAAGTCCGTCTCAGTGCTTATTTCTTTAATTTACAATTAATCATATTTTACAGTTAAAACTTTTTTGTCTTATTTAAAAAACTGAGCTTTGTTTTAAACACTCTTTTACTTGAGTTGTGTCAAGTTACTTGTTATGAGTTTTATCGTGATAATTTAAAGAACCTTTAAAACAATGCATTTCGTTGCCAAAATATAACAAAACTTTTCTTCTGTAAGATGAAACCAATAGTGAATTGACCAAATAAGTTGATCATACTATTTAAATTAGATTCAAAACGACATGTAATATTAATATTATTTTATTTTTATTATTTAAATCAATATTCGGAATAACAGTATTAAACTTAATTGTAAAATTTAGTACATAAACAATTTGAATATAATTGGCTGGGACTAATTTGTTCCTCTTGCTATTAGGTATTTATGTATTGAATGGACCAATATAATTCTTCTTCTTAAACCTTATCCCACGTAGGTAGGGTCGGCACATCATGTTTTCTTCTTCCACTCTACTCTATCAGCCGTCATCTCAGTATTTACTCTTTTTATACACATATAATTTCTCATACAGTCCTCCCATATCTTCCTCGGCTTTCCTCTTCTCTTACATCCATTCACCTTCATACTTAACTTTCTTCTAGTTATATGGCTTTCATCCCTTCTCAACATGCCCATACCACTTTAACCTATTACTAGTCAATTTCTCTGTCACTGGTGCTATTTTCATGCTTCCTCGAATATGTTCATAATCGGTCAATATAATTATTGTGTAAAATATATTAGGTTTTTTTATATGACAGCTGGTAAGCCGACGTTAAAGTTATTAGATAAGTAACTATCTCGTCGCGTGCTACCCTCGGCCCGAGTCAGTATGTCGTCATTTCCGTCTGGGTCGGCGTCTAAAGCAACGCGTCCATTTCATCATAAATCAAACGTTTCACAAATTCCAAACGGACTGCTTAGTAGAGTATTTTGGATCATTTTATTGTTAAATAAACTACAACGAGACCATTGTGAAGGAATTAATTATGATGGTAAATAAAAGAAAAATCTATAGGTAAAAAATACAACTCGTGAGCCAGACCCGCTTGATTGTGACATGCACGTTTGTAAAACTAGTGGTGCATTGATAATAAAACGAAAAAAATATAATAAATTTGATAAAATCCGCTGAAGGAGGAGACTGTAGAAATTAGTTCACGATAAAAAAAAATCAAATAATAACGTCGGATCTAAATCCCATAAAGTTATGATTTTAATCTGGCCGTGGGTTTACGACGGTGTAAAACTGGATTAATAACTTATGTTCGGTGCGCGAGGGCCTGATAGAGGTCGTAACAATGTTGCGTTGACCCATTTACGAGCGCGTTACGATTATTTTGGCGGTTGGTCCAGACGAAACAAGCCCTCGGTCATTGCGATCGCCGTGACTCATTTGATCAAGGTTTTTGAGAAATATATTAGCGGTCAGAGTACAGGGAAATTAAAGTAGCCACCGCTACTAGATTTCCAGTACCAGATATGTATAACACTCGACATGTTTCATTTGTTTCTTATACTGAAACTACAGGGAATAATGTATGAAGCAACATTTATATGGCAGCATCTATCTAAGCTTATTTGAGAAATTGTAATGAAGGATAAATAGGAGCATGTTGGCACACACATTGAAATTTCAATCGTATAATGATTCTGAGCTTTTACTGAAAGAAAATTAATGGCACAATTATACGAAATTATGTACGTTTTAATAGCAAAATTATAAAAATATCGCAATTGTCTACTTCAAAATCTTGGTAAATTATAGCTGATCAATAATATGAAGTTGCTGCTTTAAAACCGATACATAGTGATTTTTGCAGTCACTATGTTATTGCGAAATATATTCTTAGATTATAAAGTGGTCGAAGATGGTAAATCGCTATTCCTGGATTATAGCTGTCGTGAAATGTATCTGCAATATGAAGAGGCAGGTGAACGGTTATAAATTTTCATTATGAAGTCACAGACACGCGAAATAAATATTTCGTTAAAATGGATGGAGGAATTAAAATATATGTACCTTTTATATGACATATAATAAATCAAAGCCAACAATTACGTGATAGAGAGTACGCGGGGGCGACAATACTGTGTCAGATATATTGTATTTGAGCACAGTCGTGTCAATCTCCGGCCACGTCTGTCGTAAAGACGTTTTTCTATTTCACGTCGGAATATTTCACATTTCACGTGAGAATGCGACGTGTCGGATGCGTCCGCGTCCGCTGGGTTGATTTTGAATATGTCACGTGATTTCAGATGTATTGAATTTAGATTATTATAATATTGTTTTTTTTTTATTCAGTTGTTTTTTTATACATATCTTAAAAAACAATCGATTTAGCTTTAGAAAATATTTATAAGTTTATCTGTTTATTTGTATATAATAAAGAGCGTAAACATCAAATTTACGTAACGCCTGCTGTATGTTAAAAAAGGCGCATATTTCTAGATGAACTTGGAAGAAAGTAATGTTATTGACTTAGAAATACAATTTATTATATATATATATATATATATATTACCTAATATATATAATAGACTGTAATTTTAGAAATAGTCAATAGTACTATGAAACTACCATATCATAAGGAAACTTACAACAATCGAAATTGTACATTTATTTATTTATGTTAAAACTTTCTAATGCCCGCTAGCTATCACCCAAGTTGTAAATGTGCTACCAAATATCTATAGGCGTGTTGCGGCGATTGTACTTGAGAGCCAGTTCCTCCACAGGTTTAGTGTGTCTATCAACTTGGACAGTATTGTCACTTAAGATCAGGTAAGATTATGCTCATAACGCTAAACCTTTATTATAAAAAAACGCAGTAATTATTTTTGGTTGATTTATTTCATATCTCAAATTACGTCCATTTGAGCTTTGTTCTCCAAATGGCAATTACCTCATTTAAGTTTCGAATCGACACCAGCGAGAATGGAATGCCACACTCGATAATTCTCGTTACGGATCGAATTTATTCATCGGGCGCATATATTTTATTGTTGAGTTGGACCATGGCTGGTTCGCCGCGGGGCCTTATAAAATTATACGAATAAATAAGTGAACAATCTGACAGTAATTAAAAACATAACTTATTAATAATCGTTTATTAAAGTTGGCGGGTTTCGCGCCTGTGTGTATAATACATTTATGTATCTGATTAGATACATTATCTGTATTATTAGGGCTTCAAACTGTAGAGATATATTGTATTAGATTGGATGGTTGTAGGGCTATTTCTAATGTCCGCCTGGCTAGATACTACTAGTTGCACTTGAGAGCCAGTTGCTCCACTAGGTTTAGCGTGTCGACCATCTTGGGCCACATTGGTACTTAACATCAGGTTAGGTTATGGTTATAACGCTAAAACTTAAACATAAAAATAAATCAGGGGTACCGACTTATATTGGATATGAATTGTAAAATCCTGCCAAAATATATATAATTAAAATGACACTAATGCAGTTGATGACTAGATCGGAAAAGGAGAGACGTATACTCCATAGAATCTAGGACCCGCTTGTAAAATTTATTGTTGCGGCTCGGTATTATCACTTCAGAGCCAGTTTCTCACTAGGTTTACGATCGTTATCATCTTGAGTACCTTTATATCAAAAAAATATTATATAATAGGATATATTTAAACGATTTTTTAAGTACAATGAACTTTTCCAATTTTCAGTTCAGTATGCCATGTTTAAAAGTGGAAGAATTTTGAACAAACGCAAAAATCATAGGCCTGTATAGATATTATATTAAACATAACACTATAAAAGCATTGATTTACATACCGTAATGACACAATAGTGTCATAGTATGAAGCTGTCAAGTGTCAGCATAGACTAAAAATATAGTTCCAATGAAAATATACGTAATCATTGAATCGATTATATATATTATCTTTAATTTTTAGTTTTTCCTAAACAAAGATGTATTTTGCATTAGGTGTATACCTTTGTACTATTTTTTTTATATCAATTCATCATAAACTCCCTCTTTTTTTAGGTTTTGATAATGAATATGATTAAGATTAAAAAAGTATCGGTTTCAGTCCATTCACAGATTGCAACCGGAACCTCCGTTATAAATTCAGTATTCATTACATATGTTTTGTCATGGCAATATTTCGATAAATGTATTTATTTTTGTATCTATAAATTTCTCTATGAGCAAGTTATTAAAAGTATTAGTTGGTAAAATAACACAAACTGAAAAACTTTGAAAATAAAATCCAATGCACTAAATTTGAGTAAACGAGGTTTCAAAATATGAAAATATAATTTTTAAATTTGTTGAAAATTGCTATCGTAAAATTTATCATTCAAAATAACAATAGTGGAGAAGCGAGAAGAAACCAATAAAGAGTATGATTTATATTAATAAAGTTATTTATGGCTCGCTTACAAATTGACCTCGTGACGTGCACGGGCTGCTTTGTCGAACGCTGTTTAACATTATTGTTCAGAATTAGTAAATAATATATGAATGAGATATTGTTATTAATTTATATTCCATTTATATACTATTCACTTAACTTTGCCGCATATAAAACGTTGGATGTACTGTGATTTTAAATACGAACGTATCAAGTTAAATATTAAAAAGTTTGGTTTTCTAATTTACGATGGTCACTGTCAAATTTCACTTTTCGTTAAGTCATACGTATTATAAAGTTATCGTATCCAGTAATCTCGTTGATAACTCATCTCGTACGCTCGTAAATCGAACCTGGAACCATAAATCGCGCGGCTTAATTACGAATAAATAAATAAATAATTGAATGTGAGCGGCCGCGGGCCTAATCGATCGTGTTCGGAGGTGTCGAAGGTGCTAACAAGGGCCCGCCAGCAGTCCACAAGTTTGCTTTGTCGATTCAATGCTTCGACAGGCGAAACTTCGCTACCGGGGTCAACAATGATAAAATTAACGATTGAATTATTGATATTGTTATCGATTCTTAAATTATTTTTTATAGGTTGTACAGGTATTATTATAGTTTTCTACTAACTAATACATATTTTTTTATAAATTTATATAAAAACATTGTAGAAATCGGATGGAGCACCTACACAAATCTACTTGATAAGAGTGTAATAAAATTAATAAAAACTTCGCTAATAGAGTATTAAATTTTCACATCCATTCCTTGTATATACTTAACTATATTCACTACAATATTTCATACTTCGGTAATATTTTATTTATTTAATGACATCATGTGACAATAGGTACATCTGCGTCAGTCTAATTTAATCAAATCCATGTGATGAAGAGTTTTGTACAAGGAACAGTTTGTTTAAATTTTCAATTAGCTAAAAAACATATTTTTAAAACATTAATTATTTGGTTTATTGAATTAATATAGTCTTTATTCGTATAGTGTCCGTTCGGTTTTGATCTGCATTTTTATCTAGTAGTTTATGATTGAACGCGGTAAATGATTTAGGATTTAGTATTACAAATCTTATATACGAACTATCTTTCTTTAATAATTATTAAAAATTAATTGTAAAACATATGCTTGATATATTCCAAATTGTAATGAACTATACTGTGATGATACTACTATACTGTATTTTAATTACAAATTAAACGTTGGAATATATATGTTCTCCCATAATTAAAACATCGAAATATGATCAAAGCAACGTTGAATACTTTCGAAATTTCGAATCCTTGAATGTAATTGATACCGGACGACAATAGAATCTCTCAGAAGACACGGCCCAACATTGTTTTCTTCATTCCATTTTTCCATCGTCCGTCGGCCGATTGACGCGTATTCATTTCCTCGGACGAGAATAGTACTCACCTCCGTTTCGTGCTATAAAATAAAGGGAATCACTCATCGCCGCCGAACATCGGAATATACTGATGAGATGTCACTGATTGCCGCTCGTTAGGAGGTAATTAGCTCACGGATCACTCACCGCTGTCCGCTTAAACAGTTTTAGAAAATCATTTATATAGAACGATATGCGAGCGCGAGATATTCATGTTCGCGAAAAATTTTGATCGAAATATGCCGTCGTGTGTCAACCTTGCCCCACTAAAGTTATTTAAACAAACTTATATTAATATTATTATCTTTAAGATTGTTATATTGGAGCAGCAATATAGCATCTGTCGCATACGTTTTACGCAAAAGAAATTTTAGAAAAACTTCATTTATATGCCAATCATTTATCTGAATAGTTAAACCATCAATTGGTTTACATATAGATACTATAGAGCTTTAAATATAGTTAATTCCTATAAACACGAAGGCGGTAGAGCCTAACTAAATGAACATCAAATCAATCTTGTTGTGGTTCAACATAAAGTTTTCCTTTATTAACATTCAGTATTGGATTCAAACTCACGTCGATCAACGTGGAGTCCAACCACCCTACCGCTGATCCGTCATTGTTTCATGATAATAAGATTAACCACACTTGAATTGAAATATTGTGGGTTTGCTCAAATACATCATGCCACAAATATCTATCTAACATGCTATAATTAATTCCTCATTCCAATACCGATTGTCAACCAAATTATATACTAATTTATATTGTAGTTGTGCTGAACTATATATGGATGATATTATAATTAACACTAAAACTTTGAAATTTCAGTACATCTAAATATCGTTCCATGAAAAACAATACCGTTTAGCGTTGATTACCGGGGCAATAATGTCTACCTGGTAAGCTAGTTTCTATTTATATAACTATGATAAATGTAAAAGGATTTTAACATATTCAACTTTGTAATACCTATAGATTAGTGTACAGCTTATATATCTGTGAGTTATTACCAGTGACAAATTAAATTGTTCAAATCAGTGCAAAAGTTTACTAGATACCATGTTTAATATAAAATATACATATGGATCTCAAATGTAACATAACAACTGTTTACTCAATAGTGTTATTACCACAGATTTAATCCTAGAACGAAGTAAAAACAACAATTACAAGTGTAGAATTCCACTTAATTGAAATCAGTATTGAGGCCGGTGTGGAGGTGATTTTGATGGATGAGCAGCCAAATTACCTACCCCCACTAACGACTAGCCAAAAGAGATTATTTATACCACAGTCGCGTCGACAGCACTTCCGACTTAATAGCGCGTGATTTAGCCGCTGCTCGATTGAGATCTTAAACTATTTTCATATTTCCCGACGTCTCCTGTAGGTGTTTTTATAAATATAATTTTTAAAAACACTTATGTGTCGGTTGTTCGCACAAATTATGACACACCTGTACAGTGAAATCTATAAACCCGATGTCAAGGGAAATGCTAAAAAATTTCGAGTTATAGAGTTGTCGACTTATTAGAAAAATTTAGGTAAAGAAAATTTGCCTTAGTAAGGTTCAATTTCTAAGTATATTTTTCTAGTTTTATTATACCGATTTATAATACACCAAGACGTTATTATATTGTACTAAGACTTACGGATTCTGCTTTTTAAAATTCGAAGTATGGAGTATAAATATGCAGTATCAATACCTCGCATGGAAACGGCATTATGTTCGAGTTACAAAATCTGAGTAGTTCAAGATACCGCTTATTTAGGGGAGCAGGGGAAGAGAATGGATCTCTTTTTCGACTTACTGAGGAGTTTAACTTAACGTGGTTCGATTTATAGAGATTATTATTATTATTTTAATTGATTTTTTATGTACTCATAATATTTACTTAAACGTGTCAACAGATCGCTGTCTATTACATGTTAGTATTCAGAGTAAGACTGAGTAAATTGGTACTAGACCAACGTTATGGTCTTTAGTTGACGGTATGATTAAGGGTCAAATATTTTCTAATACACTGTATTTATTGAGTACTACCTGTACCTGCGACTTCTTTCGCATGGAACTACAAGTTATTTAATCATTTTTGCCCGTTTATAAGAAAGAAGAAAAGTGATTTTAACAATTGCCTATTAACAAATCTCTAATGAACCTGGTAAAGACATAATAAGATTGAAATTATTTACATTAATATTTTAATTTTCAACAAAGAAACCAGTTGTTTTATCGTGAAAATTATACAGATTTTAGATCTAAATAATATTTATGTGTCATATCTGCTGATTGGTCACTAATCTTTCTAGGTACCGGAAACATGTTATCGCAAAGGCATTGTATACCCGGCAACATTGTTTACACCCTACACTTTACGTTTTTGAAGAGGTCATAGCTGAATACATACGACCGCCTGTACATTATCTCATATCCGCAATGCGAGTGAGTGCAATAATGTGTGCGTTTCTCACGGATAACGTATTTGCTTATTGTTAAACGGGAAATTAATATACATTTTCCTCATGTACGATAGATTAGAATGCAAATTGTTGATATTATGGCAGTGCTTGCTTACGTTTTTGAAAATTAAATATGTGTAACAAATTAATATCTAACTAAATATTAACCTCATAGTTATCTACCAAACAATGTTTTAATAAAGTCATTTACTCAAAAGGAAATGGGAAATTGTACTTCTTAAATTACAAATGAACGTTTTAATTGATTTATATTTCTCTTTAATTTGTTTGGAGGTTTTTCACAGTAACATCAGGCACATCATAACCTAATTATACTAAATTCAAGTTATTTCGTACTTCCTCGTACATGGACTCATATTTCACTCATTTCTTACAACATTTTAGCGACCTTATACAAAGGAGTTACTAAAATACTATGAAGTATACCAATATCTAATTAATTTTAATTAAACTTCACAATTAACTTAATCCTGATAGTATTATTATTCGTATTCGTATATTAATTTAAGACATATGACGATAAATCAAAATTGTTACTGTTTTTTTAACTACACCATCAAAAGAAGTTTCATAAGAGGAAAACCACAAAGTAATGTGTAAGCATCCCCATGATCCCATAAAGAATATTGGATTATTTATACAACAATTTTTTATTTATATTATTTACCGTGTAACCAGTAAAACGAGTGAACGATTTCTAATATATGAGACGTTAAAGTATTCTATGAATCAATTTACCACAAGAACACCAGTTGTCGTAATGTATTAATCATATTTAATGTCTCTTATATGAGCTATCCTATTTCATTATTTCTATAAAAGCTATATAAAGCTAAAGGCGGTGCTAGAACCGCCCTGAAATCTCCGCCCGCCCTAATCTATATTGGGCGGATCATATCAGGAAAAAGATGTAAAATATTATTGTAACTTATTTTTTTAGTAAAATAATTAACATTCACTATTTTTTATTATAATGCTTATAAGCAAAGAATGGGTTAATTAATTTTAATTTTTAACACAAACTCGCTTTGTTTCCTTCTTAACTTTGAAGTTAGTGTAAATGTTTTTGTATAATGTGGGCTTTTAAAATTATGTGTTGATATATAATCAAAATTGAATTAAAGCCTTATCGGAATAGTTTATCGCATTATTTTTTAAAGTATTTTATTTCCAACTCGCTTTAATAAAAGTAATAATTTATCATTATATTTGTGTCGTAAGAGATTAAATTTATCTATTGTATAAAATGTATTAAAGATATATAAGTAGGTGGCAAGGCGCGGCGGGTGGCAGGAAGTTGGACCGATATTAACTCACAGATAAGCACATTTCGACACCGGCAATCCTCATGTCGGATTACAGCACAAAGGAATTACGTTAGCTATCTAAAAAGATTAATTTCGCTAAAGCATCGCGCAGTAATTCGATTTACTTAATGTCAAAGTTCAGCTTGTTTTGATGAATCTATGTGTGAATTCATTATTAGGTATATAAATTCACTAGCTGTGACCGCGACTTCATATGCGAGGAACTAAAAATTTATTAATATTTTTTGCCCGTTTTTGTAACTTTTTTCAATACAACTTTGCTCCTGTTGGTGGTACCGTAGTGTTAAATACTCAAAAGTCTTTCTTAATAATTGCTATATTAAATACGAACATAATTTTTGAAATACGACTGGTAGTTCCATAGATTAGCACATCCAAACAATCTTTTCCGCTTTAAATTAACAATAAATTCACATGATTTCCTCGTATTTATTTTCAAATTTTTAAATAATCAGTAAACTAATTTAACTTCATAAGTAAATGTCAGAAAATATATAGCATGTTTTATATCCAATGATATACATATATACCTAAAGTTTAACTAAAATTTTAGTATATCTAAAGTATCAAAATTTCTTACTTTCTACTAATTTCAATTGCTTATTAGTATGTTGGTTTTTTGTAAAGCAATTTCATTTATTATCCGTTCTCTTTCGCTCATAGACCGGTTGGCAGTGTCACCCCGGTTCCTTTAACCAATTTATGCTAATGTCTCATTGTGGCAGACGCATCATTTGTTCTATCTGCTTGGTGCATGTCATTGTCATCCCCTGCCCTTTGACTCTATTGTCTATTTTTTTGTCACTACAGCGCTGGACTGTTTGATTTCCGTTATGTGTAGCTTTTGTTGTGTTATGCCATCTCATAATTAAATTCAATTTCTTTTTTGTTGTATTAAATATTGTATATATATTCAATATATAAACCTTTCTTACAAATAGGTTTACGTTGATATACCTCATCTAATTTACGTATAACTTTTAGAGTGTCTTGAAATAAAAACAATATTATTTGATGTACAAAATGATCGTAATGATTTTATAACTATACATAAGTCCAAGTGAATATTTTGTCTTAATAAAAATTTTCTCAATTACAGTAGCTTCAAAAACTTTTTTACCCTTATCCTTACTTAATGTAATATATATATATATATATATATATATATTATAAATGCGACAGTGAGATTTTTTGTTTGTATCGCTTTCACGCTGAATCGATTATGATGAATTTTCGAATAGAGATATATGAGAACCTGGGGACGGTCATAGGCTACTTGTTCTTGCGAAAAATTGATTGGAAGTAAGACGGATAAGATTTGTATGAAACGTTTTATTTCGTCAACCGATTTGTTTGGCAAAATAATATTAACGCGAGCGAAGCCGCAGTTAAAAGCTAGTAAAATGTAATATCCCCCCATATATCCGAAGACCATTAGCAAGAAGCGAAGATCTAGTACGAGCATAACTGACGCCTCCAATTCTGCTTTGTCACGACCGGGACGCCGTTCCACATTGTAATTTATATTGTCATTCAAATTACTACAGAGACGAGGCCTAAACGCGGTGGCACTTCCATACTCGACACCTCCGTCTAGACACAAACAAACGCATTACAATATAACTCATTCTATTCTCCAGTTACCAGTACATGGATCCCTACAACTAATGTATTGCATTATTTCCCGAAATAACATAAAATGCTAGGGCAGAATATGTTTATACTTTAGAATATTTATGTGTGTTCAACTTCGACTCCTTTGTTCGAAAAACGAATGCATTTTTCTAAATTACATAGATTATTTTTAATAGTCGCAAGTGAGGTATATACGATGCAATATTAGAAGATGGTTTTGCATTTGAAAATTTAATGCGAATATGAGTTACCAACTTGTATAAACAACGTGTTTTCCACTCAGATACATTGTAAGGATGATTATTAACATTGTACGCTTAACAAAAGAAATGATAAAGAAAATTAAGGGGTTTCCGATGCAATGATATTTTACGATACCCTTGAGCGACAAAACGAGGCTCGTAAAAATAAACCTATAAGTTGTAGGGAGATTGTGGGCAAGACTTATAGGTTCGAATATATGATTGTATTTAAAAAAAAAAAATCAGATTCTAAAACATATCAACGCATTTAAGAATTTAAAAATAGGGTTTATTTACGTGTTTTTGGGCTGGTTGCTGTTAATGCCTTCACGGGCAAATTTTCTCAACATGTAAGGGACAAGAATAATAGGTAATTATTTTACTTCATAAACAATAAATACATGCATCTCCTCGCAGTCAAGCCTAGATGTATTCATTCGATGCATTGAACGAAAAACGATCGTAATTTCTGGGCATTATGTCCTTCGTTGGTGTCTATGTTCGTAAGAGAGAAATTGAACAATGCGCATTACCTATCATTTATAATTAAGTTCTTGTTTTGCTGATGGCAGTACTAACTTTCTCATTCTAATATCGGATTTTATAGAGATTGTACTGCGTATAATTTAAATAAAACGTTTATAATTTCACGCTTGTATAATATTTGCGTACAGGTAGTCATTTAGGTATGTTAAATGTTGTTTCCTTGATTGCATATGCTCATAATATGCAGTTATTGCGAGCAATGTTATCAGTATAACTAGTCGTGTTCGCTCACATACGTATTTTCATACCGCGTGTCATATTAGATAGCGCTAGGTTTACTGTCTGCGTTAGTTCAGAGTTTGCCACCTTCGTTTCGAGGGCTCCATTGTTGCATTCATTGCAATGATCGTAGTTGCGTCGTCTTTCAGCCGCATTCGACTGTTCCATTGTTGCAATTTTATTGCCGGTGTTACCGTCCCCGTGGAGATCGTAAACCACGCGATGGCGTTCGATACTATCCACCGCGATCCGCCGACGGCTGATGGGATATGTGACCGCAGGACGCGCATTATACTGAACCGGAGCCACCGCACCACTGCGATTTTCATTCGTTTCTAATAAATTGATACGCGAGGCGCGGCTCGTCGGCGGCGGCGGCGGAAACCGACCCGCGCGATTGGTCGAACCGCTCCTTGAGCCTCGATACTCGGACCCCGGTTGTAAATCAACTTTACAACCTTTAATTACAGATATTTGCCGTCTCATGTGAGTGTACGGGATATCGGAGGGCCGTGCTTGCGAAAATATAGTATAATAATGGGTATTGACCCGTAATGGTTCGCCCGTAGGTACTATCAGTCGCCTTTGTCTTGATTGTTGGAGAGAGAGAATATTCTTTTCTGAATGATTGCCAATTATATCGAATGGCCTCCTGAATTCCACTGGACTGTACAATTGCGTTTTGATTTGTGTTCGTATAAATGATTTATGTTTTATTACAGTCTTCTCAATGGAATTAAGTACTTTTCGTTTCGTATGAAGTTTTAGTTTATCAGTGGATATATAATTTGTTTTGTTTTTGTAATATGGTTAGTTTTGAGGTGTGATATGGCAGGTACACACAGTGCTCGCGTGTGATGAAGGGGGGAAGTGCGTTGTGTCGCGGACTCGCCACAATGTTGCACCGGATAGGGCGGCGGCGGTTTTAATGTCTCTCAGACGGAATTACGCTGGATTGTTCTCGAGTTTACTGCTCTCTTCATGATTGATCGTTGTATCCTCAACCTTATGTCATTTTCGCGTCGTATCTCTTGGAATTTGTACAAGCAATAAATATGCAAAGTTATAAGTAACTTTGCTTTATTGCACATGAAATATGTTTACAAACTTCAGCATTAAAGGTTGGATTTTCAACTACAGAGGCGCGTAATATGCAAAATTTATTTTTCTGTTATTTTATGTTTCGATTGATTTCCAGTTAATGACCGGGAGTCAATTTGTTTGCGTGTGCGCTTGGGTTGGATGTATTTGTTCCCAAGTGTTGTAATTAACACCAGCTCGACCGTATTTCTAAATTAAAACCACCGTTTGAGTGGTAATAAATTCATCCGCTCATAAAACGCACAACGACTGTCTAAACAGGGGCTAGCTGTCGTTTATAACCTAAATGCATGTATAAGAAATAAAACAAGCAATACTAATTATTATACCTTTAATGCAATTATGAGCTATCAATGAAATTTTTATTCTGTTCTATTAATTGATACAAATTTATTTTTTCAATTAAGTCAAGAAACGTTAGTCCAATGATATGGTATAATCAAAAATGGCGTTTAACAAGGACAATTCAACTGATTACAAATTTTCTAAAAATTATATTATCATAAGAAGTTGATATTACTATGGTTGGGAAGTTTATACTACTTGTCTGCATAGTTTTAGAATCAAGACACTTGCCAGCAGCTACACGACTGTTGTATTCTAACAGTTACTTTCTGACCTTTTTTGGTTTGTTTTAAGTGTGCATGTTTTTTTTTTTAATTATGGAGGTTGGCTATGAAGCCAATTTTGCCAATGTCAAGTGCATCAAATTATTTATCAAGCATTCAGTTAACTGTGTGTGTGTGTAGTAAACGACTTGCTTTTCCATTGGTTTCGTATTTTTGTATAATATTCGAATTAATTCTATTGTCGGTATTCATTATAAGATATACATCATAATCGTATTTTTACTTTTTTGCCAAAAAATAGCCTTGATCTACACCTAATCTGAGCTATCCGCAACAGTTGCATTGCTTAAGGAACCACGTGTCACAGTACAGTTAAGTAAATTTGTGGATAATGTGTCCTGGAAGCAAAACTTAGTATAGAATGATATTTTAAACATATAAATAGAAAGCATAGCTATGTAGGTATACTTAACTAAAATTAGTAATAATATAAAAAATAATTTTATATTGTACGATTAATCGTACGTCAAACTGTTATAACAGAATTCTTAATAGACTTACAATAATTACAACATGCAAAGTTTGCGTTTAAAGCTATAAATATGAAAATGTTGGCAAAGATTTAAATTTAAATACTTACCTAATGATTTTTTAACAGTTATTTTAATGTGATAATTTATTATTTTCTCGTGTAAGGAAAATCATGATGATTGAAGTAAATTGTAACAAAAGATAAATATAATTACTAAAACTTAGATGCTTGAGATTGCTGATTTTGAAGTGCAATATATTTTGGAACTAGCTATGCCCGTGTCTTCGTTTACGTGAAATTAAAAATTATTAAATCATTTTTGAACGTTTTTGTAACTTCTTTTATACAGCTTTGCTCCTATAGGCGGTAGCGTGATGATATATTTTCTTTTATATAGTTAAGGTTTAGCGTTATGGCCATAATCTTACCTGATCTTAGGTGACGATACGGCCCAAGTTAGTAGACACGCTAAACCTCTGGGGGAACTGGCTTGTAATGCTTTTTATACTGCTTTGATCTTATTGGTGATAGTATGATGTTAAACAGCCTAAAGCCTGCCTCAGTAATTACAGCGGATTCCCTTTACAATGACCTGGTCGTCGGTCCGCTTTGTGCCAGGTTTACCCAGGTAGACTCATCTGATATGCAGATGTAGCAACTATGAGTCTTCTTCTTATAAACTGGCCGCTCTTAATGAGATGTGTTCTGCTTATTTGAACTGTAACTAGAGCCGTACCCAAGACTTCGTTCACGTGGACCTAAAAGTCATTTTTCAATCCTTTCCAAATACTACTTTTTCTCATGGTTTTGACTAACATATACAAAAAAAAATTTGCGTATCTGACTGGTATTTTTACAGATCATTTAAATAGACAGAAAAAAATGTTTTTAGTTTTATTATATTCGTATAGATTTACTTATTAACTGACCTATACAAAATAATAATTCATTAGGCAAGAAAATAGTATACGGATTATGTAATATCTTTATCATTTTTATAACACATTAATCAGTACAAATTGATTTTTGTATCATAATGATAACTTATGTTGTAGTTACCTGATCAACATCTGTTTACTTAGTAGGTGATTTTGGAAATCAATAAAAATCATATTTGTTTCATCATATATAAGTTATGCAGTGTCACTTACTAATATTTCATTGCTAGAAGATAAAGACGATTTTTTTTAATAGTTGAATTAAAACGTGTCCAAAATTTTATTTATATATTTCAAAGTAAGAAAACTCATACAATAGTCATATTTTAAGCATTTAATTTGCAATTATATGATCGTGACGTAATCCAGTTGGAGTGCTACCAACATATACCGTGTAATTTAGATTGATCGAGAGTGAATCGAGGCGGGGCGGCGCAATCAAAACCGCATCAGACCAATGAGAGGCCGGCGCTGGTTCACGGACGCTTCCCATTGGCCAGTTGTGGGGTTGAGGGGCACAAAGGGCCTTGATATAACTCTCGATAAGCGCCGGTAGGCGTCGGATTTTGATTCGATCGATTATCGCCCGTGTGGCCGTTATAACGATACTTATAGGCGGGACTTTCCCTCAAACGGGACACCTTTGCGAACCGATAATTTGTTTAGTTGGACTTCTCTTGGCTATATCGGCTTTAATTTATACAGTAGACTATTATTCGATTTAAAAAAAAGCAATTGTGTCAATAATTATTTTTATGAATAATTCTTGTGGAGTAGTTATCCTAAGATTTTTAAAATACTCTTAATAAATGAAAGTCTATTGCGTATATAAAAATCACTGATAAATATTATGTACAGTAGTATATTCGTGTAATATGAAGTATTGTCAAGTTGGAGAGCAAAAATAATTAGCGACGGTTTCAAAAAGATTAATTGTATTATATCTTGATGTTTATAATCCATTATCAACACTCGGGAGGCGTTTGGCGAAAGGATTTACGACATACACAAGTTGCACGCACAAAAGAATTAGCTCTCCTAAGCGACATCCACTGCCAATAAATATCGCCCGAGAATAATCGTCTCAGGCGGCAACACTGTATTCGTATCGGTAATACCTAAAAATGTATTCCGCACAAAGTTCCATAAACTTCCGACGAGCCCATAAAGTGAAAATCCATAATACTAATTTAAT
Source organism: Actias luna (assembly GCA_039707435.1). Classification (NCBI taxonomy): domain Eukaryota; kingdom Metazoa; phylum Arthropoda; class Insecta; order Lepidoptera; family Saturniidae; genus Actias; species Actias luna. The sequence continues at coordinate 5,730,738 of JAZHAC010000006.1, read as the reverse complement.
GTAAGGTTTCGTAGGAAAAGCAATAATTTGTCTGAATTGGGCGCGATTAGATTGGCTCCGTCGGTGATTTGACATCGTCGTAAATTACCGTACCGATACGGATGAAGGTACTGAGTGAGCCGTCAGAGGCGACTGAGTTTGTTTCAGCTGTGTGGCCTTATATATGTAAACTAGCTTCGTCCGTGACTTCGCTTGGAACGAAAAATTATTTTTTGAACCATTTTTGTTGTAACTTTTTCCAATACAGCTTTGCTCTTATTTGTGATGTTACATATACTAAACCCTTCCTCAATTATTACTCTGTCAAATACATTTTTTTTTAATCTGACTGGTAGTTCATAAGATTAGCGCATTTAATGAAACAGACAAACTTTTCTGTTTCGCAGTATTAATATAGATGTTAAGGATATGTGTATGTAAATAGCGTGAGGGCACGCAGGCCGGCGCACGCGCATCGAATCGCGCGTTTCCCGCCGCCGGCGTCGGTACGCGATTTGTAGAATTCCGTATTAGGGTGATTGCTTTCATTAACAATAGCTTTTGTCCAACGTTTCTTGTAACTCAGTCGTTATTTCTTTACATAACCGTACATACGCTAACTCCGTGTCTGATAACGCATTGACCCTTTCGTTGTGACAGAAATTTTCATTCAGAATTCTGCTCTATCTTCGTCTATTTCAATTCGCTCTGGCTGTAAATTAACATTTAATAACATTGTGTACTTTGCTGCTAAACATAGAATCGACTGCACGGTTAGTCTAGCGCAGGGGTTTCCAAAGTGTGCGCCACGGCTCCCTGGTGCGCCGTAGAGAGTGAAGAATAGTGTAGCAGTTCTCTTTACTATTCTTGTATAATCGTATATATCTATTTCGACTAGCTAGATAGGTTAGGGCGCCCCTAAAAAATAGTAAATATGTATATGCGCCGCGAACTGAAAAAAAATTGGGACCCCCTGGCCTAAGGGTTAAAGCAGTTGCCTCACTACAACTGCTGCGCCGACGTCTGTCGGTTCAAGTCTATCAATTGTTACTTTGTTCCCGCTATTTATGAAAACCCTTCACACTTGACATTGGTGAAATTGCCTAAATAGGGAGATGCCAAAATAGAAAAACAATAACCATAGAATTCGAGCTGAATGAAAGTCTTTAATGTCATGTCACCTTCTTATATACATCTATACAAATGAATTAGCCTTATCCAGGCCGGATTTTTCTATAAGCTAACTAGTTTTCAACCTAGGGCCGTAAATATGAAGTATGTAGATTTAAGTTGTAAGCAAAATTTAAATTCTAAAAACCGTGAACACTAAAGCGCATACCGCAAATAAGTAGAAATTCAACGCATATGACTAATAAATAAACATAAAAATGCTAATACATTTACAATAAGATCAAAGCGAGAGTCGAAAGGACCCTAATTTCATTTAAATCCGCTCCTAGTCTTATCACATTATTACTTCGATGAGTTTAACTAAAGATCTAAGCTAATCCATAGTACAATTGCCTGACGTTGTATTCAACTTTGCCTGGTGGTAGAGGATTTTCGAATGTCTGCGTGGCTAATTATTGTTTTCAAGTTAAAAATCTATCACCATCACCTATAAGGTACGTTCTACACCTACATGTACTTGAGATTCAGTCGCCTTAATATGAATAACGTCTTAACTTCTTGACCCAACATCGTCATTCAATATCATGTGAGATTATGCTTACGGTACCTATAAAAATTACGATAATAAAAATATATAATGTTATCTACATGCAAAACTTAATACCTACTTAGGAATGCAGGTGACAATGTATACAGTGACTCATATATATTGTATTGTAATTTTTTTTTCGAATTTTATTCTCTGCTACTCGTTTACTGCAGTTATTGGGTGTTATCTTGCATGCCTCTACTATATTTTTTTATAGATACATATTATCTTCAATATTACAAACCACTTAGTAGTTGTAGGTATTCAATAGGAAGAACATCGTAAGCGACAATTGCACTTTTTACAGGAGAGAGTTTTTTCATTCCTAATTAATGTATTTTTGTTTATTGTTTTAATAATTTAAGGACCGTCAACAGTTGCATAATATCTAATTTCTTAAAATACATTTTCGAGATGCATAATATTGTGTATATATTTATGTATTTATAATATTTCAAGACGGCCATAGCTGACACAATTAACGAAATGTTAACTGAACAAAAGAAAATAACAATATAAATATAAGATAAAGTAAAACAAATAACATGGTAACATAATAACTAACAAAAAGTATTTATGATATGTTTATAAAAATATGGTTTATAAAAAGTGGGTATTAACATACTATTTCTAATTTGCAAAGATAATTTTTAGGGGTTATAATAAAGTAACATTTTATTGATACATTAGGAGATTACAATAAAAACATGTTTGAGATGTTTTTATATTAGCTTAGCAAAGTGACTGATGTTAAGTACAGTACAGTCCAAAGACAGTAGCGACCATCGAGAAAACGCCAATCCATCGCCAGACGCTACTGTCATGCCGGCCTGCGTAAATGCTTTTTTATGTTTTATGTTTTTGCGCTTACGGTATTATTCCGTAAACGGCTCGATTATCACTGATTAGAGATTTATGTGTAATTAAGTTTTGAGTTAATGCTTTTTGAGTTATGTTTAACTGCGCGACGTAGAGCTGTGGACTGTTTGAATTCCGCACAGGACTAGTATTTGTATGATCAAAAAATAATTGTTCTGAGTTTGGTAAAAATAACAATAAACGGACACAAAGGTGCCCTTTTTACATAACTCTTTATTTGTAATTCACTTCTTAATTATTTGTAACCTTATTCGAATGAACACTTCATAGAGTTAATGACTCTCGACCAGTCACTGTTTTTTCATTTTCTTGACAGCAGGTACAATATCAATCAGGAAATGTAAAGTGTGACTTGTAAGCTAAATTTTAATTAAATATATTACATATTTACTTCTCCTTTCCTCGGATAAAAGCGTTCATCTCCACCTTCGTATTATGGTAGCAATTTTAATTAAAAACGAATGAAAATTTTGAATCTTCGTAGACTTCTGGTTACGAACACGATCATATAGACTATGTGTTTGTAATCAGTTATATAAAATAAGAAATTTGAATGATGTTCAGTATATAGATTCTCTATTAATAGACGTCCTAAGTTCAGAGTATTCCTCGCCCATCACGTTGAGATGTACCGTTCAAACATAAACATGGCAATTAATCTCTAAACGGGCGACGGAGCTCCAACCCCTTCCTCTTCAACCCCCCACTCCACCTCTCCAGTCCCAGATAACCGGGGGAATGATTAACTGTAGACAGGAAGACGGATTGACAAATAGTCGTTTAGGTATTTGCTAATGTTTCCCTCTCATCAATAAACGTTTGATGGACGGCGACGGGCGTGTTTCCAATTCGTGCAATTTTCATTACACAGTAAACAGTTTATTTATTTCCTCGTGTTTTGGTATATCTTTATTAATTGTTCTACCAATCCACATTAGCTGGCTTCATAAATTTTAATACTAAAGTGATAATAAATTTACCACACAAATACACCACAGGTGTATTTTATATTTCGGGAATATAATGTAACATTTATTTAGACAGAAATACAACTAAAAAGTTACTATCTTTATACTTTCTTTATTATCTGATCTTTTCTTATATTATGTGATCTGTCTATAGGGATAATTTCGCCGATGTCAAGTTAGAATAGCCATCCAAAAAACGAACACAAACACGCAGGCGCAAAACAATGATTTCCACATAAATAATTGTCCTGTAAACACGGATTAGCAAGGCAACCGCCTAAACCATTTCAACAGCCTTGATTTTGTTTACATGATATTTTAATTACAATTGTAACTCATGACATTCTTTATAAAGTTTACATATTATATACGAATAAAGAAACAGAAAGAAGAATATAATTTAGAGTTAAGTATTGTTACTAAATGACACAAAATACTATATGCCTTTTTAACATAAGTACTATATGTCAATTTTACGTTTGTGTGATATATTTGTATGTATTTCTATATGTCACATTTGTGTTTTTATGCAGTCAGTATTTTATATATATTTTTATATTGTAATACACTTCATATCTATGTTATAGTTCACGTCTTTAATATGTAGGTTATTAAGTTTGATGGTAGTTATACACCCAAAATACCCCTGATTCAACTCCACGGAACATATTCATCCAAAGGTTGCCTGGAAGAGATTGCTGTTAGCAATAAGGCCACCCTTAATTGCCAATTGTATCAATTAATAGAAGCAATAAAACTTAATTACTATTCCGACTTAACAGCCTGCGACATCAATACCAACGTCGGCGATGTCTGTAACTTCAATACAAACCCTGGAGAGTTGACTTTGTGGTCGTAGTATACAAATTACTGTATATATTAAATTCACTGTGTGTGAGTGTTTAAATTGATGAAGTTTGCCTACTTTAAACATAATTCAGTTGTTTTCCTATATTCACTAGCCAAAACTCGTTTATTTAAATGATTTCTGTAAAATACATCTCTTTCATTAGAAACAAACCTCGATTGTAACAATAATGTATATATATATATATTTCATTCTAATATTTGGGGGCTTTTAAAGAATTCGCACAAGTAAGCCCTTACAAAGCATAACCCTTAAAGTAATATATAGTCACATAATTAATATTTGCCGTTGTATAATAAAGTACAGTTGATTTGAACACTCTAACCGTCACATTAGTGTACATATCCCTCAATAGTTTTATACATTCCAACGTATAGTCTTCGAACGATAGTGTAATATTCATATATTACATAGTTAAGCATATTACATACTTATGTGAGACATGCACCAAAGTAATTATTGTTCAAATTAATCCAATTCCTAGGCTTTTATCTATCACACATTTGTAATCATTCTGTACTATATTTTTAAATTCAGCTCCAATGAATTCAAGTATTTTTGATAAAAAAAATCTATAAATAGAGATTTAGTTACATATGAAAGAACAGACAAGTTACACAATAAAAAATTATATTTTTATTAATAATTTAATTACACCAATATAAGTAATCATGTTACGTTTACACTTAGAAATATTTGTATTGTCCTGTATGACTTTATCGTGAAAACCAGTTATAACATTCTTGTATCATATCGAAGAAGCGTCTCACCATCATAGTTTAACAACCAGATTATAATAAATCAAGTCCGTATAATGTGCTAACAACGAACAGAACTGCTTCCGCGGCGGTCAAACGAAAAGCTCTAAATCCTAAATCAGATCTGCGAACGCTACGTTTGTCTCGTAAAACCGCGATATGGTGCGCTTGCGCAGGCTATAAATCAACGATCGTATAGATATGATGCATTGCGATTTAACACACTCTTAGTTTTGTAATTCTGTTTAACTCATAGCTCGTGCATGTGGCCACCTATGTTTAGACTAAGTGATTTTTTACATTTACCTAAATTACCGTGTATATGACGATCATGAATAAATTTGATTCATAAATAGAGAAATTGATCACAACAATTACAGTGCCACTAATTTAACCATAGCATAGTATTGCATCATCTTTCTCGATAAAACGAATCTTTGTTTATCAAAAGTATATTGTAATATCAACTTTGTAAAGCTTGTAAAATAAAACCATAATTAGGTTTAAATATACGTATACTTGTTAGAGTTAAAAGTTTTATGAAACAGTTACAATAAAGAACTTCTTACTCTTATCTCACCTACCTATATATAGTGTCCGCGGCTTGTTTACCTATACTGACTCTATTTTATTCACAGTAATTTTGTTTGTTATGTCATTTACACACATATCACTCTATGCAACATTTACTGCCACCATCCTAAATCTTCTCTACACTTATAATACATATCTACCTTTAGATAATGATTTTTATTAATTCATATTACATGCACATACTTGTAACTTAGTAGGTATTCTTTAATTTAACTTATTCCTACTATATCTTCAAGTTATCTTTTATGTAATTATTCTTAATATTATATTTTCTACTTACACTCAACATTCAATTATCTGCCATTTGCAATCTTTTTTCTTCCTCGTTCTAATAGCCCAATATTCAGATTCTATGCACAAACGTATTCCCTAAAGTGATCCATAAATCATAAAAACTATTCTATTAGATTATCTCATATTTATAATATACAGTGCGCCACTACAACATTGTAATAAAGTTAATTTATTTAGAAAATGTCCGTTAAATAGGAAGTACTTTAAAAATATTTATCCACGGTAAATTTTCATTTCAAGTTCCAATGTGACAATACAATATTTAAATTAAATCAAAGAGTAAGTTAGATGTGATAAGATCGACATATTTCTAAACACAAATTCCCATTGTTCCAGGTACACCTATAAACCGGTTACCGATAATGGCTAAGTCGGTATTAGATTTATACGAGTTGTATAACTTGGTGATCGCGAGGGGAGGTCTCGTCGAGGTCATCAACAAGAAGTTGTGGCAGGAGATCATCAAGGGCCTCCGATTGCCATCCTCCATCACGTCTGCTGCCTTCACATTACGCACACAGTAAGTCATTTTGTATTACATAGTTATGCCCGCAACTTCGTTCGCGTCGAACTAAAAATTATTTAACAATTTTTGTCTGTTTTGTAACTTTGATCAATACAGCTTTGCTTCTATTGGTGATGACGCGATGTTAAATAGGCTAAATTCTTATACAATTATTGCTCTATCAAAAACAATATAACTTTTGAAATACGACTGGTAGTTTCTAAGATCAGTGCGCTCAAACAAACATTTCCGTTTTTATAATATTAATATGTATATAATGCGTTTTTTTTCTTAAACTAGATTTAGATTTAAAAGCTTATTACATAATCATTTAACTATAACGGGTTCAAACTATTTTTTTAAACTGTAGTACTACACGGATGTCAAAGCAATGTAAATAAAATTATACATTTCCAAAACAGAATATGATTGTGTATCATGCACACTCCAATCTTAAGATCATAATCCGATGGAGAAGTTATTGGATAGTTATTGTGTGTCAACTGATCTTTGTATTCAAACAGTTTATCGTTACCGTGTATCCATAAACGATTCAATATCCCTTGTGTGGTCCTAAAACAAGCCAGGAGCCCGTCGCCGCTCCACTTTCGATACAGCCTTTGTCGCTCATCCTCATTCAAATTCTCACGAGTGGAGACAAAACTCGTACCTACAATGGAACGGTACGTGAACGTCCGCGACGACAATATGACAACTTCATAATTAATAACCTCTTAACTCATCTCGGCCGATATAATTTCCCATTTATCTTTCTGTTGAGTTCCTTGACCTCGACACCTTTTGTCGGCTGGCATAAAGGTGTCTCTTACATTTCTAATTCAAACTGTAGCCCCGTTACGCACGACACGTCATTATAGACGCAACCTCTGCATTATTTCGATCTGTGTTGCTTATTTATTATTACCGACGCGTACGTATGCAACGTTATTAGACGCTTTCCAGTACCTACTGCTGTTTCACAGTAGCTTTTTGTCTCCAGCTTGTGATGTTTTTCACTGTAATGCAAACTGGACATTGTGTAGTGATACAATGTGAATAAGACTTTATTGATATAATACTGGAGAGAGGTTTTTCCTACGTAAATTTGATTTTGATTATGCAACATTTGGCCGTGATGGATAAATGTCACTTTCCTTCCTATTAAGTGTGTCACATGATACTGCACAAATTATGTAATAATAAATCATATGAGGTTTAAAAAATACACTTTAAATAGCAATAATAAGTAGAAACATTCTTTATAAAATGCATAAAAAACCGTTTCTATTACAATATACAGTGATTTGTATTTTACTACTAAAGTTGTAGGTAATTTCAATTAAAACTCTTCACCAATTTGCACATAGTATATTGAATTTTTGTTTTTTTTTTATTTATAAATAAAATAATTGTTATAATAATTCTAAACAAAATTAGAAAAAGACTTTTGTTTTCTGTCAATAACGCTATCTGATTATTTAATGCTAAAGTCTGTTAGTTTATGACTTCTTTTATATAAAAAATAAGGATACATACATACAATAATTTCAACGGTCGATTTAAAAAAACATATTGTCTGATTTTATAATTTAAAAATTTATTTTATAAAATTTGATATATAAATATATAGAAATAATGATTTGATATAGAAATATATAGAAATAATGATTTTATATTAAATCAATTATTTTGACATGTCTCTTTCACCTCCTTAGCGTAATAGGGATTCTAAACATTTTTTCGTATGTTAATTTCTATACTCGAACTATACTATACATTTTACGTCCTCGGATCACGTTATAGAAAAAACAGCTCGATATTTTTATGAAGCATCGTCGGCTCGGTCAAAGTGTCTTCACAACACGAACTCTCAACATGAGTTATAGAAAGAACGGTTGACAATATGCCATTATAAAATTGACTCATCAAATGAATAGGATTAAGCGTGTAATGGGAGGCTTCTATTATACGTTTGAAGGATAGACTTTTGATAATAATTCGTTATGAAATATGATTTATGTGCGTGATGTATATATGGATCACTCTACTGTGACAAAAGCGAGTACAGTGTGACATTGGTTTGTTAATCTGCTGATTTATTCGAAAGAGTTGATAGATACGGGAGAGATTATTTTAAATACCCATAAAGACGAGACATTATTTGGATCCGGCCGCTGCTATGGCTTACAGGTTTTACTGCGTTGTACATATTGTCGTTTTTATGATATGCTTCATGGTTTTCTTTATAATGGCTCTATCGAATGCTGAGTAAAATGTGTATGTAGTATGTAGTTAAAATCGGACCATTTTTAAATACAGAAAATTAGTGTTGTTGTGTTTGATAATAAATAATAATCTTACGAAGGTATTTCTTGTTCAGTTTGGTAAATCGTAAATCGAAGTCACGCATTAAATCCTAATCTCACTTATCCTTATGAACTACGAGCTATTACCTGCGGATTCGCTCGCACTCATATCAATTTTGTATAACTAATCGGATGAACCAATTAAAAGTTTCATACAAAATTTATCCATCTCTTTACCCCATAATAGTAGCCTATCACTAAGGTCACATCTATAACGAAAGTCATCATAATCGATTCAGCGGGTTAGGCGTGAAAGCATAACAAACGAATAGGCTCACTTTTTCATTTATAATACTAGAAAGGATTTAATGGCAACATAATTTAAATGATTTAATTTTTAGACTACATTATTTGTAGACTAGTATTTATAGCATTATGAAGACGTTCAACGATAAGAATTTTCTTTACAATCATGCAGCGTTTTATTCAATCTATTTATAATATATTTGTAAATCCATTACTGTTTACAATGTAATAGTGATTTAATTCCTAGTTTATACGACGTATTGCGTGCAATAATAAATCTGAATCTAATTAAATATGAATTTTGCTTGCAGATATATGAAGTATTTATATGATTATGAATGTGAAAAGAAGAACTTGTCGACTCGCAGCGAGTTGGACGCCGCTATAGAAGGCAACAAACGAGAAGGAAGACGTGCCTCCGGACAATATGACGCACAAGCGGCTCTCGCTATGGTATTTATTTTTATTTGATGTAATCATTATTATTTATTTATAGTACAGTAAACGTAAATGCCACAACCTTGTATTGTTGGTAGGCCGTTTTCTAATGCCCATCTGGCTAGCTACCACCCTCAAGTTCAAAATCTGCTGCTAAATACCAATCGGTGTACCAATAGCGTAATACGAATAGAGCCAGTACTTTTAATACACTTAGCTTTAGTACAGTTAGCTTTTAATCTCTTTTTAGAATCTATGAACAATGTAAATATGAATTAACCGATGTCTCTCCTCAGCCGCCACTAAGTCGCGGAGTGCCGGCCTCTCTGGCCCAGCTCTCGCAGCACATGCAGCCACTGTCGCTGTCGCTGGGCGGCGGTGTGGCGGGAGTACCTCGGCTACCACCGTTACCACCACATGGGCCACACATCTCCCAGCACGACATCGAATACCGCGTCAGAGAGTACATGAAGATGATACAGCAACAACGGGAACTTATGAGGAACGGTAAGAGAAACTATATTACATATTTTTAATAAATAATAATCTTTCGATATTTATTCTAGTTATTATGAAAGTATGTTTGTTCATCCGGATTCAAATGAAACTTATTATGAAAGTTTAATAAGTGCCCGCGACTCCCTTTGCGACGTTCACGTGAACCTAAACATTATTCAAGACTTTTGCCCGTTTTTACAACATATTTCAATACTGCGTTGCTTCTATTGGTTTTACGTGATGTTAAATATCCTAAAGTTTTCCTCAACGATTGCTCTATCAAATACAGTTTTTTATACCAAATACTTATTAGGTATGTTCTGGTAGGTTGCACTTCAGAGCCAGTCCCTCCACTAGGTTTATCGTGTTCACTATCTTGGCCCACATCTTCGCCTTTTGAACAAAGTTTATTTATAGTACGTAGTTTAGTAAAACGCATTTAAGGGTATACGTAAATTGAAAATTCCAGGGTCAGAGTCACCGCCGGGCAGCAACGGTCCCACTTCGATGATGTCGCCACGCGATGCCGCAGCGCTCAGCGCCATCGACGTGTCCCGGCTCACTCTCTGGTCTCTCTACAATAACAACAACAACAGCAGCCCCCAGCCCGACCTCGAGCCGCAACGGTATGACTCCTTTTTTACCCGCCTGCAGCTCAACCATAACGGAGGGTAATAACAATACAATTATGTCCTTGATTTTCACGCTATATTCCCGACAAATAATACTAAATGAGTACTGTAAGGAATGTAACGTGTACTTTAAGGTAACTATTTTTTTTTTGAACATGAATTTTTTAGCGACCTAAAGAAATACTTTTTTAGAAACAGACTGAACCGACTTAAAAATAAAAAAGGAAGAAATAACACAATTATTAGCTAAACTCGAAAGATTAAAATAGTTATTGACTAACTTAACAAATTATTTATAAAACAAAAATTGTTATACATATAAGCTATCAAATAATCTATTTGAAATCGGTGCGATTCCAAATTCGTATGAGGAAGAGAAACAGAAATAATAGGTACTAAATGATATAATAGGTACTAAATATTTTTAACATTCAAAGACTATTTTAGCTATTTTAGCTATTTATACTAATTTAGTTATTTATGTTTTTTACCTATTTAAATTTGTTAACTATTTAAATTTTCAAAATGCTGTCGCGTGCGGGAGTGGATCTAAACTTTTTACGTATGAATTCGGGTTGGCATCGACTTCAATTAGATTGTTAAGTAGTGTATATAAATAATTTGTAAAATTAAACAACAAATTAATAGTCTTAGCACAATTTAGTCTTGTGAGCTTTGCTAATAATTAGATATTTCTTGCTTTTAGGATTATTTTTTATTTTAATATCGGTTCAGTTTTTTTATGTCTATGAGCGAAGTGGGCAAACATTTCATAAGTATTTCATAACAAGTTGATACTTATAAGTGTGTTTTTTTTTTTAACAGAGAGGCATTAAATTTGAGCGAAAGTCCCAACTCAAGCACGAGCGGCGGTAAACGTGAGGCTTGCCGCTCGCCTCCGCCGCCGGCCAAGCGCCGCACGCCGCGCCCGCCCTCCCCGCGCCCGCACACGCCGCCCCGCGCACCCCCTGCGCCACAGCCCCAGCTGAACGGCACACCCAACGGCGTAAACGGAGCAGCTTTCAAAATTACCACCAGAGGTATAGTTTTAATTTGTATCTAACTTTGTATTAAACTCAAAACTAATGGCGATGAAAGACACTGGATTACATTCTTTATCATTTTTTTCTATTAGCACATAATACATAATTGTTTAATGTGTATACATATATAGTGTATAATAAAGTGATGGTGGTCGAGTTGGCAATATGTAGTGTAATGTAGTGTAGTGTCAATGAACGTGAGTTCGAATTCCTGCAATGAACCTAAACTTTCAAAAGAAAACATCGTTAAAATATTTTAGCATAACTGTTTGTAATAGCCGTCATACTCAAGTTGAAAATCTGCTACCAAATAGCTATGTATGTGTTCCGGCAGTTGCGCTTGAGAGCCAGCCCCTCCACTAGGCTTAACGTGTCCACCATCTTGGACCACATCGTCACTTGAACATCAGGTGAGATTGTAGCCATAACGATAAACGAATAGGCCGCGAAAGGGTCATGTGGGAATCGTAAGGAACTCGCGATCTCGCGAACGGGAACTAAATATCCACTAAGAATCACCATGACGACCATACACTTTCCATATACTTGTCAGAGATCAAGAACTACTACAGATGATTGTCTTTATCTGGAATATTATTTTGAATGTCTTTTACAGAAGAGGCTATTGTAAATATCACATTGAAAAAAAAATACGATTTCTGCTCAAATTATGATAATGTTTGTAATAATATTGGATTGATATTTATTAGTATACCTACTAGCTTTCACATGGGACTTTGATCGCGTTAATGTTGATTTGGTCAATCAATTATGGTTGTCGATCGATACAGATTATTAATTGTAAATAGTAATTCTGCAAAATCTAAAGCAAATCGCCTAGTCTATACGTCCCTACTATACTTTTTCACTAGAAAAATTAGCTTATAATCGTTTCCAAGTCCCATCTATATCTATACAAATAATTATCATAATCGATTCAGCGGGTTATGAGTAAAAGCGTCACAAACAAATAAACTCACTTTCCGGTTTATTATATTACTTACGATAAATAATGTATTGAAGGGTAATTTTATTAGTTAAACAAGGTAATTGGTTTGTCTACAGGTGACGCGAGTACAGGCGATCAACAGCTGGTAGTGTCTATAGAGCTCAATGGAGTAACCTATGAAGGTGTACTCTTCCCATCACAAAGCGGTAACGGTCAAAACGGACACAGGCAAATGGTATCTTAAGTGATAATTCTTTATAAGTTTATCAAAGAGGATCTAATGTAGTTTCAAACGGCGCAAATCGTAGGCTGGATCGTTATATTAGGCCTGATATTATTTATTATAATATTAGAAGTGTGCTTGGATATATCCATAAAATTTACTTTAAATTTTACGTTCGAAATATTAAATTATCTCCAATAATTGTTAGCTGAAAATTTTGGTAGATATTTCTTTCAAAATGTTGTTATAAAAAGGTAGTTTAGCGACCTTTTGCAAATTATTGAGACTTTAACTTATTTAACAATATTTCGGATTTTACGAGACATTTGTAACCCGTAATAGTAAATAAATCATAAAACCCTAGGTAACATTCTGCGACGCTGTTGAAAACCATAAAGGATTACAAAAATTTCATAATTAAGGTTACAAAGTAGTTAGATCTTAATACCACAGTGGTATCGTGTATAAATTATTAGTGCTTCTGTTATCAAAAGCTAAACAGGTAATAGTACATTTTTAGTTTGAACTACATCTTAAAATCGTTGTGGGAGTGAATGTAATTGTTTAATTATTGTCAACTATTAGATATTTTTATAATAATATAATAAAAGATATGGTAAGGTATAATACATATTATATTGTCGATACCAATTAAAATATCATTTGTTCTTATTATTTTGATTATAACGACCATCTAAATTTATATTATCCAGAACGATTCATTTTCTAACCTCATCCGTAGTCAGTTGCAAATACACAGTATTATGCGCGACTTGGAACTAAATTCCGGCAAGATATAATTATAGTAAAACAACACACTATGTTTTAAATAACAAGATGTTGAACGTCTGTTTACATACCAATATCACATATAAAATATTTTTTAATTTGAATAATAAATACCAACTTTTGATTAAGTGTTTAACGAATTTGTAGCCTTGAGTAAGTCTGAGTCTTAGGTAAAGTTAGAAAGGTGTTTTGTCTCAAACGCAATCTGAAAAATTTATTTGATAATCGCACTTTTAGATTTCTGTTTAATAAATATACCCTGATTAATTGAATATTCATAAAAATTCTTTGAATTATATTAACGTAAATTTACAAAAGAGGTTCTATTATTGTTACACAATCTTTAATAATATAATGATGATAAATAAAATTAATAGATACTTAATTAAAATTAAATCTTTTGAGATGTTTCAAATTCGAAATACAATAACACTGCCTAGTTTTGAACGTAAATTATTTTAAATTTATATTGTTAGGAATTCTGGATGTTGGATTTTTTTTTGTATATTTTAATACGTTTTTTATATGCAGTCATAGTGAAATGACAGTTTTGTGTAAATATAGTTCTAATGTTTACATTTAATTTATAATTATTGACAGATGTGTGATAAATTCGACAGTGTGCGACGTCTGTTTTGCGATATGTTTTTGTATTTGTAAATTATTGTAAATAGTGATAAAAATTAAACAAAAAAAATATATGGTAGGTATATAGATGTATATATACACCGTCTCATGTTTGTGATTGTTAAAAAGGTGTATATTTTAATTGTCCACGAATATGTCAGTATTGTATCGTAGGTAATAGGTATTTATAACTAAACGATGCGTTCACCTTTTTACGGGCATTAAAAAGACGTACTTTGTAGAAGATTATGTAATTTCTTTTGTATTTCACAAAAAAACACTTTTTTCAATGTCCGTTGAAAGGAAACGTTCTAGGTATATAAGTGATTTAGGTATGGTTAAGTATTGTAGGGGACAGTTTAATTACATAGATCTTGATCTGGTAGGTAATGTTTCCAAAATCTCGAATAAAACATAAAATGCTTAGTGGCTTAAATGTTTTGTTTATAATCATTTTGATTTCATGTCAACTACTTAAGATTGCCAAACATAAAAAAACACGAATTGACACAATGTCATTTTGCCATTTTTTATTATTATTATATTTGAGTAATAGTAATTAAGATATATTGTCGAGGTTTACTTAAGTGATCTAAATATATTATTATAAAGAGTAATTGAAATAATAGCAATGTTTCTCATTAAACATAATATAGTAAGGTAGTGCAATAAGTCATGTCGAAAGAGAAACAAAATAAAATAAAATCCCCATTAACACATCGTCTTTTGTAGTGTTTGTAAAAAAACAATTGTAAATGACTGATTTAACTTTTTTTGTAATTAGTTTATTTAATTGTTAAATGATTATATTATAAAGTGTCATTATGCCTAATGCTGCGTTGCTACGAAGCTAAATATATGTAGAGCGAGTACATTCCTGACGATGTACAATAATGCTAAGAACAATACGGCTCCGGCCTATGTTTTATGATTACTATTTATAGTGTTGGGCCATGAGATTGCGCAATAGCGGATTTCGTATTACACCAAAAATTTTTGATGTATTCAAATAATTATACACAAATAATAAATACTTATTATGTATTGAACTGAACTGATTTTCATTTATAGTTTTTAAAATCGCTTATATGTGATACCCCATCAACAAAAAATATCCAAATTAATAGATACCCAACTATCAGCCAATGGTTTACATATAATAATGCAATAATCGCTTTGTATACAAGTTAAATTAGCATCAGCTAGAACTAGGTCCTCCAGACTGCCTCTACAGTCTGGAGTCTGGCTACAGTGGCTTCGCTCTTATTACCACGGAGCGGTGAAGTACAGGACGATTGATCTGTTTCATAGTTAATTGATAAATACTTCGACTTTTATATAGAAATAGATATTGTTTAGATGTCTATTATAAGTCTACGTTTACAAGTGTTTACTGTAATAATATTGACAGTACCGGGGCGATTGAGCTTAGCTCGATTTTATTAAATTGCGTTTATTTTAAACGTTATTTTACGTTTAAAATTTACACAAAATGCGCATCAAATATTGATGACACATACACATTTTATGATGTTACATACGTACAAACTGATCATTTAAATTTAAAAAAAAATTAAATATAATACATATTATAGACGATATTTTTTGAAAAAATAACGAAAAATACAAATACAGTCGAACCCCGTTACCTCGATAAGTTGAAAACCTCCAATTCTCGAAAAAATGTTTTATTCCTTTCACTTCAAACCTCCATTCACTATAAGTGGAAAACTCTATAACTCGAATTTTTTGGCATCTCCTTCTGGCATCTCTCGAATTATTTATATATATTATGTATGTATATATTATGTATATAGATGAAATTAAAAAGCAAAAATATATCTATATACAAAATTTAATCCAAATTGGGAACCGTTTCCGGGATACACATCATTTATATATACATACATGTATATACAAAAATTGCTCACTTTATAGTATTAGACATACTATAATAAATGATTTGTCTACTAAAAAGATAAAAATATTGTTTTAAGATTTTATATCTTTTATTCTCTAGTAGGTAGAAATATATGCAACGACATCTATGTTTTTTATGCACAACTTAATAGTACAATAGTAAACTATTTTATGAACTGAAGTAGTCACCTATTTGGGTTATAGATGGTAGCACAGCAGTAATTTAAAAACATTGTTGCAATACTGATTTTGTAGTTTACCACTCTTACAATAGATGGCGTTAAAACTAATATTTTTATGACAGTTCTTGGCGCGATTCTAATCTGTTGTAGGATGGATTGTATTCTAATTTGTAAATTTATATTATTTTACAATAAATACTGTAATATTGTTGATATTTTATGTGATATATAGTGTGAAAAACGTGCACAAGTGGAGTGATTTATACTTAATAACTAGAATCATGCTTTCTGTTATGCCACAAAAACACACAAGTTGGACCTAATAAGGGATGTCAACCATTTTGTTGCAGCTTTATTTGATTTTTGAAAAATATTATACCATGTAAAATTTGCAGAATTTCAATAAGTTAAATAATATAGAAAAATCACACACACGCCTGAAAATATACCTCTTCACGCATGGGATGCCGTTGGTAGCCCAGAGAACAATCTTTGAACAAACAATAGTGTTGCCGGGCGATAAAAAGTAACTTCTTCTTTATTACTATAACTAGCTATTACCCGCGGCTCCGCTTGCGTTAATATTAATTAAATTATAAGTAATTATTCTCCAAAGTTTAAAGCAAATCGGATGACGCAAAAAAAGTTTCATACAAAGTTTATTCCTCTCTCTACCCCAGCTATCTCTACACCAAAATTCATTATAACCAATTCTGCGGTTTAGTCGTAAAAGTGTAACAAACAAACAGACTCACATTCGCATTTTAATATTAGTAAGGATAAATTCGACTAAAAATGTATATAAGCTGGTTATTTAATGCACAATGATGCATTCTATCCTTTTTTTTAAGAATCGACTTTCTATGTGTGTAATTATTCAGTTTGGCTTTGGATCTGAACGAATAATATATACAGTATTATACAAATTGTACTTGCTAGTGGGAACTTACTTTTCACCGACGCTGAAGAAAAACATCTTAAAGATTGTTATAACTGAATTTAAACCACCCTACTCTAGAAGGTACCTACTGGCTCGGATAGTTTCGTCGAATTTTTTAATTAATTGGTAGATATCCAGTTATTTCCTGAATGTATATGATAGCTGTCAAAGACATCAGACTAACAAAAATAGTCAGTTCGAGAAAAAATCTTCACTGAACCAGGCATATTCCTAAAGTCCACCATCTACCACAAAGGCATAAAGTTTGAGAACTATACTTGTAAACCCGGCGTGCGTAGCAAATTGCAGAATTCTAGATTTATTGACGTTGCCAATAATTAAGTTATGAGCTGGCGTTGATTAAGTCCGTGCTTTCTCTTGGGAGGAGGCCTTGTCTTTGCAATGCAGGACTGGATTTAGACGAAAAGAGGTCTTAGTTTATTCCATTTATGAGACCCTTTCATCTCTTGCGTTTATCACAACCAATACAATTTTTTTTTTTTTTTATTAGTCCGATCTGTAGTATTTCTCCTTATTTTCGGTCCAGTATTTCAGTGTTTTTAGATTTTATAGTTTTAATTTTTCTAACAATTTGAATGTAGGCCCCTTTCGATCTTATGGCATTAGACTCAAGCCTAGTTAGCCTATAGTAAAATGCGGCCTTGGTACAATATGATATTTGGTATTATTATTTCCTAGCTGGCTTTTCAAATATTGTTCCCGATGTTTCCAGTACCATATACCACGTTCAGGCTATTATAATACATTAATTTATAAAAAAGGCGATTGGAGATACATGTATGTGTACCATTTTTTATCGTGATTGGTTAATTCATGGTGATATATGTTAACTCTCAGTTGAACGTTTTTCCTGTGTTGAACTGTTTCGTTACTTGAGTTAAAAATACCTTATAATCTTAATCCCTAATATTAGTTATTTATATAGCTTATTTATTTAATCTTTATTGTATTCAATTATACATGTATACTATTATACATTTAAAAGTATGTAGTTAGCACAAAGGGCGACCTTATTGTTAATAGCTATCTCTTCCAGGCAAGTTTTTGATGGATATGATCCATAGAGAACAATCACAGGTGTTTTGGGTGACTAATAGTTATTGTCTTATCAAATTTCAATAAAATCTTTCCAGTAGTTTTAAGAGTAATGCATGTATAAATGGACATCAGGTGAGATTGTGACCGTAATGATAAGTCTATAAAGTAATAAATATAACAAACATTTAAAACATTTCATTACATGTATAGATTCTTAAAGCTAGTAATATATATAATGGATATGCCCTATGGTATATAATATTTATATCTATATTATATATATAAATATACTATGATACAAATAATATATATTTCACACAGCACTATATGTAACAACTGGCTACTGTAACACGTAACGTAGTGCCACTAACAAATAATATTAATATTAAATCCAGTCTTGCCGCCCTTAGGTAAAGTCAGTACAATCCTTTAGGTTAGGAGGTTAGTTCCCGTTTTTAATCCACGTTGTAACTGAGTAGGGAATCTGCTTAGTATAGAATCCCATTTAGGATTACTCAGGACCGCGGTTTCTTTTTGCGTTCGCGGCAACAGCCTAGGCTGAGGATCGTCCACTTGATAATTCCTTGTACACGTTGCCTCGGGCTGAGTGCCTTAGTATTCACCCCAATGCTCGATAAAACTGTGAAAGCCCTTAAGGCTAACAGCATATATCCAATCAAAAATTAAAAATAACATTGTATGGTTATATGAAACGTTGCAAGCCGTTTTGGGTCGTAGGCAAATAACTGAAAATTTTCGATTTAGGGTTATAAAATCGCGTTTTTAATCTTAACTCAATAATTGGAAAATGGGAAATGAATACTACACGGTCAGCCATACGAGCCATGGGTGCCGCCATATTGGCAATGACTGCTCTGCCGAGCGCCTTTCACTTTACCTCTACTCCGCGGCCGAGTGTAATGCGACATGAGATAGAAGGAAAAAAAATTGAGGCGATCTAAAAAAATTAATCACTTTAAAAAACAATATCATGTTGTATTATATTTTGTTTTGTACATTAACCAGCGGGTAAATTACACACAGTCAATTTCATTTATTTATTTAAATGGGAAGCATACAGGTCTTTATCCTTATAAATGTATATACAATAAATTATCATATTCCAATTAAGTTTCCACATATATCATAAAACATACAATGTCAAGCGTGTTATTTGATATCATTCTATTTAAACTTAAATAATAATAATAATAATTTGTCCCAAGAAAAAAAACAATACAGAATACAACTACAACAACATTAGCAAGAGATTCAGAATAAATTCAAAATGTAAGCTATAATAAGAAAATAAACTAAGAAAATTACAAACACAAAACCATTTAAACACTTATTACTTATGCAATTAAATTGTAATACTTTCACTCTTTGTTTAGATTATTTTCTTATTAAGTGATAACAGAAAGTTAAGTATTTTTGAAACAGCAACAAAACATTATCAATTGAGTATTAATCATTAACAATAACATTACAAAATTTTGCTATTAGTAAATGTAAAGAATGCACTTCTTACAGAGTTTAATTACTTAATGTTGAAAGGCAAAAAGGGTAGTAACTAACCAGTCGGGTATTAAAAAATGCCCAACCCACATGCTTTAATGCCATTATGATCCTTTCCTGCACCGAAGGCTTATATTGATTGCAAGGATGCGAACTCACGTTCATCGGCACGGTATCCGTACACGCTGACACGTAGTAATTATAGCTTTATTGTACCTATATTTTCAATTTCGGCGTAGTGAATCGTAATTAGTAATTCCTGCAAATCAGTATGACGTGGCGTCCCAATTGGAATTTGTCACAGATAATGGCAGTTGCTTTTGGTTTACGCCATACTTTCCAGCAGTTACTACGTAGTCGATGCACCATTTTTTCTTTATTAACGTAGTGTTTAAAACCCAGGTTTTTACAGACTTCCTTATCGCAAACGCATTACCCGGCCTCAGGTCAAAGTCGTGAGGGGCATGTGGTTACTCATCGGGCGCTAATCACCCAACACTACGCACTAAAACGCATCACGGCGATACTTCAAACTCCCGTCTTGCCAGAGTCCAGGGACAGCTCTCGCAATTTTTCTAGGACACGCAGTCGATTCGCCAAGAAACTATAAAATAATAATTGAGGTAATAGTATTCTAAGTGAACTAACAAACAACGCGGTTGTAGCAAGTTCCAGCCCGTGTCGTCCAAGCGAAACGACAAATGTCCGTGGGGTTTTAGTGGGTATTCTACTATCTACAATCCAGTACTATCGCGATAGATACTATATAAATACTTTGTATGGAGGCAATTTTCTTACGCCTTATGGCATAAAATCATCAACAATGGTAAACGCAAACATACATGCAAGATGCACTACAAAAACGTGGAAGTCCCAATAATCTTCTAAAAACGTTTATTGTATTAAACACGTGAAGCATTTATGCAACCAGAATTCATTATATAATGCTTATTCACATACCAGTTTCATTATACGAAAATTTGGTTAGTTAACTAGTATTATTCTCCAAAAAACTCACATATCAAATTTTAGTCTTACAACTGACAACGGCAAAATGGAGTCATGCAGTAAAATACAATATAGTAGGTACAACTCAATTTTAGTATAGTTGTAAACGTTAGGACTATAGGTTGCATTAGAAGAAGTGCGGAAGCTGTTCTGGTCTCTGGCGACAAATTACCAAACGAATCTTGCCACGTGACCCTCTCGTCTTTAGCCTGAGCGCGGGTAATGTGTTGCGCGTTACGATGAGGATAGGAAAGGATCGGATTTTCACGTTATAAAAAAATATGGACTGCAGTAACTAAACAAAATGAAGTCTTTCAAGAAAGTTTAAACTCACTGCTGTAGTCGACTCCATGCTGTTGGACGCGTTTTTAGAATATGTGTCTACCTCTACATGACCTGTATATAATTATTAATCTATAACAGATAAAAATTTAAGTTTACATTCATGTAATAAACTATTCAATACAAATGTATGTACCAGTAGTCGTAATTGAATCAAAATATCCTTAGAAATAATCTTATATGTATGATTCATAGGACCCGTCCGTTATTAAAATAGACAGTTGGATAGAATATTATACTGAGCACGACCGAAATTTGTTCGTTTCATTTGTTTCGGTCCCCGCGGGCTGATATTTGATCTTAGTACTACTAGATACCTATACATAACAGGCTCTATATGTTCAGGAAAAACATCGTTAGCAACTATTTGCACATTTAGAGGAATGTTTTTATATTACTAATTTAAAAGTATTTATGATATCGTTATAAAAAATATTACTTGTTGTTCATAATTAACAATTGATCTATTAAAATAGTGGCTATTAACATACTGCTTCTAATTTACAGTGATAACTTTTAGGGGTTAGAATAAAATAACATTTTTAAAGTTTTGGCTCTTATGAAGTTTTTTTCTGAAAGGGCTCTATATAATCAAAATAACGTAGCAAACTCTCTACAATAAATATTTTTGAAAATTGCAATCGCAGTCTACTTCTATCAATATAGAGGTCACAAGTTTATTTTTTAATTTTGCCTGTCCCTTTGTATCACTATGAAAATATTAGACATTTTTTTTTATTTAAGGTTTATTGTTATGGCCACAATCTCACCTGGTGTTAAGTGATGATGGGGCAATAAGCCTAGTGGAGGGACTGGCTCTCAAGTGCAACTGCCGGAACACACCTACAGGTACTTGGTAGTAGATTTTCAACTTGAAGGTGGTTGCTAGCCAAGCGGGTATTAGCAAAAGTCCTGCCGACCAGGTTATGGTTTAATCAGGGTGTTTTCATTGACCGAAAGCTCTAGCTCATTGTAAGTCGATTCTTACTTACGTCCTTTGATACGGTTTTCGTACACACCACCTGAGCTATCATCACTTCATAAATTCCTTTTTACACCTCTTTATCAGCATAACAAAAATAAAACCTATTTAAAAGGCTTCATTGACTCCTAACACGTATTTAAAATGTTTTATTGATTCTCTATGTTGAAGTAGAATGAATACAGTGTAATTCACATTAATTAAATTGTAGTATATCAATCGCTACTGGGAACATCACAACTTTCTACCAGATATTGATATATTAAACCAACCCCGGACATACGATTTTATCCAACCGAAGAAAAATTTGGTAATACGCCTATTCTATTAATACGCCTAAACCTTGTGTGTTCGAAAATCAACCAGATTGCAATCTAAAATCAAAATAATAATCAAAACTACGACGCGCCCTGGACACTAGACGGTTTAGAAGAATCATTTTTTTAATATGAATTTGGCACCCTCTCATATTGTTCTCGGATCAGGTTTCACGGGCTGCCCACTCCCCTTAATGTGGGCTGCGTTCGCGATATATTTACTGAAAAATATTTGGGATATAATACTCCATACAAACACATCAAATGTCGATGGATGCTCTACTTTCGTGTAAGTAGCAATATTGTGTGTATTATTTATTTAGGATAGAATCTTCAAATAGATACAAATTTCAATTATATAGTGTAAAAAAATAATCTAATATAAGCTGAAAAAGTATAGTCGAAAGTAGATTAAATTTAATGAATAACTTAATATGTATTAACTCACTTTACCTACTTTGTTGTGGTTTAATCAATCAACTGACACGAAAGCCATTTTGAAATTACCATATAGAATTTTTTTCAATTAAAATTAGTAAGTTATGTGTGGATGTTTACGGTTGGGCGGTGACGTCGACTAGGGCGGGCGGCGAGGCACTGACTCGAGGTTTTTGATTTTCAGTCATGTCAGCCAGTCGCTATGCTACCGTCGGGGACGGTACACGTCGCGTCACGCGGTAAAAACGTCTCTCGATAATCGCGCTCGCCTGCCCCTTTGAAGGGGCTAAGAAGATATCTCGGGGACTGATACTGTGATAGTGCTGGTTTAAAAAAGTTAATTACTTTTAAAGTCTTTTAGTGTTTATAAAGTGTTGATTTATGATATAAGTAAGTATGTTTACTGGTTTTTATTTGTTGTTGTTTGGTTTGAGAACTCATAAAGATTCAGTTTTCGTTGATATGTTTGAAAGCAATACTGTTTTGTTACTTCTGTGTAATATTTGAATATAATTTTATACCACAAACAGTTCACTTTATTATTAAATTTAATCGTCACATATAAATAACATTAGTATTTAACCGAGTCGATTTCCTTTTTTACACAAACATGAGTACCTACGTCATTAGTACATACGTATTTATAAGTGTGTTATGTTTGTAAATAGGAAGTCAAAACATTTATTCAATTTTGAAGGTTATGAGTTCAAATGATTAGAACTATTATGTTGTCACAGTAACGTGCTTTCTTATATGTTTTTTCATATTTTATTCTGTTGCTATCTTAAAAATGTAATCGGTATTTTTTTTAAATATTATTTTAGTACTTTAATACGAAATTGTATGTCGGGAGAGTTGTAAAATATTATACGAAAGTATGCTCATTATAAAATTTACTTTACATAACCACAAGTATGCGTATAGAATCCATAACTGTGATAGTTTCATTAGATTCAACATTATGTTAAAATCATAAATGATATCAACTAAAATATTTCTTGGGATAATATTTTAGATGAAAATTAAGACATTGGTATATGGTTTGAATTACACAATATGATTGATCTATTTGGATTTATATCAAATATTATAAAGATTCTACTTTTCTTAGTATATCGATAAATATAGGCGGAATTATTTTCTTTTCTTAATGCTTAAAATGCCTCTTCTGTAAATCCCTATTTCCAACATATATATTCGATAATGTATAAAATTGGTATGTGTTCACCTTCACTCAGGTTTTTGATTTTATTTCGATACCTATATTTGATTAAATTCTGAAGCTCTTTAACAAAGGTTCGGTAATGTAGTTAGAGAGCGTCAACGTAATCTTTATATTTTCTTTGAGACTAACAATGCCTGCGACTTTTTTCCTGTGGAACTAAAATTATTTAATCTCGCGCCGTCATTCAAATTACAGTAACTTTTGAAAGAGTTTTACCGATTTTAATGAAACAAAGACTAAATGTTACTCGAGCATGCGCTGTACGATGTACTTGATGACAGTTTATTATAAACCTTCTTTTTATATGTATAGATTATCACATTTAAATTGAAGTAGCAATGTAAAGAAAATCTCTACAATAGATTTCCATAATGTGAAGTCTAAATCAATTAAGTTAGTCCTCGTTGTCAAGTTTGATTGTATAGCTCTTGAATGTTAAATACATTAGAAAGTCCGTTGCTGATGGAATTATACGAATTATATTACTATTGACAGTTTTTAGATTATCGATAACGTAGTCCACAACAATTTTTCATAGGATTTTAGATTAACTTAATAGAAAAAATATACTACCGAAAGACACACCTATTAAAATTCCTAAAAATTTTAGAGTCAGTCTTCTTCCATTACGGTCTTATTTAAAATCACGTTTATGTTTATCAATATGTCACGACCAAAAAATATCATCCGCGCTGTTTTTGATAATACCCACGGAGGGTATTGAGTTATATTCTGGATTCCATGACGATCCACTGTGTGTCAGCTCTGAAGCACGACTAAAGTTTTGCTGTTTAAGTATGATTGTTAAAAGATGGGTAATTTCACGATTAAATGAAAGGAGCGCTAGATAAGTTGCACAAAAGAAACTAATTCGATTTATCGCGTGTATCAATTTCAATCCTGATGAAAATTTCATATCTTGAAAAACTACCGCCAAATACCAATAGGTGTGTGTCCGTACTTGTACTTGTGAGCCAGTGCCTCCACTAAGCTTTACGTGTACACACTTTGGCCACATCGTCACTTAACAGCCGGTGAGATTGTGGACATTCCGTTAAACCTACAAACAATAAAAGGTGTATGTTTTTATTTATATCCATGTGTTCATCATTAATTATTCCTACGAAATTGTTTTGTTTAACTATTACAAAAATCTCTATCATCTATCGTCACATGATACTTTAAAAGGCATTAAGGGTGAATTACGTTATTTAAAAAAATCAAGCCGAACACGTTTGTGCTTTGTTGTCACTTGGAGGCGCCTACGTCAGGCTATACGTTATGAGTATATTACTTATTGTCAAAAGTAAACATCGATCGAGGTCGGCCGCTAACCATTCCGTCATCACGACAGTTGACATACTGACGATTCACTTCCTTAAGATTCATTACACGACTTTGGAATGTCGGTATTACCTGTTAAATATTTCGTTAATTACTTTTCGAAGTCGTAATTATACTCTATAGTCGTGGATCTATTTAACTTATAAATGAAGTTAATGAAAGAATAGGAATCTGCAGAAATATGCTTATTGTAAGATTAAATTTCATTAAACGATAGAGGTTTAAAATCTATATTCATATTAGAGGGCGGATAAGTTTGTTTGTTTAAACACGCTAATCTTAGGAATTATCGGTAACTTATTTCAAAAAATATTTTTGTTTTACGCTGGTATTAATAGGGGCAAAGCTGTATTGAAAAATATAAATATAATATAATATTAAATAATTTTTGGTTCCACCCGAACGTAGTCGCATACACAGCTATTAAATAATGTAAACATTCTTCATTAATACTCGATAACTTTTTTGTATTATATTAAACCTTTTTTTATCTCATATCAATGAAGTAGTAGCGATGATAGCTCAGTTGGTAGTGTGTACGGACACCGCGTCAATAGACGTTAGGTCGAATCCACTTGCAATGAGCTTGAGCTTTTGGTAAAGGAAAACATCGTGATGAAAACATAGCATAGTAGTAGGGCCATTTATAATGCCGTCCTGGTTAGCTACCACCCTCAAGTTAAAAATCTATCACCAAATACCTATAGGTGTGTTGCCGCAGTACTACTTGAGGACTAGCCCTTCCATCAGGCATAGCGTGCCCACCGTCTTGGGCCACATCGTTACTTAACATTAAGTTTGATTGCGGCCTAAACCTGAACTATAAAAAATGGCAGAATTACGGTACCTACAAATATTAAACGATAATAAAGTTTAATAATGTTCAAGTAGGCAAAAGATTCATGAATGTAAATAATGAAATCTATCGTAAAATTTATCTGGATGTACAAATACGCGCTGTAGTGTTTGTTTGGCGAGCGTTTGTATGTACATACATATATACGTTTTTGGTACGATTATCTCGAAACTCGTGATGTTTATTTATCTATATTTTACGGATTGCAGTATGGCAGAGTTCAAGGATTGTATTTTATCTAAAGGACTTTAAATCTCTCTCACAATGGGCCATTGTCTCCGGTTCACGAGATTCGTAATACGATGTATGTTTATTTTATCATTGCCTTTAATCTTTTATTTATGTACATAACTGTTATATTTTTATGGTAAGTACATTCACGTCAGCAGGTGACGTCATACTCAAGTGTTGAACACTTTAGGCCGTAGGATTATCGGAGTGCGCTACCGTAGTTGATCGTGTTACGTACTGGAACCAGTCAATTGATAATAAGGACAATGACAGAGTAATTTCGCTTTATAGGACAAGACTTATTTATCTTCACTGAGAAAACGAGGTGGTAGGTATAAAACAACAACGTATGACAAAAATAACATCAGGACATGCATTTATGATTCTGTTATCGATTTTCGTACAGGTATTGTATTATGACTAACTAGATGCGCTCGCGATTTCATTTGCGTGGAACTAAAAATAATTATTTCCAGTTTTTGTAATTTTTCGATACAGTTTTGGTCCTATTGGCGGTAGCGTGATGGTATATATTTTAGAGGCCGCCTCGATATTTGTTTTAACAAATATAAAAATATTTTTTGAATTCCGCCTGGTAGTTCTTGTGATTAGCGCTTTTAAACGAACAAACAAACTTTTCCGCTTTATGATGTTATATCACAACCCGCATATTGAAGTAAGGTACAACATTGTGGTATTATATATTGTGTTCCAATTTCAGGTATGACTTTAAAGGTAGATGTAGGAAAGTTGAAAGTTTGTAGAATGTACTTGCAGTTTCACTGTATTAGGGAAATGTGTCCATTAAACATATTCCTTCCACTGGAAAAGGTCGGTGTATCGGGCGCCCAGCAATGACGCTTACTGGTTGGAATTATTATTACATATATGATTGTGGTTTAATTTGAGACTAATTGTAACTAATTAGTTTAACATGAAATAAACTGAGTTACAGTTTAATACTTGACTAAATCATTAAAAAAATACTTAAACTTCAAATGTTTTTTATTCGTTAATGTGATCCATATGATGCTTGATTGTGATTAGTTGTACTTTATGAATATAGTGATGAATTTAGTGATAAATTTAGTAAACCTATAATTGGTTCGCATATCATAATTGGACATTGTAAAGGATGTTAGTGAATATATAATATGAGCACGGTTGGGGCTGTCTTTGTAAATAAATAAATAAGAAATCAATAATCACTTGTACTTACTCAATGTTATGTGTAATCCATGCCACTATTTAATATATAAAGTAGAAATGTGTAAGTACGTTTTTTTTAATATATGACCACTTCGAAATGACTGGAAAGTGATACATTATCTATATATAAGTCTAGCTGTGTTCGCGACTTCGCTCGCATAGAATTAAATATAATTTGATATTTTTGCCCGTTTTTGTAAAAAAATTCAATATAGACTTGCTCCTATTGCTCATAACGTAGTGTTTAATTAGCTTAACTTCCTTATTCATTGTTCTATCAAATACAAAACATTTTTTTAACATATGACTGTAGCGCTTTTGAACCAACAAATTTTTCCGCTTTATCATAATATTAATATAGATTAATAGGAGTAGTTAACTTCGTCGCCAAACCTATTTCATCTTACAAGAATTAGTCAGGTAATATTAATATATAAAAAATACGTGGCACGTTGTTTGTCCGCGATGAACTCCTAAACTGCTGAACCGATTTTAATCAAATTTTGCACACTGTGCATTTTGATCCAACTTGAGAGATAGGATACTTTTTATCTCGATAGGTGATCATAATGAGATAGATGTCGCTGTAGTCGATGTGATTAATTATTCGAGAAGATAGAACAAGGTTTGCCAGGTCAGCTAGTAGGTTATATGTAATAAATTAACATTATTCTTATAATCAAGATAATCATAAATATTTTACAATCTGAATACGTAACCCAACAGGTAGTGCTGAGTTCTAACACAATGTGTGATAAGCGGTCTCATCAGCGCCTGTTATCATAGTGATAAATAATGATAACGAGCCGTAGAGCACTTAGTCGGTTCTTATCGCGGGTCAGGAGTGATCTTAATAGTTGTCAGGTAATTTTTGACGTGCAGTTAAAAGGGATGATTTTCAATAATATGTATTCGTATTCTCTATTTATGAATTACTTATTATATAATAGTTTTTTTTATATCACTCCAAATCCGTTTATAATATGGGACTTTGATATTTGCTTGGGCGTCGGGGAAGGTAGTTTGTTTGTTACTTTCCAATTTTATAACAAGACGAGGCTTTGAGAAATTGGATGAAATTAAGTTAACCTTTTTTTAAAGAATACAGGATTATTATTTTTGTTAATGCAGATTTTTTCTGTAATTAAGGCCACTGGATATACATAGTTTACACTAAGCTTCGCATTATTTCTCGAATATTCAAATAAGGTTCTAACAAGAAGGTAGCTTTCTTAATAAAAATGTAAGTTGTAAATTAAACTTATTAAAATATATCTAATTAGACATCATGACGAGTTTAGCGATTTCAATTCATTAGAATATAAAGTAGTTGCGTTATGAACTGGTGGAGCTCAGTTAAGAGTTATAAATATGAAAGTTGGAAAACATAATTTTGTTCGAAATATTTCTTCGTAAATTTCATTTATTGCGTTTTCGTTAAAACTGTTCCTGATACTAAAACCAAATTTTAACAATATTTTTTTTGCCTCTATTAGTAACGATGTTTACATATATTATTTTTAATATAAGTATAGGTACGTATGTGACTGCAATCACGAAATCGAATTCCTCATCCACGTCATACACTTAACCAGACCGCTGGAGTTTGAATAGGTAAACATAATGGCTTACCTAAATGTCAGTTGTTTGATATGAGTGAAGTCCGACAAGGGTTTTTGTTTCTTCAGACAGAATAATATGGGACTTTACATGTCCTGATATGAAATATAATTTTCCATATTCGTTTTTAGTAATGTTCATTTATTATTCATATAACGATTTTCTATTTTCGAAACTGTATTTTCGTAACCGAAAATAGAATACCTATATCTGAAATAAAAATTGTATTCAATATGTTTCTAATAATATCGTAAGCAAGCTCAGTTGGATGATACACTATCAAATACCTAAATTGTCAAAATTGATACTATTCATTTATTTTAGGTAGTTAAAGATACCTATAATAAATTTGAAAATATATATGCAAATAGTACCTACTTTCTTCTTACTTACTTCTATATACATTTTTATATTATATTATTCCAGTCTCAAATATTTGAAATAACATCGTATCCATATCCATAGGTACCAAACACCGTTTAATAAATCTTAAAGTATCTAGATTCAAAATCTCGTATCCGTAAATGATTTTACATTAAATAAACACATATCAAAAATTATTTCAAAATCCAGTGATATTAAAGTAATTGATGTTAAGAAGAACCGACAAGAAACTCGATCTGGTTATATGTATATTTTGTGTTAGTTTTTTTTTTAATACGAATTTAAATCCATTTACAATACGTTTAGCGCATGCACATTGAGGGTTGTCAATTCCCGATATCACCATCGTTCACATATTGATCTACTCTGTAATAGACCTTTGACATTAAGACCCGCTTGACATGATGCTTAAACCTACTATTCGACGAATCAGTAATGTGTTTTGGGACTTTGTTATAAAACCTAACACTATTACCTAAAAAACTATCTACCTCAACTGCTGTCCCCCACAGCAAAATACCATAAGACTAAGCTATGAAAGTAATCAAAGGAAACCAACCTAGTAGTGGCAACATCTGTCAGCTGCAGAATTTTACGAACAGAGAATGCAATAAAACTTAGTCTTTCCACCAATTTTTTTATGTGAGGACCCCATTGTATTTTTGAAGCAAGCATAATACCCAAGAACACAGTAGTACTAACTAAGCCTCATAATTACCTTCGATCTTGATTCTAAAGTCAGCTCGAGGAACATAAGGTAAGTAAGTTTAATACATTTAGTTTTGTCTGCATTTAGCAATAAATTATTTAATGCAAACCAACCAGAAATTTTATTTAAAGGTTTATTTATATACCTAACCTCTGAATTTCTCGCATCCACTTTAAATATAATTGAAATTAGCGGCGGATCATTTATATATATCAGAAACAAAAAGGGCCCTAAGACAGAGCCGGAACGCCAATTCGTGTTACCGATCCCGCAGAGGTTGATTCATGTATGCTAACTTTCTGACATCGATATTTAACGTCAGAGGCTAGAAGGCGACAGAAGCTCCACAAATACCATAGCGTTTTAATTTAAGAATACGGCTTTGGACACACTTTCACAGAACACATCAATTACATCCTGCGATTACTCCCAGGCTTGCAATATTTGACTTATGAGCGTTGCACCAGCGTCAGTATTAGATTTAGATTTCATAAAACCAAAATGTAGACAAACAGAAACTTATGCAGTTTCAAATATTCTAATAACTTCTTGAGCATAATCTTTTCGAAGATTTTACTCTAACGTCGGTAGCACAGAAATAGGTCTGTAGGTTCCAAGATTACTTCTGCAGCCTGATTTAAACAAAGGAACCACTTTGTTTATTTTCATTAAATTCGGTAAGATTCCTTTTGTTTTACACTGAATAAATATGTAAGCCAAATGTGATAAAATATTGACAATCAGGGTCTTTACTACAGTTGCCGACATTCCCCATATGTCTTCGGTGTGTTAAGAAAAGCGAATAACTTTAGATGTGTATTGCAATATCATAAGAACATTTTCTACTTCCTTCTACGCAATATATTTTATTTTGCATGGTGGTAGGGCTTTATATAACGCCTGCCTGGGTAGCTACCACCTTCAAGTTGAAAATTTTCCGCTTATTACTAAAGGTATGTTCTGGTAGTTGCACCTGAGAGCCAGTCCCTCCACAGGTTTAACGTGCCCACCATCTAGGGCCTCATCGTCACTTAACATCATGTAAGATTGTAGACATAACGCTAAAACTTATAAACTATTAAAAATCTTCTCTTTCACGTAACAAAATGTTTCTAGATTTGAGGCGACCTTGATACGGCACTCTCGATCGTTGTCTAGTTATTGAATGTAATAAGTTTAAAAATGTATAGATCGTATTTTACTACATTCGTTTTGGTTCCAGAGAAGCAAGGATGCTTTACAGGTTGGTTGTGTGTGGGATATAAGACCAAAAAAACAGGAAACGCTATCATATTAATATTATAAATGCGAAAGTGAGTTCGTTTATTTGTTTGTTACGCTTTCCCGCCTAAACAGCAGAATAGTTGTGATGAATTTTGATATATAGATAGATGGGAACCTGGATTCCGTGATAGGCTATTTTTTTCTTGATAAACTTCTAGTAAATGGAGTAAAAGAGGGTTTCACTTTGTATGAAACTTTTTATTGCATCATCCAATTTGTTTCACAAAATCTATACTAACGAGAGCAAAGCCGCACGTAAAATCTAGTATAAAATAAAGAGAAAAGTAATTTAGTTAACAGAAAACGATAATGAAACGTCTATAATGTTTCTATATCGGTTGTTACGAATCTCGGCCATTCAAACTTCGTATACGAGTGTACTTTGATATGAGTGTATCAATTTTAAGAACGACCGTATTTATGATTAATGTGTTTTTTATTCTTGTTACACTGTGGTTAATGTGTTTAATGCTGTTGCTCGGTTCGTAGGTACTATAAATAAACTGATGTTATGAAACTAAGATGTTATGCAAAACATTTAGTCTGCGTTTTCTGCTGACCTAAACGTGCGTTCGCTGATTCACTTTAGCATTTGTTTATTTTATGAAACCTTCCAGAACGACGCGATAATGGTTCATTGCGTAATGCGTACGAACGGTGCATCCATGGATGTGAGTTTGAATTCTCGCAATGAACCTGAGCTTTCAGTGAAGGAAAACATCGTGATGAAACCATAGCATAGTAATAGTGTTTTTTTTTCTATGACCTTCAAGTTTAAAATCTGACACCAGATACTTAAGGTATGTTATGCTGCTTGTATTTGAGAGACAATTCCTCCATTAGGCTTAACGTGTTCACTACGTCGTAATTTAACACCAGGAAGTTTGTGACCCTAACGCTATGTCTATAGACATTTAAAAAGGAATCTGTTTTTTTCAATTACTAATAATGTCAGGGTATTCGTACTACATTATATGTTTAATTAGCACACAATTTTATCTTATTTCAAATAGGAGTGGAAGGGAGTTGATTCTAAAGTGCAGGTACTGAAACACACCCATAATATGTTCTTGCCTTGATTGTAGATTTTCTGTTTGAGGGTGCTAGCATGATAAGAGGGCATTGAAATACGCCTTAAACATAATACTACAGTTTTATCACGGTGTTTTCTTTCATCAGAAACTAACTAGTAGAATTCAAATCTAAGTGAACTGCTGTCTAATTCTAACACACTTGTAGAGGTGTAATAAACCGTATGTACTCGATACTGAGTAACAGGTACACCATCTAGTACAGAGTATCGAAACGTTACTCACGAACGCATTTCTTTACTCGCATGTTTTCGCACTGAATATATGAGTAGTATGAAACCGCTCACAGCTTTGTTATTCTATGCAAAGAGCGAATGATGCGATGTCAACGTCATACCGTATGCAACACGACTCGATGCAATGCTTTTAGTTAGGTATCTTAAGTAACGAGTACTGATTCTTAAAGTATTGAATACATACGGGCACGCCATTTTTTTTACTATTACACCTCTACATGCTACTAATGAACCATCATCACTTTCAATTCGATTCAATATAAGTTAAATGAGTGAACAAATATACAGATACTAGCTGGAGCCCCGTAATACAGAGACATAGATGATACGGGTGACATAAATACATACAAATAAATGTTACATATAATATTGTCTATCCTGAAGACTACACTTGTGTGTAATGTAAACGTATTCTATATTATTATGTAACTTCTAGCTTACGGGACCGTCACGTGTTTCCTCACGTCTAGAATAAGAAATGTAAAGTGGTATGTCGAAGCAATGCTTTTGTGTTTTGACACGTTTTATATTCCGTGCATCGCGCCGCACACTGCGAGAATCAGTTGCCGTGGCAAACCATACAATAAAATGTTGATGACTAAGTAAAATTATTGAAGTGAGACTGCTTTAGACGCGTTTTGCGTTCGTTTTGAACAATGCACTGTCCGGGTCGGTGACACTGAATAGGGTCTACTTGGCCCTAGTTGTTATCAGTAAGTTATTAAGTTTCTACTTCTATTGGAGACCTTCGATAACTGTCTAGTTTTTTTTTAAGTTAGGTACTATAGTATTAATCCATTAAAAAAATATATAAAAACACATATAGGTAAATAAACAGTTACAGATATATTTCTTCAGTCCAGCTGAAGTTAGAATGGAGTTTATTTCCTTCAATAGGTTTAGTGTCTTTATCATCTTTGGCTACTTCGTTATGATACTTCAGGCGAGATTGTAACCAGATACTAAATTTATTTTATCTATACATATACTCTAACTGTATACATTAAAACTGTAACAGAACCAAATTTGTACACTTTGTTTTTAGTTATAGTTAGGACGTTCTTTGTTATTGATATAGAGGGTCAATAAGATTTTTTTTTGTATCTGTGATTTATCTCTTATAGATTTTATATGTAGCTTCGCTCACGTTAATTTTGATTTTGTTAAACAAATAGAACGACGCAATAAAAAGTTCCATACAAAGTTTGTCCCTCTCTTTAACCTTAGCAAAAAAAAAAATTGCCTATCTTCGTCTCCAGGGTCCCATCTATCCCTATACCAAAATCAATCACATTCAATTAAGTAGTTTAGGCGTGAAAGCGTAACAAACAAAATCACTTTCACATTTATAATATTAGTATAGTATAGATACGCGAATTACGCTGAAACTACTAGAGGACTGATATTTAAGATTGTGAT
Organism: Actias luna; assembly: GCA_039707435.1. Taxonomy (NCBI): domain Eukaryota; kingdom Metazoa; phylum Arthropoda; class Insecta; order Lepidoptera; family Saturniidae; genus Actias; species Actias luna. The sequence continues at coordinate 5,696,048 of JAZHAC010000006.1, read as the reverse complement.
AAATATTATCGATCAACATATAGTATATACTTTTTATTTATTTATTCGTTGGTTTACAATTATTGTTACATCGACTTATTCTATTTATTAAAACATTGCCTACTATGTACAATATCTTAAGTAAACGGAGCATGCATAATATAGTAATATTAATGAAAAGTGAAGGCATTTTATGTTAAGTGTAAACTAAGTTTAATATAAAAAAATACAACTTAACAATTCAAAGACCTGATTAAATATTTAAATTTTGTTCATTTTATACTATAATATAAACCTACAAGGTATCTCTTTTTAATCTTTAAACTTTGCATGTACGTTTTACACTTATTATTAAGAAAATAATAAATTGTCATTCATATTCAAACTTGTTGCAATAAAACTAACAACTGCATCTATTAAGGCACACCTACAAGCGTTAAAATCTCTGGAATGATCAAATTTTTATTGATGTGATTAATACAAACGACAGGAAAAAATAATATTGCCGAAAATGACTTAAGAACTTGTCTTTAGAAAATATGTTAGAAAATAAATTTGCCTAATAATTTATTACACACATGTATACAGAGAAATAGTAACAATATTATTATATACATGAAGACGCGAGTGTTTACTTATAAATATGTTGAATACTCCCGCGTTTCTTCATTTGATTTTATTATAGGTAGGTTGCATTACCTCTCGTTCATAGTTTAACATTCCAATTTGTTCTACAAAAGTATTGGTACGAGATTACAATTGTTAATGTAGCACTCATTATAATAGTAATTGTCTCGACAGACGTCACGAAGTGCCGTGGGTTCGACTTCCGCACAGGGCAGTTATTTGTGTAATAAAAAAAGAGTTTTGGAAATTGAGTTAGGTTATTACTCTGTGCTTATACAATCCTTGTCACTTGATATTTTTGAAGTGGCCTACATGGCCAGATGTCAAAATAAAAGAGTGAAAAGTAAATACTAGAATAAAATTGTGCTTTTATTAAACCACAATGCAAGTGAAACTTTTACATCAATCCACTGAGCAAACACACACAAATACAGCGGCGCAGTTGTATGAATGAGAAAGAATATAAATACTACACGGTCAGCTGATGCGTGCCATGGATGCTGCCATATTGACCTTAGCAGCTATGCCGAGAACCTTTTACTTTACCCCTACTCCGCGGCCTGCTGTAATACCGACATGCGATAGATAGACGAAAACATTCGAGGCGATGGAATAAAAGTTTCACTTTAACAAGTACAGGGTAAAATGTATCCCTGATATTTGATACAATCTTTATTAACTCCTTTTTATTTATAAAGGTAGATTACATGAAAGCAGGCATGGCAAAATGGCAGAAAATAAAGTAACAAAAGACACTTTTGAATCAAAACTAACAATCTATAGACTGCTTGCCAACAATATGACTCATAATAAAATAGTTACTAGTAATAAGATATGGCGGCCCGTGAAAAATCATCCACTTGTAAATTTCTGGTTTTATGATATAAGGGCGTATTCAAGTAGCACGTGGGGGTCACTGTCGCCCGAACTGCGTTTTTAATCTTTTAAGTTTTTTTAACAGATTAGAAGTCAAATATGACTGGATAGATGACTTAGTGGTTTAGGCGGTCGGGTCACTGTGTTATTTTTTTATAGGTATTGTGTTATACCCACAACCTCACCTGATGTTATGTGACGATATGACCCGAGATGGTGGACACGCTAAGCCTAGTGTAGAGACTGGCTTTCAAGTGTAACTACCGGAACACACCTATGAGTATTGGGTGGCAGATTTTCAACTTGAGCCTTGCAGTTATCCAGATGGGCGTTAGAATAAGCCCTACCATCATGCTATAGTTTCATCACGATGTTTTTCTTCATCGAAAGCCCAGCCTAATTGCAGGGATTGAACTCATGTCCATGGACGCGGGGTCCGTACACACTATCAACTGTTCTATCATAGCTTCAAAGTATTAGGGTTTGTATCTCACACAGGGTAATTATTAGTGAAATACCTACTCAAATGATCTTTCTAAGCTTTGAAGTACGTTTTCTGTTTTAATTTAATGTTGCCAATTATCTAGTGATGATGTAGTTTTAAAAAACCGAAAATAGGTGTGTATATGTATGAAAAAATGTAGATCCTTAATTGATAAGAATAATGATATATATATTTTTAAGAAGTTTAATTTGTACAAGTTATGAGTCAGAAAATAAAATTCTAAATTCGCACCCTTGTTATGACAAACATATTTATGAGCTGTTAGGTAGACGAGACCGTTTCCAACATCTCTTATTATTTATAAAGCTTTGATAAAATTCTTCTCAGTTACGCAATTATAGACGGATGCTAGCATGAAATGTCCCGTTTGTATTCGGCAGCCCGAGATAATAAATAAAACCGTCCGTGTTGCGTCGTCGTAATCTTCTAATTACAAAGTGGCGAGATAATCTAAAGCTATAAAGTAGGAAAATAACAAATCTCGCAAATTGGCCGTTCCAGTGAAGCGCTAATAAAAGGAGGTATGAAAAAAAGTATTTGATAATAATTGAAATAAAACTAATTTAAACGGATTTTATCGCGGTTATTTATTAAATTTTGATCCCGACGTTTCGAAAGCTTTTCAGCCTTCGAAGGCTGAAAAGCTTTCGAAACGTCGGGATCAAAATTTAATAAATAACCGCGATAAAATCCGTTTAAATTAGTTTTATTTCAATGAATAATATTCGCGTAAACCTAAGAAATCATTATTTGATAATAAATCAACGGGTTGTAGGGTACCGGTTGAACAGATGGGCGATGTCAGTTTGCGCGTTCAATTATTCATCGCTTTACGTTTTAGTTGTTGGCATGCGATTAAATTATCCGCGTAAGAATCGTTTGTTTTCGTTCTTTTTTTCTTTTGTAGATTTTCATGACAAATTAGGTTTTTAATTAGGTACTTTTTTTTCTGGGTTTACTTATAATTCTCTATCAGTTATCGTGACATAGTAGTAGGAAGTCTTCTTGTTCGACTGAGAGTTTGTTTATTGAGGAAATTTTATTTAATGTTTATACTTGCCAGTTTTGTGTCTGAATGGTTGATACCTATACATTTATAGTATACCACATATGTAGTTACCACCACATATTACAAGATATGCTGTGACATTAAGTGACCGTGTGTGACCTTGTACAAACAAATTAATTTATTTCTAACCATAGCCGCGACTTCGGTCCCAAACACTTGTTTTTTTTTTCGTATAGTGTTACGAATTATTTTTTAATTTTGCGAGCATTATCCTAAGTGCAACTGTTACTGTTACTGTGCCGTGTGGTGCCGGCTGAGTAGAATAGCTCCACCCCACATCTTCCTGTCAGTACTGTAAAAGGCAATTAAGGGAGTGTGAGATAGAACTGATCCCTTGTAACTTTCTCATCGTGGTACTGTACCATCTGTCTGAGTCTTTTTCCGGTCGTAACGGTCGCCGTTCCTCTAGGTCCACAAGGACAATGACGAGTATGTGCACATGTGTATTGCGCGTACACTTGTGCACCTAAATATATCCTGCCGTTACTAGACTCCGAGTAAGCAAAAGTACTGTAGCTTTTGGTCGCCGTGGCCGAAATCGACCAGAATAATCATCATCACTATTACTGTCTTTGCACAAATTTTGAAACTCCATCGCACTGTAATAATTACAATAATTTATCGTATTGGATGTTTAATAATATATAGGCACCTAATGGATAACAGATTATATGACTCGATAGATTTTTTACCAAAGTAACAAATTTTCAAAGGCAAGAAAAAAATCACTAATATAGCATTTGGACTTTGTTATATGCCATTAAATAGTTTCCGACGCTGCTTTAAATATCTTGTACGCTATTATTTTAAACATTCTAATTACCTACATAAAGAGTCGAAACATAACTTTCATAACTTTAACATAATTTTGAGTTAAATTGTTAGTTTACTGAGAAAGTTGCATTAAAATCTATCAAAAATTAATTTACAAAACAAAAATTAACTTTTCGCACGTATCCCTAATAATCCTTTTTATTTCATAGAATTAAAAGTATCGTATGTATTAATCTATAATCTTAGCTATCGTCGTGTCCAAATTTCATTAAAGTCTATCCAACGGTTTTATGTTTAAAATTTAAGTATTAGATATAAGAATAATTTATTGTATATACTAGAGATACTAGAATATAAGATATTAACTAATTAAAACGAATTTGACGTACGAGACAACCATACGATATTTAAAAACCTTCGTGGATTATAAATTCAGTACGTGTCGTCCAATTATGTCGAAATTTGTTTAAACATTTGACAGTAACATCTTATTATGATTATTCTGCGATTTGGCACTAAGATACTTTCTATTTTTTTTGTAGTTAAGGTTTAGCGTTATGGCCATAATATCACCTGATCTTAAGTGACGATATGGCCCAAGTTGGTAAGCACACTAAACCTGTGGAAGTACTGGCTTTCAAGTGCAGCTGCCGGAACACACCTATTAGTATTTGGCGGCAGATTTTCAACTTGAGAGTGGTGCTAGCCAGGAGGGCATTAGAAAAAGCCCTACAACCATGCTATGGCTTCCTTACGATGTTTTCCTTCACCGAAAGCTCAAGCCTATTGTAGGTGATTGGATTCGAACTCACGTTCTTGGATGCAAAGTCGTACACTACCACTGAGCTATCATCGCTTCAAAAATACAGTTATAAAAGTACAGTTACAAACAGTTACAGTATCAGTTACAGTTAATAAAGTATCATACTTTAGTGCTCTAGCGGCTGTTGTTTATTGCGCAGACTAGGGATGTTACGGAGCTTCGACCGATTCCGAAAGGTCAGAACTTCCGTTTGCTTTACACCTCGGATTACGACTTCGGCTTCGACACTTTTGAATCGGAGGTTATAACGGAGATCGTAACACAACAAATACCTGCGGTTAAAATAAGTTCGTACAAAATTGAATTTGTAACTCTGAGAATTGCTTGATTTTTCAAAGGATTTTATGGATGATACCAAATTTCGTCACTTGTTACATTTCCTAGTATCGAGTATTTTTAATATATAATATGTAATTTATTTATTTGACACATTCGTCTTTTTGTCTACCTACGTTTCGCATCCAACTCCGACTCCGCCTTTGACTTCGACTCCGATAAAGCAGATTATAAACCTCTGGTTCCGACTCTGACTCCAATATACCCACTACCGTTACATCCCTAGCACAGGCCTTATTTTGTCTTAGCGTGTTATATTTTTTTAATAGATTTTTTTAAATAAAACGTCGCATAACTTGAATCTAATTGTAATCAATTACTATTTTGTAATATTATAAAATTAATTTTTCATCAACTTACCCTTTTCATAAGAACTTTTATTTAATATTTTAATAGATATATGGTTACTATACTATGTATTTTATAGAAAAAGTATTGTTGTTTTTTTGGGTTTAATCTTACACCAAGACCGGGTATTTCTATTATTGAAGTGAAACGTACTTTCACGGTGGCTTTGAAATGCTGATCTGCAACTTTTTTGTGTGACGCTTGTTCGGGTAAAGTTGGTTTATGGCGACTAAAAGAGCGAGAGAGATATAGTGAATTTTTACTTATGTCGTATGATCTTAAGCACACTGTTGTTTTTTATTGCAGTACAGCAAAGTAACTACTATATCTTAAGTAATCATATCTACTATATTTCAGAAATAATGGCGACTTAAAATATTTAATATTAGAGTGGACGTTACTTTGCACTTCCGTCTGGGATTAATTGGCGGTTGCAATTTTCTGGCATCGGTTAAAAATGTGGTTATGTGGCACAATCGTGTTTCTATCCGTCAAGACGTGTTTCTATCCGTCACGGAGCATCTTCAGATCGATGTTCAAACTTCCGGTGCGAACAGGCAAGTCTAACCACAATGTCAACCGATGACAGATGAGGCAATGGCCAATTATGCTTTAAGTGGATGTGCAATTTTCTTTCATTTCATCAATCAAAAATTACAGGAGTTCGACAGTCGGTTTACAAGTTTCGGCAATGGTATATACACTTACTAATCCTCACTCGCAACTGTCTAAAAGAGAAACAATATGATTGATTTATCATGATATACTTGTTGGTGATGACCCAGGTACCTAATGATACCTAAAGTCCATTTGATCGCTGGATGTGCGCCATCTAATCGCAATCATGCGACACGAATGAGGGTGACACTCAGCTGTATGTTACACCCTTTCCTTAATTAAGAATCACGCATCGTGTTATGTTCAGTTTATGTTTCAGCCATAGTGTACTAAGAATGGTCTTAATTTATCAATTTACTGCCGACCATTTGCGACTTTTGCTGTCGCTTTACTCTTGCTAAGGGTCCGTTCGTTACATACGTCACGCAAAATTTAACTTTTTTGATCCTCTGCCCCTTCGTCAAGTTTTCTGCGATCCCCCATCAATATTACGTTACCAATGATATACGTACATGATATAAGAGAAATTATAATAGTAGTACATACATTACAACATTTTTATGTATTTAAAACTTTAATAAATAAGTAAATATATGTAATGACATGTAAAATTTACAAAATTGTTTTATGAGCTGTGAACGCCGCGTTTTCATGTCACATTTTGTCACAGTATGCGACGGCCCTTCTCCGCATAAGTGTGAACGTATTTCATGAACTCCTAAATACTTAATTAGCGGACCGGTGTACGTTGAGTGCGTTTTATTCAGACATCATTATTTTGTTTCATCATTTAGCTCAAGTTTAACCACAAGTCAACAAGTGTATTATAATAGCTTATCGTGGATATGGCTCACATAGGTTTTGTGGTTTACATTCAACCCAACAATTGTTCATATTTTTAACATCTATATTTGTATGTTATTGTATGTATTATGAATATATTTTTGTATGTATTATGAATATATTTTTGTATGTTATCTGTTTATATTTTATTATATTTGTTCTATTAGTTATTATTAATAGTTCTATTCAATAATATTTTTAAAAAATAATACTTAAGCATGTGTCAGTACTCAGTCAACTATTTTGTGTTTGGTTTATTGAGGTTCAATCAAAGTCAGAAGTAAATATTCATCCGGGGTAGCGTGTTTAAATGCTACGAAAGTTGACATGAAACCTAGAATGCGATTTTAAAGTGATTTTAGCCGCATTACATTTATATAGTGGGTTGTGTTTTAAGGAAATAATATATACGATTTGGAACTTTATGGTACTGTTCACTATAGCAGAGAAATCATTGTTAAGCCTTGAAGCTTATGCACGGTCTCATTTCTGAAGAGTTTTCTTGCGCAAGACCATATCTAGATGTCTATAAATTGTCTTCTGATATTAACCCAAATTATTACACTGTGGATGTTTGGAATTGTTCAAGAGGGGTGTGTATAGATTTGTTAATAAACGGCAACTCACTGTGTTTATCATCAGACGTACAGCACGTTTGTTAGCAAACATAGTGTTAAAATACGATCAAGGAGTTTTATGGTTAACTTCTAGTGTCTAGATTATAATATAGATATTAAGCCGAGTAGTCTCGTAACCACGGCCTGTGTAACAAGACCGAAACCTCGAGCATTTATTAAAAAATAAGTCGCGTTTTAGACCAGCATTTAATATCTATATTATAATTGTAGTTTTTAGGTTCGGGTGAAAATATAATCTTTAATTAGATAATGTATTAATTTCTATTTAGGTATATGTTTTTTTAATAACCAACGACTTATGCACGTAGATAAAACTTTATTGAAAATAATAATAGTTGCATACATAAGGCTAGAGAGAGGAACAGTCGAAGTAAGAGGTAAAACTCATTGTAACATCTAAAATATACGCACGTCATCTGTTAGGTAAAAATTTGGTTTGAACGTCCGTTAGACGTTTCTCGACATTGTCCTTTAAGGTGTACTGTTGTAACAATTTAGGGGCCATTCATAAAATACGTTCGGTCTTATTTGGGGAGGATGTTGTGTCGCATACTGTTACAAAATGTGAAATGGGGAACGAGGATGTCTAAGAATAAGTGACGTTCGAAGTTAATAAAACAATTTTGTAAATTTTTAATTTTACATTTTATTACATCACACATTAATATTATATTATTAATTTATTAAAGTTTTATTATTGCGAGCAATAAATATTTAAAGATATTGCAATTTGTGTACTATTATTAATCGCTATTCTTATATCATGTAGGGGGAGTGGGGTCCAATCATTTGTGACGTAACATAGGGTTGCAGAAAATGTGACATAGCATGACGAAGGAAGCGGTTTTGGAATGTAAAATTTTGCGTGTCGTATTTTATGAACGGCCCCTACTAAATATTATTTGACCTTTTACAATACCCTTACGTAATGTTATAAATGCGAAATGACTTGGTTCGTCGGTTACGCTGTCACCTCTAAACCGCTGAATTGTTTAAGATAAATTCTGGTATAAAGATAGACGGGAACCTGGAGACGGTGATAGGCACTTTATTCTCGCGAAAATCTAATAGGAAATAGAGTAAAGAGCGGTATACACTTTGTATGAAACTATTTTATGCGTGATTCGATTTGCTTCAAACTTTAGAGAAAACTGGCAGAACCGCGGGTAAAAACTAGTAGACTATATATGGACGTCCGCCTAGAGATGTGTAGAGATTAAAAGTTGACCTGTAAAGCGCAATTGCGTTAAACACTAACGGCAATTTTTTTAACAAGTATTTAGTATGACAACCATCGACAGATATTACGTTGCTGTACATCAAAACAAAAGTTCGTGCTCACGATTTTAATAATAACGTTTACGCAACGATACGACGGCGATATGAAAATGAGATAAATTGCGTCATGCTCACGAAATTTTTATATAAACTTAGATATAATGCGTCATAGTGTCAAAATGGTTGTAGAGACCGTTAAATAAGATATTGCATACATAGAAAAGTATTTTTCTTCACTCTCAGGTATGCCAGTGTGGTCTTCTCTGTCTCCTCCTGAAGGGGAGTGATAAGGATACAGATCACGGCTTGGCCTTCCTCAGTGCTTTCTTATCGGCTCATAACCATGAGCCGATCTTGGGGGTATTCATTCATGGTTATTTGGCTTTCTCATACTTCGGAAGGGGGTTTCAACTTTGAAAGAGTTTCAACCTCTGGCCGCTTTTCCTTTCAGTTGAATTTGAGTGGTTTCTTAACACGTGCGATATCAAAATATTTATTTATTGTAAGAACCCAAATAAAATGCAAAAGTATTTTAACATATTAAAGTAAAATGTAAGAAATTGTAATTATTAATAGCTCTGTGGCAGTGTGTTTGGATATTGCGTCGATTGACATGAGTTTAAATCTTAAGATGAGTTTGAGCTTTCGGTGAAGGAAAATGTAGTTAAGATGTAACGACGTAAGCAACATGGCTATAATACCCCTGTTGTAGCGGCTGTTCATAGGCGACAGTAACCATTTATCATCCGATAGGCCGTTTGTCTGCTTGATATATGTAATTATAATATAGAATTAAAAAAGCAACGATAGGGAATATTTTAGTCCCCAGATCGTTAGCAAGCCTTTTAAATTGATAATTTGTCGCCTAGTAAATATAGGTATGTTTCCGTAATAACACTTGAGCGTCAGTTCCTTTATTAGTCTTAGTGTGTCACCGTCTTTATTAACAGCATAATAAGATCAAGTGAGATCAATATGTTAAAAGCATATAATAATGAAAGAAAATCTTATCACAATAATGATAGAATACTCAATTATTGTCTAAATGCATATTGCACCTATAATTTCTAATATAAATAAATTTATTTCTATTCATAATGCGCTAAAGAAAATCCTTAATATAATACGTAATAAAATGATATCCATAAAACACATATACCTGCCTCTTTGAGGGTAATTTAACGAAGTTAAGTAAAAGTCGTTGTGATTGTAATGTTCCGGAAAAAAAACGTACTTATATTCTTTCCGATGATATATTATTACCATTTTATAAATATAACATATTTGTTTTTGTTTAGTAATGTTGGTAAATACAATTAATTATGTGATAGTACTATGAAATCCAATCTTTTATGTTATCCCCTTTAGTCCGTTATAGAAACGTGTTACATAATTTTTTTTTTAATTTTATTATTATTAATCAAATGAAAATTTTAATAAAGCGTTTAGCAGAAATTAAAGCTTTACTAACTTTAATCATTTAACTTTCACAATTAATCATTCTTTGAAGAGTCTAGCCATTGTAAACGCAAGGAGGGTCGCTGCCACCCTTCCCTCTGAGTGTGATTGTACCGAGTATGCTATTCCATTACATACAGTATTACGTGTTACTAGACAAGACTGCAATGACATATACATAATATTAGTGTTTCTTTACTTACTATTTAAACTGCGACCTTCAGTCAACAAAACCTAGTCAGGTTACAGGTTGACAGTTACAGGTCACTGGCTGACTAGGCATTTTATATAGAGCTAATATCTTTGATTTGCTTTTAGCTTTGCTCTTTTTAGTAGTAGCGTGATATTATATAGCCTAAAGCCTTTCTCAATTAGTGTTCTATAAAACAGAAAAATATTTTTTTTAATTTCACTGGTAGTTCCTATGTGTTCAAACAAACAAACTTTTCCGCTTTGTAATATTAATATAGGTCTACAGATTAGTCCTAGTTACAGTTTGGTTTTATGAATATAATAGATAGATGCATAGATAAGAGCAAGTATTTTTTTGCTTTATAAGTCTTAACATTATTGCCACAATCTCACTTAATTTTATGTAACTATGTGGCCGAAGATGGTGGACATGCTAAGTCTAGTGTAAGGACTAACGCTGAGTCATGTATAACTAACAGAACATATCTGTAGGTATTTGGCAGCAGATTTTCAACGTGAGTATACTAAGGGTTCACAAAGCTAGTCAAATTGCTATTAGAAAAAACCCAGTTACGGTTTCATCATGACCCTTATCTTTCACCGAAAGTTCAAACTCATTGCTGCTATTTGAAGTCACGTTCATTACCGCGGTGTCCGTAGACGCTACTACTGAGCTATCAGTTTCAAGATTTATGTATTGTGTAGATAATATACGTTTAATTCAGTTCCGTTTATCTGAATTTTGTAACAAGGTCACTGCTTGATCTTTATAAAATCTTTCATTAAAGTCGAAATTTACTGAAGAATTAATGCTTAATTTTACTACGTAATTAAAAGTTATTATAAATGTGATGTATATTTCTTACGATGTGCGTTAATACAGCTTTAAGACACAATGGTTATAATGGAGCCATTTTCAATTACCTCACGACTGTCGCATCGAGGGACTGTATTCGGGCACTCAGAACGTCACTCCCTCACCTCTTAAGAACCTCGTAAGGTTGATGGGAGTATTCACTTTTCTTTCATACCGCTTACGAAAGTACGTGTGTAGAAATACTTATGCGTAAGCAGCAACGTGTGAAGATTTATCTGAAAAATATGTTATTTACTTAATATAATTCTTAGTGACTAATTTTTTGATTACATTGATTAGTGAAGATCTTCAAAATGTTATTAGATATTTTTAATGGTTACTATTTAAAAAAATCGGAATCTTATATTCTTTTACGTCCGTCTCTCTATCCGTGTGCTTTTTTTTCGAAAACGTATTTCGTTTTAAAGCTTAAACTAATGTCACGCACTAAGTTCTATATTGCCTTAAAAAGTATTGTAAAAGCTTTAAGTGATTTGGATACCGCTTCAATGGACACGCGTTCTAACCCATCTTCAATGAGCCTGAACTTTCGGTACACTTAAACATCGTGATGAAAACATATTCTATGGTTTGTTGTATAATATGGTTATATGTTGGTAAGGGTTTTTCTTATGTCCGCTTGGCTAGCTACCACTCTTAAGACAAAAAATTGTCATCTAATAACTATAGGCGTGCAAAGAGATATAGCACTTCATAGCTAAAATCTCGCACTAAGCACCTGTTATTTAACAATAAATTGGTTAAATTATCTGCAAGGTCTAATAGTAACGGCGATAACCGATATGATGTGTATGAAATTTATTCACTGTAATGCTATCCTGCATGTTTCTCGGCGAGGTTGATCTTGAAAGGCGATGAATTAAAAGAGGTGTGTGTCGCGTTCACGATCGCGGTTATACTCGTCCCATTTGTTTGCATTACAATCATTAACTCATCTGGATTGAAGTGCGGGTCTATCCTTGCGTGATGTTAAATATCTCAATTCTTTCTCTATAAAATAGAACACTAATTTTTGAAATCCGACTGTTAGTTTTTAAGATTGGCGTTTTCAAAGAAACAAACAAACTTTTCCGCTCTGTATTATTAATATAGATACTTTCTTTACATTCAACAGTACGTTACGTGGTAATTATGATGTTATAGATGACTGCCATACTGTATTACCGATTCTTTACATCGTCTGCATTTAATATATAAAGTAGACAGTTATCATTAGTATTCAATAAACGCGACACGCGTTTATATAATGGTACGATCGGAATGAAAATTGTGGACAGTTTTGTAGCGAGCTAATGACATAAGACACATGTAGGCACGTGAAGTAGGTGCACGTTAAAATAAATAGTTTATTGTAATATAATCACATTGTTTGTATTGTATAATGATCATTTGGAAACATTAATAGGAACATATCACTGCTATAAATGTAATACATGATTATGTATGATTGAATCGTCAACTTCCATGCAGGAGTCTCCCCATGCTTTATTTATTAACTTAATGTGAAAATCTGTTTACGGACTTTCATCGCAATGCATAAATGTACTATCCGGGATCAAGCCAAGACGAGAGTAGTGTGTGGCAAAACTGATCAGGTGACAAGCACCATCAAACTATCCACTAAAAACTACCACGACGAAACTTCAGTTAATCTATAAAATTAAGTGACGACCACTGGATTTAATAGAATTTTGTCATTATTTCTAAGAAATTTTAGTGCATATTGTAAGTTCAGGGTACGGTAGGACTGACATGTCCTTTGTGGATCGAAGTCCCTATATAAAAAGAAAAAAATATATGTTCATGTATGACATATAATTACGTACTCATACACAGACCATGACACGTTTTTTTTGTTCTATTTTTTCTGTCCACACGCCTAAAATTGAACTCAAATATTACGTTAAATAATGAGGTAACATCAATTTAAGTTATAGTGAATCATGAATTTATTATTTTTCACTAAATTGCCGTTACATTTTATATACGTTTTATAAGACTTCTAACTTTTAAGATTTTACGTACCTAATGATTTTGTCCGTATCAAATTATACTGTAAACATTAAGAACTCGACAACCAACAATATTAATATTATAATATTACGTGTTAAAATTATCTATAATGGGGTCGTGAAAAAATTATCGGTATTTTCGTTAATTTAACATTGAAATATTACTTTACGACAAGTACGGACGGAATGTAAGAGTAGCCAGTCCATTAGCAGCCGTCGCTGGCCCTTATCAAATAGTTATGATAACAAATAAAAGCTACTGGACCTTCGTAACATGGTTAGACACTTCTCTATAATGTTTCCAATACACATTGATATTTATATATATAAACATTGTACGGTACCCTTGTCAATTTTAGTGAATGATTACAATGAAACAAGATTTTATTAGAAAATAAGATATTTATTTCATTCGCTTAGCGAGACAAAGGTCTCTTCCATAACGATAGATCACTCTCAGAGAACGGTGGGAAAACTTGAAAGCCTTCTATCACGTTGGTAATATAAGGTTCGCACAGATCCATCTTCACCGCATCATTTTTGCGATGTATGGTATGGGGGCGACCAATCGGACGTCGACAAGTCGGGTGACCCAGATAAGTTTTTGCATTTTGATCATTTCTCATTGTTTTCAAGCGGTGTTTCTGTGCGAAAATGATACATTAGCGTTACGAGATTATGTCAAATTTTACTCACATATACGCATGGTAGAAGAACCAATCGGTCCACCTGATTCTGCTTTGTTTATACCTGTAAACAATATATGAATATTCTACTATGCACATACGAATGTATTTCAATAAAACTGAAGTGATGGATCATGGTTAGACGATTTAAATATGATCAACTTTAAAAATAGGTTACATTACACAGATCTCATGACGTGGGTTAACTAAAAAAAATGCTTTTAAACTTTTTATCCGACTTTCTGTTTATCGTAATATACTATATGTTGCGAAATTTGTGATTTGCGAAAAAGACATATTATGGATATATCGAAACATGAAAGCTCACCAGCAGTGAAATACAATGCACGAGGAAGTATTAAATCGTGTCATTTTTGAAAGAAAAAGTCATGCATCGACAGCATCCTGTGTATGTTAAGATATTTTTTCCATTATTCAGTCAATTTATTGTAAAAATCGTTGCTAGTATAATGAAAATACCCCAGTGTTTCGTTGATAGTAAAGGTTATTTTAACACAGTTTTCCGTGTCATATGTTACTACTGATTACGAAGCATCTATAATGGTCATAAATTACACTGAAATTTGTCCTTAAGTTTAAGTAAAACGAAGTAAGTAAATCAATAAGAGTGTAATTATGGTTAAAAAAAATTATATTTGTCAAATTTCTGTATATACTGTACGAAATAAAAGTAAAATGAAATATGGAATTAGTACTGAAGCGAATAATTGAAAATTCAAAAAGGTTGTCAAAAACCTTTACTCGGGAACAATCAGTGATAGATGTGGTAAGTTAAGACAAAAACCATGATAAGAATATAACATAAATTGATTATTAATAAAATAATATTAATGCTTTATGATTCGTTGAAATCAACAATTTCAAAACAATATAACCAATTTGATGAAGGATATATCAATAGTTACAGTGGTATAAATATTGATTTTTATAGTTTTAGTATTATGACTACAATCTCACCTGATGTGAAGTGACGATATGGCCCAAGATGGTGGACACGCTAAGCTTAGTGGAAGAACTGGCTCTCAAGTGTAACTGCCGGAACACAAATAAAGGTATTTTGCGGCAGATTTTCAATTTAAGAGTGGTAGCTAGCCAGACGGGCATTAGAAAAAGCCTACCATGCTAAAGTGCAACATATTTCAATACCTTAGCAACTTTTCGTGCACAATGTCGCATGATTATAAAGTTATGAAGCGATGATAGCTCAGTGGTAGTGTGTACGACTTTGCGTCAATGGACTTGAGTTCGAATCCAATCACCTACAATGAACTTGAGCTTTCAGTGAAGGAAAACATCATGAGGAAACCATAGCATGGTGGTAGAACTTTTTATGATGCCCGTCTGGCTAGCTACCACCCTCAAGTTGAAAATCTGCCGCCAAATATCAATAGATGTGTTCCGGCAATTGCACTTGAGTGCCAGTTTCTCCTAAGGTTTAGCGTGTCTACTACCAACTTGGGCCGTATCGTCACTTAAGATAAGGTGAGATTATGGCCATAACGCTATCCCTTAACTATAAAAAAAAAATATCATTAAGTAGTCAAACACACAGAAAACATGAATTAATCTTAACTGCTCAATGGCTTAATGCAGATTTCACTACGGTTATTCTGAATACTGCAACTGTCATTTCCTAAGATCGGTAAATAGATTGTATATGAAAAGATTTTATGTATCCCTGAATTGTTACTATTTTCTCTTATATCCTCTAGACAATTAATATTCTTGAATAAAAATCATTACTGATATTATTAAATGGGTAATGTATCATCTACAAATATCAGTGTAATTTAAAAGCGATGGATATATTTCTTAGACTTTTCTATGGAGCTTATATGACATTTCAGAATTTGTGATTCTCGAATACCACATGTGAGCATAATAATCAAATATATTACGTAAATTGACATATACATTACACGATATAAGGTAAAATAAATAATGTTTTTAATAAAAATTAAAACAAATACATGACGAAATAAGACACCGCAATTTTTAGAAGTTATTTTTAAAATTGTATATTGATCGTCGCTACTTTTAATTGAGGTTTCACATTAAGGGTATTTAAAAAACTTCCATTAATTTAAGAAAATAAACTTTCCAGACAGCTAAATTATGCATTATTTGTTTATAAGTTAGTTAATCACATTACGGTTTAGAAATCATTCACTATAAAGGCAGTATTTTATATTATATTACATTAATTTTATATTATATTATTATATTATATTAGTATATATATTCACAGTATTATTTTAAAGTATCTATACTTAGATTAACGATAGGCTCCGCTGCGCTGTTGTATCGTAGTGACGGCTTATCATTAATCTAAGTAGTAGAAGTTGTATAGAGAAGTGTTACACCGAAGTTAACTCATAAACTGTATTTATAACTCTACATAGTAATAGAGTTATATACTAATGCACTAGTTTACAGTATACATTTATTGATTAGCCTGCCCTATCTAATAAAAATCATTTCAGCAGCGAAGGAATATTGTATAGTATTTATATCCATCTTAACATGAGTTATTAACATTACAATAATTTGACATTTTAACTGAACCAGATTTGTACTGGGTATTCTTTAGATATATGAAATCGCTATACTCCTACACCGTTTTGTCGATCGCCAATAAAACTTTTACTTTTACTTACGAAATTCCTGAATGGAATAAATGGCACTACGATCGATTTATTAACTACTGGATAGGCCCCTGTTATGGACTACGTCTGCATGAGCAACTAGTATATCCAGAGCTGGAACTTACATCGAATTTGGGATTTTAGTTTGTTTTTAATGAGCTATAAAATATATGTTGTAAAATATTCGAAGCGATGATAGCTCAGTGGTAGCGAGTACAAACGCCGCGTCAAGGAACATAAGTTCGAATCCCTGCAGTGAGCTTGAGCTTTCAGTGAAGGAAAACATCGTGATGAAACCATAGCATGGTGGTAAGGCTTTTTTTAATGCTCGTCTACCTAGTTACCACCCTCAATATGAATATCTGCCGGGAAATACCTAACGGTGTGTTCTGGCTGTTGTACTTGATAGCCAGTCTTTTCACAGGTATAGCGTGTTTACCATCTTGGGTCACATCGTCACTTAACATGAGGTGAGATTGTTTCCTTAACGAAAAAGCCTATAAATCTAGAAAAAAATAAAAATAAAACTACGTCTGATATAAAATTATCACATGAGCTTCTAATTAGAAGCTCAAGTGATTAAAGGCGTATTAATTTGTAGCCATCTAGTACGTTAATTTACGTTATCTTACATTTTAAATAATATACGCGATATTTATTTTATACGATACTTCTTTAAATCAAAATTTTCATTGGATTTATGTTAATTGCATTATCTAAAAATATAGCTCGAAGCAGACACGCCCGTCAAATTAGATCACTCAAAGCGTATCACCGTCGATATAAATTATAATACCTTGTAAAATGTATGTATATATTATATTTTGTTAGCAAAACACAAACTCACGGTAATTTGTCATACTCACTAACAAATACTTAGACGTTATTGTTATAGAGAATAGACTTTGAAGTGCTTGAAAATGTTTTCGAATAATAATGAAAAAATATGATAATTTCGTATGTTCTAGATACTTTTAGAGATACATTAAGCGATCGTCTTAGTCTACGTGGACTAATTAGATTTTATGGCTTTTTATGTGTTCCGTTTTAAAGAACGCTATTGTACTGGTACGAGTAAACCCATTTTGTTTCCTAACGTTATTATATTATTAACTTCTATGGTTCCTAGTCATTGTTATACATGACATATGTATATTCAACAGAACTAGGATTTAACTATTTTTTGTATTTACCATGTTTTGTAGTCACCTCTTAAATTGTAGTGGTATGAACTAACCTGAATCATCGTGATGTCAGTACGTAATTTCTCAGGGCACTCATTGTTTCAATACTTTGGACGTTAGATTTTATCTCAACAATATTTTATTACTCCGTTGCTAGTTTTTACCATGTCATTCATATTCGTATTATGAGAGCCTAAGTCTGCAAGCATTAGATATTCTTAAACAGCAGCTGTGACAGGAAAGGTCGGAGCGAAACAGCCGAGACAAAGACGTTCAAATAGGTGATTGGACCAAAGTTTTGAATAAAATAGTTTTACCTGTCTGCATAGTTCTCTTTCGAGCTGTAAATGAAAATCGTTAAAGGCAACTCATTAAAAGCGATATACAGTGGTGAAACTTAGTACTGAAGCTACCGATAAAACATAAACATTTTACAAAAACACCAAAATTAACATTTCTTTTTCCATAATTTGTTGTAGATTATTTTAATAACATATTATCATGTTTTGTGGACAGTGTTTTAGAAAAGCTTATGATAATGTTAGGATAAGAGTCAGTTGATCGAATATTGCACATATATTCTAGTAAAAGTATAATAAGTAATCAGCCACAAAGTCATTTTAATGGGTTTAGGTAGAAATGGTTTAATTGTTAGTATTACATTAGCTTTTACTTCGCTCACGTTAATATTGATTTTGTTAAATCGGATGACGCAATAAAAGTTTCATACAAAGTTTATTCCTCTCTTTACCCCACTTCCAATACGTTTTTCGCGAGAAAAAGTAACATATTGTCGTCTCCAAGGTGTCATCTATTTCTATATTAAAATTTATCATAATCGATTCAGTAGTTTAGGCGTGAAAGCGTAACAAAGAAATAAACATACTCACTTTCGCATTTATAATATTAGTAAGGCTGAGGATTTGTTTTGCAGCATGAATCTAACCGCTATATACATACGTAATCATTTTGCCGGGTTTAAGTATAAATCAACACTGTTTATTGAACATACGTCTGTAAGCCGACGATCGATTCACGTAAATAATGCATTCATCCGTTTTACAATCGCATATGAGTAGTGCATCGTGCATTACAGACAATAATTATTATTCCTTATCAAATGAATGCTTGTAACATAATGGTTGTCTATTTTTATACTAATCCCATCATATTTTATTTATAAAGTATTAGAAATCCAGTGATCGTGTTATATATTTGGATGGTAATTGTATATTTTTGTGGCAGTATTCTCATTACTCTAAGACTGTTTACATTACTAACGTAAATTCATATCTTTTAGGGTAACGTTTGACAGGAATTGCTTCATGTTTAGTGATGACACGTGTTAACGCCATATATAAATATACATATATTCTACATCCGTAATTTATATTTGTCTATACTCGTCCGTTCTATATAGTCTATGTATTTTATCATCCCTTCCCCCGATCTTAGAAGAACGGATCGCAATCAAGTAACCGCCTTATCGTCGATTCGAACGTAACGTCGCTCGCACACCAAACTTCTTACAGAAGTTACTTTTGATTACAACTGCAATTTATATCAGGACGCTAAACTGTTCAAATTGTAGAACGTTTAAAACTGCAGTGTGATGGAATAAGCAGCACTATTACAAGTCCACAATAACGGTAAGATTCTTCCGAAATCGTAACCCGGGCTCCTATAAATATGTTTCCACTGGCAAGTTAAGCAATGAATTTAGAAAGATGACTGAGTCTCGTAACCTTTGCAACATAACAATAGATGCGTAACCTGAAATATATCCATTGATCGAAAATGGTCACTTTCCAGGAGAGCATCAGGAATACTCACCAGCGACTCGTGTTTGCTTGTAACAGTTTTCTGCTCCGGATTCTTCTCATGATTATTATAATATTTGACCTCATTTTTCTTGAACGTCCTTAAATACATCGGTTTTATGTTCACATATTTCCTGTCAACCTTAACACTTGTATTACATTAATCTCTTCACACTTTTGTAAAACAATTATAACAACCAAGGTTTTATGTAGGCGTGAATTTATTATTTCAGTTCGTAACAAATTAAAAGGACCTTCATCGAATATAAACAAAAACAAATTCTTTTAAGACACATTTCGGTCACGCGTATGGAGAAATTACGTTTTCGTATCGAGGTCCCTCAAATTCTCTGATAAAAGCTAAATATTGTACTTGACAAACAAAGAGCTCCATAAATTAATTTACATATTTAAGCTTAGTTGTATAATAATACTTATTACTTACTCTATTAAGTTATCACAATATTTCGGTCGGTTATTTTTTTTATTTCTAAAAACGAAATCTATTATTTTAGTTCTATTCAACCCTTGAGAAGGTGTTCTTTAATCTGAAAAATGTCATCGCCTCGTAAAACATAACATGATAAACTGAACTGAAATTCTGAATAAATAATGTAATATATGGTAGATTAGAGCTTAGCACTGAACGGTTGCATTGTTGCTGCCATGGCGTTGATTATTATGAGTTCTTTTTTATTTTCATATATTATAGGTTTAACGTTATGACCATAATTTCACCTGATTAAAAGTGACGATACGGCCCAAGTTGGTAGACACACTAAACCTGTGGAGGGACAGGCTCTCAAGTGCAACTGCCGGAACACACCTATTTGTATTAGGTGGCAGATTTTCAAAAGTAAAAGTTGGAATCTATATATAGAACATAGGGTGAATTATATATACTAACCAACAAATTATTGTTTTGAGTTTGAATGTTATTTGTATATTGGATATTTATATAATGGTTGTAAAGTCCTCAACGACATAACTACATAGTGTTTGAACTGTAGTGCAGTTATTGCCTTGAAAACATTTTCGTTCTTGCTTGCTTCATTAATTGCGTTCTGGGATGGAAAGAGAAATGTATTATGCCTCAAAGCGTCACGCTTTCATGTCTTTCTTTTCGAAATTAATAGATGTATCTAAATTCTGTTGATGGGATGATATGACCCTGATTCCTGTCGGAAGTGATGATGGCTCAGTTGGTAGTGTGTACGGACGCTGCGTCAATGGACGTGAGTTTTAATCCTCCTGCAATGAGCCTGAACTTTCGGTAAAGGTAAACATCGTGAAAAAACTATATTATGATGGTAGGACTTTCTAATGTCCGTCTGGCTAGCTACTACCCTCATGTCGAAAATCTGCCGTCAAATACCTATAGGTGTGTTCCGGCAGTTGCAAATGAGAGCCAGTCCTTCCTTAAGATTTAGCGTATTAATATCAGCCTATCAGGTAAGATGTAGCCATAACGGTAAACCTATGGAATATAAAAAATATAAGTTTCTTTTATTATTTTGCATGTCAGGTTCAACCAGTGTATGTTCTTTTTTTTATTATTATTATATATACGATCTGCGGACTCTAGGTCCGCACCTTTTTTTAGGTAAGCGTGATTTATTAGGCGTTAACACAGTAGGCATTATATGTTCCAGTGTATGTTCAGTGTCTGTGATGGTTGCAATTCCACGTGACAGAGATAACCCTAGATGGAATGTTTATTTGTAGGTTTTTATCGTTGTTTCTGGATTGTACTGTTTTTACAAGCAGGATCCGCGGAGACAATTTACTGTATTAAAACTGGTATTTTGAGACTCGAACTTAGAAAGCCCTCTGTTGCAGCATTAGTTATATAATAGTCCATCCTGTTACATTAACGTCTCGATTCGCTTTCAAATACCCTATACCAGGGGTGGCGGACCTTTATGTATCAATGTGCCATTTTTTATAAAAAAAACGTTTATTTAGCTAAGGGACGTGCTATCAAATAATTTTGTTTTCGTGATTATTGGGAAAATTACAAATATAAATTATTTACCAAGAAGTATTTTTTTTCTCAGATCATAATAAACTTTCGAACCGTGTCGTGCTTGAAATATTGTGCCATTGGTTCACCATCCCTGCCCTATACATATAATGTTTATTTAATCGCCATTGTGATGTCTAAGTATACACGGGAAATAAATCGCCCAATAGAGCAGTGACTAGCGTCCAGTACTGAGCTACGCGAGTCATGTAGAACTGTTTTTTTTTTAAATACCGATTTTTCAAGTAATATCCGTATCACTTTATATTTTACGCGTACAACGTGTTATGTTTTACCTAAACACTATTTCAAGGAATTTACAATTCAGCCATTACTTTCCATGTGACCTCAAAGTCATAATACCGTAAACCTGTATCACAATTTTTATATGTAACAAAAAAAGACTGATAAATTCCGTATGACGTCAATCTTTTCCTACCTGCCATTAATATGTAAACAACATAAACCGTGCAATGGAAAGCGTGCTCTGACGTAATGTAATAAAGTTGTTATTGATATAATAAAGTGCAACGATTTTAGAACTAATTGAACATTATAAAGAGAGTGATTTGAAGTAATATGAATTACAATGTCTACAGCTTTAAATTCACTAAGTGGTGTATAAACTCAGATTATATTTACATATATTTAACTGTATTTATCTTATAAATAAACAGTGTAATATCCATCAGTCTTATTCAACTAGATGTTGAGAGAGTTATTGACTACAGTTTCAATAAACTTTTATTATAGTTATGAACACAATCTCACCTGATGTTAAGTGACGATGTGGCTCAAGATGGTGGAAACGCTAAGTCTTGTGGAAGGACTAGCTCTCAAGTGCAACTGCCGGAACAGATAATTGGCCACAGATTTTTATCTTAAAGCTGGTAGTTAGCGCAGTAGAAAAAGTCCTACCACCATGCTATGTTTTTATCACCATGTCTACCTTCACCGAAATGTCAAGCTCATTGTGAGTGGATTAGAACTCACGTCCCTTGATACGGCATCCGTAGGAACTGCCAACTGAGCTATCATCGCTTCATAACTTCATTATCCATGCATAACAAAAAAGAAACTGTTGATTTATCGTATGTGTCCTATTTTGCAGCATTTTATATTTAAATTATTGCATTATATATTCTTATTATTAATATTGGTACATAATACAATAAATAATATGGCATTTTAGTTAATATATTTTTAAATTATAATTTTTAAATATACATGTAATTGTTCTAAAACTGGCAAAAAATACGTTAACAAATATACCATTAACAAAAACAATTCTAGTAATGATGGCTTAGTACTGACACTGCGCTGAGGGACGTAAGTTCGAATGCCGACAATGAGCCTGAGCTTTCGGTAAATGAAAACGTCGTGATGAAATCATAGCATGGTGGTAGGATATTCTTTAGGTCCCGCTTAGCAAGCTACCACCCTTAAGTTATAAGTCTGGTGCCAAATACCTATATCGATGTTTTCCAGCAGTTGAGACCCAGTCTCTCCACCAGGCTTAGCGTGTCCACCATCTTTGGTTACATCGTATCTTATCATCACATGAGATAACGCTCAAATACTAAATATAAAATAATATAAGACTACTAGCTTTTACTAGCGGCTTAATAGTAATTGTGTCTTATCGGATATTGAGATAAAAAGTTTCATACAAATTTTATTCTTCTCTTTAACCCCACTTCCAATAAGTTTTTCGAGAGAAAAGTAGCCTGTCACCGGCTACAAGGTCACATCTATCTCTATGTCAAAATTCATTCGATCAGCGGTTTACGCGTGAAAGCGTAATAAACAAACAAACTCGCGATCGCATGTATAATATAACAGTATTGGCCTTCCAGTACTCGTTTAGCCCCGCTTGGTAAAGAGTGATCGACAAACAATGTCATAATCTATGTTAATCTCCACTGTGGCTGGCGAACAACATCTTTACGGTAAACGATTATAAAATACACAATATGTAGGTCATATACGAGTAATATCTCACGTGTCACTTGTTGTTACCACACGTCTATATATAACAAACGAGATACGAAATGAAAAATTTGAGATTTGGGTATCATTACTTTTATATAAGTATTTACTCACAAAACAATATTAAGATCTGTGAGGATGCATTTTTCTGTAGCATGACTTATTTAAACTTTAATTCCATTTAAACAGGGAATAACATCAAAAACTTTGTACTGTGTTATCTTCTTGATGGGATATAGAAGGTATACACTATCTTGAATTTTTTTATGTTATTGTAGTACTAATAAATGGTTTCCACACGACGTTTTCTCTCACCGTATGCTTAGACTAATTGCAGTTGGATTAAAACTCGCGTCCATTGACACGGCCCCCTTACACACTACCAAATGAGCCATCAACGCTTCATTGTCTTTTCAGATTTAAAAAAAAAACCACAAAAATCAAGTAATTTCCCCTGGGAATATGACTCATGACATAACTATAAACGAAAAATATTAATTAAGGTGATAAAATCTGTTGATGGTTTTCGGAAAAATGTACCAGGCGCCACCCGATGTCTGGGACACACTGATAGCTCATTTGTCACACAAATTTACTGTCGAAATTATTTTTTTCCATCATGAAACTATACACTCTGGATCTACAAAATGTTCTTCTACCAAGAGTAAAATAATGAATGCTGATTTTTTTTATAATAGTTAAAAAATATTATTTATATCTATACTAATATTACAAAGAGGAAATATTTGTGTTTTTGTATTTTTGTTTGTAACGAATAAACTGAAGAAATACTGGACCGATTTCAAAAATTCTTTCACCATTAGAATGCTACATTAGCCATCAGTAACATAGGCTATATAACCTTATTTTTATGAAAATGATTAAATAAAATTTTAGTTCCACGTGAACGACGTTGTGGACAGTTAGTTGATAATAATTTCTAAAACTAAAACGTTATACTCCTAATATGATTGATTATATTTTCTCCTAGGCTTATTACATTTTGATATACATAGTAATAACTGCTGTATAAAAGGCACATGATTTTAAAGTGATGATAACTCAGTTGGTAGTGTGTTCGAACGCCGCGTCAAGGGTCGTGAGTTCGAATCCACTCCACCTACAATGAGCTTAAGCTTTCGGTGATGGAAAACATCGTGATGAAACCAAGTATAGTTTTAGGGTATTTTCCAATATTCGCCTGGATAGCTACCAGCCTCAATTTTTTGAAGCCTTTGAAATATCTATAGATATGTTCCGGCAGTTGCACTTGAAAGCTAGTCTTTACACAGGTTTAGCGTGTTAACCAGCTTGGGCCACATCGTCACTTAATATCAGGTGAGAGTGTGGTCATAACATTAAACATTAATTATAAAAAAGGTTTTACACCATCATTAGATCTTCGCAGTAGCACCTTTAAACGTATCTATTACAGTTATTATAAAATATCTATGAATTTAAAAAAATAGTACTTATTCAAGTAAAGTATCTTTATTGTAAATATCAATAACAAAACACCGTATCTTGTTTCAGTAATTGATTATATATGAAAGTTAAGGTACATAAATAATATTTAAAGAATTCAAATATATATAAGTATCACATGATTAGTACACGTTGAAGTTTCAAAATACCTTCAGCCACGCTTCTAAATACTTTACAATTAAAATGATACATTGCTAAATATTTCGAACAAGCTGTAGTGAATCGAACTAGTAGGCAATAGGTTTTGTAAATATTTTACACACTAAAACAATGTTCTCATTTCGTGAACACGACAATAAATATACCAACAATTATGTTACATATTTTTGTTCTCAGAAGCATTATTCTTTTTAAAACATCGGTGATTTGATAAAATTCCTGTCTGAATGTGAATGCAACCACATAAAATTGTGTGTTGCTCTCTGGCAACATCTTTGTACTTTATTATGTTAATAACTTCCTTTCTTTCAGTCAATATACGTCAACCAGTTTTATTGTCTCCTTAGCTACCTAATCGCATCATCTGTACTTACAATTATTTTGCTAATAATTCCTTAACGATTGTAATATAAATCCATTTAAACACCTCAAAACTTTCCATTATAGTTGCTATTCACTCAAAAAATATATCTAATAATAGCAACTTAGTTAGCGCAGCGTCCGAGTCGTATGTATGAACCGTAATTTGTAGGTAATAAATGTCTTGCATGCAGATAGATAGCCTCACACTATGCACTGTTCATAAGCTCTGTACGAGGAGCGAAGTTTTCTACGAATTGACTAGAATAGTTCTTTTAAACAATAACGTCGCCGGGGTAATAGTATTTTTAATAGATACTTTTTTTTTTTTGTTAAAGTTGTGAAAAAATTCATATTGAAGCGATGATGGATCTGTAGTAGTGTACGAATACCGCGTCAAAGGGCATAATTTCGAATACTTGAAGGAAAACATCGTGATGAAATCATAGAATCATAGTACAACTTTTTCTAATGACCACCTAGCTAGCTACCACGCTCAATACCGCGCGCTATAGATGTGTTCCGGCAGTTGTACTTGATAGCCAGTCTTTCCACTAGGCTTAGTATATCCACCATTTTGGGCTACCTTGTCTCTTAACATCAGGTAAGACTATGATCATAACGCCTATAAAAAATAATTATGTACATCTTCTTATAAATATACTAAGCGGCTTTGGAACTCATCAGAGCAGAGTCACCGTCAAACAATTTCTAAAAAAGTCACCATGGAGATCCTCAATTCTTCATAATTACCAGCATTATACTCTGTTTTTTTTTTCGCAGCTTAATAGTTGCATACCAAATTTTTAGTTTTTAGTGTAATGCCTAGCTACTGTTTTAAAGCAATTTTAACGTCAACTAAATCACCTACCTAAGAAAAGGTGCGGATCTAGATTCCGCAGATTGTGAATATTATAATTAAAAAAAAATCTGCGATGGTGGGTATTGCATCGCTGATAGCGTTCTATTGGGCGATTGTCGTACTCTTTCACTCCGGTATACTGCCTTTGCGTTATAATTATTAATAAATATACCATATACATCTTATATATAGGCAGGTATTTTACGAGCGGTATGACACTGTGTAGTCAAATGGTCACCTCCCATGTTGTACTCTATATGCTGTTATAATATTTACCGAAATTTCAGTTCATTACAAAATGTAACCATGGATTTACGAATCAAGTTTGAAGTTACCTCATTGTTTTTCATCTCTAGAGTGTTTAATTTAATTCAGTATATTCACTAGTGTTTAGTTTGTGCACTATAGACTCAAATAGAAACCAAGGCGGCTATCTCAGTTTTTGCAACAATTGTATGAAATGTACAATATATGTTGTAACAATTATATGTTAATATAAACATATCTTTATGACGTATCCATTGTACTTATTAAACTCAATAGTGTCAAAAAGTGATAAAACATTTTCTGGATTTTATTCAATGTGGTTTCTTGATATTAATAGATTGACGTTGGTGTGCACAGAATACCAGGAAACCGGTTGAGGTTAATATAGCATTATCTATGACGAAATGCACAGACAAAAGCTTTGAAGTTGTTTTCCTGAAGGTAAAGTTCAGTATATCGTGTATTACTCATATTAATGACGTCATCGCATCTTCCGAATAAAGGCAATACTTATAAACAATGTGGTTTTATAAGCAATTATTCATTTATACGTCGGCGTAATAATTTACTAAAAAAATGTATTCTATTTACAATGTACTTATATATTATTCATTATTGCTTGGTAAAATCACTGTACTTCAAGGTATAATTTACGTGTTGTTCCACGACAAATGCAACGAGGAATCCACGACATTCTTATATTTTAGTTTTAAACGCAAGGAAAACAGTGTTTTATACATCTTTGGAAGACAGAGCCGTTCAACATAGTGACGTAGTAAGACGCGATTAATTAGTTTTATCTTTTATGTACATAGTGCGTATAATCGGGATGACCTTTGATTGTAAATAAGTAAGTTAATTAACTATCACTTGTAACTTAATCTGGTTATTGTTCATATAATGACTATTCTTAAAAAAATTAAAAGCAATATTTATTAAGGAAAATTTACTGAGTAGGTAATAGGTAGAATACAAGGGTATCTGTATGTGCCAGGTGTTAGATCCTTTTCAAACTTAGTAAAATAGTACTCTTATTTTTTTTAAATATAGATTTGGATTATAGGTTACGTGCTCAAGGAAGGGTGCTTACGAGATAACCCGACACAATAAGGAAGGCGGCGTGGTTGCATGAACTGAGCGGTACATATACCGCCTTTATAACCATTTCCAATGGAAACTTTTCGTTCGTGGTCCCGATCCTCAGCAGTGAATGAACGATGATACGAGATAGGTTTAACGTTATGGCCGCAATGTCATCTGTTGTTCAGTTAAGATGTGTGGCCCAAGGTGGTTGACACGATTATCCTAGTGAAAGGGACTTGCTCACAAGTGTGAGTAATGGAACACACCTATTGCGTCTATGTCTTAACATTATTTAGATCCACAGGTTTCGAGCTGCCGTGTGACGACTAGGATTGGATAATCTTTGTATTTACCATCAGGCAACATCGCCACTTTGATGTGACAATATTTAAAAAATTGAATGAGTTTTGCATACTCTTTGTATGTTAAGAGCGCGTAATTCTGAAGTCAATAGAAGGTTAACAACCATTTTTACTAAATTGAATATGTTTTTTTTTACTTTGATTATTTTTTTAACACGCAACCAATTTAACTTCATTTAACATTTTTGATATGTAAATACTTAAGATTGACAGCTGTATTGTCTTTGATATCTTGTTTGTTTACTACAGTTATATTACTAATTAGTAAATATTGTTACTTTATTTATTATTATAAATGTATCTACCTTTTATGACTTTCAGTAAAGATAAAAGACTCGATGATATCCAAAAACATTATGTCATTTAAACATAAAAAAAATACATTTCATAGACCTTATATAATAATATTAATTAATTGTAAGGGGTTGCTAGTCACCTCAGTTCTTTACTAGTTAATGTTCCAGCTTATATAGCGGACGATAGAAATTTTCATTTAATTGAGCCTGATGTTTCTACGTAAGTGAACTATAAAAAAAAAGATAGAGAGAGAGTTGAACTTCTCAGCTATATATGGATTCATCCGAGTCCGTCGTATAGCAGAGAGGGAAACTCCGAGCAGTTCCCGACACTTGTGACACGGATTTATGGGTTCCTTTTAACGCGCGGCAACATTAACCTTCACTACTCGTGTTTCTCTCCCTACCCAGCAAAAGCTTCAGTTCCAGTAAGTTATACGCTAAATGTTTATTCTATTCAGATTCCGAAATTTGACCAAAAGACTTATTAAAAGTTTTAATGTGCCAAAAACTATTTATATTTTTTTACTGATAAAACTAAAGCGCCAATGTCTACTAAATGAGTCGAATAGTGTAAAGCACTGAAGTGAAACTTCTTTAGGCATATGGGGAGAACATTTTGTAAGGTATTAAAAGAAATCTCACGTTGGTCCAACTGACTTGCCCCTCAGTGCTACAGATGTGTCTACACGAGTACATATATGATGTGGTTAATAGGTATACCAAAGTTAGTTGATACACAGTTTACTATAGGATAGTGTGTTTTATATTTAACTAGCTTTGCCGGCTACTTCGTTCGCTTGAAACTAACATTTTATTAAATTGTATTTGCTCGTTTTTGTAACTGTTTTCAATACAACTTTGCTCCTGTTGGTGGTAGCGTAATGTTAAATAGCCTAAAGGCTTTCGCAATCGTTGCTCTATCAGATAATTTTTCAAAATCTGACTGGTAGTTCCTAAGATTAGCGCGTACAAGAAGCTTTTCCGCGTTACAACATTATTATTAATTTCATATATTTATATATATTGTATAATCTAAAGAAACAATTCAGTAATAAGCTTCTAGCTTAGTAAAATTGTAACAACGTGAGAAACTCCGTGGGAACAGTGTCGAATCGCATCCATTGTCATGGTAAATAATACCACAATAGTATACTAATGAATAGGAATTCACGTAAGGATTCTATTACGCGTGTTATGCATTTTACTATTCAGTCATCATATTCTTGGTTTCTTTTGTTTTTTGCCCTTCTAATTTTCATGTAATAAAATATTTTTGGTAATACTAATAAGGAAGGTATTCTATGTATATAATTTCTACATATGTATTTTCTTTGTCGACAATGCATTAGCAGATTTGAATAAAAACGAGGCGTGAATAAGTGATTAGCAGGCCGGCATGACAGTTGTTAGGTCACTCTAAAACAGGTCGTTTTCCCTTCCGGCAGTCACTACTGTTCTTGAACTGTACTGTTCTTACCATCAGGTGAAGTACAGTCATTGTGACGTGTCAGGGTTAAAAAAAACATTGATACAGGAGTAGACAAAGACCGAAAATGATGACGACGATGATGTGCTGGTTAATTGGAAGAAAAAATGCCTTATGGCATTAAGCTCACCAGTGTACATATTTAAAGGGAATAAAGAATTCATTAATACATTCATTCATGGACTATGTTAGAAATGATATGTGTATAAAACTGTTTTAGAGTGGGAG
This sequence comes from Actias luna, assembly GCA_039707435.1. Lineage (NCBI taxonomy): Eukaryota > Metazoa > Arthropoda > Insecta > Lepidoptera > Saturniidae > Actias > Actias luna. The sequence continues at coordinate 5,665,836 of JAZHAC010000006.1, read as the reverse complement.
AGAAAAACATATTTTGTCACTTCTACATGGCTAGGATAAGGGTTAGAGGAAGAAGCGATGATAGCTCAGTAGGTATTGTGTACAGACGCTTCGTCAATGGACGCGAGTTCAAATTCACCGGCAATGAACTTGATCTTTCGGTAAAGGAAAACATCGTGATGACACCATAGCATGGAAGTAGAGCTTTTTCTAATGCCCACCTGGCCTAACCTAAACATCCTCAAATTGAAAATCAGCCGCGAAATAAATGTGCTACGGCACTTGAGAGCCAGATCCTCCACTAACTAGGTTTAACGTACCTACTATCTTGGGCCACATCGTCACTTAACATCAGGTGAGATTGTGACTATATGTAGGAGTGTAAACAATGAGCCGGTGTAGTTGGATATAATCACAGTTTATTTAATATTTTGCACAGATCACACATATACACGCAGTGACGCCGTTATCTGCTTGCGACTGAAAAAGACAACAATACCAATCTATACATAATATTAGATAGGGCTCCTAGCTCACGCTTCGCATATTCATAACACTATAACGCTAAACTATAAGGAAGTTGAAATATATAAAAAAAAACTTATGTTAAATGAGCAATAGATAGTACATGTAAAAAGAAAATCGAAGATAGTCAGAGAAGAAAATGTAATGAACAATTTTATCTTTGCCTATTTATCTAGAATGCTTCAGATTTTAGAATAGATATACATATTGTTATGAAACAATAGCATCTCGTGGCTTGTGAATTATCTAACACCTATCTGATTATTTATTATTAACTCTAGACATTTTTATCTGTAAAAATGTCGCCTAGCAAAATACAAGTCACTAATAAACAAAAACCAGAAACTGGTTTACGGCATAACGTTACTCATATTAATTTAATAACAAAGAACATTGTAATTAATTATAATTAATACTGTCAACGCAATATTAATTTTGTTAGTGTAAATAAAACCGTGAATTAACAGGTTTAATACTAGAAGGTGTTGCCAAGTATTGAATTATAAATTCTAGAACCTGGGTAAAATTTGAATATAAAAGCGCCAACACAATAGAGTTTGTTCCAGTAAACATTGCTGTTTTAACCCAGTTTTATTTTATTTTGTAATAGTACGGAAATGTGACGGTGATATGCAAGAAGGCAACTGGAAACAAGAACGACAACTGAGCGTTCTCCAAAGCGTCGACGGCTGTAGCTGTCATGCTTGTTTGTTTGCTTATTGACTTGTTTGTAGGCTGGTTTAGCGTATGCATGGTGCAGGGAAATAACTCCTTAACATGCCGTCTTATTTCAATATATATGTCACTTAATGCCGGAATTATGGATGGCGTTGTAAATGTTGTGTGCTGGGCGTGATCCATGCGGTCATAGTCGGCCTGTCCTATCACTTCACAAGTTTTGCGTTAGAATACAGTAGAACCAACAATATTGCTTTTGCAGTAAATATAAGTGTAGCGGTCATACTCCATTATTTTAAGCTTACCAATTGCTTATTTTTACACTTCCTGAGAATGGAATTATTGTAGGGATAAAATTACAAACATTTTTCCGGCTTACAATATTATACGTGTATGTAGGTACACAGGGTCACACTAGTACCGGCGCTCCTAATATAGTGACCGCATTGTTTGTTTTACCCCCATAACACACCCTTAATGTGTCCAGCTGTCCAATAAATTGCTGTGGGGAACCGCTACGGGGATTATATGAAGGTCTAAACCATATCGGTCGACCGAATCTATCGATAATATATTCAATGGTCATTCCATTTGGTAACGTTCCAATAAGCAACAAGTGTGCCTTGTCGACGCGATGTCACATTACCATAATATTTTTTATCAATTATTATGTAAGAAAATATATATTTTAATAATAAAATTTGGTGCTAATAAACTTGTTAGATTGTTCAATGGTTTATGTCCTTTTCAGTAGTCAATAACAGCACCAGAGCGCCATCTATCATGATTACGAAAATTTATCCAAGAACATAACGATCGCGCTGAATTACGCTCCTAAATTCGTAAAAAGAATATTAGGGAAAACCTACATTAGTTTTTATTGAACTAGTCGGGCTACTTTTCAAATATTCCATTTTATTCGGATTAACATTTGAAAGAAAGAAAACCAAACTCGCCTATTCATTTTGAAGAGGTGCACTTACCGGTAAAAAGCATTTAATTGTTAAAATAAAAAGTTCGTAAGTTAATAATGCCTCACTTAAACATTTGTGTCATATATAATAGTGCAAGAAAATTGTGCTATGAATTAAATTAATTAATATTCATGTAAATACAAGCACTATGTATACATAATAATATAAATTTATATTATTATATATTTATAAATGTATACCAATGAAGGTTTATTAATGTACAATATTTTGTACGAGGCTTGCGCAGCTCGGTTTGTGTTTCGAACGAAATTATTTCTTGGAGTATCGACAGATGTGAAAACGAAACTATTGTTATTATTATTAATTTATAAATTACAGAACTTTAATTATTGATAATAATTATAATTATTTTGTAACATAAAATAAAACGCCGTATTTAAATTTTTAAGTTGGTAATAAGTTTACGTTATGTTTATATAAATTATCTTTGTTATAATTTATATAAGTTATTTGGTAATTTTACAGAAATTATTACGTAAGTTTAACCTAGTAGTAACTAAAACAACATATATCTATATAAGCGCGGGCGTTCGCCAAAATTCACTATTGAACAAGTTAATGGTTTAGTGATTGAAATAATCGATTCTTCTCAGCAAAACTGTACTTATCTATTTTCTATAGGTGTCGATATTCCGTTCGACATGAATACAATAGAGATGACGGACTCGGACTGGATGAAATAGGTAACAACCTCTTTGCTACGACCTCTCAGTTCATCCAGAACAAAACTATTGTATTCCGATGTCATGTGTTACCTCTCTTGGATTCAATTAATGGAACAATACCGTATATTCTTTGTTAATTTACCTTTTCTGATGTCTTTGCGTATTGTATTTTACACAGTCAATCCATTAATTGTGCTTATAAAGCCTTTTACGTGCAAAAAGAATAAAATAACTAAATAAAATTATAGTGTAAAATAACCAACTCATGAAAGTGCCGAAATAGTCGTAGTAACGAGAAACATAACAAAACCTTTTCTAAAAAGACAAAGTGTTTTCTATTTTATTACAGAACACAAACTGTACCATCCTCTCCATATAGGATTATAAAACTATTTCGTGGATACATTTATGAAACTTAGTTGTACAAACTATATGTTAATGGCAAAGTTTGTTACAGAAGCGAGATATTCATATTCAGCACATTTCTACTCAGTATTTCTAAGTAAAATAATTTATAGAGCCGCAACTCCGTTTCGAAACAACTATTAGACCATACTACCGGCCTGTGCTCGGATTACAGATATATGGGTCATCTCATAAATGATGCATACTTTGGCAACGTAATACAAATAATAGAATAATTTATGCTCAATGCTATTAATAGATACACTATGTTAGAATCAATGCAGAATAACTTTTCTGGATATGTCAAACATAAGTTAATCCCTTCTCGACTTACGATCTCTTCTTATAGGTACATACATCACTACTCGATTATTCCGGTACCCAAGTCACGGGTTTGTTGCCTAGTTTTGGGACCACATCTAAGTATATATGTAAGTACCACATATACGGCAGTATCTAGACGACCAAGCTGAAAGTTCGGTTTTTTGTAATTATGTAAATTTCAAAAAATATGTTTATATACAAATCCCATTTTAAACATCCACTTTTTACAAGCTTGTACACGTATTAAATTGTTATTTAAATTAAAAAATCACGAGTATAATAAATCGTTTTATTAGAAAAAAACAATCTTTTGACAAAAACTATAACCATATAGGTGAAAATCTGCTTAAAGAGAAAATTTCATCCAAATGTTTAAGCCGTTTCGGAGATATGTAAAATTATAAGTGTAATTCTATTAAAATAGTAGTAACTCGGTGACCGATCTTAGCTTGGTATTTGTTTATAAATGTGTTAATTTGAAGAATATATATTTACATACAAATCATATATTGAATAAACATCCATATTTTACGATTTTACATACGTATGATCTGATTATTAAAAAAAAGAAACAGGATTTTAATTAAACATTTTATTAGTTAAACTTTTTTAAAAAGACTGCGTATTTACCAAATATACAACTATATAGGAGAATTCAATAAGCAAGAATCTGTGTAGATACAAAATTTCATCCAAATCATTAGAGCCATTTCTTAGATACTTCAAATTTATATACATACATATATACAAAAATGGCTGAATTAATAGTATTAGATTAATAATATATTACCTGACCTGACAGACTTTGTACTGTTCTAACTATGAATATTGAATTCGAATTGGTATAATCAATAAAAAAAAATATTCAAAAACATAGTGTTTATTATTGTAATACTCTATGACAACTGACAGTTATGTTAAATTAATATTGTCGTTTTTTTATTTTTTTAATGTTCCGCTTAACTTCCATAATTTTTTCTTTCATAAAACCCTTCTCCTGTCAATAATTAACAAAATATAAATACAATTAGTGAAATTGATCCATTCGTTCACGCGTGATGCGTCGAACAAGGGAAATAGAGATACATTTTTATATATATTTTAGATAGATTAGATTAACAAGGGTTACTATTTTATTCCTTCCTTACATTCTTTAACATTTCGGACACGAGCTGGCACGTATTTCAAGTGTCAAATTTCTTGCCGTAGCTCACATTGTAACATGCAACTGTGTGGCATAATAATCCATAACGATATTTGAATATATTATTTGGTAACATATTTCATATGTTGAAAAACGTTTGGAGCCGAATTGTTAAACTTATGTGTCTAAAAAGCATTCTATAGGTTTTGATAACCTGGTAATTGAGGGGCCTTTGAGTGTGAAAGGTCTTATGATGGTTATATGGTCTTAAGACGAATATCTTTATTGATTTATCTAAGAAACTTAATATTTTTACAATAGCATTAGACTTTAGTATTTGATATTAATATCAACGTAACATCTTATACTGTTTTGAAGATAAGGATTTTCATATACGGGCAGAAAAATAGAAAGACATGTATCTTTACGGGTTCCGTTTATTTTTTATTTTGCTGCGGAAACCCTAGCATAACAGCAATTTTATTTATTTATATAGAGCACCAAGAGAGTTTACATCAATACATTAATGGCTACTAGTTATACAGTTCAATATGGCAATTAAATAAAATAATTTACACTCCTTGTTTATTTAGTTTATTTTTAAAATTACTGCTATTATTTATTATTATGTTATAATTCTTTGTTTATCCTTATGTTGTAATAAAATTTCCAGTCATGTATAAATACTCAATAAGATTTGAGTATGGATGAAAATTAAATTGAGCCTTATGTATTAATAATTTAACTCAAATGAACGATAAAGATATCAGCCATTTCTTACCTTCCACGATTCGATTTGAAATAAAAAAGCAACAAAATATACAACACAAAGGAATAAACACTATTCTCTTGGGAGTGTGGCAAAAAGTCAAATGTGTGAAAATTACGCACCGGAAACTTCGTACGGAAATCTCTCAGCGAGAAACATCTTACGGACCGCAAAACCAGCTCTCTCGGGACGTTTGTTCTCTATTATAAACATACATTTTTCTTTATGTTCGACAGGAAATTGCATGTTTTTTTTCTTAATAAAAATTTAAGTTTAGATAAACAGATTGTTATTGTTTTCATTGGTATAATGGATTTAAATTTAATAACTGATGTACATTTTCATTATATTTCTAATTTTATATAAATGTTTTTATATTATGTGATATTTTAAAAGAAAATACATACACTGGAATTCTAGATCTGTTTCGCTGAGCTCTTTATAAACATTAAAGTAATACACAGACAACGTTAATTTGTGGATCATATAAATAAGTATGTAATGTACTCATGCATAAGACTAACTATAAAATAACGCTGCATTCTGCATTCAATACTCATACTTCGGTTTAATTTAAAACAAATCAAATATTTTATCTCATATTTTGTTAGTTTATATCTAAATCATTCTTTGCCATATTGATCATAAATTGATTCTTTCATAAATTGTTTTGTTTTCATTTTAATTCATAATTTAGCACTATTGCATAATGTTAATAAACAAGATTGTTGTCAGTGGGTTATTAAAATTAAATTAGGTTATTAAATAAGGTAAATTAAGTAGAAGTTACTTTCGTTATCGTGTATAAGCTAGCTGGTCTGAAAAATTTTGTCCTACCTTTACCGGTTGTCAAAAAGTAAACCATATTTCCACCTAACATATTTACAAAATTTCATTTAATTCAGTTGAGCGGTTTCCGAGATTAGCGTGAACATTATGACAGGGGTTTTGTATATATTTAATTTGTTTTACTAACTGAACTAACGAAAATAATTCTAATAAGGCATAACCTTGTAAATTCATTTACAGAAATGAATTATAGATAGTATTCTAAAACAACGAAAACTATCAAATCCTATTTTTGAATTAGCTTAAGCATCGGGTAACCCGACAACACATAAAATAAATATATGTATGATAATGGTAATAAAATAATACTATAACGTAGGCGTATACCTTGTATTAGTCATATATAACAAAAATAATTGTTTTAATAATAGTCTTTCAAAGTCAAATAAATGTTTTTTTTTTTGTAATTGTGTCTTTATATGCAAATTAAATCTCAAAAATTGCTACAAAATACTCCACCATTTTCTTTGAAAGCTGAAGTCACTACAACTCGAAACTCAACAATGGGTATATCTGTTTGTGTTTGATACGTAGTATGTACACTCATTTTATACAGTTCATATGATAATCTCTATCTTATTTCTATAATTAAAATTCATAATTCAAGGCGGAACGACCGACAGAATCACTTCAAATCTTAAGCTGTCAAATAAACACTTACAGAGTTTATAAGTTCGACAATTAAATCGAAATTTTAAAGTTGTATACTCAGTCAAAGCTGGGTCGAAGTTACGTTATTTTAGTAAATTAAACTGGAATAGTTACCTTATTGTGCCAGTGAATTAATTAATTTCTCTGTTGCTTCAATGAATGCCTTAGAACAAAGGCATCGTTGCCATTTATTGGTTACCTACTGAACAGTATTTCATTTAGTTTACATTGTTGTTTCAATTCAATTAACAGTTATTATTCGAAGCATTCTAACTGCATTCTTTATAAAGAAAATTCATTCTGCATGTACTTTCAATATGCTAGCTAATAATTATCCCGGGTAAAAAATGTATTTATTTTAGTACTTTTAGTTTTTGTCGTTTCTATTATCGTTCTCTCGATGGTCACTGTTGTTTTTAGAATGTACTGTTCTTAATATCAGGTACAGTGCAGTAACTTTGCTGAGCTAACATAAAAAAAGTACCTTAATTTTATACTCTGGCTATATGACTCTATGAAAGCTGCGTAATAAGTTATTTAAAGTAATTAGTCACTATAACAAGTAATATTTACAAACACGATATTAAGTTATAGGTACAAAATAAACGAAACTTTTAATACTTTACTTATAAAATAAGTTTAAAATCAGCAAGACAAGGAAACAAAGTTTTGGTTGTAATTAAAAAACTTACTCTCCACTTGAGTGATGAATACCGAGTAAGTATATATATGAAATCTCGAAGGTATTGCGACACAGTTCGTTTAAGTAACGGATGAAGGAACTGCGTCAATGTGGGCTTTTATGCGGTAACTTTATATTAATAAACTTATGCGAAACAAAGACTTAAGACGCTTACATTTAAATATGTTTACCATCTATTTTTACCACACTGTTAGGAGGAAATCGGGGCGGTATTTACTCCAAACAAATGTATTCGTCTATTTTGTTTTATGATAGAGGAGCAAAGTTTTTTATCATACAATTTATATTTGCTAAAATTATGAATTTGAATGACTACTGAGAAAGGTAAATTCATCATACCCTGAAGCTGTACACAAGCATTAAAGAAAGAAAGGAAAGAAACAAAAACCTTTATTATTGGAACAACCATAAAATTAAAATAAATTAAACAAACAAATTAGGAAAAAAAATGTATACATTTGAAAAACGAAAACAAAAAAAAGATATGTCAAATAATTAGCAAACCCATTCAGCAAAATATGTAGTACAGCAGTATTACAACGCTGATTTTCGATGGGAGCCCATATGATGATAAACGGACGCTCAGTGGGTCATATGTTATAGTACAAAATTAAAATTAATACAAACAAACGAATAACACAGACACACATAACACGTCACAGATGATCACATTAAGTAGATATAGCTACTGTAACTACAAATTCAAAGACTAAACAATACAAATATAACTTTAGAGTAACAAATACACACCTTTGGAGTAAATAAAGGATAAAGCAGCTTGTTCTCTTCTAATATACTTCTTCAAACCGATTTCTTTCTAATCATGGCTTTCTAACTCTTCACTAATCAATTTTAAATCATTCGTAACCCCATCCACTTAATGATTTCTTAAGTTCACGCGAATATTATTCATCGAAATAAAACTAATTTAAACGGATTTTATCGTGGTTATTTAATAATTTTGATCCCGACGTTTCGAAAGCTTTTCAGCCTTCGTGGTCACATTTAATTAAATCGGAGCCCAAAAGACCAATTGCCAGACCTCAAGACACTGTGAGCTCTTTCTGCGTAGATCCGAACACTAAGAATAACAATAATTAAATTAAAGGTAGACACAGTAACATGAGCTTTTCTAGACAACCTACACCTCAGTCCACCCCGTGACCACGAAGGCTGAAAAGCTTTCAAAACGTCGGGATCAAAATTTATAAAGAACCACGATAAAATCTGTTTAAATTAGTTTTATTCCGATCCACTCAGTTTGGTTTAGGTCTGCGTCGAATTTTACATGAGTTATTTATTACCAAATATTAGTTTGAAATTAATATTTTAACAAATTTTCTGCCTATTATGTGTTACATACTACGTTTACTGCTTATTTACTTAATAATACTACTTTAAATTAATGTGATGGAGGGTACTTGATAACACAAATTACTATATAGGTGCGATAATATAAGTTCGCCAGTACGGACGACTGTTCGAAATATACGATCATGTACTTTGTAATAATTGTAGTAAGCGGAAGCTCTGCTGTAAAATATAACGACTGTGAAACAAGACTTTGAGTTTGATTCGATGCAACTTCCACGTTCTTTAACATATGACAATTATGTTTGATATAACAGCTGCCATCGTGCCGCACTTAAGTCTAATCCGGTCTTGAAGCAATGATGGCTCAGTATAAGCGTCAGCGGGCGCCACGTCTATGGATGTGAGTTCGAATTCACCTGCAATTAGCCTGAGCTTTCGTTGAAGGAAAACATAAATCCATAGCATGTTGGTAGGACTTTTTCCAATGCCAGTCTGGATAGATACTACCCTCATCTTGAAAATCAGCCGGCAAATATCTATAGCTGTGTTACATCAGTTGCACTTTAGAGCCAGTCCTAGTACTAGGCTTATCATGTCCACCATCTTGGGCTACATGGTTGTTTAAATCAGGTGAGATTGTGACCATAACGCTAAACATCTAAAGTATATAAAAGTGTATGTTTATGAACTCCGACGCACGATTGGAGTTTATATGTCAAGAATACATATACACGATTTGAAAGTGAAAGGCGTGCAAAAACGCTTTCGAGTTAACGATTGTATTAATTTCACTCATAAAGGTTCATACTTTGTATGTAAAGCGATTCTTAAGAATTTAACTCCAATAAATTAAAAAAAAATTCTAGTTATCATAAGAGTTGCACGGATAGAGCCATACGTAACAGGAACACTCTTTTAGCTTGGTTATTTATTTATTTATAATATTTATTCATTATGGATCATCCAAAATAACTCAGACTAGTATATTTATACAAAAAACGTATAATTCATGACAAGTGCAGCAACTTCTTAAAGACAAACGTCGCATGAGCAAATATCTTGCACTACCTACATTACTATTATTTTTCACACAAATTTTTTATTTGGGAAATCACTGTTGTGTTTTGGTTGTACTCTACTTAACATCATATACAGTTTCGTTATCTTGCCGTGGTATAATAAAATATAGTAACATGATTTAATTGGACCATTTCATTTTATCATACTTCAATACGTTTTTTAAATAATAAATTGACTTCGTTATATAATTGATAAATATACGGTAACGTATACGAATATATATCTTCGAACATTATCCGTAACCTTAAACTAATAAGATAAAAGAAAACTCCGTTTACTTTTTCTGTTGGTAAAAGGAAAGCTTTTACCAACACAGCATCGGTAATGAGCTTTTTAAAATGCAAAAATCAAAGTCGTGTTTCAGGTTTTTATAAGTGCGTACGTTTCAGTATGAAAAGAACAAGTAATGTGCCTATGTATACATAGTTACTACCATATTAACTAACTATACTTTAATATTATTAAAAGGTATTATTAATATCCTGTAATTGAGCAATGCCCTTTCCCGTTTCTAATTGCATCTTTCCGTTTTCAATAATCCGTCTAATTGTATAAGAAAAATATTTTTTTATAGTTGTAAGTTTTAGTGCTATGGTCACAATCTCACCTGATGTTAAGTACCGATACGGCCCAAAACGGTGGACACTAAACTAAACCTATGGAGGTACTGGCTCTCAAATGCAACTGTCGGAACATAGTTATTGGTATTTGTCGGCAGCTAGCCAGGCGGGCATTAGAAAAAACCGTACCACCTTACTTATAGTTTCAATCACGGTGTTTTCCTGCACCGAAACCTCAAGCTCATTGTAGGGATTCGAATTCACTTCCTTTGCTGCGGCATCCGTACACGCCAACATTGAGCTATCATCGCTTCAAAATATTCGTTAAATATTCAATTTCTCATTTCCCAAAAAAATCCATATTCCTTATTTTTATTACTTTAAAATTTAAAACCATAACTAATTTTTACTCTAAATAAGGTACCACAAAGATATTACTGCTAATAATAACTATTTATCACTTTAAAATAAATGCCACCTATATTATTTCGATTCTACAAAGCAGCTGTGGTGATTTAGAAATATGACGAAAATAAAACCAGATCAACTATATTTAGTGTACCAAACGAGAGGTAGGGTAATTGCAGCAGAAAATGACATCGAGGTCGAAAATGTAATCAGTCGGAAACTATAATCAATTCGAATGTGTGTCGGATTACCTTAATTAATATTGCATTAATATTGATATATTATTAATTATTATTTATCTACATTTATAAGTCATTACATGTATTTGGCACGATCGGTATTAGAACGAAGTATGCTCCAGCAAAATCGCTTGCACTATTAATTCTACTAAATACTAGATCTAGGCCCCTCGAGATGCACCATAAACTGATTATTTCCTAAGTAATTGTAGCAGCATTTAAGTAATTTTGTTAAGCAGGAAGGGCGCGCTGATCCGCAGTGTAGAGTCCCTTCCTTCCTATACCTTCGCTTGAGTCACAATTCTTAAGCAATGCGCTTCAACACGTTTAGCCCGGTGTCCGCATGATGTAAAAATATTAATAATATTTTGGAAAATCCAAAAGTGCACGCCACAAACGTAATTATAATTGAATAACATAGATTAAAGCATTCATATTAAATAGGAAGTAATCCGATCTAATTCTAGAGCTATTAAAAAAGAAATGGTCCCAATACATTAAATTTTTTGGGCGTAATCTTTACACACCCATATACACAGACATCCAGGCGTACACAATTCTTTTTTTCAAAAAGTTTTTTTTTAAATATAATGAAATAAATTAATTTCAAAACAATCTAGTAGAGTGAAATAGATAATGAAAGAAATAGATATAAAATAGAACACAAAAGATTTAAAATAATGGTCATTGAAGTCTCGAGAATTGCCCGACTTTGGAATGTTGAGAGTAATTCACAACATCAAACGCTTTGCGTTATGGGGCGTGGAATAGTTAATTGCTAACATGTGTACGTCCCATTTCTAGCCAAGGGGATAGTATCACGACGTATGATACCAAAAGCCAAAAAATCCCACTTCTATGTTTATACTGATACTACAAGAGCGTTCAACTCAAGCGTTTATGTTCTTATATTTCACCGACAGTCGATGTTAGTAATTGTAGTTACCGAATCTGCATGAAGTTTTAATAAAAATCGCTGCTAGGTACAAGTCACATCTCAGTTCTGTGAGCATCGAATTGATATTTCGTCACAATCAACTAATAAAGCAATCCGTAAGGTAAATTAATGGACAGCTGAGAACTTTATCTTTATTTACATTGCGTACAAAATGCAATAGGGTTAGCTTTATTGATAACCTTTTTAGTACATCACTGTATACTGTACATTACCAGACTTGTAATCAGCAAAATTTGTGGGACTAACCACTTCATATAACAAAAACTTCTTTTATATATGCATTGAATTTAAGTTGGAATAGTTACCATGGGCTGAATTTGATTTGAACTCCGCTCATGGTATTGCGGTCAGAAATTAAACTCAGACTTGTATAATAAATTCTACTTTATAGATTAGATCTTGCTGGCTTTAAATGAGATGTTATGTCAAATTTGAAGCTTATTATCATTGTTTCAGATAGCCAAAACGATGATGCATCTTTTAAGTGCCAGTGTGAGTGCCAAAGTGTAGTGTCAACATGGGGTGCACCCCAAGCATGCTGTTAGACCATAAGAACCGGCGCCGTGACAGCACTGGCTCTCAGGAGGCTGCTCTCGCTAAAGTAGCTCCAACGCCGGTCTGCAACAAGGCAGTGCAGGCTGCCAGAGCTCCGAGAGCATCGCTGGAGTCTGATGGTTTCAGCATTCAGCTATCCAGCAAGAAGGACAGCTATGTGTCGCAAATGGGGAACAATTTCGCAACACAACTCCACATAAAAAGAATATCTGGTGAGTTTGTTTACACTGGCCTTTATTCGCAGGACAAGAGTAATCCTGTTGAGTCATCTAGTTTGATTCTTGTTGATAGTTTGTTATAAGAACTTGAAAATATTAAACCTAATGACGATAAATTGTTTTCAGCAATGTTACATAAAATTCACATTATTATATTCATTTAAAATTAAGAATGAAGTTCTATTTTAATGGTATATTATATTACTTTTTTCTAATTATATTATTATAGTAGTTGACTTATAGTTCTATTAAGTCAAGTAAATGAATTGTATGTAGTTAAAATTAAAATAGCATTTAACGTCTTGCTTAGACGTTTATTAGTCAAACCAGACAACTGGAGTTTTCTTAGGAAAATAAAATACTAACTTATATCTTTAATATTTATTTTTTAATTATTTTTTTCACTAAAGTTTCAGTTTTTGGATATAATGCTTGTGTTTTTGCGAGAACGTTTTGAATAATTCTGATAATAACTTCCTGCACGCTCGCATCTTCACATTGTCGATTGTTTTCATAGGGACAATATCGTAATCGTTTGAAGTTTGCTATATCCTCTAATATTCTCTTTAAATTATTAACATGTATCTCTTCGGGAATGCCATATTCTTTCCAATTTGTTATATAACGGATTCGTGATGTTTTTTCATGCCTTCGAGCCAAAACCGTAAGCGTCAAAATACATATAAACAGCACCTAAAATATTCAATATATTTATTAAGAATATAATATTATTAAATTATCCACTTATCAAAATTTCTCACAATTTAATTCGCTTATTATCATTAGATAGCATATTTTTACAGACAATTTTAATAAGTATAGATAGAAAAAAATATTTTAAAGTAAGGACTAACTGTATTTCTTTAGTATACTACAGTTTACAGAGATTATTAGTAAATATAATAATGGTAAACACATATAGGATCTGTGTCACATATTACATACAGTTATAATATATGCAAACGAATCTCTCGTGGTATCTTTTCTAAAAAGAAACGTCTAACTGTTTAGAGTCATTGCTAAACACTAATTCTAAATACCTGTTGCAATATAAATTTTGTTTGATTAAATAAATTAATAATATATTATTGTCTCTTAAATAAGGCGTAAACAAAAAATGTACCAAAAAAACAGTAATTTTTTGTGAAATAGGCTGCCAACACAAATAACCTCTTTCGATATAGGATTCATTAAAAATTTAAAGTAAAAGCCTCACCGAAACCCATTTATTCATTCTAACATTTACTGCGTCCTCGCACACTGAATTCTTTATGCCAGTGAAATTCAATAATAATACGAAATGCGATAACTTTAATTGGTGACGCTTGTCATTACTAATTCGATAATGAAATCCGTCAAGGCTGTTATAACACAAACAGGTTTTTAATTAGTATTAATGTAAAAACTACGATAATTTAGACCGATTTTTTTTTCGAGTGGACATACGCTTAAGCGCTCTCACAGCTTCACGGAGCTTTGGAGGCGCGTACTAAGTCACTCAGCTCGAGGTTACGAGTACAAGGGAGCCATGAAGTGGCCGATCCTCGGTTTGGGCTGTTGCCGGGGACGCGAAAAGAAACCGCGGTCCTGACTAAGCCTAAATAGTATCCTATTAAGGACTACAGTACGCAACCTAATTGTGTGCTCATTTTACACTATTCATTGACAATACAAACTTCTTGTTCTAATTTTGTGTTTAGACAATGTACAACATTTTAGTTCGTCCAATTTTCCTGATATATATTTTCTACGGACTCTAAAACGGCTAGCTAAGTACTGATATAAAAAAAGGAAACAAAAAAAAACAGAAAAACTTCAGATTAGTCCAGCAGATAATTAATACGAAGTCGAGGCAAGTCACTACTATCTAGTTAAAAGTAATTTAAAACAAATCAGTGAACATTGACATTTCTATTCTATTATTAATTAATTAAGCATATACATGTATCAATTATCAACCATGAATACGATAAGACGTGGTGGTTCTAAGATTAAGTTCATCACTTAAAATCGTAATTGCTAATGAAGTACAGCAGGCGTAAATATTTATACATAATATCCCTGTATACGTTTTTGATACTTCTTCTAAACAGTTTGACAAATTTTGAGTTAAAAATGTTTATGTATTCATGGAGTCGTTGTTATATTGTTTGACCTAGAAAATGATTTCTTAATGAGATACGTAAGAGAACAGTAAGCGCGTACTAAGTGTGCTGATTTGTTTATGAAATCAATAATTAGTCTCAAACAAAATTTATTCTTTAACATATCTTTCCTATTATGACGATAG
The DNA here is from genome assembly GCA_039707435.1 of Actias luna. Taxonomy (NCBI): domain Eukaryota; kingdom Metazoa; phylum Arthropoda; class Insecta; order Lepidoptera; family Saturniidae; genus Actias; species Actias luna. The sequence continues at coordinate 5,650,527 of JAZHAC010000006.1, read as the reverse complement.
TGAATAAATGCAAATTTAAAAACATCGACGATAACTGATCAGTATATATACCAAATGATAGCTGTCGATGAGATAACAGTCAATCTTAAATCAATAAGTAATGCACTTGTAAAAACCGGCGAATATACAAACTGAGCAGCCGTAATGACATCTACCACTACACTGGTAGATGTCATTTAGAGCGCTGCCCATGTACCGCAGTTGGCAAGTTAGTTAAATATAGTTGACATCATAGTCGACTATATTTCTTTTATAGGCATTTGTAGCATTTATCGTAGTATTACTTTGTCGGTGCCATACAGTGGCGGATTTAGACCTTTGCCGCCCGTAGGCCATTCAAATTTTGCTGGTCCTACCTACCTACAATTAGATTCCACATAGGATTACGTAAATTGTAGAAAAGAAAAATCGATATGATATCCTAAGTTGTGAAACATATTATCTAGCAACATTTAGGTATAAGATTAAGTCATTTCAGTTTTAAAAAACAAAACAAAAATACGTCTACGTCTCTATATAAATAAGCCAAAAATATGTATCTAAAATCTACCGCCCTAGGCTCCAACCTACTCAGCCTTGTCGTAAATCCACCACTAGTGCCACAGAGTGATGAAGCTGCACTCTATGTAGTATAACCTATCAGGATAAATAGGTGTCGTTACCCCAATATCCACACGGATTCGGAGTATGTTGGATAACAGATCAAACAGAACGTGTTTACTCAAGTAATTGGTGTTATACAATTGAATTAGTGCTTTTAATAGATAAGACGGGATGAATCAATATTAATAATTAAATTGTTGTATAGGTACTGTTTTTCTTTATAGATTATAGGTTTTTAGCGTTATGGTTACAATCTCACTGGATGTTAAGTGACGATTGGACCCAAGTCGGTAGACACGCTAAACCTGTGGAGGGATTGGCTTTCAAGTGCAACTGCCGGAATGTAGTTATTGGTATTTCACAGCGGATTTTCATCTTGAGGGTGGTAGCTATCCAGGTGAGTATTAGGAACGGCCCTACCAGCATACTGTGGTTTCATGACAATGTTTTCCTTCACCGATAGATTAAACTCATGATTCGAACTTACGTCTTTTGACGCTGCATCCATACGCGTTGCCACTGATATTTCACCGCTTCAATTTTTATCAGATTCATCTCTTGATGATATTCAACTTGAGGGTGGTAGCTAGCCAGGTGAACATTAGAAACGGGCCTAACAGCCTGTTGTGAATTCACGATGATGTTTTCATTCAGCGAAAGGTTAAGCACATAAGTCCATTGACGCAGCATCCGGTACCACTGAGCTATCATCGCTTTAATGCTTATCAGCTTCATCGCTTCATTCAAACTACGAAGACCAATATCAAATCGGAGATCAATTAACATAGACTGTTGTCATGCTGGCTTGTAACAATTTCACTGCTGTACAAAGTACATTAGCAGATCATGATTATCACACACCATATGATTCACTGTCACGGGTTTAACTTAAAATAAATACAAATCGAATAAGTTAGGCGTTGGCCATTAATCACGTCATGTTTTAAGAATCTTTTACCCTCATTTCCCTCCTAGTGATACGTAGCAAGGTTTTAGACTAAAATATATCAGCTGACACAACGTATCTTAAAAATGTTCAGAATACATATATATAAATATTATACATAGGGTGGTTGTAACGGCATAGCAGTCGAGAAAATCGGTGCTTGGCTATGGTGAGTCAAGTTCACGCGTCGCTTTTGAAATAAGAAATCGCGCGTTTAACAAACAAAAAGAATATATTTAGTGTTGAATTACTCGTTTATATAATAAATGCAGCTAATTTATATGTATTCTTTAAATGTAGTACAGCTTTTAAAAGTAAAGTTGTCGCAGTTACTCAACCTCATAACTCAACATACGTACTCTCTCACAGACATATATACACCTACACACATTTCGCACGCGTGCGCTCACTTATTTATGTTTTTATTTTACTTACCTCTTGATTTTATTTGTAGTCCATGTTGTTGCTAATCTTAAAATAAACACTACATTTATATTTTAAAAATAATTTTATATAAAAATAGTTTCTTTCGACCAAACCAATGTGTCGATAATTATTTACGTAAAATAAAAACGGCTGTTGATTTCTTTATAAAATCGTACTATTATTATAAATGCGAAAGTGAGTTTGTTTTTTACACTGTCACGCCTAAACCGCTGAATCGATTATTGGTTATGAAATATAGAGGTTACTTTTCTTAAACTTATTAGAAATGAGGTAAAGAGAAGGATAAACTTAGTATGAAACTTTTTATTGCGTCATTATTTTTATTTGACAAAACCAGTATTAACCTGAGCAAAGCCGCGGGTAAAAGCTAGTACAAAATAAATATAATCTCTCACTGCATCTCTCAATCTCATGATTTTTCTGAAGCGCCTCATCCCTTTCAATATCGCGTGATTTATGGGCGATTCATTAAAAACAATTTATATTTAAAACTATTACTGTGTATCTATTGATGTAAAATGTATACAGTACACTTTCTAATTAATTTAAATTTAAATATCGTATTACTCACTGACTTAACCCACTGTTCGCATAATTGGTGAATGTAATCGAAAGCAGCTGGCTTCATTACATTAAAACACGTGGTTTTAATAATTATACGTTTCCCCGGGGCGTTCGGTTCATAATAGCTAAATTTGTTTGATCATAAAAGGAATGTAAGGCAGACATAATTATTATGCTTCTATAAAAATTTCAGTTATTGTATTTGTGTATTTATTCGGAGCATGTAACTACTATTACTTATTACCGCTACTCTTAGTAACTATTAATATGCGTATCAAAATTTATGAAAGTATATTGTATAGGTATTGTTAAACATTACTCAATATTTTATTCCACCATCTATTCTATAGAATTTTTGGCTGACGGATAGCATTTTTATTATTTATACCTATATCATAATTGGCCAAAATCTCGTCTGGTGTTAAAGATGTGACTTAAGATTGTAAATGTTAACCCTAGTGAAGGTACTGGTTCTCATAATGCGGTGAACATATTATTAAGAGTACATTCATGTGCTTGTCGATAGATTTTCAGCTCCAGGGTAATGGCGAGCATTAGTAAATTTTGCGCTATTACCATATTATAATTTCATCACGATGTTTTACTTCATTGACAGTTCAAACTCATTGTAAGTATTTGAACACACGTCAATCGATGTGATGTCAGTAAACGCTTTTAATCACTTGCAAGTTTATTATATAACTTAGATGAGTACTAAGGAAATGTTTCTGAATACTTATTTCCTTAAAGTGTTCGAAATGTTCAACTCAGTCATAAACGAGAAATTATTTGAGGTAAACAGCTAGAAACAGTCCATACATTTTATTAGAAAAGATTTGTTATGTTCAGAAAATATCAAGTAACATAATAAATATCAACAAAAAGTCTAACAAGAAAAATCTTATCAATTTTCAAAACGTGCATAACCTCCTATTGCAATATACTATTTGCACATATCTACAAACTTACTTTTGTCTTCTTATTTAATGGTAATATGTGTTTAGATATACCAAAGTAAACCAATTTTGCATGTTATTTAATTTTTTGTTCTTGTGAGTTCAAACAACCCTATAAACAGTGGTTCTTTTAACAAAAAACTTCAGAGTTTTCGTCTAATTACTAGTTACTAAGTCTAATTACTATTTATAATTCATTACATCTGTGTTTAATAACCAAACTATATTAGGCAAAATTCCATCAATATTACATTAAAGACTGCCAAACAACATAATCCTATCTCTTTTATGTTATCTATATACAACTGTGACCGTAACTTTGTTCAGGTGGATCTAAAAATTATTTATCAATTTTGCTCGTCTTGCAACTTTTTATCATTACAGCTTTGCATCTACTGGTGTTAGCGTGATATTTAAAACCTTTGGTCTTCCTTAATCATTGCTCTATCAAATAAAGAATTGTTTAAAGCTGACTGGTAGTTCCTTAAATTATAGCGCATTCATACGAACAAACAAACTTTTCTGCTTCATAATATTTATTTATATATTTATAAGGTAAATACAGTTTCTTCGACGCTCCATCACGTCAAAACTTACTGACCTTATCGGGATGAGACCGTGACCATTCGCTGCGGAGTTTTTCGTAGATGGTTCTAGGATACTTAGTTTTTGGATTCCATTGTCCCTATGCCATATTTTCTTCGACTTACTTATGTATGACCAGCGAAGCGCGTGGATGATGGCTAGTTAATGAACAAAATTAAAAACCAGAAAATGATAAATTAGGATTTCGTCAAAAACTCCTACTCTACTTGTTTGTAATAATAATATTTCTACGCCTAACAACCAAAATATGACGATCCTATATCATGAACGATTATATACATTTTAATAGTAACGAGCAATACCACCTGCCATCTATTGGCGTCTTAAGTTTGCGTCAAGGTGCGTGATATAGAAACAAAGAAATACTGTATGGTGAAAGTTTTTAAATAGGTTGTGTGTCCTCGAAATTGTTTCACTAATACAAAGCTACGTTTTTGCTAAACGCTACAGGCTAAATTTTATAGTTGTTTCACACGCTTGTTTTACTCACCAATGAAATATATGTCGTTTAGGACTTTTCCTAATGTCCGTCTGGCTAGCTACCACCCTCCACTTGAAAATTCTGCAATCAAATACCTCTAGGAGTGTTCCGGTAATTTCACTTGAGATCCAGTCCCTTCACGTTCTTAGCGCGTCCATCATCTTGGCCCACATCGTCACAGGTGAGATTGTAGACATAGCGCTAAACCTATAAATAATAAACAAAAAACCTTATTTATATCCATGTTCTATGATTTTTTAGTTAATATTGATAATTTGTATTTACTGTCAATTGACAATCCGGTATACATATAATTAAATATTAGTTTAATAAAGTTCATAGAACTCTGTTTAGGAACAATTTCTAAATGTATTCTTGGCAATTTTATTCAATACGACTATTCAATATCTAATGAATAATATTATACACATCATATATGCATAAAATCGGTGAAAGCTACTTTTGAGTTTGATTCAGACATACAAAAATAGTAAAATGATATATTTGTGATCAGTGCCCTTTATCGTTGATGACTATCAATAAATATTGATGCAAAAATTACTCGTACAGACAAAGCCACTGATTTTAATATAGTATAACTTGAACTAAATTTTGAACGGTTGGTAGTTTATTATATATTCATATTTCTAACAAATTATCCTTAACAAGCAATTTAAATCTTTCATTATAAATTCAGTTGACGAGAGACTTACAGGCTGGCTTGACAGTAATGGCCAGCAGTAAATTATCTTCTTACAGTGGTCGCAGTTGTTTTTCAATATCAATGCGCTAGTCATAATCAGTGTCGTCACTTTTCTCTGCTACTGTACAAAAAATATTCATTTGATTATTTAAAAACCGCTAAGACTGCACAGTTGACTTAGTGTGTTTTTATATAGTTAAGGATTTTGCGTTAGGGCCACAAGCCCACCTGATTTTAAGTGACGATGCTGCCCAAGATGGTGGACACTTTAAGCCTAGTGGAAGGACTAGCTCTCAAGTACAAGTGCCGGAACACACGAACAGGTATTTAGGCGCGCTTTAGAAAAAGCCCTCCCACCATGCTGGTTTCATCACGATGTTTTTCTGTCACAGAAAACTAAACATTGTAGGTGGATTCGAATTTGACGCGGCGTCCGTACACACTACTAACTGAGCTATCATCGCTACAGAATACAGTTGGCTCGCTGCAACCGCTGCACCGCTGTTTGGGTTTGAGTCTCGCGCGGGACCATTATTTGTGTGATTCAGAAGTATTATTGTTCTGAGTTTGGTTGTCACTTTCTGTTCGTTGAATGTAGTTATAAAGTTCTCAACACCTGACATTGGCAAAATTACTTAAATAGGAAGATGACACGTAAAAAAACAACTGCCGTTGTAATTACAATCAGACGTTGGTAGATTTTTAATAAAAGATTAAAAACGGAGGCGGAACAAGCCCTTCTTGGTATTTAAAATACCCAAATACACGGAAGAATGAACTTCAATGGCGTCATTTCGCGTCAGATCAAATTAGTAGAAACGTTTTAAATATCTCAGACGTCATTCCTCACATTTTTGCTTAGCGTCAAAGCATAAAAAATCAACGATATTGACGTAAAAAACGTAATAACCTATATTTAGGGTTGCCAATATTTTTCATTACGGGATATTAGTACGTTTGGAATGTAAACCAAAATTATGGGTTGATTGAACGAACTTTAAATAAATAATATATTTCATAAACTAGAATGTATATTCTCTTTCAGTCGCACAACGAAGTGGCAGCACTGTACTTTATGGAATTTACGTACAATATGGCATTGAACATCATGTTCAACGGACTCTATGTTAAATTCCTTGTGCGATAAAGCTGTTAAAATTACACTTAGTTGCTTTTGATCATAGAATTTTTATTTAAGTCGATTATGAGATTCATGACACGAACAGTTTTAAAAGCCATGAGTCAAAAATAATATCAAATAAATATATGTTAAAATCGGAAATTTCACCAACATCGAAAAAATAAACATAGACTAACGGACGCCAGGCCGACGTTAAAAATTAATAAACGCCCGTGTCAAGCAACAAAACTCTTCATTATTTTTAATTTGTGAATAATTCGTATAAAACTGGAGACACTGTAATTTGCAATCCTAACCATTCATTATCGTGCCCTCAACTTTAAGGATGCCACGTGATTAGGGTAAAATGTTTATACACCAAGCCAAACCAGCTCTAGCTCGAGGACCCATAATTTTATTTTCTTTGACATTTTTACTGAAAGAACTATAAAAAAAAAAAAATTTATTATTATTAATACTTTATAGGTCTAGCGTTATGACCACAATCTTACCTGATGTTAAGTAATTATGCGGGGTAAGCCGGTGAGATACAAAATATAATCTAATATTTATTATAAAATCTCAATTAAATGAATTTACTATAACTTATTAATATTACGATGGTGTCTATTGGTCGAAGTGTGACCCGATATTGGCCAAGTAGTCTTTGTTTCCGCGGCGGTTCCCATGCCGGTGACTACGGTCCCGTAGTTCTGGTAATGGTAGCACACTGTCCTCGCACAAGTGGCGATCTGTGTGCTTTTGGTATGTTGCAATCATAATACATACCTTGGTGTTCCCATCCATAACGATGGTATAACAAAGTTCCGATGTGGCCCAAGATGGTTGACATGCTAAGTGTAGTGGTGGAACTCACCTATACAGATATTAGGCGACAGATTCTCTCCTTGGGGGTGGTAACTAGCAAGGTGGACATAATAAAAAGTCCTCCACTATGCTATAATTTCATTGCAGGGATTCAAACTCACGGCCGTTATACACATTATACAGGACAATTACTTATGTGATCTACAAATAGTTAAACTAATCAGATGACGCAATAAAAAAAATTATACAAAGTTTAACTCTCTCTATACCCTATTTCTAATAAGTTTCTATCACCGTCTCAAGGTTTCCATCTATCTCTATACTAATATTCAACATAATTGATTTTAGACGTGAAAGAGTAACAAACAAACAAACTCACTTTCGCATCTATAATATTAGTAAGGATTGCCTTGAATAGCCTACATAGGTTAATTCCATAATAAAAAAAGCGTTTTCATAGTCTAAATACTCATGTAAAACTCGATGTATTACTTGCGTCTTACTAATCTTGACCTCTTTTTCGCCAAGAACTTCTGGAAAGCCTATTCATCCCAAAAGTACAACGCACTGTTAAGTTGTTTTTTATAGGATAGAATTAAGTCACTAGTTGGGCTGCCCCCAGTAAAGGAAAGTTTCCAAAATTTCCTCTCTGATAAAACTAACTGTGTGATAGTTTTACCTACAAAATATTTTATTCGAGGATACAGTGCAATATCCTCGACATTAAAAGTATTAAAAGGTTTCTGAGTGCGCCAATAAACCGATCGTTTGACCGCCGGAAATTAATAGTTAAATTTACTATAAACTAGCAAATGACTATACTTTTAGAATGATAGTAGAGTAGATAATTAAATTGACCGATGTTCCCATTAGAAGTTCGCTACATGCGAGAGATAGACTGTTTCATGGTACTGCATGACGTCACATTATTGCTTCTATATTAAATTATACTGTAACGTCGGTGTGCCTTCATCCTTTATGTTTGTGAAATTAGTTTCTAATCTTACAATAATAACTGTATTTCTCAAGATAATGGCAATTAGAAGAATCCATAAAATTTTATGCCAAGAAAATAATTATTTTGAACTATTGTTCGGCTCATGGTCTAATTTCCACAATAATAGCTAGTGAAAATTAGTACAAATCCTTGTAAAGATAGGAAAAACTGATTTTGTTTTAGTAACACCAAATTTTATTAATTACTACTAAACAAAAAAAAAACGGTTGGCAAGTAATGGAGAAACAAGTAAGAAAAAAAACTTTATTCGACATACATACAAAACATCTGAAGCGTTACATTATAAAAAACCTTTTTTTTATTTGCATTTTTTATAGGGATATAAAAGCGTTTTAAGTAAAGATCGCATCTAAACAGTCATAGTGTAAAACATAAGTAAATCTACTAATGGCGACTCAAGTAGACTAAAAGCTTTTTGAGGATTAAGATCTGACGTTTGCGAAAAATAAGATGTACAGAGTGTACAGTATAAAACAATTTGAAATAAAAAAATTGACTAAAATAAGAACGTTAAACTGTATCGGCCTATTTAGTACATCAGAATTGTATATCATCTAACAAGTAAACTGTATTAATTTTAAGTAGCAAAAAAGCTATGTTTATAACAAACAACAAAACAGACTTCAGAAGTTCTACTGTAAAATGATACGACTTACGTAAGGTAGACCTATCTTGTCTTGTTTGTCATAAACCTATCAATATCTCAATCGCTAACACTGCCTATTCGATTTTGAGGAGTTCCCGGGTGTATATCTGAAATGTAATGTCCAATGCTAGTAAAATTAAAATGCAACCCTTTAGTTCCTTATCCAATAAAAAAATAATTTGCCAAATCAATTTATGAAATGATGAAATTCTGATACAACAAATAGAAAAAAAAAACTAATTGAGAGCCTCCTCCTTTTTGCATTGAAGTTAGTTAAAAAGTCATGAACATTTCTGTAAGTTAGATGCAATCTTACACGAAAGCGAATGACGTCAGACGTCAATCTTCCTGCATCACGGCACAGTGACGCATGCGACGATCATCGACCCTTGCTTTAGCACAATTGTTATATGTTCCTACGTTCAATTGATCAAATGCACGTCCGAATAAAGTTTCAAGAACGCGATCATATTATTATTAATTATTATCATATTCAAATTGAGTTAATTTCTGAAGATTTAATTTTAATGTTCAAATCTATAATAAATCTGCCTTTTTTGTGACAAAAACTTCTAGAAATCTTTCATCTTCTTTGTATAACGATTAGAAAAACAATATAATTAGTTTGTACAGGCTGTAACAAATCTCACATGTTACCAATTTCATTGAGAATATTGCAAAAACCCAATTAAAACAATGGATTTAAAGTGGTAACATTGAATGGAATATTCGGATAAGTTCGGCAATGTAATACTACTAAACAATGTGTGAAAAAACGTAAAATTAACAATGTTGTATTGTTGAATGTTCTAAAAATTAAAATATATTAAACCACATGCATAAATGGTTTCTATTATAATTAATTGTTTACTCCTGTTTATTTATTTTAGGGCTACAATGGTCTAAAAAAATGAGTTCTACAAGTTGAGCTTTGCTCAAATAAATTGAAAGTCTTCTGCTATTTGTATCAATGTGTTTTGGCCGCTGGTTTTATGCCTGAGTATTTTACTAACTTTATATATAAAAATTTCGTGTCACGTTGTTAGTCCGCGATGAACTCCGAATCTACTGAACTGATTTTAATAAAAATTTGCAAACTGTGTTTGATCCAACGTTAGAGATAGGATACTTTTTATCTGGATAACTGATCATAACGCGATAGATATGATTGACTACTCGAAAAGGCAGAACAAAATGTGCCAGGTCATTTAGTTTGTATTATAAATTATTTTTAAATAATATTTTATTATGTAAATTTTTTTTTAAGTATTGCCATTTTTAGTAGATGTTATATTTCAAGTAAGATTGTGTAAGATTGCGCAATGATATTAAGAGCCAATTTAGAATTTAGTCTTAATTTGTGCGTAATCTAATAGCAAATTTCCTGGTTTGCGGAACAGCTGTTCTAATATAATGACCTGAATAATACTTCGATGGAGTACATAGTATTGCATATATTAGCAAGTACAATACAAACAATTCCATATCCAGTAATGAAGTTAGTAAGTTATGCACTGTCACATGGGCAAAAGCAATTTAATACTCCAATCCCTCCGTACTTGTTGTTCCTTTGCGTCCGAGTTGTGCTGTTGCATGATAGATTGTAATTAAGCTTGCACGCGATAGTGACGCAGTTATGGAATCTATTTATTTAGTTCCGATCTTAACCCGTACAACTTTCACAATATTACCAGACGAATCATGGTTAATAAAGTAAGCAAAATTAATAATTAAATATAACTATGTATTTCAAGTAACTTCTGTAAGCTCGTCGATTCGCAATTCATAAGCTTTATTAATATTATTAATACGAAAATAAGTTTGTTTCTTTGTTGGTTAAGCTTTCACGCCTAAACCGCTGAATCGAATGTGATAAAATTTGCTATGGAAATAGATGGGAACCTGAAGACGGTGACAGGCTACTTTTTTCACGGAAAACTTATTGGAAGTGGGATAAAAAGAGGGATAAACTTTGTATGAAACTTTTTATTGTGTCATCCAATTTCTTTGACAAAATTAATATTAACGCGAGCGAAGCCGCTCATAAAATTTAATTCTTAAATAAATTTATTAATAACGTTTCATAGAAAAATGATTTCTGTATCGCTCGACAGCGAAAATTGATTGATAAAATGAATATTAAGTCGAGCGGAGCCCCGAGTAAAAGCCACTATTTAATAAATATGAAGTGGTGTTGTAACTTTTGAAGAGAAGGTTCTTAGATACACGTATGTAGGTCACACAAATAAAAACATTCATTAAATATCAATGCGCTAAGCTCAAACAGGTTAATATCAAATATTATGCTTGGTTCAAGGTAACCTAACCGGCAGACACGGTATTTAAATAAGTAAATAAGCTTTTTTGCTTAACAAAATGATTTTTAAAATAAGCAATATAAAATACCTTTATGAAAGAGCAGGATAATCTTCTTATGAAGAGAAAAAACAGTAATATCATTCAATTATTAAGTAGGATACGAACGTTTGAACGCACAATTTTCCTGTTCATTTGCAGTGTAACACCCGACCTCAAACAAATCTAATTTCATTGAAAATATATTTTTTAGGAGGGTAATTGATAACACCGAATTCTATATAAGTGCGAGGCGATCGCAGCATTAGTTCCGTCAACAGCCCAAACCGAAGCCCACAAAGTCCGGTGAAACAGTGAACCCATTTAGGCTAACAGTGTAGGTCCTTTAAAAAAAGAGCGGCATTAGTTCAGTCTAAGCGAAGCCCTCGAGACGACGTCGTCATCGAAGTTACGTGAGATTTATATTTTTCTATTACCTACACCGTTTTTAGTGTTAATATTGTAAATCATTATTGAGAATGATTTATAGTGGCTTTCGTGGTTGTAATTTTGTTCCTACTTTAGACATAACCAGATCGTTCAGTGGAAACGTGCCACTGGTTCAATGGAAACGTACATATATAGATATCATCGTTGAATTTATTATTTGTTTAAAAGCTTCGCTTATGTTTCCTAAACCTTTAATATTTTTTTGGTGAAAGTCGGGTTATCGTTGTCTGTTCTTTCAATCTTTCTTTGTTTGCGTTTCATAATACAATAAAAATATCTCTCGAAGGCAAACACAATGTTTTTAAAAGACTTTTTTACAACAAAATTGTAATTTTTTGAGGGCTTTTGTATACAATGTTGTAATAAAGTTACAAGATTCACTTTCAACTCATAGATATCATATATATTGTATACATTTCATTAAAATTCCATAATGGGATTTGTCCTTATATAACTAAACTTTTTTTAAACGTAGATGAAGTCTAGTTCCGGTAGGATTATAGCGTGTCCACCGTCTTGAGCCACATCGTCACTTTACATCAGGTGAGATTGTGGCCATAACGATAAACCTATAGAGTAAAATAAAAGATTTTATTGAAAGTTATACAATCAAAAACATGTATTATAATTGTCAATAAACGAAAAGGTTAAACGGTTTAAAATCTATACATATAATAAAACTCATCATAATTTCGTTAAAAAAAACCCAGAGTACAGATAACTTAAATAACTTTTTGGTACCAAGGGAACGAAGTCGCAGGCATAGCTATTGCTTGAATAAAATATAATGAGTGGAATAATTTTAGAAATCTAATTAGATCGTTAATTAACTAGGAATTCAAATCAATTCAATAATCTTTATTCAATTTAGGCCGTAAGAAGGCGCTTATGATCGTCAAAACTACTACCGGTTCGGAAGGTAAAGCAGTCATCGAGAAGAACCGGCAAGAAACTCGATCTGCATCTTTTTTGTAGGTGTTACTGTTATCTTTTTTATATAATAGTTAAATGTGTTACAGTAGTTATTAGCGGATGTACAGAGAGAGGTGTCAATTCCAGATATCACGATCGCTCTTATATTGATCCACCTTATAATAGCCTTTAGACATCAAAACCCGTTTGATATCGTTCTTGAACCTACTGTCCAGCAATTCAGTTATGTGCTTTGAGACTTTATTATAAAACTGAACACCATTCCCTAAAAAACTGTTACTTGTCTTACTTAGTCTAAAATAGGGGGTGACCAGTTTGTCAAGATTTCTAGTAATCAAATAATGCCGGTTTTTAACGAAATGTAGCTTTTGTAATTGCCTTAGTTTTTGTCAGTTAATGCTTATCCTATATATTATAGGAAGCAACGTTTGTTTATGTCTGTTCGTTACTTTGTATCTCATTTTTTTTTATGGGACCTACACTGTTGGCCTTAAGGGCTTTTACAGCTTCACCGAACTAGAGGGGCGAGCTCTAAGGGCGCACGAGCCCGAGGGGCAACTCGCGCAAAGGTGTCACTAGTGACCGAACCTCGGCTTGCGCTGTTACCGAATCGTGTAGGAGAAAATAGAACGCGGTACTAGCTATTAATAAAAATTGAAAAACCTAAAATACTAACTGATCTCCTTAGGCATCTGGAATGTATCTCATTTGAGAACTATCTAACATTTAACTATAGATGTGTTTTTTTTTTTAACAAACGAGTACCAAAATTTTGACCACGTTGCTATGGATCCTACGTATTCAACATAAAGTCCGTTCCACACAAAAGTTGTAGTTGCATGTATATTCAGTTGAGTCATCGACAACCTGCGCGTCGCACGTGTTTTAGTGAGTGAACCAGACGATATCGATTGTGCGTGAGTCATGGCGGGCATTTCTCCTGTAGTTAAGCGTACTAAGTGCCCTTTGCATTGTACAGAAAAACAAGTGATATACAATTTGCTGAAATCATTTCAAGCGTCTGATTATAATAATTCACAGAATGAATTAATGAATAGCCAGACAAAATGGAACGACTATATATTGATTAGATGAAACGTGGTTAAATGCCGGTCATATAAAATCAAGTCTGGGTTGACAATACAGTGACTACATCGAGATCTGCATTCTTAGCTGGGCTATCAACTGGATTGAAACATCCGTAAGGTAATATATTGTGTTTAAATAATAATAACACTTACAGTCCCCCGCTAATACATTTAATTTTGTATTTTTTTAATATATTTTTCTTATAAATATATATGCATATATCCTATAAAAATATACACTATTTTATTAAAAGATGCTTTATTATTATTGCAGGAAATGCAATCGGCTTATTATTGTACACATCGGCAGTGATAATGGTTTTGTTGAAGCAGGATTGAAATATATTGAATCAAAGACAACCGGTGACTACCACCAAGTTATGGACGCCACAGTGTTTGAAAATTGGTGCCAAGACGTTTTACCTAAATCGGGTGAGAATGCAGTCATTGTTTTAGGTAATGCATCGGCATCATTCTCAAAAACTTGACAAAGCACCTACAATTTCATCTCACTAACAAGAGTTTATTGAATGGCTACGGTCGAAAAATATTGCTTTTAACGAATCAATGTTAAAGTTGCAACTATTGGATTTGGTTAAGCAGAACAAAGATTATTATAAAAAAAATATTGTAGGTGAGATGGCTAAGTCCACAAAGAGCCGCGACATACGTTTGCCGCCGTATCACTGTGAGCTGAACCTAATTGAACTTGTTTGAGCTCAAGTGAAAGGCTACATGCTACATAGCAGCAAATAACAGAAGTTATATAATTGATGATGTTCGAACTCTTCTGTTACAAGGAATAGCTAAAGTGGATAGACTAAAATGGTCGTCATGTGCTAACCAAGATCGAAACAAAAATGTACGGATATGACAATCATGTAGAAAATATGATAGAGCAGTTTACTATTGACGTATATGCAAAAAGTTCATCAGAAGGAAGTGATGACGATAGCTTTTAAGATTGCAAGAATGGTATAAGAATTATTTGATGTACATATTTATTTATATATTTATTTTATATAATACATGTTCTAGTGCATATATATATATATATATATATATATACTATACCATAAACAACGTTATAAATACGTTATAAACAACATTGTTTTATTGTTATTTATTTATGAAAATATCATATAACGCAAACAGAAAATTTTGTTACGAATATACTATGTATGGAAATTTAAATCATAAAATAATAATTTAATTTTCTCTTCAGTCAATTTTAGAAGTATTCAATATGAACGGGCCTTAACAATTTCAAAACAAGAACAAAGGCGTTGACTCCTCCCCAACCGATGACCCATCTCACTCTGTCAATATCGGAAATGTACGAGAGACATACTCAGTACTCGTTGTTTAAAAAAAAACTATAGTACATGTAATCTATAGTTAGGTTTATTATATATTGATAAATTAGGTAAAATATATAAAAACTACTAATAATATGTTCGTTGCCAGCACTTTACGTAAAATCTTATATATAAAATTCTTGTGCCACAATGTTAGTTGCCATACTCTTCTGAAACGACTTGACCGATTTTTATGAAATTTTATATCTATATTCGGTAGGTCTGAGAATCGGACGTAATATATTTTTCAAACCCTTAAATGATAAGGGTGGTCCACCCTAAACATTTTTATTCCTTTTTAAAAAAAAAATTTTTTTTTGATGTAGCATTAAAAATTTATACAACCCTAATTTTACATCTTCCTATCCTCATCCTCCCATTTTTCAATACAACCAAAGTATTAGAAACAATTTATAAGGCAGAAGAACGATTGTCGGGTCAGCTATTATTAGATATTAATTAAAAAGTTCTTCCAAAATATCTTTTTTATCATTTTAGAAGATTACTTAAAGTATTCAAGATAACTCTATCTACAACGAGTCATGTAGCTGCACATTTCGAAGTACTTATCTAGTGACGTAAATTTTGTTCTTACGATGACCAGTTATTACAGTAGCCGCGTTGCCAACCGCAATGATATTTCGCTATATTTTGCAAAATATAGTTGATAAGCACCACATCCTTTACCAGATACGCATGAAAGATAACCAGTCGCATGTATTTTAGGTATAACATAATGAATAAGAGCTTATAATAATTCTGATGTCATATTATAAAATCGATGACTTTTGGATTTATTTACCTTATGCTTTTTATTTTCATTGTACTGTATGGATAAAATGTCGACATAACAGCAGATGTAAATTGTTTATTAATTTGTCGTACAGAAATATAATTAAAAAAAAAACATGCGTCAGAACACAACGCAATCTAAATTGGAAGTAAATCACCGAAATATCGCCAGTCCATTGCAGGGTGCTGCTACCATAGTGATTTAAAAACCTCTGAACAGCTAAATGATACTAAAATCTGTTAATCTAAAAGGTTCACTGATGTATAATTCATTCGGAAAAGATTCCTTATTTGTTTTCAGAATCAAGTTGGTGCTCGGAAGTTATCTTATAAGGTTTATACCATTTCTAATTACCATATTATTATCTTTATTGACACCAAAAATATGGTTAACCGCTATAGCTGCGTGTGACGCGAGATAACCTACATAGATAATTGCATCGATAAAAGATAACCGAAAGACCGTTTATAGAAAGGAATATCCGAGAACCTTGAGAGTCTATAGTTAACAACCTGTCCATATTGCTCGTTAGAAGCTGTCGTCGGCTCCCAAACTTATTGTACAGTAGTCGTACCCCGGGGAACTATAAATTAAATAGGAAATACCAAGAGCATTATCAATATCATCTTAGTCAATTAACGTTCACTGCTGAACATAGGTCTTTTCCAATAATTACTACAATGATCGGTCCTAGGTTACTTACATCCACAGGTTTACCCATTAACCTTCACAAAGTCGTCAATTGATCTTGTGACAGGTGTGCTCATATGAAACACAATGAAAATAATAATTTCCCACTACAGTCCCCTTTTAACTTAGTCAACTAAATCATTGATTATATTGTTTTGTGTATTAATGGCATACCTATTGCATTAATTTTGTACTATATTTTATTCTAATTGAAAATAAATTTGTAAATAATTTTTATGTGATGCTTACCATTTCCTATCAGTTTTTATAGATATATAAGACAGTCATTCGTTTAAAGACACTATAACATTCAAACGCCAATCTTGCTAATGTGGTTATTGTGACTGTCGAATAACGTATCTAGTGCAATATTATTAAAAGAAAAATGAATCATGTGAATATTTATATACTCGTTTGGTTTCGTTTTTCTTCTATATTTTATCACATGTTCTCAAATTCTATATTTGGATTAATAAGAGATACAAGTTCTGTTGCTTTGAGAAACACTGTCCCACACTTTTATGGTAGCTTGAATCAGGTGTTAAAAAGGTAAGTACACGATAATCCTTATTTAGGAGTCGTAAGGTTGACAATCGTGCTGTTATCAGTCAGGCTCACGTCATCCTTCAAACCGCTGGTTATCAGCCGTTATCTTTATCAAGGCAATGACGCACGGATGCCAGAGACAAGCACTAATTTACATGTACCTATTTACTGTAGGCCTAGTTGGAGCTTAGTGCATTGTACCACCAATATAATTTAATGAATAGAACTCCTGTTATTCTTCAATGATATATGTAAATTAACTGCGAATGATTAATTCCCTTACTTTCTAAAGGCTCAAAATAATTACAGTAGAGCCTCGATAGCACTAACCTAGATAAAGAAAAAACCTCTATAATTTCAAAAAATATCTGCTCTCTTCCCGTCGGAGCTCAAAACCTCTACAATTTCGAGAAATAATCTGTTCTCTTCCCTTCAGAGCCCATAACCTCTATTACTTTAAATACGCACCCTCTATAACTTAAACTATTAATTTCAGTATTAGGCCTCAGTTACTTAAATATATGTTTCGACGACCTTTATAACATAAATTATCTTCCAATGGGTAATTTTCAATGAATGGACAAAACATAAGATTTCGCGAAATTTATGGCTTGCACGTGTTGACAAGTTAAGTTGTTAACACAAACAATAAGTATACAATCACTTATTATTTCTTTGAAATGCCTAAAAGCTGTATTTGCGGTAGTTAGGACAGCGGCTTACTTGGATTATTAGTTGTTTAGATCACTGTCCAGGAAAATATGATGTGTGATTCAAGTTACCTAAGTAAAATGAGTTCAAAACGAAAATTAACAACACTAACACACGCTGATAAATTAAAATCGATAGAAGCAGTGATAAGTAAAAGAAGTAGAAACCGTGAACATTAAAATAAATAAAAACACAGAACTTTTTCAGTAGACTAAACTTTAGATAAAGTTTTATTTTTGTGTAACATGTGGTATGTATTTTATTTTACCACTTCTTCCGGCGCATTCGGTTAAAAATAGGAACTGTATATTAACTCATCAATCACTCTCTTACATAAACCCTTGACAAATTAAAGACGCTTATAACTCAAAATATTTGGTGTATCTCTTGGTTTTTAACTTAACAAGAATTTACTTTAACGTATAATACTCTTATATAACACTATGTTTGCTCGCGACTTCATTCGCATGGAACTGAAAATTATTTAATAAATTTTGCCGGATTTTGTAAACATTTTTCAATACAACTTTGCTCTTATTGCTGGCAGCGTGATATTAAATAGCTTAAAGCTTTAGTCAATGAATGCAGTATTAAACACAAAAAGAGGTTTTAAAATCTGAAGTATTATAGTTCCAAAGATTAGCGCGTTCAAAAAAACAAACTTTTCCGCTTTATAAAATTAATATACATTGTGCATACACAGAATGTGTTTGCTTATTATAGGAAATGTGAATATTATGATAAGCGTTATAGTAATAAACATGTTTAAGTGTATTTTTGTTACTCACTTCTACTTTGTGACTAAGTATATAGCATGATTAACAAAATGTCACCAATTGATATTGACTTATTGTGTTATTGTATGAAATAAAGTTCATTTGACAATGTCTGCTGGACCAGTGTTTTTCAACTTGCGGATGACAATTCCTAATATGGTTTGAAAACAAGCCGAATAGAAATATGATTGTTTTTTAATAAGTTTTGGAATCTCGTTTTTAATTGAAAGACCAAATTTGAGAGATCAAATTATTTTATCACAGTTTCACTATAAAACTGATTTTTTTTCGATAAAGCATATGCTGTTAGTTTTAAGGGCTTTCATAACTTCACCGAGCTTTGGGGTGAGTACTAAGGCACATACAAGGGAGCCATAAAGTGGCCGATTCTTGGCTTGGGCTGTTGTCGGAGGACGCGAAGAGAGATCTCGGTCCGAACCAATCCTATGAAGGATACTAACTATAGAAATGGGGAGTCGAAACACTTTATGAGACTAATAGTAGTAGATTTTATATTGGATATAAATAATCTTGATCATTTTTATTTGAAAGTCATCGTGGAATATTAATTCGAGAAAAAACATTCATGGGAATAGTTATTTTATGTAGAAATTTATCCTTCGTATTAATTATGAATTAAATTGATATAGATTTTTTTAGCTTTCAGATATAGTATCGCAACACCTGCTTATGGTTAGTAATAGGCTCCGTAACTGGTACCTACTACCTGTACGTAAAGTTTTCATTTTAGAGCTTTTATAGCGTTTGATATAAGTAATTTAAATGTTCGTAACGGAAATTGTTTATTTGGTATTATTTTAAACATTATACCTTAATTTAAACATTCTCAGTAGTATTTACACAAATAATTATTATTTTGATTTATTTCCTCCTGAGATTAAATTATAGGAAATAAACATGGCAATATATTAAACAACTATGTTTTGATATTTAATACAATTATTATTCAGTAGATTTATTGCAAAACAATTTAAAATACATTGTTATTATTTCTTAGAATATAATTTAGACTCAGAGCTACTCAAGTCTTACTGTTATAGTTGAATATTGTCCTCTTCATTATTAGTTTACATTAATTCAATATCTTTACAAGGTTTGCCACTGTTTCCTATCCTAGTTTGCTCAAAGCAATCACTTCCACTTGGACTTGGACTTCCAAGTACTTGTTTTAAGATTATTCGAATTTCGGCAGGAATGGCCAAACCAATAAACCAGTCGTCGAGAAGAACCAGCAAGAAACTCTTATCTAGTTAAGTTAACTTTTTAGGTCCATATTTAAACAAAAATAAAATGAAGTGAACATGAAAAGCATTTGCAATAGATTTTAGCGGATGCACAGAGGGGATTTTAAAATCATAATCTTTCGCATATTGATCCACTCTGTGATAGCCTTTTGACATCAAATCCCGCTTGGCAAGGTGCTTGAACTCACTATCCAACAAATCGTTAATGTGTTTCAGGATTTTGTTGTTAAATCTAACACAATTATCTTTTTTTATTTACGTGACGTTTAAAATCCTATTATTTACGAACTCCATCATCGTATCGTGCAAGAGTTATTACCCGGGCTCAAGCCAAGGCGAGAGGGGCATGTGGTGACTTATCGAGTGCTAATCACCCAACACCTTCCACTAAAATGCACCACGGCGACACTTCAAACTCCCATGTTGCCAGAGGCCAGGGACATCGCCCGCTCTTCTTCTAGTAACACTATGACCTAAAAACTGTTACTGGTCTTATAAAGTCTAATATAAACTGCTATATCACGCGATCTGAGTCCAATTACAGTAAATTATCTATAAGGCGAACATCATGGGAGACGCCAAAAAGTTCGAGATATAGAGTTTTCGACTTAGAGGATGGAGAGAATATAGAGATATAGAGATATAGATATAGAGAGATATAGAGATATAGAGAATGGAGGTTTTGGTGTTTGAAGGGAAGGAAACAAAACATTTTTCGAGACTTGGAGGTTTCTAATTTATCGAGGTTGGACGTAACGAGGTTCAACTGTATATATATATTCCATACTTAATTAAGCTAACACTACAGTTACATATACCGCTTCGTATTTCAGGTATACTATATTCCGTATAAGGTTCCTGTCTAAGTTAATGTAATTGTTAAGTTTTTCCTATATAATATTATTGATTGTTATGAGAATTGAGTTAAAAAAAATTATAATTCAATAAAAAATATAATGTACCATGTTTTATAATGGACTACTTAAAATATATAGAATAAAAGATAGCAGATAATTTGATGCATGAATAGCTGGCTCAACTAACAGTTTTATTGTACCGTAAATGATATCAACCGATATTTAAGTTATTTTATTGATCTAACACTCTTTACAGTTATGTATAGCATGTGTCCCATGTTTTTCTTTTGCAATCATTTATTTCATACATTTTAGTCCGTTATAAAAACAGTAAAATTGATATCGATAAGAATATGTAAAAGTGTTCTAAAATAAATAATTAATTATGAATGTTAATTACTAAGCCCTAATAAATTACTTTTTTAATTCTTGCCACGTGATGTTTCATCGCACAAATAACATTATCCGGCCGCTGATAGGCATCGTTTTGTTAATTTAAATCGTATATGTAATTAGAACGTCACTAGCGATTGTCGTGTCGATAATCAAGTTATTTTAATAAGTACAACATATAATACCCTGTCTATTTCACAAATATTTGTTTGTACTTTGTAACGTCACGTGAAATTTCAATAATAACTTATTGAATTTTTTTGGAAATTAAATTTGTTGTCATTGTTACTATGGATTAGTATAGTATATGACTTTTAGAAGCTATGATGACTCAGTTGGTAATGTGTACGGACGCCGCGTCAAGGCACTTGGGTTCGAATTCACCTAGGATGACCTTTCCGTGATGTAAAACATCGTGATGAAGCCACAACATGGTGTTAGGTCTTTTTCTAATGCCCACCTGGCTTACTATCAACCCTTTTTCTATTAACGTGGTGTTTAAAATCCTATTCTTTACGGATTTCCTAATCGTAACGCATTACCCGGGTTCAGGCAAAAGGCGAAAGGGGCATGTGGTGATTTATCAGATGCTAATCACCCGACACTACGCACTTAACCCAACGTTGAAATCTGCCGTCAAATAGGTAGGTGTATTCCGACATTTGCACTTGAAATCCAGTCCCTCAATTAGTCATATCGTGTCCACCATATTTGACCACTTCGTCACTTAACATCAGGTAAGATTGTGGTCATAACGCTAATCCTATAAACTATTACAAAAAACTGTAGGTTTGGACAGGACATTTATTTGTGTTATCTACAAACAATTGCACTAATGTTGTTCATTACTTCGTGGTCATTAATTGTGTTTACAAAGCCCTTCACACTTAGCATTGGCGAAATTGCGTAGGTACATAGGCGGGTGCCATAATAAAAATGTTTTTTTTGTAAACAAAACAACACGTACTTCAAGGCGATGTAATTTTTTTATAATTGAAAATAATTGACAAGAAGCAATGATTGTTATTACTAAAATTGTCACTGATAAATTTTAACTAATAGCTTTTTTATAGTTTGGAAATAAAATTCAATTGAGCCCATATCTTAATTTCTCCATTATTTTTTAGGTTTCCTATACGTACTTGAGGCACGTGTGGTTTTGATAAAAAAATCCTAGTACATTCTCATAAAAATAAAGCCTTATCAAAAAACAATGTTCGTACATATTTATTTGCACAAAGAGTTAAAAAATTAATCGAACATTATTTCCCATTCAAATAGTATATTGATATGAAACTTATCATAATTTAATTAACACGGGCAATATAAATTACAGACCGTATGGCTACTTGATAGAGATGGACTATACTCACTTACGTTATTTATCGCGTAATATACTCAGTTGATATTCACTGTACCTTGTCTTGGAACGTCTAGAGTCGACCTTGATTAAATCTATGAGACTAAAGTAAACAGAGCGATGTTTTTATCTACTAATTCTTGTGTAACTTTATACTAATAATAAGAGCAGTACTACTAATATAAAATCACTATAGTTTACGTCTGCGCGTGTTCGCGACATGCGTTTGCGCTTATCAATCGACCTCCAGTCTTGTGCATACCGACCATGTAGTCACACCACCATATACGAATATATTTTTTTCTTTATTTAATAGTCACGTTGAAAAATATACAGCTGTGACCTAAATATGTCACAAGGGCTTCGAATTTCGTTAGTAAAGTGTCAAACAGTGTTTCGCGAGTGTCCAAATTTGTGAAATTAAGTGTTGATTTTTTATATAATCGTCTAAAATGAAATTGTACGTAAAATAATAGTAATCTAACAAAGCAGTATTAAATCATAAAAAGATATGTATTTAAAAAAATATAAGATAATATAATGATGTTTTAAGATAGTGGCTGAAACATAATATCGTATATAAACCAAAATTATGTTGAAATAAAAATATATTCGAAGTATCTCAGTCAATATGACGCTAAATGATATAATTGACAGTTCACACAGTGGGTTGGCGAACGTAGTTCTGTGCAAGCATTTTCTATCACGCTACCGTTTTGTTTACAACCGTATTACATTGTGTTACACATGATAACGCACTGGTAACACGTTAATACTCTACCGTATGTATATATCTTCGATAGAGCTTTTCAACAATATCCCGTTTAATCACATTTATTTTAATTTTCTTCTACAAACTTTTAATTAATATTTTTATCGATACGTCACAGTTTATCGCAGTGCATCACTAGTAATTTCGAGCAGTGATTTAATTAATTTCAACGATTAATGTGAAATTAATGTGCAATCGTCCAGTACAATTTGTTGTTATCATTGTCAATCAGTTTTATCTGATAATTTCATAGATTTCGTTTTGTGAGGACAGTGGACGTTAACGACTAGATCAAATTAAAAAAAGACAATGTGACTGAATAGTTTATTACGTTTAATTGAGTGAAAAAAAATTGTTTTCAATGGAAGTCGATACAGAGGACTTAACAGGTATGTAATAGTATTATTTGCTTAGAGCTAACACTATTTCTTATTTCAGGTTTTAGTACAGCTTCGACATATTATTGAACTGAGTATGTAAATTTATGTATTTTTGAGTTTTTCAAACGAGTTTAACATAAATTTAACTTAAAGTCTGGTTATTTTTATTTCTAAAATTTGATTGCACTTTCTCTACAAGTCTGTTGAATAAATTCCGTTACCGAATAAATTTACCGTCTGTGGTTTTACATGACATTTATTAAAATTGTTTGTTGTTTGTATGGAATTTAAGTACCTTTAGTCAGCGTTCGAGCTGACACGATATTTCTCGACAATATTGTAATATTATAAAGTATTATTGGAGCGATGATAGTTTAGTAGGTAGTGTGTACGGATGCCGCGTCAATGGACGTGTCTTCGAATCTACCTATAATGAGCTTTCGGTGAAGGAAAACATCATGATGAACCACAACATGGTGGAAGGGCTTTTTCTTATGCCCGCCTCGCTAGAAACCACTCTCAAATTGAAAATCTGCCTCCAAATACCTATAGGTATGTTCCTTCCACTAGGTTTAGCGTGTCCACCATTTTAAGCTACATCGTATCGTAACATCGGATGACACTGTGGCAATAACGCTGAACCTTAACTATAAAACAGCATATTATTATAATATAAATTTACACATGTCTATTTGTTAATTCCATAATATACGACGAATTTAAATTATTGCTTTATTATAATAAAGCGTTTTTTTTATTCACTCGGTTTGTTGTTTAAACGATTAGTAATTTCACTCAACATGTGGTTCATATAATGAATTATTTTAGTTATGTGTTTAAGTTCGTATGTTATTCAACAAAATTGATCAATTTTAATATTTCTTAAATCTATATAATGATGTATTATTTTTATTCTATATAATATGTTAATTGTAACACCGTCAGCCTAGTGAAGTGATTGATTCTTTGGCGCATCCGCTAAGACACTCCTATAGGTGTTTAATGATAAATTGTCAACACGAAGATGAGCATTAGAAAATGCTTTACGTCTTGAGACGTGGTTCAATCTGAGCACAAGATCCCTATTCCGTGTAGCAGTTTCTAAGATCCAGATAGCTTTAATGATAGCTGACTTCCTGTAGGAGATGGTACCTCAAAAAGAAGAATAAGCATGTATAATAATAGATATTTAGCATCATGCTACGACCTTTAACAGCTGTGCAAAATAAAAACAACGCTAAGCGAGAAGAATGTAGTAGTGCGGACGAGCGATGTGATACCACGTGGTGGTCAATGGGGTAATACTTTCATTAAAAAAAAATACTGCACTTGAGGAGCATCGAGAAATAGCTTTTGTTACCAGGAGACCGAAATTATATGTTCCGATAGATATTATTCACAGCTTTTCTCCATCTAGTTATATCTTTAAACATCATATTAAAATGTAACGAAATTCATAACTTTTGCCGACTGATTAGCGACCACACTCGGGTTTAAACTGCCGCAAAATTAAAGTTCAGTATGAGCCTTTCTGTTCGGGAATAGTGAATGAGAACCAGCCGTTTCCGCCAAAATCAGCAACATGGCTGTATCACCGGTAGAGTTGCAGCTGTCCATAGCCAACGACAATTATTTACTCAGATGATCAGATCAGATGACCTGCCTGTTTACTGCTCATTGGCATAAAAAAAACCTACCAAGCGTATATAGTATATCATACAAAGATTTGATAAAAACTTTTGTTCGGTTATAACCACCACCCAAACTTGTTATGGACAAAAATCAATAACACACTGTTTACTCGAATAGATAACGGTGTCAGATAATTTTGTTATATCTACGCATGTTCATAGCTACTGTAGTATGTACGTAACATAATGCTGGTCAAGTATAATTTTGCTGTACGCACTTTAATTGAGTGTTGAAATTATAACCGCATAATTAAAGCATAGTAATTCTCATTACATATAGTAATGTGAGTTCTAATCTCTGCAATCGAGCTTTCGGTGACAGAAAACATCGTGTTGAAACATTACCACAATGGTAGGACTTTTTCTATTGTTTATCTGGCTAGTTGCCACCCTCTAGTTGAAAGCCTGTTCTCAAATACCTATGGGTATTTTTGGGCAGTTACACTTGAGACTCAGTTCCTCCACTAGGCTTAGCGTGTTGACCAACTTGGACTGTATCGTCATTTAAATCAGATATGATTGTGGCCATAACGCTAAACTTACAAACTATAAAAAAATGCTATCTCGTACATTTTTTTTATTAGTAATTGTTGAATTAAATCTTGGTTAGGGGCAGAGGTGTACTACCCGCTTTATGTCACGCTTGGCATATTGTATTTAGAATCTGCCGGTATATAACTGGTAATCGAGTGAGTGGTACAGTTCTGTACCCAACTAGTTTGCGACCACCGTACATAACGTGACAAATTTTTAATTTTTGACTTTTTTTCTGTTTGTCTTATTTCGGAATCAACCAGTGTATATTCCGTTAACGGGAGGCTTGACAGCTGAAGCAGCCTCTGATGAATTGTTTGTTTGTAGTCATCAATGTTTTTGAATACTACTGTGCTTATCATCAAGTACAGTGTAGTAACTTTTCAATGCCACGATAATAAAAAATATATTAATTGGGTTAGGGTATTGTCTAATATCTTTTTGGTTAGTTACCAATCAATTTACATGTTTATTGGGTTATAAGATAAAATTATCGTATCGGAATATAATATTATCGCATATTACAAGATTCCAGGTGACTAGTTTAGTAATTGTACTAGAGAGTCACCCACTTTAGGCCTAATGTGTTACGACTTACGACGATGTTGTCTCTTAAGATCAGGTAAGATAGCGGTTAAATGTTACGTCAATAAAATATTATAGAAAATATAGATATACGTGACAATGTAAACTGAATTTTAAATTATTGTTATATCAGTTCAAAAACACAGACCGTCGTGGATTTAATATTAGTACGACGAAAGATGATTAATTAGTGTATGTATATTGGATATAATTTGATCACATAAAACATGTAAAATATAAAGGTGCTCTTGCGAATGTGTATGACTACTTATACAACACGAGTTTATTAGTGAATTTTTAAACTTCCAAAATTTCTAATAGGATAAAACAAAAACATTTTTCAACAAATCCAAAATTTGTTACAAAATGACGTTATAATTTAAATTGTTTATCATCATATTATTAGTCATTGTATAAATCAAAACTTTAACCACATTGAGTCAGTCGATTGTGTTAGAAAATAATTTCAATTGGCTATTTACGACATCATAAATTAATCTCTACTTTGAGTTATTATGGTCAATGAACCAGTTCTTCAAGTTATGAAGTTTAAAAATACAAAAATGTTTAGAAAACCTAGCATAAACTCGACTTTAACTGGGTGACAGAAAATAGAATATTAATAATTTAATTTATGTAGGTCAATCAGTTTAAAGTTTCAGGTACCCTTTTCTAATTGGATTACGTTTGAGGTCCTCTTACTTTGACGTTACTGAGAGCCTTAGTACTACAAAGTAAATCTGTTTAGCATCGCCGACTACTGCAGACATCTACCCCATGACACGAAAAGTAATTTTAGAAACAATATTTGTTTAAATTAGGTATCCATTATATAACGAGAAACACAATTATTTTTATATATCAAGAAAAATCTATAGATAACACAGAACATAACACAACACCGCATTTGAATGATAATTATACGACCTTAAATCTGTTTCAATGACACGTAAACAGCCTACCAGCGACTCAAAATATTTTCGTCTGTTGATAAATACGCACGTCGCCGGTGTCTGCCAAAATTAAATAGTAATTTAAAACCGTGAAGTTTAATTCTGGCGCCTACGGTGACAGATGGTAGTTTGATTTTCAGTGCTTTATTAAATTCAGCGTATAGGTTATCGCATATTTTCATGTTTTTAGCGAAATATTTTACACTGTTTTGTTCCTTTAAAATTTTGATTACAGTCTATATTCACATTAGTATTTACATATTATGTAATTTGTAAGTTAAATATTTTTTATACTATAGTATACTGCATATCTATGTTATACATTACATGTCTATGTGTATGTTTAGTTATTAAGTTTAGTTTTAGTTATACATCCAAAATACTCCTGAATCGGAACATATCCATCTAAAGGTTGCCTGCAAGAGATTGCTTATAGCAATAAATCCGCTCTTGAATTTACCAAATCATTGGAAATATATAAATTTAAAGGTGTACAAAAAAGAATTAATAAATAAATATATTTGCAATTACTCCTCACTGCTGTTTATATTCTTTTAAAATGTAGTATTCTAATTGTCAGATAATATGTATGTTATTAAAGGTAAAAAGGCAGGTTATAAATTAATACATTTAGTAATCTGCATACACTGGTACTGGGTTACGTAGAACTTAGTATGTTTTTTATTGTTCGAGTCAAAAGATTTTTAAAACTGTTAGGAATAATTTTAGCTAAAAATGATCTACTGGTAGACGTAATTTTTCTCCAATGAATATCGTATGGTCAGATCTCGCAATAGTTCGATATCTTGTTCAGATTGTTAGTCAACTTTGTGACAAGCCCACTGGTGTTACGAGTTAAAGCCCGTGGAGATCACTTGAAAACTCTTTGGCGCCATCATCCATCCGTATTACGATATACATACCCTGCTCACTATCTAGGTCTAGCAATTTTTAGAGCTATGAGTTTGGTTCTTATACGGGTACGCACATATCTTATTCGATCCTAAAGAGAAACAATGAGCCTTTTCCATTGTCTTTTAAGTGACCTTGAGCTTTTTTATGAGGCCAGTGGCATCCACGTTTAGCACCATATGTCATTACTGAGAATATAAATATGAAGCACATAATAAAGTTCTGAGAACATCTGCAGTACTAAATACATGTACGTTTATTTTGACGTTACATCTTTTAATAAACTTATTTAAAGAATAATGAATAAATTAGTGATGATATTCAAATAATACAAATGTATACAAGAGTTTCAGTTAGAAATAGACATGTTTCAATCTGTGGCCTATGTGGCTGACTGCCAAATGTCACAACGCATAGCGCCGACATTGATTTGATGATGCTCCAGCAGTTTATTCTATGAAAATAAACATTCTACGTCATAGGTTATTTTTTTCATTGCAATATTCGTAATGTACGCGCGGATATATATACTTTATGGTGTAGCGGTGGGGCTGTCGCTAATTTTATTGACGTTACATACAAATAAATATGTATTTCATATAGTCTGGCATGATTTGTATTTTGATCACATCCTGAGTAACGTGATCCTTTGAACGTTGAATTTGACATAGATAACATTTAAAAATGAATTTAGTATGAATCTAAATAAAAGAAATGTTAGTACATCTTGTAAAATTGAAATACGTTAATCTGGTAATAAGAGATGTAGGGCATAGACGCATCTCTTTGTTGCTTTCTCGCAACTTGGAGCAACCTAGTGATGAAATACTTTCTCATGTAGAAATTACAGTTAAATACCATGTGTGATGTTCCTACAGTGGGTAGAGTTTAGACAACCACTTGTTAAAGGGAAATTCAAAGGTGGCAAAATCTTAGTGTTACGCATAAAATCAGGCAAATCATATACTTGTTTGCATTTTAATTAGAAAAAAATAAACACACATATAGTTCCAGTAATTTATATAACATGAATTTCCACTTTTTGGTTACCATTTTTTTTGCCTAATTATGAAATATGTGGTCTATACATCACACAGATTTTCAACGTTATGCAGATGACTATCTCAAGATAAAGAAAGACAAAACTTTATAAGCATTTACAATTAAGTACATTTAATTAACTAAAAACGAAATAGCTATCCACGATATTTCTAAACTTATTCAAAATTAATATATATTTTTATGAAAATCTTTACGAAATTTAGAGATATTTTAGTTAAACACAAGAAACTAAGTGCCAATTTCTAGATGTTGCAAACACTCAACGGATAAAAAAATGTTTACAGTTATTGATATGTTTAGTTAATTTTCATTAAGCTTTTATCGCTAACTAATCGTGTGTTTGATATTTCACCACTACTTTTTCTTTTATATTTTCTTGTTACGATACTTCTTTGTTATTCTAAAGATAAAAGTTCTGTGAAAATTAACTGCGATGTGAAACACTTTCCAGAAGTGTTCTATTATATGAAACACCGTTACGAGTGGTTAGATAACATGTCTATATCATCAACATAAAGTACTTTTTTGTTATTGTTACGTTTGCCTAGTGTTTCCTTAGCATTGCATAATGTGTTAGTATCAAGGGGGAACGCGTGTAACTTAACGAATTTCTAGAATACTACTGATATGACTAGAAGTGTTGGCGTTGTCCCTGGTAAATGAGAATAAGGAAGTTTGAGGTGTTCTCGTGGTACGTTTTAGTGAGTAGTGTTGGGTTATTAGCAACCGATGAGTCAACACATATCCCTCTCGCTTTGGCCTAAGCCTGAGTAATGTGCTTGATGAGGAAGTCCGTTAAGAATGTGGTTTTAAACATCACGTTAATAAAAAAAGGATACTACTGAAATACAGCGATATAGCCGAATATAGTGCTTTTTCAACCTGTCGAGAGGCTATCTTTTTTATCTTTCAACGAGTCTTTGCTAACTTTTAATTAAATAAACTTAACAAGGAAGCACTCTTTAAATATTTCACTCACTTATCTGAGTACTTTACGGTTACATTTAAGAACAGTCTCCTTTCTTAGAGAGAAAGATAAAATTATCCAAAAAAATATATCTCAGATGGTAGGATACATCTATGTAACTCGATCGCGACTACCTACACACGTGCTTCTAGTCAAGATGTCGTATTTCGACAATCGTTAGCGTAAAGAGAAAATAAAAATAATTGATGACATGATATTTGTTTCACAGTTGATAGTAAAAACGCTATGTGTTAACACGTTCTGATCATATCATTTATTGTTGAGATATATCGTCGATATAGTGTACGGATGCCGCGTCAAGGGATGTAAGGTCGAATCCACCTACAATGAGCTTTAGCTTTCGGTAAAGGAAAACATCGTGATGAAACCATAGCAGGACGGTAGCGCTTCTTCTAATGCCCGATAGCTAGCTACCACCCTCAAGTTGAAAATCTGCCACCAAATACCTGTAGGTGTATTCCGGCAGTTGCACTTGAGAGCGAGTTCCTCCACTAGGCTTAGAAGTCCGCCATATTGGGCCACATTATTATTTAACATGAGGTGAGATTGTGGTCATAACGCTAAACTTTAACTAGAATAAAAATACCAAGTTAATAAAAAAGGGCACGGGTGTAAAATCCGTGATAGTGATACGCTTAGTCGTATCTAGTACCGGGATCTCCATTGTATGCAGCCGGTTTAGTGGCCGATAAGGATCGCGACTAACATGCATGTGGTGTTGAATGGCGACTTAGTTGTTTTCAGGATTTAGTTTTAGATTTTGTTTTGATTTACTGGATCAGCTAGTACATTCCAGTAGCCGAGAGGCTGTCAAACAAGTATGACATCTTTTTAAAATTTGCCCCTGTTTTATATTTGCGATTATGTTTGTGTGTTGTGTATTTCTTAATAAATTATGTTTACATTAATTAATATTACTTACATAAAGTAAAAACACAAAATGTATCAACAGTAAAACCGATCAACGTGCGAATCTTGACTAACTGGGTCGTCATTTGAAACCTATCGAAACTTATTCGATTACCCCCATTCATAAACTTGTGAATAAGCTTTAATTGAATTAATTTTACGGCGTATACCATGAAGATTTGTTCAACAAGAAATCTTAGAGGATCGTTGTTCACATTTTATATGCCTACGTAATGACGAGTATTAACCCATTGTATATTATAATGATTGATTAGAGTTGAACTCATTGTAAACTACAGAAATATTTACACTAACGTACTTCGAATTTTACTTCAATTTATCGATTAAAAATATATTGCATACCGACAGAGCACCCACGATTCTGGGGAAAATGAATTAAGTAATCACTGTCCAATGTCTATATCAGATAATACTAGCCAATAGACTGATGATCTAATGAATTTTATTAGATACTATCGTCACCAATGAGTTATTATTTTTTATTTATTGTATTATTAACAAAATAACATCTAATGTGTAATGAAAATATAATAGAAGAAGAGACCACCTAATTCCACATAAACAACGAGTTTGCTGTCCAAGTCAAGTGCCGGAACATACAATTAACTCATTTCGACTTGAGAACGTCAACGAAATGAACAAGGCCAAACGAATGTTTAACTGTTATTCAAATGCTCGAATAATAAATACACATCTGTATGGTTGAAAAAATATAGTACTTCTACAAAACTCTTTTTAGAATATCCTTTAAACCGCAAGTTTAAAGTGAATGAACGTTGTTTATCTAAACTTTGTACTGCATAACTTACAGCGGACACCGCTGAATAATTTGTGAATAGACGCAAGGAACACAATTTAAAATGTTATAATGTAAAATTCTTTTCAACTCAAGCAAAACTTCTTTATAGATTTTTAAAACAGTAGGTAACTTCTAAAGTTTTTCACAATGCATACAGACTGTAACTGTTTTATATGTTGAGTTTTAACTAATTGTAAACATTGTAATTGTGCAGTCTTCGACTGTGGTAATTCTACAGATGTATTAACTTTTAATTGTTTGGTACTACGCATTAGTACACAAGGTGTTTCAACCTAAGCTTCATCACTAGCAATCTTTCAACAACTGGCTGCAAGGTTTTTAAGTTTGGTTATAAATAGTTTTGTGTACCTTATGTTTGAGAGAAATAAATTAAATTACTTTTATTAAATACTTTTACTACCTTACTACTTATTTACTACCTATCTATGTAATGTATTGTATGGTTACGTAATTAGTTTTCATTGAAACTATAAGCTAAATCGTTGTTCTGTAATAAAGAGTCAACCTTTGTCAACCTAACTTACTAAATATATATTAATTTTACAAACATGTATGTATGTATGTAAGCTATTGCTTCACTTTACTCCTTACTAGCATGCATTATTTCAGTTTTCAATATAATCAATGTAACTACGTCTAATGAATCATTTTTAAATTATCATTGTGGCATAGTCAATCCCGAAAGTCTCTACCATCGATAATATAGAGTTTAAAAAGAAAATAAATGTTCTATATAAATGGATTTTATAGGCGGAAAATTCAAATAACGGTTTAAATGATATTCATTTACAAGTTTATTTATAATGCAAATTTTATCGCTATTGATTTTAATGCTTCAGCCAGTTTATTCGTAGTTACCAAAAACTTATTTCGTGGTACTTTTAGATCGGGAATCAGGGAAAGTTCACGTAAAATGATTTCTCTATACTTCTTGTTTTTCATGTATTATAGTGTTAGTACTAGGTGTTTTACTAAACAAAACTATAATCGATATGCGAATCATCGTATAAATATATTTAACCTAAATTTTAATTATCTTGGTTTAAAATAAATAAACAAAGAACACGACATGGAACCATTAAAAAGGAATTCCATGTAAATAAACATACGTGGTTAAAAATACATTATTTCAATTTATCGGAACAACGAAAATAAAATACATACGCGCCGTTTACGAGTTTACATGTAGTAAATATAATTATTTACCAGTTCTGAATTCGATGCGGTGATAGTTCATTTTTATGTTGCTCAAAAAACTGAATGCACTGCACCTGGTATTAAGCGCAGTACAATCCAAATCAGCGACGACTGACAATGAACCCAAATTCACTGCTAATCTCCGCTGTCATGCTGGCCTGCTTAGGTACCTCTTCACGCCTCTTTTGAAGGACCCAATATCATATGAAAGAAGGAACATGCCGACAGGAAGACGGGTCCACAACTTCGCGGTACGACAGAAATTGGAATCGGAAAACTTTTTAATGTGCATGGAGAGGATGGGATTAATTCAAAGAGCTCTTCAGAGCACTCTCCGTGATACAGACGGTAGAACACGCTTAGGGAGGCAATATCTCTGCGCCACTGTAGCGGCTCTAAAGTGTTGGTGATGGCTGTGTCATTTACAATACGGACAGCCCGCCTCTACAACCTGTTTAAGGCAACTATGACATATTTCGCGGATCCATCCCGGTGGTGAGAGCAGTATTGCATGCACGGGTGAACTTGGGCCTTATACAAAAGGCACAGCTGGTCGAGCAAGAAAAATTGTCGCACTCTGTTCAGGATTTCGAGTTTCCGAAATATTGTGGAGATAATATTCACGATGTGGTCCTTAAGGTTTAGGTCGCTACAAATATCCATTCCCAGGATATTTAGACTGTCACACATTACGAGTTGGGTGTTCTGAAGAGTAGGGTTGGGGGAAAAGGGGGATTTTTTAAATGTAAAGATACATTGCCCCCAATGTGGATATACGGGTCAAGACTTGGTTAAGTTCAATGACAAGTTCTCTCGTCTCTCTTCTGTGTCTCCCCAACCACAGCCGGGCTTACTGACGTAAATGTCTGACGTAACTGACGTAGAGGTAACGACGTGACGTCAGTTGGTAGTGTTTACGAACGCTGCGTCAAGGGGCGTGAGTTCGAATCGACCTACAACGAGCTTGAGCTATCGGTAAAGGAAAATATCGTGATGAAATCACAGCATGGTGGTAGCACTTTTTCTAATTCCCGCCTGGCTAGCTACCACCATCAAGTTGAAAATCTGCCTTCAAATACCTATAGGTGTTTTCCGGCAGTTGCAATTGAGAGCCAGTCTCTCCACTAGGCCAGGGTGTCGTCCATCTTCGGTCACATCATCACTTAATATCAGATGAAATTATAGGCATAACACTAAAGCTATTAACCATAAAAAGCAACAGGAATAGCGAATGGCTTTTCTCGAATAATCAAACTTTTAACTGTTTACAGTATTCTTAATAATTTAAAACCAATAGAAATCAATAGCTCTTTATATATCTATTAGACGTTATAACGAAAATTATATATCTCGAAATATTAGATTTTCTTCATGTTAATTCTAAAGAATTCATCAATGTATTCCGAGGATCAAACCCGCTTATGCTCTCTAGTTTTTACATCGATCTTAAAATTGGATTCCAAATAGATTACGATTAACAAGATTAGACTTTTTATTTGATCTTTTCTTTAGCTAAATTTAATTCATGCAATCTTTTCATTAAAGTAGTACACTTTATGATATGTTTAAAGTCTCTACAATTAAACATATCACATAAATTTAATTACTGTGAAATAAACACTGATCTAATTGGAAACGCTGTCTCTTACTCGTGACATGATTTGTTTTATGATTGTCAAAATAATACGCGAATATCAATACCTTGGCTGAGCTCCATCCAGTCGTTGAACTTGCCCAAAATAATACATCTCAGAATAAACAGTTTTCATATTTATAGAGCTAATACGCTTCAAGTCTCAGCAACGTATAATAAATACTAAATTTTACTTGCGGCTTCGCTCGCGTTACTATTAATTTTGTCAAACAAATCGGTTGAGGCTTTAAAATGTGTCATACAAAGTTTATCCCTCTGTTTACCCCACTTTCAATAAGTTTTTCCCGAGAAAATGTAGCCTATCGCCGTCTCCAGGTTCCCATCTATATTTATGCAAAAATTCATCATAATATATTCTGCGGTTTAGGTGTGAAAACGTAACAAAGAACCAAACTATTTCGCATTTTTAATACTAGTATAGTTTCATAACAATAGAATGACTGACTTTTATTTGGCAACGATTAAAGACGCATTATCAAATTGTCTCACGTGATTGATCACCTTAGAAATCATAAACTTATTATTAGCTATATATAATCTCAATCGATATACATGAATCCTATGCAAATAGGAACTTTCAACAAATAAAGTTTTCTCCGTATGTTTGCTATTGGATTCCCAGATGTGTCCTTCGCACCCAGTTACAGCCAAGTGTAGTACCAAAAACCGTGCGTAGAATATTACTTCGTCTTGTAAAAGGAAGTGTACAAACTGCGTTCCACAAACACATTCCATTGTACATCTGTCTTCTCGTCGAAATTGACAATCCAGAGTAAACTTTTTTCTATATTTTTAGTAGAACATTAAATAACCTAGACAATATTATTTCTAACTTAGTCGGCGGCAATCGCTAACAGTCGGAGGCGCTCGGGTGGCTAGGCGCCAGGCAAGCGCCGGGAGGCACCATGCCACTTTTGACTCCGCCGCGGCGGTGGAAATACGTCTGCCATTCTGACGGTCATTGCGCGAAAATTAAATAAGCCTTGGAAATAAAAGTAATTGACCGACAAAAGTGTATTATATTTTAGAAAAGTTATTCTTTTCATTCAAAGATAAAGCGAGTTTTGTGTTTAGTTTCCGTACATAGCTATCAAGCTTTTCTAATCGAAAATAAAATTATTAAGCATTTTAACCACGCACTAACATTTTCTTAGTACTCTTTCAATAAACAGCAAATTCTCAGCTGCTAACATTTTTCAATAATACTTGAAGTGCAATCTTGTATATGATATATTTCATATTGAAATTATGTTTCTATTATCTTTATATATTTTATTTGTATCTACTTCTACGTACATAAAGTCAAGGGTTCACATATGAAAACAAATTTTCAAATGATAATAGGTATGTAAACGGAAAATGTAAATATTATTCTTCCCGATGTTTGTTATTACACAGAAACTCCATTTCCGTTAGGCGCTCTACAGGCGGATGCGTCCATATATAGCAAAAATGTTACAGACCGTGGAGATTGCGTCGAATCAAATTCAGTCTCGTTCCACAATTGTTATATTTTACAGCAGAGCTTCCGCTTACTACAACACTTCCGTACTTTCGAACGTTCGTAACTCAACTGAACCCCTACCCAACAACAGGTCGGCTATCTCTACAATCCTATATGGGGTTGTGAGGATACTGTTCAGGATGTAGTACCCTCCTCAGTAATATCGCCGCAGCTAGTGACTACTAGCTGGTCTCTGGAGTTTATCCCCATCATGGATGTAGTTAGCTGGACGGTATATGGGGGTAAATGGATTTTGGTGAGTTGGTTTTCTTCACAAACAATCACTTGGCCGTCCTATTCCATACGAGCAGCTAGTTTGTGTGGCAATGGTTTAGTTTTTCTGTCCGGTGGCCGGACATGAAGCGGAGCTATGCGTCTGACTAGAGGGAAGCTCTACACATCAGTCCGCTGGAACAGAGATGTGGCTAGCCTTTGGATAAAAGCTTCTAGGCCCTTGCACTGCAGGTCCCGTATGATAGTCGCGTTGCTGTTATAGTAGCTCTTAGGATGCTCCTTAAGCTAGTTCTCCTGAGCTTTAATCCTGTCCTTCTGGTGCTTGGAGATATATGCATACCACCAGGTGCCGCATATATTTTTCGGGATTTTATATATGTCTTATAGCCATTTAATTTTGTCTTGGTTGGCAACGATGGCAATGTTAATAAAGGCCTCAGTAGGGCGCGCGTCAACTTGGCTCGTGCAATTACGTTTTCAACATGGTGTTGGAAGGTGATCCTGGCGTCTATATCCACCCCTAGGTATTTGACATGCTGCAACCAGGGCACGTCTTGATCCTTGGCTTTAGTTAATCCTCATATCTCACTTATATAGTAATCTGTGTTATCAGCTACCCTCCATCTCATAAATATAATGTATGTAGCGTTATTAAATTTCCATATTAATAAGCAGTATACGTGGTATGAAATACAAGGCCTCTCGGTTCTGGGACGATGTCAATTTTATTTTCATTTTGTTGAATCAACCCTTTTAAAGTGATTAAATTCCATATATCTCCCCATTGTTCTATATTTATTCTTTTAGCATTCTCGAAATCGGTTCAAACCGGAATATAAAAACATTGAATGTTTTCTGTACACGTTTTTATCTATTTAGCAATGTCATCTGTTTCATAAACAAACTCTTTATATAAACCAGTCCTAATAAATCTAATGCAAGTATCGGTCAGAAAACTAATCTGTTGAAGTAAATTTGTACTTATCATTATATAATTATTTAACTATTCAAATGAAATAAATCGAATTTTAATCATGACTTATTATATGCAAAAGTAATTTGGCAATTTTGAAATAAACAATGGACTTACACAGAGAGGTTTTATTTTATTCTATATAATGTTACGTATTACTCTCAAAAGCTATGTACATAAGATTTCCGATATATCCGTGATTTAGTATGTAAAAGTATTGGGTATTTGCTGATTGGTCAGTGTCCAGCTGTATTTGGCTACAATACATCCAACTTAGTACACCCGACATAGTACACACCTTGAACCAGACAGTACATATCTAGTAAGCAAGTGAAGTGCTAGGGCACTCTTCTCAACGAGTCAGTAATCACAGTACCCCTCACAAGAATTCTATCCTCTATAAGAACAAGATATATATTCAGATGCTGAAAGGTTTACAAGTCAGCATGCCGGCGGTAAAAACTAATAATTGATTGCCAATCACTTTTTTTCATTATGACTTCTGCCTATGCATTTAATTTCACCAATGTGAAACGTGAATGACATTTAACTTCGGCGCGATACGGCCAGGGTTTCAGCGAGGCAGCTGCTTCAACCGCTAGACTAATCGTGCTTTCCGATATCTCGTTATGTTTGAAGTGTACTGTACTTAATATCAGGTGTACAGTGCTGTCTCTTTACTGTTTTACATCAAGAAAACTCTGTAAAATATATACTGTACAGTTTTATGTTAAACCAGCTGTACCTCCAACTTTGTTCGCGTGCAAATAAAATTATTTAATCTCGCGCTGACATTCAAGTAACAATAACTTTTTATAGAGTTAAGTAATTTTAAAGAAACAAAAATGAAATGTTATTTGAGGATGCGCTTTATTATTTCCTAGGTGATGTCCTACCATAAACGATGTAGTGATGCTTGTACAAATAAACAGATGACATTTTTAAAATAATGTAAATGTATTTTATTACTTCTTAGTCCATGCTATAATTATTTTCACATACAACTAAAATCTACAGACGCGATAAACTTACATTCTTATATGTGTAGACAATGAAGACTGCATCCGTTATACCGTGGATACTATTTTGTGACACTTTTTAACTCGAGAAAATCATCAATGACGCTTGTTATTTTTACACGACCGGCGTATGTAAACAACACGCGGCTTCCTGATGACAGCAGTCGATGTAAAATGAGCATTGCAACCATAGAGACTTCTTATCAAACCTCTACGTCAGATCGCATGCTGATAACGCCAAGAAGAATTCCTCGACGTGTATTTTTTTAGTTTCAACTGATTCTCGAGACAATCGCATTGTCTTTTAATATCACGAGAAATGAGATCGTAAATCTTTTTGTTTGTAATACCATGTACCGGAATTCAAAATTGCGGAGGGGTGAGTTGTATCATATATTTTAAAAAAATTGTTAAAACAATTTCTAGAATACTTTACACACTGATATTTAGTTTTATGGTAGCTTGACTGAGAGTCGAGATCTTGATAGCACGCTTTATTTTTGTTTATGTTGTATTACTGTAGGAAATATAATTATTTACACAACAAGGTATGATGTTTTTTTTCATATTAATGAATTAAATAATTCTATTGGAAAACAGTCTAACAATTAAGTCATTCAAATAGCGTTACCGATATTTAAATTATAAATATACACACAGTTATATATAGGGCAAAATAAAATCTGCAAATATTTTTATTTCGTATTACATATTATGTTGTACTAATGAATAATTATTCCTGATCATAATATTGAAAACATAGTACTTGTTTATTATAAAATATAATAAAGAAAAAGGAGTTATTGTATATCTATAAACTTGCAACATGCAATGCGATAGATATTTCTACTAATATTTTTATTATTTTTATTTTTACCATGACTTCTCCTATAATATTAATTAATAAGTAGGTCAGTGTGTGCGAAAATACCATAAAGAATAGTTTGTTCTCAATAAATATACTTTAATATCAACTACGTAATAAATTTTGCTAACCCCATATAGGTTATAAAAAAAATTTACTGAATAATATAAAAATGAACCATATAGAAAGCAAATGAGGAAAAAAATATGAGTGTAAATAAATAAATATGTATGAGGAGTACATACAAATCAACCAATTTTTAACACTGAAATATGATTAAAAAGCCATGTATGCCAACATATCTAATTGTTAAGTATATTTAAAGTTTAAGTTGGCATATATAGTCGCATCGCTTGGTTATAACAAATATATTAAATTTCAAAATATTCTTCACAGCCAGTATATCGCTACCACTGGCAACACTAACCGGACAATGTGAAAATATAATATTTGCCCATCTATTTCAGTGACACACTTACCGGAGTTTACCGAAAGGGGTCGTAAATCTAACCCCATTACCGTTACCGAACGTTGTAATAAAAATACATAAATTAAACATTCATATATGAAAAACATTTTGCACGTAAAGCAATTTGACGACAGAGGGTTGAAAAGCATTTTTAATGCTGATTGTTGGTAGTATTTATCATTGGCGGTTTATTCATTGTCGTCAATTTTTTTGTAATCATTATAAACTATTCTTTGAAGCAACTTAAATTGTTAATGCATTATAATATATCCTCGTAAAATTATCAATAGATATTTACATACTAATGTCGTTATGAATGATTTAGATGAATTTAATATGTTTATATAATAACAGTATACTTTATGGCGTTTTTCATAATTTTTAATGATATACACTTTATGGGCAAATTAAAAAAAAATGTATTTTTGAAGTGACACTTCTTTAGTCATGTTGAAGATAAATTTAGTTAGCGTTTTTTTTACAGTTTATAAGTTAAACGTTTCCTACCCAGACTAGCATTAGAAAAAAATCAACCACCTTGCCATGTTTTTATCACCATATATTCGTTTACCGTAAGTACAAACTCATTGGAGGTGTATTCGAACTCACATCCATTGACACGGCGGCCGTACACACTATCAATTGAGCTATCATAGCTTCAAGATTATTTGATTATTGTTTATTTTATATATGGTCAAAATCACTATTGCATGTTATTCTATACATTTATTTTTCTTTGTCTGTATTTACTTGAGCACAAATATTTTAGGGTATTCTCAGTATTTGTTAATGTCCATGTATACTTACTTAATCACGTGTTTTGTAAGATAAAGAGGTATTTCGTTATTATCCGACTTAATAATACTCAGAGTTATCGTCTCGTCCAGTGCAGATATAAAAAACGACTAATAGGAGTGTAAACGATTGAGATATGAATGAATTTGTTTTATCTTGTTTTATGAAACGCAATAAATGTGCGTAGAAGAATCGGTATATTAAAGTGCATAAACGTTTGTTATAAATCCGTATAATTCTTGTAGTTGATCATAATGTATGTGACATATTTCAGTGATAAACCGTCCACAATCAAATGTGAAATTCTTCGGTCGTTCAATTGTCCCATCGCTAAGCCACATATTCATAACTAGCTGAAGAAAGAAAGATATCGTTTATTCATTATAAATTATTAATTATACAACACAAAAGTACATAAATAAGAACATAACCTACACATAAGAAACTTTTCGGTCATACGATTGCCCCATCGCTAAGCCACATATTCATAACCAGCGGAAGAAAGAAATAAATCATTTATTCATTATGCACAAATATACAACACAAAAGTAGATACAAAACTACATCCCGGCATGATGAAAAAGTGTCCAGCTCAGCATTTGCTAAAGCATCCTAGGAAGCACTCAGCGCTGATTGGCTCCACTTTGTTCGCGTTTTTCCCTTCAAACTTGCATGATTGTGAAATCGGTTTTAGTGAGCATCTACATTGCAAAAGAAGTAACTCTACTGAATCTCAAGCCAATTTAATGTATAATTTGCATGGTGGTAGAGCATTTTCTAATGCCCGCCTGGCTAGCT
Organism: Actias luna; assembly: GCA_039707435.1. Taxonomy (NCBI): domain Eukaryota; kingdom Metazoa; phylum Arthropoda; class Insecta; order Lepidoptera; family Saturniidae; genus Actias; species Actias luna. The sequence goes on along the minus strand of JAZHAC010000006.1, from coordinate 5,608,899 downwards.
ACCACCATCAAGTTGAAAATCTAACGCCAGATACCTATAGGTGTGTTCCCTCAGTTGCACTTGAGATCCAATCCCTCCACTAAACTTAGCGTGTCCAGCAATTTGGGTCACATCGTCACTTAACATCAGATGAGATTTGACCATAACACTAAATCTTTACTATAAAAAAATTTGAGGCCATGAGCCAATCAGTGGTAATTCGCTGATATATAGACGACACCATTTAATTATGTTTTGACAGGTCATTTTTCTTAAATTCTATGCTACGTCTCTATAGTAAAAAGCACTGATCTCGAATACCTTTAAGCATTTTTCATCTATCTCTTTGTACATATTATATATTTATACATAACACAACTCCACCGATTATTAAAAGAGATTGTAGATTTAATTTGTCACTAATTGCGCATTTATAACGTTTTTCAGAATTGCCGTTATATGGAAAAAAGATATTATAATTATATTACTTAAATTTTGGAATACCTCTCTATGGACCGCTAAAAACTATTGTAAATAAAAACTATTGTAAATACATTATTTAAAATAAAGATATAAACAGATCGAGATACTCGCCGTTTGCTCTCGATGACTGGGTTATTTTCCGAACCGGTGGTAGTTTTAACGTTCATAAGGGCTTTCTCAGGGCCTAAATCAATTAAAGTATTTTGATTTGATTTGAGGCTGTTATAACCAACGGTATAAACCAACCAAGTCTAATAATTTCGTCGTTTTAAGGGCTCTGTCAAGTTGTTTAATTGAAGTGGGGTTAAATGGAATTTACGTCTATAAATCGGGAAAGTAGGTTATTTTGTTTGAACGCGCTAACCTTAGGAACTACCCGTCGGATTACAAAAAATATTTTTATATTTTATAGAAAAATTATTGAGGATGGCTTTAGGTTATTTAACATGACGCTGTCGTCAATAGACACAACGCTCTAATGGAAAAAGTTACAAAAACTGGCAAAAATTATTAAATAATATTTTAGTTCCACGCGAACGAAGTTGCGGGCCTAGCTAGTTGTGTATAAAAAAGGTAGTAAACATAAAAATACAAGACGATTTAATAATCACAGGTGGAATCTTGATCTTGCTGATGTATAATATACTATGAAGAATATATATTAACTTTGACAACTACTCAAAAACTTACGGGAGCACGATGGAGCACTTATATATTCAAGTTTCTAAGTTATTGCTACCGTGCACCTGCTTTAAAATGTACTTTGTTTGTCTGCATCCGAAATGCTGTATAGTAAAATTTATATTATAATAAAATACTCGTGATTGTAGAATCAAAACGTTATCCCCAAGAATTATTAGAGCCGAAAACTCTTTTAAATTTCTACTCAATTTCTTTTTAAAGTCTTGTGATGAATACACAAATTTTTATAACCTAAAATTTAACTACGCTGGACATTTTTACTTCAAAGTTACAATAATTTTACTGATAAAGTACAATCGTTGACGGTTAACCCTTTAACCCTTAATCCGTCACAACTTGGTGGTAGGATTATTGTCCAACTGGTTAGCAACCACAGTCGGGTTTAAACTACCGCAAAATAAAGGTTATATTTATTACTATTTTTATATATGCAGACACAAATATCGTACCATCCAGGAAATTATATTTGTGTATCTGAAAAACAATAATAACAAAACTTAAAAGTACTACAAAAGATCTAGCCTTACGAATTGCCCTATTAAACAGTACGGCACAAAATGCTTAAGAACATACAAATCTGAATTATAAAATTTTATGCGAATGTGTTCGTTTCTATGACGCATGGTTTGAGAATTATCCGGGTTTATTGTTAATGAGTTTATTCACAGCTCTAACCTAACCTAATCTACTTGTATAGCGTTGCAAACTTAGATTAAATTCTAGAGATAAATGTACATCTTCATATTACCCACAAGTTACTTCATATCCCGGGTTGTGAGAAAGCTGACCCTTTATATATATTACAACAATTCATATAACAAATGTAACGAATCAACTAACATAACACTGCTTGTCATGTTGGAATGTTTACTAATTATTTGTATTTTGTATACTTCTGCGATGCTAAATAAACAAACTGCCTAGTTGTCGTAGTCTTTAACAGCAAAGTTACACTGACGCGTTTCCGACGTTGAAGTCCTCTTTCCAAGGAGCCCTGGAAACCCTACACACGACAGGAACTCAACACAAAGTTATTTGGCTGCAATCTTATATAGGGTACAAATATTATACTAGTCAAGCTGTCCTAAACAGAGATAAATCTTTTAATTTGTTTTCTTCGTACTGCTCCTTTCTTTTAAGTTATGTGTGGTATAATAAAATATTAAACACGGACATTTCATTCCACGCAACTTACAGCAACTATTGTGGTACCTAAAAATTTCATATATTAAACTTTTACAATAGATATTAATCACTCCAACGCATCTAAAAATAATGTTTATGACACGAAAGTCAGTCGTGGGCTGGGATGAAACTAAGCATCCTTGGTTTAATCTTAGAACTCATTAATACTGCTCCATGGAGACTCCGTTCTATAATACTCTGCTTCCACTCGCTATCAATCAAAATCAAGAACACTTTATTCAGATTAAGTCCTAAGAAAGTAATTAAATATGTCAAACACTATAACCGGTTTGAAAAACATTCTAGTCATCAAGAAAAAAACATGAAAAAAGATTTGATTGTAGAAAATGTTTACAGAATGAATAATTTATACTTTAGCGCATGTACAGAGATGGAGTCATTTTCAAATATCACTGTTATTAACATAATTATCCACCCTATAAACCTTTGTAGTAGTAAAACAATAACAAATCAATAAAATGTTTAAGAATCTTAATATACAGTCTAACACGATAACCTAAAAAACTTTTATAAGTCTTGCGAAGTCTGAAACATGGGATGGCTAATTTCTGTCTATTCTAATACCTATTAAACTGTGTCGGTCGTTTACCTAAACCTATCTACGATATTGCGAACATGCATTACATTATGAAGTATGAATTGGATAAGTTACTTTTCCTACTGTACAAAAACCAAGACAAAAGACTCATGAGGTCATTTTTCAAATAATTATATTAGAACTCAGCTATAAATACGATATTATTTTTTGTGCATACCTAAATATCTCAGCTAAAACACAAAGTAATATCACCCCCAATGGTGCCACTTTTCTCTCATCGCTGCAAAACTTTCCACTCGCGCCAACTCCGACAAACTGGGTACAAATAAATATTCAAAGTGGCTAATGAGTTAATCCTCGGCGGTTATTTCCTTAACTGCAGTTAAGTCAGCCGCGGGGATCAGCGCTGTTTAACCGTTGAACTTATGTTTGTGTAGAATTTATTTACTTTGAAGTTCTTAGTTCAACATCATCGAGTATTAAATTAAAGAGCAATTTGTTAATTAGAAATAGAAAATGTATAACCACTAAAATGTTTTAATATTTGTCAAATAAGAAAACCAGTATTTAAAGTATACATGAATCTGCTCTGTTTATATAAAAATATATACAGTTTAAAGTACTGTGTATTAATTAAAAAAGGAAAAGTGTCCACTTGCGTTCAAATGCCGAATACTTTCACATATATTTGGCGCTAAGTTGCAAATAAAAAAATGTCAAACGCAACCATATATTATACAAGTTATACAAATTTCCCAATATTGTTAAGACCAACAAAATTAAATGTCTAGGATAGATGGAACATGTCTTAAAAGATTGGAAAATTTAGATATTCGAAAATCTCAATGTAGAAAATCCTGGTGTATTTGGAATTCGAGACAGACATAAACTCAAACCTTCGTATGGGGTTTCGAACGAATTAAAAACTATTTGAGTGAAGGATTCGAAAAGAAAAGTTAAAATATGCCGGTTAGAAGAAATAGACTGGATCATCTCGAAATTCCCCCGCGGCTGTAGAGCCTCTAATGGTAAATGTAGACACAATTACAAACAATTTTATTCGGGCCAATCGTTACATTATTCAGTTATTGATGTATTTTCACAAATGTGTATTTTGAAGTTAAGCTTTAAAATACGTTGTGAAATAGTGTTATTTTGGTATATACAAAAGTTATAGCAATGAAAATATATGTAATAATTATATTATTAGTATTAATTTTATAGAGAATCAACAATCTCTTTTAAGAGTATTACGCACATCTCGACGTCATCAAATACGGATTGATGTAATGAATTGTTTGACATTATTAACAATGTGATATATCTCTATCATTTTTCAACGAACCAGCTAAAAGACATGAACATTACCAGTGTATATCGATCGATCAATATATGCCAATCCACAGACATTACCGCACATACACTGTGATGATGAAATAGAATGATCAATGACACTATTACAGTAATAAATACGTGATTGAAAATAGAATTTCTTGTATAAATTTTCATTTAGCTGATGGGTAATGTATGAGCCATATTGGTGGCTAAACTAAAAAGTATTTGAATGCGATGACAGCCCAGATGGTAATGTTTACGGACGCTGCGTCAAGAGAATTAGAATCCACATACAATGAGTTTGAGTTTCCCCGTGAAAGAAAGTATTTAGCAAGTAGGGCTTTTTCTAATGCCCGTCTGGCTAACTACCACCCCCAAGCCAAAAAATCTCCCGCATATAGATGTGTTCGGGCAATTATACTTGAGAGCCAGTCCCTCCATAAGGCATAACGTGTCCAACATCTTGCGATATATTGTCACTTAACAGGTGAGATTGTAACCGTAACGCTAAACCTTATGTATAAAAATATTACTTTTATCATTGTTTAGTTCAACTACATTATTGAGTACTACTATTTGAGACCACGCAGGACGCTATAATGCTGCTAAAATTTTGGTTACACTGCCTTGCTTATATATTAAATATTTACTGCTTCTCGCCGATATAAAGTAAATTACAATCAAAACATTTGTTATTACATTACTATCTAAACATGAAATTAAACATATAAAATTAAAGAGTTTATTATTGCTTACAAACGCCATTATAAAGTAAGCTACTATTTAAGAATGGTATCTCCTTATTTATATTAGTATCGTAAATATGAAAACATATACATATTGTACGCTTACATAAAATTATTAAAGAAATTAATTATAATCCGTCGATACAAAAGGATTATCTACAAATAGCCTTAATAATTTAACATGTTTATGTGAATTAATACGATACTAGAAGTACTAATTGTTTACGTTTTCCGGAGAGGTGGCGGCGTAGACTCACGTGGTTAAGCCTAAACTCGTGCACGCACTTATTAGCGTGTTCATATGAACTAGTATATTTGTTCAACAAACGTATATGAGTATAGAATCGAGTTTATTCATTCGGTAATAGATTGTTTTTTATTACTATTGTAATTCTTTATATCCTTTACATATGATCACAATTTTACCTCATGTTAATTGACGATGTTGCCTTACATTATCTCGTTAAACCTAGAATGGGAAATAGCAAATGCAGAGATGAGAGATAGCCAGGTTCTCTCTATGTAAGGCTTTTATTATGTAATGGTATAATTAGTAGAATCAACAACACGTAATACCTAATTCAAAATAATTGTATAACAATATGTCTATTTCACACAAGGTTTATATTAACAGTAAGTATAGCATGTTAATAATAGTATTTACACCATTATAATTAATGAGCGACTTTATCTAAAAACTATTTAAAAAAAAAGCTAATCAGTTTGAGTTTTAATTAATTTAAATACATTCAAATTCAGTATTTAGTTATTGACCTCGTATAGAATTGAGTTTTAAATTACTTTATTACCTAAGAAGTATGTACATTTGTAATGAGTTGTTTGAACATTAAAATTCCATTTACACTAACGACCATTTGAGTAACTAATCTTAACCTGCAATAATATGCTATGGACCAGTATTTACTCGCGACTGTATGATATGTTCATTACGTAATAAGTATATTAATATTATTTTAAAGTAATAAAAACAGCTACTAACATGTTTTATTTGTGTGTACATAGTTGTATAATGTAGGTCAGCGGTGTCGAACTACTTTACATGCGTGTCTAATATTATTTTTTTTTAATTTGTTCTACGACTAGCTTGCGGAGAAACTTTTTATTTATATGTATTATATTCTATTTAATATGTAGATTTTGTAGTAAAAGATGATACATTGGGTTTTGACGGATTCACAGCGTCCTCTATTAACACATTAGAATTTGAATAGAACACCTCGGAAACGTGGTGCTTCTATCGCAAGCATATCCACATTTAAGACAATTTCCCTCACTAATGCCTACGCGACATTATGAACATCAACTGTTCGGACCATGTACGTAACACAGACGTTCTACGATGATCTAATGTCAAAGGAATAGAGGCTAATATAAAAATACAGAAGAGCTCGATACAAAACGGGACCAACTCAAGTTTCGACCACCTGTGGCGTTACATTATAATTATGTCGGAGGGATGTTGACTTCTATTGAATATGGTCGCACATGTGCTGCAAAAATAGGCTGTGTCAGTCACCCGAGAGCGCATCAATGTAGCTCCGAATAGTTAGATGACCGAATACGGTTGGGATATTATTATTATAAAGTAGATCTCAAAAGTAATACGAATGGTGCATGATGTAGATATCTAGATGGAAATGCTGAGTTTGCTTCCCGTAAATGCAAAATATTTTAATTCAATTTCCTCATACATTATAAGTCCGATCTAAAAATATGTCTGATTCTTATTTGTTGCTTTGTAATATAGAAATCGATTGGCGTTAAACTCTTTATGAAATTACAATTTTACGATTTTGATTTTTTTTTCTTATATATGTTATAGCTTGAAAGGGAAAATGCGCACTGTTACTTTCGGAAATTTGTAAAATACTAGTTTAAAACTGTCAGAATGAAAACGAATGAAAATCACGAGATATCAATAGTTTTAAGTTGCTTCCCGTACATAAAAAATAGTATTTATAATTAGTTATATAATTAAAATTAATTTAGTTCATTAAATTTATAAACAAGCTTTATTCAATAATCGAAAAATATGAAAAACGCTCGTTGTAAATGGTTTATTGGTCTTTGTTAAACAACTGCACGAAGTTTAAATTCGATATTTTTAATTCGATAATATTTCAATCATTGGTCTACCACTAGGATTTATCAACAGGTACAGTGCTTACAAATTATTCTATAAGTATGGATAACTGCGAAATAATTTAGGTGGATTTTAAAAAACACTTATATAAAACCTAAATCCGTTGGGTTTTTATTTCGACCCAACGTAATATCCCAGGGATTCATACACTTTATGAGTTATTACGTTTTCTATAATAATTAACAATATAAAACATTTAGAATTACATTTAATCGGGAGACGTCCACCGAAATATCCACGAGTCTCGCTAATCACCGTCAACTTATAAAGTGTCAACATCAAATGCAAACATTTTGCCGAACGATACTGAGTGAACGTTTTTTTTTGTATTAAGTAATTGAAATCCATGTAAGGAGTAGTCCGGTGTGCAGTAACGGTGCCTAGCTTATGGTGTAATGACTAATCATGCCCACCTGCTCGCATCGGTTACTATAGAATCAACTGTTATTCATTTGGTAATATCCTTACCAATATTAGAAATGCGAAAATGAGTTTGTTGGTTTATTACGCTTTCACACCTATCCCGCTGAATTGATTATGATAAATTTTGGTATAGAGATAGTTTGAAGCTTGGAAAAGGTAGTAGATTACATTTTTCGCGAAAAATTTATTGGAAGTAGAGTAAAATGAAGGATAAACTATGTATGAAACTTTTTGTTACGTTATCCGATTTGTTTGACAGAATCAATATTAGTAGTATATGTTGCTAAGTAGGTAGGTACCTATTAGATGTTTTGTTATGGCGCTTTGGTTTCATGTTTTCCTGAATCGATAAAATAAGCTTATTTTAGAATTAATACCCAACTCGATTGAGGCAGTTGTTAAACACGCTACCACTGAACATTATCGGTAGTGATTGATTAAATATACTGCGAATTGTTTACCTGATTTTGAGGTATAATTCAAACCAAATATTATAAATGCGAATGTAAGTTTGTTTGTCTCCTGGTTATTATGTTTTGACGCAATACCCGTTGAACTAATTTCGATTAATTTTGTTATAGTAACAGATTAGCTTTAGAGAAAGATATAGACTAGCTATTGTCACACTAATACTTGTTGGTGTGAAATAGCAAAAATTATATGTGAAGAATCTATCATTTAATTTTCGTTTAAATTCATATTTATACTTTTGGCAAGTAATAAAAGTCGTTCTGCATTTTTGGAAATTCATTTTTAAAGGCGGTAGAAAACGAAATAACTTCAATAATCGCAGTTCAACTTAACATAGTCGCGAGTACAGCCAGTATAATACTATATACTAAATCTTTATAAAAGCTTACATATACATTTTTTTAATATATTAAATTAAGTATTAACTAAGAAACTATTATTTATAGATAATTAAACATATATTTTATTTTAACTAAGTTTATCAATTCAAATATATCTATTACTTTTCATAATTACAAAAATAAATCGTTCAAAACGAAATCTTTCGCCATATTTTTAGGTATATAATATTTAAAAAAATATGAATTAATCTGTCTTTGTTGTTAAATTCTTAAAACTATTTATACCATACAAATCGATTATGTAATATCTAATACAGAATAAATAAAAGAAACAATGTTAGACATATTTTCACGGATATTTGTCTTTTACATTAAAATTAATATCATATCTATACTCAGACTCTTATAGTACCACCTAATGACGTATATGGTATGTTATCTTGGATTGTGTCGTGTTTTTTCAATTGTCTGCTGTCTTGGTAGTCAGTCACACATCGTAGTGTGTGACATCACAGTCGCGTAGCACCTTATCGGACACCCGTATCAAGCACGAGGACGCACAAGTCGTGACTTTTTAAATAATTATAACAATTGGAAGTCACATAAATAATCTACTGCAAGAATAATGTTTATTTCGTACGCATTTTCGAAGTATTTTTTTATTTTAAGAAAAAGTAATACTTTTATAAGAATGCGTATTGTATGCCGTCATGGAAAAAATGTGGTCAGTAAATTATTATAAGGATTAAAATATAACGCTAAAACTTGGTGCACTGTTTTGACAACTCGTGTTTCGCGTTAATTAATTGGCATACGAGAACCTCGTACTTATTTTGTTGATATAGTTCTAAATATTAATATTATTGATGGACGCTGAAAGGAAACATTCCAAAATATTGGTGGTTCAATATATATTTTGATAGTAGGTACAGCCATCTAACGGAAAAATATAGAACTACTTTAATTGTTCCAGTCTTTAATTTACACAAATTATGTTTCTTCATAGGAATAAAGTGATAACAAAAAAGAATAATAATTATATACTAAAGCGTCGCTGCTTCTTGTTCTGTTTGCTTAATAAACGAAGTGATATATACAAATGAGTATTTTATACTACCTACTTTAGAATTATGGATAATAAAATTGTTGAATGATATATACTGTTATTTACATTATTATTTAATTTACAAGGTCTTCTCGAGCCGTGTCATTCAACATTCTATAAATTTAACCCCGTTTAGTGTGGTTTCAAACCCCACCTAACGGAATGAACCCATTGGCATTCTCTCGAAAGATACCACGTTTCATTTTTATCACATGCACTTAAATAATAATTTTAAAGGAAATCCTATACAAAACTAATTAAATAACACTGCCAAAGTCTGCCTACTTTAGCGGACAGACAGCGAAATGCTACTTACAAAGTCTTATGTCATCGTATATTGGCATTCAATGAATTATCTCTGGGTATATACATATATCGCAACAGCGCGACACCGCTCGGGCGGCACTTTCGTGATGAAGGCATTAAAGCAACACGTCGTTTCTATCTCCACTCGCATTGTGATAAGGAGCCCTGTACTAATTTTATATATTATTATCTATTACACTCACGATCGCGCGTGTTTGTGTATTTACATTCAACTAGTTTCCTACACGCGTGACAGTAATACCTCTCCGTATGAAAATTGTTTAAATTCGGGGCTATTACATTTCGGTCGGTTATAATTTTAATTTTTTTACTTACAACCTTTTACTACCAATAGACGAATATCGTTGCTATAGTTTAATAGATATTTCTAAGAGAAATTAGTCTGTATACACGCTTGCGTTAATATTGATTTAATCAAAGATCGGATAACGCTATAAGAAATTCATAGAAAGTTAATCCCTCTCTTTACAACCACTTCCAGTAAGGTTTTCGGAAGGAAAAGTAGCCTACTACGTCTCCTGGGTTCCGTCTATCTCTGTAGCAAAATTCATCACAATTAATTCAGCGGTTTAGGCGTGAAAGCATAACAAACAAACAAACTCACTATAACATTTATAATATTAGTATGATGAATGATAAATATTAAATATAAATATATAATATAACTATGAATATGATAGTGTGATACATGGTTTTCGTATAACTTAATTGGTTTACGCGGCACATGACAATAAATTTCACGATATGATTATTTTCGACCTCTTCAGCAGTCAATTCTTACAAAACCTTATAAATTACACGCTTTAAATCTTCTTCATGTATCCGTGCATTTCGTATGTATCATATGGAAATCTGTTTGATAGTTTACCGCGTCCAAACAGATTTTCTTTTATTATATGTACATATAGAGATGTAGTTATACGGCTCAAGCGTCTCTCTTAGACTAAACCCAAAGCTGTGCTTACATCGTGTTTTTTACTAATCGGTGTTATGAACTACCTTCCTATATTTTGCCATAGAACACCCACCCTATAACTACATCCCTATATTCATTATACAAATATTATATAGATATATAATAATAGCTGTGCCCGTGACGTCGTTCGCATTAATATGTTTAGCCCGTTTTTGCAACTTTTTCAATAGAGCTTTTCTAGGTGCCCTATTTGTGGTAGCGTGGTGTTAAATATCCTTTAAACCATCTGCAATGATTATTCTATAGAATACATGTTTTTTAAATGTGGCTAGTTGTTCCTGAGAATAGCAGGACCAAAAAACATTTTTTCTGCTTTTAATATTAATATAGATATAGAATATAGATTTTTGGTGTGGTGGAGGTGGTTTGCGATGATTAGGTTCGATTGAGTCGCAACCACCATACACATGATAATAATTTAAGTTAATTTAAGCTTGTCATATCTCAGGATTAGTTACTAGATATCCAGTTATCGAACGGCTTATAGGCTGTGATGATGGCAACCTATGAATAAATGTACCTATTGTAAACATTATTTTAAAATGTACTGTGCTTACACCATCAAGTATAAAGCTGTCACCACGCTCTACTTCTATAAAAATGATTATTATTATTTTCTTTTACAATAATTACAAATAGCTCATTTGCATATTTAGCATTGTTTTAGCTGAAACGTAAAAAATAAGAATAGATAATATTATTGAAAAAACATGACGATACATTATAATATTTTTATTGTAAGTATAATAAATAAATAACCTACACGTAAGACGTTTAAAGTTTCGAAATAAATGTAACGCATATTGCATTAAAAATGACAAAAATCAAACATTGAGATTACTTTGTAAATATTGGAGAATCGGTGAAGTGATTTACGTGACTACCACCGCACGTTCGTACAGTGGTAATGTATTTATTAAAATAATTAAACATATATATGTACCAACCCAAGAAACGCTCTAAAACAATAATCTGTAATACTATCAACATGTTCGGTTTATATCTTAAGTTAATCTAGATTTAAATCACTGCTTCACTAAAAAATAATTACAGTGATTTTAGTCCTAATCGATTTTATCTATTGTCTGGCGCCACATTACATTAATCACAGGAATGATTAACGAAATGTTGTTCAGTATTATGATTGGATTTTGGTGATAACTAGATAGTTCACGATCGAACAACATCGCCTCGATCGTTGGAACATTATTTCTGGTTTATTTTGGCAATCATGAAGCGATTACAGCTCAGTTGGTAGTGTGTACGGATGCCGCGCCAAGGGACGTGAGTTCGAATCTACCCCTACAATCTACTTGAGTTTTTGGTGAAGGTAAACATCGTGATGAAACTATAACATGGTGGTAGGGTTCTTTGTTAATGCCCGCCTGGCTAGCTACCACCATAAAGCTGAAAATATGCCGCAAAATACCTATAGGTGTGTTCCGGCAGTTGCACATGAGAGCCAATCCTTCCACTAGGATTAGCGTATCTACCATCTTGGGCCACATCTTCACTTAACATCAGGTGAGATTGTGGTCATAACGCTAAACCATAACTAATAACTATAATGTGTAAAAATATCATAATATTTGATATAAGCTAAGTTGTATACATAGATATATGCCCAAATAGAAAAAAAATAATTAAATAAGTATTACACAAAAATCACTGACATTATAAGGTCGACAACTTTATAAATTAAAAAATAAAAACCTATACACATCCCTTCTTCTCCATTTCACAACAGAAGCACGGGCGGGGCTTTAGTGGCACAATTTCATCATATTACATATAAAATTGAAAGAAAAAAAAAATACCGACTCTTATTTCTGTCGGTCCGTAAGGTTGCGGTACCGTCTTCCTGTCAGCGCATTCCCTCCTTCCTATGACAGTGTGTCCTTCAAAGAGGCGTGAAGAAGTACCTAAGCAGACCAGTATGATCGCGTTGACTGGCACTGAATTATGATTAATTTGTCAGTCGCCTATGATTTGGTTTGTTGTGTACTTAACATCAGGTGTAATGCAGTCACTACATGCGTACAATGCGTAACATACAAAAACTACTCATGTTCAAATAGGAATTAGTAACGCAAACTAGCTATAATACCCTCAATTTTATATATGAAAAGTAATTGAACACGCTGTAATATGCATATTAGTTTTCGCTGTACGGAAAACCCGTGTAATAATGCTTTATGAACTCGTGTTAATATATTATATCAGTTTGTATCGCATAATACTTTTTTATTTATTACCCGGTTTTTATGAAGCGATAACATAAGATAGAGTTTTGTTATGAATTTCTAAATATATGGCATGAGTGTGTTTTATTACGATCAAGAAAGTCATATGATCTAACGATAGGTACTCAAGATAACATTAATCGAAGATTAATAATGAACCTTTTTTTGGTTTCTGTTAACAGTTAGTACGCAGGTATGATTACTCAAGTAACTTACTTTTTTTTGGATTTTTGAAAACCATTCAATTAAAATCGATTAATATCAAATTTTGGTTTATATTCATATTTTAAAGCCTGACCGTATTGCGACAACAGTTAGGTTATGTAGACCTTGTCCCGTGCGTTGCATCTTTGAAATTCGCTTTCCTCTAGGACTATGATATGGGGCTCATCAAAAAGAGATTGAAATACTGTCCCTAAAGTCAGCAATATGGCTGCAATATTCCTGGTATTGCGGATGTCCATAGGCGACAGTAATCATTTACCAGCAGATGGGAAGTTTACCTGTTTGCTGCCCATTAGCATAAAAAATATTAATTCAGTGATCTTAATTCTATTTGACTTTGGTCTTTCTTTCAGTCAAGCAAGTTCAAGAGCCATATCCAACGCGTTGATGTCAAAAGGCTATTATACAGTGGATTAATATGTGAGCGATAGTAATACACTTGTCAGTACATCCGCTAATAACTACTGTAACACATGAAACTATTATGTATAAAAAAATAAAAAGACCAAAAAACAAAAGAAGAGGCAGGTGGAGTTTCTTGCCGGTTCTTCTCGATGAATGCGTTACTTTCTGAACCGGTGGTAGTTTTACCTCTCGAAAAACTTATTGGATATGGGGTAAAAAGAGGGATAAACTTTGTATGTATCTTTTTATTACGTCATCCTAATTGTTTGACAAAATAGATATTATTGGGAGCGAAGTGGCAGGTAAAAGCTAGTATAAAATAAAACTACAAGTTAAACATAATGAAATTTTGCGCAATTGAATTCGTGCGTAATAACATTCTACAGATAACCATTTAGCGATTCCTATGCGCCCGAGGACAGTTATTATCGTTCAAAGAATGATTAATGTGGTGACATATTTTCTAATAAATGCACACCCACTAAAAACCGATCAATCATGCCAGAAGGCGAGTGCATTGAAACCAAATGGCAGCTGCTCACAAAAGGTGACTGTCGTATAGTCATGGTGAACATACTGTATATGGAGTCCACTGTGAATGAAATTGTATGTTGCAGAATATAATAAATTATTATTTTAATAAAAATATTTCAATTGTTAAACGGAATAAAAATAAACAGCTGAAATTTCGTTTACTTTTGTCTCAGTTTCTTGGTACTTAGGACGTATTACAAATTTTTTTATGACTTCGTGTTCGATTGTTTTTGGATAATAGGACATATAAAATCCAAATTTAGTATCTGTATCACAATATTAATTACTGTTATGTTTAATAATAATTACTTTCTAACATTACCTATATAATTCAGAATGAAATGTTCTATGCATTTAGGTTATCTCAATATTTATAATATTTAGCAGACTGTATCCTGATAGCCTCATAATCGCGCAACCCAAACTGTCGATAATAGTAATAAGAAATTTAAGAAGAGTATTCATTTTATATTGTAGATGTCGATTAAACCCTGTCAAACCCTGATATGATGTGAATATCAAACCGGATATGAAATTAGATGCCAGTTTATATGAAAAATTGTAATTTTCCGCTCCGATTAAAACTATTCAACAGAAGTGATGAACATAGATATTTATTTGCAAAATATCGCTTCTAAACTATAAACGACGGTACCAGCAAATTTTACTCAATAAACTAATATATAAGTTTTAAAGCTGCTGTATTTATTTATTTATATTACATTGTTCCCATTACTCTTCTCATTTCGCTTGTAAACATAACCTTTTAAAGATTCTCTAAAAGTGTGTACTGCCAACTTACTCTTTGTCCGTTACTCTTTTCAGATAATTTAACATGTTAAACTATATATACATTAATAAATGGATGTTTTACAGTAAAATATTCGAACACTTTTAAAATAATATCAAAGTTATAGTATATAAAGTTATTACATTAAGAGTAGAGTTTGAAAGTTCTACCAGTTATGTAGTTATCTCGTTCACCTGCTCCGTGCGTTCACAGCTTTTGCAACTTTGATCGAATTGGCGTCACCCTGAAAACCTTATTAAAGTCTTAACTTGGATGTTGGTAGCGAACGAACGACGATAAATGTGTTCAGAGATAAAACACCGTTAGAATTATGATGACCTATTTTATCTATATAATATCTATATTAAAAAAATAACACAGATGTAATATTATACTTTATGAAGACTACTTTTCAAAGGTTTAATTCTGGCATACATTCTGTATATTTCTGTGCTTGGTTGGTAAAAAGATTCGATGGCGGTACGCAGAAACTCCCATAGTCCTAGAGACTATAAACACATTTCACATTTAGTTATTGCAAAATCTAAAAACAAACTTCCTTTCAAAAGATTTCCAACCTTACATATTAAAAACGTCACGTATCTTGTCTTACGGAACTTTGTATAATCTTTGCACTTGTTACAAGACTTTAGGGCCAAAATATCCTCAAGACAACAAAGTCAACATTTCAAGTATGTTATTTAAACTTTACTCTGAATACTCTCAGTAAAGGTTTTCTCAGTGTCAACGTTACTTATGTAAATGCTTGTAGTACATCTAAATCAGATAATTTTCGACATTATTTTACTGTAGTACAATTAAAGCAGTTACCTCGATGCCACCGTTGCATCAAACTGCCGTGGGTTCGAGTAGGACTATTGTGCTATCCACAAAGAACTGTTCGGAATTTGATTGTACTTTGCGCTTGTTGCTTGTATCTATAAAACCCTACTTGTTATTAGCGAAATATGCTACATAGTCAGATGCCATATTATTAAAAAAAAGGCGGTGAACTTAATGCTATGCACTATCAAATCTCAAAATAAAGGAGTCTATCGAGAAATCAGTAATTTATCATCGGTACCTGTTGCATTCCGGCTTTATTTAGCGGTTATACGCTGTCAGATGGTATCTAACTGTGAAATTCAAAATAAAGTCACTGTGAGAGGGCAGGTATATCTTTTGTATAAGTATGTATACGTACGGTCAACTTGTCGCTTCCACCGCGCTAAGTACTGTAGGTTCAAATCCTGCACAGGACAATTATTTGTGTGATCTACAAATTACTATATGTTCTTTATAAAGTCCCACGCTACACAAGGCTAGATCCTTAGTGCAAGAATTGTTAAACATTAAAAGTTGATATAAAGTTACTAATCTAATGGTGGATGCCGTTAAGTTTGAATTGCATTCTGCTTACTACCTGACACGGCACTTGATCGTTTTATATAACGAATAGAGCAATTTAAACTGGTAAAATAAATTAACTTGTCAGGTTGTAAGTTTGGTATGCATTAGTGAGAAATTAACATAGTAAACGGGCGCACAAGGTGCATTTGGAGCAGCTCACGTGAAATGAGATGTGGCGGTTTAGCATATTAAACACATCACGTCTACCTTGTCGGAAGCTGTAATGGTAGGGTTTAACATAACTTCATTTTCTGTACATTTCTTTACTTTTAAACGTTTTTATTATAAAATCTACACTACAATATTCAATATCTCTAATATATATTCTGTCTTTAATCAAAATGTCTAAAAATTAAAGATATATGAACTAAAATAAAATATTCGCCAGGTTATCATCTCTTCTGGGATAAGATCGTATCTATAAACGGATTTCTCCACGAAAAAAAAAATAAAGATTGTCCATATTGTGTCTCACTGGATTATTTATAGAATATTAAATAATAGCTACATAAGAAAATGAACTGTGTATATAATAAGTTTTATACAAAAGTAATCCGCGTGCGTCATCTCGTGGTCGAGATGTGACAAGAATGACAGCTCAGTGTTGTCAGTAACTTATATGCAAACCTACTATGTATGGTCGCGTATACATACCTTTAGTACTATTACTAAGCGGTTTTTTTTGTATGATCGCTGTAATTTTAAGTCGGATTTATAAAAATATATATATTTTACATCGCATCTATGAAAGAAGGCTTTAAGTTATTGAACATCATTCTACCACTAATAGGAGCAAAGCTGTATTGAAATAAGTTGCAAAAAACGGCAAAGATTGTTAAATCATTTTTAGTTCCACGAGAGTCGCGTGAACAGCCAGTCTATATATATGAAGACGTTGGTTGACTGACTCATCAATGCAGAGTCGAAACAACTAAAACTATATAGGAACATGCAATTTCGACTCTAGCTCTCTTTTGTAACGTAGAGACCAGCTAAGAACCGATTTTCGAAATTTAACCCTAAGGGAATACACGGAAATGGCAAAATGGGTACTTCTTTTTTATAGTTTGTAAGTTTAGCGTTTTGGCCAAAATTTGGCCTGATGTTAAGTGACGTTGTAGACCAAGATAGTGGATATACAAAGCCTAGTGGAGGGACTCCATTGCAACTGCTGAAATACACTCGTAAGTATTTGATGGCAGATTTTTAACTTAAGGGTGGTAGCTATAGCCAGTCAGATGGACATTACAAATATCCCTATCACCATGTAAGGTGTATAAGCTTATGAGGTAGAAAAAGAATTTTCGGCTATGTACTTGAAATTTAGCATAAAGACTGATAATATTAAATGAACATGTGTTTCAGCTTTTTTTATTATATCATCCCCTACGTTTGCAAAATATTAAATATCTTAAAAACTACGAAACATACTAAATTGAAAATTGCCACGGATATCTTTTCATTATGTAGACATCCGCTAAGAAGGGATACTACGGTCACAAGCCATTAACGAGAATAACGCAAACTAAGCCGCGGGGTTCAGTTAGTATAAAATAAAATGTACTCAAAATATAGATGTAGATAAGAATTTCATAATGTAAATTATCTTGTGTCATAGGACATTAGTAAATGTTCCGACGCGATTTAATTTCAACAATTGTTTAATCTTCAATCATGACATCTGTCTCTTATTTATTTAACTTAATGTTAAGGCTTCGTGTAGTTTAAAAACCAGTTCCGGTTTTTTTTTTTAATTAACAAAAACTACACTTAATTCTTTTAATTACGCAGTTACCTGTACTCATATTATAAAGCGGAAAAGTTTGTTTGTTTTTTTGTTGGAACGCGCTAATCATAAAAACTACCATTCGGATTTTAAACATTATTTATGTATTTAAATAGAGTAATCATTGAGGAAGGCTAGAGGCTATATAAGATTACGCTAGCAGTAATAGGAGCAAAACAGTGTTGACAAAAGTGACAAAAACGGGAGTATATTTTTTTTACTGTAGACTTTCTTCACGTGCGCTGGCTATATTATTTATATTATAATAATATAATCTATGACAGAAATATTCCTCTTTAAAAGTTCTGAAAATAATTCCGCGATAGCATATCTATATCTATCTTTTCTGGTTTACTTACACTATCCATTTTAAAGTTTTACAATTTCGTTCCATAATAACACTGAATTTGCGAAGATGTTTTATCAACATTGTATCCTTAATGGTAATCCTTATATAAATGAATTTATTAATTATCGGGAGAATTTAATTTAGACCAACTTTTCAGTTTACAGTATTCAATTACAATGAATAACGTAGGAAATATCACAGATTCAAAATATATGAAGGACCGAAAATATATATATTTTGTTTTATAGTTAAGGTTTAGCGTTATGGCCATAATCTCACCTGACCTTAAGTGAAGATACGGCCCAAGTTAGTAGACACGCTAAACCTGTGGAGGGACTGGTTCTCAAGTGCAACTGCCGGAACACACCAATTGATATTTGGCGGCAGATTATCTACTTGATATAATATGGCTTTGTTATTCTAATATTCGCCTTTGTAGGAAATTACGGTAATTTCAAGTGAACATAACAGTAACAACAAACATAAAGTAACGGCCAGACTGCAAAATCATTTGTGGATTACAAAAATAATTGTTACATTTAGGATTCGAACTAAGAACATTCTGATGCTGCGTTAGCAAATTAAAATAAAGCTTACGTTTTTCGTTATGTTATCAGGCCTCGAACATAGAAAATCAAAACTCAAATTGTTGATAGACTACCAAATATCAACACTTATTTCCTGTTCCGAAGGCACCTATTTATTTTGTTGAATAAAAAGTATATTATATTTAATTAGTTATCATTGTGTCAAATTTGACCGACATATGTTCAGTAGTTTCAGAGTGGTGCATGTAAAAAGAGACAGTACAGAGATAGACAAAATAAAAAATAAAACAAGTTATACGCATATACATTATATAGGTATAATTGTTTCCTTTGCTCCTTATTTCATCATTTGACTTACTATCTAATTTAGGCTACATTAAATTTTAATTTAAGCTAAACGTCATTTTATAACAGAAACACAAAGCGTTATATAGGTTCAAATGAATCTTAAAATTAATTAACTCGCATTTGTCCTCATAACAGCACACGCCAATCTACATTAATTAATCTTAGGAACTAGCAAACAATGTACAACAGAAATATTGCTCCTTAGTAGATCTAAAAAAAAGTTTGCAGTAGCATAGTGCCTATCTGTTTTACATAAGCGGCAATGAGATATATTGTGACGAAAAATTGATGTTTAAAATTAAAAAGCAATAAATGGTCATTATTATCACATTTGGCTTATTAATCCTTGCAAAGCAAAATTACTTCATAATCAAAATAATTTTATGAAGACGAACATCGTCCATTATAGCGTGTTATTTGAACACATAGGCTATTAATTATTGAAAAAAAAAATCAAGATTCGAGGAGTCATCTTTTAAGATATATTGTTAACTGTTCCACCGATCATCATGAAATTTTCCATACACATTGTTAGGGTACAGGAAAGGATACTATTATTGTTTTTGTACAACAGAAGGTACTGGATAGAGTCCACCGTCTTGACCTACATCATCACTTAACGTCGATAATGAACGTGAGATTGTAATATAACGCTAAACATATTAATAAGAAAAAATTAAGTTGTGGGCACCAGATAGTGTAACACATACTATAATGGGGAAAAGTTTTTTTTGAACGCGCTTACCTTAGAACATACATTCTAAAAAAAATTTTGGTTTTTTATTATATAAAAATTACACTCAGATTATTGTTTAATATTAATTTTTACGAATGAATATTACGAAAGTAAAACTAAAACAGACAACTTTACGAGGTAAACATATCCTCTAATACCATGTTATATGAACGTATAGGTTAGGAAATAATGATAAAAAAGCAACACTCAACTCGAGTTATCTTATAGGGTAGGTTGTCCAGTAAATTGATAATGTAAGATCTAATAATAATATTAATTTAAGATTGGGAAGTAGGCTACTTAAAGTAGTAATTCTATACAGATGGAATCATGGGCACCAGATAGTTTATTTGTCAACTGCACAACCGATCATACATCGAAAATGACACTGGTCACTTTTAATTAAGAAAAAAGGTACTTAAATGGTTTTAAGTTCCATACGAACGAATTCACGGGCACAGATATATTAATGATAAAGGTCAAGATGACTTCATGCCATATCTTGATCCCCAACAAAAAATAATAATCTTTAGTAACAGTATTGTAAAACAAATGTTGCTTTGTTTATTCCATTCTATTTGAGTATTGGACTCAAATACATATATTCATACATAATTACTTTAATACCTATTTAACATAATTACTGCGACTCTACACTAGGCTTTACGTGTCCATCGTCTTAGGGCTTATCATGACTTAATTTTCTGTTACGATTGTAGCCTTAACGCTAAATCTATAAAGTATAAAACATACTTCAATTTTATAGTCTCTACAATACAATTCATGAAAAATGTGAGCCTCATAACTTTTGATGGCCGCTAATATTTTTCATTACAATTTCCTAAATTGTGCAACCAAAAATTGAATACATGTTAGATACTAGGGAAATATATCTGATATCAATGGCCGGCACAGAATGTTAAGTATCAAAGCGAACTTGTAAGACTGGTTTACATGGTGTCTGTGATAGTGGCGGTTCAGTAAGCAATTATTATCACTAAAAAAGAACGATCGGAGAACAACGATATGTTCGTATGAGCCGACTTGGAAAACAATCGATATTAAAAATAAATATTGTACTCCATAATATTGTACCACATTATTGTACTTGTCCCATTTTTTAATTTATAGAAAAGGTATAAAAGTAGCGTTATTGAATTTGATTCTAGATTTTATCATAAATACTACAATACATTAAGTTATAGATATAAAATACTGTTTAACAACTGTATTGGAAAATATATAAAATACTAGCTGTGCCTGCTACTTCGTTCATGGAACTGAAAATTATTTAACTTATTTATAGCCTACGTTACTCTGGGATAATAGAGCATTCTAGTGGTGAAACAATTTTTGGAATCGGTCCAGTAGTTCTTAAGTTTATTGGTCACAAACAAAAAAACAAGTCTTTCCTCTTTATAATATTAGTATAGATTAATTAAGATGTATAGGCATCGAACTATTTCGAGAACACCATCGTTAGCGACAATTGTAATATTTACAGAAAACGGTTGTTCCATACCAAATTAAAAAGTATTTATGATATCTGTATAAAAAAGATGTCTTGTTCAGAATTAACTACTAACTAATTTTAATAGTTACGAAAAAACGATTACAACGGTAATTTTTAGGTGGTTACAATAAAAAAAACCTTTTTAAGATTTTTGGCGCCTACGATAATTTTTCTGAAAAGGAAGGGTATATATGTATACATATATATGAACATATACGCATAAACTAGAATTTATACTTCTCCTTGGGTTTTCTTAATGGAATTTTCCATACTTTTACCTCTCACATAATTAATATGGGTAATTTCAATCAACATTCTTGATCTCATAGTTTGAACTTGATAATTTATGCATACATATACATATCTTATTTAAATATTTATTAACTTTGCCCGTGTCAAACGTAGCATATGTTTTCCAGGCGGTAACTTATCAAAGCTGTACAATGTTCTCGTCCTACATTCATCCCCCTTCTTCGATCAACTTACTGTCTTGTCGGCCATTACTTAACCGACGCGACCGCTCATGCACTGTACAAACTCCTACAGTTATGTACGTAATTTTTTTATTAAGATCCGCTTCGAGCAATTTAAACTATATAACTTAGGAATAAGGCGATAAATCGATTGCTAACTAGTTTGTTATCCGCAAATATAAATTAGTTTCATCTACTATACTCGATGTTTACACTCGACCGTCTGCGATCGTCGTTTAATCAATTCAATATTTGAACACGGTCAAGCGCTGTCAGTTGTGGGATTTTTAGTGCCATAAACATAAGTTTTAACTTCGCTATCTCATTAAAAACAAACGGATAATCGTTTAATTTCACAACATTTTTATTGTTTAACACACAGATAGTCTATCATGCTGTACTTAAAATATGTGCAAATTTGTTTATAAATAACAATAACGACATATTACTAATGAAGTATTAATACAGTAAACTGTTATTTTAAATTATTTAAAAATAGATACTTTCTCAAAACTTGTTTTCGTTTGGACAATTATTTAATTAGTGAAAGTGATGATTAGGCAAAGGAACGTGACTACACGCCCAAATCATGTGACGACATTAGTTACCGCCTGACGATGTGGCGCGGAGGTGTGGAGTTTTGTGTATTAGTGAAGCGAATATGTGAGTAAAAATGTTAGCTGGTGAGGAAGCCAGCATTGAGTTAGTGCAAAAATGGCTGCAGAGGCGTAATAGTGATGACAATGAAACAGGTGATTCAAACTTGTAACTTTTTTAACTCGTACCGTATTTAAGATTTTTTTACAGCTTAAAAAAAATACTTAAGAGACAGTGAAGTAATCAATGATTGAAGTGATAATATCTGCATCAAAAAATAGTTATGACTTTGTAAACCAAAATAGTTCATATATATAAAATAACAATTTTTGAATATTAATTAGTAATTATTTCATCTGTATACCATTATTTATTAGGTTAAATTCTTAACAATAACCATGTCTATATACTATACATGCATAAAAACCTATACACAAAGATTAGATAATTTAAATTGTTCTTTTTTTCTAGACATAATCCAGATTAACTAGATTAAGAACGTAAATTTTATTCATATTGATAGAAAAGTTCGTTAAAATATTTAATTTTTATGTACAAAACAACATCAATTTACTTAGTGAATACATTTCAAAGCTTTCAGTTATACTCTTAGATAATAATTAGTATGCTCCCTTTTGTATAAAAAGTGGTGTTTTTATTATGATATGTATTAAACATGCAAATCTTAGTTTTTATCATATAATATAGATACTGTGCAAAAGTTAAATGAATTTAAAAAATAACAAGAAATATATAAATTTCGCGACATATACTTTCCGAAAGCTCTACTAGCAGGAGTGTTACCATTTTGCTAGAGTCGTTTTACACCATTATAATACATAAAACTATTATATATAAAAAAGATAAGAATGAGACCTAAAAAAAGATGCAGATCGAGTTCCTTGCCGGTTCTTCTCGATGGCTGCGTTACTTTCCGAACTGGTGGTAGTATTGACATTGATAAACGCCTTCTTAGCGCCTAAATTGAATAAAGGTTTTTGATTTGATTTGATTTGTTTTCTGAACTTTGATGGTATTGGATTTGATGGATTCACAGAATTGTATCAACGTCACTAAAAACAAATTGTTGACAGCATATTTTTATTTAATTTATATGCATAATAACTGAAACGAACTTTTTATTTCAAAACTCTTACATATATAAATGTTAAATAAAAATAAATTTGACGGATTCATCTATAAAGTATGTGTGTCCTAATGTCTTAATTATGTCTGAAGTGCCATAAGCTTTCGTTAAGTAATTATTTTTGTAAAATCAATGCCGTAGATACCTAATTCGAACTGTATGTACTGTGTAGACTTTTGGACGGGAATTCTTTATTTTTTAGTCAAAGTGTTAATTGTATAAAAAATTTAATGACTTCAACTTATCAATAAATCTACACAACCATAGAATTACATTGAACCAATGTATGGGTACCAGTCATCGTAAATGTTAAATAGATGTCTCAATAGTTTCCTATTTAGATTGGACATATCCTATTGGATAAGATTTGGACATTTTGGACATATGAAACTATCTTCAACAACATGGCGATTCTTTTGTCGAAGCTCACTTGCGAGTTTTTGTGGCAACTAATATATCATGTTCCGAATGATTATTTATATTTCACTTTGCTTATGCTCTTCAACTACACTACATCACGTAAAATGTCGCATATATTACACAATACAGGGCTAAATAGCTAAGTATATAAATAATAATAAAAATCACAACATGACAGATCAAGATCCCGCCAAAATCTCCATGTATAAACATCATAACACAAACATATATTATCAAAATTATAACCTTATCCTTATGGTAAAATCAAATTAGAATGCATAAAACACAATTACATTTGCGCAATCAGTACATTATGCACCGAGGCTTAATCTGCACGTGAGCCTAGTGCACGTTTTATTGCAGCTTAAATTTTACTGAATAAGTATTTATATTGTATATGCATTGTATTGTATTACATACGTACATATACAAATATGTATAGTGTTAAATATATTTATTGAATACTCACTGGACTTGTCAAGTAAGACAAATGAATTAAAACGTTTTCAGTTTTAACACCTTGCCACATATTTGGCATTTGAAGTTCGCAAGGTAAGGATGGAAGCTAGACAAATCTAATTGTAAGATTTTTCCGTTGCGACCCTTTTTTTTAGTCTATTCTATATTGCACTATATTTCTATAGCTTAGACGGTTATCCATAGCGCGTACGCTATTAGCTGTGCCTAGTCATAGATGCGCGTTTATTGGTTGGACAGCCAGTAAGTTCTCAACGGCTGCGCAGATATAGTTAGTACACGTCATCGTATCAGCAATTTCGTAGCGTATTGTATATACTATACTGAATTAGATGAATTGAATGATTTACAATAAAATGATTATTTTCATAATTAGAAAAAATATATTAATTACGTAATTTCCTACTATTCCTTCAATTTATTAGTTATCTTTGCATTTCGTTCAATTGCTCTCAGATGCTAGTAATTCATTAATTTGTATTTGTTAGTCAATAATATAATACGTTTATGAGTAATAATATACTAAGCAAGGAAATTCGTTGCAACCGAGTGTTCCACGATACTCACGCATTTTTTTTTGTTTTTAAAATAGTAACCACAAAACCTGATTTTCGTACAATGTGTTAATTACTTCTTAGGTTTATATTTTGAATCCATTAATTGGTGTAAAAATACTGCGACTCTTCACCTTTTTCATTATCGAAAAGATATTGTGTTTACCTGTTTTAACTAGACTCCATAATATCCACTGTTTATCCAGTTAAATTAGATTACTATAAAAATGTGAAGAACAATTCTATATGTACAAGGCCTTATGGTAATATAGCTCAAATTTATGGAAAACATTATTAAGGTAATTTTTATCTGAGGTATTTAGGGAACACTTTCACAATAATTTTAATGATAGAGTTTCACGACAGCTGTTCTTTAGAGTAATGTTTCCGTGTTATTATTTCAACAGTTTACCTATTTTGATTTATCTATATCTAATGATTTTTTATATTTACGCGAATATTACGCATCGAAATAAAACTAATTTAAATGGATTTTTTCGCAATTTTTTATTAATTCCGACGTTTCGAAAGCTTTTCACCCTTCGTGGTCACAGGGTGGACTAAGGTGTAGGTTGTATATTATATATCTATACTAATATTATAAAGAGGAAAAATTTGTATTTTTATTTGTATCGAATAAACCCAAGACCTACTAGACCGATTTCAAAAATCTTTCACCACTTGAATGCTACATTAGCCCTGAGTAACATTGGCTATATTACAGTTACTTATGAAAATGATTAAATAAAGTTTTAGCTACACGCGAACGGAGTCGCAAACACAGCAGGTGTTTAATATTTAGGATAAGGTTGACCACTGTCTGATATTTCGTGACTTGGTGATTGAAAATAGCGATATGTTAACAATATTTTAAACAGAAAGGGCCCCTACATATCTATGAATATTTTCAATTTGATATGTATTCTTTTCCCGTCAGAGACTGAAAGCTTTGAAATGCGTGTCGTCCTGAATGGGTACTTTGGATGATTGACACCAAATGAGCCCTACATACCCTTCTGATAGCCTGCTCTACATATTGCGAGAGATAACACCTACATATACGAGTATACTTTACATTAACAAAAAAAAAAAGTTTTTACACTTATTAACTAGTGGTAATGACGCGGATGTTTAGTGGACTATATTCCAAAGAATCTGTTTTTTCTTTCGTTTTTACATTTTGTTTAGAAGGAATCTGTTGAAAGCGACAACCACTGACCTGAATTTAGCCCTCTCTGAGTCAGTAGCTCCTGCACAGGGCTCATCCAATGGTCACCGCATTAAAGTAGACACCTTAACTGGTCTACTGCTGAACGATGACAACCGACCAGCCTTCTTGCAATACATAGATGAAATTGCAAGAAATGCTGGAATTAGATATAAATAACATCGATGGTACGAACATAAAAAAAAACGGGTGATTTAGAATAAACATTTAGAATTAATAATTTATTAACAAATTTTAACCAGAGAATACATTTACATTTAATTTAACAAGCATTATTAATCAATTCATACACCCACATTATATTAGTTATTTAATAATTAGATAGTAGGATTATGGCAAATGTCTGACTTTAATATTAAAAAAAATGCTCTACTAGCGGTTAGATTAAACTAAGATTGCAATAGCTTTAAATTTGGAGCAAAAGAGTGCGGTCAAAAATTATAAAAAAAAGGTAAATAAACTAAATAAAATATTATGAACAAGGTCCCTGATCATATTATGGGATGATGTCGGAGCTTAAAACAAAATAGCCACCGCACAAATTTTAAATGTCCTTGGCACCTTAAGCTTATAACAGATATTTAGCAAGCCGAGATTAGTTCACAGCGATGACGGAACACAGATACTGTACTCTAGGGTAAAACCGAGGCACTAATAGTGTTACATCAGACATGCTACATCACAGACAGGGTGTTACATCATTAAAGTTCACAAAATATACTTTTCGGCGCAAATAAGTGAGATTACTGGAACATTCGGTTCTGACACACCTAACCTTCTATAATCATCATACTAATATTATGAATGCGAAAGTGAGTTTGTTTGTATCTTTGTTTGTTACGCTTTCACGCTGAAACCGCTTAATCGAGATAGATGATAGATCAGAGATAAATGGGATCCTGGAGACGGAGATAGGCTACTTTTTCTTGCTCATATGAAGGGTAAACAAAGGGATAAACATTGTATGAAACTTTTATTGTGTCATTCGATTTGTTTGATAAAATCAATATTAACGCAAGCGAAGCCGCACGTAAAAGCTAATTTAAATATATAATTACTTGTATTCCGATAGTCGCGTATCACACGTAGTCAATTAATGAAAACACCTCGCAATTAACCTATTTTCAATTGTCATTAGGCAGTTCGAGCGGTTCGCCGGGAGCGCGCGCCGGCCGACGTTCCTCGCTCGCTCTCACACCCGAAGATGAACCTCTAGTCGATGTCGCCGTAAGTATCAATGTTTGAACCCATATTATAATACTTCTAAGCTTCAATCACTGTACATATGCCTTACCATACAGATACCAATCATGCAGATCGAGTTTCTCGCCGGTTTTCTTTTATTTTATTTTTACGGACCGCGAACAAGCAGACGGCCAGCTACCGTCGACAATAGACAACCAGAACACGAGACATATTACAGATATGTTGCTGACCTTGACGGAAAGGGCTGGTTCTAGTTAACTATGCCATAATATAAAGGTTCAAACCGAACTTTTCGATTTTTCGATTCGAATTCGATTTAATTTATAAAAAAATCTACCTCAGATAATAGTTTCTTATCAGACCTACTATTCTTTAATACTAATACTAAACAGTTAAGCAAAACATACTTTAAAAAACAGGCGTATTTTATTTGAATTGTTTATTAGTTCGTTGTACTATTGAATTCGACTTTAAAGAGGGTAGCAAGAGTTTTTTGGCTTTTATAAATAATAGTTATGTCAGAAATAGGTACAGAGGAAACAAGACATTAAAAGAGAGGGATAGGACTCGATATAATAATCATACTATTACTACAGAGAAATACTAGAAGTGGGACCGCAAGTAAATCAATTTTACTTGAGATGGATTCATTTATCTATTTACGCTCGGTCCCTGAAGTCATACACAGTAAAATCTTGTTACACAAGCCGACGAAGTTTATTATTAACGACTAAGATACTTAAGCTCTCTCGCTTTTTATTTTAATAACCGAATTTGAGTAGAGAATTTATTACAGCGTTTCGTTAATACTTACAAAGTTAACTTCAAATTGATGTTTTTTATTTAAATTGAAAAAGCAATCTTCTGTACAACTTGAATAAATATGGTAGCCACATCAAACCCTGAAATCTAATAGTTCTTACGGCGGTACTTATTCTATATCGCCTAGTATCACTATTCTGTAAAGTATAAGGGCATTTACTTGAAAATTAGAATTTATTTACCTACTAATATTGGTTGCAAGTAACCAAGAAACTGACTAGAAACATTTGATGCGATTGCT
This sequence comes from Actias luna, assembly GCA_039707435.1. NCBI lineage: Eukaryota > Metazoa > Arthropoda > Insecta > Lepidoptera > Saturniidae > Actias > Actias luna. The sequence continues at coordinate 5,580,051 of JAZHAC010000006.1, read as the reverse complement.
GTTTTTTTTTATGTAACATCGGGCAAATGAGCAAGCGTTTCATCTGATGGTAAGTGCTCACCGCCGCCCATGGACACCCACAACACCAGAGGAATCGCGAGTGCGTTGCCGGCCTTTATTAGAGAAACCAGCTCTCAAGTGCAACTGCCGGTAGACATCTATTGGTATTTGGCAGCAGATTTTCAACTTGAGGGTGGTTGCTAGCCAGGTGGGCATTAGAAATAACCCTATCACCATGCTATGATTTCCTCAGGATGTTTTCCTTCACCGAGAGCTTAATCTGATTGTAGGTGGTAGGATTTAAACTCAAGTTTTCTATGCTTCATGATACTAAACAGGATCGAACACAGTACGTACATGTACACAAAACAAAGCCGGGTTATGTACACCATTTATAACTCAAGAACGGTTGAACCTATTTTAATTATCTCTGATTTGTTGAAATCATCTCCATGCAGAAAAGCAGAACAAACTTTTAGTATTCGTTATATGATATTAATTAAATCTTAAACAAAGTTAAAAAAAGTTTGCCAGGTTAGCTAGTAATTAAAAAAAGCGATAAAGTAAATCTATATACTTAATTTTTTTTCTAGTATGAAGCTATATAAAAGCATTGTAGTCTTTGAAAGGGTGAATTCTAATCAGTGTTCTGGGAATTATTTACATATGCTAGTTAATTATTCTATTATTTTGGTGTATTAACTTAACTGTTACGAATGTCATGTCATAATTGTGAAATCTAATTTTAAATTGTGTTTTCTTTCATTTATTTTTAATAAATAACAATACTATAAAACTCCTGTAGTTTATAAAATAAAAGAGATTTTTTAGCTGTTCAGTATTTTAAAAGTTTTGTGACCACTGCTTTTTGGTATAGTTAGAGAGCAACCCTTCTTAACAGAGGGTTAAACTGTAAAAAAAACTAACAGGGAATTTAAAATAAATATACTTGTTCTTCTTTCAAAGTAAATTTTGGTACATTATCTGGTACTAATATGGATGTGAAACTTTTAATAAAGCGCTTTTCTCTCCTAAAGGCGTTTGTCGGATGTAAACTTTGAATCGAAACAACCCGTGCAAGTGCAATATAATTTTAAAAAATACTCTTCGTTTTATACAACAAGAATACAGTTATGAAGAGTTGTTTTTTTTTCGTTTATAATTAACGTTCTTTTAATCGAAATCGGCAATCGAGTGAGAGATCAAAGGTAGTGTTTTATTTATATTATTGTTATCATTAAACGAAATCAAGATAACATTGTTTACGAGTATTTTAAAAGAAACCACGATCATGATTCTGATTCCAATTTATTTTTATATTCGTATTTTTTTTAATTCTCTATAGGCTTAAGGTTATGACTACTATCTCACCTGATGTTAATTGACGATATGGCCTAAGATCACGGGCACGTTAAGCCTAGTCGAGAGGACTGCCTCTCAAGTGCAACTGCTGGAACGCATCTACAGGTATTTGGCGACAGCTTTTCTATTTGAGGGTGGTAGCGAACACTAGGCTGGTATTAGAAAAAACACTACCACCAAGCCAATGTAACTTAATTACAATGTTTTTGTGAAACCGATTATTAATAGTTTCACCTGATGTACCTACTCAGTGGTCCTAAGATATGTGAGCATAATTGATTATGTCGAATTATTTAGATTTCGATCCGTAAGTACGCTCGAACTAGAAAATTAATAAAATATCTCAGTCGTAAACGTGAGGCTCATTTGTATATACAATTTGTATAGGGCTACCATATTTATATTAAATTAACACAAAGAAATACCAACAGTAAAATACGTTTATTATTTCTTTATCTTTTTATTAAGCTGACTAACATCGTCTGAATCACAGATAATCCGAAAGACTTTTGCTGCATTGTTTTATTAAGTGCAATTCGTATTACCATATATAGCAGCAAAAAACAATATTGTTGTCCTGAAAATAAATACAAGGATTTTGAACATAGTGATGTTTTAACACATAATTTGTAACATAATAAAAGTTATGAATCAAATTTCGTACAAAGATTTATAATGACTAGACCTGATCAGAATATTTTCTAATACTTAACATAATGTTAGCAGTACGTACCAAAATTCTGTAATTTAAAACTAAAATAATATTAAAAAATTAAATAACGAAGAAGGGTAAATATTATTTATGTTATTTCACATCTTTATGATTGTATATACTTACCACGACTACTACTAACAAAGATAAAAAACAACAAAGAATAAATGCTTATAACATAGTATAATATATTCTATGGCTTTAGTTAACAGGTGTATAATAAAAATGTGTCTTGAATTAAGTACCAAAATAGGTTTTGTTGAAAACTTTGTAGGTAAGCTTTATGCCTTAATATGCATTAAATGACCTAATAATTGCCTCATAACATGACTATTATTCATACCATACCACGCCATATGTCAATCACCGTAAAATTTCATTCGATATTATCCCGTTTTTGGCGATTGCCCTTAACCTAAAACTTATTTTGAGTATAAGTTGAATTACGTCTAACAGTTCTTATATATAACTTATTCCTCTAGAGAGCTTTTGATAGAATTCTTTATCTAAACTATAAAAATAGTTTTAAAACATTTTGAATTTTATAAGAACTCCATAAAAGCTAAAACTTTGTGGAATTCAATAACGTACTTAGATCAGATAAACGTATTTCTATTTATACATTTTGTTTTATTTCATTCGAGTAATTTTATTCATTCAAATAAATCCGACGAAATAGGTCCGACTATCTGCAAATGTCTAGACAACATAATTGTCTCTAAGACCGTCGCCAACGTTAAATGTCCGAACAACATTTTTTTTTCTTTTCTTACTTTTACGACATTACCCTCGTTTATATACAGAAGTCGTTCCAACATTGCTACTATTAGAGGAAGTCTGAAATGGAAGCATGTAAACATATATCAAGTTTAAACATAAGGTTCCATGTTACGTTAAGTGGCCGAGATAATATATAATCAAATCAAAAGTAGCATTATTCATTCGAGCGACTACTTAAATTACCTTTTAAAATTATTTGTAATCATCTGTAATCAGTGCAGCTCTAATTGATAACACGGCTTTATCAGATTGAATCACGAAATACAACATATTTCTAGTATAATTTGACACACAGTAAAGAATTATCGTGTACGTGACGTCGTCGCTCATAAGCCTTAAGAATATAATCAGTTATATATTTGCAATTTAAGTGTTATGAATACTTCGTGTTATGAACAATTCATAATTTTTAACTCTATCTAAGAATATTCGCTTTTCAAAATGTAGTGATATCGGATTGAAAATGAACAAATCGACAATTATCTGAGTGAAGTGAAATTTGTAAAAAGCACAACATTTGATTCTCAGGAAGTAATTAATAGTACACGCACGGAACAGTTATTATAATATGAATAAATTATATTAAGAAAAAAAATTATACAGTAACGGCTATTTATAATTAAGTGTTTCAATTTTCACTGTAAGTATGACATAAGACACCTTAGATCATTCAATATAATGTGTAGAGTTTAATGAATAATATAATGCTTTATAATATTTGAGTTCAATACCTACGACTTATACTTCCTCATGATGTAATTACATATATAAAACTGTAAATATGGATGCAAATAAGAATGGGCCGACAAATAGCTCTCAAACAAATAAAACACAACCAGGATGTTGGGCTCGGTTCAAAACTATGTTCGAAGGCAGAGGCTTCGACTTGGAGTATGAATATAATCCTGGAAGACATAAAAATATTTTAGAGGAGAATCAGAACGATACAGACGGTTACAGAAGAATAGAAGATAGAAAATCAATAAATAAAAGAACTACATTTGAAGTAACAAATGAAACGAATAATGGTGAAATTGCGGGAGAGATAAATTTTTATGAACAATTTGCAACATTAGGCGATGACTATAAAGAAGAATACGATATATGGAGAAGATCGTCCGGAATCCGTAATCGTGTCTCGATAAGACCTAGTGTGCTGTTAACTAATATTGCTGAAGAAATAGGAGAAGATGATGATGTAGAAGTGGTAAGTGTTTTGTTTGGTTAGAACTGGTTAGAAGTTTGAAGTCAGAGGTTTTAATTTTAATATAGTTGTAAAATTTAATATGTTTTACTAAAAGTCACTGGCTAATAACTAATAGTTGGCTAATAATCTGTATTTAGTCAAATTTAAATGAATTATATAGATAATAATGATACAGTCAAAAACAGTTCGACTGAAAATAAAAATTAATTAGTTTAAACCAATGAATTATATTGATTACTTATCATAACTTAATATTTGCTTATGATGAAATTTCTCTAAATTCGTAAGGGGAAGTTTTTAAAATCTACTAAAAAAATCGTTTTTTTTTTAAGATTTACGTATACTAGTTTCATCAATAATCTACGCAAAATTACTTAGATTCGTATTATATAATTAGTCGTATAATCGGATTATTTTTTAATAATCATATAAAAACATCGAATGTTATATGTGTTATTTAAAAAACAATTCATGAAACAGTTGCTATAGGCGAATAATGCAGGCATCTAGTGGCTAATTACATAGGATGTCAAAACGAATCAATATGACAGACAAGAGAAGACACTACGTTCATAATAGTAGCATTGCAACTAGGCAATATTTCTTCTGTTTATGTTTTTCGTTTGCCAATCAGTACTATATGTTACGTAGATTCGAAGTTAGTTTACAAAACACTATAATGTCTAAAAAGAACTTCTAATACTACACAATAATATACGCTTGAAAGATTAAGCAGTTAATTCCAGCAATCTGTTACTATCGTCAATTACTGACGTTTTGCTCTGACGTAGCGAATGAGTTTGCGTATGTCGTAAATGAAAGAATGAAAAATATTTATTCGACATTGAAACACAGCGAAACGGATCTAGTACATCTGAATTAGAATTATAATGGTTATATCCGATTCTAAATGTTCTGCTTCATTTGATGGAAAAGTAACAAAAACTATGCTAGTAAGTTGAAACTGTTCTAACGTCTTGTGACTACCTACGATTGTGATTATGATCCTGTACTTTTAATGCTTATCTCAAATTTTAATGTTTTTTTATTTATTTGCAAGCCCAAAAGCTGTATTCTACATTAGTTAACAATGAAACTAGAAATAAAAAGCAGTGAAGATAAGTAACAAATTATAATCAAATCGTATGTTATTAGTACATTACTACATATTACTATATGAACCTAAAATTTAAAATACAAAAATAGACAGTTTATTATTGATTACAAGCGACATCATTAAAGAAGAAGCCATTTATGAATGGTGTCACCTTATTTATGTTGGTATTGAAATGACGAAAATCACCAATCTCGCTCATAACATTAAAGGAGTGATTAGCTCACCATAAAAATGAATTTTACCTGTAATTAGTGTAAACGGTGGGAAGCGATAGGGCATTTGTACGTAAATACTTGACCAGGGTAGTAAAACATAATTTCGAAAGAAGTTCGGGACAATCAACGTTATTAGAACCAATTTTGAGGAGTTATCGTCTATTTCTCGTCATTCGGCAAGGGGCAATAAACAACAAATTTAATTAATAGTTATTCTATGTTTATTATTACTACTTCATATTTATATAAATAAAAACAATTAAATAATATACAGCACATTGATGTAAGGTGGCATGATGTTTTTTCCTTTCCAGCAACTACCTACATGTATCATATGATTCTTGTTGCGTCAAAACTTTGAAATATTGTTACTTTCCTTCGCAAAACTTACTAGATATTTTTGACCAAATACTTTTTGAATTAACTTCGACTATCAACATATCTGTCTTTCAAAGCGAAACTATAGTTAATAGCAAGTTTTATAAGGTTAAAATATATTTTTACTTTAATAACAATAATCGTATATATATTTAAACAATAAAATAAATATATAAGGGTCACTATTTAATTTTCAAATAAAGACCAACATTCAGAAACAATTTTTCACATTATTATTGTCAATAAGCGAATATGACTTATTTTTATTAAAAAAACTATTTTATCTGTTCATATGACACAAATAAAATACTAATTTATATAAGCTAAATATCCTTACTGGAATGTTACAAATCATCACAACACTCAGCACGATACCCAACCTTCGTTGGCGGAGACCTGAATCCATTAATTGCTACTCAATAATCCCACGCTGTGCAGCTCAAACGTAACTAGTTACGCCAGATATCCCATTTGACGGTGACGGAACGGTGTCTATTCTTCATTACGATCGCATAATTTTATATGTGCATCAGATTATCTTTATATATACAATTCTAGTGAGGCTATAACTGTTTGTTTTCCGAAATAGGTATATCAATTATCATGATTCTTGTTTTTTGTACTTACGTAACCACCTTGATGCTTGTAACTTTAATTGGACTCGGTAAGTCACGTTGTTGTTGACATCGAATTTTTCTTTCCGACGAAATGGTTTTTTGTTTTATTTTTCACAGTAGTATACGTACGTATAAAGAGATGATAACTAACGGACATGAGTTCGAATCCACCTGTAATGAGTTTGAGCTTTCGGTGAAGGAAAACATCGCGACGAAACCACAGCATGGTAGTAGGCTAATGCCCGCCTACCACAATGAAGTTAAAACTCTGCCTTCAAATACTATAGGTGTGTGTGTTCTGGCGGTTGCAATTGAAAGCCAGTCCTGTCACTTGACAACAGGTGAGATTGTAAACATAATGCTCTAAACCTTTAAAATAATAAAAAAAAATATATATTTCGTAATGTTTGCCAACGTCTGTATATTGGGACTACTAGTCAATATATATAAACAAAAATGTTTATATGTACGTACCCTATTGACTGCAAAAAAAATGCCTGGCTTGATTAGATGAAATTTTCAAGCAAAGTTGACTGAGCTTCGCGGTAGCTATATTACCTGTTTTTTTTTTTGTGTTTTGGAATCTGGATATAGATAAGTAGTGCTACTTGTGCGAAAGTGGGGCGAAGTCCTGGTAACACAAAAACAACGACAAATTAAACGATTTTATAAATAAATCAATTGAATACAATTTGATTTTCAAGAAGAAAAAACCCAAATTAAGTTATTTACTTTAGTGAATGTAAACTCTAACTCAATAGTTAACTGTGGATTGATATAAATGATAAAATTTAATAGGAACCGGTTATATGTAAAATGAAAAGACATACGGACATTTTGTATCAACGGAAACCAGTTTCTCTAATTGATCCGTTTGTCGCTGACAGAGTGATTGGACAGTGTTATGCGTTCTCGACCGACAAACAAAACTAATCGGGTAATCGGGTAATCATACAACCATACAGGGACGTATTAGACTGCACAAAATATTCATTTTGTTAGAAACATTCTGTTAGGTGAACGATTTCCATTGTTTCTTTAGCTACGTGTGTATTCATAAGTTCATAAATAATTTGGTTTACTGTACTTCTAATTCAATCATAAACAGTAGATTCTCTTAACACCGTATTTCTTATGTTATTTAACGTTTAATATAGAGATATATCCTCGTTTATCATTATAATTATTAAAAAATATATCATAATCAGTATTGTCATCAATATATGATTTTATATTTTAGTAAATGATGTCCGTATTTTTACTGTATTACATCCATTACCGTATTTCTATCGCCTATATGTAGCAGCTCCTCCTAATTCTTATTGAGTTAACATATAAACTTGAATTTCATAGCAAGAGAATGAGGTGATATACCTACATACAAAATTTTCGTAGCTTTATTGCAGACATCATTTTCGTGAATAGGTCTTGACATAAGAACAGATAAACAGTTAGGCAACAAAATGATCCTATAGCTTTTCAGTTTTTTTTTCAATTAAGACCTGGAATGTTAAACATCATCAAAGTCTGTCAAATAGATATATAATTAAATCCGTTTTGAAATTTACATATACCCTACAAATATCTAAACACAGTGTACTCTTATTACCGCCCAGTATTCAATTGATAGTTAGCCTCAAGCGAAAATGTCAGAAACCGTATCATTCTAATTGGATTATATATATCCGACGTAAAATCAAGGATTGTAATTATTGTTTATCTTGAGTAGTTCTGTCTCTAATCTTAAACTGACGTGCTCGTTTTTTATTGATCGTGATTCGTGACGTTGTATGTGTTATTGCAGCCGATAACAAAAAATACGTGCAACTGACAGCTACTCAATAACTTTGTAAATGATTTTCACGTACTCGTATAGTGTATGTGCAGATATAATAAAAAACGAGTACTATTAAATGTATCAATTTTAATAATGTTAGAACGGCAAATAGATTACCATGTACCTATTAGTAAATATAGTAGAATTTGAGCAGCGGCAACCATCAGGAAAATTATAATTCATAGCCAGTTGTGACTCTCATGTCAGCCTGAGTAAATGCCCTTTGCATCTCGCTTGAAGAATCCGCTTTATAAGAAAAAGGAAAAAAGTTTGGAAAATCCAAAAGTGCACGCCTCATAATCTCATTTTTTTTGTTTATTTAACAACAATTAAACTACATCGAATCAGACCATGAAAAGTAATAGGGTCCTATTCCTAATTATACTGAAGTACGAGAAAAAAAAGACTCGATTAGTAAAGTATTTCTGTCGTTATCGTGATAACACGCAGGATCCGCACATACACGGACGTCTAAGGCAGAACTTTTTAAACAGTTTTATTTCTAATTTAAATAACAAAAATGGCATCAAAAATATCATGAGTGTTAAAAATAGATTTTTTTCATAATATGTGTTTCTATATATTATTTTATAAGTGTAATATATGATAAATGGAGACATTTTGAGTTTGAGAAATAAACCTTCCCCTATCACTATAAATTGTCGCCTTAACAATGTTTTTCAAGTAGGAAGTGCTTTAATGATTATACACAACAATATACTTTCAAATTTTATTGTATTTACTATTATTACGTTCATTTTATATCAAATAATGCAGGTGATTAAACTTTGCCACTTATCGGTGAGGTATTAGCTAATGGCTCCATGTTTTTAGTCTAATTATTAATAATTGTAAATTATAGTGTTATTCTTCCAATATATAAATAAATTGTGGAAAGGACAGCAATACAGTACATAACAATATATGCACTTTCTTCTACTTACATGGAATTTGTTTTTAAAGCACGAAGTAGTAAATAGTTGTTACTTATATAAGCACTTAAGTCATCACTGCAAACTATGTTTATGTACAACCTCAACAAAACCACAATACTAAGACCGGCCTTAATAGATTGTTTGTCTTGTGGACTGAATAGGAATGTCTTTGTGCCAAGCCGTATTGTCAACCACCCTCTTTAGACTGGCCTGTCATATCTTTTGTCAATATAGCCTGTATAGTTATCTAGTCACTATGTCTCAGGTTTCAAATTCTAAACTACATACAAACTTTCGTTTCCTTCGCAAACCTTAAAAGTTGTATTTCTAATTTTGTCTTTTACACCTATGTTATAAATACAGAGTAATTTATGTATTTGTCTTTTATATATAGATTGAGTAATTAAGAATTCTTGTGTCGATCAATAATTTGCTCGTTTAAATATTACTAGGCTAGAAAAGAAAGTTAAATAAAAAAAATATCATGCGAATCGTTACAGTAGTTAAATAATATTACATGTTCAAAAATAAGTTTTCAACAAAACAACTCTCAATAATGGATATCTTCCGACCTTTATTTGATTTGATTGATTCAAAGTTTTATTAATTAAAACAATGGTACCCAATCTTATTAACAACTTTGTTGTTAGAAGGAAAAGCGACACAAAAAAGTTCAACAAAAAGAGCTGTGTCTAGCTAAAAATATTTTTTTTTAATTAGTGACCACTTGTCCTTCTATTTTAAATGTAAATCCTTTTGGAGACCATATTTAATGCTTAAGAATCACTGGTACAGAAGCACAAACTTAAAGTATTTTAAAAACAAGTAAATTTAAAACTTGTATAAAATAATTAGAATGTTGAATGGTAATTTGTACAACGTTCATTTTTAAAAGAATTATAATATCAAATTCTACAAAGTCAGAGAATCAAACTGTTTCAATTTATAAACCATTTGTCAAACTGTACAATTTGAAAATTGAGTTAGGTCTTAAGTTATTCGTACTCGTCATAGCCACAATATCAATTTATTCGGTTCAAGTAAATTATAATAGTTTGTCCGTTAAATTCTATCGACATATTTACCGCTAGTCTCAATAGTTTGAAACTGGATAATCTAGCTTGATACCGGAAACGTTTACACTTGTTTATAGAAATGTAACTTTACAAAGTATGTGTAGGCCACGGGCTTAGACAACTTTCAAGATAACATCGGTTACATGGAGCTGAGTTAGTTCTTTCCACAACATTCATTTTAGAATGTTACTTTTGATATATAATCACATTACAAACTTTATGATGTGTGTAGACATTTTCAAAAGAATAAGAAAGATATACACTGGAAATTTAAAATTGAGTAACAAATGTCAATGCTAGTATAAAAACGTAACGTTATTCAAACTCAAAACGAGAATAATAATAAGTAGTTAGAAATATGTCATTATTAATTGGTCTATCTCTATATTGCATTTATTGTTAACATGTAAATTCTCACAAGTAAATAGTTAGGATTCAATGTATAAAGCCGATACTGAATGAACGATCATTTTGCCTAACAATAGGTTTTCGACAAAGGCTGATCTCTCTTCGGCCTCACTACAACAATGGCCGCCATTTGCAGTTGTGAGGCTACCTTGGAACCACAGAGATTATATTGCCTTTGAACAAAATCTATTCCTATCGAATATTAATAGGATTTTATAGTAAAAGTTTTCGTTTTTACTTATTTTATACCGTACTACATACCACAAAATATTTATTTAAAAATTCGCAGCTTCAAAATTGTAAAATCTTAATTATATCAATAAACAAGCCAAGAAAAGTAATTTACTGCCGCCTATTCGAGACTATTGCTATCGCTTTACTGTTGTTCGATATGTATCTTCAGTGTTTGTAATATATAAAATACTAGATGTGCCTGCGACTTCGTTGGCGTGGAACTAAAAATTATTTAATCATTTTTGCCCGTGATGTTGATATCATAATATCTTTATTAATGATTGCTCTATTAAATACAAAACCAAAGAGGGAAATCCAACTGATAGCTGCTAAGATTAGCATGTTGAAACAAAGAAACTTTGCCGCTTTAAATTTAACTGAATTTGTAACATACTAATTATATTAATAAGCCAGCCAATAAAGCAATTTACTGCCGAACTTATTTACGTGCGTACGCCGAACGTACTACTTGAACGTATTTAATTAAGGAACTACCAGTGGGATTACAAAAAATATTTTTATAATTAATAGAGCAATCATTGAGGAAGGCTTTGGACTACTTAAGATCACGCCAGCATCAATACAAGCAAAGCTGTATTGAAACAAGTAAAAAAAAAACGGCTAAAATGTCTTAAATATTTTCTTTACTTCCTCGCGAATCTAGTCGTGGATACAGCAAGTGAGATAGATATAAACATCAACACCTTCTATTCGCATATTTTACTCCGCGTATTTCAAAATCATTATTGTAAAAATGCATTTCAGCTGTCTCCATACATTACGGCAATATTACACTTATCAATACATAGTTCTTTATCCGTCCGTTGCATAGTATTTTGGAATTCATACTGTTTATTTTATTATTTCGTTTGTTATATTCTGTCTAGTGATTTTGCGTGTTCCTATTATTTAAAGATATATTACAGTTGCTGTCGGTCTTACTATGTTTATTTATCAGCGTTCTTTATTATATATGAATGTTTGCATGTTAAATAAATAACAGTAACGTTTAATATGAAAGTAAACATTTTCCGATATTTCCTTTACCCCCTGGACTCATTACTAAAAAAATTGTATAAACATTTTGATGGCTTAGTTGAGCGTGTACGAATTCGATTCGATTCGCTACGATTCAAATCCACTTTCAATGAGCCTGAGTTTTCTGTGAAGGAAAACATCGCGATGAAATCATAGCATCGTGATAGAGCACTTTCTAAAGGCCATCTGGCTAACTAAAATCTTCAAGTTGAAAATCTGCCACAAAATACCTATAGGTAGGCTTGCGTGTCCGCCAGCTTGAGCCACATCGTCACTTCACATCAGATGAGATTAAAGCCATAACACTAAACCTATAAAGTATAAATAATTATGTATTAAAATATAATTACAAGTATTATACACAATTAGGCTGAATAAGATGGAAAACGATAAATTTCACGTATTAGCGACCCAGCCCGGCTTCCCGCTGGTAACTCTAACTACTTATAGTCAGATAAAAAAAATCAATAGTTGTTGATTCAATCGCTATCAAACAGCACAAAATCGCCCACTGAGTAAATCTAAAGATTGCTAAAAAACATTTAAATTTGTCCAGTCGTTTTGAAGTCACACGGAACACACACATCGTTTTTTAAAATCATACCTATACAGCGTATAACATAATAATAAATCTACTATTCCAGTGAGAGCCGGGAGTAAAAAGAGCCATTTCGAAATTGGAACACATATTTTTATACGGTACACTATGGGATCTTTTTTGTTCACCAAAAAGCTTGTGTTCATTGAGTATATAGTCATATAAAAATATTTTGCTTTTATCATATATAGAAAGGGATCCGTTAATCCCGCGTTCAATGCTATCCCAAGTTGAGTGACTGAGTGTTTTAACATTTTATATTGTTGTAAAATATAAAAGTTTTTTTTAGTATTGAATTAGAGAAACCCCCTCAATTGGAAACGATACTAATACTTTGCAGACATGACCATCTTTTAACAGCAAAGGAAAATATCTTTTAACTCTGGAGGAAACATATTGTTGTATAATCATGTATATACATTACATACCATATATTTTATTGTTAAATGTTGGAGTGGACACTATTTCCATCTCCGTCTTAAACTGATTGGCTGCTCCTACTTCTCATGACACAATGAGACTCATAAAATATTATATATATGTTCCATGAGACGTAGCATCAGTTATACTATATACAACCTATATTCGTTCTGTACATATAATTGTCTTCTATAACTGGCGAATACATTAAATAAAAAAAGTCATACTTATTATGCTAACCTCTACCACAAGCCATTGTTAATCGTTACAATTCGTCATTTATTTCTATATTCCGCAACCATTACTTCATAATTACTTCATACTTTTATATTACTGCATATTATTACATCATCATGGTTTTTTTTCAATGCCAAAATGATAATTGTTTCGGAAGTTTGTTTTCAATATTGATTTTCTATTATACTGTAAGACGTCATTCTAAAATTCCTTTTATTTTACATTACATTTTATACTTTGTAAAATGCCCTGCAAAGTTAATGACTACCCATTCAGTATAGAGCAAATTTAATTATCGACCCATAAAACACAACTGTAATTCATTACTTTACCTTTGGCAGGTATGTATAGTGCCATGAAATATTGGTAAAACAACACTTAACATAACCATTTCTCTTGTGTTTTTCATTAATATTTTTGTCGCTCCATTATGTATTAGAGATCGCAATTGATACTTCAACGAAATATTTTCTTTTCACTATACACAGAACTTTAACATATTATTTTGTTCACAGCTCATTTAAAATATAACCATTCAACAATAATTAATAAACTGTATTTTGGAGGAAATTAAATGGTAAAAATTGTCAATTGACTTCACCGGCACCCCATTTTTTTTCTATTATGATGATGAAAATATCCATTTACGGACTTCGTCTGGCAAAGCTTAAAAATCTTAGCTTGTCTATGACTGCACCAAGTTATACACTAAAACGTGCTATTAAAACTGCGCTAGAAAACTCTTGCCACATTTGGCTGGGCAGGGAGAGAAACACGAGTAGTGAAAGTGAGTGTTGACAAGCGTCGGAAAGGGACCCTTTAAACATACGTCCGTGTCACAAGATTCGGGATCTGCTCGGAGTTTCACAGCTTTCACTCTTCTTCTAGCACAATTGGTCTTGTAGCAAACGTGTTCCCTCTTTTCTACAACATTGAATAGTTCAAAAAAGCCTGAGAAGGTATTTAAACAATCCAATATGACGTATACGAGTACCGATGAAATCTGTGTTCCGTAGAAGATCGTATTTGGACTGTAGCATACGAGCACGTGTCGTGTAAAACTTTTATAGTTCTAATACAAATAAATTTAGCTAAAACAAAGTAATTTATAAAAATAAAGTCGTAAATATTGAGACTATAGTTAAATATTATTTAAACATGCCCTAAATTTAATTTATTTTACAAAATTAACATTTAACGAGTTTCGTTCATGAAAATATTAATGATGTTTAATCTCTCTGAAAATGTTTTCTCTTTAAAATGCCTAAATTTAGTCACTTAATGATTTTCTAAATACCTTCTTAAGCTCCGTACGATATTTTGAAATTAATTTATATTTCGATCAAAATTATTGCTGCTTTCGTTAATTTTTATATAGCTAAGTAAAGAAAAATGATAGAGAATGAGTGTGTAAAGTAGCGCATATCATGAATTTATAAGTATCATGAACCATGACTTACTTAGTAAATAATTTGAAAATATATTCAATTCTAATGTCTATAACTAGTAATATAATGCTTAGATATTAAATAAGAAGATTTAAAATCACGTTATAAATTTTCAGTTAAATTATACATCGCTTAAATGAGACACATTTTGTTATAAATATTGGGTTATGCAAATAATGAACCAAGAGTTTTATTCCTGAAAATCATAATTTCATAATAAAAACTCGAATGTGCTTCTGTCTATCTATCTGTTAACTTATATATATTTATTTTTTAACATAGATGTATATGTTGTATCTAGGTCCAGATTTACTATAATATATACTACTATAGTACTATAAATATAATATAGTTTATTTGAAACATAACAATAAAAAAGTTTGAAATCTAAAAGTGCATGTCTGTTTTTTATTTAATTTACATTGAATTAGATGGTAATTTTCAATAGGCTATTACTCAGAATGATACTAAAGCGAATGAAAAGAAATAGACTCAAAAAGAGAAAATTTTTGGCCGTTATCATCACCACATACATCATCCGCACATACAGACAACCCGACGTTTTATACTATCTAGTAAAAATAGTGTTTTATAAAGTATCTACTGTCATAAAAAAGTGTTCTTGTTGATATTTGTCAACTGATTTAATATTAAAAGTGCAAAAAAGATCGGATAATAGCAATTTAAGCTGAGATAATTGCTTGACTTTGAGAGATTGAGAGTAAAATACTACACAAACGCTTCGCGTTATGAGACGTGCAATATAGAATCAAAAATAACTACCCGTTCGGTTTCTTACACTAGTGGACCTAAATATAAAAAAAAAAACTATGTCATCTATTACCGGTTTTTTAATCTTTTGTCTCGCGAACGAAGCCGCGTTGACGTGTCATGTAGGAAAGTTTTCGATTTAATTACGTCCTCCAGTACTTATCTAACAATTTCGCTAATTCTTTTTTTGTTGTGCTAATTATTGTCAGGAGAAGGTTCTTATGAAAGAAAAAATTAGGAAATTGAGTGGTACATTAGAAAATTTACGAAATTTCATAAAAACTTAAGGCCAATATTATTTTACATATCTGTCATTTGTCATAACTTGTTACATTATTAATTATGCTATGTGTTTGAATAATTAATATACCAATTCTAATTTAATATTCATAGTTAAGACAGGAGAAAGTATGTCGGGTCGGCTAGTTGTTTCTAAATTATTTTACAAATACAGATAATTGTGGGAATATTCCTGTAAACTTTCATTAACATAGTTACTGATAGCAGAAACGCATTGAAAAATCTAAATTCTGGGCTTAAACAATCTACATCTTTATAGCCCTGACGTCATGTAGCAAAATACCTAATCACAAAGTAATACACTGTTTTAAAATATGTATTGGGAAGCAGTGTGCTACATCACGCGATACTACGCGGACGTCACTATTCCAGAGTTTGTATCTACGTCATTACAAACTGCAAACTAGGGATGTCATGGATATGAAAATCTCGAATATCCGATACACTCGAATAATTTCAGAAATATATATAACATTTTTTACAAAATTGTAAGTTTTTTTTTATAACAGAGGTTTGGAGTTATGGCTTCAATCTCATCTGCTATTAATAGCCGATGTAGCCTAAGATTATGGACACGCTAAGCCTAGTGAATGAACTGGCTCTTAAGTGCAATTGCCAGAACACACCTATAGGTATTTGGCGGCAGATTTTCAATTTGAGAGTGGTAGCTAGCCAGGCGGGCATTAACAAAAGCTCTACCACCATGCATTATACATGATTACGTAAATTGTAAGTTAGAAGTAAAACAGTATTCACTTTCATACATTTATTTATTCAAATTCAAATGATTTTCGTTGTTCCCTGATAGTACTTACGAACATCTCGTCGATGGAGGTAATAGTTCGAATCACTGCAATTAGAGCTATCGGTGTAGTCATATCATGGTGATTAGGGCATTTTCTGATGTTCGTCTGGTTAGCTACCAACTTGTTTTATTATTAACATGTTCATCAAAGTCCGATTACGGACTTCCTCATCGCAACCATTACACGCATTACCTGGTCTCAGATCAAGACTAGAGGTGCATGTGGCAGGAATTGAAAAACACCTGACGCTATCTACAAAAAGCATCACGACGACAATTCGATGTCTGATGCTACTAGAGACCAGGGTCTATCACACTTCTACTGATTGCTAGCTAGCACTCTCATATCGAAAATATATCGCCAAATAGCTATAAAAGTGTGTTTAATAGTTACCAGTGGGCGTAGCGTGCCACTATTTTGGCCTACATAAAATTCATGAGATTCTGGCCAAGCGTTAGAATTTAAAAAAATTACAAATATAATCGACAGTATTTTATTCGACTTCATCCCTATTCCATATTCGAAATTATTCGCATCATTTATATTAGCACCGGTTGCGTACATCTTTTTTTCTAAAGTTCGGATATCCGATAGTTTTACGGTTACGGAGTTCCATAACATCCCTGATGTAAACATAAATCCCGGCTCAGTTTCTACTTCAGACGAAACGTGCAGCACCGCTCATTAGGCGCTTGTATTTGTAAACAATCCGTTTCTCGCTAATTCTAATCATCATTGGTGTTAATGTTTCGTAATAGTGTTTAGGCATTGCTCTGGAGCGAGTTTTGAAACAAAACTTTATACTGCATATCTATATTAATCGTTACTTATATTATAAATGCAAAAGTGTGTTTGTTCGTAATCTTTTCAAGCCTAATCCACTGTATCGATTATGATGAATTTTGGTATACGCATAGATGGGAACCTTGATACGACGACAGGCTACTTTATGTCACAAAAAAAATCTTATTAGAAATGGGGTTTTCAACCCACTTTCCCACTTTCCAACAGTGTTTTAAGGAATAAACTTTGTATTAAACTTTTATTGTGTCATCCGATTTAACAAAATCAATGTTAACGTGAACAAAGCCGCTGGTAAAAGCTAGTATTATTATAAAGCGGAAAAGTTTGTTTGTTTATTTGGACGAGCTAATCTTGGGAACTACTAGTCCAATTTCAAAATTTTATTTTATTTAATATAGCAATCATTCTTGAAGGCTTTAGACTGTTTACCATCACACTGCCACCAATAAGCGGAAAGCTGTATTGAAAAAAGTTCCAACGTGAAAAAATGATCAAATAATTTTTAGTTCTACGGAAACGAAGTCACAGGCACAGATAGAGATTATAAAGTATTTTCCTATCATATAATAAAGCCTACTACCTTGCGGAACATAGTCAGCCAAGCCAATTAGATCTGTACAACCGCATCGTAGTGACTATCATAAACCTGTCATGAACATGAAGAACATGTCACCGTGCCAAGCTCCGATATGTCGAGTTTCAGATTCGGTTAGCATAGTAACGTTTTTATACTTGACTAGCCGTGCCCGCGACTTAGTTCGCGTGGAACTAAAAATGATTTAATAATTTGTTTTCGCGGAACCCTAATTTTTTTCTAAACTAAATTTGCTGAATTTAATCCTTATAACATGAGCCAGCGAAAGTTCCGTTAAAATCGGTCCACCGGTTATAGAGATTAGACCGAACAGCTACCAGATAAACATTTTTTAAATTTATTTTTTATATAAGTAACATATATACTTTCATATGCATTTAGTAAAAAAAAAATGATTTATATGTATAGACTTATAGAGTATAGATTGCTTTAACTTTTGTATAATATCTCACCTGATATTAGATGATGATGTCGTTCAATATTGTAACAGTTATGATTGTGTGGAACTGACTCTAAACACGGACTGCCGGAACACTTGTAAAAATAAACTAGACTGGACTAGAAAATACCCTATCACCATATCTTGTACATATATCTATAACAATACAATATAATTTAGCGTAGATTTAGCTGTACTATATATTTTTAAAGACAATATGGTAATATTAACTCATTTATTCTCGTGCCTCAATGCTCGATACTCTTCTTAGACTTTATTTAAACACTTATTACGCTGACAAATGGCAAATAAAGTCAATGTCTTGTATAGTGGAATGTAATATATTTAATCCTGCTTATATTGTCTTCTTTTTCCAGTACAATTTATAGAAATGTAACAAAACAAATAAAACATGATTGATACTAGGTTGAGAGTGATACATGTACTAATAATTAGGTGATTCGAGAAGTTTGAGTAATATTAAATACATATTAATTTGTACAATATAAAAAATAATCACTGTAAAACTTATATCTCAACAGTAGTCTAACAACAATAATAATAATATTTATTTACTAACCATAACAGAATCACACATATCAAACAAATAATCTAGGAAAAATCTACATCTAGGTTAACAATTGTTTACAGATTATGAACGCTGCCACCTAAACTAGGTGATCCCGTGTCTTAGGTGGCAATATAGATAATGTGTAATTAATTAAAACCTTATACAACTTCCGTGGTTATATTAGCTTGAAGTATACAACCATATAAATGTTAACAGAAATTATAAAATTGAGAATATAGCGATAATATTTAATAATTAAATATAGGCAATAAATTTCTCACGTTATAAAACTTATTGAACTAGCTTTCTATTAGTGGAAGTTTTTATTAGAATCGGGTCATTTCTTCAAGAGATTAGTTTCAGAAACATATTCAAAAAGTTTTCCTCTTCGTAATAGTAGAATAGATTTATACAACACTGAAATAAAAATGTTGACCTTTCTGATGTTTTATACATTATCGTTCTTCTCATCTTCGAAAATAAATAGAAAATATTTTGACCAAAACAGTATATCATATGTCTATGGTCGCTTTAAGGGATTACAATTCTCAGAATCTCAATTGTGTATATTTTTTGTACTAAAGATGATTCGAAAATACTGCTAGTAACAAATAGTATCTATTGTGATAAAAATTATTACGCAAGAGTACCATAGTTGGTGGCATAAGTCTGACTAACTATCACACTCAAGTTGAATATTTCTTACTTGATTCTTTATTATTAACTTTTAAATCGCTGATGACTCAATTGGTAGTGTGTACGGACGCCGCAATTATGGACGTGAGTTTGAAACCACCTGCAAAGAGCCTAAGCTTTCGTGAAGGAAAACATGGTTAGGAAACCATTGCATGGTGGTAGGGCTTTCTCTAATGTCTGTATGACTAGCTACCACCCTCAAGTTGAAAATAAATCTTCTTCTTCTTCTTAGCTCTTATCCCACGTAGGTAGGGTCGGCACAACATGTTTTCTACTTCCACTCAAATCTATCAGCCGTCATCTCAGTATTTACTGTTTTTATACACATATCATTTTTCATACAGTCCATCCATAGTTCCATACTACCACTACCATACATATGACCATCATACTTAACATTCTTCTAGTTGTATGGCTTTCATCCTTTCTCAACATGCCCATAGCACACTTACCTATTACTCCTTAAGTTGAAAATAAATCTGTCGCCAAATAATTATAAGTGTGTTCTGGCAATTGCACTTGAGAGTCAGCCCATTTACTAAGCTTAACATGCCCGCCAATTTAGGCCACATCGTCCCTTAACAACAGGTATACAATACACCATTACAATGTGCTGTGTGGTTTATGGTACAATATCCATAACGCTAAACCTATGAACAATAAAAAAACTCCACAAAACACTTTTTTCCCTATTATCTATACCACTGTGGCCAACAGATTACATTAACTAAAAAAAAAGATCGCAATCTAAAATGAAAATAATATATTATCCACGATATAAATGAACTTAGTTTAATACCCGTCCATTTAAATTTACTCTCGTGACATTAATCTCGGTGATGCTCCGAGTGTTCGTGAACCGAATGTTGATCTAAATAAACATACAGCGTGTTTCACTTGATTGAAATTTATTCGCCAACACTGTCGACAGATTGTTCAATCGATGCGGCACGGTGTATCACACAGCCGTGACCGCCGCCGCAGCTAAACAGCCATCGTTGATTTATACCACCATAAATTAACTGGAAAACGGATTTTTTTGTTTACGAAAAAGCATGCGGCGTTAGGCGTGTGTGTACTTTTAGATTGGATATAGGTCGTCCCTGTGGCAACACTTATCGTTCGTACGTCGATTCTGACGTCATTCATCGAATGCACACAACGTATACTAATTAATGTAATTAACGTGAGAATCTCCAGATTCGGGTGATTTCACTATTATGTAAAGTCAAATTTAAATATGTGCTTATTTTGTTTATAATTATATTTATAAAACTGTGTGCGTGACTTCGTTCGCGTAGAATTAAAATTATTTTAAAGTTTTTGTCCGTTTTTGTAACTTTTTCAATACGGCTTTGCTCCTATTTGTAGTAGTAGCGTGATGATAAATAACCCAGAGGCTTTCTCGATGATTACTATATTAAATATAAAAGTTAAACTTAGTGTAATTACTTAAGACTAACGCGTTCAAACAGACTTTTCTGCTTTACGATGTTAATATAGACAACTATTTTCGTGTACACATTTATATTACAATATCCAAATTTTATAAACAGATTATCCTTGGCTTGTAATTTATATAAATCGTTAATTATTTGTTAAATCCTATATTTATGAACTTGTGTATAGTTGTCACGATGATTCTAATCCTAAATCTATACTAATATTATAAAGCGGAAAAGTTTGTTTGTTTGTTTGTTTGTTTGTTTGAACACGCTAATCTTAGAAACTACCAGTCGGATATTTGTATTTTATAGAGTAATAATTAAGGAAAGCTTTAGGTTATATAACATTAGGGTAGCTCTAATAGGAGCAAAGCAGTACTGATAAAAATAACAAAAACGCGAAAAAAAAATCTTTCTGTAGGCTTTCTTCGCGTGCACTGGCTAACTACCTAATACTTTAATAATATATTCTATGAGAGAAATATTCCTCTTTAAAAGTTCTAAAAAGTAGTCCTAGATAGCATATATTCATCTTTTCTGGTTTACTTACAATAAGCATTTTTAATTAAAATAAAACTAATTTAAACGGATTTTATTGCGGTTATTTATTAATTTTGATCCCGACGTTTCGAAAGCTTTTCAGCCTTCGTGGTCACGGAGCGGACTGAGATATAAGTTGTCCAGAAAAGTTCATGTTACTGTGTCTACCTTCAATTTAATTTTTGTTATTGATAGAGTTCCGATTTACGCAGAAAGAGCTCACAGTGTCTTAAGGTCTGGCAATTGGACTTTTGGATTCCGATTTAATTAAATGTATAATCGGATCCCATGCTTGTGCTAGCTTCCAACCATCTTCTCTATTGAAATTTGGATGTTTTTTAATTTCAATAGCCTCACGAATCATCCTAGGTAGGAATCGGTGTTCTTTCGCAAGGATTTGTGGCTTGTCGAATCTAAGATTTTTTTTTTTTTTTTTATGGAATAGGTGGCAAACGGGCAGGAGGCTCACCTGATGGAAAGTGATCACCGCCGCCCATGAACACCTGCAACACCGGAGGGCTCGCAAGTGCGTTGCCGGCCTTTAAGGAAGGAATACGCTCTCTTCTTGAAGGTTCCCAAGTCGTAACTGTTCGGAAAGACCGCCGGCGAAAGCTGGTTCCACAGAGTGGCTGTGCGAGGTAGGAAGTGCCTTACAAATCGCACTGTTGTGGAAGGCTGGACATCGAGGTGGTGTGGGTGAAATTTTTTGTTTTGACGCGATGTCCGATGGTGAAATTCAGCGGCCGGGATCAATCCAAACAATTCCTCAGAGCACTCCCCGTGGTAAATGCGGTAGAAGATGCAGAGTGACCCAACATCTCTACGCAGAGCCAAGGGATCAAGCCGATCGGAAAGAGCTTGATCGTCGATAATCCGAGCCGCCCTACGTTGAATGCGGTCAAATGGAAGTAGCTGGTACTGGGGGGCTCCCGCCCAGAGAAGAGAACAGTACTCCACGTGGGGCCGAATTTGTGCCTTATACAGGTTCAGACATTGAGCCGACGTGAAGTACCGTCTCGCCTTACTGAGCACACCTAGCTTCTGTGAGGCCAATTTGGCCTTACCTTCCAATTGACCGCGAAACTGGACGATGCTCGAAATATCGACGCCAAGTATTCCGATACTGGCTTTGGCAGAAAGGGGAGTATTCTCAAAATGAGGAGTTACGATAAATGGTGACTTTTTAGCGGTTAACGCGCAAACTTGTGTCTTTTTGGGGTTGAATTGGACTAAGTTAAGTCGACCCCAGTCGGAGACTTTGGTTAACAAAGACTCGACTTCAGAAAAAAATTTGTTCCGGCTCTCGTCAACCTGTTCTCGAGAAATATTAGCACGGCCAGTGTACAGTACATCCACAGTGCTATCGTCTGCATAGCAATGAATGCTGCTGACTTGCAGCATGTCATTGATATGCAGAAGGAACAGAGATGGAGAGAGTACGCAGCCTTGTGGAACACCAGCATTGACAAATTTAGGATCAGAGCATGCACCGTCGACAACGACCTTGATGCTCCGATCTGCCAAAAAGCTGGTGATCCAGTTGCATAATTTCTCGGGAAGCCCATAGGAAGGTAGCTTCGAAAGAAGCGCTTTGTGCCATACTCGATCAAAGGCCTTCGCTATGTCCAAACTGACTGCAAGCGCCTCCCCCTTGGTCTCAACTGCTTCTGCCCACCTATGAGTTAGGTAAACTAGAAGGTCACCGGCTGAGCGACCCCGACGGAAGCCGTACTGACGGTCGCTAATCAGCCGGTGGTCCTCTAGGTACCGCAGGAGCTGGCAGTTGATAACGGACTCCATTATCTTGGAGAACAAGGAGGTGATGGCGATAGGCCTGTAATTGGACGGATCCGAGCGGTTGCCTTTTTTAGGGATCGGGTGCACTAAAGCGGCCTTCCAGGATTTCGGGACTACGCCTAAAGCATAGGAGTACCGGAAAAGACGCGTTAAAACCGGTGCCAACTCCGGAGCACATGTCTGCAACACGATCGGAGGGATGCCATCGGGCCCACTCGACTTATGAATGTCCAAAGAAAGAAGTGCTTTGCGAACTGCACTTTGCCGGAACTTAACCTCCCGCATCATAGTATCGCACCGCGGGATTATCGGTGGTGAATTTCCTTGGTCATCCAGAGTCGAGTTAGACGCGAAGAGGGAGGCCAGAAGATCGGCTTTCGCCTTCGCGGCATAGGCAAGCGAGTCATTCTCCGTGTGCAGGGGTGGAAAAGAAGGCTGACAGAAATTCCCTAACACAGCCTTGGCGAGAGACCAAAACGCCCGTGTTCCCGACGGGAGACGCGCCAGTCTCTCGCCAATTCTGCCGATGTGCTCTGACTTCGCCTTGGCAATGACACTTTTGAAGGACCTGGAGGCAGAATTATACTGCTTTTTAAATGCACTGGTATTTACATCACTAGACGCCGAAGCGTCAGCCCAGGCCTGGTAACATTCCCGCTTTCGGCGTGATGCCGTCTTGCAGGCGCGACCAAACCAAGGCTGGTATTTGCCTCCGATGGGCACTGCAGAGCACGGAATAAAAAGTTCCATACCCTGAAGCACCACATCGGTGACAGAGTCAGCAACGACATCTGGATCATCCAGTGAGAAGCAAATCTGCCCCCATGTGTAGGACGCAAAGAATGATCGCATCCCGTCCCAATCCGCTGACCTATAATGCCATACGCGGCGGCGGCCCGCAAAGCGAGGTCGTATTGTGCGCGTAACCGGCACTGTACTCCGGACAAGACAGTGGTCCGACGAACCAAGAGGGGGATCGACGGAAACCAGGTAGCCGTCCGGATGAGAGGTCAACAGAAGGTCCAACAGGGAAGGTATATGATCATCCACATCTGGGATTCGCGTAGGCGAGGTGACCAGTTGTGTCAAATTATATACCAAGGCGAAATCGTGAATAGATCTACCCGCATGATCGGTGGTGCGTGATTTAAGCCAGTCGGCATGGTGGGCGTTAAAGTCGCCGAGAATCACGATCTCTGCGGATGGGATCTGCTGCAGCACAGAATCTGTAGCCATCTGCAAGTGCTCAACGAGTTGGTCAATTTCGGCATTACCGCTATGGGACCTATACAGGCACGCGTAGGTTCGCGGATGGTCATCGCAGTCTACACGTAGCCAGAGGATGGATAGGTCCCGCCCTTCAAGGCTGCCGAGGCGACGAGAGCAGATATCCTCTCTTACGTACACGCACACCCCAGCCCGCGGCACAAAGGAATGTTCCAGTTTGTACCCCGGGTAGGAGAGGAAAGAGGTGTCAGCCGGAGAAAATATCTGAGTCTCGGTAAGGAAGAGCAAGGCCGGCTTCGCTGTCTCAAAGTGGAAGTGGACGGCGTTCAAGTTGGAATTTAGCCCCCTTATGTTGCAAAAGTCCACAGCAAACGTGGTAGGGGTAGCCTTATGTTGCTTGCTCCGTTTGCCCCGAACCCAGAGCGCAAAATTGGCCCTCCCAGAATACGAAGGGCAGCCTGAACATCCACGCTCAGGTAGTGTGCGATCTGAGCGTGGACGTCCAGAGAGGGATTCTCCACCGCGATGGACGCTAGTGGTACCCTCCTGGGGTAGATTAACCAAATTTTGCACTTTCATAATTTGGGAGAGGGATGGGGAGTGGGCTTCCGGGACTCTCACAGGCTGAACGAAACGCGACAGCAATGTTGTCACTTGACGTCAGTTAAATGTTTAATGTTTGGAGCCTTCTTCTGAATGTTCAGCAACTGCAGACTTCGTAGAGCGTCGGTGTTTAACGTCAGCTATGTGTTCTTTTACGCGGGTCCCTATCCGTTTAAGTTAGTTTTATTTCAATGAATAATATTCGCGTAAACATAAGAAATCATTAAGAATTTTTAAGTTTTACAATTTCGTTACATAATAACATTGAATTTGCGAAGATGTTTTATCAACATGGTATCTGCTTTTGTAGGAAATTACGTTCATTACAAGCGAAGATAACAATGAACAAGAAACATAAAGTAACACCCGGATTGAAAAATCATTTATGGATTACAAAAACATTGTTATATTTAGGAATGAACCAACCGTGAAGTCACATTGATATTCTATTCACCAGATGGCTGATGTACTTACAATAACCATTTTTATATAATTTTTTATTTATTAATTTTACATAATTTGCAAAGGTGTTGTTTCGACTTGGTACGAATGTTATCTAAATAAATCTTAGTTGTCTTGAGCATTGTTTTTATTCCAAAATTTCATTTCTACTCTTCAATTTAATTAAAAGATTACACTGTTCACTACTTATGAGTGTTTCTGAATACTCAAAAATTTAATGTTGCATTTTTAAGCGCAATATTTGAGGAATACCTTTTGCTATTGAACTTCTAGCTGTCACAAATAGGAGCGCAGAAGTATTGAAAGTTAAAAAACCCGGCACATTTTTTTCTTTATTAAATTTACATAAAAACAACATATGAGGAAAATGTTACTCTTATAAAGAGTGTCCTATATCAACTAAATTAGAGTTTAAAGATTTTTTTGTACACTAACATCTAAATTATATTACATAGTTTACACTAAAATAAAGCTTATGTTTTTCGATATGTTGTCAGGCATTGAACATAGAAAATTGCATCAAACTCCAAACTGTTCATGTATGAAGTAGTGTACTGAGACACTGTGAGTTAGTGTACTACCAAATATCAACCTTTATATCCTGTTCTGTGGGAACCCTTTCGTTTTGTACAATAAAAAGTATGTTATATTTAATTAGTTATTATCGTATCAAAATTGACCGACATATGTTCAGTAGTTTCAGACTGGTGCATGTAGAAAGATACAGTACAGAGACAGAGAAATAAAAAAAAAAGTTATACGCATGTACATTAAATTGGTATAATTGTTACTTATACTCCTTATTTCATTATTCGGCTTACTATGTAATTGAGGTTACATTAAATATAAATTTTAGGTAAATGTCATTTTATAATAGTAACACAAGGCGTTATATAGGACCCCGGTAGGTTCAAATGAATCTTAAAATTAATACAGTCGCTTTTGTACTTATTATAATAATATTCCAGTCCAGTCCAGTATTATAATACTACACACCAACCTGTATTTTTCAATATATTTAGAATCAGTCCTTTGAAAATTCGTTTATTAAACATGCTAATCTTAGGAACTACCAAACAATGTACAAAAGATATATTGATCCTTAGCAGATCTAAAAAAAATCCAGTAGCATAATGCCTATCTGTTATACATAAGCCACAATGAGAAATGTTGTGACAAAAAATATTGTAAATTAAGAAGACATATATGGCCATTATTATCACATTTGGCATATTAATCCATACGAAGCAAAGTTAATTCATAATCAAAATAATTTTATGAAGACAAACGTCGCCCATTATAGTATGATATTTCAAAGTGTGTTAGGAAGTTATGAAAAAAAAATAACACTTAACTCAAGTTATCTTCTAGGGTAGATTGTCAAGAAAAGTGATAATGTGAGATGTAATGATAATGTTCATTTAAGATTGGGGAAGTATGCTACTTAAAGTAGTACCTAATTCTATACAGATGAAGTCGTTGGCAGCAGATGGTATATACGTTAACTGCACAACTGATCATTATACAATTTTGCGATACATTGGCAGTGATAGAGAAAAGGGCACTGGTCACTTTTCATTAAGAAAAGAAATACTTAAATGGTTTTAAGTTCCACGCGAACGAAGTTACGAGCACAGATAGTAATGTTATCCACGAGTAATTATTTCCTTGCAAACTTTGATGTATAGCGTCAGAAACTTCGAATATACATAGGTAATTATTACCTAATTAGACTTAATAGCTGCAGGCAAGCCCTAGCGGATATTCAGCACACGCGATCTCAATACTTCAGTAAAACTTAAAAACAAAAAATTCAAAGCTTATTATATATAAACACGCGACTACGTAATGTGTTTAATCTAATGTAACAAGAGTGGAAATGTGCGTAATCTAATAATTCCAATATAGAACTATAACTTCAATTATCATGTTTATATCGAATTTATATCGTAAAGTTTGCGTTACAAGCTCATTTCATTTTGCTTAAGTGATCTACCGGGTTAGTATGTTTCTCGCTCTAAATATTTACTACATTCCCTAACAAGCCGTACTGTCCTGTAAACTGACCGAGTTCTTGACGTACATCAAACGGCACATTCTTCGGCGAAAATCGCTTCAGACATCTTTAGATGATTAAATAAATAAATCACGATCGAATAACAAGAACCGCCTTTGTTACAACGAGGTCTTTGACGGAAAAATTTACGGTGCATTGGGCTTATTTTACACTGTATTGCTTGTTGACTTCACAACATATATATGTATAGCGATCGAGGTAGACGGTACTTGAGTGTTTTGCATGTTTAATACTTTCAAGAGCTTTAAGATTTGAATTAAAAAAAATATGACTTTCTATCGCTGTCTTGTGTAATTATTTATTTAGGCTACTGTTCGGCTAGTGGTTGAAATTCGATCATAATTATTATTGAAATTTTACAGCAGGTCTTTATATTTACTAGCTATGTCCTCGAGTTCGTTCGCGTGGAAATAAAAATAAATTAATAACTTTTACTCGTTTTTGTAACTTTTTTCAATACAGATTTGCTGCTCTTGGTGGCAGTGTGATGTTAAATAGCCTAAATCCTTTCTCTATGATTGCTGACAAATACAAAAATGATGTTTGAAATCAGACTAGTAGTTCATAAAATTAGCGCGTACAAACAAACAAATTTATCCGCTTTATAATATTAAACCAGATATAAAACTGATATAATTTTTTTTTATTAAGAATCATATTGTGAATTCATGGAATGTTAAAAACATCGTTTCTCTCAATTACATTGCCCAAAGCACGCACCTCATGAACATACCTTATCTCTATGCCATTTAAAGTATATATTATTTCAGTGATGGTTCAGTAGGTAGTTTCTACGGACGCAGCGCTAGTAGAATGAGTTTAAATTTCCGCAATGAGCCTAAGCTTTCGGTGTAAGAAAACATCGTTATGAAATCATAACACGGTAGTAGGACTTTTTCTAATGCCCACCTGGCTAGCTAACTCTTTCAAGTTGAAAACCTGCCACCACTTACTTATAGGGGTGTTCCGGCAATTACACTTGAGGGCCCTATTCCCTCCACAAGGCTTAGCGTGCCCATCATCTTAGGCTACATTGTCTCTTAACATTAAGTGAGATTATAGTCATCAAACATATTGTTAGAAGTGAATTTTAGGAGAGTAAATGTTAACGTCGATTGTTATATAAGAGCGATGCGAGAGTGGCCAAGGGGCAATCAAAGCGAGGCACTAGAGGCTTGAGGTATATCAGACATAGCTGGAACATCATTGAATGGAACGGCCCCTAACCGTCCCATGAGAATCTAACTTATTCTAGAGCACTTGAAGAAGTTATTACTGTAAGGTGTCAGCGGGTGGCATTTGTACTGGCGCCGACTGTCGTGGCACCGTAATATATGTAAGACATATAAAATAAAAAAAATTGAATTGCAATATTGAAGCCTTTATGTTTATTGCTGTTGATTTCATACCTTCTTTGAGGTAAAATTACAACTACAAATGAAAAATGCAATAAATAAGTATAAGGTTCTTACCTCTTGTTATAAGGAAACTAATCAATAAACAAATAACGTATAATAATATGTAGTATGTATAAATAATTTTGGATATAAATGTTCAATATACGATGTTTTTAAACTATAACACATAACAAATAACAATTTGATGGATTCAAGGTATTGGAAACATGCCACATATCCGGGCAAGAACAGAAGGCCACAGACCTCTCTTTATCTTCTATTCTCTTGTATAAATTGTAGCATCACTAAAAAGGTGTATACCCTCAGAATGGGGCCTTTGTCCGGCACACTCATTTACGAGATTATATTACTTATTAATTTTTATTGTGCTACAAAGATTTTCATTTTAAGGCCCGAAGAATACTCAAAGTTTTTACATAAATATTATTGCGGTATGTTTCATATTTTTCAACCTTTTTAAAGAAGGATACTTTTCGAATGACCTACTAGTTTATTGCAAAAGTATATTGAAGTAATTGTAATAAAAATATTGTTTTACTAGGCTTCGCTCGCGTTAATATTGATGTTGTCAAACAAAAGGGATGACGCTATAAAAGCTTTTATACAAAGTTTATCCCTCGCTTTACCCCACTTTCAATAAACTTTTCTCGAGTGAAAGCCTATCATCGTCTCCAGTTTTCCATCTATATCTATGCGAAAATTCATCAAAATCGGTTTCAGTGGTTTAGGCGTAAAAGCGGAGCAAATAAACATACGAACTCACTTTCGCATTTATAACGTTAGTAAGGATAATCGGGTTAAAGGGCTGATATTATTAGACTGATATTTATCTTTGTATTTTGAAATGTTTATATATTAATGTATATTAGAGTCAGCTATGAGAAGGGTAAAAAATAATCATCGTTAATAATCATGACTCATGACCTACTTACCTTTCAGTGTAGGTAAAAAGGAAAGGTCACGCTCTCCTTCCTTTTACGTGATTTTATACATCATTTCTTTATACAATTTCACGTGATTTAATATTTATTATGTATCGTTCCGTTTTTACTTAAGTAAATTTCGCTGTTTTCTGTCGCTTCTATATTTCTTCTATTTCAATTTTTATAAAAGTTCCATTTACAGTAAACATTTTACTAAAATTGCAGACATGTTTTTGAGCATCTATGTGTTTTTTCAGTTGTAACATCGTGCTAACGGTATTTTATAGTAGCAAAAAAGCCTACGAGCTATTTATACTACATATATTTCAGCTTATTAAATACGTTTTAGGTAATGAACACTTTTTTATTATCCTTATAGGGATCGCATCGTCGAGTATCAGTGCAAGGTTTTTGATGCCCTGATATCTCTTCCTTTTTGATTATTGCCTATTGTTGTTTCATAAGTATAAATCAATATAAGAAGGAATGAATAAATGTCAACGATATGAACAATACTTATGCGCGAGAGCGAGATCCATACTCTTCGCTGTTTGGCTGGTACGGATTGAAGGGCATTAACAGCTTCACCGAACTTATTAGGGCGGGTGTTCAGGGCATCCAGCTCCGAGGCAGCGGGAGCAAGGGTGCCAGAATGGCCAAATCTCGGCTTGAGCTGCTGTCTTAAAATTAACAAAGATTCGCGAGCGTAATGCACCTAAGTAACAGGTCCTAACTTACTAATTTAGTGATCCTAACAACGACCTTATCGGGTAAGCCGCGCAGGGACCGCGGAGGACACACAGATATACCTATGTTGTTGAAATGAAAATAAAGAAATTAAGTGTCTTTAATTTAGTTTTAAAAATCATTTTTATTTTCTTCAAACTATTCATCCCTCGTAGCTGACTTAAA
Organism: Actias luna; assembly: GCA_039707435.1. Classification (NCBI taxonomy): domain Eukaryota; kingdom Metazoa; phylum Arthropoda; class Insecta; order Lepidoptera; family Saturniidae; genus Actias; species Actias luna. The sequence continues at coordinate 5,549,046 of JAZHAC010000006.1, read as the reverse complement.
TTAAATTAAATGAAAAATATCACACTTGTAATGTTGCCATCTATACTAGTTTAAAACTGTTTCATAGATGCGAATACGCTCCATTTGGATATTTCCTTAGGATATAAAGAACTTTGGGTGAGTGTGTGTGTATGTGTGTTTGAGTGGGTCTAGTAATCTAATATAATACTTCAAAACTTTGGGGTTGTCTATTAAATACGTAATAGAAATTTAATGCCTTTATTTTATGTATTCCTAGTAACCCTGTTAAATTAAATTGTTTTCCCTAGATACGAGAACACGTACACGCCAACACGTGATGAATACGTAATAGATTTCCTGCTATTATAACGTTTACTAGAAGGAATCGTGAGCTGTTTCCACCGTACTTACTGTTAAATAATTTCAATTGACTCTTTGAATAAATTTACTCAACGTTTCAGTTATTTTATGAACTAAACTAAATACACGAATATTTAAAGCTTATTTATTTTGTATTGAATAGTATGTAATCATTTGCATCTAATCAAAGTAGCAATTATTTTAAATTAATACTAAATTCATTTAAGTTTTATTTTATCTACGTGGTTTTGAATGTAACACTGAGCTTAAGCATTTGTTTATCTATATCTTCCTCGTGTCGGAACAAACCGTATTTAAAAAATACGCCCGTGTTGTGGTGAAAAGTTTAGCGTGAAGTTGGAATCGAGACTTACTGTCCAGGGTTTGTCGGATGTAGGGGTATCGACATTCATGGAGGCTCTTTTCATCTACCCTTTCTACCATAAAAGATCTTGCTGAAGGAAAACGAATTAATGCAGGAAAAATTACACCACGTTCGTATTCGACTGAATGGCGACTATCATGGGCAACTTGTCACCGAGACTCTTTGGTTTCTCATTTGCCTTCACTCTTGGTCACTTCGACTTCTTCATCACTTGGAGATTGCCATTGTTTTTCATTCTTATAGGACTTGACGTGCCTTGCCATGACTTTTGAGTTGTTACTATTTTAAAAAATCATAATTATATCATAGCATAGTATACCGTCTAAAGAAACATCTGTCTCCTAGTATTTGTAAGTATATTTCGCGTAGTGAATTATAAGAGGCAGTCCCTACACTGTGCTTAGACATCTTATTACTACATAAACATCGTAGCATAATATGAAACAAGACTGCAGATAAAACAAAAACCATAATAATCATAGCAGAGTATACCGTCTAATCAAACATCTGTCTCCTAGTATTTGTAAGTATATTACGCTTGACGAATTATAAGACGCAGCCCCTACACTGGTCTTAGACGTGTTACCATTATGAGAACATCGTAGCATAAGATGAAATAAAATTATAGACAAAACAATAAACCATAAAAATAGTAATATAAACCATAATAATAATCGCAGAGTATACCGTCTAATCAAACATCTGTCTCCTAGTATTTGTAAGTATATTACGCTTGACGAATTATAAGACGCAGCCCCTACACTGGTCTTAGACGTGTTACCATTATGAGAACATCGTAGCATAAGATGAAATAAAATTATAGACAAAACAATAAACCATAAAAATAGTAATATAAACCATAATAATCATCGCAGAGTATACCGTCTAATCAAACATCTGTCTCCTAGTATTTGTAAGTATATTACGCTTGACGAATTATAAGACGCAGCCCCTACACTGGTCTTAGACGTGTTACCATTATGAGAACATCGTAGCATAAGATGAAATAAAATTATAGACAAAACAATAAACCATAAAAATAGTCGAGTACTAGAACAAAAGCAGCAGTATTTTCTTAAGTGAAGGTAAAGTACAAGTTAATTAAATATTTTGAAACCCTCTAAAGCATTGCTCGGAGCATAACTTTTATTCGTTTTTCTGTTCCTTTTTCTTTTCTGTAAATAAAATGTTAACAAGTTAGTAAGAATCCAAACGGGTAAACAAAACCTACAAATGGAGCAATTTATTCCTTGTATTTTAAAGGTAACCTGATATTCCTAGAATTATAAGCTGATAAATTGTGGTTTGAAATTTAATTCAGTTTAATTTACTCTGTGTAATAATTCAATTGTATTTTAGTTCGAAAATGATAACTATTTTCTTGTATGATTTATCTTAATACTCATTTTGAATAATAGATAATGTTTCTTATTGCAGTCAGATAAGAGAGAAAACTAAACGAACATGCCATTTTCTAGTCTACTTGTTTGACTATGTGTCAAAATCATTTTTCTTAAAAACCACTTGAGGTATCTCTCTATATACTAAGAACTCCGGGTTCATCTGCCTCTAAAATTGAGTTTTTAGTTTAATATATAATGAAAAGAATCTATTTAAAATCCTACAGAGTAATTCCTAGAGACCTATACACTTTTGTAATTTGCAATTGTAAGTGATCTTTAAGTGTTAGTTAAAGAAAATGATTTATTTATAAAGTCATATTAAATGATAATGAAAAATAGCGTTTTATTTTATTATGTAAAGTAGTTGAGAAATAAAGTTGAAACTAATTTTGTCTATTAGGGTCTGTACCCTCATATTGCTGTAAAAAGTAGATTTCTATGAAAACAACTAAAGCGATGTAGCCATTTTGAAATGTATAAATTTATGATTATTAAAACATACTACGTATTTTATGAGACTTACTTGTTTTTTTTTTTTAAAAACGCATCATTAATATATACAAGTTAGAGCAATTAGTTAAGTGGTCCCAAAGTTTGAAAAGACCTTAACAGACTGAAAGACGATGGATAATATATGAACATCAAATATATAAATAATATTTATTTCAAATAGTAAAATAATAATATATGTTTAGTATCAAAATAAAATATAACGGTAATTTATAACAATATATAAAGAAAAATTCACTGTACTTAATTAAAAAGCCACGTGACTAGAATCTTATCCCCTGTTGAATTCTTGTTTGATTGAGCGGAGGAACATGACGGGGATTTTGAAGAACTTCGTAACTCTTCTAGAAAAACTGGTAGCGCGAGCTTTACACAAAGCATATACTTTGACAAGTTCGACAAACTTTTTAAATATAAACATTTCAACATAAACTAAAAACTATAATTTTTCTCAGTAGTAATAAAAAATAAATATCAAGTGTTGTTACCTACATTCGTTTTAATACACGACTTAAATCCTAAGATTAGCGCGTTCAGACAAATAAACAACCAAATATACTTTTCCGCTTTATATTATTGATATAGATAACTTTACATGAATTTAGCAAACACACAATGACTGAATAAATCAATGATAAAGAATACTGTATGATTAAAATTGCAAAAAACAACATTCTATTATACCTATTACGATTAAAAATAATTTTAAAATGATCTAGTTTATCAGTCTGTTAATTGGTCTCATACATTAGTATAAATTTATTGTCACCTTAGTGATTATCTCTTAAATCAGTGGATTGGTGTCATATTAACATATAACAAAAAACAAGATTATCTATTTATATTATAAAAAAATGTCCTACCTCGCTATATCTGTCAGTCGAAATACAACAAACTCAAAAACTACCGAACACTACCGTTCCTATGGATTTCAGTAAAGGGCCGAGTAATTAATGAGGAAGGTTTAAATATATTGTATTGTGTAAAATATGACTATGACTGATAATGAGAGCATTCACTGCCATGAGCCACATAAACCAAAGGAGTTATATAGAAAACAATTAATTACGTAATTATATTATGATATTTTAAGCGAAACAGTTCGTTTGTTTGTTTAAACGCGCTAATGTTAGAAACTACCGGACGGATTTCGAAAAATATTTTTATATTTGACAGATCAATCATTTAGGAAGGCTTTAGGCTATTTAACATCGTGCTACCACCAATAAAAGCATAATTGTATTGAAAAATGATACAAAAACGGGCAAAAAGCTTACAAATTTTGTATTCTATTACTACTTTTATAACATAGTTATTATATGATGGTAGGGCTTTTTTAACGCCTAAAGGCTAGCTACTACTCTCTATCTGATCTGCCGCCTAATATCCATAGGTGAATTCCGGAAATTGCACCTAAGAGCCAGTTCATTCACTAGGCTCTACGTATCCACCATCTTCGACCACTTTGTGTTAAGAGGGTTCAAATGTCGACCGCTAAGTTTATGGATTTTAAGCTGACTTTGAAACAACATAAAACGCGAATTCTCAAGAATCCATTCTCACAAATAATTTTATTAAAGATACCGCGTGGTAAATTTCACATAAATATAAACACAATTTAAATTAAAAAAAAAGAAGTACGAACACGTGAGAGCGTAAGCCTAAAGAATTCATTACAAAATTTCATTCTGTAAAAATACCATTGTATACACATAGTTATTTGCTTGGTGTTTATAAGGAGGGCGAAATTTATATTGCAAGGAATCTAGTTGAAATGCAATAAGTGAACGTAGAATTTTCATTAAGACGAATAAAGGAGATATTAATAAAGTAATTATCGACTAGGATTCGGTCCAATCCAATCTCAGAGCGAAACGATAAATTAAAAGCTTAGCTCGTGTTCATTATAATTCGTCCGTTTTTATTGAGTTCGCAATTTAAGCGCTAATATATTATCAACTGTTTTATTAAATTTTGCAATGAATAAACCGATTTTTTATGAGTCTGCTGAGTTCACGAGGTTCATTTTCAAATGCTTCAATTGAGACGATGCCACCTAAACCCTCTTTGATGTTGTGTAAGATTGTGCGATAAACTCTCCGTATTATGTTTGACACAGACGTCACTAAGAACTTAGAATTACTCCATTTACAAAGGGATATTTTCCATCGACGAGCGTATTTTATCATATATATTATAGCTAGTGTTCTGAAGAGTTGTTTCACCTTATCCTATTATCTTTCTTTCCAGTTAAGTTGGTATACGAAAGCGCAGCTATAAAGTAGTATACATTTAGGGAAAGGCATATATGTTTCCTTATTCTTTTTTACCATACTGGGAAGATGTGAAATAACTGTCTGCCGTTTTCCTTCACTTCTGTGATAACGGGTACATGTAATGGTATTGGTCATCGGCGATCACCGCTATTCTTGGATTGTATAGTATTTTCCATACTCTGTAGTAATTTCCTTCATCTACTATAAAACATAAATTATAATGATCTAAGCGTTGCGTATGGTTATTAATTGCAATAACTAGTTAATATATAACTATAAATTAACTAGTTATGGCCGCGACACCGTTCGCGTGAAACTAAATCATTAAAAATATATATTTAATAATTTCTTTCTGTTTTTTTAACTTTGTACAATATAGCTTTGCTTCTATTTGTAGCCTGATGCTTAGCCTAAAACCTTTCTCGATGATTGCTCTATCAAATACAAAAATATATTTTGGTATCCGACTACTAGTTGCTAAGATTAGCGCGTTCAAACATACAAACAAACTTTTCCTCCTTATAAAATTAATATAGATTGTAAATTGTATAACTAGTGATATCATGTATTCCTTCTGAGACTTAAAACTCTATTACTCACGAATTCAAATTATTTTATTTTCTGTATATATATTTATAGATTGCAAAAACCACAAATAAAGTAACTACGAACTCTCTGAACCCAAAACAAAAGTTCCTGTTTACAACTTTTCGTTTTCGATAAAAGATGACTAACTGTTGACAAAGTAGACGATGGCAACAATATTCAACCATCTGCTGTAACGCCCACGAATAGAACTTACATCCGGCATTTTACGCATACTTAAAATGAATATATTTATATATTTATTATATCAGTCTACAACGATGATTTTACCTTTTTGATTACTTTTTAGATTTAGCATTATGGACACAATCTCACTATAGATTAAGTGAAGTTGTGGCCCAAGGTGGTGGACACACTAAGCCTAATGGGGCAACTGGTTCTCAAGTGCAAATGCCGGAAGACAGTATAGGTATTTGGCGGCAGAGTTTCAACTTCAGAGTGGTAGCTAGCCAGGCGGGCATTAGAAATAACCCTACCACCATGCTATAGTTTCATCACGTTCAAACAGCCACACACACAAGTGACCAGAAATCACGTGGTCAAACAGTTTATGTCGACAAAGTATCGATCAGAATTTAATTAAAATAAGTGGATCGATTGTGACTCACTCGGGCGAGGAAAAGGTAAATCTTAAACTCTCTTACACTATATTTGTGTTTGCCTATTGGGAGGCGGTTTCATGCATTTCGTCCACATATAATATTGGTTTTTCTATATTTTTTTCTATTAATCAAAATAATCACCCATGTAATCGATACATCTATGCCAACGCAAAGGCAGTTTATCGATGCCCTTCTTGAAGAAATTAGCTGGACGGGAGGCAACAAATTCTTCAAACGCATTTGGAACTGCTTCTGAGGTTTTAATTTTTTTTAGTAGAAATCTGTAGTTGTTTCCTGAACAAAGTTCAATAAGTAATGATCCAAGTGAGCCGCTGTGCTAACCACTGCAAATACAGCTTTTAGGACTTTGAAAGAAACAATATGTGATTGTATACTTATTGTTTGAGTTAACAATTTAACTTGTAAACAGTTGCAAGCAATAAATTTCGAGAGACTGTTTGTTTTGTACATTCATTCGAAATGAATAATTGGTAGACAGTTTGTGTTATAGTGGTCGTTGTAAAATTTCTTTAAGTAACTGAGGGCTAACACTGAAATTATTAGTTTAAGTTATAGAGGCTGTGTATTTTAAGTAATAGAGGTTTTGGGATCTGAAAGAAAGGGAGCAGATTATTTTTTGAAATTATAGAGGTTTTTAGTTTATCGGCGTTTTTCCTATCGAAGTTTTACCGTATCATTATTTTTATCGTAGAAATACGAGCCAACAAATATTGTTCATTGCATAAATATATTGACTGTCAGTGATTTCTATGTAAGCTTTACTGCTATCTTAATCCTTTCTCCAAATTACATGATATGTAAATATTATCATATTATCAAAACGTTTATACCTGTAATTAGCTTGTGAATGTTATTCGAAAACCAAAAAATTTAAACATCGTATTTTATCTGTCGCATGTTTTGTCAATTCATAATTACAATTCTAAAACATATCTTTTATTATAGCATTTGATATAAAGCTATTCAGCCTTCCATATACTAGCTAAATATATCTATAATCTACTAAAAGATAGTGGCCTGTCTAGGACTGCAGCAATTTCTATATTACGTTCAAGTATTACGTAACTCAATTAGGGGCGAGGGGAATATTGTAAAATGTTACGATGCGTTATAAGTGCGGGAGGAGTGTTCGAAAAGCGCGTTACATAACATTGTTTTTTTTTTATTTAAATAAAAATACATCCATGGCACAAGTTCCTGAAACTGCTAGGAATTTCGCTCACAGCCACACGGTGAATCCATGGTATGCTAAAAAGTTCGTCACTCTCTTGAACGCGTTATTAATTATAAAAAAATTAATAATCATAATTATTTTTTATTTAATCACATTAATAAGGAAGAGATTGGACATTCATATAATCTGTATTAATATGTTATTAATACGACAAGAAATTAATGAAATTGGTATGAGATAGACGGATTAAATGATTAGATATATTATTTATGTTTGCAGTACAATTAATACGTAGTACTTTCCCGAAAGGGATTTATTTCCTTGCATTTTAATCAAAGTTACTCAGTCGGTTATCTATAATAGTACCGTAAGCATACAATAGTCTGCCCTTGTGCAAATAATTGTTTATTAAAAGTTATAGAAATTGCTTAATTTATTTTTGTTATCTTTTATAATTTTAAAACAGAGCGAGTTAATTTAGAGACAATGTGGCGTAAAAATAAATCGTGTCCGTGATAGAGATTTTCAATTAATATTTTGTGTTTGTGTGTCCGAAGACTCTTTAGTGAATGTTGAAATAGTGTTAAAAATAGATATTCACCAATAATTCATTACTGTGTTTGATAATAGACTTGTCGCTGCCTAATGATACCATAAATATTACGTCAACTTGGACATTTCTGCAACATGTGTTCTTTAGTGTTCGGTTTTTTGCTAAATACATTATCGGCAACGTTAACAGCGTGTAAACAAGGTTACTCTTATATTACCAAGGTGTGTACCTCGATACATTCATTACATGTTTCATTGTAATATAACACTTTCAAATCGATGTGCCATTTGAAGTACAATGGGTGTTTAAAATCAAGACTAGTCTATTAATATACTCTTCAAAACGGGTATTTTGTAATGTTTGTGAGAAAGCAAATTAATAATTTACTTACTTAATTAATTATTTCATTCCATTTTTATTATTTGTACATGTTTTATCAAGTACTATCAAAAATATCATCACTGTTAGACGTAGATATAACAATATACTGGAAATAACTAATATATTTAGCGATCATAAAACGCTTTCAAGATTAAAACTGATTATATACTATTGTTTTTAATGATCAAAATATTTTATAATTGTTGGTGAAATAATTGCTGACCAGCTATGCAATAATTTCTAACCGGTATACAAATGTACTAAAATTGCAAAAACAAATATAGTAAGTATATTTTTGTATTTTTATCTTTTTATTCTTGTGTAGGAAATTCTTGTCTAATCTCTACATTAAATAGTTTTGAAAATTATAACCGGGATGTACTTAATTATTGATAAAGAACCAATTATTTATATTTTCAAAAACTTTATCTGTTCGTCTGTCCCCTTCTACCCGCATCAGTTTGAAACTATTGGACGGATTTTGATAAAATTAGACATGGCGATGACTAGAATTAAAAATAACGTATAGTATACTTTTTTATTTCATTAAACATAAAGGTTGCCCCGGAATATGGTCTTAATTGAGAAACTCCAATAGTGTTTGACTAATATTGACTCTCATAGTAAGTATTTTTTACTTAAAGAAGCATTAAAAAAATTTACAATAGGTTGCAATCTACTGACCGAATTATATCTTATAAAACAAAAAATAAACATTACGCTATAAGTATCGTATTAGACGGGATTTCTTGAAATTCTTCCTCCGAGGTGCCGAAAGGGATATAAAAATTTGTGTGGAAAATAAAATCTTTCAGATGAAATTCATTGGAGTTATTGTATTTACACTCCCCTATACAATTTATGAACTAATTAAGATTTTTTTTTAATATAGCTCGTAAGGTTGGAATGTTGTTTATGTTAAATATATTTATAAACAAATAACATTAATATCTATTAAACGAATAAACTATAGATAACTGGTTAACTAGTCATAATGTTTATAAATTTCCAATGATAAAAGTTGATATCTCTTGTAGGTAAATTGTAATGAATGTTGCTTTAACCTATATTGACATAAATTAATTGTTTTCATATACAAGATCCAATAGAGTCACGTTTACATATAACTTCAGTACCCCAATCAATGCGTGAATTTCTGTTAATTTGGCGTACATGTTGTAAAATAAATACTTTTTCATTTCAGTTTTGAGAATATAATTACCTAACACTTTATGAAATACTTGACAATTATATGTTACTAGCTTTTACCTGTGAATTCGTTCGCGTTAATATTTATTTTTCCAAACAAATCGGAAGACGAAATAAAAAGTTTCATACAAAGGGGTTTACGATTTATCTATATAATCTTTACAACTCCATTCCACTTCTTTTAAGAGTAGTTAGAAAATCAAATATGCAGAATTCCATTGTTAGTTTTAAACTATTATTCTTCAAAGTTTAAAGCACATCGCATAACGCGCTTAAAAAGTTTCTTTTAGAATTTGTCCCTTCCTCTACCCCGCTCCGAATAAGTTTTTCGCGAGAAAAAGTAGCCTATCTCCTAGGACCCATCTATCTCTGAAGCAAAAATCATCATAATCGATTCAGCAGTTGAGGCGTTAAAGCGAATCAAACAAACTTACGTTCAGATTTATAGTATTAGTATGATGATCCATAAACCATTATTCCGAGACTGGGTGTAACTTTGTGTTCGTTAATTATATGCTTATAAGCCCTCCGCGACACAGAGCTTCATGGTTTTTAATTTATCTTATTTTTAAAACAAAAGCCATGTCGAATCAATCATAACACGCATACACGACCTCCATTAAGTCAACAAACTTCGATCAGGACAAGTACAGTACAGTCATTATTATCACTTCGTCTCTCATATCAAACAGTCAGGTCAAGCATAATACTATCTACCGCAGTCGTTGTTAGGACCACTAAATTTAGTAACTTAGGACCTGTTGGTTAGTTAGACCCGCGAATCTTTGTTTGTATTCCGGCAGCATATTATCAAGGCACTCAGGATATTCCGGCACTCTTGCGCCCGTTACCTCGAGGCTGAGTCCCCTCAGTATTCGCCCCAAAAAGTTCGGTAAGCTGTCAAAGCCCTTAAGGCTAACAGCGAACGCCAGGTCGAAAAAAACAAGAGCTTGAAGATTAGTGTAGAAGATATTTAAAAAAGATTTTCTTGACGAATACTAAAGTCATAAATATTTAGTCTACGTATGAAGTTTCTAAATATTTAGATTTATTTTGATAATGAAGAATCGTTATTAGGTATTATGTTTTCCGTAAACACCACAAGTATATAAATATTAATTCATATTCGCTTCCTGCGCTAAGAAAGTTTTTGATTATAATTTAGCCTCCATTTATTTATACAAATTATGAAATACAGCGCTCCAGGCTAACAACCTTAAATACGGTAAACTTGGAATTACGAAAATTGTTATTTTATCATAGCAATTCCATTATTTACGCCGAGAAATGTGAAATCTATAAAACGTAGTTCCCAACCAAATATAATTCCACAGTTATTGTCCTGTGGAGGAGTCATTCGTCTCTACCCTTTGTTCAGTGTTGCCTTAGAAGCTCAAGGGTTTGCAATTAAACACCCAACACTGTCTTAGTATTTATTCAGAGTGAACAAGGATCAAATACTGATGATCCCTTGATACAATTACTTACTATATTAAAATTAAGGTTTTCTACAAATGATATTACGAATATTAAAAAGTTTTTTTATGTGATGCCCGCCTGACTAGCTACCACCCTCAGGTTGAAAATCTGGCGCCCAATACCAATATATGTGTTCGGGTAGTTGCACTTGAGAGTCAGTCCCTCCAAAATAAAGGCCGTAACACACTTGCACACTTGCGATTCCCCTGGTGATGTGGGTATACATGGGCGGCTGTAATCACTTACCATCAGGTGACATGCTTGTTCGTTTACCCGTTATTACATAAAAAAATATATTACAAAGTGTTTAGTTGTTTGAGTATCGAGAAACAGTTGCAAAGAAATTACTTACAAGTAATATCGAATGAAAATACTGAAGGTCTACAAAAGGAATCGTTGTACGATACAGCAGATATAACACATGTTCTGGAATATATGTTCCAAACTGCGCATGGTAAGAACCAAAATTATTGGTTAAGGTAATAACGAACCAAGCAGTATACAACAATGCCTTATTATTTTTTATAGAATACTACATAAAAATGACTGCACTATACATGATACATATACATGATTGAACGAGAAAAAATGCAACTTCAAGAGGTAAGCGATCCATCAGGTGGTGATAACCAAAATTTCTATAGGGAACGACGAACTAGGCAGTGTACAACAATAATGCTTTTGTATTTTTTATAAATTTCTACGGCAAACTGTCTGCACTATTTCTGATTGTAAACACAGTATAATCGATAAACAAAGACAATTTTTAAGTGATATTCGATCCGTCAGGGTTCCTCAGGATATACCGCTTTGCAAATATTTCGTCAATTAGGCATACACTGGTTGATTGTAATGAAATAACATGTAAAGAAATTCACGGTGACGGAGTAATGAACATATGTGGTAACCGCGGCACAGTGAACAACAGTTCTCTACTAACACTTTTTAAGTTTCTTACTACCCCGTTCGTCTACTGAATATTACTGCTTTATCTCGCAGTAAACATACCTAAGCGTATCACTATACCGGCTGTTACAGTAGTGTTATGATGGTCATTATTTCTTGCCATACTACAATATAACATTGCTAGCTGTTGCCCCACGACTTCGTTCGCGTTTTGCCCGTCCACCGCTCATGATCGTGATATACAAATACTTTCGCTGTCTCCATCGTGAAATATCCTTAGCAAATGTCAAGTAAAAGATCTAACACGTCTAGAGATATCGTGATAAGTCAATATAAATCTCCTCTGTATTAATGTGTACATATATGTGTATACACAAAAATGTCAAATAATGTAGTTGAATTTCAACTGTGTCTCCATCTAAGTAATTGCTTCATTTAACCCTGTTTATTTTTATGATATACTGTCGTACCTTAAAAAGGAATATAATAATTCAATATTAACTACTTATTCTTCAATATAACAAATTGATTTCTATTTCAAAAGTTGTTAACACACAATGCGAATTGATTACCTTTTAAATGTGTACATAGGTAAGCCAATATTAAGTTACGTATTCATTCTTCGCTTAAAGCTCAGTTATGAATTCAAAAAGTTATATTTTATTAAACGTCGCAAATGTAAACTGATCTTTATTCACATCAACAGTTTTATTACACTTTGACTTTTTATCTCGAATAATTTAGCTGACTTTACGAACGATATTCAGGGGCGAAATGCACTCAGCAACTTTTAAAGCCGTATTAGATAAAACACAGCAATTTTCTTTGATACTTTAAGGACAATCCTTACGTCGCATTTTAGTTAAATAAAAATAAAGAATTTAGAAAACCATCTTTAAAGAGATTGTGTTTTAGAACTCTCATGTACTTCGTTTGGAAAGTTATAATCTTATTAAGGTATTGGTTGATATATTGCATTTAAATTCAGTATCATTTTCATATTAGAACTGTAATTAGAATCGTTTTTAATTTTCAAATAACATAGTGTATAATGAAATAAAATGAAAGTAAGACATACAAGGTAAAACGAATACAAATCCGACAAAAATAAAATTATAAAATGGCATGTAAACAATTTTTTTTTTGTATATATTAGGGTAGGTTTACCTCTATGGCCACAATCTCATATGATGTTAAGTGCAACTGACGTAATACACCTATGCGTATTTGACGGGAGATTTTCAACTTGAGGGTGGTAGCTAGCCAAAGAGGGCATTAGAAAAAGCCCTAATACCACGTTATGGTTTCTTCACAATGTATTACCTCGCCGAAAGTTCAAGCTCTTTGCATATGGATATGAACTCAGGTCTATTAACGCGGCGTCCATACACACTACCAACTGAGCTATTATCGCTTCAAAGTATGTGTAAATAAATGTTTATGCAGTACGGGTTATTGTTATAATCATTTATATTTCTTTAAGTCAGCATAATTATCACATTTTCAGACAATAACAAATGCAATCGAAGATAAATAAAATAAAAAGTAGATAGACATTTTTATGCCTGCATATAAATAATCAAAGGCATAACATTTCCGTTCCTTTTTATCTTCTGTTTTTAACGAATTTTCTGTTTACATTTGTTTAGTAGCTATTATTAGTATTGACGAGTTTTAATGCTATCAATAAAAAGTATTGAAAGTACATATACTGTTTATTACATAGGGAAGGCAAAACAATTCAGTAGGTATTTTTCTACTCAATAACAAAAATTGGAAACAGTTTCTTTTTGTACCGTTGTATGATTTTTTTTCAAATTTTAATTGTGGTTATGGACTAATTTGGACCAATGTGTACGGAAGTCGCGTCAAGGGTCGTCAGTTCAAATCCACCTGCAAAGAGCTTTCGGTGAAAGAAAACGTCGTTTTGGACCCTTAGCATGGTGGTAGAGCTTTTGTAATACCCACTTGGCTAGCTACGGCCCTCAAGCTGAAAATATAATGCCATAGGTGTGTTCCGATAGGCTTAGTGTGTCCACCATTTAGGTCACAATCTCACCTGAAACAGGTTTTTTACACTTTACAATAAATTTTCTCATATTTTCAATAATAAGTATGGTCTAATTTTGACCATTGGGCGAATGTTATTTTTATTAATTCGCCAAATTAATTGTATAAAAGCTTTAAATTAAGCTCATAATCTTCCATTAAAACTTCTTAAACACTATAATTTCTAATAATAACTTTAGATTAGACGGTATGTGAAAAGCCGTTGAAGTCATAATAAAGTTAACAAAGTTGGAATAACAAAGTTAGATATCTAAAACTACATCACTGACTCTGGGAATGTCGTTTTATTTAAGTCTTTACTTTTTCACTCAAGTTTAATGTATATTGTAATACTAGATTCTAGTAAAAGTGCGTTATTGAATTACCAACGCGTAATGGACTGTCCATGTTTATAGGTTACGCAATAATAATGGACACTAAAATGAAAATCAACTGAACCTAACTTAGTTCCGATAATGTAACAAACAGCTGTCGGTACCAGGGCCCCACCTTTGACAAGCAATATATATTTTTTTTACTTCGTACATATTATATATATACAACTATGTATTTTCAGAAATAAATTTACAAATACTGTTTTATTATTCTATCTGCTTACGTAGGCAATTCGGGCAATATTAAGCATGGAAGAATTTATAGCCACAAATAAGGGACACAAAATAATACCCAAACTCATAACAAATATTTGTAGTTCACACAAATAATTGCCCTTTTCAGAACTAGAAACCCTTAGCTCTCCAGCGTACCGATTACAACGAGGGAACTGATTTTAACCGCAAGACCAAACGTTCAGTCAAAACTAGGCTAATAAACTTCGGTTATAGATTTCATTTCATTATTACTTACTTACTGCAAACCAATACCGTAACACATTTGATATAAACTTAATGGCGACCACCGCGAAATCTACAAGCTATCGCTGGTGAGCGCAGTCAGGCTGGCCTTCTATAAACCTATAGGTCCCTGAACAAGATAATGCACAAGTAAATAACTTTAACAGGTTCAATACCGTCTACCAGTTAAATACAGATCGTTAGCATTCCGCTTAATATAAATTAATACTGTAAAGTGGACATTTTTTTTATTTGTTTGAACGTGTTAATGTTAGAAACTACCGGCAGTATTTCAAATATTTAATTTAAAGTGTTTAATAGAGCAAACGTTGGGGAAGGCTTTAGGCTCCTTACTCACGCTTCAAAGTTGTATTCAAAATTCAAAAATTAGTACTCAAAATGTTACAAAAACGGGCAAAAGTGATTAAATAATATTAGTTCCATGCGAACGAAGTCGCGAACACAGATTATTACTATATGTATACAGCGGTTAATCCCAGAACGCGAAACGCCTAAACGTTATTACTATATTGAAAGTAACATCTAATATACATAAATATTATAGTCGCTAAGTCCAATACAATTCAGCATTGTCAATATTTTGAACCAGTAAATTATGAATCCGCGTCAACAACTCTATCTGGTAGAAAAGTGAGATACGAAAAACATATATATTTAAAACAAATTACAATAATTAACAATGCCACAATAGAAAAATAAATACGAACAAAAAAGAATATAATGCTACTTGTAATAAAGAAAAAAGATAACCCTCTATCATTTTACGTTCCCACGTAAAACATTGTTAAATAGAATTAAAAATAAAAACATCTACGATGATGCTTCAGGCGCTATCTATTATATTCCTCTAAAATATAATATTAAAACCATGTTATACTTGAATAATACTCTTATTAGTAAAGCATTAGAAACTATAAAACGTATTATAGTTTTATTTCGATAATATTTTTTTATTCTATTATAAAATATTCCTTTAGACATATACTATACTATTATACACCAAAGCTTAGTAAAAATGTATCCAGGAAACATTGTAATATTTTTGTCAGGAATGTTACTTCTGCAGATTTTGGTTCGCATCTTTGAGCTTGAACTGTTATTTCATATATTTTACATTTACAAAAAAAAAAAATGAATAAGAAGTGGATTAACTCCTCAAGTGGAGTGACTCCTTAAAACTATTTTCCCAATTACTTGTTTCCGGTAATAAAAAATACGGTAGTTATAAATTTAACATACAACGACATTATGAATTTCATTAGTTTTACAAAAGTTAAAAGTATTACATACAACGATAACAATTCGTTCTAAAAAGTTGAAATAATATTATGATAATATTTTCCTCTATGACGAATATTAAATTCGCAATAACGAGTGTTGAAAATATTTTACATAATAACGGGTAATTGCATCGTCATCACTTTACGTCTACAAGGCGTCAGCTTTTTCCGAGGGGTTGACGTTGACGCAAACAGTTGTTTGACCCGGAAAATTTATATGAAAAAATTTCCCCGCAAATGTAATTTTCTGTACCTACTTGGTCAAATTAAAAATATGGTTACTAAAAGTTAATTATATTTTTGATTTATATTGAAAACATTACCACAAATATAGCTTGAAAAATTACTAAAAATATTGATTTTATAAATTATATAAACACGAGAGTTAAAGATGAAATATTTCCTAAGCCATACCCAGAATAGGCACAACTGTTATATCCTTCTAGATAACAACCCATAGATACACTTGATGTAACACCCGTTTTAGTGAATTGCTTGGAAATAGAATACTTTCTAAACTCTTATAATAAAAAACAGACATATCTCCTCAAGGACCTTATAAACAACATTTTTAAATTATCCCCTGGTATAAAATATACAAGCGCTAACATTATCTTAGGCACTCGTATTACGCCTCCTAAGAGACTACATACGGTCTTTACACGGAGCAGCGCTCTCGTTTCAAAGAGGACCCGATATACGATACACGTTATTACTCCCACGAGTAATATCTTGCGATAACCATACAAAACCTTTAAAAAGACGCCATTACTGTTCCAGTATCCTTTAAGCTAAAACATAATTTTATTCAAACTTAAACTACCACGTTTACCTTCACATATTTACTCTAACTATCTCGTAAACATTCTACTAAGCTATGAAATGTGAGCTAAATTAATTCAAAATGCTGTTGCGACACCCCTTATAGTTTAAACACAAGCGGCGAATACATGTACAATCTTAACTTTATATTAATAGTAATCGAATCATGTACCCACTAGCGTGATATAGGAGCGTCTCCTTTGAGATTCCTTCAAGTGTACGTGGCCTCATTCTAAGCTGGGCGACATACGACCGCTCGAGAATATTCCACGAGGGATTTCTTACAAGAAATGGGGATAAAACTGACTTTATGGACGTCCTTAATTTCGTTACTTGAGTTGATGACCCCAGCTGGATGATTGCGGTAGTATTTCCGCAATAATATTAACTATTTCTGGCAAACATATTAACATACATATTTAATAAGGAAACGTAATTAAAACTGCTTTTTACATCATTTTTACATTTTGTATAAATCTGGTAATGTAAAATTCAAAAAGATGACTACACAAGAAATAATGCTAACAGTTCGCAATTGTAGAAGAGATTGTGGTTCAGTTGGTGTGTACGGACGCTACGTCATTGGTCGTGAGTTCGAATCCCCGCAAGGAGTCTGAGCTTTCCGTGAACGAAAACAACGTGATCAAACCATAAAATGAGGATAGGTTTTTTTTTCTATTACTACTACTACTACTACTACCCACAATTAAGTCGAAAATCCGTCACCTAATTAATACCTGTAGGTGTGTTCCGGTAGTTGTACTTGAGAGCTTGTCCCTCCACTAGGCTTAGCGTGTCTACCATCTTCGATGACATCGTTACTTAACATCAGTTGAGTTGTGGCTATAACGCTAAACCTATAAAGAACTTAAAATGAGTTTAAGTTCCCTAGATGCCAACTTGCAAGTCGACATACTGCTGTTATTGAGACATTGTAAAAAAGTTTCAAAAATAAAAATGCGTTTGAATGTGAATTTGAAAAATAAATAAGTTCTTACATATCATAAAACACGTTTGCCCGTTCGTTTATGTGCTTATAACCGAAGCACCACGGCCTTCTGGATTAAGATCATAATTTCCTCATTGCTCATAGTTTTTATTTAATAATTGAAGTTACATTATTTGGCCCTATCTATGTTATACATATAACATTATTAATATTTTCCGTGTTGTATCGTGAAAAAGGTATACCTTGGTTATATAAGTGAAAGGAAATATATAAAAAATAACACTGGGTATGATTTGTTAGTTGGCACAAAACACCTTGGAAAGTTTTATTAAGAGAGTTAGCTTTTTGTTAAAGCATGGTGTGAATCCTGAAAATTTGAAAGGTTATCAACGTGACATTGACACAGTTGGATATAGAAAGGTTAACTAAACACAATGAATTTAAGTCCCATTGAAAAAAAAATATTATTTTTAGAGTTTATTCCTTAAAATAACTCGTTTCATATAAGGCTCCCTAGCTGAAATTTTAAGAGTAAAGTAAAAACAAATGTTAACTCAAGAGTGTTTACATTTTTCACCGTAACGTACCTTGAGCACCTTTCTGTTTAACAATTCTAAAAACGTCCGTCTCATGACAATCTAGTTAAAGAGTGTACTCAAGTCGTGTGTCGGAGCTGATACATACACACTTTTGCGTGGCTATCATTTTTCTGGACCAGTTCAGACCAAAAGTATCATATAAATACATTTTACTTTACGGTTTAATACGTCAAGATAGTATGCCCACTTTATCTCTAATTCATCACGTTCTTCGCCGATGTAATTGAGTAAATTGCCGCGAATTGAATACGAAGCCTACCTGACTGCTGTCAATGACGGATCTCGTTAATTCTAAAAGCTTTTTACTAGTAAATTACCTTGCGACAAGGTTTTACTAAAGCTTGAAACCCATTACGCTTTCAGGAGGCACAAAATGTCGGATGAAATGACACGTACTAATTACGAACAACTGTATATTCTATAAATGCTTATAGATTTGAATAGCAAACGGTATTAATATTAACGTAAGATTGGAATAAATCTTCAAGCACTGTTCAATAATTCTGTAGTATGAATTATACAGTAATACATAGTAAGTACAGGCGCCATAATCGAAACTTAGTCCACCCTAAAATTGCACTCGAATTGATACTGCTACAAATTACATGATGATGGTTCACTTCGGTATGATGTACATGTTCGGGAACAGCCAATTTGTATAAATTGTTACTTTTTATTTAGTTTTTAAGTATATCAAAATAATCCACTAACATATTTATAGCCCCACCCCCTATTAGTATTAAAAACTATCCTGTTTTACAAACACAATTATAAAATGTGCCTACTACAATATATATACTTGTATTCGACTAATATCATCAGAAGCTCATTAAACGTGATTAGAACAATAAGCTATACTCAGTGTATAAAATGTGATTAGTAATACCTACTCAACAAATTCAAGAATACTTTCGTTGAGGCATCTTATGTATCGACTCAGCTAAGTATTCTTAGGCTATCGATATAGTCTTTATGTTTTTTGTCAGCTTGTTAGTTTGTCATAATAATTTGTTCGAGGTCCACTTTGTTATAGTAAGAAAAACATACACTAAAATTGTGTTAAAACTAAAAAGTAACTACGGTTGTTAGAATATTTTGTCAGACCTAACACTTGGTTTTTATTTTAATTGCAAAATTTGTGTTATGTGAGTGTATATTTTAGAATATGGGCGGTAATAATGTGATTCAATTTAATTATTTTATTCAAGGAGCATAAGCTATAAATAATAATTAGAAACGTACATTCTTAATTGCCATATAAACACAAGGAACTTTCTATCAATAAAGCCACCATCTTATCGTGATTTATGACAATAAAACTACTACAATACGCTTACAGGACGTGTATCCAGTAATCAAAATAACAACAAAATAATTTTAGGTATTAGGCTAGATCTTAGATATATATAATAGAAATCTATTTATACTGTAATAAGGTTGAAAGTTTACTAAAGTTGAATTCCTTGATACAGATATAATTGAAATTTACCTTCTACGATCTCGTACTTTTATTTGGTATAAAAATGATATAAGAGAAGACAACAATACACAAATTGCTTGTTATTTCCAACATTACCAACTATTCGTATAGCGGCTTCATAGACCCATAAACCTTAACATTTACATCGACTTAACGAAACAATATTTACGTAAACCCACATTTCTTTACCTCGTGAAACATATTTACTCAAAGATAAATAATAAACACATTTTTATGACCTACCTCTAAATAAAATATATGCATATTTTATGGGGTACGTATTATGTTGTTTATAAAATGCCCTCAATTCCTTATATTTATGAAATCACCTTCGGAACGGCAGAGAAATTGCTTCCATATCTATAATATAATTCTGTACCGTCTGACATTTATATGGAAGCTCCATCAAATGCCAATGAAATTACTTACCAACACTTGAGCGAAATCGTAAAAAATATAAGCGTGTTTTATGCGTTTCTGGCGTATAAAGTTTTTGATGTCTAAGTAGGTAATCTTTTTAATGTTTCACCAAATATATTATGGAACTAATGTAAGGACTACTCCCATAAAAATTTATAAAATAAATTACGCACTATTTATAGTGTAACATGATTCCAAAACTTATATTTTACTTAATATAAATAGATATTTGATTTACAAAAAAAAAAGGTAAAGTTTGTATAGTTAAAAGTTATATTCGAAATTATAAATGTAATTATCAACATCCTTTTAAATAATAAGAAGCTACATTATTCCAGATTACTGTAGACACTTTTTAGTCTTACTGTTATTTATATTATAATTATTGCACACCAAGTCAGGGCGATTTCTAACAATAAATAAAAAGCTACATCATATCTTTGA
Source organism: Actias luna (assembly GCA_039707435.1). Classification (NCBI taxonomy): domain Eukaryota; kingdom Metazoa; phylum Arthropoda; class Insecta; order Lepidoptera; family Saturniidae; genus Actias; species Actias luna. Next base: position 5,528,302 of record JAZHAC010000006.1, on the reverse strand, counting down.
AACGCTTAACTGCGTTAAATTGCAAAAGTACATATCAAGACCACATACGCCATTTTCATTGTAATATAATGCGTTTGAAGTTGTTTAATGAATTAAAATACTTAAGTAATATATAATAAACTATAATGCGATGTAGAAAACACACGCTTCAATAACTGGGAAATTGACATAAAACAAGTATTGATAAATATTGACATAAATTAAAAAAAAACATCATTATTTTAAAGTGGTTCGTTACAATATTTACATAACGAAATACGGTAAAAAACATTATTTTAATGTCAAACTTGTTTCTGACATAATGTGCAAGATTTCTACTGCACATAGACATTAGATTACTCAAAGTATTACGAGATTATTAATAGTTAGTTGAAGCGATGATAGCTCAGTTGTAGTGTGTACGACTTCGCGTCAAGGGACGTGAGTTCGAATCCAAGCACCTACAATGAACTTTCGGTGAAGGAAAACATCGTGAGGAAACCATAGCATGGTGGTAGGGCTTTTTCAAATGCCCGCCTCTACTACCACCCTCAAGTTGTAAACCTGCCATCAAATACCACTAGGTGTGTTCCGGCAGCTGTACTTGAGAGCCAGTTCCTCCACAGGTTTAGTGTGTCTACCGACTTGGGTCGTTTCGTCACTTAAGATCAGGTGAGATTATGGCCATAACGCGTAACCGTTAGTGTAAAAAAAATGTATTAACTTTTTCAAGACACCAAGTTTTTTTTACTCTAAATCGTGTGTGGGTGTGTTGATGTTAGATGAACAAAATAAAACAAAACAATATTACTATTTAAGGTTGAATTGTTATTTAAGATTAGGTAAATTTGCAGCTAAATGCTAAAAATCAAATCAAATCAAAAAACTTTATTTAATTTAGGCCCTGGGAAGGTACTTATAAACGTCAAAACTACCACTGGTTCGGAAAATAATCCAGTCATCGGGAAGAACTGGCAAGAAACTCGTTTTAGTTTTATATCTATTACAAATTAAACCTAATACTGCGTTATAATTTGACTGTATATTACATGGAATGTTTTCTCTTTGCAGAACAGATCGCCACCGCCCGCTTACATCCCCTCAGCCCTACTCTACGCACCTCCTGAACCTCTCGAGGTAATAAGATTTTTCTCCTAGAAAAATAATATTGGTTTCTTTGTTACCCTCTGTAAATATATGCCTATAGGCATTATCCTGCCATGGTTTTTCATTATGGAAGATAAGTTTTACTTAAGGCCAACGATACATGTTTTACTAACAACTATTATATAAGGATTTAAAAAAAAATTAGGAATAATCTCTTGATTGATATTATAAAGCAGAATAGTTTATTTGTTTGTTTGAACGCGCTAATCTTAAGAACTACCAGTCGGATTTCAAATATTTGCTTTGTGTTCGACAGAGCAATAATTGAGATAGGGTTTTAGAACGGGGTTCAAAATTTTTGAAACCAAAAAAAGAATAGTAAAATGAACCCCATTGAAAAAGAAGAGAACATAACAGAAATGAAAGGAAAAATAAATTGCGGGCGACCTGAGGTCGAGAAATGGAAGGTGAGTTTTTAAGGGTAAATAACGGTTTATCTCGATTTCCGGCAAAATACAAGTACTATGGAAAAAAATTAAATGTCGAAGATGTAGGTAATAAAAAGATATATAGCTTTTGTATTTGCACTTATTTCACGTAACCTCAAAATTCAAATAACTAAGATTGTGATTTTTATCTATTACAAACAATTTTTATTTCACGAAATTTGGTGAAAACTTTTTATGTCCCAAACACACTGTAAAATTTTTTGATTTAAAATATATATTTTTTCACCTTATTTTGACCTAATATCGAAAAAGCACTCTAATTTTCAATGGAAAATTCTGACGTCAAAATATTAGCTTTTTAAAAAAAGTCGCTGGTATTTTTGTTCATTGAAATCTCTACATTCTGATGGTATAAAAATATACCTTACTATGGTAAAACAAACAAAAAAAAACTCGATTCCGAAAATAACAGGGAAACCAGACCCTCTTAGCCTTTACCTACTTCTCTATGAAATACCTTTTGATGGGCTAAAATTTTTCGTAGGTCACTCGTCTTAAAATAGCAATAAATAGGCATCTACGCCTACAACTTACACAATATATCGTAGATGTCTTATTAAATATTAATTTATTTGATTGGTTATATATATAATAACTGACCTGGCCTCCTTGTCCTGCCTTTCGAGTAGTCAGTCACATCGACTACAGCGACATCTATCGCGTTATGATCATTTATTGAGATAAGTATCCTATCTGTCAAATTGGGTCAAACTGCACACAGTGTGCAAAATTATATTAAAATCGGTTCAGTAGGTTATCGCGGACAAACAACGTGACACGATTTTTTATATATAAGGAATATATGTATATATTGAAAATGATGTTTCTTTGAACCTCTATCACGTCAAGACTACTAATCATATCGATATAGGACCATGACCATTGAATGTGGAATTATTTGTAGATGGTTTATGGCTATTCATTATTAGATTTCCAATGTTTCTCTGTCCTTTTTTCCTATTTTACTTTTATGAACATTTTTCTCTTCAATAAAATCAAAAGACTGGCATTATCTCTTAATTAATTAATTCTTTCGTCGAAACGGGCGGTAATGGCTTGTGAAATATAAATGAAAAAATAATCAACTATAAAGAATATTCAAGCGAAGACATGAATTTAGAGAAAAGTCCCTAGATACTTACACAATTTTCAGGTTCATAGTCTAATAATAATATAAGAATAAGATATCACCGCATGTCAGACCCCGGGGTAAAGGATCACTGTGCGAGATACTTTATTATTCGTACACTGAAACGGGTCTAATATTAACCTCGTTGATAGATGTTATTTAAAATACGTATAAACCATACATCAAATATTCTATATAAAGGTACTACATTGTTTTATTAAAAGGTTTTAAGCAATTTTTATTTATAACTTTACAAAGTTTATACAATGGAAACTTTTATGAAATATGTTAATACTATTTTACAGTGAATAATAGTACTAAAATGCTGTTTGAATCAAGTAGAAAGTTGATTTACAGAAATAGATGTATGTATAAGTATTAGTTTTATATAGGTGTTGCTTTATTAACATCATAAAGAGGAACCTAAAAGTTCATTACATTAATTTTAAAATCCGTTTCCAAACCAAAAAAAAAAACAATAAATAATAAAAATATTATCCATTCAACAATTTAACAATCATTAACTTCATTGCTGTTAAAATAAATAAATATGTCAACACCGGACTCTATAATATGTTGTTTGTTGTTATAAAGCCATGATAAATTCTGCCATAATTGGCTTTTTAGCAGTAACAGATAAACTTCGCTTAATATTAAATGATAATATATTAACGCATTAATTATGATTTGTTACTAAACTCATCACAATTAAACAACGTTCGGGTATCATGACCATAACAATCCGCAACTATTTGGAGATCTGATATTTCTTTGTACAGGGTTGCCACAATATTTCATTTTTGACACGAAGTATCTATATTAATTCTAGATTTTACGTGCAGCATCACTCGCGTTAATATTAGTTTTGTCAAAGAATTCGGATAACGAAAAAAACTTTCATACAAAGTTTATCCCTCATTTAACCCCACTTCCAATATTGTTTTTGCAAGAAAAAGTAGCTTATCGCCGTCTCCGTATCTATGCTAAAGTTCATCATAATCGATTCAGCGGTTTAGTCGTGAAAAACGTAACAAACAAACAAACTCACTTTCGAATTTATAGTTGGCAAGGATTACGGAGCGAAAAAGTTTGATTTGATTTCAAAAATTAAGGAAAGCTTCAGGCTATGTAAAATCACGCTACAACAAATAGAAGCAAAAGCAGTATTGAATAAGTTTTAGTTTCACTCGAAAGAAGTCGCTGACATAGCTAGTATGAATATGAGCGATACCATCTAGAATATTTCTTGATCAAGCTGACTAGTGTTCATACCGCGGTATAAACACTACCACAATTTTTGTTATCCTCTCGTTTATGCGATGAGAGAGACGTGTGAGAATAATTAGATGAAAAATACTGTGAAATACTCATTGAAAAGACCTTCAAATCCTCATAGCACCAGAGACCAGGGACAATTTTCACACTTTTAGTCACTAGAATCCAGAAGTAGCTATTTGGTCTTCTACAGCCCTTTCGAGAACACCTAGGTACTTGATTAGGTATCAATCTGATATGGTAGTCCCATACTATACTAAACTACACACGAAGTCGTGACTCATGCGTGATCCGAGAGACTTCAGGCTATAAGTTAACTAGACTATGGCCTCAATATCGAGAAATGCCTACATTCAATGTTTTAAGCAAATTAAAAACGACATTACTCTAAAAACAGTGAACACTGAACACTGGATCGAAAATAAAAAGAAATTCTACGCATATGACTAATAAATAAATATAAAAATGTATGGGAATATCAACTCGAGAGGTAAAAGAGCCTCATAAGTGGAATAGCGTGGGGCCTCGTTTCTTCTGAATCCAATCCTGCGTGATCACATACATAACGCCAGAGGACTTGTTACATAACTGATATACTGTTGGGCCGCTCTAGCTGCTTATCATACAACTTGTTTAAGGAAGCCTGAGATCGTTCCCACGCCTTATCGTGAGAAACCTACCGTAACTTTAACGTCCTATTATAGATAAATAAAAAATATGATGCATCATGGACGTATGTATAGAAAACTGAAACGTGACATACGACCTTCATTTACGTACATTAATGAAACAAATTCTACCGATTACTCGTGATATTTTACGACAGGCTAATTATAGCAATTAAAGAGACAAAAACGTATGATGTAGTATATGACACGGGCGATAAAACTTCAATTTTACTGTATTTATTTAAATAAAAACCTTGTGCGCAACTATGAATTTTAATTGTTAAATTATCACGGTAATTTTTACAAGTACCAAAAAACGTGTACTACTCATACAACGTATGTCCTCGATGGTTTAAATCCTGTTAAGAAATTGAAGATTCGTTTTGTTTTGTTCTTTAATTTGGTGTGACGAGTATGATTAAATTAGATTCGAATTATATTTCTACTCGTTATTAATAAATTAATTGTTAAACAATTAAAACGATAGTGAAACAATATTTTCTAAAATCTAATTCGCGATTTGAAGAAAGCATTTGTATTGTATTATTTATATAAATATACAAACGGATATGGCTATGATGATGTGTACTGGAAATTATAGTATAAATATATAGCCTCTATATAGGCTATCCTATATAGCTTCGATATGCCCTCTATATTGGGACTCGTGAAGTGAAAAAAAGACATACCAATTTTTTTCATATGCTCCGTGACGATGTGGCCCAAGATAGTGGACACGATAAGCCTTGTAGAGGGACTGACTCTCAAGTGCGGCTGCCGGAACACACCTATAGATATTTGGCGGAAGATTTTCAGCTTGAGTGTGTTTACTAGCCGGCTGGGTATTAGAAAAAGTCCTACCACAATGCTATAGTTTCCTCACGATGTTTTCCCTCGCTAAAAGCTCAGGCTTATTGCAGGTGAATTTGACTTATGTACATTGACGCGGGCGTCCGTACACACTATTAACTGTGCTATCACCACTTCAAATTGTTTGGACTACAAACCGAAAAAAATCGAGTTATTTACAACTTTTTGGTTGTTTCTAGTTGAATCGAGTAGCATTAAATGGAGTTTACATTGTATCTTTGTTCCATAATATCAAATACTAGCTTTCACTCGCAGCTTTGCTCACGTTAATATTGATTTTGTCAAACAATCTATCTCTATATCAAAACTCATTATAATCGATTCAGTAGTTTAGGCGTGAAAGCGTAAGAAACAAACAAAAAAGCTCACTTTCACTTTTATTATATTAGTATGGAAAGGATTTTTGATACCGAGCAGTTAACTTTAAATTCTGTTATATTGCACGCCTCGTAACGCGAAGCGTTTGAGGTTGTGCATTATTCTCAACATTCCAAAGTAATTTTCGAGAATTCAGTGATCATTTGTTTAAATCTTGTGTGTTTTTACGAAAATGCAAATGTTTTATTATCTAGAGAAATACACTCACTATAACACTAGATGATTTTTAAAATAATTTATTTCAATATATACTAAAAAAATCTTATTGATAATTTTATTCTCGGACGTTCGTTTTTTTTGTGCGAATGAATGTCTAACGATTACGCCTAAAAAACTTAATGCATTGAAACTATTAATTTTGAATAGCTCCAGAATAACGTTGGATTCCTTTCTTTTTAATATAAATGCTTAAATATATGTTATTCAATTGTAATTATTTTATATGGCGTTCACGTTTGATTTTCAAAAATGTCTGTTTTGCAGCTACTATGCGTGTTCCCCGAACGCAGTTCCCGCGTGTGCGCAGCTGCTGTGGCAGCCGCTGAGCGAGCGGGCGGAGAGGCACGAAGCGTGCGATGCGCGCGGGAAGCACTCGAGGCACTTCGACGCGACAACGAGGCTCGGCTGCCGCACGTCATCGTCATCGACGCACGACAACTGCACGTGCTCGATGCGCCTCTACTCGCAAGGTCAGTACGTACGATATCCCTCTCACATGCAGTCAGGTTTCCTGCTGCTCAACTCATTTAGGTAGGTGTAATGTTGAGAATCTAACCGTCTTGCATTACTTTTAATCCTCTTGTTTTATGTTTTGAATTTAGTTCAACTTCTATATGAAGGTTTGGATAGGGAGTAAATTCATATAAGTTGTCATCGATATGGTTACGTGACTTGTTAACGATAACACTATATCTATTCCTATTCGTATAACTTATTGCGCTGTTTTGATTTAGAAGTTTTAATTTAAGATCAAACGATTAATTTGCATACACAAAACTAACAACTTTTTTTTAATAGTTTTAAATAGTTTGATTTTTTTTTTAATTTTCGACTTTAATTTGTACTCATGTATTCGCTACATATACACCAAAAAAATCGTGTTATTCTGGTTTTCTCATAGAATATCCCTATTCGACACCTAATCTGAGGTGTCCGCATTACATTGTGTCGAGTCGTTGACCGCGAAATTGAGCCCTGGTATATACTAATGTTGTTGTGATTTGCGAACATTCACAATATGGATTAGGAGAACCTATTAGCTGACGTTAATATAAAAATCCTTAAAATACCTAAAGGAAAATTATAAAACTGGAATTTTAAACCATTATAATCGCCAATATATCTTATATAGACGCATTAATTAAAATTAAACTTGTGTCTGCTTTTGAAAGAGGCCTTTACCAAAGAGTGGACTATTTTAAAGATGATATTATTATTATTGTATACTAGGGATGTATTCGCGAAGAGAATGCTTCGTGTATCGTGGATTGAGTTTCGGACTAATGAAAGCATGAAGAATTTGACATAAAATAGCGTATAAGTTAGTATTAACTAGCAAACTTTACTATTTTGGGCATGTGTCGCAATAAACCCGTGGTTTCGCAGAACGCTTATTGATGCAATGCAAGCTAGAAGGCATAATAATACGCATGCGGACAACCATACGGTTGATCGATCAGATTAAATCTGCTCTGAGGGCCAATTGCAAAAGCACACTGGACTGGCGGCTAATCGACACGAATGGAGAGATATCATAAAGCAAATTTAAACAGCACCGCTATACATTCTACCACGACTTTATTAAGAGAGGAATGAATGGGATTATTAAACGTAACGTATAACGTAAACAATTATTTAGTACTTAATTACAAATGACCACCGTGTGACTACTATTACGCTTTAAAAGTGTAGACGTAGGGCTTTTTTATATTTTACTGAGTATTTATGAGAAATGCGCCTATATAATTTCATGGATTCACCATGCTGTTGCTGCGTCCATCGTGTGGTTAAGCGGAAAATACCAAACAGATTCCTGGATTTGTCCCACGGGTGTAGGTTTAAGGGACTCCTTAGAGACGCACGTCAGTAATGACCTTTGCTAGGAGGCTGTACTGGTAGGAGACTGGTAGCGCAGGTCCAGAGCAATTTTCTAATATAGAACTGACTCCAGTCCTACACAGACCAAGATATTTTAGATAATTGTAAAAAGATGTCGCTGGTATAACTCTTGCTCCCATTTCGAACAGCTAATTAAGAAATATATAATTCACTAGCTTTTACCTGCGGCTTCATTCGCTTTAATATTGATTTTGTTAAAAAAAATCGGATGAAGCAATAAAAAGTTTCATACACAGTTTATCCCTCAATTTACCCCACTTTGAATAAAGATTTCGCGAGAAAAAGTACCCAATCTCCGTCTTCCCGTCTATCTCTGTACCAAAATTATCACAATTGATTTAGCGGTTTTAGCGTGAAAGCGTAACAAACAAAGAAACTTACTTTCGCATTTATAATATTAGTATGACTAGTAAGGATAAACGACTCCCAAGCTTCTTTCCCTTAGACTTTTACAATGCTACTGTGATATAGTTATCAGGCTAATTTCTGTTCAATACTTTGGAAAGTATAAAAACGAAAGAAATACAAAAACGGTTTATCTATTCCACGGAAAAACCGTAAATACAGTTGAAACTACTAATAAAACCTGTATAATATTGAAAAACTCCACGCTGGATACTTTGTTGGGGCAAAAGCCCGTATAATGTATACTATACCACTGTCATCCATCACGCTCACAGTGGAAATAAAAACCGTAATACAATGGTGTACAAAGCATCTATTATTTATTTGAATTATGTATTTTATTAATGTACTAAATTTAAATGACTTTAAATAAAGAAAAGTCAAAGAAAAGATAAATAGATGGAGATACGGAAAAAAAAGGGAGTAAATGAAAGGATGGCGGCTGATAGAGATTTATGCAAGAAGAAAATGTATTACACCGATCCCAAATGATTTGGGAACAGCGCAAGAAGATGATGACCCAAATTTACATGAGCATTAGTAATAATTATTTTTGTAAATGTTTTGTCAAAATAAACAGTCAAATCAAAGTTAAGGGCGTTAATATTCAATTTAAGCTTGGAACAGGCTCATATATTGGCTTTAAAATACAACATCCCAGTCATCGAACAGAGCCTCCGAAAAACTTGATTGGGTTATATTTTTTTAATAATGTTGTTTATACTAATGAATAATTTTATTTTCACACAATTATTAATTTGCCGTAAGACTTGATAGAATATTATTCAATTTCACATAATATCTAGCTATAGTTTTTATATTAAAATGTATACTCACTTTTATTGCGTGACAGCCCTAAAACCTAGAAGTATCATAAATATTAAACTTGTACTCTTGGGATGACCATTGAGACGTAACGAAAATCTGTGTTAGCGTTAGTTTGTACCCAGTTCAATAAGTATTCACCGCTACTGACTAGTTGGGGTTTATATATTGTGTTCCACCATAAACGTATATATTTTAAAATTTCACTCTTAGGTTAAGTTACTTTTAGCGTTTACAACGGTCAAAACGATTGTATTATGAAGCGATGATATGTACGAATGTTGCGTCAAGGGATGTGAATTCGAAGCCACCTACAATGAGCTTGAGCTTTCGGTGAAAGAAAACATCGTGAAGAAACCTTGGCATGGCGATAAAGCTTTTTCTAATGCCCGCCTAGCTAGCTTCCGCCCTATAATTGAAAAACTGCCGCTAAATACCAATAGGTGTATTCCGCCAGATGCACTTAAAAGCCAGTCCCACTACAAGTTTAGCGTGTCCACCAACTTGGATCGTATTATTAATTAAGATCAAGTGAGATTATGGCCATAACGCTAAACCTATAAAAAATGTATCTTCTACTGTTCCATGTGCTGAAGCCAGTCGTAGACTCAGCGAAAACACCACTAATGACGTCTTTATTATCACTTACCCCAAGCTCACAATAAACCCTCTGCAAAGGTCCATAGTCTATTTCACTTGAGATAATGAACGTTACACGCGAACGCAAGTGGAACGGAAAAAACCGTGGTCGTGAGCGTTACGAACGCTAAGTGAAACGCAGTGTTAGTGGGTGAAATATAATAGCTAAATTTAATATTTAAAATAGCTAAATATTACAATTACATTTTTATATGACGAATTATGTAAAGGAACCAGCATTTACTATACATTGGTGCAACTGTTGTAGTATAACCGAGGTATGACGTAGTGTAAAGACCGGTTCCATGGGAAATAAAGAAATAGATTTAAATTTAAGTACCGCTTATAGTATTAAATCACCGAGATTATGGCTGTGTTCCGATATACACTGCGAGCACTGTAAGGTGTGACGTCAGTTAGTGTACTGCGAAGTCGTTGCTTTATAGTGGTTCCTGGTTACTGTTTAAAACAACGCAGTTCAATATACTGTAATTCATATTTGTTTATTATTGATCTGGGTTTAATTACTCATGGAATAAACTTAATTCTTTAGTTACTTTCCTTTTATACAAAGTTATTGGTTTTACACTTCTATAGACACAATATCTTTAAATTTTCCAAGCTTGTTTTAAGGGCCAGTATCTTTAAATAATAATATTCAAATAATCAATAGTGCAAGCTGTTAAATTTATGGAGGCTGTTGATCATGTGATCAAAACACTGAGAGCAGCTTGCCTCGAAAACGCCAGTGCTGACTGTACAAGAATGGCAACAATTTACGTTGTCATATATTTCCTTAAGATGCTGCACCAGTGTACTGACAGTTCATAACGGAACGAATTATCCCCCTGTAAGAGCGGTAAACAGTGCTCTGAGTGCATACCGGAACACACCCTATATTTAAAATTTAGAACACATATACTTGTAATTAGATTTTATATAACATTTATACAGTAACTTAATTAATAGCAAATAAATTAGGCTTAATTCATTAATTCCTGTTAAGAATATCAATCTAAGAATATAAATGTTGTAAATTCCTGTACAAAGCTAGAATACTTGGTGAATTTGTTACTATGGTGACGTACACAATTTGCAAGCGCGCTGTCGGTTCGCCGACGGTAAATTGGACATAACCCGCCAGTGCACCGCTGCACGCACGGTACAAATTGAAGTGCATGCTTTTAATACAGACAGACATAGTATGTAATAAAACCCCTGCTAGGTTATAAACTCCTGGTACCATAAAAACGTGTGTTTATATTATTTTTCATAAGAGTAATAATGGTTAAGTTGAAAATCTGCTACCAAATACCTACAGGCTTACTTACACTACTTACTTACTACAGGCTTAGCGTATCCACCATCTTGGGCCACATCGTTACTTAAAATTAGATGAGATTGTAACCATAAGGCTAGAGTTTAACTATATAACAATACAAAAAATAATAACTAAAAACTGATATTCCGAAATATCTGTATTAATATTATACAGCAGAAAAGTTTGATTAAACGCCTTAATCTTTCGGAACTACCGATCGGATTTCAATTTCTTGTGTTTGATAGAGCAATTATTGAGGAAGTATTTAGACTAGTTTAAATTACACTATAACAAAAGCTGAATTAAAAATGGTTACTAAAAACACAAAAAGTATTAAGTAATTCAACGTTCCACGCGATCGCTGTCGCGGGTAAACCTAGTTATTTATATAAACGAATGTACCCAGATTTGCTGTAACTCAATCAACGTAATTCACCCCAGTTTAATCAAAATTCTTTCGGGTACTGTCTCAGGGTTTGTATTCAAAATTTTTAATAAAGAATGAATACCAAATAGCCTAACATATACCTTATAGGTATGCAACATATTTGTGGCTTAAAGACAGACGATATAAATATTAAATAAGAAATCACAATAAAAAGTTTTTTTTTTAATATGAATATTTGATATGATATGTATATGATATATATAAGATATTGAATGATGATATAAATACTTAGTACCCGAGCTTTGCTCGATGTTGAACTAAAAAACATTAGCAATGGTAAACTCGGACGCATTACCTAAATACTAAACTTAGTCCAAATCGTTATAACAGTACTAACAACAGTATTGCTGGAACAAACGAGTAATGATGGTCAAAACAATTTTGTCTAGCCGTTAAATTGGCTAAGTGTGCCTAGCCAAATTGTCTCTCAACAACTGCCCAAGCACTTCCTACTCCATGTTAAAAAAGGCTTATTTGTCATACTTTATACTTATTTGGATTGGTATCACTTACATGATACCAGGTATTATCCTTTCTTGTTAATTCGTTGAAAAAGCAGTTTATTATTGAAAATAAAATAAACTATTTCTATTTGTTTTCTTAGAATTTCTTTACTACCTCAATTGAAAGTTAATATAATATTAAGTCGTTTCCTGAAGACAATATGTACGTTGTTAACGGTGGAACGTAGCGGTCCGAGGTATACGAGAAAAATATATTACTTCTGCGCACTTATTCTGAGTATTTCATTTTCTCGGCGGATGAAGCAAATCATTGCGTGCTAAATTCCGATATAAGGAAAAGTCCATTTTATTTTTCGCGAAACCTTTCTTTAGAAGAAACGTCGCAAATGATATTATAATATTTTTTTATTTATAAACAGTACCATGAGCATATTTTGTATTTAATTTACAATTTTTACTAACTGTCCCTGCGACTTCGTTCGCGTTAAACTACAAATTATTTATTAACTTTTTTCGCTGAACCCTGAAAAATAAAAGAAGGCATTCTTTACTCATTATAACATCAGTTATTTGGCGGGAAAAGTCCTATCATAATAGGTCCAACTGTTTCAGAGATTAGCCCTAACAGACACACAGAAAGATAGACATGCAAAAAAAAATGTTTATTTACGTAAGTACCTTATATACTTTAATATGAATTTAGTAAAAAGCTGTAATTTTGGCATTACAATAAGACCTTTGAATTATATTTATTTGTGTATGTTTGGATTATTAAATTTCGTTGACTGAAAATCATCAACAATACATCTGTAGAAAAGTCATTTTTGTACACTGAAAATATTAAAAAAAATAACCAAGGTGTTGAAGGATAACCAACTGAACAGATTTTCAGTGTTTTTAGAGTTTAAAAATCGTGGAAATGTATGTATGCGCATAACTTCCGAACGACTGTATCAAATTAGATAGTCTTTTTTTATTGTGTTCGTTATTGCCAAGAAAAGGTTTGCAAAAATTAAAAAGCAAAAAAAGCGGCGCGTCAAGAAACGTGGGTTCCAATCCACCAATATTTAAATTTCATATAATTAAACGGAATTTAGTTCATTGGAATTTAAAAAAAGTTTCATTCAATAACCAAAGGGAATGAAAAACAGAAACGGTATTAAATATAGCCAGTTCTATTGATCTTAACGAAATGAAGTTGGTAAGATAGTTAGGATGGATATAGGCCAATCAATATGTAAAAAAAAAAAATCGGTCAAACCGATTTTGAGTTTTGGGGAGACTAAAGAATAACGATTATTGGTGATACGAAATTCATCGGGTCAGCTAGTATAAAATAAGCGTGTTAATTTTTTTTTATTTACCATTATTAGGCTTGCAATTCCAGCATCTTTTTTAATTTTGAGAGTATATTCGAAATTCTCGTCCTCAAAACGATTTGATCAAACAAGTTCTAGTTTGTATGCAAAATAGTTATAGGATCATGTGTATGGTGTAAACCACATTACTATATAATAAAACTAATTTTTCCGACGACTTTGTTTGTACGGAAGTAACATTTATTTAATATTTGTTGCCCGGTTTTGTCCGTTCTTCAAGGTGCTCCAATTGGTAGCGTGATATTAAATAGCCTAAAAGCCTTCATCAATGATTGTTCTATCAAATACAAAAATAATTCTTGAAATCCTACTAGTAGTTCTTAAATTTGAGCGCTGAAACAAACAAAATTTCCGCATTATAATATTTATGTAGATACGTTAGCATGAAAGTGATATTTGCTTCATGAGAACTCAGGTTAGTTTATACTTATATTTTTTTCTAAGTGAATTCAAACCATGATCGACTGACTCTTAGCAATAACTTAACGTAACAGTAGGGTTGATTTAGCACTTACTATTGATAGATATTTGTCACCTTTGTTCTCGGATTGTTCTGAGTACCATTAAATGTGGTGTAGCTCAATTAATGTATTCAAAATAATATAAAATGCGAATATACGTAAAGATTTTTCAAGAATAGTCAGCCATTTGTGACCCTTTTAAGGAAGACATTATACAAATTTAATTGAGCGAGAGACTTGGTATAAAACATTTTAAATGATAAATACATTGTGAAATGTTGAGAGGTAAATTTTGTAATTTATCACAACAAAATTTATGTAGTAAAAAGCACTGAGATATTTTTGTTGAACGTGACGAGTATTAAAAAAAGGTTATTTTTTAACGCTAAGGTAATCTTGACAATATTTCAAATGTTTTTCAAGGGTGTATATAAAATTATAACTCATTGTTGAAAAGTAAATAAAATTTAAGTATGTAAAACTTGATCATTATATAAAAGTTAAACGGAAATTAGGTGTTAGGATTTAGGAAACGAAACGTGTGATAGTTTATGAAAAGTATCAAATCATTTGCATGGCAGTAGAGTTTTTTCTCATTCCAGCCTGGCTAGTTACCCTCAATTTTAAAATATGCCGTCAAGTACCTATAGATGTGTTCTAGCAGTTGCACTTGAGAGTCAGTATCCCCACTAGGCGTGTCGAGCATCATAGGCCGCAACATCAGGCGAGATTGTAGCCATAACGGTAAACCTATAAACTGTTAAAAAAATTAGGTTTAACTAAATTGATTTCAGAGGTTTTCGATAACAGAACCTGTTTAATGTACTCATTTTAATAATAGATAAGGACGTCATAAATAAACAAGAAACATAAGTATAAGTTTTTATTTAATTATTAATATATTATATATATTTGATCATTCGTCATAATACACCTTTATTTATTAATAACTACATTATTAATTACTAAGATATAATGAAATCATTAAGGTTGACTTCACAATTTTGGATAAAAAAAATACTATTCTTAAAGAAAATAAGACTTTTACATATTCAAATACAGATACGACATTAGTGAAGAGTTTTAAAGGTCATAATAGTGGGCATTTAACTATTATTGTCTAGATTTCAAACAAAAATAAAATCAAGAAGGGTTGACGTCAGACAGATGGGTTGTTCAAACCTAGCAAAGAGAATTTTCCTTCACTGCATGAAAAAGAATACGTTGTGCTGTTTGTGCTTGTGTTGTGCTGGTTAATTTTAAATTCCAAACATTATCGAAAAATATTCATTTAAATAAAATGGAATACGTATTTAATAGGTGTAATAAAATATAGTAAGGAAAGGAATAAAAACAGACACTTAAATTGTATACTAGAAGCTACATTCATAGCTCTCCCGTGTACAACGAATATACGCTATACGGCATTTTCCGGTCTGTACGAAGCTAAACACATTTCAGTCTCCATGTAAGCGAATTTATGAGGCGATTCTACACATTTAATAGTCGTCTAGGCGTACTATAAGGAAACTACGGTTACAAAGTAATCTGCAAAGTATGCAGTGTTTTCATCGAATAGGTTGTAAAATTGTTAAAATGATGACTAGACATTGTTGGATAACGCAACTTCACATTGTTATTGTACACTTTTGCTCGGATACAAAACTTAAATTTAACTACATGATTAAATTTCGTAATATTTCACGGAGAAGCGTTGCGTGTTTTATGGGCGTGATGAATAAACCACTTTTTATGGCAATAATGATGCTAAGTAATAATAACGAATACTTGTGTTGATTATATTTTTATTAATATATTATAGATGACAATAAATATATAAAAATAAAAATTGTTCGATTAGTGAATATTGTATTTGAAGCGATGATAGCTCTGTGGAATTATGTACGAACGCCGCGTCAAGGGACGTGAGTTCGAATCTAACTACAGTGAGCTTGAGCTTTCAGCGAAGGAAAACATCGCGAGGAAATCATAGTATGATGGCAGGGCTTTTTTTAAAGCCCGCCTGACTAGTACTGTAGTAGCTGAGCAGCTGAAGTTGAAAATCTGGTCCCAAATACCAAAAGGTGTGTTCCGGCAATAGCAATTGAGAGCCAGTTCCTCCAAAGGTTTAGCGTGTCCATCATCTTGGGCCGTATCGTCATTTAAGATCAGGTGATATTATGGCCATAACTCTGAGCCTATAAACTATACAAAAAATTATGATTTATATAAATCTTATTTACACATTGTAATTTTTCGAGTCTCTAATAAGCAACCGTGGCGGTGCCTGTTTAAGTGACAACCCTTTATTTTGCCAATGCTCACATAGTACAAAGTATTACATTAACAATAAACGTACTATTTCATACTAATTTTAGACAGAATTTTTAAAACATAGTATTTACACATTTGCTCCATTACTTACTGCAAAGAATATTCATTCGCTCCATACTTTCATCATTATAAGTCCTCGAGAAGTATCCTATATAGGTTGAAATAATCGATTACTGGGTGTGACTTTTATAATGAACGTCCCTACTTTTAAAGAAATATCTTTTCCATACATGCATCTATGTCCTAGGAAGTAACAAAGATTTCAATAAATCATATTACAATGGTATAGTTACGGTAACTTCAACATTTTTCTTCATAACAATTGACACCCTAATGCGCTCTTAATAAAATTGCATTGAAAGGTATGTTTTTTTCTTGCCGGGCGTTTATTTTTTATGGGAATATTTTAGAAAGGATAAAATGATCCCATGATCTTTAGAAGTTTTGTTTGTATAGTTCGTACAATATCGCATTACACATGAGAGCATTTTCTGTTGTTTTAGGCGCTTGACAAACCAGTCGGGTACAGAACATACTCCCTTGAAACCCGACGCGATACTGATGTTTAAATGATACAATTATCATAAAATCAGTGTGTCACATTCGGAGTACATATACCGTAGCTAGGTAGCTAAGCATTCTTCCTTATTATATTCAATTATATCAACAGTAAATTTTTCGGATGCAATAATCATAAACATCAATCTATATTTCTATACTGGTACTAATAGTATAACATTATAAAGCGAAAGTAATTGTATTTAAATAACAAATAAACCCAAAAATTATTGGACCGATTTCCAAGAATTCTTTTACCATTAGTATGCTACATTTAGTGCTATATTATATATATGCTACATTATTAGTATCCCTGAGTAACGTACGCTATATTTATGACTAGAAAAAAATATTCTTAGGAACTTATGACGCTAACTTTAGGAAGTACCCGTCGGATTTAAAAATGTATTTTTGTATTTGATAGAGCAATCATTGACGAAAGCTATTACCATCACACTATTATTGTTTTTATAGTCAAGGTTTAGCGTTATGGCTATAATTTCACCTGATCTTTAGTGACGATACGGATTATGTTGGTAGACACGCCAAGCCTGTAGACGAACTGGCTTTCAAGTGCAAATTCCGGAACACAGCTATTGGTGTTTGGCGGCAGATTTTCAACTTGAGGGTGGACATTAGAAAAAGCCCTACCACCTTGTTATGGTGTTCTCACGATGTTTTCCTTCACTGAAAGCTCAAGTTCAGTGTAGGTGGATTCAAATTAGCGCCCTTTGACGCGGAATCCGTACACACTACCACTGAGCTATCATCGCTTCAAAACTAAGCAAAGCTAAGCTGTATTGAACGAAGTTACAAAACCGGAGATTAACTATTAAATTATTTTTAGTTCCATGGGAAACGAAGTCCCAGGCTTAGCTAGTTACTTATATACATGTACACGCGCCCTTATAGTAATCTTCGTATATCTCCATCCAAACGGTTCGATATCCAGAGAATCCTAATATGGTAATTGAATTCTCAATTAAAACTCCCGTAAGGTAAGCTATGGTGATACTCGCAAAGGTGTGTGTTTATTTCTGAACGCCTGCTTTTAGATTTGAAAGCAATTCATTCAATGAATAGAGAATCCTGCGGTTCCTTTAAACGTAGGTTAACCCATAAAGTAATTACTACGTTAAAAACCACCTTAAATTAACGAAAGGTGGTCTCTGTAGTTGTTTCATGTAAATAAAAGGGTCTTGAATTCAATTAGTGAGATAATGTTATTTGCATCTACAGATATATTAATAAAAGCAGAGGCAAAATTACCAGAATACTAAATAGTTAGTAGTGTTTTTAATATTCTTGGAACTTGAATATATTAATTTTTATATATCATAATCCTATTTTAGGATCGCTCTTGGTTGCACTAACGGCATAAATAAAAGTGAGTCACTCACTTATCTCAAAATATTCACATGCTTTTACTTTTTAGTATTCCCAGACATCCAAAGAATATATAAAAACCAAACCAAAAAGAATATAAAAAATATACTATTCTCAGTTCCATGACTGAATATTAAGTTATGACTCTTTACATTTAAGTTCACCTATCTTAATAATACAAGGTTGTCATCATTAGGTACATATAATATTTTCTTATTCCGACCAATGTTCTAAAAATTTTTAACTTAACAGGCTTCCACTATTTTGATTTTTTAAGTTTTCTTTGCCTACTTATTTCTAACTATAATTTTATATTTTCGGCTATACAAAAAAACGTTATTTTGGTACATTGTAAACATTGCAGTAACTGAAACTTGTAATTTTATAAATTTAAAACGATAGGAACTATTAATACCTTTAAAATCTGATCTAAAAATATTATACACTTATTTTGACCATGATAAAATAATTACTGTTTAATGCATAAAATTCTATGTTATTCAAATAGTATATTCAAATTACAAAGAAATTCGGCTTAAAATAAAAGATAGGCACGAAAAATTACAAATTTTTATTTGTTTCGAATCTTATAAGCCTCTAGAGGGATAGAATATTTTTTTAAGACGGTAGTAAAGTATTGTACTAAATGTTGTTTTCTATTTCCGATAAATAAGGTATCTAGAGATTTTCTGAACTTTCATTAGATACAACAACACCATACACTATATAAGAAAATGTGGTGTTATATTTTCAAGGAATCTTCATTAATAAATTATACACTGTTTCTTCGTGGCGGAACGCCGCACCGCTTCACTCTCGAACCGCCTTTTGTGATATCTTTGATAATTCCCACTTAAATAATAACGTTATACATAATTCTTTTTGAGAATGTTTAACAATATAATTTCGTATATTACCGTACTGTAAAGTTACGGAACCTTTTTGAAGATATTCCCCGGACTCTAGGATATGATAAAAAATATCTAATCGGGGCAACTTAATCCAAGGCAACTGTTAATAGACTTTTTTATCCTTTCGCAATCGTAATTTATTCTTGGAGCGCTATTCACTTAGCAAAAAGTACTCCGGACTTTGTAGTGATTTTGCGAATTCAAAGTAGCAAAAAACGGTAACTATTAAAGTGTTTGTCAATTTTATAAAGGCAGAATCTCTATGGAAAACAAAGTATTGTCTAATTTTTTATACGCTAATATGGTATACTTTCAGCCGTGTACCTAATGGTAAACACATTACAATCCAAAAACAATAGTGACCACGGAACAACAGTTACTCGTGATGATGCTGGTCTGTATCACTGAAATTGGTCTTATATGAAAATAAATATGAATTTATATGACGGATCCCAAAACCCAATACATTCATTAAAAATTGCTGTCACGGTGTTATTACTTTGTTGCATATCAGTCCAGTAGACCTGAATATACGCAGGCTGACCCAGATCCCTTAACCAAGTTGTCTTTTTCTACTATTCCTTGCGTAAAGAGTATTAAAAAATATATGGGTTTATAGACACTACATCAACAACATATCGCCACATTAAATACCACCATCAGAGCGTGTTAAAAATTTTCAAATTGACATATAAACAAATACACACACAGATACGTTTGAAACACAACATCGATGTTTTATATTACAGTTGACAATAAAGACGCCATGTTGAGATACGTAATTGATTTAGTATTTAGAATGTTATTCCATACATGGTTACTTTTTACGCAAGCGAATATTGTAAAGGCAATTTGGCCAGGGGCTCTAAACAAAACACACCCTAGCGGGTGTTATACCTAATGTTTAGTAGTCTTGATTCAATCGGACACAACTATCATATCCTAGGATATGACAACAATACATACACATATGTAATGTATACTTTCTTTGCGATCTGCTATTTACTTCGTGGTAAATATCTTTGTAATTTTTTGGTCTTTAGTAAAGTTTTATGAACGTGTCTCTTATAGAATAATACATAAACAAAAAAAAAAACAATATGGCTCTCGACGTATCTAATATATAGTTATATAGTATAATAGAGTATATAGAAATAATTAAAACTTTACCGTTACCTCGGAGTTGAAAACTTATCTTTCACAAAGCGGCACGTATGAGACTTTCCTATGGGAAATTTCCATTAGAAACTTCGATTGACACAAACTTTTGTAGGTCTTGAAAATTGTTGTTTTTCACCTGTTGTACAAATCTTTAAAAGAATTGAATAAGTCTTTGTGAAATGGTAGGGATCTGTAGACGACAACCATAGACATGATAATAAGCCGATACAGCGCGTAAACGGTTATAAACACTGTATAACACTGTACTGGTTGAACCCACTGTACCATGCGAAGCATATGTCCCTTAGGTCCTAATAATAACCTGATAAACGACCTAAGTAGTAATGATTATACGAGCCAAATCTCTGTACAAACTTGGTCCGTAATATAGTCTAAAAGGTGTTGGCCCGGAACTTTTGATTTGGCCTGTACAGGTCCCTTAAAAGCATACTCGTGTCACAAGTCACGGGATGTGCTCGAAGTTTCACACTCTGCCATACGATAAACCATGCACCCGCACGGTGAGTCCATGAAATACTAAGAAAGTTCGTCTTTCACACATCGGTATGAAAGCGTCTAATGCTGATAGATTGTTGTCCACATTGTCAACATTGATGTTCCACTCACTATAGTCACCATCACTCTTGGATTTTAATTTACATACCAACAAGTACCATAACGTCAATTTACTGTGATTATAAAAAACTAAAACTACAAATTACTTTATATAATGTATTAGGAGATATGGCGAGATTTCTATAAAAAGTTTCGATTGAAATGTCCTCTTTATTATGATAGCGATACAACACGACAAGGTTAATTTACATAAACAATTACATATACTGTAATAAATTGGCTACATTTTAAATAATGAATTTCCTTAACATTTCTTTATTCAATATGTATACTAACTTGGGTCGTGAACCAAGCGCCAAATCAAGTACCATAGTCGCACGCTTAGGCTTATTGTATTCCGACTTCAGCTGATATACGTTCAGTGCTCCTAGCCAAATTGCCTTTAGAAAAAAATATGTATGGGGTGACATATTTCAAAGAGAGTTTATCATTCTATATCGACTGTCATCTCATATATTAGCAGTTCTCTTGTGCGCTTATGTCTTGTCCGTGAGACTGTTTCTGCAAAACGTTTTTAGTAGCACAACCTTAAGAACATTTGGCTGTACCAGACATCAGATTTTATTTCTTAGTTACTATTTAAGTTTAATAAAATATTGGAATCGAAATCGTCAACAGTAATTTTCATTTAGTTTAATTTGTTAGTAAGAAACATAGACGGAGGTCCTTTTCTGTCACAGATTAAAAGTATTTTACTGAACGACTTCTAATTTAATTAGTGACAATTGGGAAGTTCATTTAATTGAATTTAAATTATTCACAGTGCCCGATTCTACCTATCGATTTTCCATTTTATCCGTTACGTAATATATAATAACAACTTATTCTCTTTTGAACAATTTATAAAGAGTATTTATTTCACTTTAATTACTGTAGTTATATTCTGTTTGTTGGCATCGGATTACATTTGCTTAGTTATTTGGCGTATAATTATGTTTTCCTGGGAACGTTCTTGTAAATAATTTTCGTTGAAGTTATTATTTTCAAACTGAATATTTAGGTTCGCTTCAATTTATTTGTTTCAGATACTACGAATTTAATATTTTTTTAATTCTTTTATTTAATAAATATTTGCTTTCTAGACGGAGAAATTTTAATAATCCTTAAGATATCGAAAACACAGACCTGGTTATGTTTATTATTGTTATGGATTCTACTTTTGTACATTGTAAAATATCTGTATTTAATGCCATCTGACCGATTTGAAAATAAAAATAATTAGTATATTATTTTTGGCGATTGGTATATTATTTAATAATAATATTGAGAAATTACCATATAAATCTAGTTAAATTATAGTATTAATAAATTAAGTATAAATACTTCGATGAGCCTTGAGTTCAGCGACAATAAAAATAAAGAAAAACAGAGAAGTTTTTAAGATGAAAATAGATAAAAAATATTAAAATACAAACAAATCCATTACTAGTAAAAAACTAGCCATAAACATTTCACTGGTCACTTCTAAAATTTCATTTCACATTTTATGTGTAAAATATAATCATTTATTATTCAATTATAATTTTTATTTGTTTTGGTTTATTGTCAACTAACTAGTGATCCCGATTTCGTTTACGTTTTTCCTATCAACATCGTATGATTCTAAAATCGATTCTTACTGGGTATCTACGTTGTGAAAGGAATATCCATCCCTAATGTTAAGTCTCGTCGTTTTGGAGATTTCGTGATGATTCAGTCAGTGGTATTACGCTTATATATGTAGCTTGCTGGATTCAACGGACAATAAAAATACCTATGGTCCATTCCATGACACTAATTGACTTCTATCCGAAATTAGGTAAATTTGATCGAAGCTTTTAAGCATAATTAATAGGTACAGATTCATATAAACCTAATTTCACATTAGATGTAATTATAAAAATAGACGTTTAAAATAGGTATATGCAATCACAAAAGTCCCATACTTTTTGGCCCATCACCTCTTGACCACGGGCATTTTGAACCAAGTCAGACGTTTTTGGCAAGGCGCGAGTTATCCGGCCAAGGAATACTGTTCACATTTATGGGACCGATCTACGCTTACGTCGAAGCATACTTTCTCAATAGTATGTTAAATAGGTTACAAAGGTAAGCTGGTTGTAATATAAATCTCGTAGACACTGCAAAAAATTAAAATCTGCGACAGTTACGTAGAGACAATGCCTCACTTAAGTATGCTTTATCGTTTGCTCGTATTGAAAGACCTTATCCCATAATCTCTCTTCCACTACAGCAACACAAGTATTGGCCTACGGTATAAACCATTCAGGGTGGCGCCCATCATAGCGCAATCAAACAATTTCGTAAACTCTTATCCTTGGCGACCGTGCCAGCGTGCGAATTCGTCGTTATTTAAACATTTCAGTATATTTTTAACAAGATAATATTTGTTTAACTTTAAGCCATAATTAATCGATTAGAAGAAATTTGCCTTAAGAATACATCAATTAATAATAATACTTCATTAATCTAATCTCATATTAAAGAGCTCAGAGATGAAATGAGCCCAGCCGCTTTCATCCAATCTCTAGAATTTAAAAGGTTTCCTCTAATTTCGACTTTGTACGTTTACAATGAAATTTCCGCTTCATTTTGTTATAAGGTTATTATTGAGAGATTTTTATATCCCTTTCAGGTTTTATCATGAATTAACAATATTGTAACATGCTTTTTTATTATTTACAAGAATGTTTATTCTTTCTTTGCTAGCGTAGCAAAATTGAGTATAATTATTTTAATACCTACAGTAATACTTTTGAGTTCTATATTCTAAGGTGCTACATTAACAAAATGTCTCACTTTATAAAGGACAACTGGAAGGTTTTGATCGGCTGGAAGCTTATATTGTTTAGCCTCATATAATGTAATTGAAAGTGTAATTTACGTGACGAACTTTGGTTAATGTGCATAACTGAATAATAACTAAAAAAATGCATTTTAAGGTGCCAAGAAGCGTTAAGGACAGTTTTAATTACAGAGCTGCTATTTAATAGAGATAAGATTGAAGGTTGTATTCCAACCTTTCCATTGACAAATTTAACTATATGGAAAGAAGAAATATGTTAAAAAACGATGACCAAAGAATATTATACAAATAAAACTGGACATCTTCAGAATATGGCTTGAAGGTTCATATTTTTTTTGTAGCTGTTTGCAAAACTTTTACTACTGTCAGGAATAATTCGATGGAGTTATTACACAAAGCAGCCAACAAAACTTCTACGCCATTGCGGAGATATAAACTGGCAGTCAGCCATAAGGAATAAATAAATAGTACAATGACCTATGTATAATAGTCATAAAGAAATGATTTTAATATTATTTTATATATGACCGCTTATTTATATATACTACAGTAAAGTAAGTCCAAGGAAAATACATTTTTACTCAGTCATATATATTATTTTTAATATCTTTTACCTCTTTCGATAATTCCATAAGTTGATCTAGCACAAAGAACCATTTGTGTATTATTATAATTATATAACAAAATTTGAATATTTTAAGTTATTCGTAAATTATACGAAATTTTCTATAGTTTTTTGTGTGGTTTTCCTGTTAAAGTAAAAAAAAAATTATAAATACAATAAAGAACACACAGCATCAACCGATTGAACTAAAACTATGATTTTTTCAAAAGTACTAATTCTATTTTACCTGAACTTTCGAAACAGCTTCATCGGGTTTTATGATGAGCGTGGAAGGTGCTAAGTCGAAATAGCAACCAGCGAATGGGGTTTCAAAGTGTTCGCCCCTGGGTTGGAACGGTTATCCCGCATGTAACTTCACGACATGCCTAACTATCCATTTGATATAACTGTACGTTAATACATATATATTTGTACATTTATATTGAACAATTTCAATTTGTATTGAACATATATTTACATTATGTGTATTTAGTTTATCTAAATGTTTTTTTTTTTCGTCTCTAGTCAAAAAGGTATCTTACCGATTATACGTCTAGTTAAAACTTTTTTTCATAACCTCAAATTTTTTCGTCTACCTATCTCATGTCGTATTACAGCCGGTCACTAAGTAGGGGTAAAGTGACAGGCCCTCAGAATAGCAGCCAAGGCCAATATGGCGGTGCCCATATCTCGCATCAGCTGACAGTGTAGCATCTGTATTTTCACTGATTCGTGCAAGTGCTCCGCGCTATTTGTTTGTTTTGATCAGTGTATTGATGTTTCACTTGGATCGTAGTTTCATAAAACCACACAATGTTTTTTATTTCTATTCAGTTATGAAGTGCAATTAATACCTATCTATTGTTCTGGCAAATGATAGTCAGGATATTGATCACTATGCAAATTTGAACGCTGGTTTCTGGAGAATCGTACGTAGACTAGTCTTTATGAAAAATAGACGTAACAAGACTCTAAAAGTGAAGTTACCTTTAAACTCTTCACAGGAATTCCTTGTGTAACGTAGCTGAGCACTAAGAAAGCATTTTAAAATTTTAATCTCTTAAGAACGATAAAGTTACCGGAAGTATATCGGTGGAAAATGTATTCGAGTACAGAGCTACTACATACTATGAAACTGTAAAAACTTAAATACAAATTATAACCCAAATCAATTTTTAAGCGATGTTAACTCAGATGGTAGTGTATATGGATGCCGCGTCAAGGGACGTGAGTCCGAATGCACCTACAGTGAGCTTGAGTTTTCGGTGAAGGATAACGTCATGATGAAACCATACCATGGAGGTAGAGCTTTTTCTAATGCCCGCCTGGCTAGTTACCGCCCTCAAGTTGTAAAACTGTCGCCAAATACCTATAGATGTATTCCGGTAGTTCCAGTCCCTCCACTAGACTAAGCGTGTCCACCATCTTAAGCCACATCGTCACTTAACATTAGGTAAGATTTTGGCTATTACGCTAAACCTTAACTATATAAAAAATGTAAGCCAAATTATTACGTGAAAAATATTAAGTAGATTTATCACAAATATATTTAAATTATGAGACGTGCAATAGGTTAAAAAAATACATTTTTAGTCAATATATTTAATAC
Source organism: Actias luna (assembly GCA_039707435.1). Taxonomy (NCBI): domain Eukaryota; kingdom Metazoa; phylum Arthropoda; class Insecta; order Lepidoptera; family Saturniidae; genus Actias; species Actias luna. The sequence goes on along the minus strand of JAZHAC010000006.1, from coordinate 5,502,322 downwards.
TTTTATTTTAACGTATAATTTAATTTGTTACAGAGCAATAAGGGGCACGAAGAACACTCACCACATCATTCTTATAGCAGTTGTGAAAAAGAGGTACGTATATTTTCCTAAAAGGATAATAATGCGGATGTTTTAAAACACTGAGCTCGTTACCATTTCTTTGTATCTCCGCGAACCATCTTTCATGTCTATTCGAATATTCTGATGTGATTTATTTTCTTTTCCAACTTAATATATACCTTGTCAAAGTGAAAAGGATTTAATGAAATAAGTCAAAATACTCTCGAGTATACAAAATATTATTGAGACATCCGGGTTGGACTTCATTGTTATAATATATTACTAGGAAACTGCCCCGGCTTCGCACGTGTAATTCTGTTCATTATAGGATTAGTCATATAGCGTTGCTAAAGTTTTAATTTAGAAGAGGAATAATGCCGTAATTTCATATAACTTAATTAATTAACGCGACACACGCCAGAAAAGCTCCCTTTAAAACTTTGGTTGTAGAAGACTTCTACAAAAATCATCGTCATACTTCAGCTAGTTCATACAAAACCATAGTAAATTATACCTTCATCATGAATTACTTTGTCTATTGTTGAAAAGCGAATGAAAATACGTTGGGTAGTTTTCGAGTTTATCGTATTCAGAAAGAGAGACGTGGCGGGAAGAGTTTATTAAGTCATGATGGTCACGTGGTTTCGTGGTGAAGTATTAACTTAATACCCCAAGTTCGAGCCCCGGCAACGAAGTTTATGAGATTCATATATAATTACTAATTCCGATTTGAAACATTATCATCTGATGATGGAACATCGTGAAAAGATCTGAACTCTTGAGAATGATTCTTTTCGTAGAACTAATTTATGGAAAAAATATACAACTATGAAATTCTCGGCTTTTGAAATCGTTAATACGCCATTTGTTCGCTGGGGTATTAATGAAACCTGTATACCTTCCCTCGGGAGATTTTTACCTAGTTGCATGACGATCACAAGCGTATATTATATGTACAGTAGCAAAAGTACAATGATTGTTGTTGTAATAGTCTACGGTTGTTTCTGATTGTTCTGTTATGTTTGGCAAATAAAACATTTAAGTTTTAAATTACGTTGACAAATAAATGATAATTAGTGTTCACTCAACAGTTTATGTTCAACCATAGTCACAATATTGAAAATAATAGAAAAGCTCGTGAAAGTAGAGGTAAAAAACGAAATCATGTTTTACTAAGCTGTGTACTAAATAAAATAGGGACGAAATAAAAAAAATTGATTGACAAACAGATAATAAATGGGTAACTGAATCATTTTGTTATTTGCTTACTTATACGTAGATGGTCGACTTTATTTAATAATATCATTGAGGTACTCCGTTTGTTAATGATTGATATAATAATTATTAAAAATGAATAAAATAGGGAAGTATTCAAAAATAATGTTTCACAAATTCAAATATTTGGCTTTAAAATTAGCCCCTAGGTTCCAGGAATAGTTCCAGAAGTGGTATCACACACAGTATCCAGAAGTGGTATGGTTTATATATATATATATATATATATATATATATATATATATATATATATATATATATATATATATATATATATATATATATATATATATATAAATAAATATGTATGCGTGTATATGTATACGTCGGTCAGATGGTCCCAGGAAGCGAGGTTCTGGGATAGGTTAAGTTGGACTTATGATAACAAACAGTGCAAGACGCAAGAGTGTTTCTAGATATGTATATTTATTTTCTAAATTTGATTCATATATGTGTATTAAAGTTGTCCTATTAAAGTTCAAACGATTTTTATTATAATGTACAATTTTGTTGCTGTTTTCATTAACTTTAATGTTCTGTTAAATACAAATTAATAAATTAAACACCCTTAACAAAAATCTTTTAAAAATGGTTATATAGCCTTAAAAACATGATTACTCTTTTCGATTTTCTTTATCATTTTTATACTTATAAGTACATCTCCAGAGAGAACCGTACTTTTGTTAACAATTTGTAGAGTTTGCAAATAACTTCCCATTTTGTCATCCAAATGTCAAAACATTCTTCATATACTTTTTATACAAAGTTAGAAGGTTACTTAAAAACTTTGCCTGTGGATGTATTTCATTGAAAATCGTAAAAGTTTGTTGAGTTTTGTTGGAAATTTTTAAAGTTAAGTCGACAACAAGTGACATTAGGTAATCAATGTTTACTAAGTACCTACAATGTTTACGTATAGGCCTATTTGTGTTTTATTCCAATTAAATTTTCATATACTCGATTTGATTTGTCACAAGACATGCTACGGTATATACCGTAGTTTCGCATATATAATAACTTTCATATCCAAATTTATTAACTTTATAAAAAAAAATCTGGCTTCTATGCGTTTATGGGTCAGTGATAGAATGTCCAAACATCGCCTCAATCGACGTAGATTGGAATCCTACAATAATCTGATCCTTCAAAATGATACCGTGATGAAATTATAACATAGTGTTAGGGTCTTTTCTAATGCCTGCTTAAATAACTACCACCCTTAAGTTAAGAAACCAAATATCAATACCTTTAGGCATGTTCCGACAGCTACACTTGAGAGCCAGTTTTTTTCATTAGACTTTATATTTTACCTACAATCTTGTGCAAGGTTACTACTATATATAGGCAATAGTAAACATATGTATATACCTACATTTGCCGTTACTGATAACAAACAAAATTCAGTTTACTAAACTAAGTCATGTCAATAAATAATATATAGGTAGGTAAACAATACTGTACATGTAGAAAAATAAACAAACAAAGTCTCGCAGTAATTAAGCTTGGGTGAACTGACAGGCGACCGAGCCAGCCGCACTTCCCGGATATAAATCACGGATATACCCGGCCGCGGCCGTAGGCGTTGATACGGTCTTATTGGTATTCGAAAGGATACTCGTTTTTTATATACAAGTTCAGTTCCCATTACGTTGAACCATTTTGGAATACGTATATACATTACACATAGGTCGCTACCTTTACTCCATCTCTTTTAAATTATTAGCCGTAATTATATAATTAGCAATTTGTATTCTTATTTATTATTTTGATAATACTGGGTGCAAGCTGCTTACCCAAGGAAGGCAAGGCGCTTAAACACCATAACAGCCGACAACGTATCGGCAATTCCATAGTCTAAGCCCACCTTTAGATTTTTCTTACAGTGTTGCTGTAAGATCATTGTTTCTCCATTGTGCTGTAATTGCTTATCATTCAACACCTTCCCGTCTCTTTGCCATGATGCAATAAAAACGTACTATGAGTTACTTATCTATACTTTCCATATTTTACTCCTTTAACATAAAATTACTTAGCATTTAAGTAATTATAATCGTTATATAACCTGGACATTATAAGCTTCTCATTGTTTACTTCACATTGTATTGTTAACAAAAAAAGATTTATATACTTTCAGTCTAATTAGTTCTAAGCAAAAAAGAAAATAAAATCAAAATAAATTGTAATTAATTGAGTTAAATAAAAAACCAAAATATGAACTTAGAAATTAAACGTTGTAAATGAAAAAGTAACACAAGCTGGTTAACAAAACTGCTGACGTTCGAGTAATATATCAAGATTTTGCGGTTTTCCTGTTTCGTCCTTTTCAAGAAATGTTTGGTTAATTTCTTTTTAAAGAAGATCCATATTTTCAATTTTTTCTTTTAATTTTACCTAAGATATTTATCTGAAAAATGATTTTACAAAGTTAAAAATAAAAAAAGCACCATATCCGAATCGCAAGGTAGTGTACCCAAAATGCTGGCAGTATGTATTTTCATGTTGTGGTGATCTCATCGAAAACCTAATAAATCCGTTTAAAGAATTTCGCAGGTCAATATAAAACATTTAAAATTGATAAATTAGCTTCTAAATGATTAAATACTTGACAGTTTACCAAATATTCATTATTATTTAGTGTTATTAAAATCATATCTTTGTGTAGTTCATAGGCGTTATTACCACAATCTCACCTGATTTTAAGTGACAATGTGGCCTAAGATGGTAAAGGGACTGGCTCTCAAGTGCAAATGCCGTAATACACCTATAGGTATTTGATGGTAGATCTTCAACTTGAGGGTGGTAGCTAGCCAGATAGGCATTAGAAAAAGCCCTAACACCATAATTTGGTTTCATTACGATGTTTTCCTTCACCGAAAGCTCAAGCTTACTGCAGGTGGATTCGCACTCATGTCCCTTGACGCAGCGTCCATATACACTACCAACTAAGCTCATTTTCATCGCTTCAAAATCGCTTCTTGCACTTTTCAGACGATAATTTTTTATACTAATATTTAATCCAAAATGAATCCAAAAGCAGCTTTTGAGTGATAATCAATTTAGCTGGTTATCATATTAGGTCGACGATATATTCATATCTTTGAAATGAAACGTAAAGGTGTTGGCATACATTTGGATGATTTTAATAGGTTAATTACAATTTTCAGTCACTACCGTTTTCAATCCTTACATCTATTGGAAAATGGTGACATTCTGTTCAGCAATAGGTGAACACATTTAAAATTGAGTGATGCAAGGACCTCTACAATAGGAAAATTCCTAACCAATCTGATGGTGGAGTTCTAACATATTCAAAGTGTGTTTCTATTATTCGTTAACAAAATCGGGTTTAGCGGTCACCACATACCTCACCAAAAAACGGAGCGAACCCTGCGTTGTATCTTTAATTGAAATGTTCAAGAAACAAACAGTTGTGACAGCCGAAAGCTGCTAGAGTGACGCACAAATATACAAATCCTTTATCCTCTTTAATTACGGAAATGATAAAAGTTCTATAAAAATAATATTCCACAGCTCGATGTCTATTTTCAAGGTTATCAAGGTCTATTAGAATCAGTCCCTAGACAAAAGTAAATAGATATTCCTAAAAACTATAAGAAGTTAAACTATAAAAAGTGAAGAATACAACGATATTCGGTCGTATTATATCGTGTTTCTATGCACGGAATCATCTTACAAATTCCTATATAACCATCTACAAATTAAATTATTCCCAGAAGCATTCCAATTTGAGGAGAGTTCACTGAAGATCAAATAGAACTTAATAAAAGCAAGAAAGCGGTCAACTAATTTCCCAGCAATAATACACAAGAGTTGGCCAACCAATAATCAAACAATATTAACTCAGCACTACTCAAGAAAAGATATTGAACACTTGGGTTATTATTTCAACCGAAGAATTGCGAACATAAAAGTATACTTGAATTACGTACCTGAGTGTAGTAAGCAATAATTTATAAATAAATATTATTGGTAAATTAGTAAATATTATTAAGGTATATGGGTCTATTTGCTTTCTATTAATTTTTATTTTTCAGTTTTTTCACGCAACTATGTGCTACTAATGTTATTATAAATATAATAATGGTTGCAATACAAAATAAAGTTTCATCTGCTCCAACTCCCAACTATGGTTTGCAAACATGACTCAAAAAATTTATAGAGTCAGAATAGTCTGTGTGTGATTAATTATTATCATGGTTCAAGGGATTAATCAACCTTTTTTAATACACAAAATGAAATAACGTGTTTCTGAAATCCTAGACCAAGTGCAGGTATTTAAGCATACAAAAAATGTGAAGAAAGCTCGAAGATAAACTTCGAGGCGTACAACTTTCTAAAGGTTGTATGATATATCATTATAAGAGGACAGAGGAAAATTAATTGCGCTTGCTTTACTTTGAAATTTTTTATAGCTCACGTACTCTCAAGTTATAAATCGATTTAAGCAAACAAACCTTCTGGAATACAGAAACTTCTCATTCTACTCAGCTTACCTGGTATATAAATTGCTCTCCATTATAGCAAGTAATAACTTTAGACATGGTACTGTTGTTACTCGCCACAACATAGCGTGAAACTTTGTTAATATCCATAACAAGTTGCGAACTTTTACTATATTTTCGATGGTTTTGTATGTATATTTCTGACCTGTTACTTGAGTGCTTTATAATTTGCTACCGTGAAAGTTTACCATAGCTGGTTTTAAATACATTTCTCGATTATTGAGTAGATAAACAGTTTTTCTAGTTAGTTCATAGGTTTCATTCGTGATACTATTAAATGAAAATAACAACTCCATCTTTTAGACTTACTAAGACAAATATAGGTTTTGTAAGTATTTAGGTAAGTAGTAGTTTGTAAGTAATTTGGTTCTACCGTTCTATAATGCTCTTACTAAATACACTACTAACTTATGAACAAAATTCAAAAATAATGTAGAGTAAGTCTTTCTAGCTAATTATAAGGTGAATGAATCATTACGTGAATAATCGTGATGTATTTAAATGACTCTCTCTTTGTACTTCACCTAATTGATGAAATAACTGAAGATGTTGAAAAAAAAAAAAAAACATGTTTACATATGAATTACATGCATAATTAAAAGTATTAAGAAACGAATTATCCATATCTTAACTATTAATTCGTTTATTCATTAGAAGCGATGATAGCTCAGTGGTAATGTATACAGATATCGTGTCAAAGCACATGAGTTCGAATCATTCAATGAACATCAGCTTTAGGTGAAAGAAAACATCGTGATGAAACTATAGAATGGTGGTAGGGCTTTTTCTAATGCCCGTCTGACTACCACCCTAAGATGAAAATCTGCCACCATATACCTATAGGTGTGTTCCGGCAGTTGCACTTGAGAGCCGGACCCACGACAGGTTTGCATGTTCACCAGCTTGCGCCACATCGTCACTAAACATCAGGTGAGATTGTAGCCATAACACTAAACCTAGACAGACACTATAAAAAAAAATGTTCTTATTAGTACTACTTCAATTCAGCCTTTGAACACTTAAAATGATCTGATTTACATATAATTATATTACAGTAATGGTAAGTATATACGAAGTAATACTTAAAATAAAACAAAAAAGGAAAGTAGACTTCATTAATTTATATATGCAAGGAATGGTTAAATTACTATTATAAAAAATTACAATCTGCCGGCCTCGAAATGATTATCACCCACGGAAATTAGAAAACCTACAACACCTTACCATTTGTAAGGATGACGTATGCCTGAAGACTTTTAACAACATTTTGTAGAACACAAAAAAATTAATTAAATCTGTACGGATTTTCCTAACTTTATTTACTTCTACGTGGAATTATTTCTTCACACCTTATGACGTCATAATATAATTACTGTACCAAATTGATCACTAACTTTTCCCATTGTTTGTTTTCTGTCCAATTCGTATCGCCGGTATCGAATAACCGCGCTAATATTTGCTACGTGCAAGGAACTCGTACAGTTTTATTACCGCATTATGTACATTGTACATACATTGTATACAATATCATATATTACATTTGACATTTATTCGGCTCTTATTTACACAGTCACGGTTGCGGATAGTTTACATCAATTGTCGAATTGGGCTATTTTATGGGTAAACAATAATTGCACGATTTCTTTGCTGTGTTTGTTATATGAACCTGTAGACTGACAATATGAATAATTCGAATATGGTACAGAACGTGGAGGTTGCGTTGAATCATACTCAGAGTCTCGTTCCAAAATCGTTATACTTTACAGCAGAGCTTCCCCTTACTATAACCTGCGCATAGACTAGACTCGACTCGAGTGTCGCTTCGACTGAACTGAACGCATCGCACTTATATAGTAATCCGTTTAAACTACTCTCCATCTCATTAATTTAAAGTATGTAGCATTATTATGTTTCCATATTAATAAGCAGCAAACGTAGTGCGTAACAGATATTAAACAAAAGTATAAAAGAAGACGAGTAAAAGTAAGACATCAAAACTAGAATGCTTTGGCAAGATAGTTGGATTCTCAACAGTCTCCTACTGTTTTTTCATACGTATCAGTACCTAATATATTAATTGTCGGTAAATTATTTTCAACTAATTATCAAACCAGTTGAACTACCATTCATTTATTGATAAACCTATGAGTTTCATTCTGGACCCTGTCATTAATTTCTTTGAGTCTTTATTACTAGGGATGTTACCAGTAACAAATTTCAGTTCTGGATATCTTAATAGTATTTTATCGGTTTCCATTGTAGTTATAAAATAATTTCAAATAATCACAATTGCAATCATAGGTAATTAAAATTTTCAAAGAATTATGTTTAGAAGAGAAATAGGTATTATTTGAAGTTTTGTATACGTAAATAAAAATTATATTTTTTGTAAATTATTATTTATACTTTATATCGATTTGAAGCAACGATAGCTCAGTGGTAATATGTACGACTTTGCGTCAAGGGACGTGAGTTCGAATCCAACTACCAACAATGAGCTTGAGCTTTCGATGAAGGAAAACATCGTGAGGAAACCATAGCATGGTGGTAGGGTTTTTTCTGATGCCCGCTCGGCTATTTATCACCCTCAAGTGAAAATCTACCGCCAAATACCAATAGGTATGTTCCAGCAGTTGCGCTTGAAAGCCAGTTCCATCCTAAGGTTTTTATTTACTTCGTCCCTATTCGAAATTAATTCGTATTTCGGATATACGATAATTTTGGTAACTTCATAGATTTTCTTCACACCTCTAATCTACTGTTGGATTCACCTCTAAGAATAAATGAGATAAAAAGCCTGATCTATCTATATTTATACTAATATTATAAATGCGAAAATGAGTTTGTTTGTTTCACACCTAAATTGATTATGATGTATTTTCGTGTAGAGAACAGCGATAGGCTACTTTTTCTCACGAAAAACATGTTGGAAGTGGGGTAAAGAGAGGAATAAACTTTGTATGAAACTTTATATTGCGTCATCCGATTTGTTTAACAAAATCAATATTAACGCAAGCCAAGCCGCAGGTAAAATCTAGTTTTAAATAATTACGCAAAAATATTTAAATTGCGTAGCTGCAAAGAATGTCTTAAACGAATTTCCAATGAGTGTTCATTCTAAAGTTAATAATTGCCTTGTTTAGGTTGAAATTGAAAAACTCCCGTATTTATTTCATTTAAAAAGTTTCTAACTACGATTTTCGCCGGTATATTTATCCACAGAAATACTTGTTTACGTGAAATAGTAAAACAAGCTTTTAAATTCGGCTAAATTCTCAGCACTCTATCTAACTGGCGAAGTATATTAATTTGGAATATTAATTTTAGTGCTTTGGATATAGTAAAACTATTGTGTTTAATACAAGTACAAATATTGCTACGTAATATCTTGTCTTCACAAATTAGTGTTTTGTTTCAATTTTAGCCAATAGTGTTTGTAATTAAAGTTAGCCTAATACATGTACGCGAGCCTGACATATTCATTAGTACTTATCGAGGTTCCCATCTGTATCTTCTAACCTCGGATAAATATATACCAGCACTGATCCTAACCAAACAGTTTCCCGTAATTAACTGTACTAAAACACTTCTTTATAAATAATATTATTAATTAAAGTGGATAATAAGAACCGAATAATTTTAGATTGTAGATATATCTGTAGTGCACATCGTAATATGGTTCTAAAAATTTAAATAACTATAGTCTATTTCTGCAATTAAATAAAATGTATACCAGTAATTTTTAATGAAATATATGCAGTATGATATAAAGTTAAAATTAAATTAAACTATAATGGTAACCAGAAAGACATAATAATAGTGCTACTTGCAGCAAGTGCTACAAGCACCGAAATATAGAAATATACTCAACTAAGTATGATGGTTCTTAAGCCAGCACCATCAGATAGAGTTCATAATACATAGTAGAAAACAAAGTATATACTACTCTTAATGATATTCAAAAACATTGACCAGAAGGTACAACAACGACACGATTTTTAAATCGTACCAAAACTTAATTGCCAGTAATACCATATAAAATATTTTTATGTCGAGTTTTAGGCTGAATTATTATAAATTTATTTCACTTTGTCGTATGTGATGTTATTTTATACTGTTAATTTTATGTATTGAACATACGTGTTTTAATTATTAATATTAATCATTATAAATTTATTTTACTTTGTTGTATGTGATGTCATTTTATACCGTAAATTTTGCGTATTGAACATACATGTTTTAATTATAAATATTAACAGGAGACGTACATAGTTTCATCTAAATAATCCATAAATAGTTTAAATAACAAGAGAACCAACATTTTGGTAGTCATGATGATTAATAAAATAAGTTAGGCTTAAAAAATATAAATTCATTGTCCTTAACAATTAGGTAACAAAAAAAAGTTAACCAGTGAATAAAATACTTTTGGTAAAACTTTTGTCGAGAGTTTCAACAACTTTGGTCTTGACACTAAGGGTTTTATGGTGTATTTTAAACATCAATAGTCTTATCTCATGCTTCATACGAATATTTTACAGTATCAAAATTATATCTGTACATATAAAATTTCATGTCACGTTGTTTGTCCGCGGTGAACTCCTAAATTACTGAACCGATTATCATCAAATTTTGCACATTGTGTGCAGTTTGATTTAACTTGATAGATAGGATACTTTTTATCTCGATAAGCAATCATAACGCGATACATGACGCTCTAGTCGATGTGAGTGATTACTAGAAAAGGCAGAACAAGGTCTGCCAGATCAGCTAGTTAAAATATATAAATAAAATAAGTTATTGGCACAGTTTCGAGATTATGACAAAAATAACAAGAATTTCCGGCATTGACACATAATTTATCAAAAATTATGATGTCATCTGACGCACGAACATAAACAGCTAATCTATTATCAAAATCAGTGCAATATAACTGGAGGTGCTTTATGATCAGGGATTTTTAATGCGACATAAACCGTTCCACGCGCGCCCACATCACATGTTATTATTTATCACATAAAATCCCTGACGCAAAACAAGTAACACGTTTCGCCTCTTTGACGGGGGCATAAAAACGGCTTTTTATACGATAAACGGTATAACTGTGCTGATTCGTTTTTGATTGTGCCAGTACGAAGTAATGCGGTCTACTTTATCATCGTAAAACCGTTTTGATGTAAGCCGTGACGGACTCGATGGCCATCCTCCAGAAAGGTTTAAAGGTGCGATCTTATTATGGATAATCGACTCCCTTCGTGATCTGTTTTGTATATTCACACTTTGCATCATAGTTTGCAAAATAGAACCAACACTCAATGAAAAAAAAGTTAACCATCTCGGGACACCCTACAGATGTGAAACATTTTAGTTTGTATTAGAATTTACATAAATTAATAATTTTTTTTTTTTTTTTGCAAAATACTAATAGTATGTAGTTTATATAAAGAACAATGCGCACGTAGACGAGAGAATCGAGAGAAGTGACGTAGAAGGAACATGACGACATTTACGAATGTCTTGCCGTTTGGCATAACTGCAGATAGGTTCATTTTACCTATTCGAAAGAAGTCATGTTTTTTTTTGTAGTGGTACGGGAAAGTAGATGACATAGTTGGTGATAGTACACTGTACAATCTAAAAACAACCATGATCACTTAAAGACCAATTATCTATCGAAGTTACCACCCTTATACCAACTTGAAAGTCTAGTAGTAATTTTACATACACTGGCTACTTCTGAAAGATGACATCTGTAAGAGAGTTTCTGTGTTAGGTTTATGACAACTCTACTACCTTCCGAAATAAGTAAAATACTTTCTCGTTTTGTGTTATATAATCATTTTGAAGCGACGATAGCTCAGTTGGTAGTGTTTACAGTCGCCGTGTCAATGGATGTGAATTCGAATCTCTGTAGTGAGCTTGAGCTTTCGCTGAAGGAAAACATCGTGATGAATCCGTTGTATAATGATAGGGCTTTTTCTAATCTCACTTGGTTAGTAAGTAACGATGTGGGCCAAGCGATGGTCATGCTAAGCCTAGTAGAGAGACTAGCTCCCAAGTGTAACTGCCAGAATACACTTATAGGTATTTAGCGGCAGATTTTCAACTTGAAGGTGGTGGATAGCAAAATATGCATTAGAAAAAGCTCTACCACCATGCTAATGTCACTTCACGATGTTTTCCTTCAGCGAAAACTCAAACTCATTGCACGCTAAGCTATCATAGCTTTAAAATAAAATCAAATAAATAAAATATCAGTAATAGAATCGTTATCGATAAATAGAGGGTGAAATGAATTGCAGACGTCCGAGACAACTCTACGTGATGGGCTGAGGAACAATTTCATTTTAAGCTGAGATAAATTAAATTTACCGACGGTGCCGTTCGCTAAATAAATTGTTAACTCCAAACAGTTTTCAGAAAATTCTTGATCTGTTTTCCGTCAACAGATTACTTGATAACTAAATTGACTGGTTTACACATTTAACTGTTGTAAGTTTTATTATAAAACTTTAATATCTGTTTCTTTTTTAGATTGTAACTTCTATTTTTATTTAGCATTGTAGTTATCTCACCTGATGTTAAGTGACGATGTGACCTAAGACAGTGGGCACGCTGAGTCTAGTGGGGGAATTGGCTTTCAAGTGGAACTCCCAGAATACGCCTATATAGGTATTTGGTGGCAGATTTTCAACTTAAAGGTGGTAGTTAATCAGTTGGTCAATTAGAAATAGCCCTGCCACCATGATATTGTAGGCAATTTTGATACCTAGTTGTTACAAGATGGTAATAATTGTTAATAATACCTTAGAGTTTTCTTTGATTATTTGGTATATAGATCTAAGCAAATAATATTGTACTAAAATATATGGTTTAGACTCTTGAAATATTCACCCATAGAAACATACGTCATAATATCTTAATTACGTAATAAAAAAACTTACAATTAAATAAAGTAAAATTAAAAATGATATGTAGGTAACGTATGTTTATTTATTTGGATTTCCCTTTTTTGTAAATTATATGTCACAGTTTGTGGTAAAACTAATTATATAAAACCATTAAATATATTTTTAATACAACAATGTTTTCAATTATTTAAAATAAAATGTGATAACTTTACAGAACAAAGCATAATGCATACTTTTGCAATAAATACTTAATTCAGTGCGATACTGAATTTCTAAATTTACTTTCTATGAACTAATAAAAATGCAAAAGATAATATTTTTGAACATTATACATAAATTGAATTTTTATTTGTCTAATAATTAATTAATCCGAATAAAAGTTAGTTGCGTAGAGAAGTTGCGTTTAATATATACATCTATATGTATAAAAAAATAAAAGCATCTACAAATAAATAAAAGTGAAGTGTCTGTTTGTAATGTCAACATAACAGCTTTTTACTAAATGCATATGAAAGTGTGTACGGTACATATAAAAAAATATATATATTTTTGTCTGTCTGGCTTTCTGTCTGTCTGTCTGTTTATTCCGACTAATCTCTAACCTGGGCCGAATCCGACGGGACTTTCGCTGGTAGACAGCTGATGGTTTAACTGAACTAAATATGATAACTAAGACTACTGTTATTTTAGAAAAAAAATAGGGTACACCGAAAAAAAAATGTGAAGTCGCGGGCACAGCTTGTTACTAATACAATATTGCAATATTTTCGTAAAATTGCCGATATCATTATAATAATATTATACAATAATATCTCCAAGTCGACTGCCTTTCTTTTCCAGTAATATAAAGATAACTGTGTATTTACTTTCTTCCTTTTTCGATTAGCGCTTTATTGTTTGCACGGCGTTATTAAATTTCTCTTCGTTCTTCCGCAGTATAACCACGAGCAGAGATTACACGAGATTTATTGTTGAATTTATTATAACTGCTCTAGATTATTTCATTTACATTTTTTTATATTCTTTATAGAAACAATCTCAGCCAATGTTAGATGACGATATGGCCTAAGATGGTAGACTCGCTAAACCTATAAGCGTAAAAATAAAAGAAAGAACTATATAGAAATTAAAAAAATGACGTTATTTTTATTTTTGATAGAGGTAGTGTGACCATTACATCACCTGGTGTTTTCACATGGCTCGACGTGTAGTACGGTAACTGATTGTCCAATGTAGCTGCCGGGATATATCAATAAATACTTGGCTACAGGTTTTCAACTTAAGAACGAGAATTTATCCAGGATTACAATTGAAAATACCCCACTACCGGGCTATGGTGTGATGTTTTCTTTATTGAAAATTCAAGTTATTTGTAGAGTAATTAAAACTCATGTTGATTAACTCGGTGTCCGTATAAGCTAAGAATGAGCTATTAGTTCCTTATTTATTTATCAATTTGCATGGTAGCATGGCTTTTTCTAATATCCACCTGGCTAGCTACCCCACACAAATTGAAAATTTGCAACCGAATACCTAATAGGTGTGTTCCAGCATTTGCACTTGAGAGCCAGTTTCTCCACTAGATTTAGCGTGCCCACCATCTTGGGCCATATTGTCACTTAATATCACGTAAGATAGTCGTTATAAAGCTAAACGTAATGATAAAAAAAATCAATTTTAAAAAGGACACGGTTATTTCAAAACTGTAAAAGGTTATCCTGGAATTATCATATTTTAATACCTTGTACCTTCAACAGTATTAATTTTTCATTTTATTAAATTTGTATACAATTTCCAGTATAAGCTTCAGTGAAACAAACGTGATTACGTATCGTTATTATTACCTACTCTGTTTTTTCTGGAAAAAAAAAAACAAAATTGTTAGTTAACTTAGACTTCTTTGCGGTTTTGTTTTGCGGTGTTCCATAATGTTTTGCTTTAATTTCTATCTAATTACTTTCCACTATATAACTACACATAACAATAAATTCAGTCTGATTGATGAGGTATCTACTCGTTTAAAAAATATCAGACACAACAAATTATGTTCATTTCTTTTGAGTCATTTATGCAGTACGTCCGTTAACATCGCAACTCTTAGGTTTTTATATAAGCCCGTCTAAGTGACTGTAAGTAGGCCCAGTTTAACCCAAAACGATGACCATCCAGATCTCGGTAATCCAATGCAATACTCTCAGTAGTTGAATAACCGGTTAATCTTTAAAGACGAAATACCAAAAGGGGTTCAAAGTCTTAAAAAACTGTCTTACTATCAAAAACATCTTGTATTACTATTCATTACTCGGGACAGTAATTGTTAATTTACTTCTTCAAATTTTAAAGTCACACATGGTGTCTCGTAGCTAAAAACTCAATATAATGAACAAAGTTTTAAAAAGACTATGTTAATTATGACTTGCATAAGAATAAAACACTAATACTGCTTGTATAAAACTTATCGATATTATACTTAAAAGTTTTTTACTGGAACTTTGATAAATTATAATTAAGATGACAATTACAAAGAGAATGAATACCCCAGTTGATACACATTAAGCTTTAACTGCTCCTTGGAAGACAATTTCTCTTAATTCTCTCATTAATACTCGAGTCACGTTCTCAATAATGTCTAAGTGTCATTTAATAAATACAGCTTTGAGGAAATGTAAATATATCAAGATTTCCGTCAGATATTCTGATACTTACTGCAGCGCTTCGCCAACATAAAAGAGATTTCTGAAATGAATTATAATGAAATTTCAGAATGACAAAACAAAATTTCGTTACTTTGATATAAGATAAGACCTCTGTAAGCCATTCTGAAAAAGGTAACATACATAAAGCCAATTGATTTAATTAAATTAGCAATAAATTCACACCAAATAATCATAAACCGGTTCTATAACGTGTAAAAATATTATATTATATAGAACAGGATACAACGAATGTGTTTTATGGGTTTTCGAAATATAAATGAATATTTATTCTCAACTCTGTTGTACCTGTTACATAAAATTGTACGAAGCGCGGTTATAAATTATAAAAAAGCGTGTTTTTTTTAATAGCTATAATATTTTTCACCGGGAAAACGCATCGTAAAATGCTGCGTCCCGTTTCGTTCCCTAGTTACAGTTTCAATTATTTTTTAATATCGGAAAATTGCTTCCCTCCGCCACGGAGACGTCCGTAGCCGGGATTGTATTCAATCTACTGTATCAGCATCACTTTACTCAGTGTCAAATATTGTAAAACGAATCGAATTGTTGCGACCGCGGTAGTTTCAACCTTATAATATCAAAACATCTACTTTTAACGAATTGCGAAAGAAGTAAGTAAATGTTATTTATTAAAGCGACACAATAAATTTACAGCAGTCTACTTAATGTTGAGCACGGTATAGTACAAAAACAGTGGTATTTCGCAAGAACATATCAAAAACGAAGATGGCTAAACTTAAACGATTAACCTGAGATATCAGTGAAAGGAAACAACGTAATGAAATAACATAAATAGCGGTAAGGCTTTTCTCCCCTCGCTAGCTTTCGGCCTCAGATTCAAGATCTGCTACCAAATGACTACAGGTGTGTTTCGCTAATTACACTTGAGAGTCAGAACCTCCACTAGGCTTAGCGTGTTCACTATCTTGGGCCACAACGTCACCTATACTCAGGTGATATTGTAGCCATAACGCTAAACCAATAAAGAATAAAAAAGCTAATTTATTCTGAAAATGAAGAGCATGAACCGTGTGACAACTGCGTAATGAAATATGATTATTTGTCTCGTTATCGATCCAGCTCACATAACTCTTAAATATTATACGTGTACAACCTTTGACGTCAAAACGCATACCTACGCGTGTATCAAAATAAACACAACAACAAAAGTTGTAATTTTAGTAATACGATCTGATTCTATGTATAATTGTAATTGTAAATGTAAGTTTTAATTGTAATATTTTATTAAGAGTCTGAGGAAACAATAGAACCTCTTATACTACAATTTTTATGTATAAACTGTTACAAATGATATTTTATTGATATTATTAATTATTCTTTATATGTAATTATAAAATCTACATGTTTGATATAAAAAATCGCGTGACTCTCCCTTCTGAGATGATATTTAGCGAAAAACGTTAAGTCTGCATTGACAGAAGTGAACAACCTTTCAGGTACATCGAACTAGGTCGATGAGACCTTTATGGGCCGTAAAAAAGGGATTGCTTCATTAAAGGGATGGACGAGGCTATGAGCCCTTACTGTGTTCTAACGATTAAAGTTACATTTTTCTTATGTATAATTTTGAAAATCCTCCTTAGCCTATAAGCGATACTTATATATACATGTTGAAACTCGCTAATAGACCTTAGTATTTTTTTATAAATAACAGTAGGATTCTAAGTCTTATAAGAAAACAAATTTCTATAATTTTGTGTACAGAAATAACATACAGTGGATCGTCATACTGACAATTTATGTATTCAGGATTTCTATAAAAAAGTTAGTATAATTACATTCAGGTGATGGATTTACATATACTCTGTAATAGCAAATGACAAGATACAGCCTCTTTAGCATCTCTGCGCTGGTTACCATTTCGATTAAGTGCCTTCTCCGCTCACCATAAAGTCTGATAAAGCTGGAAAATTTCATGAGGTCAACAAAACTAGTCAATTCGAGTAAAAGTTTGCGATAATTACATCATATTCAATGTATTATAGATACTAAAATATTTATACTAAATATTGCAATACTTTAAAATGTATGTAATGTTG
The DNA here is from genome assembly GCA_039707435.1 of Actias luna. Classification (NCBI taxonomy): domain Eukaryota; kingdom Metazoa; phylum Arthropoda; class Insecta; order Lepidoptera; family Saturniidae; genus Actias; species Actias luna. The sequence goes on along the minus strand of JAZHAC010000006.1, from coordinate 5,484,776 downwards.
TATCGCTTAGAAGGCGCTCGAGTGAGAATATGAAAAGAAACTAGTCGAGCAAGTGACCGCACTCAAATATGTTTGACGGGATTTTTGCTGAACCACGAAGTTCCACCCATTGAACTGGAAAACCTTTGAACTGGAATTTAAGACAATTTTGTGTTAGTTTTTCTTACTTAGTGAAAGTTTATTGCTAGTACAAATTATGAGTTTATTTCAATTATATCACAGATAATATTTTATTTCATGCATGTACATATAAAACAATATTCATATCAAAAGTGCGCTTTTTAATGTACATAAACTAAAATAAAAATGGTACTAGTATATGTATTAGATCATATAGCTAGTTGCTACGTTCTATGTATATATGCCTTTTATAGCCTGTCTGAGCTAACGAGAAGAGACTCGTAAATAGATTTTAACTAGGTTGAAAAAATGTGGTAAGGAACTGTATTAGGCTGTCGAGACCATCATATGATAAACCGGCCACAATTACATAACTTTTTTATTTTTTGTTACGTTTCGAGATCAGGCTGTGTTCATATATATAACCAGCCGTTCATTGATTGGCGAGCTCCCGGAAGTCAACATTGTTTTAGGATTGCATTGTGATTACCACCAGGCAAAGTACAAAAGTATTTCTCTCTTGTTATAATTCTACAACATTCTATAAATCATAATAGCTTTTTTCATATATTTAAAGCTCGTTCCTTTGTAGGACACTTATATTATAACTTATCATTTTCCCTTATAAACATTTTCAAAAATTATCATAGCTTTGAAGTGGGAGATCTATTTGTATAATGTTTTTCTGATATTTATAACACGTGTCTACCTCAACCATTGATTGCAGGGTTATTTTCTCAGTCGCCATAGTAACGTTCTATAAGAACACCTACGTTTATTTGGATAAAAACACACAATGGCGTCTCTTATTTTAGATTAAAGAGAAATTCTCATGACGTAAATGTCTCAATCCATAATTTGCGTTGGTTTGATATTATAGTCGAAAGACTGATATAGACTAAATTGAACATTTTATTTCTGCTGCTTTGTTTGGATATTCGTGTATTTTGCAAAGGTAATTTTTGTTATTATATAATTTTAGGTCCAATGGGTGGGGTTGTTCTAAGGTTTCTACAGGAGAATTCCCTACCAAATGTCACATATATGTATTCGATGCTTTAACATGAATATCTATTTTTTAATATTTGTATCTATAACTTTTATAAAACTATAATATTTTTGTATTAATGCATAAAAGAAAAATGTATACCCCTTTTAAAGCACGTGGTATGGATTGAGGAGTTCGCATTTCGGGAACGTTACAGTTTACGTACATAGTGAAATAGTATAAAAAGCTTACATTTGGAGATAATATGTTCTACAAATACATTAAATATACTGCCGATGTCAAATATCACAGTAGTCTGTAGTCAAACATCAGCCAGAGTTGACATTATTTGTTTTTTTTATTAAATATTGCTAATTACTCACCGCATTCAAAAAATACATAGAACCATTGTAGAGGTATATAGTTAATTTGACAAAAGACCCTTAATAACGTTAAAACTTTTTTTTTTATTATAGTCGATTTTGACCATTGGACTGATGGTTAGTAAAAATAATTAAGTTCTTAAACATTATGAACACATTCATGACAATTAACAAAAAACCCAGAATAAATCATTATTCAACTTAACCCACATTTACATTTCCGCTGTTCATATATCCGTACAATTTTTATCATAAACATAGCGACAGTGACAAAAGATGAGGGATTTATGTCTATTACGAAAAGGACAGGATTCGGACATGGCATTACTGTGTCATGTTACAATAAAGCCGTGGCGAGTTTTCAAATAAAAATACTAAAGAATGACGTAGTATATATTTACTCACGTCATAACAGTATTTGGATAATTATATAATAGAATACAAATAGAAAACATATACTTTTTTGTTTAAATTCTGATACTGAAATATAACACTTGTATTCATCATACTTGACACTGGCGAAATTGTGTCCAAAACGAAGAAGACGTTAAAAAGTATTCATTAAAAAATACAATGACTGTTACTGTGTTCTCGCGCATCATAAATCAGATCTGGCATAACAACAGCAGGAATTATGAAAATGTTTATGTTAATTTAAGAATATAGAGTACCAGCAACTCGTAAATGTGTATATATGGGGTCATTCAGGTATTTCGTAAGCACCAAAAAGGGGTATGCACCAAAAAGGGGTAGGGTATAGGTGGGTTCCAGCTAGGGTAGGGTAAAGTATTGTACGTTATTTCAGGTAATTGTACTCTATACTTTATGAGAACAATAAAGTAGAAAGTAATTTATTTCGCATGATTTGATTTCCTTGGGATTTTGAAATGTTTAGTCGTATTTTTTCGTTAAACGAAATTTAGCGATTAGTGCTGAATCCATGTCGGTACTCGCCAGCGTTACATCACTCTCGTTTTTAACAATTGTTAAACGCAACCTAACTCATATTTCAACAATATCAGTGTCACTGTCACAATTTCTTGTTTGTTTTATGCGAAGTGGTTTGATTGCAATAAGAATACGATTTCAAGTTTTATAGATTTCTGCTATAACCAAGATGTTGTGCAACTGTTTAGTAAAGATACTCATTCAATACAAACTGAAAAATACAATAAAAAAATATTAGCAAACATAATAATTAAGAAAAATAAATTGTATTTAAGTTTTATACTATGTACATCTTTTCTTTCCTATAATAGCCAACGTACTTTAACTGCAAAAAAAGGTGACAACCTAAGTTCCAGCAGTTGCACTTGAGAATCGGTTACTCCACTCGACTTAGTGTCCACCATCTTAAGTGGCACCGTCACTTAACATTAGGTTTGGTGGGGCAATAACGTTAATCCTATGTATATATACATTTTTAAAAAAGCTAGGCTTGAACGCGGTTCGAATTGCAAATTCGAACCTGTGTCGCCCTAGCAAGGTGACAGATGGTCGTGCAGTTTTAGTGGGTATTAACGGCGATTAGCGCCGGACGAATCCCATATAATCTTTCCAGTTTTCCCCACTGGGAGAATGCACACTACATGCATTTCCCCACGATAAAAAAAGGCTTAACGCGTTGCACATATTCATTAAGCACCATGTTTAAAAATTGACCTAATAAATAATTATAAAAAATATTTCTTAAACATTCCCCAGTTTGCAATCCAATTTCATTATTCTAATAATATTGTATGTAATGAAAAAAGTAAGTTATAAAACAAAGAAATACTGTTTATTTAATTCTTAAGACAAGATAAAAGTGTGCGTAAACTTTACAACTCACCACAATGGACCACTGAAGGCGAAATTCTAACCGATGTTTTAATTAATGAAAATTTGTGGATTCTCGCTCAGTGATGAACTGTTGCAATCATAGTAATGAATTCCCCATTGCGTCTTTAACACTTAACAAATTAATTGTAAGAAATCTTGTCGATTTTAATTATAAAGGATAATAAAGTAGCAACTTTTGGAATTGGAATATTCACAGTAAAGTATTGCTTTTCCTTAATATTTAACTAGGTACATATTGTTAAAGATTAAAAGTTTTTGTCTCGAAAGTAACATGGGAAACAGTGCTCATGTAATTTAGAAAATTGTTCTCATGACAAATTAAATTTTCTTACGTTTAATAATTATATATATTAACATATAACTATATATATTTATTATATAACTATATACATTTCTTTCAATCTATATTATATATTACTGGATATTGAAAGCAGTAGGAATAGAAGCAAATGTAGAAAAGAAGGTCCTGGTTAGGGGCTACGATTACCTTTCTTTTAATTCTCAAACAAAATGCGATTAACTAATATTTAAGCTTATATGATGTTAAATACATAATTGCAACAAAAATTTTAAAACGAGTTTTTATCAATACTGCTCATGATACGTAACTGAATAATAAATAATTATAAACTTAAATATCAACTGTGATTCCATCTAATTTAGTTTTTAATAATTAATACGTTATATACTGTGGCAAATTAACCTTATTAAAACAGTTTAATAACACTTTTGTCGTAAGTAAATATTGCGATAAAATTAGTTAGAAATATAATATAAGGTTATTATTGCGCATTGTAATACCATTCCGGATGTACAAGATTAGCACATTCTTATCATAGTTGCGTATGTGTTTCCTGCATTCCACATGTTACTATTGAATTGTTCTGAAATTCAACCGCATTATCTGAGCGAACCAAAACTATATTATAGGTAATGTAGTATTATTTTGTTTTAATTAATCTTTAATTATTTATATTTTTATTGTATACAATCAATTGATTAATTTATTTATAATTAAATGATTTTATAAATTAAGCTAATATGAAATATCGTTTTTCACACATTTGGGTTAAACAGGTAAAAGACTTGGTTATACTTAAATAAACAATCTTTACTGGAACTCAATTTACCATTTGAGTGCTATCTCGATGGTTAATTAGTAGTTAAAGAAAATAGTGAAAACTTAGGATTTGCAACTAATTTTCATATGTAGCTGCCAAAGTATGTCAATAGGTATTAGGTACTTAAAACTTAAAGAAGTTATCTAACTAAAGAACTGTAAACAATAGTTATCTAAAAAAATAAATACATTAAAAAGTCATACCAATTATATATATAACTAACTGGTGCTGCCGACTTCGCTCGCGTATTTCCCATAAACGGCACGTGACCGTAAAATTATATAGTTTTTTTTAAAAAGGGTGACATAATTAGGAGAAAAAATAGGAAGCAGAGTAGTAGTAATAATGTAAATTGTGTGCCTACACACTATTCCACATCATTAACACTAAAAGATTAGAAACGAAAAATATGGGGCGCATGTATTGCGTGTGCATGAAATTTTGTTATAATTTGCTCATCTGTCAGTATTGAAATACATTCATCCGTCTTATTTTACCTCCACCTTTTCGTTTTTATTCTTCTTTTTTTTTTAATTGTCATGCACTGTTATCCATTTCTAAGTTATGGTCCGAATTTCAAGTATCTAGCTCAGAAGTTAGTTTAAAATCAATCAAAAAAATTTCACCGTACAAACATACAACAATGCGAGTTAATAAAAACATGCTAACATGTCGACTACTTTTTATAAATATGTAACTAAGAATATATAGTTACACCGTAAATAATATCTCGAATATGTATTATATATTCGAAATAATATTTACAACATAAAAATTGTGTTGGTACGTGACATCTGACGTGAACTTTAAAAAGAAACACAATTTCGAGAACGACATCAAACAATATATTGCTTTCACGCCTCTCCCAGTTAAAGCGCTTTTCGGAGCGATGTGATGTATAATTAGACGTTTGATATACAATAGAAATGTTCTGCTTGGATTTAAACGAAATAATAAAATATCAAAGCCTGTGTTCATGTTTTACATAATATATATTCTACTAGCAACCAACCTGTCCCGGCTACGCTAGGATAATTGTGTCAATTATAAAAGAAGAGATGATGGCCTAGTTAGTATACGTGTGTTCCTGCAGTTGCACTTGAGAGCCAGTCTTTCCACAAGGCTTAGTGTGTCTACCATCTTGAGGCACTTAATCACTTAACATTAGGTGAAATTTATAGCGTATAAATTTTATAGCGTTGTCGCAGCTTATAAATCATTTTAAAGGAATGCTTCGGTAATACATCATTTTTGTATCTCTTTATTGGAACACGCGGCACAGTGTGCATGATATTTTCTGATTTCTTCAATATTCATTGTCATATTTCAGAGAATTTACAAAATACTTAATCATACATTAATACATCTAAACCTTCCTTGCAAATGACTCTATCAATTGGTGAAAACCGTATAAATACTGTTTAATCATTATTGGGTTTATCCTGTTGAGACAAACAGATAGTCGTGGCAAAGGGCCTTTACTCTATATATATATATATATATATATATATTTATAGATAGAAACTGTTTTCATAGATTTTAGTCGTTAGTTCTATAATGTATTCTTATTAAACCAAGAAGTATTTACCAGAAAATAATCTGTAATGTTGGTTTTATAGCCCGTCAGTACGTCAATACCACAAATAGTTTAACATACTTTAAGCATAAAGTCTGTTTTATTATACGAATATAAACATTGCAGTGTGTTACTTTATTAATTAAAGATAAACAAGGGCTCGAGGTACTACTATGAGTGGCCACTGAATAACTCTTTTTAAAGTAAATATCTGCGGGTTGCGGGTAGAAAACAAAAGCTAAACGTACGACTTCGTTCGCGTGGAAGTAAAAATTATTTATTAATTTTGTCCGTTTTGTTTAAGTTTTGCTGTACAGTTTTGTTCCTATTGGCGGTAGCGTAATATTAAATAGTTTAAAGTCTTTCTCAATCAAATACAAACAACAACAAACAACAACAAACAACAAGCAAACTTTTCCGCTTTATAATATTAGTATCCGCAATAAATTCTGATGACTTTTTCAGAATGATGAAAACACTTCTTAACTCTTACTGTACCTCGCCAATTATATTACGCCACGCATATTTGACATCTTCGCATATATGCAAACTCTAGAAGTTTAAATAACTTTGATAATTTCATAATATATAGTACTTAATAATAAATAATAATATAGTAGTTACTCTTTAACTATACCCTAGATTCTGAACTTGGAGTGCTTACTCTCTTAAACGCATTGAATCTCTATTGTTTGAGTAATAAGGCTGGTAATAGATAATACATTTTATTATCAGTAATTAAATCAAATGGTAGATCAGATTTATGTAGTGTGCGCTCTCCTAGGATCATAATGACTGCAAAGGAAGTGCAAAATAAAAACCTGGCAAACGCAAAAATAAATTGAAAGCTTTGCTCTACATATAATTCATACGCTATTAGTAAATTATATATGTATATAGATGCAATTTATTAAAGGTCAATTTTATTTTATATTGGTTTTAATCTGTATCCAAAAGTACTTTGTGATTTAGTCCGACATAAAACAGTGAGTCATAAAATAAAATGTGTAATAAAATATGATTCTTATTGTTTCAGCATATATCTGAAGGACGAGTTCGCTGTGCTCCCTTATCTGGAAGCTGGATTCAACAGGGTAAGTTATGGGTTTTATTATTATAGTTTTACTTATTGCCATAGACATGATGATCTGTTACTTATACGAAATAGAATTTAGAAGCGAAAATGGTTACCTATAAATAAATTATCCAGTACAGTCATTATCATTTTAGTATACCGGTACCACGCAAAAATCATTTATTATAGGTTTTTTATAGCATTATGGCCACAATCTCACCTGATGTTAAGTGACGATGTGTTCAAACCTATGTGACGAAGTCCTAGTGGGAGAACTGGCTCTCAAGTGCAACTGCTGGAACACACTTATAGGTATTTGGCGGCAGATTTTCAACTTCTTGAAGGTGGTAGCTAGCCAGGCGAGCATTAGAAAAAGACATACCACCACGTTGTGGTTTCATCTCTATGTTTTACTTCACCAAAAACTCAGGCTCAGTGCAGGGATTCGACCCCACATCCATTGATGCAGCGTTCATACACACAACCTATTGGGCTATCTTGCTACTAATATAAATTAGTAAAATACATTTTTATTTCATTAAATACAGATTATTCTTGTCATGAATATACTTTAATAAAAATAACCAATATTAACATAAAGAATATAAGATCGATAAAAATTGCCGCCCTCTTAATGCTAGCGCCTTGCTGTCAGAATTTTCATATTCCATTTTACATCAAGGTTTGACGTATAAACATGTTTTAGTTGTTTCTCACTCAATACATCACATGTACGTCTCATTGATGACTTATATCTAAATATATATAAAAACTAGATTTTACGTGCGGCTTCGCTCGCGTTAATATTGATTTTGTCAAACAAATCTGATGACGCATAAAAGGTCCATACAAGGCTTATTCCTCTCTTTACTCCACTTCCTAGTAGTTTTACAAGAAAAAAAGTAGCCTATCTCCGTCTCCAGGTTTTCATCTATCCCTGTACCAAAATACATCATAATCTATTCAGCTTTTGAGGCGTGACATCGTAACAAACAAATTTACTTTCGCATTTATAGTACTTGTATTTAATGCCACTGTATTTCTGGTCTCGACCGATTTTTATGAATATTTTATTTATACTTGGTAGGTATGAAAATAAGTCGTAATGCTTATTTCATACCACTATATTATTACGTTGGTAAATTAAAAGAAGCTAAAGTTAGAAGGTTGTTTAGGATTGACTGAATGTATTCATAATATCACAAAAATATATTGAAATCAGTTAAACCGTTTTTGTGTTTTACCGAGACTCGAACAGTGATTGTAGGTGATACAAAGTTCAACGGGTCAGCTAGTTAAGCTATAAATGTTAATTAACAACTGGTGTCATGTAGAAAGCCGTGAGGTACAAACGTTAACTAATTCAGCGGACTGGGAAATTCAAATTACCGTTGTGTATATGAAATGAAACCGTTTATGTAAATGCCAGCACTTACCCCGTGCGAGAACATTGAAGAGGCCCACTAATACACGTAATAAAAGACCTTGTAATGCATTCGTTATGTAAATTTATGTGACATAAATTACACATCCGTACCTTTGTAAGGACAGAGTATTAAATAAATTTATTAAGTAACATTATAAATCCATACTATCCAAACTAATATTATATATGCAAAAGTGAGTTTGTTTATTTGTTTGTTTGTTACGCTTTCCTGCTTAACCCGCTAGATCGATTATGATGAATTTTTTATAGGGATAGATGAGAAACTGAAGATGACGATAGGCTAGTTTTTCTCGCGAAAACCTTATTGGAATTGAGGTAAAGAGAAGGATACACTTTCAATGAAATTTTTCTTCATCTTCCAATTTATTTGATAAAATCAATATTAACGCGACCGAAGCCGCACGTTAAATCTAGTACCTAATATATAACAATCCTTACCTCATAGTGACGTATATATGACCGACTTTTCTTTGACCTTTGATGTCTGCATAAGAATTTATTTGATACAAATTTAATTTATGTAATATTCAAATTATTTTATGTATATTAGCAAAGTCTGGGACATCAAAGTAGATCCTGAAAGAACACAGTAAATTTAAAAAAATGGACCTGACATCACTGAATTTGATAAGAAAAAACTGCTTTGATATTTATAAAAATAAAATATAATAATTTATTCTATTAAAAATTAATAGCATTATTTAGATTCCAACAAAAAGGAGATAACGCTATTTCAATTAACTTTCAATTGTTATTCTATAAAATATGTACTGTTCAATTTTTATATGTATCAAGTGCAATGTATTAAGGATCTATCTAACACAATAAAACACTGTATTATATTACTGTATTACATTTCGTTTATAAATCTTCATTAAAATTGGAATCAATAAATTCTATCTCGGAATAACCTGATACGCTACTTTTACTTTCACCTATAATTTTGTAAAATTATCCAATTCTTGTTTAGTTATTTTATCTCTTGTTTATACATGTTTTTCACTGAGATGTCATGACAATCCATTTTTTTTCCAATCTTGTGGAATTACACACTCAACGCACACGCTGTCGATTTGTCAATAACTTTGATACAATTACATTCATTATTCAAACAATTTGTGGACAATGTGGACAAGCCGCATGGCAAATTGACGTGTAAATATGGAAATTCTAAAGCAGCTAAGAGTCAGTTTTATAATCATTGAATTCGACACGTACAAGAAGGATTTTTACATTATACGTAATGACGTATAGCATAAATATTCTGTTTGTATTTGATGACCTCAAATGTAACTTTATTCACGATACCTATAGCCGATGTCTATACCCGAGACATGCCAACATTCAGAAACATTACTAACACGACAGATGAGAAGTTTCCCGCAACTGACTCAGGGACCGTTCAAGTACTACGTAACGCAATGAGGGGGCAATCACTAACCTGGACAAACTTCAAGTTTTCCAAAACACATTCATACGCGCAATGGTTCAAGCCCCGCCTTACGCTCGCAACATAGACCTTCATAAATACATGAACCTTCCGTCTATATACGGCTACACGCGTGAAATCACAATTTTTTTTTTTGAAAAAGCCGAATCTCAGTCATATCGCCAAATAGTAGAAGCAGTTAATTACGTTGCAAATCCTCAAGCCGTATGGTTCGCGTGCCGGCCACGTAACTGTTTCACCGATCTCATAGACGAAGTTACTAGGGAAAACGTGCTCTTCCCTGTCGTCTCTTCAAACCGCTCGTATCCGCATTTTAACCGCGTAACGCACGGCGCTTGCTAGGGCAGGGTAGGCTGCGACGGCCTTTAGAAGGGCTATTCCTGTGGCGGAGCTAATCATTTTGTCAACCGCTGGTCTCGCCGCCGAGACCAAACGGTTAGTTTCGCTCTCGCACACCCGTCGCGGTCTCCCTCTGCAGACGCTCGAGTCTAGGTTCGATCCTTCGGAAAGGAGTACTCGAGTGACTCTGCTCGCGCGATACAGTGACACTCTACAACACTGAGGGCACATCATCACACTACATGCCACCCGTGCATACCCACACGTTAAGTACACGGTTCTGTAAGGGACCATCCTGCGGCCCTGCCAATGGATTTTGGCCTTTTTTATTTGTCTTTTTCTATTTCCTTTTCTTCTAACAATTACTGGTTTGACGGTCGCTCACAATGCATATACGACGTCTTTCAAACTACCATGGTCACTACAAGCTCAGCACGGTACAATCTACTATACTGATTTTCTTGGCGCCTCAACCAATACTTTACTTAAAGGCCGACTCCAGTAGGCCAGTCCTTATCGTCTTTATCGCCCCAAAAAGCCCTGCCAAACTGTGAAAGACCTTCCGGTTAACAGCGTATGTCCTTTCGAAAAAAAAAAAACGAACAATGTGTTACGAAACACTGTTTCTTTTAATTTAAATAAATAACTAAGCAATTAAAATTTCCCAAGTTCAAACTTTTCTCGTTTGTTTTATGGAGAATGCCTTGACCACTACAAATCGCATTTCCTAAGATTAAGATAAATAAGTAATTTTATTTTAAGAGTTTATTACTAAAAAAGGTAAAACATAATTATGACTTTTAGGTAAAAATGCTCACTTGGGTGTTACGTAACGTTTGAGGAGGGAGAGAGAGGGTACTGAAAAACGTTACGTGGGCGGGAGGAAAGGTCAAAAATCTTCAGAAATTGCGTTACGTAATACTTGAACAGCCTGTGAACAGGTGAAACGTATTAAAATAATAATATATATAGATAATACAAAAAAAATATAATAGAATGTAATTTGTTTTTAACTTTAATTGAATCACAATAATCATAGTAATCTATATTAAAATTGTATATCTGAAAGTGAGTTTGTTTGTTAACGGGCAATTAATTTCCTTATACATATTGAAATATGTTGGCAGTAAACAAAATGATAAAAATATGTATAAATTTTGTTGACTGCACTGTGCACATAGCGATTAAAGCGGTTGCCGCAATACAACCGCCGGGCCGAAGCGCTGTAAGTTCGAATCCCGCACAGGACAATTATTTTTGTGATGATTTTTTTGTTTAATCGTCATAAATTGTGGCAAGGGTTCCCAAAGTACGCGCCGTGGCACCCTGGTGCGCAGAAAGTGAAGATGGGCGCCGTGAAGCAATTCTCTTTACTTTCATATAAATAACAGTTTGGATGCGTAATGTGGATGTTTTAAATTTTGTGCGTGTCTATATAACTAGTATCATTGTACCTATATATTTCGACCAGCTAGATAGGTTAGGACGCCGTGACAAAAAAGTAAACATTTATGTACTCTGCGCACTCATAAAGATTGGCAATCCCTGAATTGTGTTAATAAAATCCTTTACAATAGACAATAGCGAAATTGCCTAAATAGCCAGAGGTTAGAATAAAAAAGAGGACTCGCCTTTCATTGCACCAGTCCGGTCGTCTAAGAGGGCAACACGCCAGGCTGCCCGGACGGGGCCCTACTTACCATCAGGCCGGAGTAACGCAGTACTTGCAAGTTCGAGCCCGCGTCCCCCTAGCAAGGCGACAGATGGTTGTGGAGTTTTAGCGGGTATTCCCGCGGCTAGCGTCGGGCGAGTCCTACATAACCTTCCCAGCCCCCCCCCCAGGTTTGGAAGGTATGCGTAAATACACTTCCCCACGATAAAATAGGCCTATATACCAGCGGGGACCATTAACTGATCAATAGTTTATCGAACGGTCGCCGATATATTTGGTTTGATTCTTGCTTAACATAAAAGACGGTGACGTGAGTTTGCAGTACTATATTATCCTTTATTGTTCAACTTGACGTGCGCCAATCATTCCTCCAGATGACCTTATTCGTTATTCACATATTAGATTTTCACTGTGCATAATTGGCACATTTTATCCTTGTACATACTTTCGTAAAACAACGTTACATAAAACTACATGAACATTAATAACTAGAAAAAGGATAACTATTTGGGATCATTCATTATACAAAGTACTTGTAGATAGATATGCTTACGTAACTGCGTGTTTTAATAACTTTTTTTTAACGATTTCTAACGATGTCATATATTGATGTATATATCTTATGTGTGTGTGAACATATGGTTTTGTATAGTAACAATCGTTTAGGAAACCAATAAAAACCATAAATTATAGGTATTCGGTAAAATGCCCAGTAAAAGTGGTATTCGTTAATAATAACATAGTAGTGGAAAACCCATTTATTGGTGGAACGTTTCTCGCACTTGATTAAATTTTATGGAATGTGCCAAATTGTCACTCATGCATTAGCATTGAATACCACACACGTGTGTAATGTATGACCCATTGACTTACCAAAATACTAGTTATTTTACTTTGTACTTAAACTAGGAATTTCATACATTTGTTTCTTAATTAATAAGTTTTTTATAGTTTATAGGCTTAGCGTTATGACAACAATCTCACCTGATGTTAAGTGATGATGTGGCCCAAGATAGTGGACACGCCAAGGTGTTTGGCTGCAGATTTACAACTTCAGGGTGATAGCTAATCAGGCAGGTATTAGAAAAAGCCGTACGTGTATTGTATGAGATGATTGTCATGTTTATTTGGTACGACAGGCCAGAATGTCCCTTCGGGCCATGTGTTTTTTTTTCGAATTCAAATATAATTCTTCAAATATAAATCTAATACCTAACAAGAACATGTACAAGTATTCATCTACAAAAAAACTTAAAACTAAAAAATAAAAATATTCTTTAAGCACCATATCGGGGCCGCAAAGCAATGTAATCAAAATGCTAGCAGCATTGCCACGTTGTATTACAACACTGATCTTTTGTACTAAGTAATAAGCATTTCGGTTTGTACAAAACGTGGTCCCTCGGACCTCAGGAACCTAGTGTTTCGACTCCAAACGGCTCAAAAATATACATATTATTTATATTCGGACTGAATTGATATTTCGTATAGTAATTTAAAAAATATTTCTTTTTAAACTCACTTCTACACTAACAATTATTTTCACATATACTCAATTTCGGTAGTTTTTGATTGCTTTTAATAATTTCTGATTAGTATATATTTATTACAGGTAATGGTAGAAACGAGCAGTACTACAGCATGGTGCGCGGAAATATTACAATCGCGTGCAGCGGCAGCAACCACACGGTCTCACATCGCCGCCACCGCTGCGCTAGCCGCCGCCGCCGATAGGTGTCGAGATCTTGTCGCTGTCACCGATGATCAACAAAGAATTCTGGTAAATATATCTCTTTAACACTTCTAAGCTTAAATCGGAAAAAATCCCGGTTTATCTATATTATTACTACTCGGTTTCGCTCGCCTTAATACGGATTTTCGTCAAACAAATCGGATGACGCAATAAAAAGTTTCATACAAAGTTTCTTCACCCCACTTATGATATGGGTTTCGCGAGAAAAATAGCATATCACCGTCTGTCTATAGGTTCTCTATTAACTCTATACCAAAAATTCATCATAATAGTTTTAGCGGCTTAGGCATGAAATCGTAACAAACAAATGAACGGAGTTTCGCATTTATAATATCATATAGTAAGGATTTCTATCTGAACAAACCCTCCGTAAAAATTAAAATATATATGTATATTAAGGATGTTACGGAGCTTCGACTCCGGTTCCAAAAGGTCGGAACTTCCGATTGATTTAACACCTCCGACTCCGATTCTGGCTTCGGTACTTTCAATCGAAAGTTATAACGAAGATCGAAACGCATCGAGTGACCGCCACTAAAATATACTTATTTCAAGTTTTAACTTGTTATTCGGGGAATTCCTTCACAGTCGCGGTACCTTTTGTTTTGTTATTTGTGCGTTAGATGAGTATTCGAACATCCACTGAAGTTATAAGTTGTAACAAGTTTTTATTCATATACATTAATGTATTATTCAAAGTATATTTAATTTGAATACAAATTTATTTAAAGACTAAATACAATGCAGCCAAAAAATATATTATATAGAACTATTTTAGGTAAACTGACGCATATACAACATAGTGTAAAATTTGTGAGAAAACTTATTAAAATGAAGAAGGTACAACTACTTCTTTATAAGATCATTTAAAATCGATGAATTCTAAGACTGTATTTAGAAAGATACTGAAAAAAGGACCAACCCTCGACTACAACTCCTCTTCAAGATGCCAAAAAAATAATTACTCTTAAAAACATTTTCATGAGCAATCAAAAATGTGATTTTTGTAATCCTAAATCAATTGTAACAGGTTGATTTATGAAATGATTGCTCTGCAGGTTCTTAAATTTCGTGAAAAGTAACGGATTTCGACGAGTGTTACAATTCCTATAACAATCTCGTATTCTCGTAACAATCACCTATTAATTAAATTATACTTATTTTATTTCTAAATAAGATTTAAATAATTCAAAATAAAAAAATATTTAATAATTATAATTGACATTATACTAGAATATTTTACATTTGATATTAATAAGACCTAATTAAGTTAAATTAAATTACACCTAATTAAATAATTAATAATAGGCTTATCTTATCAGAATATGAAAACTTGATTCCCTAAATCTAGATTTTTAATCGTTGTTTTAATATTTATTATGCCATGAACATGGCAAAAAGCTCTAAAATTTCATTGGAAGAATAATACTCGATGTTACACAATGCAAAAATGTATCTATGGAAATATATACATGGAAAATAAGTAACAATAAATAATTGTAAAACGAATGAATTTTCCTCGCAGCAAATTTTTGCAAAATTGGATTTTTATATACCTAAAACATAGGAAACCTAGTTTAAGTGGTAGTAATAATTATATCGGAATTTCAATAAATCGTCAACAATTATTATTTATAGTTTAATGATTTTGTAAGTGTTATGAAATGAAGTTTATA
This sequence comes from Actias luna, assembly GCA_039707435.1. Lineage (NCBI taxonomy): Eukaryota > Metazoa > Arthropoda > Insecta > Lepidoptera > Saturniidae > Actias > Actias luna. The sequence continues at coordinate 5,469,334 of JAZHAC010000006.1, read as the reverse complement.
TTATAATTTTAGCTCACAAACAAGTCTTGGTGCCGTGTGCTCGGCTGGCGGGTTGATGAGGCACCGAGGCCTCTGGCGGAAGCAGCAGGTGGGGAGGCTTTGCGCCTAGCAACAACTGGCGCGAGGGATTGGGAAGCCCCGGTCACATTGCGTCGTAGAGCAGCTCCTGACCCCATTTTACTACCTTGTCGTGGCGCCACTATTGGATTGACAAGGTCTGTCATTTGTTTGTCATGTGTTCAGGCCAGCGACACACACAGACCGTTTAATTCTTTCAACTACAATAAAACCGGGGACTTATTTATTTTAATCCCACATTTATATTGAAATGTGTACGTTTATTGTAATTTGATTGAAAGGAATCTGTTTAAAAAAGTCAACGTAAGCCTACCATATTCATCACCTGTTCTAACCTACATCCTAAGTAATTTTTAGATGATATTTGTCGTAGGTCGTCAGGCACTCTATTTTAATCTCAGCTTCTATAGAAATTCATTTCAAAAATTGTGGTTATTTAGGACTGAATAGAACGTTTCTTCCCAAGAATAATAATTATATATCTATAACAGGGATTTAAGAAAAACGCAAGTCAATTGAACTCGTAATACAAATTCTATACATTGGATATCCCTCCTAGGATTGCATCTTCGCATTATTGATTTCATGAAATGCTGGCTAGTATTACTTGAACCTTACATGTTAACAATATCTACGGGTCAAAGGGTTAAATTTATTTTGATTACAAAGTTCATTTAACCCTACGAGGTATTCCTTTTAAGTAAATTGCAAGACTTTACATCGATACCTCAAATGATGAAATCTTATGGTTGTCAGAAAGCAAAACATTGCCACCTACTTAATTACTATACAATAATATTTATATATATTATACATATATCTTTATTTTATTACCTTCACTTGTAAATTACATAGCTGATATATAATAGCCGAGAGCGCGGCTTCGGTCGAGTTTGGCTGTAATTTAAGTAACATTATTGTTGTGCTTATTGTAATTATTAAATACATATAAAAGAATGAACAGAAAGAAATTAAGAAGGTTTCTTTCTATGATATTGATGACGTGATAATTGATGATTGTGCCTGGTGGAATACCTGCGGCCTACCTAATATATTCATTATTGTGTTCATATTGTGAATAGCCTTTTCAGAGCTTCGTAGGGAAGGAGAAGGGTTAAATTTGGTAATATTCTAGTGATACCTGTTTTTTTAAGCGTCCATAATAACTTCTTTTTCATCCGGAGGGACTTTGTATGTCACTTGAGTGATGAATAATAAATCCCTTATATCGTGTTCCATATACTCTCTATGGTAAAAAGATAAGTATATACTTAATGTTATAAGCATAGTGACGAAAAAACAGACAACAGTAAAGCATTGCCTAAAAAAGCAATTATTATTAAACTTTTCTATATTAGGCTATAAGATATATCCCGCCAGAGATTAAAAGAATTGCGATAGATGTCCCTGGTCTTTGGCAACACGGGAGTTTGAAGTGTCGCCGTGGTACGTTTTAGTGGGTGTTGGATGATTAGCACCCGATAAATCACCACATGCCTCTCACGCCTTTGGCCTGAGCCCGGGTAATGCGTTTGCACGTTGCGATGAGGAAGTCCGTAAAGACTGGGATTTTAAATATCACGTTAATAAAAAAGACTCTTAAATAAATAAGGATAACTCTATGTTCCAGGATGACATCTCACGTCGTGTTTGTATGTGAACCCACTAATGCAATAGACTGCGAACGAGGCAGAGGCTCTTTGCATTCCATCAGGCGTGGATCCCTTGACGTGCGCTCAGTGGCCTCTGATGGACTACGACGCACATCGCTTGCCAAGTTGCAGGGTTTACCTTTGGAGGCACCCATTACTAAGGTAAGATAAGCATCCCGCCTGAGACTACAAGAAGTGTGCTGTCCCTGATCTCTGGCAACACAGGAGTTTGAAGTGCCGCCGTGTTAGTGTTGCGTGGTTAGCGCCCGATAAGCCACCACATGCTCCTCTCGCCTTAGCCTGAACCCGGGTAATGCCCTTGCGCGTTGCGATGAGAAAGTCCGTAAAGATTGTATTTTAAAACACCATGTTAATAAAAAAATCATATCCTAATGATTATAACTTTATCAGCTTTCTAAATACAAGTCATTTTTCTAGAACTATCTCATTTAATAATTTATTTAATATTATTAAATTAGTCTATAATGTATCCGCCTGAGATATTTACATTAATATGACTCTCAAGTGCAACTGCCTGTACACACCTATAGATATTTGGCGGTAGATTTTCAACTTGAAGGTAGTAGATAGCCAGGCGGGCATTAGAAAAAGCCCTACCATCATGCTATGGTTACATCATCGAACTCACAGCCCTTAACACGGCAAACGTATACCAACTCAGCTATCATCGCTTCATAATGAAAAACATCTACTTTATAGTTATCACTTCCACGCCTATATTTCTTTCTCTTTCTCTCTGTCTGGAGGTATTATACTCTTATGAACACAATATTATATTATAAATATTATAATAATGCATATTATGTTTATATATAACTTAGTTTTCATTCAAGGAAGTTAGTATAGAGCGCCTGATAATAGTAACCTTTATATTATTAATACACGAACATACGCCTCATTAATAACACATGTGATTCTGACTACCGAACGTACTGTATGTGGTCATCTCTTGTGTTGATTTTATTGTGAATTAGCAACAATTTAGTTCGTATAAAAAATCATATGTTTATTAAGCTATTAAATCGTAATTGAAACAATTGTGTATATAATAAGTCGAATAAATTAACTAATTGTGCTTATCTTTGGCTTTAAAAAACGTGATCGTGTTTATACAAATTTATAAGGAAACTTCTGAAATAATATAATTTTATGGTGTAAATGCGTTTCACAACAATGTATTATACGTATCGATATCGAGAGGTGGGTGTTCGACAATGATATAATAATTGAATATATAAGTTCAAAAAGGGCACATCTCTTAAATTTAATATATGTAGATATACATCATACATAATAACGTCAAAATCTAAATATTTTTATATCTTTCATTTGCTAAAGTATTTTTTAAATACTATAACTTACAAAAATAATTTGTTTACGAAAAGTTTTAGAATTCAAACATGTACCCTTTTCGAGATTACATACTAGATTAGTCAATAACTAAATTTAATATGATTTTACGTTTGATTATCGAATAACATGTATCTTAAACAAAACATTAATATTTCAACTAAAATTATTTTATAAATCGTCAAAAGGCTTGAATTTATTAAGTACCTATCTAAATGTACTTTTAGGTGATATCCCTGCTGTCTGCAGCGTTAGAGGGTGCCCCACCATCGACGGTAGCATGCATCGAGAGAGCTGTTGACATGTTGAGAACCTCTGAACTCTATTCACCGCAAATGAGGGATGAACCCAAATTAAGAGTAGAAGATCCCATAGCCACTGATTTAATAGGCGCTTTGCTGTCGGTAAGTTGTTTTTTTTATACTACGTACAATTAATTCGTAATACTTCTACAGAGATTTATTAGTAAAAAATTTCGTGGCTTTAATTACTAAACAAACTCAAAATAATTTAAATAGAGCATTCATTCTTATTGAAATTTTAACAATTAAATAAAAATATTTACGTATCACATGTATAAATTAAGATAAATAATTTTTACGCCATATTTTCTTATACATTACAATTAAGTTTTAGGTATTATATTTTATACAAAACAACTAAAATAAGAAACATGACATTATTTATTTAACTAGAATTTTTAAAGCGTATATTGCTGAAACAGCATGATTTGTAATCTAATTTAATTTATAAAATTATCCTTGCAATTATATTTACATATGTTTATTTATACTAACATTATTGTTTATTTGTTTGTGAACCTGATGCACCGGGGCAGCGGGACCAAGTGAACACAAACCTTTTTTATATGGTAGGAGGTTTGGTATTATCACAATCTGTTTTTTGTTCATTTTCCAAAAAAAAACTTTCATTTCTTTAGTGTGTAGAGGTAATACTTCCATTTAAGTTTGCTGTATGCTCTAATAAAGACTATTATTATTAATATATCACAACTTAAAAATATATACATCTTCTAAATCGTCACCTTGACATTTTTGTCTGATTTTTATTTACTGAATTTATATCCGCTTACGCTATACGAAACAAATATATATTCATACCATATATATGTCGCAGCCAACTAGTTTAATTAGACGTTCAATTAACAGCCTAGCCTCTTTACCTAACAGCGCCGTTAGCCGTGCAACTAGCAATAATAAAGGTGATAAAGAAATAACTTGTAGGAAGAGTATGTCGAGCGGTGAAGTGTTCGCTGTAGTAGAGGTGTTTGCTGAGTTAGGTTAGGTGGTACTTGTGAGATAACAAACAGCGCGAGTCAACCGCAGGAGCGGTCGGCGAGCGCCCTTGTACTTTATACTGTAGACTATTAATTGAATGGCTTATTAAGTTAGTTGGCTGCGACATATATATATATATATATATATGTATATATATATATATATATATATCCATATATATATATATATATGTATATATATATATATATATATATCAATTATCTGAAACAATTGCTTTGAAGTTACAATAACCAAAATATTTCTGCAGTAAATAGTTTTTGCAACTTTCATTTTACTAGAAATATAGAATATTAGATAAACATTTTTTTATATTTAATATGAAACTGTAGAATATAATTTAATTTCTAAGACAATTTAGGTTTTTTTTTTCATTTAAAGATAAAATATCAATCATCTACTACTAATAATAACATGTATCTATAACAGCCTTATTTCTGAACTGTCACTAATTTATAAACGCTTTCTTTATACTATTTTAACACTTGAATAAGAAGAAACTTTTTTAATACTATGTGTGACTAACAGTGAAGTTCATTGTTTTTTGTTTTACTTAGGGTAAATTATGGTTTATTACTAGTATATTGTCATGTTCTATGTAACGTAATTATTTGTACGGTATGCTTTCAGTTTATAAATGTATGTTAATTTAATAAATCTTTCATGGTTACCTTTATCTTTTACATTAAGTAACGACAATAAGTAGTCGTGAATTATCTATTGCTACTCATAAAATTTTTTATTGAGCAATCTTCATACTTTAATTAAAAATATTTTGTTTAACATCGTTCATGATGAATTTGCTCGATACTGGACTGGTCACACAATAATAAACTGACTACATAAAATGGACGCCATTTGCTGATAACTCCTGTCTGCGTAAAACACGTAAAACATAATATAAAAGTATAAGTGTAAGTGCTAGAAACTTGCATTAAAGTTGTCACAAAAACCTCCCTAAGCACTTTAAACTGAGTTACCATCTGTCTATGTAGGCATAGTAGTGTGATTTTAAGTAGCCTAAACCCTTTCTCAATTATTGCTCTAGAAAATACAAAAATAATTCCTAGGTTCCTATGATTAGCGCGTGCAAACAAACATATGTACAAACTTTGTCGTTTTATAATATTATATTTTCAATAAATTCACGATCTCATATACATATATCATTATTACGCATAATTTTATAAAAATAATGATACAGGTTATATTTTTTTTTAGTTTTTTATAAAATAAAATTATACGCATACGTATGTACTGTGTATCTACTGCACTTGATAAATAAATATTTCTTCAATAACAGACATACATAAAACTCTATGTGACAAGGAATAAAGATAACTATTTATAAACAGCTACCATGAAGCATAATTTGAGTATATAAAAATCCATATGTAAAGCAATATACAAATAAGTATATACAGGTAATAAATATGATTGTATATCAGCAGGGCACGACAAACGTGTTGTCTTCCCGAAGGAGCAGCAACGACTCTACCGTTGTACGATCTCAAACCAACAGGACAAACATCAAACATAAGGTGAGATAACTGAATTTTATAAACTAAATTAACTGTTTCTGCTACTTAGTACGCGTGGAATTGATAATTATTTAATAATTTTTGTTAAATTTTTTAATGCAACTATGACCCTATTGGTTGTAGCGTGATATGAAATTGCCTAAGTGCTTCCTCAATGATTGTTCTATCAAATACAAAAAGCTTATTTGAAATCCGATTAGTAATTTATAAGAATAGTTCGTCCAAAGAAACAATGAAACTTTTCCACTTTAAGGTCAAAATTAGGTCAGAAACGTTATTGAAAATTTGAGGAATAATGATAAAATTAAAAAAAGAAAAACGCGAATTCTTCCATATTTTTAGTGATACTAGAAAACGGCCATGTAGTCATATCTATGACCGATTATAAATGATTGCTACGACTAAAACTTGCTTGTTTGTCATGAAATTTCTGTACATCGAAATATCAATTGAAGTATTTTTAACACCTTGATATCTTAATACAATATTCATAATTGTATTTATACGTACTCAGTACTAGCGTGTGCAAAGAGCGCTTCGATCAAAAAATCTTAAAAACACCAGAACCTGCTACGAGAGAAAACATGATAAAAAACTATTGTATGTTAGTAGACTCTATTCTAATGCTTACCGGGATAGGTACCACCTTCGGTATGGAAATCTGTCGCCAAGCTTCTGTATTGAAATTGAAATTGGCAAGTGGATTTGTGACCCAGTCTCTTTAAGCTTAATGCGTCACCATCTGAAACATACTGTCACTGCCACTACACCTAAGATTACTCAAACGTTAAACGTGCGATTTCCCAATATGAATTATTGTATTGATTAAAGAAACATATTACTAGATGATGTATCATAGATTTAACCGGCCTTGCATTAATTATTACACACTCGTATGCGATTATATTGATAATATTACTTTGCCTCACAATTGCTCCAATTGTATTTAATACATTCATATACTCTGACATAATTTACCTGCATATTTATTTCAAAGAATCTATTACAAATTGTTAACTAACAGGAAACTAATAATTAATAAATAAATTAAACCAGTTAACATTTTTGCTCAAAATACGTCATACACAAGTCATATCCCATACACTTTGATAATAATGCAATCTTCCCAATTATTAAAAATACACTAATCATCAAAATTGCGATTGTAAACTAAGTTAAAAAAAACATAACCAGGGTAATTGGGAAAGTATTTTTTTTTATCCTGGTCCGGCAGAATGACCTTACTTACCTGATAGTAAGCTTAGTACGGTCCAGGGATAGTAGCAACTGTCCAAAGGGAAAATGTCCTCTGTCAGTCGCAAGTGCCATTCCAGCCTGCTAAACACTTCTCGCCACGTTTCAACGACCCAGTTTTATATGAAGGAGGGAACACCCAGGGCGGAAGTCTCCACAGATCCACAGTGCGACAAAGATACGAACTTTCGAACTTTTAGATTTGTATTGGGATAGAGGTTACAGTAAAGTAATGGCTCTTCTGTCCAGCGCGGGTAGATCTGCTATGGAAAGAAGAGGAAGGGATTAGGTCAAATAATTCCTCAGAGCACTCGTCATGATGGTGTCGATAGAATATGCTAAGTGCTGTTATATCCCTACGAATTTGAAGCGGTTCCAAGTTTCCTGTGATACTTGAGTTTTTTTTTTGTGGTTAATAGACAACAGGTCAACTACGGGAACTTCTCGACACAGCTCTCAGTTGGGATTTCGAGATATTCCGACTAGAGGACTTGACACGCGGCCGGCCGCTCGCTCACCTCGGTCTCGCTCTCATGGGAGGTCGCTTCGATATATGCGCGGCTCTTGAATGCGACGAAAGGACCCTGCTGCACTGGCTCACCGTCATAGAAACAAACTACCACGCAGTCAACACCTATCACAACTCTACTCATGCTGCTGATGTATTACAGGTATGATATTACTCAATATTTCAATACTAAAAATGTTTCCAAATCTATTAAACTGTACTTAAAAAAATTACACAGATTTTTTTTATGTACTCGGTCCAATTTCCTACCGTGTCTTCCAGAAAGAGAAGAACGATTTAACAAGGGAAATAACCATACGTTGTATATTTCATACAGTTTGTGTGATAGCTTTTAAGATATTTAATATAATAATAATTGAACTTTCAAAAACCGCATTTATAATTTGGCACAGATTTTGTATTTTAAACGACTTCTAAAAGGAGGACTTTCTGAATTCGGTTGTATTTTTTTATTGTTACCTAAGAGTAATTTATGAACCGTTTTAAAAGAATGGTAAGGAAATATTTTTAAGAATATTTTAATGTTATTTTATAAGCATTGGACCTTGAATTTCGGAGATCACACTTTTTGTACACTTTTAATAGGCTTAACGTTACGGCCATAATCTCACCTGATATTTAGTGACGATGTGGATAAAGTGTGGATGGAGGTCTGACGCTCAAATGCAACTGCCGTAACACACCTATTTGGGGGTAGATTTTCAACTCGAGGGTGGCAGCTACCCAAGCGGGAAAAAAGCCATATCATCATTCTATGGTTTCATCACGATGTTTTCCTTCACTGAAAGCTCATAAAGAAAGAAAGATACACACAGAACTCCTCAGAATCAAATAGGAAATGTATAGTAATTAAGATATTGGTAGGTTTATGACAATCTTTTTTACCTATCTTTTTGTACCTATAACCTGGACATCTTCAAGAGGAGAGGGAATAGGCACCTTTTCAGTTTGCGCGCTTCATTGTCGGCCTTATCTATGCTTACCACCAGGCAATGTTGAGATCAAGAGTAAACTTATAAAGCATAAAATATAGCACAATAACAAACACAGTACATTTTTTGAAGTCACACAGGTTATTTATTGTTAGTGTATATTGTTGTTGGCAGGCGGTAGCGGTGTTTCTCGAGAAGGATCGGCTGAAGAGCATCCTGGAACCGGTGGAGGCGGCCGCGGCGCTGATAGCGGCTGCCGCACACGACATCGACCACCCCGGCACCTCCTCCGCCTTCCTCTGCAACTCGCGCCATCCGCTCGCTCTCCTCTACAACGACATCTGCGTGCTCGAGTCGCATCACGCCGCTCTCACGTTCAAACTCACACTCAGTCAGTACCGAACACCATCTTTTTACATAAACTACTTCGAAAATAATTACCACGTTTTCAGTTACATAATAAATTTATTGCACATTCTGTATTATTTAGTATTTTAAAGCAGATTTTTTTTATTAGATACTACTAGTTCGATTTTCTAAAATTCTTTTTGTATCTGATAGGGCAATCATTGAGAAAGGCTTTGGGCTTTTCACATCACGCTACCATCAATAGCCAGTATTGAAAAAAGTTGCAAAAACGGGAAAAGAAAAATCTTTCTGAAACATTCCATTCATTCTGAAAGTATTATATGAGATAAATTTTCCTTTTATAAAGTTTTAAAGATAAGTCCGCGATAACATATATCTATCTTTTCTAGTTAGTATTATAAATCGAAAATTTTGTCTGTTTAAACGTACTAATCTTACGAACTAACAGTCCGATTTCAAAAAATATGTATGTATTTGATAGTGCAACCATCGAGGAAGGCTATACTTTAATATCACATTACTACTAATATGAGCAAAGTTATATTGAAAAAAGTTGGAACATATTTAGTTTCCCGCGAACAAAGTCTCAGCTACTAAATTATAAAACCACAATAAAACTTAACTATTGACAAAGTTACAATTGAGTAGTCACTATGACATAAGCTATATAAAACAGTATTTCAGGTGGCAGAACTAAGGTTGCACGAATGTGTTGTTATCTATATTGTGATATTATAAAGTAAAAAAGTTTTTGTTTGTTTATATGCACTAATTTTAGGGACTACCAGTAGGAATCCTTTTTGTATCTGAATTTTTTTTTGTATTTGATAGTGCAAGAATTGAGGGAGGCTTTAGGCTTTTTAATTGCACGCTACCACTAATAAGAGCAATGCTGTATTGAAAAAAGTTACAGAAACGGGCAAAGATTACTAAATAATATTTTTGTACTAAGAAATATGTTCCACGCGAACGAAATCATGGGCACTACCAAATCTATAATATTATAGTGACTGAAATGGTTACTATCGCTACTTAACTATAACCTTTGTCAGTTTACTTTTGTTTGTCAAACTATTTCATTTTAACATAAGATTATACTATATTATACATAGATATAAACGTTTCCTATTTATAATATTAATATACATTACACATATGGAATTTCACGCTAAGATTAAAGTTGTATTTAATAACATTACTGTTTTAATGACAATTGAAATGACTAAAAAGAATCACCGTAATATATCTTCATTTTTTTCATATTCCTTTACCTTGATAAACAATTTTGCTACCGTCAAGTGTGACAAATACATGTCCAACCAAGTGGATAAAATACATTTGACATATTACTTACACAACAGATGACGATCGTGTGAACATATTCAAGAACCTCGACCGGGACACGTACAAGACCGTACGGCACAATGTTATAGACATGATCCTAGCCACCGAAATGACGAAGCACTTCGAGCACCTTGCCAAGTTCGTCAACGTGTTCTACGCGAAGTCGAGTGGCAGTAAAGAAGACGGCATGCATACTGATGTAAGTCATATATCTTTTTTTTCGTGGAGAAATTCGTTTGCGGTTACCCTCTTGCCACGAGGAGAACGAGCGGGTTCTGACTAATATTACTACCGCGAAATTAACTCTCAATTATTTAATCTGAGCGTAATCAATAATGGTTACATATTATTTTATAATTTATTCAATGATCTTTTATTCCGCCATCTAGATCTGCCACTAATTTTACGCTTTTATAAACTTAAATTACCACTTTTGTCTTATTCTTTTTAGACAACTAAGCTCAGAGATGTAATCGGATTCACTTAATTTAAGTTTAATTGCTTTAAATTAAATCAGAACATATGTTTTGTTAAATTGAAAAATATTAGTAAACAATATTCACCAACAGTGATTTTGAATTGAAATATATTTATATTAAAATTATTAGAATATGTTACTAATGTTAACAATGCGAAAGTGAGTTTGTTTGTTACGCTTTCACGCCTTAACCTCTGAATTGATTGTGATGAATTTTGATATAAAGATACATGGGACCTTGGAGATGGTGATAGGCTAATTTTTCTTGCGAAAAACTAATTGGAAGTAGGATAAAGAGAAGAATAAACTTTGTATGAAACTTTTTTTTGCGTCACCCGATTTGACAAAATCAGTATAAACGTGAGCGAAGCCACGGGAAAGCTAATACAAAAAAAAATATAAAATAATGTTCGTTTACCCTGTAGGAGCCAATGTCACTGGATACAACAGCTCTTTCACAACCAGAGAACGTGATCTTAGTGAAAAGGATGATGATCAAATGCGCTGATGTTTCCAACGCGTCCAGACCTCAAAAATTTGCATTCGAATGGGCGAGAAGGTATTCACCACTTACTTTATAAAAGGATTTTTTATTATTATTATATTTTATAAGAAATGAACGTAATTGGTAAAAAGTTTTTTTTCAGTTATTACAGGAATTCCTAGTTCCATATTTCTATCTAAAATTTACTAAAAAAACCTGGTTCAGTTATTTTAAATTTAATTATTTTAAAAATAAATTCTATTTTAATGTCCAGTACCTAATCATGAAAAGATTCTACCTTTTACGAATTTTGACGCGGCTGGCTTGTTTTTATGTATATTTATATACTTAACATATTTTTCTCTAGAACAGTTCTACTTTAAAATAATTTCAATACTAACAATATAATAATGTAATGTCTATGTCCAGTTATTTGAATTACGTTAATTCGTAGGATTGCCGAAGAATATTTCTTGCAAACCGATGAAGAGAAAGCCAAAGATCTGCCGGTCGTGATGCCGATGTTCGACCGAGCCACTTGTTCTATACCAAGGTCACAGATTGGGTTTATCGAATTCATTATTAAAGACATGATGGAAGCATGGGCCGGTAAGGAGATTTTATCTCATATTATGTTATATATATATATCAGCTCCAACAGACATAAATCTAACAAAATAAAATATCAATGTCGTCACAATAATAACCTTAAAGTATATATTTTTTTTACCTAAGATTAGTAAATGAGTAAAGTTTAGGTAGCTGATCTATTATTTTTGAAAACAAGTTTAAAAATGTGAATAAAGTTTTGTATTTAGATAACGTATTTCAACATTTATCTAAATTTACTTCTCTTCAAATTTACAGAATAAACACTAGTGTTTATTGCTAAATGAAATGTTCAAATTTGATAAACTGAAACCTAATCGGTTTAACTTGCAAATTGTTAGCGTTCATCGACATGCCGGAACTTGTAAATCACGCAACGAGCAACTACCAGCGCTGGTGCGATCTTGATGGGGCCGGCGTCACCACTATCGCGGACGTGAAGCGAGCCCAGCGCCAGAACGCTATCCAAGCCCCGTCCAACACTACCTCACAACCCACCGCCGAGGAGTAAACTTGCAGTCTGTACCGCGAGATTTCTATCAATCGATTAAAATCAAACGCACTCTTCATAACGAAGCAAGCTTCCAGTTTAAACTAGATGTGCAAAAAATCAACATCTAACAACATTTGAATAGCTAGTCTCTGAATTAAACGGCGCCGGTAGCCACTTCTAATGAATTTTAGGGAAAGATATCCCGTTAAATGAAACTATTCGTGTACCAATCATGGTACACATGTAAGATGTGAAACTTCTTTAGGTTAATATATCATTTTCAATTAATAGAAAATATATTAAATTAAACTGTACCATAGCAGTGATACTAAACTGTATGTCTCTACCAGTTTTACCAGTTTCGGCTCATCTCTAGTCGTGTCGGGTGAAAATGACGTTATTCTTTAATATCCTACACATTTTTTCCCAACGATATACCTAAAGAAGTTCCACTTCATTTATTTATATTATATTTGCAACAAACGTGGATCGATTTCAGTTGCTGTAGTATTTATTTAGATCATAATTTATTAACGTGTTATTATTATTGAACATTGTAACGACTTATAGTTTTTCTCAGGGAGACGTCCGAGTGCCATTTTCGATTATATTAAACTGATGTGGCTAAATTTACGAGTGTGGCAATCTGTATAATTGGTAAAATTACCATAATTTTGGAGTGTATTTTATTTAATGCATGTTAAAGATTGATACAACGTAAATAAAGGACAGACTAAGTAGATAAACGCTTGACAAAAAAGACTCGGGACAACGTTCCACGTGGACTTGAAATTATAATGTAACATTTAGTCGGCTAAATACCGATCGAAATGACTACAAGGATAAAGCATAACGTAAACAAGTTTGAACCACCGAGATAATAGCGCCACGCAGTTCTGTGGTAACTGTTTATGTTTAGGTTTGAATGTTAACGTTACAAGTCTGAAACGGATCATTCCCGTCGTAAACTCTCGACGGAGGAGTCCGATAATACGCTTATTTTATACTTATTATATCAGTGTTAGTGTTGATATCAAAGAAATTATATTGATATCTACTTTTATAAGTAGTAATATTTAGATAATCCAATGTATAACTTATATATCTGAATGTAATAAACTTTTACTTTTTCATTGGTATCTAATCATACTATATGTATTGGCGTTATCCACTATAATATTATTGTGATTATGTAATATTGTAATTGCCATTTTACACGGGTAGATATGTGTTAGTTACATTTATAATGTTTACAATGGAATCCGTGATAAAAGTGCCATATTAAAGGATTGGCCAACGTTCATTCTTACATGTATAATAAACATACTTTTAAAGGAATTAAGGAAAATCACTTTTTCGCTGCACCCCATGACAGTTCACTCACCATAATCAAATATTATTCACGTCCTTTCTTATTCTGGTCGTTTTACAAGTAACCTTTTCTATGGGGTATATTTGCAGACGTTATAAGATTATTTCTCAACGTCTTATATTATTATACTATTAAAAAATGGTCCATACACACTTGAGCTTCGAAAGAAACCCTATTTTTATAATAAAGTTTTTGTAGTGCACGTCAGATTTTCAGTCTGGACGTCATATCAGAATTCAAAAATTTTCTAAATAATTTTACAGTTCATATTACGCGACTAGATTCATTTTCATTTTTGTTGGAATATTTTACAAACAATTTATATACTTCTTAATGTTTTTAATGTTATCTGCTGCACCTGTCGTAACCAAACATCAGTTTATCTTTAAGTTTTATTTATACTCTTCTATAATAAAAAAAATATTTGACATATTTGATAGGTGTATATATGTACACCACCTACCTATACACCTATAGGTGTCCACCAGCTTTATGTTTTGTATACAACATTCGTGAAAAAACTGTTACACCTGGTTACGACATACAATTATAGTAATTAATAAATTAAAAAAAAACACTTGTATGTTTCTTACTAAAATATTTCTATTCGAATAAATTTTAACATATTTGTAATAATGTTTATTGAATGTATTCGTCTATATGACGCTGGTATTTAAGAATAATGTGTAGTAAATGGTTAAATGAAATCATAAGTACGCTTTCTTGTGCTCAATGTCAAAACATAGCGGTCTAAAACTTAATTATTACATCATATAACTTTTTTAATTGTAAAATATTTGTAGTAATCTTTGCCAATTCACTTATTGATTAGGTCGTGGTGTTCAATCTCATATTATTATATTTCAAACGAAATATTTACCAAATCGTTCTATTTTCGCCTACTAACATTTAAATGAAGAAATTAGTTATTGAAATTTAATTTTGATAGTATAGCTCAATTTTTTTAGTTTTCATTAGCATTTATGAAACAATGTTAGATTTATTCATAAATTAATTTTATGTTCTGGTAACATTTTTATATATAAAGTCTGGTGATTTTTTTTCTGTTCATCAATCTGAGTTATATAACCGTCGTTCTTATTTATATTGAAAAGCTAATTATTGAAAGATATAACTAATAAGGTTACATGCGGGGGCTGGTCCCCATATTTAAATATGAAAGTAGTTAAAAAAATGTTGTGTTTTATAATGCGAAAACATGTGTGCATTGTATTACTTGTAAAAGTATAAATAAATTTAATGTTACTTACTATAAACAAAATAAATGTTTAAATACTTCCGACAGAGGTATCAATCAACATTAGTCACTTCTTTTATTTTAACCTTTATTTGGTGTTATAATAAAAACAAATACCTTAAGATCATAGCATCATATCTATCAGATGTTTTTGTTCATTTATTATTTAACAGCATCTGGTATTTGTTGTTGGGATCTTGAAGTAATTTTTATTTTATTTCATAGATTTTTTACGTGCAGCAATCACGCAGTGTTCGCATTGGTATGCGAATGGTGGTAGGGCTTTTTCTAAAGCCCGCCTGTCTAGCTATCACCCTCAAGTTAAAAATCTGCCGCCAAATATCAATAGGCGTGTTCCGGCAGTTGCAGTTGAAAGCCAGTCCTTTCAGCAAAACGCCGACAACGCACCTGCGATTCCCCTGATGTTGTGGGTGTCCATGGGCGGCAGTGATCACTTACCATCAGGTGACACGCTTTTTTTTCTTTTTTTTTTTATGTTGCACAGCAAAGTGACTGCACTGGACCTGATGGTAAGTACAGTACAATCCATATCAGCGGCGACTGACAGCGAACAGAATACACTGCCAGTCGCGGCTGTCATGCTGGCCTGCTTAGGTACCTCTTCACGCCTCTTTTGAAGGACCCAATATCATAGGAAGAAGGGAACACGTTGACAGGAAGATGGTTCCACAATTTCACGGTGCGACAAAGATAAGAGTCAGCAAACTTTTTGGTTCTGGATGTTATAGGTGTCACCGTGAAATTGTGACACCGAAGCCCCGCCCGTGTGGTTCTGTTGTGGAAAGGAGCGGAGGGGATGAGTTCAAAGAGCTCTTCAGAACACTCACCATGATACAAGCGATAGAACACGCTTAGAAAGGTAATATCCCTGCGCAATTGAAGCGGTTCTAAAGTGTTGGTAATAGCTGTATCATTTACAATACGGACAGCCCGCCTTTGCAACTTATCTAAGGCATCGATGAGGTATTTAGCGGATTCATCCCAGAGGTGCGAACAGTATTCCATGCACGGACGAACCTGGGCCTTAAAGAGAAGGTATAGCTGGTCGAGCAGGAAAAACCGTCGCACTCTGTTCAGGATTCCGAGTCTCCGAGATGTTGTGGATATGACATACTCGATGTGGTCCTTAAGATTTAAGTCACTCCGAACATCTATTCCCAAGATATTTAGGCCGTCGCGCATTGCAAGCTGGGTGTTATGAAGAGTAGGGTTTGGTGAAAAGGGGGATTTTTTTAAAGCAAAGGCGCATAGCTGGGTTTTCTTGGCATTGAACTCAACCAAGTTACTTGCTCCCCATGTGGATATGCGGGCCACGACTTGGTCAAGTTCAACGACAAGTTCCTTCCGTCTCTTTTCTGTGTCTTCCCTTCCACAGCCAGGCTTACTGACATAGCATACATGAACCGTGCTATCGTCTGCATAGCAATGAATATGTCCCAGGGGAAGCATATCATTGATATGCAGAAGAAACAACGTGGGTGATAAAACAGAGCCCTGCGGAACTCCAGCGTTTACAGGCATGAGCAGCGAGTTGTGCCCATCGACTAGGACACGAATTCTGGCTCATGCAGAAAGCTGGAGATCCATCGGCACAAGTTGTCGGGGAGTCCGAAAGCCGGGAGTTTGGAGAGAAGACCACGGTGTCAGCCCCTATCGAAAGCTTTGGCTATATCTAAACCAATAGCCAGTACCTCGCCATGTTTGTCAATCGCTACCCCCCAACGGTGCAATATGTACGCTAGAAGACCCCCCGTTGATGGGTTCGGTCGAAAGCCATATTGACGATCATGGAGAGAGGGTGGTCTTCTAGGTAGCGCACAAGTTGGGCATTTAATATGCGTTCCGTGACTTTGCACAACGTTGCGGTTACAGCGATTGGGCGGTAGTTATTGGGGTCTGAACGTTCACCTTTTATTGGAATTGGTTGCACGTTGGCTTCTCTCCAAACGCGGGGCACGTCACTAGAGATGTAGGATTGTTGGTAAACGCATGTCAATACTGGGGACAACTCGGCTGCACACTTTCTAAGTACAATTAGTGGGATACCATCCGGACCACTGGCCTTCCGGACATCGAGCGAAGGCAACTCACGGCGCATGTCTCTTTGCCTGATGCGGACCTCAGGCATCGAGATACCACTGTTAGGTGTTGTGGGCGGTTGCGCGTTACTGTCGTCGAGTCGGGAGTTGTCCGCGAAGATTTTGGCCAATAAGGTGGCTTTCTTCTGCGGTTCATGAGCCAGTGATCCGTCCGGATATCGCAAAGGCGGTAGAGAGGATTGACAGAAATTTGCCTTTGTTGTTTGAGATTACTGACAATTTCGGACGAAGGAATATAATATTCCATTCCAAGTCCTATCTCGGCAGCAATTGCCTCGGCAATCGTAGAAAGATCTCTTCCATTAAAGCACCTTTGCCTCCAGGGTATGGACGCGAAAAAATCTCGCATAACATCCCAATCCGCCGACGAGTAGTGCCAAACCTTACGCTTAGTCTCCGATGGACATTAAGGCAATGTACGCGGCACCGACGATTCAACGAGACAGTGGTCTGAACTACCCAATAGAGCACTGACAGACACCCTGTATTCGTTGGGATGACTCGTCAGCAGTAGGTCCAGCAAGGAAGGCGCTTGACCCGCTATGTCTGGGATCCGGGTGGGCTGGGTCACCAGTTGAGACAAGTCGTGCGTGAGAGCAAATGCATGAGCAGTTCGTCCTGCATAGTCGGTTGTTGACGAGTTCAACCACTGTTCATGGTGTGCGTTGAAGTCTTCGAAAACCACTAATTCTGTAGTAGGGAACTGCTCTTGCGCGTCATCTGTCGCCTGACTTAAATAATCGAACAGCCGAGTTGTCACATCATCCCCCGTGTGGGATCTATACAGGCACGCGTAGACTCGGCTTTCAACGCCGAGATCCACGTGCACCCATAGGGTGGAGAAGGAGGGGTCCTCCGTGAGGTGCAAACGGCGACAAGACACATCCGACCGTACATACACACATACCCCGGCTTTAGTTTGAAAGTTTGCCTCCAGCTGGTAACCAGGGTATTGTAAATAGGATGTGTCGGCCGGACGGCGGATCTGTGTCTCCGTTAAAAATAGTAAAGCAGGCCGAGCCGTCTCTAGGCGATGGTGGACGGCATTTAAGTTAGTATGGAGTCCGCGGATGTTAGCGAACTCTATTGTGAAAGCGGCGTCGGGGTTGTGCACCGCTGTGGACCTATTTTTCTTTATTCTTGGCACTGTCATGGGTAGCGATAAAAATTTGCGATAAAAGCGTTAAAAAACGCTTGCTCGTTTGCCCCCTATTGCATTAGAAAAAGGCAGACCGCCCATCCGATGGTAAATGGTTACCGTCCCCTAAGGATAGCCGCAATACCAGGGGAGTTACAGCCATGTTGCGGACATTGTCGGAAATGGGTACCAGTTACCGGTCATGACCAAAACTAAAGTTCCGATCAAAATCGCCAGAGCCTCGTCGGTTACTCGCCAGCGTACACCCCGTGTAGGTGAGGTTGGCTTGGGTAACTCAGATAGTATTCAACAACCCTAACACCCAAAAAATGCATGTTTTGTGGACATAAATTAAGTAATTTTTCTTTATTTTATATATCGTTTGGTTTTTTACTCGACTAAAATGACATATATTGTAACAAAAATTCTGAACCGTTTTATCAAAAAAGCTTCCAACTTATTAAGTTGTTTGTTGAAGCAAGTTGAAACTATGTTTGGCGATTCAAAGTCACAGTTGACATGGGCAAAAGTGAGCACAGAAGACAACTGAAAAAAATATATACTCTCGGCATTCCCGGTAGATAGCATGAAAAATTAACTAGTACGAGACGAGTTGCAATAAATATTAAGAAGCATTTTTGCACAATACTAGGACAATATGCCGACTTCAGTGAGGCGAGGCATTTTGAAGTGGCACATAAAACGTGTTTACCAAACAATTTTGCTCTATACAAATCTGCACAAATGTTCGTTCAGAAACTCAAGACCATAAACATAAACGTTAGTAACTAATGTTTACAAACAGCAGTTTTTCTCACTTTCTTTTGTACTTTTAGCGTTATGGCCACAATCTCAGACGATGTGGCCCAAAATTGTGGACACGCTAAGCCTAGTGGAAAGACTGGCTTTCGAGTGCAACTTTTGGAACATACCTGTAGGTATTCGGCAGCAATTTTCAACTTGAGGGTGGTAGCTAGCATGAGCATTACAAAAAGCTCTACCACTATGCTATGGTTTCATCACGATGTTTCCTTCATCGAAAGCTCAGACCCAGTGCAAGGATTCGAAATCACGATCATTGACAGGATAGGACTTATCAACTGAGCCATAATCGCTTCGATGGAGATCTCACATTTAAGGAATAATGCTTGTTTTTGGGTTAGTACCATTAACGAATTTTCAATCACTATGCTAGCAACCAATTCTTCTATATAATAAGAAATTGTATAGTAAGTACCAAAACAGTAATTACCGAAATAGATAATGAATAAAATACCACATCGATCATAAAATATTTTATTACAAACAATAATAATTAGAAAAAAAAAAAACATATTTTACAATAAAACTTCTTACGATTCCACACGTTGCAATATTAAATGCAATCCATATAATTATAATTCAATGGGTATTTAAATCGTGGTAAATTTGAATATAAGTTCCAATATAGAAAACATTTACACAAAATAATAACTAAATTACCATCACGGGCACTGTGCATTTTCAATAATTAATTTCGCATGAGAATTGATAATCTTTTAAATTCGTCATTTTGTAATAAACTTGGAAAAAAGGTGCTCTAAGAAGAAAAATAACCTAACTTACCTGATCATAAAAACGAATCAACCGCTTCCGATGGAATGAATATGTATTTTAAAAATTATTATTATTAATATTATTTCAAACGGTATAATAACATAATAACAAAAATAAATATTGTCAATAATTTTAACAAAAGCTAATTAATATAATTCGTCCGTGTAACCACTCCATATGAAGAATTCCAAACTTGTGTCTATCTCAGATGTAAACTTTCTAAACCTGTGTCTATCCCAGATTTACACTTCTAAGCCTTTCTTTAATTACATAGTGATCCCAACCACTCATCGTTTTATTCAGATTTTTTTCTCGTTATGTATATTACACATTACAATAACAAAAATACTAGAACAAATAAACTGAGACAGTATAAGTACAATATAAATGAATATTATCAATAAATAACTATTTTTTTATTATTCCTCTGATACTTTCTTTAATGTTTGCAAATCGTAATCCACTCATAATATTCTCCTATAGTGATTTAAATTCATGGTATATTTTTCTTTCATATTCATTTCACTTTACTAGTATGAGATCGATTAACTTTAGTAAACGTATTAGTCAAAAATAATAATACATAGATTTATTACAATAAACTAAATAAGGGGCCACCGATAAATAACGTTAAACGTTCGACGTCGACATGCTGTGACACTGTTTTTTTTTATGGAATAGGAGCAAACGAGGAAGCTTGTCATCTGTTGAACACCCACAATAGCGGGGGAATCGCAGGCTTGTTGCCGACCTTTATTGAAGTAACTAACTCTCAAGTGCAACTGCCGGGACACACCTATTGGTATTTGGCGCCAGTTTTCAACTTGAGGGTGGTAGCTAACCAGGCGGACATTAGAAACAGCCCTACCATCATGCTCACGATGTTTTCCTTCACCAAAAGCTCAAGCACATTGTAGGCGGTTGGATTCGAACTCACGAACGCGGCGATCGTACACACTACACCTGAGCTATCATCGCTTCATAACAAGAGACAAGAGAAGGGGAGGGGTCCTAAATTTCATGACATCAAAATTCAAAATCTATTTAAAATACATTTATGCAGTGTACCACAAAATGTGAAGTGTTAATTTGCTGTTTAAATTATTTCTTGATGTAATATTATAAAATAGGTGACGTTGACAGACGAGGTATAAAAAATCATGAAATTCGTATGACGTAATTTGTGGATGACCCCTAATAAATAAATAGTAGCAACTTGTGACGAATTTCACCATATACGACAAAAATTTAAATAATGTTAAAAAGTGTATGTCAAATCACAGCAAAAATAATGCAATTATTAAAAAAAGGGTTAGGATAATTTATATTTAATACCGATGTACATATACTTATTTGCAATCACAATATTTTTTTCAATTGCAATCAACTACGCTATATTTTTGCATTTAGTTAAACACCAAGAACATATGAACAGAAAATATTTACCTTATTAAAACAAGAAAAAAACAACTCCAAATGTAATGTTCAAGTTATTGTAACAAGACACATTGACGTATCCATAGATATATTACATTCCGTGTTATACAATTTTACATTTAAACGAACACATCGAGGACATACTTCAAAACATGCATTCTATAATCATGCCATCCCAAAACAATTTATAGGGTTTCATCTAAAAAGTTATCGTACAAGTATCCAAAAGTCTATTAAATTCAATATACTTTAAGCCCCAAGATAAAATCGACTATTTATCGTAATACCTAAAAACGCGGCGTATCATATACATTCTACAGACTGTTATTTTTTATACAATAACTATATAATAACATATTTATTTTCAACGAAAGTCATAAATAATATCGATATCGTTGTAGTCATACGATACAGCCTTACTATCGATAACACCCTATAATATTTCAAAATTCCAACAGCCTAGAAATCTCTTCACCAAAACAAAATAGTCTTTCAACAATACTATCTTTAAGAATATGCGAATAGTCTTTTATCAGATTTCAATTCGAACAAACAAATTCAACGAATATTCGAACAATCGATTAAAACGATTCGAGTTTGAACTTTTTGATTTGATTTTGGAATTGAATCAATAATATGAACATTCGCACATCCTATCATACAGGTGATTTGTAATTGCTCGTATTCTGTTTGGCAAGTGAATCTGGTACTGTATAGGAGTATTTTAACCCCATCATGTAGGGATCCAAAAAGCGCCATTTCGCCATTAAAACAGCATTGATTTTATTTTGAACGTGATACGTAATACGTACGTACGTGATACGTAATAAAGTCCAAAAAAAAATTGCCTATTACTAGGCCATTATTTGGTCTCATTCGATAGTGAATTAAATGGTCAATTATTTAAATGCAAAAAAACTCCCAACACAAAAGACAATTTTAAGTTTAATGCAAAAGTCCTGCAGAAGAAAAAATATTTAATGCAGTTTTATTCCGAAATTGCGCACTTTTGACCCCTACATGATGGGGGTTAAATTACTCGTCTATAGCCCGAGATTTACCTCTCGAACGGAATTCGAGCCATTACAAATTACACTATTTATAGTTACATTAAAAAAGGATATCAATTGCCGCGTCGGTCAGACGAGTCGAGCGTCATCTGCCGAGAGGTTCGAGCGTGTGCCCGCTAGATGGCGAGCGGTTTGTCCCGGCACTGCTCCACTACGTAGTTGGTGAAGCGTTTCAGGAACTTGGGATACTCGCGCTTGTATACTGCGCGGAGTACTCCGGCGGGCGCCCAGCCGCCTGGGTTCACTAGAATAACACAAACCAATTTTTTCTTAAATAACATGCTCAAATGAAACATAAAGTATTTACAACTACATTCATTTTATTTTACGCTATTTTCAATGAAGATAGGTTCCGGACAAAACCATGTATAATAAACGCTGTGTTCCGTTATACACTGCGAGCACTGCAAGGTGTGACGTCAATTAGTATAATGAACAGCTATACTAGTAACTGTTTAAAACGGAACGCAGTCCAGTATATTATCGTCTACATTTATTATATAACGTTTTTTTTATCTTATGGAATACACTTAATTCTTCAATTACCTTCAAAGTATTGGTTGCGCCCTGTAATATAAACAATATTTTGAATTTTTACACGGTTATTTTAACGGCCGGTATCTTTTAATAACAATATTCAAATAATGAATAGTACAAGTTGTCTGGACGCTGTTGATCACGTGATCAAAGCACAGAGTACCTTACCTCGAAAGCTCCAGTACTCACTCGCACTCGTAGTCAAAAATATGAGCTTCTTTCACTTGCTTTAAAATGAACTACTTTGTGTTTGCGTATGTAGTAAGGGTGCATATCAACCCTAAATGTATATTGTATTTCACAGTACAGGAAGTCCCCCGTAATTGTCATCAGTGTTACCAAATAAATGAAACTAAATAATATTTTAACGATATGTATAAGCGAATATATACATTTAAAAAGTTTTTCAAAATTATTTATAAGCCGTGTAAAAGCGAAATCGTGTAAAAACGGGACCGTGTAAATAGGGCGATAAATGTTTAGAATTTTCGGCAGAATCTTCATGCAGTGATTGTTAATTTTAAAGTGAAAACTTCTTTGTTAGTATTCAATAAAAGTAAACTGAAATGCTCGGCTATGTAACGCTCGTTCGGGTAAAGTCAACTCGGGTAAACTAAGAAAGCGAGAGAGATGTAATTATTACGTCACTGCTATACTACACTCGGCGATATTATTACTTTACGAATACATAACAAAAAAATAAAGTTGTATTTCGTATTATGAACCTCGCCCTGATGAGGTTTTCTTTCTGTAGCGCAGTCTGAGCACATACCGTTTTTATTCATAATTTTATTTATTTAACATTATTTTATTTGATATGTGTAGGGCTTTATATAATATAGCCACAAGTGATGTGAACAGAAAATAATAAGATGGATTAAAATATTACAAAAACTCCCAGGAATAGTTCATCTATGTGTGACAATTGTCACTCTATAGACTGCATTTGAGAGAGAGCTTACGAATCTACTAGGTATATATTTATAGCGAAGTAACACAAAAACCAAGCCAATCCAAGGTAGATTGGCTTAAAATTCTGTAAGCTGATAACATCGATCAACAGTTTTTATTTTTTTTTGTATACCTGTGCTGCAATAGGCGATGCTGGTTGTTATATTATCCCTGGTGGGTTGTTCGCCTGCCGGGAACGTGCTGCGGCAGGCGAGGCACACCGTCACGAACAGACGAATGCACGCGCCCGAGTTCGGCTGGTAAACCAACATTATTCACTTTATAACATAAGCCGATATTAAAAACCAACATTGCTTAATATTAACAAACGGTTATCAGACCTCATTTCTTAATAGGTATTTCACAAAAGCAAAGCGATAGCAAAAATAGCGAATTATATGGCTTCGAAATAGTAATTCGTATTACAGATTTAGTGTACACAATTTGTCAATTTATTGCCGATTATTTTCTTTTGCTATCGCTTTGCTTTTACGAAATACGTAATAACGGGTCCGTACTATAATATCCGAAATCTATGACGGTAATCTGTGTACATATATACCAGGGATGTTACGGAGGTGGGTATACCGGAGCCGGAGTCGGATGCAGAGGTTTATAATTTGCTATGCTTAATCAAAGTCAAAGACGGAGGCGGAGTCGGGTGCGAAACGGAGATAGAAAAGAAGACAGATGTGTTAATTAAAAAAAAATATATTGTATTATAATAACATTCGATAGCAGGAATTGTAACAAGCGACGAAATTTTATATCATCCATAAACCTGAAGGGAAGGCCCCGTAGAGCAATTCTTTAAAGAATCAATCAAATCCCTGAGCTATAAGTTAAATATTGTACGTACTTATTCTAGCCGCAATTACTTGTGTTGCCATCTCCGTTATAACCTCCAATTCAAAAGTAAGCCGAAGTCGTAGTCGGAGCTGTATGATCAATCGGAAGTTCCGACTTTTCGGAATCGGAGTCGAAGCTCCGTAATATTCCAAATATATATGTACATGATAAAAACAACAATAATTATATATACAGTGTGCTAGGCAACCGCTCTAGAAAACGAAGATAGGTGACAGGAGTAATGATACCTTTGATGATGGGATAGAAAAAAACTGACAGAAAATGTCATTTTTAGGAAACGTTTTATTAATAATTTTTTTTTTCACCTGATCTTAAGTGACGAAACGGCCCAAGTTGGTAGACACGCTAAACCTGTGGAGGAACTGGCTCTCAAGTGCTGCTGCCGGAACACACCTATTGGTATTTGGCGGCAGGTTTAAGACTTGAGGGTGGTAGCTACCCAGGCGGGCATAGAAAAAGCCCTACCACCATGCTATGGTTTCCTCACGATGTTTTCCTTCACCGAAAGCTCAAGCTCATTGTAGGCGCTTGGATTCGAACCCACGCCCCTTGACGCGAAGTCGTGCACACTACCACTGAGCTATCATCGCTTCAATTCAATTCATCGATTCACGTTCCATCATTTTAGAACATAAAGTAAGTCTAAATTTGAGCATAATCATTCATGTAGATTAAGGGAAATGTTATAGCTGTGAAAAACAGCGGATATACTGACCGGATAGTCCGGGCTGAGGGTGGAGTGGTTGGTGACGGCGTAGGTGTGGTCGCGCGCGGCCCGCACGTGCGACCAGAACAGCGCGTCCCGCTGCGAGGCCGGCCAGATCCGCTTGAACGTCTGGTGGAACACCATCGTGTCCGACGACACCTCCTCCACTATCGTCATCGTCTCCAAAGTACCTATAAATTCAAATTTACCAGAAATAATTGATAACGCAAAAAAAAACAAAATTTCAACGCAGTCATACGGAATGCCGATAGAAGCGAAACTATAAACAAACGGTTGTTATTTTTGGATACCCAAATTAATTGTTTACTCCAGCGAACGTTACATAGTCAAGCGTATTAGCTCAGTTTCATTTAATACCTACAAAATAAAGTACTCAGTGTGTAAAGAAGCCTAAAATGGTAAATTCGTGCACGGCAAGATTGACTGTAACGGTTACATTAGCTCTATGGACGGTCTATGTTATTATCCCTTTGCCAACCTCGAACTTCCGTTCCGCAAATACCGATAACCCTACTCCTCATAAGAACACTACATAGTAACGTCTATAATAGAAATGCAACTCGTGTAGAATTTTATGACTGGAGCCACTCGAGCAATTTTACTACGTCACCCGAGTTGTACTCGAGTAAACTACTTACACTCCTTACAACTCAAGTAAGAATTTATGACTCGAGCTGAGTTTCGATTAGTTTAGATTAGGAATTTTGTAATATCTTTATTAAATTAGTAATATTTGGTAATATGAAATAATATTATTAACCTTATTTATGTCATTAATCAAGAAAGAAAAATAAAATAAATTTACTCGGCACCCCGGGTAGACTCGGTAACTCGAGACAAAACATACTCTAGTCAAATTTGTTTTCACTCGAATACGAGTTTAACAAATTCACTCGTGTCAATCGAGCAAAAAAAGGCTGGAATCGCATGACTAGTCTGTATTACGAAGGTGTTTAATCAATCGGTCTCCGCCCGAATAGTCAAATTTGTCAAGAATTGATCGATACAAAAGGTTTTTAGTATAAACTTTTAGTAGATTTAATATTTTTATATGAACCGTTCCGAGTGCCGTATGAGTATAAATATGAAATTGATTATTTGTAAGCCGGATTCTTTAATACATGCGTTAATTATCTTATATATGAATAATTAATTCAGGATATTTTTTTTAAGTTATTGCTTTAAAATCATGGGGATATTTAATAATAACACCGAATTCCAGAAGTAACTCGAATTATATGTGCAATTTTATAATAACAAATTAACAATACGGATGGGACGATATACCTATCGCACGGATGTAACATTAATTCCTATAAGTTTACATACATATTTTTAAAATCCAATTAGCTAACCATATATGAAATGTAACAATTAAAGAGTTAATTAAATAGTAACAATACTAACTTTCCCACTCGTATCTATATCTCGGGTTGAAGAAATAGTGACACATCTCACGGGCGGAGACGCCGCGAACTTTATGCATCGCCTTTAGCGGGTCCATCACCATACCGTCGACCTCCATTTCCCTAAAATCGTAATAAATTCAAAATTATAAATTAAAATTTAGTATCATCGTGTCCGAGTAGATCTTGTGTAACTACATATAATCAAACAAATTGTCTGACATTCTGACGTCTGAAATTCGCCATGAACTCAAAAACTACTGAACGGGTTTTTATGCAGTTTTCACTGATACAAGTGTGATTCATGAGAAAGGTTTAGTTGTATAGATTGTTTAGATCTTGTGTAAATTGGTTATATTTGGCCATTTTTTCGATTCACTTTTTTATTCCAAGCATAGCGGACGACTAACGGTTGATCATTCATAAACAAGTTGCCGCTAAATAGGGATGCAAACAAAATAAGTTCCGAGCTTAAAACACCAAAGACCAAAGTATACGATATTACTTTACCTCCTATACATCCTCATGTCTCCTTCTTCAGCGAACAGTTGCCACCCTATTTGACCTCCCACACCTTCAAATGCCGCTTGCATTTGTTCCGTTGATATCCTATCGATCTGTTATAACATATTTTTATATTAAAATATATTATTTAATCATTATTACGAACAAAAATTTACACCATTGATTATTGAAGGTCGTTATCCTCAAAGAAGATTACCCCGTAAGCACAGAACGGAAACTTATTTAACCCCTGTCCTACCCTACCATTAAAAGGTTAAATTTTGATAAACGTTGTCTTAAACGATACTCAAAATAGGAAATCAAAAGCCTGTCTAACTTTCACATTTCTACATTTTTATATTGGGCGATGACGATATATTTATAACAATCCGTGCTCGTGACTTCGTTCGCGTGGAACTAAAATTATATTTAATCATTTTTGCCCGTAAACGTAACTTTTTTCAACACAGCTTTACTTCTATTAATGGTAGCATGATGTTAAATAGCCTAAAACTTTTCTCAATTACTGCATTATCAAATACAAAAGAATTTATGAAAACCGACTGGTAGTTCCTAAGAAAAACGAGTTCAAACACATACAAACAAAAAAAATCTGTTTTATAATATTAATACGTGATTGTATAACTCTGTATCCTTTGCTTTTTTCAAACCACAAGAAAACCGCATTCCTGGCTAGGCTAGTTTATAAATATCTGCTATATTTTTTTTACTCGACTTATCAAATAGAATTTTAATTCTAGAAGAACCTTTAATTTATATTTTCTAATAAATGAATTAAATTACTATGCAGATATCTCATTTAAATACCCACATATTTCTATGGACAAATAAAGTTTTATCATGTCGGTAAGTAATATATTATTTAAAAACATAAAACATCCATTAGCCTAATGACCGATTGTATCTAGTCCGAACATAATTATACGATCAAACGTTAGGTCAGCTAATAGTTAGATGGGAGAATGTTCAGTTCGAAAAAATACCGAACCTGACGTGAGGCCGAATTTCGGGCACAAACATAACACAATTTTTTTTTATTTTCTGCTTAGAAGCTATCTATATTTACCAGATAACATCGGATAGCGCGTTACTAATTTTTATGTATAATTATTGTAACATTTATTATATTTTTCTTTCATGAATTTTTAAGCGATGATAGCTCAGTTGGTAGTGTGTACGAACGCCGCGTCAAGGGACGTAAGTTCGAATCCACCTACAAAGAGCTTGAGCTTTCGGTAAAGGAAAACATTGTGATGGAACGAAATCATGTTGGTAGGGCTTTTTCTAATCCCCGCCTAGTTAGCGACCACATTCAAATTGAAAAAGCCAAAGACCTATAGGCGTGTTTCGGCAGTTACACTTGAGAGCCAGTCCCTTACCTAGGCTTAACGTGTACATCATCTTGGGTCACATCATCACTTAACATCAGGTAAGATTATAGCCATAACGCGAAACCTTAACTATAAAAAAAATATGGACTTATAAATTCACTGCGAATTAATAGTGCTTGATATTACAAGAGGTTCATACAAAATAAAGGCCTTAAAACAGGTAACTTCTCAATACACTTTTCCTTCAGTTACCAGTTAACCAATCCAAAGTCACCCGATGTATTGCGTTGCATTAATAAGCGGTAATTGATTTTATTTAATGGTATACTAATAAATAATTTTAGTATGTAATATGGACCTTATTATAAACGTAGATAATTTGGTTAAGTAACTATAAAAACCACTTTTATATTCTAAACTTTGCTAAGCTCGAGGCTACAGGCACTTCCCACCTGAGGGTTCAACGTAATAATAATTACTTTTGGAATTTATTATAGTTTATATATTATAATAATGAAACAGTGAAAGATATCACAATTTGATTACAAAGTATTTTCTTCCTTAACTACCAATTAAATCATTTGAATAAAAACTATAGTTTATTTTAAAAATGTTCGTCATCTTCCTACGTAAAATCATATAATTGATTTCAGTAAGTATTGAAAAACGAAATTATAGATAATTTTACTATTTATAATTGTAGATGAAGATCGTTTTGTTGTATTTATATTTAAAATTTATTTTACTAAGAATTACCAAAACTGAAATTAGTTTATGAATTTTGTTCCACTACATTATATATATAAACTATTAAACGATTTTATTTTAATTTTATAACAACTAAGTAGATGCCGAAGTTCAACTTAAAGTAATAGAACTTTGGGCTAACTGATTGTTTACCAAGCTTTAACACATCTCTAAGGAAAAGACAAAAATAACACTTAAAAATTTTTTTTTTCAGAAAAATAGAGTATAAACATGTTGCTGTCAATCAGACCGAAATACCATTTGGTTAATATTACTCTTAAATATCAAAGTTTATACTACAAAATTTATAACTAACAAAATGTATAAAGTAAAGTTTTCCTTTTTAGGTACTAAAAGTGTAAAGGTTCTAAGCCGAGAGCTTGAGTTGGATAAGCAATTTGAGTGAAGTGTCGTACTTCGAACATCAGGTAATTGTTGACTAAGGCATAAAGTTTAATCAGTTCGGAATTCAGCATTTGTTGTTATGGTACACTTACCTCGGTCCAAAGGGGATGGACAGTAACCCGATTGTCGATGGCTGGTGGAGGCAGCTCAACCTGGTCGCGCGTGTGCACGGTTGGTGGCACTCGGGCACAACGCTCCTCTTCCATTTTGTCGAAACCCGTCTCGATGGCATCGTGGAACTCGTCGTCGGGGAGGGTAGAGTGCGGGCCCTCCTGAAAAAAATCAACTAATGTTATCCGTGATAATACGATATTTAATTGTCCCCATTGCCTTTAATCTATAAAAGATATAGCAAAATATGTATTCATGGTCATAAAACTATACGTATTGTAGAGATGCTAAACTTTATTCTCTGTGTTTTTAAGCGTTTTCTTATATCTTATTTTTTTCATTTCATACCAGTTCTTTATATGCTCTGTATATACACATATGTGTTTTAATGAATTGCAGAAAGACTAGATTCCTTTTCGAAGTCCTTCATTAATAAGGTACTCCTACATCTGAGGGCTTAGTATAATTGTTTTGAGTACCATGTGCATGATATGATATCGACGACACCAATTTCGCAAAACTAAAAAAATCTTTAATGTTAATTAAAGAAATTAAAAATTCCTATACCCGTGTCGTGATAGTGAAATGGTTTCGACCCTCGAAAAATCGACTGTATAGCCATAAGTTCGAGCTGAATTAATATCAACACATTATCTTACGAAATTCACATTAATTTACCAATTTGATTTGGTAATACTATCGATTGAAGATAAATGAAAATGTCCCGAGTAAATTTAAATATATATAAAAAAATTGCAGGACCAAAATATATGTGTTTATTTAAAACTTTATACATGTGCCTTTACTCTATTAGAAGTCCTTGCCCATCAGTCGGATATTTACATGTCGTGCTGGTAGTAGACTATCTATAGATAAATATATCTATAAATATACCATAAACGTAACTAAATGTGTATAGCTAGAGGTAACAAAGTCTACGAATTAACTGATAAATATTCAACGCACTACATACTGTAACAAAAGAAGCTATTGACGAAATATGTTACTTAACTGTGTCCTTCCTTACTTGTAGGTATTTAGGTCACACTTAATAAGAATAATGTATTAAACTAATTCTTCATAGCGATTGTAATTACTGGTCAAAAAGGTGACACACATAAATTCAGTCTTCCATTGAGCTAATTTATAACCTTTATAATTAGATTTACTCCCTAGTTCGTACAAATTATTGCTTAATAAGATCCACTACCTGCCTATGAAATTCTCGTAACAATCTATTTACGTAAACGTAGCACAATCCAAAAACAATGGCGACCACTGAGAGCTCAAGCATGCATAAAATTCGTCGTTATGAGGCTGGTCTGGAATCTTTCAGCAGCTGATCCATATACTGAGTAACCTCAAAAATCAACTATAAAAAAATCAAACATAATGATGATTAAAATATTTGCTCAGATATCAGAAATCGCAAATTCGTATTACGTAGCAGCTTTAGCAATTTGTCAATTTATGCCGATTATTTGCTTTTTTATACTATAGTTTTGCTTTTGTATAATACGTAATAAGGGTATGAGTTCTTATTACCTCGGTTCATCTCAGAACGCGATATTACTAAGCGTGCTCATCTATGGCACCTATTACATGTATGTTGTTTATTGTATAGTGGTAGCGATCCAATCGGAAAGAATTTTGGTTCTTTTACCAAAGCACAAATCTAGTCAACCATTTCAAAACCAGTTTGAATATACAAGCAGGACGGGAAAAAAACAACGGGTTTCGTTCAGGTGCAAATAACGAGATGAATTTTAATGAAGATTTATTCAAAAATTATAGATATAGTGACAGCTAGACCTTTATTAAAGTGATAAAGTTCACCCATAAAGCCTTTATATGGTATGTACACGGGTTAATGTTAAATTGCGCCGAAGTGACCTATATATCGTGACCAGTGGGTTCTATCGTTTACCTTTTGCGACCTCGATTCGCTACAACTCTTTGTTTCGAAATGATTACTAAGAATACATTTTCTATATACGTTGTAAATAGGGCACAACAGAATTGACAAACCTTGATCCGGCTGACGTTCCATTCGTTCTAAAATCTTATTCGTTTATGTGACTGCCTATCACACCGCACCGTATGTGGTTGTATAATTTTCGATTTATTTTAGTAAACTGTAGCTTAAATCTTATTCGGTAATAGCTCAAACTTATAAAGGCAACAAAAATAAGCCTAGAAACATCGCATTTCGTATACGACTACAAATGTAATAATGTACTACTTAAATACGTACACTAAAGAACAAACATGAGTAACGTCGTTCGAGATCGCGAACATAAAACAACGTATTATTATGATAAGTAAACATTTTACGACAAGTAAGAAAATACATTTTACTACAATTTAACGCTAATTATTACTATTTGTTCTCTGATACTAAGAACCTAGCGCTCTTGAATGCTCTATGTAAATGTACGATGTCACAACAACAGAAGATAAGAAAAACACCACGATGCAGCTGTAAAACTTAAGTTTTCAATTTTGGTTTTGGTATCATAGCACTGGAAAGTAAATATACTACCACCATAAGCCATAAGCAATTCATCAGCGGTCTTCAGTGTTTAAAGGAAGTGTGAACGCTGTCCCTGGTCTTTGGCAACATAGCAGTTTGAAATGTCACCATGATACTTTTAGTGGGTGTTTGTCACCCAATGAGTCCTACC
Organism: Actias luna; assembly: GCA_039707435.1. Classification (NCBI taxonomy): domain Eukaryota; kingdom Metazoa; phylum Arthropoda; class Insecta; order Lepidoptera; family Saturniidae; genus Actias; species Actias luna. Next base: position 5,436,599 of record JAZHAC010000006.1, on the reverse strand, counting down.
ACATGCGCCGCTGACCATAGGCAGAGCGCGGATAACGTGTTTACGCTTGCCACGAGAAAGTCCGTAAATGGTTTTTGAACACCAAAATGTACACGGTAGTCGAAACCCAGTAGGGTACAGATCTCTACCACCCCTCTCGATTATTGAATATGCATCGGTTCGCCTGATCTCGAGCTATAACGGATGCCACTATGACTGTCCTTCAATTATGTAATTGGCAAAAATAAAACGATAGCAAAAGTCGTAAGTAATTAGGAGTAAATTAATAAATCAAGTTTTTTTGGTACATTTAAGTGGATACATAATACGAATTTGCGATTTCGAAGCAAACATGTAACGATATTTGCGAAATACGTAATTATGGGCCCAGTGTGACATCTGGTGTATGAAGATTTTACCATCCCCGCAAATACTATTCAGAAAAAGTTATGTTACTTACATTCCACAATGCGCTTATCTATAATAAAATTTATAAAAAAATACATAGTCCTGTTAATGTAGGTGGACCCACTTGTTAGAATACACAACTTAACATTTATAGATACGCTCTACCGCACATAACATTATGCATTCTGTAATCGTTTCTAAATTGAGTCAAATTTAAATATAGACACCGACAACAAATTATGTTCCATTAAAGTCATCTGCGCCCTATCACTATCTCCCCCATTTATATTTACGACCGACAGAAGGGTAGACGGACAACGCCCAGGAATGGCGAGAACGGGCCATTTGCTCGATGACGTCACCGCCGCACCCTATGCAAACGGGAATGTCATGACATTCTAGTTTATATATGATGATAATAATAAGTGAATGTTTCTTTGTAGTTACTTTGGCTAGCTTTATGCAAGGTTCGACTGTGGCAGGGTGCTCGATACGCGTTTTAAAAGCAAAGGCACAAAAGACTCCGATTTCTTTGCGTTAGATAGTAAATAGGTGTAGACTACAAACGCCTTATCAAGAGAACTGCATATCTAATCAGTACTTTCTAAAATTATAAACCCCAGTGGAGGTATCTCTTATTCCAGCACCATGTTATTCATACAAAATAGTTGCTTCATGTAAGTACGCCATTAGTCGTGGAATTTCTTTAAAGATTAATGCACCTGATAGATATTCAAAAACAGATAGAAATTGCCGTATAAATTCCCTCATTAACCGGTAGAAGAAATATTATACGAGTTCTTGCTAAACTGAAATAGGAATTTATCTACGAAATGAATAAATTTATACTCATAAAGATTCGGTCATTATCATTTATTAAGATAATAAACTGCATAACTTTATTTACACTTTCCAGAACTAATGGTTAATTACAAGATCGTCTGAGAACTTAAATGGTGGTGTAGGCAGAATATATCTCTATTGATGTTTGGTAAAAAAAAACTATCAACTTAGAGTGATTATAACCCAGCAGGCATTAAAATGCCCTACCACCATACTGAAGCTTCAAAACTATATTTTCTGTTTTCATTATTGGTAGCTGAGAGCCATTACAAGAATCGAACCTGCATCGATCGCAGTTTATGAAGTTGTTACCATTGAACCATCATATTTAAATTATTAATTTACATACACGCAATTCTATTTTTTATGTCATATTTAGTACCAATCACAATCAGTGTATCTTCACATAATAAAATGTATAAATAATATAGGTAGATGATGTTGACGAGAGATTGATATAAAATAATCTTATGTTATTTCTGCTATGACAATATTCGTACAGGTTATAAAAATATATATATTATTTTACTTTCACTTAAATCATTCAACTTTTTGGTCTAGATACACAAGCCGTATCTGATCGAAATGTGTCTGACTATTCGTTTTCGTTAGCGAGTGTTAGTGTTCCATTCAACACACCGCCGTAATCACGAACTGTATAACTAAACCTAAACCTTCGGTATTTAAATAATTAAAAAGCATTCTACACCCGCTTGAAACTTTTAATTGTATAATTTAAACAAAATAATGTGTAACTGAGTTTGAAACATAATATAAACATATATATTTATAAAAAAAAGGCTAATACCTAAAAATTCTACTACCGATGCAGACCACTACTTGAACGGAGATTGTACTATGACAAATATTACATGGAACGATCTACAGCTAAATAGAGAATTTTTTTTTTAAACGGTTGAAGGAGATTTAGTGTATAAAATCAGAGAACAAACACTCGGTTGATAGCTAGTACTGAACCAACACAAACTGATGATGCTGAAAACACGGTATAGGCATTATGTATTATATCTAAGCATATAAGCACACTAAGGTTAATACTTCTGTACTGATAGATCAAATTTAATCCAACAAAGTCACTGTATTAGATCATTAGGCTGAGTATGCTAGCACTTCAAAGTAAAAATATGTCTAAATCGTGGATTACTTTACCGAATAACGAAAAATACAATGGGCTGAATTTATAATGCATATATATATTTAAGATTATAATACAAAGTAATAATGATCTCAACAAGTAAGCTAAGTCAAACTACTTATAATTAAAACAAAGATTCCTACGTTACTTTAGTATAAAGAATTATCATACCAGAGCATGACGAATTGTATTAAATCATGCGTTAATTTTTTTTCCAAAGCCTTTGAAAATATATACAGAGGTGGTTTTTGTAATGTACATGTATTGGATACATCCAGTTAGTCATCGACAGAACTCCAAAACTATATATGGGATGGACTTAAAATATATATAGATATTACATATTTCTTTTCCAATGTAAATTACCACTGAGAACGGATTTCACCAAGAACGATGGGAGAGAAAACTTGTGCAACAATAAGTTTTATATAAAAGGACATAATAGCTTTTGCCATTTATACCCAAAATTCAACAATTATATTGATGACCATATACTACAATACCTAGACTACTGTACATATTCAGTGAATTGTAATACATATGCACTTATGAAATAATACCTGACATAGAATATTATAAAAAAAATACGATAACTCGCTAAAAGATTATACAAATATTTTGAAACATTTCACAGCAAGATAACTTAGTGCAAGCGAATATAAATTCAGGCAGCGTATAAAAATAATGTTTCTGGAAGGACATTCAATAGCCTCATGTATTCCTCAAGACATCGTCCATGGTGTAACAACTTATTAATTTACAATTATATACATTACTAGCTGTGCCTGCGACTTCGTTCGTGTGGAACTTAAAAATATTTAATCATTTTAGCCGTTTTTGTAAATGTTTTCAATTAATTTTCGAACTGCGTCTGATAGTTCATAAAGTTGCGTGTCGTTTATACAAATAAAATCTGTTTTATAGTATTAATATAGATATAAACGTGTGGCGACTATTAGCCTAAGCCTTCCTGCAAACGTTAAACGTTCGCAAAACCTAATCTAAATTAATTATACAGTTTGAATTAATATGTGTTCAAGAAGTTAAAAAATTACGTTTATTTTTAGACATTATGGTAATGTCTTCCACTAAGGCTAGTGCTGCAAACCACCTGTAATGTGCTTGAGCTTTCGTTGAAGGAAATCATCGTAAGGAAACCATGGCATGGTGGTAGGGCTTTTTCTAATGCCCGCCTGGCTAGCAAACACCCTTAATTTGATAATCTGCCGCCAAATATCTACTACCTGTTCCGGCAGTTGCACTTGAGAGTCAGTCCGTCCACTACGCTTAGCGTGTCCAACATCTTGTGCCACATCCTCACTTAACATCAAGTGAGATTGTGGCCATAATGCTAAGCAAATAAACTATAAAAAACGTAGTCTAAGTATAATTAAGATTGTTGACTGGTAAGTATATCCTACTAGAGCTGGCCCACGCGAAAAACCCATCGTTATGTAGCTGGCAATATATTTAAAAGCTAACATGATTACGACAACTGTTGAACATCTATATATAACGAGGCCATCCGTTGATTATATTAATTATAGCTGTGCCCGCGACTTAGTTCGCAAGAAACTAAAAATTATTCAATAAATATTGCCCTGTTTTTGCATTACTACTTGGTAGCGTGATGTTAATGAGCCTTCGTCAACGACTGATGTATAAAAAAAATCTGTCTGGTAGTCCCTAAGATAAAAGCATTAAAAAAAAACAAACAAACTTTCCCTCTTTATAATAGTAATATAGATTGTTCCGCAAAAAATAAACCAAGGTATAATAAAAATTACAAAACAAAAATTATTATAAGTAAATATTTTACAAACATCATAATCAATATTAGCAAGTATACATTCATACCTCACAGCCTGAACTATAAAAAACTTAGCTAAACATAATACAGTTAAAACTAAGACTGCTTTGTTCCAAGCAAAACTTCTTTTATATACACTATTAACTGAAGAAATTAAAAACATGAGTGGTTAACTTACATAAATGTCAGTACAATAATAAACCATCCGGTAGAATCATGATTATGAAGCGTCTTACTAAAAGCACAACCACATTGCATTACTGTCCCATAATCGTCTGAACGGGAGTGGACGGGCATTGTGACGTCACCAATGTTATATAGACATAGTTAGTATGTCTAATGTGGCGTAAATGAAAAAGGCTTCATTATATTAGCGTATATTTATTAGTCTATGCAAGTTAGCTAGATTGTTTTTATGAATCCAGACTATTGGCGGTATTTAAGGGTGAATGAGTGAGAGTAAATAAATGTATATATAAGATTTTTTAAATTCATTTTTACCAATACAACTAAAATATTTACAAATAAAATATAAGTCGATGTTATAAAAATGATGTTTGAGGCGCAATCACGTCAAAACTACTGAACGATTTTGTTTTTAAATGGTTTAGGGTTATTTATTATTTGAATTCCAATGATCCTTCATCATTTTATCGCTATTTTACTTTTATGAACATTCTTCCGCCAATAAAAACAAAAGGCAGACATTTGCTCGTATTATAGATGTTATTCGACCAGCGAGGCGGCCGGAAATGGCTAGTATAAATATATTATTATAGTGTAGCTTCTGGTAATAAAAACACCGCGCACAGAGGTTGATAAATTTATTTCTCAAGTTGAAGACAGAAAAAAATAAAACATTTGTCGACATTGTTGAAGTCCATCAAAAGTATTCGTATTTATATGTTTTCAGTATTATACGATATTCGAATGTTAACGATCATAACTATAGTGTCTTTTTTAAAAGTAGGTGTGTATTTTAATTAAGTAAACTAAAATTATTTACTAAAATGTTCTCGAATATTACTTATTTTAGTCATATAGTTGCCGTATCAGTATAATTTGTTAGCGACTAGCAAAAACTGTCGCCCGAGGATTCGGATATTAAATAGTATCAAACAAGTTTTATCGTATAATTTGTGTAGATCTTGTTATTTTTAAAATATTATTTAGCCTATTATTACTAAAACTACCTTCTTATTAAATTCGTCTACTACGAATACTAAAAATTAAAATCTTTTGTATAATAAATTATCTCTCTACAGAATGAATAAAGTGCAATATAGAATAGATCATTTTCCACGGTTAATTATCGACGACACGAAACGATATTTACTTTGGTCGCCCTTGAACTTACAACGCTTATTGCTTTACTCTTATGGTAGAAAAAAAATGTTATAATTAAGAACCTGTTCAGAATACTTAAATTATGTTTCTTTTATTAATCCACATAAAACATTTACGGTTGATATTTCCAAAGAATTTAATAGGATTTTTTTATTTATTCAAATTAGCCTTAATGCATTTATTACTTTCATTAAATATTCTGATATTCAAGTTATTTTTATACATATAAACTTGATTTTGAATGGAATCTATATTAATATTGCAGAAAACTTGGTATGTTTGTTTGAACATGTTAATCTTAGGAATTCGGTCCTGGGTCGGATTCATTTTTGTATTTGATAGAACAATTATTGAGGAAAGCTTTTAAGCTAGTTAACATCACGCTACCACCAACAAGAGTAAATCTGTATTGAAAGCAGTTACAAAAACGGACAAAAAATATTTAACAGTTTTTAGTTTCACGCGAACGAAGTCGCGGTCACAGTTAGTATTATTATAATACATTTATTGAGGTATTTCATTGTATAAATAACGGTGTTCCAAATTTAAATATTAATAATAAATGTAATTACTAATTTACTCACATTTGTGACTAAATTGTGTTATATGGAAGCCAAAAAAATATCAATATATCTAAATAAAAAAAACAATCAGGACAAAAGAAAAATTGTTTTGTAAAATTTAACAAAAATTATAGGTGTTTAATTCTTCACATATTACTATTAGCTGACTTAGCAGACCTTGTTCTGCCTTCTCGAGTAGTCAATCACTGCGATTACAGCAACATCTATCGCGTTATAATCACTTATCGAGATAAAAAGTATCCTTCCTCTCTCAAGTTGAATGAAAATAGAAAGTAAACGTTGACTACTTTTTATGATTCTACATTACCTATTCATTTATTGTAAATAACACTACATCCTTTTAATTTCTAATTAAACATATAAAAAAATATATGCATATCATAATATCAACGTGTTGATAGTTATATCAACAAGAAATTATGTAACTTATATAACGATCCTCTCTCGCGTCAAAAAAGACTGAGTTAATTGATTAGCTTACATTAATGTCTAAAATTAGTTCGGAACAATATTTCAATCTAACTCTAACGCGCAAGGCACCGAATTCAAGGCCCTTTGTTACCTACTGTTGTACTACAATCAATATTCACAATGGCTCTAACATTCCTAAACAACAATGTTTTTATGGAATCAGTGTACGAAGCGTATATTTCAGTACATGCCCCTGAACAAGGTATCACATTACGTTACGATGAAATCAGTGAGTCAGAATGAAGTTCACGGCCGTTGCTGGGAATTGAAATTGGTGGAAATGTTTTAGTAAAACACAAAGTTAGTGGTATTATATGATTTAGCTTCAGGCTATTATTTATCACGTTAGAACCATTTATATTCAAGCAGTAAAATACTTACACATATTTTATAATAATAAGGATAAGTTACGACACTGTACCGTCACAGTCCAGTCGGAGCTCAAAAATTCTGAACGAGCTATTACAACAGACGCAGTACTGCCACTTTCATTTTTTAAAGACGTGGTGAATAATATAACTTTACGGACTTCCTCTCGCAGTTAGGATTACCATTTAGAAATTTGAAAAGTCCCGACAAAAAGCCTGAAATTTCAATAGTCAAAACATTTTAGTCACCGAATCCAAACATTACGTACTTAAGTACAGTTGTGTAGTAGGCAAGTTAGTAAACGCTCGCGAGGGGCGGGAGGGTATTACTTTTACTAGTTTTTACTCGTATGCCATCTAAGCCAAATAAATCTGGACAAATTAAAGAGCCAGAAAAGTCAAGAAATCCGGACATGTCAGGGCGGACTCATCAGGTGACAAGTACCATCAAAAGTCCGGGATCAAAGCTCAAACCATGGAAAAGGAACGTATGGCGCGACTCATTAGGTGACAAGTAACATCAAAAATCCACTAAAAAGCGTGTTAAAAAATACAGCAAAACTCAAACCCACGTATTGCAAAGACCCGGGGCAGCATTTACATTTCTTCTAGTCTTCGGTGGAAACGCGATACCCATAAACGCCCTATTTGATTAGGACAGCATGGCGGCGCCACCGATCACACCACGGACAAAATTGTATGGAGGGCATCAGCATGGTTGTACAACCAAGCAACCAGGTGAGGTACCCTCGTTAAAACTATACATATTTTTTCTATTCACCGTATTATTTAGTAGTATTTCACCGGCCGGCTAACTAAGCATTTATAACAAAAGCGATGACACATAATACGAATTCGTCATTTTGAAGAAAATATTTAGCGATATCGCCGGTGTATCATGTCAAACACAATAAAATTATTGTGTCTTAACACGCAACGATAATGCTAGTAATAAAGCTAAATAAATTACCCCAAAAAAAAGAGATGTTAAGAAAACTATGATACAGTGCTAAATGAGTTTGCAAAACTTAGAAACTTAATACATCCGTGCCTCATTTACAAATATGACTAGATTTATACTTATCAACTCTCTTCCTCTCATCGTTACCTTCATTGTTGAAGGTTATCTGTTTGACTGAAACGACAATAAAACTAAATTTTTGCGAATGAAATCCAAGACGAGACCTTGTATCCATTCAAAAAACCATTGGCCGTATTTGATTAACCTTGGCCCTTGATACACTTTACGACTCTACTTGTCCAGAGTCGTCAGATTACATTTCACGTTTCAGGACACTGTAAGTAAAATAAGATATCAAAACATCGGTGACCTCTTGCGATGTTTCAATTTCGAAATATACATTGAACACTACTATGATTATGATTACTATGAGGTCAAAGTTGATTGATATATTATTTATAGGTTGACGTACCTTGTGATAACATTATTATAATGTAGTAAAGGCGTGAAAACTGATTGACTTGTTGCCAGCAATTGCTCGTCATTAAATTAATTCATTCCGTTAGCTATAATATTGTTGTGTAGAAAAATTTAAATTGTTTTTAATATTTGTTTAATAAGTGTGCAATTGTCAGCTGTTTGTTTATGTCATGTGCTTGCAAATGCATGCTTACTTATAATATGAACTGGTACTGAATTCATTTAAAAAGTTACATTATACTTTCTGTTTTATGTTTATAAGTCTTGTTTTGACGTTATATAGTAATATTACTTCATATTATTTTAGATTTAGATAGTAGAGGTTTAGATAGTAACCTCAAAGCCTAGTGGGGAAACTGGCTCTCAAGTACAGCAGCCAGAACACAGGTACAAGTATTTGACGTCAGTTTCTACTTATGATTGATAACTAGCTAGACACCAATTAGAAAGTTTCCTACTACCATTCAATTTTCTTATTATTTATTAGATTCTACGTGCGGTTTCGCTCGCCTTAATATAGATTTTGTCAAACAAACCGCATGACACGATAAAAAGTTTCATACAAAGTTTATCCATTTCTTTACCCTACTTCCAATGAGGTTTTCGTAAGACACAGTATCCTATAACCGTCTCCAGATCTTCAACTATATCTGCACCAAAATTCATCATAATCGTTTCAGAGGTTTAGGAGTGAAATCATAACAAACAAACTCACTTTTGCATTTATAATATTAGTAAGGATGTATATTTGCCGTTAAGCGTTTCCTGCCATAAAATGTTCCAATGAGCTCACGAATTAATAGCAAATATTTTTAGTATGGTGATAAGAATATGTGGATCTGCTTATCCTACTTATAGAATCCCTTACAAATTATACACAAAATTGATAGATTTCTCTACAAATGAATACAAGACATGTCAGCCATAGGTTACAGCTTAAAGACAAAAGTTACGATTAATTGCAGAATATCATTTATATTATTTTGTTTCCACGTAAACATTACACTGTTGGGTTTTAGTATAGAAATTGAGCACGTGCCAAAAAACGCAGCGCTCACCCAATGAACTCAAACGATAATAATATAACGATGCTAATATCGACATAGAAGACGGATGTGTAAATTTATAATGGTTCAGATGGTGTACGGACGCTGCGTCAATGGACGTGAGTTCGAAACCCTGCAATTAAGCTTTCGCTGAAGGAAAACATCGTGATGAAACCGTGACATGATGGCAGAGCGGTTTCTAATGCCCATCTTCCTAGCTTGGTAGCTCAAGCTGGTTGAAAATTTCCGGCAGTTGCACTTGAGAGCCAGTCTCTCCACTAGACTTAGCGTATCCATCACCATCTTGGGCCACATCATCACATAACAATAGGTAAGACTGTGGCCATAACGTTTAATCTATAATCTACAAAAAAAGTACAAGCGCAATCAACACTCGCCTGTATCGATATTGAATTCAATTTTTTATCTATTTATTGTGAGTGATTATGTATTATCAAAAATTTAGATTTTATTACCCCTATCAAGGTAATATTGAAATAACGACATATTTAATACGATCGTGATTTCATTTTTAGTCACAGTTCATACAGACAAATGGGGAAGGTCAGGTCGTTTGTCTAAAATTACACGTGCAATTCGCGTAAAGATAAGGAAATAAAAAAATAACTCCGAGTACTTAAGACCACACGACAGAAGTGAGAACTTTATCAAGGTGAGTTTAACACAAAAAGATATACAACTGTAACGTACTAGATTTTACGTGCAGTTTGACTCGCGTTAATATTGATTTTGTCAAATAAATAATAAAAAGGAAATTTATTGTTGGAAAAACTTATACATGCATCTTCAGCACTATTTAAAATAGTTTGTGTTTCCCTTGGGTTTTAACTTAACGAGGTTCTACTGTATTAGTAAGGATAAACAAACTAAAAAAAAAAAACAAACACAATATCTAATTTTTCCAACAATAGTCCCTTATCCAGCTAATTGCAGTATGTACCTTACAGTAGATACTACAGTGCTTACTTTCAATAATAAGTCTAGTTCTCAATAAATATAAAATTCAATTCGAATACAGCTTTTTACTTTTTATACTTGATATATTATTTACTATTGTTCTACGTCAAAAACGATTAAGTCATGCTACAACAATGACCTCAGTCTAGACAGTAACGAGGGTCGTACGGTGAACTTTTACACCAAACAAGTATTTAACACAATCCGATTATAAGATTAAATTAAATAGTCTAAGAGGATTCAGTACAATGAATATAGTACCTTAAAATTGTATTTGATACCCCTTGCCCCTGTCACCAAAGGTCGAATAACTTACATATGTAATCACATTAAAGTTTTAACTTATCACTAGTGGTCACACAATAACTGAAATTCAACCGTAATAAATTGTAAATGTTGATTATTATTGAAATTATTTATCAAAGAGTATATTATAATCAAAGTATATTTTATTATTTTTTTAAATTATTGTGTGTCAACTGTACTCTATGAAATAGTTTGCCATCAACCTATGTTTGACATTGGCAATATGTGTGTAAACAATGAGCGTTTTATTTATAATTAAATAATATGCAATTTTTTCGGTTGTCACAGCTTCACTGAGTTTTGGGGCCGAATACTAAGGCACTCAGGCACGAGCACAAGGGAGCCCATGAAGTGGCCGATACTCGGCTTGGGCTGTTGCCGGGGGCGTGAAAAGAAACCGCGGTCCTGAATAATCCTAAATAAAATCCTGTACTAAGCAGATTTCCTACCCTGCTATAACGCAGAACGCGAACTGATCCCTTAATCTACAGGTTTGAACTGTCTTTACCTCAGGGCGGCATGACTGGACTTTAAAATATTTGCAATATATAAGTTTAAATGTAATTTTTGCTTCCCCCTCTGCTTCTTTATATAAAGTTTAACTATGCCAAATAACACAATGCCGAGTGCGCGCAGTATTCTTAAAAATGGATACAAAGTTTTCGCCTTGTGACTTTAATACATAAACATATGTTAGAATGAGTGATGTAAAGAACTTGATAAGATACAAGAACATCTGAAGACCAGAGTACATGTGGTCATATCTTCAGTTCGACAAGGAACTACCCCCTCGGCACTTACATTGCTTGCTCAATATAATTGTTAAGACCACTAAACTTAGTAAGGTAGGACCTGTTGGTTAGTTAGGCTCGCGAATCTTTGTTTGTTTTCCGACACCAGTCCAAGCCGAGGTTCAGCCATTCTGGAACCCTTGCGCCTGCTGCCTCGGGGCTGAGTACCCTCAGCATTCGCATCAAAAAGTTCGGTGAAGCTATCAAAGAAAGCCCTTACGGCTAGCAGCGTATGTCAGGCCGAAAAAAAGTCATATCTTATAATTATATTAGTGGACTTCAAACATGTCAGAAATATGCATGCACTTTCACCAAAATAACTGGATATACTAGCCACCACAGAGCGCATCAAAGGGCAGTACAAATTCTCCCTGAGCAATGTATACCTGTTCAAAAAATTAACAGTCACTGTTAAGTCGAAAACGGCCAGGTTAACATGATCATCAATGATTATTATAAAATCAAAGCTAAATTATATGTATTGTAGATAAAGAATTCATCATTAAAAAATCTGGTTTATAATCAACAAATCTTTAGTTCTTTACCATAATAAGAACCACATGAGATCAATCGTCCCCGATGTAACGACCGGTGGCCGGTTTACTGCGCGACTTCGTAATTACTATACATGCAAGTACACGCTTTACATACGAAACGATCGAACAATTTGAATACAATAAAATTCTTCGCTCAAAGTTATGCTCAACCTAAGGAAACGGCCTTATTCTAGAATCCGATTGAATACATCTTAAAAACTTTAGAATAGAATATACACCGTAGGGACTACATTGCTATAGGAGTATATGATTGGAAGTAGGTTGTGACTAGACGACGGACTTTTGCTACTGACTACTGCCGCGTCTAGTGCTTTGGGCTCAATTGGTATACAACACTACATAATTCTTATCTGATCAATACATTATAGGAGATTTACAATGATAAAATAAGAGAATTGTTCATTTTATTTCTGGATTCTTTCGTAGCCTTTACACTTTCAAATCGCTGACATGGAATATGTGGTCCTTAAAATATTAGTATTAAAATATAAATACAAAGAGGTTGAAATAAAACTAATTTAAACGGATTTTATCGCGGTTATTTATTAAATTTTGATCCCGACGTTTCGAAAGCTTTTCAGCCTTCGTGACCACGAAGGCTGAAAAGCTAAAATCCAAAAAGAAAAAGAAGGCTAAAATCCGTTTAAATTAGTTTTATTTCAATGAATAATATTCGCGTAAACCTAAGAAATCATTATACAAAGAGGTTTTTAACAAACACAATCACTTGTATGGCCCACAAATGATTAAGTCTGCGTGTAATATTTTGTCTGTTAATTGTGTATTTGTAAAGTTTCAACGATAGGGCGTAGTTTTTTTACAAATAAAACGATAGAAGAATTTACACATACAAAATAAACTTGTTGTCCGTCAATGTGTATTGATTTATTATTACCATTCTATACGAGTTTGGCATCACTGTTACCGTAAAAAGCCTATCCTATGCATATGTTCTTAACCCTTATGTTAACGTACGATTTTGTTAACGTTTTTTAGCGACCGAGAACCCGGGCAGCCACGAACTTAAATATTAAGAATATTGGTTCTTTTATTTAACGTAAATAGACGTAACTAAAGCGTAAACTAAGTAAATAACTTGTCAAATGATGGGCCATTTCTCTACGAAAAATGCCGTTGAAAGTGTTTTTGGCTGTGGCGTACAAACTGATGAACCAAATATTAGTCCAGTGGTTCAGCTAAAAAAATTACTCACAATTAGCTTGCTTCCGAGTTGAAAAACAACGATTCGGGAGCGTACAATATATTATTGATTTTATTTAAAATGTATCAAAGTAATACGCCTTGGTGGGCACCCGGGTACCCATTCATTAACATAAGGGTTAACCCAATCAGGTAAGGTTCCCTAACATTACATTTGTTGCCTAGATATATACCGACTGATCCTAGAACGAGACAGGTGTAAGCGGTCTTTGGTAGTTCTCACACCTGATATATGGTGGATTTGAATGAAACGCACACAATCGTTTTAACCCGCCAAAAATAGATACCAAAAGCGAATATCAATTTCTAAGATAATAAGAGGCTGCCATGCTTAGCGAGCGAGACATTTTGACAACTGACAACAGAGAATATTCAGAGAAAGAAGATCAAATAAATCTGAATTTCCTTGGTTATTTAACTCAATCAGCTACAACAATTATATGCAGTAATATTTATTAAAAAACACTGCCTACCGTAAAATCTACTTAATGTCGGAATCAACAAATATGTTAAAAACGTAATAATTTCTTATGTTTACGCGAATATTATTCATTAAAATAAAACTAATTTAAATGGATTTTATCGCGGTTATTTATTGATTTTGATCCCGACGTGAACTTTTTTGGACAACCTACACCTCAGTCCGCCCCGTGACCACGAAGGCTGAAAAGCTTTCGAAACGTCGGGATCAAAATCAATAAATAACGGCGATAAAATCCGTTTAAATTAGTTTTATTTCAATATTAGAAACGTATTTACCGACCAATATTGACGACTGCGACGTAGGACTTTTAAAGGGGATTAATATACACCCAACATAAATATTGAAATTTGTATACAAATTCCTCTTTTAGAATAAATAATATGATTGATTGATTTTTAAAAAAAACGTCAAATGGAAAACTAAATAGTTATTAATAATAAATTATAAATAAGATATATTTTCTTAGTAAAAAACAATTATTTTGTCATACTCCATCGAGTGTATTTAGATTATTTTAACACAACCATCATTATATAATACCTACGTTAGTACTAAAATAAAAAATATATACCAAAAATATTTTAACGTTATTCTTTTATCGCGCAAGATTCCAAACAAGTTTTTTATATGAACTAGAAGAGAAAATTATATTTTAATAATATTGTTAATTGCCCGAATAAAAGACAGTACATTTTTCGTGAATAATGAATAAGTGGTGCTAATAACATATTTGAAGTGTGTAGGTATATTAAGAAATAAAAACACTACAGGCCATATATCATAAAATAATAGATATATTATAAAAGAATAAATCAAATAAATATTTAAAGATAAGAAACACAACCACCGGATTAGAATTGAAACGATATTTGCTACGTCATATTAGATAGAAATAAGAAAATTAAAAAAAAAATGTTGTTTTGGAAATATGCGCCTGCCAGTACCACATAGTGAAATAGCCGAAACCCGCTGTAAAAAAAATGTTCTTTTCGACAAGGTATTTTATAGAAAACTTTTGAGTAGGAATAAAAATATTCTTTTTGAACCCTTATATCAAACTGAGGAATTATTCAAGTTTTTAGTCAAACATAATTTATTAAAAATTGGTAAAGCCATTTTTTAGTTAAATTTAGACCTAGATGTTGTATTTAATATCATACTAGCTAGCACCCACCCTCTATGCTAGGCGTCCTCTGTTTTTATTTGCCGAGAAAAAATTTATATAAACTTAAATAAAAAAATTACAACATGAATACAAAAACTAAGCAACCTAGACCCATACTTGCATGTTTCTGTTTGGATTAATCATAGTCACATCTCGATATGTTCAATAGTCTTGACGTGATTGACCATTGAAAGAAGTACATTTTCCTTATAACTTCGTTCGCGTCGAACTAAAATTTTATTTAATCAGTTTTGCTCGTTTTTGTACCTCTTTTATATAGCTTTGGTGATAGCGCAATTTCAAATAGTCAAAAGCCTTCTTCAATTGTTATTCTATCAAATACAAAAATAATTTTTGAAATTGAACCGGTAGATTGTAAGATTTGCGGTTTTAATCCTATAAATTACTGGAAGGATTTCTAATCAAAATCCAGCTTTGAAGTCTCTATTAACATGGATTAGATAACAACATACTTCTGTATGATTAACAAAATCAAAAGTTTACAAATTAGTTAAGAAATTTGAAAGAATGTAAAAGAAATTTAAATAATAGTGCCGTCGAAAATACACACAATATTATGCGCATCCAAAACAAAACGGAAACATACTAAAAATAAATTACTCGTTTTACAATGAAGATGGTCACGATTGATCGTAAAACACGACAACTGTATAGTACATTGTATTGAAAATAAAGTAAGCTAATTACAATAAATAGTAGTCTAAATTTAACATACACATTACTGAAACAATATTATGCGCATCCGAAACAAAACGGAAACATATTAAAAATAAATTACTCGTTTTACAATGAATATGGTCACGATTGATGGTAAAACACGACAACTGAATAGTACTTTGTATTGAAAATAAATTAAGCTAATTACAATAAACAGTAGTCTAAATTTAACATACACATTATTGAAACAATAATTGAAATCAACATATACAAGATTTTGAGCACGAAAAATGTATTACACACGATTTATAAAAAAAGGTAATTATTGCGTAATTTAGTCGTCGATTAGTTTCAACTTAATTTATCTTAATTTTTACTCCTTACGAGATTTACCCTTTGGTCACAATCACAGCTGATGTTAAGTTACGAAGTGGTCCAATATGGTTCGACGTTAAACTCAATGATTCTTAATAAGTATTCAAAGAACGCATCCATAAATTCTATGTACCCAATATTGAATTTGAAGGTGAAAATTAACCAGGCGATCATTAGAAATATTAAGCTCATTAAAGGATAAGAAACAAATCGTGTCATGAATAAAACCTCTTAATATCTAGTGTCGAAAACAGTAGAATTGAAGTTAATATCAGCCAATTAAGAGGAATGATACATGAGATAGACGACCTGCTTCATACAAGACTACATCCATTATCCGACCGACCTACATACCAGTACGGTATGACACACGTCAAGACAAGTTGCACATTGCACATGTTCTCGCGTCAATTCATCTAGTTTGAACCAGTCACAGTACCACTACCACTACCACTGGACTAGATCTCTCCATAAAATAGCCAGCTAGTAATGTAAAAATTTAAAGAATATGCAAAACATCTGCTTACTAGTATTATAAAGCGAAAGTGAGTTTGTTTGTTTGTTACGCTTCGACGCCTAAACCGCTGAATACATTAGGATTAATTTTATTATAGAGATAGATGGGATCCTGGAAACGGTGATAGGCTACTTTTGCTCCCGGAAACCTTATTGGAAGTAGAGTAAAGAGAGGAATAAACTTTGTATGAAACTTTTTATTGCGTCATCCCATTTGTTTGACAAAATTAATATTAACGCGAGCGAAGCCGCACGTAAAATCTAGTTATTAAATAACTCTTAGTTCCACGCGAAGTCGCGGATATAACTAGTGAAATTATAAAGCAAAATTTCAAATATAAAAGTGTGCGTGTAAGCGTGAACACACGTAAGAAACTTTCTTTAATACGTTACATACCATCTTTCATTAATAAAAAATACACTTTCCCTTCGAAAAGTATAAAAAATACAAGACAAAGTTAGATAGTTATGTCACAGTATCATTGACATTAAATTCACTTGTACGAACTATGAGGAATTATATCACATCCGGCGGACTGGAACGACAGTTATATCGACATCGAAAGTGCAATGCATTTATCCACGCGGTCAACTATCTAGGTTAAGTAGCCTTAAATTACTATCGTTGTATTATATATGCTACGTCGTTATATATCATGATAAAAAAATCTGTTTCGCGATACACGTTACCAATACTATCAATTGAATAATAAATAGACAAGTGCAAAATACAACAGCGCGTTGAATTTTCTGTTTCACTATATATAGTATAAATTCGATTCGTATAGCCGGTTTTATATTTGCTATTTCGCTTGAGTTATTATAATAAATGAAACAAAACTCCATTAACTATAAAGCGCGTCTCCTGTATTTTTTTTAAGTAATTTGTCATAACAACACTTTATGTGGATTTATAACATAGGGCTAGTAATAGAGAGAGCAAACCGCTAAAACAATGTGTCAGGCAATTTACTGGAAAATAAACCCCGTTCCTTACAGATAGTATTTTATTTTAATATTTATTTGGTAGAACGAAACTAAAGTTGGAAAGAAGCAAGTATGCCATTCATATTTATAGTTCAAATGCTTCTAGAAACTATCATATTTCTTCAGTATACTATAGACATGACTAAAGATTTTCTTACAATATACATAATTACTATATATATGATTATTTACTAGAGAACGTGACTGTAATGCAATAATTTACTGCAAATTATACATAATATATAATATTGTACATACAACATGTGTAAACATACCACACGTAGCATGATTTTGTAAAATCACGGGACCGTATGTTATACCAAACAAAAGTATATAATGCAAAGCAAAATATATTAACCTTAGCCTGAATTAGTAAGTACTGTATAATATTCCAACACTTAAACAGTTCTCACTATAATCTGTTTCGTTTAGGTATTCATTTGATATTTAATAGTGTACTGTCACTGTGAGTACATTAAAGATAGTTAACTACCAAAGTAAAATGTAACAATTAATTTGCATGAAACTGTCGTCTTCAAGTCGCGACGCTCTGTCAACAAAGAAAATATTACGGCGCTGAATTAGAATAAAATCTTCAGATCGAATTACAATAATACGACACTACAAAATGTCGCTTAAAATTGAAATTAGTACCAATATACACATTGTAAATGTACTGACTAAGCACAGTTTACAAAATATCTACATTTATTTAGTGTAGATTATAGATATAGTTCATTAAAAAAACATGATCAAATCTATATTATATATATTTTCTTGAATGTGCGAATCTTAGGAACTACCAGTCGGATTTTAATCATTATTTCTGCATTTCATACAGCAATCATGGAGGAAGGCTTTAGGCTATTAAACATGTGGCTACTACCAATAGGAGAAAAGCTGCATTGAAAAGTGTTACAAAAACGAGCAAAAATTATTAAATAAGTAGCTCGCGGCATAGCTAGAATAATAATATACTATGCGATCAATTTTTCTCCACGTTCTATATATCTTAGTGTTATTGGTATTTAGAAATAAATAAAATATAACATGAAAACTATTTTTGGTGGTACGTTTGATGTGTAGGACAATCGACTTCTAGAAATAGCAAAGTAAAATCGACATAATAAACTTTTTATTAATTTTCAATACACGATGAAATTTTGTAAACTAAAGGCCAATCCAAAATTAATAGACTGTAACAAGTGTCAATAAATACTAAATAAATAAATAATAAACACGGACGAAACCGAGCACCTCTATTTGTTATATAAAAACTCTTATTTGATATTTATGTAGATTTATTTTGCAAACTTCGTTTAAATGCATTTTTGTTATCAGATAACAAAACTGCAAAAATTAAATCCTCCTTTACGATTCATAAATTGAAATCTATAGAAAATGTACAATAGAATTCTACATAAAACATGACACATTAAACTGAAACATCAGTTGAGTCAACATAAACAGCGGTCTCACCTGGCGGAGTATTTTCTTGAAAATCTTAAACTTCATAATTTTCCTGTCTAAGCACAACAAAACATTACACAAACTATATCGAAATTGATTTAACACCAAGGTTATTGAATCACGGTTGAGAATAATATTGTTTATATGGATACGGAAAAATGTAAACACAATGAAAGGCGCCACAACGTAGTGTAACTACGGGACGTCTATCTCGCAGCACAACGCGGCGGCAATGTGTTCGGTACGCCGAATACCGACGTGTAGGCGAGAATGCAGTCAGAGAGCTGATAACGAATTTATAAACGGTACCTATAAAGATTATAAAATTAAGTAGGTATTGATGTATGTATATTATACACATTGGTTTGGTTTTTATTTATAATAAAGCGGCAATATTGTTCGAGCTCATAATGATACCGGAATACTTTTCACTACGTTTTCAGTAAAAATGGGCGTATTGATAATTAAAAAAAGGATTTCAAATCTCCAAGATTTTATTGAAAACGTGTTTTGGCCAGAAAATGTATAGAGCATCAGTTTTAGACAATCCAAGGAAGTAGCATAGAAATAGAAAAAAAAGAACTTTCTTTTTGGTGTTTAAGTCCACGGACTTGGAGAAACTATTTCAGCTAAACGACTACATGGATCACATAGCCTGTTTATCCAGTTTCAATTGGCTTTTATTAGTTTACATGTACCTCCAGTTGTAGCAGAGATATCCAATTTTAAATGAAAAAAGATCCTTGTGTCTTCCATTGCCGATAGCTCGGCAACCAATCTTCATACAGAAAATTAAAGAACACACAAAGTGGAATAAATCTATATTAATAATATATTGTTTGATTGCAGTAATCTTGGATTTCTAAAATTCTTTGTATTTGTATGTATTTCATAGAGCAATTATTGAGGAAGGAATTCACGAACCCGAATGCTCCAGTAAGGCGACGGATGGCCATGGGGTTTCAGTGGGTATTCCCGACGACTAGCGTCGGGCGAGTCCTACAAAATCTTCCCAATCCCCCTCGGGATGGAAAGGTATGCCTAAATGCACATCCCACAAAAAATAGCCTTACGGTTATTTAACACCGCATTACTACAAATAGGAGAAAAGCTGTATTGAAAAAGTAATATCGTTTGCTCTCTATTCCATAAAAAAAAACCAGTCGAAAGAAATCTCGCGCACTGCTAGTTTCCTATAACATACCATCACGACGTTTAGGGATCACATTTTTTCTCTCATAGAAATGAATTTGAAAAAAATAGGAAAATAAAGGTTATTTAAGGTTTTTAGAAATCACTTTAAAATACCCGTAGAACATTGATACTAGCCCTTGGACTACAATGCAAACGTTATTAAGCGCAGCCCCTACTAATTGGTATTATACAATGCTATAAAATTCCTACAAATGTATCTGATAAAGTAAATAAACCTGGGCTGTATATTCCGTAGATAAACAGTTGTTTATAAAACCCGCATCGTACGTTGTCAGTGAAAGTTACTTTTAGATAAATTAGATCAAACATGAATCGTATTAGTTAAAAAATAAATAAGAATGAAAGAAAACTATGCATCATTTTTATTCGTTATCGGTTAAGCAAGAGGTGAAGCGACTCGTTTTACCATTCTCATAACATTGTATCTATTTCGACCAGTTAGATAGGTTAAGGCGCCGCAAAGTGAATCGCCTCTATAGAAAAGACAGGACACTAAAAATACTAAACTCCTAATTTTACAAAACTTTAAACGCTATTTGATTCCTCTAATAAAAAAAAATAGAAATGAGTCTATCAACTTTTTTGATTGGACTTATAGTTCAGAAGTAAATTGAATAAAACTGTTTTTAATGTATGAGAAGCAAATTAAAATATAAATAACTCGTGATTTTCGTTGGTTTTCGTTTTTAAAATTTCACACTATTATTTTAACATTATATGCTACAATTATCCCAAAGTAACATAGTGTGCATTTTTTTGCACTTATTGACTTAGGCACATAAAAGAAAAAAAAATTAAACATGTTTCATAAGGGTGCTTAATTAATGAATTAATTTCTTTGTTAAAAAGTATCGAATATGAATCAGCCACCTTTTAGATTGAACTTATAGTATAGGAGTAAATAGAATAAAACCATTTTTCATGTACGGGAAGCAAACTACGATATGAATATCTTATGCTTTTCGTTGGTTCTAAACTATAAGTCTTATCTAAAAAGTTCACTGATTCATATATGTTGTTTTAATAGAGAAATCGATTAGCGTTAAAACAATTATGAAATTTAAATTTTACGACTTTTAGTTTCCTTTTCTTTTATGTGCTATATATAGCTCAGAAAATGCAAAAAATGCGCACCATATTACATTGGGAAATTTGTGGCATTTCATGACAAGATACTAGTGTGAAACTGTAAGAATGAAAACGAATGAAAATCACGAGATGTTCATAGTTTTAGGTTGCTTCCGATACATTGTAACCAGTTTTGTTAAACTTATTCCTAAACTATAAGTCCAATCATAAAAGGGGATAGATGTGTTTCCTTTAAATTTCATTAGAAAATTGAATAGCGTTTAAAGTTTTGTAAAATTACGACTTTGATATTTTTAGTGCCCTATGGGCCCAAAGGATTTAACCTGACATGTTTAATGATGCGGTATTCATACACTCTAGCTCAGTGGTAGCTGATTTAT
This sequence comes from Actias luna, assembly GCA_039707435.1. Taxonomy (NCBI): domain Eukaryota; kingdom Metazoa; phylum Arthropoda; class Insecta; order Lepidoptera; family Saturniidae; genus Actias; species Actias luna. Next base: position 5,414,934 of record JAZHAC010000006.1, on the reverse strand, counting down.
TACTTCAAAAACATTGATAAATAATTGATAAAATTCCATATTAGAACATTAGAAAAAAAAGTGGATTTACTGTTTCGCTGTGTTCGGTCCACTACGCCAACTGTTACTACACTGTATTGTTTGGAATAAAAAAGTTGTCGAAATAAAAATAATGAACACTCAATAAAGAATAAATCAATATATGGGTATTTAATTGCAAGAAATCAAGACACGTAAAACATTTTTTTACTAATATTGAATCAAGATATATTACAGAAACATTAACAGGTAACATTTATAAACACAGTTTTTTTTTAATCTACGTTTATGATTCTTCAAGAGCATATAATTAATTTAAAAAAAGGATATGACAATCCAACGTAAATTTATTTAACTAAAAATCTTTTATACAACTTCAATGATAAGAAAATTCACGTTGTATTGTAAAATTGAGCATTTCTAATCGCAAATATTTTACCAAATTTTTGTGTAATACACAACGCTCTCGCCTAAAAAATGATTGAATGTTTTTTTTAATTAAAAAGGCAACACGCGAATTTTGAACATTGTCGCAAAGTAACATAGTGGCCGTTCAAGTATTATATAACGCAATTTGGGGGGAGGAGGCTTTTGGTAAAACGTTACGTTATTATATATTTACTAACATAAATATTACATTATTATCTTATTTTAAGAGTTTATTAGTAGAAAGAGGTATAACATAATTATGACTTTTAGGTAATAATGGACAATTGGGTGTTACATAACGTTATTTTATATTTACTAACATAAATATAACATTATTATCTTATTTTAAGAGTTTATTAGTAGAAAGAGGTATAACATAATTATGACTTTTAGGTAATAATGGACAATTGGGTGTTACATAACGTTATTTTATATTTACTAACATAAATATAACATTATTATCTTATTTTAAGAGTTTATTAGTAGAAAGAGGTATAACATAATTATGACTTTTAGGTAATAATGGACAATTGGGTGTTACATAACGTTTGAGGAAGGGAGGGGGTGCTATAGAAAAGTTACTTGGGTAGAGGAAGATACGTTCAAAACAGTCATTTATATATCCCACAAAATTGTACTGTGTGAAATCTGAACCCATAGCATAGCATTCAACCCGGCGGCTGCATTTGGCAACCACAAAATCACTAAACCAATAGTATAGTCAGTCGGTAATAAATTCTGGCAACATAGTTTCGCAAGTCAAGAGATCGTTTCCTTGATGTAGAAATCTATTTCTAATAGATTTTTGCATCAGCAAAGCTACCTCTACATTTAAGGCTACGTACAAGGTCTTGAAAAAACACACAATTCACAGCAAAAACAAAAGCACTCATCGTCTGTTATGTACAGAGAAGAATTATGGATTATGCAAAACAGGAACCCCTACTATGCATACTAGATATAAAATGGAAAAGTAGTGTGACAGACAAGTCCGCTTTTTTGTGACACAACTCCCTAACAAAATTACAATAAAATGGCAACAATAGCTAAGACATACCATCATCGAAATATGTTCACTAGTTGAGGAAAGTGAAAAATACAAAAAAATATGCATATATAATTAGATGACCAATGCTTCGTCTTTTAAGCGCGATGTGATTGCGTTTGACAGCTTAAAGAACCAATAGAAGAAGCTAGTGAAATATTGTAATAAAATACGTCGCTTAATTCATAAAGAGTAATCAAAGTAATAGAACTCCATCCAGTTTTAATTACAACTAACTGTAAACCAGTATACCCGCATATACATACACATGCTCTAAATGTGGGCGATATGCAATATATACACAATAGTTCGTAGTTTTCTTATCAGTTCCGTTGCAATCTATGATATCGCCCATGGTCAGGAAAAACATAGTAAGCGACAACTGTACTTTTTATAGGAGAGTTTTTTCATTCCTAAATAAAAAGTATTCATATCTTATAAAAAAATTGTGAACTGTACATAATTAACTACTCATTTATTAAAATTGTGGCTATACATACTGCTTCTAATTAACAAAAATAATTTTTAGAAGGTTACAATAACAAAACATATTTAAGATTTTTGGCGTTTACGATGTGTTTCTTGAAAAATCTTGATATAAATATTGAATCATTTTACGGACACATTCTTACAAGACTATAAGTAAATGGCTAATATTTTTTAATTTCTAACTTTAAAGTCTCTTTTTTATACATTGCCCCTTTCTTTTAAAGTGTAAAGCAACATTGCTACCATTGAAAGTATCGCCATAGATAAAGCATTATCATGCCACTATCTCACTGACCAACAGTACCATTCAGTCAAGCCACAGAACCATAATAGTAGCAGTGGTAATACATGGAATTCATAATCGACGCTAAACATAATAGAAGAATAATTACCAATTACCAATGTTTTATTTGTTCTTCTTTACAGTAACTTAAACAACTAATTAATATTCATAAAATACTTATCTGTTCTCATTTTCCGTGCCACGGCGACTGTACTTATACTATTATTTATTATTAATATCTTTAGAATTGAAATGATTTTGGAAAATTTCATAAAATAAACATAACGCTTACCTCGTGATCTGGTCCCGGTTTTGACGCAATTCTAGCTTCGGTGAGTTGATTTTTCAAAGCCCTATAACAAAATAAAAATCAATAGTTTTCAAAAATGATTATATTATAGCAGAGGTTGACAAATTTTAAAGCAGTAACAAGCATATATTTAATAATTATTACAGAGATGTGGACTGGTAATGGAGAATTAATATTACGCATACCTCACTGCAATACGTTTTCAAGTAGATATGGTACTACTTGTATTTTTGACATCTGAATGTTGCACGCAAATTTAGAACATTAGCGGTACGGGCAATTAGTTTAACCATGCCCTCTCATAGAGGTAAGCTAGATAGCCCTTTTGGTAGTAACTGGCTATATCTCAGAGCCTAACCATACTTATATTATAAATGCGAAAGTGAGTTTGTTTGTTACGTTTACACGCCTAAACCGCTGAATCGATTGTAATGAATTTTGGTACAGAGATATATGGGACTCTGGAGACGGTATTAGACTACTCTCTTTCGCGAAATCTTTATTTGAAGCAGGGCAAATTAAGGGATAAACTTTGTAGGAAACTGATTTGTAGGAATTTGATTTGTTTGAGAAAATCGATATTAAAGCGGACGAAGCGGCACGTAAAATCAAGTTAAAATATAAAAAAAACTCATAAATTATGAATTTTGCTCTGACACTTATCCAATTTAAACGGGAAACTTATCGAATTACAACTGTCGCGTCAGAAGACACATGCGGCTGTCGAATTACAGTATCCCAAGCTTCAAATAAGGTATATCTAAGAGATGTATACTTTACGCAAGGCAATGTAAGAAAATGGATAGATATAGACATACATATAAAGTTCCTCAGCCTGTCTCGCTTGTTTCTCACGGCGGCGTAACAACTGCACGCAGTGCTGTAGAGTAGCGAGCGTCGCGCCGCACGTTGCGCGGAACGACGCACTCGTCGCACGCACTTCTCCAGCGTGCAGGCTTAGATCGTTACCTAAGAAATAAAACATTAATATAATACGTTAACAACTACCATCGATACTGCAAATAGATGACACCGATACAGACATGTAAACAGCTTAGTATATGACAACTTTCCGTGCTTAACTAATTCTGAGTTTTTTTTTTACTTTTTCATTTTCTCGTTTGCTTGGTACTTTTTCTTTTTTCAGAAATTGATATCAGCAGTCATTTCTTCATTCCACTTAATTCCTACCTCTTCCTTTCCATTCTTCAATATTCATATCCATTCTCATGACATGTCCGAACCAAGACAAACGATTCCCTTTCAACTTCTCTGCCCCTGGCAACACTTTGAAACTCCCTCTTAGACTGATTCCCGACTTAGTCCATTTTTGTAACACCACACATCCATCTCAACATTCGCATAACTGCTGCATGCAATCAAAACTTATCCGTCTTCTTAGAAGCCCAGCACTGCCATCCATACAACTACTTTTTCACTTACTTTTTTTTTAGTTTAGGGTTTAGCGTTATGGCCATAATCTCACCTTATCTTAAGTGACGATACGGCCCAAGTTAGTAAACACGCTAAACCTGTGGAGGAAATGGCTCTCAAGTGCAGCTTGCTGGAATACGCCTATTGGTATTTGGCGGCAGATTTTCAACTTGAGGGTGGTTACTAGCCAGGAGGGCAGTAGAAAAAACCCAGTAGATGATTTCCTCAAGATGTTTTTCTTCACCGAAAGCTCAAGCTCATTGTAGGTGGTTTTGAATTCGAACTCACGACGCTTGACGCGAAGTCCTACACACTACCACTGAGCTATTATCGCTTCATTTATAGTTAGTATATATATGTACTATTATTATTATTTCAAATGTTCAATTTTTAATGTTATTTTAATTAGACTTTTTAACATTGTTAATAAGGCAAGTATTGTCAATGTGTTATCACGTATTTGGGTTGACTCCTAGTACTGACTACACTGAAATCTAGTATCCATCTTTTTATTATTCTTATTGTATTCTTCATCTGACTGTCGACTGTTGTATTTTGCAATAGTTATAATAAATCAATCAATTTTCAGTTAAGTAAAGCTTAGTTGAATAATCACACAATTAATATCGTACAAGCGCGTGCAGTCAAAGATCCGACGGAGAAAGAACTGACGTCTTCCCGAGAGTTCGCGGGGCAAACCAGTTAGCTCAAATGCAACTCCATAAAAACGGCACCCGAACACCTACATTGTGTTCTTAGATTAAATTAGTAGACTTACGATAAGAATCTGCAACTACTAAACTTTAGTATCAATAGACCTGTATATCTAACATGTCTGTAATATATTTCCATCAGCCACATATTATAAAATATTATACCATAGTTTCATCACGATGTTTCTTTACTCAATCTCAAAGCCGCTATCCGAACACGCTACCACTGAACCAGCATTAAAACAGTTCCTTTCACGGTTTTGTTTCTTTTGTGTTAACTCTGTTTATCATAACTAGAGGATTTTGCGATATATTTTTCTATAGTATCAAGGCAAAGCGTTCAGTGTAAGCCAAAAAACAACTACGACCATCCAGAAATATTTGGGCCACCTAGAAATAATCAGTGGTCATCCTATTCTTTTGTACAAAACTTTAAGCCCTTTGGCAGCTACGCATACACTGGGGTGATTTCGGAACGAGACACGCCTAAGCATATCATTATGGCAGCAGTTGCATCTAATCTATAGCGGTCACGATTCAGGCGAACACAAATCTACCTATCAAATGTGAGAAACTCAATACATAAACAAAAATCGATTAATATCAAACATATGGAGTTCTTTAAAATTGCAGCTGGCTCCATAACTACTTTGTGTAATTCTATCTCAGCAATACGTTTCTCGTTATCGTCAGCCCACTCAATTTTAATATCTCTATTATATTTAACAACGACTGGCGCCAAAACGCAAAAGCAATGTATATTCACATGATAATGGTATGTCCTAGATTTATCTATATAAATATTATAAAACGGAAAAGCTTTTTTTTGTTTGAACGCGTTTATCTTGCGAAGTACCAGTCGGATTACAAAAATTATTTATGGGATTTAGGCTATTTAACATTACACTATAAGAGGAAATCTGCATTGAAACAAGTTAAAAAACGGGCAGAAATTATTAAATAAACTTTTAGTTACACACAAACGAAGTAGAAGTCACAACTAGTGTGTAATATATGTTTTTACTGTAACATAATTAATAACGTGATTATTAGAAAAAAATAATAAGTATTTAAAAAAGGACCTAGTAACAGAGTTATCAATTTACATGAATGAAAAATTTACTATACTACATGTGTGCTTATAAATTAAATAGCGTACTGTTTTTTGATACTTTAATTCTATGAACATCCTATTCAAATGATATTCTCATACGTAATGATAAATTCGCTTCTGGTTTTACTTTAGCGATATTAAAAGCAGATGTTATAATTTATTTTCGCCACATTATCTAACGATTTATCGTAAGTAATGTAAAAGAAACAATATTCTTTTATCTAAATATTATATTCAATCGATTTCTGGATGATAATCATTCTACCGATTCTTTTCCCCGTCGTTGCAAGAATTTTCTCAGACTTCCATTAATGATTATGGACAACTGGGCGAATATTAATTAGATGGAAATATATAAAATCTTGTCTCCGTGTAAATTCAATAGTTTAGACCAGCGAGATACCGATTAGATGTTTAAGTCTCAAGACATTACCCGCGACCGATTTTTCCGCATTTCCTATACAATAATTTATTTAAATTAACTAACGATCGAGAAAAGGACCCCTGAGGTACTTGGTATAATTTGAAATAGTTCTTGTAATATGCGGTATCGGGTAATACATAGAACTGCAGATTTTTCAGTATTTAAAATAAATAACTAGTCCAGGGTGAGCGTGGTGCATAAATATGTTACAATTGAAAGTAAAAGTGGTGACAAGCATTGAGTATAAAAAACGATTTTATGAAAGATCATTAATAATTTATGCTGTACCTATTTTTTATTTCTTATTCTTTATAGGATAAGCGTCTAGCTACAGTCTCACTTGATATCAGAGGCTAATGTACGCGGTAAGTACACGATAGTAACTTGACAAGACTGGCGTAAAAACTAACGGAGGAATTTAGCCACTAGGATACTAGAGAATAAACTTTAAAAATACCTTTTTATTTTTCTTTTAATGGAATAAGAAACGAAATGTGTTCTAATTAATATTGATTGTATGTTGCAGATATAACTTTAACACCAGGAACGCAGACGCACCCAAGGTTAACATTGATATACGCTATCTCGGAAGATCAAATTGCAACGAATCACACTCTAGTGGAATACTGACCATACGTTTCATATCATCATCACATCACATCGACGCCAATATACCGCCTTGATGTTTATTTACTCAGTTATGAGTTCACTGGACAGAGTTCAACATAATCGAGCAATTTTATTTGCTCATACAACACAAAGTAAAAAAGATCACACGTAGTTCGATATTGTAGGGTCGATATACGTAACAGAATATTGTTATAAATAACTCTGACTTGAACTAAATAATGATTTATAGGAAAAGCCGGACAGACGATGATGTTGATGGGGGATTTATTCTTAATTATTTAAAATTGTTACAAAAGTCAGGTATGAATGAATGGTCGATAGCGCGCTGTGGTACTGAGACGCTTATGATTCAAAGCAATCGGAATAATACAATAAAATATGTAAATGTATGTACACTTAAATACACTTATAAACATAACATATGCTTGGAGAGCAGTTCGGTTGGGTAGTTCCGAGGAACCTCAGCATTGAATTTTGTGATGAAAATGTCTCTATACTATCTAAAAAGGAATGTACTGGTGTCATATTTTATGAAATACTACTTCATTCGCGTACAACTAAAAACCCTTACCAATGCTATAAATGCAATAGTGAGTTTGTTTGTTACGCTAACACGCTTAAACCGCAGAATGGATTATGGTAAGTTTTGGTATAGAGATAAACAGTACCTTGGAGACTGTGATAGCCTACGTTTCTAGCGAAATACTTATTGTAAGTGGGGTAAAGAGAGGGATAAACTATGTATGACTATTTTTATTGCGTCATCCAATTTGTTTGACAAAATCAATATTAACGCGAGCGAAGCCGCATGTTAAAGCTAGTAATTTCTTATATTTTACCCGCTTTTGTAACTTTTTTCAATACGGCTTTGTTCCTTTTGGTGATAGCGTGAAGTTAAATAGCCTAAATCCTTCCTCGATATATATTTATAAGCGCATTCAAAAAAACTTTTTCACTTTATAATATTTATATAAATGCAAAATGTAAAAGCTCACCGTCAGCAAGTTTAACCGCATCGATTGCATCGTTCGGATCATCTATCTGCGGATACGAGGCGACGCACATTTTGAAGTATTGCTGAAGCTGTATGGCTTGCTTCGACAGCAGCTCGTTGTACGTCTCCAGCTCAGAGATCTTCTCCGCCAGACGTCGCGTTGAACGATCTGTGAACATTCATACCAAAAAATTTTTAGTAATCTGACTGTAAAGATGCATTTCACAAGCAAACATATAAACATACACAGACACACACACTTACAGATATAAACATGCGCACGCTGGCATCACGCGCCATAAACCTTATATAATTATACTGTATAGCTTGCCTTTTTATTTTTATTTATATTTACTAGCTACTTTTCATTTTGTAGTGTATATATTGCTTATATTTGTAAAATCCTATTATGGTCTTACATGTTATTTAAATATGTATGCTACCTATATAAGTGCGCTGTTAGATTTCCAATAAATAAATAAAAATAAGTGTTATTTTGTATTAAATCAGACGTTCTTATAATATTGCTAGCCTACGCCTTTGAATTGGTACGTTTTTTTTCCTATCAACCCAGCGTGATCACGTTTTAAATTAGTTCCTAAGTCTTAAAATGAGTATTATATACATGAAAAATTTTATGTATACAGGACCATCTAGAGATATTTAGATGAATAAGTGGAAGTATCGTATATGAATTAACGTTGCGCCGCGGATCCAGTCGCGTTTTTTATGCAATAATGCTTTTCATCTCTTATGTTCATTTTCACTCTCATAATAATATTTCTAATTCTTATTGATATAATCTATAGGTTTTCGATTTATTTTATTATTGAAATTAAGTATACTCTTCATTTGTACCAAAACAGAACCAATTAATAAATAGATATTTATTTATCATGTCTTACGAGTTCTAAATTTATTATTGACATTTGTAATAGCCTATCAATTGAGAAATTTCAGGTTTACAAAATTTCATCAAAATCAGTTCAAATTTAATGGTAAGATCAACGTAGATTTTTTTTTTACAATATCAAAAAATATTGCTGAAAATTTTTAGAATCTAGAAATTGATAAACATACGAAATAAACTTAATTTTAAGTATACAATATTTCTTAAGAGTCGATGAAGCTATTTACAAACAAAAAAGAAATCATAGCAGTCATGAAGACTACAGACAGAAGTGAAAACTAAAACTACAAACAAACAGATGTTATGTTTGGATTGGAGTATTAATTGTTTGATCTTAAATTAAAACCTGTAAATCAAAACTGTTTACAGCGCAATAAGTTATACTAATCCTATTAGTATACAGATAAAATGTTATCTTTAACACGTCACGTGTACATGTCGATGGCGACTTGCATGAATTTACTCCCTATCCAAACATTCCTATACAAGTTTTCACTTCAAAAAGAATTTGATTTCTTTCCTTTATAACGTACGTTTATCGAGAAATTTCGGGAAAAATTAGAAACAGAACTAACAATAATTACAAGAATGTTAATATAGACTAGTTGGTCCGGCAGACAATGTCCTGCACTTTCCAGTACTTAATAATTCGAACACATCGCCATTTATCACGTTCAAGAATTTATAGTTATATTTTTAATTACGTTACCAGCTTTCGAACAGAGACAATGGCATCAAACCCCGGCACGAAGATAATAAGTAGAAAATGTTTATTTCTATGCCCAATCTTGAAGTAAACTTTACTTTTGTGGAATAGAAAATACTATCTACAATAATGCTTACCACCGAATCAAATTTCTTCCAATATACCTAGTAGATTCACAGTGATACGCATACAAATAGATGGAAACAATTAGAGATTTTTTTTTTTTTTTTGTATCGATATGAAAATACACTACAATTGTATTTTCAGAAATATAGATTGCTAGCTGCGCCTGCGACTTCGTTCGCAAGGAACTGAAATTATTTAACAATTTATAGCTTGTGTTATTCAGGGATAATATAGCATTCTAATGGTGAAAGAATTTTTGAAATTGGTCCAGTAGTTTTTGACTTTATTCATTACAAATAAAAATACGTGACTCAGTTACAGTGTTATTATATTTATAATTAATTATACATAATAAATCCCATAATTTCCTATTCGCAATATCCTATTAGTAACAACAACGTACATAAATAACGTATTCAGATAGGTATCACCTGAACAGTAGTTTATTACTCAACCCATGGTTTCTCTTAAATAAATCTATGTTATATACTTTTTAATATATACATATATAACCCTATATATTTTAATATTCTTTATATTATGAATAACTGTTAATATTTTATAGCGGAAATATTTGTTTTTTTGAACGCACTAATATTAGGAACCAACAGTCAAATTAAAAAAAAAATGTTTGTATTTAATAGAACAATCATTAAGGAAGGCTTTAGGCTATTTAACATCGCGCTACCACAAATACGAACAAAGTTGTATGGAAAAAGTTACAAAAACGGGCAAAAATTGCTAAATAATGTTTAATTACACGCGAATGAAGTCGCGAGCACAGCTGGTAATATATAAAAATATTACAACATGTTTCTACAGAAATTACATATAAAATTCCGGAGTATGTTTTCGCAATTCCGCTTTTTCTAAACAGATTAACTGATTATATTTTTTGTATACTTGGGTGTTTTTCGTTATAGCTACGATATGTAGAGTTTACTTCGAGATTTTAGTAGTATGTGTTTTTTTCTTAATTCCTTACATTAAAAAAACAAACATTTAATACGATTGTGTTACATGCTTTTTATATTATGGATTCTTAATATTCAATTATTTTATTCTAATGAGGCGTCTTAGGACAACGTCTGTTTATATAGAGTCAACATAAAATAAATAATACCATTCGATCCATTAGACTGTAAAGATGTAGCCGATCCATGTCTCTGTAAACCGCCTCCATTGGAACTGCTATCTGAACTCGTTCCATACCCTGATTCCACCTGAGAAATTATGAAAAAGACTAATTTTATCAAGTTGAAAAATACAAAAGTAATGCAAAAAAAAAACCAGGATTTCTAAAATTATATACCTGTAGATAGCAGTTATATTCATAACCGTTATATAGCTTTTTTATCGCTTTAGGAACATATTATATATATAAATATTTACATAATATTCCCCATAATGATAACTTTATATGTATAGATTTGTAAATTGTTATTTGAACTATAATAAAAAAAATAGTATTGTCATTACTTTTTCGTAATGATGTATGTTATTCATCGATAGAATTTAAATTTACATAATAAGTAATTTTACAAATGTTAAATACCACTGGTTCTTTTTAATTATCTCACAAACACAAATATCTTCAATTGTTTTACTAGGATGATACAGACATTGTTTAATGGCCATAAAACTAATCATAATCTATACAAAAACCATTAATTCTGATGACGACTAATAACAACAATAAAATTTGCCGAGGCTTTAACATATGAGTTATAATTTGTGCACCTCAAACCAAACTCAATAACTTTCCTACAAGATTAGCGGACCTCCTAATCATATATAGATTTAAGTATTATTTTCAGATTTTGTTCCCTATATAATCTTTATACTCCGCTGTGAAGAAAGATATGGTATATGGATATGTGTCTCGCCACAGGTTTAGTGTATTTACCAACTTTGGCCGTATTGTCACTTAAGATCAGGTGATATTACGGACATAACGTCAAACCATAACTAAAAAAAAATTACATATCTATCTATCGACTGCCCAATCGACAGGGTCTTCAAGGAACTAGACAAAACCGACTGATACGATTATCTTTCTTCCGATAGGCTACAATCCATACTAGATTATATTAAGGAGCAAGATAAGTTTAAGGCTGGTCATATCTGGAGAACTTAATAATCTACCACTATGAGGCCGTTCATAAAATACGTCATGTAGAATTCTACTTTTTAAACCCCCACTAACCCCTTCTTCACGCTATATCACATTTTCTGCCACCCTCCTATAAATATTATGTCAACCTAAATAGATGGATATATTGCAATTACGAGCAATACACAAATTTGAATATTTGAAATTGCTTACAATAGTAAAAAATTAAATGATAAATTAATAAATATATTTAATAATACATATATTAAGTTTACAAAATTATTTTATGAACTGCAAATATCACAGTCTTTTAGAACCCCGCTCATGTCACATTTTGCCACAGTTAACGACACCCCCATGTCCCCGCTCCCCATAAGTGCGAATGTATTTTATAAACGGTCCTTATCTTATCATGTTCAATTAATTACAAATTAAAATGTTATAGTAACGTGATTTGTCAAATACACACTTAACTCATAAGTTTGGTGAATCATTTATGCTGAGTTAAAAAATATACACCCAAACTCAAAACCCTTATCACAACAGTCTTTATTAGGCTGATAACAGACAACAATCGGCTAATGGCGCATACAGGCAAGATAAGTTGATAACACAGTCACATACTATATGTTATCTATCAATGAATCACTACATTTTTATGGAGTCAATCGTCAACCAAGAAGTTCTGAGTTTATAATCAACTTGATTTCAAACATATCAGAGCAAAATAGTCAAATTATAACACAGATTTAACAACAGATATAACAAACAAACTGTTTTTTTTATTTATAGAATTATGTTATATTAATGATGGAAGCAAAACAAAAGTGGTCCCGCTAAGTAGGGTTACCATGAGTATTTATGGTATGCACCAGATGAGTCTACACAGTGACAACTAAGACTGATAGATCAAAAAATTAACCTACCCATAAAAACAGTTAACACTTATACAACAATAGCTTTGCCCTTGTACACATGGAACTAAAAATTATTTAATCATTTTTGCCTTTATTTTACCTTTTTCAATACAGCTTTCTTCTTATTAGTGATAGTCTAATGTTAAATAATCTAAAGTCTTCCTCAATAATTGTATTATCAAAAACAAAAACAGTTTTTGAAATCTGACTGGCACTGTGTAAGATTAGCATGTAAAAAAAAAACATTTCCCCTTTATAATATTATATACTATAAGATTATAATATAAGATTTTAAGCAAAAATATAAATTATAACGTTAGTATATTGTATTTTTATATAGAAACGGCAATATGAATTTGATTTCCTCCTATTTATTATTTTCATTCAAAGGGAACAATGTTTAAGCATTTGTTTATTTTATTTTTTATACCAAGGTTAGATAATTATAATGACAGGAAACAAAGTTCATTACCAACCATTTATAAGCTGTATAAAGAAGTATTTATTGAAATTAAATAAAAAACTTCATATAAAAAAAAATTTAGTATAACTACAAAATTCCATAATAAATTTAAAATGGTTAAGTGAACAAATCTTATGTATTTACCACATATATTTGGTTACTCGGAAACAACTGTATTCAGATAAAATTTTCTATTTCATGTTACACCACAAGAGTTTGCTCACAAAAGTAATTTTTTTATAAGTTATTGACTCATTCATGTATTATAGCATTAGCTCTAATGATTAATAACAACATACATTCTTATAAGTATAGTTGTATCTATATTTTGCTATTACTTTGGTAACACATGAATTAGGATGTCAAATGATTTGTTTTAGAATGTTTAACATGAAGGGTATTTAAAAGTAAAATTAAGTTGAAATTGACTAGTTCAAAATGCATCTAAAGCAAAATGTATGAAACATATACTAATGTTTAATTATTAACCTTTATATACTTAGACTACCTGTGCCTGTGACTTTGTTCACATGGAACTAAAAATGATGTTTTTTTTTTATGCAATATAAGTTTGCGCTTGATCTCAATCATGCCGGGTGGTAAGCATAGATGAGGCCAACGATGGAGCATGCAAACTTAAAATATGCCTGTTCACTCGTCTCTTGAAAGTATCCAAATTATAAGTTGACTGGCAGACAGACACCGACAGAGAGTTCCACTCCTTTGCTGTCTGCATGATAAACGAAGACGCAAATCGTTTCGTACGAATCATGGATACTTCTACCACATAAGGGTGGAAACCCGCTCTGCGTCTGGTCGTCCTGTGGCGAAACGGGTTGGGTGGAATTAAATCATTTAATTCCTGCGCGCACTCTCCAAAGTGGAATTTGTAAAATACTGAGAGATAAGCTACCTTACGTCTATGCTCTAGACTGAGCATTTTTGCCTGCATCAATATCACATCGCCCACAAGCCGCGCTCAATGGAGTCAAGTGCAGCCAGTTGATATTTGGCTGAAATATCTCAAAGGTGGCAGCAGTACTCCATACACGACCTTACTTGCGCTTAATACAAGCTAAGAAGTAGGTCCGGTGCGAAATACTGCTTAACCTTGAAGAGGATCCCCAATTTCTTAGCAGTTGTTCTTGCCTTTTGACTCAATTGCACGCCCAAAGTTCAAATCAGATGTTACTGGGATCCCAAGATCGATGTTGTCGGCAATCTGAAGGGGCACACCCTGAAATGTGGGAGTTATGTTGAATGGACTCCGTTTAGCAGAGAATACACACGCCTGGGTTTTCTCTGTGTTAAACCTGACCAAATTCGCATTACCTCAATCGGAAACGATCCTGAGCTTATTATTAATGCACTCAATCATGGACTGTTTCTCGGTGGTGATATTCAGAACGCTAGCCCGCGGATTGGATAGGTACCTCTCAGTCACAGTGCAGTCATCAGCGTATCCAAGAATACCGGGTATCAGCAGATCGTTAATGTGCAGTAGGAATAGTTTAGCTGAGAGTACGGATCCTTGAGGGACTCCAGCATTTATAGCCTTTGAGTTGGAGGAGCAGCCATCAACAACTACCCTAATTGTTCTTTCACTCAAGAAATCTTGTATTCAAGTACGCAGTTGATCAGAGACTCCATAAGCTCGAAGCTTGTTTAAGAGGCTGGCATGCCAGACCCTATGAATCGCCTTGCTGATGTCAAGTGAGACAGCTAGAGCCTCTCCGTGTTTCTCTATAGCTTCACCCAATTTATGGGTAGCACACACAAGGAGATTCCCAGTATCGGTTATGGCGAAAGCCGTACTGACGATCACTAAGGATAACGTTAGACTCTAGGTAAGCCAAAAGCTGTTTATTTATTATTCGACCCATAACTTTGCAGAAAAGAGACGTTATGGCTATAGGGCGATAATTTGATGGGTCAACTCTGTTCCCCTTTTTGGGAACTGGTTGAACGTTCGCAAGCGTCCAAGACTTTGGAAAAATACCTGATTTGAGAGACAGTTGATACATGCGTGTGAGGACGAGAACCAACTCAGGTGCACAGATCTTCAGTACCCTAGAAGGGAGACCATCAGGGCCACTGGCTTTGTTCACATCCAGATTGCGGAGTTCTCTTCTCACGTCGTTGGTGTGGATTACAATATCTTGCATAATGGAATCACTCAAAGGTATAGAGGGTGGAAGCTGAGACCCAGCATTGAGGAATGAATTATCAGCAAACAGATTTGCCAGTAAATCCACTTTTTTGCTGCTGAATGAGGCAGTGAACCATCAGATTTTATCAACGGTGGAAGCGAGGGCTTAAGAACGTTCACCTCAACCAATTTGGCAAGAGACCAAAATGCTTTACTCCCCTTCGGACAGGAAGCAAGTTTGGCTCCAATGAGGCCAACATGATCGAAGCGAGCCTTTCATATAACTTTTTTACAGAACTTGGCAGCTTTATTGAATTATTTCTTTCTTTGTTGTAAATCCAGAGACCTGTGGTAACGGGCCTCAGTCCATGCTTTATATGCTAATACATTAGTCTTTACAGCTTGGGTACACTCGGCATTAAACCATAGATACCCATCAGTCCCAAGTGGCAAATCGGAATATGGAATAAAATATTCCATACCCTGCTTCACCACAT
Source organism: Actias luna (assembly GCA_039707435.1). NCBI lineage: Eukaryota > Metazoa > Arthropoda > Insecta > Lepidoptera > Saturniidae > Actias > Actias luna. The sequence continues at coordinate 5,399,170 of JAZHAC010000006.1, read as the reverse complement.
TGGTAATAGAAGAAGCACAACTCCACGGATCTGCTGAAAGAAAACATACTTGTTGCCATGGAAATGCTGCTAAAAACTGATTTAATCATATTTACATGTTTTTCTAACTTTATCCAATAGACCTTTGCTCTTATTAGTGGTAATGTATTGTAAAATAACCTAAATTCTTCCTCAATTATTGCTCTATCAAATACAAAAACAATTTTGAATTCCAACTGGTAATTCTTAAGATTAACATGTTCAAACAAACAATTTTTTCCACTTTATCATATTATAAGCTACCTTAGATCATTTATAACAAGGGCTATACATTACATAGATCTTGTAATAAAGTCGTTATTATAGTATATCACTAAAATTGGATTTTTAATGAACACAAAATATTTTTAAGGAGAACAAGAGGTTAATGAATGAAGACGTAATTAAAACTGTAGGTGCATAAAAAAATAAAGTATGTGTTATTTTCATAAATAAAAAATAATTCTTGCACTACATAGTATATATATATTATAACATTGAAAATTAAACAATTTTAAATGTGTACCTCAATTTCCACAAATTTATAATATACTGTAAGTAAATATGTATTACTGTGTGTGTGATGCAATTTAAGGCTCCAACTTACTTTAAATGATTCCAGAACATCGATCCACTGTTGTTTTTCCTCAGGATTAGACGCTCTCAAATACCAAACACAATCATTTACCGATACGTCAAATCTACAGTCGTCAAATTCGTGGGGCTGAAAACAATTATCACGACAAAAATAACATATCAAGGTTTTACATCAGAAACTTGCATTGTACGCTCCATGGACCAATGAACATAATTATTTGTTCAACGGTAACAAATTAGTCAACAAAAAATTGAGTAATACAAGGGCAAATTCATAATACATTTATAAAAATTCATAATCACCTTGACTTTAGCTTTTTTCAAAGATAAGGCACCGCGGCATCCAAGATTACTTTCTAACTCACTCTTATAGTATGATAATGTTGAATCTTTCAAAACAATAAACCTATCCTGCCAACCATGAATATAGTTTGTCCATTTGCTCAAGTATCCACGAAGTTCAGGATTTCCGGCCTCCTCCAAGTCTGAATTATCACTCAGTGTTATATTCTCGTCCGTCATATTAAGAGAAATCAATCAATAATATGTACATAAACGAAGAAGATAATAAAATAAAAAAAAACTTTACAAACACAACAAACGCTACACATCCACCCCAGCGAAATTGTTGCTTCTTGAGTAGGTAATTATATACACCTACCTACTTCAGTATTTTGACATATTTGACACTTCTTACTGGTGTTGGTAGGATAAAAAAAGACGATAAAAAGCAATGACGATTAATTCATTTCTTAGATAAAATTATTTTATAATTCCATAACTAATTAATTTAAATACAATAGGTTAGAGGTAAAGAATATTTCTTCTTTCATTGTTGACTTTGAAATGAATTCATTTATTTATTCATGCATTATAAAAATGTTTACCTACGACTAGTAAAATCACAATCAATGATTTCATGTTTTTTATGACAGGTCCGTACTTTTGTAAAGAAATACAGGTATTTGGAAAGCCTACCACCAAATTTAATCTAATCTATAATGTTAAAGTGTTCTTAATATTTATCAATCAATTATGCTTAAACATTAGTATAGTATGTAAGAGACCTAAGATAAATTGTATTTTCTATAGCCAAGGAAGTAAACAACAGTTGTATATTGAAATAAAACTAATTTAAACGGATTTTATAGCGGTTATTTATTTCTACATCTCAGTCCGCCCCGTGACCACGAAGGCTGAAAAGCTTCCGAAACATCGGGATCAAAATAAATAAATAACCGCGATAAAATCCGTTTAAATTAGTTTTATTTCAATGAATAATATTCGCGTAAACATAAGAAATCAACAGTTGTATATATAATTATAATAGTAAAAAGAAATTTTTGTATGGTAGTAGGGCTTTTTCTAATGCCCGCCTGGCTAGCAAACACCCTCAAGTTGAACATCTGCCATATACCAATAGGTGTTTTCCGGTAGTTGCACTTGAGAGCCAGTTCTTCCACAGGTCTAGCGTGTCTACGAACTTGAGCTGTATCGTCACTTAAGATCAGGTGAGATAATGGCCATAACGGTAAAACGTTAAGTATAAAAAAAACTCTATATGCATGTCTTTTTCGATAACTAAGATAATTTTATCTTTAGTTGTGTCAAACGTTTGTGTGGGATTATTTAATAAAAATACTATATACTTACGAAAACATATATGAACTTGCACAATTACAAAACACTAATACCAACTATTGTTCCAATATTCTTAATCTTAGACAATAGAATAAAGTTTAACAACTCTCCTGGTATATAGTTGTACTATATGCTTACTGAACGTGGTCAACATATTCACAAATCTGTTAATCTATCTGTATCTGTATATACTTTTTAATTCCAATATTTACTCCAAATAGAAATTTATCTATTCTATATTAAATTATCTCTTTATTTATTATTTCTATTGATCTCGAATTTAACAATACAAATTTTTATTCCTACAGTCTTTGGCGGCTTTGCATTTTCTTGAAAAAAGCTAAAGCAATGGTAATCTTTATATACGGAAGTCTCCGTATTAATTGTCATAAAAATTAAAAATAATTTTATTTAAAATATTATATATGGCAAATGCTACTATAGCATTGCAACAGGATAAGAATTTACTATTTTCGGAGATATACGTACAGTATACATTAACTAAATAAAATCATGTTTTATAATTATGGCATTCTATACTTTTATAAATATAGCTTGTCGCTGATATAGTCCTGACATAAGACTGTGTTATTGTATCTGGTTTTCGAACACTCATCCTGACAAATATGTATTCTGACAGATTACCGGATGTGCTATTCTTTTGCGCATTGTTAATTCTAGAGCTTTACAGCCATTGGTTACAAATGTTTAACCGCCAAAATTGTTTATAAGCAGCCAATGGGAAGCCAGAATTCTATCGCTAAGTCGTAATTTCCGCTCAAAATGGCTGACAAAACTATGCCTATTTTTGTTCCTTCTGAAAAGTCCGTAAAACTTGTAAAGTGGAAAATAAAACAGGGTGCTTTTGTGTCGCAAGGTCAGATTCTATTTTTATATAATGATTCGTCAGGTACTGCTAACGAAGTAAAGAAGTTAAAAGCGGTTCGCGCTGGTACTGTCACATCGATCAAGGTGAAGGAAGGAGACATTGTAGAACCAGGGTAAGTGACGTCATGCTAGATAAATGCTAGAATACACTGTATTGTTGATTGACACTCAGCAATTTATAAAATCAATATTTTTCTATTACTATATGTTGTCGTTCCCACACTCCATCTTGAACATGGAAATTATGTTTTGACTACGAAATGCGCGGTAATTCAAAATGCGTATCTATAGTCTTACCGTTTTTGTAATATTCCTATGTTATACCAACAATATATATTAAGCCAACTACCCTAAACTTTCAGAAAAAAAAATCGTTTGCTCTGAAACGTAATAAAGTTTTATTCTTTTTTTTTAGCTAATGAGGTTTATCTTTATTTGGTGTATGTACTAAAATACAGTATAGTTTTCTATACAGCCGTTTATAATTAGATGATTGATGTTTTAACATACTACAAAATTTTTCGTAGGAACTAAAATAAATTGGTAACTCACAAACATCTTTAAAGGTAATTATTTATTAGTTCCACTCCAATATAGCTAAAGATATTCCAAAAATTTTTTGTGACTTTAGTCAATACTTTTGTAAAATGAATCTTTTATATTGTTCAGGGCATTATATACTCATATACATAAACTTGCATTGAACATATATATGTATACATACATAAAACTTTCTCATACAAAATTTGCTATGGTTAAATAAAAGGTTTGAAAAATATAATCACTGGACTGTTTTTCTATAAATTCCTTTTTGTTTTATTTCAATAAACCATCCCAAGATATTAATCAAAAGTTATTAAATTAGTTTATTATCATTAGTCTTGTAATAGATGTGCAATTTTTTAGATTAATTTATATGATAGAAGTTTGTGAAAGTTATATTGAAAGTTTACTATAATTTATCATTGTCAATGTTATTGAATGCTTTAAATTAATAATCTAATTTAATTTATTATTAAACTATTATCAGTTACTCCAAATTGTTAAATTATTATTTCACAGATCACCTGTAGCTGAATTAGAAGGATGTCGTCATACCACTGTGATGAAAGAAATGTGTGCAGAATGCGGTGCAGATCTCCGCACAGATGAAGGTCTCAAACATGATATTGCCGTTGTTCCTATGGTGCATTCAGTGCCGGAACTAAAGGTATTTTTTAATTAATCATAAACTTTTATAAGCCACAATCTCCAAGCCCCTGAATGCAGTTGTTTCAATGAGCCTATACATTCATTTCAATATTTCCATGGTTTATTTCTACACAAAAAAATCATGCATATTGTGAGATCCAAATACATAATATATTATTTACAAATATAACAGAATCACTTTGAAATAAATACAATCTTAAAATAATCTGATAAAATACAAAATATCTGAAAAATAAAGAAAGTAGCTCATCTTGTATACTTAGATGTTAATAATCTGATAATTTCGATTTTAGTAATTTTACAGCATTCTATTATAATATGTAAATGAATATACAGTTGTTTCTTTGAGTATACTTAGTTATTATTATAATAGTTATTAGAGAGTTGCTCTATGTAGAGAATGTGTTTGTTGTTAACAGTTTATATAGTACATTAAGTATTTCATTATAAAACAATTAAGATATTAATAAAAGGGGTAAATATTTCAAAGATCATATTTTCTAAAACATTTCCTTGTCTATTTTCTAGGTATCAGAAGAGCTTGCTTTGAAGTTAGGTCGTGAAGATGCTGATCGTCTATTAAAAGACAGGAAGCTAGTACTTCTTGTTGATTTGGATCAAACATTAGTTCATACTACTAATGATAATATACCACCTAATTTAAAGGTAACTTCTCTTGTATTAATGTAGATTAGGTCAACCTAAATCTTACTTTCTTATCTCTCAGAAATAGTACTTTTTTATGGATGGAAGGTAACCATTTGTCTTTTTTTTTATCCCTAACAAAGTGTAAGAAAAAGCGAGATTCTCGTTGGCATTTATTTATTTAGCATGTTATCATAAATTATGATTGGAATTTGTGCACTGTTTAACACCAAAAGTACCACCACCGCACCACAATTGTTTTTAATTAATTGTTTTTAATACCATGGACACTGTATTGTACTTAGTCATTCAATTATATCATTAATGGATTATGTTTCAGATCTCAATTTACGAAATAAAGATAATAAAACATAACTAGAATATAGTTACTAAATATATAATAATTTTCATATGACAGTTTTCAATATCTATATAGCCATTTTCTTTAAATGACATTGTATATTATTTACTGCTATAATATACATTTATATTTTACAACTGATTAGCATTGCTGAACCTATATATATAGTTAATTTTATGAAGCTTTACACAGTAATATACCATACATTAATATTATCATGTAATGAACAACTATAGGCTTTGTGTCAGTAAAACCTTGGATGACAGTACAGCAAATTAGTTCAGTGTGCTAAATATTGTACAGTGTAGAAAAATATAGTTCATTTTGGTGGTTTTCTTTTGAACTCATTAGATGCTACACCCAAATAATGCAAAAAAATGACACATTATTATAATCATATAATGTTTTGTAATTAAATACACTAATTTTTATAATACATTGAGTTTATATCATTTGTTTATAGGGAGTCCTACATTTTTTCCTTCGTGGACCAGGCGGTCCCGGTAGATGGTGTCATACAAGGCTAAGACCACGCACGCAGGAGTTTCTCGAGTCTGCTGCTAAGAACTATGAACTACATGTGTGTACCTTTGGAGCAAGACAATATGCACATGCTGTAGCAGAACTGTTGGACCCACAAAAAAAGTTCTTCTCTCATAGGATCCTATCGAGAGATGAATGCTTTGATGCGAGAACAAAGTCCGCAAATCTTAAGTAAGTAAATATTGTTCATAAAATTTAAGTAGTGTTGGGTGTGTTCCGATATACACTGCAAGCACTGTTCAGTGTTCTTACTGGGGAGAAATTCGTTGTTATGACTGACAGTATACTGCTGCAGTATATTAGAAATATATGTCGTCATAAATTGGTTCCATTTTGGTACTCTGAGTACTGGCGTTTTCGAGGTAAGGTGCTCTCAGTGCGTTGAACATGTGATGAAAAGCGTTCAGAAATTTGACAGCTTGTACTATTGACTATTTGAGTATTGTTATTCAGAGATATGGGCCGTTAAAATAAACATAGGAAGTTTCAAGATACTGTGTTTATTGCAGTGTGAAACTGGTACTTTGTATGAAATGAGAGTAAACGAAGAATTGGGCATATGCCATTAGCTTTAAAAAAACAGTTAAATCTTTACTAATATTTTAAATGCGATAGTAAATTTGTTTGTGTCGCTTTCACACCCAAACTGCTGAATCGATTAGGATGAGTTTTGTTATAGAGATAGATGGGAACCTGAAGACGGTGCTACTTTTCTCGCGAAATACTTATTGTAAGTGGTGTAAAGAGAAGGTTAAACTTTGTATTGCGTTATAAGCCTTGTTTATCAAAATCAATATTAACGCGAGCGAAGCCGCAGGTAAAAGCTATTAATAAATAAACATGTATGACAGTATATTGGACTGCGTCCCGTTTTAAACAGTAACCAGTATAGCGGACTATAAAGGAACTGCTTAGCAATACTAATTGACTTTACAGTTTACAGTGGTCGCAGTGCACATCGGAACAGCTGTTATAACAAATATATAAAATAAATATACTAATGCTTTTTGTTGTTTCAGAGCATTATTTCCTTGCGGTGACAACATGGTGTGCATTATAGACGATCGGGAAGATGTTTGGCGTCACGCGACTAATCTAATACATGTCAGGCCATACTCCTTCTTTCAATCAACGGGCGATATAAATGCACCACCTCCTAGTAATTATGTTTTTTTTACTTATTACAGTATTTAAATAACTAAATTTAATTGGATTAAGATACTAGTTACAATCTAAAGATTTGTTTGTAACTTCACTAATAATCCAAAAAATAACTGGACCTTCTGAAGACTTTCTTTTGTAAAGCTTTTAAAGAAAGACAGATACAAGGTCTACAACCTATACATATTAAGGTGTATGTTTATTACATAGTATTCATACTAATATTATTAATGCGAAAGTGAGTTTGTTACGCTTTGACGCTTAAATCGCTGAATCGTATATTATGAATTTTGGTATAGAGATAAATGGGAACCTGACGACGGTTATAGGCTACTTTTTCTTAAGAAAAATTTATTGGGAGTGGGTTAAAGCGCGGGATAAACTTTGCATGGAATCTTTTTATTGAGTCATCCAATTTGTTTGATAAAATCAATATTAACGCGGGCAAAGCCGCCGGTAAGAACTAGTAGATAATATATTTCACATAATTTATTCACTAAGCTTATGGTTATTATGTATGCAAAAAATGCTTGTTTTTACTAAATATATATTTCTTCTTTAGTTGAAGATAAACCAAAGTTACAAAGCGGTAAAAATGGGGCCCAGTGTGCTCAAAAGGAAATGCCCACATTAGAAGCTGAATCTGATGCAAAAGATGATAAAGTAATTAAAGAAAATAATAAAGCTAAAGGAGCAGACAATGGTAAAATTGTTAAAGATGTAAAAACCAACAAGGACATGAAGGTTGTCGAAGCTGATGTAGATAGAACAGAAGCGGTAGAACCAAAGTGGGTGGAAACTTCAGATGGGCAAATAGAAGTAGATGATCCAGATGATTATTTAATATATTTGGAGGATATACTCAGAAGGATACATACGTGAGTATTATAAAACCTATTTATACAATGTACGATCAGACAGTTTGAAGTATATTGTGTGATTAAAATATATTCTATTACTGATCTTTATCATATTTAAAATTATAATAATTAATATTTATTTGTAATTATAAAACAAGTTTCCCGACGCGTGTGTTAGTACGCGATAAACTCAAAAAGTACTGAATGATTTTCCATGCGGTTTCCATCAATACGGTTACAAGAACACTATAAGATGCACACAAATTTCAGTTTATTTTGGCATTTACATATTTCTATATTTTCTGCTTGTGAAGGAAAGTGTATATTATAATTATCTTGATATAAAATTTCAGACACTTTTACTATATCTATGACAAGATGGGTAAAAAACAAATCCCGGACCTTAAAAGTGTTATACCAGAAGTAAAGAGCAAAGTTTTAGATGGATGTAGCTTAGTATTCAGTGGGCTGGTACCTACACATCAGAAGTTGGAAACATCAAGAGCTTACTTAGTAGCAAGAAGTCTCGGAGCAAAAGTAACTCAAGATTTCAACGAGGACTCCACACATTTAGTTGCAGTTAGAGCAGGTATAATCTACATTACTAATATTATTAAATGCGAAAGTGAGTTTGTTTGTTTGTTACGCTTTCACGCCTAAATCGCGGAATCGGTTGTGATGAATTTTAGTAAAGAGATATATGGGTATCTGGAGACAGTGATAGGCTACTTTTTCTCGTGAAAACCTTTGAATTGGAGTAAAGAGAGGGATAAACTTTATATGAAACCTGGATCATCCTATTAGTTTGACAAAATCAATATTATAACATGAGCAAAGTCGCACGTAAAATCTAGTAACATTATAAAGTGGAAATGTTTGTTTGTTTTAACACACTAATCTTAGTAACTACTATTAAGGCTTTAGGTTATTTAACGCTACAGTGATACGAACACAGATGTATAGAAAAAGTTACAAAAACGCGTAAAAATCATTAAATCATTTTTAATTCCACGCGGAAAAAATCGCTAACACAGCTATTACTAATATGATGAGTTATAGATACCCACACTCTTTAATTCAATAAAGTGGCCTTTTGTTGTTTTATAGAAGTGTACTAAGTAATATCTGATAACTAAACTTTAAAACATATACTTTTGTAACATTCCATATTATTCAAATTGCCTAAATAGCAGAAGATTTGATATAAAAAACTCAGTACCGACATTTTTACATACGTGATATCTATTTATATAAAACAAAGTCGGGATGTTTGTACCATACAATACAGCTGATCCAATTTTAATGATCTCTGATTCTTTGGATTCGTCTCTGCCTAGAATAGCAGAATAATTAAAAAAATAAATGAAAATTAAAAATTATGAAGTACATTAAACGAGGAGTTAATATCTATACATAAAACAAAGTCAGGTTATTTACACTATTTATAGATCAAGAATAATGGAACTTATTTTAATGATCTGATTTCTTAGATTTGTCTCTGTCCAGAAAAGTAGAAAAATATTATTAGTATTATTTTATGACATTAATATAATCATAAATTGAGTTTAACCAAAAGTTAACATGATATTCATTGACTATTAGGCCGAGTCTGATTTTCTACACTAATATTATTAAGAGGAAAGATTTGTATTTTCATATGATTGTAATGAATGAACTCAAAAACTACTGGACTGATTTTAAAAACCCTTTTACTATTAGAATGCTACATTATCCCTGAGTACCATAGGCTATGTTTATTACTAGAAAAAAGATAGGGATCCATACTAACACTTCAATACTGTAACCCAAGGTGTAACAAAAATAGTTATAAAATGCCTTTATTAGCACGCGCTGCGGAAACTATTGATTAAACAAAAAATGTTTTACAATTCTAAAGGATATATCGATATCTACAAAAAAACTTTATGGTACCATATGTCATTTTTTTTTAATAAATGCTGACCAGAATCAGACCATGTTATTTATACCTTTGTATTAATCTTTATCCAAATTAATCATTTCGTATTCAAGACTGTTTCAATACCTGTATAAAACAATGATGATAGACCTTTTTCTAATGCCCGCCGGGTTAGCTACCACCCTCAAGTTTAAAATCTGTCGCCACATACTAACAGGTGTGTCCCGACAGTTGAACTTGAGTCATTCCTTCTTATGAAGGCCGGCAAAGCACCTGCAATTCCCCTAGTGTTGTGAGTGTCTATGGACGGCGGTGATCACTTACCATCAGGTGACAAGCTTACTCGTTTGCCCGCTATTACATTAAAAAAAAACTTTTTCAATAATTCAAATTGGATATTCCATTCAAAAGATATTAGGAATTTTAAAATGTCAACCTTAACAACATATTTTACTTATATCCCTCTTAAAAATACATTTACTCAACGTTTATCGCAAAATGTTTAAAAAATATATGTCCACCCTTGCGAAGCCGGGAGGAGCCGCTAGTTAATTATAAAATAAATGTTATTGCAGAGATTAATGGACCAAATAATTATTAAAGGTAATAAAACTGTACAGATAATTATTAATTTGAGTGGTATTTTTCATATTTAGGAACAGCGAAAGTGAATGCAAGCCGGCGCGTAGTTGAGGGTAAAGCGACAAAACTACACGTGGTAACACCAGATTGGCTGTGGACGTGTGCGGAACGATGGGAACGTGTCGACGAAAGATTGTATCCCCTTCAACGAGGAGGACAGGTAATGTACTTAAAACAAAACTGGGACAAGTGAAGGTCCGTTTAATTATACGTAACCCAATTTTAAAAGATTTTCGATGGCCCCTCCCCCCTCCCCCCATGTGACTTGCCGTAACATTTTTCTGTAATGGACTCGTTTTTTGTAACACATCGTAACGTTTTGCAAACACCCTTACCGTCTAATTGCATTACGCAGTACTTGAACGATCCCAATTAATTTGAAAATAGCTTGTCATGATGACAGCCAGTAGAAGTGAAATATTACAACTATAAACAAACAGTTGTTACTTTTGGATCAAAACTGTTTACAGAGCAATACGTGATACTGATAGGAATAGATATTGTGTGTACGTCACGTGACCATTAATTCCTATAGAAGTTTTCACTTTAAAAAAAAACATAAATGTGGTATATATCACAGAGCAGTTCTCGTCGTCCGCCGGCGCATTGCAGCAGCCCACCGCCGGCGCCCCCCGTGCCGCTGCCAGTCGCGGCGCTACGTAAGAGAACACCGTCCGGAAGGTTCATGGACACAATAAACCCGCTGCTGTCCTTCTCCAGCGATGACATCGCTGACATGGACAGGGAGGTACGTACTAAGTAAATATGTGATTTCCTTTCTTAAAGTAAAACTTTCCGAGGCGATCATAGCTCAGTTGGTAGCTAGTCTGGACATAATTTTACGATCAAATATAATTCCCGTTAAAAGTTGAGATGGGAGAATGTTCGGCTAGAAATAATACCGCAAATAATAACACAAACTTGACACAAAAGTAAATTCAATGTTTTTTCCAAGAACTTATCTAAATATATCAGATAACATCGGATGAGGCGTTAATAATTTTTTCGTATAATTAAAGTATTTTGGTGAAGGAAAACAATATTAAACAATGAAACCATAGCATGGTGGTAGGGATTGTTCTAATGCCCGGCTGGCTAGCTACTATACCTGAGAATTATACTTATAAAAGTGTACCTAAGAAAATCTGCCGCCAAATACTTATAGGTGTGTTCTGGCAGTTGCGCTTGAGAGCCAGCCCCTTAGGCTTAGCGTGTTCTCCATCTTGGGCCACACCGTCACTTAACATCAGGTTAGATTGTAGTCATAACGATAAACCTTAACTATAAAAAAACTTTTTTCCTCATCTCAATTTTTTTCGTAAATCTATCACATGTCGAAATTATTAAAAGATGTTTCTACAGTTTTCATTGGGTAAAATATTAAAGTAATTCATGGAAAGGCTTATTGGAAAATAAATTAAATTTCAGGTGGAAGATATATTCAATGAATCTGACGAGAGTTCGTCGCATGATGAAAAAGTAGGAGATGATGACCTTGATGATGAAGAGAATCCACCAGAGGACCGCTTGATATCACTAGAACCAGAAAATTCACAAGACAGGTTAATTGTAAAATATTTTATGGGACTTTTCTGATGTTTTTAATTTTTTTGGTACTTATTTAATTAAATAATGTATGTAATAATCGGAAGTTGAATTTCTATACATACTGCTATAACAAGTATTTTATGCAGCCACATTATATTGAATCATATGATCATTGTGTATCATGATGTAAATAAAATTTATTTTTTATTATTTTATAACAAATATCAAAGCAAAATATGAAAACAAATATTGCAAATATAATTAATAAAATCGAAACGTCTCTTCATAATGTAAAAATAACAGCTGTTTACTAAACACATATGATCATGTATATGGTACTTTTATTAAAAAATCGTTTTTTTTTTTTTGTGTTTGTTCCAATTTTGACGGAACTTTCATGGCAGATAGCTGATGTTTTAAGGAGTAACTTATATATTACTTTTACTTTAGAAAAAAAATTGTAATTGTGAAAAATAATTAGTTCCATGTGAAGGTAGTTGCAGGCACAGCTGTTTAAAAATATAATTATGATTACACAACTGGGCTTTTGTGAAATTGAATATTGTACTTAATAATTTTGTTTTCAATTTTATAGATTGCAAACAACACAAGAGGACAGTTCAAGTGACTCAGATCCAGGTTAGTTCAAACTACAATTATGTGTTCACAAATTATTATAAATATTTCTTGTTGATATTATATAGACATCACTGCAAAAACGAAATAATTTTTCAATTGCAATATGTACATCAAAGAGTAAATTGAAGAACTACGATTTTTTAATATAAAGGAATGTGTCACTAGATAATTACAACAAGGTGTCTGTTCTTTATAAAAAAAAAATTGTTCACATTTTAATATTAATTTAAAAATCTAGAGTTTCTTCTTTTTAAATTCTTATCAGTGATATTTTAATTCAATACTATTTTACATTAATATAAATTTTTATTTACAAATTCAAACTTGCTTACTTTGTTTACAGACACTGATGATCCACGACCTCGTAAACGACCTCGAAGGTCAACGCCTCCCTCTGACGATGACCCGCCCGATGATGACGACAGCTCATGGAACCTTATGGGCGCTGCCCTTGAAAGAGAATTCCTGGCACAAGACTGATGCCGGGTATACATGTTAATTAAACAAATTGTGAGCCAATCGCTAAATAAATTCTTTTTTTTTTTGTAATGTTTTTTAATCACCTCAAACTAGTATGTAAGCAGGTTAAATTGAATAATATAGGATAACAGAAAATTGTAAAAAAAAAAACATTTATAAGTTGTTCAAATGAAAGGAAAAGTATTTTAGCAGAGTTTTCATATATCCCTCACATTCCCTCCAGGCAGGCATTATAAAAGTGTATCAAGGTATAAAGACTTAATGACATAAAATACAGGCAAGGTTCTGTTCAGTACTCTCAACAATCATGTCATGATTCATGTTATTCACTGTTCCATGTGATTTTGAGTGTTACAAACTTTCAATAAACTATTTCAATTAAGTGGAAGTAGCCTTAGGGACTGCATATTTTATGGCGTTATTGAGAGTTACTTTTAAAAAGACTTCAAGTTACGTAAGCAGAATTTAAGCAATTTCTGATCCTCACTCCCTCGTCAGCAAGTCCGTACACCCCCTCCTTTTTGGTGTTTACGTAATACTTGAATAGCCCTAAATAGGAGAAAAAAAAAACGAACAGCATTAAGTGGAGTTATATCGTAGTTACAATCGGATGTGACCAGAAGAAGTGTGAAACCTGTTCCTGGTATCTGACAACACTGTCAACTGAAGTGAAGCCGTGGTGCTTTTTAGTGGGTAGTTCGAAGGTGCTTATAACCGACGAGTAGTAGGTAGTGCGTTTACGTATTACATAGTAGAAGTATAAAGCGATGTTTTACACCGCGTTGTTAAAAAAAATTGGCTGGAATCAGATTAATGTCATGAGCTTCATTTAATTTTTCCTAATTTCTAAACTCTTAGCTATCTACATACTTTGTGCAAATTCAATAAAATTTAATACTAATGACGTGTATATCGAGAGATTAACAGTCCATCGAGGTTGGCCACCATCATACCAGCTTTTAAGACTAAAGACGACTGGCAAATACAGTTTCTAAGTAATCCCGAAAAATAATAAACCAAATAAGGCTCTGTGACTGGTTTATCAACAATTGCATCCAAGCTCTTGCAATCAACTAAGAAATATAAAATTTTTGTACTGTTACACACTTGACAAAAAATAATTAGGAATTATCTCACAAATATTGTATATGAATGAAAGCATATTGAAAGTACTGTAATAATTTTTTTTTTTATATCAGCTTTTTATCTAATTAACTTTTAATAGTCCTATTATGTATTGTACTTAAGCCCTATCCTAATAATTATCTTACCTAATTTAAATTTCAAATAACAATGTTTAGTGCATAGAGTGATTTTTTTTTTATTCTCACATCTGCCTATATTTATATATTTACTAGCTTTTACCAGTGGCTCTGCTTGCATTAATATTGATTTTGTCAAACAATACTGGTTGGCATTTGATGGATAGATTATTTTTCCTTCAAATGCTATTAAATTTTTTATTTCTTATATTTGTATCTTATATTACATGTTGGGCTTATATGAATAGTTAAGTATTTCTAAAGTGCTATTCAAATGTGAATGGAGGGGAAATATTCAAATAAACACTAACACATTTATAATATCAATTTTATCAGACTATATTAATTTATAAACTATCTAAAAATATTTTTTATATTTTAAACACTTATATTGCATAAGGATCCTTATCATCAAATATGTGGAATTTTGTATATGTTGGTTTTGAAGTAAAGTCCTTTTTGCCATCCTGCCAACCTCTTGGTGGAGCCTTTTCATAATCAAAAGCGGAATCCAATCTTCCATACAATTCTGCTTGTCTATCTATGTCTTCTCTATACCTTTCCTTTGCAACTTTCTTGCCTGTTACTGGGTCAGTAATATCTCCGAATGGATATACAACTTCTTTAACTTCATGAGTTATTAATTTAGTTAATTTATGTGGCAGAGCTTGAATTAAAACGATGTCGCCAGTTTTACATACTTTAGCTGGATCATGACAATAGTAGAACTCGTCTTTTCTAAAATACTGAAAAAATAACAGATATTAGATCTATTATAAAAAATATTTGGTAAATATTGAATTAAAAATGGAAACACAACCATTAGCAAATTTTCATCTAATTCTAATTTTTTAACTCTTATCTTAGCTGCATTTTGTTTCATTGTAGGGACACATTGTCCCAGTAAAAGAAATTTTCTTGCAGACTCTGCAACATTGCGGGCCATTATTGCGAGACTTCACAATTTTCTAACCTCAAAACACTAAGACAATTCATATTCAAATTAGAGACTACATATGAGAGCGACTAATCGAAATATCGATTTATGGATCTATGAAGTCAATTTTATAAATTAGGTAAATTTGAAATGATTATGTAGTCAGTTTAAAAACTCAATTAAATAATAATAGTGCAAGGCATCAGAATTTATTCTAAATTGCGTAAAATAAAGCATCACATTATTGTTTATTATGATGGCCTTAACGATTATAATTAAAGACCCATCGTAGTTTTTTTTATAGCTTTATTTAATTTTAATATATTTGGATGTATTGCTTCAATGAGTTTGAGCGTATTAACTTAAGATAGTTGATTTTAAAATCGAACTTGTAAATGTAGAATTATGACTATAATATTGCGTAAAGAACTTTAATAAACATAATTGCTTAATACCTCTTCTCAACAAAGATGGAATTAAATTCTTATTTAATTTGGTAGTAGGCGTCCGTCTCTTTGTGATATATTTCATTTCATCAAATTATCAGTATTATCTCTTCTCTATTATCCGAGTATTCCAAAATAGTCCTTATAATTACTTATTATAATTTATTGCTTATAATACCTTACATAACTCGTATAAATACTTGTGATTGAGGCACCACAGTATACGATGCAGGAACCTATTTTTATTATACTCTTTAATAAATATAAATAAATAATTAAAATGTTTATTTAAATAAATACAAGTTATTACCTTTAAATAATAACACTAAAAATATCATTTTTTCATTTAAAACTGCTTATATTTACTGTAACTTGAAGAAACGATAAGAACACTTCATATTTATAGTGTTAGACCTCATAATAGACTTACTTTAATTTTATTATTTATACAAAAACAGAAGAGAATGAGATTTTTATGAAACCGTATAAAATTGATTTATGAATAATCAATGTTTATATATTATGAGAATAGATTGTTCTGTATCTGGTTCGAATCGATACAAACATTATTTTGTATACAGAAAATCCGTAATACAAACTTGATTTTAAAGCTTGTCAAATGTTTGTTGCCAACGTAAATTGTTCAAATTTCTCATGAACCCACCATATTCCATAAAGACAAAAAAAAATATATTAATAACTATTTATTCAATTAAAATTTGTTTGGGCTAAAGTAAATCTCAATTTTGAGACATCTGGACTCATGGTTAGCAACGGAAATACTATACTATTATATAGTAAATATAAGTAATTTCAGTTGTAATAGATATTTATACCTACATTTAAAACATTTGTCGTTGAACTACTATCATGAGTTTATCTTCAAAAATATTATATCAAACCATGCGAAAATTACTAGTTTTTAAATGTTTAAAGAAAATTAGTAGCTAGTAAAGTGGTCATTACAAAAGGCCTTACCACCATATGATTATCTTTTAAAATGTTACATTATCACTCACTACAACCAGCTACTACCACTGTAAAATGACTTTCTCAACTTACCTATTCTATAAGTTATTATAATAATATCCCAATCTTTATTTGTAAAAGCTTTGTCAGTGAGCTAAAAGACTGTTTTCATTTTTCTATCAATATAACAATTTATTTCAGAAAGCCTATACATTGTCAGTCAAATATACATGTTTCTTTTAATCAATACAAAATTTGAAGTTCTTATATTGGTGACAAAATAAACAGTATGTACTATGCTACAATTTTTAATATCCTTATTCTTTTATAAATTCTTAGAGATTATATTAATATGCACATGTGTACAGTTTTCTGGTAATACCTAATAAATTAAGTATTATAGTAGTATTTATTACAAATCTTATTTAGGTTGTGCAGCATACTAACTGCACTTAATGTTAAGTACAGTACAATCCTAATCAACGGTGACTGACAATGAATCTAAATTTGCTGCCAGTCACTGCTGTCACGCGGGCCTGCATACATCTTCACCCCTGTTTGGAAGGATCTAATGTCATAGGAAGGATGGAACACGCTAACAGGAAGAGGATTCCACAGTTCTACAGATGAATATAGTTCCACATACATGTTATAAATCCAACTTTATAAATTTATTAATATTAGCATACTCGATATAACAACTTATAATAATATAATATAACATATTGTAAACATTAAATTCTTGGCAGTAATAAATTTATCCCCCTAAGGTATCAATTTCAACCCATGCCACCATAATTTGGTATTATATATTGCCACATAAATTAAGGTATGAAAAGAGAAGTTTTCATGATGGAACAAGCTTCGTTATAGGTTTTACTAGTGTTAGGAGTGCTGCAAAGGATGATACTGCCCCAAGAACACCTACAGAACTTGGACTCAATTTAGTAAAGCCTAAATGAGTAAGTGGTATAAACACATCACACAAATTCTTCAATGTATCGATAAAAACATCTTTATGACAGTTAATAAGCATGAAAACATGCTTAGTCGTTTTAGTAAATTCTAAGTCTCTTGCTGAAACGATTAACAATTCTGATGGTTTTAAAAATGAAGAATTATGTAATTGTAATAAATGTAAAATCTCATAAATATCTCTTGCTAAATTTGCTATAATTGATAGTAACCAAAATTTGTTTGCTGTTCGATTCCAGTTATCAGAGTCCGTTTTCAAAAATCCACTTTTCGTTAGCCAAACAATATGATCACAATACAAAAACAAGCTCTGAGACAATTTACTAACTGTCAAAGTAAATTTCAAAAATGGATCTTCTATGTTTATACTGTTTAGGGCTGTGTAGCAAATATCTATACATCTTCCAAGCCTTAAAACTGAAAATGAAGAAAATCAATAATCAGTTAAAAATTTTAAAAATATAGAGAAACACACACTCTCAATCTGACTACTATAGATTAATACAGATTGTTATTACTCTTTTTTATTTGGAAATTATGTTGATAATGTTAAACATTGATTTTACTTAACAGATTTAATATTAAAAAAATTTACATACTCTTTCTGAAAGAACTTAATGTAACTTCTAAGTTTTTAATTCTGTCCACAGAGTATTTGTTAGCATTTCTTATTTCTAATTGATGCCACACCAATCTACTTGTATACTGTATCAACCTGTAAAAAAAATTGTGCCTATTATTTCTGCTTCTAGTATTAGAATTCCAAACCAAATCTTTGACATTATTTTTTACAAGGAAAAACATCTTAGTAATTATGATGATAATTTTTAAGTAATTATTTATTCTATTTTTTTTTATTCTATTTATTCTATTATCTATTATTAATTTGATTTAAAAAATCAAAAACATTTGTGATTAATTATAAAATAAAATAAATTTGTAAATGCATATATTTACAAGTAGTGTAATGAAATAAAGTGTATTATTTACCTTGCTAATTTATCTCTTCCATTAGATTGATTGTTGACTTTTATTATAATGTCCATTGTAATATTACAAGTGAACTTTGTATGGATCAGTATTACAAACAACTTTTAACTTATGACTTTGCTCTTTAGGTATTTTTAAAGGTTTAATTGTATGTACATAAAACGAGATTATTGCCATGAAGCGATAAATTGTACATAGTTCTAAAATACCTATTTTTTACGTTATTTGTTTAAAT
Source organism: Actias luna (assembly GCA_039707435.1). Taxonomy (NCBI): domain Eukaryota; kingdom Metazoa; phylum Arthropoda; class Insecta; order Lepidoptera; family Saturniidae; genus Actias; species Actias luna. Next base: position 5,380,203 of record JAZHAC010000006.1, on the reverse strand, counting down.
TTATATACACTTAGGATAACCATTTCCCGGCTTAGAATATAAAAATAATTGCCCACTCTCCACTACGGTTTAATAAAAAGTTCAGAAACACAACAAAATGTAAATTTTATCTATGAAACTTTTACGTCAGATTCAATGTAATAGCGTAACGTTCGGTCTGTGAAATCAATTAATTTATTACGGCCACTGGATACAAGTTTTTTAAGTCATCAGAAGCAATAGTGTCTGTGTTGCTAGGAGTAAAGGTGAAAGTTGCATTTCGTTTCTCGATACATTGTCTTCCTTCTGAATAAGATTCATGTTCATTTTTTCAATCATTTACTATATTTTTCTTTACATTTTGTCAACTATAAAAATGGTATGTTTTATTTTTTAATTTGATATCATAAATGACGTCTTGATGGTGTTAATGTAATGGCTACTTGTAGTGATGTTGCACATATAAATTATACTACTGTCACTAAGCACATTCTGGTTCAGTTCTACTTAGGATCCACAACGCTCAAAATATGCCTTCAGCTGTTTCATATAAAATGGCCACTATCGTTGGTCTCTAGTGGTAGCGATGAAAATGTTACTAATGTCGTCATTGTTTTCACTAAATAATGACAAGCTGACATCGACTCATCTGTAAAAGTGCATCTATAACTTCATTTTTCCTTGAGTTAATAATTGTTACGCTAACCAGCAAATAGAACGGGAAAATACGGAAACGGGTATAAACGCTAAGCGAAGTGTCGCCTCTATAAAATCACCAGAAATTTTTTGCGTAAATTTAAGTTTTTTCTAGACTTTATATTCACTAAAGCAAAATTTATTGAGAGCCTAGCATCTAGCGTTAGGTCTAGCGTGTTCACGAGTTTGGGCCACATCATCACTTAACATCAGGTGAGATTGTACCTATAACGCTAAAAACTATATAAAAAATGTATCTATAATGGTTCACAAAAGAACAACATAGTATACATATATTTATATTTCAATATGTATCAACATTTATTAACATGATTAATGTTTTTGAATAAAAATAAAACATCGTAAAAAATTATAGAAATATCGTAATAACAAAAGCTTGAAGCGATGATAGGTCAGTGGTAGTGTGTCCGACTTCGCATCAAGGGACGTGAGTTCGAATCCAACGACCTACAAAAGCTTGAGCTTTCGGTAAAGGAAAATATTGTGAGGAAAACAAAGCATGGTGGTAAGGCTTTTTCTAATGCCTGCCTGGCTAGAAACCATCCTTAAGATGAAAATCTGCCGCCAAATACCAATAGGTGTGTTCTGGCAGTTGCAATTGAGAGCCAGTTCTTTCACAGGTTTAGCGTGTCTATCAACTTGGGCCGTATCGTCACTTAAGATCAGGTGAGATTATGGCCATTACGCGAAATCTCAACTATATAAAAAAAAGATTGGAAAGAATTATCAATGAAGACAAATGAATAATACAACACATAACTATTTGGTAAGACTGATAAGGATGTTCTTCATGCTGCTACCCGAAATATTCTGCCATATTGTACTATTTCATTCTATATATTTTTTTTACATGCACTTTTTTGGCTCATGGTAACATATTACACAGTGAAAGAATAATAAATGAGTCCCCAGCCTCTCTTTAAGAGCAAATGGCCTATTAATGGCTTACTCTTACAATGCATACTGTTAAGGTTCCAATAAAAACGTTTGGACTTTGTATATCATATAGGCAGCTTCTATGATTTTTTCAAACCGGGGCAAACCTTGATAGTGGCGCCCCCTCTCCAGCATAACTATGGGTGGCATTTTTTGTGATAAGGACAATAACAACCATTTAATAAATTTGCTCTCTTTATTATTTAATTTTATTTTATGTTGCACATCATAGTGACTGTAGTGCACCTGATAAACAGAAATAAGAATGTGCCAACTTTTTCGTTCTCGATGTTATAGGTGCCACCGTGAAATTATGACACCGAAGTCTCATCCGCATGGTTCTGTCGTGGAATGGAGAGGGAATTAGTTCAAAGGGCTCTTCAGAACACTTGACATGATACAGATGGTAGAACACGCAATGTCCTTGCGCAGTGGTTATAAGGTTTTGGTGATATCTGCATCATTTATAATGCAAGCAGACCACCTCTGCAACCTCTTTAAGGCATTGAAGGGATATTTGGTGGATCTATTCTAGAGGTGCGAGCAGTATTCCATGAACGGCCGTATTTGGGCCTTATAAAGAAGGTACATCTAGTCAGCGTAAAAAACCGACCTACTCTGTTCTGGATGCCGAGTCTTCAAAATGTTATGGAGTTGATATTTTCGATATGGTCCCTGACGTTCAGGTTGATATGAATATTCATTCCTAGCATATTTAGGTCGTCATGCATTGCCATTTGGGTGTTTTGAAGAGTAGGGTTAGGTGAAAAGGGGCTTTTTTTAGTAAAGGCACATACCTGTGTTTTTTTGGCATTGAACTCATCCAAGTTACTTACAACCCATATCGATACGACCCTTAAATTTCAAATCCATCACCACATGTAGAAAACGAGTAACTTCATGCTTAAATTCTGCGGCTAGAGAGAACTCTGAAATTATTTCCAGAAATTCGACAACCTTAGGTAAATTATTTAATAGAGCAGTAACGCCTTCGTATGTAGCCGACCATCTGGTTTGACTTCCTTTTAAGCTTGGTTTTGTTCACTTTTGTTTTTTTTTATTTACTTTCTGCAATTAATGATTTCGGCAACCCTTGAAACTGTCGCTCGGGACAGGGGCTCCGGTTTGCCCCCTCTAGATCCGCGGCTGCATGCTGGGATAATACAAATTTACCATAATCTCGAAAGATATTCGTGTTTTAATAAGTGAAATTGTAACCTTTTATTTTTTCTATCGTTCATTTTTCTTTTCATCTTCAAACAATTTTTACTGAACTTTAGTCTTTATCATTAAAAAACACATTTTTTCATTATTAGTCTGGTCAATTTAGACATTTGAAATAACAAAATATCCCACAGAATCAAATTTTGGTGGAGATTTTGAGTTCACTATTAAAAGTCCTATTAAAAGTGTCAAAAGTCCTCCTTGATCTCATGTGTGCTAAAAAAGTTGTTCAAGGTAAAAAGTAAAAAAAAACGGTTTTTAGGATTTTTCTCGAAAACGGTAAGTTTAATCAAAAATATCGTCCAGACAAAAATTGTAGATTATAATAATCTACAATAAAGGTACTAATACTTTTCTCCTAACGAACACCATAAGATATTGCGATTTTAATCGTTGAAAGTGTTACATTTTACATTATATACACACATTTCCACATTTCCATGTACTAGGCACGTTTTTTTAACGTATTTACTCCGGTAAGCCTACTTCACGACCTGTTGTGATAACTATGTTAACTAGAACTATGTTATACTATAACTATGTTAACTCTAGACAGTGCTCTGGTTTTTAAACGTAGATATATTGTGATCCTTGTACAACAGTTTCATGTTTTTTTGGCTCGTTGAAAGATTTTATTTTGGCTCAAATGTTGTATGGCTGGATTTGTTGTACCTAGTGTTGCTATTATTTCACATATATTGTACTCTGGCAACACTTTCGTCGTCCATGTTAAGGTTCGCTTCGCGTGATTTTATTTTTTGGCTAGTTTTCATTTGTATAATTTTATATTGAGTTTGTGTTTTGATTAGTGGTAAATAGCGTTCAAAGTGTTGTGGAGTTATATAGTGAACTAATTAAATTGACAATCTTCGTTAATTCATTTGTGGTAAGACAAAGATTGTGCGCCGCCGTGATACTTCTCGAACAGAGCGACATTTTGAAGTGACGTGTAATGTTGTGCATTTCAGATAGTGGTTCCACGTACTGAGCTTACATGATTGGATTACCGCGTAGCGATAGAGATAGAGATCGAATAACGGTGAAAATTCGTAACATGAAGCGGAGTTCGTCGAGGGACAGTATGCCGCGTTCCAAAAGGACGCGTAGTAGCATCGGTAGATATGACGACAGCTCTGATGAGCGTGTCACCCCTGAGAGGGTGAGGCGCCGGGTCCGATCGCCCAGTCCGCGCGGTCGTTATGTTTCGCCCCATCGCGATGAATACGTGCGTTCTCGCGAAATTAGAGAAGAGTCCGTTCGTAGTTATTACAAAGTACTTTGTGTTAGTGCACTCCACCCAAAAGCATCTGACGACATTGTTAAAGATACGCTATATAGGGAGTATAAAAAATTCGGTGACTTGAGCATTAAAATATCTCACGAACTTGATGAAAGAGTAGCTTACATTTGCTTCAGAAGTACTGAAGATGCAAGAGATGCGAAGCATGCAAAACCTAGAATAATACTGTATGACAAAGTTGCTATTGTTGATCCAGTCTATGAACCAGTGAGATCAGAATACAGAAGTCGACCCAGAAGCATCACTCCACCTGACTATGACCGATCTTATTCTTATGCTTGGTCTCCTGTGCCAGAACGTCGTAGACCTCCTCCTGATGATAGGGCTTATGGGATTCCTCCTACTGTACCACCTCATCATAGAGATTTTAGGCCTCCTATGCATGAATATCCAATGGCAGGTCCTCATGGCCCGCCAATGCATCACAGACCACCCATGCACCATCCACCACATCCACATTATATGCCGCGTCCATACATGCCTCGCCCCCATCATCCACCATTTGAAAAAATTGAAAACAAAAAAGATAAATTTCCTAATTATTTACATCACGTCCAGCCTGAAGATGATCCACTAGCTACAAGAACACTTTTTGCAGGCAATTTAGAAATAAACATTTCTGATGAAGAGCTTAGGCGTATATTTGGCAGATACGGCATAGTAGAGGACATTGACATTAAACGCCCCCCTCCTGGCACTGGGAATGCATTTGCCTTTGTGAGGTATCAGACGTTAGATATGGCTCATAGAGCTAAAGTAGAATTATCTGGACAATATATCGGCAAATTTCAATGCAAAATAGGCTATGGTAAAGCTACACCCACTACTAGAGTGTGGGTTGGTGGTCTTGGTCCTTGGACATCAGTAACTCAGTTAGAAAGGGAATTTGATAGATTTGGAGCTATTAAAAAAATTGAATATGCAAAAAATGATCCTCATGCATATATATTGTATGACTCCATAGATGCTGCACAAGCTGCTGTTAAAGAAATGAGAGGGTTTCCTTTAGGTGGGCCTGAAAGGCGACTTCGTATAGATTTTGCAGATGTAGGCACAGGTGGTCCATATAGGCCTAAGCCTTATGCGCCACCAGTAGGAGAAGATGGTAGGCCTGTTGAGGGCTATGAAGCCTATGAAGGTGGTACCTGGGAGGAGGGATATGCTTATGGGACCCCTGGATACAGAGGAAGAGGGGGGCACCGGGGTCGTGGGCGTGGTGTTTATAGAGGTATGTATCATGGCTCTGGTGATTATCGTGACGAGGAATGGAGGAGAGCACCAATTGATCCTGAATATGAAAGTAGGATTCGGCGCTCTGGGTCTCGGGAACCAGGGGTAGATAGATCACGATCACACTCACTACGACATCGGTCTCCAGATACAGATTCTGATGGATCACCTCGCAGAAGTGGTGGCATGCTTGCTTCAGCCAGAACTTTACCTGAAGTGGCACGTAAAGCCACTACAGTATGGAATGGAGCACTAATTTTGAAAAATTCTTTGTTCCCAACTAAGTTCCATCTCACTAGTGGAGATTCTGACATAATTGATAGTCTCATGAAAGATGAGGATGGAAAAAATCAGCTAAGAATAACTCAGAGATTGCGTCTGGATCAGCCAAAATTAGATGATGTGCAAAAGAGAATTTCAACTTCGAGCTCTCATGCAATATTTTTGGGAGTAGCAGGCTCAACTACATCTATCACAAATGATGATTCAACAATTCAGACAAGGCCAATGAGAAATTTGGTGTCATATTTGAAATTAAAAGAAGCAGCAGGAGTGATATCTCTTCTAAATAAAGAAACAGAAGCAACTGGTGTGTTATATTCTTTTCCACCTTGTGAATTCTCCACAGAACTTCTAAAGAGAACATGCCACAATCTAACTGAGGACAGTCTGAAAGAGGACCATCTTGTAATAGTAGTTGTACGAGGAGGTTCAGCTTGAACTGGTTTATTTTCAATATTATTCAAGTTAGCTTAAGTTTTTTTTTGACTACATTTTTTTTATTTTTCAGATATAAAATGTATTATATACACTTGTGATGTGTAGTGATGTGATGAGGTGTTTCTAAACATATTTATATGAAGAATGTCAATGAATAGTTTTTAATGTGCAGTGCTGTGTAACTCATTGTAGTGACCAGCAGTTATTGTTATTGTGTATAGTTAGTTTTTGTTAGGAATACAAAAGCAAACTGTCAAACATTTGTAAGTGTAAAATTTATCATGATATAAAAAGTTTTAGTGTTATATTCAATATATGCAGTGTAAAACTAGGTGATGTGTAGTGTGCGTGAAACTGCAAATAGATTATTTTATTTCATAATGTTGTTTTTTTATACCTTGTGAGTTTGTGGAAAATGAGTTAAGTGTGAGTTTGTCAAAACACAGTGATTCGTTTTGTGTACAGTAAATGTCTCTGTTTATAATTGTGAGATCATTTCAGTATGAACTCACTGTGTATAGTGTTTTTTTTTAATATAAAACACAATGTGGAATCTCAGTGTTGTAGTAGTGCATTGTGATTTTTAAAACCTAGTCATGGTACAAATGAACTTCACTATGGAGTGATAAAGCTATTATTTTTACAGGCCAGTGTCCTCTTAAATATAGGGCAAAAAGACAATAGATTTTTAACAATTAACATGATACTAATAAATATTAGTGATTTTTAAATAGTTACAGTGTAAAACACCTTTGGTAAGTCTGTTGGTAAAATTTAATTGCAGTTACAAAATTTACAGCTCACTTCACTGAAGCAGAGAAGAACAGCAGATTTATGTCAAACTTAATCTATGTACTGATGAAGGTCTTACACATTTTTTTACTTATTTTTTTGAAGTGTTGATAGCTCAGTGGTAGTGTGTACGACTTCGTATCAAGGGATGTAAGTTTGAATCCAACCACCTACAATGAGCTTGAGCGTTTGTTGAAGGATAACATTGTGAGGAAACTATAGCATGGTGGTAGGGCTTTTTCTAATGCCTGTCTGGCTCGCAACCACCCTTAAGTTGAAAATCTGATGTCAAATACCAATGGGTTTGTTCCGGGGCAGTTGCACTTGAGAGCCAGTCCCTCAGTTTAGCGTGTCTATCAACATGGGCCATATCGTCACTTAAGATCAGGTGAGATTACGGCTGTAATGCTAAACCTTCAGTATAAATAAAAAGCTCTATTTTATTGACTTGAGTATTCTTTTTTATGCTTTTGCATTGTATCATTGATCCCTTTTTAATGCATTCTTAAAAAATATCTTTGTTTTTGTAATTTGTTTCTGTACCTTCTTACTAAAATAGACAGAATTTCTGAGTTTATGTACATTTATTGCAGTCTATACATTTTAGGAGTTTATTTTTACTTTGTAATCAGTATAAAGGCCCTAATTATTTTATTTTGGATTTATGTTTATGTCTGTACTTTTTGTCACTGAAACTACTATACCAATTTTGCTGAAATTTTACATGGAAATATAACACATACTATAGATTAAATTTAGGATTCTTTTATAACATGTGTCTTTCACATGAACTCTTGTTCACTTGCATGATTATAGCTCAGTTGGTAGTGTGTAGAAATGCTGCACCAAAGAACATGCATTTGAATCCACCTTCAATGAGGTTAAATTTTTGGTGAAGGTAAATATCATGATGAAACCGTAGCATGGTGGTAGGGTTTTTTCTAGTGCCTGCCTGGCTAGCTACCACCCTCATGTTGAAAATTTGCCACCAAATACCTATATGTGTGTTCAGGGAGTTGTACTTGAAAGTCAATCCCTCCAATAGGCTTAGCATGTCCACCATCTTGGCCCACAGTGCCACTAACATCAGGTGAGTTTGTGGATATAACTTTACATTAAAAATAAAAACTTATGATACAGGATAAAATAATAAATTAACTTGTTAATTGTTTTTGCTGTTATTTTCTCTGTTCAATAGCTAAGAGCATAATGCAAGTTAAGCTATTGAATGGTGTCAGCTTTTAGAAAAGATTTTAATTTCTGTAAATATTCTTTAGTTTGTTTATATTTTTCAGTTCCTATTTCGTGATAAATAATTTGAAATATGTATAGAAGTTGCGAGGCTCAGTTAATTTATATTTAAAATATAAAAATGATTTTTTATTATAGTGTTATAAAAGTTCTTGTTGTTAGAAGGATTAAAACGGGTACAAGTAAAACCAGAATTAATTAAAAGGGTCCTTCCATTTGGAGTTCAAGGAATAATCATTTTTAAGTAGACAGTGAATTGTATTACCTCAATTTATAATATAATCTATACAATATACTCCATATGAAGATAATTATTGTGCAAATATTGTTATTGTTTTCACACCTATAAACAATAGCCTGTTTACTAATATATTTGGACCCAACCATACTGTAATAGCTGTATAGTTAGTTTCCTTTTATTTCTTTAGTACCCAGGAAAATCTAACTTCCAGAATGGTTAATGTGTTGTTGTAAGTGAATGTGAATGTATGTTTACTCTACAAACACATGGAAAATATATGACATTCTGTAATAAATTAGGGAAAAATGAATTAGTATTAAGAATGTGCATAATTTTTATTCAGTTTTACATTGATATCGTAACATCATGATTCAAATTAAGGTGAATAAATTGCATTTAATTATATGAGAAGGTAATTACTTACATGAATCAATAGTGTATCAATAAATAGTGTAGACATTTAAGTACAATATTCTCACTTTTAATTAAGTAGATTGACAGTAAATATGGCAGATTATGTACCTGAATGTTATAACCTGATTTTATATTATCAGTTATAGATGTAGGCAATAGGTATACTCTTTTACTATTATTAATTTCAGGCAAGCGAAGCAGCCTGTGTCACAAGTTCGTGTCGTTGTCACACTATGTTTTTTGTACAAAACTAGTCAAGCGTAAGTATCTAAATTATTTGCAAACTTATGATAGTATAGGTAGGTATATTCCATGCTTAAAATTATACTATACCAACTCTTTATCCGCGGATTTGCAAACGTTAATGTTGATTTTGTCAAACAATTCTGATTCTGATACCCGCTATTTTAAATAAATTATATCAATGGATACTGGTATAGGAACATTAAAACTGATTTGTGTTCCTAGTCATTTATACACGGGCCGCTCACTATTTTGGTGAAAATGTCTTACACATAAAAGATAGATATGTTGTCGCAGCTTTTTTTTAGGGCTATCTAAGATAAACATTTCCATTATACGATATATAATTGTAACTCTTAACAGTTTTTGTAACGCACGTCAGTATAGCTTGCCGTTGGCAGAATTTTTTCCTGCTTGATACTCATCGTTACAATCGTTATTTTGGACAATTAACACAATACCTTTATAAATTATAGCCTATGTGTTATTCTGATACCTAAGTTACATTATTGTAAAGTTTCATTAAACTCCATTCAGTAGTTTTTGCGTAGAAGCGGAACAAACATCCATACTTACAAACTTTCGCATTTATAATATTACTAAGGATATTATTATTTATACCATATAAAACAATACACTAATATTATAACACTGAAGATTCAACACCTTAATCTCAAAAAGTATTGGTACGTTTTTTTACTTAGTTATATTGGATATGAAAGTATATTCAAGAAGATTTTAGTGTTTAAAGGTTTTTATTTATACCACGAATCAAAATACGCGGGACTATTCGGGTGTGAATGATTATTCATGTATTCAATTATTTGTAATATTGTATCTATTCAAGTAACACATATTTTTGAAGATGTGGCTCTCAGGCCTAATTTATTTTGATTGATAAGGGAGTGGGAGAGGTTCAATCAATGCGTGACTGCTATTCTAGCTCAAGATGTTATGACTTTATGAATGCAGAACAAAAAAATAAGAATCATTTGATATTATTTATTAACCACGCCCTGAACTTTTCACTTCTGTAGTGTGATCTTGCAAATACTGTTTTTTGTATACTTTATAGGTTTAGGTGTGTTAGGCTATTAACTTACTTCATGTTAAGTGACTATGCTAATCAAGATAGTGAATACCAAACTAAGTCAAGGGACTGGCTCCCAAGTACAACTGCCTGAACTCCTCTATAGGTATTTGGCAACAGAATTTCAACTTGAGACTAGTTGCTATCAAGGAGAACCTTAGTAAATTTCCTATCATTATTTTATAGTTTCATCATGATGTTATCTTTCGCTAAAAGCTCGAGATCACTGGCGGGTCGAACTCAATTCTATCGACGCGGGCCTGTGCGCACCACTACCGAGCTATCATTGTTGATTATCTTATAAGGTGTTAAATATAAAAGGTATGAAAAATGTTCGTAAATTACTTAATTTCTAGGTTCTGGAACCTAGAGCGGTGTGAGAAGACTAAAGCCTGGCGTCTGGGAATAGTTATTTTGTGTTTTATTCATTCCTTCGCTAGAAAGTGCTATCCTCATTAATGTAAGTAACCTAAAACGTAAACCTGTTAAATACGAAATAAAGTGTTTATCTTATATTTACATCTATCATTTCATTATCGTTTTGGTAAATGGTACGTCCATTAATAAATTAAATACCACTGTATTTTTTAACACTTTACACTTTAAATTAAATAATATTGTATTGTACAGATCGAATTTATATATATGATAGTATTTTTATAAAAGTAATAATATTCGATTGTACACAGTGTCAGTTCCTACAAGAAACAAACTACAAGAGTACAAACTTTGATATTAGTTATTAAGCGAACTCATATTTAAAAAAAAAAAAAAATTATTTAATGTAACGCTTTAGCGCTGGGGTCACAATCTTATCTGATGTTAAATGACGAGCTGGCGCAAGATAGTGGACACGCTAGGCTTAGTGGAGAGACTGGCTTTCGAGTTCAAATGCCGGAAGTCTCCTATAGGTACTTTCAACTTGAGATGGTAGCTAGCCAGTTGGGCATTAGAAAAACTCTCTACCACCATGCAAAATATCTGGTTTATATGAAACTTTATTTCAAATTACTTTCCATGAGTAATATGTATTTGGAACAAGTTTGTGTTATTTGATGAAATTATGAAATGATTACATACCTCAAATTCAATTTTTATAGGATAGATGTCACTAAATAATAATTCCCATAAGTATGATTCGAATATCTATCAATACCTACATTTAATTTAACTGTAATGAGAGAAAATCTATACATTCAATATATATTTTTAATTATAATTGGAGTCTACTTTGTTATCTATACAGAGGACAAAAAAATATTTTTAAGAATTTTTGTCTGTCCGGTTGAACGCACATAACTCGGAAAGTACTGAATGGATTTCAATTAAATTTGGCAGGTTGGCAGCTAATTTTACGGATCAACATTAAGGATACTTTTTGTTCTATAAAACGATACCGTTCCTGCGGGATAGCACATAAAAGTTAAAAATTTACTAAACGAACCACTACATGAATTTTAAACATTTTTTGTTTATTGCTAAAACATAAGCTATTTTTGAACATTACATTGAACATATACAAGTTTATATTTGTTCGTTTATATGTTTTTCTACCGTTATATATTTGCATTTGTCTGCCAATACAGTTTTATTTTTTGTACAGGCAAGTGTCATTAATAAACTCCATAATTAGCTGATAGGTGACACATACATAAATGCTGAAAAAGGGGCATCTGACGGATCTTTAACTAAGTATATTAATAAATAGATATGATATGAAAAAAACTCCGAGATGGCACTGATTTATAAAATGCAAAAAATTTGGGACGTCAACCAAATCTTTAAATATTTGAAAAAATCAATTTCTAATTCCCTCGGTCATCGCGTCACGCTTAAACGAATAGAACAATTTCACTAATTCTTTTTTTTTGTTGTTGTCAGGAAGGTTGTGTACATATGAAGGAAAAAATTAAAAAAGTTGAACGAAACATAAAAATCTGTAAATATGAAACATAAATCTCCTAAATGTGTGTATTCTCATAACTTCTGAACGACTGCACCAAATCGCATAATTCTTTTTTCATCGTGTTGGTAATTGTCAGAACACGGTTTGTATAAAAGAAAAAATAACAAAAATTTCTCATTTCGAAAGTGAAAACTTCTACAGGAATGTTTGGATTGGGAGTAAATTTATATAAGTCGTCAACGACATGGTCACGTGACGTGTCAACGAAAACACTATATCTATTCCTATTAGTATAACTTATTGCGCTGTTAACAGTTTCGATATACAAGTTTTAATTTAATATCAAACAATTAATTTATATATCCAAATTAACAACTGTTAACAGTTTTAAGTTTTTACTTGTGTCGGCAGTCCTTATGACTGCTTAGCGAACATTTTTTTAAATCTTATAATATGAAAAGTGAGTAAATGAATGAGACAGAAGGTGAGGAATCTATGTATATATAAAAATGAATCGTCGTTAGTCTCGCTAAATCTGAAACGATTAAACAGATTTTATTCATATATGTTTTAAAGTGTTGTAATGCTGTCTGGAAGCAAAGAAATATTTAAAAATATATATAATTTCAGGAAACCTAAAAGATATTTAAAACCAAAACAAATCCAAACTAATTAGTTTAAAAAAAATGATAATTACATCTTTGTATATTTTAGAAAATGGCGTTATATTTTGCTATTGACACGGAGTGGTACATTAGTTTTATTTTCACTCTATGTAATAACGAGTAAAGGAATTTCTTTTATTATTTCAACTGTGCGACGAGCCACTTTAAGTGTTAACCGAGCTGATGACCAGCGTGCGACATTGGTATGTCCGTATTGCTTTCGAGAGTTACTGACAATAAAATGAGCTCGGATTGTGTTGTGCAGGTTGAAAAATAATATTACTACAATTTGTCCCATTACCAGATTTATTACGTCTGTAGTTTATGAGATGGGAAGTAATTGTAATCATTTTATCCTACACTTTATCCCAAATTTTAATCCAAATTATATCCCAAATGACGCCATTTGCCGCAACTTATATTGTAAAGGAAAATTTCATGACAAGGTAAATAATGGTTACAATTCAGAAAATATATTTGTCAATATCGTGCGTCTATTCAGAATTTTCTTCGAAGTCAGGTATTATTAATTATATTTATAATTATATTTATAATAAATTATTATTATTATCAAATCAACGGCACAGTTATCCACCAAAATGACGTAGTGAACAATTCCACAGAGTTTTTAAATTAACTGGAATTGCCTGGAGCACCACATCACAATTTGTTAATAAAAGTAGATTTTGCTGGATGCACTCTGTTGACCAGTAAACACCTAGTCTTCACCACGTGCACATTTTATTGTGGTTATTTGACAAAATATGGCCAGATAAAATTGATTACATTGATTGATCTCACTGTACCGTGGCGAACAACTATACAAAAAGACGACAATACGAAATAAATATAAAGTAAGTACTACGAGTTACGTTACTAAATAACCAGATCAGAAATGGCTATGTTATTTTATACGCGGTCGAAGAAGAAGCGAGAGGTATATACCTTCACAATTTATATAACATACTACAAGATCTTGGCAAGTCTAGGACAGCTGTAAGTTCTACATTAGAGCGTCTCTCTAAAGCTGCGCTAGCAGGCTTTTAGCAAATTTCACTGTGCAGGGAGATAAACAGAAGTAGTGAAGGTGAAGTTGATAGACGAGATGTTCATGGTCGCAATAGTTAGATTGTGTCATACTCTCTACAAATTTTAAGGCTTATGAGGGTCAGATCAATGTGCAATACTTTAACGTTGTCAAGTTAATAAAATATAAATGTAAAAAGTAAACAAAGACAGTTCTATGGTCATTTTCGTTGTAACAAATACAAATGGTAAAGCATCTCAGTACCAACAAACAGTACTAACACGGCTATGCAACGTAACGAGTCTGACTAAAAAAAGTCAATAATAACGTCAGAGAAGCAACGATCAAGAGAAAGATATAAAGAAGTTGTCATGATTTCGCTTATGCAGATGATTCTAACGGATTTGCCATTCGATTTTAAGCGACTATGGTTTCTTGTGCGACTGTCTATTACATAGACAATTAACAAATAACGACTATGGTTTCTTGTGCGACTGTCCATTACATAGACAATTAACAAATAACAAAACCAATTGTTGGAAGTTTGCGTACTCAAGTTAAGTTCGCGCGTTGGATAAAAAATTTAAATTTACGCACCACTAAAAGAAAATAAAAGCATAGTTAATCAATCTATTTCTATTGATCTAATTACATTGAAGTTGGAAAGTTGATTAGAATTGATATATAGCTAATCGAAATTAAAAAAAAAAAAATCGGTGAAACTGTTTTTCAGCATAAGTGAGAATAAAGAACATCAATTATAGGTGATACGAAGTTCACCGGGTCAGCAAGTATGGTTAAGCTATGTTTTATGATTTTATATGTAGCAACTAGCTGACCTGACAGATCTTTGTAAGCGATAGTAGCACAGTGGTAGTGTTTACGGACTCTGTGTCAAGTGATGTTAGTTCGAATCCACCTACAATAAGCTTGAACTTTCGGTGAAGGATAACATCGTGAGGAAACTATAGCATAGTGGCAGGGCTTTTTCTAATGCTCGCCTGGCTAGCAACCACCCTCAAGTAAAAAATCTGCCTTCAAGTATCAATAGGTATGTTCCAGCAGTTGCACTTGAGAGCCAGTTGCTCCACAGGTTTAGCGTGCCTAATAACTTGAGCCGTAACGTCACTTTTTTATATATTTAAGGATTAGCAGTATGGCCATAATCTCACCTGGTCTTAAGAGACGATACTTTAGATCATTGTAAACATTAGGCCAGATTATATAAAACTCACAACTAAACGTCACCTAAATTGAAATTGAACGGTTAAGTGACTAATACATTTGGTATAAAACCCTACAAAGCGAGTTGCCTCATAATTTACCGTGATTTTAGAATTGCAACCCTTTCTGAATTGGAGCTCCACGGGAAACCGTTATAAATCAGGTAAAGCTTAAGATGAGGGAAAATAAATTGTCCAAAAAAATACTTTAGCAATTTTAACTAATATATAATCACAGTAGAACCCTCTGAGTTGAACTTGATGACAAAACATTCAAGTATTTTCAACTTATACAGGATTTCGTTATAGAGGTAAAACACCTTCAGTGCTACGTAACATTAATTATTTTGAGTAAAAAAATCAACATACGTATATTTATGAATGTATTTAAAAGGGTCAGTTATTTTTTTGTATAAATTATTCGTATGTTCTCTATCTACAGCATTATCTAATTGTATAAAGATAACTATACAATAAATTCTATTTTCTTCCAAGTTGTTGCTAAATATTTACTTTGTGCTATGTTTAAGGTACAGAGGGCCAATTCAGTTTTTTGAGTTAATAGAGAAGTACTGAATTTGCTTGCCCAATAAAAGTTCTATATATAGAGTTCTCTACTGTATTAATTTCACAGGACCGTAAATCGTTCCTTGTACATGCGATATTCGCCATAATAAAAGTACTTCTTATCTGTGATATTGATAATCATCGCGCCATGTTTTCTAAGTGTCAAGTCTAAAAGGGAAAAATATAGGTTCAATTTTGTAATCATTAAACGTTTAGATTTTTTTTAGTTTGCATATGGTTAAGACATTCGTGCATAATGATTTACACTCCCCATTGTAAAACCTGCTATTTGTGTATTTAAATTGTTAATTTGTTTATATTACCAAATTAAACCAAAAGCCAAATCAAATCTTTTATTTCTCACAAATACCACTACCGATTCGGAAATAACATGGCGCTTTGGAAGAGAAGAAGGCGCTCCGGAAGAGGAGAAACGGCGAAGGAAACTCTCCAGCAATAGTTTGCCGATTTACACTTCCCATTATAAAACTAGCTGTTTATATATAATTGTTTATATTACAAAATTAAACCAAAAGCCAAATATCTTTATTTCTGACAAATAGGATCATAATGTCACTTTTTGAAGGAAAAAGACTACTACCGTTTCGGAAACAATATGGCGTTCTGGAAGAGAAGAAACGGCGAAAGAAACTCTCCAGCAATCGCTCTTTTTATCATGTGAATACAATACAATTGTTCGAACTTAAAAATATAAACAATATATTATAATCCTTAAATCTAGCATATCAGACCGCATCTTAAATCTAAGGTAGGACCGCATCTTAAATCTAACGTATGAGACCGCATCTTAAATCTAAGGTAGGACCGCATCTTAAATCTAACGTATGAGACCGCATCTTAAATCTAAGGTAGGACCGCATCTTAAATCTAACGTATGAGACCGCATCTTAACTCTAAGGTAGGACCGCATCTTAAATCTAACGTATGAGACCGCATCTTAAATCTAAGGTAGGACCGCATCTTAAATCTAACGTATGAGACCGCATCTTAAATCTAAGGTAGGACCGCATCTTAAATCTAACGTATGAGACCGCATCTTAACTCTAAGGTAGGACCGCATCTTAAATCTAACGTATGAGACCGCATCTTAAATCTAAGGTAGGACCGCATCTTAAATCTAACGTATGAGACCGCATCTTAAATCTAAGGTAGGACCGCATCTTAAATCTAAGGTAGGACCGCATCTTAAATCTAAGGTAGGACCGCACCTTAAATCTAACGTATGAGACCGCATCTTAAATCTAAGGTAGGACCGCATCTTAAATCTAACGTATGAGACCGCATCTTAAATCTAAGGTAGGACCGCATCTTAAATCTAACGTATGAGACCGCATCTTAAATCTAAGGTAGGACCGCATCTTAAATCTAACGTATGAGACCGCATCTTAAATCTAAGGTAGGACCGCATCTTAAATCTAACGTATGAGACCGCATCTTAAATCTAAGGTAGAACCGCATCTTAAATCTAAGGTAGGACCGCATCTTAAATCTAACGTTATGATCGCATCTTAAATCTAAACGTTATGACCGCGTCTTAAATCTAAACGTTATGACCGCATCTTAAATCTAAACGTTATGACCGCATCTTAAATCTAAACGTTATGACCGCATCTTAAATCTAAGTATGGAGAGAGGACACGAAGAGCAGTGGCGCAAAGTGTCTCCGGCTACAGGATACCGGATGCCCTCAGCGCACGCAATAAGAGTAGGAGATGAAGGTTCTTCCCACCTACACATACAATACTGCATTATAATAATAAAACACACGGTAAGACGAGTCATGTAAGGCCTGGTGAAAACTACCACCACACTACTACTATGCATAGTAGTAGCGTTTTTCCTATGACCGCATAGCCAGTTACCGCCTTCAAGTTAAAAAACCTGCCTCTATATACCTATATATATATATACCTATGTATATATATCCACTATATTGGACCACATCGTAATTTAACATCAGATGAGACACTAAAAAAATCAGTTCACCTATGAAATTTAATAATTTTACCTCAATTATTCTATTCAATAGGTAATTAAATTCTGTTGTTTATTGCACCTACTTTGTATCATCTTTGCACAACCCCAAGGTTGATAGGTAGAGAATGCGATAAGCTAATTAAGTCCGCCTTGTATAGACGTAGTATATAAAAGTAAATAAATACAAACGTCGCACATAACAACGAACTATAAAACCATAATAATACACCATGTAAGACTTGGTAGAAGTGCAAACTACAAATGTAATGTAATAAAAAGATTTATCAAAATTGTTGTGGAAATATCTAGAGATACGCTTAACTTCAATGACTACTTAGCGACACGGCAATGAAACAGTTTGTACAAGGTACTGCTAAACGGCAATGAAACAGTTTGTACAAGGTACTGCTAAACGCATTAAACTTAAAAACGATTTAGTCGTAAAAATCATTTAAAAATATCCCGGCATGAACTAAAAGATTTATAAAAGGGATGCATAAAACTGGTAACCTCCTCAATATAAAATAATAATACATCGCACTTACCCAAGTGTCATATACGGCTTGGTGCGAAGTAGCACCAGCTGTACGACGACGTAGTCGTGCAACGGCGTTACCGGTAGAGGTGCCGCGAGTTGTACAGGGTAGTCTTACGAAGCGTAGCCAGCTACAGGGCACCCCCGTAGAGCAGGATATCCCGCAGAGCACTCCGCAGGTGATGGCAAAGACACTGTCTGCCTTATCGCTAGCCTGTGAACTAAGAAAAAACAATTAAAAAATCATTGATTAAAAATAAGACATGACATCCCCGCATGCACTAATATATACACTACACGTTACAAACACCGCAAATATATATAACATGCACGACACAAAAATGCACAACAAACATGCACAATTAACTAAGTATAAGAAAATATGCACAACTATGTATAACATGCACACGACACTTAATACATACATCTTAATAAAATATTACTTATATCTAACCATACTTATTTCTATTCTTATCCTACTTATAAGTAACTTACACATTACAATTATAAATAATTTACAGTATCCGCACTTAAAATACTAATACACAAAAAAGATATATAACAGAGATTGTGTTCAACTGTCAAACAGCGAAATAAGATCAGTTCCAAAAATAAAATGAATAGAATCGACCAGCCTGCCTGCCCATTTGCCTACCTACACACGACAGACCGAAGACTAGAACAGACCTACCTAACAACCCTACACAAAACAGAGAAGATCAAAACGGAACACACAGGCCGACTAACAAAATAACTGATCCTCGCACAATAACACTTGAACACACTCTGATGGAATCTTTTGAGCACCAATGATTTATATACACCTCTGGATCAACAGGTGCCGTGCATCCCTCTACTTCCGTTATTAACTCCATAGCGTATTGGCTATATCTACGTACTGCTACCTATACTGAACGTTGATAACTCAACTTCTAATTGTTATACGTATTCAAGAATATAGAAATAAGGATGAAGAATTGTCCCTGAGTTTTTATCTTAACAAAATTCCAACAATGATCATAAGTTTATAATTAAATAAATTACCACATTGGCGCTAGTGTAGCATAAGAATTAAATGTAGTAAATGTTGAAACTATCTATATTCTTGTTAAAAGTAAATTTACACATAAACTGATATAAAACTTTCCTTTATTCTTTATAATCTACCTATAAATAGCCAAAAACAGGACAGATTAGCAGATTTTCGCCTCCTGTGTTTGTCAAGCGACTTTCTTTTTTAAATAAGTTCATTTTTACTTATGCGTATTAATAAGGAACGCTTAACTAAGGTTGCATCCGGTATTTCATAGACACTTATTTTTATATTTATTTCTAAAAAAATATTAATCAATTTTTACCGTTTTAAACTGAAATAACACATAATTTAATACTACGTCAGCTTCAGATAGTACATAAACAGATTTGTTTTTGCATTATATTTGTGGTAAATGTTGAAACTATCTATATTTTTGTTAAAAGTAAATTGAAATATAAAGTGATATAAAATTTTCCTTTATTCATTATAATCTACTTATAAATAGCCAAAAACAGAACAGATCAGTAGATTTTTGCCTCCTCTGTCAAGCGATTTTCTTTTTTTGTTTAGTAACTATTGAGGAACTTTAATGTTATCAATAAACAAATTTCGGTGACAGTTTTTTCCAACTTGTCAATAAATTCCTCCAATCTCCAATAATAAAACTATCTGTTCGAATTTTGATCACTGAGTAAACGTTAGTTATTTTTTAAGTATGCGTATTAACAAAGAACGCTTAACTAAGGCTACATTCGGTATTTTATACACTTATTTTTATATTTATGCCTACAGAAAAATATTAATATATTTTACGTTTTAAACTGAAATAACACATAATTTAATACTACGTCAGCTCCCAACAATACATGAATAGATTTTTTTTGCATTATATTTGTCAGCAATGTGGTACGTGGAGTGGGGAAATATTATTTTTTTTACTTCTTATCCGCATCATGAAGTTTTCCATACTCGTTGTTAGTAGCAAAGAAAAGGTCGTATTGCACCAGACATCTAACCCACATAAGTATTATTTTCGACGTATAACAAAATATGTTTTTTACTAAGCGAAAGAAGTCGCGGACACTGCTAGTCATAATATATGATTCAATGAAACAAGTTGTTAGATTGACTAGCTTTTAAATTTTGTGCGCAATGCTAAAATAAATACTTTGTAAACTATATTTAAGGTCAAACGTCGAAATTATGTTACTTTAGTTGGTCCTATAGATTGGTATGTTCTCACCATATAACAAATCTCAAAAACTTGTAGTGCTATAATTATGCATTTTATACTCTAAATAATACTCTAGATCAACTACTATAAGGAAAAGATCTAATATTATGTTACAAACCTTTTTAGTCTATGAAATGAAAATAAATAAGTGTTATGAAACAAAAGTACTTTATAACAATTTTATTTCTAAGTCATACATTGAACCATAACGCTCTACTTATTGTTTACGATTGTGTAAGAATAATGGATTTCAAAGATGAACATAGAAGGTAAACTGTGAATCCATTTGTTTACCGTTGTTAATGTACCTTAATATCGTATTTGCACCTTCACTGAGTACCTTTGATTAGTATATATAGGACTTATAAATCCCTTATCACCTGTTATGTTTTCATCTAGAAAACGTGAAGCGAGCTATGATGAATATTTGATGGCCATGAGGAGAGTACATCGGCGACAATCCACAAAGAATTCTATACCAATTCAAATGCTAACACCGAGAGAACGACATAGGATTGGCCATTCCCAAACACATGATATGTAAGGTTCCTTTTATTTAATTTTAAAAACAATTTGAATGATTCATTACATTTTTTTGTAATCATTAATTTAGTTTCAAAGTAAAAATGTTTTAAAATCAAATTAAAAGCGCATGAGTTTAAGAACCGTCTTCTATATTTAACTTTGAGGGTATTATCAACCTCTATTCAATAATATTGTTCAGAAAGTTAACAAAATACGTTATTGTAATAATAAGAGAAGCTTTTTCGATGTTGTGTCTATATCCATTATTAACGTATAAAAAAGTGTATCAAAAACCTTTAAAATGTATACTTCTAGAGATAAATTTCTGCATCAATAGGTTTTTATTAAAAAAAAAAATATTGTCTTTGTACCGTTCTATTTTATTTTATGAAAACAAACAATCATACTTGTAATTGCTAAATATGTATTCAATTGTGAAAGTTTTTGCATTATCATATGTAGGGTCGAGCTTAATTTAGTTACTAGAAATTGTTAGATGCATGTGTAAGCCTGAAGATTGTAGTAACATTCGCAAAATGATTTCGTAAATTTCTATAAATTCATGTTATTTTTAGTGGTGTAGTTAGGAGTGTCGGTTAAGCCTTTCTTCTGACATAGAGTTATACTTCTGCGTACACTCAAATAGGTATGGCACTATTATTGGAATTAAGTAAATGCTGGAATTGATTCTATTAGTAACTTTCTTAAAACTGATGCAATCGTTTATTGATGCAATAACTGATTAATAGACAATTGTTATATACAACCGACTTAATAAGACTGCAGTCTTGAGAACAGTCCACATTACTATTAATATTATTCAATGATTCTTGAATTAGAATGCTTCGTAGCTACATTATTGTGTATTACCAGGTACACCCAATGCATGGGTAAACATGAATAAACAAAACTGATTTGTGATAGAAATAAGCAAGTGAGCACCAGTTAGGAAGAAACACTTATTAAGTAAAATTGGCAAAAACGAACAATTTAAATGTTAAATTAATTCTAGCTGTAATATTGATGAAAATGAGTCATATGGAAGTGAAGGCTGTATTCTCACATTTTTCTATTACAAGTTAAATAAGTAAAACAATTGAAAACGTTGAATAACATTTTTTTCTATAATTACAATGTACATATTTAATACTTGTCAAATAAGTCGAGTATATCAATTTTTCATTTTCATATCAATTTTTCCAAAAAGTAATTTGATAATCATAGATTTTTTCCTGATATTGAAAAATAGTTACAAATTACAATTTTGTTAAAAATATGACATCAATGTATGTTGCTTATTCCAATATTACCTATTATATTACAATTCGTTGTTTGGTTATGGTAAAATGCGAAATATTAAAGCGGCTTTGCTAACAGTTCAAATAAAAAAATTGTAAAAATTGAAATTTTCTCTTTTACGTCTATAAAAACAGTAATAAAATGGATGTCAGTTTGTTTAGTTACTCTCCAACACTGACTGATAACTTTAGAAACTGTCACCCTCTTTTTTATGAAGGCGATTTTTAAGCTATTTCTGAACACGATAGACGGTAGAATCAACGTCTGCCAGGCCAAATAACAATATATCTTTATTATGCATTTAAATACTGAAAATAAAAAAAAACTGTTATCGACTATAGAATGCAAGCAGTGAAAGGCGGTTGGAGTACAGTTCAAGAAGCGAGACGTGTCAGTATCATCGCTTCAATGGTCCCGGACGAGATTATCTACCAGCATTATGATCGTTCAGTCAGGAGCTATGAAACAGCCCTTATGTTCATCGACGTTTCCGGTATATTATATTCATACCACAACTTATTTGTTCTTATAACCTATCAATTTTTTATTGAATAACCCTGTTAAATATAAAAAATATAATTAAATATTAAAATAAATATAAGTAGATGCTGTAAGTTTGTTTCTTAGAAACGAATCAAATACCTATTCATCATTAAAACATTAAATGCAATCAAGATCCAATTTCAAGGAATAAATAGTAACCTAGCGCAGAGGCTTTGTTTGTCATGATTTATATTTTTGTAATTAATTTTAGTGCTTCAATATGATATTTATAATATTCATATTAACTAAAATGTTACTCGAATGATTTAAAGGGACTTCAGTAATTCCTGTTGTCACTTTTGTATTTGTTAAGTCTCTCAATTTATTTGTCATCGGAAATGCATTGCCTTCCTTTTCTCATTTCGACGATATGGTCAGTTCTGGTTCAACAGTCGAGAATTAGGTTGTTAACAAATAATTAACAACTAAGTAGTGGTACTAGCTTCGAAGTGTAATAAGTTGATCAAAGGTGTTTAATAAGCGAGTGATGAAGGAAAAAGGCATTTTTTATAATAAACTAGAGGTAATTTTTGTTATAATATAATAATTTCTTATGTTTACGCGAATATTATTCATTGAAATAAAACTAATTTAAACGGATTTTATCGCGATTATTTATTAATTTTGATCCCGACGTTTCGAAAGCTTTTCAGCCTTCGTGGTCACGGGGCGGACTGAGGTGTAGGTTGTCCAGAAAAGTTCATATACCACGGTAAAATCGGTTTAAATTAGTTTTTTTTATAATATGTTGATGAGTAGGTATAAGTTTCTAGGTGGTAAGACACTGTCTGACTGGCTTTTCCCATACAACTGTGTCCTTAGACAAGTTATCTTGATAGAACTACTAACCTAAAGAAAAACATTGTACTGAATTTTTCGTTGTTTGTTTGTTTCTGCTTTTGAATTAGGAAAACTACGCTTTATATTCACATTAGAGCAGTACGACATTTACTAATGTTCGTTTGAGAAGGTTACAACCAACTTGGAATATTTATATGTGATTCAGCAGCTGTAGTTAAGGTTTAGATGTAGTTTAATTTTAGTGTCTTAGCCTTAGGCTATTTCGATAAAGTGTCACGATAAAACCAGCGCATATGGTAGTTTAATAGGTTTTTTAAACAGTCTAGCGAATTACCACTTTTAAATTGATGATATATCGTGAAGATCTTATGCACGTATGTTCTGACAACAGCAGTTAATACCTGCATTTAAAATGCAGACAAAAATTTCATCACATGACCACTTTTGCTTAGTACGAGTACTAGCACACGTAGGTTTATAGTCTTTGCTTTGGATTTCATATGAGCGTGATCTGTTTCCTCCTCACTAAGCCTGTCGTGGTATATCCACTATGCACTATTTGATAATTTTACACTCAGTACTGGAGTTATAAATTGTAATTTATGCTATTTCGTTTAAGGTTTTACTGATTTATGTGAAAAATATACAAAAGTCGGTCATGGTGGTCCATCGAAATTGACTCAAGTTTTGAATTCATATATCGGATCGATGGTTCAAGAGATTCTAACCCATAATGGGGATGTTTTGAAGTTCTCCGGAGATGCTTTCCTTTCCATGTGGAAAAAGACATCGAGGTTAAGAATGCAGGATATAGTGCACGCTGCTATCGATTGCGGTTTAAACATTCAAAAGAATTTTGGGACATATCGAACAGATATCGGCGTGATTCTGAAAGGTGGGATATTATTTATTGTCTAAAGAAATCGTATTATCTATTCGATTATTTTATTTATCGCTTAAAATTCTGTCATCTACAGAGACAGATTAAAATACAAAAACATTGATAAATTAACACCGCTATGTACCTACCGGTTCCGTCTATATCTAAGAATGTCACGAGTATATAATAAAAAGATGTAATCTAATGTACTTTAGATATATTTAATTGTTCTTAACTTCATTGGGGCAAAGACTAATTACGCTTGGAAGGCTTTCACAGTTTCACCGGATTTAGAGAGTAAGTGCGGAGAGCGCTCGAGCCCGAGGGGTTCCGTATTTCATGGCTACTGTATTACATATACATACTGCGTGTTTATTTAAATCTTAAATATATATTTTTTATATATAGGTTTAACTTTATAGCTACAATCTCACCTGATGGTATTTGACGATGTGGCCCAATACGGTGGACACGTTGAGCCTAGAGGAGCGACTGCTTCAAATAAGGAACTGCTGGAACACACTTAAGTATTTGGCGTCATATTTTCAATTTGAGGCTGGTGGCTAGCCGGTGGGCACTAGAAAAAACCGTATCACTATGCTATGGTTTTATCATAATGTTTTCCTTCATCGAAAGCTCAAGCTCTTTGCAAGGATTTGAACTCGTGTCCATTCACTGACACGCCGTCTGAACACACTATCATCATATTATGTGTATGTTGATTTTGGTTTGTGAACGAAAGAAAAAATAATTTGCGGTCAAGTTGTTTATAAAAATAACATTAATAAAACTAGAAGATTTAACAGTTTGGACACGCTAATCTCTATAAAAAAAGTTACTATCTTATATGGAGTAGAGCAAGAATTCGCGCAAATTAGCATGAGCCATAGTTGTTATGAAATATTATTTCTTACTATTTTGTAAAGATTGTAAAAACCACTGTGCTCATAAATTATGGCGATTTAATTGTGTTTTAGTTACACGTCAAAGTCGTGATGCTATAAATGATACATATTGTCGGAAAATAATGGCCGCTCATCATCAAATCGTTGATCTGTTGCTAATCTTCGCTAGTGAAATACCAGCACAACACCACAACACAACCACCACGCTAAAAGAGATAGTTTCATACAACATGCCACTCGAATTTCACCGCCGCCTGTTTGAGGCCAAAACTAAATAACCGTGCATAAGCGACACGTAATTACGATCCCCGCCTATGTTCTTCTCCAATTTTCAATGTTTTTATAGCAAAACTCATTACAATTGGTTCTTACTCATTACAAAAGTTTATTCTTATACACTAACTAAAAAAACAAATAAATGAAAAACACCAGATTATGATTTATACTAGTGGAAAGTTAAAAACCATTACTTGATAAAAAATAAAAGTAATCGGCATTAATAATTGCTCTACTCGGAATTAGAATTAAAGAAAATATGGCGTAAAATATTTTCCTCATACCTACCTATCTATTCCACATTTCATTGTAATGGCGTCTCTAAAGTTTAGTAACATTAATAAAGTTTCAATGAATGTTTTCCTTAATAATATGTCAGGTAGTACTTATGAGTGATGCCATCTTTAAATGTTTCTGGTGATTGTGTTATGAATTGCGACGTGCTTTCACAGCACAGTACGCCTTTTTTTATTAAATTTCCCGGAGCTATTTGTACTAAGATATGAGTGTTACTGACGCGCCAAGATACGTAATTGGCCTTAAATGACCAAGTTGAAGCTATTACACTCCCTGTGCAACTACTTTAATTCTGAGTGTATTTATTCTATAACCAGCACCATAAGGTGTAGATTACTTTAAATTATACACAATATCCATTTAAATTGATTACTTAATATGAAAATTAATTAATTTATTGTATTTATATTAAACAGTGAAAATAGCAATATCGGCAGGGTTGTCTCATTTCTCGATCATCGGAGGAGACGGTATAAGCCAAACCCATTACGTCATAGTAGGTCAACCAGTATGGGATGTAAAGATGGCGGAATACATGAGTATAGCTGGTGATGTCTTGACAACTGCCAGTGCTTGGATATACGTTAACGAATCTGAGTATTGCACGCAGCCGTGTGGAGACGGAAGGCATACTAAGGTTTACTTGCATATACTCAAGTTGCCCATTTGCTATTTTCTATATGGACGGTTGTTATTACTTTATTATTATTACTCCCTTAGAAGAGTATTATTACTTCCTTGCTATCTTTACTAATATTATATTCCTTACTTAATATTATAAATGCGAGAGTGAGTTGGTTTGTTTGTTATGCTTTTATGCCTAAGCCGCTGAATGGGAACCTGATAGGCTACTTTTTCTTACGAAAACCTTATTGAAAGTAAGGTAAAGAGAGCGGGATAGACTTTGTATCAAACTTTTTATTGTGTCATCCGATTTGTGTGACAAAATCAATATTAACGAGAGCGAAGCCGCAGGTAAAAGCTAGTGTACTATAAATATATAATTTATTCAATCAACTAAATATTACATTATTGGATTTCAATCAAGGATCAACAGTTTTCGTATACCTAAATGATTTTAAAGTAACTGAAGGAATAAAACGAGAAAAGAATACAAGTAACATAGAACGTTACAACTTACATTTCAAATGAATAATGTTTCATACTCTGCATAGCCTCTACATATTGCTTGTTATTTAGGTTCTCGGTGTCGGTGCAGCATGGAAAAGAGTTGAGAAACTACAATATTCGTTAGGGTTGAAAGGTAATTCGATGAAATAGTTTTTTACACTTGTTTCATCTCTTACTCCCTCGTACCGCCAGACACCAGGTAGACTTTTCATACATCTTTAGGATCCAACATCCTGCTTTAGCCTATTCGTACGTATAATTGAGTATAATGAAATTATGGAATTTATTTATTATTATTTATTAATAAATTATCCAGTATTCTTAAATCCATGCTTATTATGATATCACGGTGAAATGACAGAATTGTATTTGAAGGTAAATACAGTAATATTCAAAAGCATGGAAGACCATAATGCATCGAGAGTCGTTACTGCTATGAAAGTTTCCGAGTCTCTTGGCAGTTAAATCTCGAATTCCGTATCCGAAACAAAGAAAATCAAGATAAACCCTTACCAACATGCTCATCATTGTCGTCAATTTATATACAAGCGGCACATATGTAAATCCACCACTGCTTACCATCCCGTTTGTTGCTGGATATAAACAAGTCATATATGGATAATCAAATATCATATATGGAATCATATCATTGTCTACGCAGTATACTTGTATGTAAAAGTAAAATATTAAGTATTATTTCAGAAAAGACGCCGCCTTTGTCCATTAATACAGATAAAACTAATCACAGTATTAGTCCAGAAATGAGTTATAGAGAGTACTCACGTAAGTGCTTAGTTAAAGTAAATATACTTTAGTAAAATATAATTTCCTTTATAAAAATGAAAATTTAGGAAACACTATAATGTGTTCTTCGAGTGTGGTGGTCTAATTAAATAATTATAAAAAAAAAACAGTCAGACTTTTTGCAAAAAAGTGTTTTCGGTTTTGTTTATATTTATCTGTATTGAGTATTATTATTTAATATTAGCTGTGTCCGCGACTTCGTTCGTGTGAAACTAAATACTGTGTACTAATTTTTGCTCGCTTTTGTAACTTTTTTCAATATACCTTTGCTCCTATTGGCGGTAGCGGTATGTTAAATAGTCTAAAGCGTTCCACAGTCATGCACTGTGAAATATAAGTATTTTTGAAATCCGACTGGTAGGCCTTAAGTTTAGCGCGTTCAAAACTTTTTGCTGTATAATATTAATATTTAATATAATATTTTTTAATATAGTTCGCCCTGCTATGATAGCGGCTGTGCGGAGTTCATATTGGCTAGGATTACGTGCATTCATGCTGACACCGGTAATGCGGGCAGTTGACAACGATGAACCTATGGATTTCTTAACAGAAGTGCGTCGAGTAGTTATCGTTTTTCTTAATATAGTCACTAAATCTGTTACGGCAGATGTACTCATAGATGTGGTCAATAACGCCTATAAATGCGTATCTAGGTGAGTTTATTCCTAATTTTTAGAGGTTATTATGCAATTTGCATATGTCAGTCCTTTCATAATACTATCTTACTACCGATAGCAAAGTACACTCCGATTATAATTTTCAAAGATATTTCACGTTAAGATTCGATATAGTTACATTTCATTATATAACATTTATAGATTAAATAAAAATTTGAGGACAACGGATTCTCCATTCAACTTTATTTATGAAATGGGGGTTTTTGTACATAATTTCTCAGTTTTATAAATAATATAGGGGTTCGTCTATTGTTCTACAGGTTAGTCAGTTACTTCATGTTGAACATCTGCCGCTGAGTACTTATACCAGTTTTAAAAGTTGCACTTGAACGCCAGTGCCTCCACTAGGCTTAGTGTGTCCACTATCCTTGGATGCATCGTCACTTTAAAGTCTCTTAGTATCTAATTATAAAAAAACATTTATAGATCTTTATAAATTTCGCAGCGTGGCATCAACAGCAGGCGGACTTGTAAACAAAGTATCAATGTTTGACAAGGACATGATGTTTTTGGTTGTTTTCGGTCTAAGGGGACTGAAACATATAGACGAAGTACAAAAGGCGTTGCAATGTGCCTTTCAGCTGAAGGAAAACTTGAAAGATGAAAACATTATTACCGTTTCTATAGCTGTTACTTCTGGTTAGTTTCATAATGTATTTTGGGACTCTTTCCTGGCATATAATTTAAACATTTTAATATGTTATTACAGGTCATATAGGTACATATATTATAGTTGGTTAAAAATTATGTTTAAGTACAATAATTTCATCAATTTAAGCTCACAATAGAGATGGTAGTAGTTCACACATAATGGATTCAGTCTCAAGCTGTTACACGAATCCATTCTACAGTTTGAATGAGCTTCAAATTATAAACGATATTTTTTATGTTGTAAAAGGTACTGCAGTAAAAGTTACTTACAAATTAATATACCTTTATCTTTATATCACCATTTAGCCGTAAAGTATCAAAATGAAATACAACTTTCCATTTGTAAGCAGTTTTCAGGCCGGCCTGATAGAGGCAACTGGTGATAGATTGTAGTTCCATTCATGGTCGCTACTGTGTTTGGATTGTACTGAGTTTAACATCAGGTACAGTGCCGTCATTTTTCTGAACTACCATAATAATATCTTTGACCAATATATAATTTGTTCTTCAAATCATATTTTTATTTGTTTACGTGGTAGGAACCGCACTAGACTAATTTTATAAGCCAACTTTCGAATTGCGTTTTTATTGGTTCATAACGTGGTATATTTGAACTACTTAATTTTATACTGAGGTCTCGAATAGCAATAGCATAGAGGACTGCACGGTTGGCCTAGCAGTTAAAGCAGTTGCCTCGCTGCAACCGCTGCGCTGAGGTGCCGTGGGTTCGAGTCTCGTTCAAGAAAATTAATGTTCCGAGTTTGGTTTTTATTTTGCTCAGGTTCTACATATTGTGGTGTTCTTGGTCATCTGCTACGTCGTGAATACACAGTCATTGGATCAGCTGTTAATAAAGTATGTCCATTAAATATATAAAATATATCGTTTATAGATACTGACTATAAATACAAAACAACATTTCCTCGGCGCCGTATCTGTATAATGTCTACGTTATCTAATACTATTAAGTGACCAGTTTATATAATTATATATAAATTTTACGTATCTTGGTAATAGCTCTATTTGGCTGAGATTTTCTTTATAGACAATTTCTTGCTTTTTGAATTCACCTACCTATAGTTGTATTTTTCGTAAAAATGCTGTTTTTAAAGCAAATCATTAATTACGTTCGGCAGTTCATACATATGTTAAATCGTAAAATATGAATTTTCAAACAATATGTGACTTGTATCAAAATTTTTTTTTAATAAGCGCAATTTATAAAAAAAAATACCGAGCTAAGCTCGATCAATTAGGTACTTCTATTAATATCATACTCGATAGTAATTCATAATGGAACTGTAATATTTTTTTTTGACAGAATCTCCATATATATATATATATATATATATATATATTTTATATGTGTCTGTAGGATTTTGTAATTGTTTTTTTTATATTTAAGGTTTAGCGTAATGGCCATAATCCCACCTGATGTTAAGTGACGATACGGCCCAATTTGGTGGACATGCTAAACCTGTCGAGGGACTGGCTCTCAAGTGCAACTTCCGGAACACAACTAACGGTATTTAGCGACAGATTTTCATCTTGAGGGTGGTAGCTAGCCAGGCGGGTAATAGAAAAAGCCCTATCACCATGCAATGGTTTCCGCACGAAGTTTTCCTTCACTGAAAGCTAGAGCTCATTGTAGGTGGGTTCGAACTCACGTCCCTTGACGCGGAGTCCGTACACATTACCACGGATCTATCATCGCTTCATTATGGCCTAAATTATATTAATGAAACAATAGTGTTTATCAATATAGAAATAATTACTATTTTTTGTACGTGTTACCATTCACAGGCTGGGCCGGATTTAGATGAAAAGAAGGCCTAGACTATTCCACTTATGAGGACCTTCTGCCTCTCACGTTGATCTTGACCAATACATTTTTATATTTGTTTATAAGTCATATGCGTACACTTTCTGTTTTCTGTCCGGTGTTTTGGTGTTTACTGTTATTAGAAAAGTGTGATTTTAATTTTGCTATTAACTTGTATGTAGGCCCTATTTTGATCTTGTAGCCCTTCGCTGAAACCTAGTTTAGCCTTTAGGAAAAGCCGGCCCTGTTCACAGGCAGCTCGTTTAATGATGGCATACCCAAACAAAGTGACGTGTGACAAGGAAACTTTTCTAAGGAGCAAGCTTGATCAGGAGCACTTCAAAATTCTTGAAATGAAACCTTTGAAGGGCATAGCTAAGCCAGGACCTGTTTATGAATTGAATACATCTGGGTTAGTGTTAATTAATAATAATAATAATAAAGCTTTTATTTCGCGTAATATTTTACACATATCATTGAAATAAAACTAAAAAATAAAATAAAAAAAGAATACAATATCAACCAAAAAAATAACTGTTTAATCTACATAGGTATGACAAAATATCTCGTGTTTCGGTGTGCCTTACGGCAAAGGCCTCCTCCAACTCTTTCCACTGCTTTCTATCTGCCGCCACTCTTACCAAAAGTTAATTAATAAAATTAAATATAAATCACTCTCATTTTGTTAGGTATTTGCAGCAATACAGTACAAGTTTACCATTAACTTGCAAGATAATTCCATACAAAGTAATTTATTAATTGGAAGTAAGAAGATTATTGTTATAGAGACTAGTTTTATAACTACCAGCTATCAGTATAGCAGTTGTAGAGCTCCCGACTCCCGAGGGGACATGTTATGCGCAATTAATCCTTACGCATGGCCACTAAAATGTATATGAATAATCTGCCATACTTATATGCTTTGTCTCGTCTCATTTTCTTGTCTCTTTAGATACCCAAAGTATTTAATTATTATAGGTGTAATTACTGAAATCTAGTATTTTTCTTTACATTTTCCTTTCGTCCACTCTTTTTTTGAAGATTTTAGGGGTTTCATTTTATTTTGTAGTTCTTTTTATTTTATTTTGCAGTAGGTTACAAAGCTCAGATAATTGGCGACACCCACTGCTCGGACGTAATGAAGAACTAAGTGCATACAAAGCTACCCTTCAGAATGCTTTACAACAGAAAGACGAAAAATTTACGCGCTATCGAGACCATAAATTTGGAATTGCATTCATTGTAAGTCTAGAATTGTAATTTTTGAAATAATCATTAAAATAAACGAAGTTTACCTTTACTTAACATTCTGCAGGGTCCAAGATTAATTGGTAAAACTCGTTTACTCGAAGAATGTCTGGATATAACTCCACGTAATATTCAAGTAGAGAAGATCGTCCTTAGTAGTGATAAAAAGGTATTTATTTCATTGTAGTAACTTTGATAGTCACTTATGCCCTGACAAAGATAGCTTTGTTACTAAGAGAACCTTCCTAGATTATACAGTCCTGAACAAATATCTGAACTAAAAAATTCTCAATGAAGAAGACTATTTCTATCTAGTTAGAGCTAACTCACAGTTTTTGCCCGTTCAAATATTTGTTAAGGATTCCATTACAAAAGCTAACGGAATAGCAGTAATTGAAGCTCGTTCAAGTTACACAAAGCTGGTCGAATATGTTAAAGGTTTTTCAGGCAAATATAGTTAGTTTAAAGAATACAAAAGCCGCGTCATCCTTGCTAGGTATACTATCAGTGCCCTATTTAAGAGTTAAATTAAAAAAAGTTTAATTTAACTCTTAAAATTAAACGTAGATAGGAATTGGTGCCTTTTTGCGAAGAAAATAGTAATTCTTTACAGTACCTACATCAGACCTATCCAGACCTACATCAAGACAGGATATTTTGACTAGTCCTTAGTAGTAATTAGATACATGTATCTTAGCAACCTTTTACAATTTTAGAAATTAGGCGCAATAAAAATATAAGTAGTTGGAACTAATAATAAAACAACTCTTTATCATTTATTTTAGACGGCATTTGGTTTATTTCACAAAATTCTACCTAAGATATGGATGGGAAACTCTACACGTATACGAGAAAATCGTGAAAACAAAATAAGATTCAGGTATTTTTAGAAATTAAATATAAAATATTTTGGATGCACTATGAATTAAGTTAAGTAAGGAATAAAATTGCGCAATTTATGTTACACCTTTTTTTAACTCCATCTATCTTCCTCTCCTTTACATTAAAACTTTATAGTAGTCTTAAACACAATCGTTGCAAGGTTGCAGGTGCTCGCCGGGTGGTGCCAAGAAGTAGTAAATTTTTGACCGTTGCAATGTTCCACATTATAAATCGAACTGCGCATGCACACTCACACGGTACGTACACGGTTCTGTGAGGGAACGCCCCTGGCCCTGAATGTAGTTCGGCCATTTGATTAATATTTATTATATATAATTCAGCGTTTCATTACCTTCTTCTCGGTTCTTAGGGTTCGATTTGTTGGTTAGGTACTCTCGTCGTTCACTATTTAGGTAGGAAGGACGCACAGTACAATCTTGCATCGCCGCTTTGCACAGTAAAAACTAAAATAAGTTTTTTTTTTTCGTTTCGTTTCGTTAGTTTCGTTTTTTTTACTTTCTTATTATTATAAAGTATCTATCTCTCATTAATAGCTAGTACCGCGTTCGTTTTTCTCTTACGCGATTCGGCAACAGCCTAAGCCGAGGTTCGGTCACTAGTGACACCCTTGTGCGAGTTGCCCTGCGGGTTCGAGCGCCTTCCGCGCTCGCCCCTCTAGTTCAGGTGATGCTGTAAAAGCGCCTCAGACTAACAGTGTAGGTCCTTTAAAAAAAAAAAAAACATAAATAGAGTACGCAGTCGATGATTGTATCGAATAAAAGATGCTCTATTGCAAGCCTCATAACGCGAATCGTTTGAGGTTGTGCTTTACTCATAGCATTCCTAAGTCGAGCAATTTTCGAGTTTTCAATGATCTTTATTTAATTTTTTTTGTATTTTTACGGCAATGCATATGTTTTATTATCCAGAGAAATACTCTCACTATCACACTCGATGATTTTTAAATTTATTCGATTTCATTATATAATTTTACCAATATTTTTATAATAGTATAGTGTTAAATTTTGCTGGTTTATTTCTTAGTGTTGACATGAGTTCCATGACTCCAACTCACATTTATGCCATCAACACTATTTTCGACTGCCGATTTCCGCTGCCAGATACCTTTACATACGAAGGCGATATACTTAGAGAAGACAGCGTGAAAAATATTATCCAACATATTTGCAAAAGCGTGAGTTTATGTATTTACTCTTTCAAAACATTGAGTTGTATATTTTAATAGTGACTTCATCATTAGCTTAAGTTCTAAGTTGGGAGATACATTTACATACTTATGCAGATTAAATTATTATTTATGTTTCATTGTCATAATAATATCTTTGGTATTTATGAAGAGAAACTTGTTGAGACACCTTGGCAGATAATTTAGTAGGTACCTACTAGGTATATTTAAAAACACTTGTGAACGTTTTTCGTGTGAAATGTCAAATTTTCTGTTATTTAATGGTACCTACATGAGTAGGCTAAACTGTTAGATATACAGATTAGTATCACTGCTGTATGAGAGTGTAATTTATTATATCATTTAATGCCTTTATAAATTAAAATTATATACTTATTAAGTTAAGCAGTTTCATTTGTTACGCATGTTTACTTTCTTGTTTAAATATAGTTTTCAAAATAAAAATGCACAGTAATATTTTTTTTTCTGGAATTATACTTACATTACTTGGTAACATGCAGAATATCACAAATTTTTGGGTATTGGCCATATTGGAGGCTCAATATATTGATGACGAATCATGGCGTATCCTGATCTATATTTTAGAAGCGAAGATATTTTTAATTTTAATGTCAATTACGCATGAGGAAAAGATGTCACGTAAGTATGATAAAGTTTTATAAAATTTAATATAATAACAACCGACAATTATTATGTGCTCAATATTACTTATTATTGCCCAATTTTATAACATACGAAATTCTATTTGTGATAATTACTATTTCTTCTAAGTTTACCTAGGTATATTCTGTTGCTTATTTTAACAAGTTGAACGGGTTTGAAATTACAATATTTACCAAGTTTACGTTATAATTATAGATAAATACAATAATTAGAAAATAACGTCTTTCCTAAAATTCATTCAAATTCAGACCGTATGACTCTTTTTATTAGATGGTTTTATTTTCAGGAACGGCTAGTCATTGTCTGGCTAATGATATGATTGTCAAGATGCACCTTACTGGAATAGACAGGTGGTACCATGCAGCGCTTGCCTGTCAACTGCTTGACGTGCAAGCTATTCCCGCTGATTTGCAAAAGTAATACCAAAAATACTTTATTAACTTTCGCAAAATTATTTAGGCATCGAGGTGACAAGAACCAACTTCTTTTCGTGTCTGCTGGCATCGAGATGAGGCAGAGAGAAACTCATTGGTTTTAATAATGTTTTTTTAATTTATATAAAACAATCGCACAGGTGTTGTTTATTACAATTTTAATTACATGCTCAAAGAGGTATCACTTCCAGGCTACTATCATAAACGTAATATGATTTACCCAAGAGCCAATTAAAAATAGGAGTAAAGTTTCTCATGTATATTAATATTACAAAGCGGAAAAGTTTGTTTGTTTATTTGAATGCGCTAGTCTTAGGAATCACCGGTCGGATTTCAAAGACTCTTTTTCTATGTGATAGAGTAATCATTGGAAAAGACTTTAAGCTATTTAATATTACGCTACCACAAATAAGAGCCAAGTTGTGTTGATAAACGTAAAAATAAAAACGAGCGAAAGTTTAAAAATAATCTTTAGTTCCATGTGAACGAATTTGCGACCACACCTAGTCTCTAACTATATAAATAGATAATGATAAAACAGTTCAATACCATTGGCTTCTCTGTTAGTCAACCGATTTCTCATGTGTTTAGTTACTAGCTTTAAAAAATTGTGAAATAGTTTTTTTTCCACCGTTTATAAAAATCCTTAAATTTTTAATAGGTTATGAATATTTAGGAATATCGACTATTGGATAAGCACTAGTATAAATTATGCGCTATTAGGTTGATAGAAAGTGCGAGCAACGGTATGCCGGGTTGGATCCAGAATTTTGTAATATCACTAGTCCAGCGAGGAGCTTTATCTGTAGTAACGGTGACTCGAAGCGAAGCTATCGAATCTGGCGCTGTGATGCCCTCACCAACTCTTTTGCAAAGACCAGAGTATGACTTTAACCTTCCGTCTGATGATCTTTACACGAAACAATCCAATAACAAAGTGCGTATATTTTACAGTTTCGTATATTTTTTATCTTTAATATTACTGAAAAGTAGCTGAGTCCTGCAAATGTTATCCTGTGTTTTCTATTAATAAATAAATCGACCACAGTGCCACGTCCTGCATTCAGAGATAGCATATAAACCTTGTCCATGAAAGAATGTGTGTCAATTGTAGTAATCAGTTGAATTTTATAATCCTTTCCTTTTATGGCGTGAAATTGTCCTATATTTTAATTCATGATATTAGTTATCACCTTGGCAAATTTATTCTTAATCTACCCAGTAGTTTCAGAGTGATGCGCGTATAAGTAAGGGATTTGAATGCAAATCCGCTTTAGTCCAAAATTGATACTTTTTAACCACCAAATTGTTGCTGCTTGTTCACTGCAGTTTGGTGCACTTGTTAAAAAAATACTTCCAATATTTGCTTTTACACCTCTCAAGTACAGTAACAAAAATATATACACATTTCTTTTTGTTTCTTTATCGATAACAAACTCTAACACTATTATAATTTTCAAAAAATGTTTTAGTTTATTAAGTTGTAAACATTGGTTTATTTAGAGTTAGTTGTTTACTTTTGTTTTTATCAGTATTTTTATTTAAAAGTAAATTCATTTGTATTTACTTCATTTCAAGCTTCTAAAAGTAAATAACACATAGCCCTAAAAACTGAATGAGGAAGGTTAGATAATTTCAATCGTTTTAAATGTTTATTATCTTTTAATGCCAGGTTTAGCTTTTGTCCATAATTTGACATGATGTTATTTGATATTATAGCAAAAGATAGTAAGTATGTGGAGCCTTCGGAACACGCATATGGGTTGCTTGCATATAAATAGTGTCACTGAGGTAGTGGCGTAACTATACCCTCTAAGGCCTGGCCTAAATTCATTGGATGGGGCCCCAGTAGAAATCATCACATTGTTATTTGATTTTAACAAATCACTGAATTACCCAACAGTATTACTAATAATGTGTGCATTTAATCTTTAAAAGATGCTTATTAATAAAATATATTTCTCAAGCTTTTCTGCTCCGCAAGAGTATTAATAACTTCAACAAAGTCTAATGATCCGGCCATAGAATTTAAATGGATCAAAAACCAAATGGTTGTGTTCTAAAATGTATTATTTGTATATTAAGATTTTTAATTATATCTAAGTTTAATTGATTTTAAGTATTATATAAAATGTGGTTGAAAATGTTAGATTACGTATGAACTTGTGGCCTCTTTGGCTCGGGGGCCCGCGGCATATTGCAACCTCTGCCACCCTATAGTTATGCCGACTGGTAGGTAACCAAGTGGACAGAAAAAAAAGCTCTAAACTCTATGCTCTTTCATCAGGATTATTCCCGATTAAAACAAATCGTTCACATAAGGGTTCAAATCCTTGTCGATGAACACGATATTTGACTATGTTACCACTATATTATCATATTTTTTTTTTAATCTACTGCAGAATGTTGACAGCTTCATAAGTGTAAGTATGTATAGCAAACAGGACAGTGCAAATGCTATGCAAAAAACTGATACTATACAAATGGCAGTTATCGCTGAATCATACAATTTTGATGATATCAAGGTGGACATGACTATGGATGGTAATTACATTTATAAACGTTCTTATTTTCCAGTATAATTACATTACATATAATCGAAGGTCTTAAAATAGGCATTACTTATGTTTGATTTAAAATTATTAAAGTTGATTTGAAGAAAGTTTAAAACAATGAAAAATGAAAGCAAAAATTTTAAAATGTATGTATCTATGTGTGGTTACTTGTGTGTAGATGTGTATGAAATACAAGATATCTGTAACTAGTTTTTAACTGTAATACGTTAGCTAACATTGTTCATACTTTTTTTTTTTATTTAAGTAGTTTAACTTATTTAGATCGGTGTCTAATACATCAAGTAATTGTATAAAGAAATACGGATAACAAAAAAGAAGATAACTACCTTGCAATGTTCTAATCAGTGCTGATTGGGTTCAATTGTCGCTTATCTTTGCAGACTTTAGTTTCAGTGACACTACATTGAACACACAAAATAATGAGCCGGCTCCATTCTATTACATCTCTTATTTATATCTGCACAACGTCCGTGCTAACCATGACCTTGCACACGCTCTGTCAAAGACAATCGACATAATCACAGATTATGCGTCCATTGCGCGGGCGCGTTCCACTCCACACAAGCGCACTCATGTCACGACATTCCAACATGATCATAGAATCTTGCAAACCAACGATTTTACTGTAGTATATATTTTGTGAATGTTATTACTGAATTTCGTAGTTGACCGTCAGTAGGAGGTTTTTAAAAGGCAATTTTTGTCCATTATATATTTATTACAAAACTAATTACAATATATTACTTAAACCTAAGAATTCAACCGACTAGCTCCGGCGATCGAGCGAGATTGTTCACATCTCATCGTTTGATCGTCCCACGATTTCCCTAGGTCAGCGTTTTGCATTGATTCACGTGGGAACCTGTACTGTAATATGAGCGTCTTATGTGGTTTATGTATTAGGTAGTAGGTACACTAGGTATTAGGTACTAGATACAGTGGGTAACACATTATTACTTATTTTTGTTTTTGATTTCACAGCTATTATTTTGAAAACATATGACTCGTTGACACCCTTCGAAAAGATGTTATTAAAATGCGGTTCCGTGC
The DNA here is from genome assembly GCA_039707435.1 of Actias luna. Lineage (NCBI taxonomy): Eukaryota > Metazoa > Arthropoda > Insecta > Lepidoptera > Saturniidae > Actias > Actias luna. Next base: position 5,341,204 of record JAZHAC010000006.1, on the reverse strand, counting down.
TAGGTGATGTATTTTCCAGAAGGATGCTCTTGCATTTATTACGAAGCGATTCATCAAGAAAAGTTGCTCAAGGTACCTTATATCTTCTTATTTTCGGTAACTTATCTCTTTGGCAAATTGAACGCTTCGGGTAAGAACCCCTTGAAAATTAAAAATTAAAAATATACAATTTTGATTTATGTTCCTCTGGTACTTATTGCAGAAATAGTAAAGTAATAAGGAAAGCTGTATCTTGTCTAAATGTAATTTTTTTGAATTGCATAAAGCTTAGATGCATTTCACTACACAGCTATCACATAATACTACAGATAAATCAATCTATTCTTCCCTTAAGACATACAAATGTGGGAGTAACATTTAATCGTTCATGTCTCCGCACAGTGTATTCTGCTTTGCCATCATTATTATTATTTAAATTAATTTAAAAGAAGTCGTATTCAAATAAACCTCGGTACATACATGGCATGTTTTATTGTGGTTTCAATCTTGAGATATAAGGTCGATATTATAATATGCTGGTGGGGGATTTTCTTCAGTCCGTTTTGTTAGTTATCACCCTTAAGTTCAGAAACTGTTATAACAGATTAATACATTATTAGCTGCAGTTGTTAAGGGTGGTACCGAAATACCAAAGCAGACTATAGAATATTCCCAACCACCACATTATAATTTCAACTTGATTTATCTACAACAAAAAATTCAAGTTCACTGCAATTATCCGAACTCACAACAATCAACGTCTTGATCGATTAAGAGCCGGTCTTTAACACTAGATTTAGCGTGTTACCGTCTTGGGCCGTATCGACGTTTAGGATCGGGTGAGGTTCTAGTCACCATAGACATCTATATATATAAAAATTTCGTGTCACTTTGTTTCTCCGCAATGAACTCCTAAACTACTGAACCGAATTTGAATAAAATTTTGCACACTATATGCAGTTTGATCCTAATTGCAGTAGCATTGCAGTTTAATGATCGATAAGTGATAATATCCCAATAGATGTCGCTGTAGTTGGTGTAATTGACTACTCGAAAAGGCATTACAATGCCTGCTAGTTCAGCTAGTTCTTTTATAAATGTGAGAAGAATTCTTTGAATGTGTAAAATTTTTGTATGTAATGAAGTTATGAAGAATAAAAGAAAAATACAAGCGAAGTTGTTATAATAAATGTTCTATTCAACATTTGTAATGAATTCTTTTTTATTACAAAGCGGTTGCAAAGCTGTTTATGATCCGTGTACTGGAATGCGAAGGAGGTGATTTTACTCATGATACTTCACTAGTTTTAGTCCATCCAGCCCCAGCGTGGTCAGCTACAGTAAAATCTCCACATTGCGCATGTTTGGGAATAAGGCAACCGCGTGAGTTTTAACACAAAAATATATTTTTCTCAAAGTGAAATCTTGCCAACTTGAACTGAATTGATTCTAATTGCGTATTGCAGCGTACTGCGAGGACCTTCCTATGTATGCATTTTGTGGTTACATGAAGTTTAAGCATTCATTGTTCCGAACCACAACTTATGAACTATTGACTGCCAGTCAAAAGGTAACTATTTTAGGATGTATTTTGTTGGTAAGTATTAACGCCCTCATATAATTGTATTTTTGCCCAAATGGTCATATGGAATTCCAACTCAGCACCCTTGTCTTAATAGGGATCTTAAAATGACGACAAAATACTAGGTATTAAATATTATGTTTCATATTAGAGTCCATATTTAAACTAAGTAAGCATGTACTTAGCAAACAAGTACTGATTAAATTTGAAATGCTGATCCTAAAAATAGAGATAAATAGTTATTTTCTTTATACTCCCCACAGGGTTCCCCATTATTTGTGGTCTAGATGAACATACCCTATTGTTTCTTTTTATCGTGGCCTGAATACAATACTAATACATTTTATTTCGTTGTATATTATTGTGTCCCGTCCATGATTATGTAAATTTTTAAGACTTGGTTAGGTGTATTAAGTTTTATTTGTTCCTTAATCAATAGGTTGAAACTATGCACCTTTATATATAGTTACATACTAATACATTTTTAACCTTGTTTAGCAACGTCGCTCAATTTGAATTATTTTCCGAGCAATGTTTATGGTCTTTCAGCAGGTATACTTGAACTTACATATGTCTGTATACTGGCCGACTTAAACCGATCAAAAGTACAACATTGTGAGCTAGAAGATATGTCTAGACGTGATATAATGTATATAAAATAATATAAGTAGATAGGTACATAAAATAATTTAATGAAACTACGTATTTTAATTTTGAATTATTTATAGCATGAAATGCATGCACGTGCTCTGTTATACCTGGAACGGTATACTCGACGTTGCTTAACCTGCGGTGCTGGATGTTTCAAGAAACTTTTGGGTCTACGTTGCGATGATGTAAGGAAAACAAATTAATCGTCAATTGAAATTATATTATTTTGCTTATAATAAGTGCTTATTAATGTATTTTAAATTATTCTATCCGAGGAAAACATACAGAGGGATTTTTGCTACAACTAAGATGGCCAACAGTCTATTGACGTTTTTAGCACCAGAGACATCACTAGCGCGTTGTTTACCTAAAATCTTCCTTCCTCAAAATACTCTGAAAAGTCTACACCTATTACTTGTATCCTAAACAAAACTATTTGCTTGCAATTTTCTATCTATATATAAATATAATATAGATAAAAATCTATAGTAAAACTAGTTCACTGGGCGGTCTGCTCCTAAAAGAAAAATCTCTAAAGAGATTCTTATTTCTTAATTCATGGTAACAATCCAAGTCGATGTTTGCACAGTTTGGCACTAGATGCCATTCTATCTCAGTGCTTTCGTCACTCACAGCGAAGCCCGGCAAAATTAAAAACCCTCAAGCAAACACATTTAATTCGGAATTCTTATATTTTTCATTATATTCTTGTCTAATACGAACTGTAATATATTATGTATTTACATAAATTGTGTTCAATTTTTAGGGCTTGAGAATTGAAAGTGATGAATTAAAGCGTGTGAAACAACAAATCTGTGCTTTACGCGATGAAACAAGGGTACCAGGTGATCAGGGCTCGTCTTCAGAGTTTGTTCGTGAAAATAACGATGTTTTATCAGTAAGTATTTTGCACATGGAAAATATAGTAGTTTACCATATCTTCAAAATTTAATTTACTATATATTTTACTTAAAAATACGCTTTCCATTTTGCCTTCGTTAACATTGGTGAGGGTTTATGCCTCGCACTTGACCTATATTCTAGAGTTACAATTATTTTTCAAAGTCTGGATTTTTAATTCAAACACAGTAAAAAGTAGTAAAAAAAATTACAGAAATAAATTTGTGTGTCTTTTTTTTCGGATTTTTTGGAATAATGTCCAACCGTAATCTACTATAATTTGTGGTTTCACATACCTTCATATATAAGCATTATACACACTTCAAATTATAATCTTAAACCTAACAAGTTTTGGAGGATTCCTTGTTAATAGATATTTGATGGTTTTGTAGAAAGTTTTCATTATTCAACCAACCCTCTCCAAGATTTAAATTCCAGAATAGTCATAAGTATTGTGCAATTTGAGCCTTTCATAAGTGTACGTTTACCACACATTGCGGGCCAAAACTCCAATTTCAACTTTTCTGGATTAAATATTTTAAGTGAAACGACATATTGCTAAAAAAATAAATTTAATGTTATGATAACATTAAATAAAAGAGTAAAGTGGGTAGGTACTATATTGTTAGTAATCTAACGTAAACATTAGAATAAACCCGATTCATTAATCAGTCAATACATATTTTTAATTATATTATTCAGCGATCAAGTTGTTTTTTGACGACCTGTTATTATTTATGTCATTTATGTAAGTCATATTTGTAGATTAAACAAGTTTTGATGCATTTACGTTCATTTTTCGTGATGTTAACTTTTATTGAAGGCAATAATTAAAGATTTTGAAAATGGATTTTCTGTATGCATACATATTAAAAGGATTGTCCACTGTTTAATCCCTGCTAGTATATATAACAAATGTAAGAAAAGGAAAAGATGCGAATATCTAAATATAAATAACATAAAATCTTCGTGTCACGTTGTTAGTGCGCGATGAACTCCTAAACTACTGAACCGATTTTAATCAAATTTTGCACACTATGAGCTGTTTGATCAAAATTGAGAGATAGGAGGATACTTTTAACTCGATAAGTGATCATAACGCGATAGATGACGCTGTAGTCGATCTGATTGACTACTAGAAAAGGCAGAAAAGGTCTGCCAGGTCAGTTGGTAAATAATATAAAATTAACATTTATTTTATATTATTTATTTTTCCTAGACAAACGTATCGGCTGATATATCAAGCTATGAACTGTTACACACTACAGGAGATTTGACCAATGGTGGTTTTGGTAAAGTATTCGTTTTTAATATGTAATTATAATAATTCGCTTCACGTGAATATCTTAATGATATAGTTATATTTTTTGTTATGTGTAAAATGTATTTAGAACCTACCAACGTCTTTTTGAGAACTTTTTATCGACACTCAAATAGGTATGTCAATTACAAAAAAATATATAATTCCTTGTTAAGATTGTGAAAAGACATTACTTTTACTAATCTTACCTAAAAGGTAACATAGGTTATATAACATTTTTTTATGAAAATGATAAAATAAAATTTTAGATCCACGCGAACGGTACCGTGGGTATAGCTACTTAAGAATAATGAAAAAACTTTCACTTAAAATTTAGCAAGAATATTGTTGATCGTGCACAATAAAAAAGTCCAATTGCTGCTAAGTTTAATTAATAAATTTAATTTAAATTAATAAAACCATTAATTTAAAAACGAAGAATAATTTCAAGTCGAGTGCGATATATTCCGTATTATATTATTTTATTCATGAAATACCAAAAATTGGCAACGGTACAGTGAATATAGATTATTATTATTATAGAAAAATGTTAAAGATTTGGTATCTATACATTTGGATGTATTCTATACTTTTAACATTCAACAGTAAGACTATTCTGAGTTTAGGAAGCTAAACAAATCTTTCAGATCTCTGAGTAAAGTTTTCCTTTAGATAGTTTTTTTAAGGATCTTAAAGCTGCAAGGGCATACCTAGAATTGATTTACTTAAAAATTTAATGCTTTTTCGCATACGTCTGATCTCTTAGCCATGTTATCTTTATTTGTTATGGTTGGCGTCGGACTATATATTTTTATATGGCGTAAGAACGCTAACGGCCGTTGAAAAAAACACCATGGGACTCTGGTTAGAAAGTTCAAGCACTGGATGAAATGGATAATGCAATTAAATTATCATTTAAAAGTAATTTGTGTGTATTATTTCAGTGAGCAAATGTCCAAGATCTTCTAGAGTACACATTTATCAAAAAGATAAAGGGGTAAGATCGTTCTCATCGCTCGAGTTGGACGATTGTGAATGTCGTACCATATTATCATCTGTCTACTGTCAAATTATAGAACATTGCCGTGGAGCAGGTACATTGATCTACTTTCTATATCTAGATTAATATTATAAGCGGAAAACTTTGCTTGTTTGAACGCGCTAATCTTAGGAACAATAATAATCTCAGTCGGATTTCACAAATTCTTGTTGCATTTGATAAAGCAGTCATTGATCACCGCTTAAGGCTATTTAACATCATGCTACCGCCAATCGGAGCAAAGCGGTATTGATAAAAGTTCAAAATTAAATTAATTTTTAGTTACGCGCGATCGAAGTCGCAATTATTGCTAGTTATTATTATGAAAAGATTTTCCAAAATGGGGAGTTATTTTAAGTAGAGAACAAAAAGCTATTTTGTCTTGGCTTTCGGTTGAAGTGTCAGTGAACAAATGTAACTTCATCTGCAACTATTAAGTCTAATTAATAATTGAATTTCATAAAATTCAAACAAGTAGGGCCTAATGGCCTCTTCGATTGCTACATCACTAGTGAGATAGCGTAAATGGTGCTGATGTCACGATGACCTTAATTTTCACCCAAATACTTCAATTAATTTTAATTCTACTTTAATACCTCGTGTTACAAGACGATGTTTTGATCCAATATTTTCTTGTGCGACTGTTACAAGATAAAGGCTCTGATATTATAGTCTGATGTCAGGATAGCATATAAAATGGAGGTTACCTTTAAAGCGATCACATGTTCACATCCGATATACAATCATGGAATGGCGATTTGAATAAGATATCGATATTACGTGCTGTCAGCTAATCATCCCACACGAGACCCCCGTAAATAGCCATGAACCGCATGTTCCTTATGTGGAGCTATCGCTAAACCAAGTCGAATATTTTAGATTAAAATCCTTTCCAGTGCAGCTGTGATAGCTAGAGGCGGAAGGTCAGCTCTTTGAAGCGCTCTATAAATCAACTGAATAACCGTAACTCGTAATGAGTTCACGTAACATAAAGAGCCATATCGCAAAAATTAAAAGTAAACTTTCGCAAATCCTGTATGGGTCAGGAATTTTTAAATCTGATACAAATAAAGCATATGCTGCGTCGACATACTATGCCTATGCCTATTCCTGGCTCTGATACAGTGTCATATTTGAAAGCATAGCACAGACGCGTACCAACTCTTTGTCATGCAAAAAAAATGCCTACGTATTATAGTTAATCTTTACACTTCGAATAGCTGCAGACTACACCTCGAAAAACTTATAATATTAACCTTTCCATGTACATATACGTCGCATCCAACTAGCTTAATTAGCCTCTTTACTAAAGAGCGCCATTCAACTAGCGGGTATCACGACTAGCAACAATTATAGGTAATAAAGAAATAACTTGTAGGCGGAGTATGTAGCGGTGAGGTGGTCGCTGTAGTAGCGATGTTTGCTGGGTTAGGATAGGTTAGACTTGTGATGAAAAATATCTGTTCTGATGATCTTTTATTTAAGTTGGGAGTTCGGGTAATATATTGTACTCTATATTGTAGGCTGTTAATTGAACGGCTAATTAAGCTCGTCGGCTGCGATATATATACTAGAAATAGCAGTATTTATTAAACAACACCCAGAAATATTTAATTATTACTTCACAAGCACTCGCCGGAAAAACAAGCTCATAACATCGGAACCTAAATTAGAAGTATACAAAAACAGCTCTTACTATAGATCCATAACTATATACAACAATATCGCAGAAATCCTTAAGAAAGAAGACTATGTAAATACATACTCAAAAATACTCTGAAAGACTTTCTAGTAAATAAATCGTACTATTTGATAACTGAATTTTGTGAATGACATAACTTAATACACCGATTAGAAGTAAATAAAGATATTTGCTAATATGTTTATATGAATGTATTACATTATAAATATACTATTTTAATAAAATAATATGATTAGAAATTTGACTGCAGGGTTTATGTATAAGGATATCATTACATGAGACCTAAGTGTGCCTACATACATGAATGCAAATAAATAAATAATAAAATAAACTCGAAGAATCTTTGTTTATATCAATTGGTATAGGCATTTTACCGCTACCTTCAACTCTTCCCTGGTGATGTTTGCCGCATCGTCACTGTTTATGTCAACTAAGGACGTATGGGAAGCCATTTGTGCATATCTTTGCAACTACTTTTAATTAATAAATTATTACAAGTCATCGGAATAATTTAGTCTTAAAAAATCAACTACTACTCTCCACATCGAATAGGCCAAAAAGTTGAATTATATGATTGTTAAAATTTCAGGTGAATTTGAAAAGCTTTATAATGCATATTTAGAGTATGCGGATATAAGCATACTGAATTTAAACATTCCTCAAGCGATTCGACTGTTGTTTGAAGTTGAAAACTTTATTACGGTAAACGTCAGTCTGTTATATGATAATTAAGATTTCTTTATAAAATTAAGAAATTCTTCATTATGATTTAAATTTGCATATACCATAAAAGAGCTGGCACTATTTTATGTTTTTTTTTCTTGTGTTTAGAAAATTCTTGGTTTGAACTATATCATAGGAAAACGATGTAGGAATATTTATGGGATTACCTAAATTAAAATATAGACGTCGTTACTCGATGGTCTGAATGAGGCAGGACCTCAAGACAAAAGAGTAAATCGTTACAGATTCGGTAAGGAACCACTTTCAACGCATACATATTGGCTATTTTCAGAGCCAAGCAATCCCCGACGATAATATCTGTAAACGTTGGATAAAGAAATTTAAATTGGCAGCGATATACTCAATGCGAGGAGTGTGCATGCTCGAATCTGGGGATCTCAATGAGGCCAGGAAACACTTGTTCCTTGCTATGAAACTTTATGGCGACCCATTTCCGATGTCGAAGTAATATAAACATTTTTTTATTTAAAAAGTGTTTGTCCAGTAACCGAATTCTAACCGCTATCATTATCGAGAATTTAACAAAATTTTAGTAAAGACAGGCAAACGATGTATTTTAATTTTTCCCTGTATGTATAATGCTCGTCAATACGTAAAAAAATTGGATGGTAAACAGAGATGAAAAAAACTTGAATGATCTTGTCTTTAATTATAAAACGTTTTTTGTTTTTGTTTTTATAGTTAAAGTTTAGCGTTATGGCCATAATCTCATCTGATCTTAAATAACGATACGGCCCAAGTTGATAGATGCGCAAACCTGTGGAGGAACTGGCTGTCAAGTGCAACTGCCGTAACACACCTATTGGTATTTGGCGAAAGATTTTCAACTTAAGGGTGGTTGCTAGCCAAGCGGGCATTAAAAAAAGCGCTACCACCATGCTATAGTTTCCTAATGATGTTTTCCTAGACCGAAAGCTCAAGCTTATTGTATGTGGATTTGAACTTACTTCGCTCGACGCTAAGTCCATATACACTACCACTGAGCTCTCATCGTTTCAAAATACGCGTAGATACTAAATGGTTTTGCCGACCTTTTCTTACCCTTAATGATAGTAACTTGATCATATAGCACCAAAATGTTGTGATGATTGAGAACATATTTTTACAAATGGACATTCTAAATTTCTTTTGAAATTTGTTTAAAAACACCATAAAGATCTTTGTGTTATGGGTTCGATCCCCACGTGAAGCAATTATTTGTGGGAAAATACTTGATTTGAGTTTGGGTGTTTGCGTTCGTTGCTTGTATAGCTAGCTATTCTCACTTAACATTGGCGAAATCGCCTAGATGGGCAGATGCCATAATGAATTTAAAAAAAAATATATACCTACCTACCTCCCTACCTAAGTATATATCTACCATCGAAAAATAATATAGTATATTATTTCAGACATTGGGTCCGAATTTGCAATATAAGAGCCTCGTTTCGCCGATTGATGGCTTTATACATCACTCCCAACTTGTTTATAGGCAGGAACGTTGGAATCGTCGGTTACTTCTATGAAGATATGGCAATGACATTGAACAGACTCTATAGATTGTTTACTGTAAGATATTTTTTTAAACACTTGTTTTATAGTGAATATGCAAATACTCTTTGTAACAAGATAGAGATATTATTTTTCAAATCAAATCCGGTAAGTGACTGACCGTGTTCTTCCTGATCGAAAGCATAGTATTTAATCAAAAAACGATGACCATTGAAAAAACAGCAATTTGCCGTTCTGATGCAGCTCGTCGAACTTGAGCAACTGGACATACATTTGTTGATAGTGAATCACGATAATCTAAAAGAGAGCCTTATATCGTTTCATATTAGATGGTAACAGTTGCCAAAAATTATTTGTATAAATTCTTAATTAGTCTTAGAATTCTGCAAACCTAGGTCATTGACATATTGAGTAGTCTCTCGAAATAGGGATTACTCTTAACTACATTTTCATTATCATTACAGAATTATTTTAAAATGTTAAAGAACGTACCTACACTTAAAACTAATAATCCACATAAAAAATAGCTTTTACTATTTTTTGTATATTTTATTGCTGGGCTACAATCTTTATACAAAAAACGACGAGGTTTAAGGTGTAACATGCCAAGCCTACTGAGAACCTAGATCGCTGGTACAGCTTTCGCATTATACCTATATAGATTGTTGACCATAAATTTCCAATTTGAGGATATGAGTTAACTAGAGACGTAGAAGTTTTTCCCTTATCGAATACCTTAAGGCAACAGCGTATGTCAGTTAAAAAAAAAAAACACTTAAATACTCTCGCTAACGACTAAATATAAATATTTTCAACAGGAATGTAAGGAAGCTGAAAATGCCACTTTAGCAGCAAAATGTGCACTAAATTATGCTCTAATTACTAATTCTAATTTCCGTGTCCTTTGTGTTTCGTATGGAAATATGATAACGAGCTATCGCCTTAAACAAAAAGTAAGTTTTTTTTTCGAATTATTTAATGTATAATTATTAAAATGAAGTTAAAGTAGATTACACACTATAATGCGTTTTAACGCTTAGTCATCATTAATACCTATTATTAGAATACGTATATATAAAAGAAAGTTTGCCGTCCCGGGCCGTCTGTCAAATGTGAAAAATGTAATATTACAATTGATGGTTAATAATAGTTAATCACAGACAATATAGATATTTGGAGTAAAATAATTACAGTACGCAACTGAAACATAGAAGCAACGAATTGTATATTATAAGCTCAAACGTATACAAGGGAGTCCTGAGCGGTGACGTAGAGGGGGCATAATTTCCTAAAAGAGTCTGAGAGCGTGACGTTTTCCGTGACGGCATACGGCATGTTTTACATCAAAATAGATGCCAATATGATGCGGTCTCTTATAATTGGTGAAGCAATGATAGGGGCCGTTCAAGTGTTACGTAACGCAGTTTGGGGGTAAGGGGAAGTCTTGTAAAACGTTACGATGCGTTACAAGAGCAGGAGGGAATTATGGTACAATACGTTACGTAACACTGTTTTATTTTTATTTGAAATAAAGGGCAATTAAATTTTCCCAAGTTCGCAATTCTCTCGGTTTATGTTTTACAGAGAATCCTTCGAATATTTCTAATCGCATTGCCACAGGTTAACATAAAAAAGTTATTTTATTTTAAGAGTTTATTCGTAAAAAAGGCAAAACATAATTATGACTGGTAAAAATACTCGCTTGGGTGTTGCATACCGTTTGAGGGTGAGAGGAGGGTAACAGAAAAATGTTACGATACGTTACATAAGGTGGCAGGAGGATCAAACGTCTTAAAAAATTGCGTTACGTAATACTTGAACGGCCCCTTAGGTCTGGATTTCAAGCATGTTCGTAGTGCATTTTCTTATGATATTTCCTATAGGTAAAGTCTGCGCTGGTGACACTTGAGAGCCAATCCCAACAATAGCTTTAATGTTTATTATACGCCACACCGTTTCCTTAACATTATTTTGTTTTAACTTTCTAGTTTTCAATGTGCTTATTATTAGAGAAACGCGCAATGGAGATATGCCACCGTAAGACGGCGCAGTTAGATGTAACGGAGATAGACGCACTGTGTTATATGTATACGAGTATTTTTTTGTTTTAGTTAGTATTCCATTTTTATTTATACAATATTTATTCATTATTTTTATCTTAGTGTTTTCCATTAATTGAGACATAATTAAACTAATCTGCTATGACTTATTTTGCATTTACCTTTAGCTTATATATCTGCTGCTGCATGGATGCAATGCGATAGAAAAAGTAACAACATACAACCAAGCGAGCTTTATGCTTTTATGCCAATTTTAATCTATAAAAAAACAATGGTCGCTTCGCTCTTTACTTCCTTGTTACAGTTTTAAAATAATTTGTCAATACAAATCAAACGGTTTTTTTACACTATTACCTTTTATAGGGCAGTAATTTATATGACTATCGATTTGTAAGTTGTTACCGCTATTGACTATACGCAATACAAAAATTACAAAAAAACATTAGATACTTTATCCCATAATTTGGTAAGGAGTTTTCTTTTATAAAGAACTAATAAAGAAAAAATAATAAATATAAAGAAATAATAAAGCACTAATTATGTTATATACAAGCTGTGTCGGCGACTTCGTGCGGAAATAAAATATTATTTTATGATTTTTGTGTTTGCCGGTTTTTGTATCTATTGGTATACAATTCATTCGGGTTCATAAGATTAATGCTTTCAAACAAATAAACATACTTTTCCGCTTTATAATATTAATATAGATAATTCATACGTATTTGAACGTAGAGTTATTGTCAACACATTACGGATGTAGTATAAGAACTTTAAATTGAAATGGTTTATTACATTTTAGCGTGGAGTGGGGAAAAAAGGTGGAGAGCCTAAAATTTGGCTTGTCAGTAATGCATATAATGTCAAGTCTGTCTGATTCAAGCACGCGACAAATGTTTGTACTTTGGATGCTAAAGATTCTAATTGCAGATCTGAGGATTCACGATATGGTCGCGATTATGAGGGAGTTTTTCTATATTACTGACCATTACGATTTGACATGTAAGTTTTAATAAATACCTATCTGTTTATCTATAGTTATAGTAATATAACATGAATCTGTTTGTTAACTTCTCTCATCTTGAGGCAGGCAAAGATCGTAATTATATAATATTTTATAGTATTCCTGTAGTGAATAGGGTCACTTAAGCTCCGTGGTAAACGGGGATTGCAAAACAAGCTCGTGTCCGCTAATTTATTCATGTAAGGGAATGGACTGTTTCTAATCCCATAATGTAAACAACTTGAGTATACAATGCTATAAAATTGTTCCGGCGTGCGGCTAGTAGATTATATATATGACTATTATAGCTGTGTGCACGAGTCCGTTCGCGTGGAACTAAATTTGTGTTTTATTATTTTCATAAAAAAAATATATTATATACCCTATGTTACACAGGACTAATCTAGCATTCTAATGGTGACAGGATTTTCGAAATCGGTACAATAATTATTGAGTTTATTCGTTACAAACAAAAATAGAAATCTTTCCTCTTTATAATATTAGTATAGAAGAAAAACCTTAGCATTAGGATAAACAATTTTTTTTATAGTTAAGGTTTGGCGTAATGGCCATAATCTCGCCTGATCTTAAGTAACGATTAAGATTAAGTTGGTAAACACGCTAAACCTGTGGAGGAACTGACTCTCAAGTGCGGCTGCCGGAACACACCTGTTGGTATTTGGCGGCAGTTTTTCAACTTGAGGGTGGTTGCTAGCCAGGCGGGCATTAGAGAAAGCCCTACCACCATGCTATGGTTTCCTCACGATGTTTTCCTTAACCAAAAGCTCAAGCTCATTGTAGGTGGTTGGATTCGAACTCACGACCCTTGACGCGAAGTCGTACACATTACCACTGAGCTATCATCGCTTCTAATTCAAAAAATTGTAATTGCTATTGTACACATTTTATAAAGTCGATACGTGTAATTTAAAGCTACGTTTTTAAAAGGATGGTTAATAATTTCGTATTTCTTCCGCAGCTGAAACGTGGTATTACTTTTACTCAATTGTAATACTTCTCGACACTGGATATTGCGTAGAATCTTATGCAACATGTGAAAAGTTCTATATGAAAAAGGGCGACGCGGTATTACGATCCAAGACTCCCGAGGCCGCTTGGAATTTCATTGTTAGCATGTGGCTTGTGTAAGTTTGAAATATATAAAGAGGTGGGAAAATAAATTTATGTAGCTACCAGTGATTCCTAAAATAAGTTCAGTGAATAAAGTAAATAAAGTGTTACAATATCATAGTGAAATTATAAAATGGTGACAAGGCATTTTATACGGCTCGTTTAGTTATCATTCTCAAGTTGAAAATTTGTAGCTATAATTGAGAACCAGTTCTATTCCGTTTTCCTTTCTTTTTTTAATAGTTAATTCTTATACTTCAATATTTATAGTATAACAATAAATAATATGTAGGCCGGAGTGTATAATTTGGCATGCACAGTATGCGACCTGTGTCATAAGTCTGCGAGCTGTTACGTTTTTATTCAATAAGTCTCTTGCCTAGCAAGCTGTTTGGTTGATCAGTTATCATTTTCTTGTACACTTTAGCATAAAGTAGAATTTCCTGGATATATATTTTCATTTGTTGTTCATTAATTACAAATGTTCATTCGTAACTGATTATTACTAATGCCCCTTGCATTACTTATAATCCGTTTTTTAGCGTGGTATTCAGAATCCGTTTGCAGAATTCCTCATCGCAATGCATATAAACGGATTACCGATTATTTACGATATATTACGGATTATTACATTACAGGGTGTGTGGCAAGACTCATCAGATGATAAGCTACCCACTAAACTAAAACTACACTACCCACTAAATAGCGCAACAGCAACACTTCACACTCCCGTGTTGCTTGAGATTAGGCACAGTGCCACACTTCCTATTAGCCCTAGAGTGTGCCTGTAGTGTTAGTATTTTGAGCTACCTTGATGTCAAGTAGGGCTGTTGCTAAACGGGGTAAACCTATACTTAAATAATTGGGACAAATTGAAACGGTGTGTATTAAATGTTTAATTACAGAACTATAAGAATAGGAGCTTGGGAGAGAGCGATATTATGGGAAGAACAAATTAACAAAATAGTAACATTAAAATTTGAACAGAACGAATTTAGTGTGATGTTACTGGTTCGATTAGTCGAAGGGCTCTTGATAACGTTAGTTAATGAGGTAAATATTGATTTTGTACTGAATACTGAGATGCGGATCTAAAATGTAAGCTTGGAGTTTGTCACAGATTGAAGATTTAACATCGAACGTTATATAAAGACTAAACTTTCTATAACAATTGAAAATTATATTTCATTTTGGTAAAGGTCATGACCCTTTTACAGTAGCTTTTGATTTAATTTTGAAGATGCGGTAATCTATTTTTAATATCTCTTTTAAACGTCAATCTTTCCGTTTATCTCCAAAGCTTTGTTGCAAGTATTTTAGTTGTGAATGAGACCCCGTTCATATTGAAAACTATCACACTGATTGCGGCTCCAAAAACAGACGATGTATTGATTTTCCTTAAACATATTTAAACGTATACATAAGTATATACGTAAGCACAAGGTGTATTCGATTTTTCCTACACCGCTCTGAAGTATATACTTTAGAAACGCATACAACTTTTTTATATATATACCTAACATCATCAGATGTTGTGGAAGTTAAATTATTTATATTACTAATAAGAAAAAAGGTTTAACAGCCAAAAATCTTTAATTATTTTTCGTGTAGATGGATAATAGGAACGTCAAGAAAATAATAATAGTAGAGAAAGCTATCAAGACAATGTTTCATGAATGGAATCGTGCGTGTAGCCGCGCTCTTATGTATCAACCAAGGTATTTATTGAACTCACTAATTAAAACAAATAATTTAGACTGAATTATGACAAGTCCAGTTAAATCGATTAAGTTTCGAATATCGTTATTAATGTATACTTAATTATGTTTATGTCAATAAAGTATATATTTATATCTGATAATTTCAAAATTTTAGTAATATATCCAAGTTACATTTATTTTGTACTGTAATAATTTGATGATAATTATACTGAATGATGACGTATTATTAATAGTAGATCGTACATAGTAGGTATAAAGGCAACACGTTAATCCTAGGAAGAATAACTTTCTAGTGAAACGATCAGAACACAACTGTAGTTGTTTACCAATATTTTTTTTAACTTTAAGATGATAGGTAGTTAACTGGGATTGAAGTAAACTATATTACGGAACTGTAGTTTTATCACTGCCTTGTAAGAAACGAATTTTTGGTGATAGAAGTGATATGAAATAGTGCAATATATTACTGAAATGAGCTCAAAGTAACAAATTTTTGATGTATAGCTGACATCAAACATAGGTCTCGTGTTTACTGGATAAATCTATAGTTATATTTATCATCTTTTTATTGAAGTATATAAAAAGTGGATGTTTTTTAGATATTACCTGTTATTCGCCTACTACCATTATATAAAAGACAAACAACTAACCGCTTTCAAGTATTTGAATAAAGCACGGGATTCGGCGAGACGATGCGCTATCGGGACGCTTATAATTTGGATAGAACATACGCGAAATGTTAGTATCTTTTTAGGTAACTATAATTTTTTTTCTTCTCCGTTAGACTCAACGTTATAAGGAAGCAGCATCTGGTCTCAGGTAAAAAGAGAGACTGTAGATCGTCCTAGTATCTTTTTTGTGGATGGAAGGTGTTTTTTACCTAATGATTATTATATTAGGTGAATATATATAATTAATAAGTGAATAGTATAAAACGAAAAAGATTGTTTGCATGAGTTTGTTAATCTTAGGAACTGATGGTCGGAATGAAAAAAACAATTATAGACCAATCATGGAGGAAGGCTGTAAGTTATTTAACATATAACGCTGCCACCAGTAAAAGCAAAGATGTGTTACAAAGAAATAAAAACAGGCAAAAATGATAAAATAAAATTTTAGTACCAAGCGAACGACGTCGCGGATATAACTGGTATATTATTAATGAAAAAATTAACTTTATCTATTAATTTAAGTCTGCATTGAATGCTCGTCGGATGGTAAATAAACAATTTACATAGTAGATACATTAGGGGCACGTATTAGCGGTATACTAAAAAGGTTATCTAAAAAGATCAGAATAATCAAATGTTTAAGACTTAAAAATTAACTTCAAAGTTGATAATTCCCAAGTACGCACCAATCGGACACAATAATAGATTTGGGTTTACCATCCCAGCAGTATTAGAGACCAATTATTTGTGATCTATTCAAGGGGTCGTTTAAAGAGATAACATTAATAAAAATATTTAAGGGTCGAAACATTGTATAGTAGTGAACATAATTTTAACTTTGATGAGGCCCAAGTACGTTTCAATTGAACGCAATAATACAGTTAAGAGCTTACTGTTGCCAAATTTATGTTTCCGCCACCTACAATGCGGAATCAAGTCGACCGAAAATTGCAAATTACATCAGTGATTATTCCATCGAGTGGACAGGACCTTATTATTATTGATGTCATGCATTCAAACTTCTTTATTGGCTCAATTATTCTCTTACTGTGGGTATCCGCACGTTTTAACCAATTCATCCCATTTGCATATATCTTTATTGGCGCTTTTCAATGTCAATAAGGAAATAAATGTAGCGCTAAACGAAGAAATGGTTTACCCATGTGGAATCTGGAAATGATACTTTTTATGAAGGCAAAATAAAGTGATGGTAGGCACAGCGCCATCCAGAAACAACAACCACGGCTGAGGGGTCTAAGATTAATTGATGGTAGATAATCGTCAAGGTTTCAAGCTTAGCAACCACTTCACCTCAGCGGTATCACACGCTTCCCCTCCCTAATTATATTAATTATGCCATTTAGAAGCAAATATTTAGCGATTTTTGCTACCGCTTTGTTTTTGCGATTTACGTAATAAGGGTGCTGGTCTATGGCAAGCAAGGAATAATGTTGTATCACCGTAGGTGAGTTAAGGAGATCGGTTCCCTAATTCGCAAGAACAAGGCGATATCAAATAATCGGCAATAGACAAATTTAGTACACTAAAGCTGATACATAATACGAACTTGCTATTGGGAAGCAAATATATAACTATTTTTGCTATCACTTTACTTTTTCGAAATACGTATTAAAAATAGTGTTCTGTCCTGTGCAAGGACAAGTCTACTATATTTTACCTTAATCATGCATATCTCATTTTACTCTTCAGCATTGGAAAGGAACACTGTTACGTAAGTATGAAGGATTCTGGACAAACCACATCGATTCGGATAATTTGTTGGATTATAGAAATTTTGATCCAGACAAATCTAAAATTGTACCGTATACTTTACCCTTACCAAGAGAGTGCGAAAGGTAATTCAGGATTGTTATATAATGAAAAGACTTTCAAGAGTATTCATGAATAATCTCCAGGAACATTCTGTTACATCGTTTTTGATACTCAAGCGACCCAAAACAAAAATAGCAGCAATGCGTCAAAAACAATAATTTAAGCTGCTGCAATTGTATTATGTTTAGCTTCAAATTAAAATTCTTATTTAAGAATTAATTTAGTTTCATTTAGAACTCGCCAAATTGTCATAAGTCGACATACCTGAACAATAAATTATAATATTGTTTAATTATTTACATATGTCGTCGATTTCATGTCTCAAATGTCATCCTATACATTTTTTTTGTTTTTCCTTTTTTTGGCCATAATAATCTCACCTGATATTAAGTGACGATCGGCCCAAATTGGTAGACACGCTAAACCTGTGGAGGAAACACACCTATAGGTATTTGGCGGCAGATTTTCAACTTAAGGGTGGTTGCTAGCCAGGCGGGTATTAGAAAAAGCCCTACCACCATGCCATGGTTTCCTTACGATGTTTTACGAAAGCTCAAGCTCATTGTAGGTGGACTCGAACTCACGCCCTTTGACGCGAAGACCGTACTCACTACCAGTGAGCTATTATCGCTTCTTAATTTTCTAATTAGATGACTAAATACATTCGTTTTTTATTTAATTAACTAGTTCGTAGTATGGAGAATCGTAACATATGGATGTTTAATGAATATCCACATTGTTTTTAAATATACACAAATATAATAATTAAAAATACTCTCGTAAGCAAGTGAAACCAAGTATAATCCAATCCTATATTTATAACTAAACTATGATTTTTAATATATTAATTTTCTCGTATTTACGACTGTTCATTTTTATATTATGAAATGAATTGTATATCCATCGCCTCTCCCTAAGTGGAAGCTATAACTACAGATGTGGCATGATCTGTCTTTATGTTTGAATCAGCTCGCCCTCGTCTAGGTTATAATTTATACAGTTTTGGTAATTTCATTTTTTATAGGTTTATCATTTGACCAATATATCGTCTGATGTTATGTGGTCAGTTGGCCCAGGATGGTGGACATGCTAAACCTATCAAGTGGAACCTGTGAAACGGAGGTCGTGAGCTCTGTGAAGCAAAGTAGAACGTAGCCTACGCGGAGTTTTTAGCTAGTGGAGTAGTCACAATAACCTCAGACAAAATGTTATCAAACAGCACTATTTGATACACAGTTCAAACTTCTAAAAGTAGTAATAAGGACCAATTTTGGACTGTTTAATATCATAAAGAAATAATACAAGTTAATACTAAAAATGACAGTGATCTCACAATAATAAAGATATAAAGACACATGATCCAAATTATATTTATTAGATTAATTACACAAATATTAGAACCAATCAATAACTTAAGCTGGAATGAACTATGTACAATATCACAATATTACAAACACAATAATAACTTCTATTCCAAATTTTTAAAATTTATTTTTATTTACACTACCTAAATATTATTTATTAGAAAACCATAAACATACATTGAATTTTTAAATAAAAATACATTTTAGATCACTAAAATCAGATTACAATATACACGCATATATATGCTTTTTAACATAGAGATAAAGCAGCACCAAACTTTTGGGCAACAAATAATTTTGCCTCACTTTCAAAACTAATAAAATTTTATACTGATCTGCCAAATTTCACTAAACATAACTAGGTATGTCCAGCATGTTTTCATGTGCCTATAGTTTTTCAATCATATTAAGATAGCTTTATCAATATAGAAGTTATATTTCTATGCTTCTATTTTTAGTTTTTATATTACACTCTAGATATATGAAGAGTATTCTATAGTATTTTCTGTACAAAGTATGTTAAATGTCATGATGATTGGTCAAGTATTTACGGAGTGAAAGCCTAACAAAGAGACAAACTCACATTTATAATATTAGTTTCAATATACTTAACTTATTGTAAGTATGATATACCTTTGAAAAAGTATAATTTAATAAAATTATTCAAATCAATTACGAATTTTAAGCACCATCAAAATATAAATATGGAACTGTTAAAAATTCTCTGAATTGTGGTACAAAGAGCTAAAAACAATATTTTTTAAGTTTATTTATTGACAGCACAAAGTTTTAAATTTTGTAACAAAAATAGTTTCAGAGAACACCTATGTACATTCACATTCTGTAATAAACATGTTAAACTGTGGTTTCAGTTCTAAAATTATATACTTTAATGTATATAATAATGTAACACAATCAAATATATACAGTTTATCATAAATTGTAATATATCAGAATTCATCAACTTGCATTATGTAAAGTGATCATTTTGTGCAGCAATTAGTTGTAGTTTTAGTTTCAAGTTCAATGGTCTTACTAGGACAATAGACAAATTAATTAATAGATTTTATATATTCAACATTTTATGTATAATTTTCACTTGGATTTCTGAAGAACTATATAGTACTGTCAGAATTGTAGGATAACGCTGCAGAGGCCTTGCATCAAAACATTAAAATATATATTTATGTATATATACACATATATTGGAAGGCCATTTGTAATGTTATCTTGTTACTAACACTTGAAACACTTTAGAAATAAATAAAAACATATTGACATGCACAATATCATGAAATTTGAAGGTTTTAATTACAATTAACAGATTCATTTTATTAACTATGCTACCAGATTTAATTTAGTTACATAATCATCACTAATCACATATTATTCTCACATCTCAAGACCTCACCTTGTCTTATATTGTTTATTGTCATTTACTAATAAATTTACACCAATTCTTTAAGAAAGGAGATAGTCTTTTAGGCTTTTTGGCAATGGTAATGATTTCACTGAACCATTATTTACATATTGGAGTATTGCATCTCTACAAACATTCTGAAGAGTTTTCACTGAAAATGAAAAAATAAAGTTATAGCTATTAATTATTTAACAATATTTTTTTCAATATTGTATGCCTTATAACATAAATTGTTTGAAGTTGTGAATTACTCTCAACATTCCAAAGTCAGGAAATTTTCAAGACTACAATGATCATTATTTTAAATCTTTTGTGTTTTTACAGCAATGCAAATGTTTTATTAATACTAGAATTACTCTCACTATCACACTTGATGATTTTTAAATTAATTTATTTCATTATATACTAAAAAAATCTTATTGAATATTTTTTCAAGGAGGTCTAGATGTCTTTGTAAAAAATTTGATGTTATTGGGACCATTTCTTTTCTAATAGCTCTAGAATGACATCTGATTACTTCCTATTTAATATGAATGCTTAAATCAGTCATTCAATTCTAATTATGTTATGAGGAGTGCACTTTTGGATTGTCTAAACTATAAGCCAATTGTTTTACAGTTTGTAATTAATAAATGCACACAAAATCCATAGATTAATTGGCTCTTATAGGAGTCTAAAACTCTGTGAATATTGATTCATGATTCCACTAGCCTAAAACATATTTAATTACTTTTATATATAAGTTATATGTGAGTTAATTCACCATCTAGAATCACTCCCAAGATTTAGACCAATTAATATTAAGTTTTAGAAATACTAAATTATCTAATACAATATTAGACTCGAGATATCAAGAGTATTTATTAAGACTCTTCTATTGATATGAATATGAAATCAGTTCAAGTATCTAACAGTATTGCTTAAAACTAATTTAAATGGACTTCAGTCCACTCTGTGACCACGAAGACTGAAAATGAAAAGCTTTCGAAATGTCAGTATCAAAATTAATAAATAACTGTGATAAAATCCTTTTAAATTAGTTTTTTTTTCGATGAGTAATATTCGCATAAACATAAGAAACCATTAAGTATTGATTAATTCCATTATTAAAGTATGTTACAAAACAAATAGGCATTATTTGGTCATTTGTAAATGAACATAATTTTTATTTAAAATATTTGTCATTATCAATATTCAATCCAAATTTATTTAAAGTATTTATATTAGATATACTTACAATTCTGAATATTTTTTATTTATTTTGGATACCAAATAATTTCCTTTATGGTTACCAAAATTGATAAAATTTTGTATAGAAAACCAGTATGAAACTTGTTAAAAAAAATTATAAGTTAACAAAGAACTTACCACCATAGAGTTGGACAATTTTCACTTGTTTTGTTGTTCCATACACATCAACAACAGCATGCAAGGGACCACTGGTATAAGGAATAGTTTTTGTAGAGGGTCCTTGGTCCTCTCCGTTTATAATAAAATGCATCTCTGCTAAATCTTGATCGTCTTTATTGACTTTGGGGCGAGGAACAAACATAACTCCTATTCTACTCCCTGCATCCATTGGCAGGATACCTTGTGGAGTCCCATTATGTGATAACGTCTGTGGTCTAAGGGTCATTTTTGATATATAGCCTCTTGGCGTTTTTACTACATGACCATCGCCCAAAACTGAAACTCGCGGTTCATTATCTCTGCGTCCGCTCGGTACTTGGTTCACTAGTTCAACTAAAACGTTGTTTTGCGATTTGGATATAGGGAAAATCCATGACATACCGGTATTAGCAAGATCCGGTAAAGCGTACTGTGGAAGACCTTTGTCACCGAGAGCTGCAGTCTGAGGGTCGAGCAAAGTTAAACCTAACCGCATATGCCCGCTCCATCCCCGTTCGGTCTTCTCAATTTCCACTAAAAATATTTCTCCCGGCAGTAGCGGTTTCTCGCTAAACGTCAAACCATGGGCAAAACTAGCTTTTCTGAACGCAACTGTGTTATCCTCAAATAGTATAATATTTGAACCATGATAATGATGAAATCTGGACAACATGCTTTATGTTACTTAATTTGACAATGCATATAGCAGTGACTATAACTTTCGTATAAATTGACAATAGAACTATTTGATATTATACATTAAAACAATAGAGAAAAAATAAAAACAGCCATTTTCTAACCTGTCTTTTGTACTGTTCTTTTTTTTATAGTGCTGCATAAGCATATTCAATAGAGCTGTAACAAATCGTATGTACTGGTTAGTAAGCAACGGGTACTCCATCTAGTACTGAATACCGAAACGTTATAGATCAATTTCGTTACTTCATACATTTCATATGTTTTGTATTTTCGTACTGTTGCTAGTTTGATGATTGTTTGATTCTTTATACGAAAAATACATTTTTTTCGGTTTGCACAAAAGTATCATTGTTGCGTGAACTGTGTATTTGCATGAAAACCATATAACTCTAAAAATAAAATAAAGCAATTCTGTGATATATTTAAATTTGAGAATAAAATTAAAAATCATTATTGTTGGAGTAAATAAAGTACTCCTTATTATATATAGTGTTATGAACTTTATGTATAAAGAAGATTTTTTACTTAAACAGTGTTCCAAAACAAACCTGTCAATTTATAAGGCGCAATATACAATTTGATTCTATTCGATTACCAGTATTTTCATTAAAAAGTTCAAAAAAGTTTTTAAGTAAAAAATTAATTGGGTGGTATGACTGCATTCATCGTCGAAAAGGCGTAAATAGAAAAGCGGGTAGCTGTTGGTGTTCGAGGGTTGGTGGTGTTGGGCGAACACTATTTCAGACATTACAAGGCCTAAGTATTCTTTTAGTTTCTTCGACGGAGGGCTGATAACGACGTATTAAGATGGAAAAAGTTTCAATTACATTTGAAGTACAGTGAAACTGGATTCTATGAAGGTTCCAAATTAGTGTTCAACCAAAGATACAGGATCTTTTTACTGTAGTAAATGGTACGGAAATTAAAACAAGCAAATGTAGAAGAATGGACAAAACAAGATGTAAAAGCTTAGAGGTTGATTGTCACTAGACTAATCGGCGAACAATCAATGATTCATGTATTAACATTTGAGACTGCGACTCATATGTGGAATAAGCTCTTAAGTTTCTACGAGCAAAAATCGAGCACAAGCATTTTACTTTTATAGTAAAGAATCCTTGATTACAAATACGAAGAAGGGGTCGATGTGTGCGTTTTTCTTTCTAGACTGCAGAAAATGAGAAGTCAGCTCAAACAGGCAGTTGAGGAAATGTCTAATAAGTTTGTAATAACAAACGTTCTAATGTCTTTGCCAAATAAATATAAACATTTTGTATAGGATTGGAAATCAGTGGATCCAGAATTATGATGATTTAGTGGCGAGACCGAGAGAGATAAATGTGAACCAGAGATTCCCATCTTAAAATGTGTTTTTATTTTATATGTTTAATTTAATTGTAAGAAAAAAGACATTTTTATTTAGTTTTAGTTTTATTGAAAAATGTTTTTTAATAGATTTGTTGTAATGTATAGATTGTTAATTACGAGGTTGTCATTTATGAACGCTAGGTTGATCGGTTTGACGTGCGATGTAATAATTATGCGTAAGCAAGGTCGTTCGTTCCAAACGTCAATATACTATCGTTCCACACTAAAAGTATATTTCATCTAAAGCAGGTGGAAAAGTTGACAATTGAGTAGGCGGATTTTGATCAAGGCCATGATGGTAGAAGAGACAGGAATTTGTTCGGACTATAGTTTAAATTGTTTATTAGATATAAATGTATAGGTTTTTTTTTAGTTTTACTCTAATCGTCATATCTTTGTTTTCCCTCATGTAATGAAATATGTCTGAATGCAACGCATCCTAGAATTTTTACTCTCAATTGTTATTCAATTATTAATTTACTAGTCATTCGTCTGGCAGAAAATTATACAATCAAAGTCAATGAGCTGTTAAAATTTTGTAACTTATGTCGTTACGGTCGTTATTTTACGGTACTCGTTACTTTTGATACCTAACAAAGAGCTTCGCTTCTAGTCATATTGCGTACGGTATGACGTTGATATCGCATCACTCGCACTTTGTATAATCAGTATGAAAATACGAAGAAATGCGAGTAATGAAATGCATACGTGAGTAACGTTTCGCTACTCGGTACTATATGGTGTAACCTTTACTCAGTATCGAATACATAGGGTTTGTTACAGCTCTACTTGAAAATGTCATTTGCCGGTAAACTAGCCACACGGGCTATTCAATATAGTTTACGAAATACTTTAATTAGACATCAAAGTAAATGTACATCCATTCTAATTAGATCGAAGTATTTTCCAAAACATTTCAAAGCAGGATTTTTGAATAATTTCAGAACATTTGGTTCCATAGCTCAATCTGTAACCTGCAAGTAAGTCGAACATATGATTATGAACTTATGTGATAGTTGTTGTTTGTATTGCACTTATAGTTTTATCCATAGATTTAAATCGTTAGAAACGTTTGACGCGTACAAAGCCGACCAAAAAATTGTCCACAGTCAGGTGAGTGAGCACACTCACATGCTATCAGTGTTAGGCCGCAGTGGTAATCGTATGTGGTAAAATATATTGAAATTTAAAAAGAAAAGCATATGATTTTGCCGTACTGTGCACTCAGAACGTGTGATAATATTTCTCGGAATTAAAGTAAGGCTCAAGGTGTTACATTTCATTTGTAAATACAGTGTTTTTATTAAAAAAGTAATCTGTTTAGTTTTGAAAATGTTAAAAAAAGGCATATGTGTAAAAGAGAATATGAGTGTCTTAAAAATGCAATGAAAAAGGAAATAGCAATACATGGTTTATGTTGTCATCAAAAAGTCCTATATAATAAGGCATGCAAAGTTGCCAATAAAAGCTTTATCGGAGTTCATTTATATTGGTCCTTATTAAGCTGTAATAACTCTGTAGCATTAGTAGATTTTAATAACAGTGAATATTTTTATTTAGTGTTGAAGTTAAAATGTTATATTATTATGTATTTGATTTGAGTGTTTGAATATATAAATATTATAAAGGTAGTAGATTTAGCTGGGTTTGCTCAGTACATTTTAGAGATTGTGATTAATTCTAGACTTCTGGGTCTTCATTCGGTCTGGTCCATCAGCGTTAGAAAATATAAATAAAACCACAATAACTTTCCATGACAGGCACACTCTACAAAAAGTAGTTTTACAACCAGCTCATGACCAACAATGCTAAATTATCTTTGTGATATTTCAGACCAATTCTAAGCAATTCTCCACTATATCACAAATACACTGTTATCAGCACACAGTTAATTGTTTTAAAAAGGTTTTGAGCGTCAAGGAAACATCTAATAATTGAAATCTACGGTTTTATCAATATATTTTTTTTTATATATCCTTAGTTTAATGGTTACGTTTGCTTTCATAGTACTTCTGGTTACGTAGTAAAATATCAGACAAATATAATTGTCGTAATTGTTCTCTTCTGTAATGTTAAACTAAATCTATTAAAACTTTAATTTTTTCATGTGTATTTATTATAAACAAGATATTTTATGGAAGTCAGTATTTTCCACCATTGTGGATATAATTAAGGTGAGATGTTCTTGACAACATTCACAAGATGATAGCCAAATTAATACTAAAAGTTATTCCATTTAAACAATCTCTTTATATCTTTAATATTATTTATATGTGTATTTAGTATTTGTGACATAATTTTTGAACAAATTTTCCACTTATAATATTAATATAGATACAGTGTTGTTTTAAGTAAGGCTAATATAACAATAGTTATAGTAATTATATGATCTTTATTAAAAACTACCATTATTTTACAGAAAATCTATATTTTGCTAAAGCTATTACAGTCTTAAGGAGCAGTTTCATAATCTTTGGTGAATACTGTATCTGGTACCATTTTTAGAGGCATTATTTGCATCATTCAATAGGTTTTGTTTTATGGTCTCATCGGACTTAAATACTTGAGTAACTTCTTTTATCTTTGCGCTACTTCTAGTCGCCCCATACCCATGCTCTGTACTACATTTCTCTATTCTTGTAAGATTATGCAAAAAGCCTGGATGTACATTAAACTCATACTCACAAGTGGGTCATATAAATAAAAACATATTATATTAGTGAAAATAATTCCCAAATTTAGACACTAAGTAAACATTTCATAGTACTAATACATAATAATGTATAACAATAAGTGATAAATGAAAATAAATACTTGTTAAACAATGGGTTTACCCATAAAAAAATAGTATTATATCTATATGATATGTGCAGATATTTTGCTGGCAGAGGTTTAAATGAAATGAAAATTATATTAAATTGTAATTATGACAATTTAACAGAAAAAAAAACACTTAAATATTATCTTTTATAGTTGAGGTTTGACATTATGGCCACAATCTCATGATAAGGGAAAATTTGGCCCAAAATGGTAGACACGCTAAACTTAGTGAAGGTTCTGATTCTCGAGTGCAACTCCGGAACACACCTATAGGAATTTGGCGGCACATTTTTAATTTGAGGGTGGTAGGTTAGAAAACACCCTTCCACCGTGCTATAATTTCATCACGACGTTTTGCTTCCCTGAAAATCTCATTGTAGATGGATTCGAACTCCCGTCCCTTGACGCGGCGTCTGTATGCAGTACCAACTTAGCTATTATCGCTTTAAAAATTCAACTTATAAACAAAATTTAACTTTATTTATATGGAAATATTGGCTGTTAAGGCTAAGTACTGGTGCAGGGTTTATCCTGACTAGTCAATTATAATATTGTAGAAGGCTCTATAGATTATGATTAATAGACAGAAAAAAGACAAAATATTAGAACATGGTGGTGATATATATATATTTTCGATAGTTATAAAAATATTCGCTCTACAAATATTATCCAGTGAAATTCTCTACAAGGGAAAAAATGTGTGTATAGACTATACGAGGTGCACATCTCAAGTTAATATTATTGATAATGTACTAATTATACTAATATAGTTTTCTTTAAGCTTAAAATATATACATATGTTGTAATAACCATCTGTTCATAAAATAAGTGATTGTCAATAAAAACAGATTGGATGTCATTGTCACAGAAAATCAATTCGCTATTGAATATTCGATACGGCGGTTACTAATTAAGCTTTCGTAACCCAATATGCATCTGTTATAAGTTACGCAACACCAGGCGAATACAAATACGTGCTAGATTTACGTTTCAATATAAATTTGAAGTTATCTAACAGTTTATTGCAGACTATCTATTCCGTTTATTGTATCGGGCAGTCAGTGTGATGGAGAAATTTCGTTTGGTTTTATCATTAATGCCCTTTTTATCTTTTAGTCAAGTGAAAGTCATGGGTGCCTTGAGTCCGTTGGATCCATCTTCTTTCTCAAGGCCCGGTGAGTTGTCGATTTTATTTTTGCCTAAAATTATATAAGCTCGTACCAGTAGTATACAAGAATACAATGAATTTTTATTTAGCACGTTTTTTAGTATTATGTTTGGCGTGATTATTTAACTAAGCTGTTTGTTTTTTAAACGGTTTTAAATGAATTAGATTAGAATAAACTATATTGGATATAACTGTTAATGAATATAGGGGAAATATGCTAAAAGCTAGATCAAATAATAATCTACATATAAATTATTAGGCTTAAACGTACCTGGTTATTTTTGAAAAAAGATGAAACGAAAATTTTATCAACGGTATATGCACTTTAAAAAGGATTTTTACTATCTCTAACTTATACTTTTTGGTTTATTTTCTTTAAAGACAACACGAGTGTTTTTAAGGGTCAACCCCTATGTATCAGGCAACTGTATGAATATAAAAATAACACATAAAGTAACACCCGACCTTTGAAATAATCGTCTGTAGATTACACAAATATTTTGAATTGCGAAATTTGTGGGAAAAGTTTGAAAATAAATTTAAGTAAAAAAAAACGAGTTTACAATCTTATATAATTGTAATAATATATTAGATTTTCTAAAGCAGGGTTTCTTAACTTTTACTTTTACGTAAATACAAAGCCTCGCACTTTTTTGGTCGGGCTACACGAAAACCGTGTGGTGAGATACATATAGTAGGTGAGACCCGAAATACCATTTTTTATACTTTATAGATTTAGCGTTATGGCTACAATTTCACCTGATATTTATTAACGTTAGCCCTGGGATGGTGGACACGCTAAACCTAGTGGAGAGACTGGCTCTCAAGTGCAACGGCCGGAACACATCTATAGGAACCTGGCGGCAGATTTTCAACTTGAGGGTAGTAGCTAACTAGCCGAGCATTATAAAGAGCCCTGTTACCGTGGTATGGTTATCTTACGGTGTTTTCCTTCACCGAAAGCTCACGTCCATTGACGCGGCGTTCGTAAACACTACCATTTGAGCCATCATCGCTTAGAAATATACCTTCTAAAAAGATATGACGAGACACGTTTTTTCACTGCTTCTAGAAAGATAAGTACTTATGCCACAGACAATGGAAGACCATTAAGAAGCGTGAATGCTGTCTCTGGTCTTTGGCAACACTAAAGATTGAAGTGCTGCCGTGGGGCTTCGTAGTGGGTAGTTTGATAGTGCCTGTCACTCTATGATCTTGTCACATGCACCTCTCACCTTCACCTGAACGAGGTAGTTCGTTTAAGCATTGCGATGAGGAAGTCCGTTATAGAATTTTGAACACCATATTCAAAAAGTTAACGAAATCCTGCTCTAAAATCTATACATATAAAACAAATCGGAGTGTCTGTTTGTAATATTGAAATAATAGTTTTTACTACATGTATATGAATATATACGGTACATACACCAAAAAAATTTTTACAATTTTTGTCTGTCTGTCTGTCTGTTTGTTCCGGCTGATCTCTGAAATGGCTGGACCGATTTTGACGGGACTTTTATTGGTAGGTAGCTGATGTAATAAAGAGTAACTTTGGCTAATTTATTTTAGAAAAAACAAATATTTTAGAAAAATAATGTTGCAATGTCCAAGTACTGTCCAGCACCGCGCACAGCTCACGCGCATGCCACTGGGCCGTCACGGCGGGCGCCTCCCACCATCGAATTAATATTAGTAAAATATATTCATAGTTAAGACAGGACAAAGTCTGTCGGGTCAGCTAGTAATGGAATATAAATTAATGTCGTTGATATTTACTTTCAGAACTGGCTATCGTGAAGCACGTAGGCTTGGCATTGAACGTTGATTTCGATAAAAAAGTACTAAACGGTGTTGCAACTCTAGATATTGACGTTTTGAAAGATATCGAAGAAGTGGTGAGTATAAATATATAAGATATTAGATTTCTTGAACAGTTAATCCAATTTCAACTTTATATAACAGTACTTAGGGTCTGCTAATAATACGGCCTTATTGAGAGTTATCTTAGGCTTGAGTCTAGATCTTCAAGATCAAGAGGGTATTACGTTCAATTTATTACCAAAATACAAAAAAACAATGACTGACTGGACTGAAAATTATTCAATAATTTTTGCTTTCGCGCGAACGCAGTCGCAGACACACCGAGTATGTTATAAAATCGTCACTGTGTCTGTTTTGGTTTGTCACTTTTTGTGACTAGCCAGTATGTTTACAGTTATCGAACGGTTTGTAGTATCCCTAGACAAGTTGTCTTCTTCAAAGTCGGTTTGACAGCAATAATCCCCATAATGGACTGAATAATTCTTGAGTTATTGTCTTTATTTTTCAATTGTACTGCGCCTATCATGAGGCGTTGCTTTGCCCGTTTTTTAAAAAAAGTACAGATAACATAGATAAATCAGCTCTTCGATTAAAATAATTATGATGAGCGATGGACGGATCATAGATTAAACTTAAAACAGATAGGACGAACGCCTGTACCTACATTTTCGTTTAATAATTTTGAACGAACTGATCGTTATCAAAATACTGTGTCCAGTTATCAATAATCCTTTTGTATCCTTGTCACTATTTGATTTTGTATTGTATTTGATAACTATTGCTTAATTGTTATTGGTATTGCTTCATCAGAACTGGTTCATATATATTGCCAGGAATAAAGGAACCAGAATTGGTATTTTTTTAAGTAAGTACACCGAATTGTAGTGCTCGGAAAAAGCAATAAATTTCGTGTTCTTATTTAAAAAATACCAATTTTTGGACAGATGCAGATCTATTTTGACGCCCCTCATAAAAGTATATAGATATGTATAATGGTATCATATAGACTACTCCACAAATTGGTTTGGTAATAAATAATTTTTAAGTTCATTATTTTTATTTTAGATATTGGACTCGAGTAATATTACTATAGAAGCAATTGAATTGGATGACGGTACAAAACTAAAGTACAAATTAGATGATCCTATACCGAATTATGGTAGTAAATTATCTATAAGCTTACCGAAGCGTGCATTATCTGGTGATAAGTAAGTATATTATTCGTAATACCTCATAAGTACTTTAACAAGAATAGTAAATTAGTTTTCTTACCCAAAAGTCAAGGTCTTTGTTAACTACCAATGTATATGATTAATTTTTTTTTATTATTATTTTTTACTTGTAGTATCTATATATTTCGGGAAGGTTTTACTATATAAAACATTAAGGTACCATTCTTATATATAAATTATACATTCCATTAATTGTTAATCTTTAAGTGTTTTTCTTTAATTTATGATTATTAAAACGTATTTCTGGAATACATTATAATACTGGTATTAAAAGACAAAGACCATAAATTGATATAATATAAGAATTTCGCCTTATTTGTATTTAAAATATGTAGGTGTTGTGCATAATTTAATTTTATCGGCTGAGTCGTTTTGTACATAACCCGAACGTACAAACAAACAAACAAGAAAAATAATATTGACTATCATGTTCAATCTGAAGAATGTCACATTTGTGACTTTAGTAACCTTTTAAATTAACGTAAAATAAATGAAAGTTTATAAAGTATTTCTTCAAATTCAACAAAATACATGTACAAAAGATTCCTGATAGTTAATTGGTCTATACTACTTTAAGTTTAATTTTTTTTTCATCACAGCTATATATTTTCCGTAGATTAAAAATTAAAATCAAATATACAACATCGCCTACAGCATCAGCGCTACAATGGCTGGATCCGGCGCAAACTTCGGGTCAGAAGCATCCTTACCTCTTCAGTCAATGTCAGGTATGAATTATTATATATTTATTTGAGTCTTTTAAAACAACAATCAAGAAGCCAGTGCAAAATATAGAGGATACTAATGGGGTTCTATGTTTGCTATTATCAACGGCCAGAAGCAATTTAAAATTTCTAATTTAAATGGAATATAAACATTAATAATCACTATTGTTGTGTTGTTTTATGAACGCAGTGAACTACTTTAATCATAACTTATAATAACATTTCCTACCCAGTAAAATAGTATTGGAAACTATGTAAAATTACTTGGAAAATCTATACATATTTCTATTTATGAACGATATAGCCTGTATTCTCGATCTTGAGTCCCTACCAGAAGAATATGTCCTGGAAAATGTATTGAATATTGTGATTGAAATAAGTAGCAATCTATCATGATTGGACACAGATGCAGCCTTATCGAACTTGTTTATAAATTGCCCATATAGAAGCGAGTGTGATAACTTCACTTGCTTGTACGTCTGAATTAAATAGATTAGATATATCGAAATAAGTGTCTTTTGCTGAAACTGCCCAGTTTTATGTGCCTGGTAAAGACGATTATTTTAATATATCCAACTTTTTTTTTTTAGAAAAAGTCGTCTATTTCAACATACATAATTTTATTTCAGAAAAAAACGTTTGTTTTCATTTATAAAACACATCCATTTGTGTTTCAGTCAAAAGACATTTACTATATTCGAACTATATAAGACAGAAACTTTTATTTTAATTTATCTAATTGTGTTTTTTAAAGCCTTTTTTTCAACATGTCCATGACATATGGTCACAGCGCCCACTTAAATTGCTTTGATCCTCATTACCAGTTTAAGAGCGGCTTGTACCAACATTATTAAATACGTTATACAATATATTTTGTTTAAATCAAAATGGTGTCCTGTACTGACACTTATGTGGTGGTAAATACGTTTACCGACATGTAAAAGTTAAATGTGTTGGTGACACTGTTTACTTCGGCTAAATACGTTTAGTTAGTTAGTTTTTGGATTTGTTATCTGATAATGATGAAGAATTTGTTAAATATTTGAATAGGCCTATTTATTATTAGGCCACGTTTTTGAAAGAAACAACTTATTCGAAAAAATTTCTGATGACTAATTTAAGCTTCGATAACCTTTGAAACTAATCCTCTTCCTCTCTTTTAAAATTCGGTGCTCCAGTCCAACGTCCAGAATTTAGGTCGCCTTTCAATGTCATTTTAAGTTATGCACACAATAGCGACCAAAATAATATTTTTTGTGTGTATATATACGTTTCATTTAATAAGGAAAGTGAA
This sequence comes from Actias luna, assembly GCA_039707435.1. NCBI lineage: Eukaryota > Metazoa > Arthropoda > Insecta > Lepidoptera > Saturniidae > Actias > Actias luna. The sequence continues at coordinate 5,308,100 of JAZHAC010000006.1, read as the reverse complement.
AACTACACAATTTTCACAATACCTATACAACTATTAGTAAAGCGTTAACTACGAAATGCCAAAACGTAACGTGGTAATAATCAGTAAAAATAAACAATCGCAAACGTTTCGTAGACGCATACGTTTTTAAATATAATACTTAAGTTTCATACAATTTTTCTTTTTAAATATCTCAAGCGCAAAACGACACGTTAAAAACACGTTTAACTAAACTGAACATTCGGATGGTTGGTACAGGACACGGCTGAATGCGTTTAATTTAAAATCATTTCGACCTTAAAACACGTTTAGGTAAACTAATTTAAAATGTTTTAAAATAGAATTTGATACAAGCCACCCTACATATTAGAGTCGGATGTTTAGCATTGTTGTGATTGGTTTAGCCGATCCACGCTCGTTCGATACTGCCTTGTCAAGACACACCCGCGGTCAAGTTCACGTATGAAGCCGAAGTGACTGCCCCTGAAGGGTTTACAGTGTTGATGAGCGCACTCCGAGGGGACACACGTGGCGCCAAGACCTCGTTCAGGCAGCCGATGCCATTACCCTCATATCTGCTCGCCATCGCTGTGGGTGTATTGGAATCTAAGACCTTAGGCCCTAGGTAAGATTATATTTTAATTTTAATAATAGGTACATCAGTGAATTTAATAATTTTATATGCGATTATGGTAGTCATGTGAATTTCCAGTTTTGAAACAATTAGTTTCAGTCAGTTGCATTATTTTATGGAGCTGTTTATGCCAACTAAATTAATACGTTAACACGTAGACCTCCAATTAGGTTTTGAAGAAAAAACAATTAATTTATGTATTTTATATCTTTATTATAAATTATATTGGTGGTCAATACGATTTTTCTTAAAAGAAACACGTGACTGTAATTTCGCCATGTCTGTGACGTCATAATTTTCAATGAATTTCTCGATAGTACAGTGTAAACGGCTTCTACATGTAAATTGACTGAACATATCTAAAATCCAAATCATATTTATAATAGTTACCTTTAATATATTGAATATTGACGATAATAATACATAATCAGCTGTTTGCTACGGTGGGTAGAAATTAACATTATGACGTCACACGCGCTCGCGTTTGTTCGGGACCTGTAGGAGTGTTTTCGGTACTGAGTTTACATTATTTGTGATTTAATTAAACTTTTTAACTATAGCAAAAAAAAAAACTAAAAATAGTTTTGATATAAAACATTTGTAAATATGATCTTTCCATTTCCACAGTGATTTTTGATTCCAACACCCAATCGATGAATATACATTTATCATTAAAAAATAACATTGTTTTTATAGATACTATTTTTATGTATCTTTTATCTATATCGCATACGTTTTGTTAACTCAATGCTGTAGTATCGATCGAAAAGTTATGCTGTAGTAAGTCATTGTTGGAGAAATATCAACAAAATATTTATATTTGTTGTTTTTTTTGTTTGTTTATCCGACAAGATTTTTTTTCTTTGAACGGTTAACCAAGTAAAACCTTCTATAGGAAGGTTTGCATAGGGAGTTAATTCATGTAAGTCGTCATCGACATGGTCACGTGACGTGTTAACGTACACAATATATCTTTTCATATTAGTATAACTTTTTGCGCTTATAAACAGTTTTCATTTAAGATCAAACAATTAATTTCGATATCAAAAAAATAACAACTGTTTGTTTATAGTTTTAAGTTTCCACTTTTGTAGGCAATCCTCATGACTGCTTTGAAATTTTATTTTACCTAGGTCTCGTGTGTGGTCAGAAAAAGCTGAGATCGACCGTAGCGCATGGGAGTTCGCTGATACGGAGAAATACCTACGGGCCGCGGAGAAATTGTGCGGACCCTACGAGTGGAGCCAGTACGATTTGCTAGTGTTACCGCCCTCCTTCCCGTACGGCGGCATGGAGAACCCGTGCCTTACTTTCGTCACACCCACGTTGCTTGTAAGTATTTATATTATACTAGATTTTACCTGTGGCTTTGTGTATTATCCAATTTTTATTATTAAAAAAATAAAAAAAAAAATTTCCTTTCCTAACATAACAGTTTATTATTTAGAAGATCAAGATAGATTCTTGCGTAAGACAGGGGAGAGGGGTTCGAGATGTATACTTACATGGTGTAAGGGGGTCGGAAGTGACCAAAATTATCCTTACGTAACTAATGGATTGCCCCTTAGATGTAAATGATAAATATTTAAATTCTTATGTATATATGTATATGTATATGTAAACGTACATGTATATTTTCACCTATAATAAATATTTTCATTAAAGGCCGGCGACAGGAGCCAGGCTGATGTCATAGTGCACGAGATCATGCACAGTTGGACCGGAAACCTGGTCACGAACAGGAACTTTGAGCACTTCTGGCTCAACGAGGGTTTCACCGTGTTCCTGGAGAGGAAGGTTGGCGCTTCACTCATCACTGACCCAGTAGAAGCCAAGAGAAGCAGGGACTTCCAGAGCATCCTCGGTCTACAAGAGCTAACCGAAACAGTAAGTTTGATTTCAACCTATTTTATTATTAAATCTACAGTTCAGTGGTAGTGTGTACGGACACCGCATCAAGGGTCGTGAGTTCGAATCCACCGACTATGAGCCTGAGCTTTCGGTGAAGGAAAACAACGTGAAGAAACTATAACATGGTGGTAGGGCTTTCTCTGATGCCCTATCTAGCTGGATGGCTAGCTATCACCCTCAAGTTGAAAATCTGGCGCCAAATACCAATAGGTGTGTTTCGGCAGTTGCACTTGAGAGCTAGTTTATCCAAAGGCTTAGCGAGTCTACCAAATGGAGCCGTGTTGTCACTTACGATCAGGTGAAATTGTGGTCATAACGCTAAACCTATAAACTATAAAAAAAAGTTGACACTAACAACGACAAAACTATTTGAAACATATAAAGTGAAACAAGAATATGTTCTTACAATATTTTACGAGTTTCAAACCTTTCAATATTCTACGAATGTCGCTGAAATGCCCACTGAAGTATTTTTCAAAAATCATATACTCATTCGACATAATTAAATGTATTTCAAGGGTTAAGATTTTGCACCCTGCATTATATGAATATCAATAACATACAAGAACTCAGAAGTAGCCTAACATTTTGACCAAAATTTAGTAATAATATTTTTTATATAAGTACTTAAAAACAATTGCAGATAACATAATTAACGAGCATATAGAAATACAAAAAAATTATATACAAATTCATAAGAAAAGGATCAAGCTTAGAACCTATCTATTCTGTCTATTGAAAATTCTAGGGCCGATCTTTTAAACTTATTATATATACTTTTGCGAGACAGAAAGCACGGAGTAAAGATGAGTAAACTAAGTACCAAACCATGTAACTAAAGACTAATAATAAATATCTAATTAAATTGCTATATATTATAAATTTATTAGATATTTCCAACCACCTTCGGTGATTTATTATAATCAAATTACAATGTGACTATTTTTAATGGGACCCATTCAAAGAATTTCCGCGGGAAACAAAGGGTGCAGTTATATAAAAGTGCAGTAAATAAGTGCATACGGGAATTAACAATGAATTATTAGATATATACATAAGGTAATATTAATTAATGGCGTTTTATCCTTGTCCCGTGTCTCGAGATGCACACACTCTGTTTATGTGAAATTTAGAGCCTCTGCAGAATTACAATTTGAACTTGGCCGACTATCGAACAACTAAATCGCGTATTTCCATAATTTAATAATATTTATAATATATCTTTGTAATGTATTGTATAAAGCAGATAGCCGATAGTTGGCAAACTTTCTAATTGTGCGAAATCGGAGGAGATTTTCGATTCTGATACTACTACTATTATCCAATATTTAAATTGAACGAATTAGTTGGTTACGATCACAGCTATCATAAGGCACTACGCGTGTTGATATACTCTCCGATGTATTTGACCAACTTGAAATTGAAAATCTGCGGAGGCTTTTACGCAAGTATCGATGGTCCAACATACACGTGGAGTTTTTGGTGGGATCTTGATCTGTCACCTTGTGATTTTAATTTTAATTCATATACTTAGTCATTTAGTCACATAATGTGTAATATAGGTGACATTTTACGTGATTTAGTGTAGCTAAAGAGAATGAGTTAAGAGAATTATTAATAATCATTTGGAACGTGATATATTAGTTGGCACAAAAACTCCCAAGAGAGCTTCGACATGAGAGTCACCATCTCGTTGAAGATAGATTCAACTGCCCAAAATGTCCAAATCTTGTAACTTGAAAATAGCAGTAGTAGTGTCTGAAGAGGACTGAGTTGCCAAGAATAAAAAAGAAGAAAATACAGGTGACCACGATTCCACAGATCAACGGGCATTTGGGCGCAACGAGTCCGCTGACACGTCTCGTGCCGGATTTAAACGGTGTGCACCCGGACGATTCGTTCTCGAGAGTTCCATACGAGAAGGGCTCGTTGTTTTTACGTTACCTGGAGGACCTTGCCGGTGGACCCGGTAAGCGATGGACCTTTTCGTTTTCTAGGTGAAGGATCAACTGGGTCCTGATAACCAGTTGACGCGGCTTGTCGTCGATCTGAATGGCGTCCACCCCGATGACGCCTTCTCCACGGTGCCCTATGAGAAGGGTTCGTTGTTTTTGAGGTACCTAGAGGACCTTGTTGGTGGGCCTGGTAAGTATTTTTGGTGTTTGTATTTTGCAGTATATTAAATCACTAGCTGCGCCCGCGACTTCGTTCACATGCAACTAAAAATGATATAATACTTTTCGCCCGTTTTTGTATCGAATAAACTACGGGACCGATTTCAAAAATTCTTTCACCATTACAATACTACATTATCCCCGAGTAACATAGGATATATTTTTTATATGAAAAAAATTACTATTCCTATTTGGAACAGCTTCATCAAACGCGCTATTCGTAGAGCTACTAGTCGAATTTTATAAATTGCTTTTATATATACACACAGATTTATATATATACAGATAATAATTGCGGAAGGCTTTAGGCTATTTACCATCACGTTATTACGAATAGGAGCAGTGCTGTGTTGAGAAAAGTTACAAAGACTGGCAAATATTATTCAGTAGTCTGGTAAATATATTTTAATTATCTTCTGTTTTTGGCAGAGGTCTTCGACGGCTTCCTACGTTCATACTTGTCGAAGTTCAGTAAGAAATCACTGGACACTGATCAATTTAAGGCCTACTTACTTGACTACTTCAAGGATAATGAACCGCTGAAGACTGTAGACTGGGACTCGTGGTTGTACAAGAGCGGCATGCCTCCAGTCATACCTGAGTAAGTCAAACAATCGAAATTAAAACAATCACTTTCATTCTGCGTAGAAACAATCGATATTTTGGATATAAATTTGATCCAGGCGATAAGAGATAACTAGTGGTCAGTCTAATACTCGATATTCAACCGTAATATATTAGATTGTGAAGTTTAAATACTATTGAAGCTATTTTTGTGACAATCTCTACTCCGGCAAAATTACAAAAAAAAAAAAAAAAACACGATTTTAATACGAGTTTTACTAAACAACTAGGTACTAAAATACCTCTTTGAACCCGCTCTTAAAATACTTTATTACAAAAGCGTGTTTTAGTGGTGATTAGCTAAACATCTGGTTTTAGTTTTTGTATGCAAGGAACTTTGAAAACTTTGTGGTCTAACTTTTTTTAATGTGTGTTCAACGGATTTTTATTCGTCTTTTGTAATAAAATGGTATATGTTTTATATTGATAGTATCATACTAATATTATAAATGCGAAAGTGAATTTGTTTGTTTTTTACGCTTTCACGAATAAACCGCTGAATCGATTATGATGAATATTGGTATAAAGATAAATGGGAACCTGGAGACGGTGACAGGCTCCTATATCTCGCGAAAACTTTATTGGAAGTGGGGTAAAGAGAGGGAAAACTTTGTATGAATCGCTTTTTTGAGTCAACCGTTTTGCTTGACACAATGAATATTAACGCGAGCGAAGCCGCACGTAAAATGTAGTTATTAAATATATCATGTTATTAAATGTACATTTTAACTGTACGGTTAAACTAGTTGTCTGATTGCAATCGGTGTACCAAAATACTGTGAGTTCGAGAGTCTTTAGGCCAATTAGTTGTGGTTCACAAATACTTGTTCTGAGTTTGATTTTGATTGCTGTCTGTTAATTATGTTTTTGAAGTTCTTCTTGTTATTATAATCACTTGACATTATCAGAATTTGCCTAAATAGGCAAATGCCATCATAGAAATAAAACTTTAACTTTCTGCACTTGTCTCCGAATATATTTCACTACAATAATACACTCATCGTGCACGTATTACTCTTGAAAAGGGATCCATAATTTTCATATCATATATCTTTATAATAAAAGTATCGTGTCACGTTGTTTGTCCCCGATGTACTCCTGAACTATTGGACCGGTTTTAATCAAATTTTGCACACTGTGTGCAGTTTGATCCGACTTCAGAGATCGATTCCTTTTATCTCGATAGGTGATCATAACGTGATAGATGCCACTGTAGTCGATGTGATTGACTACTCGAAAAGGCAGAACACGGTCTGCCAGGTGAGTTAGTGAATCTATAGTTACTAAAACCTATTCTTTAATGACAGTTATGACACGTCAATGACCAAAGCAATAAAAGCTCTCGTAGCAAAGATAAACCAAGGGAACATGAGCATCGCCCGGGATGATGTCCACACCTTCACTCCGCACCAGATGATCAACTTACTTCAGGAGCTGATCGATTGTCCACCGCTACCACTAGATAAGCTGCGCACTTTGGGCGCACTCTATCAAGTCGATTCTAGCAAAAACAGTGAACTAAAGTACAGGTAATCTATATATTACTAGCTTGTCCAAGTGGCTTTTTTGCAACAAAGATAGTGCCAATCTGAAAGTTATTCTTTGAACAATTTCTCTTTTTTTGATAGTTATTCTATGCCTTTTCTGTGTTTCCGTGGTAAACTTTATACAGAATTTTATGTTTTCAGTTGAGTAGTAAACAAGGAAACAACCTAACACACAATAGATATCTCGTATACCATTTACGAGTAACATTATAAAGCAAAACACAGTACAGACAAACAGATAACCAGAAAATTTGATTTTGTATATCGCTATTACCATTGGACAAGCTTACACACTTTTAATGCACTCTATCAAGTCGATTTTAGCAAATGCTGTGAACTAAAGTACAAGTAATTTATATACTTACCGGCTTTTTGCCCATGGCTTCCTTCCTGACAAAGGTCATTTTATGAATGTGAGTCATTTTCCTATCCCTCAGGAACAGCAATATAATTCTGGAAGACAGATATTTTATTTCCTTCTCTGTGTTCCCGTGCCAAGTGTGCAAAATTTTAATAGTTAATGGTTGAGTAGTTAAAGCCTGGAAGTGGGGAAAGCAAACCAAATCAATATTTATGGTATTAGGATATACAAGAGATATCCAGTCACTCATCACCAGATCTCCAAAATTACCTGATACATTGACTTGCTTTTTGGCTCGCATGTAAATACATGCTTAGAATGAATTCTCAAGTACACACAGTTCATAGGAATAGTACAATCGAAGTAGGTATCACCCGCTTGTGCTAATTATAAATAGTTTGAAGTGATGATAGCTCAGTGATAGTGTGTACGGACTCCGCGTCAAGGGACATGAGTTCGAATCCACCGAGGATGAGCTTGAGCTTTCGGTGAAGAAAAACACCGTGATGAAACCATAGCATGGTGGTAGGGCATTTTCTGATGGCCCCCTGGCTAGCTAACTCCGTCAAGTTGAAAATTTGCCGCCGAATGTTTATAGGTGACAGTTCTGACAGTTACGCTTAAGTGTCAGTTCCTCCACCAGGCTTAGCGTGTCCACCATCTTGGACCATATCGTCACTTAACATCAGATGACATTATGGCCATAACAGCCTATAAACTATTCCACTTGATTACTGGTAATGAACTGGGTGTTCCAGGAATGCAATATACCTAAATATTTCTATATAGCTAGTGTTACACTTCGCGTATGACAGGGGTTCTTAGAGCGTGCGCCGTAATGAGGGAAGAATGATGTATGGTGATCCCAAATAAACGGCCATAGTATTGGATAATATTGAAGCAAGACTTCTTAAATTTTAATTTAATAATTAAAAGTTCAGTTATACCCATGAGCCCATCCACAAATCGCGTCACACTAATTTAATGATTTTTGGTCTCCCTGCATCGTTTTTGCCACAGCTGGTCACATTTGTGAAACTCGTTCCACCCTACAGTGACGTCACATATTTTGCAATTTTGAACCAAGAAATTATTAAATTTAAACAGCAACTTAAATATTTCACATCACGTGTTTTACTTATTAAATTATTATGAAATGTGCCGTCACAAAATGTTCTTGGTGGTAGGGCTTTTTTTAATACCCGCCTGGTTAGCTACCACCTTCTAGTTGAAAATCTGCCGCCAAATACCTATAGGAGTTTTCCGGCAGTTGCACTTGAGAGCCAGTCCCTCCACAGCTTTAGCGTGTCCACCAATTTGGGTTACATCGTCAATTAGAATAAGGTGAGATTGTGGCCATATCCAGCCCCTCGGTACACAATATCACATTTCGTGGACTAAGTGCCCTCAGCATTTGCCCTAAAAAGTTCGGTGAAGCTGTCAAAGACCTTACGGCTAATAGCATATGCCAGATCGTAAAAAAAAACTTTGTCGACCCACTCTTGCCCCCCCCACATGTGATGTAAATTATGGATGGACTCTATATTAATTGTTTGTTGCAGGTGGCTCCGATTGTGCGTCAGAAGTATGGATCTTACTAAATTGGGTGAAGTGTTTGACTTCGTGAACCAACAAGGCCGGATGAAGTATGTGCGACCACTATATAGGGATCTTTACGCGTGGGAGGAAGTCCGACAACGGGCCATAGACAATTTCCTTAAAAACGAACCGTACATGATGCATGTATCGGCGTATACGCTAAGAAAGGACTTACATCTTAAGGAATAAATCGAATTATTGTATTACAATAATAGTTTCTATACGACATGACGTTTTATTTACTATTCCTTGTTACTATTTAGATTTGTCTAGTACAAAAAAATACTTGCCTAATTAATCATAATATAAATAAATCTGTTATTTCAAAGCAAAATAAAATTGTATTTGATTTTTTTTATTTATTATTGGTATTGGTAGCATTCGGTTAGATCATTATTATAAAACTAATATGGTATCGAAAACATTGAATTATAATACTTTATCCTTTAATTAAAATTTTGTTAAATTTGTATCTAAAAATAATTAATTTAGATTTAATATATATTAAATAATTCTAGATGGTTTTAGTTATATTTTCTAGTCTTACTCGCTTCTGTCCCGGTGTAGCTACCGAAAAGCTGCAATAAGAAGTCTATTCTGTGATTACAATCGTTTAATAATCCCTTTATTATTAAAGGTAATGTAATAATATGTAGGTGCAGTACAATTATCGAGACCAAAAAACCAGTCCCTTGCTTTAAATTATAATATTTAAAATCGTACAGTAACAGCAAACAAAAAGCATAATTTAATCAAAATAAACTCAGTTTCATTCGGTATAAAATAATTGTAAATTGTTAAGGTTTTTATCACATGTTCATTGCTGTGTTTGAATATCATTCTTAAAGAATGCGTTAAATGCCAAGTGATAGAAACGACAATAGATTTTTTTTAATACAATTACGATAAAATTTTAAATATAAATAATAATATGCTTTTAAATATATTTATTTATTGCTTTTCACGGTAAATTATTGAAAAAAATATCATTGTTGGTGCGTTTCATAGCATTTAAAACATGCCTTCAACCGTTCAACAAGAAGACCACGGTTGTTGTAGACGCGGCGAAAACGTCACTAACGACAGATTGTGACGTCACAAAATCAAGTGGAATGAAAAAACTGCTGTCGTGAGCATTAACGTTTTAATCACTATCTAAGACACACCCAGTATATAAAGTATAAGAGCACTTTATGCAATGAACTAACATTTCATACAATCTCTAAAACGATCCTAATACATATTCTGAACATAAACAGTCATATAAGATTGTTCTTCTTACGTATACCCCATAATTAAACAAACAACTCCTTTTAAACTTTTGTGAAAACTACGTGATACCATTCTTTAGAATGTAACACTAAACATAGTAAAAGTGAAGTCCAAAAGACGAATATGCAGAAACCATTTTATTAAAAAAATTGTTATAACCTAACTCTTTGTCTAAGTGTTTAGATAGATATGTTATTATATTACTTTAAAAAATTCAATTATATTTCCATGATTTAAAGTGGTATAATATTCAGTAGTATTAAACTCAATGTCTGCAGCAAAAAGAGTACAGGTAATTTTGAGCACTACCAATTTTTTTAATTTACCTTATTTACATCACATATACAAAAAAAACGAATGTAAAAAAATCACATAAAAATAAATAACTTTATGAAATGTGTTACAGCAATGGGCAGCTTTTGCCCGAACTTGGCATGTATTCGATTGCAAATGGCAAGATCCTTACGAATCTGCACAAATTATCAAAAAGTACTTGATGGGCTTACATAAACCTATATATCACCCAATGAATGATTGTGGAGACGTAGTAGTATGTATAAATAGTAAAGAAATTGCATTAAGAGGTGACCAATGGAGAAAGAACGCGTATTTCCACCATACAGGGTATCCAGGTGGAGCATCTTGGACGTTAGCATGGGAGCTTCACAATAAGGATCCTACCATGGTTTGTTGTGCATATTTTAATTTTCTTTTCGATTTTATCTGAGCCACCGATTTTTTTTCCAATCCAATTTTGATACAGGTAACATCATATATGTAATAATTAAAATAATATCATTTACTTTTATAAGCAAGTTGATGATAGGAGATGACAATTGTGAATTTTCAAATTTAAATTAAATCAAAAATATTTTATTCAGTTTAGGCTCTGAGAAGACACTTATGAATGTCAAAACTACTACTATTATGTAAAATAACCCAGTCATTGCGAAGAATTGGTGAGAAACTTGATCTGTAGTTTTTTTTAGGAGCATTGTTTCACAAAATAATGTGTCCATTTACAATAGTTTTTAATCTATGCACAGAGAAGGGTGTTAATTCCAGACATCACCATCCTTCACATATTAATCTACAGTATGCCTTATAACATATATAACAAAACAAGCTTGACATGGTGATTGAGCTTACTGCCTGGTAAATTGATAATTTGCTTTGGGAATTTGTTGTAAAACCCAACACTTTTACCTGAAAAAACAGTTCTTGGTATTACTGAGTGATACTGACTGCTATAAATAAACCATACACTATGTACTGTGTTCTGGGATAAGCCAGGGTATATCCAGCTACCAAGAGCCATGCAGGCCAGCATAACACTCATATCATCAAATGAAGGTTAATTTACGATTGATCATTGTATTCTTGTGTTTCCCAATAAGTACAAAACTGAGTTGCTGCACCTTTGCTCCAAAAAAAAAAAATTACTGTGTGTAAAAAACAACCAACAATTTTTTGTTAATCATATCAATAATTGTACTGTAAGGGATTCAAACCTACTTTGGGCACTTTGAGCCATTCTTCTTGTATTATATTATATTTGTTGTACTTCTATAAAAGAAGACGTAAAGATGTCTATAAAGATTTCAAAAACTCCTTTCTATGAAAAATTAAATAAAATACTTTGATGGTGAAAACCTAGTGATTACAATTAATTTGAGTGCTGGCTTAATATGAATACATTTAGAATAATTGGAGTCTTAGAATATTTAATTCATTCTTTATAGTTACAAAATTATTTGAGATGTTGAAGCAATGATAGCTAAGTGGTAGTGTGTATGACTTCGCATCAAAGAATGTGAGTTCGAATCCAAGAACCTACAATGAGCTTGAGCTTTCGGTGAAGGAAAACATCGTGAGGAAACCATAGCATGGTGGTAGGGTTTTTTCTAATGCCCGCCTGGGTAGCTACCACCCTCAAGTTGTAAACCTGCCACCATATACCTGCACTTGAGAGCCAGTTCCTCCACAGGTTTAGCATGTCTACCAACTTGGGTCGTATCATCACTTAAGATCAAGTGAGATTATGACCATAACGCTAAACCTTAAGAATAAAAAAAAAATGCTTGATTGTTTTGAATAGTTTTAGTTATGAATATTCAAACATATTTCAACATTTAAAACTGAACTTTATTAGATTATTTGATTATTATTAGTTACATTTTAAGTGCTCCCGTCCATTCTACTTATATTCAAAATTGTGATATTTTAAATAAAACCTATGGTTCCAATAGTTCCAATAGTATTGGTTCAGATTTAAGAATTATATAATACCATTTCTAAAAATATAAAGTATACTAAAATTGAAAATACTTTCTATTTTATATCATGTTTTTGTTTTAGATTATCAAGAAAGCAGTATACAGAGCAATGTCTGGCAATTTGCAGAGACGTCATACTATGCAAAGACTTTTTGTATATCACAATGATAAGGTTCCTGAAGATGTAATGCAAAATGTTAGTAATCAAATTAGGCAAATACGCTTAGTACCCACAAGGCTGGACCAAATCCCAGAAGAAGAGGTGAATAAGTACCCGAAAGTTATGGACTATCCTGAGCAATATGTGCTTAAATAAAGTGATTTGATAGTGTAAATAGTATTTAGATAATAAATTTAGATAATAAATATAGTTGTGATTATTTCTATTTCTTTTCCCAACACTTTTTTTTTAATATGGGTAATTTTTCATTAAAAAATTGGGTTAAAATTTCATGTCACATTGTCTGTCAGCGATAAAATCCTAACCTAATGAAACGATTTTACTTAAGTTTTGCACATTTTGTGCAGTTTGATCTAACTTGAGATCTTACTTACGTACATACTTTTTATCTCGATAAGTCATCATACCACGATAGATGTCGCTTTAGTCGTTGATTTTTGTTCTCGAAAAGTCACATCAAGCTCTAATAGTTCAGCTAGTATTATATATATATATATATAGTGACGGCACTGTACCTGATGTTAAGCAGAGTACAATCCAAAAACAATACTACGTAGTGAACTTTTTTGTTCCGGTCTGAATTGGGGTTACTGTAAGGCTGTGAATCCGAAGTCCAGCTTGTGTAGTTCTGTTGTGGAAAGGAGAGGAAGGAATAAGAGTGAATAGCTGTTCAGAACACTCGCCGTGCTACATGCGATAAATCACGGCCAGAGTAAGAGTAAGACTTTGCAGGTAAGCACGGAAACTTGAGTTCTCTTGGCATTGAACACAACCAAGTTATTTGCTCCCCATATGGATATGCGTTGCAAAGATTAGTTAAGTTCAGTGACAAGATCCTCTCGTTTCTGTTTTGTGTCTTCCCGACTACAAGTTTGATTACTATAGTAGCTTCCATGAACAGTGCTATCGTCTGCGTAGCAATGAATATGGGCTAAAGGTAACATGTAATTGAAATGCAGAAGAAATAGAGTAGGAGAGAGAACTGTGCCTTGTGGAACTCCGGCGTTTACACACATGAACTGCGAATCGCAACCTTCAATGAAAACACTAATTCTGCACTTATGTAGAAAGCCAGTCATCCATTTGCACAAGTTTACGGGAAGTCCGTACGCTAGTAGCTTGGAGAGAAGACCATTGTGCCAAATCCCTTTCGAAAGCCTTGGCTATATATTGGTTACTCTTCTATATTATGTGTAGAAATAACAATATAGTATATTATACGTACAAGCGATAGATTTTGAAGCGATGATAGCTCAGTGGTAGTGTGTACGACTTCGCGTCAAGGGACGTGAGTTCGAATCCAAGCACCTACAATGAGCTTGAGCTTTCGGTGAAGGAATACATCGTGAGGAAACCATAGCATGGTGGTAGGGCTTTTTCTAATGCCCGCCTGGCTAGCTACCACCCTCAAGTTGTAAACCTGTCGCCAAATACCAATAGGTGTGTTCGGGCAGCTGCACTTGAGAGCCAGTTCCTCCACAAGTTTAGCGTGTCTACCAATTTGGGCCGTATCGTCACTTATGATCAGGGGAGATTATGGCCATAACGCTAAACCTTAAGTATAAACAAAAAAAAAAACAAATAATGCTAGTTAATAATTTTCAATGGATTGAATTTAGCCAAAAATGTTAAGAGACTTTTTTGTAAAGCATTAAATTTCATTTAAAAAATATATTTAGTCAGTTGTGTTTAATTCATTGGCTTGGGAGTTCTGAGGCAACTACCCGCTGTTTTTCCCATCATTTCATTATTTCTACAAGAAAAATGATAAAAATCCTTGAAATCTCAAGTCGAAATAAATAAAGGTCGCTCTAAATTTTTCAAAGTTTCCAAGACAAGCACTTTATATCTTTTCGAGCTACTTCTGAAATTTTGGGTATATATTATATGTATATAATTTTTGGGGAAATATTTTGGTACGATACTTGAAAAAGAACTTTATATTGACCACCTTCATATATATACTAGTTGGCCCGACAAACGTTGTTCTATATTATAAATTATTTCTCGTGAATATTGTGGTTGTATTAAAAAATGAGAGGATCAGGGTAGGAGGAAAAGTTAAGCGCTGTATGCATTTTTAATGCCACATCATAAAAGAATAAATATAAAAATATTTATCAAGGAAATTAAAAAATGTTTGGAGTGGAGAATGCGTGATTCTTATTTGTTGCTTTTTAATAAAGAAATCAATTAGCGTTAAAATCCTTATGAAATTATAATTTACGATTTTAAATTATGTTTTTCTTTTGTGTGTTATAGCTCGAAAAGTGCAAAAAGTACGCAGTGAGTTACTTTGGGAAACTTGTGGCATATAATGATAAGATAATAGTGTAAAACTGTCAGAATGAAAGAAATGAAAGCAGTGGATAGCTTCATTTTTATTGCATTTCATTAGAGGAGTAGCGTTTAAAGTTTTGTAAAATTACGACTTTAATATTTTAAGTGCCCTATGTCCAACCTCTTTCCAAGTTTCCTAAGTTCGCATGTTTATGTTTTATCGAGAATTTTTGTAACAGTATTTCCAGAGGTCAAGTATAAATAATTTATTTATTATTAGAGTTTATTAGTAAGAAAAAGGTAAAACATAATTATGACTTTTAGGTAAAAATGCTCACTTGAGTGTTACGTAACGTTTGTGGAGGTTTAGAGGGTGGGGGGGGGGGGGTGATATAAAAATGTTATGCCGCGTTACACGCGGGGAGGGAGGGTCAGAAATCTTCAAAAATTGCGTTAGGTAATACTTGAACAGCTCCTTATCCGGGCTCATGTCAAGTATAGAACGGGTGACAATTACCGTCAAGTACCCCCTAAAAAAGGTCGCGGCTATATTGAAACCCTCGTATTGCTAGATACCAGGAATAAGGTAAGTATTTTAAAAGTCATTTTAAAATTCAAAACTTACATATGCAGTAACTCAGTAACCGTATACCATCCATGCACACCCACACTATCGATAAGGTCGCGCTAGGGTCAGCAAATTAGTAAGTTAGGACCTGTTGGTTAGTTAGGATCGCGAATCCTTGTTCATTTTCCGGCAGCAGCCCAAGCCGAGGTTCGGCTATCCTGGTACCCTTGCGCTCGTTGCCTCGGAGCTGAGTGCCCTCAGCACTCGCCCCAAAAAGTTCGGTTAAGCTGTCAAAGCCTCTAAGGCTATAGGTACAATAAGTGCACTCTGTTATCAACAATTTTTGATTCCGTTTGTATCCTTGTACGCTCATCACTCTGAAACTACTGGATAGATTTTGATGAAATATGGCAAGGTGATAAGCCCCTTTTATGCTTCATTTTATATAGGATAATTTTATCCCTTTTCACGATATAGTTTCTTGTTAGACCATAATACTTAAAATATATTATTTGAAGTTCTTGACAGTCGTTTATACAATGTTCCTTGATCGATAAGTGATAACATAAATAAAAATATAAAAGTTTTTATCATAGTTCTAATAAAACAATAAATAATTAGTATTAACATTGTTTATGCGGTTTGACGGTATTTTATCAATAAGGATTTGTTTACCAGTGGATAGCAATCGTAGCCTTCTGACTTTGTAAAATGGCGGCGATGGCTAGTTTTGATTAAAAAAAAAACATATTGGGTCGACCCGGACGCGTCAAGTTCTTGAGCGCATTGTACCGACATCAACTATATAAGTTGTGTAGGTCGTTGCAATTATATTTTAATAATAGGCCAATGATATTACTCAATCTTATCGTGCAGGCATAAACGTAATTAGTTTCAGCTTAATGCAATTTTAATGAATTAAAAAAGAACAAGATAAATTGTAAACAGTGTTCATGTCACATTATGGATATTAGCTAGTAAATTTCGATGTTGATCCTTGACATAAAGATCAATATGCACTATGCAGTCTAAAAATTACTTCACATTGTTCAATTACAATTATCAACAATGTTGGATTAACAAACAAACAAACTCTATTGTATTACATAAACTTTTAATTGTAAAATACTTACCTATATTTATCATAATTCGGTGTCAGTATTCTTGTGTAGATTTATAACTTAACTTTGAATTTCTATATTTGTTAAACATTTTTATTAACAATGATTATGAATTGAATATAGATAAGACTACACTTAGAATTGTTTATAAAAAGTGGTGTTAGATACTTCTTTAATGTGAACTCATTTACTTATAGACAATGGTATTAGATTTCTTCTTTTCTTACCAAAACATTATATACTGAAGGTTCATTTTGTTTGCTGGTCCTGAAGAGCAGAACCCCACAGCCAAATAACTTTATCCTGCGGTAGGTATGACTTCCAGAGCTCCTTAGGGAAGTATATTGCAACATTGGCAACACGCTAGTGATACCACTGATGTTTCAAGCGTCTATAAGTATTTGACCTCTTATTTGCTACCTTTGTTTTATACAAAAAAAGAAATGCAGTATAAGTATATGAAATAAAAAGTCGCTGCTTTCCCACATTTAAACAAAGAGGACGTTGTGAAACTTGAATCTTTATATATAAGTAAAAAAACTTCGTGTTATAATATTGATAAACGCTAATCTCGGAAACTATTCTATCAATAGCGAACAGATTATGTAAATATGTATTGCGCGGTCCAACTTAAGAGATGGAATAATTTTTAACCCTGACGCCAATAAGTGGCTCTATGATCGGGTTGTTGAACTATTAAAAAAGGCAGAATAAGGTCTGTAACGATCTTCATTCACGTTAGGCTAGAAACCTCTCAATGTATTAAAAAAAAAATTACTTGCTTCAACTTAAGATACAGGATAGTTTTGATTCCAATAGGTGAGACTTACTTTGAACACGATTAGTGTTGTTGTGCTGGAGTTGTTGATTACTGGAAAGTGTAGAATGAGGTATATTCTATTAGGCTATTATTTTCTATATATATTTACTCTTATAAAATATAGGTCTCCCGTAATTGAAAATATAATTATTACACACGTAAATAATGTAGTTGATGAATATAATAACCATGGAGTTGTTTAGCTAATTTGCACTATATCATATGCAATTAAAGAAATGATATTATTTAATGTACATGTGGAAAATAAAAAAAATGCAGTAAAAAAAATTCTATCGATTACGGTCATCTTTGAGTAGTGTAGGCAGTAAGATCACCCATCGAGCGATCGTTACGAAAGCTACGTTAGAGATCACTAATCACTTAGTGCGTCTTAACATATAAACTCAGTAGCTCGCAGCCACATTGTTTACGTAATGGTGTGAAAGACGACCATTCACATTTCCTTCTCACAGATTCGATAACTGGCCAAAAAGCCCGGCTGTTAAAAATATATCAGGCAAGTTTTTCTTCAATATTTTAAATAAATTTAAATATCGCTTAAATTTCTTCATCTTGTAGGATAGTGTACTGTAATTTTTTCCTCATGATTGGTGTGTTATGATCCTTAATATACATACACTATGATTCATTTTCAAGATGCGGATTTTCCAAAAAATATTAATATTTTCTTTCGCAAAGGCACACATCAGGGCAACGATGCCCGAGAAGAGCGGCTCTATGATAACGCGTAGTGACGAGCTCTGAGTATTAGCTCATGGCGATCTGGAAGAGATTAAACAGCGAAAGAAACTCTCCAACAATCGCTGTTTTTAACATGTGAATACAATTGTACGACTTAAAAATGTAACAATATTTTAATCCCATGCCTGTTTATCTACTAAGCAGTGGCGTTACTACACAATCTGAGGTTCCGTGGTAAATTCATTTAATTTTAATAAATCACTAAAGTAGTCAACTATATAGATAATTACCTAATAGCGTTGTTAATATTGTGTGCGTTATAGTTAAATATCTAATAAATTTAATATTCAAACGCATAAGTATTATATATGACATTTCATTTTAAAAAGTTATTTATTAATAAAACTGTTTTCTCTGAGCGTTCTGTTCCGCAAAAGTAACAATAATATCATCAAAGTTTAAACGTCGGGCCACAGAATTTTTAATATACAGAATAGCCCAACAGATGCCTTCTAAAATTGATGCTTTCTTTATGAATACATTTAAATCTTAATAATTTATCTGAATCTGTGTATGGTCATTGAAATAAAACTAATTTAAACGGATTTTATCGCGGTTAATTATTAAATTTTGATCCCGATGTTTCGAAAGCTTTTCAGCCTTCGTGGTCACGGGGCGGACTGAGGTGTAGGTTGTCCAGAAAAGTTTATGTAAAACAGTAACATAAACTTTAATAAATAACCGCGATAAAATCCGTTTAAATTAGTTTTATTTCAATGAATAATATTCGCGTAAACCTAAGAAATCATTCCCTGTATGGTCTTTAGTTATGTGTAACTTCAATTTGTGGCATTTTCCCAGTTCTACCACCCTATATAGTTACGCCACTGCCGATATATAACCTGCAATTGTATAATGACCGTTTTTAAGAAGTTCTTGTCTTTTACAATTATTTTAAATTGTTTTAATTTTAGTTTACGTATTACTTGGAGAGTTTTATTATAGAAGCGTACATTTGTCCTTTAAATGTTTTATCCATTTTTGTTAGCCTTGTGTGGATCAGAGCAAGATTATTTCTTTAACGATTATGAAAATTGTTATTTTTTTAAGCGATAGGGCCTACATAAATGACAAAAATATATGTTTTTTTAAAGTAGCTTTTTTGAATTGCGCTTGGTACACTCAGTTACTTCATTCTTGTCTTTAAATATTCGTCAGATCGTTTTTATTTATATATTTTGTATATTTTTTTTTTTCGAAAGGACCTACACTGTTAGCCTTAGGGGCTTTTACAGCTTCACCTGAACTAGTGGGGTGAGCGCGGAAGGCGCTCTAACCCGCGGGGCAACTCGCACAAGGGTGTCACTAGTGACCGAACCTCGGCTTGGGCTGTTGCCGAATCGCGTACGAGAGAAAACGAGCGCGGTACTAACTATTAAAAAGAGAATATAATAATGAAAAAAGAAAAAGTCTAAACTAACTGATCCCCTTAGGGATCTGATAAAAAACTTATTTTAGATTTTACTGTACTGCTCAACGTGGCGAGACAAGATTGTACTGTGCGTCCTACCTACCTAGATCGCGAAAGAAAAGAAAACGAAAGAAACGATGAAAAGGCCGAACCACATTCAGGACTACAAGCGGTCCCTCACAGAACCGTGTACGTACTGTGTGAGTGTGCACGAATGTGACATGCAGTGTGATGATGTGGGTTCAGTGAGTGTGAAGTGTCACTGTATCGCGCGAGTGGGTTAGCTCGAGGGCTCCATTCCGGAGGATCGACCTAGGCTCGAGCGTCCGCAGAGGGAGGCCGCGGCGGGTGTGCGGGAGCGAAGTTAACCGCCCGCCCTCGGCGGCGAGGACGACGGTTTCGCGGATTAGCGCGTACGTGCGTGCGTTTAATAACTGGGTAGTCATTATTTTGACTAGAGATTTTATCGGGTGGGTCGAGGAAGATGTTACGTGGCCGACGTCGACAGAATTTTATATTAGATAACTGCTCATTAGGCGTGGGAACGTAAGAGACGGAAGCCTTAATGAGCGAATTTGAGTGTGCTTCAGCTTTCTCAAAGTGTGTTTTTGAAAGGGTCCGGATATACCCTTCTATGGACGGAAGTTCTAGATCTTTGTGTAGGTCTATGTTTCTCATGGTATCGAGAGCACAAACCGACCTACGAATATATTTATTTTGAACAATTTGGAGTTTGTTCAAAGAATGTTTCGAACTGTGAGCGAAGGCGGGACAGCTGTACGTAAGAATAGGTCTTACGCACGTTTTATATAGGGTCATTTTGCTGCGGAGGGACATTTTTGGTCCAGTATAAATAGGACGCAACTGAGCCATAACCATGAGGGCTTTATTTGTGACTTTTTTAATATGGGGAATGTAACTAAGTCTCCTATCTAAAGTGACTCCGAGATACTTGATTTCGGAAGCCCACTGAATATCCTTACCGTATAAGGAGAGGTTTTTGCTGAGCACTTTTCTAGGGACGTCCGGTTGGAAAAGAATGGCTGCAGTCTTATCCGGATTGAGTGCAATACGCCATTTGACGCACCATTCTCCGAACGTATCCATCAACCTTTGGGTACGACAGATGATATCTATTTTTCTCCTATCGGATGTGAAAATAACTGTATCATCAGCGTAGAGTCCGTAGTGGACTTTATCCTCCAGCTTCGGGAGGTCGCTGATGTACAGATTGAAGAGAAAGGGTGCCAGAATGGAACCTTGGGGAACTCCTGCTCGAACAGGATGCTCTGAAGAGAGGGCTCCTTCCACTCTATAACAAAAGAAGCGGTCGTCGAGGTATTTTTTTAGAATAAAAATTAACCTGTCCGATATTCCGAACTGGTGTAATTTATAGATGAGCCCGGCATGCCATACCTTATCGAAGGCTTTAGCGACATCGAAAAAGACCGCAACAGTGCGGTAGGGAGAGTTGGGAAACTTTGACTTAACAAAGTTGGCTTTGATGTGCTCCGTGACGCGAAGCACTTGGTCCGTGCACGAGTGTCTGGCTTGAAATCCGAACTGTGCTTCCGGAATGATCTTTTTATCCTCAACTTCCTTGAGGAGACGACTCAGAAGGAGTTTCTCGAATACCTTGCCTAGAGTGTTCAAGAGGCTAATGGGTCTATAACTCTCTGGCAGATTTGACTTTTTGCCAGGCTTATGAATGCCTATGACTGTTGCCCTTTTCCAAACAGCTGGAAAGTGACAATGAAGTATGGCCGCATTGAAGATGCAAACCAGAAGAGCGATGAGCTGGCCAGGAAGAAGTTTCAAAACTTCGTTCCTGATACCATCCGGATCGGGAGATTTTTTAGGCTTAAGGCCTTTAATGGTTAACCGAACCTCGTCAGACGTGACAGGGTCTAACGAGGCCTCGGGTGAAGAGGACAGAAGTGACTCTACTTTGGATTCCACTTCCACCAAATGACTAAGTGATACACCCGGATTGGGTGAGCATTGTTCTTCGAGTGTAGCGGCTAAGCATTCCGCTTTTTCTACACTCTCAAAAGCAGGAGTTTCCCCAGACCCTCTCTGCAACGGGGGCATGGAGACTTTATTAACAGATTTTAGCTTTCTGGCTAAATTCCAGAAAGCCAGATGGGACGGTTGAATACCTTCGTGAAGGTCTTCCCATCTTTTATTTCGGATCTCCGTGATACGATTCCTAACCTCCCTCTGGAGGGCTCGTAAGCGAACGCGATTTTCCTCGAATGGGTATGAATCGTGCGCGCGCGTCGCCGCGTTCTTCTCCGTGATCAATACCCGGACGTCGGCAGGGAGCACGAATTTTCACCTCTTTGGATGACACCCTGACCGCCGCCTGCAGGTGATCGACCAAGGAATCGATCGCAAGGTCAGCGTCGCTGACAGATTTCACCTCATCCGGGATCCTACTAAGACTTGGAGAAGATGTGTTATCACGGAGATATCTCCGGAGATGCGCGTAGTCAACCACTTGGACGGAGGAGGGCCCGATATCTTCAGGTTGACCTAATTGAAGAATGACGGGACGATGGTCAGAATCGAGTTCATGTAAGACTTCTATACGTCTTACCGGAAGCGCGATTCCTTGAAGGAGGGCGACATCCAGTACTGTAGGAGTACAGTTTGTCTGATAATGAGTGGGCTCAGAAGGAGCTATAACATCGAACACGAGCTCGTTCTCCAAAACAGCAAGCGACCTACCGTTAGAAGTAGTCTTCGAATTGTTATAGATAACGTGCCCGCTATTGAGATCGCCAGCCACTATAACCGCCCCGCCCAGCGAGAAGAGAGTTAACAAATCGGTTTTAATTAAATTTTTATTCGGCCTGAGATATGCGGACACTATGTGTATCGATTGATGTCCGGACATCCCTATTTTACATATCGATACTTCTAAATTATCGAGTTTCGGGGGCTCTATTTCTGTACAATAGAGAGATCTCTTATAGTAAATCATCGTACCGCCGCCTCGGCCTGCGGTACGATCATTTCTTACTATACTGTAGTTGGCAATCGCTGGATTGCGGAAACTGTTGTTGAGATGTGTTTTTTGTAACAGAAACACATCTATCTGATGCTTCTGAAGGAAGTCAGATAACAGGTCGCGACAGGCTTTATTTTTAATAAATCCGTTAACGTTAAAAAAGGACAAAGTCAAACCGCGGGGTTTGATTTTATTCATCTATCAGTTGAAATCTAATTACTTTTAAAAAAAAAACTAAAAATCTAAATATTTAATTTATTTTTTTGAATATAGACACTGCAGAGTAGCTGCAATGTGAGGGAAAGTGGCGATGATACCCATCTGTTTCAGAGGGTCCGACGTGCGTTTGATCGCATCGTTAAACGCGATGATATCCTCAATAGCGTGCCTGCTGAGGATTTGCGCCAGAGTGGCGAAGCTTTCCCCTTGGAAGAGGTCCGCTGGAAGTTGTTGCTCCTTAGCAAGCGCAGAAGCCTTTTGCGGCTTAGATTTTTTCTCCCATGCCGTCTGAGGGACACGCACGGGTTTGGAGGGGGCAGGCTCATAGGCGCTAGCCGGAGTCTTGAGGCTCGGATAGGCCTCAGCGGAAGTCAGAGGCGGAAGCGCAAGTCTAGAGGCTGCTACGCGCGCCTTGGGCGTAGGCCTTTGCCTCTGCTGACGCGGTCGCCTAGTGCGAGGCGCACACTCACACCCGCGATAATTTGCGGGGTGGCCGGCCTTTTTGCACAGTACACAACTCGGTGGAGCCGCCGTGTCTGAGGTGCGAGTACACTCCTTAGTGGAGTGATCGCCCAAGCACTTTACGCACCTGGGCCGAAGATGACAGCCACTGGCTGAGTGGCCGTAATTTTGGCAGTTGTGACACTGCAAAGGAATATGTGACTTGCATGGGGGTTCTACGATGACCCCTGATAATCCGAACACCGACTTCAGGGAAAATATATTCTTTCCCTCCTTCGTTCGGTCTAGAAGTACCGTAACCATATCGTAGGGCTTCTTATTTAATCGGTGATACATTCTGAATATATCACGGACCGGGAATCCTTGAGATCGCAGTGAAGCTGCGACTTCGGGAAGGGGGAGCTCTTTGGGCACCCTACGAATGACAACTCGAAGGAGGCGTTCCTCTTCGAGCGTGAAAGTATAAAAGGGTTGCCTGGCATCCCTAAGATAAGCGGTTAAAGCTTTGTGCGTCAATGATGTCTGTACTTTAACTTGAATACCCGCGGGGGTACTCGTCGCACTGATAATGTAAATCTTTTTGGCGTGCAAGTCCGCCGTGATTCGGGTCCAGGCGGACTTGTCCTGGATAATAACGGGCGGTGGAGTGCGGCCCTGCTGCGGCTGAGCCTGGCCAGCCGAGCCCGAGGGGCCGGAAGCGGAGGCGCAAGTCACGGTCGCGGGTGTGGCGAAGGTCACGGGGGCGGGTGCAGCGCGGGTCGCGGGCGCGACGTGTGACGCGGGCGCTACGCGGGGCGCGGGTGCCTTTTTCGGGCGACTCTCACCATCAGGACTTAAATATACTCTACTGGAGTCTGAGTCTGACTCCTGGGGAGATCGGAACGCGGAGATGGAGGGTGCGGGGGTGACCGCACGACTGCCCTCACCATCAGGGATAGCGTAGCGCTTTTTTAAGAAGTTCTTGTCTTGTTTTAATTCTAGTTTACGTATTACTTGGAGAGTTTTATTATAGAAGCGTACATTTGTCCTTTAAATGATTTATCCATTTTTGTTAGCCTTGTGTGGATCAGAGCAAGATTATTTCTATTACGATTATGAAAATTGTTATTTTTTTAAGCGATAGGGCTACATAACCTATATTTATAAATTAAAATAAATAACTTTATTATTGTTATTGAGATATCATCAAAAACTTCGATAACGTTATGTTAAGATAGTCCTTTCTTCATTTATTTTTAGTTAAATAGTGCTGACAAATGACTGGCCTGTAATTTATGATATTGATAAACATAATAAAATAAGAAAACAAGTGCGACCAAGAGAAAACATATGTAAACAATTATCGATCGTCACTATCATTGTGGTCGGCTAGCACCTCTCGGCAGCCGAATGTACAGCCATAGTTCTCAACACGAAATATATATATGTTCTAGTAGTGTTCCCTGTTGGGCAGTATCAAGATTACGTCTTGAAGTACGCGACACGCCCAAGCGTTTCACTATGGCTTGTGTTATTATTATTATTATTTTTTTATAGTTACGGTTTAGCGTTGTGGCCATAATCTCACCTGATCTTAAGTGACGATAGGGCCCAAGTTGATAGACACGCTAAGCCTGTGGAGGAACTGGCTCTCAAGTGCTGCTGCCGGAACACACCTATTGGTATTTGGCGGCAGGTTTACAACTTGAGGGTGGTAGATACCCAGGCGGGCATTAGAAAAAGCCCTACCAACCACCATGCTATGGTTTCCTCACGATGTTTTCCTTCACCGAAAAAGCTCAAGCTTATTGTAGGTACTTGGGTTCGAACCCACGTCCCTTGACGCGAAGTCGTGCACACTACCACTGAGCTATCATCGCTTCAAAAATTAGCGACAATGTTATACTTAGTTTATGGTTGCCATGGTTTATCACGCAGCAAATTGTTTCTTATAGTGTTGTTTTTCTTAAAACGAATTTTATAAACTTAATAATGTAAGTTAAGACTGAGTCTAGAAAGGTTCAAAGCAAATAATGTTTAAGCACTTTATACTCGTGTTAAATTCTCAAACTGTATCCAGTTTCGTTATCCAAATGTACATACTTTTTAAAACTTGCGAATAAGAAATGACAAATATGTATGTTTTTTTTAAAGTAGCTTTTTTGAATTGAGCTTGATACACTCAGTTACTTCCTTCTCGTCTTTAAATATTCGTCAGTTCGTTTTTATTTATATATTTTGTAGAAATTAACCATTATTTTAATATGATTCTTAAGAAACCATGCATAGATAACCTGCGTGTTCTTTCGCTAACCAATAGCCATCCGTTTCCTGCTAACAATATAATCACACGACAATGTGATTCAGCTTAAATAGGCATATGTAAAGCCTGTAATAGTAAAAGTAATCCATAACATTCAAAATGTCTTATCCGCCAGTTTCCAGGCTTAAATTTATACGAATTACACCTTTATACGAGCCCACGTGAAGCGAGCCGCAAGGAGAGCTAGTGTGTCATAAAGACATGCGGAGTCGCGCGGCACCGCTTATCTTTTTTGTCAAAAGCTTATTAGGAATACAGCAATCAGCTGGATACGGAGACGTTGTGGAACAATCACTTGATAATATTTTATGTTTGTTTCTTATTGCATTGTTACTCAATATTTATCTAACAATAAAAACACTATTTTTCTTGCTAAGTTTATTATAGTTTAATGTATATATAGGTAAGTATTGAAAATGTATAAATTCATTGAATATGGGAATTGAATGCACAGCCTAATTAGTCCATTAAAAAAATCTTACAATTGGTTGTGTTTTGGTAAATTTAACCGGCAAACCTGCTAGCTAATACAGCTTGCTCCCTATACAGAGACGCTTCTGGTTCTGGGTTAGCAACAGGCGTTGCTGAAGCTAAGGCCATCAGGAGCCACACTGCCACCAAAACGTACTTTAACTGAAATGGAAAACACAAAATTATAATTTTGTAACTATCATGGCTATCGTACAACACATTTCGTTTCTCAGTGAATGGACCACCGTGATGAAGCATGAATAACTTTTGTCCTGCTGCTTATATATCTAAATATACAATTTGGAAGTCCAAAATAGTAATTCCCTTGGAAATTGGCAAATCCCATTGTGTATCTTCGGCTTATTATCGCTTAACATCTGGTGAAATTATAATGAAATCACTGGCCTATACTGAATTAGAAAAACTAGGGACATTAAATCTCTTTTAATAAAGGGACAAATATTTTAATTAGGTAGTTTTTCATTTTTACTAATATAAACATAATTTTGGATTTTAAAAGTCAATTTTATATATTTTCTTTCACATATGACACATCTCAATAAGACAAGATAATTTTCTGGGAGATTTCAGTGATTTATTTATTTACACGCTGTACAAGTTAATAGAACAAAAAAAAAAGATATTTTATATATATAAGTGAGTTACTTAAAGGCACTCTTCATATTATTCTAAATCCAGACACAAAGTTATT
Organism: Actias luna; assembly: GCA_039707435.1. NCBI lineage: Eukaryota > Metazoa > Arthropoda > Insecta > Lepidoptera > Saturniidae > Actias > Actias luna. Next base: position 5,281,401 of record JAZHAC010000006.1, on the reverse strand, counting down.
TAATGAGATATTAAAGTCAGAAGAAATCCCAGAATAATGGAAAAAATCAACTATAATTCTGCTTCAAAAAAAGGCGAAAAAGACCAAATAAATAACTACCGGCCTATTAGTTTATTGAGCAATACTTATAAATTATTTAATAAATTACTGCTCGGACGTATTACAAAACTACTCGAAGAAAACCAACCACCAGAACATTTCCGCAAACATTTCTCTACTACGGATAAAATATTAGTGATAAAACAAATAGTAGAAATATGTAAAGAATATGGGAAACAATATCACATAGTTTTTATTTACTACAACAAGACCTTTGATTCACTGAAACACAATGAAATATGGAGAGCACTTTGTAACCAAGGGGTTGCAAACAAATATATAAGAATTATCAAAAATGTATATAACAGTAGTAAAACTAACATAGAACTGGAGAGAACAGGAGAAGAATTTTATGTATAGAGGAGTTCGCCAAGAGGATCTTCTGTCATCAAAGATCTTTTCAGAAGTTCTCGAAAACGTAATGAGACAACTAAACTGGAATAGGTATGGCTTACATATTAATGGTAGACGATTAAATCATTTGAGATTCGCAGATGATATTGTTCTTTAAGCAGAAAACCATGCAACTTTACAAATAATTATATTAGAATTGAGTCAGTTGCTTTCACCATTGGATTAAACAGATAAGTAAATTGAAAAAAGTATACATAACTCTTGGAAAAAGTATTGGTCACTTAATGAAATTATGAAATCTAAAGAAATGCCAATAGGAATAAAATTTAAAGTATTTAATATACGTGTTATACCCATAACGACTTATAGGTGCCAAACTTGGGCGTTAAAACAAAAAAATTATAATATATTTGAAGTTTGCCAAAATAATATAGAAAGGGAAATATTAAAAACAAAATTAAAAAATAAGATAAAAATAACTACAATGAAATGGATATCTAAAACAAAATGAATATCGTAAAAATAATATATCAAAAAACAACAAAAATTGCGTTGGACATGTCATATACTAAGACAAAACATAGAAAATTGACTAAAGAAATTAGGGATTGGTATCCCAGAGATGGGAAAAGGAAAAAAGGTAGGCCACATTGTAGATAGATAGACGATATAAAGACAATAGCTAGCGGAACGTGGGTGAGAGCTGCAAAAGACAGAAATATGTGGAATTCCCTGGAAGAGGCCTACGTCAAAAGACGAGAAGAAGCGGTTGCCGATGTTATGAATATACAATAAATTTTGTAATAGATATAAGAAAAATCGTTTCACCAATAAAAGCTATTATTATTATTATTATCCTTACTATGAAATAAAACAATAAAATAAAATAAAGTATAATTACTTACAATGGTCATTTTTGTAGATCACGTAGAAAATAGTGCTTGAAATAACACCCAATGTCCGTATATTTATACATTTTCGTAAGCGTTAAGGAAACAAATATTTGATAATTAATTTGCAATTAACGGAATAAAAATTATTATATTTTATTTTATACGCAACGGGCCGTGCAAAAGTTTGTTTTTAATCTTATAAAAAACCAACTAGTTTCAGCGGCTCCACCCACTTAATATTACTAACATACATAATTAACAGAAACGAATATTCGCTCAGAAGTCATATTCGGCTTTATCATATTGACGATTTTACGAAGTTCTTGTCAAGCTGGGAAACAAAAAAATAAAATAAAGAATAAAATCAATTCTGTATCGCCTTTGTATATACTAATAAGATTTTAATTAGAATGTAGATATTTTCACTATATACCACATTTAACTATTATACTGCACTAACGCCACTGTAGTCATTTATGTACACTTATGCTTTTTGTTGGAGACTTCTTCAGTTAATAAATCATATGTAATGCTTAATACTGTAATATTCTTGAATTCGTAAGTATAGTCCTTGATATATTCAATTATGGTAAAGATGGTAGTAATATTTAGATACCAGCGAAACGTTATGGAATTAAAAATGAAATTTGCATAAATTTGCATTGATGCACGCCACCTATTTATTGATCTTGAGTAGGTATTTATATAAATCTTTGTCACTCAGTTCGAAAACACTGATAGCTATAGACCCATTAGCCTCCTTAACACGATAGGTAAAGTATACGAAAGACTCCCTTTGACTAGGCTCCATAATATCATCTCCGGAAATTAAAAAAAACGAATAAACACATTGGTTTGCGAGCCAAGCGCAATATATATTCTTCGCCTCACCGAGCACATTACACTCTATAACTATAACTACACCATATCACAACTTTACTCTATATATATTGATACACTCAATCAGGTCGGAATTACTGACGTCTTAGTTCACTTATTCCATTTCATTCGATTATCTAATCGCTTGATCAGCAACCTCAGTATCTTCATAGGGATTTACAAATCCCTCAACAGAAGCTTACAAATGCTTAATAAGGAACTCAATCAAGCGAGCGAAGCCGGTAGAACTAGTTAGTCTTTTATATAATTACAAACCAAAACATTCGCACGGTTCGTTGCGTATTCAAATATTTTTAATGATTAATTTTGATAGTTTAAGTGCAAATTAATTCTAAAAAAGATTTTTCTTTTACCTTGAGCAAAACACGGATATGTATATATACCCAGGTGTTTGGTATCATTACAAGCACTACTCTACGTGATCTGCAAATATGGACTGTGTGAGTAAACATATCTTTGCTATTATATTTTTATTTATTATTTCTTGAAACGTTTCGATATATATAGGCAAATCTGTTGTTGTTTTGTTCACTGAATAAAACTCAAGAGATCTTTTTTTTATGCAGTACCTGCTTTGTAACAACATCATGGCTACTATCATATAATCAAGACGGAAGCTTGTAATAAGCTACTTTATAATTTTTCTTTTCTTGTATTGTTCTATTACTTTGTAAACTTTTCTAAATATTCTACTACGTAGTTTACCCTTTAACATGTTTTCCCCTGCTACTCTTCGCACAGCTGTCAGCATCTCAGTATTCCTCCTTTTTTTATACACGTGATTCCGTACGGCCCATCCATATCTCTTTGATATTTCTGTACTCGTATATCCATCTACCTTTATATTCAACATTTTAGTCATTTGGCTTTCATTTCTCTCTATTACATGTCTACACCACGGTATTCTACTACTCCTCACTCTCTCTATACCGGGCGTTATTTTCAAGGTTCCTTGAATTCGTAATTCGTTCAAGTTACCCCACACATTCATCTTAACATTTGCATTTCTGTAACGTGTAATCGTTATATATATATATATATAACTTCTTTAGATTATTGGACTATACCACTGCACTGCAGTGCAGAGCACTGTGACTGCACCAAATCGGATACTGCGTTCGTTATTGTCAGGCGATGGTTTGTATAAAAGAAAAAAAAATCGAACATATTTTTTGTAATCTTATAATATGAAAAGTCAGTGAATTAATGAGACAGAAGAATGCGAGGAATCTATTTAAGAAAATTGCGAAGAAAATTATATAATTTCAGAAGACCTATAAATATTAAAAACAAAATAAAAACAAATTAATTACTTATAAAATAAATTATAATTGAACATTTTACAAAATTACGTTACATTTCGCAATTGTCACGTACTTTCATTCTAACTTCGTGTTCTAAATTTCACGAGTAAACGAATTATTTTTATTATTACAAATGCGCGACGAGCCACCTCATGTTTTAACCGAGCTGATGAGTAGCACGCAACTGATATTGAGAAAAGTCGTATTGACATATTGACATTGACATAGAGTGCTGTATTGCGTTCGAGAGTTACTGATAATAAAATGAGTTCGGATTGTGTTGTGCAAGTGGAAAAGGATAATATCACAATTGGTCCCACTATCAGATCTATTACGCTTATTAATTATTAGATGGGAAGTGATTCTAACCATTTCTTGGGCAACATTAAAAAATAAATCAGTTGTACCCAAACGATGTCGTATAGCGCAACGTATAATATACAGAACAATTTCATGACAAGGTAAATAATGGTTACAATTCAGAAAGTACGAGTAATGGGGGCGGAGAAAAATAAAATTGTTGATCTCAATGCGATTAATCAGATTTTTTAAAGGTCAGTTATTATTCTTAAAATCAGTCGACACAGTTATCCACCAGTATGACGTAGTGAACTATTCCACAGAATTTTTTAATTAACTTGCATTGCCTGGACTATCACCTCACAATTTGCTAATAAAAGTAGATTTTATTAGATGTACTCTGTTGAACGGTAAAAACGTAGTCTTAAACATGTGCACAATAATAACTCATTCTGTTTGGTCGACTGTAACGGTTTCAAGCAATATCCGAAAAAACGGATTCCATACACTATCACAATTAAACATGGGTACCCAATGTAGACGATCAGTTGCAGTCAGTAGTAGTGAAGTAAAATACAAGATGCTCAATACTAAACAATAGTTGGATTGTGCCGTACTCTCCAATATAGTCCAAGGCTTATGGGAGTCACAACAATGTGGAATCGTCGTCAAGTCAATAAAGTAAAAATGCAAATAAGTAAACAAAGGCATTTTACTTATTTTCGCTGCAACAATTGCAAATGATGAAGTGTCTCAGTATCAACCAACCTTACTAACACGACAATGTAATGTAACGACACTGTCTGTAAAAAAGTCTAATGAATAAAGTCAAACAAGCAACGATTAAGGAAAAATATATAGGAGTGGTTGTCTTAATTTCGTGTATACAGACGACTCCAAAGGATTGGAGGATTGGATTTTAAACGACTAAAATTATGCGAGCGACTGTATATTGCGTAGAGAATTAACAAATAACAAAACCAGTCGTTGGAAGTTTGTGTATTCAACTTGGAGTTTTCCAGATTCATGAACGGACAAATTAATAACGTGTGTTCGCGCGTCGTATAAAAAAATTTATATTTACCTACCACAAAAAGAAACAAAAAACGTAGTATATCAATAAACATCATATTAACTATATTTAAATTTCATATAATTAAAAGACATTTAAATAATTGGAGATATAAACAAGTTGTATTAAATAACCAAAAGAAATGAAAAACGGAAACGACATTAAAAATAGCCAGTTCTATTGATGTTAACGAACTGAAATTGGAAGATTGATTGGGATTGATTATAGAAAATCAAAATGTAATAAAAATATATACAAATCGGTCAAACCGTTTGTGAGTATTAGCGAGAATATAGAACATCGAATGTAGGTGATACGAAGTTCACCGGGTCTGCTAATAAATTATAATCTTTACCTTTTTGGACAAACATATTAAGCTAGTATAAGTAAGTATTAGGTATATCAAACTGCCTTATATCAAAATCGTATTTATATTAATTAACTAGAAATATAATATAAACATCATATTAACTATATTTAAATTTCATATAATTAAAAGAAATTTATTGGAGTTATAAACAAGTTTTATTAAATAACCAAAAGAAATGAATAACGGAGACGACATTAAAAATAGCCAGTTCTATTGATCTTAACGAACTGAAGTTGGAAGATTGATTAGGATTGATTATGGATAATCAAAATGTAATAAAAATATATACAAATAAAGCTAATAAATTATAATCTTTACCTTTTTGGACAAACATATTAAGCTAGTATAAGTAAGTATTAGGTATATCAAACTGCCTTAGATCAAAATCGTATTTATATTTATTAACTAGAAATATAACTAGTTAAAAGGGATTTCTGTCTCTGTTTCTTTTCAATTAATATAAGTCAGTAGTTTGTTACAAGCTTACTTACGGACCTAGACAAGTTATGTTGTTCTACATTCGTTTGCGTATTGAGAAAACAAAAAATATTTGGGGTGATATTTTAAACATTAAATCAAGTACATATCTCAACAATAAATCCCATCGTCAGAGCGTATTTAAAACATGATGTCTTATCATTATAATGTTTTGAAAGTAATTGAATTATAAAGTTTTTAATACTCTCTAATCACGAAATTTAGTGTTGTGATATGTAGTCAATTTAATGTCTAGAATGTCATCCTATGTATTTTTTTATTTGCTCTTTACACAAATAATTGTAGAGACAACTTGGCTTGGTGAGCTGGTGTTAAGCGACGGCGTAGACGAAGACACAATGGGAATCGCCAATTTCCAAGGGAATGCCGATTTTCAAGTTGAGCTCTAGCTTTGCAGGAATCAGGACATAATTTTTAAACATTCTATATATTGTGTTATTAAGGTGTTCTCTTCACCGAGAATCGACATTTATTCTACGATAGCCATGATAGTTATAAGACTATAATTTTGTGTTTCCGGTTTCAGTTAAAGTACGTTTTGGTGGCTGTGTGGCTCCTGCTGGCTTTAGCTTCAGCAACGCCTGTTGCTAACGCAGAACCTGAAGCCTTGGCTTCTCAAGAGTCCGTGTTTCCGGGGCTCAGTGCGGCTGCATTAAAAAGCTTAGCCGGTTAAATAGACCAAAATACACTCGGCTGTAAAAGTTTCTGTATCTATATTAATTAATGTTCAATATTATGTAGTAAAATGTTTTTTTTTTTCATTTTTAGAATTTAATTCAATTTTTCTTGTTTACAATATATTTTTTTTGCACAAGTAGGGGTGTTAATTCTAGACAGCGCCTTCGTTCATATTTTAATCCAGCCTATAATAGCCTTTTGATATCAAAACCCGTTTGACATGGTGCTTGAACTTACTGGTCTGCAATTTAGTAATGTGCTTTGTGACTGTGTTGTATATCCTAACAGTATTACCTAAAAAACTGTTACTGGTCTTATTGAGTCTAAAATAAGGGTGACCAGTTTGTAACGATTTCTAATATTCAAACCCTGCCAGTCTTTCAAGAAATCTAACTTTCTCAAATTTTTGTGACATTCATCAATGATTAAAAAATGTATTGGGAGAGCAGCGTAAAGATACCGAATTCTGAAATCAGAGTCTATAATGATTCGCGAGGTCCCGTATTGTAAATGGATCAAACTGCTCGTTTTCGTAAAAGAAATACGGTATCTACCTTAGCTACTGTCTCCAAAATATATAGTAGCAAATACCATGGGACATTAAGCTATGTACGTAAACGTAGTGGACTTATTTGTAGCTTTACAAATTAGTCTGTGACGCCGCATGCCTAAGTTTAATATCTCAGCCAAAAAGATGGTGCTTGTGTTAAATGTGAAATAAATTTTTCAAAATTATATTTGGATATAGCTTTCACATATACTTTACAAAATCTTATAATACAGATTATTAAAATATTTTAGTGGAAAGTTCCTAGAGATACTGTTTACTGTTACTGTTGAAATGCGACAAACTGATCAGTATTATTGAAATATTTAAAGGCAGGAGATCTGACAAACATTGTTTTACTTCATCGTGTCAAACAATTGGAGCATATCTTGCCATATATTACCAAATTTTAGACCGTAGAGATTTCATACATACAAGCACCTATTATTCTATATACATTTAAATTTGAATTGAAGCTCATATTTTTTTGTCATATTGACAGTTATATACCATAAAAAATTCCCTGTTAAATTTCATTAAAACGTACGTAATAGTTTCAGTGTGATACATGTACAAGTTGATAGATGAATACAAATTCAAAAAACATTTATTGTTCATATTGGGTTTAGTGATAGTGTTATTATTTTTATAAATAAAAGATACCTATTTGTGATAATACAACAGGACTCTTATGTTATTCGTAAAAAATCTGGCATTCATTAGGCGAGTGCTTAGAGGCCCGTCCTTCGTAAACCGTTTGCCACCCACTACGAGAAACCAATATAAGTAATTATTTCAATGCTATTGAGCTTCAATAGGTATATGAAACATCTGTGATACTTATAGTTATAATTAGCTTAATAATACTATATCCACAGAGTTCAAAAACAAGACTTAAAATTATAGGTAACACGATTGAAAATCACGCGAATGAAGTCACGGGCGCAGCCAGTTTAAAATAAGGCAGAATAATGTACGGTATGGAAATGAAATAGTAATTCTGGTATTATATTTCTTCTTATTTTACCAAACGTTTATATTTTGAAGGTTAATTTTGTTTGGTGGTCCCGGAGAGCAGAACACCACAGCCAAATAACCTCATCCTGCGGTAGGTATGACTTCCAGAGATCATTAGGGAAGTATATTGCAACGTTGGCAACACGCTAGTGATACCACTGATGTGCCAAGCGACTATAAGTGTATGACCTCTTATTTGCCACCTTAGTTGTATACATAAAAGAAGTGCTTAGTATATGAAATAAAAAGTAGCTACTTTGAAAATACCACATTTAATAAAAAGCACCTTACAAAACTTTAATCGTTATATACAAGTAAATAAAACTTCTTGTTATGATATTGATAAACGCTAATCTCGGAAACTGTTTTATCAATTGCAAGGGGATGTTGTAAATATCGGTATTTAAACATGATTAGTGACACTGTGCTGGAATTGTTGATTACTGAAAAGTTTAAAACGAGGACTATTCTATTAGGCTATTTGCTCTTATGAAAATGTAGGTCTGCCATAATTGAAAATATAAATATTACCCAGGTAAATAATGTAGTTGACGTCTATAATAACCATTGAGTTGTTTAGCTAATTTTACATAATCTCTTTAATTAAAATTTATACTATTATTACCAAGTTCAGAGCATTATAATATTTGTATATATCCTTTTGTATAACACCTGAGGGTAATAAGTGCATTATGTATCAATGTATGTATATATATATATATAGCCAAATTACGACTAACTTATCACGATGTCTTCAAAACTACTATACTTATAAACTTCAAACTTTGCGATGTAGACACCCATTCCGAACGGATTTTACAATCAGAAATCAAAATGAACAAAGTCAGAGGTACTTTATTATTATACATATATTGCAACAAATCTCACGTGTGGCTAAATTTATTTTTATGATGAGGACTTAGTATTATATGATATTTAGAAAAAAAAAAAAAAAAACGGGAAATATGTCCATTCAGATTAATTCATGACCCCGGCTTGGAACGGCAGTGTTCAAGTAATTGAACTTGTGTAAACAGATTAAAGATTATTTTATTTCTGGTAACAATACTAAATAAAATATGTATAGTTTACTAGTATTTGAAACTTCTACGAGGCTAAATTATAAAAAAAAAAATGATCTCATGTTTAAATATAATTTTAACTTCAGTAGAAGTAAAATTCCCACACCGAATGCACTATATGATATGTGTTAAGTAACTACGCTCCCAGCGCGCCACCGTGACTGAGCGAGGCAGTCGTCGAAGTGGAGACGATTCTTTCCGCCAATGGACGTGCGTGCATTAGTTGCAATTTATTGTATATTTTCCCAAATTGTAAAATCATTAAAAGCTATATAGCAGAAGAGTCGTCTCAATTCTAATCTTATAACTAAGATCGGCGTGAACAATATGCATTTAAAGAAATGTTATTATTCAATGTACATATGTAAAAAAAAAAAAAATATCTATGGCGTATGGTCATCTTTGAGTAGGGTAGGCACTATGATCACCCATAGAGCGATCGTGCGAAAGCTACGTTAGAGATCACTAATCACTTAGTGCATCTAAACATATAAACTCACTAGCTCGGAGTCACCTTGTTTACGTAATGGTGTGATAGACGACTAATCAAATTTCCTTCTCACAGATTCGGTAACTGGCCAAAAAGCCTGGTAGTCAATAATATGTCTGGAAAGTATTTCTTCAATCTTTTAAATAAATTTAAGTATTGCTTAAATTTTTTCATCTTGTAGGATAGTGTACAGTAATTTTTTTCCTCATAATTGGTGTGCTATGATCCTTAAAAACATGCACTATGATTCATTTTCTGGACGCAAATTTTCCAAATAATATTAATATTTGCAATCGCAAAGGCACACATCAGGGCAACGGTGGCCGAGAAGAACATTATCGTCCTGGTGTTACTGGATATAAAGCGGCCCTACGATGACGCGTGGTTACCAGCTCTGAGTACTAGCTCGTGGCGTTCTGGAAGAGATTAAACAGCGAAAGAAACTCTCCAGCAATCGCTCTTCTTAACTTGTGAATACAATTGTACGAAGTAAAAAATATTAACAATAATTTAATCCCATGCATGATTAGCGACTAAGCATTGGCGTGACTACATAATCTAAGGCCCGTGGCAAATTTATTTAATTTTAATAAATCACTAAAGTAGTTAACTAGTTAGGTAGTTACCCAATGGCGTTGTTAATATTGTGTGTAGTTTAGTTAAATATCTGATAAATTTAATATTCAAATGCTTAAGTATTACATATGACATTTCATTTAAAAATGTTATTTATTAATAAAACTGTTTTCTCTGAGCGTTCTGTTCCACAAAAGTATAAATAATATTATCAAAATTTAAAGGTCGAGCCTCACAATTTTATATATACAGAATAACCAAACGGATGCGTTCTAAAATTGACACTTTTCTTCTGAATATATTTAAATTTTAACAATTTATTTGAATCTGTGTATGGTCTTTAGTTATGTGTAACTTCAATTTATTTTAAGTAGACACCTAATGCTTGTAAATTTTACTCAATTTTGTTAAAAATATGAAGTTACTCCTGAGCTCGCAGCCCTTAGGGCTTGGGGCTCCGACGCCGCGTTGGGCTGGGGACCGTGGCATTTTGCCAGTTCTACCACTCTATATAGTTACGCCACTGCCGATATATAACCTGCAATTGTATACTGCCCTTTTTTAAGAAGTTCTTGTCTTTTACAACTAATTTAAATTGTTTTAATTCTAGTTTACGTATTACTTGGAGAGTTTTATTATAGAAGCGTACATTTGTCCTTTAAATGATTTATCCATTTTTGTTAGCCTTGTGTGGATCAGAGCAAGATTATTTCTATTACGATTATGAAAATTGTTATTTTTTTAAGCGATAGGGCTACATAACCTATATTTATAAATTAAAATAAATACCTTTATTATTGTTATTAAGATATCATCAAAAACTTCGATAACGTTATGTTAAGATAGTCCTTTCTTCATTTATTTTTAGTTAAATAGTGCTGACAAATGACTGGCCTGTAATTTATGATATCGATAAACATAATAAAATAAGAAAACAAGTGCTACCAAGAGAAAACATATGTAAACAATTATCGATCGTCACTATCATTGTGGTCGGCTAGCACCTCTCAGCAGCCAAATGTACAGCCATAGTTCTCAACACGAAATATATATATGTTCTAGTAGTGTTCCCTGTTGGACAGTATCAAGATTACGTCTTGAAGTACGCGACACGCCCAAGCGTTTCACTATGGCTTGTGTTATTATTATTATTATTATTTTATAGTTACGGTTTATCGTTGTGGCCATAATCTCACCTGATCTTAAGTGACGATAGGGCCCAAGTTGATAGACACGCTAAGCCTGTGGAGGAACTGGCTCTCAAGTGCTGCTGCCGGAACACACCTATTGGTATTTGGCAGCAGGTTTACAACTTGAGGGTGGTAGCTACCCAGGCGGGCATTAGAAAAAGCCCTACCAACCACCATGCTATGGTTTCCTCACGATGTTTTCCTTCACCGAAAAAGCTCAAGCTCATTGTAGGTACTTGGGTTCGAACCCTTGACGCGAAGTCGTGCACACTACCACTGAGCTATCATCGCTTCAAAAATTAGCGACAATGTTATACTTAGTTTATGGTTGCCATGGTTTATCACGCAGCAAATTGTTTCTTATAGTGTTGTTTTTCTTAAAACGAATTTTATAAACTTAATAATGTAAGTTAAGACTGAGTCTAGAAAGGTTCAAAGCAAATAATGTTTAAGCACTTTATACTCGTGTTAAATTCTCAAACTGTATCCAGTTTCGTTATCCAAATGTACATACTTTTTAAAACTTGCGAATAAGAAATGACAAATATGTATGTTTTTTTTAAAGTAGCTTTTTTGAATTGAGCTTGATACACTCAGTTACTTCCTTCTCGTCTTTAAATATTCGTCAGTTCGTTTTTATTTATATATTTTGTAGAAATTAACCATTATTTTAATATGATTCTTAAGAAACCATGCATAGATAACCTGCGTGTTCTTTCGCTAACCAATAGCCATCCGTTTCCTGCTAACAATATAATCACACGACAATGTGATTCAGCTTAAATAGGCATATGTAAAGCCTGTAATAGTAAAAGTAATCCATAACATTCAAAATGTCTTATCCGCCAGTTTCCAGGCTTAAATTTATACGAATTACACCTTTATACGAGCCCACGTGAAGCGAGCCGCAAGGAGAGCTAGTGTGTCATAAAGACATGCGGAGTCGCGCGGCACCGCTTATCTTTTTTGTCAAAAGCTTATTAGGAATACAGCAATCAGCTGGATACGGAGACGTTGTGGAACAATCACTTGATAATATTTTATGTTTGTTTCTTATTGCATTGTTACTCAATATTTATCTAACAATAAAAACACTATTTTTCTTGCTAAGTTTATTATAGTTTAATGTATATATAGGTAAGTATTGAAAATGTATAAATTCATTGAATATGGGAATTGAATGCACAGCCTAATTAGTCCATTAAAAAAATCTTACAATTGGTTGTGTTTTGGTAAATTTAACCGGCAAACCTGCTAGCTAATACAGCTTGCTCCCTATACAGAGACGCTTCTGGTTCTGGGTTAGCAACAGGCGTTGCTGAAGCTAAGGCCATCAGGAGCCACACTGCCACCAAAACGTACTTTAACTGAAATGGAAAACACAAAATTATAATTTTGTAACTATCATGGCTATCGTACAACACATTTCGTTTCTCAGTGAATGGACCACCGTGATGAAGCATGAATAACTTTTGTCCTGCTGCTTATATATCTAAATATACAATTTGGAAGTCCAAAATAGTAATTCCCTTGGAAATTGGCAAATCCCATTGTGTATCTTCGGCTTATTATCGCTTAACATCTGGTGAAATTATAATGAAATCACTGGCCTATACTGAATTAGAAAAACTAGGGACATTAAATCTCTTTTAATAAAGGGACAAATATTTTAATTAGGTAGTTTTTCATTTTTACTAATATAAACATAATTTTGGATTTTAAAAGTCAATTTTATATATTTTCTTTCACATATGACACATCTCAATAAGACAAGATAATTTTCTGGGAGATTTCAGTGATTTATTTATTTACACGCTGTACAAGTTAATAGAACAAAAAAAAAAGATATTTTATATATATAAGTGAGTTACTTAAAGGCACTCTTCATATTATTCTAAATCCAGACACAAAGTTATTTAATGAGATATTAAAGTCAGAAGAAATCCCAGAATAATGGAAAAAATCAACTATAATTCTGCTTCAAAAAAAGGCGAAAAAGACCAAATAAATAACTACCGGCCTATTAGTTTATTGAGCAATACTTATAAATTATTTAATAAATTACTGCTCGGACGTATTACAAAACTACTCGAAGAAAACCAACCACCAGAACATTTCCGCAAACATTTCTCTACTACGGATAAAATATTAGTGATAAAACAAATAGTAGAAATATGTAAAGAATATGGGAAACAATATCACATAGTTTTTATTTACTACAACAAGACCTTTGATTCACTGAAACACAATGAAATATGGAGAGCACTTTGTAACCAAGGGGTTGCAAACAAATATATAAGAATTATCAAAAATGTATATAACAGTAGTAAAACTAACATACAACTGGAGAGAACAGGAGAAGAATTTTATGTATAGAGGAGTTCGCCAAGAGGATCTTCTGTCATCAAAGATCTTTTCAGAAGTTCTCGAAAACGTAATGAGACAACTAAACTGGAATAGGTATGGCTTACATATTAATGGTAGACGATTAAATCATTTGAGATTCGCAGATGATATTGTTCTTTAAGCAGAAAACCATGCAACTTTACAAATAATTATATTAGAATTGAGTCAGTTGCTTTCACCATTGGATTAAACAGATAAGTAAATTGAAAAAAGTATACATAACTCTTGGAAAAAGTATTGGTCACTTAATGAAATTATGAAATCTAAAGAAATGCCAATAGGAATAAAATTTAAAGTATTTAATATACGTGTTATACCCATAACGACTTATGGGTGCCAAACTTAGGCGTTAAAACAAAAAAATTATAAAAAATTTGAAGTTTGCCAAAATAATATAGAAAGGGAAATATTAAAAACAAAATTAAAAAACAAGATAAAAATAACTACAATGAAATGGATATCTAAAACAAAATGAATATCGTAAAAATAATATATAAAAAAACAACAAAAATTGCGTTGGACATGTCATATACTAAGACAAAACATAGAAAATTGACTAAAGAAATTAGGGATTGGTATCCCAGAGATGGGAAAAGGAATAAAGGTAGGCCACATTGTAGATAGATAGACGATATAAAGACAATAGCTAGCGGAACGTGGGTGAGAGCTGCAAAAGACAGAAATATGTGGAATTCCCTGGAAGAGGCCTACGTCAAAAGACGATTCGAAGCAGTTGCCGATGTTATGAATATACAATAAATTTTGTAATAGATATAAGAAAAATCGTTTCACCAATAAAAGCTATTATTATTATTATTATCCTTACTATGAAATAAAACAATAAAATAAAATAAAGTATAATTACTTACAATGGTCATTTTTGTAGATCACGTAGAAAATAGTGCTTGAAATAACACCCAATGTCCGTATATTTATACATTTTCTTAAGCGTTAAGGAAACAAATATTTGATAATTAATTTGCAATTAACGGAATAAAAATTATTATATTTTATTTTATACGCAACGGGCCGTGCAAAAGTTTGTTTTTAATCTTATAAAAAACCAACTAGTTTCAGCGGCTCCACCCACTTAATATTACTAACATACATAATTAACAAAAACGAATATTCGCTCAGAAGTCATATTCGGCTTTATCATATTGACGATTTTACGAAGTTCTTGTCAAGCTGGGAAACAAAAAATCCAATTCTTTATTGATAAGACTAAAGTTCCTCAATACAATACAAGTAAAAATAGCGAATCGGTTGACAAACAGAGCAGGTAAAAATATACTGAACTTAGCCTTAGCTTGTTTATATATTAATTAAAAAGAATAAAATCAATTTTGTATCGCCTTTGTATATACTAATAAGATTTTAATTAGAATGTAGATATTTTCACTATATACCACATTTAACTATTATACTGCACTAACGCCACTGTAGTCATTTATGTACACTTATGCTTTTTGTTGGAGACTTCTTCAGTTAATAAATCCTATGTAATGCTTAATACTGTAATATTCTTGAATTCGTAAGTATAGTCCTTGATATATTCAATTATGGTAAAGATGGTAGTAATATTTAGATACCAGCGAAACGTTATGGAATTAAAAATGAAATTTGCATACATTTGCATTGATGCACGCCACCTATTTATTGATCTTGAGTAGGTATTTATATAAATCTTTGTCACTCTGTTCGAAAACACTGATAGCTATATACCCATTAGCCTCCTTAACACGATAGGTAAAGTATACGAAAGACTCCCTTTGACTAGGCTCCATAATATCATCTCCGGAAATTAAAAAAAACGAATAAACACATTGGTTTGCGAGCCAAGCGCAATATATATTCTTCGCCTCACCGAGCACATTACACTCTATAACTATAACTACACCATATCACAACTTTACTCTATATATATTGATACACTCAATCAGGTCGGAATTACTGACGTCTTAGTTCACTTATTCCATTTCATTCGATTATCTAATCGCTTGATCAGCAACCCCAGTATCTTCATAGGGATTTACAAATCCCTCAACAGAAGCTTACAAATGCTTAATAAGGAACTCAATCAAGCGAGCGAAGCCGGTAGAACTAGTTAGTCTTTTATATAATTACAAACCAAAACATTCGCACGGTTCGTTGTGTATTCAAATATTTTTAATGATTAATTTTGATAGTTTAAGTGCAAATTAATTCTAAAAAAGATTTTTCTTTTACCTTGAGCAAAACACGGATATGTATATATACCCAGGTGTTTGGCATCATTACAAGCACTACTCTACGTGATCTGCAAATATGGACTGTGTGAGAAAAGATATCTTTGCTATTATATTTTTATTTATTATTTCTTGAAACGTTTCGATATATATAGGCAAATCTGTTGTTGTTTTGTTCACTGAATAAAACTCAAGAGATCTTTTTTTTATGCAGTACCTGCTTTGTAACAACATCATGGCTACTATCATATAATCAAGACGGAAGCTTGTAATAAGCTACTTTATAATTTTTCTTTTCTTGTATTGTTCTATTACTTTGTAAACTTTTCTAAATATTCTACTACGTAGTTTACCCTTTAACATGTTTTCCTCTGCTACTCTTCGCATCAGCTGTCATCTCAGTATTCCTACTTTTTTTAAATACGTGATTCCGTACAACTCTTTCATATCTCTTTGGTATTTATGTACTCGTATATCCATCTACCTTTATATTCAACATTTTAGTCACTTGGTTTTCATTTCTCTCTACTACATGTCTACACCACGGTATTCTACTACTCCTCACTCTCTCTATTCCGGGTGTTAATTTCAAGGTTCCTTGAATTCGTAATTCAGTCAAGTTACCCCACACATTCATCTTAACATTTGCATTTCTGTAAAGTGTAATCTTTATATATATATATAACTTCTTTAGATTATTGGCTTATACCACTGCACTGCAGTGCAGAGCACTGTGACTGCACCAAATCGGATAATTTTATTTTGATTGCGTTCGTTATTGTCAGGCGATGGTTTGTATAAAAGAAAAAAAATCGAACATATTTTTTGTAATCTTATAATATGAAAAGTCAGTGAATTAACGAGACAGAAGAATGCGAGGAATCTATTTAAGAAAATTGCGAAGAAAATTATATAATTTCAGAAGACCTATAAATATTAAAAACAAAATAAATACAAATTAATTACTTATAAAATAAATTATAATTGAACATTTTACAAAATTACGTTACATTTCGCAATTGTCACGTACTTTCATTCTAACTTCGTGTTTTAAATTTCACGAGTAAACGAATTATTTTTATTATTACAAATGCGCGACGAGCCACCTCATGTTTTAACCGAGCTGATGAGTAGCACGCAACTGATATTGAGAAAAGTCGTATTGACATATTGACATTGACATAGAGTGCTGTATTGCGTTCGAGAGTTACTGATAATAAAATGAGTTCGGATTGTGTTGTGCAAGTGGAAAAGGATAATATCACAATTGGTCCCACTATCAGATCTATTACGCTTATTAATTATTAGATGGGAAGTGATTCTAACCATTTCTTGGGCAACATTAAAAAATAAATCAGTTGTATCCAAACGATGTCGTATAGCGCAACGTATAATATACAGAACAATTTCATGACAAGGTAAATAATGGTTACAATTCAGAAAGTACGAGTAATGGGGGCGGAGAAAAATAAAATTGTTGATCTCAATGCGATTAATCAGATTTTTTAAAGGTCAGTTATTATTCTTAAAATCAGTCGACACAGTTATCCACCAGTATGACTTAGTGAACTATTCCACAGAATTTTTTAATTAACTTGCATTGCCTGGACTATCACCTCACAATTTGCTAATAAAAGTAGATTTTATTAGATGTACTCTGTTGAACGGTAAAAACGTAGTCTTAAACATGTGCACAATAATAACTCATTCTGTTTGGTCGACTGTAACGGTTTCAAGCAATATCCGAAAAAACGGATTCCATACACTATCACAATTAAACATGGGTACCCAATGTAGACGATCAGTTGCAGTCAGTAGTAGTGAAGTAAAATACAAGATGCTCAATACTAAACAATAGTTGGATTGTGCCGTACTCTCCAATATAGTCCAAGGCTTATGGGAGTCACAACAATGTGGAATACGTCGTCAAGTCAATAAAGAAAAATGCAAATAAGTAAACAAAGGCATTTTACTTATTTTCGCTGCAACAAATGCAAATGCCGAAGTGTCTCAGTATCAACCAACCTTACTAACACGACAATGCAATGTAACGAGACTGTCTGTAAAAAAGTCTAATGAATAACGTCAAACAAGCAACGATTAAGGAAAAATATATAAGAGTGGTTGTCTTAATTTCGTGTATACAGATGATTCCAAAGGATTGGAGGATTGGATTTTAAACGACTAAAATTATGCGAGCGACTGTATATTGCGTAGAGAATTAACAAATAACAAAACCAGTCGTTGGAAGTTTGTGTATTCAACTTGGAGTTTTCCAGATTCATGAACGGACAAATTAATAACGTGTGTTCGCGCGTCGTATAAAAAAATTTATATTTACCTACCACAAAAAGAAACAAAAAACGTAGTATATCAATAAACATCATATTAACTATATTTAAATTTCATATAATTAAAAGACATTTAAATAATTGGAGATATAAACAAGTTGTATTAAATAACCAAAAGAAATGAAAAACGGAAACGACATTAAAAATAGCCAGTTCTATTGATGTTAACGAACTGAAATTGGAAGATTGATTGGGATTGATTATAGAAAATCAAAATGTAATAAAAATATATACAAATCGGTCAAACCGTTTGTGAGTATTAGCGAGAATATAGAACATCGAATGTAGGTGATACGAAGTTCACCGGGTCTGCTAATAAATTATAATCTTTACCTTTTTGGACAAACATATTAAGCTAGTATAAGTAAGTATTAGGTATATCAAACTGCCTTAGATCAAAATCGTATTTATATTTATTAACTAGAAATATAACTAGTTAAAAGGGATTTGTGTCTCTGTTTCTTTTCAATTAATATAAGTCAGTGGTTTGTTACAAGCTTACTTACGGACCTAGACAAGTTATGTTGTTCTACATTCGTTTGCGTTTTGAGAAAACAAAAAATATTTGGGGTGATATTTTAATCATTAAATCAAGTACATATCTCAACAATAAATCCCATCGTCAGACCGTATTTAAAACATGATGTCTTATCATTATAATGTTTTGAAAGTAATTGAATTATAAAGTTTTTAACACTCTCTAATCACGAAATTTAGTGTTGTGATATGTAGTCAATTTAATGTCTAGAATGTCATCCTATGTATTTTTTTATTTGCTCTTTACACAAATAATTGTAGAGACAACCTGGCTTGGTGAGCTGGTATTAAGCGACGGGGTAGACGAAGACACAATGGGAATCGCCAATTTCCACGGTAATGCCGATTTTCAAGTTGAGCTCTAGCTTTGCAAGCATCAGGACATAATTTTTAAACATTCTATATATTGTGTTATTAAAGTGTTCTCTTCACCGAGAATCGACATTTATTCTACGATTCCATGATAGTTATAAGACTATAATTTTGTAGTTCCGGTTTCAGTTAAAGTACGTTTTGGTGGCTGTGTGGCTCCTGCTGGCTTTAGCTTCAGCAACGCCTGTTGCTAACGCAGAACCAGAAGCCTTGGCTTCTCAAGAGTCCGTGTTTCCGGGGCTCAGTGTGGGTGCATTAAAAAGCTTAGCCGGTTAAATAGACCAAAATACACTCGGTTGTAAAAGTTTTTGTATCTTTATTAATTAATGTTCAATATTCTGTAGTAAAATGTATTTTTTTCATTTTTAGAATTTTATTAATTTTCTCTTGTTTACAATATTTATTTTTTTGCACTAGTAGGGGTGTTAATTTCAGACAGCGCCTTCGTTCATATTTTAATCCAGCCTATAATAGCCTTTTGATATCAAAACCCGTTTGACATGGTGCTTGAACTTACTGGTCTGCAATTCAGTAATGTGCTTTGTGACGGTGTTGTATAACCTAACAGTATTACCTAAAAAACTGTTACTGGTCTTATTGAGTCTAAAATAAGGGTGACCAGTTTGTAACGATTTCTAATATTCAAACCCTGCCAGTCTTTCAAGAAATCTAGTGTTTTTTTATTTTTGTGGCATTCATTAAATGATTAAGAATGCATTGGGAGAGCAGCGTAAAGATACCGAATTCTGAAATCAGAGTCTATAATGATTCGCGAGGTCCCATATTGTAAATGGATCAAACTGCTCGTTTTCGTAAAAGAAATACGGTATCTACCTTAGCTACTGTCTCCAAAATATATAGTAGCAAATACCATGGGACATTAAGCTATGTACGTAAACGTAGTGGACTTATTTGTAGCTTTACAAATTAGTCTGCGACGCCGCATGCCTAAGTTTCATATCTCAGCCAAAAAGATGGTGCTTGTGTTAAATGTAAAATAAATTTTTCAAAATTATATTTGGATATAGGTTTCACATATACTTTACAAAATCTTATAATACAGATTATTAAAATATTTTAGTGGAAAGTTCATAGAGATACTGTTTATTTTTATAGCATGTTAATTATCCGGCAAATGTGATAAACTGATTATTATTATTGAAATATTTAAAGGCAGGAGATCTGACAAACATTGTTTTACTTCATCGTTTGTTTTCAATTCGAGCATATCTTGCCATATATTAGCAAATTTTAGAGCGTAGAGATTTTATACATACAAGCACCTATTATTCTGTATTCATTTAAATTTGAATTAAAGCGTATATTTTTTTGTCATATTGACTGATATAGACCATAAAAATCCCCTGTTAAATTTCATATTTATATTATATCAATAATATTATATCAATAATATTATATCAATTATGTTATATCAATAATATATATCAATAATATTATCAAAGTTTAAAGGTCGGGCTTCAGAATTTTATATATACAGAATAACCAAACGGATGCGATCTAAAATTGACACTTTTCTTATGAATATATTTAAATTTTAACAATTTATTTGAATCTGTGTATGGTCTTTAGTTATTTGTAACTTCAATTTATTTTAAGTAGACTTAATGCTTGTAACTTTTACTCAATAATGTTAAAAATATGAAGTCACTCCTGAGCTCGCGGCCCCTCGGGCTTGGGGCTCCGACGCCGCGTTGGGCTGAGGGCCGTGGCATTTTGCCAGTTCTACCACCCTATATAGTTACGCCGCTGCCGATATATATCCTGCAATTTTTTTTTTTCGACCTGACGTACGCTGTTAGCCCCAAGGGCTTTGACAGCTTCACCGAACTTTTGGGGGCGAGTGCTGAGGGCACTCAGCCACGAGGCAGCAGGCACAAGGGTGCCAGGACGGCCGAACCTCGGCTAGGGCTGCTGCCGGTAAATGAAAAAAGATTCATGATCCTGACTAACCAACAGGTTCTTTATTACTAAATTAGTGATACTAACTACGACCTTATCAGGTAAGCAGCTCAAGGGCCGCGAGGGTAGTCCCTTACAGAACCATGTACTTAACGTGTGAGTGTGCACGAATGGTATGTGGTGTGATGGTGTAATCTCAGTGATGTAGAGTGTCACTGTATCGCGCGAGCAGAGTCACTCGAGGGCTCCTGTCCGGAGGATCGAACCTAGACTCAGGCGTCTGCGGCAGGAGGCCACGGCGGGTGTGCGGGAGCGAAATTATCTGCTCGGCCTCGGCGGCGAGGACGTTGGTTACGCGGACGTGTGCGCGGACACGTGCGATTGGTGGAGACGGCAGGGAGAAGCGCGTTTAATCTCGTTATTTTATCGACGGCGTCGGAGAAGCAATTACGTGGCCGGCGAGCAAAGCCTTTGGCATGCGAATTTGAAGTGTAGCTAACTGCGTGTACTATTTTGGGGTTAGGATGAAGTTCGGCACTTGCAAAAAATTTCTTTGTAATATCTTTAGTATATGCATACATGGACGGAAGGTCCATATCTTTATGGAGATCTACATTATGGACGTAAAACGGGGCTTGGACAGCTATGCGCATGAATCTGTTTTGCAATGCTTGTAGTTTGCGAAGGGTGGTGCGTGAAGCGTGAGCGAATACGGGGCAGCTGTAAGTAAGTATCGGACGGATGCATACTTTGTATATTGTGAACTTATATCTGAGTGCCATTTTGCTCTTAGAGGAGGTGAGATTGCGTAGCAGAACCATAGCCGTGGAGGCTTTTTTCTGAACGTAATCTATATGTTTGTTGAAGGTTAGGCGCCTATCTAAAACTACACCAAGATATTTAGTTTCATTAGCCCAGGGGAAATTGACATCGAAAAGGTGTACTGTCTATTTTATATCTCTCCTCGCGTAAGGATCGAACATGATAGCCGCACTTTTTTCTGGGTTGATTCCTATGCGCCATTTGAGGCACCAGGAACCAAACATAGAGACGGCTCTTTGGATGCAGTGGTATACGTGAATCCTATTCCTGCCCGAGCTGAAGATGACTGTGTCGTCTGCGTAGGAGCCTACTGCGACGTCGGGGAATTCGGGGATATCGCTAACGAACAAGTTGGACAGGCATAACCTGCAATTGTATACTGCCCTTTTTTAAGAAATTCTTGTTTTTTACAATTATTTTAAATTGTTTTAATTCTAGTTTACGTATTACTTGGAGAGTTTTATTATAGAAGCTTACATTTGTCCTTTAAATGATTTATCCATTTTTGTTAGCCTTGTGTAGATTAGAGCAAGATTATTTCTATTACGATTATGAAAATTGATATTTCTTTAAACGATAGGGCTACATAACCTACATTTACAAATTAAAATAAATACCTTTATTATTGTTATTAATATATCATCAAAAACTTCGATAACGTTATGTTATGATAGTCCTTTCTTCATTTATTTTTAGTTAATTAGTGCTCACAAATGACTGGCCTGTAATTTATGATATTGATAAACATAATAAAATAAGAAAACAAGGGCGACCAAGAGAAAACATATTTAAACAATTATCGATCGTCACTATCAATGTGGTCGGCTACCGCCTCTCCTCAGCCGAATGTACAGCCATAGTTCAGCCACAGAAATATGTATAGGTTCAAGTAGTGTTCCCTGTTGGACAGTATCAAGATTACGTCTTGAAGTTCGCGACACGTCCAAACGTTTCACTATCGCTTGTGTTATACTTAGTTTATAGTTGCCATGGTTTATCACGCAGCAAATTGTT
Source organism: Actias luna (assembly GCA_039707435.1). Classification (NCBI taxonomy): domain Eukaryota; kingdom Metazoa; phylum Arthropoda; class Insecta; order Lepidoptera; family Saturniidae; genus Actias; species Actias luna. Next base: position 5,258,381 of record JAZHAC010000006.1, on the reverse strand, counting down.
TCTTATAGTGTTCTTTTTCTTAAAACGAATTTTATAAACTTAATAATGTAAGTTAAGACTGAGTCTAGAAAGGTTCAAAGCAAATAATGTTTAAGCACTTTATACTCGTGTTAAATTCTCAAACTGTATCCAGTTTCGTTATCCAAATGTACATACTTTTTAAAACTTGCGAATAGGAAATGACAAAAATATATGTTTCTTTTAAAGTAGCTTTTTTGAATTGCGCTTGGTACACTCAGTTACTTCCTTCTTGTCTTTAAATATTCGTCAGTTCGTTTTTATTTATATATTTTGTAGAAATTAACCGTTATTTTAATATGATTCTTAAGAAACCAGGCATAGATAACCTGCGTATTGTTTCGCAAACCAATAGCCATCCGTTTCCTGCTAACAATATTATCACACGACAATGTGATTCAGCTTAAATAGGCATATGTAAAGTCTGTAGTAGTAAAAGTAATACATAACATTCCAAATGTCTTATCCACCGGTTTCCAGGCTTAAACTCATACGAATCACACCTTTATACAAGCCCACGTGAAGCGAGCCGCAAGGAGAGCTAGTGTATCATAAATACATGCGGAGTTGCGCAGCACCGCTAATCTTTTTTGTCAAAAGCTTATTAAGAATATAGCAATCAGCTGGATAAGGAGACGTTGTTGGACAACCACTTGATAATATTTTATGTTTGTTTCTTATTGCATTGTTACTCCACATTTATGTAAAAAAAACACTCCCTTTTCTTGCTAAACTTATTATAGATTAATGCACATTTATTAATATAGATGGTAAGTACTAAATATGTATTATTTCATTGCAGAATGCATCGCCTTTTTTTTACGTGGAGAAGTACATTTATGTATCCCCTCCCAGCCCGGGGGGACTGAGTTAGTCCATTGAAAATAAATCTTACATTCGATTGTATTTTGGTCTATTTAACCGGCTAACATAACTAATGCAGCTTTACTGAGCTCCGGAAACACAGACTCTTGAGAAACCAAGGCTTCTGACTCTGGGTTAGCAACAGGCGTTGCCGAAGCTAAGGCCAGCAGGAGCCACACTGCCACCAAAATGTATTTTAACTGAAATGGAAAACACAAAATTATAATTTTGTAACTATCATGGCTATCGTGTAGTACATTTCGTTTCTCGGTGAAGGGACCACCGCGATGAAGCATGAATAAGTTTTGACCTGGTGCTTGCATATCTACGTCTATAATTTTAAAGTTGAAAATTTGCAATTCCCATTCTGTATTTTCGGATTATTATCGTTTAACATCTGTTGAAATTATAATGAAATCACTGGCCTATACTGAATTATGAAAAACTAGGAACATTAAATCTCTTTTAATAAAGGGACAAATATTTTAATTAGGTAGTTTTCCATTTTTACTAATATAAACATAATTTTGAATTTTAAAAGTCAATTTTATATATTTTCTGTCACATATGACACATGTCAATAAGACAAGATAATTTTCTGGGAGATTTCAGTGATTTATTTATTTACACGCTGTACAAGTTAATAGAACAAAAAAAAGAAGATATTTAATATATAAACTTTATTTTAAGTGATAATTTCTTTAAGTATTCTCTATTATCAATCGGGCTATTAGAAAAAAATCCTTCAGATATTCTCTTATATTACCATATTAAACAAAACCATGAGTAAGGTATACAATAGTACCCAAATGTTTTTGGAACTGAATTGTTACAAAAATACGGACGGATGTATACGGACTCCACGTCAATGGACGTGAGTTCGAATCCCTATCTCAAATTCGGTGAAGAAAAACATCGTGATGAAATTATAGCATGGTGGCAGGGCTTGTTGTAACGCCTATCTGGCTAACTACCACCTTTTATATTTTTATTTAAGCGGTGTTCAAAATCTTTTTCTTTATGGATTTTCTCATCGCAAATTGTAAACGCATTGATCGGGTTCAGATCAAAGTGAAAGGAGCGTGTGACAATACTCACCGGGTGATGAGCATCCGACACTACTCAGTAAAATGCACCACGGTGGTACTTCTAACTCCCGTGTTGTCAGAGACCAATGACACCGCCTGCACTTGTTCTAATCTCTAGCGGTAGTGGCCATTCGGACCTGCAGTGCTTCCGTCGTCTACGTAACCGGGCTTATACGGCAAACCCCACAAAGCTACGAAGGAACTTTACACACGCTAGTCGCATACAAACCCCAAAAACCTATGCAATACTCCAATTGTGAAGGGCTGCCATTAGAAAACTACCCTTCCACGAGTTGCAAATATGCCGTCAAATATTTACAAGTTTGCTGCGGCAGTTGCACTTGAGAGTCAGTGAAAGTGAAGGCACTTAAAATCATGTGACATTGCGGCCATAAAAAATATATAATTCTGAAGTTTTATTGTGTTAATCACACAACAACAGCTTTGCTCTTATTTTTTATATTATAATTGTGATACAAAATAAGTTTTAAATGTAAATATATATATATATGTAAAATTTACCAACATGTATTATAAAAGAAATGCAATAATGAATCGGAAAGTATACGAGAATTTCTACATAGAGAAGTAGAAATGACTATTTTAACTCAAAAAGATAATAAAACACCTGGTAATGACAACATTACAAATGAGTTACTGAAAGGCACTCTTTCTATTATTTTACATCCACGTACAAATTTGTTTAATGAGATATTAAAGTCAGAAGAAATCCCAGAACGATGGAAAAAATCAACTATAATGCTGCTTCATAAAAAAGGTGATAAAAACCAAATAATAACTACCGGCCTATTAGTTTAATGACCAATACATATAAATTATTTTCTAAATTAGTGCTCGGATGTATGACAAAACTACTCGAATAAAACCAACCACCAGAGCAAGCAGGTTTCCCCAAATATTTCTCTAATACGGGTCATATATTATTAATAAAACGACTAGTAGAAAAATGTAAAGAATATGGGATACAATATCACATAGCTTTGATTGACTGCAACAAGGACTTCGATTCATTGAAACACAATGAAATATGGAGAGCACATTGTAACCAAGGCGTTCCAAACAAATATATAAGAATTATCAATAATGTATATAACAGTAGCAAAACTAAAATACAACTGGAGAGAACAGGAGAAGAATTTTATGAAAAGAGGAGTTCGCCAAGGGGATCCTCTGTCATCAAAGATCTTTTCAGAAGTGCTCGAAAACGTAATGAGACAACTAAACTGGAATAGTTATGGCTTAAATATAAATGGTAGACGCTTAAATCATTTGAGATTCGCAGATGATATTGTTCTTTTAGCAGAAAACCCTGCAAATTTACAAATAATTATATTAGAATTAGATAACGAAAGTAAAAAAGTTGGTCTTAGTATGAATACAACTAAAACAAAGATTATGACAAACAGTCCACAACATTTATCACTAGAACAAATTAAATTAAAGGGTAATATTATAGAGCATTTCGATGAATATGTTTACCTGAGTCAATTGATTTCACCATTGGATCAAACATATAAGTAAATAGAAAGAAGAATGAACAACTCTTGAAAAAAGTATTGATCACTTAATGAAATTATAAAATCTAAAGTATTTAATATACGTATTAAAACCCATAACGAATTATGGATGCCCAACTTGAGCATTAACACAAAAAATTATAAAAAAATCGAAGTTTGCCAAAATAATATGGAAAGGGAAATATTAAAAACAAAATTAAAAGACAAGATAAAAATAATTACAATGAAACGAATATCTAAAACAAAATGAATTTCGCAAAAATATTATATCAAAATACAACAAAAATGGCGTTGGACATGTCATATGCTAAGACAAAACATAAAAAAATGGACTAAAGAAATTATGGTTTGGTATACCAGAGATGGGAAAAGGAAAAAAGGTAGACCACATTCTCGATAGATAGACGATATAAAGACAATAGCTAGCGGAACGTGGGTGAGAGATGCAAAAGACAGAAATATGTGGAAATCCCTAGAAGAGGCCTACGTCAAAAGACGAGACGAAGCGGTTGCCGATGTTATGAATATACAATAAAATTTGTAATAGATATAAGAAAAATCGTTTCGCCAATAAAAGCTATTATTATTATTATTATCCTTACTATGAAATAAAACAATAAAATAAAATAAAGTATAATTACTTACAATGGTCATTTTTGTAGATCACGTAGAAAATAGTGCTTGAAATAACACCCAATGTCCGTATATTTATACGTTTTCTTAGGTGTTAAGGGAACAATTATTTTAGAATTAATTTGCAATTAACGGAATAAAAAATTATTATTTTTTATTTTATACGCAACGGGCCGTGCAAAAGATTGTTTTTAATCTTATAAAAAACCAACTAGTTTCAGCGGCTCCACCCACTTAATATTACTATCGACAGAGTTTCTTATTATTTATTTACTTACTAACATGCATAATTAAAAAAAAACTAATATTCGCTCAGAAGTCAAAATTCGGCTATATCATATTGACGATTTTAGGAAGTTCTTATCAAGCTGGGAAACAAAAATTCCAATTCTTTATTGATAACACTAAAGTTCCTCAATAGAAGTAATAAAATACACTCAATAAAAAAAAGCGAATCGGTTGACAAACAGAGGAGGTAAAAATATACTCAACTGTTCTGTCTTGGCTTGTTTATACATTAATTAAACAGAATAAAATCAATTTTGTATAGCATTTGATAAGATACTAATAAGATTTTAATAAGAATGTAGATATTTTCACCACATACAACATTTAACTATTATACTGCATTAACGCCACTGTAGTCATTTATGTACACTTACGCTTTTTGTTGGAGACTTCTTCAGTTAATAAATCATATGTAATGTTTAATACTTTAATTTTCTTGAATTCGTAAATATAGACCTTGATATATACAATTATGGTAAAGATGGTAGTAATATTTAGATACCAGCGAAACGTTATGGAATTAAAAACAAAATATGCATACATTTGCATTGATGCACGCCACCTATTTATTGATCTTGAGTAGGTATTTATATAAATCTTTGTCACTCAGTTCGAAAACACTGATAGCTATAGACCCATTAGCCTCCTTAACACGATAGGTAAAGTATACGAAAGACTCCTTTTGAGTAGACTCCATAATATCATCTCCGTAAAAAAAAACGAATAAACACATTGGCTTGCGAGCCCAGCACAATATATATTCTTCGCCTCACCGAGCACATTACACTCTATAACTATAACTACACTATAACACAACTTTACTCTATATATATTGATACACTTAATCAGGTCGGAATTACTGACATCTTAGTTCACTTATTCGTTTCGATTCGATTATCTAATCGCTTGATCAGCAACCTCAGTATCTTCATAGGGATTTACAAATTCCTCAACAGAAGTTTACAAACGCTTAATAAGGAACTCAATCAAGCGAGCAAAGCCGGTAGAACTAGTTAGTCTTTTATATAATTACAAACCAAAACATTCGCACGGTTCGTTGCGTATTCAAATATTTTTAATGATTAATTTTGATACTTTAAGTGTAATTTAATTCTAAATAAAGATTTTATCTTTACCTTGAGCAAAACCCAAATATGTATATATACCCTGGTGTTTGGTATCATTTCAAGCACTACTGTACGTGATCTGCAAATATGGACTGTGTAAGAAAACATATTTTTGCTATTATATTTTTATTTATTATTACTTGAAACCTTTTGATATATATAGAAAAATCTTTTGTTGTTTTGTTCACTGAATAAAATTCAAGAAATCTTTTTTTCTTATGCAGTGCCTGCTTTGTAACAATATCATGGCTGCTATCATATAGTCAAGACGGAAGCTTGTAATAAGCTACTTTGTAATTGTTCTTTTCTTGTATTGTTCTATTACTTTGTAAACTTTTCTAAATATTCTACTACTTCGTTTACCCTTTAACATGTTTTCCTCTGCTACTCTTTGCATCAGCTGTCATCTTAGTATTCCTACTTTTTTTTAAATACGTGATTCCGTACAACTCATTCATATCTCTTTGGTATTTATGTACTCGTATATCCATCTACCTTTATACTTAACATTTTAGTCATGTGGCTTTCATTTCTCTCTATTACATACCTACACCACGGTATTCTACTACTAGTCACTCTCTCTATCCCGGGTGGTAGTTTCAAGGTTCCTCGTATTTGTAATTCATTCAAGTTACTCCACACATCTATCTTAACATTTGCATTTCTGTCACGTGTAATCGTTTTATCTATAGCTTCTTTGGATTATTGGTCATGACAGGTGGTTGGTGGTATGACAGGTTTCATAATAATATTATAAACTTACCCTAATATTCACAGGCCTTCCTAAACAATATCTTATAAATATAAAAATGAATCTCTATTCCCTTTGGTCATAGCATCACGCGTGAACGGAGTGAACAATTGCACTAATTCTTTTTTTGTAGTGTTAATTATTGCTAGGAGAAGGTTCAGTAGGTACAGTATTATAACCTCATAATATGAAAAGTCAGTGAATTAATGAGACAAAAGAATGCGAGGAATTTATTTAGGAAAATTGCGAAGACAATTATATAATTGCAGAAAACCTAAAAAATATTAAAAACAAAATAAATACAAATTAATTACTTATAAAATAAATTATAATTGAACATTTTACAAAATGACGTTACATTTCGCAATTGTCACTTACTATCATTCTAAACGAAGTTCTAAACTTCACGAGTAAACGAATTACTTTTATTATTGCAAATGCGCGACGAGCCACCTCACGTTTTAATTGAGCTGATGATTAGCACGCAACAGTTATTGAGCATAGTCGTATTGACGTCTCTGTATTGCGTTCGAGAATTACTGATAATAAAATGAGTTCGGATTGTGTTGTGCAGGTGGAAAAGTAAAATATCACAATTGGTCCCAATACCAGATCTATTACGCTTATTAATTTATGTGATGGGAAGTGATTCTAACCATTTCTCGGGCAACATTAAAAAATAAATCAGTTGTATCAAAACGATGTCGTATAGCGCAACGTATAATATAAAGAACAATTTTATGACAAGGTAAATAATGGTTACAATTCAGATAGTACGAGTAATGGGGGCGGAGAAAAATAAAATTGTTGATCTCGATGCGACTAATCAGATTTTTTTGGAGGTCAGTTATTATTCTTAAATTCAGTCGACACAGTTATCCACCAGAATGACGTAGTGAACTATTCCACAGGATTTTTAAATTAACTGACATTTCCTGGACTACCACCTCACGATTTGCTAATAAAAGTAGATTTTATTAGATATACTCTGTTGAATGGTAAAAACGTAGTCTTCAACATGTGCACAATAATAACTCATTCTGTTTGGTCGACTGTAACGGTTTCAAGCAATATCCGAAAAAACGGATTCCATACACTATCACAATTAAACATGGGTACCCAATGTAGACGATCAGTTGCAGTCAGTAGTAGTGAAGTAAAATACAAGATGCTCATGTAAACAATAGTTGGATTGTGCCGTACTCTCCAATATAGTCCAAGGCTTATGGGAGTCACAACAATGTGGAATACGTCGTCAAGTCAATAAAGAAAAATGCAAATAAGTAAACAAAGGCATTTTACTTATTTTCGCTGCAACAAATGCAAATGCCGAAGTGTCTCAGTATCAACCAACCTTACTAACACGACAATGCAATGTAACGAGACTGTCTGTAAAAAAGTCTAATGAATAACGTCAAACAAGCAACGATTAAGGAAAAATATATAAGAGTGGTTGTCTTAATTTCGTGTATACAGATGATTCCAAAGGATTGGAGGATTGGATTTTAAACGACTAAAATTATGCGAGCGACTGTATATTGCGTAGAGAATTAACAAATAACAAAACCAGTCGTTGGAAGTTTGTGTATTCAACTTGGAGTTTTCCAGATTCATGAACGGCCAAATTAATAACGTGTGTTCGCGCGTCGTATAAAAAAATTTATATTTACCTACCACAAAAAGAAACAAAAAACGTAGTATATCAATAAACATCATATTAACTATATTTAAATTTCATATAATTAAAGACATTTAAATAATTGGAGTTATAAACAAGTTTTATTAAATAACCAAAAGAAATGAAAAACGGAAACGACATTAAAAATAGCCAGTTCTATTGATGTTAACGAACTGAAGTTGGAAGATTGATTGGGATTGATTATAGAAAATCAAAATGTAATAAAAATATATACAAATCGGTCAAACCGTTTGTGAGTATTAGCGAGAATATAGAACATCGAATGTAGGTGATACGAAGTTCACCGGGTCTGCTAATAAATTATAATCTTTACCTTTTTGGACAAACATATTAAGCTAGTATAAGTAAGTATTAGGTATATCAAACTGCCTTAGATCAAAATCGTATTTATATTTATTAACTAGAAATATAACTAGTTAAAAGGGATTTGTGTCTCTGTTTCTTTTCAATTAATATAAGTCAGTGGTTTGTTACAAGCTTACTTACGGACCTAGACAAGTTATGTTGTTCTACATTCGTTTGCGTTTTGAGAAAACAAAAAATATTTGGGGTGATATTTTAAACATTAAATCAAGTACTTATCTCAACAATAAATCCCATCGTCAGAGCGTATTTAAAACATGATGTCTTATCATTATAATGTTTTGAAAGTAATTGAATTGTAAAGTTTTTAACACTCTCTAATCACGAAATTTAGTGTTGTGATATGTAGTCAATTTAATGTCTAGAATGTCATCCTAGGTATTTTTTTATTTGCTCTTTACACAAATAATTGTAGAGACAACTTGGCTTGGTGAGCTGGTGTTAAGCGATGGCGTCGACGAAGACACAATGGGAATCGCCAACTTCCAAGGGAATGCCGATATTCAAGTTGAGCTCTAGGTTTGCAAGAATCAGGACATAATTTTTAAACATTCTATATATTGTGTTATTAAAGTGTTCTCTTCACCGAGAATCGACATTTATTCTACGATAGCCATGATAGTTATAAGACTATAATTTTGTGTTTCCGGTTTCAGTTAAAGTACATTTTGGTAGCTGCGTGGTTCCTGCTGGCTTTAGCTTCAGCAACGCCTGTTGGTAACGCAGAACCTGAAGCCTTGGCTTCTCAAGAGTCTGTGTTTCCGGAGCTCAGTGCGGATGCATTAAATAGCTTAGCCGGTTAAATAGACCAAAATACACTCGACTGTAAAAGTGTCTGTATCTATATTAATTAATGTTCAATATTCTGTAGTAAAATGTATTTTTTTCATTTTTAGAATTTATTTCAATTTTTCTTGTTTACAATATTTATTTTTTTGCACAAGTGGGGGTGTTAATTCCAGACAGCGCCTTAGTTCATATTTTAATTCAGTCTATAATAGCCTTTTGATATTAAAACCCGTTTGACATGGTGCTTGTACTTACTGGTCTGCAATTCAGTAATGTGCTTTGTAACTGTATTGTATAACCTAACAGTATTACCTTAAAAACTGTTGCTGGTCTTATTGAGTCTAAAATAAGGGTGACCATATTGTAAATGGATCAAACTGCTCGTTTTCGTAAAAGAAATACGGTATCTACCTTAGCTACTGTCTCCAAAATATATAGTAGCAAATACCATGGGACATTAAGCTATGTAAGTAAACGTAGTGGATTTATTTGTAGCTTTACAAATTAGTCTGTGACGCCGCATGCCTAAGTTTAATATCTCAGCCAAAAATATGGTGCTTGTGTTAAGTGTGAAATAAATATTTCAAAATTATATTTGGATATAGCTTTCACATATACTTTACAAAATCTTATAATACAGATTATTAAAATATTTTAGTAGAAAGTTCATAGAGATACTGTTTACTGTTACTGTTGAAATGCGACAAAGTGATCAGTATTATTGAAATTTTTAATGGCAGGAGATCTGACAAACATTGTTTTACTTCATCGTGTCAAACAATTGGAGCATATCTTGCCATATATTACCAAATTTTAGAGCGTAGAGTTTTCATACATACAAGCACCTATTATTCTGTATACATTTAAATTTGAATTAAAGCGTATATTTTTTTGTCATATTGACAGTTATAGACCATAGAAAAATCCCCTGTTAAATTTCATTAAAACGTACGTAATAGTTTCAGTGTGATACATGTACAAGTTGTTAGATGAATACAAATTCAAAAAACATTTATTGTTCATATTAGGTTTAGTGATAGTGTTATTATTTTCATAAATAAAAGATACCTATTTGTGATAATACAACAGGACTCTTATATTATTCGTAAAGAATCTGGCATTCATTAGGCGAGTAATTAGAGGCCCGTCCTTCGTAAACCGTTTGCCACCCACTACGAGAAACCGTTTTAAGTAATTATGTCAATGCTATTGAGCTTCAATAGGTATATGAAACATCTGTGATACTTGTAGTTATAATTAGCTTAATAATACTATATCCACAGAGTTCAAAAACAGGACTTAAAATTATAGGTAACACGATTAAAAATCACGCGAATGAAGTCACGGGCGCAGCCAGTTTAAAATAAGGCAGAATAATGTGCGGTATGGAAATGAAATAGTAAGTCTGGTATTATATTTCTTCTTATTTTACCAAACGTTTATATTTTGAAGGTTAATTTTGTTTGGTGGTCCCGGAGAGCAGAACACCACAGCCAAATAACCTCATCCTGCGGTAGGTATGACTTCCAGAGATCATAAGGGAAGAATATTGCAACGTTGGCAACACGCTAGTGTAACCACTGATGTGCCAAGCGACTATAAGTGTATGACCTCTTATTTGCCACCTTAGTTGTATACATAAAAGAAGTGCTTAGTATTAGTATATGAAATAAAAAGTAGCTACTTTGAAAATACCACATTTAACAAAAAGCACCTTGCAAAACTTTAATCTTTATATATAAGTAAATAAAACTTCTTGTTATGATATTGATAAACGCTAATCTCGGAAACTGTTTTATTAATTGCAAGGGGATGTTGTAAATATCGGTATTTGAACACGATTAGTGACACTGTACTGGAATTGTTGATTACTGAAAAGTTTAGAACGAGGACTATTCTATTAGGCTATTTGCTCTTCTGAAAATGTAAGTCTACCATTTTTGTCTGCCAATATTTGTATATATCCTGTTGTATAAAACCTGAGGGTAATAAGTGCATTATGTATCAATGTATATATATATATATATATATATATATATATATATATATATATATATATATATATATAGCCAAAATACGACTGACTTATCACGATGTCTTCAAAACTACTATACTTATAAACTTCAAACTTTGCGATGTAGACATTCAGAACGGATTTTACAATCACGCGCGGTTGATGAAAAAAACCTGAACAAAGTCAGAGGTACCAGCTCATTAGTATACACTACTATATTAACGTAATAATGATTTTGCAACAAATCATACGTGTGACTAAATTTATTTTTTATGATAAGGACTTAGTATTATATGATATTTAGAAAAAAAAAAACAAACGGAAAAAATGTTCATTCAGGTTCATTCAGGCTTTGAACGGCGGTGTTCAAGTAATTGAACGTGTGTAAACAGATTAAAGATTATTTTATTTCTGGTAAGAATACTAAATCTAATATTTATAGTTTACTAGTATTTGAAACTTTTACGAGGCTAAAATATTACAAAAAAATGATCTCATGTTTAAATATAATTTTAACTTCAGTAGAAGTAAAATGCCCACACCGAATGCACTATATGACATGTGTTAAGTAACTACGCTCCCCACGCGCCGCCGTGACTGAGCGAGGCAGTCGTCGAAGTGGGGACGATTCTGTCCGCCATTGGACGTGCATGCATTAGTTGCAATTAATTGTATATTTTTCCAAATTGTAAAATTATTAAAAGTTATTAAGCAGAAGAGTCGTCTCAATTCTAATCTTATAACTAAGGTCGGCGTGAACAATATGCATTTAAAGAAATGTTATTATTTAATGTACATGTGTAAAAAAAAAAAACCTCTATGGCTTATGGTCATCTTTGAGTAGGGTAGGCACTAAGATCACCCATAGAGCGATCGTTGCGAAAGCTACGTTAGAGATCACTAATCACTTAGTGCATCTTAAAATATAAACTCAGTAGCTCGGAGTCACCTTGTTTACGTAATGGTGTGATAGACGACTAATCAAATTTCCTTCTCACAGATTCGGTAACTGGCCAAAAACCCCGGCAGTCAATAATATGTATGGAAAGTATTTCTTCAATCTTTTAAATAAATTTAAGTATTGCTTAAATTTCTTCATTTTGTAGGATAGTGTACAGTAATTTTTTCCTCATAATTGGTGTGATCCTTAAAAACATGCACTATGATTCATTTTCTGGACGCAAATTTTCCAAATAATATTAATATTTTCAATCGCAAAGGCACACATCAGGGCAACGGTGGCCGAGAAGAAGATCATCGTCCTGGTGTCACTGGATATAGAGCGGCCCTACGATAACGCGTGGTTACCAGCCCTAAGTACTAGCTCGTGGCGTTCTGGAAGAGATTAAACAGCGAAAGAAACCCTCCAGCAATCGCTCTTCTTAACTTGTGAACACAATTATACGAAGTAAAAGACATTAACAATAATTTAATCCCATGCATGATTAGCGACTAAGCATTGGCGTGACTACATAATCTAAGGCCCGTGGCAAATTTATTTAATTTTAATAAATCACTAAAGTAGTTAACTAGTTAGGTAGTTACCCAACGGCGTTGTTAATATTGTGTGTAGTTTAGTTAAATATCTGATAAATTTAATATTCAAATGCTTAAGTATTACATATGACATTTCATTTAAAAATGTTATTTATTAATAAAACTGTTTTCTCTGATCGTTCTGTTCCACAAAAGTATCAATAATATTATCAAAATTTAAAGGTCGAGCCTCAGAATTTTATATATACAGAATAACCAAACGGATGCGTTCTAAAATTGACACTTTTCTTCTGAATATAATTAAATTTTAACTATTTATTTGAATCTGTGTATGGTCTTTAGTTATGTGTAACTTCAATTTATTTTAAGTAGACACTTAATGCTTGTAATTTTTACTCAATTTTGTTAAAAATATGAAGAGCTTGGAGCTCCGACGCCGCGTTGGGCTGGGGACCGTGGCATTTTGCCAGTTCTGCCACCCTATATAGTTACGCCACTGCCGATAATTATTATAATTACCTGCAATTGTATACGGCCCTTTTTTAAGAAATTCTTGTCTTTTAGAATTAATTTAAATTGTTTTGATTCTAGTTTACGTATTACTTGGAAAGTTTTATTATAGAAGCGTACATTTGTCCTTTAAATTATTTATCCATTTTTGTTAGCCTTGTGTGGATCAGAGCAAGATTATTTCTATTACGATTATGAAAATTGTTATTTTTTTAAGCGATAGGGCTACATAACCTACATTTATAACTGAAAATAAATACCTTTATTATTGTTATTAAGATATCATCAAAAACTTCGATTACGTTACGTTATGATAGTTCTTTCTTCATTTAGTTTTAGTTAATTAGTGCTGAGAAATGACTGGCCTGTAATTTATGATATTTATAAACAATAAAATAAGAAAACAAGTGCGACCAAGAGAAAACATATTTAAACAATTATCGATCGTCACTATCATTGTGGTCGGGTACCACCTCTCCTCAGCCGAATGTACAGCCATAGTTCAGCCACAGAAATATGTATAGGTTCAAGTAGTGTTCCCTGTTGGACAGTATCAAGATTACGTCTTGAAGTTCGCGACACGTCCAAACGTTTCACTATCGCTTGTGTTATACTTAGTTTATAGTTGCCATGGTTTATCACGCAGCAAATTGTTTCTTATAGTGTTCTTTTTCTTAAAACGAATTTTATAAACTTAATAATGTAAGTTAAGACTGAGCCTAGAAAGGTTCAAAGCAAATAATGTTTAAGCACTTTATACTCGTGTTAAATTCTCAAACTGTATCCAGTTTCGTTATCCAAATGTACATACTTTTTAAAACTTGCGAATAGGAAATGACAAAAATATATGTTTCTTTTAAAGTAGCTTTTTTGAATTGCGCTTGGTACACTCAGTTACTTCCTTCTTGTCTTTAAATATTCGTCAGTTCGTTTTTATTTATATATTTTGTAGAAATTAACCGTTATTTTAATATGATTCTTAAGAAACCAGGCATAGATAACCTGCGTGTTCTTTCGCTAACCAATAGCCATCCGTTTCCTGCTAACAATATTGTCACACGACAATGTGATTCAGCTTAAATAGGCATATGTAAAGCCTGTAATACTAAAAGTAATCCATAACATTCAAAATGTCTTATCCGCCAGTTTCCAGGCTTAAATTTATACGAATTACACCTTTATAAAGGCCCACGTGAAGCGAGCCGCAAGGAGAGCTAGTGTATCATAAAGACATGCGGAGTCGCGCGGCACCGCTTATCTTTTTTGTCAAAAGCTTATTAGGAATACAGCAATCAGCTGGATACGGAGACGTTGTTGAACAATCACTTGCTAATATTTTAAGTTTGTTTCTTATTGCATTGTTACTCAATATTTATCTAACAATAAAAACACTCTCTTTCTTGCTAAGTTTATTAATATATATATATATATATATAGGTAAGTATCAAAAAATGTAATAATTCATTGCAGAATGCACAGCCTAGTTAGTCCATTAAAAAAAAAAACCTTACAATCGGTTGTGTTTTGGTAAATTTAACCGGCTAAGCTAGCTAATGTAGTAATACTGTACCCCGGAAACACAGACGCTTCAGAGGCCAAGGCTTCTGGTTCTGGGTTAGCAACAGGCGTTGCTGAAGCTAAGGCCATCAGGAGCCACACTGCCACCAAAACGTACTTTAACTGAAATGGAAAACACAAAATTATAATTTTGTAACTATCATGGCTATCGTACAACATATTTCGTTTCTCGGTGAATGGACCACCGTGATGAAGCATGAATAACTTTTGTCCTGCTGCTTATATATCTAAATATACAATTTGGAAGTCCAAAATAGTAATTCCCTTGGAAATTGGCAATTCTCATTGTGTATCTTCGGCTTATTATCGCTTAATATCTGGTGAAATTATAATGAAATCACTGGCCTATACCGAATTAGAAAAACTAGGGACATTAAATCTCTTTTAATAAAGGGACAAATATTTTAATTAGGTAGTTTTCCATTTTTACTAATATAAACATAATTTTGAATTTTAAAGGTCAATTTTATATGTTTTCTTTCACATATGACACATCTCAATAAGACATGTTAATTGTCTGGGAGATTTCAGTGATTTATTTATTTACACGCTGTACAAGTTAATAGAACAAAAAAAAAGATATTTAATATATAAACTTTATTTTAAGTGATAATTTCTTTAAGTATTCTCTATTATCAATCGGGCTATTAGAAAAAAATCCTTCAGATATTCTCTTATATTACCATATTAAACAAAACCATGAGTAAGGTATACAATAGTACCCAAATGTTTTTGGAACTGAATTGTTACAAAAATACGGACGGATGTATACGGACTCTAGGTCAATGGACGTGAGTTCGAATCCCTATCTCAAATTCGGTGAAGGAAAACATCGTGATGAAATTATAGCATGGTGGCAGGGCTTGTTGTAACGCCTATCTGGCTAACTACCACCTTTTATATTTTTATTTAAGCGGTGTTCAAAATCTTTTTCTTTATGGATTTTCTCATCGCAAATCGTAAACGCATTGATCGGGTTCAGATCAAAGTGAAAGGAGCGTGTGACAAGACTCACCGGGTGATGAGCATCCGACACTACTCAGTAAAATGCACCACGGTGGTACTTCTAACTCCCGTGTTGTCAGAGACCAATGACACCGCCTGCACTTGTTCTAATCTCTAGCGGTAGTGGCCATTCGGACCTGCAGTGCTTCCGTCGTCTACGTAACCGGGCTTATACGGCAAACCCTACAAAGCTACGAAGGAACCTTTACACACGCTAGTCGCATACAAACCCCAAAAACCTATGCAATACTCCAATTGTGAAGGGCTGCCGTTAGAAAACTACCCTTCCACGAGTTGCAAATATGCCGTCAAATATTTACAAGTTTGCTGCGGTAGATGCACTTGAGAGTCAGTCCCTTCACTTAAAATCATGTGACATTGCGGCCATAAAAAATATATAATTCTGAAGTTTTATTCTGTTAATCACACAACAAAAGCTTTGCTCTTATTTTTTATATTATAATTGTGATACAAAATAAGTTTTAAATGTATATATGTATATATATATATATATATATATATATATGTATGTAAAATTTACCAACATGTATTATGAAAGAAATGCAATAATGAATCGGAAAGTATACAAGAATTTCTACATAGAGAAGTAGAAATGACTATTTTAACTCAAAAAGATAATAAAACACCTGGTAATGACAACATTACAAATGAGGTACTGAAAGGCACTCTTTCTATTATTTTACATCCACGTACAAATTTGTTTAATGAGATATTAAAGTCAGAAGAAATTCCAGAACGATGGAAAAAATCAAGTATAATGCTGCTTCATAAAAAAGGTGATAAAAACCAAATAAATAACTACCGGCCTATTAGTTTAATGACCAATACATATAAATTATTTTCTAAATTAGTGCTCGGATGTACAATACAATATGTACTACAATATGTACAATACAATATCACATAGCTTTTATTGACTGCAACAAGGCCTTCGATTCATTGAAACACAATGAAATATGGAGAGCACATTGTAACCAAGGCGTTCCAAACAAATATATAAGAATTATCAATAATGTATATAACAGTAGCAAAACTAAAATACAACTGGAGAGAACAGGAGAAGAATTTTATGTATAGAGAAGTTCGCCAAGGGAATCGTCTGTCATCAAAGATCTTTTCAGAAGTGCTCGAAAACGTAATGAGACAACTAAACTGGAATAGTTATGGCTTAAATATAAATGGTAGACGGTTAAATCATTTGAGATTCGCAGATGATATTGTTCTTTTAGCAGATAACCCTGCAACTTTACAAATAATTATATTAGAATTAGATAACGAAAGTAAAAAAGTTGGTCTTAGTATGAATACAACTAAAACAAAGATTATGACAAACAGTCCACAACATTCATCACTAGAACAAATTAAATTAAAGGGTAATATTATAGAGCGTGTCGAAGAATATGTTTACCTGAGTCAATTGATTTCACCATTGGATCAAACAAATAAGTATATAGAAAGAAGAATGAACAAATCTTGAAAAAAGTATTGATCACTTAATGAAATTATAAAATCTAAAGTATTTAATATACGTATTAAAACCCATAACGAATTATGGATGCCCAACTTGAGCATTAACACAAAAATTATAAAAAAATCGAAGTTTGCCAAAATAATATGGAAAGGGAAATATTAAAAACAAAATTAAAAAATAAGATAAAAATAATTACAATGAAATGGATATCGTAAAAATAATATATCAAAAATAAACAAAAATTGCGTTGGACATGTCATATACTAAGACAAAACATAGAAAATTGACTAAAGAAATTAGGGATTGGTATACCAGAGATGGGAAAAGGAAAAAAGGTAGACCACATTCTAGATAGATAGACGATATAAAGACAATAGCTAGCGGAACGTGGGTGAGAGATGCAAAAGACAGAAATATGTGGAAATCCCTAGAAGAGGCCTACGTCAAAAGACGAGACGAAGCGGTTGCCGATGTTATGAATATACAATAAAATTTGTAATAGATATAAGAAAAATCGTTTCGCCAATAAAAGCTATTATTATTATTATTATCCTTACTATGAAATAAAACAATAAAATAAAATAAAGTATAATTACTTACAATGGTCATTTTTGTAGATCACGTAGAAAATAGTGCTTGAAATAACACCCAATGTCCGTATATTTATACGTTTTCTTAGGTGTTAAGGGAACAATTATTTTAGAATTAATTTGCAATCAACGGAATAAAAAAAATATTATTTTTTATTTTATACGCAACGGGCCGTGCAAAAGATTGTTTTTAATCTTATAAAAAACCAACTAGTTTCAGCGGCTCCACCCACTTAATATTACTATCGACAGAGTTTCTTATTATTTATTTACTTACTAACATGCATAATTAAAAAAAAAACTAATATTCGCTCAGAAGTCGAAATTCGGCTATATCATATTGACGATTTTAGGAAGTTCTTATCAAGCTGGGAAACAAAAATTCCAATTCTTTATTGATAACACTAAAGTTCCTCAATAGAAGTAATAAAATACACTCAATAAAAAAAAAGCGAATCGGTTCACAAACAGAGGAGGTAAAAATATACTGAACTGTTCTGCCTTGGCTTGTTTATACATTAATTAAACAGAATAAAATCAATTTTGTATAGCATTTGATAAGATACTAATAAGATTTTAATAAGAATGTAGATATTTTCACCATATACAACATTTAACTATTATACTGCATTAACGCCACTGTAGTCATTAATGTACACTTACGCTTTTTGTTGGAGACTTCTTTAGTTAATAAATCATATGTAATGTTTAATACTTAAATTTTCTTGAATTCGTAAATATAGACCTTGATATATTCAATTATGGTAAAGATGGTAGTAATATTTAGATACCAGCGAAACGTTATGGAATTAAAAACAAAATATGCATACATTTGCATTGATGCACGCCACCTATTTATTGATCTTGAGTAGGTATTTATATAAATCTTTGTCACTCAGTTCGAAAACACTGATAGCTATAGACCCATTAGCCTCCTTAACACGATAGGTAAAGTATACGAAAGACTCCTTTTGAGTAGACTCCATAATATCATCTCCGAAAAAAAAAACGAATAAACACATTGGTTTGCGAGCCAAGCACAATATATATTCTTCGCCTCACCGAGCACATTACACTCTATAACTATAACTACACTATAACACAACTTTACTCTATATATATTGATACACTTAATCAGGTCGGAATTACTTACATCTTAGTTCACTTATTCGATTCGATTCGATTATCTAATCGCTTGATCAGCAACCTCAGTATCTTCATAGGGATTTACAAATTCCTCAACAGAAGTTTACAAACGCTTAATAAGGAACTCAATCAAGCGAGCAAAGCCGGTAGAACTAGTTAGTCTTTTATATAATTACAAACCAAAACATTTGCACGGTTCGTTGCGTATTCAAATATTTTTAATGATTAATTTTGATACTTTAAGTGCAAATTAATTCTAAAAAAAGATTTTTTCTTTACCTTGAGCAAAACCCAGATATGTATATATACCCTGGTGTTTGGTATCATTTCAAGCACTACTGATACGTGATCTGCAAATATGGACTGTGTAAGAAAACATATTTTTGCTATTATATTTTTATTTATTATTACTTGAAACGTTTTGATATATATAGAAAAATCTTTTGTTATTTAGTTCACTGAATAAAATTCAAGAAATCTTTTTTTTATGCAGTGCCTGCTTTGTAACAATATCATGGCTGCTATCATATAGTCAAGACGGAAGCTTGTAATAAGCTACTTTATAATTGTTCTTTTCTTGTATTGTTCTATTACTCTGTAAACTTTTCTAAATATTCTACTACTTCGTTTACCCTTTAACATGTTTTCCTCTGCTACTCTTCGCATCAGCTGTCATCTTAGTATTCCTACTTTTTTTAAATACGTGATTCCGTACAACTGATTCATATCTCTTTGGTATTTATGTACTCGTGTATCCATCTACCTTTATACTTAACATTTTAATTACTTGGCTTTCATTTCTCTCTATTACATGTCTGCACCACGGTATTCTACTACTCCTCACTCTCTCTATCCCGGATTGTATTTTCAAGGTTCCTCGTATTTGTAATTCATTCAAGTTACTCCACACATCTATCTTAACATTTGCATTTCTGTCACGTGTAATCGTTTTATATATATCTTCTTTGGATTATTGGTCTATACATGACAGGTTTCATAAAAATATTATAAACTTACCCTAATATTCACAGGCCTTCCTAAATAATATCTTATATATATAAAAATGAATCTCTATTTCCTTTGGTCATAGTATCACGCGTGAACGGATTGAACAATTGCACTAATTCTTTTTTTGTAGTGTTAATTATTGCTAGGAGAAGGTTCTTATAAAAGAAAAAAATAAGAAAGTTGAGCGGAACATAAAAACTGTATATATATATATATATATATATAAATGATATAGATATAGATAAAAATGAATCGCTGATATGTGTACGCGCATAACTTCCGAACGACTGTACCAAATCGGATAATTCTATTTTAATTGTGTTCGTTATTGTCAGTATTGTAGGTACAGTATTATAATCTCATAATATGAAAAGTCAGTGAATTGATGGGACAAAAGAATGCGAGGAATTTCTTTAAGAAAATTGCGAAGAAAATTATATAATTGCAGAAAACCAAATAATATTAAAAACAAAATAAATACAAATTAATTACTTATAAAATAAATTATAATTGAACATTTTACAAAATGACGTTACATTTCGCAATTGTCACTTACAATCATTCTAAACGAACTTCTAAACTTCACGAGTAAACGAATTACTTTTATTATTACAAATGCGCGACGAGCCACCTCACGTTTTAATTGAGCTGATGATTAGCACGCAACAGTTATTGAGAATAGTCGTATTGACGTTTCTGTATTGCGTTCGAGAGTTACTGATAATAAAATGAGTTCGGATTGTGTTGTGCAAGTGGAAAAGGAAAATATCACAATTGGTCCCACTACCAGATCTATTACGCTTATTAATTTATGTGATGGGAAGTGATTTTAACCATTTCTTGGGCAACATTGAAAAATAAATCAGTTGTATCCAAACGATGTCGTATGGCGCAACGTATAATATAAAGAACAATTTTATGACAAGGTAAATAATGGTTACAATTCAGATAGTACGAGTAATGGGGGCGGAGAAAAATAAAATTGTTAATCTCAATGCGACTAATCAGATTTTTTTGGAGGTCAGTTATTATTCTTAAATTCAGTCGACACAGTTATCCACCAGAATGACGTAGTGAACTATTCCACAGGATTTTTAAATTAACTGACATTGCCTGGACTACCACCTCACGATTTTCTAATAAAAGTAAATTTTATTAGATGTACTCTGTTGAATGGTAAAAACGTCACAATAATAACTCATCTTGTATGGTCGACGAGAAAGGTTTCAAGAAATATCGGAGAAAACGGATTCCATACAATATCACAATTAATGATGGATACCCAATGTAGGCGATTAGTTGCAGACAGTAGTATTGAAGTATAAGACAAGATATTCATGTCACTAAAGTAAAAATGCAAATAAGTAAACAATGGCAGTTTACTTACTTTCGCTGCAACAATTGCAAATGACGAAGTATCTCAGTATCAACCAATATTACTAACACGACAATGCAATGTAATGAGACTGGCTGTAAAAAAGTCAAATGAAAAATGTCAAAAAAGCAACGATTAAGGGAAAATATATAGGAGAGGTTGCCTTAATTTCGTGTATACAGGTGATTCCAAAGGATTTGTGATTGGATTTTAAACGACTAAAATTGTGTAAGCAATTACGATCAACGAACAATTAACAAATAATAAAACCAGTCGTTGGAAGTTTAAGTACTCAACTTGGAGTTTTCCAGATTCATGAACGGACGAATTCATATCGTGTGTTTGCGCGTCGGAAAAATAATGTATATTTCCGCACCACAAAAACGAACAAAAATCGTAGTATATCAATAAACATCATATAAACTATATTTAAATTTCAAATAATTAAAAGACATTTAAATAAATGGAGTTTATTCAATAACCAAAAGAAATGAAAAACGGAAACGACATTAAAATTAGCCAGTTTGATCTTAACGAATTGAAGTTGGAAGATTGATTAGGATTGAGTGTAGCTAATCAAAATATTATAAAAATATATACAAATCGGTCAAACCGTTTTTGAGTATTAGCGAGAATATAGAACATCGAATGTAGGTGATACGAAGTTCACCGGGTCTGCTAATAAATTATAATCTTTACCTTTTGATTTGGACAAACATATTTAGCTAGTATAAGTAAGTATTAGGTATATCAAACTGCCTTAGATCAAAATCGTATTTATATTTAGTAACTAGAAATATAACTAGTTAAAAGGGATTTCTGTCTCTGTTTCTTTTCAATACATATAAGTCAGTGGTTCATTACAAGCTTATTTACGGACCTAGACAAGTTATTTTTTCTACATTCGTTTGCGTTTACAGAAATCAAAAAATGTTTGGGGTGATATTTTAAACATTAGATCAGTGACATATTGCGTGTTTATAACATGATGTCTTTATCAATATCATTGTCATGTTTCAGAAGTATGTGAATTATAAAGTTTTTACACTCTCTAATCACGGAATTTAGTGTTGGATTTGTCTAGATATAATTTAGTGTCCACAATGTCATCCTATGTATTTCTTTTTATTTTCTCTTTACACTAACAATTGTAGAAAGAGACAACTTAGTTTGGTGAGCTGGTGTTAAGCGACGGCGTAGATGAAGACACTGAATGGGAATCGCCAATTTCCCAGGAAATGCCGATTTTCAAGTTGCGCTCTAGCTTTGCAAGCATCAGGACAAAATTTTTAAACAAGATATATATTGTGTTATCACGGTGTTCCCTTCACCGAGAATCGACATTTATTTTACGATAGCCATGATAGTTACAAAACTATAATGGTGTGTTTCCCGTTTCAGTTAAAGTACGTTTTGATGGCTGTGTGCCTCCTGCTGGCCTTAGCTTCAGCAACGGCTGTTGCTAACCCAGAACCAGAAGCCTTGGCTTCTCAAGAGTTCGTGTTTCCGGGGACCAGAAGGAATCCATTAAAAGGCTTACGCGGTTAAATAGACTAAAATACAATCGGCTCTAAAAGTTCTTGTATCTATATAAATAAATGTACAATATTCTGTAATAAAATATTTTTTATTCACTTTTAGAAACAAAAAAGAGATTTGTTATCTTCTTGTTCACAATATTTATTAGATGCACAGGTAGGGGTGTTAATTCCAGACAGCACCTTCGTTCATATATTGATCCAGCCTATAATAGCCTTTTGACATCAAAACACGTTTGACAAGATGCTTGAACTTACTGGTCTGCAATTCAGTAATGTGCTTTGTGACTGTGTTGTATAAACTAACAGTATTACCTAAAAAACTGTTACCGGTCTTACTGAG
Organism: Actias luna; assembly: GCA_039707435.1. Classification (NCBI taxonomy): domain Eukaryota; kingdom Metazoa; phylum Arthropoda; class Insecta; order Lepidoptera; family Saturniidae; genus Actias; species Actias luna. Next base: position 5,235,127 of record JAZHAC010000006.1, on the reverse strand, counting down.
TCTAAAATAAGGGTGACCAGTTTGTCACGATTTCTGCTATTCAAACCCCGCTAGTCTTTCAAGAAATCTAACGTTTTCATGTTTTTGCGACATACATTAATTGTTTTTTATTGTGATAACTGCCTCTGTAGGAAATTTCGTCAAATCAAACGAAAATAACAATAAACTACAAACAAAGTAACACACTGACTAAGAAATAATTTTTTGATTACTTTTTCAAGTTTTTGCGACATACATTAAATTATTAAGAATGTATTGGGAGAGCAGCGTAAAGATACCGAATTCTGAAATCTGAGTCTTTAATGATTCGCGAGGTCCCATATTGTAAATGGATCAAACTGATCGTTTTCGTATAAGAAATACGGTATCTACTTTAGCTGTTGTCTCCAAAATATATAGTAGCAAATACCATGAGGCATTAAGCTGTGTAAGTAAGCGTAGTAGACTTATTTGTAGCTTTACAAATTAAAATGCCTAAGTTTAATATCTCAGCCAAAAAGATGGTGCTTGTGTTAAATGTGAAATAAATTTTTCAAAATTATATTTGAATACAGATTTCACATATACTTTACAAAATCTTATAACACGGATTATTAAAATATTTTAATGGAAAGTTCATAGAGATACTGTTTATTTTTATAGCATGTTAATTATCCTGCAAATGTGATAAACTGTTCGTTATTGTTGAAATATTTAAAGGCAGGAGATCTGACAAACATTGTTTTACTTCATCGTGTCAAACAATTGGAGCATATCTTGCCATATATTAGCAAATTTTAGAGCGTAGAGATTTTATACATACAAGCACCTATTATTCTGTATTCATTTAAATTTGAATTAAAGCTTATGTTTTTTTGTCATATTGACAGATATAGACCATAAAAAATCCCCTGTTAAATTTCATTAAAATGTACGTAATAGTTTCAGTGTGATACATGTACAAGTTGTTACATGAATAAAATTCAAAAAACATTTGTTGTTCATATTAGGTTTAGTGATAGTGTTATTATTTTCATAAATAAAAAATACCTATTTGTGATAAAACAACAGGATTCTTATATTATTCGTTAACCGTTTTCCACCCACTACGAGAAACCAATATAAGTAATTATGTCAATGCTATTGAGTTTCAATAGGTATATGAAACATCTGTGATACTTATAGTTATAATTAGCTTAATAATACTATATCCACAGAGTTCAAAAACAGGACTTAAAATTATAGGTAACACGATTAAAAATCACGCAAATGAAGTCACGGGCGCAGCCAGTTTAAAATAAGGCAGAATAATGTGCGGTATGTAAATGGAATAGTAAATCTGGTATTATATTTCTTCTTAATTTACCAAACGCTTATATTTTGAAGGTTATTTTTATTTGGTGGTCCCGGAGAACAGAATATCACAGCCAAATAACCTCATCCTGCGGTAGGTATGACTTCCAAAGCTCCATAGGGAAGAATATTGCAACGTTGGCAACACGCTAGTAATACCACTGATGTGGCAAGCGACTATAAGTGTATGACTTCTTATTTGCCACCTTAGTTGTATACAAAAAAGAAGTGCTTAGTATAAGTATATGAAATAAATAGTCGCTACTTTGAAAATACCACATTTAACAAAGAGGACCTTGCAAAACTTTAATCTTTATATATAAGTAAATAAAACTTCTTGTTATGATATTGATAAACGCTAATCTCGGAAACTGTTTTATCAATTGCGAAGAGATTTTGTAAATGTTTCTTGCACGGTCCAACTTTGCGATAATTTTTAACCCTGAACCCAATAGGTGGATCTTTGATCGGGTTGTTGACTACTAAAAAGGGCAGAATAAGGTATGTAACGATCGCCATTCACGTTAGTTTAGAAACCTCTCAACGTATTAAAAAATGTATCACTTGGCCAAACTTAAGATACAGGATAGTTTTAATTCGAATAGGTGAGACGGTCTTTGAACACGATTAGTGACACTGTGCTGGAGTTGTTGATTACTGGAAAGTGTAAAACGAGGACTATTCTATTAGGCTAATTGCTCTTATGAAAATGTAGTTCACGTATTACTTGGAGAGTTTTATTATAGAAGCGGACATTTGTCCTTTAAATGATTTATCTATTTTTGTTAGCCTTGTGTGGATCAAAGCAAGATTATTTGTATTACAATTATGAAAATTATTATATTTTTAAGTGATAGGGCTCATAACGTAAATTTATAAATTAAAATAAATACCTTTATTAATATCTTATTAAGATCTCGCCTAAAACTTCGATAACCTTATGTTGTCATAGTCCTTTCCTCATTTATTTTTAGTTAATTAGTGCTCGCAAATGACTGGCCTGTAGTTTATGATATTAATAAACATAGTACAATCAGTAAACAAGCGTGACCGAGAGAAAAGATATGTCAATATAAAGGTATGTTGAAACAATTATCGATCATCACTATCAATGTGGTCTGCTAGCACCTCTCGGCAGCCGAATGTACAGCCATAGCTCTCCACGCCAAATACACATTCAAGTACAGTTCTCTGCTGAACACTATGGCTTGTGTTATACTTGGTGTATGGTTGCCATGGTTTATCACGCAACAAATTGTTTCTTGTAGTGTTACTTTTCTTAAAACCAATTTTATAAACTTAATAATGTAAGTTAAGACCGAGTTTAGAAAGGTTCAAAGTAAATAATGTTTAAACACTTTATACACGTGTGAAATTCTCAGACCGTATCCAGTTTCGTTATCCAAATGTACATACGCTTGATATACTCAGTTACTTACTTCTTGTCTTTAAATATTCGTCAGTTCGTTTTTATTTATATATTTTGTATAAATTAACCGTTATTTTATATGATTCTTAAAAAACCAGGCATAGATAACCTGCGTGTTCGTTTCGTTAACCAATAGCCATCCATTTCCTGCTAACAAAGTAATCACATGACAATATGATTCAGCTTAAATAGGCATATGTAAAGTCTGTAGTAGTAAAAGTTATACATAACATTCCAAATGTCTTATCCACCAGTTTCCAGGCTTAAACTTATACGAATCACACCTTTATACGAGCCCACGTGAAGCGAGCCGCAAGGAGAGCTAGTGGCATGCGGAGTCGCGCGGCACCGCTAAACTTTTTTGTGAAAAGCTTATTAGGAATACAGCAATCAGCTGGATAAGGAGACGTTGTTTAACAACCACTTGATAATATTTTATATTTGTTTCTTATCGCATTGTTACTCAATATTTATGTAAAAAAACACTCTTATCTTGCTAAATTTATTATAGATTAATGCACATTTATTAATATAGATGGTAAGTACTAAATATGTATTATTTCATTGCAGAATGCATCGCCTTTTTTTTACGTGGAGAAGTACATTTATGTATCCCCTCCCAGCCCGGGGGGACTGAGTTAGTCCATTGAAAATAAATCTTACATTCGATTGTATTTTGGTCTATTTAACCGGCTAACATAACTAATGCAGCTTTATTGAGCTCCGGAAACACAGACTCTCGAGAAACCAAGGCTTCTGGTTCTGGGTTAGCAACAGGCGTTGCCGAAGCTAAGGCCAGCAGGAGCCAGACTGCCACCAAAATGTATTTTAACTGAAATGGAAAACACAAAATTATAATTTTGTAACTATCATGGCTATCGTGTAGTACATTTTGTTTCTCGGTGAAGGGACCACCGTGATGAAGCATGAATAAGTTTTGACCTGGTGCTTGCATATCTATGTCTATAATTTTAAAGTTGAAAATTTGCAATTCCCATTCTGTATCTTCGGATTATTATCGTTTAACATCTGTTGAAATTATAATGAAATCACTGGCCTATACTGAATTAGGAAAAACTAGAAACATTAAATCTCTTATAATAAAGGGACAAATATTTTAATTAGGTAGTTTTCCATTTTTACTATTATAAACATAATTTTGAATTTTAAAAGTCAATTTTAAATATTTTCTATCACATATGACACATCTCAATAAGACAAGATAATTTTCTGGGAGATTTCAGTGATTTATTTATTTACACGCTGTACAAGTTAATAGAACAAAAAAAAGATATTTAATATATAAACTTTATTTTAAGTGATAATTTCTTTAAGTATTTTGTATTATCAATCGGGCAATAAATAATAAATAATAAAAAAATCCTTCAGATATTCTCTTCTATTACCATATTAAACAAAACCATGAGTAACTGAATTATTACAAAAACAGATACTTTTTAAAAAAAAATGAAGCGATAATGGCTCAGGTGGTAGTGTATAGGGACGCTACGTCAATGGACATGATTTCGAATCCCTGTCTCAAATTCGGTGAAGGTAAACATCGTGATGAAATTATGGCATGGTGGTAGGGCTTGTTCTAACGCCTACCTGGATAACTACCACCTTTTTATTTTTTATATTTAAGCGGTGTTCAAAATCCTTTTCTTTATAGACTTTCTCATCGCAACGCGTAAACGCATTGATCGGGTTCACGTCAAAGTAAAAGGGGCATGTGACAAGACTCACCGGGTGATGAGCATCCGACACTACTCACTAAAATGCACCACGATGGCACTTCTAACTCCCGTGTTGTCAGAGACCAATGACACCGCCTGCACTTGTTCTAATCTCTAGCGGTAGTGGCCATTCGGACCTGCAGTGCTTCCGTCGTCTACGTAACCGGGCTTATACGGCAAACCCCACAAAGCTACGAACGAACCTTTACGTACGCTAGTCGCATACAAACCCCAACGGCCTATCCAATACTCCAATTGTGAAGGGCTGCCGTTAGAAAACTACCCTTCCACGAGTTGCAAATATGCCGTCAAATATTTACAGGTTTGCTCCGGCAGTTGCACTTGAGAGTCAATCCCTTCACTAGGCTTAGTTGTTGTTCACTATCTTGAGCCAGATCGTCACTTAAAATTATGTGACATTGCGGCCATAAAAAATATATAATTCTGAAGTTTTATTATGTTAATCACACAACAACAGTTTTGCTCTTATTTTCTATATTATAATTGTGATACAAAATAAGTTTTACATATATATATATAATTTACCAACATGTATTATGAAAGAAATACAATAATGAATTGAAAAGCAATAATTACTGGGAAAGTATACCAGAATTTGTACATAGAGAAGTAGAAATGGCTATTTTGACTCAAAAAGATAATAAATACCTGGTCATGACAACATTACAAATGAGTTACTGAAAGGCACTCTTCCTATTATTCTAAATCCGCGCACAAAGTCATTTAATGAGATATTAAAGTCAGAAGAACAATCCCAGAACAATGGAAATAATCAACTATAATTCTGCTTCATAAAAAAGGTGAAAAAGACCAAATAAATAACTACGGGCCTATTAGTTTAATAACCAATACTTATAAATTATTTCCTAAATTACTGCTCGTACGTATAACAAAACTACTCGAATAAAACCAACCACCAGAACAAGCAGGTTTCCGTAAACATTTCTGTACTACGTATAATCTATATATATAAAAGAAAGTGGTGTTTGTTACACCACTTATAACTCAAGAACGTCTGAACGGATTTAGCTGAAACTTGGTGGAGAGGTAGCTTAGAACCAGGAGACGGATATCGGATACTTTTTAACCCGTTCGACGGCGTTTCAGTCAAGTTACTATAAAACGTGGTATAACAAAAACACATCTGACATGACACAAAACGCAAATGACAGTGGAATAACAAAACTTAAATGTCAGCTAAACGTAATTTTGTCTTTGGTTAAGTATGGTACAAAATTTGACAATTATAAAAATGATAGCTAACCGTAATTGATAATAGTTAATTGATAATAATGGTTGAGTGAACGAGCAATTTTAGCTGCTAAGAATAAAGATGTAGATGACCTAAACTACATAATTCAGAATGATATCATTGTGACAATGCATTTATTCAAATCAATTGACTGTGTAACAAACGAAGATGAAGCCACCAACTATCCGATTGAATTTTTAAACTCTATGGATGTGCCTGGCTTACCACCGCACAATTTACGCCTCAAGGTTGGCTCCGTAGTGATTATGCTTCGAAAGATAAACCCACCAAAACTTTGCAACGGTACGCGTTTGGTGGTAAGTAAATTGATGAACAATGTGATTTACGCGACGATACTCAAAGAAAAATTCGAAGGTGAAGAAGTTCTCATTCCAAGGATCTCAATAATCTCAACGGCATATCGATGATCCCAACCGATATGCCGTTTGAGTTTAAAAGACTTCAATTTCCGATCCGCCTTGCATTCGCCATGACCATTAACAAATCACAAGGACAATCTTTGAAAGTTTGTGGTCTGAATCTTGAAAATAAATGTTTTTCACATGGGCAATTATATGTGGCATGTTCACGGGTCGGAAACCCATCAGCGTTGTTTGTATTTGCGCCTGATAATAAAACAAAAAATGTCGTGTATCACAAGGTGCTTAACTGAAGAGTACAATGACGATGCACCAAAATAAATAAACAATAAAGAATAATTCAAATACTTGATTGTTTATATTTATATTTTTCCTAAGAAAAAATTGAATTGATTAAAATCCAAAATCTGCTTATTTATTGCCTCTAAGGCGGAACAGAGTTCGCCGGGTCAGTTAGTATATTAATAATAAAACAAATAGTAGAAAAATGTAAAGAATATGGGAAACAATATCACATAGCTTTTATTCATTACAACAAGGCCTTCGATTCACTGAAACACAATGAAATATGGAGAGCACTTTGTAACCAAGGGGTTTCAAACAAATGTATAAGAATTATCAAAAATCTATATAAAAATATCAGGTAGAAAATAGAGCTTGAAATAACACCCAATGACAGTATATTTATACATTTACTTAAGTGTTAAGGAAACAAATATTTGAGAATTAATTTGCAATAAACCGTTTAAACAAAAAGATTTTTTTATTTTATACGCAACGGGCCGTGCAAAAGTTTGTTTTTAATCTTATAAAAAAAACAACTAGTTTTAGCGGCTCCACTCACTTAATATTACTATCGACAGAGTTTCTTATTATTTATTTACTTACTAACATACTTAAAACATAATTAAAAAAAACTAATATTCGCCCAGAAGACGAAATTCGGCTATATCATATTGACGATTTTAGGAAGTTCTTGTCAAGCTGGGAAACAAAAATTCCAATTCTTTATTGATAACACTAAAGTTCCTCAATAGAAGTAATAAAATACACTCAATAAAAAAAGCGAATCGGTTGACAAACAGAGGAGGTAAAAATATACTGAACTGTTCTGCCTTGGCTTGTTTATACATTAATTAAACAGAATAAAATGAATTTTGTATAGCCTTTGATAAGATACTAATAAGATTTTAATAAGAATGTAGATATTTTCACCATATACCACATTTAACTATTATACTGCATTAACGCCACTGTAGTCATTTATGTACACTTATGATTTTTGTTGGAGACTTCTTCATTTAATAAATCATATGTAATGTTTAATACTTTAATTTTCTTGAATTCGTAAATATAGACCTTGATATATTCAATTATGGTAAAGATGGTAGTAATATTTAGATACCAGCGAAACGTTATGGAATTAAAAACAAAATATGCATACATTTGCATTGATGCACGCCACCTATTTATTGATCTTGAGTAGGTATTTATATAAATCTTTGTCACTCAGTTCGAAAACACTGATAGCTATAGACCCATTAGCCTCCTTAACACGATAGGTAAAGTATACGAAAGACTCCTTTTGAGTAGACTCCATAATATCATCTCCGAAAAAAAAAACGAATAAACACATTGGTTTGCGAGCCAAGCACAATATATATTCTTCGCCTCACCGAGCACATTACACTCTATAACTATAACTACACTATAACACAACTTTACTCTATATATATTGATACACTTAATCAGGTCGGAATTACTTACATCTTAGTTCACTTATTCGATTCGATTCGATTATCTAATCGCTTGATCAGCAACCTCAGTATCTTCATAGGGATTTACAAATTCCTCAACAGAAGTTTACAAACGCTTAATAAGGAACTCAATCAAGCGAGCAAAGCCGGTAGAACTAGTTAGTCTTTTATATAATTACAAACCAAAACATTTGCACGGTTCGTTGCGTATTCAAATATTTTTAATGATTAATTTTGATACTTTAAGTGCAAATTAATTCTAAAAAAAGATTTTTTCTTTACCTTGAGCAAAACCCAGATATGTATATATACCCTGGTGTTTGGTATCATTTCAAGCACTACTGATACGTGATCTGCAAATATGGACTGTGTAAGAAAACATATTTTTGCTATTATATTTTTATTTATTATTACTTGAAACGTTTTGATATATATAGAAAAATCTTTTGTTATTTAGTTCACTGAATAAAATTCAAGAAATCTTTTTTTTATGCAGTGCCTGCTTTGTAACAATATCATGGCTGCTATCATATAGTCAAGACGGAAGCTTGTAATAAGCTACTTTATAATTGTTCTTTTCTTGTATTGTTCTATTACTCTGTAAACTTTTCTAAATATTCTACTACTTCGTTTACCCTTTAACATGTTTTCCTCTGCTACTCTTCGCATCAGCTGTCATCTTAGTATTCCTACTTTTTTTAAATACGTGATTCCGTACAACTGATTCATATCTCTTTGGTATTTATGTACTCGTGTATCCATCTACCTTTATACTTAACATTTTAATTACTTGGCTTTCATTTCTCTCTATTACATGTCTGCACCACGGTATTCTACTACTCCTCACTCTCTCTATCCCGGATTGTATTTTCAAGGTTCCTCGTATTTGTAATTCATTCAAGTTACTCCACACATCTATCTTAACATTTACATTTCTGTCACGTGTAATCGTTTTATATATATCTTCTTTGGATTATTGGTCTATACATGACAGGTTTCATAAAAATATTATAAACTTACCCTAATATTCACAGGCCTTCCTAAATAATATCTTATATATATAAAAATGAATCTCTATTTCCTTTGGTCATAGTATCACGCGTGAACGGATTGAACAATTGCACTAATTCTTTTTTTGTAGTGTTAATTATTGCTAGGAGAAGGTTCTTATAAAAGAAAAAAATAAGAAAGTTGAGCGGAACATAAAAACTGTATATATATATATATATATATAAATGATATAGATATAGATAAAAATGAATCGCTGATATGTGTACGCGCATAACTTCCGAACGACTGTACCAAATCGGATAATTCTATTTTAATTGTGTTCGTTATTGTCAGTATTGTAGGTACAGTATTATAATCTCATAATATGAAAAGTCAGTGAATTGATGGGACAAAAGAATGCGAGGAATTTCTTTAAGAAAATTGCGAAGAAAATTATATAATTGCAGAAAACCAAATAATATTAAAAACAAAATAAATACAAATTAATTACTTATAAAATAAATTATAATTGAACATTTTACAAAATGACGTTACATTTCGCAATTGTCACTTACAATCATTCTAAACGAACTTCTAAACTTCACGAGTAAACGAATTACTTTTATTATTACAAATGCGCGACGAGCCACCTCACGTTTTAATTGAGCTGATGATTAGCACGCAACAGTTATTGAGAATAGTCGTATTGACGTTTCTGTATTGCGTTCGAGAGTTACTGATAATAAAATGAGTTCGGATTGTGTTGTGCAAGTGGAAAAGGAAAATATCACAATTGGTCCCACTACCAGATCTATTACGCTTATTAATTTATGTGATGGGAAGTGATTTTAACCATTTCTTGGGCAACATTGAAAAATAAATCAGTTGTATCCAAACGATGTCGTATGGCGCAACGTATAATATAAAGAACAATTTTATTACAAGGTAAATAATGGTTACAATTCAGATAGTACGAGTAATGGGGGCGGAGAAAAATAAAATTGTTAATCTCAATGCGACTAATCAGATTTTTTTGGAGGTCAGTTATTATTCTTAAATTCAGTCGACACAGTTATCCACCAGAATGACGTAGTGAACTATTCCACAGGATTTTTAAATTAACTGACATTGCCTGGACTACCACCTCACGATTTTCTAATAAAAGTAAATTTTATTAGATGTACTCTGTTGAATGGTAAAAACGTCACAATAATAACTCATCTTGTATGGTCGACGAGAAAGGTTTCAAGAAATATCGGAGAAAACGGATTCCATACAATATCACAATTAATGATGGATACCCAATGTAGGCGATTAGTTGCAGACAGTAGTATTGAAGTATAAGACAAGATATTCATGTCACTAAAGTAAAAATGCAAATAAGTAAACAATGGCAGTTTACTTACTTTCGCTGCAACAATTGCAAATGACGAAGTATCTCAGTATCAACCAATATTACTAACACGACAATGCAATGTAATGAGACTGGCTGTAAAAAAGTCAAATGAAAAATGTCAAAAAAGCAACGATTAAGGGAAAATATATAGGAGAGGTTGCCTTAATTTCGTGTATACAGGTGATTCCAAAGGATTTGTGATTGGATTTTAAACGACTAAAATTGTGTAAGCAATTACGATCAACGAACAATTAACAAATAATAAAACCAGTCGTTGGAAGTTTAAGTACTCAACTTGGAGTTTTCCAGATTCATGAACGGACGAATTCATATCGTGTGTTTGCGCGTCGGAAAAATAATGTATATTTCCGCACCACAAAAACGAACAAAAATCGTAGTATATCAATAAACATCATATAAACTATATTTAAATTTCAAATAATTAAAAGACATTTAAATAAATGGAGTTTATTCAATAACCAAAAGAAATGAAAAACGGAAACGACATTAAAATTAGCCAGTTTGATCTTAACGAATTGAAGTTGGAAGATTGATTAGGATTGAGTGTAGCTAATCAAAATATTATAAAAATATATACAAATCGGTCAAACCGTTTTTGAGTATTAGCGAGAATATAGAACATCGAATGTAGGTGATACGAAGTTCACCGGGTCTGCTAATAAATTATAATCTTTACCTTTTGATTTGGACAAACATATTTAGCTAGTATAAGTAAGTATTAGGTATATCAAACTGCCTTAGATCAAAATCGTATTTATATTTAGTAACTAGAAATATAACTAGTTAAAAGGGATTTCTGTCTCTGTTTCTTTTCAATACATATAAGTCAGTGGTTCATTACAAGCTTATTTACGGACCTAGACAAGTTATTTTTTCTACATTCGTTTGCGTTTACAGAAATCAAAAAATGTTTGGGGTGATATTTTAAACATTAGATCAGTGACATATTGCGTGTTTATAACATGATGTCTTTATCAATATCATTGTCATGTTTCAGAAGTATGTGAATTATAAAGTTTTTACACTCTCTAATCACGGAATTTAGTGTTGGATTTGTCTAGATATAATTTAGTGTCCACAATGTCATCCTATGTATTTCTTTTTATTTTCTCTTTACACTAACAATTGTAGAAAGAGACAACTTAGTTTGGTGAGCTGGTGTTAAGCGACGGCGTAGATGAAGACACTGAATGGGAATCGCCAATTTCCCAGGAAATGCCGATTTTCAAGTTGCGCTCTAGCTTTGCAAGCATCAGGACAAAATTTTTAAACAAGATATATATTGTGTTATCACGGTGTTCCCTTCACCGAGAATCGACATTTATTTTACGATAGCCATGATAGTTACAAAACTATAATGGTGTGTTTCCCGTTTCAGTTAAAGTACGTTTTGATGGCTGTGTGCCTCCTGCTGGCCTTAGCTTCAGCAACGGCTGTTGCTAACCCAGAACCAGAAGCCTTGGCTTCTCAAGAGTTCGTGTTTCCGGGGACCAGAAGGAATCCATTAAAAGGCTTACGCGGTTAAATAGACTAAAATACAATCGGCTCTAAAAGTTTTTGTATCTATATAAATAAATGTACAATATTCTGTAATAAAATATTTTTTATTCACTTTTAGAAACAAAAAAGAGATTTGTTATCTTCTTGTTCACAATATTTATTAGATGCACAGGTAGGGGTGTTAATTCCAGACAGCACCTTCGTTCATATATTGATCCAGCCTATAATAGCCTTTTGACATCAAAACACGTTTGACAAGATGCTTGAACTTACTGGTCTGCAATTCAGTAATGTGCTTTGTGACTGTGTTGTATAAACTAACAGTATTACCTAAAAAACTGTTACCGGTCTTACTGAGTCTAAAATAAGGGTGACCAGTTTGTCACGATTTCTGCTATTCAAACCCCGCTAGTCTTTCAAGAAATCTAACGTTTTCATGTTTTTGCGACATACATTAATTGTTTTTTATTGTGATAACTGCCTCTGTAGGAAATTTCGTCAAATCAAACGAAAATAACAATAAACTACAAACAAAGTAACACACTGACTAAGAAATAATTTTTTGATTACTTTTTCAAGTTTTTGCGACATACATTAAATTATTAAGAATGTATTGGGAGAGCAGCGTAAAGATACCGAATTCTGAAATCTGAGTCTTTAATGATTCGCGAGGTCCCATATTGTAAATGGATCAAACTGATCGTTTTCGTATAAGAAATACGGTATCTACTTTAGCTGTTGTCTCCAAAATATATAGTAGCAAATACCATGAGGCATTAAGCTGTGTAAGTAAGCGTAGTAGACTTATTTGTAGCTTTACAAATTAAAATGCCTAAGTTTAATATCTCAGCCAAAAAGATGGTGCTTGTGTTAAATGTGAAATAAATTTTTCAAAATTATATTTGAATACAGATTTCACATATACTTTACAAAATCTTATAACACGGATTATTAAAATATTTTAATGGAAAGTTCATAGAGATACTGTTTATTTTTATAGCATGTTAATTATCCTGCAAATGTGATAAACTGTTCGTTATTGTTAAAATATTTAAAGGCAGGAGATCTGACAAACATTGTTTTACTTCATCGTGTCAAACAATTGGAGCATATCTTGCCATATATTAGCAAATTTTAGAGCGTAGAGATTTTATACATACAAGCACCTATTATTCTGTATTCATTTAAATTTGAATTAAAGCTTATGTTTTTTTGTCATATTGACAGATATAGACCATAAAAAATCCCCTGTTAAATTTCATTAAAATGTACGTAATAGTTTCAGTGTGATACATGTACAAGTTGTTACATGAATAAAATTCAAAAAACATTTGTTGTTCATATTAGGTTTAGTGATAGTGTTATTATTTTCATAAATAAAAAATACCTATTTGTGATAAAACAACAGGATTCTTATATTATTCGTTAACCGTTTTCCACCCACTACGAGAAACCAATATAAGTAATTATGTCAATGCTATTGAGTTTCAATAGGTATATGAAACATCTGTGATACTTATAGTTATAATTAGCTTAATAATACTATATCCACAGAGTTCAAAAACAGGACTTAAAATTATAGGTAACACGATTAAAAATCACGCAAATGAAGTCACGGGCGCAGCCAGTTTAAAATAAGGCAGAATAATGTGCGGTATGTAAATGGAATAGTAAATCTGGTATTATATTTCTTCTTAATTTACCAAACGCTTATATTTTGAAGGTTATTTTTATTTGGTGGTCCCGGAGAACAGAATATCACAGCCAAATAACCTCATCCTGCGGTAGGTATGACTTCCAAAGCTCCATAGGGAAGAATATTGCAACGTTGGCAACACGCTAGTAATACCACTGATGTGGCAAGCGACTATAAGTGTATGACTTCTTATTTGCCACCTTAGTTGTATACAAAAAAGAAGTGCTTAGTATAAGTATATGAAATAAATAGTCGCTACTTTGAAAATACCACATTTAACAAAGAGGACCTTGCAAAACTTTAATCTTTATATATAAGTAAATAAAACTTCTTGTTATGATATTGATAAACGCTAATCTCGGAAACTGTTTTATCAATTGCGAAGAGATTTTGTAAATGTTTCTTGCACGGTCCAACTTTGCGATAATTTTTAACCCTGAACCCAATAGGTGGATCTTTGATCGGGTTGTTGACTACTAAAAAGGGCAGAATAAGGTATGTAACGATCGCCATTCACGTTAGTTTAGAAACCTCTCAACGTATTAAAAAATGTATCACTTGGCCAAACTTAAGATACAGGATAGTTTTAATTCGAATAGGTGAGACGGTCTTTGAACACGATTAGTGACACTGTGCTGGAGTTGTTGATTACTGGAAAGTGTAAAACGAGGACTATTCTATTAGGCTAATTGCTCTTATGAAAATGTAGTTCACGTATTACTTGGAGAGTTTTATTATAGAAGCGGACATTTGTCCTTTAAATGATTTATCTATTTTTGTTAGCCTTGTGTGGATCAAAGCAAGATTATTTGTATTACAATTATGAAAATTATTATATTTTTAAGTGATAGGGCTCATAACGTAAATTTATAAATTAAAATAAATACCTTTATTAATATCTTATTAAGATCTCGCCTAAAACTTCGATAACCTTATGTTGTCATAGTCCTTTCCTCATTTATTTTTAGTTAATTAGTGCTCGCAAATGACTGGCCTGTAGTTTATGATATTAATAAACATAGTACAATCAGTAAACAAGCGTGACCGAGAGAAAAGATATGTCAATATAAAGGTATGTTGAAACAATTATCGATCATCACTATCAATGTGGTCTGCTAGCACCTCTCGGCAGCCGAATGTACAGCCATAGCTCTCCACGCCAAATACACATTCAAGTACAGTTCTCTGCTGAACACTATGGCTTGTGTTATACTTGGTGTATGGTTGCCATGGTTTATCACGCAACAAATTGTTTCTTGTAGTGTTACTTTTCTTAAAACCAATTTTATAAACTTAATAATGTAAGTTAAGACCGAGTTTAGAAAGGTTCAAAGTAAATAATGTTTAAACACTTTATACACGTGTGAAATTCTCAGACCGTATCCAGTTTCGTTATCCAAATGTACATACGCTTGATATACTCAGTTACTTACTTCTTGTCTTTAAATATTCGTCAGTTCGTTTTTATTTATATATTTTGTATAAATTAACCGTTATTTTATATGATTCTTAAAAAACCAGGCATAGATAACCTGCGTGTTCGTTTCGTTAACCAATAGCCATCCATTTCCTGCTAACAAAGTAATCACATGACAATATGATTCAGCTTAAATAGGCATATGTAAAGTCTGTAGTAGTAAAAGTTATACATAACATTCCAAATGTCTTATCCACCAGTTTCCAGGCTTAAACTTATACGAATCACACCTTTATACGAGCCCACGTGAAGCGAGCCGCAAGGAGAGCTAGTGGCATGCGGAGTCGCGCGGCATCGCTAAACTTTTTTGTGAAAAGCTTATTAGGAATACAGCAATCAGCTGGATAAGGAGACGTTGTTTAACAACCACTTGATAATATTTTATATTTGTTTCTTATCGCATTGTTACTCAATATTTATGTAAAAAAACACTCTTATCTTGCTAAATTTATTATAGATTAATGCACATTTATTAATATAGATGGTAAGTACTAAATATGTATTATTTCATTGCAGAATGCATCGCCTTTTTTTTACGTGGAGAAGTACATTTATGTATCCCCTCCCAGCCCGGGGGGACTGAGTTAGTCCATTGAAAATAAATCTTACATTCGATTGTATTTTGGTCTATTTAACCGGCTAACATAACTAATGCAGCTTTATTGAGCTCCGGAAACACAGACTCTCGAGAAACCAAGGCTTCTGGTTCTGGGTTAGCAACAGGCGTTGCCGAAGCTAAGGCCAGCAGGAGCCAGACTGCCACCAAAATGTATTTTAACTGAAATGGAAAACACAAAATTATAATTTTGTAACTATCATGGCTATCGTGTAGTACATTTTGTTTCTCGGTGAAGGGACCACCGTGATGAAGCATGAATAAGTTTTGACCTGGTGCTTGCATATCTATGTCTATAATTTTAAAGTTGAAAATTTGCAATTCCCATTCTGTATCTTCGGATTATTATCGTTTAACATCTGTTGAAATTATAATGAAATCACTGGCCTATACTGAATTAGGAAAAACTAGGAACATTAAATCTCTTATAATAAAGGGACAAATATTTTAATTAGGTAGTTTTCCATTTTTACTATTATAAACATAATTTTGAATTTTAAAAGTCAATTTTAAATATTTTCTATCACATATGACACATCTCAATAAGACAAGATAATTTTCTGGGAGATTTCAGTGATTTATTTATTTACACGCTGTACAAGTTAATAGAACAAAAAAAATATATTTAATATATAAACTTTATTTTAAGTGATAATTTCTTTAAGTATTTTGTATTATCAATCGGGCAATAAATAATAAATAATAAAAAAATCCTTCAGATATTCTCTTCTATTACCATATTAAACAAAACCATGAGTAACTGAATTATTACAAAAACAGATACTTTTTAAAAAAAAATGAAGCGATAATGGCTCAGGTGGTAGTGTATAGGGACGCTACGTCAATGGACATGATTTCGAATCCCTGTCTCAAATTCGGTGAAGGTAAACATCGTGATGAAATTATGGCATGGTGGTAGGGCTTGTTCTAACGCCTACCTGGATAACTACCACCTTTTTATTTTTTATATTTAAGCGGTGTTCAAAATCCTTTTCTTTATAGACTTTCTCATCGCAACGCGTAAACGCATTGATCGGGTTCACGTCAAAGTAAAAGGGGCGTGTGACAAGACTCACCGGGTGATGAGCATCCGACACTACTCACTAAAATGCACCACGATGGCACTTCTAACTCCCGTGTTGTCAGAGACCAATGACACCGCCTGCACTTGTTCTAATCTCTAGCGGTAGTGGCCATTCGGACCTGCAGTGCTTCCGTCGTCTACGTAACCGGGCTTATACGGCAAACCCCACAAAGCTACGAACGAACCTTTACGTACGCTAGTCGCATACAAACCCCAACGGCCTATCCAATACTCCAATTGTGAAGGGCTGCCGTTAGAAAACTACCCTTCCACGAGTTGCAAATATGCCGTCAAATATTTACAGGTTTGCTCCGGCAGTTGCACTTGAGAGTCAATCCCTTCACTAGGCTTAGTTGTTGTTCACTATCTTGAGCCAGATCGTCACTTAAAATTATGTGACATTGCGGCCATAAAAAATATATAATTCTGAAGTTTTATTATGTTAATCACACAACAACAGTTTTGCTCTTATTTTCTATATTATAATTGTGATACAAAATAAGTTTTACATATATATATATATATATATATATATATATATATATATATATATATATATATATATATAATTTACCAACATGTATTATGAAAGAAATACAATAATGAATTGAAAAGCAATAATTACTGGGAAAGTATACCAGAATTTGTACATAGAGAAGTAGAAATGGCTATTTTGACTCAAAAAGATAATAAATACCTGGTCATGACAACATTACAAATGAGTTACTGAAAGGCACTCTTCCTATTATTCTAAATCCGCGCACAAAGTCATTTAATGAGATATTAAAGTCAGAAGAACAATCCCAGAACAATGGAAATAATCAACTATAATTCTGCTTCATAAAAAAGGTGAAAAAGACCAAATAAATAACTACGGGCCTATTAGTTTAATAACCAATACTTATAAATTATTTCCTAAATTACTGCTCGTACGTATAACAAAACTACTCGAATAAAACCAACCACCAGAACAAGCAGGTTTCCGTAAACATTTCTGTACTACGTATAATCTATATATATAAAAGAAAGTGGTGTTTGTTACACCACTTATAACTCAAGAACGTCTGAACGGATTTAGCTGAAACTTGGTGGAGAGGTAGCTTAGAACCAGGAGACGGATATCGGATACTTTTTAACCCGTTCGACGGCGTTTCAGTCAAGTTACTATAAAACGTGGTATAACAAAAACACATCTGACATGACACAAAACGCAAATGACAGTGGAATAACAAAACTTAAATGTCAGCTAAACGTAATTTTGTCTTTGGTTAAGTATGGTACAAAATTTGACAATTATAAAAATGATAGCTAACCGTAATTGATAATAGTTAATTGATAATAATGGTTGAGTGAACGAGCAATTTTAGCTGCTAAGAATAAAGATGTAGATGACCTAAACTACATAATTCAGAATGATATCATTGTGACAATGCATTTATTCAAATCAATTGACTGTGTAACAAACGAAGATGAAGCCACCAACTATCCGATTGAATTTTTAAACTCTATGGATGTGCCTGGCTTACCACCGCACAATTTACGCCTCAAGGTTGGCTCCGTAGTGATTATGCTTCGAAAGATAAACCCACCAAAACTTTGCAACGGTACGCGTTTGGTGGTAAGTAAATTGATGAACAATGTGATTTACGCGACGATACTCAAAGAAAAATTCGAAGGTGAAGAAGTTCTCATTCCAAGGATCTCAATAATCTCAACGGCATATCGATGATCCCAACCGATATGCCGTTTGAGTTTAAAAGACTTCAATTTCCGATCCGCCTTGCATTCGCCATGACCATTAACAAATCACAAGGACAATCTTTGAAAGTTTGTGGTCTGAATCTTGAAAATAAATGTTTTTCACATGGGCAATTATATGTGGCATGTTCACGGGTCGGAAACCCATCAGCGTTGTTTGTATTTGCGCCTGATAATAAAACAAAAAATGTCGTGTATCACAAGGTGCTTAACTGAAGAGTACAATGACGATGCACCAAAATAAATAAACAATAAAGAATAATTCAAATACTTGATTGTTTATATTTATATTTTTCCTAAGAAAAAATTGAATTGATTAAAATCCAAAATCTGCTTATTTATTGCCTCTAAGGCGGAACAGAGTTCGCCGGGTCAGTTAGTATATTAATAATAAAACAAATAGTAGAAAAATGTAAAGAATATGGGAAACAATATCACATAGCTTTTATTCATTACAACAAGGCCTTCGATTCACTGAAACACAATGAAATATGGAGAGCACTTTGTAACCAAGGGGTTTCAAACAAATGTATAAGAATTATCAAAAATCTATATAAAAATATCAGGTAGAAAATAGAGCTTGAAATAACACCCAATGACAGTATATTTATACATTTACTTAAGTGTTAAGGAAACAAATATTTGAGAATTAATTTGCAATAAACCGTTTAAACAAAAAGATTTTTTTATTTTATACGCAACGGGCCGTGCAAAAGTTTGTTTTTAATCTTATAAAAAAAACAACTAGTTTTAGCGGCTCCACTCACTTAATATTACTATCGACAGAGTTTCTTATTATTTATTTACTTACTAACATACTTAAAACATAATTAAAAAAAACTAATATTCGCCCAGAAGACGAAATTCGGCTATATCATATTGACGATTTTAGGAAGTTCTTGTCAAGCTGGGAAACAAAAATTCCAATTCTTTATTGATAACACTAAAGTTCCTCAATAGAAGTAATAAAATACACTCAATAAAAAAAGCGAATCGGTTGACAAACAGAGGAGGTAAAAATATACTGAACTGTTCTGCCTTGGCTTGTTTATACATTAATTAAACAGAATAAAATGAATTTTGTATAGCCTTTGATAAGATACTAATAAGATTTTAATAAGAATGTAGATATTTTCACCATATACCACATTTAACTATTATACTGCATTAACGCCACTGTAGTCATTTATGTACACTTATGATTTTTGTTGGAGACTTCTTCATTTAATAAATCATATGTAATGTTTAATACTTTAATTTTCTTGAATTCGTAAATATAGACCTTGATATATTCAATTATGGTAAAGATGGTAGTAATATTTAGATACCAGCGAAACGTTATGGAATTAAAAACAAAATATGCATACATTTGCATTGATGCACGCCACCTATTTATTGATCTTGAGTAGGTATTTATATAAATCTTTGTCACTCAGTTCGAAAACACTGATAGCTATAGACCCATTAGCCTCCTTAACACGATAGGTAAAGTATACGAAAGACTCCTTTTGAGTAGACTCCATAATATCATCTCCGAAAAAAAAAACGAATAAACACATTGGTTTGCGAGCCAAGCACAATATATATTCTTCGCCTCACCGAGCACATTACACTCTATAACTATAACTACACTATAACACAACTTTACTCTATATATATTGATACACTTAATCAGGTCGGAATTACTTACATCTTAGTTCACTTATTCGATTCGATTCGATTATCTAATCGCTTGATCAGCAACCTCAGTATCTTCATAGGGATTTACAAATTCCTCAACAGAAGTTTACAAACGCTTAATAAGGAACTCAATCAAGCGAGCAAAGCCGGTAGAACTAGTTAGTCTTTTATATAATTACAAACCAAAACATTTGCACGGTTCGTTGCGTATTCAAATATTTTTAATGATTAATTTTGATACTTTAAGTGCAAATTAATTCTAAAAAAAGATTTTTTCTTTACCTTGAGCAAAACCCAGATATGTATATATACCCTGGTGTTTGGTATCATTTCAAGCACTACTGATACGTGATCTGCAAATATGGACTGTGTAAGAAAACATATTTTTGCTATTATATTTTTATTTATTATTACTTGAAACGTTTTGATATATATAGAAAAATCTTTTGTTATTTAGTTCACTGAATAAAATTCAAGAAATCTTTTTTTTATGCAGTGCCTGCTTTGTAACAATATCATGGCTGCTATCATATAGTCAAGACGGAAGCTTGTAATAAGCTACTTTATAATTGTTCTTTTCTTGTATTGTTCTATTACTCTGTAAACTTTTCTAAATATTCTACTACTTCGTTTACCCTTTAACATGTTTTCCTCTGCTACTCTTCGCATCAGCTGTCATCTTAGTATTCCTACTTTTTTTAAATACGTGATTCCGTACAACTTATTCATATCTCTTTGGTATTTATGTACTCGTGTATCCATCTACCTTTATACTTAACATTTTAATCACTTGGCTTTCATTTCTCTCTATTACATGTCTGCACCACGGTATTCTACTACTCCTCACTCTCTCTATCCCGGATTGTATTTTCAAGGTTCCTCGTATTTGTAATTCATTCAAGTTACTCCACACATCTATCTTAACATTTGCATTTCTGTCACGTGTAATCGTTTTATATATATCTTCTTTGGATTATTGGTCTATACATGACAGGTTTCATAAAAATATTATAAACTTACCCTAATATTCACAGGCCTTCCTAAATAATATCTTATATATATAAAAATGAATCTCTATTTCCTTTGGTCATAGTATCACGCGTGAACGGATTGAACAATTGCACTAATTCTTTTTTTGTAGTGTTAATTATTGCTAGGAGAAGGTTCTTATAAAAGAAAAAAATAAGAAAGTTGAGCGGAACATAAAAACTGTATATATATATATATATATATATATATATATATATATATATATATATATATATATATATATATATATATATAAATGATATAGATATAGATAAAAATGAATCGCTGATATGTGTACGCGCATAACTTCCGAACGACTGTACCAAATCGGATAATTCTATTTTAATTGTGTTCGTTATTGTCAGTATTGTAGGTACAGTATTATAATCTCATAATATGAAAAGTCAGTGAATTGATGGGACAAAAGAATGCGAGGAATTTCTTTAAGAAAATTGCGAAGAAAATTATATAATTGCAGAAAACCAAATAATATTAAAAACAAAATAAATACAAATTAATTACTTATAAAATAAATTATAATTGAACATTTTACAAAATGACGTTACATTTCGCAATTGTCACTTACAATCATTCTAAACGAACTTCTAAACTTCACGAGTAAACGAATTACTTTTATTATTACAAATGCGCGACGAGCCACCTCACGTTTTAATTGAGCTGATGATTAGCACGCAACAGTTATTGAGAATAGTCGTATTGACGTTTCTGTATTGCGTTCGAGAGTTACTGATAATAAAATGAGTTCGGATTGTGTTGTGCAAGTGGAAAAGGAAAATATCACAATTGGTCCCACTACCAGATCTATTACGCTTATTAATTTATGTGATGGGAAGTGATTTTAACCATTTCTTGGGCAACATTGAAAAATAAATCAGTTGTATCCAAACGATGTCGTATGGCGCAACGTATAATATAAAGAACAATTTTATGACAAGGTAAATAATGGTTACAATTCAGATAGTACGAGTAATGGGGGCGGAGAAAAATAAAATTGTTAATCTCAATGCGACTAATCAGATTTTTTTGGAGGTCAGTTATTATTCTTAAATTCAGTCGACACAGTTATCCACCAGAATGACGTAGTGAACTATTCCACAGGATTTTTAAATTAACTGACATTGCCTGGACTACCACCTCACGATTTTCTAATAAAAGTAAATTTTATTAGATGTACTCTGTTGAATGGTAAAAACGTCACAATAATAACTCATCTTGTATGGTCGACGAGAAAGGTTTCAAGAAATATCGGAGAAAACGGATTCCATACAATATCACAATTAATGATGGATACCCAATGTAGGCGATTAGTTGCAGACAGTAGTATTGAAGTATAAGACAAGATATTCATGTCACTAAAGTAAAAATGCAAATAAGTAAACAATGGCAGTTTACTTACTTTCGCTGCAACAATTGCAAATGACGAAGTATCTCAGTATCAACCAATATTACTAACACGACAATGCAATGTAATGAGACTGGCTGTAAAAAAGTCAAATGTAAAATGTCAAAAAAGCAACGATTAAGGGAAAATATATAGGAGAGGTTGCCTTAATTTCGTGTATACAGGTGATTCCAAAGGATTTGTGATTGGATTTTAAACGACTAAAATTGTGTAAGCAATTACGATCAACGAACAATTAACAAATAATAAAACCAGTCGTTGGAAGTTTAAGTACTCAACTTGGAGTTTTCCAGATTCATGAACGGACGAATTCGTATCGTGTGTTTGCACGTCGGAAAAATAATGTATATTTCCGCACCACAAAAACGAACAAAAATCGTAGTATATCAATAAACATCATATAAACTATATTTAAATTTCAAATAATTAAAAGACATTTAAATAAATGGAGTTTATTCAATAACCAAAAGAAATGAAAAACGGAAACGACATTAAAATTAGCCAGTTTGATCTTAACGAATTGAAGTTGGAAGATTGATTAGGATTGAGTGTAGCTAATCAAAATATTATAAAAATATATACAAATCGGTCAAACCGTTTTTGAGTATTAGCGAGAATATAGAACATCGAATGTAGGTGATACGAAGTTCACCGGGTCTGCTAATAAATTATAATCTTTACCTTTTGATTTGGACAAACATATTTAGCTAGTATAAGTAAGTATTAGGTATATCAAACTGCCTTAGATCAAAATCGTATTTATATTTAGTAACTAGAAATATAACTAGTTAAAAGGGATTTCTGTCTCTGTTTCTTTTCAATACATATAAGTCAGTGGTTCATTACAAGCTTATTTACGGACCTAGACAAGTTATTTTTTCTACATTCGTTTGCGTTTACAGAAATCAAAAAATGTTTGGGGTGATATTTTAAACATTAGATCAGTGACATATTGCGTGTTTATAACATGATGTCTTTATCAATATCATTGTCATGTTTCAGAAGTATGTGAATTATAAAGTTTTTACACTCTCTAATCACGGAATTTAGTGTTGGATTTGTCTAGATATAATTTAGTGTCCACAATGTCATCCTATGTATTTCTTTTTATTTTCTCTTTACACTAACAATTGTAGAAAGAGACAACTTAGTTTGGTGAGCTGGTGTTAAGCGACGGCGTAGATGAAGACACTGAATGGGAATCGCCAATTTCCCAGGAAATGCCGATTTTCAAGTTGCGCTCTAGCTTTGCAAGCATCAGGACAAAATTTTTAAACAAGATATATATTGTGTTATCACGGTGTTCCCTTCACCGAGAATCGACATTTATTTTACGATAGCCATGATAGTTACAAAACTATAATGGTGTGTTTCCCGTTTCAGTTAAAGTACGTTTTGATGGCTGTGTGCCTCCTGCTGGCCTTAGCTTCAGCAACGGCTGTTGCTAACCCAGAACCAGAAGCCTTGGCTTCTCAAGAGTTCGTGTTTCCGGGGACCAGAAGGAATCCATTAAAAGGCTTACGCGGTTAAATAGACTAAAATACAATCGGCTCTAAAAGTTTTTGTATCTATATAAATAAATGTACAATATTCTGTAATAAAATATTTTTTATTCACTTTTAGAAACAAAAAAGAGATTTGTTATCTTCTTGTTCACAATATTTATTAGATGCACAGGTAGGGGTGTTAATTCCAGACAGCACCTTCGTTCATATATTGATCCAGCCTATAATAGCCTTTTGACATCAAAACACGTTTGACAAGATGCTTGAACTTACTGGTCTGCAATTCAGTAATGTGCTTTGTGACTGT
Organism: Actias luna; assembly: GCA_039707435.1. NCBI lineage: Eukaryota > Metazoa > Arthropoda > Insecta > Lepidoptera > Saturniidae > Actias > Actias luna. The sequence goes on along the minus strand of JAZHAC010000006.1, from coordinate 5,210,738 downwards.
GTTGTATAAACTAACAGTATTACCTAAAAAACTGTTACCGGTCTTACTGAGTCTAAAATAAGGGTGACCAGTTTGTCACGATTTCTGCTATTCAAACCCCGCTAGTCTTTCAAGAAATCTAACGTTTTCATGTTTTTGCGACATACATTAATTGTTTTTTATTGTGATAACTGCCTCTGTAGGAAATTTCGTCAAATCAAACGAAAATAACAATAAACTACAAACAAAGTAACACACTGACTAAGAAATAATTTTTTGATTACTTTTTCAAGTTTTTGCGACATACATTAAATTATTAAGAATGTATTGGGAGAGCAGCGTAAAGATACCGAATTCTGAAATCTGAGTCTTTAATGATTCGCGAGGTCCCATATTGTAAATGGATCAAACTGATCGTTTTCGTATAAGAAATACGGTATCTACTTTAGCTGTTGTCTCCAAAATATATAGTAGCAAATACCATGAGGCATTAAGCTGTGTAAGTAAGCGTAGTAGACTTATTTGTAGCTTTACAAATTAAAATGCCTAAGTTTAATATCTCAGCCAAAAAGATGGTGCTTGTGTTAAATGTGAAATAAATTTTTCAAAATTATATTTGAATACAGATTTCACATATACTTTACAAAATCTTATAACACGGATTATTAAAATATTTTAATGGAAAGTTCATAGAGATACTGTTTATTTTTATAGCATGTTAATTATCCTGCAAATGTGATAAACTGTTCGTTATTGTTAAAATATTTAAAGGCAGGAGATCTGACAAACATTGTTTTACTTCATCGTGTCAAACAATTGGAGCATATCTTGCCATATATTAGCAAATTTTAGAGCGTAGAGATTTTATACATACAAGCACCTATTATTCTGTATTCATTTAAATTTGAATTAAAGCTTATGTTTTTTTGTCATATTGACAGATATAGACCATAAAAAATCCCCTGTTAAATTTCATTAAAATGTACGTAATAGTTTCAGTGTGATACATGTACAAGTTGTTACATGAATAAAATTCAAAAAACATTTGTTGTTCATATTAGGTTTAGTGATAGTGTTATTATTTTCATAAATAAAAAATACCTATTTGTGATAAAACAACAGGATTCTTATATTATTCGTTAACCGTTTTCCACCCACTACGAGAAACCAATATAAGTAATTATGTCAATGCTATTGAGTTTCAATAGGTATATGAAACATCTGTGATACTTATAGTTATAATTAGCTTAATAATACTATATCCACAGAGTTCAAAAACAGGACTTAAAATTATAGGTAACACGATTAAAAATCACGCAAATGAAGTCACGGGCGCAGCCAGTTTAAAATAAGGCAGAATAATGTGCGGTATGTAAATGGAATAGTAAATCTGGTATTATATTTCTTCTTAATTTACCAAACGCTTATATTTTGAAGGTTATTTTTATTTGGTGGTCCCGGAGAACAGAATATCACAGCCAAATAACCTCATCCTGCGGTAGGTATGACTTCCAAAGCTCCATAGGGAAGAATATTGCAACGTTGGCAACACGCTAGTAATACCACTGATGTGGCAAGCGACTATAAGTGTATGACTTCTTATTTGCCACCTTAGTTGTATACAAAAAAGAAGTGCTTAGTATAAGTATATGAAATAAATAGTCGCTACTTTGAAAATACCACATTTAACAAAGAGGACCTTGCAAAACTTTAATCTTTATATATAAGTAAATAAAACTTCTTGTTATGATATTGATAAACGCTAATCTCGGAAACTGTTTTATCAATTGCGAAGAGATTTTGTAAATGTTTCTTGCACGGTCCAACTTTGCGATAATTTTTAACCCTGAACCCAATAGGTGGATCTTTGATCGGGTTGTTGACTACTAAAAAGGGCAGAATAAGGTATGTAACGATCGCCATTCACGTTAGTTTAGAAACCTCTCAACGTATTAAAAAATGTATCACTTGGCCAAACTTAAGATACAGGATAGTTTTAATTCGAATAGGTGAGACGGTCTTTGAACACGATTAGTGACACTGTGCTGGAGTTGTTGATTACTGGAAAGTGTAAAACGAGGACTATTCTATTAGGCTAATTGCTCTTATGAAAATGTAGTTCACGTATTACTTGGAGAGTTTTATTATAGAAGCGGACATTTGTCCTTTAAATGATTTATCTATTTTTGTTAGCCTTGTGTGGATCAAAGCAAGATTATTTGTATTACAATTATGAAAATTATTATATTTTTAAGTGATAGGGCTCATAACGTAAATTTATAAATTAAAATAAATACCTTTATTAATATCTTATTAAGATCTCGCCTAAAACTTCGATAACCTTATGTTGTCATAGTCCTTTCCTCATTTATTTTTAGTTAATTAGTGCTCGCAAATGACTGGCCTGTAGTTTATGATATTAATAAACATAGTACAATCAGTAAACAAGCGTGACCGAGAGAAAAGATATGTCAATATAAAGGTATGTTGAAACAATTATCGATCATCACTATCAATGTGGTCTGCTAGCACCTCTCGGCAGCCGAATGTACAGCCATAGCTCTCCACGCCAAATACACATTCAAGTACAGTTCTCTGCTGAACACTATGGCTTGTGTTATACTTGGTGTATGGTTGCCATGGTTTATCACGCAACAAATTGTTTCTTGTAGTGTTACTTTTCTTAAAACCAATTTTATAAACTTAATAATGTAAGTTAAGACCGAGTTTAGAAAGGTTCAAAGTAAATAATGTTTAAACACTTTATACACGTGTGAAATTCTCAGACCGTATCCAGTTTCGTTATCCAAATGTACATACGCTTGATATACTCAGTTACTTACTTCTTGTCTTTAAATATTCGTCAGTTCGTTTTTATTTATATATTTTGTATAAATTAACCGTTATTTTATATGATTCTTAAAAAACCAGGCATAGATAACCTGCGTGTTCGTTTCGTTAACCAATAGCCATCCATTTCCTGCTAACAAAGTAATCACATGACAATATGATTCAGCTTAAATAGGCATATGTAAAGTCTGTAGTAGTAAAAGTTATACATAACATTCCAAATGTCTTATCCACCAGTTTCCAGGCTTAAACTTATACGAATCACACCTTTATACGAGCCCACGTGAAGCGAGCCGCAAGGAGAGCTAGTGGCATGCGGAGTCGCGCGGCACCGCTAAACTTTTTTGTGAAAAGCTTATTAGGAATACAGCAATCAGCTGGATAAGGAGACGTTGTTTAACAACCACTTGATAATATTTTATATTTGTTTCTTATCGCATTGTTACTCAATATTTATGTAAAAAAACACTCTTATCTTGCTAAATTTATTATAGATTAATGCACATTTATTAATATAGATGGTAAGTACTAAATATGTATTATTTCATTGCAGAATGCATCGCCTTTTTTTTACGTGGAGAAGTACATTTATGTATCCCCTCCCAGCCCGGGGGGACTGAGTTAGTCCATTGAAAATAAATCTTACATTCGATTGTATTTTGGTCTATTTAACCGGCTAACATAACTAATGCAGCTTTATTGAGCTCCGGAAACACAGACTCTCGAGAAACCAAGGCTTCTGGTTCTGGGTTAGCAACAGGCGTTGCCGAAGCTAAGGCCAGCAGGAGCCAGACTGCCACCAAAATGTATTTTAACTGAAATGGAAAACACAAAATTATAATTTTGTAACTATCATGGCTATCGTGTAGTACATTTTGTTTCTCGGTGAAGGGACCACCGTGATGAAGCATGAATAAGTTTTGACCTGGTGCTTGCATATCTATGTCTATAATTTTAAAGTTGAAAATTTGCAATTCCCATTCTGTATCTTCGGATTATTATCGTTTAACATCTGTTGAAATTATAATGAAATCACTGGCCTATACTGAATTAGGAAAAACTAGGAACATTAAATCTCTTATAATAAAGGGACAAATATTTTAATTAGGTAGTTTTCCATTTTTACTATTATAAACATAATTTTGAATTTTAAAAGTCAATTTTAAATATTTTCTATCACATATGACACATCTCAATAAGACAAGATAATTTTCTGGGAGATTTCAGTGATTTATTTATTTACACGCTGTACAAGTTAATAGAACAAAAAAAATATATTTAATATATAAACTTTATTTTAAGTGATAATTTCTTTAAGTATTTTGTATTATCAATCGGGCAATAAATAATAAATAATAAAAAAATCCTTCAGATATTCTCTTCTATTACCATATTAAACAAAACCATGAGTAACTGAATTATTACAAAAACAGATACTTTTTAAAAAAAAATGAAGCGATAATGGCTCAGGTGGTAGTGTATAGGGACGCTACGTCAATGGACATGATTTCGAATCCCTGTCTCAAATTCGGTGAAGGTAAACATCGTGATGAAATTATGGCATGGTGGTAGGGCTTGTTCTAACGCCTACCTGGATAACTACCACCTTTTTATTTTTTATATTTAAGCGGTGTTCAAAATCCTTTTCTTTATAGACTTTCTCATCGCAACGCGTAAACGCATTGATCGGGTTCACGTCAAAGTAAAAGGGGCGTGTGACAAGACTCACCGGGTGATGAGCATCCGACACTACTCACTAAAATGCACCACGATGGCACTTCTAACTCCCGTGTTGTCAGAGACCAATGACACCGCCTGCACTTGTTCTAATCTCTAGCGGTAGTGGCCATTCGGACCTGCAGTGCTTCCGTCGTCTACGTAACCGGGCTTATACGGCAAACCCCACAAAGCTACGAACGAACCTTTACGTACGCTAGTCGCATACAAACCCCAACGGCCTATCCAATACTCCAATTGTGAAGGGCTGCCGTTAGAAAACTACCCTTCCACGAGTTGCAAATATGCCGTCAAATATTTACAGGTTTGCTCCGGCAGTTGCACTTGAGAGTCAATCCCTTCACTAGGCTTAGTTGTTGTTCACTATCTTGAGCCAGATCGTCACTTAAAATTATGTGACATTGCGGCCATAAAAAATATATAATTCTGAAGTTTTATTATGTTAATCACACAACAACAGTTTTGCTCTTATTTTCTATATTATAATTGTGATACAAAATAAGTTAACTTATTTTGTATCACAATTATAATATAGAAAATAAGAGCAAAACTGTTGTTGTGTGATTAACATAATAAAACTATATATATATATATATATATATATATTATATATATATATATATATATATAATATATATATATATATATATATATATATATATATATATATATATAATTTACCAACATGTATTATGAAAGAAATACAATAATGAATTGAAAAGCAATAATTACTGGGAAAGTATACCAGAATTTGTACATAGAGAAGTAGAAATGGCTATTTTGACTCAAAAAGATAATAAATACCTGGTCATGACAACATTACAAATGAGTTACTGAAAGGCACTCTTCCTATTATTCTAAATCCGCGCACAAAGTCATTTAATGAGATATTAAAGTCAGAAGAACAATCCCAGAACAATGGAAATAATCAACTATAATTCTGCTTCATAAAAAAGGTGAAAAAGACCAAATAAATAACTACGGGCCTATTAGTTTAATAACCAATACTTATAAATTATTTCCTAAATTACTGCTCGTACGTATAACAAAACTACTCGAATAAAACCAACCACCAGAACAAGCAGGTTTCCGTAAACATTTCTGTACTACGTATAATCTATATATATAAAAGAAAGTGGTGTTTGTTACACCACTTATAACTCAAGAACGTCTGAACGGATTTAGCTGAAACTTGGTGGAGAGGTAGCTTAGAACCAGGAGACGGATATCGGATACTTTTTAACCCGTTCGACGGCGTTTCAGTCAAGTTACTATAAAACGTGGTATAACAAAAACACATCTGACATGACACAAAACGCAAATGACAGTGGAATAACAAAACTTAAATGTCAGCTAAACGTAATTTTGTCTTTGGTTAAGTATGGTACAAAATTTGACAATTATAAAAATGATAGCTAACCGTAATTGATAATAGTTAATTGATAATAATGGTTGAGTGAACGAGCAATTTTAGCTGCTAAGAATAAAGATGTAGATGACCTAAACTACATAATTCAGAATGATATCATTGTGACAATGCATTTATTCAAATCAATTGACTGTGTAACAAACGAAGATGAAGCCACCAACTATCCGATTGAATTTTTAAACTCTATGGATGTGCCTGGCTTACCACCGCACAATTTACGCCTCAAGGTTGGCTCCGTAGTGATTATGCTTCGAAAGATAAACCCACCAAAACTTTGCAACGGTACGCGTTTGGTGGTAAGTAAATTGATGAACAATGTGATTTACGCGACGATACTCAAAGAAAAATTCGAAGGTGAAGAAGTTCTCATTCCAAGGATCTCAATAATCTCAACGGCATATCGATGATCCCAACCGATATGCCGTTTGAGTTTAAAAGACTTCAATTTCCGATCCGCCTTGCATTCGCCATGACCATTAACAAATCACAAGGACAATCTTTGAAAGTTTGTGGTCTGAATCTTGAAAATAAATGTTTTTCACATGGGCAATTATATGTGGCATGTTCACGGGTCGGAAACCCATCAGCGTTGTTTGTATTTGCGCCTGATAATAAAACAAAAAATGTCGTGTATCACAAGGTGCTTAACTGAAGAGTACAATGACGATGCACCAAAATAAATAAACAATAAAGAATAATTCAAATACTTGATTGTTTATATTTATATTTTTCCTAAGAAAAAATTGAATTGATTAAAATCCAAAATCTGCTTATTTATTGCCTCTAAGGCGGAACAGAGTTCGCCGGGTCAGTTAGTATATTAATAATAAAACAAATAGTAGAAAAATGTAAAGAATATGGGAAACAATATCACATAGCTTTTATTCATTACAACAAGGCCTTCGATTCACTGAAACACAATGAAATATGGAGAGCACTTTGTAACCAAGGGGTTTCAAACAAATGTATAAGAATTATCAAAAATCTATATAAAAATATCAGGTAGAAAATAGAGCTTGAAATAACACCCAATGACAGTATATTTATACATTTACTTAAGTGTTAAGGAAACAAATATTTGAGAATTAATTTGCAATAAACCGTTTAAACAAAAATATTTTTTTATTTTATACGCAACGGGCCGTGCAAAAGTTTGTTTTTAATCTTATAAAAAAAACAACTAGTTTTAGCGGCTCCACTCACTTAATATTACTATCGACAGAGTTTCTTATTATTTATTTACTTACTAACATACTTAAAACATAATTAAAAAAAACTAATATTCGCCCAGAAGACGAAATTCGGCTATATCATATTGACGATTTTAGGAAGTTCTTGTCAAGCTGGGAAACAAAAATTCCAATTCTTTATTGATAACACTAAAGTTCCTCAATAGAAGTAATAAAATACACTCAATAAAAAAAGCGAATCGGTTGACAAACAGAGGAGGTAAAAATATACTGAACTGTTCTGCCTTGGCTTGTTTATACATTAATTAAACAGAATAAAATGAATTTTGTATAGCCTTTGATAAGATACTAATAAGATTTTAATAAGAATGTAGATATTTTCACCATATACCACATTTAACTATTATACTGCATTAACGCCACTGTAGTCATTTATGTACACTTATGATTTTTGTTGGAGACTTCTTCATTTAATAAATCATATGTAATGTTTAATACTTTAATTTTCTTGAATTCGTAAATATAGACCTTGATATATTCAATTATGGTAAAGACGGTAGTAATATTTAGATACCAGCGAAACGTTATGGAATTAAAAACAAAATATGCATACATTTGCATTGATGCACGCCACCTATTTATTGATCTTGAGTAGGTATTTATATAAATCTTTGTCACTCAGTTCGAAAACACTGATAGCTATAGACCCATTAGCCTCCTTAACACGATAGGTAAAGTATACGAAAGACTCCTTTTGAGTAGACTCCATAATATCATCTCCGAAAAAAAAAACGAATAAACACATTGGTTTGCGAGCCAAGCACAATATATATTCTTCGCCTCACCGAGCACATTACACTCTATAACTATAACTACACTATAACACAACTTTACTCTATATATATTGATACACTTAATCAGGTCGGAATTACTTACATCTTAGTTCACTTATTCGATTCGATTCGATTATCTAATCGCTTGATCAGCAACCTCAGTATCTTCATAGGGATTTACAAATTCCTCAACAGAAGTTTACAAACGCTTAATAAGGAACTCAATCAAGCGAGCAAAGCCGGTAGAACTAGTTAGTCTTTTATATAATTACAAACCAAAACATTTGCACGGTTCGTTGCGTATTCAAATATTTTTAATGATTAATTTTGATACTTTAAGTGCAAATTAATTCTAAAAAAAGATTTTTTCTTTACCTTGAGCAAAACCCAGATATGTATATATACCCTGGTGTTTGGTATCATTTCAAGCACTACTGATACGTGATCTGCAAATATGGACTGTGTAAGAAAACATATTTTTGCTATTATATTTTTATTTATTATTACTTGAAACGTTTTGATATATATAGAAAAATCTTTTGTTATTTAGTTCACTGAATAAAATTCAAGAAATCTTTTTTTTATGCAGTGCCTGCTTTGTAACAATATCATGGCTGCTATCATATAGTCAAGACGGAAGCTTGTAATAAGCTACTTTATAATTGTTCTTTTCTTGTATTGTTCTATTACTCTGTAAACTTTTCTAAATATTCTACTACTTCGTTTACCCTTTAACATGTTTTCCTCTGCTACTCTTCGCATCAGCTGTCATCTTAGTATTCCTACTTTTTTTAAATACGTGATTCCGTACAACTTATTCATATCTCTTTGGTATTTATGTACTCGTGTATCCATCTACCTTTATACTTAACATTTTAATCACTTGGCTTTCATTTCTCTCTATTACATGTCTGCACCACGGTATTCTACTACTCCTCACTCTCTCTATCCCGGATTGTATTTTCAAGGTTCCTCGTATTTGTAATTCATTCAAGTTACTCCACACATCTATCTTAACATTTGCATTTCTGTCACGTGTAATCGTTTTATATATATCTTCTTTGGATTATTGGTCTATACATGACAGGTTTCATAAAAATATTATAAACTTACCCTAATATTCACAGGCCTTCCTAAATAATATCTTATATATATAAAAATGAATCTCTATTTCCTTTGGTCATAGTATCACGCGTGAACGGATTGAACAATTGCACTAATTCTTTTTTTGTAGTGTTAATTATTGCTAGGAGAAGGTTCTTATAAAAGAAAAAAATAAGAAAGTTGAGCGGAACATAAAAACTGTATATATATATATATATATATATATATATATATATATATATATATATATATATATATATATATATATATATATATATATATATATATATATATATATATATATATATATATATATATATAAATGATATAGATATAGATAAAAATGAATCGCTGATATGTGTACGCGCATAACTTCCGAACGACTGTACCAAATCGGATAATTCTATTTTAATTGTGTTCGTTATTGTCAGTATTGTAGGTACAGTATTATAATCTCATAATATGAAAAGTCAGTGAATTGATGGGACAAAAGAATGCGAGGAATTTCTTTAAGAAAATTGCGAAGAAAATTATATAATTGCAGAAAACCAAATAATATTAAAAACAAAATAAATACAAATTAATTACTTATAAAATAAATTATAATTGAACATTTTACAAAATGACGTTACATTTCGCAATTGTCACTTACAATCATTCTAAACGAACTTCTAAACTTCACGAGTAAACGAATTACTTTTATTATTACAAATGCGCGACGAGCCACCTCACGTTTTAATTGAGCTGATGATTAGCACGCAACAGTTATTGAGAATAGTCGTATTGACGTTTCTGTATTGCGTTCGAGAGTTACTGATAATAAAATGAGTTCGGATTGTGTTGTGCAAGTGGAAAAGGAAAATATCACAATTGGTCCCACTACCAGATCTATTACGCTTATTAATTTATGTGATGGGAAGTGATTTTAACCATTTCTTGGGCAACATTGAAAAATAAATCAGTTGTATCCAAACGATGTCGTATGGCGCAACGTATAATATAAAGAACAATTTTATGACAAGGTAAATAATGGTTACAATTCAGATAGTACGAGTAATGGGGGCGGAGAAAAATAAAATTGTTAATCTCAATGCGACTAATCAGATTTTTTTGGAGGTCAGTTATTATTCTTAAATTCAGTCGACACAGTTATCCACCAGAATGACGTAGTGAACTATTCCACAGGATTTTTAAATTAACTGACATTGCCTGGACTACCACCTCACGATTTTCTAATAAAAGTAAATTTTATTAGATGTACTCTGTTGAATGGTAAAAACGTCACAATAATAACTCATCTTGTATGGTCGACGAGAAAGGTTTCAAGAAATATCGGAGAAAACGGATTCCATACAATATCACAATTAATGATGGATACCCAATGTAGGCGATTAGTTGCAGACAGTAGTATTGAAGTATAAGACAAGATATTCATGTCACTAAAGTAAAAATGCAAATAAGTAAACAATGGCAGTTTACTTACTTTCGCTGCAACAATTGCAAATGACGAAGTATCTCAGTATCAACCAATATTACTAACACGACAATGCAATGTAATGAGACTGGCTGTAAAAAAGTCAAATGTAAAATGTCAAAAAAGCAACGATTAAGGGAAAATATATAGGAGAGGTTGCCTTAATTTCGTGTATACAGGTGATTCCAAAGGATTTGTGATTGGATTTTAAACGACTAAAATTGTGTAAGCAATTACGATCAACGAACAATTAACAAATAATAAAACCAGTCGTTGGAAGTTTAAGTACTCAACTTGGAGTTTTCCAGATTCATGAACGGACGAATTCATATCGTGCGTTTGCGCGTCGGAAAAATAATGTATATTTCCGCACCACAAAAACGAACAAAAATCGTAGTATATCAATAAACATCATATAAACTATATTTAAATTTCAAATAATTAAAAGACATTTAAATAAATGGAGTTTATTCAATAACCAAAAGAAATGAAAAACGGAAACGACATTAAAATTAGCCAGTTTGATCTTAACGAATTGAAGTTGGAAGATTGATTAGGATTGAGTGTAGCTAATCAAAATATTATAAAAATATATACAAATCGGTCAAACCGTTTTTGAGTATTAGCGAGAATATAGAACATCGAATGTAGGTGATACGAAGTTCACCGGGTCTGCTAATAAATTATAATCTTTACCTTTTGATTTGGACAAACATATTTAGCTAGTATAAGTAAGTATTAGGTATATCAAACTGCCTTAGATCAAAATCGTATTTATATTTAGTAACTAGAAATATAACTAGTTAAAAGGGATTTCTGTCTCTGTTTCTTTTCAATACATATAAGTCAGTGGTTCATTACAAGCTTATTTACGGACCTAGACAAGTTATTTTTTCTACATTCGTTTGCGTTTACAGAAATCAAAAAATGTTTGGGGTGATATTTTAAACATTAGATCAGTGACATATTGCGTGTTTATAACATGATGTCTTTATCAATATCATTGTCATGTTTCAGAAGTATGTGAATTATAAAGTTTTTACACTCTCTAATCACGGAATTTAGTGTTGGATTTGTCTAGATATAATTTAGTGTCCACAATGTCATCCTATGTATTTCTTTTTATTTTCTCTTTACACTAACAATTGTAGAAAGAGACAACTTAGTTTGGTGAGCTGGTGTTAAGCGACGGCGTAGATGAAGACACTGAATGGGAATCGCCAATTTCCCAGGAAATGCCGATTTTCAAGTTGCGCTCTAGCTTTGCAAGCATCAGGACAAAATTTTTAAACAAGATATATATTGTGTTATCACGGTGTTCCCTTCACCGAGAATCGACATTTATTTTACGATAGCCATGATAGTTACAAAACTATAATGGTGTGTTTCCCGTTTCAGTTAAAGTACGTTTTGATGGCTGTGTGCCTCCTGCTGGCCTTAGCTTCAGCAACGGCTGTTGCTAACCCAGAACCAGAAGCCTTGGCTTCTCAAGAGTTCGTGTTTCCGGGGACCAGAAGGAATCCATTAAAAGGCTTACGCGGTTAAATAGACTAAAATACAATCGGCTCTAAAAGTTTTTGTATCTATATAAATAAATGTACAATATTCTGTAATAAAATATTTTTTATTCACTTTTAGAAACAAAAAAGAGATTTGTTATCTTCTTGTTCACAATATTTATTAGATGCACAGGTAGGGGTGTTAATTCCAGACAGCACCTTCGTTCATATATTGATCCAGCCTATAATAGCCTTTTGACATCAAAACACGTTTGACAAGATGCTTGAACTTACTGGTCTGCAATTCAGTAATGTGCTTTGTGACTGTGTTGTATAAACTAACAGTATTACCTAAAAAACTGTTACCGGTCTTACTGAGTCTAAAATAAGGGTGACCAGTTTGTCACGATTTCTGCTATTCAAACCCCGCTAGTCTTTCAAGAAATCTAACGTTTTCATGTTTTTGCGACATACATTAATTGTTTTTTATTGTGATAACTGCCTCTGTAGGAAATTTCGTCAAATCAAACGAAAATAACAATAAACTACAAACAAAGTAACACACTGACTAAGAAATAATTTTTTGATTACTTTTTCAAGTTTTTGCGACATACATTAAATTATTAAGAATGTATTGGGAGAGCAGCGTAAAGATACCGAATTCTGAAATCTGAGTCTTTAATGATTCGCGAGGTCCCATATTGTAAATGGATCAAACTGATCGTTTTCGTATCAGAAATACGGTATCTACTTTAGCTGTTGTCTCCAAAATATATAGTAGCAAATACCATGAGGCATTAAGCTGTGTAAGTAAGCGTAGTAGACTTATTTGTAGCTTTACAAATTAAAATGCCTAAGTTTAATATCTCAGCCAAAAAGATGGTGCTTGTGTTAAATGTGAAATAAATTTTTCAAAATTATATTTGAATACAGATTTCACATATACTTTACAAAATCTTATAACACGGATTATTAAAATATTTTAATGGAAAGTTCATAGAGATACTGTTTATTTTTATAGCATGTTAATTATCCTGCAAATGTGATAAACTGTTCGTTATTGTTAAAATATTTAAAGGCAGGAGATCTGACAAACATTGTTTTACTTCATCGTGTCAAACAATTGGAGCATATCTTGCCATATATTAGCAAATTTTAGAGCGTAGAGATTTTATACATACAAGCACCTATTATTCTGTATTCATTTAAATTTGAATTAAAGCTTATGTTTTTTTGTCATATTGACAGATATAGACCATAAAAAATCCCCTGTTAAATTTCATTAAAATGTACGTAATAGTTTCAGTGTGATACATGTACAAGTTGTTACATGAATAAAATTCAAAAAACATTTGTTGTTCATATTAGGTTTAGTGATAGTGTTATTATTTTCATAAATAAAAAATACCTATTTGTGATAAAACAACAGGATTCTTATATTATTCGTTAACCGTTTTCCACCCACTACGAGAAACCAATATAAGTAATTATGTCAATGCTATTGAGTTTCAATAGGTATATGAAACATCTGTGATACTTATAGTTATAATTAGCTTAATAATACTATATCCACAGAGTTCAAAAACAGGACTTAAAATTATAGGTAACACGATTAAAAATCACGCAAATGAAGTCACGGGCGCAGCCAGTTTAAAATAAGGCAGAATAATGTGCGGTATGTAAATGGAATAGTAAATCTGGTATTATATTTCTTCTTAATTTACCAAACGCTTATATTTTGAAGGTTATTTTTATTTGGTGGTCCCGGAGAACAGAATATCACAGCCAAATAACCTCATCCTGCGGTAGGTATGACTTCCAAAGCTCCATAGGGAAGAATATTGCAACGTTGGCAACACGCTAGTAATACCACTGATGTGGCAAGCGACTATAAGTGTATGACTTCTTATTTGCCACCTTAGTTGTATACAAAAAAGAAGTGCTTAGTATAAGTATATGAAATAAATAGTCGCTACTTTGAAAATACCACATTTAACAAAGAGGACCTTGCAAAACTTTAATCTTTATATATAAGTAAATAAAACTTCTTGTTATGATATTGATAAACGCTAATCTCGGAAACTGTTTTATCAATTGCGAAGAGATTTTGTAAATGTTTCTTGCACGGTCCAACTTTGCGATAATTTTTAACCCTGAACCCAATAGGTGGATCTTTGATCGGGTTGTTGACTACTAAAAAGGGCAGAATAAGGTATGTAACGATCGCCATTCACGTTAGTTTAGAAACCTCTCAACGTATTAAAAAATGTATCACTTGGCCAAACTTAAGATACAGGATAGTTTTAATTCGAATAGGTGAGACGGTCTTTGAACACGATTAGTGACACTGTGCTGGAGTTGTTGATTACTGGAAAGTGTAAAACGAGGACTATTCTATTAGGCTAATTGCTCTTATGAAAATGTAGTTCACGTATTACTTGGAGAGTTTTATTATAGAAGCGGACATTTGTCCTTTAAATGATTTATCTATTTTTGTTAGCCTTGTGTGGATCAAAGCAAGATTATTTGTATTACAATTATGAAAATTATTATATTTTTAAGTGATAGGGCTCATAACGTAAATTTATAAATTAAAATAAATACCTTTATTAATATCTTATTAAGATCTCGCCTAAAACTTCGATAACCTTATGTTGTCATAGTCCTTTCCTCATTTATTTTTAGTTAATTAGTGCTCGCAAATGACTGGCCTGTAGTTTATGATATTAATAAACATAGTACAATCAGTAAACAAGCGTGACCGAGAGAAAAGATATGTCAATATAAAGGTATGTTGAAACAATTATCGATCATCACTATCAATGTGGTCTGCTAGCACCTCTCGGCAGCCGAATGTACAGCCATAGCTCTCCACGCCAAATACACATTCAAGTACAGTTCTCTGCTGAACACTATGGCTTGTGTTATACTTGGTGTATGGTTGCCATGGTTTATCACGCAACAAATTGTTTCTTGTAGTGTTACTTTTCTTAAAACCAATTTTATAAACTTAATAATGTAAGTTAAGACCGAGTTTAGAAAGGTTCAAAGTAAATAATGTTTAAACACTTTATACACGTGTGAAATTCTCAGACCGTATCCAGTTTCGTTATCCAAATGTACATACGCTTGATATACTCAGTTACTTACTTCTTGTCTTTAAATATTCGTCAGTTCGTTTTTATTTATATATTTTGTATAAATTAACCGTTATTTTATATGATTCTTAAAAAACCAGGCATAGATAACCTGCGTGTTCGTTTCGTTAACCAATAGCCATCCATTTCCTGCTAACAAAGTAATCACATGACAATATGATTCAGCTTAAATAGGCATATGTAAAGTCTGTAGTAGTAAAAGTTATACATAACATTCCAAATGTCTTATCCACCAGTTTCCAGGCTTAAACTTATACGAATCACACCTTTATACGAGCCCACGTGAAGCGAGCCGCAAGGAGAGCTAGTGGCATGCGGAGTCGCGCGGCACCGCTAAACTTTTTTGTGAAAAGCTTATTAGGAATACAGCAATCAGCTGGATAAGGAGACGTTGTTTAACAACCACTTGATAATATTTTATATTTGTTTCTTATCGCATTGTTACTCAATATTTATGTAAAAAAACACTCTTATCTTGCTAAATTTATTATAGATTAATGCACATTTATTAATATAGATGGTAAGTACTAAATATGTATTATTTCATTGCAGAATGCATCGCCTTTTTTTTACGTGGAGAAGTACATTTATGTATCCCCTCCCAGCCCGGGGGGACTGAGTTAGTCCATTGAAAATAAATCTTACATTCGATTGTATTTTGGTCTATTTAACCGGCTAACATAACTAATGCAGCTTTATTGAGCTCCGGAAACACAGACTCTCGAGAAACCAAGGCTTCTGGTTCTGGGTTAGCAACAGGCGTTGCCGAAGCTAAGGCCAGCAGGAGCCAGACTGCCACCAAAATGTATTTTAACTGAAATGGAAAACACAAAATTATAATTTTGTAACTATCATGGCTATCGTGTAGTACATTTTGTTTCTCGGTGAAGGGACCACCGTGATGAAGCATGAATAAGTTTTGACCTGGTGCTTGCATATCTATGTCTATAATTTTAAAGTTGAAAATTTGCAATTCCCATTCTGTATCTTCGGATTATTATCGTTTAACATCTGTTGAAATTATAATGAAATCACTGGCCTATACTGAATTAGGAAAAACTAGGAACATTAAATCTCTTATAATAAAGGGACAAATATTTTAATTAGGTAGTTTTCCATTTTTACTATTATAAACATAATTTTGAATTTTAAAAGTCAATTTTAAATATTTTCTATCACATATGACACATCTCAATAAGACAAGATAATTTTCTGGGAGATTTCAGTGATTTATTTATTTACACGCTGTACAAGTTAATAGAACAAAAAAAAGATATTTAATATATAAACTTTATTTTAAGTGATAATTTCTTTAAGTATTTTGTATTATCAATCGGGCAATAAATAATAAATAATAAAAAAATCCTTCAGATATTCTCTTCTATTACCATATTAAACAAAACCATGAGTAACTGAATTATTACAAAAACAGATACTTTTTAAAAAAAAATGAAGCGATAATGGCTCAGGTGGTAGTGTATAGGGACGCTACGTCAATGGACATGATTTCGAATCCCTGTCTCAAATTCGGTGAAGGTAAACATCGTGATGAAATTATGGCATGGTGGTAGGGCTTGTTCTAACGCCTACCTGGATAACTACCACCTTTTTATTTTTTATATTTAAGCGGTGTTCAAAATCCTTTTCTTTATAGACTTTCTCATCGCAACGCGTAAACGCATTGATCGGGTTCACGTCAAAGTAAAAGGGGCATGTGACAAGACTCACCGGGTGATGAGCATCCGACACTACTCACTAAAATGCACCACGATGGCACTTCTAACTCCCGTGTTGTCAGAGACCAATGACACCGCCTGCACTTGTTCTAATCTCTAGCGGTAGTGGCCATTCGGACCTGCAGTGCTTCCGTCGTCTACGTAACCGGGCTTATACGGCAAACCCCACAAAGCTACGAACGAACCTTTACGTACGCTAGTCGCATACAAACCCCAACGGCCTATCCAATACTCCAATTGTGAAGGGCTGCCGTTAGAAAACTACCCTTCCACGAGTTGCAAATATGCCGTCAAATATTTACAGGTTTGCTCCGGCAGTTGCACTTGAGAGTCAATCCCTTCACTAGGCTTAGTTGTTGTTCACTATCTTGAGCCAGATCGTCACTTAAAATTATGTGACATTGCGGCCATAAAAAATATATAATTCTGAAGTTTTATTATGTTAATCACACAACAACAGTTTTGCTCTTATTTTCTATATTATAATTGTGATACAAAATAAGTTTTACATATATATATATAATTTACCAACATGTATTATGAAAGAAATACAATAATGAATTGAAAAGCAATAATTACTGGGAAAGTATACCAGAATTTGTACATAGAGAAGTAGAAATGGCTATTTTGACTCAAAAAGATAATAAATACCTGGTCATGACAACATTACAAATGAGTTACTGAAAGGCACTCTTCCTATTATTCTAAATCCGCGCACAAAGTCATTTAATGAGATATTAAAGTCAGAAGAACAATCCCAGAACAATGGAAATAATCAACTATAATTCTGCTTCATAAAAAAGGTGAAAAAGACCAAATAAATAACTACGGGCCTATTAGTTTAATAACCAATACTTATAAATTATTTCCTAAATTACTGCTCGTACGTATAACAAAACTACTCGAATAAAACCAACCACCAGAACAAGCAGGTTTCCGTAAACATTTCTGTACTACGTATAATCTATATATATAAAAGAAAGTGGTGTTTGTTACACCACTTATAACTCAAGAACGTCTGAACGGATTTAGCTGAAACTTGGTGGAGAGGTAGCTTAGAACCAGGAGACGGATATCGGATACTTTTTAACCCGTTCGACGGCGTTTCAGTCAAGTTACTATAAAACGTGGTATAACAAAAACACATCTGACATGACACAAAACGCAAATGACAGTGGAATAACAAAACTTAAATGTCAGCTAAACGTAATTTTGTCTTTGGTTAAGTATGGTACAAAATTTGACAATTATAAAAATGATAGCTAACCGTAATTGATAATAGTTAATTGATAATAATGGTTGAGTGAACGAGCAATTTTAGCTGCTAAGAATAAAGATGTAGATGACCTAAACTACATAATTCAGAATGATATCATTGTGACAATGCATTTATTCAAATCAATTGACTGTGTAACAAACGAAGATGAAGCCACCAACTATCCGATTGAATTTTTAAACTCTATGGATGTGCCTGGCTTACCACCGCACAATTTACGCCTCAAGGTTGGCTCCGTAGTGATTATGCTTCGAAAGATAAACCCACCAAAACTTTGCAACGGTACGCGTTTGGTGGTAAGTAAATTGATGAACAATGTGATTTACGCGACGATACTCAAAGAAAAATTCGAAGGTGAAGAAGTTCTCATTCCAAGGATCTCAATAATCTCAACGGCATATCGATGATCCCAACCGATATGCCGTTTGAGTTTAAAAGACTTCAATTTCCGATCCGCCTTGCATTCGCCATGACCATTAACAAATCACAAGGACAATCTTTGAAAGTTTGTGGTCTGAATCTTGAAAATAAATGTTTTTCACATGGGCAATTATATGTGGCATGTTCACGGGTCGGAAACCCATCAGCGTTGTTTGTATTTGCGCCTGATAATAAAACAAAAAATGTCGTGTATCACAAGGTGCTTAACTGAAGAGTACAATGACGATGCACCAAAATAAATAAACAATAAAGAATAATTCAAATACTTGATTGTTTATATTTATATTTTTCCTAAGAAAAAATTGAATTGATTAAAATCCAAAATCTGCTTATTTATTGCCTCTAAGGCGGAACAGAGTTCGCCGGGTCAGTTAGTATATTAATAATAAAACAAGTAGTAGAAAAATGTAAAGAATATGGGAAACAATATCACATAGCTTTTATTCATTACAACAAGGCCTTCGATTCACTGAAACACAATGAAATATGGAGAGCACTTTGTAACCAAGGGGTTTCAAACAAATGTATAAGAATTATCAAAAATCTATATAAAAATATCAGGTAGAAAATAGAGCTTGAAATAACACCCAATGACAGTATATTTATACATTTACTTAAGTGTTAAGGAAACAAATATTTGAGAATTAATTTGCAATAAACCGTTTAAACAAAAAGATTTTTTTATTTTATACGCAACGGGCCGTGCAAAAGTTTGTTTTTAATCTTATAAAAAAAACAACTAGTTTTAGCGGCTCCACTCACTTAATATTACTATCGACAGAGTTTCTTATTATTTATTTACTTACTAACATACTTAAAACATAATTAAAAAAAACTAATATTCGCCCAGAAGACGAAATTCGGCTATATCATATTGACGATTTTAGGAAGTTCTTGTCAAGCTGGGAAACAAAAATTCCAATTCTTTATTGATAACACTAAAGTTCCTCAATAGAAGTAATAAAATACACTCAATAAAAAAAGCGAATCGGTTGACAAACAGAGGAGGTAAAAATATACTGAACTGTTCTGCCTTGGCTTGTTTATACATTAATTAAACAGAATAAAATGAATTTTGTATAGCCTTTGATAAGATACTAATAAGATTTTAATAAGAATGTAGATATTTTCACCATATACCACATTTAACTATTATACTGCATTAACGCCACTGTAGTCATTTATGTACACTTATGATTTTTGTTGGAGACTTCTTCATTTAATAAATCATATGTAATGTTTAATACTTTAATTTTCTTGAATTCGTAAATATAGACCTTGATATATTCAATTATGGTAAAGACGGTAGTAATATTTAGATACCAGCGAAACGTTATGGAATTAAAAACAAAATATGCATACATTTGCATTGATGCACGCCACCTATTTATTGATCTTGAGTAGGTATTTATATAAATCTTTGTCACTCAGTTCGAAAACACTGATAGCTATAGACCCATTAGCCTCCTTAACACGATAGGTAAAGTATACGAAAGACTCCTTTTGAGTAGACTCCATAATATCATCTCCGAAAAAAAAAACGAATAAACACATTGGTTTGCGAGCCAAGCACAATATATATTCTTCGCCTCACCGAGCACATTACACTCTATAACTATAACTACACTATAACACAACTTTACTCTATATATATTGATACACTTAATCAGGTCGGAATTACTTACATCTTAGTTCACTTATTCGATTCGATTCGATTATCTAATCGCTTGATCAGCAACCTCAGTATCTTCATAGGGATTTACAAATTCCTCAACAGAAGTTTACAAACGCTTAATAAGGAACTCAATCAAGCGAGCAAAGCCGGTAGAACTAGTTAGTCTTTTATATAATTACAAACCAAAACATTTGCACGGTTCGTTGCGTATTCAAATATTTTTAATGATTAATTTTGATACTTTAAGTGCAAATTAATTCTAAAAAAAGATTTTTTCTTTACCTTGAGCAAAACCCAGATATGTATATATACCCTGGTGTTTGGTATCATTTCAAGCACTACTGATACGTGATCTGCAAATATGGACTGTGTAAGAAAACATATTTTTGCTATTATATTTTTATTTATTATTACTTGAAACGTTTTGATATATATAGAAAAATCTTTTGTTATTTAGTTCACTGAATAAAATTCAAGAAATCTTTTTTTTATGCAGTGCCTGCTTTGTAACAATATCATGGCTGCTATCATATAGTCAAGACGGAAGCTTGTAATAAGCTACTTTATAATTGTTCTTTTCTTGTATTGTTCTATTACTCTGTAAACTTTTCTAAATATTCTACTACTTCGTTTACCCTTTAACATGTTTTCCTCTGCTACTCTTCGCATCAGCTGTCATCTTAGTATTCCTACTTTTTTTAAATACGTGATTCCGTACAACTTATTCATATCTCTTTGGTATTTATGTACTCGTGTATCCATCTACCTTTATACTTAACATTTTAATCACTTGGCTTTCATTTCTCTCTATTACATGTCTGCACCACGGTATTCTACTACTCCTCACTTTCTCTATCCCGGATTGTATTTTCAAGGTTCCTCGTATTTGTAATTCATTCAAGTTACTCCACACATCTATCTTAACATTTGCATTTCTGTCACGTGTAATCGTTTTATATATATCTTCTTTGGATTATTGGTCTATACATGACAGGTTTCATAAAAATATTATAAACTTACCCTAATATTCACAGGCCTTCCTAAATAATATCTTATATATATAAAAATGAATCTCTATTTCCTTTGGTCATAGTATCACGCGTGAACGGATTGAACAATTGCACTAATTCTTTTTTTGTAGTGTTAATTATTGCTAGGAGAAGGTTCTTATAAAAGAAAAAAATAAGAAAGTTGAGCGGAACATAAAAACTGTATATATATATATATATATATATATATATATATATATATATATATATATATATAAATGATATAGATATAGATAAAAATGAATCGCTGATATGTGTACGCGCATAACTTCCGAACGACTGTACCAAATCGGATAATTCTATTTTAATTGTGTTCGTTATTGTCAGTATTGTAGGTACAGTATTATAATCTCATAATATGAAAAGTCAGTGAATTGATGGGACAAAAGAATGCGAGGAATTTCTTTAAGAAAATTGCGAAGAAAATTATATAATTGCAGAAAACCAAATAATATTAAAAACAAAATAAATACAAATTAATTACTTATAAAATAAATTATAATTGAACATTTTACAAAATGACGTTACATTTCGCAATTGTCACTTACAATCATTCTAAACGAACTTCTAAACTTCACGAGTAAACGAATTACTTTTATTATTACAAATGCGCGACGAGCCACCTCACGTTTTAATTGAGCTGATGATTAGCACGCAACAGTATTGAGAATAGTCGTATTGACGTTTCTGTATTGCGTTCGAGAGTTACTGATAATAAAATGAGTTCGGATTGTGTTGTGCAAGTGGAAAAGGAAAATATCACAATTGGTCCCACTACCAGATCTATTACGCTTATTAATTTATGTGATGGGAAGTGATTTTAACCATTTCTTGGGCAACATTGAAAAATAAATCAGTTGTATCCAAACGATGTCGTATGGCGCAACGTATAATATAAAGAACAATTTTATGACAAGGTAAATAATGGTTACAATTCAGATAGTACGAGTAATGGGGGCGGAGAAAAATAAAATTGTTAATCTCAATGCGACTAATCAGATTTTTTTGGAGGTCAGTTATTATTCTTAAATTCAGTCGACACAGTTATCCACCAGAATGACGTAGTGAACTATTCCACAGGATTTTTAAATTAACTGACATTGCCTGGACTACCACCTCACGATTTTCTAATAAAAGTAAATTTTATTAGATGTACTCTGTTGAATGGTAAAAACGTCACAATAATAACTCATCTTGTATGGTCGACGAGAAAGGTTTCAAGAAATATCGGAGAAAACGGATTCCATACAATATCACAATTAATGATGGATACCCAATGTAGGCGATTAGTTGCAGACAGTAGTATTGAAGTATAAGACAAGATATTCATGTCACTAAAGTAAAAATGCAAATAAGTAAACAATGGCAGTTTACTTACTTTCGCTGCAACAATTGCAAATGACGAAGTATCTCAGTATCAACCAATATTACTAACACGACAATGCAATGTAATGAGACTGGCTGTAAAAAAGTCAAATGAAAAATGTCAAAAAAGCAACGATTAAGGGAAAATATATAGGAGAGGTTGCCTTAATTTCGTGTATACAGGTGATTCCAAAGGATTTGTGATTGGATTTTAAACGACTAAAATTGTGTAAGCAATTACGATCAACGAACAATTAACAAATAATAAAACCAGTCGTTGGAAGTTTAAGTACTCAACTTGGAGTTTTCCAGATTCATGAACGGACGAATTCATATCGTGTGTTTGCGCGTCGGAAAAATAATGTATATTTCCGCACCACAAAAACGAACAAAAATCGTAGTATATCAATAAACATCATATAAACTATATTTAAATTTCAAATAATTAAAAGACATTTAAATAAATGGAGTTTATTCAATAACCAAAAGAAATGAAAAACGGAAACGACATTAAAATTAGCCAGTTTGATCTTAACGAATTGAAGTTGGAAGATTGATTAGGATTGAGTGTAGCTAATCAAAATATTATAAAAATATATACAAATCGGTCAAACCGTTTTTGAGTATTAGCGAGAATATAGAACATCGAATGTAGGTGATACGAAGTTCACCGGGTCTGCTAATAAATTATAATCTTTACCTTTTGATTTGGACAAACATATTTAGCTAGTATAAGTAAGTATTAGGTATATCAAACTGCCTTAGATCAAAATCGTATTTATATTTAGTAACTAGAAATATAACTAGTTAAAAGGGATTTCTGTCTCTGTTTCTTTTCAATACATATAAGTCAGTGGTTCATTACAAGCTTATTTACGGACCTAGACAAGTTATTTTTTCTACATTCGTTTGCGTTTACAGAAATCAAAAAATGTTTGGGGTGATATTTTAAACATTAGATCAGTGACATATTGCGTGTTTATAACATGATGTCTTTATCAATATCATTGTCATGTTTCAGAAGTATGTGAATTATAAAGTTTTTACACTCTCTAATCACGGAATTTAGTGTTGGATTTGTCTAGATATAATTTAGTGTCCACAATGTCATCCTATGTATTTCTTTTTATTTTCTCTTTACACTAACAATTGTAGAAAGAGACAACTTGGCTTGGTGAGCTGGTGTTAAGCGACGGCGTAGACGAAGACACTGAATGGGAATCGTCAATTTCCAAGGAAATGACGATTTTCAAGTTGCGCTCTAGCTTTGCAAGCATCAGGGCAACATTTTTAAACAAGCTATATATTGTGTTATCACGGTTTTCCCTTCACCGAGAATCGACATTTATTTTACGATAGCAATGATAGTTACAAAACTATAATGGTGTGTTTCCCGTTTCAGTTAAAGTACGTTTTGATGGCTGTGTGCCTCCTGCTGGTCTTAGCTTCAGCAACGGCTTTTGCTAACGCAGAACTAGAAGCCTTGCCTTCTCAAGAGTTCGTATTTCCGGGGAGCGGAAGGAATCCAATAAAAGGCATACTCGGTTAAATAGACCAAAATACAATCGGCTCTAAAAGTTTTTGTATCTATTTTAATAAACTAGCTATTCTGTAGTAGTCATTTAAGTAGGTTCATTAAATAAGTAAAGTAGTGACTAATATAAAACAGTATATTATTTGTTCCAATAAACTCCGTTTCTTTCCGTATTATCACCTTGAGAACGATCCAACTAAGTGTCTCTCCAATTTAATGCGTTTATCAGTAAGTGGAAGTATTATCTTTTATAAGATGGGACGTCGGTGCACGAGCTGGATGAAAGCGACGCCACGTCTCATAGCCATTAGATGCGTGTGTAATGTCAACAAAAAATAAAAATGGTTCTATTATTATTATTTTTGTTGTAATACTTTATACGCACATTATTTTTAAATTTGGCCTCTATATGCAGATATTAATCTTAATTAAATAGAAAATATTCAAGTGAATAAAATAACATTGAAGTGGACGAAACAGATGATAAAGATCACAAAGAATTCACAAATTAAATATATAGGGTCCTATAATAATCGTAGAAAATATACTATTGCGAAATTAAGTGAATTCGCAATAAATTCAATTGTCTAAATGAATTTTCAGTTACCATATACAAAATACTACTAAGTATAAATAATAACAATTATTTTAATATTAAATGTGTAGCTGTGATACACTAAATAAATTTATCTAAACGTATCTTTGAATTTTCATCCAATATACACGTAATTAAAAAGATAAGAAATATGTAGTCAAAAATATTACATTCCTTACAATGATACTATTAATGTTGTAATGCTAATTTTATGATAATCAGTAAAAACAATTACTGTGTTAAAAATACATAATAATCATATCCTAGTTCCTTTCTCTGCAACTGTAATTCCAACCACACCATTTGGATGAATGGTGTGCCACGACCACGTTTCGCACGGATTTTTTTCCCTAAACGACCACCCTGTGTAATCAAGTTGCGTCTTCGGTGTTTTACAGACCGATATGACTTAGAGACATTTAAGAAGAGAGAACATATCTTACAGACCGGCAACGCACCTGCGATTCCTCTGGTATTGTGGGTGTCTATGGGTGGCGGCGATGACTTACCATCAGGTGACCGGCTTGCTCGTTTGCCTCCATATATATATAATAAGTATTACAATACCGTTTTTCATTTTCATTTGATTACATATATACCTTGTCGTAGGAATGAGATGAAAGAGCTAAGAAAATAACTCAGGGTTATAAATAACTGCTTGCTTGTTATTGAATAAAACGTTCTTTCCACAAAACAATCGGATTTACGGAGCAAATAGCATTTTCAAACCGCATTATAAACACAACCATTATAGTAAAGTGGTAGCTATGTATCACTATAAAAATATGCCTATAACTTACCTGTGATAACTATCAAATTTTGTATATTTAATATTATTAATATAATATGTACAGACAAACATACATAAAGAACGCGCGCTTGCCCAAGCAGTCATGTATGCACGAACTGCGTTTCTCTTGAAACTTGTAAAAAAATAACTAGCTTTAACCGCGACCGCGACTTAGTTCCTAAAGAGTGAAACTAAGTTTTGAATTATTTTACTATCGAGACTAACGATTAATGGTTATCACGAATAATATCTACTGGTCTTTGGTTCGAGGAACCTTCAACACTTTTTTTTTTAACTATACCATCCTCTTATCTTTCATTATAACTTCCTCATAGATCACTCCGTCGATTGATTTAAGCCGTATAAACAACTCATTCAGTAGACTTTCAGTTTATTGCGTATAGACAGACAGATCTGGCGGGAGACTTTATTTTATAATATGTATAAATAATTCACTTCACTAACACACGTTAAAACAAACCATATCACGCAAAATGAAAACAATATTGCATATCATCAGGGCCGGATTTTCCTATAGGCTAACTAAGCTTCAGCCTTAAGCTTCAAGATCAAGAGGGGCCTACATTCAAGTTGTTAGTAAAATTAAAATCTATTCAAGAAACAGTGAAAACTAAATTACTGAATAGACAATAAAGATATATTCTACGCATAAGACTAATAAACAAAAATAAAAATGTATCGGTTAAGATCCACGTGAGAGGTAATATGGCCTTATTTTCGTATAAATCCGGCTCTGCATATCATAGGGTTAAATAACGTTAGTTTATAAATTGAAATAAACACCAAATAATACCATAAAGATCTCATCAAAAACTTAGATACATACCTTATGTTATGGTAATCCTATCTTCATTTAATTTTCAGTTTTCGTTAAATAGTGCTAAAAAGTGACGGGTCTATATCAAATGGTGAATATAGTAGAACAAACCAAAGACAAGTTCAGCCGAGCGAAGAGATAGAACCAATTGTCGATAGCGTTATGGCGATAATCTCACCTAATCTTAAATGACTATACGGCTTAAGTTGGTAGACATGCTAAACCTGTGGAGAAACTGGCTCTCAAGTGCAACTTCCGGGACACACCTGGCGGCAGATTTTCAACTTGAGGGTGGTAGCTAGCCACGTGGGCATTAGAAAAAGCCCTACCACCATGCTATCGTTTCTTCACGATATTTTCCTTCACCGAAAGCTCAAGCTCTTTGTAGGTAGATTACAACTCAGGTCCCTTGACGCGGAGTCCGTACACACTACCACTGAGCTATCATCGCTTCCAGATTACTTGATGTACGCGACACTTTTATTAATATAAATGTCGATTTGTTTCCATATCTCTTCACTCGGCTGAACTTTGAAGCGATGATAGCTCAGTGGTAGTGTGCACGACTTCGCATCAAGAGACGTGGGTTCGAACCCAAGCACCTACAATGTGCTTGAGCTTTCGGTGAAGGAAAACATCGTGAGGAAACCATAGCATGGTGGTAGGGCTTTTTCTAATGCCCGCCTGGCTAGCAACCACCCTCAAGTTAAAAAACCTGACGCCAAATACCAATAGGTGTGTACCGGCAGCTGCACTTGAGAGCCAGTTCCTCCACAGGTTTAGTGTGTCTACCAACTTGGGCCGTATCGTTACTTAAGATCAGGTGAGATTATGGTCATAACACTAAACCTTAAGTATAAAAAAAAATAAAAAAACTTGTTTTTGTTGTATTACTATATTCATCATCACTACATAGTATATAACAAAGTCCCTTCCCGCTGTCTGTCTGTCCCTATGTATGCTTAGATCTTTAAAACTACGGAACGGATTTTGATGCGGTTTTTTAATAGATAGAGTGATTCAAGAGGAAGGTTTATATGTATGAAGGGTTATATGCATAATGTAGTAGAGAAACACTGCCAATTTTAGACGTTTCTAATGTGATGTCGTAAATACACACTTTTTTTTTGCGCTTACATTGCAAACGCTGGGTGAACGCTACAAGATAGATCAATATATATATACATGTAACTATATAAGCCACAATAACCATTTTTTATCCTTTACTTTTTACGAGGAATAATGGCTTATTTATGAAGCCATTGTAACAGTATTAATTCTTATCCAATTAACTACAGTAAATACATTGTGCATTTAATATAGATCAATATGGCCCTTTCCAGCATGTAATTTAAATAAATATTTTCGAAGATATTACAGATTTAAAATGAAAGGACGCTGGCCGCGGGGCCAGCGGCGTATACCTATAAATAACGCGAGGAAATGTAAAAAAACCAAATCGATCAAACCATGTTTGAGTTTTAGCGAGAATTAAGAAAATCAATTTTAGATGCGGTGCGTGTGGTAAGAAGCGATGATAGCTCAGTGGTAGTGTGTACGACTTCGCGTCAAGGGACGTGAGTTCGAATCCAAGCACCTACAATGAGCTTGAGCTTTCGGTGAAGGAAAACATCGTGAGGAAACCATAGCATGGTGGTAGGGCTTTTTCTAATGCCCACCTATGTAGCTACCACCCTCAAGTTGTAAACCTGCCGCCAAATACCAATAGGTGTGTTCCGGCAGCTGCACTTGAGAGCCAGTTTCTCCCCAGGTTTAGCGTGTCTACCAACTTGGGTCGTATCGTCACTTAAGATCAGGTGAGACTATGGCCATAACGCTAAACCTAAAGTATAATAAAAAAAAAGGTGATACGAAGTTTACCGGGTCAGCTAGTATGATATAAATTATAAAATACTATAAAATTAAGCTTAATATAAACGCCCACATGGCTAACTACCAGCTTGGCATGACTCATTTTGTGATAAACGCCCGACACTACCCACTAAAACGCACCAATGTGACACTTCTAACTCCCGTGTTGCAGAGACCAGTGTCGGCGCCCATACGTGTTCTAATCTCAGACGGTCGTGGCCATTCGGACCTGCAGTCTATCCGGCGTCCCCTACCTAACTGGCCGGATACAACAGACCCCACAAATCTACGAACGAATGGTGACTTTTTTTTTTTTGAATTGACTTACGCTGTTAGCCGTAAACGCTAGTCGCATGTCGAATGTCAAACACCTATTCATTACTCTAATGGTGAAGGGCTGCCCTTAGAAAACTATCCTTTATTGAGTTGAAAATCTGCCGTCAAATACCTATAGTTGTGTTCCGGAAGTTGCACTTGAGAGCCAGTCCCTTCACTAGGCTTAGAGTGTTCACTATCTTGAGCCATATCGTCACTTAACAGTCATCAGGTGAGATTGCAGCCATAACGCTTAACCTATACAGTATAAAAAATATATATTTCTAGAGTTTTATTTTGTTAACCACACAACAACAGCTTTGCTCTTATTTTTGTATTATGATTGTGATGACAAATTAAGAATAATTAATATATATTGTTGTTTTGTTGACAGAATAAAAGTCAAGAATATTTTTTTTATGTAGTGCCTGCTTTGTAACAATATCATGGATACTATGGCGTATCTTAATCACTACTCATACGTTATAAATGTTTTAATAAGAGAATAAACTAGAATAACTGGATAAATTTACTTTGTAATAGCCGGATTAAAAATACACAATATAAAAATAATTATTTAATAAAGACGGAATCTTGTAATTAGCTAATTTATAAAATAATCTTGTTTATTTCAATGAATAATATTCGCGTAAACCTAAGAAATCATTATAATCTTGTATTGTTCTGTTACTTTGTAAACTTTTCTAAATTATCTACTTCATCTTTAACCCTAACATGATTTCCTCTGTTACTCTTCGTATCAGCTGTCGTCTCAGTCTTCAAACTTTTTATAAACACGTCATTCCACATCCATCTACATTCTAGTCACTTGGCTTTCATTTCTCTCTATTACATTCTCACACCACGTTATTCTACTACTCCCCAATCTCACTACTCATAAAAAATGTATAAAAGGAATTTAATAACATATACGCTAGGCTACGTACAATTTGTTATTATCCAGTGTTCAAAAACTATTGTAAGTAGTGAACGGTGTGTTTTTATTTTAAATTGAATAGAATTAAGTGTAATTTTTGATGAAATTAAATGCTCAAAATATTTAAGAAATTAATTTAGATAAGATTAATATCATATCAATAAAACACCTTAAATAAAGCAAATAAAGTAATATTAATAGAAAAAAAATCATTCAAATGGTTAATGTAATTAAACCAGCCATCTGATGTATAGAATGTCAATTGGATTGCACGGTTGGTTCAGGGGCTTAAGCAATCGTCTCGCTGCTGACGCAGCGCCGAAGTGTTTAAGTTCGAATCCCTTATATGATAATTATTTTTGTAATCAAAAAATGGTTTTTAGTCAGCGTGTAACTTTGTTTGATGTTTATTGTTATTTTCGCTTGAAATTGACAAAATTTCCTACAGAGGCAGATATCACAATAAAAAACCATTCATGAAAAAATATGTTTTATATAACTATTATCTCTATGAACTTTCCACTAAAATATTTTAATAATCTGTATTATAAGATTTTGTAAAGTATATGTGAAAGCTATATCCAAATACAATTTTGAAAAATTTATTTCACATTTAACACAAGCACTATCTTTTTGGCTGAGATATTAAACTTAGGCATTCTAATTTGTAAAGCTACAAATAAGTCTACTACGCTTACTTACACAGCTTAATGCCTCATGGTATTTGCTACTATATATTTTGGAGACAACAGCTAAGGTAGATACCGTATTTCTTATACGAAAACGATCAGTTTGATCCATTTACAATATGGGACCTCGCGAATCATTAAAGACTCAGATTTCAGAATTCGGTATCTTAACGCTGCTCTCCCAATACATTCTTAATCATTTAATTTATGTCGCTAAAACTTGAAAAAGTTAGATTTCTTGTAAGACTGGCGGGGTTTGAATAGCAGAAATCGTGACAAACTGGTCACCCTTATTTTAGACTCAGTAAGACCGGTAACAGTTTTTTAAGTAATACTGTTAGGTTATACAACACAGTCACAAAGCACATTACTGAATTGCAGACCAGTAAGTTCAAGCATCTTGTCAAACGTGTTTTGATGTCAAAAGGTTATTATAGGCTGGATCAATATATGAACGAAGGTGCTGCCTTGAATTAACACCCCTACCTGTGCATCTAATAAATATTGTGAACAAGAAGATACAAAATCTCTTTTTTGTTTCTAAAAGTGAATAAAAAATATTTTATTACAGAATATTGTACATCTATATATATAAAACAAAGTGGTGTTAGTTACACCACTTATAACTCAAGAACAGCTGAACGGATTTAGCTGAAAATTGGTGGAGAGGTAGCTTAGAACCAGGAGACGGACATATGATACTTTTTATCGCGTTCGACCACGTTTCAGTCAAGTCAGTATAAAACGTGGTATAACTAAAACACATCTGACATAACACAAAACGCAAATGACAGTGGAATAACAAAACTTAAATGACAGCTAAACGTAATTTTGTCATTGGTTAAGTATGGTAAAAAATTTAACAATTATAAAAACAATAGCTAAACATAATTGATAATAGTTAATTGATAATAATGGTTGAGTGAACGAGCAATTTTAGCTGCTAAGAATAAAGATGTAGATGACCTAAACTACATAATTCAGAATAATATCATTGTAACATTGCATTTATTCAAATCAATTGACTGTGTAACAAACGAAGATGAAGCCACCAACTATCCAATTGAATTTTTAAACTCTTTGGATGTACCTGGCTTACCACCGCACAATTTACGCCTCAAGGTTGGCTCCGTAGTAATTTTGCTTCGAAAGATAAACCCAGCAAAACTTTGCAACGGTACGCGTTTGGTGGTAAGTAAATTGATGAACAATGTGATTTACGCGACGATACTCAAAGGAAAATTCGAAGGTGAGGAAGTTCTCATTCCGAGGATCCCGATGATACCAACCGATATGCCGTTTGAGTTTAAAAGACTTCAATTTCCGATCCGTCTTGCATTCGCCATGACCATTAACAAATCACAAGGACAATCTTTGAAAGTTTGTGGTCTAAATCTTGAAAATAAATGTTTTTCACTTGGGCAATTATATGTGGCATGTTCACGGGTAGGAAGCCCATTTGCGTTGTTTGTATTTGCGTCTGATAATAAAACAAAAAATGTCGTGTATCACAAGGTGCTTAACTGAAGAGTACAACCGATGCACCAAAATACATAAACAATAAAGAATAATTAAAATACTTGATTGTTTATATTTATATTTTTCCTAATAAAAAATTGAATTGAATAAAATCCAAAATCTGCTTATTTATTGCCTCTAAGGCGGAACAGAGTTCGCCGGGTCAGTTAGTATTTTATATAATACTTAAATTACCTGTATTTAAATGGACAATGGGATTTAATTTATGAAATTATTTGTAATACAATATGGCCAAAAATTAATAACAAATATCTATTTAGTTTTTTGTATATAAGTTTCAAAGTTAAGGAATATAATCATGTTTCTTCGTTAGAATAAAGAGACACTTATTTATCAGCAAATAAATAAGTACTTCAAGAAGAAAACAATGTGAATCTGGTTAGGTACAATACATATCTTATAAATAGATCGGCACGTGTTCAAATCCAATGAAATTGTTTTTCCAATTCAATGGTTCATTTCATTAGTCTCGTAATCCGGATAGAGTGTGCGTATAAAATTGAGATATTCGTTTCGCTCTTGAATTTTGTTACGTGTCTATATTAGCAAGCTTCACGTAACAGATGAGCGAGCATAAGACTGTCTGTATTGGTTCGATTCTCAACGCAAAATACAGAATAATCGTTGTACCATTGTAAAGAAAATGAAAAACGGTATTGTAATACTTATTATATATATATGAAAAATGAAAATGAAAAATATCTTTATTTAACATAAATTATAAACACAATGCATACAAATTATCTGTTGATCCCCGCACTAGGAAATAAATCCTGTATCGCGGGTAATCGACCAAAACCGAGTTACAAAATTTATATCCTGTTAGTGCCATGAATGTGCCAGTTTGAAACAATAAAATAATAGATAATAACAAATGCATAAATTGATCAATTAAGAAACAAAAGCAAAAATAAGAAACAAAAACTATTAAAAAAATTTATAATGTTATGAGCTAAAATATAAAAGAACAATCACATACACACGCACACACATCATATATACATTTAACGTGAATTGTTGAAATTCCTTACTTATGTGTCTATTATGAGGGTATATGGAGAATATTTTCTGTTTCCTCGTAGGTCAAAGATAACAACCAATTAGTAACATTAATTTTGGTTTCCCTTAATTCACGGTTTATTAATTCGCAATGTTTTTTCGCTTGTCTGTATATAAAAGGGAGGGCAAACTCACTAAAACGTTGTGCGAAGGCAGTGTTGATTCTGGGTGTTTTAATTTTTATACGTTGAGTATATGGATCGTCAGAGGGAATTGTGGGATCACTGGATAATGGTAGATGCTTAGTAATGTATTTGTGATACGTAAGGGTCATTTTTAAGATGTATAATTTTCGCACTGTAAGGACTTTGGTTTCTTCATAGAGACATCGCGTGGAGTAGCGGAAAGGTTTTCTAAAAATAACCTTTAACAGAGACCTTTGAGCTCTCTCTAGTTTTATTAGAACTGACTTAGAAGCGTTACCCCAGACTGAAATGCAGTATTGAAGTAGGGATTGACATAAGGCTTTATAAACTAAAATTAGAGTATCGCATATATATGTATATATAGATATTTCCGCCTTAGAGGCAATAAATAAGCAGATTTTGGATTTTATTCAATTCAATTTTTTATTAGGAAAAATATAAATATAAACAATCAAGTATTTTAATTATTCTTTATTGTTTATGTATTTTGGTGCATCGGTTGTACTCTTCAGTTAAGCACCTTGTGATACACGACATTTTTTGTTTTATTATCAGGCGCAAATACAAACAACGCAAATGGGCTTCCTACCCGTGAACATGCCACATATAATTGCCCAAGTGAACAACATTTATTTTCAAGATTTAGACCACAAACTTTCAAAGATTGTCCTTGTGATTTGTTAATGGTCATGGCGAATGCAAGACGGATCGGAAATTGAAGTCTTTTAAACTCAAACGGCATATCGGTTGGGATCATCGGGATCCTCGGAATGAGAACTTCCTCACCTTCGAATTTTCCTTTGAGTATCGTCGCGTAAATCACATAGTTCATCAATTTACTTACCACCAAACGCGTACCGTTGCAAAGTTTTGCTGGGTTTATCTTTCGAAGCATAATTACTACGGAGCCAACCTTGAGGCGTAAATTGTGCGGTGGTAAGCCAGGCACATCCATAGAGTTTAAAAATTCAATCGGATAGTTGGTGGCTTCATCTTCGTTTGTTACACAGTCAATTGATTTGAATAAATGCATTGTCACAATGATATCATTCTGAATTATGTAGTTTAGGTCATCTACATCTTTATTCTTAGCAGCTAAAATTGCTCGTTCACTCAACCATTATTATCAATTAACTATTATCAATTACGGTTAGCTATCATTTTTATAATTGTCAAATTTTGTACCATACTTAACCAAAGACAAAATTACGTTTAGCTGACATTTAAGTTTTGTTATTCCACTGTCATTTGCGTTTTGTGTCATGTCAGATGTGTTTTTGTTATACCACGTTTTATAGTAACTTGACTGAAACGCGGTCGAACGGGTTAAAAAGTATCCGATATCCGTTTCCTGGTTCTAAGCTACCTCTCCACCAATTTTCAGCTAAATCCGTTCAGCCGTTCTTGAGTTATAAGTGGTGTAACAAACACCACTTTCTTTTATATATATAGATTATACGTAGTACAGAAATGTTTACGGAAACCTGCTTGTTCTGGTGGTTGGTTTTATTCGAGTAGTTTTTTTATACGTACGAGCAGTAATTTAGAAAATAATTTATAAGTATTGGTTATTAAACTAATAGGCCCGTAGTTATTTATTTGGTCTTTTTCACCTTTTTTATGAAGCAGAATTATAGTTGATTATTTCCATTGGTCTGGGATTGTTCTTCTGACTTTAATATCTCATTAAATGACTTTGTGCGCGGATTTAGAATAATAGGAAGAGTGCCTTTCAGTAACTCATTTGTAACGTTGTCATGACCAAGTATTTATTATCTTTTTGAGTTAAAATAGCCATTTCTACTTCTCTATGTACAAATTCTGGTATACTTTCCGATTCATTATTGATTTTCAATTCATTATTGCATTTCTTTCATAATACATGTTGGTCAATTTTATATATATATATATATACTTATTTTGTATCACAATTACAATATAGAAAATAAAAGCAAAGCTGTTGTCGTGTGATTAACATAATAAAACTTCAGAATTATATATTTTTTATGGCCGCAATGTCACATGATTATAAGTGACGATGTGGCTCAAGATAGTGAACAACAACTAAGCATAGTGAAGGGAGTGACTCTCAAGTGCAACTGCCGCAGCAAACATGTAAATATTTGACGGCATATTTGCAACTCGTGGAAGGGTAGTTTTCTAACGGCAGCCCTTCACAATTGGAGTATTGGATAGGCCGTTGGGGTTTGTATGCGACTAGCGTACGTAAAGGTTCGTTCGTAGCTTTGTGGGGTTTGCCGTATAAGCCCGGTTACGTAGACGACGGAAGCACTGCAGGTCCGAATGGCCACTACCGCTAGAGATTAGAACAAGTGCAGGCGGTGTCATTGGTCTCTGACAACACGGGAGTTAGAAGTGCCATCGTGGTGCATTTTAGTGAGTAGTGTCGGATGCTCATCACCCGGTGAGTCTAGTCACACGCCCCTTTCACTTTGACGTGAACCCGATCAATGCTTAACGCGCGCAACCTGAAACCCCAACGCGACTTGGTAGCTAGCTTCCTTAAGGAGCGGCAAACAGATGTGTTTCTAGCACAAGAAACTCTTTTAAATCCGAGCGTTCGCAATCCCGCGATTGCGAACTACAAGATAGTAAGAAATGATCGTATCGGCATAAGAGGCGGCGG
The DNA here is from genome assembly GCA_039707435.1 of Actias luna. Classification (NCBI taxonomy): domain Eukaryota; kingdom Metazoa; phylum Arthropoda; class Insecta; order Lepidoptera; family Saturniidae; genus Actias; species Actias luna. The sequence goes on along the minus strand of JAZHAC010000006.1, from coordinate 5,174,982 downwards.
CACGCTCATATACTATAGAAAGTCACTGTATTGCATGCCAATAGATCCTCCCGAACTTAAAAATTTAGAAGTCTCGGTGTGTAGAGTGGGTATGACTGGTCATCCCACTATCTTTATCGTTTCCGCGTACCTTTCGCCTAATAAAACTCTCCTCCAGTCGGATCTGGAGACGCTTTTCGCGCTCGGTGACTCTGTTATAGTGGCTGGCGATCTAAATAGCGGGCACATTCAATACAACAACCCGCGTACTACCACTAATGGTAGGACACTATACTGGCTAGAAAATGCGCTTATCTTCGATGTAATTGCTCCTTCAGAGCCAACTCATTATCAAGCTAACTGCCGCCCTTCAGTTTTAGATATAGCTATTTTAAAAGGGATCGCGCTTCAAGTACGGCAAATCGAAGTCGTACATGAACTAGATTCCGATCACCGCCCAGTAATTCTGCAACTAGGCCACCCGGGCGACCACACACCCGCTTCAGTCAAAGTGGCTGACTATCCAAAACTCAGACACTATCTCTCAATTAATATCTCTTCTCCTCATTTAGACAGTATCCCCGACGAGATAAAGTCTGTGAGCGATGCCGATGTGGCGATTGACTCCCTAGTAGGTCACCTTCAGAATGCCATCAGGGAAACCTCAAAAGAGGTAAGGGCGGCAAATGATCGCCGCTTCATACTTCCTGATGATATTCGAAAACTGATCACGGAGAAAAACGCCGCGACACGCGCTAACGATTCTTATACGACGGAGGAAAATCGTGTACGGCTACGTAGCCTACAAAGATTAGTTAAATTTCGTATCTCTGAACTCCGTAGTCAAAGATGGGACAGCCTCTTAGAGGAAATCAAACCGTCTCATCTCGCCTTCTGGGATCTCGTTCGTAAACAGAAGAGCAGCTATTCGTCCGTAATGCCCCCGTTAGATAGAGGCCCCGTCATTCCGCCGGCCTTCGAAAGTATTGACAAGGCAGAGTATCTCGCTGCCACTCTCGCACAACAGTGTTCCCCTAATCCGTATGAATATCATACCATAGATACCACGCATATCGGGAGGGTCGATCGAACAATTCAATCAATAAGAGAGACCCCTCCAATCGAAAACTTAGATCCGGTTACAACTAACGAAGTACTCGCGATTATAAAAGGCCTTAAACCAAGAAAAGCCCCCGGTCCCGACGGAATCAGAAATGAAGCCCTCAAACTTCTCCCTGACAAACTTATAGTTCTTTTGGTCTGCATCTTCAATGCGGCCATAACTCACTGCCATTTTCCGGCCGCTTGGAAAATGGCAACGGTAATAGGTATCCGTAAACCCGGAAAAAAGGCATTCCTTCCGGAAAGCTACCGCCCGATAAGCCTCCTCAATACGATTGGTAAAATATACGAGCGACTCCTTCTGAACCGACTTCAATCAACTGTCTCAGACAAATGTCTTTTACCACACGAGCAATTCGGCTTTCGACCCAAGCACTCGTGCACCCACCAAGTTCTCCGCCTCACGGAGCATATTCTCTCCAATTTCACGGAGTTACATCGCCCTAGGCGCACACTTGCCGTATTTTTTGACATAGCCAAAGCTTTCGATAAGGTCTGGCACGAAGGTATCATATTTAAACTCAATCTCTTACAAGTTCCGGACAGGCTAGTCCGCATAATCCTTGCCTATCTATCGGACCGCTCCTTCTGCTACAAAGCAGACGGAGCCTTATCCTCGCCTCACCCAATACGCTCAGGAGTCCCCCAAGGCTCTATCCTAGCGCCCTGCCTATTCAACTTGTTCGTTAGCGACATTCCCGAATTCTCCAACGTCGCAGTAGGCTCCTATGCAGACGACACAGTCATCTTCAGCTCGGGCAGGAATAGGATTCATTTATATTACCGCGTCCAAAGGGCCATCTCTACGTTTGGGTCCTGGTGCCTCAAATGGCGCATAGGAATAAACCCAGACAAAAGTGCGGCTATCATGTTCGATCCTCACGCGAGGAGGAATATAAGAAATTTTCGGTGTCAATATCCCCTGGGCTAATCATACTAAATATCTTGGTGTAGTTTTAGACAGGCGCCTAACCTTCAACAAACATATAGATTACGTACAGAAAAAAGCCTCCACGGCTATGGTTCTGCTACGCAATCTTACCTCTTCTAAGAGCAAAATGTCACTCAGACATAAGCACACAATATACAAAGTATGCATCCGTCCCATTCTTACTTATAGCTGCCCCGTATTCGCTCACGCTTCGCGCACCATCCTTTACAAACTACAAGTGTTACAAAATAGATTCATGCGTATAGCCGTCCAAGCTCCACCCTATGTCCGCAATGTAGATTTACATAAAGATATGGACCTTCCGTCCATATATGCATATATCAAAGATGTCACAAAGAAATTTTTCGAAAAGGCCGAAGTTCATCTCAACCCCTAAATAGTACACGTACTTAGCTACACTCCTAATCCGTATGCTAAACGCTTCGCACGCCGGCCACGTAACTGCCTCACCGATCCCGTCGACAAAATAACAAGATTGAACGCACTGCTCCCTGCCGTCTCCACAAATTACACGTGTCCGCGCACACACCCGCGTAACCGCCGTTCTCGCCGCCGAGGCTGAGCGGTAAATTTCGCTCCCGCACACCCGCCGCGGCCTCCCTCTGCAGATTCTTGAGCCTAGGTTCGATCCTCCGGACAGGAGCCCTCAAGTGACTCTGCTCGCGCGATACAGTGACACTCTACATCACTGAGAGTACATCATCACACCGCATATCATCCGTGCACACCCACACATAAAGTACACGGTTCTGTAAGGGACTACCCCTGCGGCCCTCGCGTGGTTTGCCCTATGTTATTGTTAGGACCTGTTGGTTAGTTAGGATCGCGAATCTTTGTTCGTGTTCCAGCAGTAGTCCAAGCCGAGGTTCGGCCATTCTGGCACCCTTGCGCCCTCTGCCATGGGGCTGAGTGCCCTTAGCATTCGCCCAAAAAAGTTCGGTGAAGCTGTCAAAGCCCTTACGGCTAACAGCGTATGTCAGGTCGAAAAAAAAAAAAAAAAAAAAAAACCGATCAATGCGTTTACGCGTTGCGATGAGAAAGTCTATAAAGAAAAGGATTTTGAACACCGCTTAAATAAAAAAAATAAAAAGGTGGTAGTTATCCAGGTAGGCGTTAGAACAAGCCCTACCACCATGCCATAATTTCATCACGATGTTTTCCTTCACCGAATTTGAGACAGGGATTCGAAATCATGTCCATTGACGTAGCGTCCCTATACACTACCACCTAAGCCATTATCGCTTCATTTTTTTATTATAAAGTATCTGTTTTTGTAATAATTCAGTTACTCATGGTTTTGTTTAATATGGTAATAGAAGAGAATATCTGAAGGTTTTTTTTATTATTTATTATTTATTGCCCGATTGATAATACAAAATACTTAAAGAAATTATCACTTAAAATAAAGTTTATATATTAAATATCTTTTTTTTGTTCTATTAACTTGTACAGCGTGTAAATAAATAAATCACTGAAATTTCCCAGAAAATTATCTTGTCTTATTGAGATGTGTCATATGTGATAGAAAATATTTAAAATTGACTTTTAAAATTCAAAATTATGTTTATAATAGTAAAAATGGAAAACTACCTAATTAAAATATTTGTCCCTTTATTAAAAGAGATTTAATGTTCCTAGTTTTTCCTAATTCAGTATAGGCCAGTGATTTCATTATAATTTCACCAGATGTTAAACGATAATAATCCGAAGATACAGAATGGGAATTGCAAATTTTCAACTTTAAAATTATAGACGTAGATATTCAAGCACCAGGTCAAAACTTATTCATGCTTCATCACGGTGGTCCCTTCACCGAGAAACGAAATGTACTACACGATAGCCATGATAGTTACAAAATTATAATTTTGTGTTTTCAATTTCAGTTAAAATACATTTTGGTGGCAGTGTGGCTCCTGCTGGCCCTAGCTTCGGCAACGCATGTTGCTAACCCAGAACCAGAAGCCTTGGTTTCTCAAGAGTCTGTGTTTCCGGAGCTCAATAAAGCTGCATTAGTTATGTTAGCCGGTTAAATAGACCAAAATACAATCGATTGTAAGATTTATTTTCAATGGACTAACTCAGTCCCCCCGGGCTGGGAGGGGATACATAAATGCAGTTCTCCACGTAAAAAAAAGGCGATGCATTCTGCAATGAAATAATACATATTTAGTACTTACCATCTATATTAATAAATGTGCATTAATCTATAATAAATTTAGCAAGATAAGAGTGTTTTTTTACATAAATATTGAGTAACAATGCAATAACAAACAAACATAAAATATTATCAAGTGGTTGTTCAACAACGTCTCCTTATCCAGCTGATTGCTGTATTCCTAATAAGCTTTTCCCAAAAATGTTTAGCGGTGCCGCGCGACTCCGCATGCCACTAGCTCTCCTTGCGGCTCGCTTCACGTGGGCTCGTATAAAGGTGTGATTCGTATAAGTTTAAGCCTGGAAACTGGTGGATAAGACATTTTGAATGTTATGGATTACTTTTACTATTACAGGCTTTACATATGCCTATTTAAGCTGAATCATATTGTCATGTGATTACTTTGTTAGCAGGAAATGGATGGCTATTGGTTAACGAAACGAACACGCAGGTTATATATGCCTGGTTTTTTAAGAATCATATAAAATAACGGTTAATTTATACAAAATATATAAATAAAAACGAACTGACGAATATTTAAAGACAAAAAGTAAGTAACTGAGTATATCAAGCGTATGTACATTTGGATAACGAAACTGGATACGGTCTGAGAATTTAACACGTGTATAAAGTGTTTAAACACTATTTACTTTGAACCTTTCTAAACTCGGTCTTAACTTACATTATTAAGTTTATAAATTGGTTTTAAGAAAAGTAACACTACAAGAAACAATTTGTTGCGTGATAAACCATGGCAACCATACACCAAGTATAACACAAGCCATAGTGTTCAGCAGAGAACTGTACTTGAATGTGTATTTGGCGTGGAGAGCTATGGCTGTACATTCGGCTGCCGAGAGGTGCTAGCAGACCACATTGATAGTGATGATCGATAATTGTTTGAACATACCTTTATATCGACATATCTTTTCTCTCGGTCGCGCTTGTTTACTGATTGTACTATGTTTATCAATATCATAAACTACAGGCCAGTCATTTACGAGCACTAATTAACTAAAAATAAATGAGGAAAGGACTATGACAACATAAGGTTATCGAAGTTTTAGGCGAGATCTTAATAACATATTAATAAAGGTATTTATTTTAATTTATAAATTTACGTTATGTAGCCCTATCACTTAAAAATATAATAATTTTCATAATTGTAATACAAATAATCTTGCTTTGATCCACACAAGGCTAACAAAAATAGATAAATCATTTAAAGGACAAATGTCCGCTTCTATGTTAAAACTCTCCAAGTAATACGTGAACTACATTTTCATAAGAGCAATTAGCCTAATAGAATAGTCCTCGTTTTACACTTTCCAGTAATCAACAACTCCAGCACAGTGTCACTAATCGTGTTCAAAGACCGTCTCACCTAATCGAATTAAAACTATCCTGTATCTTAAGTTTGGCCAAGTGATACATTTTTTAATACGTTGAGAGGTTTCTAGACTAACGTGAATGACGATCGTTACATACCTTATTCTGCCCCTTTTAGTAGTCAACAACCCGATCAAAGATCCACCTATTGCGTTCAGGGTTAAAAATGATCCCAAAGTTGGACCGTGCAAGACACATTTACAAAATCTCTTCGCAATTGATAAAACAGTTTCCGAGATTAGCGTTTATTAATATCATAACAAGAAGTTTTATTTACTTATATATAAAGATTAAAGTTTTGCAAGGTCCTCTTTGTTAAATGTGGTATTTCCAAAGTAGCGACTATTTATTTCATATACTTATACTAAGCACTTCTTTTTTGTATACAACTAAGGTGGCAAATAAGAGGTCATACACTTATAGTCGCTTGCCACATCAGTGGTATTACTAGCGTGTTGCCAACGTTGCAATATTCTTGCCTATGGAGCTTTGGAAGTCATACCTACCGCAGGATGAGGTTATTTGGCTGTGATATTCTGTTCTCCGGGACCACCAAATAAAAATAACCTTCAAAATATAAGCGTTTGGTAAATTAAGAAGAAATATAATACCAGATTTACTATTCCATTTACATACCGCACATTATTCTGCCTTATTTTAAACTGGCTGCGCCCGTGACTTCATTTGCGTGATTTTTAATCGTGTTACCTATAATTTTAAGTCCTGTTTTTGAACTCTGTGGATATAGTATTATTAAGCTAATTATAACTATAAGTATCACAGATGTTTCATATACCTATTGAAACTCAATAGCATTGACATAATTACTTATATTGGTTTCTCGTAGTGGGTGGCAAACGGTTAACGAATAATATAAGAGTCCTGTTGTTTTATCACGAATAGGTATCTTTTATTTATGAAAATAATAACACTATCACTAAACCTAATATGAACAACAAATGTTTTTTGAAAGCTTTAATTCAAATTGAAATGAATACAGAATAACAGGTGCTTGTATGTATGAAATCTCTACGCTCTAAAATTTGCTAATATATGGCAAGATATGCTCCAATTGTTTGACACGATGAAGTAAAACAATGTTTGTCAGATCTCCTGCCTTTAAATATTTCAACAATAACGATCAGTTTATCACATTTGCAGGATAATTAACATGCTATAAAAATAAACAGTATCTCTATGAACTTTCCATTAAAATATTTTAATAATCTGTGTTATAAGATTTTGTAAAGTATATGTGAAATCTGTATTCAAATATAATTTTGAAAAATTTATTTTACATTTAACACAAGCACCATCTTTTTGGCTGAGATATTAAACTTAGGCATTCTAATTTTTAAAGCTACAAATAAGTCTACTACGCTTACTTACACAGCTTAATGCCTCATGGTATTTGCTACTATATATTGTGGAGACAACAGCTAAAGTAGATAACGTATTTCTTATACGAAAACGATCAGTTTGATCCATTTACGATATGGGACCTCGCGAATCATTAAAGACTCAGATTTCAGAATTCGGTATCTTAACGCTGCTCTCCCAATACATTCTTAATAATTTAATGTATGTCGCAAAAACTTGAAAAAGTAATCAAAAAATTATTTCTTAGTCAGTGTGTTACTTTGTTTGTAGTTTATTGTTATTTTCGTTTGATTTGACGAAATTTCCTACAGAGGCAGTTATCACAATAAAAAAGAATTAATGTATGTCGCAAAAACATGAAAAAGTTAGATTTCTTGAAAGACTGCCGGGGTTTGAATAGCAGAAATCCTGACAAACTGGTCACCCTTATTTTAGACTCAGTAAGACCGGTAACAGTTTTTTAGGTAATACTGTTAGTTTATACAACACAGTCACAAAGCACATTACTGAATTGCAGACCAGTAAGTTCAAGCATCTTGTCAAACGTGTTTTGATGTCAAAAGGCTATTATAGGCTGGATCAATATATGAACGAAGGTGCTGTCTGGAATTAACACCCCTACCTGTGCACCTAATAAAAATGTGAACAAGAAGATAACAAATCTCTTTTTTGTTTCTAAAAGTGAATAAAAAATATTTTATTACAAAATATTGTACATTTATTAATATAGATACAAAAACTTTTAGAGCCGATTGTATTTTAGTCTGTTTAACCGCGTAAGCCTTTTAATGGATTCCTTCTGGTCCCCGGAAACACGAACTCTTGAGAAGCCAAGGCTTCTGGTTCTGCGTTAGCAACAGCCGTTGCTGAAGCTAAGGCCAGCAGGAGGCAAACAGCCATCAAAACGTACTTTAACTGAAACGGGAAACACACCATTATAGTTTTGTAACTATCATTGCTATCGTAAAATAAATGTCGATTCCCGGTGAAGGGAAAACCGTGATAACACAATATATAGCTTGTTTAAAAATGTTGCCCTGATGCTTGAAAAGCTAGAGCGCAGCTTGAAAATCGGCATTTCCTTGGAAATTGACGATTCCCATTCAGTGTCTTCGTCTACGCCGTCGCTTAACACCAGCTCACCAAGCCAAGTTGTCTCTTTCTACAATTGTTAGTGTAAAGAGAAAAAATAAATACATAGGATGACATTCTAGACACTAAATTATATCTAGACGTATCCAACACTAAATTCCGTGATTAGAGAGTGTAAAAACTTTATAATTCACATACTTCTGAAACATGACAATGATATTGATAAAGACATCATGTTATAAACACGCAATATGTCACTGATCTAATGTTTAAAATATCACCCCAAACATTTTTTGATTTCTGTAAACGCAAACGAATGTAGAAAAAATAACTTGTCTAGGTCCGTAAATAAGCTTGTAATGAACCACTGACTTATATGTATTGAAAAGAAACAGAGACAGAAATCCCTTTTAACTAGTTATATTTCTAGTTACTAAATATAAATACGATTTTGATCTAAGGCAGTTTGATATACCTAATACTTACTTATACTAGCTAAATATGTTTGTCCAAATCAAAAGGTAAAGATTATAATTTATTAGCAGACCCGGTGAACTTCGTATCACCTACATTCGATGTTCTATATTCTCGCTAATACTCAAAAACGGTTTGACCGATTTGTATATATTTTTATAATATTTTGATTAGCTACAATCAATCCTAATCAATCTTCCAACTTCAATTCGTTAAGATCAAACTGGCTAATTTTAATGTCGTTTCCGTTTTTCATTTCTTTTGGTTATTGAATAAACTCCATTTATTTAGATGTCTTTTAATTATTTGAAATTTAAATATAGTTTATATGATGTTTATTGATATACTACGTTTTTTGTTCGTTTTTGTGGTGCGGAAATATACATTATTTTTCCGACGCGCGAACACACGATATGAATTCGTCCGTTCATGAATCTGGAAAACTCCAAGTTGAGTACTTAAACTTCCAACGACTGGTTTTATTATTTGTTAATTGTTCGTTAATCGTAATTGCTTACACAATTTTAGTCGTTTAAAATCCAATCACAAATCCTTTGGAATCATCTGTATACACGAAATTAAGGCAACCTCTCCTATATATTTTCCCTTAATCGTTGCTTTTTTGACATTTTTCATTAGACTTTTTTACAGCTAGTCTCATTACATTGCATTGTCGTGTTAGTAATATTGGTTGATACTGAGATACTTCGTCATTTGCAATTGTTGCAGCGAAAGTAAGTAAACTGACATTATGATTTCTTAGGTTTACGCGAATATTATTCATTGAAATAAAACTAATTTAAACGGATTTTATCGCGGTTATTTATTAATTTTTGATCCCGACGTTTCGAAAGCTTTTCAGCCTTCGTGGTCACGGGGCGGACTGAGGTGTAGGTTGTCCAGAAAAGTTTATGTTACTGTGTCTACCTTCAATTTAATTTTTATTATTGATAGTGTTCCGATCTACGCAGAAAGAGCTCACAGTGTCTTGACGTCTGGCAATTGGTCTTTTGGGTTCCGATTTAATTAAATGTATTATTGGATCCCAGGCTTGTGCTAGCTTCCAACCATCTTCTCTATTGAAATTTGGATGTTTTTTAATTTCAATAGCCTCACGAATCATCCTAGGTAGGAATCGGTGTTCTTTTGCAAGGATTTGTGGCTTGTCAAATCGAAGATAATGTTTGGAGCCTTCTTCTGAATGTTCAGCAACTGCAGACTTCGTAGAGCGTCGGTGTTTAAATATTAATAAATAACCGCGATAAAATCCGTTTAAATTAGTTTTATTTCAATAAACTGACATTGTTTACTTATTTGCATTTTTACTTTAGTGACATGAATATCTTGTCTTATACTTCAATACTACTGTCTGCAACTAATCGCCTACATTGGGTATCCATCATTAATTGTGATTTTGTATGGAATCCGTTTTCTCGGATATTTATTGAAACCTTTCTCGTCGACCATACAAGATGAGTTATTATTGTGACGTTTTTACCATTCAACAGAGTACATCTAATAAAATTTACTTTTATTAGAAAATCGTGAGGTGGTAGTCCAGGCAATGTCAGTTAATTTAAAAATCCTGTGGAATAGTTCACTACGTCATTCTGGTGGATAACTGTGTCGACTGAATTTAAGAATAATAACTGACCTCCAAAAAAATCTGATTAGTCGCATTGAGATTAACAATTTTATTTTTCTCCGCCCCCATTACTCGTACTATCTGAATTGTAACCATTATTTACCTTGTCATAAAATTGTTCTTTATATTATACGTTGCGCCATACGACATCGTTTGGATACAACTGATTTATTTTTCAATGTTGCCCAAGAAATGGTTAAAATCACTTCCCATCACATAAATTAATAAGCGTAATAGATCTGGTAGTGGGACCAATTGTGATATTTTCCTTTTCCACCTGCACAACACAATCCGAACTCATTTTATTATCAGTAACTCTCGAACGCAATACAGAGACGTCAATACGACTATTCTCAATAACTGTTGCGTGCTAATCATCAGCTCAATTAAAACGTGAGGTGGCTCGTCGCGCATTTGTAATAATAAAAGTAATTCGTTTACTCGTGAAGTTTAGAAGTTCGTTTAGAATGATTGTAAGTGACAATTGCGAAATGTAACGTCATTTTGTAAAATGTTCAATTATAATTTATTTTATAAGTAAATAATTTGTATTTATTTTGTTTTTAATATTTTTTAGGTTTTCTGCAATTATATAATTTTCTTCGCAATTTTCTTAAATAAATTCCTCGCATTCTTTTGTCCCATTAATTCACTGACTTTTCATATTATGAGATTATAATACTGTACCTACAATACTGACAATATCGAACACAATTAAAATAGAATTATCCGATTTGGTACAGTCGTTCGGAAGTTATGCGCGTACACACATATCAGCGATTCATTTTTATCTATATCTATATCATTTATATATATATATATATATATATATATATACAGTTTTTATGTTCCGCTAAACGTTCTTATTTTTTTCTTTTATAAGAACCTTCTCCTAGCAATAATTAACACTACAAAAAAAGAATTAGTGCAATTGTTCAATCCGTTCACGCGTGATGCTATGACCAAAGGAAATAGAGATTCATTTTTATATATATAAGATATTATTTAGGAAGGCCTGTGAATATTAGGGTAAGTTTATAATATTATTATGAAACCTGTCATGTATAGACCAATAATCCAAAGAAGATATATATAAAACGATTACACGTGACAGAAATGCAAATGTTAAGATAGATGTGTGGAGTAACTTGAATGAATTACAAATACGAGGAACCTTGAAAATACAATCCGGGATAGAGAGAGTGAGGAGTAATAGAATACCGTAGTGTAGGTATGTAATAGAGAGAAATGAAAACCAAGTGACTAAAATGTTGAGTATGAAGGTAGATGGATATACGAGTACATAAATACCAAAGAGATAAGAATGAGTTGTACGGAATCACGTATTTAAAAAAAGTAGGAATACTGAAATGACAGTTGATGCGAAGAGTAGCAGAGGGACACATGTTAAAGGATAAACGAAGTAGTAGAATATTTAGAAAAGTTTACAAAGTAATAAAACAATATAAGAAAAGAAAAATTATAAAGTAGCTTATTACAAGCTTTCGTCTTGACTATATGATAGCAGCCATGATATTGTTACAAGGCAGGCACTGCATAAAAAAGAAAAGATTTCTTGAATTTTATTCAGTGAACAAAACAACAAAAGATTTATATATATATATATATATATATATATATATATATATATATATATCAAAACGTTTCAAGTAATAATAAATAAAAATATAATAGTAAAAATATGTTTTCTTACACAGTCCATATTTGCAGATCACGTACAGTAGTGCTTGAAATGATACCAAATACAAGGGTATATATACACAACTGGGTTTTGCTCAAGGTAATAGAAAAAAACTTTTTTAGAATTAATTTGCAATTAAACTATCAAAATTATTCATTAAAAATATTTGAATACGCAACGAACCGTGCAAATGTTTTGGTTTGTAATTATATAAAAGACTAACTAGTTCTACCGGCTTCGCTCGCTTGATTGAGTTCCTTATTAAGCATTTGTAAGCTTCTGTTGAGGGATTTGTAAATCCCTATGAAGATACTGAGGTTGCTGATCAAGCGATTATCGAATCGAATCGAATATATGAACTAAGATGTCAGTAATTCCGACCTGATTGAGTGTATCAATATATATAGAGTAAAGTTGTGTTATAGTATAGTTATAGTTATAGAGTGTAATGTGCTCGGTGAGGCGAAGAATATATATTGCGCTTGGCTTGCAAACCAATGTGTTTATTCGGTTTTTTTTTCGGAGATGATATTATGGAGCCTAGTCAAAAGGAGTCTTTCGTATACTTTACCTATCGTGTTAAGGAGGCTAATGGGTCTATAGCTATCAGTGCTTTCGAACTGAGTGACAAATATTTATATAAATACCTACTCAAGATCAATAAATAGGTGGCGTGCATCAATGCAAATGTATGCATATTTTGTTTTTAATTCCATAACGTTTCGCTGGTATCTAAATATTACTACCATCTTTACCATAATTGAATATATCAAGGTCTATATTTACGAATTCAAGAAAATTAAAGTATTAAACATTACATATGATTTATTAACTGAAGAAGTCTCCAACAAAAAGCATAAGTGTACATAAATGACTACAGTGGCGTTAATGCAGTATAATAGTTTAATGTGGTATATGGTGAAAATATCTACATTCTTATTAAAATCTTATTAGTATCTTATCAAAGGCTATACAAAATTGATTTTATTCTGTTTAATTAATGTATAAACAAGCCAAGGCAGAACAGTTCACTATATTTTTACCTCCTCTGTTTGTCAACCGATTCGCTTTTTTTATTGAGTGTATTTTATTACTTCTATTGAGGAACTTTAGTGTTATCAATAAAGAATTGGAATTTTTGTTTCCCAGCTTGACAAGAACTTCCTAAAATCGTCAATATGATATAGCCGAATTTCGACTTCTGAGGGAATATTAGTTTTTTTAAATTATGTTTTAAGTATGTTAGTAAGTAAATAAATAATAAGAAACTCTGTCGATAGTAATATTAAGTGGGTGGAGCCGCTAAAACTAGTTGTTTTTTTATAAGATTAAAAACAAACTTTTGCACGGCCCGTTGCGTATAAAATAAAAAAATCTATTTGTTTAAACGGTTTATTGCAAATTAATTCTCAAATATTTGTTTCCTTAATACTTAAGTAAATATATAAATATACTGTCATTGGGTGTTATTTCCAGCTCTATTTTCTACCTGATATTTTTATATACATTTTTGATAATTCTTATATATTTGTTTGAAACCCCTTGGTTACAAAGTGCTCTCCATATTTCATTGTGTTTCAGTGATTCGAAGGCTTTGTTGTAGTGAATAAAAGCTATGTGATATTGTTTCCCATATTCTTTACATTTTTCTACTATTTGTTTTATTATTAATATACTAACTGACCCGGCGAACTCTGTTCCGCCTTAGAGGCAATAAATAAGCAGATTTTGGATTTTATTCAATTCAATTTTTTATTAGGAAAAATATAAATATAAACAATCAAGTATTTTAATTATTCTTTATTGTTTATGTATTTTGGTGCATCGGTTGTACTCTTCAGTTAAGCACCTTGTGATACACGACATTTTTTGTTTTATTATCAGGCGCAAATACAAACAACGCAGATGGGTTTCCGACCCGTGAACATGCCACATATAATTACCCATGTGAAAAACATTTATTTTCAAGATTCAGACCACAAACTTTCAAAGATTGTCCTTGTGATTTGTTAATGGTCATGGCGAATGCAAGGCGGATCGGAAATTGAAGTCTTTTAAACTCAAACGGCATATCGGTTGGGATCATCGATATGCCGTTGAGATTATTGAGATCCTTGGAATGAGAACTTCTTCACCTTCGAATTTTCCTTTGAGTATCGTCGCGGAAATCACATTGTTCATCAATTTACTTACCACCAAACGCGTACCGTTGCAAAGTTTTGGTGGGTTTATCTTTCGAAGCATAATTACTACGGAGCCAACCTTGAGGCGTAAATTGTGCGGTGGTAAGCCAGGCACATCCATAGAGTTTAAAAATTCAATCGGATAGTTGGTGGCTTCATCTTCGTTTGTTACACAGTCAATTGATTTGAATAAATGCATTGTTACAATGATATCATTCTGAATTATGTAGTTTAGGTCATCTACATCTTTATTCTTAGCAGCTAAAATTGCTCGTTCACTCAACCATTATTATCAATTAACTATTATCAATTACGTTTAGCTATCATTTTTATAATTGTCAAATTTTGTACCATACTTAACCAAAGACAAAATTACGTTTAGCTGTCATTTAAGTTTTGTTATTCCACTGTCATTTGCGTTTTGTGTCATGTCAGATGTGTTTTTGTTATACCACGTTTTATAGTGACTTGACTGAAACGCGGTCGAACGGGTTAAAAAGTATCCGATATCCGTCTCCTGGTTCTAAGCTACCTCTCCACCAAGTTTCAGCTAAATCCGTTCAGCCGTTCTTGAGTTATAAGTGGTGTAACAAACACCACTTTCTTTTATATATATAGATTATACGTAGTAGAGAAATGTTTACGGAAACCTGCTTGTTCTGGTGGTTGGTTTTATTCGAGTAGTTTTGTTATACGTACGAGCAGTAATTTAGAAAATAATTTATAAGTATTGGTTATTAAACTAATAGGCCCGTAGTTATTTATTTGGTCTTTTTCACCTTTTTTATGAAGCAGAATTATAGTTGATTATTTCCATTGTTCTGGGATTGTTCTTCTGACTTTAATATCTCATTAAATGACTTTGTGCGCGGATTTAGAATAATAGGAAGAGTGCCTTTCAGTAACTCATTTGTAACGTTGTCATGACCAGGTGTTTTATTATCTTTTTGAGTTAAAATAGTCATTTCTACTTCTCTATGTACAAATTCTTGTATACTTTCCGATTCATTATTGCATTTCTTTCATAATACATGTTGGTAAATTTTACATAGATAGATATATATATATACATATATACATTTAAAACTTATTTTGTATCACAATTATAATATAAAAAATAAGAGCAAAGCTGTTGTTGTGTGATTAACAGAATAAAACTTCAGAATTATATATTTTTTATGGCCGCAATGTCACATGATTTTAAGTGAAGGGACTGACTCTCAAGTGCAACTACCGCAGCAAACTTGTAAATATTTGACGGCATATTTGCAACTCGTGGAAGGGTAGTTTTCTAACGGCAGCCCTTCACAATTGGAGTATTGCATAGGTTTTTGGGGTTTGTATGCGACTAGCGTGTGTAAAGGTTCCTTCGTAGCTTTGTGGGGTTTGCCGTATAAGCCCGGTTACGTAGACCACGGAAGCACTGCAGGTCCGAATGGCCCCTACCGCTAGAGATTAGAACAAGTGCAGGTGGTGTCATTGGTCTCTGACAACACGGGAGTTAGAAGTACCACCGTGGTGCATTTTACTGAGTAGTGTCGGATGCCCATCACCCGGTGAGTCTTGTCACACGCCCCTTTCACTGTGATCTGAACCCGATCAATGCGTTTACGATTTGCGATGAGAAAGTCCATAAAGAAAAGGATTTTGAACACCGCTTAAATAAAAATATAAAAGGTGGTAGTTAGCCAGATAGGCGTTACAACAAGCCCTGCCACCATGCTATAATTTCATCACGATGTTTTCCTTCACCGAATTTGAGATAGGGATTCGAACTCACGTCCATTGACGTAGAGTCCGTATACATCCGTCCGTATTTTTGTAACAATTCAGTTCCAATAACATTTGGGTACTATTGTATACGTTACTCATGGTTTTGTTTAATATGGTAATATAAGAGAATATCTGAAGGTTTTTTTTTTTAATAGCCCGATTGATAATACAGAATACTTAAAGAAATTATCACTTAAAATAAAGTTTATATGTCTTTATCGTATATTAAATGTCTTTTTTTTGTTCTATTAACTTGTACAGCGTGTAAATAAATAAATCACTGAAACCTCCCAGACAATTAACATGTCTTATTGAGATGTGTCATATATGAAAGAAAATATATAAAATTGACTTTTAAAATTCAAAATTATGTTTATATTAGTAAAATGGAAAACTACCCAATTAAAATATTTGTCCCTTTATTAAAAGAGATTTAATGTCCCTAGTTTTTCTAATTTAGTATAGGCCAGTGATTTCATTATAATTTCACCAGATGTTAAGCGATAATAAGCCGAAGATACACAATGAGATTTGCCAATTTCCAAGGGAATTACTATTTTGGACTTCCAAATTGTATATTTAGATATATAAGCAGCAGGACAAAAGTTATTCATGCTTCATCACGGTGGTCCATTCACCGAGAAACGAAATATGTTGTACGATAGCCATGATAGTTACAAAATTATAATTATTCATTTTCCATTTCAGTTAAAATACGTTGTTTATACGAGTTGTTTATACGGCTTAAATCAATCGACGGAGTGATCTATGAGGAAGTTATAATGAAAGATAAGAGGATGGTATAGTTAAAAAAAAAAGTGTTGAAGGTTCCTCGAACCAAAGACCAGTAGGTATTATTCGTGATAACCATTAATCGTTAGTCTCGATAGTAAAATAATTCAAAACTTAGTTCCACTCTTTAGGAACTAAGTCGCGGTCGCGGTTAAAGCTAGTTATTTTTTGACAAGTTTCAAGAGAAACGCAGTTCGTGCATACATGACTGCTTGGGCAAGCGCGCGTTCTTTATGTATTAAGATTTCTTTATGTATATATTTCTTTATGTCTGTACATATTATATTAATAATATTAAATATACAAAATTTGATAGTTATCACAGGTAAGTTATAGGTATATTTTTATAGTGATACATAGCTACCACTTTACTATAATGGTTGTGTTTAGAATGCGGTTTGAAAATGCTATTTGCTCCGTAAATCTTCCGATTGTTTTGTGGAAAGAACGTTTTATTCAATAACAAGGAAGCAGTTATTTATAACCCTGAGTTATTTTCTTAGCTCTTTCATCTCATTCCTACGACAAGGTATATATGTAATCAATCTTCAGGATTATCATTACAACAGTCAAATTTTACAAAACTTACCTTTCTGCATTTTTCTATTTTCTTTGGGAAAAATTCTGAAAGGGTTTAGGATTTTATTCAGTGCTTATTGGTCATTATAAAACTGTAAGTATGCCACTATTACTTTCTATATTATGTCTTGAACGTTCAATACTTTTATTAGTCTAAATCATTTCTTACTAATATTTATTTCTCGTTATTGTAAATTAGCTTTGTTCTTTGTTTTAAATATATGAATTATTATTAAGTATTATGTTTGTCCGCGGCCATTTGCTACAGTTTGAATTCACAATAATTGTTAAAATTAATGTTGGATAATATTTTACTGTATTGTCCTTGGACCTTACATTCTTTACTCCAGTTTCCCTATCACCTATTTTATTTATTATAAACATATAATTATTTCACTACTGCAGTGTTTATTACAGTAAGTACCTGTACTAAGTCATACTAATAATATTACGGTTGCAAAAAGGATCTTTTATTTATTATTATAACGATATGTTATAATGTATAATCTACAAAATATCACATATATTTAGCACTGATTTTTACATACATATACATAAGACAATTAGAACTAACTACATATTAATACACAAAATTATAATATAAATTTCCAGTGAACACATGACCTATGCTAGACATCACACATCCATCTTATGTATATATTTCTAAATATAATCAGAAAAAGTTTTGAAATTAAAGTCGTGTGTTTACTGGGTTGAGCTGTAGGTAATTAAATATAAATATTAGCGCAATCTTGGGTCAGCGTAAAAACGTGGAAGATTTTCAAACACTGGATGGTCTACTACATGGACAGTTTCGGGAGATAATCCTTCAAACGGGATTTCATCTTCCAACACCCTGACAGATTGGAGTTCACCGGCGGCGATGGGTTCGAAATTTGTGTTTTCAGCGAAATCGACAAAGTGTACTGTATTAACTGGCATTTCATGGATGTCAGTGTTGTCGACAAATCTCACAGAATCGATGAATTCACGGAGTTTTAGTTCTTCGATCACTGACTCGGGTACCATAATCATGCGGATGTCGACATGCTCGGGGATTAGCGGTAAAACTACCGGTGAAGGGCTGTCGAGGATCGGCGATTCGTCTTGAACGACAGGGATTTCGTCTACGATGACAGGCTTGTCAACAATGACTGATTTCTCATCTTTTATGGACGCGGCTGCAGCCAGGCCGACCAAAGCGAATACAATCAACAGTTTCATTTTTTCTGTAATTTAAATAAAATAAAACATTTATCGCGTAATATTTACATATTTAGCTATTGTGATCTTTATCTTTGCACTAAGCCGATTGTTTATGTTTATTTGCTTAAGACGTAAAGTAAGAAAAGTCATATCAATTGTTCCTTTAAACTTTGGGTTAAGTAATTAATCACTTTATGTATTATTTAATTTGAAAATGAATAGTACTAAAAATTTAAACACAATTACTGCTTTCAAAAAAATAGCTGATATAATCAATTAATCGTGATGTAACCATAGCATTGTGGTAGGACTTCTTTTAATGCCCTCAAGTTGAAAATCTGCCGCCAATTAACTATAGGTGTGTTCCGGAAATTGCACTTGACAGCCAGTCCCTTCACTAAGTTTACCGTGTTCACCATCTTGGGCCACATCGCCACTTAACATCAGATGAGATTTGACCATAACGCAAAATTTTTACTATAATTAAAAAAATGTTAATACTTGTTATAATACTGAATATAAAAACTATGCTACAAAATAAAAATTATTTTTATTTATAAAACTTTGTAATTTTATGTATAACTTCATATATAATTATCGTGTCTATCAAATAAAATTGTTAAGAGTAAATATTAAGTGACTGGTATTATATATTTCTACGCGGGTACAAAGTTGCAATAATATCGAATTAGATGGTTAGTTAGATCAACAATAATATTTTTAATTAAGTACACACAATTTAATACAAACAATTTTCCTAAATATATCATAAATAATCAAATTAATTATGAAGCTGTAAATATATGTTTAAGTAAATACGCTTACCTGTTATTATATTGTTTAACATATAATCGATACTTTATTGCGGTTTCTTGCTTTTATACGCGATTTCTGAATGAGTTTATCGGCACGGTAATCTAAGATAAGGTTATCAAATACACTTCATTTGTCCACGTATTCTGATTTATTATTAATCACTGTATTTTTTGTATACTTATGATAATTATCCGATGAGTCATTAATTTTGATTAAAAATAAACATTTGTTTATTTAGTTTAATAAATGTACGTTGTTGTGAAATAATGAATCGCATTAGTATGCACATAAAAAAATACATAGTTCATTTTAAAAAAAAGTAACTTTTTGCATGCCCTTTTCTAATACCAACCTTTCTAGCTACCACACTCAAGTTGACAATTTGCCGCCAAATACCAATGGGTGTGTTCCAGCAGTTGTGCTTGAGAGCCAGTCACTCCATTAGGCGTAACCTTTCTACCATCTTGAGCCTTATCGTCACTTAAAATCAGGTTGCAGCTATAACGCTAAATACATAAAGTATAATTAATACAATCTAGAAGTTCTATAATAATATTAACATATTGCTCAAAGGATTTTGATATTTATGTAGTAACGGACTGATACATTTAATTACTACGTACCTAATCTCTAGGTACGTGATATTAGCAATTTTATAATGTGTAATTTTTTACAATGCTCCATTGTAAAATACCTACTACGTTTACCAATTATATAGTCCTTCGTTTTTTATATTTAAAGGAAATGAAGATATAGGCAAAATTTAATTTCGATCAACGTCGGATGTTTACGTAGACTACATAGTCTTATTTGTGTATATAGAGGCGGAATAAATTCCGAAGCGACATTTTTTCGGCACCATTGTAAATGGAATATGAATTATTAATTTTATATGAAATGTAGCATAGATAGCGATTTGATTCAACCTATATGCTGCATTTTGTTCAGATCCACCACCTATTTAGATAGACGCTTTTTAAGGAAAATCTTATATTATGCCCAACTCACTAATGTGATATTACCTTCTCTAGTAACCTCTATATCTCTATTAACAATTTCTTAAAAATTGATAAAAATAGCAAAGTAAATATTTTCAATAGCGTCTCGCTAAGACAGCTGTAACACTTGGTGTATGCTAGTCGAACCATCCCACATAGCTATGCCTTTTTTGCTAACTTGGTGATAAATATATGTAAAAACATCCTCTACCATGCGTGCCGGCAACAGGATGCAAGGGGATGCATCTACTGAGGAAAGTATATAAAAAATTGTTTACAAATAAGAACTTTTTCATTTACATAAAATGTAGTATGAATAAAAATGGTGAAATTTGCATGGTAGGCTTTTTCTAATGCCCGCCTGGCTAGCTAACACCCTCAATTTGAAAATCTGCCGCTAAATACCTACAGGTGTGTTCCAGCAATTGCACTTGACAGCCAGTCCCTCCACTAGGTTTAGCTTGTCTCCCACCTTGGGCTACATCGTCTCTGAATATCAGGTTGTCATAACGCTACACCAACGCTATAAAAAAATCTATAAATTGCATGTTAAGAATTACTTATAATAAGTGGTTGATTTACAAATGTAACTTCTATAGGATGAATATAATGATCGCTCATGCTGTATTTTTTACAAAATTAAAAGTGAATAGTCCGATTTCAGTGGTGCCGAAAAGATGTCGACGTCGAGATTTTGTCGCCACATACTATAGTGCTTATATGCCTGCTTTAACTTATCTGGAAATCCACTGCTTGTATTGTGTGTAGATGCGGATACACTTTCCTGAAAGTGCTCCTGGCGGGCCCCTCGCCTAATATACCGGGCGGTTTACTAGATGGCAGTGTAGAACTCATCGAATGTCAAGCACCAGGTACCTACTAAAAAAATATCAGAACGACCCACTTTTTACCAGAGTACAGAGACTACTTTGGCCCTTCTTTTGGTTTCAAAAAATAACTGTATAATCCAGGAGACACCCGGGCTTGAACGCTTTCGATCTACAGTCGAATGCTATACCACTGAGCTATATCTCCACACATAGTTACGGCCTTGTGCATGTAATTGAATGTGGTAAACATAAATATTAAAGATTATCGTAAATTTAATATTAAGATTTTACTAGCCTTTGAAATATCGACGAGACTAAAATATCATAGAAATACTAGCTGACCTGGCAAACCTTGTACTGCATTTTCGTGTAGTCAATCACATCAAAAATATCACGGTTTGATCACTTATCGAGATAAAAAGTATCTTATCTCTCAAGTGGGATCAAACTGCATACAGTGTGCAAAATTTGATTAAAATCGGTTCAGTAGTTTAGGAGTTCATTGCGGATAAACAAAGTGCCACGATTTTTTTTAATATAGAGATAACCAGTAATAACAAGTGTCATATTAAAATTGTGGTTATCTAGAGCGATAATCTTAAAATCTGGAATTAAAAAACTACCATTATAGTCATCATAATTGTTACTCTCTGTAAAATTTTATCATTGCTAACCTCGATTTTAATTCTTTTACAGTCGCACAAAACTTATTAAAGTCAAAAACTCATTATCTACAATAAAAATTGAAATATCTTGTAATTATTTAGATCGTGGCCTTATAGACTAATTTGAGTTCTATGCACTATGTTTAGATTCACATAATACAATTTAGAACTAATTTTATAGCAGTTTACTTTTTGTTTTAGGTTATATTGTTTTATTTTCATTAGAGGTGATATGGGGATATAGCTCAGTGGTAGAGCATTCGACTGCAGATCGAGAGGTCCCCGGTTCAAACCCGGGTGTCCCCTGAAAAATATTCTTTTTTTATATTTCTATTATCATAAATTTGTAAAACCTCATTATTATTATTAATTGTAACAATTTAAGTGGCAATTTTTATTTTAAGTTTTTTAAAAAACTTCTTAGTCGTATTGGATGTCTACATCACCGGTCTGGTCTGTTACTCTTGGAGGAGTCAGTCGTTCTTTACTTACAATTATACATATTTGTGTATAGATATATTATGCATATACTACCGCAAGGTGTTTACAAATGATATTATACAAATATAATACAAGTACTATGCGATTGACATCGGTAATAATAGTATGAGTTGTAATCAAAAGATTACGTAAAATTAGTTCCATGGTTATTATAGACGACAATTACAATATTTATTATTTATATTAAATATATTTATGAAAACTTAATTTAAGTTCGGAACGAACCAACCACCAAAGCACAGGTCACCCTAGTTTGGTATTTGGGGACATATATTTATTGGAACTTTTCTTTTTTGTGGCAAATAAATTTATTTTTATTTATGTGTTGATGATAATGGTCAAATTGGAAGTAATTTATATTAAAATAGACCTAGCCCTAGGGTTACAAGGAGGGAAGGGGGTGCGAACAACGCATTACGTAATATTTTTTTTGTATTCTAATAAAAAACTAGACAGAGATAACAGGGAACATTTCCCAAATTCGCAACTCTTTTCGTTTATGTTTTACGGAGAATACCTCGACTATTTCTAATCGTATTACCAAAGGTTAAGAGTTAAGATAAAGAAGTTATTTTATTTCAATAGTTTATTAGTAAAAAAAGGTTAAACATGATTATGAATTTTAGGTAGTAATATTCCTCGGTGTTACGTCACGTTTGAAGGGGGGGAGGAAGAGTCAAAAATATTATAAAATTGCGTTACGTAATACTTGAAAAGCTCCAAAGCCTCTATGGAGGGGGGGAGGGGTCTCCAAGAGAATAATTCACAGATTCAAAATGCTTTTTTACTTCAACTTGCAAGTCCAAAAGTAAGTATGTTCTACAAGATATAAGAATCGGTTTTAGAAATGTCAGCAGACACCAATATGAAGCTACTGTTTAAAGCGATGCCTCTCAATTATTATTGATAAAAAATCCGTAATGAATATCCACTTTTTGCCACAATGACTCTAAATGTTCTGCTCCCGTTCCCAACAACATACTTGTGCGGAACTGGGTTTTCAAGTTATACAGCTACAAAAAACAAAATACTGAAATAGACTGCACGCGGAATTTAATATGACACTTTAATCCTCTTCTATCAAACCTGATATCAACCAATTGATGGAAAATAAGAAACTACCTCCCATTACCTATTTAATTATTATGCAGCTGTTACATTTTAACGTAATTATTAATGAAGAATGTTCATAAACAAATTTGTTTTATTTTAGGCCTACATCAAATAATGGTTCAAAAGGGTTCCGTCATTAAACATTTTTGAAAACCGCTGAAATAGACTAATATATTAATTTGTTTCTTTTAGTTTACTTATAGTTGAATTAATTATTTACATATTAGTCTTTTTGATAATAGGAGATCTAAATTTTATAAGAACAACTAGCTTAATAGAACATTCCTCGTTCTATCCTTTATATTAATAACTCGATCACGGTGCCACCAATCGTGTTCACGAATGGGGTCACATATAGGGATTAAGACTTCTATATCTTCAGTTAGACCTAGTAATAAGCATTTATAAATCTCTTTGTAAATTATTGAACGCTTTCCGAGATTAGCGTGGACAAATATCATGACACAGGTTTTGTATATAAAATGTATGTAAGTTATGCAAGGTCCGATTTGTTTACATATGGAATTCCTAGATTTTTCGTATCCTATAAAAAATATTACGAAATAACATTTCTATTTTGTATTCAATTAATTGTAAGTTGGAAATTAAGCGATCATATAGATACTTATAGCCGTTTGGAACACCAGTGGTATCCTTAGCGCGTTGTAAATGTTGCAACATTCTTCCCTAACGAGCTGAAATTCATACCTACCGGAGAAACATAAGGTTATTTGGCTGTGGTCTTTTCGAGGTTGAAAGTATTTTAGCAGTAAGGTCACCCTAATAGATGTCAAATCTGCTAAAAGATTACTTCCTTCTTAGCACGCTTCTCGTTTATTTATTAAGTTTTAGTCATACGCCGTGGCCCTCGTACTCCCCGTCCCCCCAAAAGCTCTGTAAAGCCCCTAAGGTTAATAGCCTAAGTCAAATCGAAGAAAAACGATGACTCTCGTTTCCCACTTATATTTTTTTTTCTCACCTACACGCCTGATAAACCGTAAAGAAAAGATTAAAGTAGAAAAATATTGTAAGTCGTTATCCTCCATGAACAGACTCTATGTAACTTAGTAGCTGTGCTTGCGGCTTCGTTCGTGTAGGAACTAAAAATTAACTTTTTAATTTTTAACTTTTTTAATGAATTTTGTCAATACAGTTTTTCTCCTATTGGTGGTAGCGTGATGTTAAATAGCCTAAAGCCTTCCTCAATAATTGCTCTATCAAATATAAAAATAATTTTTGAAATCCGACTGGTAGTTCTTAAGATTAGCGCATTCAAACAAACTTTTCTGTGTCATAAACTAATACTTCCTCACAAATTCGTGAGATATCTTACCACTTTAGTGTCCTTATTCGTTCGAAGTAAATAATCTATTTCATTAAAGTATGCCATCTTAGTAGGTGATATTGGGAATAGGTATTTGCCATTTTTTGCAGATTTATTTGCAAACGGAAATTATTTTTCAACTTAGGGCAACCTAGTACGATAACAGTGATAATAAATAAAGATATCACAAACTAAAAACAAAATTCCCTATCGCACAATAAAAATTTTCCAATTAATTAAACCGATAATAAGTTGTACGCGTTCAATCTCTGTAATGCGTATTAAAGTT
Source organism: Actias luna (assembly GCA_039707435.1). Taxonomy (NCBI): domain Eukaryota; kingdom Metazoa; phylum Arthropoda; class Insecta; order Lepidoptera; family Saturniidae; genus Actias; species Actias luna. Next base: position 5,150,023 of record JAZHAC010000006.1, on the reverse strand, counting down.
AGACGACCTGATTAAAAGTTGGTCATAATGACTTGATTTTAGATAAGTATGGGATTTCCCTCGTACCTACATTTTATAGTGTAGGTTCATATAGTTGTTTTTTTTTATTATTTAAATTTAGATTATTGCTTTAAATAACCTGTTTCATAAGTTTAGCAGTAGGGCCACAATCTTACCTGATATTAAGTAACGATTTGATCGGTGGACACAGGGATGTGTAATCAGGGAACCTCCCAAGTGGTGCACCCCGGCCAACGTCCGGCCAAGTTGGCCGGCGTCTGATACCCTGACTAGACTTGTACTAGTCGTCCTCTTTGTCCCCACTGTTAGCCGCGTAATGCCAGTGATGGATTTACAGTAGGGACACTAGGGGCCAGTGCCCCGGGCGCGAAATTTTTTAGGACAGCAAAATATAGTGTCTAAAAAAATAATAAACGTTCTGCTATAAAAATTTATGCTTTTCAAAAATGTGGAAGATATCGGATTCATGCCAAATCTTAAAAATCGAGTTCTCATTGGATATTTACGTGTTGAAGTCTGGTTACAATGCACATTTTTCTTTTTTTTTATTAACTTTTGATGTTAATTACACATAAATTTTAAATAGTATCTTTCATAAAAGTTCAACTTTCAACGGTTAGCTATTATTGGTTTAACTTTAAAGTGAAATTTATTTTAAGGAAATCATTAATTAAAGATATAGTGTAAAATGGGGTTTGAGACAAAAAATAAAATAACACATACTTAAATTGAAATAAACATTATAATATTTTATTTATATCCATCTCTTTTTTATTACACCGAATTATACGACTAAAATATATTTGGCAATATAAAAAATAAGGAATACATTAATTACACTCGGACTCTTCCACCTAATATTCAATATCTAAGGTACATATTAACTATCATATCTGTTACGGTCAGAGTAATCAAATAGGACTGTTGGAATTAATTTCACATTTTTCTTTAATAGACAATAATAATAAAGAACATAGTTGTAATATAATTTTTAAAATCATCTAAACTAATAACCTTCAATTAATACTTTGACTGTAACATTTTTGGAATACAATATAACTTCTAATACGTAGTTCGATATTTATGTAAATAAAAAAAAACATTAATAATAATATATGATATAACACTAAAAATAAAACTTAACATAAGAGATGCTTATCAATAACTAGATAACCAAACATACCGCCATTTCAACCATTTGACAGCAATTCATTATTTAGTGTATTTCAAATCAGCAATATTTAACTAATACAAGATTATAGAGACCGGTAACAGTAATTAGGTAATAGTGTTAGGTTTTACAACAAAGTCCCAAAGCACGATTTGCCCGACAGTAAGTTCAAAGTTTTAATGTCAAAAGGCTGTTTTATAGGGTAGATTAATATGTGAATGATTGTGATGTCTGGAATGAAAACCCCTCTCTGTGCCTCCGCTAATAAATTAATTAATTATTTAAAAAAACAGGTCGAGTTTCTTGCCAGTTCTCTCGATGATTATTTTCATAAGCGCCTTGTCAGGGGCTTAAATTTAATTTTAATTTTTGATCAGACTTGATTTGAGAGGACATTTTTTAGACAGACCAAAAAAATCATTGTCAGACATGAGATTTAATGAAAAAAAAAAACTGTAAGCGTTCCATTTTTACCTCAAGATGTAGATCGTTAAAAAGCATGTTAATATAACAACAGTGTTAACAATAACCGGATTTAATCTACTTTTAGGCAGGCTTCTTAATTAGAAGCCTTTTAAGGAGGCATCCATTAATTACGTCAGTCGTTTAGAAGTGGGAGGGGTTAAGCTAAACCTCACCCAATCTCACGTGGGAAATGAGGGCGGGCGCGGCGAATATCACGATTTTTTTTACACACCAGAAACAGTGTAAAATCTCTAGGAAACTGGTTTAAATTAAGTAAAAAATGGCTCTACTCCATTTTAAATTAGATGTACATGTTGGTTCCAGTAGTCACTCTGGAGGCAATATAAATGGACTGAATTACAGTGAATATTCTTTTACCAATTTTAGTAGTTTCTATTTAAGTATTTTATTGATTGATTTTCTCACTTTGATTCTATGCTACGTTATAAGAAATCAAAAATACTAGTCATAAATAAAAAATAAGCTATTTATTTTTCAAACAAATATAATTTAATCAAGCTCAGATTAATTTAAATTAGAAATATTCATTTTGAAAAATCTCATGTTATGTTATTGCAGAGTAGCGGGGTCAGGCAAAATCCCACTTCACACCAAGGGAAGACGGGAATTCAAAAATCGTCAAAATTGTCTCACGTAATTCTTGGACACCCCCTGATGTACTAGGATGTAGTATGGTCCAGAATTTATTACAACTTGTATTGCTGATTTCAGTTGTTGTTTGATTTTAGCCTACCGCTTCAATTCCTTACTTTTAATTGCGGACGCTTAAATGTTATCTCTCGAGTCCTCCATTTGGCTCGAGACATTACTGATACCTACTGATAGTCTTTGTGAAGATAAATTAACAATTGTAGTTGTTATGTGGATATTCAATATTAACCCACGTTTTAAAAATTATTTAACTGTGTAATCTGGAACTTTATTAATTTTAAATCTTTTTTTATACGTATTTGTTATCGTAACACATAATTATGTAAGTTACCAAGAAGAAATTGCGTGGAACGTTTAGTCTCTACATAAGTCTTGACAAAAGTACATTATTTTCATATAAGTCATAGTAATAACTGACGAGCAAAGGTGACAATCTCACTTCTAAACGCTTTTGAGTTCTTCTTGTCTTTATTTAGTAGCAATATAACTGTACTAATGCCACGTAACAATGGTAGAATACCTCGCAAATCTTAAAAGTTTATACAACTATTTAACACGATAACTGTCTTGTTAAAATTGTCAAGTGTTTGTGGCAATTAATAAATATGCATAATAACCTTAGTATATGTCACAAAACGTCATCAAGATAACGCAATATATAGAAATAGAAGAACTATATGAACGAAAAAAAAACGGTGTTTACTTTAAGACTACAAGACAGAAATGAAAACTCCATTAAGACGAGGTTAATACTACGAAATATGACTATATAACGTATATATGGACCGTTTATTTTGAAAGTGGTGTAAGTCCATTTTTTTTTGTTTCGAGAAAATTAAATCTTACTATATTTGTTGATAATGTAATTTCATTTACCGACCGATTTTAAGTTGTACAAAAAATGGGATTTTTTTGAGAAATTAAACACGGACTAGTTATATATAAAAAAATTACATTAAATTAAGCATGAATTACGTGATAACTAATTTTTCTCAAAAAAGGACTTACACCACCTTCAAAATAAACGGTCCATATATAGGACGTGTTGGCAGGGCATTTACTGTGTTTATGTCGATATTAAATGCAACTGATGTGTCATGCATTCTCGTGAAACGCTTATCGTGCGAGTGGAGCACGACTATAACAGCTCCCGACGTGAGCCGACTTTACCCGAACGAGCGTTACATAGCCGATCGTTACAGTTCAATCTCAGTTCAATACCCACAAAACAAAGTACTCAGCACGCATAATCAAGTTTTCACTTCAATAAAACATCGCGACATGACAAATTAAAATCACACCGAACCTCCTGCTTTTGATTTAATTAAACAAAACTATCTGATATATCGAAATAAAACATTACCCTAAACTTTTACTTGTACTAGCTGTAGATTACGTATAATGTTAACCACTTTTCAACTTTAGATTTATATACCTATTGAAGCCCAATTGTTATAATAATTATATTTTCTCGAAATTTAGTAGGAACTAATTTTTCAGCCTATTTAAATTAAGTGTAGAATAGTGAGATTGTCATTTTTGTTGCTATGTGACTCATACATTTAAAGATAAAGTATACAATTAAACGTAATATTAAGAAACGGTCTATTAAAATATGCTGTTTTATTGCTTTATTATATTACGAAAGTGTAATCTACATTAAATAAGCATTGTATTTTTTTCAGTTCGTACTTTTTATGAAGAGATTTATTTTATTTAAATTATTTACTTTTAGAACGTTCATTCATATTACATTTTAAAACATAATCTATTCATATATCAATAACAATGTCTGACCCTTAATATAGAAATTACAACGATTCAATTATAAACATATCCTTATAGGAGTTATAATATTTATAGACAGATATACAATCACATAGTTTTTTATATTTTTATTGGAGATAATATTACAATCAAACTTTAAGATTCATCGCTATATACAAGTGTTTATCGGATAAAATTATTTTAAGGAAGCGTTCATTAATTACGTAAATCCATATGAAGAATAGGATCTGGCAAAATCCCACCAAATCTCATTTAAAGTGGACAAGGGGAGTGGTACTTTAAAATATTACGATAACTTTTTAATTGCCATTTACATATTATTTTATTATATTATAGAATTCCTATGACAAATATCAACTACCACTTATGTATTTAGTGACAAAATATAAAAGAGCCAGCACCTTTACAAGGTTTAGCGTGTTTATCCATTTGGGCCAAATGATCACTTAACATCAAATAAGATTGTGGCCACACACTAAACTTATAAAAATGAAATTACCGAAACTGTATGAAGTGTATCCCACAAGAGGACGTGATGGTTCAAACAGAAACACAAATCATGTCACATGTGTAGCTATAGCTTTCATATAGGGAGAGGGTATGGATATACTAAAATGCACAATTCAAACTATAAAAAGACAGTTGTAAACACGAACAAATTAAAGTATTGAAAATTACAGTTTAGTTATAAATATGGGATTTGAGTATAAAAGTTGCGTTCCACTAGCTAGCGAGTGTTACAATTATGAACACAAGTGGAATAAAGGGTATGTTCCGATACACTGCGAGCACTGTTCAGTACTCTTACTGGGGAGAAATTCGTTCCACCATGGACTGACAGTATACTGCCGCAGTATCAAAGGAAAATATATGACGTTATAAATCCTCACTATTTATGTACTGTGAGCAATGGCGTTTTCTAGGTAAGGTGCTCTCAGTGCATTGGTCACGTTATCAACAGCATCCAGAAATTTAACAACATGGACTATTGATAACCTTTATTATCATTATTCTAAAATACGGGCCGCTAAAAACAAACATGGAAGTTTAAATTAAAAAAAAAATGGACAGTATACTGGACTGCGTTCCATTATTAACAGTAACCAGTATAGCTAACTATAAAACGGCTACGCAGTAAACTAAATTGAGGTCACACTTTATAGTGCATATCGGAACATACCAAAATATTGACGTCATTAGTGACCTTCTCACCGCGATTATTACGACAGTGGTCATCATGCGGAACATAGTAATATTATACCAGATTCGACAAAATTCTGTATATATTAATTGTAGGTTTCCATTTAAATATGTTCAAGACTTATGTAATTAATAGGCCTACCATGCAAAGTTATATAGATACAAAATTTATCATGGCCGTAACTAAATAAAATTTAACGGTTTATATAAAGACCCATCAATAAATTACAGCACACGTTCAGGGGAAGTTGACAAAGTGTGACATTGTGTGACATGGGTGCAGGAGGTCCTAAAATTCGTGACGTCACATTTCAAAAGGCAATGTAATAAATCACGAAATGTGAACAATAAATTTGCTGTTTAATGTAATAATTTCTTACTGTAGAATTGAAAAATATGTGACGTCACACTAGGGAGGAGTTTCTCAAAAGAGACCAGCTGTGACAAAGATGGGGAGAAAATTATAAATTCGTAAACAATCCATCGACTTATAAAATAAACATATACGATACATTAATTGGAACATTTAAAATATATTTTAAAATATATAATAAGCCATCAATAAAGAAAAAAAGTTATTTATGGGAACTCGTGAACAAATACACATTCAAATATAAAAGTGCGTATTGTAAAAAGATAAATACAGTGTTTTTTTGTCATTAGTAACCGATACTTTTATTAGACCTACAAACATTAAAGAGATCATTACTTGTAAAGAGCTTCACATAAATTCGATTATCACTGGATAGTAATATAATATTGAAATATAAATAGAACGGAATAACTTTATTAATTATTTTCATTATAAAAGACTAAAGTGTTAAACAAAAGATCACTCGGATTTGCGTTTATTGGAATGGGTTTAATTTTATAAGTTGCATAGAATATCGTTTTGTAAAACTTTTCAATAGGGGTGTCCGAATATATGAATTATTTTTGACAAATTGGAACAATTCGAATGTCTCGAACATATTTTAAGTGATTACATAAATGTATATTAAAGAATAATTTCATTTATTCCACTCTGTATTTTTGTACTCGCGTATTATTATTATTAATAAAGCCTTATGACGCGGGCATTACTTTATAAACAAACAATTAACAAATATGCATACAGAGCTCAGAATAATATTTTATGGATTACAGAAATTATTTGTTTTGCGTGGAGTTTGAACTCACTGTACTGAATATAAAGGCAGCTGAGAGAACACTGCTTAATCCATTACACCATCTGTGTTCTCAAAATTAGGTATTCGAGTAGCTCGAAATATCCGAATACTGGTTTTAATTATTTGGATAGCTTGAGTTACTTGAATAGTTAGATTCTTTTCAATAATTCGAATTATTTTAATAACTCAAAATACTCGGACAGTCCTAATGAATCAATTGGTATAAATTAATTAAATAATTCGAAATATTCGGATAGATCGGAATGTGCGGTTACTTTGAATTATTCGAATAGCTCGAATTGTTTGAACATTTTGAAGTATTCGAATAGTTTTAATTTAATAGTAGCTTTTATTAGATTTAATTATTTGAATTAATGTAATAATTCGAGTATCCAATTAGATTCCATTTCAAACAATATTCAAACACCCCTACTTTCTATCTTTACAACACATCGGTAAACTAACCTTACCATTGCCTAAAAACGTCTAATCCTTAATAATAATTTTACATACTTTCAATTTTACTATATGGAGTTTTGATCGATTTTTATCTAATTTATGTTAAATAAATAATTAAAATGATATTATTACATATACATTAAAAACGTATACAAAAATAAAATTGAAGTCGTTCGCATGTTATGAATAAATAACTATATCTTATAAAGTATGTGGAGGGGTTTTTTGTGGGAACTAGAGTTTTATATGTTTTGTTGGATTATTAGGAGCCACATGTGTGCAAGTAAGACAGACAATTATATAATCGACTTGTTAATTATCGATCACGTAGTTTTCATACTTTAATTATATATATTTATTTATTTTAACGCTTGACTCGTAAAATATGTTTCCGAGTATAAATACAATTACATTTTCACTATATGCGAATGATTTCTATTTGACCCGATAAAGAAGACAATTTTAATTATATTTAATATATATAGACTTTATATTATATTCTAATATTATATACTGCACTTTAGCACTTGAGAAACTCACCCGCGCGGGACAAACGAAATCTATACATAAAACTTACAAAAATATTTTAATTAATCAAACCTGCGAAGAAATAAGAGAAATCTATTATAACATAAGTTGTTCTTTATTTTTGATTTACTTGTAACAAAAAGGCAGTAGTTAAGTATAAAGAATCTGAATAGAAAAAATAAGAGTGCAGTAAATGTTTTTTTATAGTTACGTTAGGTGTTGGTGTGCATTTGGGATCAGAACGAGTGGTCGGGTCGGTTTGGCGTGTGGTTGCATCGGGGCCGACGGTCACCGTCCGCCGCCGTCCCTCGCCACTGTCCCACTCATTTGATAGCGCGTGCCTCTGGTAGGAAAGCATCCCAGTACCTTATTGCCTGTATAAAAAATTTATAATAAACCTCAACTTATGTTAATTAAAGAAATAGTGGGTCGATCATAATAGATCACCTATCGTCATAATGATACAGGTCTGGACATCCTGCATACCTCCCCTAAGAATAATAATAAGGAGCTATTAATTACATCCATACTGTCCTTACTAATTTTATAAATGCGAAAGGGTCTTAGTTTGTTTGTATACTTTCACGCCTAAGGGACTGTTCAAGTATTCCGGAACGGAATAGTTGAAGATTTTTGGACCTCTTTTTTCTCCATGTAACGCGTCATAGAAATTTCCTTTACGGGGGTAACCCCCTCAAACGTTACGTAACACCCAAGTGAGATTTTTTACGTAAAAATCATAATTATGTTTCTCTATTAATACACTCTTAAAATAAAATAACTTATTATCTTACCTATTGGATATGCGATTAGAAACAATCGAGGTATTCTCCGTATAATATAAGTGAAAAGAGTTGCGAATTTGGGGGGTTTAATTAACTTTATTTTCGTATGAAAATCTGACATAAGATACACACCTTCTGCCGTGCACCCAAAAGTATGGGTTATGTCGAGCATATGTTTTTATGGACTCTGTACCTTCCACCAGGATTGATGGAGCGCTTTCGCATTCGTCATCTAAATGATGATGAGTTTTAATCCAGATCCAATGGATCTAGATGTTGAATTTTAATTGCTTAGTCTTTTTCTTTTTAATAAAAAAAAGCAACGTTACGTAACGTGTTTTTCGAACACCCCGACCTTTGTAACCAAATTCAAAATGGTTTTTTAATGAGTAAACTCCAAAATAACCTGTGCCTGGTGACGGAGGTGCTCGTCCAGGTAGCGGAGCAAGGTGGCCCGCAGCTCCTCGATGCGGATCTCCTCCCACCGGTCGATCTCCTTCTTAATCACACGCGATATGGTGTCGAACTCCTGCTGACCTCGCTCCACTTTCGCCTCCCACTGAAAATGATACACTGTATTGCATCTCCTATCATCTTTTTTTTTATTCATTTATATATTCAATTAGTTATCCATCCACCGAACCATCTGCCCTGATTAGCTCAGATTGGGGATATTTATGATAAAGCAAGACAAATACGATGCTTTGGTGTATATAGATCATACATATATTTTACTAATCTTCTAAAACGGAAAGGTTACTCCAGAATAGGCAATATATTTTTTAAATAATTTATAGGTTTTAGCATTATGCCTCTATCACGTATCTCAATCTCACCTGATGTTAAGTGACGATGTGGTCCGGGCTGGTGACACGCTAACCCTGTGGAGGGACTGGCTCTCAAGTGCAGTTGCGGTGCAGTAGTTACCGGAACACACCTATTGGTATATGGCGGCAGATTTTCAAGTTGAGAGTTGTTGCTAGCCAGGTGGCCATTAGAAAGCTCTACCGCAACGATGTTTTCCTTCAGCGAAAGCTCAAGTTCATTGTAAGTAGATTCAAACTCACGTCCCTTGACGCAGAGTCCGAACAAACTATCACTATTATCGCTTCATTATCACTCTATTACATTTCCCTATTTTTTTGAAGTGAAATCTTCTATAGGAAGATTTGTATAAGGAGTAAATTCATGTAAGTAGTACAAAGATTACACTAGTGAACAGCTTTGATTTACAAGTTGTAATTTTGAGATCAAACAATTAATTTGTATATGCAAAAATAACAACTGATTGTTTATAATTTTCAGTTTTCACTTCTGTCGGCAGTCCTCATGACTGCTTTTTTTTTAATTATTTATCTATCGAGCCATTTAATCCACCAATCTGTCTATTCCGAGTAGCTCAGATTAGGAATATTTATACGAAAAGCAGGAAATAGGGGAAATTTTGGTATATTTGGATCATCATATAATCAGTAATCTTCTAAAATGGAAGGGTTACTCTAGAATAGAGAATAAATATTAAAACTTTATAGGAAATGAACTTCTTGTCGAATCAAAACACCTTTTTTTCAATAACTGATAACATATTACAATAATACGCTGAATTTCAAACTGTATACATGAAAATGGATTTATGCGATATCTTGTCGAGTTGTCGAGTAACATGCATTACTTCTGTGAAAATTAAAAAATCTAAGTTTATATCCAAATATTAAGCTTACGTCAATAATTTCACTGGAAGCCTGTTCTATTTTCTCTGGCCTGTTTGCAAGTTCCGCTTTGGCTTTGTTCTCTCTTCGCTTCGTTAACTGCATCTGTGCGTGTTGCCAGTTTTGGAACACCTAGAAATATATACATAGAAGTAAATAAATTACTTTCTAATAAATGAAGATGCAAATACAAAATGACCACTAGCAAAAAAGGAGTCGATGATATAAAATAATCAATAACTTGGTGAAAGATGAAAATATAATAAGATCGAAGATAGTGTGAAAAGGATTTTTATCTCGAGAATATAATAACTAGTCAGGCAAGTGCCATGCTATGGTTTCACCATAATGTTTCCTTCTCAAAAAGCTTGGCTTCCTAGTATTTGAACCTACGTTTATTTGCGATGTTAGAACACGCTACCATTGAGACATCATCGGGTTATCGGAATAGTTAAAGTCAGTAAACGTGAAATAATTTCAACATAAAGCTACCAATTACTTCATAATCGAATCTTTGTACTGAAAGTTTTGTTTATACATATTATCCAAAGAACATATGTTCAGTCTTATTAAGAGTCTACTGTCCTCCTTGTTCTTTTTTTTCTTTTATAACAAGTTGTTACCTTTGTTGGGCCTTTCATCTTTATATTAATTAAACAAAGCAAAATCATTATCGAAGAGTAAAGTCTAAAGTAAAACTTTGCATTACATCTGAATACAACAAAATGTTTTAAATACGAAATTCACGTTTTAAATATTACTTCATTTTTAATAATCATTATAAATTTAAAAAATCAGGCCATCTTGTAGAGTATGATATTAGACATTTACTCAAAACAAATGTTACTTTTATTGCTTATAAGATTTTACGTACGGCTTCGGTCGCGTATATATTGATTTTTCCAAACCAATCGGATGACACAACAAAAAGTTTTACACAAAATTTATCCCTCTTTACCCCATTTCCAATAAGATTTTCTCGAGAAAAAGTAGCGGTTTAGGCGTGAAAGCGTAATAAACAGATCAATTCACTCTCATTTATAATATTAATCAGGGTGTTACTTTAATTTAGATGCTGAACTGCAATAAAATAGAAAGCGGGCCATAAACCAACCTTAACTCTCTCATGGAAAACATCTTTGATGGCCACGATTAGGCCGAGGTAATCCTTGATGTGTTCAGCCAACACATAGAAATCTGTATTCGATTGTTCCAGTCTTAAGTTCTCGATCTGAAAAGAAATTTTTAGTTTCTTTAGTCGCCAGCGACTAGTCGACAGTGCGTAAGGGGCCGTTCAAGTATTACGTAACGCAAATTTTGAGCCTTCTTCCACCCAATGTAATGCGCCGTAACTTTTTTCTGTATTCCCCAAAGCGTTACGTAACAGCCAAGTGAGCATTTTTACCAACTTTTTTTTACCTGAAAGTCATAATTATATTTTACCTTCTTTTAATAATAAACTCGTAATATAAATAACTTATTTAGCTTAACCTCAGGAAATGCAATTAGAAATAGCCGAGTGATTCTCCGTAAAACAGAAACATGCGAAATTGAGTAAACTCAATTGGAAAGTTTTTTATTGAATAAAAAAAAATAATACGTTACGCGTTATTCAAACCCATCTAATGGCCTAATTGGTAAGATTTTTTTTTATGGAATGGGAGCAAATGACCAAGGGTGTCACAACATTGGAGGAATCCCAGGTGCGTAGCCAACCTTTATAGGAGGGACTGGCTCTCAAGTGCCACACTGCCGGACCACACCTATTGGTATTTGGCGGCCGATTTTCAACTTTCTATGCCCTACCAACATGCTATGGTTTCCTCACGATGTTTTCCCTCACCGAAAGAAAGCTCGAGCTTAGGTGGTTGGCTTCGAAGTAACGTCCCATGACGCGGCGTTCCCGCACGCGAGCACTGGGCTATCAACGCTTCGATATAGTTAATAGGTACCTTTTCGTGCAAGTCCGCCGCGTGCGAGAGCGCCCGGCTGAGCGGCGCGTGCGGGTCCGCGCCCGAGAGCGCTGCGCACGCGCGGGCCGCCTCGTGCGCGCGCGCGCTCAGCTCCCGGCGCTCGGCCGCCAGCGCCTCGCACGCGCCGTGCAGCCGCCGCAGGCAGCTCTCCAGCGCCTCCACCTTGCCGGCGCGCTCCTCGAACCACTGCCACGCACGTACAACACAACCCGACAACTTATATACGTGAAATATAGGTTTGTTTGTAACGCTTTCACGCGAAAACTACTTAACCGATCATCATGAAACTTTATACCTATAACTTTATAGGATGCTTTTTGTTGGAAATATATATATGTATATGTAATTTATCCGAAGATAAACAAAAAACTTTGTCAAAAAATCTAGCTAATTTAACGCCATATAGCATTCCAGAGTCTAGAAACACAAGGAGTTCGCCAGAGTAATTCACCGGGTCAGTTAGTATTGATATAATGGGCAACCGAACAATTTTTTAAAAAGTGCAAAATATCATTAATTATGAATTTATAAAGTCAAGGAAAACATTATTTGACATATATAAAAGTATTCGAGTACATGAAATAATGTATTTATAAAAAAAAAAAAACAAATTGCCCCGCAAACGTCTCAACTCGCGATCTTTGAAGACATAACGTCATTTGTGTGTAAATAAAAATTATTACGAAAGGTCTATAGTGTGTTGATTCTTTTTATTTAAAATTGTAAATGTAATGGAAGGAAAAACATATCGTTGATACCGGAGTGTTGGAGTACTTCAATATCTACTTCAAATAAATTATTAATTAATGTACCACGAAAACCAGACACAAGAAAACTATGATAGTACGTAGCAAGATGACAAGCCATTGAAATGTCTTCTAATTCGGCTGCACAAATTTCTAAATTAGTGGAAAAGAAATTTCCAACCACTATGATATCTACTCTTGGAGATTTCGACTGTCGGCTTTCATATATCCAGGTTCCATATTAAAAAGAAGCACAAAATATCTCCTGATAATTTATATTACTTGCAGGGTTAATAATTTGTATCTAATAATATAATTAATTACTGATATTTAATATGCTGATACTGATATTCAAATATCAAAAGTCAACTCAACGTGCTGCTTGGATAGTAATACCGCATTTACTAACATATGACGTCACACACATTGATTGGTGTTTCATTTGACATAAAAACAGAATGTAAATATTAGAATAATTAGATTTTATTTAAAAATATAAATCGTGTTTTTACACGTATATTGTGGTTGAATCATTATTCTAATATAAAAGACGTTGTAATAATTGTGACTACTGTCCTGTTGCCTATTGGTATTGCAGTAATAAACAAGATTTCAAGATCACACAGAATTAGTATTGATTAATATCAAGTACCAGAAAAAAAAAATGACAGTCAATACATGTACTGGCAACATCTGTTGGATATAAAATGTTGTTATTTTTATATCCAACAGATGTTGCCAGTACATGTATTGACAAACAGGCAAAGCCACTTATAACATACATCCAGTCTATTATATAAAATTTAACCTAATACAACTGTCCACTGACTATGTCAAACCTAATCTATATTAATGCTAGCTGACCTGGCAGACCTTGCTCTATCTGGGAGCAGATGCAATAGTGTACAAGCGAGTACCGAAATTGCTGCAAATATGATTTCACTCATATAATTTGTTTAAATAAATTAGTCAAGACCAGAAAGTTTGATTTCAATAGCAAAATGACAAGACTGCTGTTATCGTACCAAACTTTGTCACATTCATGTATCTCTTTTAATTTATAGTACCGTTTCTTTCTCTCTCTTTTTCAGACAAACTTATTTCCATCTCTTTTGCATCAGAAGCATTCCATTCAATAATGTTACTCTATAACATATATATTGGAATTTTACACCAATCATGTTTCTTTAAAAATTATTAATATATTTGAATAGAAACTACTGATATATGAAAATAAAAGCCTGTACTTACAGGATCAGCTTCATCCATTCTATATGTGATCTTATTAACTGTCTCTCCTACTTTATTGAACAGTCGCAGTACTCCAGCACCGCTCAATGCGGAGGTACTTGTTGCTTTAGGCAGCTCAGTATCTGATATAAAAATATTGGAATTAATGTTTAGTATACAAACAATTGAAACTGATATTATATATAAGAATGGTATTATATCTATTGATCCTTTACTAACATGGTCTGGGTTAAAATTTATAGTATATTCATTTAACTACATGATTTTGCATGGTTGTAGAACACATCAGTGCCCATAAGCAAGTTATTATTCAACTATTATTGCTAACACATGGAAAAAACTAAAAGTGTATAGGATGTCATTGAATACATATAATTTTCTTAAATACTTTATAGGTTTTCAGTTATGGTCACAATCTCACCTGCTGTTAAGTGACAAAGTGGCCCAAGATAGTGTGCAGGTTGTTAAGTCTAGTGGAGGGACTGACTCTCAAATGCAACTGCTGGAACACATCTTATATGTATTTAGCGCCAATTTTTAACTTTAGGGTGGTCGTTATGGTGTTTAAGTTCACAGCATTGCCATTTACAAATTATAATAGAAACATGGAATAAATAATGTTTAAGAAGTATACTGACCAGACTCTAAGAATTCTCTAAAATCAGGATCGATGCTAAGCACTGGATGCTGTGCGACACGATTGAGAAATCTCTCTAGTGCGGCTCGGCGACGCTCCACAAACTGAGATTGGACACCACCGGTCGCTGCACTACCGTTAGCGCTTTCGGTCGACGGTGTTGAAGTCATCTTCAATTTTGTAGTGCCTGCAATGGATACTGTCTTAACTTACTTGGTTAACAAAACGTTAATAAATGTCCTTTTTAATAATTATTCAATATACGGAAGTAGTTTTTTAGCCCTTTTCATGACACGGCCCCTTTAGTATGAAGAAATATTTCGCGACCCCTTATCCGTTGCTTTTTTTTCATGTATTTTATTTTGTGACAAATATTCAATCCAACATAATTACTCATTTTCATAATTAGGGATCGGATAAATACATAATTATGTATGTAAAACACATTTTTTACTATGCGTCGCCAACAGATAACGCAAATTACAAACAAAATTGACTTGTGGCCATCATCTCTAAATCAAAACCACTTCAATTAATTTTGTCGACACAGACTTTTATTGAAGAAGTCGGATGTGAGATAAACATCAAGGAATTTATACCTGGCGTGAAAATGGCGTTAGAAAAGTTTAAAAAACTGTTTTTTTTTTTTTTCGACCTGACGTATGCTTTTAGTCGAAGGGCTTTGACAGCTTCACCGAACTTTTTGGGGCGTATGCTAAGGGCACTCAGTCCCGAGGTAACGGGCGCAAGGGTGCCAGAATGGCCGAACCTCGGCTTGGACTCTGCCGGAAAACGAACAAAGAACTGTGTCATTACCTCTCATTGCAAGAGATATCGAAGAATACTCGGCAAATGTGGATCATAAATCCGTTTTTAAATACAGCTATAAATAAAGCAAATTTGGCAACCAAGCACAAAGAAAATCTGCTGGATTTATCTGCCGATGGGATGCTATAATTGGAATTTAAGCCTAACAATTTGTATACCTTTTGGTTAAACAGGAAATCAAAATACCCAGAGTTAACAATAGAGGCTTTGAAGTGTATGATTCTATTTGCCACCTCGTACTGGTGCGAGTTGACATTTTCATCAATGACCCAAATAAAAAGTAAGGAAAGAAATCGCTTAGATTTGGAAAACAATTTAATTCCCAATATAGCAAAAACGGGTCAACGATGGGAGAAATTGGTTAATGAAAAATAAACGCAACCATCACCATTAAGGATTCTATAAGTTTGCCTTTTGTTAATTTGATACAAATGTTTAAGATGGAAGAGATCTCATAAGTTATTTTAATTTTTTGTTTATTTAGTTAACATTTTTCTTAATAAATCTTTTTAAGCTTTATTGTTTTTTTACTGCTGTAGCTTTCCCAGCCTTTTGCAACTCCGGTATAGAACCTTCGCGACCACCCAAAAGAGGCTTCACGTTGAGAAACACTGGCTTAAAGATCTATTTTACCTACAAAAAGATATAAACATGTAGATCGAGTTTCTTGCCGGTTCTTCTAGATGACTGCTTTACTTTCCGAATCGGTGGTAATTTTAACGTTCATAAGCGTCTTCTTAGAGCGTAAATTGAATAAAGATTTTATTTGAAAACAATTAAGTTTTACATAAATCGGTTGCAATGATTTTATAATAATATTTTCTCTAATTTTAAACATTTTATTGTCTTTACTTTTCTTCTAAGATATAAAAGAAATCATACATTTAAATTATATTGAATAGTTATTCTACTCAAGCAATAAGAGAGAAGAATTTTAGGCCTTTATTTATTATTGGTTGTATAAAAATGTATGATCTGTCAATTGAAACTTATCTTTGTTTTCTACAAAACATTATCATAATAATACCTATTGCTATCCTTAATGTAAATTTAGAATGGTTTATAAAAAGACAGATATATATGACTAGGCGTAAATTATAAAATATATTACACAGTTTTACTATACTAAATGTTGCAAAAATAAGGAAATTCATTCTATTGTACATATTACATACCCACTATGCTTTTTTCAGGCGCCGGCGGTATTATTCTTCCCGAACGTAGATATTTTTCAGTCAACTTCTCATGCAGACCGAGGAAATCACTGAATCGCCGCAACACGGCGAACTCCTGTTTGCTGAATATTGGCATGTTGGTTTTTGTAAGAACACGATACGCAACATATGAACTCATGCCTTCACCAATTTTTTGAGGTTCAGTAATTGTTATTAGAATGTTGTTAGAGCGTTCTGTTGCTATCTGTAATTAAATAGTTATTATGATTCTAATAAGCCTTTTTAATTCAATTTCATATTATGTAGAAATAGCTGTGCCTGCGACTTCGTTCGCGTGAAACTAAAAATTAATTAATAATGTTTGCACATTTTTGTAACTTTTTTCAATACTGCTTTCCTAATATTGATAGTAGCACGATACCGAATAGCCTAAAACCTTCCTCACACATTACTCTATTAAATATAAAAATAATTTTTGAAATCCGACTGATAGTTCCTAAGATTAGCACGATCAAACAAACAAACAAATTACCTACTTTATAATATTAATATAGATAGTTTATTATCTTTAAGTTGATGAAGCATATGTATGCTTTGTTTATATAGCGTTTGTTAAAATTTATAAATATAATTTTAGGACTAGACAGGCTAAGTTCAAGTAAGTTGTAGTTTACAATTATTATGTATTAGTTAATTAAATGTAATTGCCAATTTGTATGATAGTTAAGCAGAAATTTACACACATCAATTTATTAAGAAAAATTAAAATTGTTATAAAACAAAAATGAGTCTGTAGTTAATGTCTTATGCATTCAAGTGCCCACATTTGAATTAATTAAAATTTTGTATAGTTTTTGCTTGCAATTATGTGAAAGTTGCTGACATAATTACATATATTAATTATGTATACCCAGGAAGGAATTAGGATTAAACATATATCGTCAAGATTTACTTAAGTGACTAAAAACTACAGTAAAAGGAAATAAAAGATGCCCTGATTTTAATGGTGATATGACCAGGGTTGAAAAAAAACAGGTTTTTTTTTAATTTTATGAAACAAACACATCAAATTCTTTTAGACATTTGTTTTTTTTCTTTTTAGCTTAGGCCATTAATGTTAAATCAAATAGACCTATAGTAATTAATTTCTAGACTAGGTATTTTCAAATTCGCCATAGTTAATTTTAATATTTACAAAATCGATCAAAGGATACACATTTATTTTATGTTGCGTCCGTCTCCTATCTCTAATCCGTACTAAACGCTTTACATTAATTCTATATGTTCCAACTAATATTCATTTTTAATAGCCCTTTACAACTGGACACCTCGAATGTTCCTTAGACTAATAGCATCCTGTAGTGTCTAAAGAACTTAAGAAAAATAAAGATCATGTAGTAAATCAAGTCGGACGTTTTGAATGGTGGCTGTCATTAAAAAAACAAATTAATGGCCAAACAATGGACTTAGTGACTCAGCTTCACAATGCTGTAGCTTCAAGTGCTGGAATCGAAAGAATGTTTTCAACATTTAAATTTATTCATTCTGACATACGGAAACTGAGTACGGAGAAAACTACAAAACATGTCACAATTTTTAAATATCTAAATAAGAAAAAGTAATTGTTGTCTTGTCATATTGTCTGACGCTCACTGCCCTGACAGACACACAATATTTATTTTATAATAACTAGTTTGTTTATTCATTGAAATGGTTATCTTTATAACTTTGATTTATTTGAACTGAATATTACAATGTATCTTTTAAAAATATGTGTTATCTTGTCCTATAATACATGCACCAAATATTGTTTGTTAATTAATGGGTACTTTGATCTTTGTTTGATTGAATAAATTACTTGTCATAAAAGTAATATGTTCTATTTAATAACAATGCCAAAAAAATTAGATAAGTAAAAATAAATAAATAACATAGACTCAACTGGTTTTATGTTAAGCTATTTAGAGTCCTAGATATTAATTTATTTTCATTTATTTCCATTCATTTGCAATGAAAAATAGTTTCAAAGTTTGTTTTTTTTTTCTTAATGTTTTATACATTGTTTAAAACTTGTTTACTACTAATCTATGTTTTTAAACATGTGATAAAAAACAGCGTTTTAATTCAAACTATTTTAAACACTGATTTAAACATGTGTTTTAAAACAACTTGTTTAAATTATACCAACCCTGGATATGACAAAGAGTTCCTGTTAAGATACAAGTAGTTTAAAAAAAAAAAATACAGGACACCTTTTTTATGATTAAGTTTGTTTCAGTATTCTGTGAAGTTTAAAATGATTACTGCTATTAACACTGAGTTATATTTGTCATATGTAACTATGCAAATATATATACATGAATTTCTCCATCATGTTATAAATACTAATAAAAGCTTATAAGCTGTATACAGTATCTCTATTTTCTATATATGTACCTCTTCCAAAACTGGGCTACTCAGAGTAGTTGTGATTGATGGTAAGGTGCTTCCAAGTGTGACTTTCTCCATGCTTTCAGCAGCACCATTCACTTCAGGGTCTAAACTAACCTCCTGCAATAAAATCACCAATATAATAAACAAAAACGGTATTTATGAACAGTATATATAAACAAAAGTAAAACAAATAGTATTAAACAAAACAGTATTTATAAAATATGTTTTAAATTCTTGACTGAGTACTTTCTAAGTTCGAAACATTATCACAAACATATTTGTTCTAACAATTACTAAGAAACTAGATCTTCTACAATTATGCAAAGCAATAATATAATCTACCTACAATATTTTGTCTCTGTATCACATACAATTATAACATTTATATTTTATAATGGACATTAAAGACCTGAATAAACATTTTTTACATAGTCTGTTTCACTATTATCATTTTATAAAGTCTTACAATATTACAATTGTGTCCTACTTGATATTATACACCAGTGCTTATAGTCAACTTTGTTTGAAATAATTACTAATTTAAAAATATAATTCAATAGGTATATGTATTGGATGTCAACCAATATAGAACATAAAAGTACATTTTTAATTGTTTAGTTAATTACATTAGTTTTTTTTTTATAGATAGAGGTACAGGTAAAATAAACGACATAGTAGCACATTTGTCATGTCACATTTAGGGATCAGCTGGTTTACACAAAGTAATTATGCAGGTTGGAAGAAGCTATAAGTAACTGGGTTGTAGTAAAAATGCACATGATGATAAACCTGTCACAGTGACTCAGTTTTGGTTTGTAATGTTTCAAGACCAGCCAATGTATGTCTACAGAGAATCATATAGGTCAGCAATGACTGCCCTCTATGAATTACTGGTTTCTTGTGTTCACAAATACAGTGCTATGGAGTGAGTACAGTAATCCATAAATAAAATGCAAACTGTACATACAAATCTTAGAAATCATTGTATATCCAATAAAAGCTATTCCGTTAGTATTAAAGATTAAAATATGGTACTTTTAGAGTTACAATGACATATTTGTGAATGTAAAAGACATAAAAAAAAGCATTTGAAACTTTTAACTTACCCATCAATCTTTATATATTTTCTTTTATCAAACATATTATATTTATAATTATATATATTATATTTTCTTTATAATCTTAATATATCTTCAAAGAGAAACAATATTTTTCTATCAAATACTTGGTTATAATTACTTTACATAAAAAATATATTAATTTAGATTTGATCACTTTATTTATTCCTTATTATTTTCCACTTACATTGTATTATATTAAAGGTAGAATATATCACTTTAATTGCTAGATATAATATAAACTCAAAACACTGATTTAGTTGTTTCTGTGTTATCCAAACAACAGTTAATAAGCCCATACCTAAAACCTATATTTTCATTAATAATATTAATTGTAAATATAGATTTGTAGGGTCTAATAAAATAAAAAGGCTGATCATTATAAAAATCTAACAGAAATGGTTGGTTTCAAAGGAAAATAGTATCAATATTAATCATACAATAATACAGTTTACTTTAGAAAACAAAATAAAAACTTAATAAATACAATATATACTGCATATTTAGTAATATGAGGAAAAAAGAAAACAATGTTATAAGTAGGTTGTTAAACAAATTTAATAAATGTAGGCAATTACGTGTCTTAAATATATATATATACATTTTTTTTTGAGTTCTATGTACCATAACAGTTAATTATTAACCATGATACCAATATCTGTTTACATTGTAATTAGCGGCATATTAAACTCGGTCATATAAATGCTTTAAAAACCTAATATGAGGTAGTTATTTTTTTTAAATCGCTCTAGGGGGGCGTTAACTCAGTACCTATCAGTCTTCAGGAGGACGGACGCAAATACCCGCCTAAAAACAAGATTCCAATAAGGTACCTGGACTGCGGACGCAAAAAGATCTTCGTCATCCCTGCCGTCGTTATTTATATCCACTGTATTAAATGGCGGCGTTTCAGGTCTTTCCGACATGATGGTTGTGATAATAAGATACTGTGAGACGGAATAACAAAAAGTTATCAATCTCTACTGTAAAAGGGCGAAACTGAACCGATTGCGATGGCTTCAGACGATGACAGAAACAATTACAATTTTAAAACGTCTACTACTTGTGTTCCTTATACTATTATTGGTAAATATAGCATTAAACAGAGATAGAGTTATAACCTTTGAATGTATGTAAAAGAGATTGCAGTAATATTAGTTAATAAAGTTAAACATGCACTAGCTAAACACTTTCAAATTGATGGCAAATGTTGTGTCAAAACAAGCAAGTAACCCTGTTTTCTTTCCTTTTTTTTTCAGATTCTATTTTATATATTTTTAATTATAGGCTATCATTATATACTACTAATCTTATCGCACAGTAACTTTATTATTCTGATATTAGCAACCTTTTATTGTTAGTAGAAATTTTAATTTTTAAAATATTTATGGTAAATCCGTAACAGATATCATGAAACTTTTTGGGAGTTTTTGTAATTCAAATTTTTGTTAGTATTGACAATACTAATAGAATATTGAAAGTATTAAAAGTATTCAAAACAACAGATTTGTTCTAAAGTTACTGAGAGCACTAGTGCATAATCATGTCCATTGGTGACTGAAGGTGAGTCGAATCACATTTTTTACAATTCTTTTACTTACATCCATTATCTTGCTCTGGTTTGTTTAATATAAATATTTTAAGCAAAATATAGTATTTGGAATTAACGAAATAAATACAAATAATTTGCGTAAAAAAAGGTTAACAATAAAAATAAGAGCAGGACTAATCTGCTGCACTGTGTTCGCCATTTGTCGATACATAATAAATTGCACATCATCTGTATAAATAGTAGTAATTACGCATAAGTTCATCATGCCCCTGGGTTGAGCGCCCTCCACGCTGGCCCCCAAGTTTAGTGAAGTTGTGAAAGTTTCTCAGGCTAACAGCATAAGTCCATACGAAAAAAAAATTGTTCATCATGCAGTGCATACCGTCAAGTTGTGTCGTGGGGTTGTAAAATATATTTTTCTGTATGCACCTGTACACAAGCACATTTGGCTAAACTGAGGATTAGATCACTCTCTTTGTGAATGTGGTTTAGAGGAGGGATCCCCTGACTACATATATTTTCATTGCTTGAGAAACAGTTTTATCTCTATGATATTTTACCTCTTTCTATTCCCCGCCCTTTTAACATTATGTGTTTCCTAATTGTTGTTACGGATAATCACTTAGTTGTACAATGTTTGTCATGTTTTATTAGAACTAAAAAAATTAAACTATATGATTTTAGTGTCATTCTCTGGTGTATATTTTTAATCTAACAATAAATTTTATATGTCGATTGCATGTATTCTTTGTATTGTCTATTTGTTTGTGGATAGCTTAGTTTAGATATAGTTTTTAAATAAATAAATTATTGTTTAATGCAATTTCTATCGTTTATGGTTCTATTTACGTGACATTGGCAAAATTGTGTGCGCACACATCTGGCTATTACATAAAAAAAAGAAGAAATATACTTATTTGTCATATTGTTGTTGTCAAGTAAATCAAAACATCCACGGTATTTGTAAAGCGATTTATGATGTTACTTATAAAGTAATTTATCCTGTTGAGCAAGCTTTATTAATGTTTTCATTATATATTTAAGGTGTAATAAAATGAGTTCTGATAAAAAGACAAGGATTCCTGAGCCTCCAACAACAACTGCTGGGCATGGTACGAACTTGCTGTCCAGTGTAGCACCACCTTCACAGTTGCCCAATTTTGTTACAGCGGTTTCGCCTTCTGCAGTCAATGTACAGGGAGACGTGGTCTGTATTAGTTTATTTAATTAAATTTACTATCAACTTATTTTACTATGGGTATGGAATTGAGAAATATTCATAAAACTTAAATTTGAATAAAATATTTTATAATAGTGATGAATTTTTCGACTGCAGTTAATTTATTATTTTTAATTAATCATGTTGTAAAGTAGTATATTTTTATAACCATAGTTTTAAGATCAATATTTAATATGCAAAAAGGAAGATACTCTAAGGGTAGAGCAAACTAGACCTTGTGGAAAGTAGGATGCTCTGATTCGGTTTTGGGTATTTTTCGGATATACATATAGTGACGATAAAATATGAATATTTTTATTATTAATAAGTATAAAATATATAAACATATTTTATACTTATTAATAATTCTTCATAAGCTTCTAAATGGTTCACTAATATCCTACATCTCCACAAATAATTGCACATGTACCATTCCATGGTATAAACAAATATCTTTCTTTCTGTAAGAAGTCAATGTTATTGCATAATACATCAATCATCATCAACAAAACGTGAAATGTCAACTTTGACATCTATCATGATGTCCAATTTGTATAGAATCTTTAAAAAATGATATCTTGTAAACTGTGAATTTCCACAACTTGAAAATTTGTAAAGAGCTTTCTATTTGTGAGTACTAACTATGATAAAAATATGAACTTGCATGGTGAAATGGCTTTTTCTAATGACTGCTTGACTAATGATTTCTTAGGTTTACGCGAATATTATTCATTGAAATAAAACTAATTTAAACGGATTTTATCGCGGTTATTTATTAAATTTTGATCCCGACGTTTCGAAAGCTTTTCAGCCTTCGTGGTCACGGGGCGGACTGAGGTGTAGGTTGTCCAGAAAAGTTTATGTTTTTAACTTTTCTGGACAGTTTTATTTCAATGACTGCTTGACTAGTTTGCCACTCTCAAGATGAAAATCTGCTGCCAAATACCAATAGGTGTGTTCCAGTAGTTGCACTTGAGAGCCAGTTTCTCCACAAGTTTAGTGTGACTACCAACCTGGGCCATATCGTCAGTTAAGATCAGGTGAGATTATAGCCATAACACTAAATCTAAACTAAAAAAAACTTCCATTACAATAGCCCATAATGATAAGTTTAGCCTATTGTGCAAAATGTGAGTAAAAATAATTAAATGAACATTTTATGATGTGACTCCATATATGGTTGGAAATATTACTTTGATATAATATTTGATATATTTTTATATTATGGATCAAGAATGGTAGAACTTTTGTAAGTTTCAAATTATAGAAAGAGTGGTGTGGCACCTATTTGTTATGCCTGTGCTTGGGTGTTCTGTCATAGAGGTGTGGTTGGATATACATTCATGCACATTAGTTAGACTACATTCTTACATGCTTTCCTAATGAATAAGAAAAAATATTGATCTCATTTGTGTACCTCATTGAATTGTTTCTCAATAATTCTTTATTATATTATTTGCTTTTATATTAGTGTATAATGTGTACTGTAAAAGGACATTTGATTTCAAAGATAACAAGAAATATTTTATAATGTGTATACTTATTCATTTTTAGGCTCCACAAACTGCACCTCAAACATCACATCCAGTACCGATTCAACCCATTCTAGTGCAGCAAAGATCAGAGCCACAACAGCAAGAAGAAAAATTTAGGTAATGCAGTTAAATATAATATGGATATTAGAAATAATGAAATATTTCTTTTTTCAAATAACTATATTTGTTTTCAAAACATTTAACAAGTTTGCTTTCTCTATGGCAGAAGTTTACTGTGAGATGTACAGAATGATAGAAGACATGTAATGTTTGTTGACATAATTTGACCAAAAAACCTTCAAAGAAAACAAATTATAGTTATAGAATTTTTAAAATTATAAAAAAAAAGTGAAAACAGTTAAATCCCAACATAATCAATCTTTCATTAAATCTTGGCTGCACATGCAAGTGAGGAAACTAAAATATTATTATAGTTTATTTTATTAGTGTGCTAATTTTGATTGTACATATTAAGTGTAGCTATTAAAGCTGTCATGTATATTTCCAATGTATGTCTTGAAAATAAAGATAGCAAAAGGTATCCTATCCTATATCTATGTCTTCTGGTTAAGTTACAAATTGTATCTGTAATATACACTTTAAATTATAATTCAAGACAATTCTGAATTTTGCAGTTGCTACTGTATTATTTTATTCATTAACTCTTGGTTTAATGTATTAATTTTTACTGTAGAAACATTTGTGTTCACTGCATTTAATAATTGTATAATGAACTTGTGTAACTGTAAATATTTTGCATAAATGCTGATATAGATAAATTAATTTTCTATTTATTAATGTAATGGATAAGTTTAAATTAAATTGGACAAAAATAAATATGGTAAATAACATCAACATAATTTTTCTGCATATAAAATCCTTACATTACTTAGGGGAGAAACAATTCTTACAAACCATAGCTTAACCTTTGCAAAGATATAAATAGTGTTATCACTGTTTAACTTATAAATATCTACTATATATACTATAGATATATATACTATAGAAATATATACTATATATATATATATATATATATCTATCATAAACATCATATTTATTTATAGCTGTGACTGCAACTTCGTTCACCTGAACCAAAAAGAAAATAATATTTTTTGGTACTTTTTGTAACTTTTATCAATACAGCTTTGCTTGTATTGATGCAAATGTGATATTAAATATTGTACTTTCCTTAATAATTGCTCTATCAAATACATTTTTTTTTTAATCTGACTGGTAGTTCTTAAGTGTGGCATGTTCAAAGAAACAAACAAACTTTTCCACTTTATAATATTAAAACAGATATTCGTAAATAGATATAATTACTTCATTAATTCACTTAGTTTCAGTAATTCTAATTTGATATTTTTTTATCTAGCCCAGCAATACCTTTATCTAAAGCCGAACCTATGGTTTCTGTAAGATCGCCAGAGGTCTCTCAACCGGCTTCAGAATCTACAGGTGATATAACACCAGAAATTGACAATATAGGTAAATATAAATTTACAGTTTCTAAAAAAAAAAGATAATTTTCTCTTTTCCTAAAAATGTATGATACTAATTATAAAACTATGAAAAATAGCATTAAATGTGAAAAAATCTGATGTCTGATGAAACTTATTTGCTTTATTCGATTTGTTTGACAAAATCAATATTAACGCCAACGAAGCCACATGTAAAATCTAGTAATTTATTAGACAGAACAACGTTTGTCCGGTGACCTAGTTTTTTATATGAAAAACTGTTCTCTTTATTGGTAATACTAAATCTTGTCAATATACAAAAAATAAAAACTTGACAAACTTCAGGGGAAAAGGTGTTCAACAGTTTTGTCATCGCCTGTATAGATGGATTTTGATTCCAATTATTTATTAAATATTGCCTACATATATTATTAGACACATTTATTTTATATAGTGATAAACAGTCTTTCGTCAGGTAACAGGCTATTTCCATGCTAAAGTTGATTGTGATTGGTTTAAAGGTTTTGTGTTCAAAAGTAAACATAGTTATCATTCGTAGTTTGTTATATTAAGTTTAGGAAATAATAGATGTATGTGCCATAAGGTTAGTTCCCTAATATTAAGAACTATATTTTTCAGGTGATGTGATGCCAGGCAGTGGTATATTGACATGGATGAAAGGTGCTGTGTCCAGCGGCGGTATCTTACAACGGGTTGCAGAAAAGGCAAAAAGCTCTGTTGATTCCATGATTACTACACTCGATCCCCAAATGAAAGAGTATCTTAGTAAGTTTAAGTTATCAATTTTGTTACTTACACACTAAGTATTCCTACTAATAGTTATTTCTATTCGAAATTTTGAATCTATAATTACTTTAAGGTTGATCCATCTATCCATGATCTATCTTTCTAAATAAAATTATATATATTTTGAAGTTATAATGGTTAAGTGGTTGAGTCAATAACACTTTATCAAACAACGTTGAGTTTACGATGAATAGAGATATGGTTATGAAAAGTGATACAATATTTCATAATTCCTGCTACTTACCACCCTGAAATTGAAAGACTGTATCCAAGTACCTATAAACCTGTTCTGGTAGTTACATTTGCGAGCTAATGCACCTTGTATTAGTATATTAGCTCAGGAAGCCAGCCACATTGTCACGTGACCCGAGGTAAGATTACATTCAATTATTTAACCAATCAAGAAATGAGGTTTGTAAGGCACTGAGATAAGTTGTTAGTCGATAATTTACTACTCCTACTTTAAACATATAAACAGAAATTTTGAAAAAACTCTATATAGGCACTTAAATGATTTGTGAATAGATTTTGAATATATAACTTTGACAATTTTTAAAATTATAACGACGCTAAATCAGATATCAGCATTGGATGTTTTATTTTCAGATAGCGGCGGAGACGTGTATTTAGTAGTTGCATCAGATAAAGAAGTAAAAATATCACCAATTCGAGAAGCATTTCAATCTGTTTTTGGCAAAGCAACAGTAATGTAAGAATCAATTAATAATTGTAGTAGAAGCTATTTTTCATTAGATATTATAACATTTCAAAACAATATAGGAAATAAATAATATAACGTCAGGAACAATAGTGTTTTGCGGTACAGACAGTATAATTATTATATAGCGGTTCACACAGAGTTTGCAACACTCATGTCTATGGTTTTTCCGTCCCACTTGCTTGTGAGCGTTACACTCCTTGCAGATGGGTTACTGTGAACTTAGCTGAGTGAAAATAATGAAGCCCTTAGTGCACTTGCGACCACGACTGATGTGTGACAACTGATAAGTAGGAAGTAAAACATAACCTTAGAAAATATTAATTCTCTGGGTCATCTCTACTAATATTGTAAAGTGAAAAAATTCGTTTGAAAGAATTAATCTAAGTTAGACAAGTTAGATTTTAAAAATATTTTTTGTATTTGAGAGAAAAATCACTGTGGAAGGTTTTAGGCTATAAAACGTCAAGCTACTACCACAATAAGAGCAATACATATATGTAAGTTGACAATAAAATACCAATATACCTTATGGACAATAAGGATAAAAAGTAGTTACATTTACGTGTATAAAATTCGCGACTTCGTTAGCGTGGAACTGAAATGGATTTAATAATTTTTGCCCGTTTTTTTTGCAACACAGCTTTGCTCCTATTGGTGGTATCATAATATTAAATAACATAAATCCTACTGATAGTTCCTAATATTAGAGCGTTCAAATAAACAAACTAGATTAAAGCCCCGGTAATCCGACAAACGTTTTGCAGGCCAGTGTGGAACTATCGAATTTGTCGAATTATAGACTCCTGCCTAAAACCACCTATAGTCGGGATTTTTTTAAAGAAGAGTACCTTGTAGTCCAAAAAATTACAGATCCAATGACAAGATTCAATATGTTATACTCTGAAGGACAAATCATACATACTTCATTATGAATGTCTAATTTAGTAAATTAAACAATCAGAATCAAAACAGTACTTACGCGTCGAGTACAATATTGGTGGCGCATACAAGTTGTAATCTGTTCAAATATACATTATCTGTATTAGCGAAGATTGTTAAAAAATATTGAATCATATGGACATGGCGGATTACAGAGGGTGCCGGATTAGACAGGGGCCGGAATTCTGGAGATCCACTGTATTTCGATTTATAATATTACTAGCTGAGCCAGTAAACTTCGTATCACCTATAATCGATGTTTTTTATTCTGGCTAATTCTCATAAACGGTTTGACCCATGTTTATATTTTTTAAACATTTTGATAAGCTATAATCGATCCTAATCAATCTTCCAAGTTCAACTCGTTAAGATCAATAGAACTGGCTATATCTAATATCTTGATTTCTTAGGTTTACGCGAATATTATTCATTGGAAATAAAACTAATTTAAATGGATTTTATCGCGGTTATTTATTAAATTTTGATCCCGACGTTTCGAAAGCTTTTCAGCCTACGTGGTCACGCTCGGCCACGAATAAACGCGATAAAATCTGTTTAAATTAGTTTTATTTCAATATATCTAATATCGTTTCTGTTTTTCATTTCTTTTGGTTATTGAATGAAAATTGTTAATAACTCCTATTAATTATATGTCTTTTATTTATATGAAATTTAAATATAGTTATCCGATTTGGTGCATTCGTTCGGAAGTTAAACGCGTACATATATTTCGGCGATACTTTTTTCATATATACAGTTTTTTTAATGTACCGCTCTACTTCCTTAATTATTCTTTCATAAGAAACTTTCCCTGACAATAATTAACACGAAAAAAAAATTAGCGAAATTGTTCCATCCGTTCACGCGTTATGCGAAGACCAAGGAAAGTAGAGATTGATTTTTTATATATATATAGATTGATATTAATATAGATATTGAACGTTCGCAGTGGGTACGAGGCACAGAGCGACGTGACCGCGACGCAGCCGGTCGGTTACGCCGCAGCGTACGCGGCCGCTAAGCAGCGCATCGCGCACGTGCGCTCCGTGCGCACCGAACTGAACAACAACGTGCCGGTCGTCGCTATTGAGAGCTTCTTGCACGAAGCCGTATCGGACAGGTAAATAAATATTAGGGCTGTGCGAATAATTCGAACTTGCGAATTATTCATTCCGAATTTACGACTTATTCGAAAGTTCCAGAATAATTTCGAATGATTCGAAAGTTAGCGAAATATTCGATTATTTTTTTTTTTTCGAATTATGCGTGTATTATTAAATAATACGCGATTTTTTTTTGTATTTTGGGTTTGTTACGTTCGGCATTAAAATATATAATTGTGGAAATAATATACACTTTATTGAAACTATGAAACAAAATTATAAAAACAGAACAAGTAGTATAGTTTCTTTAAATAAGAATGAAACAACAGAAATCATTTGTAGCAAATTAAGTATTACCAAAAATACAACGTTTAAAAAACTGCTAAAAATTTTATACGTTCAGGTGCGAGTTCGCGAAAATGGTATATTTCGATGCATAATGTAATGCAATTTGAATTGAAGATAATTGAAAATCCAGTGACAATCTGGTGATTCACAAATTGTTCGAAAATTTTCGAATTATTTGTAGATTTTCGAATAATTCGGCTTTTTTAGAATTCTTTTCGATTCGAACGATATTCACACACCCCTAGTAAACATCTATTCACATTTATACTAATCCATATTATCAATTTTTTCTCACTGCTAAAACTCGCAACCAGAAACAAACAGTCTCCATTTGATTACGTCAGAATGTCATGAAGTAACAAAACGCCACCACGCAAATTACACGACCTACCACAGAATAACTCTGCAAGTTCTACGCTAACACGGACGTTGTGAAAATCCATATTCATATTATAAATGTGAAAGTGAGCCTGTTTGTCACGCTTTCACGCCTAAGTCCCTGAATCGATTTTGATGAATTTTGTAGAAATACATACCGTACATAATTTTCGAGAATTTATATTTTTCTTTATTTTAAAACCATTTAAAATATAGGAATTAAATATAAGTGTAATTTGATCATAGTAAATATATGGAATAATTTTTACCGTGGAAATATTTATGTTTCCAGGTGGTACGACATTGCTCTACTGGTATTTTCGCAGCCTTCCCTGGGCATAGAGCTGCAGGTGCAGTCGCAAGGAACCCCGGTCCCCGCGGCGGCGGTCTCCGCGGCCAGGGCGGCCACACCACCGGACTACGAGCATGCGCAAACTGGATACAGTGTCACTATAGGCTCCATTATGGGAGCTAGTTTACAAGTACTTTCTTTTTGATATTTTAATAATAATGTTACTCTACATAGTAATAGGTTAGCGTGGTATGCACATGTTATGAGAAGGGATGAAAGCCATATAACTAGAAGAATGTTAAGTATGAAGGTGAATGGATGTAAGAGAAGAGGCAGGCCGAAGAAGATATGTATGGATTGTGTAAGAAACGTTATTTGTGTTCAAAAAGAGGAGGGTCACAATGACAATTATAGAATGCTAGAGGTATTGTAGGTGACTTGGTTAGAGTATTACTAAAAGTAATTTTGTTCTATTTCTCGAGGACAGTACTTTCTTGTGGATCAGATAGACTTAATGTTTTTTCTTTAATGTTTAATGTTTTGTAATTAACTTAATGTTCTTATCTATGGCTTTGACACCGTATAAGCAAGATTGCGTGATAATAAACAAATTCACGTTTGCATTTATAATGTTATAGTTCTCTGATCTTACGTGACGATGTGGTCAAAGATGGTGGACATGCTAAGCCTACTGAAGGGGCTGGCTCTCAAGTGCAACTGCCGGGCCATATTTATAGGTATTCTTGCGCCAGATTTTCAACTTGAGGGTGATAATTAATTAGCCTCTGCCAAAGACTAGAAGAAGTGTGGGCGTTGTCCTTGGTCTCTGGCAATATGGGAGGTAAAAGTGCAGGATATAAATGCTTAATTGGTATGGGCATGTAGAGAGGATGGATGAAAGAAGACTAACAAAACAAATTTACAAGGCGAGTGTGAATGGGCAAGCTGGTAAGGGTCGACCTAGGCGAACATATCTCGATCAGATCAGGACGTTCTGGAGAAAGGCCAGGTCAAAAGTACCCGTAACCGAAGAGCATGTATGAAGGTGCTTATGAAAGTAGAAGAAGCGAAAGATGTATGTCAGGATCGTAGCAAGTGGAAGGATGTGGTCTCTGCCTACCCTTATGGGAGAGAGGCGTGATGTATGTATGTATGTAAATGTGATGCCGAAGTCCATAAAAAAGATTTTAATTACCACGTTAATAAAAAAAGAGTGTTAGCTTAAGAGAAGTAAGAGAAGAGAAGTGAACTGTAAATCTGAATGCTCATTCCGGTCAGAGATTAGAACAAGTATGAAAACTAGGGACCTTTGGCAATACGGGAGATCGAAATGTCACTGTGGTGCCTTTATATGGGTAGGGTCGGGTGTTTCACATGAGGAGTCTTGCCACATGCCCTCTCGCTTTGGACTGAGCCTGAGTAAAGCGTTAAAAAAAAAAGTAGTAATGAGGACTGCCGGCAGAAGTGAAAACTTAAAACTACAAACAAATAGTTGTTATTTTTTGACATCTAAATTAATTGTTTGAACTTAATTAAAAAATGTAAATCAAAACTGTTTACAGCGCAATTAGTTATATTAATAGGAACAGATATAGTGCGTACGTTAACACGTTACGTCATTTACGTAATTTACTCTCTGTCCAAACCCTCCTATAGACGTTTTCACTTTAAAAAAAGTTGGACATTAGATTTTTCCCTTTTTAGGGCTTTTGCCCTACTGCCATGCTATGATTTCGATGTGTTCCTTCACCGAAAATTCAGATGTATCACAAGTACATATATTGAAGCAGCATCTTACCAAATGAGCCATCATAGTTTGACATAAAATAATGTAAGATTTTTTTATAGTTACAGTTTTAGCGTTATGGCCATAATGTCACCTGATTTTAAGTTACGATACAGCCTAAGTTGTTGGACACGCTAAACCCGTGGAGGTACTGGCTCTCAAGTGCAACACACATCTATAGGTATTTGGTGGCAGATTTTCAATTTGCGAGTGGTAGCTAGCTGGTTTCCTCACGATCCTTCCTTCACGGAAAGCTTAAGCTCATTGTAGGTGGATTCGACCTCACGTCCCTTGACGCACAGTCCGTACACACTACCACTGAGTTATCATCGCTTCAAATGATAAAGGGGTTTGGGTGATGATAGGTCGCCCATACACATTGGCAAGAGGAATCGACTGGTGTCTGTAGGCGGGAGGTGCTCACGCTGGCGGCGCGGTCGCTCGCCGGCTCATACAAAAAGCTGTTAGCGGTGTCCGCGGCCGAGACTTAGGCCCATGACAAACACATTCCAGGATTCGATTTAACAATATTATGCAGTAAGTATTACAGAATATCTTCCCTCTCATTATTTAATTCGCAAAACTACAGCAACTATTTAACTGTGTCCGCAAATTCGCGTGCGACTCATTGTATTTAAAAAAAAAATGACCGTTTTTGGAACTTTTTTCAATATGGCTCTGCTCTTATCGGTGGTAGCGTGATGTTAATTAGCCGAAAACTTGTTCAATCATTGCTCTATGACATACAAAAAGAGTTTTTGAAATCCGATTGGTAGTGTCTAAGATTAGCGCGTTTAAACAAACAAATTTCCCGTTTTATAATATTAACATAGATAGGCTTCAGCGTTATAGCCACAGTCTTATCTGTAATGTTAAGTGAAGAAGTGGACTAAGATGGTGGACACGTTAAACTTAATGGATAACCTGGCACTCAAGTGCGACTACGGAACACACCTATAGGTATTTGGCGGCAGATTTTCACTTTGAGAGTGGCAACCCCGACCACCATGCATTAAACGATGTTTGTTTTTAAATCGCATATTCGTATTATGTATCACCGTTAGTAGTATGCATAAGTTCATGATTTATTCTCATTTATTTTCGACTTTTACATTCGCTTTGTTTTTGTTAATTACGAAATAAGGGGTGCTATTAATAATTCCAGTAAAGTTATTTTAAAATTTTAGTGAATTAAATATTGCACGCCTAATAAGCGAAGCGAATGGGTACTACTGTCACTTTACGCAAAATAACTGATTTTTAAACATAAATTATCTCTATTTATCATATATTGCACTTGTAAAATAATATATAGACACACATATCGTGAAAAAATCCTATTTTTAACACTTATGATATTTTTGATGCCATTATTATTATTTAAACTAGTTAAAAAACTGTTTAAAAAAGTTCTGTTTTGGACGTCCGTGTGTCTGTATGTGCGGATCCTGTATGTTATCACGATAACGACTGAAATACTTTACTAATCGAGTCTTTTTTTTTCTTACGCTTCAGTATAATTAGTAATAGAACCGTATTACTTTTCAAGGTCTGATTCGATGTGGGTTGATTGTTATGAGGCCTGCATTTTTGGATTTTTTTGATATTTATCTAAATTGAAGTAAATATTTAATACCTAACGAATGTCAAATAATACTCATTTTATATTTACACAAAATTAATATTACTTTTTGATTGAAAAATGTAATATTAATGTCTGAAATTATTGAAAATAGTTTATAACCGTATCTAGTCAGTCGAAACTGATTAAATACGTTTAAGATATGTCCTTTATGTATAAATACGGTTACTACAATTAAAGTTAAATTAATTAAGTAAATATTATTATTAAGATGTGATATAATTGTTGATCAGGATTATTTTGTTTCAGGGTCAAAAACTGCTTTAAACTAAGAGGAATATATATCTCTAATCCAAGTGTAACATGTCATAATTGATAATTCAGTTATAAAATAAATGCGTCGGGGCCAATTTTTTTTTAATGTTAATAGAATTAAATTATATAAACACTTATATTCTAGTGTGAAGGACTTTAACCACAATTAACGGACAAAAAATAACAACCACACTCAGAACGATCATTTTGTGAATCACACAAATACGGTCCTATGCGGGACTCGAACCCACGGTACCTCGGCGCAGCGGTTGCAGCGAGGCAACTGCTTTAACCGCTAGGCAAACCGTGCAGTCAATTTACCCTATACGTGAAATAACATCATATAGTAAATCAAGTATTAATATATTCTTTTTTATAGTTTATAGATTTAGACGTTATGTCCACAATCACACTTGATGTTAAGTGACCGTGTAAATCAAGATGATGGATACGCTGTGCCTAGTTGAGGGACTGGTTCTCAAGTGCAACTGCCGGAACACATCTATAAGTATTTGGCGGTAGATGTAAAAATTGTGGGTGGTAGCTAGCCAGGCCAGCATTAGAAAAAAACCCTACCACCATGCTATGGTTTCAATTGCAGGGACTTGAACTCACGTCTATTGAAGCGCGGTCCGCACTACCAACTGAGCCATCATCGCTTCCAAGAATATATTATAAATATTCGAATTATAAAGACTTTAATAAAAAAATAATATATTTCATAATACAAATGTTTAATTTATAAATATACTTGATAAATATATAAAAATTGAACTCTGAACTGGAATGACTTTTAAATTAATAGAAATAACGAAAAATCGTAAGATAGCTTTTTCGTAGAACGTTAAATTCTATATAAAAATAATATATATTATAAAAAGGATACATATACGCGTTAGTTTAAAGGACAAAGAAGGGGAAAAAAAATTCATCTTTTATTTCCATCAGAAACTTAGGTTGGAATGACTATCTTAGAGTTAATATTAAGAGCTCAAATTTCCAGGATTGTTTTTTATAAAATCTGAAGCGTTTGAGTCCTGCAAGTAAAGATATACAAAAACCACCCCTGCTAAGGACCGCCCATATATATATTAATATTCAAACCGTTCCTGTAGTTGCACTTGAGAGCCAGTCCCTCCGATAGGTTTAGTGTGTTCACTATTTTGGGCCAAATCGTCACTTAACATCAGATGAGTTTGTAGCCATAACCCTAAATCTATAAAAGTACAAATAATAATATTAATAAAAGTATATAACAGTACCAGTTGTACTAAGTGTGTTGACGGTTAAATAAAAAAAAATAAAAAAGTATAATATTTATGTCTTTTATTTACATGTCTAAAAAACTCAATATTGGGTCTTAAAATGATACGAAATACAATACATAACTAAGTGAACGAACCCGCGAGCATAGCTAGTAACGATAAAAGCGGTAATATTGACATATTTGTTCGTATCAGCAGACTCTTAAAGAGTCGTGACTTTTGACTACTTACAAAGATGTTCTCTGCTAATAAGAACTGAATAATAAATAACAGTTACCTACCTACTTTATAACGTCTTACGTATATAATGATTACTGAGAGTGCTTCGATATATATTGAACGTGAAACTCGTTTGGCCTGTATACTTGTTCGAGACACTGAACTCGAGGCAGCAAATTTTTGTACCGATTTGTATATTTTTATTTCGTTTTGACTTTTGTCTTTTACGCGGTCAGTGAATACTCGGCGAATAACAGGAAAATTGTAAGTACTATTACATGAATAATTATTTTGAAGTAATAATGGTTCGGTGGTAGGGTGTACGGATACCGTATTGATGGACGTGAGTTCAAACCCTTGCAACGAGCCTGAGTCTTCAGTAACGGAAATAACCTCGATGAAAGTACGGCGAAATTGCTCCCATGATTATTCACCCATTGACAATTTATCATTGTTCTTATTTTTTGTTGAGGTTGACAGACTATATGTATTTTGTTTTTAGTTTTTGTTATCTACCAATTTTCATGTCGTCGTTGCCTTAAGAGGTCAACTGAATATTTTTCAGAAAAGCCAAAATTATTATTAGTTGCTGTTATTATGCAGTGACCACCGGCGGTCCTAAATATTAAAAAATGCTGGTAGGGCATTTCTAATGCCCCCACCTGAGTAGATGCTACGCCCAAGTTGTAAATCTGCTGGCAAAGACTTATAGACGTTCTCCTGCAGTTACAAATAAG
Organism: Actias luna; assembly: GCA_039707435.1. Classification (NCBI taxonomy): domain Eukaryota; kingdom Metazoa; phylum Arthropoda; class Insecta; order Lepidoptera; family Saturniidae; genus Actias; species Actias luna. The sequence goes on along the minus strand of JAZHAC010000006.1, from coordinate 5,113,634 downwards.
AGCTTGTCTCTCTGATAGGCTTACTGTATTCACCAGTTTAGGCTACATCGTCTATTAATATTAGGTAAGATTGTGGCCATAACGCTAAACCTACAAAGTATACAAAATATATAAATATCTTTATAAGACATTATTATAATTAACATGATTCGATGTGTTCAGGGAAAGTGAAGTGGGTCACATCAATGTGTTGCCACCTCACTCTTAAGAACTCTTACCTTTTTTGAAATAATATTAATATAAAAAAATAGTTCAATATAGAATCGAACGAATAAGGTATGTCTTATTTTGTATTAATCTCTATTAATATTATGAAGTGGAAATATTTTTTTGACTTACTAACCTTAGGAAGTACCAGATGAATTTCAAAAATTCTATTTGTATTTAATAGAGCAGTCATTCAGTAAAGCTTAAGGCTATTTAACATCACGTTACCATCAATACGAGCAAAACTGTATTGAAAAGAGTTACAAAAAGACCAAAAATGATTAAATAAATGTTTAGTTCTACAATGAAGTTGCAGACACAACTAGTTCAGTATATAATTAATTTTGTTTTAGGTACACAATGAGGATTGTAGTCTTAGCAGCACTGGTGGTGTCCGTTATTGGTGGTCCTATTGTCCAAACATGGACACTAGATGAACTAGAAACTATACTCCATAACAAACCAGTCGATCCTGAACAGAAACCGTACTGGTACGAGGCCTATAACATGATCATATACTCATTGTTTACTAACAAATATACGGTAAAGTTTCAACTTAAAGTGATATTTGTTTTTCAGTAGATTTTCAGCCTGCGGCAGTTAGTTAACCAAGCGAAATTTATAAAATGCCTTTCTAACGTGTTGTGCTTCCATTACGATGTTTTCTTTTACGAAAGTTTCGTTATCGTCTGATCGAACTCTCGTCTTATGATGTAGCATCCAAACACGTTACTATCGTTATTTCGATCTTGTATACCATCCAAATTAAAAAGAGCTAGATTACAAGCGCGATCCGGAGATAATTTAATGTTTTTTTTTTTTTATATTTTTAATTAAAGGTTTAGCATTTTGGCCATAATCTCACCTGATCTTAAGTGACGATACAGCCGAAGTTGGTAGACACGCTAAACCTGTGGAGAAACTGGCTCTCAAGTGCAGCTGCCGGAACACACCTATTGGTATTTGGTGGCAGGTTTACAACTTAAGGGTGGTAGCTACCCAGGCGGGCTAATATTAGATAAAGCCCTACCACCATGCTATGGTTTCCTCACGATGTTTTCCTTCACCCAAAAGCTCAAGCTCATTGTAGGTGCTTCGATTCCAACTCACGTCCCTTGACGCGAAGTCGTACACATACCAATGTGTACTTTTTAACTTACAGTTTTTAGTAGTTGCATATAAAATACGGTCCCTCTAGGCACAGCATGTTATCCTTCTTAAAACTTCCTTATAACATTTGTATAGAAAACATATCGAATTCACATAATAGTATTATATCATAGTCAAACTTTTTTAACGTTTGACCAGGCTCTTACAATTCATATTAAATATTGATGTGTATATACATCATAATAATACATACGTAGCCTAAAAACAAGAATCTGAAAAGCAAACTAACTATTAGCTAAATAGATGCGTTCTCAAGGTTAATACTTTGATATGAGTATGTAATCCATACAATAATGTCATTTACAGTTCGTAGTAGTATTTTTGATAACTTTTTGTTTTGGTTAGTTTATCAATAGTTCAATGATACTTTAACAGCTCTAATCTTTTTAAAGTGTTCTTCAATAATAATAACTAAATTAAACTTATTAATTAAAATGAGCACGTTTTGTTTTAAATATACCAAACCAAAATAAGATACTTTCTCGATAACACTATGACATCTTTATGAACAGAAAAAAAATCTTCAACAGTTTTGAGAGTACTATGTTTAAAAAAATAGTCTGTTAGTGAAGTTGGAATCGAGATTTGGTACTGTCTAAAGTGCGTGGAACATTACTGGGTATTGTCACTTGCGGAATCTTTTTTCATATACTCTATTGTACTATGAATTTATTTTCATATATGTATTTGGTAGACTAAAACAACTATATTTTGACTAACAAAAGTGTTGTATATTAGGGATACAGATGTAAAAATTTAAACCTTAGATTTGTAGACATTATGAGAGACACCATTCATAAACAAACGTCTTATACACATTTATTATTGATGTGTCGAACGATACTCTTGGGAAAGCTATGTTCATAATACTTGAAAAGATGTGCGAGATGTCCAAGAGCTCGATTTTTATCTTTTCTATTTATTATTTTATGCCCATATCAATAAACAGACGAGTGTTAATAATTTTAGAGATAAATATTATTCATATCATAGGTGATTTATTACATTACTTAGAACGATATCGAAAAATATCTTATGTCAATCAACATACCTACACCATAAGATTTTCTTTAATGTAGAGCTATTTTCGATTTTTTAAATTTAAATGGCTCGTAATAACATTTTAGACAAAAACTAAAAACTTATGAAAACTTATGATCCAAAATAATTGTATAATATATTTAAAAAAGACATCAAGTTGTTTTAAGAAAAAGGGGGCTGTGACGCATCATTGCATTGGTCTGTTTGATGTTCGAAGGAATTAACTCGCTACACCCTACCGTCTCCAAACGGAGTATCCTTATGGACTATGGAAGAATTGGAAACAGCTTTGGATGACCCGTCTACGAATCCAAAATATCGGAAAGCTATACTGGAAGCTTATTCATATTTAAATGGCACACATAGAAAAGGAATAAAACCAGAAGTATGTATTTAAAGTTTTTTACTTTGAACTTTCGCTAATCTTATAATGACATTCAAAGGTTATTATATAAATAAGTATAACGATAAAAACAGAGACTTGTATAAACAATAATTATAAATCTTACAGATAAATATATAAAAATAGTGTGTTGGAAATTTTCTCGGTTTTATAATTTATAAATTTGTAACTTTTTGTTTTCTAAGAACGCTACCGTAGTTTATGTCTTAGCGATGGATATATCAACGTGGACGCTGCCGGAATTGAATGAAGCCATCGGGAACCCTGAAACGAGTTCAGAATTATTAACTTATTTAGAAACAGCTCGTACTAAACTAACATCGGATCCGGAGTTTCAGAATAAGGTAACATTAACTATTGTCTTTGTTGAGATTATTTATTGTTAATTTCTATGCTTTTTATTTTTTTACTTTATTTTTTTTTTCTTTTTTATTTCATGCATTAAACCTAGTTTGTACATTATGTGGGAGTATCAAAGCCCAGTGCTTATTATGTAAAAAATGATGTGTGAGCGGATTTGCCATTCACTGTCCTAAATCTATTTTATAATATTATAAAGCGGAAAAGTCTTCTGTTTCAACGGGCTAATTCTAGGAACTACTAGGATTTAAAAAACTCTTTTTGTATATGATAAAGTAATCATCGACGAAGGCTTTAGGCTATTAAACATCACGCTGCCACAAATAGGAACAAAGCTGTATTGGAGACAGTTATAGAAACATTTAAAAATTATATAATGTTTAGTTCTACGCGAACGAAGTTGGGGATACAACTAGTGTTCCGCTTGGTTCATCCAGATCATAGTTTGAGTTGCAACATTTACCAATAGTGGTAGTATTTTAGTAATTGTATTTTACGCGATACGAATACTAAATACTGTGTGAAATTAAAACATATCGTATATTGAATTAAAGCCCCGGGGACGAGTTTATGTATCACAAAGATATCACTAGTTAACAGAAAATCTACATAACTAGCTGTGACTGCGACTAAATAAAAGTTTGGAAAATCCAAAATTGCACGCCTCATAATCTCTTTTATTTATTTATTTAATAACAATTAAACCACTTTGAATCAGACCCTGAAAAGTAATAGGGTTCTATTCCTAATTATACTGAAGCGTAAGAAAAAAAGACTCGATTAGTATATATTTCGGACGTCCAAAAGAGAACTTTTTTAAACAGTTTTTTAACTCGTTTAAATGACAAAAATGGCATCAAAAATGTCATGTGTGTTAAAAATAGTGTTTTTCTTGGTATATGTGTGTATATATTATTTTACAAGGGCAGTATTTGATAAATATTGAAGTTTAAAAAATCAGTTGTTTTGCGTGAAGTGACAGTAGTACCCACCTCAATGCTTCGCTTATGAGGCATACAATATTTAATAATGTTTGCCCGTTTTTGTAACCATTTTCAATACAGCTTTGTTCTAATTGATGGTAGGGTGATGTTAAATAGCCTAAAGCGTTTCTTAATAATTACTCTATTTAATCAAAAATTACTTTGTAATCCGACTAGTAGTTTTTAGGATTAGCGCGTTCAAACGAACACAGTTTTCCGCTTTATAATATTAATATATATTACATATGTATATTTAGGCCAAAGTTTGACCGAACTCCTAATTTCATATTTCGCAACTGCAAAGTGATAGTAAATACTACGAATAGAACAATTTTATTTTAATAATTTATTTTATAAAACTTGTGCTCGAGTTGTACGTTTTTGTCGATAGAAAGTTTAAAAAATATTACAGTATTTTGATTTGTTTTTTTTTATTATTATTATCAATGTCTCTTTGTTTGTAACTAACCATAACCAAGGACTAGTTAAATTTATAAATACAATTTCTGTAGAAAGATATAAAGTGTAAACTAAGTTTTAACGTTATACTAATGCATAATGCTTTATTTAATTATATAATCTTTACAGAAGACAATCGGCATTGTTACAAGGGTTGGCCTTGTAGAAAACAAGAAAGACCCGGAATCAACAACTGTCAATGAAGTTCAATGAAGAATTCAAACATGTTCAAAGAAACATTATATTCACTATAAATATATCGAAATTATTTTCATTATATTTTCACAAATAAATAAAGTAACGTTTATATTTTACAACCACACTTTTTTATTTAATCATTCTTCTCTAAAAGTTTATCAGGAGTTTTTTGGCATCGCTGTAAGTTTTTCATTACCCATCCTAAGTTAATTATTCAAATATAGTTCTAATGTGTATGTTCCTAGTTATCCGTTAATAAATTGAATACATTTTCATTATACAAAATGTATTTTAGTTAGGAATGGTGACGTGAGTATGCTGATGTGATACGCAACTCACTACCACCAATAGGAACAAAACTGTATTGAAAAAAGTTACAAAAATGGGTAAATAATATTTTAGTTGAACTGGAACGTAGTCGCAGGCACATTTTATATAGGTGACATACGACCGCGGCTATTCGCTGACCATCACTATGAATATGTATTAGATTAAAATATATTGATTAGTTTATACATAATTGTATATATGTATAATAATATATACTAACTGACCTGGCAGACCTTGGTCTGTCTTTGCGGGTCGTCAATCACGTCTACAGCGTCATCTATCACGTTATGATCACTTATCGAGATAAAAAGTATCCTATCTCTGAACTTCGATCAAACAAACACTGCAAAATTTGATTAAAATCAATTCAGTATACGGGTTCATCGCGGACAAACGTATATTGACCCCTGTATCGTAATAAAGTATATTTCAATTAAAATTTAAAAAATATATCGATAAATAAATAAATTAATAAATAGATTTTGTACTATTACAGTTTTTTTAGGAATTAGGGGGTGCTACTAATTATTTTATTTGTTTATGTATATTAATTTATAATGAATTTGTTCTTATCAACATCTCCTTCGCATGGAGTGTCGGGGTTTTGACATATGATTGCTTATAAAGAAGTTATCAGCTAATAAACATAAGCGTATATATAACTTAGCTTTTAACCTTCTATATGCTTATAACGATTACTGAGAGAGAGAGAGAGAGAGAGAGTTTAGGTATGTATTTATGTGAAACTGGTTTGTTTGGTGAACTTGCTCGAAGCTAGTGAACTCCGATTTTGTTGTGTTACCAGTTTTTGCATGTTTTTTGGCATTTTAATTAAGGACACGAGGGTACTTTGCATTTTAACTTTTAGCCTTATACACGTTCAATGAACACAGAAAGAATAGGAAATTGTAAGTGTATTTACTATTTGTTATCTTTACATATTTAACTGTCGATGTGTTCGAATACATATTAAACATGCAGCTAAATATATAGCCAACCTAAATCTATAATCCGTTTTAAGCGATGTTAGCTCAGTTGGTAGTGGTACGGACGCCGCGTCAAGGGACGTGAGTTCGAACCCACTTGCAATTAGCTTGAGCTTTCGCTGAAGGAACACACTGCGATGAAACGCAGTATAGTATTTGCACTGCACATGATTTTAAATACAGTACAATCCAAATCGGTAGCGACTAACAATGAACCAAAATTCACTGTCAGTCACCGCTTTCATGTTGGCTTGCATTGATTCATCTTGACGCCTCTTTTAAAGGAACCATAGGAAAACGCTAACCGGAAGACGGTTCCACAGCTCCACGGTACGACAGAAATACAAATCAATAAATTAGCAAATTATTAGTTCGATTCGATTCGATTTTAGATTTAATTAAAAAATACTAAATCACTTGATAATTTGTGATAATCTTATAAAAATTTAATGTGAAAACCGTTTAGAATTATTCAATAAGGAGTCCAGGAGGAATGGAGTTCTTCGGTATTAAATCAAGCTTATTTCTCTATCCTTATATTTCATGTTTACTCTTCAAAACTTCTAAAGTTTTTGTATTATCTCTCCAAAATGGCTGTATACCTGTTGGTAAGTACGGCATAGTCCACAAGCAACTGCAACTTTTGGTGACACAATTTTCGTCGGCAGTCATCGACGACATGCCAGCCTGCTTTATTAGAATCAATTTGGAATCGCATATTAACATATAAAATGTGACTCGATATGGAATAGATATATACCTGGTATGTGTTATTTTTATTCCAATATACAAATATTTTAGTTAACGGTACGTGATGCAGATCATAGTCATAGCAACACGGGTATGTCGGTTGTTAGTGGTGCTATTGTCGAAACATCGACAATGGATAAACTGGAGAGAGTACTTCAAAATGAACCAGTCGATCCTGAACAGGAACCTAATTGGTCAGAGGCGTTCAACACCATTAGTTACTCTATGTTTACTAGTAAATATCTGGTAAAATCCCCTTTTTTAAGTTATATTTAAATACTCGGAGTTTATAGGGTCTTAGTGATAGATTTCTGATTTGAGGATATTAGTAAACAGAGCGGAATTTACAAAATGTTCTGCTAACGTGTTATATTTTCATTATGATGTTTTAGGTTCGGGTACGAACTCATGTAAATCGACGGAGTGTCCAAACTAATATTGAGCTAACTAATATTGTTTCGTTACAGTTTTTATTCCTGATTAATGCGATTGGGTTATGCACCAATGTTTAAGGTTGTGTTCCTGCAGTTGCATAGAAAATCTAGTCTCTTTCGGCTTTGCGTGTTGTTAAACCTATTGAAAATATAAGTATCAAGTTATGATGTATACAAATATATATTGTAATCACCTAACAGAGCTTCTTTACAATCACTCATGGTATCAATTATCCATGTGTTGAATGAATGTAGTTTATGCAGACTAAAACTAAGATAACCTCTAAATATAAATAACTTATCTTTGGCGAAGTTAACAGGAAAACAGATAAGTTCTCAAAGTTAATGCTTAATGATGACACTACTTAATCTGTAAAATGTTGTCATTTGGAATTCATAAAAATAATGTATAATGATAACCTTTCTTCGAGATATCTTAAATTATACTTAAACATTTAAACCTTATAATATTTTTATAATAGGTACCGCAATTTAAAGTTATTAGTTTTTTAATTAAATTTATAATATCTTCCTGTTTGCTATTCCATGTTCATGACAAAAAATCTTGATGTAAAAACAAAAGCAAAATTTAAATAAGGGCGACAAATGAATCACTACTAAACAAGTAATACATTTTGTACTTTATCTTTCTATATTATATAGTACAGTTGTCAAAGGTATAGTAGATACAATACATTGCAGTACAGGCTGCATTCCTACATATAGCACATTATTTTATTGTCTGTTTCGTTTAATCGCGATAAAAATGAGACCTTCAAAAATTAGCTTCCTAAAGTCGGGTACAGACTGCTGTAACGTAACATACAATGTAACAGGAAAGGATCACTTCATAAGTGTGGGCGTTCTTTGTGTTCGCTGAAATAACTGACAAATGGCAGACAGATCGCGGCGCTCACGAGCTGAAATGCTCTATTTGTGCGCGTATGTGCACGGTTCGTGCATGTAAAGAGTCCACACTGTGGGAATTCTGTTACATTGCATTATACATTGCGACAGTGTGGACGGTAAATTCTTTCGTTGCGTGTTACATTTCATAAGTCTGGACCCGCTTTAATACACAGGCTGTAAGAAACACTGTATAATAACATCTATCTCATTCTCTCACACGTTATATCCTATAAATGTATGTGGTTGTCTCTTTTAATATCGTTGCATCGAGTTTCATATCACAACGATGTCAAAGAATTTTCCACTTCAAAAAGTGTAAGAATGAAAAACGTTCCCAAAAACCAACATACCATTTGCAGTGATTTTTGAGGCACTCCCCGATCATGTACGAAAATAAAACTTGTTTCAATCTATTCAGCTTGTCGTTAATTTTGAGAATATCCTAAAATATTGTGACTTCCAAAATTTTATTTAATTACTAGGTTTTACGTGCGGCTTCGCTTTCGTTAATATTGATTTTGTCGAACAAATTCTATATAAGATAAGATCCTTCCAATAAGATATACACGAGAAAAAGTAGCCTATCACCGTCTCCAGGTTTCCATTTATCTTTATACCAAAATTCATCATAATCGATTCAGCGGTTCAGAAGTGAAAGCATAACAAACAAACTCACTTTCGCAATTATTTTGTTTGTAAGGATTACTTAATACAAACACAAAATTGGCTATGGCGAAAGGAGCTCCGTTCCAACTAAATTTCCATAAGACACCTATCTTTTTCCTTAATATTATTTTTCCCTGCATTGTTTTTCTTTTTCATTCCGTGTAATGTATTAAACTATGTAATACATACTTCGTGAATGATGTGAAAGCATTAAAGGCTAGTGTACCTAAAGTTGTATCTTATTGACTACGCCGCACATAAAATCTAGTATTCACTATATATCTTTTGAATTTATATTCGCTATGTTTGAATAAATAAACGTTACGATATATCAATCTCACTTTTCTAGCATTGCCTTATTTTTTTGATGATGTGACCCATGATGGTGGACACGCTGACTCTAGTGGAAGGACTGGCTCTTAAGTATAACTGTCGAAATACACCTATGGGTATATGGCTACAGATTTTCAACATGAGAGTCGTAGCTATCCAGGCGGGCATTAGAAAAAGCCCTACCACCATGTTATTGTTTCATAACGATGTTTTCCTTCACCGAAAGCTCTAGTTCATTATAGATGGCTTCCACTACCAACTGAGCTATTATCGATTTAGAATTAATTTATTTTATTAGAATTATTTACATTTAATAAGTATTTAAGACGCGTCATATACTACCTAATAATATGACAGCTGTTACATAGTTTACATTCTACGTGCAGTTTAAATTAAGTACTTACCAGACGCACATTTTCCTAATAATACATGAATTCACCGTATCTCAGCCCGCTGCCTCGAGGCTGAGTGCCCTCAGTACTCGCCCCAAAAAGTTCGGTGAAGCTGTCAAAGCTCTTGGGGATAACAGGGTACGTCAGTTCGAAAAAAAAACAGCTCCCGGGATGTGTGACACGGGTTTAAGGGACCCTTTCCGATGCTCGTAAACATCCACCCTCATTGTTCGCGTTCTCTGTGTTCATTCATATTTTGAAGCCTGCTGGCGCAGTCTTCCATGATCTTACTATTTGCAGTGTAGAACTTACTTCTGTCCTAGTCAGGACAAAATCTTTTAGAAGCCTATAAAGAAATTTCGCTGTTATAGAAGTACCTCTTGTTCCCATGTCGACCATGTATACATTCTCAAAGATTCTTCGTAAATAAAAAGCTATCAGTATTATTGGCTGATATTACGAACTTGACGATGTAGTACGGGTTAATAAAATGAACTATTTTAATCTTTAACTCTAGGCAGGAACCATTAATGCACATATAATAACTAAGTACGCAATATATTGGTTATAGCAATATAATATGAGTCTCTCTACATAATTATGTACTTAAAATCACGGTATATCTTTCCTTTTCTTATAAAAAATAAAGGAATACAAATAAGAAAACAACGGCTCATAACGGTAATGGCTTATTTATGGATGAAGCTGTTTACTTTTTATTATTCACAGTGTGTACACAATAGTAAGGTAAACTAACGTGTAGTTGGCCGTATTTGTTATCTATTCAAGTTTTTTTTTTCATTTATCTTACAAATTTGATCCTTTTTATCCGCTAAATGATTACTTATTATTTATAATAGTAATGTAAATTTTATAGGATATACCAAAGCCTAATTTATCTAGTATTGGTAAACATTTATTGACTCTAATGAAAATTGAAAGTATGATCTAATTATATATATTTATGTAGATTTTATACGATTAAGGGACAATTAGTATCATATGGTAAGAAACAATGAAAAATATCTTTAGATAATATTATGGTGCACTTTATGAGATACAATATCTGTTCAAATTAGCAACGAATATTAAAAAATTAATAAAATGAATGAGCTGGTTCAATGCCTGCTCCAAATAAGATTTTTGTTGAAGATTTAAAGTATTAGTTTTGAGGGCCAACCGCTATTTAATTGGTCGTGCTATTTGTGTGGTTCACAAATAATTGTTCTGACTTTGGTTTTTACTTTGTGTCCGATAATCGCGATTATAAAACCTTGTGGAGGACATTGGCGAAATTACCTACATAGGCTATAATAAAAAACGGGGCTTATTCAATTTATCCAATGCCAATATTTTAATGTAAAGTTTAACAAAAACTAATGTTCTATTGGACTCTTTTATTAGTTTCCATACACTATTGTTAATAATAAAAAGTTAATGTTTTTCGTTATGAAGAGGAATTTAGGTCATTTGATGTTTAAGTTATATTCGGGAAACCGAGATTTGTTGCTGTATCAAACATTACAACGATATAAAATTTCACTCATATGGGTAAATTAATTTTCGAGCAATCAACTTATCAAAACCTTCGCAAATTAAATGAATTTATTGTCAATTATAGTTCGATTTACCTTATAACCATGATGACGAATTTCTAGAAAAGGTCATTGGTTCTTAAAATACTCATCTGTCTTCAATGATCAATCGTACCAGAGCTTAGTGCAGGTATGTACAGAAAATTGTTTCTTGTGTAGAATTAACTATTTGTAATTTAATAGGATCGGATATAAACTTTTTTTATTCACATACATATGTCGTTTAATAATATCATTTAAAATATTTTGTAGTAAATTAGTTATATTCTAAACTAACTTTTCATGCACTTGTATAAAATAATTTCTTCTTTTTTTAATTCATATCATAAAAACTTAAAATTCTAAGAATACCCTCTATATATGTCATGTTTGGTATTTTAAGAAAGCTTATATTAATAATTTTAACATCATCGTGAATAATCTGATTCATATAAAATTCAATACCAACAAAATTCGCACGAAACACATTACATTCTACACTGACGATTGCTGGTCCCACATTTGGTTGTGGTTATGATGGCTAACCATGTAATCCTTGGACCGTCACAGCTTGGTGGTAGGGCTATTGCTCGACTGGTTACCGACCACCCTTGGGTTTAGACTGTCGCAAAATAAAGGCTCATTTTGAGCCTTTGTGTTCCGGTATATCAAATTAGTACCAACCCTTTTCGGCAAGTTCAGCAACATGGCGGTATAATCCTGGTGTTGCAGCTGTCTATAGGTAACGGTAACTATTTACCGTCAGATTGGCGTCTGCCTGTTTGCTGTTTAATAGCGAAAAAAAAAAAACCTTATATGAGATAACGTAATAAATATGTTTTAGTATATTAATAGTAGTAATTATAAACTTGAATTGTTGTATTTTAAATATTGAATACTATAAAATTAATAAAAATAAGTGCAATCTTTTAATATATTGTAAATATCATATCATTAATTGTCATATTTGGAAGTAACAATTTATATATGAGTAAAGTGAACTTGTATTAAATATGCAGGCATCTATTAAATTTTTCGTCATATTACATAAACTATATAAAAAGATTCAGCGAATTAACTTGTTATAATTATTGCTGTGAATTTAATGTATTTTTAGAGCGATGATTTTGATACTAGCAAGAAGAATCAAACATGATGTAGGTATTGTTCATTATCAGCTCGTAGGTGATCAACCGCGAATGTAAATTTTTACTAGAATGTACTATTGTATTTACTATATTGTATTATATTGTACTAAATCCGTTACAAAAGTCACAAAAACGGGCAAAAGTTAATAAATAATTTCCATTATTAATAGGTTCCACGCGAACTAAGTTGCAGGCACCGCTAGTGTATATATATATATATATATATCGATACAGATTTGCGTCTGTTGGTAGTAGTATGATGTTAAATATTTTTTGCAATTCAACGGAAAGTTCCTAAGATTAGCGCGTTCAAACAAACACTTCCTATTTATAATACTGATATTGATATAGGTTTAGTGTCTATATCGCTAACACATTACAATTCAGTTATAATGTTCAAAAAGTACTTAATGTACAGATATTGATCAGTCTCGGTTATGTATAATAATGAAATTACTCATCTTGTCATTACTTATACATATATCAGTGAAATATCTATTAATAATAAACATGTCATGAGATTGTAAAACATCAAATATAGTTTATCATCGCATTGAATCATGTGATCATTGTGATCGATATGAAGATAGATACCTATATCTCATTTGCGGTTTATTTAGTGATTATTTTGTAACTTTTACTAGAATAAACTCTGTTATAATATTAGCTGTTGTATCTTATACGTATCTTGTATGTATAAAATTTATTTGTCATCCGCCCATTCCGCTAGGTGTCTTTTCTTTTTAGTATCTTTAAATTAAACAGCGAATAAAAAACAAATTACAGTCCATGTATACAACAGTAAAACCCACAACAGACGGAGCTATAATATATATTAATATAATTCATAGCAAGGTATATTATGGTATATTTTCTATAGTAATCGGCGAGTGACCACAGACGCAGGTATAACGTATATTTTTATTACGTCACTAAAATATGCCGACAGATATAGCACGATATATTTTGGTATAGTAAGATATATTAGCTAATGAGTACAAAAATATATATTATTTCATAGCAACCATCTGTGGCAGCTTGCTATACCGTAATATCTAGCTAGCTTTATTAATGTATATTGTAGCATCGTCTGTTGTGAGCTTGAAACTAAAATAAAATGTAAAGGGACAATGAAATTCACATACTAATCACCCTAAAACCATCTACGTATTGAATGGGAATTTATTCCGATAAATTCGGCAGTTATAAAGTGAGTGGCCGTCAAAGAAATTGTATTTTCCTTATATGAAATGGCGGTAGGTCTCGGGTACAATTTGTGACTGCAGAATGCCCCTAAATTGAAGGGCAGCATACACAAGTCATATTGTATGGATCGGAGTGCTAGAATAGTAAAAAGACGGATTAGTATCGTTGCATGCAGCAGCAATGCCAATATTGAGATGGATGTGTCGTGTTACAAGAATGGACAAAGTCAGGAAAGAATATGTGTGGAGAAGTTTGAAAGTGGCGCCAATTGTAGAGAAGTTGAAAGGAAATCGTTTTTCTCTTGGTTTTGACATGCCATGAGAAGTGAGGTAACAACATCACATGGGTGCTAGCTATGGTAATTAGTTACTAGTCAGCTAATTAGCTGGAGTAGGTGGTTTTGAAGTGATAACGGCTCAGTGCTAGCGTGCACGGGCGGCTTTTCAGTGGACATGCGTTCGAATCCTTGCAATGAGCGTGACCTTTTTTTGGTGAAGGAAAATATCATTATGAAACCAAAATATTTTGGTAGGGCTTTTTCTAATGACTGCTTGACCTAGCTACCACTCTCAAGTTGTAAAACTGCCGCCAAATACCTATAGGTGTATTCCGGCAGTTGCACTTGAGAGGCACTAGGCTTAGCGTGTGCACCATTTAGGCTAAATTGTCGTTTACCATCAGGTGATATTATGGTGATATCGCTATACCTATAAAGTATATAATAATAATAGTAGACTGATAAAATTCCGATGCGCAATGCAGTAAAGTAATTAACTGATAGGCATCATCGATAAAAGGTGAAGATCTGTGACTTTTATAGTACATTTTGCACTCATTATCACGCGACTAGAAGGTCATGATATTTATCTATTTGTTTCTACAGTTAATTAGCATTACAAAGGACTCCTTTTTCCTCGACAGACAAAGACTTTTCTGTACTAGTGCTTCATATATTCGCTTGTCTTGTCTCAGGAACTTTATTGTCTTATTTTTACGAACGAGTAATCAACGAAATTTAGTTCAGATCTCTACCAAAAAACTGTATATAGGTAAATCAATAAAAACAATGTCAAAGCATGAAATCATTTAACCCTAGTGACTATAAGAGAATTTACATAACAAATGGTTTTTTTTCAGAGTGTAGGTTTTAGTGCTATGATCACGATTTCACCTGATGTTAAGTGACGATATGGTTCAGGATAATGAACATGATAAGCCTAGAAGAGTAACTGGCTCTCACATATCATCATTTCATATTATTCATATTTCATATATTTCATATCATCATTTTCACATAGGTTTTTCTGTGTTCTTGGAGATTATTTATATAATAAGATTAATCGCGAAGTCTTTATCTATGGAAAAACAAAGTATGAAAGTAAAAAAATTATAATAAGATGGCTTATGAATAAGTCGTACGAAGAAACAGAGGAGCTACTCAAAACTGTAGAATAAACATAATTTCATGTACTGTACACTTTTGCTTCACACTGCATACACTTACATTCACACACACTCACTCACCCACATACATACACAAGTTGTCATGTTTCTTAATTTGTAATATTTTCTACATTTCATTTCACTACTGTGGGATCGACAGATACAGCACGCAACTATACCTAGTCGGAGACAAGCCAGCTGCCAAGATACAGGGAATCTTAGTTTGGCAGCCTGGTGGTCATAAATCGCGTGATATTTGTATTTTCTGTTTATTGCGTAAACCAATTGTAAAACATGTAAAACAATTTTGAATAAAGTATTTATTTATTTAAAAAAAAAAAATGCAACGGCCGGAACAGGCCAAGGTATTTGTCGACAGATTTTCAACTTGAGGGTAGTAGCTAGCCAGGCGGACACTAGCAAAAGCCCTTCCACCATGCTAACAACAAAATTTGTATAATAAGTTGTAACGCTTTCATTATGACTCGGATTTCCATTTGTAATTTTACTTTTTAATCGAGTGGCCAAGAACGACTATACATTACGTTATAATAACGTTCTTCAATGGGCAGTAGTTCTTGTGGACTACAAATTATTTCAATTTTACAGGTATACCATGAAACTTTTTATTTTCCTTATATCATTTGTGGCGGTGTTTGCCGATCCTATTGTCAAAACATGGACATTGGATGAGTTAAACAAAGCTCTCGAAGCTGATACGGTGGATCCTCAACAGAAACCTTATTTGGAGGAAGCATTGAACCAGCTTGTTTATGCTTTGTATACTGGTGAAAATCAGGTAACTGTAAATTATTATTATTATAACAACCGAAACAGATTCTAAAATTGGTTTATACAGTAAACAAAATCACAAATATCAGATTTATAAGCACAAGGCTGTAAATTAAGGTTCCCTGTGTCTTGGCAGCTGGTTTATCTCCGACTAGGTATAGATGTATACCGTATGTGTCGATCCTACATTAGGTAAATGAAATAAATATAAAATATTCGAGATTGAGAGAGAATGTTGCAGGTGGTAGGTCTTTTCTAAGGCCCACCTGGCTAGCTACCACCCTAATGTTAAAAATCTACCGCCAAATACTTATACCTGGATATGTTCCGGCAGTTGCGCTTGAGCATTAGTCCCTACAAAAGGCTTAGCGTGTCCGCCATTTTGAGTCACTTTTGTAACTTTTTCCAATACAGTTTTGCTCTTATTAGTTGTAGCGTGATGTTAAATAACCTAAAGCCTTCTTCAATGATTGCTCTTATCCTATACAAGAATTATTGAAATCAGACTAGCAATTCCTAAGATTAGCGCGTTCAAACAAACAAATTAACTTTTCTGCGTTATAATAATATAGATATAGCTGAAACTAATCAATAGAACGATTTATTATAATCGTCCATTAATGGTAAATGATTATGGGCTTTATTTTTGTTGTTTTATCGATTATCACATTAATGATAATCGAAGAAATTACGCAAATATCTCCAGATTAGATAGTGTTATTAGACCCACAAGGTTTATGGTTATAAAACGATATCATATAACTCTAATCTAATAAATAAGTTCAAAAGTATCTGGATTCGTTCTAAAGTATCTGTTTTTTAATATGATTAGATTATATCTCCCCACTATTTTTATTACATCTTGAATATATCTCGCTAAAGTATCGGCTTGAACATGGATGTAAATTGTCTTAAGTAAATGAGAGTGGTGTCAAAAAAAATGCTTCTACACAATATTATATAGAAGCAAGGGAAAAAGAAGAGGAATGATTAGCAAATAAAAAAGAGACAAAAATATTTAGAAATATTGTATTTAAATAATGTATTACTTTCCGAATTTATAGTAATATTCCGAATTTTTCGAAGTAAATAACCACAGGCCCTAATAGGCTTAGTAATTCCATAGGACAAGTTGTCTCTTCTATCATCTTTTGCGTTAGAAAACAATACAATTTGACCACGGGCGCATAACCGTTATTGAATTTATGCAATTACGAGCTAGAAATAAGTGATAACAATTTTTAATGATAATAGCGTTAGAAGGTCTTTAATTATTACTATATATTTAAAAAAAAATTGGTTGACAAACAACAGGCGAAAAGGTACACCGCTGTTTTGTATTTTACTATTTGTATATAATTATGAGTATTTTGGTGTTTTTTTTACGACACTGAGCAATGCTTGGTTGCAAGGACTGGCTTTTAAGTGTAACTGCCTGAACACACCATGTATTTGACTGCAGATTTTCTATTTGAAGGTGGTTGCTAGCTAGGTTGATATTATAAAAAGCCAAATCGCCATGTTATGATTTCATCACATTATTTTCCTTCACCAAAATCACAAGGTCATTTCAAGGATTCGAACTCCCGCACGCTACCACTATTACTGCGAATTGATTATAAAACCTGTTTGTTTACTATATTTATTTAATTATCAAACATGTATTTATTTGTGTGATCCATAATGTGTTGTTTGGAGGTTACGAGTATTTTGTGTCTGATGAAATTAAATTTCCCGTGATTTTGGGTGTAGCTCCTAGTATGGAGTTTGTTTTTGTATAATAGGCGGGAATCCTTACTAATATTATAAATGCGAAAGTGAGTTTGTTTGTTTTTTGATAAGTTTTCATGCCTAGACCGCTGAATTGATTACAATGAATTTTGGTATATAGGTAGATGGGACCCTAGAGTCGGTGATAAGCTACTTTTTCTCGCTAAAACCTTATTGTAATTTGGTTAAAGAGAGGAATAAACTTTGTATGAAACTTCTTATAGAGTAATCCGATTTGTTTGACAAAATCAATATTAAGGCGAGCGAATCCGCACGTAAAAGCTAGTTATAGCCATAATTTATATTTCACATTTCCAGGATTTATTCCACGTAATTATCCCATCTCCTGAAGGATCACCTACATGGACGATGGATGAGCTTGCCAATGCTATGGAAGACTCTACTACAAAGCCACAACACTTGCGGGCTATACTGGAAGCTTATCATCGTTTAAAGTATGCTCACGAATCTGGAAGTACACAAGTATGTAGTTTAATATTGGCTTAAATTGCATCAAAGTTATCACACTGCATTTTAGCTTAGTTAAGGCGTATATCTTATTTTATTATCTTCTATTCTTATCATATTTATTTTATTTATTTATTTAATCTTTCTTGTACACCTTAAAACATATAATAATACATAACAAATAATTTGGTTAGTACAAAAGGCGGCCTTCTTGCTAATAGCAATCTCTTCCAGGGAACCTTTGGATAGATATGTTCCATGGAGTAGAACTAGGGGTATTTTGGGTATATAACTAAAATCAAACTTAATAACATACATATTAACACTAGATTTACCAGACCAGTCATTTAGACTGGTCGTTCAATTTCAATTCAAATTCCTACTACATTACACATTTTTTTTCAGTAATGATGTTAAGACTTTTGTTGCTATAATTAGAGAGTACGTTTTATAAACTTAAAGTTATTTTATATAGATTAGTAACAAATATAATTTTTGTTATTGACATTTATATCAGTACCGGTCAAAATGACAGGTTGTGTTTGTGTGAAAAATGTATGATTTTGGGAGAATCATGAGACCTAAGTAGTACGTTCCTATTACTCGAATATAATATATAACATATTCGAATTTGATAGATGAATATTTGTGGAATAACAAGTGGGGACCATCATTTTTCTCTAACACTATGAGTAGACGTGATTTTACTGAGATCCTGCGATACATTTTTTTCGACAAAAAAAAATTCAGAGGAGGCAACGTTTGCAGACAGATAGTTCGCTTTAGTCTCAGCAGTTTGGGAGAAATATATTGAAAACAGTAA
Organism: Actias luna; assembly: GCA_039707435.1. Classification (NCBI taxonomy): domain Eukaryota; kingdom Metazoa; phylum Arthropoda; class Insecta; order Lepidoptera; family Saturniidae; genus Actias; species Actias luna. The sequence goes on along the minus strand of JAZHAC010000006.1, from coordinate 5,094,789 downwards.
AAATTACTTCAAATAGGGAGCTTATATTACCGTGGATGAGCAACCTTTTCCATCGAAGGTCAGATGCAGATTTACTCAGCATATGCCGAACAAACCCCAAAAATTTGGCATAAAATTTTGGTTAGCGTCTGATGTAGAGACGAAATATGTGGTAAATGGCTTTCTCAACGTTGTTGTACCAATACAATAGATGTACACTTACTATTTATAAGAGCAAACCAAATAAAAAAGTACTTATACTAAGTACAAAACATAAACACATCAAAATTGATAAAGCAGCAAAGAAATTACCTGAAACTGTATCGATTTATAATAATAATAAATTTGGCGTGGATGTTACTGATCAAATGGCACGAAAATATACGGTGAAATCAGGTTCCTGAAGGTGGCCACTTCAAGTATTTTTCAATATTTTAGATTTAGTCGGAATAAATAGCTGGATATTGTACAAAAACACAACAGGAGAAAATATCTCAAGAAAACACTTTCTGTTTCGATTAGCAGAAGCTCTTGCTTCAGAATATCAGACTTCAAGGAAAAACCACACGAAGTCAATATACCAACCACAAATGCCACGGTACCTGTACGAAATAAGTATCAAATAGGATATTGCAATAACAATAAAACTACAAATATTTGCAATAAATGCAAAAAAGTCTACGCGGAAAGTGTACACGCAGCAAAATCTACACATGTAGAAATTCTGATACACGGTCAAATTCTTATTAAAGTCTTATATATAACATTCTCGTGTCACATTGTTAGTTGCCATACTCCTCTGAAACGGATTGACCGATTTTATGGAATTTTATATGTATATTCAGTAGTTCTGAGAATCGGTAGTAATGTATTTATCAGAACCCTAAGAGATATGGGTGGACCACCATAATTTTTTAAAAATCATTAATCAAATATTAATATTAATCAAAATAATTAATATTTGCCAAAAAAATTTTTTTTTGTATGATGTGTCATTAAAAATACACAACCTTAAATTTTCACCTTCCTACCCTCATTCTTTCATTTTTTTATTACATTAATAGTTTGATGAGATTAGTAACAGAGGTAGAGTTGAGCAAGATTCGGCAGTGGATACACTATTAGTAAGCTTATGAGCTAAGTTGTAAGGCGTCAGTGTTTGTAGTTGGCTATTTTGTAGTTAGCTCAAGAAGTTTGTAACTCCCTCTTCTCTGGTATAAATCTAAAACTTATTATTCTCAGGACTGCGTTCTTTCTGGAACTTATATACTCGTCATATATTACTACGTGAATTAAAAACAATGTACCCTTTTTACAAAAGTTGCCAATTTTTTTTTAAATTATGCATACTAAATACATTTAATCACAAAAAAAACATTACACACACTACCATGTATTTAACACACACACGAATTCTAATATTATTTTCATTATTGTTAAAGTCTGTGGTCAAAATGAGTGTAGATTATGGATTAATATTGTTTGTCTTTACTCAAAGTCAAACATAACCCTATATATTAATACGAGTCTTTGACAACAGAACCTTAGTAATGTTCAAACTTATAATTTAAATTAATAATGGTCGAATTTCGACACTGGGCGACCACTAGTACTTGTAATGACTAAATATCAAACGGTAAAATACTGGTTTACAATTTCATATCTTTAAAAAATAACATATAATTTGGCCTATTCAAAATTAAAATTGCAGTAAGATTTGCTTAGAAAAATTATTTCTAGTCGAGATGGCTGATGAGGTCAAAGGGTTTTCGAGTGGCAGCCATGTTTTGACAGACTGTGAGCAGAGCTACCATAAAATGAACCAATGTCCTGGTATCAGCTGCGAGAAGCAGCTGGGAAGTAACAGTTATAGAGATTTTTCAAGAGAGAGTTATGTCTAGCTGTGGACGTATTTTATGTCATATTAGTGATGAACGAACGAATGAATTCTTTATTGCCCTTAAAATATGCACACTGTCGAGGCTAATGCCATAAAGCATTACTTCCAGCTAACCAGCAGTAATGTACTAAAATATAATAACGACCATTGTAGGTAGTGCAAATAAAGTAGTTGGTGATATAACAGTGTAATGAAATATATATATATACATATATTTATTAACCTAATATAAATAATTCATAACGAATAGCATATTATGGTGATGATGATGATGAAAACCAATATAGTCGTTACATTTTATATTATTATTTGTAAATCCTATTTTTAACTGAATGTATATTCAATATTACTCATATTCAAAGTAGTTTTTAATTTTTTTTTTGTATTTCAAGAACACAATTCAAGTTCGTATACCAGCAATAGACATATCAACCTGGACAGTGATCGATTTAACCGAAGCAATCGCTAACCCTGACACAAACTTCGAACTGATACCATATTTAAAAGACGCATGTAACAAACTAACAACGGAGTCAGATTTTCAAAATAAGGTAAAATGTACTTTTTTTTATTTCTTTCGTTATATTAACAAAAGCCTATTTCTCTGATCGATAGTTTAATCAATTTATACGGCTGATTTGCAAAATAATTCAATTGCATGTGTTAAAGCTTTTTCTAATGCCCGCCTGGCTAGCAAACACCCTCAAGTTGAAAATCTGCCACCAAATAACAATAGGTGTGTTCCGGCAGTTACACTTAAGATCCAATTCCTCTACAACTTGGGTCGTATTGTTACTTAACATCAGATGAGATTATGGCCATAGCGCTAAATCTTAACTATAAAAAAACCATTGTAAAATTAAACCGGCTAAGAGTACAGTCGATTGCTTATGTTTGCGACAGCCTGTGTTTTTTCGTCAGTATAGATAGATGGCCATAATGTACAAAATAATACAATACAAATATTACTAGATATAATATAAGTTTACCATTTTGCAGTACATATTTAGCGACTGTTGCATAAGCTTTGTTTTGCGAAATTTTACAGGGCAGCCATTTAGCAATATGAGATTTTGCAAGATTACTCTAAGCGTTCTTTTTTTTAAAGATTTAAATGATAAAATGAATTAAAGAGTGAGCCCTGCTTTTGTTATTTCGAAATATTATTGTTAAATTTCATTATGTTGATTATCAAATGATTGAATAAATGCAATTTTGGCAATTTAAATCTATATGTAGATACTAGCTGTGTCATTGAATTCGTTCGCGTGAAACTTAAAATAATTAATAATTTTTGCCTACTTTTGTAACTTTGTTCAATACAGCTTTGTTCCTATTGGTAGTAGCATGAAGTTAAATAGCCTAAATGCTCCCTCAACTATTGCATTATCAAAGACAAACAGTTTTTTTTTAAATCAGACAATTAGCTCCTAAGTTTAGTGCGTTAAACAACAATTAACGTTCATTAAACAAACAAACAAACTTTCTATAATACTATGTATAATAATTATATACGAGATTTAAATTGACTAATCACGAAATTTAGCATATATGCATTTATTCCTTTCGTGATGTAGACTAGGAACGGATTTTACGGTCCCGCACGGTTGATGGAAAAACCAGAGCGAAGTAGGTGGAAGCAGCCAGTGTTTTTATAAGCCATTTGTATTTTACAGGATAGAATCAGCATCGTTACACCAGTGGGTCTGGTCAAAGATTCGGCTAGTAAGAAATAATATTATAAAGTATAAATAAATAATATTTTGTCTGTAACTTATTTTTTTTTTAGTCCCATAAATTTACCATAATTTTGTATAAATTACAGAAAATGATTTCGGTAGTTTTACTAAATAAAACACTATGTTATAGCAGATAAATGCTGTAACTTCTACCTTAAGCGTATATATAAATGAAAATAAACAAATTACTTAATCCCTATTTTTTACAGTGCTGATATGTGGCGATGACTTTATGTCCTTAATATCTAATACTCAGGCTCTAAGAGGAACGGATTCTGAAATCGATAGTAAATTAATAACTAGTCTCCAACCGAAATATGATTTTCAGCCGAAACCAAAATCAAGCCTGTGGCTTGGGTCACAGTTTCACTCGAAGTAAAACCATATTTAACTTGGAAAATGTGTATTGTATACAGAAATTAAGTATATTTGTCGCACATTTACAAAGTTACCTCAACTTGCACTAATAAACAACAGTAATTGAAGTAATAGAATAATATTTATGTATGTTATACTTTTCGTTTAATATGAAAAAATAAAGGTTTTATTTCATGTCCTATTGGGGTAAGTAAAACCCTTACTTAAAACTATATTTAGATTATTTTTTATAAGCACTATTCATTGAGAAATTTAAAAAAGCAATTTAATTATCTGTCTCAACGGATGTCAAAAAAATATACACTGCCGTTAAATACTTAATTAAAACAACATATTTGAATGACTGAATCTAGTCAATCATAGATAGCAATAAAGTTAATTAATTACCATATTATTTATGGATGATAAAAACTCAAACTAAAATCAGTGATGCAATGAAAGATAGCTATTAACACATGAGTCACGAACTCACACAAACGACGCGGAATAATACGTGTAAACCGAAACTCGGTGCGACCGAAGATTCGGTTGATTTTTGACCGAAACTGATACTGTTACCGAAAATAGATTTTTTGGGCAAAACCAGCCGAAACCGAAACCAAACGTTCAGTTGCACATTAATAATAATTATCATACAACAAAACTTTTTACATCTTTTGAAACGTGAAAACTACCACCGGTTCGGAAAGTAAAGCATTCATTGAGAAGAATCGGCAAGAAACTCGATCTGCATGTTTATATCTTTTTTTACATAATAGTTTAATGTTTGCACATTTACAACAATTATTAGCGGATACAATACACGGAGAGGGGCGTCAATTTCGGACATCATCATCGCTCACGGATTGATTCAGCCTTTTGACATCAAAACTCGTTGTCATGATTCTTGAACCTACTGTCGGACAAACAATTCGGTAATATCCTTTGATACTTTATTGTAAAATATAGCACTATTATTGGTTTTACTGAGTATTAAATAAGGAGTAACCAGTTTGTTAAGATTTCTAGTATTTGCCGGTATTTCACGAAATCTAGCTTTTTCTAAGTTTTTGCGGACTTACATTAAATTATGAAAAAAAGGAGTAAGTGGGCAGAGTTGAAATACCAAAGTCTGAAAATTTATCTTTTAATGATTCGCGAGGTCCCATATTGTAAATAGTTCGTGAAGTAGAATATATGCTGGAGGAGAGCTTCACACAGTATTTTATAACATTTCTTCAAATCGCCCTCTACTCATACTCAACTGAGGGCGCTTCGAGTAGTTGCACGTCAAGGGATTTGCTAAGTTAAGACCATGTTAAACTTTGTCTTCTAGTTATAGAGCTTCAGTATATACTTTTTTTATTGTATTCTATAATTTAACTTCATGTACAACAGATCTACGTTGTACATTTTTTTCATCACATTGTTTCCTTTCACTGAAATCTTAGACGTATTGCAGGGATTCGAATTCACGTATTTCGTCGCGACGGTCGTACATACCAGCGACTTAGCCATTTGGTTTTGTTATTTGCCTGTATTATACTCACTATCAAAGACAATGCCGTGCAACGATAAAACAATATAACGAGTAAAAGTAATTTATTACTCAATATTAACATTGGATGATAAAAATAATGTATAACTATAATCCGATTTCGTCATTCTAACATTTCCTGTCATGTAATTGGTAATGATAATCAGTGTGAGCTTAAACCGATATTTAGATACTTCTGAGCTATTTACAATGCTTTCTAGATGTACATAAAACATTTTTGCGTATTTTGTTATTTGTTGTTATTGTATATTTGAAATAATAAAAAGGTATATGGGGGCTTCTAAATTTTTTTTATTATGGCCTACATTTAAAAATATAACTGGACCCTGAACTTTTGGGGAACAGCGTATTTTATTATTTGCCTAGTTTTTTGTTACCTAAACGCGAATCTAGAGGGGTCCTAACAGTCATGACCTTCGGCCAAGCGAAATATAATTTTTAATTATGGTTTTGATAATATTATCAATGCTGAAATTCAGTCAATCATAAACTTTAAAATAAAATCGAGTTTCATGTTAGTTATGTTACCTTGTGATTCTTATGTTAGCATTAGTATTCATTGATCTTATTTTAAGATATAAGAAAACAATAACTGAAACAGCCATAGAAAAGACCAGTAACATGTATATAGTAATTGAAATAAATAAGCACAATAAGAAAGTTGCTAAAAGAATATATAAAAAAAAAAATTAGTAAACAAATACTACGGATAAATTATTCAAATCAACTTGAGATACTAATCGATGTTAAATAAAATAATGTTCAAGAATTGTTAGCATTTAGCGAATTATAGTGCTAATTTTTTCAGATTAAAAGGCAATATCTATATTAATATTATAAAGCGAAAAAGTTTGTTTATTTATTTAAGTTGGATTCCATAAAATATTTTATATTTGGTAATCATTGAAGAAAGCTTTAGGCAATTTAACATCACACTACAACTAATAAGAGCAAATCTGTATTGGAACAGTTTCAAATTTGAGGAAATATGATTTTTAAACTTTTAGTTCCACGTGAACGAAGTCGCAGGCACAGTTAGTGCATATGAAGTTCTTACAAATGGTATAAATAAAATCACAATATGCAAATAATAACTCAACTAAGCAGAAATATACATCGTTTGACAGAAAAATATTACAATAATGTTTTTATTTACTTATTAAATTATTATCAAATGTTGCATGGACCACTTGCGATGATTGATTGCATTACGACGTATCTGTTGCTACCTTTCAAATTAGTTATAAATATTATGATATCACAAAATATTATCATAAATTATTATGCTGTCACAAAATTCTTGTCGATTTTGATATGACACAAATATGTATGTTAATATAAGGTTAGTAATTTTTATATATAAATGTATACAACTTGATTTTATAATTATTAGGGTAGATGTGAATTATGTGACAATGCTATTTCGTTTAAAACATTATGTTACTGTATTTGATCTATTTATGCAAATCTAACACTTCGAATGGACTTGGAATTTTTGCTTGGTTAAGTTCAAGACGCGTTCGGTTCATTGTTAATCAAATTTTCATCAATTTCAATCAGTGTCTGCTGATTCCAGAATGCTGCTTGCAAATCTATAGGAATACTTTGTTATCAACGCATATAACATATCTGTAGTGGAGCATTTTTTTTATTATAATTTAGATGTACTTTATTGTCGATATAGAAACCAAAAATATATTTTTATGAATTTTGATTTTCATAAAATCTTACACAGGGATAACTAATATTATGGATCAACATATAAAGTACTTTTTATTTCTTTGAACGCAAGGGTTTCTGAGGCATCAAACTCATTGAAATATTATAAATGCAAAAGTAACTTTGTTTGTTTGTTACACTTCCACGTCTAAACCGCTTAATCGATTGTTATGAATTTTGACATGGAGATAGCTGGATCCTGTACAAGAAGTTAGGCTACTTATTCTCTCGAAAAATGTATTTTGCGAGGGATACATTTTATATGAAACTTTCTATTAGGTCATCCGATTTGTTTGACAAAATGAATATTAACGCGAGCAAATCCGCACATAAAATCTAGTAGGAGATAATAAAGGTAAAACTTTTAGTAAATGAATCCGTCTAATGCAATTTTACCGTATTCGTAGCTGAAAATCTAATTAAAAATATATATTGTTATTGAATTTGAATCCCGTTTAACATTTAAACAACACCATGTAAATTAGGACATATTATATGTATGGACTTAAATCGAGATACTTACTTAGAATTTTAAATTAGAGAAAATAAGATATATTAATATTTACGTATTATAAAAAGAGTAATAATTACTACTAAGTACATTTTCATAGTAGTTAGGACATTGTCGACATAATTGAGCTATGAAAAGAACGTGGTTGGAGCACACGACAGCTGGAGAAATTATCCAATACAACAAACCAGTAATATAGAAAATAAATTTACAGTAGATACTATAAAATTGAAATACGAAATATAAGAAATAAAAAAAAAATACTATAAAATTTTCAGCCAAAGCTCGGCAATCTTAAAATGAGCAACGATTCAATGTCATTACAATTTGAATGTCTTGAGTAAGCTAAAATTGCGGTTGACACCTATAAGAAGTGTTTAAAGCTGAAAAACACGGGTTAAACTGATAACAAAGGCTATTATTTACTGAACAATGTGATTAGGTAGTATAATGATAATTTATATTAATATAAGATCCTAATAATATAATAAAAGATGACGTCGTTTTATTGTTTTTATCATATTACAGAGTATATATATTGGAAATTATTGAAATTTAGTCAAATTAGTTTACGCTGGGTAAGTAAAAATATGTATTATTTGGAGTGATAGTATAAAACTTATTATACAAATAGAATCAATGCGATAACAAAATATATTTATAATTAGAATACGATATGTTTTGAAAGTATTTTTTTATATTTTTTAACTTATGTATTATTTTAATATAATTTTCATTCGTTTAAGATTATTTTGTAAATTTTTTACTACTGCCTATTAATTGTTTTGCAACAAAATTTGTTTTACATTTGACTATATTTCTTTTTTACAGTTAACAGGACATAAACATGCAATTCCTTACGGTATTCGTTGCTCTGCTCTCGGTGGCTTTCGCCAGCCAGGGCTCCTGGACTATAAGCCAGCTTTCCGAAGCTATTCAGAACCCCTCGACTGACCCTGCTGCCCTGCCTTACCTCGAGCAAGCACTCAATGAAATGATGGACGCTCTTTTCGCCGGTGAGCCTATGGTAAGTAGTTTTAATATGGTGGGCATAAGTTGGAATGTATTTAGTTATTAAATCAGCATTTATTATATAATTTAACGATGCCACTGATGGCAGTACTAAGTTTAAAACATTTGTAAGTAAGAGAGAGAGAGCGACAGTATGAGTGAAAAGGAAAGACGGCTAGAGACACACATTTACAGTTCAATAATTATAGCTGGGTAACTTTTTATTTTAACCTTTAACTTTTAACATTTACCGATCTTATTTTTGACTTTCTTTGGGTAAGGTCGAGAAGGTATATAGAAATGCCCTTGTGCGATCCAGTAATACCTACTAAAACCCCTAAGGTGACTCTAAATTACTCCCTTGCTTGCCATAGGCCGGTCATCTTATCACGTATTCCGCAAAAGCAAGACGATAGTAAAAATCACCAAATATTTGCTTCGAAATGGCAAATTCATGTTAAGTATCAGTATTTTGCAGAAATACCTCTTGGCAGTCGCCAGTACACGCTGGCATATCCATCGATTTTGTTAGCGATATCATTGTGACTCGTCACATATATCAGAAAAAAATAAATTATCTGAACTGATTTTTTTTGTACACAAAAACATTTAGTATACAAGTGACGATATTCACTTGTATACATTGTAGCTAAATATTATAATACGCCGCTGTAGATAGAAAACAAAACTTTTTCAAAACAAAAGTTGAACAAATATTAATTAGTATTTTATTTACAGGGCACAGTCACCGTAACCATCCCCGCCTTGGACTTGTCCTCATGGTCTTTGACTCAGATCTCCGATGCCATCCAGAACCCCAGCACAGACCCCGCTCTTCTGCCTTATCTCGAACAAGCTTTGAACCAGATGATGGCCGCCCTTATTTCTGGACACCCCGTGGTAATTAAAATTGTCACAATACTACTACTAAATGCAGGTGGCCGCAGTTAAATTCATACTGTTTGATAGCTGGAAATACAATAGCTGATCCCATCATGCGACACGCTTAAAAAATAGCATAGTTATTAAAGCGTGTGGCAGAGAAGTGGCTAAAATATGATATCTAAATTAGCTGGTATAATTTTGTTGTGATCTTATCCGACCAATATAAAACAGAGATCGTTTTTTCAAGTAATTGAGGGAGTACTTCAAGATGTATATTAGTCATTGTTACCTTATGACGTTTTAGCAAATGTTAATTGATTTAATGTCTAAATGTATGTCTAAAATTTTAACTATATGACAAACCGTCAAAGTCGGCACCTAACAACACGGCTCTTTATCTAATTTTCTGTAATAATCGGAGTTCAAATGATAAAGAAATTTATAAAATTTATTAGCAATTGTAAAATCTAATGCCAATTTATGTATGTGCAAAGCCGATACGTGATAATTACATTTTATATAGGTATTATTACGGTAGCAAAAATAGCAATGAAATCATCTTTAACAAATATAAAAATAAATAATACAATTTCATAATGACTCCATGCACATTGAGCATATTTATCAGTAAAATAAAGAAAGGGCCACACATACTTACTGTAACTGCGGCCGAGGGATCCTCTCCCGGATCGGTCTATGCAGTCATGACCGGAAGTGCCGTCACGATGCTGCCTAAATCATTTGTGAAAGATGTAATGGCCTTTATTATTATACAGAAGGCCAGAAAAACATAAGTAAAGTTAGTTTGTAATTCTTGACAGATCAATTGTGCTGTTTAAGAGCCTATTATGGAATGATTATGTAGTCCAAGCTAAGCTAGTTATAAATGTTTGAGAGCAGATTTCTATCGTGACACTGATATCTAATAAGCTGGGTATTAGAAAATACCTTACAACCACACTGTGGCTTAATCATGAGCTTTTCCGGCACCAAAACCTGAGGCTCATTGTAGAAATTCGAGCTAATGTTGATCGATGAGTTGTCAATATAAAAGTAGTTTTATAAAAATGATTAATCATACAAGCTTAATAATTTAATGCATGTTCTGAGAACAGTTACTGTTGCTTATTTGAGCCACGATTTTTGAAATTAATCTATTGTGTTTATATGATTTTACCCAAACATACTATTTTGCAATGTTTTTAATTAAATACACACATACCTAGTTATAGGAGTATGTAATTCAGACAGAATTATGTGTTCCAAAGTGAAAGATGTTTTATGAAAAATTTCAGGACCCTGCCGCTGCTTCTGTGGTCGTCCCCTCTATGCAGATCTCTCTGTGGACTCTTTCTGAACTATCTGATGCTATTCAAAGTCCTGCTACCAACCCCGCCCTCGTTTCTTATCTGGAGCACGCTCTTAATGAGATGATGGCTGCTCTTTTCGCTGGTCAACATTTGGTAATTATTATAGAACTAAAAATATTAAATAATGTTATACATTTTGTATTCTTTTTACAAATCGTTCAGTATATAGTATATGCATATATAATGAGAAATTTAAAAGGGTTTTACGAATATGAAATTTGATAATATTGAATCTGAAATGTAGATATTGAAACAAACATTCTTGTGGGACCAGGAATTACGAGAGATGGTTTTCCCTTTAAAATTTTAACATTCTCGAAAAACAATGTTCAGGAGCAATATGTTTCTGGTAATAATTTTTCATTGTGTCAAAATTAATTAATAATTATATAGTATAATGATGATCCATTATTTATACATATATAGATAAAATCAAACATTCCATTATAAGAGAATTTTGAAATAATTTTTATTGTGGAACAAAGATTATGTGTACAAATTATTTGAAATTCAAATTTTACAGGAATCCATCGTCGTCGTTGCTCCCGCTGGCCTTCTTCTGCCCGTTGAGAACCCTATTGCCCCCTTACCTGTTGATGTTTCCCCCGTCGAGACTCCGATTGTCCCCACACCTGTTGAGAGCCCTGCTGCTCCCGCCAGCCCTCTTGTCCAGATTATCATCAACGTCAACAAGGTGTGTATGCATGTATGACTAGCTACTAAAAATTATTTAATTATTATTGCCCGTTTTGGTAACTTGTTTCGATACAGTTTAGCTCCTATTGGTGGCAGCGTGATGTTAAAAAGCCTAAAGGCTATCTCAATAATTGCTCTATCAAAGTGAATATTATCACATCTTGAAATCCGACTGGTCGTTCTTAAGATTAGTGCGTTCAAACAAAGAAACAAACTTTTCCGCTTTGTATATTTATATACAACACAGGAAATTAATTTATTGAATATTATTTTAAAATAATGATAGCTTAGCGGTAGTATGTACGACTTCGCGTCAAGGGTACGTGAATTCGAATCCAACCACTTACAATGAGCTTGAGCTTTCGGTGAAGGAAAACATCGTAAGGAAACTATACTATGGTGGTAGGGCTTTTCCTAATGCCCGCCTGGCTAGCAACCAGCTTCAAGTTAAAAATCTGCCTCTAAATACCAATAGGTGTGTTCCGGCAGTTGCACTTGAGAGCCAGCTTGGGCCGTATCGTCACTTAAGATCGGGTGAGATTATGGCCATAACGCTAAACCTTAACTATATAAAAAAAGATGTCAAGACATTTTTTTGTAACGCGAATGTATCTTGAATATTTAGTTAAATGAAATAATATGTAATGAAATATATATATATATATATGCGTCGATTAAATTTGTCTACAAGTATGATCACCTTTTTTTACAAATCATAACAAAAATAAAGCTCGTTAAAACTGACTAAACATGACTACAAATTTTTTGGCAGAATCAACTCTTTCATTATGTTTTATAAGTATTGAGATAATTCTTAATTGTATAAAATTAAATAGTGTATTATTGTATTTTCTTTTATATATGTCGCAGTCAACCATCTTAATTAACCGTTCAATTAACTGCCTACAACATACAGTACAATAAATTACTCGAACTCCTAACTTATAAAAAAAGGTCACGGTCGTCTCGCGCTGTTTGTTATCTCAAGTCCTACCTAACCTAACCCAGGAAACACCTCTACTACAGCGATCACCTCACCACAACATACTCCGCTTACAACTTATTTCTTTATAACCTATAATAATATTGCACTGTGCATAGAGTGTAAATAAATGTTATTTTTATTCTAGGGTGCTTCTATCGCTCCAGCCCCCGTCATGACCCCCGAACCTGCTATCGTCCCCGAGCCCGTGATTGTTGTTGAACAGCCTGAACCTGTCATCATCGTCGACGGTCCTTCCGTTGTCCCCGAGCCAGTAATCATCGTCGACGGTCCTTCCGTTGTCCCCGAGCCCGTTATTGTCGTTGATACCCCTTCTGTTGTTCCTGAACCCGTCGTCATCGGTACCCCCGTGCTCCCCAACCCTGTAGACTTAATCCACCCCGTCGGTGTTGTCAACCCCGTTGGTGCTGGTATTGAAGTTGTTGGACCCATCGTTTAAGACCTTGGAATTAAAATGACATTGATGTATGTAAGAAAATAAATTAATGAGAATAAAAGATAATCATGCTGTATTCATTTAACGATTTTCATAGTTAGGTATAAGGTTCTATAACATGCTGTAAAAGTTTTCAACGAAGGTATGTTTTTTTAAAACATATATGTTTATCGTTATGACCACAATCTCATCTGATGTTAAGTGAAGATGTAACCCAAAATAGTGGAAACGCTAAGCCTAGTGCAGTAACCGGCACTAAAGTCTAACTGTTGTAACATTTATATATACGTATTTGGTGGCATAATTTGAACATCAGAGTAGTAGCTAGTCAGGCGGGCATTAAAAAAACCATACCACCATGCTATGGCTTCATCACAATTTTCCCTCACTGATAGTTTAGTTTCATTGCAGGGATCCGAATCCATGTCCATCGACACAGTGTCCGTGCACACCACCATTCTCGCTTCATAATATGTTATTTTAGTCGACTTTTTATACCTTTTAAGTTTATCATCTGGCCGCAATATCAACTTGTCGATTTGAGCTAGGATTATAGTCTGCATATTTTTATTTCACGATGTTTTTCTTAACATTTATATATACAATACCGGCGGCTATTAGTGATAGTGTAACTTCTAAACAAGTTGATCGTTTAGTTTACTCATATGTGTATTCGTTTTATAGGTACATAACTATTTTAAAACTTTATATGCGATACTGTACTAGTTATAGCCAATAAAAAACACCTTCCTAGCCAATTACTATGTATATGGTATGTATGGTAAATTCTGTAATGATTTCGATGATATTTTATATATAGATTGAACTTTCAAAGTTTTGTAGAAAACCAAATAAAGTTCAGTAGACACAAGCGCGAATCCACCGTCGTGGGCACGATAGGAATGCCCACAGTCCTAATAATCTTGTGACGTCACAGTTTTCTGGTTTGTGTTTGCTCCACACCTTTCCCCACGCTTATTAATTTTTTCTCTAATATTATTAGTTTTGCAAACTATTTGTATGCACCTTTTTATGCTGTTATGTATTAGTTCGAAAAAAAAAAATTGCTCAAATGTTGCATGCAGCTTAAACTATTCGTGAGCATTTTGGGCCCATATCTATACTAATAATATGAAGAGAATTGTTTTGTATTTTTTTTGTAACGAATAAACTCAAGAATTACTGTACCGATTGCAAAAATTCTTTAATGATTAGAATACTACATTAACCCTGAGTAACATAGGCTATATATTCTTTTTAAATGAAAATGATTAAAAAAAAATTAACTCCATGCGAACAAACTCGCGGACAAAGCTAGTTATTTATAAACATATTCTTTGTAGGAATACACTATACCAATCAAGAGCAAGTTCACACGCCGACTCGTACTTGCCCGATTTTCCGGTGGCTGCGATCACAACCCTTTTTAAAGGCTGGCTCCGCACATGAGTCAACAATTAAAAAAATAAGATATATAAGTGTTTTTATTTTCGACACTAGATTCACCAGATACAAGATAAGAATGTTTACTTTGCAAAAGTCTCCGGTTACGATAATATAGATTGACGCTTCGACGTGGGAATGCACAGTTATCTTCTCACACGGGGAAAAATTCACGAGATAAAGTCATCAGAGAGGATTTTCTGTACCTAGGGATATCGATCACTCGGGTGACACATCGTAATCTTATAAATTCAATGTCAAATAAACGACCTTTACTTATTAATATAGTCCAAAGATCGACTTTTAGGAAGAATATGTCCAATGACCATGCTCTATAAAACTGCACACGACTTGTTAATTGCAAAATAAACCACAACCGCAATAAAATAGCCACCCGGTTTAAGTGTAGTTTTCTATCAGTGATTTCTTTTAATCAATTCAGTAGTTCTAAAGTTTATCTAAAATATATGCATAGATGTTGATATAATAATAATATATTGTTAAATAAATTGATCCATAATAATAGTAAAATAACTTATAATTTTTAATAAAATTCTGATAGTTATTTTTATAGTTAAGGCTTAGCGTTATAGCCATAATCTCACCTGATTTTAAGGGACAATACGCCCCAAGTTTGTAGACACGCTAAACCTGTAGAGGAACTGGCTCTCAAGTGCAACTGCCGGATCATTCCTATTGGTATTTGTCGGCGGATTTTCAGCTTGAGGGTGGTTGCTATCCAGGCAGGTATCAGAAAAAGCCCTACTACAACGCTATGGTTTTCTCATGATGTTTTCCTTTACCGAAAGCTCAAGCTCATTGTAGATGGTTGGACTCGAACTCACGTCCCTTGACGCGAAATCGTACACACTACCACCGAGCTATCATCACTTAATTTTGCTAACAAATTAAATGTTAGCTCCTTCTGATCTTGTGGTCGTAGGCTGTAGTCTAGTTAGCCTGTAGGAATTTCTGGCCCTGCTTAAGAGTGATATTTAATAATAAATTTTTTACTTTTCAGGCATTATTTAGGTTAATTAGTAATTACAGTTATAATTTGCTGTAAGTGCAACTTTTCCTCATCTCGTTTGAACCATGGTTGGATCAAAAAGTGCCCATACTTAACATAAAAAATATAATGATTTCTCAGGTTTACGCGAATATTATTCATTGAAACAAAACTAATTTAAGCGGATTTTATCGCGGTTATTTATTAAATTTTGATCCCGACGTTTCGAAAGCTTTTCAGCCTTCGTTCAGTGGTCGTGACCACGAAGGCTGAAAAGCTTTTGAAACGTCGGGATCAAAATTTAATAAATAACCACGATAATATCCGTTTAAATTAGTTTTGTTTCAATAAAAAAATATGTCTTTTTATTTATAATTTTAAATACTATTTTCCTGTTGTTCAAATAGAAACACTAAAACAGGTTATCGTATTATTGATAAAAAATGACTAAACGTTCTTCAAAATTTTCAACGACCAAATTCTCATGACGCTCGCACGTGCATTATATATAACGTCTTATCATTTTCTACGTACATACGATCGATAACTGCTATTAATGTTAAATACATTTACGTGTTTTCACAAAAGTAGGACATCATTGAAAATTGTTCCTTGTAAAACATGGAAGCGGTTTGACTCATGCGAATTGTTATCGACCGCAAGGTACGACATATAGTTTTTTATTGATAAAAATTGTGGCGTAATTTTTATTTTTGACAGGTTGACATGCCATGCCCACGGCGTATCTCGACAAGTGTTGATAGTACGTGATTTATAAATCGGTTAGATAGCGGACGTAGCCAGTCGCTGACGATAGTTCAAGGAACGACCATTGCCCTTTGCTGAATTGTAAGTACTTTTTTATTATTTTTAGACCCAAAGAACCTCTGTGTTTCCGTAAAAAAAGATAATAACAAATATCAAATAAATGAGTATTGACTTATAGATTGTTTTTTGGATTAATATCTTATCAAGGCGGCGTTAAAACTAGATTTATGGGTAGGTAATATCAGTACTTAAATGTTATATTGCGGGACTACTAAAACAATTACTTTTTATTGCCACAATTGTTAGTTTTGTCACGTCGATAGTATAGTTAAGGGATACTACGATAGTAGAAACGTGCAGTTTACAGTTTTATAAAAACATACTTCATTACAATGGGTATATAATATGGCATACATATCATTTGTAACAAAAATAAAAGTTTGATTATAAAGGACAATAAGACAAGTCAATGACAGATAATTAACACAAAACATATTATATTCTTAAGTTAAACTTATTTTCATGTTAAAACCTATAGCGATTGATATATTAAATTGTAAGGAATACTTTATTAAAGAGCAAGACATATTTGTACTTTAAATCGGTATCTTAAAAATATATTATCTGTACTTACAATAAATCTGTAGGAAAGTCGTATTTGTACATCAAAAATATATCCAAAAAAAAATCGCCATGATGTTAAAGGATAACAACCAACAGAACACATTTTCAACATTATTTTTAAAATTTACGTGTTTCTCTTTTTGTCTGTGCACGCATCACGTAAAATGTACAAAACCAATGTAGATACGTTTTATATGTAAACATTGTACGCAACTTGCAGTATTACTTAGTTTTTGTTTCATCGCAATCGGTTCACTCTATATAGCAAGCAAAAACAACGATTATAGGTGATACGAAGTTCACCGTATTAGCTAGTTTTTAAATATAGATAAATTTTAAATATACAATATTAAAACAGGGGCGTGTGAGATTTATCAGGTTAAAGGTAATGTCAAACATCCACTAAAAGTAAACCACGATGACACGTATTTTTTTTATTTCTATTATGACCTAACATTCTTTCTTCTTATCCACGTTACGTAAAGAGTACAATGACTTTTTTCAAGTATATAACTTTTTAGATTTCCTTACCTTTCATCTCAAAGGTAACAACATGCCTCCTCATTTAAAATGCAGCAGTGATTTCTATAGTAGGTAATATCAATTTTAGAAAGTATTTACGTCAACTTTTTCCATCAACTGCATGAAATCCAATCCGACTCTGTTGAATAAGTACACAAAGTCCAACTGATGTTAAAAGGTTATTTGAATATTGTAAATATTTAAAATATTAATTATGAAGAACCCTATTTTTAACCGTGGTATATTAACATCAGATGGCTACTCATGTTGACGGTGCCAATATTTATCGTAATAAAATATTCTGACGATTTTTCCTATTATTTAAACGATTTTGTGTTCAGATTAAATAAAATAGTTTTATAACCTTTTTCGGCTATATAGGTTCATTATAATATGTATAGACATTTTATTAATGCTGATGATGACATTATTGTTGTTGCAGCGTAGAAAGATACACATTTCAAAATGTCAGTCCCTACCATTACAATCAGCGAGCTCTCTAATGCTACCCAGGACAATACCATCAACCCAAGCCCGAAGAAGGTCTTAGAAGGGATTCTCAACGACTACATGGATCTGCAGTACGGAAAGGTAACACCGTATACAACTGGAAAGCAGGTCGTTCCCTCCGGAGCGACTATCGAAGACGTAGACAAAGCGATTGACGATGAAACGGTAGAGAAGAAATTCCAAGATATTTTTACTAAAATATCCGAAACGGAGAAGAGCGGAGATTTGACACCGCAGTCGCAGAATGACGGTACTTGGGATCCGAAGTTCACCCCAGTCTTAGTTTTTGTGAGACCTAATAAATAGATGTAATTTTTAGCTTACGAATCTAATTCTGTTTATTATGTTACTTTATCGATTATCTCTAATTATTTATAATTATGTTTTAAATAAAAACTGATTTATCAATAATGATTTTTTTTCTTTATTTCCCGCAACGTCTAGACACTAAGTATTCCATCATTAGCTACTTCGTTTGATAGATTTTACTGCGGTTTCATGAAGTTTTCCAAACGATGTTGTTGCTTTTTTATGGAATAGGGAGCAAACGAGAAATCGGGTCAGTAATTGTAAGTGATTACCGCTGCCCATGGACACCCACAATACCAGAGTAATCGCAGGTGTGTTGCTGGCTTTATGGTATGTGTAAGCTTTCTTCTTGAACCCCAAATGGTATCGGTCCGGAAGCACCGCAGACGCAAGTTGGTTTCACAAGATTGTCGTCGGGGAAAGAAATTCCTCGCGAAACGCACCGTCATGACTTGCCATTTATCCAGATGATGAGGATGGAATTTAAGTTTAAATTTAAGTGCTCCTGCCAAGAGATTACAATAGTATTCCATATGAGGTTGGACCTGAGCTTTGTAGAGTTTAAGCCAATAGTCCGACATGAAATACTGTCTTGCTCTACTGAGCACACCAAGCTTTTTGGAGGCCAACTTGGCCTTATTTTCCAAATGACCACAGAACTGAACGTCACTCGAAATGTCAACTCCAAGAATACCGATATTGGGTGAAGTAACTAAGAGAGCGAAAATGATGATGGATTAAGCTATCAGATTGCGATAGTCATGCACTTTTAGCCAGCTGCACTTTCTGCTTTAGTTTATAACTTAAGTTTGGCTAAGTGTTGAATATTTTCACATCTTTGAGCTTCTTCCGACCATTACCTTCTTGATGATCTGGATATTATCACTTATCCGTAATATAAATGATACAGCGATCATTGTTAATGTTCTGTCAAGATCACTGCTTCTATCACGAAAAGGCATTGCTTCACTCGAGTTGCTTGATGACCTTTAACACAGTAAGTCTGTTGATGAATAGATATTCTTTTTTTTATGTTGCGCAGCATAGTGACTGTACTGCATCTGGTGTTAAGCACAGTGTAATCCAGAATAGCGGTAACTGACAATGATTCAAAATTCAAAATCAGTCACCGTTGTCCTGCTGGCCTGCTTAGATACCTTTTCAAACCTCTTTTGAAGGACGCTATCTCATAGGACCTTATGTCATATCTTTGCCACTGTTGTAGAATTACATACATATATAAGCTGGAATATGTAGTTGTTGTAGCTACATAGTGGTATTCATATCGATAAAAACAAAACAGTTCATAATTTTTTGTACTTGGTGTGCTGTGAAAATGTTAAAACACTTTTGTACAAGTGTATTTCTTTTCTCAGTGATATTGACTTCTTGGAACAACGAGTGATGAACTGGTTCTACAGACCGTCATTCCGATAATGACTACTAATGAAATTTGTGACCCGTAATTTCCGTATTTTGTCGACTTACTTACATACTAAAAAATATATTAAACATCTTTGGTGCAATGTGTAGAAGAGTTGACAATTTATACAAGTGACGGGCTTGATTGGAACTAATATAGCCGCGAGTATTGTTTTCTAAACTCTGCTAATTTTAGTTTCTGTATTTTTACATAGATGGCATTACTAGTATTCGTGATAGATTCGTGTATTGAAAATAATATGAAAATTACGACTGATGACAGCAATATTGGGATAGATTTGAAGTTAATTTTTGTGTTTACATCAGAACTTGGTGTCTTACATTTTTTTTATTCAATTTCTAATGTTGTTGTCTCTTTTACCAATGTCAAGTATGACAAATACTTGTTTAAGAGTTTCATTGCCAAATGGTCAGTGTATTTTAGAAGTATAAAGGTTTCGGTGAAGGGAAAAAACATCGTGATGAAACCTTAGCTTGATGGTAGGGGCTTTTTCTAGTGCCCGCATGACTAACTAGCTAACCCTCTAATCTGCCACCAAATACCTATAAGTCTATTCTGATAGTTACTCTTGAGTGTCACAGGTTTAGCGTGTTCACAAGCTTGGGCCTCATTGTCAATTATCATTAGGTGAGATTGTAACCTAACCTTTTTTTTTTTTTTTACGTGGAGGAAAATCTTTTATAGACGATACCTCTCCAGCCTTGGGCTAGGCGAGAGACCTGTGGGGGACTCAACCGGATCAGACCGGAGATACCACTATGCCTAAAAAACTCCACGACGTTCCTTCAGTCACCTTCGGACCGGGGAGCAGGAACTGTTACCACACTACTTCTACTCCCCAGCAGGTGCTGGCCTCTGTGGAGACCCCAACCTGGGGACCCTCAAAGAGGGGTCGCGACAGTCAATAACGGGGGGAGGGGTGCTTCCCCTAACGAACCTTGAAGGCGATGCATCGAACGCAATGCGCTTGCCCCGGCCTGGCAGACCTACATGCGATCTTGGCGAAGGACCCGCCCTAGTCCAACGCCCGCAGGCAATCTCTATGGCGGCTGGAGGTCATCTCTGACCTGACGCTGCCTGGCTAACCTAACCTAACCTAACCATAACGCTAAGAATGATAAAAAAATTACGTATATTTTTCCGTTTATTTATTATCTTTCAGTGTAAACACAGCGAGGATATTTTATATGAAATGAATCATCAAAACATTCTTATCAATACTACGTGCTCATCTTATAATTTGCGATAAAATTAATTTACTATTCCTAGACAGAAATAAGCCGATGGAATTAGGAAGTTTTATAATACTTTATCAACGTTCATTTCTGTGAATTTCTTTTATAATGACCGTAAACTAAACGCGGTAGCTTTAGCCTTATCTTCAGAACATATATATAACAAAAGTCAGCAGTAACATTTACTGTAACATACTACGAGACGCCGCCGTTTCGAAAACAGGTATGTGATATTCATAAATGTAAATAGTAATTAGTTGTTTATTATTAAAGACCCAAAGCACATTACCAAATTGCCGGACAGTAATTTCAAGCACTATGTAAAACGGGTTATGATGTAAAAATGCTTAGTATAGGATCGATTAATATTTAAATAGTCGTGATTTCTGTAATTAAATCTCTCTGTGCATCCGCTAATAACTATTGTAAAGGCACACATTAAAACATTTTTTTTTAAAATGGACCTAGCTTCTAGATGACTGGGTTATTTTCTTGACCGGTGGTAGTTTAAATAAAGATACCGGCCTAAATTGAATAAAGATTTTTGATTTTATTAAGCTAAACTTATCTATTTTACAGGTAAAAAATGAAATTCTTAATTGTGGCTTTATTCGTCGTAGCAGCGAGTGCTGCTCCCCTAGAAGATGACGGTGGACCAGTTGAAGTGATTGTCAACGGTATCCCTGAAGGCGAGGCTCTAGAAATTGGTGATCTTCTCGACATTAAAGTCAAAGAACATATTAACGGAGAGCTTGCGTCGGCTACCAATGTTTTGCACCCTTTTACTGCTGTTGGTTTAGCTGAAGCTGCGGCCGCCGCTGCTGTTGCAGAAAATGACGCAGATATCATCACTATTCCTGAAGCTGTGGTGTTACCTGAACCAGTAGTTCTTCCTCCTCCTGTACTTCCTGAAGTCATTATCCCAGAGCCAGTCGTTTTGCCCTCACCCGAAGTTCCTGAAGTCATTATCCCAGAGCCAGTCGTTCTGCCCTCACCCGAAGTTCCTGAAGTCATTATCCCAGAGCCAGTCGTTCTCCCCTCCCCCGAAGTACCCGAAGTAATTATACCCAAACCAGTTGTTCTCCCCTCTCCGGAAGTGCCTGAAGTAATTATCCCGGAACCAGGCGTTCTCCCCTCTCCCGAAGTTCCCGAAGTAATTATTCCCGAACCAGTAGTTCTACCCTCTCCAATTGCCCCTGAAGTAGTCATTCCTGAGCCAGTGGTACTTCCTCCTCCTGTTGCCCCTGAAGTAGTCAACCCCGAACCGGTAGTCCTCCCTGAAGCTGTTCTTAACGGCGAGCTCTTCAATAATGGAGTTGTACAAGTAACACTTAACGCTCCCCAGGACGCAGGCGTCTTTTCTACACTCCAGTCTTGGTTCAGCATGGTTTTAAACTACTTCAGTGAGGATACCCAGACCAGTCATCAGATAGTATAAGTTAGGAAATCCGGATTAAGAATTGTATATTGCATGTAAATAAAAGATTTTATACGTTTTATGCCTGGTATATCATTTACGTGCGTATCTTTAATTAGAAGAAAATAATAACGAATAATCGATACTCATCTGTCCATATATTTCGCATAACGCAGTGTACGGTGGCGCTAAGGGTGATCCGCGGATACCGCACGATGACCTCGGGGGCGGTCACTGTATTTGCAGGCTCCCGCCGTGGGAGCTTGAAGCTGAGGTACTCGCTGCCGTGTTTAATTAGATGGTAGCCATGCTCGGTAGCGAGGGTGTCTTAGGTAATGTCGCAGAAGAAGGCTCCGGAGAGGATATGTGAAGCATACCCTCAGAGGATATCCTCTCCGCCGCAGATAGACAGGTGGAAGGAAGGGCCGAAACGAGCGCCTTCTTCCGCCGCCTTAAGCTTGTAAGAGAAGAACGAGTCGGTGGACCCGCCACCCATTGCACCAGTCCAGTCGTCTGTTAGGGCAGCTCCCCAAGCTGCCCAAAAGAGACTGGCTTAACATCAGGCCAGGTCGATCGTAGGGGTGACGCGGTGGTTGCTGGATCGCACCCGCGTCACCGCAGTTAGATGAAAGATGGCCGTGGGACTTTAGTTCCACGACTTATACTTTGTTTCCGCTAGCTAGCCGACAGACGAGTCCCACATATCCTTCTCAGCCGCCTTGGCCGAGTGCGAAAGCGTTAATGAGTTTTACCACGAGAAAATAGGTGTATTCAGTTTTAGTACATTTTATTTTATACCGTAGTTACTAACACATCATAACTTTAGATCTGTTGTCCATTTAAAATTTGCTTTTCGACCGAGAGCTGTGAAAAATCACAAGCAATTTTATTTGCAGAACGTGATTGATAAGATTTAAACGAGGAAAATAAACAACTCAAGTAAAAATTGCTTGCCGAGATTTCTCAGTGTAACTAACGCTAGATCATCGGTTAGCTCGGTACTGTTTAAACTAGCTGCAAATGTTATGAACAAACGGAAATTATGTCTACAGTTTAAAGTGGGTAGCCTATAAACTATTTAACTACTTACGAGGCAACTTGGTACGGAGATACCAACTAAAAAAACTAACATGAAATCAATATTAAATAGTGTAGATTTTTGTTCTACGATTATTCTGAAATAAATATTTTTATTAATTAGTAACTGATACCTCTCTAATTTATTAAAACTGATACTTCGTTCGCGTTATTTCCTACAATCACCCATGATAATAATATCTCTTCTTAGTGGAAATATCCTCAGAAAATTTAAGTCTATATGTCTGGTAGTTTTGAAGAAATCTGTGACAGAATCAATGAAATTTTTTATGCCAACACACGTTGGGTATGAAATTTAAAACTGTAAAACACGTATCTATATATTTTTATTAAGTATTCTTTTTGCCAAATTTGAAGTCGATAGGTGAAGATTATTTTCTCTGTATATAAAAATCGTTTCTTAATAAGCCTTTACGTTACCAAAGTGAATTAACTAGTCCAAACTTCATGTTTCTAGATCCAGTAGTTTCGGTTGCGGGTGAACCTACAGAAGTCACCCTTGTATAACCTTGTAGAATTATTTATTTATATATATATGGATGACAAACAGCTATAATGATAATATATACATAGTAAAGGAGACTGTGAACGAATTATAAGTCACAACGCATATAATATATGAATATGAATATAGAAGATATTAATGCAAGTACAATTTAGAACTTAGTACACTTTTGATACTAAATTACACATTTGAAAATGCATTCATCTTTACATTTTACTTAGATTTTGCTTACTATTTCACTTGAATTTTTCTCTTTACAACTTGCATTCATTTTATCATCACCCCTTTAAAACATATTAAGTTTTTAATGATACATACATAATCTATTTAATGCGTAAAATATATTAATGTTAAATATAAAACCTTTGTGAATGTGTCTGTAGGTGCTGTTCACTGGAATTACCAATCTAATTCTATAAGCTATTGTTAAGTAAGGCTCTTGTATATTATTTAATTTTACTAGTTTTAATTACGATAAATACATATATTAGATAAATTATTTCACTTTTAAGAATAACTCGACTAACACTTTTTAGTGCTTGAAACGAAAAGGACCCTCTGCTGTGAATTCGAAACCCATACAGAACTCATTTGTATGATCCACAAATAATTGTTTTGAGTCTAGGTGTTACTTTGTGTCCGCAGCTTGTATACCAATTTACATTTGACATTGGCATAATTGTGTATATAGGCACGTTCTATAATAGAAATACAATATAAAGGATAGAAGACAAAAAAAATTTTTTTGTAGTAAATATTATTTCTGATGGATTTTAATGGAACGTTGTCTGTTAGGTAAATAACTAAACATTTCAGATATGTCCTCATCTCTTCTTGTTATTAGAGTGCTAAATATAATGTGTCGAGGACTAGATATTTAGAACTGCGTTGTAAACTATACCTCATAACAAGGATGGTTTAAATTCAATCCTAGTAGTTGTCTTTTTAACTTTTAATATTAGTTGTGTTCATTTTTGATTACCTGTTTCATGATAAAAATAGCTTATGACATCTGTAAGAAATTCCGAGCAGGGGCAGTGGCCAGACGATACTGATTGCAATATGTTACGTATTGTATTTATTTAACATGTAGCTATTTAGACTAACGAGTCTACAATAACATATAATTAACAAAATAAAATTATATAGTTCATTGCTTTCCTTACAATACTAATTAAATGCTTATATAACAATTAAACTTTTCTATATACTATTACATTTATATAATATTACAGTTGCATTAATATACCCGTGTAGTCACGGGGGATTGCTAGGTCGATGTAATTGTATGCGTGTCAAATTTATTAAATTTGGTTACGTTTGATATAATGTTTAATCAAAAGTATTATGTATAATTATATGATTACAGAATAGTATAGTTTTAAAAATTAAAGCCGTATTAAATATCTTAAGAAGTTACACCTCCATCATCAAATCGTTAAGATGTATTTAATAAAAGAGCTTGGTTTAAAATATCTAGTTAAAACCAAAATCTACATATTCTTGTTACAGTTATTTAGCTATTTCGGATGAACTGAATTTTAAGGTTTACATCGCGAGCGTTGTCTCTACTAGCTCTAGGAGACATGAAATCCTGAACGGGATTTTGTAAAAAGACATTGGGACAATAGTGACGCTGATACAGAATTTTCTTTAATACTTGTAATAGTTACAAAAAGTTCTATAATTGTTTTACTGCATTTCTCTATTTCTAGCGCACCGTTTACAATTTAAAGTGGATTAGTTTTTGAATTGCTAAATAATAGATTCGCATAAGTAATGCGCATACAAAAATCGCAGTTTTTTTTGTTTCTAAAGTGATATTTCGTAATATGTATCACCTTTAGTCAATTATTTAGGCCTTTTGCTGTCGCTGTGTTTTGCAAAATATGTTAAAAGAGCAGGTTATTTTATACCCTTTAATGATTAATAGAAGTACCTACTAATGCTGCACTTTAGTTTGTAAAAGAAAACAAGTTACGAAAGAGGGAGTTGATTAATCACAAATCTTTTTATAAGAATTATTGCCCAAGACTTTAATTAGGCAGGATAGATCTGTGCGAGGAAAATGTTTACTCTTAATTTTCTTTCCACTTTTACCGCTTGTCTTTAGACAAGCCTGTGGATAAACGTATTTAAAGTCCTACTTCTCAAAGTGCCATTTGTGTATCCAGTCTAATGAAAAATAAAAACAGATGTTTTTCTTAATTTTAAGAAAAATAAAATGCTGTCCCGATGTAAAGAACAATGAACACAGTGTAAATGGTTGAAATGAATGAAAATGTAAATTAATAAAGGGTTGAATTAAAATGTAAATTATTTTTTATAGTTTATAGGTTTAGCGTTATGAACACAATCTCACATGATGTTAAGTGAAGATATGGTCCATGATGGTGAACACGCTAAACCTGTGGATGGACTGGTTCCTAAGTGCAACTGACGGAACACACCTATCAGTTTTTATAATAATGGACAGCAAATAGGCAGACAGCCCATCTGATGGTAAATGCTGCCTGCTGCCTGTACACAGCCGCAACACCATGGGGCATTCCAGCCAAATTGCTGACCTTGACGAAAAGGCTGACTCAAAAAAAATGCAATTGTTACAGAACGATATATATTGAACAGATGTCGATAGCTGAATCTACTGCATGATTAATGAGTTTAATTAACAGAACTAAAAACATGGGAAATTAATTTTATTACTTGGTAACACTGTTGCAATGTAGGTTGACACTCTTGTAAACAAGTTAGTGTGTGTTCACTTACTCGTGAAGATGGGCTTTAGAAACTCAATATATAATCATTGTTATTAAATTTTATTATACACAAGCTTTTGTTTGCGATTTCTCTCGTTAATAATTCGAATTTATGTCCACGTTACCTTCTTAATAGAAATCTTTTTTTTCGTTTTTTTTTTTTATAATCCTAGCTGACCAGGTGAACTTTGTATCAAATATAATCGTTGTTTTTAGTCTCGCTAAAATTCAAAAACGGTTCAAAAACAGATTTCTATTTTTATTTTGTACATTATTTACATTGTATGTACATATTTATATATTGATTAGCTATAATCAACCCTAATCAACCTACCAATTTCAATTCGTTAAGATCAATAGAACTGGGTATATCTGATATCGTGTCATTTATTTTGGTCATTGATTAAAACTTATTTATAACTACAGTGAATGAAATACCTTCTAATTATATGAAATTAAAATATACGTGGATTTAAACCCACGTTCCTTGACATGGCGTCCGTACACACTACCAACTGAGCTTATCTATCATCGCTTCATTATTTTTCATATTATGAGAATTAAAAAAAATCCGTTTTTTCTTTCATACTAATCTTATCCTGACACCAACTAACAATAAAAAGTTTAGAAACAAAAAAATAATCATTCAAATTGGTACAGTCGTTCGGAAGTTATGTACGTACATACATTTCGGCGATTTATATATATATATAGATATAGGATTAGCGTTATGGCCATAGTCTCGCCTGCTATTAAGTGACGATGTGGCCCGAGCTGATGAATACGCTATGTCTAGTGGAGCGGCTGGCTCTCATATGCAACTGTTGGAACACACCTATACGTATTTGGCGACAGATTATCAATTTGCGGCTTGTAGCCAGTCAGGCATTAGACAAAGCCCTATTAGGCTACACTTTCATAAAGAGTTTTCCTTTACCGAAAAGCTCAGACACATTGAAGAGATTGGAACTTACGTCTACTGACGCGGTTTCCATACATGCTACCACTGAGTTCATAATTACTTTTTCGATGCAAAAGATTTTTCAAGATTCAAACTTGTAGTCATTGATGCTAGATTTTTAAAGGAGTACGTCTACACCGCTATTATGCGGTCTGATCGAATGTCCGTGGTAAAGTTCGCGTGACACCGCAGCGGTGCGTGCGGCGAGCGCCATGATTCCACTGTGATTCTTAAAAACCTTTCCGGTTCCCGTTAGCCAATAATGCTCCTGGCCGCGTAACGACCGTTCAGACATTGACCACTGATTATGCTCGTTATTGAATGAGTGAAAATATAATACACTTCACTGTGTTCCATACAGTGCACTCCATACTAGTAATACCATTTTTTTAAAGTAAGTTTCTATTTAAATCCTCTAATACGGAGATTTACAATGACGTCACTTAGCTAATTATGTAGTGTTGTCGAAACTAAACATAAAATCCTAGCTTCATTTCAGAGTATAACTGTTTTAAAATATAGTCACAAGATTTCACCCAAACAAACATGGAAAGAGACGAACTTCTTAGCAGTGCATGGATTTACCGTAAGCGTGCAGGGTCCATCGTGTGGCAGAGAGGAAAACACCGAGCGCTGGTGCGACTAGTAACTAGGGTGTAGGTTTAAGGGGCCTCTTTCTTATGCGCATCAACTTTCACCTTTACTACCCGTGTTCTTGTTCTCTACCTATCTAGCCAAAACACATGTGTAGATTCAAAGAGTTCCCTTCGCATCAGCTCTTACCTTATAACATCTATTATTAAAAATGAAACTAAGGCGTAAACTCCATCTTAAATCTTTAGAAGCGATGATAGCTCAGTGGTAGTGTGTACGACTTCGCGTCAAGGGACGTGAGTTCGAATCCAAGCACCTACAATCAGCTTGAGCTTTCGGTGAAGGAAAACATCGTGAGGAAACCATAGCATGGTGGTAGGGCTTTTTCTAATAAAGTTGTAAACCTGCCGCCAAATACCAATAGGTGTGTTCTTTCAGCTGCACTTGAGAGCCAGTTATTCTACACGTTTAGCGTGTCTACCAACTTGGGCCGTATTGTCACTTAAGATCAGGTGAGATTATGGCCATAACGCTAAACGTTAAGTATAAAAAAAAAACTTGCTTGTCTCCTTTTTGAACTTAGGAATACCATCATATCTGTACAAGAAAATTGGTTGGGTAGGTAGTCAGAGATCATCTGAGCGACGAACTGCATCGAAACAGTTATTAACTCCACGTCACTGTACCGCTGCTTTCAGAGGCAGTTTTCGATACAACGCCAGTAAGTGTTGGAACAACATCCCACCACCAATAATATCTGCATCTACCTAAACTCAAGAGGTTTTTGTTAGTATCCCAAGCGAGTTTCGAAAACTATAATTTAGATGATTCTCGTCTCCTATATTATAATGTTGCTTTGTTTATCTATTTAATACTTATTATTATCTATTATATAATTTGAATATATGTTTCATGAATATATGTAATATACTGTAATTATTTTATTTTATTATTAATACTTAACTGGTACATATTTGAGTATATTCTTATATGTATATTATTTATATATATATGTATATTAACACATAAATAATATACATAAACATATAAGAATATACTCAGATATCTATATATATATATATATATATATATATATATATATATGTATGTATATATATGTAGATATAATTTCCTATCCGTGTTTAATATAATTTAAGAATAATTATTTGCATTTTATATTATTATTATTTTGTGTAAACTCACTCGGCCACAACCGAAAATCAGCGCTAGGTAGGCTATTATGGTGACTCAGCTTAGGCTGAGTTGTGCGCCTTTTACAGTGGCACTGCGGCGCACGGCGGATTATAACATTTTAATTATGTTTTATTTTTATATTATATTTCATAAATGCCGCGTGTTAATTTTAATGCATTTTTTACTTTAACCGTATAGCCTTGTGCCTACTAAATAAATTTATTTTCTTTCTTTCTTACATTCACTTAGTAGGAGCTTGCTAGCGCGGCTTTACAAGCACGTTTTAGTATAGAATTTACGGTAGTGCTAGACAGGCTAAGATCTTTTTAAAGTGTGCTCAGAAATTTCACTGATATACATCTTAGTCTACTTTCACGTGTAAGTTAAATTAAAGCTTGGACATTTAATCAGCGATCATCGAACAATCGGTAATTTTGAAGCGATGATAGCTCAGTGGTAATGTGTACGACTCTGCGTTAAGGGACGTGAGTTTGAATCCAATCACCTAAAATGGGCTTGAGCCTTCGGTGAAGGAAAACATCGTGAGGAAACCATAGCATGGTAGTAGGGCTTTTTCTGATGCCCGTCTGGCTAGCTACCATCCTCAAGCTGAAAATCTGCCCCCAAATACCAATAGGTGTGTTTCGGCAGTTGCAGTTGAGAGCCAGTTCCTCCAAAGGATTAGCGTGTCTACCAACTTGGGCCGTATCGTAGCGTAAAGATGTTATGCGGATATGAAATTTCTGATCTTTGATATAGGTTTAATCTGTTTCAATTTTGGATGTGAACGCAATTTTTTTAGAATTCCAATTACTTGTAAGAAATCCCTTAAAATGATTACACCTCTTATAGAGGAATATGGGAAACATTTTGATTGTATCCCAGGTTAATTTTTTATGGATTTATAAAATTTCTAATAAAATAAATTAATTCTGATTTAATATATATGTATTTTTAATTATAATATTCACTTTATCAAACAAATCGTATATCGCAATAAAAAGTTTCGTACAAAGTTTATCCCTATCTTTACCCATTTTCAATGAATCTTTCACGAGAAAAAGTAGCCTATCACAGTCTCCAGATTTCCTTCTATCTCTATATCAAAATTTATCATAATCGATGAAGCGGTTTAAGTGTGAAAGCGTAACAAACGAACGAAATCACTTTCGCATCTGTAAAATTAGTAACAATTAGGTACATTTAACATTTTCGGTGTTCGATAGAATTCCTATTAGAAATTATTCGAAACATTAGTATCTATGTTTCGGTTTCAGGTATTTCTATTTCGGTTATAGGAGGTCCATATTTTAGAGAATACATATTCATAAATTTCACAGTCTAAATATTGCACAAACTTTCATTGGAACATAACATGTTTCGTAGAAAAGTGATACGTAGTTAATGACGTGTTCAGAAGAGCTGAATATCCTTCAATCGACACTTCACAAATAAACCTCGTCTAACTACGGGCTTCAATCAGATCGCATCACTGTTGTGTATCACTTCACACGGTTGTGCGAATTTACATTTACACTGTTAACAATGATTTAGTCTTCAATTTTCTCACTATGCTTTTCTGCACCTACTTTAACTAAGTAATAATTTTACTGATGTAATTAGATAATTGTGAAAATACAGTTCTTGGTTTTACTAGAAATATACGTAGTATAAATCCATCTAATCGTTTTATGACCATCTAAATGTAAATGTTCCTCGAGTTACTTAATTTTATTTGCAAATAGTGGATCTTGATGAGCTTAAACTTTCGGCAAAGGAAAACATCGTGGTGAAACCATAGCAAGGTGGTAGGGCTATTTCAAATGCCTGACTAGCTACGAACCTCAAGTTGAAAATCTGCCGCTAAATACCTATAGGTGTGTTCTGGCAGTTACACTTGAGAGCCAGTCCCTATTGGCTTGGCATGTCCACCATCTTGGTCCGCATCGTCACAGGTGAAATTGTGACCATAACGCAAAACCCATAAACTATAAAATAAAAAAGATAAATGACAGCGTACAGTATATCATAGGATCGATAAAGTAATTGACTATTATCAGTCATTATGTGGCAAAACTGAACGCTTGAAAATCTTCGCGAGCGAAGAGCGCTTTATTATACTCTAATAAAAGATACCGAGTTACAAAACTCTATATTGTCTTTGATATACCAAAAATATTGGTTAATATATACAATTTAATTAATGATAATATATTTCTAAATAATAAAGGAACACGTAATGATTATACAATTATGGTTTGTTTGTATTTTTATTTATTTATATAAGATTTTTTAATAGTTTATATAGTATTAACTTTATGGCCACAATATCACATGATGTTAAGTGAGTAAGTAGCCTAAGCTGCTGAAAACGATAAGCCTATGGAGGAACTGACTCTCAAATGCAACTATCGGAACATACCTATAGGTATTTGTAGGTAGATTTTCAAGTTAAGGGTAGAAGGTAACCAAGAGGGCATTAAAAAACACCCTACCACCATGCTATAGATTTATCACGATGTTTTACTTCATCGAAAGCTCAGGCTCATTGCATGTGGATTTGAACTCACGTTCATTGACGCGGCGTTCATACAAAATACAAACGGAACTATAATCGCTGAAAAATGTTATAAAAAATATTAAAGATAAAAGATACAAGAAATTTAATTAATGAACATAAATTAAAACAATAAAAATTAAAACAATAAAGGAGTATAGAATGATTATATAATTATTGTTTGTTTGTAAATTTATTTACATAAATCAAACGCTAGAAGAAGTCTAACTAAATCCAACCGTGTTATAGTACGAAAGGACGATATAATATTTTCAGATTTAGTCCACGCAGTCTTTATTAAATAGAAGAAATTGAACGACAATTCATTCGATATGGTGCTACACTGTTTCTTGCATACTCTTTATTATCTAATTTCCATTTTTATTGGTAGTTCTGAATACATTTATTTTGAAAAGTCTTCCATATTTTAAAGTTTTCATTTTAATACAGGCGATATAATTTAAAAACAACCTGAAATAAGTATTTAAAGTCTGCTAGGTTAGAATATAGTAACTTCCTTTCCCGTAGATACATGTTAAAGTTATTTTTTACTCTTATGTTACCAACAAATTTATCTATCAAAAACAACGTCCATATTGTGTTAATAATATGTTAATATATTATTTTAATAATTATAGTCATTAATACAAACCTACGAACAAATCTACAAACCTAAGACAGGAGCTTTACGATATAAAATTATTTACAAAAAATTAAAAGCCATGCCGCCTCCTTGTTCCCTCGGCTCAGGACGTTGTCTTTACAGATTAAATTTTAATAATAAACTGGGATTGAGTATTCGGTGAAAATTACTCCATAATAAATATAAATACGGCTTGGTAGTAAGCCTCTTTTAGGGCGTCGTCTAACAAATTTAGAAATCTCAAGTAGTAAATTTGTCGATTAACATTTACTTGTATAATTCGCGAGTTCCACTTAAGGTCCAGTTAAAATAAAATATAGTTTGATAAATTTGCATAGTATTTAAAATTAATGCAGAATGGAGTGTGTGAAAAACATTAATAATGAAATTTCAAGAAAGTCTCTGTTAGTAAGTAGTTTTAAAGTTCACGCGGAAATATTATAAAATGTATCTGCTGAATACGAATAGTTCACAGAAATAGTAAATAAACTTGTATTAGAAGTCTCTGTGTTGTGAAATTGTGAGAACTACACAATAAAACATTTTAGTGTTCGTAAATAGAGTCCAGTGTGTCGTGTCATTTGTAGTGTCGTAGCGCGCGGCAGCGCGTAGCAGTGCCATGACGTAGCGCAACGCGACCTGTCCGCGATTGTACCCAGTGTAGCGCACTAAACTATCACCACGAAAACGTTCTCAACGTAGAGCTTTTCCTCTGACGCACATAGTACATATATCAGTGAAGAATGTTTAAAAAAATACACAACAATGTAATTTGTATAAATCTTTATTGGTAAAGTACAGTATTGTTTAAAAACAGTTTACTAGATCTGCATATTTACAGTTAATAGAATCCTTTTACTCCTATCCGACATCTCATTTGTTCGTTGATAGTTGAGTTCCAAGCACAAGGTGAAGAATCAATATTAACTTTTAAATTGACTTCGTGACCTAGAAAACGTCAGGATCGCGTTTACCACGTTAAACCGTTGACCGCATCACATCCGTGTTAACTTTTTACTTTCACGAAACGTACACGTCGCGAGGCGAATCGATAGGCTGTGCGGCCGCCGCGGCTGCAGGCAGCGGTACGACAATTATCGTGACTCTAACGCGAATTTAGGGCAACGAAACGCGGCGGCGCGGAGCGGTCGTGCGGTGGCAACCCCGCCCGGGACAGTCCTCGTCGCGCCCCGCGCCGGTTGCTCGTGTACCAGCCGCCGACGCCGCACCGAGCCGAGCCGAGCCGAGCTGAGGCGACGATGTGCGCGGTGCGCCCGCAGCGTGCGTCCCCACGCCGCCCTAACTCCGCTCGCTCGGACAACCTCAAATGATAACACTTTTGTATATACGCGAACGCAGGTGAGCATTGATAAGTGAAACTTTCAAGTTTTTCATGTGAAATTGATTGAACTTTAGTTGTGTCGTAAGATCCATAATTTTCCGGTAAGTTTTAATAACTAATAATTCATATTTTTTAATAGAAAAAAATAACTTCATAAGTTACAGCTTGTTATCTATTTTTTATAATTTGTATGTTGTTTCTATAACAAAGTAAAGAAGACTGACGTTCTTAAATGAATATGAGTTTACTTATCGTTTGATGTGAAGGTGAAATACATTTTTTTTAAATTATTAATCGTCTATCGTGACATCGGAAAGGTGAAAGGTTAGCTAATTAGTAACAAACTTCTCGCGTCTTGAGGCAAAGACGTTCACAAAGTTTGTAATAAAAAGTAATGTACCTTGTTTGATCGTAATCGGGCTGACCCGAAATATAACTAGAAGTAACCACGTAGCGGTTAGGTTGTGGATTTAATTTTTAATATATAAACATGCTAACAGACAATGCACATAAAACGGATAATTTATACATCGAATGAATGCGATGTATCAAAGTGGAATACGTAAACACTAATGAAATGTGCATTTATATAAAGATCGAAGATTTACACAGAGATAAATTTACTTTTACAATATCATGAGCAATGCGAGCTTGTGTTAGCTCCAACAAATTTTATGTTCTACGAAGCGTAATGGAATCCCGTGTCGGAAAGCACAAATACGCGTTTCCTTTTCGCGTTCGGATTCTTTGTCCAATTTCCTTGTGTGATCCGGGATCTGTCGGTTGAAAAATATCCTATTATTTATTTCTGAAAGAGCAAGGCAAAGTCACAACTCTGTGCCACGGGACAAGGATAGCATAATCCAAAAACAATCATGACCACTTAGGGCTAATTTTTTTTGGCAGCTGGAAATGTAGTAGTTGGTCACGAAACAGGTTAAATTAAAATATTGTTATTATAATAGGATTATAATAATTTTGTAACCCAGTCTCTACCTCTCTACCTCTCTGTTTGGTTGCTAGAGTTTGTCAGCAGGTTTAGGAACGCGATACGCCTAACCGTATGAATAAGGCGCGATGAACATCGCGATTCTGCAGGACAGCATGGTAAGTAGGGCTTTTTCTAATGCCCATCTGGCTAGCTACCACTCTCAAATTGAAAATCTGCCGCCAAGTACCATAAGGTGTGTTCCGGCAGCTGCACTTGAGAGCCAGTCTTTCCTATAAAGGCCGACAACGCGCCTGTGATTTTTCAGGTGTCGTAGGTCTGCATGGGCGGCGGTGATTATTTACCATCAGGTGACACGCTTGCTCGTTTGCCTCCTATTCCATAAAAAAAAATCAGATTTAGTAAATCCTCTTTCTAAACTATATAGTAATATTTTTATTTTTAAAAGCTTTTTATTAACTTCATCTGTATGTTTGTTTGTATGTTTGTAACCGACTCCTTTGGGCGCGATTTTGACCCACTTTAAACGGCCTACGGAAACTTCGAATACTAAAAAGAATTGTAATTCTACAAAACATATAATAGATTGAAATAGAAAACACGCTTTTTATAGAAAACTGAACTAAAAAAAATTGAAAATAAGTTTTAATAAATTTTAGTTAACAATACAGTTAAAAATTTCAATAAATATAATAATAATAGTGTAAATAAAAAAAAAAGCTGCTTTTAAGACTATCAAATGACAATCACTCTACTCATATCTGTCGATAAAACATTTATAACTATTGACACCATGCACCCCACGCTTTTTTTTAATAAATACCTTTTTTATTTATTTACAATATTATTAATTTATATCTATTGAAATTTTTAACACTATTCTTAATTTAAATTTATTAAAACTTATTTTTTTTTTTTAGTTCAGTTTTCTATAACAAGCGTGTTTTTTAGTTTTTTTTAAACTATTATTTATTTGATAATATTGTTGCATTAAGTTTTGTGCTACACCTAATGTATTGTGAGTGCGATGCGGTAGGACACAGTTAGTGAATTCTTGTATTAGGCTCTAAAACAAACCTAACTCTTTTTATTTTTTAATCATATTGTTGTATATATAAGACACTTAAATGATACCTAAGCAATATATGATATCTAAGCCATTTTCATCTGTGTTGTTATAGACTTAAAAAAAGTAGTGCTCTAAAATTTTAGGTTTATTATAATTAAAACACTTTATGCATAATAATATTATTACTATTAACATCATTATTGATACTATAAATTTTATAGTATAGTTCATGTTAAGTGACGATATAGCCCAAGATGTTGGACACGCTTAGTTAGTCTAATGAGTGGAATGGCCCTCAAGTACAATTGCCGGTACACAACTATAGGTATTTGGCGGCAAATTTTCAACTTGAGGATGGTAATTAGCCAGGAAGGGATTAGAAAAACGCCTATCACGATACTATGGGTTCATCACAATGTTTTACTTCACTGAAAGTTTAAGCTCGTCAAGATCCACTATTTGCAATTAAAATTAAGCATCTGGAGATACATTCCACATTCAACATCAGGGCTTCGAATTCACGTATATTGCGCGATATCTGTACATGCTGCCAACTGAGCGATCGCTTTTAAAGATATTGTTATAAATTACACTGATGAGAGGACCTTACTTTGAATAACGTATCAGGTTTTTTACTCTTTGTAATGTTATATATTTTTATTTCTTCACCTTCTAGTATAATACTTGTCCTAAATTTAATTTAATTGTCCCCGTGACAGTACCGGCCGGTATGATAATAGCGAACATTCAATTTGCTGATCTTTCTAACGGTCGCTGTTAGTTTTGGGTTGTACTGTATTTATAATCAGGAACAATGTCGTCACTTTACATTACAACTGGTAAAAATATAGTTTTATTTCTATCATTATTTTGTAACGATTTTAAAACATAGGAGTATAATTTCAGAGACTCAATTACGAAGTAGTATAAATAATACAAATAATTTTCGTAATAGTTATATTTATATCGCATACAATTTTTTGTTTTTCTTTATTTTAGCACAGGAACATGTTTAGGGTCGTCGAGGTGAAGCGATGAAAATCAATTTGTACTCGACTGGGTCACAACCATCAGGAACACGGTGTTAAGGTTGTCATAATCACTAGTCACTCAACTACCAGCTATAGAAATTATAATTATATTATACGAACTAGCTGTAATTATAATAAACTCGGTAAAGATTTTAATCTCGATCTTTTTCATACTCCAGTTAATGCGGCAAGACAAGGCGTCATCAAATCATTTTTTGACACTAGCGCTTGATATGTTAACCTTCACTGTGATTTATTCTTAGTATTATATATTACTATTATCCTTATAACTACTTCATCGCCTACTAGTAAATATCTCTAAGTTGCTTATTATATGTTGAATTGTGTGTTAACAGCTGTTGATAATATTAAAAATAAAAAATGACACTATATTGGCTTATCATGTTTCAGAGTTAGAGAATTCAATGGTTTCCCAGATTTGCTTTAAATGTTGGAGACTAATTATTTATGATTTATAATAAAACTATGTGTATTTGTTTGTTAAACACCTAATAAAAAGGAGGAATGTGATTATGAAATTAATATAAAAAAATCGTATTCATGAAGTTAAAATTTCGAAAGTAGGCAAGTGATAGATAGTAGTAGACATTACCCAAAAAAGGTATTTGAAGTTCATATATATAAATACATCCTGAGATAAATAATATAATTGCATTTGATAAATAAAACATTCTGTAACAATCGATAAAAAAAATATTGTTGATAAAATCAATATTAAAGCGAGCGGTCCCGCTGCTAAAAGTTTGTACTCTAAAAAACAATTTTTTTTAGTTATGTTATAAATCCGAAAATAATTAATCTTTAATAGAGTGATGTTATATTAAGTCACAAAATTATAATAATCTTTATTCATTTTTAAAAACGTGTCAGGATATCAATTACATTTAATATTATTCAAATTAATATTAAAGGCTAAGATCTATGTCTTCGTACTTTTAAAAAAGGCTCTAGATTAACTGACCATGAAATCACAGCTATTTCAATCAATAGTTTAAAAATAGCTTTAACTGAACCTATTATAACAACCTGGTAAGAACTACTTAGATACCTAATATGGTTTTAAATTGGTACAAAGAGTTGTCTTTAACTTAAGTTCTTTTGCAGTAAAAGTGTATAAGTTTACTGTTAAATCTTTAACTTCATTCAAATAACATCTTGAGTTACGTTCAAATTACGTTCAAGTTTGTAACATTTAATCTAAAGTTTGATACGAAACGGAAATGTTGAAAGTTTGTCTCAATTTGTCAAATTAGTCCTGTATAATTGTGTCAATACCATTTTCCCCATTATCTAAATTAATTAATTAGTTTACTTTTAGCTAACAAATTACATATATTATGAGCAGTATGCAATAAAAAGTAAGAACACAGCATAGATTAGGTCTCTAAAATATGTCAAAATTTGATTACCAATGGGAGTCCATGTTCAACACCCACGTTCAGCAAGTTTTACTTTGGCATATTTTTTCTTCGATCTTACGAATTCCGACGGTCCAACGGGCGATTACAGCTACAAGACTTTGTGACGAGTGCAGAAGTCCGAATTATAGGCTTCATTTATCATTATGTAAATGATCATGAAGTCTGAAAACGGATCTACCATTTCTGTATAATCGGTAAATTTTTACATTTAACGGGGTTTCTTGCTAGTTCTAGATGATTGGGATTGTTTTTCTGAGCCCGTGATAGTATTATGGCGATTACTTGTGCTTTCTTATGGTCTAAATTAGACAATGTATGTTGGATTGTAAGTTCAACAAAAATAAATGTGGCAATCAATATTAGTAAACCTACCATTGACTTCAGAGGTCGCGGAATCGATTCCCCCACACGACTAACTTTTGTGTGATGGATATCATTGTTAGTTGTTTATCGGTGTGCTTATTATCCATGCGAATGTAGTATGTCAATTATTCAGTTAATAATTCAAGCTTTGCTTAATTTCGAAATGAATGGGCGCTCGTGAAATTGTGTTCCATACAAGAACTACAATTGTATTTACTAATACAAATGAGATCATTAATGAAATCGAACCAGGTTTATATTATATAATTGTAATTAATTGAATCACATCTGTCCTAGAATGTCCAAATAATCCAATTGTATACAAATTACGCCTGAATAATATAACTGGCTTACCGATTTTATGAGACGTTTCCGTGTTTTCTTCTTCCCTTTATTTGGTAGCAATCTGTTTATACACAATTATTCAAATGACATTTAGAGTGGTACAATAGTTTGGTAATATTTACGGTTTAGAGAAAATTTTAACAACATGATATTTCTCTCGATTTTCTCGATGTTTGTTTGTCTGAACGCATTAATATTAGGAACCCCAAGTTGGGTTTCAAAATTATTTTTATATATAATACAGCAATAAATAAGGAAGCTCTATATTATTTAACATCGAGCTAGCACCAATAGGAGCAAAGCTGTATTAAAAATCTATACCAAAACGGATAATAATTTTTAGTTCTACACAAACGAAGTCACGGGCGCAGCTAGTTAAATATATAATTACAAAAATGACGTTGGTATAGAAACAATGCTGTGATTCTAATACATATGTACGCAATTTAAAATTTAACCATTGTGCTATGTGACAGCTGTTACTAAAATATCTCCACGGAGTTTTATATGACTTAGAACGTATTCATTTTATTTAAACCCTGATAGCTTTGGAACAAATAATTTTTTTTATCATGCATATTGCAATCTTCTGATATTTTTATTTATTTAGATTTTACTGTTTTCTATCCCCTATCTATTAACCAACCGTCTCATCAATTGACGTATCCCGAAATATCTCATTTTATATAATTCAACATCCAATTTACTAAAACCCAAGACGACATATTTGTAGTTATATTTAATGAATGTATGTTTTATGTACAACTCAAGCTTCTTAGTTTTTCGAATACACAGTACGGCAGAACTTTTTCAAAGACCATTCGACTATATTTATGTAGCAATAGGTATATACTATATTATTTAAGAGGAGGATCTCCTGATTCGTAAGGGTGTGAACACATTTTTCATGGATGTTTAAATATGTATAAATCGCCGCATCCGTCCCTGTAGACGGTTGGAGGTCAGCATCGGCTTATATTCGATACAATCTAAGATTTACCTACCATATTCCCTCCGGGGAACGAGTGATGCAGCACCGCGAGTAACAGACATGTGATTGGCAGCTATCTTATTGCCAATATTGTTTGGCTGTAAATAGAATGCTTATGTTTAAAACGATTTATTTTATTTTGCTTTCGACTCTTTCATGATGTAGACGCGATTTAGTAAATCTATTAATCTTAAGAAGAAGCGAGTAACATTTCTTTAAGTTATACATTTTTAAACATTTAATTATTTTTATATGCAATAAATCACATTTTATCTTGGTTTATTCGTTTTCATTATATTTAAAAACTATTATTTTATTATTTACATTTTGTTTACACTTACGTCACTGTATCTCTAAAAATGTGTATTATAAAAAATTATTAACTCCTTGAATCCCGAATAAAAATCAAAACAAACAACATATTGGTGTATTATAAAATATTTTTTAATCTGCTGACAAATGCCACGAGGTAGACGAAACACTGAGAATTTGTGAACTTAATTTAGTTGGTTTTTTGTTTGGGCGTTTATCCGTGACGCGGATCGCGGAGGCGCTACCGAAAGGGCAAAGGTTATCAGTGACGTATACTAGTGAAATCAAGTGAAACAGACCGTCCTCCTTAGCTTACTAAGCTTAGGCCGGGATAAAGGAAGGCTTTTTGTGATAAGGACCAGCGAATTATTATGCGGCTGACGTACGAATTTCATGAATTTTTGTAACAAATCGTCGAGTTTGTTTGTTATACCTACTATATGTTGTAGCGGAACTGTATTACATACAAATTGATGGTTTATGTTTAGAAATTTTCTTAATATAGTTAAACATTGTTTATAGTATACTATTATTATAACAATATACTATGTAGGTATTAGTAAAAGCACTTAATGTATTTTGTGTATTTATTTTTTATATAACGTATGTGTATGACAAATCATTTTTTTTTTATTCTTACTTTATGTTTCTTAATATACTATGTATTTTATTAAATCACCCATGTAATTTTTTTTAATATCATAATATAAACTCATTTATTACTCAGATAGAGTTATAAGATTTTTTTTGTCAATTGGCTTGATTAATACGGTTAAGAGTAATAATGTTTTAATTACATTTTTGTAATACACAAGTTATAAACTCATCTAATAACGTTATATTTCATATAATTGAAATGATTTAATATAATACGTAAGATTTGGTGTTTATGTGAAAATGGAATTAAAGTTTTAACACTCGGATGCAACCGGATAATCATTCGCTAGCCTTATTCTTAGCCATGAAGCGGACATACGCAACCAGATTTTAGACATTTCATTTGCCTCGCCCACGGCAGTAACTAAATTTAATTTAATTAAAATTCCGTCCGTGCCATTCTCGTGAAATAACGGCAACATGTACAACAGGTGACGTTCCAAATCATGTTATATTGCATAGGGTTCAGTTTTTGATTGGAACGATGTAGTTCGAATACTCTGTTGTTCGCAATGTTTGTATGTTTTCAGCGAATTTAAAATTACGGACGCGGGTGATATTAATCATGTACCTTTGCGTCTTATTTGTAAGTATATACCGAATGTCAGTTACACAAGATCATTCGTACACAATGACAAGAGTTCACAAAGGTAGGTAGCAGGAATAGCAGTGAATAGTGTGTGTTTATCCAGAATGTACCCTCAGAACCGCAATATATCAAGAGCAGACATTTGATAATTAAACTGGGATTAGAGCAGTAGAGTATGAAATATTGCATCAGTATTTTAAAGTTTTAGGAGAACTTAAATAAAAATAGGCTTGCCTGGTAGGTAACAGCGCTTGTAAATAAGCTAAATAGATATAGGCGGTCTAGAAGTGAAAGTTAACAGTTCCAG
This sequence comes from Actias luna, assembly GCA_039707435.1. Classification (NCBI taxonomy): domain Eukaryota; kingdom Metazoa; phylum Arthropoda; class Insecta; order Lepidoptera; family Saturniidae; genus Actias; species Actias luna. The sequence continues at coordinate 5,052,636 of JAZHAC010000006.1, read as the reverse complement.
CAATAGGTTGGGTCCCAACAGGAAGACAGCATCGTATGCTATATAGGTATCATTATAGTGTAGATGATTGGCAACACACAGTTTTTATAAAGTTAAAAAAACAGTTAACCTGATACTAGAAATGGGGATATTTAGAACTCCTATATGTGGTACAAGAAAATATGGTGACATTCATTCTTGCAGAACGTTTAATTAAATCACAAATCTTCTCATTTACTTTATGTTAAACAGAGAAAAGTGTTAGAAAAATAATCTAAATATCGGCGTCAAAATACCAAATTCAATAACACTTGGTTCGTTGTTCTAATATCAAACAGGAAGTTGTCTTATTGAAGTCGATATTCAGCTTTGTACTGCTTTCACTTTCGTCGTTTTAAATAAGGAATTCGATCATTACTCGGTTTTCAATACGCAAGACGGTCGTGACAGACTATATAACAAAATCTTATGACAATTCGTACAGAAAATACCACAAGATTACGATGTTAGATCTAATTATATTCCTATCTATAAAACCTCTAAACCCATAACCAAACTCATATCCATAAAATCTACAAAATCTAACCTATTTCATAAAAAAATATGTTAGGTCTTTACGAAAACCCAAGCATGAGATTTTAATTTAAATGATGTTTGTATACGTTTCAAGGGTTCATAAATATTTTTATCATTTATATAATAACTAAATTACGATAATGCTAGTCTAAGTGATAAAAATAATTAGATTACATGATAATTACTGATATTCGGGTACTTGATGACGTTGAATTGATGAAAGTTGATTTCGATAATACACTGCAAACTCAAGTGTTTTACTTTTAAACACATAAAATGTTTTAAATCTTGTAGTCACTTTTTAAACATTTTATGGTGTTTTATGTAATGGAAACGTTTTAAGCGTTTAATTTTAATGCACCAAAGTGTTTTTATTAAAGCACTTGAAGTGTGTTCTGATCTAAAACATTTTAAGCGTTTTATAAATTTTTGATTAATACATAAAAAAATAAAAATCATTAAATTATTTTTTTAGAATTATTTATTTATTTATTTTAAGTTTTAATTTATAAATGAATAGAAATTACATAAAATTATAATGAATATTCTTAGGGAAATTTCTCTTGTACATGCAAATTACATTTTATTATTTATTATAATAAAATGTAAATAATAAACTATTGAAGGCTTTTTTTTAAAGTATCTGTTGTTTTATACTTTTAATAAAAAATAATCTTTAATTAAATTAAATGATAACAGAAAGAGAAAACATTTAAACAAAAAACATTTCAGATTCTCACATTACAAATCCAAATCTTTTTTTTTTCTATTAAAACTTATTTGTTTTTCTTATAGTAACTATTTTATAGTATTCGTGTATCTATTAACGATCTGAGTCTTACATTAATAACATAAAAAAAAAAAAAAAAAATTTCAATAAATTAAAATGCTTGGTAACTATCAAAGTAAAAATTAAGTCCAATACATTACTTATTTATTTTATTTTTCTTTTTCTTCTCGTTTTCGAATGAACTTCAACAAAACTTGATTTTTTTTAATCAGTGTTCCCAATACTTGGCTGTCGATGTACTCTAACATATTTAAGTATTGTTTAGGAAATACCGTGTCCCAAACATAATAAGCTGCTAATGAAGTAGCTACCACCTTTGGTACTGTAGGACTCGAAATTTGAACTCTGACATTGGTATCAGCCACAATAAAAGCAGCGCTGATTTATTTATTATCAGAGTATATAATAGCTCGAGGAGACTCGTTCTCTTCAGTCACAAGACAATCAGTAGATGAACGTGTCTGTAATAAAATAAGTTTTTATTAAGATAAAAGACCCAGTTGTTGATATTAGCCTAGTTATTGAAACTTAAAAAAAAATTTAATAAAAAAAAATCAACTCTATTAAATTAATAAATATATTTTTTAAATCATAAATTTTAAAATATTTGATTTTTTAAGAACATTTTATTTTTTTAATTAGAATAAAATTGCAAGTGTCAAACCACTAGGCCAGTGTCAATAACTGGGTGCTTTAATATTTACATTCATAATATTTATTTGTTTAAATACATATTAAAGGCACAATAAAAAATGATCTAGCTTTTTAAAGTTTTAGTTTCTATACAACTTGAGTATTAATTAATAAATGCACTTTATAATAATAGAAAATATAATAAACCTTACTGGTTTGAAAGTAAACAAAGGCTTGACTTCTTTCTTTAATTTTCTGGTCACAGCATCATTTAGTTTGATTAAAAGGTCAATTTCAAAACCTCAGATCTAGAAAATTTAATTCATTTATTACAAATAATTTTAATAAATAATCATAAGTACTGAGAGAAAAAAAAATTTTTTTTATAAAGAAAATATATTTGGCTAAAGAGATTTATGGTTAATAAATTCTTATCAACAGAAATTCGTCAGCTGTTTTCAAAATCAAAATACATTTCAAATTAAAATATTTCAATAGGAAAATTTCTCAAGTGAAAAAAATATAATATCTATAAAAAAGCATGTTCTTCCTTAATCTAATAAATATTTATTATCTGTAGAATTATTTAAAATATACCTTTCATTTGATATTTCCACTTTAGACATTTTCAGGACATGATTGATATTTGTATCTGCATTTCGTTTTTTTCCTTGTTTTTTTAATGTGGTTCTGTGATTTCTTATCCAGGTACTTAATTGACTCCTCACTATATCCTTTAATAAGAAAAAGTTTTTATTTTAACTGTAAGTCTAGTAAATGTACTATTATTTTTATTAGATTATTGTAATTGAATTATTTACTAATAAAAAAAAATACTTACATAACCTTTCGGACCACCTTTTAGCAATGGATAAGCTGATACAATGGTGCTAGCAAGATTCTGGTAGTCAATTTTCATCGACTGTCCATCAGTTATTTCCCATAAAAACGATCCCCAATGATAAATCAAATCTTTTTGTGATGCTAGAACTCCCAAATCTTCAATTTTTGTTTCAAATCATAAGTTAAAGAAGGTAAAATTGCTGGCATCTTGATAGAACCTGGTCCAGTTTTAACTATACTTATATATTTTTTTGACTGATCAATTTTTTTTTTCGTCAACATTAACTTCAATATCTAGCGGGATTTGAGACTAAAAAAAATAAAGTTAAATAAATAAATAACAGTTAGAAGCAATCAATAAATTACATATTAATTTTAATTGATGATGACAATCATTAAGTTTGATTAACTTAATAATTAACTCAATTTACTAACCTTAGAAACTTCTTCATCTGATGCATCATCATTTGGATTTTCAATTAATTTTTCTGATCCTAAATCATTCAGCGGTTTTGTATATAGAATTTTATAGGGAAAACTTCCATCATTTCCTTCTAAAACATCAGGTGCAGATTCAGGTGTTGGCAGTAAAAGAATATTCAACTTGTCTCTATCTTCAATAATGTCATCATCTTCCACGTCGATCCACACATCTTCATCATTATCTTTTTTTGTACAACAATAACTTTATTTTCAATAAACTTTCTTAAACACGTATCGCGTTTACAAATGTCACGAATTGTTTCTCGTATCATGACAACGTCAGAGACACTTGGATCACATTAAAACTTCACACATTTTGAACGCCCTTGCAAAGAACAAAAGACTTTTTTGTCCATTTTTGTAATTTTTATTAATAAAGAAATTACTTTACGAATATATACTCTAACGTATTCTATTTTTTAAATTAATTATTAGTAACAATAAATTTTCATTTGTTATTAACACGATAAGGGTTAAACTTATTATGGAATGCAGCTTAAAAGCGGGAAAACAAAATAAGAATGACGTACGTGCGTGTGTGTGTAACAAGCGCCAGACTGAGAAGCAGCGTATAATGTGTAGAGATGTACACATAAACCGTTTTTTTTTTTCTAGAAACGTTTTATTTGCTAATACCTGATTAGTTTTAAAACGTTAGAACGTATACTAAACGTTTCACAAATTAAAAATGTTTTATTATAAAACAGTTTAAAGTATATTTATTGGTAAAACAGATAAAGAGTTTTAAAACAAAATGCTAAAATGTTTAACATAATTTTATTAATCACTTAAAACGTTTTAAAACAAAACTTTTAGTTTAAAAAAACACCTCAGTGTTTTGCTTTAAAACATTAAATAAAACACTTGAGTTTGCAGTGTACTTAATAGATAAAGAACATTTATTATTTTTGTTTAAAATACCTTTTTTATATACTTCATAGGTTTACCGTTTAGTCACACTGTCACATGCTGTCATGTGATAATGTGGCCCAAGATGGTGGACACGCTAAGCCTAGTGAAAGAATCGGCTCTCAAGTGCAACTGCTGGAACATAACTATAGGGATTATAGGAAGTTATTTTTTTTTTGCTGCCAACCGTCGTATCTTTATAGTTTGTAGGTTTAGCGTTATGTCCACAATCTCATCTGCGTCCCAAGACTGTGGACTAGCTAAGCCTCCTAGAAGGACTGGCTCTCATATGCAACTGCCGGGACACGTCTATAGGTATTTGGCAGCTGATTTTCAAATTGAGAGTGATAGCTAGTCAACCGGGCATTAGAAAAAACAACAACCATGGTTTTATCACGATGTTTTCCTTTACCGAAAGCTCAGGCTCATTGCAAGCATTCGAAGTCACGGCATCATCGGTTCACAATGGCGAAACTTGATGATACGTAGTCTCATGGTAACACAACGCAATCCGAAAAATTGGCGACTATTAAGAATGGTAATCCTTTGGCAGGCGTCGCTGCTGTGCTGACTTGCAAAACTCTATACTACTGCTACTGCTAGCCAAATGTAATTCCTGAAATAAATCAAATTAAAAGAGTCACTGTGAAGAGTTTATTAGTCAGGTACAGTTCCATGCTAAGCCTGATTGTTTGATATTCTGTATATGATTATTGCATATAACACGATGTTATTTATTAAATGTTTAACTTTATATTAACTCTATGTAAACTGTTTATTCATTGCTGTTTAACGTAATGGCGTATTGAAAAATGGTTCACTAACGACCGGTCTAATGTTCCATTAAAACCATCGCCTTTATTTATTAAGGAGGAAAGTTTTATTTATTTAGCGGGGAAGATAAACGTTCGTTGTTTCGAACTTTTAGCGCAATGCATAAAGTTGTGCACTGTTCGCAGGTAAGTTTGCATTGCGAACCCATGCCAAGTATTACAAACGCCTTGGAGTTACGTAGGTTTGTGGAAATAGAAATTATTAATAGGTATTGCATTTTATAATAGGTAATGTAAATTGTGGTGTATAAATTCCAGCGGGATTATAATTGGGTCAATGATTGTAGTATGTAGAAACTAATTATTTCTGTAACAAATATGAAGGAAACTCGACTACTTTGTTTTCACCGCAAACCAGTAAATTAGAAATTAAATTTGGTATAGATATAGATTTGATCTTTTAGAAGGGCAATTTTCGCGGAAATTACGTTTAAACGGCTGAAATACGTGATGAACGTTTGTATAGAATAGTCCTCCATATACAAATTAAAGAAACAATGCCCTACGTTTTTGAAAAATCATATTTCAATGAGTCATTGTGGTACAATAGAGGGCATTTTTGATATTTTTAATTATTCGGATTTGTGCGAACGTGGTTCCAGGCACAGCTAATATAATGGATGTATGTTCAAGATGAATAAATCTTATAGCGTACTGAATAACGTGCCTCATTCATTACTTTTTGTATTTATTAATTAGTTTTATTTATGTGTACTTGATTTCATAAACACAATTAACAAAATGCTTCACGTTTCGATCGGACTCTTATATTTACAAAATGTTAAAAGACGCAGTCGGGATCTATTCCATATTATTTGTATTAAACATATTTTCTCCAACTCTGCCTATATTGTGACAGACTAGCAGATTTTGCTACAGTCAAATGTTACATTAAAAATTCGCTCTAATTTTCTATATCTAAAATATATTTAATAATTTATGCCCGTTTTATAACTTTTTTCAATATAGTTTTGCGCCTATTAGTAGTAGCGTGACGTTAAATAGCCTAAAGCCTTCTATATAGGTAGATATAGATCAAAAACAAAACTATTTTTTTGAAACCCAACTGCAAACGAGCAAACAAACTTTTCCGCTGTATAATAACTTATAGAGAAATTATCTTACTTGCTACTCGACAACCAGGCTAGAACTTTGTGTTAAGTGCTGGTACTTATTAACACGATGATTTTTTTTAACAAGATAGCTTATTTAATATTTGTTAGCTGAATCACAGGAAGGATATTTGAAAAAAATAAAGTTAGAGTCAATTGGTTTTAATTTTTACACCATGTTTTCATTATTGTTCATGTCATTATCCTTCTGGTTTTTTGTTTATTGCCCTCATTCAAAAATCTACAGTCTTTAACTTTAATTTATATTAATTGTTTCTACAGTGTTAATATAAACAAAATCAATTTCATTTCATATAAGCGATAACACCGAACACGTATAAGTAGCTTTGGTCATTACAAAAGTACTAATTAAGCAAAGCGAAGTTTCGACCGGGGTTTTGCTAATTTGAATTACATTCGGCTTTAGCTACCAAAGCATCGCTTGTCTTTAGAGTTAACGTGCTAATTGCTTTGCCAATATCGCGCAACACTAAACAGGCATTCGCCGAAATAGGGTTGGTAAAATTATGTGTAAAATCTTTTTATTTAAGTTTCTACAAATGTGTATAATATTCACTTTAAACTTATATCAACCAATCACTGGACGCAAACATTTTGCATGGGTATTAGCATGTTTCAATTATCATCAAAATTTATCTGGTATACATATTTAGCCTCTATATCGATAACAAACTAAATATCAATTGCAATTTAAAGATTATTATAGAGATTCGACTGTGTTATAAGCTTTTATGGTATTTTTTATTTTTATTTTTTATTGGACGTATGACGTTAGCCTTAGGGTAGGTAGGTACAGCTTCACCGAGCATTGTTTTTTTATTTATATTTTATAGTATAGCTCTGTATAGTATAGTATAGTATAGTAGATTCTATTTGTATAAAGTTTTTGATCGCGGTTAATAATTCGGATAATTACGAATCGTTACAACTGACAGCTGGGTAATCGAAACTACACGGGTATAATGTTATAGATTATTATGCAGTATAATAGAAAACCGTGTGGCAACCCTAGGATTAAATAGCTTTCCTGTAATAATATTTGTCTGTTGACGTAAAACGCTTGAATACGGCAAAAACCGGAAATGACATCGACCACAGCCGCCCCGCTGCGGAGGCCTATTTCCATTAGTAATTATGTTTTTACTTAGACGAAATACGATCCTTCTGTGGATTTAATCGTAAAACTTTAACTTGCTTTATTTGAAATGTTTATAACATGATTCAGGTATTGTTTTTGTTTAATTATACCCGTATAACAATGCTACTAGTATTTAATATAGTTTAAAATAAATAAATCAAATCAAGTAGACAACGATTATTTTTTACAAATATATATTGTAACGGAATAAACGAAAAACGTACCAATATTTTTTAAATATTTTCTATTGTATCTTAATTCAAGTGAAAAACAATAAGTTCAAATTAGTTATGTACTGAAAATTCAAGAAGCAGTGCGTTTGTAAAATGATATAGTGTGAAGGTTTCAAATATTTGGATTAGAAATTATAAATATGTCAATTTAATATTGATATGATAATTAAATGAAATACCTACTGAAGTTATTACTAAGTTTTATTATAGCGCAATATTTATCTGTTTTTTACTTCAATACGAAGTACTTCAACAGATGCGAATGCACGAGAGAGCCTCCCACAGGATATGCTTAACGATGATCATTAACTTCTCCAAATCTATGTGTATAGGTATAAAATGCTTCTGTAAATATATTTCATACAAAATTTCCTGTATAACTTTGACTTTCCTACCGAATAAATATACAAAATATTCAAAATCAAGACCCAACATTTTTTTCAAAACTCTAACTTCATTATAGATTGCAATACTTATTTTCTCATTCCCCGACTACTTATAAAAACAGACGTATAACACTTTATATACATACCTTATTATATCGCTTATTCTTACTTATTCTAGTAAGTATTACGCTAAACTGAATCGATAATGAACGCAAACTTTCTTAATAGAGTTAAATTTCAATGACTTAATAGACCTAGTGAAAATGTTATGAAGATAAATATATATATATTTAAATAAAAATTAGATGTCACAGTGCTCGAACACGCTCAGCTAATTTTAATGAAATTTTGTAGGTGTGTATTGTAAATTGTAACTTAAAAGATATATGGTAGTTTTTACCCCCATAAGTGACCTTATGTCTGAACGCGACTGGTGGCGGTGTGGTTGAGTTATTGATTACTGGATAGAGTAGAACAAGGTCTACCATGTCAGCTGGTATGCATATAACATATATTTTTGCTAAACATAGCGTATTTTACCTATTAATACAACACATACTGTTTCAGTATTCGAAGTCACATAATTATATAACACATAAGTATTAATTATTCTAATTGAAAAAAATACAAAGTGTGGTGCATAATATACCAAGGATTTATAGTAAGAAATATCGTTTATGAAAAGAGATGATTGCAATGTGGTGATCGGTGCTGATTGATCCTTGAACTGATTTATTTGTATTCCTACACTTGAGTTACTTTACTTCACTACCATCGTAAAACATTGAGTCGGCTAGAGACTATTACTGTCATTTTTAAGTGATAAGATTTAGACATTTTGGTTAGATGAAACTATCTTCAACAAAATTGTGACTCTCTTGGAGAAGCCCTCTTGGGCGTTTATGTGGCAACTAATATGTCATGTTCCGAATGATAATTTAAAATTCACTTCACTTATACTCTTCAGCTACACTACATCACGGAAAATATCGTCTATATTACACAATACAGGGATAAATAACTAGGTATATGAATAAAAATACTAATAAAACTCCTTCACACTCACTTTGCCACAGGTGATCGCTAAAGTCACAGATTATGTGTCAACTGCGCGCGGGCGCGATAATTTTTTCTCAGCGCACTCATGTCACGTTATTATGGCGTGATCAAGGGAATAAATTGGCTCAGATTTTCGATTAGGTTATACGAAGTTTCAATTTTTTTTCTACTAGTAATTCAATGTCATATTTGTTCTCATATTATTACTAAGTCGGTAGTTATTTGAATTAGTATTACGTACTCATTATAGTTTATATTATGCAAAATTAGACAAAACAAGTTTTAACTATTTTAAATGGTTGTATTACTATTCCAGTAGAAAGTATAATGAACCCTTTCAGAAAATTTCGTGATCTACAATTCTTAATCTAAATAAAAACCGGCCTAAAAATAAAAGACGTAATAAGAGTGATTTAAAAGATTTTCCTCGTTGTTCACAAGCTTAGGAAATAAAACTCAATAAAAGTTCAAATCGAAATTGAGTTACAAATAATAAAAAAACCGACAACAAAAGTGAACAATTGAAATTTGCTTTATTGTATTAATTTTCGTTGGTTTTGTTAAAACCCTCTTTCTTTAAAAACCTTTTTTTTATTTATATTTTAAGAACAACAGATTCCATGTCAGCGATTAAAAAATTAAAGGCTATGTGACAAGACAAGAGAATTTAGCAAATCTATTATTTTAATTTATAATTTACTGACCAAATTACGAACCTCAGATAAATACACTTTTAATATTAAATAAAAGAAACGCATAGATTAAAATAAACGGCATGCAGTCTTCAGTCATTGTAAATGACAAGTCTAATTTAGGGATGTCATATTTTCAAAAAATAATTATTCATTTCGAATTATATAGTAATTACATGTCAAATACATAAATCCTGAGGTAATGACATAATTAAAATAGCATATATTGGTTGTTTGTTTGGGTATCGCTCGAAATCCTTACCGTCGATCATACATGGTGAGTTATTGTTGAAATGTCCGCAAGGTCCATTTATCATTTTTAAATTATTATTGCATATAATTTTTGAACAACTATTAAGCCCGGGATTTCATCTGAAATGAGAGGAATTTTTTAGCTAGCCATGGATTGCCCTTGCGGGTGCCGAGTACATCGTGTGGCAGGGAGGGAAACTCCAAACAGTTCCCGAGACTTGCGATATGGGTGTAGGTTTAAGGGGACCGTTTTTCGACACGCGTCAACACTTACCTTCACTACTCGTGTTTCTCTCCCTGGCCAGTCAAATTTGGTAGGAACCTGCTCGTGCAGCTTAAGAGATACTCTCTAGCTTAGTAGGTTATATAGATTTTGGTGGTATACCTCTCGCTCACACTTCGACCGCGTATAAAATAACTGCGTAGCCATTCCTGTTCAAGTTATTTAGTAGCTCGTAGTACTTACTTTATATCTATTTTATAGTGTAATCTTTTCCTCACCGTATAGTGAGCTCAATCAATAGAATCAATTTCTTCTGGCCATATTTTATCAACAAACCACAATTAAACGTGCACATGTTGAAGACTACATTTTTACCTTTCACCAGGGTACATACAACAAAATCTACTTTTATTAGCAAATTGTGAGGTGGTTGTCCAGGCAGTGCCAGTTAATTTAAACATTCTATGAAATAGTTCAGTACGTCATTTTGGTAGATAATTGTATCGACTGATTTCAAGAATAATAACTGACCTCCAAGAAAATTCTGAATATGTAATCGCATTGAGATCGACAATATGATTTTTCTCCGCCACCATTACTAGTACTTTCTGAATTGTAGCGATTATTTACCATATCATGAAATTGTTTTTTTCAAAATTTGTATATTGTATACGGTGCGCCGAACGACGTCGCATGGATACAGTTGTTTTATTTTTTAATATTGGCCAAGAAATGGTAAGAATAACTTCCCATCTCATAAACTATTAAGTTAAAACAACAAAAAAAATATTAGATAAATTTTTCCATCCGTTCACATGTGATGCGATGACCAAGGGAATAGAGATTAATTTTTACATATATAGATATTACGTCCTTGAAAGTTTTTTTAACGTTAGTAAATGATCCTAAAGGCTTTTTGTTATTTTTATTAATACTATTTAATTTAATTTTTATTTCTACATAACTTAGCTTCCTACACACATTTGTAATTTTTTTACTAAAAGATGCATTCAAACAAATACATATTATAAATACGAAAGTAACTTAGTTTGTTATAGAATTTCGGTTTACCTATAGAATAGTTGAACCACGGAGAAGGACACAGGTTATTCATCGTTGAAAACATAAAATTCGATGAGATTAAATTTTATAGAAAAAATCCATCTTTCTCTATACTTATAGAAAATCTTATTTGTGCTTTTGGTAAGAAATACGTGTTCTGCTTTTTTTTTAATTAGTCCCTTAAAGTTGTAAATTAGGCTAGGATTTTAATTATTCGAACTCTCAGGAATGTAATCCGTAACAAAGCACATATTTCTTCGTTTTTAACTTAACTGCAAAAGTATTTATCGTTTGTTTTATCGAACTTATTTTTTGCTTCAGTCATCATTCAGTAATCATTTTATCCTTGCTAATTTATAAAGCCGAAATGGAATTTGTTTGTTTGTTACGCTTTCGCCCCTAAACCGCAGAATCGATTATAATGAATTTTGGTATAGGGATAGAGGGGACCCTGGAGACGATCATAAGCTACTTTTTGTCGCGAAAAACATAGGAAACGAGTAAAGAGAAGGAGTAACTTTCTATGAAATATTGACACATCGATATTACCGCGAGCGGAGCCCCGGGTAAAAGCTAATAGGTGTATGAGACACCATTGTTACACTTTCATGGAAAGCTCAACGTTTTGATATGTTTGTGCAAACCATGATTATCTAACCAAAGTTATTAGGACGGGATAGATGTCGGTGATTTTACGATAATATTAAGGAATATCTATGATGAATTTCAAATCAATAGGTCTGGAAGTTTCGGTGATATCGTTATGAGTCAGACAGTGATATTTCGCTTATATTTTATGCATACATATAAAAATTATCTGGATAGGACAATGTGCTGAAATTCATTAGCAGCACACAAACAAAGGATGCCATTAGCTAGAACTATGTATTACCTAACAGTAATCATAGCGTTTCAATTGTGAGCTGAGGAGAAGGGTGGGGAGTCAGGCGGGGTGTACTCATCGGTTTTCAGTTATCTGTTGTTTGCCAGGAAACTTATTGCGTTTCAACTATTTGATGTATTGTGGCTTCATGTGTGTGCTTTGAAAGGTTAGTGAGAATTATTTCATTGTCAAGTAAATATTTTTTTTAATAAAATACTAACTGTTTCCGCGACTCCGTTCAAAAGGAACTCAATTTTCATTAAAAAAATGTTATATATCCTGTGTTACTCAGGGCTAATGATGAATTCTTAATGTGTTTTTTTATATCGGTCCAGTAGTTCTTGAGTTTATTCGTTACAAAAAAAAATACAAATCTTTTCTCTTTATAATATTAGTATGAATAACTATGCAATGGTTTTTTACTTTTTTGTATTGCTTTTCAATATTCGTTAGTTTGTTTTTAATTTTAAGTATCTATTTTGTGATAAATAACCAATTAGATTATTTTTGAATGAAGTGATGATAGCTCAGTTCGTAGTATGTATGTACATCACGTCAATGCCGTGTACAGTTCGAATCCTTCTGAAATGGGCTTGAACTTTTGGTGAAAGAAAAGATCGTGATGAAACCATAACCTGTTGGTGGAGCTTTTTTTAATACCCGCTTGGCTACCATTTTCAAGTCGAAAATCTGCCGACAGATACCTATAGGTGTGTTAGGCAGTTGCACTTGAGAGCCAGTCCCTCCAACGTCCATCTTCTCGGAGCACTGTTTAAGCACACGCTTCGCATTACATTTGTTATAAATTGGTTATAGACTAGCTCTTAACACGCTCACTGCGAACACGTTATATGTAAACTTTAAACTGGTGCGTTATGGGGCAGTTCTGACCCAAACAGGACTTATTTGCAGTGCGTCGTGAGGTCAAATTAACCTCTCCTAAACTTCTGAATATAAATATTTTTTATTACTATTTGGTACACAGTATTTGGAACTAGCATTCAGGAATGCTAGTTCGACATCCTGGCAACTTACAACTAGCAGCGCTTTTAGCTCGCATCTTTAGTTTGTCCTAAACAGAGGGTACAATTTGTGGTGTCATATTGACCCCATAACGCACTGAAGTTATCGAAATACTAGTGATGGGAAACACTAAAAGTATACTTGTAAGCGGTAGGTATTGAAATAAAATACTCATTTACAATTAATGACTGTATTTTATAAAAAGTTTGTTATTAAGTGCGGTAAAGTTTTACAATCGCCGTCGCTATCTCTATCATAATCGTCTTTCTGTTGACATTTTAATTTTGGTGGGGTTTCTATACAATTACGAATGCTCTGTTCATCCAAAGGCATACTTAGCTTCATAAGTTTATCCTTAGAAATGTCGTTTAATAATACACTTCTGCGTAAGTCTCCAAAATTCGTAAACGATCCAGCTCCAGGAGAACTAGTACACTTATTTTTTTGATGACTCTGTTTTATAGATTGCCGCAGTATAGGTGAAGCAACTGGAGAAAACCTAACCTTTTTTAAATTTTGAAATGTGCGGCCAGTATTAGGACTAACATGTATACCTCCATCTTCTTGAAAGCGACGTGACGGCCTCCCACTACACTGCACAGCGCATCACTAATGGCGCGGGCGCACCATCCAGTGCGGGTGTGGGGTGCAGAGGGTGGGGGGTCATACTGACCACACGCCGCACTGGAGAGAAATATTTATCGTTAGGTGCGGGAGAGGTCAAATTGACCCATGATTGTACTTAATATTCTAAAATTTGCCTATTGAAGTAGGAAATAGCGTAGTTTATTTGTCTTTTTCTTTCAATAAGAATTCTTAAAGTTATGCACTCCGCACCAGGTGAATAAGAACTATTTAATTCGCCGCACGGGATGTAAGTTAAACATGGGTCAATAAGACCTCACAGCGCAGTGAGCGTGTTAATTAATAAATGTGAACCTGTAATACGAAAATATTGTAATATTATTATCGGATTGCAATTGTAGGACTCTTTCTTTAATTTGTTCTATATTGCACTATATTTCTATAGTCTAGACGGCTATCCATAGCGCGTATGCTATTGGCTGTGCCCAGTCATAGGTACGCGATTATCGGTTTAAGATATCCAGTAAGTTCTCAACGGCTGCGCAGATATAGTTTGTACATGTGATAGGCATCAGCTGTTTCGTAGCGTATTATATGTATTTTAATGAATTAGATGAATAATGTACAATAAAATGTCTGTTTTCACAACTAGAAAAAATAGATTACTTATGACATTTCCTACCATTCCTTTAATTCATTAGTTACCTTTGCGTTTCATTTAGACGCAGAGTTATTGATTTATTTTGTATTTGTTAATCAATAATGTAATATGTTTATAATATACTACGTAAGGAAATTCGTTCTGAGTGTTTTACGTCACTAACGCAGCGTTTTAATTGAAAGTTTCTCTACTCTAATAAATGAGCTACGAAAAATCTTTCGCCTACTAACGAATTTTTTTAAGGAAAATTTCCGGCAATAGTCCTGTTGTATTCACCCCCTCTATGATTACAATTTTGCAAGTAACATAGTATGTCTAAAAACATATCATAAAGCATTCTCGGTTTTACAGAGCATAATTTAACTGTACATTAAATATGTAGAGAATTTTACATCGCATAGCTCGGTTTGCAAGCCACTTCTCCCAAACAGAGGGTAAACGTTTATTTTTAAATGCTGGTATTCACTAAAACCAGAAGATAAGTTCGTCGTTAGGAATGTATTTATTGTATATACAGGTTTTACTATTTATTTAGAGCGTACATATAATTGAACCTCTTTATTTTAAGAAAAAATGTTTACGCGCAGTGTAAGTTATATAATATTTTTCATAAATTAATTATATAGTATTGGTACTAGCTACGCCCGCGAGTTCTCGTGGATTTAAAAAATATTTTTTTATTTTATATTTGCCCGTTTTTGTTTTTTTTTTAATACAGCTTGGCTCTTTTTGTTTATAGCGTGATGTTAAATAGCCTAAAGCCTTCCTCAATCAGGGCTCTATCAAATACAACAAAAATGTTTTGATAAGTGACTGGTAGTTACTAGGATTAAGGCGTTGAAAGAAATTAACTTTTATAATATTAATATAGATAGTAGTTTCATTTTTATTAGCAAAGTTTATATCTAATTTAAATCTCAATAAATGGTTATATGCAAAATTTATTTAATTTGTTTATTTTTTTTTATACTTAAGGTTTAGCGTTATGGCCATAATCTCACCTGATCTTAAAGTGACGATACGGCCCAAGTTGGTAGATACGCTAAACCTGTGGAGGAACTGGCTTTCAAGTGCTGCTGCCGGAACACACCTATTGGTATTTGGCGGCAGGTTTACAACTTGAGGGTGGTAGCTACCCAGGCGGGCATTAGAAAAAGCCCTACCACCGTGTTATGGTTTCCTCACGATGTTTTCCTTCACCGAAAGCTCAAGCTCATTGTAGGAGCTCGGATTCGAACCCACGTCCCTTGACGCGAAGTCGTGCACACTACCACTGAGCTATCATCGCTTCAAATTTGATATATTTAGGGGATGAAATTTGATTATTGCTGATATAGGCTTATTCTAAATATTTAAATAATCTGCACTTAAAATACTTAATATCGAGATGGCGACAGTACACACAATACATTCATACATTTTTTTCTTACTAATATAATGTACACAGTCCAAAATTTCAACTTCAGTTTTTTGTGATGGTTTGAATCTTTTAACATAATTCACAAAATATAGGTTTTGGGTTAGAATACGCATATATTTTTTTAAAATTTGGGTTTTTTATACTACTATTAAAATGTAGATATTATATTATATGTCATATACTCATTGATATCTATAATAATTTTGTATTAGTATGTTTTATTGTATAATTTAATTCACGTAGAATGTGTTTTGTATTTTATCATAATTTAATATCCTTATTATTATTGCCAATGTAAACTTAGCCAAACCCTTTCACGACTTTAGGGTTTCATTTTAAAAAAACATCCATATAAAAGTGGTATTAATTTTGTCAAAGAGTTAGTATTGCTAAGTTACAAATAAATTCGAAAAGAAAAATATAATTTCCCGTACAAACTTTGGCATCCAGATTCATACCCTTAGGGGAAAAAATCGAATAATCCTTCTTAAAAGTTGCCAACAATACAAAATCAACACTTGTGTTGGATGAGGATAACTCACTGAAAATAAAGCAGCAATATATATGACAGACTTTCTGCTGTCAGATTACGGGATTAGTTTATTAATAGGTCTTTACCTATAAAATTGCAGTACTGGTCATTTCAAATCAAATTATTTTTGTTTTTTATATATAGTTTTGTGTTAAATCTAGTTTCAAATTAATTTTATTTTGATAACATGGTATTCTCTTTCTACAAGTTTATATTGATTAGTGTTATGTTTTAATCACATTTGAATCATTTTCGTTATCATGTATACAAATTCACTAGCCGACAAGCAGTATAAAAGGCCTTTGAAGAAATTGTTGCCTCGCGTCCATCTGATTTCTTCAAGAAGGGCATCAATAAACTGCAATTATTGTGGCAAAGATGCATCGATTGCATTGGAGATTATTTGGATTAATAGAAATAAATTTTTAAAAATCATTGGATTTTTTCATATAAAACGGCAATTTCATAGCTAAAGACCTAATATCATTTTTTAACGTTAACTGTATAGTATAAAAATTATCCGTTTATACCTTTTAACCTTATTATACCTTTTGAGAAGCTCGCAAGTTTTTTAAATAGTTTATTGGTCTAGCGTTATGTCCATAATTTCAATAGATGTTAATTGATGATGTGGTCCAAGCTGGTGGACACGCTAATCCTAGTGTATGAACTAGCTCACAAGTGCAACTGCCAGAACACATCTGTTGGTATGTGGTGGCTGATTTTCAACTTAAGAGTAGCAGCTAGTTAGGCGGGCATTAGAAAAAACCCTACCAACATACTAAAAGCTTGTAGCAGTACTGGGAAGCAAAAGTTGTCGTGGTGTCTTGTTAGTGGGTATTTGTTAATCAAATATTGAGTTTCCATACCTCCCTCTTTACTACACCTATCTACTTTACTACACCTACAGAGATCTATGAACCGATGATATATTGATATTAATAAGAGCCTAAAGGGCACAAACTGTATAAATAATATTTTATTTTGATTATAAACGCTAAAATATGTATGTCTTTAAATAATAGTTGTTATAAAACACCACATAGCTCAAAAATCGACATATATCGAAATCGAAATATACGTTTACCTTATAAGTATTAAGATGACTACAAAAGCATAAAATGTAAAGAAACCGCATAGTAAAATGTAAAAAATATAATTTAGACTAAAACTTATTTAATATTCCCTTCGTTTGTAAAGTTACCCAACAGAATCAAGGAGATTATACAAAATACATGATAATTTAACATCGGAAAAAACGTAATATTTTTGTTGGTGGATTTGGTAGGCTTTAGCGAAACAGCCAGGAAATCTCTAATTACTTTAATCTATTTGTTATGAGATTATTAAATTAAGGTAAATACTCATTTAACGTTAAGATTTATTTGTTTACCAAGTATAGCCTATATAAAAAAATCTATCATAGATCACTAATAGAAATTAGACATGTTTGCTAATGGGGTTCGCTCGAAAGCTTTATTTTGTTGATAGACACCTCGAAGATACTCGCCATATATGTTGATGGTTTTACGGTATAGCTCATATATTAACAACAGCAATTTGAACAATTTGTATGTTAATTCTTAGTTATTAGTATAGAAGAAGTTATTACAGATATAAATAATAAATTGGAAACACACATACACAAACAAAACACATGATAATTTAATGTTTCTAGTTTAGATATATAGGTGATTTACATGATAGTAGAGCTTATTGTAATGACCACCTGGCTAGCTACCACTTTTTTTATTTACTTGATTTAAAATCCTATTCTTGACGGCCTTCCTCGTCGCAATGCGCAAGTGTATTACCCGGCCTCAGGCCAAGGCAAGAGGGGTATGTGCCAAGACCAATCGGGTGTTAAGCATCGGACGCTACCCACAAAAACGCACCGCTGCGACACTGTGAACTCCCGTGTTGTCAGAGACCAGAGAAGCTTTCGCACTTCTTCTAATCTCTGATGGGGTCTAGCTATCACCCTCAAGTACAAAATCTAACGGCAAATACCTATAGGCGTGTTGGTGTGTTCCGGCAGTTGCATTTGAGAGCCAGTCTCTCCACTAGGCTTAGCATGTCCACCATCTTAGGTCACATCGTCACTTAATATCAGATGAGACTGTGGTCATTACGGTAAGCCTATAAAGTATGAAACAAATGTAATACCAATTAGCCTTGCAGGTTTTGTTCTTTGCTTTCTAATAGTTAATACATACACTACAGGGTCACCTATTGCGTTAATGGTATGGCTCAGTCAGGATATTTAACTTGTCGTCCAAGTTGGACCAAGCATTACCCATATCATTACAAATAGTTGAGCAGTTTCCAAAATTATCAAGAAAATTTTGACACGATATTTTTATATATAAAGATCTGCTATATTATAATAAATGCCTTTGTTATAAAATCCATTTTTGGAATTAACGTAATAATATATTTTTCATTTGATATAATCTTGTTATATATGGATATATGTAAGCATGTGTGTATCTGCCGTACTGAGCGGCAACGTCTTGATCATTAAACAGTGTGTAACTATCCGCGTAGCCTCGCACTTGTCCCGTCCTTGGTATAACAAATCCTAACAATTATTATTGTATGTTTAAATTTAATTTAGTATAAATAATTAACTGTGTACCTTTAAAGTCAATGGTGGCGAAGTTAATTAGTATTCATGACTAGTGAAAAGCAACCCTTTTGCGCACCGGGATTATTCCAGGTTCCATCCGTCAACGTCGTGGCCCGTAAGCCCCGAGCGTATCCCAGCTGTAAACAAATTAGGTGTGCCCAATTTGTTTCGTAAAGTAAGGAAAATATTAACGTAATTATGACGGGACACCACTGAATTTATTATTAGCTTTTGCATTGTTTATAATGTACTAAACGTCGCGTTTAAATACGTGTATACGAATAGGGTCGTCACTTCAGGCATGTTTAACAGAGTTTTATAGTAATTTCAAAGAAGTTATCACTCTCTTTATACCACTTCCAATAAAGATAGCAATATCGCGTCGACTATCTCTTTCGTTGCCTTAGTCGGCTCTATATTATGAAAAGAGTTATCTTATCGAATTTTCAGTAATATCTTATGTCATTCTGTATTTTCTTATTTCTCAAAGATCAATAAATTTAATCTGTTCAAATATAAAGATGCGAGTCTATAGTACAATATATAAAAATACTAGCAGACTCTGTAGCAATAGATTTATAGATATTCTTTGTCTTGTCTACTAAAGTAGAATTATTGTGTTAAGGTTAACATAATAGTTAAACTCAAATGCATTTTAGTTATTCTACGTGTAGATCCAATTGCGCTACAAATATGTAATGATTTCCAATTTAAATTATAGCAATAGCATTGCAAAATGTATTCAATTAATGTAGTTCAAAATATATTTTAAAAAAGCATAGAATTGTTATTCTATTCCATAAGTAATTGAACATGTATACGGTGCAATAAAATCGAATGTTGTACCTTCACATATTGCGACAGGTTTTATTGTGGTTGTAACTTACCTATGACATATTCTAACGCAGCGGAAGGCAGGTACTATATTTTATACTATACGATATTTGCTGTAGAATATACCTTTAGATTAGTGTAAACTATCATTCTAGTCGAATTACAGTTGTCTATCAACTATTTTTTAAGCTTTAATTGTAAAATAATCAACACGAAACTATCAAAGGGATATAAAATTTCATTTATACTGCGCATACTTGTAAAGAAATTGCTCAATCGAGAGTTCTCTCATTTTAAGGACATACTTTAAGTCCCCAATATTTATAACAAAGGTAACCCGATTTAAAAATTTGAATAGAAAAAGTTACAATGTTTCTAATAAACTACCATAGTTTATGCTATAATATTCCAGTATGAAATCAAATCGAAACATATTGACCTATAACGTCTTAGTAACTTATCTTCTTGAGCTCATTTTTTTAAATCTAAAATAAATCCGTGGCGAAGGATGAAAATGTTTAAAAGAAAAGCCGTGCCAAAAAAAACGTTATTTTCTATGCTTCGAAATTTAGTTTAACCAAGTGACTTTGTCATACATGAAAGTAGGTACTGATATTTTATGAAACAGTTTCAATAAACGTCAATTATTGTGAGCGCAATTTTTTAAATTTTCGATTTCCACTACAAAAACAAATAAAGATATAAATGTAAATTGTCTATTACAACATGCAAAATAAATAAATCAAAAGCTTACGTTCATATCTACAAATTTTTTTGTTATCGTAGAAATGATCATAATAATTTGACTATAAATCATAAAAACGAAAGATTGTATTGACATTAAGCTTTTGGTCGATGGTAGAACGAGGAATGCGTATGAAAATTACCACGAGAATAGTTGCGTTGTAAAGTTTCGTTATAATGTGTGGCCAATAATTTTAAATGAAACCAGTGCCGCTTGTGCATCACGCACATTTCGATGACAAGATCAGTTGAATACGTGTTGATTATATGCATAGAAAATTATATCGTATTTTCCATTACTTATAGTAATGGTAGCTCACCATTAAAAAAAATTAAATTTTTAGAATACATACGATTTTGGATAAGTTAACTCCACTTCTTATTGTTATGCAGATATGCGTTAAACACATAGATCCTACGCTTCTGGTTAAAGTTTACCCAAGGAGATATGTCAGTCATGAGAATTGGTCTGATTCATTGAAATTATGCAATGTAATTTTAGTTCCAAGCACATGTATGTAAGAACATGACAAGAAAATATTTAACTTTTACACTATATGCACTATACAATAACTAATAACAAATATTACAATCGTTATTATAAAAAAGGGACAAAAAGTCTAAATTTTATTCTATTAATTAACTGAAAAATTCATATCTGTTTTGTAAAAGTGGTACTGACTAAAGATAATATACATTTAGTAAGATGAGGGATAAAACTAGACAAAACATCATGCAAATATAAACATAGCTCGAGACAGCTAAAAAATATATGTTTTGGAGGGCCTTCGTCCGTTCCACATTCACAAAAGGAATGATCCTTTATTATTATTTTCGCAAAGTGAAGCGGAATCTTACCTCAAAAGGATAAACCGTGGAACAAATAGATTTACTAACGTATCTAAATTTGAAAAATGTGAAATGCTATATCTACATCATTTTTGCCTTTCTTATTTCTAAAGAGCTACCATGTTCATGGCCATGAGAGGCATAGTTTTTTATAGTAATATTGCTTTTACCCACGGCTTCACTCGTGTTAATATTGATTTTGTCAAACAAATCGGATGACGCAATAAAAAGTTTTATACAAAGTTTAACTTATTCTTTACCCCACTTCCAATAAGTTTTTCACAAAAAAGTAGCCTATCATTGACTCCAGGTTCCCATCTATCTCTATACCAAAATTCATCATAATCGGTGTAGCGGTATAGGCGTGAAAGCGTAACAAATAAACTCACTCTTGTATTTATAATACGATGGTTTTATTATACACATTAGTGTATTCATAATACAGGGTATTAATAGATTTTGCTTTACTTTGAACAGCCTGACCATTGAAATACCACTCTTCTATAGAAGATCGTAACCAAATAATATTAAGTTATCCTGTGATCAGTAGAATTTCCAGAGTGTTTGGATTAGTGGGTCCAAAATTGTCAACGCAATAATGATATCTCTGTTGTTAGACGCGTTCATAGGCTATGGTGACTGCTTACCACACTGCGAACACGTTTATGTATACGAGTGTTTGCAGAAATCCAATCGAGAACTATACATGCAAATCGACTAGAATCGGCACCTTAGTTGTTTGAGATTCAGTCACCGGTTTCAATTTTAAAGGTTTAGTATTTACTAATGTTCACTCGGTGGTCCAAATTTGAGCATAATCATTGTTGAAAATTGCAGGTATTTTTTTAAAGATGCGAGAATAGCTGCTTCCATTATTTTATTGAAAGCTCTTAAGACTGTCAATAGATACTAAACAAAGAAAAATAAGTCGATTGACATCGAGGAAAACAGGTTATTGAAATGTTTTAAAAATATGAGCAATTTTTTTATTCATAAATGTTCAAACCTAGCTTTTAAATAGTTGAAATAGAAAATCGGTTGATAAACAGAGAGCGAAACGTAATGAAGTGTTTTAGTATTTGTCTATTTATTATTTATTATTATGACAAAACGAAAAATAATGCTCTAATAAAATAACACTACATAATTTTTTCCGCATGAACGCTTTGTGTATTGTGTAGTCGGTGGATCAATATTTCCCACGGGCCGGCTACCTCTATGCTGTGAACATTTTACAGTCAAATAGCTGATTTTATAAACAGTTTAAATTTAATTTAGATAGTGTATTTTTGTTACAGCACAAAATACCAGAGTTTTTGTAAAGGAACTTCTTTAGTGTATAAAGTGAACTTCAAATTTTTTTAGTGAAATTATTTGGACAATTTTATATCTAAGACATGAAAGAGTAAAGGCTTAATGCGTGGAATATTATTAGCATGTTAACCTTTGGAGTTAAGTTACTATTTAATGAGAAGTGTCTTATATAGCTTTACCGTTGACATATTTTTTACTTCATATACCTACTAAATATTTATATGTAAGGCATAACTACTGGTATAATAAAAATATCAATTTTGAAAATATATAACGAGTCACGTTTTATATAAAATATATCGCAAACGTTGAAAATTGAATATTAACTATACAAGTAGGTACAATAAATTCCAGTTATGGGGACATTTAGGAATGCCAGCCACACTGCGTTTGAAACTCGATGGTATCGATCGGTCAATATTCATACAGGTGGTCGGCATACACCAGTCTTGGCTTCTTACCAAAGCGCCTTTGTTTTCTACCCCGATCTAATTTCAAAACGTGTACTTGCGCAATTTATGTTCTCAATGTGAACGATAGTTTTCAATAGAAACGGTAGGAATTGGCCTTTTTGCGTATTATTATTACGTTTAACTATGATATTTAATTTTAAATAAATTGTAATTGTAGTTTTAATTACATTTAATATTATATCATACGTTAAACAATTTACCAAAATAAAGAAAATAAAAACACTTATTAACACAGCAAAAATTAGTTACTCCAAAAACATATGAAATTACAAATTCAGAGAAACATAAAACCAGTTTTATTTTAGAATATCTACTTCAGTAAGTCAGACTGAGAATGTCTATCCAAATGAGTTCTTAGCTTATTTATAATTTAAGCGACGACGAGGTAGTTCTGACGTCAGTACAAACTTATTTGAGTCTACCTGCTCCATCATACGTTCTCTTACCCTTTGTACTAGTGAATAGTTCGACCTCAGCACCATCTATAGCGTCCAGGTCTATTATAAAGGCCTTCTCCACGTGAAAAATGCATGCTGATCGCTCAAGCGCCGTTGTAGCGATGATAGCTCAGTGGTAGTGTGTCAAGGGACGTGAGATCGAATCCAAGCACCTACAATGAGCTTGAGCTTTCGGTGAAGGAAAACATCGTGAGGAAACCATAGCATGGTGGTAGGGCTTTTTCTAATGCCCGCCTGGCTAGCAACCACCCTCAAGTTAAAAACCTGACGCCAAATACCAATAGGTGTGTACCGGCAGCTGCACTTGAGAGCCAGTTCCTCCACAGGTTTAGCGTGCCTACCAACTTGGGCCGTATCGTCACTTAAGGTCAGGTGAGATTATGACCATAACGCTGAACCTTAACTATAAAAAAAAAGATTACCTCTTTTTTTTCGTGGGCAAAAAGTATTATAAACGTTGATCCATAATATTAGTTTTCATCGTATCAAATTTAATCAAAATCTAACTAGTAGTTTTAGAGGGATAGGCAGATATAAAAGTAGGTACAGATTTAAAAAATATAAAATTTCAGCCTCTTTGTCAATAACAAGGTATACCACAATTACATATAAAATTCGAAAAATATTTAATGTATAGATTAAAGTGTTTAGAAGCAGTTTTTATACATGGATTGGTTTTAATGAACTTTATTAGGCTTTGACGTACGTTTCGTTTGTTACCAATTCAAGAAAGGCAATATACTTTATTGTACGTAATTAATTTATTTAATTTCTTCAAATAGAAATAAGTGTCTGCGAAGAGGCAAAGGAATTTAATAATTATCCTTGAGAAGATAGAGGTCGAGATTTAAAGGAGGTTTTAAAAAACGTAATACATTTTTTTTGCAAGATCTTACGGGCCTAAGCTATTTTAAATTTAAAAGAATTTATACCTACCGTATAACGAAAACCTTTATAAAACCAGTAACGAAATGAATATAGTATATATAATTATCTAGCAAACAATCGACTTAATCGGCGC
This sequence comes from Actias luna, assembly GCA_039707435.1. NCBI lineage: Eukaryota > Metazoa > Arthropoda > Insecta > Lepidoptera > Saturniidae > Actias > Actias luna. The sequence goes on along the minus strand of JAZHAC010000006.1, from coordinate 5,027,986 downwards.
CAGTAAAATTGTTACGACTATCAATGGCATGTAAACCTTCGTTTAATGTTTTTCTTGCGATACGTGACTCGTTTGGCAAAGTTTTACACCCTTACTAAGTCGTTTGTTTCATATCATAAGTACCTATGGTAATATACCTTATTTTTTAATGTTAAGAACAAATGTTGCCAGTAAATGATCTTATGCACGTGTATATGTTTAGCGTTATGACCAGATTCTCACTTGACGTTAAGTGATGATCTGGCTCAAGTTGGTAGAAACAATAAACTTCACGGACGAATTGGCTCTTAAGTGTAACTGCCGAAACACCCCTATAGGTATTTGGTGCCAGATTTTCAATTTGAGCTAGCCAGGTGAGCTTAAGAAAATGCTAAAGTTTTCCATCACCAAAACCTTGTACAGAGATTCGAACTAATGCACATCAATGTACTATGGACATGCTATTACTGAGTTAAAATGTGACGGCAGTGTACTGTGGTCACCAGTACGACCTAAAACATCGGCGACAATCTGAGCTTTCCAATCCTTCGGTAATCACCGCTATCATGCCGTCTTGCAAGTTTATTGATAACTTGAAATAGACTGGTGAAACCTATAAAATCGTGCATCAAAAGAAAATTATGAAGTAAAAAAAAACAGGTTTATCGTTATGTGCTTAACGTATCGTCGCGACCCTGTCGGATACAGATCTCTATCACCTCTCTCGGTTGCTAGAACATCATCATATACATCAACGCTTGAATGCGCCATTATGGCGGATGTTACACCCAGTGTCTGGTAGTCACAATCCAGATATACACAACTGTAATTAATACAGACATAACTAATAAGTTAAATCCATGTAAAAATGTATGTAACAAAGTTATACTGTTAATTATTCAAGAGTTACAAAAATTATTTGTTACAAGTATTTTTTAATCTTTTTGCATTGAATTTTATCTCAGAGCTATAAATTCTTATAGTTCTATATTGTTATAGTTTCATTTATTATAGGTAAATGTAGGTAATTTATGTATTATAGGTAAATTAGATGTCAACCATTGCACTACCTTCTTATTGATTTTATTTAGATAACATACAGATGTCTACAGAGACGATATGTAAACAAAATCTGTAAAGCTGTTTATAACATCTAAAAATCCATCGTACATACACTGAAAGTTCATTTCAGGGAAGTTGGTCGCGGGATATTGTCTTAAGATGTATACACGTGGCTGGCACATAGTATTATATTTATTTATATTAAAACCGAGTCCTTTTATAAACATTGTTGCTTTATACGTTGCCTATGACTTTGTTTGCGTTGTCCTGCCAGCCGTGCATGATCGTAAAATCGAATCATAGCGGATGTGGACATTATAAAAGGAATATGTTCGACAAAGAAGTCAGGTAGTTTTGGAATCTATTATTAAATGATTCGAAGGTTCCCGTATATCCAGGAATGAATAGTATACAGATGAATGGCAACTTGAATTATGATGCCTAAATATATTCATACTAGCTGTGCCCGCGACTTCGTTCGCGTGGAACCTAAAATCATTTAAGCACTTCTTTTCTTAGTAAAACGGACCAGTATCCATTACTATATCATATGTGTATGTAAAAATCAGTGATGGTCAGTTGAGCAAGCAACAAATATATATCTTGTACCCACAAGTACATCAGTACAGAATTACTACTTAGAGGAGCCTAGCTTTCAGTTAGCTATACTTCCAATCCGCACGCTAAAGGTTTTGCGCGCCGGCCACGCAATTGCTTCTCCGACCCCGTCGATAAAATAACGAGATTAAACGCGCTTCTCCCTGCTGTCTCCAGCAATCGCTCGTGTCCGCGCACACGCCCGCACAACCGCCGTCCTCGCCGTCGAGGCTGAGCGGATAATTTCGCTCCCGCACACCCGCCGCGGCCTTCCTCCGCAGACGCCTGAGCCTTGGTTCGATCCTCCGGATAGGAGCCCTCGAGTGACTCTGCTCGCGCGATACAGTGACACTCTACATCACTGAGAGTACACCATGACACCGCATTACATTCGTGCACACTCACACGTTAAGTACACGGTTCTGTAAGGGACTACCCTCGCGGCCCTGAGCTGCTTACCTAATAAGGTCGTTGTTAGGATCACTAAATTTGTAAGACAAGACCTGTTGGTTAGTCAGGATCGTGAATATTTTTCACTTACCGGCAGCAACCCAAGCCGAGGTTCGGCCGTTTTGGCACCCTCGTGCCCGCTGCCTCGAGGCTGAGTGCCTTCAGCACTTGCCCCAAAAAGTTCGGTGAAGCTGTCAAAGCCCCAGGGGCTAACAGCGTATGTCTATTCGAAAAAAAAAAAAAAAAAAACTACTTTGAGGAGCCTACTCCCCCCCCCCCCCTTAAATCAATCTTACTTGATTAGCAGATTTTGCATCGTGAATTTACTTGGCAACCTACTCTAAACATAACCCGAGTCGAGTGTTGTTTTTGCCAATATTTCCTAACCTATGCGTTCATATAACATGTTGTTAGAGGCGATGTTTGTCTTCATAAAGAAATCATGATGATGAACTAAGTTACGTTCTTAAGGAATAATTTGCCTAATAACAACGTCCATATATCGGTTTTCAATTTTCAATCTTTTTTTATCACAAAATATATTACATCATTGTGACTTGTGTATAAATATCTGTGCCTGCGGCTTAGATAACATGCTATAATGGGCAAAGTTTATCTTCATAAAATAATGAAGTAACTTTGGTTCATAAGGATTAATATGCAAAATCTAATAATAATCGCTTTTTCATTTTCAGTACTTGTTGTCACAAAATATTTTATTGTAGATTACATATAACAGATGCATATCTTTTTTAGATTTACTAAGAACAAATATTTCAATTAAACATTGTGTTTATGTATCACTAAGGTAGTGCACGTGGATAAAATATACATTTGACAAATTAATCGTCTCTCGTACAAACTCTTATCCGCTATCTAATACTTTCAAGGTTAATAATAATTAATTAGCCCACGTCCTGCTTTAAGGACCCTTTATCTCTATACTAAAAATCATAATAATCGGTTCAGCGGTTTACGCATGAAATGGTAACGGAACTGATAGACAGAGTTTTCGCATTGATATTATTAGTATGGATAGGCTTTCTCAATAACTGTGCTGGAAAATGGCAAAATGGTATATGAAAAATTAAATCTGACTGGTAGTTCCTAAGATTAACGGATTCAAACAAATAAATATTCAAAGAGCTGATTCTAAATGAATTTCTAAATGCATTTGAAAAAATCAGATTTAGCGTTAGACTCTATTAACAACTTCAATTACATTGTGGTTAATTAATGGAAATATGTACTTAGGAGTATAAAAAGTGGTCATTAGGGTGGCGCAAAAAAACCGACTATTTTTTTTTTCAGTCTCGAGTGAAAAAATGTTAGTTTTTGATGTTTTAAGAGCCATCTCAAAAAAAAAAAAAAAAAATTAAGAGGTCGCTCCAATTTTTTTTAAATTTCAAAAAATCGTTTTTTTTTTTCTCGTTACGGTAAAATTTTATAGACCAAAAAACAATAAGTTTCTGAAAGTTTCAGTTCAAAATTTAAGTTTTTAAAGGTCGCTCAATTTTTTTTTTTAATGATTAGTTCATTACTTTAGATTTTTTTGAGCGACCTTTTAATATTTAAATTTAAACTCCATCCATTTTTTTTCTTTTATTTATTACAATAATAGATAAAAAAAAAATCGATTTTTGACGATTTTTGATATTTAAAAAAATTTGGAGAGACCTCTTAAAAATTTTTTTTTAGTTGTTCTTTGGAGAGGGCTCTTAAAACATCAAAAACTAACATGTTTTCACTCGAGACTGAAAAAAAAAATAGTCGGTTTTTTTACGCCACCCTAGTGGTCATTAATACTATAGATGTATATTGTATGGATAAATCACATGTTATTTTGTGGTTTAATCTTTTTAAATCTTGTGGTGTAATATTTTAAAGATACTCTTTTAAATTGAATAGTAGAAAACTAAATTTAGGACTAAATTAATTGTTCAAGACGATTAACAAATTTGTTTGGCTTGAACAAAAAAGTTATATGCAATAAGAAATTTTTTAATAATCTAATGTATACCATTTTGTGTTTTAATAAATCTAAATAAAAATAAAATTTCTTTTTAATCGGAAAACTCAAGTTAGTTACGGGGGTTCGAACACACGTTCATCGACGTGAAACGTTAAGATAATATAAGTGAGGCTATATTCAATAACAATTCATTTTTGAGCATTCAACAACTACTATAAGTTTTTTTTTTAATACTTAAGGTTTAGCGTTATGGCCATAATCTCACCTGATCTTAAGTGCCGATACGGCCCAAGTTGGTAGACATGCTTAACATGTGGAGGAACTGGCTCTCAAGTGCAGCTGCCGGAACACAACTATTGGTATTTGCCCGCAGGTTTACAACTTGAGGGTGGTAGCTACCAAGTCGGATATTAGAAAAAGCCCTACCACCATGCTATGGTTTCCTCACTATGTTTTCCTTCATCGAAAGCTCAAGCTCATTGTAGGTGCTTGGATTCGAACTCACGTCCCTTGACGCGATGTCGTACACACTACCATCTGAGCCATCACTGAGCTATCATCGCGTCAACATTGTGATTTTTTAAATTGAATAGTATGAAATGAAATTTTGGATTAAATGAAATCCTTAAGATAATTAAAAAAATAATTCATAAAAGATTAATACCATGTCCATAAAATACTGGGAGAAATAAAGTATTAAATAATACTTTAATATAGTAAGTAAAATATAGAAGTAAAAAATAGGAAAAAATGACAATTATTTTTGTAATCTACAAATGTTTTTCAGTCTAGGTGCTACTTTATTTTTGTTGTTTATTGTTTTTTTCGCTTGTTATTAATGTAATTTCCTACAAAGGCAGATATTACAATAAAAAAATGCCGTATATTTTTTTTTGGTGTGTCGTATAATTTGAATATGTGATGTTTTTTAAGTTACTCAGTTTAATTGAATATTATAAACTGAAAAGTTGTACTAAATTGAATCATCATCAATTAAAACATCTTCGCTAATGAAGTGTTATTTTGGAACAAAATTGTAAATAATAATAAAGATGGTTATTGTAAATTAACCAGAAAAGATAGATATATGCTGTTTCATTTCTTTCATAGATTATATTATAATATAATAATAATAATAATATAATATAATAATTATTATAATATTAATGATATAGCCGGCGTACGCAAAGAAAACCTACAAAAAGATTTTTTCCCCCGTTTTTGTCATTTTTATCAATACTGCTTTGCTCCTATTAGTGTTAACATGATGTTATATAGCCTAGAGCCTTCCTCAATGATTATTCTATCAAGCATAAAAATAATTTAAAAAATCCGATTGGTTTCTATAAGTAGCGCATTCAAATAAACAAACTTTCCCGCTCTATAATATTAGTTTACTACATACATACTCAAATATATACCTAAAAATTATGTAAATCACAGAAAAATATTTGCAATGCGCAACCTTTCAATCCAAGACTAGAATTTATTTTACTCAAAAAAAAAAAACATGAATAAATTTGTTTTACTGTACGTTTGGGACGTCATTACTATAAAATAAAAGTCAATTAAGGCAAAGGTCGCATCTGTTTGTAAGGGACGATTATGATAATTAACTTATTAAATAACTCCCTTGTGGTTAACTAATAAAGATATACTTTAGTAATTATGGTTTGACATACTTTTTATTTTCTTAAATACTTGTATTTCCAAACATTTATGTTATTATTTACTCATTGTTTCAGTGATTTTATTTGAACTAACTACAATGGTATCTTTTGTTTGGTCAGCTGGAAGAAAATGGTATGTAGTACTAAGCTCATCAGTGAGCATATTTAAAATACAACACAGTGTTCATTCATTTATTCATTTGTAAAAAATACTCACAATAAGTGGGGTAACTTTTTCGAAAATTAAACATTTGTAGAATAATTAATATAGTAATATTAAAACAACTGCGAGATTTTAAAAAATGGATTGATATTTGAATTGGTTATTCAATGCGAGCAATATTCTATGAAAATATCACACTAATATTGTTTTTTATTTTCACATAAGTTGATCCCGTTCTGTGTGGAAACTGCATACGAGTATTTAATACTAAAATTCAACACAAAAAAGTTGATAGACATTCTAGTTTTATAGTCTCATTATAATATCGGTTTCTCTTATGTTTCGTACACGTAAGTACGTAAGCTTTACTTATACTGAACTTAGAAATTGAAGATTCGGTTACAGCTTATGACTGACTTTTGTCTTTTTTAACTTTTATTGACTTATTGTTGTTTTATTTAGTATTATTTTTAATAGAAGTATGTCAAATTGACAGCATTATATCTGATCATTGAGAAAATAATACTCTATCAGGAGTCGTTGTTACTATTCTGGTATATTTGTGAGTGATCACAGCTGCCCATAGACATCTATAATACCAGAGGAATCACAGGTGCGTTGCCGGCCTTTAAGGTATGTGTAAGCTTTCTTCTTGAAGGTTCTCAAGTTGTATCTGTCCGGAAACATTTTGTAGCTTGTTAGCTTGTATTTGTTTATCAAAATATTATGACTAAAATAAGAATATATAATAGAAAATTGGTTTCCTAAATCAATTTCTACAGTATCGATATTTTGTTAGGCGAAACGGGAGATTGTACTTTAATGTAAATGAGGACATTCGATACAAGTAATCTGATACTTGGAAATGAGATGATGTTGCTTATTTACTGAGTTGATGGAGTCGCTTTTGTTTTACTATATCTTTCGTGGCGTTTTTACAAACAAAATGATCCGTCGTTGTGTCGGCAGATTGGTAATTTGAAGTGAAGTTAAAATTTGACTCTTGTTTTACTTCACGCTTGATCACATTTCGAGATTACATTATACTTTTATATCTTAGCTGCTAGCTGATACCCCGTATGAAGAGTCGCCATATATTACTTGCGATTGATATAAAATGTTTTATTAATGTAACCCTTATAATTTTGACAAGGATTATGTTCCGTTAATAACCTAGTAGTATTCTTTATAAGGATATTATAGGTGTGTTACTACTTATAGGAGGCTACTACTTAGTGTTGGATTGATAGCGTGTCTCAAATAATAAGTCGAAATGTCTTAAATAATAACTATTATATTGATCCCAAACATAACTACACTAGGACGGTGTGCGGGCGACAGTTTTTGCAACTCACACGATATCTTCGTGCGAGTTGCCTATTTTAGGACTATGCCTATTCGTAGGCCTATGCCCACTAATACAACATTAGTGCTGACACCACCGCCTATATTATTTAATTTTACTCTAATATCCTGTCCGTAGACAGGGTTGTCTGTAAGCAATGGAGCGATGATAACTCAGTGGTAGTGTGTACGGACTCTGTGTCAAAAGACGTGAGTTCGAATCCATCTACAATGAATTTGAGCTTTCGGTGAAAGAAAACATCGTGAGGAAACCATAGCATGATAGGGCTTTTTCTAATGTCCGCCTGGCTAGCAACCACTGAAGTTGAAAATCTGGCGTCGAATACCGATAGATGTGTTCCGGCAGATGCACTTGGTGTCTACCAACTTGGGCCGTATCGTTACTTAATATCAGGTGAGATTATAGCCATAACTCTAAAACGTTAACTATAAAAACTGACCTTATATATAGAGCGAAGAAATGTAGGATCAGTCAAAGGTGCGAATTGGACTATTATTTCCAAACACCCAATAAAAGAAAATATCTGAGAAGTTTTACAGAACTATCATATTATCTTCTTTATTTTTGGGTTAAATAAATCCATGTACACATATAGAAGATTTCCACTCACGCTTTAGCAGGTTTCCAATATTATATGCTCGATTATCTTCAAATTTGGCATCGATGTTTATTTTACAACATAAACACCACTAACATATACTAAATATATATTTTACAGATTCGCGTCATTCTGCAAACCCTTAGTCTGTATAAAAATAACATAAGCTGCTATTAATAATTAAGTAGGTACCTATGACATTCGAGGGTATGACGTGTAGTGTATGATGTGTTGATCGATCCGTCGCATGACCTTCTACCCTCATGAATGGCTGTGTTTACCTTCTGATTTGCATCAGCAATGTCATCATTACGTGGTTAATTCTTCAAGTAGTAAGCATACTCTTTTTTTTGCAACATCCGAATTAAGAATAAAGCCGTCCGTAAACACAAACTAAGATCTAGACTCTAAACAATAATTAATCAATTATACGAATAATTGTTTTCAACTTATTGCAACGTGTTAGCAGCGAATAGGTTACCACTTCATCCACTAAGCCAGTGGTGCGGTACATAGTTCTAATTTTATACGACTACAGATTTTGAGGTACTTTAAATCTTGATATCTCCTTTTCAGTAGGTACAATAGCACGCTATACATATAATATGCTACGAAACAGCTAACACGTATAACGTGTACAGAGTATATCTCCGCAGCTGTTGAGAACTTACTGGCTGTCTTGAACCAATAAGCGTGCACCTATGACTGGGCACAGCCAATAGCGTACGTGCTATAGATAAGCGCATACACTATTGTACTGTAGTGCAATATAGAACGCACTAAAGAAAATGTTGTTTGGAAAAATCTAACATTTTCATTTGTCTAGCCTTCTTCCGTATCGAGCGATAAGAAACTTGGTTCCAAAAAAATAAATGAAGCGCTTAGTATACAGAGTAGTATTAAGTGCCTCACAGCTTGTCGCTCTATGACATGAGCCCCGTTCGCAATTTAGGTTCGTGATGTTTCACTTTTTTTTGTTAGGTCCCCATTTCAATCATTTAAGTGAAGCTTAAAAAATATTAACAATTAAGTTCCAGTCGACACGTTTTTTGCCTTTAGTACTTATACATATATTAGAGTTATGGCGGGCTTAATAAAGATAACGATATTTACAACATCGCCAGAACTTGAAACTACAACAAATAAAAATGTGTAGGTGTAACTTATTTAGTTATAATAATTGAGAAAGTTATATATTATATAATAATAGAGATATGTATGTATACGCAATAAGCATTTAAATAAAAAAAAGTTTGTATATATGCAATTTTGCCAATGACACATGGATAAAATAGTTTTCTATTATGTAAAAAAACGACAATTACAAAACTATCACTACTTTGTTAGAATTCTTTAGAGATTTAATGTGGCAACATTATTTGATTATTTTCTATATGCTTCATTTGTATACAATAACCAATCTAGATCATTGAAAATGCCTCCACAATAATACAACACCTAAGTGACATAATAGTGAATTATAGAATCTGTACAGCCAGTATTTTTTTTAAGTAATAGTGTTAGGTTTTATAATAAAGCTCCAAAGCATATTATCGATTTGCCGGATAGTTTGGTCAAGCATCATGTCAAGCGGATTTTTATGTCAAAAGGCTATTAAAGAGTGTATCAATATGTGAACTATGGGACGAATGGGATATTTTCTGAACTAGTCGTATTTTTTGACGTTCATAAGAGCCTTCCGAGGGCCCAAACAGAATAAAGTTATTTTTATTTGATTTGAAACTACTGCGTGTCAAGTCAATTTCCTACCAAAAACTCTAGATTTCATCTGTAAATAGTACCTATGCTTTATTATTCATAGCTATAGATAGAGTTTACGTTTACAAATAAATGTGTACCGTTTTAACGAATCAAATTCTTTCTATCAATATCAACGCAAATGGTGCCAATAATTTAATATAAATGAAGATATTTTTTCATAAACTCAACAATAAATTATTATATTTTAATCAATTTGGCAGACGCGAACATCAAAGGCACAACTGGCTCCGTGTAATATTCTTATCGCCGAGGCGCATTTGCAAGAGTTTATTATTCTTTACTCAAGAGTTAGTAATCTTGATTTTCGTGATTTTAGAACTTAAATGATGTTAATAAAGTTAAAAATGGATTCGCGATGTTAAAATTACAACGGCTTGTACAAAATAAACACTAGCCCATTTGTAAAGTATCTGGCCAATTATAAGTGAATCCTTTGACAATTATTAAAACAACTAAGATTATTATTTCAAAAAATGTTTTTTTAATTTGTGGATGTTTTTATCTGTGGTGGATTTAATCATATATACGTAATATTAATATCCGATACTGTTTTACTAAATTACTAGTAAAAAAAGCTAATTATGATTTAAATAGACTTGTTTAAATAACTTAATTTATTAGATTTGTGTCATTTAAAACATTGGCTTAATGCGTGTTGTGTTTATGTATATATTAAATTTTATTTTACCCAAATTAAATAACAACATTCTCCGATAGAAAGCAATATGTAACTGACTTTTTATTTTTTTATCAATACTTTGTAATTAATTGGAATACGAGGGTATAAGAATATGTCGCAACTTACAATTATACGTTCTTAAAACTAGACGAAGATCTGGCAGTATGCCAAACCTTACAATTATATATTCTTAAAACTATATGAGGATCATAGTGATGCCTGTCCGATCGGGAGAGCGCCTAGCAGGCTGCACAAACGTAGTTATGTGTCATATTTTTTTTTCAAAGGACTTATGTTGTTAGCCTAAGAGGATTCACCAGACGTAATGGGCGAGCGCGAAAGGTGCTCAGCCCGAGTGGCAACTTGCGCATGGGTGTGGATTTCGGCTTGAGCCGTTGCCGGGACGCGAACAGGAATCGAACGGGATACTAACAAACATTGAAGAATAGAATTGTACTGTACCACAATGGCGCGAGAGGATTGTACTTGTGCATACCTAACTAGCGGTGTCAAAAAGTACTGATTACGCGAAAGAAATAAAAACGTGAATCTGAAGAGTTCTGAAAGAGACGTGTCATATTGTGGGGATCAGTTTTAAAGTCCACGGTATATAATAAGAACGATAACATTGAACCTAACAAAAGACTTGTACATTTTTCAAAGATATAACATAATTTTGCTACCCATACTTCAACTATTGACATTTAGACGCAAAAATAATTTAGTTTATTAATTGAATTAAACGGAAAATTTTACAGAAACGATATTCAAAGAGTTAAATATGATTTTATTCTAATAAGTTGTGCAACATATATCATCTGAATGAATATGATTGTCATGTTGAACACGTAGCAGAGAATTATGGCTTTGCATTTGCCACATGTGCGGAGATCTTGTTAATTTCGATTATAATTGCTGAATCAGAAAACAATGGTTCATTAATTAAAAGTAAACAGTAAAATAAGAAATCTTTTCTCGTTTTTGAAATATTTTGCAATATAGCTTTGGTAGCGTGATCTTAAATAGCTTAAAACCTTCCTCGATGATTACTCTATCAAATCCAAAGAAAAATGAAATCTGAGTGGTAATTCCTAAGATTAACACGTGAAACATAATTTTTTTATTTATTTATAATATTAAGATAGATTACCCACAAAATATAAAGCTTTCCAATTGCCGATATTTAGTGCTTCATGACTATTAGGTATTTATACTTATTATGAGTGTTCTTTTTATAATTGAGTTTATATTTTCTTTCATTTTTGTCCGTTAATAATTTGTTATTTCAAATGAGATTGTTATCGATCAAATAGAATTTTTGAAACTGTATTAAGAAATAACTCACTTTAATACGTTGAAATAAAACTAATTTAAACGGATTTTATCGCGGTTATTTATTAAATTTTGATCCCGACGTTTCGAAAGCTTTTCAGCCTTCGTGGTCACGGGGCGGACTGAGGTGTAGGTTGTCCAGAAAAGTTTATGTAAAACAGTAACATAAACTTTAATAAATAACCGCGATAAAATCCGTTTAAATTAGTTTTATTTCAATGAATAATATTCGCGTAAACCTAAGAAATCATCACTTTATTACAAACAAAAAAAAAATAGTGAGCTAACGGTACTCTGTTTGTAAATAACTCAATCATACGCTTTAGATGTATTTGTAATAGTGGTTTTGTTTATATTAAAAGAATTGTAATTACTTATTTTAGAACTGTCAGCTTGAAATTGGTGCTATATTATTGTTTGTTAATAGATAGTAATACGGCGGGGTGGAAATACTATACCTAGTGGTAGGCTTAGTATAATCTTAATACGACGAAGAGGAAACGATATTCCAAAATTGGCGGTGGCTGTCATGCTATACTGGTTATACAATATGTACAAATGCAATGCAATCAAAAACTTACAGTGAATATAGTTTATTACCACATACCCCTAGCCGAGTTGTTTTTAATCAATTGCTAACGTTCTACTTTCCCTTGCGTAAAGAGTAACCACAAAACTTATATCCTAAGTACTAAATTGACGACATATTTCAACACTAAATCCCGTGATCTTAAATATGCTGTCTATACAATCAAATTTAAAATAAACATTAATGTTGTTATTCGAATGTGTATTAATTCTAAAAATTTTAACACTCTTCGGTGTAACGGCCTTAAGTGTTGTGAGATATGTCGTCGATTTAGTGGTTAGAATGTCATCCCAACATATTTTGTCTATTTTCGCGAGCCAGTTTAATACAATTATCGTATTATACCTTTCCCTGAAAGCCGGTGTATCGTTTATTAGCCTGTATAAATGAGCGTCTGAATATTTTATTTCGTAATATTTTCGTTAAGCTCAGGCTTTTCTCTATTAAATCCCGATTGTAATCTTTTGGCTTGTTTTCTAATACTACTTCTTATGTTATTGATTTGAATTTTCTACAGAATAATCAGTTTCGTCTAGATATTCTATTATTTTCAAGGTTTATAGATTAGTTTTTTGTATTAAGAAACTATGGTATGGTATCATATAATTAATAATAAAGCTTGATGAAACATTCTTATAGGGTAATGAATTGTAAATATATAACATATAATCAACAGTAATAATCTCACCTTTTGAAACTTTAAAACAAGTTTATTTCAAAGTATACCTGCAATCTTTTTAGCTGTTTCACTGAATACTATTAGAAAATGAAATGGTTTTATAATTTTAATAACTTAAGACGACAATAAACCTACATACGGAATGAGAACAATAACAATAATTTGAACTTTTTTTTTTGAATGGTACTTTCTTTACGTCGCCTTAAATTTTTGCGGCCATCTTTCCCATGCCGCATCTCAGCTGATCGCGAAGTAAGAGTAAAGTAAAAGGCGCTCGGCAGAACAGCCAAGGCCAATATAGTGGCGCCCATGCTCGCATCGGCTGACCGTGTAGCATTGGTATGTCATTATCATTTCCATTTGCCAATTATTAAGTTAAGATTAAAAAGGCCATTATAATATCCTAAATTTAATAACTTTTCTAAATTTTTTAGTTAAATGCCTACGATAAAAAAAAAAAATGTTTTCATCGTGGTTTCATTAAACAACACAACTCAATTTTTGTTTGAAGCACGGAAAACATTTAGTAATTACAGAGTAATGCACTGACAAGGGGACGGAGAGATATACAAAAAAGGAAGAAAAAACGAATTGTTGACCGATATCCAAAAAAGTATCGATATACAAATATGTAACTACAACGTTCAAAAAGTAAAAGCATGTCGAAGTGACGGCATTGTACCTGATCATAAGCAGAGCACAAATCACAATCAATAACGACCTGCTAGAGATAAATAATTCATCATTCATCTATTTAAGTATGGAAAGAATTAATAACATTATAAGTTTAAAATGTTGCTGGTAAATATAAACCGCACCTGAGGGCGGAGAAATCAACGCGCCCCTCTATTTGAGAAAATTACTGCGAACGTGGCCCACGGAATTACATCCGACCCTCTTTATTAATGCACGACTACACACTGTAATTGCATCTTAATTTTTAGCACCAATCTTATCGAGTATCCGAAGTAAATGGATACTCACAAAGTAGAAGCAGTTATGGCAAATTATATTCTGTATGTAAGTTGGTAATCTTTACCTCAAATCAGTTTACTCAAATCAAAATTGAGTAAGAATATATTGAAGAAATTTCGTTGAAAGTTTTTTTATTATTCTAACATATCTATATTTCTTTTACAGAGAATATCCAAACATTTTTTGATAGATTTGTGACTAAGGTAACAAAATCTTACATTCGACCGTTCTCTTTTTCTTTTTTTACTATCGATAACGTAGTCCTCTTTAGAGATTATTACTGCCATTTTCAAGTGATAAGATTTAGACATTTTGGTCTGTTGAAACAATATTCAACAAGATGGCGACTCTTTTGTTGAAGTTCCTTTGGAAGTTCTTGTGGCAACTAATATATTATGTTTCGAATCATTATTTATAATTCACTTCAATTATACTATTCACCTACAGTACATCACGTAAAATGTCACCTATATTACACAATACAGTGCTGAATAACTAAGTATATAAATAACAATAAAAATCACATGACAGATCAAGATCCCGCCAAAAACTCCACATTCGATCGTTAATTATATTAGAATAATTAACAAGTTTGTATGTCATATTATACGTAGTACGAAATACAGTATAAATTTAATTTGTTTTTGCGTGTTTTATAAAATTAAATTACAACATCTTCTAAGTTCAATACAGAGTGTGACCTCATATTTTGTTTAAAACCTCATTTGTGTAATATATGAGTCAAGACAAAATGGGTGAAAATCAGACCTATATAAACTTACTGTTTCTATAAAATATGATGTGTGTTGCTTTGAGTCTTTGACGTGTGTTTATATTCGTTTTGATTAAAATGATACACAAGTATTACAACAATATTTCGTTTCATATTTTCTTTTTTTATTAACTTAACGAGTAAAAATTTTGTTTTAGGTCATACAGAATCAAAAAGGTCATAGGTATTAAACATATGTTGTAATTAACAAAGATAACCAACGAAAAGGCTACTAGTTGATTTCCCATCGTTTTTTTAACTTTGTAAAATATCATCTATATTGTACAATATAGTATCAATTAAACCAGTTTGAGTAAAAAATAGAAATTACTACATGGTAGCATAAGACTCTACAACATTTTGTTTCTACTCATATTTTTTCGTAACTTGACCACTAACCTTTCTTGTTGAATGTCATTACCGCTATTATAACTGGGTAGTGTGTCTTGTGGTGATTATATTATCATAAGAAATCGGTGGCTACCTTATAAAAAAACTAGAGAGCGTTTGTAACATCTTGTTTCTGATACACATAACTTCTGTACCCACAATAATAATCAAGCTATATGATTCAAAATACCATTTAATGTACAAAATAGGTTAAAATAAACAAATTTATGAACTAAAAATAAATGCATGGCCGACTAAAATCCCGCCAAAAATATATTTGGTACAATCTTTTCCTTTTTAAGGTAAAGGTACGCTGATCATGCAGCCAAAACACACGTTATATTGTAATTAAGTGGTCAGTGTTTCAGCAAGATACTGACTCTCTTATTTAAGCTGACCAGGGAATTTGATGGCAACCAATATGTCTTTTCCCGAATCATTATTCATAAACCACTTCACTTACGCGTATTAGCCTAACTATAGCACGTAAAATGTCACCACTATTACACAACAAAATGCCAAATAACTAAGTATATACATAAATAAAAAACACG
Source organism: Actias luna (assembly GCA_039707435.1). NCBI lineage: Eukaryota > Metazoa > Arthropoda > Insecta > Lepidoptera > Saturniidae > Actias > Actias luna. The sequence goes on along the minus strand of JAZHAC010000006.1, from coordinate 5,012,377 downwards.
TGTCAGATTAAGATTTCGTTAAGAATCTTCGTCAAGAAGTTCAGTAATCTCGTTTTTCATTTTTTATCAATTTTTTTATGGTTTTTTATTGCTACGATCTCTGGATAAAAGTTCTTTATGTTTAATTTAGTGTTATTTTGCTAGTCTTCAAAGTTGGAGACTCCTTTGTTTTTACTAAGTTTATCTTACAAAATGGTTTTTTTATTATACAGTATACATAGATCTCAACAACTTAAGTTTAGATATTTAAATTACAACATTTTACCACGATCAAAACTTTTTAACGCAAACTACTTTTAGTTTTAAGGATGTCAGACAAAATGGCGGCCTGAGAGATATCGTCTTAGTGCATATAGTGACTTGCATGCTTCTGAATATGAGAGATATTTCATTGTACATATTATATGTTATATTACGTCATAAAACCATAATTATTTAGTGTGGTACTTCCGAGAAGTTTATAGATATATTTCTCTGTTGATTTATACGCGCCGTTTAGTATCGAGTCAGGTATAAATTGATCACGTTAGAGCCTTGTACGCTTTTAAGGTTTTATTGTAGGTTGTCTCTACTGTTATTCGCTACCGTTTAGAGTATATGTGTTGTTTTGTTCTTGTTGTGATAATATCGTGACCATTATTTTGTGTTCGCGCAGTCTGCACGAAGGATTCATGAATTATATATTTCTTAACACTTAATTGTTAGAAGATAGTTACTAACTTAAACAACCTTTTTAATAGTAAAATAGCCTGTATACATATATGATATTAACACATCGCCCATATAATTCTATTCTATCATCTGAGTCCATTCTATTTATCGAAATGATTCTTATTATGGGACGGCTTTCAAATTCTGATCCACAACCTTTTTATGTGATGTCCCATCGGGTAAAATCAGCTCGAGGTGACTAAGTGAGCGAGAGAGATACAGTGACGTTCTACTTCTGTCGTGTCGTAAGCTGGTGCCGTTTTTTATTTATTATTTCTAAGTTATTTATCATAATAATATTAAATTCTAATCATTCATTATCATATCATATCATCATCATACTTCATCTATATATACACACTAATATTACAAATGCGAAAGTGAGTTTATTTGTTTGTTTGTTACGCTTTCACGCCTAAACCGCTAGACGATTATGATCAATTTTAGTATAGAGATAGATGGGAACCTGAAGACGGTGATACACTACTTTTGTCGCGAAAACCTTATTAGTACTGAGGTAAAAGGAGGGATAAACTTTGTCCAAAACTTTTTATTGCGTCATCAGATTGAACAAAATCAACATTAACGCGAGCGAAACCGCCCGTAAAATCTAGTATACTATATAATTTTGTTTTATACTATCGTTATATATTTACGTGCTTTGAATTGCGATTCCATGTTTTAAGTTCTAAGTTATTCTACACTACAGTAAATATTTGGCAACTACATATATTCTCAGACGTATTATATTTGTAACACTCGACATTGATGACATTGGCTCAGACCAAGTTTAAACTATTTTAAAACATTCGATTTAGTTCAATTTGTTTTAAGTGAAGACGAGGCTTCAAGTAGCCGCTAACTAAACTATGTTTTGTGACGGACACTAATTTTTATACCTAAACAGATAAAACCTAGTTCACATTATTGCTCTTAATCGTATCTAAGAGAGAGTTCCTATTAAGGAAATGCTGACATTAAGTGCTACAAAAACTTTAAAACGACTAATGAATGATCTTTATATAACAAAATATAGCCAGATGAACACCTAAAAGAAATTTGTCGAAATTACAGGCATTTTCAGAATGTTTTCTCCTGGATACTTAATTTTTTCTAAATGAAAAAGGAGGAACACCCGAATACACTTAAAAGTTTATTTATTAACATTGTAATTACTGCTACCATGCCCTACATGCCATGCCATACATACAACCCTACCACCATGCTATGGTTTCATCACGATGTTTTCCTTTACCCAAAGCTCAAGTTCATTGTAGGTGAATTCGAACTTAGGTCTATTGACGCCGCGTCCATACACACTACCAAATGAGCTATCACAGCTTCAAAATATAGATTCACTATATACATTATCTGAAATTGTTCAGAGTCGTTTTAAATGATTAACAGATTACTGACTCTTAGTCCACAGAATTTCTAATGCGTTATCTTTTTCCTTTTATTAAATCCAGTAATAATGTATCATAACTTACAGTTAACATAATATTGTGTAACGTATAAACCTACAGTTTAAGATAACATCGTTTTTATACAATTTAATTAACTATTATTTAATATCACTTTCTGTGTATACGTCGTGAACTTACGGTTTCACTTTAACATAAATCCCTATACTATTCGAGTTGAACTTTTTGATTTATTAAAATTGCAATTACAGTTGGAAGATTGCCAAAGGTCTAGTGTCTGGCGACTGGTACTGAGTAAAATTTATGTTTTACGCCATAATCATAACATAAACTGTAGTTACATTTTTTTCTCTGAAAATTTTACGAGTACAATGGTTTTCATGTAATACTTAGAAAAACTTGTTATCTTGCCTACACTTTTCTGAAAAACTGTACTTTTTAATCATCATACTAGTCATACTAATATTATAAATGCGAAAGTGGGTTTGCCTGTTACGACTTCATGCCTAAACCGCTGAATCGAATGTGATGAATTTTGGTAAGGAGATAGATGGCTAGACATAGGCTACTTTTTCTCGAGAAATCTTTATGGTAAGTGGGGTAAACAGAGGGTTAACTTTGTATGGAGCTTTTGCTTGAGTCATCCGATTTATTTGACAAAATCGACATTAACGCGACCGAAGCCGCAAGTAAATCTAGTAATATATAAATATCGCTTACTGTTACATTATATTACTGCACAGATATTTGGTCATTATATACCTACACGATATGACTATTCTATCTAAACGAATCGTGACTACTATACATCAAATGTTAACACCCTTTTTTATATCTGTACAGTAGTCAAATGTTTACATGTGCTGTCTTACAATGTACTGAGCAGACTACCTACTACTCCAGCACTAGACCAGACTACCTTTATTATTAACTTTTTAAAAGTGTCGATTTACGGACCTGCAATGCGTAAACGCAATATACGGGCTCAGACCAAGAAGATAGGAGCGTATGGCAAGATACACAACGCAGATTCTTCAAACTCCCGTGTTTCCAGAAATCAGAGGCACCTTTCACACTTTTTCTAATATATAAAACTCATCTGGGACTCGAAAACTGGCAATATCTAGAAAAATTCCCTGCAACCCTGCATTGCCCCTTTATTGCCAAATAGTTTTGTAGTCTCTGGCAGTACCAGGTGTTATACTTGATTTGATTAGATTTTTTTCATTACACCATCAAAAACAAAAAGAAGTGTAGCACCTAACATAATAACACCCTTATGACGGTAATCTTCTGGGGCTGTTGAGTTATATCCATCAAACAAGCTGACCTGTGAGATTATCCGTAGCTGGATATATGCACTGGTTGATTTCGAGAGACGCGATTTGCCATTCCTTAACAGAACCAAAAGGGCGAGGCTTCGGTGTCACAGTTTCACGGTGACACTTAAAGCTTCTTGATGCCAAAAATTTTGCCGACTCTTACTTTTTTCGTTCCGTGAAGTAGGGCTGTTGATATTGTTTTTTAATCTTGGCTTTTCGATATATTGATATTTTTAAACGGATCAATATCGGAGTTTAATATATCGTAAAAAATATATCGATATTTCGATATATCGGCTTTATTTAAAAAAATCTTAAGTCAGCTCAAAAAAGTTATCTAACATATTTATTAAGCAAATTAAATGTTAGATATCTAATAAAATTAGGATATACTAATTCTTAGTAATTATTGTTAAATTTAAATAAGACGATGATGTGTAGGTATTAATATTTCTCAGTAAGTTTTTAAAAATATCCGTTTTTGGCAAGCCAACACATAGCTAAGCCAAGTAGCCAAGACCTATTTTGGTATTATGCTAATTCCATCTAACTAGATATCAAATAAATTAATTTAAATAACACGTGCTTTTCCGCTACATTACAATAAAACAGTAATTTTTCATAACCTTACTTTTAATTTCGCTCTCTGTTAACTGCAGTCTAAATAGAGGAAGAGATGCTAAGCATTTAATTTTTGGTTTGTTGTGAGTCGCCGCTGATTTGGATTGTATTGTACTTAACATCAAGTATAGTGCAATCACTTTGCTGTACAACATAAAAAAAGCTAAATATTGACTATATTTATGTATTTACACAGTTTCAAAGATACGCCTATACTATCTATATCAAACATTTAAAATATAAAACAAAAAGAAGAAAATATATATTAAATAAATAAACAACGAAAAACTCTCCAGTCATTCCTACTTCTTACAAAATATCTTGAAAGTGGCGCGCAATTCTTTTTACTCATTAGCAAACTGGTCGAGTAATGGGAACTGTACCAAGAGTTGTTTAAGATATTGAAGTATGATAATATGGCAGTCTTATTACCATTTGTTTGGTGATCACTAGTCTATCTGGTACCTATTTTTACTATCCTGGTTGATTGCTAAATATAAACCCGTTAACTTGAAAACCTGGAGTATGCTGGTCGCGTTCCAATTTTGTACCACGCCGGAAATACGTCAATGATTTACATACTACTTTATACCATCTTATGGAAATATAATAATTAAGAGGTAACACGTGTTAAATATTCCGTGCGAGATTCATTTGTTTTAATAAGGAAAACTCTGCCGAAGTTGGCACCAAAAGTAACAATAAATCTAGCTAATGAGTAGGCTTTATTCCTCTTTATTTGAGATATTGCTTAGGATTATGGTTTTAAGTAGAAAACCGAGTTTTATTTTACCACAAAACCGACCGTTAGGCTAATCATTTCTACACAGGTTTTATTCGATTCCAGTTTGTAATCCACTGAGTAAGCTTTGAGATAACGCGATTTATTCTGAAAATCTTATTGCACGTATTCCCTTTTTTAAATTTTTAAATAATAGGCAGAATAAAAGCGAGATAGAAAATTTAGGGCAGAAAATATGTTTTATGTAACTGTTTTGATTAATGGAAATATATTCCTAAACCTAACATTAAACTGGTTTTCAAGATCTAAAGTATACCTAAGCCACAAAAGCTTTTTATAATACCATGACAGGGATATATTTTTATATTTGAGAATACTTTGTAATAAACTAGCTACTCATGCGCGATTTTCCGTAACAAATAATGTTATTACAATTTTAAAATTACATGCGGCTTATTTATATTAAAAATATGAATGGATAAATATTATATCCTACAAACTTTACAACAATCTTCAGAGTTTCTTTGCTTTAGAAAACTCCGAAATAAGTATTTTGATTATTGTGAAGATGAGTAGAAATTAATATCAAGTTTGAAATAATTGTAATCTAAAGAATATTATTTTCAATACGAACTTTGGCACCCTCTTTCATCCCCTTAGGGATCGACTTTCGAGAAATACTTTTTAAACGACTTCTACAATATAACATCTACTTCGTCGACAAATTTCAAATGTCTGTAGTTATTACAAGGTATAAGTAAGGGTATTATGATTTATACCGGCAAATATATAAGGATAACCTTAGTAATATTATAAATGCGAAATAAGTTTGTTTGTTTGTTACCCTTTGACGCCCAAACCGCTGAATAGACCGCTGAATTGCGGTATAGAAATATATGGGATATACGGTGATAGGGTACTTTTTGTCTTCAAAAACATATAGAAAGTGGGATATAGAAATACACTTTGTATTAAACTTTTTATTGTGTCATCCGATTTGCTTTAAACTTTAGAGGATAATTGCTTGTAATTTTGAGTTTTGGGTAAGTTCGTATATACCTACTTGTATTGACCAACACTCTGAAATATATAATTTAGTAGCATTTGATAGAACAATTATTTATGTATCGATTGACAACCAGAATTGGTTGACAAAATCAATATTAACGCGAGAGAAGCCACGGGTAAAAGCTAGTATTGCATAGATAAATTGTATGTCTTTTTGCCTTTTGGATTGATGCCTTTTTTTAATATATTTTGCTTCACAATAAATGTATCGTAGACTTAAAGTTTGCGTGAAGCTAATTTGAATAATGAATTACTTGTATGGGCAGGTTTGATCGCATTATATATGAACTGGATGTTCAGCCTTACACCTTCGTGACTTTGGCCGTGCCTTAAAACGATTTTATAGCCACTCATGTATACACAATTTCCGACTCTAGACCTTTAACTATAAGGTTCATACAACGTTGCCTAAAATATTTATATTGTCATGTTAACGCTGCATAACCCAAATATAGTCAAACTAATCAAACAATGTTATAAATTCGTATTACTGAAAGTTGTTTGAACCGTGTGATATAGGCTTAATTCAATGAATAGAGACCTATATTTTATCAGCAAAATGGTTAACATTTAGAGACGTTTAAAACTATTGACTTAATTTAAAAAGTGAATAAAAACAAAAAAGATTTTGAATAATATAATTATTGATATATTTAACTGTCGATATTATGTGTATAGATTTATTAACTGTATTTTTTGTGTATTAGATGGGTCTTTACTTAAAGTAGGTGCTTTTTTAATTTGAATACTAAATTCTTTTTAATTTTGTTTTGGAAATCTTACATGGAAAAAATAACATGTATACCTTAATTTACAATTTCTTAATATATATATTTTGTACTCAATAAAATATTTTTATTTATGAATTTATTAATTTGCGACAAGATTAATATTGTCTGAATGTCTATCTAGAGCATATATGCACTAGTTCAAATATAAAAACCAAACAGTAGACCCGGTTATTTAGTAAATGATACGTAGCTGTTTAAAATTCATAGAATAGTTGTCGAATGAACAATGCCTGTTTTTGTATACACATATAATGAATCGTTTTTTCTATAGTATTAATTCATCAGTATCAGGGATTCAAAGATATTATTTATAGGACCTTTTTTATTTAATAATTTAAATGTTATAAAGAGTTTAGAAACGATAAAGTATTTCGAATCCAATAAAAATACCGATCTCATGCAATTTGTTAGACTGCTTTGCCGATAAAAAATAGATGCGGAAACAATAAAAAACGGATCCGTAGCTGACATCTGACTAACATCTTTACGTGCCGCGATCCACCTGTTTTTTTTTTATCATACTCAGTATAACTATTTTTACCGATACAATAATTTCCCTCATAATTCAATTGTAGCGGTAATATCTAGTGTTTCTCTTACAATAAAATTTAACATTATCTTAGAAATAAATTCGTAAATATCTCCTTTATAATATTAGTAGCTGTGCCTGCGTCTTCGTTTGAGTGGAACTGAAAATGATTTATTAATTTTTGTCCATTTTTTTTATTGTTTTTGATTCATCTTTGCTCCTATTGGTAGTAGCGTGATGTTAAAGGACCTAAAGTGCGTTCAAACAAACAAATCTTTCTGCTTTATAATATTTATATAGATTCGTTTTTATCCTTGCTTATATTATAAATGCGAAAGTGAGATTGTTTGTATGTTTGTTACGCCGTCACGCCTAATCCTATGAATCGATTTTGATGAATTTTGATGTACAGGTAGACGGGAACTTGGAGACGGTGATAGGCTACATTTTCTTGCGAAAAACTTATTGGATGTGGAATAAAGAGAGGTATAAATTTGGCAGGAAACTTTTTATCGCCTCATCTGATTTGTTTGACAAAATCAATATTAATCAATATTAAAATATAAGTTCTTTCGTTCACAGTACGATTCCTTTATGTTTATACGACTGCCCAAAAAAGGAGTGTAATGTTTTCAGAACACTTGTATGTATTTTTTTTATTCTTTTGTACTAACAGATTAACTAGTATATCTTGTTTTTTTACCTTTTAGCCCGTTTCTTGGTAAGGAATTATATTCGTCTGATTATTTTTATTACACGCTTTATATTAGCTTCACCTGTATGTATGTATGTATGTAACCGACCCCTTTGAGCTCGATTTTGTCCTACTTTGAACGATCAGATTTAATTCAAACTTTGCGCACCTGTCAAAGATCGATGACAATGCAATAATCCGATCAAAGCATCCGATTATCCTAATTAGATTCGCCAGGATTAATTAATTCCTTTCGGCATCCTTTGCATGCGAGTAAGAGAGATTGAGCTAGTGCGCGAACTACGCATGCGTGCAGTTCCAGTAACTAAAAAATAAAAAATAAATAATAGTTTAAAAAAACTAGAACACACGCTTTATATAGAAAACTAAACTAAAAAACAGAAAATAAATTTTAATAAATATTAATTAAGAATAATGTAATTTTTTTTTAATAAATACAAGTTATTAATAGTTTGAATAAGAAAAAAAATGTTTTATTGTAAAAAAAGCGTGGGGTGCATGGTCTCAATAGTTATGAATATTTAATTGACAGATATGAGAAGGATTATCATTTCGATAATATCTTGAAAAGCACCCCCGCTTTTTTTAAATAAAACATTTTTTTTCTTATTCAAACTATTAATTTTTTTTACATTTATCTTAATTATTATTTATTAAAATTTATTTCCTTTTTTTTAGTTTAGTTTTCTATATAAAGCGTGTGTTCTCGTTTTTTTTAACTATTATGTTTATGTCCTATTTGATTATAGGTAATTAAGAAATTGTTTACACGCTTACTTATATAGGTATCATATTAGTATAGCTAAATCTTCCTTTTACGATGCAAAGGTCGCTAGGAATGAAACAACGGGAATATGTCCATTGTTAGAAAATATTTGTGGTTTACCAATCGGCATTTTAGAACAGAATAGACAGCAGACTGAAAGTGTGGGTAAGCATCCAGAGGTAGCGAACGGTTTAAATATGGATCCTGTAAAATACAGTTCGCTATGTAAACGCTTTGAAAGTTTGTTCAAACAAGTTCTGTTTACAGGACAGATTTTAGTAGACTCGTTTCATTTCGGTGATGGCGTATGAAATAAAGTAAACGAGTGCACTTAACAGTGACGATTAAAAACCCCTAAAGTAAAAAATAATTCGAAATAGTTTCTTACACTAATTTGTCAATCAAAATGAACGTAAATACAGGAACACTGTGTTTTCTAATTTCTATATTCCACCTAAAAAAAAACCATTAAAAATAGCATTAATTTTTGTTAATAATATACATAATCCGTTATGATTCTTCTCATTGCAATGTACAAAGAAAAACGTAAACTATACGAAGTCAATGTTCCACTACCATATAGTAACATATATTCTTCCTTGTAAAATTCAAAAGATTTCGTTATTTAAACAAGGTGATATATTAAGAGGTAGCTTAAATCGTAACTACCAGAATGATGTATGTAAACATCACAGCCAGTAACAGGAAATCCCTTTTAACGGATACAAAAAATACCAACCGCTAGCCGTAGTACGAACGCACAAGAACATGCAATTAACTTGTGAAATAAGAAAGTAATTATTACCACTTATTAAAAGCAATTGTCTCTACGGTGCTGATATTTTGTAATCAGAATCCTTCATAACATAAATATATTAAAATAGTTAAATATTATAAAGTGTTCCAACTACATTTATTTTAAGACTGAGAAAGTTTAGATGAAGGATATTATCTAAAGCTCAGACGTCGAATACTCTACGATAGCGTCTCGCGCCAGTACACGTTGAATGACGCAATTTATTTATATTACTTTTTAGAGTAGTTGACATAAATCAACTTTCAGAGACTTTGTAGCGATGGTATTTTAAAACTTATGAGTATTTATTTTGAGGGTACATTAAAATAATTATGGTTATAGGTGATATTTGATTAAAAGGAGAGATAGGTGACTGCGATTTCACATAAGTTGTAACGATTTCGTTCACGCGTTATCATATCAAATTATGTTAGAATTGCGGATATGGGAGGTCGGTTGACAGGAGATTAGACGAACATGTTCCACTAACTATCTTCAAACCGTGCTAATAAATTAAAGTAGCCAAGTTTATTTGTTTGGTTTATTGATGGCAACTGCCAGTTACAATATAAGCCTAGGTAAATTAACTAACAGGAATTACCCAACTCGATTATTATTATTTTTATGTATTTGACAGTCCGCGGCATTATAAACGCGCGAAAAAGAAATGATAAGACGTGGCGGAAAATGGGGAAGAGAAAAGGGGCAACGGATTTTTTTAATCTAGCAAAAAAAGTACTCTCACTTAGGGTTTCAAAAATAACATTTAGTACCACGTGAACGGAGCTGCGGGCACACCTAGTATAAGGACTTATATAAGATTATAGATTGGAAGAAAAGAAGAGAACGAAACAATGGAAGCTTCATACACTTCGTTCTTCAATATAAGAAAAATGATGGTTAAAAACTATAAATTCGTTTGAATTTACAATCCTAGAACTCTAGGTTTCGAGTGCACAAAGCTTTTTTACATGTCAACGAATCTTTACGCCAGAGGGCAGATCAGAAACTTGATCAAGGGAGTTAAGATACTTTATCAACTGAAGGCAAGTTCGATTTCATCATACTACTTACAAACTATAAGCGATACTTTAAGGAACCTGATATATTATATTTAAAATAAATATATAACTTCTTAAAACAAAACTTTTACCACCACAATTCATAAGGTGTAACAGCTGGTTGATTACTATAATCCAAACAAGATATTAGAGATTTGTATTCAGCTAATACAGGACCATTATGTACCATCGTAATAAGCCACATGACTATGACAACCTTTTGATTTGTCTCGTTTCGTGATCAACCAGTGTCTATTTAGTTACCAAGAGTCTTGCAGGCTGACATGACGAATAGATTGCCAATTTTCTCAATGCAACTATAAAAGATATATATGTTTCCGAGACTGTATATTTTACTATAATATATAACTTAGAATGTAAATATGCAACAAATACAATACAAAGTATGCAGTAGTAAAATGAAAATTCTTGTCAACAACTCTATATATTTGATGGAGCATATTTTGCAATCTCGATGTTGCAATTTGTCAAACAAAATAACTTTTGTTCTTAGCGTAATAGTATCAACAAAGTTACATTAAAACAACTGACGTTTAACGTTATTAGATTAAATATTATCTCTATAGAACTTTTGCAAGAGACAATACTATCATTCTAAACACATTCTATGTCAAGTTAAACTAATATGATTCTGCTATATTTGATAAAGATTATCATTTTACATTAAGTGAGACTTAGGTTACAATAACGTATATTTCAACACAACATATTTTTGTGTTATTTTGACCCTTATTTTAGGATTTCAGAATTGAAGGAAAAATGCTTTGGACGATTTCTTTGAACATATCTAAATCGCATATCGTGTTATGTTGACTCTCTTTGAATAAACCGCAATTACTGTTTTATTACGATGAGTTTTATTAATAATTTCTAGTATCTTTTTTTATTATAATAATAAATAAAAATATATTTATAAATGTTTATCAATATAACGTGGAATAATTTCTTGTTCATAAACAATGTATATTTTGTGTCGTGATGGCGACATGGTATTTATACATAATTAAATTAAATTACTATTAACTGTCGCCCATGGACACCCAGAACACCAGAGGAATCGCAGATACGTTGCTGGCCTTTATAGGAGGGACTGGCATTCAAGAGTCAATGTTGGAACACACCTATTGGTATTTGGCGGCAGATTTTTAACTTAAGGGTGGTAGCTAGACAGAAGGACATTAGAAAAAGCCCTACCAACACGCTACGGTTTCCGCACCATGTTTTCCTGCACGGAAATCTCATGTTAATTGTAGGTGGTTGGATTCAAACTCACGTCCCATGACGCGGTGTTCCTCCACACTACCACTGTAAATAAAAATGATAATAGAGATCAGTGAATAATACCTGTTATGTAGGGCTGATTATTGCAAACTTGTATTCAAGTAACTGCACCTACATTATGAAAGTACTTGTAGCTGTTTAGTACCTACCTAGCAGAACCTAGGAATATCATATTATGCCCTAAATTTTATTTTTCGAGTGGTAGGGTAATTAAGAACGAAAATTTCTACTCCGTTTTTAAACTATTCTATATACTGTTAAATTAATGATAGTGTAAAATACCTGTCGGTCCACTGTTATTTCCAATAAAACAGCAACAAACACAGGATAGAATCACTTCAATAATCACTATCCGAAATGATGGTGATGTTTAAAGGACGAATGACGAGTTTTGAGGATGAACTTCAATAAGCACCTAGCATTCCTCCCAGCACTGTTAGACTTTTTGCTGATTTAGTCACATTTAAATGATTTATTGTGAAATCTTTGAGGTCTCTTCATCGCCAGAAAAATGTTAGCCAGAACAGTTGACAGTCTAGAGATGCAGCCACGTAAAAAATACTCCTACTTCACGGTGTGAAAGAACAGAAGAATGAGGTGGTCGCGGAGTTTGTGATTGAGGTTATCAAGGATGGTCTCAAGATTTCAGACTTCACAAACGCTGATATCAAACGGTGCCACAGAATTAAAACATCTCTTCCCTCTACCTCATACTCTCTTCGTGGTTTTTAACTTATAAGAAATTATCGCGCAGATAGAGCCGGTGGCGATAAAAAATAACATTACTTTTAGAAAATATCTGGTTATCTACAGAATATTAAACCCTAATAAATTTATCATTAATACTGTCCAGTCGTGCCTAAGCGTATCTTAGTTTATAACTGTCAATCTAACTGTATTATCAAAGGACTTCAGCCAACGTTTAGTGTCAGTTGGTTTCCAATTAATTTAGGATCAATATCACCGACACTTGATAAGTTGGAAACATTTATCATTTTGTTTAATCTCAGTAAGTTAGGAAATTCAATATAATTTAGTAGAAGTATAAAAACAAACCCTCAATTTATTACAATCGAAGTAGCATTCTTTATATATTTATATCTAATATTTTTATTACAATGAATGTTTGAGTCAATTATTGTTTTCAATATTGTGTAATAATTTTATAAACAAATATACCTTGAAAATTATGGACTCCAATGTTTATATTTCTCTACTATGAATGCTGGAAATAAATGTAAGAAAGCAACACTAATCAAAAAGAAAGTGAAAATCTAAACTTACTCCACAAATTTTGCCTTTAACCAAAGGTGGTGCCGAGCGAAAAGTCCCGTAAGGCATATATTCTGCCGATTGCGTCCATTGTTTAGTTTGGAAAATGATTGGCGAATATCATGACTCCGTACAGGCGTGTTATTTCTACGGCATTTTCCTCGAATTCCGAAATCTGAAAACAGAGCCTGAAATAACACAAAAAATATCCCGTGTTGTAATAAACTGTGTTCGGATTACTACCGTACATCACTATCACTTATAGTAGGAATGGCATTTTTTTGAATACTGCGGTAATGTACAATGAGGTCATAATAATACACACAATATTTTTGTTACCAAAAATAGGGCTTAAAATACCTTTTTGAGACAAGGAAAACATTATCTATTAATCTTACTTACGTTATAACTGTAATGGAGTGATAATACAATGTGTCTCAAAAGATATCCAATTACCAGCGTGGTAAAAATAGCAAATGTCTAAAATATTATTGAAGTGGGGCTTTTATTTAAAAAGCAGTATTTTTTATTAATGCCTAAGACTTTGCAATAACTGATTTGATTCACGAGTGAATTATTTAATAATACTATATTAGGTTAGATATCGGGTATATACGAATTATACGAATTTTAATATCTAAAAGGTTTAAGTGTCTAAATTATTATATAATCGTTTGTGAAACTCAATGATTTACTACTAATCTAATGACAACCGTAACTTTGAAATCGCATATTTACCAGTTTGTATCTATTCAGAAACAGTCAAAGTTAGTTGAAAGTTGAAAGCAAGCTTTTGATTAATGATTCGCCCGATAACATTTTCATCGGATTTGGTAAATACATATTAAACGAACAGGATAATTTGTTCAGATACCCGTTATATTGGTGGCTGCCTTCTTCAAGTATAAAGAAGAGTTTGTAAATTCTTTTGACAGATTTCATGATAGATAGTTAAGTGGTTTTGTTAGTAGCATAAAAAAGGCCAAGTGGTCCTACCCGAAGGTTGCCCAATTTATGTTTGGGTAGGCTATTTTTCTATTCCATGTTAGGTGGTGAGCCATTTAATGAATCATTTTTGTTTACAACTCTTATAAATTAAGATGAAAATAGAAAGATTATGGGCCGTTCATAAAATACGTTACGTAAAATTTTACCTTTTTAGACTGCCTTCTCCTTCTCGTCACGCTATGACACATTTTCTGCGACCTCCTTATCAAAATTACGTCACAAATTATGTTACATCATATATGACCATTGACAACAGTACATAAACTTTAAATATTTATTGCTTGCAATAATAAAACTTTAATAAATATATGTATTAATATGTAAAATTTACAACATTGTTGCCAACGTCCCGTTTTCTTATTCCCTCCGGCTACCATGTCACATTTTGTTACAATAGGCAACACCGCCTCTCCCTGATAAGTGTGAACGTATTTAATGAACGACCCCTTAAATTAAATTAAGTGTTCATTGTACATAGTTTAACAATAAAAACATGACAATAATTGTGTGGTACAGTTCAAACGCTTTTATTAGTAAGCAAATTCAAATGCGTTGGCGGTTTTCGGTCAACCGCAGGGTTGGAATTGATCATTTGTTAGCTATCCTGTTACAATAATTTTAGAGTAACAACCAAATGCCAGCATGAGAGCGGTGTCTGGCAGTGATTTCTGTGCGTTGTTAGTCGCCGTTGATTTGGTTTGTACTGTACTTACCATCAGGTTCAGTGTATTCACTTTGCTGCACAACATAAATAATAATAATAATATAACCGAATACGTCAACTGTGGGAGTTTAACATTGAGTGACTTTAGTCTCCCAATTACTGCTACCTAGGAAAGACTATCTTTATCCCGTTCCCTAAAATCAAAACACTTTACTCAATTTAGTCCATGAGAAGCTACAATAAGTTCGGAAAATAACCCAGTCGAGAAGAACTGGCAAGAAACGCGATCTAGTTATATATTGTTAGGTACATATTAAAAAAAATACATTTACAATAGTGTTTAGCGAATGCACAGAAAAGGGTGTTCATTCTAGTTATCACCGTAATTCGTATATCGATTTACCTTAGCCTTTGACATCAAAACCTGCTTGACATAGTGCTTGAATTTACAGCAAGATGTTTAGTTTTATCGCCATCGTGTTATTGTCTACGCGGCCTTCTATATAATTAAGTTCTATCACTGACCCGATATGACGCTGTCTACCGTAAAAGGATTTTCGAAGAGGAAGGTCTCTGATGAGCATTTACCGTATTACAATATAGTGCTCGACGTCTATGCAACGTCCACAGTAGATTGTTTTAACTAAACAAGTGTGCCTACCTATGCAGCTACGGAAATTATCAATGGAGACAGCAACATAAGATATAGCAAAGCAGAGGAAAAAAGAAGAAAAGCGCCAAATATGTAACTAGAACGGTTATCTAAACAATATTCTACTTCTACAAGATCACATGTTTTTAAAACCGTTTTAACCAGTAAATACTTTAGTTACCGGAATGTAAATTTAGATTATTCAACAGTAAAGGGTAAAAAGGTCTACAGAGAAGCTTTTAACAATCTATTGGCATTTGTGTATCTACTGACTCTTCGTGTGAGCTGAAAGTTAAACTTAATGGTGCGCTTTTGATTAATGAGAGCTCTGGAATCGGCTGGAAGGGAAGCGGAATGGAATAATGGTTATTTCGACAGGGTTTGCTTGAGAATCTGTTGACAGGGTTCATTGAATTGTTTTTCTGGTTGGAATCTGACTTTACGTGCCGATGTTGTAGTTTTTGTAATAATTGTTACCCTTTTCGTAATAAGAAGAATACATACGTTCCGAAATCTCGATATTGTAATTTTTTCTTGTGATTTAGAGACACGTCACTGATAGCCTTTAATATTGGGTACTTTTATTACTGTCATATTTTTTATAAGCAATATTAATAAACCTCAAGTTGCAAATTAGCCGCCAAATACCTATATGTATATTCCGGTTGTTGCATTTGTGAGCTCGTCCTTCCACTAAGTTAGGCGTGTCTATTATATTGGGCTACATCGTAACTAAACTTATAAACTGCAAAAAGTGGTAAATTCTGTATTCTACGATACCACTTAAACATGGTAGACTCTGTACCCGGCTAGAACTGATAATAAATCAGGATGAACATATAACTAGCTGCCAAGAGATTTACGAAACCTCATGATAACGACGACCAGTAGTGTACTGTTGTTTTCGATTAGTAATATACTTTCAATCAAGTATAATGGTTACTGTTGGGCTACTTTAAATAATATTTTTATACCATCATCAAGCAGTGTCTTAACTCACTTTCAAAACAATATAATAAAAAAGTAAAAAAATCAACCTCATAAAGACTGCCTGAAAAGATCCAATTATTACTTTAAACTACTTTTAAATTAAAATGAAGCGTTAACTCTTTAATATATTTTTGAAATGAATATTGCTACACACAAAAGATACAATAAAGTCAGAATGAAGTAATATTTTCTAATTTAACTCAACTTTAATGTCCGCCAGTAAGTTCTGAACCGTGCGGTCTTATTTCACACCGCCGGAGGGCCAAGAGCGGCCCACAGCACACCGAGCATATTAAAAATACGAGAATCTCACAGTTTGAATAAAACAGTCTTTTATAATATATGCTGAGATTTTGCTTTGCCGTGTACTAAAATGCAGAACGTGGTTCGGCTCTTGTATTTTGACTTTATTTTATTCTTTATATTTTATTATAAAACTGAGCAATATTAACCTTATATCTAATTCATATAGATGAATAAAGTATGTACAGACTATAGAATGTCAATGTTCTTTTTTATAGTTACAATTTAGCGTTATGACAACAATCTCACCTGATGTTAAGAGACGATGTGGCATATTACAATATAAGATAATATGGTATATTACAATGTTTTTCTTCACTGAAATCAAAGCTAATTGTAGGAGAAATCGAACCCACGTCTTATGACGCGACATCAGTAGACACTACCAAATGAGCTATCATCGCTTAAATACAATATAATACGTATAGAGTATATACATATAATTAAATCGTAACCGCGTCAAACCTCCTCCCCACAGATTTTCTTCTTCCAGTCTACTCTGTCAGCCGTCATCACAATATTCACAATTTTATACACATATCATTCCTCACACAGTCTATCCATATCATCTTCGGCCTTCCTCTTCTCCTAAATCCAACCACATTCATATTTAACATCCTTGTAGTTATATGGCTTTCATGTCTTTTCATAACATGCTCATACCATTACTCCTTAATTTCTCTGTCACTGATGCTATTTTCATACTTGCTTGAATATATTCATTATGAATCTTATGCATTCTAATCACTGCATACATTCCACGTAGCATAAGTGTAATTTTTATTCATCCGTCTCATTCGTTGCCCAAAGTATAGATGCATACAATACGACAGTTTTTATAATCTGTATCTAGACTGATATATAAAGAGGAATGATTTGTATTTTTGTTTGTAACGAATAAACACAAGAACTACGGGACCGATTTCAAATATTCTTTCACCACTAGAATGCTACACTAGTCCTGAGTAACATAGATTATATAACATTTTTAACAAAAATGATGAAATAAAATTTTATTTCCACGCGAACGGTCCCGGACACAGCTAGTCTTCATATATAAACATTTCGTGAACACATCAGCCTGAAAGTATCTACTACGTAGATTTTGATGACATTTGACATGTCAATAAATCTTTATACATAAAAATTTCGTGTCACGTTGTTTGTTCGCGATGAACTCTAAAACTACTGAATCGGTTTTAATCACACTGTGCGCAGTTTGATCCAACTTGAGAGATAGGATACTTTTTATTTCGATAGGTGATTACAACGCTATAGATGTCCCGGTAGCCGATGTGATTGACTACTCGAAAAGGCAGAACAAGGTCTGCCAGGTCAGCAAGTAATATTATGAATCAACAATTAGGTAACTTTTTGTTGTATTATATTATTATTTAGGTTGTTAACAATGAAACAGAAAAATACCACAAAGTTCTTGGAAAAGTTTTATCACAGAAGTATTATATTCTTTTATGAGATAAAAAGCATCCCATTTTAGGCTCTACAATATTAACTGATATATATATATTAGATAGTTTTCATTGAACATTTCCAAGGTATATATATATAATATATATATATATTAATATTATAAAACCGGAAAAAGTTGTATGTTTCTTTGAATGCGTTAATCTTAGGAACTACTAGGCGAGTATTAAAATTTCTTTTATAGAGCAATAACTAAGGAAGGCTATTTAAGGCCACGCTACCCACAATAGGAGCAAAGCTATATTGAAAAAAGATTAAGTTTAGGTTTAAATTATAGGTTCCACGTGAACGAAGTCTAGGGCACAGATAATATTTAAAGTATTCATTCCACCAACAGTGTTATTACAGTATAATGCGGTTCAAAACGTCTTATTTAATTTACCAATTCCAGTTTAAATGTCATAGTCATTCGTAAGTAATATGCTGCGTTATTAAATCCTCCATTGGCCGTTTGCCGTGGGCTTCGGAAAGTGCGGTTTCATTCCACGCCATGCCGACAGAAGTAGCAGCCGGCCCATATTGGAAACTTTAAAGAGAAACTGTTTGTAGCTCTGAGAACATAGTTTCGCTCGTGGTATTTCTGATTTATATAACTTTATATTAATTTCTTTCTGTGAATTTGTTAATTGACTGATTGTTTATTGCATTCATTGTCAAAGTTTTTTCGCCGCGCCATTTTTATCGGTGAAATAATATTTCGTGGCACCCTCATCGGTGAAAAATCTTTTGCAGCCCAGGTAGCCTTAAAGCGGTTTGAATTAAAAAAAAAACAGTGGAAATTTAATACTTAGTTGATTTTAATGCGATTAACGAAATAGTTTTAATGATTATTATTTAATACCACAAGCTCACGACACTTGCTTATTTATCTGTATACATTGCTATTGTCAATGACGTCTTTAATGGAATGTCAACTCAGGCACGTTAGCCCTTTTTGACAAGTTTCATGTTTGAGACATCAAGCGAGAATGGGTTAACAATTTAATTTTTTTTTAGCTATGGCACCAAGTTTGGTAACCTACGGTTTATTGAATGATGAATTGTAATTGAAATTTCTTTATATAAACCTTATGTGTACCTAATGGGAACGGATATGCTAAATTACAGTAATTTCGAGAACTTATCTTTTGAGGAAAGCGTACCCTTTTACAGCTAAAATTTATCATAATGCGATACCTATACTTATTAAATAAAATATATATTTCAAGCAATTTTTGCGTTTAAAATTATTCCCAGGTGCTTTATGAGGTCTATAATTAAACTTAGTGTAGTGATCCATTTTAAAAGCTATTTGTTATACTATCTATTTATTACACTATTTGATTTTAACAAAAACTATGATAAGTAAAGGAGGAGGGTAGTTTAATGACACTAATTGATATTACGGATCTGATTTATTTATGTTCCATAAAATGATAGAGTTTCTGAGGGATAGGAAATAAAAGTAAAAAAAATGTCCTAAATGAACCTCATCATAGTCATCATCTTGTTGTTAGTCCAAGTTATTTGGGGTCGGCGCAATACGTTTTCCTCTTCCGTTCTCTTCGTAACATCATCTACATTTCTTCATTCAGTCCCTTTTTCTCCATCTCATTCCTCACATACTCTATTCATCTTTTTTTGGCCTTTCTCTTCCTTTCCATTCTTCAACATTCATATCCATTCGTTTTTACACCACATTTGTTTTCTCTTTTGTCATGACACGTCCAAACCAAGACGAGCGATTCCCTTTCAACTTCTCTACCACTGGTGCCATTTTCAAACTTCCTCGTACATACTCATTCCTGACTTTATTCATTTTTGTAACACAACACATCCATCTCCACATTCGTACTTCTGCTGCATGCAATCGACACTCATTCGTGTCATTCGACGTTCATTCTTACTAGCCCAGCACTCCGATCCATACAATACGAAAGGTCTTATAATAGACTTATATAATATCTGCCCTTCAATCTAAAGGGAATTCTGCAGTCGCAAGTAGTACCCGAAACCTGTCGCCAAATCATCCATCCTAAATAAACCGACTAATCCACTAAATGTATCTCTGCACGGGTTTTAATAAAATTTTATTTTTTTGATAGCTAAAAATATAAGCTATTTTTGTTTATGTATATTTGTTTATTTGTATTATTTCTACCAATGTAAATTAGTATCTTTTCTACCAATGCAGTACAATTTTTTCTACACGAAAGTGTAATTAACAAACTCCAAAATTAGTCTATAGATGGCACTGCATAAACATTATTAAATACTAAAAAATGGACGTCTGCCAGGTCTTTAAATGTATGGATTGTTAAATAAATTAGAAATAAAACAAAACTCCTATATTAGCCGATACATATCATGGTACACATATTATTAAATACTGAAAAATACGGGACGTTTCTCGGATCTTTAAATTTTTGAAAGATACACACTGGTTTGACGTATTTTAGGATAAGTATGATTATACATATACATAATCAAACTGTAACAGGGTATTTTTTTAAAATTATAATCGAACTGATGGAGTAGATACCTGCAATATTTTATTTTGGATTGTTATCCAATTGTAAACGTACCACTTTGAAAGTACTGGTATACATTTTGCTCAATTTAACCTCCGCGATAACTATTACTTTAGATAAAATAAAGAATATTTTAATCCTTCATAACAAAAATTGTTTTTTTTTTAGGATTATAAATGTACTTCTCCAGGGATTATAATGTAATTTTGCTCTTATCGGTAGCTAACAAATTATTTAGTATATAGAGAAGCATCTATTTTGATGTATACAGTTTAAATTGAACTAAAGCTTATATTTTTCGTTATATTAGTAGCTACTAAACATAAAAAAATGCATCGAAGATCATCATTAAGTTCATTTACTCAAATTTTCAAATGATTACATGTACACATATACCCTGTTACAATGGAAGTTTTTAATATTACTTTACTTGCTGAGCTTGCGATTTGGTTCGCGTGAAATTAAATTTTTATCTGTTTTTGTAACTTTTTTCTATACAGATTTGCTCCTATTAACTGTAGCTTGATGTTAAGTACCCTAGAGCCTTCTTAAATGAATGCATTATCGGTTTAAAAATATAATTTTGAACGAATTCGGACCTGTAGTACCTAAGATTTACGTGTTCACACAAACCTTTAAACTTTAAAATATCAATATACATAGGTATCATATATATTGATCGATACTATCAGTTCTCACCTTGATAAATATCATGAGATTTTTTTTGTAATAATTTCAGTGTGGTACGCGTACAAGTAAATAGATAAATACAAATTCAGAAAAATGAAATGTTCATATTAGGTTTAGTAACAGTTTTGTTATATTCATAAGTAAATAGAAGATCAGAGGATATTACTACTACTTAGAAGTCCTTTTATATTAATCTTACAAAATCTGGCATACATTAGGCGACTTCCTAGGCTCACTGTTCGTAAATTGTTAGCCATCCACTATGAGAAACCAATACAGGTACGTATGTCAATGGTATTGAGCTTCAATGAGTATATAAAACGTCTATGATATTAATAGTTATAATTGGGACTAATAATATTATGTCTACGGAGTTGAAAAATAGGTCCTAAAATTAAAAGAAACATAGTTCAAGTTCATGCGAATGATGTCAATGGCACAGCTATTGTATTAATAAATTTTAATGAGCATTGAACATATTTCACGTTAATGAAATCAAAACTGTCGAACTCCAAATTACTTCTGGTAAAGTTAATTTAGCAAAGAAAATCTAATTACAGTTTGATTAAGGTCGACATCAAGTAAAGTCTAATAAACTAATCTAAAAGTTGGCAACAAATTACTTTGAACGTTATTTTTTCTGAATTTATTAATAAGTCCATCGTCACGTGATTATTAATTAAAACGAATATTATAAATATTTTCCTTGATAAGTTAATTTATAAAAGAAATTAGGCTAATGTTCCTTGGCCAATACAATAATGAAAAAAACCTATGTCCTACTTATTGTATGATAATCCGTTTAGCCGTCAAAACATGAACGGTGGACTTACAAAATCAAGATAATTTATTCAATTTAAGTCCTAAAACGGCAGCACTACCACTGATTCGAAAAACATTCCAACAATCAACCTATATGGGCATTAACACAAATCTACTTTCATGTGTATAATAAATTACCAATTGGTCACCCGTTTAGATGGATGTATTATTTTTATATCATTATTAGGGTATTTCGTGTTCTAGTTCACACACAAGCGATGTCTATATCAAATTTCATAAGGATCTGTTGAACCGTTTATTCGTAATTGATGGGCAAATATACAACAAATGTATCACCATCCAATGTTCACCATCTTGAGCTTAATCGTTACTTGACATAAGATGAAATTGTAACCATTTTGCGTTCGTTTATCTTGAAAAATTAGATTTACTCAGTGGAGGTCTTACATTTATAATGATGAAATACGAAACAGAAGAACATATAAATATTTAGTTTAGCTTTACCAGATATTTAGTTTATATATAAGGTACAATTCTATATAAGGTACAATTCACAAAGTCGGAATACTTAATACAAAAACATTTTGCCATGCTTTGCGGTGCTGCGAAAAAAAAACAATATATAAAAGGGTGAACTAAGAATAAAAACAAAAATATTATTAGGAATTTCCACCAAGCAAAGCCTGTGACATTATCTAGTAATAAATGACCACGTAAGACTCCACTAGAAAAAATTTCTATTGAACCGCAATATATAAAAGCTAACGTTGAAAACGGTGCGGTTCCATGAAAATATCGCAAGCTCGTTTCCGGGTCACAAAGCATAATATATCACACGAGCGTATCTGTGCGGCACTACTTGACACCATGCCCTCTCTTTTAGAAACGTATTTCTTCACTATACTTATTGACCAGGCTCTTTGATCTTCTTTAGGATGTGCGAGTTTCATAGACGTTTTTAGTAACATGAAATAAACTGCAGCTTACCTTTAATTTCTGTACCGTATTTTTATAGATTAAATTTTGATGTTTGTGTGTTTGTAATTATTGTTGTGCTTATGCTACTGGATAGTTCTTAGTTATAATTAGACGCGATAAGTTATGACTAATGAAGTTCAAAATTGATTTATGTTTTATATCTGTAGTAGGTAGTATATGTTACATACTATATAGGCCTAATTATTATTTCGGCGTAATAATATTTTTTATGATTCTTAGAGGTGGATACCGTTATCAATGGCGGATTTGCTTTCACCGCCCGTAGGCTGTCCAGATTTTGCCATCCTAACCCATCACTACAATTAAATCCATACAGGTCTACGTAAATTGTAGAAAATAATTATGTAAGACTTAGATTCTAAGCGGCGAAACATATTAACTCGCAATATTTAGGTATATACTTATGTATGAATCATTTCAGTTTCTAAAAAACAAAACAAAAATACCCCAAATTTGCCGCCTCTAAAATCTATCGCCCTAGGCTCCAGCCTACTCAGCCTACTGGTAAATCCACCACTGACCGCTATAATCTATCTAAACAACAATTTCAATCAAGTTAACCTATACTCGAAAATAAAACATATCGTACCTATTTTTTGATGTTTGCCTATATAATTCATAGGTGATTTTAGAAATATTGTATTACAAAATTATATTTTTCCCACATATTTACACTGGCTTAATCTTTATTGCCGTTTCCTCATTGGATGTTGCATTTCCAATTGCCACAGTAAAATGTCCGCTCCATATATATGTAAAGATACTGTAACCGGAGTTTTAAATATTAGCTATAGTATATAAGTCGATAATAATTACAAATATAATGAAGTAAAAGTAAATTAAGTAAAAGTTTTTAAAAGGAACTTTTAAATATTTAATAAGTTAGTTAACTAACTGATCAACACAATAATCTCTAAACAGACACTTGATTAACAGCTTGGCAGCTGCAAGTAAGATCACAAACCTACATCTCGTGCGGCGGTGGGTCGAAATGTGCCCCCAATGATGTTTCCGCCAAAGCGTGGCAGGTCTTTCTCGACCCACAAGCACTAGTGTAGATTAAAATACCATAACAACAATGCGAAAATATGATATATACATTTTTTTGTACTATTAGAATAACCTTGAACCAAACTTCCTTAGGTTCGATTCGCCCCTGAATCTACCAAACAGGAAATGAGAAATAAACCAGAGAAAACGGCAGGCCAACATCGACCTGAACCGCACTAGAAAGTATTTTTTTTATACTTAAGGTTTTAGCGTTATGGCCATAATCTCACCTGATTCTAAGTGACGATACGGGCCAAGTTGGTAGACACACTAAACCTGTGGAGGAACTGGCTCTCAAGTGCAGCTGCCCAAACACACCTATTGGCATTTGGCGGCAGGTTTACAACTTGAGGGTGGTTGCTAGCCAGGCAGGCATTAGAAAAAGCCTTACCACTATGCTATGGTTTCCTCACGATGTTTTCCTTCACCGAAAGCTCAAGCTCATTGTAGGTGCTTGGATTCGAACTCACGTCCCTTGACACGAAGTCATACACAACCACTGAGCTATCATCGCTTCATCAATTTTAGTAGTGATGGGACCGACAAAAATAACGGGATATCGAAATTGAAACAGAATTATCGTAAAAGAAATGAAAATAGTTTTTTATTTACTTATAAACTATTTTTAAAGGTTTTGACTCCATTTCCTGTAGTATTTTTTATATTTTTAACTTTGCATTTTCGCTTGGGTACTATTAAAGGTGATCAGTGGTGTCTCGTAGCACCCTGCACAATTTCTCCTTTTAGCGCTCATCTCAACTTACACTTGATTTTCTAAAAAATGTTTTTTTAATACCAAGTGATGTATTTACCATGTGAATTTTACCACATGTCTCACTGTTAAGAACTAATAAATAAGTTCTCAAATCAAACTAAAAAGTTAAGATAAAACGCTTTGATCTATAAAATGAGCAATTTTTGGATAAACACTATGTCACGTCGCCATAGTGTAAAACCGTAATTTGATTGCACGTGTGTGCGTTACCTGTGTCTATACACGGAAATCGTAGCATGTTTTGTGCCTTACCTTCTTGTCCACAGAGTTCTATCTTAATTTTTTTTATTTCATTTATTTTATTTTTCTTTTATGTTTAAATTAATTTCAATGATTTTTGGGTTATGTTTGTTATTTTTTTTAATAAATAAGAATATGATTTTACAGTATAGGTTTAACGCTATGGCCATAATCTCATCTGATGTTAAGTGATGGTGTGGCCCCAGATGGTGAACACTCCGAGCCTAATGGTGGGACTGGATCTCAAGTGCAACTGCTGGAACACGCCTATAGGTATTTGGCAGTAAATTTTCAACTTGAGGGTATTAGCTAGCGAGTTGGACAATAGAAAAAGCTATACTATGATATGGTTTCATCATGATGTTTCCGTCACTGAAAGCTCATGCTCATTGTAAAGATTTGAATTCACGTTCATTGACGCGGCGTCCGTACATATTACTACTTGAGCTATCATCGCTATATATGATATTGAAAAAGTTAACTTTATGTTGTAGATTTTAACAGTATCTCAGTAACAGGGGTCATAAATCTATGTATCTGAAGCAAGCGGGTCTGAGCGCTGAGGCACGTAGGTCGACCCTTGACACCGCGCCCTCCGCTGTGGAGCGCTCCTTGACACTCGAGTGTCAACATTACGGTCAACACACACTCTTTTGTCGTTACGTGAGATACGTCGTGACGTCGACTTCATTCGGAAACATATTTCTTTTCGACTTTCTTTTGTGTACAATTGCGTTCGTCCCAGAAGCTATTATAGTAAATTTATTGACTTTTTAAAATACTTGTTTGAGTGTACATAGAAGTTATTTATATTTACTCTAAATACTTATTAAATGTATTAGTAAGTTATAACTATAAAGTGCAAAATTAAAAAGTATGATCAAAAATTAAAACCAGAAGCCGAACTAAAAAATTACACTCGAAATATACGTAACAAGAAAATTTACCTATCTAACATTTTTATGTAAAAGCATACATACATACAAACATACTGGTCAAAATAATAACCCACCTTTTGCTTTGCCGTAGTTGGGTGACAAAAATAATCGATAAATACTAGTATATTTATTGACATATACTACAGCAAAATATAAAATTTAAGAGTTCTACATATAACACAATTATAGTAAAAACTTTGGGTGGTCTGAAGACCACCTAACGGACCTTAAAATATGAGAAATCAAAAGAAAGTTATCAATCAGTCATCAGTCAATGAATTAATTAGTGGTACGTGATATACATGATATGTTGCAGTACAGATGAATTAATAGTGTATTGGGGATGACATGTGCGGTGATTATGACCCTACTGTACCTTTTTTTATACTTTCTATCCTTGACTGGCTTTTTAAATTTTTGTCCATTTATTCCCCGAATTACTTCCCTCTCACATCAATGAAAATAGTTTTGGAATCGGTCATTTAATCCCAACGATTACTTTCTTCAAACATAACGTAAACTTTTCTCTTTATAATAACAGACAAGAAATAAAACTTATTTGACCTTAGCTCTAATTATAATTACTTTCTTGAGTAGAATTGAAATTAAAAGAATCCACCACCATTATACCTTTTATTGCGCATACAACGGCCCATTTTGCTGTTTATCCTGATAGCTATTACTCCTAACGTGGAAGATTTACGATAAAGTAAAAAACAACTTAAAAAGTTGATGAGGCTATAACAAAGGTCGATAAAAAATTCCCCAGGACACTTATATATAATTATTTATGTATTTTTAAGTTACTAAAATATCTAGTATGTTCAGGATTTGACTCAGAGGAAACTAGATAAAAAAGTATTGTTTGGAGTTTATTAATTGAAACGCAAAATATAACACCTAAACAATTGAAAGGAATAAAGTAAGTCTTCTTATTTAGTGGCAATCTGATTATGTACAACTAGTTGTGCCCGCGGCTTTGTTCGTGTGCAACTAAAATTATTTAAAAAAATTTACTCGTTTTGATATCTTTTTTTCAATACATTTTTGCTCCTATTTGTGGTAGCGTGACGCTAAATAGACTTTAAGTCTTCCTCAATGATTGCTCTATCAAATACAATAATATTTTTTGAAATCCGACTAGTAGTTCCTAAGATTGTCGTGCTCAAACAAAATTTTCCGCTTTAGTAATTGGTATAGATTATGTCAATGACACGGATAATCATACTTCATACTAATATTACAAATGCGAAAGTGAGTTTATTTATTTATTTGTTTGTTAGGCTTTCACGCCTAAACCGCTGAAACGTTTGTGATAAATTTTGGTAAAGAGATAAATAAGACCCTGGAGACGGAAATGGGCTACTTTTTCTCGCGAAAAACTTAAAGGTAGAGGGGTGAACAGAGGGACAACGTTTTTATTGCGACATCCGATTTGTTTACCAAAATCAATATTGCTGCAAGCGAAGCTGCACGTAAAATGTAGTAGTAAAATATTCTGTAAACCTTTAGAGTTTATGATAATGGTGTCTATCTAGTTAAAACTACTCAGGGAGTTTTTGTGTGCACCAACAAATTTAATCTCGAATTCCTTCACTTTTGCATAATAACTAAATTACATCACGCAAAGTATCACCAATACTATACAAATAGAGCAAAAAAACGTAAGTTTATGAATAAAAATGAAAATCATTAGATTAAGATTAATTATTTGTTTTATGCTAACGGGCAGCAAAGAAGCAGACGGCCCATCTAATTGTAAATGGTTCCCGACATCTACAGACAGCCGCAACACCAGGAGTATTACAGATATGTTGCTGGCTTTGTCGGAAAAGGCTGGTTCTAGTTCAGTACGCTGGAACACAAAGGCTCATAATGAACCTTTATTATGCGGCAGTCTAAACCCGAAGGTGGTCGCTAATCAGTCGGACATCGCATCAAAAACTCCAATAAACTAATATATTGTCCCATTCAACCAATAAATAAACCTTTGGACTTGAATAAGCAAATAACGATGCACTTCGTAAGGAAAAATTGCTAATTTTTATTTCTATATGTAATTATCACACTTATCGTCTGTTGGTAATGGTACATAAACTAAACAGCGATAAAAAAAGTTGGAGGGTAATCAAATGAATAAATTCGGTAAATGAAAACTAAATATTTAGAAAGAATTCGGCTAATATCTAGGCAGTCGCCATTATTTGTGCAGTATAATAATTTTATCAGTAACGCCGGCACTTTATCTTACTACTACATTTGTAATATTTCTTATTATTTTCCTAGCCTCAATATTAAAGTATCTACATAAAAGTTAGCATATACACAGAATGTAGATATAAAAAATAGCAACAAAGAATGCAGCGAAACAAAGTATTCCGGAATTAAAAATATCACTTTCATTTCGGTATGCAACTAAAAGGCAAACTTTTCTTTTCGAAAATACTTAGGGCTGGAGTGAGCCGACGGCGATGCTTCACAATGGGACAATGCTGATACGCGGCAGTGGAACGCTCTCAATAAATGTACCTATTGTGTTCGTTCTTGCTGAAATGTTCAGTGTTATATAACGAATCTCGTCAAATGACATAAATCACTTGTTTTCTTTTAGCATTGTTATCATATTTCTATACTGTAATATTATATATTTTGTTCTATACTTTGACTATATTTTTTGTCGTCTGCTAAGTGGCAGCAAATGAGAAGCATGATTCGTAGAACATGTGTAGCGGATGGAGTTGAAAAGCTATTAAGTATAGACCGTGTACAGATATTTAGTGCGTGGGCCAGATGAACCGATCGGCTGATGAGGGTTGCGGAAACCTGCAGGATGCAAGCAGTACAAAACCGGTTATTTAATAATTATTGTAGAAGGCCTATGATAATAAATGGATATCATTGAACTAAAATGATCATGATAACATTTACAAACGAGCTTGCTTATAAGTTACAAGTATTTCGATGGTAAAATATTCTTCGGCAATATTTAATGTATAAAAATTGTTTAAAACTGTTTGCGTTTGATTGTTATGTAGCACTTCTATTACCAGAATTTTGTAATATTTGTTGACAGAAATGAAATAAAATTATGGTCGGTGTCACAGCTTCACGATAACTCCTATTGAATTTCGAACTAAAAAGTTTGCTGATTCATATTTTTGTCGTACCGTGGAGCTGTGGAACCGTTTTTCAGTCAGCGTGTTCCCACCCTCCGATGAAATAGGGTCCTTCAAAAGGGGCGTGAAAAGGTATCTAAGCAGGCCAACACGACAGTGGTGACGGATTATGAATTTTGGATCATTGACAGTCACCGCTGATCTGGATTGTACTGTACTTAACACCAGGTGCAGTACAGTCACTATGCTGCGGAACATAAAAAAACACTTCCTTAGTTGTTAGGCTAAAATCTTCTAAAGACGATACTATTTTTACACGGTCGTATTGGAAATTACCTCGTTTTATTGTCCAATAGGAAGCAGTCTTGTTTACGAAATTGTAGAATGCATAAATAACAACGGGTTTTTTAGTATCCAACGCGCTAGATAATGGATAATGGTGTTTTGGATAATGGTTGTTTTACAGCTGATGAAAAGCATGTTGCTTTGTTTGCAGATGGCAGTACATAGTATGGCATCATCGGCGCGCAAATAGTGCGTGCGAGTGGTCGTGGGGCCGCGTGGCGATGGGGCGGGCGCGCGCGTAGCCCGCGCCGACCGCCTCGGCA
This sequence comes from Actias luna, assembly GCA_039707435.1. Taxonomy (NCBI): domain Eukaryota; kingdom Metazoa; phylum Arthropoda; class Insecta; order Lepidoptera; family Saturniidae; genus Actias; species Actias luna. Next base: position 4,982,443 of record JAZHAC010000006.1, on the reverse strand, counting down.
TGGACGAAGACGAGAGGCGGCTCTCGTTTCCGCCGCCGGCGCCGCTCAACTCGCCTGGCGAAGAAATCGACGGGTCGCGGTTACTCGGTGAAATTGTACGGACGCTTGAAGCGACTAACCCAGAAGCGGCCGCACCGTTGGTCGCTTCACAGTCACGCGATGCCCTCGATACGGAGTGTACGAAGCCGCGTCGGGATGAGCTACGGATTCCTCTCGAAGGTGTCACGTTTTCTTGTGAGATTGGCAGCGGAGGAGGAGGTGGAGGAGGTCGAGATGAGCCGCGTGCGGCTGTCACTCCCTTTACGCGCGAATCTGCTCGACGAGCAGGTAGTCGCGGCGCCCAACTCGTTCGAGAATTCGGCTTTATGCCTCGTCGTCGGCTCAGCGTTGAAGACGGAGCTCGTCTGCCCAGAAAATATGAACCGTTTCCACCTAAGCTGTATGGAAGGCCACTTGAAGAAATTGATAACTTCATTTATGATGAGGTGAGCAATATATATAAGCATTAATAGTAACAAACTATAAAGTTATTTAATGTTGAATCAAGGTCAAAGAGCGCCAAAGTAGTAAAATCATGTAAGATTTACCAAAAAAATATAACAACCCCCATTATCACACTGTTATCACTTTTAAAGCTACAGAAAAGAGTAATAACACGTCAGTATAGCTATTTTGTCCAGTTTTGCTTGAACTGCTCCAGTTTAACTTAATTCTGTGTTTTGATTAGTATTTCAGCGACTAGCGGATCTTTTTTTAATGGTATTGTCATCTGTATACGTAACAAGTGGCTTATGAAAGGCAATATAAAAATAAACACCGAGATGTGCTTATCAGTAAGAGCATGTTTAATGTTCTTTATATACCTATGTAGCGAGTTGTTATACGTCGTTTAGTGGAAAATTTGCCCTTGTTATTTTTATTTTTACTCTTTGTCTCATCTCTTCTCTTTAGTTGTTATAGTTAAGAATACATTTACTTTCATATTGTCACTTTCGTAAATATTCGTCGTTTAGATTCAGAACAGAATTCACACAAGCGTGATAAAATAATAGTCAGATAGTAAGCTTGTAGGAAGAATTGTATCCGTTATTATAGGACTGAACTATGACCATGTAATGTAAAGATTTGTCTCTATTGTAGGTTTATAACATATATTTTTTTTTTATGATATATGATATATGGTATATGATAGATATATTATTTTAGATTCAGGTATTGAGATAGAGACTTTATTTTTTAAATAAGTTTAAATCCCAAGGATATTCTAAAGTTTTTTTATACAGTAGCTTGTAGGTTTGTAGTAATTCGCTATTAAGCGACCAGCTCCAGCTTCACACGGGTAGTGGCGCATTTTGAACGAAAGCTCCCAGACGGCTTGACTTCTTCCGACATTTTCTATGATTGTCGTCATATTTGAAGCAATTTACCGTAAACCTTAACAAATTGTACACCTAAATCTTCCCTATGACACGATATGTGTATTTATAAAAAGTATATGAAAATCCATTCAGTAGTTTTTGAGTTTATCACGAACAGACAGATAGACGCAGCAGGGGATTTTTTTATTATACGTGCTGATAACAATTGCAAAGTAATATATGTATATAACGCACAATATCTACATGGTGATAGGGCCTTTTTTGGAATGCCCACCTGACTAGCTACCACTCTCAAGTTGAAATCTGCAACCAAATACCTATAGGTGTGTCCCTGCTGTTGCACTTGAGAGCCAGTCCCTTCACTTGACTTCCACATCAACGACAACATAAAGTGAGATTTTGGCTATAACGTTAAGCCTACCCATACTAATATTATAAATGCGAAAGTGAGTTTGTTTCTTACGCTTTCACGTCTAAACCGCTGAATCGATTTTGATAAAACTTTGTACGATACTTTTACTGCGTCGTCTAATTTATTTAACAAAATCAACATTAAAGCGAGCGAAGCTGTATGTAAAATCTAGTAATCAATAAAAAAATAAAAGTATGCAAAATTGAAATAGCAAGTTGCCATCAGTGACCGACGATGTAAGACTTATCGCTTCATCGAGACCGGTAGATCTGATAGGTCCGCATTTCCCGGGACTTGTTGCCCTCACTCCGGCCTTTTACATTTAAACATTTTATTTCACAAACTTTAAATGAACAGCTCGCTCGGTCAGATTTACCGGAATATATTTCGTGTTCTACGTTTCTTGTATTGGATTGAAATATTTTAGGTCACTTAAATATACTCTTATGTATCAGGTATTAATTACATTTTAGTATTTAAATACTTTGGAAAAAAATTGTCATAAAGTATGAGTAAGTTACTCCTTGTAAAACTCGGGTTCATTAGTTGCGGAACAATTAAATTTTTAGTGAAATATATATTATTTGTAGCTGTTCTCGTGACTAATAACTATTTTCTATTCCTTACTTTTTTCTGTATGTAACCTATCCTATACTATCCTCGTTAATCTGGTTATGAAATACAAAAACAATAATTTGATTCTGACTCAAACAAGCTAAAAAAGGTCTTCACCTTTATTGTACTAATATAGGACAATATGATAGTATTTCACATTTAGTAGGTATGCTAGTGTTGATTTATTTAGCATACAGTGTCAAGATATAAAAAAGTGAGTGTCGTCAAACACTCGGTTGGAACAGATAGACAGAACAGACTAAAGAAAGGGCCGTAACGGAAAAATCTTACATTTTAATTTGTCTAGTTTCCACCTTTACCATGCGATAAGGAATTTCGTTCCAAAAACATCTTTATTATGAAACCTTTACGAGTGAGAAGATATAAAAACAGTTCAATGACTATTACTTGTATATGTTTATCAGTTGGCTACGATCTCATATAATGTTCAGTGACGATGTACCCAAGATACGTTTAATAGGAGACTGATTCTCAATTTCAACTATCACAATACAGTTAAGTGCTTAGCAACAGATTTTCAGCTTAAGGCTGAAAGCTAACCGGGTGGCTTTTAAACAATAACTACTTAATAAATAATCTACTGACATGTTATTGAACATTAGATTCAGTATGATGTTTCCCTTCACTGATAGCTTAGCTTATGCTTGGAAGATGCGAGCTCGTGTTATTGGCAAAGTGTCGGAACATACTTCTACTGATTAATCAATAAATTGTAGACTGACTCTTGGTAATGACCGTATGAATGAACATTTTATTACACTTTTTAATTTATACTAAATCTTAAAACTAAAATCATCAAACATAAAAGTTAGGGAAATAGGAAATTTGACTACAAATCTTGAGGAACTAAAGAGGCGTGAGAAGTAGGACATACCTTCTATTGTACAAAGTTAATTTGCTAGTAAATCATTAAATCCATTATTTGTCAACGTTAACAGCATGTCTAGTAAAGCATAGTTTGAAAACACCCCTTGGCAATTAAATCATATATTTTATAATATTGTACATTATTGATAGTTAATGTTGTTTTCTATAATAAGCAGTTCCATCTTCGTTATGTATTAATAAAATGTTGCATAATAATAGGAAGTAAATTTCAATGATGGAAAGTAAATAAACAAAAGTGTTTGAAAATAACCTTTTGGATACACAAGTTCCTTTGTTCAACACATAAAAAGTAACAAAACAATTGTTTGAAAGTCACAAGGTAACTCGAGGTTTCCTGTGGGGACGTGCGGACGCCGCACTCGACGTTTAATTCACACCGGAAAGCGTCAATCAACCTTGTGGCTCAAACGGCTGTCACATTGTTTTTAATAATTATCGGTGGATGGAAGTAGGTACAAATGTAGTTTCTTGTTTGTTGATAATGACTGGTATTTACAAGAATGAATCAATGATGGATTTAGTGGTAGGGTGTACAAACATCGAATAGATGGACGTAAGTTCGACACTTTTTTTAAGCTATTGAGCAGAAATAGGCAGGCCGCCCATCTGATAGTTAATGGTTACCGTCACCTATGGACAGTTGCAGCACCATGTGTGTTATAGCCACTTTGCTGATCTTGGCGGTAATGACTGGTTCTCGTTCACTATGCTGCAACACAAAGGCTCATACCGAATCCACTAAATTTAGCGCGCTTATCATCTTGAGCCACATCGTCACAACATCAGGTGTGGCCATAATACTAAAACCTGTAAAACATTATAAATATACAAATAAAATCACACAAGCTGTGCCCCTGACTGCGTTCGCTAGGAACTAAGAGCTATTATTCTGTCTTTCAGAATCAGGTTTTTTTTCTGGACGACAATACCCTACAAGGGTGACCCTTGACAAGGTGTGAACAAAATTTTATGAGTAATTATTATTCATCTATTTAATTAATACGTCTTGTTAATGCTCTCATCTATCAATTCTATAGTAGATATATCGATTAAAAGACAAATTAACCTACATTAGAACGAAGCTAGTAAATGCTGATACTAATGGTCACGTTCAAGAATAATTGCCGCTATCTGTTGCAGATAGACTATCTTGTAGCAAAATCGAGTGAATACCTAAACGTTTATTTATATTTGACCCAAGGTTGTATGCAAAACACGATTTCCAATAATTGCATGCATTTCATTCATCCATAACGTGACTGCAGTGAGTATATTGGGATATTTTAAAACTGAAGTATCGTAAAATATGTTAAGTCGATTTAAAAGTTGATTTAGATTTACGGAATCTTCAATGTACATTCTTTATATATGTAATGTGGAGTATTCTTTATATAAGTGCATCATAATTAGGGAAAAACACATAGAAATGATAATATCTATATTAATATTAATAAAGCGAAAACGTTTGTTTATTTAAACGGGCTAATCTTGAGAACTACCAGCCGGATCTCAATAACTTTTTTATTATTTGATAGAGCAATCATTGAGGAAGACTTTAGGCTACTTAACATCTCGAGACCAACAATAGAGCAAAACTTCATTTAAAAAGTTACAAAAATGGACAAAAAATATTAAACAACAAACAAGTTAATTTAGGTAATAAAGTTACCTAACAAATGATGACAAGGCGTTAGTACCACCTCAACTTAAAATTGTATACCATGATCTCATGTCCAACATAATATTTTCATAAAATATCAAATTACATTAAAACAATGAAGATATTAAGATTTATATAGTTAATAGGTTGAGAATTATAGCCAAAATCTCACCTGATGTTAAGTAACGATGTGGCCCAAGATGGTGAACACGCCTTGTGGAGGAATTGACTCTCAAGTGCAACTACCGGAACACATCTATAGGTATTTGACGGCAGATTTTCAACTTCAAGCTAGCCAGGCAGCATTAGAAAAAGCCCTACCACAATGCTATGGTACTATGCTATGGTACAATCACGATGTTTCCCTTCACCGAAAGCTCAAGATCATTACAAGTGAATTCGAACTCACGTCCCTTGACGCGGCATCCATACAAACTACCAACTGAGCAAGTGTCGCTTCGAAAGGTAACAAGTGTAAGGTAGTTAAAATTACAGTAGACATGATAATTATTTTCGTAGGTTTGAAACTCCGACGATCTCTTTGATGGAAGCTATATAGTACAGTACTTATTACACCTTCATTGTTACACGAATCCATTGTTTGCATATAAAATATTTTCTTCTTCCTTATTAAATTTGCGCAAGAATTCTTTAGGTACTCTCAAGAGTCTCAAGGCGCTTGAACTATTCTTTTAAATTTAAGGCTTTGGAATGTGTTGTAAAATTGCCTCTTGTTGCGAGAATAGAGGTCGCATTATTTAGCTCCGAGATATATCGCTTGTTACTTTATAAAATTTTATTTAAGATTAATTTAATGAATGAAAAAGAAACTCAAGGTAGCTAGCTAGCTATGTCTGGTAAAAATATAAATTTCAGTACTGGCTTTTGCCCTAAGTAAATTGAATTTGTGACTTATCTGTGACATGGTGGTAAGGCTTTTTCTCATGGTGGTAGGGCTTTTTATGATGCCACCCTCAAGTTGAAAATCTGCCGCCAAATTCAAATAGGTGTGTTGCGGCAGTTGCACTTGAGAGCCAGTTCCTTCACAGGTTTAGCGTGTCTACCATCTTGGGACGTATCGTCACTTAAGATCAGGTGAGATTATGGCCATAACGCTAAACCTTAACTATATAAAAAAAAACTTATTATAATCTACACATGTAATAAAATCAAATTGTGCATTAATTCTTATAGGGTAACAAGTTTGAAGTTGTAACATTTATAACTAGTATAACTACTATACAAAACTATACGAAACAAAATTCAAGTCCATGTGAACGATGTCGCAAGAACGAAGTTAATATATATATAAAAACATAAAGCTTTGAGTCTTAATAACGAAAAGTCTTTAATAACGAAAATTCGCAGGACAAATATTTCCTACAGTAAAGCTAAATAAGGAATAATGATCATTTTAACGCCACATTTCTAATAATGTCTCTTCACTCTGAAGTAAATGAATCACCAAAGCGACGCGCTGAAACTTTTTATACACTTGAGGAAATTAATTTTCTTAAATGCCTCTCAGAGCGGCTGTGTTTTAATGTATTCTATTGTTATTGTGTAAATTATACCTTGTTATAAATTACGGAATTCACAAATGACAAATCGCTTTCACCCGCTCGCAAATTTTCAAACACAAACGTTATTCTTGCCGTATGTATTAAACCGTTTAATTTAAAACGAGGTTGGTGAAATCGGTAAATAATAAACATAAGTTACGAATTAGATGTACCAATGGGAAGACTAGTATGACACAACTAGTCAATAACTAGTAAGTCAGAATCTATTATGTCAGTCGTTAGTGTGTACGGACGCCACGTCAATGGACGGGTTTTTCGGACGCCTGCAATTAGCCTGAGCTGTCTGTGAAGGAAAATATCGTGATGAAACCATAGTATGATGGAAGAGCTTTTTCTAATGCCTGCCTAGATAGGTACCACCTTCAAGTTAAAAATCTACCACCAAATACATATAAGTGTCTTCTGGCAGTTGCACTTGAGAGCCAGTCGCTCCACTAGGCTAAGCATATCCACTATTTTGGACTACATCGATACTTAACACCACGTGAGATTGTGGCCATAACAATTAACCTATAAAGTATAATAAAATCACGTATTGAATTGTCGGAGAGAGTCTACGCGTCATTTTAATAAAAGAGATATTACGACATGGGTCTTTTTTTTAGTAAGTCCAATGTAAAGTGATTTATGTAAATACTAACTAATACTCATTAGTTTTTTATTATAAGAAACGAAATTTTACAATAAATACAATTTGTTGTTGCTTTAGTTGTGTGAAATGCAAAACCTATTTTACAGAATAAAGAAAGACTTATTTACTGTTTGAGCCGTGCACCGATGTGCTTGTTGAGTCTCGGAAAATTTATACATAAAGTGCGACGTCCCGTTGTAGATCGGATTGCGGGCAGCTTTAGAAAATGGAATAGAGAGGAAATTGTACAAATACATTGAGATTTAAAAGGTGTCGGGAGAGTAGGATTTAATTTTGGTTAATTATATATTCTACTGTAGGCCAATACCTTTAATTTTTACATTACTATACTAACATATTAAAAAAATACATATTTTTGACTAGTGTTATTAAGAGTGGCGTCAGTTTTGAAACCCATCCATTTGATATTATGTTGGCAGCCGAACTAAATACGAGAAAATTAAAATTAAAAAGAACATTGATGCTACAGTATAAACGTTTTTTGTCTGTAAATATAATATATAAGTAACTAATTATTAATTATTCATAAGACATTTAAACAATGACACCTCAGTGGTAGCGTTAACGGACGTCGAGTCGATGGACGTCAGTTCCAACTCCTGCAATAATCCCGAGCATTCGATGAAAAAAATATTGTTATGAAACCATAGAATGGCAGTAGAGCATTTTTTATTATCCCCCCTGAATACCTATCGCCCACAAGTTGAATATATGTCGGCAAAAACCTGTGAATGTGTTTCGACAGTTGCACTTGAGACACAGACCATCCATTATTTTGGACCTCGCGTTATTTATATATCATCACGTGAGCTTATTGACAAATACAATAGAAAAGTAAAAAAGTTGTGCGGTTTTATGAAACCGCGATGCAACTGGAACATTTTTTCGGATCGTAGGTATATAACTGAATATATTCGGAAAATGTGACAAATAAATGCTACACGGTCAGCTAATGCGAGCCATGAGCACCGCTATAATGTCCTTAGCTGCTCTACCGAGCGTCTTTCGATTTATCCTTAATCTGTGACCGACTGAAATGAGACATGCGATAGATGGACGAAAAAATTTGAGACGATGAAAAAAAATCACTTTAAAAAAAGATGAAAGTTGATAGAGTACAAGAGAAAAACAATATTTGTCGAAGCCACTTAGCTGAGATAAGAGTAAGAAGAAGAAGTAATTATAGCTTCTGATATCTGATGACCACTTTAAGCATACGTTCGTGTTACCGAAGTAAACTATTATCCGACAACAAAATGCTTACAACCCACGGCGGACTAAACTGAGCGGACCACAGTATAGCCGCTGTAGTGAATGAGAGTCGTTAAGGTATTTAGTGAGGCAAAGCGGTGTAATACGACTCGTGGGTCGATATCAAAAGGCGAGATTTATTTGCGCATTAAGTGTATTTACCTTCATTTTCATTAGGGCTGTCGACTATCGGTTCTTATAAATAAAATGTGTTAAAACTGTAAACGTGCTTTGATTGGAAAATGTTGGTAGGACTTAATAAGCTTAATATCTAAGTGCAATTATGATTTCATAATTACGTACATTCTCTCTTTACAAAGCTAAGATTTAAAGGTTTAAATATGAGATCGAAAAACGTTTTATCACTTTTTAGAAATTGATTTCATTCAATAACTGCAAATGGATTTAATTTGAATTTAAAAAGAGATTTAAAATGTAGAGTAGCCTTATTTGAATTAATATACATTTGATTTGATAGGTACTAGCCCCGGATTCGTGTTGGTAGGACAAATCATCTACAGTCAGAGGCAAAAAACAAAGATTAAATAATACCTCAAAATTTTATCAAAATGTGTGTAATCGTTTTCCGATGGTTACATATATAATTTTTTATACACATATAAATCGATAATTTAGTAATGTAATTATGAAGGCATCGCATTAATAATTGGATAAACTTTTCTGATTTTGTTATTTATGTAAATCTAAATATTATTTATAACCTATATAAAATTATAACGTCTATCATTATTATTGTTCTTACTAATATTATACATGTGAAAGTGAGTTTTGTTTGTGTGATATGCTATTTTTTACGCCTAGACCACTAAATCGATTTTGATGATTTTTGGTATAGACATAGATAGGAACCTGGAGACGGCGATAGGCTATATTTCCTTGCAAAAACCCCATAGAAAATGGGTTAAAGAGAGGGATAAACTTTATATAAAAATTTTAATGCGTCATCCAATGCGTTTGACCAAATCAATATTAACGCGAGCGAAGCCGCAGGTAAAAACTAGTAAATTACAAACGTTTTAATATTTCACCTCAAAATTAATCATTACAAACCAGACAACATCCAAGATTATTCCATCCTGTTGTAGGTAAAGGACATATATACTAATACTTACACTGAACTGAATATGCCTCGGTAGTCAAAGCCAGGGTAATCAAGGATACCGTTTCATAGTGCGGCGTGAACAAGTAGGCGGCATTATAGATGACATGTCTTAAATAGGCCCCAGCTTTATTATCCTAGTCTAGGTTGACGATGAAGAAAGTCTGTAGTTCTATGAATGATCCAAACGTCGAAGCGAACATCTCTTTTGTACTAGCCATTGGTTGTGTCTTAAGAACGTCTGAGATCTTTATGTAGCCAGCACAATTTTCCAAAAACGATTAACAGGCAATAACAATCATTGTATAGTTTTAAAAAGTTCTATGTTTTTAGTCAATGAAGTCCGTCTGCAAATTTGTGTATAGCTTAATTTTGCGTGACTGGATACGATGATAATCTATACTAATATTATAAAGAGGAAATTTTTGTATTTTTGTTTGTAAAATAAAAAATTAAGGAAGTGGAGCGGAGCATTTGAAAATATAAGTTATATAACTGTCAGTTATAGAGCATTACAATTATAAACACTGTTTTTTTAATCATATATATGTTTTGTAAATTATACTAATTAGAATTCAATATTCATAGTTAAGACAGGACATTGTCTGTTCGGTCAGCTAGTGATTAAATAAAATTTTAATTCCCCGTGAACGGAGTCGCGGACACAGCTAGTATATGATAATTGTATCCGATTGGATAGCAAACACTTTGAACTAGGTGAAACAATTACCCCATTGGGAAATTTTGGTGGTGGGAATATATACACGTCTGGGTCTGGGTATGGTGAAAACCCGTCATAGTAACCTTGCAAGACGGCATAACAGGAATAGAAAAAGTGTGCAAGTTGCTTCTGGTTATTGGCAGTATGGGCTTTGGAATGTCGCTGTTATGTCTTGTGGTGGGTATTTATCGGTACATGTCACCAAATGAGTCTTGCCATATGCCCATTTCGTGGTTTCTCCGGGCATTCTGTGTATGTATTACGAGTGAAGTCTGTAAATGCATGTTTTGACCACGACAATACATGAAAAAGCGTAGTTTGACAGAGACTAACCTCCATGCATTGATGCTCACTATTAGTTGTTTTATCGACTTTACTGTGCTTAACCTCATATTGAGCATTCATTCTACCTTGCTAATGCAACGTGTCTAATATATTAATATTTTTATTGATTAATCAGACAACAAGGATCCATTACATAGAACTAAACGAAAGAATAAAATAAGAAGTTAATGACTTCAAAACATTAAAAATTAAATATAATAAATAACTATATTACAGTTACAATAATAGAGGCTGCAATAACAATAAAACAACCGGAACTTAGAACATAACGTTCCATAACCAATACTTTATAAACTGATTATCGTACAATTGATGTCATAAAAGCCTTTGAGTGTTTGCATAATTGTATTGGGACAATCGCATAGTCTACGCTGTATACGTGCAATTTTTTTACGCGAAATAGCATAGCAATCATCGATATGTCCAAATGCAAACATAAAAGACGCACTACAAAAACGTGTCAGTCCCAGAAATCTTTTAAAGACGTTATTGTATTGAACAAGCAAAGCGCCAAAAGGTTTTTTTTTTAAGTTAACCCACACGCCACTCGTATAAATGTTTGACAGAGCTTAACGTAAAACCATTGGTATTATTTAAAAAACCAGTCGGAAGTAGTCTTGTTATTTATTTTATATTATATATAGTGTTACTCTTTATAACTCGGAAGTTTAAGTATTCATTTAAAGTTAGAGAAGTGATGTAGATGGAGTTAGTAGTGCGCCGGTTCGATCCAGTTGGTTTTCTCTTAATAATTTAAAGTAACACCGATACCGAGCTTGCGGGCATTAACCTGTGAGGCTTAAGACATAAATATATTCAGAAATATCGATATTATAAAGCTGTGGAATTGAAATGGTATTTATATATTTAAACTAGGTTGATGTTCCTAACATTTTATATTCGAGTTTACTCTTCAAGAATTGATTTTTCATATGAGGCCCCGGTATAGAAATCTTGAAAAGACTTAAAATTTCATGTTAAGCTAAATAACTACATATATATCTTAACTAAGGTTGTAGTCTAGCTACAATTGAAATTCAGCGCTGAGTGCTTCTTTACACTTCAAGTGACCTGTATTCATCATTAGAATAACCAAACGCTCAGTTTTATTACGTATATTGTTATTTATGCCCATATTTCTTTATGTGTTGTTTGATTGAAGGCGTTGCTTTACAAACGTCTATAATTAAATAGTTGGATTTGTTTGGGCACTGCTACGTCATATGAGAAAATAAAACAATCGTTATTATATTTTTTAAATATTTATTACGTATCTAAATGTCTAACTCTAATATCTTTTCGTGTTCCTACATATTAGGTTGTAAGTGTATAGATATTTTTCTGTACTTAATTTGAGTATATTTCACTGCATTTTGTTGATTATGATTAAAACTTTCCTTCTTTTTAGACGCTTTATATTAGCTTCACTTGTATGTTTGTAACCCACTCCTTTGGACTTGACCCACTTCAAATAGTCAGATTTAATTTAAATTTCGTAGACTTATCGAGGACCGATAAAAATACACTAATTTGATAAGATTATTTCTTTGTAGTCAATCTCGTATATACAAACTATTAATGTGTAATCTATGATATCCAGTTTATAATTCCATTACTGGTAATATTTCAAGTTACGTTGTTAGTTCACAAAGATAGATAATTGCATCAAAATCCCTTATGAACTTAATTTACTACAACTTTTTCATTTTTATCCCCTATCTTGGAGAAACCCTTTTGATTTATGGTGTAAAAAGGCTCCTATAGGTTAATCCGTAGTATTATTTATCTATGTGACAAATTTCATCATAACGTATCTAGTAATTTCAAAGTGAGGCTTGTGCAAGGGGATTTTTAGAGAGAAGGAGAAAAAAATGTAGGTATATTTTTAGCCTCGTTCGGCAACAGAGTACCGTTCAATTATAATTTAAAAATAAATGAATGTACGTATTTAACTTAGTTATAGTAAAATAAAATCCTAGTGTCAAAATATATTAAATTCCTTCCTTGCGCAATGCACCAAGCAGGCTATGATAGAGAGTATGGAAACTCATCAGATAAAAAGCACCATCAAACGCCAACTAAAAAAAAAACAAAATGATTATAAATTCCCCGTACTGCCAGAGATACCCAGTATAGCAGTATTGATAGTTTATACAGACGCGAGTTTCAGTTCACGTGCAATAAGCTTGAGTTTTCGGTCAAGTAAAACATCGTAATGGAACAATAATATGGTGGTAGGATTTTTCTAATGCTACCACTCTGAAGTTGAAAACCTGCCACCAAATACCTATAGGTGTGTTCCGGCTGTTGTACTTGAGAGCCAGATCTTCCATTAGATTTAGCGTGTCGACCATCTTAGACCACATCGGCATTTAATATCAGGTGAGATTGTGGCCGTAACGCTTAAAGACAGCTGTCGCACTTATTTTGGTCTCTCGCAGGACAGTTTTATTATACGAGCCGATATGTATATATATACAGATGTATAGGTTACAGAAAAATAAGTTATTAACTCTCGCTTCTGCTTAAATAAGGTTACTTTGTTGTTGGTTTGAAAGTATAAACTTTAAATCGTTTCCTAAGCGAAGTCTGAGTACTTATACAAAAAGCTGTATTATAAAATATACAATAACAAAACGATGCGGGGTGGTCGGAATGTTGCGGAATTTCGTTCCGCAGTTTTAATTCATTCGCAAGAAAGGGAACACTGTGGAATATTAAAGAGATACTCCATTCATTCCCGTTCCACGACCCAGATACGTCTGAAGTCACTTAAACAAGCTCTGCCTAAATGGAGGGTGCGTTATATTTTCGTATGGAAAATTGTACGAATTATATTACTCTTAAGAAAAATACCTTGTGTTTGATATATTAGACGTTAATATCCTGGGGCTGCACCTGACTGGATTATACTAATGGACACGTATGAAAAACATTATAAAATCCGGAGGATATTGGGGCTACGACTTCCAGACCAGATATATTTATTTATTCTAGAACAATTGAATGCATAGTAATGGGAAAAATTATACCTAAGAACCACTCTATGGAAACAAATAAATACTAGGAACTACTAAATTACCTGAACAAGAGTGGCTACGTGGTTAATTTATACGCGGTCGAAGTGGCAGCGAGTGGTATAACTGCAACTTCTCTCTATAATCTTCTAAAAGATCTTGACCTATCTAGGATGGCAGTAAGTTCTATACTAGAACTTGCTTCTAAAGCTGCGCTACTCGGCTCTTACCAAAATTGGCTGGGCAAGGAGAGAAACACGAGAAGTTAAGGTGAGTGTTAATGGGCGTCGGAAAGGGGTCCCTTAAACCTACATACGTGTCACAAGCCTTGGAAACTACTCGCAGATTCCCTCTCTGCCACACCATGGACCCGGCACCCGTACGGTGAATCCATAGTTTACTAAGATGTTCATTTCTACTTTCTATTAACTTCTACCATTTTTTTTATTTATCGTTATTATTATTATATACAAGATTTTCCGTGCGGCTTCGCTCGTGGTAATATTGATTTTGTCAAACAAATCGGACGAAGCAAAAAAAATTTCGATACGAAGTTTATCCCTATCTTTACCCCACTTCCAATAAGAGTTTCGTGATATAAAGTAGCCTATTACCGTCTCCAGGTTCCCATACATCTCTATACCAAGAATGATCATAATCGATTCAGCGGTTTAGTCGTGAAAGCGTAACCAACAAACAAACAAAAAACCAACTCACTTTCGCAATTATAATAATAGTATGGATATGGATAGTTATATAGAGTGTTAGGAGCCGAGTAAAAATAAAGAAAACGTTGTATAAATGGTCTAAAGGAAAGAACTATGAATACCTTCCAAAAATATTTTCTCCGAGTGATCGAAAAGTAACTTCAAGTACCACACGAATGACGTTGCGGGCACAGCAAGTATTATATATCAAGAAATAATAAATTTATCGTGATATATAGATTCTAAAGCGTTAATCCGTTGATGGTATGATAACGGTTGTAATCGTATTAAACACGTCACCTCTGAAACTGCGCAATAGATAACGTGGCTTTAACATTGGCATATTTTATATGACGTCATTAGACTATTAAACGTATGACGTCAAACATATTACGTCGTCCGTGAATTGTACGTACGCTTAGTTTTTTTCAGTGACTATTTTAAATTATTCATCAAGTGGTTTATGCAGTAATTGGCTTGTTTTACTTACGTTTGGTAAATAATGTATTACGAATTTATTGAAGATAATTTCAAGAAACAGTATTAACTATATTTACAAAAGATTGAAAGATATTTACAACTCCGAGAAAACTTTTATTCCACTCTGTATCAATTTTTATATAAATTGCTTACAATTATCACTTAACTTATGGTAATATTCTTATAAATCTATTTTAAAATCTGCAATGTACTTTAAATCCTGGTATTATATTATTAACAAACAGGGTACACACATTATTGTGTTCACAGTATCTATGAAATCAAGCAAAAAAATCGGTTGACAATCAGAGGGGAATAGCTCGTAGTATTGATTATCACAGTGTCAAGTATCATTAAAATCTGCCCAGTAATTCTAGAGCATTGCGTCTACAAGCAGGCGGACAGACAATTTTTTAGAAGTGAAACTTCTTTTGCGAGATCTTTGAAATTCTGATCTGCAACCTTTTTGTGTGACGCTCGTTCGAGTAAAGTCGGCTTGAGGTGACTAAGGGAGCCAGAGATATATAATGATGTTTTCCTTCCATCCTATGATCTTAAGCACACGGCGTTTTTTTTTTCAAATCAAATGTTTTACCTTTTATTTTCCAACCATCAATGGCCAATATCGATAACAACTTTAATTTTTTTTTACAAATTTTACTTTACAGTTTTATCATATGTATGTAGGTAGGTACAAAAGCAAAGTTACGGGATGACGTATGATGAAAGATGTTCAGTGACGATGTGGCCCAATATGACGGACACGCTAAACCTGTGAAGGGACTGGCTCTTAAATACAACTGTCAGAACACACCAATAAGTATTTGATGCCAGATTTTCCACTTGAGGGTTGTAGCTAGTCAGGCGGGCA
This sequence comes from Actias luna, assembly GCA_039707435.1. Classification (NCBI taxonomy): domain Eukaryota; kingdom Metazoa; phylum Arthropoda; class Insecta; order Lepidoptera; family Saturniidae; genus Actias; species Actias luna. The sequence continues at coordinate 4,966,721 of JAZHAC010000006.1, read as the reverse complement.
TTAGAAAAAGTCCTACCATGCTATGGTTTCATTACGATGTTTTCCTTCACCGAAAGCTCAAGCTCATTGCAGGGCGTCCGTACACGCTACTGAGCTATCATCGCTTCAAATATATTGATACCATCCACCATATATAAACACATAATATTGATACCGACTAACATTTGCTTTTATAACGAAATCGTCTGATCAAATAAATATGTTACATATTGTAACAACATCGCAGGCGCGATGATGTAGTTTTACTGCCTATGCAAATATGGAAATAACAGTCACGCCGAAATACATTTTTAGGACAATAGAATAGAATTTATGAACAGAGGAACTCTTCGCCTGTTTTAAAAAACCATACAATAAAAAAGGTCGTGTGTTCGCCGTAGATATTTTTTATATTTATGTGACTGGTCTTAATAAAAAATTTCATTGGTCGAGAGAATTATTAAATCAAATATTTATTTATAATAATATTTGTTTAGAGAATAAAATAAGCCTTATACCATTAAGTTGTCTGCTTAACGAACAAACTGAATGCAATTGGTTATGAAAATATAATGGAATATAAATATATATGCCATTAAAATAAATATATATATTAATATCATGTTCAGTTGGTAGTGTCTACGGACGCCGCGTCAATGGACGTGAGTTCGAATCCACCTGCAAAGAGTCCGAACTTTTAATAAAAGAGAACCCGAAAAATTATTTTCTTTATACCTCGAATAGAACTTGAAATCAATATTTTTCTAATAAGGAACTTTGTTCCTATCTGGTGTCCCACGACATCACTCTTTTTTTTTTCTAATGCCTGCTAGGCTAGCTGCCACACTCAAATTGAAAGTCTGCCACCAAATATCTATAGGTATGTTCCGGCAGTTGCAATTAAGAACCAGTCCTTTCACTAGGTTTACCGTGTCCACCATCTGGGCTACATAGTCACTTAAAATTAGATGAGATTGTGGCTTTAACGCTGAAACTTATAAAGAATAAAAAAAACTAATTGGCGCTTAAAATGTACGTATAAAATTATTTTCGCTTTTGCATAAGGTATTTATTTCATTTCATTGGAACAACACGAAATAAAATAATTTCGAATTTCAATTACATATTTTACGTGCTGCAGAAAACAGAGGCGGTAGAGCGTGCGTCTGACAGATTGTGACGTGTATCAACACTACACCCGACCCAAATAACCGCTATATATGGTGTTAAATAAGCTATTTCACGTAGGAAGATTTAAATATCTGCTTTTTTATCAGTTATCAATACATATAATAAAACTGTAACGGAATTGAATCTACTGGACATAATATATTTTTGAGAATTATAAATACAATGTATTTTGTTGTTATAATATAGAGGCGCTATTTTTTTTATATGTCTCTCTATCTGCCTTCCTCTACCCTGCCCAGTACTCTGAAACTAAGCGATAGATTTGACAAGGTGTTATCATAAATATTATGTATCTATTATACATAGAAAGAAATAAAGAAAATACATTTATGTGTTACACACAGATACATTCATTTTACAAGCAAAAATAAAACAAAGGAAACAAATAAAAGAAGATATAAAATTGACAAATTAAGTGGCTGGAATTTTAAAGTGTGTGTGTGGGGTGTGTAACAAATGAATCCTGGGTTAGCTTATGTGCTGAAATACTACATAAAACAATACACTGAAATACATATACGATACTTTCAAAGAAACTGATAGGGTTCCTGTAAGATAGAGGATGAAAGTTAAAATTTTGTAGTACATGTACCGTTGGACGGATTTTAATGCAATTTTGTTTGTTTGATAGCTAAAAATATAAAAATTCAATACTCGCAGACTAAACTAGTCTTTACTAGTCATTAAATGTTCTATGCTATACTAATCATAAAATGAGTCTTAAAATAGTTGAATACAATAAAAAATAAAATAAAAAAACAGTACTTTTTTATCACAGTGTCTGCCTATTTTGGCAATATTCTTTAATGTCAAGTGAGAAAGGCTTCATAAACATAATCAACGAACATAAAATAACATGATACATGTTTTTCAAAAATTTTGTCTTGTGCGCGACTCGAACTTACGACACTTCGGCCCTGCAGTTACAGCGAGGTACCTAACTGTTTTAAATACTAGGCCTTTCATGCAGTTATAGTATTATAAGCTAACATTAAACAGTGGTCACGACCAATTAGTACCGGAGAATGGTACACTAACCAAAAAAATTGGGGCTGGTTCTCAAATGTATAAACATGATGTCGATGACGAAATCGTGACGACCACTCATAGATTAGAAACTTAATTTCTTTTACTACTTTTACTTCACTACTTAAGATAAGTTATATAGCCTTACTAATATTATAAATGGGAAAGCAATTTTGTTTGCCATGATGTCACGCCTAAACTGCTGAATCGATTATGATGATTATGATTTTGGTATAGAGATAGTTGGAGACGGGAACAACTCGCAAAAAACTCATAGGAAGTGGGGTAAAGAGAGGAATAAACTTTGTATGAATTTTTTTGTTGCGTCATCTGATTTGTCTGACATAATCAATATTAATATAATAATTATATTTAATATTATTATGTATGACAGATTGATAAAATAAAATAATAATTTTATGAACCGAAACCACTAAATCAAGTGGACATAGGCGTCCGTGTCGCGTGACCAAAGCCCATAAAAGAAAAACGTGCCAGTTGAAAACAACCTACAAAAGCTTTCGATTTTTAACCTCATATTTTGTTAAAATTAAACGTTATGTAAGAATTGAATAATTTTTATTATAATACAGTTTATTTCAATTCAATTTCTTGATTAATAAATCCTATAATTAGCCAGAAAAAGTTATAGATATTAGGTGTATCAAGAAAAAAATATTTTAAATAGTATTACTAAAAACTTGAATTCATGATTATTCTAATACCATGCCATAATATATATTTAAAAGAAAAAAATGATAATTGAATATATGATGTTTTAATATTAAAGAATTATTTTATCTACCATTATTTTTATAACTATAATTTGTGATATATGAGTTCCTAGTTACTGCCGACAATTTCGTTTTCAATACCTTCGACATTAAAAATTCTTAAACCGTCTATTATAAATTGATTTGAGTAATTCAAAGCATATTCGAGTGCTCGCTAAATAACTTACCAATGTTTTATACCAATCTGATGATTAATTCAGAAACGTAAAAGAATAAAGTAACTCGTAAAAAATCGTTTATGTTAGTTACTAGCATGCATTGGAGACGTTGTTCTGCCTTTTCCAGAAGTTAATAATTCCAACAATGCGCCATCTACCACGTTAAGGTCACTTATAGAGATAAAAAGTATCCTATCTTTTAAGTTGAATCAAATTTTAAGAAGATTCGATGTTTATCGGAGACAAAAATTGTGACACAGGATTTGCATATATGTACATATGTGTATAACATACTTCCTCCATTTTTTAAGCTGTTAAGTTAAATGACCAAAAATATTAATGTATTAAAAGTTACACAAATAGATGTTTATTTTCATATACAATTGTTTTGCTTATCTAACTCAAAAATACTCAAGACAAAGCATATATTCATTTATACGCAGATCTGTACATAACCATCCACATTTATGACAGACTAAAATAAACTTCTCTATAGAAGGCACATTAAAATGAATATCCCTGTATACACAGAACTACAATCCAGGTTGCCTATTGTTCTATTGAAAAGCAAACCGCTGTACACATCCGAGTTTTGATATACATTTCGATTAGAATATTGTTGAGCAAACTTTCCAAAGTTTATCGTCGCATAGAATACTGGTAGTTATGTTTTTTCTTAAGCTTATGACACAGAATCAATTATAAAAGTGATAGCAGCATATTCAAAAATAGTAATGAAAAAATGTCTTACTCGTGTGCATGAGCTAAAGTAATTTTATTTATGCGTTAGACTAACAATACAATAACAAAATTCAATATATACTCTTTTTAATATATACAAAAAATTAAAATCTAGTTTCCTTTTTGTATGGGCGCTTCGGTAAATTTATTGTAATACACCTTATATTAGATTAAATCCGAGAAGAACAGCAATTCCGAAAGGCGCTATCTTAAACCTTGTAACAAGTAATATAAAACCTTTTTTTAGTTCATAATATCGAAATGTTAGGTGAAGTTGCGTAAGGAATATAATACTGCAATAATATGATCAAAACTCACGTAACTATGATAGTGAATTGATGTACACATTTCATGCGTTGCAGATAATAGCTGTATGAAACCCAACCTTGGCTCCACAGTCCCCTGGAGATGAAATAAGGTGTTTTTCGAGAGAATGAAATGTCTTGTCTCTCTGTGTTTTCTCTGTGAAACGATTCACTCGGTGATTTTTTTTTTTTTGGCAGAACCAAAAGATGTGAGACATGCCGCGAGTGGACCGACTATACTTTTAGTAGTGCATAATTAGTAGGTACCTCTGCATACCACCATTTGAAAGAAAGTCTATGGAGCCTTGTATATACTTTGTCTGTGTGCTTTGTGTTAACACCCTAATATATGCAGCACTGAATATTTGATAAACATTTCACGCAGCATTATTATAAATAGTTTTTTTTTATACTAAAGGAATTAATTTACTAAGTTTTGATACTTATTTCTTCTATACCTTAATATTAAAATTTTAATAACCTTCTTTTAATTAGTACGGGATATTTTCTTTTAGAAATTATAACGATATAAGATTATATATACTTAGCTGGCCTAGCCATAGTATTAATAAGATTTTAGTTTTAGAAATTTTAGAACCTTTTACCATTGTAGAATTTTCGTAACAATATTGTATACATTTATAGAAGAAAAACTACAAATTTCGTCTAGTTTGCAGATAAATTATTGTGATTATGTTAGCTCATTACGATATAAATTATTTTAAAACATTCACATACACTATGCAGTTCTCCTTTCAATTTTTTAAAGATGTAGTTGTTGTCATCACCGACCATATTTATTAATTACAATTCATCATTCAAACTCTTTTTATCGAAGAGAACAATAATACGCTTCCTCAGAACATGATAGAGGCCGTGGCTCGGTCGTATACGGAAGCTATTAGCCCCGTGACATTTTCATTAGACAACGGAAATAACTTATCCATCTTCACGTCTCAAGACTGTCCTGGCTTTTGGATAAGTGATAAGCACGTGTTAAGTGAACTACCTAAGTTGTGTTTTGTTACAATCAATAGTGCAAAGAGAAAATAAAAAAAATAGTATACTGTTTCTATTTATTTTAAATGTTTTAGTATTTAAAGTATTGAGATATGTAGTCAGTTCAGTGTTTAGAATGTCATCTTATACAATTATTGTATACAGGACTATATTGTACCCGCCGCGACCTCCCTCCGCAGACGCTTGAGCCTAGGTTTGATCCTCTGGATAAGAGCACTCAAGTGACTCTGCTCGCGCGATACAGTGACACTCTACATCACTGAGTGTACATCATCACACCGCATACCATCCCACACATTAAAACACGGTTCTGTAAGGGACACTACCCCCGCGGCCCTTGCGCGGCTTGCCCGATGTCATTGTTAGGACCAATAAAATAAGTAAGTTACGAATTGTTGGTTAGTTAGGATCGCGAATCTTTGATCAATTTCCGGCAGCAGCTCAAGCCGAGGTTCGGCCATCCTGGCAACCTTGCGCTCGCTATCTCGGAGCTGAGTGCTTTCAGCACTTGCCCCAAAAAGTTCGGTGAAGCTGTCAAAGCCCTTAAGGCTAACAGCGTACGTCAAGTCCAAAAAAAGGACTACTTTGTATCTTTTCCTCTATAAGAAAATTGCAATTTATTTTTATTCCATATATTACATATGTAGAATCATTTTATTTATTTATTTTTATACATTTAATAAAATAAATAAATAGAAATAATTTCTTATAGATTGAATTACGACAAAGGGTGGCGTAATCCATCGCTGATAATGATAGCTGAGAGGCAACGTGTACAAACGTCAGTTGATAGACGTGGGTTCTAATCCTTGAAATGAGCCTGAGTTTTTGGTGAATGGAAACAACGGGATGCAAGTATATAATTAAAGCATTTACTAATATCAACGTGGCAATCTACAACCGTTCAAGTTGAAATCCTGCCGTCAACACACACTTTTAGTAATTGTACTTGAAAGCCATTCACTAGACTTAACGTGTGTATAACCTAGAGCTACATTGTTCCATGTGGTCAAACTCTTAAACTATAATGAATAAAAATTACCTCTACTTACTTACTACTATGGTAGTATAAACTCACGCCCTAATCCCTATTAATGCACTTCATTACTCAATATTTAAGCCTTACTCAAAAACATGATTTACAAAGAAGTTACAATATTCAAAAGACTGAAAAAACATACATTAGACTAATAACTGTAATTATCATAAATATTCTTATAAGTATTGTACTTTATTGCTTAGATTTCTTTTATTGATCTTCCAAAAGAAACTAAGCAAATGAGCAGTAATGTAATGAAAAATATATTTTTGGTAGTTGAGCCACAAACGTATGCTTGTTAAGTTAAGTTAACCTATTGCTATGAAAATAGAATACATTTTAAAATAATATGCAAATCAAACTTTAAAATGTGTTTAGACTTTGAAATTTTCGTGAACAATGTGGGTACAATGTATATTTAGGGAAAACAAATATAAACCTCCAGGCGGCAAAAACCCAATCAGCGTTTTTCGGCTTAATAAACGTTGTATATGCAAAAAAAACCCACAAAAATAGTAACTTAGAACTTTTAAAACATTACTTTAATATGATATTTATATAAACTTTTGAAATTGACCAATATTTAATATATACTGACTTTACGTCTATATAAAGCGGCTTTAACAGATTTTTTGACAGCCTGTTCTTGGATGGCTGCACGAGTTAATTTGAGAACTATAGTGTTCAGGCGGTTTTAACAGATTTTCTGGGAGCATTTTTTTATATTTAAGGTTTTAGAGGTATGACCATAATCTCACCTGATCTGAAATGACGATACGCCCCAAGCTAAGTCTGTGGAGGAACTAGATCTCAAGTGCAACTGCCGAAACTCACCTATTGGTATTTGGTGGCAGAATTTTAACTTAAGGGTGGTAGCTAGCCGAGGGGGTATTAGAAAATGCCCTACCACCATGCTATAGTTTCCTCGCGATGTTTTCCTTCATCGAAAGCTCGAGCACATTGGAGGTGGATTCGAACTCACGTCTCTTGGCGTAGTTTCCAACTGAGCTATCATCGGTTATTAAAAGTTCATATCTACCTATAATGATCAACATCCTCAAATAAATAATTCAATTGCATTTGGTAGAAAAATAATTTCTGTGTCGATTAATGACCAGAATAAGTTGACAAAATCAATATTAAAGACAGCGGAGCCGCGGGTAAAAGTTACTTAATAATATTTTCCACGAAAGATATTACAAAGACATTAATTTTATTTTATATTGTTTCAGTAGTGGGAAACAATTGCTTTATATGATTTTTGAATCATCAATCTTGATTAAATTAAGGAATATAATACGTTGTTACCACAATAAGTAAGTACCTTTGAGATATAATATGTACAGATGTATTATCCTTACTAATAATATAAATGCGAAAGTGAGTTTGTTTGTTTGTTACGCTTACACGCCTAAATCGCTGAATCGATCATGATGAATTTTGGTATAGGGATAAATAGAACCTGGAGACGATGATTAGCTAATATTTCTCATGAAAAACTTATTGGACGGTGAGGTAAAGAGAAGGATAAACTTTGTATGAGACTTTATATCCAAATTGTTTGATAAAATCAATATTACAGCGAGCAAAGCCGCATGTAAAAACAAGTATCCAATAATTTACAAAATTTATATTAAGCAAACCCCTATATATTTAAAGTGAAACTTCTTATGCGTGGGCTTTGAAATTCTTATCCACAACCTTTTTGTGTGAAGCTCGTTCAGTTAAAGTCAGCTCGAGGCGACTAAGGGAGGGAGAGAGATATAGTGATGTTTAGCTATATATATATATATATATATATATATATATATATATATATATATATATATATATATATATATATAAATAAATATTATAAGTTTTACTAAGCAAATAACAACAAACAATTTCCCCGGAGAGTGACCGAAGGAACAACTTTTGTTTTCCCCCAGCCCAATCACCTATATTCGCTACACTGGTACGATCTGTTTGAATGATAGATTACCAATAAATATTTTAGTTATTAATTTCTGAAATTCGTATACCCAACACGGAAAAAAACCATTTAGTTCCCATTTTTTCCTCATGTGCAATATTCATTACGAATATTTAGGATTTCCATTGCTTATTTATTTATTATTTTTGTTATAATAACATAAAGATTTGCAAGTATAATACAACCTCATTATAAGATTTTTATTACACTTATATTACTATAGTTTTTAGTATGAGTTGGTTTTTGCTTCGAAGCATATCCTATTGTATACATAAGCGATTCACGACACACTTAATAAAACAGGTTTAACGAATACGCTTGGCTTCGGAAAAAAACCGCAAGCAAAGTCGAAGCCAGCTATTTATATAAAGTTGATCTATGAATTATAGGCAGTATCTCATACACTAGTCAATGTGTGCGAGTCACAAAAATAAATTTATTTACATACATTTACGTATAAACTGTATTTTGATATTCAATCAGAACTGACTGACACGAACCTAATTATAATATGATTGATAAATCAAATTACGAACTGAATTTTGTTAATGACAAGTAGTGCCTGATTAATATCCTATTGGATTATTTTTTTCAATCGTACTGCCCGCCTCGTGGTTAGTGATTATTGTACCTTTGAATAGTTGGAGACATGGAGTCTGCTCCTGTGGGCTTCTTAAACTCTACTTACCGCAGGAATACATAACAAGACTATTTACTTGCGATTTTTTGTACATTACATATATTTCACAAGTCCGTACAAGTACAGAGAAATCTCCTTAATTTTTTCCCGAAAGCTGTACCTTAACTCTGTGAACCATCTTATATGAATTTTACAAGATCTGTTATTGTCATCTCTTGCATTTTTTTATAGATGTCGTAGTATTACGGCCATAATCTCATCTGATGCTAAGTGACGATGTCGCCAAAGATGGTGGAATTGCTAAGCCTAATGGAGGACCTGGCTTTCAAGTACAACTGCCGGAACACACCAGAAGGCATTTGGCGGCAGATTTTCAACTTGAGAGTGGTAGCTAGCTAGACAAGCATTAGAAGAAGCCCTACCACGATGGTATGGTTTCATCATGCTAAAACCATAGCATGGTGGTAAGGCACTTAATGCTCAACAGAATAGATAACGCTTTACGTTAAAAATCTATTACTTAGCAATTATAATGTGCTTTTAGGTGCATTTAACGTTTATTCCCTCTAGATGTGTTGCAGTTTCTCTAAGTGTGTTTCCATTTTAGACCATATCTTCACTTAACATCAGATGACATTGTAAACAAACACTGAAGCTTTGAATAATAAAAAATATCTAATTTTAGGCAGGAGTTCCTTATAATTATTATGGAGCGATGATAGCTCGGTTGGTAGTGTGTACGGACGTCGCGTCAATGGAGTTCGTATCCCACAACAACGCTTAGCTTTCGGTGAAGGAAAAAGTCGTGTGAAAACTATAGCATAGTGGTAGAGATTTTTCTAATACCCACATGTCTAGTTACCACCATCAAATTGAAAATCTACCAGCAAATACTTATTGATGTCTTCCATGGGTTGCATTTGAGGTCTATTATTTCTACTGACATAGAGTACATACTGTATTCAATATCTTGGGACACATAGCCATAGAATATCAGGTGAGATTGTATCCATAACGCTAAGCCTATAAACTATATAAAAATAAAGTAAACTTCGGTGCAAAGATTTATTCTATTGTTTCTAGTATTTATTTCTCCACAGATAAACGACAACTCGTATAGCCGGGTGTTTGTTGGTTAACCGTCACTTGTAACTTTGCGGACAGTTCGTTGGGTTTTAAAGCCTCGGTTGCCGTTATCTGTCACTGAACCAGTTAAAGTTTCTACTATTATATTTTAATTATATGGATATTGGTTTTACTTACTACTTGGCCTTATTCGCGAACATTAAGATTTTTATTACAGGTAGAATTTATTATTTTAAAATTTTATTAAAATATCCTCATCAACGCCTATATTAAGTAATGATTTAACACGCTGTAAACAGTTAAGATTTCGTGATCGTACAGCTCGTCATAACAAAAAAAATATTTTCATAGACTAACACCTTGGAGTTTATTTGTTTACGGTCACTTCGGTTTCTACACAGTTTTTTCAGCGAATTAACTTCCAATTTATCTTTTGCGATGTGAGACTCTTCAAACGGCGATAAACAATTATATTTAAAGAGTCAGCAACGTAAAAGTAATGCTTATGGTGTTATAGATATTCATAAGTCACGATAACTATTATGAAAACTGAGTACTTGTTTATCAGCACTCTGATAAAAAACTAAACACATGCCTACATATACCCACTGCCAGGAGAAAATTTAAGGTCATGTTTCAACCCGCTATAAAGAGATAAGGAATGGAGATAAACGTATAATGAATAAAAAAGAATGAAAGTTTTATTTATCCACCACACAGCAAATTATATTTAAAATAAATATAATAAAAAACGAAAATAACAATTTTTCTGTATACTATATTTTACTAACTTGAAAAACAAAGTAATTGTCGTATAGTACAGTATGCAATATTGTTTTTGCAACTGTACATTAAAGTAAAACATGTCAATATTAATTATAGTTACGAGAATTTACATATTTAGACATTTTTTTAATTTTGCTTATTTAATTCTCTTAGTAAGACAGGAAAGTGACAGGACTGTCTTATAGTAATCAAAATAGAATATAAAAAATTATCGACTATTGCTATTGCCACTATTGCTAAGTTTCACTTAACCGTTCACAACGCTCCAAACATGTCTGTAACCATTCTACATGAAGGTCATGGTCCATGACGTCATTATTTTCACTCTAAGCTGACAACGAACCTTCTGCATGGGTATATGGTATCCATACTTATGTGTTAACCATTTTATCGTTCGCGATCAAGTGTAACAGGGAAAACCGCGGTCACAAGCGTTGGACAAACTGGATAATCTCGCACTAAACATATATACATTAAAAATATTCGTTACCTCTACATATAAATTACCAATACACAATAGCTGTATAACCTTATATCATATTATAATATTATATAAGGATATTACATTTATATACATATACATTATACATATACATTATATACATATTATCTTTGAAGATCACAATACATTTATTTCATCCCCATTCCATTGACCGCTCCGTACTTGAATTATAAAATAAATGAGCTTACTCCCAAAGTCACTTGTCGACGTATACTTAATAGGGATTTACTTTATAACGTTGTTTTGTAAAGGGAAGATTAATTGATCCCGGTGACATTACACACAGAGGTGGGGCGGAGCGCTTCCAAGTTATGATTAACTTCCCTTCGCTTATAAAAATTGCCGCCCATTGTATCCTGGGTATGCTTTTTATTAAACTGTCTTTATATTATGACGGATATCAACTAAAGCTTGTTCGCATACTGATATGTAGATAATTATTTAGTATACAAATTATACGTAATCTTTTTAACGCATTTTTGTTAAATAATCATTTAGGAATTTCCTTATCGCAATGCACGAACCCCATACCCGGGCTCAGGTTAAGGAGTGAGAGGAGTGTGGCAAGACTCATCGCCCAAATAGCACCCCGGTAACATTTCAGTTTCCCGTATTTCCCGAGCCCAGAGACAGCTTTTACACGTCTACTAATTAAGAGAAACCCTAAAATAAGGAATATGTTGTATATCAAAAAATACATTATGACGCGTCTAACGTAATATTACCTGCAAGGTAATGTTAAAAATATATAAACCGCATAGAACTTTTACTAGAACCTTCTGAATCAATAAAGGGTATCGAAAAAATATATTTATCAGATAAGGCATAAATATCAGAAATTCTGTAAATACATAGAGACCCTTTTCAATTTGACAGAACATTGAAAGATATACCCTTTTCATCTACTATTTGAAATTTGAATTGTTTGCGAAAATATATTTTAAAATGATTGCTTGATAATTCCAATGAATCGTTTATTGTAAATAATTTCGTTTTAAATAGAAATTACAATAAATTGAATACGAAAGTGTAAATAGAAAGGTTTACTGCCTTGATTTTTTTGTTAAAACCTGGAAATTAATAAATACTTGTACAGCTGTTTATGAATATAAATTACTTAACGTCATATTTAATGTATGTATATAAAGGACTAAACTTATCATACATATAACAACACTTATCGACTTGTTTTATCGTCTTGTCAATAGTTTGTTAAGCAATAAATAAGCCTTAAATACTACGGAAGTATAGTCTTAAGAGGAGTTAGTTTGTCAGAAATCAAATTAAATGAAATGATTTATTTCTCAGAAATAAGTTATAATCGTTTCGGAAAGAACATGTTATTCTGGAAGTGAAGAAACGGCGAAAGAGAACAAAGTGCAGAAAGGTGACCCCAAACCTACAGCATGCGCGATATAGGGCCAACTCACTAGTAGTAGTAGAGTAAATACTAATGAGTTGCACAAAATACTCACAAAGTAGATAAATAGGTTGTCTATAGCATCGTTTTTTTTTTTAATTGAATATTTAGAAATCATTTACCAGATACACTTGGTCTATACATACACATATTACAATTGATATAAGTTTTGATAAGAATATAAATATCATTGATATGTATTTATATATAGTTGGTACAATTCGAGGAATCACACCCAATTTATGTCCGACCCTTTTCGAACCATGGCGATAGTTACCATTTCCGCTAACTCCTTTCTTTGTTCGCCACAAATTTTGATGACACTGTAAAAGCTTTATACATTAAAACAGTTAAAAAATTACAGTTCTGCCTCCTTAGCCAAGTCCCCTTTAGATATTTTTTAGAAAAGGCTAACAATGTATGGGAATGACATAACCCTACGCCAAGTGACGTCATCAGAAGGAATTATGTAATACACTAGTATCAAAGCAATAGTTTTATTTTTGTTATTTTTTGTTTTTAATATTTTTTAGGTACTATATAATACATTCTTATTCACCTATTTTCATAATTAAAAATATTTTATTCACTCATTTGAAAACTGAATAAATTATTTAACATGTATTTTATTCAATTCTCTTGGTACTTATATCACAAGGATTAGTTTATTTTTATGTTATACCATACAGAACTTATTAAAGTTGTATTATTTGAAGTACCAATATACAAATAAAAATATATTACTGTTAAGCTATCTTAGCACGTTTTTTGAGTCTTACTATTTCTTTTTCAAAAGTGACTTCAAGTAAGGAAGTGTAATGTAATGTAGTGATATGTATAAGCTAGCTGGTCCAGTAGACAATGTTCTAAATTTTAAGGTAGTTATTAAGAACCGCAGTGCCAAAATGTCCATAATTTCTAAAATAGCTATAAAGTATTGTTCTAGTAACAAATATATTATGTAAATATAAACTGAATCATGCCATTTCTTTCAAATATTAACACTATAATGTTATAACGCACTAATATACACATATATATGATTTTCAATAATAATCAGTGATAAACAACTAAATAAAAATATACAATAATTTTTAAATAGTATTCAAATTAACAAGGAACTAAATATAACATATAATTTTTCCTTCTTTCACCTTACAATATTAGTTAGTTTTTTTTTGGTAATCAATACTAATTGCGCCAGCCATCTCAAAGAGACTATTATTTAGAAAACTATTAAATTACCTATACATAATTTGTAAATCATTAGGTTATATAGTATGGTAAATGTTATTATGTTAAACCTTAAAATTAGTAACATGCTAGTTTTCTTGGGCTTGATTATTTTTTCTATAACAGTAGCTAAGATATTTATAAACTCAGTTGCGAATATCCTCCATTGCAATACTATGTAATTCTAAGTGAGGTATATCCACATCACTTTCAATGTAATGTTTTTTCACAAGTTTCCTCTAGTTGTAATCGACGCAGCTCTATGGTTACAAGCTCGGTCGTTGATGGATCAAAAAGAGTTTGTGCCCTTCTTATACATGATTTACTTTGAAGTAGTCTACAATGTCGCGCCGCGCCGTTGCGTTGAAACTGCTGATGAAATTGTGATCGATGGTGTGTTGCAGACTGATTCCGCCACGGATACCGGTTGTGACATGAATGCATACATTTACGTGTACTTAAACACTTTTAAATCAGTTTTAACCGTCTGTCGCACAAACTACGCGAACTTTTGATTACACCTACGATAATTTGTTTTTTGGTATAGTATTTCCCTTTCAATTGAGAAAGGAAAAGGCAAAGATATCTAGAACATGCAGCCAAGTCAGATGTTGTTTTAAATGCAGAAAAATACTATCTTTAACAAGATGGCTCTTTTGGCTCTCGGGAGTATTTGTGGCAACTATATATCGCGTTCTGAATGAATTTTCACAATTTACTTCACCTATGCTCTTCAGCTACACTACATTACGTAAGATGTCACCGTAATTTACATAATAAAAGGCTAAACAACTAAGTATATTAATTAGAATAAAAATCACGTCATAAGAGATCAAGATCCCGCCAAAAACTCCACACCTACTATAAATTATAAAAGCTGTTTGACGTTTTCCGACGGTCAGCAAATATTAAAAATACAATTTCTATCTATCCGCCTTGTAGAATGATCGTTTGACAAAATATTGTAAGCTCGGCTAGCTACTTAACGCTTAAAATTTAGAGTGTAAAAGTTCGACGAAAGAGAGTAATAACAAAGAGAGTGTGACTTGGATAAGGCCCCTATATTTGCATAACATTACACTATCGTTGTAACATGGTTAATATGTGAATTGGATATGAAATAAACTGATTAATGTTGCTTCAACAATTAATTAGCTTAATTAGCAGTCTACATCAAAATAATTTGACGAGTAAATAAATACATAAAAAAGGAGTATCTATTATAATCTCATACGTTTTTATTACAATTTTAGTAAAAACAAACATAGCGACTCACTGGTCACATCAATAAAAACTTTCAACACAGTTTCCATTTTAAAATAAAAGGTTTACTCGCAGAATCACGGATTTTAAATTATACTTCCATCGAACACTCGCAGGGGGATATTGAAATATCGTCAAACTTTTAACATGAGAATTTTTTAAACCAACATTTGTAGTTATTTCAACACATATCTCGCTCTAGTGGAAATAAAACGCGGGCGGACTTCAGTGATACTTTTTGTTAACGGTAACTGATACATTTATATTACAAATATAAAAATTATATGATAAAATTACAATGTAAATCCCTACTAATATTATAAATGTGACAGTAACTTTGTCTGTCTGACTGTTCACGCCTAAACCACTTAACCGATTTTGATAAAAATTGGAACAGTGATAGACTAGTCCTTGTAAAGAACATAGACAACTTTTATCGCAAAAAAGGCTTGAAGGTGTTAAAATAGCCTATGATAATTTGTATGGAAGTTCGTTATCGACGAAGATAAAACCATGAAATTTTGTGTTTAGGTACTTGATAAGAAATAAATAAACATTTGTTCCAGTATTTCAAAAATGTCGACCTACACGAGGATGAAATAGGAGATAAAAGTTTGTATGTGTATTAGTTGCAAAAGAAGAGTATCCTAAAAAGTTTATAATACTGCCTAAAGTAACTATATTGAAGTGACGACTTTGCGTCAAGGGACGTGAGTTCGAATCCAACCATCTACAACGAGCTTGAGCTTTCGGTGAAGGAAAACATCGTGAGGAAACCATAGCATGGTGGTAGGGCTTTTTCTGATGCCCGCCTGGTTAGCTACCACCCACAAGTTAAAAATCTGCCGCCAAATACCAATAGGTGTTTTCTGGCAGTTGCACTTGAGAGCCAGTTCCTCCAAAGTTTTAGCGTGTCTACCAACTTGGGCCGTATCGTCGCTTAAGAACAGTTGAGATTATGGCCATAACGCTAAGCCTTAACTATAAAAAAAAATCACCGCAGAAAAAAACAAGCGGGCAAAAGTTAGTTCTATATATTGTATTGTATTCTATATATATATTATTGTATATATTGTTCGACGTCGACTTTGTTCGCATTTTTCCCATCAACTGCACCTGATCGTAATATGCGTTCTTAGGGAGTGACTACATCGCGAATGGAGTAACTATGCAAATATTTAATTCGGGATTATTTGTAGACGGTGTAGGGCTACTCATTATTTGTATTCCAATGATCTGTTCATCATTTTAATACTATTTTACTTTTATAAACATTTTTCCCGTCAATATAAACAAATCTTCTTTATAATTCTCTTAATATGTTATTCACCCGAAAAAGCGAGGAACGGCTATTACATATAAATAAAGAGGATTTAGAAAACGAAATTAAACGAGATCCTTTAATGAATTATACTCGTCATTTCCACAAAACAAAAGCTTCTGCTCCTTCTCAACCAATGTGTGTAAAAGCACATACCTGCATATATCATATTCAGCACAATGTATGTAATTGCGCTTGCATTGAAAGAACCTCGCAAACTAAATACTTAGGTGTTATCCTTGATGAGAATTTGTAGTTCAGAGATCATATTATCGAAGCGAATTAGAAAATTAATAAATGTTATGAAATTATTGCGGGATGCGGCCCCTCGCTATACTCTAATTTTAGTTTATAAAGCCTTATGTCAATCCCTACTTCAGTACTGCATTTCAGTCTGGGGTAACGCTTCTAAGTCAGTTCTAATAAAACTAGAGAGAGCTCAAAGGTCTCTGTTAAAGGTTATTTTTAGAAAACCTTTCCGCTACTCCACGCGATGTCTCTATGAAGAAACCAAAGTCCTTACAGTGCGAAAATTATACATCTTAAAAATGACCCTTACGTATCACAAATACATTACTAAGCATCTACCATTATCCAGTGATCCCACAATTCCCTCTGACGATCCATATACTCAACGTATAAAAATTAAAACACCCGGAGTCAACACTGCCTTCGCACAACGTTTTAGTGAGTTCGCCCTCCCTTTTATATACAGACAAGCGAAAAAACATTGTGAATTAATAAACCGTGAATTAAGGGAATCCAAAATTAATGTTACTAATTGGTTGTTATCTTTGACCTACGTGGAAACAGAAAATATTCTCCATATACCCTCATAATAGACACATAAGTAAGGAATTTCAACAATTCACGTTAAATGTATATATGATGTGTGTGCGTGTGTATGTGATTGTTCTTTTATATTTTAGCTCATAACATTATAAAAATTTTTAATAGTTATTGTTTCTTATTTTTGCTTTTGATTCTTAATTGATCAATTTATGCATTTGTTATTATCTATTATTTTATTGTTTCAAACTGGCACATTCATGGCACTAACAGGATGTAAATTTTGTAACTCGGTTTTTGGTCGATTACCCGCGATACAGGATTTATTTCCTAGTGCGGGGATCAACAGTTAATTTGTATGCATTGTGTTTATAATTTATGTTAAATAAAGATATTTTTCATTTTTTCATTTATATTTAAAAAAGATGACCCGTCAATTTCTACTATTCTGGAACTATATGCTAATGTAGAGAGAAAAGCTTATCGCTATTGCAAGGAAACCTGAAATTATATAGGAAAGCATATTGATTAAAGAAATATTCATTTTTATTGACACACTAGAGTACGAACCCAGCGATTTTACTGGCGTTTTTTTTTTTTGCTTTGGTTTAGCTTTTGGCCCACGATATCTCTCGTCGCATTATATTGCTCGTCAGTTCTCGCTTAGCTAATTTTTCACATACCTTTATATTATAATTGCTCCATTTTTATAGATTTTAGCGTTATGATATACAACTTATATCATAGACAAACTTATTTCAAAATCCGAATGGTAATTTCAGAGATTAATAATGCGTTTAAATTATTAACAAATACCTGTAGATATTTATAATATTAATTAAGATATACGAAGACTAATATTAACTATTACATTTGACTTCGTTTTGTCAAATGTAATAGTAATATTTGTTTTTAATGGATGTCTGATTTGTAAAATCAGAATGCATACCAAGTTTCAAATGGATAAGTTGAAGCAATAATAGAACGTGTACGATCTTCACGTTAATGGACATAATTTCGAACCCCAGCATTGAGCTTGAGCTTTCGGTGTAGAAAAAAACATCGTCATGAAACCATAACATGGTAGTCCATACTAGCTACCACCCTGAAGTTGAAAATCCGCCACCAAAAACCAATGAGAGGTAGTCCATCGTCGTTTAAGAGCAGGTGATATTGTGAGCATAGCGCTAAACCTGTAAGCTATAGAAAAAGCGTAAGCCTACGAAGATATACCGTGACGATGCCTATAGATATGTGTCGATGAACGCGTGATCCTGTGAAATAGTTTTCTTTAGTAGCATATATTACTGGATACGTGATCTGCTCCGTTTATATTACCTACATATAGCTCCATTTCGAACCCATGGGATTCTTCGGGAATATCCGTAAAATCTTGAACAAATTAGGTCGTAACGTGACCACGATTGTTAGAATCAGTCCGCCTTGTTTCCCAACAAAGGAAATCCATTTCCCGCGTCGCCGCTGTGCCTTCGATAAACAATGGACACGCACGATAGCACGTCGCCTCAGAATTCAATACGAGGTTCAGGTCTACTTTTAGCGCCGTGGGAATATACCTTTCACAGTAAAATATTTAACAACTTATTTGTGTCACCAACTGTATAAAATTACTATTCATGACTATATCCTTCATACACCCTATCATCCCTTTAGTGGATGATATTGTAGTAACGGTTAAATATGTATTTGTTTGTTTGTTACCGAAACACAATTCTAACAAATATTATGATGAATACATCTACAAATAATTGTTCTCAGTTAGACTGTAATTGTATGTTTATAAATTGTGCTTCTTCTTCTTCTTTTTATTAAATACCCACATGTGAGCGCTTATAACTTTGACAATGTCACGTAGGTAGAACTATAAATGATGTAGATTGTATAAAAAATCCCCCTATAAATTGTATCCAAACCAGGTTATCCAGAAAAAAAAAACACACAATACCTGCAAACTATCTATAAAATCTATTGTTAGGTTACAAATATACACTACAGAATGACACTAAACTCCTAAAGGTTAATTTTTCTAGTTCTAATAAAACTCGACAAGCATTCTACAACTAAGTGACTATCCGTAACAAGAGCTAGGGGACACATAATGTTAATAGGACGACGAATAGAAGGAGGTAAAATAGTATAAAGAGAAAATCTGTTCCTAGAGCAATAAAAAACATGTCGTCAGCGAAATTAATTGTACGTATAAAGTCGTAATAAAAAAAGTTTTATATGCTTACGAAACTGAACAGTTTGTATTTAAGTAAACTTATATAATCATTACCCAACCTGTTGCTTAGGAGACACCTAGAGTATAAGAAATTCAAAGATGAAAGCTCGGAAAATACGTATAACATTGAAATTTCTGAATTTCTTTCCACACCGTGTGGCTGCTTACGAGTGCGGGTGATAGCGTTTATTCCACTCGTAAATATGTTTTCCGACAGATACGTTTCTGCACTTCGAAATTCTTTTTACAGAAAATTTTCCTTTATCTTTATTTATTTTAACATTGGATCAGCAGACACTCGGTCCGCGCCTTTTTTACTGCGCTGCTTTGATTCTATGATGCGAACAAAAAATCTTAGAAACCATACCTACACTAAATATCTGATTTATACTCCGAGCGTGTCACTAGTTTTATTGTATATCTTATACAAAATAAAACCTTCATTTTTTATATTCACATCGTCAGTATCAAATACATAATAATAGAGCTGATAGACTATGAAGACATGGGTTTGGGTTTGACCTTTTAAATTGAATTCAAATTATGAAATAATGTCTAACCTTACTGCATTGTCTTATTACCTTAGATCTAGATCTATTCCATCATAGAAAATAGAATATCCAAAAAAGGTTGTTGTCAAATTACCACTTCTGAATTGGCGGTATGAGTTAATTCCTTCAAATGTTACATATTACGAAAATAAAATTATAATGTGGTCGCAAGTTTATAAAGTTTGTCGAAATGCATTAACTATTAATAATCTTTACAATCCATATATTTCAATTTAATTTAAGTAAAATACATAAATGACTATGCAACATTGTTACAAAAAAAAAAAAACTTGCTTATAATTATTTTTTATTTTAATATGTATCGTTATATTAAAATACACGTTTGTGATAAAAGTAATTACAAAATTAAATTATTGTCAATATAAAAATTGTATCTATAACTGTAATAATGTAATCATTACAATTTTACGATATAAACAAAAAATTCATTGTGGTATTTTATAAATGTTAAATTATCAAGTTTTGAAACTTTATCGAACTGTTTTATAATTATCAATAATCTTCAGAACCCATGAGTTTAAATTTGATTTTAACTTCAATACGTAAATGAACACGGACATATACACACTGCAACATTCACATAAATAATAAATAAATCGGCACCAGCCTTCAATCCTCGTATTTGTCGTGTTGAGTGGCCAACACGGCAATGCGACACACTATGACGTCACCGCCTCCCATCGAGCAAAGGTGCTAGCCGTAATGAGCCTACCCACTCAACGTTTGAAAATATAAAATAGCATATTTAATGTAGATTATTGGTAAATAATGTTTGGCTGTTTAGTTAAATATGCTCCATTAAAATTAGAAAATGAATAACGTATATTCATTTTCTAATATTATTTCTAGTATTTAATACAAATATGAAAATTTTGGCTTACGTATTTTCAACTAAAAATAACGTCATTTTCGTGAAAAAACTAAAGATATCACAGTTGTATAGTTATTATAAAAGTAACTTTTTATCTTTTCAAATACAACAAAGTTGGTACAAAGGAATTTCTTAAAATGTCAACCAGGTTTGGGAAAGAACGTAACTTGCACCGCCATCATCAAAATAGACACGACAAATCAAAATAAAAATAATAAAGTGTTATTTTAGAAATGGAGCCATGTCATTCAAGTCTATATGATCAATAAATCTAAATACGACAGACTTTCTGCATAGTAAACACAATGTAGCTTTCAAAAAACACGCTGATGTATTGCTGTAATTTTCTATTTTGGAACTACTTTTATAGTATTTACTTAAATTTTTATTTAAATTCAAGCTACAAGACATATAGAAGATGATTGAGAATTATGTTCCATCAATTATTAACGAACAAAAATTTACTGATAACGCATTTGGGTTTCGTTAAAGTATATTGACAGAAAATGATTTTTGCGCTCAAACTCGATACGTTTCTTCATTTATAATTCCAATACCACAATATCTAAAATGTATTCGTAAAATACAAAATGTATGCTTAAAATACTTTTAAATTCCCATTGTTCCGAAATTATAATACACGACAGAAAGCAATTGCTCCCTTCCAGGTTTCTTTGTCGACAATATCGTTTTGTTAAAGCAATGGCCAGACCAGAATCACTGCGGATGATGGATTGCATGACAGATTATCCCTCAAATGCCGTGGAATATAAAGGGGCTATTATAGCGGTCGCGATGATTCTGCCTGAGAAAGATGAATTGGCTTAACATCGGGCGCTCAATAAAATGAATTGGATAAGTTGTTCGTAATGTAATGATAATTGTTTATACTTCCTCATTTCAGAAAGGTGATAAATCAAAATGAGTTTAGCCAAGTTCAACCCTTTCATAAAAACAGTCTCAGTTATTGTAAATAGCCGGCAAGAAAGTTGAATACTTTTTTTACGTGTAGAAAATATTATCATATAAATGTACAGAACTGGAATCATTCGTTATTTTTATTCACATAATGATCTACTTACATATTTTACACAACCTAATAAATCTTTGTACAGTAAAACATGCTGAACATGGTACAAGAACTTATTAATCGGCTAATTAGGGACACGCTAAAGAATTTATCATAAAATGTAACTAATACCAAAAAGTTATGCTAATTTTTAAATACGAGACAACTAACTTATATTTATATATAACTGCTACATGTTATAGTTATTTTGTAGCTTAACGTTTGAGCTATGTTTCCATCTCAAAAACAGCTACGACAACATATCTATAGATGTTTTCAAATTTTCAACCTGAGTGTGGGAACTACCCAGCTATCACGATATTGTTTCTTCACAATATCACCTTTGTCGTAATGTCAAGTGCGTTGCAAAATTCAGAAGTGGGTGCAAAAAAGTGTTCGTATAAGGGGTATCCAATACAATCCGTTGGCATAAAAAAAATCGAGCTCCCGTCATTCGACGTGGTATACAAACATTCTAACACTAAATTATTAAAACCATTATCATTAACCTTATACATACTTAATCACTGGGACTATTAAAATATATAAAAGTGCATCAAAAATAAAAACGAGTTACTTTATTTATAATTCGTCTAATAACACTTTAAATAATGTATGGTGCTTTTTCAGCCATTAGAAGGCTAGATTTTTTTTTAATATAATTAACCTAACCTATTAATTATCTCATGAATTTTTGACTTGTTTCAAATTTTAGAGGTGTTAATATTTTATTGAAAACAAAAGCTTTGTAGATAATGCATTAATGTGACAATAAAAATATTTAGTCGGCCAAAATATATTTTATTCAGTAAGATTTGGCTTAAATTAAACATAAAAAATATGTTTGAGACACTATTTATCACAGATAAAGCAAGAATAAATAGTATTGATAGAGAATAAAGAAAAATCTAATCGGAAAAAATACTTATAGTAGTCAGAGAAAATTTGGAAAATAAGCTCTTTTCTTCACTGTAATCCGTTCAACTTCAAAATTTGGAAAAGATACATAATACACATTTTTAAACCGTAGAAAGAATTCAGTACAAAATAGCCCATGTTTATTGTGCCATCTATATAATCGTAAGAAATCTTGCTCCTGCATATTTTTATCTTTATATGCACAGTGCGTAGTATCACAAAAATAGCTGTAAGAAACTGGAATGTTTTTATGAATATAAATAAAATTTTTGTATAACAAGCCGACTCGTGCTAAAACTTAGCAAATTTTCAGTACACTGTCTTAATAAAACTCTGAGCGCCTGTTGTTTCAATTAAATTAAAATCATATATTTGTATTGGTTCGTATGGGCTTTTCATTTTTTCTGGAGTCTCCGTGTACAGACTATTGACTAATAAAATTAATGTATCCATATATGGCATGCGGGCATTCCCCGCACACGGCCTAACATCCAATAAAATTTATCGGTTGGTGCAAGGCAAGCGTGGTGCGGATACTCGGTTTACTCTATTACTCGTCTATAATGTCTACTGAGTCCCACTCTTTCAAAAGAAATGCGCGGTGAAAAATATCTATCAAACCACAAGCGGTATCGACTGAAAACGGCTATCGCATGCGGTCACTATGGCATGCATGACCAGAAATCTACCGCTCCCCGAATGACGGCTGTAACGACCAATGAAAATGAGCACTAAATAACAGTTTATAGCAAATTATGGTAGAAAGCAAAAAAGCAGTCAAATATTACTATTCACAAATGATATTTCTATGAAAATTACGCATTTTTTTTAAATAAGAAAAAAAACATACTTTAAAATATCTTAAATTTTAATAACTGGATATTAAATTTGAAAATAACGTTTTATTCATTAATGAAGATTCAAGGCATATAACACCTGAGAGAAATCATACACTGAAATATGTTAACACAATTTAGAATGAATATCTAATTAACCTGTCAATGGTTACCACATTTCAGAGGTAAACGTTGTACAAGCTACGTGTGCAAGCTAAGTTTATTTAGCTTCTAAAATATTTACGTACTTGAGAGCTCCACCAACGTGAGTAAAATTGTATCATGTGGGCATGACGCCCGAAAGCCTTTTATCACTGTCGCATTAAAAGTCTACATATTTTAAAACTTATAAATTTTGTCACCTTTTATGACTTTAACCTTATTTGCATATTCGTTACTAGTAGTACATGTAAATATTTAAAATAAGATCTCATCGCAGACAAGAATAGAGTAGTTATTTTTAAGAAATGCCCACAAACTTGTAGTCCACAATAGAAGAAGCTATAATATGTATTAATGTAAAACATAACAAGGTTTATTACGATACATTTTCTATAGATATCGACGAGTGACCAGAGACGTAACTATAACGTATATTTCTGTGATGTTACCAAAATATGTCGACAGATATAGCGCGATACATTTTGGTATAGCAAGACATATTAACATATATTTTGATATATTTCAAGAAAAAGACTTACACTGTTATTTTTCGTCTGATATTTGTGTGCGCGATGAACATTACTAGTTTGATCCATTATACGATATCTAAAATTAGAACACCTTTATTAAGAACGTAACATATATACGTACTCATGTAACGACGACCGCAGAACGAATGATTGCAAAAATATATATTAGAGCATAGCCATCATCTGTGGCAGCTTGCTATACCGTAATATATACCTTACTATATTAATATATATTATAGCTTCGTCGGCTGTGGGCTTTACATGAATGTTTCATATTTAAAGCTATTCTAATATTTTCTAAGTATGATATGGTTGAAGATAGGACCACATTACACATTGAGAAATCGAGTCACAGTTTCTGCTTCCAAAACGTACTTAAACAATTTTTCGTCTTGACGATGAAACAGTCATCCCATATTTTTATAATAAAATGAGTTTTTATATTAAAAATTATGGGTTTAGAGTTATGACTACAATTTCACCTGATGTTAAGTGACAATGTCGGTCGTATTTAGTCTTTTAGTCTTTTCTGCGTTATATTCATTGTAACGCATATCTAACTAATACATTTTTACACACAATTTCGACTGATGTAAGTAACGATGTGCCCCTAAAAGATGAACACGCTAAACCTAATGGTAGGGCTGGTACTATTGTAAAACTGCAGGAACTCTTATAGGTATTTCACGGCAGACTTTGACTTGAAGGTGAAATCTGGCGAGACGGACATTAGAAAAAGGCCTACCACTAAGCTATGGTTTCATCACAATGATTTTCTTTACCAAAAGCTCAAGCTCATTGTTAGTGGATTCGAACTCACATGCATTGAGGCGGCGTTCATACAGACTGCCAGCTGAGCTATCGACACTTTTGTTTTCTCTGACGCAAACCATCATAGAAAACGACAACTTGTCTAATGGCTCTTGTAGACTAGGTTCGATCCTCCGGAAAGGATTTCCCTAGTGTTTCTGCTCACGCGATATAGTGACACCACTTAATCACTGAACTTCATCATCTCACTGCATTTAATTCATGCATACCTACCCACACGTAAGGTATAAGGTTCTATAAAGGATCTTCCTGGCCATGAGTATGATAGATGGTGCTGAGGTAACTACTGAACTGTCGTGAATGGTTACAACCAGTCGATTTAATTAAATTATAGAACTTAATAATACAAAAAACCTGTAGTTTTTTTTGTTATACATCATTTATATAACACATATATATTGTAAGTTTGGTTATAATTACAATACAAAACACATTGTACTTATTAAGCTCTCTGTACCATGGGAAACAAATATACCAAAAGACTGCGCTATAAAAACAAATAAATACTACGACTTACTAAATAGCCTGAACAGGAATAGCTGCGTAGTGAATTTACACGCAGCTGAAGTGGGCGTGAAAGGTATACCACCAAAATCTTTGTATAATCTACTAAAAGATCTTAGCTGATCGAGGACTGCAGTAAGTTCTATATTCAGGGCCCACTCTAGGAGAGAGTTGGCAAGCCGGGCATTTGCCCGGAGTACCAAAATGTGGGGTCGTCGTGATGGCCGTTTGGTTGTAGAAATTGTTAAATTTTACCAACAAATCTTCGTTTGCTAAACCTAACTTCGTTTGGTAAAAATGATATGTATTTCTAAGGGGCGACAATTTGTCTTTTTGTCCGGGGTGACGTAATTGCTAGAACGGATCCTGCTATATTAGAACGTGTCTCTAAAGCTGTGCTAGCAGGCTCCTGCTGGGTTTTGGTTGAATAGGGAGAAACCCATGAGTAGTGAAAAGCGGTTCCTTAAGTCTAAATCAGGTCGCAAGTCTTGGAAACTGCTCGGAGTTTCCTTCTCTGTCACACTATGAACTTGGCACCCGCACAGTGAATCTTTGGATAGTTAAAAATTCGTCTCTTGAGGTTGAATAATCTTGATACATGTGCTAAGCAATAAAATTAATAATAACCATATTTTATACACTCTACCTCACGCAATAACAAACAAGGAAATGTGAAAGTTTCCCTTAACTAGATGTCAAGGTATTCATGCGTGACTGGAGGACGGTCATTATGTATATGACTGGAAGCTCGCCATAATGAGGCACTTCAGTGTGTCGCGTTTTCGTGTAATGTCTCTTCTAGGGCCATTTACAATTCGGTATGATACGGCCAATGTTGGTTTATTTTCATACACGATGAGTCATTTAGACAGGCAACAATATACCTTATTTTACGATATAGTCGACATTAATGTCAAGTTCAAACTAAGTCGCAGGCACAGCTAGTAATAAATAAATAACAAGATGATAAAGTTTCTGTCTGTCTGTAAAGTCCTTTCGCAAAAACATAAGCAAAGTATACTTCTATCATTTTATATAAATATATAATATTACCAACCAACGAATATCAGTAGCTCATATAAATAAATAGGTCAAGACATCTGCCTACACACGTGCAAGATGGTTTCATTCAAATCCTTCGAGGGGAGTGATTGTTCTCGCATATAATGACCAAGAAGACAGTGTTACAGGCGTCTTTATACGCCAGTTAATAGATAATTTATACAGTCTCTCGCTTTAAATTTGAACTTGATTCTATTAGCCAAAGCTAAACAGGTAGGTTATGTTGATTTTTATTACAAGTTTTAATTAAAAACAAATGGCAACATTTTAATTGTTTTGTTATGAATAATTGGTACAGAACGCCCTTA
Organism: Actias luna; assembly: GCA_039707435.1. NCBI lineage: Eukaryota > Metazoa > Arthropoda > Insecta > Lepidoptera > Saturniidae > Actias > Actias luna. The sequence continues at coordinate 4,939,545 of JAZHAC010000006.1, read as the reverse complement.
TTGTTTGCGTAACATGTCTGACTAGCTGTGACCGTGACTTCGTTCGCGTGAAACTAAAAATTATTTGATAATATTTGCCTATTTTTGTACCGTTTTTCAATACAGCTTCACTTCTATTGGTGATAGCACGATTTTAAATAATTCAAAGCCTTCTTTTCTTCCAACACAACAAGAATTTTTGAAATCCGATCGGTAGTTCCTGAGATTAACGTGCTCAAACAAATAAACTTTTGGCCATATAATATTAATATTGATTGGTGGTTATCTCTAAGAGAAAGTGCATAACATGAGTTAGATACTGTTGAACTATATGATAAAGATATAAGACGCCGTAGCTTGAGCTTTCAGTCGTATAGTAACTTAATAGTCTTATGTTTTTATAACGGTTAGATACAATCGTTTTCAGTATCATGAGTATAGACTTCTAAATTTAATTGCTTTTGTTACAATGTCAGCTTTTGTTCAAAGACATACACTTTTGAATCGTGAGACTAAACACTACTAAGAGTCATCCTGCTGGCAGCCAATACAGAAATACGTAAGATTAAGTTTACATATAATTTTTTTTACGGAGAATTTGTCATCCAATTTGTATGACAAAATAATTAATGCGAGCGAAACTGCACGTAAAATCTATGAATAATAAAGTCTCATATATGTATCAAATATTCTTTATGTATTAAAAATGTTTATATAAATTTTACTCAACAATTATTTTTATATCCTTCTGATTCCATACATATTGAATTTAACTGTTAATAAAAATCAATGTTTCTAAATTCATCCTTGACCCAATACTCCTTTTCCTGTTTAACACTGTGCAAATGTATTGGAGATGTGCCAACAAGTACATATCTGTAGAAACAAACACAATCACAGTTGAAATCACTCAATGTTCGAATCTATCTGCCTTCGTAACCGCACTTCATAAGTTAATAAACTTTTCTCTTTCTTTTTTATATTCACCGCTTTTAGCGAATTTTCTGAGAATTTGTTTTTGTATTTCCTCTCCTTCAACGCTTATTGAATATTTTTTGTTAAAAATGTTTGAGTAAATTATATGGTCTTTATCGATTATATAGATATCATGGCAATAGATTATTATAGATATTACAGGTAAAATTTCACTTATTTCAACAAATTTTTGGTGAAATCTTATCTTTTCTGCTATTTTCTTAGAGTTATATTTCGGGATTAGAAATACGAACTATAATATAGATAAAACAAGTTTATGCCCTTTCGAAAACGGTTTACAGCTTTGTAGAGTGTAATTTACATTGATCCACGTATACGGCTTATTGATAGAGTTAACAACACGGGTACGGTCTGAAATCTCATGGAATTATCGTTAACTGAATCGATTTCAGATTCTCCGAGGGAGTTATTCTGTTATGTGTATTTTCTTTTTTGGTCCTTATCCTACCTAAGTAGGGTCGACGGTGGCAAATAATGTTTCCTTTTTCATTTTACTCTGTAAACTGTCATCACAATATTCATTTTTTTTTATGTACATTTTATTTCTTTTTAAGTATTCGTTATTTTTATACTAGACTTTAAGTACGGCTTCGCTCGCGTTAATATTGATTTAGTCAAAGAAATCGGATGACGTAATAAAAACTTTCATATAAAGTTTAACCCCCTTCCAATTAGGTTTTCGCGAGATAAAGTAGCCCATCACCGTCTCCAGGTACCAAAATTCATAATAATAGATTTAACGGTTTAGGTGTGAAAGCGTAACAAACAAACAAACTCAATTTCGCATTTATAATATTAATATGATCCGTCTAACTTCTCATTCAATATCTTTTCAGTTAAATGATGATTTTAATTTTTAGCCTCTCTTAATGACATATATGTCACGATAATTTAGAAGTTCTCTCGGTCTGCGGCAACTAAATAGGTACTATATGGTCACACCCAGGGTATTTGTAATGAGTATTATATTTCCATACCAGTCAAATCTTACATAGCACTATTGTAGCCTTCCTAAGCAATCGCAAGAGATAATAATAGAGATTTTTAAAAGAATTTCGCTGTCATTAAAAAAAGAGGTTACAGATATATATCTTTAATACTATATAGCTTTAGCGTTATGACTACAATCTGACCTGATGTCAAATGATGATGTGGCTCAAGATGGTAAACACGGTAAGCTTAGTGAAAAGACTGGCTCTCAAGTGCAACTGTGAGAACACACCTATAGTATTATGTCAGCAGAATATCAACTTGAAAGTGGTAGCTAATCAGGTGAGCATTAGAAAAACCTCTACCATCATGCTATCAATCCATTGTTTTCCTTCACCGAAAGCTCGAACGCATTACAGGGATTCGAGCTCACGTTAACCAACGTGGCGTCCGTACACACTGTCAACTGAGATATACTCGCTTCAAATAGATAGCTATAACTAATATAGGTACCAAGTGCAAACACGAGAATAAAATAAAATATTATACCGTATTATTAAAAAATTTGCAACCTTGAAGTTGAAGTCTGCTCTATAGACAGTAGAGAACTTTCCGCTGACTATCCTGATTCGCCTGTCCCAGTTGTTTCATAACAGAAACCTGCCTGCAGAATTTAATAACCTAAATAATAATGCCGCCCGGAGCATTAAACCGTCGTAAACCTGGTCGGTATTAAACACGGCAGGTAAGTTTCAAAGTCAAGTTAGACAACTAGAGTTTACAGTTTGATACTGGGACAGGTATCGACCTCAATAGAGATGAATTGTTTAATATTGTTACTTATATAACAGATGATGGTTACTCAAATGTTATCAACTGTGCTTACTTTCTTGAAACAAAACAAATAAGAAATTTATTGTTGAATAATAAATAACAATAAAACAACAATGACCCCTTATTCAGTTAGATGCAGTATGCCTTATGGTCGATACACAAGCACTGGGTTTCAATAAGAGGCCCTAACGCGCATAGATGTTAAGTCGACAAAACTGAAGTGATAAACATACAACACACACTAAAAACAATAATATAAACAAAATTACATTAACTTTTGTAATAATCAATAAATTACAAACAATAGAGACTCCTGGAATTCGATATATCGACATACTTTTATTACGTTTGCTACAGGAAAGTATTTCATCTAAATTCGTCATGATATACGAACTCTTTAATACTGAGACGTCATTTTCAATATTCTCAGAATGGCTTTAGAAAACACCCACTCCAACACATTCCTTTCATTAACAGTAATTAAGTGTGTAAGATTTAAGTATAAAATTTTTTATTTCTATCAAATCTAATATCTATCTAATGCTAAAAAGTGAAAACGCACTCTTGTATGCTATCTCATTTTACCTAAATGTTTACTTACATTCTTGTTTTTTTATTTCAATAATCAGTACATACGAACGTAAAACCGTGAAATTTTGATGTTCAATCACTATGTAACTCTTATATAAATATATTTTTGTAGTAAATACAACATTAAACAATATATACCAGTGGGCTATATTAATGTTTTACATAAGAATATAAATTTTCCACAAAACTTCTAACTCGTTAAATTCTTATATTTTTTTTTTTTGTACTTTATGAATATTAAGATTGATTTTGTTTCAATGAAGTTTGTTAAATGTAGAACTTTGTCAAATAGATGATATGCAGTTGTGATTAGAATTACTGTTAATTGTAAATTTGTTTTACATATTTAATAGTACAATAATCAAATTAAAACAAAGTTTTTTGTGATAATGAAAATGATATATTTTTTTTTTATATTGTGATTTCCTCAGACTCTTGGCCTGTACCTTTGATGTTTTTATTTATAAGTTACCAAAAAACTGCTTAAAATTATATGCTTTTGCGTCCAGCATAAACTAATGAGCACTTTGGTTATCTTAACACATTTAATTATCGTTCTTAAGAACTATTTATTTTATTCTATTTGTTATATAAGTACCTGGATAATCGAGCTTAGCCCAGTACATTATATAGTACATTATATAGCCCGGTATATTATATATATGGTACTTGTATAACAAATAGAATAAAATAAATAGTTCTTAAGAACGATAATTAAATGTGTTAAGATAACCAAAGTGCTCATTAGTTTAAGCTGCACGCAAAAGCATATAATTTTAAGCAGTTTTTTGGTAACTTATAAATAAAAACATCAAAAGGTGCAGGCCAAGAGTCTGCAGAAATCACATTATAAAAAAGCTATCATTTTCATTATTTAACACATTCAACTTTGTTTTAATATGATTATTGTACTATTAAATATGTAAAACAAATTTACTAATAACAGTAATTCTAATAACAACAGCATATCATCTATTTGTACAAAGTTCTACATTTAACAACCTTAATTGAAACAAAATCAATCCTAATATGCATAAAGTACACAAAAATTAAAATATACGAATTGAACGAGTTAGAAATTTTGTGGAAAATTTATATTCTTCTGTAAAACATAAGTATAGCCCACAGGTATAAGAGGAGTATATATTAATACAAGAAAACACAACAGATTGTTAGATGCAGAGAGCACTCGTGGATTCTCCACCTTACATTTCAACTTTATAGTTTATTGTACTCGGGAGGTTAAAGCGCTAATTAACTAGCTCCTAAATGTACAATTCTCCTTTGTTAGCAATTAGCAAGTAGTTGAAGGGTTGGCGGCGCGTCACAACTCATTTTAACCACATGTTTCATTGCTGTTTTAACTTGTCCGCGTCTCAACACTTTGTTTAAGCAGTTGGTTGCGGTTCTCTGCTTAATCGCCTCAAAGCTACAAAATTTGTTATCATCATATTCTCTTTTTGGTTTGTCATACCATTTTACAAGCGCGATGAAATATTGAAGCGATGATAAGTCCTTTTAAAGGTTAGACGGTATTTCACACATGATCAGCTTCTCAGCTTATATCGGGCGTAATTTCGATCATATCTGGAATACTGTAGCCACCTGTGGGATGGATCAGCTAAGTACCAGCTGGCTGCATTGGACTCAAACGAGCGTCGCGCCCGTCGGTTAATTGGCGAACAAGCACTGAAGAAGGCCAGTATCCTCTCTCTTGAGCATCGCCGTAAGGTAGCTTGGCTCTCAGTGTTTTACGGAATACACTTTGAAGAGTGTGCCCAGGAACTGCACGAATTGATTTCACCAACTCCATTCCACCTGAGGACGACCAAACACTGCGAGGGTTTTCTCCCGTATATAATTGATAATCCCTCGATCCGCACGAAGCGTTTTGCAACTTCTTTTATAATGCGTACCTCACGGGAGTGGAATTCGCTACCGGCGTCTGTCTTTCCTATATCCTACAATCTGGGAGTCTTCAAACAGAGAGTGAATAGGTACTCGCTGAGTAATTGCGTTCCATCATAGACCACATCGTCACTTACCATAGGTGAGATTGTGGTCAAGCGTTGATTGTTGGATATAAAAAAAATGGTGACACTTCAAACTGCCGTATTGCCAGAGACCTTTTGAAATTCATCTAATGTCTGGCGGCAAGGCTAGCAGCTACCATCCTCAAGTTGAAAACCAGCCGCCGATTACCTATAGGTGTGTCGAAAGTTGCACTTGAGAGCCAGTCCCTCCACTACTTCTACTTCTACCATCTTGGGCCACATCTTCACTTAACATCAAATGAGATTGTGGCCATAATACTAAAACCATCACCATAAAAAAAAAAAAAAAAAAACAATTTGTATATTTTGCTAAGCAAGTAAACCGCACCAGCTTTGAAGCGGTAAGAGAGTATAAAGGCCTAGTGAATTAATTTAATTTAATAGAGATAATAATTTAATAGAGATACGTAAATAAACTCTTTAAAATCGCTTTATTTTAAGATATGTTTGAAAACGTTGTCTAGTAATATATTTTTGTTATTATATGTTAATCGTAAAAGATAGTTAGCCATATAGCGGTGCCATAGCTTAATAAAGTTTTTTAAACGGATTTATTTTCTGTAATACATTGGTTTCATTTTACCGTATTGGTTTACGCAGCTCACAAGTGAAATCGGCGTGATTTCTTCCATCTTTAACGTTCATCGTCATATTTAAAGTGGAAAGTATGTAAAAATATCTCAGTTAAAAGTATAGGCTATGGATAATATTATACTGATACAGAACAAAAAACTTTAGGCAAGTAATAATCATCGAGGATTTCCGGCAGAAGCAAAAACTAAAATATTTGAAATAATAATAATTTTTATTGGATTTATGAAACAATTGTATTATTAAAAATTATTAATTTATTATTTGTTAATTATTTAAATAATTAAATCTCGTTTTTACACATATCGGTACTTCAAGCAACAAGTTAACATATTTTTTCCATCAAAGCAGGATGAGCTACGCAAGCTTGGTACAAAATATTGTACATAAAATTTTATTGCCATCTTAATTATTACGTTATACATAGTGTTTGCATTGGTATGAATTTCAGTTAACTTAATTAACAAATTTATTTTATTTATTTATATTATGTGACGCAAACGTGTTAGTTAAACAGTTGAGGCGACCTTAAAGACTGTATCTAGCCAAAAATCGCCTAATTCGACTGAATAAGTTATTCACTTCAAAAATACTTAAAAAAATATATTGAGGTACAAATATAACACTGTGTTACACTTATTCATTGAACAGGTCACGACTAAAATGAACGTGATGAAACCATAGCATGGTGTTAGAGCCTTTTGTAATGCCTACCTGCCTAGCAACTATGCTGAAATTGAAAATCTGCCGTCAAATACTTATAGTAGTGTTTCTGCAGTTGCAATTGAGAGCAAGTCCCTTTACTGGGCTTAGCGTGTCCACCGTCTTAGGCCACTTCGTCATATAACAGCAGGTGAGATTGTGGCCATAACGTTAAAGCTATCAGGTATTAAAAGTCAGACAGATGCCGCGAATGAAAATAAAATTCTCATCGCAGCTGAAAAGAAAGTTTACATCATGTCCAGAAATGTTTTAACACAAATAAAACACACGAACGCTAACAATCTGCAATTTATGACGCAATAAAACCATATAACAACCCGTGTACGATACATTCACTACGAAATGCTGTGAAATTTCCGAATGTTGTAAATAACCAGCAATTGCATCCCAACACGATTGTACCGAATTACGCTATATAGTATTATGTGTTGGATACCACAGAGAAATATTACGAACAACCATAACAGTTATTTATGTACTGGAATATAGGTGTAACCTACTGAAAAATTTAATACGTATTAAACAAGTAATATGTTTATTCTTACACTTACAATAACCACTGGTACGTGTAAATTGGAGAGAAACTATGGTAGCTCAGTTGGTAGCGTCTACAGAAGCAGCGTCAATGGACGTGAGTTCGAATCCACGTTTTGTGCTTTCGGCGTAGGAAAATATCGTGATATATCCATAACATGGTGGTAGAGCTTTTTCTAATGCCCGCCTGGCTAGCTACCACTTTCAAATTGAAAATCTGCCGCCAAATACCAATGGGTGTGTTCCAGCAGTGGTACTTGAGAGCCAATCCCTCCACAGGGTTAGCGTGTCCACCATCGTGGGCCACATCGTCACTTAACATCAAATGAGATTGTGACCATAAGCTAAACGCTAAGCCTAAGTTAAGGTTTAACCTAGTAGAGGGAATCGCTCTCACGTGCAACTACCAAAACACACCTATAGGTATTTGGCAGAAGACTTTCAACTTGAGGGTAGTAGTTAGACAGGGGGGCATTAAAAAGGCCCAACCTCCATGCTATGGTTTCATCACGATATTGTCCTTCACTGAAAGCTCAGGATCATTGCAGCGACTCGAACTCACGTCCAACGACGCAAGGTCCTTGCTATCATCGCTTAAAATTATTCTAGCTAATTTAAAAATGTTGAGTATCAACTGCGTTGTTAGAATTAACTTTCCGCCTTGTAATGAATAAAAGTTACTGAATGAGTCTGAAATAGTCTCCAATGGTAGATTTGCTTAGTTCTATTTGGCAGACTAATTGAATGTTTGTGTGGGCGTTTATGTCGAGGTTTAATTCCTTGTTTTTGTATAATTTGTAATACATTCTACTGTTTACTTTCTTGCATGTTGTTAAACACGTTATTAAAATCTTGACTTTTATATTTATGGATTGGTATATCTAAAAATATAATTTCTCTAAGATTTATTTAACTGACTAATTAATTATTTTATAAATAGAGCAAACCTCTTTAGTGTTTATTATAGTGACTTTTTAATTGTTCTAGGAACACAAACATTTACAAGAAGCTTAAATCTTAGAGTATTTAAAATCATACTCAATTTCTGAATAAATTTCTTTTGTCTTCCAAATAAAATACTCATGTTTTACTATTATTAACTGGTGATTATTACATTACCTGATTTTTTTTATTTTGGATTAAAATATACAGACATAAAACATATCTAGAAAATAATACAGATTTTTATTTTTCCACATTTTTTTTATTTATAATAGTAATAGTATTGTTGTAGATGTTTATTTTATATATTTTAACAGTACAATACATGTAGTCTACAAACTAAAAAATATTTTTCTTCCTGCACAAAAGTTCATGAAATCCGTTCATGCTGATTTTGAGTAAAACCCGTACTAATAAATATTCTAATATGACATTCGTAACCTATAACTCTTATAATAATAGGTGTTTATTAAAAACTAATTATTTATCAATATTCTATACTTTACAAAATATTTTGACCGTAACTTCGCTCACGTTGATGTCGATTTTTTTAATCATTTTTTTGATATTTCTAGGAAACAACAGTATTGATTTTATAATAAAAGCACTCTATGTATTTTTCTGTACCTACCCGCAGAAACGTGTATATAAAATTTCACCATTTTCGGTCGAGTAGTTAAGGCTCGAAATTTTATTAAACAAACTTACATTAGCATTTATAATACTTATACGTTATATTAGGATATAACAAAATATTTACTAAAATCTAGGTAGATAATACATACACGATTAATTATAAGTACAATCGCTTACTAATTAACATATTAATATTAAGAATTTGAAGAAAAACTGTATCCAATTTTCTTATACAGATAATAAGGAAGCTCGACAATTGCTACAAATAAAATGTGCAAAAAGTAACTGATTTGTTTTGTTTTTACCTATTTATATATAGTCTAGCTGGTGCCCCGCGATTTCGTTCGTATTATTTCCATCAATCACGTCTATAATATCCGTTCTTAGTGAACGTCATTAAAGTCATTAACGTCATGAAAGGGATATCAAGTCAATAGTAGGTTTGAGAGGTATCTAAGTAAAAGTATTAATGAAAAATTTCATACCTTACTTTACCCACGTAGGGGATGAGGATAAAAAGTGAAGAGAGTAGTGTTTTTTTCATTTTTATTAAGAAGTCTTTATACTAAATTGCAAATAAATAGGTGAAAATAGAAGAAAAGGAAAGTACAGTTAAAATTTATGTTTCTAGCTTCAGTAATTTCGGCTTCAGTATATATAGACTAGCTCTGCGCTGAGCTTCGTTCGCGTGAAACTGGAAATTACTTAATAATGTTAACCCGTTTTTGTTACTTTCTGCAATACAACTTTGCTCTTATTGGTGACTGCGTGATATTAAATAGTCTTAAGTCTTCAACAATGATTGCTCAATCAAATATAAAATAATTTTTGAAATCTGATCTGTAGTTCATATGATTATAAAGCGCGTTCACAGAAACAAAGAAAATTTTCCGCTTAAAAATATCAATTTAGATAACATTTGTTGTTCCAGACGTTCTGTGTGGTGTCGAAGCGGTTTCGAAAGAATTACATTCATCGTTTCACTGCGACGAGGTCTCTGTTCTGGTGGTCACCGTGGTCGCCGGTTCGCCGCGCGTGTGTCTACTTCTCCACCAACCAGTACTTTGATTACTTCGTCATGGCAACTATCCTGCTCAACTGTGTCTTCCTCGCCATGTCGGAGACCATTGAAGAAGCTGAGTGAGTAAAATTACTTAATGTAGCCAATAAAAAAGATATTGTATGGTTTTATGAAACCACGAATCAACTGAAACTTTTTTTCTGATAGTAAGCATTTAAATGAGAATTATTCGTTTTAGGGTATTTAAATCTATTTCACTTAACCCCTACTCCACGGCCGGCTGTAATGCGACATGCGATAAATGGACGAAAAAAATTGCGACGACGGAATAAAAGCCTAGGAACCTACGTCAGTTCTAGAAGAAGTCTGAAAGCTACCTCTGGTCTCTCTGGCAGTATGAGATTTAGAGTCACCTTGGTGGCCTTTTAGTGGCTATTTGACGATTTTTGTTACGTCATAAGTCTTTCTACACTCCCCTCTCATGCCCTCCTGGGCGTTTTGCAATTACCTATTAAGATATGAAGTATGTGAAAGTGGTGATAGCTCAGTTAATAGTGTGTACGGACTCAAGCAAATGCATTACCCGAGCTCAGGAAAAGGCGAGAGGGGCATGTGGTTACTCATTGTGTGCTAATCACCCAACACTATGTATCTCTAGGATGTTTTAAGATTGTATTCAGCTTACGATCGAATGCAGTGCCCATATTTCTCCGCATTGTATTGAAATTCATTACAAAAATGCAAAACCATTATACATGCAAGTGAAGTAACTTACCTACAAACAAGACACTCGAGGCTGGATTGTAAATGCATACAGAATTCCCGACTGTAATAACTTACACGTTTGACACAACGTTTTTAGAAATATCTGAGAGACAAAAACTTCATTAAATTTCATAAAAAAAAAAAAAAAATTCTAAATAATGACCTGGAAATTCCTTATTTTCAGTATTGGTTTAGCTATAAGCTATTCGCACGCACTGCAATAAAAGGCACCTACATAGTAATTTAACACCATATTAATTCTTTAAAATACAATAAATATATTATTTATTAATCTTAATTTTAAATCAATACAGTTTTTCTAAACAAAAAAACGTTTATTATTTATATTAAGATATAAAAACTCTTTGCAGAGATAAAAAATCTAGTGCAATAATGAATAATTTACAAGCGTCTTATAAATAACATTATAAACATAAAGCAGTTCAATAAGAGCAACTTTACAAATAAAGTGTGTTTAAAAAATGTAATCAGGTTGTGTAAATTTGTAATCTCATGTTTGACAAACGTTTCATAACACGGTCACATTTTTCGTATTCAAAGCACGTGTCAGCAATTTGGGACCCAGTCGTTTCCTGCATATCTGATCGCCTCACACTTTAATATCCTTGTCTCTCTTCCTAAAAACTTACAAATTGTCTCTCAAGTAACTTTTAGTACAGATTACTAACAAATAGTAGATGATCGTGGTAAATGCGACTTGGTGGAGTAAAGTTCGAGGATCATGTTAAGGCCATTTTGCTCTTGATAGGTTATCATAGGCGGAACCTTTACGAAGGATTATGTTACTTGAAAGTAAGCTGTTTTTATTGAGTACAAAACTCTCCAGAATTTAAAATATATACAAACTAGATTTTACATGCGGCTTCGCTCGCGTTAATATTGACGCAATAAAAAAAATTATTCAATATTTATCTCTCTCTTTACCCCACTTACAATAACGTTTTCGCGAGAAAAAGTATCCTATCACCGTCTCCAGGTTTCCTACTATCTCTATACCAAAATTCATCATAATCGATTCAGCGAATTAGGCATGATAGCGTAATTAACAAAAAAACTCGCTTTCGCATTTATAATATTAGTAAGGATAAATTTATAAAATTGATTCTGATTACTCTGCTACTCGTTTACATTAATACATAGTGAAGTTAAAACTTTACTTTAAATACCTAATTAAAAACAATGGCATCGCAAATCGGATGCTTGAAAGAAAACATTCCAATTAAGGAAACAATTAATTATGTAAGAATTCGCTCTGAATTGCACACCTTCCGAGTTCCAAAGCAAATGCAACCAATTTAGCTTTCATTAAGCACCATTCAGACGTATCTCCGAGTTAATATTCACGTTATATTCTATTATCTCGGAATTCATGAATACATTGAACATAGTTACCTCTTAATTTAAAAATATTCAAAACGTGCCTTCGGGAACGTTGAAGTTTTAGCATGTAATATTATTATATACCTGGATGATCGATCTTAATTCGGTAATTTTTTTAATTATGTTTTTTTGGCAAAAAAAGAAAACCTATTTAGATACGAAAAACATTCTGATTGAACTTTCACATTTTACGATTGTACACGTATGAACTGGTTGTTTAAACAAAAATCACGTGTATAATTAATCATTTTACTAACCGATTGCAAAAAAGGGGGAGGTTTTTATATAATATCTATCTTCCTCAATTGTAAACCGATTTTAACTGTTCTTCTTGTTTTTGTTTCAATCGGTGTTAATCAGGAGTAGTCTCATTTTAATGACGAAAATATACAAATATAAGGGATGAATATATATATTTTTTTTATTTAAACAACATCTCGTCTACGTTTGTCCATTTTTTTGATATTAATATTAGAATTTATTCAAAATTAAATATTATTAAAAAAACATTAGATAAAATAATTAATCTTAAAAACAATCTATATAAAAATAAAACTTTTTTACGAAGCATACAAGTATACAAGTGAATTCAAAAAGCAAAAACTGTTTATATACAAAATTTCATCCAAATAATTAGAGCTGCTTCGGAGATACCCGAAGCATTGCTCTCTTAATAGTATTAGATAAATAGAGTAGATACTAGTAAAATTACTGTAATAGTAAACATTTTGTGGGTTTTGTTCTTTTATGTTCATAGTTCATACCAATATTCATCTAATAGAAAACTAAAGTCGGTATGTTTAGACGTATTAGGTATTATTTAGATCCTATGTACAAATTTCTTTTATTAATAGGCAGCTACATTCTACGTAAGTGTTATAGGTTTATTATTCTGCGTGCGGATGAAATTGCTGGGTCGGTAACAACTAACAACTATGTCGGGTTCGCCTATTTCCTAAGTTTTTGAAGTATATCCATAAAGAAGATAAGGTGTTTTGTTAACATTAGATTTTTTTATCGGGGCCCTTTTTCTTACTACATATAGCTATGTTTATCCATTTTCTTTAAATAATACAGTAAAACCCAACGATGTTCATTGAGAGATAAGAAATGCATTAAAAGCATATATATCGGAAATAGAATATATACTAGCTGAACCCAATATGAAGCTATGATAGCTCAGTTGGTAGTATGTACGGAAGCCGCGTCATTGGACATTAGTTCGAATCCACCTGCAACGAGCTTGAGTTTTCGGTAAAGAAAATTATCGTGACGAAATCATAGCATTGTGGTAGAACACTTTTTAACGCCCACCTGGCTAACTACCACCTTTAAGTTGAAAATCTGCCGCCAAAAGCCTATAGGTATGTTCCGTCAGTTGCGCTTGAGAGCCAGTCCCTACACTAGGCTTAACGTGTCCGCCATCTTGAGCCACACCGTCATCTAATATCAGGTGAGATTGTAGCCATAACGTTAAACTTATACAATAAAACAACTCAACAAATAAATTAAGCATTTTTTATTTGCAAGAACTTAATAAACAGAATTATATGATTACTAATCATAACATGTACATTTTTTGTACTTATTTGTCGTTAACGACCCCATTAATAACAGAGTGGCTGACATAAGTGCAAGTAAGCGGCAGTTCATGATTGATTCATCTATCATCCGTGAATAAGTGGCGGACCCTTTGAGTTATCATATTTTCTTTTTAATATCATGATGCATTTAAAAAAATAATATTATAAAAGCAGTTTACATACGAGACAAGGAAAATCTTAATTTTGAGAATAATCTTTCGCAAGTCATTAAATTGAAGTGGGTATTTCTCAGTAATTAATGAACGCCTTCCTAATCATTTTAAATGAAGTTTGTTACTTAGTGACTATTGTTTTTTTATTCTGTATAGGTTCTGTGATTTCACTGTAACGTTAACTGATGTTGAATAACCATGTCATTAATGTATAAATGTTAAAATACTTTTTTATATAGCACAGCATAATGAATGTACTGCACCTGCTGTTAAGTACAGTATAATCTAAATCAGCGGCGACTAACATTGAACCAAAATTCACTGTCAATCACCGCTGGCACTTAGTCACCTTTTCACACCTCTTTTGGAGGACCACATGTCGTAGAAAAGTGGAAACACGCTGATAGGAAGACGGTTCTACTGAGTGTAGTGTAAGAACTGGCACTCATATGGAACATTATGTTGGTGGGCTTGAATTCTAATCACGGCAATGATACGGAGCTTCCGGTGAGCGAAAACGTGATGAAATCATAGCATGCTGGTAGGGTATTTTCAACTGCCCGTCTGGCAACTACCACTTTAAGTCGAAAGTCTGTTACATGCACGGGCGTGTTTCGACAATTGACTTGACAGTTAGTCTCTTCGCTAGACCCAGCGTGTCCACCGTCTTAGGTCACATCGTCACTTAACATCAATCAAGAGTGCGTCCAGATGCTTTTTTTTTTTTTTTTATTGCCTCGATAGGCAGACGAGCAAGCGGCCCGCCTGATGGTAAGCGGTCACCGCCGCTCATGGACTTCCGCAATGCCAGGGGCACAGCCAAGCCGCTGCCTACCGCTGAAGGGATACTCTTTTTAAGCCTCGTTTGAAGAAGGACATGTCATAGCGCTCGGGAAACACCGAGGCAGGGAGTTCATTCCAGAGCTTACATGTGCGTGGAATAAACGAACGCTGGAAACGTACGGTACTAGACCGTATTGTTTCCAGGTGGTATGGATGAACTCTACTGCGGTGTCGGGTGGTGCGATGGTAGAATGGTGACGTTGGCACCATCTTAAACAGTTCCTCAGAGCACTCCCCATGGAACAGCCGATAAAACACGCAGAGAGAACCAAAGTCTCTCCGCAGTCCTAACAGTTCGAGGCTATCCGTGAGATCAGGATCATCGACGATTCGGACAGCTCGTCTTTGCAAGGAGTCAAGTGGGTTAAGCAGGTATTTTGGGGCTCCTGCCCAGAGGTGGGAGCAGTACTCCACGTGGGGCCGTACTTGAGCTTTATAGAGCATCAATCTTTGGCCCGGCGTGAAGTACCGCTCCGCTCTGTTCAGGATACCCAGCTTTTTACTAGCCAATTTGGCTTTGTCCTCCAAATGACTCCTGAACTGAACTGTGCTCGAGATTTCGACGCCGAGAATCCCAATACTCCCGGAAACCTGAAGAGGTACTCCTTGGAACTGAGGCGCTATGACAAATGGGTCCTTCTTCGCAGTGAACGCGCAAACTTGTGTCTTCATGGGGTTGAATTGAACTAAGTTCGTTTCACCCCATTTGGAGGCCCGCCCCAGAGAGCTCTCGATTTCAGACACAAGTTGAGACCGTCTTTCCTCTACGGTGCACCGAGGAACATTCTGGTGGCCGATGTATCGCGCATCACTCGTGCTGTCATCTGCATAGCAATGCATGCTGTCAATAGACAGCATGTCATTGATATGCAAGATGAAGAGTGTCGGCGACAACACCGAGCCCTGTGGAACGCCAGCATTGACTAATAGAGTCTCAGAGCTACAGCCGTCAACGACGACTTTAATGCTCCGGCCCTCCAGGTAACTAGCGATCCACTTGCAAAGTTCCTCAGGGATTCCGTAAGATGGTAGCTTCGATAGAAGGGCTCTATGCCATACCCGATCGAACGCCTTCGCGATGTCAAGGCCAACACCCATAGCCTCACCCTTGCCCTCCAAAGCTTCTGCCCAGCGATGTGTGAGGTAAACAAGAAGATCACCAGCTGATCGACCATGACGGAAACCGTACTGACGATCACTGATCAACTGGTGCTCCTCAAGGTACCGCATCAGCTGGGCATTTATGATACGTTCCATAACTTTAGAGAGCAAAGATGTGACCGCAATCGGCCTATAACTCGAAGGGTCCGACCGGTCACCTTTTTTAGGGATCGGATGGACATGAGACACCTTCCATGAAGTGGGAACCCTGTTAGTATTATAGGAAAGACGGTAAAGGCGCGTAAGAACGGGGGTCAACTCAGGGGCGCACGTTTTAAGAACCACCGCGGGGATACAGTCTGGCCCACTCGACTTACGGATGTCGAGAAGCCTTAGTTCCCTCCTGACCGCACGCTGGTTGATGCGTATTTCAGGCAGGGTAAACTCGCACCGGGAGATCTTCGGCGGTGTGGCTTCTCCATCATCTAAAGTCGAGTTCGAGGCAAAGGATTGAGCTAAAAGATCCGCCTTCTCCTTTGCACTATGGGCCAAACTGTCATCAGGCTTACGCAGTGGCGGGAGACTAGACTGGCAGAAGTTGCCTTGGACAGCCTTGGCAAGCGACCAAAAAGCACGGCTCCCAGAGGGATAACTCTTTAGTCGTTCGCCAATTCTGCCAATGTGCTCAGCCTTGGCCCTGGCTATAGCCTTCTTGCTGGACCTGGAAGCAGCATTAAAGTTCCGCTTCTCTTCCTTGGCGTTTGGATCCTGACGCTTTCTGGCGTCATTCCACGCCACGTATGCGGACTGCTTAAGGCGCGCAGCTTCGGCGCAGGCCTTGTTATACCAAGGCCGGCTACGACGCCCTACTGGTATTTTGGTATTGGGGATGAACAAGTCCATCCCCAATAGCACCACGTCCCTGATGCAGTCCGCACAAGCGTCAGGATTTTCGGAAGAGAAACAGAGCTGCCTCCATGGGTAGGACGCATAGAATTCACGAAGTCCATCCCAATCTGCTGACCCATAACGCCAGACCCTGCGAGATCCAGTCGCTGAAGAGCGATCGCGAAGAGTAGCAGGGGCCGACGAACGCACTAGGCAGTGGTCAGATGACCCTAGAGGGGCATCGACCACCACCCTGTATCCGTCAGGGTGTGTAGTCAGCAGAAGATCCAACAATGAAGGCTGGTGGGTCTCAACATCTGGAACACGAGTGGGTTGCGTTACCAGTTGTGTAAGACCATAAGCCAAGGCCAATTCATAAACAGTCCGACCCGGGAGGTCAGTGGTCCGGGAGCCCAACCACTCCACATGGTGAGCGTTAAAGTCGCCGAGGACCACCACCTCCGCAGATGGGTACTGCTTAAGAATTTGGTCAGTCCCCACTTGCACGTTCTCAAATAGGTGAGTAGACCCCACTTCACTGGCATGAGACCTGTAAAGGCATGCGTAGATCCGAGTACGACCTCCATAATCTACGCATAGCCACAAGATCGACAGGTCCCGATGCTCGAGGCCCCGAAGGCGGCGACAACAGATATCACCCCTAACGAAAACGCACACCCCGGCCTTACGAAAGAATGAGTGCTCTAGTACGTAGCCGGGGTAGTTCAAGTACGAAGTATCGTCAGGGGTAGATATTTGAGTCTCCGTTAAAAAGAGCAGAGCGGGCCGCGACGTCTCGAGGTGGTGATGGACGGCGTCGAGGTTACTATGTAGACCCCTGATATTGCAGAAGTCCACTTGAAAAGTGGATGCAGTCTCCGCCGAGTAATTTCTGCTCTTTTTGTTGGCCTTCTTCATAAATTTTTATTTTATTTTATTAGAGTAGGAAGGGAGAAGGATGTGTGCAGTGAGTTCAGAATGATAACCGAATAAAAGGCGGAGCGTGGTGCGAGGTGGGCACGTGGGTTATTTGAGGAGCTGGCACGAAGCACGGAAGGGCCCCCGATGCCCCCCCATGTACAGACGCCGGGATCCACTCCAGTCTCCCACTCTGGCACGGCGACTGTACAATGGGATTTTCGCCGGTTGGCAGGACAGCTTCCCAAGGAGGGAATCTTAAAAGAGAATCCTTGGGTTCAGGTCCCCAACTGACCGGCAGGCGGCCGGCGGCGACCGTTCCCATCGGGTCTCCCTGTGCCCCGAGTCAGCCCCTCACGCCCATCGCGGCGACCGGGACTTTAGCACCGCATGTTCCGGGCACCATCCGAAACCACCGACACGGACAGGAGAGTAGAGGACGGGAACGGCTATCCAGTCCTTCCACAGGAACGCAAACATGAGCCCTACCACCAGTGACGGGAGAGAAAGGTAGGGACAAGGACACCATGACCGCGGAGAGAGTAAAAGGTATGCGGCAATGGAGGCTCGAGGGGCCGGGGTCGCGTACCCGATCATTCTATGTGGCAACCGGACAGATTAACACAAGAATGACCCTCTGACCATAAACGCTAAACTTATCCTCACTAATATTATAAATGCGAAAGTGAGTTTGTTTGTTCGTTACGTTTTCACGTCTAAACAGTTAAATCGATTGTGATGAATAAAACGGTGATAGACTACTTTTTCTCGCGAAACACTTATTGGAAGTGTGATAAAGAGAGGGATAAACTTTATATGACACCTATTATTGCGTCATCCGATTTGTTTGAGAAAATCAATATAAACCGAGTGAAGTTACGAGTAAAACCTACAAAACTTAAAAAAAAAACATTATACTATGTCTACAATTTAAAAAATAAGAAACCTAATACAAGTTCACGTGAACAAAGTTCCGAGCACAGGTATGTAATCTATAAAAAAGTGTATTACTATTTTCTCTACGCATTGTCAGAGTGTAGGCACTGCGGTATTTTTTGACTACGCATAGTAAAATACGGGTAACTTTATCGCGCTATCAACAGGTTATATTGATTGAATTGGGGGCTAACCGCCTGATGACCGCGAGCGCCCACCGGCCGACATTTTAGTTATTTCAAACAAGCACCGCGTTTTCGGTTAGCTTTAATTCGACAGGGCTTAATTACTGCGTTTTGATTTCAATTATTTGTATAAGCGATTTTAATTACAATTGTATATATATTTTTTTAATACATTTCTAAAATATGTGATTATTTATTTGTTTTCCACTGATCGGAAAACTTACAGCTAACGAAAAGGTTAGGAAAAACACTAAAAAGATAAGGCTATAATTACATGTTTTCACAAAAATATATTTTATTGTTATAGTTCATAAATTTTACAAGTATTTTTGTGAAACCGCTAAAACCTATTGTAAATGTTATGTTATTATATGTTGTAAATAGTACCTACCTAAAATAATATTTAGGTATTTCCCGAACCGGTGGTAGTTTTAACATTCATAAGCGCCTGCCCAGGATCTAAATGATATAAAGTTTTTTTTTCATTTGATAACGTTTTTTGGCTACAATCTTTAATGGTGTTAATTGACGATGTAGCCCAGCCTGGTGAACACGTTAAACCTGTGGAGGGACTGGCTCTCAATGTGAGAATACAGGAATGGCTCTCATAAATTAATATATGTCGGCTTAAAAAACAAATCATATAAAATCTCAGTATAAATCATGTCTAAGAGAAAAGACAGCTGTACTAATCAAGTAAATATTATTGTATAAGGTATTAAATTGCTTGTACGCCCGGATTATAAATGTATTTTGTCTATTAGTTGTTTTCGCGTGTGGGATATATAAAATTTTAGGCTATGTTAGTCTATTTGTAGGCACAAGTAAGTGCTTTTTCGATAGTAAAGTTTCGATTATATTTTACATCGTTCAAATGCTAAAAAGTGAAAAACTTGTACGGTCTATATAATTAGGTATAATATAAGAACTTTAAAATTGCAGGTATCGAAGAAAACGTTTTTGGATACCTTCGATAGATAATAGGTATATATTATAGTTACAGTTTCACACTTGACAAGCATATTCTAAACTACTACGAACATAAGCGAAACAAAAACAGAGATAGTTGTCCAATTGTACGACACTTACAAATTGGTATAAAATGAAATACTAGTTAGTACGTAGGATATAATATACACAAACTACAATAAATTATAGCAAAATACAATAAATTACGTATCTAAAATTTACTTACTTGACTTTAACTCTCTATAACCAATAAAAAAATACCAAACAAAGCTCATAAATCAAAAAGGAAACCAATTTAATTTCATCTAAGCCAAAAAGTTCACACAGATTTCTCATAAAAAAAACCCTTTCATTTCAAATTTTGTGAGTGATTTTATTATGCTCGTAAAAGCTGTGTAGGTAAAGAGGCATTTTTATAGATATTTCACTCATGCGTGGCGGTGTTTTTTAAAAATTCCATAAAACCTTTTTGATGGTCTAAATCGGCATTAATTTCTTTGTAATAAATATACAGAATTCCATTTAAAACAAACACATTTTGGTAACAACACGATCTAGTAATTACGAGTTTTGTGTATTTTCAAAATAAAAAAAACTATTTATCACCTGCCAGCTACGGTAGGCGTCTTTCCTTTCAATACAATTATGTTTTTGCAAAAAAAGAAAATCAACAATTATCGTCATTTTTCAACAAATTTATACGAAACCTTTAAAAATTACGCACCTAAACATTCCTGGTGAATCACTATGATAATTGGTGAAAACCGCACGAAAATCGTTTCAGTAGTTTTGCACGCACCATACCACGCAGCGGGTTAGATAGTGCTCTACTCTTGACACGTCAAGATCTGGCAATTTTTGCTCTTAAACTGCCTCTTCCACAACCAATTATTCATTATTACAATAATATAAGTAGCTGCATTTCAAGAAAACACTTCAAAATATATATCTTATGTTTTGTATTTTTTTTAGAAAATATAGAATAATTAAAAAAACAATTAATAAAAAAAGTTATTAGTACGGCATGTTTTTTTTTCTTAAAAATTGAATGAATGGTGAAGTGCTCATTTTCGATTTTGTTTTTTGTATGTATCTCAAAGAGACAGACAGATCCAGTGGGGCATATCTTATTTTTATCAAAGACATTTTAGTTTCTTTTTCTTTCGTAATTATTTTGACAACCATTGTCTGGGTTTGAGATTTTTCTCTCTTCTCTTTGAAGTAAGCATAGGAAGTGATGGTATTGGTGAACAAAACGGAAAAAAAGTCGCAGTCATGAGGATTGCCGACAAAGTAAAAACAATATTTTACAAAATAATGTAACAAAATGAAGTAAAAATACCCACATGTTGAGGTTTAAAACGTATGGACTTTGCTTACGCGTTATTATTAAGTCACACGTCAACCGAATCGACCAAGCGTCCATATATGACAAGCCCGTAGTTGACAATCTGCATACACTCTCTACATAAATGGAAAGCGTTCGGTAACGTTGACGCGAGTTCCATGATTTTTATTCAATCAAAAAGTGCTCAACGCGCTTAAAGAAGTTTCACTTTATAAATTATAATATTCAAGAATCAGTTAAAGTTTATTTCAGTTGAGAATATAAATATCAGACTTCTAGCCAAGTTAACTTTTTCAACAATCGTTTCTATAGAGAGAAAACAAAATGTGTATTTTAATAGACACTAAATTTAGGACATATCTTAACAGTAAATCTCTTGATTATAATGTATTAAAATCTTTCAAATTTACATACATTAAAACACAAAACTGATATCTATTTCACAGCTAATAGGATAGATGCAATATTTTTAACATGTTCTGATTACAGAAGTAAGTGTTCATAATGCCATCCCATATTGTTTATTCTCTCTTTACAGTTAGGTAGCCTATAATTGGATTTTATGGCTCACTGACACTGAAGAATATGATTATAATGACCAGTACATTATACTTATTTTGTATATAGTTCAGGTTTAGCGTTATAGTAACAATCTCACCTATGGCAACAGGTGACAATGTGGCCCAAAATGGTGATCACACAAAGCCTAGTGGAAGGGCTGGCTCTCAAGTGCAACTGCTAGAATACCCCTACAGATATTTTATGGCAGATTTGCAACTTAAGTGTGGTAGCCAACCAGGTGGGCATTAGAAAAACTACCACCATGATATGGTTTCATCACAATGTTTTCCTTCACCGAAAACTCAAGCTCATTGTAGGTCGATTCGAACTCACTTAAAACTTACTTGTAACTTACTTAAACCTGATAACATAGCTCGTATAAAATGTACATACATAGACAGTTCAATTGATCGCTTCAGTAATTTGTCTTCCAAATGACAAGATCACACGGATGAGATTAACCGGTGACCGAGATAAACGTCAGATTATGCGTTCGATTAACTTTGACGAGTAACGGTTCGGTAGGACTACGTAGCCAACAAGGTTTTATTAGAATTCGATAAAATTACTTGACTTCATCCCGGTAAGTGAAGCACTTATAGGACGTCGTAACGCTAACCCACGGGATAGACCCTCAAGATAGTTTGAAATATCCTAGCTTACCTCGGAACGTGATGTACCGTAGTGGGTTTTGATGACGACTTATACATCGTGGCTTACTTGACTTATAAATTTAAGTAGATCCCTTATTCACTTCCAATTGAAATAATGGCAAATTATCTGAGTTATTTGACC
The DNA here is from genome assembly GCA_039707435.1 of Actias luna. Taxonomy (NCBI): domain Eukaryota; kingdom Metazoa; phylum Arthropoda; class Insecta; order Lepidoptera; family Saturniidae; genus Actias; species Actias luna. Next base: position 4,917,248 of record JAZHAC010000006.1, on the reverse strand, counting down.
TTATTCCATCATCTTTCCAGAACAAAACTATGAGAACTGGTTTACGGAGACATCGCTTTAAGATTGCACTCATCGCGGAACAGAAGTTCGCAAATTCGTATTTTTATCTTACTATATGGATTCGGAATGATCTCTCAGCAAACGAATTCCCTTCTTCATACGACAATAGACCTTATAACATAAACTTTAAAATGTATTTAAGTATGTCGGCGTGATATCAATGGACTGCCGACGAAATTAGTGACACAGACGGTTGCGTTGTTTGTGGACTGTACCGTTTTTACCATTCGATCGAATGCGGTTATTTTGCTGAGATCGATTAAAAAAAGAACATGATATATTTGTTTTATTATTAATATTAAATTGTAATGAAATTATACTACTAGATTTAGTAGGATCGTAATACAAAAGAATTTAATTCTAAAGCGATAAGAAATAAGTCAATTTCATTATTTTTTTTAATTAATAATAATACTAACGAATACGCACGCAAAACTGCATTCATGCACGCACGCACTTACACAACGTAACACATATATTTAAGTTAAATATCGCTCATTTTTCTTAAATTTCTTCTCAAATAACACTAACAAACAAAATACTACTAACAAAAACAAACGGGCAAATATAAATAACCGTTTCTCGTTTGTCAGTAAAGAACTTTGCAACTTTGAATACATTTTTTATTTACAATTTCGTTTATATTGTCTCAGAGGGAATTTAGTTACCGAGGATGCCACGTTTAACGTTAAATTGTTCCGCAATAAACCATTTATTTCTTCGAGTCTCTCAGAGTTATCTTGGTTTACCTGTGTAACAAACAGGTTTGAATTAAGGTTACCCCAAACATGGCAAATATTTATTAAGCATTTTTTTTAAATGAAACGTAAACTCTTTTCATAAATTTATCTTTAAAAGTGTAGAATCATTATTATATATTTACCGCAATAGTATCTTAGAAATCTATACATATTATGAGACTATAACTGCCGTAAATCTCTCTCTATTCTGTGTGCATATTTCTAAAGAAGTATGTTATGTATCAAGTGCCCTAAAGCAACTAAACTACTCAGAGATCTAATGCGGTATTGTACAGACTATACAAACAAAACTTCTAAAGGTCATGGGATCCCATTTCATTTGTAATTATTACTATTTTCATTGCTAATTTCATGTTTTCACTGAATAAGATATTTACACACTTATTTGTTGCCATTACTAAAAAAAAACTTTAGGCGAAGCATAATGTTTACATGTGCTTTTGTCGCAGTTCAATGCAATACCATGTTATTTTTTTGACTAAATATTATAGAGGTACCGTATCTATAGTTCTATGATATCATTGTTGGTATATAACAAATTTAAAATAATTTTATTTAAGTCACAAAAGTTAACTATATAATAAAATTAATAAGGGTCAGAGAAACAAAGGGATTGCATTTAAAAATACATGAACACGTTAACTGCCAATAAGCATAATGTGACCGCTGAACAGATTAAACATTCAATAATTATATCGAAATTGGGAATTTTGCGAACAATAAGGGTAATAAATTAGTTCTGCATTAATCTATTTTCACTCCAAATTTTTAATTTGCATAATATTTTTGGAATGAAGTTACTTTTCACAAGGTACGGATGGAAGGTAGACAAAGTAAAATGTAATATTTTTCCTTCACGACCCTTTCCTTAGTGTGTTCTATATAGCACTATATTTCTTAAGTGTACACGGTTATCCATAACGGGTTTGCTATTGGCTGTGCATAGTCATAGGTGTACGCTTATTGATTCAAAACAGCCAGTATATTACAGTATATAGTTTGTACACATCATACGCGTTAGCTGTTTCGTAGCGTATTATATGTAATATAATGAATTAGATGAATTGAATGATGTACAATAAAATAATTATTTTCACAACTAGAAAAAATATATTTATTACGAAATGTCCTCTTTCAATTCGTTAATTATCTCTGTGTTTCATTTAATTGCTCTCAGACGCTAGTAATTCATTTATTTGTGTTTGTTAATCAATAATATAATACGTTTGTCAATTATAATATACAACGTAAGAAAATATGTTCCAACCGAGTGTTCCGCGACACTCACGCATTTTTTATATCATTGATTTTTTTAACACCCCATTTTTAAATTCAGTTTAATTTTTAATATTAGTTTTTTAGATGCCACAACTTTAAACTTCAAAAATTTAGACAACACCATAATAGTTGTTTAACCTGAATTACGAATAGCATACACCGCATGCACGGGCCACAGTGACCCGTATAGGTGTACCATTTACCGGGATCATCCAATATTTATTCAATCAGTAATCAAAATGATAGAAAAATCTCTGCCGAACTGACTGGTTTCCACCTGCCTGCCTACCACCTATATATACTGCCTTAACGATTTCGGCAGCGACGACTACTCTCATTTTCATATATTACTGCGGCTGTGACAGACGTGTAACACGCGTCAAGATACCGTTAATCTTTTAATGACCAGATCGCACCTTCTCTGATCTTCAAATGAAACCAAATATGATTGTGATGGCCCATGTTGATAACCTCATCTCAGTAACTATCTTTGGTTTCAGAATCCCGAGGACAATGTTTGTCGCCAATTATAGTTGGAAATAAACAGGCTCATCCCGGAATGCTAGTTTGTGTTGAGTTGTTGAGTGTTGTTGTTGAGTGCTCGGACAAAATAATCGTATTCTTCTATATATTTTTTGATATCGTGACGAATAAATTCATTTTTGGACTTCCTTTCGTAATTTATTATCACAACACCAAAGCAGGCCACCAGAGCAGCGTCTGGTAAAACTCATCGGGTGATAAGTATTCGATTTAGGCAGTACTTCGATAAAACTCTCGTTAGGTTTCTTTATAAACACGATATTATATATTTGATCACAAGTGACATTTGTCACAAGAAGAAAAAACCTAATTGTCACATTTATAAAAGCTGTCCGCAACAATAAGTTAACAAAGACACCTACTTTATAAATTTATTTATTCAACAATAAGCACCGTAAAATACCGTAAAAAGAACCTCATGATGGTTCTTAATCTTCCGTGTTATCAGAAAATATGAACAGCTGTGACACTTATTCTAGCATATTTTACTACTTTGGCATTTGTTTGTCGTTTTTCTATAAAAAATGTGACAGAAATACACCAGAGACCACACTTGAGTACGCTCCTGTAACCAGCGGAAATATCGGTAACTCACTAGTTTTTTCGTCAGTTCTTGTTTTCGCTTGTGCCTTAGTATTGTTCAGGATTTTGGCAACGTTCCCAAAAGAAAGTAACTCAACCTATTACCCGATTGCTAAGAAGTAATACATTAAACTTCTTCCTTGTAAACAAAACTGTAACATGGCCGAAATTGGTTTCCTTAAAAATGTGTCCTTAACAAAACAAAGAATAAATGATGGGTATAAAAGCAAATTTGCTACAGTCCAAAATTGATATTTTTTGGTAAGTAGAACACCAAAATGCAATTTTGGACAGAACCATTTGTTAATACACCCTTTAAATAATATATACATATATATACCCCTTCGCGATATGAGGTAGGACTCTGCTCTCAACGCGTCATCATAAAGCAATTTTTTGCTCTCAAACTGCCTCTACTAAAACTAATTTGCATTTATACGATAATATGAGTAGATGTATTTCAAGAAAACACTTTAAATAATTTATTTTATATTTTATATTAAAAAAAAACTTCTTATCTTTTTTTACTCGGACGTCCGGATTTTTTTTACGACGTGGTCACGATAGCTTTAAAAAAAATTACGGGTCAAGACCGGTTTCCTTTTATTATATGTAGAATAACATTAACCTGTTACCTATCTATACATAACCTAGTACCTGTGGTTTAATAATTAAATGGTTTTGTGCTCTCCGCATCTTTCAATTTATCACATTTTACAAGTTACAGGTGTTGTAATTTTTTTTTCTTTTTAAGTAAGTCTAAGGTTCCGAAACCATACAACCGAGTCGAATGTTATTTCATAATACAGAGATCAGTGCTTCAACATGTTAGATATTTTATAGGTAAAACTATCTACAGATTCTCTGTGGCAAGCAATAAATCTAAAAAAAAATGCTCAATAATTAATAAAATAATTGATAAAATTAAAAATTATTAATAAAATTATCAATAATAATAAAATAAGTCAATTGTACGACTTGTTTTTTTTTACTTAAAAGTTACACTTTATTATTTTACAAACTTTTTGTTTTAATATAAGATGATGGACTAACATATATGTACTGGTTATCCCATAAAATAAACTTGGGGGATGTAAGATGCGAAGTTACCATTTTTATTAACGGAAATACTTCACAGAAATTACTCCAATCTTATCTGATAGATAGCTGACAACATAACCCACATATAAGCCGTCATTGAATTTCAAAATGTGCTTATATGTATTAAAATAAATGTTTGTAAATATGAAATCACTAAAATATAACATCGTTTGACCGTGATCACTATCAAAATTGATACTTATATTGGCACTTCTATTTTTTTAAATGACGTCTTCATTTTTCTATATTATGTTCATCTTATTACACTAATATTTGTATGTAAAATGTCATCCTATATATTTATTTGTTTCTTTATGGTAGCAATTGTAAAAAAAGACTTAAGGGCACTAAAGTCAATAGGAAACGCTGCGGCAGAGTAACATTCAAGATAGCTATTTAATATATACATTTGTCACTAGCATTTCTAGATAGTATATATTCTTATATGAATTTCAATTGAAGAATTGATCTTCTTTCTACATATTTGAATGAGTGCACAGAATACGTTTATCTGATGCACTGTTGGTAACGATTATAAATTAATTTTTAATCATCATCTTCTTATTCTGTTCCCAAGTGATTTGGGTTCGGTGCAATAATTTAATAATAAGTAATTTCTTCTTTCATCTCATTCCTCACACACTCTATCCATCTTTTTTGGTCGTTTTCTTCTTTTACCTACTTTTACATTCATATCCATTACTTTTCTCACCATATACGTTTGCTCTTCTCATAATATGCCCATACCATGACAAACGATTCCCTTTCAACTTCTTTACAACTAGCGCTAGTTTCAAACTGCACTTCACAAACTCATTCTGACTTTGTACATTCTTGAAACTCCACACATTCATCTCAACATTCGCATTTCTGCTGCATGCATTTGTTTTCGAATGGACAAATGCTGCTAGACTGAGGGGCTTTCACAGGTTCACCGAAGTAGTACTGCATGCAATAGACACTCATCCGTTTTCTCAGTAGCCCAGCACTCCGATCTACAAATTATAAGACCTTTATAATAGACTTATATATTCTGTCCTTCAATTAAAGTTATTAAAAATATATACTATTTCAAAATTAAAAGTTACTTTTTCATAAAACTCCACAATCAATTTTGCTGAAACGACGTTTGAAGCCGATTCAAATATACCGGTTCATTAAAGTTATCCCAATTTCAATCACAGGTCCACAACGTAAGCCATGTTAATATTTAACTGAGAGAAATAAACCAGTATATATCGAATACAAACCGACGTAACAAAAAAGGCTTCACGTACGTGGAAATTTAATTTTCCCAGCGGTGATATATTGAAGGAAGATGACACCGTAAGCCAAATCATACGGATACATTATTACATCGTCCATGGGTGAAAATAACAGTATTTGCATAGTGGTAGGACTTTTTCTAATGCTCGCCTGGCTAGCTACCACCTTCAAGTTGAAATCTGCCGCCAAATATTTATAGGTGTGTTTTAGCAATTGCACTTGAGAGTTAGCCTCTTCACTAGACTTAGGGTGTTCTTCATCTAGGGCCATATGTCATTTAACATCAGGAGAGATTGTAGCCATAACGCGAAACCTAAACTATAAAAATAAGGAAGCTAAATTTCATATGGTTTTATTCTCACACCGCAAAGTCTTAGTCCACACCCTTTTAATTTTTATTGTATTATATCATTACTCTTATTAAAATATGTACAATCTGAATTAATTACTTGTTAGTGGTCTTGTGTGTATAATTAGTTTTTTTTTCTTTTATTACATAACGTAGATGTATCCGCGATTTAGTTCGAGTGAAACTAAAAAGTATTTAATATTATTGCCGTTTATGTAACTCTTATCAACATAGCTTTACTCATATTGGTGGTAGCGTGATGTTAAATATCCTAAAGCCTTCCTCAATTATTGGTGTATTAAATGTAAAAGTTTTTTTTAACCGATAAGTAATTCCTAAAATTAACGCATTCAAATTAACTTTTTCGCTTTAGAATATTGTATTAGTATATACTTTACATATATGCTTTTTCATGTTATTGTGTATCGTTTTAATTTGTTTTGATATACTTGACTACGAAATGTATTATTCATTCATCCGTTAATTTAAATCATAAATCTTTATTCAATTTAGGCCCTAAGAAGGTGCTTATGAACGTCAAAACTGCCACTGGTTCTGAAAGTACGACTAACGCAGTCATCAAGAAGAACCGGCAAGAATCTCGATCTACATCTTTTTTTAGGTCTCATTCTTATCTTTTTTACATAATAGTTTAATGTGTTATTAGCGAATGAACAGAGAGGGGTGTCAATTCCAGACACATATTGATCCACCTTATAATAGCCTTTTGACATCAAAACGCGTCTGACATGACTTTGAATTTACTTTTCGGTAATTTAGTAATGTGCTTTGGGACTTTATTATAAAACTTAACATTGTTACTGGTCTTACTGAGTCTAAAATAGAGGGTGGCCAGTTTGTCACGATTTCTAGTATTCAAATCATGCTGATCTATAACAGAATCTAGCTTTTTGCAATCATACATTAAATTATCAAGAATATATTGGGACGGCTAAGTTAAAATATATTTATTAGTGAAATTTATAAATATATACATCAATATGTATATATATATATATATGTCGAAAATGAGGTCGTATATAGGCGAACGGCGAGTCATAGCTATCGAGGGTAGAAAAATAAATGAGGACAAAAAGGAACGAAGGGACGCACGACGGTCGCAATACGAAAACTAGATTTAATTTTTCTTTTTATATAATTAAACCTATCATTATTTATAAGTTGTTTAGTAATACACTTTTATGTATCTGGGTCAAACACGAAATGTCATGTTTATAATTTTCAATAAATAAAACATCAGATATGATCTTGAAAATCATTTTTAATTTATGTTATGATCTTTGTTAATGCTTAATAATATCAATACAGAGCAGTCTTACATATTTTTGTAAAAAATCACAGTATTTATTTGTATCTGCCTGCAAAAGAGACTTACTTGTCTACGGTTGATAATATATTATACCGTATTTAAGCAATAATTTTATTAAAATTCATTTGATAAACCTAATATAATATAATATGCTTAAACCAATATTCACTTTTCTTACTAGACAATTAATATTTGACAATACATATGTTTTAGATATTAAAAAATAATCGTTAGTTATCCACAGAACGGACAGCTTTCCTGTCAAAATTTTACAGACAAGACTTTACTTTTCTACAGAATGATTAAGACGTAAAGGTTACTTATTCACATTGTATTTATTCGCTTGAAAATCTTATTTCAAACGTCGAAAATAAAACCTTTTCCCATATTAAAAAATATTATAAAATTAGTATATATTAGAAAATCAAACTAATCGCATGCCTACACAAAAGATATTCTTTCTGAAGGAATAAAAGAAAAAAATATATATTCATCGTCAGAAACGTCTGATATGATAGGCAGGCGTCGTTTCTTTGGAGTTATTCCAATGGAAGGATTAGTTACTTTCTGAAAAATGTGCCGTCATCTTTACGGGTCTTTGGCTCGGTAAACTTAAGTTTTGAATCAAGTTATCAGGTGTTAATCTTTCAAAGAGACCCGCTGCTATTGACTCAGTTGTAACTTCGCTAGTTACTGTCCTAACCGAAGATTTAATACAGTGGGGTTCAACTGGGCTACAGCGATGATTGGAAGGCCTTGTTGAGGAGAAACAGGTGACAAATTAATTCAATGAGGATTAGATATCACAGAATTAGTAGGAGAGAGTTTGGAACTTACAACCGCATTTGAATTTGTCCTAGTTCTTAATGCGAACATTATTCATAAGCGGTGCAATTTTAACACGCTCACTGCGAACACGTTATATGTAAACTTTAAACTGGTGCGTTATGGGGCAGTTCTGACCCAAACAGGACTTATTTGCAGTGCGTCGTGAGGTCAAATTAACCTCTCCTAAACTTCTGAATATAAATATTTTTTATTACTATTTGGTACACAGTATTTGGAACTAGCATTCAGGAATGCTAGTTCGACATCCTGGCAACTTACAACTAGCAGCGCTTTTAGCTCGCATCTTTAGTTTGTCCTAAACAGAGGGTACAATTTGTGGTGTCATATTGACCCCATAACGCACTGAAGTTATCGAAATACTAGTGATGGGAAACACTAAAATGTATACTTGTAAGCGGTAGGTATTGAAATAAAATACTCATTTACAATTAATGACTGTATTTTATAAAAAGTTTGTTATTAAGTGCGGTAAAGTTTTACAATCGTCGTCGCTATCTCTATCATAATCGTCTTTCTGTTGACATTTTAATTTTGGTGGGGTTTCTATATAATTACGAATGCTCTGGTCATCCAAAGGCATACTTAGCTTCATAAGTTTATCCTTAGAAATGTCGTTTAATAATACACTTCTGCTTAAGTCTCCAAAATTCGTAAACGATCCAGCTCCAGGAGAACTAGTACACTTGTTTTTTTGATGACTCTGTTTTATAGATTGCCGCAGTATAGGTGAAGCAACTGGAGAAAACCTAACCTTTTTTAAATTTTGAAATGTGCGGCCAGTATTAGGACTAACATGTATACCTCCATCTTCTTGAAAGCGACGTGACGGCCTCCCACTACACTGCACAGCGCATCACTAATGGCGCGGGCGCACCATCCAGTGCGGGTGTGGGGTGCAGAGGGTGGGGGGTCATACTGACCACACGCCGCACTGGAGAGAAATATTTATCGTTAGGTGCGGGAGAGGTCAAATTGACCCATGATTGTATTTAATATTCTAAAATGTGCCTATTGAAGTAGGAAATAGCGTAGTCTATTTGTCTTTTTCTTTCAATAAGAATTCTTAAAGTTATGCACTCCGCACCAGGTGAATAAGAACTATTTAATTCGCCGCACGGGATGTAAGTTAAACATGGGTCAATAAGACCTCACAGCGCAGTGAGCGTGTTAACAGCTTAGTCGTCCGGTACAATAGTATTAGGTTTCTGAATATTACACAAAGCTTGATATATTTCGCGTGTAACACTGTCATTCAAAATCTGATCGATTTTCGGAAACTTCGACTCGTCGATCTAGGCTTCTATACCTTACAATTGTTCAATACCTTATATACAATATCCGCTTAAACATGCTGTGAAATCGTCTAAATTTCATACATAATTTCCCTTCGCAACGTGACTGTCATAAATGAGCTTGATGCACCCTTCAACACTATAAGGTACACACAAGGTGAACACATATGGCAGTTAGATATTTAGTCTCTAATAGTTTTGGTTTTGCCTTGTTTCTTCTTTCTACATCTTATCTTTGTCTATCTTCGAATTATGTTTCCTTCATCTTAGCAGGTTCATGACTTATTTTCTACGTTTTTTTTCTAGCCTAAGATTCTTTTTGTTTTCTCTGAGATTTGATACCTGGTTCTACTTGCCATCGGCATCGTAACTGTAAGATTCTCATATTACTGTAATATATAACATAAAATATAGCTTTAAGCATATATGGTGCGCGCAGTAAGTATAATAGCCTTCGCTGCTAGCGGTACAGACGAAACGCATTTGAGAACCGGTCGGTCAAAGTGAGGGTTAGTCATCGGAATACCTTCTTTTAATTACATATTTGAATTGAAAACCTCTTGCTAATCATTTTTACTTCATCTTCTGGTAACACTGCAACTTTTTTTTATATTGCAAGACAGTGTTTTTGATATGGAAAAAGTCATTTTACTTTCCTCCTGTAGACCATAGTATTTTCTGTAGACACAGGCATCTACAGGAAAGATGTCCACAGGAAAGACAGACGTAAATATATTAAAAATGGCACATTCCATTTTGAGATTATAATAAAAGCTATTTCGATATTGCAATCAGTTCCTTAATATGCGTAGAAGCTTAGCAATCATTTATTTTTAAAGGGTTTACTTACCAACAAACACGCAGTACAGGAAAGATCCACCAAACTTAACCGAAATCTTGTGTAACTCGTGAAATCAATATTCTTTACCGAGACTATCATTGCTTTCTTTTAAATTGCGAACATATGACTTATGAAGAAAACAGTAATGCTCATATGATGGAAAAAAAATATCGTATGTGTTTAATTTTTTTTATTGTTGTTGTTTTAGGTGTCTACAGAAAAGGACTATAAAAATGAGAACAACACGTTTATTTATTTGTATTCATAATTTAACAATAATAATTATATTATGAACATATATTTAAAAAGTTGTGTAATTTTTGAAATGTTTATTTTATTTAAGGAATATACTAAGTGATCCACAAACATTTTTAAAAATTTGTCAAGCGGAGGTGCATGTTATCCGAACAGTCCACAGAAGGGGACATTTTCACACAAAAGAGGTCATTAAATTAATATTTTATCTGTAAATTCTAAGATATTTAAAAATTAAATCAGCCAAAAAATTTACTTGAATTTAAAAAATGTCTGCACGGTAAAATAATTACTATCGTCTACAGTTTATGTAGCCTGAATACTTTTTTAGGTTTTTGTGTTTGACCCATCTACACTACATATACATACTCTTTGATAATTGATGAACGGCTTTATTCACTCCATATATCTATATCAAGGAAACAAATTAAGTAATTCATTAATATGGTATCGTATTTACATTATTAAACAACCGGGAGTTTGTGTAATTTCCTAAAGCACAATAATTCCAGCTCATGATTACATTGTTCATGCTACGCTTGTCTGATTTTACAAATTGTCTCTGCCGAATGTTAATCTGCTAAGTACATATTAGGTCTATTTAGATATCTACTTTATTGCGAACTCGCAAAGTCTCATTTTACTCCATCGTGACGTCAGCAAAGTTATTTGACAAAGTCGAGTGGCAAACACTCTGTCAAGCAGGATTCGGTCGTTGTGACAGATTGGCTCAGTCGAAAATACTGGCCGAATTTAGTGGAGATATCATTTATACGAGCAGCTGTACAAGCAGGGTTCCTTTTAATTTTGTCATGATTTAACCGGGAAACTATATAGTATTGGTACGTCGAACGATTTTGCACTTTATATTTTATGATTTGGAGCCTATATTAGAGCGAAAGATCATGTAAAATGGGTGAAGATTCAAAACTTTAGATATTTATGAACTCAAATATTATACGAATCGTCTATTGTGCGGTCCAACGAATTTTCGATGTCTAAACTACGAATGTTAAGTTTTGTAAACTAATATAAATAATAATAATAAACGGAACACTGTCAATTTACTTCAGAATAGGTTAAATATTGGTGACGTAATTAAAATATGAATAAATATTTTTAGCATTACAATATAAATATCCAAAGATATAAACGTTGTGTTTTTTTATCTTTTGAAAACTTGACTCGTTGAGAAATCAGCTTAGATATCTTTAAACAATTGCATGAAAGGCATCATTTTTCTTAATATATATATAGAGATCTATATATAGGGACAGGTTTACGTATCAGATTTTTTTTACATATAATATACAAAATATATATCAATAAATTTTATATCAAAACCAGATATCCAATGCTTATTAGATCGAACAAAATCAAATTTATATTCTTAAACAACAAATTAAAATGTAATGAAAATTACAAGTATTTTTAGAAACTCCAGCCTTTTTTTTTAATTCCTACAAATGTAATATATATAAGCAATTTTGTTTATAATTACCTATTTACGTTTTTAATAACGTACTTGTGTTTTTACTGTGATCCACTCAAAACTTTAACGATCTCGTAGCGATGAAATATCTTTATACCGCAAATTCTTGATGAGCCAGCTCTCATTCCTGGTGTTTGCGCTACATTTTTAATGAGCCTTTTGATCTAAGGACTTCTTTAGAAGTCTCAAGTAATCGCTTGTTAAACACAAAACGAAACCATTACAGAGGCACTTTGACACATAATATTTATAAGTCTAAAATTATCCCATTACCGAGGTTTTTGCACAATAGAAGACCTATACCTTATTTTTTGGTGCTACAATGAAAAAAATATCCGTTTATGGACTATCTTTTACATTAAATATGCACACTGTCTAGATAAACTACAAAATAAGGTGTGCGGCTCATCAGGTGACAAGTACCGTCAAAACCACATAGGTTTTTTTAAGTTGCACAGCAAAGTGACTGCACTGCACCTGATGGTAAGTATAGTATAATTCAAATCAGCGACGACTGACAATGAATCAAAATTCACTGCCAGTCAACGCTGTAATGCTGGCCTGCTTAGATACCTCTTCGTGCCTTATTTGGAAGACCCAATATCATAGGAAGGAAGGAACACGTTGACAGGAAGGCGGTTCCACAACTAACGGTCCGACAAAGTTAGGAGTCGGCAAACTTTTTGTTATAGGTGTCACCGTAAAATTGTGACACCGAAGCCCCGCCTGCGTGGTTCTGTTGCGGAATGGAGGAGGAGGGATTAGTTTAAAGATCTTTTCAGAAAACTCGCCATGATACGGATGGTAGAACACGCGTAAAAAGGCCACATCCCTGCCCTATTGCAGCGGTGCTAAGGTATTGGTAATATCTGCATTATCTATAATGCGGACAGCCCACCTCTGCAACTTGTCTAATTGAAAACTATTGACTGAAAACCAGCGCTATGTTACTGCGGTGTCATGTAACTAATGGAGTCTGTCCATTTGCCATATAGTATAAGGTATATAAGGTAACATTGGAGATATTATGTAAAAATATTCGGTATTGGCAATAAATTATTATTAAAAACAAACCACGACAAGACTCATACCCCCGTATTGCCAATGAACAGGGACAGCTTTCACACCTCCGTTCGTCGACATTTGTTAGTACGTCATTATTAAAACAAATAACAACCACTGTCAATTCAACAAATCAGCTTAACATTTCATACCGGCTTTCGGTAAATAAACTGGTTGATACTGAATCGAAATAAACTGTCCCTGTTATGGATTTATCATCATATGTTTTATGGTCGCGATCTATTCGTATATGAATCGTTACCAGAGACATTGTTCTTCCAGTTAACTACAATTGTAAAGAATATATACATATAGAAACTAGATAAAAAAATCATTGCTACAATTTCAGACTCAAACTTGTGAATATAGGATCGATATTGTACCGTTGTACCGTTAGGCCGCCAACTGTACGCCATGCTTAATTATTAATTACTCTATATATAGTTGAAATATTGTAAAATTCGTCCGACCAATTGAAACATTTACATATTACATATGTATGCGTACTATGTAACCCTTTGTATTGTATTGTCAATTATATGAAATTTTACTAAACAAAATGTTAATTCGTACATGTAACTTATACATTTTGAATGTTAGTTTCCATACCGCTACAAAATCGATACTCGAAATACATAAAAATATATAAAAAAAAAAATCAACAACTCAAATCATAATTTCATGTTCAAATCATTAATTCACAATAAAATCCTAATTTTATTCAATGAAACAGATGACTTAGTTTTTGTATCTACATACTTTGCAATCAAAATAATACTATTCATGTAAATTGTATACGCATAATAATTACATTAGACCTAACATATTGTATGCTTAAAATTTGGTGAAAAGCGCTAGTCAAAGTACATGGAAATATTGTAAATAATTCCAACAAAACAGAACTCGGTATTTATACATACCTATTTCAAATTAAAAACTATAGAATATGAATAAATTATACATGCATACTGACTACATAAATTAGACAAAGTGCATAGCGATGTACGCATAAAGCAGTTGAAGACATTATTCTACAATAATTTTTATAGTCAAGGTTTAATGTTATGGGCATAATCCCACCTGATCTTAAGTGACAATACAGCCCAAGTTGGTTGACAATCGAAACCAGTGGAGGAACTTGCTCTTAACTGCAACTGCCGGAACACATCTAATTGGCATTTGACGGCAATTTCTCAACGTAAGGGTGGTTACTAGCCAGGCGCGCATCAGAAAATGCCCTACCACCATGCTAGGGCTTCTTCACGATGATTTTTCTTCACCTTAAACTTAAACTCATTGTAAGTGGATTCGAACTCACGTCTTTTGGCGCGGAGTCCGCCCACACTACCTTGGCTATCATCGCTTCACAAAAACAACCACTTACAAAATTACTCAATAATTTTAACAAGACATCTGCTCGAAGTTCCCCTCTCTGATACACGATGGACCCGGCACTTGTACGGTGGATTCATAGATTGAACAAGTTAATCTCTTTTTGTTACATAACTTTATCGAAATTCATTATAGCAGCATCCATCTTCATTGTTTTGTTTTAACAAAAAAAAACTCCTAGCACACATCACCAGAAAAAAGACTTTTAAATACAGAATGTATGTATATATTTTTTCAAACTAAACCCGTTTGACTGATCGATGAGGCCTAATAAAATATAAATTATGATGAATGGTAAAATAAAATACATTTTAGCGAAAGGTTAAATTCAGTAGTAAGATTTTGATACCTGTGGAATATATAAAAATGTATTCGCGTTTCTTTCGACATTTTTATTACCAAATGGGTAAACAGTGTTAGTTTGACATTTAATTCTGAAAATTAGTGAAACATATGTCATTATTACTTTATTATTTAAAAACAATGATTTTACTAATTTAGAGTTCATTCTATTTATTGTAATGCTAGTGGGAATTTTTGTAATTTGCTATGTAATTTAACCCAATTACAAGAGTCACCATTTTTATATTTGCTCCACAAGATTATGTTTTAGAACATTTAGTTATAAAGACACAGACGATCCCTCAACTTTCTTGTATTCACTGTAGCGGAATTTGTACTGTACTTACACTTTTCGTTTGGTTTAGTCACTTTTTTATACAAATAGTAGCCTATAATCGAAATTCGACTATAATTAATTAAAAGAGAATTCCTCTAAAAGTCAAAGTAATTCTACAATATTATAAGTAATACCTAAATAACAGAAATTGTTGGTAAGATTTGACAACATTTTAAAGTTATTCAGAGAATGGTATTTCTAGATTGAAAAAAATGTTTGACAGACTATATGTTTTTTGGCAACATTATAAAATAATTTGGCGACAATCTCTACTCTGTAAAACGGTTTGACGACAAACTGTCTGTGACATTTGCAGTATGAATGTAAACAATGTTTTATTTAATTTAACTTTAATATGTATTTCATATTATAAATAAAATTGAACTTTCTGCATCTCCTCTCCATATAAAGTTTAATTAAAACAAATCTCACATACTATCGTGCGAGCAGTATTCTAATAAAAAGTGATCGAAGGCTTTTACTTTTACGTTACGTATTAACACATAGAAATTGTTTAACCCTTTTCTATGTTAGATTAGTTTAATATAGTAGGTGCGATATACTAAATGGAATCTTTAAATTAAATAGACATGACCATTGTAATATTTGGAAATAGTTCACCCCGTTGACACATTTCATGGAAACATTTTTTTATTTATTTATCGAACATAATTCTACAAATTGTTGCAAATAGATTGTGTTAAATTACTATAGTTTAGGAAGCAATAAAACTATCGGCGTCCATTCCAGAGCCAATCCGACAACTAATTCAATTAATCCGCTTTCGTACCTCTAGCATTTTCGAGTCGAGAGGACCGGCGGTCGTTTGCCAGTCATGATTTATCGAACCAATCTAGTGTGCTGTTTTTATTATTGCACTAAATGGTACCCCAACTTTCTTTGCTTTCACTAGGCTTAGCGTGGCAACTATCTAGTGCCACATCGTCACTGAAATTGTGACCTGAAATTGTGAAATTGTGACCATAACGCTAAATATATAAACTATACAAAAAATGTATTTTGAATGTATTAGGCATACCTACTATATGAACATCACAGACTAATGATTACGTTGCGTGTCTATTTCTCTGTACATGAGAATTATATATTGATTCGCCTGTAAAGCTGGTCTGTGTTTAACTCAGTAGCATCGAACTGTATATTTTTAAACTAAGGTTGAATACAGTTTGACGCCCAGGTTTTTTTTTCGAAAAGACCTATGCTGTTAGCATTGACAGCCAGGGTTGCTAAACACACTTACATAGTAACTAGTTCTCAGCTGCCCTTCTATGTTAGGCGTCTTACGTTTTTAACAACCTTAAACAAAACGACGCATGCAAACCCTGAATGCGAAAAACTCTAATACTATTGGTGGTTTGATGACTGTTTAAGATATAAGTTTTAAGAGTATAATTCATTATGGTTTTGTGTTTATAAGAGGAAAAATTTGAGGAATGTTAAAGATGTCGAATATATACTTATAAATGAAAATAATTGTATATAAAATCTATTAAACTGAAATTACGCTCTATATCTCTGCGCTATAAATAATTATCCCCATTAAATTAAATTTATAGGTATATATGCTTACTACACCCATGAAGCTGCGATTAGTGTATTATAATTTTGCTAGATGTATGAATGATTTGAATACGTTATTATCATTCTTATCAAATTTTGCTATAGCAGGTTTAAGCTACAGCAGTCAAAGCAGGTTTATATTCCTAATGGGTTTAAACAATAATTTAGATGTTATATTTTACCTTCAATCTTTCATAGAGAGTTTAAAAGAATTTAGTAGATAATGAAACAAATATAGCTTTTATCTTACTATAGCATATTATATTCTTTTAAAACATGTTTGTCACATTTTTAACTATGCCTATCTATATAGCTGTAATAAGAATGTAAATATCATAACACTAACTGTGCTGCGCCTTCGTTCCCGTGAAACTAAAATTATTTAATCTCACGCCGTCATTCAAATTACAATGACTTTTTATAGAGTTAACCAATTTTAATGAATTAAAGATAAAATATTACTGGACGTACGTAATATACGTTTTATCATAAACATTGTACTGTAAAAGTGATGCCTGCACAAACAAACAGACGTGTAGACAGGCATTTCTAAAAATGATGTAAATGTATGCTGATAATTAACATTAGTCAGTTGCAATATTATTCACGTAAATCTAAAAACTACAGATACGTTCAATTTACCTTATTATATGTGTAGAACACAAAAATTATAGATTTTCGTAAAAATTGTAAATATAAATTGTGTATAATTTTAATAAGATTCTGCGAATCTCTTATAAGTGCAACTAATTATTTACTTTTTCTTTCTCGTAGGTACATATTCCTCGCGATCTATACGGCGGAGATGATAATTAAATGCATAGCGAAGGGTTTCATTCTTAACAAGTATACATACCTCCGGAATCCATGGAACTGGTTGGATTTCGTAGTAATAACGTCTGGGTACGCAACTATCGGTATGGAGGTTGGCAATCTCGCTGGTCTACGAACCTTTAGGGTGCTAAGAGCTTTGAAGACTGTTTCTATTATGCCCGGTAAGTCATTTAATTTATTTTTGAAATAAAATTGATATTGGCCTTTGGATTATAAAATAAACCTATAACAATGCAGATAAACTCCATTGAAGTCACCATATCACAGTGCTTTTTATTACTGGTAGTAAGACATTTAACTAATTTCATTACTGTAACCTAATGAGTGTATGAATATATGAGGTACATTTATTGAAAAACGAAATTGAGGCTATGACAAAACACACTTGTTCGATAAAAAGGGATTTACTGGAGATATATCTATAATAGTTACCGGATTCGTTATACTTAACAAACTTTTCGAAGCAATGCTAGTTTAGGATATCTTATTGATTATCGTGATAACAAATCTTGCAATGAATTTGAGCTTTAGTGCAGAGTTTTTTTTTTATAGTTTATAGGTTTAAGGTCATGACCACAATCTTACTTCGTGCTAAGTGATAACGACAGTGAAGATGTTGAACACGCTTAGCATATTTTTTTCCTTTTTTTATTGTGTAGGTTTAGCGTTATGGGCACAATCTCACCTAATATTAAGTGACCAACTGCCAAAACACACCCATAAATATTTGGCGGCAGATTTTCAACTCGAAGGTGGTAGTTAGCCTGGTAAACATAAAGGAAAACCCTACCGCCATGCTATGATTTTATCACAATGTTTTACTTCACCGAAAGCTAAAGCTCATTGCAGAGTCCATACATGCTATTATTTCTATGGTTTAAATGATGTTGGATTGGCTTATACTTACCCTAATTAATTAAACTCATCTAACATTCATTGTTTATCATCTTGTTACTGAATTGTAAATAATTATTATTATTACACTTCAGGCTTAAAGACCATCATAAACGCGCTACTACACTCTTTCAAACAACTGGCCGAAGTCATGACATTGACCATATTCTGTTTGATGGTGTTCGCTCTCTTCGCGCTGCAAGTATACATGGGAGAGTTGAGAAATAAATGCGTTAAGAATCTTGTCATAGAGCCGGGAGTGAATTTCACTGACGAAGTTTGGCTGACGTAAGTACTCGAAAGCTTCTAGGTTTTAATCCAGAAATAATATAGGCTAGGCTATACACCTTAATTTTAATAAACTATAACTGTAAGTGCTACGTTTGTTTCATTCAACGTATTTTGATGAAGGTCATCCTTCATTTTTATGTTAGTGATAAGCTATATTTTATTTTTTACTCTATATAGAACTAGCTGACCCAGAGAACTACATACCGCCTAAAAGTCAATGAATAACGTGTTAACATTTAGTTAAACTTAACTTAATATTTTATTAACTTACTAAAAATTTAGTAAAAAACAAATCAGAAATCATTAAAATTGTTCCAGCCGTTCTTGAGTTATAAGTGGTGTAAAAAACCCGAGTTTGTTTTATATATAGTTTCGTAACAGCCAAATCTGTACAATTAATATTACTTGAATATTCGGTGTGACCTTTGATATCATAGAGGTCAATAATACCTTATTTATGACTACAGAACTAAAAAAACTAGGCTTTGTTTGTTGAAACATAGCTTAGTTTTGTAGTAGAGAAAACATAGAGATTTGTTTCTCCCGTGTAGCTAGATTTGGCTAGTGTTGCCAGAGACAGCTATCACACTTCTAGTCTCGACGGAAATGTAACACACCTGCCATACTAACATAACTAAGCACCTTGCGTTGTAGGATCAGGTGGCATATATCAAACCTAGTAGATACACTGTTTAGTATCACTGCTACATGAAAAAGTAATTAATTTTTTCAATATAAAATTATAACTCAAAAAGATTCACGCATGTACGGTACAGACATTTTTTTTTTTATACATATTAATGACCTATATTTCTCTCAGATGGATAAGAGATCCTTCAAACTGGATGGTGGATATAGAAGAAGTGCCTATAATCTGCGGAAATTTAACCGGCGCGAGACACTGCCCGCCGCAATACACTTGCCTCTGCGTGGGTCCCAACCCGAATCACGGGTACACGAACTTCGACAACTTTCTGTGGTCCATGCTAACCACGTTCCAGTTAATCACTTTGGACTACTGGGAAAATGTTTATAATATGGTAAGCGTCCATTTACGTATATTCTTTATTTACTTTAAATTTGCAATTGCTGATTACGAAGTCCTGAAGGTAGTCGTGACAACTGTCCTATAGAAATTCCTTCTACTCCGCTTCACTGCTAGAAATATAAGGCTGATACGACACGAATATTTGTATCATTATGTCAAGTGTTGCAACTGTTATAAAGTGGTCGTTGGATTCAACTATTGTGTCCTGCTACCCTACAAAACTACGCCGTCATTTTGTCATCTACTTTAGTCCAATTGTTTTGTTGAAACTCACTTCAGCCGAAGTGGTGTCCATATACATACCACTCAGCCATCATTTCCTTAAAATTATTATATTCCTGTTAATCATTTGTGTATAAATGAAATAGTGCTTAGTTGAAGCACACGAAGTTAGCGACTCAAAAGTAAAATACAATAAACAATACTTCTTAGTACCACACGTTGGTGCAACCACCAACCAGTGTTTAGTCATATACTTTGGTATTTATTGCAGGTGAAACTGGCTTTTCACTAGGCCTCATATAAGCCATATATATAATATGGAGGGTAGAAATAAGGAGTACCATCTCAGTGTATTAAAAAGTGTCCGTTGATAGCAAATGAAGGTGGTGCTATAGTAGCAAGTGGAATATTTTAAACTTTAAGTACCCCTAATTATTTGTAAACAGGATTTAATAATTACCGGAAAAGAATTAAAATTGTAACAAGCAAATTCTCAATCATTTATCATCATAACTGCTAAATTCATATCATTTCTACTTTCTACACTAGCGTTATTTTGGTGAGTATTCGAACAATAATGTGCTGTTTATAAGTTCTACCCTCCATAGTATATAACAAACAAATTTGAATATAAAAATATCGGTTCTCGCTAAAACACTTCTACGCTGTTTGATATTTTAAAGGTTGCATTTTGAGAAACATCCAAAAATATCATTTTCTTTATAAAATTTTGTTATATCCATTGATTTTGTGTGGATAGCGGCTTGACAATTTTTTATTTTATTTTATTTATTTATCACAAAAAGATACAAATGACAACTTGATCGATACTAAGTACGGTAGTATAAAAGTGTGTTGTAGCCACTACCATCATCATCATATACATAAATACTTACGTAAAGTGTAAATCTAAAGCATCAAATAAATCTGAATCATAAAATATTAATCCGAATACAAAGTTTATTACACCCCGTTCCCCGTTAGAGATTAAATTTTGAATAACACGAAAATACGTGACTCGTTAATTGTGTTGAAATGTATTGGTACCAAATTCCAAATAAATCCTTATCCGTAAAATATTATTTCCTACGCAAACTTCGCAACCCCTTTTACACCCTTAGGGGTTTGATTTTAGGGAAAAACTTCTTGAACGGTGCTCATTAACATCAATAAATACCCTTCCCATTTTTTTTTTTGTACTTAATTATTTTTACTGGGAATGATCAGTTAGACACAACATGTCCTTTCTTATTTATTAACGAATTTATATAGAATTCTTCTGCTAGGTTTCATGACTTTGATGATTTTTTTCGTGTATTTATATAATCATCTGGTCAACTATAGATTTTCTATTTCCTCACCAAAGTTTTAGTTGTATGTTTTTTTTTTTATTTCTGAAATTAAAAAGAAACATATAACTGCTCATTTTCAGCCTTCCAGCACGTATAAATACTTTTTATACATTACTTTTTTAACCGGTGGCAAAATCATATTTGTTTACCGGAGCTGCTATTAGAGATATGAATTTTGAAATGTATTTAAATTTGGAGGAGGGTAATTGCGGCTGAACTGTATCCTTATTTTAATTGGGTTGAATGTACAAATGAGTAAGATCTTAGAGAACTGAATTACACTTTGACCAGAATTCGTCAGGCATATCCGTAATATAGGGGACGTTTTGAGGTAACCTTAATTAATTCTCAAACAGGCTACACCATAAAAGCGAGTTGCGGTGTTCATACGTAGTCCTTGAATCACTTTGTTGTTACTTAATGGTCAAAATTTGATAGTAATTTATTTAATTTTAAAGTTTGAGAGTTTTTGAGGTACTTTCATGAAAAAGTATTTATATGTACGATTAGAATTATTGCATATATATTTTTTATTTACTTGATGGCATTTTAATATAAGTTAGCTATTGTCTCCAATACGCGCAATTGTTTGACTACAGACTATTAATAGATTTAACATCGACAGTAATAATGCTTTAGTAAATGTAGTTCTAAAAAGCGTCATTTATAGATTTTATTTCAAACATACATGTCTTTTTTAGACCAAGTCAGTGAAACATAACACTGTATTTCTCTCTGTGTATACTAAAAATTAAATTCTGTAATATTTAAGTATGTATATGTGTATTATGTAAGTAATTCTGTGTGTCTATAAGAAAATTATTCTAGCGTATATATTTTACAATTTATGTTCACCATTTGTTATAAACGGGTAGCGTATGTTGCTTAAAACGGATAAAGGCTCGATAATCTACATAAACTTTAAATACGATGATGAATATATTAAATCATACCGTAAGATATCCTTCTAGTCCTTATATTATTATAAATGTTAATGTAACTTTGCTTTTTACGCTTTCACGCGAAAACTACTTAACCGATAATCATGAAACTTTATACACATATTCTTGGCGGTACTAGATTTAACATACGATACTTTTTATTGAAAATTTTTTTTTACGAAATAAGAAAAACTTATTTAATGGCTTCATTGCGAGCGAAGCCGCGGGTAAAAGCTAGTAATATTATAAATGTGAAAGTGAGATTGTTTGTTACACTTTCACACCTAGACTGCTGAATCGATTACGATGAATTTTGGTATAGAGATAGATGGGAGACGATGATAGCCTACTTTTTCTCTCGAAAATCTTATAGAGGTAAAGAGTAGAATAGACTTAGTGTGAAACTTTTTGTTGCTTCATCCGATATTAGAGCGAGCAAAGTCGCGGGTAAAACCTAGTTAGTTATAATTCATTTTACATATACAAAATAATCAAATTACACCATACAAAATTACCGCCAATACTATACAGCATAGGGCTAAATATTTTAGGTTTATTGAATTTGTATTAGAACAAAATCAACAATATGACATGTAAAGATGATATCAAAAACGTCAAGTAATTGTTTTATTATTCAATTTCTTTCCCTTGTCTTGGCACCGCATAAATATTTGCCATTTTCAATGTCACATTTTAATTGTCGGCGGTTTGAAATTTATATTAATCTCTAAGAGTGTAAGCCTAACGAGCGACCTCCTTATTTTCGTATTTAATTATAAAATAGTCAAAGTACAACAATTATAACCATATTTATCACGTTATATTAATTACACATATTGTGTTACGAAATCAGTATAGAAATACGAAATGAAATAAGTTATTCGAGTTCTTTTTTGGTAACATTTCGTACAAGAGGTTATTAAAAAGTGTCCCCAGGGTGTGTCATCTCCAACGATCTCGCTCACTTCTCTTTGTGTATATTTTATTTGTTTGTAATTTACAATATTTCTGTAATTCTATAAGTTTTTTATGTACTAGTTTTTGTCCCTGGCTTCAGTCGCGTTAACATTGACTTTGTAATACGAATCGGATCACGCAATAAAAAGTTTCATATAAAGTTTATACTTCTCTTCACCCTACTTCCAATAAGTTTTTTGCTATAAAAAGTAGCCTATCACCACCTCCATGGGTCCATCTCTATATCAAAATTCATCATAAAGATTCAGCGATTTAGGCTTGAAAACGTATCAAACATACAAACTCACTTTTGTCTTTTATAATATTAGTAAAGATAAGTATATATCAGATAGGTCACCGTAAATAAAATATCTTACTTAACATCCAGAATAATTATTAATACCAGTATTTTAGTATAAAGTTATTTATATATTTATTTAAAGAATTATCTGCAGCTGTTAAAATTTAAAATACAATAAGCAACTTAGAGCTATTATTTATAGATATTCACTTGTAGACAATGAAATAATTATTAAAAGACATTAAATGCTGCATAAATCATAATTAACCACAGTAAAGAGTTACATATTAGACAACCGTGGCAAAAATGATTTAATGATGGCTTGCCTTGCTGCATTAACTGATGTATTAAAAATATCTAAATTGATATAAGAACAAAACCTATTTACATTTATAGTTAAAGTTACTAACTTCGTCAACCAATATTTTCTTGTGATAGAAGCCTGGAATAGTAACCACCGAGAGATCAGCTGATACATCACTGATCGATGCTGTTGTAGTCACCTGCATAAGTTTTATATATAGATTATAGGTTTAACGTTATAGCCACAGCCCGATCTAATGTTAAGTGACGATTTGGCCCCAGATGACATGCTAAGTCTAGTGAAGAGACTGTCTCTCAAGTGCAACTGTCGGAACATACCTATTTGTATTTAGCAGATTTTCAACTAACCAGGTGCGTATTACAAAAAAGCCCTACCACCATGTTATGGTTTCATCACGACTTTTTTCTGCACCGTAAGCTTGAGCTCATTGCAGGAATTCGAACTCAAGTTCATGGATCCAGCGTACATACATACTAACAATGGAGCTATCATCGCTTCATAATAATCATTTTATCATTATGGGTTTCTTTATGTTCGTGATAATCACGATCCGGTTACAGGATATATGTATATCTACAATCTTGAAATTAGTCATGGCTAAATGTGTCACTTCGTCAAAAATCACACTCAGTGCAGGATGGTTTACTGCAGAACAACTATATTTTATATAAAAAACAGTCATGTTTACATGTTTATATTGAACATATGTACTTTGTATATAATAA
Source organism: Actias luna (assembly GCA_039707435.1). NCBI lineage: Eukaryota > Metazoa > Arthropoda > Insecta > Lepidoptera > Saturniidae > Actias > Actias luna. The sequence goes on along the minus strand of JAZHAC010000006.1, from coordinate 4,892,645 downwards.
AAATTTCAACACCCGAGAAGCTATACAAAATGTTTTTGAAGAATTAGTTGCCTCCCGTATCAGTTGATTTTATCAAGAAAGACTTCAATAAACTACCATTGCGGTGGCAAAGATGCATTGATTGCATATTGATTTATAGAAAAAAAAAACGTATATAACAGTAATTTCATAGATAAAGACCTAATATGTATACATAGTATATAAACAGTACAACGGGTAGCTAAATTGTTACCACAGATGGTCATAAAGAGATCCGAGCCTAAATCAACAACGTACGTGAGTTATCTAAGGTTCAGCTTTGTGTGAACCTTCAACTAAATTATGAACAACGTTGTTATGTTCCAGTATAAGCACAAAATTACTATATTTATAAACTGAGTCTATTTTGCTGATTCATAAATTGGGGCACGAAGTACTTAAATAAAAACAAAAAGTGTTTCACTTAAATATTGATATACTACTACTATAGTCTATAACATATATAGACTACAAAATAAATGCTACGCAAGATACGTTGCAGAAAAAATCTTAACGCTTTTGAGTTACCGTTTGTATTACATTCACTCTTTATAACATTTCCATACTTTATATGAAAATCGATTCTTAAGGTGTAAACTCAAAACACAAGCGAGTGTGCTTGTGGCCGTAAGCACAACAAAGGTAAAAACTACATCCAGACAAGGTTAATACTCTGAAATTCAACTATAATATATTAAATAAAACATATGGCATGGCACATACTGTGTTTATGCTTAATATCCAATATAGTGCAATAACTTTGTCATACAACGAAATACAATTCTATCTATGACTATATATATATATATATATATATATATATATATATTTATATATTAACGCGTTCAAACAAATAATCGTTTCCGCTCTATAATATTAATATAGATAAGGCAATAGCCTTTGATGCTCAATCCCGTTAAAACTACTGTACTTATCAGATTGGGTCTATCATTCGAAATGGAAACGTTCGTAAATAGTTATAGGCTGCTTAGTTTTCTGTATTGCATTGTCCCTTAGTCATTAATTTTTCGATAACCTTTGTATACATTATTTCTGGCCAATACAAAGGAAAGACGCCTAGTTTAGCAGATGGGTGACAGCCAGTAGTATGATAAATACATTACTTTTTATTTTATAAATAAGCGCTGATTCAGTCTTACCTAGTAGTGAGTAGAGATGACACCGATGATGGAACAAATGCACTTATGAAGATTTCAGTTCGTTTCGTCGAAGGAAAAACTGCTATAGTAGATTCCACACCTTTACTGTTCGCATAGAAAAAATTGAGAGAACCACTATCATTTAAGAGTATAAACCCTTACGCCTAAAGACTATCCCGTGTTGGAACGGGTTGGGCTAGAATAAGTTATGTAAGCGTAATAGCTAAAAACGCAAATTAAACAGATTCTGGGAATGAATTGCACTCATTTACTGTCCAAATAATGGATAAAGTAGCGAATCGCTTCATACTACTTGGGAGTATTTCCATCACATACAGCTTTCACGGCCTTTGGTCCTCCAGGGTTAGAACTGGTTAGGCCGGGGCTTCGTGCTAATCGGGGGGTACTTCCATCACACAAGAGTACAAATGCTCACGGTATCTAATCGTCTTGCAGTAGAACGGGTCGGGCGGGATTAAATTACATGTCTTATTAAATTATATGTATTATATGTATATTACTTGAAGTTGGATCTCGGCGGAAAACATTTAATTTATTTTATATAATGTTTATTACTAATACTTTTGTAACTGTATGTGAGTTTTTTTAAACAGGTGCTGTCTTCGTGTGGACCGATGTCAGTGTCGTTCTTTACCGTGGTGGTTTTCTTCGGCTCGTTTTATCTTATTAACCTGATGCTAGCTGTAGTCGCCCTTAGCTACGAAGAAGAATCTCAGATAACGCAAGAGGTTTGTATTAATGAACTTTTTTTATTAGTCGTATTGATAAATCTTGATCACTTATAGGAAAATATAAATTATATAACAAAATGGCCTTTTATGTTTACTAGTATTCGCCCAGTAGTTCCAATGATTTCACCATGATCATTATTGAAAGTTCAAGGAGATGCTTGTAAATATTGACAATAAATAATTAGTTTAATTTTTTATTGATAAAAATAGCTAAATAACTACTAAAAAATCAGTTAAGAAAAAGAGGACAGAATAATATTAGTCATTTTTTCAACTTTATTGACTGAAGATCCCATATTTTGGAGAAAACTCTGCATTTCTCATTCAGATTCTCTGGCGCTAGTTTCTTAGCTGAAAATAAAAATTGAGGAATATTTTCCGACTATTTAATACATGTTACTAGTTTACACTAAAGAAAATATGCCACATCATAAAATAATCAAGCAGTTTGTAGTTAAACTTTGATTATTAACAGTTTATTAATTAAAATTTTGTTTATTTATATATGACTTATGGTGTGTCGACTCACATATTATGTTAATTTGGCCTATATTATGCAAAAGTTATTTTTGAAATACAATTTTAAGTAATTTCAAAACTCTATGAATAGGGCACTATGGGTACGCGATTTTATTAAAGATAGTTTTGAAGGATTTATTATTAATAAAATTACCTACATAGGCAGAAATTAAATATAAAAAAATACAAATTTTGTGTAGGTATACATATTATACAAAATTACCTACAGATATAATAAAACTGCTATTGTGACAAATTTATATAATAAATATTTGTTTAAAATTATAATCTGGGTATATATACTTTGTTATTAATACAGAAGACAAAAAAAAGTTTTTTATTGTATTTTATCTGCCTGTTCTATTATATGCACTATGCAACTACTGGACAGATTTTAATTAAACTTGACATAGTGACAACTATATAATAGCTGGATCAGGGATATCATTTATTGTATAAAACGTAAGCATTCATCTGAATTAGATGATAAAAGTTTAAATTTCAGCATCGTTTACCCATTTGGCATGACAATTCTTGCACGCGAGGCAGCGAGGCACTTCTGGCAGCTAGTAATAACATTAGCTTTATTGGTGTAGGAAAGAAAAAAGGACCTGAACGAGCATCGCGACGATTCAACGTTTAGTTTCGATCCCACTTCCCTGGCGGTGCGAACGCTTGCCAAAGACTCCAAGAAAAGGATAGATGCACGCAAAGGACTGCTCTTAGCGTCGTATTCTAGGAAAAGGACTCGAAGACGCAAGAGAGGTCGGAGTGCAATGCATCATTTGACAGCTGTCACGGCCGTTGCAGATAGGTAAATATCTATCTATATGTATATGTAATACTATTAAGTGAACAATTGGCTTTTTTGGCGGGATTTGATCTGTCATGTTGTGAGTTTTATTTTAATTCATATGCTTAGATATTTAGCCCTGAATTGTGTAATATAAGTTAATTATTTCGTGATGTAGTGTAGCTGAAAAGCATAAGTGAAGTGAATGATGAATAGTCATTCGGAACGTGATATATAATTGCCTCAAAAACTCCCTAGAGAAATTCAACAAGAGTGTCACCATCTTATTGAAGATACTTTCATCTGCCCAAAATGTGTAAACCTTATCACTTGAAAATGTCAGTAACAGTTCTTTAAGAGTATTTATTTGTCAAGAACCAAAAAGAAGAAGTTAGCAATTCTTGTATATATGTTTATATATAAATAATACATATGTCGAAATGATTTGGATGAAAATATCTGTATAGACAGATTCTTATTTTTTTAATTTAGTTGTATTTTACGTCAAACACATATTTTTAAACAAATTATTTCTTCTAAAATGACTATTTACATTCGTGTATTTTTTATTGAAATACGTTATATACAATACAAAATCGTTAAATGTGGATGATTCATCAGTATGTGGTTCGTATGCAAATATAATTTTAAAATAAACACAATATTGAAAAGAACTGTACTGAGTTAAGCTCGGTCACCAAAACAGTAAAATTAAACTTAAAAAAAAATATACCTTTGCTACTATGTAGGTCTTATAAATATTAGATTTAAAACACGCGTTAAACTTCCTTTTCGCAAGATGATAACTTATATAATCAAACGATAGCTATCTCAAAAAATAAATTTTACCAAGTTTCCGAGAAATTATGGCCAAAAGTATTGACTACAATAAATACAAATACTTCGAAGTTGCTTACATTACTTAAAAAATAATGTCCAAATTGACTGCATGCTTTTCAACCTTACAATTGTACCATTATGAACATGATTATCCTTTACCTAATTAGTCAAAAACATTGTATAACTGTATAGTATTTTGTATTGAAACGAAACATTGACACAAGGAAATTCTTCGGCGGTCCTAAAATTTGAAAACGAAGATTTTTTTATGAGTTTCAACGCTAGAATATTATAAATCAAGGAAGTTTTATGATTCCCGTACGCATTCATGCTGTAAAAACGACAGGTGCGTTTATCAGCCGGTGTAAATAAAGGAACGGGCTTCCATTAGGGCAATGTTTAGTGAATCGTGTGAGATAAAAAGGGTGAGGTGAAAAAGGATCGCTACGGTGACGGTGACGGGTTCTCCTGCCATATTTCAGTAGATAACCATTTTCATGTCGCTGTCAAATCATAATTTGCATGTGCGGCACAGACATAGTATGTTTCTATGTTCACTCGTCACCAGAGTTTACTTAAAACTTACAGAACTAATTTTTTTTTAATTTAATTTGTAAATGTTGAAAGTTTGTTTTTATACATTTTTCATTTAACTAACGCGGCATATCCCCAATCTTATTTAGAAAATGTGTGCGTAATATAGTAATTAAATTTAAATATATTCAACCTTTTTATTAAAACTTTCACTTTTAACGTCAATTGCACTTACCTACTCTGATATTTGACATTAAAAATTGATTTTATCGTGTATTTAAATTTTTTATTTCGTGTTAATTTGAGAATTAATGCTGGCAACTCAAATTTCCCCTAAATCTGTCATGGTGTACTTTTATTCCAATAAAAAGGAAACGTTATTGAGCTTTATAATATTGGTGGCAATTTTCTAATACAGCTTGGCTATTATTTACAATCGATGTGGATTATGCATATTAGTCAAAAACGTCTCTTTTAAATTCTACAAAATCCCTCTAGATAATTTTAATTGCCAGCTACCATATCCTTGAGATAATATACACATATTGCAAATTATGCTTAAAACACGTGAATATCTGTGCATTCATAATTACAAATTAACAAATTATCACGATAGAAGCGAAGTTGTTCTTGAAAAAACATTATTTTATTTATTTATTTATTACTTCGAAGACTACAGCTAAGCTAAGAAATTAATACTCAGACTAGAAACAAAAAGACATTTACTAGTCCTCGTCGATAGGTAGCAAATTACAATAAAACGAGTTATCAAATATATTAAATGTGCCCAAAAATTAAAACAAAAATATTGATTTTACTTAAGTACATCCGCTATCATTAAAGTAGTTACTACTTAAGAACGTTGACACCTTATTTATGGTAGTATTTAAAACATCATAATCACTAATTATTATTGTACAAATATAATTTATTAATATTCCTAACGTGTAAGATTTATCTTATTTCATTTTTAAAGAGAAATGGATCTTTTGTTCGTTATAGGCGGTACATGCTAAACGCGAAAGACGTTAATTAAAAAATTCCACCAAAGAAAACTAATTGAAAAGTGCATAACAAAAGTGCGCAGTCGGCGAACGTAAGATGAGCTAATTGAATCTCAACTTACCCAGTTTTCATGAAGTTTTAGCTTAAATTTAACGGAATAATATCTCGGGCTTATGTCGAAAATTACATTGTTTTGCTGCTACAAAAAATGTTTTAAATTAAGAGAATTCAATGTTACTTTTGTACCTTTAGATTAGATAAAACTAAGTAGCTGAAGTAAAAGTAAGAATTTATTAGTAAGCTACAAAGTTATAACTATTTTTTATTCAATTATCCAGAACTTTCTTAATATTTTGAAGATAAGAGTAACAACAAAAAATTAGAATTTATAAATCCACCACGGATTTTCATGTTGGTTTGTTACGACTCTCTTGTTTCTAAATTTATAGTACATTAAGTTTAGACTTATAATGAAAACGATTTAAGAACGTCACGACTTAAGTTACAGAGCAGTTGCTTTAATATTATAAACGTTGCGGTATTTCGGATTGAAGCAGAGATGAAAGATTTGTAGATTTGAAAGAGAATACTTTTTGAATCTACAATAAATATAAGCATTTTCTGTAGCTAACAATATAGCACCTCACTAAGTTGGTGTTCAATGATCACTAACGTAAAAAAAAAAACTGTATAGGATAATACATGTCAAATCATATATGTCAATCAATACAATCAATAACCTCCTCTGATAGCCTCAGCGCCCACTGGGGCGCGGTACCGCCCACTTATAATCTAAATAATAACTAGAAAGCTAGTATTTAGTCATACAGTTATTTATTAACCATTGGATATTATCGAATGCTAACCTGTAAACAGAGATATATATTTTTTAAATTTACTTATTTTTTTTTTACACTAAAAAAAGTGAATTCAGTTATTGTGCTTTCTAAATAGAATCAGTGTTATATATACGTACAAAATAAAATTGTCAAATACTTCGTACTAGTATGTGTAATAGAGTTATACCTCGGCTATTTCCGACCAGGGTTATTAGATCCATATCCCGTACATATCACGCACTCTAGGCTAAATGGAATTAGTCTTGCTTCATTAAGCAATACAACGGCAAAGGGAATCCAATAAGCTAGCTAGAGTAACCGGTGGATTAAGTAAAAGTTTACTACTCGCTATTTTGAGAAGATTACGTTTGTAACATCTTTCTACTTAAATCCTTCGATGCTTTACAACTTAAGAAGCCTGTATTAGGAATACGTATAAATTACTAAAGGAATTTATTGTTGTACAGGAAATTGTACTTTTTAAGTATTAGCAAATAATGTATCCTATGTTTTGGCCATAATAACACTAGCAAGTGCAGGTTATATTTTTATTAAGCAAGTATTTGATCGTAAGCACATTTTAAAATAAAAATTATTGCTTTTGTTAGCAGGGCACTACCCACATTTCTTTTACGATGTTTGATGACGTCATGTCGTAGGAACAAGTAAGTACGCAGGCTAAGATATGATTCCATAGATTGAAAATAGGACAAAGAAATAACAAGGCAAATTTCTATGCCTGCGATGAGATAAAATCTACTGTAAATCTGTTGCTCCAATGTCGTGTTGATATGAAAATAATTAAATTAAATTATATTTCATCGTTTTTTGCAATACTGGTACAGACATTAATTTAGCGAGACGATATCCCTAGGCACCTGAAGCGGCTTGATGAACTTAGTAACATCTGCATCATTTACAATGCGAACAGTCTGGCCCTACAACCTGTCTAGTACATTGAGGAGATATTATGTAGATTCATGCCAAGGATAAAAACTGTCATTCTAGAAGCAGATTATCAAAATAAAACAAATGATAGACACTTATTGAAGTGAAATTTAAAAATTCTGATGCTCAATATTTTTTGTCTGACGCTCGTTCGGGTAAAATTGGCTGGAGGCGACTAAGGAACGAGAATAATATAGTAATTTTACACTTCTGTTCTCTTGTTTAAGCACACACCGTATTTTTTTCATGTTTTCTAAGTAAATTTTATTGTATTAATATGAGCGCGTATATAAATCTATGAAATATAATTAACATATTATATTATGAACGATAAATACATTAATGTTACCTTTTCGCATAAATTGTCTGCATTGAATGTTCAATAACTTTGACATAAGCAATAATTTTCTGAAATAGGTGCATTGAAACTACCGACCTAGATTCCGACCGCATCCATCGACGCTCTTTGATACGGCTCGGAAAATCGGAACATTCCGTTATTGTTTCACGGCAACTGTTATTAACAGAAATGTTATGACTTCTACGTGAAGTCGATATTTGAAACTTACGGCAAAATAGTCTAAAAAGTATGTTTATCTATTGGGATTTAGAAAAGGATAATAGATTTCATCGCACTTCTTTGATTCATCCAATGCAAAAATGAACCATTTTATTTTGTTATTTGTAAATTTAACCACATTCTACCTCAACATGAACACAGATAAATAGTGAAATGCACATATATAGAGTAATTAGTATCTAATAGACTATGCGGAACTTCGAAGCATAAATTTATCTGCCCGTAGCAAATGTTTCTATTACAAACAACACGCGTGAACGGATGGAACAATTTCGCTAATTCTATTTTTATTGTGTAAATTATTGTCAGGGGAAGGTTCTTACAAAAAGAAAAAATGAGGAAGTTGAGTGGAACATTAGATAATTTATATAAACTTAACGCCAATATTATTTTACATAACTGTCAGTTGTCATAGAGCATTACAATAGTAATTATGTTTTTGAATAATATATTTTTTAAATAATTATACCAATCCTAATTCAATATTCATAGTTAAGTCTAGGGTCAGCTAGTCATATATATATATTTTTAGTCAAAGTCAGTAATCGTTGATTTCCTTGTAGATCCATAGCTGCAGAGGCCACTAATTATTTAAAACTTTGAAGACCAGAATTTTTTTCAGCTACAGCCACCAACATAATTTATATAATTATATCGCTTTATACCTCTGGGAACATTTAAGTCGTCTTTGCGTTATTATTAATATTTTATATTTTTGTACATAAAAATTTCGTGTTACTTTGTTTGTCCGCGATGAATTACTAAACTACTGAACAGATTTTAATGAAATTTTACACACTGTGTGCAGTTTGATCCGACTTGAGAGATTGGATACTTTTTATCTCGATAAGAGATCATAACGCGATAGATGGCGCAGTAGTTGATGTGAAAAGGCAGAACAAGGTCTGCCAGGTCAGCCAGCTATATTATGTACTACTACACATTAGCTATTATCTGTAAGATCTTTTGTATCTGAATAAAATCCATTGAAATTTTTTGATTCATTTTGTAAAAAGTTTCATGTTTACGTTTTCTTTACGTAATACATTTTTTACTAAATAAGGGTATATATGTGTGCTGATATTAGCATATTATACATCATAATCAGTGAATACTTGGAAAGTATCGATACTCTGTTATTTTATAATACAAATACATAGATGTTAATTCATCAATTAAGCTACACCCGAATAATGAACGATAAGAAAGCAATAATAATTGTATCTTGAGTAATACAGAACCTCCATTCCCGATTCAAAAAGCAATTTTCGACTTTGCCCCTAAAATATGCAATGCTAATATTTTGAGTACACTTAGTTGTTTCGATATGGCACTCGAAAATTATTTTTTTATTTAGAATTAGTAAACAGTGACTGGTAACATCAACAACAACAGGTACAGTATATCGTCATTCTCGGTAAATCGACTAAAAACGCAATTCCTTTCCGCTGAAGCCCTAAATACGCGATATCTCGAATTATTTAGAATTTATACCTCAAACTAAATATTATTTCCCTGTAAGGTATTGATAGTACATAAGTATTAATACTCAATGCCTCGAATTTAAAAAAACAGACTCCGTAAGTCGTAGTTAGTAAAATATTATGAGGTATCGGTATAATACAACTCAAAAAATATGTATACTTAGAAATTGCGCCTTTATTCGTCGAAATTTCTAGAATTGAATTCTTTTTATCTCGAATTCCTTGATAAGTCAAAACTAATTAACTAGAAGTTTTAGCATTACCCTTGACATTCGACTTACAGAGATTTCACTGTATATCGACTGTCAGCCAACGATTTTTTTGTTTCCTTTTTACTTTAGTAATTAAATTGCTTATCGGCACAGGTGTAACATCCGCCATAGTAGCATGCTTGAGCTAACAATCAAGCAGGGTATATAGCTAAAGCCATCACTGCAACTCTTTTAATATGTCACGTTCCGGGATCACCTAGTTTAGGTCAGCTACCAAGAATTTTATGCCTAACGGATTACTCATCTCTCGGTGCTCGGCGTTATTCTCGGATTACATTATGCTTACCACCAGGTCTAGGAACTAATTTCTACATACCTGCGTATGTGACTATAGGTCTAAGTTAGTGTGTCTAAGTGTTTTAGGTTATAGTGTTAGGTTTTACAACAAAGTCCCCAAGCACATTACCAGATAGTAAGTTCACAAATTCAAGCGGGTGTTTATGTCAAGAGATTATATATTGTGGATCAATATGTGAACTATAGTGATGTCTGAAAACATGAAAACACCTTTTTTTATGCACCCGCTAAAAACTCTTGTAAATACCTTTTATTAATATGTACTTAAAATAACATAAGCAGATCGAGTTTCTTGCCGGTTCTTCTCTATGACTGTGTTACTTTTTGAACCTTTTTTCAGGGACAAAATTGAATAAAGTATTTTGATTTGAATTGATATTAATATAGATATAATAACGACTCAATGTTGTGTTTCATATATAACAAAGGAACACATTTTGAACTAAACCCAAACGTTAGTAAAATAAAGCGTATATTATAAAGTTTATCTGTAAACCAAATAAAACTATTCCCACATGTCTAACATATAGACTTTATTTAATAAACTCGGTTTATATATTCTACCTGGCAGATGTTCGTATTCCCCAAGGTTATAGAGACTTTTTTACTAAAATCTCGTTACCTTTTTACGAGGGTAGCAATGTGCTAAGTCCTTCCTTTCGTTAAAGGTGGGATTTCAATCTTTACGACTTCATTGCGTTTAACCACCGCTGTTGATTACTTTCTGCCATCAAAATTATATCTATATATTGTACTTGAATACATTTATCATTTAAAACTACATAAATTAGTGTATTACGAGTTGGGCATCAAAGTAGTTCAAAATAGTATTAATCTTCCACCTTCAACAAATATCAAAATGTCATTTAAAAATAACGAAAAAGTGAACTTTAGATTAGTTTATATGGAGAGAAATTATTCACATACGAAAGTAACCTTTTTTAGGGATGGTGAAGCCTATTGTAAAGATTTGTTTGTAACGGTAAATGATACGAATGCTAAAGATTATATGTCGTTATTTCTATTGACTGTATACTTCTATTTATAAGATGTAAAAAGGCTTTATTATTTATTATTATTATTATATTTTAAATTGAAATATTGAGAACAGTAATCACTATAATAGTGACAGGCATGAAGTCATTATGTTCTATTTATTCTATTTATATATTATAAAGCGTAAGAGTTTGTTTGGATGCATTGATCTCAGAAACTACCAGTAGAATTTCAAAAATTATTTTTGTGTTTGATAGAACAATCATTGAGAAAGGCTTTAGACTATTTAACATCACTCTGTTACCAATAGGAGCAAAGCTATATTGAAAAAAGTTACACAAACGGGCAAAATTTGTTTAATAAATTGTAAAAAAACGTGTATATAAAGTTGTGTCTCACTTCCATCTACTGGCATTTACAGTTCATATCAATCCACTATAATAATCACTGACTTATCTCCTAACTACTTCGATTTATAAGCTGATTTACACAAATTAACACTATCCATTCATACACTCTGCCGTAAATGTAATATACCATTTATATTTTCATTTTCATTGTATCATGTATATTATTTATATTTTATGTTTATACAACATCAATTCACCGACTCGACGTCTATGCGCGTACAGGCATCATACTGAAAACCAATTCTGCAGAATATACCGCAAGGTTAATACTGTAGCAAGCAGCTGAGTATGGGACTGTTATTAGATATTGTACCATTTAATGTGCGTATTTATTTTTTATTTTTTTGACTATTATTTTTTTATATTTAAGGCTTAGCGTTATGGCCATAATCTCACCTGATCTTAAGTGACGATACTGCTCAAGTTGGTAGACACGCTAAATCTTTGGAGAAACTGGCTCTCAAGTGCAACTGCCGGATCACACCTATTGGTATTTGACGGCAGACTTTCAACTTGAGCGTGATAGCTAGCCAGGCGGTCATTAGAAAAATCCCTACCACCATGCTATATTTTCTTCACAATGTTTTCCTTCACCGAAAGATCAAGCTCATTGTAAGTGGATTCGAACTAGCGCCCCTTGATGTGGCGGTCACACACACTAGCATTGATCTAACATCGTTTCAACCTAATGTTTACATTAAAGCTATCCAGACGTTAACTTCAGATATGATAATTAAATTTTCCGCAACAACACTATTGTAGCAATAAAACAAAGCTGAAGATAAACATCTTCCGGGCGCACAGAACTATCAGCCCACGCCTAAGTGAATGCAAACGCTAAGCTATCAACGTCGACTCGACCTAACACGTTGTTAAATTTGCATATTTATGGTGTTTGAACGATGTCGGTTTGTGTGACGTTGCGAGTTGATGGTGTTAGGAATTCTCTAGACGATGTGCGGTGATGTTTAGTTAACAGACAATAAACTTAAGCAGAAATTAATTTGAAAGCAATTGTGGATAAGTGAATATTGTCTATCATCGCTCTTTAGTTCTCTGAATTATGTAAATACAGATACTATGCAAATTGCTTTTGCAGTGTAGCGTATTATAATTGTGGACACGATGAACCATAACAATTTTAAGAACGTAAATATAAATAAGTGTAACACATTAGTAGTTGACTTTTTATGGTTTATAAATATAATTATAAAATATAAAATAATTATAAAATATAAAATAATTATAAAATAATTATAAAATATAAAAATAATATATAATAAATAAAATATAAAATTGTTTTGATTATATACGCTACAACAAGGTTTCATTGAAAATTTATCCCTCTTTTTACCCCACTTCTAATAAGCTTTTCTCGAGAAAAAGTAGTCTATCACCGTCTCCAGGTTCCCATCTATGTCTATACCAAAATTCATCATAATTGATTCAGTAGTTTAGGCGTAAAAGCGTAACAAACAACCAAACTTACTTTCGCATTTATAATATTAGTATGATGATGTCCATTATCGTGATTTTACGGCACAGAAATCATAACAAAGACAAACCACAGACAAAATTGTATTTCGTATCTGATTGTGTTTAATGAATAGAGTACAGATAAGTCCTTATCGCTCATCACCAACCCGCCTTTCTCTATTATGACTTTTATTTGAATTAACTATTCCACTATATTAGACCCACTTGAATATATCAAATTCGTAAAATTCATTTTCTCGCTCAACCTACTTTCGTATGAACAATGTAAACACGTTGCTGAATTTGCATGATAATGATGAACATACATAAACTTACGTTTGTGTTTGCTTAAGTTAATGTCGACGGACATTCTCGAGATAATAGTCACCTACGTGTTATATTATATAATGGGATAAAAGAACAAAGAAGTAAGAGACCCAAGTAATCAATACAAAGCCCTTACGCTTCGTTTTTTTAATTAATTATTGAGGGGACTTTTGAACTATGAAAGGGCTAAGTCGATCAGACGACTGATTCGTTTGACTATAATTTCATATGTTACTATCTCTGATAAAGAACTATACGTGGAACGTGTGTAAAAAAGAGTGAAGTAAAGAAAGTTAAAACACAATAATATAGCAGAAGTTTTTGATTATACATAGTGTTGGGCTAAAATATTACATTTCTTAAGGTACTGAAACTACTAATTTTAAATATATGTATTCTAAGTTTTGTAGTATCCATACTCAATACATGTGCATGTATCTAAGTTTTGTATTTTGATAAGCTTCCCTTGTACAAGGATCTAGTTACCAACGAAAATTATTTAAAAGAAATTTATAAATAAATAATATTTATAAAATATAAAATTTATCTCAATCTCTGTGTATTCTCCTCAATTTGGTGCGGAGATCTATTACAACAAGTTCAGAGTAAGTTGATTTCCTGAATATATTTTATCAACAGATGTCACGTTTCTATTTATTACGAAATCATTTCCTGCAAAAAATAATTTCATAAAAAATACTATTTTGCATGACAAAATTAAAACGTTAGATTAATTTTGGTTCAATTTCTCATATGTCTATACGGTATATCATATCATATACGGCAATGTTCATGAAAACATTCGCTTCAATAGAGCGTGCTCTGATGAGAGGGTCGCAGTTTCATTTAATGAAGTCAAGCTCTTAGTAATTGAGACGATGTGAGAATGCAGACTGCATACGAACGTGGGAAAATTGGATGACATGACCCAACCAAATCTAATGACCAATGTGAATAGCTTCTCTACCTTAAGTGTCATAGAAATATTTAATTAATATTACATGTATGTGCATAATAATTTTAATATGATTTCCGATATGGAATATATTTTATTCAGCTCGCATAAATCTAAAGATACTCTAATGATACTGTTATTTATTTATTTTTTGCCAGCAGGTGAAACATTTTGTCTAATTGTTTCATTTTTTTGTTTTGATATGCTTTGGCTTCAATAATTATTGTAATCAAAAATGTTTAGCTTCACAGGTTTAGCGTGTCTGAAGCGATGATAGCTCAGTGGTAGTGTGTACGACTTCGCGTCAAGGGACGTGAATTCGAATCCAAGCACCTACAATGAGCTTGAGCTTCCGGTGAAGGAAAACATCGTGAGGAAACCATAGCATGGTGGTAGGGCTTTTTCTAATGCCCGCCTGGGTAGCTACCCTCAAGTTGTAAACCTGCCGCCAAATACCTATAGGTGTGTTCCGGCAGCTGCACTTGTGAGCCAGTTCCTCCACAGGTTAAGTGTGTCTACCAACTTGGGCTGTATCGTCACTTAAGATCAGGTGAGATCAGCTAGAGCTACAAACCATTCCGGTAATTCCATAAATAAACAAAACGTCAAAATCATTCAAAGCGCTCAGGAGAAAAATACAAATAAATGTACACGGACATGTGGTATATTTCAACGTTTATTATGTAGGTTTATATGACCTTATAAAAAATTTCAGGTCGAGATCGCGGTCGCGGTCGGTGACCCCTAGTACGTCGCCGCCTCCCATACCCGCTCCGCAGCCTCTACCACCGACAACACACACCCTGCACCCAGACAATGCATTAGGTAAAACACCATTTTATACTTTGAACACAGCCCAAATGACATAAACGCTTCATTCCAGGTTACCGTAATGCTAGTCATTTGTTAAACTTCACGATTCTCGCTAAAAGCCTGGCAGGGAATGGGGTCTAGATTTTTCATCTTCAATATTTGAAGTAAAAGGTTTTGTAATTTATAATTTACGGTCATATTTTTTATAAAATTTTAACGGATACCTCCGACCTCGATGAATCTTCATGCAAAATATAGATAGCATGATATAGATAGCATGATATAGATAGGAAAGCACTTGTCCGTAAAAACTGATTCACCAATATAATGTGTTACATTGTATAGTGAATATAGTAAGCCATAGATAGGATAGGAATAAGCTTCTTTTGGTGGGGAGAGAACTTTAATTCATCAGAATATAATTTCTTAAGCCCAAACTGAAGCGACAATAGCTCAGTGGTAGCGTCAAAGGACGCTAGTTCGAATACCTACGATGAGCTTGACCTTTCGGTCAAGGAAACATCGTGATAAAACCATAGCATGGTGGCAGGGCTTCCTGTAATGCCCTAGGCTAGCTACCACCCTCAAGTTGAAAATTTTCCGCCAAATACCTAAGGGTGAGTTCTAGCAGTTGCACTTGAGAGCAAATTTCTCCACAAGTTTGGCGTGTTCACCATCTTGGGCCACATCGTCACTTAACATCAGGTGAGGTTGTAACCATAACGCTAAAAGACCTGTAAGTTATAAAAAAACGTAACTATATGAAATTTTTTCAAAAACTAAATTGTTCTGTTGAAAAATAAAAATGTACTTATTTTTTACTAAAAAGTGATATATTAAATAAAAACTTATACATTTTGCAATATTTTATGTGAAGAAAAGCTGATGCACCTATCTATTATGAACTTATCAAACATATTTCGTTACTCTGTAGAATAGCTAGCTTCGGAATTCCGTTTCAGATGATAAAAGTTCTAGATATTAAAGGAATTACATTGCGCTGATATCAAGCAAATATGTCTTGCGCAATACCCATCGTTCCCTACCAGTGCCATACCAGTTCTTGATAGTAAGAAAATTTATTCGATCAACAAGTAAAGTTTTATGTGGAAGATTGTATTCGTTTGAGTGCAATTAGAGAATTAGTAAAGCAAGATACAAAACTTTTTCTTCATCTTTTAAATAAGACAAACACTTAGAATTGTAATTATATGAGAAACGGAAAGACATTTTATTCCTAAAATTTAAACTTGTAGGAAAAACAAATCGTAAAATTGCTTTTCAATAGTTAGGATCATTTGCTGTTTATGTTTGATAGGTCGAGGAGTTCTAAGCGCTGCTGGGAGACAATTGAGTGACCACAGTAACAACCGAGAGTCATCATTGGATGATTCCGGTGTTGTTGATGATCATGACGATGGAGAACACACGTCCGACGATCAAGCACCGCATCCCCATTCGAGACGTGCTCATCTTGTCCTTCCGCCTTTACATCCACAGCCACCTACACCAGTTCCTCAGATACAACAGGTCAAAAACCCCTTACTTTTATATCTTAACATAACTTAGCAGCGTTCCTTTCTACATAAGTTTACATTTTGAACAGTTCCTATAGAGTGAGAAAAGTGCTTCAAAATATTTTAATTTTTAACTACATCTAAGACGTATTCATGTTTCTTATAATTTTACATAACATGTAAAATATTAGAGACAAATTGTACTAATACGTTTTGTTTATTAGAATACTAGATTTTAGTGCGGCTTTGCTCGCGTTAATATTGATTTTGTCAAACAAATCAGATGTAGAGAAAATCGTTTCATACAAAGTTCACCCCTCCCTTTACCCTACTTCCAATAAGGTTTTCGCGAAAAAAAGTAGTCTATCACCGTCTCCAGATTTCCATCAATCTTTATACTAAAATTCATCATAATCGATTCATCGGTTTAGATGTGAAATCGTAACAAACATACTCACTTTCGCATTTATAATATTAGTATGATTATTTAAAATATTAATGATAAATTTTAGTATAAAGCATATGAAGATTTACATAGTTTGGGTAAGAAGGAGTGAAATTTATGTTCAATACATGCAAGTAAAAAAAGCTATATTTTTAGATACAAGAAAGTGTTACCGAAGAGACAAAGCCAAAGAAAGCAGCTAAGATTGAAAAGCAAAAAGAAAAGACAAAAAAGTATGAAAAGGGCAGTATACAAGAAAAGTATCCATTGAACCCAGACTACCTCAACCAGATCGTTGTATTAGGTAATAGAAACATTAAATAATTTTCGCACTTAATATCTAAATTGAGTAATGCCATCAACATCAAAATAGTTTATGGTGTTATCAAAACTAAAGTTTGATGTACATGCTTTGATAGCATTACACAAAGTAATTTCATTATCAGCACGGCTTTAACACCGAAAAGCACAAAACGACAAACACTTATTTCAAATGATGCTACCGGTAGGTAAATCAGAATGAACGCTTCGCAAACATGAAAGCAATAAAATAAAACAAATTTATCTCTGTTATTGAAGTTATTATAAGTCTGAATAGTTGAATTTACTGTCTCAATTAGTTTACGTAGACTAGATTGTATTTAAAAGCATTTACTGGCCAATTGATTATATGCATGATGATTTTGTTGTTGATACTTTTTATATTCTATGAATACATTTCAAATTTAATTTTTTCAGTGCTTCAACTTTCTGCATTTATTTTAAAATATGTATAGGCAATTTAAAAATCTTTGGTTACTTACATACCCTCAGTATTTATTATTTATTTAAAGATTTAGTCTGTTTGTATTCGACACTGTGGGTAGATATTTAATTACATTATTGAAATGTCTAATTTGGTCGTTAAATAATATAATCATTAAAAGCTAAATGAAATTGAACTTAATGATACTATAATATAAAAAGTGCATTATAAGTTCGTGTTCAAATAGCTTAACACATATAAATATTTGGTGACTTATAGGTCATGTTTATAAACACAATTATTGTATTATGTTTTTTACATAACTTTTCATAAGTGACCAAGTTTGTAGATACCTACTGCAATTATATAACGCATCAAGTACTTAAATATTTCAGAAATAATCATTGCTCTTAAGAATTATTTATAATATGTATATAATAATAGTAATAAAAAATCTAGAAGACGCAGAGAGCTTTGATTGTTTCCAAAATTTAACAGTAATCACGAGTAGCATCGGTTCTTAATGGATCAGTTAATTTTAAAATTTTAATATTTACACCACTGCAATCTCGCTTCTACCCTCATTAATATCGTCAGGGGCGGACTGGCCATACAAGCGCGCACCCGACCTCCCGCAAGCGGAGACGACGAAAATTAATGAGCTCAGTTTATTGGCAGCAACGCACAAAACTCATATGGGCAATTACGAGCAAAATTGCACTTACTTCACAGGTTAGTATACACAAATGCCAATGCTTCTCTCCCCAGTCCACCCCTGTTTTTTACAGGAAGGCTGCAGGGTGGTATTGCGTTTGGCTCACTCGCTGTCGTCTCAAGAACATTACAAAGAATCGCATTTAAGTATATTATATAAATATTGAAACAATTATACAGTAACATGACTTTGATGCGATTTATCTTTGGGATCATTTAGATTTTGCTATCGATGTCGAATTTTTAATGTGATACCTACCATTTCAATGAAACTTTGCATAAATTTCACACATTTTCATATCTACATTTAACAATTCGTACTTATTATTCGTACTATCAAGCAAATTTTCCTTATCATAATGTTATTTTCCCACACAATCATTTTAATCTGTCACTTTAATAGCATGTTTTAATTATAAAACAATATTTTTTTACTTTTTTATATTGAATCGTAGCTTTGCAATGAAGCCTTGCATGTCAATAAAATGCTTAACTAAGTCTTTGCTATGTGTACCTTTAATAAATTGTTATAAATATTATTGCCTATTTTGAATTATGATATATCTGTGAATTAATTTTTATTCCAGATGAACTAGTGGACAGGAACTGTGAGTGCTGCGTTACATGTTGTATAGACTACGAAGGCTGGCTTCAATTTCAGAATTGTTTATATGGAATTGTAAAAGATCCTCTATTTGAATTGTTTATTACAACCTGCATTGTTCTTAACACTCTTTTCTTAGCATTAGAACATCATGGTATGAGCGAGAATGTCAGGCAAGCTTTAGATATAGGAAATAAGGTAATTTTAGTCATATTATTAAGAAGTATGATAGAGATTGAAATTGTATTAATCTTACATAACATTTTTAGGTGTTCACGTCAATATTTACTTTAGAATGCATAATGAAAGTTATGGCAATGAGTAAAGATTTTTTTGCCTGTGGGTGGAATATATTTGATTTGATAATTGTGTCAGCCAGTCTTCTTGATCTCATCTTTGAACTCGTTGATGGATTATCTGTGTTGAGAGGTCTACGCTTGGTAAGATATCTTTGTAAATACAAATTATTAATTAGTAGGCTGAGTACCTACCTCGACACTTTACAAAATAAACTAGCGATTTATAACAACATACATGCTATAATACAAATTAAAAAATAGTCAAAACGATATGCAAAAAAATCATGAAATTTTAGCTTTGTTGTACGAGGAGATAAATATTCATTTTCATTCGGGATTTTAAGGTCTATATTAACATAAATAAAATAAAATTTCCTTAAGGTAATAGCAAGAGTTTAAATGATGAGTGGGTAATTTGTAGAATGAGTTACTATAATGCGGTTATAAAGTTCAGCACCTCGTCTTAGTTAAGGTCAGGAAATAAGATAAATGTACTTGTAATTTCTTTTTCAGTTACGTGTGTTAAAATTAGCTCAATCGTGGACTACAATGAAAGTGTTATTGAGTATAATTATATCGACAATAGGTGCTCTTGGTAATTTGACGTTTGTGTTAGTTATAGTTATTTATATATTCGCCGTTATTGGTATGCAGTTGTTTTCTAAATCTTACACCGCTGACAAATTTGATCCGGATCCGGTACCCAGGTATGATTTAATATTTTACCTATTTATAATTAAAAAAACTGGTTTGAGCTTGAGTTTATATGCTAATCAATAATATGTTAACTTCTTTGTTTATATCAAATAGGTGAAATCCTTTATTAACGAAATAACAGATTTTATATATTTATTTAGAGATATTATTTAGATAGATAAATTTATTTAAAGTTTTAAGTGTAATTTTTTTGCTACTATGCTCAAGGTGGAACTTCAGCGACTTCTTCCACTCATTTATGATGATATTCCGGATTTTGTGCGGAGAATGGATAGAACCGCTTTGGGACTGCATGCGAGCAGAGCAAGCAAGCGGTGCTGAGAGTTGTTTCTTTATATTTCTTCCTGCACTCGTCATGGGGAATTTTATGGTGCTCAATCTCTTCCTCGCTTTGTTGCTCAACAGTTTTAATAGTGAGGAACTTAAAAATAAAAAGGAGGTAAATATTACCAAAGCTCTTATTTTTTAGTGTATAATTACTAGATAAACATAATACCTAACTGTATTACCTTATTACAGTTAGATATAGTACACAGATTACTACTGTTTAGAATATGTACAATTTTCTCATTTCAGGAAGTAGGAGAAGATTCAAAATTAGCAAAAAGTTTTGATAGAATACGTTCAATAGTAAGAAAAAAGGGCTTTCTTATATCTCGAGGTAAAGACATTGAAAAGAAATCTAAATTAGAAGAACTCGTTAACGAATTTATGTTACAACAACGCGCCCTGAAAGAAAAAGACATCTCAATACGAAACGAAGAAAGATTTTCCACGTCGATACAGGAGACTATATTATTTCCACATGACAACATATATACTCATAGTTATCAAGAAGCTTTAAATAGGTAACAAATTAGAAATAATAATAATTATTATATTATTTCGACAAAGTTCCTAACTCACTTTATTATTTTTAGACCGATCTCAGGTTCCGACTTTGCATATCCACAATTGTATCAAGCTAGTAACAATTTTAATCATGGAAGTCAAGAAACTTTGCAAGATATAAGAGACTTGACAGCTGAACATAAAATAACTAGTATAAGAGAAGACTCTAAAGAAAATTTAGAAGATACATCACCAACAGAACAAGTCGCTGCACAAAAGTTATTGAACCAAATGTCATCTGGATATCATACACAACCTTCCGATTCAAGAGGTAAGTGACAAGGGGAAGAAAATTATAATTTGTTAGATAAATAATAATTTACAATAAAATTACTTTCTCAAAATTTATTTACAGATGACAATGAACATTTTGAAATGGCACAATTTTCAAGTAAAACTACCCCAGAAAATACTAAGAGGCAGATTAAGGAGCCACCAAATACTCTAAGTAAGGAAAAAAAACCAGACGAGGATGATATGAAGCATCCGTGGCAAACTTTAGTCTCATATGTAGATGAATTAACCGTAGGTGGAAGAAAAAATTCAAAAGGCCAGTATATGGATGCGATGGGTAAATTTCCAGGATTTGGTAAACAGAAGGAACCAAAAGTGCCTCAAGACTGTTTTCCTAGACAATGTTATGATATGTATGCATCTCATAATACACAATTTTGTGACAATGTTAAACAGTTTTTATCATTCTTTAAATATTTCAGGAGCTCTTGCTGGGATACGTGTATTGAAACAAAAATGGGACAACGGTGGATGGTCGTTCGAACATTTATTTTGCGTTATGTAGACACACCAGCTTTCGAGTGGTTCGTTCTAGTGTTAATTTTCGCGTCCAGTATTACGCTCTGCTTCGAAGACATCCACTTAGAGAAGAATAAGCCTTTGAAAAAAATCCTTTATTGGACCAATCTGGGGTTCTGCATGATCTTTATTATAGAAATGTTCCTCAAGTGGATAGCATTAGGATTTTTTAGATATTTCACTAGTTTTTGGACCTTATTAGATTTTACAATAGTATTTGTAAGTATTTTTCGTCTTCTATTATTTATTAACGATTATGTGGGCAAATTATAATTTTTATTCTTTTCACAGGTTTCAGTATTTAGTTTATTAATAGAAGAAAATGAAAATTTAAAAGTGTTGAGATCGTTACGGACTTTACGCGCGTTAAGGCCTCTTCGAGCTATATCGAGATGGCAGGGTATGCGCATTGTTGTGAACGCTCTTATGTATGCAATACCTAGTATATTCAATGTGTTATTAGTTTGTTTAGTGTTTTGGTTGATTTTTTCTATAATGGGAGTGCAATTTTTTGGTGGAAAATTTTTCAAGTGCGTCGACGAGGAGGGAGAATTGTTGCCTTTAGAAGTAAGTATTGAAATAAATGAATTGATATCGTCTAGAATATTTTGTATATTTTAATTTAATTTTGCTTTCAGATAGTACGAGACAAATGGGAATGCTATTATAATAATTTCTCTTGGATAAATTCTAAAATATCGTTTGATCATGTTGGAATAGCATATTTAGCGTTATTTCAAGTGGCAACGTTTGAAGGGTGGATGGAAGTGATGGCGGATGCAGTTGACGCAAGAGGTGTAGACTTGCAACCCGCTAGAGAATCAAATCTCTACGCCTACATCTACTTTGTTATATTTATAGTCTGCGGCTCGTTCTTCACCCTTAACTTATTTATAGGAGTAATCATAGATAATTTTAATATGCTCAAGAAGAAGGTAGGTTTATTTTATTATACCATCATTGATTTAAAACCAACTCCGTAATGATATTGTTAAGTTATCTCTCTCTACTGACGTAGAAACACTTAAAAAGACAGAACCTGTAACAACGACAATTGGTTAAGAACCAGAAATCGAAAATCAGATAATCTTGTAGTCGCTTTAATATAGATATTACACAGCAAAGTAAATAAATAGGTAACATTACATAAAGATTAATGGAATGATTTAATTTATTTCAGTATGAAGGTGGCGTTTTAGAAATGTTTCTTACAGAAAGCCAAAAGCATTATTATACGGCAATGAAGAAACTTGGTAGAAAGAAACCGCAGAAGGTTATAAAAAGGCCGAGAAATCAGTTTCTCGCAATGTTTTACGATTTATCGAATTCACGGCGATTCGAAATTGCAATTTTTGTTCTTATTTTCTTAAATATGCTCACGATGGGAATCGAACATTATGACCAGCCACATTCGGTGTTCTTTATTTTAGAAGTTAGTAATGCGTTCTTCACTACAGTATTCGGATTAGGTAAGTTGTATTTTTTGTTCTATACCCGTTATTATGTACAAATATATATTATATATTATTTTTTTAATTTCTTCATGTACAGTTGATGTGATGTGATGTACAGTTTTTGTGCCCCTGACACCTGTTTGAAACCAATTTTCTGTAATCTATCTACGAGCATTTATAACTAGCCTTAATGTTTTTATTTATTATCTATAGCAGTTAGTCTTCTCAATTATGAATAAATTATTAAACCATTTTTGATATACCGAAATGAAAATGAGTTTAAGATATTCTAGACACCTCGAAACTTTGTTACACGAAATATACAGCATTGCAGATTAAAGTGTTAAGTTTTTTTATTTAATTTAGTCTTAAGCTTTTTTGTCTAAATTATTTTTTGTCTAAATTTAAATACATGTTGTAATAATTTTTAAAAGACTAACGTCATTTATTTTATTTCACATTTATATACACTTACATTATTTTAAATGCATTAGGCATAGACGGTACGAATTAAATAAATTAAACACAAAGAAGATTAGTACGAATAATAACGAAGGTGTTTAGTTTTCAGTATACTCTAAAATTTGCATTTGATTTGTTCACGTAATCATTTTTTTTTTTAATTTTTCAGAAGCAATAGTCAAGATTATCGGCCTCCGTTATCATTATTTCACGGTACCGTGGAATGTGTTTGATTTCCTCTTGGTATTAGCTTCAATCTTGGGCATTGTAATGGAGGACATTATGATTGATTTGCCTATATCGCCTACTCTTCTGAGAGTAGTTCGTGTCTTTCGTATAGGGAGAATATTAAGACTGATTAAAGTGAGTATTTTATATTCAAATTGAGCTACAATTTTAATTAATTTCAATTGTTCACTGAAAACAATAATTATATATGTATATTTGAAGATTTGAGATCGAAAAATTATGGACTTTAATAATTAAAAGCACCTTCATTTATAATCATGAACGATAATCTATATATCTTGTTTCAAAAAAATAATGCTGTTTTGTTATCAATCGTCCCATATGAAACTGCAATACTGTTTATGTATGAAAGACCAAATAAATAATGGAATATTATTTTATATAGTATAACGGATTATAATTTATTATTTTGCGCCAACACAAATGAAATATTATGACGGAGCGTGCATACCAAACAGTAGCAATATTTTCGTAGTTCTTTTTAAGTAGAATTACATATTTTATCAACTGATTATTAATTGCAAGTTTCTCAAATTAAATATACTACTTTTATGCATGTAAATCATCAAAACAACTGAAATCGCACAATATAATAAAATATAAATTTTAAATAAAAAACTACGTATCTTCCAGGCCGCTAAAGGCATCAGAAAACTTCTATTCGCATTAGTAGTTTCATTACCAGCTCTATTTAACATAGGCGCCTTACTTGCGCTAATAACGTTCATTTACGCAATTATTGGAATGTCAGTCTTCGGTCATGTCAAAGAGCAAGGCGCTCTGGATGACATAGTCAACTTTCAAACATTTGGAAGGAGCATGCAGTTACTTTTTCGGTAAGCTCTCACCCTCTTTTAAACTTTTAGGTATGTAATTCGTATTCATGATGAAGATTGCCTATTGTTTTTTAGTCTTATGACGTCAGCAGGCTGGAATGACGTCCTGGAATCTCTTATGATCCAGCCACCCGATTGCGAACCAGGAGACCATGGTCATATTAACGGAAACTGCGGCAGTCCTCTTTTGGCCATCACTTACTTCACCTCATTCATTATCATCAGTTACATGATAGTCATTAATATGTATATAGCAATTATCCTTGAGAATTTCAACCAAGCGCACCAAGAGGAGGAAATTGGTATTGTCGAGGATGATCTCGAAATGTTCTACATTAGATGGTCAAAGTAAGTGCATGTCTTTATTTTCTATAGTGTGAGATTAAAAATCTTAAAGCTCTATAGCTGATAGCTCACCTCAATAACATAAATCATACGACAGTGGGATTTTTATCAATTATGCATGAAATTTCGGTAATAATGCATTTTTAATGACAGTCTACCTAGCTAACACCTTCAAATTAAAAATCTGTCACTAAACACTTTTAAATTTATTATGGAAACTGTATATAAGATTTAGTCTTTCAAAAGTTAAGTTTTATTATCACGGGTCCCACAAGCACTTCACATCCTGTGAACTAATCGTGTTAAAATAATAATCAAAATATGGTAAAAATCAATACCAATAATGCTTGTAATGAATAATTAAAATGTCATAATATACTCACTTCATATTAGAAATAAAAATTAAAATATAGCTTTAAGATATATATTTATACACATAAAACAAACTCAGGTTATTTACACCATTTACAACTCAAGAATGGCTGAACCGATTTTAATTATCTCAGATTTGTTACATTCATCATCATTCAGAAAAGTAGAATAAATTTCAAGCATTCATTTTATGACATAAATAAAATTCTAAATTAAATTTAGCTAAAAGTTAACACGATATTCGTTCACTGTTATGCGGTACGATTTTTAATGGGTCAGCTAGTCTAATTTAATAACGTTAATATCACCATGAAGGTAGCATATAACTTTCATATCTTATATACTTTGCTATAAACCTAAACTACGATTTTACAGGTACGATCCTCATGCCACGCAATTCATAAGTTTCGCACAACTATCAGACTTCATAGCATCATTAGATCCACCATTAGGTATATCCAAACCTAATACGGTGGCTCTAGTCAGCTTTAATCTTCCTATCGCGAGAGGAAACAAGATCCACTGCTTAGATATATTACATGCCTTAGTGAAACATGTATTAGGGCATGTGGAAGAAACGGAAACATTTAGGCAACTACAAGAACAGATGGATATCAAATTCAAAAAACAATTTCCAACGAGAAAAGAATTAGAAATTGTTTCTTCTACACGAATATGGAAGAGAGAAGATAAAGCGGCAAGAACAGTGCAACGAGCTTGGAGAGAATATATAAAGTAAGCAAACATAACTATATAATGTATTATCAATATATGAAACTTCTACTTTCCAACTAAGATCGCCACAAAGTATTTTCCTCTTTATACCTAAACAATTCTTCTCAAAATTACACAATACTAATTCTTCTACTCTACTCACAACAATACTCTCTTCAGTCTTCTTCTACTCCAACATGCATTCAATTTCTAATTTAAAGCCCATCTAGATAAACAGCTTTAATCCTTTTTCAAGACATGTCTATAATACGCTAATCTATCTATTGGTACTACTTTCTTTCTTTTCTTGAAATAATTCATTGTGAATCTTACTCATTCCATTCCACACATATTAACATTCGTGTCTCTGTTACATTAATGAATCACATTTAGAACACAATGTTCGATACAATTAAAAATATTAATTTTATACTTTATCTCGCTCTATTACATTGTATTTTTGTTCGTATAAAAGGAGGAAAAATCGAAGTCCATCTAACGAAGAGGAAAGTACGAAATGGTCCCCGGGCGGAGGTTGGGGTGGAAGACTAAGTGCATTGTTACACGTACGGCGAGGATCTCATGCGTCCAGTCGAAAGTCTTCTCGAGCTTCTGACGCTTCCGATATTAGTGAGTTGGGAGGCGCATGGCTGAATTTACCGCTACTCCTACTACCCGGGGCTGCACCTGGTGAACAGGTGAATAATACTTACTTTATCAAATACGCAACGTAAATACTAGTATAGTAACTTTCGTGAGGATATTCATACATAATATACATCATTCGTTCAGTTACTTTTTAGCAGTGTCAGGTATAATGTGCATTATTTATAGGTATAGTTAATCATTGATAAAATGAGGGAAACGACTTTTGAGCTCTAATACTAAGCTACTAAAGCTTCTAAGACTAGGAAAACTAAGGTCTAAATAAAACCTCAATTTAAATGTAACTAAAGATTAAATACATTTATAAGGCCATAACATTCTTTTTTCTTATATCAGGTTTACTTTATATTCGACGTTGACTTTGTACTTTAAAATATTTAACAGTTTCTATTTTTAGTAATTTTATTTCTGGTTAGAAAACATAGTACAGATAAATATTTTTTTTATGGCTAGATTGCATGTGGATCCGAATCAACACCAACAAGGAGAAGGTCAGCGTATGGTTTACCTATATTTCTCAGGCATCAGGATGCTGTGGATGAAGATGTCAGCCTGAAACGAGCAGGTTCATATGTAATGTTTTGCTTTCCGTGTACTCTCCATAAATTTAGGTTGTCATTTTTGTGTATTTTGCGTCGCGCTCGGTGATTACGAAGATAAAATTAAAAAAAACTATTATCTAAAAGACTATTGCATATTTATTAAGATTTACTATATTATTCTTTCAAATAAAAGATATTTTATGACTATTTATACAAATTCATATATTTTAGATTATTTTACCTGGATCAACAATTTTAATGAGAGTTCATTAATTTATAATTTACTAATCACCTAGTGTGTAAATGCTTATATGTATGAATGTGATTCTAGAATCTAGACTAATGTATTAAAATGACTATGTATGTTACTAAATTTCTTTCTTCCATCCTATTTGTTGATTAGAGTGAATTTGAGATTAAATAATGTGTCTTGTTCCCAGCATTTACATGGATCCATTTTTACGAAATTGGCATTAATTCGAGGATTCGATAAAATCGAAATATATTGTGTTGCTTTCTGCATGATCGCTTTTTAAAGTTTCCACTCCATTGCTTCTGTGTTAGCGTTATTGTGAAAAGTAAATCCTTTGTAGTGAATAGAACCTTCATATTGTGTCCTTCACTTTTAATGCGTCTCAGGAATTCGTAAGTAAGACTTTTAATTATGGGTTTTCACAATTATACTATAATCGAATACCTATCCTTTGTTTTACCTACCTATGTTTTATTTATGCTGTAATTTAAAGTTTTGGTAAATTTTGGATAGCTCTGTTAAAAATGATAAGTTTACAGTTATTAAAACAATATTAATTCATTGGATTTCTGAAAATTAAAACTAAAAAGAATGATATTGAGTAAACTAGAGATTGCATATTTGCAGGACAATAATTACAGAGCACTGTATTCAACAATTAATAAGTGTACTGAGATTTTTTTACGTCGAACCTCCTTACAGGTTCACTTCGTTTGAGCTCACGGCGAAACTCTGCGCGACGGCCGACTCTGCCCGCCCGCGCCCGCACTCCTTCCCCTCACGCTAACAGCGAAGTGAGCATCCTGGTGACTGAGGCATCACCGGACGCGGCGCCTCCCCCTTCTGCACCGCCGACAGTCGTGAGAGTACTAGTCCACAGAGAGAGCGACGAACAACCCAGCTGATCTACAATCGACGAGCCTACAGAGGCTCTGCAACCTAGTTGATTAATATAATATTATGGAACTTTAGTGAAATTTAGAATGTACTATCGAAATTTAAGATTTCGATCATTGTCTTTTGCATGAGTGAGTGGGTTCGACGGTGTTGATACGAGAACGCGGACGTTACGCGCTACGTGACTTCGACATCGGTTGCAAATTTTATAAGAGAGAAAAATGCCACCAATGTTTAAATAAAAATAATGTATATGAGCGAGATTAATAGGCATAAATCGAAAAATACTGTTTTAAATATGTGGTCGCTTAGAGATCATCTAAAGACTTCAGGATTATATTTTGAACAGACTAAAATAATTTTCAACTTACAACCAAAAATCCTTGATATTGTGTATTATAATACTCTGATTTAAATTAAGATATTTTCTTTTTCAATCACTAAAATTAAGCAAAGAATGATTTTTTAAATAAATTAGTCATATGCCTAAAGATTCAGTCGTATTAAAGACTGGTGCCTATTGATTTCGAGTTTTAATATTAATTACTAAGATAGTATTAATAACAAAAACAATAACCGGGAACTTCCAAAGTTATTACAATAAGGTTTTTTATCGTACCTCATCTATGTCATTAAGCTTAATATAGAACTAGGTACAAACATTATGCAGGCAATAAACACGCTTACATTAACAAGTACAATTTTTGGTACTTAGAACATTATTTCTTACAGTCATATTGTTACAAACCATAAAAGTGTTTCACATGCAATCAATTGCCCACTTAAATTATGGTTATTTATAAAAAAAAACTGCAATTTAACTGCAAATTAATATTACGATCAAACAGACTAGACAGTTCATAACAAATATATTGAAGATATTTCGTTAATTTGATCAGTTTTGTAAACATGAAGATATTTAAAAATAAAGAAGTGTTATACATCTAATGCTACGCCTAAACGGGAAATATTTTTAACACATATTATGTTTACAACTTTGCCAGTAATTATAGACAGACTATCCTATTGCACCAACATTTTTGAGTACTGAGTATTGTTGTTAGCTTTATGCCAGAATAGCCGAACCTTGGTTCGGCGAATATAGTTCATCACTAACTACTATTCGAACTATAGTGTAATTATTCGAATTAATTAACTATACACAGTGCCGGATTTTCAGGTAATTAAGGTAGATCATAGTCTGCAGCCGTAATTTTTTGCAGGTGGCAATTTTTCGGTGCCTCTAAAATCGGAATATTAATTTTAAATTTGTAAGAAATGTACCACAGGCGGCGAATTAATTCGGCCTATAAGCGATACATTTATAAATCTACCATTGATACATACATAATGCTATGTATCAAATAGTGGTATGTAATGTGCATATATGTATTTAGTCATCTGTAAACATGCCTTTTGACATGACACAAAAGCTCCCTGAGCAGATTTAACAAGGCAGCTACCATTTTGTTAGAGAATCGCTTGAACTTTGAAGTTTAGAATAAATGCTGTAAAAATTAATTATTGCTTTGATATTTTTTGTTAGCATAGTAATTTATAGAAATACTGAGTGGAATGAAAATCGTAATCATTTAAACAACTTCAGTAATCAATTTTCATTTCGTCAATGAACGGTATACAATTAATTAGGTAAAGAAATTTCCACTTATCAGTTATTAGTTATAATTCCTCTTATTACCTACGTATCAAGCAGTTTAAGATTTTATATTCTAGGTACCTAATCATAGTACGGAATTAAAATTGTTGTTGCTTACTGTTAAATTTTTGCTATACCTAATAAATAAGTTATTCAAATTTTGTCATTAGCTTCCGCCGTTTGGAAAATAATTGAAATTAACTAGACAATTTAGCAGAATTAATAATTTTACTTGAATTCGCACAAATTTCTATAATAGATAAGTTAATAAAGCTTAAATTACAAACTCGTTATTGGAATAACACTATGTATATTTCTATGCACATATATATATTTAATAGTTGATTTAACATCAAGACAATACATTTTCAATGTTTATTTACTATGTATAAAGTGGCTTATTAGCCCTTAGTTTTCTTTTAACGTTAAATTTAACATGTTAGCCCGTCCAAGAATTAATTTTGTTGTATAGCAAAGACATTACCAAGTTTGATGGTTATACTAAACAAGATTATGTAAATTTCGGTTTTTTTTTTATATAATGGCAATATACTAATGCTATATTAGGGTGCGTAATTTGTTTAAATTCAAAGTGCTTTAATATAAAAATATATTTCAATCGTTTACAATTTTCATTAGAAATGTTATCCATTGTTATTCAAATGTTAGTAGATTTAAAAATATTACGTAATTATCAATTTAGTACGGACCAATTCACTATTGATTGTTTTTATAATCTGATCTGAAGTTTCTATGAAGTATCAAAAATTAGCTACACTTTTAAATATTGAAGTCTACTATTACGAAGTTTGTTTCCAATTTTAAACAAATTGCTTTGAAACTTTTTCATATATTATTCTCAAATAAATTAGCACAATATGAATACTTCGAAGGTTCCAATTTTAAATGGAAATCATAATAGGAATTCTAACAGCTTAGAAAAATTGTTTATAATTTTTATTACTATGTAAATAAAAGTAACTGAGGAAGCTGTATTTTTCCTCTATACTAATTATAAGCAATCATAAAATTTAACTGTAATAACTAAAAAACCCGTTCAGGTTGACATTTTGTGGAAGATTTTATTTTTCGCTTTTTTATTATGCGAAAAATATAGGAATTGTTATACGTAGGTTTTCCAAAAAATCGTTAGTTTATTGTCTAAAAAGAAAAATAACATTGATACTTTTTGAAATTCCACAAAAAAACAAGATGGGTTATTGCTTTTTATTGTTAATCTATTCTTCTATAACTAGGTTTCAGAATACGATGTTGTACAAACACTAGTACCTATTTTTATCGTTAGCGTAAACAATATATTGCGGAATAGTGAGACTCTGTACCCGACGGGGTCGATGCCACAATTAAGATAAACATGGGTTTTACACATGACATTGGCGAAGTTGCGTAAATGTGAAATGCCATACTAGAAAAAAAAAGATTACCCTGTTACAGTCCTCCTTTGTTTTATGGCGTTTCAGAATCAGCCAGTGTAATGAACTACAGCGATGGCTGCTGATGGTTTATCGATCTGTCCGCGATACCAGTTGTTTTTAAATTATACTATGCGTAAACCATTGGCTCTAGTGCTAGTCTTGCAATGATACATAAAAATAACAACCAATCGTCAAGCAGTATGATTTATCTGTAAGATTACCACAATTGAGCAGTTTTATGCAGTAATTAAAGTATTATCAAATAAAAATAAAATTTTCGAATTAACATAATATAGGCCTTGAATAAAGCCTATAAAGAATGTAAGCCCTAGATACAGTGGCGCATATATAGTATCTGAGGCCTGTGACAAATTCGTTGTATCGGGTCCGAGTAATAATAAATAGTTCCCCAATGGTATTACTATTATTGTGGGAATTTTTGTTACATAAGTAATAAATTTAATTTTCGAAAGCATAGGTAGCATATTTATAACAAAGCAACATTTAAATCTTAACCAGGTATTTATTAATAAAAGTCTTTTCTCCGAGTTTTCTGTTCTGCAAAAATATCAAGAACCACATCAAAGCTTAAATTTTCAATACACAGAATAGTCAAATAAATGCCTTCTAAAATTGATCCTATTGTTAATGAGGTCAACCTATTATTATGAATGAATCTTAATATATCTTAATATGGGCTATAAATGTATTCTATTGATCTGAAATTTATCCTTTCTTACTATACTAATTATTAATTTACTAATATAATATTGTATATTATAAATACGAAAATAAGTTTGTTTGTTTGTTACGCCTAAACTACTAAATCGGTTATGATCAATTTTGGTATAGATATAGACGGATCCTTGAAGAATGTGATAAATTTATCGGAGTAGAGGGATAAACTTTGAAACTTTTTATTGCGACATCCGATTTGTTTGCCAAAACCAATATTAACGCAAAACCGCAGGAAATAGCTTTTTTTAAGTTAGGGTTTAGCTCTATGGCCATAATCTGGCCTGATCTTAAGTGGCGATACGGCCCAAGTTGGTAGACACGCTAAACCTGTGGAGGAACTGGCTGTCAAGTGCAACTCCGGGATTACACACCTATTAGTATTTGGCGGCAGATTTTCAACTTGAGTGTGGTTGCTAGCCAGGCGGCCATTAGAAAAAGCCCTACCACCATGCAAAAGCTAGTTTAGCTAGTTTTTTATTTTATTTTTTGGAAATTATTACTGCATAACACTGGCTCGCTATGTTTATCTCGCTAGTAAATGTGGCTCGATTATTGATTTTAGACGATAAAAGCGTTCACCAATTACCTATTCGCACAATAATTTCAATCCTTTATGTACTATCAATTTGATTAATTATTACTTTTTTTTCAATGCAGACACAGATTATTATTCTAAGATATAAGTTAAACATTGTGATATTGTTATAATTTTATAGCAATTATCTTGTTGTTGGTTTCCTTCTTAAATATTATAATTCATTATCGTGTACAATGTACATGATGTAACTATTGTTATTAGTGAAATCGCAGTATAGCATCTGCTGGGAATTTGGGAATGATTCGATTTGTGTAAAATATGTTTAAATTGTATAATATGTAAATAAAACATTAAGTGAGAACTACGAAATATGATTTCCTTCCGAGGTACAAAAATATAAAATAACCATGTTGAAGACTATGATTAAAGAAAAATATAGAAATTACGCATTGCTTTTCATTTCCCTATTTAATATTAGTCTACGTTTTCCCAAAAGTTATTTTTGGGTTCTTTTTAGTTAGTTCAGGGGCATTTAACAGAAGTTATAGTTTCGGATAGTATATTTAAAATTTTAAAGAGTTCGTATGCTTAGATATTGCACATGAGATATGTAGCTATATTAATGTCTGCCCCTGTCCGCAATTTCATTCAACTAAAATTAAAAAATATTTTAATTTGCCTATTTTTGAAACATTTTTCAATACAACTTTGCTTCTATAAGTGCTAGCGTGATATTAAATAGACTTAAGCCTTCTTCAATTATTGCTCTATCAGACGCAAAAATATTTTATTGAAATTAGTATAGTAGTTTCTAAGATTATAAGATTAGCGCGTTCAAACAAACTTTTGCGCATTATAATATTGTATATGTAGGGAAATACTAATAATACTGGTAATTATTAAATCCTTACTAATATTACAAATGCGAAAATGAGTTTGTTTGTAACGCTTTCACACGAAACCGCTGAATCTATTAAGATAAATTTTGGTACAGAGATAGATGGGAACCTGGAGACGGAGGTAGACTACTTTTTCTATCGAAAATCTTATTGGAAGCTGGGCAAAGAGAGGGATAAAGTTTGTATAAAACTTTTTGTTGCGTCATCCGATTTGTGTTACAAAATCAATATTAACGCGAACGAAGCCGCACGTAAAATCTAGTATTCAATACATAGGTAATATAAAATTATATACGCATCACGTTGAAACTACTGGATAAATCTTCATATTGTTTGCCGTGTTGATAATTTCGTACCTATTATTATGCTACAACATTTAGCATGCTTTTGTCTAGCAAAAAGTCTACTAATTTGTAGTAAATATAATTCTTAACGTATTTTTATGAAATTTTGAGTGCTTATTATAAGAAAATAACTAAAAATATAAATAGTGATATAATTTCAAACTGTGTTTGTAAAAAACGATGACTGCAGAAAGATGGCGCCGTAGTCAAGTTTCAACTACCAAAGTGCTTTAGATACGAGACCCGCACAGGATAATTATTTGTGTAATGTAATTTCTAATTATACATAGACAGATGCCATAATAAAAAAGACTTTACCTGCATCGCATCATCTGAAAATTATCTGAACTAGAAATTAAAGTATGTGACTACAATAACGATTACTAAATATATGTAATACTAAAAATATATAATAACTCTAGTAGGTTTAGGTCTCGACAAACTTTATGACCGGTCTAAGCCTAGCCACGTTAGGCTGCACCCAACACAAATTTTGCATTAGCAAATAATGTATTTTCGCGTTGCGATGAAGAAGTCAGTAAAGAATAGTAATATGAACATCACGTTAATAAAAAAAAGAAAATAATAGCTAGCTAGTGCAGCGTCTGTATAGGTTTCTACTAAGCCATCGTTGCTTCATGACGCAGTGACTATAATAGCTTCTAATGGATAAAGGTTCAAAGTTGGCAAAATGTTAAAACCACTTCTAGTGTTACCAACGTTCATAGGATACGTATATTAACTGCTTATCATCAGGTGATCAGTACTATCTTAGTTCTATAAAAATAAATATTTGAGCTCTGAGCTTTATTAACTAATATGGCGACGTTAGGCGTCAAAACTTTCAGACGGCTTGACTTTTTCCGACATTTTCAACTATTGTCATCATATTAAACCGTTTTACAAAAACCTTAACAAATTGTACACCAAAACCTATCCCATGATTCACTCTGTCTATTGCTGAAAACCGCATAAAAAATCATTTTGTAGTTTTTAAATGTATCGTATACAGATGCGGCAGGAAACTGATTATAATATATAGCCATATGGCTAACCATCGAATATATAAAAATCTCGTCAGTGTGTGGTCGCACTTCGCCCAAACGGCTCGACCGAAGTTAATTTTTTTTTTTTTGTATATTTGGTAAGTATGAGAATAGGTAGGTAGTTAAGTATATTTCATGCCATTAGGTGATGTGATCGGGGTATCCCTATAAAAAAAACTATATTTATAACAATTGTTTTGTATTTTCTTTTTAAGTGTCATTAAACAATATGGGTAACCCTAAATTTTCACACTCCTACTCTGACCCTCTCATTTTTTAATAACGATTTAATACAACTAAAGTATACACTAGAAATAATTTATATGACAGAACGTTTGTCAGGTCAGCTAGCATAAAACTGAATAAAAAGCAAACACTAGTTTATACCATCTTTTATTCACAGGAAACAATCTAATCAATTCTTATAGAAATCATATTAACAAAATTGATAAATAATATTCTAACAAGTCTACTTGGTAGAGACTCTAGTGCGACGATTCCATGAGAAATTAATACCATAATTTTTAGGTTTGTAATCCTTTTCAATTTTCGGTACATCCAAGTACCAGATCCATCCATTCTTTTCACAATGCTCAATGGCCTCATCGGGGGAAGAGAACTGGATCTTCATGTTGGATAGGGGATCACCCGTTGAAGTCCAACCCATGAGTGGGTTCTCCCAACGTTGGCGAGTATCAAATTCCATCTCCCAATGGTGTATGTTATTAGTTCCACTTTGCATGGCATTCTTTGGTGGTTGGTATATACGGACTCTGCGGGTTTTCACATGTTCTTCTGGTACCCCACTGATTGGTGTTAGGTCTACCTGGAAATATAGTTTCCTAAGAATTATAATTTGGAACCATAGCACATTGTTTACGGTCAAAAATAGAAAAATATTTGAAAGAACTACTATATTTCTCTAATTATATAAACCTTCTCTAACTTGTACCAATATCTGGCCCTTCAAGCTTTCCTTAATTGGTAATACCACTTTATATTACTAGATCCTTAACTTGATAATCAAATAAAAGAAATAAATATTGAAGTAAACTCAAAAATTATGAATAATTTATTCCCAGCAGAAACTCAAGTAATGAGAAAGCTCATCATTGTCTCTGGCAATAAATGAGGGAATGCAGTTAGTGTAGAGATTTTCAGTGGGTATGGCTGGTTAGCTAATTCCAATCCAATTTAGAAGAAATGTGGGGGTGTTGTCCCTAGTCCTTGACAAAGAAGGAGTTTTAAATGTTGCTGTGGTAATTTTTGTGAATAGTGTTGAGTGATTAACACCCTAAGAATCATCACATGCCACTCTATCCTTGGCCTGAGCTTGGGTAATGTTATGTAATGTAATATTGTGATAAGGAAGTCCTTAAAGATTACATTTTAAACACCATATTCATAAAAAAGGTTTGCCCTATATATATTCCACTCATAATCTGCTCTGACACTAAGCAAAAATATGTAAAGTCCACATGTTCTAATATTTTTTTTGTATATTTATTTTAATTATTAACAAAGTTTGCCTAATTGTGAATTCTGAGAAATTGTAACATACATAACATATAACATTTTAACATATATTGGAAAATATAGAACGATACATTTCTGATTGATTTATATTGCCAACAGGTTACTTTGGTTACCCAGGATGGAAACTGAAACCTCACTGTTTAAGATGCTGACCTAAGTCTATAAGTTTTTAGTGAGATATGCACAACTGATGAAGTGTTACCTTGACAGGAACCACAATCGTAGAATCCAGAGCTTTCCTTTCGCGTACCTCTTGGGGCAAAGATAACACTTTCTCATTTTCTATTATTGGTGCCTCTTTACGGCATGTCGGATCAACATTGTAACGAGTATTGCATGTTGAAAATGTTGGTAAGTTTCTGCAAAGGAAAATAACTATTTACACAAAATTCACCTCAGTCAATCCCTGTGCTGGAAATATTCCTCTGATATAATAATTATTAACTCGTTTGCTGCGATTACCTAGGTAGCTGGGTTATGGACAAATTTGCCGTTCGACTGATCACTTTAAACATTGTGTGTTTTTACGTAACAACAAATAAAAATAATTATTTGAGTATTTGACATAAAATGTGAAGATCATTTGATAGTTGGTGACATTATTGACAATTTTATTCTATGTTGCCACCAGTTACCTACTGACTTGCTGCCTTTGGTGGCGCAATTGCAACCGGATTGTCAAGAGCGATACGCACATTTTTATACGTATTTTTTTTTACGACTAGTTATTAGCACATATTGTCATCAAATAAAAAGGCGTAGATTTTATACAAAATCCTCCAGCAAGTTATGCAACAGCAGATTAATTAACATCTTTTTATAAAACAAAAAATCAAGTATTGCCATCTTTAAACAATTATTATATACGACTTGAACGCAGAATTGTCCTAAGCATACTAATTACCGTTTCGTACGGTAATAGGGCCTTCAAATTGCACTATGTACGACATACGGCCAAATGGTACTACCGTACATTAAAATACGGTAATTTCATCATATCAAATGAAAAACCATATTTCTTAGGTCTTGCTGAAAACTGAAACGCTACTTAAATATTGAGATTCTTGCCAAGTGCCTAGTGTCAAATTCAAATAACATGTGAGAACACCTAAGAAATATCGTGCAATCGTCCTCTGGCTCACACCATTAATTTTGAAACGAATCACTTCGTAAGTATTTAGAAAAACAGGCTATAGGTGATGACTGGTGTCTTTTGCCAAATACAAATTTTCCTGGAGATATGTTTTGCCCAGAATCAATGTCACCAGAAGAATTTTGGTATAAACTACTGTACTATCCAGAACACTGGTTTATAAATTTGCCAAAGTTTATCTTGCAATTCTTTCTTTGTCACACGCAACTGCCGATTCGGGGAAAATCACTAGCGCCATTAAATTAATAAAAACATAATCTCGAAACCGCTCTCATAACATCCACGATCGATAGTACCCTTGGCAAAGCAATACATTTGTAGAAATTCAAAAAGCCGTATAGATACTAAACCAACACCCAAAATAATTGTGAAAATTAAAAACCCGTCGTCTTATTATACGCCGGACGAAGCGAATGAAGATGCTATGAAAAACGTCGTGAATTTATGGGGATAAGAAGAGTACAAGTAATGTTTTTTTTTGTAAATAAATGCTTTTGTAAAGTGAGTACTGTAGTTTTTCGTCAAATACGGTAATTTTTCCACTTGTGTACGGTAATCTCAAATATAGGCAGCGGCAACACTGCTTGTACGAAATTTCTTGTCAAATCTGAAATGTCATTTTTGGCATCGAGTGTAATTGTGGAAGAATAACGTAAAGATAGTATCATATAATAGTGTATAAATATATTTTTATACTAACAATAAATATTCGACTACAGTTTGTAGTTATTAAGCCGATTAGGGTTTATGATATTATTTGACTTATAGTGAAAAAATGGTTTTCGAGTCAACCACTTATACGGTTTTAATCGAAACAGCTGTTTATATGTAAAGGTAAATTAATTTACATTACTTTAAAAGATTATACTCATATAATAGCATTATTGCACGTAAAATTATTAGTTTTCTTATTGTATAATTTGATACTTGAGTAAAGTTACACTTACCGGTATCACCTATCATTCGACCTTCAAATGTTTTGGGAGAATGTATTTGTGTACACTGTAAGTCAACTTATATAAATTGAATATATAATAGGATAATTAAGCATTTAATACGTCCGTACATTAATTTATTGATGCCATTAAAGGTTTCATATTTTACTTACTATACTAATAGAATTCGTCATCATATTATGATATTAAATAATAATAAAATAATAATTATAATATTACATTAACTCTTGTGGACTTAAGTTATGCTACCTATATGAACTAAAATAAGTATTAAGTACACTATATCATCATTTCTATAAAAGCAAGCTTAGTAGTAGTAAAAACCATATATGTGTAGTAGTAATTCTAGTGTACACTAGACAATATTATGGGAAAAGTTAATTTAAAATAACTCATTGATTTTCACTTGTCAGTTTGTTCAACTTATTATAAGAGAAGTGTAAAACAGTTTATTAAATGTATTTAAATTTAAAATGCTAAATGCTGTGTTATATTTATACTTAAATTTGTAATACAAGATGGTTTTTAATAAAAAATAATAATACGTTTAAATAATATTTTTTAAGATGTGATTTTTGTATGGATTTAATATGTTATACCAGTCTAACCATTATGATAAAAGTTAGAAATATAACTTAAGAAAACTATTTTACATTTTTTTTTTTATAAAAGTACATATTTCCATTAAATTATAAGAAAAATATTTCAAATGCAAAATACTGACAAGTATTTTATATTAGCATTACTAATAGATATATTTGAAATCATTTTGTTTATTAAATGTTAAACCAAAAATATATTAAACTAACATTTTTCTTTCAGATTGCTACAAAAGCCATTATGTCCTGCTAAAGGCAGGCCGTAGCTCCTTCGGGGGCTACCTGAGCACTTGGCTCTGTTCTGTACCTGTACATTGCTCATTTATATGTCAGATATTCTATTTTCTCATGTATATACATATCATTGGATATTATTTACTTACTGAAATAAAAAGCTAGTCACTTAATAATAATAATTATATGAACTCTAAAACTAATAAGGCATATATGTGAATAGTTTAGGACTGGAGTATAAGGCTTGGAATAACACGAAAAGGTTTTAAATAAAAAAATTAATATATATATCACTTTAAGCCACCATTATCAGTTCATTAGCGAGCCAAAAATTGTTTGCTGATAAAAATGAGTAAACATAAAGCGGAAGTAGAATGCACTCAGCGTTGTAAATCACGGAATCATGGGCAAATTCTTACAAGTGCCATCACTAAGCGATCAGTCAGTGATGAAGCTTTGGCCGCTTTTATCAAAGCTACTTGTGCAAACTTTGTCAAGGCTTTTGATTATGAGGTAAAATTTTTTTGTATAAATTAATGTAATTAATCAATACTATATATTAACTTTTTCCTAATTTCTTAGTTAACTGTGCTCACTAACATAGATTACAAACATTACATAATATAAATAAATTATTAAATGTCGAAAATTCTGTTGAAAAGCTTTAAAACCCCCTATCTTACTGTTTCTTAACATATTATGATGACATTTTGTACAATGGAAGATTATGGGTTTCAGCAATTCATAGAATATGAAGGTTATCATAATAACCTCGAAATTTTGTAATTAAGAAAAAAAAATTTGTTATAATTATATTTCAAAGTGGAATTTTGTAGAATAAAATATTTCAAAATAAAAAATGTAAATGTAGTTCTTATTCTGGATGTTATGTACTGCAGTTTTAAATACATGAGTTACAGTTTAAATTTGAATTTAAATAAATTTGAAACAAACATAGATTCTGACACTTATTTAAAACAATTTCTTCTTGGTTAAAGTTGCCTAAACCATGTATCTATATTGAGTACTTTGTTGCATGTGTTAACACAAATCTCAAGAGTTCATGTGTCTAATTGATATGTTAAATATTTAATGTATTACACATATATGCACTAAAATTAATAATAGTGATAACTGTTTAATATTTATACTGTCAACAGGGTAGAACTGCATTGCATATGGTTGCATCTAGAGGCAGAATCAAACTGTTGGAATGGTTAATGCGACACTCTTCAGAGGCTTTTATAAATGCACGTGATCGAGAATCTGGTTATACGCCACTACACCGAAGTATATTTTATGGTCAAATATATGCTGCAGTGACTTTAATGAAAAGAGGTATGATCACAAATAAAATAAAAAATGATAATGTCTGACTATGACTACCATACAATATATGTAATATTTACTATAGCAGCTATGTTCCACGGTCAGCTAGTTTATATCTAATTTTCGATGATTCAAGTGTAGTCATAGACATATGTACTCAACTAGGATCAAAAACTTTCATGATGGTGATAGATTGCAGATATCTTGAATGTCACTGTAATTTTAAGATTATAAATACTTAACTAAATAATTTTCAGGTGTCAACACAGATATAGTGGATAAAGATGATTACAAAGCTTTGGAGCATGTTACGTTGGACCGTCAGTATATGTACAAGCATGAAGGTATGCAGCCCAGTGAAGTGTATGTATGGGGAAGTAACTCCAACTATACCTTAGGCACTGGTACCCAACAACAACGAAATACACCTGATCTGTTGACATGCTTCAGCCGGAGTAATACTTGGGTGAAACAGGTAAGGAGAAAACCTTTGCACTGACCAGTGATTACTTTTGTTTTTTTGTTAATGAAACTACTGAAAATTAAAAAAATTAAATACATATTGTAATTGATTTGAGTTAAGTAGCTGTTTTTACTAATAATGTAACTAAATAATAATGTGTTCAATTTGGTTTTTTTTATTTGATATTCTCATATTCTTTTTGTTATTCTAATTAATATTTTCGATATAAACAACAAAAAATTGTAGATATATTTGGCTCGTCTGATATTCTACATAAATTAGCATGCTAATTAATAATAACAAGTATGTAAAATTTATAACCAATTTTTAAACAAGTATATAAAAGAAAGTTATGATTTATGCAAAAAGGTTATACATATTTAGGTTTATAATTTGTTCGCAAATAAAACATTTCCTCCTACAATTATGTTGAACAACATAAAAAAACTTACAGCGTTGATATACTTTATACTATACTATAATATAATGAACGATTAACTTGTGAAAAACATATTAACACTAAGAAGCTGAACAGTCTCCACCATCAGTCATTTTTGACAGTCTATAACTACTTCTAATTTATTTTCTTTATGTTGCTTGAATATACTCAGGCCGTTAGACACTTTCAATTAAAAAAAAAAAACAGTGTCATTCTTGTCAAATTATGAATAACCTTGTTTATACATACATTATTTAAAAAATAATCAATTTATTATCTGAAATGCATACTGTTGGATTACCGCGGACATGTCTCGGCTTTACAAATATGCTGTTTTTCGTTCTCGCTTTTATTGGTTTCGTAATTTGCGTTTGGTGCGCTGTGAATACAGAATTTTTCCAAGAAGTTAATTATACGGTCACTAAAAGCGCTTCGGTCGGTACTATTGCAAAATTTATGGCTTTAAAGATTTGGTTAATTCCTATAACTTCAATTCTAATTCCCGTGACTGTTGTTGCTATGATGACGTCATGCTGCGGTATTTTGGGCGCCGGCTGTAAGATCAAATGTGCCATTAAATCTTACATATTCCTCGTAACAGTCATCTCATCGGTAGCTTTTTGGTTGTTCTTCATATCTGGCATCTATAACATTTACAATAACAATGAAAAGACAAGAAAATATCTACAATCTTCCATACAAAATTACTATGGAATGGAAGAAGATATTTTTACTCACCTTTGGAACTACACTATGGTCGAATACGAATGTTGTGGAGCAATCAGTTATAGAGACTTTGCGACTTCTAAATGGCAAAAAGCAAACCCTGACAAGATATTCCCTGTACAATGTTGTATTTTAACCAATAAAACTAATGTTATACCAATTTCTGATAATTGTACGAGAAATGAGGTAGAAGGACAGTCTTATAAAGAAATGGGTTGTGTGTCCGCTTTAAGGACCTCGATTATTAACAACAAGGGATCAATAATATTCTACATTACCCTTCTAACAATGACTTATGCAATTTTGATATTGTTCTCATATTGTATCATGCGAGGGGAACCATTGTTGGGTGTGATGGCTGAAGGTATTTCAAACTATTTCCCATCGACACCGAAGGAAGATGTTAATATGGTACCATCGAATTCGTCCTTGGAGAATATGAGATTTCTTGACGAATCTCCGCAGAGACTAGTTAAAGTGGTGTCGGCAATAAATCCGTTTCAGGCATACAAATTCGCTCCAAGTAATTATAACAATAGTGCCATGTAACCACATTGATATTGATCTCAAATGATTAAATGCAATTATTCCCTTGTACTCTTTTTTCCCTCATTTTTTCTATAAGTACGATAAAGCAACATCAAACACCTTATAGTAAACATGGTATAATTAAAAAATACAGTGACCACTATAAGACTAACAGTGTATAGGGGTTGACACCGTCATCCCGACTATCGAATGGTTGTATTGGCTGATTCTGAAATATAAAACAGCGAAATGAGCTCCTGTGTTAATTATTAACATGTGCTAGATGATCGTGGCCGAGTATACATCTCTACCACCATATCGTTACTGAATATACACCGGTTCATACCGGATAATGATCATCCTAAGAGTGTTACCAGAGCCATTAGTCTAAATGTCTTTCAACATTTGCTAACATAAAGAAAAAAAACTAACGACAGTCGATACATAATATCAAAGTCACTTTGAAAGTCAGCTTGGTTGTCTATTGGTTGCCATCCAGTTGGCCTTTTTTGGTACCCCGCTATTCAGAATATATTTTCATTATATGTAGATTACTAGATTATATGTGCGGCTTCGCTCGCGTGAATATTGATTTTGTGAAACAAATTGGATGCCGCAATAAAAAATAGCCTTTCTCCGTCAACAGGATGCCATCTATATCAGTGCTAAAATTCATCACAATCGATTTAGCGACAACCAAACAAACTCACTTTCGCATTAATAATATTCGTATAGATACTTGCTGCAAATCAATTTTGCACGCTGTGTGCAGTTTGATCCAACTTGAGAGATAGGGTACTTTTTTTAGATAAGTGATCATAACGCGATAGATGTTGATGTAATCGATATTATTAACTACTCGAAAAGATAGAGCAAAGTCTGCTAGGCCAACTAGTATTATTATAAGATTTATGATAAAAATTGTTGTGATAGATTATTTAAAGTGGCTAAAATAATTCATCAATTCCAAGCCAACTGTAGCTTATCTAACGTATGCAATTAAAATTATAGTTTCATTATGATAAATATAATCAATTAAAATATTTTTTATATATTCACAGAAAAAAAGTGTAACGGCTCATGTGCATACATAATTATAGTATTTTTTGATATCACTAGATTTTTTTTAATTTCAAATTATTGCTTCTAATGTATGTAAGGCTTAGTATGTTCATTATCTCTTTCAATTCCTAATGATATGAAAATATCATGCATGTAAGGGTCATCTTACAAGTACAGTAGGAGACTTAAGATCACCTAGTTTAAGTGGCAGCATTCATAATTTGTAAATCAGAAATTGTCAGCTTAGATGTAGATATTTCCTAGACTATTTGGTTGGAATGTGTGATTTTGTTATGGTTGATGAATAAAATATATATATATTTTTTTTTATACTTAAGGTTTTAGCGTTGTGGCCATAATCTTACCTGATCTTAAGTGACGATACGGCCCAAGTTGGTAGACACGCTAAACCTGTGGAGGAACTGGCTCTCAAGTGCTGCTGCCGGAACACACCTATTGGTATTTACCAGGCGGGCAGCAGAAAAAGCCCTACCACCATGCTATGGTTTCCTCACGATGTTT
Source organism: Actias luna (assembly GCA_039707435.1). Lineage (NCBI taxonomy): Eukaryota > Metazoa > Arthropoda > Insecta > Lepidoptera > Saturniidae > Actias > Actias luna. Next base: position 4,847,887 of record JAZHAC010000006.1, on the reverse strand, counting down.
TCCTTCACCGAAAGCTCAAGCTCATTGTAGGTGCTTGGGTTCGAACCCACGTCCCTTGACGCGAAGTCGTGCACACTACCACTGAGCTATCATCACTTCAAAAAAATATAAATATATATTATTATTATCTTTAGTAAATCGTACATTTTCTTTTATAGGTGTGCTTGGGCAAGTTTCATAGTATATGGGTGACGTCTGGTGCTGGTGGTGATGAGGTATGGTGCTGCGGACAGTGCGGTCGTGCTGGCGGACCTCATACAACCGCACTGCGGCCAGCGCCTTTACGGCTGTCTGAACCTTGTGTCTCTGCCGCCATCACACTTAATTCCACTGTATTGTTACTTGAGAGTGGAGCGGTCAGTAGAATTTATTTATTTTCGCTAACCATAATAATCATTATAAAACTGCTATCTGACTCGGTGAACTTCGTATCATCTAAAATCGATGTTCTTTATTTTCATAAATGGTGTGACCTATTTGTTTTTTTTTTTTACATTTTGATTAGCTATAATCAATTTTAATCAACCTTCCAACTTCAATTTGTTATAATCAATAGAACTGGCTATATATAATACCTTCTTTGGTTTTCATTTCTTATGGTTATTGAATGAAACTTGTTTATAACGCCAATGAATTAAATGTCTTTTAATTATATAAAATTTTAAATATAGGTGAATTCGAATCCACGTTCCTTGACGCGGCGTCCGTACACATTACCATCTGAGCTATCATCGCTTCATTACTTTTCATTTAATGAGATAAAAAAATGTGTTCGTTTGTTTTATACACCTACAAATCTTATCCTGACAATAACGAACACAATAAACAAGAACTACCCAATTTGGTACAGTCATTCGGAAGTTACTCACGTACATACAATTCGGTGTTTCATTTATATATATATAAAGATGTTAAAACTTTTCAGAAATATTCTTCATACTGATAATGTGTATGATAAAGTTTGCTTTTCGTGATATATTTTATTTTTCGGTAACTGTATTTGAGAATCAGTCAGTTTTTCACTTTTTTTTTTATAGTGTTATTAAAAATTTGTCAGAAAGATTTTTATAGTCATAAAATACCCTACCTACCTGAAGCGATGATAGTTCACTTGATAGCGTGTACGGACTCCGCGTTAATAGACGTGATTTTGATTACTGGAATTAGCCTGAGCTTTGTCTGAAGAAAAACATCGTGATGAACCGATACCATGGTGTAGGGTTTTTTATAATGCCCGCCTGGCTAGCTACCACCCCCAAGTTGAAAATTCACTGCCAAACACCTATAAGTGGGTTCCTGCAGTTGCACTCAGGAGCCGGTCTCTTCACTAGGGTCACCACCATCTTGGGCCACATCGTCACTTAACATCAGGCAAAATTGTGGCTGTCAAAAACTGACGTCTATTGCAAGAATTCGACCAATCATTGCTTCTAAATTCCTATATATGCAGTTTATACTTAAGTACATTTGTCAGTATATACCTAACTTAAAAAAAAGAAACCAGAAGTCGTACACACTGGCACTGAGTGATAGCTTCGATATTTTTTAATTTGTTTTGATACTGAATATATATGTTGAACAATTGTTTTAATATTCCAGTTGGTACAGTACACGTTGAATAGCTCGGATAATACGAGCCAGTCGGCCACTAAAACGCCATCATGTATTAGGCTGCCGACAGTAAAGCCTTTGATAAAACTATCGTCCCCTTTGGGAGTGAAGGCGGGACGGTCGCATGCGGTCGTGTGGAACGCACGTGCTGTGTACACTTGGGGCACCAATCTCGGTCAGCTGGGGCATTCGCAAGACGATAAATTCGTGCCGGCACCTAAACGAGTATGTGATTTATTTTTTTCTATCTCTTATTTAGTATCTAGCTAGTGTGTAACTTCGTTCGCGTGGAACTAAAAATTATTTAATATTTTTACTCGTTTGTGTAACTTTTTTCTATACAGCTTTAATAACAATAAGCTTTAATAGGAGTATTAATGGTAGTGTGATGATGAATAACCTAAAGCCTTCGTTAGTGATTGCTAAGACCTTAAGATTAGCACGTTCAAACAAACTATGTATGGGATGGTATTGTAAACACCAGTGGCGAAGGCTGGAAGTTTGAAAAAGGGAAGCCGGAGCAAAAAAAAAATTCTAACCTAACAGTATATCAGCTCTTCACCACCGTCACCGATGTTTATATGGCGATTAAAAACACATTAACCCAATAAAACAAAACATTTTATTCAGTTTACGACTGCCAGTCAACGAAGTTATTTTTACTATAAAGACATACGTATATGGAAATGTTTAATAAAAAAATCCGCCCCGCCTCTATATCGATTGTCATATCTCAAAAAGCACGGCTGAATTGGATTATATGCTATTTATTTAAAAAAAAAAATCTGTTCGACTATTACATTCTATGTGAATTAATACCATTTCTTATGTTGACTTACCGAATTCAAACAGAGTTACCGTTAACCTTAAACTTATTAGTTATAAATCACTAGTTCCAGTTTATTATAACACAATAAAAAAAAAACGCAAAATTTTAAAATCGAGCACAAGTAAATAAATTTATCACATAATCTTTTAAAATACAATTAAAAAAAAAGAATTTTTAATTTAAAGGTATGATGGTATGTTACGCTCACCCTTTCTTGCTTCCTCTTTTAAGATACACATATCTGTATTAAAAACTCGCGATTTGCGAATTATAAAGGTCAAATTTTTCTGACCTCTTACAGCTACTGTTATCTTGCATTTCGTATTCACTAATAAGCCAGATTATTTTAATGGAGTACTCTGTATCGATAACTCATTTTAGTAAAATTTTAATGGATATGTTTCAATGTACTATGCCTTCTTCTTCTCAACTCTTATTCCATCTACATAGGCAGGGTCGGCACAATGTTTTTTTTTCTTCCACTCTATCAGCTATCATCTCAGTATTTACTCCATACACATATCATTTCTCACACAGTCCATCCATATCTTCTTCGGCCTTTCTCTTCCCTTACATTAATTCACGGTCATACTTAACATTCTGCTAGTTATACGGCTTTGATCCCTTCTCATAACCAAACTAACCTATTAGAGACCTTTTGTCAATGTACTATGTATTGATTTTTATTATTAAGTGAAATGCGATAATAAATTTTTATCGAAGGCTTATAATAGTGTGATTTCAATTTTACAAGGTCGCTATATCAGTTAACAATAAAGAGGAAGCTGGGCTCGAGCTGGTCGATGCTGCAGACGCGGCTACTGTCATCACCACCAGTCGAGGGGATGTTTACTTGCTACATAAGTATATATGCAAGAAAATAGCTATCAAGTAAGTTATTTTCATATTTGTCTATCACTCTATAAATCTAAGTGAAAACTATCGACTACTTATCCCTATAGACTGTTAATAATATTGAAAACATATTATTATATCCATTTTTTGTAACTGTTCTATTTTGTTTATAGAATACTAGATTTTACGTGCGGCGTCGCTCGCGTTAATAATTAATTTTGTCAAACAAATCGGATCACGCAATAAAAAGTTTATCTCTCTCTTTACTTCACTTCCAATAGGGTTTTCGAGAGGAAAAGTAGCCTATCCCGTCTCCAGGTTCCTATTTATCTCTATATTAAAATTCATTATAATCTATTCATTGATTTAAGCGTGAAAACGTAACAAACAAACAAAGAAACTCACTTTCACTTTTATAATATTAGTAAGATTCAAATAGTTATTATATTATAATAGGCGAATATTATCCACTCACGTCTGTAGATTGTAAAAGTATAGATCGCGCCAAACTTTGTGGCCTATCTGCACTTAGTCACGTTAGGCTGCGTGTTAGATTTGTCTTAATGATAGTTTTATAATATCCAAAGATTGGATTTTAGATATGTGTTTTGATTTTTTAAATGTAAACTTTTATAGGAAGGTTTTGGATGGGTAGTAAATCCATGTAAGTCGTCATCGACATGGTCACGTGACGTGTTAACGTACACACTATATCTGTTCCTATTAGTATGACGTATTCAGCTGTAAACAGTTTTGATTTACAAGTCTTTCATTTAAGGTCAAACAATTAATTGGCATATAACAAAATAACAACAGTTTGTTTATAGTTTTAAGGTTTCACTTCTGTCTGCAGTCCTCAAGACTGCTTTGAATAATTCTTTTAATACTTTATTGGTGAAGCGTTTTGGTCCCTATCTCACCTGTTGTTAACTGAAGATCTGGCCCAAGATGCTCTGGATTTTTAATCTTTTTTTCTATGTTTAAGACAGATAAATCTGCGTCAAGTATGCGTGGAGGCGAAAGTGAGCGAGCAAGGGGTGTATTCGCGGGTCACCGTGCTGCTACTTACTAATGTTGGACAACTTCTCATTTGGCAGGATACTACTAACAAGCTTACCAGGTATAGCTTCATCGACGAATACATGTTGTGTATAAACTTGTGTTGCATTTGTCCGTTTTGGTAAATTCTTTTCTCACAAAAATAATCGTTATTATTTTTGTGATTATAACAATCGTTAATAATTGATAAACGACTAGATTTGACGTGCGGCTTCGCTCGCGTTATTATTGATATTGTCAAACAAATCAGACGACATAAAAGTTTCATACCAAGTTTATCATTCTCTTTACTCCACTTCCAATAAGATTTTCGCGAGAAAAAGTAGCCTATCACCCTCTCCAAGTTCGTATCTATCTCTATACCAAAATTCATCATAATCGATTAAGCGGTTTAGGCGTGAAAGCGTAACAAACAAACAAACTCACTTTCGCGTTAATAATATTAGTTTGGACTAATTAACAAATACTAATAAATGAATTACTAGCGTCTAAGAGCAGTTAAATGAAACGCAGAAATAACTAATGAATTAAAGGAATGACAGGAAATTTCGTAATTATGATATGTTTTTGAGGTGTGAATATAAATATTTTATTATACATCATTAAATTCATCTAATTCATTATCTATACTAATATTATAAAGAGGAAAGATTTGTATTCTTCTTTGTATTATAAACTCTTGTAGCGATTCCAAATTTTTTTCACGATTAGAATGCTACATTAACCGTAAGGAACATAGGCTATATAACATTTTTTTTATTGAATAGGGGTCAAACGAGCTGGCTATTACCTAATGGTAAGTGACACCCACAACGCCAGAGGAATCGCAGGTGCGTTGCCTATGCTCAAGTGCAACTGCCCGAACACACCTAATGGTATTTGGCAGCAATGAAATTTATGAGAATGATTAAATAAATTTTAAGTATCACGCGAACACAGTACAGCTAGTATAATACGCTACGAAACAACGGATGCATGTGCAGTGTAAAAACTATAGTTACGCAGCCGCTGCGAACTTATTGGCTGTGTTAAACCAATCATCCGGGCACAACCGGTAGCATATGTGCTATGGATAACCGTGTACACTATAGAAAGAGTCGTGACGGAAAAATCTTACACGTTGTTCGCCTAGCCTCTATCCGCCAAGTCTGTACCGTGCGATGAGAAAAAAAATGTCAGAGTGTCTTTAACAATCTGTATAAGTTCGACAATGACCTATCACAAACGATTAAGATCCATCCAAAAACCCACTATATATCTTTATCGCAGATGTGTATTCGGACTCCAGCATCAGACAATAATAACGCACGTCGCCTTAACTCACGACGCCATTTATTTCGCAACGAAGTACGGCGAAGCGTTCATTGGTACGGTGTCGCGCAAGGCCACGCCCACTACGCCGCAGCAGCCAATCAGAAACGAGAGAGAGAGTGAGACGAAGAGTGCCTTAGTGAAGTTTCTAGAAAAGGACGACTGCACCAACGTGAAGATTACCAGAATACCGAATATTTATAGAGCGGTGTCTCTCGCTGTGGACAGTGAAGGGCTTAATTTTGCTTGTCTGCAGGTAAATCACTCTTTCTTTACGGTTTAAATTTTATATAGCAACACTTAAGGTACTACGCAATTTATGCCGTTAATATAATCACCAACACCTAGAAACAAAAAATATTTTTTGTAGTAAAAACTTTTATATGAAGGTTTGTATAGGGAGTAAATTCATGTAAGTCATCATCGACATAGTTACGTGACGTTGTGACGTGCTGTTTCTATTACTATACACTTATCATGCTGTAAACAGTTTTAATTTTAACATCAAACATAATTTTTGAGGCCCAAAAATAACAACTGTTTGTTTTTAGTTTTAAGTTTTCATTTCTGTCGGCAGTCCTCATGATTGCTTTGAAATATTTTTTTAATACTTTATAGTTGCAACGTTTTGATCACAACCTCACCCAATGCTAACTGAAGATGTGGTCCAAGATGGTGGACACGCTAAGATTACTAGAACGATTGGCTCTCAAGTGTAACTGCCGGAACTCACCTATAGGTCTAATTTAAACGGATTTTATCGCGGTTATTTACTAAATTTTGATCCCGACGTTTCGAAAGCTTTTCAGCCTTCGTTTTCGAAACGTCGGGGTCAAAATTTAATAAATAACCGCGATAAAATCCGTTTAAATTAGTTTTATTTCAATGAATAATATTCGCGTAAACCTAAGAAATCATCACCTATAGGTGTTAGTCGGCAGATTTTCAACTTGAGAGTAGTGACAATTGTCCCTGGTTTCTGGCAACACGGGAGTTTGAAGTGTCACCGTGGTGTGTTTTATTGGTTAGTGTTGGGTGATTGGCATTCGATGGCCCACCTTATGCCCCACACTCTTTTGACCTAAACCCGGATATTGCTTTTGGGCGTTACGATGAGGAAGTCTGTAAAAACTAGGATTTTAAATATCTCTAAAATATATTTACCGAAAGCTCAGGACCATTGACGTGATTCGAACTCAGGACCATTGACGCAGCGTCCGTACACACTACCAACTTCAAACGCTTCAAATCTACGACAATAACTAAACAGTAAAATATATATATATATATTTATATATATATATATGTATATATATATATATATATATATATATATATATATGTATATACCGTAACTGTAGGTTGCATAATGAAATACATTGATATTTGTAGATAAAACCGACATGCGGTCTCAGGTCGTTGCCGGAACTGTCGCCGTCGAGCCTCTCCAAACATATGGAATCTTTACGTGAAACTGCTGCTGAAGAAGATATTCTCCATGACGTCATATTTAAGGTAAGGCTCAAGGGATTTTTTTTATATTTAATAATATTACAGTTACCGATTACATTGAGTGAGTTATATTGTACTAACTTTTACCCGCGGCTCCACTCACGTTAATATTGATTATACAAAGTTCATCCCTCTCTTTATCCACTTCTTATAAGTTATTCGCAAGAAAAAGCAAGTTATCAACGCCTTTAGGGTTCCATATATCTCTATACCAAAATTCATCATAATAGATTTAGCTGTTTATACGTGAAAGCGTAACACACAAACTAACACCAATAGTAGCAAAGCTGTATTGAAATAAGTTACAAAAACGGGCAAAACTGATTAAATCATTTTAAGTTCCACGCGAACGAGATCGCGGACACGGCTAGTAAAATTTAACCCTTAAATGGACAATGTTGTTTTTAAACAACATACTAAACATCACAGATAAAATTATCTTTATTTTATTTTTTTGTTAATTTTGACAACTAGTTCTTATTTCTGAACGAATTTTGTACTTTTTTTAATGTTGGCACTATCCAATATTTTTATGCATTAAAAATAAATGAATGTCAAATGTCACTTTGAAGAAAACTTTTCTAGTGGCGCGAAACTAAGTTTTGAAGCTGTGTTCGGACTTTGATAAAATATAATGTAAGTATATAACATATTTTTATTTGCTTGATTATATCTTCAATTACATGTTCATGTTGTAAAACATTGAAAATTACTTGATGCTACTGTCGAATTACGCGAAATCTGGTATGTTGTAGGAAAACTACAATGCGCATTGCCTGCTAAATAAATGCATGTTTGGTGAAGGGTTTTTATTTTGCTTTTCAGCATGCCGCGATTACTAGAAAGCGAAATTACAAAGTATTTAGAAACTCTTGAAGATTCAGAAGATGGCTTAGACGGCTCGGACTCCGAAGTAGAGGATGAAGGTCACTATTATCAAACAGCTCGAGATGTTCTTCGGGACCTTGAAAATAGTGATGAAGGTGAGAATGCCCAGTCTGATGAAGTGGATGCTGATCCTCCTCTCGTAATTGACAACGATCAAAATATACCAGACCCTCCTATTTTGGAAGCCGGAGAAGCAGTACCCCAGAGTAGATCACAAGGGATTTCTAAGCGACCTCTGGTTTGGCGAAAACGGAATCTTATTACTGCTGAAGACAGCCTTATTTTTAGGGGAGAAACTCAGATAACGGAAGCATTGATGTCTTGTAACACGCCGTATGATTTTTTTTCATTTTATTTTACATCAGATCTAAAAAAGCAAATTGTAGAACAAAGTAACTTATACGCGGCCCAGAAACAAATATCCAATCCTGAAATTATAAATGAAAATATCCTAAATAAATTCCTAGGCATTCTGATTTACACCTCAGTCATAAAATTTCCAAACACCAGGGCTTACTGGAGTGATAAATTTGGTTATGATCACATAAAAAATACGATGCCGTTAAAAAAATTTGAAAAAATAAGATCCACTCTCCATTTTGCCGACAATACGCTATGCTTACCCAAAGATCATCCAGACTATGACAGGCTATTCAAAATAAGACCTCTTGAGGAAATGCTCAACTGCCAGTTTGGAAAGGTTCCCTTAGACCAAAGGCTTTCCATAGACGAGCAGATGTGTGCAACCAAAATGAGCCATTACATAAAACAATACATGCCCAATAAACCCCACAAGTGGGGGTTCAAATTATATCTCATCTGCAGTCTACAAGGATATGCTCATAGATTTGAGGTTTACAGTGGAGGGGGCTCCAAAAATAACATCTTACCTGGTGAGCCAGATTTGGGAGAGTCTGGAAATACAGTCGTCAGGTTAGCTAGAATGGTACCACGCAATGTGAATCACATTATATACTTCGACAACTTCTATACTTCTGTGCCTCTCGTCACCTATTTAGCTAAGGAAGGAATTTTCTCACTGGGAACAGTAAGAGTAAACCGATTGAGAAACTGCAAATTGCCTGACAAAAACACTATAATGAAAAAGAACGTACCCAGAGGATTCTATGAGGAAAACGTGGCGACTGTGGATGATATTGACGTAAGTGCTGTTGTGTGGAAAGATAACAAGCCCGTTAACCTTCTTTCCACTTACGTAGGAGCAGAACCAGCAACCACAGTCATGCGCTTTGATAAATCGAAGAAAGAGAGAGTTGCTATTCCATGCCCCAAAGTCATCAAGGAGTACAATGCTCACATGGGGGGCGTGGACTTATTAGATTCATTTATAGGTCGTTATCACATCACAATGAAGAGCCGCAAGTGGACCATGCGCTTATTTTATCATTTCCTGGACCTCGCAGTTATAAATTCATGGGTTATGTTCAAGAAGGTAAATAATATAAAAGGAAATGATCAACTTCTCAATTTGGGTACATTTAGACTAGAACTTGCCGAAACCCTCTGCAAATTGGGTCTACCTGCAAATGGCGCTAAACGTGGTCGACCTAGTGGGAGCACAATACAAAGAGAACTTGTAATGAAGAAGTTCCGAGGACCAGCTCAAGCAATTCCTTTGAAAGACGTCAGATTGGATCAGACATGTCATTGGGCAGTTTGGCTGGATAAGCAGCAGAGGTGCAAATTCCCGAAATGTTCAGGATTTACGTTCAAAATGTGCCAAAAATGTCGTGTATCTTTATGTGATACGAAAAAAAGCAATTGTTTTTATAAATATCATAATTTAGAATAAATAAACACATTTCAAAAACAATATCCACTCTTATTTTACCCATACTTGCAAAATGTCATTGAATGCGCAATGTAGTTTATAAACAACACTCACATTATTGCAAAAAAAAAATAGTAAATTCATGTCTAGATTTTTTTACTCATTTTTCCTAGACAGTAATACATGTCTATTACACAAATATATTTTTTTAAAACGTAAAAAAAAATCGTCCATTTAAGGGTTAAAGAAAACATACATATATATATTTTTTTGTTTATATACAGGTTGGTGCAAAACATTACCCCGCACATATGTATATAATCGCTGCGAGCAGCGAACATCTGTATAAATTGTATCAAGAGAAAGTGATCACCCCGGACGAGAAGCCAATAATTTCTTTAGACAACGTCCACCCGGAGGTTTTCGATAGAATATTGAAATATATGTACACGGGAACATGCGATGTCGCAGAACTGGGTTCTTGTTCCCTGAAGATAAGGAGGGAAGATCTCGGGGGAACGGTCAAGAAAGAGACAGCAAATATCGATCTTGACTTAGAATTAATTGGTAAGTGTGTGTAATAACTTTAAGTACGTTTATGTAATTTTTGAAGTATTTGACTACTAAAAGTTCTAATTAACATTTCTCTTGTATATACGAAAATATGAAATTTACCTAAATTTATCAAAATCTATCTAATAGTTTTAGAGTGATGCGCGTGCAATAGCATAAATGGATCATCGAACAAAAATACATAAATATATGTTTATATTTATGAATTACGATGATAAAAAAGTATACCCAAATTATGACTTTAAAAAACTATTTCATTTACAGGTCTAGCTCTGTTACAGTATTATTATGTATACAAAAGATAGTACTAGAGATAAATAAAGTATTATTTAGTAAATACTAGCTGTCACATGCCCACTACGTTAAGCGTCAATGCTCCCAAGCGGCTTCATTTTTTCCTGACATTTTTAAAAAATATTGTCATATTCCAACTAGTTTACATAAAGCCTTAACGAATTATACATCTAAAGCTTCCTTATGAATCACTCTGCTTATTAGTGAAAACTGAATGAAAGTCCGTGTAGTGGTTTTTGAATTAATCGTCAACAGAAAAACGCAACGGAGGACTTTACTAATAATATGTAGTGATTTTTATTGTTGTTGTAAATTTTATTATAATTTAAAATTGAATTATAATGAGCTATGAATCTTTATAAGGCTGGAATACACTTAAACCCTTTGAATAGGGAAAAAAATCACACTTACGCTCAAACAGTTTCACAACTCACATCTTATAAAATATCGACAAAAAGGCGTTTAAAATTTATATGTTTCTATGTTTTACTTTTCGGGATCTTAGTTTAATTTGGTTATCGTTAAAATGGTTGTCAGCAACGTAAAAGTTTACTTGCAGCTAAAAAATGACGTTTTAGCAATCTAATAGTAAAAAAGCTTTTGCAATTTTTTTGCATTGTGACACTATTTCCTTTGCGTTGTGCGATTTGCTTTATTAATAGTATTTGGTTGAGTGGATATTATCGTACAATAAACATGTGTCTATATTTATAGAGAATCCGTCGGAAATATCCGCTTTCGAAGTGTATAAACATCAGGAAAAAAATAAGAAGGGTAGAAACCGTCGCAGTACTGAGACTCCGCCCCGCGTACACGTATACTGCGACCCCGTTAAACTGGTGCAGGCCACCGCTAAACGTCTGCAGATCATGACGTTGCACAAACTACTCGATAAGTTCTAGTAATGATCGTTTTTATTTAATTTTCTACATTTTTACACTTTTTATGATAGTTCGGCACAGTGACGACACTGTACCTGATGTTAATCACAGTACTGATAGCGGTGACGGCTTAGTTGGTAGTGTGTACGGATGACGCGCTAATGGAGGCGAGTCGAATCCATCTGTAATGAGCTTGAGCTTTCGGTGAAGGAAAATATCGTGACGAAATCATAGCAATGATGGTAGCGTTTTTTCTAATGTCTGCCTGGCTAGCCACCACTGTAAAGTTTAAAATCTGCCGCCAAATACATTTCAGTCAGTTAATATGAGGTGAAATTGTGGTCATAGCGCTAAGCCTATGAAACTATAAAAAACAATTACTATTCTAAAACAGTGGCGACCATTGATGGAACGACAATTCATTGCCATTTGGCCTGCGTTGAAGGCCTTTCATGTTTCGCTTGAAGAATCCGATGTTTTAGGATGAAGGGAATACACAAGTATAGTATAGTGTAGTTCTGTTGTGGAAAGGATTCTCTATAGTTCTTCTTTTTCTAATTATTCATAACGTCTGCATCTTACACAATGCGGACAGCTCGTCTATGTAACCTGTCTAGGGTATCAAGATGTTTAGCAAGTTTATCCCTTGGCTGTATTTGTGCCTTGTAGACGTTGACATTGGCAGATACAATAATAAAAAAGACCATAACATTATTTAATCTATATATTTTACAAATAAAACAAAATAAGACCGCCCAATACGTATAGCTTTCTGATGATAATTATATTAAACCCAGAATTTACATTTAGATTCAACTTTCCTTCATCAGGCTGAATATAAATTATCATCCTTCAAAAATAATAGTACATTTTGAGTTTTCTAGTTACAGAGATGGCACAGTATATTTAAAAGACAGTGCGACATTTACAAAGAATTCTCCCATGCACTGGAACAGGGATACGTATCCGGAGTTAGTCGATACTAATGTTTGCTCGAAGGACGGAATTCTGATTCCGGCTCATAAATGTGTATTGGCTGCTCGATTGGAGTATTTCAATGGGATGTTCATGCACTCTTGGACTGAGGTTAGTTAATAAAAACATGATAATTTTAGTACAGATAAATGTGATTGCTAATATTTTAATAAACATATGAGGCGATGATAGCTCACTGATAACGTGTATGATCGCCGTGTCAAAGGTCGTGACTTCGAATCTCTGCAATGAGTTGAATTTAGAACCATACTATAGGATTTTTCTTATACCGTCCTAACTAGCAACCACACTCAAGTTGAAAGTCTACGGCTAAATACTTATAGGTATGTTCCAGCAGTTGCACTTAAAAGCCAGTTACAGTATCCTACCACTATCTTGGTTTATATCGTCACTAAACATCAGGTGAAATTGTAGCCATAACTTATAAACAATTAAAAACAAGAATCCCCTGGAATTCAACATATTGATAGAAATTGAAAAAAAAAATCTCATTTTCACATACATATTGATAGTCTACCAACATTCTCTGTCACTATTACTCTTTAAATAGATGACGATGTATTGTTACATAAATAAGTTTTCTTTTCCAGGTTATATTGTCCATAATTTAAGGAATTGAAAAACATATTTTTGCTGTAAAAACGAATTAAAAGTTGTAATCAAAGTATTGGAAACGTAAAACACGGGGCGAATGTGTATAGTTATGGATTGCGTGTTGTATCTCATGTTTTTGTTTACAATCTTTTATTATTTACGTTTTACTCGTTTATAAAAACATTATACTTTAAGTTTTTTTTATTATTATTATTATTTTCTGCTTTTTAGGATAATATGAATAAAATTTTGATATATGTATTCTGATCACTTGTAACTTATATTTGAACTATATAGCTGATCGAGAAGTTACTTATAAAACTATTATAATTTTTTTATCGAAAAAATAAACAAGTCTATTTTTTACACGTTTTCATGTATTGACATCCACTTCTTTAGCTATAGTCCAAATTTCAAGTATCTGACTCATTGGGGGGTTAATTTAAAATCAGTTACAAAAATCCACCGAGACAGATGAAAGCGAGTTATGAACAACATTGTAATAATAATACATTCTGATTGTTACAGAGTAAATTGTTGTCAAAAGTATCGCTTCCAATCAATCACGGAATACTTTTACCTGTCATTAACTTCTTGTACACTGACTCATGCCCCGAAATACAAAACTCCGACAGTATCGATTTCATATGCAATTTACTTATTGTCGCCGATCAACTATTCATAACACGCCTCAGGGAGATGTGCGAGATCGCCCTAGCGAATATGATCACATTGAAGAACTGTACGGAACTGTGCCAATTCGCACACACTTACAATGCCTCACAGCTAAAGCAATGCTGCATGGAATTCATCTGCCTCAATTTGTATAGTGTGCTTGAAAACAGATATCTGGACCACATAGACGAATCGCTACTGGAACATATCACCAATTATTATTGCAAATTCAACACTATAATGTCCTCTAGAGTGATCACGCCATTTTACAATGCTCCCAGTGACGATACCATCAATGAGTTCTCTAACAACTATCCTGTAGATTTGAATGTAACAGATGATGATATCAAGAGAGACGATGCAGTATTAGACTCGGCTAAGAAAAAGAATAAACAGTCTAGGAAGATAGAATATACTGAAAGCGAGAAAGAGAGGATGAGATACGAATCTGTTAGTTCGGTGACGTCATTGGATTTATCGAATGAAACGGGAGATATAACATTATCGCTACGTACTATATCTAAAGATGAAAAAGGTGCCCGTGACAAGCAAGAGAAATGGATTGAAGTGCCATCGGCACAACACAAGCAAGCGAAAATTGTACAAGCACGATTGAAAGCGATAACTATTGCTAAGGAAATTCTTAATGAAAGCCCTATTGAGTCGTTTACAAAACTCAATAGAAGCAGCTCGTTTGGTACTATGAATGCGGAAGCAACAACATCTCGCATGTCAGTCTCACCTAAAGAATCTCCTATAGCCGAAGCAGCCTGGAGTCCACCTAGTGGTAACTTCATTGTTAGCCACATTGGGCCGAAACTGTCCCAGAAACAAAGGAAAAAATTGGCGATGCAGGGAAATGAACAAACAACAAGCTTGGAAGATTACGTATCTAATAAATTAAACATAAATAGTCCACCGGAGAAACCAAAAAATCCATGGAAAATATGTGAAGTGCCTACTACTAGTGATAACCCGCATATCTCGAAGACGGTAGAATTTAATAAGATATTGACTGACCAAAAGAAACAGAAGGAAGACTTTTCGAGGATCATGACCAAACCATTGTTATTAACACAGGTACTGCAGCAAAAAATAATTGTAATTTCTGATAGATGATAAGCAGAAAATGTTTACGTTAATGAAATTAATTAGTCAATTATTATGTTTTATTTTTCTATTGCATATTTCTAACAGATGGAACATGTCTATGTTTTTATAAGTGTTTGATTGTTTTTTTTTTAATGTAATGGTTTACCTGTTGAATATTTAAATTAAAAATCTAAAACTATATTAGTTTAAAATAATCAATGTTATTTCTTACGATTTCAGTTAGAGGATAGAGCAATAGAACAGCTAGAAAAGTTCTACAATGCAAGTGAAATTGATGATGAGTGGATTACAGTCAGACGCATCGAGCTTCAAGTGTCCTCACCGCAATGGATTCACACTGCCCCAAAGTGATATTATGTGTGCTATTTTATACATTTATATATTATAGTTTATACTAAATAAAATTAAGATATTTTCGAATACATGAATACTATTGAAAAATCTTATTTTCATTTGATTCTCATATGCTAACTGGATCTATAGAAAAATGAATATATCTTGAAGTAATCAGATATATATAAACATTTATTCAATGTATTAATAAAATTAAGAATAGTTCTACATTCTTCACATACGGTATTTAAGAATAAATAAACCAATTACTAAATGAATATAAATCAACAAAAACTAATTGTTGTAAATAAGCAGTGTTGGCAGATGTACAATAATTTTTGTACATGAATCATAATTTCCTGCTTTTCATGCCACTAAATACGATTAGGTGTTTTTGACAGTTGCACTTGAGAACCAGTTCATCCACAGATTTAGCGTGTCTACCAGCCTGGGCTGTATTATCACTTAAGATCAGGTGAGATTATGGCCATAACACTAAACCTTAACTATAAAAAAAGATCTATTCAATATTCAATCCTAAAAGTATGATCTTCTTTTGGACAGCATCAGCTAATAACAACTATACATTTTTAGACATACATTAATATGATTGGAACACACTGATCAATGTTTACATAGAATTTTTACAAACTACATTTCCAATGTTTAAAAATAAATATTAAATATAATTTATAAAGTAAAATAATTTTAGAGCCCCAGTACAATCATATTTTTTCACACATTTCCCAACACTGTAACTAAGGTACATACTTGAAATAATTAAAGATTCTATTTTTAATGTAACTGGTCAGATAACCCAATTTGGTTTTATTATATAACTGAAGTAAGTCAGTAGATTATGTGTCAACTAAATTAATGTCAAAACATATTTTGTTTTCCCATGAATAAATTGCTGAAAAAACCCCATTTGTATCAGTTTTTTTTATAAAAAAATGTCCATAGTACAACAGGGAATAATTATTTAAAAATTAGACAGATACTCAGGTAATATTACTTGTAGTGTGAAACAGTTTCTGATTATCTAGTTATAAGGGGGAATGCTGGTTATGGTGTCTTATTGATGGGTATTTAATGATGTCTCTCGTCCATGAGCCCCACAGAGAGTATTATGAGAGGATATACCTAAATGTATTATTTAACTAATATATTTACCACTTTTAAATTGAACATTTGTAGCTAAATACATATCGGTGTGCTCAAACAATTACAATTGAGGCAGTCTCTCCACTAGGCTTACCAAGTCCACTATCTTGGACCACATAGTTACCACCCAATGAGATCGTGGACAAAACTAAATTTATAATATATGAATATATATGTTCTGGTAGTCTTAATTTTGTTGACACAAGAGTTATAGGCTCTAAGAGTCTACAAAAACAATCCAATTACCTGACAATGGCAGTAAGTAACCAGGGACATATTGTAACATTGATAGAAATTGTACAATTGAAAATCTGCAAATAAAAAGTTGATGCTACTTCTGCAGTCAAATCTTGCCCTGGTCATAAAAATGTTTTATTATCACATAAATTTTAATTAAATTGCATGTATAGTTGTCATTATTTTTATTTAATTTTAAAACTGTAGAAACGCATAGGCTGGTTAAACAGTTAAATTACAACAGAAAATATTGATTTTCTTGTCAGACCACAAAGTCATCTATGATCAGGAGTTACCAATAACGAAACACATTAATATTTAAATATTATATAATTTAATAAAACTACATATTCACAATTATTACATTACACTAACACATAGTACTAAACGGGCATTATTTTTGTGGAGGGAAATTTTTCAATAATTGATTCATTTGTCTATGCGTTAAATTTTTCTCTCCAGGGACCAGTATACCTTTCTTTCCTTGTTCTCTTTGAGTTGACATCCTTTCGGAATAGTTTTTATAACAGCCTTTAAATTCTGCTACTTCTTTTAAGCATTGCTGTTGATCGAACTCATATTTCTTGAAACACGCAAACATTATACCTAATTCTTGCATACAGGCTGCTTCTTTCTGCTTGTCTCCTTTTCCGGACACAGTCTTCTTCAATTCAAGAGGTAATAACATTTTGAAGGGAACCGGTTCTCTTTGCGGTCGTCTAGCATTGCTGCCGGAGGGTGGTGCACGAAGAAGTGGATATAATCTCATTGTAATAAGTTATATGTATATATTACCTTTTATTTCAGAATATACCACTGTTGCACTGTACATAAATATTAGGTTATAAAAAAAACCTGAAATAACAATCGTTCCAGGTTCTAAACCCTGACACGAACTTGTATTCCTGGTATCAGCTAAGAAAAGGACAACAGCTATAACAATGACGTGTGCCAAAAAGAGATGTAATACTGTACCAGATAAATAAGGCAAATTAGAAGTATGACAGTAAAATGTCAAATTGACAGTTTCAATTTTTATTTATTTATTCTATCATTCCCTCCCACGAAAGTCAGAGGCTTTTGTATTACAAATGAATTAAAAAAACTAACATTTATTAATTATTACAGAGAAATAATTAAAAATAATTAAGTAAGTAACATGATAGTAAATGCAAAACAAAATAATTTAAAATAAGTAAAATATAAAAGTAGAGTATGTAGTAGCATCGCAGTAAATTAGAATAATTATTTACAATTTAAAATTTATCAACGATATTATTACAAAATTTTAAAATATTTCACGCGTCTACTTGTTACAAATTACCGTATATAGTCTTTCGTCAAATGATACTGTTTCTGTAATTCTTATATTGAAGAATAAAGCACAGTCTACAAGAACGTGTGTAAGTTTTTGTATGGATTCATTATCAAATACACAATAACTATCATTTTTTATTTTAAATCTATTTACTTAAATAATCAGTAAAAACACCGTGGTCTGTAAGAGTTTATAGTATTGTGGAACATAGGTAAAAAAATTTGATAATTTTATCTGCATTTATATCATTAGGGAAAAATACTTTGGTTGTTACTGCTTTTTTTTAAAGAAGATATCGTTCTGTCCAATTTAATAAAATTAATTTATGCTCATTATAAGGGTAATAGAAATCTTCATACTCGTAGTTAAAAAACGTATCCCTACAACAATACTTCATACCATCGCTTATTGACAATTTTTGATTTGGCTTATTATAGGGAAAAAAACAACGGAGATCATACAACAGAAGGTAAAACTTCATCATGGAGAGGTTAATAATACAAAATACAACTGTAATGTTTGAATAAACGTATTGTAACGTGACATATGGTGATAACGTCGATACAGAATGCGTGATGCTCACTTATCGAACGCTTGTTGACTATATCTCTCTCGTCGTCTCTCTTAGTCGACGCGATTCGACTTTAGAAGAACATACGTCACATAACCAAGTATTTCAGTTCAGTCCCCAAAATATACAACGCAAAAAATAGCTTTCACTTACAAAAAATAGTATACATTTAAATGTTTTTACATGAAAACTTTGTTCTTCATAAAGAATATATGTGAACCATTCACACGCAGTAAACAGTATTGTAATAGTAAAATGCTTATTAACAGCAGAAAAATATTAACAGCTACACTTCTACTTAAAGTTAGTTATCTTAACAAGAATGTTTATATTATGGTGGTAATATTAACTAACCAATATCCCACTACTAGGCAAAGTAGGGATGGCGCCTGATATTGATTGATCAAAGAGCCGATATTTATGGTAAAAATATGTTTTTTAATTGAATCACAACGCTAAGTCGATCCAGTGAATCGATATTTCACCTTTAAAATGGTTCGATTCTTGTCTAGTTTCATAAAACATTATTTACGGGAGTTTTTGGCAGGATCATGATCTGTCATGTTGTGATTTTTATTTTTATCCATATAGTTAGTTATTTAGCCATATATTGTGAAATATAGGCAATAATTTACGTGATGTTGTGTAGCTGAAGAACATAAGTGAAGTGAATTATAAATAATCAATCCGAACTAGATATTAATTGCCACAAAAACTCCCAAGAAATCTTCAGCAAGAGAGTCGCCATCTTGTTGAAGATAATTTCGTCTATCCAAAATGTCCAAATATTATCACTCGAAAATGGCTGTAATAGGCTCTAAAGAAGACTGAGTTGACAAATAAAAAAAAAAATTGATTAAGAACATTATTTACAATTGTTTAAATATTTACCCAAAAATATATAAAAATGGTAATTTTTCACGTATATATAATGATAAAATCGATTATTATTGTGTTCTTTTCTATGATTGGTTTTATGTTGCAAATATAAGTACGATAAACGAATTGAAAAAAAAGGTTTTTAATTCATTAATCTTTTGGATCTCCATTTTTTAGTGATTACATTTTTTTATTTCGATTCGAATCGATCTATTTCAGAAATAATCACCATCGCTAAGGCAAAGCCTTTTCCATCCAGTTAACAATATTACTTGAATTTCTCAGTTTTGTTCATTTACAAAAAATATTTTAAACAAAATATGATTATTTTTTAACTTTTATGGCGTTATCTTCTTGAGTTTATGTATAAGAAAGGCTCCACGACAATTATACGCGGCTCTACAACAATTATTTAAACATTTTTTTTCATTCTTCATTTTCAAAATTTTGTTAGTTGACAATCGTTTAACTTGTTGAAAAATCAACTTTAAGTAAAATTTCCAACGGGAATAATTTTTTTGGAGTAATTAGAATACACTGTAATTTTTTCAAATAAAAAAACAATACCTTAATAAAATTAATCAATGTGTCCTACTCGTTTTTGACGCCGCGCTTGCAATACTAAAAAAGTTGCGTGGAGACCCATTTTCGGCGTTAAATTAAAATTATAAATAATAAAAAGAGTTCCGGAAGTTTGAAGTTTTATATTCAAAATTTCCTCCTCTTTGAGAATCTGTTTGATTTTTGAAATTTCTTACATATTCTATATAAATATATATACATAAAATCTATGAAATATTAGCGAAAAAGAAATGCCTTTTTTTCATCTTTATTTGTTTATAACTTTTACAATTTTTTATATGCTAATACACGCCTTTTTAGGCGTCATTCCGGACCCAATGAGGTACCACACATTATTTTAAGAGCAGTATCTCTATTTTAGACCATTTTCAACTTGTCGACTAGACTATACAGCATTGCGGCAAAATATACGATTCCACTGATTTCACCAGATGATTAAAAAAGTACTATGATAACATAGATACTTCAAACTCTTGAATTGCTACCGCTATTTAACTTCCCGCTCAGTCATTAATATTGCTTGTTATTAATTTAAAATACATATATACCTACACTTTAATTTAAAAAAAAAATTAAGACAGACTCGACCATACGGATATTAGTTTATACAGCCATTACGGATATTTTGAAGCGATGATAGCTTAGTTGGTAGTATGTACGGACGCCGCGTCAAGGGACGTGAGGTTGAATCCACCTACAATGAGCTTGAGTTTTTGGTGAAAGATAAACATCGTGATGAAAACCATAGTATGGTGGTAATGCTTTTTTTAATGCCCGCCTGGCTAACTACCACCTTTAAGTTGAAAATCTGCCACCAAATACCTATAGGTTGCACTTGAAAACCCGTCCCTCCAGTAGGCTTAGTGTATCCACCATCTTGAGCCACATCGTTATTTAACATTAGGTGAGATTGTGGCCATAACGCTGAATCTTAACTAAATACATATATATTTCAACTTACCGAGGTTCTATTTAATATATATATATATATATATATATATATATATATATATATATATATATATATATATATATATATATATTAAATAGAACCTCGATAAGTTGAAAACCTCCAAACCACGAAAAAAATTTGTTCCCTGGCCTTAAAAGAACAAACACTACAACTCGAATCTTTCGGCGTCTCCCTTGATGTTCGACTTATAGAGGTTACTGGTTATAGAGGAATATATTGAATACTGGTACTATATGAATGGACCATTCTATTATCACTATATAATACCTATAATATTTCACAACAAACATTATTTTTGAATAACAGTAACGCACACATTTTCCTGTTTTAATAATCATGGTTAAATGTATGTTTATACACACATCAAGTTGAGTACAAACTCAACATACACAATAAAATCTTAACATCAATAAAAAGTATTTAATCATTTTTGCCCCATTGTAACTTTTTCAATATAGCTTTGCTCGTGTTGGTTGTAGTGTATAAATTAGGTTTATACCTTCCGCAATAATTGCTCTATGAAATATAAAAATAATTATTGAAATCCGACAGGTTGTTCCTAAGATTAGCGCGTTCATATAAACAAAGAAACTTTTCCGCTTTGTAATCTTAATATAGATTTTTGCTATCGCATAGACAGATTACAACTTCACACCCTAATCAAAATGTAAAAAAACCAGAAAAAAACCTTTTACTCATTAATATATCAGTCTATGTGTCATTTATTAGTACAATAAAGAATTACATAAATTATCATATAATACAAAGTACGTGGATAGGTACGTAGGTATATTCGCAAATTTTGTCACGTATTTTCCAATAACTAAATATTCAGTGGTGAATCAGAGTTAGTTAATTTTCATCACATTCTAAAAACTTGTAAAACTTTTGTGTTATACGTATAATAAGATGTACTATGTGTATTAAAATTCATATCGTTTATATAATGATTTCTTATGTTTACGCGAATATTATTCATCGAAATAAAACTAATTTGAACGCATTTTACTAATTTCAACGGCTATGTACTGAAGTGTCCTTCAATTAAAACTTACTGCAAGCCACCCAAGAAGATTAGTCAATTTTTACCACCTGTCAAGTGTCATATACCTCTACATGAACAGGGCGTAAACAAAATCGAATGTGACTATGGCCTCTCCTATATCGGCCAAACTAAAAGAAATATAGGGACCCGGGTAAAAGAACATATAGCTGACGTTAAACACCGACGCTCTACGAAGTCTGCAGTTGCTGAACATTCAGAAGAAGGCTCCAAACATTATCTTATATTCGACAAGCCACAAATCCTTGCCAAAGAACACTGATTCCTACCTAGGATGATTCGTGAGGCTATTGAAATTAAAAAACATCCAAATTTCAATAGAGAAGATGGTTGGAAGCTAGCACAAGCCTGGGATCCAATTATACATTAAATTAAATCGGAGCCCAAAAGTCCAATTGCCAGACCTCAAGACACTGTGAGCTCTATCTGTGTAGATCGGAACTCTGTGAATAACAAAAAATAAATTGAAGGTAGACACAGTAACATGAACTTTTCTGAACCACCAACACCTCAGTCCGCCCCGTGACCACGAAGGCTGAAAAGCTTTCGAAACGTCGGGATCAAAATTAATAAATAACCGCGACAAAAACCGTTTAACTTAGTTTTATTTCGACATATTGTTTATAGTATATTCGTAAATATTTTATTTGTTTTTCATAAATCTTAGAGACCCGCAAAAATTCAAGTTCACAATATTTTAGTATAACTTGTTACACTATAATTACAAGTAAGGGTAGGATAAGATAAAAATAAATCGCAGTATACCTTATTTTAAACTTATATAATATCACGTAGTTAAATTAAAATATATGTAAGTCATATATAGGACATGCTATAATACGTCACAGGAAGAAACTAGCCCACCTGGAATCTGCCTCTGCTAGAAATACTAATGCTTATTAAAACATTCATCGAGTTTTTGATGGGATCTTGATTTGTCATGTTATGATTTTTGTTTTTATTGATTTACTTAGTTGTTTAGGCCTACGATAACCGATAACGATAAAAAAAACATTCATCCAATGTTCCAGGAACAGGGCTGGCATTGGCATCAGGACTTACGCATTTCTTTCAGTCGCCTGAGGAATTATGTCTTACATCCTAGTTAAATACATTTATTTCACCAAAACTGAGATACAGAATTGACCTAGTACAGGCGCTATGATGCATAAATTTATAGCAATATTAAGTTTTAAGATATTTTTTTGTATTTGTATTATATTTTTTCTGTTTAATAATGTTATTATTATTATTATCGCCAGAATTACCTACCATTACTATGAATATTTATAATAAGTGTAAAGTGTAAGGAAATAACTGTTATCAACTAGGGTGTAAGACATAATTCATCAGGCGATGGGAAGAAATGTGAAAGTCCTGGTCCCAATGTCAGCCCAGTACCTGGAACATTAAATGAATGTTTTAATAAGTATAAATATTTCTAGCAGAAGAGGATTTTCAGGTAGGCTAAGTAGTGGCATATTTTCGGCGTCACTGGAAACAGAGTATTGGTTTTGCATTTTTACAAACATACTACATTTTAGAAGTACGCTGTTAGCCTTAAAGGCTTTGACAACAGCTTCACCGAACTTTTTGGGGCGAGTGCTGAGGGCTTTCAGCTCCGAGGCAGCGAGCGTAAGGATGCCAGGATGGCCGAACCTCGACTTGGGCTACTGCCGGAAAGTGAACAAGGATTCGCGATCCTAACTAACCAACTTCTAATTTAGTCTTTACTAATTTAGTGATCTTAGCACAACCTTATCGGGCAAACCGCGCAAGGGCTGCGGGATTATTCCTTATAGAACCGTGCACTTAACGTGTGGGTGTGCACGGATGGTATGCGGTGTGATGATGTACTTTTAGTGAAGTAAAGTGTCACTGTATCGCGCGAGCAGAGTCACTCGAGGGCTCCTATCTGGAGGGTCAAATCAAATGATTTTGTAAGAGATGCAGAACAGGCGGAGATTTCATTCAGACTATAGACAACGCATTTGTAAATTCACCACTGATTTCTAAACGTATTCAAATACTCCTTTGTAGCACTCAGACTATAGAGTATTCATTAAAGAATCTACTTAAATTATAAAAGATTGTAAAGCATATGTATTCGCATACCGCAAACCATACCAACCATGGTATGGTTTTCTCACGATGTTTACCTTCACTGAAAGCCCAAGCTCATAGTAGTTTCGAACTCTAGTCACATGACACGGCGTTCCTACACACTACCACTGAGCTATCATCGCGTCCACTTTGCATTACTATTTAAATATAATAATAATAATATAAAAATATTAATAATTTAAAATAAAGACGTCATTATTTTCACTCACACCAAGCTCATAAAAACCCATCAGCAATGATGGATCAATACTGAATTTTACTTGGGATAATGATATTAACACTCGCAAGTAAATGGAATGGTCGTGGGTTTGAGTATGGACGCTAAGTGGAATGTAGCCAGTGATTATTAAAACTTGGCTACGTCATAGTACTACTAAAAAGATGAATATAACGAAGAAGTTGTTTGTCAGTGGCGTAAATATGTATAGTGATAGAGCTGGCAAATGCCACGAGCCGCTGGCTCGACGAGACTCCTAACCCGATAGGGACCCCGGCCCAAGAGGCTGCGAGCTCAGATGTAACTAATCTTTCGTTTAAAAGAGTAAAAAGTGCTTACTTCAAATCAATTTACGTGGAAATATAACTAGATACCATATACAATTTTACTAAGATTTACTTATAGACTATATTACTAGATTAAACTCATTAATAAAATATGATCGATTTTAGAACGCATCCAATGTTGATTTATTTTTTATCACGTTGAAGCTCCTAGCATTTGTTGAAACATTATATATATTTTTTTTAATACATGTAATACGTAGGCATTTAAAAATTAAACTCATTACATATTTAACTAAAAAAATGTACACGATATTAGTAATACTGTTGGGTAACCACATCAGTGATTTAATAAAATTAAATTACAACGTGACGATTTCTACTTAGGCCCCATTCAATGATTTTGCCACGGACCTTATATGGTAAAGTTACGCTACTGTTCTTTGCCCCTGTATAAACTTTGTTAATAATTATAATGTTTACTAACAATAATTATACACAATATAGATAACAACATGGCTATTAATAAGCAAGTAGTTATATCTATGTACGTGTAATCTGTATTTAGTTTAATCAACCATTAAACATATCAATAGCAATTCATTTCAGACTTTGATAAAACATAATTTTTATGGTTTTATTGAATTCAATAATTTATAATGCTCCTTAAACCTGATAATTTTATCAGTTGATAGTAGTTTTTATTAATTTTTGTATTTTTATTATTATTACTATAAGTTAAGTACCTCAGATCTCTGAAATTGTTACATGACATGATGCTTTTTTTTACAATATGCACTAAGAGCGGGGCTGCTTATTCCTGTAGGCTAACTCGCTTCAGCCATTTTTTATTAACGTGGTGTGTAAAGTCTTATTCTTCACGGAACTTCCCCATCACTAACGCATTACCCGGGCTCAGGTCAAGGCGAGAGGGGCATGTGGTGACTCACCGCGTGTGCTAATCACCCAACACTACTCACTAAGACGCACCACGCTGATACTTAAAACTCTCGTGTTGCCAGAGATCAGGGACAGTAGAAGAAGGCTATAATATAGGTCTATGACCTCAAGATCAAGAACGGCATGCATTCATGGTGTAAGCACAATTAAAATTACACTAATCTAATAGCAGTGAACTCTAAAACACTAGAGCAAAAATATGGAGAAATTTTACCCACATAACAAATAAACAAACATAATAATGTATAGTTTAGGGCCAACGCAAGAGGTGAAAGTAGCCTGGACCTCTTTTCATCTAAATCCATATGAAGTATATAGTGTATTTTTTAAAGGTTTTGAATTCAGAAACTCTTTACAAGTAAACAAATTCTGACAGTCTGGAAAAATCTAGATCTATACATATAATAAATCTGTAGAAAAGTCGTCTTTGTACATCGTAAATATTTCCAAAAAAAATAGCCATGGTATTAAATGATAACCAACAAAACCTGTTTCCAGCATTTTTATCTGTTTATCTGTGCATGCATTAAGTAAAATGTACGAAACCAATGTTCATAATTTTATACATTTAAATTGTAAGCAACATGAAGTGCTAAAAAAACTAAGTATGTTTGTTTTTAACTGAAATCTAAGTAAGTTTTTGTTTCATTGCAATCGGTTCACTCTATCAAGAGCTATTAAATAATATAAATTTAAAGTTTTCTCACGCAGGCAATTTAATCACTTGCAACGCCAAATTAGAACGAATGTTGACAGATGAACTCCATTTTCGCTAGATGGCATTTTGCACATTACACGTCATTACGTATTGTCATCATGTAACACGGATATAGACTGTACTCTTATCTTAAGCGACGCGTTTTAGTTTTCAACAACCACGTTAATGAAGCCGCGGGCATAGATAATCTATAATATAATTATTTGTAAATTACAAATGTGTTGTTTTAAATAAACAAGCAAAGGTGTAATATCACTGAAAAAGGATTTTTATTGTAGTGGAACGACTTCACTAGTTGCTTTTTACATTGCTTAGCATGGTACCGGGAATTTGAAAAGATACTGTACTGCCTGGCGGATATCTACCCAAAAATGGAAAAGTATATCCGTAAAGAACACAGACTACAATTATAATAACGATATAAACAAAATTTTGTCTATATGTTAGAAATTCATTAAAAAATGGCATGATCATTTTGTACATTAGAAGTTTATGTCAGTGGGTTTCAATACACATTCTGACAAAGGTAACTAAACTTTTAGGTTAGAGAACACTCAATAAGACTATTTTATTAAACGGAATCCTTCGTGAAACGATAGGGTGCAATAAAAAAAATGAATTCAACAAAATATAGTTAAGCATACTGGTACGACTCACGCGCCACATGTATCAAGCAATACATATTAATTTATAAAAAAATTATTCAATATTTTTTGCCCGTTTTTGTAACTTTTTTCAATTCAGCTTTGCTTGTAATGGTGGTAGTGTGATGTGAAATACCCCTTCTCTCATTACTGCAATATAAAATGCAAAAATCAATTTTAAAATCCGATAGCAGTTCTTAAGATTAGCGAATTCAAACATACAAAATAAATCCGTTTTATAATATTAATATAGATGGAATGAAAGTGTATCAACCAAGGCGTGCCGAAAGACTACCTCGTTTTATCTTAATTAAATAGTATGAGTATGTGGCGCTGCGAAGCCGAGATGCAAAATCAAAAGAGAATCAAAGATATAATATAAAGTAAGAGCGCGGGGATAGCCTGCCTTGGAGCTACGTTTATATAAAATTCCAAGTGCTACACAAGAAATACGTGCTTACTTATTGGGCTGATTCGAACTCTTGAATGGTAGGTCCTCGATTCCACTAGTTGCGAGTTAAGTGCGGTGCCGTTCAAATTCCGATGCGATGCGATTTCCAAATTTTTATTATTTATATTCTCACATCAACAGAAAATTTATTCATTCGTTTAAAATATGAAAAATAGTGTTAGGGCTTTTCTAATGTCTACCTGGCTAGCTACCACGCTCAATTTGAAAATCTGCCTAGCTGAAAGCTGGTTTGTTCCGGCACTTGAGAGCCAGCTCTTCCACAGGTTTAGCGTATATACGAGCTTGGGCCACATCGTTCAAATTGTGGCCATAACGCTCAAACTATAAGGTAATGATTTAGATGAAGTTTTGTATACTAATAAGGCTTTATTTCCCAAGTTTATCTATGTAGATGTTTTTTTAGTTAGGCCCCTAACAAAGCTCTGTCCTTAATATAGTTTATATAATCCACCAGTCTCGGCTATTAGAATTATAAATTATACTTCGGTTTATGTACAATCTTGTCGGCTCATTTTATTATAGTTCTAATCGCTATCGGGCCCAATCTCTGATAATATCCTATATAAAAACTAAACAAATTCAGAGATGAACATAGTCGCTCATAACACGATTGAAAAAGTAAGTAGAACTTTTTTCTCAAAATCGAATAGTGTTGCTTAGCTTTACTGTTTTTAAATAACTTGTTATTTTAGCTTTAATATTGTCTTGAACATTTGTAATTATTTTACCATATGACAAAAGTAACTCAAAAATGTAACAAATTCTAATAGTGACACTGTTTTATGACTGATAGCCTTAAATTTTTAATAATATTATTTTGTTTCTAAATATTTACAGATACATCAACATGAAATTCTTAATAACCATCGCCCTTATCGCCACTGTGGCTTCGGCTGCCGTCGTTAAACCTACTCAGGTGTCAGGCGAGCTTGCCGAGCTCCAAGAGGTCATCGCCGCGATCAGCAGCCCCAGTACCGACCCCGCCACCGCTGCTGCCCTAGAACAGATGGTTCTTGACCTTCTGGGCGTCAGCAACCCCGAGCCCGTTGTCATTGGCCCTGCCATCGTCGACGTCCTCGAACCTATCTCTGTCGGTCCTGCTATCATCGATTTCCCTCTCCCTGAGGTCGATGCTCCCGTCCAGCCTTCCCCCGTCATTGTTGCACCCACCCCTGTCGTTTCTCAGAGCTCTCCCCTCGTTCAGATCATCGTGAACGTAAACGCCGACAACTCCGACGCCGTTGTTGCTGCCCCCGCCGTCGTACCTGAGACCGTACAACCCGAGCCCGTCATCGTTGTCGAGCAGGCTCCTATCGCCCCTGAGCCTGTTATCATCGTCGACCAGGCTCCCATCGCCCCTCTGCCCGTGATCGTCGTTGACCAGTCTCCCGTTGTCCCCGAGGCTGTGATCATCGTCGACCAGGCCCCTATTGCCCCAGAGCCCGTCATCATCGGCACCCCCGTGCTCCCCTCTCCCGCTGTCGTCCTGCCCGAGACTCTCAACTAAGCGTTTAGATTTAATATTGAGTTTCTAAATGTATAATGTAAACATGTGATACAATATATTTGAATTACGAAAAAACTATACATTGTTTAATTTACATCAACATCTGTGAATCTATTTGTAATGATTTCTTAGGTTTACGCGAATATTATTCATTGAAATAAAACTAATTTAAACTGATTTTATCGCGGTTATTTATTAAATTTTGATTTGATATTGAAAAAAAAAAAATTAAATTGAAGGTAGACACAGTAACATAAACTTTTCTGGACAACCTAAACCTCAGTCCGCCCCGTGACCACGAAGGCTGAAAAGCTTTCGAAACGTCGGGATCAAAATTTAATAAATAACCGCGATAAAATCCGTTTAAATTAGTTTTATTTCAATCTATTTGTAAATTAATGTTTATAATCAGTGGCGGATTTACACTTTTGCCGTCCGTAGGCTATTCAAATTTGCCGTCTCAACCTACGTCTACAATTAAATTCTACATAGGACTGCGTACATTATAGAAAAAAAATTAATATGACTTTGATTCTAAGTGGTAAAACATATTATCTAGCAACATTTAGGTTTATGTATATGCAAGAATCTTTTTACTTTCAAAAAACCAAACTGAAAATACCCAAATTTGCTGACTTTATATTCTGCCGTCTTAGGCTCCAGCTTACTCAGCCTACTGGTAAATCGGCCACTGTTTATAGAATACCTTAGAATGTAAAAATCACTAAAATAAATTTTAATTTACAAAAACAAAGCTGTGTTTATTTTAAAATATTTATGGTTCTCTTCCCTAAGAAAGACATTTATAAGTTCACTAAACGTACGATGTTTGCGTAACTTAATGAAATAAACATATTTCATAGTAAGTTCATAACCCATTATGTTGATTATATATATGAAATCGTTAAACTTTAGCGCCCATTATCTGGTCATCACAAAAAATTAACATTCATGTATATTTTTTCATGATAAAGTTTATGCTATGATGATATGTTTTCATGGCAGAGATAGCACTGAGGTCAAGTTATTGGCTATTGATGAAGGCAGAACAACTCCGC
This sequence comes from Actias luna, assembly GCA_039707435.1. Taxonomy (NCBI): domain Eukaryota; kingdom Metazoa; phylum Arthropoda; class Insecta; order Lepidoptera; family Saturniidae; genus Actias; species Actias luna. Next base: position 4,817,800 of record JAZHAC010000006.1, on the reverse strand, counting down.
CGGGTCAGTTATTTAAATATAAATATATTTACTTGTTTTTTTTATTTACTAACCGTGCTCGCGACTTCGTTCGCGTGGTACTAAAAAATATTGGATTGTTTTTGCTCTTTTTAATTTATTTTTTTCAATACAGCTTTACTCTTATCGTTGATAGCGTGATGTTAACTACTTCTACGCCTACTCCATTATTGCTTTACAGAATACAAAAAAAAAATCTAATGTAAGTGGCAGTTTCTAAGTGTAGATCGTTCAAACAAACTTATCCGTTTTATAATATGACTATAGAGGGCATTGTCCATATCAGTGCATTAATTTAGTTTACAATACTCCAATAAAAAAATTCGCCACTGCATAATTTGATAACATTGGTAACTATTATTATAGGTTTTTATTATAAGTATTATTATAGGTATTATAGGTTGAAACGCAATTGCGAATAGTGACATGTGAATTCGCATCGAAATAATCAATGGTATTCGTGCGGATTCGGATTTTTAAGGAAAAACATTGTGCTGGACTTGAAGTCTACAAAGACTAGTAAAGTTTCCTAAACGTTATCTAGCCTTTTGCCAAACACTGAAGGTACTCAACTGAAATAACTAAACTAAGGTTTCTAAAGTGGATGATCCTCGACTTGGGCTTTAGCCGGATTGATTCTGACTAATCATGTTCATTGAGCTTACTGATTATAAGTATGTGTACGTACCTAATAGCGATATGCGTATATATTTTCAAAGACCAACTATTTAACTAAGAAAAAGTTTCTCATAAAAACAAGAAATCTATAAAGTTTATGTTCGATTTCCAAATGTTTGTTGATGAGGTGTAGACTGAAATGGATCCTTTTAGAGGTCATTATTTTGAACGATCCTGGAGGTGTTAACCGTCCTATTTTGCATTCGTTGCATAGAAAGGAGGTTCAATTTAATACTGTGAGCAATAAGAGGCAACTATAATATATGTGAATGTGGTTATTGCACGGGCACATGTCTTGTAGAACGTGAGATGTCGCTGCGGGGTGACATCTTTTACTCGGTAGCAAAAAAGTTCGATAAGAGAAGTAGACGCGAATGACATTTGACTAGCCTATATAAGAATCTAGTAGGGATTGTATGAAGGTAAAGACTTAATTTAAACCAGATGAATAAGACAAGGATAAAGTATATTTTTGTCTATCATCACCATCAACGACTGTTTCACGTAAACAGTTGTTCGTTAGACTATGTTATCTTAAACAAAATATGTTCAGGGGACGACATCTGTTATATCACAAAATAAAATATACTTTCTATAATTAAGACCTTAAGTAGGTACTTACGAACGTTAAAACACTAGCACTGGTTCGAAAACATCCCAGCTATCCCTTCATATTCGAGTTTTTAGTAACTTAATAGATAGTAGGGTATCATCCTATTTACCACATTTTTTAAACGCCACCAAAATTTTCAGTTTATACCCTAAAAATAAATATCTGACTCAAATAAGTCCGTAATATTCATAGTAACCTTTGCCTGAATCGTAATACATTTTCTATTTAAATAACATGGGATTTTGCTTTTTGCATTTTTTTTATTCCTGTACCAATAGAGTTATAATTAAATAGCTGTGTCCGCAACTACGTTCGAGTGAATCTAAAATATTATTTATCATTTTCATGAAAAATAATTATATAGCCTATGTAACCCAGGGCTAAATAGCATTCTAATGGTGAAAGAATATTTTGAATCGGTCCAGTAGTCTTGAGTTTATACGTTACAAACAAAGATACAAATCTTTCCTCTTTATTATATTAATATATATTATACTCTGCAATAATTTCTTTTCGTACTTTATCCTTGAATAATTTATAAAGGATAAAATTTATTGAAAAAATATAAAAGACCTGTTTTGTAGAGCATTTAATTTCTTACTCAAATGTGACTTGATTTTGGCTCTATTTGTTTCATAGAAATAAGGAATTATGAAAAAAAGGAAAAATCTCATGTTATTTAAATGGGAAATGTATTAAGATTTAGTCACGGGTTAATATAAATATTACGGACTCATTTGGGTCTGATATTTATATTTAGGGTATAAATTGAAAATGTAGGAGCGTTTAAAAAAATAACCAACTTGTGAAATAACGGACACCCTAATAGGTAGATATATTGATGCTTTCTATAAAGGTTTTTTTTTGTAATTCCGAGTGTTTATATAAAATTAAGTATAAATAAAGATCCAAAACTAGAAATAGACTAGAATGGATATTTACAAATGAAGTGCTAAGATACATTTAGAAGTGAAATAAAGAAAAATATTTGCGATTCACGTTGATTTCGAAGAGAAAACAAATACAAATGAAAACGTACCAAATAGAAAACACATACGCAGGTGTACTTGTTTTCAAATAAATATTTTTTGTTCAATGTAGACCCTCAGAAGTAAGGCGCTTGTGAACGTCAAAACTATCCCCGGTTCAGAAAACAATGTAGTTATCAAGAAGAACAGGCAAGAAACTCGATCTGTTTATATCTTTTTTAGTACATTTTATTTGAGTATGTTTTCGTTTATAATTAACATAAGTATATCAAATACATAACAAATACTATTGGTTAACAAATTATATTTATAAAGAATGCTAAGAAACTAAAGAAAAGCAACTAAGTAAACTTTGTAAATATGTAATATTATATCTTAATACGTATTAAAAACTAGTGTTTCATTATTACAACTAGCCCACTATGAGTCACAAAGATTTGGATCCATTAATTTTTCGTTCCAACCCGTAAGCGAGGACACAATAATATCAATTATTAAAAGTTTAAAATCAAATGCTCAAGGTATGGATGGAGTCTCTCTGGATATGTTGACGATGACGCTACCTCAATCTCTTACAGCAATTACTGCAATAGTTAACCGATCTATTGCAAGTGGTATTTTTCCAGATATGTGGAAAGTAGCAGTTGTAAAGCCTATCCCGAAAAACAATAACCCCACTACTCTAAAAGATCTGCGACCAATTAGCATATTACCCTGTTTGTCTAAAGTTTTGGAGAAAGTCGTGAGCATACAACTCGTACAGTATCTAGAGAGGAATAATATTCTTCCTCAAGCCCAATCTGGATTTCGCAAAGGACATAGCACCTCTACCGCTCTCCTTGATATTGTAGACAATTTATTAGATGCTCAAGATAAAGGGATGTGCAGTATACTCGTATCTTTAGACTTCTCGAGGGCATTCGAGTGTATAAATATTGATGTACTTCTCTCTAAGTTAGTATTTTATGGATTCGATGCTTTGTCAGTTAATTGGTTTCATAGCTACCTGTGTAATAGGCACCAATATGTCAAATTGATTTCACCAAGTGGGACTCCTGCACAATCTTCTCCTCAACCTGTTCCTCGCGGAGTCCCTCAAGGATCCATATTAGGTCCTCATTTATTTATTTTGTATTGTGCAGACATAACTAAAAGTATTACACATTGTAAGTATCACCTTTATGCTGATGATCTACAACTGTATTTGTCTTTCCTTCCGCCTTGCATAACTAACACTGTATCTAAAATAAATCGGGACTTACTAAATCTATTTGATTGGGCAACGTCTAATTCATTAGTTATAAATCCGCAAAAGTCAAAATATATGGTTATAGGCAGTAAGCGAAATATTTATCGGCTTAATAAAGAGGCAATAAATATATCAGTTGGTAGCGAACCTGTCGAGAGAGTAACAGAAGCTAAAAGTCTTGGTCTGACTATCGACAGTAACTTGCATTTTGAGAAACATGTAGCGGAGAGTGTAAAAAATTGCTTCTATCGCCTGACATTATTATATAAAATACGACGTTTTCTAGACAAGGAGGTTAGGATTCAACTTTGTGAGTCTATAGTACTGAGTAGACTTAATTACTGCGATGTGGTATATGGACCTTGTTTGCTTAAGAGAACGGAGAAACTTATCCAGCGTGTCCAAAATGCTTGTGCACGTTTTTGTTTTAATATTCCTCCACGTACACATGTTACGCCATATTTAAACACATCAAACTTTTTAAAAATGACGGCTCGTAGAAGGCTCCATCTTGGGGTACTTTTATTTGGAGTTATAAATAACCAGAAACCTAGCTACCTATGTACAAAGTTAGATTGGGCAGAAACGCAATCGATATACGCAAGACGAACCACTAGTTATGTGCTTCTCACGCCAAGCCACCGATCAATGGCGTTTAGAGGTTCGTTTAAATTTGCAGCCTCACAATGCTGGAACGATTTACCTCCACCAGTTCGTAGTCAAAATAAAGTTGAAGCGGTTAAAATAAAGTTTAAAAAGCTTTTACTACAAGAGCAGATTGATAACTTTAAATGAACCTCTTAGGTATGATCCGTCTAATAATTTATATATTCGCCCTTATAAATAATAGTAAAAATGTATGTATGTAATGTAATGTATTTTTGTGTTGCATAATTATAGCATTATCTCCATGCGTCACAAATGCTGGTACGTACTATATGCTGTGCCTATTATATATATTTTTACGAATGTCTACTGATGTCCGTGACGTCACCTTCAGAGGGTCCAGTCAGAATATCAGCGCTGCACTATATCAGTGTAGCTGTTATGCTGAGACTGGTACCAATTTATCCACACATTACGTTCTTTTTTGTTTATTATTATTATTATTATTTTATTTTTTTTGTGATCTTGCTGTACTGTTCTGTATAATTTTTTAATTTTAGTTTATTTTCTTTTATGTATTTTAATATAATTTGCTGTGTGTTGGATAAATAAAACTTTCTTTCTTGCTTTCTTTCTTTCTTTCTATTTATGTAATAAACGAACTGAAACGTACGTAACATCGTTAACATCGTCGACTGATCGTAATCATCTCTTTGTAGTAGAATGTAATACTATAAAGTATACTGCAATGGCTAGCTGGCTTAGTAGATCTTGTTCTGCCCTTTCTAGTCCCTAACTAAATAAAGTACAGTGCTTCCTCACGCCTCTTGAATAGGGTCATTTATCGGGATAAAAACTGTCTTACCCGCCGAGCAAGCAGGAGATCCAGGAAACCATGACTGTCATTGAAACAGAACCTTATGCTCACCCTAATAAGCATTCTGAAGCTCATTAAAGGATGCTTATCACAAGTGACCACCTCAGAGTGTCGTTTAGGACAACAAGATACCATTTACACAAGGCAGCAATTAGTTATTTGAAGTGAAGCCGTGTACATATACGGCACGTTCTTAACAACTACCACCAAACACCACCGGCGGAAACTTAAGGCCACGGCCTAAAAGACTCGCCCGTCGCTTTAGGGCTGGGAAGATCGCCACCGCCATAGGGGTTTTTTACTAACGTGGTGTTTAAAATCCTATTCAGGCCAAGGCGAGAGAGGCTTGTAGTGACTCATCAGGTGGTAATCACCCAACACTACACACTAAAACACTCCACGGTGATTCTTGAAACTCCAATATTGCCAGAGACCAAGGACAGTGCCCACACTTCTTTTAGTCAACCCGCCATAGGGCTCGTCCTGAAGTAGTTTCCCCACACTCCCTCTAGAAGAGATCTAGTAGAAATAATTTGTAATAACTATCCTATGTCTAAAGTTGCACCATACAACTGACATTTGTAAAATTGTAAAGCAGTTGTGCAGTTTCAGAGAATAGCGTGACACGGAATCTTTATATACATATAAAGATGTAAACCTGTTGATGCACTTGACTTTGTTTACTATTTTCCGTCAAATTTTGTATAAGAATATACAAACCAAATCTCAAGTTTATAAGTTAGATAATCTTGCAGAATCCTAAATCAGTGTCTTTTTTTGTTACGAACCAAGCAATGTCCCGCTCCCAACATACTTATAATCTACCGTTCTCGGTTATAGATATTATAAATTATACTCCAAATCGCGTACAATCTTGTCGACACGTTTTATTATAATACTAATCGCTATCGTGTCCAATCTCTGATAAAATCCTATATAAAAACTTAACAGATTCTAAGATGAACACAGTCGTGTACAATTCGGGTGGAAAATGTAAGTAGTAACACCATAAGTTATTTGTTCAAAATGTAATAGTTTTCAACCGTTATACTCTTTTGAATAATATATTATTCAGTATTTAATATCAGTATATTCGTTTCTAAATATTTATAAAGTATTTATTTAAAATTTTTATGGATTTTCCTATTGACACTGTTTTTTTATTGATGTTCTTCAATTAATAATAATATTAATTTATTTCTATATTTTTACAGAAACATCAACATGAAATTCTTAATTACCATCGCCCTTATCGCCACTGTGGCTTCGGCTGCCGTCGTTAAACCTACTCAGGTGTCAGGCGAGCTTGCCGAGCTCCAGGAGGTCATCGCCGCGATCAGCAGCCCCAGTACCGACCCCGCCACCGCTGCTGCCCTAGAACAGATGGTTCTTGACCTTCTGGGCGTCAGCAACCCCGAGCCCGTTGTCATTGGCCCTGCCATCGTCGACGTCCTCGAACCTATCTCTGTCGGTCCTGCTATCATCGATTTCCCTCTCCCTGAGGTCGATGCTCCCGTCCAGCCTTCCCCCGTCATTGTTGCACCCACCCCTGTCGTTTCTCAGAGCTCTCCCCTCGTTCAGATCATCGTGAACGTAAACGCCGCCAACTCCGACGCCGTTGTCGCTGCCCCCGCCGTCGTACCTGAGACCGTACAGCCCGAGCCCGTCATCGTTGTCGAGCAGGCCCCTATCGCCCCTGAGCCTGTTATCATCGTCGACCAGGCTCCCATCGCTCCTCAGCCCGTGATCGTCGTTGACCAAGCTCCCATCGCTCCTCAGCCCGTGATCGTCGTTGACCAGTCCCCCGTTGTCCCCGAGGCTGTGATCATCGTCGACCAGGCCCCTATCGCCCCTGAGCCCGTCATCATCGGCACCCCCGTGCTCCCCTCACCCGCTGTCGTGCTTCCCGAGACTCTTAACTAAGTGTTTGGACTCAATATTGTATTTTTAAATGTATAAACATGTGATACAATATATTTTAATAAAAAAAATAATATATATTGTTTAATTTATATTCATATTCGCACATTAATTTGTACAAAATATATAATAATAAGAAATCACTATTTTAAAAATAATATCTACCACCGTTAGATAGACAATTAGAATCTAGAAATCTAGTCAGATTTGATGATTTTACGTTAATATTGATTTTGTCACACAAATTGATAACACAATAAAAAAAAAATCCCTCCTTTACCCTACTTGCAATAAGTTTTCGTCAAAAAAGTATCTTATAACCGTGTCGAGGTTCCCATCTATCTCTTTACCAAAATTCAATGTATTTAGCGGTCTAGGCGTGAAAGCTTAACAAACAAACAAAGTCCCTTTCGCATTTTTTTAGTAAGGATATACTAGTAGATAAAATTAATAACTACAGTAGGTACTGGTTCAAACATACCTAGTACAGATATTTAACTTTTAAAACAACATATTATGGGTTAGTAATTCTACAAATTTTTTAATGAAATGGTACAACGATGAATTTGTTAAAGGTTGTATTTTTTCAGCGTATTACTGCCTCACTTTAAATACGACTTCCAAGCTAAAAGTGATTAATTTATCTACATATCATAATTTTGAAAATAAAATACTGTACTAAATTGTATAAGTAGTAAGCGCTTTTTATTTATCACTAGCTGAAACGATGAACTTTGTGTCACCTATAATCGATGTTCTTTATTATCGCTAATACTCAAAAATGGTTTGACCCATTTGAATGTTATTGTTTTTACATTTTGATTAACTATAAATCAATCTTATCAACCTTTCAACTTCGGTTCAATAAGGTCAATAGAACTAGTTATGTCTAATATCGATTCCATTTTTCATTTTTTTTTGTTATTAAATTAATTTTGTTTATAACTCCAATTAAGTAAATTTATTTTAATTATACGAATTTAATTATAGTTATATATACAGTGTTTCTCTCCCTGCCCAATCAAATTTGCTAGAAGCCTGCTAGCGCAGCTTTAGAGATATGCTCTAATATAGAACTTACTGCTGTCCTAAGCAGACCAAGATCTTGCAGTAGGTTATATAGATTTTGAAGGGATTTCTCTCTCGCTCCTTCTTCTACTTAAATAACTTCGTTATTTAGTAGCTCGTAGTACTTACTTTATATTTATTTTATAGTATATTTTGGTATATTTGTTTCTGCGGTACCGCGAGAACAATCAATGGAATCGATTTTATCAGACCATATTTTGTTAAATAACCTTTAACATTTCATGTCATATAAAATGTGCACATGTTGAAGACTACGTTTTTACCAGTCAATAGAGTACATACAGCTAAATCTACTTTTATTAAGAAATAGTTATGTGGTGGCCCAGGCAATTCCAGTTAATTTAATGGAATAGTTTGCAACGTTATTCTGAACGATAACTGTTTCGACTGATTTAAAGAATAATAACTGACCTCAAAAAAAATATATTTTTCTCCGCCACCATTTCTGAATTGTAGTCATTATTTACCTTGTCATGAGACTGTCCTTTACAATATGAGTTGCGACGTCTTTTGGATAGAATGAAAATAAAACTAATGTACCACTCCGTGGCAATTGCGAAATGAAACGCCATTTTCTAAAATGTACGAAGATACAATTATCCTTTTTTTGTAACTAATTAATATGTGTTTGTTTTTAAATTAAAACTGTTTACTGCGCAATAAGTTATACTAACAGGATTAGATATAGTGTTATTGTTAACACGTCACGTGACTATGTAGATGATAACTTACATGAATTTACTGCCTAGCCAAACCTTCCTTTAGAAGATTTCACTTCAAAAATGTTCGTTTTTTTCTTTATACAAACCATGTCCTGCCAATAACGAACACAATAAATAAAGAATTATCCGATTTGATGTAGTCATTCGGAAGTTATGCGCGTACATAGACTTCGGAGATTCATATTTTATATATATAGATTTTCTAATGTTTCGCTCAACTTCCTTAATTTTTTCCTTCATATGAACCTTCTCCTGATAATAATTAACACTACAGAAAAAGAATTAGCGAAATTGTTCTATCCGTTCACGCGTGATGCGATGACCAAGTTAAATAGATATTCATTATTATATATAGATTATATCAATCAATAGCATATATAAATCAATAAAAGATAAATAAACCAATAAACAACTAATAAACTTAAAGATTTAATAGGTATCTACATATTCCTTGAATATTTGTGGAATCGAAGATACATCAGCGAAATCTATGTACAGTCTTCTAAAAGACATAGGATTATCTAGGATTGTGCTTAGTTCTACACTAAAACGTACTTCTAAAGCTCCGATAGCAAGCTCCTACCGAATATGACTGAGCAGGGAATGAAACACGAGCAGTGAGTGTTTAAGTGTTTTGGAAAAGTGCCCCTTAAACCTACATCCATGTAAATAGGTCCAGACTCAGTTTACTTCTCTGGCAAACGCTTAAACCGTGAATGCTAAGAAGCTCTTCCTGCTAGATCAAAAATTAATTAGAGCTATAAAAATATATACCATTAGACTAGGTTCTTTTTTTATTAACGCAGTGTTAAAAATCGTATTTGTTACCGACTTCCTCATCGCAACACGTAAACTCGGTACCCGGGCGCAGGCCGAGGCGAGAGGGACGAGTGGTAAGACGTATGGTACTAAAAGGTAGTGAAACGAAAATTAAAATGGAATAAATATATATATACCCGAAAACTTTTACAATTAATTCTAGGCCTGCTTAAATTTAAGCCAATCATTAAACACTATTTACATATATACATATTCACTAAAAAGCACCACGAAACTTCGATTTTCTGTGTTGCCAGAGATGAGGGACAGCTTTCACACTTCTTGTATTATATGTCCTAAGGCCTTTATAAACAATGAAACACCATTACCGGTTCCGGCCATAGTTACAGAATGGCCTAGCAAGAAATTCCATACGGTAAATTTCAAGCTTTCTCTACAGAGGTAGTTAGTGCTTGTTAATTATTTCAAAGACAGTTTATTTATAACTATATGGATACATATGCAGATATGTATACAATAATGCTAGTAGGAAACGTCTCATTACCTGGTAGGTACACTCAATAGAAAAAAAAAACATTGTTATGTAAATACAAACGCAGTTCCTTACGTTGCAATGACGTCAATTAGAGTTTCTGAGATAAATAAACAAAGAAATAATAATAGATTTGAAAGAGAATATGCAATATTCGGTATATAACTACAACAGGGATAACGTTTGGAAGATTACAATGTAATAGTTATAATATTTGGTTAGCCATATGGACGTGATTACAGCTTAGTAAAATATTATTTTTAGTTGGTATCATAAATATGATTTATTTATTTTACTGTTACAATTAATAGTGTATATATTTATAGGTTATAAAATCTATATAATACGATTAGATGAGGAATTTCGGTTCGGAACGGTTGTAAAGATTTGAATGAAATTTTGTATTTACTAAAATGTATTGCTTTATGAATTGATATTTTTTGAAAAAAAAAATATTTCTACAAAATATTACGTGTGTGAAATCCTAAAATGAATATGTTTAATCAGAATGCTATTCGTATCTTAATCAGAAATAAACATAATTAAAAAAAAGTACCTACCTAAGCTCGGACCTTTACTGAATATTAACATAAAGAAACCTTGGTAACATATCTCAAACTTCCATTTTGTCAATATTATCTATTGAACGTTTTTTTTTGTCCTTCTTTTATTAGTTTTTATGTATAGCATCTAGGTGTATTACGAATAAATTTACACCTTACATTTTCAATGAAGTTCATATCAAAGGATGAAAATCAATAAACATACTGAAATTATGCTGATTTTTTTTTTGTTTAATTTCAATCTAATCTAGAAACAAATGACTGATAAGGTATAAATCTACTGTAATACAGATTATACTTTTAGAAATCGCCGCATCAATAAATCTTCGATTTAGGTACAAGTATAATAAAAGATAACGCATTATTTAACACCGTGGCTGTACTTACATACATTTATTAAAATATATCCACTTATTTACCCAAAGATAAATAATAAATTTGTTTTAAAGGGTGTAATTTGTTACTATTATTATAATTATTTTTATAGTTAAAGTATAGCGTTATGGCCACAATATCACCTGTTGTTAAGTGACGATGTAGCCCAAGATAGTGGACACGCTAAGCCTAGTGGAGGGATTGGCTCTTAAGTGCAAATGCCGGAACACACCAATAAAATTTGGCGGCAGATTTTCAACTTAAGGGTGGTAGCTAGCCACGTGGGCATTAGAAAAAGCGCTACCGCTTGGCAATGGTTTCATCAGGATGTTTTCCTTAATCGAAAGATCAAGCTCATTGTAGGTAGATTCGAACACACGTCTCTTGACGCGGCGTCCGTACACACTGAGCTATCACCGCTTCTGTGCTTTCTATTTTGTAAAGCAAACTTTTGTTTTTTGAACTGTTATGTTTTAGGTTATTTTATACGACTCACGTCTATGTAGCTTTTATCGACGTTTGTTTCATGTAGTTGGAAGCGAAGACTGCTCAGTTGGTAGTGTGTACGTAAGGATGTCGCTATGCAATGGTTTAATCAGGATGTTTTCCTTAATCGAAAGATCAAGCTCATTGTAGGTAGATTCGAACACACGTCTCTTGACGCGGCGTCCGTATACACTGAGCTATCACCGCTTCTGTGCTTTCTATTTTGTAAAGCAAACTTTTGTTTTTTGAACTGTTATGTTTTAGGTTATTTTATACGACTCACGTCTATGTAGCTTTTATCGACGTTTGTTTCATGTAGTTGGAAGCGAAGACTGCTCAGTTGGTAGTGTGTACGGAAGGATGTCGCTATGCAATGGTTTAATCAGGATGTTTTCCTTAATCGAAAGATCAAGCTCATTATAGGTAGATTCGAACACACGTCTCTTGACGCGGCGTCCGTATACACTGAGCTATCACCGCTTCTGTGCTTTCTATTTTGTAAAGCAAACTTTTGTTTTTTGAACTGTTATGTTTTAGGTTATTTTATACGACTCACGTCTATGTAGCTTTTATCGACGTTTGTTTCATGTAGTTGGAAGCGAAGACTGCTCAGTTGGTAGTGTGTACGGAAGGATGTCGCTATGCAATGGTTTAATCAGGATGTTTTCCTTAATCGTAAGATCAAGCTCATTGTAGGTAGATTCGAACACACGTCTCTTGACGCGGCGTCCGTATACACTGAGCTATCACCGCTTCTGTGCTTTCTATTTTGTAAAGCAAACTTTTGTTTTTTGAACTGTTATGTTTTAGGTTATTTTATACGACTCACGTCTATGTAGCTTTTATCGACGTTTGTTTCATGTAGTTGGAAGCGAAGACTGCTCAGTTGGTAGTGTGTACGGAAGGATGTCGCTATGCAATGGTTTAATCAGGATGTTTTCCTTAATCGAAAGATCAAGCTCATTGTAGGTAGATTCGAACACACGTCTCTTGACGCGGCGTCCGTATACACTGAGCTATCACCGCTTCTGTGCTTTCTATTTTGTAAAGCAAACTTTTGTTTTTTGAACTGTTATGTTTTAGGTTATTTTATACGACTCACGTCTATGTAGCTTTTATCGACGTTTGTTTCATGTAGTTGGAAGCGAAGACTGCTCAGTTGGTAGTGTGTACGGAAGGATGTCGTTCAAGACTGGGCTGCGTGCTGGCCACTCCATGCGTGTAATAGCGACATCTTCAAAGTAGTCAAATACTATCCTAGCTGTATGGGGACGAACGTTATCTTTCATAAAGATGGTATTCTCGCCCATATTTACCAAAAATGAGCCAACATACTTATTCTTACATACTTACTTAATTTCATGTAAGTATCTTTATGCAGTTAAAGTATCATTTTCTATCACCACTAGCTCGGTGCAGCCTACGGAAAAAAATCCAGCCCACACGTGTATGGAGCCTCCGCCGTATGGCACATCCTCTTGAATCCAAGCTTGGTTTTATTTATGTTTATAAGTTTAACGTTATGGCCATGATCTCACCTGAACTTAAGTGACAATACGAGCCAAGTTAGTAGACACGCTAAACTTGTGAAGGGACTGACACACCTATTGGTATTTGCTGGCAGAATAGTTATAGCGTTCTCCTGGTCTTCTGTAGACTCTGCCTCCCATCGTTCGTGCATAGCATGAACCTCGACTCGTCCGAAACCTTATTCTTGACCAGTCATCCAGAGTCCAATACATGTGTTCTTCACCGTAACTCAACCTTGAATTTCGATGCTGCCTTTCGAGTTTTAGGCCATTTGCTTCCAGTTTGCTTTAGCACTACTCCTCACTGTACACGTAAAAAAATTGTATCTGTTTCGATGGACAACCAAAATTGGGTGACAAAATCAATATTAACGCGAGTGGAGCTGTGGATGAATGAGTTTTGATTACATATATGAAATCCACTCTAAATTTAATCCTCAATTTTCTAACAGATATCTATTTTTTTTTGTTCTGTCAGGTAAGATTATGATATTCCTCCATTCCCCCGATGATAGGGGATAAGTTTTGTCAAATTAATCGAATTAATAAATGTCTAATTAAAATTCTAGAAGAGTTTCATTGATAATATATATATATTTTTATTACTATTTTAATATATAGGTATATTTTAATAGAATAATTCACACAGGGCAACAACGAAATGTAAGCATAGATACACAGACAGGCGAAGAAGTTGCGAGCAGTGAAGTGACAGCATATGGGTGACTTTACTGCCATGGTGCGCCAATAAATATTTCACCTCATCTTATAATCACGAAACCCGAATTCAATGTTAATTTTCATTACTCATCACAATCCAATCAATTACCTGAGCATGATTTATGTACAAACATTCATACAAACGCACTTCATATTTCCTATAATATACATTTATTAGATCAATTTCTATATAGTTATAACATGTTATAAACATTAATGGTGCAACCCATCGATAAGTCACCGTTAATTCCGGAGGCATTATCTTTACAATAGTTGTATAACGTTATTTTATTCTTCTACGTAGGTACGATGTGACGTAGCTATGGTAAAAAAAAGTAATAATTTCGTCATGCCTTTTCTTTGTTAACGACGGTACTAATATATTTATGTACTAAATAATGTGCGGCTACGCCCGCGTTAATATTAATTTTGTTTAATAAATCGGATGACGCAATACAAGATGTTATACAAAGTTTGTCCTTCACTTTACCCAACCGCCTAGAAGTATTTCTATCTATCTCTATAACAAAATTTTACAAACTCCCTTTCGCGTTCATAATATTAGTAAGCATATGGATGCTCCACCGTATAATGCCTTACCCTATATGGGACTCACGGGGAAGAAGTCCTCACGGAGGCCCTACTTGTCGCCTCTATTGCTTGACACCAAGAACTGCTTTGGCATTACTTCTAGTCTCTGGTGGGAAATGTCATACCTAGTCAATAGTCATTTTCCGGTTTTTTAATAATTATTATTAAATACATAAACAAATCGATTAGGAAAATGATCCAGAATACACCAAATAACATTGTAGCATATAAGTAAACTTATATTTAGAAGTTTGTAAATGTGATTTCAATTTATATAGTTAAATAATAACATTAAATATATAGTTAACGATATTATCTCGGTGTCTTAGAACAAAAAAAAAACAAGCACTTATCAAAATAAGTCTGGAAGTAAAATATTACACCTGCCATCGTTATCAACACTTGTATGATAACAAGAAGAAAGATGCGAAGTAATCAATCACCGATTGCTTCTTCAAAACGAAGATATAATTGATTATTACACATTTACTTATAAAACATAAGCTAACAAGTACATACCAAAAATAATTATCGTTTCCATAAATCATTTTTCCATGAACTTACTTTTCAGTCCAAAGGATATTTTTACGTTCCTAATCAATACAGTTTTTATTAGTTTACATACTTCCAGATAGTTACTAGCTCTTCCCCGCGGCTTCACCTGCATTAATATTCATTTTGTCAACGAATTTATTTATTTGATGCACAGACTAAATGGAGTAGTTTAAGAAAACAAATTGATTATAGATAATAATTCTAAAATGACAAGCTTCATTCAAAGTTTACCCTTCCGTCGTGCCACATCTTGTAAGTTTTTCGTTAGAAAAAGTAACCTATGACTCTCTCCAGGCTCTCATTTTCCATTAAACCAAGATTCATCATAATCCATTAAAAGATTTAGTCGTGTAAGACAACAAATTCTCTTAGAAATTTATAATATTAAGGATTGTGTTTGGAGAATCTACGAAAATGTGAATGTATAAAAAAATTCTCGTGACACGTCTTGTATTACAAATATCTACTTAATATGCCCTAGCAATGGAGAGTACAACATTTTATTTACTGAGTTACTTAAAAGAAAATTTCTTGATGTTTTGTTTCGATCTGTGATGGGCCTTATTAACGATATATCATCACAAAATTATATTTTGTATAACTCGCAATGCTATAATTTCATTAAATATAAAAATTAATGAACGTATCTAACACAACAACATTCCAAGCAACTGTTTAGCGCAATCAATATTTTCATCATAAACTGATCCCGTGCCATCTTCAACGGACCAACTTATCGTGAACGATAAAATTATTATACTACACATTTCCGTTTTGATAATCTTCTCTTTTGTCAATTTTATGTATATTCCGGAGATACGTGAAATCAATAAGTGACTAATAAAAAACTTTCTTTATGGCATGTAAAGATAACAAGATTGTATAAAAACTTATGAATAATTTAGATTTCACAGTTTGTGTTCACAAGTACAACCTACCAGGTGTGTATAATTAAATAAATGCCTAAATTTTTTATTTATTATTTGTATATAAATAACTTGTCTTTTGCTCCTCAGTAAAAATGAAATTCCTTTTGACTGTCGCTGCCGTCATCGCTGTGGCCACCGCCGTGCCCACGAAGCGGTCTCTGGTTTCCCCCATACTCGCCGGCCCCGTCGCCGTTGTTGATGCGAATAACGAGCCCATCGCTGTCGGACCCGCCCTCCTGGAATTCGAACCAGTGTCAGTCGTTGACCACGAACCTATTGCTGTCGGACCCGCTATCGTCGACTCCTTCGAGCCTATCTCTGTTGGCCCCGCCATCGTCGACTTCCCCGTCGATTCCTTCGAGCCTATCTCTGTTGGTCCCGCTATTGTCGACTTCCCCGTCGCTCCGTCTCCTGTTGTTATTGGTGAAATCGATCCCAGCCAGCCCGCTCCCCTCGTCCAGATCATCGTGAACGTAAACAGCGCTCCGTCCGCTCCCGTGCTCCCCGCTCCCGTCGTGGTCCCTGAGATCCAACCCGAGCCCGTGATCGTCGTTGAGCAGCCCACAGCTGTTCCTGAGCCCGTGATCGTCGTTGAGCAGCCCACAGCTGTTCCTGAGCCCGTCATCATTGTTGAGCAGCCCTCAGTTGTTCCTGAGCCCGTCATCATTGTTGAGCAGCCCTCAGTTGTTCCTGAGCCCGTCATCATTGTTGAGCAGCCCTCAGTTGTTCCCGAGCCCGTCCAGGTCGTCGATGTCATCCCCGTCGAGCCCGTCATCGTTGGTACTCCCATCATCCCCGCCCCCGCTGTCGTCCTCCCCGACATCCTCAACTAATTTAGTCTAGTCTAATAGTATCTTATGAAATGTGATAAAAATAAAATAAAATGTCAACTTGTAAACAGGACTTTCTAACAATATCTAGAAACGCTTTTACGTCCTAGAAATAAGATTGTGACTAAATAAAGAACTACATTCACGAATTTGTATTTTTAATTACGAATGAACAGAAATGTAACAATATTTTTACTTAAATTAGATGTATGTGTTTTTACTCGTGCAGACAACGCAACACAACTATGCAAATACGCATTTCTTTTATATATTTTTCGTATTATTTAAAACTGAGTATAGCGAGACCTAAATATTTGTTTCACTTAAATCAACTATTAAGATATACAAAAAAGTAGGAGGCGCTATGTTCAACTGTGTGTATTTTTTATGTATGTTAGTCGATATCTTTGTCAATTATATATTGATTTTTATGTTTTTTTTTCTGTTTGAATTGGTTTTACTCAGGGATGGTCTTGTTTAAATATAAAGTAAATAAGGTATACATTAAGGGTCGAACACCGTTTATATAATTTTCACCCACTTCTCTTGTACGAATACATATGTTTACTGATATGTTTGTGAGTTTGAAGATTAATTGAAAGTGGTATCTGAAATATTTTAGGAAGTATTGTATCTCTGAGGGAAGTATATAATAGCATAGTATTTTAATGTATTTCACTCATTTTGCGTCAGCCGATTTTATTAAAAACCTTGACATAACCAAAATAAAATGTATAATATCTCCAATCTTTTAAACCGTGTATGGACGCAGTGTCAAGGGTCGTGAGTTCGAACTCACCTACAATGAGCTTGAGCTCTGAGTGAGAGAAAACATCGTGATGAAACCATAGCATAGGTTTATGGTAGGGCTTTTTTTAATGCTCGCCTGGCTAGCTACCACCTCCAAGTTGAAAATCTAATATAAATAAAATATATGGTGTCTCAGATCTGATTTAATGATTCAAATGACAGACATTTGTCAACGGTATATAGTAGCTATATTGTGTGAGCTCATAAAAAGCCGAAGCAAGAGCAGAAGTGGAAGCGTGGCGGATGAATCGACAGATCAAGATTGTAAGGCTGTCAAACCTTACTAATTTTTTGACGAACATAAATTTTACATTGGTTTACAATTATTCTGTTTCAATCTTGTAATGTTCTTTCATAATGTGTACAATACCTTCTGATGTGTTGAATATCTCTATTCTTGTTTAACCCAATTTAGGTTCATTTTAAGTAATCGAGCTCACATTTATCGTACACAAGACGAATGAGATATCATTGCTTCAAAAATATAGTACTTATAAAATATCTTACTAATTTTCAGACAAATTCTATAAACACAGTTACAATATAATTGAATTCTAATTATGCGCTGTTATAAAATGTCAACACATACTTTAAGGTTGCAGGTAATTTGTGACTGATATAAAATAATAAAAGAACTGTGTATCTTGGAAACACGACTAATTCATCTGTCGGTCTAATCAAGTTACTTTGCATCGTCATTTTCGAGTTCTACGCAGGCAATCTCTCTCGTTATGGCGATCTATCGTTGCTTGCTTTTGCTATCGTATCTTGAGGCGTCGTGAAGAAGGAACATTGTACATTATTTAACATTGTAATATGAGGTACATGTGCCTTAACATTCTTCTTTATATAAAAGTACACTCCTCCTGCATGTCTTTTCTATTAGCTTCTGACGATCATTCTTACATTCACAATACCGGTCATAAAGTAATTGGTCAAAATCCATTGCGGTAATTGTAAGAGAACGAGTTCAGCCCCTTGTAATATGTCGTGATTTTTTCCGAACACTACGAACAAATTTGAAGCGATGCACTGATATCTCAGTTGGTTGTGTGTACGAACGCTACTT
The DNA here is from genome assembly GCA_039707435.1 of Actias luna. NCBI lineage: Eukaryota > Metazoa > Arthropoda > Insecta > Lepidoptera > Saturniidae > Actias > Actias luna. Next base: position 4,799,270 of record JAZHAC010000006.1, on the reverse strand, counting down.
CAATATTGTGATGCACCTGCAATGAGCTTGAGCGTTCGGTGAAGGGAAAATATCATCAGTTTAACAATCGGTTTATAGAATTTTCAAACACATAAACTAGATTCCAAACAACAGTTAATCTTAATTAATATTTTCATTACGTACCATCTTCAACGGATTATCATAAATGATAAAATTTTATACATCACATTTCCGTTTAGATAATTCTCATTTTTATCAATTGAAGATATATTCCGGATATTACTTGAAATCAATGAATAACTGTGTGAAAAAAATCTTTCTTTTTGGCATATATAGATAATAAAATTGTATAAAAACCTGACAATAATCAAGCTATATCATAGTTTGTCTTCACAAGCACAATCTACCTGGTATGTATACTTAAATAAATATTTAATCATAATCTCTAATTTTTTTTTTTATAATTATTAACTTGTCCTTTCCTTCTCAGGAAAAATAAAATTCCTTTTTACTATCGCTGCCGTCATCGCTGTGGTCACCGCCGTGCCCACGAAGCGGTCTCTGGTTTCCGCAATCCTCACCGGCCTCGTCGCCGTCGTTAATGAGAATAAGCAGCCCATCGCTGTCGGACCCGCCCTCCTGGTATTCGAACCCATGTCATTCATTGACTACGAGCCTATTGCTGTTGGTCATTGGTGAAATCGACCCGAGCCAGCCCGCTCGCCTCGTCCAAATCATCCTGAACGTAAACAGTGTTGAGTCCACCCCCGTGGCTCCCATTCCTGTCGTCGTCCCTGAGATCAAGCCCGAGCCTGTGATTGTCGTTGAGCAACCCACAGTTGTACCAGAGTCCATCATCATTTTTGAGCAGCTCTCAGTAGTTCCTGAGCCCGTCCAGGTCATCGACGTCATCCCCGTCGAGCCCGTCATCGTTGGTACTCCCATCATCCCCGCCCCGCTGTCGTCCTCCCCGACATCCTCAACTAATTTAGTCTAGTCTAATAGTCTCCTATGAAATGTAATAAAAGTACAATAACATGTCAACTTCTAAACAGGACTTTCTACCAGTAACTAGTAACACGTGTACGTCCTACAAATAAGATTGTGACTAAATAAAGATCTGCATTCAATATTTTGTAATTTTTTTTTCATGTAATATAATTAAATAGAAATGTAACACTATTTTAGCTTAAATTGGAATTTGTATATGTTTTTACACGAACAAATTACACAACACAACTATACCAAAGATTCGCGAGCTATCCAAGCAACTCAATTAGTAATTCTATAATTTTCCAAAACTATACATTTGTCATTGGTTACACGTCAGCCATTGGTGTTTACCAAATGATCTTGTAATTTTGGAAGCTACGTACAAGTAGGTACACAAGGACGCATTACTTTTCAATATTTTTCGTAATATTTAAAAGTAGGTAAAACGACACCTAAATAGCTTTTTATTAAACCAACTTTCAAGATATACTAAGGGTACAACGATAGTGCTAGACAGTTGTGTATAAAATGTGTAAAAATAGCTTCGACAAATTTTCTTCAATAAACGATTACTATTTAGCATATGTATCTAAACTTCACTTCAATCACTTCAATCTAAAAGTCACAGATATAATTAAAATTAACCAGTTTACACACACACAATTATGTTTTGAAAACATATAAGCGGAAATAATTATACCTAGCAATTGTTAAACACATATAAGCACTTGCCTGCGACTTTGTTTGCATGGAACTGAATATGATTTAACTAATTTATGTTATTCTAAGATAATATAGCATTCTTATGATGAAAGAATTTTTGAAATCGGTCTAGTAGTTTTTGAGTTCATTCGTTAAAAACAAAAATACAGATCTTACCTCTTTTTAATATTAATCTAGATAGTTAACAATGTACATTTTAAAAATAAAACTCATGGTAAATATGATCGCCTAGCAGACTGAACTCGTTTACAAACAGAATTGAAATGTGTATAACGAATAAAGGAATTTATTCAATTTTACAAGTTAATATATACAAAAGTAAAATTCCAAATTAAAGTTTTTATTTTATTATGATAGCTCTTTGTACTGATAGTAAGTACGGGACAATCAATGCATAACCCGTATGCATTCAATAGGTGTGTTTCGGCAATTGCACTTGAAAGTCCACCCCTTCAATAGACTTAGCGTGTCCACCATCTTGGGCCACATCGCCACTTAACATCAAGTAAGATGGTAACTATAATGCTAAACGTTAAAAAATAAATCACTAACACTATTATTTCATTGGCTCACTACGTTGGGCATAAGTCGAAGAAAAATAGTATAAAATCGACAATGGAATCTATAAATTAAGAAGCCTAGTACCATCTACGATCCTTTGCGCTCAAAAAGGTCATATCTCATCTCGATAAGTTTAATAGCTTTGTCGTGATTGAGCGTCGAATAATCGGTATTTTCTTTATGATAGATAGCATTCAACATTCAATAAAGTATCCCATGTTACTTCTAATACCTCCAAGAAAATGTGTACAAAGTTTGATGATGATCGGTTAAGTGGTTTTCGCGTGAAAGCGTAACAAAGTAACATTCACATTTATAATATCAGTCGGGATTAGTTATTACTTAAGCTTAATATATGGTGGTAGGATACGACAAATACATGCGATAGAATCACGGCAGTCATACAACAAGTTTTTCAACTGATGTATATATACGTCGCAGTCAAATAGCTTAATTAGTCGTTGAATCAACAGCCTACCTTTTTTACTTAACAGCGTCGTTTAACTAACGGACCATACAACTAGCAATAGTAAAGGTGATAAGGAATAACTTGTAGGCGGAGTATGTAGCGGTGAGGTATGTCGCTGTAGTAGAGGTATTTGCTGGGTTAGGTTAGGTTGGACTTGTGATAACTAACAGTATTATAAGTTGGGAGTTCGAGTAATATATTGTACTGTATATTGTAGGCTGTTGATTGAACGGCTAATTAAGCTAGTTAGCTGCGACATATTTACAGCATTCTCTAAAAAACTTCTAACTAATAAAGTTATGTACCTTATTGAGTCTCGACGCTCATCCTACACATTATTTTAATAGTATATATATTTTAATGTTATGCTCACATTTTTACCTGCCGTTAAGTGACGATGTCACCCTAGATGGTGGACATGCTAACCGTAGTGGAGCGACTAGCTCTCAAGCGGATTTGCAAGAACACACCTAAAGGTATTTCGTGGCATTTTTTCTACATAAGGATAGTAGCTAGCCAGAAAGGCATTAGAAAAACCCTACCACCATGGTATGGTTTTATCACGATGTTTTCTTGCACCGAAAGCTAAAACTCATTGTAAGTGTATTCGAACTCACTTCCCTTAACGCGGCGTCCGTCCACACTACCAACTGAGCTATCGTCGCTTCCATACTGATGATTCATTGATAGTGACTCTCCTTCAATCTATCACGTTTCAGTATTAGTCAGTATATATTCAGCAAGCGACAGATTTACACTCTGTCATGATAGCAACCACTAATTGAATGCTAATTTCTAGGTGGTGGCGGTTTTCTTCGTATGTAAAATCCGTTTAAGGATCTCCATCTCGCCTTTAGTATAGCATCAGCTGGGCAGGCTCTAAGTTGGGCATGTGGGACTCATCTACTCTTAACCAGGAATATCCACTAAAACGTCTTACCGTGACCCTATGCTCCTCCGTTACATGCTAGAGACGGAACTACTTTCGTACCTTGAGGAACATGACCTATTCATAAAGAAGACGACTCTTGCTTTATACCATCACCCCGACGATGTCTTCGAGCGAGAGATCGGTCCCTTTGCTGACACTAAGACAAAGTGACTTTCTTTTGACGTGTTTCAGTAAAAAAACCCTTAAAAGGAATCTAATAAAGGAGTAGACTTAGGTATATGCACCAGTCTGGATAGAGGCTCAGCTTACCATCAGGTCGGGCCAATCGCCCTAGCAAGACAGCATATGGCAGTGGGAGTTAAGTGGATATACCCAGCGGCTAGCGCTAAGCGAGTCCCACTAAACCCCATCGGTCCCACAGGGCCGGGAGAGTATGCGTAAAAAATTTACTATAAAAATACCAAAATTTCTATAACAATATTTTTTTAATACTTTTTTTGTTTTAAAAAACTAAGCTTATATCTACCTGAAATAAAGTTTTTATTCTACCAGATACTTTAACAGTGCAGTCATAGGGTGTTCAAATAATTACCTAGAAAGTATTCCGGTAGTTTTTTTGTTCGATTGGACTTATGTTGTTAGCCTTAAGGCCTTTCACAGCTTCAGCGAGCTTGGTGTCGAGTACGGAAGTTACTCTGCCAGGGTGGCAACGAGCTTTAGGGAGCCATAAAGTGGCTGATCCTAGGCTTGGGCTGTTACCGGGGATGCGAAAAGGAACCGTGGTCCTGTCTAATCCTAAATAAGATCCTAAACTAAGCAGAATACCTACTCAACTATATCGTAAAATTAAGCACAAGCTAACCTCCTAAACTAAAGGATGGTACTGACTTTGACTTAGGGCGGAATAACTGGGCTGTATCTGTATAATAGGTGAAGAAGGCTTAAACAGATTATTAGAACAAAAGACCGAACCACATTCAGGGCCAGGGCAGTCCCACACCGAACCGTGTACCTAAGTGTGTGTGCAAGTGTGAAATGCAGTGTGGTGATGAAAGTGGTTTAATCAGTGTCACAGTATTGTGCCAGTAGAAATACTTGAGGGCTGTACGTGTTATATTGTGTCCTTGTAATTTATCAATATTTATTATTGACTATGTAACATTTCTCATACTACGCATTTATAACGTGTAGGTAGAGTATTAAACAATAAATTTATTGAAACAAGTTTTCATCAGGTAAAAACGATTATCTGTATTGGCGCGGTCGGCTCAGCTTATAGTCTTAAGTATTTATCAAATTTAATACTACACTGACGTCAGTTTTTATTACACAGATATTATGATCGTCTAGGAATAATCATTTGGGAACTAGATAACAATAACTTTTATTTTACAATGAAGTTTTTTGGTTTAGCATTCGGCCACAATTTCACCTGGTGTTAAGTGACGATGTGACCCATGAAAGTGGACACGGTAAACCTAGTCAAGGGACTGGCTCTCAAATACATCTACCGGAACATACATATAGGTATTTCGCGGGATATTTTCAACTTGAAGGTGGTAGTTAGTCAGGCGTGTATTAAAAAATGACCTACCAACATGATTATATGCCAACGTTTTCCTTTAACGAAAGCTCAAGCTCATTACAGGTGGATTCCAACTCACGGCCCTTTACGCGGCTTCCGTGCACACTACCTACTGAGCAACACTTTTTAAATAATAGAAAAGTTGTATACACTTAAATCAAATAAGGAAATAAAAACAGTTATTTTTTTATAATATTTAATACAACCTTCATATTTCAATTACATATACAATGTTTGAAATGTAACCAATAAATATTGTACTAATATTAAGTTTTAGCTTACATTATTAATTACTATTTAGTTGAGAATCTCGGGGAGGACGACGGCGGGGGAGGGGAGCACGGGGGTGCCGATGATGACGGGCTCAGGGGCGATAGGGGCCTGGTCGACGATGATCACAGCCTCGGGGATAACAGGAGACTGGTCAACGACGATCACGGGTTCAGGGGCGATGGGAGCCTGGTCGACGATGATGACAGGCTCAGGAACAATAGGAGCCTGCTCTACGACGATCACGGGCTGAGGCTGCACTATCTCTGGGACGACAGCGGGGGCAGCGACGATGGGGTTGGAGCTGGCGGCATTGACGTTCACGATGATCTGAACCATGGGAGCGTTCTCGGGAGTGGCGACAGGGCCGGGAGCGACAATTACGGGAGATACCTCAACAGGGGCGGAAACTTCGGGGAGGGGGAAGTCGATGATTGCGGGCCCAATAGCGATAGGGTTTGATTCAATGATAGCGGGTCCGACAGAAATGGGTTCGAAAGAGTCGACGATGGCGGGGCCAACAGCGATTGGCTCAAATTCGAGGAGTGCGGGTCCGACGGCAATGGGTTCCTGGTCCACGAGGACGGGAGCGGGGCCAGCGATGCCGGGGGTGACAAGGCCACGTTGAGCGGGCAGAGCCACGGCAACGGCGACCAGAGCAGCGAAAGTCACGAAGAATTTCATATTTACTGTAGGGAAAAATAACAATCAAGAAACACAATTTTACTAAATTAATTAATATTAAAGAATATATTATGCTAATATTAATTAAATAAATTTGAAATATAACCTATTTTCTTAAAACAACAAAGGAAATACCTAAATGAACATTTTTGTAAACACTTCTGTGTAACTTACTACAAACTAATTGTATATATTATGACTCTTATACCTCTCAGCGTGAGAAAGTTTTTAAACATATAATATATTACATTTAATATATGGTATACCAGCTGTGCCCGGAACTTCGTTCACATGGAACTGAAAATATTTAACTAATTAATAGCCTATGTTACTCAGTAATAATATAGCATTCTAATAATAAGTGAAATAATTTTTGAAATCGGTCCAGTAGTTATTCGTTACAAACAAAAATACAATTTTTTCTTCTTTATAATATTAGTATAGATATAGATTTTATCATATACTTTCGGTCAACCAATGTGTCAGGTATAGATCAGTATTAAAAAACTGTATTCCTCTAAAGACATTTAATTATCGTATGTTAGAAAATATGTAAAGGTCCTCTAAACTTACCAATATGTTAATTAATTTCAACAAAGTATATTGTTGTGTGAAAATTGCACACTATATATACTGAAAATATTATCTTCCACCATAGCAAGTATTAGTATCTATAGATAAGTTAATTTACAATAATCCCTCTAAGATCAATTGCTTAATACTGCAATAATATAGAAGATTGTCTAATTTATGACACTTTTAGCATAAGTATCACGCACGTGACTACTGTCAACAATATACAAATACATCAAAACAATACGGACTATACTATGCAAATCGTATGGATTATTTGCTTCTGCTACTTGAAATCATCAATACTTTCATGCAATGAAGTAGCAACAGGTCTTAGGCTCAATTTGCGACTGCAGAATGCACCTTAGGTTGAAGGTTAAAATATATAAATCCATTTTAAGTCCTGTCATATTGTATGGATTGGAGTGCTGGGCTACTAAGAATACGGATAAGTGTCGATTGCACGGAGCAGAAATGCGAATATTGAGATGGATGTGAGGTGTTACAAGTATGAACAAAGTCAGGAATGAGTATGTTAGAGGAAGTTTGAAAGTGGCACCAGTAGTAAAAATTTGAAAGGGAATCGTTTGTCTTGGTTCGGGCATATCACGAGAAAAGTAATAGATATGAATGTTGAAGGATGGAAAGAAAGAGGAAGGCCAAAGAAAAGATGTATAGAGTGTGTGAGGAATGAGATGAAAGAACAGGGAGTGAATGATGAGATGACGGTTGATAGAGATCTGTGAAAGAAGAAAACGTACTGTGTCGACCCCAAATGACTTGGAAACAGGACATGAAGATGATGACTTAAAATCATCCAGTTTGATACCTTATTGTATTCTTTCAATTCACATTACGTTTCAAGTTATTTTTTACTGCCAAAAGTTTACAAATGCAGAACTTAATACTAGAACGCAATCGGTATCAGTCGTTTAGTGTCGCATGAGAAATTTAAAAAATCTAAATAGCTGTGTACCAGTATTTTTGAGATGCACATTTTTTTTTAATAGTCTACTCTAACTATTACCCGTTCCAAGTAAAATGTATCAATTTATTTGTGTGCTGTGCTGATGTTAACTATTGTATAATTGTAATGTAATGGTAATAGTGGTAGCGATTTTTCTAATGTCCTCCTGACTAGCTACCACCGTTAAGTTGAAAATCTGTCGCCATATACGTACAGGTTTGTTTCGGTAGTAGCACTTGAGAGCCAGTCCCTCCACAGGTTTAACGTGTCTACCTGGGGATCATAGTCACTTAAATTCGATACATTGTAGCCATAATGCTAAGCCTATAAGCAATAACAAAACAAAGGCGATCGAGGACAAACCGTTAATACAAGGAGAATCATTGTAGGAAGGTGGTTATACCCACGTGCGTAATGATAACAGCCCAGTCCGGTACAGATCCTTACGATGTTATTTAATTTGTAGATACATACTGACTGACTTCGGGATACGACATGCTTACTATTATGGCGTTATACCTCATTTATTTATCGTATATAAATGCGAAAGTGGGTTTATTTGTTACGTTTTCACGCCTAAACCCCTGAACCGATTATGACGAATTTTGGTATGAAGATAATGGAAATCTGGAGGCGGTGATAGTCTACTTTTTCTAACGTTATTGGAAGTGTGGTAAAGAGAGGGTTACAAACGTATGAAATTTTATATTGGGTCATTCGATTTGTTTGATAAAGTCAATTAAAGCGCGAATATACATTAACGTGAGCGAAACCGCACGTAAAAACCAATTAATATTATAAAGCGGAAAGGTTTGTTTGTTTGAACGATTTAGTCTTATGAGTTACCAGTCGGATATCAAAAATTATTTTTGTATTTTATAGAGTCATCATTCAATCAATTAAAAGCTATTTAACATCACGTTAACACGAAAAGAAATAAAGCTATATTGAATAAAGGTAAAAAACAGGCAATAAATTGAAATTATTTCTAGTTCTACACAAACGAAGTCGTGGTCTCCGCTCTAAAATACAATATATCGTAATATGTGAATTTTATCATGACATAAGATTGTTAACAGCTTTTGCAAAATTCTTAAGATTTCTGCACATTTTAGAATGTAATCTCTGAAATAGTTTTTGAAAAATAAAAGAGTGTCTTTTGTATACAAAGGTCATCGGCGGCACAAATAGTTGAAAATGCCAGTCTGCATAGAAATTATGGTTTGTGTAGATTTTGTAAAAAAAATACGAGTAGCTGCGACAAAAAATGTAGATCACTCTTATTTGTTAAAATATTTAGTTTTTTTTTTATGGAATGGGGGTAAACGACTTAGCGGGTCATCTGATGGTAAGTGTTCACCACCAATGGTAAGAGCACGAGTTGGTATAAATTGATTATTTTAATATAGTTTCGTTTCCAATCTTTTCCGACACCGGATGTGAATAATTTAGATTTTTACATTATCTTTACCACAGACGCATCAAGAATAGAAAACTCGTCGTAATGAAATACTTACAACTAGATATAAAAATGGAGTGTTTCAACAATCTCATATTTCTCATAATTTAACTAAACTAAACACTATCTAAGGTTTCATAATTTTTTCATTTGTCTATAGCCTTTGTAGGATTAAGTAAGAAGCTCTATCCAAGTAGGATTTTTATATTCATAAAATCTTCATACATAAATCTATAATGATAGTAAATTATAAATTATCCTATGCTATATAGCATGTAACAAAGAACTGGATTAATGTAATAGTTGATACGTTTATGGTAATATTTAAAAAAAATCTGGATTAATATCTGCCCTAGACTGTTAAGTATCAACAGTAAGTACCTATATATGTAAGTATGTTTGCATGCATGTATGTTCAAACTCCAAAGTATGTGTTAATTAGAATTTTTCTATTGAAGCCCTTATCTCGAGTCCTCACAGAACCAATGAAACTACTGTGCCTCATAAAAGTACTTAAGTTTTTTCTTGTTTTCGTAGTGAAAACTACTTTAACGTACATGTGCCGGGTACGAGAGGCTATTAGAGGGGCGTGTAGATCTCATCACCTAAGAATCACCTTCAAATACCAGCTAAAAAGATACCACGCCGACTCCCAATCCCCAATGCTGACAAAGACTAGGAACAGCTTTCGCACTTCTTCTAGTCAATGCGTTATAACCTATAGTTGGTTCAAGTGATTTATGTATATTTTTTACGCATTACACAACAATTATCATTTGCCAAACTTTAGATGATTAGCAAACAAAAGATACCATAAATCACTAACAATCGGCTTCCTTATGTTTTATCGAGTCCATTGTTAATCTTAGGCACCTTAATCGCATTAAATGGATTACGCATAAATAAGAAATCTATTAATTATCTAAAAAAAAATTATTCAGATAATGTTTTTCATATATAAAATGGGAAAATTACTAAAGCAATCACACTTTGAAATATTCAAGTAAAGAAAAAGGTAAACCAAGTTCTTTAATATATCAATATTTTATTGTTTCATGTAATTTAATAAGCAATTTGTTTATCTACAGTAAACATGAAATTCTTCGTGACTTTCGCCGCTCTGGTCGCCGTTGCCGTGGCTCTGCCCGCTCAACGTGGCCTTGTCACCCCCGGCATCGCTGGCCCCGCTCCCGTCCTCGTGGACCAGGAACCCATTGCCGTCGGACCCGCACTCCTTGAATTTGAGCCAATTGCTGTTGGCCCCGCCATCGTCGACTCTTTCGAACCCATCGCAGTCGGTCCTGCAATCGTCGACTCTTTCGAACCCATCTCTGTCGGACCCGCTATCATCGATTTCCCCGTCCCTGAAGTTTCTGCACCTATTGAAGTATCCCCCGTCATTGTCGCTCCCAGCCCTGTCGCTGCTCCCGAGAACGCTCCCATGGTTCAGATCATCGTGAACGTCAATGCCGCCAGCTCCAACCCCATCGTCGCTGCCCCCGCTGTCGTCCCAGAGATAGTGCAGCCTCAGCCCGTGATCGTCGTAGAGCAGGCTCCTATTGTTCCTGAGCCTGTCATCATCGTCGACCAGGCTCCCATCGCCCCTGAACCCGTGATCGTCGTTGACCAGTCTCCTGTTATCCCCGAGGCTGTGATCATCGTCGACCAGGCCCCTATCGCCCCTGAGCCCGTCATCATCGGCACCCCCGTGCTCCCCTCCCCCGCCGTCGTCCTCCCCGAGACTCTCAACTAATGTATAATTTAAATAAAAAAAGCTCAAATAACCTTAAATATCTTATACACAAATACAAAGCACAATTATATACAATATTAATGATTGATTATCATCCACGCCGCAATAATAATATTCAATAAAGATCTGTTTCTGAACTATTTTTTTTTATTTCATTTAAATTTACACGCTTTCTATATATCCTTAATCCTTACTGTTTTTTTAATAGTTAGTATAAGTTTAACGTAATGGCCACAATCTCACCTGAAGTTAAGTGACAACATGGCCCAACTTCGGGAACACACCTAGGTATACCGTATAGGTATTTAACAGAGCAACAGATATTTAATTTGAGAGTGGTAGGTAGCCATCCGGACATTAGACAAAGCCCTACCACAATGCACTTTATAAATATTATAAATGTGAAATTCAGTTACTATGTTTGTTTGTTACACTTTCACTCCTGAACCGTTGAATTGATTATGTTTATTTATGTAGATAGATAGTATCTGAAAGAGGTCAGAGTAAAAGGCTATTTTTTCTTTGCAAATAGAGGTTAAAACCTTTTATTACGTCATTAGATTTGTTTCAAATTAATAGAATAATTGTTTATAATGAAAAATAAAATTATGAATATTTCGTTTTTTTCAACTACTCTAAGGGATGGAATGTGGTTGTATATATACATAATATAGAGGATGTTATATTCATAAAACTAGAATTGGCAGGTAGGTAATTGATAAACAGTAAACATTAACTACAAAGAGTTTTATGAAAATTCACATCTTCCTGTATTGAAACATCCTTGCAATTAATATTACAAATGCGATTTGCTTGTAACGCTTTCACGACTAAACCGCTTAATAGATTGTGATGAACTTTTGTATAGAGATAGATGTAAACTTGGAGACGGTTATAGGATACTTTTTCTCCGGAAAAACTTTTAGGGAATGAGGTAATGAGAGAGATGATCTTTATGTAAAACCTTTTATTTCGTTACCCGATTTGCTTCAAACTTTAGAGAATACCCTTATTAATTCACATTTACAATATTAACAAGAATATGAGGATATAGTTAACCTTTAGCTTATTTCTTTACTAATATTACAAATGTGAATTAATTATAAACCATGAAAATTTGTTTTTCAAAGTGTTCTTAAAAGGGGTGGAATGTGATAGTAAAGGTAATATGGAGAAATCGTATTCATGAAGCTAAAATTAGGCGGATAGCACAGTGGTAGTGTGTACGGACGCCGGGTCAAAGGACGTGAGTTTGAATCCACCTACAATGAGCTCGATGAAGGAAAACATCCTGAGGAGCTATTCATGAATCATGGCCATGAGCTGAGATATGAAATGGCATGGAAGTTATGGCTTATGGCCATGAGAAAGAAATAGAAAGAAACCATAACATGGAGGTAGGGGCTTTTTGTAATGGCCGCCTAGGTAGATATCACCTTCACGTTGAAAATCAACCGCCAAACATGAAAAGGTGTGTTCCGGCAGTTGCAGTTGAAATCCAGTCCCTCCACAGGATTAGCGTGGCCACCAACTTGGGCCGTATCGTCACTTAAGATCAGGTGAGATTATAGCGATAACCCTGACTGTATTAAAAAAAAAACTACGTGACGCAGTAGTAGGGAGATCCGAATCCCCGTGTGCTGATGCCGGACGCTCGGCTGAGCAATACATGGGGGGAGCCAAATGTCGGCAACCCCTCCCGAAAAAATGTAGGACCTGTACCGTCAAGACCCAACGTCAAAGCCTTGCGTAGACGAGGGTGGTAGTTGACGGCGTTTTACACCTCCATCTACCATCCGCGCTGTACCAAGGGGAGAATGGTCGGGGGGCCATCTTCCCATTCTACCGGTACAGCCGTCTGGGGCATAGCTGGGGTGTACCAAGCTGTCCCTCTTTAGCGCCGGAGCCCAGACAGGGCAAACCGCCGGGGCGACCCGGTGATTGTCAGCCCGAACTCGGGTCGCCCCAAATTGTGCGGCAGAGGTACACCGTGAAGTTTTAGTGGGTATTACCGGCCGCTAGTTGCCGGGTGAGTCCCACATAACCCGCTCGTCCCCCCGGGGCGAGAGAGTACCCATAAACGGATTTTTCCACGTTAAAAAAAAGGTGGTCCGAATGAGTTGAGAGGTCTCAAGGTCGGTCCTAGGCCGCAACAGATCTTAATGTGATAAGTATAATAACTATGAATTTGGTGTCTGGGTGTTAAATATATTTAGTTTGCATAAAAAATGGTATTCCTTGGTCTGTTTTATGTTTTTTTTTTTCTAAATATATTTTCTGGTTGTGCATGATAAATATTTTGTTAGTAATGAGTACACAGTGGAAGCTGCAAACAAATAATATAGTTAATTAATTATCTTAACACAAAATTTTTTTCGGACAAGGTTTAATGTTTTACATATCGTGTTTACTCATATTCTTAATTTGCATTGTCACGTGGAAAAGGATAGTTTTACCGAGTTTTGAATTAAATGTAAGATTTATGTGTATGGTGTTGCGAATATATTGTATGTTATTTAAATATATAACAGAATCACATATAAATTGTTATGGTCCTTTCTATTCCCCAGAATTATGTAAACACCAATTTCAAAATTTTATGTTCGTTTATTTACAATTGATCGTATAGTATACTACGTTAATTATTAAATACAGTTTATTATATGAATAGAGAAAAATCTGTTCAAAGGTAAATTAATATTGAATTGTTTTTATTTTTGTATTAGCGCGCGAAAGTGAGAGCAACACACAAATTAAAAACAACGGTGATAATTGAATCTGCGATTTATCAATGATAGTCTTTTTTTTTTACCTACCTCGTCGCAGCTGACTACCAGTGACTAATTCCAGATCGTGACAAATGGTTAGCATGGTGGTAGGGATTTTTCTAATACCCGCCTGGCTAGGAACCACCCTCAAGTCGAAAATCTACCGCCAAATACCAATAGGTGTGTTCGGGCAGTTGCACTTGAGAGTCAGACCCTCTACATGTTTAGCATAGCTCCTAATTTGGACTGTATCGTCACACATAGTTATCACAGTTGGTTTTACATATGCAATTTGGTTAACTGAAGTCCAGTATCGATCATTTATAAATGTAATCTATACTTGTGTCTGAAATCCAAATATATAATTTTAATAGTTATAGTACTAATTTTATAATTTCCACATTTAAATTGGTCTATATCATCAAATATCTGGTGCCCCCGACGTCGTTCGCGTTTTTCCAGTGAAATTGATGTAATCGTAAAACCTGCTCATTGCGGTTATTTACGTCGTGAAAGAAATATCCAGTACGAAGCTGAAATTTAAAGGCGTGGTAGTTTTGAAGATATCGTGCCGAGAGAGTGTAATTTCGCTTATATTATTATACTTTTTTAATTGAATCACTTATACGGGACATATATATTTAAATGTAAATTTAGAAGCTACAAGATACTATAAGAGATCTTATTTTATTATGAACACAGCAGTATAATTTATATCATTATGATAAAAGAACTTATTTGTTCTTAGGAATCGTACTTTTGCTTAAAGTACTCCATTTTGGTTTATGTTTATCAAAAGCTCTTTAAAAAATATTTTTGTTAATAAAATAAATACCGTTATGCGCCTTAGGCGTCAAAGCTCGTTAGGCATGACTTTTTCTAACCTATTCAACAATTATCGACAACTAACTTACACAAAACCTTAATATATTATACACCTAAATCTTCCTCATCAGTCACTGTCTATTCGTGAAAACCGCAAGAAAATCCGTTCAGTAGTTTGTGACTTTATCGCAAATAGACAGACAGAAGTGGCGGAAGACTTTGATTTATAATATATAGTGATTGTCGTAAAAACTTTCTTCTTTTTTTCTTTTTCATAATATGTTCGACGTTCAATGTTCAACAGAGTTAAATCTATTACATGTCAAAATTAAACTCTACTTCCCCCACCTTCTTTCTTCATGGTATATTATGAAAAAAAAAAAACAGTTTATTGAACCATATTTATTTTCTATAGCATATGTTTTTACATAACATTATCAATCAAAGTAAGTTAGTGCAAAATAACAGCCGGGTTGACAACCTGAACAGGTTCTACTGGGATGACATCGATGACTTGAACGGGCTCGACTGGGATGACATCGACTACTTGAACGGGCTCGACTGGGATGACATCGACGACCTGAACGGGCTCCACTGGAATGACATCGACCACCTGAACGGGCTCGACTGGAATGACATCGACGACTTGAACAGGCTCCACGACTGACGGCTGGTCTACCACAACGACGGGTTCAGGCACGACTGAAGGATGGTCGACAATAATGACTGGCTCCGGGACAATTGCGGGCTGCTCAACAACGATCACGGGCTCAGGTTTCAGTTCGGGGACGATGACCGGAGCGGGAGGCACTGGAGCAGATACACCGTCATTGACATTCACAATGATCTGGACTAGAGGTATGGGCTGGCCGGGCACAAGAGGACCGATGACAACTGGGGAAGGCGCGACAGGGAAGTCAACAATTGCTGGTCCGACGGCGATAGGTTCGAAGGAGTCAGCGATGGGAGATGGACGCTTTGTGGGTAAAGCAGCGGCCACGGCGAACAGGGCAGCAATAGTCAGTAAGAATTTCATGTTTTCTGAAATTAAACAATTAAATATATACTTACGTGTGACACACTAATATTAAAGAAGTAAGGAACAAAAATTTAGGTACACTTTCAAGGTTTATTGCAAACGAATAGAAATTAAATTTATAATATTAGAAATGCACTTATGCTTGAGCAAAGCGATTTAACTTGGAGCAATAGCTAGTCAAGCAAATATTAGAAAATGCCCTAACACTATGGTCTACATGTTTTCCTTCAATGAAAATTCAGGATCCTTGCAGAGATTTGATCTCACGTCTATTGACGTAGTTACTGTGTATGTTATCAGTATTTATATTATACATACATACAGTACGATTAAACATAATAAATTAAAACATTTTGATACTTTCATTCCGGTATGAGCTTAGTCACTTTATTGTTATTAGGTAGTTATTCAATGTTATAGAAACCTTTATTACGATAATGAAAAATCTTTTAATGAATAGCGAATCCAATTTGTATACGATTACAGTATTTTAACGTCACAATTTTTGTTACTATTTTTTATATTTAGAAAATCTTTCTTATAGCTCGATGACCGTCGCTGTTTTTAGACAGGCTTACCATAATATACAGTGCAGCCCTTATCCTAATTGCAATAAAATAATATAATACACTGGTTTACTGTAAAAAAGGGCTATAAATTCTTGCCTAAATATTGTCACATTGTTGGTTGTTTGTACTTTACAAAAGCATGTTCAAATCACTCGTGTGCCTACTTTATCTCTTAAAACTATTTGTTCATAGCATTAAGATAATAACAATAATATAAAATTTCAAAAAAAAATGATATAAAATCTTACCCATTTTACAGACACAACCTTTGATTCCGACCACACACGATTCTTAATACATAGTAGTAATAATATAAAATTAACTTTACTCACCTAGTAGATTTGGCTTCTGAAAACAACAAATGTGCTATTTCTGGATCGATACAACCTTTTTATATACAATTTTTTATCTCTTGACATTACGTGGGGGGTAGGATAATATGGCAATCGCCGAAGTATGGATGATTTTATTACAATACGATTAAGATAATCCTTAGTTTACAAACATGGAGATATTATGGATTACAACAAAATGGCATAGTAACCCAGTCTGTGCAATTGCATCAACACGCTATTTGGTTGTGTATCTATATGTTATTCTAGAAGTTTTCGAGGATATTTTTTAAAATAAGATATAGTTTTTTCTCATTAAAATTAACATTTGAAATAATGCTGAAGCAATAATACTTCTATGGTAGCCACGTTAATTAATGTGGGATCGAGGCTAACAACGAGCATTAGATTTTATTAGATAAACTAATAGTGCCCACGACTTCTTGATGACCTTAAAATCATCAAAGTACTTATTTTCTTAATAAAAAGTGACCAAAAGTGTTTTTCGGTACCACTGGCAGTTTTTTTTTTGTTTTTGCGTCATATATTTTTAAATCTGTGATATTTTCAAAGTTACTCATTGATCCTGAATAGTATATTGATCCTGAATAGTTGATTAAAAACCTACAAAAAGAATATTTATTTCCTGTTTTTGTCACTTTTACCAATACTACTTTGTTCCTATTAGTGGTAGCGTGATTTTAAATAGCTTAAAACCTACCTCAGTGATTACTCTATTAAATGTAAATTTTCGAAATCCGACTGGTAGTTTTTTAGATTAGCGCATTGAAACAAACAAACTTTTCAACATTATAATATTAGTATAGACGAGTTATTTACAATATGTATCTTTTTTATAGTTAAGGTTTTAGCGTTATGGCCACAATCTCATCTTGAGTTAAGTGACGATGTAGCCCAAAATGGTAGGTCTTTTTCTAATGCCCTCCTGGTTAGCTATCACCTTCAAAGCTAAAAATTTATCGCAAATAGCCTATAGGTTTATTCCGTAAATTGCACTTGAGAGCCAGTCCGTCCACTAGAGTTAACGTGTCCACCATCTTACGCCAGTCAGGAGTAGCCATCAATTCATCCATTTATGAAGCCCTTTCGACGTCATCACTTAATTGGTCTAACAGCAGACTCTTACATACTATGGATCAACCGTGACTTGTACACGTGGGAAGGCAGGTATAACTGCCTTGACAATTAAGTGAGAATTGTCCCTTCATCCGAGTCTCGAGTCTATTTTGGCATATTGCCGTGTCAAAAACCTTGCGGAGCTCTAACCTTATTGCCTCGACTTCTCACGGCACCAGTCACAGCTCTCTAGCTAGCACTTTCCTTCGACATAAATACAACGCCGCAAGGGGAAATGCTTCTAGATATAAAGTCAGATGTGCAGCCAAGATTAAGTACTTGCCTAATGACCTCCATTTGGCAAAACAACTTACATGTATATTATATGGCTAATATTAATAGAAAGACATAAACAAACAATTATTAGTAAATAATAGTAGTAGTAAATATAAGTAGTCTATTGTAACTTTTCAAAGTAATTTTTGGCGTGCAGCAATTATTTTTAAAAGGAAACAGGATGTGCTAATACAATTTTACTTCGAAATCATTACTACATGACGCTAAAGCAATTCTGTATTAAATTTGTGAAAGTATTTTTTTCCATGAAACAACTATACAGTTCATCCATATTTATGTTTTTACTGCAGCCTATTGCTATTTATATCAACCTCAAAAACTGATATCCCTGCGATAATTCGAATAAAGGTTGCTTGCTACTTCTGAGGTCTTCCTCCGAAAGCTTCGCGTATTGGGGCATGTAGCTAAGGACACCCTTCAGACCGATGTACTCCAACATGAGCATTACTGGGTTTTGGTACAAGCAGATGTTAAAGTAACCATACCAACACGTTTTGTTGCTAGCAACCCTAATGCGCAATGCATTTTTATTATCGTCGCATTGTCGGCGACAGTTACTTTCTTGTATAATGATTTAATCGCTGTAATATTGCCGTGGAAATTAATAGCTTCGATAAATGACTTTATACAAACATTTATTTCAGTCGCTTTGCATCTATTTCTATTTATGATACAGTGCATAATTCGTGATGGTCGTAAAATCAATGATAAGATTAAGGTAAAGTACTCGCTTCAATGTACTTGTGAGTTTTTTTTAATTCACATGCGTTTTTTATCACTTCGCATAATTCAAAATAATCATCAGATCATCATAATGAAATGTTCAATTTTTTATCTTAACCTATCAATAGTACTACCAGGAATAGTACAATGTTTCGTAAACTGAAAATCAGTTTCTGGATTTTGATACCGTCGGTGTATTACAATCAAGTACCTGCTTTATATCAGCCTACTTCAAATATTATGATAGAATCTAAACATCTGAAATATAAATCAATTACTACTAATATCAAGCAAGTATCTAACTAGCAATATTCATTTCGTTATATTTAACTTGTTCATTTAAGTTTATGCCTTTTCCAGGAAGATATTTGTTCAGTATCTTTTCCTACATTGTCTTCCAACCGATTTTTTTTTTGTTTACTAAATAAGTAGTTGTTATAGATTGTACAGGGTGAACAGATGTTGTTAATAATTATAAATTAAAAATCGTTTTTCCCTGTCTTTACAAAAAAATCCACAGATTTTCAATCATAAATTTGGGTCGAATTTCGGACACTGGGTGAACACTAATATTTATAAGTCCAATGCAAAAATGATAGTTTATTCCATTAAAATAACGATTTGACTATTATGATTACAGTTCTATAGTCGATATGTATTACATAATTTTTATAAACCGGCTGAACCTTTAGTTGAGTATGTCGGGAAGAATAACAGCAGGCGCGGGTATGATGGGAGTCCCAACGATGACGGGCTCGACGGGGATGATATCAACGACTTGCACAGGCTCAGGTACAATTTCGGGCTGCTCAACGACGATGACCGGCTCAGGCACTATGGCGGGCTGCTCAACAATTACTGGCTCAGGTTTGACATCGGGGACGAAGATCGGAGGTGGAACCACAGGAGCGGATACACCGTCGTTAACATTCACGATGATCTGGACGAGAGGTATGGGCTGGCCGGGTGCGAGAGAGCCGATGACAACTGGGGAGGGAGCGACAGGGAAGTCAACTATGGCGGGTCCAACGGCGATAGGCTCGAAGAAGTCAGCAACGGGAGACGGACGCTTTGCTGGCAAAGCAGCGGCCACGGCGACCAGAGCAGCAATAGTAAGAAGGAATTTCATTTTTACTGTAATAAAAAACATATATCTATATTTAATATTATAAAAACGAAGAGTTTGTTTGTTTAGAACTACCAGCCGGATTAAAAAAATAATATTGCATTTTATATAGCAGGTATGAAAAAAAACTACGCTATTTAACATCACGCTACCACCGACAGGAGCAAAGCTGTATGGAAAAAAAATATAAAAACGGCCGAAATTTGTTCAATAATTTTTAGTGCCACGCAAATGAAGTAGCGAGTAGAGCTACTCTTTATATAAACAGGTGAATACAACAATTCGGTGCCGCGTTCTCGTCTTTTTGGCAATTGATTTTCTTGTTCTTTTATTTAGTATCTAGCTTTGGTATTATAGATTGGAAACAGGTCTTTCCTATTACGACAATTAGTATAAATAACTATGTAGACATAATTACACACATAATTATTTAATTTTGATAGAAACAAAGTTTGTATTTATAGTAACGACACAGTGGATATACTATACACTCGGGAGATGACAACTCGCCTAGGCCCTCGGATGTATCATGGAGGATAGAAGAAAGCTGTCCCTGATCTCTAGTAAAACGAGAATTTTAAGTGTCACTGTACATCTTTTTAGTGGTTAGTACTAATAACCCGATCAGTCTTCTTCTCAGCTCGAGTATTGTGTTTCCGCGTTGCAACCAGGAAGACCATAAAGAATAAGATTTTGAATAGCATATTAATAAAAAAACACTCTTGGATGTATTATTCAATATAAAATTACGTCACCATGAAAACCACCGATAAGATATCGATTGATCGGTAACCACCGTTTCTTTCCGATTGTACACCATCAGCGACCATCACCCCAGCGGCTGGCCCGACTGGAAATCCTATACAAAAACTTGCCAAGTACGTATGTCAAACCCAGAATTATTTATTTTCGGTTGCACATATGCTGTTAGCCTTAAGGGCTTACACAGCTTCACCGAATTTGGGGAGCATAAAGAATGCATAAAGTGGCCGATCCTCGGCTTGGCCTATTGACGAGGACGCGATAAGAAACCGCAGTCCTGTCTAATCCTAAATAGGATTCTATACTAAGCAGAAAACCTACTCAGCTACGACGCGGACGCGGACTCAGCACGAACTAACCTCCTAAACTAAAGGATACTGACTTTTCCTCATGGCGGAATGACTGGACTGTACCTGTCTTGCACTAAAGAAGGCTTAATATTTATCACATTAAAAATGGCCGAAACACATTCATGGCCAGGGCGGTCCCTCACACAACCTCAAACCCAGAACCTCTTTTTCATACTTTTATTCGTTATGGTCACAATCTTAGCTGATATTATATGATAATGTAGTTCGAGATGGTGGGCACGCTAAGCCTAGTACAATGACAGACTATCAGCTCAATAGCTAAAGTTACTAATGCTATACCACGAGTTCTCTCTTAATGTGATTAAATTAATTTTAACTCACCTGATTGATTTTGCCTCTGAAGACGAAATATGTGCTATTCTTGGCCCACCACAATCTTTTTATAGATTCTTTTATCTTTTAAAAATACCTGCACAGGAAATTGTGTGGATAACAGAGTAATCCCTCTGTACGAAAAATTGTCTTAAAACTCGATTAAGATAATCCTCGGAATTTAGTTAGGCAAAATATAATATGTGATTAGTGTTAAAAATAATATTTAAAAAAATGTCATTTCTTTCTGCGTATGTAGGTAATGTTGCCAATATCAAGTGTGAAGGTCTGTATAACATAATTAACCTAAAGTTTTAGTTTTAAGGGGCATCAATAACATCTGAGTAACCCAAGCCAACCTCACCTGCACGCGATGAACGCGAGGCTCTAGCGATTGGTTAGCAACCACCCTCAGGTTTAGACTGCCGCAAATTAAAGATTAACTATGAACCTTTGTGTATTGACATAATAAACGAGAACCACCCATTTCTGGCAATGTGAGCAACATGGCTGTAACACCCCTGGTGTTGCGGCTGTCCATAGGCGACGGTAACCATGTACAATGCATTCCATTAACAAATGAAAATATATTTCAATGGAAACTTATAACATAGTAAAATTTTATAAAGTTGTTCTACACTTTCCTTCTTTTATTTTAGGGAACGATTCTCATACCTTCATATGTTTTATTTTTATTTCAATAGACATATATTTTAGTGTATTTTTATATAGTAAAAGTTTTTTCCTTTTTATATCCCGCGAAACCATTCTCATATTATGATAATCATATCAGTTTTCAATCATGGCTTCGCTCGTGTAGATCTTTATTTTTCATTGCTTTTTTATTGTAATTGAATTTGTATATTTCTAATGTATTTATTAATAAATGTCAATCAGATGGCCCATCTGCCTGTTTGCTGTTCATTAAAGTAACAAAACTACTAAACTCAGAAGAATTAATTATATGGGTATCAAACAAAAAATTTAAGAGGATCTTAACAAATACATTTTTACGTTTGTTTATTAGTCATATGCGTAGAATTTCTCCTTTGTGTCAGTCCAATGTTTTAGTGTTCCCTCTTTTAAAATACTGTAATTTTGATTTAGCTAACAACTTGATTCCTCTTGATTTTTTGAAGCCCTAGGCTGAAACCTAGTCAGCCTATAGAAAAATCCAGCCCTGTGTGTAGGACTTGATTGCACAACACTTAATACATTGGTCACAGTGAGGTTACTGCATTTGGCCATTGCCAACCGCTGTTTCTGGCGGGGAGTCATGAACTACAATTTTTCCCGAAATAAAGCGTAAGTTGTACATTTTTTCTACAAAATGACCAACTTATACATTTCGTATACATTTCTATTATTTACACATATTTGTTTATGTGAATTTAAATAACTTTAATTTTGAACAACATTTTCTTTATTTGCGACGAAAGTATGTCGTTGATGCAATTTTGAAGTTTTTATTTATCTAATAATCGCCCAACGTACCTAAAGATTTTTTCATTAAATAAAATAATATAATAATAATAAGTACTTTGATGTGCCTATAGTTGCATAACATCATCCAAATGATATTAGTAACTAAATTATACTTGCGTGATAATTTAGCTTTAGATTTTATTCAGCGTTTCCTCTTTGATCAATGAGCAATGTGTATATTACTATATTAGTATAACCCCTTTACTATTTGTATTAAGTGCTTTTACAAGCTTTAATTTTTTTATAATAAAATAATAATACTTTATACATATTAACATAATTGAAACCCATATTAGAATCGAAATATACTGAGTATAAAAGGTAAAAAAGGTAAAAAGTTTGAAACGTGGTAAATGAAATTGTAAGTTTTGATCTTCTGGTCACGGTCTTTCACCATTGTGCAAAAATTGTCGAAGACATTTTCTTTGCGAAAGATTTAACGTAATGAATTGATTAATATTATGTTATTGTTGAAGGTGAGAATATGCCACCTCCAGTCAACCGGCGGAGAAGTATAGCACCACTCCATATCTTCCCGTTGGTATCGTAGAAGACGAGTAACAGAGTGTGAAACCTCCATATTATAGTGCAATTTATTTTAGTAATATTTTTTATATATTGACTTCAATTTTTAAAGTGCCTGCTGAAAAGGGCATTACCGACATCTTTGATGTTATAATTGTAATAATTTTGTAAATAAATTATTTGTAAATTAAGCTTGTTGCGTGGACAATTAACTTATATTTAGACTCAAAGGAAATCACTAAAAGGTAAGGAAATTAAAATCTAAAATTCAATTATATTATATTAATCTAAACAAATTACAAAGAAAAATTACGAATTTAAATGTGTTGATTAGTGTAAGGTCCTCTCTGGCAAGTCGCTCGTCCGGTACAGGGTATGTTCTTCTTACCGCTCCACACCGCACAGTCATGGAGAACAAGCCAAAATAATTGTGCAACACTGATGCTTACCAACCATCGCCATCGTATTTAACCCTTCCAGTATATCAGTATTTCCATAATTTCTATAATAGAGTTTCTCAAACTTTTGCCTCCTTGAACGCCTGTTAAAGATTCCAGATGACAGCAAACACTTTAACTAATGAAATCTAAGAAAATAATAAAATTAAATGTTGAAGAAAATAAGGTTTTTATATCAAAAAAATGTAACAAATACAGTGCCAAAATTCTTAATATTATGATGGCTGGTCTTGTTTCTTGTCGCAAATTGAGTCAATTGTAGGAGTAATTGTGGACAGTTTTAACCTGAATTCTTACTCGGTACCAAGTCGATTTTTCTATTACGTTTTTATCATGAGAGGTGTGAAAACCCACCCTCATATAAGTATTTTGTAGCAATGTGCTTGTCAGTCATCAAGCCACCATTACGTAAATCTTGTCGCGAACTCCCTACCGTCGAATGGCGAACCCCTAGGGCTTTGCGTACCGCATTTTGAGAAACCCTTTATATATATTTAAGGTTTCGCGTTATGGCCATAATCTCATCTGATCTTAAGTGGCGATACGGCTCAATTTGGTAGACACGCTATACCTGTGGAGGAACTGCCTCTCAAGTGCAACTGCCGGAACACACCTCTTGGTATTTGGCGCAGCAGATTTTCAACTTGAGGGTAGTAGCAAGCTCAGGAAAAGCCCTACCACCATGCTATGGTTTCCTCATAATGTTTTCCATCGCCGAAAGCTCAAGCTCATTGTAGGTAGTTGGATTCGAACTCACGTCCCATGACACGGCGTGCCTGCACACTACAACTGAACTATCATCGCTTCAAAGTAGCAATAGAGGTAAGATCGTGGGCTCAGTCAAGAAAAGCCTTAGTTTATTAATTCCGATATTTACATCACCATCATGTGCAGCAGTATCCTCGACTTCCGTGAAATATGAACGGATAATAATATATTTCAAAGTTCTATATTGTATTCACAGGCTGGAGTTTTGTCACACGTTCTCTGAGTTTTTTAATGACAAGAATTTGTTTTTATCGATATTTTCTATTTTCAAAATTTAAATTTAAAAACGTTCTTCCATACAAAACGTATATATTACCTTCACAATGAATACAGTAAACTTTATATACGCAAAGCGCATGCGTCAAAAAATCCTTACTAACATTGCAAATGCGAAAGTGAGTTTGTTTGTTTATTTGTCACTCTTTCGTGCCTCAACCGTTGAATCAAATATGATCAATCTTAGTACAGAAACTTACTTACAACTTAGTACAAGATGAGAACATGGAGACGGTGGTAGTCTACTTCTTTTAGCGAAAACCTTATTGGAGGTAGCGTAAAGGAAGGGATAAACTTTGTATGAAAGTTTTTATTACGTCTTCCGATTTATATGACAAAATAAATATTAACGCGAGCAAAGCCGCACGTAAAATCTAGTATTCTACAAAGTTTTATAAGCTAGTTTAACAATTCACATAGAAATAGTAAAGTGATATAAAAAACTTTCGGGTATTCTTTATGAATAAAATAATAATGAAATATAAATAATAAGAATATTATTAGTAACCTATTTGAATAAAAGTAAAGCCAATCATTAGAAGCTCGGTGATTTTCTTTTATTTTGATGACCCTGGTCAGGATATTATGAAAAAAATATGATATTATTGTATTGTTATTGGTCCTTGACAAGTATGTTAATTTTCAGTCAATCACGCCACACATCGAAGATGGTAACACTTATGTGGAAAAATTCGTTATATCTCTAGATAATTGATATTGATTATTGATTGAGATAAGTAGATACATAAATAAAGCTAATAAATATATGTATACACACACACGATCTACTTTTTTAAAATCTTTTATACACTGTTAAAAATTTCTTTGGTAATTTTACAAGAAATGTGTTGGAAGTATATGCTCAAAGCAGTTTTGTAATTTAAGTAATCAAGCTTTGTAATTTTACAAATCTTTTTTTATTGTTTCTGTTTTGGAAAATTCAAAAACGTAAATACTAATTTCAGTAACAAACATTGTAATTTTGCAAAACATTTTTCATTGTTTCTGTTTTAGAAAATTCAAAAACGTAAGTACTAATGTCAATGACGAACATTGTAATTTTACAAATAAGCTAAATTAAAAATAGTTTGTAAAATTAAAATATTTAATTTGCAAAATACAAAACTTATCAAAAGCAATATGTCTTGTTTTTCAATAAACAAAATTTTTTTTTATAATTTTCAATGTATCCAATGCATTGATGAACGTAGCTTCCTGAATAAGAAAAAGTGCATTTTTTAATATTAACGATTTTTTAACGACAAAAAACTATAAAATTCGGTTTAATCAAAATAGCATCTGCAAAAAAATTTTTTTAGCTGAATTTTTTCATAATAGAACTAGTGGTAGTAGTGGCAGAACTAGATAAGATCTATAATAAAGAGAAAAAATAAAATTGATTAAATTATCTCCGAGATAGAGATATTTGTTTATGAGCGTACGCTCAGAACTCACAGAGTTTTTATTAAAAAAATAATATTTTGTAAGCTATTAGTCGTAGAGTAATGCGGTTTTTTCAATTTGTTTATTATTCTTCTCTCTAAATTTCATTCGCAAGATGTCTCGACTACTTGTCAATAGTTTACGAGATATTTTAATTTTGCAAATTTTTTTTGGAAAAATTACAATTCATCAAAAATATTGAGAAAATTAAGTAATTTTCATTCATTTTCATTGTAATATAATATTATAATATTTCTTTGGGATAAATACTTGTAAATATATATTTTTTTTAAATTTATTAATGATAAATCAATTTGTAAATTTACAACACATATAGAGTTTATGCAATATAGCTGTAAAACTCAAACTTTTAATAGTGTTTTTCTGATATGTCTTAGAAAATGACTTTAATTGTATGGTAATCGTATTTTAGTTTGGACAAAGTTGCAATTTTACTTAATCTTCAATTTGTAAATAGATTGTAATTTTACGAGCATTTTCAACAGTGTGATATCGGATTTTACAATAATTATGATTTGTAAAAATATAATAATTTTACAAATAATTTTTACAGTTGAAGTTTAGTAAAATTACAATTTGCGGCTAACATATTCTATTTTTTGGCGAAATTACTACGTACTTTGTAATTTTACAATTAAAGAAGTAAAAATAATATGATGATTTTTGAATATATAATAAATTCATTGTAATCAAAGTTACATTGTTTCTTTGTAATATTACATAAAGTTGTTATGAATAAGACTAAAAACAAAGCTTGTAAATTTATAACGCTTTTCATTTGTAATTAATGAATTGATTTGTAAAATTACTATATGTGTACTGTTTATACATGCATTTTGTATAATTGCAACTTATTATAGTGGTTTTATGAAAGTGTTTGGAAAAATTACCTAAATAGTATAGTAACTTCATTTTGGTACACACTGGATTGTAATTTTACATGACATGTGTCTTGTAAAGAGATTGTAATATTACAAATTTTTTTAACAGTGTAGGTTTAGCGTTATGGCCACAATATCACCTGATGTTAAGCGACGATGTGGCCCAAGTTGATTAACACGTTAAGCCTAGTGGAGAGACTGGCTATCAATCTGATGCATTTATATCTCTTTCAACCATGATTATATTTTTAACATCAACACGCCTAAAATACTCTATTATTATTAACAGGCAGGCATGGACAAATATATAAAAAGTGATACTTTGCATGTAGAATATAAGTAAGCAGAGAATGTATGTATAGAAAGTGTTATAGACAGCAAATAAAACAAATAAAACACTCTAATATTATTTTTATTGTAATGAATCGTCGGATGAATTGATCATCACTCGAATCCTCAGTAACATAAATTATTAGTTCTTCCGTACACAAATTGTGAAACTCATTATCACGATCCCAATCAGACAATAGAATCTGTTTCGTTCTTTTGACAACACTCACCTAGTTTTCAGACGCCACATAAGCACACGCATTTTTGGTAAAAAAATATCCAGGGAAAGGACGAGTTGTGTTATTTTTAGGCGGGTGTTCTTTGACTTGCGCCCAGATGAACTCAATGGGATTCTATTGACAATGGTATTAGGAAATTCTGAGGATGAAATGCGCATGTTCTGATGCCATTTAACGTCAATTACATAACGTTTTGGATGCTCCTTTACGACTTTCTTTTTCAAAATAGTCACGAAGCCACAATACAGTTTCTCTTGATTGTCTTTTAAAAACACCACACCTCTCGACATTTACGACATTTACACAAGATAACGGGGAGGAACGATATGCTCAACTCAACTCAACCAAACAGAATTCATATAAATACCCAACTCGACATATGAAAAATTTGAATGAACTCAGCGAACGGAATTACAATAACTTGTATGGGCGTCTCATTGCGAGTGACAAAATAGCCTCGGCACCGCCGCGTTTAAATCATGACTGTGAATAAATTTATTACCCGTACCTTTGAAAAGTCGTTATTTATAACTAATGTCGGATCGAAGGTTCTGTACAGTATCGGCTGGTTTCGGCCAAAATATCTAATTTCGGCAACAGTTTCGGTTTCAGCCAAAAACTAGCCGACCCTTCGGTCACGCCGAAACTTATTCATGTACTAATCTCATGTCGTTGTTGTTGTTGTTCGCGACTCATGTGTTAATAATATCTGTTTCTCAGCGCTATCATTGTTTTTAGTTTGCTTTACGTTCATAAATTATTTGGTAAATTATTAATTTTGTTATTATTTGTTGCAATTTTTTTGTTTTTGTTGAGTAAGTCATTAAAATGAATTTATTATATAATGAATATATTAATGAAAGTTAGGGATACCATTATAATGAAATTGTGAAAAGTCCTCGTCGATCCCATGTGTGCAAAAAAATATTTAAGATTGGAAAGACAAAAAATATTTTTTAGTGAAACGGTTAATTTAAAAAAAACAATTGTTCAGACAAAAATTGTGGATCATAAAATTATCTACAAAAACTATTCTTATACTTTTCCCCTAAGATTCAGTATATCGTAGAAAAAGCGATTCTAAAATTTACTAATTCGACCGAACTATACAAGAGTAGGTTATGAATATACTTACCTATATTTTTGTTCACATTAAATTGAAAATATAACATAAATAAATAATATATTGTTGTTCTTTACTATCGCTGTTCATGGAAACAAGTTACTCCTTTATAGAAGACTGATAAATATACTAAATTTTAGTATACAATACAATTTGTTCTAAGTTTACATAACTTTTGGATTCGGTAGTGGCCAAAACCGAGAGCCAAGAGGATGGTTCTTTTTCGGTTTTGGTTTCTGCTAAAAATCCTGTTTCAGTCGGATACTAATATCTAGACAACAAAATTTATACATAAAATTTAACTCACCGTTTAAAGAGCAAATTTTCAAGAAAGACTTAAGACTTAAGAAGAAGATAGATATAACGCAGAAAGAAAAAGAAATATACATCATAAATCTAATATACAGATTAGAGTGATACCTCTGCTTCTGTGAGATACTCCTTTTCTTTAATATAATTTTATTGATAACCCACAATACTATCAAATTGATTTTGTTTTATAGTTAATAGCTTTAGTGTTGTGGCCACAAATGAACAACCTGATTGCACACGTTATAGAGGAACAAGAAATATTTAAGTATTGCTGGCTTATAAATAAGTTTACAAATAGTGATAAATTTATGTTGGTGTTGCCAATAATGTTTCTTAAGAGGATATGTGGGCTACGTGTTTTTATATAGGTACCTAATTAAAATATAAAGTTCGTTATCGACCTAATTTTATAAATCAGTTAAGTGTATAAAGTTACTTCTTCTAAATTGCTTGTATTCGAAACGAATTCATAAATTTTATAAAAAAATAAAGAAAACCTCAAAATATACAGTAAACATTTTATTATTTAGTCTTTTTTCATTTTGAAGTTGTTAACAGTCACTAGACACTAGACATAGTTTAGTTGAGTGTGTCAGGGAGAACGACAGCGGGAGCGGGGATTATGGGAGTGCCGACGATAATGGGCTCGACGGGGACGATTTCAACGACTTGCACGGGCTCAACCTCAATTTCGGGCTGCTCAACAACGATGACAGGCTCAGGTGCAATTTCGGGCTGCTCAACAACAATTACGGGCTCAGGAAGGATTGCAGGCTGCTCGACGACAATCACTGGGTGAGGTTGGATCTCCTCGCTCGGGACGACGACGGGAGCGGGAGCAATAGGACTGGATGCCGGCTGGTTGACGTTTACGATGAGCTGGACGAGAGGAGCGGGCTGGCTGGGATCGATGTCACCAATAACAACTGGAGATGGAACGATGGGAGTGTCGACGATAGCGGGTCCAACGGCAATAGGCTCGTATGAGTCAGCAGAGTCAGCAGAGGTTGTGGGCGCTTTGTGGGTTGAGCGACGGCCACAGCTACCACGGCAACGAAAGCAAGCAGGAATTTCATGTTTACTATAAACAAACCAAAGGAGTGAGTATATATTTAAATTAAAGGACCATAATCAACGTTATTGAAAAATGTGCTTACCTGGTAGTCGTGCTTCGTAAGACAAGCTATGCTTATATCGATATACAATCTAGTTTATATATGTTCCTGTTATCAATTCTGTTTGATACTATTTTGGATAATATATTGCGTTTATCGATAAGAATCTTTTATTTTTATTGTCGTTTAATTTGATCTGAGGTTTCTAAT
The DNA here is from genome assembly GCA_039707435.1 of Actias luna. NCBI lineage: Eukaryota > Metazoa > Arthropoda > Insecta > Lepidoptera > Saturniidae > Actias > Actias luna. The sequence continues at coordinate 4,768,933 of JAZHAC010000006.1, read as the reverse complement.
AAGACGAAATAAAAAACAATTTATGGTCTCTATTTATTAAAACATGATGTATGAGCGTGAAATGAATGCACCACGTTTGTCCGGACAATTAACGGAAATTCTGAACTTGTGTAAGAAAATTAGGTATATATAAACTGGAATAAAACTTAACCTTGCCACATTTTTCTATTAAATATTTTTTTACAATATTATATTCCGGTGTATTTTACTATCGATAAAGCTGTCAATCAAATTTTAACTTGAATTTTTTCTACCTTTTGTATGTTCACTTGATCGCATGTCACTGTGTACGTATTGAAGAAAATTGAAAATAATAATATGGTTAAATATAGAAGATACTGTTTATCACGTATAGTAAAAGGGTTCCTTCAAGATAGGGGATAAAAGCTATATATTTAATATAAGTTTCTGGTGGCATTGGTCAAGTTTTAGACTGCTGGAAAACGTAGAACGTCTAATTAGCCAGCTGTTGTGTTGATAAATTATTACTATTCCACACAAGGCAAAACTTTTCTCTTGAAAAGAAAATTGAAAATTTGAGGTACAAAAAATGGCATTAGCAATGGTGCGTTATTCACCAATGATTTATATAAATGAAAAAGGACAATTACCTTGCTGGTTGCTGGCCGGTGCAGAGCAGTGCTGAATGATCTTCAAGCTAAATTATTTGTTTTTCATGCATTTTGGTTGGACTTCAATACACTGTTCAAAAAAACATTGAGCCGGCGTCTGTTAATTATGTTAATTGTTTAATATTCTCATCGTTCATGTCACCTTGAACTTGCACACTCATTCTCTTACTAGTTATATGTCAACTGCGTGAGCGCGTTATTTTGTGCGCAAGATTCGGCTGGAAAACCAAAGAAAACACGACGTCTATGTTGATCGGTTATATGGAGTAACTAATGTGTTGATCGAACCGAATATTTACTATAAAATGTTATATATTTGTACGTATACTTTTACATATCACGCGATATAAATAAACGCATTATTGTATAAATTAAATAACAAAACACATAAAACTTGGAAGTACCTACTTATGTTACAAATTAAAAAAAAATAGATTCCAGGAAACAGATTCAATTTTTGTTCAAGTTCAATTCAAGAAAAGCAAAATAAACTTGAATTTAACCAAAAAACATTATGCCCGTCTGGCTAGTTACCAACCTAAAGTTGAAAATCTGTCGCCAAATATCAATAGGTGTGTTCCGGCAGTTCCACTTAAGAGCCAGTCCCTCCAAAATTAAGCCCGGCAACCCACCTACGATTTTCCTGATGTTGTTGGTGTGCAGCGGCATGCAGCGGTGATCACTTACCATCAGGTGACACGCTTGATCGTTTTCCCACTATTACATAAAACAAACAAACACCATTTTTTACTGTATTGGGAAGACCCCGTGTTTTTAATATTGATTTTTACATATTCATTAAATTTAAATATGTTTGTATCATACTCTAAATCTAAACCATACATTCATCAAATTCCATAAACATTTGCCTAATAGAAAATTTACGTATATATTTTTTTGTAAAAAAGTATGATTGAAATACAAAAGCTCTACCATATTATAATCATTCTATTTATGTAAAGTTAAAATTTTCGTCATTTACGAATTCACTACTGTCGACCCCGATTTGTAGCCCACGGACCCTTAGATTTTGTTTTCGCCGACGTGGATCACTTGAAGTTCGAAAATGACCTCCAGGTATCAAAAAAATCCCTTTGAGGACCTACACACTAAAACAACACCACGATGATACCCGAACTCCCATATTGCCGGAGACTGGGTCAACTTACTCACTTCTTCTAGTCTCTGATGGTATGTTATAGACAGACTTGTAGAAACGGATCTGTAGGAAATCATTATAAAAATAAAGGTCACAATTTGTGTTCAAATAAAGTTTTGGTCTTTGGTGGATTCAATGAAAGAGCCGAAATAAATGATGATAAATGTTTAATATGAGCAATTCAAGTTAAATATTATTTTTCTATGTTCAATGAAAACGTAAAACTGCTAGTCACTTTCGGTAACAAAAATAAGTCTTTGCGTACAATTATATTATAAAGTAATAAAGATAAGTACAAAATAGTGTTTTCACACATACATTAAATTAATGCGGTAGCGATATGTGTATTGAAGTGTACATAGTGTATAAACAGTTCATAAAGGGGCGTCGATGGAAAAACCATATGCCGACATTATTTAAGTATAATTAGGACAAGAAGTAAACAATACACGTAGAATCTTACGTATCGAATACGAATCTTAAAAATCAAGTAGGTCTTCAAGAAAATGTTCTCAAGAATGTTTCATAGATTGGGTAACATATAACATATTTAAATAATAATAAAAAAGATATCCAATACGGAAATGAGTGGAATTTGAAGCTAAAAACCAGGAAGGGGATATATGCGAACCGGTACAAATACTTGAATGATTTATACAAACAGAAACTGGCGAAAGCGTTAAAAGTGCCATTTTACTTTTTCGGTTTAATCTGGTAATGCCTATTTCTACATTAAATTTAAAAAAAGATGAAATATTTCTAATGGAATATTGATCTAGGTTTTTAATTTTATTGTTTATTACTTAGATTAAAACGTAAGGAAATAATCAATATTAATACAATTTTAAAAGTTCGTTATATGGTTGACAGTTATGAGTACAATCATTAAAAGAGCTGGCCTAAATAAATAAAACCAACAAAATATTAAAAAATGATTATATTTATTCAGTCATTTTTGGATATTGTTTATTGTCAGTGGATATTATAGACAGACTTTTTATTTAATACTTTTACAGTTTAGTTGAGGGTGTCAGGGAGAATGACTGCGGGAGCAGGGATGATGGGAGTGCCAACGATAACGGGCTCGACGGGGACGACTTCAACAACTTGCACGGGCTCAACCTCAATTTCGGGCTGCTCAACAACGATGACAGGCTCAGGTGCAATTTCGGGCTGCTCAACAACAATTACAGGTTCAGGAAGCATTGTAGGCTGCTCAACCACGATCACTGGATGAGGCTGGATCTCTTCGCTAGGGATAACGACGGGAGCGGGGGCAATAGGACTGGATGCCGGCTGATTGACGTTCACGATGAGCTGGACGAGAGGGGCGGGCTGGCTGGGGTCAATGTCACCAATGACGACTGGAGATGGAACGATGGGAGAGTCGACGATTGCGGGTCCAACGGCAATAGGCTCGTATGAGTCAGCAGAGACTGGTTGCGGGCGCTTTGTGGGCTGGGCGACGGCCACAGCTACCACAGCAACGAAAGCCAACAGGAATTTCATGTTTACTGTAAAAAAATAAAAGCTGTCAATATATATATATATATGTAAATGAAATGCCCAAATTCACTGTTATTTTAAAATCTGCTTACCTGGTAGTTATGTTTCGTAAGACTAACTATGCTCATACTCAAATAAACCAAGTTTATATATGCTCCCCTTATCGATTCTGCATGTTACTTTTTAGGATAATCTTGCGTTTATCAGTCACAAAGTTTTATGTTTATTGTCGTTTAATATGATCTGAGGTTTCTAATACGCTGAAATAAAATATAATTGGTAAATTTATGGCCAGATACTAATAAAAAACTTGAAATATGAATGTAAATACATGTGACAGCGACGTCAAAACTCATTGTACACAGCATGCGTTGATATTTTATTCCAAATTCATGCTAGGCTGATTATATTCTGCTTGTTTTTTTTAAAGCCCATAAGTCTAGCTACCACTGTCAAGTTCAAAATATGCCGCCAAAGACCTATAGCTGTGTTCCGGAAATTGGACTTGGGAGTCAGTCTCTTCACTACGCTTAGTGAGTCCATCATCTTAGGCCACATCGTAACTCAAAATCAGATGAAACTGCGGCCATGACGCTAATTAAAACCCATAGTATTAAAAAAAGAAAACAATATCCCGAATTAAAAAGTGACTACTAGTCCAAAATATATGCGAGGTATGTATAGATCTCCAGCTTAGATAACATCGTTTCTCTTCGTTACAATTGCAAATAAAAGTAATTGAAACGTAATTTATATATTTATAGTTTTTTTTATATTTATAGTTCGTGTGTACTGACACGACTTACTTACAATTACTGAACTCTGAAACATGTCATTGGAATATACACTTTATTTTTGTCTTAAATTTTGTAAACCTACTCATTGTATACTTCTGTTTTGTTTTCGAAATAAGTAAATAAATAGGTAATAAGATTAATTTGAGCAAAATTGTTGGCTCTTCATAAGTATTATAAGTTAGACAATATTATCGTTTTATTACATCAATACAAATGTCACGATACGTCGCAATTATTGCTTTCCGTTCATCCTTTTTCAGTTGATTAGTCGATCTATAATATATTGCAAATATTTCATGACAATTAGAAAATTGAAAAATATTTTTAGGTATTTATAACCGACCTCAATTCAAAAAGGAATGTCTAATTCGGTGTAATGAAGTGAAACTTCTTATGGAAGAGCTTTGAAATTCTGATACGCAATTATTTGTACTGACGCTCGTTCGGGTAAAGTCGGCTCGAGGCGAGTAAGGGAACGAGAGCGATGTAGCGATGTTTCACTTCTGTCCTGTGATCTTAACCACACACCTTTTTTTTAATACGCTTTTATTAGCTTCATACGTATGTTAATATGTTAGTATGTAACGGAATCTTTGAACATGATTTTGACCCCTTTCAAAACGTCGGATTAACTCGAAATTTGGCATACTTATTAAGGACCGACGACAATTCAATATTTTAAACAGTTTGATCCGTTTTCCTTACTAGGATAATCTGGATTAGCGATTTTAGAATATGACAATTGCAGAGACCGTCTAGGTGAAACACTGCTTTTCTGTGTAATAGCTAATAGAGATATAAATATAGTAAAGCTATTACTAAATAATCACTAAAAAAATTAAAATAAATAATAGTTAAAAAAAACTAAAAAGATACGCATTTATAAAAATACCAAATAAAAAATAGAAAATAAATGTTTAAAAATTTGATTTAAAAATAGTGTAAGAAAAAATGATTTTATTGTAAAAAAAGCGTGGGTGCTTTACAGGATATTATCAAAATAACCCTTCTACTCATATCTGTTCATAAAATATTTATAACTATTGATACCATGCACCCCACGCTTTTATTAAAATAAAATATTTTTTTTACACTATTTTTAATTCAACTTCATTAAATTTAGTTTCTATTTATTACTTAGATTTTCTATAAAAGCGTTTTTTTTTAGTTTTTTTAAACTATTATTTTATTTTTGTTATTTCATAACTTCAGCATTTATAAACCGATGTCAATTTGTTTTAATGGTAAGAGAATATTTTCAAGAGGTTCTCATTTTAATGTAATTAGCATTGAAACCTGGATTTTGAAGATAAATCAGGAAAAATAGGAAATATATAATGATTGAGATTTATTATACATTTATTACAATAAAGATTAGGTGTATGTACCTATCTTAGAAGAAGTGTGATACCTGTTTTTGTATATTTAATAGGATTAGCGTTGAAGCGATGGTAGCTCAGCTGGTAGTGTGTACGGACAACTCGTTAAGGGGCATGAATTCAAATCCACCTACAATGAGCTTGTGCTTTCGGTGAATGAAAATATCGTGATGAAATCATAGCATGGTGATGAGGTTTTTCTAATATCCGCCTAGCTAGATACAAGCAGATTTGCAACTTCATTTGTAGTTAGCCAGCCAGACATTACAGAAGGCCCACCACCGTCCATAACGTTGTACCCCCGATTCAGGTCAGAGACCTTAGTGTTACATGGTTTTTATAATGCACGTAAATGATTGTTCTAAAAGGAGTTGGCATATGGATTTACGTTTTAAAAATGTACTCGATCACAACAATACTTATATTTGATCGAATTCGTCTATAAATCCCTATGATTTGTTAAGTCAATGTAGACTGTTAGATGTACGTTTAGTCTTCAGTAGAAGCTTTTACATAGGTCATTGCGTATATAAATTAATATCGCTAATATATTATTCTTATGCAAATTTGACGTGAGAATAATCTTGATAACAATTTCGCCGACTTGTACATTGAGTTTTATAAACATATCTTTTTGCGTTTTTTAAACTTATTCATTTGTTGCGATGATCGATCGAGCTCAGTCGATAGTGTGTAGAGATGCCGCATCAAAGAACATGAATTCAAATCCTTGCAATGAGTCTGAGCTACCAGTGTAGGAAAACATTGTGATGAAACCATAGCATGGTGGATCGGCTTTTTCTATCTAGCAATCACCCTAAACTTTAAATCTGCCCACAAAATACCTGTAATGCATTAGGTATCCACTATCTTGGGTCTGTTAGAGCAACAGTACAAACTGATTTTGGTTAGGAATTAATAGACACAAGCATATACTAGTTTTAGGATTACTCGTACTTTACTTTCGATATCAAATAATTTTAGCATCGAGACTTTTTTATAGTTCAGGCTTAGAATTATGGCCATATTCTCACCTGGTCTTAAGTGACGATACGGCCCAAGTTGTAAGACACGCTAAACCTTTGGAGGAACGGGCTCTCAAGTGTCTCAACTTGAGGGTGGTAGTTAGCCAGGCGAGCTTCAGAAAGAGCCCTACCACCATACTATGGTTCCCTCACGATGTTTTCCATTACCGAAAGCTCATGCTCATCGTAGGTGGTCGGATTCGAACTCACGTCCCTGACGCAAAGTCGTACACACTAGCACTAAGCTATCATCCCATCAGATAATCAGGTAATAAGTAGGTATTAAATATATTGTTACTAACACATACGGCAAAGTTTGTACATTAAATTTTGTGTGTAATTTTCGATTTTTAATGAGTTTTTTTTTGATTGCGTGAATGTCATTACGTAGTCGTATCAGCAACATTATATGTCTATATAACTTAAACAAAATTTACGACATTTGTAAAAATAAAAATAAAAAATATTATAAAAGTCTTTATTTATATTTTATTCTAATATCTGAAAGTCCATTGTCATCAGATGACAGTTTCATTATTTGGTAAGTTAGTTGAGGATGTCGGGGAGGACGACAGCGGGGGCGGGGATGATGGGAGTACCAACGATGACGGGCTCGACGGGGATGACATCGACGACCTGGACGGGTTCGGGAACAACTGAGGGCTGCTCAACAATGATGACGGGCTCAGGAACAATTGAGGGCTGCTCAACAATGATGACGGGCTCAGGAACAGCTGTGGGCTGCTCAACGACGATCACGGGCTCGGGTTGGATCTCAGGGACCACGACGGGAGCGGGAACTACGGGTGCGGACTCAGCACTTTTTACGTTCACGATGATCTGGACAAGAGGAGCGGGCTGGCTGGGATCGATTTCACCAATGACAACAGGAGAGGGAGCGATAGGGAAGTCAACGATAGCGGGACCAACAGAAATAGGCTCAAAAGAGTCGACGGGGAAGTCCACGATGGCGGGGCCAACAGAGATAGGCTCGAAGGAGTCGACGATAGCAGGACCAACGGAAATAGGCTCGGTGTCGATAATAGCAGGGCCAACAGCGATAGGTTCCGGTGAAATGGCGGCAATGATGGCTTCGAGTTGTTGCTCCAATAAAGTAGCAGTGGCGGGATCAGTGCTGGGGTGCTGGATGGCCGCAATTATGGCTTCCAACTCAGCAAATTCGTTGGAGACGGGTTTGAGCGGGCTGGCAACAGCCACGGCGATGAGAGCAACGAAAGCGACGAAGAATTTCATTTTTGGTCTGTAACATGAACATTTTAAATATCTGTTAGATGTTCTGCAATCTTAAATGCACTTTAACGAATTAAAATATAATAAAAGGTAGTGATTATCTTTAACGATGTACCTATACACCTCATACCAATTATCTTATAATAATAAGAAATTATTATAATTCGTCTTATATTACATAAGTTAAATTAAATTTAAAGTTAAATACTGCTCTTATGAGGACTTTCGAGCCATACGTTTGCATAAAATTACAGTAAAGTACAGTAAAATTGCATTTATTAAAGTTAGTAAGGCAGCCGCCAATTTATACTGTAATTGTTTAAGATTTATTTATGTATGTATTTATATAACACCACAATAAAAGTAAATAAACTTATAAGGTACTTACGGCTGTGTTTAGCTATGTATAAACTGATATTGTATACTCCGCTAAGGCGCTTTTATACTATATAGATACTGCTTTATCTTATATTATATTAGAGAATATATCCGTTTTATGGTATGAATATAATATTAATGTTTTAAAATGATAATACTTAATTTATGTACATTGTTTGAGAACATTTGAGGGCGCCGATATATTGCTAAATTATTATTTTAAAATTTATGCTGTAATTGTAACATTTCTCGTTAAGAAATATTTTTCTAATGATGTCGATTTTGTGGAAAAATGTTGATAAATATTCTGATTTATACGTATTTACATTTTCAAATAAATTATTAAGTTGATAATATTATAACGTAAGGTTATTAAAAGAAATTAAAAATATGATATTATAGATTCAATACAAAAGTTCTTAAACGTAGGTACACAAAAATGTTGTAAATATTACCAGAACGCATCATTGTTTAATGTTTATTGTTATAATTACACATTAGGTCTACGTTTTCCATTACACCTTAGTGATATTTAGCGCATAAGGTGTACCTATTATGTATTAAAGGTCATAAGACGAACAGTTAAATTCAAAAGAATTCTTTACAATATTAAATAACTTCCAGTTTTTGAGACAAAAAGGAATTGCCAGATGTGCACCAAAGTGTCGAACTAAATTTAACGTTAGTCAATTATATGGAAATAGGTGAACTAGACTAGATGCGGTGTGGTATAGTATATTGACCAATATTAAAAAAAATCAACATTCAGTAAAGAAAATAATTATTGAGTGCTAACAAGGATTGCAATTTTTTTACCCGGTGGGGAGTACCGGGAATACCTAATAAAACTCCACGGCCATCTGTCGGCTTACACTAGCAATGATCCACCCTGATGGTAAGCCGGGCCTCCATCCAAGTAGCTTGTCAAGCTGTCTTGTCAACGGGTAAAAAATAGTTAACAAATGTGATAGGACTAATTTAAACGGATTTTATCGCGGTTATTTATTAAATTTTGATCCCGACGTTTCGAAAGCTTTTCAGCCTTCGTGGTCACGGGGCGGACTGAGGTGTAGGTTGTCCAGAAAAGTTTATGTTACTGTGTCTACCTTCAATTTAATTTTTATTATTGATAGTGTTCCGATCTACGCAGAAAGAGCTCACAGTGTCTTGACGTCTGGCAATTGGTCTTTTGGGTTCCGATTTAATTAAATGTATTATTGGATCCCAGGCTTGTGCTAGCTTCCAACCATCTTCTCTATTGAAATTTGGATGTTTTTTAATTTCAATAGCCTCACGAATCATCCTAGGTAGGAATCGGTGTTCTTTTGCAAGGATTTGTGGCTTGTCAAATCGAAGATAATGTTTGGAGCCTTCTTCTGAATGTTCAGCAACTGCAGACTTCGTAGAGCGTCGGTGTTTAACATCAGCTATATGTTCTTTTACGCGGGTCCCTATGTTTCTTTTAGTTTGTCCGATATAGGAGAGGCCACAGTCACATTCTATTTTGTATACGCCCTGTTCTTGTAGAGGTATATGACACTTGACAGGTGGTAAAAATTGACTAATCTTCTTGGGCGGCTTGAAGTAAGTTTTAATTGAAGCACGCTTCAGTACATAGCCAATCTTGTCTGTGACCCCTCTTACAAAAGGTAACACAACAGGTACACGTTCTACTGTGGCTGGTTTCACTCGGTTTCCGTGACGGCGGCGTGGAATTTGGAGCTTGTTATCACGCAGTACTTGCTTGACATGTCGCAGCTCAGCAGCCAGATGTTCCTCGTCACAGATTCCTTGTGCTCTCTGAAACAAAGATTTACCCACGGTAGCTAACTGTTTCGGATGGTGGTGAGATTCACCATTCAGGTATTTATCTGTATGGGTCATTTTTCTGTACACAGTATGGCTTAAAGACTGATCAGGATTACGGATAACTAAAACATCTAAGAAAGGAAGAGATTTCTTTTGCTCTAACTCCACAGTGAATTGTATGTTATTGTTAATGGAGTTAAGATGATCTAAAAATGCAGCTACTTTGTCAGATGGTAAAATTGTGAAAGTATCATCTACGTACCGTTTGTAAAACCTGGGGGTGACGGGGGCAGTGCTTAGGGCTGTCTCCTCGAAGTCCTCCATGAAAATATCGGCGACTACTGGAGATACAGGTGAGCCCATAGCTACTCCATTCACTTGTACATAAACCAAAAATACCATCTGACAAAGTAGCTGCATTTTTAGATCATCTTAACTCCATTAACAATAACATACAATTCACTGTGGAGTTAGAGCAAAAGAAATCTCTTCCTTTCTTAGATGTTTTAGTTATCCGTAATCCTGATCAGTCTTTAAGCCATACTGTGTACAGAAAAATGACCCATACAGATAAATACCTGAATGGTGAATCTCACCACCATCCGAAACAGTTAGCTACCGTGGGTAAATCTTTGTTTCAGAGAGCACAAGGAATCTGTGACGAGGAACATCTGGCTGCTGAGCTGCGACATGTCAAGCAAGTACTGCGTGATAACAAGCTCCAAATTCCACGCCGCCGTCACGGAAACCGAGTGAAACCAGCCACAGTAGAACGTGTACCTGTTGTGTTACCTTTTGTAAGAGGGGTCACAGACAAGATTGGCTATGTACTGAAGCGTGCTTCAATTAAAACTTACTTCAAGCCGCCCAAGAAGATTAGTCAATTTTTACCACCTGTCAAGTGTCATATACCTCTACAAGAACAGGGCGTATACAAAATAGAATGTGACTGTGGCCTCTCCTATATCGGACAAACTAAAAGAAACATAGGGACCCGCGTAAAAGAACATATAGCTGATGTTAAACACCGACGCTCTACGAAGTCTGCAGTTGCTGAACATTCAGAAGAAGGCTCCAAACATTATCTTCGATTTGACAAGCCACAAATCCTTGCAAAAGAACACCGATTCCTACCTAGGATGATTCGTGAGGCTATTGAAATTAAAAAACATCCAAATTTCAATAGAGAAGATGGTTGGAAGCTAGCACAAGCCTGGGATCCAATAATACATTTAATTAAATCGGAACCCAAAAGACCAATTGCCAGACGTCAAGACACTGTGAGCTCTTTCTGCGTAGATCGGAACACTATCAATAATAAAAATTAAATTGAAGGTAGACACAGTAACATAAACTTTTCTGGACAACCTACACCTCAGTCCGCCCCGTGACCACGAAGGCTGAAAAGCTTTCGAAACGTCGGGATCAAAATTTAATAAATAACCGCGATAAAATCCGTTTAAATTAGTTTTATTTCAATGAATAATATTCGCGTAAACCTAAGAAATCATTAAATGTGATAGGTTTATTATCTATAAAATTACTATTATCTACTTGCCTCCTCAATTAATATTTTAACTAAAGGCCTACTCCAGTACGCCAGTCCTTGCCATTCTTTATTTTACCCTACATATGTGGCACCCTTGCGCCCGCTGCCTCGGGGCTGAGTACCCTCTGCATTCGCCCCAAACAGTCCTACCAAACTGTGAAAGCCGTTCCGGCTAACAGCGTATGTCCTTTCAAAAAAAAAATGTATAGCGGGTAGTGTAGTTGATTAGCACTCGATGACCCTTATGTCTTTCTCGCCTTGGCCTGAGCTCGAGTAATGTGCTTGCGCATTGCGATGAGGAAGTCCGCGGCGTGAAAGCGTAACAAACAAACAAACACAGTATCACATTTATAATATTATTAGTAAGGATACATATTCAAAACTAAATAGTATCTTTTAGCTGGCTGTATTATTTTCAGTTCTTGATCACTTTCTCTGTAAAATCTAAAATAATTGTAGCCTTAAAAAAAAGCCATAAACTTGATTATGTAAAGGAGTGTCTACGCCTCACGGCTTCTTTTCTAAAGTTTATTGACAATAAAAATGTAATACCGTCATAAGACAGGAAATATTTTAAGTCAAATTATCAATGATAACAGCTCAAGTATATCGACGACAATCGGTAGTTTACATTACAATACTTATCATTTTTCGGTCATCGGGTGACAGACTACGCCGTAAGTAAAAATAAACTACGAGCGAATGAATCGTTTCTAAATTACATTTAAATATCAATTAGGTACTCCATATTTTTTACAATCTATAATTATAATATCTATAATCAATCCATAAGTGTAATCTGCAAAGATACTCAGATCATCAAATATATTTGATCAAGGGTGAAACTGAGTATCAAGGAACAAATTTATTATAGGTACCACAGAAGGTACCACCTGCCGTCTGACAAAGCAGCTTGCAAGCTAACTGGATAGAGGCCCGGCTTACCAGCAACTAACTAGAATTAACTGCTAACTAGCTAGCAAGTTGAGAAAGTAAAGTAGGTTATGTTATATTTATATGATAGTTTTTATAGGGTTGTGCCTTTATTTTAAATACTAAATACGAACAGCTTGTACCTACTGCCTCTCATTGCCTAAAAAAATATACTTTACTTTAATTCAAGATTTGCTGAGGTTAGTCTAGTCCTGAATTAAAGAAGTTTTATGAAATAAAAACTGCTGTATGTATAGTCTTGGTTATTTTTGCTTGCTCCATTTACAATTGAAATACGAATGATTTTAAAAATCTTACTTTGTTTTTTAATACTAACAATTCTATGAAACCACTGTACTCATGACAGTCAGTAATTAAAGATCAATCGGGATGACTAACAAATGTATTCCCAAGGATAATATATAGCTATTATCTATATAAATATTATAGAGCAGAAAATTTTGGTTCTTTGTTTGAACGCGTTGATCTTAACAACTACCAGTCGGATACCAAAAATTCTTTTTGTATTTGTTAGAGCAATAATTGAGGAAGACTATTTCTTAAATACACTACCACCAAAGCTGATTAGAAAAAAATTGCATAAGCGAGCAAGAATTATCAAATATTTTTTAGATCCATGCAAAGGAAGTCGCGGGCATAGCTAGTTTACCATAAATATGTACCAACCACTAAAAGCTTATAGGCTGTAATAGGTAAAATAGAGTAAAAAAGGTGGCTTGCCCTGAGTATCTATTACTAGTTCCCATATATCCACCAGTTCTCTCGAGATTCAGACACCATTATGGTTTACGTTATTTCGTACAAATAAAACAATCTAGTGAATATTAAAAGATATATATTCGTTACAAATACAAACCATTTCATGGAATTTTACAAATCATGCTTTACAATTTATAAGTATTTTATAATTTATTTCAAGGACAAATTAATTGAAACGTAAATAAATAAGCAATTTATGTTCCTGTATTAGTAATTTCTAATGTAATATTAGTTATAGGAAGGGTTGTGAATTTGGTATTAATATTTTTAACACTTTGTGAATTGACAATTTCATGGATTTTTTGAAAATTCTAATTAACAATAAATTTGGTAAATTTATTTAAACCGATTCTTTCTAAAAACTATTTATTTGAAATAAATAATAAATAAAGTTTGCTATATTTAGTATTATAAGTCTTTGTTTCGTATATCTATAAAAAAAGATTTTTATTAACTTGAACGCTGTTTATTTTCAAGTTTCATTTAATTAATTAAGACTATTTTACAAACATGATAGTAAATCACAAATATCAAGAAACTTTTAGCAGGTTTATTTTTCAAAATCACAATAACTATCCAAAATTAAAAGTAATTTAATTTTTGTATATAAATATGTAAGTAGCTAATTAGATAATATATTTTTATGTAAGAATACTATTAATAAAGTCATTTAGAACCTTATTACACTATTTTTTTATTCAAACAATTTGTGAATAGAAATTTGTTCAAATAAACATTTATTTAACAAAAATTACAGTAACCTTCTTATGCTATGTGTTAAAATATTATTAATAAATTTAATTTTTCAATAAAACTTTTATAAATGCATTGCAATACAATGACTAGAGATAGCTCTGAATTTTTACCATTTCTTCATTTAAATTGAGGTAGGTAGGCAATTCTTATTAATGTTAGTCATTTTTTTTTTCTAGGTGCCACACAACTCTTTAATATATTGTGTGTGTTCAATGGCCTAAATTAGCCAAATAGAAATAGCTATGTGTATATCATATGTTTTATTACCTTCAACATTTAATATAACGATCAACACTTTAATTACCATAGTCATGCTATTATTAAATGTTACAATAGACAATTTTATTGACATATAGTGATACAATCACATCTATACTTAAATACCATTTATACATATGTTTTCTAACATATTCTGATAACATACACACTTTGAACCTAAACAAGGTTAATAATACACAGTTAAATATGGGTGTTAAATTATTATAATATATATGATAATTATATAAACCAACACGCCTATAACCATCTCTATATTAAACCAATAACCAAATTATAATGTTAAAAATAAATTAAATTTTCCTATCATATGTGCGCCGTCTTAAATCATCAATCTTAACAAGATAATATGTTCTAGGGAATAATACATCTATTGAACCAGAAGGTTCGTAAGGAGCGGTATGATAATTTTTTGTTCTCACATCCATTAATTCTGAGAACTTAGTGGGCTCAATGCATTCTCGTTTCTCCAGCAAGGATACTGTTTCATGCAGGGAATTTATCATTCTCTCTAATTTGGAACCAACACTTACATCATTGCATATATTAACTGAATACATTGTAGAAGCAAGCCCTGAACCGTAAGAGAATAACCCAAATTTTTTTCCAATTAATTGTTCTGGAGATTTACTTATGAGATATGAAACAAGACCACCATATAAAGACGGTGTATACATATTTCCGATATTACGAGCAATATGTAATGAAGGTTTTGTTTTCTCTTCAAATAAAGTTGAACTGCAAGCTATAAATGCCTTCTCCACATCCCTATCAAAGTACGTTTCTTCCAACTTTCTATCACTGAACTCTGAAAGCCCAGGGAACTGTGTCTCACGTTCTTCAGGAGATGCGTTTAAAAAATCATTGAAACAGACTCTTGCCAGTGATTTCTGCACTAGTTTACTATATGGACAGTGAAATAACATTCCATCGAGACTCAATAACCCTTTGAAGTCAGGGTCAACTTTTTTCCTCATTTTTTTACAAAACAAATTGTAACAATTATCTAAAGCATTGAGGTAGCATTGGATCGACAGTTTGCCATCAAAATAAGGAAATTCTGAGGCCAAATCTGGTTTGTAGAAATCATATGCATGTGTCATGTATGAAGCTCTCACACCACAATCAAACACTAAAGGTGCATCAGGTCCTACCAACATTGCCACTGCTCCGGCCCCACCTGTTGGTCTCGCAGGACCTTTGCCATAAACAGCTATATCACCCGCAACCACTATAGCTTTTCTTCCATCCCATGATGACGATTCCACCCAGTTGATTGCATTAAAGAGAGCTGCTGTACCTCCATAACAAGCATTAGTTGTATCAAGACCTTCAATATCAGTAGCACCTTCTTTGGCAAATAAGGTCATAAGGAAAGTTTTAACACTTTTACTTTTATCAATGATAGTTTCTGTACCCACTTCCAGACGACCAATGTCATGTAAATTTATATTATTGTTTTCAATTAGCCGATGCAAAACAGTTAAACATATAGAATTAATATCTTCCCTGTCTGAGCAGAAACCCATTCTATGTTGGCCTAGACCGATGGTGTATTTTCCAGTAGACACTTCATCAAACTTCTCCAATTCTGATTGTTCCACGTATTGTGACGGAAAGTATAATTCCATAGCAAGTATGCCCACGTTTTCAACTTTACTAGTCATGTTTATGATATATCCAAGTTGAATAATTGCACGAAATAAAACTAACTCTACGTGCGATCCGAACGAGAGTACCAGCGTCAACTGATTTTGTATATGTATGTCGTGTGGATTGGTTCCGCGTCTTGTCTGCCGACGTCACCACGCTACAGGCTCAATCACACCGCATACCATTGACCTATTACTATTGCCATTTATCATGAACAAACTTTCTTTTATTCTTACATGAATAAAAAAGTATATATGGCATCAATTACGATGAACTTAAAAGTCATTTCATACAACATCAATAGATAACTATAAGTAGGTATATATTCGGAATATTTTTAAAACGACAGCATTCGCCACAAATTGTAATGACAATGAGTCAATTTCTAATTTTCTTATCTGAAAGCATTGGCAGCTTTTTTTTGGTATAGTTTTTCCCTATCAATTGACAAAGGAAAAGGTAAAGGTATCTAGACCATGCAGCCAAGGCAGATGTTGTTTTAAATGCAGCTGATACTATCTTTAACACGATTGTGACTCTCTTGTTGAGGCCCTCTTGGGAGTTTTTGTGGCAACTAATATATTATGTTCCAAATGATCATTCACTATTCACTTCACCTATGCTCTTCAGCTACACTATATACGGAAAATGTCATCTTAACTTACACAATATAGGCCTGAACAACTAAGTATATCAATTAAAATTAAAATCACAAAAAACTCGTATTGACAACTATCTGGTGTTCGAACTTTTTTATATCAGTTTTTTCTGTTTAAGGAAAAAGCAAAAGTACTAAGACTATGCAGCCAAGTCAAAAGTTATTCCATAGTTAAAAGTTTGGTACTTCACCAACATTGTAATTCTCTTGTTGAAATAATTCACGGAATTTTTGTGACAATTAATACATCATAGACATTGGGTAAAAAAATCACAACATAGCAGATAAAACCGTCTTTCATTCTAATTTCGAAGACAACATTTTTCGAGTTCGTTTAGAAGCGTTCGTATTAAAAACATAGTAGAATGAGTTTAGAGTAGATCATAAACCCATTACACATTAGTCGCATGGAATTATCATCCGCAAAACTATATAAATCGTAATTTTATATACAAATTATAAAAAAATTCATTTTTCAAATTGCAGATACACACATCACATATTTCAGCTATTCAGTATAATTATATATTTTCCACAGCAGTATTATTTTATGTAATTATTAGAAGATTTACAGTAATAACAGAAGTTTGATATGATAAATGAATGGCAGTTCTAAAATAATGTTAATGTAGTTTACTGTGCAGTAAATCTTAAAGCTATGTTATCATGTAAAAACAACTGCATCAGATAACTGTGGGTAGTAGGTTATTAGCCTGATTACATCGAATAAGTTATGCAAACAATGTCTAGTAAGTATGACTTTCACTAAAGTTATCTAGAACTTGTGTATAAATGTGGATAAAGATTTCGACGACTGAAGATCAAAGAATAGCTGCTTAAAATATTTGCTGTTCCATTATACGTATATGGTACGTCATACTTCAAATTTACTACAATAATGCTACAATTTTTTTTAAAGTAACCTCACCACGACCCATCTCTTATTGAAAAAGAAATAAGCTTTAAAATAATGTATGTATATAAAGTGTAACATTTATTTTGTTTCCCATTTTATCTTAAACCAATTTTCGTTATAATGTGTCTTATGAATATATACAAATATCTCAGCCAATATTTTTCTTATATAATAATAAAAAAGTTAACACCCGAAGTTAGAAGACGCGACGACATATCAATTTGTGGCAAAGGCCAATAACCTAAATAATTTTTGTAGCCAATTGACTGGTCTTGTTAACCTTTTTGTAGGTATGTAAATCGAGACCAAAACAAACTTGACGCATCGTTCGATAGTGCTGAAGGTCACTAGTAATCATAAAAATATACAAAGTTTACGATTGCGGTTTGGGTATAGTAATTACCATTCTATACATTCATCAACATACTTTGCAAGTAGGTACCATAAAAATATTTTAAATTAAAATTACCACATACGTTATTGGATTTAATAATAAAATACACATATGCATGTATATCTACCACGTAAATATTATTTATCTTTTCAATTTTATTCAATTTAATACCTGATCATTTCTAAGTTAGAAATGCCGAAATTAGCTCAAAGGGAATTAAACTCCTTCATTTTATACGCAAATAGGTACCATAAAATTCTGGTTTAAAAATTAAAATTATCACTTACATATTTCCATGAAAATAAAATGAAATAAATAAAATACTTAGGTATTACTTAGAATTTCTTAGTTACAGATATCGAAATTAGATCCATTAAATTAATAATCGTATAAAACGAAAGGGTTCCTCCGGGATAGGGGATAAAAAAATGCTTTAAGTTACATTCGTTCATTAAATGTAAGCAGTGTTTTATCTGTTTTTGGTGTTGAAAATAAAAAATAGGATCTCGAAAAAAGGTTGTTCTCTGTAACTGAAATTGGCAAGGATGTTAGAAAAACGTTCTAGTAGTTGTCTTTCTTGCCATTAAATACATGTGAGATTGTTTTTATTGTTCAACCTATTTTCTGATTTGTATAACGAAGTCACTGGTGCAGCTAGGAAAAAAACTTATTTTTATCAAAACGTCTGTATATACATATCTACCTATACACATTAGCTAATTCCACTAATTAACTTATTACGATATTTCCAAACCTATCACACTTATACACTTGAAATTCGACACGATATCCCGCTAGACATGGACTAAGATTGATTGATGATCATACACGGTCCACGGGAAAAACTGAAACGATGTCGGGGCACCAACTACTCTAGTTATAACTGAGAACATTGATTTATTGTTGTTGCAAATCATCTTGTATATACCATAGTCAAAATAAAATTATACTTCGTTATAACTTCATTCTGTTATTAAAAAGTTGACTTTACTAAACTGCAAATATATTTCTACACGTTCAGGGCCAAAGTTTTTTTCTTTGTATCAATAAATCAATTGGATTGAAATAATAGGAGAAATTGATGTGAGAATCAACAAGCTGTATATTTTGTGCTTGGCCACTATAACACCAAATCTAGCGACGATGAGACCTAAAATGCTAATATGCTAAGCCGAGAGAGAAAGTACTTGCCATTCACGTTCAACTTTCGAAGCCCACCTTTATAGGTGCTTAGAAATAAATGTGTCATCTGTTGATCGTAACTTGCCCCGTAGGATACAAAAATAATCCTAGTACCATTATTACTAGTTTTATTTCAGTTTTGTCATTTACTAAAACCTTGGGCTTATTGTGAACCTACGCCATATCTGAACACTGTGTTTGGTCATTACCACACATTGCTATTCTTTACTAATAGGCGCTTATAAAATTACTGGGGTTGTATAATTAAATAATTACAAAAAAATGTTTTTACCTTAAATTTCGTATTTGGATGAGTTTGACAAGTAATATGAACGTACAACAACAAAATTAATAATTAATCTTCGAATTTATCTAGCAATAAGTTTGAAATAATATCCTACTGTCTTAATAAAAATAACCTCATAATTAAAAAAAATCCGCCTTATTCATACTAAAGATAAAAATTAAATATATTCATCAATTTATTTTCTATTATTATTTTATTGTATATAATAACATTACACTATTTTATGAATTCGATTACAAACTCAATTTTTTATTTGATTATTTACATCTAATTTACTTCCGAGATCTTGCATTTCGTGCATGTTTTTGGGAATAAATTTATAGAATTTCACACCTGAAAAAAAAATTACCTGTTAGCATGATAGCAATGTTGATCAAAAAACTTAAATGAAATTCTTTACTTATTACAAAATAAGTAAAGTACGTTTATAAAAATATGCATGTGAATAAAAATGCATATTGTTATTTCAAAATAAATTTAGGAGTGTTATTATTTTAATGGGTATTCTTAAGTGTAACTTTTTACAATTACATAACACATAAGCGATTGGGAATTGATCTACTAATGAAAGTCTTATACCTGTTGGATTAATCCTGACTTCAAACTTATTAATGCTACGCCATTCTCGAGTTGGCTCCTCGTTGTACAAGTCCTGGAAGTTAAAAATATATGTAGATAAACCTAACAGTATACCTGTGTTAGATATCGAAGCTATGATGGCTTAGTTGGTAGTGTGTACGGACGTTGCGCCAAAGCACGAGAGTTCGAATCCCTACAATGAGCCTGAGCTTTCGGTGAAGGAAAAATACCGTGATGAAACCAAGACATGGTGATAGCGCTTTTTCTAATCTCCGCCTGGCCGTTTTATTCTTTAAGTACCCGTTTTATTTTTTAACGTGGTGTTTAAAATCCAGTCTTTACGGACTTCCTCATTCCAACTGACAAGCGTAATATCCCGGGCTCAGGCCAAGGCGAGAGAGGTATATGGTGACTTATCGGATACTAATCACCCAACATCACCCACTAAAACGCACCACAGCGAAACTTCAAACTCCCGTCTGACCAGAACCCAGGGTCAGCACCCACACTTTTTCTAGTCTGGCTAGCTATCAACCTCAAGTCAAAATCTAACGCTAAATACCTTTAGGTGTGTTCCGGCAGTTGCACTTGGGAGCCAGACCCTCCACTAAGCTTAGCGTGTCCACCTTCTTAGGCCACATCGTCACTTAACATCTGATGAGATTGTGGCCATAACGCTAAACCTTGTCTATAAGAAACATTCTCTGTTAGTATACTGGCAAATGCATTTTTATAGCTATCTTGTAATGTACGCTTTGTCTAGGCATGTCCATCATCTTTTTAATAGGTACCATCATGTAACTATTGCCATTAACTTGAAGGTTTAATTGAGGTCAAAACGAAGTATTATAGGACAAACAATATCTCGAGGCTAATCTACATCTTTGTTGATAACTTTACTTAACATCTGGTGAAATTATGGCCGTAACGCTAAACCTATAAAGCATGCAATTTATCACTTAATGTTGAGCGTTACGTACCTGAATTTCATATGCCATATGTGCTGTGGACAATCCCATTTCGTGTTTTGTAAAGCTGGCTGCAAAAGGCGCGCCGTCAGTACGATAGCTGACAAATGCCAAAGCATATGAGCCGTCGTGCAGCTCTCTCGTCCATACTTGAAGCCCGGCTCTCTGGATCAACACATGCAAATTTATAAAATCACTAGCGGACCTGGTTGGGACACGTCCTGCCGCAAGTAAACAAATTGTAATTAAAATTAAATGATTAAAATATATTTAAGTGTGATGTGGCCCCGAAAATTAAGGGTTATAAGATTTGTTTATGTGATAAATTTAAACATATAAACAAGTGGAAAATTAAAAACGGGTGATAATAACAAATTCATATAAAAAATAAAACCTATATAATATATTCAAATACAAAATAAAACCTATAAAATAGATCACCCGTTTCGTAAAAAAAGGATTTCTTATGCGCACCCGAACTTTGCATATAAAGATTAAGAATTATTAATCGACTTAATAAAAAGAGAGAATACTGACCGCTCCTGTATCATTCTTAAACACTCGCAAGCCCTGCTTTCCCATGATGTCCTGGTTAACAGCGATGATGTCTTTGTTCAGTAGTATCTCTTTGAACTCCGGCCTGATCGTGGCGAAATCGGTACTTGCGAGGAGCGGAGCAGCTAATATCGCCCACACTGCCATCTGAACCTTGGCCTGGTCTACTGATAGACCATAGTTACCGATAATAAGCTGCAACCATTATTTTTTTTTTAATTGAATCAAACTTAAAAAAAATGTCATTCTAAAAGCACCATATCGAGGTCGCAAGACAGTTTACGGAGAATACTATAACTTAACTAGCATTTGCACTCGACCCTACGAACTCAGTTTTTCAACTCCAAACGACTCAAAAACATATTATTTAAATTTGAATATTTGAGCCGTTAGGAAATTACGATAAATTAGCTTTATTCAGTTTAAGCTAGAACACGTAGAGTTTATAACCGAATTATCTATGAATTATATTTTCATTAATTTATATAATAATCTTAGCTTGAACTATATCGAGTAGGTATATCAACAGATATAAACAAAATGTTACATATTAAACAGTTTAGGCGCAATATACACAATAATATTTTTTTAATCAAGAATCAAACAAAGCATGCAATAATACCAAAAAAAAATTAAATATAATGCTAACTTATGTAGATGTAGTCGATGGAAGGTATCGATAACAGTAATTGTTTGGAAATCTTTACAAATGCGAATATGAGTTTATTTGTTTATTTGTTGCGCTTTCAAGCTTTTACTACTCAACCAAATATCGTAAATAGTGGTTCAGAAAACAGTATAGTTTTCCTTTTATCCAGAAAAAAATACGATTCCTAAGGGATAGATAACTGTTAGATGAAAAAATTACAAAAAGTATACTATCATAGTATAAAATAGGTAATAACGTGAATACATAAAGAAATATGTTGATGGAAAGAAATGGCCTGGGAGAAATATACTTCCGAATTATTTTTAAGAAATAAATACGGTAATACCATATCGGGATCATTCCAATGTCCAGGACCCGAATACTGAGCTATTCTTTCCTGGTTGTTACCGAACCAGTCCATGATCCTTATCAGGGAACCCCACGAGTCTTGAATATCGCCCCAGTTTCGCCACAAATTGCAGTGCTCAGCTATCGATTCGTAATCGGGCTGCAAAAAATTTTTTAGTTTATTTTTAATATTACTCATAAAAACTTTTTTATGCATTAAGTAAGTAAGTAATAGTAAGTGTTTGTGTATAATAACAGTCTATACAATTTCTTTAATAAAGTATACTTTTAACAATAATTTTGTTTTCTTTCTCGGCAAACGTTACCTAAAGGAAATTTTTATGCTAGATTCACCTCTTTTCAATAAATAAAAGTATGTTCTTAATACATTTGTCAAACACGTATATTTAAGAGGGTGCAATAATTAAAAAAAGTAAACATTTGCATAAGCATATAACGATATGATACATTATACAAGAAAAATGGGTTAATTAACATTTCCTTCCTACCATTACTCAGCACCTGTCGCTTTGTAGTTTT
The DNA here is from genome assembly GCA_039707435.1 of Actias luna. Taxonomy (NCBI): domain Eukaryota; kingdom Metazoa; phylum Arthropoda; class Insecta; order Lepidoptera; family Saturniidae; genus Actias; species Actias luna. Next base: position 4,745,954 of record JAZHAC010000006.1, on the reverse strand, counting down.
ACAAGAAAGTAGAAAAAATCACCTGATAAACTTTACTTGTTACCTAGAAAACATATTTACAGCAAATTATCGTAATACAAAAGATCATTCATTTAATTATATGCCGGTGTTTCCTATAAACTACTCAATAGAATTAAATACATTCGCGTTATACGCTTATAGTTATAACTTACCTTGCGATCACCAATTCTTAACTGCTCACTGGTCGGACGAGCCACGAAGCTAGCTGTGGAAGATATTCTTCCACCAGGCGATGATCTCTATGAAAAATAACAAAGAAAAAACTATGTTAAACTTTATGTAATCAATTAATTACTTGCATATTCGAAAATTATTATTCTATACACATTTATGTGTTATATGAAAGTGACATAGTAACCCAAATCTTTTCGCTTAACTCAGATGAATCCATACTAATATTATAAAACGGAAAAGTTTGTTTGATTGAACGCGGTAATGTTAAGAACCACCAATTGGATTTCAAAAATTGTTTTTGTTTTAAATAGAGCAATAATTCAGAAAATCTTTAGACTATTCGACATCACGCTACCATCAATAAGAACAAAACTGTATTGTTAAAAGTTACAAAAAAGGGCAAAAATTATTAAATAAAATTTTAACTCCACGCGAACAAAGTCGCGGGCACAGCTAGTAAATAATAATTTAGAACATAATATAAGGTTAAGTTAATAATTCAAAGACCTGTGTAGATGTTGTTCGCAATAGTTAAGTAACAAAAAAAATTGATACGTCATAATATAGGTATATTTTAAACCAAGTTATAAGGTTAAGAATTTGTTACACAGATTTCGATTTGTTCTTTTGTTACTATTTATTTCCTTTTGTTATGTTATTTAACTGATCATTATTTAATAAATTTTCAATATAGATTACCCTAAAAATAAGTGTACATATGACATTGTCTGAACAAATTGTATTGAATATGAAATTATTACAATTCAAACGGACAAATACCTATTATGCTCATTATACATAAGTTATCGTGGGCGGGGATCGAACATGTAACTACTTGGCTCAGTTTGTACTACGGCGCCATGATATGTGTTGAGAAGTAAAGTAAGTATTACCTGCAAGTTATAAGTTTCCTGGTACGCAGGCCAGCTGCAAGAATATAATATAGGACGTCGAGTAGCATTCAATAGTCTACCGAATTCAGGGTAACCTGTGAAATGATGAGATAGTTAATAACTCGTATAAGCAAAAGATTATTCCTATGTAAGCGCCCAAGCCACACAATAAACACTATTACTCGTGCGAATTTTACAATAACCTGAATTTTAAACATATTGCAATCATAGTATCGTAATGAGGCATTTTGCAGAGTTCATCTGGCTAGCGACGCATGACTCTTCAATTGAAAACGTAATAAAATATCTATCGGAGTGCTGGTTATGATAAGTTATTTTATAAGCCAATATCTAGTTCAAGTTTGACTTATGGCGATAGAAGAAAAATTAAAAATGAATATTTGTAATACATATGGTATATACTCATTCTTAAATTTTATTATCAACATATAACTGAAGTAATGACTAACAACTGATTTATTTGTATATAAACAAGATTTTTTTTATATATGGCAACATTATTTTTCACACGGTCATTTAATTATAAGCTAATAAACACTTGTAACGGTAATAGAGCCACACGTTAAAGTAAATTCTCAGTTTCTAAAATTAAAAAAATCTCCTTTATCATAAAACAATAGCACTAACCTGTGTCCATTTGATTAGTATTCACATAACAGCCATCGAGTTTAAGGTAATCGATTTCCCATTCTAAGAAAGTTTCAACGTCTATCTTCTCATGACCTAAAACACCAGGATAGCCGGCGCATGTAGAAGTACCATAGTCTTGGTACATGCCAAACTTAAGACCTAGACCGTGGATCTGAAAGTTTAATAAAAACGTAGTAAATAAACCTCACTATATACTACGCACATCCTTACTATATACTATTATTATCATACTATACTATATAAAATAATATTATGAATGCGACAGTGAGTTTGTTTTTTACGTTTTCACGCCGAAACCGCTAAATAGATTATGTTGAATTTTACTATAGAGATAAATAGAAACTTGGAGACGGTGATAGGCTTAATTTTTCTTGAGTAAACCTCATTAGCAGTGGGGTAAAGAGAGGGATAAACTTTGCATGAAACTTTTTATTGCGTTATCCGATTTGTTTCAACAATATCAATATGAACGCGAGCGAAGCCGTACGTAAAATCTACTCAAATATAATATTTTGTTCCTAAAATAATTTAATATAATGCGTAAACGTATTTTAAAAAATATTTTATCAATACCGACCATTAACTAATAATAATAGAACCACTAAATATAACAGAATAGATATATTTCTGTCAATAAATTGATTCTTCACAAACAGATTTGTCGTTAACAATAAATAACTTAGGTCTACAGCCATTACTTGATAAAGGATTAGCCCTTTTTCGTATTTATTTTAGTTTTTAAATTTTATATCACTACAATCCACGTCGATAATATTTCTATTAAATAAAAGTTCTTACATAGTCAGCCAGAGCTTTGATACCACTAGGAAAGCGTTTTTTATCAGGCACCATACGACCGTCAGCCCCACGAGTCCTTTCCAACCAACAATCATCGATTCCTATGTACTCGTATCCAGCTTCCAAATAACCTTCGGTCACCATCAAATTAGCCATACGTTTGATCAAATCTTCACTGTAGAAAGAAGGTAACATTAAATTGGTTAAGAATTCTGTTTTTGTTTTTTTCTTTATGTTAATTATGTGATATTTGCCAGCCTCATAACAAAAATCAACTTTATATATACATTTACATTGGTATTTATGCACATAAAAAATACTGTAAAATTGTTTAATTAGGTGTAGGCTTCTTAATAATAACAATTAACCTTACTTACATTTGTTCATGAATTAGACAGTTCTATTTCGCAATACAGTTCTGACTGTACAAATTAGTTCCGATAAAATTAAAAGATTTAACATGCTTATTAAGAATGTTGTCTATTTTAAAATGTTTACTAAAAATACCTTATACATTCGTTTGGATATTTCTTGCAATCCGTTATACATCTGTATCTCTCCCATGTAAGCCAACCCATTGGAGGTGTCAATGCCAGTCCATTGTCCAGAGCTTGGCTTGATGTTATAAAAGACAATAAGAATAGGGCCCACATCTGTAATTATAAAAGCTAGTAAATAGAAATCAAAAACCTCTGTACCGTATTGTATATTTTTTGAGTTTGTTCATATTGTTTGTGTCGTAGTCAGGTAAGTTAGTTACTACTACTAACAGCGAGTATGAGAAAACTATTCACAAATCAAATAATGTTTTTGAATATTTCTGATACCTTGATTAGTTTCCAAAATATAAGTAATAGATTAGCTTACTTAGATTAAATAAAAAAATAAAAAACAAATTTAAAAACCTTATTAAGCTTATGCCGCGGCGCAGAGAGCAAATCTTTTTAACTATTAAAGATATCTTACAAAATAACCTGGGCAAAATAATTAATAACTAGTAAAGAGGTTCATATAAATATGAATTATTAAAAAAACAAAAATAAAAAATAAATAAAATTTCGTGTAAGTCACGCTAGTGAAATAAAAAACAATTTTCTTTCATAAATATATAACATAATAAATATATAATATTGTGTAATAAAACAATACCGACTTCACGAATGGAACCTTCGATATTGAAGCCTTTATAGATAAGGTAGATATATTTTTTAATGATTAGTCAATGATTATTCGAAGGTTTCTATTTTATTATTTAATATATATACATGCTTTCTGATAATTCTAAAAAAAAATAACGTACCTTCTTTGATAGTTTACCAATGTAACAAGGCTAAGCAAAATTCTCATATGCGCGAAATAGACGAAGACGTCAAGCGGTTCGAGTCAGCACCGATGTAATGCGGCAACCGGTTAAATACACCAGGCTATGTATATCGAATACTGATAAGCTTGCAGTGTAATCAATGCGTTCCATGTAGCTTTAAGGAGTCCCAATGTGTGAACTTTTTAAATAGATGGGATTTTACGGTTTGTTGCTATCCTATGTTTACTAAGATTTAGCTATGAAACAGAAAATTATCTCGCTCATTCAAAGGTCAAATGAGTTCAATATTAAAAGCAGAATGTGGACTTGTAGTTTATTCTGAATTCATATATGTATATCTTTTTCCAGATATGAAGTTGTTATATGCCTTATACCATCTTTCAATCGACTTATACATATACAATGCTTTGATTTAACTACATTTGACTAGCTGAAGTAATTATTGGCATTTATTAAATTAATTACTTCTTCAACTAACATTGATATAATCTCATTGATAGTTAATCAATTGAGTGGTATAGGTATATACTTAATTTAAATCAATTGATAATGATCAAAAACTATTTTTATTAACTTGTGTTCTTATTTCTAAAAGTATTACCGAATATAATTGCTACATCTATTGAAGAAAAAATACCTTCCTTTACTTTTGTATACTATACCTCAATAAAATCTATGTATTCAGTATTATCAGAGAGATTACAGGGTTCAGACAGACAAAATAAAACATATTTATATTTCCCCTATACCACCAACAACAAAAAAAAACACAAATTTGCTCGGTTTTAGTTTTATTACACGTAGCTATAGATATAGATAATTTGGAACATCTGACAAAAATCAAAATTAATTATTCAGTTGATTATCGTAATATTATTTATTTACTTAGTATCCATACGAGTATCAGTTCATTCATGTTATATCTTAATTATATTTATATTTAAACATGGGTCAAAAATACTGGGAAATACGCATAACTTTATTATAATTACGCAATGTAGAAATATAATATGAGAAGTTGTCAGTCCATGTAGCGGTTTAAGACAGTATTTTTTATTATTCTAAATCATTCTCTGTTAGATTACTGGCAAATGCATTTTTGTAGCCAGCTTGCAATGTACGCACTGTAATTATCTTATTGATTATCACAAAACGAACGTCAAGGAATCATGTAATTTTATTGTCATTAACATGAGTTTTTAGTTGAGATCAAAACGAAGTATTATAGGTCAGATGGAACCTCATGACTAAGAACTTTGTAAAATGAGAAATTGAATTTCACTAATTCAAACGGAAAGTTGTGATTTGAATTATAAATAACAAGGAAAAAAATCCTCCATTGAAAACGAATGATACACCAAAAAATAAATATGAACAACAGTAATGATTAAAGAGCAGATGCAATGAAACCAATGGTGGGTAAATGGAATCGCGCTCGAATGCTACCTTTTAATATCTGGATGTATTTTTTTTATTATCGTTGAGCTCTTAGTGTTAGTTATGGCGACAATCTCACCTGACGTTAAGTGACGATGTAGCCCAAAATAGGGGACACACTAAACTTAATGGAGGGACTGGCTCTCAAGTGCAACTGACGTAGCACAACTATTGGTGTTTGGCAGCAGATTTTCAATTTGCGAGTGGTAGCTAGCCAGGCGGGTATTAGACAAAATGCCCTACCACAATGCTATAGTTTCATCTCGATGTTTTCCTTCACCAAGAGCTCAAACTCATTGTAGGTGGATTCGAACTCAAGTCCCTTGATGCGGTGTCCGTATACACTAGCAACTGAGCTATCGTCGCTTCATCACACACAACTATAAAACATTTTCCGGTTATTTACACCATTTAGAACTCAAGAACGGATAAACCAATTTTACTGATCTCAGATTTGTTGTTTTCGTCTCTGCCTAAAATAATGAATATCTTTCTAGGTATATATACATTGAAATATAAATACAAAAGTAGAATACTTTTCTTGGTTTTGTTTTGACAACAGCTAGTCCGCGACTCCGTTCTCGTGGAACTAAAATTTTATTTAATCATTTTCATTTTAAAAAAAATGTTATATAGCCTATGTTACTCAGAGCTAATGTAGCATTCAAATGGTTAAAGCTTATTCGCTACATACAAAAAGACAAATCTTTCCTCTTTACAATCTTAGTATAGATATAAAATCTTAAATTGAGTTTAGCTAAAAGTTAATACGATATTCATGGACTGTTAGGCCGTATGAAGTTTGCTGGGTCAGCTAATTTTGTAATAAATCTGATCAACAAGCCTGATAGATTACATTTCGAAAAGCAAGGTACATACAGTGAATATTACATCTGTCTATAGTTCTGGCTTAAATAGCATGATGCGATGTTCAATCCGAGATTCACCTTAATAGTTGCAAAAAAGACGCATTATTGCCTTTTGAACAGATTTGTAATGAAACAAAAATCATACTTCATTTTTAGAATTAAGTATCGAAACTGTACACACGGGCAGATAAAATCTTTAATTTAATATGTTCTTATCATCATTCTGGCATTATTGTTTGGCTTCGTGTAGGCATAAGTCATATTAAAAAAAAATCCGTGTCGGCGTAAAAATATTATATATAGTAATAAGTTAGAATCGAGACTATCTGTTCAAGGTTCGCTGGACGTACTGGGGTACCGTCACTCACTGAGACATGTTAAAGAGATGTAGTATCGACTATATGTTTTCTCTATGTCTTTCTTGAATTTAACGCTTCGTATCTACTTATTACGACGTATTCTGGTGACTCAAATTCAATAAAAAAATTGCCTCAGAAAATTCAACTACGTCCCTATAATTCGTATACAACCGCCAACTCAGTTTATTGTGTTCGTTACTATAGATTAATTTAAAATCTGACCTCTTTAAGAAATATGATCAATCACTGATTAATTGTTTTTTTTTACTATTCAATTATACTAATATATCTCAGAAAAAGATCTTTCATATATTGTGTAGATTGTTGGTACAGTATGCAAATATATAGGAAGGTACTGATTTTGTAGTAATAATGTATCTGCATTAGGGAGAGCTTATTTATCATATATAATTGTAAAATCACTCAGTTATATGTATGTATACCGCGATTAATGTTTATAAAAAAGAAGAAAGCACAGTTGATCTAGCGGTTTAAGAAATCGCCTCGCTAACCCGTGTTGTGTTCTAATTCCAGACAGGACACTTTTTTTTGTGTTATCTGCAAAAAAAATTTTTCAGTCTAGGTGTTACTTTGTGTTCGTGGGGTGTATGGCTATTGCACTTGAGATTCGCGAAATTTGCTACATAGACAGAACCAATAATTACAAAAAAAGGAAGTACTAAAATAGATAATATATTTTCATACGTGTATGATTATCAAAAGTTTTTAACAAATTTGACTGAAAAAAAATATCTTAGACATTTATTTATTAATGTTTAGAGATAAAGACCTAGACCTTATTTACATTAATAATTATAATACTATATCCCGTGAAAACATCTACATTAAAACCAACACTAATATGTAATCTTTATATATTACTAGTTGACCTGGCAGACCTTGTTCTACCTTTTCGAGTAGTCAATCACATCGACTACAGCGACAACTATCGCGTTCTGATCACTTATCCGAGATAAAAACTATCGTACGTCTCAAGTTGGATGAACCTGCACACAGTGCGCAAAATTTAATTTAAATCGGTTCAGTAGTTCATCGCAGACAAACAATGTGACACGAAACTTTTATATATAAAGATATTTTATATTTTTCAAAGATGATTTCTCTTGTGACAACGCCACATTTCTCTTAATTCTCCACCATTATTATTGATTTAAATTTGTTTTAAATCTTACATTCTTTGCTTATACAATATATCTTATTGATCAATATAACTTATTTATTTATTATTATATTATGATAAAATTTATTATGATTAAATATTCGGACAAATCAGCTAGTTAATAATTGGAGCGAATGCAATATGGATACAGGCGATAGAAGAACACCATGGAATTTAGTGGGTATTCGCGGCGATTCGTCGCTGGGTGAGACCCACATACCTCTTCCATCTCATCATAATGCATGTAAATGCATGTCCCCACGAAAAAAATGTTAGTAAATAATAAAATACTATTAAACTATGTTAAACTTTTAATCATGAAATGGAAACAATTTATATTATTTATGTCTCTATATTTTTTAATAATTAGTTGGGAGTAAGATTTTTTTTATCTTTTGAATTTAGCAAACTTGACCATTATGGAATATTAAGTGGATGCTCTTAATTATTATTCCTATATATGTCTTCATAGGTGCTATGCCCTCTAACAGATACAGCAGCGTGTTGAATAAACTTTACATAACATTATAGAAGAGTAACGGTCATCGTTGCTAAGTTAACACGGACTTGTTTTAATTTACATTTGAGAGTTCATGAACTCAAGATGAGTTGTTATTAAAGAAATGGCAATATTAGGTAGTAAATATTCCTTATATGCTTGGTGTAAAAATACGATAACTCTGTGGAGCTGGTCGAGACCAGTAAATATCAGAGCTCGCTGCCTTACATAAAAAGTAACTAAAAATGTATGAGTGAGATTTAAAGCAATTAATCGACGAGACTAAATTACATGATCTGAAAATGTAGGTTGGAACCGCGGGTAAAAGTTGGTAAAATGAATAACATGAATCGGTTATTAGTTAGCCATTTATATTTCATTTTCCTAAATCCGAGGACGAAGGTAACGAGAAGATTAAACAATATATTAAAGAGGAAATGGCTTTTAGAAATCAAAGATTAAGATCACTGATGTATTCTGACCGACGCAACTAAATTTAAACAAAACAACAAAATATATTATATTTAAACATTTATTTTGCTTTTAAACACAATTATTTCTTTTAATTTACTATGTTATTACTTATTACGAATCATTAAATGCATATTAAGTAAATAAGAAGTATAAGAAACGCGAAAAAAAAGTAGTGTTGTCTTCGTTTAATGAAATAAAACATATGAAAATAAGAAAAAAATCTACGCATATTTCTAATAAACGAACATAAAAATGCATTGGTTAAGATCAACGCGAGACGTGAAAGGGCATAATAAGTGGAATTAGTCTAGGGCCCCTTTTTATTTAAATCCGTCACTGCCTATGATGGGTATTAGACCTGTTGTGTGGTGATCGAAATCTAGTAAAACAAAACTGTCTTCTTACCACCCTTCGACATGGACCTATTTACATAGGTACATATATATATACGTCCTCAATTTATTATCGTTTAACGTGATACTCATAATTAATACTTCAGTCGAGTATTGCAAACTTGTTTATCATAAAGGGCCATAGATTTAATACGACTTAAATCACTGCGAAGGACAGCGTAAAGTACTTCGTTTGTTTTCACATAATACTAATGAGTTTAACCGCTCAAATTGAAATTAAAAGTTACTTCCAATGGAACTACATTACGAGGTTAAGCCTACACACATGAAGTTACCGATGTTCCTCCCACACTGACGAATTTACACCCACATAATTATGGTTAATCTGGCGCAACCTTTTAATCATCTTTGGTTGCCTGATTACTTCACAACTATTATTTTCAATGATTTTGAGTTTATATATTTTGCTGTTACAACATAAAAAACAAGAAATATTGGCCTAATAAAACCATGTTTATTATTTTTGAAAACTACCACTCAGAACTACACTAACACTAATAAACATTACAAAACGATAATGATTTCTTAGGTTTACGCGAATATTATTCATTGAAATAAAACTAATTTAAACGGATTTTATCGCGGTTATTTATTAAATTTTGATCCCGACGTTTTACTAAACGATGTTTTTATTATTAATCAATTTCAAAGTTAATCTCAATTCATTGTTGGATGCGAACCAGCCTCTAATGAAAGAGTATGTACGAAATACATTACTTCAAAAATCAGACGACAATTAAATTTTATCAATACATATGTGCTTAAGGATATATCAGAAGGAATAAATAATAAGAATTAATAAAACAGATATACATATTAGTTCTAAATTGCCACAGGTCACTGGGCAGTTGCCAGGGTTAATTCATACTTATTACGAAATGCACTCAATAAGCCCACACCTCCACATTTGTCCGGTGATTTAATTATGGATATAATACCCCCACTAGATAGATTACGGCCTCTGCTTTGAGAGTCATATCTACAGTAAGTGTCAAGTGATTCAGTTTATCTTGAATAATCCTCAAAAATTGGTTTATTACATGTAGTTATTTTAAAGATTGCGATGATATTATGTGCATTTTATACCAATGTATAGAGTCAATACTCAGTGACCTCCGTAGCCGTGAAAATTATCCAATGAAAATGAAAAAGCTGAACGATATCTATTCTACTCATCATCACTTAAAAAGGTAATGTTTGCGTTTATAGTATAAAAACTTTTCAAAAGTACACAGTAGTTGTTGAAGAAATGAATATTTTGAAATTATTAGTATTATACATTTTAAAATCATAAATGCAAAAGTGAGTTTGTTTGTTTCAATTTCACGTCTAAACCGCTAAATCGATTATGATGAATTTTGGTATAGAGAAAAATGGGCACCAGAAAACGATGATAGGCTACTTTTTATTGCGTAAAACTTACAGGAAGTGGGGTAAAGAGAGCGATAAAATTTGTATGAAATTTTCATTGCGTCATCCGATTTGTTTGACAAAATCAATATTAACGCGATTGAAGCTACATATTAAATCTAGTTTTCTTAAAATATTTTCATAAACTGTATAAAGTGACATCTATTGGATACAAAAGAAAAATTATAACTGCCAAATTAGAGTGTAAAATTATGCTTAAGTTAAATGCTGCCAGCTGTATAGATAACAACAAATGTAAGGATTTAGTAAAGCTTTATTTTTAGCTAATATTAATATATATACATCATATTCTATTTATCATACTCAGTTATTGTCTAATGTACTTAGCTATATAAATATCAATGAAAAGAAATAAATAAATACAATGTACCCGAAAATAATATAAATTATTAACATATATGTGTGTATATATTAAATGTTTATAGGTTTAGCCATATTCTCCTATGAGGTTAGTGATAAATATTCAACTACTAGCAGTGACGTAATTATACTATCCGATCAGGGCAAATTCACTGAATTAAAAATCGACATTTTGACTTTAATAAGTTAATGAAATAATACCCAACACTATTAATAAATTTATGTGCATTTTAGTTAAATATGTAAACAATTTAATTTTCAAAAGCATAATTTCATATTCATAAATTAATAACAAATTATTCTTGACTAAATGTTTAATAATAAACTTCTTCTCTTCGAGCTTCCTGTTTCGAAAAACTATCAACAATATCAACAAAAAATAAAAATCGGGCCATAGAATTTTCAATCGAGGGATTTTATCCAGATAAATACTTTCTGAAATTGATCCTTTCCTTTTAACTGCATTATAATGTTAATAATTTATTTGAATTAGTAATTTCTTTAGTAACGTCTAACTTTAATTGATTTTAAGCACTTATATACAATTTATAATTTTAATTTATCGTTGGGTTAATTCTGAACTCATAGTGTCTCGGGCCCGGGGGTCCGTGGTATATTGCAAGCTCTGTTAACTTTTCGTTACGCCACTGACTTCAAGGAGATTACTAGCAACTTGAGCATAAGAATATGTTCTGCTTCTATACTAATGGTTCAATATAACTCTTTCTTCTAACAAAAGCTCAAGTTCATCTTAAAAATCAAACCCACATCGAATGATGTAGTGCCCCAAAGGTGTATACGAAAAGTACAAAAAAAAGTAACTATTAAAAACGTAAAGTAGCTTATATTAAAGTTTAGTTGTGTTCTCTTTGACTTAGTTTTTTTATTATTAACTCCGAGTATCAATAAATTTCGTTAAATGTAAATCTATAATAAAGAACACTCTTCAGCTACATATTGTAAAGCATTGTCTTATATGATAATAAGCCGATCAGTTTAAACTTTTTATAGATTTCTAAATAATGATTGTATAAAAAATATTCTTATATCAATCTATCTTTCGGACATTTTTACATTTTTATCTGGTAACACTATACGTTTCATCACTAAAAATGTAAATACTCTGTAGACTTATAGTGCCATCTGGTCAGTTAGAGTGTCAACTGGTGTCTATAAGTTCATTAATCTTATTACTTATTTGAAAATGTTATTACCTATCCTTTACTTTGACTTTAAAAATATTTTATGGAATTATATTAGCACTACAGTGCTTTTGATATTCGTCTTTTAAGATGTGTCTGTTACGATATGCGTCAAATGGAACGTATTTAAAAAGTAAACAATGCGTGCTTAGACACAATTCAAGTGTGACGTTATTTTGAAAATGGTAACAAAAAAAAAACAAAAGATATGAAACAAAGTAACGCTGATAACAACTGTTTATCTATACTGTTAAGGTAATTTTTGTGATATTAATGTTACAATATGAGTGCAGTTGTGATCGACAGAAATAGAAGTTACGTATTTGTTGCAAAAGTGTCGCAAGAATCGGCACAGGAAGAGCCGCAGGAAATGAATGGATGTTGCAAACTTGATGAGTAATAATTTCACTTTAGAAATCATGGGTACGTCGTACAAAGAACTATTCAAGTTATATGATCTAATTGAAACCGGTGATGTAAGGTAAGTACTGACAGTATTCTAGTAAGAGTAAAAAAAAATAATGATTAAATTTCGCACCTGCGACTTGCACCTGCTTCAGATGGGAAATTTAAATTTAGAACGTAAAACTGTATTTATATACGGCTTCTTTAGTATATATATGTTTTATGATATGATGAATTTTAAAAGTGCCAGGTGTAAATGTTGTGTGATTTAATGTGTGAATTGAAATATTTTCGTTTCGATAGTTATTTTTTGTAATTAAATGTAGGTACTAATTATTTGAAAAAAAAACACCTTTAATTAATTATTGTAGGTATATATAATTATATCAAAATATAAGGAACTAATTATTATTTTTATAAAATACTTCATAAGGTGGTGGTAATGTGCTTCACTGTATAATATTGAAACAAGTCCTTATTTTGTTTAAAAAAAAATAGTTGAAAAGTTCATTTAATTAATAAAACATATGTTACCTAATCTTAATGATTTACTAAAACAGTAATTGTTTTTTGTTTTGCTTTTATTCTCTACTAGGTTTTACCTATGGCTTTGCTCGATTTAATATAGATTTTGTCACACAAATTGAATGACACAATAAAAAGTTTAGTACAAAGTTTATCCCACTGTCTACCCCAGTTCCAATAAGCTTTTCACAACCAAAAGTAGCCTATCAGCATTTCCAGATTCTCATCTATCTCTATACCAAAATTCATCATAATTGGTTCAGCAAATTAGGAGTGAAAGCGTAACAAACAAACAGACTCCCTTTCTCATTTATAATATGAGTATGGATTACAGAAAATGTTTGTCATAGGTACAAGTAAATTATAAGTTCTATTTTAATATTTCGGATACTTCAATTAAGCAGAACAAACTACTTTGATGGGGTTGCTGAAGTTATTAAATTTCTCAAAAAAAAATATTTTAATGCTTATAACATAAATAAACAGTACACTGGATTTTGTGGACATAAAACCTAAATTTTATTCTCAAAATATAATTGTTAACCTGTACCTGTATATAATTGAAAATCTGTATTTGTAAAAACAAAATAATAAACGGGTAATACATTTCAATAGATATTAAATAATCATGATGGTATATAATTATATACATATAATTAATTAAAATAATCACATGTATATAGCAATACTAGCTAAGAGAAATTGGAAATAGGTATCCTGGAAGTACAATAGCTACTAAAGGCTTATATTGTGTCAACTTTTGGATCAACAATAAACATCAAACACCAACATGTCAGCCTACAAAGATGCCTCTTTTTTTCTTGTTTAAAGCTCCTAATATCATAATGGGATATCATTACTCTTGCCCTTTTTTATTTATTTATTTATTTTAAGCAAGTTAACTTTGGACAGACATAGAGCTAATATTATGCATAGAATGAATGATACTTACAATGCTCATATAATAATTACAGATATGCATAATGTTTAAAAATAAGAACTAAATAATTTCAGTACACATTCAAGTTTTAATGACATGAGTCAAATCAACATTTACAATTAGCAATAAAAAAACCTAAGATATAGACAATCATGCAAACAAATACAATCTATTTGGTTTGAGGGTAACACATACATGAGAAATTTCCAAAGAACAAACAAGTCAGAAATATTAGTTAAAGTGATTCACATTTCCACTGCAACAATTATTGCATATAACCATGGTGTACATGTTTTATAATTTCCAGAGTTAATTATTCTATGTACATGTATGACAGTAAATGAAATTTCAGATCAACGAAGAATTATTTGAATGAAAATTCATTAAATATAAATGTGGTGTTACCTTGTAAAGGTATTGGAGTACTGCATTTAGCTGTAGGCGTAGAACCTGCAGATAAGTCTAAGGAGTTGACAGAATTGCTCTTGAAAAATGGAGCTGATCCAAATTTATCGTAAGTATCATTTTATCTACATATATCACTACATATTATAAAGCAAAAGTTCCCATGTCCGTGCACGATAAACTCAAAACTACTGAACGAATTTTCATGCGGTTTTAACCAATGGACAGAGTAATTTATAAGGAAGATTTAGGTGTATAATATGTTAAACTTTTATGTGAAGTGGTTGAATGCGATTTTCAAATTCAAGTGATGATAGCTCAGATAGTAGTGTATACGGACGCCGCGTCACAAGGGAAATGAGTTCGAATCCACCTACAATGAACTTGAGTTTTTGGTGAAAGAAAACATCATGATGAAACCAAAAAAAACATAAATCTTAACTATCAAAAATATTGTGACAATCTAGGATTGCTAAAAACAAAAGACGTCTAGAGTAGTGGGCGGGTGACCAGCTAGGAAGTCATTAACTAATTAGTAGGTAATTAGAAGTAAATGATTAATTAGGCTATCTCTAACTCACTTGATATTAGGTATGAATGTTCCTCGCATCAGATAGAAATATTAAAAAATATTTTTAAGATTTTTGGTGCTTACGATGGTATTTCTAAAAATGCTATATCTTACGCCATACTGACCGTCAAGTGTCAGAGTCGAAAGATCTTTTTGTAACAGCTGTGAGACGGTTTGTGGTGATCGCGTAACTTTCTATAGCCTCCAATTTAAAAGTCTGTTCTGAAGTCCCAGTCAAGTGGCCGCAAATGCATTTTAGTGACAATGGTCACAGATGGCTTATGCGCTTTTTGTGAAGGTGTCTCTGGTACTGCGGCGCACGATGTATATTATGTTACATAATTATATTATTTTTACTCTATTTGTATTCTAGTGTTCTGCACTGTATCTGTAAATCCGTATAATCTCTATAATGAATATAATTTCTTTCACTTTTTGTATATTCTAGTAACATTGGCTGTGAACCAATTTCCTTGTATGTCTGACTGTTTATATCTTACAATTTTCAATTATGTTTCCACTTAACATAAGGCTTAATTGTTATCAAACATTACATATTTACATAAATAGTTGACAAACGGATCCCTTATAGAACTATTTTGTTGTCTGTCTCTCTGCTTGTTTGTCAAGATCCAAGCAGTTCGAACGAAGTGGATTGCGAGAGGTTTTTTTATAGTTTATAGGTTTACCGCTATGGTCACAATCTCACCTGATGTTAAGTGACGATGTGGCCCAAGATAGTGAACACGCTAAGCCTGGGAAGGGCTAGCTCTCAAGTGCAACTGCCGGCACACACCTATAGGTATTTGACGGCAGATTTTCAACATGAGGGTGATAGCTAGCCACTAGAAGAATTGTGGGCACTGTGCCTAGTCTCTGGCAATACGGGAATTTGAAGTGTCGCCGTGGTGTGTTTTAGTGGGTAGTATTGGGTTAGTTGGTGTTGGGTGACCCGATGAGTCACATGCCCCTCTCGTCTTGGACTGAGCCAGGGTAATGCGGCTGCGCGTTGCGATAAGGAAGTCGAAAACAATAGGACTTTAAACAGACGTTAATAAAAAAAAGGGTCGCAGTTAGCCGGGTGGACATTAGAAAAAGTCCTACCATCATGCAAGTGTATTTTGCACCACGCTAATAATAAGACAACAAAACTTGAAAATTAAATTTCCGCTTACTTACGTTTACTTTTATTATAGTAACAATGACGGTGTAACTCCGGTACACATAGCATCAATATGGGGTAGAGTTGACAACTTGAAGCTCCTCCTTGGTTGTGGAGGTGACCCATCCAAACCTGACATCGAAGGTGTCACTGCCTTTGAATACGCAACGCGTGAACAACAGTGGGATGTATTCGACTACTTGCACAATGTCGTGGACCAATTGGACGACTCTGGCTCGAAGTGTGGATACACGTTAGGATTAAGTAAGTTTTATTAGTTTTAGTAACTTGAATTATTAAAATTGATTATGTGTAACGAATCTTTGTGCTAATAATACAGTTTACTTTTCAAGCGCTTTTCAGACTACGCTATAATATTACACCATATAGTTCATAGTAGAACAATATCGCGCACCATACATTAATTATGGTCACGTTTACACTTAACTGTACTATATATATATTATTGTTTTGCTATACGATATAAAATTGAGCGATATACCGCCTTCTCCTTCCCCTCTCACACCCCGCTCGTCCACAAGTGAAATATATCATATACATATACCATAAATGTTTGCGATTATATCGTGTAATGTGAAAGCAGTGCTATATAGTATAGCATTATGTCCTTATTTGCTATACTATTTATCACAATAGTATAGCGTAGTTTGAAATAATTCTCATTGCTTATATATTCTGTAGATATTATACGTATATATTTAATAATATATTAAGCGACTTCATTTATAGTGGTATTCGTAAAATCTTAAAAGGAAGTAAATAAATAAATCTATGTTTTACGTTTAATTGCCAAAATAATTTCTGGGTACACTTACTAGGTCACTGTCTATTAATTAGGTTTAAACTGTATAGTAATCCGAGCTACATATAAGAGGGACTTATTTAGAAACGCTTTATAACATAACAGGGCTTTGTTTCTAACTATTTAATTATAACTTCAAGAAGTGTAGGTATTTAATTCATCTGTATTTCCACAAATTAAAAACCGTGACCTCCATATAGGCCTGTATGAGCGAAGGTTATCAACATATATAACGTATTGTACTGATAGGGTACGATATGCAATATATTGTAAAGATATTTTATTCTACTTCCGTTTAATATACCATGCCGTACGTCACGTGGAAAGCGTCATAAATGACCCATTATTCCTGACTTTTAAACATTTAGTTACGCGTAATATTTATAGCCGTATATAATTTTTGAAAGTGAGAACTTGATTTTAAATGCCAATTAGTTGAATCATGTACTCGCAGAAAGAGATTATTATTGAGATTGATACTAAAAGCAAATATTTTTATATAAATTATTGACTTGAGTTACATACTTGAACGTTTTTACCTGTTATGGTTCACCGTGGTCCTAATTAAGTTTTTTCAATCTAGACCTTAATGGTTAATTTTTATCTATTATGATTGAGTATTGTAATATTATATAGGGCCGCTGGTCGAAAAAACTGCGGAAATGTAATCCCAATTTTCTTTTGCCTTTTCTACAATAACGCATGGAGTCTAGCTTACTTAATTCTCATTCTGAATTATTGAAACTAGAAATAATTCACACAAGTCCATGATTCGATTGAACAAGGTATAGCTAAAAGCAAATCAGCTCATACGTGCTGTTAGAATTACACAGTCGTGTGGAATAGCCGTTAGTTTTCCTTATTGGTACTCGCTATAATTAGACATTCCTACCGTAAAATCTCCATTTCCAGACAAAGTACTAGTGACTACAGACCAACTGGTCGCAGAATACGAACCTTTAGCAAAGGGAATACTCCAAAACATATCGACATGTAGGAAATCAGAAATGGTCCGCGAATGGTGCGAAAAGAATACATTAGTTATGAATAAACTGTATCCTACAATACTTACCGATACGTATATAGTAGACCCGGAAACCGATTCGACGAAAAATATCACACTCGACCTTACCAACCGTCTGTCCGATGATGTAGAAACTGACGAGAGTAGCTTTAAAACATGCAGATCGGGGAATCATATAGAAATAAGCGGTATAGAAAAACTGAAACCGTCTCTAAGCCAAAGCGATAGGGTAAGAAGAGTGAGCGTTTATGAAAACTTTTCCTTGCCTTGTTCTCCGAACCATATAACTCACAAGAATTACAACTCAAAAACTAGTTTAAGGAAGTGTAAAAATCAATCAGAGAAACAAAACGTAGATGATACAACATATATAGATAAAGTATTAGCGGTAGTGCAAAATCGGACTAATGAATTTCTATCAACGAGTTGCGAGGAAAGCTCTTGTAATACTCGAAGATCATCAGCTAGCAGTGGAGTTAGTAGCAATTACTCAAGCGGCAGTATCATATTAGCGAATGTACATGAAGAGTATAAATATGAAGATAAGGATGAGGATATCGTACTTATTGAGAAAAGGCTTCGGGTGTCGCCAATTGTGTAAGTATTTTTTTTATAGTAAAAACCCCATTGACACGGTGTTAGGTTAGCGCATAAGGAATGACAGCTCACTGGCAGCGTTTCGATCGAAGTGAGTTCGAATCTCCGTAAAGAGCTTGAGCTTTCGTTGAGAGAAAAGAGAGAGCTTTTTATGCTAAACTTATAACAATTGGTTTATAAGTTTAGCGTTCTAGCCACAATCTCACCTTATGTTAAGTGATGATGTGACCCAAGATAGTCGACAGGCTACGCCTAGTGAAGGGACTGGTTCTCAAATGAAACTACATAAACACACCTAGGTAAAGCTATTTGGCGGCAGATTTTCAATTTAAAGGCGGTAGCTAGCCGGGTGGGCATTAGAATTAGCATGCTGTGGTTTCATCACCGAAAGTTTAAGCTCATTATAAGTGGATTCGAACTCACGTCCATTGACGCGGCGTTCATACACATTATCAACTGTGCTATCATCGCTTTAAATGGTAGAGTGTATATTAATATAAGAAAATATTACTACCCTCAAGTTGAAAATCTGTCGCCAATAAACCAATGAAACAAATATTTTCCTGGTCATGGTAATTATCTTGTCATGTCGTTATTAAAATATGGTATATTATCGACTAACCTAGTCCTACGAGAGAAACTCTTAGCAAAGTAAAGCAAATTACAGAACGTATAAACAAAAGTCAACTACTGTAGTTACGATATCGCGATCCAAACATGGATACTACCTATGAAATCGATATATAAACTATCAACTTCACTTTGCACTTAAAAATCAATTTCCTGATAGCGAAGTCATGAATTATTCTTCTCACGTACTCAAACTTCCTTTACTATTCAAATTAATTTGTGCTCCAAACAATTACATACACGTGTATGAGCGCAACGAACTTTTAAATATACAATGAAGGCATGTTCCTTATACATAAATTGTGCACTTAATGTAGATAATCTAATGGATATTACTGAACTTATGTATCGCGAGCTGATGAATTGTAATTTTTCTATAGTTAAGGTTTAGGGTTATAGCCACAATCTCACCTGATGTTAAGTAATGATGTGGTCCAAGATGGTGGACACGCTGAACCTAATGGAGGGACTGGCTCTTAAGTGCAGCTGCCGGAAAATACCTATTGGTATTTGGCGGCAAGTTTACAACTTGGGGGTGGTAGCTACCCAGGCGGACATTAGAAAAAGCTCTACCACCATCCAGATTGCTACATTACAACAGTAAATAACACCTCAAGTATTCATATGTGTAGTATATATCGCTCGAATATACATGAAAATGATTTTCCTATGTAACCTTTTGTCGTCCCGAAACCGAATTTAGAACAGTAACATATCAACGGGAAAAACAATATAAGCGCCAAAAATCTTTAATTTTTTTTTTAATGTAACCTCCTAAAAATTAACTTTAATTAGCAGCAGTATTCTAATAGCAACTATTTTAAAAGATCAGTGATTATTAGTGAGTAAGTCATATTTTAATATAAATATGTCATAAATATTTTTGAATTAGAAATTAAAAAATTGTCGCTTAATATGTTTTTTCCTGAAATTACTCTAAATGTAGCATTGAGAGGTAATAATATCCATTTATAACCTGTGAAATTGTAGTGATAACCTAACGTGATAAACGTGCATTTAAATTCAATATAACTCAGAATTATACGTAACACTTTTAATGACTGCATTCAGAATGTATCGAATCACTAATTTCTAAAATTTACTTGGAATTATCTGTATTTATTATAAAATATTTGCGAAGAATTAATAATGTATTTTAATTTTATAAAAATAAAAATCATTTTATCAAGATCGTCTAATTTATATTTAATAATTATCATAAAAAGGGTTCTAATATTAATAAATAATATTAACGTTAAAGAACCATTAATTAGATTTACTACGAGTATTTTTCTATTATGTGAACGATCGTATTCTATTTCTTAATCGAAATAATATACACTAGCACCCAATGATAACTATAGTTTAGTCTAAAAACAAGGATCTGAAAAGGGACGTGTTTGTGTAAATTTATAGAAAAGGCATCCTAATTTTGGAGTTTTTACTATGTTAATGGTAGTGGCGAACCATATAGACGACGCTAACTGAACTAAATGTAGTGAACCTTATAAATTCTTAATTTCATTTCCTTTTTTTGTTTTACATTACTTGATAACTCTTTTGTTTATTATTAAATTAAATTATTACATTATTCATATTATACATACTCTACATATTTGCTCAACTATTAACTTTTCTATTTTTCGTGTTGAGTTGCCGAATTACGAATTGCGCCCGTGTAAAGGAAAAAATAAAAGTATGGGGCAGACTGAATACCAGCTGGATATCAGCAATATTAGCTAAGTCTGTCCCTCTGTTACATAGTATAAGCTAAACAGATGTATTTCTAAAATGGAAAAATTACCCAGGCTACCTGTAGATGAAGCAGCTGAGTCATGTCCGGAGCAGACAGTGTTGTCGGCGGCGTCGTCTCTGCCTCCGTCGATGCAGTACGACGACCGCACGTTGAGAGCGGAACTCGTTAAACTCGGGTTCAATCCCGGCCCGATACAGGACTCCACGAGGACGTTGTATCTCAAGAAACTCCGAACTTTAAAGAAGAAACCGACCGTGGTGAAGAATAATCAAGGGAAAAGTGAGTTGTTCGATTACCTAATTTATGCTAACATTCGAAATTCCACCTTAATAAAAGTTTATGTCTGAACTTTTTTTGTAATTGAGTTATTAATCTTTTCCCAAGAAAAAAGTCCCGAGAGTCATTTTTTGGAATTTTGACCTTGCATTAATTTTTTTGCGTTTATGGGATTCACGGCGACTTTTCACAGTTACATTTTAATGGTATCCCTAAAATTCATAGAATTTTTTTGTTTCTTGGTATATATCCATTATCGCTATTTATATTATATATAATAATTATAAAGCGGAAAAGTTTGAACGGGATAATGTTAGAAACTACCCGTTGACATTCAAAAAAATATTTTTGTATTTGATAGAGCAATCATTGAGGAAAGCTTTAGGATATTGAATCACCAATAGGAAAAGTGTTACAGAAACGAGCAAATATTATTAAATAATTTTTAGATCCACGCGAATAGTCCCGAATACAGCTAGTATATTCATATGTGAAGCTAAAACTTAGAATGCCTTGTTTAAAATAAATACTGTACGTAGGAAGATGTGTTAAATTTAGCATAGTGAAGAGTTTAAAATATTAAAATGTCAAAAAACAACCAATAAAAATAAATTTATATTTGTCTTCTTAAAACATCAATTTGTGTAAAGCAATAAAAATGTTATTGTTGATTATAGATTCAACAAGGCGTGCTATGCGTTTTTATGGCAAAAAATATTAATCCTATGTCGTTATGGAAATAAATAGTATTTACGTTTTTTAGATGTCACTTTGATTTATTTTATACACAATTTATTTTATTATCACAATTATATTTATATAAGTATTAATAAATATAAAGATGGTGCAAGTCAGGATCAAATTTCCGAGTAAAATTGTCACAAAAATATTAATACATAAAAGTAAAGTATATTAACTAACTATTAAAATGTTTTATAAGTAGTTATTTGTAAGTAGCTGGTGTTTTTGATGTCGGTTAGGTTTTTCCTTAAAACTCATTCGATCGTAAAATCTGTTTTTAGTCAACGTTGTTAGAAGAATATGCGTGACAAATTTCAAGGTTTTTGGGAGATACCGTGATGAGGCAATCAGTAATAAATCACTTTTTTTTAATGTAACACGGCAAAGTAATAGTATGACGCCATATATTAGGTACAGTGGAATATAAATTTGACGATAACAATTGTTATATATTTTACTTTATTACATACTAGCTGTGCCTGCGACTTGGTTCGCGTGGAGCTAAAATTATTTAACCTCCGCCGTCATTCAAATTACAATAACTCTTGATAGGGTTAACCTATTTTAATGAAACAAAGACTAAGTATTATTCGACAATAAGCTTTATGATTTTCTTGATGACGATTAACATAAACGTTGTACTTTTACAGTGATCTTTGCACAAACAGACATACATTTCTAAGAATGTTGTAAATGTGTTTTATTACTTATTCTTAGTTACTTGCAATATTACTTTTACATAAATCTTATAATATATTTCTTCCGACATTGACGTAGTTTTTTCTGATTATTTCGATCAGTTCTTTTTACATTCAGGTCTATCTCATAGCAACTTACAAAAATACCTATTTATAACTGTGATTTCGCCAGAGGTCTATCACGAATTAAAGATAGCTTTCAGAACCGATTTTGAAAAATATGAAGAGGTAAAAAGTAAGTAATTAGATTTACACAGAAAAAAGAAAACTAGATTTAAGGCGTCAGGCAGAATTCTAGAACTCGACTCGTCAATTAAATGAATCTATGGAACATTATGCACTTAGATTGAAAGCTCTTACTAAAGACTGGCTATGAAGGTTCTTTACTTGAAAGGAAGTTACGTGACAGATTTGCAACAGGTCTTAATCACCAGCAGTTAGAAGTAAACCTGAAACAAAGATGACCTGATCTAAAAATACAAACTGTAACTGGTACACTAAGGGAAATAACATTCGCCGAAGTCTTCGCAGCTTCACAAACAAGAGAAGTTGCCGAAAAAGATGGCGAAACCGATGAGATAGATCTAAATGTAGAAAGAATTGATCGAAATAATCAGAAGAAACATGACGTCAATGTCTGGAGAAATATGTTATATGATATTAATAATAAACTACAAATATTTTATTTATAACGAATCTAAAAAGTGCAGACTCGTTAAATTTACATACTTGTTATGTAGATAGATGACATTTAATGAATATTCATTTTACTGTTGTTTGTATTATGGGTCTTTATAACAGAATTATATATGAAAAACATTTGAGGATTTCTCTTAGCTGACCATATTGGCTTCCAGTTTTGCTAAGCAATCCATAGTGATATGATTTTATTTTAAAGTACCAGCAACAATAGAGGAATCAGCAATTTGTCGACAACGTTCGAATGCACGTTTGGCGTATAAGTTTAAACGAACGTCATCCCGCTGCCGTCACGCTGAGTTCTGTGGGTTCGAATCCTGCATAGGACAATAATTTTTATGATCAACAAACGATTTTACTCGCGAATTAACGAGGTTATTCACGGTGTAACACCGGACGAGTTTCCCAGTTTTTTTTTTAAATTTAGATCGGTTTTATTATGTTTTCCATATGTTTTTTGATGATCAAATACATCGGTTTTATCGGACGGTTAATTAACTTTAATCATCCGATAATGGGACGGCTAATTTATTCATTCGGTTAACGGAAGATTAGCAACGGCCGTTCTGACTCGGTGTATTTGTGTCAGTGAATTTTATGTTTATAAAAAACTGACTAATTCTAAAACGCAGCAAATCAACGAAATAATTATATTCACTGCGGGAGAGATGGCGGAGAGGGATTATGACGGCATGAGTAAGCGTCATGTTGTTTGCCGCCACGGCATGGTGATCAATATTACTTTCTAGCAGTGGCCGATTTACACTTCAGCCCTCCGTAGGTTATTCATATTCAAACTTTGCAGTCTCTACCTACATCTGCAATTAGATTCCACATATGACTACGTCAATTGTAGAAAATCGATATAAAACTTAAATTTCAAGTGGTGAAACATATGTTCTAGCGATATTTACGTATATGTATAAGTATGAATCATTTCAGTTTCTAAAAAGCAAAAACTTTAAAATCTGTCTCCCTAGGCTCCACCCTACTCAGCCAGCTAGTAAATCCACCATTTGAAAGTCTCATGGCTCGCCAAAAGTTATTGTAGATCAAAAGAGCTGTATGAGACTTATAGCATGTCTATGATGGCCATGATCTCAACCGGTGTATTCATACCACTCTGCCTGATCACTGGATATATGTACATCGGTTGCATAT
Source organism: Actias luna (assembly GCA_039707435.1). Taxonomy (NCBI): domain Eukaryota; kingdom Metazoa; phylum Arthropoda; class Insecta; order Lepidoptera; family Saturniidae; genus Actias; species Actias luna. The sequence goes on along the minus strand of JAZHAC010000006.1, from coordinate 4,721,435 downwards.
CACTATACCGTTTGTTACAACTTGTGTAAACTGGTCATCATCCTTTTAGACTCTAGCTGTGTCCGCGACTTCGTTCGCGTGGAACTAAATCTACTTAATAATCTTTGCCCGTTTTTGTAACATTTTTCAATACCACATTGGTCCCATTGGTGGTAGTGTGATGTTAAATAGTGTAAAGACTTCGTCAATGATCACTATGACAAATACAAAAATATTTTTTTGTATTCCGACTGGTAGTTACTAAGATTAGTTACTAAGATAACTTTTCCGATTTATAATATTAATATAGATATTTTATTCTAGCTTTGACCGCGACTTCGCGTGTAACTAAATAAAGCGTAAAAAATGTTGCCCGTTTCTATAACATTTTTCAATACAGCTTTGCTCCTATAGGTGGTAACGTGATGCTAAAAGTCCTAAAGCCTTCCTCAATGATTGTCCTATCAAATACATAATGTTTTTTTTTAATCCGACTTGTAGTTAGCACGCATCAGCAAACGAACTTTTCCGCTTTGTATTAGATAGTAATAGATTGAGACAATTAGTATTTTTATATACTTAATTACGTTTCCAGCGTACAGCATAGAACTGGAAAAGTCTTTGCGTTCGGACGAATGGATGAAAAATTTACAACCGTATCTCGATTTAGAGAATAAAGCTCGCGCTGACTTCAGCAATGTGAATAAGAAATGGCGTGAAGGATCAGCGAAGACCTCGTTCACGTATCTACTGCTCGACCCGAGACTGACGGACAACCTGCCGGAACGTGCCGGGACACAATCCCAGCATATGTCCTGGGTTACATTCGTCAATTCTATATTCTACGTCGGTAAAGGTCAGTACTTAAGTTTCTTATAATTAACAAAATCTCATCCAATTCTGAAGTGAAAACTTGTTTTGTCGAGATGAGCAATTTATGTCTAGGGTTTGAAAAATGATTTCAACCAATTTTTGAAGTGATAACGTTGTCCGATATTAGGTATTTTAACAAGCTACGAAATTTGGTATCTTCCATAAAACTTAAGGGAAAATCCTGTAGAGCAATCCTTTGAAAAAGTAATAAAGCCGAAGTCGAAGTTGGGAGTTTTAAAATCAATCGGAAGTTCCGTAACATCCCTAAACTGAAATATAACTGCTGGTCCTGGAACCCGATCTAAAGGAGTCCCTATGTCGTATTTTTATCTCCCGATTTATAGTGTTTATAATCTCTTTAAAATTGTATAGAATTGTTTTCAAATTAGAACAAATCTGTTGTGATATTTTTATTAATATTATCACCAATTTCAACCTTTACGTGTCGTATTAATAATAATTATTTTACTATAGAACTATAGTTTATTTTTGAACACTGGAAATAAAATAATTTGACCTTCAGTATACTGATTGTACTTATATATACGTTCATATGAGTGTGTGTGTGACGCTTATCGTAATGTTACTATTTTTTCCTCTAATTATGGTTCGTTTTTATAACCGCGACAATTTTCAAGGTGATAATAATTGTTATATAAAATAGGCCAGACCCGCCCCCTCGCCCCGTCTCTCTTTGAATAAATGTATTTCTTAGTTATATTAGCATTTTTTATTTTCTATAAAGTTTTCAATTTTTAATTTTCAACCTATAACTCCAGGCAAACTTAAAATCTAGATCTAAACTTTTGTATTTCAATTAAATATAGGTAATTCCAATTAATTAAAATAATTCCAGCAGTTTCTTTACTATTACTGTTATTTTTTACTTTTGCTGTATTTTCATTAACTGATCTTTGGTGATTTTCTTAAATAATAATATAACAAAATTTAAATTTAATTTAATCTAGTTTTTCAAATCAAATCAACCCATATCATTAATCAAAAGTTTGAAACTAAAAACCAGTTTATTATAACCCAGTACATATATTACTTAAATCTGACATGACGTTTACTTACAGACATGTTATATCATTTAATATGTAATATTAAAGTCCTTTATTAAGTCATATTAACATACAGGTTTTTGAGGTAATATTTTTAGAGAACAATGACTGTCACAATCTTAATCTATCATTATTTTTTGTTTGTACAAATACTCCAGAACTAAAATGGAACTAAAACTTTATTTAATCATTTTCATAAAAAAAGTGTCATATAGCCTATGTTACTCAAAGGTAATGTAGCATTCTAATGGAGAAATATATTTTTTAAATCGTTCTAGTAGTTTTTTGAGTGTATTCGTTACACACAAAAATACAAATCTTTCCTCTTTATAATTTTAGTATAGATTTGACGGAGAGAAATTTACAAAAAAAAAAAAAAAAACTTTCTTCCTATTTAGGTAAACGATCCAGACCATACTCGCATTTATACCAAGCACTGACCCTTTGGAAACGGGACTTCAAAACGTCGCAGGACAAGAAAGTGCAACACATCCTCGACATTTGGACGGACAAAGTCGGTGTGATATGCCTCCATATCTTCCAAAATATAATACCGGCAGAGGCGTACACTTATGAAGCGTCCATGATCGATATAATTGGTTTGCCAAACTTGAAGAATTTGAAGAGAGGCAATTATTATGGTGCCACTGCTTCATGGACCCTAAAGGAACGCAAGATGCTCGGTATGTACCTTTTGTATAAAGCTATGTTGATATTCCTCAACGAGGGGGAACGGCAATTACGGCCTGATGACATAGACTGAACATATATCTCACTATTTTTAATTACGAAAGCAAAAAAGTTTGTTTGACAATAGGAATGATCAGTCGTTTTTACAATGTTTTTATTTATTGTATTCGTTAGACCAATCATTGAGAACGGCTTTCAGTTAATTAACATCCCGCAACCATCAATAGGAGTAAAGCTGTATTGAAAAAGGTTACAAAAAGGGGCGAAATTATTATATAAAATTTTAACTCCACTCGACCGTATTCGCGGACAGTGTCATTATAAATTATCACATCTTTTCAGTAACACTTAGTGCAAAAAATATGCTATTAGTAAAACAAAAAGATGACCGAATAAATTTGTTTTGATATAGAATTTTAAAGCGATGATGACTCAATGGTAAAGTCGACCGATTTGAATTCAAAATTACAACTTGGTGGTAGATAAATATCTAATGTCTGTCTCAGCGCTCCAGTGCTTATTCTAAGGTCATTTGCTTTATTTCGAAAATAAAGCTTTATTTTAAAGATGTTTAAATTGTCATATAGCAAGATTCTTGTTTTGATTTGCCATGTGACAAGTTTTATTATTATGACTGTAAGGCTGACATAGTGATTTAAGCAGTTGCTTCGCTGCAACCGCCTCGCCTAAGTGCTGTAGATTAGGGATATTGGAGAGTTTTCCTACATTGGAAGATACCATAATAAATAAAAATAAGTTTGTTTTCAAAAAAGAGCTAATACATTTTGTACTATAAAATATAACCAACGGTGGATAGGATAAACGAGCTGCTTAGCTATAATTTTCAACTGCAATGCCTAACACCAAAAATTTACAAATTTATCTTAGCGACAGCATTTGAGAGCCAGTTTCCTCAATAAGCTTAGAGCAATACCATTTTAAATGACCTTATAGTAGATTATACTATAAGGTGAGATTGTCATCAAAATCACAAGTGTATAAAAAGTAAAAGTGTATAACCAAAGAGTACTTATAATATAAGTTATTACCTTGTTCAAAAAAATCCGATTAAGAGTTACAGACGCATTTACCTCGATGTAACGACAATTTGCATTCGTGGCATAGTAGTTGTGAAAGTGTGAGACGTAAAAATATAATTGAGTATTTATTTATTTAATTTTGTGTTGAATTAACAAATGTAAAGGACTTGCAATAGCAAATCCAATGTGTTACATTTATAAGCAATATTGTTACTAATTATTTTTGTAACAATCGTAGTATATGTGCGGCTCATAGAATTATGACTGTATAACTCAATACGGATTAAACGCTCACCTCACTGCCATCAGCATGCCTGATGCTGTAGGTTTGAATCCTACGTATGACAATTTCTACGATATACTATTTAATATTTTGAGTGTGTACTTTGTGTTTTTTTAACTGTGTACCCTAGTACAGTCGTTGTACATTCAAAAAGGAAAAAGGGGCCATTTCACGTTTTGACATTTTTCCTTTAAATAGTCAAAATTATCATATAATATGTTGAAATACTCTCTCCTTTTACTCTCTTTAATACAGTATCAGAAAATAGGTTTATTTTAACGTATTTAATTTTTTTACTTATTTACTCATAAGTTTAAAAAAGTGACTTTGCCGTTTTTGCTTCTTTATGACTTACTTTTTTTAGTTTATATGAGTGATATTTTAATTTTACCCCATTTATAGCGTCAGGATTATAAATACCAAATTTTAATATAAATAACATCCAAATATTTAAAAGTGATTAATTAGGTATAATCTGTATTTTAGCCATTAGATTTCTATAATAACAATAAATATTAGTAATAATATTGTTAGTCAATTTTCTTGCCGTGTTTGTGAAATTAAGCGCTTTTATTTATATTTATTTAAGTATTGATTGATACTGAAATTTGAAAATATTTGTTTTTACTGCAAAATAATTTTGTAAAGCTACATGACTTTATAATTAAAAAACAGCAAAGAAAATATTTTCTCGAACACGTTAAAAATATTACCTAAATTTGACATAAGATGTTTTATCTTACGCGTAACATTTATATAAATGTTATTTCATTTACTATTAACAGTAAAAACATTAGTGTCACAATAAGGTCACGTATTTACTAAGAATGATAGCATACTATTACATTGAAACACGATCTCATATTATTTTTTATGTCGACATCCAATCTGGTTAGGAATACTAAATAATGTACCTGTATTTTACGTTAAATAATTTAACGTTTCCAAGTCATGTCCGTGACAAATTTGCGTTTTATAGTTCAATTAAAAAAAAATCGATTGACCTATTTGTGTCGAATCACGAATATCCGAATGTCGAGTTAAACAAATTTCAATTAAGTTATCCGTGACTCGACTCACAACCGTTTTGTATGTTTGTTAAAAATAGGCTTTTGGAACTGTTCATTTTTATGCAGTTTAATTATATATTTCATAAAAATAATTTATTATACACCCAATTTTGTATATTTCTCAAATATTTATTTTTATAATTGCTCGTAATCCGAAATCAAAGGTGAATAAACAGAATTGATCTTTACACGATTCACCGGTATTCCTATGATGTTGAGAAAAGGTTTTTAAATAATTGTTTGATAATACTATTTATTATACACAAACATAAATAAAATATATTGTCTTTATATTTTTGGAATCAATTGCAAATAAAAAAATTGTCGGCTCTTACCATTTTGGAGCCAGATTCATGAGAAGGCTTTAGCCTTGTACATTGTACATGTATGAGTTCTTAATTTATTTTAAATAAGCAAAAATGAACCTATTTTAAAATATATTCATGTTCCAATATTATTCCCAGTATCCATTGTTTATTACTACGGGACCTCCCAACCCAACAAATTAAATACATGTTTTCTTCACATATTTAAAAATAAAATAATGTCATTCTATATATTCCTTTATCTAGTTCACATTAACTTTCCCCAGGCATTTAATATGCCTATTAACATTTTTATTTTATTATTAATAGACCATAGGGTTAATTGAGAAATAGTCCTTATTTTTGTCAATTTTAGAAAACTTATTTAGTGGCCAAAGAAATAATTACGATATACCTAATAATGGCGTATATCTGACTTTTTGACTGTGAATTTTTAAAGTGTACTCAATCAGTATTTTGATCAAATAATTTAGTAACAAATTGGTGGTTTAACAGTATTTATTTGTTACCATGCATGTAAGTAGTTGCGTCGTAAGTTTTTTTAATAAATGTTTAGTCTAATCCAGTAATAATAAGTCTATTATAATTTAGGTATTTGACCGCTCTGCGAGCAAAAACGTTTTTAGAATATTTTATTCTTAATTTTGTATAAATTTACATATAAATAGTAGTATTTTTTGTCTTCATAACTTTTAAGAGAAAGATTCTGGTTTTTTTTTTTAATTTATTGACTGATTTATTTGTAGTTTTTTAGGTTATGTATTTATGACTTTCTCGAGAGATATTGAAAAATTTACTGAAAGTTTAGTATATCGACGGATAAGAATCAATACGATCTTTATAGTAATATTAAGCGACTTTTGGTATTTTTAACAGTAAGGATTATAATTGTCGTTTAACTACCAAATAATAGTTATAAAATTGTTAAGTTTTCGACAAGTAATTTAATATGCATTCAACACTTCTCACCCATATATCTATCAATTTTGTTTTGGTATTTTCTTTACCTATATTTTTTTTGTGATAAAACTAATATAGATCTTTACCTGTCGATATATTCAAGTATTGAAACTTTAGAAGATGTTAAAGTCAGTTTATTTCCTAAAAATAGTTCTTAAGCGTATTTTATTTATATTAAAAAATCACTTCCTTGTAAAATCCTAGTCACCAATAACAATATCTTTAAGGCATGATTGTATTTTACATGATAGAGTAAACCACTCTAGCTGTAAATTTTAACATTATAATTTAAGTGCAATGTAAATTAACATAAAATAAAACGAATTAACTTTTAAGAAATAATTTATTTCTATTATTCCTTTTTTTTTATTTCTTCGAATTCTTTTCTAAGAAAAAATCAAACTTGGCTTTAGTTTACAATGAAAAAAAAAAATACACAAATGTTTTATTAATATAATTACATTATAAATACAGTGACATCGTACCGGTATGCGGTACGAATTAATAGTCGAATGAAAGCGTAAGTTCCGTCGGATTAGGAGATAAACCAAAGTATCAGTCAGTCTGTGCATCACTAGTCGAGAATGCACCGAGCGCTTCATTATGAGATCATGTTAGTTACATCCTGTCCACGCTCTCACTCAACACGGGCGTAGTCATAACGGGCCAAACCAGAGGGCGCTATTCCAACAAAATTATACAAAAAAATCAACTCAAAATAGTTGTAAAGCACATTATCTTTTGACCGTTGAACATACAGTGAACCCCCAGTAATCTGACAAACGTTTTGCAGAGGAGTGTCGAACTATCGAATTTGTTTGGATTTTTTTTATAAAAGAGTAATCCTTGTAATCCGACAAATTATAGATCCAAATATATGATTCTATATGTTATACTCCAAAGTACAAATCATACTTCATTATGTATATCGAATTTAGTCAATTTAACAACACACATGTAGTCAAATTCAAACTAAGCAATCAGAAACAAAACAATACCTACGCGTCGTGTACAACAGTGGTAGCGCGTACACGTTGTAACCAGTTCAATAATGAATTATTTACATTAGCGAAGATTGTTAAAAAAATATTTTAATAATAATACACATGTGGGATTACAAGGAGTGCTGGATTAGACAGGGACAGAGACTTAATATATTCTGTAGGTACCAAATATCCCATTTATCTATTTTTGGAACGAAGATCCTTATCGCATGGTACGGACTTGGCGGATGGGGGCTAGGCTAAAAACAGAGTAAGATTTTTCCGTCAAGACGCTTTCTATAGTGTAGACACTATCCATAGCGTGTATGCTATTGGCTGTGCCAGTAAGTTCTCAACGGCTGCGCAGATATAGTTTATAAACGTCATACGCGTCAGCTGTTTCGTAGTGTATATAACAAATTAAATGATGTACAATAAAATCTTTATTTTAACAACTAGAAAATATATATATTAATTACGAAATTTCCTAGAATTCCTTCAAGTCATTAGTTATTTCTGCGTTATATTTAATTTCTCTCAGATGCTAGTAATTCAATTAATTGTATTTGTTTATCAATAATATACTACATTTATCAATAATAATATACTACGAAAAGATCTTCGTTCCAAAGGAATGTTCGACGACACTTTTTTTTAATTCTGTTCATCCCCAGAGCCCTGGCTACGCCTGTGATACAAAACATTAACAATTCACATTTCTTGAACATAATTCACCCATTTTATATTAACTAGCGTACGCGCTTCAGTCAACACCATATACGTACAGTTCTAACAATCGAACAGATATTAAAGTAAAAAAAGCTACCGTATTTATATGGAGAACGATACAATGCGATACAAAATGTCGGCTAAATATATAGAGTCGAAGATATATCACTTTGATATTTCTATACATAGATTTAGAGTTATAAAGAAAATAAACCAAACATTTTTTTTAATTACATAAATCAATATGCCTGTATCACATATTTTCGAACAGATTAATCTATATCTGAACCCTGTTACTAACAAGTATATACAAAAATTTTATGCAGTCTAAAACTGGTTTATAAGCTGCATTTTGATTGTCACCCGGTATATTCACCTACATATAACCGTTTCAGAAAACATCTAGTTTCGGTATGGTAAAAGAAAAATAGATTTAAATAATTGAATTTTATATTAGTACTTTAAAATGATTTTAAAAGCTAATTCCAATGTTGTTTTCGCAAAATGACAATGACTAGAGTGAGATTTACATATTTGATACATTTTATCTCGCTTTATATCGCTCAAACCAAACAAAAAGTAGTTTGTTTATTAATTATGTAAGCATCTCGAATCTGAGAACAAATTACTATATCCGAGTTGCTACAAAAATACAAATTAATCACAAACTATTAATAAAAAAAATACTTGACAGAAATTTGACTCTTCAGTGTCACTCAGCATTATTTAAATTGCATAAAACGAATAATTAGATTCAATTATTTATTATAATAACATTACCTGATATTTCAATAACAGTTATTTAAGTAGTTCCTTTTTCAACGAAATAATCCTTTCAACAACATAAAAATTCACTGGCTATCCAGGATCTCACAGACTTAGTACATAAAAACTTATTTAGGCCCCCACTTTCTATAACATTGATTTTTTATTTATTTTATTTTTTTAATTTGTAATTATTATGAAACAGGTACGCGCGTACATTGACTAAAATGTCATGAAAATAATACCATTATCACTACAATTATATAAATCTCTAAGTTAAACGTTGTCCTACAAAGAGTTGAAATGCAGCAAATAACCGAGGGCGCTCTCAGTCCACTCGAACACTTCGAACACAGAACAGAACAGTATCGAGTCATATAAATTAACTTTCTCTAAACATAAACAAGTGAACACACATAGCACATGATCAAATGAACCATTTGGAAGACTAGGAAGGAATAAACAGACTACAGACATCATTCAGTAAAAATCGAATGACATATAGGAAAAAAATAGTTTTTGAAAGTAGGAAGATGTAAGTTTAACTATTGTGCAAACGTGCTGAAACACTAACCCCTTGTATTTGAGAATATTGGACTATGAGATTTTTATATTTATCATTAAAAGCCAGACATACACACACGTACAGCGACCTCCGAACACACAACGAATCTATAGGATGCTCTCTACATTATATTATTCATTCGTCCCTATATATATCGCGATATGGAGAGAGAACGATTTGTGCACGCTACAATACCACGTTTTAATGATCACATTGACGCACTTAACTTACAACATTACTTACAATAATCCTAATTATATTTATATAAGATACGTTCGCTTTCGTTTTATGGAATGCAGTTTTTATAAATAAAGATCTTACTAGGCTCTGTTTCTTTGATAACCATTCTATAGACACACACAGGGGCTTCAAACATCAGTACAATGCCCTATCGGGAGAATCCGGAAAATTCGATGTTTTATGTTACAATTAATCTTAGGGAACTCTAACGGTTGTCGAGGTAATTTACACATAAAACTAATATGTACAAAAACAAGTTTGTGCTTCCACTCCGTAACATATAAAATAAGTGACAGTTCGGCTCGCTACTGGTGCTGCTTCTACACTGTCCATTGTCCACTGCGCACTGTTCACACGATAATCACTAAGGAATCCGACACAACACTCGTTTCTACTACGGTAACTATGTGTCCGGACACGACACATTCATGGGTTCTGCGAGATCACAGTCTTTCAAAAGTATGGCGGCTACTCACGATCAGAATCATCTTTGCGCTATAGAATATCCAACGTCACAGTTTCATAGTTCACACGTTCCGTACTACGGTCACAGTTGAGTTCGTAACACCGTAATAACGACGTATCGGGAATGCATGCGCTCAGGAAATACTCAGGAGGCTCTCGGAAGGCGGCCTCGCCCTACAGATGAGTCCATTTGATGTCCCGGGCCGTCTCTCATTTGGGCGGAGTCGGGAACGAATTGACGACAGCCTGCGTGCTGGCCAACACCGCAGCCGCTGCAACACACATAATCTTCGATTACAGTCTCCGAGCGGGTTCATGTGCCCGTCTCTCGAATGTGATCTTTACGTTTTGAACGGTTAGCTACACGGTCTGGGCGGGGCTCGGCCGCTCGTCCGCCGTGTGCTATCGCGCCCCTGCAACCAATCATAATGCACTTTGCAGAATACCTTCCATACAGACGTATGATCACAGACAACACGTATTCGAGATGGACGGCACTCATACAAACCTACTATTTACATGTTTGTGAAATATCATACTAGACATGTATATGTAAAGATAAAGCAAAAATGTATGTGGTGACACATGTCAAAATGACTGGCATTGTATATCGACTGTTATCTCTCATAGTAATTAATAAAAGGCAATTTGACTTAGCGTGAGGTACAGATGTATTGATAAGTAGCAGCAACACAATAGTTGAGAGCCAGTTACTCCACTAGGCTTAGCGTATCCACCGTCTTCGGCCACATCGTACTTAACATCAGGTGAGATGGTAGCCGTTAAGCTTGCATTAGTAAACCTATAAAGTATTAAAAAAAAATGAGTCCTCGGGTGACACCTGGCAGATGTGAAACGTTGAAATTATTTGGGATAATAATTATGGCATAATGACAAATAAATATTTAAGATTTTTTAAGAAAAATATGAGTGAAAAGTAATAAACATTTTTATATCCATTAAATGCAAAAATTAAAAATTGAGATGGTGGATCACTTAATCGAGTGGGAAGAGAGTCACACAGTCGACACGCCAACAGTCGGTTTAACCCGCAGCTATAGATATTTCACATTAATTCCATCCTCACCATCTGGACGAATGGCATTCCGCAAAGGTGCGTTTTGTGCGAAATTTCTTTCCGCGCACGAGTACCTTGTAGAACCAACTTGCCTCGTCGGTGTTTCCGGACCGATACGACTTAGGAATCTTCAAGCTTACTCTTACCTCAAAGGCCGGCAACGCACCTGCAATCACCTAAGTTTGTGGATATTCATGGGCGGCGCTGATAACTTACCATCAGGTGACACGTTTGCAGTTCGCCCACGTTTCCATTAAAAAAAAAACGAGTGTGCTTTAGACCACACGACTGAAGTAAAACTTCTCTGGCTAAGAGAGAAAGAAAATGTGTCCTCCCACCTCTTTCTCTCTTGACCCTACAGTAATATACGAAACATAATTCTTTCTCTTTCTGTCTTCACTAACTTATATCTCTCTCTCTCAACTTTCTTTCGTCTCGCTCGATTACACTTTTCATAACGCTCACGTCACGTATTCACCAGCTCACTCCCAATTCAAGCGTGCGTAAAGAAGTTTAACTTCAACAATATATATATATATGGTAAAACGAAGAAGATGATAGATGAGCAGATGTGTTACCGGGGTAGGGTGGCGGGTAGAGCGGGTAGCCGAGGCCGACGTGCGTGTGGTGGTGCGTGTGCACGTGGCGCTGCGGCGGCGGCGAGCGGGCCGGCTGGTCCTTGGGCGCGTCGGGGCGCGGCGGCTTGCCCTGCGGCGACTTGGCGTGCTCCTGCAGCTCGTGTATCTTGTGCGCGGGCGGGTGCGCGTGCGCTGCGTGCGCGGCGTGCGCTGCGTGCGCGGCGTGCGGCCCGTACGCGTACTGCGGCGAGTGCGCCGGCGGCAGCAGGTCCAGCTTGGGCGCGCCGGGGCGGGACAGGTCCTCGGGCGCGTGGTACCGCGGCACGGTCCAGCCGCCGCCGAACCCGCCGACCAGCATGGAGCTGAGCGGCGCGCGGTACACCGGGTCGAACTGCAGCGCGCCGTAGTGCGGCGTCTGCATGTACGGCGGCAGGTAGTACTGCGACGTTGGCGGCGGCGGAGGACCCTGCGTCTCGGTCGTCGGCTTCTGACCTTCTTGCTTAACCTAAAATGACGATACATTTATATTTATTGATGTTCAACTTAGTTTGAAAATATCGAACAGAACAGCCGAGCACCATTAACGTGCTACACAAACGACGATTTAATCTCTTAATTGTTTAGAAAAAATGAAAATTTTACTCTAATTTCAAAATAATTTTCCCCATACATAGAACGCATTGAACAAGGCAGACCAGTTACCTGGTTATAAGATAAAAGCATAATAATGAACAACGTTAGTAAACCTTGATTTCCTCCTTGGGTTTCTCGTCCTTGTCTTTAGGCGGGTGTTTATGAGCTGGTTGCGGGGCGGGCCTGGGCGCGCACCCGCCCCCCGCGCCACCCGGCCCGCCCGGCCCACCGGCACCGCCAGGGGGCTTTGTCTCATTACCTCCCTCTTTTCTTCTTTGCTCCAAGCTCATGTAATATCTGCGAACATTACGAATTGTAATGAATATTAATGATATGAAGCGATAACAGCTAAGTGGTAGTGTGTACGGACTCCACTCCAAGGGACGCGTGTTCAAATCCACCTACAATGAGCTTGAGTTTTCGGTGAAAGAAAACGTCGCGAGGAAATTATAGCATGGTAGCTTATTGTAATGCCCGCCTGCTTAGTTACCACTCTGAAGTTGAAAATGTGCCGCCAAATATCAATAGGTGTGTTCCGGCAGTTGCACTTGAGAGCCAGTTTCTCCACAGGTTTAACGTGCCTACCAACTTAGGTCGTATCGTCACTTAAGATCAACTGAGATTATGGCCATAACGCTAAAACCTTAACTATAAAAAAATGATACATAATCTGAGATGTTTTAACAATATAGCTTGAGAACATTAGTATTTATGTAGACTTATTATTCTGAATGTATTACAGCATTATACAAGTGTATGGAAATAATACAAATGTAATAGACGTCAAACTGTTTTGTCTAAATAATCAAGCTTCAAACATTTATCTAAACAAATGAAAACGAAAATATTCAACACAGAGAAACTTTACGCAAACTTTAATATAGCGAACATTATCTATATTATAAAGAAGAAAGATTTGTAATTTTGTTTTTAACGAATAAACTCAAGAACTACTGGACCGATTTCAACAAATCTTTGACCATTAGAATGCTTCATTAGCCCTGAGTAACATTGGGTATATTATAAAAATTTGAATGAAAATGATTAAATACGATTTTATTTCCAGGCGAACAGAGTCGCGGACACAGCTAGTACGAAATAAAACATCACAACAACACGTATATATTTCATGGTTTATTATTTCAGACTAATTCGGGACGAAAAATATAAATTACAAGTCTGTTTGTCAAAAACATTTCAGGTCGAGAATAAATGTTATAAATGCTGTTTCAGAGAGATTTATAAATATTAAAATATGTACCTATTTTATTTCATATTCAATAGAATGAATATCTAAAAATATGCTTGACTGTGTTATTTGTTATGTAACTTAATAGCAGTGTTAGCATATGTAAAATAATTATTATTTCATGATAATAAATAAATTATTAATTCATAAAAGATAATTTCATGATCTATTCAATCCTAAGCGTACAATATTTTGTGGGCAGCATCAGCCTATAACAACTATATGTTAGACACACATTATTATGACTGGATAGTTTTATGCTGATCAATGTTTACTTAGTATTTTACATTTACAATGAAAAAAAAAATTATAGGTTTAGCGTTATGGCCATAATCTCACCTGATCTTAATTAACGATACGGCCCAAGTTGGTGGACACGTTAACCCATACTGGCTCTCAATAGCAACTGCCGGAACACACTGAACGTTTATTTTAGGGCAATAAATGCAATAAATTTGAAGTATCAAAAATGTACTACTTTAAAATAGAAAAGTATGCATAGATTGTGAGTATTTTTGTCGTATTAAAAATTATCAATTACCTTCTCAATTCTTCTTCCCTGGCGTGAGGCGGTCTCTGGAATGCATACGGTCCCATCTGGGCTTTCATCTCGATGCTTTCTTTCAGTATCTGATGGTTGTCGTTCGGTCTCGCCGGGTTCTCCTTGCCGTCCGGAGGTCTCTGTTGTTTGCTCTTGTCTAAAGGACTAGGCGTTGTTTTTGATCGTTCGTTCTCTTTACTCTTATCGTCTAAGGGTGCGCCGGCGGGCTGACCACTCGGTTCAACGTTATACGGAAAATTCGGTACGTAATTGTACGGGTAGAAGTGTTGCGGTATCACTTTCTGAGGTCCGTTGTCCGGTTTACTTTCCTATAAAGTAAAATCGTTTTTATTATTATTGTAATTAATGTATTTTTTATTTTATCTTTCATTTATAGCAATCCTTACTAATATTATAAATACGAACGTGAGTTTGTTGTTTGTTTGTCCGTTCGTTAAGCGTTCACGCCTGTACCTTGGAATCGATTATGATTAATTCTGGATCCTGTAGACAGTGATAAGCTATTTTTCTTGCAAAAGCTTGAGTAAGGTAAAATGGGCATAAACCTTGTTTAAAACTTTTTATTGCGTCACCCGATTTGTATGACAGAATTAATATTAACGCGAGCAAAGCCGCGGGCAAAAGCTAGGAATATTATAAAGCGAAAACTTGTGTTTGTTTATTTGAACACGTTAATCTTAGGAAATAAGAGACGGATTAAAAAAAATTGTATTTGATAGAGCAATCATTGAAGAATACTATTAAACATCACGCTACCACCAACAGGAGTAAATCTGTGTTGATAAAAGCAATAGTAACGGGCATAATGATTAAATATTTCGATGCGAAGTCGCAGGCATAGCTAGTGAAATAATAATTCCTAAAAATCAAATGACAATATTAAAAAAGAATCTACGTAACCGGCATTTAAGAGACTGAATTATATGGCCTTATCGAGTGTTACTAAGAGAAGATATTGTACCTACGGATATAAACCTAACAAAGAGAGAAAATTGATAAACCCAAAATAGAAAAATAATAAGATAAATATACACGAATGATGGAACGCAAAAAACTTATAAAAATGTGAATAAGTGCTTACTTTATGGTCAGCTTTAGACTCCCCTTTAATGAGATCTTCCTTAACTTTATCTGCCTGCGGAGGTGGTGCGGTGGGTTGATGTGTGGGCTGTAGATACGACGCCTGTCCGTAATACTGAAAACACGGTACCATGTATTGTTATATTTATTGGTATTATTAAATTACGCGGTAAAATAAATTCCAATATAAATTTATTATTAACTAGCTGCAACGGTAGAACGTTGGCCGCTTTCCAGTAGTTCAGGAATTACATGAAAGTATACTTTATGAAATGCATATGACATTTGTAAAAATACAAGGTGCGCAAGGTACGTTGCGCAGAAAAAGGGAATACAATTCTAAGTTAACGCTTGTATCAATTTCGCTCCTCGTAAAACTTCCATACCGGGGAACCTTATATGAAAAATCGATTCTCAAGGAGTACATTTGTAAAAAGTCTCCACGGTATTAGTTGGCACCTTGTTAAATTTCATTACAACCTATTCAGTACTTTCAAAGCCATGCGCGCATACAAGGGAACATAGACAAACTTCTAATTTGTGTTTTGTAATAATTTTGATACTTCAATAGAATACGCTCGTTTGTAACTTTCAAAAAATATTTGATATTAGCTTCTACGTGCGACTTCGCATACGTTAAATAGTTTGTCAAACAAATCGGATGATGCCATAAAAGTTTCATACAAAGTTTATCCTCTCTTTTCACCCCACTTACTAGAAGATTTTCGAGAAAAATGCAGCCTATCGCTGTCTGCAGGTTCCCATCTCTCACTATATCAAGATTCGCTATAATCTATTCAGTGGTTTAGGCCTGAAAGCGTAATAAACAAACTCACTTTCCCATTTATAAATTTTAGTAAGGATAAGGATATACAGTAAGCAATCAGATGTGGTTAAACTATAGTTTTATTTGAAGCGTAAATAGTAGGACAAACCTGATGATAGACAGGGAAAGGTCTATGGCCGTTGTCCGCATCCGGAGGTCCCTCCGCGGGCGCCGCGTCATCAGATATATCGGAGTAGGCCGGCGATCGAACGCCCGGCGTGGGCGAACGGCGCGCACGCCTCTTGCCGGGCGATTCCGCTGGCGGAGACTCTGTCGACTTTCGTTCCTCAGACGGCATCAACGCTGATCGGGGTTTCACCTATACACATAAATAATTACCTTAAAATAACCCTACGAAATATATTAAAGAAACAAACCAAAAACAGCTTGCACAATAATTCCCTTTCATCTTCAATTAACTGAAGCGTACCTTTAGGTACTATAGGTAGAGTTGCGTTTAGTTTTTTTGTGGAGAAAAAATAGTAGACATTTATTTTTCAGGCGTATTTATTAATAATTTTTGCTTTGACCAGCGAAGTTCTGTAATAATATAAAACTGTTTAGTCAATTACGTATATTATTATTTATTTTCTTTCCTTTCAAACTTTCCATTTGACTTTAGCAAAGATGTTGGTAAACTATTTGGAAATAACTTGAGAAAGAAAAAACAAATCGAACAAGCTTCAGAACAACTTACTTTGAACTGTGTTGGTTGTAACGTCGGTAAGGCTTCAGGGGGCGTCGCAGGAGGTGCGGGCGGCGTATGAACTCGTTCAACTTGTGCCGGCAACTCGACCACTGGTGTAAACTCTTCCTGGAATCGAGGCTGCGGTGGAGATTCCACATTAGTCTCAGTTTTATCTGGAGACTTTTCCGGTGACTTCTCACTCTTCGCTTCGGGAGACTTCACTGGCGTTGGAGATTTGACTGGAGTGGCAGGAGTCGCTGGTTCCGATGGAGGACGTGCAGGTGAAGCCGGTTCCGCAGCTGGTTCTTCCTGTTCGGAACTCGAGCCGTCTTTGTCGTCTTCATCCGGCGAACCGTGCGCGTGAGATCGGTGGTATTTCAACCCGTTCGCGTGTTTATATTTCTTCGAACAATTCGGCTCTGGACATTCGAGCAGGACAGGATCGGGAGGTGGGGAAGAGGCCGCAGCTGGTGGCCGTTTGGCTTTTGGTGTTGGGGGTCGCTCTTCTGCTTCCGAGGTACGTTTCCGTTTTGAGTCCGGTCTAGGAGGCGTGAAAGGAGTGGGAGATGGAAGGGCTCGTCTGCCTTTAGCTCCACCGTTTCGTAATTTACTATGAACGGAGGAACGAGTCTCCGTAAAGTTTGTCATGTCTGTAGGAGCAGCGCCGCGGCCTCGTTTCGCTCGCCCTTTCGGTGTCCGTGCATCCAGCTCTTCCGTTGGGGAATCGCAAAATCTGCGTGAAAAAAATATATTTAAAATAATTTATTCTAATTGTGGTACAGTTCGCTACTTAGTATCGTGCTCAATAACGTGACCTTACCAGGTTGAGAATACAAATAAACTACCATTAGCATTGTAACTTAGTATATATTGCGAGGGCTTGTAACATTTTCTGGTCACGTCCTTGTCCGACTCGTTTTGTACAAACGTGACTGTGCGCGAAGTCACACCATGATTTAAAGACTCATCTTAATCTGTTTTTCTCATGAAAATTTGTATTCTCTCCCCGTTGTTATTGGACGTCAAGCAAATAACTAACCGCGGCGGCGCCCAGTCGTGTCGCGTGCAGTCCAGTAAGGTTCCGACGTAAGTCTTCCCTCGCCACGTCACGTTAACCACTAATACACCTGTAATAATAACGAGGAAAGTTGAATTTATGGCTTCGTTCCGTTCAGTCGATCGCGAAATGGGATTAGTTTTAAACTGTAACGAGATAGGGGTTTAACAAAATCGTTGCAGTTGAGTTATCAGCAGGGAGGGCTGTTTGTATCCAATTTGTCACACGGGAGCATTCATTTGCATGTCGGAGAGATGCAAGCGGCGCGGCGAGAGGCGTGAGGCTGGCGCGCCTGGAACGTGACTTCGTTCGCATACTTAGAAAGCTTTTGCGTGACGTTACGCCGCAACACACCGCGCCACGCCGCACCCGCCGCACCCGCCGCACCGTGCCGCACTCCAACCCCGCTTATCGCGATCCCGCGCTAACTTATGCAAATTTAATTAATCAATTTCACCCTCTCTATTCCCGACACATTTTCGCTTTTACAAAGAACATTTTACTCGACGCTATTTTTATTATATTACTGTAGACGGCGCATTATGAATTTATAATGTATTCCAACAGAGCGTCGTTATAATTCTGAGTGAGTTAATCTCCTTTGTCCTCTTATGTTTCTCGTAAACAATACTAACAAATTGATATAAAATGAGAGTCTCGAGCATCTCGTGTTTGATATCCCTTGCGAGTTTTTTCAAGAGATCTATTTTATTATGTATTACTTTTAAAGTGGTAAATAAGTTTCATAATTGCTCTCGCGTGTGCTTTAATTTATTTAACTTCTGTTGTTTGTTTGCTTTAGTATAAAGTTATCTATTTTGATATTATATTAGTCATTTTTATTTAAAATATGAAAATATTATTTAAAGTAAAAAACAGTACGAAAATAGACCTTAAAATAGATTAAGCTATAAAGACTTATTCGATCGAAGAACAGGGGTTAACATAATAAAAAAAATATATGTCCATGATAGATGATACACGATTTGATTTTGTTTTAAAACTGAATTTCAGACTAACCAGCCTTTATTTAAAAAATTAACACTCTACTTTGATCATTATACAATGTTGAAACGGTACAATCTATTGAATATGTGTTACGTGACACGCGTTCTAATCAAAATGAAATCTTTTAATTATTTATATGCACACATAAATGCATACATGTTAATATTGAAAAGAAACGACGTAACACGGCACTAGAGCGCCTTAATTCGTTTACACTTCAAAGCGTATTATAATAAAGCGTGATTGATAGCCCCATTAACATTTATTAGTATAAATGTTAGTTATTATTTATTGTTCCACGTAACAATGAACACATAAAGCATTTCACTATAAGCCATTAGCATAAAATGAACGAGTTATTGTGGCTGAGAGACATGATCTGTGACAAATGAACCAATTCAGATGATTTGTACATTATTGTTATGATTTAGCTTCTGGTAATTAAGGAAAATTATAACAGTAATTGAATGTTAGAGGTTGGTTTGTTGTTTGCGCGAAATATGTTTTGCTGTAATAATGTGCAATAAACGAATATCAAGTGTTCTTGTGCAAGTTCTAAACTCCAAATGCAATCAATACAATAGTTATTTTAAGTCTGGTATAGTCTTTCAAATACGTATAATAAAAAACTTAGTAAAACTATCTTTAGTATGAACTTTAATATGCTGTAAAATCAATATTACACAATTAACTATTTATTTTTGTAGATTTAAATTGATCATAGGTATTATATCACTTTATATCAGTAGAATCAAACGACAAACACTTTAACCTACTAACAACACCTTTAAGCAAAATAAACAAAACAATTATTCTGAGCTTATTTAAGGCTATTTTTTATAGTTTATATGTTTAGCGTTATGGCCGCAATTTCACCTGACGTTAAGTGACAATACGACTAAAGATGGTGGACACGTTAATCTTAGTGGAAGGACCGGTTCTCAAGTGCAACTACCGGACACACCCATTGGTTTTTGACGCCAGATTTTCAACTTGCGGGTGGTAGCTAGCCAGGGGAACATTAGAAAAATCCCTATTTGAAAAAAAAAACCATCATATTCAATTGTTCAGCCTATTTAATTCAAACTTTAAACGGTTACATAGTCGTCTTTGATTTTATATGACTCATTTATGTTATAACAATAAATATGCCAATACAATAAAATAATAGCAAAAACTTGTGATTACAATAGCCGTAAATTCAAAGAAACAACCACACATACTTTATCTATATCTATAATTTTCCTATTATGTGTTTAACAAATGACTTTGTTAATGTATTATATTTCGTTCCTATTTGTGCGTTAAATCTGATACAATTTTTGAAGCGATGATAGGTGTGATGGAAGTGTGTACGGACGGCGCGCCAAGGGGCGTGAATTCGAGACCATCTACAATGAGTTTGAGCTTTCGGTGATGAACTTGAAAACGTGATGAAACCATAGCACGGCTTTTTGTAATGCTCGCTTAGCTAGCTACAACCTTCGAGTTGAAATTCTGCCGCCAAATACCTATAGGTGTGCTCCGGTAGTTGCACTTGAGAGCCACTCACTTCACTAGGCTTAGCATATCCACCAACTTGGGCCACATAGTCACAGATGAGATTTTGGCTATAACGCTAAACCGTAACTATAAAAAAAAAAAAAAAAAAATTAAAATGCTACCTACGACACAGAACTGTTAACCTTTTAATCTCAAAGAAACCTGATATCATATTAGTAATAGCTCTAATATGTAGCTACGCTCGAATATAGGGAAATAATAACAGATCCTATAATTACATTTATATAATTATTAGGTGGCCCGGTAGGTATTACTCTCCTTATTTAGTTAGCTAATAGCACCATGTATTATATCATAGTATTAACATTTTATAGCCATTATAAATCATAGTCTCGATAAAAAATATATGACGTGAAGTTTACTTCTATCAGTCAAACAAACGGGTTAAAACTTTAGTATGTTAAAAAGTCATTTGTTAAGCATATTGTTACTTCGAATTTACGGATATTGTAATAGCAAGTATTTGCTATTGTTTTATTGTATCGACATATTTATTGTAATTACATAAATGGGTCCTATGGAATCAAATAAGGCTATGTTACTGTTCCACTATCACTAACAAACGTACGCAAGATTTTTATATACATACTAGCTGCCTGCGACTTCGCGTGGAAATAAAGATTATTTAATATTTTTTGCCCGTTTTTATAACTTATTTCAATACAGCTTTGCTCCTATTGAAGATAGCATAATGTTAAATAGTATAGAGCATGCCTCAATGATTGTTCTCTCAATTACAAAAATGATTATTTAAATCCGACTTTTTCCCTTTATTAATATAAAGATAGTATTTCTGTAAACTCCTAATTAAAAAACTAACTAAGATTTATGTAACGAATACAAAACCTTTCCAGAGTAATGTAAAAATAACCTAATACAGTGTACAGATGCCGCGTTGACCCGACTTCCTCGTAAAAAGGAAATTGTCGAGCGCGTTCGCTTTTATTATTTAGGGGTTGAGAAGCCCCTTGTAAATTGTTAATACGGGCTGCCGGTCACGGAAAAGTTAAATTAGAGGTCGACAGTTTGTTTGGTTACATGTAATAGCTTCGATTTGTCCGCCTGTCACTAATTACCTGGCGCGGCGTGGCGGATCATTACCTTTCATCTATTTACCGCACTTATTGTCGCACCTATAATTAATTTCAATAGAAAACTAATAAGATAACTGTTTAAAAGAGATATAGATTTATTATTAAACTGCAATTGTTTTCGTTATAATATCATTGAAGTAGTATTTGTTTAGGTAAGTCAAGGAAACGTCAAACAGTTCTAAATAAATTGCACGTTCGCCTTTCACGAGTATAGATTGACTGATTTTATGTAGTTTTGGTATACTAGTATACCAAAATTGATAGATATACAGTTTAGTCTCTAAAAGATAACTCGCGCCTTCGCTCGCGTTCATATTGATTTTGTCAAACAAATCGGGTGACGCATTAAAAAGATTCATACAAAGTTTATCCCTTTATTTGCCCCACTTCCAATAAGTATTTCGCTAGAAAAAGTAGCCTATCACCGTCTTCACCATCTTTCTCTGTATCAAAATTCATTATAATCGATTCAGCGGTTTAGTTGTGAAAGCGTAATAAACAAACTCACTTTCGCAATTATAACATTAGTAAAGATAGAGTGTCATTTGTTATTCCTGTACTATGAAATTTTGTTACGTAAACCGAAATGTTATATCTATATCATAAATAATACAGTATTTTATTACCAGAGTGGATGGATTTTGACATATATTTTCGAAGGATAAAAGATAACAATTCATTTCTAGAATTCATATTAGCATATACTAATAATTTTAAGAAGAAAACGCAATGTAATCAAATAATAATACAGTCTGTATAAATTATATGGTCCATAGACTTGATTGATATGGCACGGTGCGGCGCTGACTATATTAGGAAATCAGCGAACTGAAATAGGTTCATTTAGCTAGTGCTAATTACGGCTCGGGTTAAGTAATTAATAGACTAATGGCTGTTGAGCTGCGAGTTTCAAGCTCCCCTACCACTAAGACACAGCCGTTTTCTTTCTCCCCAAGGTATCTAAATAATGTATTAAATCCTTGTAGTTTTATATCGCAAACGAAGTAAGTTTATTCTTCGTTTCTTTTTAGTTATACTACCCAGATTCAACACTGAATTTAACGAAAGTAACGAGAAATCCTATAAAAGCCTTTAGTTCTCTTTAATGTGGGTATTTCTTAAACCGAATATGCAACTAATTGAATGTAAAAACATTAATTACGTGGATTTGCATAAGTATATGATTTTATTAAAATTTTAGTGACTTAATATCTCAATTTGTTAGGGCGATGACCTCTTCTTCTGCTTTTGAATATCTTTTCATTTTACAGCAGCTTGACAGTGTTAAAGTTGCTCTTATGATGAAATGTTTCATTAAGGCATTAATATCACAATTGCAATAATAATTGCCGAATAAAATTATTTAAAAAATACTGCACAATGGCGTGATAGTAAGTTGTTTAAAAAAGGAAACGTTCAAAATCCAAACGTAATTGTTTTGTTTTTCAACTCGTCCGTTTTTTGTTCACATTGACTGGGTTTAATAATTACGAAATGAACGTGGGCTTCGCGTCGAGTCGCGGTAGTACAGACTACGGACTACTCCGTAGAATGTTACTAATCAACCGACTCGAGAGACTATTGTTTCCCACACCGCCGAGACAAACTTCCATTGATTTCATTTACACAGCATTCTACAGCGACCAACTCTTTAAAGTGAACTTACAGCTTTTAATTTATAAATAATCGACGACGTTTGCTTTGAATTGAATAATGAAAGACTTGTCAGTACGCACTAACAAGGAAGAAAAAAACATCTTGTTTATTGCATAGTGTATTCGAAGCGCTAATAGCTCGATGGTAGTGTGTACGGCAAGCATTGTGAGGAAATCATAGGCATGCGGGTAGGGCTTTTTCTAATACCCGCCTAGCTAGCTACCACCCTCAAGTTGAAAAATCTGCCGCCAAATACCAATAGGTGTGTTCCGGTAGTTGCACTTAAGTGCCAGTCCCTCCACATGTTTAGCGTGTGTACCAACTTGTCACTTAAAACCAAGTGAGAATATGGCCATAACGCTAAACCTTAACTATAAAAAATAGTGATTATTACTACAGTGTAAACCTAAATGGAAACCTACTAACATTACACTATATAAATCATATTAGTAAAGTGAAATCCGATATGCAGAAACCGAACACTCTTTGGTCTAATAGAATATTTTGACGATAAAAGCCTCTATTGTTTTATCGCAGTTCTATATACTCGGTGCTTATATCTAAAAATATGTCGGAGTAACGTTGTCGTACGTTGGTACGTAATGCCTGGCAAAGGTTAAGATTATATTACTAATAAACTAATTATAAAAATCAAGTTCAGGTGTTTTATGCCTCCAACTTATTTAGAGAAATTGCATAATTATCTTTTTTTATTTATTTAGTAATTTTGTAATAAAAATACTGATTATATTAGATATTTGTATTAACAACGATAAGTCCGATGACTACATAATACATGTTAGAAGCTGATATATTATGTTTTACAATTAAATATAGCCATGCTTCTTTTTAACAGATTATAAGTTAATTACCGGACTTGTGGGAATATTACAATTAATAAACTCAGTGCAAATAGTAATTGTAAAAAGGAGCAACTATTACTTAATATAAATCTTGGGGTATGTGTGCAAATCCTTCTCAATACTTAAAATGAGTTCGAGATACTTATAATACGATTCCTTTAAATATTAGAAATGACCACGCACCACAGTTTAATTACAACAATTTTTACAAACTATAATGCATTTATACAAATTATGCATGGTGGTACGGCTTTTTACCTACCACCCTCAAGTTGGAAATCTGCCGCTAAATACCAATAGGTGTGTATGATATTGGAGAGGCAGTTTCTCCACAGGTATAGCGTGTCTACCTACTTGGGCCGGATCGTCGAGATCAGGTGAGATTATGGCCATAACGCTAAAAAACTTTAACTATAAAAAAAGGTTATTAGAGTAAAAATTTTATTATGAATTTTAATTAAACCCGAATGACGTTATCCCTAAAATACATCCAGTCCGAACAGTTCAATATTTATTTATATCCCTAATAAAATAACAAAGAATCTCCAACTTAAGAAATCAATTAGAAAATAACGAAATAATGTAATAAAAATAAATACCTATAATTTATTTAGTTAGAGTTACTTAGTTTATTTATTCGCCGGCGTTTATTGATTTTAATTCAACTTGTACGAACGAAGCTAACGAATTGCGGTACGTCGACATTTTATTACCAGGAGCGCATATGAATAAAGAGGCATCAACTCTTAGTTAACTTCTGTTTAAAATAAAATTTAATACGTAGTAACTTAAAAATAATATTTGTATACTTGTTAGATTTATATTCATTAGTTAAATAAATATTTCATCACTAAATATTCACTAAGAAAGGTAACATGATAAAAAGTGAGTTTACAAACACGCATGGACCGTGATAAAATTATAACGCGCGGTCGGAGTTCTAATGTAAACAGTAGGTTTCCCTAAGTTTCTCGGCGCGACATTAGCCTAAAATAAATACGTTTGCAGTTGAATGGCGTGAATTGCCTCCCCCAGCTATACAATGTTACCGGGTTTTTTAGTCCATAAACATTTTACGGCGCCACTGTACTGTCCTCCATTAATGTTTGCGCTGAAAATATTTTTGTTGTTCTATTTGCTTTTAAAAATGTTTTCAATCGCATATCACGCGACGGGTTTATTTGTAGTATGATTTTTATTATGTTGACATATTATATCACCATCATTATAGAAGTATTTGTAGCATCTAACTATAAAAGCTCAAACTAGACTATGGTTATACTGAAAACTGATACTTCTGAAAAATAAGTTTAAGGATTAGGTTAGAACTTACAATACTTTACTGGCATTATTTGTACTGTCGAATACAAGTCTGAAACTAATACACTGATAGCAAGAGATTTCAAGTTGTTACAATTGTTTATCGTTTCTCCGACATTGTTCATTCATACGTTTGGTTTGTCCCATCTGTGTTCTGTGTGTTTTTAGTCTCCAAAACAATAGATACTGTTCAAAATGGTTATTTATGGGCATATACCGGTAATTAGTAATCTAACACTAACCAAAATTGATCAACGTTCCAGTAACTCACATTAAAATAAAATGTTCCAGATTCAATAGAGTACGTTGAATTTTAAAAACACATTTTTCCTAGTTCTTAGGAACATCAAATCAAAACACTTGTGTATAATACACTAATATTATATAATATATACAAATGTGAAAGTAATGGATACTCCACGGCAAGGTTGTCTCATAAGTCATTTGTTTGTTTTTTAATTTACAAAGAGATACACACCTATTCATACAACCAACGACGCAACCCCGGTCGTATATCGAGTGGATAAATTTGAAATGTGGTAACAGAAGCGACCAGATGGTGATTTATAATAATAAAGAGCGCCTTCAAAGCGTCGTTATTGTGTTGCATACCGCGGTATACATAAAAAGTCCCGTCATATCACATTACTTTCTGTTCAGTTTTATTTCCATCTTAATGATGGACGATAGCTTCGTTGAACCTATAGTAGTGTGCCCACGTTTATTTAAATATGTAACATTACAATATCATGTTCATTATTAATTATTTGTTTTACACAATTAAAGTGTTTTCCATTATCTTAAATATGCAAATCACCTTGGCCTTATTTCAGAGAATCGGTATCAAGTATTTATACATTATTTTTGATTGCAGTGTATTGTAATAAAGTACAGTATACTTTTGAATTTTAATTATAAGAAGGCATTATTCGTTTTATACTTTATATTTCATTTTATAAGGTTAACTACAATATCTAATTATTTTAATGATGTAATCATCATTAATTCAAACGAATAAAAACACTACGTTCGTTGTAATATTGCAAGCACTTATAATAATATTTATACAAATTATATTCCAGCAAATAAACAGTATTCATTATATAATTAGTTATCAGCGAAAACCAATACTAATGCGTTAATAAGTTGTCATATTAATTCTGTCATTTTTATTATAACGGTAGTGACAGTGACAGCACTATACTTGATGGTAAACACAGTAATCTAAGAACAGCGATGACAACCGAGAAATCTAAAATCCAATGATGGTATCTGTTGTCACGCCTGTCTCAATCAAATTCCTTCATCTTGCATTTAAATGATCCATATATTTTATAATTAATAAAAGTGTAAACAATGTTCTAACATTATAATTCCCAACAAAGAATAAACCTATAAACAAAGCACGCGAAATAATATTGATATATTTTATATAATTAATACTGATATTTATTTATTTAACGGTCGTTGCGACATTTATTCGATTTTAATTTATTGGAAACCTTAACTAGTTGCGGTCTTTCTACATTTTACAGCCAGGAGCGCGCATATAAATAAGCAAGGATCAAAACAGTTATGGTACTTTACCGTCAGTTATGATGTACATTATATTACCCATTTCGACGTTATGTAATTTAATTTAAGCATTCACTTGTATATATTATTTATCACTTATTTTCGAGTTGGTATTTTTATATTGTTACCACAATCATCGATCAATAAGCACTTTATATTATTACCTTTATAACGTAAGAGTAACAACCATTGGAACGTAAAACTATTGTTATGACGCTCTTCTAATTTGTCTATTCAAATAAAGATCGTCTATTTGGATGACGGCGTTTAAATACCTCGTATCGCCGAGAAACGGGTTATTAATTCCGCGATAAAATCAGCCCCTAATAAGCGGCCCGTAATAACGTAGGGCATCTCATTTACTCCCCGTATTATATTAGCTCATGAATATTGTAATTTTAATTGGAGGAAACTCTTTACATTAATAAGATATGGATTATACATATTTCGATATTATAAATTAGACTTCTCTCGAAGTATACACAAATATTTATATAGTGAGGCTGTTTAAATTTAAATAATGAGAAAAAAAGTTTTTTGATTTAGTATTAAGATAAATAATTAAAACATGCAAATTGTTTTTAACTAACTCAAGCATTCGATAACACTAATTAATGTTAAATCTATAAGCAATGGAATGCGAACAACGACAAAAATGTTCGAAGTACGGCCAGTAATCACAATACGCCAGGTGTTGTTAATTTATTTATCGCTTCGACAGGCGGCTGCCTGCTGCCATATTAATAGCAGGTTTATAATTATATTTTTTTAGTTATTTTATTTCAATTACGTATACACTTTACAGTGATAAACTAGAAGAGAATTTTGAAATTTTGTAATGTAACTACACCACAAGTTTAAAATATTCATAAACATATTCAATATATAAAATATAAACTTACATTACTTACGAAGTAATTACATATAACATTTTTAACAAGGAATAAAAGCGTTTTTAATTGGATCTACGTCTACTTGTATAATGTTCTTCGTTTTAATAAATCTAGTTTTAATTATGAATACTTATTTCGACGTTTGAAGTGATGAATTAAATGTTTCAAAATTAAAAATGTCAAATCTAGACATGAAATTAGTTGTATAATACGCATAGCTTTTGGAATAACTAACATAAAAATATCTCTAATTGAATAAAATTTATCGGCAATAAATCAAATTCCGGTGCCAAACCTTAGGAGGATATTAAACTTTTCCTTTATATATAGTCTGTTAATAAGGCTTGATTTATTGAATCTAAATATTTTATTGATAGATATTGGTGTAAAAATATATTATTATTTATATTAATTTTCTCCTGTAAAATAAATAGTTAATACTAATGAAGTTGTGGAGATTTTTGATAGACAAATAATGTTAATGAATTTATTTCAAATTGATTGTTATGTCAGTAAAAATATGTATAATATGTAAAAAATAAGGTATAAAAGTCAACGATTTAAGGTGTTTTCAGGATTCTTTATGAATAAATCATTATGTACGATCAAGTTTTCTCTAAACAAAAAATTACCTGCGTCATGTAGGTTGGCTTGTAAACTCGATATACTCATTTATTTACTTAATAAGCGTGTGCTTAGCCTATTAAGGAAAATTTGAAGAGTCTCTTCATTTTTATATTTGAAATATTAATGATACTTCATTCGAATATTTTATAAACAAGCTTTTTTAAGTTTATTTTACATATCTGTCCTAGACAACGTAAACTGTAATAATAATAATAGTGGTATGTATCAAATTATTTTATTTGATTGACACAAAATTCTTAAAACCCGGGCGAGTTGGAATAGTATTAATGGATCGCAAAGCGTGTACAAATACCAGGCGTGCATAAGCGTGCAGAATGTGGACAATGGGAGCGCTACGGTGCATGTTCGTGCGCTAGTAACAACTCACCACCTTCCGTCTCATGCCACACGATGCCCTCCAATGTGACCGATGTACCAGGCTCGCAGGGACCGAGACAGTCCGGCTCCGTTATTGTCCCCACGGACGTGCCGACGCACACTTCTGCTGTCTCCTGAAAAAGATAAAAGATACAATGTAAAACCTTTTTCAATTTTGTTATTGTTACAGTATGAAATTGCAAGTTAAGCAGTCGTAAATTTATTGTTTCAAACAAAACTGTTGTTACAGACATTTTCTTCACATACGAAGAATTTTATTTTCATTGTATAAACTATACGGCTCCGTTAAACATAGGCGTATAATATTCTTTCCATCGCCCGAAAATTTTGTAGGTTATGTACATTCATTTTTTCAATCAGCTTGAATAACATTTTGTGTTTTGGTTTCGAAGTACTAATTACACTAATCACAACATGTTTTTGGTGACAGTAAAATGTATTTCCTTTCTAGTACCTTCTCTACTGCCTCCATTCTTCATGGATTCGATGAAAAAGTAACACTATATTTATAATTATACATAAATTATATTTATAAATACTCAAATAAAACAGGTATATATTTAAAGTAATTTAAATACAAATTAGTTATCAAGCGTGTATGTTTTACATTATAAAAGACGTATGTATAGTTAACAGCTGTGAACATAGATATATTTAACGTAAATAAATTCTATTTAATAGTATAAGTACCTCTCCCATTGGGAACGCTGTAGTATAACATGTGTTGGCTGTAGCTTGGCTAAACGGGCTCCTCGTATATTGTTTGTACAACTTTATCGATGAGACTAGGCCAATTTAATATAACAATGTTTACATAATAATTTAATCATTATTAGCTTCTCAATTACTGCCAGTATTTTCAGTAACCTTACAAAGGTTTGAGGTTTTTATTCAAATGTTTGAGTATAGCTAAAAAAGTCGGCAATACAATTTCTGTTAAAGCTAACGAATAGAAGAATAAATTGAATATTGGTATCCTAGATATTATACATCTAGAAGTTCATAAACAATACTTAGTGTGAACTCAATCTAATGTCTTACTTGGAATTACATGAACATAGCGTAAACGTAATTAACTTAATAATTCTGATTACCCCAATTAACGCATAATGCAATGTAAAAAAGGGAACCTTTTCTTTTACTTTACGAGTATATATAAGAATGAACTTAAATTAGTGACAATAATTTTAATTTATTTGCAAGGAACTGTTAATATTTCGTTTTACCTATTTATTATGAACACTGCTTATGTATACGTTACTTGTGACATATTAAGTAGAAAATTACATTCGAAGCGCTAAATTACAAGGCCGTAATAAAATAGCCAGCCAAAATACATTTGATAGTTCAAATTATTACTTTCATATGACCCTGTTATTTGTTGGCGTTGTTGCATATCCATTAGCGTTTTCAATTTGAAAGAAGAACTGGTTAGCGGGTATATATATGTTAATGAAAGTTATTAAATACCTTATTACTAAAAGTTAGGAGCAGATTTCTGTTTTTGTTAGAAACCTAATCAACGTTTTAATTTGCACTATTGAAATTTACTATATTTATTGTTCTTGTATATGTATATGTTTTTTAAAAATTGAATCGATTAATTTTTTACATCGTTATTGAGAACCGAACTTTAGTAAACAAATTAAATGTTCCAACTATCCTTGAACGCCAATAACACACAGCACTAAGACATTTGATATATAATAAATTAATTTATTTTTTATTTGGAGTGATCAATCCAGTCATTATACTTTGCAAGTTAAGAATTATTATACACCTTTTGTATCACACATCTAACATTCCTGATACATACAACTTACTAACTAAACCTGTAAATAAGTCGATGCTACATTGCTCAATCCAACATCAATTACATTTTATAGTTGAAAACCATTCTTACTCTATTTTAAAAGGAAAGATATGTTGAAAGTTTGTTTAACTTGTCATATGGCTTGTCGTGGCGTAATATGATTAGCTAAACAATATGTAAATAAAGCTCGATATTTAGAATACAATGAAAAACTAAAGATTATAAAATATAATCAATAGCTAAGTTAACAAAAAAATAAACATAGCGGCGGTGCATTTACTAACAAAATATAAAACAGTGATTATATTAAAAACTAGCTGAGGCTGCGACTTCGTTCGCGTTCAGTAATAACCATGACAATATGACAATAATAGACATGTTAAATAAACCTAAAGCATTCATCGATGAATGCTCTTTCAAAAGCAAAAATAATTTTTGAAATGCGACTGGTAGTTCCTATGATTGGCGCAATCAAAAAACCAAACGTTTGCGCTTTATAATATTAATATAGATAAAAGCTTTGTAGTTTGATTATTGTAAACCACCTATTGAATTTTATGCGACATAAAATAATTTGAAATATGCGATCTAACAATCGTTATAAATTCCGGTACCGTTTTAAAAAAATGCCCATTCAACATTTCAATAACGATGACGGTCGCCGCGGTCGCTCCGATTTCCATTCGTCCGTGGCAGTGGCAATTCCGAATTGCTCTCTCTAGCTAGCTAAATTTAGCTTTTGGCGCGAGAGCTTTTTGTAAGATTATTCCGTTGTTACTTTAATATTATACCTCGTGCTGCCTTCGGATAGATTAATGACGTATCCCTCATTTAACTTGTTTATCTTCGAATACTTATCATCGTAAAATATCTTTTTTACTAAAGCAATTCAAATACGAAATAAAATTAATATGAAAATAAATGATCAAACAAAATTAATATATAAATAAATAAATAAATTAATTAATTATTTAAATTAACATAATTTTAAGTAAAATAAATAACAATCACTAAAAGAAAAAACCTATATCATTAAAAAACATATAATTATGCTGAATTTTGTTAGTCTATTATTACAGATAAAAATCTATTGTTCGTGAACACTCGTATAATTATAATCAGATATTGTAGAAACTAGTATAATTTCCTCAAATAACTAAGCATAATTAGAAAATTATATTAACAATTATAATTTTAGTATACATTTATTAATTTCGGAGGATCTACGTTCTCGTGTTCGCCGCTTTAAATTAAATATTCTGTTTCAGTTGCAGATTACAGTCAGTTTAATTATTGGCATTTCGAAATGTTTGTTAGCTCCGTTGGTAGTGTGAACGGACCCCGCGTCAAGGTACGTGAGTTCGAGTCCACCTGCAATAAGCTTGAGCTTTAGATAAAGGAACATCGTGATTAAACTATAGTAGTGCTTTTTTCTAGTGTTCGCTTGGCTAGCTACCACCATCAAGTTGAAAATCTGTCGCTAAATATCTACAAGTGAGTTGCGCTTGAGAGTGAATTTCTCCACTAGGCTTAGTATTTTTCACCATCTTGGGCCATATCGTCACTTAACCATCAGGAGACATAGTGGCCAATAATACTAAAGTAATTAAACATTTGTGTTTCATTTTTAGCAGCCAAAGCCAATAAATAAATATGGCGAATGAATTAAAAAGAGTGCGCTTTCCGGAAAATCTAACGTTGTCTTTAAAGCTGTATTAGAAACTAGGATTGCATAAATGCACAGAGCGTTTATGCTGTAGAACATAACCAAATGAAGGCAATTTACATTCAGCGTGCGGCGTGAAATCGGCGTAGAAATATCTACCGTCTCACTCGCGCACACAGTATAATGGCATCACAAATTGCGAACAAAAGCACTCAATCCGAAAGACATCGACTTCGAAGTAGTGTCTATCCGAAATATACCGAAATTTTATATGAATTGGAAAATATTATATCCGAAAAATAATATTTTTACGTATCACAAATTCTAGAAAAGATGTTTAGGATATTGGATAAAAAGTCCAGACTCGATTTCATTAATAATCATGATGATTTAATATATAATAATAGAGTATTAAGCGATACAAATAAGAAACGTTATACCCGAAACATACGACCAATTAATTATGTACATAATGTTACCATTATAATATTTTGGCCGTAACTTTTCACATTTAATTTCAGAGTCGCAAAATCAAATAAATTTTATACGAATCATCATTATTTTAAACGAAAATATTGAAAAACAACACAGTTTTGTTTTTCGTCCTATCAAGGAGTAGAGTAATTGTTTTATATAACTCACCAATTGATACGGTGGCTTTAGCCGTTTTTTAATAAATGTTTCGAGGATTGTTTGATATTGACACAAAATTTTAATAGTTTTAGAATTAGAAAGAAATGGATGGATTTATTCAATAATTATTATAATTAACGTTTTAGCGTTATGACCACAATTTCATCTGATGTAAAGTGAAGATGTGACTAAAATGGTGGACACGCAAGCCTAGTGGAGGGCCTGGCTCTCAAGTGGATCTGCCGGAACACATGTATTCGTATTTTGCGGCGGATTTTCAACTTAAACTTGCCAGGCGCCTATTACAAAAAGCCCTAGCCCTTAACCTCAATTAAGTTAAGTTAAGACTAGTATTGTGATTACACGTTTTATAGGAGCTCAATTTTGATTGACATTTGAAATTCAAATTCCAATAGTGATATAATTCATAAATGAAAACTGCTTTCCTTAAACACATGAAAAATATTTAGAAAATTGAAATTGTGAAAACGATTTTTATTTCTAGTTTAGTTTAGCGTTATGGCCGCAATCTCACCTGATGTTAAGTGTTAATGTGGCCAAAGATAGTGGATACGCTAAGACTAAAATGGAGGGACTGACTCTCAAGTGCAAGTCTCGGAACACACCTATTAGGTGACAGATTTTCAACTTGAAAGTAGCTAGCCAGGCAGATATTAGAAAAAGCTCTCCTACCATGCTATGGATTCATCATGATGTTTTCCTTTGCCAAAAACTCAAGCTCATTGCAGGTGGATGTGAACTCACGTTCCTTGTCGCGGCGTCTGTACACACTACCAACTGAGCTATCATCGCTTCAGAATTGTATCTCCTGGATATATAATTCATTTGCTATTATATGATGTAACTAAATTTATCAATTTTAAATGCGGTCACGCTTTTTAAGTCTCACGCATGAAAAAAAAACATCTTTAACTTATCTCAAATTAATTGGATTTTTATTTATTACAATTCTTGTCAATTAAATGACTACATATTTTCGTAAAAAGTAGATGATTAAGTGTTTTTATAGGACTTGCTAAAATTATTCGGAGATAACCGAAAATCAGTAACTGATATTACCCAAAATGTAAATTATTGAGTTTTACGTTACAATCCACAGTAGATTTGTTCTTAATTATAACAAATATTTATAACAGCAGCAAATTCCTACGATACATACATTCATAATTCATGTTACGTATTATAAATATGTACTTATGTGTAAATAATTAATTAAAGTATAGTTAATTAAACCTTATTTAGTAGTACGTACGACAACGGTAGATTATAAATCTTGTTTATACAATATACTGTGTAATTAAATTAACTAATCGACTAATAACTGTATCAAGCGTTAAATGAATACCTGTACTTTGAGCAGTAGATAATCCATTGATCAACGCCCACGCGTTGTCTATAAATAAAATTAAACACTTTATTGTTAGACGAATGACAAATGTTCTATCATCTTACGCCCACAGAGAATATTTGACAGTCGCTCGGCTCGACACTCAGCTTAAAACGTTGTTGCCGCAGACATATTAATATTTCAACACATCGTGCTATATTGCTATTAAATCCTTTAGGTGTGTCGCACTCCTTATTAGAGGGAGGCGTAGTACGGGACCAGGGGCTGCTTTCTCGCCAGTCGACTGCAAACAGGAGGGGTCGACGCGGGCAGCTGCCACTTTATCTCGAAAAAAACGGTCCCGTTTCGATGGGTAAAAAACTGTACAAAAAAAATTATACGAACGCATTTACATTTCAATGATAGACCGAGCGCGCTGGCGGGCATATTGAACGCAAATAACAGGCAGCGATAAAGTCGCCGCGTGTTGTAGTGCTGGTACTGTTATGGAAAACAATAGAGTGTAAATCAATTCATATCTCATTGGGAGAGAGAGAAAGAGAGTCACAACCGAGAACGTAATGAGCCCACGGACACGCTTCGATTGAGATACCGAAGTCATTTTGAGATCTTACAGTGCGCCGCGTTGTCGGAACTAATTTGTAGTCGTATTGAAGCGCCTACTTCCACCACAGAAGGAAAGCGTTCCGGCTCGACGATCTGACACCATCCTACATGCGTAATGAGACGAAACAATGTCTCCAGTTGAACGCCTACTTCATAGCAGTTTCCAAAACTTGTAAAATTCAGTCGAGTGTGCCGGAATGCGGTCGATTCAAACAAATTAGGGTGTGTTTTGGCAATAGATGAATACCCAGGAGAAATGAAAACGATTTACTAAATCAGGAAATATGCGTCATCAAAACAATATAGGCAAATGGGCACATTTAAGTATTCGCGTTTATGACAACCCGGTGGCTGGGCGCGCTCAGCGTGCCAGGAGCAGTAAATACCGGGGCGGTGCCACCCACCATCTTGTTTACATACACACCAGCTACCGGGAACGCGGTATATTAATTTTCGGCTATGCGGAATAAGTGGCGACAAAGAGTGTTCGTGCCAGCTAATGGGCAAGAGCACATCAACGTAACGGCCTCATGAAGTTTGCCAAAAAAAAAATGATATTCTAAATAAATTGCGAATGAGTAGTACAATTTACGAGGACTCACAAGATAATTTCTCTGACTCGCTAGGCGTAAATTACAATTTAAATAAACGTAAGAGCGTACCCATGTCAATTTTAACGAGACAATTTCTCTAGTATTCACATAATGTAAATAAATTCGACATTATACGAATATAAGTATAATATTTCAAAGTAATCAAAATAAATGAAAATTACACGAGATTCGAACTAGCAAGATTTATTGTAATAAATAATACAAAAGTGTTTATGGCGGTAAATTGGAATTTCAGCCAAACCATAATCCAATTATTATTATTTTCAAACATCAAAATATTTGATTAGTTATCGTTAGTAAATATTTTTGCTTCTGCTATATGTAATTTTTATCAACCACCTTGTTACATTCTAATTATAATAAAATGGAAAATAAATAGATAGCTCAAGATAAAGATTTTAATTTATTACATATTACTTCCTAGATAATTTTAACTATACACCGTACATAGATACGCCGGTTTACATTTTTAATGAGAATGAATAAGGTCTTATATATTATTATTAGATGTAAAGGTCCAAAGAGCCGTTTTGAAGGTTCCTTAGAGACCGAACACCGAGGGTCTTTTCGACCCCGCTCAATACTGACAGCGCGTAATTAACTTTGTAAAAATCCACATCGTAACTTTCGACATTCATTTATCCAACCCTCATTGTTCTTGGCAGGATATTAAAAATATGTATATATATCAAAAAAATATTATTCACTTCAATAACTCGTGCGTTTAGTTTTTTATTACAATAATTGTGTGATTTAATTAAATTTATTCATAATTGTAAAGTAACTTCAAACGCATAGCAGGTGGCTTTGTATGAAAAATACATATACCATTTCTTCATTTAGTTTGTCACGTTGTATTTATATAATATAAATATTAAATTGTGCATAATTTTATAAAGGTGACTGTATTATAATTATTTAATAAAGCCGAAATTAACTTAATGAGATTCCAAGAAAAAAGCTAATAAAGATTGTATCGAAACAGATTTATAAATGTATATATTTACATTAATTTGAAATAAAAATGTATAGAAGTAATAATACAAAGTATTTCTAACACTTGATTATATCTAGATAATGTAGTTTTGAATAATAAACCCATTTTAAAACTTGATTTATCAGTACTGGTATCCATTACAATATTAAGTATTTTATTAGTAATTAAAAAAGAAAAACCGATTGCGTACTTACATATGAAGCACACGTGAACAAATTTATATTCACTCTATGCGGGAGAACAAATAAATCAAACTAAAATAAGCGTCCCGGTGTCTTCATTAAAGATATATTACTCATGGAAAGTCGGGTTAATTTACGTCAAATAATTAAGTGATCAATGAATCAACAACGTGGTATAATGTAAAAATGGTCTCCGAAGCTACCTGTTCTCTCTGAAATTGAATAATGTTTTAACATTACCGAACGGTACATTCTTGGGTACCTAATATCAATACCGCTACACCTTATCTTAAACCATCGCCAATCTGTTGGCACGACAACATAAATTCGGCCATTCTGTGCTCATAGCTTATTATTAAACATCGACTAAGTTGCTTTTATTATTTTCGAATAGCAAACTATATACAATATTTTGAACGTTTATTTTTTTAATATATACAATTTTACACAAAGACATAAATAAATATAAAGTATACAGCGGAAAATTAAAAATACAGGTCGTATCTGTTCTTATTTAAAATCAAAGGATCTGGGTAGAGCATGATACTATGAATTCAAGATGAATCCAAATATAGCACTTTGAAGCCAGCACGCTGCCAGACTGTTACGCATCGATAAACAAAATGTATACAATAGAAAATATTGAACATTAAACGGTACACGCAAACTTTCTTAATTACTTACCAATTGATAAACATTTTTTTAATTATAATAAATTTCATCTTCCGATCGTTTGTCTTTTCATTTCAAATATTCGAATAAGAAGGTTATGTTTTACTTATGTAACAAGGTGATAATTAAATTAATGAATTTTAATTTAAATCACAGTAAAACATTCGTTACAACATTATAAAGTATTTTTAAAACTATATTTATATATAAACAGTACAAACACCCAACACGTATTTCGATTACAAAATTATAACAAACTTCACGCTTGAAATAATGATAAAATTCGTTTTGCGATGCAGATACGAATCATTAACTTTTTCTATAATAAAGAATACAACTAGTATAAAAAACTTGATTACATTAAGAGCCCACTATCAACATTTACAGAGGTTTTTTGTAACAAAGAGCTACAAAAAGTCACTAATGGCCGTTGCGTGATCCGCTCGATTGATAAATGTATTAATACTGAGAACACAATAAGGTGAATTAGCCAAACGCTAGTCGTTATACGCTTTTATAAGATTATAATGTTCAAATTAGAAATATAGACGTAATATAACATGCAAACTGTTGACGGAAGAACATCCAGATATAGTGTATACGTGGGAAGGAACTTACATCTTCTATTGTAGTAATTACTAGCAGTAGGTTCTGTTATAGGCTATTTTTAGCACAAACGTAGCATATATCTTTAAACCAAGAAACAGAGTTACTAGGGTATGACTTGAACCATCGTCTTGATATACAAGTATATGAGACGCCAATATATATTACTAAATTTTTGAGACACTATTTTTAGCACTCTAACTCTATAAAAAAATAAAGTTTTAAAAACATAGTTACGATATAAGCTAAAGTATTAGATATAGAAAATTGCATCAAAATTAAAAACGAAGCTCACTACCATGTAACTAGTTTTTAAAGTTTATCCTGTACCTTGAAGGAACCCTTTCGTTTTATAATAAGTATTCTATTAATCGATAGTAATTCTTATCTATTATTAGTGCAGTAGTTTCGGAATGATCCGCGTACAAGAACACGAACAGACAACAGTTCCAAACAAAATATTTTTACTTCTCTATATACAGCAAAGTACACCCAGAAATATGTAATACTAGATTTAACGAGCTGCTTAGCTCGCGTTAAAATTGATTTTGTCAAACAAACAAGATACTCCTTTCTTTACTTCCAATTTCGCTTGAAAAAGTATCTATCTCTATACCAAAATTCATCATAATCGAATCAGCACTTTAGGCGTGAAAACGTAACAAACAAAAATCACATTTTTGAATTTATAATGTTAGTAAGGATGAGGATACAGATCTGGTACAGTAACAATTATATTATGAATAAAGATGACTAAGTCGCTTGTAACGTGTCATCATAAATCATTACATAAAAAAACACGTTGGTACATGATATCTTTTCAGGGAAACAAGTAGATAATGAAGAATATAGCAACTATATATAGAATATATCGAAAAATAACCATTGCATTGTAATAACAAAGAAAATCGAATAAATTGTAGTAGTAACATGAACGGGTGATATTCATTTTCAATAAAGAAATACTGGATAAAATAGAGAACTCGGCGACGAGAGCAATATTAATTAAAAACAAAATAATTCCCCAATGTAGCATGTAGCCGTGGGCGACGGTAATTAAAAGGAGAATAAAGGAAATTAAATTCAAGTTTCAATTACAATTAAGAGTGAGAGATGGGATTTGATATACTTTAATCTCAGTATTTTAGTTTTTACGGTTTTCTTTGAAGCGTTTCTTACCTAATAGGGTCGCTCCTAATTAGCTCTCAAGTAAGTGCCGTTAATAACAACCTATTTTCGTTTTATTACAACAAGTTCGTATAAAATTATTACACATTTCACTTCAACTGAAGTACTTTTGTGTTATTTTTATTATAGTTTAGGTTTAGCGTTATGATGTTAAGTGACGGTGACCCTAAACTATAGACACAGTAAGCTTAGTGGAGGTGCTCGCTCTCAAGTGCAATTACCGGAACACACCTATAGGTTTTCGGCGACAGATTTTCAACTTGAGGGTGGTAGCTAGTCAGGCGGTTATCAGAAAAAGCCCTACCACCATGTTATGGTTTCATCACAATGTTTTCCTGCACCGAAAGTTCAGTAAAGGTGGATTCGAATTCATTTCCCTTGACGAGGCAGCCGTACAAACTAATAACTGATCTGTCAACTTTAATATAAATAGGATATACAATAAAGCCAGTTTGGTATTACTTATTTCATAAGTCAAAGATATTTCAACGCTATTCTTAAAGAAACAGACAAGATTATCGTGGTATTAAAGACTTTCTCACAGTCAACAACTACATAATTTCGTTGCAACTTGAATGGGCGCTTTAGAGATCACTCTCAAGACAAAGTAATATTGTTATAATAAACGACACATACATTGAAACGTATTACATTCACGATGTTTCATTTTAGTTAACAATTTTTATACAGATTTATTTTCACTAAATATGACAACATATATACTGCCGTTTATCGAAGGATTTAAACCATATTTATTTATTTAATACGTATTTAACCAATCATTTTATTTATACACTAGCTTTAACCTGCAGCTTCGCTCGCGTTAATATTGATTTAATCAAACAAATCGGATGACGCAATAAAAAAAAACATACTAAGTTTATCCCCTGTTTTACCACACTTTTAGTAAGTTTTTCGCGAGAAGTAGTAGCCTATCTTCGTCTCCAAGTTCCTATCTACCTCTATACCACAATTCATCATAATTGATTCAGCGGTTTAGTCGTGAAAGCGTGACAAACAAATATGCTTACTTTCGCATTTATAATATTAGTAAGGATTACGATCACAATATTAATCAAAAAACGGTTGTATTAATAAACATTACTTTTTACATTATTATCACTAATGACCTTATCGCAATGTTCCTAATTCTAATAATGCACTTCAACTCCGTAGTTCCTAGAACATGAATTGATTAGTGTGCTCATCATAGGTATTATTTATTACCAAAAACGCTATATTTTAAACTAACCGTGCCCACGACTTCGTTGGCGTAGAACGGAAAATTATTTAAGTATTTATTTTCTGAATAAAAAGTGAGTATGCAAAGTTCATGATGATCAGTGGAACAGTAAACAAATAAACAGTCTAATGTCCATGACTTCACCTGCAATTACTATTTTCATTATCCTTCTTTTCCATCTTTCATCTTCATTTCAAATCTTGTAAAATTTATATTATTTTTAATATAAAACCCATATTTTTGGCTGAGATATTAAACTTAGATGTATGGTATCGTGGATTTTTTTGTAAAGATAAAGTAATCAATACTTTTGCTATAGATTTTATTTCTTTATTTCAAACCGTTCAGACCACCTACGTCATATTATGGAGTTTCTTCCGACTTCATCTATATTTATAGTGATTATTTATTCAAAATACAAATTAGTAAAAAAAAAAATATTCTATAGCGCTAAGGGATAATATACCTCTTTAATAGTGAAAGAATTTTCAAAATCGGATCAGTAGCACCGAAGAATACCGCGAACATCCAAACACAACTTTACCTCTTTATAAAATTAGCAGAGATATATTTAAGATAACCATTGAAAAACATTATATACCAACTGTGTTTTAATGAATGATGTATAGGAAGGTTAGATGGACCGCGGCCAGCTGTTGATATCCGCGCGGGCCGCCGGGGCCGCTATACAATTAAATAATACGAGTAGATAAAAGAAGTAACTAATTACATAGTAATGTAAACAAAAGCAATGCATAAATCTCTTTCTAATAAGCTGTATAAATTAGTTGTGCCAATGCAAGTTCGAATAAAAAAAAAAAAATCTTTGATCTTATTTCTAGAAGTCCGTAATTAGTATATAATCTATCCGATTCGCTCTTAATTTCGATAACTATAGATCTCTGATACAAAGCGTCATCGTGGTAGGAAGGCAAAACCGAATACAAGGTAATTTATATTCGAAACTTCAATAAAGTTGAATTAGATTTGTTTACGTCTCTTTCAAATTCAACGATCAGGTTTCGTGAAAGCCCACAAGCCAGCTACCGTCGGATTTAGGAGTTGTGATCTCGGTTTCATTCTATAACACCAACAGTTATAAGCTATAAAATTTTATCTGTGTTTTAAGTTTAATAGCTGAATCTATTTAATTTTCAATTGCTAGTTTCGTTGTTTACGATGTCTTACAATAATATTGCAAATAGTTAAGTAGCTATTCTATTATCAACATTTATTGTTACTAGGCAAGATTATGTAGGTTTATTAGAAAAGGTAAATTCATATGTTGAAAGCCATTCTTTCTTGGTCTTAATTATAAGAAAACCTTCGTTAATATATCATTTAAACTGAGTTATCTACATTAATATACTAAGATTGAATAACACTGAATGATAAGAACCTTATAAGGGAAACAGTATATGTAATCCATAAATTTTCGAACCGATTTACTTATTTAAATGCTAATCGATTAGTATAAATTTATTAAAAAAACAATTAAATTAAATAAGCTTAAAGCTAGAGCTTAAAATTGTTAATTTTAAATAAATTACTTAAAACTATTTTACACACTTTACCAACTGTTATAAAGACTTCATATGTGATAATAAAAAATAATGTATAATCGAAATCGTTACATTATTTCTAATAGTAATTAATTGGCCTACAGTTTAAGATAAATATGCAACAAAAGCATAAACAGTATGTCTATCGTTAAATATTTTTAAAAATCATAGTAAATCGTAGGCCCTTTTACGAACATTATTTTAATATGAGATTGTACAAGACCGTCTTAGTAATTTAACTAATAGTAAAAATGTCCTTTACAAATTGTTATTTTTGAGGCCACAAAGATTACAAAATGAAACCAATTTACAACAAAATATCTAAACAAAATAGAAGCGTATAATAAAATAAATAATTTAATTAGTGTATGAAAGCTTTTGTTTAGA
Source organism: Actias luna (assembly GCA_039707435.1). Classification (NCBI taxonomy): domain Eukaryota; kingdom Metazoa; phylum Arthropoda; class Insecta; order Lepidoptera; family Saturniidae; genus Actias; species Actias luna. Next base: position 4,679,116 of record JAZHAC010000006.1, on the reverse strand, counting down.
AAATATGTAAAGAGATAAATCAAGCGGGCGAAATGCTTTTAATATGCAGCTCTTTAAAGACCGGTTTTATTTAAGAGGGGAAGTTTTCTCCTCCGTAAAAGGGAATATAAAAGAGCCGTAGATTTTATGAAACAGGAGTGCCGCTCCGCGGTGCATCAATAAATACGTTGGGTACTTACAGCCCGTGTGCTTGAATGCTTAATATATACATAATGTTTTCACTACATTAAAAGAAACATACACGACTGTACTAGATGCGTCTACGTACAAACCTATAAAGACTATCTTTGGTCTTAACACATCGATATTAATATCTTAAAGCGTAAATAATTGTTAGTTTGTATTAACGCGCTACTCTTAGTAACTACAGGTCGAATTTCATTTTTTTTTTTATTTAGAACAATCGTTACGGGGAAGGCTTTAGGGTATTCACTAGCTTGGGCCACATCGTCACTTAACATCAGGTGAAATTGTAGACATAACGCTAAATGGTAACTATATAAACAAATGGGACAAAACTGGCCAAAAACTTATTAAATCAAAAAGCGTTTTTAGCTGACAAATCGTTTTTTTTGTGGCCGTATACTCCTAAGAATGAAACATGCATGACAAATTCACGAGTTACGGTGAAAAAGTCAGGTACGTTATTAACACTTGACCCTTTTATCTATGTTACATGAGCAATACCTATGCAAAATGACAAGCAATTTCACCAACGACTTAAGCAGTGCGTTGTTTTTTAGTTACTCAAAAACTGTATAAGTAAAAAATATAGAACTATGATACACGTTGACAAATGATTCCTAGTTCCATAAACTATAAAATAAAATAATTTCATGTCAAACACTAATAATACATAAGTTATAAATAAGAAAAAGAAACAAAAATAAATCCACGTCCTTAGAGGAACGTGTGAAATCATTTTTCACTATTATAATGATTTCGCCTTGGTATGAAAGCAACGAGTTCTTTGTACTCCAACAAAAGAAATATATTAATCATATGTTCCGTACGTATCAAAGAAATAGCAAACATTTTTACCATACCGCCGCGGTGTATCTCTCAACGGATGAAACAAATTTTATCATTCGAAGCTTAACGTTTTTGCTGTTGCCAACAATATTTATAATACAATGTATTTAAAAACTTTTTGCATGAATTTTTAAATATTAACCTGTCTCATTAGTAGGACAAGTTAATATTTAAAAATTCATCCGTAAAAAGTTTAAAATCAGATAATTCGAAAACGTTAATTAGCCACTTTTAATGTTAATTCTAAAGATGGATGCGAAACAAAGAGTTTATTCATTACAAAAGTGAGCAAAAACTTAAGTAGGGTCGCGCGCGATTCCCGACGAGGGCTGCAACGGGTACAAGAATGCGACTTTGTTTCGGAGCGGTCTTTGTAAAATACGAAGTGAAACGCATAAAGCCCCAACCAACCTCGCCCGGCGGAAGAGCGGGATGTGAAGCGGAATGGCGACACTGACACACGATGAAATTGCATTGAATCTGGAACGCTCCGGTTTGCAAGCCTTTATGAGTTCCTGCTACTCGTGGAAATGGAATTTGCATGTTGTTTGTATTAAAAAAAATATTGATTAAAAACAAAAAAAAATACAGTACTACAAAATGTTTTTCATATTAGTTATTTATATCATAGTATATTTCTGGATTTTATTTCATTTGTCCCTTAATTATGGTTACTTAATATTTAAAAATACTACTATATTTATTTATATAAGTAATAATCGAAAACCAAACCAAATAAAAAAGTTAGCAGAATAACTGTATTCAAAGAAAGTGCTTTTTAATGGCTGCTTAAGACGTCGTCGATGTTTAAACATATTATTTATATTAACGCAAGTCGTAGTACATAATTTTAATAGGGAAACATATATCAAAATATAATTCAATGGATTCTTACTTCGTGAACACCGAACTGGTTCTCGGGGCAATCAAATACCACAATAAATAAAGCGATAAAAGTGAGACCGTGATTTAGTTGCAATCGTTTGGAGGTCAATGGTTTATAAAATGATTTCGAGGTTATAAAGATGTATTTCAATTGGAAAATTTTCTAACCCCGCGGTAATAATATTTTATATCGTATTTTCTAAACCAGATTACTACGTCCCTTATACGATGAAATAAACTTCATAGTATAATGATGCTAGTAAAATAATTATTAGGTACGGAAGGAAGTAAAACATTATTTTCTTATTACGTGGGACGGGTAATATGTAAACCAAGGAAAGGGATAAATTATTCTATGTGCTTGTTATAAAATAACCTCTTATAAAATAAATAATGAATTAAAAAACAGCTTTATACCCAAAAAGCACTTTTCATAGTCGCTGAATTATTTCAATAGTTAAAACATAATCACCTATTTATTACAGTAAACTTAGCATAAAAAAAAATTAAAAGCGGAGAGAGGTAAGAGGTCTATAGTACGCGACTACTCAGTAACCATATAATTTATATGTTTACGGTGAGAAACATGTCTCTGTGACACTCCTATAATTTACTACGTTTGGGATTAGGCAGTGAATACCAGCTGCGAAAAAACATATCTAGTTAGTGTGTTTGTATACAAATTTAAGACTGTAAAATTAGTCTTTATGGAGTATAAAGACCAAACATTTGGTTTATTTTTGACATAAGCACGCCCATGAAGTTATATAATTATTAACACGTAACCATGAAAAACAAATGCAACAGTTCAAGGACGCTGTTTCTTTTTAATAGTGAGGCGACATGATTTTTATCCTCGATATTGATCATCGAATATTTATCGAGAACACAGAATATGTAAATATCCATTTAATGAAATGTACAGTAAATATTAATTTACTTATTATGTATATAATTATTAATAAAATAAGCAATTAAAGTTAAATACTGAAAAAAATTATTAATATAGTTATTAATTCAGCATTATATTCATATAAATACACGAATAAAAACGTGTAACATTCAAACGAATAAAATACCGTATACTGTAAAAATCAAATTAAAAAATTAAATAATCATCTGTGCAATTATATTCAAATTATAAACTGAACAACGGTAGTATAATTCAAAATCATAATTACGTTACTGATATTTCCTTCGCGAGCGGATCCTGTTCAATAAATTAATCCCTACACATGCAAAATTTACCTGACACGAAATCATCTGATTCATTCGGTTGAAATTATTTCGCCGTTTTATGTAAATTTTAATAATAAACCTTTACGACGCTACGTCGAGAATTATTTCGGGTATCTCTTTGATGTATATTTAATTTGAAATCTTTTTGTGTTCCGATGATATATAAGATCGTAATGGTGCGGTGTATTCATAAAACAGTTATAGATAAATATGTATTCCTCACGGGTAAATCATTCAACACATTTAACTTTTACAACAACAAACAAGTTTTCGTTTGAACAAACAAAGGTATAAAATAATTTCACGAAGTTCGTATTTTTTATTCAACGCTATTTAATTTTAACTCCATGTTGTTAGGGCTATCAGTTACGTGAGTGTGATTCAAAATTTTATTGATATTAAAGTTATGGCGAGATGAAGATATTCAAAATACTATACAAAAATACATTTTTTTAATAGAATCTACGGAGAGAAATTGTCAATATAAAAAGGGTCTTATTAATACTTTTTAATTGAACATTACAGTTTCAACATTTTATTCTACAACGAATAATGTAACATTAATTAGAAAATGTCAATATAAGAAAAGTAATACATTTAAGTAAGAGGTCGATACGTTATTATTCATAAAGAAAAAGTGTAAACGAAAGCAGTGCTTCAATTAAGGGCAATTAGGCTTAAATGTTTTCGTAATTCCATCCTTCCATGCACGGCAGCCCTAAAGCCATTTCGGGCGAGTATAATCTGATTTATATCTGTAGACCGTATTTTTTCCTTTATCCTCTCCTCGACATTACCGAGCGGCAATTTGTTGAAAAACATCCAAATGTTATAAGTGTTATGTTTTTCTATTTTCAACTTACGTCTTCACATACACACTAACTACATGTTTTGTGTTTCTTATATGACCATTAAGACAGTTTTCTTTTTTCTCGTAAATGACGGCTTTATATTAATTACTTCAACGTTGTTACTCCAAAGGAATACTTCTTATGAAGTTGTTAATTTGTTTATTTGAAGTTTTTATTCTAATGGACATGTTATAATTAAAACATAAAGTGTAATTTAAATGAAAATTAATGAGTAATAGATATATTTAAAATACTTATGGTGAACTTGTACTAATTTACATTAAGGTTTTCATATTAGTTTTTTATTAATTAACCGCGTGCTCGATGGGATTTCCTATGGGTAATTTATCTATGTATAAAACATGCCTTTTCAAATACTCACCCACGATATTGGAACTAATGTATAAAATATTACAATTCTGTACCGGTTGTACCTTGTCCTTCAGTAAGCCTTAATAATTTTATTACCTGCACGTTATATGACGTAGTTAAAGTTTTATTTATTACATGTATGCACGATTACTTTATAATACGTTTGATACTATCAGCAGTATCTAGGTAATAAGATGCATGTCAAACGACAGTTGGCCTCTTATATACATGCCTTTATTATATTCATATTGTGATAAAAAAATTACAACTAAATCGAAGACTGAATGTTCTCGACCTCGGTCTATACATCCCTGACAACGATATGTTATTTATCCCCGTCCAAACGACCTTTACGAGCTCAATATCAGCGTTCGATTTTTATTCAGCCTCAGGGAGAGATACAAGAAGGTTACCGTCCTATAATACAACGTACACAATCGGTCTCCCGAAACGTATAAAACTACCAAATTAAATAACCGAGGCGGCGCTAGCAATCTTAATATTTAAACAGTAAAAAGAACCCTCATCAAAATTTAGCCGTTCAACACCCCGCCCGTGTATATTCATGATCCACAACTCTCACATAAATATTATTCAAGAAACTTGGGAATTTGCGAGCGTTAATGAAACAAGACGCTAACTCAGAAGGGCTCACCAAAAGCTTAAATTATTCCGGCCGCACCTCGTCTATATCTTCCTGACGACGCTATTATTTTAAATTATTTTTAATTGAGTAAAAGCAAACGAAAAACGGAATAACAACTCGCCGGGTTAATTACCCGGCCGACAAAGCACCCTAAAAGCTTTCCGAGACGCCGCTACACAGTTTGTTACAAACATTAAACTACATGAAAAATTGTTTGCGTTTTAACGATTCTTAAAAATAAAATGGAACATGAAAATCATAACGCAACAATGGACCGTAATGAAATCTCTTTTTAACGGCACACTGCTATGGCGGGACTGAGCAATTTTAACCTCGTTTTCATTGAAATTCACGTTTCATTCGAGCAACAAAAGGGTTAGGCTCTTTACGAAATGTCAGTTGTGAAGAGGGTTGTGGACTGTTGATCCTGTGGCCCAGTGATGTTGTCCTGGTACCGACAGATATGTGTACGCTAAAATAGCAAACAGAACACTACTAATTCACATATGTGTTTAGTATGTGTGTGTAAGTATTAAATATATAAATAAATTTATGTATTTACATTATTCTCATACCAGACTTTATACATACTGCTGGCGACTAAATTGTTGTTTTAAAAAGTTTCCAAGTCTTTCTTTGTTCATCTCGACACCCTATAAAAATAATTTCTTTCATTGAATTCCATTGAACCCTTTATATTTTGTTAAATATATTTGAATGTAGAACGTATTATAAATGCTTTATATATAAAGCACTCGTGAAACTAGAATTCATTTTATAATTAATTAATTATATAGTAAAGAAATAATTTTGCTGTACAAACCTCGTACGTAAAACTTACTAGATACCTTCTTTTGCAATTCCTGTTTAGAAAACGTAAGCCTGATATTTTACCTTCGACTAATATTATCGCTCCTTACTTAGTTGAGCTCCTTCAAAAGAACAATTAAGTTTAGTACCAAGAGATGAGAAGCGAAGCTGATAAAAGTTGTAGTTACGCCCACAGGCTCTCATGTCGGATACGTTCCCGATAACAGGATTAACGCGCCCTCCCGTGTTGTTACTTGCTAATTCGCAACTCTCCTAATACGATGTTCTTTATTCTTAGTTTTCTTTTTAATTAAGTGAGTTTTTGCAATAACATTAATGATTTTCTAAACAAACCAGTTTTACTTTCTTTTAATTATAGTTGTCATATTTATTATTATTAAGGACTCGGCAAATAATAATGTAAGGTACTTCGAAAACAATATACAGTTATATCCGAACAATTTATTTCAATAACATAAATGTTGGGAATACTTTGACCGCGTATCTCGGACTCCGTGTAGTATATCAATTTTTTTAATTACAGAAATAAACTTATAAACGATTTGACGCGAGTCATGAAACATTTACGACAATATAAAATGGTAATGGATTAACTTGATCGCCACAGTCGACGTTTAACGAGCGACCTGGGGGAACTTCCTCAATAAAATTATGGTCTGTCATCTCTTTAACTATACCAAGATTCATAGGTAGTAAAGTTATGACGTAAACGACGTTTTTGACTCTGCAGTTTGGTATTTATCAACCATCATCAATTTATAGACATTTTATTATCAAGCCGTGCACTGTCCCTTGAGCACAATTTTTGAATACCTGTTTTGGTCCATTTGGACTTAATTAATTAATCTCTTAATGAATTATCTACGACGCTAACACTGGCTACCAATTTCTAAGACGTTCTTTAAATAAAATAAAAATAATTGATTACTTTGAAATAAACGTAATAACAATATTACTTCAGCAAGTCGTTACGGTTGTCAACTTTTTCTAGAACTACAAAGAAAACCCTCTTTTTTCATAATAATAATGTTCCTTCAGTCGTTTTAGATGACCTAGATTTGTAGTTTCTCAATAAGCAACTTGGCATGTTTCTTTCGATCTTATTATTTTTATAAATATAGTGATTCTTCTATCCGAAAAATATTATCTAGAGTGGACTATACAATAATATTAACAACATACAACATAAAGAGTAGTTTTATCTTTGTTTAAAGTATTAAAGGTACCAATTAACGATAAGCAATATAGAATATAATAAAATGTAAAACCAATTTTGATAAAAAAAATAAAAAGAAAAAATACAAAAGCATTCCTTTGGTGTTGCCTCACGCAACGACATAGAAAACGTTAAAGGGAACTTATTAATTATTACAAATAAAACTTGGTCCGCTCGTAATTAAGAGTCCATTTTGCGACAGCCTTTTAAAATTCACTCCACGAGCTCCGAGGGAGGCTCAAAGGCGAAATAATTAAAGCGGCGGGCATAAGAAAATGCCGGGAGGTAGAGAGATCAAAGTAAGGTATTTCCTCTCGGGTAAATAATATAGCAGCCGAGTGCCGGATTTCGATGTTTGCCGCCTTCACAAAGCGCTGTTAGTAAGCGTTATTGACATGGTTTGCCTCAATATAAATTAATTATTTAATGTTACTTCTTACGTCCGGTAGACCGTATAGTGGCTTTTAAGAATTTCTCTAATAAATAACTACCGTTAACTTATAATTATAAATGCGGATACGAATTAAACGTGTAACATTATATATAAACAGGTAGGGCATGTCAACTCTATTCAACTGGACGTCTTGACAACCATACACACAATATTGTGAGACACTTAGGCGTGTCTTCTGATTACCAAGTCGCGATCACTATATACGTTGCGATAAGCTCGTAACATTGCTTCTCTTCGGTTGATACATTTAGGAAACAGTCAATATATCTCTAGCTGAAAGAAACGTGTACGAAGGCATGATAACGACAACCTTTACCAACGATATCTTTTTTCTCATTGATCATTGTTATTTTTAGATGACACTGTGCTTACATCAGGTAAATAAAGATAATTCATAAATATTATTAGCAAATGGTACATTGTTGGCCAAAAATACATTATTCTTCTTAAAAGTAGAAACTGGCTGAACCGCTTACCGCACCGACCTAAGCTACGTGTTGAACATTGAAAATAGTGAGAATAATCCATTATTGAGTTATTTTCCATTGCTGTAAAAAATATTTGAAGTCTTTGTTGTTTGTTCAACTGCTGATGTATTTGATCTATTTTGTTTTGTACTCTTTTAATTCTGTATGGCTTAAAATACACATTATTATTCTTCTATATAATATGAAAAATTAAAATTAAAATTAATAAAATACATTAATTTTAAAATATATAATATGAAATTTATATTATTAATAATGCAATAACATTACTCCAATGTTCAGATTTTCTCACGATACGTACTTTCACCAACAGCCAATAATGGCACTAAATGAATTTAAATGAGTATCCGCAAAATTGCCTTAATAAATGTTTAGGTTCAAACAAATTATACCATTACTAATAATTTATAGAGGTAATATGAAAGTGTTAAATACATTTTTTCTGCATAATAAATAATATAATTAATATATTCTACATTGAAGTTAATATCGTACGAAAAGTAAAGAAATGTTCCTCTTGGATTATCCAACGCTAACGTTTCTGTATATTTTTAAGTGCATTACATCACATTACATGAGGTGTGAATCAGGTCAAGCGTGACCCTATTGTTAACAATAAAAAAACATAACCGACTGTTTACTAGTATCATAAAAAACTATATGAAGCTTTATAAATTAGCTTATGATGGCTTAAGAAACATTACGAAAGTACAGAGTATTAACATTCCCATGCTTGAAACATTATAGGTAACGTATCGACCGCGGCCATTTATATAAATCTTATGTTCAAATCGTGATGAAAAGCCTTCATTTAAGATAATTACGTACTAATAAAACGTGCCTTAACTTTACAAAGGTCACCGAAAACATTTAATTATGCAAACCCACCTACTGTGTTAATTACTTTATGAATATTACATTTTAAGTAAACGAAACAGAGATAATTCATAATGTCCCTTTGTTCGTACGTTTTAGCTTTGTGAACTTACCTCTGGTCGTCAGTCGCGTTATCCATAATTTATACAACCTCCGAATTGTGTAGTACACTCGGCTCGACTTACCTGAAAAGAATAATAACTACAATAAAGAATAATTCTTGTCCAATGTTTGATGAATAAAGGCGACTCGAATACAATTTTGCTATTTAAAATACTTACGAATTCGCTCAGTATTATTTATTCAGACTTTATATGGATAAAATAAATAAAATTAAGATTCGTTACGTTCGAAACCAACATTTAGTTGTAACATATGAAAGATTGTACAAAAATAGACGTTTAAATATATATGAAATCATTTGAGCATTGTTACTTAACATATCTTTTTACAGACAAGGTCTGTATGTTATCTCTGAAGCCGATAGATGGCTTAAGTCGATATGATTGGCTTATTTACTACTACAAAGGGTTAAACAACGTCTACCAGAGCAACCAGTATAAAATAATTATAGCACAATATAGTTTTAATGGTGAACTGACGGTTCTATACCAAAAATCGTTTTTGATGGCAGATTGTGTTTGTTAATAAGTAATGGTACAAATATTTAAAGTAAATATTATTAAAACTGTTTATTTAAGGATATGTATATATACGATTAATAAACCAAAGGATCTTATGTTTCTATAAATAAATATTATAGATACATATTGGTTTATAGACAAGTGAACCATTGAGAAAAGTATTGATAGTATGCGTAAATTTGAAACAATGAAATATGAAGTAGTATGTTTTAAAGAACCATTTCATCGAGTTTATAGATAAGAATAGCTGCATTTATAATTCTCTATCAAATTATGTAACACATTTTGTTGTTTTCATTGGCAAATTTAAAAAATCATTGTTATTTGATTATATATGTTGTAACTCATAAATATTGTTATGAAAATATATGATATGTTGGTTGTATGAGAAACAAACTTGTTGGTTAAATTTACAAAGTACAATTTTTCGAATACAACAAAAGCATAAACAACTTATTATCATAGACTCGTTTCAAGTGAAAATACACGGCAGTAACGGTACGTAATAATCGTAAAATCGCATTACAACGTCAACCTTTAGAGATGTTATTTGAAGCGTAAATCTGAAATGAATGGAGCTACGGAGAGCAGCGGTATTACGTATTCACTGGGCGCGTTTCAACTCATAACAAAGTCACTAAACAGTCTTAAATTGTTAAAAATTAACATTCAAATTGGGGGAGCACCGTTAGTGGAATTAGTACGACTTTCACTCATAAATCGTCTAGAGAGGGTGGTGAACATTCGCCGGTTTATTGGCTCGACGTCGACATTCGCCCGCTAATAAATGAAGCAGAAAACTTCTACTTACGTAGCGCACTGTTTGTCGAGGGCGGAAGACATCACGAAGCTATCCTATCTAACCAAAAACTACGTCTATATCGGGATACGTAAAGCTCAAACTTCGATGAGAAACGGTTTTATAGTCAGTGCTGTCGCACTCGCTCCCCTTGCGATAGAGCGAGACGAAAACATAGCATTATGGGTTATGAAATGAGCTGCGTTGCCTCATGTTACCCTGGCGGAGAAAATGAAATTATGACCGTAGCGCGAGCAAAGAAAGCGGACATGACGTTCACAAAGAAAACTTCTATTTATTCTACTTTCAGAATGAGAACATTTACGTAACTTTGTACAGTTATCTTACAAGTACTGAAATTGTAATTTACGGTTATCATGTTACATTGTTAACTGAGACACTGATTAATGTTTTAATCATATTGCAACAGGAGTACCGGCGGTTAATCTAATAAGCTTTGATGTGAAATTGTGAACACACGGCTCTCAAACGATATCAATTCCGATCCAATCAAATCATAATTAAATGGGGGAGTACCTTTCACAGGGTATTGGATTTTGATGAACGTTTATATAAGCGTGATTTATGAAACGATTTTCATGTATAAATTTATTTATTGTCTGAAAGGAATATCAACCTTTTTTATAGGTATAATATTTTGGACCAAAGAAAGACTCGTGATTTTATCCTTGTTGGATTTTTATAATTTTTGGAACAGAACTACTATTACAAAAAACTAACTGTGTCCGCGACTCCGTTCACGTGGAACTAAAATTGTATTTAAGCATTTTCATTAAAAAAATGTTATATAGCCTATGTTACTCGGGGCTAATGTAGCATTCTAATGGTCAAAGAATTTTTGAAATCGGTCCAGCGGTTCTTTAGTTTATTCGTTACAAACAGAAATACAAATCTTCCTCTTTATAATATCAGTATAGATAATTAATAGAGCAAGTAATTTTAAGATTCATTACCTCATCATTACAAAATTATACTTTATAAAAACGTATATTTAATCATTACATTTGGCATAAAATAATGTAATTAGTGCCAGATAGAGCAGTGTGAATGTAAATAAAAGACCGTACATCTGTTACATATTTAGATATGCGCAACTTATCTCATTAAGCGTATGTTTAAAAGTAAAAACAAAATAACACACGCTAAAGATACGCTATAGACGTCGCAAAAACCTATTAAACCTAAATAACTTGTGAGAGAAAACAATTTCCATTATACAATACAAGCGAATTGTGGCTTCTAAAACCTGAATATAAATTATTACTCTCGAGATGCTGAGATTACAACATCATATTTAATTTATCTCAATCGCGAGAACTTAATTAAAATTGATTTGTATTCCGCGAACGAAACTGCAGGTATTGACTTTTATACTAACCATTTTAGAGTATCTACTTTTTAACATGTTTTCACTTCATCAAAATATTAACCACACATCTTGTGGTTTTATTGCCTCAATATAACTTCATAAAAAAGTGTTACATATTATTATGATACAATCCCTATACATAAATTAAAATTGTATATAATATTAAATAAATTATAATTAACAATATTTATTTATTATGTTTGAATCATTTTATATAGTTTCACACGTACAACTTTTGTTTCATTTTGTATAGATACCAATTAATACATGTGTCTTTTCAAATAAACCGTTTTTAATATTTAAAATGCTATTGTACAAATTATATAAGTTATATTCTTAATACAAAAATACGTAGAAACGAGAACACTTGCATGCACGAATGTCTCGTTCAGTTCCACAGCTGTACGTACTATAATAATAATTGTGAATACAGCCAGCATGCTTAACAACAGAATAACCATATTTGTTTTTACGACACACTCATTGTATAGGAGGTTTATGGAAAATAGTAAAGACTACAAACGTTTAAGAATCGTTTTATGAATAATATATTTTAATATTTCACAGCATTCTTGTGTATCTATATTAATATTATAAAGCGTAAATGTTTGTTTGTTTGAACGTACTAACCTTGGGATCTTAACCTTAGGTTTCAAAAATTGTTTTTGTATGTGATAGAGCAATAATTGAGGAAGGCTTTTTAATATCACGCTACTATGGAAAGAAGCAAAGTTATATTAAAAGACGTTACAAAAACGAGCAAAAAGTTTTGAATAATATATAGTTTCACGCGAATGATGTTGTGGGCACAGCTAGTTTTTATATATAAACATATCATAAGGGGAATTTTAAACTATGCTATTGTATTCCATTAATTCAAAATTACAAAATACACATCTATCTATACTAATATTATTAAGAGGAAAGATTTGTATTTTTGTGTGTAATGAATAAACTCAAGAAGTACAGGACGATTACAAAAATTCTTTCACCATTAGAATGCTACATTAGCCCTGACTATATAACATTTTTTTAATAAAAAAAAAAATTAAATAAAATTTTTGTTACACGCGAACGGAGTCTCGGACACTGATAGTTTTTTATATAATAACATTATACCTATGGCAAATATCGAGAGGTCGGCAATTCAACAAAGGTTACTACTGTCATACTAGCTTGCAAGTTTCCCGATAGCGAGTTATACGCGGACTACAGCCGAAAGCCGATAAATGTAACGACAGTCACTGTGATAGGTTTATCACCATAAACGTTGCAGACACAACCCATACGGGAGGCTTTTTGAGTATACACCGGCCTTATAATACTTATGTATTTCGCAAGATCAAAGCGATAGCAAAAGTCACAAATAATCGGCAGTAAATTGACAAATTTAGTTTATTTTTACAAGAACTTGCCATTTTGAGGAAATAATTTACCGATTTTCAGTTATCCTTTCGCTTTTGCAAAATACGTAATTAGAGCGCCGGTGTATAGTGATCGCGATGTATTAGAAAACTTTCCCATTAACATTAAGCAAGTTAAATCTAATAGCACTTTCTGTTTGCAAATTTTCGTCTATTTTCCAACCTTAAGGTTGGTTTAAATTTGCCTTACCGCGTACATATGTCACAAAAGCAAATTGCCGTCAAAATTTTATCTCTGCGTTCAGCAGTTTTATATTGAAATTTGTTCTTTCACAAATAAAAATCAATATCGTTGCTAGATTTGTTTATTCTCGCTTTTATATGCTTGATTTCTTATAAACTTTTGTTGTAAAATTCATTGAAATATATACAGAATAACATGAATAAGTGATGAGACATTTATTTAGTACTTTTCATTTTAAATAACTAAACTTATTAAATTAAATTCGAATCATTAATGGTGTTATTCAACTCGATATACGACGTAATTATAAATACACTGCAACGATATTAATCTGTTTTGTTATACATTTAAAAACATAATGTAATCTATGAAATAAACTGTATCGTGTCTCGTTAGGCACGCGCGCGTCGATCGGGGCAATATTTATTTTATCAATTACACCACATTATGGATTTGAGCGACTACGTTCGTGTTATCGAATTAATTCATCGCATTTTAAACAAGACGCGCGCGAAACGGAGATAATATTTAGGAGCGAGAGTGAATGGGATAGATGACATCAGTTCCGAACATGTCTTGTTAGCGGTGTTAAGGTTAATAGCGCTATTTGTATGGCGTGCGGAGATGTTATCTCGGAAGGCTGTGGCACTGACACATGTTTTATATATACCTATAAGTCTTATGTTATACTATAAATGATATTCTGTTTTCATGTCGAACTTCGGGGTAATTCTAAAGGTTCAAGAGTTTCAATGTCGGTTACAAGCAACTGAATCTTTGGTTAGGTATTTAGTGTGTTCATAACGATTCTGGTTCAAGCTTGATCTTATCTAAAATAAGCAACACAGTTTACAAAACCTATACCAAAATTAGAATACTACTTATTGCATATTAAATAAGATTAACATGATAGTTTATCGACTCGTGCTTCTTTAAAGTTTATTCTTGAATATGAAGGATAAATAATTCTATTGTGTAAGATTTCTTGTCTATTTCCTATAATATTTCGTTTTGTATAACATCTGAATAACAGTTACCTGCTTAGCCATATAATATTATGTTCTTGTATACGATTGATAATATTATTTGAACGCTTAACAATGCATACAAAGCAAATCTGCTTAACAATATTGTGTTTGTACACGCCGCGCTGCGTTGCCGTGTTCGCAACGTTATGGATATATTACAAATGATATTGGTACCTTTGTGATAGTCTTAATACAAACAATTTAACATGTAAATTTGCCTTTCCACGTACATATATCACAAAAGCAATTTACTGTCAAAATTTTATCTCTGCGTCATTCAGTTTATTTTAAAACAACTGAAGTTTTCTATTAAATTTTGTTCTTTCAGAAATAAATATCAAAACCGTTGGTAGATTTTTATTCTCACTTTTACAGATACGCACGATATCTTATTTAATCTTTAAGATTTTATTGCAAAATACATCCAATTATATACAAAATGACATGAATAAGCTATGAGATATTTATTTCGCTGATTTTATTCGAGATAAAGAAAATAAAAATTCTTAATTCCTACTACGCAATTATTAATAAACTGTAACGATATTAATAATATCATTCATAATACAATTGAAAGCATATTATGCGCACATACTATTTATAACTATTCTAAATGGTTCTATTATAATTTGTAACCTAATAGTTCCGTCAAGCTGAAGCATATTCACATATGTATTCACTTAACATCAGCTGAGATTTTGATCACAACGCTAAACCTTTTACGTATAAAAAAGTCAAATAATTTACGATTACCGCGTCATGGGCTTTTATTTTATTTTCGAAGGTTACGTTAACAACCCCGTTAATAAGTTAACTTGAATCTGAAGGTATAAGCCTTATTATATATCTACTATTTAACTCAGAAACTATGTTCCGTGACGATAAACTATTGTAGCATTATGAAACTTCATACTTTAAGTCTTAATTATATTGGCTTCGCTATCAATTATCAAATAAACACACTTATAAACAAGTAAGCAGCTGTTATGACAAAATTAACACAATACATACTGAGCCTTTTCAGGAAAAACAAAAATCACATAGTAAAGATGTTTTTTATTACAAAATTCCAAAAATATTTTTGTAAATTAGAAGCAGTACGATAATAACCAATATTGAAATATATCAGTGGTTAATAATGAACAACAAGTCATATTTTTTATTAAGAGATCATAAATATTTTTAATTAGGAATGAAAAACTCTCTCCTGTAAAACGTTATAACTAAATTCGAAAACGTCAATTTTCTCACCGCCTTTTTATTACTTCGAAAAATACAATACAATATAATCGGAAAACATATCGGTTATGTTAATGTAACAGCGTGTATAAAGTAATAACACTGCATTTACGTTGCCGCGACGTGTTATTATCGTCTTTCTTACAAGATAAGCGAACAAAAACATCTCTCGCTTCAATAGGATGATTGACATTTCTGTTGCCCCCAGGCACGAAACCCGTTGTGAGATCGAACGCGAACTAAAGATCCAACGACTCTTTGATTGCGCTATAAAATAAAATACAAAACATATCCGAGTGTTAATAAGAAAGGAGAATTTTATTTATTATATTAGTTGATATTTTATTATCTAGCAAAGACAGTGGAGAGGCAATAATATATCGCATATTAGTTTCATAGTTGGCACTGTACAACATTCTGTTATCAGTCAATTAAACACGGTCACGAAAGATATTCAAAGAATTTTAAATATTAAAAAAATTAATCTCGTAATATAAAATAAGTAACATGTTATACGTTTTAGATCTATAAACACTTGCCTTTCCATGGAAAAGTTCTTTACTCAATGATGCGAAATGCACCACTGATATATAACGTTCTATATCAACTGTAATAATTAATTATGATTCGCCTTGGATTTGTACTTCTTGTAGAGCTTAGACAGACCTAATTATAGATTATAATAGTTGCTTTTCTCAGTACAACGGCATTATTATTTTTTAATATATTATGGCATAAGTTTTACTTAGTATTAGTATTATAATGTCGTTAGGACTATGGTTGGTGGTTGTAAGTAAAATTCAATTGAAATACAACGGATCTGCTATTGATCGTTGGTCGTCGCTGTTATGTCGACCTGTAATACCTGTACTTAGATCTACACTTTTTTTTAAATACTTTATAGTTTTAGCGTTATCGCCACCATCTCACCTGATATTAAGTGAAGATGTGGCCCAAAATGGTGGACACGCTAAGCCTAACGAAGAGGCTGGCTCTCAAGTGCAACTGCCGGAACACACCTACAGGTATTTGGTGGCATTTCAATTTAAGAATGGTAAATGCCAGGCGGGCATTAGAAAATGCCCTACGACCACTTTGCTATGGTTTCATCACAATTCGTTCCTTCACAGAAAACTCAGGCTCATTGCAGGGATTGAACAAACGCCTAACTTACACATACACGCGTACACATTACCAAGTGTGCTATCATCACTACAAAATTGGGTCCGAAGAGTGACAAAGCTAAAAATAGTGTGTAATACAAGAACATCTGTATCAGTAACAAATGTAATTTGTTGGCACTATATTGTTGTTGTTGAAAAGAAATTGTAACAGTGTAAGAAGTTATATTACTACTATTAAAAAGGACCATTATAATCGTAATTGCACATTCAGGTGTTCACAGCAGGGTTTCGTAATCTATAATATATTAATATTATAAAGCAGAAAAACTGGTTCATTTGGACGCATTAATTTTAAGAACTACCAGTCTGATTTCATAAATTATTTCTGTATTTGATAAATTAATCATCGAAGGAGGTTTCAGGCTATATTTAACATCACACTACACCCCATAGGAGCGAAGCTGTATTAAAAAAAAGTTACAAAATCGGGCAAAATTGATAAAAATCATTTTTAATCTGCTACTGGCACTGCTAGCAAATGTGATAAGAAGGAATTCCGCTGCGCTGGGCACTCTACTACATGCAATTTTCATAGTTTGTATATTTATTTTCCTCCATCGTCGAGATGGTGCAAATTATAGACTCACTTAACCTTAGGTTATCTACATGTATATTTCATTTATATAAGTAAATCTTTCACGCTATCATTAAGTTTAATTTATATTTATACACATATCCGGGAATTTAATTACAAAATCACGCTACCGTAAAAGTTAATTAAGTTCATACTGTGACAGAAAAGTACATATATGTAGCAAGCACCTAATAGAAGCGCCCGAGGGAACTTAGAGCCTGTGTAAGTACCATTAAGTCGTCTGTAATACATGAAGTAAGTATTTGCATGAAAATGACAAGATATTTGCATATGCAAATTACTTTCTGTCTTTATTTGGGCCGCGGACGTTAACTCTACGTATTTATGTAAATGCGTTAGAGCCTCGCTAGTCGCTTCTATAAACGGACCTTCTCAACTCTTTAATGCCCAGGAAACCCTATTGATCGATACGTATTAAATTCTTATCCATAAATAATTAACAATATTGATAAATGAAATCAATGATATTTAGAATCAGTGTAATGGATTCCATCAATCCGAGGCTTGAGAACTGAGCTATTGTTATCCAAAATACATGTAACGGACGAACAAATTTCCTGAGGGACTGGTCAGCAACTTACTCTTTTTAAAAATAAACAATCTATCTGTTATACGGATAATATTTCCATTCAACCACACCGTGAAATAATTAAAGTACGTGTTTAATAACGAAACGGGCAAAAACTGGAACTGAATAGAGCGTTAACAAGGCAAAAAACACGTTCCATTACATCATTTCATAATGCGATTAGAGCGTAACGAAATTTATTATGTAGAAAATATTATAATAATCTGTAGTACCCTGAATAAACTGTATAGATGGGCAGCCGTTCATTTCTCTAATCTCGAGCGCAAACAATAAAATGTAAAAACGGATTGAAGCACGCAAACGGGAGCTCGAAAAATAACAGCGATCTATAGGGACGCTTAACTTTATATTACGTTATGTATACTACAAAAAAAATATAGCTATGTTCACAAAGTAAGATTATAAAACATACTTTTTATTTGTTCTAACTCTACCACTCAAAACTATACAGTTAACTTTCAACAACACTCCTATTATAAATGAAAACTTAATTAAAGCGCAACTGTACTTTCACTTCGTGCACAGTTACTGTGAAGTTTATTTTAATATTTATTCTGTATATGTTTATAAAGAATACTTTATTAAACTTAACTCTCCGACCTTCGACATAAAATCGACAGTTCTCATACTTATCCTGACAGAGTCGAGCAAATACATCCTGTATACACCAGTAAAATACAACACGTACATGGAAAAATATTGCCAATTCTAGCGGGTACACACGCGATGCCAAGCGAGTCCCGCGACGAACATAAAACACACACACACACACATATACAGATAGCAATACGCACGAGTAAAAAACGGGCAACGGCACACTGACATAGCACAACTTACCCTCCTCGTACTTGGCGGGGCATTCGTGCATGAACTCGACCGACTCGGCTCAGCTTGTATATCGTACGTACTTATTACCGGTACGCGTGTTGCATCAGGGTATCCATTACTCGGTGGAAAAAGCGCACGGCCCAACGGTGTGTGTAATTGATTAACAGTTTGAGAGAGCCTGTCGACGGGAGACGAACGGACAGCGCCTCGGTGACTGAACCCTCCGCTCGAATGTTCTTTGGCCGTTGTAAAATCTTAATAAACGCCCCTCATCACAGTTTACACAATATCTTAATCGTCGTATTACTTGTTATGGTAATTAATGACACTTCATACACAATCGTCCAATCCAATTCAATCCAAAAGAAACATTATTATGTTCATTTATAACAACTTCATTTTCATCAAGTATAATTGTACACATTTACGTATTAAGTCGATTTACACATATATACAGCTCGCACTAAACATGCATCTAAATAGAGTGGCCAATAAAAAATCGACAACAATAGAATTGTTACAGGTAAGAAAGCTAACGAATTCGAGCTCGCGCAATCCCGATCCGGTTTTACGCAGTCCCTAAGGAATTTTAATTTAGTAAATTGATAACGACTTACTTTGTCTGACATAATTATCATTTTTAATAACTTGGCTATCCATGCTACCAGTACTGTAAGACAAAACTATATGAAGCTTATAAGTAAAAATAGTAGTCGAAATTAAAGTTAAAATGTTACTGTGTGGTATTGTTTGACAACACTTCATTCATAGCAAATGTATAAATTTTAGCATATTCTCCATATGCAATGTGTTTGTAATATGCTTAAAATTGGTATAAAGTTTTCTCTCTATGTAGTCAATGTATAGATTATTATGAAGTAGGCAAACAATGCTTCGTTATCGGTATAAACATTTTCAAATCTTGGATAAATTCTACGATTTTTGTGAGCTTATTTTTAATTGTTTACTTCCATATAGTTTATGTATATGTTTTTAAATTTATTAAATCTTGATTGTTATTACAAAGACGGATACCAGTTTTAAAAAGCATTGACTTTTAAATTATTCACTAGTTGCGTCCACAACGACCAGTTATTTACATAATGAAGTCTAATAAGACATTTTATTGACTACACCACATTTAAAGAAGACTATTTCTATTTATATTTTGTTAATATATACACTATAATGTTACTTTCATTATCAACCCATTATTATTAAATATTTCAATTTGCAGATAAATTATTAGACGAGTTTAAATAGCAGCGCATAAATAACATTATAGTATTGCGTATAAAGATGATGAAGTGGTTATAAAGTGTAAGGATCTTCTGATGTACCAATAAAAATGGTTTGAAGGGGAAAAAAAGAATAATTTATAACAATAAAACGGTGTGCGGAGATGTCGTTGCGGGCACGTCTGGTTGCCTGCTCCGCCCTGCATCAATAATTCATGCTACATCGCGCCATTGAGAAAGTGCTCTGTGATCCTCATACTAATTCGACTATTGAATCACTAAAACATTACTCCGCGGCCATCAATACGCACGCACGGATCGACGACAAATCGATCTTCATTTACATATTACGAATACAAGTAACAAGTTTTATACAAATAAACGTTGTAAAACACAAAAAAAAATACAAAGTAGAAAAGGTAGCTTAATAACAGTTTCGTAATGTACTCATTATACGGTGAATGTAATATAATTAAGGAAAAGACATACTTATCAAGTAAGTCGTGCTCAATCAACTTATTACAAATTAAACCTATTTAATCTTTAATTTCCGAAGGTATCAGAGAAACATTCAAGTTTATGTAAATATACTTATTGAAGTTGATTAAAAATGTGAATTGACTAAATGTGTTTGGGGAAAAAAATATGCAAATTTTACCGAATCGTGTCCGTTATCCGTAACAAGTAAACCTTTACAGAATAATGGCTTTATATTAATAATGAATATGTACAAGTAATTTTTAAAGTGACTCTTTTGAAAGTAAATTAGTGCAGTAAAATTCAAAGTATTATTGTTATAACATAAAACGAGCATAAATTCGTTAAAGGACCATAATTAAAAAATGTACCGGTATATTGAGTTTTATTTCTTTCTGCGATCGTGTCCATCGTATAATCCGTGTACTTGTGTAATACAGTCCACAAATAATTACATTATGACATACATCACTAAATATGTAGTATATGCCTATTAAATATTAACATAATCTAGGATCCTCTCTCATCCCAGCGGACAAATGCCACTAACCTCCCTCGATTATTCGTGTAATTTAAACGCCAATACTAGGAGAACAGGAAGCCGAAAAGGTTATTCATTTCGCCGACACAAACTGAACAAAGGAGATGGACGAGTGAATTGTTACTACTGCTAGTATCTATTAAAAACCACATAAATAAACATTTAAAATTTATTTATTTTAACGAGTAAAATATTCCTAAAATTCTAAATAAGAATACAACTAGTTAGTTGCATTAATTTAGTTTAATTTAAAATCAATAATAATGTTGAAACAAATTACATTCTGACAGGTTATAATATATTATCGTAAAACAAGCAATATAAACACAAATCTATGTCTAATCATATTCATCGGTTTTAAACATTGATGCTGTTATACAAACGCTCATCTATATGAAGAAATGGAGGGTGGTAAAGGGAGACAGGACGCCCGCCAACCCTTGGGGGTGTGAGGGAGAGGTGGATATTTCATCGACTCCAGCTACAAGATGGCAGACGTTTGCGGTTGATAGTTTATAGTTATTGCAAGTGAGCGCGACGTGTCCGGGCTCGCTTTATCACATTGTTAGCGTTGTTATCCGCGTCCACCGGATTAAGTGGAGATCACGCTTGAGCCCGACACGACTATTTCCTCTAATGGCTTTTAACATTTACACGATCTTTTATGTAACAACCGAGAGCCCTTCTGATTTATAACATGTTAAAACTTTATTCTCATGGTTATTAACGTTAATATTTCAACATAAAACATAAGCTTTATGGCGTTTTAATTAAAAACAAAAACGATGCACAACAAGAATTTATTCCCCCGTCCGTGTCCGCATCCTGGAAACTTCAAAGGGCCGGGAGAGGTGCCGTGTGTGAATAATATAAATCTCCCGCCGGGATAAAAGTGGTAAAGCTTGAGACGAATCTATATAAATGTTGCAATTCATGTGAGTTCGAGTGATCGATAGCTCTCACTATCATCCCACTATTTCAACTATAAGACGTCTCATTTATATGTGTCATATTCGACGCGTTTTTATTTCGCATGAAAAATTTGTAACTGTAATAATGTTATGTATATTTTTTAAGCGAAGCGTATTTTTATAAATAAAATAATAAATATGAGTGAGAGACCTTGTTTATTTTATATCTCGAGGGTCAGATGTGAGTTTATCGAATAAATGCAACGTAAACACTTGTGTTTGAATAATAATTCGCAGATGTGAGTGATACCAGGGGAGCAGACTTCTGAAAGATACACAACGACACGTCCCGTCGAGCACTCCGCCATAAATCTACTAGAGCAAAGAAAGCGTTAACTGTGATTTACAGACACTAGCGTCGGTCGTGACGGCCATGAACCACTAAAACACGTTTATTATCTCGAAAATAAACTATAAAAGAGCCTTAAAACACATCATATTTCTGTAGTGAGATACAAAACAGCTCATGTTTTATAAACTAGAAAGACTGGAATTTCGTTTAAACGACCGCATATTGCTGATTTAGCAAGAAATTCTCCTCGACATAAGTGAGATAGCCATCTGGTAGCTGCGAGGAATCTTCTGATACAAACAAAAGAATTGTCAACGCGTTGATCAGAAACCAACATTTCTGTAAATATACTATTGTTATGATGTTAGATGATAATGCTTTGTGAAATATTTCAACAACTATTTAAGATTTGAGTTGACAACGGAGGGAAATTAATCTCCGACAAAATTCAATTAAAACTTTATTAATTTAGCAAAGAAACGCCGAAGAAACTCATGAATCGCAGAAACGGTTACGTTGCCGGAGCTCAGAAAATTTAACTAATACAATTTATACAGAGATAAAATTACGAACTTGGCCCGCAACGAAACTCGCTCTGAAGTGTTTTTAAATAAATTACAAAAAAATTATAATTTAATTTTGCTAATAGTGAGTCCGTGGGTGCTTTTGAAAATTACTCTAATTATCTAAAATTATTTAGTTTTATAAAAAATAGTATGCGATGTTTTATTTTCATTATACCACGTGCGAAGTCGGCTGAAAATAGATCGATTTGTTCTTCGCAGACAACTTATTAGTTCATAATGGTGGAGCGTAATTAGAAACACATTCGAAGGGTGCGGGCGAGCCGGAAAGCCAGAATGCGTCGACCGCACCAAACGCGAGCTGCATTCATTAAATAATTAAAACATAGTCTTGTACACTAATAGGCATTCCACATTCGGGGGACACGTGGTAACAAACACGCAGTTTTATGTTACACCACTCGACAACAAAACAGTGCACAGAATTGCGTTCCCGTAATAGTAGGAAGGCACGAACGTTTCGCAGCTCGCAAATTACAGTATTAAAATATAAAACCAGTACAATAAACGCTTTTGCTTTGGTGAAGGAACATTGTAGTTTTAGTGTTTCGTCGGATAGATCGTAAAACAACTATTTATAAAACGTTGTATCCGGTACTTCGAATACCAACATTAAAATGTTGTTTATCAGTAAGGTTTTTTAATAACACGTTTCAAACATTGATAAAAAAAGATAACAAATTATTAGGGGAGATTTAAGAGACAATAACTGTATTAATATGATTCCACTAATCGGCTTATTTAAAGAAATTTACAATCCAGTAGATATGAGAAACAAAGCGCCGTCATTGGTTAAACAACCATAAAGTGTTACACAAATAGGTTAGTATGGGATTTTAAATTTAAATGATCATAAATATATAAAGATTTATGCATCAACTCGTATAATTATTTAAAGTATTATTCGTTTCGAAAAGTTTATTACAGCATCGATGATATTTACAAATAGAAGCTTGTAAAAAAACTATCTGTAATATTTAGGTAGAAATGAGTGTTTTGGTTGTCCCAACAAAAGCTACGTTCGTCGAACCTACTTAAAACAGTTTATTTATGTTTATATAGAAGCGAAGATAGCTCAGTTGGTAGTGTGTATGAACACCGCGACAATGGATGTGAGTTCGAATTCACCTGCAATGAACTTGGGCTTTCGGTGAAGGAAAACACCGCGATGAAACCATAACATGGTGGTAGAGGTTTTTCTAATGCTCATCCAGCTAGCTACCACACTGAAGTATAAAATCTGCCGCCAAATACCTGGAGGTGTTTTCCGGCAGTTGCAAATGAGAGCCCTCCACACTTTTAGCGTGTTGACCAGTTAGGGCCAGATCGTCAGTTAACTTCAGGTAAGATTATAGCCATGACGCTAAACCTAAAAACTATAAAAAAAATATCAATAACATTTTGGTATATCTTGAGCGTTTTGATTGTCCCAACAAAAGCTACGATCGTCCAACCTACTTAGAACAGTTTATTTATTGTGAAAACTCCTCGCTCGTATACTAAACATTTTCGTATTCGGAATTCTTAGAAAAATAAAACATAAAAGTCACGGAAAGAGAAACAACAACCGAGCGGAACATTATTTACGCCCGCCACGAGTGGCCGACCAACGGTTAAACATAATAAAATTGAAGAAATAATACCATTCCTCATTGAAGGCTGCCCACTGAGATTATTAGCGGAGATTACTTCGAGTTAATAGATCGAGCGGATTTTTATCTATTCCGATTAAACTAATTGCTTTGTGTAATAATCCGATGGTTTTCATTGTGACATTATCGCATTATATCATACTGACATTATCAATAAGTTTAATGTTACCTACGGCAAGTTTATTAGTGGAATATTGTTACATGAATTCTTCTGTAGTAATACATACCGTTTTTTTGGTTCGGTTCTTTTTATTGCGGAGGTTTAGCGTTATTGCCATAATCTCACCTGATTATAAGTGACGATACGGCCCAAGATGGTAGACACGCCAAAACTTGTGGAGGAACTGGCTTCTTGAAACTTAGTTTAACTTAACATTTTTTTACAATATTAAGCCAGCGTTAATTAGACACACTATAGGAGTTTTCGACGGAAACTAGGTCTATCTAAAATTTTATTTAGCCATATGTTAAGTTTTTAGACGGTATTTCTTGTCATATAATGATCTATTGTACATAATGCTAGGATAATGCATTTTAAGTTAAGCCATTAAAACTTCCTGGATAGTTTTAACAAGAGAACCGCTTCATTAGAACACCGTTTGAGTATTTTATGTATACAATAGGTAGAATAAGCCATAATACAAGTATAAGCCATAATATAAAACGAACATCGCACGAATCAAAGTGAATTCGAACTCTTGCAACGAGGCTCAAATTTCTGTGAACAATCTTGATTAAACCATTATATATGTTTATAGTAATATGATATTTTATAAAATTTGTTTAGCTAGCATCTCTAGTTCAATATCTGAGTACACCATGTTATTTGTTGTCTATATTCAACTAGGTTTAACTTTATTAATAACGTCTTGGGCCACATACCTACTTTAAATATTAGGTGAGATTGTGGCGAACATGCTAAAACTATCAACAGTAATAAAACAGATGTAATATGAAACTACATTTCATCATTGTCCCAAATAATTGCGGTCTTATACAAAAATATACATTCCAATTTAGTTTATTTTAATGAAGCCCAATTAATAAAATGTTTACACACATCACGACTAATAATATGATATTATGACCTCGATTTTATTAAGAGTTTTTAAAGAGACATTGTTTAATATCGTTAACAACCGTCATGTCATTGAACACGGTGTATTTAGGGATGTCATCCACGCTTCATAATAAAATTATTGTACGTTAATACGAACAATTATGTTTTATGAGAACATTAACGTAGGTAAGATTACTTTACTTCATATAGTTTGTTTTTATCTATAGAATATTTTACGCCATACATTATATCACTATAGGAATGCCTTGTAATTTATTTCTAGATCAGTGCCAAAAATTGCAGTGGTTCTAATCTGTATTTCGACCAAGTAGTCAACTTTAACCATTTATAAATGCGAATTTATCTTCATTATTTAGTTGAGTTTCATATTGATTTATAAGGGAAATAAATAAATTAAGTACAATAAAAACAAGATTTGTTTACTTTCCAGTCGTACGTCATAAACTATTCACATTATATTGTATTAATTATCTATACATAAATAAACAAAGACAAAATAGTTCAGTATCTTTTCATGTTCTATTTGTAACCGACTTTTTTTGTTTAGTAGCAACTATGATGTACACCTGATGATCTTAACACGCCATACACCAAGAGTCACTATAATAGGTTTATAAGAGAGAAAGAAAGGTTTATTTAACCGTCACACAGCACATGTGACTATACAAAAACTACAAATATATATTACTATGGGTTTGATGCAATTAAGGCTCGATATCGACTGATCTTCGCACGAAACATACACAAATGTATTTTGTTACGCCTCGTTCGTGTTATATTATCGATTCCTACCACACAATTTATTATATTATATGTATACTTTTTCACTATCCACAACACATAATAAACTTTATTCAGTCGAATAAAAACTGGCAACCCTAGGTACAATGTACTCGTTTCCAATTACGACGTGATTATAAAACATTGATCAGCAATATTCAGTTACTGCTTTGGTCACTATGTTATTATATACCGTACCGTTTACGACATCGCTGCTGCTTCAAAATTAAATCTTAATATGACATTAATAATATACCCTTAGGGGCGAAAGTTATCACTCGGCGGTACCCAAACTAGTAATTAGAAGCCATTTAATAATACGAACAAAACAGATAGCTTTCTTGTTCAGAACGGGATTCCTTGAGCAAACATATTATTATTGAACTTTTTCATTTTAGTTTCGAAGGTTACCGTGTTTAATATTATTATTATCTCCTGCCATATTTTGCATATTGGTATGGCATCATCTAACACATGCCTGGCTCACTACTAATCTCTAAACTAAAATGTGGTAGTTCCAATGGAACCTTAAGGTATTATCAGATAGATCGGACAGTACGCTTAAATTCACCGAAAGCTCAAGCTCATTGTATGTGGATTTGAACTCACGTCCCTTGACGCGGGGTCCATACACACTTTCAAATGAGCTTTCATCGCCTCAATTTTTTTTTATTATTAGTGTTATTATTTTAAAACCCAGAGATATATTATCTTTATAATTACGTGGTCGAAACCTAAGACACTGCTCAACATATTTGGGCACGTAAGTTAATACGCAGTCTGCGTAGGCTACGATTTCCTGGACAAACAGCGATGCAAATGGCCAACTGTACCAACGGAACTGGCTCGCCTTTTATTTCGGTTTCATGTTTAACAGCTATTACGTGCATCCTTTATTATTGCAATAAAAATTAATACGTATTTTCATTCAAAGGGAACGTTCGTTCTTAGAGACGTTATTCTTTTTAACTTTGATTAAAATAGTTTGCCATTTCATTTGAAAGTTTATTTTGGAGACGAACAACTCTAAACTGTTTTCGCTGGAATATTTAAGAATAGAATTAGATTGTTTTTCAAAGAAGTAATATTGTACAGTAATTTTATGTATTACTAGCGGTATATTACAACTCTGAAATCTTTTGTTAGAGAGTAATTATTTTCGTCACAGATTTTTTTATTTTATTCGTTATTTTGCATAGTAGTTTTAACTACTTTACTAACCAATTAATTATGACATAACATATTTTCTTTGTTCCTACCTTGCCATGACCAATAAGTACCATTTGTAATATACAAATATTACTACATGTATAAAATGTATGTTTTGCAGGCAAACTGTAGATTTATTAATATAAATAAACAGAAAATACATTATTGATTCAATAACAATACGTAACCGTTAACATTATATTTTATTGAGCAGAAACACTGAAAACAAACATACTTTCATATTTATTATACGTATAAATTACAGTTAATTTAAATCCCATTATAACCAATAACCAGATTTTTCCCTAATACATAAATAATACGATAGCCAGACAACGTTTAAATTAAAGCAATAAATACTTATAAAAGCCATTAGGCGGGAATCAGTCGACTGCCAACCCGATCTCTTTATATCCATGAGACAATAAAACCCCGAGCTATAAAACCGGGTCGCGCCGCAGTTTTATCTCCAACAAAATTAATCAATCACCCATCAACAGTTTATACATCTCGGTTTACCGTTCTGTGCCGTCAAAGCTTCGGTATTAACTTCTATATAAACGCGTTTTTAGTCTTTAAATTTAAACTCGTAATGTGTCGAGGAGTATTGTTTAATGTTTTGGATATTTCTAATTGTGTCGACAGCGCATTAATGGTATTTTGAGGTCTCTAATTTTATTACTAGATTAGTCTCAACGCAAAACATTCATTATAAGCATATTTGATAACACTTAAATTTTTATTACTTTCTTTCATTTCACAACTCATCATTCATTACAGTGACTCCACGAATTTATTTCTACTACCTATATATATATATATATATATATATATAAAAATTATGTATGTTTGAAGCGGAATCACGTGAAATCTATTGATCGTATCGACATTATCTGTAGATGTTTAAGAGCTATTCAATTACTTGAATTCCAATAATACTTCATCATTTTATTGCTATTTTACTTTTATGTACATTTTTCCTAACAATAAGAACAAAAGTCAGGGATTTTCTCTTAATAGGTTATTCGCCCGGCAAAACGGGCGGCAACGGCTAGTACTCCTATATAATTTTGTATCAATGCGCATAGATTTCCAGCACATTTTATAAATGTAACATTGCATTTAATCACTTAAAGCGCATCCTTGTATCCTTATCTCATTTACATAGTGCGTTACATAAACGTATCTTCAACTATCCATTATTTACCAATAATCCATCAAAGCATGTGGCACAGTTGTAGATAATGGTTGTACCCAGTCCCAAATATACCTAAAATATATAGTCATTCCTTTTGTATACTATATTTCAAGAACGATAACTTGTAAATAATGTAAAAAATATGTTAATTTTATGAATTAAATTCAAACCTCTATTCTTAAAATTCATATCCAAAGAATTATACTGCAAAGTCATTTAAAAATCTGTGTAATATAACAAGTCCGCCGCTCCACGTTTTATTGTTATTGGTGTTAATACGTTGTCAGCACTAATGCGTTGGTAATGCGCGTCTGTTCAAAGAAAGGATGATAATGTGTGTCGTTTAGAACGATAAAACCGTTATTATATATATATTCACGCTTCGCATTTTGTTACATTAACTCCGTATATACGTTCACCTAAATAACCAAATATGCTAAAGGCCAAAAAAGAAAATAAATAACATATTTACAAGAGGATATTAGTTCAAACTCGAGATCCTATTAACCTTTGACTGGCGTGTCCATTTATAGACAGTCCTCAAGAAAAGGGATGTACCTAACCCGTAACAGTTTTTTTGTACGATCAGGAGTAGCTTCTCGATGCCTAATTTGAATAAAGTAATTTTTGATTATGTTACATCCAAGCAACCGTATAAAATCTTTTTCGAGCAAGTTCTTGATAAATCTCCAAAGAAATTTTGTTTTTCTCGATAATAATATTACTCATTTAGGTTTAACTTTCAACGAAATATAATAGTTGAATTTGTGGTTATACGAGTAAAGAAAAATATGAGATCAATGAATACTTAATACAGAACAATACAAAATAAGTCGCAAACATCAGGTTTAATTATCCGTTCGATTACTGGCAAGCCTCAAATGAACGGAGCCATTCAACTAATGGGCTCAATGACGTGCAGGCATCAGGCTAGCCAAATGGAATGGAGAGTCGACATTTACTGACGGGTATAATCGAAACCATTTCAATTTCGTTCTATTTTCCACCGCTAAGGGCACCTCGAGGCAAACAGTAAATATGGCGAAAACCGAACAGCGAAACTAGTTTTGATTTGAAATGTAAAATCTGTGTGGTCATACTATTTAGGGATAGAACTCTGCTAGAGACATTCAAAGCGATACAGATTGCTTAGTTATAACTTTGAATAAACCTTACAAAATTTTTTATACAAATACCTAATTTTTATTCAATATGTTTGACGTTGTTGGCATTACGCCTTTTACAGTTGCTTCACTGGGTTTTGTGGAAAGTGCGCTCAGCCGAATTGACAACAGACACGGGTGCCAAATTGAAGAATATCCGAATTCCAAAGTCAATCTTTTGCACAGTGAAAAATACCTATGAGACTGTCAGATACGAAAAAATTTAAGCGAATGAATGATTTATAAGGATAAGTAATTAAAGGTAATATTTCTGTTTGCCCTATAAAAGCTTGACATGTAAACCGGAAATTATAATAACTATGAGCCGTTGCGTCGTTGAATTAAAATTATGAAGGAGATCACAATGATGAATGAGAATGTTACGTTATGATTATAGCTTATTCTAAGTTCACACGCGTCGTCGAGTTAACAAACAATACGATTCAACGTCAGTTTTACAACATCACATCGCATAAATTACGATAAAACCGCTGCAGAACCGTTGCCGGAGCGAGTAAATTTACTTTGCGATAAAGTAAGTACTTCTGCAAATAATGACGCCTACCTATAAAATATGTGTGAATTACTAGAATTCCATTTATGTTTTTGTGTTAACGAATTAGAAACCGGTCACAATCAACTCCTGTGAAATATTTAGTAACTCCCAATTATTTCCAGTAACTAAAGATACGCTAAATTTTATTAGAACTTGTGATAAAACAATATTTTTAACAACTCTGATGTCATAGCTCAGTGGTAGAGTGAATGGACGCCGTGTCAATGGATGTGAGTTGTAATCCCGGCAATGAGCCTGAGCTTTCGGTGAAGGAAAAAATCGTGATGAAACCTGGTGACTGTTTATAATGCCTAACTGGCTACCTATGATCTTCAAGTCAAAAAACTGCCGAAACATCTAAAAATATCCTAATATATGGTTTATATTTTTCCTAATTCTTAATCTTTATTGCATGATTTCTTCAACATGGTAAACAATAACTAGTTTTGCATTTATCAAAATGTATAATCACTATGTTGCATACATTTTCGTAGAGGCATATATGTTAAATAAAAAAACAAAATTATCACAATACAATAATATTAACCACATAAAATCTGCGACTGTAGAATGACCCTTGGGTCGAAAGGTAAAATATATAAATCCATTAAAAAACCTGTCACATTTTAAGGATCAGAGTGCTACACTACTAAGAAAATGCATGAATGTATATTCCATGCAGCAGAAATGCGAATGTCGAGATGGATGTGTGGTGTTACAAGAACGGATAAAGTCAGGAATGTGTATGTTAGAGGAAGTTTGAAAGTGACGCCAATGGTAGAAAAGTTAAAAGGGAATCATTTGTCTTCGTTCGGACATGTCAAGAAAAGAGAGGTAACGCACGTGGTGAGAAAAGCAATGGATATGACTGTTGAAAGATGGAAGGGAAGAGGAAAGCCAAAGAAAAGATGGATAGAGTGTGTGAGGAATGAGATGAAAGAGCAGGGAGTGAATGATGAGATAACGGCTGATAGAGATCTGTGGAAGAAGAAAACATACTGTGCTGACCCCAAATGACTCGGAAACAGGACATGAAGATGATGTTGAATTTACTACATAATATGTTGCTATAAAAAAATCCGACGTCTCATTTTTTTTAAATAGTAATGTTAGCTTTTTTATATCTACTTATGTAATTTATTGTTTACGACATGTAAAATAAATTTATATAGAAACGAATAACATGACTGTTCAAAATAAATGTATAAAGTTTCATACCTGTTCTAGAGATATTCAGTAGCATTTATTCGTTTGTAGAATATATTAAATATGCTTATAATATAGTTCACACGTGTCGTGAAGCGAATCGCAAACAGAGCAAAACTTACACCTACACGGCGCACGGCGCGTTCTTACCTGCGAATAAAATAAAAAGAAACGTTATTGGTCGGTTCTATCTGGCAAAAAGTTTCATAATGATAGGTTCAGTGAGCGTGAAAACTTCCTCATAGAATTTAACCGATTTTTTCATAGAAATTAACCGATTTTTAGAAAAAGAACATAAATATTTTCTGTCAGCAAGTAGTAGATACTCTCAATCGATACATATTTTTTACCCAACACTATTTTTATTGAAAACCAAAATATACTATAATTGAGTCTATTCTTGTAGCAGATGTTTCGTGGGTACAGTCGTTTTTCAGTGAAATGTCTAGTCGTAGTTTTAAAACAAAATATCTCTCTAGAATTGTTTCATTCCTGATAATCATGTCGATTATCTAGGAATTTGCGACTGCGATAAAAGCATGATGTTGGGCGCTCGTCTTATGGGAGAACTCAAGTAGTAGTTGAAGTTAAACATTGAAGGAACCGAGTGTAATGACCGTGTCGAGTAACATTAACCCAACTTAAGATCAACATTACTCGTGCAGATCATGGTGTAGATTTACACAACTGTTAATGTCTGTTTACTCACTCGTATAAATGTAAAAATGGTTTTAAATGTTATTAAACTTTTGTAGTGAAAACTTCTTCCAATACTTTAACATTTTTTTACAGATAACATCTTCTTCTTCTGCGTCATATGTTACAAATAAAGGAAATAATGTTGAACATTAAGTTCATGGAGTTGTTCTTAATAATATATATTACATCAATTAAGTATTATGTATTTTGTACTAAGCTTACGCAACGTATTCTGTATTTTTATGAATATATAAAACATATAAAAATAAATATAATTGTTACTCGCAGTACTGATAGATGCGAAATTATAATCCAATATTATAATTAAATTTATTATTTCAAATTTTTTATTCGACAGTCCTTTATGATCGCTTACTTTATTGTTATATTTAGTATGTTAGTAGGGTATTTTCTAATGTTCACCTGGATTGCTACTATCCTCAAGTTGAAAATCTGGCGTCAAATACCTATAGGTGTGTTCCGGCAGTTGCACTTGAGAGCCAGTCTCTCCACTAGGCTTAATATATCCACCATTTTGGTTCACATCGTTATTTAACATCAGCTGAGATTGTAGCCATAACGCTAAACTTTACCTATAAAAAAAAAAAACAAATTCTAATAACAACGTGGAAGAAAAACATAGCATTTAATATAAAAATGTTAAGACAAAAACGGGATCCTAAGACGGTTAAAATACTGTACGTTTCTGTTACATTTATCGCTGCCCATATATTCCTATACATGAGGTAATGGCGCCGCATTCTCATTAAATTGCGGTATGCACCGTGATTCCATTGGTACGAGTGACAACACCTTATAAGTCTTATCTGTTAATGTTGACATTAATAATCTTTGTTTAATTTTAAAATAAGATTCATATCTACTTATACATTTGTTTATCAGTAATTAGTGTATTTAGATACACAATAATAATATTTAAGAATCACTTTGATAAGATTACCGGTTGAGGCGGTATCATAAGTTAATTTTTGATATTATTACTACTGCTTCTTAACAAAAAACAGAGAACTTGTGCCGAAAATAAGTTATTACTTATGATTTTCTCAAAACTAAATAACAGAGAATATATATAATAACATTATACCAAACTTCTGTTTTTAGCGTCCATGATATTTCGATTATTTCTATAGAACGTTTGCTTATAAATATAATTTTAAAGCAATTACAGATTGGAATTATAAAAATAGGAGTATATATTAAAATTTAATTTCTCAATAGAGTGTTTCTCTCAATTGTAATCAACGAAGTTAATGAAACAACAAAATAATAAGGCTAACAACTGACAAAGCAGTGTTATTTGAATATATTAGTGTTGTGGGTGTATATGTTCGTAATCTTGCCACAGCCTCCAGTCATAGGGAAAAAGAGTTTCAATTACTGTGTTTGTATAATTAACATAACTAATATTTATTTATAGTTATTACATTGCTAATGTTTACTTAGCATATACAGATATTGTGCCAAAAAAAAACCTTATACAGAACAAATAATTCAAAAAACTACAGAGTATAAACTTTTTTAATGAACTTAATCCAAAAGTAGATAAAAAAGAATCAGTGCTTAACATGTCTGTAAAATATCTAAGTGCTAACAGAACCCACGTCAAGTATGTGAATATGCGAGTTAGAACAGTTAGTCACAAACTAGCTGATTGTATCGATACAAACATTCTAAGAGAATTTGTCTAATAGATGAGATATCCAACCTTGACATATATAATTGTTAATAAATACTTTAGATAGCGAATATATAAATCACATTACCTTTAATCATTATCTAAAGAAACCAATACAGGTCATAAAATTTAAATTATTATACAGTTCCAAGTACATACAAGTTCTGTAGCGTTTAATTATGTTAAAACCTTGGTTATCAAAACTTGTTAATTAGTAATCTTATTTTATTTACATATAAAAAGATGCGATGGTGATAATATGCAAATACTTAATAAAATCCGTTTATGTTTGTTACGATGGAACTAAATCATATATATTCCGCCGTAATCAGAAATATTTCGTTTTAGATTCCCATGGGTGTGTACCGTATCTAATCTTATCCGCGTTGGTTAGTTTCTGTCGGCTTAGACTTCAAACGTTCATTCGTCTTGTGGTTACACGTCCAACAAGGTTAAGTATTAGTGAATTGCACGACTGTAAGTTAAATACATAAATACCAATAAATTGTACGGTAAATGGCTATCAATCAACATGCGATAGTGATGACAACTTTATCGATACGACTTATTTAAAAATAAGTGATGTAACGTTCGCATTATTCGTTTTGATAATGAAGAGATGTTAAATATAAATTATATGCTAATCTGAAATAGAAAAGAAAAATAATTTCTATAATGTTTAATTGCTAATTATTGTCACTTACGTCCACGATTACAAATTGTTTTATAACTAATTTACTTTTACTCTAAGCTACAGTGTAGCAAATTGATTATTCATTTAACAAACAATCGAATATTGCAAGACCTATGTAATAAGCGCAATAGAATTAAATAGAATTCTAATTAGAACATTAATAAAAATGAAATTTTAAGGAATTTATTTTAAAGATTTGAAACAAACTGTCAACAAAATGTTTTTCGATGGAATTAAAATTCGTCAATAGCAAGAGACTTAAGTTAACTGAAGAACAAAACTAAACTCTTTTGTCTTTACGTATTATTATATCAATTTGCACTATTGTTTATCAGTGAAATCATTCTTGATAGAACTATGCCGCATTGTAACAAACATTTCCTTAATGTAAAATACTCTTAGAGCATTCAATTTCAAAATTAAAACTTCAGTTTCTAACCGAACATCATACTCACTTTGTGAAGCAATTATTTTAAAACATATGCAATTTGAGAATAATATTAAACCTTTTTGAAAATACATTACTTATAATGGCTTCTTTTAATATTATGCAAAACTCCATATCATTTTATGACACAACCCATTACTTAGAATACTTAAATATTAGAAAATATATGAATTTAAGCGGTAAACAGTATTACTACCATACTTCCCATCACCAAATCTTCCAGTTCATGAACCATTTTTTATTTTCCTTTATCCCGTCTCAGCAACAATCATCACAGTCAACACAGCATACAGTTTTTGGCATATTATTGAGGTAATGATTAGTAATTATATTTGTCTTTTTAACAATAACGCATACCTAATTATATGTACAACACCGCCTAGCCCAGAAAACGTAATGATTTACACTTAGTTTATGTTATAATTAGCCTATAATATTATTGTCCTTTTCTATTGTCTTGTACTTTTTTTAATATTTATAGTTCATGTGTACTGACACGATTTACGTACAATTACTGAACTGTGAATCATTTCATTGGAATATGCACATAATTTTTATCTTTAAATTTTGTAAACCTACTCATTGTATACTTCTGTTTTGTTTTCACTTGTCGAATAAATAAATAAATAATATTACATAAGAATAATGCCACTTCTACACGCAAAATTATCTGATTTAAAATATGCGAGTCCTCTACCGTGACCAGAAAAACAACAATTCACAAGACAGACATGTTTCGAAAGACATTTAAAGGGAATTATATAAGTAGTATAAATAAATATTAAAACGCCTAACTACTACATCGGTAAATATATATATAATTTTGGTAAACGACCAATGGAAAAATATACAGTGTTAGCGAGGAAATCTATTTTACGCTGGGTAGTCGATATAAATAGAGAACTTGTTGTGAATACAGGCCTATCCAATTATGTTTTCATTACTCAGTAATAGTTTCAATTAAAAATAATACTGAAATATAAAATGGATATCATTATTTTATTATTTAACATTTGAATATAATATTAATTTGTTAGTCTTAAATTTAAATTTAATGTTCCATTTAGCTACGTTGTTGAATGCGTACTGCCGCTATTATAGTAATTTTTATACCTGACTAGAAAAAGTATAAAAATTTACGCTGGTATTTAGCGGTATGGGGGATCAGCAGTCGCCGTGATAGCTTTTTAGTGGGTGTAAAGATGCTTATCACCTAATCAGTCTCCATATGCCCCTTTTGTGACTTATCAAAATACGTTAGTAGATTTTCATCACGAGAACAAAAAAATATAGTCGCCATTATACCTGGTATGAACATGTTGCGATCCATTCAGACCTGATAGCACACTATCTCTCTTGAAACATAATATGTACATTCATATTTGTATTTATATATTAAGTACTAATTGGTGTTCAGGCAGTGATCAAAATTCAGACCAAAACCTTTATTTCAAATGTAAGGAAATTCTTGTAAAAGTGAAAATAAAACTGTATAAAATTATTTTTAGGGGTGAGTAACACAAAAGTTCATCAATAGCTACGAAATGATAAACGTCGTTTGTAAAAAACACGTTATTTGACTACTTATTAACAGATATTCATTATTATAAACATAATATGGGACAAATATTAATTACTAATGATAAAATGTTTATACTGTAAAGTTGCAGACTTATTATATGATGTATGTGCTCATTTGTGACAATATCGCTGTACTTGAAACTTTACAGTCAGTAGAATTTTATAAAAGAATAATTATTCGTTATTTAATATAGTAACAAGAGAAGCTCAATAGTAACATATATTTTAAAATAATTGCAGCTTTGGTATACATATTGTAACTGTAGATTGAAACAACATCGAAAGAAGCCAAATTAATTATAAGATTTGAAGCAATACAGACAGAACGTTATATTATTTCGTGTATCTTGTGTAATATTTATAGACTATACGTATGATAGTTAGATAACAAAAGTATTTTTTACTTCTATATACAAAAATAAATAGATATAATATGATCGATTGGTTGAATTATTTTTATCTTTCTCTTTAGTGTGTTTTATTTAGTCTTTTTATATATTCAGTAGAAGA
This sequence comes from Actias luna, assembly GCA_039707435.1. Lineage (NCBI taxonomy): Eukaryota > Metazoa > Arthropoda > Insecta > Lepidoptera > Saturniidae > Actias > Actias luna. The sequence continues at coordinate 4,641,746 of JAZHAC010000006.1, read as the reverse complement.
AAAGTTAAGTTAATACAGAACGCAGAAAAGCAAGTCTGGAAACGACTAAGCCGCCCCGATCGTGGTCGTGGCATTTACCATGGCACGTCCAGTATGATTTATGATATTATGCCTCTGATACCCCGCGCAGTCGACGCCTCCATTGTAATATTAACTAATATGCAATGTAAAGTCTTTGAAAGTATCATTTAAATAAAATATTGCTGTGGAATATGCAGTTTATTATTACAAATATCCGTAATCAATTTATTTTAGTTATTTATAAACACTTAACTGCTCTAGCATTATCTTAATTAAGCTTATAATTACTAAACTTTGCATTGCTGATGAATAGCGTAATTAATCTAAACATTCAGTTTGTTTGCTTTCTTATAAGAATAATATTAATCACGCTAAAGTAATAAGATATATATATAACTTTATTGCGTACTTTGTATGTAAATAACGAGTTCTTTATATCTACACAAGAATAATAAAAAGTCGGTCCATAAGCGCGTAATATTCGTGTCTCGAGGGTTCCTTACTATAACATATTTTGCATAAATATTATTTGTATATTTTCCGTACGTTTTCCACGCGCGCCAGCATGTTTTTAAGGAACCAGCTTTTTTATGAATGCCGGCACGATACGCAGTAAGAAATTAACAATAAATACATCTTTATTAAGTAGTCCAGATGAATTTTAAAATATGCAAAACCCCAGAGGTGTTTTTAAAACTTTTTACACCATTTAAAACTTTTAGTTCATGATAGGCGCCCTATATTTTTTATATAATCGGTTAGTATGAACAACTAACCTAACCTAAACTACAAAGTTTTATTTTTACAGTATAAACATTTTAGGAACATCCAGCTGTTTTCGAAAAAATTGAAGCTGACATAACAACCATAAGGTTTAGGTATAAGGGTTCTGTTTTTCGTCATGAGATAAGCAAGTATAAAGTGTTACGTCAGCTTCTTAGTCTGTTTTATGAGTAGCTATGTATTTGTGGCCTAATATATCTCTAGTTCATTGCAAATCGCGAGATACTCAGCTTGTGACTTAATTTGTGAACAATCTTTATTTTAATATATATATGAATAATGTTTATTATGATTATTCATAACCTATATTATATAATACATTTATTATTCGAGTATCATTTGATGAAATTTGACTGCTCTCTCCCTAAACAGCCACCCTGTTAAATCTATGAATGATGCAATCTATCAAGTATATGTCTTAATAACTCAGCGGTAAATGTCACCTAGAGTTTGGACGTTGCTCATCAATCAATAATAAACACACTGCGGCTATTAATTCTGGCATTAGACAGGTTATCGTTCTCTTGCGTAATTGACAATAATTTAAGATGTTGAAAGGCTAATTCAAAAGTAATGTAAAGTCGTTCATAATTTATACACAAACCGCCTGGCGGCTCGGCGGGGTAAATTACACTTAATAGTATCAACATATGCGTACTTTGCTTATAAATATTCAACATATCGTGTTGTTTGATACATTATGAATAAACCCTTATATTTTTTCCTTTTAATTTTCACTACAGTAAAATTTAACATCAAATACATTAAAATAATTAAACACTATTCGTGAAAGTTAGTCTATTCTTCTTATTTTAGCGCAGTAAATATGTTAGTTAGTGTCAATATTATATTTTAATTGACGGTCCTATTAATATTCTAATCATCACATGTAGGATTAACAAGAAGGTTGATCCCTTGTTAAAATTGTTTCGAAAGTGTTTGTGGTACCGAATAATATATTTTCCTAATTGCTATTAACTTCAAATATGCAGAATGATCTAACTAAACGCAAAATGCCACTGAAAGAACACAATATAGGAATAAATAATGTACGATAATGACTTAAAATAAAAACCCACTACGTGACTTATTAGTTTCGCTTAAAACTCCTACTACTTGAAAAATTACACTATTTTATAAAATACTAGCGGGCTCGGTGAGCTGACATTAACATAAACATTCCCTGTCACAAAAAATGAAATGGATGTCGACTACAGCATAGCATTTAAACGTTTATTGGAAAAATTACATGTATATTATTTATTTTACTAAAGCCGACTATAACATTCTGTTGGATTGATTAGTCATTATTCAACTGAGTTACATACTGTATACACTGTATTACGTAACCATACTAACTGTAAAACAAAGAATTTGAACTAAAATATATTAGAATGTTTTAAATTTTACAAAATATGCCTTTAGATACTAACGACTATCGTATGGGAAATAAGGCTTCTTTTTTGTATGCACTATATTTACTTTTACCATAATAACTTTTGGACAATAGATTTTTGCTCCATGTCATTTAAAAACAAAAACCTATGTGAGCAAACTTATTATAGTGATTTCTTCGAAATTCGTTTCACATACAAGAATTACTCATAAAAATTGTAGTAGATAGGTAATTGATTTCACATACGATTAAGAGACCAGGGTCGTAATTTTGAAACCAAAAAAAAATAATAGTAGGATAAAACCCATTGGCAAAGGAAGAGAATGTAACACAAATGAAAGGAAAAATAAATTACGGGCGATCTGAGGTCGGGAAGTGAAGGGTGTCGAAGCGATCTAATGTGTGGTGTGTTTCGCGCACACACGGTACTACGGGCAGCCCGACCATTCCAACCGATCACGTGGCATGCACGCACCTCGCACCGGACAAACCACGCAACTCGCTCGCCAAAGAGCAATCAACTATATCTATGATTTTTTGTATTACTGTACCATTATCAGCAAAGTATATTGTCAAAGTATCATCATTAATTTCAAAACTCATATTTTCACCTTTTTGGCGCCAACATTGGTTCTTCCAGCGGATTTTTAAAATCATCGATCCAGCTGCGACGTGGAAGTGAAATATACAAACAATACTGCAAACAAGCATGTGACGAAGACGGGACGGTAGACATTTCATACACATTCCGTTCATTCAATTAATTTGTGTCAGTGTTGTTATTATTTACAATATTCGAGTTCTAACATACACATATAACTAATTAACAATATATATTTTTTTATTGTTGTGGTTTAGCGTTATGGCCATAATCTCACCTAATATTAAGTGACGATACGACCCAAGTTGGTAGCTACGCTAAATCTGTGGCGGAATTGGCTCTCAAGTGTAACTGCCGGTACACACCTTTAGGTATTTCACAGCAGAATTTCAACTTGGGGGCTTGTAGCTAGCCAGGCGGGCATTAGAAAAACCCCTACTACTACCATGCTATGGTTTCTTCACGATGTTTACTTTCACCGAAAGCTCAACCTCATTGTAGGTGGAGTGGATTCGAGCTCACGTCGCGAAGTCGTACGTACTACCACTGAGCTATCATCGCTTGAAATATATAACTATTATTTGAAGTACTACTGACGTAGAAAGGTCGTTTAAATTTATATAATAATTACGTTGATAATTTACCGGATATTTTAGACAGTGATTCCAAAAATAGAATTACAATTACGAATATCAAAATTAGGATTATCGTTAGACAACTATGATGATGTTCAATGGGAAATCGAGTGTATTGTAGCGATCCCCGGCAATCGGTTAAAAGCGCACGATACATTTGAGGGCATGTATTATAAATCTGTTGCACTCGCGCACTCTATGTTAGGGATGAAGAGCGGTCAGCCGCTTCATCGCTCGAGCTGAGACTTAAGCAGCGTCCGACAACAAACTAAGGCCAGCGTTAGACTCCCTGTCATAAAGTTATGTAAATTTGATGGTAATTATATTTGTTTGCTTGAGTTTCGAGATACATACTTGTCGCTTATACACGATATTTCCGACTTGAGTGACATTAATAAGTGTCATTACTTACGTGCATCGTTAGTGGGCAGCACATTATTGGTAATTAAAACATTACAATGTTCATCGACTAACTATAATACCGCTTGGGAATTAATTTCCGTGAGATATAACATTGTATATGCATTATAACCAAACCACACCTGATCATCTACAAATATGTTTGACTGCAAATCTAATAAGCAAGGGCTAATATTTCGGCCATATTGGTCGTGTCGTCAATAAATTTGAATAAAAGATAGACATAAAAATATCCACTTATATTAGTGGCAAGTTAATCTAATTTTCACAATTACCTTTAAAAACAGTTAATTACAATCTCTGTCTAACATATTCTCGATAATGGTATGTTTTACTACCTGCTTTAAGTTTTTATAAAGCTCGGGTGTCCCTTGAAAAGTGTGTGCTTGAAGGGTGTCGGCTTGAAAAAAAACAGTCTTTTTTGTAAAACAAACAGTTCAAATTGTTTTAAAGAAGTGTTTTTTAGTTTAGGCCATTAATTTCAAATTAAATATACCTATATTAATTCATTTGTAGACTAGGTATTTTTAAATTCACCATAGCAAATGAAATATTTACAAAATCGATTAATTGATAAATATTTTTTTTATGTTCCGTGCGTATCTATCTCTAATCCGTAATAAACGCTTTACATTCATTGTGTATGTTCTAACTAATTTTCATTTTCAATAGCCCTTTACAACTGGAATGCAATGCATGCACCAAAAAAATGCATGCGCCAAATACTGTTTGATCATGAAGGATACTTTGCTCTTTGTTTGATTGAATAAATAACTTCTCATAAATTAATATGTTTTATTTAATTATTACGCCAAAATAATTACTTAAGTACAAAGAATTAAATAAAATAAAAAGCATACACTCAACTGGTTTCTGTCAAGCTATTTAGAGTCCTAAATATTAATTTATTTTTATTCATTTGCAATAAAAATTACTTTTAAAATTTGTTTCTTTTTTCTTAATGTTTTATACATTGTTTAAAACTAGTTTTACTCTTTGTTTTTAAACACGTGATAAAGAACACGGTTTTAGTTAAAATTGTTTTATACACTGAATTAAACACGTGTTTTAACACAACTTATTTTAATCATACCAACCCTGTTCCCAAGATTGAAACCAGCGTTTTAAATTATAAATTACACAACGTCGTACTGCTTATTAGAAATCGAGCAAGAATGAATCCGATGTGTAATCGAGGGTTCCGTACTACTACACAAATCATTTATATTATGTATTCACGTAGAAACGTGTTTTCAAGAACTTGGGGTTATTAATTTGAACCCCACCAAGATGTGATTTCTATCCATTACTCGTCGTTTAAAGGTAAAACAGCCATGAGCTGCAATATTTTTATGTCACGGAGAACGGAATTCCAAAAAAATGTTTCCATATAGTCATCTGAGAAGGTACAAGATTAATTTTAGAAAATTGTGAATTAATTAAAATACACACTCATTTTTTTTAAACATCTGTTTTATTTTATTTACATAATATTCGGTTGTCTATTATTTATTGCTTAATATTGTAGATACGAAATAGTTAATTATTGTCTCCAATTATATGGTCTTGGAATTTTTTATGATGTATTCTAGAAAATAAGCAATAAATTTGAAATCGTGTGCTGATTCTATGTTATAATGTAAGTTTATGTTTATTTCTTGAAATAGAATTTCGTGCATACCACCCAAGCATTGTATATAACTACTCAATTTATAAAGTAAATACTTCTTTAGGCGTTCAACATTTTTGCGTTCTGAATATAGGTGTTTTTATATGATATTATTGATATGATAGCTCAGTGGTAGTGTGTATGACTGCGTCAAGGGACGTGAGTTCGAATCCAACCACTTACAATGCGCTTTCGGTGAAGGAAGACCTTGTGAGGTAAACAATACCATGGTGGCAGGGCTTCTTCTAATGCCCATCTGGCTAGCTACCACACTCGAGTTGAAAATCTGCCGCCTAATACCAATACGTGTGTTCCGGCAGTTGCACTTGACTTCCGCCAAAGGTTTAGCGTGTCTACGAACTTGCGCCGTATCGTCATTTAAGATCAGGTGAGATTATGGCCATAACACTAAGCTTTAACTATAAAAAAAAAACATTTTTTGTTCGTATTGAATGATACTGAGTCTTCACGAGCACCTATGTAGTACTCGTTCGGATAAAGTCGACTAAGAGAGCGAGAGATATATAGACAACTCATGACTGCTATAATCGCTCGGCGAGCGTCACACATGAAGAGCATGCCGCATTAGGCGCATTCAGTATCGACATAATAACGCTATGAGCCTGGCCAATACGGTTAATTTAAAACGTTATATTTATTGTGATGTGTTCTAAAGCACTCACCGTTTTCTTATCAACTAACCTGATGAAATTAAATTAGTTTACATCACAATTTTATTATGACACTTTAATTTCATAAATATGTGAGCTCATTTTTTTATTTTAAAGATTACGATATATATTCTAGTAACTCTCTATGACCTTATTCGTATTAAATATTAGAACATAGCATTTAATAAGAACTAAGCTATTTATATACAGAACGAATTTTTATAATCGTATCTGTAGGTGCAGTGATGATTACGTTCAAAAAACATACGAAGTATATTTCTAAACACGTTATGTATAATGTTTTCTATTTTGTGAAATAAAGGCTGCGTTTTTTTTATTTGTCTTAAAAAAGTTATGTAATAATCATCAAAATCGTTATTCCCAAAATAAATTGGATTAACGTAATCTAGACTTGAAATAGGTGAATAGGACTTGAAAACCTAGTTACATAGTTTTATATGAAATATTATTTGTCGATGAAACACTTATTGCATATCACAGTTCATTTATAGAAATGTATTAGTGTAATATGTGTATATTTATTACTGAATATACACCTATAAACTATAAGAAGTAAGACAGGAAAGGAATATATTATAATAGTTGGTACAACTAACGAGATATTTAAATTTACAATATACCAAAACGACACTAAGGCTGTCTTCATTTATATGTAAAACATTTTACGACCCATAATTGCATAACGTTTAAATGTAATAAAAAAAAACTAAACGATACTTTATATGCTAATCGTAGAAGTTATTTGAATATTTTTTGTAGACACACCAGATTAGTAATTAATAAATATTGTATTCATCGTTTTAATAACATTGAAAGGTATAATTAAATGGTATCAGGTTAAATTTCGGTCTCGAATTAACACTTTAATATTTGACGGGTAAACCGGTAGTGGCCGGATGCCGGTTCATAAATCAGATAACATTACCGAGTTCCGTCAAACGACAGATGAATTATGTCTGTAGCTAAAAAAAACTCGGTTGTATAAAAAGAAATGAATACATTTAAAAATTATGTTAATTTGTTCGCACGCGCGTCTATCTAACCTTAGCTATTTAATTTTCGTAAATAGTCGGGGCCATAATTTTTGAATACTGGAATGCCCTTTGGTCGTGACTTCGTTCGCGTAGAACTACAAATTATTTAATAATTTTAGCCCGTTTTTGTAACTCTTTTCAACACAGCTTTGTTCCTATTGACAATAGCGTGATGTTAAATAGCATAAAGCCTTCCTAAATGATTGCTTTATCAAATACATAAAGAAATTTAGAAATCCAAATTGTAGTTCCTAAGATTAGCGCGTTCAAACAAACAAACAAACTTTTCCGCTTAGTAATATTTTTTGTAATATTAATCTATATAAAAAACGTAAAAACATAATATTTTAACGTCAAATATGAATAATATTATTCCGAATGTTAAAATATTCGTTTACAACAAATATACATAAAATCCCTTTATGAGGTTGTTATAAAAACACGAAAATATACATTGACCCTATTTCCCGTGACCTTTCAGTAAAAAAGAGCACAAATGACAACTAAAAAGGGTTTTTATTTTGCAAATATACGCAAAAATGAAACGATAATATTACTTACATTCGGTTCTTCTCTCTGATCGCACAGAAATTTAGTTTTTGTTACCATTTCTTATTTGTTGCCAATGAAGAAAACATTTTTATGAACAAAATAAGTAAGTTGTTTATTTACTTTGAACGACGTGTATTTTTTATTATTGGAATAATATAAAGAAAAATATAAGGTACTCTCAAATCAAGAGAATATTTATGCTTTTTTAAGAAAATCTTAAAAATTGTTCCATTCACACCTATTTCTTTTTTTAACTTTTACAGACAGTTTTAACCTAATTTCCACAACCTCACCTGATGTTAAGTGACGATGTGGTCTAATATAATGGACAAGCTAAGCCTAGTGGAGGGGCTGCCTCTCAAACGCAACTGCCAGAGCACACCTATAGGTATTTGGTTGCAGATTTTCAACTTGAGCGTGGTAGTTAACAAGGCAAGCATTAGGAAAAGCCTGACCACCATGCTATGTTTTGATCACGATGTTATCCTGTACCAAAAGCTAAAGCTCATTGTAAGTGGATTCGAAGTCATGTCCCTTAGCGCGGCATCCGTACATACTACCAACTGAGTTATCATAGCTTCCAAACACTGCTTGCACTCCACAACAGAGTTTTAAAAAAGCTTAAATTAACATTCGTATAGAAAAAAACAACAAGTTCGGAACCACAAGCAGAAGCTAGCGTGATAAATTCGCGTGATATGAAGTAATTGTGATAGGTTCCGTCACATTTGTAATTTATGTATGCGGGACTATAAATTCACAACATTGTACGTAAGAGGTCGTCGCAAATAATAATTATATATGTTGATATGATTATATTTACGAGACATTAGTGTTCATGATAATTGTACACCGCGCGTATATCATTCACAATGTTATGTTAAAATTGATAGCATTATCTAAAAGTATAAACTTACTAGCGTTTACCTGCCGCTCTGATCGCGTTAACATTGATTTTGTCAACCAATTCTGTTTTGTCGATCGATAAAGAACTATTTTTTTTTATCTAATGCTATTACATTATTTATTTCAGTATGTTGGTCAATACAGATATATATGAACGTACCCAAAATTCAAAATTATAAGAAATTATTCCCTAAAGAATGAAGAGAATCGAATGATGCAATAAAAAGGTTCATACAGAGTTTATCTTTCTCTTTACTCCCCTTTCTATGTTTTTCGCGAGAAAAATTTGATTCTCACCGTCTCCGGGTTCCTATCTATCTCTATAACAAAATCATTATAATCGATTCAGCGGTTTAGGTGTGAAAGCTTAACAAACTCACTATGGCATTTATAATATTATAACTATGGTAGTAAAGATGTTAATAGGGTATTTCAAAATGCACGCCTTGCTTGACAGCACAGTTAAATTGACAATACATGTTTGTGCCTTACGATACCTGCGTTTGAGAAACATTTTATCCACTAGACATACAATTTTGGATCACATCGTGATCCAACATTAGACTAGATTGTAGTTAAAGGCAAAACCCAAAAACAAATTTACAAAAATTGTTTGTTTAGACAGACCACTTTAATAGCTTTACCGGAAAAATGAGGTTGTGCGTTAGACGTAAAGCGAGCTTAATTAATGTAAGAATCAATTTACAATGTATAATTAAAAAATAATAATTCCATAAAAACCCTCGACAATTTTTCATATTCCTCTCACACATTCGACAGATAATAAAAAATAAAAAAGAACAGAATTAACATTATAAAAGAATTCTCACAGCGGAGCTATACATAAATGTTGAGTTAAAATTTTATTTACGCATCGATCCGTATAGAGGTCGGTTAATTAGTTATCGATAATGTTAGACCGGGATTCCGATATCCACGTATAACATGTTTTTTTTTTGCATAGCTCGACCGACACCGACACGCGATGTGACGTGCCAATGGGCAGTCGTCCGAGACTGTCCGAGTCGCATCGCATGCGTTATTCAAGCGATAACAATTATCAACCGGCTAATCCGGATAATATTACAAGCACGTTAAGGAGATAATATGTACCAGTGTTTGTGTCCTCGGACGCGGCCGAATGCTGTTTCAACGCGAACATTTACGATGTACAATAATAATTGTAGTGACTACTGACGGATGCTAAGTTTTGTAATAGTTTTAACAATGGCATTGTATTTTTGCCATACGAAAATCTATTACTCAACAATGCTATAAAAACATAAAATGGCAGTTTGTGTGGTAATCTTTTACCTATAGCTAAATAAAAAAAAAAAATCTTTCTTTTTGCTATAAGTAATATTTTTTCATCTGTTGTAATTGAAGTAACTACAAGTACGACGATTGCAATACAAAATAAATTGAAAATTGTATTTCATGAATTCATGTTTAATTATTTAAATAGTACGAAATATTATTCTCTTAACTAAGTTATTAAAATAAGCAATTTTCAACTTTAATTAACTTATAAGTTAAATATTTCAATTTGAGCAAGCTAAAATATAACTACAAAACTAATCGTCCATAAACTTACATTCTTAAATATAAAAATTGTTTAATCTATTACTATTAAGCTCTAAAGAATTTATTAAAAGCTCTAAAGAATGAAATATACAACAATGTTAAAAACGTACGGTTGTTAAGAAAAGAAATTCATATGATAAAAGTCGATACAATTGACGAAACCAATTTACTTTTTAGTCTGAATCGATTTCGAAGTTTTCAGTGATTGCCTAAACCGTAGCAGTGTGCTATTCATTCGGTATTTTTATTAAAGGAGCCGTCTCATTAAAGACGTGCCAGCCGTTCGTGTCAAGTCTTGTGACAATAATTAACTTTGTACAGAGACCACGATGAAATTTTTAAATCGGGCTTTATTTTGCTGTATATAAATGTTAAAATTGAATGAAAATTACTCGAACGTCGTGCGAAAGCTCGAGTGTTGAATTTTTATAAACTCGTCGCGCGTTACGAAAGCTCGAAGAATTATTCGGAACCAAGCAGCTGTGTATTGTATTGTGTACGGCTGTTAACATAAATTAATATTATCATATCAGTGTTTACGCTCACTTAATATACTTTAAAGTTCTACATTGTTCATTTATGACGTCTAGACTAGACGGTCTGTATGTTCTAAGTTAAATAAATCAGATCTTATCTATGCACTCAATCAAGTGCGCATCAAGAATGGTACTTAGACCCAATAAAAATAACAGATTTTCGGGTTTCTTTATGAGCAAGGTAAAGTGCTGACAGCATACAGTCACCACAGTAAAATCCAAAAACATTGTTGTCCATTTTCACTTTGTAACGCAATTATTATAAATATATTTATTTAATTAATTGTTTATCGTATATTTGTCCAGAAATGCCCAATTATTTGATTGCATTATATATTTGTTTTTGTTGTTAATGTGTTACTGCTTAGTCTTAATGTTATTACGGTTAATGTACCAAGCTTTTGACGCACCGCAAATGGCCCTGGGTTTCAGCTGAAAATCAGCACTGAGTGTTTCGGACACCTCAGCATATGCTGAGCTGGACGCCCTATGCTAATAACAAGACATGCAGTTAGATGACGTACAATTATTATTTATGTATGTATTTTTTTATTTTTTGTTATTGTTATTGATAGTTTATTTTGTTGCAGGCTTACCTTTTATTAGGATTAAATTCTTTCTTTCTTTCAAGGTACTTACAACTCTTCAGTATATATCTGTGAGTTCGAGTCCCCCACAGGACAATGGATAATTGTTTCGAATTTGGTTGTTACTTTGTGCTCGTTGGTTTTGGTTATAACGTCTTTAACACTGCACATTGGCGAAACTGCCTACATAGGAAGATGGTATAACAAAAACAAATCTAAATATACATTGGCCGTTCCCGGAAGGCGAGAAACCAAAACAGAGCTTATCTTCATGTGTATAGTAGACACTACCCAGTCAGATATATACATATACCAACTTGATCACTAGATAGTATAAAATATATATATACACCGACAATTTACGACGTAAAAATTTACTAAATGTTACAAGTGTATGGCGACAGCGATCCAGTCAAGCACAACTATCGAGTTCTTCTCCTTCTTCTTAGCCCTTATCCCACGTAGGTAGAGTCGGCACAACATATGTTCTTCTTCCAATCAACTCTATCAGCCGTCATCTGAGTATTTACTCTTTTTATACACAAATCATTTCTCACACAGTCCATCCATATCTCTTATCTGTTATTCCATATCTCTTACATTCATTCATCTTCATGCTTAACATTCTTCTAGTTATATGCATTCAGCCCTTCTCATAACGTGCCCATACCACGCTATCCTATTACTCCGCAATTTCTCTCTTACTGATGCTATTTTCATGCTTCCTCGAATATATTCATTCCTAATCTTATCCATTCTAGTCATTCCACACATCCATCGTAGCATTCGCATCTCTGCTACGTGTAATTTTTTTACATCTGTCTCTTTCGTTGCCCAACATTCAGATCCATACAAAACTACAGGCAATACAATAGTTTTTAAACTTTATCCTTGAGTTTCACAGACATTCATGGATCACAGGTAATGGCCGTCACCTGTCGCCATTTCATCTACCCTACTTTTATCCTATTATTATTATTTACAACTATCGAGTTCTATCGGTCCATAATATTGTTTTTATTATGATGGCATTTGCCTATGTAAATTATATCACCAATGTAACGTGTGAAAAACTATATAAACAAAATTAACAAACACAAAGCAACAACCAAGCTCAGAACAATTATTTGTGGATCGCACACATAATTGTTCTATGCGGAAATCAAATCCACAACACTTCAGCCCGGTGTTTTCAGCGAGGCAACTTCTTTAACCTTTAGACCAACAATCCAACCATCTTCTTTATAATTTGTTCGACGACAAACGTTCAAAAAGCTTCAATCTAAAACCCTTCCTAGACGCCTTTAAACTTACTCAGACAATACAATAATTGAATAGTAACGTTATTAAAGTAGTGAATTTAATTAATATAATAAATTTCATACATTTAAATGTAAGCGTTATTTAAGACAGATATATTAATAAAAACACTTTCACCGTTTTTATAAAAACAAAAGGCCACATCACAATCGCCAGATGCTAACAAAGGACCACCTGCGTTTAATTGAATGCTGTAAATCGGTAGCATTGTCTCGGAAGAACAAGCATTATATATAACGTATTGTCGTATAATGTAAAAGAGATATTATTAAAGAGATGGTCGAATGCGAAATCGAGTCGGTATAAATAATAAATCAGCGTCGAGCCCATGAATCAAATAAAACGGACCACAAAAAGTAAGAACCAGTAATGAAAGAAAACGGACTTATGCTTATATATTTACACAAAATTTAGATTTCATCTTAAATATAATTTTTCCTATACAGTCGCCCTTTGTAATATTATGAATGCGAAATTGAGTTTGTTTGTTTGATACAGTTTCACCCGTAATTGGCTGAATTGATTGTGATGAATTTTGGTATAGAGATAGATGAGCCTAGAAGATGGTGATAGGCTATCTTTTCTCTCACAAATCTACTTGAAAGTGGGGTTAAGAGAGGAATAAACTTTGGATGAAACTTTTTAATGCGTCACCCGATTCGACAAATGGGGCGAGTGCTAGGGCACTCAGGCCCGAGGCAGCGAGCACAAGGGTGCCAGAATGGCCGAACCATGGCTTAGGTTGCTGCATTTTTAACGTGAGAAAGATAAAAGATTTATATTAAAATGTAATATAATTAAATCAATATTAGTCATGTATAAAATTTTTTTAAAGAAAATTTCGTTTGTTTAAATAATGACAACCATTAAATTGACCAGAAGCAGTCACGTTACAGGCGAATAAAAAAAGCGCTCTACGTTTTGTAAATGAACAAAAAATTTACATCAATAATTGAATTGTTAAAAAAATTCAAATCAGACAGCACTTTTTGCGTTAGTAAATTTATTTAAACATTTCGACTGTTCATAACACGATCTGTACGGTCTCTCACTGTTGAACTTTTTATATATAACTCTATGATTATAACAACATGATTATAGTGTGAATATAACAGTGAAAATCATAAGCATGCGCCGGAAATTTATGTAGCGGTTATTATGACATTATTTATATTCATTCTTTCAAAGGTATGCCGATTAACAAACTTGTATGACAACGATACGAGAGATGTAACATATAAATAAGCAATTAAACCAATTTGTACGGCCGTGCAGCGGGCCTGTTTTATTTCAAGCATTTATCAGATAGCCCGTCACATTTCACGATGCACGTTCGTATATACAAAAATAAACTGCGAACTTTATTTTTTCCCTCGCAGACCGACACGCGTGGTAGCTACGGCTAACGAACGGTATAACATCGACTCGTAAATACGACTAATGAGTTATGAGAATGCGTTTTAACTCAGGAAAAATGACAATTTATTATACAAGTAGTATGATATTATTATATGTATACTTGGAATAAACGAAAAATTTCAAAATAAAAATGTGTCTCTGTTTTGCATTAAGTATAATATGTTCTACAATTACATAGAAGAACCATAACGGAATAGTAGTATCCGTGACCTGGTAATAACACCTAGGTTGGTAATCTTACATATAACAGCAGTATCCTGAGGACCCTGGATTCTGATAATAAGAGGGAATTAGGGTCGCCATAATGTCGTCTTTTTCACTGCGACAAGTAAAAAAAATAATTGGAATATAACAGCTAAGTAATAGTAAAAATCAGAATACTGATAACCTAAAGAATAATATAAGAAAAATAATTACATTACATTTTAAAATTACTCCAATTTACTTTATATTAATATAAAATTATCAGACATTTTTCAAACATTAAAATTAAAATACACTTTCTAACAGCAGTGGCAGATAAAGAAATATGCCGCCTATAATCTAAATGGAATCGCCGCTTATGATGCAATTCTTACAAAATTAAAAATTGATACTTATTGATGAAATAATTCTGCCTTCGAAAATTGGCCACCACAGACTTGTTATAGTCTGCCTGGAAACCCGTCACTGGTTAACAGATTGTTTGACTCATCAATCTAATTACATGTTATCCATATTTATGATATTTTTATATTCTGTGTGATCTGATAACCTTTACTGACAAAGTTGCTTTCGATAGATAATAAAATAACACAAAACAGACTTCATCGTCTTTTTACCAAGTCGTTAATTACAAAAACAAAAAACTAAAACTAAACAGAGTCGTTATAAAGAAATCCTTTGTTATTAACCGCTAGCTGTCACCCGACCGCTACGCTGCTGGTTGTAATTAAACTTTCGTAATTAAGTTTAGTAATAACGGGTAGAAAATTATGAAGACACATAATTCAACGATATTCGATGCCAGATTTCATTAGAATTCACCCAGCCATTCGAGATTCAATGAAAGACAATCACTTGTCATTCATCTTTCTATTAACATTCAGACACTATGGCTAAATTTTTGGCACTCAATATAACTTGCTTAAATTGACATTTAGCGCTTTCAATTTTACTGTTAAGTTCAATAAACAGAATTAATTATTGATTAGTTACATTAAAGTGAAATATCTGTATCTATACATATCTATATTAAGACTAGCTGACCTGACAGACCTTCTGCCTTTTCGATTGGTCAATCACATCGACTATAGTGTCATCTATCGCGTTATGAGGTCGAGGCAAAAAGTATCCTATCTCTCAAGTTGGATCAAACCGCAAGCAGTGTGCAAAATTAGATAAAATCTATTCAACAATAGAAACAACGTGACACAATTTTTTTATACATAATGATTATATAGCGAAAAATTTGTATGTTTGAACGCGCTAGTCTTAGGAACTACCGGTGGGATTTCGAAAATTCCTTTTGTATTATTAGGAATTATTAGGAAAACTTTAGGTTTTTTAACATCACGCTACTATCAATAGGAGCAAAGCGGTATTAAAAAAGAGTTACATAAAGTGGCACAAATTATTAAATAAAATTTTAATTCCATTCGCGGGCACAGTTAGTTGGTAATGAACTAATTTCCAGAACTAATTATCCGCGACTCGCTTGCGGTAATGTAGATTTCGCCAATCTATAAATTATTTTTTATCCGCCGGGAACTTATTTTTGACTAAATGGTATCCTATATCGTTTTTTATACCCCTAACAACATGTATGCAAAATTATATGATAGTTGGTTGAATGTTGAATATATATATATATATATATATATACAGAGATGGGCGTAATCGATTAGTATGGTAATAAGATTATTAATTTGATTGAAAGTAATCATGATTAAAGTAATCCGTAATCAAGATTATATGATTATTTGTATTCAATATTATAGCAGTAGTTGAGGCCGCTATAAAATAAAAGCCCGTAGGTATTAAAGCACGAATATATTAATTACATGAAGTAAAACGAGCTTTAGGAAAGTATAAAATAATAAGTAACCATTTTTTGTATCTTTATGATTGCAAAACTCTATAAGTAGTCGATTGATGGAATAAATTTTTTAAAGTTATTGCTTTTTTACCAAAACGTTATTTTATAACTATGAGTATTATTTGATTATTAAATGAAATGTTTGAAAAGAGAGTGATATTGAAATCCAATTTAATTTATTTATTTTTATTTTTATGTAACATATGTATGTGTTTTATTTTACCACTTTTTCTGGCACGTTCGGGTAAAAATAGGAACTGAATACTCATCAATCACTGTCTAACCTAAACCTTAGATAAATTAAAAACTCTATAACTTAAAATATTTTGTATTATCCCTGGTTTTTAACGCAATGTGGTTTCTACTGTACATTACATTTTTCATTTGTACAAAATGACCTATTTACAGTGTAATAAATCCAGTTTTTCAACGATAATTACATTGTATATACGTTTAAATGTCTTACATTGTTTTGTAAAGAACTAATTAACGTGAAATATTTGAGTGATGCACAAATAAACGACTTCAGAAATGCCAACGACGTATAAAGTATTTTATAGTAACGGTTTTTTGTACAGCAGCTGGTAATCGTCCTCAGTTGGTCACTACTTTCTTTAATACATTGCTCGAGTATATATACCTCCTTTTCCCAAAATGCATCTAGTCATTATAGGACAGGTACCGTCCAGTCATTCCACCTTGAGGCAAAGTCAGTACAATTCTTTAGTCTAGAAACTTAGTTCACATTCTTAATCCGCGTTGTAGCTGAGTAGATTTTCTGCTTAGAATAGGATGCTTTTTAGGATTAGTCAGGACCGCGGTTTCTTTTTCGCGTCTCCAAACAGCCCAAACCGAGGATCGGCCACTTCATAGCTCTTGTGCTCCTCGGGCTGAGTGTCTTAGTACTCGCCCCCAAAGCTCGTTGAAAGTCTACACTACACTACTTACTACACACACTACTACTACACGGCCTCTTTATTCTAAAATAATAACTAGATCTTGTCTGTCCGTTGCCGTTGGCGTTAAAACGGTAATGACAAGGTATTTATGCCCTATTCCAAAATGCTAAATTATGCACAATCCGTTTAGTGCTTTTAGCATAATGGATAATTTGATGGATGATAACAAAGACACTTACGGATTGATCAATTCTTCACCGTCACCCGATAGTGTATTTCAAGCGATGATAGCTCAGTGGGTAGTGTTTACGGACGCCGCGTCAAGGCACGGGAGTTCAAATCCACCTATAATGAGCTTGAGCTTTCGGTGAAAGAAAACATCGTGATATAACCATAGCATGGTGGTAGTGCTTTTTCTGTCTGCCTGGCTAGCTACCACTCTTAAGTTGAAAACCTGTCACCAACTACATATAAATGTGTTCCGGCAGTTGCACTTGAGAGCCAGTCTCTCCACTAAAAACTATAAAATAATTAGCTGTAAAAAAGTATTGCCAGTCGAAATTAATATGTACAAGAATTCAGAAAAATTCGTTTGCACATTCGAATTTGCCGCATATACATATACCGCTATTCTAATCGACCAGACCATAACGACGTTTACATACACATACAAAGTATATGTAACTATAGTATTATAATTACATTAATACTTATTGATTGCTTGTTAGTTTTTCATAACAATAATTCAAACATTGAATGCGGAAAATATTACATAAAATTTATTCAGATAAAGTAAAGAAATCTTCCTTTACAAGTGTGTACAGAATCCGTGTGAGTTTCCACCTCACAGCGCGCTTGTCAACAGAATCTCGCGTGTTTGGCGAAGTGATACTCTTACGCCTGTATATATATATATATATATATGTTAGCTTTCAGATCTCTTCGATCAACACTGGACCGTTCCAAATAGACATTTAACGTTGCGCAGGTGGACATTACATCTTAATACTTTTGATGCAAACATACTCAACAAGGTTACGAATTTGTAATTTAGAAAATTAACTGAGCTATATTTATCTTCTCGTATTTTTTTACTGTTAATTATGCAAAAATGTTTTGTATATATTTTGGTTCATTTTCAACAGTTTACAAAATATACGAGTCGAGGCGACTTTATTGATTCCCAATCGCGAAATAAAACCGTGACCTAAATATTAATAATTCAATTTAACTTTAAATCGCGTTGAAAAATATAAACTTATGACACGTGTAGCTTATCTGAGTTAATTAACTATACAAATACTATATGACAACTAAAATAACATTGTATCAATTGACACGTAATTCAACTGAGTAAATTGATACACTCAAATATTTGCCCACGCCTCTCTATATATTATGTTCGAGATATGTTACACTGGTAGGCAACGAATAAAAACGTCTTAACTTAAGAGGTAACTTAAGATAAAATTACGCTTTTACTTTTACTGACTGAATTTACTTGAGATTTCTTTAGAATTATTTAGATGATACATTTTAATTTGAAACGCAAAATAATACCTGTGACAGAACACAAAATAACTATTATTAAATACTGTGTTTATAATTCTAAAGGGAATAAAATTATACTGGCATATACAGTGAATATGGACCAGGCTTTAGTTGGTAACCCTATTTGTGTCGAGATATAGCCGGGGCTTTGCGGCCTGCCGAATTAATGAGTCGAGAATCTGTGCTCGCTAATACAGGGGAACAGAGCACAGCCGAAAGTGGCGGTTGTGAATACACGCACACAGGAACAAAACATATAATCGATATGGAGGGGAGGCACGGACCCTCTGCCTATCCAGGGGATGAATTTAAATTATTCACAGCGGGTATAACTGCGTGCCGTCTTTAACAAACAAATTACATATGCACACCTAATAATGTGATACACGATCCAGGCTTCTGGGCCACCGGAGATTTCAATTATAAGTCGATGGTTAAACGACACATGATTCAGGTTTCTAATTATTTCCTTTTCAATGTTACGATTTAATAATTAATTTAATAAGCAATAATATCTTAATTACACATGTTAAAATAAAATGAAGTATTGAATAGTTTTAAGCATAATAAATATGATAAAATATTAAGGCTATAATCTAGCGTAAAATCTCTCATGAACATAAGCGTTTTATAGTTAATTAATTTGATGCTTCGAAATCGCCATTCAGAGAGGAATATGGCAAAGTTCAAGGGTGAAACAATTTTTTATACAAATGATAGCAAAGCATAACTTTCAACTTTAATTTGAACCTTGATTTGCTTTGATTTGAACTATTCGTAATACTATTACGTATATATTGTCGTAATCTCTTCGTGATGGATATCAGTTGGTTTTTACTGAACCTTATTTATAGTACCTATCTGTTTGACTATTTCGTTGGCATTACATTACAAGTAGATGTAGAAAATAAAAGAGTACGAGGTAAAAATAGACACCAAACACCGATTAAGCGATAAACAAACACTTGGAAATTTCACTCATTCGCTCCCTAAACACTAACACAAAGTAAGAAAAGTAGGGACCGTACAAAATGTCAAAAGAGATTGAATATCGATTGTGAAGTCGACAGCCATCTCGGCGGAGAGGAGCGTCTGCGAGCGGGGACCGGGACACTTCCGACCACCCGTTACAATTTATGTTATTGGCACCCGAGCTGGCCGGCGGTGATACGGGACCCTCACATGTAATTGTTAGTTGGATACCGCAGGATATTGGGGAATTAAACGAGAACGGTGATTGATTAACCGGCGTTGCGATAACGATTACGGATATAGCGGTGCGATATGAAAAATTTTAGGAAAAGGGTCGTTAAATTACGTTATTAAAGATAACTAGCTATTGCGTTATTAAAGAAACTAACTTGAAAGAATATCTGAATGTGATAACCGATACTTAATCGAACTAAAAATGTAACTACAAATCTAAATAAAAATAACCGTGATCCACATATGCGCACCACAGTTTACAGATTAAGACGAAAGATCAACAAATTTATTTTAATCTGACCCAACAGTATTCTCTCATTTCCGGCGGCAAAAACTCGCTCTTTACGACATATGGGCGTGAAAAAAACCAGAGTTATTATCTTAAGTCGAACCCAGCAGAACCCATTAGTAAACAACACGAGCACAAAAGAGGGCAAAATAGCGGCTTATAAAAAATGTAACAAAAAATCAGCTTTTGATCCTGAGCTCCCCTATATTATGTTTGTAAGGTTTTATTAGTCGACAAACAAGTCTCCAGATACGGTTTGATCTCAAGTTTTACGACTCAAGCTTTATTTGATTCCTTCTTCTCTTACATTGTAAGTATTTAATTTAAGATCAGATATACACTTAGCCACAAACACACATGATATCTGCTTACAAACTAAAACGTTTTACAGATTGATTCTGAATTTGAGTTCAAAATAAACTTTTTACTTCGATAACGTATCCGCCACAAAAACAGAAGTTTCGGTATATATATCCCGTGCGGCGAGTCTTGGGACAAATCTGTACGTCGTTTACCCACTGCAAAAACTTTCCATTCGAACAAAGAAGCGGCCAGGTATACGCCAGCTGCAGATTACTGCCGCGACCATACGAACGATCCGACTGGATCCAGCATCGAGTCGACTGAACGTGAAACCTCTCGACCGACAACCCAACACGGTCATATAACTAACTTAAATGGGTTTATGACAACTAAGACGGGGGAATTTATTAGAGAGCGAACACAACGAAATGTGTTATTTGGGCGACGACAGATTGAGTTTAGCGTTAATTGAAGTAATAATAACAGCAGAGGCAGTAAGTTCAATATAGAAATCGTCAACGAAATAACAATCAGTACACGACAAATAATATTCAGTTAGTCGAAATTGCGGAACCGTTAAATAAGTAACAGTAAACCTAAACGTCGCAATGAAGCAAAGCTAGAGAAACGTGACTCATAATAATTTACAGATCGTCGCAATTAACGTCGAATCAATTTGCACTGCCAGCACAAAATTATTTATTATCATTTCAATTGTTCATGACATAATAAACGAGAACTTAACAAACCGCAGCGGCATATAATGCGAAGCGGAAATAATAATGGCATTTGTTAAGAGTCGAACGGGTCTGTCGGCGCCGCGGGCTCTGCCCGGCCTCACATCCTAATTACGCCAATAATAATTACACGGTAGCCGCCGCAGCTGGTTGGCTAGTTGCCTCCTTGCGCCTTCTGCCGTCTTCATCAATAATATTATGTAGATATGTATTACGAATAATTACCGCAATGATAGCATCACTTCTTTCTAAGTTTAATATATCTTTGCTTGTATATCTTAATGAGTGTATATATTTACCCAACGGTTCACATTAAGTCTTCGATATTGTTCTTCAAGCTATATAAGCTTAAAAGATCGTATTTCTTAGTGTAGTTATCGTTACACAATTTAAATTATTATCGTGAGCCGTCCATTCGTCGAGTAATTATTGCAATTCGTTCCAACCCTGCGAACGAATTAGAGCCGGTCTCGAGAGCCGATTTATTTTATCGCATCAATCAATTATTTTGAGTGTAGATTAAAATTTTAATTCTCAGCATGAACGACAAGTCGTGTTGAGTTTTTTTAAGCAATAAAGCTTTTTGAAGTGAATAATGATACGCCCGAAGCAAGTAACTCGATACGTGCGTTCCGGTGTATAAATAAAGTCGTTGATGTGAAAAATTCAACAGAATTTATATCATTTGGTTCGGCTTTGTGCCGCGTCTCATTGAACATTGTACGGAAAATTATTTAATTTTGGTTTTGATAGGCGCTCCAATTCATATTAATATATTTAAAATTAAAAAAAAAATCTTTTCATCATTTCCTTCGTTCGGTATATTTGATTATTAATCTATTTTTTATTACACATATATTTCCTTTGATAGGTAAAAAGACGAAATTTTAGATAACAACTTAATTACAACCACTTACCTATATAATTCATAAAGATTATAGTATAACTATATCACACGTTCTTATTGAATTATTGCAATATGGTATATTACCTATACCGCTATTTTTAATCATTTTACGTAATAGACCCATCATTTGGCATGTTCCATAATAAAAATATACTATGCTACAATTACATTCATTATTATCAGACAATCTCAAACGAGTCTAACATTTCAAATAGAAGAGCTAAACAGAAAATGGTTTTAGAAATCTCGGTAATTGCGGGACAGCCACAACGTATTTATTCAATGTAACCGACGAGGTTGGCAGCCAGTTAGCAGTTAGTTTAGTGAGAACACTGATCAGCAGGCAATCAACATGTAAATTTATTCGAAGCGATCTGTATAATCGAGCGGTGCCGTGCTATTAACCTCATTGTGTTGACGTGTGCCACTACCTACATGCTAAACATCATGTTACCCTGGTAGCTTTAACAGAAACCTTATCACTTTCGTGTATGTGGTTGTTAAAAAAATCATAAAAGAAAATAATTATTTTTATACACCGTTTACATAATTTTTTTCAACACGAATTAATATTTTATTAAAACATATTTGATCTATATATATATCTTTTTAAATCTAATTTATATTAAAAAAAATCCAACATTTAACGTCTTTTAAACACAATATATTCTTTTTTTTTTTGTAATCTATAAATAAAGTTATTTCGTAGAACAATATTAAAATTGGTATGGAAAAATAACATCTTGTTTTTTTTTATTTAACTTGAAAATTTAATTATACCTCAATGAAATTGTAAACCAAGTTAACGAATGTGTAAAATATTTTATGTAAATATAAGCTTCTTTGTAGAAAGCTTAGAAATAACAAAGGTTTATGAAAACTTTAAATGCTTCAGTTTTGTTTTAAAATCAAATCATACTATATGATAATTAGGATACTATTCCACACAGACAAATTAATATTTTTACAGACGATGTTTACACAGATTAATGACATGATTAATCTATGTTTTAAAAATGTGTTTCTACAATAATATTAACATTTATAATAGATAATAAGCAATAAAAAGGATTTCTAATTATATCCTTACAATTAAATTAAAACTCTCTTTTATATTAACAGACAAAGTAAGCTATTTCGAATAAGTATATCATATGAAAATAAAAACCTAAGTCGTTTTTTCGTATTGTAAACCATAAAATAATTTTCGAATAGTAAAGATAAAAATTGAATTTTGTCGAAAGAGGATCATAAAAATCAGAAGTATCATGGACACCGCGACGAATTGAAAAGACATTTTATTGGCGAGGGGATCACCCCTATCAAAAACTAGGTCGTAATAATAGTGTATTATGTGACAGTTTAAGTACCAGGGCAACAGACAATAGTCACAGTTGTATAGACACAATTACAATGAAAGCAAATATAGGGGAATTTGTACAGAGCCCCAAACGCTTTCATTAAAAATAAATGATTTAACAGCGTCTTTAAAATTATTATTATTATACACAACTATATGGATTATTATTACATTATATGTTATCTATTTATTCTTTATTGTATAAATTTTATATAAAATAATTTTACAAATTCAGCAAAACATGAGCCTTGAGAAATCTTTATACTGTAATTAATATCAGGGACTTTAACTCCTTAGTGTTTAGTACTATATGAATGTATTTCATTAAAGAGATGCATTTCGACGGAATAAACTTATCCTGGTATTTTATCTATTTTTACTTTACGCGCGAGGGTTGTTTCAGTTCAAACAATCCTACAACTCCAATATCGTTGAAATTTAAAGTTTGTAACGGGGTAACAAACAAATCGTATATTGCTACTGCGAAAGTGAAATCTCTAAAGAGATATTTCTACGTCTTTAATTATCACTTGCAAAGTTTACCAGTTACGAGGTACGACGTTAAATTGATTCGGCAAGCGCTTTAGACATTTTTAAGACCCTCCGACAGTGATTAATGAAGGGAATTTCGGAGACTGCCGATTCGTCCGCCCCTTAAGGGAACAAGAAAACCAAAGGGAGACGAACCCTACCCTTAAACACACTCAATACAATCGCGCTGTAATTTTTGTCGTAAAATATTGCGGCTGCAATTATTGCGCAGCTGCCGTCTCTTGGATTAAATCTAATGAAACTAAACAGTTATTCAGAGTGGTAGACATCGTGACGAACAGCCATGATTCATCAGAAATATGCATTTAATGACTCCTTCCAAAAGCTATTCCATACGAACTGTGTACAACACATTAATAAGGGTAAAAATATTCCTATTTACTTTCGTAAATAATCTTGAAAAATTCTTTGATCTGATTTACTCATTACTTTATTAATAAAATGTTGCTGAAATAAATATTACTTCTTTGGTCTTCTTGTATACCATAAACCATGTCCGTCTTTGCATTTAAACCCAATGATTTGTAATCGGCATATATTTTTAGTTAGTATTAATACACGCTATATACTTTTACAAAAATATCTGACCTGATAAAGTTAAAACTATATAAGATCGACATATATGAGTATACCTTATTCATAAAATACGATACTCTTTAAACAAACGAAGTTGAAACAGCCAGACGACGATAGATTTACAATTGAGAAATCTCTATAATGTATCAATTAGGCTAGAGTAAAATGAAGTAAAACCTTGGGGATTATTGGATAATAATAAAGATAATAAAAGGGTAGATATTATAAAGGAAAATACAGGATCTATTGGCTTAACTCCCGAGCGTAGTTAAGAAAAATATATGACAGAGAACTATAGGCAGCTTCTTTCTAAAATATAATAATAAATAGAAAATATTAAACTCTTAAAAAGTGATATCATAACTATTTATTTATACAATTTGACATTTTATTATGATTCATTGTTATTTTTCATGTTATCTAGATTTATTTTCAACAAGTACTAAAGCTATCAAAAAATTCCTAAATGTAGCGTCTCAAACACATCAAGCTCGTAGAGCAGTAATCTCAGAAATGTAAAATATTTAGATTAAAAACATGCAATCAAAATATTATAGTCGATAATATACCAACATCTGTGACTTATTATTTTATACTATCGCAGTAAAATGATGATAATCACAAATAACGGCAACTGCGGGTAATAAAGATTTCATTGACAGTTGCCGATGTCATACCGAGTTATTCAAATGTATCACGCTTTGCCTAAAGAACCCAATACTGTACAAGGGACGGAACACGTTGGATGCGAATACCAAGGTATGGCAAATGTTAACTTTTACAAGCTTGATTATTTATGCGGTGATAGTCACTAAGGTAGAAATGTAGTTTTATAGACGTGGTTCTATGTAGAATGGAAATAATGGGATAAATAATAACTCTTAAAAAATATAACCATAACAAAAACAATAATACATACTTTACAATGGAGGCCACGCCTTTTCGCTTCTTCATACAGTGTGCTTAAGTGCAAAATAATACTAAAATATGTATGAATTAAGAAATAACTGTAGACAACAGAATAAAGAGTTCCGTTCCGATATTTATAATTCCGTAATATATGTAATAACTATAGGGCAGATGTAATATCTCGGACGCAATCAATCGTTTATTTACATAATTAGACAATATAGAGAACATAGTCTTATGTCCGTGCGTTAAAACTGAAATTATCTAAAGATATGATGGAATTTAGCGATTTATTGCTTGAAGATTGCCAGTTAAATCTGTATTAAGTTGAATCATTATGAGATACATTTCTGTAAATAGAAGAACGTAAAGCCGTGTTTGGTGTATTGTTTAATTAACGAGACCGGATAATATAAACGCAAAGGTAATGAAATATTGAAATTCCAATATTAACTGGTTTTCGACTTTTAATTCCCAAGGAGTAATAGTCAATCATAAGACTTTGTTTTGCCATCAGAATAAAGTATATAATAAAAAAATAAATAAAAAATGTCCAATAAACTACAATTAAAATGTAATAAAATGTTTAATTTATTGGTAACAGATTGCTGGTGTGTACTCACCCGGCGAAGTATTTCTCGCAACCCAGAATCACATCTAATAGCCAATTCAAGTCTCGATATATTATTGCACGCGGATAATTTGGCTCTTGCGATTCCGAGTAGACGATACACAACCTTGTTTGCCGCAGAGGCCACAATCGCATTAATTTGTGGAGTGCAGTGGGTATTGTAACGGGAGTGAGAATCGAGGAGGGCTCGGGAGGCACCGGGGTGATTTAATGAACCGATGTGGTGGGCGACAGGCGCGGATTACACCCCACGACCGGTTGCACTTAATCAGGCTCGCAAACAGCCCTAAGCTTCGACAATTAAATACAGTGTTCCGAAACAATCGGATACACGCACGATAAGAGCAATCTAACGATTAGCGTGCGATTATCTTTATCACCACCGATTCTGTTATTGATAATATATTAATATCGGGGAGTCATTTGAGCGAGCTCCAGTTCGCCACTTGCTAGTACACATATATGAAAACACAAGGTTCCATTGTTTTCTTATACAATTGATAAGAATAAATAATATTTACTAAAGAAACGTGTTTTATTTAATCACAATATTATAACGTGTAAAGTATGAGTAGGATCTAAAAAAACAGTGGTAAAATGTATGAACATACCTTTGCTTCAGTTTTCTGCTTCTTGGCTGGTGGTGGCTGCGAATTGTGCATGTCTTGCCTTGAGTCGTCCGGTTCGGGTTTATTCGAGGGTGGAGGAGCATGCAGTAGATGCGGCGCGGGTGCTGCCGGTTGAGACACGACGGAGGGGGCCGCGGCAGCCGGTACCGAGGGTGGCGGCGCGGACGCGAGCGGTTTGCCTTCCATGCGCGGGGAAGGCGGCGGTCGCGGGTCCTGCTTGGGCGGCGCGGGTGCCTGCGCAGGCGGTGTCGCGGTTGGTGGCAACGCGACGGGCGGACCGGGCGCGTTCGGCGGCGGCGGTACACGCGCGACACCGTTGACGTCGTGCGGCGGATGTGGGTGGTGGTGCTTGTCGCGTGCCTTGTCGCGTCGGTGTCCGCCGGAGCCGCGCTTGGCGGCGGGCGGCACGGCGGAACCAGAAGGCGGCTTCGGCTCGCCGTTCGTCTCGTTCGACTTGACGATCTCGTGTTTGGCCTCGGAGCTCTTGGTGCCGGGCTTGGTGCGCTTGATTTTCATCTTGAGCGCGGTGCGCTGCGCGTCCGGTTCGGAGCGCGCCGCCATGCCGCCCGCCTCGTCGGTCTTCTCTATGTCGGCATCGAGGTCTATGATGAGGTCGCCGATGCCGATGTCCCACTCGTTGTCATCGTATTCGAAATTGGCGGGGTGCTGGTGGGGCGCGGGGCGAGCTCCGCCGGGCGGCGCGCCCTCCCTCATTGGCGCCGCCATGCGCGCCGCTCAGCACCGCCCGCCCCCCGCTCCACCGCACGCGCACACACCATTGTAGACCTGGAACAACATCATATATCATAAGAGATTCTTTTAAATAACAATCTTAGGAATCAGATGCAATAGGTTTTTATCTGAATTTGGATAAAATATTAACTAACAAGGGTATTTAAGATTTATAGACGTGTTTTGAATTAAAAAAAAGCTATAAAACATAATTTAAATAATAACAGAGCCCCTTGAGATCTTGAGCTATAAAAATTAATACACCACACTAAAACCACTTAAATGAACATGTCTATTTAAAATTATGTATACCTATATAGAAATTTCATATCGTACGAAGTTATAACCGATTCAAAGGGGCAATAATCGTAAAATAGTCATAAAACGGCAAAGATAAGCTCGGTTACTCTCACAGAACGTAACATAAACCGGCTTTGGGTGCGTTCACGTTCCTCGTGTTTAACCTATGCGCGTATTTATTACGATTTACTGCAGTCGACGCAAGATTAATATGACAACAGAGATAACAATTGCTTATAGAGATTAAGCGCTGGGATGTTTAATATGAGTCGAATGATAAACTGGTCTTCATAAATGTCTAAATCTCCTCTATTGCCATACGTTTGTTTGCATAATGAAACCTTTTCCCATTGTCGAAAAAAAATATAATTATTCTTTCAATTCATAGGAATTCACTAAAGACCAACTGTATTCTAAGGAAATTTGGACGATCCTCACCGAGTATCAAATCCGCGACCCACATCAGTTTAAAATAAATATTCAATAATGTCATTAAAATGAACTAAAGGTGTACGAGAAGTAATAGATAGTAAGAGATCTAAATATCGACTAAATTATCGCCGCCATATTCTATCTGTTACCGCTATAAGTAGCTGAAGGTATCATTACTCTAAACTTTTTAATTTAAACTAAAATCCCTCGATGCTACTTTAATGGTAAATTTATGGAGTTTTTTTTAAAGGGAGGAAAACAATGCTCTCGTTTCGTGCCAACGTGCCATTTCGAAATCCATTACCGCGTTATCTATAGAACTGGAACTGTTTTATTTCACCGCAGCGCACGGTTCGCCACGCTGCCACACCGCCGCGCCGCCGCGCCGTTCTCAGTTGCGTCTCCACGAAGCTCGTGTAAAACTAACATGACATAACAATCAGATAACATAATCGTAAAACAACTAACGTAAAAGTTACAATCGGCACGTTTGTTCGACAGAATACCTACTCCATGGGCGTTCGTTTATCATTTCATTATAATAACAAACCCTCTAGAGATATTTTTCTTTTAATGAATAACCGTATGATATATGGTCCCATTTAACATGATTTTATCAGTAATCTGCGTGATACAGCCTATTTACAACGTGTGCACAAGTTAAGTGTATTATAAATAAAATTACGAAAACACATTTTAAGTTGACACAAAAACTTGAACGCTTTATTTTAAGAAATGAGATTTATATAATCAGAAATAATATTTAAAAGAAAAGGAATTCTATTTTGTATATATTGAGATTGTTAAGAGTTATGCAGTTAGTGGATACATTTTAATGAAGTAATAAATATACCGCTTACATACAAAAGAAATCATAGAAAATGCCGTACCAGAACTATGTTTACTTTAGTTTTTTAACCACAAATCTATGTTTATACGATGTCGTATTAAATAAATCCGTCATCAATGATATAATGTTGATTAGGAATAATGTAAATGTTACGTTTGTAGATGAAGAAGTGAATTGTATTTGTTCTACGACATTTATTTTATATTCAAAGTTTAGCATTGTGGCCATAATCTCACCTGATCTTAAATAACGATACGGCCCAAGTTGGTAGACACGCTAAACCTGTGGAGGAACTGGCTCTCAAGTGCAGCTGCCGGAACACACTCATTGGTATTTGGCGGCAGATTTTCAACTTGAGGGTGGTTGCTAGCCAGGCGGGCATTAGAAAAAGCCCTACCACCATGCTATGGTTTCCTCACGATGGTTTCCTTCACCGAAAGCTCAAGCTCATTGTAGATGATCGGATTCGAACTCACGTCCCTTGACGTACACACTACCACTGAGCTATCATCGCTTCGAATCAGTAGATAATTGAATGTTCTAACTATATATGGTAATAAGATTTAACATTTAGTTTGTTGTTTAAAATGTATGGTGATTGATATTAATATTCTAAGAGCCTCCTTATAGGTCGGCGTCACATTATATTATAATATATGGTAAGTAAAAAATAAAATGGAATTGAATGTAGAATAATATATTTACTCCGTATAGAATAATAATTATTACGTATTCTTCATATTACCGCTTTATTTATTCGACATATACGGGCAACAATTCCCCACATACAGACTAAAGTATTATTAATTAAATTTATTGCATACCATCACGTGAACACGCGGTTATTCTAAAATGATTCACATAAGTAAGTCACGGCCACTACATTTTCTTCCCACTCATGTTTTCCTGGTAAACTTTGTTGATATTATTTCATTCAGTTTAAATACTTTAAAGTTTAAACATAAAGTCTGATAAAATGGAACCCTAAATTATTTACTTTTTACGCGACACCTCGTATCATTTATTTTCTCACTGATACTACTACTGCTATATTTTTTACAAAGACACAGTACACAGTACACATATTTTTATTGATTAGTTAGTTATTCTTGTAAATTATTTAAAGTACAATAATTATGATATGCAAACCCACTACAGGCACTTACATTATACAATACAGAATAATTATAATCAAGTACCATACATACATCATACAACAATAATAGTAATATTAATAATCCACAATATAATAAAAAATAAAGTGCGAATTGTAAGTATCATGGTAATAATATATCATTTTGAATGAAGAATATTAATAATAAAAAAGTAGTGATTATAAATGTTAATTTGTAATATACTTTTTAGTTTTCTATATCTATAATGGAATCTTTTCACATGTTTTTCTATATAGTGTTTTATTATATAGTTCTAGCGTTATGGCCACAATCTCACCTGATATTAAATAAGGATGTCGCCCTAGATCGTGGACACGCTAAGTTTAGTGGAGGGTCTGGCTCTCAAGTGCAACACACCTATAGGTATTTAGCGGCCGATTTACAGTTTGAGGGTAGTAGCTACCACCTACCAACAATGCTATGGTTTCATCACGATATTTTTCTTCACCGAAAGCTTTTATGTTCATTGCAGGTGGATCCCGAACTCCGAAGTGGCGCGGCTATAGACGTGGCGTCCGTACTACACACTACCAAATGAGCTGTCATCGCTTCACACATATTGTATGTACATACAATGTTACGTAAAATGATAATAATGATTTGAACTGGGACAAAATAAACAAGAGGAAGTATAGTTTGTTGATTTGTCAGACGAAAGATGAACAAAAAGATCTCTAGGCTTTTTTTTTTTCAAACTGACTAACGCTGCTAGTGTGGGATCTTGGTACCTTGACCAAGCTCGGTGCCGAAAAGAGAAGGTACGTAGGTAACATAAGAAATATCACGGAGGTGCTAAAGTGATCGAACTACGCTTCAGGCGCATTTTTGCAATTTATCCAAATTAAAACAAACTATGTATATTAAAGATATTCTCATATGTTTTTAATGATTTATCGGCATTTTCTTTACCTAATTTATTATATGGATGTGCAGGTGTGAAGTGCAGTGTGATATAGTGCTATACAATTGTCGAATCATGTGCGGCCTTGTTTCGAACTCTGCTTGGTTTGTGCTTGGAAATTAAGTTTGTTGTCGAGAATGACACCGAGATTTATCTAAATAGGTCAGGTAATTTCCTTTATCAAATAATTTAAGGGGTTCTTTCTAATTCAACGACTGGTTTGGTACGGTAAATGAAAATATCGCTATTTTTATCGAGGTTGATTCCTATATGTCATTTACTTAACTATTCGCACTTTAGAATTAGTGATGGCAGCTGCTATGGCAGAACCTTGTAGGACCCCAAATTGTTTAAAATGTGGCTGTGAAAATGACCTCTTAATTTATTTTTAAGGATCGTGACAACCAAAAATCTTTGTCTTATAAGTTTTACAACTTGTTTTATTCAAGCAGTATACTTAATTTTATTAAAGTCACTTCAACTGGGAAACTATTCATCCATATTTTTTATTATATTGTATATTCATTAATGAGATAATAAACAAACAATTACGGCATCGGCTAAACCTTAAACACTAGGATAATACCACAAAAGAAGATTATTTATTTGTAATAGGTATGTAAATTGAAATGAGATTGTTTGAGACGGTTTTGACATCCTTTATACAAAAAACCGTTTATTATACATGACCATGACAAGTATATACTGAATGATCAATATGTTTTTATTTGTATATCTAAATAACTGGTTAATGAGAAATTATCTATAAAGTCTGCAAAATATCTACATAATTTACATTCCATTTTGACAGCAAAATGAGTGTAATTGTCAATTTATATTTTTACATGATAGTTATATTATTTATATCACGTAAAAGTAAAAAACAACCTTCCTTTGATATATACGAATATAAGTGGTTCCATTATCCAATTTCCCGTGATAAGGCAAGCGAGCGGGCTGATCCCGAGGGTGTACCTTTTTCGAAATAGCCGATGTTTTCATCCGAAACTTCTAAGTGGTGTGGAAAACTTCTATACGGCAGTCCTACAACGTATAGCGGACAGTTTATAGCGTCGTCAACGATGTCGAGTTTACTACGCCCTTTTGATAACTCCTCGTAACTTTTTTATGACGTGTGTGCTTATGCGTGCCTGGTACAATGTTATGGTTTTATATGAAATACATATACTTTTACTATGAAGTTAAAATTAATTAAAAAGTAAACACTAAGAAGTATATTATTTAGACATTTATAAAACCTTTTTATTAAAAAAAAAAAGAAAAAAAAAACTATGATGCGGATTCCACTTGTACTATTACAATATTTTGTACGTCTGACCTATACTTTATGATACTGTGACCATAACATAACCGTAACCATAACCATTGTGATATCATAAAAACTCTGCTACTACAGGAACAACAGAATACATCGAGAAAACAAAGACGGTTATACAATTAATTTCAAGTTATCAATGTTACATCGACCTGTAAGCAGTATTGACAGCTTAATGTTACTGACTGCTTCCAAAAACTGACAAACTAAGCTAGTTACTGAGATAAGTTTATATGTAAGACGTGTTGATTTTGCACTCCGTTTGTATACTGAATTAACATGGCAGATGTTCGAACGGAGGCATAATAAGCGTGCTACTTTAGAAAGCGGTATTTTACGCCAGTAAACACAATATTACACCGAAAACACCAAACTTTTATTGCTATTTATAGTAAATTAGAAAAATAGTCGTGAATTATTTATCATTTTGAGTTAAATGGTAAATATTAATTTTAGGTATGGTGGTCTAGATAAGAAGGTAAGTAAATCTGTCTTCTATTTGCCTGTGGTGATTTTAGTTCTATTTCGTTGTCAATTTACAAAATGTTACCGAAGCAAGAGGGGGAGATAAGTTGCGAGTTCCATTATACAGCGGCTATATGTTTGTCAATAGAGCGGTTGATTGGGAGCTCTTCGACGTCCTGGAAGCCTGGTAGCTCGGTAAATGCCAACTGTACAGAATCAGAGTACTTTCTTTTACAACATAAACAAACGTTTTTTATAGACATTTATTTACCAATATACAAAATAATATAATAATTCAAGTAATAAATAATATTAAATTTAATTCTGCTTCAAACAAATTTAGTTCTGTATAAATTAATTTACTAAAATATAGCTGACATATACAAACTTCGTAATCTATTCTTCGTAAATATTACAATTTATGTAATCTGTTGTATTCTGTTCATGTTCACTCATAATAAAAGTTCCTAACTGTGTAAGTTGTGCCCTAATGTAATAGGGTATGGGATTTAAATGATATATAGAATTAAGTTGTTTTTGTATTTAATCTCATATCTGTATCAGGGCCTTGTAAAATAAAATAAAAATAAAAATAAAATATATATTATGACCACATCAAGAAAGTTCTTTTTATTTTTCTTACTTTTTACGAATACCTACACTGATTAGTTATCGATAATATACCACTAGTGATTGCAATCAAAGCTAGGTATGTGTTTTTTTTTGCATTAAAAATATTTCTAACTTCAAAACTTTGGTAACGTTTTATGTATTTACATATATATACAATTCACATCAGACAATAAACAAAAGATTACAAAAGGCCCTGACCAATATTGTTTTTAAATATTAATATAAGAAATAGTCTTAAATTTAATTTAGAAGACATTTTAAAAACTAATAATTTTACTTAAATGATTGATACGCAAATTGCGAAAACTTTGTTCGTACATTGATACTGCAGACATCAAATTTATACTCTAATAAGTTAAGCATTCATTCGTTTTACATAGCATACAGTACATTTGAAGCGATGATAGCTCAGTGGTAGGTAGGGGGTAGAAACGCCGCGTCATAAGAAGTGAGTTCGAATCCAACCACCTACAATGAGCTTGAGCTTTCGGTGAAGGAGAACATCGTGCGGAAACCATAGCATGGTGGTAAGGTTTTTTCTAATGCCCGTCCGGCTAGCGACAACTTGAAAGTCTTGAAACTTGAAAACGACAACAAAAGTTGAAAATCTGCCGCCAAATCGTACTAGGTATGTTCTGGCAGATGAACGTAGGAGCCAGTCCCTCCTATAAAGGCCGGCAACGCACCTGCGATTTCTCTGGTGTTTTAAATTTCGGTGTTGGTTGAATGTCCAATTGTCCATAGGCGGCGGTGATCACTTACCATCAGTTGACATGTTTGCTCGTTTGCCCTCAATTCCATAAAAAAAGAAATAAAATGAAGTACCATTGTATACAATGTAATATCTATATAATATTATCTCTATGTAATATTGTTTTAGTATTAGAATCCAATTTCTAGTAATTCTGTACACTCAACATTGATAGCTCTTAGACTAACAGTGATTTACCGACTCGGAGCGGCGCGGCGCGCTACTTGGCGCGTTGCCCGAGCATCGAACCCGGACCAGAGGTGCACTTTACCACGAGAAAAATTGCTTGCTGCAAAGGAAATACATTCGCCAATTTCTCGACATTAGTTTATTTGAATTTGAAAATATCGAGCATGTAAATGTTATAAGGAATAATCGGATGTATATATCAACAGTTTCAAATAAATTTCTCTCAGTATATTATTTCAGAGCAAGTTCTGTACGGATCTGGATGTAATGTAATATCCCCAGAGTTACTTCGAGCCTTTTGAATTATTGCGATGTGCGATACGTATCCGCTTAAAAGATAAATATCAAGTGTTTATAACTCATTAGGTTTTAATATATTTTTAATGACATGTTATTTGAGAATATTTACATTAACCTGAAACTTCGATAATAAATATAAAGTTTCATTTTTAACTGTAAGTTATACTTATAATTATAAAAAGAGTATATGTATTATGGCTATTTCTACTCAGTGTGTAAACTTTATGACTTATTTACTGCATTATTACTTATGTAAATGGATCTATTTATCGTCTACACAACCGTGTCTTCGTAAATATGTTAATAACTAACCGATTTCTTAACAGATCAAAATCAAATTAATACTAATTAATATAATACAACAAATTAGATTAGATCTTGCCGTGTTGATTCTTTCATGTATTGCTATTAAAACATATGAAACCAATACCGTATCGATAAAAATATGAATAATCCATTACGCAATTGTTATTTTAAATGGTAATAATGATTAAGGAAAATCGTTAAATGTGAATATTTTTCAAAGAAAATCAAAAAATCTTTATTTATTTTAGGCTTCTATTGAGGCACGTATTTAACACTGCCACCGGTTTGAAAAACGATCCCAACCATCGATAAAACCGACAAGAAACTCGTATGGGTTTATCTTTTTTTCTATAGAAAATCATAAGTACAAGAACTATTATAATTTAGCACACGTACAAAGATAGAGATTTTTCAGGCATCAGTGTCATTCACATAAGCATCCAAATTATAAAAGACTTGACCAGTAAAACATTTATAATTCTAGAGTTTATGGTCCATGTAATCAATAATATGTTTCTGAATCTTATTATAAAATCCAGCTTACTACCTAAAAAAAACTTTTAGCAGATTTCTCTTTGATTAGAGAAATCTAAATGGCGAAATACTCCAGTCCAGGAAAGATCGTAATAATAATCTTATAAATTTTAGAGTAGCTTTTCCAGGTGTGCTAAGGGTAGGAGAGTTCAATGTTAGAGTCTAGTAACGCTTTCGGTGTTACAAATATCCATAGGTTAGGTAAAATTATTGCCCATCTTAGTTGTAAGATGATGATGATGATAAAATATCTAAAAATTAATGTCCTATTATTCTTCAATACTTAATGAGCTAAAGATGTCGGTTTAATATGCACGTATACTTTGACATACATCTGAACGACACTACCTTCTACAACTAACGAGACATATAAGAAGGGATGCTTGTATATATGAAATAAAATTAACCTTTATCATTCTTCGACCAATCGTCGTGAAAACATTAAAATGTAAATTTGTTCATTTTTTATAGATCTTTGTACGTAGGAATAAAATAGCTGAGCGAGCAAGTCATTGCTCGGTGTGCTATAAGAAAAACATACATTTAGGTAAACTCGGAGACTAAAACAGTATCAATACAATACAAACTCACACCTAAATACTAATTCACTTCACAATCTACACAATAGGTGGAATACGACTATCAATGATCTTTTAAGAATGCAAGGTCATGAAGATTATGATTATCCCTAACGCTTGAACGTTTGTTCAAAGTACTTATTACAAAATTTGAAAGCAAAAATTAAATTAATATATTAGGAACAAAATACTCAGCTCGTCGCAATATTCCATTAATAATTCAAAATGATGAAAGCATTATTGACATTGAATGCCCGACATACACAACTCTGATTCTCTAAGCGAATTAAACACCGAAATAATACATAATTCAGTAATCTATTCTCTTTCCTCTTTCAATTGATTAGTTTCTCTATTAATTATGATAGTTTAATCAACATGCGTAATTAATCATAATAATAAATACTAATGTTCCTAGAATCAGCTTTATAAAAAAACTTTCAAGTGATTTGATGATATTTGCTACTAAATTTTGTTGAAAAAAGTTGTCGCTACGTTATAAAGATCGAGTTATTCTTAGTACATTAATGCAGTTTTTTAAAATATATTTTATACAAAATGTACATAAAGCAGAATACAAACACAGAGATCATTTGAACCAACTTCAAATACATAACTAAACTATAACACATTAAAAACCATAACGTACTGACTATTATTTAAAGTTTATACAATTAAATAACATATCTGTTTGAAAAAAGGTAAATTCATAGTGCAAGGTAAAACACATTGACACAACAATGTAAAGATAACTTGCGAAATAATTACCACATTCGCTATACATTTGTTTAAACAATAATCATATTCTATTCTTATTGTTTGTAACGTAAGTTATATATTTTATGTATGTATTGTGTTAGCAAATCGTGTTGTGTAACCTTTTGTTTTAATTTGAAATAACAAGAGCGAGAACGCACAATAGCACTTACAAATTAAATTTAACTCATTTCCATTACACTCTGCTCAGTTAGAGTATCTCTCAGTTTCAATATAGCATATATCTTACTGAACTAAATATTTCAATTTATATTTCTAAACATACGATTTCGAAATGCTTTTATAAAGATTTTTCCATTCATTGGTATTTAAGAACTGTATAAAATTTCATCGTTGCGGTTGACCGCTCACTGTCATCTGATCTAGTCCACCGGCATTGTAATTGGTATAAAAATAGCCGAATTAAATTTATAGTTTTTTTATATTAAAAACCGGTAAGCATATGTGAATTTATTTAACTACAAGTCTATGATGGAGTAGACTTATCAAAACAAATGAGACCATAAAAAATACACGAATAAAGGGCAAATTACAGAAACCAGTAAGCACAGTGCAATACATCAAACTACGGCCACTGATAGATGAACAGTCCTTCAGTGATTGTCACTGTCATGCCAGCCTGGAATCCACTTGCTAGCTAGATATACTTTGGACAATCCCAAAACAAGACTAACTAAATGAAGTCACTGTGACGACATTACCACTATAAGCATGTTTCTTAAAATGTAATCTAATATATATCATCTCGCTTAATTTTTGTATATATATTAAAAAGAACTAAAATTTTATTTGTTCACTTTGCCAGTTTTCTTAAAAATATTTTTTGAAGTTTGACTGATAGTTCCTAAGCTTAGCGTGTTCTAACAAACGGACACATCAATAATTTTTCGCTTTATAATATTAAATATAATCTATATTTATCGCGACAGGCCTAAGCGGGCCACTGTGGCTAGCACTACATCTGATTTAAGATGGTCACCGCTTCAGTCAGACACAAATGAAGTGCACTGTATTTTATTAAATTATTAAGCTTATGCAAATTTAATATATTTCAAACTTGACATTCTGTCTATTCTGTGCCACTTTAGATAAAAACAACAACCGAGTTCATGATTCACTTCTGTTCAGAGAAGATTACTGTGATTCCACAGGAAATCATTAAAAAACTTGTTTCGGCAACCAGGCTCCCCCAAATATAGAGAAATCCCCTAATAGATTTCCCTGTGCCCTCACCTTCTCTATACCTAATCATTTAATTCAAAAACATTTACATTTATCACTTTAAAGCCTTACATGTGTGTGATATGCTTATTTTTGGTTGAGGATAATAAGTAGCGAAGACAATGCTATTCATGAATAATGTATTGACTTCTCTGGGTACGCTCTCCATGATACTGTCACGTCACACTGGACGCTTTGTATCCGCTTGCGAGTTCAAATAATCATATATTGATCAAATATTTATGGCTTTGTATTTTAGAAATATCGAACAATACGAAACAAAATCATTGTTAATTATAATTTACATTAATTATATTTTATCAGTTAAAATATGAGTGCAATTTGAAGCGATGATAGCTGAGTTGGTAGTGTGTTACGAACGTGAGTTATCCACCTGCAATGTGATTCAACTTTCGGTGAAGGAAAACATGGTGATGAAACCATAGCATGCTGGAAGGGCTATTTCCAACGGTGTGTTCTGCGGTTGAACTTGAGAGGCAGTCCCCCCACTAGGCTTAGCGTGTCCACCGTCTTGGGTTACATCATCACTTAACATCGAGTGAGATTGTAGCCATAACGCCAAAACCTGTAAAATATTTA
This sequence comes from Actias luna, assembly GCA_039707435.1. Taxonomy (NCBI): domain Eukaryota; kingdom Metazoa; phylum Arthropoda; class Insecta; order Lepidoptera; family Saturniidae; genus Actias; species Actias luna. The sequence goes on along the minus strand of JAZHAC010000006.1, from coordinate 4,602,885 downwards.
AAAAAACTGTATAAGGTCAAGCTCTGTCTGGTGCAAAATTTTCTAAACATTCTATTAAAGACCATAACGAACGTACGTACCTATAATCACTAATAACCATTTGTGGATCACACATATAGTTCTTTCTTGCATTTGAATCCAAACCACTCGGGGTAGCAACAACGATACGGGCGATATCTTAAAACACTACGCCATTTTGCACAAGAATCATAAAGTACAACGCCACAGTATAAACATATTCTTCAAAAACCTATTAATGAATGAACTACTTAGCTTGATAACTTTACTATGAATATTAATAGTATATAAAACCATGAATCACGCTGTTGACGGCGCAATTACGTAAATAAAAAATATACCATAAATACATTATGGTTTCGATTCATATTTCCTATGAAACCTGTAATTAAATTTTATTGCATTATAATAATAATGATTTCTTAGGTTTACGCGAATATTATTCATTGAAATAGAACTAATTTAAACGGATTTTAGTGTGGTTATTTATTAAATTTTGATCCCGACGTTTCGAAAGCTTTTCAGCCTTCGTGGTCACGGGGCGGACTGAGGTGTAGGTTGTCCAGAAAAGATCATGAAATGAGAAAAAAAAATATTTAAAAATTAAATTTAAGGTAGACACAGTAACATAATCTTTTCTGGACAACCTACACCTCAGTCCGCCCCGTGACCACGAAGGCTGAAAAGCTTTCTAGACGTCGGGATCAAAATTTAATAAATAACCACAATAAAATCCATTTAAATTAGTTTTATTTAAATTATAATAATAATTACGATATTATACATGGAAATTTATTTAACATGTAATGATTTCTATTGACTCAATTTCCGTAAATAAAAAGTCACAAGACAACTTATTATCGATGAGATATCTGACGTTGAATATCTTCAGTTATATATATGGCATATACATAGGGCAAATGTTCGATTTATTTTCTAGTACATATATATATCATTCCGAATTCATAAAATAATAAATTACTTTTATTCGTAATAAAACAATGAAATTATAAGTTTACTCGAATTATTATCTATCCGTCCTAGTAGATATTATCTAAAGTACTCTTGGCAAACGACTCCGCACAAATTGGATATCTGTTACCAAACAACTATAGATGTGTTTCAGCTTCTCCACTTAAGATTTAGTTCCCCACGACGTTTACGTCGTGTATTACTATTTTATTCCAAACACAAAACTATAAAATAAGAATTAAGCAATTAATCTAATCCTTTAGAAAAAACAAAATTGTTTCTTAAAAGCCTAAAGGAGTGAGTCATTACAAACTAATTCCTACTTATACTGTTATGCTTCTAATCTACCAATATATTAGTTGATATTGATAAAATATGTAGAAAAAAAGAAACTAGCTATAATTATAATAAAGACTATTTGTAATGGTTCGCTAATGGACACCATCAAACTATATTAGTCAATTTTATTATTATTATATATTTTATAGTTTATAGGTTAAGGCTATATATCTCACCTGCTGTTACGTGGCTATGTGGTCCAAGACGGTAGTGCCGTAAGTCTAGTGGTGTAGTCTAACAGACACTAATAGCTCTTATTATATGTAGTACTACTACAGTAAAGTAGATAAGTACCCAGCTCAAAACCACAAGGACCACAGAAAAATACTCTGGGATGTCCAATTGCAGGCTCTCGGCAGCATTCGACAATGACATATGTTGAAACAAAGAATTACTGTAAACTGTGCATTGCCGTGTGCACGGTGTTTGCAATCCAGTCTGGTTCAGATGTCTACCACCATACTTAAATAACTGAGTATTCACTGTCCGATCACAGGAAGCGTAACTCTAGATGTGCACCTGTCATTGTCACAACGTATGATATTAGATACAGAGTTAGCCACGAAAGGACTAATCTATGATCATTCTATGAAGATAAAACCGCGACAATTAAAAGGATATCAATCTGAAATTGAAGTATACTAAAATAATGTAATACCGCGTAGCCTTGTGTACATAGCTCGATGATCATATGAATAATCATCATAGTAATGAGCAAGCGTTATATTAGCGTTATTAAGCATCTAAATACTAACACCTATTGAAAACTATATAACTTTAACGAAGAAAATACAATTTTCTTCTATCGCTATCTATCTATATGACGCTATGTGTATAAGAAAAAAAATATTATTGAGATAAAACACCTCCGCAACAGCGCTAGTATCAATAAGGTATTATTTTCATTACTAAGGAGACGACTGACTAAAGTGAATTGATTTCTAGGGGTCGAACCCCGAGTTCTTGTGAGTAGGATAATAGTAAGTAAGCAAAATGTTACATTAATAACTATGATATGAATAAATATGTTATTCATTTCAACTGCATATTTAATGTTAAACTGTATCATAAAATTAATCTTTCCAACTTTCATAACACGAAAAAATTAGGATGCATTCATTACTCAGATTGCATTTAAAGTTGTATAATATGTAGATGTAATGTGTAGATTTTAAAATAAACTGTAATTTTTAAGTTTTATTAACATTACTTTATACATTTCTTAAATAGAAAACCTCATTTGAGGATATTAATTTAATTGTTCTACCAATTTGCATGTCGTGGTTGCCTTAAGAGGTTTAGTGTATATTTTTTGAGAATTACCTTAATTATAATTTGTAAGTTTTGTAATAAACTGACCACAGACGGTCCTAAATAAATAAATAACCATTTATATTGCATTTAGTTTTAGTAAAACTAGTTATCGTCTTTTACATCACATTATTATTTCTGGAATAATGTATATAAAAATTTCAAAATAGAGATTCAGAATAGACTGCAAAAACTTTATCTTATATGATCGTAAATAGTTAATTAGGGCAACAAAAGGAAATAAAATACTAAACTCGACGATGTAAACTTTTTAAATTAACAATATTTTAGCAATTCACGTGAATAAGACTACGAATATAGCTAGTTTGGGTATAAAGTAAATAGTAAACGAATGAAACAAGCATGCCGAAATTACGTTATGTCAACGTACCGCATTTCTAATTATAGTATGACGAACGGACGGACGCCACAATAAATAATTGCTTTACCGTTTGAAACTGCCCACATAATGGTCAATTCAGTGTACGCTCCATTGTCATTTTCAGGTGTTCACTAATGTAAATATACCCAGTGTGCAAGCACGATTGGCATATTATTGCGAAAATAATATAAAATATATTTCAACCTGTGTAAACGAATAATACAAATGAAACCTTTTCATTATTTTTCTATTGTATGTTAAATTTGTATACGACATTTTAGCCACAATTACATATCTTTAGTTATGTATGTTAATAAAAAACGATATTAAGTTTAAGCGGTAACGTTACTATAGAGCGGTCAGTTGGATTTCGAAAATTATTTTATGATTTAGTACTCAGTACGGAAGATTTTAGGCTAACATCAAGCTATTACCATTTACCAATAAAAGCAAAGCGGTATTGAAAAAAGTTCCAAAAGCAGGCAAAAATAATTCAATAATTTTTAGTTCCAAGCGAACGAAGTCGCGGGTATAGCTAGTATGTAATAAAAATTCTGGCCTTTATCCAAATGCCTATGATAAATGTAAATTTACTTGCAGAACTAAACGTGGTATAAGTATTCCGGTGTAGTATGTTTAATTTACATACATATATTTAATAGCTGTTTGTGTCATCGATTTAAGAATATTACGCAACATTTTAATTCTAAAAAGGTAATGTACATTCTACGAATATTAACTTTGATGCAAGTGATTAGTTTGGCTTCCGACTATATATTGGAAGCAATTAAAAAGCTCTTCTGGTTCTCTTATAACGTATTTCGTAAAGCAAAACTTCGTGAAAATAATCATCACTGAGAAATTAAGCCCACTAAATCTGAAACATAATACTTAATTGCCATTATGAAGGAAAAATTTAGAGATGTTTGCTATTGTTTTTGCAAAATACGTAATAAGAGGCCCAATCTACGGCAACTAATAGGACAAGGTAGAGTCACCGTGGAAATTATTAGTAGGAATTTCAGATGTTGTGCAACAAGTCAACCCCATAAACATCTCAAGTAGCCAGCCAAATCCGACGCAAGATAGAAACGTAAATGTATTCTATCCATATTAAAACAGACTTCCCAGTATGTACAGAAGACTAACATATTTAATACTAGTCGTCTATATTATGCATATATTAGCTATGCCCGCGACTTCGTTGGCGTGGAACTTACAATTATTTAAGTGCTTCTTTTCTTAATAAATAATGACCAGTGTCCTTTTCTGTATCATGGGCAATGGGCATGGGTAAACTTTCATGATGATTCGTTGAGCAGTTAACAAAAATACTATCTGGTGCCCACGACTCCATGTATATAGAATTACTACTTTGAAACTTGACTTTTATTTACTCTAAAATATAACCCAAGTCATCTTCATATAACATGCTGTTAGAGGCAATGTTTATTCTCATAGAGTTATCGCAATGATTTCCTACATAGGCAGATATCACAATAAAAAAGCCATATATTTTTTGGTGTGTCATATGTTTTGAATCTGTGATATTTCCTAAGTTACTAATCTTAATTGAATATTATAAACTGAAAAGTTAGTCTAAATTAAATTCTTCGAATGATTAACAAATTTATTTTATGTAAGGATTACTACCATGTTAATAAAACATCTCAAATAAAGTAATATTTTGGAATGAAATTGTAAATCATAAAAATTGTTATTATGAGTAAACCAAAAAAGATAAATATATGTTGTCGCGGACTTATTTTTAGTTATATTCAAGAGGAACATTTTTCTCATACATAACTTTCTTGTAAAATTAACCATTGGGACAGCGCTCGCCAAGAAAGCCTATAGAAACGATATTGTATTTACCCATTTTTGTCACTTTTATCAATAGTGCTTTGCACCTATGGTAGTTCCTAAGATTAGCGCGTGCAAACAAACAAACTTTTCCACTTTATAATATTAGTATAGATTAGGAATAAACGGTTGCTTTGACTGTATCACATAAATACTATTGAAGTTATCGGAATGGGACTAAAAGTATTCTAGACAATCTAGGTTGTAAGTTATCGCTTTGTTATTTTTTCGAAGTTAGTTTCGCATGTTCAGTGTTGCGGGCGGGTGACACCTAGTATACATATAAAACAGCTAATAAGTTATTAATAAAGAAGCACCCGTCAGCGACTTTGACTTTAAAAAAAACCAGTACTATGCTTAATAAATAACTTACTATAAATAACTACGCTATATATACATATATAGACATTTATCACATAGACACAAATGACTATTCTGCTAACTCGTGGCCTCTAACTCAATAATAGGGCTGGCTACCGTTTTATAAAGCAATAAAATATAACCCACACTACTCAGTGATCATTTATTTTCTGATTAGTGAAAATCATTTTTAATACAGCCTTACTGCCATTGGTGGTAGCGTGAGGCTAAAGCCTTCCTCAATAATTGATCTACCAATTACAATAATAATTTGTGAAATCCGACTAATAGTTCAGAAGATTAGCTCGTTCAAATAAACAAACAAACTTTTCCGCTTAATAATATTAATATTGATTACAGATATATAATTCTTGTTATACAATCTTATTATTATTTCTCATGGGGAATTACTAAGATATTTTAAAAATGCATTACCTATTTAAATCCACAAACCGTTATCAAATGATAACAAACATCAATCGAACAGAAGAATTTACAAAAAACAATTACTGAATCGAAGTGAAATTTATTTTTGGACTGTGATAATTTCCTTTCCAATAAATCTATAGATGCTCGTTCACGGAACAGTAAGCCGTAATGGGCTTCGACCCTCCTTGATGTCTCAAAATAAACAAGGGGACACCCAACCGCCGCGGCGCGTCGACATACCGGACAAAAAAACAATGAAAACGTTTGTTTAATACGACAAACAAATAAGACAATTCACTTAAAACTGTTCGTTTTTTTTATAATAGGTACTGTGAATGCCGACTCATTTTCCTTAAAATAAATGTATATATCAAATCCTTTGTATTTGACATCAAGCTTAACGTTTCATTGAAATACTTTTAGATTATCAATATTTCATGATTAGGTATATTATATGTTATTTGTTTTTATCGAAATGGATCAATGTATTAAACGGTACATTACGTATATTGAATCGGTATGAAGCATAAAATTGTTTTGACCGAAAATAAATTCAACAAAGATGTCGATTTCTTTTTCTAAGTCGCGATGATACTGCAGAATAATCGAGATATATTACATGATCGAAATGAATAATGCAAAAAATATTCACAATAACGTGCTACATAAATTTTAAAATGAGATGAATTTTTGCTTTACTCTTATTTTTTAATCACGACACAAAGAGTTTTTACGCCAGTTACCGCGTGATCGAAAATTCGAAACAGTTCAATTATCGATAATAATGTGTTGTGAAAAAAACGATACATCAAGTAAGGTAAGCAATGTTTTTTTATTCAGCCTAATAAGTAACTAACTTGCAGACTACTGTTAACATTTTTATGGCAATGAGACTCGACTACAATTTTTTTACGGCGTATGTATCTGTTTAATTAAATTAAATATTATTTCAGTAATTTAATTGAAATCCTCTAAAAGATTCTTGGTAATCATAGTTTACGTTTATGGCCTGTAATTAAAATGTGCTCCATAACTATATTTATGTACATTTTTAAGCTAACATTAACGAATAGTTTCTTGATTTCATCTAACACGAAACTTCATGCTAGAAGAATATTTAAATGTCAACATTCCTTGCTTTCATCTTCCTTATTAAAATATCCGAGGTGAACAAGCGATTGAAGCAAGATAGCACAGATGGTAGTATGTACGGATGCTGCAACAAGGTACGTGAGTTCGTATCTACCTTGCTTGCTTCGTATCTAGCTTGTGCTTTCGGTGAAGGAAAACAAAAACATAGCATGGCAGTTGAGCTGTTTTTAATACCCGCCTGGTTGGCTACCACCCAACCCCAAGAACAAAATCGGCCGCCAAATACCTATAGGTGTGATGTTGCAGTGTGCAGTTGCATTTGAGAGCCAGTCTCCCCACTAAGCTTAGCGTGTCCACCATCATGGGCCACATCCTCACTTAACATCAGCTAAGATTGTGGCCATAACACCAAACTTTGACTATAAAAAGTAGTCATTTTGTTTTCTTACCGTTTCTGATATATAACAGTGTGATATACAATCGACTACTTTAATAGGTAACTTGTAAAATTGTAAATAAGTCGAACACAAATTGAATTGTCCGACTAAAACTATGACAATCAAACCACAATTATTAAACGTCGTTTATTATCTATTCCGAGATATCGGATCCATAATTCACGCCTCCGCTATCTGTTAAAGCGAGTCAACTGAAATTAAATTCAATTTGTATATATTTCGCACCAAACGATTTGAATGTTAAGAAACTTTTTATAAGTATTTATATTTTGCTATAAAACGGTTGCGATTAGATTAAATTACATTTACACTTGGAATTTTATTAAAGTCTGTCCAATATAAAAATCAAAGATTTAATTCTTTGTATAAAATTATAATAGAATGGAATGATTAAACTCTAACTTATAATGACTGATTGTTAGAAACACGTATTATTACTAAAGGTAATTTTTTTTTAGCTGGTTTTTAACGAGTTCTAAAAACGAATGGACTCATTGAAACGGGGATAACCAATTAACTTGTGCTTAAATAGAATAAACAATTGCGATACAAAAGCAATTCATTATTAAGTATTATCTTTTTATCGATGTGTGCACTTCGAGTTACATTCTGAGATGTTTTTAGGTTTAAAATGTATATTTTATTCACATCGGATCAGTGTAATGTAGTCTATACATATGGTGTAATGAGTAACTTTAAACATACAAATACTGTCACAACTCATTGTCAAAACAACATTGTCGCGAGAAAAACGAAATTTATGCTATTTTGTTTTACTTTTCGAGGTCTGACTTTAATTTTAACTATCCGGATTTCAGCAAGTTAAAAAATTGCTTGAAGCTACAAAATGTCATTTTTATAATCTCGAAATCAAATATCAAAATAAAAATGAATTTCATATTTTTTTGAGTTCTGAAACGGTTTGAGCGGAGCGGCGATGTATCTCCATACTCTTTGGAGTAGTATGACAATTTTTAACATTATTGAGTAAGAACATTATTTTAATAAATTGCCGTAAATAGCCGATATCGTCTTTTTTTTCAATATTAACACCATACGTTGTCAATAGCTACAGAACAGTAAAAAAAATCAGTCGACAAACAAAGGAGAAAAGGTATTGAACTAATTTGCTTTTGGCTATTTATATATATACTAGCTGTTCCCTCAACTCCATTCGCGTGGAGCTAAAAAATATTCAATATTCCCATTATTGTTACTCTTTTTTAAATACAGCTTTGCGACAGCAATATGTTAAATCGCTCAAAACCTTCCTCAATGATTGCTATCAAATACAACCAGATTTTTGAAATCCGACTAGCAATTCCTAAGATTAGCGCATTCAAACAAGTATAAAAGGTTTCCACTTTATGATATTAACATAGATATAGATTAGTGATATTATTAAGTAATCAAAATATTAGGTAGTACTGGAACATTTTCGTAAGATGAAATTAATTATAGCGCTTAAATAATTTCCCATTATTTGTTTATTGAAATTCAAATTTACATAATTATCATCTAGTACAAAGACTATAAAAGCCAAACACCACATCTAATATAATAGCAAAATAGTTAACGTTTGAACACAGTAATTGTATTAAGAACAAACGCACGTGGGTGCCATTTCCGGTTTTTAAAACTATTTATTCTAACATTACATCATATATTGCATTGGATATGTATTCCCTTATCATAATCTGATATCCTCAAATACTTTATGCTGTATTTAAAATCGATGACAAAATATTAGATAATATTTTATAATGAAAGGTTGTAGATTATCCCAAGTTGTATATTTGGTATGATATAATAATACATCAGCTTGGTAAATGTTAACATTCTATCGTTTGTTTAACGTGGTAGTGCATATAGATGATTCAGTCATCTAATGTATAATACAAATAAGATATACACCATTAAGATTATATTTAATTTCGTATAACATTCCCACTCGGACGCCCCAATGTAATATGTCTATTAAGATACATTCATATTAATGTATTAGTCACATTGCATAACATCTCTACTCATTTGATTATATCCAGCACATTAACAATGTAAACGAGCCTAATAACTTCAATATAATATAAAAGATAAAAGAACAGAACTATATAGGCATAAATAATTATTACTATTCTATAAAATAATTATGAAATAAATTATCATAAATTAAGAAAACATAATAAGCTGATAATAACAAAATTAGCATTTTATTACTATTCACTAAATTGACATAATAAAAAAATTTATGAATAATAATATAAAGATCTCACCGTTCCCAAATTGATCTATTGATGACTCTCGGTAGCAATCCAAAAGAGACACAATCCATTCAGCACTATGAAGCACTATAGTTAACACTGACACTAATACTGGTAGTGGCACGAGCTCAATGCACCATCACTAGAACACTCGCATCCCGCTCACGTTCCGTAGCTGAACACACCTACGGAGAGAAACAAAGGACTCTATCAACACACACTGAACACCGAAACATGAAATTTCTGGGCACTCGATATATACAGTACTGTCTGTGTACTTGAGACACGATAGAGCATTGAGTACAAATAAACGCGCGTCGCTATCGTATGCCGCACGAATACTGACTAGCGAGTCGACTGAGTCGAGACTTGAACAGTTGTACGAAACCGGCGAACGGGGCTAGTACGGCATTCAAATCGTGATGCCTCTGTGCGCAGCAGTACCAATCATTTCACGCTTTGCTAAATGGAAGAGTAAAGTGTAAATTTACAAGCAAATAGTTACATGTATTTACGTTTACTCGTAGGTAGTGCGTTTTAAACATTAACTCTACAGTTTGCTATATATACAAAGAGAAAACAATTACAAAATGTCTACATATTTAATACCTAACCCGATTATTGGTTATTTGCGATATCGGAATGGACGCGATGGAAATACAAAAGCGCAAAGGAAAGAATATTTAATCGAAATGTATGTGATGAGGCGGGCGTCAGTCAGCGCTTCACCGCGCAGCGTGTTCACAAAGCTAAAGTTAGAGAGAGAAACATGAATCGGTGGCAAACTACGCTATGCAACCGGCAACGTGGCAAGAGGAGACGAGAGGTAAAGGGGACGAGGTAGGGACACGGTTCCCGAAATTATTATGAAAACATTTATGCATGAAGGGATAACAAAATGTTACTGCTGTTATGCGGTTCAGATTGAAGTAGATTTATTTATACAACAGCATAACGTTGGATCACAATTGTCGGAAGCGGAATTAATGAACAAATTACATTGAACAGTGTATGTAATGAGACCGCGTGCTCAGTCATCGGCGCGCGGTAGGTGACGATAAAACAGATTTTTCCGTTGCCTGTATGTGTGTTGAAGAAAACATGTGAGATAATAAAAAGTTATGTTTGAACGTTGGACTCGTAAAATTTATTTGTGTAATGCATTCTTTAAACAAACGGATAATTACAAAGCATTTTATGGCCAGTAACATCGTTCGTCGGGTACAAATAAATTATTGCCTGCAATGGATTGCCTTTAAATAATCAAAATTTAGATGGGCAACCTGTACTTATCTTTCCTGGAAACGCTTTGGTAGTTTATGTAAATAAGCATAAGTCGAACGCTATCTTATTTATTTTCAATGGAGTTAGTTAGATATTTACAACTGGTTTATTTCATTAGATCACATTATTATGTGGTTTTAGTATTTTCAATAATATATTTATCTCGAAATCTTTGATATAATCGCGGTTCTCGTAAATAAATTAAAAAAAAATAACTTTTACAGCTATATTCAATAATGATAAACATCAGTTTGAAATAAAACGTTGCGCTAAAGCAATTTTTAATAAAACGTAGAATAAGAAACCATTTATTCTAACGTTTTCGAAGCTATCTTTAACGTAAGATCGCTTCATTGAATTCTAATAAGATATTATTTTTTAAATAACCGAGATTTAGAATTTATTAAATAAAATACAAAAAATACTTATAAAGATACTCCTTTTTAACGAAGAAAAACTAGAATCGTTTGAAGTACGCTGCCAAGAAGCGACAAGTATCATCCAATACAACGTTCCTGGAACGACTGTAGATCGAAGCACATTCTCATATTCTTTTGATAAAATCACGGCACTATACTTTCTTTTTTAATGGAATAGGAGGCAAACGTGCAAACGGTTCACCTGAATGTAAGTGATCACCGCCTCCAATGGACACCCACAATACCAGAGGAATAATAGGTGCGTTTTGGGCCTTTAAGGTATGTGTAAGCTCGAAAGCTTCGAAATACACTAACACTTATGGAACTGAACTATTATAGGTATATTACAAAGTCGCTCTAACAATTCAATCCGAGTATTTAACTCTCAGTATATGAGCTCGAATGAGAGACATGAACACAATATATCTTAACTAGCTAAGCCCGCTACTTTATTGACGTGGATTTAATTTATATTTCATATAAAATTACAATATATTTTTCAAGTATCTGAGTATGGTACAAGTATGGCAAGTATAACTTTTACTTTTACAATTTTTTATATACCTACTCATTGAAATTCAGCCACATTGACATAATGCACACAAAAGTTATGTACTACAAGAATGTAGTTTTATTTAGAAACCTTTTAATAATATAATATGAGCATATTCATAATACTAAATATCACCTTGTCAAATTTCAGTTAATCTGTCCCGTATAGTGTCTCGTAATAAGCAACAGTTTCGAAACAATTATAAATTTACGTCGATAATAAAACGTACTTCGATTGCAATTTTCAAAATGTATTTTATGTATAAATTTGGCAAATTTAAAGAATATATGTATAGGTAATAAATATAAAAAAAATCCAAAGAATTCGTTTAGTCATTACCAGACACGGTGACACAATCCAAAACGAAGACAATGAAATCGATAACAAAACTCTTCCAAGAACAAAGCGATAAAGGTGTCGTAAAAGGAAATGATAAATCCCTCCAAACCTATTTAGTATTCGTAAATTGCTTACTAGAGAACACTGTTTAAACAAGACGTTACTTCTCGACGACGAATGGGATTAAACGAAAAACGTCTATAGACACTGTAAAATCGTAACTAAGCCCTAAGGCACAAAACAGCTTTAAGGATTTAGAAAGATTTATTAAGATTCAACCTTAAATCACTAGAATTAAGTTGATATTGAAGATAAAAACCATATCGTATAAACAGAGCAAGCTTTGTACAGGAAACCATTATCAACAAAGACTTTTCAAAGTCCATATTCTCATAATATAGCCGCATTGAGTACGAAATCTTCATTGATACCATGAATAACACCAGTAGCAAATCTAAATTTTGTGTTTCAACATAATTTTACACACTATTATCGAACTCTAATGGTTGATATTACATTACAACGTTAGTAACATTTAAGTAGTATTAATGTAAGGCAATCCTATTTTGGATCGTTTCAAGCTGACGGTGTTCGAAACATATTTTTACCAAGTCATGCGTTAATTATTAGACCGACGGCAATTTGTAACCGATAACCGCAGCAGTAAAACGATACTGTTGCCCTCTATCGACCGACTCGCTCTAAAGTGATTGATGATGCGGTGTCAATTCCACGTTATTACTAACACCCCAAACCGGCACTCGCTTCGATGAAATATCGTTGCATAAATTCACGCTGAAAATAACATTATCGAGTAGTTTACAAACACCGCTGTGGGTTGTCCATACTGCATATTACTACTAGTTTTATTTTGGCCCCGAAGGTGCGTTGAAACTTCTGTCGTATTTAACACAGTTTTTATTATAGAAAAAAGTGTAGTCGGTTTCTAAGCAACCCGTCTCACAACTGTACAACAGTAATCTCCGCAGCTACATTATTATTCGTATCCATTAATCGAGATGCACATACGATAAGATCGAATAGCCGATAAAAGACTAACAAGAATGATCCGATCGCGTGGGATAATCGATTGAATGAACAAAGCCAACAACTCCCATTCGTTTCGTGCATATATTTACTTTAAATTTTACACCATTGCGCAATTCAAATCAAATTGCGTTACAGACGACTTAGAAGTTTCCCTTTTGTCCATTTTGAGCACTTAAAAATAAAATTGTTGGTCACGATAATAACAGTTAGCGATGAAGTGAGGCGTGTGACGAATTATTAACGCCCCAAACAATTTGGACAATACAGTGAACAGCTTTCGTCGCTAGTCGCTACCCTCCGTTGTCGCTCCCCACGATACTTGTACACGACTTCACTGAACACATTTATTTTCTGTAAAATGATTCGTCAAACACAGAATGCTACCATTAATCTAATGTATTTCATAAATTTCTATAATAACTAATTCAGTTATAATATTTAAAAAATGCTTTACTGTAACATAACATTAATGTACGTAAAGACATTAACAATCCCTATATTACATTAATATCAAATTAATTTTAAGTATACCAGTTTCCCAGCAGTCTATACCATATAAAAATTTGTTAATTCAAAGTTCTCTTAAAGTTATCCATAATACAGCTCAAACAGCGCAAGCATAAAAACGATCTTAAAATGATAACACGAATGTTTTGAAAATACGTACGTCGTGCAACCAGACTGTACAGTCGTCTTTATAGTTTACATATAGCTTTGAATTAGAGCGTAAAAATTATAAATACACATAAAGTCGGATAAAAAAGAAAATTACGACGTATAAAATGTCACCTGCGTCGTCATAAGTGTCGGGCCGGTTCGCCGGTCTCCCCTAGGCGGCGATCTCGCGTGTGCACATTGCATGTTGTTAACTCGCTCGTTACTCGCGTATTACCGCGTAAAAAATAACGATGGCCTTACATAAACATTCCCCTTTTTGGTTATTTACTGTAACTAAGATAAGCTGTACATTACTGGCTCCCATAATCATTTACGTCGGCCGCGGCCGCGCACTACGTCGTTCGAGGGATATGAAAACAATTCAATATTTATAGTAATGTAATATCTTTGCTATATACGACTTACAATATATATGAAAAGAAACATTTAAAATAACAGCTGAAGGTAGTTAAAATGTAATAAAAATTAAATAGATGGAGGACACTTACGTGTTGTTTTATAATTAACAATAATAATAACGTCTGACATAATTACGTGTTGATGTTAAATATGAAAACTCGCTTTAAAATATTGAATTGTTATTTTGGTAATAATAAAACCGAGAATTATTCAACCAAATTACAGTCATATTCACGTATATGTATAATATGCTAACATAAAATGGTACATACATTTTAAACTGAGTTTGTTGCATCACTATTCCGTCCTGAATCATTTAACATTTTATATCGCATTCCACTTATCTAATCGGTGTCATCTACAACACTAGCCTTCGCTTTATCACCGTAAATAAAGTACCGAGCTTCAATATAACTGTCATTATACGAACGCGCTATTGATAAAATAAATCAATTTATTAAACGTAGAACCGGCGGTAAAAATACCGAAGGTATTTACCTCTAAAGCCGTCGTAAAACGTATTACTTATATCTGAATTCAGTATTCATATAACATTACAATATTTCCGGCACGGCGACGCAACGTATAAGTCATCCCGTAACATCAATGCGGGACTCGATAAAATCCCTCTTACTTCCCCTTTTTCCCCCACCCTTTGTAAGATTGTGGTGCGCTCATAATATTCGCGAACACTTTTGATCTTCCCTTTGATACTATATATATAAATATTTTTTGCCTTCGAGCAGAATACGTTTCAAGCGAAATGGAATATGGCGCTCAGCGTTTCTAACAAAGTTAATTGAATTTGAATAAACACAAATCAGATTTCTGGTTCTTTAATTAATAATTATAGTTTGTGACCTAATAAATCAACTTTCATAATATTTTAAAGTATTGCTAATGATATAGGTTCAAGATATTGATTTAATTGCTTGCAAACAGTTGACAAATAAATGAACTGAACTTATTTACTTAAAAAGATACATGTCTATATAAATATAATAATTGACTACAATTATACCCATAAAAGTATGTTTCTTACCCGGTCATTTTCTTTATCAAAACTTCTCGATCTTAAAATAAAAACGTTTAAACTCGGAACCATAATGATAAATGCTAAAGTCATTAAATAAATTTAATATATCTAATATTTACAAAAGTAATTTATTTGAATATATTTTTATTATAAATATAATAAGACAACGATTTAATTCGTTTTATTGCCGGTTATAGAATATATAACATATTTTATAAAGGTATTTATATTCCAAATTCCATCATATAAATTCACAATATTTGTTTTTTAATCAAAAATTATACATATAAATGCAATTTTGCTCACCGTTAATTACCATAATTATATCATTTTAATTTTATTTATACATTAATTTACTCATATTAATGATTCATGATATTATTTACGATTCCTAAAATTCAATTATTTATTCCACTAAATTATTGTTAGGCACCATTTTAATGTATCGAAGAAAGCCGTTTCAACAAGATGAGATGCACCCACGCGCATCCTCTCGGCCACAAAACGATATTATTAAGCCAAATAGTCCCCTTTAGTTTTATGCTTGCCTGGTACCAGCCTACTGATACGATAGTCTGTGCGCACAGATAACATAAAATAAATAATGTAATTTTATCAAGATAAAAAATTTATTGAAAAACTGGTTTGCTTATTTGATGGGGTAACCTTGTTTCTTTTTCTGTTGCATATCTTATTAAGATAAGATAAAAAGGATTTACAGAGAATTAACTTTATCTGAGATTTACTGTTTAACAGCAGTTTAATATAGAAGGAATAATAATAGTTATTTATGTATATCATCGACAAATGCTGCATCTTTTAAGATTTTTTTATCAAACGAGCATGATATGAGTTTTGTTTATCGAAAGTAATACATTTCTTGACTCAAAAGTAAACATATTCTAATAGTACATTCATATTGCTCAATATGTGTCATAAATACTTAGTTATAATTTAATGAAACTATGTGTAACTAGATTTATATGTAAAGTTGTTCTTATTGTATCGAATTTAATGTTTTCAACGTATACGAGTATAGCCAAGCATTAAATACGTTTAATTTATTAAGGGCAAGGGCGCTTTATGAAATAATTTGTCAAAGGATTATAAGGCAAATCGAAACTCACGTAGTGTGCTATTCATGTAAGTTCACAAAACAAATTACATAATGTAAAATAAGACAGAAAACAAAATATTCGTTAAAATAACCCAACAATTATGACACAGTAAGGTTTTGCCAAAATTCTTTGAATATTAAGAGCAAGACGTCAAGATATGAATATTAACACAAGTATATATTACTATAACTCAATGCCACAGAAACTAATAATAGTACACACTAACAATAATGCTTTCGTTTAAAAATAAATACAAAAAAAGATGAGATGAATTAACCTTATAACCTCAGCACCGAAACTATTAATAGCGCTTCTTGAAAGCTTCAAGGATTATGTATTATTCTTCATAGTCTTTGTTAGAAAATAAATAACAGTGAATAACTAATTATTCAGAATGTTTCTTTCAAGGAAACCGTTCAACGGCGCTTTCTAAATTACATCTATAAAACCTCAGCGGATAGAAAAGGTAAAAGTTTAAGTAATTATCCGTGAGTAGTTGCTCATTGTGAGTCCATCACCCGTCAGCCGCAATAAGAGGTTAATAATTCCGGCAGATTCCAACGCAGCACGTTCAACGCCGAACAAAAGCAATTTGTGTCCGCACGAAGTGGCTTTGTACGTGCGTCGACTCGTAGGTGTTTATTAGCGCCCTCTAGCGGTATTAATACGTAGACGCATTTAGCGTGCACGCGGCCGACGCGGGTTCGTGTCTTCGATCAGATCAGGTCACACCGATATTATCATTCCTCCGGCCATAAATTCTCCTTAGGTATTAATGACCTAATTAGTTCTATTAAATATAATATCCCAAGTGCAATTTCGTAATTTGCCAACTAGGATTTTTTACGGAACAATGTTAATAGTAGAACAAAAATACTACAGTGTTTATTTTAAAATACGTCCATAGTTTTTGCAGCAGGAACATGGGCTTTTTACCTAACCCTTTATTATGCGAAATGAAAAGAATTATAATTTCTGTTACTGTCTAGTTCTTACAATACATATTACAAAGCGAACATCAGCTTTAATTAAAAATCATAACATTTTTATCAGCTTAATAAGTAAATAGCTATGTTAGTTAAAAGCTTCGCTGTTTATTTTAAATTAACTTTACTATTGAATACATATGCACTCTAATCTCGTCGTCATATTTTATGAAATCTACAAAAAATATTCGCAATGTTCAAACCAATCGATTGAGAAATGACAAAAAATTTCAGTGTATAAAATTTCAATGAAAATCTATTTTCCCATTTTTAGACTTAAATTCATTTATATATAAACCGTAGATAAGCTATTTTGTTTGAATAAATACCTATTTACAATCTATAGTCTTTATAATATAGGCATGTATCGCGTAATTTGAAAAATAATTACATGTATGCAGGAAACTACATATATATTCATAACAACTAATATTATCAATACTAAGGTGTTGTTTACACTTAGCAGAAAATCAAAAATTTGTATACACGTAGTCAAGGGTCAAGAAAAGGATATACAGTAACTTTAATCCAGAAAAGTACTCTTTCCGGGGGATAGAGCAATAACGTTTGAGAGAACGTTTGAGGTTGCGTGCAAATGCTAGAATATAATAATATCGTAACACATAAGAGATATCTTATAAAAACAAGTTTAATACTGTAATGCAACATGGTATGATATAAAAGTTAAAAGAAATAATAACTCATCATCATCATCATCATCGTCCTGCTCCCAATTTGTTATTTGGGGCCGGCGCAGTATGCCTTCTTCCATACATCTGTATCAGTCACTATATCTTTCTTCACCCCTTTTGCCTTCATAACTTCTCTCACACACTCCATTCATCTTTTCTTTGGACGTCCTCTCCCTCTCCATCCTTCAACATTCGGTCATCACTTTCTTCGTCACATGCGTTTCGTCTCTTCACAAAACATGTCCATACCAAGACAAAAGATTCCCTTTCATCCTTTCTGTTACTGGAGCCACTTTCAAACTTCCTCTAACATACTCATTCCTGATCCTATCCATTCTGGTCACGCCACACATCCATCTTAACATTCACATCTCTGCTACATGCAGTCGTTTTTCATCCATCTTCATACTAGCCGAACATTCTGATCCATACAATATGACAGGTCTTATAACGGACTTATATATATTGCACTTCAGTTTGACGGGCATCCTACAGTCGCAAGGTATGCCTGAGACCTGTCGCCATTCCATCCAATCTGAGTTGATTCTCTACCTCACCTCTCGGTCGATGTCACCGTCACTTTGTATGAGTGACCCGAGGTAGCAAAAGTTGTAACAGACCGGTAGGAGTACTCCCGCTAGTGTTATCGGCAGAGCACCGGACATGCCGTCAAAGTCGCAGAACATATATTCAGATTTATTTTGACTTATTTTTAGGCCTACGTTCTCCAGTATCTGCCTCTACACCTCCAGTCTGTTGTGCACCTCTTGGCCACTTTCTCCGATCAGCACGATGTCGTCGGCAAATAACGAACACCAGGGTACATGGCCTGAATCAACTGCAGGTACTTTCCAGGCACTCCTTTCTTCTTAAGGGCCCATCACAATACTTCACGAGGAATTCGATTATACGTCTTGTCGAGGACAATGAACACCATATGCAGATTTTTGTGCATCTTTCTAAATTTTTATCGACCAGGCATAAAACCAAACTGGTTTCGTGAAATTCCACTCTCTTCTCTTAGGCATCGCTCAATTATTCTTTCCCATACTTCCATACTATGAGGTATTAACTTTATTCCCCGATAATTACTACATTCCGGCACATCTCCCTTGTTTTTAAAAATGGGCACGAATTAACTCTTGCACCATTCCTCAGGTATCGCTTCTTCCTGCAATAATTTATTGAAGAATAAAGCCAACCACTTCCATCCCTCTGGTCCTAGTACCTTCTATACTTCAACTGGTATTCCATGAAGTTCTAACGCTTTCCCATTCTTCATTCCGCTTACAGCCATCTTCACTTCATGAACACTTATTTCCTTTACTAATCCCGCATTCAATGATTCATTTTAAGCACTTTTTAAGCACTCCAATTATTCTCTTCGTTCATCTACTTCGCGAAATATGGCTTCCATCTATCTTTTATTCTGTCATCATCCGAAAGAATCACACCTGCTTCATCTCTCATACACTTCATATGTGATATATCTTGCGTCCTTCTTTCTATATCCTTCGCTAGCCGGTACACATGATTATGGCCTTCCGGACTTTCTAGTGCTAAGGCATCTTGTGCTTTTGCTTTTTTTTTTGCTCTTTTCTTGCAATTATCATATTCATTCTTCTTTCTTTGTTTCAGTGAATCATTACCTTCTTCAAAAGCTTGCCATTCTCTAAATCTTACTTTCTTTTCCTGAACATTGTTTGTACTTCTTTCATCCACCACCATGTTTCCTTATATTTCATACATTTCCTTTTTGATTCTTCAAGGACATCCTTTGCCACCTTCCTTACAAATTTGCTCCTTTCATTCCAACATCCATTCACGCATAGATCTTTCATATCTATAATTTTTATCATTTTCTCTAGCAATCGTTCCGTTATTTTACTGGCATTCTCACCTATCAACGTGTGCCATTTTATGTTAGGGTTAATGGTTTTTTAGTTCTTTTGAAATTTACTAAGTTCTACTACTACTAAGAACTAAGAAGTTACTAAGAAATTTACTGAGTTCTGCTACCAGGAGTCTATGTTGCGAAGTTAGATCTTCTCCTGGTAGCACCATACAGTTTTTAAAAGAAATAATAACTAATAAACAAAAACGATTAATTGCGAAGTAATAAAAGAGTTACATGTAATGTATACTTATTTGAAAACGCTAAAGCTACCGAAACAGTGTTTTGATTGCGAGGCAGTTATGAATAATACTGGTATAGTTGGAAACAAAGTAACATTGGCGGAAATCCAACATTATTAACAATTCATATTCAATGTAAGTACTGCTAGATCGTTTATAAAAATGTGATTTCTGAATTTTCATGTGTTTAATTATGTAATTCAGCACATGTGATACAATCTCACGACTATTATAGACGTCGAAGTGAGCTTGAATTAACATACTTAGAAACTTAAAACAACGTAACTTAATAGTATCATATTAACAATGTCATGTTTTTAAAATAAATCTGTACTAATATAAAAATCCCTACTAATATTATAAACGCGAAAGTTTGTAAGTATGGATATATGGATGTATGGATGTTTATTACTCTTTTACGCAAAAACTACTAAATGGATATTAATGAAACTTTACAATATGCATCAGAATAACATATACGCTACATTTTATAAAGATATTATGTGAAGTGTCCAAAACATAATGATAATTGTGAAGCAAGTAGGAAAAAATTCTGCCATCTGTCAGCTATGCTGGCGTGCGTAGCAAAACCTGAAAAAAATGTTTACCTTAGTTTTACAAAAAATACCGCGACAGCATATATCTATCTATCTTTTACGTGTATATTATCAGCAGAATAGTGAGCAGCCCGCGTATAAATGACTACGAGCACAAATGTTGTTATACCAGTCTCCTTTAATATAATTTATTTAAAATAGCGGGTACCGTAATCAGAATTGTTTGACAAAATCAACATTAACGTCAGCAAAGCCGCAGGTAAAAGCTAGTAGTATTATAAAGAGGAAATATTTGTATTTTTGTTTGTTAGGAATAAACGTATGAACTACATGACCAATAAAAAAAAATTCACATCATTTCATTCATGCAACATTAGCCCCGAGTAATTAAAATATACTATATAATATTTTTTATGAAAATTATTAAACAACATTTTAGTTCCAAACGAATGGAGTCGCGGACTCAGCTAGTTATTAGTAATTTCAAATTGATAATTATATAATTGAACTAGTATTAAAAACAACCTTTATGGTGAACACCAATGTTAATAAACAATATGTCTACAATTTGAGAATACATATCATTTGCTAACCGTGCAAACATTAGAATGAATAAAAATAAATATTGTTTGTTATGTACGCTACAGAAAATCCACTTAAATTTATGTCAAAACTTGTTTCACACACAATATATTTCGTGACATACGTACAAACTCACGTAACTTTATTTTCTTTCTAAATATGGATTCAGTTCTAGCTACGTTAGTTAATCTGTGGTATTGCATTTCCTGGAATTCTTTGTGATTTTTTTAACAGAAGGACAGCATAGTAGCCTCACTCTGCCTCATGGTAAGCACTGATCAATAAACAAAAGAGCAATAAACAACGAAACACCGATAATCCAAGATACCAAACTACATTAAAAGTCTGGGCGCTGTCCATGGTCTCTGGCAACACGTAAGTTAAAGTGTTTGTCATCCGAAGAGTCTTTTGACACACTCCTCTCTCACTGGTCTCAACCGAACCACGGATTTTTAACACAACGTTAATATAAAAAGGATACCACTAGATCCTACTACTACTATACTACTACGAGCCACTTGGTAGCTGAATATAGGAAGACAGATCTGAAAGCGCAAAGAATGAAAATAGATGTTTATTTACTGAATCTCAAAATGCAACCAATGTAAAAGAGTATGTTAGTTTACTAAATCTACAGTCACGTCGATTCCAGATCATGACATAGCTAAATATGCTATTTTGGTGACGGTTAACTTAAATAGTGCCAGATTTTATATCATTTTTATGGTATCTTAGCAAAATCACTACACTGTACCTGATTTTAAATCACAGTATAATCAAAACCAGATAGTGAGAACCACCGTCATGCCACTGCGTAAATACTTATTTACGTTTCGCTTAAAGGACGCGATGTTTTACAAGGAAGAGAGACACGGGTTTGGAGACTGATTCACAGCTTCACGGTACGACAGAATTACGACATAGCGAACTTTGTATTTCGTTCAGTTCAGTGATGGTCAGATGGTATTGATTCAGTCGCATAAAGTTCTCAATGTTTACGACCCATCACTCTCGGTATAAATGTGTACAAAGATATATGTTTAGTGGTATGAATAAAACAATAAGAAAATTAAATTTCACAATCCATAATTACCTACACTTTCGACTGAGTTACAGAAACTTTCAGACAATTTAACATCAAGCAAACAAAAGAGAAATATAATTAATGAAACTATAATAAAGAATGTAATTTAATGTACTGAATCTCTTGTACGACATAAAAATATTGCCCTCTGAATGTTCGTGCAAGCCTCTGTTCAAGTGCTGGCCGCGTTCCAAGCGCTCCCTCATCACCATCAAGCGACACGAAATCATCATCAACGACAAATTTACTGTGACACAGAAAATACCTATCAAGACAACAATTTACTATGCGGAAAGAGCCAATATTGTTATGTTGTACGTCATGATGACATTAGACAGATATGAGAATAGCCGTTGTCAACATTTTCACAATGTATATAATTTAGTGTTATTGTTGGTATGTCGATGGAAAGTATGTTTATTTGTTTTTAAATGACTATTTAGTTTTAGTGTAGTTGGATAATAATTTCGCAAGTTATGTAGATATAACATTTTTATATCATAATAGGACAAAATGACTGTACTATAATATGGCCGATGTTATGGTACAGTATTAAAACAGCGATAGCCTGCAAACTTCTCGAGAATCACTATGGCAGGTTGCTGCATGTAATAGTACTATCAATCAAGTCCCAAACCGTTTTTAATTGAATAACATTCACCAATATTAACTCCTTCTGTAATAAAACAACATTAAGTACCTCTGTGATACTTTTACTAAGTAGCGAACAAAACACTGAAGAAACCTCTAAGCTCATTGGCATAGTTTGTACGTAATTTTGCCTTCCGCATCAAGAATTCCGAGTACGCTAATAATTGTAGAGCAACTTTGAATTCCGGGATTTAATTGTACGTTCTTCTGTCTTTCACACTTGTAGCCATTACATTGCATTTATAATAGGTGTTTTAAATCAAAAATATGTACAAAATAATAACATTAAGTAAAAATGATATATGTAAAAATGGTATTTACTATAAATCGTCTTTTAAATAATACTATTTTTTGGATATTAAAAAATAACCTCATACCAACTATGTTAATCATAATAATATATAACATAGCATTGTTGTTTACACTTATTACATGTCAAATCTTAGATTCTTATACATAAAACTATGGTAAAGGTATATTATGTAAAAATAATACAGTAAGTTTACAAATTGTGTCACTTTTCTATTTAAGTGACGCAATGTAGTATAAGCGAGCATAATAAAAATAAACCCAAATACTTTTTGATAAATATCCTTTCGTCGCTTTCCCATTATTCGCGGGAGACAAATGTGCCGTCCGCGACTCGTCGGTTTATTTCAGTCGGCATCGCATCGCAGCACAGCAATCTCTCATTAAAATGTCCCAAGCGGCTGCGGTCCCCTCGGCCTCGACCGCGGCCGTCATCAAATCGATTCTATACTATAATCGATTTTATTACCAAACGTAATAAAATCGTTACGTTTGTTTTTCACGTTTCCGCCTTTGTCGTTACTAATCAATCAGTTTAACTTGTATTATATTAGAGATATGAATTCATTACAAATTATTCTCCACTTTATAATCCACCTCAAGTCGACATGTAATTAATATATATTTACTAATATAAATTATATATATATTTAATATTTCGTCCGATCGGCTTAAGATGTTAATTAATCACTTTAATGAAATAGGCTTTTCCTTAATTTAATATTGTTTAAGGATCATATTAGAACATAAATTTAAGTATTTATTATGTTTTAAAAAATTACGTAACAAATTCATAATTTATTTATAAAAGAGTTTTATATCACGTCAACTTTTAAGGGACATAAATTACTTTATTTTTACATCCCCAATATCCACTATTTTCTTTCTCGAACAACGGATATAATACATGTATTGATTAATAAAATAATTCACAATTGTAATACAAGTTTATTAACTCATTCAAATTAATTAACTGATTGAATGATCCACGTACTTAATCGTTTAAATAAATCTGGTGCCAAGTTTGTTACCTGTAGGTACTAATTTGTAAACAAGCTATTATATGGGGCGCAGTCAAAAGCGCGCCAATAGAATTAAAATACTATTACGGCAATACAAAGTTGATTGAGTCGAGTGGAGGGCTCCCCGGCCCGCGGCCCGCAGCCCCGTCCGCGTCGACGGGCATGCGGCCCATGCTAGCCGCGCTCGCTTGCTCGTGCTTGCTCCTGTAATTTGATTTGGAGTGGAGCGGGGCAGTGCGCGGGGAGGCCCGGGATCGATACACCGCGGGGGCCGGGGCGGGAGGCACCGAGGGGCCCGGGGGCCGGAGGGAGGTAACCACCAGGCGCGTGTTGTTATGGAAACCGTAGCTACCCTCGCGCTTCCAGATTTTGTCGGTAGTCCCAGTAAATTAAACAAAGAAGATCACTGATATTATTTTCAGGTAATTCACAATTTTAATGGGCTTTACGGGGTTCTGTTATTATATATTCGTGACGCTATAACAAATGTTTGTTATTAAGTAATTTTGTTTGATCAAATTTAAGTATACTTCCTAATCATATACAAGAAAATTATTAGACATTATTAGAATCTATAGAAAAATAAGCTTTACAATTTAAAATACCTAACAAAAGTTGAATTGACATGACAGCATAATAGAGATAGAACTACGACGGATCACATTAAATGAAAAAGATTTCATTGGAAAAATCAAGTGTAGGATTAAAAATATAGTGCCTTTAACTCTACTAGTTTATTAAAAGCATATAGTTCGTGGAAATTTTAAACCTTAACGTTAAGACTTATCGTAAAACATACTTTAGAAAATTGTATAACTCTGTATTAATCTTAATTCTCAGAAATAAGCAGCTTATCAGATCTGACCTCACTAACCGTAAATTTATAATTAATCTAATCGTAACACAGACCGTGTTAAAATGGATTGAAAATTTAACGAATGCGAAATATACTTAGGTACCTACATAACATAATTAATATTTTACTTTATAAAATATAGCGCCGGGGAGCCTCTGATAATCTTAATTGATGTACAAACACGAATACGCTTTGTGAATTAATAATAGCCTACATATGTATGTTCTATCTATTCAAAGAGCTTACATTTGGCGTTTTAAAATTGTAATTTTCATATTTATTATTAAATATAATGATTCTGATTATATTATATTCTGTTTATTTTATATACATTAACTAGGAATTTATATATAAGATAAGGCTTTAATATATCGTTTCTATTAAATTCTTATACAACATTGCTAGTACAAAAAGAACGCATGTAAATATTTCAAACTAACTGTCATGGTATGAAAAGCTTAAACCTTTCATAAGAAATACTTTATTCAGACACGTATTTGATGACCTATTTAAGTATATATACTAATTTTTCTCTGTGTTTAAACTCGCGTTACATTTCTGCCACGCTCCTTAAAGTCGTCGTAGTATGAAGATGTAATTCCTAGAACTTTCTTCGATAAATTGGTCATATGTTTCTTTTTTTAAATCACCCTAATTGTTACAAACATCCTAAACAATATTTGTTCATTAATCTCAGTTGTAATATTAATATTAGACTTAAATTAATTCACCACATTTTTGGTTGGTTTGACTTTTGATCATTGTATTTAAAAGGGTTCGGACCTACGGGGTAGAATTCAATAGACTCATTTGAATATCCTAGGCCAGGAGATAAGAGTACATGAAAGGGCGGGCGATGATGCTAATACAGTGCACTTAACCTAGCCTGCGGCACCTTGCGGCCAGCCAAACTGGTTCCGACATCGACCTTCTCGTTCACTCGCTGTCTCGCTCTTGGCGTTTATGTTACCCTGGTCGCGGTGATCGTTGTGCTCGATTGATTTTAATTTGCTTTTATTAATATCGATATCATACACACCCACCAATCAACATAACAATTATGGGAACAACACTATAAAATATTTCCATCCAATAATTTTATCATAATTTAAATATTTAGTAACGTAGCATTCCTTTATTTATGCAAATGTCTCGACTGTCATTTTTATATCTTTGGGATGTTATTTCAATGTAAGTTTTCTTTCGTACACAAATTTCATAATACGATAAAATTATAAAAGAACTTTTTGAAATGAATATGATTTTAGTGATAAATAAATCGATATTGAACTTGAGCTGTAAAAAGAGCATGTTACAAAAAGATTATAAATATAAATAAACTAATGGTACTTCTGAGCTATAAGTACAAATTGCTTTTCTATCTTTTTGAAAATGATAAATATATTTTAGGTGATAAGTGAAAAATGAAACTAATTCTCACTTTATGTAAATTATCGTATGTATTTAAGTATCGTATATATTTGTATATTTACAGTAAATAAACGTGAAGCATAAAAGGCGTACCAATGAAAACATTTTTAGCAAAAGTCTCTTTATTTTTTGTTAAGGGTATTTTTACCGCTTATACAGTTCATATTTTGATCAAAAAATAATATCTTAAAATCTCGTTATTGTAATAAGGACAGACATCGCTTCGAACACTTGAAAACAGAAAATACAAACCGTTTAAATTATAAAACTAAACGCTAGCCAAAATTTTATTAAACCATACCACAATATTATGAAGAAATAAAATGCCAACAGATCACTGTTGAGCTAAAGTAAATAATAAAATCTCAAACTTTCTTATACTAGAATATACAATAAATAACACTTGATATAAAGAATCGCGGCATATTTCATGTATTTTATTACTAACTTTTCTCAGTATGAATACATTCTCGATAATAAGTACAAATAAAAGATATGAAGGAGGAGATGGCCACAGTTTTGTTCGCAGTATCCTCTGGTAAAAAGTGAGTACCTAATATAATAATGACAATCCCGAACATGGACGACTATCAACTTCTAATCATAATTAACGAACTTCTTATTTCGTATTTGAAACGTATGGTTTTACTAAAAACAGTCATACATTTATAAATCGTTATTCATAATATAATTACGCAGTTTAATTTAATGTCCTTGAATATGATATATATTATTTTTAGTATAGAAATGTGTAATTATTAAACCTGTTTTAGATGTGGCACCGACTCACATATGTAGATCTCTTGTCTCTTAATTTAAAATGAGCTACGTTTTCTTACTATAGATGCGACTCGAATAGAATTTTGAGACTCGAGCAAATCAGTAATTTTACTACGTCACTCGAGTTGTACTCGAGTAAAGTACTTAGACTCCTTACAACTCGAGTAAGAATTTATACTGGAGCGGAGTTTAGATTAGGAATTTTTTAATGCTTTTGTTTAATTAGTAATATTTGGTAATATGAAATAAAATACAAAATATTATTTACCTTATTTATGTCATTAATCAACAAAAAAAAATTAATACTCGACGCGCCGAGTTAACTCGGTCACTCGAGTGTAAATAAACACAAATTTGTTTTCACTCGAATACAAGTTTAAGAAATTCTCTCAAGTAAAAAACGACTCGAGTCGCATCACTAGTTCTTACATTGCCTTCACTACTACTTAGCACACTCCCAAAAGCATAATTACATGATATTATGGTATAAAATCACGGTAAGATGACTGTAATGTACCATATATACTTTAAATATTCAACGGTGGTGAATGTTATACTTTAAAAATGGTTTGTTTTGGTTTCTTTAAATTGCTGCGTATATAGTGAATGCTCGCAAATTATGACAAACCAAAAGATAGCCACTATAATTGTTTATAATCAAGTGTATGGTGGCTGCAAACAAGTCTTTTGATCTCAAGTATAACCGCCGAATCACACATTTCGCTGCAGATTTCCGACTTGAAGGTGGTAGCTCGACAAGCAGATAAAAAACACGTACTACCACATTATGGTTTCATTATGGTGTTTTTTTTACCTAAAACTCAGGCTCATTGCATATATTCGCATTCACGTCGGTCGACGGCTTCCCTATACTTGCTATCACTGAGCCATCAGTTCATGATGCTTCAGTTAGACCTACTGTCCGCTGTCCTGCTTAATGTATAAGCATAATATCACTATGAAGGGCGTTTTACCTACTTTATGGTAATCTCTATCCAGTGAGGTACGATTATTGTGTCTTACTAACTATGGTTCACATTTTCTTTCACAGTTCCATTACTAATTCGACCTTATATTAATTTGAGTACATACGAGTTAGTACAATAGCTTTAAGTTGTCTAGTGATTTAAAACTGAAAATTCAAGTTATTTTATTATATGTCCTTTTACACACATTCATACAGAACATTTAAGTTGTTTGGTTGGAACGAAAATAGATTTAAATTGTATTCGAATATATTTTCCTCACTAAAACACTAAAATATTATTGTAGGCATGGAAAAAAGTGTACCCTGAAAATTTTAGCTCTTCATATTTTTAGCAAGGGCCTTCCTTTTACGTTGATAAATGTTCCGTATAAATAATATGTATACTTGAGACCTTTTTGTGAATTGTATAATTGTGCGAAATTTTGTGGTATGAATTTATTCAGAAACGGAATTTACTGGGCATTTATAATGCAGACAATTTCGAGGTTTATCTATAATTCAAAAGATTAATAATGTCATGTTTTTTCGTCTTTACTTTTTCAAGATAACAATAGATGATAACAATTTACAATTCTATAAAATCAGGTATTCTTAACAGTATATTCTTAGAATTAAATATTCATTTTTAGGAACAGTTATTATAAAAACGTTGCTCATAAATAATTACTTTGCAAATAATATTACCAAAGTGATAATTATAAAGATAAACCCGTCAATAAACAGTCCCGCAAAATGTATTACGTGTTAATTTTTCATACTTATTTGAAACTCTTGACTATAAATCGATCGTAAAATATATTATATAGAGTCACGAAGTTACACTAGTAATATATACTAATATAAACACATTAATGTCTTATATCAATTTGAACAGCTGAAAACGAGTTTCAACGTTCACGACACATAAGAGAATAACTGATGGACTTAATAATATTTCTGTGACCGTCGACAACAGTAATTTGCCGGTGTAGAATGATGATAATGCGGCGAGACGATTAAATTAATCTACGCCCGTGGTCATTAAGCCTTCGAACATGGAAATGGCACGGCAATTCATGGCATCGTAATGGAAGAGGCGTCTCTCTCTCTAAATGGCAGGGTTATTCGTAAATCGCGACAGTGTAATCGCGTGAAGACTATAATTGGGCTTAATCAAGCGAGATGGCGTGCTCCTTCTCCGCTGTGCCAGTTTTATGTTCCGTTCTATTGCAGTTTGTAATTACATAGAATTTTATTATTTAATTGTCAATGTGGTCGACTAATAGACATGCTTTTGTCTTATTCAGTTAGGTAACTAGCTTGTTTCATTGTATGTAATCGCATATAAAAATAGCAACGGTACAACTCGCCATGCTGATGTCAGTTATGGATGTATAAACAGTATTTCTTGTACTTCATTCAATTTATAATGAGTTCTTGTACCTAGTAAAAAATATCATATTTTATTATTAACACATTCTATAATAGTATTCTATAATAGTCTGTTCTAGTCTACTTTATAATATTTCTGTTAAGCTCATAAAACTAAATAATGTACTATCTCATAAACGAGTTATTATTAGTTTCAACATTTTATTAATTTCAAAGAGATAAATACATCATCGCTATAAATAATTAAATATTAAACCATATTAATTTAGGTTGAATAAGGATGAAATACGAAAAATAATTTTTTATTTATCGTTCACGGCAAAAACGATTTTAAACTTGATTGTACCAACATTACAATTCAAAGACACGACAAACCAGAAGAAAGTAACTGTTTCGGAATTATCACTATGTGTATGGTGATTCTGAACGCGTTGAATACAAATCCTAAGTAACCTCTATTGATTTCTGGACGTACTAATACATCATCTTATAGTGTATGCATCTACCATGTTAAATGTTATACTTCATGTATAAAATAACTCGTTTCCCAAGAGATCAAATTCAATTTTTTTATTTATAGTTTATAGGTTTAGCGTTATAGCCACAATCTCACCTAACTTTAAGTTACGGTGGACACTCTAAACCTAGTGGTGGGACAGACTCTCAGATGCAACTGCCGGAACCCACCTGTAAGTATGGCTACAGGCTAACCTTTAAGAAACCCTACCTCCATGCAGGTTTCATCGCGATGTAGTTCCTTCACCAAAAGCTCAACCTCATTGTAGATTCAAATTCACGTGCAAGCTATCACTATGCTATTACTAATACAAAAATGTTCGTGCTAAAATCCACTTATTACGAAATTCAACACAAAACTTTTAGCGACCCAAAACTAGATCAGCTATTTGTCATTTGTTGACTTCTATCAATGCTGAAGGTCCATAGGATCGTGGGAAGGGTAATAATAGCTCGTTACGTCATATCGCGTGGTAAACGTAGCTAAGAAATTTCTCCGGGGAAATGGGAAAACAAATGAGAGAGCTCTTATCTACGCATTACCGGAGCGCACAGTGATTTACGAGCGGGCCACCGACTCCACACATGCGAACCTCAGCTCAGACTTACATTATACCGGTTTCGCCGAGCGAAAAGACGTAACCTCGTTGAGAGACATACGTGAATTGAGTGTTAAGTATGCCGGTTCGGAGCTCCTATAAATGCTTAAACACACACACAAACATTCGTTTTTTTCACCAATAAACTACACGCGCTAATCCCGACCGTCTGTATTTCACCTCCGAGTATACATATATAACAATTATATTTATTATTACAAGTAATACAATGAATTATTAACATACTGGTGTATAATATTTGTGTTCATATTCCTGCTCTATATTTGTATTGTTTCATAATATATAGCTTTTTTAATATCTAAGGTTTAGCGTTATGACCACAATGTCACCTGATCTTAAGTGACGATACGGTCCAATTTGGTTGACACGCTAAACCTGTGGAGGGACTGGCTCTCAAATGCAGCTACCGGAACACACCTATTGGTATTTGGCGGGAGATTTTCAACTTGAGGGTGGTTGCTAGTCAGGCGGGCATTAGAAAAATCTCTACCACCATGCTATGGTTTCCTCAAGATGTTTTTCTTCACCGAAAGTTCAAGCTCATTGTAGGTGGTTGGATTCGAACTCACGTCCCTTGACGCGAAGTCGTACACACCGCCACTGAGCTATCATCGCTTCAAATTCGGTTCTGCATATGTAGGCAATTTTGCCAATTTCAAATCAGTATTTGGGTGTATATTTGTACAAAAATCAAAATGTATTATATGTAAATAATACTTAATAATCAAAATATCATACTCAACAGCTTTTGTAGCGCAGTAGTTGTGAGAGTTACTATTAAGTGGGTTACACGGGTTTAGTTCCCGTCTGTGACTAACTTTTGTACGATAAGCGTGATTGTCAGTATATTTACATATTAAATGTATGTATGGCATATATAATATAACATAAGCTGATATGAATAATTTATAGATTAATGTTTAAATTTTCAAATTGATTTGTGGTTTTAGAACATTTGCAAACAGTTCCTCTATTACCCATAACCCTCTTTCACGTAGTAAAAAGAAATGCGGGCCATAATGCACAATGCGGGTCGGTTCTGTAATTGTCGATGGTCAACATTTTTACGCGTAATAATGTAAAATATTGAACATAATTAAACAACGGAATAAAAATCTTAATAAACTTAAAATGAACACAATTCCATGTTACCAATTGACTAATTAATTGTTGAAAAACAATTGCAGAATACATCCCTCACATTTTTACTTTAGTATTCGACATTTTAATGACTTTAAAAGCCAAAAAAATATTATTGTATACACTAATGTTTAACTCTGTCATAATTCCTGTCCACTTGCATAGCATCTAGTATTTACTTTAGTTAGATCAACCAACACACATTTATTTGTCAACTTTTGTCCTATGCGTTAAATAACAAAGGTTCTCTCTAATAAATTTTCAATTAACAAGAACCTTATGGTAACGCTTTAATCAATTATAGAAATAATATCTAATCAAATATCAAGTGTACATGTTCGAATGCATCAATAGAAGTTTTCCAACTTGAGGACAGTAGTGAGTCAGGCAGGTATTTTTTTATAGTTTATAAATTTAGCGCTATGTCTACAATGTCACCTGATGTGAAGTGACGATGAGGCCCAAGACGATGAACACGTGGAAAGACTGGCTCGGAACATACCTGTAAGTATTTGGTGGCAGATTTTCAACTTTGGTAGCTAGCCAGGCGGGCATTAAAAAAAGGCCTAGCACCATACTGTGGTTTCATTACGGATTTTTCCATCACCGAAAGTTCAGGCTATCGTTCACTTCAAAAATTACTATTCTACACATATTTTCTCTTCATCAAAAGCTCAAGTCTGTAATGCCTCAGTACTATTATCGGTACTATTTTCATATTTAAACATTAGCAACTCTTGTGAATTTTAGACGAATAGAGAAAGCATTAAATTTTTAAAAGCTGAGCGTATCACAATCAGATATTCAGACGCGTGCTACGGAACAAAATATTATTTATCTTTCCCGTTAACCGTGTGCTTAGTATTCTATTCAGTAAAGTGTTCAGGCAAATATTATACCAGAATTCTACTCTTAGAGTTTTATTAATAAGTCACTTATCGAAGACATTCGGGCCTAATACAGTTTTATTATGAGATTCGAATCCACGTAGATCAAATAGGTGTATAATTCACTATACTATACTATCACTAGTCACTATACTATCATTGCTAAAACCTATATATGTATAAACTAGCCGTGCCTGCGACTTCCTTCGCGTAGAACTAAAAAATTTTTAGTTATCTTTGCTCGTTTTGTAACTTTTTTATATACAGCTTTGCTCCTATTTGTGGTAGCGTGATGTTAAACGGCCTAAAGCCTTCCTAAATGATTACTATATCAAATAAAAAGTGAAATTTTTGAAATTTGACTGACAGTTTATAAGATTAACGCGATGCTTTATAATATTAATATAGATTAGCAGGTCTGGCAGACCTTATTCTGGCCATTCACGCAGTCAATAACTCAACCAAAACTTCACCTATCGCACACACGGTCTGCAAAGTTTCGGAGTTTATCCTAGACAAACGTCGTGACACAGAATTTTTCTATATAAAGATAGACAAAAGCAAAACTTCAATAAATTTAGCTCCTGTATTCATGAATCGATTTCCTTTTTTCTTTTAGTATCTATTGACTAGCTTTAACAAGCTATTTTAACATTTATTTAACAAAAAAATTATTATATTTGGAGACTTTTTTCCAAATTTAGTAAAATTTTCTTGAATTATCTGATGACTATCTTCTACTCTAAGCTACTGTTTGACTATTATAATTTCACAATTGCAGTATAAATGTAAACAGTGTTTTATATTTCATATAATTTCATATAAGATATATATAGATCTAAAATATATATTGTAAGCTTTCTTCACTTAAACTTCATATAAATTTTAGCTATGCTAATTCAATTACGACAGTGCAGTGTTTTTAAAAAATCTAGCATTTCTACTTTGCGCATTAATATAAGGTTAATAGAATTACAACTAAACAGATAAGTTTCCTAAACACAGAACCATATACAAAGATAGAATCACATCCGCAAGTAACAAAAACAAGCGAAACTAATTCACGGTATGTAGAGGTTAACAATGATTTAAGGATTCATTGTGTTTGCAGTGAAACATGTACCTGCTATGTTAAAAGTGACATCACTGGAAGATCTTACAATGCCAGGGTTAAATATTCTATAAATTGTTTCATGAACCCCTCAGTTAAACGTTTAGCAGCTTCTACAGTAGCTAATATATATCTCTCAATAACCAACGAACCGAAGTCGACAAGACTAACGGTGATTATCGACAAAAAACATAAAAATAGTTTTTGCTCCGTCTATAATTGAGGATTTTCGTTTTTCGCTAATGGTTTAGCATCTTCTGCAGTAGCTAATATCAACTAAGAAAACAAAACCGACATTATTGTCACCAAAAAACAGAAAACATGTATTTTTCGTTGTCCTTAAATTATTTTTTGGATTGACATCTACCGTAAATATACATTTTATAAATTTTTTATCATTTACATACCTGAATTTCTTATTCTTATTTCAAATAAAATATATGTTTATAAACAGTTTTACTAACATAGTATGGATACAATATTTTTTACATTTGAAAGATAATGTAGAAAACGCTCCACCAAGTTGATGGATGTCTTGTAAGAACTCTTTAGAATGTTTTTGAAGAAATACATAATAGTGCTTTCTATAAATTTATTTTTATTCACTAGTGCATAATAAGCAAATATTATCACGCAATACACCACGAATATTATTACTATATAATACAGAGTTAAAAAATTTTGTTTACGGTTTTAGATAAACCTACAAACTTTTTATATACAGCTATTAACGAAATACCTAACAACAATCTAAAAGAATTGTCAACATTTCATATAAAAAAAAACCAATGGTTTTTCATTTAAAATATGCCAGTGATTTTACAAGTTGCGACTACTGGGAACCTCCATTCTAAGAACTCATTATACATAATCTGAGATACCAGGTAGGTACACTCGAAACAAATACAAATGAATCGGCTATATCCAATAAATGACTCATAAACGCTTATCGAATTCTAAAAGGTGACGATATAAAAACGAGAAACATTATCATGATAATAATATTTATATGATTCCATTAAATAAATTGAACAGCTCGACATTGCTGTGATCTTAATAAGCTTCACTGTTACAAGATTACTTTAATAATAAATATAATTATCTAATAAAGTTGCAGCCACAAACGTCTCATTGAAAATTTTAAATTAACCGTGGGCTGCGATCAAATGGAGCCCATTACATTAGCATAGCGTTTAGTTCAAGAATATGTCTTACAGACAAGCACGGAACGCCGCGCCGCGCCGAGCCGAGCATTGCGTCGCGCCGGGCCGCCGGCGTAAGGCAAATTGCCAGTGGGCGGCGCGCGCCGTGATCCCGCGACCCCTCCGATAAACATCCCGTCTAAAATATAAAGACACCAGTACGACGTGAAAAAATATTAACAATGTACAAGAGCAATAATAAACAAACAAGACTCCACGACTCTTTGAATTAAAATTAATCCATCTGGAAAACCGAAGGATATGAAAAATCTCACAAAGGGAAACGAGATAAAGAATAAGAAAAATTGTAAAGATGAACAAAGAGATAAAAAATAAACAAAACAAAAACGGATTCTCGCTGAGCGGTCGAGAGCCGACGCGGTTTGTGTTATACGGCCGTCTATAGATACCAGGGGCGCATGCCGCAAGAGCAGAGTGCTTAATTAAACTGCACCGAGATTCCAATCAAGTGTGATTTTAATAGACTAAATTGGCGCTGAATGTTAAAGCGAGATAGACACGCTTGCGATAGTTCGGTAAGACAAATAACAACTCCATAGCACAGTTTTAAATATTGATTTATGAAGTTATACTTTAATGTTTAAACATACTGTGTAGTTTGATCACAATAATATTTAATGTTTTAGTGACCATGCGATCGTTGATGTTATCACATTGTACCTACAATTTTAACTGGCCTGCAACTTCCGACTCGCCAACAAAGTTTATGCATTAAACAATAAATGAATATCCTGGAGTGTTTTTTTTTGTTATAGTTTTTCCCTTTCAATTGAGAAAGGAAAAGGCAAACGTATCTAGACCATGCAGCCATATCAGATGTTGTTTTAAATACAGACGATACTATCTTCATAATGATGGTGACTCTCTAGTTGAAGCTCTCTTGGGAGTTTTTGTGGCTAGTAATATATCATGTTCCGAATGATTATTCACAATTCACTTCACCTACATTTTTCAGGTACACTACATTACGTAAAATGTCACCTTAATTTACACATTATAGGGCTAAACAACTAAGTATATGAATTAAAATAAAAATCACAACATCCTGCAACTGCATCCTGGAGAGTATAGAATTCTATTATGGGACTATTTTTATATATTCATCGATTTCTTTGGTTGATAATGAAGTGAAGGCCAAAAGGCAATTGTTGTTTTTTTTGTCTATTCAGTGTGTCATCGATTTCATGTGTAATTCATGTATTATTATTGGCAATATTAAAAAGTAATAAAATTAACGTAAACCATCATAGGTTTCCTGCTCTAAAAATTTAAGTTTTTTGTAGAATTTGAAGCCATACATCAACGCGACTACTGACTCCTCTAACTGTTACCGGCAACTGACACCCGAGAAGTCGAAATAATGTTGTAAAGCGAACAGCCTTTGAATACAGACAACTGGTTATAGCCTTAACAGCGACGAGAAAAATGTTGTACAAGAAAAGCCTCCGGGCAATACCATTCGTGAATATTTTCGTCTCAAAGAACAAGGTAATAAGTAACTCGTACAATAACCGATGCTATGAAAAGCAAGCAAGCGGACGGAGTGGGTCCGATCGTGCACAAAGCGAGTTGATTCTCAGATAGGAATATTCGATATTCATCGATGGTGAATAAACATCGATGTTTTGATTTCGACAAAATCAACACATTGATGTTATGAGAATAAAATATCGGAATGTCAATATATCCTTTAGGGCCATCTAGTGTTGGGTGTACTAGCCAAGGACTAGATAATTATGAAGTTCAACTATTTTACACTAGATGACACTGATCAACATTATCGAATTCAGTCGTACGAATAGTTATTTCTTTACAATGTTTAAAGGATTAAAAATTATGCCAAAGTCAACGCTCGCGTAATTGTGTGTTGTAAGTGAACTTGTAAAGCGCAAATACAATAAACACATTTAATAAATAAAATAAAAAGTTATATTTTCCACCGAAAACATTGATGTTTTTATACATCTTGATGGTTTGCTATCGATGTTAACATCGATCATCCCTATTCGCAGACCGCCCGCCGCGCCTCGTCGTACCACGGTTCCCGGACCACTTGACTCTTATCACCAAAAAAAACTTACAAATTGGACGCCAAGAGTTGCCGTTCACGTGGGCCGGTTTTGTTACTTTTAAATACATATTCGTATTTCACAATTATTAGCGTACTGACGTATAATTAACATATATTAATACAGTTCGGTTCCAACCATAAGCCGCTCGACATCTCATCTCGCTATCGACCATTAACGGCTGATTATTACAACCATATTTATTTATCACTAGCTTTTACCAGCGGCTTCGCTCGCGTTAATATTGATTAACAAATCAGATGACGCAATAAAAAGTGTCATACAAAGTTTATTCCTCTCTTTACCCCACTTCGAATAAGTATATCGCGGGTAAAAATTAGCCTATCACCGTCTCCAGGTTCCCATCTATCTCTATACCAAAATTCATCATAATCGATTCAGCGGCTTAGGCGCGAAAATGTAATAAAGAAACATACAAACTCACTTTTGCATTT
This sequence comes from Actias luna, assembly GCA_039707435.1. Lineage (NCBI taxonomy): Eukaryota > Metazoa > Arthropoda > Insecta > Lepidoptera > Saturniidae > Actias > Actias luna. The sequence continues at coordinate 4,565,058 of JAZHAC010000006.1, read as the reverse complement.
ATAATATTAGTAAGGATAAAAATATATCATGTGCATGCATATACAATTAAAAACCTGTTTCTATATAATTCAATGGCAACTGATCATATAGTATATTAACAATAACAACGTATGTATGGATGAATATATATTATATTATTATTATATATGATATATTCGAGGAAGCATAAAAACAGTACCAGTAGCAGAGGAGCAATAGATTAGTGTTGTATGGGCATGTTATGAGAAGAGTTAAAAGCCATATAACTAGAAGAATGTTTAGTATTAGGTTAAATCGACGTAGGAGTAGAGAAAGACCGAAGAAAATATGGATGGACTAATGATATGTGTATAAAAGATATAAACTGATAGAGTAGAGTGAGAGACAAAAACATGTATCGATTCTATCTGAGAGGGATAAAAGGTAAGAATAAGCATGCTGTCACTTACCATGTCATAGTATATTTTATTAAATAAGATAATAAACAGAACAAGTTATGAGGATAAAACTAAATTACATCAAGAAAAAGCCTTTTACTCGCAGTAAGTTACTAGAAAACTTACTGTACTTAAACAAGTAAAAGTCGCTATGAAATATTTAATATAAGTGGTTCTCGCTGAGTGGTCAATTGCGACTATAATCATTAATGAAGATAATAAATTCTCCTGAAACAGCAAAAAACAATTTAAAAATGGCTTTTTGTTGATATTACTAAAACTCGTCAATAAATACTAAAACAAAACGGGTTGAAAAAGAAAAGAAAAAAACTGAACTGTCTTATCTTTGCCTTTTTTTTATTCTTAAGGTTTAGTGTTATGGCTTTAATCTCACCTGATCTTAAGTGACGATACAGCTCATGTTGGTAGACACGCTAAACCTGTGGAGGAACTGGTTCTCAAGTGCAGCTGCCGGAACACACCTATTGGTATTTGGCGGCAGGTTTACAACTTGAGGGTGGTAGCTACCCAGGCGGGCATTAGAAAAAGCCCTACCACCATGCTATGGTTTCCTCACGATGTTTTCCTTCACTGAAAGCTCAAGCTCATGGTAGGTGCTTGGATTCGAACTCACGTCCCTTGACACGAAGTCGTACACACTACCACTGAGCTATCATCGCTTCTGCCTGTTTTATATATAGATATTTGAAAGGTTTTCTTTTTTTAAATAAGCACCGTTTTTAAAGAAAGAACCCACCACGATCAGTGATGTTTATTTTTTGTGACTAAAACTCAATTTAATGCTCGATTAATGTCCTCTTTTAAAGTCAATACTGTTCACGTTACTCATAATCCGAGTCAAGTCTAAATTACAGAGCCAATGTCGCGGGCATAGCAAGTAAAATTATAAATACAAACTAGATTTTACGTACGGCTTCGCTCGCGTTAATATTGATTTTCTCATACAAATCGGATGATGCAATAAAACAATTTCTAGAAATTTTATCCTTCTCTTTACCCCACCTATAATAAAGTTTTCTAGAGATAAAGTAGCCTATCACCGACTCCAAGTTACCATGTATATATTAAAATTTATCATAATCGATTCAGTGGTTTAGGCGTAAAATAGTAACAAACAAACAAACACACTTTCGCATTTATAATATTAGTAAGAAGTACGATTGAAATAGACAGTAATAAGAAGCTACCCGCTAACGTACTTAATATAGTAATGGCATAACGCAACTTAATAATGTAAGTAATAACATCTCATGTAACCTCAATAGTTCTTATACGTATGTTCTGTCGTCTTTATCTGTCGATGTTTATGTTTTCGAAAGTTTATGTTAGCTCGTTATATCGTGTTTCTCATACCTACATCAATTAAATTAATGTTTGATCTAGTTATCAGCAAGGTGGAACTCGTTAAATTTTATATTATATAACTGTCACGGTGCAACAGCGTAAGGGCTTAGTTTCAGTGAACTTTTATCTTTCAGCCTTCGTTAAAATGAAACAACCAGTATTTATTTCAGCAAAAATTTTAGCAGCATTTTTGGGTACTTCATAGGTTTACCACTTAGGCCACGATGTTGGAGACTTGCTATCAAATGTAACATACCTATAGGTAATTGAAAATAGCTCTTTAATTACAGGGTTGTAAGGAGCACAGTAGAATATTATAAACTACAATACACTTGCAATAAAATTATTTTAAAATTTAAACTTTCACCGAAACACTTTTATTAAGCCACCGCTGCTTCATATAATTCAGTGTGAAAATACAAACAATATTAAAGGAACATTAAATTTTACATAGAATATTACGGCAACATTCAATACATGTTTTCTTGATAAACAATCTTCTCATAAAACGGTTTTATCAGTACTAATAATAGTATTATCTTTATACATATACAAAAATCTTGTGTACATCTGTTAGTGATTGTGTAACTTCCAATCTAGTTGATTGATAGAAGTTACATTCATGTAATATATTTCTTTTATCGAGACCATGGTTTATAGCTATTCCATGATATGATAGTTGGCGCTATGGTCGAGTTTTTAAGTACCAAAAGGGACATAAAAACGTCTGCCGTACCAGCTAGTTAAAATATAATGGAATTGGCAACGTATTTACAAATAAGTCGCTTGTTGCAATTGCGACCTCCTGATCTTTCATGAGTCCTTGGTACTTTTACCTGTTATACAGTGTCATCCTCTGCTTAGTTATCTTATTTATAATGTTAAAAAAATATAGTTAGTGAATAACGTGTATGAAAATGGTGGATTGCGAAGAATTTTTTTTATTGCAAAAATAAAACAAACATCCTTCTTGTTTTGAACTATACAAAGCCTGAAGACAATTAGGTCGAGTTGTTAATAAGCTAAACAGCTTAAGCGGTGTTGACAGAGATTATCTGCAAACGTTTATACTAAGATAACACCAGTACTGCTTCCCTGTATAAGGAAATGAGAAAGCGGAATGCTTGTAAGGCAAGTGAGAACGCACACCATACCATAATATGACGGAAAGAAATTATATACTTTTTTAACGTATGTAATTGAGCTGTTGGCCTCATCGACATGTGTCGTTATAGAGGTCAACTACCAGCTGTCTTTTACACCCTTAATCGTCAACGGTTATGCAGTCGATCGGGGTGGCGGAAAACAAAAACAATAAATATGCTGAACTAAAATTATTTACATGAGTATTTTCTATTTCTAATTTTAGAACGTCGATGTTTACTTATCATTTCTAAGTGCTATTAAGTTCGACAACGTAGTTTAGGGCACTCAAACCACTTCAGTGTTCCATTGTGTATCGCTATTTTAATGTGTTCGTAAAATTTTATGCGTTTCTGCGCAAATGAATCCATTTACAACCCATTCCTTTATGCAGAGTTTTACTGTTAATTACTTTTAACAATATGTGACAAGTTCGAATGCTTTCCCGTATCGAGTGAGACGAAACAAGATTTAACGAAAGGTATTTAATAATAACCAATTGTTTTTGTTGAGCACAGATATAATAAAATAATTCCCAACAACTACTTACGGCCTGTTAAAACCGAATCAACATTTTTTTATGGTTTGGATGTTCAACATACTATATTATGTTAAGCATAAAGTTATAATTTAACAAACTGCCATCTCGGAAAAATGTATGTCATACGACGTAACGTTCCTTTTTTAAAGAGGCTAGTATGCATAGAAAGCCTAATTGCCAGCACGCTACTACAATGGAATGGTAGGACATGACAATTGTTTACCGCCGGAGACTAGAAGAGTGAAAGCTGTCACTCGTCTATAGCGATACGAGGATTTGAGTGCCACCGTGTTTTTTTTTAGTTCTTTATGGGTATAGCGTTAGAGCCATAACTTCACTTGATATTAAGTCACGATTTGGCCTAAAACGCTAATCTTAGTAGAAAGACTACCTACTAGGTATTTATCTACCATCATGCTATGGTTTCATCACGATGTGTTCCTTCACCGCTAGTTCAGGCTTAACGTCCTGTTAATCTAAATCTTTGTTTTGTCAAAAATAAATATCGAACTTCTATTACATTATATGGGATGTAAGAAGCCAATGTTAAAATATTATTACAGTTCAAATTTTCGTTAAAATATTTTATAGAACGTTGTTAACCGATAGCTTAGACACATATTTGCAGAGTTAAGAGACAACATTTACAAATATTAGCTTAGTACACTCATCAATCTATGATCTCAGAGACGGTCTGATCGTTGTGTAAACGACTTGTTAAAAAGTCAACACTAATTGGGTATTTAACCTTTGATAAAACTTAATTCGAATCGGCTTTGTTAACTGACTGCATACTTTAATACTTAATATCCCATTTACGGAAATGACTTGATGCAAGTTATAACTTACGAGTTGTGCTCGCGCTGTCGATCGCGTGGAACTAAAAATTATATAATAATTTTTTTCTGTTTTCGGACCTTATTTCAATACAGCTTTGCTGCTGTTGGTGGTAGTATGATGTTAAAGGCTAAAGCCGTATTCAATGATTGCTCTATCAGATACAAAAAGATTTTTTTTAACCCGACTAGTAGTTTCTAAGCACGATCAAAGAAACAAAGTTACCGTTTTATAATATTATAATATAGATAGAAATGCACAATAAGGTAATACATTAAGAACTATCATATAATAATAAGCAATAATAATGACGTGAGTTCGAATCCACCTACAATGAGCTTGAGCTTTCCGTAAAGGAAAACATTGTGATAAAAACATAAGCACGGAGGTAGGGCTACCATACCGTCAAGTTGAAAATCTCATGTGAAATACTTAAAGGTGTGTGCCGGCTGTTGCACTTGAGAGCCAGTCACATCAGTAGGTTCTAGGACCAAATCGTCATTTAACACTAGGTAAGTTTATGATTGAACAAACATATTAACAAAGAAAAATCTGAAGAATCATTAAGTAAAGACGTATTTAAAAAAACAAAGCAAAATTTGTTGATCGTGAGAAACGTGTTTCTTCGCCGCGCAATCGGACGAAGAATCCCGTGAACAATTCTCGCCTGTCAAATATTTACGAACACAAAGCCATCAATCAAACAAATTCGTTTACAATAAATACGTAAGTTTACAATAATTGTTACTACATAAACAATAAGCTAATACCGGCAATTGCGTGTATAACAAAATAATTTATTCTATAGCAATTCTATTTGAGCAAAGTATCAGGTTGTATACCAATGTAACAGGAGAGAGTTTTTTCATTCCTAATGAAAAAGTATTTATGATATCATTCTATAAATATGATTTGTTGTGCATAATTAACGACTATTCTATTAAAATAGTGGCTATTAGAATCCTACTTTTAATTTACAACGATATTTTTTCTTGATAAATAAAAAAAACATTTTTAAGATTTCTGGCGGTAACGATGTATTTCCTGAAAGTGCTGGATATGTATATACTAATACATTGTTTTCCGTATAATGTTTTTGTAAATCGATGAATGAAACTGTTCATACAAGTCCTTAGAATAAATTTTTATAACCAATTCAACGAAATGTCCTAGTCGCGCGTGTCGGATTCTTTCTTGCAAATTGGTAGATATTTTTTGTATATATTAAATGCGACATTAAATCGATGTTATCTATTGATATTTTTATACTGCTGATATATCAAGCAACATAATACTTCAAACTTTTCTATAAATACACACTATGCATAGCATTTCTATGCTAGTAAATGGTGGTATTAGTTCAATTAATAAATATTTTAAAGCGGTTAAACCAAAAGCTTGTGCCCATATTGCCCATCTTAAGATAATGACTATCGCATCTCGATATAGTTACGAACTACATACGTATAATGTTACAGAACTTACTTCTACATTTAATTACCTTATATAATACTTCTGAGAAGTTTATTAGTGATATTTTACCTATAACCTTAATTTATTTTACTAGACAACCATTTTCGAACGAAACGTTTAACTAGCTCTATTATCAGATATATAATTCTAATAAAAAGTAAATGAAATAGACGTGCCTTTTAAACAGCAACATGCAGTAACTTAAAACATAAAATATTTCTTCATATAATATAATTGATTTTCAGTGGATAGAAAATTAATAATGGCGATTCTCATTTGAATATGTATTTGTGATGTTGAATTTTTTCATGGTTTGTTGTCAAGACATTACCTGTGAAGAATCAATGGCTCTTTTGACATTTAGTTTTTGTCTTAAGTGACTTTTTTTGTAAATTGTATCATATCCCGCGTATTCAAAGGTGATATTTATTAGATTATATTAGTTTTTTTAGGCTAAGATTAAAAACAAATGTTATTACGAGTGAATCAAAAAACTGCAAATAAAAAAGCTGTCTTTCTCGCGAGTGTCTGAATTTTAAACTATAGGCATTTCAGAAAATTAATACTTGACCTTCACTTTTCAGTATGCAACTCTAATAAAAGATATTTTTTTATATAAAAAAAAACTGTTTTGAATTAATCATATACGAATATTGCTACCTATTTCAAAGCGGTATAAAAGATTGTGCGGTTGTAGGTTGGCTGTACTGATGTAGATTGCACTAGAGACGAAGGAAACGACATGAAAACTAGTGATTTTATCCGTGTACGGGTGTCGGCACTTAGCATCACCTTATCAGCCGGCGCGGAGCGCTCAGACCGCTGCCGTCTAAATGGGAAAGCAAACAACAGACGGCCGCCTGTTGACACGGTGCGATTCGACCGCTTTATAAATATTTCGTGCGGCGAACGGGCGTGCCATTATCCCATTAGGGAAGGGCATTACTCACTCAGAATGTGAAGCTATTAGGCGATGTACGACCAGGCACGTACATGCCGCGATCGCCTTATATCATCGCACGGGATAATGAAAGTTATCCGGGTACACGGTGGACTCCCATTCACTTAATAGCCTCGTAATACGGTATTAACTACTCGTATAAATAATATTTATCCTACAGCTTTTGAAATTGTAACACGATGTGAACAATTCATAAATATATTCGTGTACAATACCTACTTTGAATGTTACATTTTAACGTATGAATAATGAAAAAATAACAGAAAAGGCCGTGTTGCGTGAATATGTATGAAGGTATACGTTGAGATCGATAGATACTTATTTTTACAGACCGAATAACGAATCGCTGTAAAAAGACGAAAGCACACGAAACCGATGCTTTGTCATGATTAACAAATCTCATTCTATTGAAAAACTCTTGCGAAGATATACAGGAGAAGCGCTTCAATTAAGATCGACTTTAAATTATTAATTTTTAATCATATTACTTATCTATTTCTTGGTTAAATTTCTCTCTAATTTGATCTCATCTACACGCCGCCGATTCTCTCAATTTTCGCGAACAGAAAATTAAATTTATAATTAGTTTCAATGTATTTGATTCAAGTTATTAGGTACATAGAGTATAATACTTAATTGAATAATAAAATGATGTATTTTCACAGGCTTGAATATATTAACGAGAGACGGTTGTGCTCGGCAATACACCCATGTTAACTTGGCACTTCGAAGTTTTTAATGATATCCTAGTTTATGATATCATAATAACCAGATAATGAACAACTCAGCTCTATTAGAGTAAGTAACAGATTTACATACTAATATGGCTGGGTAATACTAAGTACTCATGCTAACAGAAACCTTACATATATAGGAGAACCAATATAATGGTCGGTATCTCATCAACTCTAAAAAGTATTTAAACTCGCTGTATGTAATAGACCTTTCTATCGAGGTAATGGTAAGTTCTGATCTAAAATATTTTAATACACCCCTGTAATTTCAACAACTTATTAACGAAGCACAGACCTCAAATACTTAAGTTATTTTTTATATTGTTAAAGTTTTAGTGTTAAGGTTATAATCTCACCTGATCTTAAGTAACGATACGGCCCAAGTTGGTGGACACGTTAAAACTTGCAGAGGAACTGGCTTTCAAGTACAACTGCCGGAACACACCTATTGGTATTTGTAGGCAGATTTTCTGCTTGAGGGTAGTAGTTAGCTAGGCGGGCATTAGAAATAGACCTACCACTATACTATGGTTTTCTCACGATGTTTTCCTTCAGCGAAGGCTCAAGCTCATTATAGATGAATTCGAAATCACGTCACTTGACGCGGAATCCGTACATACTACCAATAAGTTATCATCGCTTCAAAAGTCCTGTGAAGCCACTAGCCCCTTAAGCTAACAGCAAGAAAATGAAAAAAATACCTAGAATACTTAATTTTGGCTGGGTGTCTTCTGTTAATATGATCGAATAAATATTTAGTAGCTTTACAAACCCATTAAAATATAAAAGTAAAGTATCACTGGACTCATTACGAAAATAAGAATTAAAATTAACTCATCGGACAGTGTTGTTAAAACGCAGCACCTACTTTATGCAATTATGAATTTCAGTTCGAAATATGAGAGACAAAGGCAATCTCGGCTTTGTTTCATGAATATATAACATAAGTAAATTGTACCTTATACCCTACATTTAAAGTTTATTTGACGATGCGAAGTTCTTTTTAATTTTAGTACATTGGACCATTAAATTTTTTGCGGATCTTAGTTTATAGTTTTCATTTTATAGGACACTTGGAACTATGGAAACAGTATCAACCTTTTTTTTTACTATTTATAAATATTATAGAACTACTTTCCTGAGCATATTCCCTTTTATTTGACATTATTTCCTCGAAATCGTTTAATGGTAATTAACGGTTTTACATTTAAAAAGACAGCACTAGTTTTAATTGAAATCTACTGTTATTTTGAACACACTAAGTGGTAACACGTTTGGTGTAAATATAGGTCTGTATACGTTCTCGGTAGAAGAATAAATCTAATCAAAGTGTGTTATAAGCATATTTATGAAGTGATCATGAGACGACAGAGTAGAAAAATTACACGTGCTAACGTCTATACGATTTATAAACAAAACACAATACTAATATTATGTATTATGAGTATTTAGTAGAATTCCAGTTCTCATAAATTAGCGTAGGTATAGGTATAATAAAACTTGTCTACTGAGTTCTTTGCTCTGTGGCTAATAGCGCCGCGTCCGCCGCATCCTCGCGCGCTCGTCCGGACTCCGGACCACTGTCGCATCATACCAATAAATACACTCACCTCGCGTTGCACCGGTCAGTTCCACCGCGACAATTCAGCGGTTCCTCTCCTTTATACGATCAATAAACACCGCAAAAGTGAATTATTACTTTTAATCACCATCCAACATAAACACGGTCAACTCGATTCATATAGTATTTTGTCTCCACACAAACATGTACAGTAAAAAGCACAATGTACAAACCACACTTATGAATAAATCCACGACACAATGCAGTTATTGTAGTTCAATAAATAGGCAATATTGTAAATAATAAATAATTGAATAACATTGGTATTTGACTGTAGAACTACCGTGACAGCGTAACGAACGTCAGCGCCGCGTCGTGTCGGCGGACGACCGCGGAACTCGGTTGAAGTTGAAGCGAGGAACGCTACGTGTCCCCCTGCCTGTGAGGTGTACGCGTGAGCAGGATACAACATTTTATATTACTAAAGTAAAACAGGGACAAGTTTTACGAGGCGGGTGGCACAAAAATGTGAGAAGGGCGCGTATAGAGTACGCTCGTCGTCGCCACTCTACTGTTTTCTTGGATTGATCCACAGAGTGAATAGATAATGATTCTTGTAGCGTTTGTGGCGGCAAGAGTCTTTAACACAGCCGCCCATTCATTACAATAATTACACGACAATTAAACATTACGAGTAAGGTCATTGCCTGCTCTCTATTGCTCTAGTAGTTTTGTTACCATCTAAACAACTACAAAATATGCAATTAAACATTTTGTACTGACTTACGTCCAACAGTTTATTACTTCTTAAATCATAGTTTATGAGAGATATCCAATTTAAAATGTTTTTTTTTTTTAATTTATATCGTAGAAATAGGAATGAACATAATATGTAGGCAATTAATCTTATTCTGTCGCTTGTTAGATAAAATTCTATAAGCAATACATACTAGTAATGACAAGCACTCGATCCTTGTAAGAGTATCAATAAGCATAAAGCAATCATATAGGTAAACAAAATATAGTTGGAGAATAATACTAATTTTACTAAAAACGATAGATACAGTAAAAAAATTATCCATATCATTTTGGGTAGGAAGGAAAGGATTTCTAATTAATTTCCTGTTTGAAACAGAATCAGATTTTTATTGTACTTTAATAACTTTGAATGGGTACCTACGTTTGTGGCTATTGTAAAGTATTTCTGAAACCTATTCGATATTTCTAGAATATTGGATCATTGTAATTTTATAAATAAATAATTGTCATCACTACTATATGATTTCAGATAAAGTATAGCTATATATATATAATATAATATACATATATATAAGTATACAATTAATTTGTAACGGAATAAAATTAATTTTATATTTTTTGTAAATTATAATCGCTGTGTACTTCTTATCGATATATAGAAGCAAAAGTTTTTTTATGTCTGCCTCTGTTCGTTTTAACATGCATACCTCAAAAACTATTATTATGGATATTTTTTCTTCCATAAACGAAAGGGTACTTCCGTAATGAGAATAAAGTTAAAATTTTTTAGTAGGCCGATTTCTTGCTTTTTTGCTGCTCTGCAACTGCTACTGTAACTAGAAATTCAAGTTATATTCCTCCATTTAGTATTGGAGTACTTAAAAATAGAGTGCCCTACAATAAATTTTTCAGCGCCGCAGAGAAATCAAATTTATACAAATAATAATCTTGTATATAAAAGTCGATGTGGGTATTTTACTAGTGGACACCAATTGTGATGAAATTTTTAGGAAATCTTCAAATTATCCCAGCGGGTCATCCTTTGAAGTTTGGTAGCGACCGGATTCAATAAATAATTCTGTATTTTTTATTTATAAAAATGAATGGCAAAAAATGTGTATTTTGAATCGATGATAGCTCAGTTAGTGAAGTGTACGGTCAATAGACGTGAATTCGATCCTTGCAATAAGCCGAAGCTTTCGGTGAAGGAAAACAGTGATGGATCCCCAGTATGGCGTTTTTTTTAAGCCAGCTAGCTAGCATCCTCAAGTGGAAAATCTGCCGCCAAATATCTACAGGTCTGTTCCGGCAGTTGCATTTGAGAGCCTGTCCCTCAACTAAGCTTGGCGTGTTCATAGAGTTATAGCGTGGCCATATCGCTAAACCTATAAAGTATAAAAATGTGTAACATATCGATAACTCTAAAACCGTTCAACCTATTTACATTATAGTAGATTTTTTTTAATAAAGAAGTTATCGTTCAACGCAATATGTGGCGCTAAGGTTAAGTTATTAGCTATTGGAGTGTGCAGAACGTTCAGTGGGTCAAATACTTAATAATTTACTTAAAATTTTACATAATATTTGTAACTTGCGATTTACCAACTCCATAACAGCAGTGTCAATTTCTGCTACACCAGAGATACGAAGCAGTGCTAAAGTATTTCCTTGTGTCTGGTTATAAGTACTATGGCTGGTAGTCTTTTTGGTAAACATTTCATGATGCTTCATAGTGGGTGAGTCCCACGGTTCTACCCGTCCCTCTCGCGGCCCACGCATATGACGACGAGAGGAAGTTCAAAAATGTTAATAATTATCATCAGTTTAACAAAAATGCCTCCATATTAGGTATTATTGATGGCACGACACAGACGCAACTCTGGTTCATTATTTCAGTGTCAATACTAGTTTTTCGTGCGTCACTAGTTTGGCGTGGGTCTGCCGTTCCAGATCGATTATATCGGTGATGTCAAGGGGTTCAGAATTCCGGATGGCGACTCTCGCCGGAGACTAAAAGTGTGAAAGTTTAGAAGTGATGATAGCTCAGTTGGTAATGTGCACGGATGTGAGTTCGAATCCACCTACGAGCTTGAGCTTTTGGCGAAGGGAAACATCGATATGAGACCACAGCATGGAGGTAGGGACTTTTTTTAGTGCCCATCTAGCTATTTATCATCCGCAAGTTGAAAATCTGCCGTGATATACCGGCATAATGTTCCGGCAGTCGCACTTGCTAGTCACTCCTCTAGACTTAGCGTGTCCACCATCTTGGGCCACATCGTGACTTAACATCAGGTGAGATTGTGGCCATAGAGCTAAACTATAAAAAAAGCTGTCGCTAGTCTCTAACAGTATGGAGAGCTGAAGGGACACTATGATGGCTTTCTGGTGGGTATTTGACTTTACTTCTCATCCGATGTGTCGTAGTTTCGCTTCGCACAGGATCGACATTTTATATAAACATAATTGTCTGTGTAAAATATCTTTAGTCTTCTTCATTGTATCGGCACATATTGCATTTAAAAAATACGTTCAGTTCGTGGTGAAAGGTTTGGCCAGTCAATGAAATTGGAATCAGCACCGACTGCCCAGAGTGCGCCTGAGGTACTCGGGTATTGTCACTCTCGAAGGCTCTTTGAAGGACCTAGTCAATATATTTTATAGATAACATATCAGTTAATTAGTCACCATAACACAGGCTTCACTTACATAGCCATGTTTGAAATTGAGTTATTATTTTCTACAGTTTTTGTACTATTTATCAATTTGTAACAAATGTTCCTGTGTCTCTTAAAAATGCAATTCAAGATTCCTATCGACATTATAGGAATTTACAAAAGTAACTTAAAAAATTCAATACACATATTTCCGAGTATATTTCGGTAAAACTAACTATATACTTACTAAAATGCGATAAGTCAAGACGACGAAATCCTGTAAGAACACACTTATGGGGAAATACACCATATTGCCACAATTGAGAATATGATGGAATTGAAATGCAAAATTACTATGTACATTGACATTTAATTTCTTATATTCATAACCGAAAATATTAAACTTACTGTGAGAAGTGACAATGTCTGTTTGTTTCACTATATTAAAAAATTATAAATACATTATTACTAACACTTAGAAGTAATTAATTTATTATACGCGTGCCTTTCGCGTACTTAGTTTGTGTGAGAGAAAATTTCAAGTCAATTGCCTGAAACCGACATTGATTTTTTTAAATATTTTCTCTTTGTTTTTACTATATCTTGATTCGTCAGTCATATTTAACTTAAAGCGAGACTCAACGAGTTCATCACAGTGTCAATTATAATTGGCTAAATCATATTTTTTTATGATTTTAATAAGTTAATAACATTTATTTCACAAGATTTACATGGTGGAAACAAATCCCATTTAATGGAACAAATAGACCTCAGCCAACCTTGCACTCAAATAGTGTCCTATGGTGTCTTTTATAAAATAATTTTCTTTAGAATTGATAAAATGCATGTAAAATATAATTCTTCATAACCGAATTCAATATGTCTTTATAAAGTATACCCAATAAGTTGTGTATAACTTTGTCTATCTAAAAAAAATATTAGAATACTTAAATTTCTGTGACTCGACTTTTAAATGACGTACGAATGTAGAAAAAAAAACTTTTTTTCAACAAATACACCATCATGTGCTAAATCATTAGTTATAATAATATTTTTGTGGTGTAATATATATTTCCAAAAAAATGGTTAAAAAAATTATAAACAGCTGCCCTTTATGAATTTAATTTACGTATTCAATTTAATACACTAATCTGCTATGAAATGAATAAAACCTATTTTACTAAAACGACGAGCATTCCCGTTTTATTCAAGCAATTGTATATTTTCACTTAGAAACGCGTCTTAGCTGATTTCAAGCCGTATCCTAAAGTGATTGCGGAAATCATCCCAAAAAAAATTGGAACACGTCAAAAATTGATTTTGGTATAAATCCGAAGTTGATTTTAGAATGAATCCTAATTCGATTTTGGAATACGCCACGTTGAGTTTGGAATGGACCTTAAATCGATTTTGGAATAGATCCCAATATGGTTTTAGGACAGACCCTAAGTTGGTTTCGGTACGTATCCTACATTAATTGTGTAACTAATTATAAGTTACTTTTAGAGCATAACCTAATTTATTTTTAAAGTGAATACCAATTTGATTTTGGAATGGTTACTAAAACAGATACTTAGTTCAATTTAGAAATGTACTTAATTTGTGTAATATATCAGCCAGGGGATATATCTTCTGACATTCAAATGTGAATGCTTCTCAATTACTAGAGAGAAAGTGGCAATAATGTCAATATTTTGCTTTTATTAGAAATAATCGTAGACCCGCGTCTACACAAAACTAATGTCTTAATAAGTATTAGTGTGAATGTGAGACTTGACAATTTATAACACATGAGAAGTACTGATATAAACTTTTGCAAATCTAAATAATCGTACAAAATTTAAATGTTTCTGGGTAATATAGAATAAAATCAATTATGGTCACTGATATTCATTAGGAAGACATTATTATGGAAGAAAAATAGAATTGGCAATTCATATTAAAAAGAGCAACATTAAGACTTATCAAACAACATTACCACAAGCGTTAAAATAATTCGTAGCGCAAGCTGCAAAAGGTTGAACAGAGAATATTAATTTTGGAAATGTAGACGGACAATTTATACCTACTATAGGTTGAGAAACGACTATTTTTTTTTTTTATCTAAAAGTAATTATATGCCTCTACAATAATCCAGTATATATTTTAACATGTTAATACTCAATTGTATACATTTGTAAGCTCTTTGGATTAATTCTCAGTGCGACTGTTTGACCACAAACTATGCAAACATTTTTGCTTTCTTTAGTTCTTCGTATATTTCCTATAGAATTTTCATCTAAACATAATAATAGTTAGATGTGATGTCACGTCACTATAGAGCTTTTCACGTAATCTAATAACCATATTCATCTATTCCCCGAATCAAATATCTCCAAAAGGCAATACTATACTGATGTAACATATGTACTAAATAGTATTAGCAGACATTATTAAGAATTCGGTTATCAAGACTTCCCTAAACAGATATAAATTTTTAAACCAAATTACTTATCATTCGACAAACATTGACTGACTAATTTTTTACAATATATAAGAAATCTTAGGTTTCTATAATTGGTATTTACTTAAGAAATATTAGGATTTTAATATTGATTTTATTAATTATTTCTGTACAGAAGTTACTTACATTATTATGGTTTAAAAACTGACCGAAACAGAACGGAAACATGAATATTATATATTTTAATATTTATTCCTTATTATTGTGTCTGTAATCAATAGGACCTGAAGGCCCATTATCGATAGACAATTGTCCCTTACATCAAACAATAATGTAAGAGATTCCCTTTTCTTGGATATACAAATTTTGCACAAAATATTCCAAATATTTGTCTTCTTTCTCCTATTTAGTGACATTTCCTTTAAACCCAATTATACCAAAGTCACATAGAGTGGTAGAAAATCTAGCAAATCTCTAAGGTTTACACAACTCTTTGACAAGATGGCGATTCTCGTATTAAAAGCGTATAATGAGTTGCATTCCAAATATAATTATTTTTCTTTAGTGGCAACCCATTTATACACGATTATGCCAATATCACGTTAAAT
This sequence comes from Actias luna, assembly GCA_039707435.1. Lineage (NCBI taxonomy): Eukaryota > Metazoa > Arthropoda > Insecta > Lepidoptera > Saturniidae > Actias > Actias luna. The sequence goes on along the minus strand of JAZHAC010000006.1, from coordinate 4,549,559 downwards.
GGTAGAATATATTGCAAATCTTTAGATTCATCACACCATGATAAAACTGTTCAGGGAGGTCTTTGTGCCAACACATCATACTCCGGGGTAATTATTTATAATACACTTTTGCGTATTAATTTCTATTATGGAACACTAATTACAGAACATTGGTCCAGGTACGGACTCAGTCCCCAAAGGTTGTGGTCACAGCCACCAGAAAATCGACCAAGTGCGAGTCGGCGTATGAACTTGCTCATGATCAATATAATTCATCTTGCATCGAGCTAAAAGACAAAAGTTTATCAATTAAATGACATGACAGATCTTATCCAAAATTCCTTCCAATAATTCTTATTATTGTTCTATAATTTCGTTTTGATAACATAACCAGAGGCGTATTTGCCGCGGAGTCAAGTGGGTCATGACCCCCGGCTGTAAGCTGCGGTATACAACGAGACGTTCCTGAGGGGCGACTGGCGCAAATATGGACACTTTTAGGCTTTAGGTTTAGGCTATAAGTAACTTCTATAATCCTCGCATTACCTAAAAAAATGATAACCGTCTTAAGCCTTCATTTTCTTATTTCTTATAAAATTTTTGGTAGATCTCATACTCGCCACCAATCTTTATAATTCACGAGGCGGCAAAAGTGTAGGGTTCAGGGCATCAAATCTTAATATAACCCATCGATATAAGAAAAACGTTACGGTTACCTAATGTAGTACTTTGGAGACAGAGCTAAAACACAATAATTTATTTAATCCGATTTCAATACTAGAAAATCACATACACATATCTTGTATACATACACGACAAGCTGAAATATACGCGATTTTGCAGAACATTCTTTTCCAATACTTCGCTTGACACGTTTTATAATCGATTTGATTTGGCTATGACGTAATTAAACATGCTGTCACAATATAATTTATAAAGCAGCTCGATGGCGTTTCACCAGCTTACTGCTGCTGAAGCACAGGTACTTCAGGGTACGAAGGTTCTTGTTCCTCATCTGAAGAGTGGCGACTGGAGTATGAGGGGCGGCCACTCTTCTCCCTTAGTCAGTATCTGGACAAGAAATAAAAACAATGTTCATACTATGTTATGTCCCCGGGTATTAAAAACGATATTGCTTGACTGTGGTTTGTTTACGACTGCCGCATCAACAGACGTGAATTCGAATCCACTTACAATGTGCTTGAGGTTTCGGTGAAGGAAAACACCGTTATGAAACCATAGCATGTTTGTAGCATAATGGCTTTCTCTAATACCCGCCTGGCTAGCTAGCATCCTAAAGTTGAAAATCTGCCACCAAATACCTATAAGTGTGTTCCGTCACTTGCACTTGTGAGCCAGACCCTTCACTAGGCTTAGCGAGTCCACTCTCTTGGGCAACATCGTCACTTATTATCTGGTGAGATTAAGATCAATTATCGCTTGACCTTAACTATAAAACATATGGATTACAAACTGGGTCGCGACTAACATACACATACTGATGGACCCTACACTGACTTTCTTTTCATTTTTCACGTTTCGAGATAGGCGAATATATTTATATTCAACGATAAACTCTGCAGGATTATCGATCCCGATATAATAAAAAAACGGCCTTCACGGGACGCCGGGCAGATGCGAAGCATTTAATAATATGAATAATAAAAAGTAATAAAGAAAATATGTAGTAAAATAATAATAGTATGCAGGTCACTAAGAAGTAACAAGGAAATCTATGCTATACGCGCACGCACACAAGGGAGTCAAAAGAGAAAAGAATAGACGGATAAGTGAATGTCGTGTCGTTTGCGGTACGACAAATAGCAGGATATTACTGCTAAAACGCACCAATGACCATATTTTTATGTTATACATTCTATGCACGAGCTACGGCCTGTTATTTCATTCATGTTCAGTTTGGTATACAACTATATTATAACTGGGCAGTGTGAGTAGCTTATTTTAAACAAACAATGACTCTTGGATCTTTTATTACTGACATAAACAAACAGAATCCTACACCAATTAAATATCCGATAATTTTAAAAGGTTTATAACTGGTATATTATTATAATAAAACAGTAGAACGAGACAGTATATAATTCCGACTGAACGATATAAAAAAATATTCAAGAGGCGTTTTGCAGATGGAGACATATGTGCCATGATTATAAATGTCCATCTATTTATGTATTTTTTTATTTCACTTACTTTCTATAACTCTCATCACGTCCTGAATCAGCGTAAGGAGCCCAGTGCGATGGCGTTGCATCATTATCGTCTCTTTCGGAGTTATTACTGGTACCTATATCACAAAATAAGAAAAACACTTTTTCAAGAATCATTTTTATTTATATCTGTAAAGAAAATCAATCTACCTGTAGGCTTTACTTAACTTTGTTTTTGCTGTAGAAAACTTTACTTAGCGTTATGTCCACAATCTCACCTGTTGTTAAAAAACGATGTGGCCCACGACGGTGGACACGCTTAATCTAAGAGACTGGCTCTCACGTGCAACTGCTAGAATACACCTATAGGTACACTTGGCAGCAGATTTTCAACTTGAGGTTGGTTGCTAGCCAGCCAGGCATTCGAAATAGCCCTACCACCATGCTATGGTTTTCTCACGTTGTTTTCCTTCACCTAAAGTTCAAAGCTCATGGTAGGTGGATTCGAACTCACGTCTTTAACGCAGCATCCATACGCACTACCAACTGAGCGATCATCGCTTCGAATTTATAGCCCTCTTGCGTTCGTTGCCTCCTGGGCCGAGGGAATTCTGCACTCATCCCAAAGCTAGGTGAAGCTGTGAAAGCCCTTGAGGCTAATAGCGTATGTCCAATAAAAAAAGAACTGTGTATGACGCAGTTGAGTGTAAATAGTTAACGCCCTACTTAAGTCATTTTAACGTGCCACTAAGGCCCGCTAGCTAATCTTTTACTACAATCGTCAACGTAAAGAGAAAGTAAAAAATCTCGTGATAAGTCTGTAAAAAAGGAGGTTTAACTATCTATGTGAAATAAATATCAATTTTGTATTTTAAATTAATGCGTGAATTTTAAGGTTTCTTTTTAACACACCTAGATCACGGGCTGCTAGAATAAGTGTGTGCGCTCCTTCTGGTCACTGGTAGCAGTGTCGAAATGGTGCATTTTAGTAGGTGGTGTTAGGTAATTAACACTCGATGTTTACCACATGGTCCTCTCGCCTTGATCACGGGATTTAGTTTTGAGATATGTCTTCGATGTAGGGTATCGTTTCGTATAGGTATGGTACATGAGCTTACATCTGTCGACGGGTGTTATCGAAAGGTGCGGCCTGTCCGGCAGCGGGTCCGGTAGCGGCAGCGCGGCGGGGTGCGGGTGCGGGACGGCGGGGGGCGGGCCGGGGGCGGTCGCGGGGTGGGGGTGGGGGTGCGGGTGCGGGGGCGACACGGCCGCGGGGGGCGACGGGCTGTCCAGCGAGATGACGGCGCCGCCGCACGCGCCCGGCGACCGGTACCCACTCGATGACACGGTGTCTACGCCTGGTGATAAAAGAAAAAAATCACATTCTTCAAATTGACCAAGTATGTTTTGACTATCCTTTTTTAGCTACATATTTTAGACAGAGACGAAAGTTTTTGAGACATTATCAAATGTGAAAAACTTACTAAGGTGTCTTTTTAGCACATATATGACGATACTTGTTACATAATGAATGTCGCCTCATGACTCTTTCGTAGCCTGCTTAGGTTACAGATTACGAGAGAAAAGTCGTAAATAATAGAACCCATCATAAGATATGTTTTAGATCCGATTAACATATTTAAAGAATACATACATGTTTTTTAAACACGACAGTTTAAAAAACGTTTATTGGTAAATTTAAATAAGATACTGCCATTGTCGAACTGATATATAAATTAGTGCACTATTTGGAGATTTCAATATTTGGATTATTATGGCTTGTTTACTAAAATTTTTTTTATACATTAATTTGATAGCAGAAACACAGTCAAATTAAAGCTACTATTTTATATAATATATCAAAACCAAGTGCAAATATTATTGCATATAATAAATATTGTGACAACGATGATATATTATACTGAAATAGTTGGAAAACGACTATAAAATGCAACTTACCATTCGAAGATATATAGTCGTCGCTTTTGATGATAGCATCAGAGACCGGTGGCGGGGTCTTCGGTACAGGTATCTTCCTCTTCAGAGGCAGTTCATCTTCTGAATCGGAAGTTAAATCTACTAAGACCTCGGCAGCCGGTTTCACAGTTCGATTCTCTCCAACGAGAGCCACTTTTGCTGCTCCGTTTGTTCCGCTGCCATCGACGGGTATTACTTCTACAATAAAATAACATTCACTGCATGGTGGGTCTAGCAGTTTAGGCACTCGCCTCACTGACGGTATTATAGGTTCGATCCCAGCAAGAGACACTTATTACTTTATTTACGACCAACTGCCTAAAACTTCAGATTACTTGGTTATGATTAGATGATTTAGTTGGATTACCTTAATATCCATACAATATATTCTGTCCATATAGCCACAATTCTTAGTACTGTCATAATTGGCTCATAAATGTACACCACATAATGTAGTTGAATTAATTTTTAATGGATATAAAGAAATAAATGCAACTCTGCTAACCTAAATCATCAGATATAAGTGTGACGGGCTCAGCGACAGGCTGGTGTTGCTGCGGTGCACGAGGAGGTGGAACATGAGCTGACCAGTTCCCATCAGCATGCAGCTGGATCTCGTTACAATCGCTCGACAAGCGCGTAGAAGTCAGTACTTCTTGAAAGTACCTATAGAACATACAACAAGAAGTTTTAATTATATTGGTAAGTACATTTTTCAATGGCCATTAAAATACAAATTTCAATGACCAATATAATTATTAATATTCATTTATATTAACAATTTCGTAAGGATTTCTGGATATATCATTTATCTTGCAAATATAAAAAAAAAACAGTATGTATAATTGGATTTCATTTAAAATGGATTTATAGGCTGTAAAGTAGTTTTATACATATGGAATGCGAGAGTCATCCCGCATATTTGTCCCGTATTTCGGTATTCCGTTGTTGTCCCTACAACGATAACTTGTCTGTGTTTAAAGAAAACACTCAGTATCTCTTTTTTATGTTGAGCAGCAAAATAACTGCAACGTACCTGATGTCAGCGCCTACCCTAGCGATTTCATCGCCCCGGACAATAAAAAAACGAACTGCCGCCCCTTAAGAATTTATATTATGTAATTTTCATTGATCAGAGAATACCATATATCCAACGCACCGATGGTTCAATTTAGTTCAAGCGGCGCCCTTTAGAAATTTGAATATAGTGTCAATATGTATCTTTATCTAACATAAAATGAGCTCGATTTCGCAGTCAGTTCGCTTAGATCTATTAAATTATTCAACGGATTTTAATGTAGTTTTCAGACTGATTCATGAGGAAGATTCTTATATATCATAGTACAGAAAAGCCGAAAATTCAAAGATTTCTAATGTGATGTCGTACAAACATATTTTTGTGCGCTTAAATTTTAAACGCTGGCTAAACCTTACGAGATAGATCAAATTAATTTACTACGTTATTGTATATTTTCAAAAGATTAAAAAAAAAGTCCGGGATAATATCTATTTTTATTTTATTTATTAAGTTAGTGGCCATTTTTGTCTTTTTTGTCCATATTACAAAAAAAGTATGTGTCATTTACCAAGCTATTTTATACAACTCAGTATTATTACATTAGATACGTAGTACATTTCATGAGGATCACAACTGCTCTTAACATTATTTCATTGAAATGGATATCTTAGAAGATATCAGAGGATTAAAACGCGGAGGCACAGCGGCTGGCGGGCCGTAGGTTTCGTCCTAGGTGATACGAAGTTCACCAAGTCAACTAGTATTACATAATCAAAATAAAATTCACGATATCAATTTTTACAACCAACGGTGGCCGTCGCCTCGCTTCGTTTTGGCTTCCCGGGCATATACCCGGCTGGCATCCTCCCCTAGACCGGGCACTGCTGATATTAAGTACAGTACAACCTAAACCATCGGCTCCTGACAATGAATCAAAATTCACTGACAGTCACCACTGTCATGCTGGCCTGCTTAGGTACCTCTACACACCTCTTATTATGAACCAATATCGTACGACACTATCAAAATCCACATAGAATAGTATAACCAAAGATTTTTTTATACATAGTAAAGGTTACAGCGTTATGGCACACACAGACCTGTTTAATTTCTATAGTTATTACCAAAGCACAGTAAAGGTTTTAGCGTTATGGTCATAATCGCACCTTATCTTAAGTAAAGATACGACCCAAGTTGGTAGACACGCTAAACCTGTGGAGGGACTGGCTCTCTAGTGCAACTGCCGGAACACACCTGTTGGTATTTGGCGGCAGATTTTCAACTTGAGGGTGGTAGCCTCCCAGGCGGGTGTTAGAAAAAGCCTTACCATCATGCTATGGTTTCCTCACGATGTTTTCCTTCACCAAAAGCTCAAGCTCATTCTAGGTGGATATGAACTCACGTTCCTTGACGCGGAATCCGTACACAGTACCGCTGAGCTATCATCGCTCTATTTATAGAATGAACTAGATTTCACGTGCGGCTTCGCTCGCGTTAATATTGATTATGTCAAACAAATAGGATGACGCAATAAATATTTACATACAAAGTTTATCTCTCTCTCTTTACCCCACATCCAATAAGTTATTCGCGAGAAAAAGTACCCTAACACAGTATCCAGGTTCCCATCTATCTCTGTACCAAAACGCATCCCAATCGATTCTACGGTTTGGCGTAAAGCATTTATAATATTAGTATGGATGGATTGTTTTTACCCGTCAACAACGAGAGAGTCGTAGGGCGCGGGCCTGTCGCAGACGGGACAGAGCCAGGTTGGCTTCCTCTCGTTCATCTGCAGGAAGAGCGACGCGTCGAAGCACTGCAGGTGCGGACAGTTCGCGGGCCGGCACGGGCACGACATGCGCATCTTGCCCAGCGGACACATCAGCGACACGCGCAGCGACGTCGTTGCTATTTCACTGTCGTAGTCCTCCGATAACTTCTCTTTTACTGCAATTTATTGAAGTGAAACTTCTTTATGCGCATGAGGGTAAAATTTTTACAGATGAAACGTCACGCCGGTATGCAACGGAAGTGTCGGAAAAGAGAGAGAGAGTGATCGAGACCGATTGAGAGAGAGTAAGACAGGGAAATTTAAATTAAAGTTAAAAATTAAATTATTAATTTAAAGTTTTAGATTAGTATAAATATAAACAAGATTTATAAATTAGTTCGCCAAAGAAGTTTCACTTCTGACATGTGTACTTTGTACGCACGCATGTTTTTTTTTTATTCATACAGCTCACCAACAGACTTTACATCAACACATTAATGTATATATGGAAAAGACCGAGACTTGCGGTAAAGATATAGATTTAAAGCCCCCTTTCGACTACCGTCAACATTCGCCTTTCCTACTCAGGTTTATCTCTCCGTTCAGTAAAAAGCATTCCCGATAATGATTTACCGCATAAATACCAAAACAGTGTCAATAATAGAAAAATATACATATTACGTCCTTTCGGTAACGTTGCAGGTACGTACGATCAATATACGGTCTCGAGTACTTCGCTTTAACTGAACCCATAGCCGCGCTCGCACTGCACTTTATATTAATTGGTTTTATAGATACCCTCCTATAACTACATTCCTATATATACTAATTATACAGTTTAATATTTTATTAAATGTCACCCTAATTACAGGTGACAAGGACACGCACATTAAAGTTAGTATAATATAACAAATGTAGTAATTACGATGTTAACAATATCAATAAATACAAATCATAAGAATGTTTAAAAACAGTTTGATAAAATATTGTTATTTAAAAATATCGAAAACGAAAAAAAGGAGATGTACTTTATAATATTAATATAGATAAAACTAGCTGTGCCTGTGACTTCATTCGCGTGGAACTAAAATTATTTAATCTTGCGCCGACAATCAAATTACAACAACTTTTGATAGAGTTAGCTGAACTTAATGAAACAAAGACTAAATATTATTAGAGGATATACTTATGATTTTCTTGGTGACGTTTTATCATAAACGTAGTAAGTACTTTAGCTCAAACAAATAGACAAACATTTCTAAAAATGATGTAGTTGTATTTTAATACTTATTCTTAGTCACTTGTAATTTTATTACACATAAATCTACAACGTACAGACAAGTTCAATTTACATTTTTATTATATGTATAGAGAAATAGCTGATACCAGCAGCTTCGCTCGGGTTAATATTGATTTTGGCAAACAAATCTGATGACGCAATAAAAAGATTTATACAAAGTTTATCCCTCTCTTTACCCAACTTCCTATAAGTTTTTCGCAAATAAAAGTAGCCTATGGCCGTCACCAAGTCCCTATCTATCACTATAACAGAATTAATTATATTCGATTCAGCGGTTTAAGCGTAAAAGCGGTGCAAACTAACTAACATTTCCATTTATAATAATATTAATATTAGCATAGTATTAAAACCTGCTGAAGCTTGATTGCTTAGTAAAAGACTTACTGAGAAGCGGGTTTAAAGGCATGAGCTAGAGCAAACCTAAACACTCAGACAGTGCATTAAGTGCGGTAGATGTGGTCGTTCTTGCCGCTCCCGTATCGGTTTACAGAGTTTAAAAAAAAAAATGCCTCCGCGACGCTGCTTAAAGCATCTTTCGTAGGATGAATATTAGTAAGGATGGAGAAAAAAAATGAAGGGCACTTACTGAGCGATCTCGTGTAGTCTGGATTCTTGGTGCCTTTATTCTTCAACCGCTGCAAAAGTTCTGATGAGGTGAGCTTCCTGACCATGAAGACGCTGAGCACGTACGCGCGCGTGAAGTCGGACGCCCACGTCACGTCGATAGTGTTCGCTACCGTCGGGGACAACTTCACCAGCGACGAGATGTTCACGGGCCTCGGGGGTCGCTTTGGCTCCGGTGTCGGTTTGTTTGTTGGTATTGGATTCTGTGGAATGAAAATAAATTTATTATTTCTGTAATTTATTACTGAAAAATCAAAAACGAATAAGAGGTTAGGAGTTTTGGCGGGTGCTTGATCTGTCTCGTTGTGATATTTATTTTAATTCATATATATATATATATATTTAGCCCTATGTAGGTGTAATATAAGTGACATTTTACGTGATGTAGTGTAGTTGAAGAGCATAAGTGAAGTGAATAATAATAAATCATTCAGAACATGATATATTAGTTGCCACAACAACTCCCAAGAGAGTCACCGTTTTGTTGCGTCGTCTTTATATCTTATTATCTTATACTAGATGAAACTAGTTAAAGTATTTCCTCCCAAATCTTATAATTTCCAAGATTAAAAAAGAAGAAGACGACAAAGAGGTTATTATTAGGTCTGACAGAGAATAATTAACTACATATTCCTTAAGAAGAAACAAGTAGGACCAGAATTATTTGAATACGCTTTTAGGAAAATAGTGTGAATGTGAATTTACTATCAGAATTAATGGAACCTTCTTTATAAAATAAAAAGTTTTAATCAAAGATATAATAAATGTTCATATCATAGAATCCTTTCTGTTTGAACCTCTGACTTTTCGGGATGGGACCCACAACACGTCTTGACTAGACGACCGTCTAGAGCAGTGTTTCTCAAACTTTTTGGTGTACCGCCCAATTTAGGGAAAAGTCCCATTTTCATTTTTTTTTCTTTTCCGATAAATGTAACCTATAATACTTCGGCAACGTCCACGATGTTTTCATACCAAAATTCATAGAATTAGTTTCAGCGGTCTATACGTAAAATCGTAACAAACAGACAGGCAAAGTCGTTTTCGCATTTATAAGGGTACATGTAATTAAGTACTATACTCACTGGTAGTGGACACATTTTATTGTTGACTTTAACATTAACGCTCGGTGGAAAATGGTCCTCTTGTTCGCAAGACGTTTCCAGTAGACAGAATCTTAGTTGTGCCTGTCGACAAAGGATATATCAACAAAACCTTTAACATACATTTCACAATACAGATGATATAACCAACATATGAGCAAAATGAATTAAAACATTAGGACATAGTTTTTTAAACAATGGCTTTTAGTAACTAAATATAAAAATCCATACAGAAACACATAAAACAATATCCTACAATTAATGATGTCTTACTAGTATAGAAAATTAAACAGTTGAACATTCATGCTAAGCCTGTTTTTACTAGACAGTACTTTTATTATTTTATTGTTTTTACTTCATAGCAATTATGGCTTTGTGGTTGCGTGTATGTACGCCGTGTCAATGGACGTGAGTTCGAACCCCTCAAATGAGTCTGAGCTTTCGGAGAAGCAAAACGTAGTTATGCAACCATTACATGATGGTAGGAGTTTTTCTAATACCCTCAAATTGAGTTTATAACACCAAATACTTATAGGTAGGCTTACCATACGTCCCGGTTTGACCGGGATAGTCCTGGTTTGAGATCCCTGTCCAAATTTTTCGTGTTGTTTGTATTAATTGTACTTTGTCTCTTTTTCTTTTTAATAAAAAATATATTCACATTTATTAATATGTTTTTAATTCATGATAATTTTGATTGCATTTCAAATATGAAAAACACAAATTAAGCGAAAAGCAAAATGAAAATGAGCCTCTTTCTCTTCTGCGTCCCGGTTTGGTTCTCTTCTGCGTCCCGGTTTGGCTCTTCGTAATTATGGTAAGCCTACTTATAGGTATGTTCCGGCTACTACACTTGAGAGCCAGTCTTTCCACTAGGCTTAGTATCCATCATCTTGAGCCACATCGTCACTTCACAACAGGTAAGATTGTGGTCGTAGCGTTTAAATTGTAAAATGAAAAATAAAAAAAGTGAACATTAGAATTATAACATATTAGAATTATATACACACCTGTATAACATAATCTAATTTATTACTAGTGCCGACGATATCCTTCCCGGAAGCAATTTCGGTGGCCTGTTGTGGCGTCAAATGGAATATGTAGCTACCCTCCTGCATACGGCCTGCCTGTACCGGTATCATTGTCGACGGCTTCATCAATTCCGCTAACACGTCGTAGAATGGTAACCTGACGGTATACCAGATAACGATATTCAATACGTTAATATTTACAAACATATTATACATAAGCTTAGCCCACGACTTCGTGGAGCTAAAAATCATTTAAAGATTTTCGCCCGTATTTGTAACATTTTTCGATACAGCCTTGCTCCCGTTAGCGGTAGCGTGATGTTAAATAGCTGTTAAATATGGAACGCGAAATTATACTCGAGAGGTTGGTTACGCACTGGTTTATTTGACAGTTGTTATATATTTATAAGGTGGTGCAGCCATTACAATATGACACACAAATGCATATATAACAATAGCCTAAAGCCTTCCTCAATGAAGGCTCTATCAAATACAATAAGAATTTCTGAAATTCGGCTGGTACTTTCTAAGATTAGCGCGTTGAAACAAAGTTTTCCGCTTTATAATATTAACTAGCTTTTATTCGCGGCTTCGCTCACGTTAATTGGTTTTGTCAAATCGAATGACGCAATAAAAAAATTTATACAAATATTTTACCTCCCTTTTCCCAGCTTCTAATCCGCGAAAAAAAGTAGCCTATGACCGTCTCCAAGGTCTAGTCTATTTCTATACCAAAATTGATCACAATCGATTTAATAGTTTAGGCGTGGAAGCGCAAAAAATAAACATACTCACTTTAGCATTTATAATATTAGTAAGCATCTACATTGGAATGGGAGTTTGTTACGCTTTCATGTCTTAATCTCTCCTATCATCATAAATGCATTTGCATATGCTCTATATTATTCTCCAGGTTCCCGTCTCTATCTCTGTACCAAATTGTAATATAGGGGGCATTACATAGTGGGTGTCTACGCCATGAAAGAAATATATTATAGATAGCTCATGTTCAGGTGGATACCGTGATAGGGGGTCCGTACACACTGCCAACTGAGTTATCGTCGCTTAGCATGTTTTTCCAGAAAAGGCTCGATATAATGGGGTTTATTTTCGATAGGACATATGCTGTTAGCCTTAAGGGCTTTCATAGCTTCACTAACCTTTGGGGGCGAGTACTAAGTCACTCAGCCAGAGGCAACAAGCACAAGAAAGCCAAGAAGTGGTTGATTTTCGGCTTGGGCTGTTGCCGGAGTTAACATTAGGGATGTTAAGGAGGTGGGTATACTGGAGCCGGAGGTTTATAATCCTCTTTATTGGATACGGATCCAGGTGTGAGACAGAGGTAGAGAAGAAGACAGATGTGTTTAATAAAGAAACTATATATTATATAATAATATTATTTGTTACTAGGAATCGTAAAATACGAAATGTGGTATCTCTTCTATAAAACTTAAGGGAAGGCCCTGTAGAGCAACCCTTTGTAAAATCAAGCAATTCCCCGACATAAACGTTAAATTTTGTACGTATTTATTCTAGACGCAGTAACATGTTATGCAATCGTCGTTATAACCTCCGATTCAAAAGTATCGAAGTCGGAGGTGTAAAATCAATCGCAGCTATCGATATCGGTGATAGCGCAGTGCTAGTGTATACGGACTTCGCGTCAAGAGACGTGTGTTCGAATCCACCTACAATGAGTATGAGCTTTCGGTAAAGGAAAACATCTTGAGGAAACCATAGCATGGTGGTAGGGCTACTTTTTAATGTCCGCCTGGCTAGCAACCACCCTCAAGTTGAAAATCTGCCACCAAATACCAATAGATGTGTTCCGGCAGTTGCACTTGAAAGCCAGACCCTCCAGAGGTTTACCGTGTCTAGCAACTTGGGCAGTATTGTCACTTAAGATCAGCTGAGATTATGGCCATAAAGCAAAACCTTATCTATTAAAAAAAAAGGTCCGACCTTTCGGAATCAAAGTCGAAGCCCCGTAACAGCCCTAGTACACACTACCAACTGTGTTTTTATCGCTTTAAATTGACGCTAGGATTAGCGTTTACAGATCCGACAATAAGTTTTCGTGGAAAAATCCCTGCCTTAGTAATAAATTTCCTGACATTACGGCAGCATAAGTATTTTACTTTAAAAACTCGCGGGTAAGCTTGAATATGCGTGTGAGATGCGTGGTACGAGGTTTAGATGAATAATTAATATATGACCAATTAGTTGATTGCTAATTATTAGATTTTATTCCTTAATTAAAATTTTACTTCTTATGTTTTGCATTATTTTTAATACCTGACAATTTCCAATTTTCCGTTACCTTGATACACAGCTGTTATTCAGGATAAGTCTGGAAAATCCCTGTCATGTGGTAACCCTACTTATGATGTCTTTCCTGAAAATGATCGATATAATGGGGTACGAACTTTTTGAATTTGACGTCAGGATGGACGGGGAACGGCGGCAGCTGCGCGGTCGGCGAAGGGGACGGCATCGGCGCCAGCGCGGGCGCGCTCGCCCCGCCCCCGTACCCGTGATACATCCCGCTCGCGTACATCGAGTTCTGCCGAGCCTGCAACTGCACTTCTGTTCTCCTTTGCTTTTGGACTTGTATCTTAATGACAAATTACGATAAATAAACAAAAACAATACAACACAATACTACTACTACATAAAAACCACCCTTCTCTTTCCTCGTTAATATTAATATGACCAATCTTTAACATCCAACACCGTGAAAACTTAGCTTTCTAGAAATAATATTTTTAATTTGCATCACGATATTATTTCTTTCATAGCGCTAAAAATCTAATCAAAATCAATCTAAACAAAACCATATGAGTCCGAACTTTAAACGAAATTACTTTGATTAAGTATTAAAGTATTCAATAAGTATCTATACTAATGTTACAAAGTGGTAGTTTGTTCAACGCGCTTATATTATAAAGTACCAGCCGGATTCTATAAGTTATTTTTATATTTGATAGAGCAATCATTGAGAGGTTTTAGGTTACTTAACATCACGCTAGCACCAAAAGGAGCAAAGCTGTGTTGAAAAAAAATTCCAAAAAGGGAAAAACATATTAAATAATTTTTAGTTCCACAGCTAGTGTAACAAATAGGAAAAATGTAGGTATACTGATGTCCTCGATAGTGATCACAGAACAAGATTGAGGAAGTTAGAAGCCATAATAAGTAGACTTGGCACACTTCACAAAATTAAAGAAAGTTGGACACTCAGTGTTATTTGCTTTTATAGTTGAGAATTTGAATAATGATCACACAGTCGATTACTTATTGAAATATAATTTTATGTTATATAACATAATATTATAAAAGAGAAAAGGTTTTTTTTTTAATTTGTTACACATATTATATTTTAGATTCCCTTTACTTTTTAATTAAATAACTTTTCTTAAAAAATGTATAATAATGTCGGAATTACCAAAATGCAGTCTGAAGAAGGAGATTGAGATAGTTCTTTATTATTGAATTCCTGATACTGGATGTTAGAATATTAAATTTATTTGTAAACATTTATTTTATATGCATTAATAGATTTAATAGAGAAGAATGGTCTAAATAGCAAAGCAAAGGAAGAGGTATATGGAATAACAGCAAATAAAAAAGCGAATGACTATCAACAACATAATACAGAATAAATACTCTACTTGCAAACTACTACATAATAATTATACAAAGCACATTCACTGAATTCTACTTTTTTAATGTGGTTAATATTAATATCTATATGTCTCAAACAGTCAGGCAACATTATCATTAAACATTAAATAAAGTCTACATCTGAAAACATAACACATGCTGAATGTAAATTTAATCAAGCCTTAATTAAAACTATAATGTTTATTGCACATTTAATTAAATGCTAATATTTTATAGCAAACATTTCACAATATACAACATATTCGATTTAAGAACCTATTTTATGATATTATTAATTATCTATTGATTTATTTTATACTGATCATATTAACGAAGAAGGTAAATTACATGAGCTGGCTGTAAAAGGTTTAATATTTCATATAAAATACATCTCCATAGCCATATAATTCACAATCCATTCTTTGACAGCTATATCCCTTTATCTTGATCTTTAAATACATTGTTGGTTTGAACCTTTGATGGCTCAGTCAAAGGACATGGGCTTGAATCCACCTACAATAAGCTTGAGCTTTTGGTTAAGTAGAACATTGTAATGAAACCATAGCATAAAAGTATTGCTTTTTTTAATGCACACCTGGCTAGCTACCACCCTGAAGCTGTAAATCTGCTTCTAAATACCTATAAGTGTGTCCCGGCAGTTGCACTTAGCATTAGCATTAGGGCCTAGCATGTTTACTATCTTGGGCCACATCATCACGTAACATCAGGTGAGATTGTGGCTTTAAAGATAAACCTTGACTTAAAAAAATATTAGTATACAATCAGTAATCTGTTGTCAATGTTTAAGAATGGGATGTTCTATTTTAATTTTTTTTTTGCCCAAATCTCCTTAATTCTTGAGAATACATAATCAAAATAGGAAAGTTGAGCTTATTATTTTGTATAAGTATTTTAAACTATATAAAAAAATTAGTACAGATACCGGCGTGGCTTGGGCACGATTGTCTTGCGTGTTGTATCCGCTGACGGCTGGATGCTGATACATATTACGTGACGCTGCCATCCCTGGCGCCAGGGGGTCTTTTCCTTGCGAACCAGCGCCTGGCCTCACGCCGCCAGTTGGCATTGCCTGACTTGTCCTGTTGAGAAATAATAAGAAATAACTTCTCTGAATGCAATGCTGGCAATATGTAGTTGAAATATGATAAAAGTTATATATGAACTGCCTGTAAGTTAAGGCTAAGTGACCATTCATACATCTGAAAAAAATAATTCAGGTTAATTTTTTCAAAACAGGGTTTCTTACTCTTAGCGGCATCTCTCGTTATATTCACCAAATATGTAGACACCACATTAAAAAAGGTATCACAATTTAAAGACTTCCTTATATTGTGGTTATAAGTTTTCCATATATTTCCATAGCCCAGGACTATCCTAGTTTGGGAACTTTTACTTAATTGTTCTCAAATGTAAAAGTATGTATATTGTATTTAAATAAAAATTAATATAGTAACAAAGAGCAGTTATGTTGTTAATTAATTACCCATGTGAAATGATACAGCATGTTTCTAGTCACAAATTGAATTGAGTCATATTGACTAAATCAAAATGTTAATAAGGATTCAGTATTAAACAGATTACTGTATCACATTTATAATCAGGTGTGAAAACCCACCCTCAAATGAATTAATTGTCATAAAGACCATAAGAAAATTTGAATGAAGCTGTTTGAAAATTTTTCATCCTTGATGGTTAATAATTATAAACTCTTAATATGGCTTTTTGTAAGCAGATTGAAAAATCAGATCAATAAACTTGTCCTGCAATGAAATCTGATGTTTGATGTTCAAACCTGCAGTTATGCTTTTGATTGGTATGTGTTTGAAATCGATGATTAAATGTCTTTTCGAATCAGTGTTGAGAAAGATGTATGATTGGCTCTTATTTAACATCTACTGCTCCTGAGCTATTATTCATGACACAAGTGCTTTATGTTAAAAATAAGGAAATATTGTCGCGATCCGCGAATACTGCCTAGGAAACCCTGTTTTAAAATAATTAACGAATTTTCTTGAAACTAAATCCCAGCACCGGAAGCAAGAAGATTCATGCGGCTCAATTCAATGCCGAATCATTTTACAACCAAAAATGCTGTAGTTGTATATATCATGCTGGCTGCAGACTGGCACAGCGCGACAATATCTGACACTTGCCTAGAATTATTGTAGAGTTTTTGTTGTTTGTGGCCATTTTCAGATGTTTTGAGGCGCGTCCTAAGTTCAGAAGATGTTCCATTTTCAGCGGGCGCAGACGCGGCCGCGCTTCCTACCCTCGCTGAAGATCGTGTTTTAACCATTGTTCACGAGCGATCATCTCATGCTAACTGAAATTCACGGGTCCAAAAATGGACAAACTATAAATCAACTGTATCATTATTTACGGTTTTCTGGAAAATTTCTTCAACTTTATGAACTTAAACACCGCGTCAATCCTTATTTCTCTTACGCCTTAACAGTAATTAGGAGGAGGGATATTGATTTATAGTACATCTGCAATTGAATAATTTTTATTTTAGTCGTCAATGGTTAAAACAAGTCTTGCAGCTATAAATTATGTATCAAAACAAACCATAAATCCTTTAACGAAGATATTGATTTGGAACGAATGTTGTTGATCCTTTTAGTAAATAGAATTTGGTAAATTATTCCACTGCAGCTGTGAAGGAGAATTGCTAAGGAGAGAAAGTACATTAACTGGTTGTTGTCAATTTTACTTTAAGCTAACCACATTGACACCCATTTTTAAGTGACAAAGTCGTTATAGATAGTAAAGAATATGTCTATATAAGGGACTTACTCTGAAATGTTACTGTCAAGCACAATGAATACATGTTTGAAGTTAGGATTACTTCTTGGAAGACTAGCTAGGCAAATAATTAAAATAGCATAACATAACTCTACATGGGATCTCAATGTTTTCCTTTACAAAAGGCTCAGATATATTTCAGAATATTAACATACATAAAAGGTACTACTGAGCCATCAGTACTTCTAAAATATTTAACTGACAGGATCATAGGTAAGAGAAATATGGGATTGTCCTGTCAAGGAAATTTTCCAGAAAAAAAAAAACAACTTTATAATGATTTATATGGAATGAATCATATAAACAATCATATGAATACAAGTATTGAACAACACAGCAATTATATTTGTTTGTTTAAAAAAAAAGTTATTTAATTTATTAAAAAGTGGATTATAACTAAACTGCACCCTACACATTTTAAATGACCAATATTAAGAGTAGGCAATTGAAAAGACACATATATATATTTAATAAAATCATATTTACTTAATAACTTCCTACTATAAAAGAAAAGTATGCAAACTTCGCTTTGAAGTAATACAATACATAGCAATGTTTTCCTACTACAAAAATATTCCTACAGTATATGGTAATATTATCCAGTAGATAAAATATTATTATATAATTTAACTTAGTGTCTCTTTAAATAAGTTAATAGATAATATAAATACACTTAAGAGTTCTTGAAATTTCTTTTCACAGTAATATAAGTCTTATCTCTATCTTAAACTAGCAACAGAATGTTTATTTATAAAAATATTATATATACCTTTACTACTTCATCAAAATTTACAAGGAATGTTTTCGAAGGTAGATAATAAAAATAATACTATCATACCAAACAAATTTTCTCAAATCAGATAATCAATAAAAGTACCAATTATATATTACCTATTATTAGAGAAGTTAAATATATTTTGTTGATGTTTTAATTGTTATCTATAAATGGGGATATTATATCTTAATATCTATAAATCATCTAGCATTATATTCGAATATAGCTTAATGGACAACGTTGATATTTCAAATAACCCGGCAAAAGTCAAACAGTTGGAAACATCGTGCATTTTTAATACAACTAAAACATATAAGATCGTTTCATTAAATATAAGAAACAAGAACGGAAAAAAACAATTTCCTTATAGAAAACGTATACAGAATTTAGCAATATGGATGTCCAGTATTAAATTTAATGTTTACTTACCATGATAACGCGTTATTGTAATCGTAATATCTACTCATATTAAATAAACGTTGCAAAAAACACACAGAAATTTAAAGTACAATTTATAAGTCATTTACAAATGTCTTTCACACTATAAAACGGCATATCTTGACTCTTGCTGCACAGCGCCACATTGGCCATAAACAATAACATTAGTTTTTACGATATAAAACACATGGGTAGTCATTGATTACTCTACTGCACAGTTAAAATATAAAATGATCAAATGCACTATTTCTTATTATCTTCTTTTGCCTAATTAGTATAATTTATAATAATTTTTCCGTGAGTATTAGTTGTAAAGTGTGCATTATTAATTACCCTTTATAAAAATAATCAGTGCCGTTTTTTCAATAAACACCAATTTTACCATAGATATTTAGGGGATATTTTATTTCCTTTTCCTAATTTGTAGTGTTGTGAAATGTTGTATGTTCGGATACACTTAAAAACCTTGAATTTTATATAAATTCCATTGTAGTTGTGGCTCGAATAGAAGAATCATCAATGTGCAAATCAATCATTAAATGAAAACAAGTCTATGAAAAAATATTTTGTATTTTAATAACATCTTATTTCTTTTTATATTAACAAAATAATCTTGAGGTCATTTTTATCACTGTCCAAGCCAAGTATCTTTTATTTAAATAATATATTATTTACAGAACCTTACCTTTCTCTACAAATCATTATAAAATAAATGATTCGTAGTATGAAAAAAATAAGCTGTAAGACCTAATATTCATTGTACTGCACTTAATTTTAAGCTTCGTCAATGTAATCACGATCGAACTTAAAAAGGTCAAAATCAAATTAAATCTTAAATATTTTTTTATTTAGACCAAATAGAAATGTATTATGTGTGTTGCCAAGAATAAGTTGATAATTTGTGTATCCGAACAAGTTGCATTCGAAAACCTAAACAAATAATTCTAATGCTGTGGGTTTAGCTATTTATTAATTTTGTGAAAAACGTATCTGAATTAAGGAATTAATTATCTAATATAAGTAGAACAAATTATGTAAGTAATTTTAAGGCCTACTAGTTATAATATTTGTAGATAAATTTATTATTATAACCAGATAATAGTATTTTATTTAGTAGTTTTCGTATATGCATTCCAGAAACGGATATGAGCTCATTTAACTTCACTACCGTATCCTAGCTTTTTTGGCGGAACAATAGCAAACTGTTTAATCGATATCGATAAATGCAAAATTAATGAAATGCGAGTCTTCGTTACAGC
The DNA here is from genome assembly GCA_039707435.1 of Actias luna. Lineage (NCBI taxonomy): Eukaryota > Metazoa > Arthropoda > Insecta > Lepidoptera > Saturniidae > Actias > Actias luna. The sequence goes on along the minus strand of JAZHAC010000006.1, from coordinate 4,529,624 downwards.
TATATGAATCACCTGTTGTATAGGCGTGAGGACGGAGTTATTCAGAATGCATAGTTAGTGGTTCTTGTGGCTAATACGAGAAAAATTAAAGATCATATTTGTATGAAAATATTTTGAGCAAATTGGAACTACTATAAGTTTTAAAGTGATACTATAATTTATATAAAAGTGAAGGATTTCTAGTTTTTCGTAGCTGTTCCAATAAACAATTTCAAATAGTCAACGGATTTATTATTATTATCATATTTTGTTTAAAAAAAGAAACGTAATATAATTGATGATTACAAGTTATGTTTCAGTTTTATACAAACCGTAGGTCATATATTATTTTGTATTGTATACAATTTATTGTAGAACATAAAGATATATATCTATGATTCAGTTATAAACATCATAAAAAGGTACATTTCTATGTAATCATCTAACTATATTTGTAACATTAATTTAAAAACTTTATCATAATTTTTTTTAAATATATTTGTAATTAATGCTATTTGTTGTAACTACAAGTATATGTATTATGAGTACACCATAGTGACCACAAAGGTGCGGCTTTTATGCCTCGAGCCGCTAATCGAGAAAGATGAAAGTCAAGTCGTGCATAAACGGGACGTGTTGCTCCTTCTGCTCTGTCTGTCCATAGCCTTTCTGCTAGGGCTGCAGCTCGAGGCCAAATATGAGCATCTAATGATCCCTCGCCTAATACTGACGACCAAACCGTGGCCTCGCCGCCCAGGACGAAGTTTATATCGTTATGACTCCATGGACGATGTTCATATACTCGTTGCCAAGAATTGTATGCGATACCTCCGCCAACCTCATGCCAATCTCCCATACCATTATTCAAATCCCATGCATCCTCATGAGAAAAAACAGTTTACACCCCTTTTACAAGCTCCTGTGTTCGCACAGGACTACGTATTTGCAATCCTAAAACGTGAATGTATTCTGTCAGACCTGTTTTAATACGTTCGTTTAACTTTGATGACCATATCAGCGTTACATTCGGTAGTTTACCGTACGCACATTCTAGTCGCTGCAATGTAGTACGCGTGAACTCAACCCATAGTTCCAATGGATCTACATCTCTAAAGTGTTGCGACCAACAACGTTCCGAAATTTTATCACCACCGAGGTGGATTATATCATCGACTCCAGTTAAAAGCAATATTTCAGCATATATACGTTCTAAAATTTCATATACGTGTGGATTACGCGGATTTAATTGTGTGCATGGAGGCTCGCTGCAATATGCAGTCCAAGGTTCAGCATCAGAACACAGTGAAAGGTTTCCTACTCCCGTTGGCAACCCCCAATCCCATGCATGACCTACATGAGCTGGAGCGTTGATCTCTATCAAAACACGTATACCACGAAGTTTTGCGCGGTGAACCAGAGTTCGTACTTCATCTGTAGTATATACGTCACTCGCACCATACGCCACCCTTTGAGCAAGTTGAGGCACATCGTTTAGTTTTAACGAAAATGCCTGCGAATCGCTCACATGCCAGTGAAAAGTGTTTAGTTTTGATGCCGCCATAGCATCGATGGTTCGCATTAGGTCACTTACTGGATAATAATTTCGTGCTGTATCTATTAAAAGTCCTCTATATTTAAATTGAGGTGCGTCATCTACGCTGGCAGCTTCTAGTATGAGTAAGGAGCCACTGATAAGGTCAAACCAAATTAACTGAGAGAGAGTTTCCAGCCCATGCCGTGCACCACAAAAAGACGGCGCGATAATATCAACAATAATAGCAGTAGTATCGCTATTTGGACGCAGTGAAAGCCGGTAGCTTTCGTTTGTATCCCCACGCATTCGAGGGTCGCCACTGTAGTTGACTGTAATTCTAACCTCTACCTTATACCAGGATACATAGCCATGGTCTCTCTTCTCCATGATACGTAAATCTTCTTGAAGTAATTTAAAAGCACTGCAAAGATAATCGCGTACCGACTGTGTTGTTGCGGCGAGGATTTTAAGTCGGAAGAATTCAGCTCGCATGGGGACAGCAGAGGTAGCGAGACTGACAGAGCCCGTGGGTTGCGGCCATATTTGTATCGACGAGCACAACATATTGCACGTTTCAAGTGATTGTAATTTATCCATGTCTGAAGGCTTCAAAGGTATGCATCTTTCGTTCGCACACTCCCACGTCCACAATGGTAAATTATTCCTTTATAAACACATTAAATAATAATTATGAAATAAAAAAGAATTATATTGTTTGCAACTAAATACTTACTGAAGATAAGATTTGCAGATACATGTTGAATATGCAACGAAAAACAGCAAAGTAACTATATTCTTGAACTGTTTTTTACACCGCATTACCTACTATTTAATATTGATTAATACATGGACAATAATAAAAGATATGTTTATTGATTACTCCATTTGATTTGAAATTTGATGATAATTGATTTGATTTGAAATAAAGTTACAAATGTGTCAACTATTTACACAGACAATTATATTCATAGATATTACGCTAATACTGATAATAATATTTGAAGTTCAGTCTTTATTGTTGTAATAGGTATAGTCTTAATACGAAATGATTTTTCAATGTTCATTTTGATTTAAATATTTTGTGTAACGTACAAAATTTGTTATTTTTATAATAAAAAATTGTGTAGTACCTACAGCCTGATTATATTCTTGTGTTTTTAATTTATTATTAGAACTAGCTGACTCCGCGTCTCCGTTCGCGTGGAACTAAAAATTATTTAATAATTTTTCCCGTCTATATAACTTTTTTCAGTACTCTTTGCTCGTATTGATGGTAGCGTGATGTTGAGTAGCCTAAAGCCTTCCTCGATGTTTGCTATCGAATATAAAAATAATCGTGGAAATCCGACTAGAAGTTACTAAGATTAGCGCAACTAACAAACTAATTTTTCGACTTTATAATATTAATATAAATTAATAAATAAAAGTAACTATCTTATATTATTATTATTAACTATACTATGTAGGTTAGTTTGCCATAATCAACTAGGTAATTTACTTACATCTATTTTATAATAGAAGGCAAACAAATACTTACAATAAATATAATTTACGACTACATTTGTATAATAATATGGTATCATACCATATAGTATTCAATAATCATTATCGGATTATTTCTGTAGTTTTCTCAATTTCTACCCATAAATAAGAAAATTGTTCCAAAAAGTAGGAACTGGTTTGCATTACTTCGAGTACCTGGCGAAAGAAATATGAAGTGCGCCTAGGTAAAAACAAAAGCATCTTATGTGTTTTCTAATTGGAAAAGTATCCTTATAAATGTATACATAATGAAGATTCAATAAATGGCTAGATAGCGCTAATAAAAAAATAAGAGTAAATCCAAGATTGACGGCAGTATGTAGATAAAATGGCATATGTAGCCAAGGAAATTATTAGGATACTAATTAAAGTAGTTATATTGAATAGAGTAACTAATAATAAACATTTAAATAAATAAAGATACTAAATCTTATTCTATTAAAAAAACTACTATTCTATTAAACGTTATTCTGTTAAAAAATTTGGCGCTTTTCTTTCTAGGATACTAATTATATAGAATTAACTCTTTCTACAGATCCGTGTGTTCTCCTTACCCAACTTTCTATAGATCTTACCTTAGGTATCAAAGCACATTTGTGTAAATAAATATTTACACTATATAATATTTTTATATTATGTTATATTTTTCATTTTAATATGCATGACAAATGTAAAAGAATTATTACAAGAATTCCGTTTCATATATCGAGTTTATTGATAATATACGAATATAGATAACATATCCGCATAACACCACGCAAAATGTTAAAGATATCAATCCTAAGATTATGATCAGGATGTTCTTGATAAGGTAAATGTTATACTTTCCATATGGTCCGGGGTACATGAGGCTAGCTTCCATAATTGCAGGGAAGAAGAGAGCTAAAAGTGTCGCGCAAAGGTTACCAATGAACGCTACAAACGGTCCTTGAAACGGTATCAAGTAACTTAGTAAAACTGAAAGAAAATAAATAACTGCATTAGATAGATTTCTAACATAATGCAATATCAGGAAAATCGTAAGTTGTCATCACTTTAAATTAAACAAAAAAATTCAAATATACATTTTATAGTTGAGATTTGGCGTTATGGCAATAATCTCACCCCGTGATCTCGTGTTGTACAGTGTCGAAGTGGCCCAAGACGGTGTACACGCTGAGCTTAGTGGAGCGACTGGCTCTCAAGTGCAACTGCCAGAAAAAACCTGTAGATATTTAACGGCAGATTTTCAACTTGGGGGTGGTTGTTAACTAGGCAGGCTTTAGAAAAATCCCTACCACCATGCTATGGTTGCTTCAATTTGTTTTTCTTCATCGAAATCTCCAAATTTCTACCTACCTACATTTTGCTATTTATGGACATAGTAAATAAGTTCATGTTTGGAATGATACATTATAATTATACAGCGGTTAGATTAAAAAACAAGGGGATGTAAATATCACCGAAAATATTAAATAAATGCTAGGCGAAAAATCAGTAGGTACCAACCTACTGTTGGGGTTCGAAACATTAGTAAACCATATTAGGTACGTACTACCTTCAATATGTAGTTAAAAATGGTTATAGCAGGAGATAGTATTCATTGGTCTAAATATATTGATGCCTCAGCATCAACATACCTTTCGTAATATATATAATATAATATACTTTTTATTTCTAAAATCAATGTAGATTATCTGTTTAATTATAATTTAAACAAATTTCTTACAACTCCAACAGCGGTCAAATTGAATTCAGCCCTCAGCATTCGCTCCAAAAAGTTCGGTGAAGCTGTCAAAGCCCTTACGGCTAACAGCGTAAGTCAAGACGAAAAAAAATAACTAAACAAAACTTGCGTAATACAACGTGGTTAGCGTTTATACTACTAGCTGTGCCCGCGACTTCGGTCGCGTGAAATTAAAACAAATTTAATCATTTTTGTTCGTTTATGTAACATTTTTCAAAATGGCTTTGTTTCTTGTACCTTATAACAGTAAATTAAAATTTTCTATTTTATTTCCACTAAGTGACATTAAATACCTGTATAACATTGTGTCGATGACTACGTTCATATGAATTTGATTGTTGAACACACCCTTTGTTGTAGCGCCTTAAGGGATGATTTTGTAAAAACGTGGAACACTTTTTATGTTTAATCAAATTAATAAATATTAATTTTCATATTCTTAAATTGACAAATAGTGGTTTCTCTTTAAAAATTTAATGCCCTATTTCACTACTTTAAGTTTTATTTTATAATAAGTAGCCTATGACCCTGTCCAAGATTTAATTTATCTCCATATAAAATCATCAACATTTTTCTCTAGTTTATACGTGAATACGTAACAAATACAGTCTCATTTATAGTACAAGTTGGCATATATTCTTCACAAAATAGATACTTCAATCAAGAAAATTAGCTTACCTAACATAGAAACATAGCTAAAAATTTTCGACGTCTTCATAAAGAATTCCAGAAGTATGGCAGTAGGAAAGCTAACATAGCTGGCCGTGAAGTTTGCCAATTCATTAACTGAAACAATGGCAAGTTTCTGGTTAATTGAAGGTCTTTAAGCCTTGAAATTAAAACTATTAACAAAGATTGATGAAACAAACATAGTTCCTAGGTTATGCTAGATGCAGGGAATTTATAACATATAAAATGTAGTCAATTAAGACAAAGAGAATAATTTATTGCAAATGTGTCTATACCTATATTATTATCTCTATGAAATTATTATAATCACCAACCTCTTCCGTTTTTTTTTACATTTTCTCTAGTTTTAGCGATCGCACATAATATTACCTAGTGTTAACGAATTAAGTAGGTGGTTCACAATAGTAACACGCGTTTAGAACTGGCTCTCAAATATTCAGAATAATAAGGCACTAATGACGGTGACACGTAATGAGAACTAGCTATCTGAGAACTGGCTCTTAAGTGCAACTGCCGGAACACACCTACTGGTACTTGGCAGCAGGTGCGTATTAGGAAAAGCCCTACTAACATGCTTTAGTTTTATTATGATGTTTTCCTTCACCGAAAGATCCAACACATTGCAGGTGGATTCGGACTCACATCCATTGACACGGCGTCCGTACTTATACATCACTAACTGAGCCATCAGCGCTTTTCTAATATCAATAATGCCGAATTTTTTACTATAAAGTGAACTAATTGCATTATGTAGCTCTCTTAATCTTATTAATTTAAACTGGACGACTTTTTTTTTATTGCCTTGATAGGCAGACGAGCAAGCGGCCCACCTGATGGTAAGCGGTCACCGCCGCTCATGGACTTCGGCAATGCCAGGGGCACAGCCAAGCCGCTGCCTACCGCTGCGAATTTATTCGAATATATCTTCAATATCCGGATTAATAAAATTAAGAAATCCTTCAAACTATGTGTAGTGAAAGTCACAAACACAGTACATATGCCGACTTGACTTAATATCATAAATATGGCTATTAGTGCCCTGAAATCAGAAAATACAGTTGCTGCGTATACAAAATCCGCCATATAAAACTCAGTTTTCAAGGGGGTTAAAACTGTCATGTTTCTTCACCTGTTTATAATGTCCGAAAATACACTTTATTATACAAGATGATTGATTGTACTATCCAAAGATTTTGCTGCATAGATATTTAATAACATATATTATTCAGCAAAGATTTTTAATTCACTTAACAGATAAGATATTTATATGTAAAATAGTGTAGGCAAACTGTTACTCTGATTTATGCAATTCCTTCTTAGTTCTAACTTCTATGGGACGCCTAAATAATCCTTGGCCTTCGAGTAGTGTTATCCTATAAATTCTGAAGTAAACCAACGTTATGAATCTTTACTTATATTGCAAATGTGAAAGTGAGTTTGTTTGTTACGCTTTCACGCCTAAACTACTGAATCGATTGTGACGAATTAGATATAGAGATGAATGGGAACCTGGAAACGGTGATGGGCTACTTTTTCTCGCGAAAACCTTATTGGAAGTGGGGTAAAGAGAAGGATAAACTTTGCATGAAACTTTTTATTACGTCATCTGATTTGTTTGACAAAATCAATATTAACACGAGCGAAGCTGCTGGTTTCACGTAGTATTCTATACAAATAATAAAAATGTAAATTTAACGTGACTGTACGTTTTAGATTTATGTGTAAAAAAAATTGCCGCACGCAAATTTCTACTATTAAAATAATTTGATGATATTATTATTTTTTCTTTTTCTTACAGATAAAACACCGTGTTATTTAGAATTTTACTTTGTTTTCTATAAATAAATATACACGCTTTCTATTCACAGTATTGACAATTAAAAGAAAGCCTAATTATATAAATTTAGAGAGTTTAGATATGGCGCATAACCTTATGACTACATTTTTTTATTTTTATCCTGGCTCGGTATAGTGATCGTACTTCACCTGATGGTAAGCTCAATACGGTCCAGGGACAAAAAAGGAAAATGTGCTGCGTCAGTCGCAACTGCCATGACGGCCTGCGAAATTTTCTATAGGTGATCAACGTTGATTAAAAGCAGGACCAAGTGATGCGACTTGGCAGAAACCAATAATAAATATGTAGATCAACACATGCTAACAATACGTAATACTGTAATTTTATTGAAACTTACGGGCCGCATTTTCTTATCCACTGGCAGATTCCTGGTCCGTGCATTAACGCGTTACAGAAACCGTACCTGTAAGATATATAAGGAACCTTCAGCTGTCGACTAACTTCGTTCAGAGATTTTAACTAGTACAATTTTAGCTTTATTTATTTGAAACACCAACAAGATTTACAACAGGACATTTCATTACAAACATCGGGTAAGAATGATTCTATATAAAGTCAATTATTATAAGTAGATATTTACTATATTCTAATTGCATGCCTTAACTTAAATTAAAGGTTAAACCAAAAAGTATAGATATTAAAGATATGTACAAGTTTATTTTCCCTTTTTTATAAATTAATAATATGGGAATTGTGTTGACTACCATCACTACAGCAATAATAATGAGTTTATAGAATATTTAGATTAAGAATACATTTAGTATTTAATACTACTAAAAAACTAATATGTAAAAAACATAACAACTACCATTAAAGTACTAAGTAAACTTAGTATACAAATACGGTTATAGTAGCTAATGTAGAAATATAGTTCTGTTAATGTATGAATATGATGTATTGTATAGAGAATTTGGGTATCAGAATGAACCCTGCCATATCCGTAGATGAATTTATAATAGGAATTAGTTCCGATCCAATTAAGACGAGAAGAACGGATTTAATTACTGTCTTATAGGTTTAACAATTCCGTCTCCAATCGGTATTTTGTGTTAATATTTGGTAACGTGAATTCATCATTTGTATTTTGTTTTAACTTTTTCTACCTAACAAACTAAATTTAAAAAAGTAAAAGTTTTAATGTGACTTATATATTCATTTTGTGGCAGGTCACAACTATTGACTCGTTTGAATAGTCCAACCTAAACTTGCAGACGACCGACTTTTAACCCTACGCAAAACACGACAATCTTGTTCTAATATATAGAAAACATATATCATAGTAGGTATATCAACCACCATAGTGGGCATTTTCAGATTTGCTTGTTTATATCCAGTTATTAAGGGGGTGGTAGATTATATAACAGACTGAGCTATGACCAACATATGTATACAAGATGAGGCATCTGTCATAAGTGATCTTATTGGGTTTGTACGATTCAGGATTACAGGATTACAGGAGTCCATCGAACTACAGAGATAGTATGATAGTGCCATACTTCAAACGGAACGGTGTCATTTTCATGATTCATATATGATTCGGATATGAATGTTAAATACATACCGTAGTGTACACTTTAGGTATCAGATTAATCTACGTGCATCTTTATTTTTTTTATTTAATTCACCAACATCAAGAGTGTGTGTGTGCGTAATCAATACAAAGTGCTAGCAATATTCCCAAGATTAAGCCGGCCTGGCTAAAAGCCAATGGTAAACCCAAAACACCAGCGCCGAAGACCATGTAATAGGTACAATCTAAATATGAAAACAAATAATGAAAGGCCATTTATGAATGTAATCAATACAAATATAATATAATAATTCTGAAATTATTTTTTTTGCGCTAATCTTAGTACTTACTTTATTGGACGTTTCGGTACTCGGTGCTCTTGGGGATTAAAATCGTGGAGCGGTGATCTGTCACCAGATAAAGAGCCGTTCGAAAGTCTATAAATGAAATTCGATTATGAGGCTGAACTGTAATTATGCTTACGGCTTCAAAAACTGCCCTGATAAATAAATCCTATTTATAATTTAATATTTCGGTAGAATTAATCTACGGAGTATGTAACGATAATATTCTTTAAGAACAATAACACATGTCGTGACAGTAGCAAAATATACATACATTGTTAGTATTTTAACATAAAAAATAAATTCTGCATTATCAAATGTTCTTCTATATTTCCGCTAAAAGTCATAAATCAACGCTGAAAGAATATAAACGCTTTATGATTTTGCTGTATAAAAATTAAAATCGTGGGCAAAGTTTACTTCAGTTTAAAATACATAACATTAAATTTATAGAATATAACACTAGCTTACATATTAGTTTTGTATTATATATTATTATGATTTTATTTTATAGATATTTACAATACACTTTTGATTAAAGCAAACTTTAATGTTATAGTTTCTTTATTTATATAAAAATTAATTAAATAAAGTTTGTCATTTATTTGTATAACAGTATTTATAAATGTACGCATGCTATTTGACAACAGAATTTTCTTCATTATCTATTACCATTTACCAACCAAAAATGACAGCCAGAAGCAAAAGAAAGTGTTAAAAATCCAGAATTTGTGGTTTTGGTTAATATACTTTCATGTTATTTTCTTTTTATCTTTATTTAAACCACTAAGACAGTATGTCAACAACAGAAGGAGATTTAGATGTCGAGGTGTCCAATGAACGAGAAGAAGGGGAGGTTAGGACGCCGTTTTACCTGTCTTTTTATTTTACTTTGTATTTTATAACAAATATTACGAAAATTTTATGTTCAACAATTAAACGAGTTTAATTACGATCAATCTATATCACAAAAGATTCTGTGCATAGTAATAATACATGTGAAATATGAATATCTTTCTGTGACTTTAAGGCGTACCATTTTACGTCGCAAGTGTATGAAACAACGCATTTCATTCAAGAGTACTGATTGTTTTATATTTGTATGATAATTTTAAGCTATTTCTTAAAATGTCATGATAGGATTTAGCAAAGTTATCACTGTAATTTTATAAGACTGTGTAAAAGTAATTCATTGTCCGTATTATTGTTCTCAGTTAGCTGACTCTGATGTCGAAGAAGGTACCTACATACCCCTAGCAAGACCAGAAGCATTTAACCCCCCTTCTTTAGTTCATATGCAAATACAAGATGAACAAAGTGATGAGCAATCTCCACTTGATTCATCTGGATCTGAATCAGATGATGAACCCCATCGACATCCCAAACGCACAAAAATAAGACCAAGACGACCTCAGCAGTCGGGTAATATTAACAAAAAAGAAAAATATAATATATGGTGCAAACCTTTAGAGGTATGTTCAGTTCTAACAGTTATACTGGTAGTTCTTTTTTATGCAAATGTTTTTTGTATTTCAAACCAATATCTAATCTAAAATTCGTTAGGAATTAGAGAATAAATCTCATTAAAAGGGAGCTGCAAATATTTATTATATTATCATATTTTTTATATTATATCAATCTGGGATTTACATTAACTATAACAGTCTTTGTTAGCTCTAGTAGTTTGATCGATAAATACATAGTATAAAACAACATATCAGTATTTTTTTTAAATAGTCTTTAACAATAAGTTTATCTTACTGAGGAAGAAGTGATTCCACAATATATTGCAAATACTTATCAAGTGGTGTTCCACTGCAACATTATATTACTGATAATAAATTCTGGAATGTGAGTACCAGGCAATGTTTTAAGGCCAATTCAATGTGAATATGTTAAAAATATGACACTTTGAATATCTCTAGATTAAAGAATCTTGGTAACTAAGCAACATTAAATGTTATTCTTGTTATAAAACTGATAAATATCATAAAAATAAAAATGAAATCTTTTAATAATAATTCATTTCAGGAAGATCTTCTTACAGAAGATATGGTCAGCTGTGATCTGACTAAGAAAAGATGTTATGGTGTTGAATCTTATGATTATACAATTAAGTATAGACTAGATGATAATCATGTATCTAAAAAGGTGTTCACTAATGACACTAGTTATGTAAATGATAATGCTTCGAATAAACGTAGGCACTCAGACAGATCTAATATAAAGTTACGATTAGGCAAGAGAGTAAATAGTAACCAGCAGAAACTAGAAAAGCAGGAACCCAAATATTTATCAGATTTATCAGTAACCACAAGTGATCCCGTAGAAGTTATAGGAGCTGATATAGCTGGCAAGTTGTCTGAAGAAAAGAAAGAGTTAGTAGGTAAGTGATTGGTATTATTTTTTCTTATCATTTGACCATGTTATACCTTAGTATTTTTTTTTATTTAAACCCCTTACTCAACTACGTGGTAATATAGTTAGAGAAAAATTAAAAGTAAAATTACCAGATATATCATAGAAAGAAGTGGCAAAGAGAACCATTTATCATATCAACACACAGTTGAGACTATCAACATCCTTGTTTTGTATGTTCTTTTTCAAGAAGTGTCACTGCACATGATTTTTTAATTTTTTTAATCAAATGCTTTACTAACATATTAATATGTCTTACTGAGTTATAGAAAGAAACCTATTTAAAAGTTCTATAGACATTTTTACTATTGAGCCTACTAAGTTTTATAATCAACTATATAATATATATATAACAGCTATATCATTGTACCCTTGAGAGTTTTAAAAGGACATATAAATGTTAAGGGTTTTGCTGCATTAACTTGAAGAAGTAAGCTGTCTTTGGCAACGTGACAGATCAAAGTGTCACCATGGTGTTTTAGTAGGTATTAGCGGGTGCTTGATACCCATTTGAGATGCTGTATATGCCTGTTACCTTTGACTTACGTCCAGGTAATGTGTTGCACGAGAAAATCATTAAATTGATTTTCACTAGGAAACAAAAACCATTTTTCTCCATACATACATTAGTATGACCATGGATCCACCAACTAAATATTATTCTGCTGTTAGTCATGCATATTCCATTGTAAACTTCTTCCACTGTTTGACCATCCACAATACTAATATCTTATTTATGTTCATTTTGTAATTATTCTATGTAGATGGACAACACATATTACGAATTTAAAATGATTTTATGTAGAATATGTTTTTACCCTTATCCTCAACATCAATACTGTAGTTACTCAGTAATAATATGAAAGAATTTTAATCATCTAATCTCTGTACAAATAGTTGTTTCATACAAAAACATAGTTAATGGTAACTTGACTATTACAGTACATTCATTATTATAAAATACTTTATTGTAAAATTATTCATATAACTTGAAAAATATAACACTGGAGAATCGATAGTGCAAAAAGTTTAGGTTTTCTGATTAAAGACAAGAATGTAAAGGTTATATGTATTGTTTTATTTCTAGAGAGGATTGTACAAGTGCTTGGAGCTAGTAAAGCTATTGAAATTTATAAAGAGACACAAAGGGTTGAGGCTGATGGAGGTGTGCTTGTAATGGTGAGTTATCAAATTATACAATAATCCTAACTTCTAAGAAATACACTCATTTCAAAGAACTTTAGAAGACAGTTAAACAATGAAATTCAATCTGACTGTATATTAATCAACTTAGTTATGTCTTTATAAGGGGGTGTTAAAGTATTAGGTAATGCAATTTTAGATGATTTTTGATCCCCTTCCCCTAGTGTAACGCTTTTTCTGTACTTGTTTACATCTCTATTGTCTTAGGTCTACCTAATGTGTTACCTTTTTTATTGTTTTATTCACATTTGTGATAATAAATAAAACAAGAGATTGCTATAAACTCGCAATACATGCATATATTGTTTATTTACTTATATTGTTATTTAATAAACAATCACATATAATGTAAGTCTTAACTGCTGGAACACACCTATAGGCACATTTTCAACTTGAGGGTTGTAGTAGGCCAGGTATGTATTAGGAAAGTCCAACAGCTATGCTATGATTAAAACATGATGGTTTCCTTCACCGAAAGCTTAAGCTCATTGTAGGAATTCGGACTCACATTCATTGACGTGGCATCTGTACACACTACTAACTGAGATATCATTACTTCATATGACTTAAAAAATTTTTTTAGAATGGTACTAGGCGGCGAACGCCAGGCGGTGTATACTTTTATTTATTGAAACGCAATGATGATATCACTCCAGAGATGATCAGTCAAATCTTCAGTGAAGAACGCAAACAAAATTCGCGTAGAATTAGAAAAGTTCGTACCAAGAGTCGTCAAAAAGTAATGGAACAGTTAAAACAGAGCCTAACAGGTAAATTTTCTATACTACTTACTATAGTAGAGTGCCTTAAGCATCTAGAATTGAAAAAGCTCGGAATCCAATTACCGTTAACGAATTATTATGAGACCTGTTGGATTGTATTGTTGATAAGGTATATTAAAATGTTTACCAATTAAAAATCGTTGCTTTTTATTTAATAATAAAATAAATAAATTAAGGCATATAATATAAGACATTACGAGCTTAACTAAGTAATGTAGTGTCAAAATCGTGTTATAAATACATTTCTATCATATAATATTAAAAAGTAATAGTATGAAACAATAAGTGTAAAAAAAAAGTTTATAAAAAATATTTATTTAGTTCGCCTCTCATACATGCTTAAAAATGATTAAACTTCAATTATTCCGTTTTCGTCACTTTCTTCTACTTCACTTATTTTTAAGACAGGAGATGCATTAAAACAACTATCACCATTGCACTGTGAACACGCTGAAGTGCAGTATAAGCCACTTTTTCGACATCCGCAAGCATTACCACATCCTTTTTTACAATTACAAAATAGCATTTTAAGTAAATTATCTGGAGCTGGCGATTGTTTCATCAGTATTGGTTCAAGTTTATCAGAAACGTACCTCCAACCCCAATTTTCAACAGAAATATTATTACCTAACCATATCTGCACTTGTAAGTATACTCTTTTCAAATGTTCAAACGATGCATCAGACGTAGGTGGTAGAGATGCCAATTGAACACCCATTTTTTTGGCTGTGCCCTTTAGAAAAGAATTAAACCTCAATATATTCAAATCTTTAACTTTTTTGGGAGCACTGTATAATTCCAAAATACATGCAACGCCAGCTTCAAAAATTTTCTCCATTGCTATATCCACCATTAGAATTCGAGGATGAACTTTTTTTTCAGCATTATGAGTTTGTGCAGCATTTTTGAGAGAGTGATAGCAATGTGAATGATATTTTGCACCAAGACTCTGTAGATCCATTACTCCAGAAATTCTTTTATGAATTTCTCTACAGGAATCATTTTTTTGTAATGCTACAAAACTAATTAAATTTTCCTTGAAAGACGTACTATTGACGTATGCAATTTTTTGGCGCTGACTTTTTTTTTTTTTTTCTCTCTTTCGACTCATTTGCTTCCATACCGCAAATTAAACAATTTTTTTCCCAGTCGAAATTTATGGAGATACTACTTCGCAGTTTCTTTTTAGGTGGAGACTGAGCAGAATCTTCTTTTGCCTGCTTTTTTGAATCTCAATATATTTTTTATTAATATATTTCTGTCTGCATATTGCATGAGCATATACAAACTGAGATTCTAAAAATCTAATTAAGCCATCTTGTCGCTCATTTGAAGCAGCTCTCAAAGTTGCGACTCCTCTGGTAATTTTTATTACATCTCCTAAATCTGTGCTACAGCCTGAACCAGAACCCAATTTATCACAAATAATACAAACGATTGTATCATCATTTTCATTGTGAGTTGAATCTTCCATGGTTCATTTAAATTCTGCAATACAGAAAAATGTATGTTTCAACAAAAAGTTCCTAAAAATACTCTTAATAATTGGAAGATAAAACATAATTTCACATAATTAGTAATTTCCTTTCTTAAATCATTAATAGAATTAAAAAATATTATACAAAGAAATGTATGGTGATGAATTACCTACTGAAACGCAGAGATCTTTTGTTTTTAAACAAATACTTTACAAAGCAATAATTTTTTTGATATTGCAATGTTTTTATTTAACAAAAATGTATCGAAACGCCTTGAAAAAATAATTATTAAATTGAAAAATATGCACAGCAGAAAGAACACAACAGTACCGAAACACGTTTTTCAATCGACTAACCGTACCGAGCAGCTGCCGCTGCCCTTCCCCTTCACCTTTTTTCTACCTACTCCTTGCTTTTACGGCCCTTTTTGACTATCTGGTATCTATGAAAGATGTTTTCTAAAATGTATTTTACTTAAATTATGAATATTTTATAAAAATATTTTGATTTAAAATGGAAAAATTTACAATTTTTTGAAATTAGTGTCAAATTAAGAAAAACAAAAAAGCAACGAAAAAAAAATTGGTAAACTTTTTAGTAATTTATGTATAAAACATAATGCAGAAGGTCTCACATTAATACATTGACAGTAATTGGAGTCCGAGGTCAAACTCCCCAAGCACTCTACTACTAATCAAAACATAAAAATATATTTTCAGTGTTTAATATTGTAAAAATGGGTAACCATGATTTGGAGACTTCTTGAGTAATAGTAAAATATTTATTTTTATATAATTCTGTACAAATGTTTATGTAAAGCTGACTGGCTTACATGTAAATAATTCATTCATAATTCATTACTTCTTGGGACAGCTACAAAGCTGTTGATACTAAAAAATATTATTTGTATAATGAATTAGTTTTGAAACTATAACTAATAAGTTAATTTAATTAAAGGAAACTTATATCACTACATAGTATAAAACAAAATCGCTTCCCGCTGTCTGTTTGTCCTTATGTATGCGTAGATCTTTAAAATTACGCAATGGATTTTGTTGCGGGGTTTTTTATAGGTAAAGTGATTCAAGAGGAAGGTTTATATGTATAATTTATGCATAATATAGTAGAGAAACACTGATAATTTTAGAGGTTTCTAATGTGATGTCGTAAATAAACCCATTTTCGCCAGCGGCGTGTGTCTACAAATAACGCGAAGATTTGTAAAACCAAAAAAAAATCACTAGTGTCATTTATCATATTCATTTCATTTCTTAACAGCTACTGGTTCAACAGTCTTTAGCAATGCATACACGACGTCCCTCAAAAAAATTAGATCATTATAAGCTCTGCACAGTACAGTACAATCCACTCGACCGATTTGCTTACCTTCTCAAGTAATTAATATTTTACCTAAAGGTTTACTCCAGAAGGCCAGTCCTTACCATTCCCTATTTAATTTTCTTCTGGCAGCAGCCCATGCCAAGGGCCGGCCACTACGGCACCCTTGCTCCCGCTGCCTCGGGGCTGAGTGCCCTCGGCATTCGCCCCAAAAAGTTCTGCCAAGCTGTGAAAGCCCTTCCTGCTAACAGCGTAGCGTCCATACGAAAGAAACAAATCAGTCAAACCATTTTTGAGTTTTAGCGAGAATGAAGTAAATCAATTTTCGGTGATACGAAGTTCACCGGGTCAGCTAGTATGTGTATAAAGATACTTTTTCTATAATTACAGATTCAGAATTACCATCGCTTCTGTCACGTGGCGAGGCGACGGTCCAATCGGAGCACGGGTCGAATCCTCCGCCGTCGCCGGCCACTGATGCGCGAGAATGTTCCAGCGACAGCGACGCGCACTCGAGCGACCCCACAGACCCCCGCCCCGCCTCGCCCCCGCCCCCGACCCCGCCCGCGCCCGCCCCCGCGCCCGCCCGAGACCCCCGCCAACTACAACACTACGACGACGACGACTTCCTCGAAGTCATGTGCAACGATGATATGGATCTCTTCTAACAGGCCTCAAGCTGTGTCACCTATGATTCCTCAACAAGACTGCTTACTTATGGCGCTGCGCAAACGTGCATACTTTTGTGTCACTTTGTTGTATAAAATCAGCCACTCTCTGCACAGATGCATATATTTTTTTTGTGTCCTATTGTTGTTTCCACTTTACACAAATCAAAAAGTGTTCGGAGTCAATAACTAGAAACTAAAAGCCATCAGTTGAAGACAAAAGCAACATTTAAAAGTTTCTTTGCAATTGTACCCAGCACCTGAGGTTACCGGTGACCGGTAATAGCAACTGGTGACTGTGTCAGATCAACTCTACAGGACACAGCAACTCTGGTTTCCTGTGATGATGTGCCCTGTTGATAACAAAAAGTGTCCATGTTTGTGCACTGCCTTACAACTAGCCAGTCTTGCAGTCAATTGATTTTAATATAACAGAAATTACACTATACGCAACGGTGGTGCAGTGAAAAGACTGTAATTAAACACTTAATTTATATATAGACCAGTAAGTGTTTTATAAGGGAGCATTAATGGTCAGTATCTCTGTTACAAATTATCATCGGACTAATATGTACCATTATTGTGTAAATATGTGAATATTTTTTAATAAGGGACAGCGTGATTAGTAATTTAAATGGCAAGTAGTGAATATCGCAGCAAACCTTAGGTATGTATATTAAAGCTATAATTAAAAGCATTGAGAATTTGGATTTTTTTTCTGCTATAATGTATTTTACTGCATTGAAATTATTTGCATAGGATAATATTACCCGTATCTTCTTTTTATCAGACAACCTTTCTCATCTGGCTGATGGTAGTGGAATGCAAAGAGGCCAGTTGACTGTCTATGACATTTTGTGATATCTAAACTTTTCATCACATCTTGTAAACACAAGGGGCTTGCTATATTGTGTTACATGCAAGTTGCAGTTGGTACAGAACCAACATTCTGATAGAGATTAATCGGAAGAAATTACCAGCTCCATCTCACACTCATACTATCAATTGGAACTACTTCATAAATGTAATCTAGGTTTCTAATTCATGACAGCTATTATAATGGACTAAATTCCCTACACTGACGACAATCCATGCTGGTGTTATATGATGTGGGAAAGATAAAATATATAAGCAATTACTGTATTTCTAATCCACTTTTCTGTACATTACAAACAGTTTACCAATTTGAAGGTGATATTTTCCTTTATTGAAATCTGTTTAATTGCATAGTTTCTTGTAACTTCTTGCAGCATTTAACTCATTGTATCAAATTTAAATTGTTGATTTAACAATATAAAAGATATGTAACTTTTCAGGAACATGCAAAATTGACACATGTAAAGTCAACTTTGTACTTTGTATATATATATATTGGTTATTAAACTAGTGGCATCAATTCAGTGCCGAGTGAGCTCTATTATTAGCTCTGGGGATAAATATGAAACATTTGCCATGAAAAAAATACCTTTTATGCCAATTTTCATGACGAACTGACAAACAGTGTTGGAAATGTAGAGCTTTTATATAATTTAACGACTATTTTTTATAATAGACGCAGATTTATGTATATAGAATAGCAGTGATACTAAACTACAAATTTACCAGATTTGGTATAATTATGTTTGAGCATTTGATGGAACACATGATCTTATTTAAAGTTCTATTTTCACGTAACTCCTATAAACATGGGCCTTACAACTCTCACCTAATAGTATTGTATAAATAACGAAAATCGTAATGATTTCTTATGTTTACGCGAATATTATTCATCGAAATAAAACTAATTTAAGATACATCAACATGAACTCCTCTGGACAACAAAGCTTTCGAAACGTCGGGATCAAAATTATTAAATAACCGCGATAAATTCCGTTTAAATGAGTTTTATTTCGAAAACCAAAACCGGATAATAAACTTATTTTACAAGTATATGCAAATTAAATGCGTTTATCATGTAATAAATTCTTACGTACTAATTACATACTTAGACTTTAAAAAAAACTAAGTTCGCGAGTTGAACATTTGTTTCGACACATGTTCGTTTTCTAAAAAGTTACTTTCTGTTACACGTTGCAAAGTGGAAATAAAATGTTAAAAAAAAAATACACTTTTGAGTGTTGAACTCAATAGCATATTTACGTTTAAAATAATTATTATTATATATAACTATATCAATCAAAAACATTCTGTTCTTATGTATCGTTCAGTTTCGATTTAGAAAACGATTGTGTGGTCCACTTTAGAATAAGTTATATTATGTATCTATTGTAGACATCGTTGTTATGTAGTGCTAAAATGCTATGTGCAAATTTAACTTTTTAGAACAACAGTGATATGGAAACGTTTTGGATGCGATGGCTATAAAAAATAGATTTAAGTGAAAGATAATTCAATGAATTGTTTCTGACGCATGAAGGTAGGAAATATGTATGTAGCCGGAGAGAAAAAGAGGGAGAACTAACTAAACAGAGAGGCGAGTGCGACAAAATAAGTAAACTGTCAATGGCTTTGCGTAGAAATGTCAATTCATTACAAAATGAATCATTGTTTCAATTGAAATCGAACGCAATACAATTTATTATTGATTAACTAGTGGGTTAAAAATTTTTTTTTTTTTTTGTAGTTAAGGTTTTAGCGTTATGGCCATAATCTCATCTGATCTTAAGTGACGATACGGCCAAAGTTGATAGACACGCTACACCTGTGGAAGAACTGGCTTTCAAGTGCAATTGCCGGAACACACCTATTGGTATCTGGCGGCAAATTTTCAACTTGAGGGTGGTAGCTAGCCAGGCGGGCTTTAGAAAAAGCTCTAACACCATGGTATGATTTCCTCACGATGTTTTTCTTCATCGAAAGCTCAAGCACATTGTAGGTGTTTGGATTCGAACTCACGTCCCTTGACGCGAATTCGTACACACTGCTACTGAGCTATCATCGCTTCTAGATTAATACTTACCATTAAAAAATCAAAACGTTTTCTGATAGAAGTAAAATTAATGTAATATATATTTCATGTGATCAAACAGTTCAAACACTTTTTGACGTCTACCTTAGTTTCAGACGGGACTATCGACAGGACTTTCCTTGCGGCTTCCTCAGCTGCTATTTGAGGTCTGATTCTGCTTCGTTGAGGTTGTCTTATTGTTAGTCTCTGACGCTCCTGGGAATTATACAAGGCTCTGGGAAAAGCCTCTCTTCATCCTGCATTACGTCACAGGGGAGACGGACAAAAAATCCGCCGGATCTTTCGTCTCGCTTACTTTTCGATTGCGAATCCGTACGCGCTAAGACGGTATGCACACCTTTGGTGCACCCTAGGCTTCTCCTTGTTTTCTGCTGGGCTGAATGGTGGGTTAACACTTGCCAGGCTGATATGTTTGAGAAACGGCAAAACAATGTCTGCGTAGCTGGCTGTTGTTTGTTGTTTGTTGGCTGTTGATCTATGAGATATAACAAATGAATTTGGTAACTGAAATAAAAAAATTAAAATGTTTAGGGTAATCTTTTCATTCAAAGCTAATGTTTACTACACTTAAAACTTTTAAGGACAACCGTTTCCATTTGTAAAAAGTAAAATTTACACGTAGTTCATTTGGCAAAATTCAACGATTTAATTAATATTTAGATATTACGTTAAAACCAAATATATCGGATTATTTGTAAGAAAGTTGAAAAAGTGGAAGATGATGTGTAAAAAATTTGAAAGTCCTAATGATATTGATTCATTGATTAAGTAGATTAGGTTGGTTGGATGCAAATAGATATATTTATTCGTAATTAATGATAACTCAACGAAAAGAAAACCCGACGTATGTGTACTTTTAATGTAATTGATGAATCTATATGGGCATTATGGTGTTCATATCCGCCTAAAAAATATTTTTATAATTGTAAACCAATTTCGGGGCCATCTTTGATTACGTTATGATGAATATTGTACCTTGTACCTTCACCACACTGATCTTATTTAATGCATTTCAAAAAATTAATGCATAGGTATTTGTTTGACGTATATGATGGATGGACCCTTACTTGTTTTACTTGGCTTGTATATTTGGCTATAGATGTAGACAATAATAACTGTTTTTTTAAACATAACATTCATGTTTCAAAAGTACTAGTTATAATGATGAAGTTTCCCGATTGCTATTATTAAAAATATTTTGTAATACAACACTGAAATATTTCAGAATTTAATATGTATAATGAGTTTAATTCAATTATCATCTAGTATTAGTATAAAAGTCTTCTCAGATCTACAGCCTTTTCAGGTCTACAAAATAACTCAATATATAACAAAATATTGTGTCTCCATAGAAACTTTATCAGTAAATTTTAAATTAAAAAATTAGGCTCTTTTAATATTCATACATTATTAG
Source organism: Actias luna (assembly GCA_039707435.1). NCBI lineage: Eukaryota > Metazoa > Arthropoda > Insecta > Lepidoptera > Saturniidae > Actias > Actias luna. The sequence goes on along the minus strand of JAZHAC010000006.1, from coordinate 4,508,172 downwards.
TATTGGTTTATTAGAAAATAAAAAGAATAGGAACACTGGTCATTCTAAATGTGCGTGAAAGTATTTTTTGGATTTTTGAAAAATCCTGTTAATTTTATACTGACACAATTTAAAATATTTGATGTTTTTAAATAGTATTATTATGTGTAATATTTTTTCTATTATCTATTTTGTTTCTCATTACTTTCTTTTTCATTTTAAACATTTATTTATGTAATACAACAGGGGTCTCAGTTTTTATTACAAGATATAATAAAATATATACTTTATTCAAATGTTTGTGATTGTTGGCTAAGATTATAAAAATGTATTTGAATTATGAATATTGACTGTTCATATGTACTGATTGTCTTTTATACAAATGGAATGCTTTAGTGTTGTTGTAAAGTTGGCATTGTAGAGTTGATTGAATGTTACAGAATTGGTGTCTCAATATTTGTATAATAAATAAAAAAAAACATGTTTTTCTATTTCAATGTTATTAAATACCATAAAACAATAAGGTAAACTAAGTATCTCAACAAATAGCATCACTATATATTGGAAAATTTTTAGGTCATGTCAGATCTTAATATTTATATATTTTTAAGTGAACCATATAAGTAAACCATAAACCGTTAATCATGAATCATAGTTCAATAATAAAACAGTTTTGTGAGAATAATTTATTGTTATTTCTACATAAACTATAACAATTTGTGTTTTTCTCTATAAATACCAATTAATAGAACAGGTAACAAAAAACATTACTTGATTGATTACAAAATGTAGGTTAGTGATAATGTTGAACTTTTTTAAAACATACTAAAATAAAACAGGTTAAAATTATCATATAGTACAATTACATTTATTTTTCTTGTTATAAGTATAACAGCACTAGTTTATAGTTCAAAGTTTTACTTAGACTTGTGTCTTAATGAACAAAAACAGATTCAACAAAAAGAACATATTTGAGACTCGGCATTATTGGACCTCTTCAATTTCATGGGAAATCCAACATCTGAAAAATATAATTCTTACTAAATTATACTCACATCCACTTATCAAAATTATAATATGTTTTTACCTACATTTTTGGCACCAAATATGTTAAATCTATTTTTTTTTAATGTAATTAGTTAAGTAAAATTACTTAAGTCTTGCATTTAAAGAAATATAATTCTTAGACACTGCTGGCAACCATTGGTACTTTAGGGGACATTTAAGGAAAAACTGTGTTAATAGAAACATTAAGAATGTGTCATTCAATTAATTGACCCGTTTAGAAAATTTGCAGTGATCCATTCATTCATAGGATTCTTGAGACCTGACTCATTTGATTCAAGAATGACACATATCTAAAAAACGTAAACATTATAACTAGCTAATGCCCTCAACTTCATTTGTTTTTTTCTCCTCATCAATCTCATGATAGTAAAATCTGTTCTTAGTGAGTCTAGATCATAAAAGGACTACAGAGGAAAAGAAGTAATAATATTAAATTTCCCACCAACTAGTGTATAGTTTTAGAGATCCATAATGAGTTGAAATTATTGGTGGCATTTTAATTATAAATTAAGAGAGATTAGTTGTTAATGTAGAAATTATACATGATTTTAATTATAGAAACAAAGGACACCTTAAACATCTGTCTACTTAAAAAAATCAATATTACTCTAATAATGGCAGACAAAGATACTGACCATTATTTTTAGAGTATGAAAAGTAATAATATCAAAATATTTAATAAAAAACTCTTACCAGTTGAGGCAAACACTTTTCAATGTGTTCTATATCTACTCTATTACAACTCTCACATAAAGCTTGATTAGATGCTCTCAAACATGTCTCCATAACAAGACATTTAGCTACCTCAACAACTAATGACAAGGCATCATTACCAAGCTTTGTCTTGTTATCTTGAAACGAGTTGTTCAAGAGCTCCTTTATTACTTGCTGGAAGGAAATAGTGCAATGAATTCGCTTCGATCAATTTTCGGAAAATTGACATGACAACATGTAACAAAACTATATTCGTAAAAGTTGTATTATTATATATAACGTTGGATAACTCACCTGTTTAATCGTATTCTTCACATTAGCTGTTATGGTAGTTGGATCGATTTTGTCTTCATTTTCATTACTGTTACGAGCCATGGTGTCACCTTATATTATTATTAATACCTAAATATATTGTCTTCTTCATTTTAATTAACTCCTCATCTATTAATTTATTTTAACGCTGCGACGTATTTTATACTGATTTGAATTCAATATTTAAAAATCTTGTCTATGGCGGAACCACAGAAAAAAAAACGAATTCATTGACAACAGACATGTAATCAATGTTGCGGAGTTTTTGTAGGATCTTGATCTATCAGTTGTGATTTTGAATTTTATTTCTATATACTTATTTGGCCCTATGTTGTATAATATTAGTAACATTTTACATGTGTAGTTTGGCTGTTGGATATATCTGAAATGTATTATGAATAATGATTTGGAACATGATAAATTGGTTATCACAAAAATAACTGTTTGAACAAAAGAGCCACCATCATCTTTCTCTTGCTTTCAAACTCTTAAAATTGCGATATAATGGCCGACTTGTCCACGCGGTATAAGTACCTTTGCTTAAAAATAATGAAAATGTACAAGGAAAAGGAATCAATATTACCAACTGCTATTTAAAAACTTATATTATCTATGGCTGATTTTAAAACATCCTATTTATTTATAATATTTTAAATTTAAAGAAATCATTTAATGCTAGTAGTGTCTTAGGTTGTTTTTGCAGATTTGTCTGGGTTATCTGAGAACGACTAAACTTATTCGAATATAATATAATGAGTTAAAACGTTTTAATGGTCTCTGGACTTAATATTTACTTTTTTAAAGTTTATATTTTTAATATAAAATCTGTCACGTTTTTTTAACGCGGGAAAATGCCTCTAGGCTTCTTATTCCTGGAGGACCGGATTCAACGGGGAACACTCGCGAAAGACTCGCCGGCAATACACACTAAATCCCTACGGTGTTCTTCTATCGCCTATTAGGCCGATGAGCAGAATCTGTCTTCACATTGCATCTGCTTCCTCGTTTGTCACGTTTCACTCATAACCATAATATAAATGGAAGATCTCTTGCCCACTCTCATAATTTTTTTGTTGAAACGCATAACTTAAAAAAACCGTAAAGCCTAAACCTGCAGCTTATTTAACAGGCTGCAAACTGGGGATGTTACGGAGCTTCAACCCCGGTTCCGAAAGGTTGGAGCTTCCGATTGATTTTACACCTCTGGCTCAGACATCGGCTTCGGTACTTTTAAATCGGAGGTTATAACGGAGATCACACCATTATAGATATCTGCGGCTAGAATAAGTACGTAAGAAATTTAACTTGTAGCTCAGGGAATTACTTGATTTTTTTAATGGAAGTTTTATGGAAGATACCAAATTTCGTCGCTTGTTTCAATTCCTAGTATCGAATAATATTATTATGTAATATATAATTTATTTATTTCATACATCTGTCTTCTTCTCTACATCTGTTTCATCTCCGACTCCGATAAAGCAGATTATAAACCTTAGGTTCCCACTCCGGCTCCAGTATACTACCGCCGTAACAACCCTATTTCAGGCATAGGATTTTTTTTGCATCACCATAATAGACATCTTTCGCGTTTATATCATATAAAATAAATAGAGTATACTTTTTCTTTATCGTATAGGCACATATTGTATTAAAAAAATACGTTCATACTGTTGTGAAAAGACTGGTAGGACCCAGGGTGCGCCGGACGTACTCTGAACATACTGAACATTACTGAATATTACTAATGTCGTAGAGGAAATCGCTACAAGTCTGTAGTTCTTCATATTAAGACTAACTTATATCTAATCTCTCTTTTTTTTTACTGCACTGGAAGGGTATATATCCGATAGTTCATCATTTTATAAGTACCTACTAAAATATAATTATGAACGTCGAAAAAAAAACATATTGAATCTAGTGAAACATGGTATGTTAGATAACAACATCTATGTTATTAGATTGTTGTTTTTTGTAGCTATATTAAGAGAGATAATCTTAGGCTTAGGCGTTTTATTATATCTTCTCTATATGAAGACAATTTGCCAATGCCGAATAATAAAAGCGATGATGGCGCAGTTTGTAGTGTGTAAGGACGCCGCGTCAATAGAAGTGAGTTCGAATCCATTTGCAAAACAACGTGATCAGAGTATAACATGCTGGTAAGGTTTTTTCTAATGCCCATCTTGCTATCAAGTTGAAAATCTACCGTCAAATACCTACAGACGTGTTCCAGCAGTTGCACTTGAGAACCAGTCTCTCTTCTAGTCTTTAGTGTCCACCATCTTGGGTCACGTCTTCACATAACACCATGTGAGATTGTGGCCATAACGCTAAATGTATAAACTATTAAAAAAAGGTTTCTCCAAACCTAGCTTTAATAAAATTTTGTTTCTTTCTTACAACCTTCTTTTAAAGTCTTCATTTTATAAACTTGATATGATATGACTATGATAATACATCATTGGACTTGAATAAAAATCAGGGCCACATAATATATTGATATTCTACAACAAATACGTTATTATTAGTAATATAAACGATATTATCATATTTTGGTTTATAACTTTATTTGTAATGAACTCACATATATTTATAAAACATTTGCATTCACATACATACATACATTGTAATAAATTATCTATGAGTTTTCGCGCAATACTAATATTTCTAATAGATACAGAACCCTGTCGTGTATCTCATCAATTGTCTTATCTAACAAACAATCTGATATCAATTTTATGACATTTTTTTCTTCTAAAATTTCAAAAATACTCTTGTATTTCCTCTGTTCGGGCGTTAAGGATTCTTTTAACATTTCAAGAATGAGTTTATCCTCGTCTCTTTTCCACTCGACTGGTTCGGTTTTAATTTCCTCCTCTATAATGACCATGGCCGGTTCCGAGGAGGTACTCATCATGTCATCATTTTCGTTCGTTTCTTCGTCCGACTTCTTTGGCTGGAATGTATTATTAATATTATTAGAAGGAGGGGAGTTGATAACACCGAGTAGAATAAGTAAAATACGAACACGGCTAGTAAAAGCGTTCAACGCGTGGCACTCGAGACGACAACATCATTCCAGGGACGTAAATTATTTATGTTTTTTTTTTTATAATTTACACCGTTTTCTATATTTCTTGGGGTTTTTGCTGTAAATAATTATTTCTATACTAATACTAATATTATAAATGCGAAAGTGAGTTTGTTTGTTACGCTTTCACGCCTAAACCACTGAATCGATTATGTTGAATTTTGGTATAGAGATTGATGGGAACCTGGAGACGGTGATAGGCTACTTTTTCTTGTTAAAACTTTATTGGAAGTGGGGTAAAGGCTGGGAGAAAACTTTGTATGAAACTTTTTTTGCGTAATCGATTTGTTTGACAAAATCAATATTAACACAAGCGAAGATGCACGTAAAATCTAGTGGTTTATAGTGATTTTCGTGCTTGTAATTCTGTTACGTCATTTTAAATAACCATAATAATAAAATAAACACTAAAAATAAAAATAATATTTAGATATCATGGTGTCATTATCGATATGATTATTCTTTTAAACTACTTATGATTCTTAAACAATATTGATGTGCCTGTTACTTTTCACAGGTAATTGACATGGAGTCATTGTAACAAATAAAATAAGCCTGAATTCTCAGTGAAAAAAAATATCGTGTTGATATCATAGCAGGATAGTAGGATATTTCGAAAACCTATCTCCACTCTCAAGTTTTGAATTTGTAGGCAAAATCCATATTTAGATGACTACAGAAGTTCTGGGTTTTAACGTTTTACGTTTACGTATTACTAACTTGAGCAAAAATGTTGCTTAACATCAAGTGAGATTGTGACCCAAACGCTACAAATCACAAACAATAAAAAAATTAAAGCAGTCGTGAGGACTCCTGACAGAATTGAGAACTATATTTCACAAAATAATGTAAAAAATAATTAATACTGGTTATCCATATGTTGAGATTTGGAACCTACGACCTTGCTTACGCGTGATTATTAGGTCGCTCGTCCAATCGATCGACCAAGCGTTCGCATTTGACGAACTCGTAATTAACAATCTGCATACACTCTTTACATAAATGGAAAGCGTTCGGTGACGATGACGCGAGTTCCAGGATTTTTGTTCACCCAAAAAAATTTTACTTCAAAAATATTTTAAAGCTATCATGAGAACTGCCGACAGAAGTGATTACTTAAAAATATAAACAGTTGTTATTTTAGGATATCCAAATGAATTGTTTGATCTTAAAATTGAAACTTGTAAACCAAAACTATTTACAGTGCAATAAGTTATACTAAACATAGATATAGTGTGTACATTACAACGTCACGTGACCATGTCGATGACGACTTATATGAATTCAGTCCCTATCTAATCCGCGCTATTGAAGTTCTCACTTCAATAGAAGTATCAAATATCTTGGTTAAAAAGGTCAGGTTACCCACTCCATTATGATGTTAGTAGGGCTTGTAAACTCAAGGAGTATGCTCACGCCGGAAACCAGAAGCAGTTCGAAAGTCATCCCGGGTAGAGACCAAGGCAGGACAGGGCAGGGCAGGAATAATAAGACAGGGCAGGCAGGACAGGACAGGGCAGGCAGGACTATGCATTCTCCCCTTATTGTCAAAGGACAATAAGGGAAGAATTTGGTTATATCTACAACCGATAACATATTTTATTTGGCAGTTAGTGAGTCAATCCGATCTAACTACAGTCGAGAGTAATTGCAGGATGCATCTTCACAAAGCACTAGTTATGTTAAAACACTGTTCATAGATTTGTATAGACCTTTTAATTGAACCGCAAAACATATAATTACTTACCACGTCAGACATCTCTGTATCCTCGCATCGTGGTTGTATTATAATACTATTTGAATTACATGTAATCTGTATATTGCTGAAAGAAAACAAAAAAATCCAATAACTTTGTTGTACATCCATTAGAGGGAACCATTAAATACCATTAGAGGAAGTTCCTCCATTAGGCTTAATGTGTGCACCATTTTGGGCCACATGGTCACTTAGCATCAGGTCAGATCGTGGCTATAATGCTAAACCTTAACTACATAAAAAAGAGGAAACCACATAAAGACATTATTGAATGTTAGGCAGCTTTTGATATCAATTTTAAGTACTTATTACTATTGAAATTTGAAGTTTTTCCATGTAAATTGCATATAAAAAGAGGTTTTTTTTTTTCAAATTTCTAATGCAATTATATCCACCTTATACAATATTGTGAATCGGTTTGATATCACAATTCACAATATTGTAAAAGGTGGCTAAGCACTAGAAAAAATATATATATGCAATTTACATAGGGAAACTTCAAATTTAAATAGTAAGTACATACAACTGATATTATGTACATTTCTATTTTCCTTGAGCACAGAGAGAAAAAAAAATTTTGGTGGAAATGAATTACTCTAATATATATTCAAAATGAATGCATGTTTTTTTTTTGAACAGTATAATGAAGCGAAAACTACTTAATGCGCCCTGAGCTCTATATTTTACGGTTATTCAATGGGACTGAGTTGTAATGCTCGACTATGTGATGCTAGTTCGGGTAAAGTCGGCTCGTGTCGAGTAAGGAAACGAAAGAGATATAGGGACCGTTCAAGTATTATTACGTAACGCTATTTAGGAAGGAACCGTTTTTGTAAAAAGTTACGAAGCGTTACAAGGGCGGGAGGGTGATTCAAACAACGCGTTACGTAACATTGTATTTTGAATTAAAAAAAAAAAAAAAAACTACGCTATATAGATTTCCCAAGTTCGCAACTCTTTTCGTTTATGTTTTACGGAGAATCCTTCGAATATTTCTAATCGCATTGCCAAAGATTAAAATATAACAGTTATTTTATTTTAAGAGTTAAAATGGTTTTAAAAGGTAGTACATAATTATGACTTTTAGATACAAATGCTCACTTGAGGGGGGGGGGGGGGGTGGCAGGGAGAGGTACAGAAAAATGTTACGGCGTGTTACATATGTGGAAGGGAAGATCAAAAATCTTCAAAAATTGCTTTACATAATACTTATACAGCCGCTTAGTCGCATTCAGTAGCGACATAAATACTGTATGTGCTGTGCCAATGCATATTATTTAATACCTTAAAGTTGTATTTCGTATTATTAACCTCCCTTGAGGAAGTTCTCACTTAAACTTCTTAAACAAAGACTGTTTTTATGAAAAAATATACTCGAATACATTTTATTTTCAAATTTAATTCTCGTGCGAATATTGTGTAAGCCCTGAATGAAGACGATGATACGAAATTGAGTTGATACTTTAAAGGGTCATCACGTAAGTACATAAAAGGGGGTGGGTAGTTTTTTCTTAGCTTACTTTGATGATATATAGGACGGGGGATAATATTTATTTAATTATTCTGACTTTCCTAGAAATTTTAGTAGATTATGATATGGCAACCCTACTTGTCTATGCTCGGAAGCGAGAAGTGTTTTTTTTACCGTCTTACTAGCTTGCGAGAGTCACAATTATTACCTCAAGTGCAATTGATTATGTGTCCTTCCGCCCAGATGAGTTGTTGCGAGCTTGGGAAGAATGAAAATAATGACTTCATCAGTGACAACGACCGTAGTCGTCATTTTGACCTGCTAAAGGCTTATTTTTAAATACTTTATAGGTTGAGCGTTATAGCCACAATCGCACCGGATGTGGCCCAAGATGGTGGACACACTAAGCCTTGTAAAGGGTCTAGTTCTCGAGTACAACTTCTAAAATATACTTATAAGAATGTCACGGCAGATTTCTAATTTGAGGGTGGTAGTTAGCCAGAAGGGCATTAGAGCAAGCCCTACCACCATGCTATGGTTTCCTCACGATGTTTTTCATCACTGCAGGTGGATTCAAACTCACTTTCATTGACGCGGCATGTTTTGGACGTTGTGAATACCAAGTGGAATAGCCTATATGTTAATATACTTACGCAGGTGCCTGGGTAGCTGGCAATTCTTCATTACTTATTGGAGCTGTATGAACTTCTTCTTGTTTCACCGATATTTCAGTTAATGCTTCTGGTGGGTTCGTCACTATAATTACTTGTTCTTCTTTTGTATCACTATAAATCAAAATCAGAGGTCATCGATTCGTTTCTTTTACACTTACAAAAAAAATATCTACAAACTAGGAATAATGCCCTAAGAATTAGGGCCTAAGTTGTGGTGAGTTAACCAATTTAGAAGTAACACTTGGACTCTGTCCAACAGTTGTGGTTCATCTGGGATTTGAATCCAATAGCACTCAGCACGGTTGTAGCGACATAGCGAGGGTTGATATAGCTAGACCGACCGTACATTCAAAAGTTATATCATTATATGGAATTGTAATCAAACGGTAATGTTTTAGAATTTCCTCAAGGACATCTTCACATGTGAATATTTTATAACGCCCCTATGACTGCGGCTGCAGGCTACGACTGCCCGGCAGAAACAAGAGAATATACTTATTTTTTCATTGCCCTAATAAAAATAAAACATTCTATGCTTAAGATCGTAAGACAGAAGCGAAAACGTCATCAAGACGAGTTTAATACAACTACACTGAAATCTCGTATAACTCAAACTTTGTTAAGTCGTAATACTCAGTATTTCGAAAAAAAAATGACATGCCCTTCCGCTGAACCCCTAAATACGCAGTATCTCGTACTATTTAGATTTAGTAACTCGAATAAAATGTAATTTTCCTGCGAGGTAGTGCTATTTATACTCTATAACTCGAATTTCAAAAAGTAGACTCTGTAAGTAGTAATTAGTAAAATATAATGACGTCTTAATATAATACAGCTCTCTACTGTGACATAGACAAAATGTAGATGTCGACACTGGTCTATGGAAGCGACATTGACATACATGTCATGTCCATCTAGGAAGTAATAAAGCGATCTAATTCGTGTGATCATTGTGCCTTGATATAAAACATGGTGTCAAAAGCGAAGAGAAATTACGATAAATAAATGCACAGTAGAAAATTTCTGGAAAGTCACAAGCAGGAAATGCTAAAAATTAGCAGTGTCGTGCCGTTTGATTTAAAAGCATCGAATATGCCACTAACTTGGAAAAATTTACTCACACAACTAAATAACACACCTATTGTTATTTGGCGGAAGATTTTCAACTTGAGAGTGGTAGCTCACCAGGCGGGAATTAATAAAAGCCCTACCACCATGCTATGGTTTCCTTACGGTGTTTTTCTTCACCGAAAGCTCAAGCTCCATTGTAGGTGGTTAGATTCGAACTCACGTCCCTTGACGCAAAGTCGTACACTCTACAACTGGGCTATCATCGCTTCAATGCTTACAATACATATAAAGACAGATCAAAGTTTTATTATTGCAAGCAATAAATAAAGTTTGGAAAATGCAAATGTGTACGCATCCTAATCTCCTTTTTTTGTTTATTTAATAACAATTCAACCACATCGAATCAGACCGTGAAAAGTAATAGGGTTTTATGCCTAATTATACTGAAGCGTAAGAAAAAAAAGACTAATAGTAAAGTATTTCGGTCGTTATAGTGATAATATACCGGATCCGCACATGCAGACACACGGACGTCCAAGATAGAACTTTTCTAAAGTTTTTTAAATAGTTCAAATAACAAAGATTCATCAAAAATATCACGACTGTTAAAATTAGTGCTTTTCTTGATATGTGTGTGTATATATTATTTTACAAGTACACTATATGATAAATAGCGACATGTTAAGTTTGGAAAATCTGTTGGTTTGCGTGAACAACGCTTCGATTATGAGGCGTGCAATAAATATGTGAAAATATTGAATTTTGTGTACTGCTATTAATTGCTATATATCATGTACGGAGGAACGGGGGTATATCATTTGTGACGTAACATTGATGGGGGAGTCGGAGGAAATGTAACAGCATGACGAATGGGGGGAGGGGGGTCTAAGCAGATAAAATGTTGCGTGACGTATTTTATGACGGGTCCCTTGATAAAATTCGAAAAAAAAAAGGAAATTACCTCGTTACCCGCGTGTGTGGGAACAATCCGAACAAGTGTTTAGCGATCCGCGGGTACCCTTCCAGCAACGGCAACAAGCCGCTGCACGTCTCACAAGGCGTCAAATGTTTACCCGTGAAAATCGTTTGCAGCTGTTTTAATACCGTATCTCGTTTCTGTTTGTTTGTCATTTCTTCCTAAAACAATACGTCATTGACCCTTTTGCTTGTGGTTATTATTATCCCAGCGCTGGAAGCTGTTTCATCTCCGTCGTACGCTAGAACGGTATATGAAATGCTGGGAATTGCAGTACTTTTGATATACCCGTAGGTGTGTTACGGCAGTCGCATTTGAGAGCCATTCTTGTACCAAACCATCACTTAACATCAGGTGAGATTGTGACCATAATGTATAAATACAATGTAAGGTTGTTCTATAATTTCCATAAAGATTAAAATTAAGTACATCTGATCACCTGATGTTAGAACACAAAAATTTACAATTCTATCTGTAATACTAATAATGCTTTAGGCGGTCCTACATCATATTCACAAATCTATTGACCTTAAAAAAGTAATCTTATATAAATCAACTTAATACGCGTTCAAATACATACATAGAAAAACGGTTGACAACTAAATCCATAGAAAAGCTTCGGCTGAAAACTCGTTGATTATGACTATTTTTTACGTATTAACTATAAAACTATAATACTCATTAACTATAAAAAAAAATGTTACAATTAACTTGTAATTTTTATCTTTATGTAATAATTATGTTTGTGTGCTAAATATACTTATCCTTACTAATATTATAAATGCGAAAGTGAGTTTGTTTGTTGCAATAAATCGATTCTGTTGAATTTTGGCATAGAGATAGATGGAGACGGTCATAGGGTTATTCGTCTCGCGAAAAACTTTTTTGAAAGTGGGGTAAAGAGAGAAAAAAGCTAGAAAAAACATGCTCACTTGATATTTATTGTTAGATAGTTAGATATCGCTTACTTCTATCATTTTTATAAGGTCCCTGAGGTGGCTGGCTAGGTACGCATTAAACACGCCCGTAGTTTCCGCTTGTTCCGAGGTCAGGAACCCGAGGAACTCCGTGTATACCTCGATGAGGTCATTGTGCACGATTTTGTGTAAATTTTTCGCCAACTGAACCGGATCGTCGACGCCGATGTTAAATTTCGAGAACAATCCGTGGATACGGTTTTTGAAATTATTCGTAAAGGTGTTAATCCGTCTCAGCAACCTTAATTCATAAAGAGCTACAAATGCTGAAAGAATTTATAACTATTTATTTTTAAGTGAATACTTCTATAGGAAGGTTTGGGAGTAGGGAGTAGGGAATAAAATCATGTAAGTAGTAATCGACATGGGCACGTGACGTGTTAACGTACATACTATATCTGTTTCTATTAGTATAACTTATTGCGCTGTAAACTGTTTTAATCTTAATTTCGATATCCAAATATAACAACTGTTTGTGTATTGAGTTTGCACTGCTGTCGACAATCCTCATGACTGTTTTTGTAATTTTTAATATAGAAGTCAAAACTACTTAAGGCGCGCTGAGGAAGTTATTTTGTGGGTATTGAATGATACTGAGCTGAATCGCTCGATTATGTGACGCACGTTCGGGTAAAGTTGGTTTATTTCGACTAAGGGAACGAGAGATATAGTGACTGTATTACTGTACTTATGGTGTTAAGTTTTCACTACTATCGGCAGACTTCATGACTGTTTTGAATTATTTATTAAGGCATATATATAGATTATAATCTATCTTAGAATATTAGAGCATTCTGGACAAGAAGCCCCATCTCGTGTATGAAAAAGTACTGTATAAACGCGTCCAATAACGTTGGAGCTGCAGTAATCTAAGATAAATTAAAAAAAAAACTCACCCAGATCATTGGAATTAAAAAAATCCCCATTCTCCATTTCAGTCTTCATTTCGCCTGTCAACTTATTCTGTATTTCTTGGTACAAGAGTTTACTCTGACACCTATAGTTACTAATGAACAGCTTTAATCTGTTCGTTATCTTTGCTCGTTTAATGTTTTTACAATAACAAGATCTTTTAACGGATTTATTCGGTTTGAAAAAATCCACCATCAAAGTCTGGCCACCGTCGCATATTTTTCTAAGGATTTTACAACATTTACAATGATCGTCGTCTGCTGGTCGTTTGGGTAACGTTTTTCTTTCTACTTTCGTCGTTGAATCTTCTTCAGTCTTCTGTCTTATCGTGACGGAGTTCTCTGGTAGATTGTTACCGACTATCTTCCCTTGTATGACAACGGAAGAGGATATCGGCGTGTTGGTGCTGTTCACTGTATTCGTCGGCATTAAGGTTAATGGTACGAGGAAAGCGCCGGTGCTCGTTTCCACAACACTATACAAGTTTGCCGACATCATGACGTTATCCTTTGAGACGACATTGTTTATATTGACATCGGACTTGTCAATGAGGTCCGGTTTGGGAAGATGGCTCTGGTTCTGGTGGACAACGAACTCTCTCGTGAAATCGATGGGAAGCGGATTTTTTTGTGGTATTTCTATAGATTTTCCGATTTCAACGGGCACGCCTTCCGGAGCTCGTCCGCACAGTTTCGAACTGCGGTTGAAATGAGCCTAAAACGAGATCGTAATAGCACTTTTTTATCTTTATTAGGTCTCTAAAAGTTGTACGGTGTTTCTTATGTTTAACCACAGTTATACTTAGTTTACTAACTGTACGAACTAATTATAGGCGAACACAGCATGCATTAACTATAAGTTGTCTAAATCTATACACATAATACAAAGACGAGTTAGCTACACCATTTATAATTTAAGAAATACTGGACTAACTTTAATAATCTCTAATTTGTTAAATTGGTCTACACTGACAATAGCAGAATAATTTTATAAATGACGTTCAGCTACATGGTAACACGTTATTCATTGACTACTAGGCGTTACGTAGTTCGCCGGATCAGCTAATTATATATAAACAAAATTAAACTAAACTATATATAAGTTAAATTATCTAATTAAGACTTTTGTAAACATAAGCTAATTGATCTTGTACCAGTATTTCTGTAATATGCTCTCAGTATCTTGGCGAACTCTCCACACAAAGGGATGTTTGTTGAATTGTAATAATTATTTTGAAATTGAGTAATTTCTAGTTCTACTAATACAAGTCATACCTGTATTAAAGTACTAATATTTGTACATTGTGTTCAATCAATTGTTACAATTTGTGCAAAATTACTGGATCACAATGTATGGTAGTGTAGCAGAGCTTGTAATGATGAACGCGTTATTCGTGGATCGATTCGATACGTGGAACTTCATAACGGAAGGAAAAATTAATAAAACTATAAAAAGGCACTGACGAAATTGACACACTACATAACAATTAAGAAATAAGAGACTGAATACGTTTGTTTCTACATTAGTATTAATTAGTTGACAAAAATGTATAACTTTATGAATTGAAGGGACTATTTATATATAATGTTTAAATAAAACGATTTATTTCTTAAGTATAATAATGAACCTAAAGATAACATAAGAACCACTGTACGTTGGTGTTGAAAAAGATTACTACCTACTACTGCGCAAACTAAATAATAAAATTATATTTTACAACTATAGAAGAATATGCGTCACTATTTTTTTAGTGTTATATGAAGCGATGATAGCTCAGTGGTATTGTGTACAACTTTTATCAAGTGGTAGGGCTTTTTAATGGTCGCCTGGATAGCTACCACCCTTAAGTTGAAAATCTCCCGCCAAATACCAATAGGTGTGTTCCAGCAGATGCACTTGAGAGCCAGGCCCTCCACAGATTTAGCGTGTACACCAACTTGGGTCGTATCGTCACTTAAGAATCAGATGGGATTATGGCCATAACTCTAACACCTATAAACTATAAAAAAAATAACATTAAAGATTTTCAAACACATTTTACATGAACACTTACCTTAAATCTTTTACTAGTTTTAGCCAAATACCTAAGCCAGACGCGCGGCATCTCGTTCGCCGGTTGTTCGTACAAACACAGTTTAGGGTTAAATGGAATCAACTTGTGATCGACCGGTACTATCTCACGACTTTTGAAGAATTTCTGTAAACAAATTGAATATATTTTTTTGTGTTGAGACTTTGTATGTAGCGATTCAATAATTGGTCGAGAATTGAAAATGAAACTATATGGACGCTTCACAATAAGACACATCTATATCAATATTATAAAGTGGTAAAGTTCGTTTGTTAGAACGCGCTAATCTTAGGAATTACCCTTCGGATATCAAAAAGTATTTGATAGAGTAATCATTGAGGAAAGCTTTAGGCTATTTAAATCCAGACTGTCACCAATAGAAGCAAAGCTATATCGAAAATAGTTACAAAAACGGGCAATAATCATTAAATAAAACGAACGAAGTCGTGCACACAGTTAGTTAATATTAAGAAAAAGCTAAGTTACTTAGTTTGATAGAACGTTCTAAATCTTAGCCACTACCAATCGGATTTTGATACTTCTGCATTTCATATCGCAATTTTGAAATATGGCTTTAGGATATTTAATATCATGCTACAGCTCATAAGAACAAAGCTGTATTAAAAAAAAAAAAAAAGTATAAAAAGGTAAAATTTTGCGTAACGTATTTTATAAATGACCCCAAAGCACGAATTAGGCGACGACAACGTCATACCGTATAAACAGACATATGGACGAATAAGGGTCCGTTCAAGTATAACGAAATGCAATTTTTAAAGTTTTGATACTATCCCCCACCCCCCCCCCCCCCGCCCCATGTAACGCACTGTAACATTTTTATGAACCCCCCTTAACCCATCAAATGTAACATCACAGTGAGCATTCTGACCTAGAAATTATAATCGTGTTTTTCATTTTTCTACTAATATATACTTAAAACTAAAATTATTTGTTTATCTTAACCTTTGGCAATGCGATTAGAAATAGTTGAGAGATTCTCAGTAAAAATAAACGGAATGAGGTGCAATCCTGGGAAATTTAAATTGCCTAGTTTTTAATATAACTAAAATAAAACAATGTTACGTAATACGTGGCTGGAAAACCCCCTCCTGCCCTTGTAACGCATCGTTACGTTTTACAAAACCCTCCACCCCCCCTAAATTGTGTTACGTAATACTTGAACGGCCCGTAAAGATTGATGGATATTACAAAGAACACTTACGGAAATAGGGTTCTCGGTGTCCCCGTGTTTTCTAATATGGATAATGTGATTCATGAGGACCTTAGGCTGTATCCAGGGGAACATGTGCTTGGCTACCAGTTGCACCGTCATGAAGAGGCCCGGTCTACGCTTCGTCGTAGTACTCGATCGGAGTTTGAACAATTTCGAATTACTTTCCACATAGTGCCAAAACTCATCTAGACCTATCGCAATAAGCCTGTAAAATAACATATTATCTAATTCATCATTAATTCATTTTTGACACCTATTGATTTTTCGGTGAATGATAACGTGATAAAGCCATAGCATGGCGGTATGGCTTTTTGCAAATGAGCACGTGGTTAGCTACTACACTGAAGTTGAAAATTTGTCATCAAATACCTATAGGCGTCTTCCGACACTTGAGAGCCAGTCACTCCACTAGACTTAACGTGTCCACCATTTAGGACTACATGTTTAACAAGTTCATCAAGTTAGATTATGGCCATAATACTACACCTATAGAATATTTAAAAAAATCAACAAAAAATCTTGAACGCTACTCCCTCCACTCCACTAGGTTTAGCGTGTTCACCATTTTGGGCCCAATCGTCACGTAACATCAAGAGAGATTGTGGCCCTAACACTGCACCTATAAAGTATATATAAACATCTCGGGTTACGGTGTTTGTGGTCGCACCCCTCCGAAACGGCTCCACCGATTTTAATTAATTTTTATGTATATTTGGTAGATATGAGAATAAGTCGTAAAGTATGTTTCGTACCGCTATGCGATTATGGTAGGATTAGGGTTAAAAAATCCTAAATGTTCATCTTCCTACCCTCACCCTCCCGTTTTTTAATTGCAATTGAATACAATCAAAGTATGCGTTAGAATAATTTATAAGACAGAACAACGTTCGTCGGGTCAGCTAGTAACGTTAAATTAAACCGAAAAAACAACTCACTCATCCTCCGATCTTAAGTAGTGGAATTTCTTCACGATAGTATCGCCTCTGTAAGGCGTCGGCGGCAACAGGTGCGGGTAAAGGAAAACCGTACTGTTCGCTATCACGTTCTTCAACGTTTCGTGGAAATCGCCCTGGTGCAAATTGTGGCACAAAATTCGACACCGGCTGAAACAGTTTTTTTTTGCACAAGGTTTTGAAGCGATGATGGCTCCGTTGATAGTGCATGCGGACGCCACGTCCAATGGACGTGAGTTCGTATTCCTGCAATAAGCCTGAGGCATTGAAAGGAAAAATATCGTGATAAAACCATAGCAATCTTGGTATTCCGACAGTATTCTGGCAGTTGCACTTGTAGCCAATCCATTCACTAGGCTTAGCGTGCACACCGTTTTGTGAGATTGTGACCATAAAGCTTTTATAACGTGGTTAAATGCATTTACGCATACCCTCCCAGGCCGGCGGGAACGGAGATGGCTATGTGGGACTCGCCCGTTACTAGTCACCGGGAATACCCACTAAAACCCTACAACCATCTGTACCCTGGCTGGGGCGAGACCATAACGCTTAAGCCTATAAATTACAAAAAAAAATATGCATGGGCAGTGTAATTAATGATGGAAGACAGACATAGCGTTGCTACATTTAATACATTTTTTTTAAGATGAATAATTAGCTGTTCTCGCGACTTCTTTCGTGCGTAAATAAAACTTGTTCTACAATTTTTGTAACAATACAGCTTTGCTCTTATTGGGGGCAACATAATGTTAAATAGGCTAGAACAGGGGTGGCAAGCCTTTATGTATCAACGTGCCATTTTTTATTAAATATATGTTTAATAAGGTTACAGACAGGCTGTCAAATAATTGTGTTCATGATCATTGGAAAAAATAAATCTCTTTGCAATGTTTCATTTATACTCGTAATTTAAATTTTAGTAGTGATAAAAAAAAATTTTAATTGTCATTTCTATTTATATTTCTTCTTAATCTAAAGTTATTTATCTTATTATTGTTAATTATTCCCTTATTATTGTTAGTTAATTTCCCCTCGATATTCGCTTGTATATGATAAGTTTATCGAGTACAGACTCTTTTGAGTATAAGCAAACAGATAATATTTACTAAATCATACAAACAATACTTACGATCGTTCACAGTCGGCTTGAATGAATCTGTAAAACAAACAATAATCAATAGTAAAATTGTTAGAATTTTATTAGGTTTTCTATGCCTATATATCCATTAAGTAAGCAATTTTTATATGTACATTCTTTAAAAAGCAATGTACTTGTTTTTTATACATTTTCTTCTTCTTCAATTAATAAAGATCGGTAATCAAAAGAAACAACATATTCTCTCGTTGTAATATAAACTAGTTGTCAAAATTCCACCATAATTAATTTATATTGTAATTTTGAACATTATTAAGGTCCTGTGTACATGACTCCCACTGTTATATGTTACTCCTAAGGTTATGTTTCACATACAGAAAAGACAAACAATATTAATCTATAATCTATTCTCAATTTCACTATATATTTTAACAATCAACAAAACAAAAAGAGTACGCGTACGCGTAGTATGCGTGGATGTGTCAAATACATGGTATCATGTGTAATGTTTTTTAATTGATTTAATGTATTTCTTATGTATGATTAAAAAAATAGCATTCTGCACTCCTTCTCTATATAAACTATAAGTGTGCGAAATTTCATACTCCTCCGTACTTAATTAATATATAGATTTTTACGATAAAAAAACTTATTTTTATATGCCTCTGAAACTATACTTATTCCGGGGAAAAGATATCTTATGTCCCTTTTTGTACTCCTTACAACAAGCATGCAAAATTGCATGATGATTGGCAGATCAAATTAAGACCCGAAAATTAAATAAAAATACACACTCAATTTCAATTTATAATAATATTTATGATAAACATCCATAAAGAAAACAACATGGAATGTATAACTATCAATCAATGTTGTTCTTTCCAACTTTACGCGAATATGCGTTATATAAAAAAAAAATGTTTTGTTAAGAGATTTACGTCCTCAAAGACCATTCAGTGCCATCGTAACGTGACCTTACCATATTTATTAACCTTACCTTATATGTTTTAAGGTGTACAATAAAGTTAATATTTTTTTTAATAATTAAATAAATTTGTAAAGAAGTTTGTAAAAATGGAATGGATCTGAGAATGTATCTATAATATGTTGTTTTGATATAGGAAGATAACTTCTAAAAAATATAAGTACAATGTTTTATATACGTTGACCGACAATTTGTATCTAGTGAAGTTTCTAAAAAGATCATAAAATAGTTTTAAATACCTTATAGTAAATTTGTAAAACTGGAATTGGTCCGAGAATTCATAAACAACATCTTGATTTCATTTTAGAGAGTAAGTATTTAAAAATAATACAGAGTTTTATATACCTTGAAAGGTAATTTATATCAATTGAAGTTATTAAAAAGAATCAAAAAACGGTTTTAAGTAGTCTATAGTAAAAACTACACTTACTTGATCATTTCTGCGTTCTCGGGAGTATCCTCCGCAACGGACTTCTCCCACGAGGTCACCAAGTCCAAAGCCGGTCTCAGATTGCACACGTTTACCACCGAGCGCGGGTTCGAATCGCTTATCTTTATGAACGTTTCCTGTCACACAAAATCTATACGTATAATAAAACTGTTAGGGATCCAACCATTACTTTTAAATTAGTTATGGAACTAATTAGAACTTTTAGGAATAGAAAGTATATCAATTTTAACTCATTCCTCATGAATCAGCTTACTATAAACAGAAAGAAATTTCCCAGGCCGACTGGTTGTTAATAACAAAATAAAACTTTACCCCAGTATTATATTAGTACTAGCTATGCCTGCGACTTCGTTCGCGTGAAACTTAAGATTATGTAAGAATATTTGACCGATTTGTAACTTTTTTCAATATAGCTTTGCTCAAATGGGTAGTCGCGTGATGTTAAATATCCAAAAACTTTCTTCAATAAAACAGAATTAAAATACGACAGGTAGTTCCTAAGATTAGCGCGCTCAAGCAAACAAACAAACTTCCACTTTATACAATTCACGTTCATATAGAAAGCATATAATAAGAATGTAAATTTATCGTGTCTGTACTTTTCAGGTTTGTGTGAAAAAAATACAAGTGTTTAAAAATAAGTAACAAAATAATTAAACATCATTTTTAGAAACATCTGTCTGTCTGTTACGTATCCTCAAGTAACATTTAGTCTTTGTTTAATTAAAATCGGTTAACTCTATCAATAGTTATTGTAATTTGAATTACAGCGCGAGATTAAATGATTTTAGTTACACGCGAAGTCGCAAGCACAGCTAGTAAATAATATTAATATAGATTTTTTAATCAAATGGTCTGTAACTACCGATTCATCGTACGGTAACATTCCTATAATGTAAAAAGCTAATATATAACTTGTATCAACTATATATAAGTAGACATAAACAAAATACATCAATGGATGCGTTCTAGACACGATCACAAACAACGCTCAAAACATTTAGCCGTTCCACAAGAAGACCACGGTAAGGACTGATTGTGACGTTACTTAATCAAGTAGAATGGAAAAACAACAGACGTAAGCGTTAAGGTCTTTTGAGACTACGCTATAATATAATAGCATATATATATAGTTCATAGCACAATAATATCGCGCACCATACATTAATTATGGACACGTTCACACATAATTGTATCATCAACGGCGAAGAGTCCATAGAACCCGATTCCCATTGGCTTCCCTAAAGGGATAAAGGAATTGGCATATAATGTACGTACTTAGTGCCATATGTAGGCCAAAGGTAATTAGGTATGTTCGAGTGTTATGCATTCTACATAGTGTTCAATATCAAATGTATGTAATTCGAAGTTATAAGCCGTGAATTTACGGCTTATTGCATAGCATTCCGTCTCTTTCATTTTCCTAGAAAGCGAACAAAGTCTTTCTCGCTCTCACCTAAGAAGCTACCGATTTAATCGGGCCCAGTAGCGAATACGAATTTGCTGGAAAATAATGGCAGCTCTACCAGCTCAAAGAAATTTGACTTTAATAACTTGCAAAATAGATATATATTTTTAAAAGGGTGAGCGTTCCAATATTTTTAAATAAAAAATTATATTTATAATACTTTAACAGGTACTTTTTTGTTTCTTTTCTTTTAGATTGTATTTTAAAAGGTGGTTTTGATACATTGGTGATTAGTGATTGTTTTATTGTGATATAATCAATTGGCGGTTAGTGATTAATAACTAATAAGTGTAAGTTAACAGGAATTTCGTTTCAGTTCGGTAAGTCGACATAAGAATTGGCATTAATTCACATAAAATGTTGTTTAACAGATTTCTTTTTGAAAATAAATAGCATATAATCCAATAAGGCCTTACCTTTTCAGGTATGACTATAGATAGAGAGGCCGGACGGATTTGTTAAACATTTCCATAAATGTCTTTATGATAAAAATAACTTGGCTAACTGGCAGTTGTTAACTGAATAAAAGATTTTGTTTTACTGGGATTATGGGTCTTAAATCGGCATAGAAACATTGATGATGGTGGTGAAGAGCTTTTTTTTTTACGTGGGGAAATGTATTTATACATCCTCTCTTAGCCCGGGGGGGACTGAGAGGGGTATGTGGGACTCTAACTAAACCCCACGGCCGTCTGTTACCTCCCTGGGGTGACGCGGGCCTGCCATTTCTACCCTTTTCCACTGCTATATATTATTGGTTTACTATACGCTATAAAATTGAGCGATACGCTGTGCTGTTTCGCGCGCGGTTTCTCCCTTTTCCCTCACTCCCCGCTCGATTAACTAGCGAAATATACTATAGACATATACCATGTGCCATATTAGGTACTTCTTCGCTATACTATATATACTATATAACACAATAATATAGCGTAGTCTGAAAAACACTTCAGCGTTGTGTTCGCTATGTGGACGCACCCACTTTGCCAAATGATCTCCTTATTTGGGTTTAGTAGCTATTGGAGAGGTTTAGTATTATTAGTATTACAAACATATCAAAGTAGTCATCAGGACTGCCACCAGAAATGAGAACTTAAAACTATAAACAAACAGTTGTTATTTTTGGATATCCAAACTAATTGTTAGATCTTAAGATTAATACTTGTAAATTAAAACTGTTTAGAGAGCAATAAATGTAAGCTAATAAGAACAGATATAGTGTGTACGTTAACAGGCCACGTGACAATGTCGATGATGACTTACATAAATTTACTCTCTATCGAATCCTTCCTATAGAAGTTTTCACTTCAATAAAAACATAATTGAAAACAGTCTTTCCGCATCTTTACAAGTATCCAACCACAAATTTTCAATAATTATCATGAGCGAATACCAGGTATAATGCAATACTCACAATGTAGTTCTTGTAAGTAGGACCATAACTCCAATGTATGGGATGAATATAGAGCTGCAAAAAGTTAGAGGTTGCCAACTGTATGTGCTGCCTTAGTTGTTGCTGCATTATTTGTATTTGTTCAGGTAAAACCTATAACAAAAAAAAAAAACATGATTTACTGCCATCATAGGTTCTCTGCAGCACGCCAGGCTTATGTGGTTGGCCCAATTGGTATTACTTTATTTTGAATAACCTAATTATAGATAATTTTTAGTTTGCGGCCCGTGACACCGTGACTAACACATGTTTGTCGTCTCTGTAGAAAAAAGGTATAGCTCGTTAACTAGAATATTAAGAAGGGTTAACATTTCAAGGCAATATCACTTTTATTTTTAATAGTCATATTTGTCACTCTTAACATTGGTGAAGTTGCCTATATAGGCAGATTCCATAATAATAATAATAATAACACGGTAAAATTATGTTAATGTAACTGATGATAAGTACAGTATAATCCAATAACAAGGCCGAGAGCCTGTGACCTCAGAAGTAACCTAACATTTTAACAAAATTGAGTGAAAATCGTAAACTTTATGTAACTTTAATAAGTTAACTTTAATAAATACTCATTATATAAATTAAAGTCAGACAAAACTAATAACCATATACATTCATAAGAAAATGATCAATTTTAGAAAACATTCATTTGGTCATTATATATTTTGAAATCGATAAACCATTTTTTTTACTTTTATGATGATGTTATACTTGTACAAAACAAAAGCTCGGAAAAGATAATTTTATTAACAAATATTTCTGTCAAATTTATTTTATTATATATACGTAAATTATTTTATTATACCTATCCTTATCGAAATTAAATTGATTAGATAGTTTAAATAAAATGTACACATTATTAGTAATACTGTTGGGTAATTACTTCAGTGATTTACTATAATTTAATTCCAATCTAAGGATTTTTAAAGGTACCTCATACAATATATTCATTACGGTCCTCAGTATATTTATGCCACTCAACTAGTGTGAATGTTCAGGAATAGCCCTAAAACGACCCTATTGAAGGGTATTGACCGTAAGAATTGTAGCGTGTTATTAAATAGCCTATAACATTCCTCAATAATTGAGCTGTCAAATGAAAATATATAGTTAATGTGTTGTGTGGTTAGTTAACTAGTGGTTATTGAAACAATAAGCTGAATAGTTACTGTGTAATAAATAGAATTTATTATATTAAATACAATGTAAGGCCACAATATATACATATTTTTTTTTTTTATAGTTGAGGATTAGCGTTATGAACATAATCTCACCTGATCTTAAGTGACGATACGGCCAGTACGTAAGTTGGTAGACACGCTAAACCTGTGGAGGGACCGGCTCTCAAGTACAACTGCCGGAACACACTATTGGTATTTGGCGGTAGATTTTCAACTTGAGGTTGGTTGCTAGCCAGGCGGGCATTAGAAAAAACCCTACCATCATGCATATTAATATTAATTATCTATTATATTTTACGCATCTGTAATAAAGAGAAACAACATTTAAAACTGTTGCTTCATTTTATTCCTTCCCAGCGTAGAATATTAAGTGTTCAATGTAATGACATCTCATAAATCATTTTTTTACATATATATTGTTTCATAGTCAACCATCGATAATATGGGGTTTAAAAAGAAAATAGGTATTCTAAGTAAAAAGAGTTTATAAAAGGGAATTAAAACGAAGGCTTAAATGACCTTTATTTTTTGCAATCCCACTTCTGAGATTAGTGGTTTCAAAGAAGTAATTCTTTAGTTTTATTATATTAGTATATATTACTTACCGTAAAGTCGGAATCCATCTCAACGAGTATAACTTCGGATTTGGCGGACATATCGGTTGTGCTGGTGTTCAGCTTGAGGTATCGCAGTATGGGCGGAGCTGGTATCACATCAGGTTTAACAGGTTCGGTTTGTTCTTTCACTGCTATTTTTACAGATGTCGCAGGCCTGTATGTCATTATTATGTCATATCAACAATATGTCAACAACAAACATAATTCCTTTTTTGCGTTCTTCTACTTACTTTTGGCAATGATGGCCGACACGCTAAGCCTAGTGTAAGAACTAGCTCTCAACTGCAATTTCCGGAACAAATAGGTATATGGCGGCAGATTTTTCAACTTAAGGGTGGTAGCTAGCGAGGCGGGCATTAGGAAAAACCTCTAAAACTATAAAAATATATACAATAAACTTACTTTGGAAAAACCTTCGATTGCTTTATCTGTTGCGGCGGTGGCATTAATGTACGCTCTGTACTTGCTGTGGTACTCTTCTGAATTTCATGACTCGCTTCATCTTCCGGTTCAGTCTTGCCTATAGATAGTCTGGGGTTCGTTTCCCTCTTCTCGAAGGTTAACTTGTCTGATATTTTAACAGTTACCTCTTCGTCTGACAGAGGCTCCTGCTTACCCTCCCAGTGTGTTGTTAGCTGAAGATATATATTTTTAGTTGCTAATAATTGTCACATGTTTATTAAAGTTAAAACTTCTATAGGAAGGTCGTGATAGGAAGTAAAATCATGTAAGTCGTCATCGACATGGTCACGTGACGATTTAACGTACACGCTATATCTTTTCTTATTAGTATACACTTATTGCGCTGTAAACAGTTTTTCACAAGTGGAAGCGATGATAGCTCAGTGGTAGTAGTGATAGGTAGCGACAAGGACCGTGAGTTCGAATCCACCTACAATGAGCTTGATCTTTCGGTGAAGGAAAACATCGTGAGGAAACCATGGCATGGTGGTAGGGCTTTTTCTAATACCCGCCTGGCTAGCCACCACCCTCAAGTTAAAACTCTACCGCCAAATACCTATAGGTATCTTCTGGCACCTAAGAACCAGTCTTGTGGTCATAACAATAGGCCTATAGACTATAGAAAAAGTAATAGCTATAATCAGCATACAAATAGCTACAAGGTGCAAAATTGATGGTAAAACTATACGAAATTACTTTAAGTCTACGAGGATGAAGTCACTGGCACAGTTAGTACGAAAACAAAAAAACACTGAAAGTAAATATTGTTACATACATTAGTTTGGCTGGTGTCCGTAAGCACAGTAGTGGCCAGGTTCTCTGCCAGGTCCTCGTCCTCCATCGCTTCGGGCATTATGCCGAACAATTCAGTCACTAAATCATTTAATTCCTTCTTCGATATCCTAATTATATTTTTGCCGAGGTTCTCGTCGTCTTCGTCAGCTGAAATAATTGAGACATTCTAAATTGAGAGAATGTTGTATTAAGAAACAAATTCAATAATGGAATAGACATGTTTTTATAACTTTAATCAAACATATCCATAGATATAAATAAAACTGTAGAAAAGTCGTTTCTGTACATCAAAAATATATAAAAAAAAAGCCAGGGTGATAAAGGATAACCAATAGAACCTATTTCCAGCATTTTTGGATTTTTTGTCTATAGTTCTGTTTGTCTGTGCACGCATCACGTAAGATGTACAAAACCAATGCAGATACCTTTTATACATAAAAATTGTCCGCAACTTGAGATATTACTTAGTTTTTGTTTCATCACAATCAGTTCACTTTATTAAGAAATATTAGATAACTAGCTGATCCAGTGAACTTTGTATCACCTAAAATCAGTGTTCTTTATTCTTGATAAAACTCAAAAACGGTTTTACTTATATTTGACTTTATGGCTTCAAAGAATTAAAATCATTTAATTATATGAAATTTAAATATAGGAGGATTCGAACCCACGTCCCTTGACGCAGCGTCCATTCACACTACTAACTGAGCTATCACCGCTTCAAACTGACATATCATTACTTTTCATATTATGAGATTAAAAAAAAAATCTGTTCGTTTTTACTTAAACCATGTCCTGACAATAACGAACACAATAAAAAAACCATTAGCCAATTTGGTGCAATCGTTCGAAAGTTATGCGCGTACATACATTTTGGCGATTAATTTTAATATATGTAGATTTTCTAATGTTCGACTCAACTTTCTTTATTTTTTCTTTCATAAGAACCCTATCCCGACAATAATTAACACAGCAAACAAGAATTAGCGGAATTGTTCCATCCGTTCACGCATGATGCGATGACCAAGCGAAATAGAGATACATTTATATATATATATATATATATATATATATATATATGTAGATAGATAGAATTTAGTGTTGTCAGGCAAACGATTCAGTTAGTTGCACTAATGTTGACAGACATCTTGTAACACGGATATTGACTGTATTCTTATCTAAGCGACGCGTTTTAATTTTTTAACAACCACTCGAAGTCGCGAGCACTGCTAGTTTCAAATAAGACGCGTCAAAAGGGAGTTAAGGGGCTTTTACATAGCTTATATTTGATAAGCTGGAAGAAGGGGGGTGGGGATTAGTGTCATAGACCAATATTTATTTATTTAGATTTCTCTGCAAAACTTAATCGCTAGTTCCATTAACCTTAGCATTATACTATCATGGTCTGATCATTCGTGAATATTGGATGAGACTGAGGTTAAATACCACTTTTTTAATACTTCATAGGTTTAACGTATTGGCCACAATCTCACCTGATGTTAAGTGATGATGTGGCCCAAGATGGTGAACACGCTAAGGCTAGTGCACGGAGCAGGGACTGACTCACCAGTGCAACTGCCGGAACACACCTTTAGGTATTTGGCAGCAGATTTTCAACCTGAGGAGATAGCTAGCCAGGGAGGCATAAAAAAGCCCTACCACTTTGTTACTCTGTTGTAGGTTTTAGCGTTTGGTCTATCTCTTTTGATGTTAATTTTACGATATGGTTTAAGACCATGCACACGCTAAGCCAACTGGAAGGGATGACTCTCGAATGTAGTTGTTGGAGCACATCTATAGGTATTTGGAAGTAGATTTTCAATTAAACGGTGGTAACTAGCCAGACGGGCATTATAAAATGTCCTAACCACAATATTATGGCTTCATCGGAAGCTCAGACTTATGGTAGGGTTTCGAAGTTACTATCATAATTTATTATCCATATACACTACCACTGACCCATCATTGCCTAACTGCCACATACCCCTTAATGAACTCTATCAAGACATACCTGCTTCAGCGTCAGCAGCAACATTGTACTCCGGATCGGTTTCATCATCATCCTCGTTCTTTGAAGTAGATGCTGGGTCGAGACACTCAGTAAGGAATTGATTCCATAGATCATCCACAGCCGGCATTGGTATGTCATCTGGTGGAACGAATGTGCTCTCTATGTGCTCTATGGATGTAGACGAGAGTGACAGCTTGGATCTTGTACGACGGGCTATGGTTGCATCCTCTTCGTCCAGTTCAAGTTTCCGTTTAGTTGCTGATACACTCTGTTCAAACAAAATTATTTAAAAGATTTTGCCAATTTTTGTAAGTTTTTTCAATACAGCTTTGCGTTCCTATATTGTTCAGTTTAAAGATTTTTATTACTCAAAAGTACATAGTTCACTTAACGAGAATAACATTTGTTTTAATTCATTTATTATAACATCCTGTGATTCCTTAAATACATTTTTAACTTTAAATATAAACAGTGAATCAGGTTTTGGTAATTTATTAAACAGTTTAGCTACTTCAAAATATATGTTTTTATCTCACACATTGTAGTTATTGATTTAGTAATTATTAGCTTGTTTATATTTCTTAAATAATGTTTTATGTATTTAATTATGCTTCATAATTAATTAAAGTTTACTGAAGATGATTTAACATTTCTTTATCTATTTTTTCCTAATGTACGCTTCTGTTTCATACTATAATTTATACAGCCTGCTCTATATCTTCCCACGTCATCAATATCAGGCAGTATTTTGCCACAACACTGGCTGAACTTGGGTATTTTATGTTTAAGGAATCATTAATTTTGATACCTAGGTATAATAAGTCAAGTACTACTAACATAAGTCATACTAGAAATGTAATCCAAATGTATAGTTAAAGTTCTAATTTCATGTACATAAAATATTTATCAGTATGTGTAACCTCTTAATAACTATTAATTTCTCCTTTTTATGGTTAACATATTAACCATCTTAGTCTGTGCCAATGTATACATCACATAAGCACTAAAACTGTAAAGACTTAGAGACCATATTATAACACACTATATTTCCTTGTTTACTGTAAGTAACAACATTAGAAAAACCTCACCACATGAGATATATAGAACTTTTTAAAGATCGTAAAATCAACAATCAATACTTCAAACTTAAACTATAATTATGTGGTAATAACTGAAGGCGATGGAAACCATGTAGAAATTGTTCTCTAGAAAATGATCTTGTAGTATCAACCTACATAGATATGATATAAAAGTGTGAATTTCTCTGTAGTCTATATTGCTAATATCTCTGCTACCCAAAAGAGGCCTTGGATCTATATTAAGACATGCTTGTATTTCCAATTTATTAACAAATAACTAGTTATGTTACCTGAGGCACAAGAAAAGGTCCATCTTTGACAACTTTAGGACTGCACAAGCGCTGATTCTTTGGTGTTGCTGGAGTTCGTGGCTGAGATTCTATATCACTACATGATTCCAAAGTTTGATCATCATCACTCTGTTGAAAAAACACCATACATTTCATTACATAGTAAAATTATTATTAATTATTATTTAGGTTCATG
Organism: Actias luna; assembly: GCA_039707435.1. Lineage (NCBI taxonomy): Eukaryota > Metazoa > Arthropoda > Insecta > Lepidoptera > Saturniidae > Actias > Actias luna. The sequence continues at coordinate 4,478,829 of JAZHAC010000006.1, read as the reverse complement.
TAATCTTAAGGGTATAAACACAATTAGTGCTACAACAGCCTTTTCAATATAGATTCAAATTTGTGTACTGGTACTTTATATCATATAAACTATTAATATATTTGTAGTTTTGGCAGTCCATATAAATGATTGAGACTTTGATATAAAAAATGTTGGCTGTCTGTAAGTCAGACCACAACTTGAAATTTTTTCAACATCCTTTTCTGTACTCCTACCAATGTGTATGCAAACTTATCATGATTGGTTGAAAAGTTAAGACTTTGGAAAAGTTAATTAAGACAAATGAACAATCAAGCTCTCACATTCACATTTATGAGTTAGGATCATCAATGATGCTATTGTAATGAAATGGCTGTGGTGAAATTATGGGCAGTGGGTATATATGTTATTCTTCAGATAATAGTCTATTGTTAGGAATGTAGTTATAGGAGGGTAGTTTATAACACCGATTAGTATAGAAGTGCAAGGCGTATTCACCGTAAGTAGGTGGAGCGTCACCGAAGATACGTAAGATTCATGTTTCTCTTTTATTGGTATACTGGACAGAGAGAAACACGAGCGGTGAAGGTGAGTGTTGACAATTGTCGAAAGGAGGCCTCCTTAAACCTACATCCGTAGTCGTAAGTGAATCCTCTCTCTGCCAAATGATGTCTCTCATCCTCTCATCGTATCATTATTATTGAACCGATTATTCTTTCTAAAATTACTACGCTTTTGTTTTTTGTCTAACACTATAACAATTGTCAATATAAATACTCTTTGAGTCGCGAACAATTACAGCAAAAAACACTTATATTATCTTGCATGGCACCAACATGTTAAGTTTTCGCTTAACCAAGTTTGAAATATTTTAGTATAGACATAGATTGGGACATGAATAAGGACATAAGCTACCCGTCGGTGAAAAATATAACTTGAGGGATAAAACAGGGAATGAATGTATAGAGGCCTTGTGATAATAAATAGTGGAACGCGTCTTTGAAATATCATCCTTTAATATGGTACAATAGATATGCATTTCATTATTAAAATTAGGTAAACATAATGACAAGTAGAGCTAGTTCCGAATAAAAGAGACAAGAGAAATAAAGAATTTACTTCATACCGGTGCCTCATCATTATTTGGTTCATATTCATCATCATCTTCATCTTCAGGTAGGTCTTGCGCTATTAAAGCTGTAACTTCTGGCCTGGTTTTCACTGGTATATGTTTAATTGGTGACAGTTGTAAATCCCATGTTTTCCATGATGAAGACTTCGGTGAGACTTTCATTAGTTCTCTGGAAATTATATTTTTTAATATGATGTATGTTAAGTATGTTTAGTGCCTCTTAACTTAGGACTATAGTTATTAAATCTGTAGTAGCCTATAACAAAAGCTTCTTTTATCTACATTATTAAGATTATAAAGCATAAAAGTTTGATGTTTGAACATGCTAATCTTAGCATCTACCAATCAGACTTCAAAAAGTCTTTGCACATTTGATAGAGCAGTAATTGAGGAAGGCTTCAGGCTATTTAATATCACACTTCCACAATAGGAGCAAAGGTGTATTGAAAAAAGATAAAAAACTGACAAAAATTATGAAATAATTTTTAGTTCCATGTAAACAAAGTTGTGTCCACAGCTTCTCAAATATATCTCAAATAGTGACATATTAATGATTATTGATTGTGATGTTTAAAGATAGTAGTGTACCTAGGAAGTAGGGCTTCAAAGTTAGATGCCCATGGACTAAGGAACACTCATACCATCATGAGGGCTGTACAGCTAATTATATGTCAACTTGCCTACGATCCACTTAGTGTTCACATGAATGCAATTCTTCCCAGTGGACTTGTTTGAGAGTGTTGCAATCTTTCTTAGCCCAAGTGGAATGGTGTATCGGTTGCCCTTTGCAGATGAGTAGTTTGAGTCAAAATAATAACAACATTAGTGACATTTTCCTTAGACATATTCCTTAGAGAGTTTTAAAAGCTAAATGAAAACAAATCTTTGTTTTACACAATGTCCTAAACACTCAAGGTTACATTTAATATATAGAATATTAGTTCATGAGGTACACATACTTTATTTTTGATCTTGTGAGTTTAGTTGGCTTATTCTCATTGGTATCCAATCCTTTCTCCTCTTCCTCTCGGAGTTTGACAAGTGCCAATACATGATCATTTGTCACAACTTTCTGAAAATATTAAATTTTGTATAAACCACTTTATTTTGTTCGAAGTTAACTAATTATTTTGATGAATTACTTGAACATATATAACACACCTTGAGTAGTTTTCTAACACTGATTTCATCTAAATTATTTTTAATAGCTGATGCATGAACATGTTTCTCTGTTTCGAGAATATTTTCAGGTAATATATCTTCACCATCGCTACTGCTCTCATCACTGTCTTCACTAAAACAAAGTACACAGTTAGTAAACATGACGTTATGTTTATATGCAAACAATATCAAAGTTATTAATATACCTCAATACTCTGTAATATAAAAAGCTTCTATTTTAAGAGATAGAAAAAATAATATAATTTATTTAGGTCAACATTGAGTAAAATAACTTTAATGTGCCATACAATAGAGATACTTTTGAAAAATTGTATTATGATATAGCAGTGAAAAAAGAAACAAACAAGATTTCATTCCTTTTCTTTACCTAAGGAAATATTGTAGCTAAAAGTTTATAAGAACATTGTTAATATATAATACTAGCTGGGCTCTCTCATTGGTCCATAGTGGAATTCAATTATTTATTTTGGAAGACCCCTAATTTTTTCTAAAATAAAAGTAGCGTAAGTGACTCCTTATAACATTGGTTATTTGCCAGCAAAAGTCCCGTCAATATCAGTCTAGCAATTACAGAGATTAGCTGGAACAGACAGACAGACAAAAAATTTAAAACTTTGCTACTTTTATATAATTTCCTTATATACTTTCGTAAGGATTTAGTAAAAAGTTGTTATTTTGACATTACAAATATACACTTGAATTTATTTATTTATATAGATAAATACTTAAGCATTCTACAGTATAGTCCAAACTGGTTACCTATTTATGTGACTTCTAGTTATATCCCTGAATACAAAAATGTTATACTATTTAGAAGCCCCTTAGTTCAATAATCATTGTAAGAGAAGATGTAATTATAGGAATGTACTATATTTTGGCCATTATTGACTTCTTTTAGGGTATAGAGCAGCAATACACAACCTTTTTCTATAGGGGCCACAAACATGTGTTAGTCACTGTGTCACAGGACACAAACAAAAATATTTAAGTAATTGTTTCCTAAGGGCTTAAAGGTCCTTAGGTAATTTAAAATAAAACTATACTAGGTGGGCCAACCACAAAAGACAAACAGGCCGCAGGTTGAGTATAGAGTTTTCAAAGCTTCCTAACTATCTAAATTAGTACCTGTGCCCGCAGCTTCGTTTGCATGAAACTAAAAGATATTTAATAGTTTTTGATACTTTTTTTTTATACAACTGTGTTCTTATGAATGGTAGCATGATGTTATTAAGCCTAAAGCCTTCCTCAATGATTGCTTTATCATGTGCAAAAATAATTTTTGAAAGCTGACTGGCAATTCCTAAGATTAGTGTGTTCAAACAAAAGAACAAACTTTTCCACTTTATAACATTAATATAGATTTTAGGCATTATTTAAATTGTGTATGACACAGACTGTACAAAGCTTCCTCATTATCTTTTTATTATTTGGCAAATGTGCAAATAGACACATTTTTCACTTGATAATATCTTTTTTTACTAAAACAATTCATTGTAGCTCATCTTACATTCTGTAGTTAAGATTTATAAATCACTGTGAAAGCTTTTTCACAGTGAAGTGAAAACTCATATGATCTCTTGAATGTAAGTTAGACCCTAGAAATTATGCATTTTTATGCTTGCTCATTTTCATTTTATCAAGAACAATAATCAATTTGTTTTATTTTCCTATAGAGTAATAATATTAATATATAATATAACCTTGAATATTGAATAAAAATATAACATAATTGCCCAAAAAATTGGGTAAAACTCATTCTTATGTTGTGGAACTGTCAACATAAATCACCTTAATTTTTTTATATTAAAGCATAATTTTTATATTACTTTTACTGAGTTTATCTATAATATACACTAATTTAATTTTCATTATATATTTTTAAGCTCTCAACACTAGTTTTGGACAAATTTTGCAAAAAGTTCTTCATTCTGTATTAAATAATTTTACAAATTATTTAATAACTTTATTGATGTTATTATATGTCCTTATTATATATTTGTAAAGTCTTCTCAACACAGTGTGGGTGATTATAATTTAAATATATCCAAACATCCTCAAAATAAACACATTTTAAATTTGATGCTCATCACAGGTTGTAAGATAACAAATATTTATGGTTGCAATCCTTTAGTAACAATGTATAGTAACATATGCATAAAAACTATCTACTTATATTGCAGAGTGTACATATCCGATCTAAGAGTTTAGTTAAATAAACTTAAGTAATAAATAGTTATTATACAGCACCAAATTTATCACGTTGTGTATAGTTTAAACTCAAGCAATTTTGATATTTTATATTATACAAATATTTAACAAGCAATATCCAAGCATGAGCTAAAATATCTTATATTTTAAGTTTATAGCATTCAAACAAGCAAACAGAATATGTTATAAATATATTACCATTTTCTTTTCGCACTCCTATACTTCGATTTGCTCTTAGAAACGCTGTTTGTTTCGCCAACATTAGTACTAGCATTATCTTGTTTTTTAGCTTCATTATTTGATTGATCCATTCCTTTGATTCATTTATTACTATTTATTAAATCGAACATAATCAATTCAACCGAAAAGAAACAGCAACGGCTTTTGATCACAATCATAGACTAAATATTTTGACATATGTTTACATGTCACATATTTTTTTGTATAGATTTTCCTTTTCAATTGAAAAAGGAAAGGCAAAGGTATCTACACCATGCAGCCAAGTCAGATGTGGTTTTACATGCAGACTATACTATCTTTAACAAAATGGTGACTCTCTTGGGAGTTTGTGTAGTAATTAATATATAATTTTCCAACTGATTATTCACAATTCACTTCATCTATGCTCTTCAGCTGTACTACATTACGTAAAATATCTACTTAATTTTCACAATATAGGGCTAAACAACTAAGTATATGAATTAAAATTAAAATCACAACATGACAGATTAAAATCCCACCAAAAACTCCGCATCAGAGACAAGTTATAAAATAAAAAGCATATGAATTTTCTAAGAAAGAGGTATGCACAATACTGTCGTGTAGGTCGTGTATAATTTAGTATTATAATGTTTCAGAAGTATTTATGTCGATATTTAATCGCTTTTTCAAGAAGTGACAGTAATCTAGCGTCAATAGTTTAGCTAATATTATATAGAAAGTAATTTAGTAATCCGTCTACGATTATTTTTACTAGTTTCTACCATTATTTAGTTTCACCATTACAATGCTCTTATTTTGTTGCATGCGGTCCATAAATACAAACGTTTTAATCATGTATCTTGGTATACTGACATCATTTAGACAGCTATAAATTTATACAAAGTCAGTCAGTGAAAGGCATAGCTAAATATGGGTTGTCTTTTGCAAGTTCGTCAAAAGTCGCAGCGTTACCCCAAAACCCGGCAGATTTCGTTCTGTTTTCAGTGATGATCAGGAGATAGAGTTAATGAACTTTTTCAAAGAAATGAATTTAATGTTTCTTAGTTTAGTTCGAGGTGAGTTTAAGTTGGGACAGATACGAAAAAGCGAGAGATGATTATCTACAATATTTTTTTTCACGTCACAGTGATATTACACTCAGGATTTTAGAGGCAACATTGGATCTGAGAGCAAAAGGATTCATGGCACTTGAAGAATCTCAAGACATTCTTAGAAAGACTGTTTGAAAAAACATTAAAAAAGATAAACACCAAAAATTAAGAAATTCGAAGATCTATGTATTTTTGTTGTAAAATGTATATTGAAGAAGATGATTATCCATTTGTGGCGTCCTTTGTAATTGTCACTGGCCGTAATATCGGCCTGCGTGCTAGCAGTTTGAAAAGACAGATGTCAGAGGGATACGACATAGAATATCGCTACATTGGTGACCCCGATTTTTAATAGAAAAATAGTGCAATTAATATTATTGTAACGAATATTAAAATTAAATGGAGCTGTATATTATCACTGTCAGCGTATAATGACACATTTAAAATTACATTGGAAATAAGTGACGCATTGGCCGAGTTACATCCCTTGCCGACATTAGCACTATTCCTAACAACGGGTTTAAGGCCGAATTGTCTACGCTGCGGTGGTTTGAAACGCAACAAGATCTATTATATATCATTCAATACGTCCGAATACATATACACGAGACACATTGTGTATCTCTACCCAGATGCTGGATACATTCCGAAGTCATCACTATCGAGAACAACGGACGAAGCTTCGCTCCACATTTTGTTTTATTATTCTATAATAGCATTACTATTTATGTAAACCTTAGTCACTTAGTTAATTTTAACATTTATTTTACTAACGTTCATTCATAAGTTTTGTATATTATTGTTTTTTTTTTAACATATTTTATTGATAGTATGTCGGTCGAACGATCACAGATAACCATATCACCTCCCATGACTCCAATTGTTTCGAAAGTAGCGATCAAACTTCCACCCTTTTGGTCCGAAAAACCGGCCTTTTGGTTCGCCCAACTTCTAGCACAGTTTGACTTATGTAGCATAACTGCCGACGTTACAAAATTTAATTATGTTGTTGCTCAGTTAGACACGAGGTTGGCGTCAGAGGTTGAAGATGTTATAATTAGTCCACCAACTGGTAACCGTTACGAGAAGATTAAGGCTGAGCTTATTCGTAGAGTCTCCACCTCCCAAGAACAGCGAAGCCGTCAACTATTATCGGAAGAGGAACTCTGTGATCGAAAACCATCAAAATTTCTTCGACATCTAAGGTCTTTAGCAGGTAACACTTTCACTGATGAAAATATTTTACGACAATTATGGCTGCAAAAATTACCAATCAACATTCAGGCTATTTTATCAGTACAAGTCGATGTTACTTTAGATAAAGTAGCCGATTTAGCAGATAAAATAATAAAATTATCATCAACCACTGGAGCACATGCATCTGTGCATACTATTACAACATCTAAGGACCAACTAAGTAGATCTTACGACACGTTTGGATGAACTTACACATCAAGTGGCGGCACTAAGCAGAGATTACCGGAACCGCCCACCCATTAATCGTTTCAGGCGAAGATCGCTGTCAAGAACCATATCACCTAATCCAAAAAGAAGCGATCATATTTGCTGGTATCATAAGACTTATCAAGCGGACGCCCGCAAATGCCAGCATCCCTGTGCCTGGAAGGAAAATGATTAAGGCAGTCAGTAAGGGCGACAACCGATTGCCGATTAAAATGTCGCCGTTTATTCGTAACAGATCAAAATTCGAAACGTCCGTTTTTAATTGATACCGGTTCTGATTTATGCTGTATGCCACTTAAATATGTTGGAGGCCGACGTTCACGTTCCGACTATAATCTCAGTGCTGCCAATGGAAGCGTTATTAAAACTTTCGGTAACATTCAACAATCACTCAACTTTGGGTTGCGCCGTGACTTTCGATGGAACTTCATCATAGCCGACGTCAGCACACCCATAATAGGATCGGATTTCTTAGCACATTACCATTTACTACCAGATTGTGCTAACATGCGTCTAGCGGATGGTAATACTGGAATTTATGCACCAGCTTTCATAGCTTCAGTTGACCAACCCAGTATTAAAGTCGTCACTGAAACCACTGGGATATTCAGTGATTTACTCGCGGAGTTTCCCAACATTATTCGACCCCCTGGTTTCCCGAGGGAAATCAAGCATACTACAAAACATTTTATTAAGACGACGGATGGTTTCGTGTCGCCATAATCTGAGCCATCCAGGTATAAAAGCTACAACTCGTTTAATTACTGAGCGATTTATTTGGCCGTCTATCAGCAAAGATTGCCGATTATGGTCCAGTACGTGTCTACAGTGCCAACTTAGTAAAGTCACTAGACACATAGTGTCACCGATTGGACAATTTCAAAATCCATCAGCTCGTTTTAAACATGTCCATATCGACATTGTTGGTCCTCTACCAGTGAGCAAAGAATATAATTATTGTCTCACAGCTATCGACCGTTATACACTGTGGCCAGAAGTGTGGCCTATTACAAACATTACGGCTGAGGAAGTTGCGCTAACATTTGTTAGCGGTTGGATTGCACGATTTGGCGTACCCACAATTGTTACTACTGACCAGGGCCGTCAATTCGAATCAGACCTATTTCAAAGATTACTTCAGCACTGTGCAACAAAAAGACTAAGTACTACTAGTTATCACCCATGCGCAAATGGCATGGTAGAGCCTGCACAGACAGTTAAAGGCAGCCTTAATGTGCCACGATGAGTCATGGGTTAGAGCGTTACCGCTAGTACTGCTTGGTATGCGCTCTGCTCTTAAGGAGGACCTAAAGGCTTCACCAGCAGAGTTGTTATATGGTGAACCTCTTCGATTACCAGGTGAATTTGTCGCAGTTCTTCTCAACTCAAGTCATGCCGACGATGTTACAGATTTTGTTGATCAGTTGCGCTACAAAATGATAAACTTAGACCGATTCCTGCTTCATGGCATTGTCAACAGGCTACCTTTTTATTTAAAGATTTGAAGACGACCACTCATGCTTTCTTGCGCGACAATACCATCCGTCGCCCGCTTCAACAGCCATACACTGGTCCCTATGAAATTCTTGACCGTCAAGAAAAAACTATAACCTTGAACATAAGAGGCAAACCAACTGTAGTCAGTGTTGATAGGGTGAAACCAGCACACATAGATAACAACGATCAACTTTCCAATATTCCTCGTAGTCAGCCTCGTCAACCATCTCCCGACACAGCCGGAACCTCATCAGATCATAGAGTTTTAGATCGTTATGTTACTCGTTCTGGTCGACGAGTTCGCTTCGCTAAACCTATCGACGTGTAACCCCGTCTTTGTTTCTTCATGGGGGGGTGATGTGGCGTCCTTTGTAATTGTCACTGGCCGTAATATCGGCCTGCGTGCCAGCGGTTTGAAAAGACAGATGTCAGAGGGATACGACAAAGAATATCGCTACACATTTAAAGATGGGATTCGATATGGTGTCTGTTTCAGATGGTTTCATGAAAAATGTTCGGCTCGCGAAAGTATCGGAGATCATATTTTTGATATCACATCACAACTGTTAAAATATTTCCTTAAACTATCTCACAAGATTTGTTTTCTTGCGCTTAAATCTACACAAAACGGATACATAATAAAGTGGAAAAGTTTGTATCTTTGTTAGAACGAGCTTATCTTAGGAACCATCAATCGGATTCCAACAAATATTTTTATATTTGATAGAGACATCATTGTGGAAGCCTTTAGGCTATTTAACGTCACGGTACCACAAATAGAAGCAAAACGGAAATAGGGCATATAGAAAAAAGGCTGTAAGTAAAAAATGTTAGAAAAACGGACCAAAATTATCAAATATATTTTAGTACCAAGCGAACGTAGTCGCGGGCAGAGCTCATGGGACAGACATGTAAGATATATGAATGACAATATTATGGCTATTAAGAAACACAACTTAGCTAACTTAACTTCCTCTCCAATAAAACATCATTCGAATGGCCATGATGACAGGATCAAATGTGGCAGTTTCACTTTCCCACTCGAAGAACACAGGAGATTTGCCGTTGAATTTCAACGGTATAAAAGACGGATAAGTAGCTTACAGCACATTTTTCCAACTTCGACGACCTATTTCAGATCGTTTTCTTCTCGGTATAGTAACATAAACTACAAAAAGTAAAAAAATAATTAAATCTATCAGTTCTGTGTAGTGCAACCGTCAAACAATAGGTACGTCAGAGAATGTACAGGCGCAGCATAGCGAGAGAGGGAAATCACGTAGCCTCAGGTGGCTAGCGACGCTGCGGCAATATCGCTGATGACGTAAGGCAATCTCGCGAATGGTCGTACTGAGATAATTTCCCACAGAAGACGCCGAATATCTTAAAGGAAGCTTATTTCACAGAGTGCACAATGAATACCGTACACCACAAGGGATTTACTAATAAACATCTAAACTATGGGTCAAAATTAACAGCTATTCTTGGCATCATTTTCTCGTCAATACTTGCTAATGGATAAGCAGCTCAGTAACAGTTCTCACTGCTAGTAGACCAGTTACTCCTATAAGAGGGTTGAAACCACAAACCGTTAATAGCAGTTAAACAGGACTACCTGTATTAGCTGTATCTTACCATGCTAAGCATACTATATGGTTAAATACACCTCTTGCTGTAGGTGGAGGAGAAGGCCACCAACAGGACTATACCCTGAAGTGGTCTCCCCCATTCCCCTATCAAAGGGGTTGCGAGAAGAACATAAAAAACTTACTAAGTTTGATATTTTTAGATGTTTTTATTCTAATTTTATTACATCATCTTAGCCCGGACAATTATTTTTTTTATATAAAAATAGATATAATAGGTTTATACTTTACAATGTTTACATTTTATAACTTTATCTTCAATTACACCATTAATAATCAATTTACTTAGTAGGTATTATATTTTATCGAAGCCATACTGAAGGGAGACAGAATAACCAAATGAGGCTCACCAAAAATAAAACTCTTATGCTGCTACTGATTAAACATTGGAATTACATTAAAAAAAAAACAAATGGGTTTACATAATGTACAGATAACTATTTTTATAGCAGCCCCTGTGCCTTTTCATTAAACTCGGTCAATAATTGTTTCATGTCATTATATCCAGCTATTTCCTGTGCTTTTTGCAACGGCAGCCATTTTAAATCTTGATGCTCATCAGATAATACAATAGATTTATGAGGATCTTTCAATTTTGCAAGCCAATATACTACTACTTTTGGTTTTCCTTTGACTTGATAATTCAATGTTTTAGAAATATCCTTATAGATCTGAAATAAAGTGTTAACATATATTTACATGGCTAGAATATTACTAGATACTACCTAAAGTACATTGTCTGTATTTACAATATTTAATGGGATTAGAAATTAGTTTGTGTAACTAATTCATAATAGCTTTCTGTTAGTGAATGGTTTATATATATATATATATTTGATAGATTTAGCATTATGGTTATAACCTCAGTTGATCATAAGTGGCCATATGGCCCAAGTTCTAGAGCACGCTAAACCAGTGGAGGGACTGGCTCTCAAGTGCAACTGCCAGAAAACTCTTATTGGTATTTGGCTGTAGATTTTCAACTTGAGGGAGGTTGCTAGCCAGACAGGTATTAGAAAAAGCCATACCACCATGCTATAGTCATCTCACAATGTTTTCCTTCACTGAAAGCTGTGTAAGTGGATTTAAACCCATGTCCCTAGACATGGTATCTGTACACACTACCACTAAGCTATCATCCTTAAGATTATTTCAACTATTATAGTGATTAATTATATCAGAAAAACATACAGTATCCATTTCTTTAAAATTATTAGGTATATTAAAGGCTTACTGTAACTTCCTCAATATAGTTAAAATTAATAAAAAAATACATTTCATTTGGAACACAGTACTAAAGATTATGGTAAAAATAAATTGTTTCATAATTCAACATAATTTAAAAATATAAAATAGTATAGTATGTTTAGTAATTCAATGGGATTGTATTACATTACTTCTAAATCATTTTCTGATAATCCAGCCTCTTCTTTAGTCTCTCTTAATGCTGTTAACCAATCAGATTCTCCTGGGTCCACATGCCCTGCAGCCAAATAATTAATAACAGATAAACATTAAATTAAATATTTCATAGGACAGATTTATGAGCACTTAACATGTTATACCATTGTTTCATCAACAAAGTTCAACACTTTCTACTTACTCCAAGAATTATGTGGTGTTATGTTAAGCAATGAAATTATGTAGTCTTTATTAAATTATCAATATACGTATTACGCAGGTAGTGATACTAAGGTTTTATTGGATAATTATATAGTTCGTCTAGAAATAATATCTTTCAATATTAAATAAATCAAATTTTTAGACAATTATTTACAGATACAAAAGATTGTCAGTATATTTATTAAAAAAAAAAAGGTTTTGGACACAAACAGTATATTTACAAATTACGTATTATGTACCTTTTGGAGGTGTCCAATGATGTTCTCCGTAAGAAGTTTGTAATAATAAAAATTGTACTGTTTGATTACAATTTTTAAAAATAACTAAGCCCGCTGCTCGCTTTATTGACATCTTCTAATAAAATTAAATAAACGAAAGCACATGAACATAAATTACTGTGTCAATGGAATATAATCTATTCCAGAGATTTTGGAAAATATTATCGATACGTCCATATATCGTTTTTTTTTGACTGGTTTATCGATACTAATTGTATATGTCAATATTTCGTATGGAGGGATATTTAATTTTTTCGTATACATCAATAATTAATCGATTTAAAAAGCGAACTATCGAAAAGATATTTCTAAATTGATACTTTAGATCGACAAACAAAAGCTTGTACTTTTTATTTACATTCTTTGAACAAATTACTTTTTATGGTTCATACAATACAAAATTAACTATTCTTTCACTGTACTTCACTAGCCACTATTGCCCTCTTATACTCTGTCCACGCTCAGTCGGTTTCTATAATCTCAACGTCCTCAATACCTTTTTCTGCATATTGTGGTAGTTTAGAGAACTAACATAAACAAAATATATGTAGGTACTGCAGGAAACTTCTGTTTTATAAAATACGACCAGTGCTGTGTGGAACTTTTTCGAAAGCAGACAATTTATTTCGTATAATCTGTGTTGGTAAATCTGTAAAACTAGTACGACAAAATTGCTACATTTTATAAAATAAACGTTATTATGCTTGTTTGCAACTGAAAAATAAGAACGTAATGACAAAGAAAATTAAAATATATAAGTAGATGGCAATTATTATTCTGGACCATTGTTCTTTATTTCAGATGATGATTATTTAATTTATTTAAATGATGTCTGTTAATTGGTATATATCTTGCAATGTAAGATAATTTTGGTAAATTAAGTTTAAATACTAATTTTTATAACTCGAATATTTTATTTAAAAGATTCCCATTAAATATCGATAAGATATATATCGAAACGGTTTTGCATTTATGACGTCCCTAATTTGTTGAATGCAAAACCAGTAACAATTCTCTATTACTTGCTGTGTCCGCGACTCCGTACGTGTGGAACTAACATTATATTTAATCATTTTCGTTAAAAAAAAATTATATAGACTGTGTCACTCGGGGCTAAAGTAGCATTCTAATCGTGAAAGAAGTTTTGAAATCGGTCCGGTAGGCTATGATTGTGTTAATTTTCATAAAACAATCCAAACTTGCAATTGTCATTGTTTATTAAAGTTAAAAATTACACTAGCATGTTTAGATTTGTTTACTCAGTCTTTTAATTAAAATCCTAATGTATGAATGTATGATTGACAAAAGATTGATTTAAATGTTTAAGTTCTATCATTTCGGAATGACGGATCATTCATATTTCTTTAACATAAACTAAATAGTGGTATAAGACGATAATTTTCAAAACCAATTTATTTTTATAATTTTTATTCCTTATGGTTAATTTTTATTAAAAAATTATAACATGCAAAAGAAATAGTTAATAACCCTTAAATCTACATAAATAAACACTTAAGTACTTCAAATAACGTTTTTTATTGTTACGTATGCAATAGTGGTATAAAATATAAGTATTCGTGACGACGCACACATACTAATTAACATTGTAAGTGTCTAGGATCAAGAACAATATTACAATCGTTCCTATCATTTTCACGTGAAAATGTAAAGATTAAAAGTAAAAATATATTTTATGGAACATTTGTTAAGTTTTCCACTAGCAAAGTTTTTTTTCATATATTGATAAATGTAGGTGTTTTTAAAATTTCCCTTCGATCCATAGGTCATTTCAATCAATTCATTCATAATTTTCGCGAGATCTTTTTACGCAATTTCATTAATATTCCTTTTCATAGCCCATTTTATTAATATTATTTTCACGAAATAAAGAACATTTATAGGGATAAATAAGATTTTGTTGAATATTCTCATTAAAAGATTTTTCAAAATACGAGGATTTCGTATCGTGTGTTTCCAATGTAGATAGGTCCTACTTGGTTTTGGTGCCCTACGGAACCGTCTTTAATAGTGTTACAATTCACTACGCACGAATCTTTTTGTAGTGACTTGATCGGATTCGAAAACATCATAATTCTTGCATGTTCCTCGGATATTTTTCGCCTGATTCCTCCGGTTCTATCCATAAGTTCAAACGATTTTTTCAAAATTTCGTGGGGCAAAATTCTCCATTTATTTTTACCTACATTAGAATATTAATTGACACGTACAGCGAAATCACAAATTAATTTAATTTGTTTATTAGCATATTATAATCGTTAAGCAGTATTAGGCATTATTTTACTACTTAATAATGCTATTGTAGACCCTAAGGCACTACAAACAGCTGAAAGCTGTATAGCGGATTTACGTGGCATTATAATGGTTCATGTTTATGCTATTAAACAGCATTAAGCATTTATTTACTACTTAAAACTGCTACTGTAAATCCAAATGCACTAAAAACAGCTGTAAGATGTAAAGCTGCGCGGTGGTTTGCTGCACTAAAACTAAAGTCTTTACAAAAGTATGTGGATATGCCATTATCCGACCGCTATACAGTGTAAAGCATCATAATGGTTTTGAAATGCCAATACAAAGCATCAAGATGCTCGGTGAGATTATATACAAGTTTATACGGACCGTAAGTCCTACATAAGTTTATTATTCGTTTGTTACTTAGACAACCTTAGCATTAGCATCATTATTCTAATACCTATCGATAGTTCTATTAAATTATTGTTTTTTCAATATTGCTAAACCCAATCACACTGCTCAGGATTCAGCATTCAGAAATCCAGCATGTAATATGTATTCTATTGCACGCCTCATACCGCGAAGCAGATGAGGTTGGCTCTACTCTTGACGCGTCAAGTTCAAGCAATTTTTGCTCTTAAACTACTACATAATACTAATACATCTGCTCATAATCCCTTAATATTATAAATGTGAATGTTAGTTTGTTTACACGAAAACTACTTAACCGATCATCATGAAACTTTGTACACATATTCTTCGAGGTAATAGAAGTAAAATAGGATACTTTATATTGAAAAAAAAAACTTTTTTTTTACGAAAGATAATAACATTGTTTGTCGTAATATCTCAAAATCTGGCTACTTTAACACCATCTAGCATTCTCGAATATAGGTGATACGAAGTTCACCAAGTCAGCTAGTATCGTATAAATGCAAATTGGTTGTGGTACCTCTACTGGTAAATGTATTTCAAGAAAGCACTTCAAATAATTTAACTTATATTTCGTAGAAAATAATTTTAACCTACTACTTTGAAAGAAACTGCGTATTATTTTTTTACGTGGAAGTCCGGATTTTTTTATACCAGGTCGTCAAGATAACTCCCGAAAAAATTAACGAATCGACACCAAGTTACGTTTATTATCTTTAGAATAACATTAACCAGTTAACTATTTCATATCAATAGCCTAAAGTACTCGTACGGGTAGTAGCCTTAGTACCCGTAATTTAAATAAAATGATTTTTGCATGCCTCATTTTTGAATTTGTTACATTTTATATTTACAAATCTTTGATATTGTCATTTTTTTTCTTATTTAAGCAGAAGGCAAAAATACCGATACCATACACCCTTTTCAAACTTTATTTTATAATAAAGATGTATAGTATGAATTATGCACTTTTCGATTTTCCAAACTTTTGTTTTCTAGTATCTGGTTGTCTAGCCAATTTATACTTTAAGAGTGACATTCAAGATAAAACATTCAAATACCAAACATTTTTAATCTCAGGAACCGTACAGTGCCCTCTAGTAGTAACTACTTCCATTTACCTAGATTTTCAAAACCGCTATACATAACATTCATAGTACAGTCATGTATTAACACTAGATGACACCTTAATAGTTATGATCTCATTTTAGCAGATGTTTATTAGCGTGTTCAATAGAGAACAAAAGTAGCTTATTTGATGTCTCAAATACTTTTGCATATAATAAAAAAAATTGTGGTGTATTTTACAAAATTATCAATATAGACTAGGTACATTTGTGTAACCGGTTATCGCAAGCCGTCGCTGGATATATCGTGTGCCAATACTCTAAAGATACTTTTCAACATTTACTGCGTTTATTTGTAATTCGTCATTTCCCAGTTGAGAACATTTTTCTCATTGTCGCACTATCGTTGTTTTTAATTCTACAAGTAATATAAACTTCTGTAGTGATAATGGATATAAAAGCTGCTTCAGCAATTGCTAAATTTTCTGTTAAGTTCTGCAATGTAAGTAGAAATTATATTATATGTAATAATTAACTGACTAATTTACACATGTATATTAATAATGTTACCTATTTATTTATTAAATTTCGAATATTCGAGTTAGATAAGAAATAAAACTCAATTCATTAATTATATTTGGGATTGTTGGTCGATTCATTCTAACTAGATTCCCGTAATGTTAAGTAATTTTTAAATGAGAACGCATCTCATAATTATTGTTGTAATATATTTATTAATTTTTATATTTATAGAACAGTAAAATAATGCCGGTAAAACTGATGGTTAATCTATAAAATCATGGTAAAACGAGTCCTAAATCGGGGTGAAAAAGTGTACTGCAAAAAGATATGAGGGAGTGCCAAGTTTCGGAAGACTATGTCGAGGGTAGAGCGATGTAGAGGAGAATAATATGGAAAGGTGACCCCACCACTATATGGGATTTATAGCATAGAAGCGAGAGAGATTATGGATATATGTGTTGATTTTAGCGGTCAAGGTCATCATCATGTCGGATCGCATTTCATTTTCCAGATTAAAATATTAATATTCTTATATTAGTGGAACATTAAAGGAGTTTGATATTTAGAAAACTGTGACGATCAAAACGCCACACATGTTAGTCGAAGTTTCATTTTAAAAAGAATATTAAATATGTTCGAAAAACTAAAGTTTTATAACCGTTATAAGAGAAGAGACTAAGCTTTTATTTCTTGATAAAGCTTTTTGTAGAAACCATAATTTTAAACGTAGCGTGGAAAGGAACTTTTTGTTCATACGGTTTAGTCTTCATACAAAGCAGATGCGTTCTAGTTAGGTGTGACGTATATGTGTACATACAGATGCAGATTTTACACTAGAGATACTGATAGAACCATATTGTTTATTGCATCATTCGCAGACCGTATGCATATAATTATACAAAATATCTTGAGTCATGCTTTGTGTGGTTGTGCGTAGTGTAGGTTGTGATAGGTACGTGATTATATGACTTTGTCAAAGTTATCTGAAATCCCCCGAGAGTAGGTACGAACTCGAAAGTGACTCATATGACTGGGCTGTATATGTATAGAACCACCATTCGAACTGACTTTTGATCCGTCCTATTTAATATTTAAAAATCTCTATATAAACTTATAAATTATGAATTTTGCTTCACAGGTGATGTGAAACGTTATTTTTTAAGATAGTAAATTAAACGAATAAACCTGTTGTAACAGGGGCGAAGTACGAATAGAAAAAAAAAAATTATAATATAAATAACATTGGTCGGAACATAAAAAGGCAAATGACAAATATACAAACAAATGCTTCTCATTTAATCTCGATTTGAGTTATATCTCTGCTTCCATTCCCTTATTTATTACCACCTATACATGTTTAGGAACGTTTATATATATTTAGAAATATCTCTAAATGTATTTAGTTTCTACGAAAACGTTTAAATAATGAAAAAAGGCAAAATAAGGTCCTTTAAAAAACTTATAGTATTACTATGTGCGTCGGGTCTGAGTTTAAGTCGCTCCGGGAATCGGAAACAATGTATGTACAGAAGCGAAATTAGACGGCTACCTGTCCCCTTTATTATAACGTGGGAAAAATAGATTAGATAGAATACAAACAAAAACGAGTTCACACTTCACAACGACTACGCATTTCTTCCGTTTTAGCAGAGATCAAGGACTGCTTTCCCATTGCTTCAAATAGCTGCTGGCTGCCTCCTGTGCCTGGAATATTAGTTACTCAGGTGTATACAACAACGATCTTGTCTATATATATAGCTATCTTGAGCTACCATGAATTTTTCATGGAAATCAAATCAAAATATTCTATTGTATTTAATTTATAACATATTTTTGGGTATATATATTTACGATCTGTGAGAATATCTGATGTTTGATCGTAGTGTAATTATTTTATGTATGTTTCATTCGGGAATATAATTTGCGAAATCTATCACTAATGTGATTTCAGATAGTTCATAAAGTTTTGTGTAAAATTCGAGGCATAGATTTTTGACTAAATTTTTGGGTAGTGTTGTATTTAGCAGAAGTTGATTTATATTATTTAATAGACCATGTATGGATCCTTTGTGCTCATATATTCCAAAAGTGAAGTAACGTATTAAATTATTTACAGGAACTGGACAAGAGTAAAAATGTTGTGTCTTCACCACTGTCAGCGGAATATCTATTAGCTCTGTTGACTTTGGGAACCACTGACCCTGCACACACCGAACTTCTCACATCTCTAGATATTCCGGATGATAATTGTGTGAGTACCATTATAATCAACTTTAGTATGACATTTTTGATTGAATATACTATAATGTACCAGCCATCACTCGCTCGCTACGATAGGCATCTTTTGTTTTAATTAGAAATATTTCACAAAAATATTTGGAAAAAAATAGACAAAGTGAAAATAGAAATCAAAAACTAGCCTAGTACCATCTACGAAAGGCTCCGCATCGAATGGTTAATGTCTAATCCCGATAGGTTTAGTTCAGTTCAGTTTTGTCTTGACTGAGCATCAAAGAAACTATTATTTCCTTATTTATGTGTATACCTATATAGTATATTTTATATATTAAGTGAACAATATAACGATGTGGATGCTTTTTGTATTTATTTGGTGTTTTTGCTTTGTAAAATATCAAGGTACCAACTTCCTCTAGGTCAGACCGATGTAAATGACACTATACTATACACACTATGAATAATACCTATAATTTGTTAAGGTGTTATTTAAGTAGCACGTCAAATTACGATCTTATACCTGATAGTGAATAAAATTTCTAAAAACAATGGCAGTCACTAAGAGATTAACGATCTATTGACGGTTGACGATATCACATCGATCTGCAGCGCTCGGCAGCTGGATATTCAATGGTTGATTTCGAAAGCTGACAAACCAAAAGGAAGCTTACCACGCTTTTGCAAGAATTTGCTCAAATGTTTTATGAGTATTATAAATATCATATAATCATTCAATCATACATAACTAATATTATAAATGCGGAGGTGAGTTTGTTTGTAGTACTCTTTTACGCCTAACCCGCTGAATGAATATAATATGATAAATTTTGGTATGAAGATAGATGAGCTCCTGGAGACAGACATAGGCTACTTCGTTTCTCGAAAACCTTCTAGGATGTGGGCTAACGAGACGAATAAACTTTGTATGAAAGTTTTTAAAGGTGTCATCTGATTGGTTTGGCAAAATCAACATTGTTTCAATATAACAATATTAACGCGATCTAAGCTGCACATAAAATCGAGTACAATCATATATTTATATATCATTAAAATGATTGTGGTACAATTTTAAATAATTACTATGCGAACACTATATACTATTATTTTAAAAACAATTGATTTCAGATTCGCTCAACATTCACGGCCATGACGTCCAAGTTGAAATCTATACAGGGTATTACACTGAATATAGCAAATAAGGTGTATTTGAAAACGGGACCGTATGAACTAAATCCTGAGTTGGAGGAAGACGCTGTTAAAGTGTTCGATGCATCTTTCGAGAAACTAAACTTTAATGATGGACCTGCCTCTGCTAATGCTATTAATAAATGGGTAATTTATATTAGTTACATTCGAATGTTTATACTTACATAGAATGTTTCATTTACGCACAGAACAATAGTAAACGAATTTATCGAGCACATTAAAAAATTACATCTTAAGCGTCAAAAATAATAAAAATGCTTTCGTTATTAGAACCTTTTAAAAATAACTTTGAAAATTAGAAGTAGTATGTCAATAGCCACTATTTTAACAGATCTGCTAATGGTTAATTAAGAACAAGTAATATTTTTTTATATTGATGTCATAAATGCTTTAATTATGAATGAAAAACTCTCCTGCAAAAAGTTTAAAATGTCGTTTACGATGTGTTCCAGGAATGGCTCCATACTCCATATAAAAGTCATGATGTTTGTACATTTTATAGTCGGAAACCGCTCAAGCTTCCTAATAAAATTTTGTTAATATGTTTATATTGCTTGGACTATCTTGAGAGGTATGGTTATTTTGTCCCATTAGGAGACTATCCTTGAACATAATAGATGGCACTGTATTCGAGTCAACAACGACTGGAGTTCACAAAGTTACGGTTAACGGCACAAGTTAACGGCAAGCGGGTCGATTTTACTGCTTAAGCGCACCAATAGATGTGTCACATGAAAACTGGAATTCTTCTTGCCCACAACGACATGACCGATTTTCGTGATTTGTTTGTGTACTTATGGGGTCACGTAAGCCGGGCCTAACTATACTTGGACCTGTTATTTTGCATTGTTATCTACATTCATTACATTAATCATGTACTTTTCGGCCTCCTGCTACTTGGGTAATATGTGACAGTTTCAAACGGTTCATAATATTTTTTGTCCTCTGTTTGCCATCGGTTTTTTAAATAATTAGTAACTATAGTAGAGATAGAGTATTATCAATTAAAAATTTGGAAACGTTTTTCTCACCTTTAGAAGTTTTTTTTTCAAATTTATAATAATGACTATGCTATGGTTGAACTTTGACACTGAGCTAGCACTAATAACCTACTCGTACATAAATTCGAATGATATTGATGTTTTTTCCTTATAACTTTCAAACAGTTGAAATTATTTGAATAAAATGTATCATAGAGGTACGACACGTCAAGAAAATTAACATATGATACTTTTTATAATGATGTAAAGAAATCAATTAAACCGTCCAGTGGAATGACCTACTACGTTTGATTAAGCAGAAATACTGGTTTTCAAAATATGTTTTAATAATTTGTTATGGTACAGGTGGAGACCAAAACAAACAACCGAATCAAGGATCTGCTCTCACCAAACAGCATCAACAGTGATACGAGAGTAGTTTTAGTCAACGCTATATATTTCAAGGTATTTCATAATCTAGAATTAAAATAATATAAATATAATAGCGCAGTGTATTTGTATGATAGAGAAAAATATGGGTCGGAAGCGGTATATGAACATAGGTACATATAATATTAAATTATGTAAAATGTTCTCAATTCAACATCAGAAGATTGTCACCGATCATTATGACGGACAAAAATGTACGTTACTGTTTATATGCTATCGATAAAGTGTAGATCAGCTTTTTCATATTTTATCTACTGTGACTGTGATACGGTGATGTAAACAGTGTTAAAATGTCAGGGCTGGATAGGCGGTTAATTTACTTTGGTTAATAGTTAAATCTCTCAACTAGACAGAGCTAAGAGAAGGTGGGTCAGGATAACTTTTTTTTCTTTGTATTGGTTGTACCGAACTATCTACATTAGTAAGCGATTCCTTTGGGACAGGGGAATTCGATGTCGTGGTTGTATGTGCACGCCATCCCATGCTCATGAGCCCATGCCACCATACAGGGCAATATGCATATTAATTACTTTCGAACTTTAACGGTAGCATATAACTGTATTTCATTCCATTTTATTTATTTTTATTTGATCGCAATTGTCAACCCTAAAACAATATTGAAACTTCATGCTCTTAAATTTTTTATTTGGTTTAAATCTCTACCGATTTACATCTTAATGAGGAGTAAATATTGTAATGAAATGTTGATATATACTAGACACAAAAATTAAGGGATATAAAAAAAATTCAAAATTTTTGGGTGTTTTTCAACGAGCTGTAACTCCGAGGAAAATAATCGTACAGAAAAAACAAATAAAGCAAATTGTAGCTCCATGTGTCTAGTTTTCAGATATGACTATGAAATTTTTTGTCATGTCCAGGTCTGGAGAAATCCTAAGAAAACTACCAAAAAAAATTTTTTCAAAATGTTTCTCGTCTAAAAAAAGGTCCACGGGCTTCAAAAAAATTTTTTTGTTTGTTTCGTTCAAAAGCTCTTTTAGAAAATTTAATACTCTTTAATTTGACGTATTTAAAAAGCCTGTACGACGATTTGCCGCGGAGTTATCGTCAATCAAAGCAAAAAAGTTCTTTTTCACTTTGATAATCAATAACTCCGGAAATAATGATCGTATAGGAAATTGAAGGAGGGTTTTGAAAACTACACAATATTTTCTATCAGAAAATGTAAACATTTTTTAGAAAAAAAAAAATTTTTTTTGAATTGAAAATTCGGACTGAAAAAAAGACAAAAATTCGCATAATTAAGGATATTTGGATAACTTGGTATAACTTTGGATAAAATGGATGAACGAAGGATATCGTCGGTAATTTTTTAACCTCAAAGTGTCCCCTAAAATCCCTCAAAAATTCAAAGCGCTGCGATTTTTTTTTCATTGTTCCCCGAAGCTTCAAATTCTTTGTTTTTGCAAAAATCACCATTATGAGCAATTTTGTGATTTTTATTCATTTTTTCAATGAAAAAAATAGTTTTCTCTCTAAAATCTCTATTTTTTTGATCAGAAAGATTAACTGCTTAAGAAATTTGAAAAAAAAAAAAACAATTTTTTTCGAAAATTTTTTGCTACATCTGTGGCAGCTAAATATGTCGGCGAGGCATATCAAAAGGTGATTGTCAAAGAAAAGCTTACAGAAAATTTAAGCAAGAAAGAATACAAAAAATTAAAGTTTTTTGTGAAGAAAAGCCGAAATCCGCGGGGGTATATCAATTTGTTTTTATTGAATTTTAAAAATGACATTTGAAACTAAGGCAGTTGTAGCGGTCAGAAAAAATTGAGTTATTTTCTTTTGACAATAGTGGAGCATTCTGAAGACGTTGAAAAAAAATATTAAGAAAAAAAAAATTACGAAAAAAAAATTATAAAAAAAATTTCGAAAAAATTTCAAATTTCTTAAGCAGTTAATCTTTCTGATCAATTGAAAAAATGAATAAAAATCACAAAATTGCTAATGGTGATTTTTGCAAAAACAAAGAATTTGAAGCTTCGGGGCACAATGAAAAAAATCGCAGCGCTTCGAATTTTTGAGAGATTTTAGGGGACACTTTAAGGTTAAAAAATTACCGACGATATCCTTCGTTAATCCATTTTATCCAAAGTTATACCAAGTTATCCAAATATCCTTAATTATGCGAATTTTTGACTTTCTTTTAGTCCGAATTTTCAATTCAAAAAAAAATTTTTTTTTAATGTTTACATTTTCTGATAGAAAATATTGTGTAGTTTTCAAAACCCTCCTTCAATTTCCTATACGATCATTATTTCTGGAGTTATTGATTATCAAAGAGAAAAAGAACTTTTTTGCTTTGATTGACGATAACTCCGCGGCAAATCGTCGTACAGGCTTTTTGAATACGTGAAATTAAAGAGTATAAAATTTTCTAAAAGAGCTTTTGAATGAAACAATCAAAAAAATTTTTTTGAAGCCCGTGGACCTTTTTTCAGACGAGAAAAAAATTGGAAAAATTTTTTTTGGTACTTTTCTTAGGATTTCTCCAGACCTGGACATGACAAAAATTTTTCATAGTCATATCTGAAAACTAGACACATGGAGCTACAATTGTTTTTTCTGTACGATCATTTTCCTCGGAGTTACAGCTCGTTGAAAATCACTCAGAAATTTGGATTTTTTTTTATATCCCTTAATTTTTGTGTCTAGTGTATAAATAATAAACTTAACCTTAATTGATAAGTATTATATTATTATATCAGAAAACCGCATTTATGTTAAAATTTTTGTATGTTATAGGCTTAGCTTTATATATACAATCTCACCTCACTCCCAAGTGCAACTATTAGTGGCAGATTTTCAACTTGAGGGTGGGTCTGGGCATTAATAAAACTGCAACATGAGCATTAATAAAAGCCTTACCACCATGCTATGTTTTCCTCACGATGTTTTCCTTTACCGTAAAACTCAGTCTAAATTCAAGAATCGAACTCACGTCCATTGACGAGAGGTTCATACACAATACCAACTGAGCTAATATGGCCTCGAATTATTTAGGTAATAATGCATACATATTTTATATTAACAGGGTATGTGGAAAAATCCATTTATAGCTAGGCAAACAAGTAACGAGCCATTTTATATAAACAAAGAAACTACAATAGACATGCTGATGATGCGCAAGGAGTCTACGTACAAGTATAGAGACAGTGAAGATCTTCAAGCTAAGGTATACATTTTCTTCATAACTCTTAACCCACCTAGATATGATCGGCACAACATGGTATTTTTCTTACTCTCCACTTTATTAGCTGTCATCTTTGTATTGACTTTCACTTCAGATTCCCTTTTTATATACATAACATTCCTCACACAGTTCATCCATATCTCCTTCAGTCGTCCTCTTCGTCTACATCCATCCACACACAGACTCAACAGTCTTGTACTTATATGAATTCTGCTGCCGCTCTCGAGATGAGATTACGGCGTCCAGGACACAAAGACAAATTGCCTCCCCTTAGAAATTTTAATATAGTGTCAATACATAAAAAGTCAATACATAACTATTATATTTTTTTAACGAAGAAAGGGATTAATATGTGAAATTTTCTCTTTGATAGTAAAATTAACCCTATAAGTTTGAATTTTTCCAAAAAAATCGCCGCCACAGCGCCCCTAAATTTTAGCACTCCGGGCAAATACCCGGCTTCCCGCCCTCTAGGGCGGGCCTTAATGGCTTTCATCTACTCTCATAGCATGCCCATACCATAATGATCTATTCAGGGGCGTATTTACCTTAAGTGCCACCCTAGGGCTCCCTGAAAAATGCCGCTCTTTTATCTATATCCTGCACTATTTGAGTAAAGGACTGGAGGATAATTTCTGAATAAATATAATACATCGCTTATAGTTGATTTTTTTTATTACTACGTACCTATACTAAGAATATTCGTTATGGTATTTAAAATCATAATTACTGTACATCTTTTTATAGGCAAACAACAAAAAGGCTTGACTTTGATTTTGCCGCCCACAAAAATTTAGCCGCTCTGGCCACTGTTCCCTAGTGCAACTAGTGTAAATCCATTACTGGATCTATATTACTTTTTTATTTCTCAGGTATATGAGATATATTTATAATTCCTACTTGACTATTCCAAGCGTGGATTAAGGCTACGTTACATGTAGTAATGTCCACGCTTAAAAGATACCTTCAGCCGTTCTACGTGACGTCCACAGTCGTTGTGGTTGTAGCAAAAATGTACACTAATGACATCATTATTTTCACTCACAACGCAGCATCAGCAAGGGTGGACCCATACTCTATTCCACTTTAGTTAATGATTGTTACGCTCGTAAGCAAGTGGAACGAGAAAAACCGCGGTTGTAAACTTGTGCTTTGTGAACCATAAGTAAAGCTAGAGTAAGGTCACAAAAACAATAACCTCTTTCCCGAGTACCTACCGAAATAATGTTCAATTATTTTATTTATTTTTATAGTTTGTTCAATGTGAAACCTACAGGAGACTTCAATCTATGACCTATCCCAGTTTCTTATTAAGCCTACTACTCCAATGATAATGAACTCAATAACGCAAAATGACATTGAAATTTCTTACAACATATTTAAATAACTTTTGAAGTTTTTATAAACCTTTATATTAAAAAATATACGATACGTTTATAAATATAAATATACGATGGGACATATGAGGCCTATCGTGTTCTAACTTACCTTAGCCTGGTCTTACCATGTTTACCAAAATTACTTACAATTGGTGGTAAAATTCCATAAAATATTGGGTACTTCATTGCTTTTTAGATTTTGGAAATGGCTTACGAAGGTGAACAAGCAAGAATGATCATTGTTCTGCCAAATGAAATTGAAGGCATAAATGGGGTTTTGCAAAAGTTGGCCGATGGTTATGATCTCCTCTCCGAATTCGAAAAGATGAATAGCATTAAAATAAAAGTTACCCTTCCAAAGTTCAAGATCGAAACTGAGATCGATCTTAAGGAAGTTTTACCCAAGGTAAGTTTGAACGCTCATTATTTGCTACATTACTTTTTAAAGGTGTTTTAGCGTTATGGCATCAATCTCATTTGATGTTAATTGACGATGTGGCCCAAGATGGTGGAAACATTAAGCCTAGAAGAGGTAACTGTTCTCAAGTGCAACTGCATGAACACACCTATGAGTATTTAGCAATAGATTTTCAACTTAAGAGTGGTAGCTAGTCAAGCGGGTATTACAAAAAGCCGTACCACCATTCTATGGTTTCATCACTATGGTTTTCGTACATCGAAATCTCAAGCTCATTGGCTCTGCAGAATGACCGTACCTGATGGTAAGCTCAGTACGGTCCGGGGACAGTAACGACTGTCGAAAGGGAAAATATCCTCCGTCAGTCGCAGCTGCCATGCCGGCCTGCTAAACACTTCTTCACGCCTCGTTTAAAGGACACAATGGTGTATGAAGGAAGGAATACCCAGGACAGAGACAGTTTTACAGTTCCACAGTACGACAAAAGTATGAGATTTCGCACTCCTTGGTTCATGTCGAGATAGAGGCTACAGTATAGCTATGGCTTCGCTGTCCAGCGCGGGTAGGTCTGCTATGAAGAGGCTGTTTATGCCAAAGTAGAACATATTAGGTGCAAATCATATTTTACAATCATAGAGAAAGCTTTGCACCGACATATCGAATGTATAAAATAATATTGTATAAATCCATCAGCACATACAATATATGATATCTGATGAGTAATCACTTGAACTTATGGTTTTTAATAATTTTATAGATTAAAGTCCATAATCCCAGAAATTATCTCTTACAAATGTACTCCTTTAGTACACGTAAGTTGATAGTTAAACTAATAACGGTTGTTAAACATAAGCTACCTAGTTAGAAAGTTGTAATAATATTTTTTTCATATAATTACTTTTATGTACCGATATTCGCTCTCTTCTTTTTACTAGATATGCCTGCGACTTTGATCGCAAATCAAATCAAATCGTATTTTTTTTTAATACAGCATTGCTTCTGTTACTGATAGCGTGATGTTAAATAATCTAAAGCTTTTCTTAATGTTAAATCATCTAAAGCCTTCCTCAATGATTGCTCTATCAAATAAAAAAACAATTTTCAAAGCAAAGATAAGCTAAGATAAGCACGTTCGAACAAACAAACAAAATTTTCTCTCTTGATAATATTAATTAATAATAATATAGACATTCTATTCCACTTACCTGTTGTTTATAAGCAAAGTTGATATTAGTGAAATTTGTGACACTAATTATATTTTATTATATTAACTTTAATATGCGCCTTTTTCTGTCTCATCGGGTGACAACCACTCTATATACAAAAAGCACAACAGCGACTTTTCAAACTCATCTATTACCCGAGACCAGGGTCATGTTTCACACTTCTTCTTATCTCTAGCGTGAGTGGACATTCGACCTGACAGTCCTCCAGACGAACCGTGACGTACGCTAGTCGCACGCGAACGCCAAGGAATGGCAAAGGACGGCTCTTAGAAAATTAATGACTAGCTCCCCTTAAATTGATAATGTAACCTATAGGTGTGTTCAGGCAGTTGCCTTTGAGAATCGACCTCTCCACTAGGCCTAGCGAGTCCACCATGTTGGGCCACATCTTCACTTAGCATCAGGTAAGATTGTGCCCAAAAACGCTAAACCTATTAAGTATGAACAAAAATATGAATCTTTATTTAATTTTTCAATAATAATACAAAATTTTGTTTTATAGCTTGGAATCAATGCAATCTTTGATCCTGCTAACTCTGGTTTGACGAAGATTTTGGATAAAAAGCAGAATTTGTCTGTATCAAAGGCGGTCCAAAAAGCTTTCATTGAAGTAAACGAAGAAGGAACTGAAGCTGCCGCAGCTACAAGTAATTCCTCTCTCGTTAACCCAATATTATGTTATTTATAGAGCTTGGCAATATTATATATACTCTATCAGTAATAATTCGAAGCTATGATAGCAGTGATAGTTTTTACAACTTCGTGTCAAGGGACGTGAGTTCAAATCCACCTACAATGAGCTTGAGCTTTTGGTGAATGAAAACATCGTGAGAAAACTATAGAATGGGGTTAGGGCTTTTTCTAATGCCCACCTGGCTAGCTACCATCTTCAAGTTGAAAATCTGCCGCCAAATACCAAAAAGGTGTGTTCCGGCAGTTGCACTTGAGAAGCCAGTTCCTCCACAGGTTTAACGTGTCTACCAACTTGGGCCGTATTGTCACTTAAGATCAGGTGAGGTTGTATTCATAACACTAAAACCATAACTATAAAAAAATACTAATCAAACGCCACTTATTTAAGATCAAAGTGACCTAATACATACAACTATTACCCATTAGTTTTAGATAGTGCTATAATAACGTAAATTATCTCAGACTAAAGTCTGTATCACATTCCGAGGCTTTTGTTGTCATCGCCCTCACAAATAATTAAAAAAATCCTGTTATTTAATGACAACCTGCTTATACAACATTATGCCGAAATGACGTAGACTGTTATGAAATTTTGCAACGTTCGTACGATATGGTAATTCTATTGTTAAACAGTGTAGGTAGTTATTGCGGGAACTAAGAAATCATGCGAATAATTATTTGTATATATTAGGTATATGTATTTTTCATTTCTTTTATGCACAATAACCAAAGTATATCACGCACAATGTTACTAATATTAGATAGCACAATGGTCAAGTAACTTAAGATAAAGAACTTAAAATAAAAACGATAAAATATCCGATTTAATTATTATTAATTTCAGCAAAATTTGACCCATTAGTTTACTTATTCACTATGAAAACCTAAAGCTAATGCCCGATCTACAAACGCGGTATCTATCTCTCTTTGCACCCGTACGGCACCTTATCACCTCATCTCACCTCTTCTTTCCCCTCTCTGTATCTAATCTTGTTCTCCAGTCTCCACTCACCTTGCATGATCAGCTGTTCAATAGCGAAACGGCATATTAATATCATTGATGCGTGCATGTCGCATAGGTACATTCTAATATCTACAGCCGTTTCTTCAGTATATGTGCTCTACTGATTTCAAATTTCAACCATTGTATATGTGTGTATACACGCAGGCAAGGTGATCGTGTTGAAGTGTCTTCGCATAAATCAACCAATCTTCCGAGCTGACCGGCCCTTTCTGTATCTGATGTCCGATGCTGACAACGATATCCTCTTTATTGGTGTCTTTCGTGGGAAAGATTAATATGCAATACACATTTCTATACGAAGCACTTTCTGTTTACATTTGATTGAAGGGTTTTTGTAATTTGTAACCATGTTTCTTTATACATATATGTACGCATTTTATATAATACATAATTATTAAACTTATATATATTTGTTTATATTTATAAATATTATATATCATATATATAACGTTTTCTTAAAACTTTTCGGATTTGCATATTCATATTACTAAGGGCCTAAACCGGAATCTTTCCCAAAAACATCAAAAACCGTTATGTTTTCAAATATCCCCCGAGCGTAATTTCGCCAATTTTTACACCTATGTTTTTGACAATATTTACGTACTTTAATAGAACCTCATATTTGAGACATATTCCTCGTAGTGCACTCACGACAATAGTGAATGGCCTTCGGATATTGATGTGGTAATTACAGTTAACACAAATAGGTCGTGGGAACACTTGGTATCTTTTACGAATCTTACACATGCATAATGATCCCAATAATACGAGGTCTATAGCACAACACGGCTGTAATGAAACAGGTTTGATAATAATATACTTCCTTATTCACAGATTTGATTGGGTGATAACATTGTCAGCCCACAATATTTTATGTTATTTAGTAATTCTTTCTTTTCGAAGTCGATCTGCAGATAGTCAAGGTTGCCTGACATCACAACATCTTAAAAGTTTAACTTAGTCGTCTTGTGGTATCGCCGACATTGCTCTTTTACATAACATCACAAAACTACTGAATTTCATGATTTCAGTGTATATACACGATTACATTCTAGATATTCTGTATGGTACAAACCAAGCTTCAAATAAAAAAGTATGGAGTTATTAGACATGCTACAACCAACTACCTCATATTGTCGTCTTGCTGTAAAATTATGATCAAGAGCTAATAAATACTTTTCAACTAATAAAACTCTGGTTTGGATCTTGCAGTGGTAGTACATGTTTTGCAAAATTTTATTCCTAAGTGTTGGAAGTTCCTTTGAATGTGGACATAAAAAATTGTTTTTAACTTATTATCGTGAATAAAAGAAAATATTTCGGATCCCGTCCGGATTGTCGAATTCACTTTGGAAATAATTACACCAACTAAATTAATGTACAATAATCAAGTTTTAAATTCTTCTACAAGTGGCTACTTAGGTGATCCCTTAGGATCAGCCATCTATTGTCTTGCAATTCACACAATTATTTAAAACTTACATTCTAAATTTAATGTTTGGCAAGTTATTATTTCATCATCAAGAGGCATGATGCAAGAACTTGCAACTTTTAATTACAGAAAGTTGCTTTAGAATTAAACCTTGAAATGTGAATTCTATATTTCTGACAATACTCTCTATAAAGCTTATCATTTCAGTGTATTTGGCACTGTCTGTCCTTTTTATAAAGATAAATAAATAACTATCATTTTTCACTTCAATTACTACTTTGCGGACACGGCAATCAAACAATTTGAGAAGATCGTAAAAATCATTAAAAAAAACATCACCGCAAGCACTAAAATATTATAAAGGGATCCATAAATCACAACCCACTACTATAAAAAATCTAATAATTCATCTCACTCACCTATGCATCATATGGCCTAGTTGGTATGAAATTTCGCCAACTATACGAGGTAGTTATATATGTAATACATTCGCACTTTGATACACCGCACGTACCCATTCAACATGTATGACGTGCCGCGAGTCGTACAAGGTTTGTACAAAGATTAGCCGATGCAATGGGACACCCTCGATGCATGCCGGGACTGCCACTTTGAAATATACATAAACGGGATGTACAAAAAAATAACTAAGAGTCTGACATCCCCAGAATGAATACAATAAAGGGAAAAACATATATACAACCCACTATAAAACAATAATACATCGCACTTACCTATACGTCATATACAGTCTGGTAAGAAGTGCCGCCAGCTGTACGATGAAGTCGTGTAAAGCGTTGCCAGTAGAGTATTGCTTGGCGCTAACAATGACTCTCAGTACATACAGGGCACCGATGTGAGTGGATACTCCCCACAGAGTACTCCGCGGGCGATGGCGAAGGCACTGTCCGCCTTATCGCTGACCTGTAAACTAAGAATAACAATAAAAAAATCATTGATAAAACAAGACATCCCCGCATGCACTAATATATACACTACACTACAAACAAACACAAACAACGCAACTACGTATACATGCACCATTAAAAACATTCAACACTATGTATAACAAGCCCACCACTTAATACATACATCTTAATAAAATATTACTAATATCTAACTGTACTTATTTCTATTCTTATTGTACTTATAACTAACTTAGACATTACAACTCGCACAATGACTTTTGAACACACTCTGTTTTTCATACTGCGCGCCAATGATTTATATACACCAGTAGATCAACAGGTGGCGTGCATCCCTATACTTCCGTTATTAATTTCGTAACGTTTTGGCGATATCTACATACTGCTACTTATACTGAAAGTTGATAATTTAACTTCTAATTGTTGTACGTATTCAGGAATATGGAAATAAGGATGAAGAATAACCTATGAGTTTTTAATTTAACAAAAATTCCAACAAAAATCATGTTTTTAATATTAAATAAATTACCACATTGGCGCTAGTGTACCATAACAATTCAATGTAAGAAATGTTGAAACTATATATATTCTTGTTAAAAGTACATTACAGTACATACAAAGTGTTACATATAAACTGATAGAAAATTTTCCTTTATTCTTTATAATCTTCGTATAAATAACAATAAAACAGAACAAATAAGTAGATTTTTGCCTCGTTTGTAAAGCGACTTTCTTTTTTTGTTTAGTAACTATTGAGGAACTTTAATCTTATCAATAAACAAATTTCGGTAACAGCTTTTTTCCTACCTGTCAAGAAATTCTTCCAATCTGCAATAATAACTTATATGTTCGAATTTCCATCACTCAGTGAACATTAGTTATTTTTTAAATATGCGTATTAATAAACAACGCTTAACTAAGGCTACATCCGGTATTTTATAGATATTTTTTTATATTAATTTATCGATTTTTTTTTAAACATTTTACGTTTTAAATTGATATAACACATTTAACTTCTCATCCCTCATCATGAAGTTTTCCATACACGTCGTTAGTAGTACAGTTGAAACGATAATAGCTCAGTGGTAGTGTGTACGACTTCGCGTCAAGGGACGTGAGTTCGAATCCAAGCACCTAATTCAGCTTGAGCTTTCGGTGAAGGAAAATATCGTGAGGAAACCATAGCATGGTGGTAGGGCTTTTTCTAATGCCCGCCTGGGTAGCAACCACCCTCAAATTGTAAACCTGACGCCAAATACCAATAGGTGTGTTCCGGCATCTGCACTTGAGAACCAGTTCCTCCACAGGTTTAGCGTGTCTACCAACTTGGGCCATATCGTCACTTAAGATCAGGTGAGATTATGGCCATAACGCTAAAACCTTAAGTATAAAAAAAAGGATGTACTGCACGAGACATCTAGAAAATAAGTATTATTTTCGAGGTATAACAACATATGATTTATACTAAGCGAAAGAAGTCGCGGGCACAGCTAGTCATTAATATATGTTTAAAATCGAGTAACAATTTCGCATAGGTACACGATGTTAATAAACAATAAAAAATATTTAAATTAAAATATAAACGACTAAAAGGTTTAATAGAATTTTAATATTATAATTTATATTATTTATAATATTAATTAATTTTAATTATCATATTACGCGTGAATTTGGCGTAGATTCGTATATTGTAGTTCTCTGTCTACGCCAGCAGCCGTGCTTTGATCATACCATTTATTAATTTCAAATTGCAGCTATTATAAATGTGTGTAAACATTCAGGCATGGTGATTACGTTGAAGTGTGAGCGCCCGCCTCCAGCAAGCTTCCGAGCTGACCGACCCTTCCTGTACCTGATTTCCGGAGCTGACAACGCTACACTCTTTATTGGTGTCTTCCGTGGGAGAGATTAATACGAATTGCACTTGTCTCTACGAAGCACTTATTGGTTACATTTTACAGTGAATAATATTTATAACCAGGTTTTTTTATATATGTTTGCATTGTTTATAATAATATGAAATAAAAATATTTGTAGGTGTAATGGTTTTATTCCTTTAATTTAATTAGATTATACAGTTTACGTTGCCACTGTTCAAAATAAAATAAAATTGCTTAAATGTAAGTTCTAAATCACCTAAACTTTGTTAGTCTTAATTCTCAGCGTTTTGCGTTTTCTGTACGTTTCTTACAAATTAAAATTAATTTTTCGATAAGTTTGAAAGTTTAAACTTTCAGCATAACTCAGAATTGCCTGACAACGCACTATTGGTTTATTATTGTTACGCATTTTATATTTAATTTTCAATTATAAATGTCCCATCGCAAGTGCTGCACTAACCCTCTCAAACTATTATTATAGGATGTAACACATGTACATTACTTTCTCGTAGTGGTTGGTAAATGGTTTACAAAGAGCGGGCATCTAATTTTAAATAATAAAAGTACGTCTGTTCTATCGGAGTTTTACGATAATTACGAGTATTTATATTACTTTTACGGTTCATGTGAATAAACGGAGATCATAAGACTTCTGGTGTAGTTGCAGGAAGTAGTATATAAGAAACATAATCTAAATTAAAAAGTAAACTACATGATTGAATAAGGGTCACAAGAAATAATAATAACAATCTATATACACAAAATAAAACCATAAATGACTTAAATTTGTAAATTATTATCGGAGTGTAATTTGTTTTCGGAATTGACACCTACAATATTTTATTTTGAATTTTTGACTCGCTCGCTATTGCCTACTATACACATACCACTCTGAAACTACTGATATAAATTTTTGTCAAATTAACCTCGGTGATAACTAATACTTTAGACTAAAAAAATAAAAACAATTACAAACAAGAATAGTTCCTTTAGGATAGGACATATAAGTTAAAACTTTGTAGTAAATGTTCTCTTATCCAAGGGTTTTGATATAATTTGCTGTTATCGGTAACTTTTTTTCCGACATCAAATTATAGTTAAAAAAGATCTAGTTACAGTTTGATTATAAGTATGTAAAATCGTACTTATCCAAAAAAAAATATACTATTCAAATATTTTAAGATATATATTCGCCAGACGTTCAATATTTTCTAGTAAATAATAGTTTCTGCGCAATGGCATCTAATGGTCAATATTGCGTTTAGGTAGTTTCGTATATACAAACAAACATAATTTTCAAATAGATCCGGTAGATGTCTCATATTTTTTACCATTTAATAATCTCTGTGCCATGTATCGATCAGTTTTGGATTTTTTTATTTTCATCAATACAATGACTCTTCGTTCATAGTTCCGGCAAACGGCGCAACGTAGCGTAGTCATAAAACCTTAATTACATATCAAAATCGATTTTTAAGTGACATTTTTTCTGGATTCATATCCTAATGAATTGATTCATAATAAATCGACATCTAAAGGAATTACTTTTTCAAAATTGTTTTTTTTTTAATATCGATATAAAATTAAACAGGGGAGTTTTTAGAGGGATCTTGATCTGTCATGTTTTATTCATATGCTTAGTTATTTTACCCTTTATTTACGTGACGTAGTGAAGCTGAAGAGCGTAAGTGAAGTGAAAAAGAATGATTCGGAACATGATATATTTGTTGCCACAAAAACTCCCAAAAGAGCTTGGCAGTAATAGTCTCTAGAGAGGATTGAGTTGCCAAGAATAAAAAAAGGAGTAAAACGAAAGAAAATGATTTTTGGAAAGCGATCTACTAGATGTCAATTTTTCTTGATGATTCGATTCCTAATTAGTCGTATCCAAAAAAATACATCTAAAAGAAGGACTTTTTAAAAAATAATCTTTTATATGTCTATATTTATTGAATCAAACTTAATGAATAAATCTATAAAAAATCAAAATGATTAAGGTGAAAGCAAAGGTATCTAAAACCATGCAGCCAAGTCGGACGTAATACAAACCATCTAGCAAGTTAGTGATTGATCATTTCTTAAAATTATAACAGATTTATATATGTTTAGGTAATATGTTCAATTAATTTGTAAATAATTTTATAGTTCCTACCAAAATATAAAAAAATAATTCTCCATTTTTATGGATTAAATATCGATTCACTGGATTGATTCAAGGTTGTGAATCAATTGAAAGCATTGATGTTTCTGTCTTAAATAATAAATTCTTTGAATATTCGATCTCAGATCGCCATACCTACTCTAATGTATCATATAAACTTGATTACATTTTAACAGTAACTTTTTTCAACGATTATCAATCCTGACATTGCTAATCAACCTTCTGTCTCCAATTCATTGGGATTGATAATATTGTAGCATAGTGCATGGATTCAATTAATCAATTTCACATCACCATCCCTAGCTCATCTATTGCCGCAATCTCTTCGCAGTTTCTCTTTTTTACACAAATTCTTCATCCACCTCTTCTAAAATAGCGATTACCAGTAGCTTTAGTAGCTTATTTACTTTATTGTGTTGAAAGTTCATCTTGAAAAAGACCATTTGTTTGTGTACTGTACACGACTGTAGTGCGAGCGATTTTTGGGCAGTAATGAGTATTTCAGCTATTAAAGTACTTGGTACTTGACTAAATTACTAGCCTAATATGTAAGCCTCCTAAGACCGGCACAAAAAGAAAACCGTGGTATTACAAAAAACTCTACCACCATGTTATGGCTTCATCACGATGTTTTCTTTCACCCAAAGCTTAAGCTAATAGCATGTATTTAACAGATAAAAGGGACTATCCTAGACCCATAGCGACCACGAGAATCAATTACTGGACCGTGGTCGTCATGTGTATTTACAATATCAGTATGGATTAATATAACTCTAATTAGGCTATTCAAATTCTCAAAATTACATTTACTTGCAGCATTATTTGTGCGATTGTTTGCGTTTCGGCGAATGTAATTATGTGTCTTTTAGACTTAGACTCTTACTCTCTTAGACTCTTATGCGAAGCTGCTGTTCCACTTTTAGTACCAGCTCTGTATTTTCCGCAGCATTAAATCATATGAGAGTAATAAAACCAGCGATTCAGGATAACTTCACTATAATTATAAACCTTATTTCTTCACCGTTTTACTTGCTGTATGCAATGCAGATTACAAATTCACGTACAAAGATGTTGGGGCTTATGGAAAATATAGTGACTCATCTACATATAAAGAATCCATTTTGTATCAAAAACTTGCCAACAAAGATATATAAATCCCGGAGAAGCGCCCTATAATAATGGAGTACCGATGCCATACGTCGTAGTGGGAGATGAGGCATTTGGCTTATCAGAAAATTTAATGAGACCTTATGGAGGCAAGAGTTTAACATCGAAGAAGAGAATATTTTTTTTATACAGGGTGTCCAGTGGCAGATTTCAAACTTTGAACAAACATAGTTTTTGAACGCAACACGTTAGAGGGGCGCGGGGGACGTCTTTAGAAGCGCAAACGCTGCGGATTTTTTAGTAGCCATGGAACAGTGGAGTGGAGAGCATCGCGCTTTTGCCGTCGAGGCGTACATTTCGAGTGGATTTTCGCTGACTGAAGCACGCCGTCGATTTAATAATCGTTACGGTATTCGTCGATTAAGTGATGGACCATCGATCAACCTCATTCAGTCATGGGTAGCAAGGTTCAGATCTACAGGATCAACGTTAAATAGACCCAGGCCAGGACCTACGCCATCGGTAGCCACGGATGAAAATTGCGAGCGTGTTATGGTTTCTGTCGTTGAAAATCCCCGATTATCACTGCGTGCACGTTCATCGATATTGGAAATTCCGAAATCAACTTTGCAGGTTATAATGCGAAAAAAACTCAAGTTTCATCCATATAAAATTCAAATCGTGCAAGATTTACACGATTCTGACTTTGAATTAAGAAAAACTTACGCAGAGGTAATGTTGTTGAGATTTCCTACTGCTACTCGGATGGGCAACATATTCTTCAGTGACGAAGCCCACTTTCATATCGGAGGCTATGTAAATAAGCAGAATTTCCGTTACTGGGATGTCCGCAACCCAAGACAAATGCATCAAGAGCCTTTACATAAGCCTAAAGTAACAGTTTGGTGTGCCATATCTGCATCTGCAATCATAGGGCCTTATTTCTTTGAAAATGGACGTGGCCAAACTGTAACTGTTAATTCGGAGAGATATGCCCAGATGTTAAATGACTTTTTCAGACTAGAACTTCAGAATAGTCCATCCTTCAACCGAAACACATGGTTCCAGCAGGACGGGGCCACAGCTCATACTGCTAATGTGTCCATGAATGCAGTGCAGCAGTAATTCCCTGAAAAAAACATATCCCGAAACGGTACCATATCGTGGCCACCTAGGTCACCCGATTTAAGCCCATGTGATTTTTTCTTATGGGGATACTTAAAATCCATGGTTTACAAGACAAATCCGAGCTCTGTGACACAACTTAAAGAAAATATTCGAGCCGAAGTCAGCAGAATTCCCCAGTCCCTCTGTAAACGCGTTTTCGAAAACATGCGTGCTAGACTCGAAGAGTGTGTCAGACTTGAGGGCCGCTATTTGGAGAACGTGGTTTTTAAAAAATGAAATCCGCGTTAATTGTTATTAAATTAAAATAAACCTACTTTGTATTAGAGCTGTAGTTTTTTTTTTACAATTTTCCAAACATTGAAATCTGCCACTGGACACCCTTTATATATATTATACTTATATACCGCAATATTTTTTATTCTTCAAGAACAAACGAGACAACTACACTGCAAAACAGTTATTATCGGGTGTTTCACCTGTCATCGCGCCGTCTAACGCACCTTGCTCCATCACTTGCACTTGTTGATTGCCTAGAACTTGTGTTTTGGGCTTGTCGACCGATATGCCGCTCAAGCGAACGCCTCCCCGTCGATCGTCGTTGACGGATAATAAAAATAGCTCACCTGCCTCCTCAACAAGCTTGCAGCGTCCTGATTATAGCGAATCTGACTGTACCGAAACAGATGCCAACGCAGTCCGAGATAGTCACGTCACGTTGAGATCCAAACAAAGGCATGCTTTAAGCATTGATAATAAGCTCAAGAATTTCATGACAGACATGAAAGAAATGCTTAAAGAGTTCAAAGAACAACATGAAAAAATCTTAGATGAATTCTCTAAAGATGTTAGGTCTCAATTAACAGAACTCGAGACCTCAGTTGAATTTATTTCTAAACAACAAGATTCGGTGGACGCAGAAATAAAAAAGTTAGAAAAAGATCGTCAAGTTATCTCTAAACAAATTATGGTATTAGACGAGAAGGTTGAAAAATTGGAGAGAAGTAACAGAGCTACTTGCCTTGAAATTAGAAACATCTTTGCAGCATCATCTGAGCCCAAAGAACACCTCGTCGCCATCTTTATGGATATCACAAAAATCCTTAACGTACCTATACAGCCTCACCAAATTAAAGATATCTAACGGTTCAAAAAACAATCTTCGTCAACATTTAAGACCATAATCGTTGACCTCATTACTGTCCCGGCAAAATAAAAAATTATCAAAATGTACAGAAAATACAACAAGGATAACCCAGAGAATAAACTCTCAACACAAAACATTAAAATCAATGGTCAGACTCAGGCAGTGTTTATTTCAGTAAACTTAACTTCCAAAATGAAGAGATTGTTCTATCTTGCTCGCGACTTCGCTAAATCAAATAACTATTCCTTTTGTTGGGTTACGAATGGGAAAGTGTTTCTTCGCAAGATAGAAGGTGATTCACTGATTCACATCACGACTGAAGCGCAGTTATACACATTATGTCAAGATAAGTGACTAGAAGGTTTGTTCGAAACTGTAAACCAAATATTCTTATGCATTAATTTAGCATTATATGTAAGAAATCCTGTTAGATTTATTTTATTTTTACAAACTAAAACGTTTAATTATACATTTTTTACTCAATTTCTCACACAAATATTACAGACACTTACACAATACCACATAACTTTCACAAAACTACGATTGGCCAATCTCATAGACGTGAGTGTTAATAAAATAAATAAGCCTATTGCTAACTACAAGTATATGATTGAGATATCTCACGGTACCTTTATTCCCTGCTTCAAATGCTTCAAACTTCAAAATTTAACTTTAATGGATAAGGACACTATTTGTGTCGTCGATGATATCGATAAAATTACGAATTGTGCGTCATATATCTCATCTCCTGAGGATTGTCAGTTGCATATAAAATCTGATGTTAGTAGCATTAAAGTACTCCATCATAATATACGCAGTATTAGCTGTAATTTTAACCATTTATTAGTGCCCCTAGAAAGATGCAGTTTAAAATTTAACATTGTCTTGTCTGAGTGCTGGTTACGTAAATGCCCAGACATTCCGACTTTAGATGATTTTGTTTCCCATACTTCAAATAACAGAAACCAAAATGATGGAGTAGTCATATACATACAAAATAACTTAAAGTGTTCAGTTCATATTCCGGATTATGAGTCTTGTAACTGTGTTGTGCTCAAATTCTCCAGCGACATGGCCATTGTTGGGATGTGTCGCTCACCTGCCAACCGTAACGTGGGTAGTTTTGTTGACGACCTCGAAGCGATTGTGACTTCCCTCAACTCCTCTAAAACCATTGCGGTTATCGGCGATATCAATATTAACATTGCCAGAGACACAAATGACGCAAATTTTGATATGTATCTTAATCTAATGGCGTCCCATGCTCTTCTGCCTGCCCACACGCTTCCTACCCGGCTTGATAACTGCCTAGACCATATATTCCTAAAAACTAACACTAGTGCCACTGCTCTTATTTACTGACATTACTGACCATGCACCTATAGTTCTTTCTTGCGATCTCAATCTTGAGGCATATACACTTCCACGAACTGTTACAAAAATAAATATCCCTGAAGTCGTAAAACATTTGGAAAATACAAATTTTGAACCGGTCCTTACTAGCTTTAACGCTAATAATGCTGCGGAAAAACTTGTTACTATTATTTCTAAAATAGTTGACGAACACACAAAAACAAAGAAAATTTCCGCAGAATAAAAAAGATGTGGGTAACACCTGGTCTTTTGAGATGTATTCGTCATAGGGATAAACTACATCTTAAATTTAAAAGGGACCGCAACAATGAAAATCACATATTACCGATACAGAAATTTTTGTAATAATCTTCTAAAAAAATTAAAACGTGTTTATGAACAGAACGAAATACAAAAAAGCTAAGGGTAATCCTAAGGCCACCTGGGATATAATAAAAAGTCTTGCCTATGTACATGAAAAAAAGGATACTTCCAGTCATTTACTGCCTCCATCATCTAACCCATTGGTGTCAGTAAATTTGATTAATCGATTCTTTGCAAGTGCAGGTAAAAATTTAGCTTCTAAAATAACGCCAATAAGAATCCATAATGGAAATATACCAAGAAAAAAACCCTCGTCTCAACTTAATTCAATGAGAATGCTAAGTACTGACAAGGATAAAATTGATAGAATCATTGTCTTCCTGAGAAATAACTGTGCTATGGGTTGGCATAGCATTTCTACTACACTAGTTAAGGCATCAAGGCATATTAAGGCACCAATTTTAGAACATATTTTCAATGTTTGCCTGTCAAGTGGTGTTTTTCCTACTGTCTCCAAACAAGCTATAGTGCATCCTATTTATAAAAGCGGAGACAGAGACAATGTTAATAACTATAGGCCCATATCTGTACTTACAACTTTCTCTAAAATTCTAGGAAAAATTATTTACAATCGACTGACTAGGTATCTCAGCAAATATGATATATTATCTAAAAATAAATTTGGATTTAGAAATATTAAGTCGACAGAAAACGCTATAATGACATTAATTGAAACCATTACAAAAAACTGTGACAAATCACAAAAGACAATTGGCGTTTTCCTTGATTTAAGTAAGGCCTTCGATACTGTATCTATCCCTATGCTGCTTACCAAACTGGATAAAATTGGAGTACGTGGCGTTTGCTATGATATCCTTAAGGACTACCTAAGTGATCGCACCCAGCGCAGTAAAATTGACAATTACTTGAGTGATGAGGAACCCGTTACATATGGTGTCCCACAAAGTAGCGTCCTCGGGCCTACCTTGTTTTTAATATATGTTAATGAACTATATAACTTTCCTCGAAACAATAGTAGTGTAATATCTTATGCCGATGACACTGTTTTACTTGCACACGGCAAAAGTTGGACAGAAGCTAAGCTCTAGGCAGAGCTAGCACTCAGAGAGGTGATCTGTTGCCTCTCAAATAATCTCCTCACGCTCAACTTTGATAAAACTGGTTTTGTTACTTTATTGTGACTGCAAGGTGCTGACTGTGCGCTAGTTGTTTGTGTACCGTTCTGTACTTCGCAAACACTCGCAGCTTACCTATGATCCAAATCATGCCTTAATGAAACGTATATCGGACAAAGTCTGTGAAGTTAAGTACAGAAGGGCAACATTTGCGAGTCGACACTTCTATTTTATGAGCTCAATGATTTATAATCACGCAAATAAAATGCTAAATATATATGGTATGACTTACAGATGTTGTAAAAGACTCTTCTTCAATGGCTAATGACATTCACATATGATGATACTGAAAATCTCATATCCAACGTGTACTAGTCTAATTTTTAGACAACTAAATTCGGTTCGGTCACTTACATGACACACACACATACATACACACAAATACACACACACACACACTTCACTCCTTTTTTTTCATTTCTCAGTTATTACTATCATTATTTTTTATATTGGTTAACTTCTTTTTTTTATTGTTTAAAATTCTTTTTTCATTTTATTCAATGTTCCGTTATATTTTGTCAGTATCCGGAAGTGGGCGCTGTTAACTGCGACACAGTTAGATTACTAATTACTGCAGTTAGCAACATACAATTGTACTATATGTTGTATTGTTTTTTTTACCAATAAAGATTTTTATTATTTTTTATTATTTAACTATAGACTGTCTCGGGCAAAGCGGTACATAGAATGCACGTTTGGGATTCTAGCCAACAAATGGACAATCTTTCACCGTCTACTAGATGTCTCTTAGCGTAATAACTTTATGGCTAAAAGCGGATTTTGAGCGTTATATACGCGAGTGAAATGTGGCACTAATAAATCGATTTTATGCAAATAAATAATAATAATCTTTAACTTTTTAAAAGCCGTGAATGTGATGTTTTCTAAAAAAGTATCAAAAAAAAAGTCGTTATAATAATGTTTGTGTCACCTTGAAAAAATGTGTTATCCACTTTTTTTGAATTAGAATAACTGTACAAGAAACGGACACATACACAAACTCGGAACAATTATCTGTGGATCACACAAATAATTGTATTGTGTGAGATTTGAACCCACAACACGGGTCAACGAGGCGACCGTTTAAACTCCTAGAGCAACCGTGCAGTCAGACAGCATTAATATTCAGCAGTTTTTATTAAATTTTTGTTTTACTTTAAATATCGTTATACCGTCTTACACTGGTCAGGAATCAGCAATCAAGTAGAAGAATTGCGAAAGCTCTCACTGGTTTCTAGCAACATAGGAGTTTGAAATGTCTCTGTGGTACTGGTTTGAAATGTGCGGGCTAAAACCGGCCAGCCAGTGCCATCAACCCGACCCGCAACAGTTAATATCTTATTGTTCTCACTATGAAAACACAGAATGATAATTACTCGGTTTTATTCACTTGTAATATAGTTAAAGGCAGAAAAATTAAGAGTGTTCTGGTCCTTGGAACAAAGTGAAAAAATCATTATGGCGCTAAGGCTTTAAAGTTTGGAGACCACTAGTCAAGACAATCGAGACTTGTAGGGTAACATTTAAGATAAAAAACCCTAAATAACATTTTTAATCTGAGGAACCTTACATTGCCCTGTAGTAGTAACTACTTACATTTACTTAGTTCTTGACAAGACTATTTATAAAATTCATACTACAGTCATGTATTAACACTAGATGACGCCTTAATCGTTATGATCTCATTTTAGCAGATGTTTTTAAGTATGTTCAGTAGAGAACAAAAATAACGTATTTGATGTATCAAATACATTTGCATATAATAAAAAAACTGTGTTGCTGTGTATAAAATTATCAATATAGACTAGGTACATTTGTGTAACTGGCTATCGCAAGCCGTCGCTGGATATATCGTGTGCCAATACTCTAAAGATACTTTTCAACATTTACTGCGTTTATTTGTAATTCGTCATTTCCCAGTTGAGGACATTTTTCTCATTGTCGCACTATCGTTGTTTTTAATTCTACAAGTAATATAAACTTCTGTGGTGATTATGGATATAAAAGCTGCTTCAGCAATTGCAAAATTTTCTGTTAAGTTCTGCAATGTAAGTAGAAATTATGTTATAAGTAATAATAATTAACTCACTAATTTACACATGTATATTAATAATGTTACCTATTTATTTATTCAATTTCGAATATTCGAGTTCGATAAGAAATAAAACTTAATTCATTTAGTATATTTGGGATTGTTGGTCGATCCATTCTAACCAGATTCCCGTATAATGTTAAGTAATTTTTAAATGAGAACGCATCTCATAATTACTGTTGTAATATATTTATTAATTTTTATATTTATGGAACAGTAAAATAATGCCGGTAAACCTGATGGTTAATCTATAAAATCATGGTAAAACCAGTCCTAAGACGGGGTGGAAAAATGTAGTGCAAAAAGATATGAGGGAGTGCCAAGTTTCGGAAGACTATGTCGAGGGTAGAGCGATGTAGAAGAGAATAATATGGAAAGATGACCCCACCTCTATATGGGATTTATAGCATGAAAGAGAGAGAGAGATATTTATGGATACATGTGTTAATTTTAGCGGATGAGGTAATCGAGTTCTCTGAACAACATGTCGGATCACATTTCATTTTCCAGATTCAAATATTAATATTCCTATATTAGTGGAACATTATATGAATATTAAATATGTTCGAAAAACCTAAGTTTTATAATTGTTATAAGAGAATAGCCTAATAACATAATATTTTATTTCTTGATAAACCTTTTTGTAGCGACCATAATTTTAAACGTAGCGTGGAAAGGAACTTTTTTGTCATACGGTTTAAACTTCATACAAAGCAGATGCGTTCTAGTTAGGTGTGACGTATATATGTACATAAAGATACAGATTTTACACTACAGATACTGATAGAACCATATTGTTTATTGCA
Source organism: Actias luna (assembly GCA_039707435.1). NCBI lineage: Eukaryota > Metazoa > Arthropoda > Insecta > Lepidoptera > Saturniidae > Actias > Actias luna. The sequence continues at coordinate 4,433,859 of JAZHAC010000006.1, read as the reverse complement.
TAATTCACAGACCGTATGCATATAATTATACAAAATATCTTGCGTCATGCATTGTGTGGTTGTGCGTAGTGTAGGTTGTGATAGGTACGTGATTATATGACTTTGTCAAAGTTATCTGAAATCCCCCGGGATTAGGTACGAACTTGAAAGTGACTCATATGACTGGGCTGTATATGTATAAAACCACCATTCGAGCTGTCTTTTGATCCGTCCTATTTAATATTTAAAAATTTCTATAGAAACTTATAAATTATGAATTTTGCTTCACACGTGAATGTGAAACGTTATTTTTTAAGACAGTAAATTAAACGAATAAACCTTTTATAACAGGGGCGAAGTACGAATAGAAAAATGAATATTATAATATAAATAAGTTTGGTCGGAACATAGAAAGGCAAATGACAAATATACAAACAAATATTTCTCATTTAATCTCGATTTGAGTTATATCTCTGCTTCTATTCCTTTATTTATTACCACCTATACATGTTTAGGAACGTTTATATATATTTAGAAATATCTCTAAATGTATTTAGTTTCTACGAAAACGTTTAAATACTGAAAAAAGGCAAAATAAGGTCCTTTAAAAAACTTATAGTATTACTAGCTGACCCGGCCACGCGTTGCTGTGGCTAAAGTTTTTGTTATATTACATTATAGTTAACAATCTAAGAGGAACAATAAGAGAACATCAGTCACGGAGTTCACTATGCTTTTTCACACAGATGGTATTTGTAAAAAAATATGGTGATCTCCTTATTTGACTTTCTACTACTATAACCCTTTAGTACAATGAAATTATTTACGAACAAAGATGAAAATGTTGATGTTGGTATACAAATTCACTGGATTGAGATTTGAAGGGGAAGTACGTTGAACACAATTAATTAAAATGTTCTTACACTTGATATTAAGCAGAAATCAATAGGTACAAAATAAAAATTTATCAGATTTATTATTATTTCCATTTAATTTTATAACAAATATAAGTATATTACAGTATAATACAGTAAATAACATGTGACGCTTAAACTCATGAATGAGGTAGGCAAGGCAGACAGTCTTAAACTTTTAAACATTAATATCTATTTTTTTGAATTATAAATACTTTCAATTTCAATTTAATTTAACACCAATCGGTGCACAATGTTTTTGGTTAACCTGTCTTTAGCTAACACAAATAGATTCGACGGTTTCCCAACACGTGAACACGCAACATATAGTTGCCCATGAGAAAAACATGGATTTTCCAAATCTAAACCACAAATGGACATTGTTTGACCTTGAGATTTATTTATAGACATGGCGAAAGCTAAACGAATTGGAAACTGTAGCTGTAGCTTATATGACACGTTCGTAGATTTACCATAGCAGCGCCATCTATTGATTACTTACTCAACCCAGTCGAAAGGTATCGACATCTGTTAGAATCATTTGGATTTAACAGATAATTGTGACTGTCAAATAATAACAGACAAATAATTAGCAATAAATTTAAATTGCGACTATAATTTGAGATTTAAAATATCCTATCTCTCAAGTTGGATCGAACTGCACATGGTGTGCGAATTTTATTATAATCGGTTAAGTGGTTTAGGAGTCCATTGAGGACAAACATCGTGACACGAGATTTATATATATTAATTTATTTATAGACATGGCGAAAGCTAAACGAATTGGAAACTGTAGCTGTAGCTTATATGACACGTTCGTAGATTTACCATAGCAGCGCCATCTATTGATTACTTACTCAACCCAGTCGAAAGGTATCGACATCTGTTAGAATCATTTGGATTTAACAGATAATTGTGACTGTCAAATAATAACAGACAAATAATTAGCAATAAATTTAAATTGCGACTATAATTTGAGATTTAAAATATCCTATCTCTCAAGTTGGATCGAACTGCACATGGTGTGCGAATTTTATTATAATCGGTTAAGTGGTTTAGGAGTCCATTGAGGACAAACATCGTGACACGAGATTTATATATATTAAGACTATGTGCGTCGGGTCTGAGTTTAAGTCGCTCCGGGAATCGGAAACAATGTATGTACAGAAGCGAAATTAGACGGCTACCTGTCCCCTTTATTATAACGTGGGAAAAATAGATTTATATAGTATTACCCTTTATTATCCATATTATATATGTCGTTCGGGCTATGAGAGCGGTATATAGAGCTTACCTAGTACGAATCACCAGAAATACAAACAAAAACGGGTTCGTGTGAACAACGAGTACGCATTTCTCCCGTTTTAGCAGAGATCAAGGACTGCTTTCTCATTGCTTGAATAGCTGCTGGCTGCCTCCTGTGCCTGGAATATTAGTTACATAGGTGTATACAACAACGACAAGAAAGCTACCATGAATTTATCATGGAAATCGAATCAAAATATTTGATTGTATTTAATTTATAACATATTTTTAGGTATATATTTACGATCTGTGAGAATATCTAATGTTTGATCGTAGTGTAATTATTTTACGTATGTTTCATTCGGGAATATAATTTGCGAAATCTATCACTAATGTGATTTCAGATAGTTCACAAAGTTTTGTGTAAAATTAGAGGCATTGATTTTTGAGTAAATTTTTGGGTAGTGTTGTATTTTAACAAAGCTGAATTGGATTATATTATTTAATAGACCATGTATGGATCCTTTGTGCTCATATTTTCCAAAAGTGAAGTAACGTATTAAATTATTTACAGGAACTAGACAAGAGTAAAAATGTTGTGTCTTCACCACTGTCAGCGGAATATCTATTAGCTCTGTTGACTTTGGGCTCCACTGACCCTGCACACACCGAACTTCTCACATCTCTAGATATTCCGGATGATAATTGTGTGAGTACGATTATAATCAACTTTAGTATGACATTTTTGATTGAATATACTATAATGTACCAGCCATCACTCGCTCGCTACGATAGGCATCTTTTGTTTTAATTAGAAATATTTCACAAAAGTATTTGAAAAAATTGAAAAAGTGACAATAGAAATCAAAAACTAGCCTAGTACCATCTACGAAAGGCTTGGCATCGAATGGTCATAGTCTAATCCCGATAGGTTCAGTTCAGTTCAGTTTTGTCTTGACTGAGCATCAAAGAAACTATTATTTATTTTATATATTAAGTGAACAATATAACGATGTGGATGCTTTTTGTATTTATTTGGTGTTTAAGCTTTGTAAAACATCAAGGTACCAACTTCCTCTAGGTCAGACCGATGTAAATGACACTATACTATACACACTATGACTAATACCTATAATTTGTTAAGGTGTTATTTAAGTAGCACGTCAAATTACGATCTTATACCTGATAGTGAATAAAATTTCTAAAAACAATGGCAGTCACTAAGAGATTAACGATCTATTGACGGTTGACGATATCACATCGATCTGCAGCGCTCGGCAGCTGGATATTCAATGGTTGATTTCGAAAGCTGACAAACCAAAAGGAAGCTTACGACGCTTTTGCAAGAATTTGCTCAAATGTTTTATAAGTATTATAAATATTATATAATCATTCAATCATACATCCTTATCCTTACTAATATTATAAATGCGGAGTTGAGTTTGTTTATAGTACTCTTTTACGCCTAACCCGCTGAATGAATTTAATATGATAAATGTTGGTATGAAGATAGATGGGAACCTGGAGACAGACATAGGGTACTTCGTTTCTCGAAAAATTTCTAGGATGTGGGGTAACGAGACGGATAAATTTTGTGTGAGAGTTTTTAAGGTGTCATCTGATTTGTTTGGCAAAATTAACTTTGTTTCAATATAACAATATTTACGCGATCTAAGCTGCACATAAAATCGAGTACAATCATATATTTATATATAATTAAAATGATTGTGATACATTTTTAATAATTACTATGCGAACACTATATACTATTATTTTAAAAACAATTGATTTCAGATTCGCTCAACATTCACGGCCCTGACGTCTAGGTTGAAATCTATACAGGGTATTACACTGAATATAGCAAATAAGGTGTATTTGAAAACGGGACCGTATGAACTAAATCCCGAGTTGGAGGAAGACGCTGTTAAAGTGTTCGATGCATCTTTCGAGAAACTAAACTTTAATGATGGACCCGCCTCTGTTAATGCTATTAATAAATGGGTAATTTATATTAGTTACATTCGAATGTTTATACTTACATAGAATGTTTCATTTACACAGAACAATAGTAAACGAATCTATCGAGCACATTCAAAAATAACATCTTAAGCGCCAAAAATAATAAAAATGATTCTTTATTATGACCCCCTTAAAAATATATATTTGAAAATTAGAAGCAGTATGTTAATAGCCACTATTTTAATAAATCCGCTTGTGGTTAATTACGAACAACATTCATAATTTTTTATATTGATGAAAATGCTTTAATTATGAATAAAAAACTCTCCTGTAAAACGTTTAAAATGTCGCTTACGATGTTTTTCCAGGAAAGGCTCGATATATAGGTACTGCATATAAAAATGACTGCATATGAAATGGACGTTTGTCCATTTAAAATTCGGAAACCGCTCTAGCTTCCCAATAAAATTTTATTAATATACGTATATTGCTTGGACTACCTTGAGAGGTAAGGTTGTTTTATCACGATAGGAGACTATCCTTGAACATGATAGATGGCATTGTATTCGAGTCACCAACAACTGGAATTGACAAGCTCAGGAGGACCAGCCGAATTTTATATAAAATTTGGCCGTCGCGAGATGTGAAACATTTAAGTAATACTAAAACTTATAATAAATAATAAAACCCAAGAAATCTGGGGTAAAATAAAATAAAAGACTAGTTTTGTTTATAAAATCACTATATTTTTGTTATTATTTAAAATATTATAATAACTACAGAATATATTTAGAAATAGAAAATGTTTACTTAGGCAAGCAACGAAATGTTTAGTACTCATATACCCGGGCATAAACACCACGGGAGTCTAGACTTTTATTATATTTAAGGTTTAACGTTATGGCCATAATCTTACCATTTCTTAAGTGACGATACGGCCCAAGTTGGTAGACACGATAAACCTGTGGAGGGCTGGCTCTCAAGTGGAACAGCCGGAACCCACCTATTGGTATTTGGCGGCAGATTTTCAACTTGAGGGTGGTTGCTAGCCAGGTGGGCATTAGAAAATACCCTACCACCTTGCTATGGTTTCCTCACGATGTTTTCCTTCACCGAAAACTCATGCTCATTGTAGGTGGATTCGAACTCACGTCCGTTGACGCGAAGTCGTACACACTACCACTGAGCTATCATCAAGCGGTAACGTAGAGGAGGCATGGACCTCAACAGAACGTTATACCGTATACTGTCACGGCAAGCGGATCGATTTTACTGCCAAACCGTACCAATAGATGTGTCACTTGAAAACTCCGAAATTTTTCTCGTCCTGAACGACTTGGCCGATTTTCGTGATTTCTTTGTGTACTTATGTCACCTAAGGGGTCACCTTTTTTGCCCTCTGTTTGTACACCGATTATTTGACTAGTAATTATCCTTAAAGAAATTGAAAAAGTTTTTCTCAACTCTAGAAGATTTTCTTCAAATTTATAATAATGACTATGCTATGGTCGAATTTTGACACTGAGCTAGCACTTGTTGTATTTATATCTTACAAGTAAAACTGCGCCACGTGGCTTCTTCAATACAACTGTTTTATTCACATATACCTACATACAGATTCTCATAGTAATAATAGGTTGACTCACATATATACAACAGCACTAATAACCTACTCGTACATAAATGTGAATGATATTGATGTTTTTTCCTTATAACTTTCAAACAGTTGAAATTATTTAAATAAAATGTATCATAGAGGTACGACATGTCAAGAAAATCAACATATGATACTTTTTATAATGATGTAAAGAAATAAATTAAACCGTCCAGTGGAATGACCTACAACGTTTGATTAAGCAGAAATACTGGTTTTCAAAATATGTTTTAATAATTTGTTATGGTACAGGTGGAGAGCAAAACAAACAACCGAATCAAGGATCTGCTCTCACCAAACAGCATCGACAGTGATACGAGAGTAGTTTTAGTCAACGCTATATATTTCAAGGTATTCCATAGTCTAGAATTAAAAGGTTTAGCGTGTCTACCAATTTGGGCCGTAACGTCACTTAAGATCAAGTGAGATTATGGCCATAACGCTAAACCTCAACTATTAAAAAAGAATTAATAATAATATAAATATAATAGCGCAGTATATTTGTATGAAGAAATAGATGGGTCCGAAGCGGTATATGAAATAATAATATTCAGGATTAAATCCATAATATTAAATTACGTAAAATGTTCTCAATTCAACATAAGATTGTCACCGATCATTATGACACACAAAAATATACGTTACTGTTTATATGTTACCGCTAAAGTGTAGATCAGCTTTTTCATATTTTATGTACGAATTAACAAAGTGGGTGCGTTGATAGGTCGTACATTGTTTGATGTTCTAAGTTTCCTATGTAATTTGTGACGATTTCTTTAGGTTTGGTTTGACTGTGATACAGTGATGTAAACAGTGTTGAAATGTCAGGACTGGATAGGCGGTTAATTTGCTTTGGTTAATGGTTAAATCTCTTTACTAGACGGAGCTAAAAGGAGATGGGTCAGGACCTTTCTTTTCTTCTTTTTTTCATATTTTTATTACATCTATCAGAAAGCTATTCTTTTGGGTCTGGGTACTTTAATGTCGTGGTTGTATGTGCACTCAGTTCCATGCCCATGAGCCCATGTTAACATACTAGACAATATGCATATTAATTACTTTGGAACTTCAATGGCTCCATATAAACGCATTTCTTTGAATTTTATTTATTTTATCGCAATTGTCAACCTTAAACACAATATTCAAACTTCATACCCTCATAATTTTTATTGGGTTTAATCTCTACCGATTTACATCTCAGTGAGGAGTAAATATTGTAATGAAATGTTAACATATAAATAATAAACTGAACTTTAATTTATAAGTATTGCATTTTTATATCAGAAAACCGCATATCAGTTAGAGTTTTTGTACTTTATAGGTTTAGCGTTATATATACAATCTTACCTGATGTTATGTGATGATATAGCCTAAGGTAAGATAGTGGACACAGTGAGCCTAGTGGAGCGACTGGCACTCAAGTGCAACTATTAGTGGCAGAATTTCAACTTGAGGGTGGTAGCTGGCCACCTGTGCATTAATAGAAGCCCTACCACCATGCTATAGTTTCTTCACGATGTTTTCCTTTACCGTAAACAGTCAGACTAAATGCAAGGATCGAACTCACGTCCATTGACGCGGGTTTCATACACAATACCAACTGAGCTAACATGGCTTCGAATTATTACGGTAATAATGCATACATATTTTATATTAACAGGGTATGTGGCAAAATCCATTTATAGCTAGTCAAACAATTAAAGTGCTATTTTATATAAACAAAGAAACTACAATAACCATGCCGATGATACACAAGAAGTCTACATACATGTATAGATACAGTGAAGGTCTTCAAGCTAAGGTATAAATATCCTTCATAACCCTTAACCCACCTAGATATGATCGGCACAACGTGGTTTTCTTTCTTGTTTTCTTTTCTGAAACCTGGACAGAGTGATATGCTACTTTTTCTCGCAAAAAATCTTATTGGAAGTGGGGTAAAGAGAAGGATTTATTGCGCCATCCGATTTGTTTGATAAAATCAATATTAACGCGAGTGGAGTCGCTGGTGAAAACAAAACTTTGTATTATTAAAATGAAATATATTTCTTATGTTCACTGTGAAATTTGTAATTAAAAAGAAGTATACCTAACTAAGTCTCCTTAATTGGTAATTTGGCTCTGGTGTAATATAAATTTAAAATATTATAAAATACTAGCTGTGTCCGCGACTACGTTCGCGTCGACCTAAAATTTTATTTAATAATTTTTATAAAATACTCAAAAATACAAAAAAAGCTACTCAGGACCAATGTAGAATTATAATGGTGAAAGAATTTTTCAAATAGGTCCAGTAGTTCTTGAGTTTATTCGTTACAAACCAACATACAAATATTTCCTCTTTCTAATATTAGTATAGATTTACGGTAATAGAAAATTTTGCTATGTTTAGGTGGGAATATTGTATTTAGGGACTTAGGACCACAAAGGACATATGAGTCCTACCGTGCTCTACCTTGCCCTATTCTGATCTTACCATGTTTACAAAAATTACTTACAATTGATGACAAAATTCCATAAAAACTTGGATTCTTCATTGCTTTTTAGATTTTGGAAATGGCTTACGATGGTGGACAAGCTAGAATGATCATCGTGTTGCCATTTGAAGTTGAAGGCATAAATGCAGTCTTGCAAAAACTGGCCGACGGTTATGATCTTCTGGCCGAATTCGAAAAGATGAATAGCATTCAAATAATAGTTACTATTCCAAAGTTCAAGATTGAACATGAAATCGATCTCATGGAAATTTTACATAAGGTAAGTTTGAACGTTCAGTATTTTGCTCATTTGTTTTTTTAATACTTATGTTTAGTTAGTTTGCTAGTAATGTTTTAGCGTGTTGTGTTCTGGCAGTTGCTTTTGAGAATCAACCTCTCCACATGGGCTGGCGTTTCCACCATTTTGGCCCACATATCAAGTAAGATTGTGGCCAAAAACGATAAACCTATAAAGTGTAAACAAATATATTATTGTTTATTGTAAACTTTTTAATATTATTACAAACTTTTGTTTTATAGCTTGGAGTCAATGCAATCTTTGATCCTGTTAACTCTGGTTTAACGAAGATTTTGGATACTAAGCAGACTTTGTCTGTATCAAAGGCGGTACAAAAAGCTTTCATTGAAGTAAACGAAGAAGGAACTGAAGCTGCCGCAGCTACAGGTATTTCTCTCTTTAATCACTCTTCACTTAAGTCACTCTTTAATCCAATATTCTGTTATTTATAGAGCATGACATTATTATTTATACTCTATTTATAATAATTCCTAACCAAAAGCCAGTTATTTGAAATCAAAGTGGCCTAACATATATAATTATTCACTTAATAGTTCTAGATAGTGCTACTCATAACGTGAATTATCTTAGACACAACTATATAACATTCCGACGCTTTCGTTATCAATTTCGTAACAAATAATAAAAAAAATACTCTTATTTAATGGCAACCTGTATATATATATATATATATATATATATATATATATATATATATATACAACAATAGGCTGAGGTGACGTGGATTGTTATAAAATCTTGCAAAAAGTTAAGGTCCATCCAAGGGGCCGTTCAAGTATTACGTAAAGCAACTTGGGGTTGAGGGGGCTCTTGTAAAACGTTGTGATGCGTTATTAGGGCGGGAGGGACTATCGAACAACGTGTTACGTAACATTGTTTATATAATTTAAATATTCCCTACGACTATTTCTAATCACATTTCCAGAGGTACAGATAAATAAGTTATTTATTTTAAGAGTTTAGTAAAAAAAGGTAAACATAATTACGTCTTTTAGGTAAAAATGCTCACTTGGCTGTTACGTAACGTTTGAGGAGGGTTAGGGGGGGGATGCAGAAAAATGTTACGGCGCATTACATGGGAGGAGGGAGGGACTAAAATTGTGTTACGTAATACTTGACGGGCCCCCAACGAACATACAATATGGTGATTCTCTTGTTAAACAGCCTAGGTAGATATTGAGTGAACTAAGAAATCATGCCAGTAATTATTTACATATATAATGTACAATAACCAAACTATATCACGCATAATGTCACTAACATTAGATAACACAATGGACAAGTAACGCCAGATAATGGATGTAAAATGAAAACCATAAAATAACCAATTCATAATTACTGACTACAGTTACTTGACACATTTTTTTACTTATTTGCTATGAAAACTCTAAGCAAAAGTCCATTGTAAAACCATCTGACCTCATCTGACCCCTTCTATCTTCTCTTTGTCTCTAATCTTGTTCTCCACTCACCTGGCATCATCAGCTGTTCATTAGCGACACGCTATATTAATATCATAGATACGTGAATTTCGCGTGTATTCTAATACCTATAGTCTTTTGCTCAACATCTGTGCTGGTGTTCTACTGATTTTAAATTTCAACCATTGTATATGTGTGTATTAAAGCAGCCAAGGTGAAGGTGATGAAGTGTATGCAAAAAAAAAAATACATTCCGACATTCCGAGCTGACCGACCCTTCCTGTACCTGATTTCCGGAGCTGACAACGTTATACTCTTTATTGGTGTCTTCCGTGGCAAAGATTAATGCATTACACTTTTCTATACAGATCTCTTTCTGTTTATATTTAGAGTGAAAGATTTTTTAATTTGTGACTATGTTTCTATATATATGTACGCATTTTATATAATATATATTTATTATATATAATTATTTGTATTTTTTATTATACATGTTTCTTTATTCAATCCCATATCAAAATATAGGGGAAAATACTTTTAAAAAAACCTGAATTTTTTTTTCAGGTCTTTAATATTAATGTTAAGTGCTCCACCGAGGCCTACAATGATTTTCCATATAAAATACCATTAAACTTTGATATTTTTTCCTCTATATACTACAGTTCAGAGGCACTTTATGGATCATATTGGTCAATGATAGGATTCCTATAAATTTGAATGTTTTACGAACGTGTCCATTGCGGCGTAATCGTAACTCAAACTGAGGGAGAATTAGGTACGACCGTACGGGTTACTACGCAATTTTTTCATGAAATTCTCGTATTATTGCCCCTATCTCGTTTTTTCTACATAAAAGTTTAAGAGCACCAAATTGCTAACATTGATACTTCTTGAGATATTGGAGTTTTAAGTTAAGGTAGTATGGAATTTAGTGTTATCAGTGATACTATAATAATTCTTTTTGGACCAATGTTATGATGAGTACTAGAGATGTTTCGGAGCTTCGACTCTGATTCCGAAAGGACGGAACTTCCGATTAAATTAACACCTGCGACTCCGACTTCGGCTTCGGTACTTTTGAATCTGAGGTCATAACGGAGATCGCAACACAACACGTACAAAACACACACAACAACTGCGGCTAGAATAAATACGTACAAAATTTAATCTTGTAGCTCAGGGAATTGTTTGATTTTTCAAAGGATTGCTCTACAGGGCCTTCTTAAGTTTTATGGAAGATTCCAAATTTCGTCGCTTGTTACGATTCCTAATACCAAATAATATTATTATTTGTATATCTTAATATATATAAATCTCGTGTCACGATGTTTGTCCTCAATGGACTCCTAAACCACTTAACCGATTATAATAAAATTCGCACACCATGTGCAGTTCGATCCAACTTGAGAGATAGGATATTTTAAATCTCAAATTATAGTCGCAATTTAAATTTATTGCTAATTATTTGTCTGTTATTATTTGACAGTCACAATTATCTGTTAAATCCAAATGATTCTAACAGATGTCGATACCTTTCGACTGGGTTGAGTAAGTAATCAATAGATGGCGCTGCTATGGTAAATCTACGAACGTGTCATATAAGCTACAGCTACAGTTTCCAATTCGTTTAGCTTTCGCCATGTCTATAAATAAATTAATATATATAAATCTCGTGTCACGATGTTTGTCCTCAATGGACTCCTAAACCACTTAACCGATTATAATAAAATTCGCACACCATGTGCAGTTCGATCCAACTTGAGAGATAGGATATTTTAAATCTCAAATTATAGTCGCAATTTAAATTTATTGCTAATTATTTGTCTGTTATTATTTGACAGTCACAATTATCTGTTAAATCCAAATGATTCTAACAGATGTCGATACCTTTCGACTGGGTTGAGTAAGTAATCAATAGATGGCGCTGCTATGGTAAATCTACGAACGTGTCATATAAGCTACAGCTACAGTTTCCAATTCGTTTAGCTTTCGCCATGTCTATAAATAAATCTCAAGGTCAAACAATGTCCATTTGTGGTTTAGATTTGGAAAATCCATGTTTTTCTCATGGGCAACTATATGTTGCGTGTTCACGTGTTGGGAAACCGTCGAATCTATTTGTGTTAGCTAAAGACAGGTTAACCAAAAACATTGTGCACCGATTGGTGTTAAATTAAATTGAAATTGAAAGTATTTATAATTCAAAAAAATAGATATTAATGTTTAAAAGTTTAAGACTGTCTGCCTTGCCTACCTCATTCATGAGTTTAAGCGTCACATGTTATTTACTGTATTATACTGTAATATACTTATATTTGTTATAAAATTAAATGGAAATAATAATAAATCTGATAAATTTTTATTTTGTACCTATTGATTTCTGCTTAATATCAAGTGTAAGAACATTTTAATTAATTGTGTTCAACGTACTTCCCCTTCAAATCTCAATCCAGTGAATTTGTATACCAACATCAACATTTTCATCTTTGTTCGTAAATAATTTCATTGTACTAAAGGGTTATAGTAGTAGAAAGTCAAATAAGGAGATCACCATATTTTTTTACAAATACCATCTGTGTGAAAAAGCATAGTGAACTCCGTGACTGATGTTCTCTTATTGTTCCTCTTAGATTGTTAACTATAATGTAATATAACAAAAACTTTAGCCACAGCAACGCGTGGCCGGGTCAGCTAGTTATAATATATAATATATATACATTTAACGCATCTGTCTTCTTCTCTAGCTCCGTTATGCATCCGACTCCGGTTCCGGTATACCTGACCTACCTGATACCTGGTAGTTCCTGACTATTAGTCCTCAGCATAGTATTAAAAAGAGAAGGAATAATTCGAAATTTCGATGTTAGTAATTCGGTGTTCTGGAACTTTTTGTAAGAAATTGAATTTCCTAAAGCTTGTGAAAGCTCCTAAAGTTAACGCTTTTCATAATTTGAGTAGCTGCTTAAATTATTTTTCATGTCCCTGACATAATCAATCAAGATGTTTAAAATCGATTAACAACTATGCAAAGGATGCAAGGCTAGTAAGTAATAAAAAATATTGAAATTTAAATAAAAACGACTAAAATACAATGAAATTCTAATATCAGTAATGTAAACCCAGAGGTGTATACAGTAGATAAGGAATCTATAGATTAGTTGTTGTCGTAAATACATAAGAAAAAAACTGCTGTTTCTGTCGTAGTAAGTTCTTGTTCCGATATCCTTCAGTCTGAACTGTTTTGAGGGTTAGTTTAAACTATCCTGGTGAGAACACAGGAATCCTTATCAAAAAGTATGTTACATCTATATCTATCCTATATGCTAGCGAATGGGAATTGCTTTCATATAATCAAACAATAACACTAACAATTCCACCAATGTTAATTATATCAAATGGGGTCAAATAACAAAGTTTTTTTTTTCGAATCATCCTTCTGACTTGATCAGAAACTTTTTATATGTTATTTGTTTTGTATATATGTTTGTGCTTGTAAATATGGGACTCATATCCCTTACTTCAACTATTTATCATCAGCATGTATTTTGGACAACGGTTTAGTTTTTCAACGATGAGAATATTCCTTCTAATACGTTTGTTAATTAAAGGCTAATTTCATAATAAACTTTAATTATTATACTATATTATTCGTAATTTATGCGATTCATTATTAATCGCCGCATTTTCCACTTTAACAAATAATTAACTATTTTGTTTCTTTTTAACAGCAAATAACATAAATTTTGCAACTATTTGAGACGATTTCTTAATATTATTAATTTATTTATATACTAATAAGAGACTGATTTTACGATCTACTTAAATTATACACACATACTTTTTTAAAAAGCAATAATTTAACAACTACTTAGTTCTACCAAAATTTTTCTTTTTAACTACAAACAGCATAAATTTTTCAACGATGTGGAACAATTTCTTAATATTCTAATAAGATACTGATTTAATAAAGCAATTATTTAGCAAAGCATATCTTTTCATTTGCAATTACAACTATTATCTCTTTACTTACTATAACATTTTGCTTGTACGACGATAAACCACTTGATTTACGAAATTTATTCCTACGTCTTTATTCAAGGCAGCTCTTTACATTTCAACAAATTATTAACTATTTAGTTCTACCAGAATTTTTCTTTTTAACAACAGACAACATAAATTTGGCAACGGTGTGAAACATTTTATTAGTATTTTATATAAAATAAATTTCTTAATAATCTATTAAAAGACTGATTTCATATTTTACTTAAATTATACACACATACTTTTAAAACACAATAATTTAACAAATCACATATTTTAATTTACAATTAGAACTGGCACCTCTATACTTATTACAACATATAATTTATTCAACGACAAACCATCTACATCTTATAACTAACTTAACTAATTTTAATTAATCCTTATATAATCATCTGATTAACAATATGCAACTATGGATTTAGCAATTGAGTCCCACTTTTGCCGTATGAGGCACGCTTGATTGAAGGCGTTGTGGCTAGCTTGACCTACTCGGGCACTGAGGCAGTTGCAGCAGGACGGTGATTCGTTTGCTTGCTAGTAGGGACACTTGTGTTTGTGGTAATCCCCGCAACAATGACTGCAAGTGTCTTCTGATTTTTGGCGGGACTTCCTCCCGTGCCCGAATCCCAAGCACTTTGTACATTGGATAAGCGGTGTCTGACCGAACACCGCTACTCTCTGCAGATCCAAGTGGATTATGCCGGCTGAGGTCAGCCCACCCCATATTGCTGGGGACACCTGGGCTACGACAGGTTGTTGTTGTTAATTTTTAGCTTTCCTTTTGTATTTTATGTTAATTCTATTTTCTTCTTCCTGTATTTCTGTGGGCAGTTCTTTATTCTGTACTCTGATTGCTTCAATGATTTCTTCTTCACTCATATCTATTTGTACATCTTTTATTATTAACATGGGATCCCTATTCTATACATTTTTAACTATTAATTTTGGCGCTTTATCCTTTATTCGCTGGACTAATCTAGTAGCCTCTTCATGTGTGTTGCAACCCAGGATTACTCCCTGATCTTTTACTTTCCTGAAGCTGTCAACAGTGATACTAATTTTAGGGGCCTTTACAACTAGATAGCTGCAGATTACGTGGTATTACCGATTTTAATTCATATCGAAGAGTTGGAGTAGCGAAGGTAGGTGTGTGTGGTATTGTTAGACTCGGGGCGCCGAGGACTATCGATGTGATGAAAAAAATGGGGGTCGGTGGTGGAAAACTTTGAAGATAAATTCGGAAAACTGTTGTAAATAAACTGTATGTGCTAATTGAGTTTTCTGTTCCAAGTTTGATGCTGCACCGGGAACCAGCCAGTGGAACACGAGCAGGAGACCAAGCCCAGACCAGAACTACCGAAAAGAAAGTATATATAGAAAGTATAGAGATGTAAAAATCTCTAACTATAAAAACAACAAATTTTCAGAAAAACCTGAAAAAATTGTATTATAGGTCGTGGAACTTGGTATGCAGAATGAAGCGGCAAGTGAAGAGGATTCCAACAATGTATAACAACTATATATTTTAACGAGACAAGACCATTAATCAACGAATTATTACTAAAAATTTTCGACAATATATGGAGAGATTTCACTTACCACTGTGGCTCGGTTAAGGTAATTAGTGTGAAATATTTATACGTTTATTTTTATTATCAAAACCGGAAGTAGGTATACTTATTATTTTTTGGCATTCAAGCTAGAGTTTTGAATCAAAGTAGGTTGTGCATGGTATCGTTGGATTCGGGAGACTAGAGCCAGCGATATACAACCACAATGTGTATGGGGGTTGGATATACCAAAAGTTATTTTCCGATTACTATTATTATTATTTTTATTACTTTTTAGTAAAAAAACAGACGTTCTTTATGGACGAAATTTCCAAAAAATTTCCTGATGCTATATCGTCGGACTACATAGTACGGTATATATAGTCGGACATACAAACAGGGGTAGACAGAGAAACCCCTGTTTTCGACCGTTACAACTAGATAGCTGCAGATTACGTGGTATTACCGATTTTAATTCATATCGAAGAGTTGGAGTAGCGAAGGTGGGTGTGTGTGGTATTGTTAGACTCGGGGCGCCGAGGACTATCGATGTGATGAAAAAAATGAGTGTCGGTGGTGGAAAACTTTGAAGATAAATTCGGAAAACTGTTGTAAATAAACTGTATGTGCTAATTGAGTTTTCTGTTCCAAGTTTGATGCTGCACCGGGAACCAGCCAGTGGAACACGAGCAGGAGACCAAGCCCAGACCAGAACTACCGAAAAGAAAGTATATATAGAAAGTAAAGAGATGTAAAAATCTCTAACTATAAAAACAACGAATTTTCAGTAAAACCTGAAAAATTTGTATAGAAGGTGGTGGAACTTGGTATGCAGAAAGAAGCGGCAAGTAAAGAGGATTCCAACAATGTATAAAAGCTATATATTTCAACGAGACAAGACCATTATTCAACGAATTATTACTAAAATTTTTCGACCCAAATAACGAAGTTCATGAATATAAAAAAGGTTACAACAAAACCAATTAAATTATTACTAAAGCGTAATGTAAAAGTAAATATGCAGGCATGGAAATTATGTTGTGTGCTCGGAGGTCTCGACCAAACTTCAGAGCTGACCGATTCTTTTTGTACTTGATTTCCGGAGCTGACAACGCTACACTCTTTATTGGTGTCTTCCGTGGGAGAGATTAATACGAATTGTAGTTGTCTCAACGAAGCACTTATTGTTTATGTTTTACCGAGAAGAACTTTTATAACCAAGTTTCTTTGTATATGTTTGCATTATATATAATCATTAATATCAAATAAAAAATATTTGGAGCTGTAAATAGTTTTTTAATTTTAACTAACTATGATTAACTGGTTAAATATGTACAATCAGTTCGTAATAAAGTAAGTTTTAAATTAGCTTAACTTTATCTATATAAAGAACAACAAATAAACCTTTTAATTAATTTTCTCTTTTGGTTTGTTTGTTTCTTACAAAATTTACTACAAATGAAAATTAATTTCCTAAAAAACTTGAAACTTTAAAAATTTGACAAAGCTTTTTTTTCTATTGAAGGTTTAGAGTTATGGCCATAATCTCAACTGATCTTAGGTGACAATACGGCCCAAGCTGGTAGACGTGCAAAACCTGTGGAGGAACTGGTTCTCAAGTGCAGCTGCCGGAACACACCTATTGGTATTTGGCGGCAGATTTACAACTTAAGGGTGGTTGCTAGCCAGGCGGGCTTTAGAAAAAACCCTACCACTATGCTATGGTTTTCTCATGATGTTTTCCTTAACTGAAAGCTCAAGCTCAATGTACGTGGTTGGATTCGAACTCACGTCCCTTGATGCGAAGTCGTACAAATTACCACTGAGCTATGGGGTACCTGACAATAGAATGTCTGTTTCTTTATATGTTTCGTACGCATTTTGTATTTAATTTTTAATTAAGGACCCCCCATCGCAGGTGATGCACTAACCATCACACTTCTCCTATTAAAAAGGTAAACATCTTGCCTCCTTTCAAGCGTGAATCAAATACGTTTGTGTATCTCCTTCCAATTTTCCGAGCAGGCTTCCGAAAAGGTATGCGGGACTCCTAATGTGAACTTGCAATATCCACTAAAATCCTCATCGCTACCTTATATTCCCTTCTAATTTTCCAGTTACCAGGAACTCACCTTATCTGAAATATTGGTGGAAAAAGCATTAAGGATAAGTACAAATTTCGACATTAAGTACAGATTTTCTTTACTGAAAGGCATGAAGATGTTATGTTTTTCGATAAAATTAGTTTTTATTTTGGAACCAATAATCAATATGTTTCAATTTTTTATTTTTTATTAGTATGATTTTAAATATTGCAATATTTAAAATCAATATTTTTACCGCCAAGTTTATAGTGTATATGCATAGCATAGACAAATAATACTAAAAGAAATTTCGGAGAATTGCCTCTTTTATTAATTTAGTTACTATATATTATTATGCACCGTTGAGGTTTTAGTTGTTTCGGGCAACTATTTTTTTTTAGTTTTAATTAATATTATGCATATTCTTGTAATATTAATTTTATAATCAAGGATTTATTCTCCACCAAGTTCAATTTATTTTTTAATCAAAACCAAATTATTTATAGTTATTTATGTTATTTCAAGTATAGATGACTTAAATTCGTAAAAGAATAACAAAACCTATTTTCACGTCTGCCGCAACCCGCATACTCGTCTTCAACTTTAGTGGCAATTACAAATTAGTGAGGTAATGAACAACAGTGAGTTACTAGAATGAATCAATCGGCTGTTTAGAGTGTATCTCTATTATATATGTTGACATTTACATATAACGGTTCAGAAAAAAATTGGATTTGAAACTATAACGGTGATAACTGACATTACTAAAAACTATAATAAAATTATTTGTTTTTGTTTAACTTAATTAGCCGAGTATAAGTATATAATTCATATGTAATCTCAAACGAAACCTTAGGGTCTCGTTCACAGTGATCTTAAAACATGTTACAGACATGGAAAAGTATTTTATTAAATTGGGTAAGTGGCAGGTGCGCAGCAGATGCTCAAAAACAAAAAATGTTCACCCCTCAGTATTTGAAACCCTCCTTTAATCTGTTATAAACTTCGAAGTTTCCTTTACAGATCAACTGTTACTTTACGGAATGTGGTAAAAAGGAAGAGAACCTGCAATTAAAGTCTCTCCATGTTATAATTACTCATTTGCGAGACAGTTTCAACTTGGACGAGTCAAAATCTTCGATTCTAGGAGCACGTACCGTTGAAGAGTTTCTTTTGGAAAAGTATCCGGAATTTAAATTTGAAAATGGTACAGTTGAGGCTCGCAATGAAGATGAAGTTTGTATAGCAGCCTCTTTATTACTGTTTTTTGTATGCGTCAATTCAAAAGAGGTTGATATAAAAAATGCCATGTGCAATAGATTGAGTAGAGAGGATCAAGAGATTATATTAAAATTTAGTAAAAATCTAATGGAGTGTTCACCCATATTTTGTAGTGATGTTCAAACTGCTATTACAGGTAAACTTTTTAGTATTTATTGATATATATGTCACTCCTATAATGCTTATTAGTGTAGCTTTTTGTGGTGAACTTTAAAGATTTTTGTGCTACTTGTCAAATGAAACAATATAATGAAATAATAGTGGTACAGATAGCGTAAAACAATTTTTTATTTATAACTTTCAGATAAATAGGTACCTACTTTGTGTCCTATTATTATATATTTTTTTAATACATCTCCTGCACTAAGGATCTAGCCTTATGTCACAAGGGAATTTGCAAACATACAATTCATAGACATAAAGTATCATCCAGCCTCGGAACAACAATTTATGGTTCACACAAATAATTGTCCTGTGCAATATTACAACCCTTAGTAGTCAGCATGTAAAATGGAAATGCTACCCATTAAGCCTCTAGGCAAATCATGCAGTCAATTTTATAAATCTATGAGTCCTTAGTATCCTAGAAGCACTTTGTAAGTGGTCTTTCAAAATAAGGAGAGAATCTATTGTCATGTTGCAGTTTTAGGATCATAGTTTTAGTAAGTATTTCTAGAGATTCACTCCAAGTACAAAGCACCTATTATAGTCCAACCTGCACAGTGAGAGGTGTACATAAACATAATTTTTTCCACATTACTAGGGTTTAATGTTGTCATATTTTATCTTAAAATATGTTGTAAATCTTGATATAGGTTTGGGTAAAATTGATTACAGAAGCGTGCGGCAAAGATGCAGTTGCTGAAACCACTAGGTCTCAAGGAACTGTAGCTGATACACCACCAGTACTCCGTTCTTTACACAGTGAAGTTAGAAGGCTGCAAGCTGCTCTTGATGCAGAACGATTTGATCGTAACTACCTGCAAGAGGAACTGACTAGGACTAACTTACGTGTTGAACAGTTATGTAAGTTATCATTATTGTAATTTTATTATCTATATATCATCTATCACATTCTTTGATTCATGTATATGAAAAAAGTCAGCTAATCGTGTGTGTGTGTGTGTGAATAAATGGTACTTCTATTCAAGTCCTCAATTTATTAGCAGAGATTATATTTTATAGTCTCATGATTATTCATTTGTTTCACATAATGTTATATAAATCAGATTAATAATTATTTATTTGTAGGTCAGTTATACTAAATTTTTCTCTCTATTGGGAGATAATAATTTTGAGGCACAAAATGAATAATTTTGAAAGTAGTAGCTTCTATTTCATTTTACCAAAAGTTAAGATTTTTCAGTGAATATATCACTGGGGTGGAGATTCACAAATTTCCATATACTTCAATTAAATATCTTTTAATACTGAGATTTATTATATGTTTAGAAATAGTTATATGAATAAATAGAACTTTCTTATACAATGTTTCAGTAAAAGATAAAGAGCAATACAAATTGGATATTTTGGATTTGAAAGCAAAGTTGTCACAGTCTAGGCTAGATGAAGAAGCATCAAATCGAGGGACAGAGCCAGATCATACCACCAGACTCACACGAGAGTTGCAAGAGATAGAAAGTCAATTGATTCAAACACAAACAGAATTAAATGATGTTGTTTCAGAGAGGGATTGTTATATGTCAAAGGTAAATTATATTTCATTATTAAAGCTAGCAGAGATAGTAGTCATAAAATGTAGTCTTTGTTTTCCTGATGTGTATGATAACTTTTTTTATAAAGGGTGCTAAGAAACTCCGTAATTATAAACAAATCACTGGTTTTCTGAAATGAAACTTATATCTGAACCATACAATACAAATCTATAAATGTTTTTATTCACTTTGGATATATTTGGAAATATTAGTACATTGCTAAAAATAAAAAAAGTAATAACAAAGCTTAATTTAAAATTAATGCTATTCTGATATGTTCTTAACTGAAATAATGTTCAGCTATCTGAATGTGTAATGATACTATATGTAATAGTTTAAATACTCTTAATATATTCATTCTATATTTCCATAATATCTCTATTTTCAAATGTCATCATGTGATAAAAAAAAATTTATTCCCTGGAGGCTGTTTATAAACTATGTCATACAAAATTGTACCTTTTTAAGCCCCCGCTCCATCTTCATCACACTGTCACATTTTCTATAATACAAATATATGCAAATAAATATTATGTTACAAATAATATCAGCCAATATCACGTCACAATATGACAATTAATAGCCATATATTTGATTAATAGCCATTAATAGAAGATAAATTTCAATATTTATTTCTTGCAATATTAAAGATTTTAAAATTATCTGTAATAACATGTCAAATTTATAAAATTGTTTTATGAGCTGCAAACGTTACATTTTCTTAAACCCCCCCAGCCTCTCATTTTACTTTTTGTCATAGTAAGTGACCTCCTCTCCACCTCTTCCAAGTGCAAAGATATTTTATGAATGGCCCCTTACCAAAAATACATTGTTATTTTGTAGATAGAAGATCTCAAAAAAGATCGTGATAAATGGTTAACTCTTAGCCAGCAAGAGTTGGCACAAGTAAGGCAGCTTACTGAAGAGCTGGAGACAGAAAGGCGGAATGCTCTATCTCTAAAAGAGCTTGTCACGGAGTTGCAACTGCATAACAAATTGAATAGAGTAGATACCAGTCTTTTGGAGTGTGATGATCTGGATACCAGTGCACAGTCTTTTCATCATAATTCATGTAAATATCCCATGTGACATATGGTTTACTCTTATTTTTTCTTTACTCTGTCTGATAAAATTTTATTATTTTTTGATAGCGATTTGTAGTGAGGCTTGCAGTAATGTTATTGAGCTACAGCTGGGAGAAGAGAGGGCCAAGATTGTTGTCTTAGAAGAACAAATACAATTACTTCAAGTGAGAGAATATGTATATTTTATTAACATTATGAGTTTATCATTTAATTATAAAACACTGTGTAAGGCTACATATTTATTATTATATTATATATCTGCAGGACCAAATAAAGGACTTAAATGAAAAATATATTAGTGACAAACAAACATATGAAACTATACTAAACGAAAGAGAGACAGACATTTTTAATCTCAAGCATCGCATAAATGAGGAGATAGAAGAGAAAACGAATTTAAAGACATATTTTGATAATGAAGTTACTAAATTGAACAATGATGTTAATGAATTAGAACAAAGGTTGAAGGGTAATAATGAAAATTCAAGGTCTATTATTGAACGAAAAATGCAAGAAATTAAAATATTGCAGGAAGAAAAATTATCATTGTTAGAAAGTTTGAATGATGAAACTACTAAAAATGAAAATATAGTGAAAAGCTTAAAAGAAGAACTGGATTGGGAAAAGACGGCAAAATCTAATATGAAGGATGGACTTGAAAATCAAATAATGAAACTGAATGAAAAAATACTAAACAGGAATAATGAGTTAGTTGAATTGCAAAACAATATTTTGGAAAAAAGTGAAATTATAGAATCATTGTATTTAGATTTACGAAAAGAGAAGGAAATAAGAGAAGAAATTGAACACGAATATCAGTGTGATATGCAACAACTAAATCAGCAGAAAATGGACACTGAACAATATTTACAAGACAAATGTTATGAAGTAACAGAATTTAAGACAATAGCAGAGCAGAAAACATTGTTAGTTATTAATTTAGAACAGGAAATAAGTGATCTTAAATTGACATTGTTGAATATGAAAGAAGATTGTAAGCACTTGGAAGGTACAAAGGAAAAATTAATAACTGAAATTCACAATCGTGATATAAAAATGAAAGAGATATATAAAGATATGGACAGTCTCAAAAGCTCATTTAGTGAAGAGAAAGAAAGACTAGGTCATGATTTAGATGAAAAAGATGCAACAATTAGTGCATTGAAAAACCAACTGCAAGATGAGATTCATTGTAAAGTCACTTTTCAAAATGAACTTACACATTTACAAAATGTTAACATGGATCTTTCAGAAGGATTGAAAGCAGCAGACACAAAATTATCTGAGTGGAAAACTTTAACAAAGAAAAGAGACGAAACTATTAAGGAAATGGATGTATGCTTACAAAAAGAAAAATTATATGTTTCACAGTTGACAAATGATAATGAAAAAGCCAATGAATGTCTAAATAAATTGAAGGAAGATTTGAAAGAGAAGGATTTTGAAATAAAATCTTTGCATGATAAATATGAAAATGGTATAAAAGATTTCCAAAATGAACTTTATAAAAAAGAGGAAATTATAGAAAATATTAATGCAAAATTGAAAACTATAGTAGCAGAAAATGAAGTACTACAAGAACAACATAATTTAATCAAAATTGAAAAAGTTGCTTTGGTGAAAGATATTGCAGAAAAGGATGACAAGATTGTACAGTTGGAAGCAGATAGAGAAAATACACTGGCTGTAATCCAAGAAGACAAATTAGGTATGTCTATTTTAATATTATTATTTTGGAGATCCATAAATATAATACTTACTAGTATTTGACTTTTTGTATTTTTGTATTGTGGGAAAAGCAAAACGTACTTAGCAATGTGTATTATATGATTAAGATGTACTATTTAATTAATACATAATTTATATGATGAAATAATAAAAAAAATGGGCATGTAATGTCAGTTTTGATTTGTTTTTGTCTCGTGTAATATGGTACACAGGAGTTAAGTAAAAAGAGCTATTCATAAAATAAGTGCGCACTTATGAGGGGTAGGGGGTGTCGCTTCCTGTCACAAGATGTGATACGGGGGTTCTAAGAAAATGTGACATTCCCTGCTCATAAAACAATTTTGCAAATTTTACATGCTATTTAAGAGATTTATTAAAGGTTTATTGTTGCAAGCAATAAATATATACTAATTTTGAAATTTCTGTACTGTTATTAATTACCATATATTATGTATAGAGGAGAAGGGATCTATCATTTGTGAAGTAATGTTGATTGATTTCAGCTTTAGATCAAAAACTAATGCAAATTAATAAAAAATATAAAGAGCTGGGAAAGAGTTTTGATGTCGAAACTTCGAAAATGATTGCTAAACTCAATCAAACAGAAAAAACTATTAAAGAGTTGAGTACAAATTCTAAAACCACTATAAGAAATAAAGAAATACAAATTCAACAGCTAACTCTTGAACAAAATAATGCTACACATACTATACAAACACTACAAGATGTTGTATCAAAACATGAAAAAGAGAAAGAATTCTTGGTTCAGAAGCTAGAAGAAGAGATGAATTACAAAAATAGCTTTGAAAAGGAATATCAAGATCAATGTCTACTTTTAAATCAAGTTACTGACCAACTGAATGAAGAACTTGGTAAGAAGAATGAAGAGGTAAATGATTTAAGAACAAAACTTGCATCTTCAGTTTTAATGATTGAAGAAAAGAATGAGGGTAATACTTTTATACAAATTCACTTTTACCATCTCATATTATTATTAATACTATATTGTGTGATGAAATTTATAGCTTAGTTTTCATGATACAGTCGAAACCGGATATAAAACATTGTATATAGCGTCCTAAGTTATATGTTCCTTCAATGTTGTTATATCCGGATTCAACTGTAATTGTATCTTGAATTATGTTTTTCTGCAAACAATATTATTTCTTGTTTCGGTTTCTTGCCCTAAAACTATGACTTTTTATAGATTTACAAATATTAAAGGATAAAATGTTTGGTGAGATAAATGAATTAAAAGATCTTACATCTCATAAAGATATAGAAATAAAAGAAGTTATGGCTCAACTCAATAATGTGGAATCATTAAACAAAGAATTGAAACAGGAACTATTGGAAGAAAATGACTGTAACACACAGGCTATAGAGGCACTAAGAAAGGAAAATGAACAACTGCATTTAATTATTAAAGAAGAGAATAGTAAATATGAATTATTATTAATTGATAAAGCCAAAACCATAGATTCTATTGTGTCTATAAAAAAAACTAATGATGGTTTAACTGTGACTGTAGAGAAATTAAAATTAGAATTACAGGAAAAAGAAGATAAAATCGGTAATTTGACACACCAAATAGTAAACTTGAAAGAAGATAATAATAGATTCGAAGAAGCATGTAATGAAATGACTGAACAGATCAAAGAAATAACAAAGCAGAAAGAAGATGTTGAATTACAACTAAAGAGCAGAATATTGATGCTACAAGAAACCCTTTCTATTTTAGAAGAAAAATATGCCAATTTAATAAAAGAAAAGGATGCCATAGTAGTACAGTACAATGAAGAAAAAACACTAAGAAATTGTTTAGAATTAGAAAGAGATAATATTTTACATGAGAATATGAAAACATCTGATGATAATAAACAACTTTGTAAAGCGGAAGTAACACTTACGCAAGAACTTTTAAAACTAAAATCAAGCAATAAGATATTAGAAGAGCAAAAAAATTGTTTGATAGAGGAAAAAAGCTTCCTAGAAGAGGAACTAGCTAAAGTGGTTAAAATAAAAAATGCACTCTTAGAGGAAAAAGATTGTTTAACCCAACAATTGATTGAAGAAAAGTCAGCATTAGAGTTGCTTATAAAGGAAAAAGAGAATCTGTTTCAGGAAAAAGAAAATCTTGCACAGCAATTAATTATACAAGAAGAAAATAGATGTAAAATTAGGGAAGATTTCAAAAAGTTAACAAAGAAATATACTGATTTAAATAGAGAATATACTAATTTAAAAATTGAAAAACAAAGTTTGGAAAATGACATAGACAGTTTAAAGAAAGAAAATTTAGAATTGGGCGAGCTTAGTAAAGAAAAGCAAAGTTTAATTTACGAAAAGGAGAAACTTGAAGAAGAACTTAATAAGTGCAAAACTATAAGTAGTAATCTTTTAACCGAAAAAGGGCTATTGTTATTAGAAAAAGATTCACTACTGAAGTCTTTAAGATATGAGAAATCTGCTTTAGATGAAATGGAAAATGAAAAAAATACATTAAAAAATCATCTTGAAGACTTGTGTAAGAAACATGAATTGGAACTAATAGAAACAAATAAAGAGCTCCAAAACAGGACTGAGGAAATAAAACATCTAAAAATCAACTGTGAAGGTATAGTGTGCTTTTTAATATGAGTTCAAATAATATTACTATCTATATGTAAACATTATAAAGAAAAAAAAGTTTGTTTGCATGTACTAGTCTTAGAAACTTCTAATTTTATTTCTATTTAACATCACGCTATTATCAATAGGAGCAAAGTTGTATTAAAAGTTTACAAATAAATTAGCAATTGTTTTTTTAAATATAATTATATTTTTATTTTTATGGCCATAATCTCACCTGATCTTAAGTGACGATACGGCCTAAATTGGTAGCAATGCTAAACCTGTGGAGGACACAGCTGATTAGCACTGTTGCTTATAAATAATATATTTTATTAATAAATTGAGTCGTGGTGTGTATATTCATATTACAATTTACAGGTAAAGCTTAAAATTATTTTACAAAAAAAACTAAACTCTATATATAACTTTAGGAACTTGATTATAAGGAATTAGAAAATACTATAATGTGGATTTTAGCAATATCTATCTAAATAATATAGTTAGTATGTAAATAATGTTAACTCCCTAAACTTGTTTACATATTAAATTATATAAGTATAAACAAATTATCATTGTATACCTATTGCTTTCGGAATTCTCAAGGCAGTAATTATTAGTTTGAAAATAAAACTTTTTTATCTTTGCAGATCAAAAGCAAAATGACGTTAAATTATCAACGAAATTAAGCACAGCTCTTGATAAACTTATTCATAACCTTACGAAACAGGAAATAAATATAGGAATGCTACAAGAAATTAAAGAAATGAATGCATCTGAAGTAACTTCTAGTGACAAATGTGATATCTTGATTAACATTGCGGATACTTTGACTACAGAGTTATCACTGCGACAGAACATCGAAAAAGCTTTAGAAAACGAAAATTGTGCTTTGAACGAATTGCGTGAAATGTGCAAGCAAAAGGAAATCCAAATTTTCAATCTACAGACCGATATCAAACGCCTTGAGCAAATTATTCATGAACAAAAGCTTGGTAAGTATTTTATTTTAGAAAAAGCCTACCATCTTGTTATGGTTGCATCACGATGTTTTCCTTTACCGAACGCTCAGGCTTATTACAGGTGGATTTGAAGTCACTTTCATTGGCGCGGCTTACGTACGCTCTACCAACTGAGCCATCATTACTTCTGGATTACAGTAGACAGTATAAATATTGTATTTGTAAAATACGAATACTAGTTATAAAGCTAAATTGAATCAGAAAAAAAACTGCTTTCAAAGAATTTGGTTTCGTTCTTTTGCTGTTTGATACAATATAAAAAACAAAATGGCTTTCCATAAAAGTTCAATTTTGCGAAATAAAACGTATATGCTTTCCGGTGTCTCTGTTAATAGTAAATTATAGTTTAAAGACAAAAAAAAACGCTAATAACAAGGTGAATAAAAAGTATATATTTTTTTTTATATGCTTAAGGTTTAGCGTTATGGCCGTAATCTCACCTGATCTTAAGTGACGATACGGCCCAAGTTGGTAGACACGCTAAACCTGTGGAGGAACTGGCTTTCAAGTGCAGCTGCCGGAACTCACCTGTTGGTATTTTGCGGCAGGTTGACAACTTGAGGGTGGTAGCTACCCAGGCGGGCATTAGAAAAAGCCCTACCACCATATTTGTCTCAAATTACAAGCACTCAGAAATGTTCTTAGTGACATAATTGTACTATATTCCACTAGATAAATTTAGTAATTTTTGTTTGTCCTGATGATTCTCCTAGCTAGGGTACTAGGACAATGATATTTGTTTCTTGACACTGGTGCAAATTTTCAAGTCAATAAGATTACTCCGAGTTTGTTAAAATTACATTGAAATATTCCAATATATTGATAGATAGTTAAAAATATATGACAGTTCTGTCCAATTCTATAACTTTTTTCAATACAGCTTGGTTTTTTAATACAGTTCTACTATTGTTGATGATAGCGAGATGTAAAACTTCCCTTAATGAGTGCTCTATTAAATACAAACGAAGAATTATTTTAATCCCAGTGGTAGTCCTTAAGTTTAGTGCATTCAAACAAACTATTCCACTTTATAATATTAATATATTATATATGTGACATATTCATTTCAATTTAAAAGGAAAATACTATATTTCAGAGTCTTTAAAACAAACTGAAATGATGTCTACCACAATAAATTCACAAATTAAAGATATCCAAACACTAGAAAAAGAAAATAAGGAACTTAGTAACAGTTTGAATGATGTTAAATTTCAATTGGAGATTAAAGTGCATTCCCTTAAAGAGAAACTTACTGACAATGAAAACTTAACGGACAAACTCAAAAGAAGTTACGAATGTCAATTGGATAACTTGAACCTGATGATTACTAAATTGACCAATTATTTGAAAGATAAAACTGCAGAGTTAGAGGCATCAAGGAAGGAAAACGAAGTATTACAGCAAACTGTAGAAAGCAATAGAGAAGGTAGTTTTCATTTAATTTATTTACTATCTGCATATTTTTTGTATTCATGTATGTAAGTTCGTTTTTTGTCAGTAACGATCATGGCTTGGTGAGATATACCTACCTAAAATTACTAAACTAAAATTTGTAGATGGAAGTAATATAGAATCAATAGATTCTATATCTCTTGTAAACCTCGGAATTATAATATATTTGTATTTTAGGATTTTAAAAAATAATAAAAATAAATTGCACTTTGTATATATTCATAATACAATATTTTAGAGAACCTTTTTACATTTTTATAGTTGGCTACTAAAACTGTTTACTTTTTTCATACACAGGCAAAGAAGATCTTGAACGTAAATACTATCATTTTAGGATATTATAGATATATAATATTTCCTTTTTATATATGGGTTTTTATTTTGCGAAGGATATCATTCAGTGCTCACCAAATAAATACCCGTCCTCCAAATAAATACGTCCCTCCTTTACTTTTCAGAAACAGGGTATCACTTTCAAATGTCTTGCAGTCCCTATCGGAAATATATTATCTCTATATGTTATTTTATTTTTCGAATATTACGTAAATTTACTCAAAATCTTATAATCTATGGTAGTTATATAATTCATTGCCAATTATATTACTTCATAAGTATTGTTAATTTGCATGGTGGTAGGACTTTTTCTAATGTTTGCCGCTAGCTACCACTCATACCTTGAAAATCTGCCTCTAAAATATCTATAGGTGTGTTCCGGCAGTTTTACCTGAGAGCTTCTTGGTACACATCATCACCTAATATCAGGTGATAATGCGGTGACAACGCTAAGCTTATCAAGTATATATAAAAAGATTTATCCTAAGTTCGAGATACCAACGCGCTTAGCAGTTGTATTTTAAAAAAGAAAACGTGTTGTACTACAACTCCAAATGAGAACAAAAAAAAAGTTGGCGTCCACGAACGTCCAGCAGATGTACAACATTTAAGTTAATGTTATTAATTTAAAGTTATGTATAACGAGCATAATAATAACAAATACAACAATAATAACAAGGGAATCGAGAGGGTTGTCGTAGAGGGAACATGACGGCATAAGCCAGCATCATACCGTTTACCGTCACGGCAAGCAGGTCCATATTACTACCAAGTCGCAAAAATAAATTGTTTCACATCAAATTCGGCTGTAATATGATATTGTTGGCAAATTGAATACATTAACATTTTTTTTTTCTTTAATAGTGATCCAATCTTTAGAGGAGAAGGTTAATACGGTTAAACAGAATGAAGAAAAATTAATCGATGACTTCGAGTCCGAACGCCTTGTACTTAAAAATATGTTAACTGTCACAGAATCTGTGATGGAAGATCAAAAAATAAGCCTAAATAACGTTATCTCTCAGCATGTGAAAACCAATACAATACTACTGCAGGAAAAAGAATCTCTAAAGGAAACCATTGAACAGGAAAAAGAAAATTTGTTACTGAAACTGAAGCAGAAAGATGCGGTTCTTGTAACAATACTTAATGATTTGTCTAATATAAAAATGGAAAGAGATAAAATAATTAAAGATGTCACAACACAACATGAAAGTGTGATTAATGAAATGAGTTCATTAAAAAATGAACTCAATCTAAAAATACATGCAGTTCAAGCATTAGAAACACAAAATAAGGATAATACAAAACTGGAGAAATACAAAGAGGGTAAGTGTGTAAAATTAATATGTTCTATAATTTTATTTATGTACACTATATTAATAGCTGTAATTAAATATTCTAGAAATAAATGCATTAGAAAAACAAAATAATGAACTGAAAATAAGAATTGATACAATAGAGTGTGAGAAACAAAATCAAGTTGAGGATTTGATGAGATTGTTGAATGAACAAATCGAAATAAATAAAGACTTGGAAGGTACACTGAAAGAGAAAGTAAGCTATTTAGAACGGGAAGAAGAAAAAATTAAAAATCTTAGCGAAGAAATAAAAAATTTGGTAAATGAGAAAGATAATTTAGAAATAGACTATAAAAAGCATTTAGAAAGACTTAATGAAAATAATGCTCAGCTTAATTTACAATTAGAAAAACATAATAGAGAGATTGAAAAATTGACAAGGGATAATGCACAGTTCGTTAAAGTAATTGAAGATAAGATAACAGGTAAAAATTGTTCAAAAGACGATTGCATGTCATTTTTCCCTCACATAACTTGAGATATCTATTAATTAATAGTTTTGTGTTTTATAATCTATATTTGCTTCAATTTATAAGTTATATAAACATTTTGTATACCCACCAACTAAGAAAATTTCATAAGTACAATGAGAGAAAACAGTCTTGGTTGAATTATTTTAAACAACATACTTTATGTTTCAGATATAACTAATTTAAAACAACAAATAACGCATGAAACTGAGCAATATGTGAAACATGATGAAGATATGAGAAATGAAAAAATTGCTTTGACTGATAAATGTTCTATCCTACAAGAGTATCAAGTCAAAGCTGAGGCGTTTCTTCAAGAACGTGAAAAAGAAGTAAATCTCTTGCAGCAAGAAATTGCTACATTAAAGTCGAAAATAGAAAGATGTGAAGGAGATCTTATTGCAAAGGACGGGTTCATATCGAAAATAACAAGGGAAAAAGATGAAATTATTAATACTATTAGAAAAGAGTTAACCGAAGAGAAATCTGCTAGAGAGAAAATTGTAGCCTCGTATATGGCTGCAATAAGTGCGAAGCAGAATATTGAAGATAAATTAGTTCCAGTTATAGAACCTTCAGAAGGTAAGTTTACTATAGATTAAATTGACATATTTTTTCTTGTTATCATTCCCCTCTAAACATGTTTAAGCATCTTTTAAGAGCCAGTCCCTATACTAGGCTCAGCATGTCCACCATCTTGGGCCCTATCAGGTAAGATTATGGCCTTAATAATAAACTAGAAAATTAGTTTCGTTGTTGTGATGAATTTAAATCTTAACTGATACACAGTGCTTTTAATAGAACTTCGTGTGACTTCTGATGGAATAGAAACTGTTAGAGAAGTAAAATTTTTCTATGGTCTTAGGAGGAAGAAAATAAGCATCTCAATCATACTATATCTACAAAGATAAAGTTACTTCTCTCCATATTGTTCTTTGAGTTTGCGTTGCGTGCTGGGGTTTTTTTGTCGCGCATTGAAAATATTCGTAAACTATGTATAAGTTGTGAAGTCGTTTAAAATTTGGATTATAATTATTATAAGCTTAACATTGTGGCTAGAATCTCACCTGATATTAATAGACGATGTGGCATAGGATAGTGGACACACTAAACCTAGTAGAGGACTGGCTATCAAATGTATCTTCCGGAACTACCCTTATATATTTGGCGGTAGATTTTCAACATGAGGCTAGGTACCTACCCAGATTGGTATTAGAATGAAGCCCTACCACCATGTTATAGTTTAATCACAATATTTTCCTTCACCGAAAGCTCAGGCACAATGCTGGGTTTCAAACTCAAGTCCATTGATACAGCGTCCATGTACGCAACCAATTGAGCCATATCCGAATTAAAATTACTCAAGCCTATTGATGCGGCGTCCGTACATATAAACAAAATGAGCGATTACCAATTCAAAATTATGATTCTAGGTTTACAACAAATGCAGAATATGAAGGCCACAAAACCTTGCTCCACGGACGACGATCGCCTTCTCCATCAGGTAGATAACACGTCTACAGATATCGCACAATCATCTATAGACAGTTTAAAGACAATCTCTGACTTAGAAAAGATACTAGATGACAAAAATCGTAAAATTACCACATTACAATCCGACATCACACATTTAAGGTCCATATTGGCCGAATCGGAAACACAATTAATAGATGTTAGAGTAGAATTGGACATGAGCAAGGAAAACTGCCAACAGCTGTCTAGTCAGTTGAAGAAGATTGTCCATCAGAAAAACGAAGAGATCGCAGAACTGAAAAGGCAAGTTAACAAAATGAGCGTTACCGAGAACAGAGCGACGCAAATTATCAAAGTCTCTGCTAAATATCAAGCGATAATACTAAAGAAGATAGCAGAGATAAAATCTAACACGGTGTTGAAGGAACTGACTAACTTTGGTAATACGTCTGACGAGGTCCGAAGAAATCTCCCTGGTTCTGTTACCGTGGAAGATTTGGAAAATTTCTTGGAGACAACTGACCGACATATGAAACGTTGCGCTGACAGACAAGCCACACTTCAGAAAGAAAGGGACAGGTTAAACGAAGTGAATCGGATCAACGAATCTGAGATTATAAATTTGAGAAAATATCTAACAGAGATATCGCTCAGCCATCAGACATTCGCTTCGGTAAAGGATATGTATATGCAGAAGTTAAACAGAGTGCTTTCAATACAGAGAACTGTGCGTAGAGAGATTTTCAACCTGGACGGGCATATAACACCTGCTGCGATGTGCAAACTGGAGCGAGGGTACGCAGCTATCATGCAGGACTTGTCCGAGTGCACTATGAATATGGAGAGATGGGTGGAACGTTGCATAGCTCAGGGTGTGACACCGGAAAAGATAAAACAGGTTTTGGTGAGTCGCACTGAACCGGTATCACTTTCCTCGGCCAGTTTCCAAAACACCAGCCTGGAGGTGCAGATAGAAGAATTAGGGAACTCCTTCCAGAAGCTTTTAGAAGAGGCAGCGCGTGCTTCGAAAGGGGAAAGTGTGGTGGAAGCTCAGGCCATTACGGTGACAGAGGTCCGAGCTGAATATGAAGATAAACTCAACCGAATGAAATCCAAAATGGTCAGTATCCTACCCATAGTGTTATTGATATTGCTCTATCAAATTGTGTGGTGGTTTTACTTGCAAATGGACCATTGAGTGGCTATTCACTGTTCTGACTTGTGTAGTCATTAATCTAATTAATAAAGTATGTTTTAATACATGCTTTTTGTTTTATTTCATAGTTTTCAAGTGTTTGTATATGATTTTGTAGTTTTAGTCACAATTGCTTGTATTTCGAAGATGTTTATAAGGTAAATTTATTTGTTTTTGTTTGTGTGTGTGTGTATGTCTAATAATATGCATGAGTAATGCTTGTGAAATTAAAAGTTGCATGGATGTTAAACTCGGTTTTTTTTGGATTATAAAAAATTGATTTATCTATATTTATTTTTATTTCGAATTCGCAAATATTGAGCATTTTTAGAAAAATTTCATAAACGCCAAAAATCTTGAAAATGTTTTTTTTTTCTTATTGTAACCTAAGAGTTGTATTTGTAAATTAGAAGCAGTATATCAATAGCTACTATTTTAAAAAGTCATAATTTTTTATAAAGAGTCAAATTATCGTTTACGATATTTTTGCTGAAAAGGCTTGATATGATTCTAATAACTCTATAGAAATAGCAAAGCTATGTCAGTATTTTCAAAATTATGAACATTTTTCAGAATCAACTCTACCACGAACAGATTGGAGTGTTCAAAGAGAAGCAAAGAGAAGAGATAGCCCTACTGAAGCGGGAGTTGCAGAAGACTAGAGATAAGTTGGCGAAGTCGAGCGAAGAGTATGAGGAGCATATAAGGAAGCTAACCGTTGAACTGTGGAGAGTCGGGGAAAGGTTTGTAGTGGAGAAAGCTGAAGCTGATGATCTGAGACGTAGGAACCGCTCTGGATCGCTTATGTCTTTACAGCATGTTCATTCGGTTAGTGGATTTTTCTTTTCTTTTTTTTATATTTGTGGTTTGGTCAAAAAGATTACCAGATCAAACCATAGATAACTTCGGGTAAGTATCATCTTTTTAATAGTTTATAGGTTTTAGCGTTAATCTTACCTGATTTTAAGTGACGATGTGGCCCAAAATGGTGGTCACGTTAAACCTATGGAGGGACTGGCTCTCAAGTGCTACTGCTACTTATAGGTATTTCTTTAGGTATTACTTATAGGTATATATATTGATGGTGGTAGCTAACCAGGCGAGCATTAGAAAAAGCCCTACCACCATGCTATGGTTTCATCACGATATTTTCCTTCACAGAAAGCTCAAGCTCATTCAATGATTAATTCATTTTAGTTTCAAGTACTATTTTTGGAGGTTTGGTATGTGAACATTCTGCCATAATATGATATACTTGCTCTATACTTTTAACATACATCACAATTTCGCGACGACCTTTTATTAAATACAAAAAATATTAATTATTAATATTATATATAATAATAAATACCTAAAAGTTCGCGTTAGTACAGTTCCGTATTTCAGGGTGGGACACAGGGGATCATGACCTTAAAATTAACTAATATTTTCGATTATCTCCGTCATTTTTATCTTTTATATTTTCTAACGGTATTTTTGTTGCTGTTAAATTTTGAAATATCTTCTATCTATAATCCCGCCCAAACCAATAGTCTGAAATGTTAGAACGTTAACACGAATTACTCGTAAACGCAGTGCCTATTTAGGGTTTTCGTTATCGTGTAATTTAATGAGATACCAATAAAATAATGAAATAAATATAAAGTGAAAATAAAGAAGTGGAAAGCACTGAATCTACTTAAAGTATATAATTCAATTTTATGTACTATTATTTATTAGTATCTGGACGTCCAAGCATTTAGGTTGATTTTTAAGAAAAACTTGCAATGTTTATATTTAGATATGAATAACATTGTAATGAAAAAAAAATACTAGTGTAATTAATAATTTTATAAGAAACAGATTATTAAAAAAAAGTTATTACAAAAAATACAATTATAGTATAAATTAATTCAAAAAGAAAATTTCTGTCTAATTACAAAATTTCATCAAAATCGTTGGAACAGTTTTTGGAGTGTGTATACGTATATACAAGAATTGCTCTCTTTATAGTATCAGGCTATGTTAATTAGTAATTACTATAAATACTAGTAATATTACAATGAATTTTTTTTCTATAGTATAATGACCCCAGATGTATTATTTCAGTATGGTCTCGCACCCACCCTTGATAAGACCAGTCGTCCATCGGATACGTATTCTTTACGTTCATTGCCGGTAGATGTCAACGCTAAACGAGGTTAGTGCGCTTTGAATGTTCATACTTATGCTTATATTTTTTGGGTTTAAAGTGCTCTTAATAATTATTTTGTGTGTTTTATAGAATAGGTAATCTTTATTAATTATACAGAGGGTCGCGATCTGCACATGTCGGACGAAGAAGAGGTTTTCGACAACCGATGCTTGAAGGAGCTGGCGGCGACTCCGCGCAGGGAGGGCGCCAGGGAGCACCCCGGCCTCAGGCTCTCCGAGCTGCGGTGGAGGAACTCCTTATGCCCACCACATCTCAAGAGCTCCTATCCAGCCGAGACACAGTTCGCTCACACCTTCGACGAGGAAGATATCAAAGTAAGCTCTATGTAATAACTATGTAGCGAGTGTACTATCCCAATAAACAACATAGTAGGTTAGTCCAGGGGTTCCCAAAGAATGCGCTACGGCACCCTGGTCCGCTGTAGACAGTGAAGTAGGGCGCCGTGAAGCGATTCTCTTTAACATTCCCCGAAACCTCGGCTTAAGGGTTCGCGAGTACGAAATAAACAATTTAATGCTTAAAGAGTATCAGGTCTAGAGTATAATCTGTTGTCTAGTGTCTATGTTCTAGAACAAATGAGCATCTGATTATGTCTATGGTAAGGAGTAAGACGATTAAATACAAACATAATATACGATTCTTAGTTGTTCCATTATCGCTACTATATAAGATCATAATATATATATATATGTAATATCTAGAACCACTTTTACATTTCTTCTAATTTAGCAATGTTTTATCCCTTTATCAGTGGAAATGGTTAATAGCGCTTTTAGAAACATAAATACTAATATGGTTTTTATACATCTATATTTAAAACACATAGTAAGCGACAATTTGTGCTTTTCACACGAGAGATGTTTTCATTCCTTATTAAAAGTATTTAGTGTATCATTTTATTTAAATGAAGACCTGTATATAATTAAACACTGATCTATTAAAATAGTGGTTATATTAGATGTTAAAATATATTATAAAAATGATTTATCTTTACAGTGTACAGGTACAATGCCTACGGGCAAACAACAGCGGAAGGAAGTTGGTATTACCGCATATAAGAAACCAGGTCCTCCAACGCCCAGCAAACAAGCTGGAAGACTTTCGGCTACGGTATGCTAATTAGTTCATTATAGCTGTTTATATAAATCTGACACTCACCCTCTATGCTATGCGTGCTTTGTTTTTAACTACCCTAAAACAATAGTATATATAGGTGCAATAGTAAATTTAAAAAATGACAACGGGCAAAACGGTATCCAAAAATTATGTAACCCAAAACTACGAAAAATTCGATAATTTGAACGTGATTCACCTTAAAAGGAACTAGATTTGCCTATTTTTTATTTACTGTGGCCGGAGATGGTCACATACGAAGTCTAGAGTTTGTCACTTGATTTTATCTACCCGAATATAGCTCTAGGTTTATCTTGACATTGAACTGGTATGTTAAATTTGAAGTGTGTCAATATCTAATACATTATAATTTTTTTTTTATGTAAAATGTTTTTTTTTGTGAGGAGGACGACTTATGACCCCCACGACTCGTCCTTGAATTCCCACCTGATTACGGTGTTATCACGATATTTTTTCAGTGAAAGAATAAAGAGAAATTCTGCTAAAACGCTGGCCAAATCTACCTGGTATTTGTATGGACTGTAAAAATAGTTTATTTAAACCATTCCTTTCGACGCCTGTAATAGAACTTTAGGGAGGCTCAAAAAGGCTTTTTTTTTGTTTTGAATAATAAAAAAACGATTTTTATAGGAATACAGCAAAATAGCAACAATATCCATTTAAAGCTTAGAAAACGCTCATTAAAGATATTAATAAATGTTGTGATTGTTGCCTTTTCGTATATGCGTAAAATATTATATTATATAGGGGTCGGAGTTGCGCGAGTCGGTCCGCGTGGAGGCGGACCCGCAGCCGTCGCGGAAGACCAGCACCCCCTCGAGGCTTCGGTCGTTCTTCCGCTCCAGCAGACACGAAACTAATGAAGTTAGTATCCTATTCGTTCAAAATTGTAGTACCATGTTTTTTATAGTTTCTAGTTTTAGCGTTATGGCTACAATCTCACCTGATGTTAAGTGACTATGTAGCCCAAAATGTTGGACTCGTTAAACCTGTGGAGGACCTGGTCTTGAAGTGCTATTGCCGGGACACTACTGCAGGTATTTGGCAGCAAAATTTAAATTTGAGGGTAGTAGCTAGCCACGTGGGCATTAGAAAAAATCCTAGCACTATGTTTTATACACACAAGCTCATTATAAGGATTCGAACAAGCTATCTACTAGCTATCGTCGTTTCAAAAATGTAATAATGTAAAAGTTAACGTATAAAATACATTAACTTGGCACACTAGTAAACTCAAGTTTATAAATGTTATTTTAACTTATACTTAGAGATTCGATTAAATTTGGGCATAACCATTCCACAAAAATAAATGTAATTGAGTAATTTTATCTACAGTTTTTTTAACAGTTATACTATCGGGATCCTAAAATCGTATAATTAGTAAAACTATGACCGTTAGTTATGGTATTTAATAATTTTATCTTCGCCAACTGATATCACAGTGGTAGTGTGTACGACTTCGCGTCAAGGGACGTGAGTTCGAATCTAACCACCTAGAATGAGCGTGATCTTTCCGTGTGTTCCGGCAGCTGCACTTGAGAGGACTGGTCTCTTCACAGGTTTAACATGTTTACCAACTTGGGCCGTATTGTCACTTAAGATCAGGTGACGTTATGATCATAACGCTAAACCTTAACTATATATTATTGATTATGGATAATTTATGATTAAAAAGGAAACCATTTTTATGTGTACATTATTGTTATATTTACGAATATATTATTCTAATATTCCCTCATTTTTATTTCTAGGGAACCCCTCGCAGCAGGAAACTCAGTGGCTTTTTCAGGAAGTAATTAGTATTATTTAACTTGCAATTATTTATTGTATTTTAATAAAGTATGTTGGTATGATACAAAAACACACCTAATGTTTTATTTAAGAATTGCTTTGCCCGCGATTACGTTCTCTAAAGTATTATATAATCATTTTTTAACTATGTTCAATACAGCTTTGCTCCTATTTCTTACCGATTTCACATCACATCACATCGTTGTCACCTGTCGATCTATTTTCACGTATACAGTTTGAAATTCAACCCCGGCTTATAGAAGGTCATTTGCTACAAAATTGTAACTTTTACCCTCTACTCTGGAGGGTAAGCGTATCACCGTTTGCGTGTTTAATAGAAGGCAGTACTGCCTAAGTAGTTTGTGAGCTAAATCTATTAAAAAAACTCGTGTTTTATTCAAGGCATGCGTCCTCCAAACGCATACGGGTTTCTAAGCATTCGCCTTGATTAAGCGCCACAAATTTTTGTTTGATGCCCATACGCTCTAAAGTATTATGCGAACAAGCAAGAAAGAATGAAACACGTATAGCCTTAATTTTTGTATTTATATTTGTATATGCATCACCTGAATCCTTTTGCAAGATATCAGTAATTCTTTGCCACTGGGTATTAATATTTTGAACAGCGTTGTTAATTTTTTTATTATTGGTAGTTTCACTATTTTCCGTTCCTACTATTGGAAGAGTGCAAAAGCGTATGGCTTTTCATTTAATTACAAAATTTTTCTAGCTGTTTGTTGTTGTCTACCCTAACCTAACCCAGTAAGCACCTCTACACTACTACAGCAACCATCTACCTGACATATTCCGCCTAGTAGATGATGATCATCCACCGGTAGGTGCGTGTACTCATGACTTGAATAAATCAAGAGTTTGTGGGGAGACTCAGTTCACAAACCCGCGTCATTGATGGACGCAAGCCTTGAATAAAACATGAGTTTGTGGGGAGACTTAGCTTAAAAACGCGTGATTGAAAGACGCATGCTTTAAATAAAAGACAAGTTTGTGGGGAGACTTAGCTCACAAACCCGTGTGATTGAAAGACGCATCATATCTTGAATAAAACACGAGTTTGTGGAGAGAGAGTTAGCCTCACAAATCCACACGTATTTTTAGACAGTACTGCCTTCTATTGAACACGCAAACGGTAATACGCAGACGGGAACCCTTTGGTTTTATGGGATAAAAGGTATCCTATATGTATATAAATACCTAATAGTGCTTAGGAACGTGTCGAATCTTATCAAAATTTATTCAGTAGTTTCAGATTGATTGCGTTAAGAGAGAGAAAAACGAACTGAAATAGATTTAACTTCTATTTCGAAACAAAATAAACACTGATTACCCTTTGACAGTAATATTAAATTTACATATTAATTTCTATTACATGTAGACAAAAGCCTGTTAAGTAGTATACTACTTTAGCTTTAAATAGCTGACTTCAATTTCGAAATAAAGTAAAGACTAATAAAAAAAATGCACAGATTTGGTTCTATTATATTCAGAGAATTTGAAGCGATGATAATAGTGTGTACGGACGCCGCGTCAAGGGACATGAGTTAGAATCCACCTACAATGTGCTTGAGCCTTCGGTGAAAGAACACATCGTGAGGAAACCATAGCATGGTGGTATAGCTTTTTCTAATGCTCGCCTGGCTAGCTGCCACCCTCAAGTTGAAGATCTGCCGCCAAATACCAACAGGTGTGTTCCGGCAGCTGCACTTGAGAGGCAGTGTTTCCGCAGGTTTAGCGTGTCCACCAACTTGGGCCGTATCGTCACTTAATCAGGTAAGATTTTTACCATAACGCTAAACCCAAAACTAGAAAAAAAAGAGAAGCCTTTATTTCCCGCTTTAGTTTTATTCATCTTTTTTTCTCTTGCACATTCCCTATAACATTAAGGTTAGCAATTAAGGTTAATAATAATAAGTCAACTGTAAGTTTTCCTTATTTTTATTCCGTACAAGTACACGAAAACCGCTGTAGCACCAAACATTACATACAAAAACATGGTATAAAATTGTGCTCCTTTAAAAATCACATTCTAAGGAATTAAATTCACATCGTAACACAGTATATTTATTTACAACAT
This sequence comes from Actias luna, assembly GCA_039707435.1. Lineage (NCBI taxonomy): Eukaryota > Metazoa > Arthropoda > Insecta > Lepidoptera > Saturniidae > Actias > Actias luna. Next base: position 4,393,277 of record JAZHAC010000006.1, on the reverse strand, counting down.
CACTTCTACAATTATAATTTCAAATAAACTAAATTATTAAACGATAATCATAATTTCAATAATATAATTTAATTAATTTAAACAAAAATAAATAATCAGTTGTTGGGTGTACATAATAGAAATATTATTTACAAAAATATAAACTAATATATTTAATTGTGTAGCAATTTTTTTTTACATTACTGTATAAACTCTATACAGCGACACGTAACTGTGTATTGTATGACGTTATTTTGAATGGTCGTTAAATGGTGAAAATATATGTTTGTATATGTTATATGGATATACCATATACCTTGTTATATGGATAACAAGGTAAACCGACAAAAGTAGAGTGATTTTGACGTTTTAAAAAGTCTGGCGTTAAATCGAGTGGCGTTAAATACAGTTTGCACTGTATATTATAATTGATAATAATATATATCACAGTGTAAATAACAAACAGTAGGTCAACGCTTTACATGTCTAGATTGTAGCTGACTGGTCTTATTTGTTTTAAATAAAAACATTAAATTAAAATGGCGATTATGCATATTTAATAGTTTTCTTCCTCTTTATTACTATTTACGTTTTTAATAAGACGATTTATTTAATAAACACCAACTTTGTAATACCTTTTTATGCACGCATTCTATAACACCATTTTTACGAACTCATGTGATAGTAATATACTTTTGAAATTTATATGAAACCCGAGATAGTTTTACATAAGCTTTAAAAAAAAACATCCAAAATAATCAGTAAAACCAAAGATAAACACTGGCCGACGCGAGAAATATTTAAATTAAAAGAAGAAACGAAATGTTGAATGTGCACACATAAAACGAAGTCCTGATTCGTGGCATAGAGGAAGCATAGAGAGGCATAAGCGAGCGTCATGCCATTTACTGTCACGGCAATCTAATTAATTTAGTACCAAGCCGCACCAGTAAATGTTTCACACCAAGCTATCAGGTATAACGTATGTCTAGACCAGCAGTACTTTTTTTTCTATAGGTCCACAAACATGTGTTTATCATGGTGTCGTGGGCTGAAGCAAAAAATATTTAGACAATAATTTCCTTATGTTTTGTAGGTCCTTACGTTATTTGAAATAAAGTAATACCAGATGGGCCAACAACAAAAGCCTGGTGGGCCACTGGTTGGGTATAGCAGATCTAATATGCCGAGGCTGCTAAAGCGACGTCCCACTGCATAGTTTACACTGTGATAATATAATCTTAATTTCATAACAACATACGTAAATAAATCTAGAATCTAGTAATTGTGTTGCTTCATTGTACTGTATATCTTTCAGCGAATAAGTCTTTCACGCGCTTTATTACCTATTGTTGTGAATATAAGTCAACAAACACATTTAGTTTTACTTATATTTGTGCTAAATGTTATAGAAAAGAAGAAAATAATTGTACAGAAGTGATAATTCAATAGTGCTTTTTGTACTTACAAAAACACAGTGGCCTTACATCATAGCACGTTTTATTGTGTGTGGTATAGATAATTGCAACTGATACTTCATTAATGCACATAAACTGTATGGTCTTAAAGCATTTGCTTATATAATTGTAAAATAAATAGCTTCGAAACTTACATGTGACAGAAAAACACGTATTGTGATATATTAGGGACACTTAATACTTGTAACATCGAGATTTTATCGTGACATACCTATAAGTACCAGTGAAATGGCCACAAAAAGCCAATTGACTGTCATTTCGTATTCATTATCGGCTTAATAATCAGTCTACTTGAACAGCAAGTTGAATTGCTACTCGGTGCCCGTAGCAAAATTGTTTTTCAATAAATGCTAACGAAAAGAAAAAAAATGAAAGATGTAAGGCAATACAATATGTCTTAAACACTTGTACACTTGTTTTTTGTTCTTTTTATTGCTTGGAACGGCAATTTGGCTACGGGCATCAGTCTCAAATGGCAGTATCCTTAAAGTTACAACGATGTGTATATATGTTAATAAATTAAAGTATTTGCTTTATAACATTTATTACACTAACTATTCATGGTATTTAGTTAATATTGATGTAAAAAGTCGATTATTTTGTGATTACCAGAGTATTCTTGTATAAACATGAACCATTTTTAAATTCTTTGTTAATCGCAATAGAAATTAATACAACTACGTAAACTGTCGTAGATAACAGTTTCGCAATTATTAAAAAAAAAAAACAAAAAGAATATAATATTTATGCTAGATATTTTTCTTCTTTTTTGTATCACAGGATAGCGTTATAGGAAAAATAGATATTGGTCACACACAAGTAAAGCATAGAAATGGGTTCGGTTTTCAATTGCAATTGCTAATATACGAAAAGAAGCTTAGCAACATATCTGCAATAATCCAAAAACCTACTAGAAAAAATAAACTACGATTTTTACTTTATCAAAACTTATAATAACTTTTATTCAATAAACAATCATGAATTGTTTAATAAATATTGAATATAATCGATTCTGTACATAATTAGTGTTTAGAAATATGCACTGTTATCACTGATAAAGTAAGCGGCGCCGCGCTCTATAAATATCTATCTACACGTCTATAATTTATACATTAAATTTTTACATTACAATTAACTACCTATTTACATGTAAAGTACTGCTGTGATTCTGCTGTGATACCTTGCTACGGGATTTTATTCATTACCTTGACTAAAACTCTTACGTGATGTGACGTGTGTTTGCTCCTGAATCGAGTTCGGCTCCGCAGCACAGAGCGACCCGTCTCGACGGCGTCAGTTCGAACCTGCTGATCGTCGGACGGCAGCTAAAGGCATGCGGACGGGTTATGAGAACACCAGCGCGGCCACAGCGGAGCGGCGCGGACCCCGCGAGCCACGAGCCGCTGCCGGTGCGTGTCCAGCCGTAAGTACACGTCGACCACCGCGCCCTCGCTCCGGTCAGACCAGAGTCTCTCAGCTAGTGCGGCCGTGCGGGGCCACACGCGCGCGTCCAGCCCGCCCGGACCCAGCTGCTCGGTCCACTGACAGGCCGCGCCGCCCTCCACCATCCACGAGCTCGTACCGTCCCCGCCCGGCACCTGAGGCGGCGCTTCTTCCGTCCAGGGCCGATGCTCGTAGATCTGTTGCCACGACCGGTACGGACCGCAGTGCCCGTCGGAACTATCGCGCCACGATCCGAACCCGCAGTCCAAGTACCAGGCGTCCACGTGTGAAATCACCGAGCGAAAACCGGCATCCAGTACGGCGCGCGACTCCGGCCACCGGGATGCGCCCCACACTTGGATACCATAACGCTTCGGGTCGAGCCGCTCGAGGTATGGCGATCTCGTCAACCGGGAGGACCACAGCAGAGTGAGGTCGGGAGCGCGGCCCCCGTTGGCACGCTCGAGAGCGGCCATGGCACGCTTCGTAAACTCGAGCCACAGGTCCATCGGATCGGTGTCGTTAAAATGTTGAGACCAACACCGTTCGGAAACCTCGTCGCCGCCGAGATGGAATAGATCATCGACGCCCGTGAGTTGGATGATTTCCGTGTATATGCGTTCGAGCAGTTCGTAAACGTGAGGGTTTCGCGGGTTTAGCTGACCGCAAGGCGGTTCGCCACACCAGGTGCTCCAGGGCTCGGCTTCGACGCAGTATGCGAGGTGTCCGAGCCCGGAGGCGGGTCCCCAAGCCCAGGCGCGGCCGACGTGCGCGGGCGTGTCCACCTCTATGAGCACACGGATGCCGCGGAGTCGCGCGTGTCTGACGATGGCGCGAACGTCCTCCGGTGTGTAGACGGCGCCGGGACCGTACGCGCCATGGTCGGCAAGTTGTGGGGCACTGTTCAACCTCAGTGGGAACGACTGTGAATCGCTCACGTGCCAATGAAAAGTGTTTAGTTTGCAGGCGGCCATAGCGTCTATCGTCCGCATTATTTCACCGACGGCAAAGTAATTACGAGCCGTATCCAGTAGGAGACCACGGAATGAAAAACGTGGAGCGTCCGTCACGGTCGCCGCCTCTAACATGAGGAGCGAGCCCGCGTAAGGATCGAGCCACACGATTTGCGATAGTGTTTCGAATGCGTGTCGAGCGCCACAGAAGGAATGAGCCGAGATTTCAGCAACGAGCGCAGTGCCGATGGGGCGGAGGGAGAGTTTGTAGCTTTCGTCGGTGTCTAAACGAAGTCGCGGATCGGCGGTGCCGTTGACAGTGACTCGAACTAACACGTCGCGCGGACTGCCTATGTCTGAGCGACGCGCATCTGGACTGGTGCTACGCTCTAGAGAGCGCATATCGTTCTGCATGAGGAGGAAGGCGTCGTTGAGATGGTCGGTGACGTCTCGTGAGGGTGAGGCGAGTACTTGCAGCTTGAAGCGGTCGGCGCGCACTGGCACCGCGGCGGTGGCGAGGCTGACGGGTCCGGTGGGTTGAGGCCACAGCTGTGTCGAGGCGCACAGCATGTTGCATGTCTGCAAGGACTGCAGTGTGGTTGTCTCTGCCGCCAGGAAACGTTCACACCTATCGTTTCGACAAACCCACGACCACTGCGGTTCCATGCCACTGGAAACGAAAACAAATGTTTATTTGAATTTCATACCGAATAAATTTAATTAATTTAATTTATAAGTATGTGACATTTATACCAGCGTTCCTGTGATTACCCTTACAATTTATATTAATTCTAAATAATATATGCACTATTTTTTACAGTTAAGGTTAAGCGTTATGGCTACAATCTCAATTAAGTGACGATGTGTTCACAGATGGTAGACACGCTAAGCCTAGTGGAGGGACTGGATATTAAGTGCATCTGGCGAAACACACCTATAAGTATTTGGCGACATATTTTCAACTTGATGGTGGTATATAGCCAGGCAGGCATCAGAAAAGCCCTACCACCATGCTAACAAAACAATGAATCATTTTAAATTATTTGCGACTGCATTAAAAGTCAGACAGATTGTAGTTGCTCACCTGACAAAAATGCTAATTAGTATATAATAATAGCATTAATCTGTCCAAAATGAATGAACATTTCTACACCATAGGCATAATTTCGATACCAAAAGTTTAAAAATTATTCTTTCTTTACAACGTAGTTTCTAAAAATATTTCATTTTATTAAAATAATTAAGCGCATTGTCAATGGATGGATGAATGGATACTGGATATTAAGAAAGTTAAATATAAAGTGAATAATTACGTGAACCAAAGCGATGCCCACAAATAATGTCCTTTTACACGCTTTATATTAGCTTCACTTGTATGTTGTTTGTTTTTTTTTTGTTGTATATTAGTAATCGACTCCTTTGGACTTGGTCCACTTCAAACGGTCAGATTTCATTTAAATTTCGTAGACTTATCGAGGACAGATGACAATACACTAATTAGATAAGATTATACCATTATTTAGTTTGCGGAATACGATTTGTTAGTTAACATAACTTTCATTTTTAGTCGATAAGGTAGGAATTGATGTTAATTATAACTTCCAATCATTATCTTTAACTGATATATCTAATATTAACAAATTGTCGAATACCAAAGAAAATTTTAATTTAACAAAATAAGCAAAAATTTAAATTTATAATTGTGGAGGAAAGAGCCTTCTTTGCTATTATAATGAATGATGATTGAACTACAAGTTAATTTTGCTCTAATAAAAATAAAGTTTAAAAGAAAACACGCTTTTATAAAAACACCAAATTAATAATTAAAAAATAATTATTTGTTAAAAAAAACGCTTACTTTTATTGTTAATTTATAATTAAAAAAAAATATACACTATTCTTTTTGTTTGACAGAATCAATATAAATATTAACGTGAGCGAAGCCGCGGGTAAAATGCAGTTATTAAATATTTTTTTATTCCACGTAAACGAAGTCATGGACTAAGCTATTCTGGTTTAAATAAGTTTAACGTACGCGTATAAGCTATGTAGTGGCCGGTGCGCGCTGTCATAACTCTGCTGACGCCAGTAGAGCAGAGCCGCGGCGGTGCAGGCGACAGCCGCCAGCAGCACCATCGCTCGGCGGAGCCGCCCCACGGGAGCAAAGTGTGCAGACGCGGCGCGCCCCAGCGTTTCGCCCCATATCTTCATCGCTGACACTTATCGACACAGCTAAAACAAAAAAGCAAAGTTTGGAAAATAAAAAGGGCATTTCATTTTTTAAAAAGCCTAACTACTATTAACTTATTTTATTCATTATTTTATTAATGATCTATATTTCTATTGCTTGCCACAAAAAGTCCGTAGGTAGTTTTAACTATAGAGTCTCTATCACGTTGAACCGCTAACCTCTTTATCATGATATAACAGTCGACTCTGCTGTTTGATTTTATTTTTACCTTTTCCTTAAACATTATCTTTTCCTTAAAAATAAAAAAATACAATAACAAGAACTTGTAAATGTACAATGTAATAAATTAAAAAATGAGGCGTGCAAAAAACCACTTTATTATTAAACTGCGCGTAGTAAGCTATTGATATGAAGTAGGTAACTGGTTAATGTTATTCTAAAGATAATTAACGAAACTTGATCTTGATATGTCAATTATTTCGAAAGTTATAGTGACCACTTTATATAAAAAAATATAGACATCCCCGTAGAAAAATGTAAGCTTTTTTTTCAAGGTATCTAAATAAAATTGTTTTATACAAAATATGAAACAATAATTTAGATACATATAAGGAAAATACAGTTCCTGTAACGTTCAGTGACTTTAAAACTACTGAATTTTTGGGAAAACAAGTTTTAAGTACGTGTAAAATTTAACATGTAGCTCGGAGTTGCTTGATTTTTCAAATGATTGTTCTGCAGGTCCCTCGCGTATGTTTTATGGAAGATACCACATTTCGTCGCTTGTTACAATTCCTAGTATCGAATAATATTATTATATGACATATAATTTATTAATTTTACACATCTGGCCTCTTCTCTACCTCCGTTGTGATTCCGGCTCCGACTTCGACTCCGATAAAGCAGATTATAAACTTCTTATTCTGACTCCGGCTCCGGTATACCCACCTCCGTAACATCCTATTATGTACTATTGATTCGAGTCCCAAACAGTACAACTATTTGTGTGATTCTCAAATGTTTGTTTAGATTTTGGTTGTTACTGTTCGTTAAGTGTATGTTTGCAAAGTCCCTTACCATACATGGCTAGATCGTAAGGGCAGGCATTAAAACAATTTTAAAGAAATGCGATGCATCTGAATTGTTAATACTGTTTACAGTAAATCCTTTAAATGCAGCTCTTTGAACTGATCCCTTCCTCTCCATTTCGCAACAGAACACCTATAACACCTAGAACCAAAAAGTTTGCTGACTCTTACTTTTGTCGCACCGTGAAGTTGTGAAACCATCTTTCTATCAGCGTGGTTCCTCCTTCCTATGATATTGGGTCCTTCAAAAGAGACGTGAAGACCTACCTAAGCAGGCCAGCATGACACCAGTGACTGGCAGTGAATTCTGTTCATTGTCAGTCACCCCTGATTTGGATTGCATTGTACTTAACATCAATTCCAGAGCAGTCACTTTGCGCCACAACATAAAAAAAATTGAAGGCAATACGACTGAAGAAATTTAAAGTAACGGAGACAAGAACAAGTGAAACGACAATGGAGAATACGCCTTCGCAAAGCATCGGCATTCGTTTCGCGAGACATCTACGTGTCTATTTGTAAAGTGAGTCGAGTTAAAAGCCGCTCCAGACGTTCGGGCTTTTAGGTCACTTCACTCAACTACGTCTCCTATACAGGTGTTTCGCTTTACACTCTTACACAGTGGGCCAATTTACTGAGTACATCTCTGCCTAAACATCGTTCGTTATTGCATTCACCAAGAATTTTTACGCTTCGAATAACTACCAAATAACTGAAATAATTTAATGATTCAAATCAATTATTTTAAAATGTCCCAAATATTATATCTACCTATCTCTGTAATGTCTATTTTCTTTTTCTGTGTATTATATTATATATTGCCACCGGATAACTGATTTTAAAAATGAAATGTTTCCAAGGCCGCCTAAGTTGTATACTTATAACTTAAATTTTTGTTTAATTTTGTGTATTGGCATGGTGTGCAATTAAATATTTTTTATAATTATTATTTGTGCAAATTCTTTGTACAAAGCTAATTTTGATATCGAATTGCTTATTATGCCTATGTCCATAAACAAGCTGATGACCTCGAATTTATGTGTGTTTTCTCATCATCATGTGTGATATTCTTCCTTTGTGCCTAAATTGTAAAGAAATATCCGTATCGAATTATATGTCGTTTTTGGAGTTGTAGCGATGAGTAAGTGGAAACTTATAAATTGATGTTGTATTCCATTAAACAAATCACACAGAACACATTTTTCACACACTAAACTTTTTTATTTATTTATACATACATAACTAATACATTTATTATCAAAATTTAAATGTGTATTCGTGGTTTTTTTTCCAGTAATTAGATTAACAAATAATAAGACGAAAATAACATTGTTGAATGTGTGATATTATAAATGTATATTTTGTATCTGGACAAATTTACTCGTGATACCTAAGTGTTATCTATATAAATTGTAAATTAAGGTTGCGATTCGTTTGATAGCCATACCACAGGTGTTAGTTATCGATTATTACAGATAAAATAGTTTATATCGATAACCGGTTGTAATATACATACCGGTCAACTATTAGAATATAATTTAATATTATGAACAAAAATTACAAACAATTACAGATGATTTGAATATATTTAATTTGCTAACAAAAAATTTTGAAGCGATTACATATCAGTGGTAGTTTGTACGGACTCTGCGTCAAGGGATATGAGTTCGAAATGTTTAAATCCACTTACAATGAGCTTGTGCTTTCGGTGAAGAAAACATCGAGGGGAAACCATAGGATGGTGGTAGTGCTTTTTTTAATGCCCGCCTGGCTAGCAACCACCCTCAAGTTGAAAATCTGCCACCAAGTACCTATAGGTGTGTTTCGGCAGTTGTACATGAGAGCCAGTTCCTCCACAGGTTTAGCGTGTCTACCAACTTGAACCGTATCGTTACTTAGAATCAGGTGAAATTATGGCCATAACGCTAAATCTTAACTATAAAAAAAGAATTTAATTATTAAATATTAATATTTCATAATTAAATTCTTTTTATTAATATAATATTAATATTATATAATATATAAAATTAATAATTATTTAATGTAATATAATATTAATAAGATTATTATAATTAATAAATATTAATAAGAAGACGCCAAAGCTACGGCAAAATTGATTTTAAGAATGATCCATCGCTGTACGATCTTATCAAACATGATAAATCTACTTTTAACCAGTGGATTGTACTAAAAATGTTTCACGACTCCGGTTATACAAGACAAATCTGTTTATTACAAAATCTTATTAATTTCCGACTCGACAATTGTGAGTCTAATCGTCGAAACAGGACAACAATTTCAAGGAATTGTGCTTTTTTCTTGAACAAAAAGTGCGCTGAAGATTTGGTATATTGATAGTGGTGTGATATGACGTCGAAAATAAATCTTATAATGTATTCGTCACGTCAGTTGCAAACGACAGAAGCTGTTATTGCGAACAAAACGAGTGTTCCAGTGCTATTTTCTGGTGATATGAACATCGTCAGTTGTAAATAATGCACAGTATGATATCACAGCTTCGAATGTATTGTGCATACTAAGCTTGACGGCGAACTAACTATCAGTTAGTATGAGCATATCCCTTAACAGAAATAAAATAATATAAGGAGGTTGTGCTCAATAGCTATACTTATTAAAATGTAAGAATTTATAATAAATGTTTTCCTCGAACCCTCTCTATGAAAGTTTCACACAATTAACTGTTGCAGGATATGCTTAAATTTATGAAGTTATTGTAAAGGAAATAATAAAAAATATATATCCTCTTCGAAACATTGTTGCATGTAACCAATGCATTGTTAAGAAAGCTTCTAGTGACCCGTTTTAATACTTCGACATAACCTAGACGCAACACTATACGACGGTGCATCGACTAACCTCGACTCAAATACCCGCCTGTGAAAACTTTCATCAAAACTTTCTTCTTAATTATAAGCACAATATACTATTTGAAGTGATGATAGCTCAGTTGGTAGCGAGTAAGAACTTTGCGCCAGTGGACGTGTGTTCAAAGCCCTGTAACGAACTTGACCTTTCTGTGATACACCTAGAGCTCTCCCAGAAATCACTCCGTCTATTAGTGAAAACCGTATGAAAATCTGTTCGGTAGTGTTTGAGATTATCTTATTTAGATAGACAAAGGTGGAGGGTGGACTTTGTTTTATGATTAAGTTACGAAGGGTTGTAAATCTCATTTTTGTTCTAGGTAATATTTCTAACATTTCTGGTTGGTACACTACTGAATCATAAATAATTTTCTTCAGATCTTTTATGTAATAACTGAGTTAGATCCAGCTGAAAACGAGTGCTATAGCAGTTTGCCATAGCATATGCTGAGCTTAGGTCCTTTTCCAGGTTGTATGAGGTTTTCTTTTGTAAGACTGTATTTGTACAATGTAAATTGTAATTACTATCGCTATACATCTGTTTATTTACACTGTGAAAAGATTGAAATAAGTATTATTTATTTCTGATTATGTTCGTTTAAAATGAAGTAACTGAAAATACTCGAAACCTATAAGTTATCAACGATATAGGTATACACTCGAGACCAGACGAAATATTCTAAGAGTTTAAAAATAGAGTGTCTGGCGATCGGGACTATTTCTACTTTGTATATTTATTGAAACATCTTCAATCTAATGCATTTAGAAGTAGTGCCTTTGACATTGTACGTGGTTAAGGCTAACCTTTATTTTATAAATAACAGTGCTGACCAAACCGAAAATTTTATAGTAACATAGTAAAAAAGTTTGGAAAATCCAAAAGTGCACGCCTCATACCATTCATTTAATTTTTAATGAAATAAACCAGCCGTACCGGTGACTTATTAAACATTATTTATTAATCCTTTTATTAATTATTCTATATTTTTAAGCAAGCATGATTTTTTGCTTGCCACAAAACCTCCGTAGATAGTTTGACCTGAGAGCCTCTAACATGTTGAAGGGTTTACCCCAGTATTATGAAATAACGTTCGACTTGGCTGTATGGTTTCGGTAACTTTGTCTTTGTCTAAAAAAGAAAAAAATAATAATATCAAAAACTTGTAAAATAATAAAATAAAAAATGAGGCGTGCAAAAACCATTTTTTATTAAGGTACAGGTACTGGGCTATTGACATTAAAAAGGTAACTGGTTAATGTTATTTTAAAGAGAAATAAATGAATTGTTTAAATTTTAAGTCATTTTTGGTAGTCGACAGTGTTTTAGTCGACTACACATCTATTTGAGCATATGTATACTATCTATATGGGATACGGTTAAGGTTATGGTATTTCATAATACTTATAACATCCCTATATAACTATCACACATAAATAATTAAAGATATGCACACATATATAACTTACTCAGCTTCAAGTGAAAATTACCTAATATAATATGATCTGGTGATTAGTTGCTATTCACATCTCAAACTCACATCTGTATATATATTTTTTATGGAATAGGGGGCAAACGAGTAAGCGGATCATCTCGCGGTAAGTGATCACCTCCGCCCATAGACACCCACAACACCAGAGTAATTGCAGGTGCGTTGCCGCCCTTAAAGGTATGTGTAAGCTCTCTTCTTGAAGATTCCCAAGTTGTATCAGTCCGGAAAAACGTCAGACGTAAGTTGGTTCTATAAGGTAGTAGTATGTGGGAAAATAAATTCCGAGTGAAACGCACCGTTATAGATCGCCATTCATCCAGATGCTGAAGACGAAATTTAAGTGTATTTAGGCTATGTATATTATTATTTCTTAATTAGTTTTGTGTAACTTGTGAGTGTAATAATCTTTTTTCTTATTTTTTTTTTCAACACTCTTAACACAAGTTATTTAAGTATATCTATCTATAGCGTGATTCTATCTAAGATCTAAGTATAATTTTACATAATAAAAGTTTTATAAAATATAAGTTGCTTTGCAATAGACGTAAGTGCTTCCTATTTTACAAATATTCCTATATTTATAGTCAAGTTGATACCGAGTTCGTAGGGTTAGGAATATTACTAAACTTTGAAACGAGATGTACGGACTAACTTAAACCTTATCAACATTAAGCTAGAGTTGTATATGCCTAATTTAAAGTTTTATTTAATTTTCTTGTAATACAGAAATAATATATGTATATGAAATGATGATACTTTGAAGAGTCGTAGTGAATTTAATTCCGTCTGCTCTGTGGGACTCTCCGTTTAATATATTCATATTCATTCAAGTCGAACCTGCATATGACTTGAAACTATTTAGGATACATGCTAACTTATATGTGCTTGCAGAGTTTTAGGCTATGTGAATTTACACATATTGGCAACACAGTGCCTCCAGTTATGTAAAATGTTATTATTTTTACATTATAATTAGTCGATCAATTGTTTTATATTACTTTACACCTTAGACCAACAGCAGTAGATAGATTAGTGAAAAAAATCTACAATAAAAAAAAATGTTTTTTAAATTTAGTGCATTATTACTAGAGACCCTATATGATAGTAAAATCTATCGATATAGGTAAATAAAGAACTATAGAGAAACTATTCTTACTAATATTATAAATGTGAAAGTGCGTTTGTTTGTTTGTTATGCTTTCACACCTAAACCGATAAATCCATTATGTAGAATTTTGATACATAGACAGATGGGATCTTTGAGACGGTAATAGGCTAATTTTTCTCGAAAAAAACTATTTAGAAGTGGGGTAAAAAGAGGGTTTTGATTGACAAAATCAATATTGACAAACGTGAGCGAAGCCGCGGGTAAACGTTAGTAATATATAAACGACAAAGAAAATAGCGTAGTGAGTGTAAAAGTAAAAACTGTAAAATATTGTTATTATACATTAATACAATATGAATATTATGTATTTAATAAAAATTTCCACGAACAACATTTTCTTTCAAACGCGGCATCAAAAGGCACGGCACATAGGGTTTTTGTCGGGCTTCACAATGGAGGTATAAGGGTATAAAGTATGCAGTCAGTGGGCGCTAGTTACTACCAAGTGACGGGGTGAATGCAATATTTATTACCCTAATGTAGGTCGATGTGACGTACAGGGATTTCTGTTTCGTCCTGCTGATATTCGGCATTTTATAAAGACAAAGCGATTAAAGCTTCTTACATTGAAATAGGAACGAATGTTGTTTGCAGAACTAAATCTCGTTATAAACATACGTCGGATAGTGTAACTGGACCAAAGGATTTATAAAGTGCAGGCGTAGGAAAGCTTGCGATTTTTTTATATAGTTAAGGTTTAGCGTTGTGTCCATAATCTCACCTAATCTTAAGTAACGATACAACCCAAGTTGGTAGGCAAGCTAAGCCTGTGGAGGAACTGGCTCTCAAGTGCAGGAGCCAGAACAAACCTATTGATATTTGGCGGCAGATTTTCAACTTGAGGGTGGTTGCTAGCCAGGAGGGCAATAGAAACAGCCCTACCATCATGCATTTACTAAAATTACTACCATCTTCTTAACAGTGTTGCACGCGTTTTGTATCTGTTCTAAAAGCGTTTCCCATTTATCTGAAGATATAAAAGATGGTCGCATGTGGTGATATGATGATTAATTCAATCTCGTCATCTAAGAAATTGTGTAAGAAATCGTGTTTGTTTACCATTACAATAATTAAAATTTTACTCTAAGTAACTTCTGTGATTACTGTTTTGTTTTAATATTAATTACGACAATACGTTTAACGAAAAGTAGAGTCATGACAAAGTTTAAAAAGAAAAAACCAGAAGCAATAAGTCTCGCTTTGAAAAGTGAGTTTAATTCGAAAGTCTCGAAAGTTGCAACATAGTCGTTTGCTAATTTATTTGACTTGAAAATACCAAGACGTTATGAACGATATGGAGGTGCAGTTGCTCTTTATGATTATTTTATGCATCGCGAAGAGTACGCTGCTGGTTGTATTCCCAAGGGAACCTACACCTGTCGCTTGTCAATAATTCGTTACGTTGGAGACTTTTGAACGCGAAATAGCGTTTTAAAAAGCAATTGCCTTCTTAGTTTTCCAATTCGACGATATGCACTTTAGGGCCAATCCCTCCACTATGCTTAGCGTGTACACCATCTTGGGCCACATCGTCACATTACAGCAGGTGAGATTGTGGCCATAACGTTAAGGCTATAAACTATTAACAAAACAGTAGTGCTGGATATATTTTGTACGGTACAAAAACATTTGCCCTACTAGCATTACCAAAGCATAAAACAGAGATAAAATTGTATACACTAAATGAGTTACAATTTATTATAAAGATTCTTGTATATTATTGTAAATAATATTAAATTAGTCGGTAAAGAGTAGAAAATTATGTTATATTTGGACGCGTTAATGTTCTTCACTTAAGAATCATTCATATTAAAACTTTATAAACCTGTGTAACAAGACCGAAACGTCGAGCAATTAATAAAAAGTGAGTCGCGTTTTAGATTCGCGTTTAATATCTATATTATAATCATTACTATTTCCATATTTAATAAAACAAATTTAATCGTAAACATATAAAGCACAAAATTGTGATATATTCGTTATATAAAGATAAATATTTTTTAATTATTAATAGTATAATTAAATAAAATAAATGATATAGCAAAAACATAACGTATATTTATTATGGTAAAATTCTACAAATTTACGAAGTAATAATTAATCTAACATTCTAAGACTTCATATCCAGCTATTATTTTTATATACAAAGTTTTAAAACAGCCTGTATGTACTCTTTCCGCATTGAACAACCAATCGGGCAGCAAGTCGTGGCCTGATCGAACATAGCTTCTATATAAGTCCTTTTATCGATCACATAATCACCATTGGAGCTATTTTTAAACATGTAATTTTTAAATGAAAATTGATGGCAACTGTGTTGACGGTTTAATATAATAACAATTTTGAATTCATTGTAGTAGGGCTTTTTCTAATACTTGCCTGGCTGGCTACCACCCTCAAGTTGAAAACCTGCCGATAAATACCTATAGGTGTGGTCCAGCAGTTGCACTTGAGAACCAGACCTTCCACTAGATTTAGCGTGTCTACGGTCTTAGTGATGTTGTGGCCTTAACGTATACCCTATAAACCATGATCAAACGACCAAAAGGTGCTAACAAATATTTTTATAATCTCAATTCAACTGAATATTAAATTATGATATGGTCTAAAACAGTAACACGCTGACCCTCATGAGGAGATTGATTCCGAAATGCAGCTATTAAAATACATTTTCAAGTTAATATGTGACAGATTTCCAACATGATAGTAATAGGAAGCATTACGAAAATGTGTCCATCATCATACGGTTTTATCACGGCATTTTTGATTCACCTAAAGTACAAGTTTATATATATTCCAATCTACATTAGTTGACGCGGTGTCAGAATACCTTACTATTTATTTATCAGTAACAATTCCCTTGTTTGCTTGCCAAAAACTATGTTTACGTGAACTAGTATTATTGAAATCATTCCTTATTAGACTGGCTTAAAGGTGATTTTTCAAAAATGCGGTAAACTATTTCTTTCCAAAAGCCTATATAGCTTTTCATTGATACAGATTTCCCTTATAAATATTATGTCCGTGATCCTAATATACCATTTTTTGTTAACGTGGTGATAAAACACAACCTACATCCTCTCGAAATATATGTGGGCTACGAATGCGACTTTTAGGAATTACCGACTGAGATGTATCCGATAAAGCCGCTAATGATGACTGCATTTTATTACTTCTAATTGCCAAAAAACAAGCATTGCTTTCGCACAGCTTCGAGTTTACGATGGTATGGCTTAAGATTTACGATATACTCGCGTAAACACACTACCCGAGCTCCGGCGAAGCTGAGAGGTACGTGTGGAAGACTCATCGAGTGACAAGCACCATTAATACCCATTAAGAGAAGATTACGAGGACACTACTCATATTGCCAGAGTCCAGAGACAGCTTCCACAATTCTTTTGGTCTCCAGCGGGAACGAGCTATAACTTATTACAAGGTCCAATCTATGTCTATACTAAAATTCATCGAACTTAGTTTAACGATTTCTGCATAAAAACGTAACGAAATTACTTTCGTGTTTGTAATATTAGTTTCGATTACTATTAACTTAAGTTCGCTCCAGTTTCCGTAAAGGGTGCTGAGTGTAAACGTCATTGGACATCATATTTGTAACAAATAAATCTCATAACGAGTCATCAAGTTCATTAACGCTAACCTAGTACACAAAACAAAATAGAGTAAATACAGGGGTATTTTTACTTGTGTTAATAGGATGAGTAAATTATTTCAAGTCGTTTGTATGAATATACTATCACCGTTGACAAGTTACCTGTATAAGATTTGTAGATATAATTTTGGTTTTGTACACTTCGCCTAATTGTTTAAGTGATCTGTTATATCCCTGAACTGTACTGACTATTAATGAATAAGTACCTAATCAACACATTTCATTCTAGACAGTCTAGATTCGGAGTTATGTTCTAGTGCTTAGTATAAATCTTTTATAAAAAAGTGTTCTCGTGATAACAGATCGCTCCGCTATTGACACTGTGTTGCGAGTCTTGTGGGCTCGAATCCTATACAGAACCTATGTTATGATTAATAATTATCTGTGTTTTCTGTTACTTTGTCTCTATTAATTGGGTTTGTAAAATCTCCCGAAGCACAAAGCTTGTATACTAGTAAGAGTGTTGTTTAAAAATAAGAACTGAAAATATAATTAATTAAAGAATAACATGTTTTTCTTGACTTCGTTACATTCAGTGTGGATGAACTACAATTTTATACCGTTGTATTCCAAGCTTGATGATAAAATATTATTATTTATACTGTTTTATTTATTAATAAAATAAATATCAAATATGTTAAAATAATAATTACATCGAATGAACGTTGTTTTCTTGGCAAATGTGACTGGTAAAATTCTACCAGAAATATAAATTATATTTAGCTACTTTATAAGAACTTTATTAAACATTAATCAAATTGTAAATATAACAATTAAACTTTATAGTATTAATTATAAAGTCATAATTTTGTCACTTCTTTAGCGTTTGACTACACCCTCTCTCACTCGATGTTAAGTGAGCTTGTGGCCCAAAATGGTGGAGAAACCAAGCCTAGTGGAAGGACTGGCTTTGAACAGCAAATCTTGAAACACATACACAAATTTTGGTGCTCGATTTTCAATTCGAGGGCTGCAGCTCATAGAAAATACCCTTCCACCATACAATGGTTTTATTACGATGTTTTCCTTCACCGAAAGCTTAGTTTGATTGCAAAGATTCTGACTCACTTCGGCCACTCTGCTTCAAACTTGAAACTATCATCAGGTTAGCAGTTTAGTCTTTTTCCTCTTATATTTGACACAGTACAAAGATGTTTGTCCTGTGCTTTATAACATCCTTTTCAAACTTACTTCCTTTAAATAGTAATACTATTTATGACTTTATTAATACTGATCGATGCATCACGAACTGCTCCGTAATTTTAGCAAATAGAACACTTGAAATCGTGTTGTTGGTCCGTGTCATTGACATTGAAATACAACGCTATGGTGATAACGGGAATTTACTGTATAATATTACATCGGATGATGCTACTGTATTTTGTTATTAAGATTATTTTTTATTTATTCATATTTTTCAATGCACTGATAATAAGTTAATAGATAAGGGTTGCGACACTCGCGTTGCTTTTCAAAGCATTTATCTTCATACGGTTATATCAATTTTGAAACCAAACTCTATTCTTACTAACCCTAGACATAGTAAACCCATATTGATAAAGCGATAATAGCTCTGTCTGTAGTGTGCACAGATGCCACATCAATCGACGTGAGTTCGAATCGCTGCAAGCAGCCCGGGCTTACGGTGAAAGTATACATAGTGATAAAACCATAGCTACCATCTTCAACTTGGAAATTTGGCGCCGATTACTTATAGATATGTTTCGCAATTGCACTTGAGAGACAGTTCTTCCACTAGGCTTAGCGTGTCCACCATCATCGGCTGTTTCGCCACTTAATATCAGGTGAGATTGTGGTCATAAATCTATAAGATATAAAAAAGCAAATATATAAAAAATACACCTGTTATGTATATAAGCCGACGATAATGTTCCTAATATGTAGTGATAAACATTTAAAACTTTCGCTTCATTATATGTAGTAGAGTTGAGTAATACTTGATTTATGTGGATACATTACAAAACAGGCCTTTGTGTTTCCCACAATTTTGTCTTATGAAACATTATACCAATGTGTTGGTACGATAGTAGGTTATTTCCGCCTTCTTCATTTTTATCCCCGAACTAGAAATAACCTGTTAACCAGTAGTCAGGGAATTTAGTACCAATGGATTACCTTCGTAGCTCATGTTGTAATGGTTATTCGCGTAAACTAAAAGAAAAGCGCCCTTAAATGTGTAAGCCATTATCGCCAAATTAATGAGCGGCCGGCATACAAATGACTACGAGCAAAATGTTCTTGTATTAGTCTCCTTTGATATAATTTATGTAAATTAGCAGGTACCGGAATCAGAATTGTTTGACATAACAATATTAACGCGAGCAAAGCCGTGGGTAAAAACTAGTAAACTATAATGCCTTTACGTTGCCTTATTACTATTAAAAAAAATACATTTATATATTCTAAATATAAGGAGATCATTAGCCAAAAGCCTAGTCGAGACAAATCAGTCGAACGTTTCAGGTAGTAGTTACATTTAAAGGTACTAAATTAACTCTCGGTGGTTGTGACGCCACGAGCCGCTTCTCGGTGCAACGCTCGTAATATGTCGGGAAATAAGCCCTTTAGATAAACCGGCCCTCCAATTACGCGATTTCGCAAGAGCAAAGGGATTACGAACGAAATTTAAATTTGTCGTTTCGTTGGCCGTTTTCTTCTATACCTTTGCTTCTCTGGAATACCTAAAAAGGCAGTCGACGTTATGTTGTGCAACTTTCTCATTATGAGCTGCAATTTGGATTTAACCGTTATAAAATTTTATTGTTGGAAATAAATATTCTGATAACTGTGTAAATTAATAATGTGCGAAGAATTTCAAGTCTACGAATATGTTCGGTGACATTTCTGTCTACCACTTGTCCAAATAAAACAGTCTAAATAAAGACCCGCATGTTTTTGGTGTTTAAAACTCTACTTTTTTTTATCCTAGTTCGGTAAAATGACTGTACTTCATCTGATGGTAAGTTTCAGTACAGTCCAGTATCACTAGCGACTGCCGTAGGGCCAAATGTCGTTCGTCAGTTGCAACTGTCTTGCCGGTCCACAAAATACTGTACAGACTTTCGCAATGTTAACGCAATTACCCGTACTCAGATCAAAACGAGAGGGGCGTGTCGAAAGACTCATCGGGTGATATGCGCCCGATACTACTCAATAAAACACACCACGGCAACACTTATGGACGGCGCAGTGATGGTAGCTCAGTTGACAGTGTGTACGAACGCCACAACAAAGGACTTGAGTTTGAATCCCTAAGATGAGCTTTAACCTTCGGTGAAGGAAAACATCGTAATGAAATCATAGCACGGTGGTATGGCTTTTTCTAATGCCCGCTTGGCTAGCTACTACCCTCAAGTTGAAAATCTGCCGCTAAATACCTCAAAACGTGTTTCGGCATTTGCACTTGAAAGCCAGTCTCTCCACTAGGCTTAAGATGAGATAGTGGCCATAACACTTTTAAAATAGCAAGTATTCTATATTGAACTTACTGTAGCAGACATCGTTCTACGGTATTTTAGCTATATGTATGGTTTCCTTGCCTGGTTATATGTTGTAAAAAAGGTTGTGTGCAACGCATCATTACATAATAGGTATAGGAGTGGGCGCGGATATCTGTAAGCTCTAATGAGCAAACAGCGGTTTCGCGTTTCAATTAAGATAAAACTGACCCCGTGTAATCAGCTTCGAGTGCGTACTCACGGATTACCGTAATATCAACAACACTGAAAAAATAATTACTTTTTTCATTATAATCTGTTATTTCAGTATCAGTGTTTAAAGAAAGCCGATAAGATCAACAAGGATAAAGAGTAGTGTTCTTTCCGCGTAGTCCTTTAAAAAAAAATTGACAGTATAGATACTTTTTTTACACTATTTTATTATAGTCTACGTCAATGTACCTAATAAATTCGAACATTTAGAAAATTAGTCAACATTTTGCTGACGTTTTCCTAGGATTACGTGGTATCGATATGAACCAAATTAAACCTGATTAAAAGCGTTTAGTCTAGTAAAACAAATACTGGTACATATGGTGTTCCAGGGTTCTCGAAAGTGTTACGAAAGTATGAACAATGGTAGATTTACATTTTTGCCGCCCGTAGGCGATTCAAATTTTGCCGTCTATAGGTATAGGTAGGTACCACATAGGACTATGTAAATTGTATAGAAAAATAATTGATATAAGACTTACATTGTAAATGGTGAAATATATTATCAGGCAACATTGTATATATATGATGAGTAAGGCATTTTCTTAAGTCAACCTGGTTATTTTCTTGTTTTTAATTAAAAGTCAACCACTAATCACATAAATTAATTTTTACACTTACCTTGTGAGTTAATCACTTGGTCTTAGCGTATTTGCATTCTAGGCCATATATAGTAATAGAGTCAGATCTATATGATCGAAAAATATGTATATTGAGTACAAAAAAACAAATTGATATTGGTTATGAACATTGTAATAAAACAGTAGCTAAAGTTAGACCAGAAATTACATTACATCTAATCAGTTTTAAAGGGTACATTCTACGATACACATGAGTAATAAGGTATAAAATGGCATGGTATATGACAGTTAAATAAGTTCCACGTACCTCGCAACGGTGTTACGGCGCGGTGGAGCCCGAGAAAGTGACGCGAAATAGCAAAGGTTGGACCGATATTTGGCAAAGGTTGCTCCGTTTGGATCAAATATTTGGAAACCGTTACCATTGGTAGTGTTCTATAACATTATAAAAATAATAAAAAATAAAACAAAAAAAATATTATACTTAAACGTATTTCAAGATAATTTCAATATAAAATGTTTTTTTTTAAAGTGAATATTTCTAAGTTACGTGCTTCAACAACTTGTTCCCCGGTAAAAAATTCTGGAAAAAATCTGTAATAATTGTAAAGCTTGAAAAATAATTATTATTAGTGAAAAAATAGGCTGAAATATTTATTAAATATATGGATCGTAGAATAAGTGGAAGTAAAAATATTTATTTTTAAAGTTTTTATAAGTTTATCAATTGACGGCTCTTAAGTGTAGCTACCTAATTGTACTTACAGGTGTTATTTGAAAGATTTTTCAACTTGAGTATAGTAGTTAACCAGGAAGATATTAGAATATACCTTATCATCTTGTTAAAGCTTTTTCACGATGATTGCATTCGCAGAAAATGTAGGTTCTAAGTGAAATTCCAACGCACGTCGAACAATGCGTTGTCTGTACGCGCTACCACTCATCATTGCATGAAACTGTTACGGCATTCCCGAGTAACTAGATATACCGGGAAAACATAATTACCGTTCTTGAAAAATAGTTTATTCTTAATATACAAACAACTTAAAATCATCTACTTAGAAAATATTATATTATGACATACGTTAAACAAACTACCAACGTTTATTTGGTGACTATTAGGTATGAATTCTTATATTTAAAAAAAGCTCTAGAAAACTTTATAGGTTGTACACGTACTTTTCGACAAACTCCAGGAACATTGGATCAAATATTTTTATATTGGTCGAAATAGGAGGCGGTATCAGAACCACCCCACGATCGCTTCCTACGTTTCACTCCGCCGTGGTCTTTGCAAGGGGTACGTCGCGTACAAGCCTCCTTCAAAGTTTCTCGTGCATTTCGAAACTCCTAGTATTGATGGTGTATGGTAACTTTATTGCAGTGCTATTGGTAAACGGTTAAATAGTTTAGTGCAAAAGAAACTTTAAAAACAGGAAACTAAAAGGTAATTCAATTATTTCGCAAAGTTTTTTCTAGATCGATCATGTTTTCTACACTATAAGCTAACATATTTTTTCAATTATTTTTGAGAATAATTAACAACAGTATATATTTAACTTTCATATACAATTAAAAATATCCCTAATATATAATTTTAAAAAGAATATAACCTACATTCTAAATATTATACTAAAAGATTTTCTAACAGTTAAAGTAAATCATAACCCAGCTGTCAGTAAAAAAAACATTTAATATCTTAACAACATAAACTAGTTGAAAATTATGTTGTATAATTCTAAAACTAGCCTTGAGAGTATAACAAAATATAGACTAAATGAATACACATTTTTTCCCAAGACTCTTCGGCAGAGTTTATATTATAAATATCGCAGAAGAAATCAACTGTATAAAATTACCAATCAATAAAATTAACGCCAATAATGGTTATGGTAGATAGCCTAAGCTCTAAATATTGTATTATAACATTCTCTAACAGTTAAAACAATCTATCTAACAGTAATATATATTATTTTCAATAAACATACAGCATGTAAAAATGAAGCTAAATAGTGCTCAAACGAATCTTTAAAATAAATACACTTTTACGAAATGCAAACTTAATAAATATTGAATACATAATTTTACCCGGGACGCTACAACTATACGTTACTTTGTATTATTAAAATCGCAGAACACGACGGTATACAATAACCGGTGAATATTCAATAACTAAACATTACTTATAATTATATACACACAATACACATGTACATAGCTTAGGTTTTGAATATTCTTAATAACTTAATATAACGCGGCGCTTACTTTTTATATACAAAAAGGATCCAATTTAACTTTCCATAATAAAATTAGATGTCACAGTTACTGTCATATGTTATACATTTTAGATGACAGGAACATACTTTCTATTTTCTTTATCCGTAGAAAAATAGCGTAACATTTAACATGAAATTTATTATATGAGACAATATATTAGGAAGTTTGAATTTGATTTTAATTAACAAACATTACAGTATACATTTATGTAAAATGAACTGAGATTCTAAAAAAAAGTTAGACATTCGCGTACAAAATATAATTCTTACATATTATAAAAAAAATACGTCTCTCTCTGCCTGTTAGCATATTAAAACTCGAGAACCATTAAACAAATACACATGATATTTCTTTAAACCATAGATATATTATGAGCTCAAGTTTCAATAAACAATTGCTGCTTTAGATAACATTTAAAACAAATTAGAAGGGTAATCGTAAACTAGTATGTTTTCTTGGAAAACTTTAAAATCTAAATCAATAATAGTTTTCTTGAATTAAGCCGCGTGCATAATTACACGTATTACCAACATAATAATTAAACTAATACTTGTTTTCTTAAATTAATCCGTTGCTTATCGCGATCAGGACAATGTCCGACTTATGAAATATGACTTTACAAGAGTTTGTACTAAAAATAGATTAAAAAATGTTGCGTTATGTAATAGAAAAAATACTTCACTTTTAATAGTCATTCTAATGGTAAGTTTTTAATTCGTAAAATTTAATCCGATTATTACTTAAACTCCTCTTAATTGGGAAACCTAAAAACGATACAGTGTTTCCTGTGTTCCAAATTTCTTAAGTAAAATTTATAATGAAATAATTCTAAATGCTATTCTTGCTTTAATCTTCATTCTTGATTATTATCATCAAGGAAAGCACTGTGCAAAATATTACAAAATTAGAATCCCTTATACAACTGTGTGTAAAAAATAAAAATATTCTTCAAAGAGCAAATGTTTAGCTTTATTTTTTTCTTTATAGCTTTGGAGTTTGACCACGATACTTTCTTGATGTTAAGTAACTACGTGACTTAGATGGTAACACACTAAGTTTACTAGGGGTACTGACTCTAAGCTAGAACTCTCGAAGCACGTCTCTATACCTTAGAAAATGTTCTACCACCAAGATATGTTATCATTACAATATTGTCGTGCAAAACTCAGGTTGAACGATTCAAACTAACGTCGATTGATGTGATTTCTGTACAATCTACTATTACACTCCCACTACTTTGATATCATTATATTTTATGGAACATAATTATAAGAGACTAATTGCTCCCGGCATTGATTGCAATGTCATGGAAAACAATGAAAAGTGTTTTTTTGAGCAAAGAATGTTTGGGGTGTACACAGAACTCGTTAAGTTTCATAATTATTGGATGAATGTTTTAGAAACGCATAAAAAACACGCATGCATTTTTATTTATATAAATAACATTTTAATATATTTATACATGTGAAGCGCATTTTGAGTGTGAACGGACGCCGCGTCAAGAGACGTGAGTTTGATCCACCTACAATGAGTTCGAGTTTTCGGTTAAGGAAAACATCGAGCTAAAACTATAGCATGTTGATAGGGCTTTTTCTAATACCCGCCTGTCCAACTATAGGTGTGTTCCGACAGTTGCATATGAGAGCCAGTCCCTCCACTAAATACTCACTAAACATTAGGTGAGATTGTAGCTATATCGCGAAACTTTAACTATAAAAAACTGTAATATAGATTGTCCTTTTAGTGAAACATTAATATAAAGTGGTTCAAAAGAAAGGTTTGAAAAATATTGACGCTGTTGTTATGGTGCTTGTGTAGTGAAACTAAGGGCTTGATATTAAAGGCGCACACATTAATTATGCCCAATGACCGCCAGTCGAAATACCACGTCGCGTCACGGCTCGACTTTACCGCAGCACATTTATCATTAACATGGATAATTTTACTGAGGAAATTACGTTTTCACAAAAATGAGTTAGCCACAATTAGTGTAATAATTGATAACGTAAGAGATATTTCAGCATCTTGTATAAAGATTGGACATAGTAACCAATTTTGTTGATAAAACATTTCTTACTACTACCATAAAAATATATAAAAAAAATTCACTGGCTATTAGATATAATTCGAGTAATATCTTTATTGAATCGATAATATAATGTGAAAAATTCCCGTGTTGTAAAACCAATTAACATAGTATCTCCTGATCAGGTAATGTATTAGTTACCAAACAAAATCGGTTATTTACCTACTGCCCGTTCAAACTGTTTGACAGTAACCACAGTCGATCGATGAATTTTCAACTTATATTGGTCGCTACTTATAAAAATATTACTATACTTCTATGTTCTATATACTATCTACTAAAATTGAAAATTTGTTTTCTGAATTACATATCCATAAGTTTCAATTCTATCATTCGAAAATTCTATTTCCAACATCGTGTTCATTGAAGTAACTCCCTTCATTAGTTAGTTCACGCACCGTTTGACAATGAAATACGACGGGTACGTTTTCAGAAAATTGTTTTTGAATGTAATTAAACACTTCAGCCATTGAATCTTCCTAATGGACGCGTTTTTCATCGTTGGAATTATCTTTGTTCCAGATGCGCCGCGCATTCGACTTTCTCCACAAAGAGACACCTAGCTGATAAAATCGCGGTGCGTTTTCAATAGAGACCGACTGAAAAGAGCACGGTGACAACTTGTAAACAAGTTTTTCATATAAAAAACAGTATACAAAAAATAATAATTTTGAAAAGCGCGATACATTCGTCGCGGCCGTCGCGCAGGCGGCGCCGCGCGGTGCGGTTGTGGCTCGCTGGCGTCGCTGGTGGCTGGTAGCGGGTGTGGGTGCCGCCGGCGCTCAGCGGAGCCCACTCGGTTGGGCTATGGGCAGTTCGCAGCGCATGGCCGCCGTCGCTGCGGTCTCACACTCGAGGCATTACTACAACCATACCTCTCCGGACGTATTGCAAACCGAAGCTACCGACTACACGGTCAATTTATTTTTTGTCAGGTTCGTAAAAAAAAAACTTTTAACAGACTTTAAATTATTACACGCCTCATAACGCGAAGCGCTTAAGATTGTGCATTGCTCTCAACATTCCATAGTCGAGCAATTTTCGAGATTTAATTATCATTATTTTAAATCTTTTGTGTTTTTACGTCAATGCAAATGTTTTCTTATCCAGAGATGTACTCTCACTATTACACTAGATGATTTTTAAGTTCATTTCATTATATAATAAACAAATCTTATTGAAACATTTTTTCGTGAACGTTCGGATGTCTCTGTATATGGATGTATAACGATTACACCCAAAAAACTTAAAGACATCCGACTAATTTTTATTTAGTATGAATGATAGCTGTGGTAGTGTGTACGACTTTGCGTCAAGGGTCGTGAATTCGAATCCAACCACTTACAATGAGGTTGTGCTGTCGGTAAAGGTAAACATCGTGAGGAAACCATAGCATGATGGTATGGCGTTTTCTGATGCCCGCCTGGCTAGCTACCACCCTTAAGTTGATAATCTGCCGCCAATAGGTGTGTTCCGGCAGTTGCACTTGAGAGCCAGTTCCTCTTCAGGTTTAGCGTGTTTACCAATTTCGGCCGTATCATCACTTAAGATCAGATGAAATTATGGCCATAATGTTAAGCCTCAACTATAAAAAAATGAACGTTTAAATATATGTAGATCAATTATAATTACGTTATGAGGCATGTACTTTTGGATTTTCCAAAATATTTTCTTTTATTATTATTTTAGCAGTTATCGGCAAATATCTCATTCATTCTATATTAATCACACTTGACGTGTGATCGACACGTAATTTAAAACTATAAAACTAGTATATGGTGCTCGTTCCTTTTCTGAGCGACTCATAACAGTTTTATGATGACAAGGAGCCTTATTATCCGAGAGTCGTTTCATAGCTGTCCGAGAGTTTTAATGTTTATATTTCATTCTATTAAGTTTTCCTGAAAGATTAGGATTTATCATTATAAATGAGAGATTAAACGAAAGGGTAAGTAGGGATAAGTTAATACCATTAAATTAATGTACAGCAGGTGCGCCTTGCGACCTTTACAAAATTATACTCTCAGAGTAGAAGTTTTGTTTCAGTTTTCTGAATTAAAACGTATTTACAGGACTAATTAAAAGGGTATCTTTTATAAATACATCATAAGGAATAAGTAAAGATATCATACTTGGATTAAGTTCAGAAATTACGTTGATCTCTATAAACAGTATCGGGTGAATACAAAAATTAATGTAATTAAATCAAGTACATATATATTATCTGTAGTATAAGTTTAAACTGTGATGGCTCGTCAGTAGATATTAGTAGGGTTTGAATCCATCCACAATGAGCTTGAACTTTCGGTGAAGGAGAACGTTGTGATGAAACTATATCATGATGATAGGGTTTTTTACACGCTTTTTATTAACTTCACCTGTATGTTTGTAACCGACTCCTTTGGGCGCGATTTTGACCCACTTTAAACGGCCAGATTTCGTTCAAACTTTGTAGATTTATCGAGGATCGTTGACAATACACTAATTTGATAAAATTATTCCATTTTTCAATTTGCAAAATAAGCTTTTTGTTAATTTATATAATTTTCATCTATAGTCGATAAGGCAAGAAACTTAATTTTAATTTTTTATAATTAAAAAAAACAAGCTATAATAAATAAAGCAAACTAAAAAGTAGAAAATAAATAATAGTTTAAAAAAACTAAAAAACACGCTTTTTATAGAAAACTGAACTAAAGAAATATAAAATAAGGTTTAATAAATTTAAATTAAGAATAGTGTTAAAATTTTCAATAAATATAAATTAATAATAGTGTAAATAACAAAAAAAAATATATTATTAAAAAAAAGAGTAGGTTGCTTTTAAGATTATCAATTGATAATCACTCTACTCATATCTATCGATAAAACATTTATAACTATTGACACCACGCACCGCACGCTTTTTTTTTAATAAAATACATTTTTTTAATTTACAATATTATTAATTTATATTTATTGAAATTTTTAACACTATTCTTAATTTATGTTTATTGAAACTTATTTTCTATTTAAGTTCAGTTTTCTATAAAAAGCTAGTTTTTTAGTTTCTTTAAACTATTATTTATTTAATCTAATGTCCCTTGGCTAGCTACCACCCTCAAGTTGAAAATCTTCCGCCGAATACCTATAGCTGTGTTCTGGCGGTTGCGCTTGAGATCCATTCGCTCCACTATGGTTAGCGTGTCTTCGACCACATCGTCATTTAACATCTGGTGAGATTGTGGCGATAATGCTAAACCTTAACTATAAAAAAATGCTGACATAATCTACCTACCTACCTACCTATCTCCCATGTCATCAAAAATCAGCTAAGCAAACCCCCCTCCTTTTAACGTTTACGCAGTAGTTAAATAGCCCGTTCCATTAGAAAATGTATAACGCAATAAGTTAACCAATCAGTTATCTTTAATCTACCGAAGATATTATTAATGAATATCATTAATTTCGCGTACGAGAATCACGTCGTCAACACATATGTAGGTACGTTAAAACTTAAGGCTGGATTAATTTAATTCTGAACCACTTAATCAGTTCAATGTCGATATATTCGGAATAACTTGAGGCATCTATAACAATATTATCAACTATCGTAACATATTACTGTGACGCGATCTTAAACTATTCGTTGTTAAGCAATACATTACCGTTAATTCGACAGGTGAAATTGAATACCATCATAAGACATCTATTTAGGGGCAGACTAAACAGTTCAGTGCCATATCATTCTCTATTTGCCAAGAATTTTTTTTTATTATGACATCTGCCTGGGTGGGCAAATTTGGCAATGTCAAACGTGAAGGATTTTATAACCACAATTAACCGGACACAAAGTTAAAACCGAACTCAGAATAACCATTTGTGGATCACACAAATTTCTCGATATGAAATTTTTTTCATCAACTATTGTGTAAACACTATTACAGTAATATCTAGGTATGAATTTATATCAATACTACCTGTCAAGTGACGGTACATGGTAACCCAAGTACCATCCGAAATCAACGGCGAGCTTTGAGTGAAAGCTGCTACTCTAATTTCGATCAATTGATGATTCAATTATATATTTTAGAACCTTAAAGAAGCACCGCAAGAAAAAAACATGTAGCATTGAAACAAATTATGAAAATTTCTATGAAGGATACATAATTTCTCAAATTAGGGATATCAGAATTGGGTTTATGAAAAAAAAAAAAAATGTTTTTTTTATATATTTTAAAACTTTATCATTAATAATATTGATATTTAGTGCAAAATACTTCAAAAAATTATTTTTTCAATTAATTATAAACAATTAAAAATTGATGAAATAACGTGACTATAAACGCGCCATGATTGGTCACCATAGTTGTGACGTCATAATGTTATAGCTATTTAATAACAGTATAGCGTTTACGGCTATTACACGTGACTAGACAATAATATTGAAAATTTATTGCTAAAATACGAGTTGTAAGTTGGTTCCGATTAGCTATGTGTGATAAAGGATTTATTAAGGCAAAGTCTGATAATATTCCTGATGTTGATATATTTATGATCACCGATTTTAAAAAAAATGACGTTCTGTTTAATTCTGCTGAAGTTCGAGGTGCCAAGGCATCAAGGTAAGTATGTTAAAAAATAATATAATATGTGAAAATGTATTTACTGAACTTTACTTAAATATATAATAATTATTTGATTTGTATACTTAGATAAATAATAATTAATAACAATGGTATTAAGAAATACTTACATCGAAATAATATTCAGAACAAAAAATACATAATGGTACAAAACAAGAAGGATAACTTTTGAGGTTCGACATTTTTAATATAAATTTAAATATTTAATAATAACAACAAAATTAAATAGATCAAAACACTGTATTTATTATTTTTCTATCAACTGCAATGAGTATAAACTAACATTATGACGTCACACGCGCTCGAGTTTGTTCGGGAGTTGTCGGCGTGTCTTTGGTACTGGATTCAAAAATTAATTTTTATTTTGAAATAACTTTTGAATTATTGCAAAAAAATAAATAAAAAAAAATAGTTTTGTTATAAAACTAATATATAATCGTTCCATTTATCACAAAAAAAAAATATTTTCAAAAACCCAATTCATTTTTTGCTACGATTATGGCTAAATAATCGTGTAGTCCACCTCATGATAGCGGTCGTCGCGTTGGCGATTCAATTTCTGGTAAGGAGTTGTATTTTGGCATTTTGAAAAATCATCTCATAAGACGGTACATCAGGGGTTGATTTCAATTATTCAAGTTCACACGAATGTTGTGGCAAGTAATGCTATAGATTTGCTAGCTAGAAAGTATTCCTTTATTACGGCAAACCTTACTCCGTTTCATATAAATTGCGAATAATCAGTCCACCAAATCAACGTCCGATCGTGTCATACACTCTTCATAGCTTCGAATCCATTTAATAATATTTGTTCTATAAATCCTTTTGTATACACACTGACACATAGTCGCAGTAATACATAATATGCTCCAGTTATAGATAGTGGTGTTAATTAAGGCATCGACTCAGCCGCGGCTGATCGGGGACGCGACGAGCGCGGAATTATCGCGCTCTGTAATCTGCGCCGATGCCGATATTCATTTACAGACGGATATGTAGTTAAAAATTTAATTTAACGCCAAGAATTAACTACTACGCGTGTTGATGGATGCACATAATATAACTAGGAATTATATTAAATTTCCACTTAAAAAAATAAATGAACTTGTCAAAATTTAAAAGACGTACTTTTTTACTTTTTATATGTGTAACTTCGAATCTTTGCTAGGTGCTTGAATATTTGGTGCTAGACAACTTCGTAATGAAACCACAGCTCAATGGAAGTGTACCTTCTAATTGTCGCCTGACCACCTATCGCCATCAAGTAAAAAATCCATTATCCAGCATATATAAAAAGTTCCGGTAGTTGCACTTAAGAGCCAGTTCCCCGTTAAAGTTAGCGTGTTACTCTATTTAGCATCACATCGTTACTCAACGTTAGGTGAAACTAAGGTCAGATACTAAATCTATAAAATATTAAAATGCACAGAACGTAAATTGTAATAAAATACAAAATACGAATTAGTCTTCATAGGCAGATGCCATATATATTAGTACATATTATAAAACAGAAATACCAGTAGGATTACATTTTTTTTTTCGTATTTGATAGAGCAATCATTGCGGAAGGCTTTAGGGTTTTTAACATCTCGCTAACACCAATAGGAGCAAAACAGTATTGAAAAAAGTTAAAAAAAAACGGGCAAAATTTCATAAATAACATTTAGTTCGAACTTCAAAGTTCAAAATAAACGCGACTTTAAAATTAGATAAAAATTACATTGCAGTATATGAATACGAATGTGCTATTGATTTGAGTTTGGTATCCTTTAATTTTTTGGTTATTATTATATATTATTATTTTGATAACAGTGTAACACTATGCGGCGTGCTGGTAGCTGTTTGCGCTGCGTGCTGGAGGCGACTGCCCTCGTCCGACAAGCCGGAGGAAGCGGTCGAATGCCACGGCATCTACACCGTCAGCGGAGACTCTAGACTAACTCAGGTATGGACTTAAATAAAATCAACTCCTATCAACTAGATCTTAGAATAATGTATATATATTTTTTAAACGCCGGTGAAATACTTTTTCCTATCTTCCTTAAGCCTTTACCGGGCAGTTTATGCGACTGGTATGTAGAGCTTAATTGGTGTGAACTAGTAATACCGATTAAAACTCCCTAAGGCGTCCCCACATTCTCTGCTTACTTATCATGACCGACAATTCGCGTTTACGCCACTATTACTCATCAAAATAAAACTATTTTAAACGGATTTTATTGCGGGTTTTTCATTATTTTGATAACGACGTTTCGAAAGCTTTCGCGGCAGTTTTTTATTAATTCTTATACCGACCTTTCGAAAGCTTTCAGCCTATAGAAAGCTTCCGAAATGTTGGAATCAAAATTAATTAAAAACCACAATAAAATCCGTTGAAATTAGTTTTATTTCGATAAATATAATTATGACTAATGACTATAAATAGCTATGTAATTTGTGATTTGAAAGTTAAAAAAAAACATGAAACGATACAAAGATTATTACATATATAACTATATTATCTACATACGCACATTTATTAACTGGTACAGGTAAATAAAAATAGCATAATTTTATTATGCACAATGCAAAATAAGAATAATCACGAATCCCATAATTAACCAATTTCAATTCAAAAAGGATAAGATTCACAATTTGATTGCATTATTTTTTCATATTGTTACTTCAGAACTTCGTAATTTTATTATCAAATCTTCCCACAAATACTTTTCTACCGCCTTTAAGTTGAATTTTAAAAATTCTTGTACGATGCCTACAATATTCATAGGGTCGGCATTTTCAATAATTTTTAAATTTCTATGTTTAGTAGTTTAGCCTCGACGACGATCTTTCTTTATATATTTATATAAATAATTTATTATTTTAAATGTTATAAATAAAGCTTAATATATTCATAACACTTAAATGACTATGGTCCTTTTAAATTTCTACACTTTCATAAACAGAAGCATTTTAGAACTTCTTGTAAGATCACATTTGTTTTCCACTAGAACTTTTAAATAAAGTTTTGTGTTATTTATTTTAAACAACGTGAAAATACTGTTTGCGTTGTAGATACAATTAATTATATTTTTTATAGTTCATAGGTTAAGCGACGATATAAGATTATAATATAAGATTAAATCAACGATAAGTATAATTATAGTATGTATATTCAAAAAATGTTACATACATATGTACTGTATACAATTAAAACAACAAATATAAGTATTTACTCGTATAGTATGTACCTACTATGGTTAAGGATCAAGACTCTTCATTTATTTTGTTCTGGAGAGAGGGTTAGGTAGACAAGGAAATGTTATGCCTACATTGTTAGAAATTTGCTTGTTTAGGAAATATTTGTAATTCCAGTGACAATGTGACATATTAAAGTAGCAACACTTATATAGTTATGCAACTGGAGTGTTAAGTATAACACTGGATTATTTGCGTTACCTATTTAAATTAGTCGCCTTATCTCCACCCTGCATAAGTGGAGGGCGCTGCCCTCTTCACCCGGACCTGGCTACGTTCTTGTTAAATATCCTTTGTTGCCAATGTTCGAAAACAAATTGTAGCCTTTGTGAAACAGTTAGGTATGTTGTCAGAGAATACCGGGAATACTTGCTATATCTGCTCGACAATGCGTGCTGACGTTCAGTACGATGTAAATCCGTTCGTAACAAGTACATAGGAACAAGCAATCGATCAAGTGAAATGCATTCGCTCTTGATAGTTTTGATTGATATATACGGCATATCTGTTACAGTTTTAGATTGGAATTTCATAGCTCTTCCTGAAGTTATCTATTAACAATTGTTTTGAAATACTAGAGAACATAAACATGCTTTTTTTTTTTAAAGCCGACACTGGAACTAGGGATCAGGTTATGTGTCGCGGGGACTTTAGAATCATAAAATGAACGGACAGAAAGTAAGATCTACATTCAATAATCACTCATAGCAGTCACATATTAAATACACAGTTTATTTTGTATCGTATTATTTTTATAAGCAGATACCAAAAAACTAAATAAGATATACAACATATATTAATTATAAATATAAATATTTCTCTAAGACTTTTAGGCGTTTTGTCTGTAACCAAATTAATAGTATACAGATGTAAATAGCAAAACTAATATTGTAAATATAATTTCTTGCGTAATTTATGAGGTTGGAAGGTCTGCATCTATTGACGTCATCTATGCACTTCTCTTATCTCGAATGATAAAGTACATATGTGACACATATAGTGATTACTTATCTAGTGAATCTTTTGGAATGTCGCTTTTTGAGACCAGCCAATACATATTTAGTTGCCAAGAGATTTGCAAGCCCGCATAGATACTGCTGCTGGTAGTAGATTGCTTACTCCTAATAATCACCGCTATTTATACTTTGTACTCTGTGCTTCCTCTCATCACGTTAACTTCGTCAAGTCCTAGTCACCAAAATAAAAAAAAAGATTTATATGGTGTAGCGAATATTTACAGATCCCCGTTAAAATATAGAACACATCGGTAATGAATAAATCTAATCAATTCTGAATTTCCTACAAAATGGGCATCGGAACAACGTTAGCTAAGAAAATTTCAGTTGAGTTTGTAGCCAAGTAACGTAGTTAGCGCGTTTAGCCCAGCTACGGGGCTTCCGGCGCGGGGATTGTTTTTCCGGTTTCGCGTCCGTCGCCGCTCGGCGTCAATACGGCTATTTGCTACGGCAAGTCGAGAGAATAGTTTGCGGTTTGATTGCGCTCACATGACTTTCTATTTTTGTATAACTTGTCGCGTTCGGTGCAATGAAAACACATTACAGAACGATGACGGTACAAAAGTTTAAATCTACTTTTTCATATTTTGTGGATTTCAGACTTGGATATGAATAATCAATTATATCAGAATACATCGAATAAGAAGTAAGATATTCTTGAAATATTTGTAGGTGAATAATATTAACTTTAGCTTATACTAGCTATGTCCACGACTCCGTTCGCGAGCAACTAAAATTTGATTTAATCATTTTAATAAAAAAAAAATATATATAGCCTATGTTACTCAGGGTTAATATAGCATTCTAATTGTGAAAGAATATTTGAAATCGGTCCAGTAGTTCTTGAGTTTATTCGGTACAAACAAAAATACAAAATTCATTCTTTCCTATTTATAATATTACTATAGACTAATAGTGACCGCGATTTCCTTCGCTTGGAACTAAAAATTATTTAATCATTTATGCCCCCGCTTTTGTAATTTTTTTAATACACCTTTGCTCTTATTGGTAGTAAGGGGATGTCAAATAGCCTAAAATCTTCTTCAATTATTGCGTTATCAAATACAAAATAAATTTTTGGAATCCGACTGGTGGTTT
The DNA here is from genome assembly GCA_039707435.1 of Actias luna. Classification (NCBI taxonomy): domain Eukaryota; kingdom Metazoa; phylum Arthropoda; class Insecta; order Lepidoptera; family Saturniidae; genus Actias; species Actias luna. Next base: position 4,358,281 of record JAZHAC010000006.1, on the reverse strand, counting down.
CTAATATTACCGCGTTTAAAGAAACACACTTTTCTGCTCTATAATATTAACAGATTATTAGTTACATTTTAAATCAATATTATGATTCATTATCATCGTATGTAAGGTGATTGCTGCTGCGTCGAGTACGGATCCATGACATCGCGTACTACGACTAGGTTTATTTACACTTAGTTTATGGTGTTCGCGATTAAACCATAGATAATTGTCGACCCTTACCACTCCGAGAAACGTGAATGATAAATACCCTTCTTGATGAGTTATACTTTTCAGTTTTCGTACTACTTATTATTATTATTTATTATTTAAGAGTGCGTGGCGCACGCCACTGTCGGCTGACCTCGTTAAGCTTGCCTGTCCCGACTATGTTATTCCAAAATGACACGTAATATCCTGCCAAAGTACTTTTACCGCAGCCCAAGAACGAATACAGCTAGCATTTTATACTTACGACTCTGTAGCTAAACATAGCGTTACTAAACATTTTTCATTCTATCCAAAGTTATTTCAGGCTAAATTCTTTATAACGTTTTTATAGTCTCAAGATAACGGCAATGTGTCTAACATGTTTATAGTACAATTAAAAAATACTGTGACATTTGCGGGAGCGATAGTCTTATAACAGTACCCGCTTGCACCCTTCTCGGTAGTTAGAATAATAGTGGCTGATTCCAAAAAATGTATAAAGCTAACCAGAACCACTGTGAAGGAGTTGTAATCATGTGCATGCCGATTACTGCATAAATACACACCATAGATCTCGGAATGATATACATTTGAACGTGTTGCTATAGCGAGTGTTACATCAAGTGTAAAGTACTTTTAAACTTTTAAAATGTATCCAGTGTACTTAATCAACACATAACAATCAAATAATTAGGACCACAGGAAGACAGATTCATCTAAAGTAATTGCTGTTATACCACGTACCGGTCTGGAATTCTTTTGATAGCGGTATACACTGGCTGATTCCAATACTTGACAAATTAAAAGACTGTGTCAGATTTATCACCATATGTCTAGTGGCCGCGGCCTAGTTACTCACAGATATATACCACACCACTCGATTATTAGACATATATCGGCCGATCTCAGAATACGATATACTTAAGCGTGCCACTATAGCAAGATGTGTACACTTGTTCTAAAGTGGCCGTTATTTCGTAGCATTTACACTAAGTTATCTTAAGTCACATTATCACTTAAAATCGGGTGATATTGTGGTAAAATGCTCTAAGCCTATAAAACAAAAAAAAACATCTATACGTGTTACTATTAAAATAAATACTTTAATCAATGTATACAATACCATTCACGTGAGTTTGTTTATGCATATTAGACTAAATTTCGATAAAATATTTAAACCATTACGTTCATGAAAATAATTGTTTCCATAAATGATATATTCTATATTCATTCAGGCAGTTATATTTATGTATCTGCCTCTCAACTGCTCCCCCTGTGCAGCCGGAAACTAATTTAAGAGTAACACTCAAACTGTAAACTTCGTCTATCAGAACATTCGTTTTATGACAGGGCAACTTTGATAGCATCGGCGATCTTTCGAAAACGTTCACAGAGATATGTTTTTGCTGTCGAAGTTAAGGTAAAATAGCACTTAGGGACTTTAATAATCTTTTGATAGCTGACAGACACCACTGTAACTTGTGCTTATTTTTTAATTCTCTTTATAGGTTTAGCATTTTAGATACTACCTCACCTGATGTTAAGTGACTATATAACCTAAGATGAACTGGCTCGCTAGTGTGGTCGTTCGCGTCCCGCACCTACAGGTGTTTGGAGACAGACAAGTAAACTTATGGTGCGACTAGTTGAACCCGCGATTTCATTCACGTTTAACTAAAAATTTATTAATATTTTTTGCCCTTTTTTGTATATTTTTCAACACCGCTGTGCTCCTTAAGCAAATAGCAAGTAGGGTGATGTTAAATAGCGTAGAGCCTTCCTAAATGATTGTTCTGTCAAATACAACAATATTTTTTAAATACCAACTGATAGGTTGTAACTTCAAACAGACAAACTATTCCGCTTTATAAGATTAATATAGATTAAGTGTAATTTAATTTCTATTTAGCGGAAACTTAAACTTATTGTAACCAGTCGAACTAATGTCGATCGACGCGATGCCGGTGCACGTTACTATTGAGCAAGTAAGAATTAAAGGTTAAAACATATTAGAGTTCAGGTGCACGTACAGTTTTAAAATTTGACAGATTCATTTATTTGATTTCGAAACTTTATAAGTACATTGCTAATGTTTTAATTTCATTTATAAGTGAATACGAGAAACTTGTGAGTTTACTTCAGTGTCTTCAATCACTTGAACGCTTATATTATTCATTGATGTTTTTGTCTGTGTCTTCATTCGTACTAATTATATTCAACAATGTTACACTGAAATATCTGCTTTTCTTCACGTTACTATTATTTAAATATTCTATTATATTTTATCAATAATTAAGATAGGCCATTGTTCAAACATTTTATTTAAGTTCAGCCATTAATTAAAATAATATTAAGTAGCCATGGAAATATGAAGAAAATACGACATGAGACAATTATTTCTAAGCCATGATATACAACGTCAAATTGAATAAAACCAGTCCAGGCCTTTAATATTAGATATTGAAAGCCCAGTTGATATTATATTTATATTTTTATGGGATCATACATTATTTAATAATATTGCTAACGTAGTAGTTAATTAGTCCGTAATTAATTTACAACGTCGTGGTAATTATAACCCATGTATCTACAATTCTGAAATCATTGCAAATACCATTATCATCAACCAGGCGCTAATCAAAGCGCGGCCAATTAGCGATAATGTGATTTTTATCGGCGGCAAGGTACACAGGATCGGCCCCGTGAGAAGGCATCAGTGCGAATTATTATTAGCCTGGGAAATCTTCCGAGGCCGTTACATGAAATCATAATGCGAGCGGTATCTATTGTTTTATCAGCCAAGGGAAAGGTATTGCTGGCGAAAAGACGATATGGCGATGCCGAATATATGTTATGAAGCGCATCGTTTATAAAATATAATAATAAATAAAAGACTTTTGAAACCTAAAAATAGTTTCCTCTGGTACTTAGTTGGCTCATGGTTCGCAGAATCGTTCGTATCGTTTGCAGAAATTATAAATCTGTATATATAGATACCTGTTTGTTGTTTTTTCTTCAATCCTGTCGGAAAACCGTATGTTCTATAAAAATATCTGTGGTAAAAAGAGTGACCAATCAGTGAAATGTAAATGGAACTCTGACTGCACAGGATGCCTCAGGCGTACTTAAGCATCGTCTACACATAGCAAGTGCACACTCGCTTTATGCATTTCTCTGCAGGCGTCATTTTTATTGTTGTTTACATGTTGGTGGATCAAACAACAGTTCATTATTATAAAACTACCTTTATAATTACAGAATACATTTTTAAAACTTTATTTACTTTATTAGAATAATAATAATAAAAAAAAGTGATATTCTAATATGTTTCATTCCGTATTACATGTTTTGAAACGAATTACAAACACATTTACGGTACGAATTAATCCAGTTGTCGAAAGGCTTGCGTATAAGCCGACTTAACAGTGGCAATACATAATGGATTGATTATGTCATTTATGCATCTAATAAAACTGTAATGGTAGAAAATCTGTACATAAAATATTATAAAAAAAAAAAAATTGGAGTCTACTTTGTTACCGATAAAGAGGCCAAAAATATGTATTTTTTTTTTATATTTGTATGTCCGCCTGTCTGTCCCCTTGAACGCGTATCACACTTTACATAGATGCTGGGATCCTTAGATTGATTTCAATTAAATTTGGCAGGGTGCTAGCTAATATTACGGATCAACATTTAGGATGCTTTTAATTCATTAAAACGATAGGCCTCCTGCAGGATAGTAGATATAAGTTAAAAATTGTACTAAATGAACCTCTGCACGGATTTTGATACAATTTTGTTTGTTTGATAGTTAAAAAAAATACAAGCTAGTATTGAGCTTTACACTGAACATATACGAGTGTATATTTGTTTATTTGTATTATTTTTACGGGTAATTGTAATTAAGTAATTCCAAAATTAGTCGATAGATGCCACTATAAAAAAAAAAGATTAAATGCTGAAAAATACGGAACACAAGCGCTACGTATTTTTAGCATAAGTATGATTATACATAATCAAACTGTAACGGGGTATTTTTTAAATTATAATCCGAGTGATATATGATATCGGAATAGAGACCTACAATATTTTATTTTGGAGTTTTGCATAAAAAACGTTATCCTATTGTACATGCACCATTCTGAAACGACTGGTATACATTTTGGTCAAATTAACCTGAATAATATGTGATAACTATTACTTTAGATTACATAGAGAATAATTTTATGCTATATAACCAAAAATAGTTTCTTCAGGATAGTAAATGTACTTTTCCAGGGATTTTGATGTAATTAGCTTTTATCGGTAGCTAAATTAATGAAAATGTAAACTGTTTCATCTTTCTATAATATAGGAACACTAAAAATACCGTACCGTACAGAATGACATAATGTATCATTAATCAAAAACCGAATTATTTGAAAAGCGCATGCAGCGCCGTATATTGTAATAGTGCAATTAATATTATTAATAACTTATCATGTATTTACCTATAAAGATCGTAAGAAAATTAAACACTTTTTTTACCATCTACAACGTTATGATTTATTCTTATATAGAATCTGGGTATTTTGCAGTATAGTAGTATACCTATGTATGTTGTATAATAAAATACCTTAATAAATTAATTTCTTGAGTTATGGACACAAATTTCACTTGAATATAGTCGATAAACAAGCTAAGTTATTCAGTCTCACTATAAACTAAGAAGTAACATATTACTATGTCTAGTTGACCAAAATCTAGCCGCTCGGTTCATAACTCTATCAAAACAGTCTAAATGCGGACCACTGTTAATCTGTTTGCTTGTCATAGCTTGCCTTGTTGTTTATAACTAGCAGTTTGTCTGTCATACCATTATATATTGAGTGTTTGTTTGTAGTGAGTTCGAATCCTTGCATTAAGGCTGAGCTATCGACGAATGAAAACATCGTGATGAAACTATAGCATGGCTGTAGGGCTTTTTCTAATGCAAACCAAGCTAACTACCACTCTCAAGTTGAAAACCTGCCGGTAAATACCTATAGACGTGTTCCGGCAGTTGCACTTGCATTCACACTTCTTGGGTCATATCGTCACTTAACATCAGGTGACAGTGTGGCCATAACGCTAAACCTATAAAAAAAGAATATTACCTATATATAAATAATATTATCAAATAAAATAGACACCCACTAAGAACGGATTTTATGATTACTAGTGGTTGAAGGGAAAAGCGGAAACAAAGTCGTGGACTCGAGCCATTTATGTTTTAAGGTTTGAGTTAATTATTTTTACCAAATCTAAGATAAAATTCCAGAAACTGTCATTTCTGTTCCTTACTAAACAAACTTCGCATAATGCAATAATTGATATACATATATAGATATTTAACACCCAGACCTACACCTGACCATTATACTCATCAACAAAACATTTTTAATATGTAGCAGCCGAACCTGCGACCTTTCAGCTTCAGAAATATGCCGAGTGCCTATATTTATACAACAACTTTTTGATTCGTTCCGGAATAATTATCGTTAATTATATTAATTTGTCGACAATAATTTAAATAGAAACAGCGGTAAACTTTATTTATGTTACACTTGTTTAGGTAAGAGTATTTGTACAGCTTGTTTCACTTACATCGTACTTCCAGTCGTATGCTGTTTGTTTACTTTATATTTGAATAATAATGAAATAACTTGTTATTAAACAAGTTAATATAATAATGTTTAGTAAATAATATATGGGAGACTAAGTTTTATCTACTTTCTTAAAAAAATACAAACAACTCTATAGATAAATTCTGTACTAGAAAAATTGCGAAATTCTAGAAGTGTGATAGTTGTTCCTGGTTACTTATCACTGGTCTGATGTACTTAAATGTATATTTTCATCATTTTAACAGATAGAAGAAAGGAAAATTCTAAAACTACTTTATTTATATACAATATTTTATCTAACTGCGTAAAAGTTTGTCTGAGGTAGTATATAAAATAAACAATAGCTCACTAAATATTATCAGATTATAAAAATATTAATAAGAATATCTTCCTAAAATATGCCTCGTAGCGTAGTGGACAAAAACTCGTACTACTAAAGTAGAAAGTTTGCAATTTCGATCCAAACGCATGGTACTACTACATTTATAATTGTCAGTAGTAAGTTAATAAATATGTGTGAAGTTGTGTTCTCATATTTATTATCTAATAGTTAGGTAAAATCCTAAGTAATTCAAAAGTACATTCAATTTCATAGATTATTTATTTAAAAACCAAAAGCAATAATAATATTTAATAGTATTAGATTTTATATACATAAGTATGAATATCGACCTACAAAAAAATCGGGCTTTATTAACGCCAATAATATCTTTCAACTTGCAGCTTATTACTAATTTTTACTATCTGTGTTTTTTGTATTTAAAGACATATTTCCTTTGAAACGAGTATAGAAGAATAGTTTTCCTCCAGTTAATATTCTTCACATTCAACAATTCGCATCTGATGTAACATTTACTTATTACCTAATAGTCTACCAGAACTGTTAACGTCACGACAGTGATTCTTGTATATAAATAAAAGCAGCAACGAATCCCTTATCTATAGAATTCCCAACAGGGGTACCGGCTGAGTAGTGGCGACTTACGTCAGTCTGTCGAGACTAGTACTTACGACCACCTTTCACCTACAAACTGTACGTCAGTTACAGCCGCGGAATTCAATTGAATTACATGAAATAGAACCCTTGTTTCAAGTGGTTCCGTGACGTAGACATTGTTACGTAGTAATTGCATCTTGTATTTCAGTAAAGTGAATCTGACCTATCATTACGTATAACTAAAACAGATTATTACATAAAAAATTACAAGTTTAAACACTTGATTTCACTAAAAACATAATCGTGAAATCAATTTTTTTTATTCCCAACATTAGTTCGTATTCCGAACTCAGTACAACATCCTTTTCCTTACTAATATTCTAAATGCGAAAGCGAGTTTGTTTGTTTGTTACGCTTTCACGGCTGAACCGATTATGATGAATTTTGGTATAGAGGTAGATAGGAATCTGGAGACGGTGATAGGGTACTTTTTCTCTCGAAAAACTTATTAGAAGTGGGGTAAAGAGAGAGATAAAGTTTGTATCTACATTTTTATTGCGTTATCCGATTTGTTTGACAAAATCAATATTATCGTGAGCGTAGCCACGCGTAAAATCTAGTCAAACTATATATATATATGTATAGGCAAAGGTGAAAGTATTGTATTTACTTATTCATATACAATATTAGGAAATTAAGAGAAGCCTAATCGCATTTCAGTAATAGTACTCGTATATTATACTAGCGATAGCCGCAACTTCGTTGGCATGAATATTTTTTTTTTATTTAAGCCTATTTTTATAACAATTTCCATTACAGCTTTATTCCTGGCAGTAGTAGGTGGTAGTGTGATGTTAAATAGTCTGAAGCCTTCCACAATGATACAGAAATAATTCTTGAAATCCCACTGGTAGTTTTTAGCAGTGAGCACGTTCAATTAAGCAAACAAACTTTTCCGCTTCATAATATTAATATAGATAGCCACGTTGAGGTATTTTTATTGTTTGCCAATTAATAAATGCAATACAGAATCATGTTCAATAAGAAAATGTTGTTTGTTTACTTTTATTATTTCATTGTTTAACTTTCAATACGTTCTTTAGTAGTTTGGAAATCTGTTGTAATTCATGTTATGTAGAGGAAAAGTTTGTTTATTGACTTGTTTAAACGCGTTAATCTTAGGAAGTACCGGTCGGATTTCAAAAAATGTTTTTGTGTTTGAAAGAGCAATCATTGAAGAAAACTTTAGGCTATTTAAAAACACAGTACCACTTTTAGAAACAAAGCTGTATTGAAAAACGTTACAATACCGAGCCAAAATCTTATTAAATAAAAATTTTGTTCCACTCGACCTAATCCTTACACACGTGTATAAACTATTTCCAGTTTAATTTTTTATTACTATATCGCATTATAAAGAGAAGCGGCGATGTATTATTATTTAGCAAGAAACAAGCAACAGTAAAAATCCATATATATACATTTTAAATTGGTAAATTCGCATTACGCTTGGTTGGTAACTAACACGAACTTGCCATTTTAAAACCAATATACAGGCATTTCCGTTATTATTTTGCTATCGCAAAATACGTAATCAAAGAGCGAATTTCCTTCATCAGCCGTAACTGACGACATAGAATAGTTACCAATTAAATTCGAAATAGGAAATAAAAACGGATTCTATAAAATCCATTGCGGTACCTATAGAGACTTTACAGTCGACATCGGATCGATATAACACCGGTATACCCATTCGCCTAACCGCGAAGCATGTCTAGAAAGTTACAAGTACCACCAGATTAGGGTTGCTACCCGTACTCTTTTAATAAAATTGTATGTGTTATTTCGGATAAGTTAACTATATAATTTGTATTAAACGATAATTGTATAATCATAGAATTAATTTCCTGTGAAATTACTAAACAACCTAAAAGTTGAACGTAAACTTTGAAATGACCTATAACAAATTAATAACTGAATGTGATTTCCCAAGCGATGGTAGTTTTAAATAGAAAGAGGTGTCCATAAAAGGGTTTTTCAGTATCAAAAGATTTAGAAATCAATAGAATAGAGACCTAACGACATACTTTAATTTGATTTAACGTATAATACTTTATTTTCAAAAATAAATAGTGGTCACCCTATTTTCAACAGTTTTCTGTTTACATGAAAATCAATGTGTGTGTGTATGATGCTTAGGGACTACAAAACGGCTGGACCGATTCTCGTTAAATTTTTAGTGAATCTTCACATTAGTTCAGCGGGTGATCCTGTAGAGTTTAGTTTCTATGGTTTTTTTGCTATCTGGCTATACCAGTAATATTATTACCCGTGTGCACCGGGGCGAGTCGCTATTAATTGTATATATTACTAACCGGAGCAAATATTATTAGCAGCCGTTCATAAAATATATTCGCACTTATAAGGGAGAGGGGGTGTCGATAACTATGACATAGGGGGAGGGGGCGGATGGGATCTAAGAAAACGTGACGTTCGCAGCTCATAAAACAATTTTGTGAATTTTACATGTTATTACAGATATTTAACGCTCCCCTTATTTAATTTATTAATGAGGCTTCTCGCAAAACTCAATGACATCAATGTCATAAATTTCAGGATATTTAATTAGTTCAAAGTTGTTAAAACATCAACGTCCAACCAACTGAATTAAAAGCTGGAAACAAATAGGTCACTCAGTGGACGTTGATAAACTGTAAATTGTTTAAGCTTATGTAAATGAACTTATATTGTCCATCGAACGGGAACGGTCACAGGGAAAGCCTTTTAAATCGCAGTTATTCTAGGAAGTTTATTGAAATAAAAAAATGTATGTGCATAAGACCACACGTCGGTAATGAAAACTTCATAAAATCGAGTTTAATAATACGAAATAAAACTATAACTTACAAAATGAAACATATTTGCACGGCATGTACTGTGTATCTTGATACTGAACGCGACTAAAGCGTCATGCACTCTCACGTAACGTTCACCAAGCTAGTATAGCAGTGACGCGTTGACTATATTTTTCTCGTTCCTTCCTTCGTTAACTCGAGCCGACTTTAATCCAACGAGTTCTACATAATATAATAACTAAAACCATTGTTATTTTTAGTCGAACTTCTTAGCATTCTATGTATCCACTGCGAGAGTCCCTTGCAACCACTGCGCAAGAGATCCACTACGACTTGTAACACGGGTGTAGGTTTAAGGGATGCTATTTTGACGCATTCACCTTCACTATTCGTTTTTTTCCCTTCCCGGTCTAGCGAATAGAATCCGCGTTCTAGTATAGAACTCACTGTACAACAAGCCTTGGCCTTTTAGAAGATGTCGCTAATATTATTCAATATTTTCTGCCGGTTTTTGTAGCTTTTTTCAATATAGCTTTACTCTTATAAATAATTGAAATAGTTGAATGATAGCTTAGTGGTAGTCTGTACGACTTTGCGTCAAGGGATGTGAGTTCAAATCCACCTACATCCAGCTTGAGCTCTCAGTTTAGGAAAAAATCTTAAGCTTTCATCGTAAGCGTTATTTTTAAACATCTGATAGTAAAGACGTCAGTCATGTTCTAACACAGGTTTTTATTGGTACACACAACACAGGTAACACAGGTATTGTGATATGTCGTCAAATTAATGATTAGAATGCCATCCAATACAGCTTGGCTATGTCCTATATCAAGAAACATTAATCACTACATCGATATGACGTCAATAATCATACCGCTCGCTCCATCGAATAAATCAATAACCAGATCAAGTTTTGTATTCACACCCCAATCAGAAATCAGAGAAACCCCTGCGGGAACAAAGATCTTGGCTCGACCGGCCGTGGCTGACGCGAACGACTCGAAATAAAAATCACATTTGCGATAATTGGTTACGGGCCGTCGGGCTGAAGCGAACGCGATTTTATATGCTCCAATGGCCAAATGAATGATTCCCGCGGCGTTTCCTATTCGCGAACATAACCTATCGTCAGTCATTGTTTCCCTAAAAACTTAGTACCTGGATGAACGAGCAAGCCTATCTCCGTATTTATTTCTTTATATTGTGTTTATATAAAAAAAAATATTTAGATACGACACACATACCAATCAAATATCCAAATTTTACGTTTTTCCATTCATTTGGTATTCAACTTTCAACAAAAAAATTACATTAGTTCATATTGTTTACATAAATATTTGAATTTAATACAGACCCTTGAAATCCGATTTACGTGAAATTTGCGTTTTTTTTGCATTTTTTAACTAAACCATTGCATTAAAAACAAAATTAATTGGCAATTTTGTAGTCCATCTGATGCACTATAAAAACTAACAATTTTTTCGTATTATTTATATTTACAAAGTTACAACACCCCAAACTCTTATTTTGCATAAGATACAAATTATAAAAAGAAGATGACTTCACAATTAATAATTATCTGAAGCAGTGACATAGTGATAAGGATAGGTAATAATAATATGTTGGGTTTTCATTCAGTTTCTATAGTATTGGTTAATGAACTTCACCAATTCCGTCGACAAAACAACGAGATTGAACGCGCTCCTCCTTGCCGTCTCCACCAATCGCATGTGTCGCGCACACAGCCACGTAACCGCCACCCTCGCCGCCGAGGCCGAGCGGTTAATTTCGCTATCGCCCACCCGCCATGGCCACCATCAGCAGACGCTTGAGCCTAGGTTCGATCCTTTGGATGGGAGCCCTCGAGTGACTATGCTCCCGCGATACAGTGACACTGTACATCACTGAGAATACACGTAATACATCTCATCGCATACCACTCGTACACAACCACGCGTTAAGTACACGGTTCTGAAAGGGTCTACCCCCGCGGCCCCTTGCGCGGCTTGCCCGATGTCATTGTTAGACCACAAAATTTAGTAAGTTAGGACCTGTTGGTTAGTTAGACTCGCGACTCTTTTTTCGTTTTCCTGCAGCGGTCCAAGCCGAGGTTCGGCCATTCTGACACCATTGCGCCTGCTGCCCCGTGGTTGAGTGCCCACAACATTCGCCCCAAGATCGGTGAAGCTGTCAAAGCCCTTACGGCCAAAAGCGTATCTCAGGTCGAGATAAGAAAAAAAAATGGTTAATGATTAAATATTTTCCTATTATTCCAATAGGTTCAATTAAAATCTAAAATCATGCTATGATGTCATGAGATACTATACTCTGACAGTGATAATTCCAATCTTTCCTTCGATATTTGTACATTTGAATTAAATTTACAAAACGCCAATATGGTTGAAGTATATATGGAGACCGCCACAAAAACGTAGTTTATTTTATAAAGTATCGTGTTTTCCTGTGTTACTAAGGCAAATAGGGAGTATATAGAAATTCTAATCGATTAATTAATAAATGTTGTGTATAAGAAAAACTTTAAACACGCAGAAATAATATTGTTATTGGTAAAACTTGCAGAAATGGTAAAAACAATTGTTGTATTTATGTTTAAACACCAATAGCGAAATCAATTTGAATTTAATTATTATTTAAAGAGTAAATAAACATTAACGATGTATAATTTAATGAAGTTTTTATGTCCTAACTTTATATGGTGTATGGTACACCCTATCTTCGATAGAAAAGGGTGAGGCTTTACATAAGCTTACACATGTTCAACTATTAAGTAGCGCGTCGTTCGTACGATGTACGAACATCAGGTTTTAACCCAATTATTGGATACTGCCCGTGCACTCTACCAATAGGTTACAATACTTGAATGCAATCGATACATAGAGAATGTGCAATTGAAAAGTATAATAATACCGTATTATTATTAAAAATTAGTATATAGTCTTTTGTGATTTTTTCACTTTATAAACACACAATTTTTCGTATTATAATCTTTATATACTACATCAATTTCGTATCTCGTTGGTTGTCCGCGATGAACTCCTAAACTACTCAACCGATTTTGAAGCGATGATTGCTCAGTGGTAGCATGTAGGAACGCCATGTCATGGGAAGTAAGTTCGAATCCAACCGCGTACAATGAGGTTGACCTTTCGGTGAAAGGAAACATTGTGAGGTGAGGTACCATGGTTTAAGATGGCACGGCTTTTTCTAATGACCACCTGACTAGCTACCACCCTCAAGTTGAAAACTGCCGCCAAATACCATTAGGTGTGTTCCGGCAGTGGCACTTGAGAGCCCGTCCCTCCTATAAAGGTCAGCAAAGCACCTGCGATTCCTCTGATGTTCTTGGTGTCCATGGCGGGCGGTGATCAAGTACCATCAGGTGACATGCTCGGTCGTTAGCCTATTATTACATTAGAAAAAAAAATCGCACACGGTGTGTAGTTTGATCCAACTTGGGAGATAAAATACTATTTGAGTTATTTCTTTATCAATTACGTTAGAATGTTTAATGAATATTAGAAGTATCTGTATGGGATAGGTGTAATTATTCATTAGACGGCACATTAACTATGTCCACAAATATATTGTGCATATCGTTTTCCGATGAAATTATACCAGACTCGCGTCATCGTCAATCATTACCAATACTACAATAATACAATACCACAAATGGATGGCTACGATTTGAATTCCCGATATTGTTCTGCTATTTTTATTTACATAGGTAATACAATCGCGATAAGTTTTATGACGTCATAACCTTTGTTTATTTTTAGCATATCAAGAGCGTTTGAATAGAAAATACTGATCAAAGATCAGCCTTACGGCTGTTTTTTATTTTTATGTTTTTTATTTTCCTCTCACTGTTCACTGGTTTTTTGAATTGAAAAATTCTTTAGCTGCCCTGAACAATTCATTTTGTGGGTATCGAATGAGAACGAGCTGTCACTGATGGCTATGTAACCCTCTTTCAGGTAAAGGCAGCTCGGGTTGAATAAGTGAACGAAAGACGTATTATGATGAACTTTCCACTTTTTTAATGTGGTCTTCAGTTTATATTGTTTTTTGGGCCTGGGAAAGTAAATTTTATGTATCTGTGTTGTACTCGCATATTAATTTTGATTTAGGATTGTACTATACTATACTACTATCTGTACCACTGTACTATAGTACCGGCCAAAATCAAGGACGATGTGCCAGATATCTCTCGGCAGTTGGTTATACTTTGGCTGATTTCAAAAGGGACAAATCAATAGCCACAGCTACTGGTTTATCTATGGTTGGCGAAAAATGTACAACTTGAGGATTGTAGATAACCAGACGAACATAAGAATCCATGTTGCGTTTTATTTGTCTCTAATACTTCATCGGTTTAGCGTATGACCATAATCGCACCTGATGTTAAATGTCGATCTGGCCCAAGATGGTAGACATGTTAAGTCTAATGGAGAGACTTGTTCTCAAGGAGAACTGCCGGAACACACCTATAGGTTTCGGCGGTAGATTTTCAACTTCCCATGCGTCCATGCTACCAGCATTATCTCGATGATACCCTTCCCCGAAAGTTGAAGTTCACTGTTGGGATTCGAATGCATGTGGTTCGACGCAATATTTGTCCACGCTACCACTGAAACATTTCATCATCAATTGTAGACACCTATGTTTTGGAGTAGTTATTTCACATTTTTCGGACTACCCACTTGGTCACAACTTTCATTATAAAAATATGTGAAATCGGGCCTTTCATCTCTAAGGAAAAGGTCTGAATCTATTCGTAACCTTTTAAAGGTGTCCATATGTCAACCTTTGTCAACTTCCTATTGTTTCTCTGCTGTTCATTGTTCACACATAGTTAAATTTCTGTCCGTGACTACATTTATGTGAATATGAATAACTGAAATCATCCCCTTTTGTACCGTTTTGCCAGATGATTTTTCAATAATAATAAAAAGTGCAGAATACTTTTTGTTCCTTACCAAATCATAAGTATGAATTTGTACATTTCCAATTTGTGAGATAGTGGGTTTTCCATACATACTTTTAATTTTAGCGACAATACGAAGACTAATTTGTTTTCTAAGGTGCAATCTTTGTCTGTGCCAAAATTCAAAATGCTTTAAAAGTTTAGACGTGACAACGTAATAAACTGAAAAAGTACTTTTGCATGTATAGTATTAGTTTGAAATTATACGCTTTATATATCCAAATAATATAGCTTCAGATGGTAATAATAATTTTTTTCCACAATTATTTTTATACTCACCATTACAAAACGTAAAAATTGTTATATTAGTTCTTTCGAAGTCTTCAAGAGCGGTGGTACATCTGAAACAAACAAAGTTTATCATTATTTTCTTTCCTCTACAGAGAGTTTGTTAAAAAACACTTGAGTAACATAAATCATATTTATAATTTATATGAGTTTAGTAAAAGTCACTTTCTAAGTTACGTTCAGTTATATTTTTAGTTTCCACCATGAACAATTTTATTTAAATTTTTGAATTATTCGGCCTGTTTTATTTGCTGTGAACTTGATACTTCCTCGCATATGTTCCCTACTCAGTACGATTCACTTTTAACCAAGAAAAATTACTTTTATATTATTTTATACGTCCGTTGGGTGGTAAGACATGAATATTATGAACTACATATTGGATAGCGAACACCGTTCAATAAGTTGTAACAATCTCCATAGTGGTAGGATTTGGAGATTCGGGTTGTGGCTTTTGGAAACAGCCGCAATAAAACGGGGTAGTGAAAATCTATGCCCGACCAAGATTCGACTAGAATCCTCATAACAATAAACCTCTCACAGTAGCGAACTTTTGGTTTGTCGCGGTTTGGGATTAGTCAGTTTATAGACACTATCCAGTAAAGGAGAGACTTGCAGACTTGCATGATATTGATCCTTGTCAATGCATCGCCTATCTCGTCTACTTTTGTCGCACCGTGAAGTTGTGGAACTGTCTTCCTGTTAGCGTATTCCCTTCTTCCTATGATATCGGGACGAAGTGTGTAGAGGTACCTAAGCAGCCCAGTATGGCAGCGGTGACTGGCCGTGAATTCTGGAAAATGTCAGTCAGCGCTGATTTCGATTGTACTACACGTAACATCATGTACAGTGCAGTCACTTTGATCTTACATTTTGATTTGATCTTAGAGTCCGGTGAAGCTGTCAAAGCCCTTGGGGCTAAAAGCGTAAGTCAGGTCGAAAAAAAAAAAGAAAGATCTTACGGTGAAAGTCGTTGTTTTTAGGTTGCACTGTCTACTGACTTTACCATAATAATTTAAAATTCTGAAGAACATTAAAAAACGTGCATTAGCTTTATTCTTGATTTAAAAAATGTATCCAGATGAACAGCACTTTATTATTCAAATATTACAGGTACAAATGGATGTTCCTGGTCCGCCACCCGCATACGAGAGCGTCGTTGAAGGTCCGTCAAATCACAAGGCTTGCATATATAGCTTGCAGGTATGATGTATATTTCCAGTATATTATATCTGTGGAATGTTTTTCTGTTCGTGAACCATGGAGTATAGTCTTTAGTCATGTTATGGGAAAATATATAAATCAGATAACTAGAAGAATATTAAGTATGGATACTTAACCTTTTCCGTTACAGCGGCCGCTTAAATTGACTTCTAACACCCCGTTCTTTCATGTGTACATATATGGCTGACGTATCTTACCTTCACAACAAACATGCGATCGCACTAGGGGCAGGTCAGAATACTGTCACAGAAATTATATTGTATAGCTGCAGGTGGTCTAGCTTTCAGCTTATTTCCTTTATCATCAAGTTCTTCTCTTCTGTTGTCTTCGAAATTGTAAACGATTCGATTGAAAAAGTTTCTCCACTCTGAACGTTTCTCAGTAAATGTTTCCTACTCAGCAGGGTTAATGTTACAGTTTTTCATGTATCGTTTAATAACATATTTATACCATAAAGCTGATTGCTTTGCTTGCGTTTACCTTTCTTAGACGAATAATGGTGTGCAGACAGATCAAAATCGGTATGGACGCACCGTGTCCTAAGGGACAATACAAATGTAAAGGTATAAATACTATGATGATAACTGATAGAGGGACGAGTATGATGTAAATATATTGTAACTACCCTACTTAGGATACGGGCAAGAAAATAATAAATAGCATTTAGCTCCGATCTTACCAGATTGTTTTTGGTTGCCATATGGTAACATTGTTGTAATTTAATAAAATAAAACCTTTTAAAAGTAAATATATTTGATCCCAAGATCATCTTATTAACTGTCGAGTTTGATTTAAAACTAGCACATAAAAGATTAGATTTCAATTTAAGATAAGAAAGTGGTATACATTTCTTAAAATATATTCTTATATGATTTCAGGAGGTGGCAACGGAACCCTGCCCTCGCTGCCAAACCGCCTCGCGTACCGATAACGGCCTACCCTCTTACGAAGCAGCGGTTATGTTAGGTGACACTAAATTATAGATGCCTTGCTACCTACGTAGTGACACCAAAAATGTAAAACCGAAGTAAATGTGTTTTTCCCGAATACTTTTAAAGAATATTCGTTTACTGTTTGCAACATTTAGACATGCACTATTTTAATTCTCCTATTTAATACCACTATTAAGTACGCATTTGTAATTTATTTTATTTCATTAGAATTCCATGCTGAACATTATTGAATACTACTTGCCAACCAGCTGCTACGCTAATGTCGTTTATTATTGCGAACCCTAATTAAAACAGCTAATAAAAACCAATGACAATCAATGTATACAATAGTATATAAGACAAAAAAAAAGACAAACGGACAGCAGTATTCAAAAACTAACTATCTTAGATTCATCTACGGAAAACTTCTCATCGAATAGTCATAGTACCATTCCGACAAGTTCAGTAGTTTCGATGTGATTGAACATCATGGGAACTGTATTTTCCTTATACATATATAAAGATAGTTAACATTTTCAATTTACAACTTCACTGTATAACCTTGTGTGTAAAATGTATTTCACTGTGTATTGGTATACCATTATAATGTAATTTTAAACCGAAATTAATTAAATAAAAACGCTTTATTGTACTTATTCAATGCTAGATTTTACGTGTGACTGCGCTCGCGTCAATATTGATTTGTCAAACAAATCGGATGACGCAATAAAAAGTTTCATACAAAGTTTATTCCTGCTTTTACCCAACTTCCAATAATATTATCGCGAGAAAAAGTAGCCTTTCGCTGTCTCCAGATTCCCATCTATGTATATACCAAAATTCATTATAATCTATTCACCGGTTTAGGCGTGAAAACGTAACAAACCAACTCACTTTCGCTTATAATATTAGTAAAGATATATATTAAACTAACTTTTACTTAAATAGGTTTGGTTAAAATACTGAGTAGTCAGCATAGCTTCGCGGTGTTGTAATATTTGTTATGAATAAGTTATATTGGTATTGCATAATATCATACAGTTTGATATAGAGATCAAGCTGCTCCTACAAATGTTTCATCCTTACATTTATCAAATACTTGGGTATATTTGATAAATTAACCAAAGGGTTGTGTTGTATTGTTGAACACTTTTCATAGACCACAACGTACATAATTAAAGGACTTAAGATTATACAAAGGTCCCATGAAAAAGCATTTTCAATTTACCAAATTTTCCGTTTTTCCGAGGTCAACAATTCTTATCCTAGAATATCGTCGTTGGACTATTATGAGCTGTGTAAAAAATAGTAAAATCGGTACACCATGTTTCAAGTGATGCGATTATTAACAAACAGTATTGCGTTTTAGAATATTTAGTCACTAGCGGACCCGGTAGGCAGATGTTCCTGGACCACAGAAGTCACTTGTTACATATATTTTTTATATAGTGACAGTTAAGCGTTATCGCCATAATCTCACCTGATCTTAAGTGACAATACCGCCCAAGTTGGTAGGCACGCTAAGCCTGTGGAGGGACTGGCTCTCAAGGGCAACTGCCGGAACACACCTGCGGCTGACTTTCAACTTGACGATGGCAGCTAGCTAGGCGGGTATTAGAAAACCACCACCATGAAATGATTTCCTCACGATGTTTTCCTTCACCGAAAGTTCAAGGCCATTGTAGATGGATTCGAGCTCACGTTCCTTGAAGTGGAGTCTATACACACTACCACTGGGCTATCATCGCTTCAACAAAGAACTTTAAGAAATTCAAAAATAAATATAGTGGGGGAAAAATCATATGGATGTTATAATCTTTGCCAACCGATTCCGGGTCTAATTATAGCAAAGAACCATCCAGACATCATATAAGTACACAAAATCAAAAATCATCAAAATCGGCCAACCCCTTTTAGTTGAAGAATTACGAACATAAGCACACTGGAATTTTATATATAATGATAGATTTAGAATTCATTTATTTATATATAGGTTAATGCTGTTGTTGTAATTTATGATTTCATACATCTTTATGTGTTATCTACCACTATTCATCAAATGTATTAACATTACGGTCTCTAATAGTAATAGTAATAGTCGCTACATTACTCTCTAGTCGAAAGGTCCAGGTTCAGAGCCTCATAACTGACCTTTGTAAGATAAACATAATTTTCAGTCATTTGTTTGTTAATTGATATCTATATATGTTTATTATATCTTAGTTACCAAACAACAAACCACGTATAAAAACATCTCCCCATATAGTTATTGTCTAAACTTTAAACAGTTTACAAAAATTGCAAAATTTGATAGAAAACAAATGAGCAATAATATACGCGCAAGATGTCGTTTCAATTATGTGGAAAATATCTAGTTTATTCAAAAATAAATTCGCTCGTGCACGCAGTTGAGTGAGCTTGCGAGGGCGGGTATACAAGCTTCTTGCGCTTTCACCCTATCCTGCGGGACACTACCGCCATTTATCAAAAATGTCGGATAAATGACGGGCTACGAATTTCGGTAGTTACGCGCCCCGAATGCACACTTCCCGGTTTGACTGATCACAGTTATGCGTGACTCGTACAATCTGTTTCCAGAAAGAGTCGAATCAATTCAGCCTTCTATACCACATGTTTAGATATATTTTGGTCTGTAATATTTATTCTGTAGAAGTAGCAAAGGATAATATTGAAAAGAAAAACACACATTAGATAAATCTTTTAAAAAAGTAACTGTATATATTAGAGTGTTTATTTCATTTACGTTAATCACGTTTTTCATCAATTTAACTATAATTTGCGACTATTTGTTCACATCTATATTATTATTATAAAATAGTAAAGTTTGTACGTTTGTTTGAACGCGCTAATATTAGTAAATATACGCTGGTTTTCAAAATTTATTTTTGATAGAGCAATCATTAAGGAAGGCTTTGGGTTATTTAAAATTACGCTACCACCAATAGGAGGAAATCTGTATTGAAAAAAGTCACAAAGACGGACAAAACATGTTAAATAATTTTTAGTTCCAAGCGACCGGAGTCGCGAGTACAGCTAGTATATAATAAATAAAGTCGCTCGTTAATTCATTAAACTATACTATTGGTTCAGGAACAAATATTTTACGAAAAAACCGCTTCACATTACATACAATCATAGTTGGACAACGAAAAGTAAATAATGGACTGATAAAAATCACACGGACTAATCTACAAATCAGCAAGATTAATTGCTGAAGATGTGTGCACCAGTTGGATGGTAACATAATTCTTTAAAGATGCATATATTTAGTAGTGGAA
Source organism: Actias luna (assembly GCA_039707435.1). Lineage (NCBI taxonomy): Eukaryota > Metazoa > Arthropoda > Insecta > Lepidoptera > Saturniidae > Actias > Actias luna. Next base: position 4,337,907 of record JAZHAC010000006.1, on the reverse strand, counting down.
CTAATTCGATCCAAAAATATAGTGATTTCAATTCACAGTTAAACTATACCACAATGTTATAAAAACAAAAAAATTGTAATGTTACATTAATAATTATAATAACCATAACAACATCTCTCAATGTAAAAAAGGATTATTTTTCATTGTATAAACTTATCAAATAAAAACTACAAAATATAAGTAGGTATTACTGACATCAAGCAAAGATATTAATATTTTTAATTGTATAAGGAATGACAAGTGTACCAATTCGGAAAGGTTTCAAGGACCATATTTTTGTAAATGGAATTGCGGATATATGAACTGTAATTAATATAATATAATAAACGTAGTTATATATAATGGTACCAAATATATAATTTTGTAAGCTAAGGAGTAGAACGTTGGTGTCATTCAAGTATAATGTGCGCAATCTGTCGGTTTTTTAAATTCTCTAGCGCTCGGTATAGAATGAAGTATGAAGATTTAACTTCCCTCTCAAAATGATAACACGTAATATCAAATTTTGAGCTTTTATTAGACGTCATTATAAATTCTAGAACAATCTTCTTTCTTTTTGTATCGGTATTAAGTCGTATTATTTACAAAAATTGCTCGAGACGTGGTGAAAAGATTTCCCATCCAGTATAGTTCGAATAGGGTTCAACTGTCTAAGGTATACTGGGAACGTATTGACAGATGAGCATATCTCTTTCAAGTATCTAAAATATAATAAAAAGAAATAAGATATTCAATTCGTTATAACAATAAAAATATCTTTTAGAGTATTTTTCATTTATTACCTTATGTAAGATTTCTGATACACTCCTGAATAAAAGTTACACAACGTTGAACCTTGCGACTGCTAATGTAATACTTGATTGCTCCATTTAACTTTTTCAACTGTTTATAGTTATACTGAGTTATATCATACAGAGGGAAAAGAATCTAAAATCTAACTATTTAAAATCACAAACTATCAACTAACCTTCACGGTTGGCTGAAAGTAATTTATTCTACATACGTTTCACATAATGTTAGTATCCAAAAAAAAGTTATTCCAGCTGTTGTAATCCACAATTACGTCATAAAGCTTTAGCTGATATGGATAAAGTAGTATCACAATATATAAACTATACTGTAAACACATGCGTGTAATGTTCATATTGAGTCTTATGACTAGATTAAGAATATGTAATTATACATGAATACAATTATATATGTGTAGAAAAGTGATTGTTTTTTTTCTACGACCCTTATGTATATAAATAATCCTTATTATTATAAGCATTATCCGGATATTTTGTAATACTTAGTGCCCCCGCCCGCTTCATTGGACGTTTTTAATAAAGAATTTGAATGACAGAATATTTATACGAGAAAATTCATTTAAATTTTGGTTAAGGCGGTCGCCTCGTTTATGACGCGTGCTATGGGGTTGAATACTACACAGAAAACTTATTTGTGTGATCCACATATCTTGGTCCCGTCACGTGATCTTAAAATCTGTTCGTAGTTGGTGTCGGCGCCGTGAAAGAAGTATCCATGTAAAATATCAAGTATATAGGTGTGGTAGAGTTACAGATATCGTGATGAGTTAGTTTAACATGGTAGTAGGGCTTTTTGTAATGACCGCCCGGCTAGCTACCACCTTTAAGTTAAAAATCTGCCGCCAAATACTATAGGTGTTTGCCAGCAGTTGCACTTGAGAGCCAATCGCTTTACTAGGCTTAGCGTTTCCGCAATCTTGGGCCACATCATCATTATGCATGGTGGTAGGGCTTTTTCTAATGCCTGCCTGGGTAGCTACCACCCTCAAGTTGTAAAACCTGCCGCCAAATACCAATAGGTGTGTTCCGGCAGCTGTACTTGAGAACCAGTTCCTCCACAGGTTTAGCGTGTATACCAACTTGGGCCGTATCGTTACTTAAGATCAGGTGAGATCATGGCCATAACGGCTAGACATTAAGTATAAAAAAAAAACATCATCACTTAATATCAGGTGAGATTGTGGCCACAGCGCTAAGCGTACAAACTATTTTATAAAATAAAATTCGATACTATCATTGAGGAACGTTTCCGAGACTCTAATTACATACAGATATAAATTGCTCACTTAATAATATAAAATATATAAACTAAATTGAAAAAGGAACATAATTTGAGCATTAATTTCAAATTTAAATGTATTACTATAGCGACCACATCAAATTAAAATATTCTACGCAGCTTAACGATGTAAACACAATTTGCTTAATCCTGATTACCTGATACAATCTACAAACATAATACAATCATAAAGATCCATTATGTTGATTTTCATACCATTTTCCTCATATTTGGAACCGAAAAATTCTAATGGGTACATTAATTTTCACTGACAATAAAACAAACAACTAGAGACAAACTGAGATATAAATATAAGAAATAGGTGTAACCGACCTGCGGAAGTGTTAATGTGAAAAATAATGCAAAAAATAGACTAATAATGTACTTCCATAAATTAAATGAACACAAAGTTTGTTCCCGGTTTTCTTTTTTTAGGTATTATAATTATATATACATATATATATATATATATATACTAGCTGACCAGGCAGACTTTATTCTGCCTTTTCGGGTAGGCATTCAGGCAATCACATCGACTACATGGATGTATATCCCGTTATGATCCCTTATCGAGATAAAAAGTATCCTATCTCTCGAATTGGATCAACTTCATACAGTGTCCAAAATTTGATTTAAATCGGTACAGTAATTCAGGAGTTCATCGCGGACCAACAATGTGATACGAAATTTTTATATTTAAAGATAAAAAGCGTTTCTGTTTCATATAATATTTTAAATTAAAATTTCAATATAGTATATTAACCGTCTCGTCGTTTAGAAATCCTATCGTAATTGTCTTTGTTATGGAGACCTGATACTCGTAAGAAGCATACTGTATGACAGAAAGAAATATGCTGACTATTTATACCTAATTTGCAACATCACTACGCATTTACAGATCGACTACATTTATATCAGTGAAATTTTAAAACGCTTGAAAATGGAGTCAATATTAAAAACATTTTGTTCTATTTAACTGAAAGAAGGGGTCTATAAAACGAGACGTATTTATTAGATTATCCTAACTTAGTATTAGATATGGGAATGTCAGTTTGTTTTTTACTTTAAACGCCTATATCACTCAATCGACCAACATTAAATTGTCCATTCCCTTTGAAAAACCTAAAAAAGGAGTAATGTTGCAGAGGGCATATCCATTTTAAATAACTTTTAGTTCTACGTAAACGGAGTCGCGTGCACAGCTAGTTACACTGTATAAGTTTTGTTTATAATTCTATAGAATGTTTAGGATGCAGGAATCACTTTTAGACGCCATTATCATGGACGTCATGATGACGAACGTCAAGTTTTGTAAAAAAACTGTCTTTACTGTATTAGTAAATTTAATATTCAGTACATCGGTAACTTACTTAAAAAATGTATTGTAGAACCTAACATTATTACACAAAACACAATACGTTTTTCGAAAAGGGAATAACAATTTAAAGGTTGCACGGTTGGTCTAGCGGTTTAGGTGGTCGCCTCTCTGACGCGTGTTGTGGGTTCAATATATACATGACAATTATTTGTATGAACATATTTTTGAGTCTGGATGTTTGTGTTCATTAACATTGGGAAATTATCGACATAAGCACATGCCATAATATATATATAAAAAAAAAACATTTTATATAGGTATACTTATTTTTCATATTTTACATAGATATTTATTGAAAAGTTGACCTCATCTATATACTGTGAAGTCATATCATTTGTACATATGATGAGCTGGCAAATTAACAGCAAATATTCACAGCATAATTATCATTTTGTAACTAATGATACAACTAACAATCTTAAATGTCGTTCTTTTTAAAAATACCCAGAATAACACTTTTGGAAACGACTGGTTATACGTTAGAGATATCTGAACTAAAATTATGTAACGATAGTCTTTTAAATCTCTGAGGATAGTAGATGGTGTACGCCACTTCGTTTCAGTTTCACACATCGCACACTCGTCATTGTAAAATACGTTCATAGTGGATTTCTACGTTGTATACATATATATGAGTTTATATAAAATGTATCAAGTAGATTTATTTATCGTATGAGGTAGTGAACATGTAAGTATTTATATAAGTTTAAGTGGTTACTGCTGTTTGCAGTTTTATTATGTTTATAGGCTTAGCGTTATGGCCACAATCTCACCTGATGTTAAGTGACGATGTGGCCCAAGACGATGGACACGCTACGCCTAGTAGAGAGACTGGTATAGTAATTTGATTACAGATTTTCAATATGAGCGTAACAGCTATATAGCCAAGCGAGCATTAAAAAACCCCTACCACCATGCTATCGTTTTCTGATGATATATTCCTTTACGGAAAGCTCCAGCTAGCACAATAATGTGACGACAATGTAGTTGACTGTGAGATATAATCCATGTTTTGGTATATGCTGTCCTGTCCGGTTTAAATCCTATTTAAGTCCCGTTTAAATTTCTCTTTGCGTTATGTTTAATAAAAATAATACACTGGCGGGAAGAAGAAGAAGTTATATCTCCATTTCGGGTAAAAAAAAATTAAAGCAGACTAAAAATAAATTGGAATATTGTAGTGCTGTACTACATGAGGGAGTTTTCGAAGGAGATGTCAAGCGAAGTGGTGACCGAGAAAAAAGAAGGCAAACCCCACCATTATGTGGGATACATAGTCAGAAAAAGAGGTCGGTAAAGATATGACATATCCAACTGTATTATTCGTGCCGAGATGGAAGGTAAACTTTTGGTTCTATATACCGGCGTGTGTTTATCACGAAATTGGTAATCGTTTTACAAACATATATAATCACTGATATTTTTTTATCGGGTTTTATTTATATCTAAGGATTTATCAAATATGATTACAAGCGAGACGCCTATATTTCATTGTACAAGTATCGTTGGTATGATATAAGCATATTTAGATAACATCAAATCAAGACATAGAAATATCACGACGACAATAAACAATACGTACATTTAAAGTAAATTCGGAAGAAAAAAAAAACAAAAAATTATTCCGAAGTTATTTTATGGGTATAAAGTAATGTATAAGTATATAAAGCTTGGAACGCATGTAAAAGTGAGTATTCGGTATGAGGATACCCGAAAATATGACCGAATTGTGATCATCTTCGATTTTAAATAAAAAGGATTGGATATACTGAACTTCTATAAAATATAAAATAAGATGAGAAATTGTGTAAACCAATATTAGGACATTTATAACCACACTAACATTACACTTTTATGGAAACGAAGTGAATATAGTCAGAAGCATCGTCAAACGCTACAGAATTTTAAGTCAGTATTGGTGCACGCTTATAATTTTGGAAGTTTCTTGATCGTATTCTACTGGTTTTAAGTACTCTATCGGCTTAGGGATACAGGAATGAGTTTTATGATAAGTGAACATACACGGAATGTCAGTCAATAATGTGTTGGTGATAATAAATTTTGTGTTATGATGTGACAAAAGCGCTCGCTAGATATTTATATTTATATATTGCTACCTCACCATTTACCTGCCTATTCCCTTCATCTGTCTAAAATGTAATGCTCAAACCCTATCACTTGCACTTGGCAGTAATATACTCTACAGAGGACTGAGTTGCCAAGACTATAAAAGAAGAAGTGAGTTGTTGAAATTGTAAAAAAAAAAACAGTTTTTGTTGATAGAGTTTACCATAAACTATATCATATTAATTTATTTTCATTTGTAGGCACTATTCACGTGCTTAATAATAATGCTACTTGCATATATTCTAGACTGTCCTCTCGGTGTTGTGACATCACGTAATTTGTAATTGTATTTATATATAATTTGTTAGATTAATTTTATAATTTCAGTTATTGCTACAATTATTTTTGTCGTAAAGATATTCGTCGTCACTTAACATCAGGTGAGATTGTGGACGTAACGCTAAAACTTCACTACAATAGTACACTATATATATTATTTGTTTTATATCTTTAGACTTTTAGGTAGTTGGATTCGAACTGACGCCACTTGACGCGAAGTCGTACACGCTACCACTGAGTTATCATCGCTTCAAATCGCTTTTATTTGTAGTACTACTACTAGTATCGGCAATTAGTACTACCCGTGTACGGTAATACATACATTGTTTAGTTATGTTATAAATGTATCTCGTATATATATTTATGCAGTATATATATACTCCTCCTCCTAAAACAGCGCCTATACTAGAAAGGAATATAAGAGAATACAGTAAGATTTAATAATAATTTATACACTACATAAAATACATATGAATATATTCGTCCCTACTACAGCCGTTGTTTTAGCAGAAAAATAATTATTGTGCCAGTAAGTTCAATTATTTCATCCAACATTCTACATTTCGTAGTATTAATAAAAATAATATTAATGTATTAGTGTTAAATACTATAATAAAATCAATGAGAGCATTATCAATCAGTCGAACAGTAAATACGTTCAAAGGCTCAATAGGACTTTACTGTCCAAAGGTTATTAATGTACGTGGACGAAGAAAGTGCACACATTATATTCATTATTAAAATAATAACCTGAGCGAGCTTTTTACCACCCCGTCTAGATGATTGAGATGTGTTTTTAAAACCGGTTGTGGGAGTGTTTTTAACGATTATGAATTCGGTTTCATGAATTCGATTTAATAAAGTATCATTCATTCATAAATTCTCTTTACCCCGTATAGTGTTTGAATGGGCTATGTGCAATGTCTGTATACAGCAATCGAACCAGATACTTTTCAATGATTAGAAAATGCACGGACGATTGTGAATATAAGTACAGATTGACGCATTGATGTGTGAACAATACCGCAGTGGAGGGCAACGTTAAAGTGCATTAGGAAATGAACACCGCGATGTAACCAACCTCCATCGATATTGCCGATCTCTACGGTTATTGGAAATAATAAAAAGTATGCAAACTCACTTCAGGATACTCCTACAAATATATTATATGTGTTTACACTGAATACATATTTACATGTATAAAATCATGCTATTTAATAAAACATTGATTAGATATCACTGCGTCTTAAAAAAACCTTTGTTTTTTACTTTTAATACAACTGTATGTTTAGTTTCCTACTATTTATATATAAGGAAAATAGTTTGTTCGACGGTCAATCACGACAAAACAACAACATTTATCGAGATGGGACTATGACTGCGATTGACGCGTCATGCTCTCTGAGGTAACGCTCGCCGAACGAGTATAACAGTGATGCGTTGACTATCTCTCTCGCTCCCATAATCGACTCGAGCCGAATGGTATCGAATTGACTCAGTTACTGTTCTATTATATATACTTAAAAATAATTAAAGTATGTCATCATTTCAAATATATATATTCCACAAATACACATTGAATAATATTTAGCTTAAAATAAGAAAATGCCACCGTGAAACAGTTTTTCCTTAGAGTTCGTGCTGGAACTATAAAATAAGATGTTAGTCGAAAGATATTCTTAAATTAGTATCTTCGAAACGACACTTTGAAACGGGTAGGCAGGCGGTCACATTTTAGTTTTTTTTTGTAAATGTAAGATAGTCTTACTGGAATTCTGATCGTATACCTTCATGACTATTGATTTATTTTGCAAAACATCCTTGTAAAACCCTTGCAAACAGACTTTTCTTTAATAATTGTCTTTTGTCAACAATAATAAATCGGATAGTGCAAAAATTTTTTATTTTTATAAATAATTGTTGCATAAGTCCAGCATATACTGTAATACTGTATTAAAGAGAAAATTTAAGAACTTAGTAACTTAGGTATATCAGAAATTCTTACAAAATACTGCCATAATACCACACTGAGAGACCATATTGTGAAAATAAAAAAAATACGTATAACATTCAAAATTATATTGTAAAAGTAGATCAACACTATCTTGACGATAAGAAAACCACTGTAATTACATAGCATTTAAATAAAATCATATCGCATATCTTACCAGGGCCTAAGGTTAATAATAATAAATTTTACCACAAGTAAAGGTCAAAATAAGGCGGGTATTAGGGCACGATCCCACTCGAAGGCTCTTCACTTGTCGGAAGCGCTTCGAGCGCTGCTCGACAATGTGAAGCATCCGGATTTCCATACCACGACTTTCTTTACATAATATCTTATCGAACAAATATTTCAGACGTTCAGAAATTTAATTAACTTTAACGGATAGCTATTCTATGTTATTCATAAACATTCACTATTTAATCTTATATTGTATATTATAATAATAACAACAATAATAGTAGTATTTACTTTAATATAATTTGGTTACAATACACAAATGAAGTGGACCAAAATAATAACGTTCTTCTCCTTCCAAAAGGCGTAACCAAGTTTTTTGAATTACTAGCTTTTACCTGCATGAATATTGATTTTGTGAAACGTAATAATAATTTTTATAAAAAGTTTATATCTCTGCTTTCCAATACCGATAAGTGTTACGGAAGAAAAAGTAGCCTATCACCGTCTCCAGGTTTCTATTTATCTCTATACTAAAATTCATAATAATCGAATTAACGGTTTAGGCGTGAGAGCGTAACAAAGAAACTAATTTTTCATTTATAATATTAGTAAGCATTTTGTTTATTTGCGAGGTTATATGTTGGCTACATAGTTAGTGTTACTACAATAATACTCAGTATTACAGTACTACATTAGTGTAGCTACAGAGCTACTGTTGTTGACACGCAGTATTTCATTTAAACCTTCCCACCAATTTATGTTTTATCTATCTTTTGGATTTGGATTTTTACATTTAATATTTTTAATCATGACTTATTAATTTATGATCGGTCATTTACCTACTGATTCCTAAATTTGTGTAATATATTTCCAAGCTCTCATTTATATTATAATTAGTTTTGTCTGCGACTTTGTTCGTACTAAAAGTAATTTAATAGTTTTTTCTCGCTTTTGTATGTTTTTAGATACAGGTTTGATCCTTTTGGTGGAAGCGTGATGTTAAATAGCCTAAACCTTTCTCAATGATTGCTCTATCAAATCCAAAAATACTTTTTTGAAATTCGACTGTCATTTCTAAGATTAGCACGTTCAAACAAAGATTTTTTTTCGCTTTATATTATTAATACATATAGATTTGTTTATTATATTGAAATTAACTTATGTCATTAGAGTAAAAAACATGTAATTGTAACAGTTACAAAGTTTTTTTCTTTGAACGAGTTTACCAGACCGCACCGTATTCGGGACTGCAAAGTATTCTAGTGTTGATAAACAGCGCTAGGAAGAAATCTCATTAAGGATGAAGAGAGACGCGCTTTTACCTAAAACAAACCTTAAGGAGTTTACACATAAATTAAACTATAGGGTGTATTTAAAGCGCGATAAAGTGATAGCATTGTATCTAAAGTTAATAAGCATATCACAATCCAAACAAACGATAACCACCGACTATTTTATACTTTATATGGGTTCTTTTTAAATATTTCATACGTTTAGGTTATATCCACAATCTTACCTGATGTTAAATGACGTAAGGCCCAATATGGTGGCCACGCTACGCCTAGTGGAGGGTCTTGATTACAAATTTACATTATGTTATGATTTACATTATGTTTTGATGCGACAAATCAAAACACATTACTTTGTTTACGATTTTTTTTTCTTTTCGGGTTTAATAATACAGTAACGTACCTCTCGCAAAATGCGCCATGCAGACCATGAGATAAAGTGAAATGCACCTTCAAATACCGGAAATACCAAGGCGGCTCTCAGTCTCTCATACTGGCAGAGACCAAGGATTTGTGGTCACGACCTAGTCGGATACATATCCCTACCACCTTCGCTTAATTGCTAAATACCCCCGTACTGTATCCCGGAATACAATACGTCTAAGAGTGATACAGTGGCGAATCTTACGCAAGACCGTCTTCAACCTACTGGAGACCTTGGGCATATTAGGATAATGGGGCCCATATGACATTAACATGGCACTATTTTGACAAAGAAAATGGATAAGCGAGGTTTAAGATTTATTTCTTTGCAGTCACATTAAATGAATAGATGAATAATACAATATATAACATAATAAATGAAATAATAAATCTAAAATCATCCAGTTGATTGTATGTATCCTTTTAGATTTGATATGGGCAAAAGTATTAAGTATCGAAATTAATTATTCGAGTTTTTCGAAATAAATATGTTTTTACTAATAAATATCTGTTATCGCTAGCTGATCTGGAAGGAACTAGGGGATTCTTATCGATCGCGGGGCTCTGGACTAGTATCCAGAGGGGCCTGGTTTTACGTCTAGTGTACGGTAGTCACAATCCTCTTAGAAACAATTTCCATGTCTTACCGACCTATATCTATATAATCTATACCAGCCGATCTTTATAACAAAATATGTGTGTGTTTCTTAGCGATTCCAAAACAGTTGATCCGAATTCAATAAAAAAAATCAGGCAGTTTTCATATTAACCCAGCCAAGTTTAATCGCGAACGGATCAAGAGAATTTTCTCATGATTTTTTTTTTGCATCAGGCGATAGATAATTATTGATTTCTGTGCGAAACTGAGTCGCTAGTTTTCGATAAAAACGAACGTGATATGACGTAACTCATATAAGTTTGTAATAAATATATAAGACGATTGTGCGACAAGTATGAACACATCTTTACATTTACATCTGACAATACATTCCGTGTTGTCATTACCGCTTCTAATGCACACATAATACCGTAGAAGATGTGTAGTGTAGTGTTGTTTTTGTAATGAAAGGCTTCCGTATTATAATTCCAACACTCACTAGTAACATAATAAATTAAATAACAAACGTAAAAATTTGGTAATTGACAATAACGATTAAGGAATAGAATAGAAATGAAGCAATGACAGCTCAGTTGGTAGTGTATACGGAAGCCGCGTCAATGGACGTGAGTTCGAACCGCTGCAAAGCTTTTGGTGAGGGAAAACATCGTGATACAACCATATCATGATTGTAGAGTTCTTTCTAATGCCCTCCTGGCTAGCTATCACCCTTAAGATGAAAATCTGCCGCCAAATACATATAGGTGTGTTCCGGCTGTTACACTTGAAACCAGTCCGTCCATTAATCTTAGTATGTTTACTATATTAGGCCAAGTCATTAATAAACCATCAGATGACATTGTGACCGTAACGTATATAAAGTAAAAAAATATATACTAATTTATTCCGGTTAATTTTTACATACATAATTGTAATTGTTATTCATCGAAACTTAATAATATCATAAATGATATAAAATACAGTATTAAAAATTAAAACTACTATTTGATTTGCATATTTATGCATACAAACTTCCCAGCTTAATAATATAGGTAAAGATCTATCTCACATTTTGCAATTACAGCAAAAACATTAAACGATGCTTGTTTATCGGTTACATTTTCAGCGGTGACATAAATGCCCATAAAAAGTAAAATCTGTACTAAATTATGTTAATCATCAAGCGTGGGTTTTATTATATAAGATTCACATCAGACCTGAAATTTTGTTTTTTTTTTTTTTTTCAGGTAAATACATGGAACCTATGGAACACTATTACATATAAATAAATACGATTTGAGATTTTGTACTTGCGTTATCTAAAATTTTATTAAACATTTATTATTTCTAAATTATTTGGTATTTACTTCCCACCTGAAATTAACTTATAAGCGCTCATTTGAGAATGTATACACGGGCTTAGCGAATTCGACTTACGCGATTACCGCTCGGTCCCTCCTACCGCGTAAAATCGAGGTGTAACTGTAGACCAAATATAGCTCACATTTTGCATTTTTGTCTATCTCTTTACAACCTTATATGCGTATCACTCTGATTCTAATTAACATTATGCATTATCCTAAGACAAATTCATATTCTTGGCAAAATCTTAAGATAAAAATAGCGCAAGTTTAAAATAACTAAAATTGCAAGAACATCTCTCTCCCAAGTATCCCTTGTTAATATGAATTTTCATTTTATTACACATTCCCGTGCGTCGGTCTCGTAAATTCAGTTTACAGTGATTCGATTAATTTCACCTTCAATTTCATACCGAGGCTACTTACTTCGTCCGTTTATTTAGCATCCATAGTTTGATCTTTAATATCTGAAACAAAAATTTGATTTCATCAATTATAACTCTCAATTAGATTCAGGTAATATATGCATTACAGGCAAAATAATTTGAATACAAAAGCCGAGATTTCAAAGACCCAGATGTCTCTGGGATTGACTTATGGTTTAGGTGAATTAAACTCATGCATATTCAAATATAAATAGAATAGTATGTTTATGGCCCTATCTCTACCTATTAGAGTAAGTTGATTTAAGGTTATAAAATAATACATAAAATTTAAAGAATGTCATCACACTGATAGCTTGTTTTAACTGATGTGTCTATCGATGTAGGTTCAATGAGTATGAATGTCTGAACTTACGATGTATTTTTTTTATGTCACATGTCGTAAGTGATTTAAAAGTTAAATTTATGAATCCAAAATTAATAACCCAGACTCTGGATAATCATTTGTAGAACATACTAAGATTTTCTTTGTGTGGAGTTCGAATCCACAACATTCAGAGAGGCAGCAACGGTAAGGCAACCGAGTAAACAGCTACGCCTATCTTACGATCTCAAATTATGAATAAGCATGTAATGGGCATAGGATTTTTTATAATGCCCGCATGGATTAAAGTATCGCCCTTACTTCAATATCAGGAGGAATAATAGTTAAAATGGTAAACTAAATAATATCAATAAGTTTAGGATTTATCCATTATTTCATCAAATAATGGACTAATCAACATTAGATCGATTTGACCGCAGTTCTTAAACTTATATAAAACTAGCTGTACTTGCGACTTAGTTTTTTTTAAATATAGTTAAGGTTTAGCGTAACGGCTATAATGTCATCTGATTTAAAAAAAACGATACGGTCCAAGTTGGTAGACACGCTAAACCTGTTGAGGGACCGACTCTCAAGTGCAACTGCCGGAACATACTTATTGGTATTTGGGGGCAGATTATCAACTTAAGGGTGGTAGCTAGCCAAGCGGGCATTAGATAAAGCCCTACCACCATGCTATGGCTTCCTCACGATATTTTCCTTCATTCATTGCTCAAGTCCATTGTAGGTGGATTTGAACTTACGTCCCTTGACGCGGAGTCCATACACACTTTGCGTGGAACTAAATAAAAAAAATCCATTTTGACCGTTTTCGGTATTTATTTTCAATACAGACTTGCTCTTAGTGGTGGAAACGTGATGTTAATAGCCTAAAGCCTTCCTCAATAATTGCTCTATAAAAATAAAAATATTTTTTAAAATTCGACTGGTAGTTCCTAAGATTAGCGCGCTCAAACAAACAAACTTTTACGCTTTACAATAATAATATATATTAAAAGTAATTATCCTAAATAATTATACTAAATACTGATTATCTCATATCATAAGTATCTTCAGGCAAAAATCAGTACAATAATCCCCATTCAAAAAAGAATCGAAAGGAGATAGTCCATTTTTTTTATTTTTTTTTATTAATAATCTATTATTCTTGCGCAATTTCAATCGTTATATTAGAATATTCATCTCATAGCAATAACCTTTTCTTGTAATAAATATCAATTACATTGGCGTGAGTACTTTACATTTATATTCGATCATTTAATTTACACAGAAGCGCTGTAAAAGTTTACCGAAAAGGTTATTTCGTAGGAAACCGTAGAAAATCGTATTGTGACAAATGTCACGGGTGAACTTCGTGGATTTGGATTAAACACGGTGAATTGTATTGAAAGGGAATTAATTATAGTTTAAAAAATACTAAAAACACGCTTTCATAACACACTCAAATAATAACTAGAAAATAAACTAAGCAAAGAGTTTGTATTACATCGATGTCCATATTATTGTAAAAAAGCGTACCCATTTTGGGTAAGGTTACTGTATCACTATTTTAGACTATATCGTCACTCAACTATAAGTAAAATGGTGGTCAAATCACGGCCCGCGATTCACGTACGGTCTACCGGTAATTTCCTTAGAGCCCGATAACTCGAAATCACTATTAAGATCGTGATTGTGTACACCCATAATTAAAATTGAAATTATATATAACTAAATTCTTTGTTGTTTCTACCGATCCGCATTTAACCTTTAATCTGTTCGATTGATACGAAAATAATTGAGGTACAAAAAAGGCCTAAAACATTGCATAAAAATACAAAAGTTTAAGTAACTTATATTCATATTCTTTTACATGGCGCCTCAATGTTTATACAATCAACATCGTCACTTATAAAGGTCAGCAATAGGGCAAAGAGGAGATACTGATACTAAGTACCTAAAATAATATTCTACATACCGCTGTATTTCTTAATACTATAACAAAGGAAATATGTATATTTGACAGTTATTTATATTAGAGAAAAGGGCTGTTATACGCCCCAATTGACAATATGCCCCACTGCGCTTACAGACACACAAAAATAATTAACAAACAAGTAGTGATACCTACGGCACCGCGACAGTTAACCATGAACATGACTGCAAGTTAGGTGTGATATTTCCGAGTTATTTAGAAATTACATCAAAATCTTTACTATGGCTTTGGGACAATTTGATGGTCATGTATATTGGACAGTGATCTTTTTGTGCAAATTGTGCAAATATGTGTTTAGCTTTAAATTGACTATTAGTTGACGTACTGCTTGCAATGTACAACGTTCAATGGTGTCTATTAAGTGATTGGGGCGTTTTGTAATAAAAAATACAAAACGTTTCGATCAGTATAGTACAATATGCCACCATATACATATTTATATCTTCTTAGAAGTCGCGTAGTTATCAAAGAAAAATCTTACTTTTGTTTATGATTTGACTAGTTGCGAAAAGGGAGAGATTGTGACAGTTACAGCTTACCTACTGTAATGTTGAAAGTAACTGCATGCCGCCAGTTTTAAAGGTAACTCTACTGAGAACCTCAGTTTTCTGAAGGGCTATCTCTTGGTTCGCTGGTATTTGAAGATAATTTTGAGTTAACCATGAATACTTCAATAAGATATAGCGATACTGAAAATCAAAGTTATAAAACCTATTCGAAGGAAGGTATTTCTGATCAAATCATAATGGGTGCAGTTAATGTGCAGAAAATTATTATTATCTTTTAAAGAATATTGGATGCATGAGTTTTATATTTTCATTTGTGTTTGCAACGTTTGTAGTAAAAAAAGCTAAACAGAAAGATATCAATAAGTCTAACAGGACAAGAAAAATAAGATAAATATAAGCAACGTAAAGATACCATATAAAAATATAATATATCCATATAAATGCCTCCTTGAGATTTAATTACCTAATTTTAGTTAGGTATAAATACCTCTTGTTATATTTTCAATGAATACGTGATTAAAAAACGTCAACTGGTCTTATTATTGAGAATCACCTAAAAATTGGACGTATTGTAGCGTTATACCCTACAAATTGCTATGTTATAGGTTATCATATCGTGGTGCAAGCATAAAAAGTTGCTATTGAACAGAGATTTGAGAGCTTTGTATTAATTTACAACTTGAACCATGAATATAATTTTTTTATCGTCTTAGACTAGTTAAGAAAAGAATTTAGTTTAAGATTTCGTGCAAATTGAAAAAACAACATCTTTTTTATTTTTTCGATCAAAAAACTGACTGCATATTTGGTTAATTTTTTTTTCGTTAGTCTCTTGAATAGTTTTCCTATAATAAAAAAAATACAATCTGGAGACAAATCTGGAAAAACGTATTCTTTTTCATCTAAATAAATAATGAAACAGGAACCATTTTTTATTTTTTTATTGATTATACTATATTCGGAATAGCTTTTTACAAAATTAGAAATTTTAATTGAAATTCCGAAATATCAACATCTGTGTTGTTAACAGCAAGCTATTACACAAAATACTTAAACATTCTTTGGCGTAACATTTGGTGTTATAACTAAATTGGTCATGTAAATTGAATAAATAAATACTGATGACCTTAATGCTACAAAGCATTATCTTCGAAAGAAACATTTATAATGTGGAAAAATATGAATATATTTCAATTTCAATTCTATTCAATTCAATTCAATTCTATTGAAGATTTTATAAAAATAAAAATCATAAAAAAGTAAAGTATAAATGTTATAATGTTAATTCTTTTTTTTGTGTTTATTGTAAAAAATAGGTTTAGATACAAATCATACATTGATTAAACATTCACATATCACGACTTCACGAGATGAATAATTATTTCAATAATAAAAAAAATATTCATTTCACTAGAGCTTAATAATTTGATTAAAAAATACGACTATATACGTGAATTTAAAAAGCAAGATTCTGTCTAAATGTAAACTACGTTAGAAGCGTAGTTAATATTTAGACTGAATTTTGCGTAGGCGAGATACGCGAAATTTATTTATATACAAGAATTGCTGACTTAATAGTATTAGATAGATTAGATTAGATAGATAAATAGTATTATTTCATATTTTTGTAGGAAAACATCTGTCAGATCTCTCAGATATAATGGGGCAGGTGCATGCTGTTTTAACCATATACGTAAAGGAGCCAAATCTATATAAAACTAGCTGTTTCCTCCAACTTCGTTCGTGTTCTCACGAAACACACGCGTGATCGTAAAATCCGTTCTTAGTGGGGCTCTACGTAGTGAAGAATATATCTCTGCCAAATTTTAAGTTTATATAGGTCGTCTAGTAGTCGTGGAGATATTGTGATAGCTCAATTTAAGTCTCCTATAATATAGATTACTAGCTGTGCCCGCGATTTCGACAAATTAGAAAAGAATCGAAAAATTATTAATAATTTTTGCCCGTTTTTGTACCTTTTTCATTTTTTTAGGGTGATGTTAAATAGCTTAAAGCCTTCATCAATGATTGTTTCATGAAATACCAAAAAAATATATGAAATCCGATTGCTAGTTCCCAAGATTAGTGCATTCAATCAAACAAACAAACTTTCCCGCTTTATAATATTAATAATAGAGACGAACGTGTCTATCGTAATTTCATTTAGATTCCACTATAATCTGTAAACAAATATTCTCAGTCTGGAAGCTCTTAAATACATAGACGATTGAATCACACATACCTATGCTTAAGTTAGGTTTCCTCAATTTCTCACGTTCCGGAAGTGATTCCGCAGAGAGGAATACGTAGGATATAAGCAATTTTAAAACTTGCACATATGTTGAATATAGATAAGTTTTAATTTTACAGCTTGCTTTTTTTTATGTTATAAACATTATTTATGATGTTTAGGCGTAAGAAGTCATAAACATATTTAATATGAAATATATTTGTTTTACTTAAGCACATGTGAATACTAATTCTTTGTATCAAATTATTAATACGTATACAATTGAAAATTCCCAAGTTACATGGAGCATGTAACTTTATAAGGTCATTATATAAGGTCATTAAAATGTATTCTTATATTGATTGATAATTTATTATGAGAAATATATACTATAATAAATCTAAGTAAGAATATATTGTTAGAATACGATTTCCAAAAATGTATTTTGTGTCTTGTAACGTCAAAACAGAATCTCCGGAAGGGACAGCTTGCTTATTAAATGCAAGTAAAATAATTAAACATTACTAATAGTATAAATGCATAAGTGAGTTTGTTTGTTACGCTTCCACACCTAAACGGCTGAATTGATAATGATGAATTTTGGTATAGAGATAGATATGTACCAGGAGACGGTGACAGGCTACTTTTTCTCGAGAAAAACTTATTGTAAATGGGGTTAAGTAAGGAATAAACTTTGTATGAAATCTTTTAATACGTCATCCGATTTTGTTTGAGAAAAACAATATTAACACGAGCGAAGCCTCAGGTCAAAGCTAGTATAATATATTAAAGTGAAAAATGAGCAATATAGTTGAAGTTATTTACTATTTACAAGCAAATTAATATATAATACCAAATTAGGATCAACGTAGCCAGCGGCTGTAGCGCACTAGCGGAAGCACCGGGCTTTAGATGCATATTGCCAATTTTCTGATCCGATGCACCGGAGACGACGGACAATGGACCCGATTTCTAAATTAAGTTCCAATACTTATATATACCAAAACAGTGCACTTTATCAAAATGTTACTGACCGATTTTGAAAGCACATATATAACCTATATCTTTTATACTAATACCTCTCTTTATAAGAGGTTTTTTTGAATTTGGATTATTGAACACACTTATCTTAGGGACTACCATTCGGATTACAAAAAATATTTTTCTATTTGTTAAAGCAATCGCTGAGGAAGACTTTAGGCTATTTAAAATCACGCTACTACCTAAAGAAGTGAACCTGTGCTGAAAAAAGTTCCAAAAGTGGTAAAAACTATTAAATCATTTAAAGTTCTATGCGAACGAAGTCGCAAGCACAGCTAGTTGATATTATAAAGTAGAAAAGTATGTTTTAACGTGTTAATTTTAGGCAGTAAATGTCGGATATCAAAACTATTTTCTGTATTTGATAACGCAAGCACTGAGGCAGACTATATAGGCTATTTAAGGAGCAAAGCTGTATTGAAAAAGTTACAAAAACGGTCAATACTATTAAGTCATTTATAGTTCCACGCGAATGAAGTATCGGGCACAGCTAATAATTAATATAATATTCCTTTTCTTAGAAATTATCTTATATATGAATCATTATAATTTTCTAGAGTTACGAGTCTACAATACTATTTGTCAATAACTTTTAGATTTTTCATATTTACGCTATTTCTATAACAGGCACTAACAATACATTTGTTATATATACAAGATGTCAAAGTACGTTTTAATAAATAGCCTAAAGGCGACGAAGTTTTACTTTTTTATATAGACGTGGCAAAGATAAATCATTTTGCCTGCTAGTAAACACGAAACAATCCAGTAACAACGGCGACTACTTAAAGATCAGCAGTTTACCGACAGTTTCGTTGTCATTTATCGTAGCATAAGTTGAGCTTTGGTCCTTTCTCAATTTTGTATGAGGCTTTAGTTCGTAAGACTGTATTTATGTAACTTACACTGTGTGCATTGTGTATTATCGAAATATTTTTTCTTTCTTTCATTTCTCTCGGTTTGTGGGTATACCTACACTGGCTGATTCGGAAATGTGGCAAACCAAATGAGATTTACCATATCATTATCTCCATTGTGGTTATGATACAATTAAGTACAGATCCCTACTACTTAGAATAATAAACTTCTATAAATATATATAAGGAAAATACCAGTTCCTTTGACACTCAATCACGTTAAAACTACTGATGTTATCGGGATGCGAATATGAGCATTCGAAGCGGTAACATTGGTAGATGATTTCTGGCTACTTAGTTTTTGGATTCCATTGTCCCTTTGGCATTTTTCAATTTAATTTTGTATGCCCAGCGTAGCGAGCGGGTAACGGCTATTTTTTTTATAAAGTATATTAAAAACTATATATTTTTCCTTACTATAACACTATTAGAAGTTCTAGAAGTTTAGTTATAATAAAAATATTTTTCGTGCAGTCTCAATATACTTTATAAAAATGCAAAAAGTTATCCAACTAAACTACATATATAAAATATATTAGTTAACTAGCAGACAGATCGTTTACCAAACTAATTAGCCGTTAAAACTTTTAGCTATCCGCACAGTTTACGTCAGCACGGATGATAAGTTAGATCCCTAGTTTAAAATTAACTTGTCGCAGTTTGAAAATTATTGTTAAATTAACTACTTTTTATTGTTATACAAAACTGTTCATTTCTATGATATTGATCTGGTATAAGATTTATTATATTTCTGTGTTCTTTTTTGTTATTTTACTTTGTTATATAACCATGGTTCTGTCGATCAGTTGTTATCGATACATTATAGACCGATCTATATTCTTCCTTGCAATATACACTGGCTTATTCTAAAACGCATCATGCTTTTTGAAGTGAAATCTTCTTTGAGCACAGTGACTATTTGGGCGAACAAAAATATGGAACTGGCGTCATCGTCACCGAACGCTTCCCATGAGGTATATATGTATACCGTTTATATATGTACATAGATATACCTCCTTGCGTTACTAGTATTAGTATATCTTTCTTTTACTTAGTTTTCACTTCTTTCGGCAGTCCCGAAAGACTACCCGTTTTTTATTAATTTGGTGTAATAAAAAACGTGGTGTAAACGAGGTAAAATCCTATTTTTCACGGGCTTCTTCATCGCAACGCGTAAACGCATTACCCGGGCTCAGGTCAAGGTGAGAGTAGCATGTGTGATTCATTATGTGTTAATCACCCAATACTATACATTAAAACGAACCATGGCGACATAAAAATAGAAAACTGGCCTACAAACAGAGGAGAAAAATGTACTATACTATTTTAATTTGCCTATATGTGTCTTATTATATTTAAAGAAGGCTTTAGGCGAGTGTTTTTCAACCTTTTTCATGACAAGCCCCTTTAGTATGAAAAAATATTTCGCGACCCGTTGCTTTTTTTCATGTATTTTATTTTCTGACAAATATTCAAATCAACATATTTATTCATTTTCATAATTCGGCTTCGGATAAATACAAGATTGTACGTAAAACACATTTTGACTAATATCGAATGCGTCGCCAATACATATCGCAACTTACAAACAAAATTGACTTGTGGTCATTGTCTCTAAGCCAAAACCACTTCAATTAATTTTCTTCGACACAGTCTTTTATTGAAGAAGTCGTATGTGAAACAAACACCAAGGAATTAACCCCCCAAGGGGGCGCGACCTAAACGTTGAGAAACACTACTTTAGGCTATTTAAAATCACACTTTCATTAATAGGAGCAAAGCTCTATTAAAAAATCGGGCAAAAATGAATAAATACAATTATAATTCCACGCGAACGAAGTCGCTCACATAGCTATATGTAGATAAGTTTACCGTTTGTTTAGCCACAATCTCAACTCATGGTAATAACGTAACACGGTAAACCTAGTGAAGAAGTGGATTTTATGTGCAATTACCATAGTACACCTAAGGTACGTGTTCAACGATAAATTTTCAACTTGATGGTAGACAATTACCAGATAGATATCAGTAAATGAATACACAAACCGCCATATTATCATAGCATTACAATGTTTTACTTTACTAAAAGCTATGGCTGATTCTAGAATTTCAACTCTCGCCAATAGTGTCGGTTTCTGAACACCTTACCAATGACCTATCACTACTTCGTAACGTTTTATAGATACTTCTAATAAATCTTTAATGTCAAATGTGATTTGTAACTTTGTGGAATTCGAATGAGTAAGTACCATAATTTTTCTATCCCTTAATCCAGTTTCAAAATGAGATTTTATTAGACCACGACGAGATACGAAAGCGTCACAATGAAAAATTGTTACTATTGTCACGAAAGGATTCATTTATCTCTCGTGACGTCACCACATTAACAATGGTAGAATTAAAAAGTATACCGTTTTAATGTGTATTAGCAAAAAGTGATTCTTATTTAGGTTTTTTTATAGTTTGTAGTATTGGTGTTATAGCCACTATTTCACCTAATGTTAAGTGACGATGTGGCATTAGATGGTGGATACGCAACTGCCACATCACACCCATAGGTGTCTGGAAGCAGATTTTCAACTTCAGGGTGGTAGCTACTCAGGCGGACATTAGAGATAGCCAGGATATGGTTTTATCACGATGTTTGCTGTCACCGAAAGCTTAGATTCATTACAGGGATTGAAGCTCACATCCATCGACGTGGTATTCATACACACTATTTCCATATATACATTATTATTATTATTATTATTATTATTATTATTACACTGCCGACTGAACCATCATCGCTTCGTTGTTTGGGAATCTAAGAAATTATGATATTTTAGCTCAGAGTGTAAATAAGTGTTGGTGTAAAAAATCGAGCAAAGCCACATATATTTTATTCTATTTAATTATTTAATAAAACTATTACATATTATTATTTAAGCAGTAATAAATATGAGAAATGCTTTCAAATTATTACTAAATTATATACTAAATTATAAAATAAATTATCACTGTATCGCACGAGAAGAGTCACTCGAGGGCTCCTGTCCGGAGGATCGATAGTTTTTATAGCTAATCGATTGTGAAATACCACTTAGGTACTTTTTATGGACAAAATTGATATAAAATCATCCAAACCGGTTTTCATTGAAATCCACACAAATTGCTTTTTTTTTATAACATTTTGTTTTGCTATAACCGGTATCTTTAATAATAGATGAGCATCATTATACATTTATACATACATTATGACATAACTAAAAATTTACTAATATTGAAAACTTAGTTGTAGTTTTACTCCCTGTTATGTAGATGCAGCTTGTAAAGTCGTAAC
Organism: Actias luna; assembly: GCA_039707435.1. Lineage (NCBI taxonomy): Eukaryota > Metazoa > Arthropoda > Insecta > Lepidoptera > Saturniidae > Actias > Actias luna. The sequence continues at coordinate 4,315,417 of JAZHAC010000006.1, read as the reverse complement.
GCGCTGTGGAAACAAAGTTACTTGTTATTTCAGAGTGAATCATGTTGAGAATGTACGCTGAGCATTTCTCATACAAACTACTTTAACTTATTTCGAAAGCTTTATATAGACATTAGAATATAATGTAAGTAATGGACTCAATTTATTTGGAGCACGATTAAAAGTATTTATAGCCGCTACAGGTCAAAATGGCCGGCGTTTCATGCGACATATTTTAATATATTTGAAGAAGTATATATATACGGGAAAACGTCGTATATTACGACTGGTACTAAAACTGGGCGAATTAATCGACGGCTATCGAATGCTCGCCGCAGTGTACATACGTCAACACTGAGGGGACACTAGGGATGAGCGATATTAAAATATCGATGTTCAAATCGATAATTAAAATATTTCTTGTAGATCTCGCAATAGTAACATCGATTTAGAATATATTGCTTGGTTGTAATCCAAGAAGGAGACCAATTTTCTAATATTTTTTGACAAATTTATATGTTACTGATTCATACATACTGCATCATTATTCATAAGTCAAACTATTTGGCAACTTTTGATAGTTTATCTGACAAATGGTGAATCTCTATAGCCTGTTAAAAGATCTTAACCTGTCTAGGACAGCAGAAAGTTTTATACTACAACGTGATTCAGAAGCTGCGCTAGCAGGCTCCTATCTAATTTGACTGGGCAGGGAGAGAAACACAAGTAGTGAAGATGAGTGTTAACAAGCGTCGGAAAAGGGCCGGAAAGCTAAGCAGTTACTCTCATTTTATATAAAACCCCAGGTATAAAAGTTGTTGTAAAATTACATGCAATAATAATATAAAAAATAAATGGTCCTTGCGGAGTTTTTAACAATCACTCACTCTTTATGATCGACGGTAAGTGTTCCAAGAGTTACCTAAAAAGTAATGATAGATACCCTATGTAGGCGATCAGTTTAAGAGAATAGTAGTGAAGTTAAAAGGCCAATATGTTCATGTAATAGGTGTTTTGTGTCATACTCTCGAATATAGTACAAGGCTCATGAGGGTCACATTAAAGTCCGTTAAGTCAATGAAGTAGAAATGTAAATAAGTTTAGAAAAGCGGTTATATGAAAATTTTCGCTGGAAGAAATACAAATGACGAATAATCTCAGTATCAACCGACACTACTAATACGACGATGCAATGTAACGAGACTGGCTGTAAAAAGGCTATGGAATAACGTCAATGGATCAACGATCAAGGGAACATACAAAGGATAGGTTTCCTTGATTTCGCGTATATCGATGATACCAATGGATTTGCCATTCAATCTTAAGCGACTACAACTTCCCGGGCGACTGTCTATTGCGTAGATAATTAACAAATAAATAACAAAATCAGTCGTCGGAACTTTGCGTACTCAGTTTCCCAGATTCGTGTACGAAAATTACATATATGTCGCGTGTTTGAGCGTCGGATAATAATAACTGTATATTTACGGACCACAAAAACATAGTTTACCAATAAACGTTATATTGATTAACCGTATTTAAATTGCATATGATTCAAAGACATTTAATTCATTGGATTTATAGACAAGTTTCATTCAATAACCAAAGAAATAAAAAACGGAAACGATATTAGATACAGGTTCTATTTTATTAATGTTAACGAATTGAAGTACAAGATTGATTAGAATTAATAATAGCTAATCAAAATTTAAAATAAAATATACAAATCGGTCAAACTGTTTTTTAGTTTTAGCAAGAATAGAGATCATCGACTATATATGAAACGAAGTTCACTGGGTCAGCTAATAATACATAACTCGAATGTAATTACTATATTTCTTGGCTTGTTTATTAAGATTATAATGTTTATTTTTTTCAATTATATTAAATAAATACTAGAATAAGGATGTTCAGTTTTTTTTTCATAACATATCGACCTTTTTTTACGTTTTATTGAACGTAATACCGATATCAGAACATAGATCAATCGAAACCATCGATTCATGCCAATCATCTCTATGCGCATTTTTAGTTATGAATTTGCATGAAGTTTTGATATTGTATAAAGACGTATTGTATACTTTGTATAAGGCAGGTAGGGTAAAGTGGAATGGCTTTGGAGATTTGTTTCTAATTGAGGTAGACTAGTGAAACGCCTCCATTCCACAGAAGATTACAAGTAAATAACTTTGTATTGTATTACTGTATAGAGTAAGGTGTCCTAACTTCTTTAAATTCTGATGCCTCTGGTGTTTTATCTAACGTGTTGATATAACACTTGGTATATTCGAATAATTCGTTGTGGTTGATTGATATCAACTGGCACAATTTTAATTTCATATCCGTAAGTTAGTGCCGGTATACATTAAGGCAATATTCGATAATCTTATACGTTTTATAAATATCAATTGGTGACAATTCGCTCTGAGCCAGTCGCCTGTAATACCCACTAAAACACCAAAGTCATCTGTCTGCTGGGGCGACGCGGGTTCGAACTTGCAATCACCGCGTCACCGCGCGACCGTCTTGACCCGATGATCAGCCAGGCCCCGTCCGGGCAACCTGGCGAGTTCCCTTTTCAAATAGCCAGACTGATGCAATGAGAGATGGTGGTTAAGCAGGTGATTTTATCAAGGTGCCTTCATCTGCTCCTTATTTGTTTATTGTTATGTGCTATTCGTTCCCGCTATTTTGTTTATAGTATTAAAACCGTAAGCTAAAGTCAATATTTTTTCAGTTTTACTTATACTTTATTCTAAACAGCTGCATGGAAAACAAATTATATTTAAAAACAAACAGAATTATTTGTATAACGGTAGTGATGATACAGTTGTATTCACAGATGTTTTCCAGACTAACAAAAGTTATATACAATGTAAATAGATATTTATTTGTCGAACAATGAAACAAATAGTTCTGAGCAGAACCAAATTCTGTAACAGATTCATAAACTGAATTAAATCCGAGCTAATTTACTTTTAGTGTAGACTAAATGTTTTACTAGATTTAAAGTAACATGGAAGTATTTCCTTTTTATATAAATATTCCATTTTTTATATAATTTGTAAATTTAGGGTTTACGTATACTCTCACCTGAAGTTACTTGACGATGAACTCGATGATGATAATACATTGAGCCCAGTGGAGGAAACAGTCTGTAACTGCTTGACGATAAATTTGAAACATGAAAGTTGTAATTAACCAGGTGATTATAAGAAATTCATCTTCCGTTATATTACGGTACTATTACGATGTTTTCCTTCACCAAAAGCTCAGGGGTTCAAACTCACTTTGATCGATGATGTGTCTATATACGATACTTTCTATCTTTATATTTATACTAGCTGAGCCTGAACGTTGTCCGAGTGGAACTAAAAATTATTTAACTATTTTTGCCAGTCTATGAAACTTTTTTCAATACAGCTTTGCTCCCATCGGTAGTAACAAACAAACTTTTCCGCTTTATAATCTTAATATAGAATTATATCCTTATCATTTATACAAATACTCGCTTTTACCTGCAGCTTCACTCGCATTGAAGCCATTAAATAAGTTTTTTCTTTCGTAAAAAATGTATTTTTTTTTTCAATAAAAAGTATCCTATGTTACTTCTAATACCTCCAAAAATATGTGCACAATGTTTTATTATGATCACTTTAGTAGTTTTCGCGTGAAAGCATAACAAACAAACTTACATTCACATTTATAATATTAGTATAGATTATAAATGCTAAGGTGAATTTGTTTGTTTATTACGCTTTTTAGCTTAAACTGCTATATCGATTGTAATGAATTTTGGTATAGAGATAGATGAGAAGCTGAAGACTGTGATAGGCTATTTATTCTCGCGAAAAACTTATTGGACGTGGGGTAAAAAGAGGGATAAACTCTGTATGAATTTTTTTAATGCGGCATCCGTTTTGTTTGACAAAATTAATATTAACGGGAGTGAAGCCGTACGTAAAAGTTAGTAATTCCCGCTTAGTTAACTACTATCCTCAAGTCGAAAATCTGCCGCGAAGTACCTATAGGTGTATTCCGACAGTTGAACTTGAGAGCCAGTTCCTCCACTAGGCTTAGCGTGTCCATAATCTTGGACCACATCTTCAATTAACAGCAGAAGATATTGTAGTAATAACCCTTTAATTAATTACAAATGCCATTCTGAAAAACAAAACGAAATTATGATACAAGGCATTTTATAGAATACCAGATTTAACTTCGACAAGGTTCTAAATGTACAATCAATTTTATTCAGTATATATTGTTCACAGTTACCATAAACCCGCACATAGTCTGTATTTACCCCAAACTTAGATCAAAACAGTACAAGTGATGTATATTGTTCCATACTTTAATCTAATTTGTATACGATATGAATAATCATGAGTACACACATAAATGAAATACGTAATAAGCCAAGGTTAGGTAATCCATAAAGAAAAGCGATCATTAGTATGTAGTGCTGAATATTCAGACAGTATTACTTTAATTATTTGTGAAAAGGTTCTGATACTAGCTCTAATATTTTCAATTTATATTAATATTATAACGTGGAAAAGTTTGTTCCGTTGAAAGTGCTAATCTTAAGAACTACAGGTCGGATTAAAGTTTTTTGTAATTCATAAAGCAATCATTGAGAAAGGCTTTAGGTAATATTTAACATCACGGTGTCACCAATAAGGGCAAAGATGTTTTGAAAAAAGTTACATAAACGGGTAAAAATTTGATAAATAAATTTAGTACCACGCGAATGAAGTCGCAGGCACAGCTAGTGGTTAATAAATTGTAACATAAGAAGTAATTTAATTAGATTAAATATATAATATGTAATTTTCCAGTAGAGTATACATAAATTCGTATAATTAACAAGTTTTTACATAACTGAGGTAGGCGTTTATAACAATAGAGGTATCACTAGCGTTTTGCTGTCCTTGAACCTACTTCCCCAAGGTGCTATAGAAATCCTACCCACTGCGGCAACACAACACAAGGTTATTTGATTGTGATTTTCTAGAGGGGTGACGTATTGCACTAGACAGATTAGTCAAAATTTCATAATTTTTTGTCTGTACCTACCCCTTCGAGTATTTTTTATTTCTAATATTATATTTTAGAGATTTAGCGTAGGCTCAAAACCATTCATAATTATAAATAAACACGTAAGATAAAATAGTAACATGCTCAACCTAGAGAAGGTATGTCTCAAATGCGAAAGTAAATCCAATATTTCATATTATATATTCATATAATATGGAATATTATATACTCATATGCCCTGCAACGCAATTGCATATTTATTGTCAACTCAATTTACCTTCTTTATAAGTTATAATAAAAACATAAGGCTCTTATCTGTTTATTTGTCACTCTGCGAGTACGTTTACCTTAGAGCTTTCAGACTATTTTATTATAACTAAATTTCGTTAGATACCAATTAGTGGCAGAGCTTTTTCTAATGCCTAGCTGGTTAACTACCATCCTCAAGATAAAAATCTGCTTCCAAATTCCTATAGGCCTGTTACAGCAGTTGCGCTTGAGAGCCAGTCCCTGCACTGGGCTTCGCGTGTCGCGATTTTGAACAACATCGTCACTTAACATCAGGTGAAATAGTAGCCATAAAGCTAACCTATAAAGAAGGTAGTCCCGATTATTGGAAGTAAAGAAATAGAATTAATTGGTTGGCTTAAAATTAAAGAATTGTAATTTAAATTGAAGCAACAGATATTATTAATATTCATAGAAATAGCTAAGCTCCAAAATTCCTTAAAATTATTACTATCTTTTAATTTACAAGCTAACAAAAGTATATAGTAATAGTATAAGTATTTTAAATATACCAGTATATACTTTTTTAGTAAACTGTTGGACCTAAAACGAAGAATAGATTACCACATACCTAAAATTAAAATAGTTCAACTATTGTCGAATTTTATTTAGAAACCAGCCGTGACCGCGACTTCGTTTGCGAGTAACTAAAACTTAAAAACTTACCAGTTTTTGTAACAAAAAGCAGTATAGTGCTTTGCTCCAATTGGTGGTAACGTGATGTTAAATAGTCTAAAGCCTTCCTCAATTATTGTTTTATCAAGTACGAAGAAAAAAATGATATCAAATGGTAGTTCCTAAGATTAGCACGTTCAAACAAAGAAACTTTTTTCTTTATAATATTAACTAGGTTTTACATGCGGCTTCGCTCGCGCTGATATTAATTTTGTCAAACAAGTCGGATAACGCGTAAAAAATATTCACACAAAGTCTATTCCTCTCTTTACCCCACTTCCAATAAGTTTATCGCGAGATAAAGTAGCCTTTAACCATCTCCAAGGTCCCTTCTATCTCTATACCAAAATTAATCGTAATCGATTTAACTGTTTAAGTGTGCAAGCGTAACAAGCAAACAAACAAACTCACTTTCGCGTTTATAATAGCAGTAACGATACGGATAGCGGAGACCTAGTTAAATAAGATGTGCACAGAGAAATTACATTTCAGCAATATTTAAGCAGTATACAAATGTTAGCATAGCAAAAATATAGCACATAAATAAATCTTACAAATTTTAAAGAATCCTTATATTAAGTAGCCGTCTAAGCTTTAGAACAATAAGGGCTGATAAGGGTGAGAACTTGAGGGGTATAAAAGCAACATCTATGGTTGTACTATCTATTGTATTGTATTGTATATATGTAGTATTATAGTATGGTACTATCTATGGTAAGCAAAATATCAAATAAAATATGTTTATTTTGATGATATTTTATTAACAAAATAATTATTAGGAGTGTTTCCAATAAAAGATAAATACAATTGTAGAAAATCGGTTGACAGTGTTATTTCAATGATTTTTATTATTGTATTTGTTCCATTGCTGCAATGATAATTTTTATTAGAAAAGTAGACAACGGGATTTTATTTTTATATCATTAATGCTACCACATTTGTACATATATTGTTTATAAAGTAAAATAGTATACACGATGTATTCAAAGTATGATGTACTACTATTCATACACTAAACCCATTTCTGAATCAAACAAACAATTACTATACACTAAATTTTACCCGCGGCTGTGCTCACGTTAATATTGATTTTGTCAAACAATTCTGATTCCGGTGCCCGCTGTTTTAAATAAATTATATGAAGTAGACAGGTATAAGAACATTTGTCCTCGTAGTAATTTATTTATACGCGGGCCGCTCACTATTTGGCGATTATATATATATATATATATATATGCAGACCCGGGTTTTTTTGTAGCACCATTTAAGATAAACTTCCATTATATATTATATACGTGTAACTTTAATGGTTATTGCAGCGCATGCCGGAATATCTCACATAGGGCAGAATTTTTTCCTATTTACTGGACACTTATCATTATATAAATATAATACGTCACCGTTTTTAAAACAAAGATCACTATCCAATTGTTATTAAATCCAGACGGGTTGTTTAAACTGATGAAATTTCAAAAAACATCTTTGTTGGAATTGTTTATTTTTCAGAAGTGGTAATAATTTACATATTTTAGCCATTTAACTTTTTGACCAACAGTTCTTAACGGTAATAGAAATAACATGTGGTTTGTTTGAAAATGTTGGCGGTACATGCATAGGTTCTGGAGAATGAGATTTGCTCAAAAAAATCCCGTGATTATATTTATGTTATATTTTCATTTCACCAAATGTAACATAATATTAAGTGAAGATGTTGTTCTAATAAAAATACGCTAAGTTTAGTAATAGGTATTGGCCCTCGAGTGTCTTTCTCTGGCTAGGCGACAAATTTTCAACTTGCAGATTGTAGATAACAAAGACGGTATTAGAAATTACTTGTCTACGATTAAGATATTTCCGTTCACTCAACACTCGGCGTCATTGCAACGATGCGAACTCATCAAAATAACTATTAATATCATAATAAAGTGATACATACGTTTTTTTAATTCGCCTACATATTTAATTAAAGCGGTTTTTGAAACCAAGTCTTCAATAACAGTCGAAACTAGTTTTATAATTTGCGGTCGCATCAAGGCGCAACGTGGCGGCACCGCCCGTTTTAGTTTCGGGGCACAAGAGGACCGCTCCGCGTTGACGCTGTCCACAATTCTCATTAAGCGCCGCGACAACATGGGAACACTGTTAAAGTTTAATCATAATACTAACACCGACCGGCGATTTCGTTAGTGGTTATTAAAATATAACTTTAACGAGAATAATATGAACTCTGTGTCGCTTATAGAAATTTATTTTTTGTATCAGTATTTTTTTTTAATTGTGCAATATCTGTTAATATTAAAAACGATACTAATTTATTTGCGGCAAATTGGTGAGTTAAATACTTATCGATTCGACACACAAATTAGGGGATTTTGGATAATATTGTATACTTGTGATTAAGAATGAATTCTGTATTATAATTTAAAAGGCCCGTCGCACTTGTTAGCCACAGGCGTGAGAACCATGCTTTAAACGCAAAATTAATCAAAATAAACTGTTTGGAAGTGTACTGTAGACCTGTGCTCCTAACCAAGTTGTCCTTGAACGATTGCTAGCATATGTCATCGAACAAATTTTTTTTTCTTTACGTTAATGATCGATGGAATACATATTAGCCGAGGGCATTACCTATATCGGTATTGTTTATTACAACTTCTTGAACTTTGAAACAAAAACTACTACGGAGGTATACTGTGAAAACTTGCAAATGATGATGGATCAAGTATCCTTCGAAATAACTAAAACTTGGCAATTGCTCTAGAACAATTGTGCTGGTAGACTTTAACGTGACATTGCTCGTCCACATATCGCGCAACGGACACTCTGTAAAGTACAAGTGATCCCACTGAAAACTCTTCGTCAACCACGAAATCTACTAAACCTTGCACTAATCTGATTTCCATTTGTTTAATTAGTTTAAGTTTTTCTTATAGGTGAAAATTTTCACATTTGAAGAGGCAGTAAAGAACTCCTTTGAAGAGTTCATCGATTCTCGTCTCTAGGATATCTATAGATAAAGTATCAATGGCTTTCCAACTAAAATAACAAAAGAGCGAAGACAATAAAAACCGGTACTTCGAACAATTAAAAACACGTCACAATATATTTATAGACATTCTATTTTTTCTATATAAATCGACATAATAACATAATTTGTATATAGTAAATTCATATACATTACACGTATTTGTGTCAAACGACATCATTTCTTTAATCAGTTACGTATCAGAGTTGCCCCATAAAAAAATCGGATTTAATATCCATCTTTAAATAAAATAATCTAATAAACCATGTAGCTGATAAGGATAAGTATTTTTTACTTGATAAAATAACTTGAACACTTTTTTAATACTTCTTGAATGTTATCGCGTTGTATGTATATATCATCATATCATCTTGTTTGTACGTATCTCATAACATATTACTACTAGGTGGACCGATAGATGTTATTTTGCCTCTTTCAGTAGTCAATAAGTCACTACACTGCCACTTTAATCATTTAGAGGTAGCAAAATACCTTTTTTATTAATAACACTTAGGTATATTTACTAATACTTGGGATGTTTGATCAAACGGCTTTTAAGTATATCAATCTCGTATTAATAGGAAGGTAGTTTTACGAGTTGGTAGCTAGCCTCATAATATCCGGTTCATCCAACAGATCACGAAGTAATATTTCAATAAATCTGTATGTTGTACGCCTAAATGCCCCAGGAGGTAAGCAGAGTTTATCCACTCCGTTGTAACTATGAGTGAATTATAATATGAAATCTTCGTTCACACAGAAGGAGGGAGACCGGTACTCGTATAGTGGAAGATCACTATACTTCTATCTATATTTTCTTTCGCTCCCTTAGTCACTTGAGCCGACTTTACACGAACGAACATCACAGAAAACGGCTGCGGATCAAAATTTCAAAGCTCTCCCAAAGTTTCAGTTTATTGATTTAGTTTCATTTTATTTTGTTACCCTGTAACATAATTCTTGTAATTATAATGCATTCTTTAAAACTATTTTTGGTTCCGAATAAACTAATGTATCATAAATTGTAATAATAACTTTTATCCATGAAACAAATAAGAGTATTACGCAATTTATTACATATGAGATAATTCTAAAACCCCGGAAACGCCCTCTGTGTGAAAGTTTTAACATGAAATAGACTTTCAGAGCTTTAGGCACCCTGAAGCGCATGAAAGGCGAAACTTCCAAGGCGATTCCAAACATGGCTTGTAGATGGCGCAATTCGAACATTGACTCCCCTGACCAACAATATTCCGACCATTCTACGATTTTACTGTGAGATTATTTCATCCTGACTGAGATAATCATCTGTTTTAAATCGGCCATGTAACTGCCGTTAAGTTTATAATTATAACATGTAATCCTCATAAGTACCTTGCAGATTTGTGAAGTCGTAAGACATAAATTCAGTCGGTAAAATCCTGACAAGAAAGGTACTTTTTTTGTTTAACGCGGGGAAAATACTTTCGCAATATACCGAGCGAGCTATAAGAACAGCACGGCGGACTCAACTGCTGGGATCCAACAGAAATAACCACTAAAATAATCCCATGAGGACTACGAATTCTCCCTTTATTACTAAAGACAAGTATACTGCTTCCACAGACAATATTACACCTACACAAATTATATAGTTTATCTGTCGATACTGTTAACTTTACGACTCCCGTGCATTGTATCTTTTATTATCAGAAACAAGTGTCCTGCTTTTAGAGACAAAATAGCCTACACAAGACTGAACGTTGATGATAATGTTTAAATTATTTAACACATGATAAAACTTTCAAACAACACGTTTTGGGAGCTATATTTACAGTTGATTCTTTAGTTCTAAAATACCAATTTATATAACCTATCACTGACTCGTTTATTTGTATACAATTACATTTTTATTTTCCTTAAGTAATTCACAAAACTTTTAAATGAATGAGTAGAACATGTCAAGCGTGCCGTCTGCAAGGATTGCCATCCTTAAAGCACTTTGATTTGGGTTTGATATAGGTTTATCCCTATGACCACATTCTCACCTGTTCTTAATTGACGCTAAATCTAACGGAGGGTTTGGATCTTAAGTACAATTACCGGAACATACCTACAGGTATAGCTAACCAGGTGGGCATGCTATGGCTACATTACAACGTTTTCCTTCACGGAAAGCTCAGACTCATTGCAGGAATTCGATCTCACGTCCTTTGACGCGGAGTCAATACATAGTACCAATTGGACCATCATTGCTTTACCTTTCTTTTTTAACGTGGTGAAGTAATCCATTTCCAGACTTCCTTCTGCCATGCAGTACACGGGTAAATGCACTACCCAGGCTCTGATATACAGATAGATGGGACCTTGGAGACTGTGATAGGTAACTTTTTCTCGCGAAAAACTTACTGCAAGTGAGGTTAATGGAGAGATAAACTTTATATTAAACTTTTATTGCGTAATTGTTGCGTTTATTCCTGCAAAGACTTATTGGAAGTGAGGTAAAGGGAGAGTTAATTTTGTATGAAACTTTTATTACGTAATCGTTGCGTTTATTCCGTCTGATGGTAGTTTAGATGTTCATAAGCGCCTTCTTAAGACCTATATTAAATAAAGATTTGTATGAATTCATTTGAATCTGATTTGTTTGATAAAAGCAATAGTAACGGAAGCTAAGCCGCGAGTAAAAGCTAGTTATTTATTATAAATATATTTAGCACAGGCAAACATAATGTAACAGACAGTCGTGCCTTTATAAAAACGGTAATTGTTATGTTTACTGCGGATGTAATAAATTGAATTATCTCTCGTAACATCACGCAAACAAGCTCACTGTAAAATACGTGGGTTAATTAGGTACCCACTGGCAATTTTATTAAAATGTCTCTTTAGTAACTGCACTCAAATTAATGTTTGTGTATATTTCTTATAATCGTCGTTTATATAGTATTATTCGGTGTTTTTATTATATTATGGCATCTGTCTATGTAGGAAAATTAGAATAGATGTACAAGCAACGAACACAAAGTAACACCCAGACTCAGAACAATTATTTGTAGGTCGAAATATATAAATAATTGGCCTGTATGGGATTCGAACCCGCAGCACGCTCAGCAATGCGGCGACTGACTAAACCGCGAGTACCAACTATGCATTTTATATTTATACTAGCTGTATCCGTGACTTCGTTCGCGTGGAGCTAAAATTTTTAATTAATATTTATGCCCGATTTTATAACTATTATCAATCCTGCTGTGCTCCTGTTAGTGTTACTCTAACAAATATAACAAGTTTTTTTTTTTAATCTGACTGGTAGTTCCTAAGATTAAAGTGTTCAAACAAACTAACAGCCAAACAAACTTTTGGCTTTATAATATTAATATACATAGATATACATCGTAAATTAATGCTTTCAGTTTTGTATATTGTAAAATAGCACACTAAGGTACATTCTTACAAACAGATTATCACCAAAAAGGCAAAAAAAGTTTTATTTGATAATAATTGTACATAGTCGTTTTACTTCTCGACTAGTGAATGTATTTTTCTTACATTGCTTTACACATCCTATTACGGTATCTTCCTATACAGGTAATTTTGACAACAACAAGTGCGAAGGACTTAAACAAAATTAATAACGAGTATCAACCAAACTTAGAACATTTATTTGTGGATCACATAAACAACAGCCCCGTGTGAGAGTCGAATCCATAGCAGTTAACGAGGTAACTGCTTTAATCGCTAGGCCAACCGTGTCGTCAAAATCCCTAGTATAAAACGTGAGCTGTCGTTTGTGTAAGTCGATTTCATAAAAGGCGATATGAATTTATTTAACGAGTATGGCATTTTAAAACTTTTCATACCTCACGACGAAGCATTTGTGTTTTAATATCTATATATTGTCATTGTAGCGGTCACTCATCCATAAATAAATATATAAATATTATACAGTATTATAGTATAATTAAGGCTTATTGATATCCGTACGATTGTCAGTAATATCAATGTAAAAATAATATCACGGCTTGAAATATTTACATATTTACCGTGTTCGGCCATGTGATCACATACATTTGAATGCATTACGTTGTTTGTTCGGTAAATTATTACAGTTTCAGATTTTAGGAAATCTATACCCGGGACGCTCTAGCTATGTATCAGTTGATATCTCATATATTTTCATATTCCTAATTTATTTTTACCATATCGAGTGTTTTCAGGAAAACCATAGTAACAATCAAACATCATTAAAAGTTTTTTTTTGTAGTAACCTAATAATTATCTTTAAATTTAGAAGCATTTTGTTAATAGATCGCTATTCTAATAGATCACTGGTTAATTATACAGAAGTCATATATTCTTAGAAAAATACTTTTTAATTAGGAATGGAACATCTTTCTACTGTATTAAGTGCAATTGTCGCTTACGATGGTTTTCGATGGTTTCGGTATCGATTCGGTTTACGATGGCATATGATATAAAAAATGTGGTTCTGCGGCAAATAAAATTTTCCATTGGTACATAAGGTTATAGTATGCAGTTATATTATTAACTGAAAATTTCTTTATTGCAAAAGAACTTTAATTTTCAAATGAAATACAATTTAACTGCATTTCCGACTGCAAATAGCAAATTCTGTAAATATTATAGTATCTAAATCACATTGATTAAGCTGCAATAAGTATATAAAAACGTGTGATGGTAACATTTATAAATAGCATAATATTATCGTGTTCTCAAAGTTAAAAAATAGACGTCAAAATTATACGAAGCATAAATAAAGCTCACATGAACGAAGTCGCGAGCACTGCTATTACTAAGATAATTATTACTCAATATAGTATAACAATATTCAATAATATTATAAGTAAAAATGTGTTTAGCTCATACTCTGAAAGTACCACGCTGATATTGTGTCATTTGTATCATCTGAACCTCAGTATGGCTTCGGAGCGGCCATTCAGGAAGTATTTTTGTACGGATTGATATATCAAGTACCCTAAAACAATACAAAATACCCTCGTGTGTAATGTAATATTGTACTAATTATACAAACACAACTTGTAAAGGTTATGGGGTTACACTCATTTCGTAATTATTACATTTTTATAAAATACTAGATTTTACGTCCGGCTTTGCTCGCGTGAATATTGATTTTGTGAAAGAAATCCGGTGACGCACTAAAAAGTTTCATACAAAGTTTACCCCTCCCTCTACCTCACTTCCAATAAGTTTTTCACTTAAAAAAGTAGCCTATCACCGTGTCCGAAGTCCCATCTATCTCTATACCAAAACTCATCCTACTCGAGTAGTGGTTTAGGCGTGAAAGCGTAACAAACAAACAAACTCACTTTCGCATTTATAATATTAGTATGGATGATAGTATCCATCCATAAAATTTTCCGTTACGAAAAGAAACGTTTATACTTCAGGCAATGCATATTAACGTGTACATTTCTCTTTTTCGTGCCCGGTATAGCAAATATACTGCCCTACTTCTCCGTTCATTGCAATATTACCATGGGGACATTAGTGTGCCACTTGTTTAGGCGAAATATTATGAAGGTAACGGATCTATACTTTCATAATATCATTGCCATGAAATGATGAAAAATGTATACCACATGAAAAATGTTGAATAAGATTAATCCCATCTACAAGTATAATATTTTGCACTTGAGATATTTGACGCGACAGAAACTATTCAACCACATTCAGCGCTCATAATAATCCCTAACGATCACCAATATGATTGCATACAGTTGACATCCGTCCTCTTAATTGTTGATAATCGTCCCGGTGGTACGTGTAGGCTGAGTCATCACTGTGACCTGCGTTCTAACTGCGAGCGACTGATAACTTGTATCATATGACAGTGCTTCCTACTGTTCGTTAATATCATAATTATGAACAAAATTGCATCCGATTGTCAGTCATATCAAGTTAACCAACGGATAAATAAATAGAATTAACGCATCTGTATAAAACAACACAAGCAAAATGTTGACTTACTATTAACGTTTCGATTGATATTATTAGTTCGAATCCCTGCATTGAGTCTGAGCTTTCGCTGATGAGAGCATTTTTAATGTTTGCCTAGTTAGGTACTACTCCGAAGTTCAAATTTTGACGTCAAATACCAATAAGTATCAATAACACTTGAAGGAAAACAACGTGATAAAACCACCTTTGTCAAGTTGAAAATTTATTGTCAAATACAGGAGGGTGTGTTCCTGCAGTTTTTTTTTTATAATTAAGGTTTAACGTTATGGCCATAATCTCATCTGCTCTTAAGTGACGGTACAGCCCAAGATGGCGGACACGCTAAACCTGTTGAAAGACTGGCCCTCAAATGCAACTGCCGAAACACACCTATTGGTATTTGGCGGCAGATTTTTAACTACATGTTAGTAACTAGCCAGACGGGCGTTAGAAAAAGCCCTACCACCATGCTATGGTTTTCTCACGTTTTTTTCCTTCACCGAAAGCTGTAGCTCATTGTAGGTGGCTAAGAACTCATGTCTCTTGACGGGGAGTCCGGGCACACTACTACTGAGCTATCATCGCCTCAAAAGTTGTGCTTGAGAGCCAGTCTCAGCTAGGCTTAGCGCGTCCACCCTCTTATTACCTTATTTTACTTAATATCATATGATATTTGAACGACACGATAAAAGGTATAAAGCTTTTTAATGCTATACGTTACGGTATTTATAATGTATATCATGTTTTCTATACAAATAATTCTAAAACACCGACAACTCATGACAAATAAGTCAATTTTGATGCCTCGATAACCCTGAGTTATGTGTTATATGCTATTACGCCTTAGGTATGATATGAAGAAATGATACGGTTCGGAGTTGTTTTTAATAAAGAGACTTACCTTGAGAAAGCGACTGATCTATGTTATTATTACGAACGCATTATTTCATACAAGAAACATAAGTCATATTCGAGAATCTTTGTATGTACTGAGTGCAAAGACTTATAATCATATCGGTGACTTCAGAGTCCTTTACAGTATTAGATTGGTATTCCTTTACGTAATCTATATTAATATTATAAAGCGGAAAAGTTTGCGGGTTTGTCTGAAAGCGCTAAAATTAAACACTTACAGTCGGATTTAAAAAAATAGTTTTGTATTTGATAAAGCAATCATTGAGGAAGGCTTTCGGCTATTTAGCATCACGCTACCATCAATAACATCAGCGCTATATTGAAAAAAGTTACAAAAATAGGCAAACATTATAAGAATTTTTTTAGTTACACGCGAACGAAGTCGTGGACACAGCTAACCTTACTAATATTATACATGAAAAAGTTAGCTTGTTTGTTTGGTACGTTTTTACGCATAAACCGCTAAATAGATTATGATGAATTTTAGTATAGAGTTAGATGGAAACTTGGACACAGTGATAGGCTACTTTCTCTCGCGAGAGAATCTAATTGTAAGTGAGGTAAAGAGAGTGATAAATTTATGAAACTTTTTATTGCGTTATCTGATTTGTTTGATATTATTAAATAAACGCGAGAGAAACCACAGGTAAAAGCTAGTCATTTCATAAAATCTCATTCTCCGGTGACCTTTTTTTTAATGTGACGAAATACATAAACCTATACCCTCCCAGCCCAAGGTAATTTAGACGATCATGTGGGACTAACTCGACGTTTGTTGCCGGGAATACCCACTAAAACCCTACGGCCATCTGTCGCCTTGCTGGGGCGACGCGGGTTTGAACTTGCAATCATCGCTGACCTCAGAGGTACCGTAATGTCTTTTTTTTATTACAGTATCTATCTGTGTAGTATTTTTGCCAATATTAAGTGATAAGGACTTTATAAACATAACGAATAAAAAATAACAACTAAACTCGGAGTATTCATTTGTGAATCTCAATTTTGTAGAAATTGATATGTCCTTTAATATTAGTAACATTTGGTATTCTATCATCAAAAGGCTTCGCAGCGCACGCGATGTAAATTATATTTTAGGTATTTTTTTACACCTTGGGTTACATTATTAGTTTTAGTAAGGATCCCTAATTTATTTGAAAATATAATATAGCCTATAGTGTAGCTTCACAACAGTGAAAGAATTTCTCAAATTTCTTTAGTACTTTCGGAGCCTATTCAATGCAAACAAACAAACAATTAAATCTTTACTCTGTATAATATTAGTATATATTATTTTAATTATTCTCTTTCTCATGCAAAATTCTAAAATAAATTACTGCTTTATTTAGATAACAAAAATACAATTCTACGTAAGTGTAGCACCTAGGCGATACAAAGTTATTTTATTTACTGATAATTGGTTAAGACTATTTATAAATATTGTCGTGTATTAAATTCTATGTTTTATGTTACATGCAAATGAAGTCGTTATTTACTTTATGAAATCTCGATTGGTATGCATTTTTATTGCGTTATTATATTTTATCAGCGGAACGCATATTTGTTGATAGTTTTTATTGTCGTCTATGGATTCATTTAAACTGAATTTTTATTTAGCTTGTATTATTATTTCGAAGGATAAAAGTATTTATCGTGCTATCGCAGTGTCAATAGTGGCATTTGCAATTTGAATTTCCGAGAAATACATTTTCTGTATATGTAATGCCGTATAAGTTCTTAATTCTCAATCAGTTTTCGATTAGTGAATTGGATGTGTCGATAATTGAAAATGTACGATAACAATTCCAGTTAACTTTTAATTTAAAGGTGTAATCATACAAAACATTTAACATGCTCGCCGAACGATCATTTAAATAAAAATCCTGTGTCACGATTTTCGTCCATGCTAATCTTGGGGCTGTCAATAGATTGCTATGAAATTCTGTAAATGTGTATCGCTTGCTCCAACTTGAGAGATAAGGTAGCTTTTCTCCCTAGAAGTGACATTTTCCCTTAATTTAGAATAGGCGCTGTAGTAAAGTTATCGGCTACTGGAAAAAGCAAAACAAGGTTTGCCAAGCCTGCTTGTATAATATAATTTTAAAAGAAAGCGATTTATCCTAAGTACACGACCGAGTTTAGTCGTATAGTCTTAAGAGCAGAAAATCAAAAGTAAATGGCATCCAAAATACGGGATACGAAATATTTGTCTAAATAAAATAATAACACCCGACAAAGCACATATTGTTAATTCATATTCCAATATATTCAAGGTCTCCACATACGTTATCTTGGAGATTCTCAGTATTTTAATATGGCGATGCAAAATTATATTAAGAATTCCCAGTGCAACAAATATTGTTTTGATAGCTATTTACGAAAACTAAACACCGTCGAAGGCTGTTAAATAACGTCACCAAATAGGAACGCGTGTGAATCAGGAAGCGATACGCTTCACGCCTGTCCTCTATCTGGCGGCCTGTTGCCGACACTATAATTTATATCATACTAACTAATGGTTTCGACTTCGTTTGCGTTTTTCCATTAACCTCACGCGATCGTAAATCTATTGCAAATTTTGAGCCAATCGTTGATATATTTCCTGAAATTTAGTAATGAGCCAGTGGAAGTTTTCTATTTCTGTAACAATATGTATATGTATATATATTTTGAGGATAATTAGCAATTAATTACAACAATTAATTATAACTTATTTTCTATAATGCAGTGATTTGGAATGGTTTTTAGGTCGTTTATTATAAAATTAAAATTATATTACAACGATGACTATTTAAACGTTACAATAGATAATGAAGTTAATACGGACAACATTAACGAAATATAAATTAATAAAATTTAGTTAAATATTATAGTAATTCAAAAAATTGTACTATCATCGATAATTTTTATACGCAATAAAAGAATTTTAGAAAAAAATAATTAAACATGGCATTATATGAAATGACATTTCTATTAAATCTATAATGTCAGAAAAGATCTAATATATACTTTTTTCTAGAATTCATTTTATATTCGTCAATTTAATAATGTAGTCGCGTATTACGGTGCATATAAGCTCGGTCACCTAGATGTGTAACAGACAATAACTCGCAATTAAACGTTATACTGACAAGTAGGCTGAAAAACAAAAAATATTGTATATATAGACTATTGTAACATTTGTGTTTATTTTTGTAGTGTAAGCTATAACATTGAGATATCCCTTGGGACTATGGACTGCAGTGTGTTTTTGTGTGTTTTTGGTTTACTGTGAAAAATACCATCAGCAAAGGTAAATTGAGTATTTTATCTATTTTTTAAACCATTTTTAATAAAAGCAGTTTGTAACAATCATAAATATTTTAACTAATATGATATTTGAAAATGTGAGTTTGTTTGGTTTTTATATTTTGATGCCTTTACACCTCAATTGATCATCACAGAATTTTGCATACATATTGTCAGGAGTACAAAATTGTTAGTTGTGTAAATAAGTTTTAGATTGACAAAATCTACATTATCATTATTATCCATATTAAGTGATTACTATAACATATACATAACTCACAAATCTTTTGATTCCACAATAGTCTTGAAGTATTGAATGTGCAGGGTCTCTCAAATCACCATTTGAATCAAACTGTGTCAGATCAAATTAAATTTAGCTCAAATACTACAATGACCTATAGCTTCTGATGAAGAAAGCCAAAGTATTGTGGTGGAGCATTTTTGAATATACTTTCCAGATAAAAATCTAGCTTCAAGTACTTAGTATTCTGACAGTTGCATTTTAAATAGTACATTAATTAAAGCACATCAAGTTTCTAGAATTTTCTAAGGTGGAACATGTAAATGTGTATACAAAGGAAAATTGAAATACTCATCATTGAAAACCAAATAACATGGTTCAATCAAAATTTAATTTTCCAATGCTATTTAGTAAATTACAAAAGTTACAATTGGGATTTTTTTATCTTTATTTACTATACATAAGCAATTCTAACAAAAATAATAATTTTGATTAACAGTTTCATATGAAGAAGATTTTAAGGAAAGTATTTTTATTAAAATTTAGCAGTAAATTGTAAAGCCAAAAATGTTGTTTGTTAAAAATTCATACTAATATTATAAATGCAAATGTGAATTTGTAATGTTTCGCCCATGGATAATTATAAAAACTTACAAACACATTATCGGAGGTCGATAAAAATAATATAGGACACTTTTAATTCAAAAAGAAATGACCATTAGCAAAGGACAAGTAACAAAACTAACTTTCCATACCATATAAACAAAGTAACAGGCACTGTTATTGTAAAATATATTATAATTACAATAAACTGAGTAACTATAATTCTTATAGTAGTAAAATAATGTAGTATTCTGCATCTAAATTATATTGATTACTATAAATATTAAGACCTTTTAACTGCACTAGTAATTGAGTTGTTTTGGTAGAAATTATGGACATTTTCCTTTCTATTTATGTTTCACTGAAACAGTTTCTGGCATTCTCTAGGGTTACTAGGCAATGTATAGAATTCCTAAATACTATATGTAATATACAAAGTGTTAATATTTATAATTTTAGTATAGAACACTTTAAAATATGTCATTTGAATATTACAAAATACCATTTATAATATACAGTTACATTATTCCTGAGTGTTAATTGATATTTTATATTATAATTTGCTCTGTCCAGAAATTAACATGAACAAATTAGTGCGCAATTAATAGCATATATTGTATACTAGCTGTTACCCAAGACTTTGCCTGCATTGACATTAGAATTAGGTTTAAATAAAGACCAAAAATATTTGTGCAATAAAATATATAGTGTGTCAATCCAGCTCATAAACTATATGTGTGGAAATGTCATCCAAAGCTATTTATCTATTTTTCCATGATTGAGTAACAAACATCTAAACTTTCACATCTTTATTATAGTATATAGATAATCAGTCTTTAAATGTTACCACCTTTACATACATTTATACTCATTATACAAATTAATATATTAAATTTTTAGACTAAATTTAAAATTAATCTAAATAAATCGAATGACCATAATCCATTCTCATTAATTCAATCAACATAAGAGTGTCATAAAACCAAAGGTGTTCAACTATTTAATCGTATCTTAAGTTGAATAGGAATAATTATTGGGTATGATATTGAACTAAATGTTTTAGATAAATATGTATTTACTTCTACAAATCTGAATGTTTTGCCAAGCAAGTGAAGATGGTCAAAAAGCAGAGATTAGAGTCTTTGGATCTGTATAATCCATATCCTTAAAAGATAATTCTATACCACATTATGTTTTAGCCATAACAGCTAATAATCCATCAAGTTATATATAGTCAGAAATCTAATTTGCACACTGTGTGTTGCTAATCAATCTATTAGTAATTATTTGTGTAGTAAACAATTTTAAGTTATATATTACCCAATTACTAATCACTACATCACTTAATTATTAATAATCACATGATAAAAATATTAAAAAAAATTTTTAGTTCATAATTATTCTCATTTATTTTAAATGTTTATGAATTAAAGTCAAAAAGGAATCAGTCTTATCAGAATATAAAATACTATACTTTCATTACATATATATATATATATATATATATATATATATATATATATATATATATATATATATATATATATATATATATATATATATATGTATAATAGTTTCAAAAGTAATTACTTTTGAAACTATATATAATTTTTTTATAATTTATATATATATAAGTTTATAGTAAAAAATTTATATATAGTTTCAAAAGTAATTGCCGAAAGTAAGCTTTCACTAATATGTATTTTATTTTATATAATGTATTTATTAACTTATTTACAAATAATATAATTAACAAAAGCAAGCAAGATTTATGCAATCATTGTTTATTATTTTCGATTTTATAGGAATTTTCATTTTATAGACAGAACAGTGTACATAAAAGAATATAGGCTTCCTTAACAATGACCATATTTGAAAAAAAAAAACAATATATACATATTTTCGAATATAATTTAGTAGTAACGAAACAATCTACATTAAGGTATATACTAATCCAGGTGTTACTAATAGAATGATTTTTCATAAATATATTGACTAATCTTTCAACTAGCGAAATTACAAGATATTGTACCGTTTCCTAGAAATCAGCGTTTATCTGGAGAATGTTTTCTGTGAATATGCTTATCTTAATATATTCGTAGGTATGTTACAAATTTGGTTATAGGTACTTACTTTAAAAACTCCAAGGTTTTAATTTTGCGCCCACGTTTGATAAATCATCCAAGACTAGAATGTTATAAACTAATCAACCAGTCACAATAAACGCACATTGACTAAAATATCTACCACTTTAAATCACTGTACTGTTTTTTTAATCCTTTGAATCTTTATATATATCTAATTAACACGCACTATGTTTATGTTTATTTATAGTGTGTCTACTAGGATATATCACTGAACATGAAAAACTAAAACCGTAAATAAAGTCATAACAAAATAGGTCGAATTGTCACTTGAATTTACAACTGAGAAACTGTTCGTATTGGTAATAGAAAAGTGAAAGTAAAAGGTTTAATTTTCTTTCTTAAGAAATTGAAATAGTGACAGTTGTTAAATTAATTGTAAGGTTTTCGTTCGACCTGTAAAATAAATTGTTTTGATGAAAGAAATCGCACACACGCGAAATAATATTTTTAACTGGGCGGGCGAACGAACAAAACAGAAGGAACGATCGAGTGAGCAAGATAGATGGCCGTGAGAGTCCACCGTACTTGCGCTACTATACTCAACATTTGACATTTTGACTTTTGACATTGACGTTTATTGGAACTTTTTAAATTATATATTACGATCCTTGAAATATGTTCTTAAAGCCATAGTTTGTTCTATTTCTCAATAAAAAAAATAATGTATCCTTGCTAGAACTTTCCAGAGAGATTTTACGTAACTTGTTTATACATAATTTTGATTTTATAATAATAATTTTAAGTTATCTATAATAAACGTACTATATTATGAAAATTACTACAAAATAATATATTATACATGGGTTTATTAGTCTAATTTAAATAAAATAAAAAGAGAGTTATATTATACTCGCCTTAGTTTTTAAATGTTCTTATGATCAAATTGTGGATCGTGGTGTGTTAATTATAGGAAACTATTGTCTATGGAAACCCAACTTATTAATGTAGTAAAAGCAAGGATTAATTTAAAGTTTTACACTTTTTTTATACACAAAGTACTTTGCACCGGTTAAGTAAATGCTTTTAGCACCCCTTTTATTTAATAATTTAATTTATCTTCAAAAATAAATATATTTATTTTAGATTTTGTTCCAATTCTCTTGTTATAAGTTCCACCAGATTACTTTATTAGTTGTCACTTTAGATAGCGAGCATAGATGCAATAGCACAGATGTAATGTATAAACGATTTAAACCTATCGATGATGTCTACATTTTTTTAGACAAATGTAACATCAGATATTTTTTTCGGAAAAGTAGTTAATGAGCATGGAATTTCTTTTACGTATCCATTGCGGTTATTTATTACCTGGAATGACACAGATGAGATAAAAATTTCTTGTGAACTTTTATTTTCACTAAAAGGAGTGGTTGATAAAAAATATTTATTTATCACTTGTTAAAAAAAAAACAATCGGCATAGATCCCTAGGAATTGCTATTTCTAAACAGAGTTAACTATATAAAGATCTAGCTTTCGTGATATTGTACATATCATAAATCCAATAGGTCTAATATATTTGATGTATATTTATCGCGTGAGTATAACACATGATTTCACATATATAAAAAGGTTATTCTTGTTGAAGTCCTTGTGTATGTGTTACCATAGCGGAGCTGTATGGTCAAGAGCTAAAAAAGGTCATTCACATATATCAGCTGGAACTCATCACAGTTGAGGGTGACAGATTTACGTTAATAATTTGTGAGATAATAGTGAATAAATAAATAAATTTTCCTTAATTAATAATGATTTAGCTGGTTGACCAGGCAATTTTTGGAGATATTGATCACAACTTGAAAAAATTTGATACTTATAACATAAGTACATTCGATCGCTGTTGGCACGGGTAAATTTTAATACTGTGGAGGATCATTAATTTGTGTTTATCTGGGTTGGTCTTAACTTAAGCAGTAATATAGGATACTTCAATATTTTTTTTCGAATTCTGTAGTAACTAAGGACTTAGGTACGGACAAGAAGGCTGCATCACTCTTTAACAAGGTATTGAGTTAACTGAATGCTTGCTGACTTGACTCTACCTACATTCAGTATTCTGTATAAAGTTTCGATTAATAAAGTAATCGTTGATATTTTAACGAACGGAAATTTTCTACATTTTTTTCTCGAATGTTCGTATGCTGTTAGCCTGAGGGACTTTCACAGCTTCACCGAGTTTGTGGGGCGGATGCAGAAGGCCTTCAATCTGGGAGGCAATGAGCACAAGAGTGCCATCAAGGCTTGGACTGTTGCCGGAGACGCGAGTAGATACCGCGGACCTAACTAAGCCTAATTGGATCCTATGCTAAGCAATTAATCTATTTAGTTACGACGCGGGTTAAGTATGCGGGTTAGTTAGGTCAAATCTAAAGGATTGTGCTGTCTCAGGACAGGATTACTGGTCTGTACTTGTCTTACAATACTGAACAGTGATCAGTAAATTAGTAAATGACCAAACCACATTCACGGTCAGGGCGGTACCTCATAGAACTTATAGAAAAAGTTTTAAGAACTTATAAAGAAGGCAAAATTGCAATGAGGTTTACATTATACTACCTATTGCTTTTACCAACATGTACGGCCATACACTGAACAAAACTGTAACGACATCATTCATTAGGTGCCTATTTAGTTCTTTGTACACGGACATTATCACTAATACAGTTGAATAGTACAATAACTGTATATAACTGTACGCATAACACGAAACACGGTCGTCTTGTATAAACTTTACAGTCTGATAAAACTGTTTAGAGATGTTATCATTTATCACAACAATAGCTGGCTTTGTAAATACTAAATATTTTATAAATTAACCGTTAGGAATTGCTAATGATAATACAATGTAATATATATTATCAATGATTAAACATGTTGCCTATTTCAACATCAATGTCAAAACTTGAAACATCTTTGGAATGTCATACGCCTTTTGCCATTTGGACGTTTCTTTGTTAATTCTGATTTGGGTGGAACAAAGCAATTGCGTGGTTTTTCCTTTTGTATTTGTTCAGAGACTCGCGTCTTCGTCGACGTGAATTACAGCAACCATTATTATAAATAAAGTATAGCATCTAACGCTAATAATTTAGCTTCCTATTAGTGAATAGCAAGAAAATCTTTAACTCTTTATAAACAAAATAAATAAAAATGCGTTACTGTTGTGGAACACTCTGTTGGAACGAATTTATTTACGTACTATATTATTATTGATAAATGTATTATATAATGGATTAACAAAAACAAGTAAATGAAATACTAGCGTCCTAGAGTAATTAAATGATGGACAGAGATAACTAATGAATGGAAGGAATGGTAGGACATTTCGTAATTAATATGTTGTTTTTAGTTGCGAAAATAAACATTTTATTGTAACTAATTCGTTATAATACATAAAATATGCTACGAAATAGCCGAAGCATATGACGTGTATAAACTATATATGCATAGCCGTTGAGAACGCTGTTTTAAACCAATAAGCGCGCACCAAAGACTGGGCACAGCCAATATCATACGCACTATGAATAACAGCCTTCACTAGAGTGAAAATATAGTACACTATAGAACACACCTTAGCAAGGGTCGTGAGAAGATTATCATACATTTGGATTTGTCTAGCCTAGATCCGTACTATATTACACAGTTCAACAAATGACATAACAATTTTTGGTAACCTGATTTTTTCTGCGAACTTTGATGTTTGCGAACGTAAAATTTACGGAAAAAATATTATAATATTAGGTTGCCTCTTGTTGATATGCTATAGTAGTATATGATTATATTCAGTTTTTCCATTCGGCTCATACGTTAAAATGCTTTTTATGCGCATTCAGCTCGCACATTTATATATTTTATAGCTGTGGATACACAAATATCCTTGCTTTATTTGTCATTGGGATAGTCGGTCAAAAGAAAAACACTAGGAACAAAAATTGTGTCCGTTGAGAGGATCGTTAACATTCAGTAAAGCTGACGTAATAAATGCGTAGAAACATACTTTCACCAGTCCATATCAATCTAGGCATGATGAAACAATTTGTCAAGGCATTACACAAAAACACAGAATGCTTTGCTTATATCTCCCAAAAATATCCAAAAGTAAGTATGGAAAAATTATAAGCTGGAATTTTTGACGGGCCACAAATTCAAATACTTTTGAAAGATTAAAATTTAATAAAAGTGATAAGCATTGTTGTAGTTGAAGCTTGGAGTGGCTTGGTATCGGTAGTAAACCAATTTCTTGGTAATCGTAAATCACCAAACAATGAAGAAATCGTTAAAACATTCTGGAAATCTTCAAAAATCTTGTAGTAAATATGAACATAAAATTTTACTTTGTTCATAGTATCTTGAAAAATACCCTATCAGTTAAGGAGATTACAGTGAAGAACAGGGAGAACTTTTTAACCAAGATTTCAGAGTGATGGAGGAACGATATAAAGATTGGTGGGAGAGTTACATGATGGCAGATAATGGCTGGATAGAGACAAAGACACAGTTCCTAAAAATCTTATAAGAGTAGTTTCTGAAAAGTATCCTATTCTTAATGATTTTTTTTATTTGTGAATAAAATACATATATCTATGGCCACTCCTTGTAATTTATTAATAAAGATTTGTTATTAAAGAAATATTTGTGATTTCGTGTAAAAATTTACGTTATATGAAAATGTCAATTATATCATATCAATAACTGAAACCAATTACGTGAAACTATACTTATTTTTATAATTATTGATATTAAACCTTCCACAAACCATAAAAATATCAAGGGTAGCAAAA
Organism: Actias luna; assembly: GCA_039707435.1. NCBI lineage: Eukaryota > Metazoa > Arthropoda > Insecta > Lepidoptera > Saturniidae > Actias > Actias luna. The sequence goes on along the minus strand of JAZHAC010000006.1, from coordinate 4,288,478 downwards.
CTAATGTTGACCAGTGTTATTCGTTCAAATTAGTTCGTTCAAAATTATCCGTATATTATTATTCGTTCCAAAAAAATTTGACTACAGCGAAGAGACAGTGGCGGATGTCAAATTGTCGTTCCCTCGATGGTCGACACTGTGTTTGCATTGCATTGTACTGTTTAACGTCAGATAAAAATAACCGGTATATAGATATTCTGTCAGGATATTTGTTTGTTTTCTTTGTTCTTTAGTTATATTTAAATATTCACATAATTATGGTTTTATGAAGCTTTTAAGGTTAAAAATAACATACAACTGGTCAATTAAAATGTTTATGTTTAACAATATACCCTTAGTACTTATTCTATCAAAATATTATTTTATAATTTTATTGTTTTTAATGAGTGTTTTACAATTTAAAGACATACATAATTGTATGACCATTTCAACATAACACTTTGTGCAATGTTATATCACAGCTGATAATTAAGTATAATTGGTCCCAATTTACTTTTAGTTCATAATGTGTATATTTATTTAATTATGTACAAAATTTCGTTGTCCTAAAGTCATAGCGTCTTTTCAAGATAGAAATATACATTTTCTTAGTTTCTTTTTACGTCATTTTGCCTTTAACGCCTAATCTTCTAGAGTCATCGGTTTTACATTGAGTCTCTTTGCTAATGCAGCACTGGACTCTATCTGTTGCTTTACGTAAGACACAGTTCCCCTGAGCTCGGCTTCTTTTGCCTCATTCTTTTCCTTATCACCCGGAGCCAGCACCGGGAAACTGGGATCGGTCTGAAAATTAAAATAAATTTAATCAACGCTATAATCATTACAGGTACTTATTAAAAATTGGATTAAAAAACGCCAGATTGAAGTTTTAGTTTTTTGTAAGATTTAGTGGGTATTCCCGGGATCTAGCGCTGGACGTGTCCTGCATTACCTTCCTAGACCCGGAGGTTAGGCGGTTATGCGTTGAAGCATTTCCTCACGGTAAAACTGATTACCTGGTAATTGAATGGTTGAATACATTTTGTGAAGTTTGGGAGTACTGGCAATAATATTTTCTGATAACTTATAGTATAATGATTTCTTAGGTTTACGCGAATATTATTCATTGAAATAAAACTAATTTAAACGGATTTTAATTCAAGTGTCATATACCTCTACAAGAACAGGGCGTATACAAAATAGAATGTGACTGTGGCCTCTCCTATATCGGACAAACTAAAAGAAATATAGGGACCCGCGTAAAAGAACATATAGCTGATGTTAAACACCGACGCTCTACGAAGTCTGCAGTTGCTGAACATTCAGAAGAAGGCTCCAAACATTATCTTCGATTCGACAAGCCACAAATCCTTGCAAAAGAACACCGATTCCTACCTAGGATGATTCGTGAGGCTATTGAAATTAAAAAACATCCAAATTTCAATAGAGAAGATGGTTGGAAGCTAGCACAAGCCTGGGATCCAATTATACATTTAATTAAATCGGAACCCAAAAGACCAATTGCCAGACCTCAAGACACTGTGAGCTCTTTCTGCGTAGATCGGAACACTATAAATAATAAAAATTAAATTGAAGGTAGACACAGTAACATAAACTTTTCTGGACAACCTACACCTCAGTCCGCCCCGTGACCACGAAGGCTGAAAAGCTTTCGAAACGTCGGGATCAAAATTTAATAAATAACCGCGATAAAATCCGTTTAAATTAGTTTTATTTCAACTTATAGTATTTTTTTTCCTAAACTGACAAATGCTTCCGATCCTAAATAAGTGAACAAAATGACGTATAATCAATATCCCACCACGAACTTTTAAAGAGTTATAATATACTAGCTGTTCCTGAGACTTCCTTCGCGTGGAACTAAAATATTTTTAATAATTTTTGCCCGTTTATGAAACTTAAAAAAAAACTGTTCGATTTGGCGGTGGTGTGATGTTAATTAGCTTAAAGCCTTCCTCAATGATTGCTTTATAAAATTAAAAAAAACAATTTTTGTAATCCGACTGGCAGTTCCAATGATTAGCACGTTTAAACAAACTTTTACGCTTCATAATTTTGATCCGTGGCAGGATACGTTCCGAAGTTACTGAAACAATCTTAATAAAAATGGACACTAATTTCGTCCAGCTTAATAGGTAGGATTGTTTTTATCTCTATAAATGAATATAACGCAATAGGTGATGCTGTGTCCCAGTTATTGATTACTGGAAAGGGCAGAATAACGTCTGCCAGGCCAGATAGATGAATATATAAGAATAGTAATTATACCGGTTCTAACTGCCTCCAATGTTGCATGCTTTCGGCTAGACGGTCGCCAAATCCCGGCGCGAAGGATTCAGGGTCAACAGCAACGAAACAGTGGCCGAGGTTGGCATGACCTCCTGCACCGCTGTGGGACCACGACCGGACATGGTGACCGTAATTCGATCCTGTCAAACCACAGTTATTCTTCACTTTATTCATGGTTTTTCGAATGCTCAAAAATCATTAAATGTTAAGATAAACTCTTGTCTGTATAATTAAGTTAATCTTATGTTGTTACATATTTTTTTATTTATTTCATATATATAAATGGGTATCGTAGTCGTATTAACAGCGGACAAAGTGCAAACAACTGGTGCCCAAAATCTAATAACACATAAATATTATTCTTATACTTCTATTAAAAAATAAAAATCTAAAATATGTATGAAAATAAATGAAAACATGAATATCCTAACTTATATTTGTGAACATTAGTTATTATTCTTTCATCATTCTTTTATTATTCTTTCACGCCTTAAATTCTCAACTGATCCTCATGAAATTTCGCATTGCATATTAGGGGTACAGAAAGGGATATAAGGTACTTTTTAAGGATCAATATTAATAATAACTACAATGAACTCATCTGCAACTATTAACTATACACAACACTATCCTTACTAATATTATAAATGCGAAAGTGAGTTTTTTTGTCTGTTACGCTTTCACGGCTGAACCGCTGAATCGATTATGATGAATTTTGGTATAGAGGTAGATAGGAATCTGGAGACGGTGATAGGGTACTTTACTCTCGAAAAACTTATTAGAAGAGGGGTAGAGAGACAGGTTAACTTTGTATGTAAATTTTTATTGCGTCATCTTATTTGCCAAAATCAATGTTAACGCGAGCGAAGCCGCACGTAAAGTCAAATATTAAATAAACAGTAAAATTAATACATTTTATAAAACCTATATTTATACATAATCGTTGTATTTGTAATGGATATCAATTAAAATCGACAAGTAATTCATTTTTAAGAGGAAATTACAATAATTTAATCAGAAGCATATTTTTATAACTACTTATACTTAATAAGTTCATGTTACTTTTTTAATATTTAATTTTTAATACGTAGCTAACTATTTTTCGGTTATTAATATTGTTTAGAGATCTTACCGGATGATATTCCACAGAACAGCTCTACCATGGCAGCGAGCCCAAATCCTTTGTATCCAGAAGTTTTCTCCCCACCTCCAAGTGGCATCAGACAACTAGTATTAAATGCCTATAAAGAGAAGTTTATAACTTATTCACTATTAATATAACAAACGTTTTATATCTGTAGTAGCATAATAGTATATATTTTTTACGTTTTACATACTATACTAGTTTTTTTAATAGTTTATAGGTTTACGACGTGATAGCTTTATGGCTACAATGTCCCCGGATGTTAAGTGACGGTATGGCCCAATCTGGTGAACAGGCTAACCTGTGGACGAACTGGCTCTAGTGCAATTGCCGGAATACACCTGTAGATATTTGGCAGCAAATTTTCAACTTGAGGTTGGTAGCTAGCCAGCATACCGCCATGCCATGGTTTTTTATAGTTTGTAGTAACATCACATTATATTTTGTAATTTTTTTTTTTTATTCAATATATCTACTGTGAAACATAATATTATATGCCTACTTTAAAACTGTTTTATATCATTGTAATTAGTATTCCAATTATCTACGTAAATTACATAAACTGAAATGACAGGGAGACAAAAAATGCAATGTAGTATGGCTCTTTCTAATGCCTACCTGTCTAGCTACTACCTTCAATTTGAAAGTCTGCCGTTAAATACCTATAGGTGTGTTCCGTCAGTTGCACTTGAGAGTCAATCCCTCCACTAGGCTTAGCGTGTTCGCCATCTTGAGCCACATAGTCAGTTAACATCAGGTGAGATTGTAACCATAATGCTAAATCTTAACTATAAATAATAAATAACTGTGCGTCATATTTATTGAGTTAATGTGCTTTTAAATCGATATCTTAGGTAGTTATTCGATTAGGGATCAATTATCAAGGAATATTCTGATTACAATTTATTACCAGCTCAGCATCTTGTGTCTCTTTGCCGTCAGGATCTTGCGCCCAACCTAATGGTAGTGGTTCACCCTTGCGACGTTGCATTTCTATCTACAAACAAACCAAAGTGAATAATTTTTCTACTTCTAGCTTAAAACATTCAGATAAAAATAATCATAGGAAATAAATGCATCTCTAGGTACATAATTATTTATTCATTATTACGTGTTTGTCACAAAGAGTTAATGCCTTTGGTAGGAGCCATTACTACGAATTTTAAGACACTTCCTCACGTCGGTGGTGAATTTAATTCATTTAAATACCTTTGTTATGTTTCATACAAACAAAAAATATAAATAAGACTTCTTTAATAAACGATGTAGATCATCCGCCATAACTATGTTTTTTTTTCTTTTACACCTATTAAGAAGATGGAAATTTTACTAAAATATGAAATAGCGACTTAAAAGATAATAATTAACAATATTGAATTATATTATTGTCAACATCATAAACATTATTAAATATCCTTTATAATAGATGAAATATTTTAAGGTATTTATTTCTCGTATTTTCTATCTAAAACCAGAACTAATATTGTCTGTACAGGCTCTAATCACAATAACTTAAAATAATCTTTTCAATTACTATTCAATTTATTTATAACAGAATTAAATATATCATTGAGATTTTTACCTTTCCTACAGACACTGCCGTTGTTGCCATATCTAGGTAGAAAGTCTCTCCTTGTGAAGCAGGTGCGACTACCGATATAGGGTTCGTGCCAAGTGCAGACTGAAATAAACGAATCGTAACTACATACACTTTTCATATTTGACTTTTTACTCATGACTCAGTTATGAATTATAGTCCTATACCTCTTAAGACGAGTCGGAGCAACGACAATGAAATAGATCGGTTTTAATATACAACACCAAAGATTTACGTATAAAATAACGTCACTGTGATTGATGATAATCACTGTACCATCCAAAATCAACAGCTATTACTAAGAGATCGGCAATCCATTGGTGGTCGTTGCTGACCTTGCCTTTAAAACCCTTTTGACAGATTGATATGTACTGACTGATAGCGAAACGTAACAAAGCCAGAAAAAGTCCTTGAACCTTCCTTCGACCTTTCGAACTATCAGTGGAGGAAAACATCGTAATAATACCATAGCATGGTGGTAAGGCTTTTTTAATGCTTGTCTGGTTAGCTACCACACTCAAGTTTTCCGGCAGTTTTATTTGAGAGTCAGTACCTCTACTAGGTTTATCTTTCTAGGCTAATCTTATCTCCTTTATCTTGGGCCACATTATCATTTATAACGCTAAATGTATAGAGTATAAAAATGCATAGTGGACTACCTCAAACTACTACTAATTCAAACTCATACTGATCCCTAGTAACATATTCAAATCATGAATAAATTAAATTACCTGCTTACTCCTTGTTGGCGCCAGTAGTGGAGAGGTGTTTGTGAAAGCCATACCGATGAGACCTTTGTCAGCAGCTTTTCGAGCCCAGAATCCAGCCATTCCATTATGATTTGATCCTGAAATAATCAAAGCCATAAAGTCTTTTAATATGAGTTGGTAATTCATTTTATTGATATCATTAAATCTTATATACGTAATATATTGACGTATTTCATATACCCCTATTATAAATGAATTATAAAAATAATAAATATGGCATTACTATTAATTATATCTATTATTATATATATATATATATATATCTCTCTTTTTGTTATTATAGATATTTATACTTGGAACCTCGAAACATTACCTATACTTAGTGGATAGTTACAAACAAAAGAAATATATTTAAAAGTACCTTTTACAGTGACCCATCCAACTCCTGTTTCTTTAGCTTTATTGATAGCGATGTCCATTGCAAAGTGGCTGGCGGTCGCACCCAGTACATTGTTAGCGTCAACCCATGCTGTTGATGCGTTCTCTTTTAGCACTTTAGGCTCATTGTTTGGTAGACAGGCTCCACTTATTATATCATTGACATACATTTCTGAAAATGTAGATTTAATTTGGTAAAGAAAACGAGATTGGAGGCAAATACTAAACTTAAGAAATATCAATACAATTATATACGTTGATAATATGATAATAATAATGGCTATATATCACACAAGATTGATCTAAACGGAGCTATCTGCTACGAACCCTATGTTCCAGACAAATGAATCCAAAATAACTCATCATAATCATGTCCTGTTCCCTAATATTATAAAAATAATTATTTATTTAATACCATTTTTATTGTGCACTTAATAATCAAGAACTGCTATTCATTTCTATCATTGAAGAGTCATGTAAAACAGTGTATGACGTAGGGTAAACGGATGTAGAGCTATTCTTCATATACGAAATTGCTATAGCAATTAATAGACCCATTAGTATTAACCTGTTAAAAATGATTCAATAATAAAGACAAATGACTCCTTACAGAAATCTATTATATACATAATTTTATTTTAAAACTAGCTATGCCTGCAAAGTCGTTCACGTGGAACTAAACTTTTATTTATTCATTTTTGCCAGTTTTTGTAACATTTTTCAATATAGTTTTACCCCTATTCATGGTAATGTGATGTTAAATAGTCTTAGAGCCTTTTTCAACGCTTGCTCTATCAGATAACAATAGAACTTTTGAAATCCAAGTGGCAGTTTTTAACATTAGCGCGTTTAAACAAACAACTAAACTCTTCCGTTTTATAATATTAATATAGATTCACAATTTATTTGCGTAATCACTTGATAAACTGAATATACATGATAAGTAGACTTAAACAAGAAGATAGAATGGACTGTCCAGTGATGAAGTCGAAAACATATAAAGAAATGAACATTAGTTTTGGTACCGAATCGGTGCAGTAATTTTGCGAAGGCATGTTCAATATGAAATTTGTATTTTTGTTATTTTTGTACTTATATAATTTTAGATATGTATAAATTGTCTTACCAAGCCTGTTGAGGCCATGACTAGGGTGACCCATTTTATCTGCTTGTATAAGGAGTTCTGCTTGCTGCTCTGCTGCCTTGGCTGCGGCGCCAACAGCCTTCAAGCAGTCGGTCATAAATCTAAACGCCTCGGTGGTCGCTACCTTACCAATTGTCGACATTGTTGATACTGTATCTATTTGAAAGGACACAACATATAATAAATGTGATATGAAATACATATTTAAGTCTCTAAAAGATGTAGTAAGATGTAAACACAATGGGAGTATGTAATATAGTAATATATGTATGTAATGTAGTATGGCATAAAGAGATGGTAATCCTGTATTAGTTACCTCGGAGCCAATAGATGCGTTTGCAAATTGTATAAAAAAACCCACCTTTCACTCTATTATAAACGGGTACATCATCATGTAACATTAGAATATAACAGTCAATATTTAGAACGTAAAAAAGCCAAAATTTAAAGATAAACTTCGATAGCATTATACGTAATACTTAATATCCATATTAAATTTAATAAACAAAACAAGGAAAAAAACTGATTAAAGGTAAAATGATAAATACTCGGAACTGGCACTAATAAATAGATTGGTAGCTTTTCCGATAGATAAAGAAATCAATCAAAGAAGCAATAACGATTTTGTAGTAGCGTGTTCCGACACCGCATAGATTGAGTTAGGTTCTAGTTTCACAAGCCTAAGCTTTTGCTGAAGCTCGTCATCACAATAAAGCTATAGAAAAGTAGAAAAATCTTTCATTATACTTATTACTGCTGGCTGGCTTCTATCTCCCTTAAGTAGAAAGTTCATCATCGAGCACCTATACGTGGGGTTTCCGGCAAATGCACTAAGACCTGATCTCGTTCCCTGGGTTTAGCTTGTTACTTTTTTTTATTATCTTATTGAATATTCAAATAGATAAAATAAATGGGTTGCAACTTGATATCTGATGGAATGTTTGACACTGATCTCAATACTGGCCTTAATTGGGCAAGACACATCCTGCAACGGGTGTTTAACATTTCAACTTCTTTGTTTATCAAAATACTTACCTAATGTTTTCATTAGATACAATAAACTTACTTAATCGTGTGTAATGTTTAATGTTACGTAATAAGCAAGAGCAGTATAAAAACAAGTTACTTATCAGTTAGCTTGTTTATATTATGCCTTATCTGTTATGAAAAAATTATTGCTAAACTGAGTTCGATGAATTTTTTGTTCGGAAAACTACGTGTTATTTTATACAATAACTAGCTGTAGCCGCGACTTCGTTCACGTGCAACTAAGACTGAATTAATAATTTTTTGTAACATTTTCGATACGGCTTTGTTCCTATTGGTGGTAGCGTGATATCAAATAGAGTAAAGCCTTCCTCAGTGATTACTTTATTAAATGCAAAGATATTTCATAAAAACAAACTGGTAGTTCCTGAGATTAGCGCTTTCAAACAAACTTTTCCGCTTTAAATATTAAAAAAAAAATCAATAAAGCAAACGTTTCTTTGAATAAATATAATAGAGCTGTTGAGAGTTATCTACAAGGTCGCGTATGGAAAAGAACTATAGTTTTAAGACAGAAGTACGTAAATAGAGCCATAAAAACAATAAGTAGGTCGTTGTTTAGAGTATATGTGTGTACGCAGCTGAATAAAGTTGTCTGAAGACTGAAGGGTTAGTCTAGCGGTTTAGGCGCCTCGCTGACGAGTCTTGTGGGTTCGATTCCTGTACGGGACGATTATTTGTCTGAAAATAACTGTTCTAAGTCTGTGTGGCTGTGTTCGTTGTTTGTATGGCTATAATCACTTGACATTGGCGAAGTTACCTACATAGGCAGATTGCATAATTAAAAAAAAAAAAATGGTGGTCGTTATTTAAATGCATATCATTCTGATCGATAGGACATTAAATTTTATTTTCGGCTGAGTCGCAACCACAGTACATCAATCGTCAAGCAAGTATAGTGCCATACATGGGCAATTGGCGCTACGGGATCAACTGAAATATATCGTGGCCAGGTTTTTCATAAACCTGTTATGGTAACGCTCTATTGGTTTGTAATGTTACGGGGTCAGTGATTGCACTTCGAACTGCAATCGAACTGTCGATCTCTTATCATAATTAACGCGATTGTTATGCTTCTGGTGTTACGAACATACATAGGCATTACATACATCACTCGATGTATGTATGCTTGCTTCTATAATTCCAATGTGACAAAAAAATTGTGTCGTAAAGTGACATGACATTTTTACACGGTTTGTTCATCAAAACACACGATGAGCTGCGCAAGCCCAGTACAAAATATAAATGGAACTTGATTGATGCAATAATTAAAGTACTTTTTAAAATTATTAGCTTTGTTTGTATCGCAAGTATTTCGGTGACGTGACATTGAAGCTGTTATCCATTTAACGATCGAGCAAAGACTCAAAAAAGTTTTCACTTTTAAAAATCTGTTGTTTCTCTTCATTCTCCGTTTAAAAAAGAACGTTGTATTTGGATTACAATATGACTAGCCCTCACCTACCCGTTACATTATCACACAAAAGTAACCCGAAAATAATAACTGCAAACGTACAACGGAATCCAAATACTAAGTAGCTTAAAACCATCTGCAAACATTTCTCATTTCTAACTAGCGTGTCGTTTGCATGGAACTAAAAATTTATCATTTTTGCTCGCTTTTGTGATTTTTCTCAATACAGCTTTGTTCCTATTGGAGACACCATGATGTTAAATAGCCTAAAGCTTTCATCAATTATTGCTCTGTCAAATACAAAAAAAAACTGACATCGGCCTGATAGTTCCTAAGATTAGCGCGTTCAAACTTTTCCTCTTTATTATATTAATATATGTAGATATATGTTACCATTACTATCCCATGCTAATGTAAAGTATATTAAAAAGCAACTAGCACGTGAAGTAGACAAATATCAGATAATAGGTACCTATCTCGTAAATAAATATATTATGCGAAAATGTCACATGGCTACTTATGTAGTCACGTACGGTCATTACTTCGTTAAACCCATTGTTAGTTAATATGTTATTGTTCTGAAGCTTAGTCACAGCCGGTATTATATTCTGTATATTCTGTATATATGTTGTAAAAAATACAGTTACAGGACAATGGGTAAACATAAAAAACTAAATATATACATGCCTATCCGCGAATTTCTTAAAATAATATGAGGTCATCGAATTAGTTTTGTTTGCGAAATATCGACGCTTATATCGTCACGTAGTCACAAATGACGATAGCTTATATAAATAACAAGATAATATATACTAATATTATAAATGCGAAAGTGAGTTTATTTGTTTGTTATGCTTTCACGCCTAAACTGCTGATTCGATTATGATAAATTTTGGTATAGAGATAGATTTGGTGTCGTGAACCTAGAGACGGTGCTATGCTTTTTTTCTCGCAATAATGTTATTGGCAGTGGGGTAAAATTTGTATATAACGTATTTCTGCGCCATCCGATTTGTTTCACAAAATCAATAGTAACGCGAGCGAAGCCGCACGTAAAATCTAGTACTATATAAAAATATTCCTTTTTTATGTCTTGGTAAAAGTAGATTTTAACATGCCACTATATATATTTGTACATTCTGTCAAGAACCGGTACTTATGTTAATTTTAGTAGATCCGGTGAGAGATTCTGAATTCAAAATGAAACTGTTCTCTCCAAAGCAATTACTTGAGGAAGTCCGTTTTTACACGTTATTTGTAATCATTAAGAATGGAAAGTATATGTAATTCATTAATTAATAGTAGAATTAAAGTAGACATTTAACATTTATTCATTAGTTCTTTCTGATGTTATAGGCCTGCCACGTACACGCGTAAATGTATTTTTCTAAAAATTTTGTTTAGCGTTTTGCCACAATATATCAGGATCTTACGAGCAATAATAGGGCTTAAAATAGTAATGTTTTAAGTCTACAATGAATAGCTCTCAGCACACCTGTTGTAAGGACACACCTAGATATAATCCTAGTAACTTATATCTACATTAATACTAGCCGACCTGGCAGACCTTGTTCTGCATTTTCGAGTAACATATCACATAGTCTAAGGCGTCATCTATCGCTTTATGATCACTTATCGAGATCAAATGTATCCTATCTCATAAGTTGGATCCAACTGCACACAGTGTGCAAAATTTGATTAAAATCAGTTCAGTAGTTTAGCAGTTCATCGCGGGCAAATAACGTGACACTAAATTTTTACATATAAAGATTGTTTAGAGAGGAATTGTCTGTTGTTTGAACGCATCACAATGATTCTCTTTTAATGTTCACGTTTCAAGTCAATCGGTACAAATGCAGATGCCTAAAGGTTTCCAGATCTGCATGACAGTGACGATGTGTGTGTGTTTATATTTTAATTTTTTGTATTGGATACAGTGTCATCATTTTGCCGTGCTACTAGCAAAAATATAAGCATCTAAGAAATATCGCATGGTTTAGGAATTATCTATGAATATGTCGTCAGTAGAAGATTATTTAGAGCTCAATCCTAGTATTATTTAATTAAATAATTAAATAAAGTATCTCTAATAGAAAGTACAGATACAGTACGTTTAGATAATAAATGATTATATTATAAACTAGCTAGTGCCCTCGACTTCCTTCACGTTTTTCACATCAACCGTACGTGTTCGTAAAATCTGTCCATAATGGGAAAGGATAATTGATATGTCTAAAAGGAATACATACCCAATTTCAACTAATTATAGCTCTGGTAGTTTAAGAGTCACCATTATGAGTAAGTCAGGGATAAATGGCCTGTCTATGTAGACAATTGTAAAATATTAAAAGTAAAACTATTTCATATACGAAAGTTATGTTTTCAATATTCAAAAAAGTTTAAAACATGTTTAGATGTCCGCATATCAAATGAGATCAAAAACCATGTGTATTACATTCGTTTCGCCTTTCGATAATGCAATAACCATATCTTAATATATTCTTCATTGTATCATCACCTTGTATTTTATCTACGTGAAATATATACTAACAGATAAAGATAAAATACCTGGAGCATTGAGCTAGAAGGTTGTGCACACAGTAAGTAATAAATAATAATATTCATAACCTATATTATGTAACTGGTCATATTCCATTTTCTCCTTTTTTTTGTTTTGCAGAAATTGGTATAAAATGCATTCTGGATGAGGGTTAAAATGATAATGATTAAATATAAATATATACATTATTATTATTATTAGCACGTACAGGGCTTGCTTTCGCATAGAGTTTATAGAATTTACTTTATAGTGTAATTATATTTTTCGCGCATTAATAAAATCAAACTAAACATCTGCAAAGTATGACGTAGTGTGGTGGTTAAATTGTGTTGCGAAAATAAACAGTCTGGCTATCGAAGTGGTATTGTCTTTTATCCACATTTAGCACATCGAAACCGGCAATAACCTTGATTCCATAAGGCCGGTCGAATACTTGATTAAGAACAATCATTGTAAACAAAATATTTAACTAAATATCATCATAGAAGTGAAACTTATACATCGATCCATGAAAACGCAAATATAACCTATGACGTAACAGACAATAGACACTTACCTGTTGACTATTAAAAACAATAAAACAGACGTTTTCCCTAAATTACGATTAACAAAATAACTATAGCGTGCGTTCTCGAACGCATAACACGGCGGACTAAAGTTTTATTTGTGTTGGCACTTGGTAGGGTTAGATAATTTGTTTGCAAGGAAAACTGACTGATACCTAGTAGGTGTTGCACAGTGTTATAAGTCATCACCGATTTTGTTGTCGTTGACCGATAATACAATAATTTTGGTATCCATGTTAAATCGATTGATGAGTAAGTTTCCTCACGAATTGCCGATTTGCACGAGTTGCCAAGTCAATTTAATATATGCACGGGAGTATCGATAAAAATGTTGGTACATGCTAAGTCCCGAACACACGGACGTCGGATAAACATTTTACAGATTTTAATCAATAAACTACTACGGTTTCTAATAGTAACTATAAAATATTTCTATAGATAAAATCCCTGTCCCATTAGTCTCGTATCTTTAAGTGGTACTTCAATTCGGGTAACTTTTGACTCCATTTATGAAATGGTACATACTACAACTTTGATGTTAGATTTGAGATAGTGCCGGCGTCTTAGTACATACCTAATGATTTCGTAATGATTGTCAGGGACAAACTTTAATCCAGAAATCTATGTTATTATTATACAGCGGAAAAGTTTGTTTGTTTATTGGAACATGCTAATTTTAGGAACTAATAGCCGGATTTCAATTGTTTTTTTTAAATTGAAAGGGAAATATTTGAGGCAGGAAATAGGCTATTTAACTTCACGCTACCATCAATAGGAGCAAAGCTGTATTGAAAACTTTACGAGAACGGGCAAAAATTATTAAATACTTTTTAGTTCCACACAAAGAAAGTCGCGGATCCAGCTAGTGCTCTATGTATGTAAATAGATATTAACTGACACGTGCGTATGTTTCAGGCTTTATCGGAATCAAGCAACGAATATTAATGCAACAATGTGGAAATAAATAACTCTTTCTAAACTATTTGACTTTTATGCACCAATAGCGAAGGGCATGTTTAAAATTATCTTTGAATTTTTATGTGAAATAAAATAAAATAGAACAATAGTAATAAAACACATTTATGAAAAATAATGTATTATTGTTGTAATATATTTTTGTAAGGTATAATTTACGAAATAAAAATATATGATGGGGGATTAGGTTTGATCTGAATTCTGTTACGTATTTTATTAGGATTTGCGAAGATGCAATATTAAAAAATATCGGTAGGTACCATATCCTATTTCTATTTAGATTTTTAAACAAAAATGTATTGACTTGAAAAAAGCCAGAAATTCGGTAAATTAACGCAACACGCACAAGTTGCATGCTTTTGTGTGAAAGTCAACTCGAATTAAAAATAAAGTTCAATGTTATGCTGGGCTTATCTTCTATGGAGTTAATTGACATAAATATATTAAATAATTACTCATAAATATTATTTATTAGTTTATTTAAATTGAACGAGTTGCTATGAACCCAATAACACTTTTGTTTTTTAAATGCTCCGGTTTTCTACAAATATGATAAAAAAATAAGTAAGACTATAAATACTGTACTAATATTTTTATATAATTAAAATGTTAAGATAAAATAAGCCTGGAAATATAAAGAAATAATAGTCCAGTGGTAGTTTGTGTAGATACTACATCGGTCGACACGGATTAAAATACTTAAATAAGCTCAGGTTTGTAGTGACAAAAGATCGTGGCGAAATTGTAGTATTGTGGTAGGATATTTACTAATATCTACTCGGGTAACTACAGCTTTCAAGTTGTTATTTCAGCCGTCAAACAACTATGTGTGAGTCCCCATATCGTTACATAACATTAGATGGGAATTGTGGTCATCTGGTAAACCTATAAAGATTAAAAAAGAAATAACATTTATACTGAGAAAAATGACTATAATTTGGTATTAAAACCTTGTATTTATAAAAGTAAATGTTACAAAAACACAGAATGATATAAAGATAAAACGAAAGAATTTGTAGCAAGGGAATTAAAGAATAAAGGGTATACGTTTATTTCAAAGTAATTTTAAGCGAACGTAGATGCTAATTAATGTAAAATAATTAAATAAACCGTTAATATGTAGAAATTAAGAGCTATTCGTAGGAATAAAATGTGGTAATATTATAATAAGAAGTTTAGTAACATGACCGTGGTATCACACACCCACACTTTTAAGTATAAAGGGAATATCTATGTGCAATAGTTGAATATTTAAAGAAATTAATCGAAATGAGATGGCCACAAGTTGTTTGTCTTTCTATATTGTTAATTTTCATTTAGGCCATGTATGCTCTGCTGTTTTACGGTATAAATGTAGTATTTATGAGGACTCAGTGCATCATACAATTTCATTACTTATATGAGTGTATTTCACTTTTCTCGAATCTTTTACTGTATTTATCGTAATAACATAAAATTCTAATGTATTTTTTGTTCATGTCTTTATAGCTATACTTAGTAGTTGTTAAATTCTATAATACTCCCCATATTCCATAACATAATATTATTTTCAAGAAATACTTTTTATGATATCATATATGTATAATAATATTATAGTCAGTAATAACAGCAAATTGAATATTTGGCTTTTAAACTCTAAAATATTACCTTATCAACATTTGACATTGGCAAAATTACAAATATTACCAATAATTACTATGAAAAAAAAAAGGTTTTGCAGTATTAGCGTATAGTAATATTATTAGATGAAACTTTAACATAAAATTTTGCAACGCAAAAAGCCTGCGTTAAAATTAACACGTCTGCACTGCATTAAAGTTTCCGAGGGCCGATCTCTGAACTCGGGAGTCCTTGAACTCCGGGAAACATGCTCTTTATCACATATTCTTTTGAGTACATCTCAACATTATTTTCACGTATTAACAAATACATACTATAGATTACATATTACACTTTTGTATTAGTATAATCAATTATGAAATGGAATTTTAATTATATTTTTTTAACTCCTGATCGAATTTTTTGAATCTTTCTTCAAAAATCCTTTAAAGTAATATCTCTTTTTACATTTTTTGTTATTTCTCTGCGTTTGCAATTGTTGAAAGACCACTAACCATTTGGTTAGGAGCACAGGGATGCTAATGTTAGTAATGCCAAAACTTATACCTATGTTTTATTTCTTATTATTCAACCGGTTCCTAATAATTTTATGAGGGAAAGAACGACTTTTAACATGACTATTGTATATCTTCTGTAATAAATTGAGGATAGCTCTTTTATGTATTTTGTATTCTATTGATGTATTTATACTATATTAAGTACTTTCCTTTACATGAGTGTGTAATCATTTTTTCCTACCAATTTATCTCTCTGAATTACAAATCCAACCAAACCGCTGGCTAATTTTAAGACAATGTTCTTAGATTTAAGTCAGTCTACGACATACTGTGCAACATATAAAATATTCATTTTATACACCAGCTCGCTGTGCATCGGTCATTACAACCACCGAGAAATCAATAGTGCCTATATTTTTCCCGCAAACATTTGCGATTCTATGGAAAAGTATCTTAACGATGTGATTTTTCTTCTGTTTTTCGTCTGTCTTTTTGAAATCATATAATTAACTGACATTTGATCACAGATGCAATACCTTTTATATTTAACGTAAGAAAAAATATATTTCTCTAAAAAAATATTTCTGCCACCCGAGGCACAGGATGTGTCACCTAGTTCAGGTGGCAGCGTTGATAATCAGTGTATTAACGATTGTCAACCTAGATGTAGGTATTTCCTAGATTATTTCTTTGATATGTGTGATTTTGTTATGGATGGTGTATAAAAATATTAAAATTATTATTTACTTATTGCCTCTCCCGTTATGAGGATCTGGCGCGAATCATTAGAAATTCCCTCTTGAAATCTCGACGGCAACTCTACATTTCCCTTTTCCTTGGGAGAGACCTTTCCTCTATTTACGTATTTATAAAGAGCAAAAAGGTTCCAAAGCGATAACAAATGTCACAAAAAGCGCAAGTAAAATATAAAAAAAGTTTACTTTTGGTAAACTTTAGTTAATACATAATACGAACTTGCAATTTCGAAGCGACTATTTAGCAATTTTTGTTATCTCTCTGCTCTTATAATCTACATAAGTACGGGTGGGAATCAATTTCACATTCTTTTCAGTTCGGGTTACCGTTTAGATATTTGAAAAGTCCTGACAATAAGCCTGACATTTTAACAAAAGTTTGGGCCTTTTTTGTCACAAAAACTAAACAATTACCTACTTAGTTACAGTGATATGGCAGGCATGATAGCATACGCTTGCGAAGTAATAGAGGGTATTACTTATATAAGTTTTATTATTCATATTACATCTAAGCCAAAAAAATTGGACAAATTAAAGACCCGGACTTAGCCTGGACGCCTAGGCGTACAAACAAAGCCGGATATTAACTCTACTTCCAGTCCAGGTGTTATTATATTCAGGTTAAAGAAGTATGTGATATAGTGTTAAAATAAGATCAGTACCCGCTTAATATCACACTGTGTGGTATAAATAATCGCAGTAGTAGTCAAGTTTAAAATGTACCTTGAAGAACTAATCAAGGCCACATGAATTAATGGAGAGGAAATCAGTAAAGATTATTGTTAGGTGATTGTATTGCCATAATAGTTTTTTTTTACTGTAGCTAGAAAAAACTTTGTATAGATTAAAGAATAATGCTCTACTTTGACTTAGAAAAAAGTTAATTGTAAATTTAGTACATATTGTTTTTTCATTTTAAAGTAATTGTCATAAAAAATTACATTAAATAAATATACTTCGTTAACTCGGTATCTGGTGATTTTATATTAGGGTTTTTCAAACTTACAGCTACTTGTCCCTCTTTTAGAGTTTCAGGACAACGATGAACCCTTTAACAGACGTGATAATTCTCAGTTACGTATTCGCAGGTGAAAGACTGCCCTTATGTGGAAAATTATTTTTGTATAGCACCTAAAATCTATAACAAAATATCAAACAGCTTTAAAAAATTAAACTTAAACTTAATTAGAAATAGTTTAAAGAATTTACTTAATTATATGTGCTATTACAACATTAATAAGTTATTGAATGATACATTTACATAATGTATTATAATAAAACATTTCGTATTCTAATATATGTAATGTATAAATGTGTTTCGGTAATAATTAATATTATTAACTAGTTTGGATATTTTGTAATTTTTATAGGTATTAAGAATATTATGCTTAAACGACTGTGTATTAAATTTAATTGTTTAATAATTTGCACCTTACACATGGGAGAATATGATGGAACTATTTTTATAAATGTACGACCTGTATTGACCATATTCAGACTAATAAAGATATTGTATTGTATTTAAATAATTAAGTGCATATAGAAAAAATAATTATTTCATTTAAAAATTATTTGTACCCGCGAACAGAATTATATTTCGTATAACATTCGCACATATTTCTTTTTTATGGTAACGATAATTTTACTATCACAGTTTTTATTTCAGTAACTTGTAAGAGATTAAACATATGGACATAATTACGACATATTTGAAAGTGCATGACAAGCGGTTTGCGAAGTGTACACTTGCCGTCTTTGGGGTATCAGATCTTTCAGTATATTTTATTTGTCAGAGAAAATGTATTAACGAAATAAAATAACGAATATTAAAGACAAGAACGATAACCAGTGGGATGGAATTTGTATTATCTTCGATTTGAGCCATTACAAAGTTCCTTGCGATACTCGAAAATCTAATCGACTCGTTTTTGAATAGTACTTGGAAGTTTTACATATATTTTATTATGCTATATATTTTTCTAGTCTGATTTTCAGATACCAAACAGGGTACCAAATTGATCTATATGATGAAAAGTAATATGTTAACTCATAAGATCAACAATATAAAGTTTGGAAATTTCAAAATGGCGCGTTGCATAAACTTTTTTTTTTTTGTTTATTTAATAACAATTCATCCACATCGAATCAGACCGTGAAAAAGAAAGAAAAAAACACACTCTATTAGTAAAGTATTTCGCTTATTATAGTGATAACATACAGGATCCGCACATACAGACACACGGACATCCAAGACAGAACTTTTTTAAACAGTTTTTTAACTAGTTTAAATAACGAAAAAGGCATTAAAATATCATGAATGTAAAAAATTGTGTTTTTTCTTGATATGTGTGTGTGTTTATAGTTATCGCTTCAAAACATTGCCTTTTTTAGGTATGTTTATAACTTTGAAATATAATAGGTTTATAATGGTAGCGTATATGGACAGCGTGTCGATCGAAATGAGGTTTCAGTTGAAACAGAAGAAATTATAGCTTGTGAAGTCATTTTGTAAATAATACCTGCGTGGCTAGCTATTAACGTCAAGTTAAAAGTCTGTCGTTAAACACCCTTAGTAGAGTATCGACGGCTATTTCCAAACGGAGACACAAAGCAATGTGTATGTCTATAGTAAGTAACGGAGTTATTTTGATCACCATGAAGATTTTACTCATTTAATAACTTGAGGCGAGTTTCTGCACTAGGCTTAGCGTGTTACAATGTAGAGCAACAAACGTTAAACCTATCAAGAATAAAAAAGATATATTTTGATTTCATATTTTATTTGAAATAAATAACAATTAGCCTTTCACTATTTTTTACAGATTTAAATAGGTAGCTGGTTTTAGTACATGTTAAGACTTCAACTCAACTTCAACATTTCAACTCGTTTGAACCAGTTATAAACAGCTGATGAGTAAATTTTGAAGAGACGATGGCTTAGTTGGTAGTGTGTACGGGTGCCGCGTCATTAACGTCAGTTCGAATACCTGCAATAAGTCTGAGCTTCGGTAAAGGAAAACATTGCGATGAAACCATAGCATGTTGTTAGGTATTTCTCTAATGCCCATCTGACTAGCTACCACCCTCAAGTTGAAAATTGGCCACTAAAATCTAAATATCTATAGGTGTATTCCGGCGGTTGCACTTGATGGTCCTCCACTAGGCTCAACGTTTCCACTGACTCGGGCCACTTCATCAGATGAGATTGTAACCATAACGTTAAACCTATAAAGTATAAAAAGTTGGTGTAACCCTACTTGGACATTGATAAAAAGATCGGAAGAAGTGATAAAATCATGTAAAATTAGGTAAAATTTGTGTTTTACATAAATAAAATATGTTATTTACCTTAATAGAAAACTTTTTTCTTGTGCCCACTGCACACGGAAAATATTTGAATATATTAGTTTTTTTCAATCACGTGACAGACATGCAATCAACCATATAAACGTAGGTCATTGTTGTTGGCCTCAAGTGTACTTTTTGTGGTTATCTTTTAACTGGTATAAAATGACATTTATTAGAGTAAATAACAGTATTATCGTCAGTTTTACGTAAACGGTCATAACCTAGAAACTTATGTAATTTAAATAAACAAGTGTCAATATTAATACAAGCAGATTTTTTATTTAAGCAGGTAATGAAGTAAATTATTATTTTTCTATAAATTTACATGGAATACTGCATTTTCCACATTGATAATTTTCTGTTTTATCCGCCGCAGAGTAATTTTGGTTATGCAAAATACTTTTTTTTTAATCTTCATATTTATGGATGGCTTGATCAGATACAACATGCCACCCTTATATATACAACATCTTACAACTTTGCTGTGTCACTTTGTTCGTTAAACTTAATTAATAAATTTAGTCAACGGCATGTGCCGAGAACGAATTAACAAAGCTAGAACAAAACAAACGTGAATCTTTTCAAACCAAGGAACAGAACCCAGAGACGGCTGGATCGCTTTATACCAAATCACCTTTGTCAATGATATTAAATTAAAAAATTTGACAAATATACATCTTAAGTCTCAACATGTAAACCGCAAATGTAATGTATATATTAATATCCATATGTGAAATTTCCGTGGTTGTTATTTGATACTTACTTCGTAACATGCTTTTGAATATACAGGCTGTGTATTTAGTATATTTAAATATATATAAAAGTCCAGTATGCGTGTGTTCGTAATTCTTATTCTCTCTCGACCACATTTTGTACAATTTGATGTATATATTCGATATTTGAATGTTTTTTCTCTATCTATATTTACTGAGCCAACATTAATTTTATTAGAAAAACACATTAACTTTCGTACATGCACTGTAAAAAATCTATAATAATACTATAAAAATTAAATCTATTAAAATATAATAAATATTGTGTACTTATAGGGGTAAGAAAATCCTGTCTAATGTAATATGCCCTGTATCTTCACGACACGTATATAATGGTATAATGACACGAAATAATGGTCATTGACTTATGTATACAGCAAATCTTTGCACTAATTATAAATTAGGTTTAGCGTTATAGCTACAATCTTACCCGATGTTAAGTGATGATGTGGCCCAAGATGGTGGACACAATAAGTCTAGTGGAGGGACTGGCTCATAGGTGTAACTTTTGGAACACACGTATATGGTGGCGGATTTCAGGTCGAGGATGGTAGCTAGCCAGTTGGGCATTAGGCATTTTCGTTATCAAATGCAATGCATTCCTGTTGCAATATCACAGAGTTTTTTTTGTCTATCGAATGAATGGTTTAATAATTCCTTGACAAACATTTAATTAAATTATATGTATATACAGATGTTACAAGTATAAACACACACTGTATATACAAGCAGCCTTTCTATCGACTCTATAAAGTGTTTCTCTTTTAGTCGTCATTCCACACAATGCCTGAGGTACGAGTAGAGGAATCAAGACGATTTATGGTGGACAGTCTTATGGCTGTGGGGTCTCCGGAGTCTGAAGCGATAGCTCACGCTGATCTCCTTATCCACGCCGACACTGTTGGACATTTTAGTCACGGTTTGAACAGACTCGGTAAGGGAATTAATAATTTGTTATTATGGTGTAGTGTTCGATAATAAAACCAAGTCGTAGCTAACGATATGACTTTTTAATTCGTAGTTCATAAAATTGCTTCCTAAGAGGCGATGTTCGACTTTACCGATAGGGCAATTTTTTCTTACCTGAAAGCTGGTAATTGTATAGTTAAGTACCACCAACAGATAAAAAGAAGAGAAAAAAATATATAATAGTAAATGAACAATTTATCTTTACTATTTTATAATAAAGACGTTAAAGTTATACTATATTGTAGGATGAATTATTTTTCGAAATAGTCCATTTCGATTTGTGACTAGGCAAACCTTGTATTTACAAGAATTACTACAAAAACTTATATAAACTGTAAATGCTATTCATATTAGATGGAGTGCGGTAAAATAAAATGAATATTATATTAAAAGGCGGTATATTTGCAACATAGTTTGTTGTTGTTAATCTTTGTAAGAAGTAGATTTGTTCCATGAATGTTTGTACTATTTCCAATCATATGAGAGTAGTAAGAAAGCTTCGAATAATGTATAAGCTTTCGTAAAGATATATATATATATATATATAACATTAATTATTTTTAACTACATTCCCCTTGCTTGCGATTTTCTTTAGTATCTATTTATTGAAACAAAGCCAAATTGTTTTTCTTTACTTCGTGAATGATTGAAAATTCCGGACAACAAAGAAGATATAACAAGTTTAAAGACTAGTTTGAAACAATAGGCCATTTCAATTTTTAAACAAACCTAATAATATTTATTTGTTATCTTTCTACACAGAGTTCTATATAAATGATGTCCTAGCAAAGGCGACATTCCCAAATGCAAAACCGGTAATATTGAAGGAAACTGCTGCGACCGCGTGGGTGGATGGATGTGACGCACTCGGGGCAACCGTCGGTAACTTCTGTATGGACGTTGCTATAAAAAAGGCGAAGGAATGTGGCGTTGGATGGGTTTCAGCAAAACGTAAATATACAATCCAAAAATTATTACTATTACTACTAATATTATCGTAGTGAAGTATGCTGAAGAAAGTGAGTTTGTTTGTTACGCTTTCACACCTTAACCACTGAATCGATTGTCATGAATTTTGGATATAGATAGATAGGACCTTGGAGATCTTTATTGCGTCATCCGATTTGAAAAAATTTAAAATTAACGTGAGCAAAGCCGCGGGTAAAAGCTAGTAATATATTCAATGTAAAAAAGGTTAACAAATTATACAGTACATTATTCGGATTAAGAGCAAAAACTGTATTTGCTCGTACCAGTAGAATTGTTTGACAGCCAAAATAATTCCAAGATTCTATGACTAATATACCTCATAATGACTTAAAGATTTTTATTATTAGAAATCAATATACGACTACGAACAATAATTCACCCTTTAATGTAGTACAACTTTTACAACTTTATTATAAAATGGTTTTAATTTAATTTTAGGTATTTTAATTTTTTTTTAATCCGACTAGTAGTTTCTAATATGAGTGCGTTCAAAGAGCGTTTTCCGGTGTTTTAACCTTAATTATACTATTATAAATGCCAAAGTGAGTTTGTTTGTTACGTGAAAGGCTAAACCGCTAAATCGATTATGTTCAATTTCGATATAGAGATAGATCTCCAGGCTCTAGATGGTGATAGAATACTTACTACTACTAAGTTATAAGAGTTATAACATCGGACCAATGATAGCTTAGTAGCAGTGTGTACGGATACCACGTCAAGGGACGTGATTTCGAATCCACCTACAATGAGCTTGAACTTTCGCTAAAAGAAAAAATCGTTAGAAAATCATAGCACGGTCGTAGGGTATTTCTAATGGCCATTTGGCTAGCAACCACCCTTAAGTTGAAAATCTACCGCCGTATTATTAGGTACTTGTACATCTAAATTTTGTAATTTTTTGTCCACACCCATTTCTCAACTTGGTTAAACAAATCATAATCGTAAGGCACATACGTACATTTCTATTCTCTTTTCAGTCATTTGTAAATGTAATGAAAAGAATTTTCATTCTATTGGCTTCCTGTGACACACAAATTGAATTATATGTATTTTAAGTAGTAAGCGAAGAGTTTTTTGCTTAAATGACGGTATAATAGGTGTTTAGTGGCAAAGTAAAATGTGTCAGGTACGATTACAATATAACGAATTGTATTCAAAAGTTGTGCTAACTGGTCTAATTATCATTTTTTAACTGTAAAGACGTAAAAAAACATGGAGTCCGTCTGACAGTAACAGATCTACATAACCCATGGAGGATATGCCAGTCTTAGAGACCATTTACCCAAGGAGCTGTAGAAGCTCTATTTGTCTTAGAAACATGACAGAATGATAGATAGATGATATTTATTGTTACCGGGCTGTCTTATGATTAACACAATTTGATTATTTATACAAAAGGCATTGTAATTTTATAACCTTATAATTAATTTACATTCATTCAGGAAGCAATCACTTCGGTATGGCGGGATACTGGGCTTTGAAGGCAGAAAAAGAAGGGCTCATTGGCATGGCGTTCACCAATTCATCGCCCATAATGGTTCCCACCAGATCAAAACATGTAAAGGAGAATTATTATATAATTATATGTAAAAAATGAAAGATAAGTTATAGTTCCATATTACTTCTATATTGGGAACTTAGAGTTAGAATACTTTTCTCACTAAATACGATATCGACAGGATTTTATGCAAATTGTTTAGTACCAAACCTTATAAACTAAATTGGTAAAGTTATAATTCTGTCAAATTAGTTTGAGGTTTTTTAAAAAAATTAAAATTTGTGGTAATTGTTGTTTTTTAATCTTTTTGAAGGTAAGATAAATTTATTTATTTGTTTTCATGATATTTTTAGGCTGCCCTTGGAACTAACCCCATTTCTATGGCAGCTTCAGCGAGCGGTGGTGATAACATAGTAGTTGATTTAGCCACAACAGCAGTAGCCATGGGAAAAGTTAGTATATGTATATTTGTTATATCATTTTCATTTAAGTAAGATGTATTATAAGTAAATCCATATTTATTTATATTATTGGTTCTTTCCTTTTTTGAAGCATAGTGACATTATTCATGAATAATAAAATAATGTAACAAAATATCCTGAACCCGACTTAGTTTCCTTCCCTATTGTTGTAGATACTATTTGTAAGGTCTAGTATAAGATTTCATAGAAATATATCCGGTTGGGTCGCGACTACTAATACTACGACAAGGGTTCCGGAATCAGCAGATGTTTACAGAGCAATTAAGTAAGGTATAGGGATCTGTGGGTGAATTGATCAGGTGTCAAAAGGTTTGCAGCTTGGTTATCCTCCGGTGAATTAGTATTTTCTTAGTGGCCAGCGATGTTTTTGAATTAAACTACGCTTAGCATCAGGGACTGTATCATCACTTTAAGGTATTATTGTGAATAATAATAATGGTCATATTGCCTTCTTTCTTTAGATAGAAATGCAAATACATAAAGAGGAACCGCTACCTAAAGGATGGGCGTTAGGGCCAGATGGAAAAATAACTACAGATGCTAAGTTGGTGAGCGTTTTGCATCCATATTATACTAATATTTTTTTTAAGATTTCTGTAATTAATTGAACACTCATTTTTATCGGTAAGTTATAACCAGAAATACATTAAATATTTAATATGAACACGCTTAGTCTTTGCAATTACTGAACATAAAAAGGAAAGCGCCTACGTTTTATTTGAATGCAAAATCAATTAAACAAAGTATAAAATCAAAGATAATTGTAAAATCAAGGCGTTTAAATTATAGCATCTAGGCAAAGTGTATGGGAAATATAGACATTAACATTCTATTTTTTGTTTACATTGTTACTTTTCTGCATTGAAGAAGTGTATGATAGTCTTAATTATACTTGGAATGGTATTATCATATCAAAAGAAATGAAATATAGGTTCTAAATATGGAGGGTAGAAGTAGTTCTAAAATAATATAAGCCATAGGTAAATTAAATTTACGTCAACGAATTGACGGATGCAAGTAGTAACAAGAAGCAAGCAAAATTGTATTTACTATCTTTTGTTTTTTTTAATACTTTATAGGTTTTAGTAGTGTGACTACAAAATCTCGCCTAATGCTATTAGTGATGAAGTTGCCCAAACTGGTGAACATGCCAAACCTGTGGTGCCTCAAGTGCTACTACCGGAACATACCTATAGGTATATCGTGACAGATTTTCAACGTGAAGGTGGTAGCCATGCAGACATTAGAAAAAAACCCAATAACCTGCATAATTAAACTTATTTAATTATTATAATTTTGCATCATGAACTTCTATTATAATTTTGCATCATGAACTTCTATTATAAAAATGCATCCATGAAATTTATTAGACCGCTAATTCCACATTTCGATGAGTTTCATATTTAATTATTTTTAGGCATTTGAGACGGGAAGGCTATTGCCTTTAGGCGGGTCTGAGGAGACTAGTGGATACAAAGGTTACGGTCTGAGCGCTATGGTTGAAGTATTTTGCAGCGGACTTTCCGGTAAGAATCCTACACAATCGTATACAGGGTAAGATCTTTTGGAAGATTATAGAGAGATTTTGCAGATATATATTTCTCGTTACCACTTCGACCGGTTGTAAATTAACCACGTAGCCATTCTTGTTCAGGTCATTTAGTAGCTCGTAGTATTTATTTGTTTTTATACCGTGGTCCTTAGGTATGTTTTTGTGTAAATTGGGTGAAAAATATGACGATTATTGTAGAAGTCTAGAAAAATCACGCTGACTGGGAGTTTTACTGGCTTGCGCTCCGTAAACCAACAGAAGTTATATGAAAACATTGTGTTACAGAATTATTCGTCTTACAAAGGACTATTTAAAGTGTGCGTTACTGTAATAACTCTATATATCTAATTTCTATTATTAACCCGACAGCAAGTTACTAGTACTCTTACTTACGTACTACAAATTCAAATTTAATTCAGGGTCAAAATCAACCCACGACATTCGCGGCTGGGAGCTAAATAGTCAAGCAGGTACACCAAATTTGGGGCAATGTTTCGTGGCTATTGATCCTGATTGCTTCGCGCCTGGGTTTGGCGAACGTATAGCTGCTTGCCTGCAACATTGGAGGAATTTGGAACCGGTAATGTAGAACTTATTATAACTTAACTCGTATTTTTTCTTACCAATTATGTGACGGATCATACGTTTGACATGTGGATAAATATACCCTTTCTGTTAGCTGACGGTCTGTTTTATTAAACCTTACTAAAATCATAAATGCCTATAAAATTATAAATGCGAAAGTGAGTTTGTTTGTTTGTTAGTATTTCACGCCTCAGCCGCAGAATGGATTATAATGAATTTTAGTACAAAGATAGATGAGACCTTGGAGACGGGTAAAGGCTACTTTTTATCGCAGAAAACTTATAGGAAGTAGGGTAAAGAGAGGAATAAATTTAGTATGAAACTTTTTAGTGCGTCATCTAATTAGCTTCAAATATTATTTAAAAAAAAATTAATTCTGTATTAATCGACAGCCAGAATTCGTTGGCAAAATCAATATTAGCGCAAGCGGAGCCGCAGTTGAAAGCTAGTATATTAAGGTAGTCAATAAGCAGATGAGAAACTCTTTGTTAACATTTGAAAGCTTACTTATATGGTAACTTAAGGTCTTTGACTGCTGACATTGTGACTCATTTAGGTGAAACTATACTGTTATTGGCCTGTGACATTCAAGTTTCGGGGTCACATGAGTGTTGATTGTTCTGCACTCAATAAATCAATCCAACACTTGTTGTTTTGTATATAGTTATGTCGAGATAAATATACTGAGATCAATTATTTTATACATTGCTGTTAATAAAAACTATATCTTTAATTAAAATAAAATATGAGAAATAACAAATGAATGTCAAAATACAAAACAATGGCTAGACAGAGGTAATTACGTATACATAATTAGCGGGAATGTTATACCTATTAGGGATGTTACGGAACTGTGACTCGGATTCCGAAAGGTCGGAACTTCCTATCAATTTTACATCTCAGACTCCGACTTCGGCTTCGGTACTTTTGATTCGGAGGTTATAACGACACAACAAGTAACTGCGTTTCGAATAAATACGTACAAAATTTAACGTATACCTCAGGGAATTGCTTGATTTCTGAAAGAATTGCTCTACAGGGCCTTCCCAAGATACCACATTTCGTCGCTTTTTACAATTCCTAGTATCGGATAATATTATTATATAGTATCTAATTTATTTATTTAACACATCTGTGTTCTTCTCTACCTTCCTCTCTTCTCTTCCTACTCCAGCTCCGGTATACCCACCTCCGTAACATCCCATATAAGATTTTAGATTTGGATGTAGAGGCGGACATCTGTAGAGCATTTTATTATAGTCAGCTGTAGATAATATTTTTTGTTATTTAAGAGTGTGTAAGTTAGTGACCATTACGCCCAATTTGATTTGTAACTAAATACAAACAATCTATAGGGATATTGGCCTTTAAAAGCTGCCATAACTCGAGCTATGAGGTAGATAGTTTTAATTAAAATATTACAAAGGTACATAGAATATAAACTAAAAAAATACGATAATATCGTAGAGAACTATTACATAAGGAAATGAAGAACAATCAAAATACTCAATATAGATAACCAGAAACACAAATCCTAACCAAAAACACAATAAATTTATAAAGTTTTAGGAACCAAAGTCCTCGTCTCTCAGCAACAATAATACGTTTTTCTCGAAGGAACTCGACAAGTCATCAAATATATCTCCATCTGTTCCTGATTTATTATACACATTACGCAGTTTAGATATAGGTGCATATAACCGGATATTTGTTGATATGGTTAGTGTTTTAAGAAAGTTAATAGAGTACCTTGGGTATGTAAACGATACAACTATACGCTACAACCCTCAAGTTGAAAATCTGCCGCCAAATACCAATAGGAGTGTTCCGGGAGATGCACTTGAGAGCCAGTTCCTACATAGGATTAGCGTGTCTACCAAATTGGGCCGTGTCATCACTTAGGATCAGGTGAGATTATGGCCATAACGCTAAACCTTAACTATATAAGAAAAATCAAAGACCTTTGCTCCAAATGCCCGCACATCTCTGAAACCGGTTTCGCCTATGCCTATTGCCATACAATAATAGTTATTATTATCTCCAGGTGGATCCGAAACTTCCAGTTTTGGCACCCGGTGACAAGGAGCGTAAAAATGCTGAAGATACGAAAAAGAGAGGAACGATTAACTATGCGCAGAAGCAGTACGAAGCTTACGTTACGATGGCCAAAAGAATCGGAGTTAAACCTTTACAAATTGCTTAAATTTCATATGTGTGTATAATGAATGTCGTGCAGTTATTGCATATATCGGTCATTTATATATCATGTTCATTATTGTTTTTATGTGGGTGATATTTTTTGTTGTAAAAGTTGTTTTGAGCTATATAATTTCACAGTCAAATACTTGCCGTATTCCTACTTAATTTTAAGAATTAAATGTTACAGTTTGCCATT
The DNA here is from genome assembly GCA_039707435.1 of Actias luna. Taxonomy (NCBI): domain Eukaryota; kingdom Metazoa; phylum Arthropoda; class Insecta; order Lepidoptera; family Saturniidae; genus Actias; species Actias luna. The sequence continues at coordinate 4,259,130 of JAZHAC010000006.1, read as the reverse complement.
ATACCAAACGATATTCATATTTAAGATTTATAGAAGATCACAGATCAAAGTCGTTTTATAATTCATCATCGAGCATATTGTGAAAACTATAATTTGCTATATAATTTGAAAGTTAGGTCTGGTTTGAGTGGTCATTATACCTATATTCTCACTCGCGTCCGCGCCTGGCCTCGTTTCAATTGTAATCTTGTTTTTTGGGTATAATAAAATCAAAGCAAATTTAATTTGACTACGTTTTTCTTAGGTCAGAGATGTTTTAATCAACATTGTTTAATGCATTTGTAGAAAGATTAAAACTTTATAATTTGACTATAGTCCTATATTAACAATTATTAAATATACACACAGTTTTAATTAATATTTACTTCGGTGGATGTGTTTCATTTGTTATTGTAAACAGACTGTTCTTTTTTTATATTACCTAGTATTTATTCGTCCATCTTTCACATCTCGCGTTACCGAGGAGTAGGGGTAAAGTAAAAGCCGCTCAGCAGAGCAGCCAAGGCCGATATGGTGGTGGTCCTGGCTCGCATCAGCTGACTGTGTAGTGGATATGTTGTCAACTAATGATAAAAAAGTTTCATTTGCACCGTGTTTTATCAGAACACACAATAATTTTTTTTCTTTATTTCTGTTAATGGTTTGCTATAGAGAACTCCTACGGTTATCCATTGAACGATGTTACTATTGTCTCACCCCAACATCGATTTCTGCATCTCTGTCTATTAGTCCAATTGATTCCACTGCAAGGTCGTCGGGCGTCTATTTGGTTCCATTGTCTTCTCGTCTTATGCAAACCTGATCTAGTCTGCCTAGGAGCTTGATAAAGGAAATTTAAGAAGGGTGAAAACTGTCGCTGGTTTCTGGCGATACGACGGTGTTATTTTAGTGGGTATTTAATGGTGTTTATCACATGATGACCGGCGGCGCATTGCCCCTCTCTCCATGTCTTGAGCCAGGGTAGTTCAAATACGCGATACAAGTTTGTATATGGATTTATTCATCATGTTAATAAAAAAGACTCACATTTTTAAGTGATGATGATAGCTCAATAGATAGTATGTAAGGACGACGCGTTAATGGACGTGAGTTCAAATCTTCAAAATCAATCATCCTCAAATCATCATTCAAAAATCATCTTCAAAAGGAATAGCTTGAGCTTTCAGTGAAGGAAAACATTGTGATGAAACCATTGCATGGTGCTAAGGGCTTTTCATAAGCCCAACTGGCTCGTTATCACCCTCAAGTTGAAAATCAAACGCCAAATACATGTAGGTGTATCTCATTAGTTGCACTTGAGAACCAGCCCCTCCGCTAGGCTTAGAGTGTCCACTATCGTAGATTACATCGTAACTTAACATCAGGTGCGATTGTGATAATAACGTTAAACATATAAACTGTAAAAACAAATCATAAATTAATTAGAATCTTATAAAGTTAGACGCACCAACATTCCTAACATATATACACACCGTATAATTATGTATGCTAAAAATACTAATAATTTAATCAGTACTGTACGTAGTATCAGCGGAAAAAACCTACGGAATCACAAGATGTGATCTTCAAGGTGTTAGTTATAAAGGAAATCATTATAATAATATTATCCTCATTCGTAATCATTATTAATTTAATCTACTCTTAGTAGCTATGTTATCCTGGTAGCAAATGAAAATATCGAGAGGTGGGTATTCTATAAATTTGTTTACTGTCGTTACTAAGGAGTGAAAATGCTTTTTATATCTCAGGGTTCAATCACACAAAGTTTATAGTTGTGATCACTAAATAGTCAAATTTCGAAGCGATAATAGCTTAGTTGGTACTGTGAAAGAAACGCGCGTCTATGGACGTAAGTTCGATCTCTGCTTATAACCTGAGGTTTCGGTGATGGAATACATCGTGATGAAAATGTAACATGGTATTAGGGCTTTTTGTAATGCCCTCCTGACTAGCTACCACCCTTAAGTTGTAAATCGACAGTCAAATACCTACAGGTGTATTCAGGCAGTTGTCCTTGAGAGCTAGTTTCTCTACTAGGATTAGTAAATCTATAATACATGAATAGATTTCTAAAGGTGAATAAAACTGTTACCAAAATTTTCCAACGACAACAGTAACGCTCGTCTGCACGACTGGCCTAGCGGTAAAGCAAGTTCCTTGCTGCAACCGCCGCGCCGAAATGCTGTGGGTTCGAGTTTGCGTAGGACACTTATTTGTTTGATCCAAAAATAATTGTTCCGAGTTTACGTGTTTGTTGTGTTTGCTAATTTTGTTTCCGTTAATTATGATCATAAAGTCCTTTACACTTGACATTGGCAAAATCAACTACATAGATGTCATAATAATAAAAGAACGTTATACGTCTGTATATTATATATATATATATATAGCATTGTTATAAAAAAAAATTACTTGTGCCCTCAACTTTATTCGAGCTTAACCCCCTAGTTAAAATAAAAATTTATAATAATTTAAAATAAAATTTGTTATATCCAAGGCAAAATTTAGGTGAATAGGTTAAGTAATTTTTAACGTCTAGTTATGAGTAATGGTAAAAATAAGGTTCAAAAAAAATTTTTAATGATCAAGTGACACTTACAGAGATCTGATTTGTAATGGTGACCAAACTAACCGCACTGTTTATTTATTGGTATAAACCGTTGTATTATATTAACTGAACTTCATTGCACTTCACTGAATTTACAAGTGCATCTGACATCTTGACCAAGAGGCAATCTGAGTCGAGGTCAAGTCTCTCAGGCACCTACAGCTATACATTGTGAAGATATATTGTAGTGTGTATCTATATTATTATTATAGAGTGGAATAGTTTGTTTCGAAGCGTTAATTTTTAGGAATCGAATTACAAAATTCTTTTTGATAGAGCAATTATTGAGGAAGGCTTTAGGCTATTTAACATCACACAACTACCAATAGGAGCAAAGCTCTTTTAAAAAAAGTTATAATATTGGGCAAAATGCTTAAATAATATTTAGTGTCACGCGAACGATGTCGCAGGCACAGCTATTATTGTATAAATTATGAAAGGTTGATAGCTTAGTGGTAACGTATACGGGTGCTGTGTCAATGGACGTGAGTTCGAATGCAATAATTTTGAGCTTTCAGTGTAGGAACATCGTGATGTAACCATAGCATGATACTACAGTTTTTCCTTATACCCGCCTGGCTAGTTATCACTCTCAAGTTGATAATCTGCTTTCAAATACAGGTATTCTGGCAGTTGCACTTGAGAGATAGTACTTTCACTACTATGCTTAGCGTATCCCAACACCTTGGGCCAGAGTTAACATCAGTCAGTTAACATCAGCTGAGATTTTCTGGTCATAACATTAGACTTATAAAACAGTGTGAAAGTAGTCTGTGGTCTCTTGTAATCAGGGGGAATGCGAGACGTCATAATAATAGAGTCTTCTTAGTGAGTATATCAGGTGCTTCTTGTCCGATGAATCTCATGAGGCCCTGTCATAATTTTTTTTTTTTTTGAACTGAGGGTATTGGGTAACTGAGGGGTTTTTTTTGCCGTGAGGGTAGTCCCTTACAGAACCGTGTACTTAACGTGTAGGTGTGCATGGATGGTATGCGGTGTGATGGTGTACTTTCAGTGGTGTAGAGTGTCACTGTATCGCGCGAGCAGAGTCACTCGAGGGCTTCTATCCGGAGGATCGAACCCAGGCTCAAGCGTCTGCAGAGGGAGGCCGCGGAGGGTGTGCGGAAGCGAAATTAACCGCTCGGCCTCGGCGGCGAGGGCGGCGGTTATGCGGGCGTGTACGCGGACACGTACGATTGGTGGAGACGGTAGGAAGAAGTGCGTTCAATCTCGTTATTTTATCGACGGGATCAGTGAAGCCATTACGTGGCCGGCGCGCGAAACATTTGTGCATGCGGATTGGCATTATAGCTAACTGCGTGTACTATTTTGGGGTTGGGATGAACTTCGGCTTTTTCGAAGAATTGCTTTGTAAGATCTTTGATATATGCATATATGGACGGAAGATCCATGTCTTTATGGAGATCTACATTACGGACATAGATAGGGGCTTGGACGGCTATACGCATGCATCTATTTTACAGAACTTGTAGTTTGCGAAGGGTGGTGTGCGAAGCGTGAGCTAATACGGGGGGCCCCTGTCATAGTGCGCCCTGTATATTGAGTGAAGATGTAAGTCTATTTTTTTATACTTAAGGTTTAGCGTTAGATTATGATCACATAATCTCACCTGATCTTAAGTGACGATACGGCTCGAGTTGGTAGATACGCTAAGCCTGTGGTGCGACTGGCTCTCAAGTGCAACTGTTGGAACACACCTATTGGTATTTGGCGGCAGATTTTCACCTTGAGAGTGGTACCTATCCAAGCAGGCATTAGAAAATTTTGAAAAAGCCCAACCACCATGCTATGGTTTCCTCACAATGTTCTCCTACACCTAAAGCTCAAGCTCATTGTAGGTGGATTCAAACTCACGTCCTTTGACACTGCGCTATCATCGCTTCTAAAAAGTAAATATCTGTTTCACTACTTTAATTGAAAAAAATCTATATTTACCTATTATTTTGGTTAATTATATTTGCAATAACTAGCAAACTTGGTAGGTAGACGTTACTATGTCAAAAGGCCCGCTAGCAACAAAAAAACCGTACTCAGAGGCTGCTAATTAAAACTTACATGGTTTTGATATGCGAGGAATAATAAAGTAATATTAAAAAAAGAACACGCGATTAAAGTAAAGATTGCGAAGTAAATCGAGGACAACAACTAGACGTTTCAGCTATTAGCATGCTCAAATAAACAAATAACAATAGAGATATTTTTACATATTAAAAAGATGTATGTTAATGAGAAGAGAGTGCATGTCTATATTAATATTATAAAGTGGAAAAGTTTGTTTATTTGAACACGCTAATCTTAAGATCTACCAGTCGGGTATCAAAAATTATTTTTGTATTTGATAGAGCAATCATTGCGGTAGGCTTAGGCTATTTATCGTCTTGCTAGCACTAATAGGAGCAAAGCTATAAAAACGGGAAAAAGTTACAAAATAAAATTTAACTTATATACGAGTAAAGTCGTAGACACAGTTAGTATGCATATAAATTTATGTTAATATATAGTAATTATTACTATGCATTATTAAATTCATGTAAGTTTCACACAATGCAACTTCTTAAGAGATAGCAAGGACAAATTTTATCATTAATACAATATGCATTTTACAAAATCTGTACTTATTGATTGCATCGATCCATCGTGGCATAAATCAAATCAGCTTCGGGGTATTAAGGCTTCCAGTTTTTAGGGGGGTTTTAAAACCTTTTAGTTTATACATATACTGATAATCTACTGATAAATGTAAACACAATATTAAATATTTTATGTTATTACTAACGTAGACTATGTTATTCTTTTCATTTTTTTTTGTCTACCAATTTACATGTCGTGTTTGCCTTAAGAGATCCAGTGTATTTTTTTCAGCATTGCCTCAATTATAATTTGTAACTGCTGTAATGAACTGACCATTGACGCTCCTAAATATATAAATAAATATAATAAGCTTATTAATAAAGATGGATGTGTAAGTCTGAGAAATTAATGTACATATATAGGCATGTATAACGCATTACGCTTATTTTTTGTTATAATAGCACGGCAAAGACTGTCTTTCGTAAAGAAAATGGTTACTGGTAAGTAAAGTATAACCCAAAAACAATAATGGCTCTTGAAACTCGACAAACCAAGAGAGAGAGCTACTATAATAGATTTATCACCACGTGTACAGCGATCGCCTAGTTATAGATCCCTATTATAATAATTGTTTACTGTTCATACCCTAACTCATTCCGGATCACGACACATTTTATTGTTATTATAGCAAATGCTAAACTTGTTCCCCTAACCAAACTGTCTTTGGACAATTGTTAATGCAAAAGAATGTTATCCCTTTTATAAAGTATTTTTTAAGTCGTTTTTTCGTTCATCTATCGCATGCCGCATTAGAGTGTATCTTGAAAGTCTTATTTTGCACTGTCTGCAACAAAAAGGTACCCCTAATATCAAAATTAGAACCCACATTATTTATTTCATATTCATATTAATATATATCGTACATTTGCTATCTAAACTTTGTTGTTTTTTTTTTTTATAATTAGAACCGTAGAGACGATACTTATATAATTATTATAATTAAAATAATGTTGTTTTCAGCTATATAAAGTGATATTTTATGAAATTATAAAGCATATTTAGTATGTAAATATTGATTATTTTATTTTACCCTGCTTGTAAAATGTAAATTGCTATATCATTGCAGCGATTTGGCTCAAAGTGATGCCTATTCGATAAATTTATTTATAATGAATTAAAATTTCATGTCCTTTGTTTATAAAAATCTATTACAATAAAACGCACCAAGGGAATCAACTGATTACGCCGAATTTTAAGATTCAGGTGTAACAAATGGCATTGTTTTTTATTCATTAACGAAGTAAATTATATTTTTATAATAATAATTGTTAAGAATAATCGTGTCTCGATAATTTCTATATGCTAGACACTAAAACTGTTACGTAATTAAAACATATATGCGAATATAAATGCATATTATTTGAATTAATCTTATTTTGTTGCACATTGCAATAACTGGTTAGAGTTTCCAAAGTGATTTTGAAACAACTAGATGTGCCCGGGACTTCATTCATTTGACCATGAATTATGCTTGGCATATTTAGAAATATATTTTACTGCTATTAACTAACTTAATGTCATAAGCTTTTAACATACCTCCTAAAATTCAATCGCATTGACATAATATTAGCTAAATAACGATTTGCAATGCGGGCGTCTAAGCTATCAACAACTTGATGTCTAAACTGAATAAAATTACATCGAAATCCGATAAAAAGTCATTTACTGCAATAACTTTTAATCTTAGAGCAATTCATTCGTTTTATGAAATACATTTAAGTAATAATGTATGTAAATTATAAGTTACTTCAAACTATCAGTCTAAACTATCGGTGTGTCTAATTTCATCAAAATCACTCTAGTAGTTTTATAATGAAGTACCTGCAAAAGGATAGATAGAAATTAAAAACTCTTTTTTCACCTTTTACTCGATGACAAATACGTTCTGATTACAATTTTAAAAAATATTTCACGTCTAGATTGAGTAACAATTCATTTTTTTGTTTATAAGTTTTTTTAATGGGGTAGGGGGCAAACGAGCAGGCGTGTCACTTGATGGTAAGTGATCACCGCAGCCCATGGATACTTACAAATCCAGAGGAATCGCAGGTACGTTGCCGGCCTTTATAGGGATGGACTGGCTCTTGAGTACAACAGTAGGAATACACCTATAGGTATTTGGTGGCAGATGTTCAAAATTGCGGGTGGTAGCTAGCCACGCGGGCATTATAAAAAGGCCTATGACCATGCTATGGTTTCCTCGCGATGTTTTCCTTCACCGAAAGATCAAGCTCATTGTAGGTGTTTGGATTCGAACTTACGTCCCATGACGCGCCGTTCCTACAGACTACCACTAAGCTATAATCGCTTCAAATTTCAATTTAAAAAGTCCCAGAGATAATATTAATCTTAACTAAGTTGATTACTATTTGCTTGGTCTTTTTGTATAATTAGACTAGGGCTGAAGCCTTTGAAAATAGTAAAAAGAAAAAAAAAACATAATAGGATGAAACCTATTGGAAAAGTAAAAGAATGTAACAAAAATGGAAGGAAAAATAAATTACAGGCGAATTGTGGTCGGAAAGAGAAGGGAGTGAGTTTTTAAGAGATAAAAACGGTTTATCTCGATTTTTCGGCAAAACTACAAGTCCTATCGAAAACAAGTAAATGGTAAAGATGTAGTTAAACTAAAGGTCTACAACTTTTGTATCTACAACTTATTCACATAACCTCAATATTTATGTAAAAATTCAAATAACCAAGTTTTTATTTCCGATTTTTATCTAATACAAAAGAATGTATATATATTTACGAAATTTGGTCATAACTTACCTTTCTATGTCCCAAAAACACTATATTTTCTTTATTTAAAATATTTATTTTTTCATCTTATTTTGACTTAATATTGAAAAAGCATTCTAATTTTCAATTGATAATTCTCACGTTTAAATATCAGCTTTTTTTAAAAAGTCAGAAGCACTTTTTTTTTTGACATCTCTACTTTCTGATGGTATAAAAAATATAACTATGATAAATGTTCTTAGAAAATGTAACCAAATAAGTTAATAAGGTTAATATTTAGACATCTTCAATATTATCAGAAAGTTATAGGCGTAGATGTCTATTTATTGCTATTTTAAGATAACTTATATAACTGAGTGACCTACGGAAAATTTTAACCGATCAAAAGGTATTTCATAGAGAAGAGGGGAAGGGGATAGGAAGGTCTGAGCCTTACTAACTGTTATTTTCGGATATAAGTTTTTTTTCGTTTATTTGCATTTTCTGAGAGCATTTACCATTTACCATGATACTTTTTATACCATCAGAAAGTAAAGATTTCAATAAGAAGAAAAAGAACAACGAATTGAAAAAATCTTATATATTGAAGTGAATTGAAAATGAGGGTGCTTTTTCGATAAAGTCAATATATGGTGAATAAAATAATATTTTAAATAAAAAAATTACCGTCTGTTTCTGACATAAAAAGGAAAGATATCACCAACTTTGTAAAAAAAATTAATGATGAAAATCAAAAACTTGGTTGTTTGAATTTTTCACATACATTTTAAGGTTATGTGAAAAAAATATAAGGACAAAAGTTGTAGAACTTTACCCATTTAACTTTTTTCTATACGACTTGTGATTTTGCCGGAAATCGAGATAAACCAGTGTATACCCTTAAAAACTCACCCCCTTCCCTTCTTGACCTCAAATCGCTCGTAGTTTAATTTCCCTTTCATTTTTGTTACATTCTCTTCCTTTTCCAATGGGCTTCATCCTACTATTATTTTTTTTGGTTTCAAAAATTATCGAACCTGTTCTAAATCGCGAGACCAATGATATTATTTTACTAATAATATTATTGAGCGAGATAGTATGGCATTGTGGTCTAAATACAATTAGTCAAGCCCGCCTGTTTTAATTCTTTTCACGTAAAACACTTTATATTTGGGTAGGAGTGAGTAAATACAACAGATATAACATAGCAAACTTCTTTGTTCGTCCTGAGTTTTAACACATTGTGACACTATACATTCCAGCCTATATATTTCTAAGGTAATAATGTTTAGATTATATTTAATTATTTATTTGTAAACCTTTCTAAACTATTTCGTCTCAGACAGTACGAGCTTACCACTTATATCCTAACTAGCTTGTACGTGCGGCTTCGCTCACATTAATATTGATTTTGTCAAACAAAGTTAAGAAGTTTTATACTAAGTTTATCCCTCTCTTTACCCCACTTCTGACAAGATTTTTGCCCGAAAAAGTATTCTAAAACCGTCTTCTGGTTCTCATCTCTCTCTATGCCAAATTCTTGATTAAGCGGTGTAGGCGTAAAGGCGTAAAAAACAAACAAACTCACTTTCGCATTTATAATATTAGTAAAGATTGTGTTCTTTGATAACTAAAATATTAACCTTCCCTGTATAATTATACAAAGGTCGAATTTTATTGACCAATAATAACATTTTTGGTACCTGATGCTCTGACCATCAAAAAGTAATATATATTTTTTATATACGTGTTTTGGCTTTCGTGATTATATTTTTCCATATGTGTAATATGTTACGTGAATTCTATAAATAACATCTATTTAGCGATTCTTTTTTAAGATAAAAATCACTTTTGCGGGAATTACTTTTATACTGAAACAAACTAAATATGAAACTTAGCGCAACAACCACTCTCAATAACGAAGTATTATGACATTTTATTCAGTGATATTTAATCACTGAACTTTATACAGAGTTACGGACGCAGAGTTGTTATGTATTTTTGTAGAGACGTACAATTGAATTCTACGAGATGTGCTTGTTTGTTTGACATAATTACTCTTGTCTAATACTATGTGTTGTCTTTATGATTTAATCACTTGCTTGTTTTTATTTAGTCATGTTTTAAATCATGTAGGTAATTAGTGTTTAAAAATAAATACATAGAGTACATTTTTTTTATATCTGTTAACCGACAACTTCAGTCTATGTAAAATAAATTATTGTTTCTAAGCGTTCCTAATTTCTTCTGATTGTGATGAAATTTATAATACGCCTGCGTAAGCCTCTCATAAGTTTTTCTTGCGAAAATATCTGATCCTTTCAATTCTCTGTAGAGAACACTATATTTTTCGATATGTAATCATTTTTATTTGTATAGTTGATTTTTTAATATTACTTTGTCTTCATAATTAAAACATCAACGCAAAACAGCCTGAAGTCGGTTTTGTTTTTACGCATATGCGCGGGGTTTTTATACAGGTCTTTAAATTGTTTTCTAAATCGTTATAGTACGAAATAGCAAACTTTGTTATGCTATTTATAATTATTGTGTAAAACAGTTACAAGTTTTTTCTTGTATGGATATTATTCTGAAGTAAAAAATTACACTAATTGAACTTATATGCTAGTCTTGTTAGTGATGTTATTATATATTATAAACTGGTTGTTATGAGATTAGACGTTGTTATATTTTCGTGATTGCCTTTGTATACACTTAAAATACTTTACAAAAATTCGTCCTAAAACTTAATCCTTCACGTGTTTCCTATAAAAATATTAACTAACTCTAAGCTCAATTATGTCATGGAAAAAGCAAATTTTGTAAATTTTTTATTGATATCATAAAACTAGTCAGTAGCGAATAAAAAAATAACTTTTAATGAATAGAAGCGGATTGGATCGTTTTGTTTCTTTGCCTATTTATATATAATGATATATCTATCTATATATAATAGTAATAAGTGAAATAAACTTTTGGGAAAAGCAATAAGTGCGAGAATTTTAAAGACTTTAAAGATTGCTTTTATAAGTTGCTAAATTATTCTAGTAAGAATTGCTGAAATCTTAAACTCCATTAAGAATTCATAATCAATACGATACTAAGATCATATCAATTCAGGGCATTGTAAACAGTATCTTATAGATATATAGTCACATGACATCAAATATATTCATTTAGTCTACTCGTAATTCCGTTTCACACATTATCATAACAAATGTTAAATAATATCTGTCTTACTGACTTTCGATTTTTTTTTTTTTTTTTTTCGACCTGACATGCGCTGTTAGCCGTAAGGGCTTTGACAGCTTCACCGAACTTTTTGGGGCGAATGCTAAGGGCACTCAGCCCCATGGCAGAGGGCGCAAGGGTGCCAGAATGGCCGAACCTCGGCTTGGACTACTGCTGGAACACGAACAAAGATTCGCGATCCTAACCAACCAACAGGTCCTAACAATAACATGGGGCAAACCACGCGAGGGCCGCAGGGGTAGTCCCTTACAGAACCGTGTACTTTATGTGTGGGTGTGCACGGATGACATGCGGTGTGATGATGTACTCTCAGTGATGTAGAGTGTCACTGTATCGCGCGAGCAGAGTCACTTGAGGGCTCCTGTCCGGAGGATCGATCCTAGGCTCAAGAATCTGCAGAGGGAGGCCGCGGCGGGTGTGCGGGAGCGAAATTTACCGCTCGGCCTCGGCGGCGAGAACGGCGGTTACGCGGGCGTGTGCGCGGACACGTGCAATTGGTGGAGACGGCAGGGAGCAGTGCGTTCAATCTTGTTATTTTGTCGACGGAATCGGTGAGGCAGTTACGTGGCCGGCGTGCGAAGCGTTTAGCATACGGATTAGGAGTGTAGCTAAGTACGTGTACTGTTTTGGGGTTGGGATGAACTTCGGCCTTTTCGAAAAATTTCTTTGTGACATCTTTGATATATGCATATATGGACGGAAGGTCCATATCTTTATGTAAATCTACATTGCGGACATAGGGTGGAGCTTGGACGGCTATACGCATGAATCTATTTTGTAACACTTGTAGTTTGTAATGGATGGTGCGCGAAGCGTGAGCGAATACGGGGCAGCTATAAGTAAGTATGGGACGGATGCATACTTTGTATATTGTGAGCTTATGTCTGAGTGACATTTTGCGCTTAGAAGAGGTAAGATTGCGTAGCAGAACCATAGCCGTGGAGGCTTTTTTCTGTACGTAATCTATATGTTTGTTGAAGGTTAGGCGCCTGTCTAAAACTACACCAAGATATTTAGTATGATTAGCCCAGGGGATATTGACACCGAAAAGGTGTAATGTTTTTCTTATATTCCTCCTCGCGTGAGGATCGAACATGATAGCCGCACTTTTGTCTGGGTTTATTCCTATGCGCCATTTGAGGCACCAGGACCCAAACGTAGAGACGGCCCTTTGGACGCGGTAATATAAATGAATCCTATTCCTGCCCGAGCTGAAGATGACTGTGTCGTCTGCATAGGAGCCTACTGCGACGTTGGAGAATTCGGGAATGTCGCTAACGAACAAGTTGAATAGGCAGGGCGCTAGGATAGAGCCTTGGGGGACTCCTGAGCGTATTGGGTGAGGCGAGGATAAGGCTCCGTCTGCTTTGTAGCAGAAGGAGCGGTCCGATAGATAGGCAAGGATTATGCGGACTAGCCTGTCCGGAACTTGTAAGAGATTGAGTTTAAATATGAGACCTTCGTGCCAGACCTTATCGAAAGCTTTGGCTATGTCAAAAAATACGGCAAGTGTGCGCCTAGGGCGTTGTAACTCCGTGAACTGACTTTCGATAGAGTACATAGATACATAGAATGTAAATAATTTAACAGCTGTCATGTTAGCGGTTATATATACTCATTGGTTGATGCCTACACTGTCTAGCAATATGCGCGTGATCTAAACGGTACGGACTAGTAGCGGCATCAAGGAGAACCGGCGGAATCCAGTTACTTCATCTAATGCACTTATCCTTAACATATTTACTTACATAATATGTAAAATAAGTCTAGAGATTGTTGTTTCTCAACTAGTCATTTCCACAGTTTCTTCCTCATCCGTTTTATAGGAAAGGTTACATGATGCCGTAAGAGTTTTATTTTTCATTTTAAGGACGGAAACCTTGTTATAAATAGAACTCTAAACTCGTTTAGAATTTAACTACGATCTTAGTTGATGTTAAGTGATGTTGTAGCCCAAGATGGTAGGCAAACTAAGCCTAATGAAGGGCAAATGTCTTAAATGTAAAACAGAATAAAACGACATATTGCCGTCCCCCAGGAAACACATAATTTTCCGTCATAAATTGATCAGAGAAGTAACATATATCCAGAGCACTGAGTGTTCAAATCAATTCAAGCACCGCTCTTTAGAAATTTGAATATAGTCTCAATATATATATTACATAATTAATATAATTTTTTAGCAAACGAAGGGACTGATATCCGAAATGTTGTCTTTGTTGGTAAAATTTACCGTATCAATTTTTACAACCAAACGGCCACCGCAGTGCCCCCTCGTTTTGGCACCGCGGGCAAATGCCCAGCTTGACCCCCCTCCCCCCAAAACTTGCCCTGGTAAATATTAGACTTGTTGAGATTGTACTGCAAACTGCAATTACAATAACAGTTTTCTTTATGCTGCTAAGGTGGAAAATTCACTTATGGGAACATGCGGTACTCACTGAGTAGAGCTATCTTCAACAAGCTTTCCTAGCCAAGTTATAAAAAAGGAAGAAAAATTACTGGCGGCAACTCTAATCATAACCTCGAACTAGTTTACAATACAATCTCTATAAAATATGACAAAGTTAAATATTGACAGAGTGCCCAAAGATATATTTAAAAACGAAAGTCTGTTTTACCAGAAATCCGTTCTTCGTAGACCAAACTCAAGGCACACGAGTTCTTACGATATACCTAGATAGTTATTTCAACGAGTGTGTGATAATGATAATAAATTCACACTTTAAAATTCATAATAGTATATATTATGTACGTAGAGCAGCATCGAGTTATTTTTTTAAATAACGAAAGATACAACTGCAATTTTTTTATGCTCATGGGCAGCAAAGAGTATATGATGGTAAATGGTTATTGTCATCTATAGACAGCCACAACATCAGAGGTATCACATACATATGTTGACATTGGCGGAAAGGGTTTTCGTTCACTATGCCGGAATACAAAGACTCATACTGTACGTTTATTTTGTGGCAGCCTAAACCCGAGGATGATAGCTAATCTGTCACCCTACCACCAACCTGTAACGGATTAAGGATTTCATGGCAAACTGTCATGATTAAAACCAAATGTAGGACCAACAGTTGATCGTGGGATCGAATGGGCAACATTCGTCGATTACTCGGCAGGGTGCACTGCGTGCATGTGAGGTTGACTTGGGTAACTCAGATTGTATTCGATAGCCCTTGCACCCAATTGCTTTTGGAATTTTGCTTTTTTTGTCATCTATTATTGTATTTATACCTATTTTCTTTATTCTTATTATTTTTTATGTATTTTAGTGTTTAACACGCTTTTATTCGATTTTTTTCCTTGGTTTGCTTAGAGGTTTTTAACAGCGGTTATGTCAGCCCCATCATAAGCTAATAATATTAACAACAATATATATCGTCAATCAATCTAAATCAATAATACTACAAAAAATCAACCTAAATCTAATCAAATATCTACTCTTAAATGATAGAATTATCTATAACTCAAGGATTTACTAAAAAAAAAAATTGTTGACTGTACAACGTTTGGCCTCTGTCACAGATGCTGGAAATTGAAGACGAGGGCGAAGACGTAACACGTTCTGTAATAATAACTGGTTCACTATTCGTTAGAACACCGCGATATTATAGGAATACAGAAAAACATACACTGGTAGGAAGTTCGAGCCCTTGGCGGTTTGCAAAAGAAACAAGGATGTGCGAACAAATGGTACATCAACAACATGTTACATACAAAAAATGCTATGAAACATATCCATAGCTAATCTGTTTAAATTATCTTAATCCTAATAGTACTTTTCTAAGCACATTACATCAGACAGTGGTCAACATCATTTATATTTCCACAGGTTAGGACGTTTCTGCATCAATTATCTACTATTAGATTCATTTCTATCTATCAATATAACGGACATTTTATTACGTAACTTATACCAAATTAGACTAGTCTGATTAACTGATCATCGTAGTTCAGTAGGTAATGTATACGAACGCTGCGTCAAGGGACGTGAGTGCGAATTTACATACAATGAGCTCGAGCTTATGCCTATAGGTATATTCCGGCAGTTGCACATGAGAGCCAGTCCCTCCACTAGGGTGTCCACTATTGTGTCCACTATCTTAGGCCACATCTTGACTTGAGATTGTGGCCATAACCCTAAACCTTAACTATAAAAAGGAAACCATTGTCATGGGCCAATGATAAAACAATAACACCTTAACACTGCGATCCTTAAACTATAGTAATATTATAGTTTGCTTGTTTGTTTTAACGCGATAAACTTACGAACTACCGATTTGATTACAAAAAACCTTTTTCGTATCAAGTTTTTGTATTTCATTGAGGAAGCCTATTTAACATCACGCTAGCATCAGTAGGAGTAAAGCTGTATTTAAAAAAAAAATATGAACGGGCATATATTATTAAATTATGTTAGTTCCACTCGAACGAAATCGAAATTTCGAACGCTAGTCTATCATACTGCCAGAGACCAGTAACGGCCTTTACATTGCTTCTAGTCTCCAGAGTTATTCATTACTTTTGTTCTAATATCCTAACTAAACTCATCACGATAAACAATAATTACCAACCTTAATTAGTAAACAATAGAACAATTAAAACATCATTCATAGATACTGATTAGGCATTTTACTAATAAATATAATTTGAACGTTTTTTTAAATTATTAAATAATAATAAATAACGAAATGAAATCGCCGGAAGACACCTATGGGTAAATGGCAGATTTAACAACTTGAGGAGCATAGACTAACCAGGCGGTCCGTTAAAAAATCTCATTGTATATTATTTACGTTTTAAAAACGACAGATTCTTTGCTATTACTGTAAAAGAGGCTACGAAATAAAACTATACAAAATTGGCAAATCAACCAAATAAAACCTGAGACTACACATGGCCATTAGAAAATACCCAACTATCATGCTATGGGTTCATCAATCCTTTGTCTTCACCGAAAGCTCATTGCCGGCTCATTGCAGGGAGTTGAACTCACGTCTACTGACGCGGAGTCCGTTCAAGCAATCACTGAGCCATCATTACTTCTTTCTTGTAGGGGGATACTACTTTAAACACTGCGCCTGTAAAAAAATAAAACGTCAGAGGAATGTTCATACCAGATGTCTGGTTGGATCATTACTAACATCCACCATATTGCAAGTTTAACATGTTGATGGACAGTACAATCTTGGTGGTAATGCTTGCTGTGACACTACTATATTTCATACATTCCCTATAGGCGTATCGTCACAATGCATAAAACTATGTGATATGACAGAACGGATTAAGCGGTTTTCATCGTAAGGTGTTTTGTGCATGTTTATGTATATAGGCTACAATGATATGATACTTCCGATATAGGTCTATAAGCCTATCGACTAATTCCGACACCCAAATGCAAAGTAAAATTTGCTCATACCTTCTTTCTGACATTATGTGGCTAAATATGGGATGATAATAAACAATCAGTACCTCGGTTTGTGGCTTTAATATTCACAGTTATCCCACACTGAGAGGAATTGAAATTGAAATCTGGTATTTCGTTACGGCCTTAATTTTTCTATAACATGTGTGTCCTAGGACTAAGACTAGTTAGACGTGACTGATCCAATGTGTTTCTTATTTGTTAGCCGACAATACTCCTAAACAATGAATTGGTGTTAAATGAAATAAAATTGTTTTTTATATATACATAAAAAAAAAACACAGCGACGCCCACAGCCGTAGTGTGCGAGTATAGCGAAACAAAAATTACGATGTGTGCACTGATGTATATTCTTTCAATGAGTTTTTGAAAATGATGTTGTACTAGTACGCAGATCTTAATTGTACCTCTAGTGAGAGTATAATATGACACTTCGTGTAATAATGTGAAAAATCTAACGTCTTCGAGCGCAGTAATATTATAAAGGTTAAAACTTGGACGTCGACAGGCGCACTGCCATATAATTTTCATGAAATTGACGTCTGAGAGTGTCACTGTCCATCAACGTGTTCCGAACGTGTTCGTGTGTATTCCGAAATCAGCCGATATATATTCAAAAATCAATCAGGATGGTAGGTAATTGTACCAAATAAGCATGTCATATTGACTCTCTTTTAGACTATATATCCTAATGTTCAGAGATTCGCAGGTTGGCATGACAACAACAATGGATTGATAATCACTCTTGTTTTTCGCTTATACTGAGATTACCATGAATTACAGTATTGCCTCGCTGCTGCCGCCGCAAGAGTAGCGTGGGTTCGACCCCGCATAGAACAATTATTTATGTAATTCTCGGTAATTGTTCTGAGTTTGAGTGTTAATTTTTGTCCGTTAATAAGGTGTTTCACTTTCAGTCAGAAATTAGTACCTTAGTGGCAGTTTGAAATTAACGCCAGTGGTAGAAAAGTTGAAAGGGATTCGCTTCTCTTGGTTCGGACAAGTCATGGGAAGATAGGAAACACATGTGGTGAAGAAAGTAATGAATGATGAAAAGGAAGATGAAGGCCAAAGAAATGATGGTTAGAATGTGTGAGAAATTAGATAAAAGAAAAGGGAGTGAATGAAGATACGGCGGCTAATAGAAATTTGTGGAAGTAGAAAACGTACTGCGCCGACCCCAAATGACTTGGAAACAGGACAAGGATATGATAAATAAAGTCCTTCACACTTGACATTGGCCAAATTACCAACATGCCATAATATATAAAAACACAGAGCCACCACATTGACATGTAGCAATAAAAAGTCTTTATTGTTAACATCAAGTTAATGAGAATATTACGACGTCGCAGGCGTCTATGTAACAGACGGTGCAACTCTAATTACATATTTTATTTGATTCTTGTTTTGTTCAGCCCGTTAATTGACATCAACCATTAGTGAGAATATAATTGGCAACATATATTAGAATATTTATAAGATTAATTGCTAACCAACAGACCGTGTTAATAAAGAGTAGGTAATAGCTCATACGAATAAACAAATCTATTTAAGGTTAAGATAAGGTAGTTGCAAATAAATCTGTATATAAAACAATTACAACGAAGAGAAAAATTCGCTTTATAGTCGTTCTCCAACTTTCATTTTATTTCATAGAAACTTTCCATTCATTGTCTATTATGAAAGTAAGTATCAAAATAATTACAAATGTTGTGATGTCTAGAATAAAATGTTCAATAACAATTGAGACTAGCTCTTAAGTGCAACTGCTCGAACATACGGTATTTGACAGCAGATTTTCAACTTGATGGTGGTAACTAGCCAGGTGATCATTAGAAAAAGCCCTACCACCATGCAAATATATAAGTTAGAGACAATTGTGATTTAAAAAAAAAGTACTTGGAAAACTAAAACCGCATTTTTAGCTTGGAATAAGATACCTTGCTATATTTGACTACATAGTAGTGAAAATAATATACAGGCATTGGCGAAATTGCAGAAGTTATTCAAAACCTACTTATGTAGAAGTTGCGAATGAAAATAATGCAATATACAAATATTATATTAATTAAAATGTAAAAAAAAAATATGAATTAAAAAAATCATGATAATATCTGTACTTGATTATTTTCAGATAAAACAGGCCGCAATTACCGTAAAATATATAAGCGCATTTATGTTAATCGTTATATTAATTTGTTATTTTTGAAATTAAATACTAAACTTGCGGTTATTATAAAACTAACGACTACTGTAGATTGTTAAAAAAACATAAAAAGATGCGTAATTAAATAGATGATATCAAGATCAAAAAAGACAAGAAATATAGTTGAAGGTTGAAACTAATTGTAAAAAAGAAATAACTAAAATTCAACAACAAATACAGCATTATAGAGTAATTATTAAAACCGAAATATCCAGTCATTTCAGAAGTTTGATCGCAAAAACTCGTATATGACCAAATAAATTTAGAATTATAATTTGTCGCTAAAAATATATAACAAGCTATGTTGTCGTAATTAAGCCAAAGGTAACGCGTTCCTAATAATTAGCACTGTGATACAAATTCCGTAGAATTCATTAATTTAACATATTAATATGCCGTTTAATCATCCGTACTAATATTAATTAATTAAATAACATTATAACACGGAAAAGTTTGTTTGTTTGATTGAACGCGCTAATCTTAACAACTATCAGACCAATTTCAATGATAAAGCAATCCTTGAGGAATGGCATTTAATATCACGCTACTACCAATAGGGGTAAAGCTGTATAGCAAAAAGTTGCAAAAACGGGTAAAACATCCTAAATAATTTTTAGTTCTAAGCGAAAGAAGTCGCGGGCGAAGCTAGTTTCTTTTTAAAATAAGCATTCAATACTTACTTCATTTGAGAATGACGAGAGGTAAATTTATTTTTAATTTTCATCAGTCACAGTTTTTGTATAGAATCTCATCTGATCTTCAATGATGGTGTAGCCCTGGATACGCTAAGGCTAGTGAAGGGAATGGCTCTTGAAGTGCAACTGCTGGAACAAACCTACAGGTATTTGGCGGCAGACTTTCTAGTTGAAGGACATAGATAATCAGGTGGCCTATTAAAAAGCTCTTTGTATATTATTCGTTTTTAAGAATGACAATTTCTATGTCATTACTGTAAAAATGTGTATAAAATAAAACCTTTAAAATTTAGCACAATTTAGCATTTCTATTATTTTATTTTAAAGCTGTAATTCTACTTATATAGAACAAATAAAAACCTGAGATTATACACATCCATTAGAAAATACGACCATTATATGCTATGTTTCATTACGGTCTACGTGTTCACCGAAAGCTCAGATTCAGTGCATGCATGCATCTATACTCATATTATAAAGAGAAAAGATTTGTATTTTTGTTTGTAAAGAATAAAGTCAAAAACTACCGGACCGATTTCAAAAAAACGTTCACCATTAGAATGCTATATTATCCCTGAGTAACCTAGCCTATACATTTGTTAAATATTTTTTGTTCCATGCGAACAAAGCCGCAGGCACAGTTAGTTATGTAAAATCCTATTTTTCTAGTTTTGTAATATCGACTGTTCAGTATGGTATCTTGTATAGTTGTAAATCGAGCATTCTAATAGGACATGTAAAATTGTTCCTGGAGATTTGTTATCCCATGTATATATATATATATATATATATATATATATATATACATTCTTCATATATACATAGTATTTTTTTTTCGTTGAGTCTACACTCTACTGCCCTGAGACTTGTCTTTAGACTTGTCGAAAGATGCTGATGAACTTAGAATCCGTCAGAAGTTATCATCAAGTACAACGCCATTACTTTGCTGTGCTTTAGTTAAAACTGACAATGATTTGCCATTCCATACATTGTCAACAGAAATAGTATTTAATTTTTCGTTTCAATATATTTAAAATCCTCACGTTGTGTGCTGTTTAAAATCGAACTATACTATTCGTCTCCTTCTTGGTCTTCGTATTGGCATACACTGTGTTCAATAATATCCGCACGTGTAATGGTGAAAGGATTGGTCAGTTTATGAAGTTGGAACTAACTGCCCAAGGTACACCGGACGTACACGGGTATCGTCCCTCATTGGAGCTATTTTCATACACTCCTGTACTATTTCTTGAACATATTTTGTTTAGTTTTAAAGGTTTTAAAGGTATAAAACAGGATGTCGTTAATAAGAAAATAATAACGTTTTAAACTGCGTATTTAACTTGACGGATAAATTGTTTGTGACACGATGAAGCACTGATCTGTATAATTTGCAACGACATACTTTGACGAATGTGTCTTGATATCTATGATGAAACTACTAAGCATATTACTAATATTTAATATTTGTTATTATCAATACAAGAGCTGTTTAAAAACTGAGATTACTGAGTTTTCTAAAATGCTACTCCAGTTTAAACTGTAACATGTCATCCCATTCATTTTTTTTTTTGTTACAGCCGCCCATGGATTACGGTCACCGCATACTATAGGGTAGGCAGTTGGTTCGTTTAGCATCGAGATCTGCAAAATTAATATATTATAAAATACAAATATAACATATATGTAATAATTGAAACATCTTATTCAATATTATAACTTCATTTTATAGATATAACTACAGTTTCGAAGCATTGAAAGGCCGTGCATTTACATCCCTTTCTAGCCAAATGAGCGTGTAACGTGGTCCATTAGGTAATTTAATAAGTGCTGGATAATTAGTATATACATATTGGCCTTTAGTCTTATCCGCCACACATGTTTCAAATCACGTACAGTTTATCCGGGTTCATGTATTCAGTTTGCAGATAAATAATGTAGTATTTAGATAGCTCACTCAGCCGACTTTGTTTAATCCTTTACTGTAGGCAGTAGTTCGATCAAAATGTCATATATCGTGTTCTGCAATAATTTGATTCTATAGAAAATAAATACATGTCTATTTTAATGGTGATCAGACAAAGGGTTTTAGAGATTACGTATATGATTACGCATGAATAGTTTACCTTTTTTTTATATGTAACTATATCTTTTTTTATATATAGCCCTCCGAAAACCTGAAGGTTTGCATAGGTTGTTGTGATATTCATAGATTGATGTATGCGGTTGTTAGAGTTTTTTCTATATTTAAAGTTTAGCGTTATGGCCACAATCTCACCTAATGTTAATTGACGATGTGGTCCAAGATGGTGGATATGCTAAGCCTCGTGGAGGGACTGATAAATAGTTGATAAGACGAACACACCTATAGGTATTTGACTGCGGATTTTCAACGTGAGGGTAGTAGCTAGCCAGGCGAGCATTAGAAAATTAGAAAATGCCCTACCAACATGCTATGGTGTTTTGCTTTACCTAAAGCTCAAGCTCATTGTAGGTGCATAAGAACTCACTTCCCTCGATGCGGTGTCCGTACACAGTACCCAAGTGAGCTATAGTCGCTTTAACCTTTTTAAGAGAAAAATTCTCGAATATATTATGTTCTCGAATATGTCTAGTTTAACTCCAATACGGCGTGATTTTCCCGATTTTTAACATCAGCAGTCAGTCAATATTTCTGCGAATTTATACAAAACCTTAATAAGTTATCTACGTTAAACCTTCCTCATGAATCACTTCATCTATTGATAAAAAGTGTAATAAAAGTCGTTCGGTAGTTTTTGATTTAATCGCGTTCAGACAGACAAACGTAGTAATGTTATTTGTTTTTATAATTTGCATAAATTACAGCGATTTCGCCGCTGCTTAAAAAGTGTTTTGTTCGATAATCCATTTTTGGCACTACTATGCCGTAAATAAGTGACAATAGTGATTAAAAAAAAGTTAATTTATATTCTGATTACCATTTACAAAATAAAGAACATCGTGGTATAAAATGATATAGTTTTTTGGTTTATAGGAATATGCAATTTAGCAAATGCGATGAACAAACTTGTTTTATCACTTTGAGTGGTGACTGTCCTTACATACATATACTAGCTGAATTGGTAGATCTTGTTTTGCCTTTTCGAGTAGTCAATTACATCGACTACAGCGATATCTATCGCGTTATGATCACTTATCGAGATAAAAAGTATTTACACATTGCGCAAAATTTGAATAAAATCGGTTCAATATTTTAGTTCATCGCTGATAAACAACGTGACACGCAATTTTATATATGAAAATTTTGAAAACGAATAAATTGCCTGCTAGTCATGATTATGACAAACTATCTCCCATATGTTATTAGTTTTGATACGGCTAGGTATGTCAATTATTGACAATGTCTACTGTAAGCCTAATGCAACGTTATTTGCTGGTATGACGGGGATTATTATTTTGTAACTATATTTTTTTTAAACACTGGTGAGATTCAAGTCAATAATAATAATTATTCATTTCGTTTGCTCTACTCCTATATCACAGAGATTGTGGTTAGAATTAAATCGTCTATAATCCAAACTGATATTCAAAATAAATCTAAAATGTTAAAACAGAGAATCTCATTATCTATCCGAATGTTCGTGGATTTCTCGTGGATATTCTATTGAAATTGGTAATTTTAATAAATCCTTGGAAATATGTCGAACTAATAAAGTGGAAATTGTAATACTGAAGTTTGTTCGATAGATATTTATAGCCATGGATGATAAAAAAACGGCACAGAATTCAAGAAATAAATAAATGCAGTTAATTATTTTACTACCAAACTAAACATGTTTTTGCTGTAAGTAATCAGAGAAACATATTAAGACCTGAGTAACAGTTCTTTTTATTTAAAATTTTAATAAATTACATTACTTATTACAGTATACATAAGTACTTTATATTTTGCTTATAATTTGAACCGCTATTTATTTTAATTATATATATTTTTTTTTTGATGTATTGTTTTCTGCTGTTAACTTTTTTCGTGTAATAATGCAATTGTTGGTATAATATGTGTGTCGGCATGTATATTAAATTTATTGATCTTGATGATAAGAAACTACGCTATAACGATACTACATATAATATGGTCAATTAAAAAAAATGTTAACTAATAATTAGTGAAAATTATGGAAAAAAAAACAACAGTAGCATCTATGTTAAAAAAGAAAGCTGAATATCTAAAAAATTGTGAATATTTATATAGCTCTCTTATTTGTTGGAGTTGTATTAATTATTTACAAATGTCAAAAATGTAACATAAATCAACTTTCCATATGCTAATGAACTGTTTTTATGTTATAGCCCCGATTTCGATACACGAACAAGAACAGATAAGCTAAGGTGTTGCTAGATAATACTTACATGATAAGTAACCTAATTAGCTTTAAATTGTGGTTAATGTTTTTTTTAATATGACAAAGGTAACAACTTTGCGAGTTAACTTATAGCTTTTGTACGACTTACCTACTTATTTAATTATATCTTTATAATAAAACTGTAGGCACAATAAACATTTTTTCGTTATCATGGTAAAAATAAATCATTCACGTACTTACTCTCGCAATGTCCGGGCAGGCGACGAGATGGGCATGTGGTAAGATTATTTATGTAGGAAACACCATCAAGTAGTTATTAAAAATACACTATAGTGATTCCCCTCATGACTGCTAGAGACTTATCAACCCTTCGCATAGATGCTCTTCCATACATTAGAAAATGCCCTACCAATACGCTTTGACATGTCTATTTTCTTCCATCAGCACGACAGCTTTACAGTAGAAGTCAAATTCCCGTCTATTATAGAAAGTAATAATTCCAAAACTTCTGTCTAGACAAGATTTGTAAGTACAATAATTGAAGATTTTCAAATTACAGTGCGGTTTAGTTGTATAACGAGGTATTTTTTACACTGAGTTACTCGCAATATTCGTATTGAATGAATATTACACAAACCACTACATATTATATATCGAGAAACGAAGAGACAGTTAAGTAAGTATAACGTCATCAAGGGGGTAGCCACCTAACGAGGATTAGGATAAAATGACGTCTACATAAGGGTGACCTCATCAAAGGCAAATAGACTTAGGGGGATCCTTTGTTATTTTGTCAATGAGAAATGACCATGGATATATGACTGGCTATAATAAAGAACAATGTACTTCGAGAGCGAGAATGTTTCGTATGATCAGCGTCTAACTGTATTTATATTAATTCTCTTATAAACAGTCAAGGGAGTCAAGGTTATTATAATGGTGTTTCATTTTATTTTCTGATCGTAAAACAAGCCTTTGTATCAATAAATATGCATTAATTAAGTGCCTATCCCAAGCTTACCTGAACTTTAACAAATATAAATTTATCATTAACATCGGATTTAATTTAGACCCTTGTAAGGCACTTTAAGCGTTAATATATTACCACCGCTTTGGAAAACATCTCAGTTATCGTCAAGAACCTGTAAGAAATTCTATAGGAACAAAGATACGATGCCAAAAATGCGGCTACGTTCAGCTCGAAAAACAGTCAGCTCTAATCTGCACGCAACAAGCTAGTTGTCCATTCATTACTATATTTATCTATCTATAAATTCTTGATGTATTACACACCTGTAGGTAATTAGTCTATGACAGCATATTAAATACAGTTAGTATTGTATCATTACTACAGGATATACTTGGTTATTAGGACCAATTGAATTAATAATTGATGTAAGGTCAAAATACTATACAAAAATTTTACGATCGATAGGTACATTCTAATGTGCGAGTAAATAAACATAAATGAATTCGATACTCCGCGCTATTTTTATGTTGTCCATACGCTGTCTGTTCGCTTTCGGAAGTAATTTGCTTCCTCATACTTACGTAACGAGTAGATAGTAACAGTAGATCTTTGCGCCTCTCCATACATTATACAATATATACAATGACATATCATATTCATTATAAATTATTATTATATATTAATAATATAAAGCGCAAAAGTTTTGTTTGAAAGCGCTAATCTTAGGAACTATCAATTTAAAATACATTTTATGTTTGATAGAACTCAATAGACTTGAGGAAGACTTTAGACTATTTGACATCACACTACTAACAATAAGAGAAAATATGTATCGAAAAGTTACAAAAACGAGCAAAAATTATCAAATAAAATTTAAGTTCACGCGTACGATGTAGCAGGCACAGGTAGTCTTGTCGTATTTGTCAACATATTTAAGTACCTGTACAAGATTTAACAATGGAATTACGCTGGATTTTTTGGTAATTCGGCAGGACTCATAACGCGAAGCGTTTATGTAGTGTTTTACTCTCACTCTCTTAAGCTCAAGCTTGGCTTAATGTGCTTTTATCCGATCTCTTTTGCACTCTGAGTATTAAATGAGTTGACAAATAGCAACAAATATACTTTTTATGACATAGATATAAAAAAAAACACAAATTTTTCTATATAGTATGAAAAAATTGATAAAATATTTCGGTGGACGTCGGGTTGTCTGTATGTGCGGATGATGTATGTGGTCACGATAACACCCAAAAAACTTCATTCAGTTTAGTATAATTCCGAGTAATAAGCCTATTGAGCCTTACCATTTGATTCAATGTACTTTAATGAAAAAATTAATAAATTAATTAACAGTGAATAGTCTTTTTTGTATATCTATGTATTCATATATTCCATGTATTCCATCTTTTTTCATATTTAATATGAATGCTTAAATCTATGTCAATCAATTATAATTACGTTATGAGGCGTGCACTTTTGGATATTCCAAAATATACTTTAGCTGATGTCGAATGATGATGTCGAATACTACCAAATTACTATTATATAGTAAATAAGGTAAATCGTAGAGCGTCTTTCAAGATAGCATCTAAGTTATATGTAGATTCTATTAGATAATTGTGGGTAACGGTCGTGACCGTGTTACGGCATTGCTACGTCACAAACCGCTAACCAATGAACTAAGGAAAGTGTTTCGATTATGGTTTTTGTCGAAATCGAGTTTTAGAATGCTCCATATTCGGAGTCACGTAATACATATATTAAGTGCTCGGTTATGGATTATTGTTATAAACCGCAACTGTTCGGTTTTCTAAAAATAATATCTCACAATCGCACAAATTGAGGGATTTGATTTGTGTTGTCGAAATTCGTTGCGGTATCTTCGTTTTGCAATAGTTTAAGAATGTTGTTTAATTTATTTATGAATAGCAGATACGAGAATCTCTGGTAATCAAGATGAAACTATAATTTAAAATTCATAGCGAGTTACATTTCAAGAATCATAATGATAAAGACTAAAATTTGTATAATGCTTGATATAACGTATTGACAAAAATATCAAAATTTTATTAAAATGTGCAACTTAAATACAACGTTAGTTCGTTATCGTTAGTTTTCGTTAAATCGTTAGTTTTTTTTTTTTTGAGAAAACGAAATAAAAAATGGCATACTTCGAAAAAATAACGATTTTATTCAAAAAGCGATAATTTTATAGAGTTATGTTCATGTAACATTCTTATCTCCTATTTTTCGAAAAAAATATTTAAAAACAATAATTAAAAAAATATCAATACGTCATTTTTTTTTAAAGTTATGGCTATTTGTAAATAACAAAAGCTATTTTTTTGAAAAATTCATAAATTTTTGGGGTTTGACAAAAAAATTGATAAAAGTATGAAAAATGTTTTTCAAAGGATGAAAGAAAACTTATGGCCAGATCGAAACGGGTCGGGATCAAAAGTGATCGGCTTCGCATGTAAAATACCCCATATATAAGTCTGTAAATATTTTTGGTATTATAAAAATATAGGTTACTTGTATTCTAAAAATAGTTATAATAAGATTTTTATAGCTGCTATGAAATAAATAAAACTATTCGATAATATAGACATCTTTTATGATACCTAAATCTAGCGGTGGTAGAAAATAACATTATTTGTTTGTCATAATGTTTGTATTGATTATTCCAAATTGGTATTATTCTATTAAAATATGTAATGTCAACGAGTGTCGCCTTTTCAATTCCAAACAAGAGTTTATGTTACAATCTAAAACTAGTATCAGGTGCTGAATTATTAAAGGTCATTTTTTTCATCCTATTGAGATATACAATTATTACATAAATAGATAAACAGGTTTGTAATTATTAATTTCCTGATATACTTCGATTATGTGCTACCACAGAAGGATACTAAACCATTACTTTATCAATTAAATCACAATTTTTTCTGCTGTATAATATTAATATAGATAAATTATGCCTACATAGTTCGTTTACTGTATTCGGGAAAATACTATTCAAACATCTATTAAAGAGATGCTCGTATATCATCCACTGATTATCGTTTATTGTTATTTATTATCTAGTTAATAATTCTGTAGACTTGTTGTTAAGTGTTATTTAATTGTTGGAACAATTGAGAGACGGTGTTTTGTTTCCAGCGTCCTTTATTACTATTGTATATTGGCATGACTGGTTATTATCAATACACTTCCAGTTTATATATTTGTTTCTTTACATAATACAATAGTTTTGTCTTTGAATTTTGTTGTATTTATTTACTAATATTAACGGGACTGATAGTCAAATCACTAACCTGTAAATACATAATCTGGCCTTACTGCTTGGGCAGAGGAAAGCTATTGACTTAATCGTCACACTAGACCACTAAGAATTGACGATTTTAAACGAATACAAATACGTATCAAGTCAGCCTTATTCGGTTTTAAGATATAAAATATTTAGTTTACACTTGAGATGCATCATTCTTAAGCAATGGTAACTAGATGATAGTGTGTACGACTTTGCGTCAAGGGACGTGAATTCGAATCCAACCACCTACAATGAGCTTGTGCTTGCGGTGAAGGAAAACATCGTGAGGTAACCATTGCACGGTGGTGGGGCTTTTTCTAATGCCCGCCTGGCTAGCTACCACCCTCAAGTTGAAAATCTGCCGCCAAATACCAATAAGTGTGTTCCGGAAACTTCACCTTAGACCCAGTTTCTTCAAAGGTTTAGCGTGTTTACGAACTTGGGCCGTGTCGTCAGTTAAGATCAGGTGAGATTATGGCCATAACGCTAAGCCTTAACAATTAAAAAATAGGTGAAACTCATAATATGCGTATAATTTTGTAAGTAAATCAGAGGACTTTCAGTTGCTGAAAATTAGGTACGCTAAAAGACTCCGTTAGGTATATATGTGAAGTCAATAAAATCATGTTAAACAAAAATCATTCCATGCAAGACTAACGTTCTGTCTTTTTAAAATAAATTTTAAAATAAAAAATTTTAATAGAAAATATTATTTATTCAGTTAAGTAGAAATGATACCATGTAGTAGCACAGAGCGCGCTCGACGAACTTGGACACCTTTAAATAAAATTGAATTTATTTATGATTTTAGGTAGGTATGAAAAAAATCACTAGATTATTCATCTATAAATGAGATCATATATAACATTAGATAATGTACGTAAAAATAAGTAATAAAAGAATTATTTGAATTGCTCGATGGAGCATTACGAATTCATGGCGCCATGTCAATCGTCTCCATTTAAATCAAGCTAAATTATTATTAGGTTCTTATGATGGATCTTATACATGTTTACTCATTAGGTATTTCTTCTTGATCGTGATCTTTGTTTCTTGAACAGCTATATATATAATTTCGGTTGGCATTAATGTACATTTAAATGTAATATATATAATAATTATAGAAACAAAAACTATACTATTTGAAATGTATTTTTTTTTTGTTTGATCTTTTATAAGGTTTGAGACACCATACGGAAAAACCGGAACATGTATATAGAGTATTATTCATATTTGTCTACCAGTGCTTTGAGACTCCTTTTTGTACAAAATTAACTTGAGTTAGGCCATTTCCTATGTGTATATGTAAATATTTTTAACCATAGAAACAACAGTCGACAGTCAGAAAAAATTGTATTATTATATGTTAAATAATTTTTGTACTATCGATCTCATCCGACTATGTTCGTGTTAATCATACTTTAAAGCCTAATGAAAAAAAAAACACTACACGTACTACATACATACATAACATAGTTTTCTGACGAAATAGTTTTTAAAATGCGCTCAATTGGTCAGAAATATTCTCCTATAATATTAAAGCCCATAACAGGCAGAGCTATAATATATATGTAGAAACATAAGAAGTCCTAAGCTAACATGATATCCTAAGCTTCTGATGTAGAATAACTTTCTAAGGGCTGTGTAAGTAGTTTGTTAAAGATATAATCATCGGATCAATAATAATGTCAGGATGAGATACGAAACTTCTTAGCAAACCTCGGATTCACCGTAAGGGTGTCGGGTACATCGTGAAACCTCGAGAGTGTCTGAGACATGCGACTCAGTTGTAGGTTTACGGAGACCTCCTTTCGACAATTGTCAACACTCACCTTCACCGCTCGTGCCCCTCTCCGCCCAGTATAAACCATTCTCGATAATGATGTACAGCATTAATACCAAAACAGTGTCAATAATAAAGAAATATTAAATCTTAGGTCCCTTCGGTAATATTCTAACTACGTACGATGAATACAGCTCAAGCGCCTCTCTTAGACTGAATCCAAAGCCGCACTTGCAACGCGCTTCATACTAATCGGTGTTATAAAATACCCCCCTTTGACTATATTCTACCATAAAACACTCACCCTATCACTACATCCCTATGTAATACCTAGTATTAATATAGTAAGCTATATATTACGATTTAGCAAGCTGCCTGAGACGGTGGCTATGCAATAATATATATTTGTGCACTCATTAGCTATGTAGTTACAATTAACTATTGCATCTAAAATATATCGTGCTATATCTGTCGACATATTTTGGTGACGCAAATAAAAATATACGTTATAGCTGCGTCTGTGGTCACTCGCCGATTACTGTAGAAAGTACACTGTAATATACCTTGCTATGATTTATATTAATATATATTATAGCTCTGTCTATTGTGGCTTAACTCCTATAACATAATAGTTTGCACAGCGATTAAAGCAGTTGCCTCCCGGCAAGCACCGCGCCGAATTGCTGTGAGTTTGACTTCCGCGCAGAATAAGTATTTGTGATTATTATATGCGTTACTTTTGACATTGGTAAATTGACTTCACGGGCAGATGCCGTAATAAAAAAGAAGTGGTCCTCACGTCGCTGAGATTGGAGAGATTATGGTGGGTTCGAATCCGAGAAAGACAATTATTTGTAAGATTCTCGAACGGATGTTCAGAATCTGGTTATATTTTATGTCTGTCAATGGGATTGTAGTGAAATTTCGTTTTAAGATACTGTGTTATACTTGTTCTTGTAAAATGTGGAGCAAAGCTCGTTCGTACTAATATTATAATTACACGCATACCAGATTACTAGGTTGGGTTTATGTCGTTGTTAATTAAAAATCTAGGTTGCGATAAAGACATTTACAAACAGGACCCCTTAGACCGTTGACTTTCTAAAGAACGGAATTCTATATTCGCGTACAAGTGCTAAATAATGACTCGATATACAATAACAGTAGTGATATATACATAAATGTTGAAACGCTAAGTAACGGTAAGGTTTTCATTAGATTGGAGAACAAATTTTTATAGGAATAGATTGGAACATAAGAAAATTATAGTTTATGTATTAGCACACCAAAGTTCTAGCATTGTACAATCCTGGAATTACGACGAAACCCGAAAGTTCAATAATACATCGGCAAGTGTCTTTGTTCCGTGATGAAACAAGGGGTGACGGGTCAGACGTTAGTCTTTCCATTGCACTAACCCAGCTACTTGTCAAGGTATAAAATCTTATCTCAACTAATTGATCCAACATACGTTGTTCTGTCATATAAATTATTTCTACTGAATACTCTAGTTGTATTAAATCGCGATTAAAAAACGAGAGATAAGGGTAGGAGGGTGATAATTTGGTATTATAGATATTTTTTCATGCCGCATAAAGAGAAAACTAAAATTATATATCAAGAAACTAGAATTTGTTTTTTCGATAGGGCCTGTGGGAATCACCTAACGGCATGAAATGTAGGTACTTTACGACCTATTCTCATACCTACCAAATATACATAAAAATCATTAATATCGGTCGAGGCGTATCGGAATAGTGCGACCACAAACACCTTGACACGAGATTTTTAAATATAACATTTTCATATCTGTATAGACATTCCACTGCTGTGTAAGTCAACAAAATTTTATAGGTAAAATATTGTTTTTTACTATTTCGAGCAATTAATCACCTTTAGCAACTACCGGAGATAATAAAGCCCGTGACCTTTAATACTGTTTATATAGTGATGTTTGTTATTGTGAATCGCCTTGGTATTTATTGAAT
This sequence comes from Actias luna, assembly GCA_039707435.1. Classification (NCBI taxonomy): domain Eukaryota; kingdom Metazoa; phylum Arthropoda; class Insecta; order Lepidoptera; family Saturniidae; genus Actias; species Actias luna. The sequence goes on along the minus strand of JAZHAC010000006.1, from coordinate 4,227,156 downwards.
AGATCACCGAGACATTATCGCTTACTTCCTGGAGAAAGTCGTATGCATACCGTCGCGGGTGTCGGTTTGACCGCAAAACTTACTCGCCATCAATAACAATTATTCAGTGGCTTTGACACGCTTCTGGTATTAAATAGCAATTATTGAAATATGTAGCAATGCACTCGACGTCGTTCGCGTGTTCTTGAATTTTGCTACGTATAATTTTAGAACATAGTTTTACAAATATGTGGACATATGAAGCGATGATAGTTTAGAGATAGCATGTATTGACGCCGTGTCAGAGGACGTGAGTTCCAATCTCTGCAATGAGCTTCAGCTTTCGGTGAACAAAAACGTCGTGGTGAAGCATAGTGGTAGGGCTTGTTCTAATATCCGTCTGACTAGTCACCACCATCAAGATGCAAATTTGCCGCCAAATACCTATAGGCGTGTTGCGGCAGTTGCACTTGAGAGCCAGTCCTACAACTAGGCTTAACGTGGTTAACACTTAACTTAACTTTGGGTATCTTGGGCTACATCGCCACCTAACAACAGGTGAGATTGTGGCCACAACGCTAAAATATGACTATATAAAAAAAATCTCTCGGCTGTCAACGCTGTGAACGCTAAATGGAATACCGACTATTAAATTACCTACTAAATTGATATATGATGTCTTTATGGCGAACCATTAAGTTATGAGATAATTTATTTTAAGAGGCGTCGAAGGCTAACAGACGATTAGTAATATATTGTGGTACATACATAACGTGTATACATGTTTATTTATCGATTTTGTTTAATTACTGTGTAACGACACTCGATTTAAAGTCAAATTCCTATAACTGCTTTTTTAACTTTAGTTAGTTTACTTTTTTTATTGTGGCATCTGCCTATATAGACAATTTCGCTAATGTAAAGTGAGACGGACTTTGTTAACACTTCTATTTCTTTTTAGAGTTAAGATTATAAGATATCCAGTATAACTGACCATCAGAATTGACAGTGTAGGCATAGTAAGTTTTAGGACGGATCTTTAGGACAATCCGTTTTGCATATAAGCTTTTAAGTTTGTGTTTTTCGAAAATTTGTAGTGCCATCTTAAAATAATTGTGTCAGATATATTGTATGTGGTGAGGTGACGTTTGATTACATGGCTAAGAATTGTCCCACATGTCTGTGCTATCCATGTATCAACTGAGAGTACTCTACAAATTGAAATTGACCGGAAGTCACTCTTTTGAAGAAAATGCCCCCTAATAAACCTGATCTAAAACTCATGCCGATATTATCTCTTATTAATAGACACAAAATAACAACCAAACTTAGAACAATTATTTGTGGATTACTTGTATTATTCTTACTTGTAGTAACAAGTAAAATAATCCCTTATCTCTTTTTCTTATTTTAGTCCTTTAAAAGGGCTGTTATCAATTATGCCATTAATCAATGTCATCGTGTTTAATGAACACAATTCTCGTATATCTTTCTCGATGCGAATTAATTAAAGCTAGCTATTGCGTTTTATTACGCTAGAATCATATTTATAGAATTTGGGAAATATTCCAGAGTGTGTATACGTGAGATTGTACATGTACATGCTTTAGAACTGACCATATATACGATACAAGAGAACTATGAGTAACAAATGCACATAGGTTCGAAAGCATCTTTAATTTAAAATCCTCTAGGGATATCTATTTCCTTCGTACCATAGCAGAAGTTTCAACTATACCGAAAAGACAAAAAGAGACTGTCAAGTAAGCTTTTATTACTATATTTTTGTTATACAATTAGCAATGCCCGCGTCTTCATTCGCGTGAAACTAAAATTATTTATTATTTTTATTTTCACAGAACCCTCTTTTTTCATAGGAAGATCTTACATAAGATACCACCTTCCGCCAGGCAGCAAAAGTATGGGTTATGTTAGATTCTTATTGACTAAAAACCTATGGCCTCTGTATCTTCCGCCAGGATTGATGGAGCGCTTTCACATTATATATTTTTTTTAAATAAGTACACAATTTTTTAAGTAAGTACGTTTATATTTTCATATATATATATAGTAAAATTCTGTTATTTTGTGATTACAAACAGACATATCAGTTTTATTTATTTATATAGATAGCCGATAACGATACTGTGATTGGTAGAAAATAGAGTAGAGATAAAAAATTGCGGTGACAACTTTCATGTCAACACTCCATTGGTGTTCGTATATTCTGAAACAATTTTTGTGAAATGTTTACTTCTTATAAGGGACGGGTTTATGGGCTGGTGGATCATAGATTCCCAGTCAGTTAGTAATTTCTACCACCTCAGTTCATTATTAGATGAAAACATTCTCTCGTGTCTTAAAACCCAGTACCAACACTTTGCTGTCACACCATAAACCCTAAACATAGTTTTTTCTAAATTATCCTCATAAGTCCTTTCAACTCGGCGTAACTATTTCTTGGATAGATATTTCAAAACAAAAGTATTGCGAACTTAAGGGCCGACATGTACATAAGTAGAGTAAATTAAGGTTTAGTAACATTTTCGCAGGCATTCTTTGTCTCTTCTGTCCCATTTTGCAACCACTGCGATTGTTTCTGTGCGTATGATATTACCGGAAACAAGCGACCGTAGAAATTGCCACACACAATTGTCGAAACTGTACTACCTGCCTTCGTATATGTACGTATGCATGTGGAGAGAGACGTACCTGAATTGTTCCGAATCGCTGATCGTAGAACAATGGGACTTCCTTGTTTTTAAAATTCGATAGCGTAAGATAAATTGAAGTCATGCTCCTAAGACTGTAAATTTGTTAATATTTACTGAATTATAAATGTTTTAAAACTATTTTATTATGTAATTAAGGGTATGTAAGTAACTTTGTACATTACTAAGTATAACTGGTCGATACCAATAACATTTGATGTTAAATGACAATAAATTCGTAGTTAGTAGCATGCTAAATAATAATAAAAAAAACAATCAAATGTGGCTGTAAGTAAATACTTTTATTTATAGTTAAAGTTTACCGGTATGGTCACACACTCACCTGATGTTAAGGAGGATGTGGGCCAAGAATATGGACATGGTAAGCTTATTAGAGGGGCTGGCTCTCAAGTGCATCTGCCGGAACGTATCTATAGATATTTAGCGGCACATATTCAACATTAGGGTGCTAGCTAGAGAGGCGGAAATTAGAAAATGTCCCACCACCAAGTTATGGTGTCATCCAGATGTTTTGCTTCACCGAAAGCTCAAGCTCATTGTAGGTGGAGTCGAATTCACGTCCCTTGACGTGGCGTCCGTTCATACGATCAATTGCAAACTAGCTAACATCGGTTTAAAACAAAACCTACAGGTGCTTGATGACATATCATCGACTTCAGTTAGTGACTAAACAAACGATTATTAAATAGTACAAGGACATGTTTTGATGAATTCAAACACGTAATAAAGGACGGATTTTCTCAACTTCCAAAAGTAGCTCTTGGTTTTCTTATAATATTTTCCCTGAATTATTCACTTCATAAGAAATCATTATTATAATTTCAAATACATAAATGATTCAATCACTTTTAATACTTAGTTCGTTTAAAGAGTCATATACTATTTTAATCCTTATCGTAATTTTTTTATTTGTTTATTTGCCTAAGGCTATCTTGGATTGTTGCGGTTGTTCATTGATGTGAAGTATTCAATTATATGTTATTATCCAAGGTCCCCCTCAACTCAGTGTCCTTCAAAACAACCTGTCTTGTAGACACTGCAGTAAAGAAAGCGTCTTGACCTGCAATCTTACCTGCGCGCAATCTTACTTTATATCTCGGCGCCGGAGCACGCGTGGCCCAGAAGCAAACGCAAACTCCTTTCGCGCGCACGAATAATGTACACGCGCGTTTCAATGCTGATATAGAAAAAACAATAATATGTGAATTAGGTTTTTCCTTAATACAAATCAGTTTTAAAATGCGTGCTGTTGTGTTTCTATTTGTGTGTGCGATGGCAGTGGCTCAGGATTTAAATCAAATGATGAACATGCCTAAATACGATGAGAGGTATGATTATCTCGATGTGGACGCGTTATTCAGTAATAAAAGACTCGTTAGAATTTATGTGGACTGCTTAATTAATGGGCATAGATGCACGCCTGAAGGGAAGGCATTGAAGAGTGAGTACCCACTGCTTTTTATTCAATGGTTTTTATATATTTGCCCTCAGGCTAATAGATGTGTAGATGAATAATGTTAATAAAAACTATTTGACAAGATATAATTTACATACTATTGAAAAACTCAACCAAGCACGAGTCAGTCTGGTGCATCGAGAGTTCCGTTTTACAACGTTCTGAGAACACGTTTTGAAAGAATTTTTTCTTTCATTAAATTTGAGAATCTTAGAATGAGTAAAACTAATACTTAAATGGATTTTGTTAGTCGTTGGTTCACTCTGAAACTGGATTTAAAGTCATGCCAATTTTTTTAATGATAAAGCAAAAAAATCCTTGAGAAAAATCACGTTTTTGTCGGAGAGACTTTTTTTTAATTTTTACATAATATACTTCTGAATTGTTTTACCAGCTACTAATTAAAATTAGAAATATAACTCTTAAAAGGTATTCGAACAACCTAGTTTTTAGTACATTTATTTTAGAATAGACCCCCGAAACTGTTGATTCATTGGTTCGAAAGTCACTGCTTATTCACTGCAAGATTTTTATCTTAAAAACGGTTTGCCTATCCTTGACTTTGATTGATTGTGATCGATAAAAATTCATAGTTTATCTATATGTTAATACGTGAAGCAAATAGTTTTTACCCCTTTAAACGAAAATTGCGGGGACGAAGGAGTATGAAATTTCGCATACTTATAGTTTAGTTACTTAGAAGAAGTGCAAATTGCTAATATATTTTTTAAATTATATATAAAAATACATAAAGTCAATAAAAAAAGCATTACACACACTACCGTGTATTTGACAAACACATGCTATATTTTGTTTATTGTTAAAATCTGTGGTCAAGTTGAGAATAGATTATAGATTAATATTGTTTGTCTTTACTAAATGTCAAACCTACCTTATATACTAATACGAGCCTTCGACAACAAAACCATAATAATGTTCAACCTTATAATTTAATATCAATTTAAATTATTGTTATTTTAATTTAATTAGATTTTAATTATAATTATTATCGAATTTCGACCACTAGTATTGGTTAAAATACGTTATTTAGCCGACAATTAAATCAAATAGAATGTAACCAAATTTCAAAGCGAGTAGAATATATTAAAACACGCCTTTAGTTCCGTTTTATACCAACTTTAAAATACTTTAAAATAATTTAAAACCTATATATAACAAAACTATAATGACAAAACAAAAGCAAAAACAAAGTTATTACAATCAAAGTTTTTTCTGTCCAGATTTTTAAGATAACAATCTCTACCCGGGACCTCGTAATTCAATTGTATAGAAAACCTGAAAAAGCAATTTTGTCTTCATTTTTATATAATTTGAATTAAACTAATCGATACATTTATTATGTTACTTGTATTATACTAAGGTTAGTATTGGAAAATATGTTAGCATCATTCAACAAAGTACTGATTAACCGATATATTTTATCTCATGCGTTTAGCTTAAGGACGTAAGATTAGGAATTATTAACACGGAAACGATGAAATTCGTTCGTAACTAATTTTCGACTTTAACAATCGAAGCCATTTAATGTATGGTGGTTTGGAACCAAACACGGATGGTGATACCGTCTTCAAATTTTAACTTTGGCTGAAGTGAAAGTGCATTATCAAATCATCATATAATAATTGGGTTTTTTTCCAATGCCCGCCTGGCTATATAGTATTTACTACCATCAAGTTGAAAATCTATCTGGTAACTGAATCTGAGTGCCAACTCCTGTACCGAGCTTACTGTGATACCGTCTTAGACCAAATTGCCCTGCCAAATTATAATCCTAAATTAAGATTATACTATGGGTAAAGAAGAACAGCTTTATCAAATCACAGCATGATAGCATTTTTAAATTTCTGCCTTGTTATCTATTACCGATAAGTTGAAAATGTGGCCGGTAATTGAATTCGAATGCCAATTGTTCTATAAAGCTTACCGTAATACCGTCTTAGACCGCATCAATACTTAACATCAGCTAACTTTGTGGGCAAACGCTGCTTATCTTTAAAGTTGATAACCTGTCTATTTAGAAGGCCGAGTTAACTACAACGTACTAATACTATGAAGAAGTAAAGTTTGTCATTTTTGTAAGTTTGTTATGTTTGTAAGAGGTAATCTCCGGAACTTCTACTCCGATTCTTTAATTAATAGCAAAACTATATTACTCCCGAGTATTGAATACTATTTTTATTCTTATTAAATTTTTATTGTATTTAAGATGAATGAAATCACTCAACTTATGTACCTCTTGTGGCCGAGAGGCTGTTAGACCAGCATAATAGAACCGATGCCCAATCTCTATTTTCATCTATAGTTGTTTTTGGATTGTACTGTGTTTATTATCACATACAATGCCGTTACTTGGTTTTGTTCTTTTGTTATGTCATATGTCTATGTGGCAATTTCGCCAACGTCACGTGAGAAAGAATTAATAAATTAATGAACACAACCAAACTCAAAATAATGAGTAGTAGTTCATAGAAACAAATGTCCTATGCAGGACTCGCGACTACAACATTTCCGCGTGACAGTTGTAGCGGCAACCGTTTTAACTGCTAGGCCAACTGTGCAGGTCACTTTGCCTTGTGTCTATAAAATAATTATAATAACATCATGTGTACTTTTTGAACCTGCGGCTAACACTTCTGTTTGAATGAACTTCCGTGTGAATTTTAAATGCAAACTGCGTTTATTGCGTAATACGTTCATTTTCTGTTTTAATAGAGTGTCAAATATTCTATCTAACTACCCGTAGTTTAAAGAATATAACTTTGCCAACATCAAAAAGACGGCAATCCTGTCCTTCTACTTCGATTTGCAAATATCATGCATTTTTACATGTGTCATCCATTACATTTTTATTATGTATTTGTTTACATTACCATTGTTGAGAAGCAATTTAGCTAGGGACACAGATCCCAGTAATCTTCACAAATAATTTCTCAGTCACCAGTATAGTAGGCTCTAAGAAAGGAATACCTTTTTCTATATCGTTCAAGTGCATATTTAAGGACGTAAAACCTTTTATCAAAAGTAAATTTTACATAATGTGCATTATAATATTTTAGGTGTGTTATTAAAAAGGAGGAAAAACATAATAGTTCCGAATAGACGTAATCAGGAATAGTTCCACTAATAAATTTCGTTTTTGTACAGTGAATAAATTATATATTACTTGTTATTGGTTTGTACATAAATAAAGCTAAGCTTATCTAACAACTGGATTTGAGCTACCGATGTGTAATTATATATTCGTTTTTTATTTATATATTTAATAGCGAATATTTTTTATAATCATTCAAATTGCTCAGGTATATTTATAGGTGTATAGTGTAGGTTATTGCCATACTACTTAACTTTAATAATTACGTTTCGTATATAATGCAAGCAAAATATTGCATATAAATATTTATTGGTATCAATTTTGGTACAATAAATTATAAAGAGAGTATTAAAATGTTTAATTTATTTTTAACCCGAATATTCACATATATTTATTTTATTACTGACTACGATTTATATATAATACATAAATAGACTTCGTTTGCGTGAAAAAAAATATTAAAAAAAATGTCCGATTTCTATCTTTTTTCTATACAGCTTTGCACTTATTACCTTTATCTGGATCTTAAATAGCCTAAAGTCTTACTCAATGATTGCTCTATTAAATACAAAAAGAATTTTAGAAATCCAACTGCCAGTTTCTAAGTTTAGTACGTTCAAACAAACAAACTTTACTCCTTATAATATATTATCCTTATTAATATAGATATGAAACTTGAATAGGAAACTCCTTTTTTGGCCTTGTTAGCACGGAAGTTAGAATAGTCGTTATGTAAGCACTGATAACAAAAAGGAACAATACTTTTTTCTGGATTAATAGTATCCTATGTCCTTTTATGTGTAGCAATTTTTATGAGCGCTGGAGTAGTTAAAACGTAAAAAAACAAACATTCATATATATAATATTACTATGTATAGTTAGTATTTGAACGCGCTATGAATTGACTTGATTGTAATTGGATAAAAAAACATAATTGTAGGGTTACCCTGTTTTATTAAAATTTATGAATTTTTGTTTGATTTTTTATAGTAAATAATACTACGTACAGGTCGCGCCATACGTTATGGCCGGGCTAAACATAGCCACGTCAGGCTGTTCACAAAACAAGTTTAGGTATCAGGTGGATAATATTAGTATTGGATGATAATTTTAATTAATTTTGTCTAATAAATAAATAACCGCGATAAAATCCGTTCAAACTAGTTTTATTTCAATGAATAACATTCGCGTAAACCTAAGAAATCATTAAACAATTATAAAAGATAATAATTACGTAAATATAAGATGAAAAATGACATTCTAGGCATTATCTGCTCGACTACACCATGAGCAAGCGCGAACTCGTTAGTGTGTTCAGATCGGTGATAAAGTTTGACGCGACCTATACAGATATTTCCTTTTGCGTCCACCTACAACGATTATTTTATAGAAATATTCAAACTGGAGTTTATTATAGAGTTCTCGTATCACTTTAACAACTATTAAAGTCTTAATATGTATTATAAACACTGTCGAGTAGGAAATAAAATATTACATAAAGCAATTATATCTTGAAGCGATGATAGCTCAGTGGTAGCGTGCAGGACTTAGCGTTAAGGGACGTGAGTTTGAATCCAACCACCGACAATGAAGTTGAGTTTTTGGGTGAAGGAAAACATCGTGAGTAAAACCATAGCATGGTGGTAGGGTTTTATCTAATGCCTGCCTGGCTAGCAACCACCGTCAAGTTGAAAATGTGCCGCCAAATACCAATAGGTGGGTTCCGGCAGCCGCACTTGAGAGCCAGATTCTCCACAGGTTTAGCGTGTCTACCAACTTGGGCCGTATCGTTCCTTACGATCAGGAGAGATTATGCCCATAACGCTAAACCTTAACAATAAAAAAATCTAATTGTTCTACTAATATTTGATAGCGGCTACACAGTGTATGATATATTAAATATGCGCGTACCATTATACGTGTGTCTCAGGATTCACAGTCAGTCTCCATCCAAAAACTAAAAAGATTTAAGAAAATGAAAGTAGCCAAAAATAATTTAATTCCCTAGTTATAATATAATATAGAAATTATTTTTCTGCGCGCCTCATACCGCGAAGTGAATGTGGTTGTGCTCTCTTCTCGACACTTTAAGATCAAGTAATTTTTGCTCTTAAACTGCCTCTACCACAACCAATTTGCTTTTAATCGATAATATGAGTATAACGATATGAGATATTTTGTAAAAAAACAATTTTATTTTGCTACCTAGAAAAAAAAAGTGGTTATATTTTTTTTACGCGATCGTCCCAAGTTTATTATGCGAAGTGGTCACGATAACTCTTGAAAAAATTGGTGTATCAAGACCATATTTCGTTTATTATCTTTAGAATAAAATCAACTAGTTACGTATTTTATATCAATAGTCGTGGTTTAATAATAAAATATTTATTTGCACGCCTCATTTTTTTATTTGTTGCATTTTACACTTTACAACTTTTTTATAGTGGTTTTGAAATTTACTCATAACATTAAAATATTTACATTTGACAGTGCACCTTCGACTGACGATTTATATAACTTTAGAAAACGCTCGTGCGTTACTTATCCATATATATCGACGCTTTCGAAATCTTCATTGTAAACAAATTTACATACATAAGATGAATAAAAAAACTATTTATTAAATTAAAAATGAAACGCGTACTCTTGTGACAAAATAACTACATTTGTTTCTAAATATAAGTAGCTTTTTTCGAGTTCATAGTTGTTACTATTTATCAATACATTGCGGATAGTTCTAGAAACATAGTTTTGTTAGATTATGGAATATCGTTTAACCGCCAGTAATACTATATTAAGTGCAGGTAAATGTTGCGGTTTGCGTTTTAAATGGACGACCATAAAGAAACATTAGATCACACAGTTACGACCTAAGATATTGTGAGCCGTATTAGGTTGCATACAGGATGCGCTTCGTAGATAAATTCAAATCACATTGTGATTATATCACCACTAGAATACGTACTGTCGATAAATATATCTATAAGGCATAAACATAGTCCGACCTTATCATATTTTACAATTATTAATTTAATATGTTTGGGTCTTGACTACAACGTCATCTGTCGTTAAGGTATGATGTGGCCCAGGATAGTGGACATACTAACCGTAGTGGAGAGATTGGCTTTCAAGGGCAATTGCTGGTAGGCACCTACAGGTATTTGGTGGCAGACTTTCAACTTGAGGGTGGTAACTAGTCAGGTGGCCATTAGAAAATGCCCCACCACCATGCCACAGTTTCCTTTATACAAAACTCGTGCTCATTGCAGGAATTCGATCTCACGTCCATCGACGTACATTCCACTCACGCTACAACTGAGTCATCATTGATTCGTTTACAACGTAAACAGATTCCAGTCCCTCAATAAAATATATTTTAGTTTGTTAAAAATAGTATAAGGAACATATGTCTACCAAAACAGTTACTTGGTAATTTCAGTACACGGTCAGATCGTAGTGATGATTAAAAAGAAAGGAAGTATTCACGTAGATTATAGAGACCGCATCAACAGAACATAATAAAACGTTGAGAAATATCCTTCGTAATTGCATCGATTAAGCCATTGTTTAAATTCCAATGGCTGATTATAATTGCATACGGCGAGTCAGTCGTGTTAATGAAACAGCTATATAAGAACATCTGCTTCTCTGTTTTACGAAAACTAAGTTTTTATAAAGTTTTAATCAATTTATAATCCATATTAATATAATAAATCGGATAAGTTTATTACTTGTTTGTTTGAACGTGCTAATCTCTGGAACTATCAGTCGAATTTGGAAAATTATTTTTGTATAAGATAAACCAATTGTTACAGCTTTAGGATATTTAACATCACGCTACCATAAAATGACAAAGCTGTATTTAAAAAAAAGTAGGCAAAAATGATTAAATAATTTTTACTTCCACGCGAGCGAAGTCGTATTTACAGCTAGTGTGGTATAAAGATCAAGTACAAAGTAAGGTTATTTAAACAATTAGCGGTACGTGGTAGTTCAAAGTGACTTTTATAATTCTACTGACGTATGCCTGTCTGAATACCTTCCATTATTCTTTCAACCACCAGGGGGATCGCAGGTGTGTTGCCGGTCTTTATAGGAGGGACTGGCTTTTAAGTGTAAGCTGCACCATGAGTCAAAAATATGTTAATATATCAATGACCAGCGATCACCAACAAGAGAAGGAAACAAATAAAGAGATATAATGCCGGTCGCAACGTGAGAAAACTAGACTTTATAATTTATCTTTTACTTTTATCTATCTTAGACATGCTGCATATCGAAACCGGCTATTAATATTATTACATTTACTAAGTAATATTATGTAAATATACAAAAAGCTTCGTATATAATGCAGTTTTCAATCTCACTGTGAATTTTTAAGAAACTTTCTTTATGTTAATATTCTAACGTTGTAAATGATATATTTATAAAGAAGAAAATCTATTATCAAAATATTTGGCATACTTTTGTGACATATTATTATTGTTAAATAATCTCAGCTTATAATTACCCTCAACTACCTGAACACAAAATATTTTCTAAACATTGCTCGATAATTATAAAATTTTATCAATCTGCCCTTTGAAAGGGAGAGCTTTCTTAACCAGGAAAAATAAAATGTTCAATATCAGTCAGCGATATACCAAATCTAACATTTTTAGTAAGAAATTATTTAAAATATATCTATTTACTTGGTTATGATAAAATTATTGTATTTGAATGATATTTTACTACGCTTGTTTGCTCAAATAAATAATTTGCATTTTACAAGATACAAAGCGAAGCTTGGTCTTGTAGATTAATGTCCCGATAACTTGTAGTAAAATGAATATTAGATGGAGATGATATTTCTTATAGGAAATATTATAATACTGATTATACATGTGAACTTTTAAAATTCATTGATCAATTAAAACAAAAAAAAATCGAAAACCTCTGTTTTCTTATTTAATTTTACGAAAATTATTAAATGACATCTAATAGTAATTAGTGAGAAATCCCTTTACACTTGTTGTATATTAATACTTGCGGTTTATAATTTTTTTTTGTTTTTTCCATAACAATTCTTATGGCATTTTTACAATATTTCACCTTGTGAGCTTAATTAAGTAGGTATGTTTGGAAGTCAGAAAACGTTACAACGTTTATATACCTATTTGTCTGTTTATTTAAGCACGAATGACGTCAATAAAATATATTTTAATATCAATAACTTCCTAGACGTGGGCTTAAATTAGACTTAGTATTATAGTGTAATCGTCGTTTAAGAAACGAAACCGCCTGTGTCGAAAATTGATGTAGATTTTACTGTTTTCTTTCACAGTGGAGGATTTTGGTCTACGCCCCATTAATTTGTATTTTATTACTTTTTTATATAAAGTATATTATTGTTATTTTAAAATTATTTGTAGTATTATAGATTTGCGGGGTCAGCTGCGGCAAGCTCCTTTTCTGTGATATTAGTAATCGTTTTTACTTTTTTCATGTCCCTATTTTTATGGACATCTGTTACTGATGTTAGTGTTAAATAAAATTGGATATACCCTCTCATGACGCGTTACAATACGCATATAAACATTGCACACATTTTTTCATTGTTATTATATACAACATCTTACAAATTAGGTCATGAAAATTATAACATTCAATATAAAAATGAACAGTTTTTCTACTCCCCTGTAAAATGAGTGATCAATAATTCCCAGATTTATTGGATTAAGATTAGCCATGAATATTCCTTACATGATATAGAGACCTACTAAACAGGGATATAATGCTTAATTGACGAGAATAAGACGGACGAAGTCACTGGGCACCAGCTAGTGTACAATGTGTACAAAATAATCACCTATATAGAATTTATACTGTGATTGTATATATCTATTTTTTATAGCATTATGGCCACAATTTCACCTGATCTTAAGTTACGATGTTCCCAAGATGGTTGACACGCTAAGCCTAATGGTATGTTAATATTATAAAGCGGAAAAGTTTGTTTGTATGATTGCAATAATCTTAGGAACTACCAGTGGGATTTAAAAATTGCTTGATATTGACGTGTCGAAAGTAGAGCACTACCACACCCGCTTCGCTGTTTGAGACGTGCAAAATATTTTAGTATTTGATAGAGCAATTATTAAGGAAGGCTTTAGACGATTTAATATCACGCTACCATCACTAGGAGCAAAGTTGTATTATTAAAAGTTACAAAAATGGGCAAATATTATAAATATTTTAGTCCCACGCGAACGAAGTCGACCACAGATAGTGTATACAATACATATACGCGCATGTACTTAGATATAAAGATCATTCTCCGATACCTACACGGTGCGACCTACCAAAACAAATAAAGGCATAAAATTCTATAAGCGTAATAGTCGGATGCGGTACTTAGATATTATCCTCCCACAAACCATTTTTTTATTATATTGTTTTTAAGATTTCTATTTTGGATTTACATTTTTGAAGTAAAACATCTTCTGGCACGTTAGTGAAAAATGATGAGAGAGTATTTTAAGGATGCGCTCGCGTACTGACATCTCTTCCTAAGAACTGATAACTATGTTCAACCTAATTGTTCAGGTATTCTGAATTTACAATACGTGTTTTATACAAGTACAAATAAAATATTCCTATTTATATATGTAGATATATGTGTGTGTGAGTGAATAACATTTATTTTTGTTTAGTTACACCAAATTTACGATAAGATTTAATAACACGGTTTTTTAGATGTCATCAATATCACTAGTGAGACCGAGTCAAGCTTTGGTTGAGAAGCATCCAGATGATTCTATAATACATAAGAAAATATTTAGAATGGGTTAAGTTGTTTAAGGGAAAAAGAATTCACACATACATACCAGAAATCTAAATCTGTACTAATGTTATAAAGAAGAGTTTATTTGTTTGTTTCAACACGTTGATCTTAGGTACTACCCGTTGGATATCAATTTTATTTTAATATTTGATCGAGCAATAATTGAGGAAGGCTTTCAAAATCACACTATCACCAATAGGAGCAAAGATGTAGTAAAAAAAATAGGTAAAAATTATTAAATAAAATTAGTTCCACGCGAACGAGCTTGCGGACACATGTATATATGAAGCTCAGAAGACAGTCATGCACGCGATATTACTCTGGTATTTGCGATCAAGTATAGCGTCGTCACTTTTTCATGATACCTTAAAAATACTGGCATAAGCAGTAACTAAAAGTATTCAGTACATGACACAATCTGATATGCATTGTTTTCACTTGCGCAAGCTACTGGGTCTCTGCAACGGGTATTAGAATCAAAACTCAAAACTATTGAGACTTCAACCGAACAGTTAACTTTCGTAACAAAAGATTATCCTTCAGCATTTGCGAATTTATATTTACATTCACATATATTGGAGATAATAATGTTTTTTTAATGCGTAAAATAAAATCTTACGAGGTAACAACAGTGTGTTGAAAACCAGTGTCGAAATGATTTATGATTATGATTGGTTAACTTTGACATTCGAAGTTCTTTTCTCGTCAGTTTCAGGATGATTTAAATTATAAACAAGCAACCATCGAGAAGTGAATGCATATGATGAAAATATCGATTCCGCTGAGGCTAAATAAAACTACAATTTGTTCTGTGCTTAGTTTTGGTGATATATATAATGTTTCTTAATGGATAGACTTCACGAATCCAGCTTATTAGAAGAAAAAAATAGTGCAAGGTATTATATTTTTGCACTCATGATATTCAATGACACTCATTGCAATAAAACACAGGGTTATGTTTCTAATGCACAATTCCATATACAATGAGCATGAGCTTTCGGTGAAGGAAACATCGTGATGGAACCATAGCATGGTGGTAGGTATTTTTCTACCGCTCGCCTGGGTAGCTACCAACTTCAAGATGAAAATCTACCGCCAAATAGCTACTACCTAGGAGTATTCTGGTAATTGCACTTGAAAGCCAGTACTTCTACTAAGCTTACCGTATCCACCAGAATGGGTCACATTGTCACTTACCATCAGGTGAGGATGTGGCCATAACGCTGAAACTATAAACTACAACAAAAAAGCGGTAAACTTTGTTTTTTGTTTAAACGCACTAATATTAGGAACTACCAGTCGGTTTTCAAAAAATATTTTTGTTTTTGTTGAAACAATTATTGTGAAAGGTCTTAGGCTATATTCTATCACGCTAACACGAACAGGAGCAAAGTTGTATTGAACAAAGTTACTAAAACAAGCAGAAATTGTTAAATAATATTTAGTTTTACGCGAACGAAGTCGCGTGCACACATAGTTATCGTACATATCATAAATGATGGACTAGTTCCTGATTGGAGATCGTGTGTTATACCATGATTAAAATCATCTACGGCTAGGTCAGGCGACGGTTTTCGAAACATCAGGAAGTTATATCATGATAATTATATAATTTAATTAATTATTAATCACTTCTCTAATTCCCTAAATTTTTTGACGGATTTTATTAATATAATTATACATTGTGACCAGTTTATTTGAGACGTTGGGTTTTTCCATTCATCTAACTTCTAACAAGCGCTTGTAATGATTACATGAAATAAAACAAGGTATTTTTGTATCATAATGAATCAAACGAAGTAATCTTACTTTTTGAGACTTGTGAGTAAAATAGGTTAAAACAGGTTAATGGTTAAATATTTTTTCTCCTATTACCCTTTACTTAAACTAGTTATGCCTGCGACTGCACTTAGAAATAAAAATTGTTTAAAAGTTTGTACCCGCGTTTCTATTTTTTTTTCAATACAACTTTGCTCCTACTGGTGGTAATGTGATGTTAAATAGCCTAGAGCCTTCACCGATGATTTCTCTATGACATACATAAATAATTTTACATTATTAATCAATAATTTTAACATCACGCTAACACCAATAAGAACAAAGCTGTATTGAAAAAAGTAACAAAAACGGGCAAAAACTATAGAACAATTTTTAATTCCATACGAACGAAGTCGCAGGCATTGCTAGTAATTTAATAAAACTTAATTTGGGTAATACATATTCGAAAGTTCTGTTTCCGATGTTAGTTCTGACAACACAGTAACAAGCTTTCTCCAACCGCCTCCAAGTAATGTTAGTACTGAGAAAGAATTGTCCTCATTACGCAAAGAAACATCTACAGATATAAATAACGACCTCGAATAACAAATAAAAATCACCGCTTTCTTTCAAAAAACCTACCCTACACCCTCTAATAAAACCAATTTTTCATGCTTTATAGGTGTAGTCTTATGGTTACAATCTCACTCGATGTTAAGTATTGATGTGGCTTAAGATGGTGGTACTAATGGAGAAACTGCTTCTCCAGTGTACTAGAGCCGACTCATACCTTAAAGGGCAGCAAGGCACCTGGCATTCCTCTGGTGTTGTGGGTGGTCATGGGTGGCGCTGATGACTTACCATCAGGTGACCCGCTTGCTCGTTTGCCCGCTATTCCATAAAGAAAAACTATCAGAACACACCTATAGGTATTAACGGGCAGATTTTCACTACTCACTACGATTTTTCTTATTTAGCAAATGGTATCAAGGGTTAAAATATATTTAATTAAGCGTGTCTGAAATCAAGTTAGCGTAAATTTGTATATTTTAATTCATTGAGGGAATATCTTTCAGAAATTATCTATCAGAAGCATAAAAAAGTCTTAAAAGTTAGGAATATGAGAAAGACTAATTTCAGGATTATTCGGTTCTCCATATAAATGTTTAACCTTATTTCACCTTTTTCACGACAATAAGACAACAGCTATATCCTTCTCCAAAGCCCAATCTATCCGTATATCAAAATTCTTTGAATTTAGTTCAGCCGTTAAGGAGTAAAATCGAAAGAAATAGACAAACATACTTTCGCGTTAATAATATTAGTTTGGGTTTATATCTCTATAAAGTATTTTTTAATTGCATACAATATGTTTAGTTTTGTACAACATCATTCACATTTATTGGACATTGCAAATTTAAATATCAAAGGTTGTGTTTCAGAGATTATGTGCATTATTATTTACAATGTGTGGAATTTCAACATATTTCATGCATACTAATATTATAAATGCGAAAGTGAGTTTATTTGTTACGTTTTCACGGCTAACCCGCTGAATCGATTATAATGAATTTCGGTATAGAGATAGATGGGAACCTAGAGACGGTGATAGGCTACTTTTTCCCGCGAAAATCTTATTGGAAGTAGGGTAAAGAGAGGGATAAACTTTGTATGAAACTTTTTATTGCGTCATCCGATTTGTTTGACAAAATCAAATTGAATGCGAGCGAACCCGCACTTAAAATCTAGTACTTAAATAAACCTTGACCGGAACGCACAAGATTAGCGATATTTTCTAATTAAATCAAAAATATATCTGTTTTATTATTAGCAATGATATTTTGTACGTTTTAAATAGTAACTACATGAAATGTAATGACAAAAACCTTGTGGGAATGCTTAACTAAAATTAATTAATATTCGGAAACGACGAATTAAAAACTATCGAGTTGTTATTTCAATTTAAGAATATACTTTTTTAAGAAGTTTCTTTTACAATGTATACTTTAGTTTTTTCTTTTGAAGTAAACTTGTTATGGGACACCTTTAAATTCTAATCTGCAAACCTTGTCGTCTGACGCTTGTTTGAGTAAAGTCGACTCGATGTGACTAAGGGATTGACAATTATATAATACGTATTTACTTCTCTCGTGTGATCTCAAGCACACACCGTTTTTTATATTAACTCATATCGTCATAACTTGACACACATTGTGTAGCCTTTTATTGTTTTCTTGGCGAAAAAATACAGCATGCAAATGTGACATTCCTTTGTTTTATGGCGAGTGGGTCGCAAGAGAAATTTGTGAGACTCATCAGATGGGAAACACCCTCAAGTACCCAATTAAAAGACCCCACGGTGACTTTTGAACCTTCCATACTACCAGAGACCAGAGACAACTTTTAAATAATGGCTAAAGATGATTCAAAATGGCTAATTTTAATAGTAATTATTCAAACTCTACCGAACTTTAGCGATTTTATACAGACATTTACCGTTTGAAATTCAGTCACAACTCATAATTATTGTTATGCTGTCACTTATAGAACAAAAATGTATTAAACTCTTTGAAATTCATTAACTAAACATTTTAACTTCCATAACCAATCCCGTCGGAAGCTTTTAGTTCAAGCGTACAAGCGGACACATAAACAAAAAACTGATATTCGTAACACTGCATGTTAGAAGTAAAACTTGTTATCTAAACACATACAACTGTATATATGTATCTACGCATAACGGTTACGCGTGTTCTGTACTCTTTCCCAAGTCCAAAAGTATCTAACAAGCTTCAAGAAATGTTCACTTAAAAAAAGGTTTTGACATTTCTTTCGAAAATAAATTAGACTCCAATTATAATTTTTAAAAAAGCCTATGGAACAAAGTTCCTTCTCCCACGGTACAGATGGAACCTAGACAGATCAAAATCTAAGATTTTTCCGTCACGACCCTTTCTTTAGTGTTTTCTATAATACACTATATTTTAATCATTTAGACGGTTATCCCTAGTGCGTACACTATTGGCTGTGTCCAGTTATATAAGCGTGCTTATTGGTTTAACACAGTAAGTTCTCTACGACTGTTATAGTTATAGTTATAGTTTGTACACGTCATAAGCCTCAGCTGTTGCGCAGCGTATTGTAATGAATTATATGAATTGAATGATATACAATAAAATATGTAGCTTCACAACGAGAAAAAAAAAATCCTTAATTAATCTCTGCGTTTAATTTATTTACTCTCAGACGCTTGTAAATAATTTATTTGTATATGCTAATGAATTATATAATACGTTTATCAATAACAAGATTTTGCGCCCGGTATCACTCGCGTTAATATAGATTTTGTCAAACAAATCGGATAACATAAGAGAAGTTGCATGCAAAGTTTATCCCTCTCTGTATCTCACTACCAATAAGGTATTCGCGCGAAAAAGTAGCCTATAACCGTTATACCAAAATTCACCAAAATTTATTCAGCGGATTAGGCGTGAAAATGTAACAAAGAAACTCACTTCCGCAATTATTATTTTAGCATGGATAGTATACATAATATCATACTACGTAAGGAAATTGTTCCAACCGGCTGATCCACGAGACTCACGCATTTTTTATTCTATATATTTAGTTGCGTTACAGTATTATTATATATCATAGATACTATTTATTATTGATACATGCCGACGATATTGCACTCTCAATCAATGATCAAATGCGTGACGTGAATGCGTAACTTGCGACCTCTACAGTATACACGTAACTGTGTCAAAGAACGGGCCGCGTTTAGCGCTTGCCTTTATGCGCTATAATACTCGGTGCATTTATTATGGCACTATGATAGTAATAATACCTCGATTGTATTCGGCCACAGCGACTGAAATCTGACTATAGAGGGCTTCGTTGATGCGCCCTCGGTTTTTTTTTTCGTTCTGCCAATTTGGATGTTTTGGTTGCCTTAAGAGATGTAGTGTTTTTATTTTTTCAGAATTTCCTAAACTTAATTGTAAATTTTGTAATAAGTGACCACTGGCGGTCCTAAATAAATAAATATTCTCAATTGAAATCATACACTATTGTAGCGCTTTGGGGAATATTTTTATAAAAAGTATGAATTTACGGATCTCAGTTTTGACCCCTTTTCTCCGTACAAAATAAAACACGCTTATATGCTCCTTAAAGGTAAAATCTATGTTCCATCAAATAAGTATAGTTACTTAGTCTAGGCATAATAACGAATCAAATGGGGAAACGGAATTCTTTCGCATTCATAATATTAAGTAGAGAGGGGCATACTATGACTTATCGGCTGCTATTCACCCAACACTACCCACTAAACGCACAACCCTGATACTTCGAACTCCCGTGTTGCCAGAGACCAAGAACAGTGTCCACACTCCTTACATGGTAATAGACTCGTCATAATAGTTTATTATTTCTTTCTTTTTCAATGGCACATTTTGGGACTAATCAGCACATATCCCGCTAGCGACAGCACTGAGGCCAGCATAAAAATAACGACCTGAAATAAAGGGACGAGAAAATGAAGGGCCTTGGTTGTTGCAGTTTTTTTTTAATTGCGCTTTTCCCACTCTCGACCACACGGGTTTTACTTTACCAAGCTAATATTTAAAGAATATAGCCACATCTTATATTTGCTTTACCATAACGCCATACGTAAAAAACATAGACTGTTTTTTTTATATAACTAAAACACTCTTTAATCACGTGTGTAGTGTAAATGATGATGAGGAAATTGTATTAGTAAAACTACCATCAGTCTGTAAAGGATAATTATAAATTGGCGTTAAAAGATCAGCATCGATTTCTAAAGAGTTCGATAGCAGCTTTCCGTCTTCATTATATTTCGAATACACGAAAGCCGTCGTATGCATACGCTATCCCTGACTAGTTCAGAAATTTTCCAGTTTACATTAATAAAGTTCCTATAGACGGGTGGTAACTCAAAGAACAAATAGTTTTGATCCGAATACAAAACTATAAAATATAAAATTAAATATGCGACATATGACTTGCATTGATTGGGCTTTCATACATCTTAATAATGCTGCTGCGATCTTTTTTAATGTAAATGTAAAATTATTTATAAAGAAACATAATAATAAGAAAACAATGACTTTTACCTTTTATACTATTTTTTTTAAATAAGCATTAGAAAAAATAAGGCAAGGCTAACATGAAATATGTCTCGGTCACGATCCATATCTTCCTACTTCACCTTCAACTGTCGTGTCGCATGACTCGATACTCGTAAACCTCATACATATAAGAACATAGGAAATGTTTAGCATCCAATGCTGTCGGTGTCTAATGTAATATGTCGAGCCCTATTTAAGCGTTAAAATGAATAATAATTTTCCATTCAGCGACTCTCCGATACATTTCATTTACCATGACTTAGTTAAAGAAATATTTTTTCAAACCCACGAACCACCTGTCTCAATTTCTGACTGGACACTCAATGTCGGATGTTTCACATAATCTATGTTTGTTGCAGTTGAGTTTAGCATAATGTTGGTTTTTACATTGCGAAATATAATTATTATGTTTTACTACCCCACATCGCTATGCATTTATACATCTTTGCACTTAACCAAATATGATATTAGTAAAAAAAATTACAAACTTCTGTATCAATCTCTCAATCGCATATTTAAAGACAATGTTATATTTTATTAAAATTATAAAATGTTAATAATAACTACATAAGTGGTGAACGCAAATTCTTTCACTAGACTTTTATGTACATACATATAGAGGAACTAAGAACTTAGTAGCCGTTACTGTAGCGGAAGTTTTATAATTAAATTAAAGCGCTAAAAAGTGTTAGAACAGGATAAATTTAATATTTGAAATAACTTTGATTGTTAATAATATTGTACTATTATTATTAACTACTGTATTCAATATAATTTATTTTTTAATAGTTTATAGGTTTTGCGTTAATGCCACAATCTCACCTGATGTTAAGTTACGATATGTACCAAGTTGATGTACACGCTATACCTATGGAGGTACTGGCTCTAAAATGGAACGGCCAGAACACACCTATTGATATTTAGCGGCAGATTTTCAACTTGGTGGTAGTTAGCCAGGCGGGCATTAGAAAAAGCCGTACTATGGTTTCATCACGATGTTTCCTTCACCAAAAGCTCAAACTCATTACAAGGATTTTAACTTATGTCCTTTGAAGCAGCGATCGTACACGCTATCACTGAGCTATCAGGGCTTTATATTCTACTAATTTTCTTGGATATACTTAAACTTATCTACTTACTACGATGATGTTCAGGTCTTACTCTTAAACTAAGTTAGCGTAGTTCTGGAGGATCACTGATCCACTATTATATACATTTCCGTGGACTCTTTTTAAGATAAAACGCATATGAGATATTTCTTTGTTTACTACATCTTTAATTATTTAAATTGATTTTTTTATTATTAAAGTTTAGCCGCCGTAAATCCTTTTCCCAACTTAGACGTAACCAGATTTGAAAACTATTTTCAAAAAACTTCAGTTGTTTTTAAATAATATCTTTATATTTACGATAACTAGTGTTTATTTATTCGTTAACATTCGATAATATTAATTGTTAATTTTTTTTTCTTACTTTTTATAAAAAATAACTGGTACCAAATCATTTCGTTTGACGTCGACACACTACTCAAAAAAAAGGGAAGAAAGTTTAGTTGTCCAATCAAAGAGAAAAATATAATTTAAACTACGTAAATATTACATACCTGTTATTTTTAGCAATTATAAAGGAAATGTAATAATATATCACAAACAGTGTGAATGTTACATTTTATGTGTGATTTGTTTTACTTTGGATCTGTTTTTCCAGTAATTGCTGTTTACTTAAACAATCACAAAGTTGACTTCTTTTAGTAGTAATATTATTACCAGTTAAATACGTATCCTTATACGGTATAGTAAACAAATTATATGAGTTTTTGTTCCGTAAATAACATCGTTTATTATAATGGTAGGAAAAATACAAAGGAGATAATCTATTCTTTCTGTGATATAAATACGAGATGCCTTAGAAATCGTCTGGAAGATCATGGACTATTCCAAATTTAGCAACGTATTAAATTTTGTATAAAAATATAATACATGTGAAAAACCAGTCTAAAGCGATAAAAAATGTAAAGCGAGTCGTCTGTGGTTCACCGTTGAAAACTCGAAAACAAGCTAATTTTTTTGTGACACTACGTGATTACAACTCATTGGGTTAACATTTTAAACTGTAATTACATACGTCGGATAAAATATTAAAAAAAAAATACACACTTCTCATATTTCGGTTGTATACTTGAAAGGGACTATAAATCATATATTTGTTATTCCTTTATATTATCAGATTTCACCCGCCCACTACGCTACGCATATTTTGCTATTAGCTTTAATTTTCAACATTTGTTGTCATACTACAACAAATTTACATAAAATCTTACACCTATACCTTGGTCATGAATTGTATGGCCTGTTTGTTGGTGAAAACCGCATGAAAATTAATTCAGTACGCACAAAGCTTTTATCACAAATAGATAGACAGACGCTGCAGGGACTTGTAGTTTTACAGTATGTAAAAGAATATGTATAGCAAATTTCAAATCTATCAATCTAAGAGTTTAAGAGATATCGTCTTGAAGAAGATATCGTCGTAAAGACAATAATTGGTTAATCACTTATATGTATATAATATATAAAGATATCGACTATTTCTGTTTAAAGTGATTATAGAAAAAATATTGAAATATGAGACTTTTTTCTAGAGCATTTGACTTTTCATAAGAATATTTATCGGTCTCTTTGGGGTATTAAGTTTTAGATGAATTACAAAATTCATTATTCCTTACAACCATATCAATTTGTGGCAACTGATTATAATTTCAAATTCAAAATCATGCACAATAACCTATCTCTATCTATCTATAAGCGTGCTTGTCGTAAGCCGATCTCAACAAACATCAAATATACACAGATATATTTAAATTTACAAAAATCTTTTGATAATATCTATATTAATATTATAAAATGAAAAAGTTTGTTTCTTTAATCTTACGAACTACAAATTGGAGTTCAATTATTTTTGTATTTGATAGAGCAATAACTGATGAGGGCTTTAGGCTATCTAACATCACCCTATCACCAATATAAGAAAAGCTGTATATTGAAAAATGTTACAAAAACGACAAAAAATATTAAATAATTATTAATTCCACGTGAACGAAGTAGTGGACACAGCTGATGTTTGACAAAATGAAAATGGCAAAGTTCGTAATCTATTTATATTTAAAGAACGGAAAATAACATTATTGCATGACATTTAAAATCTAAATGCTTTCATGTTTGTTTGGTTAAATTATTAAAATAATATTGTGTTTTTTATAAGCTTTATATATAATAAGGTTGTTTAGGTACCTATAACGTATATATAAGTACATTTTGTGAGAAGGTTTTTTGTCATTTCTATATGAGTTTAAAGACAGAACTTCATAGTTAGTGATCGAGTACCAACTACACAAAGGCACAGAACAACGTCAGCCGGATCAACTAGTTTATTATATTTTAAACTAAATCAAACGTTATAGATTTATTTTTTACTGAATCTTTTTTTTGGTATACTATTAAACACTATTATATAAAGCGTTTATTATGTACTGTATCATATGAAAGGTGTATTGAAACTCGAATGGCTACGTAAGTATTGAAATAAACATAGACGCAGACTAGTCCAATCGGTGAGCCCGGTAGTTACTTTGTTGCTATATTCATTTTCGCAAGATATTTTACTTTTTTTATATAGTTAAAACAGCGTTAATGCCATAATCTCACCTGATCTTAAGTGACGGTACGGTCCAAGTTGATAGACACGCTAAACCTTTGAAAGAACTGGCTCTCAAGTGCAACTGTCGGAACACACCTTTTGGTATTTGGAGGCAGATTTTCAACTTGAGGGTGGTAGCAAGCCTAGCAGCTATCAGAAAAATCCTTACCATCTTGCTTTGGTTTCATCACGATATTTCCTTCAACGAAAGCTCAAGCTCATTGTAGGTAGTTGGATTCGAACTCACGTCCCTTGACGCAAATACGTGACATGAAGATAATTGTGTAGAAAAAAGTTACTATTAAATAGAAGAAAGAACAATAATAAAGTGGGTAAACGGGGTACTTAAATGCTATTTGACAAACTTTTCTATAACTTTTTAATGAAGGGAAAGTAAGGTTGCATTAGAAACGATCACACTTTAAACGCGTGACTCTAACGTATGTGCCACAACAAATAGAGGTTAATGTAAATAAATGATATCAAAAGACACCAGTCCCACTTTCTAACCTCGTTTCCCTAAATACTTCTAGCGAAGACATTATTTAGTTTACATTAAAGAAACAAGCGTAATATAATTATGATAATAAGATATAAAAAATAATGCTCGTTAATATAATAATCACCTAAGAAGTTTTTAATACAAATCTAATTGTAGCAATAAGAAACGGGAATTTCTCAGTAGTAGTCATGGTTCTCGTAAACCGAACATTGAACTCTGTCGTATTCGTTAATTATAAGAAAAAATATGTGTTATATTAAATGCAGTTTCTTTAATTATAATCAAAATTTCTTGAACTTAACTCTTAGTTGTTTTTTTAAATCATTTCCTAGTCCTAATTTCAGTGAAGTGATGGTGCCCGCTTAGGTATGTGCATATCTATATTAATATTATAAAGCGGAAAAGTGTGTTTGTCTGAATGCGCTTATCTTAGTAAGTAACGGTAGGATTTCAAAAATTTATTTTCGATTTTGATAGAACAATGATTAACGAAGACTTTAAGCTATTTAATACCATACTACCACGCTATTACTCATATTGAAAAGTAAATCTGTATTGAAAAAAGGTACAAAATATTAATATTGTTTCGAAGTCACTGGCACAGCTAGTACAATCATATAATAATAAAATAAAATCATTTTTTTATGCGAAATGTTTATATAACGGAATAAAATAGAATATAAACGATTGGATACGAAAAACACGTTTTTCGTTATGATTTCTTAGGCTTACGCGAATATTATTCATCGAAATAAAACTAATTTAAATGGATTTTATGTCGGTTATTTATTAACTTTGATCCCGATGTTTCGAAAGCTTTTCAGTCTTCTTTTCCGCCCCGTGACCACGAAGGCTGAAAAGCTTTCGAAACGTCGGGATCAAAATTAATAAATAACCGCGATAAAACCCGTTCAAATTAGTTTTATTTCGACGTTTTAGTCATTTATGAAAACATTGTAAATTAAAATATATATATACTGCTTTTTAGGATAATGTGAATGAAATTTTGATATATTCTGTTCACCAGTTAATTAAATTTAAGCTATATTCAAGTACATAGTTGAGCAAGAAGTTAGTTATAAATCTATTTATTTTTTTCTGTAAAAAAAAAACAAACATTCATTTATTCACATTTTCATGTTTTTTTTCTGAACTATAGTCCAACTTTCAAGTACCTAACTCATCGAACAGTTAATTAAAAATCAATTACAAAATTCCATCAGGACGGCATTACAAGAAAGTGTTTTAATCAAATACAATAATGTTAGAATGTTTGCTTTCCTGAGTCAGCGGCTGAAAACTCCTCTTCTGTCGTAACTGTTCTCTCTAACTGTTGGCATGTCTCGGGTTTTTATGGCCATCATAATGTCGTAACTGATAATTTAATTGGTCGGTGCACTCACCGTCCTCTGAATAAGTCTGTCCACAGCGTCGTTTGTATCTTCCTCATAGTATATACAGGAGTTAGTATGTCTGGAGATGTCGATTAGCGCATGCGATACACTATCGTGTATTTGCAGCTGTTTGCATCTCGCTTGGAGAATTACTATCGACGGAGATACCGGCCCCTGAGCCTCATGAATAGTCAGGACTCGCGAGTCGTCCCCCGCCCCAAATCCCCTAGATATCAGTGATGTTTTCTCTTCCTGTGTATATAATAGGAAAATAGTATCCCCTGGTATTCAGATACCTTACTTTAGCTCTAGAAAAGTATATACCCGAGTATACGTGGTTTAAAGCGTATGCTACATCCATGCGATTTCTGTGGGTGCACAGGACGTTTTGTGTTATTCCCGCTATTGGTGTTTGGGCGGTAGTGGGTCATTTTGAACAGGTTTTTTTCCCTATCGATATAGGGTAGCTGATTTTTGTCGCTGATGAGAGTAAGGTCGGCTGCTCCAAACAGCTTAGCGGCTGTAAGTATGGCTCCAAAGTGTTTTATAAGTGCTTCATCGACCACGAGGTATGGTGCCCTGTCGTAATTTGTGTCGCCATTTACTAATATCGAAGCCATGGTGCGCACTCTTCGTCTCGCTTTGCCGCCGTGGTGTTGCTCCAGTTTTCATTAATGGTCCTTCGCCGCTTCGGTAGTAGTCGTGGTTGCAGCGTCACTTTCGACATCGAAGTTGTTAATGTCATGTGGTTTTCCAACATCCTGGGACCCCGTTAACCCATTGGATAGTGGGTACTGGTGCCACATTTTCCGCCAATGAGTCGAAGATTCTAGTAACGTTGACTAGGATCATGTTCTCCATCATGATTTTTCTACACCTTGCCACTACCACAATGAGGTCATTGGAGGAGCGTGTGGAATTTATATCTACTAGTTTAAGCTGTACTGTGTTCATTGAAAACGTTATAAAAATAAAGTAGTTATTACTCGGACATCTTTCGGATAGAATAACAAAGTTTAATTTACACAATAATCCTACAGTCTGAAAAGTTGCTATGATAGCGCAGTTTAGCAAAGTACCTTGAAACCTTCACTCTCTGTATTAGTTAGCTATAATCAAAGATATAGCTATAATAAGTGTGTATAACGTGAAGATATATTATTAATTATCATGACTGTGGTTTTCGAAGCGCATTCTGTGGCTTATCTATTAATAAACTCGTGCACAGATGTTATGCAATTTGAGTTATAATTGTTAATAAGTTATAACCGTATCACTGTATTTATATTTATTTACTACAGTCTTCTTCTGCCTAGCATTTTCCCAGCCAGGGTTCGACCGGTTAGCCGCTTTCCGACTTCATTTCCTCCACTTTGTTCATCTCTGGCATCCTTTTGTGTGAGGTCGTTCTCCTTAATGGCCGCCTTCACAACGTTCAGCGAGGGTTTTCTGGGCCTACAGCGACATCTCTTGACCAGTAGCATAACTATACTCTCAGAAGCCCGTGGCAAATTGATTGTATGGGGTCCCAGTAAAAACGTTGTAATTAAATTTTAATAAAGCACTAAGTTACCCAACAGTATTATTAATACTAAGTGCAATTTTGTTTAATATATAATACATTTATTTTTTAAATATAGGTATACAAACTATAATAACATAATAACTATAATAATAATAAAATATTAAGACCATAGTTATTAATAACATTCTTTTCTTTAAGATTTTGATTTAAGAAAAGAATGTTAAAGAATGTGAAGAAAGATCAACAAAATTGAAAGACCGTGCCATAGAATTTCCAACAGACAGAATAGCCAAATAGATGCATTATAAAATTGATGCTTTCTATATTGTTCTTAGTTGTGTCAAAGTTTCAGTGATATTAAGTACTTAAATGTATAATTTTGAATAATGTGCTGTTTAAAATCCTATTCTTGCACATCTTGCTCATCAGGATTGTACTCTATTTAACATCAGGCACAGTGCAGTCACTATGCTGCACAACGTAAAAAAACCTCTTAACTCCAATACCGTATGCAGTGGTAGATTTGAAAAAGTGGTGCCGAAAAATGACGCCTGCTAAGGTTTGCCGCCGCAAGTTATACCTACATACAAATCTGACACTGACCGTATGAACGATCATAATAATAATTGATACGTATATAATGTATATGCATTTTTTCGAGTCATTTTAGTATTAGAAAGAGCAGAATGTTTGCTTAGCCAGTTTATCTGATGGCAAACACTATGTAATCCAAAAACAATAGAGACTATTGAAGAGTCAATGCAGTCTTTTGACGTTCATTGTTCTGCTGACCTACAAGATCATATTGCAGATTGTATTTTACGGACATCTTTACATGCCGCAAACGCATTACCCGGGCTCAGGCCAGGGCGAGAGCGGCATGTGGCAAGACTTGTCGGATGATAAACACCTACGCACTAAATCACACCACGGCGACACAGCAAACCCCCGTGTTGCCAGACACGAGGCACAGCTTTCGCAGCTCTTCTAGACCACTCCTTCACCCTAACTACATCGCAACCAACGTAGCAATCGAGGTTTTCACAAAAATACATTTGGTCATGACTTGCGTTGATTTCTTACGTGCCTTTGCCAAATGAAAGATGGATTCTTGGCCTCAGGGCCTATATTGTATTATAATATACTATACCAAGTATCGTATTAGTACTATATACTTGGTATAATATACTATAATACAATATAGTATGACACAATCATTTTACCTAAAATATTTTGTTTTAAATATTTCATACCTGTAATAAAAACCAAAGATAACCCAAAACTATAAATCTAAACTTGGCTTGTTATCAAGCATATGTTACTAAAATAAATTGATAATAACACTTTCCCATACATTTGGATTACCAGTTTATAATAAGTAATGTAGAAAACAAGATTTATTATTTTTAATAATGTTAGTTGTTAAACAACTTCCTTGTTTTGCAATATGTGATATTTATTAACTGTCTATTTTCGATATTTATTGTTTTTTTTTCTATCATATGACATATAGGCAACCAGCTTCACTCACGGCGTTATATGTGTTTATTGTTGAAATTTCATTTTACGCATATTTTAAGATGATAGTATTTTGGGTAATCCTATGAATGCCGGAATAACATGTACTTCCTGTACATAATATTTCATTAATATCTGTATTACCTGTGTACATACATATATAAATAAATATACCCGGGAGATATAAAAAAAGATTAATTTTTGAAAAAGTTCTGTACATCTTTCTTGCTAACCGGTTTTAGAGTACCTGTATAAGATTTCAATATTTATTTTCAACAAATAAAATATTCGTAAACTTATTAGGTTACGACAGGCAGGCTTGTTTTTATTTCTTATCGGATCATATAATTATTATTTCCTCAAACTCGTTTAAAGAGGTGTTCGATCAATAAATACTCCTGCTTATTGGTTACGTATGAAGTATATTTACATATGAATTATTTTAGTTACACCTACTGTTGTAATTATTATGTTAATTAATTAACGTTTGTATTCGTTCCAAGGTGTACGGAAACCTGTTATTATTTAACAATACGTAACAGAGCATTTGGCGTTGTGTGAGGTCACTATGCTTATTTTATAATTAATAAATATATAAATCCATTGTGAAATTATATTTGATTATTATATGTGTTTCTTTTAATATTAACCTTAACTTTTAATTCACATTATAAAATTTCGGCGCCGCGTCAATTTATCAGAGTTCAAATCTCTGCAATGAGCTTTCGGTGAAGGAAAATATCATCACGAAACCGTAGCATGGTTTTTCAAATGCCCGCCTGACTAGCTACCGGTTACACATTGAAAATCTACCGCCAAATACCTAGTGATGTGTCCCGGCAGTTGCACTTGAGAACCAATCCTTTCACTAGACTTAGCGTGGCCACCATCTTGGGCCACATCATCACTTAACATTAGGTGAGATTGTGGCCATAACGCTAACTAAACCTATAAACTATAAAATAAAGGATAACAAAGTTTAATGTTTTCTACGAACGAATAATTTTGATTGTGAAAAATTTGAATGAATAAAATACTGTTTTACTCGTATTAATCTCATAAAAAACGCACGCTGGGCTCCATCGTCGTAGCTTTATAGTAAGTCTAGCTGCGCCTGCGACTTCGTTCGCGTGAAATTAAAATATTTAATCATTTTTGAGCTTAATATGCCCGTTACTGCAATATGGAGTCTTTGAAACATAACACTAAAAGCAAATTGAACGTCTGACAATGAGGTAGATCTCTTAGAGGTAGTCGTTGCTTCTGAATCGTTCAATGCTTACCATCAGGTATGACTATTAATAAATGTAGATGGGTGATGAAGTGATCCTGTATTATGCCAATGGATTATTAATATTATTAAAGTTATTGAGTATCGGTAATATGGTAAAAATTATTTTGTTTACAAACACGGATATTATTGTAATTTAAAACTGCGTCATTATTCGAGCCGAGTTTCTGTGACGATGCGGTCTGAATATAAAATGTCAAATATAAATTTAATTCCGAGTTGTTTGATTGTGCCAAAATGGCTTGTATTAATGGCGTCATATTGAAGTGTTCAAGATACTTTAGTTTACTAGTAGTTCATGTAAATCTATATCACATTCATGGATATTGATATGAATTGAAAAATAACGATAAAGGGCCATTTGAGTACTACGCAAAAAAAAATTTTAGTAACTCTAAACCTGTCCTTCCCCTTATCAACAAAAGTAAGCAATGCTTTATCCACTCACCCCCCCCCCCCCCCCCCTCCAAGCTTACGTAATAATTGTTGTACATATTTTCTAATTTACCATAGAACTCTACTTGAGAACGAGTAAGCATTATAAAATATTTAGGGGAATCCCTGAACATAATTTTTGCTATCAATCATAGATAAGTATGATTAGCATATCCTTATATAAGCTTTTCTGAAAAATAAGGAAAAGGTAAATAAAAAAACAAGGGAGAATGAATTATAATGCCGGGTATTGCAATATTTTAATAGTACACATTGCAGGATCGGTTCAATGTTTACTATTATTAGTTTTATTGTTGTGGATTACAAAGTTTGTTCTTTTTTTCTCTTTATCACAGATGCTTCTTTTATGTACTTTTTGTTTTTTTTTCTGTATTATATATAATTAATTGCTACAGTAAATGCGTGTTATGAGTGTATAAACATGTATGTATATATTTGCGTGTATATTAAATGTAAGTTGCATCCGCGTCTAGAAGGTTTCAATTTCATGTTGATCGTTTTTATACATGTTATTACGAACATTTATTAAATTAAATCCAGTTTCGCAAACCATAAAAAAGCCATGCACGTTTGTTTAAAAGCTTAAAAAATAAAAACAAAATATTTCGGTTTGCGTTTCTTTTAAAAGCTTTACAAATACAAACAGAATTTACCTTTAGGAAAAGTGTATGGTTTTATAATTTGTTAAAATATATACAATTTGGGTTAAGAACCCTCGTGGGCGAACGCATATGCATATATGACAAATATAAAAAGCAACATTAATGTATTATATATAAAAAATGTTATACGATTTTATAATTGTTGCACTTGATAAAATATGAAAAGTATTTCTACGATCAGAAGCAAAGCCCTGTATCATTGACAGTATAGACTAACATTGATACGACCTCCCAAATACGGAGGTAGATTTTTTTCAAATATTTTATAGATTTAGCGTTATGGCACAATCTCACCTGATGTTAAGTAGCAATGTGGCTCAAGATGGTGAGCACGCTAAGCCTAATGAAAGAACTGGCTCTAAAGTGCAAATGCCGGAACAGACCTATAGTAATTTGGTGGCAGATTTTTAACTTGTGGGTGGTAGCTAGCTAGGTGGGTATTAAAAAAGCCCTACCAACATGCATTATCATCCTACCATTACACCTGGTGTATAGACGTATCGATCAAATTGGACGTATTTGTTGTAGTCTTCCATCCCGTAACGTTGATATTGAAAGTAATTTTGTTGTTTCAGAAAAGTACATGAGCAACTATCTTTATTATGATTTTAAGTATTGGTATTTTGCGAAGTATATTCACTATATAATATACGCATGAACCTTTTTAAAAACACATAATTTAAATAAAATGGATTTGGCGAAAAAAAACCCCCCACAAAACATTATAAATTTATTTTATTATCAAGCGATGAGGCTCAGTTGGTAGTGTATACGTACGCCACGCCAATAGACGTGAGTTCGAATTTACCTACAGTGAAACTGAGCTATCGGTAAAGGAAAACACACTGATGAAACCAATTTTATATTTAGTTGATGTTTTATTTTCCAAGCTTATTTAGACTATTTTTAAAACATCGTACAAAATTCGGTAACCAACATTAACAAATATAAAAAGCAATGTAATTCTAGATTAATTTATCTTAAAATGTTTATCAACTCTGTTTCAACATAACTGTTTACTATGAGAACTAAATTTACATATGATATTATGTTGTGTTATTTCTGGTCAGTTATGCATATTTTAATGCACAGGTATAAACCGTATAAGATTGTATTTAAAAACCAAATACCCCGTTATGTATTATAAAAATCTAGCTATGACCGCGACTTCACTCGCGTGAAATTAAAAATA
Source organism: Actias luna (assembly GCA_039707435.1). NCBI lineage: Eukaryota > Metazoa > Arthropoda > Insecta > Lepidoptera > Saturniidae > Actias > Actias luna. The sequence continues at coordinate 4,193,904 of JAZHAC010000006.1, read as the reverse complement.
GGAAAATCCAAAAGTGTACGCCTCGTAATCAGTTTTTTATATATTTAATAACAATCAAACCACATCGAATCAGACCGTGAAAAGTAATAGGGTTCTATTCCTAATTATACAGAAGCGTAAGAGAAAAAAAAAGACTCGATTAGTAAAGTATTTCGGTCGTTATCGTGATAACATACAGGATCCGACGCCGTTGATATAGTGTTATCAATAAACAAAAAATTAAAAACATTTTCATTCTCCTTAAAAATAACGTCTTCAAATTATCATTAATGATTATGGTCTAATTTCAACCATTGAATGAATATAATAAGGAAACAAAAGAAATTAAAGAAACAATTGTTTGCCAACAGGGTTACTGCCAGAAGCGTTGCGAACAAAGTGCGTGCGCTGCACCGAGAGGCAGAAGAGAACGGCTGTGAAGATAATTAAAAGGCTGAAGTATGAATACTCGGAGGAGTGGGCGAAACTGTCAGCCCGGTGGGACCCGACAGGCGACTTCACCCGCTACTTCGAAGAGTTTCTCGCTAAAGAGCATTTTAACACAATTCCAGGCTCAGGTATGAATTTTGTTTACATAAGTTATGACTACAATCTCACCTGATGTTAAATAAGGATGTGACCCAAGATGGTGGACATACTAAGCCGTAATACTAATGAAGCGACTGGCTCTAAAGTGCAATTTTACGGAATATTTGCAGCAGATTTTTAACGTGACGGGAGTTAGCCAGCTGGGCTTTAGAAAAAGTGCTATGGTTTCCTCACGATGTTTTCCCCTACTGAAAGCTCAGGGTCGCTGCAGGTCAATTCGAACTCAATTCCATTGATGCGTCTCCGTACACACTATTAACTGAGCTATCATCGCTTCAAACTAACCAAAACAAAGGTTTGGTTAAATTTATGTTCCGAAATGCAAACATTTAAAATTCACGTTTAATTAATTACTATAAAAAAGTTCTATTGTATACATGTAAATTGTATGAGAAATTTAAATCAAACGCATTGTTGTGTTATGAAGCTCTTTTAGTGCTTAATGTAATATTATCTAGAACTTCCGTATTATTACTTTTTGTTTACTGGGAGTAATAAGATTTTTTTTAAAGTTAAGATTTAGCGTTATGGCCATACTCTCAGCTGATCTTAAGTGGCGATACGGCCCAAGTTGATAGACACGCTAAACTTGTGAAAGGACAGGCTCTGAAGGGCTTCTGCCGGAACACACCTATTGATATTTGACGGCAAATTTTCAACCTGATTATGGTAGCTAGCCAGGCGGGCGTTAGAAAAAGGTCTACTACCATGGTATGGTTTCTTCACGATGTTTTTCTTCACCTAGGGCTCAAGATGATTATAGGTGCATTCGAACTCACGTCCCTGGACCCGGAGTCCGTACCCAATACCAATGAGCTATCATTGCTTCAATTAGTTTTTTTTTTACTTATTTATCGAAACGATAATACTCTAACTATAAACTAAATAGTATAGCCGATGCGAAATATTTTTGAAATTGATAAATTGTGTGTAATTTTTTATCAATATAGAGGTCATTTTTTTCAATATTTCTTACATATTTTGATCAAATTTAACACGGTGATAACTTATATTGAGCATCATCGTAAAAGGCACATTTATCCCATAAAACGAAAGGGTTTTACCGGAATTGAAGATAAAGACAAAACTCCAACACTGTATCCATATTCTTTCATGTATAGGGTTTTTATGGGATTTATGAAAACGATAAGCTATACAGTGGTCAAGTTATTGATTACTGATAAATGCAGGAAAACGTCTTCCACGTCAGCTAGTACAGTAATAATATAGAAAATATTTACGTAAATATACGCACAGCGCACTGTTAGCAATGAATTCAGTATTAAATCATGTGTTACGAATTTTAAACATTAACTCTAACAATATTTTTCAAGCGTATACACTTTGTGCTATAAGTGTAGCTGAGTTACCCAAGCCAACCTCACCTGCTGCGATGCACCCTGCCGAGTAACCGACGAGGCTCTGAGGATTGTTAGTCCCAGATTTTGTATTAGTCATAACGATTAACCATATAAACCTTGATCCCTTTTATTTTATTTTATTAACTGGTATTTAAAATCCCAGTTTTTCTAGTGTTTGCATATCAGCTATGTGCATCATGCACAATAACCAAACTATATTTTTCAATATATCAACTACATTACGTGATATAGGATCTAATATATAAATTTTGATATAAAAATATATTAATCTCTACATGACAGACTCATATTCCACCAACGAATCTTTATCATTGTCCCTTCCTATCGAGTGACATACATTTGCAGAGTGAGAAGAGACAAGTATTCAATATTTATAACGATTCAGTGTCACTTTAAGGTATGTTGAACGCGTTTAGGTTTGATACAATATATTTGACCAAAAGACGTGAACAATAATTTTTTGTGCTTCCAAATCATTCGATTAATGTTAGGTCAGAAATTTTGTTTAGGATTCTTTATTTTCATTATTTATACTTATTTCTTCCATGCAATACATAATGACGCTTTCAACATTTTGATTTAAATACCAACGTCTTTCATATAATGTCAACATAACAATTAAAATTAATGTGTCCCACTATTATTCCGGATTCTCTTCAATATTCTATTTATTTTGTATTTTTCAAAAATGTTATGGCAGTATTCTGTCAATGATTTATTTGTTTTCTCGTTTGCTATTATTCTAAATAATTCCTATATATATCTAGTTCTGTATCTGGCCCGTTCAGTATTGTATATTATACTAGAAGTGTCCATGGCACTGTTCATGGAGCTAAAATTTCATTTACCATCTTTGCCCGTTCAACAGCCTAAATAGCCCATTGTATAGTATAGTCAATAGCCTTTCTCACTAACTTTTAAACTAGAAACACGATTTCAACATCCATTGGGTAGATCATAAGGTCACACGTTCAAACAAACAAACAAATAAACTAACTTTTCCGCTTTACAATATTATTCTGTATAGTTCCTGTTATTCTAGTTTTGTATCTATCTTCTGATCTGTATTATATTTTATATTGTTGTAAAACGAGCATTCTAACAGGATACGTAAAACTGTTTGTAGAGATTTGTTATCGCATGTAAATTCCGGACGATCGTTTTTCGTATATAGCAGGGGTTCCCAGAGTGTGCAACGCGGCGCCCCGATGCGCCGTAGAGAGTGAGGAAGGGCGCCGTGAAGCTATTCTCTTTACCATTCTTCAAAACGTCAACTTAAGTGTTCGCGGGTACAAAATAAAAAAAATTATTTACCTACGTGCTCGGAAACTGTTAATTGTATCTTCATTTCGCTCACGTTAATATTGATTTTGTCAAATCGGATGACGCAATGAACAGTATCATGCAAAATATATTCCTCTTTTTAACCTACCTACGTTAACTTTTTTGCGAAAAAAAGTAGCCTATCACCGTCTCTAAGTTTCCAGCTATCTTTACATCAAAATTCATTATAATCGATTGAGTGGTTTAGGCTTGAAAGCGTAACAAACAAACTTACTTTCGCATTTACAATATTAGTAAAGATAAATAAACAGTTTGGATTCGTAATCTGGATGTTTTAAATTTTGTACCTATCTATTTCGAGTAGCTAGATAGGTTTAGGGCCCCACAACAAAACAGTAAACACATATGTGCGCCGCGAACTGAAAAAGATTGGGAACCCCTGGTATATAGTATTTATCTTTCATACAGTCTCAGTAGGTATTCATAATTATATATTCAAATTATTGTTAACTATCGGATAGACGACTAGGGTCAATGTTAAACGGTACGTATAGTAATTTTGTAATATTAGAACATGAACGTAATGGCACAGTGCTCGAAGGTAAACATATTATATATAGGTCACGCCAAACTTTATAGCCGATTTAAAGACAGTACTAAATTCACGCTTGCATATGGTAAAATATAGTATGTAATATTTTATCTTATTTCTATATAATTATTATCTTATCAAATTGTTTATTACGTATCATTGGTTAAAATGATCTGCACTAACCCTCTGGTACTTGAGTAACAATTTTTGTTGTACACGGAATAACATGGCTATATTCAGACCGGCTACAAAGTTTGGCAAGAACTATATAAATAAATAAAAATCACTATCTGTATGGTGGTGCCAACACAGTCGTATACAGTTTTATGGCTTGCAAAAAATATATGGTCCAGGAATCAGACTAATATTGTTAGATGCCACTTCATGCAGTCCTCTATCAGTGGGCAAAAAAATTACATTCTGAATGTATAAAATTAACAAATTAAATCTAAAATGAGCGCTAATAAGCGATAATAAAAAAATCTTATCTCGACTTGAATATAAAAAAAAAAACATATATGTCCAATGTCATGCGTGAATAGATCAGCTTATTATGGTTATATGAGAGGTCGTCAGTCTTTGGACGTGCTCTGTATCAACTATCTAATTGGCATTTATTTGCTAATTTGGTATTGGCCATTAGTTGTTGGATGTCTTTGCCATCAAGTCATAAATCATTACTAGATACCTTATAAATGATGTACGCAATGCCAATAACTGTAAACGTAGTCTGTTATAAATACCAATAACAAAAACAATATTATAATAAATTATTATTTAACAAAGAATCCTCATTACAGTTATGTAAAGCTAATGTACGACTTTACATTTGTTATATCTTCAGCTTTCTTAAATTTAAATTGCCGTCAAATAGCAAAACAGTCAAAATATTCATAATACATTGATGGGCCATGCATAATTAGGCATTTATTCTGAAATAAAGTGGTATGTTAAAATAACTAACTACCTAAAGTTGATTTGTACATACCAAAATCAAGTTAATAGAAAGAACTAAACTATGTAATGAACTATTATACTTCTACAAAATCTTACTAAAAATATTATTTATTTATTTATCAACGCAATAAAAATGTAACTGTAATAATCTAATCCGCCTACAATGAGTTTCAGAGTGCGATTTCAACCTCGGTCGTGAACGGACGTGTCTGTGAGCGCTCCTTGATTGTTCTCGAAACCGATCTCTGCGCGTTACTACGCCGGCTATTGTTCTTTGTACCATTGTGAAGTGTTATCGGCAATAATCCCTCTATTATTGTCGATAATCCAGTTCGTGGTACCGATAATTACTCCTTGTTAAATTTAATCTTTTGTTTGTTTACCGTGTAAATACCACATTGTGAAAATCTCATAGTTTATTATGTGAAATCAGTGTATTGTTTTGGTTACTGTGAAACAGTGTTGTGATTGAATTGCCGCCTCTGTAAGTACGCCGGACACCGGCCGTTAACAAAGGTAAAGCTTAATTACCCTTAAATCTTTTTTACAGGCCAGGCCCCGGTTATAAAATTTATTTTTTAATTATATTTTCTTTTTTCTTTCCATTACTGCACGTGCAACACATTTGTACTTCAATGTCAGTTCGCCAAACTCGGGATAGCTCATATAAGTTTTGCTAATCGCGCCCCCCTGCCCCTCAGGCAGGGAGGTTTTATATAGGCTCCCATTTTTAACTTTCCCTGCTCCATACCCGCCACTAAAATGGCCAGCAGCCGTATCGATTTAATAAATAGTAGGCTCCGCGCTTTCATCGGTAAAGAGCACCCGGACCTGCTAAAAGAATTTCTGGCCACACAACTTCCACAAGCACAACACGTGCGCATGCCCGCTGCCGCGATAAATGCGCCGACGCGTGTCAGCCCAGCATCCCCAACACTTTCTCTGCGCTCGCGCTCCCGTTCCCGGTCACCAGTGCTTCGTCCCTCGCAGACGCCTATTGTATCCGCAACTTCAGAATCACGCCCCACATCGCCGTCAACCTCCTCCGCTCCTACATCCACGCCTCGTCCTTTCGACGAGCTAATTTCGTTCGCCCCGTGTCCGGTACCCATAGCCAACTCTTTTTCGCCGCTCTCGAGCTCCGAAAATGAGACTGAAATGCAGGACCTCGAACCTGAGGCCCAAACTAATCCCGAGGCCGGCTTTACGCTTGTATGTAGGGCCAAACCTAAAAACAAAAGGGTGCTATCACCCGAGACAGTAGAAACCGCGTCCGTGAAAGCTAGACGCGACGAAAATTCTCGTGTCCCTCAGACACCTACGACGACCGCAATCCCTAAAATTCCAATCGGTACTACGCAATCGCAATCTAAAATACGCCCACCCCCCCCGATTACGATCAAGGACAAATCCAAATGGACTGTTGTCTCCGGTCAACTAAACCGGCTAAAAATTCATTACACTAACGCCCGGAGTACCCCTTCCGGGATCCAGGTCAAAGTCCCTACAACAGATGATTACAGAAAACTCACAACCTTCCTTAGAGAAGGGAAACATGAATTTTACACGTACACATTAGAAGAAGAGCGCCTTCTGCGCGTTGTCCTAAGACGCGTACCAAAGGAAATACCTGTCGAAGAGGTATTCGCGTCCATCAAAGCGCAAAACTTTCCGATCCGAGAGGTACACCGCATGTACCACACCATTACGAAAAAACAATACGATATGGTCCTAGTAATCCTTGATCGTACTCGGGAAGGTAAGGAAATCTTTTCGTTAAGCTCAGTCTGCGATCTCTCTGGTGTCACAGTAGAAATCCCCCGAAAAAAACATATTCCAACATAATGCCACAATTGCCAGGCATACGGTCACTCAGCACGTAACTGTTACGTCAATGCACGTTGCGTAAAATGCTTAGAAAACCACTCCACTAAGGAGTGTACGCGTACCCGCGACTCTCCGAATCCACCGAGCTGCGTCAACTGCGGTAAGGACGGGCACCCCGCGAACTATCGCGGATGTGAACGTGCCCCACGCACGAGACACGCTCGCGTCCCTCAACGAGCACCGTCATCGCACACCGCGGCAGCACGTCCCGCTCCGCCACCGCTTATGTCAACCCAGGCCTTCCCGAGCCTTTCCGGTCCTGTGCGAGTCACTCCTGCGCACACATCCTCACAAGCCCCTTCTAACGCGTGGGCCGCCAAATCGCAACCAGCAAAAGCTAAACCCGCAAGTTCCACCGCATCCGCATCGTCATCCGCCTTCCAAGGCCTCGATTGGCTCGCAGGCCTTCTCAAGGAACACCTTGTCGACGACCTCATCGCGTTTGACGATATGATTAGTTCAAGTCGCGATTTCGACCGCCTCAAGGCCATTAAGGCCTTCCCTGACATCGCGCGTTCCATGCAACGCCTCATTCGCGCTTCTCCGTAACTAGTTTTTCGCAATGGAGGATAGAATTAGACCCCGTGGCCTTTCTTTATCCTTTTTTAACGCACGTAACTTAAAACCCCAAAGAGACTTAGTCGCTAGCTTCCTTAAGGAGCGGCAAATAGACGTGTTTCTCATACAAGAGACACTTCTTAAACCGAGCGTTCGTAATCCCGCGATTGCAAACTACAAGATAGTAAGAAATGATCGTACCGGCGTAAGAGGCGGCGGCACGCTCATATACTATAGAAAGTCACTATATTGCATGCCAATAGATCCTCCCGAACTCACCAACTTAGAAGTGTCGGTGTGCAGAGTGGGCATGACCGGTCATCCCACTATCCTTATTGTTTCCGCATACCTTTCACCTAACAAAACTCTCCTTCAGTCGGATCTGGAGACGCTTTTCGCGCTCGGTGACTCTGTTATAGTGGCTGGCGATCTAAATAGCGGGCACATTCAATACAACAACCCGCGTACTACCACTAATGGTAGGACACTATACTGGCTAGAAAATGCGCTTACCTTTGATGTAATTGCTCCTTCAGAGCCAACTCATTATCAAGCTAACTGCCGCCCTTCAGTTTTAGACATAGCTATTTTAAAAGGGATCGCGCTTCAGGTGCGGCAAATCGAAGTCGTACATGAACTAGATTCCGACCACCGTCCAGTAATTCTGCAACTAGGCCACCCGAGTGACTACACACCCGCTTCAGTCAAAGTAGCTGACTATTCAAAGCTCAGACACTATCTCTCAAATAATCTCTCCTCTCCTCACTTAGATAGGATCCCCGACGAGATAAAGTCTGTGACCGATGCCGATGTGGCGATTGACTCACTGGTCGGTCACCTCCATAATGCCATCAGGGAAACCTCAAAAGAGGTAAGGTCGGCAAACGACCGCCGTTTCATACTCCCTGATGACATTCGAAGACTGATCACGGAGAAAAACGCCGCGACTCGCGCTCACGATTCTTATCCGACGGAGGAAAATCGCGTACGTCTACGTAACCTACAAAGATCAGTTAAATCCCGTATCTCTGAACTACGCGGTCAAAGATGGCACAGCCTCTTAGAGGAAATCAAACCGTCTCATCTCGCCTTTTGGGACCTCGTTCGTAAACAGAAGAGCAGCTATTCGTCTGCGATGCCCCCATTAGATAGAGGCCCTGGCAATCCACCCGCCTTCGAAAGTATAGACAAGGCAGAGTATCTCGCTGCTACTCTCGAACAGCAGTGTTCTCCCAATCCCTATAAATACCATACCATTGATCCCGAACACGTCGGGAGGGTCGATCGAACAATTCAATCAATAAGAGCGACCCTCCCAATCGAAAACTTAGAGCCGGTTACAACTGACGAAGTCCTCGCTATCATAAAAGCTCTTAAGCCAAGGAAAGCCCCCGGACCCGACGGAATCAGGAACGAAACCCTCAAACTTCTTCCTGATAAACTCATAGCCCTTCTGGTCTGCATCTTCAATGCGGCCATAACTCACTGCCATTTTCCAGCCGCTTGGAAAAAGGCAACGGTAATAGGTATCCTTAAGCCCGGGAAAAGGGCAGCCCATCCAGAAAGCTACCGCCCAATAAGCCTCCTCAATACTATAGGTAAAATATACGAGCGGCTTCTGTTGAACCGACTACAAGCCTTTGTCTCAGACAAATGTCTCTTACCATACGAGCAATTCGGCTTCCGACCGAAGCACTCGTGTACCCACCAAGTGCTCCGCCTCACGGAGCATATTCTCTCCAATTTCACGGAGCTACGCCGTCCCAGGCGCACGCTTGCTGTATTTTTCGACATATCCAAAGCCTTCGATAAGGTCTGGCACGAAGGCCTCATATGTAAACTCAACCTCTTTCAAGTTCCGGACAGACTAGTCCGCATAATTCTTGCTTATTTATCGGACCGCTCCTTCTGCTACAAAGCGGACGGAGCCCTATCCTCGCCTCACCCTATACGCTCAGGAGTCCCGCAAGGCTCCATCCTAGCGCCTTGCCTGTTCAACTTGTTCGTTAGCGATATCCCCGAATTCCCTGACGTCGCAGTAGGCTCCTACGCAGACGACACAGTCATCTTCAGCTCGGCCAGGAATAGGATTCACGTATACCACCGCGTCCAAAGAGCCGTCTCTATGTTTGGGTCCTGGTGCCTCAAATGGCGCATAGGAATAAACCCAGAAAAAAGTGCGGCTATCATGTTCGATCCTCACGCGAGGAGAGATATAAAAAAGAAATTACACCTATTCGACGTCAATATCCCCTGGGCTAATGAAACTAAATATCTTGGTGTAGTTTTAGATAGGCGCCTAACCTTCAACAAACATATAGATTACGTTCAGAAAAAAGCCTCCATGGCTATGGTTCTGCTACGCAATCTCACCTCCTCTAAGAGCAAAATGGCACTCAGACATAAGCTCACAATATACAAAGTATGCATCCGTCCCATACTTACTTACAGTTGCCCCGTATTTGCTCACGCTTCACGCACCACCCTTCGCAAACTACAAGTATTGCAAAACAGATTCATGCGCATAGCCGTTCAAGCCCCGTTTTACGTCCGTAATGTAGATCTCCATAGAGACATGGACCTTCCGTCCATGTATGCATATATTAAAGACATTACAAATAATTTTTTTGCAAATGCCGAACTTCATCCTAACCCCAAAATAGTACACGCAGTTAGCTACACTTCCAATCCGCATGCCAAAGGCTTTGCTCGCCGGCCACGTAACTGCTTCTCCGATGCCGTCGATAAAATAACGAGATTAAACGCGCTTCTCCCTGCCGTCTCCACCAATCGCACGTGTCCGCGTACACGTCCGCGTAACCGCCGTCCTCGCCGCCGAGGCCGAGCGGATAATTTCGCTCCCGCACACCCGCCGCGGCCTCCTTCCGCAGACGCCTGAGCCTAGGTTCGATCCTCCGGACAGGAGCCCTCGAGTGACTCTGCTCGCGCGATACAGTGACACTCTACATCACTGCGATTACATCATCACACCGCATACCATTCGTGCACACTCACACGTTAAGTACACGGTTCTGTAAGGGACTACCCTCGCGGCCCTTGAGCTGCTTACCTGATAAGGTCGAAGTTAGTATCACTAATTTAGTAATAAAGAACCTGTTGGTTAGTCAGGATCATGAATCTTTTTCATTTACCGGCAGCAGCCCTAGCCGAGGTTCGGCCGTCCTGGCACCCTTGTGCCTGCTGCCTCGGGGCTGAGTGCCCTCAGCACTCGCCTCCAAAAGTCCGGTGAAGCTGTCAAAGCCCTTGGGGCTAACAGCGTAAGTCAGGTCGAAAAAAAAAAAAAAAAAAAAAAAAAAAAAAAATACAATGAGTTTCAGCTTTTGGTGAAGGAAAACATCGTGGGGAACCATAGCAGGTTCTGGATAGTCTGGTAGGTTTTGGTGGTAGGTCTTTTTCTAATGCCCACCTAGCTAGCTACCACCCTCAAGTTGAAAATTTGCCGCTAAATACCTATAGGTGCGTTCTGACAGTGCACTTGAGAGCTAGTTGCTCCACAGGCTTAGCGTGTCTACTAACTTGGGCCGTATCGGTCAGATCTTAAGATCAGGTGAAATTATGACCATAACGCTAACCCTAAAATATAAAAAAAAGAATAAGTTATTGTATTTATAGCATTTTTTTTATAAACCACGTTCATATATTTAAATTTGTTTACGTATTATTTTCATTCTAATCTACATGTAGCTTGTGGTTTTTTTTATTTATTCTCTTACAACCGAATGTATTTATACGAAAAATAATTTATCCAAGATGCATTATATAAAACTAAAAATAAGTACGTGTCTCAACTTCCTTATGTACATCCTTTTATTTATTTTTCAAACTAACGTATGCTGTTAGCCCCAAGGGCCTTGACAGCTTTACCAAACTTTTTGGGGTGAGTGCCGAGGGCTATGCACTATGTTTGGGTTTTAACTTTCGATTTGTTAATGAAAACGATTTGGAGTTTGACAATTCAATTATATTTTTTTTAACCAACAGCACCTACAATCAACACAGTTCTAGCGTCATCGCCACAATCTCAACCACCTCCGGAATCGCAACCAGAGCTGACGCCATCAGTACCACCAACGAATATGCCGATACCAACTATGCCACTGTCCACTCCACCGAGGCCTATTGTACTTAATAGGTGAGAAATTATTTCTAATTTTACTAACTTCTTACACACGAATATTGTCTTTTTTGTAGCTAGTACGATATTTTTGTTTTACTTTATTGGTTTACCGTTTGCCGAAGAACTGAACCGAATGTTGAGAAACAATGTAGCCGAAGATAGTGGCCAATCTAAGCCTAGTAGAGAAATTGGGTCTCAAATCCTACCGCCCGAACACACCTATAGATGTTTAGTGACAGATAGGCATTAGTAAATGCCCTACCATCATGCCCTGGTTCCTTCACGGTGTTGTAGGGATTCGAACTAATGTTCAGCGACGAGGTGTTTGTAAATTCTATCACCAAGTCATCACTGTTTAACAATAATAATAGATGATAGGACAATAGTCATAGTACGTAATTATATCACAGTGGTAGGGTATTTTGTAATGAGAGCCTGACTAGCTATCACACTAAAATTGATCGTTTTGATTGATCTATCTCCAAACACCAATAAGGTGTGTTCCGACATTTGTACTTAACGCCAGTTTCCATTGACATTTAACATGTTAGCCTCTTCTACTACATCACCTGTAAACATTAAATGAGATTGTGGCTAAATGTTGTCTTAACCAATGTTACCTATAAATGCGAAAGACACTCTGTTCCTACATTACGTTTTAACGACTAAATCCCTGAACCAATTTAAATATGACGGAGATCTACATTGAACTTTGGAAAAGGACGTATTGTTGCGAAAAATTGGAAGATGTGAAATAGGGGATGAAAGTTTATACAGAGAACCCATAATTTTTCAAATTAGCGACATGTAAATTAATATGCATGCTTTTTGTAAGCGCTTATTGAAAAGTATCACTCAAAGCAGTACAATAAGGGATTATCTAACTTGTAACCTATAAATAATATAATGAGGTAGCCACTAGTAGATATTTCAATAAATACTACACAGATCATATTCTATGTTTCAACATTTTCGTTAGTATTATATGCTTGGTATCGCGTGCCCGCATATGGCACAATCAATATTACGCTCAATAATGTTCTTCATAGGGCTGTCAGCCATTAAAGTATACTATATGCACTAATCGATTATAAAATACTTTTATTTAGATGGCTCCATTATGCAATAAAAGATTATTTGAAAGGTCAATCCATCTTTCATCTCTAGAAGACCTTGTAAGTAGTTTTCGCAATCCAATGCCATTAACCTACATAAATTACATTATTTTTTTAACATTGGACTTGATCTTCAAACATGTAATCCATCTTTATGTCGAATTTGAAAATTAAAATGTCTATCTACAGGGTCAGTCAAATTTTCTTAAGGTTATACATATATGTATATGGAACTTTAACTTAAGAATTTTTGTCAGGATCTTGATCGGTCATGTAGTGATTTAGCCCTCAATTGTGCAATATAGGTGACATATTACGTGATGTAGTATAACTGAAAAGCATAAGTGAAGTGAATTATGAATAATCATTCGGACTATTATACATTAGTTGCCACAAAAACTCCCAAGAAAACTTCAACAAGAGAGTCACCATCCTCTTGAAAATAGTTTCATCTGCCCAAATCTAATCACTTAAAAATGGTAGTAATAGTCTCGAAAGAGGACTGAGTTGCCTAGAAAAAAAAGAATTAGAAAAAAATTAAATTCCCGATAATATAAATGAAATATTATACAATTGAAAAACATTGACACTTGCAAATGCTCCTGCGGTGTCAAAACAAGCAAACAAAACTTATTTTATATACCTCTGGAGCAGGGTTATTTTTCTCAGCTAAAAAATACCCTGTTTACTTTTTTGTAAATGTATGCAATTTGTCATTATGATCGGTTGACCAGCTAAAGCGTTAAAATAAAACAAACAAAACTCACATTCGCATATTTAATATTAAAATTAATTTCGCAAACAAACTATTTGAATGTAATATCGTAAATGTGTATTGATTAGTACTAGTTGAAAGATAGGCTTGTTTTTATTCCGAAATGTCTCCCTGTTCCTGAAGTGGATAGTTTGTATTGTAGGTGAATTATTGAGTAATGGAAAAGTATTATATTACGTTATGTAATAAAGTAAAAATATCTTAAATTACATTTTCATCTTACAATGATATTGTTATTTAAACTTATTTTGATATACTGATGCACCATATAATACTAATGAAATATAATATAATAAAAATAAAAGCGATGATAGCTCAGTGGTAGTGTGTACGACTTCGCGTCAAGGGACGTGAGTTCGAATCCAAGCACCTACAATGAGCTTGAGCTTTCGGTGAAGGAAAACATCGTGAGGAAACCATAGCATGGTGGTAGGGGTTTTTCTAATGTCCGCCTGGCTACCAACCACCCTTAAGTTGTAAACCTGCCGCCAAAATACCAATAGGTGTGTTCCGGCAGCTGCATTTGAGAGCCAGTTCCTCCACAGGTTTAGTGTGTCTACCAACTTGGGCCGTATCGTCACTTAACATCAGGTAAGATTACGGTCATAACGCTAAACCTAAAAGTGTAAAAAAAATAAAAACAAATAATGCATACATATCTGTAGCCGTAAAGAAAAAACATGTGGTGGGAGGACTTGACAATTGTGCCTGAGAGGACCGTGACTATTTACACAACAGTATTTATCAATAATTCTAATGTAAAAAAAACATAAAACGTATGGGATGACACATGACATGACACATCATATATGACTGGCGTTTTATATTGTCATCCCATACTTTCTTAGATTTTTTACGTTAGCAATTGTTTACAAGAAACTTAGCTAGGGCCGAAGTTGTAATATTTGGTATAGTAGCATGCTTAGACTTGTTAGCCAGTATAATCTAACAATCTAGTGGGATGTGCAGTAACTGGGATATCCAACCTGACTCGACATACTGCAAAAGCAGTCCCTAATAGGGATTGTGTGCCGACATGGTGTCTTAAATAAATATTTGATGATGCCATTAACCTGACATGTCCCACAAGCCACTCTCGCGGCCTGCATAGCATAAATGAGAGGACTTTTTGTATAGTTTAGTGTTATGGTCACTTTCTCACCTGATGGTAAGTGATGATGTGGGTCAACGCGATACACACGCTGAGCCTAGTGGAGGGCATGGCTGTCCAGTGGAACTGCCAGTATACACCTATGTATATTCATATATTTTCAACCTGAAAGTGGTAGTTAGTAACTAACCAGACGGGCATTTAAAAAAAAACCGCTATGCTATGGTTTCACCACGATGTTTTCCTTTAACGAAAGCTCAAGCTCATTGCAGGTATATGCATGCATGAGTTGACTTAAATGTATTTTTTTCACTAGCAAAAAAGGAGGATGTCCAATGTGTTTCATGAAGTTTGACTCAATTACTACAAATCAGCATTAGTTAATCAATTATCTAACTCAGTTGACAGCCCTCAAACAAGAGAACTGGTAACTGTATCACATTTAGAAACAGATTGTGAATTATAATTGTTAGCGGCAATAAGTTTTTGTTTGCTTTATGGTATTATTTTTATGGATAATTATTTATTTTGTGTAACCGTATACTAAGATTTTTACTTTAGCTGTTTTTGTATGCATTAATAAGCTTTTATTTCATAGAAGCAGGGCAAAGTGACGGCATTGTGCCTTATATTCACTACTATATAATCGAAAACGTAATATAAAACAGTACTAGCGCCACTTTCATGCCAGTCATGTCAGTCAAGAATTTCCTTAAATTCACTTATGATTATGATCGAATTTATATATATAGTTCAATTTTAATGGTAAGAAAAAGTTTCTACCTAATATCATATAATGGACATACTGTATATTTTAAACTAAAGTTGGTTAAAAAACATTGCCTTAGAAACCTATACTAAAATTTATGTTTTAGAAAAATATTTATACCTATGTCACTCTTTCGATACACGCCTCAAGCCATTTTTAATAACTTTATCTGAAATATGATATCTCAACCAACCAACCAATACCAACTTATTATTATTAATCATGACATCTGACACTGGCATCAAAATAATAGGCAGAAGCCAAATTAATAAAATACGACTAAGTAATTCTTGTATATCCATATACCTATCTTACATAATAATTATGTCATTCGTTTCTTGTAAGAGTACCGAATTGTACAAAATTTTATTCAGATGAAACAGTTCAGTAGTTTTTTGTCCTTTATTTGTCAAACGATTTCCATTCGCTTTTGTTTACAATTGTTATTGTTCCAATTGGTAAACTTTATTATCATTTAACCATTAACATTCAACCAGAGGTACCTACTTTTAAATCTACAATACACTAGCTATGTCTGCGACTCGATTCGCGTGGAACTAACATTTTATTTAATAATTATCATAAAAAATGTTGTATAGCCTATGTTACTCAGGGCTAATGCAGCATTCTAATGGTGAAATCAGTCCAGTAGTTCTTGAGTTTATTCATTACAAACAAAATTACAAATCCTTCCTCTTTATAATATTAATATAGATATAGATAAAAATACAGTTTTTTCGCGACCTTTACTAATGGATTTTCAAGATTTCAATAATAACAAGTCTCAATAACAACTCGAAAATTATAAAAGATAAAAACAAAGTCATTTTTAAAGTTGTTCACATCCTATTAATTATACGCATACAAAAAAAATATATATACAATTTTAATAAAACATTTGTTCGAATTTGCAACGGCCGTGGATTGAATGTGTAAAATTTAAAATTAACTTTGTATCAGAGACGCTCGTAATAATTCAGAACGTCTGTTAAATCAACAAAGAGTCGCTTAACCTTTATAAATGGATGAAGGCTAAATTTCCCAATTCACGAAAATATTAATAATTATAACACTCTATTTATGTTGGCCTCTACCACGTAGTTAAAAGGTATTAATAGTTTTAGATACCCGTTTCGGAAACGTCTCGGAGGTCTTTGATCTTGTATGAATGTTATTCCTCGAATGCATCTTATTGTTTTATTTAACTCCCACGTGTAAGAGCAAAAGTCTATTTTATTATTTTAAAATTAGCAGTGCTCGATACTTCATTCATGTCGACTTTAATTAAGTTTCGTAAAATTTTAATACTTATTTTTGAACTTTGTAGGCATAGCATTAATATGCTAAATATAACTATTCGTATTAGAGATTTTTTAAATAAAAATATCTATTATATTTAATATCAATTATATTGGCATAATATACAAACAAGTTCATTTTTTCAAACTAAAAAATTTTCTATATCTTTTTCACGTTTTTAGCTTTTTGCCCCTTTTGGTGGAAGCGATGATAGCTCAGTGGTAGTGTGTAGAAACGCCACGTCATGGGACGTGAGTTCGAAACCACACACCTACAATGAGCTTGAGCATTCGGTGAAGGTAAACATCCTGAGGAAACCATAGCATAGTGGTAGGATTTTTTCTAATGCCCGCTTGGCAGCTACCACCCTCAAGTAGAAATTCTGCCGCCAAATATCAATACATGTGTTCCGGCAGTTGCACTTGAGAGCCAGCCCCTCCAATAAAGGCCGGCAACGCATCTACGATACCCCTGGTGTTGTGGGTGTCCATGGACGGCGGTGAACACTTACCGTCAGCTAGCCCGTTCGCCCCCATTCCATAAAAAAAGCGTTATGTTAAATAGTTATGTTAATAGCCTACCAGAATGATCGCTGTATGAAATATTATATAATATAGATTTTTTTAATCTAACCGGTATTTCCCCATGATTAACGCTTTCAAACAAACTGTTTCACTTTATAATATTAATTTAGATTAAAACTTGTCCAGCAGTTCCAGAGTAATGCATTTTGCAAGGAATTCTACATAAAATATTTTTGGCTTCTATATCGTTATCAAATTACACTCTGGTTTTAATTTAGAATAAAATGTATATATCTGGGGTTGTTACAATTTTACTATACTATATATAAGTAAACTAATTTCATTGTAGCATTTGAAACGTGGTTATACAATGGGATTCTCTAAAACTTACGTGTATTTTACCTTTCTTATATAAAACTTAAGCTATATACTATTTAATAAATAAATTTTATATCATTTTTTTTAATAATTTCAGGTTCGGAGATGACGGCGAATTGATGGTCGGGAGTTCGTCTTCAGGATCTGCCACTCCTCGGCCGATGACGACATCGTCAACGAGATCAGTCACCACGAAACGTCCTAGGTAACTATGAAATTATATAAATTTGCTTTTTTATAGGTTTAGCGTTATAACTAAAATCTCACCCAATGTTAAGTAACGATGTGGCTTAAGATAATGGACACGCGTAACCTAGCAGAGCTACTGGTTCTCAAACTATACTATACTAAACTATAACTATATTTTATATACTATATAAAACTATACTAAACTATATAACTAAAGGTGTGCTATATGTTTTTGGCGATAGATTTTCAATTAGAAGGTAGTAGCTAGCCGGACGGACATCGGAAAAACCGCCATGCCAAGGGGTCATCACAATATTTTCCTTATAGAATATTTATGACATTTAATATTGTAAAGTTTCCTCTTTACTTTGAAAAATTTTAAACATTGATATTAGATAACTATTTTACTATTTTTTCTTACAGACTAATCTCTTAAACAGATCTGCCTGTATTTTACTAAATTAACCTATGTCCTTCTGTTATTCTATAAGCATATATTAATTGGTAGAACCTATGTCAGGTTCAATATTATAAATACCACGATATAACTACATTAATATTCGTGTGAAGATTTTCATATGAATGTTTGCCTACCCAAACATCTAAACTTATACCGAACCATACGATAAAAATGTTTCCAACTGCATTGTATCGAGTAGTTTGTTAAATCGTAAGACTCATGTTTTTCACAAAGATATATGTCGTTCATGTACTCATTTATAGCAAAGATTGACTGTAATGAGTGAGAGATAACTCCGAGGTTACTTTCAGATATTTTGTAACTTATATACAATCTCAATGTTCCTAAATAAATCCTAACAACAATTGCTAACGTAAACAAAATACAAAAAATGTATGGAATGACACATGTCAAAGTTACATTATATATATATATATATATATATATTACGTTAGCACTTATATAAAGACAACTTGGCTAGAGGAACAGTTACATATATACAAACTCAGTATACATATACCGTGTTAACTGATCTCTTATATTACCTTATATAACATCTTATTTTTAACTTTTACTTACACTAGATTATGCCCTGCACTGCATTATTGCTTTTCCATCTAAATATTGTGTATGAACTTGAAGTGACCAATGCAGTCCAAAAGAACTAATAACTAATCTAAAACAAAACCAAAATCCTTTTAAAAGGAAGCTTCATCAAATTTTTACTAATATTCATAATTAGATTTGATTAAACACAGCTGTACTACTGCCCATAGCACAATAAAAAATGTATGGAATGACACACGTCAAAGTCTCTTTGAAATAGTATATTGAATGTCATCCCATGGGTTTATTATTTTCTGTTTACATTAACAAGTTTTGAAGACAAATTGGTTACGGACCCAGTTCGTAAATTGCACAAACGCTACAGTTGAATGTATGGAGTCCATAATTTACTTCTTGGATTATAAAAATATTTACAAAATCAACATCTGAAGCTAAAATATAAACTTTTATTTTTATTGCAACTTAAAAACTACATATTTGGAAACTTGTATAAAATTTATATCACAACAACATTTTTACCAACAATATTTCATTGTGGTTAAAAAATAGTATGGTTGACTCCCACAGTTTTGTATTGAGGTAATTGAATATAAGTTTTAAAATGCAGTCACACGAAGTTAAATGATCCGAGATTGCTTCTACTAGTGTTTCAAATTACAAAGCTGCTGATGGTAGAAGTACAAAAGTATGCAAATCCATTAAAAATTACTATATCACTGAAAACAACATAATTTTTACCAAAAGCGGAAATTGACTGTGCCGAACATACTATGGCGTCTTTTTACCATTTAAATATAGTTACTGTAATCTAAGCAAATATGCTTGCCTGAGCTATAAGCACCTCGAACAAATACATCTATTGGTAAAAATATATATGCTACTAAACATATACCTAGTACAAAACCATCCGAAATTACTATTCTAGTTGCTTCTTCGAAATCATATTAAAAATTGGTTCTTTTATATGATGATAGACAAAAACCAGTCTAATGGACAGTTTTTATCTAGCTTTTCCAATATAGATATGATCAAATTAACTTTTATAGTGCATAATTATATACATACATACATACCTGTTTCAAGGTAGATAGATTTGGTATTAAATTTATATCTATATCGAACAATATTATTCTTGTATATCAAATGCTTCCTTTTTTTAGTTGACAAAGCACGATATTGGAATTAAATTATAATTTTGTTAATCTGGAGTGCTAGACGATTTCTATAGATCTAAATAAATAGATATATCTAACTAATCAAATTACTAGTTTTACTCAATAAGGTGGTATATCAAACAGCAGCTATCTTGTTTCTTACCTATTAATGTCTTCTTCCGTAGTCGAGTTACAGTTATTTAAACTTTTTTTAAATATTATAAGTCTATACTAATATTATAAAGAGGAAATATTTATATTATTGTTTATAACGAATTAACTCAAACACTACTGGACC
The DNA here is from genome assembly GCA_039707435.1 of Actias luna. NCBI lineage: Eukaryota > Metazoa > Arthropoda > Insecta > Lepidoptera > Saturniidae > Actias > Actias luna. The sequence goes on along the minus strand of JAZHAC010000006.1, from coordinate 4,173,879 downwards.
GATTTTAAAGATTCTTTCACCATTAGAATGCTACATTAGCCGTGTGTAATAAAGGTTGTATAATATTTTTTAAATAAAAATGATTAAATAAAATTTTAGTTTCACGCCAACGGAGTCACGGACACTGCTTGTGTATTATACATTTGAAAGTAGGTACCCCTGGTTGAATGTTTGTGTTTCATCTGCATTTCACTTATTGGATGGGTTCTAGTAAATTTGACATTATATATTCGATATTAACAATTAGGCAATTTTAGCACAACATTACACTACACTGCATGTCACATTCGTGCACACTCACATAGTACGTACACGGTTCTGTGAGGGACCGCCCATGGTCCTGAATGTGGTTCGGCCTTTTATATAATTTATACTTATTATATATAAATTTAGCTTTTCAGATAATTCATATAATTCAGTGTTTCATTGCCTTCTTCTCGGTTCTTAGGGTTCGATTTACTAGGTTAGGTACTCGCGTCGTTCGCTATTTAGGTAGGAAGGACGCACAGTACAATCTTGTCTCGCCGCGTTGCACAGTACAAACTAACATAAGTTTTTTCTCGTACGCGATTCGGCAACAGCCCAAGCCGAGGTTCGGTCACTAGTGACACCCTTGTGCGAGTTGCCCCGCGGGGTCCAGCGCCCTCCGCGCTCGCCCCTCTAGTTCAGGTGACGCTGTAAAAGCCCCTAAGGCTAACAGTGTAGGTCCTTTCGAAAAAAAATAAAAAAAATAGGCAATTTTAGTTTTATCGCTTAACGAGCATAGTGATGCCGTAATACACCAAAAATTTGTAGATAAGATAGTGAAAAAAGAAAACAACTATCTTTCCATGTGATGATCGGTGCTGAGCGGTGTTGGTTGATATTTGTTCCGAAGTCTTCATTGTCTTCCTTTAGTTTTCATTTCACTACTTTGTCCACACAAACATTGATCCTACGCCGGTTAATTATATTTATTGTTTATATTTTCACAAAGTCCGTGTTAGCGTTGAACTGTACGCTCACTCTGTGACAGGTTATCGAAATCCAAAGAATATGACAACTGTCAAAGCGCACTCACGTCACTATATCTAGTAGTAGTGATCATATAGTTAGATGCAGTAAAATATGTATACTAGTATAGGATAATTATAATACTAGCACCCCAGGCAGACATTATCCTTTTCTTTACAATAGTTATTAACTTAACCTCAGGGCTACCTATTACGTTAGGATAATGCATTTTGAAGCGGTGATGGCTCAGTTGGTAGTTTATATGGACGCCACGTCAATGGATGTGGGTTCGAATCCACCTGTACTGAGCCTGGGCTTTCGTTGAAAGAAGTCATCGTGTAGAAACCATAGCATGGTGGTAGAGCATTTTCTAATTCCCAACTGCCTAGCTGCTCATGTTGAAAATCTGCCGACACATACCTATAAATGTGTTCCGGCAGTTGCGCTTGAGAACCAGACCCCCACTAGGCTTTACGTGTCTACCATCTTAACTTAACATCAGGTAAAATTGTTATAACGCTAAACCTGTAAAGTAAAAAAAAACAGAAACCCTCGGGAAAAAATACGTATATGTTGTCAACTATCAAACAGAGAACATTTCATCAAAAAGTCAACTAGGTTATCCTATATATAATATATATTACCCTACCTATTCCCTCAGCGTCAAGTCTTGTTCTGATATTAATATAAACAGAAGCTATAATTAATTAAAAGGGTAATTAGTATAAATAGTTAAAATTCCTATTATTTTTCAGTTCAACGACTGGGCCTGGAGCAGCGTTACCAACGCGGTTACCAATACGTCCGACGTCATCGGAACTGAGTCCGCCATATTCAACAGCGATTACACTCATCGACCAGATAGGATACAAAATAATAAGAACGACTGAACTTGTTACAGATTTATTGAGGAACACAGTACGAGCAGTCGTCGGACGGTAGTTGGTAACAGTTGTATGAGTTTGCTCAACGTAGAGCTCTGGTCTTATTACGAGCGAGTGGAGTTTTTGTAACTCAAAGAAAGTTGTTAAAAAGTATTTAATCACATTTCTGTTTGCATATCAAACTCTGTAATGGCATGATATTATGTTAATTTGTATAATATACCTTCTTACCTACATATTATGTAGTGCTAGTAACATCAATACAACAACAAACATCAAAACAATAACAGCTACTTGTAAACGCCGTTAATTTCAAAACCGAGCGGAAAAAAGTTACGAATTCCTAGTAATTATGGAATTTATTTTAAAAAGATACAACACATAATTTTATAATATTTAACTTACTAATAGCGACAATGATTTTTCAAAAGCGGTGTACTATTTGGAATTAGAAGTTCCTCAGTATATTTTTTATACTACAGGCATTTCCTGACTCCTCTAAATTTTCAAATGGAAAATATGAGTTTTATAACAAGTGTGCTTATGATATAAAGCGCATGGGGGTTACTTAAGAACGCTTATGTTATTTCACGCTTCACGCTTGCAGTTAGCAGTTAGACCGACGCGCGACTCCGTAACGAAGTGCAATTTGTACATAAGGTTAGAACATTAAATAAGATTTTTTAATAAGTTCATAATCGAGTACCACCGACCTTCGTGAATTCCGGTATAAAATTCAACAGGTATTAAAAAGTTAGTGTAGTTATTATTACTTTAAAATGTAAACTTAATATTAACTTTATACTTGACCGCCTTAATGGTGTCTAAGTATTTCTTTATCGTTTATATGTATTGTTGAAATATATATTTAAAAATATCAAGTCAAAAGATAGAGTGAATATTGCAATAAAAATATATATATATATATATATATGTATATATATATATTTATTACATTTAGACGTTAATGACTACTCGGTACCATAATACATATAAATATTGGTTGTAAACATTGTTAAAATAGTTATAACTACAGCCAGGTTGAAGTTTTTACGAACAAATGGATAAGAATATAGGTAAATTTCGATAGACGTTCTTCACACTTCAGATTTTATATGTAACATTAAAATAATTCTATCAACTAATAAAAAATAGGCCAAATTAATGAAAGTTTCTTTGATCTTTCAGAAAAATTTATATACGCATATTATACAAGTACTCGATACGCAATTCGATTGTTTAGAACTTTTGTTTGAATCATCTGTCTTATTTGAAATGAATTGACGAGTGTTCAATTACAAAGTCACGCATATGGAAATTTATGAATTAATTTAGGTAATACATATTTGAGTTAAAAAAAATTAAGCTATACCTGGTCATTAAAATTAAAGTGAAAAATTAAATTTAAGGACTAATGTTAAGAGATAATTACACATTTTATCGATGAATGTTATGTTATAATTGTTAAATTATTTATACGTAGTTTTATATAGACAGTTTAGTGGAGTAATATTTTTGTATCATTCTAGCTACCACAGTATCAACGTCCTGTGTTGTCATTTAATAAAGGCTTATAAAAGTATAGTTTTATGTGTATTCATCATCTAAAATGATCCTTTCCCAAATGAAATAAAAAGACAAACTCGCTAAAATTTGCTAGGTTGCTACCATATGCTTTATTACCAAATGTAGTACAAAAAAGATACTAAACGATTTATTTTTACCTACTTATATATAAACAAAGATTTTATCCAGACTGACTCATCACCGCACAATCTAAAGTACTGAAAATTGATGATTTAGAGAAGTTGTGCACAATGTATTTTCGTAAATAATAAATAAATTAAGGATAGGTAAGGGCCTGATTATTTTTTTTTGGAAAATAATATATCTAAGTTCACATATATAAACATTTTAATAAAAAATATAAATTCAATTACAACCAGATCCTGTACAAATCTTATAGTCAACGCGAGTGATGCCGGATTGAAATGAAAGTATTTTATAAATGGGATGGCATATTTCTTTTTATATTTATTTTAATTTTTTGTTAACCATGCGTAAAGAGTTGAACGGATTTTAATATAAGACATAGTACTCCTTTGCTAGCGTGTTATATCTCATAATAAAAAACTAAACATTTATATAATATCTTATGTTATACGTCTGTTGGACTGTTCGTATATGAAAACCCTTTTCAGAATATAGGATCACCGTTTTACCGTTCAGTATACAAAATAAAACATTTATATTAACATCGCCTGACATAAAATATTAGCATTTAATTATTATAGGTAATTGTAAATATTGTAGATTCATTTTGTGAGTGATTAATTATCCCATTGTGATGTATATTGTATGTATATTCCCTAGGTGTATAATTTGAAAAAACCAGTGCAAAATCAGCCCTGGATAAATTCCAGTATTAGCAGGAGAATGCGTATTCGCCCTGGAGTTGTTATACTGGGTTTTTCTAGCGAAAATCCAACATGCCCATCTCGTGATTAAAATTATGTTTAATATAATTTTAGGATCTTTTTTCTAGTTTGTAGGCATGATATTATTATGCGATATGTTACAGTCACTATTGCAGACTATACATTTAAATCGCATTAACGTCTCCTTCTAGTGGGCGATTAAAAGTTTGCGAAGCGCGCGATTACAGTATAGCAAAATGGATGCAAGATTTTGTACGAATATTGTATTAGCACGGATTATTTTGTAAAAATAGGAAAGTATTGAAAGCATATACAAAGTAACGAATGGTTAAAAACTAAATGGTATTTGAAACATCCTCAGTTCTGGATTACATTATGGAAACTAGGGTCGTGTATACGACTTATTATTTTTAACAACCCCCTACTATAGAGAGACATAATATCGACTACCTAATAAGGAAACTTATCATAATCCATCGAAGCTTATTTACTACAAAGTTTCAATTTTTATCCTAGTTAAGAAGAACGTTTTCAGTTTAAAGGATAAAAACTACCATTTAAGTTTACAGACTAAAAAAAACTTTTTTTTTTTGCTGTTACAAGCACGTATAAATTTTACTTAAATCAATCACATACATCAAGGAATACAATAAGGAAGGAAAAACTCAGAAAAATTATATTCACCTTTTATCGATCTACCGTTATTAGAGTACAGGGAAAGAACATATGCCATTTTTAGATGAATCATGCTTCAATTAAGAGTTTCTTGTAAATGACGCACATTAAAAATCGTCTCCGATTTTGCAACATTCAGGAAGAATTTCACCATTTTTAGCCAATTATAGTATGAGTATTAATAATTTCAATCATAAAGGTACTTAATTAATAATTCAGATAGAATTTAATGTATAGTGAATCACCCTTAAAATTTAGTTTAAAACTTAGTTTTAGCAATAATAAAGTTATATTTAAATTGAGATATATGAAAGTACATTTGGTTAACAACGCTTCGAATTCTTTCTTACAAAGTTATATATGATTACTTTTAGGTACCTTTATTTGTTTTCATTCCCTCATTTAAAAGTAGAAAACAAGTTTATCTGTTTAGGTATTCAAATTGTAGAAGAATATATCGCGAATCGTGACCGAGGTGATGCAACGCCAATCAAAGACTATGTAGTAGCTATGTAGAATTATCAAAATGTTAAAAATAGTTTGTTTTATATCGTCACGTTCTAGAAGGTAGTAAATCATTTTTGTTTATCTTGGTAACAAAATTACTGCCTTTTAGTTGACAAGAATCTATTATCCTAAAATCAGAAACCTTGAAACTGTTGTCTATGTAACGACTATCGAAGAATGCCTACGTATATCTACAGCCGTTATACTCAACCTACGGCCCGCAATGATTTTGTGATTGATCCATCTGGTGGAGAATTTAAAAATGTATTAAAGTTACAATATCAGAAAACCTTTACAACGATGATAATATCGCGGTTAAAATCTATAAAGTAGTTGTAAAATATGGGTTACGAAAATTAATTGAATAATGATTAATCAATAACACGATTAAATTATCAAGAATGCTTGTATCTATGTTTTGAGGTCTGCTGTTAACCTTTGACAATCGGTGTGGTGATAAAAAAATAACTATTATTCCGAGAGTCAAGATAGAACTTTATTATCTCAGTAACGCAATGTAATTATCATTTTCTATTTAGAGTAGTAGGCACAAAAATTATTATGAAATCTAATAACTTGATAAATATTTAACAAACTTATAATTTGGGGCACATAGTGTCTACTCCAGCGAATACGTCGCTTTGGACAAAAAAAAACATATTGCCGCCCCTTAGGACATATATAATTTTTATTGCGAAGTATTTACAGACAAGTATCATATATCCATAGCACCGAAACTGCAAATTAGTTCAAGTACCGCTCTTTAAAAAATGTAATATAGTCTCAATATAAATATTTCATGAACCATATGATTTTTAGTAAACGAAGGGACTGATACTTTTTCTTTGTTGGTGAAATTTACCATATCAATTTTGTACAACCAAACAGCTACCGCGCCACTCCTTCATTTTGGTGCCCAGGACAATTGTCCGGCTTGATCACCCTAGAGCGCGCCCTGGGCACATATATTGTATAATGCTTCAAGCTTCTAACTGGACGCTTAGACAAATATTTTTTTGTAATTTCGTTATACTGATAAATCATCATCTTTCAGCTTGTAGTTTAAGTTTTTTTTATGATTTAAGTTAACCGTTATGGACGCAATCTCACCTGATGTCAAGTGACGATGTGGCCCAATATGGTGGACACTTTAATTCTAGTGGAGGGACTGGTTCTTAAGTGCAACTACCGAACACACCAATAGGTATTTGGCGGCAAATTTTCAACTTGAGGGCGATAGTTAATCAGGCGAGCATTAGTATGCTATGGTTCCATCACGATGTTTTCCTTCACCGAAAGCTCATTATAAGTGGACTCGAACTCACATCCATTGACGCGCTATCCGTATACACTACCAACTGAGCTATCATCGCTTTATAAAGGTGACTAGAAAAGTCAATTTCCTTAGAACCTACATTACACTTATTTATTAAGTTCATTGGTTGTGTTATCCTGTTAGTTTATAGTGGAAACTAGCTGCAATATATGTCAAAACGAGACCATAGGGACAACAGGAAGATTCTGTTCTAAACTGTGCCTTTAAAGATAAACATAAAACTACTTATGTATTCTCAATAGCATCTATAATCCTAGCATTAATATAATATTTGATAGAGTTATTATACATAATGTAATTGTTCATTCATAATGGTTTGATATATAATCCAATATTTTAAATGTAAAGATAGGACAGATTTCTTAATAAGGGTAATTTAACTTTTAAATACAGAATGGTTCAATTAATAACTGAATGAAATAAATAGTTGTAACTTTAATGTATCATTTTCATACTTTAACATATAAATGTATACAATGGACTGTTGCATTACTAGGTTTACCCTGCATTTAATCTGCAATTGTGGTTTCAGCATAATAAGTTTTATGTACATAAACTAGTAATAAAAAGGGTTATTAAAGGTATATTATGAGATTACAATCCTTTATTGTCGTTATCATAGCTAATTACTATAAATATTTGTTTCTTTAAAAATACTTTTACATTCATATGCATTATATAGACTCCCAAACAAAGTAAACAAAGTATTAAATAAAAAATCATGTATAAAAAATTACTTTACCTCACCATTATTCAGAAAATAACATCATGAAAGTCTTTGATTTTTATATTGAAAAATAAGTATTTATGTTTTATCTATTTAAGAACATTTACCACCAAATACTGAATTTGTTCTTTTTATAATATCATAAAAGTGAAGAATAATACATAAAAATATTGACACAGCATAGATTCTCAAAACCAAGTACCAACAAAATAAAATTCACTCTCTTTCACAATTGAGCACCTTAAATATTTTTAAAGCATTATGACAAAATACTTCTTACAAAAAATTTACAACTTTATAAATATGTAATTTATAGTATTGGATAACATATACTTTTACTTATAGGCAATTAAGTGGCAAGATTTATTGTACAATCAATTCAGTGACATTGTCTTTAGTAACAAGAGTTACCAAACTGCCACTAGGTGGACGCCTATCACCCTTGATCCACTTATCAAACAACTGAGCCACGAAGGTCAACGGGGTCCATGAACTGAAATCAGCTTTAGGCATCCATTTTCTATTCATTTCTGTGTCCAATGTTACTGGCATTATAGCCACAGCCAATGAATTCTCAGGAAGGCCAGAATCTTTACCTCCTAGAGACTTTGTGAGTTGATGAACAGCTGCCTTAGCCATGCCATAACCAATCATGCCAGGTGTTCCTTCCAAAGCTGCTTTAGCGCCAGTCAAGGCAAGCAGTCCTCCTGGTACCAAGTATTTAGCAGCGATTGTGGCTGCGATGGCCGAACTCCAGACTGACTGGCGCCACATTAAGTCCGCCTGCTTGCTTAGATCCTTGGCAGCGTTTCCGCCTGCCCAACCACCGGCGACACAGATAACAGCATTCACTTTCTGACCTTGTAATGCATTGCCTAACTCGTTAACTACGTGTTCCTCTTGTTGTACCCACGAAGCGTCTTTTGGCACGGTAACGTTGAAATCGGCATTTTCGTTTGGGTTAAGATCGATGTTTGCGACCCACCAGTTAGAGGATTTAAAATGATTTACGCAGGCAGCGCCCAATGCACCTCTGCCGCCGTACACAATGATCCTTCCGCTGGCCATTATTACGTCTATTTGCTTTCACGGACAAGCGATAACTGAATATAAAGCTCCGTGTAACCTTTTACTTTTTGCCGTGAATGACACAAACAGGCTGTAATCCCTGCGTGACTCGTTAGTGGCGTTTTGTAGTTTAATTAGCCTGTTACTTCATTCGCAACCGACAAGTATATATGCAATACAGAGGCGAAAAGTCGTTATTTATATTTCACGAAATTCAACAGGTGACAAGATATTGATTTTTTTGTACTTCGACTAAGCAAAACTTGTCTTTGACAGTGACATAAGCAATTGACAGATTTTGGGTGTGTTCCGATATACACCGCGAATACTGTTCAGTATTCTTACTGGGACGAAATTTGTTCCATTTTACTTATGGCTGACAGTATACTGCCGCAGTACCCTAGGGAAATATATGACATCATAATTCATCGCCTTTTTTGTACTGTAAATACTGTCACTTTCGAGATAAGGTGCTCTCAGTACTTTGATCAGAAATTTGACAGTTTGCAATACTGATTATTTGAATATTGTTATTCAAAGATACCGGCCAATAAAACAAAAACGAAAAATTTTAAGATATTGTGTTTATGCAGTGTGAAACCATACTGTGTATAAAATGAAAATAACTGAATAATTAAGCGTATTCTATTAGCTATAAAATATGACGTAGTAAGATTTCAAAGCAATGAATGAAATAACTTTTATAATTAAATAATAATTTTATTAAATTAGTATACGTTCTATACATAAATGAGCTATAATAATGTTATGACTAATATCAATTTTTATTTTTATCTATTTTAATTACAACTTATACATTTTTTATAAAAATGAAGATACATAGAGTAGTAGACAATTTTTAGATATAGCTCATAGTCAGTTACATGATAATACATGGAATTATATGTACGGAGTATTTCGTAAGTATTATCTATATACTATGTGTGTATAATTTTTACTGGTATCGGGCAGTATGTGTCAGAGACCAGTAAAAGTGTATTATCTAAGTGGCGAGCACAGAATATAAGTTTAATATCTTTGGTACCTGATTATAGTAGAATTATAAAAAAATCAAGGAACAAGCTTTATGTGAATAAGAACATGATAATTACACATAATATAAACAAATTATATGAGTTATTAAATAGATATTTAAATAACTAGTGCATTTTTTAGTTATTACTAGTAGGGACACAGCTCTGCTAGCTATGGTATAGTCAATACACATACATCAATTAAACCTACGATGATATTTTTGTATTATGTATCAATTTGCATAGAATAGAATATATTAATAATAACATTGACGGTAATGCCAATAACTTTGAACGCTAGTATAGTGTTATTTAAAATATTAGCTTTGTTTTGCTGAGATGTATTGTTGATATTGTACATGCTGCCGAGAACGATAGCTACCATGGCTGAAACCACCTATGAATAAAAAACAAAAAAATAAAATAAAAAGAACACATTGTAATTAAAAAAAATAAATAAATATGAAAACAACATAAAAAACAACAAAATATCAGTTTTGGCTTTGCTAATTTCTATCATAATATTATAAATCGAAAAAAATTGTTTGTTTGTTTTAACGCGCTATTCTTAGGAACTACCATTGGGATGTTAAAAATTATTGTATTTGATAGAACTATCATAGAGGACGGGTTTAGACTATATAACATTACGCTCCAATCAATAGGAGCAAAGCGGTATTGAAAATACAAGAACGGTAAAAATTTAAATAAAATTTTAGTTCAATGAGAACGAAGTCATAAACAAAGCTAAATATAATATATCACAGATTTGTAATTACGGCTAACTTTAACAATTATAAATGCCACTTTTTTTAATAACGATTATTGATTTTTTTAATAACGAACGTTTGATAACAATACTGACTGTGACATAAACCGCGAATATATTATAAAAACACACACATTACACTTAATAACATAATAGTTTAACATATAAATTAATATTTAAATAATACAGAAATAAATAATTACAACTCAAACAATGAAAACTGAAATGTCAATTGTAGTGTCGCGAACCACATCACGGGTAGGCTACTGTGACTATTATTGTCCTTTTCTATAAATAAAAAAAAACGGTTTATTATATTTTAAGTCCTTTTAAATCTATTTATTGGCCTGTAATCTTATTTAGCGGATACACTATTTTCATAACGCTAAGAAAAATTGGTGGTCAGAACATATAGAAAAAACTATCCTAATGTCTGTTCTTAGGCAAAGTTTGACCCTCTATCAAACTTCTTCAGATAGTGCGATGAATTTTGAAAATTTTCACTGTAGTGGGATGGCTCATATAAACTGAAAAGAACTGAAAATAAATTCTATATACGATCCTTATTGCTTGCAAATATATTTTTATTTAGCACATCTTGATCGCACTTGTTAGGAATCTTGAGATCTCCATTATACAAACGAGCCATTTTTTGTATTCGTTTGTTTTAGACTTAACAAACAAACGTTCACCATTAGATTACAATGTTCAGTAAAATACTTTTTTGTAATTAGAGTTTTTGATGTTTCAATCATCGTTCAGCTGCCACACTAATAAATTATATTAAGCATTGTTGGTTTGATTTTTTAAATAGTCTTGCAAGGAGAGCGCAGGGTCTAAGCCGAAATTCATTTTGATGACGTCACAAAACACAACTCCAGTCATCATGCCCACGGACGTGTGATACAGACACTCAGCGATTTTCTTCTTTCTGTGACTTTGTCCGCCGTCCAGAAAGGAAATAATTATGGCCAATATACCCGCGCTCGCCTGCATCACACAAAATTCATGTTTAATTAAAAATTTACCCGTATTAATATTGTCTGTGTATGCAAATATTATAAATGCTACATGTGATATGAATGGCCAGATTGTCTTATAGACTAACTAGCTTTCAGCCTAAAGCCTCAAGATTAAGGGGGCACTACATTCAAGTTGTTAGCAAAACTAAAATTACACCATTCTAAGAACAGTGACGATCTACTGTAATAATTACAGTTACTTTTATTTTGGAGGGTATTGAATGAAAGACGAGTATTTATGTTTGTTTATTTTTATGGTTATTAGAATATGACTAATAAACAAACATAAAAATGTATTGGTTAAGATCAACACGATAGGTGAAAAGACCTTAGAAATGAAATAGCCTAGGGCCTCTTTTCATCTAAATCGGGCACTTGTGATAAATATTACGTTACTAAAAATGAAATACTAACCCTAATTAATATTATAAATGCGATTGTTTCCTACTCTTCCATGCTTAACTAGTCAATCTACCATAATGCTTTTTTGCATAGAAGTTCTTTGAGCACAAAAAAGCACGTACAATAATTTTACAGAAAAAAGTACCTTATGTAAAATTAGTTTTCTAAACAAAAAAAATAGTTCCTGAGGGTCAGAATAATACCTTTACCCAAACCAACAAGGCATTTATTGACAAATGTGACCATCAATAGAAGTTCGCTGAAACTTCACATCGTACGAAATATATATGAAAATATAGTCTATGTATTCGTATTAGGTTCAGTATTGCAGCAATTATCAACCAGAAATTATATTTCTTTATTATATAAAATACGAGTTCAAATTTCATACCCTAATACTTCTGTACGCTTTTTTCTTTCTTCAGGTGATCTCATTAAATTCAGCATCAAGTACAAAATTACTTATTCGAAACTATGGCAAGTATATAAGTACTAACACGCTCTGCATCAAACATAAGCCGTACTATTGGGTTTTCTCAAATATTCATTATTTATATAATTAAGTCGTTCAAGTATCAAGGGATTATTAGAGTATTCAATTCCGAATGCCGATATCACTATATTAATTACAGAAATAACGAATATGAATATAACTATAATATCATTGAGGACGAGCGCCGAGGGTTGGTCAGCATGATCGTTCAGATCCAAGCCTCCGATTATCACAAATAGCAAGCCGACCAATAACTAAAACAAACATTACATTTAACACAAAATGATGTTTGTATACAAAACCCCCTCCCCCCTCTACAATCTATTTTATTTGATTACAACCAATAATTTTCTATGAACATCGCTTAATGTAAGTAATTTTTTGTCGACTAAGTGTAAAGTAATGCTCAAACTCTGTTGTTTCTCTGCTCAGTATTCAATTTGACTGAGTGATTCAATCGCAAATACTTTATTGGATAAGAAAGAAAAACGTAAGTTTGACACATCTACCATCTTCGCTAAGTTCTGATGTCTATTGAGCATATGATTTGTAGCCTCGATTCTCGTATATGGTGAACATGTTACAAAAATACACTTAATTAACTAATTTATTATTTCTGTCTGGATGCTTAACATTTAAATAGGTAATTATGTACAATATAGTTTCTTTTGGTTTCTATCTACTAAAGTAGATATGCTTATTTTGCAATCGAACTGTCCTAACTAGAATTCAACCCTTAAAGATCACCTAACAAATATAACTGAATTATTATATACATATCTCGGGCCCAAGCCCGCCACTCAGTGACTTTTTCGGTCAAATTCGTAAAAACATTGACCAGTGTCAGTGCTGTTTCAATGGAATTTCGTACCATTCTTTTAACCATCTCATACAGGTCCAACAAAATGCTTTATCTATTATTAAAACTGTCTCAGGAGTTTTTGTAATTTACAATGCTTAATTATTACTTATACTATTATTAATACACTTTAGTATTCATACTTCATTTGTGCACCTATGTCGTGCAAAATGCCACCAAAATTAGACAATGTAGCGCCATATTAGATAAATTTTTGAATAAGACAAAAACACTACAAAACAGATTAAGGTATCGCCGAAAATACCCTGTCTCTATTAGAATTGAATAACATTAGTCGAATTGATGGTATTTAGCGAGAGACGAATCAAAGGTAGAGACGAGTATATTGAGCACTGTGACAACGAAAGCCGTCGCTGTTGTCGCATAGTTGATGCTATGAGCGGTTCTGCTGTGCCGGGGCTGGTGAAACCGGCAGTCGTGCAACAAGTTGAGGGATAGTAACACCAGACCCATCGCCACCTAGATCATGTTGTCTGTTTGCATCCTAATAGTTAGATAAGTAGGGCAGGGATGTGAGGTCGTTTTAGGATAGAGAATGTTATGTTATAAATTTATGGTTTCTCTTTACGCAAATGATTGTAGAAAAAGAGAACTTGGCTTGCTTGGTTCTCTTTGCCTGTCTCAAGCGATTCGGTTAGCCTCTGCTTGTTACGTCGAATATAAATAAGTCGTACGCGATTCAAACCTGAAATTATTCTGAAACCTTTATATTGACCATTGCACGGTTGGTCCAGTGGTTTGGGCCTCTCTGACACATGTTGTCAGTTCAAACCAAATACGGGAAAATTATTTGTACGAAAATATTTTTTTCTCAGTCTCGATGTTTGTGTTTATTGCCTGTATGACTATTCTTACTTGACGTAGGCGATATAGCCTACATAAGCAGATGTCATAATTAAAAAAATATATATTACCTACCTACATATAGTTTCCGTTACAAAGTTTTATAATAATGATAATATAAATATATAAATGATACAATAATGTACCTTGCTTAGCTACAAGTTAAATATCAAAATGTTATTCTTACCTGAAGCACGATGGATATCGAGATCAATACTACCAACAAAGTGTAAAATTCGTGTTTAGGGCCGACTTGTAGGACATATTTTAGTTGTGACGCATTCGAAGTCAAGAGGGCGATGTCCAGCATCCCCTGGGCCACGGTCTTCTTTGTAGCATAGCGATTTGCGTCCAAGCCTTTGACCTGTAAACAAGGTACAAACTTAACAATGAAAAGTTTCGGGGGTATTCTAAAAAATATTTTTCATCACAAAATAGTTCTAAACGACTAATATTATTCTTTTAACTGTCGAACATTAAGGGATAAAAGAAAATTAACTAATCAATGGAGTATATATCACTTTTGTAACTTTTAATCTAAATATACAAACATTTTGACATAAAAAAGGGAAATGCCGCCTTTGATTGTATATATAATATTAATTTACGTTGTCACAAACGACGTCCGTCGATGCGTCTTGATCAGCGATGTCTATTCCATCAACATTTTCTTTCATTCTTTCCTCGTTCTTTTCCCTCCCGACTGCCTTCATTTTCACTATACAATTGTAAACTTAAACGATCAAAGTCGGTTACACTCCTAATGAGTTATAACGCGTACTAAGGCAAAGTATTATTTCAAGGCAACTCCACATCGACGCTAGAAAGCATAGACGTAGTAACCCACAAAATTCAAATTGTTCACCAGTACAGAAAAACCTTTTAATTTTTCAAATAAAAATTATAACTATCTTATTAGTGAATCTAGAGTTACCATTTTTGGACGCTGTGTTTGTAATGTTTTTGTCGAGTAAGTTTAATACCACGGTATAAATCTAAAGTTTTTTTTTAAGAATATTTTTTAACGATATTTGAAATTATTATTTTCAAACTATTAACACGGAGTAAGTGAATTGAGTAAACGTATGGAGCTATGTACACCTTACTCTTTTACGAAGAGCAAAAATGTAGTAGCCTACCTTATTTTGAGCATTTGTGAATTTGTCATCAGAATGTACTAACCAGCATTATTTTTCGTAACCTAAAAAAGTGGTTTGTTTCAAGTGTAAATATAATAATGGATGGAAGTGATGGATGGAAAAATGTTATATGAAAATTTAAGACATTTATTTACATTTAATTACACTATATATGTGCCATTTGTTCGATAATCTTGTGAAATCTTGTAATTAGTGCCATGATCGCATTGCTGTAGATATTTTAAGATACCTTTTTAAAAAACGGTGACAAGTAGTATTGGTTGTGGATTTGTGGTGGACTCTTCTAAATAGTATCAAAATCACGATTATAAAAAAAATATTCCGCACAAAGTATTGTAAGTATACACCAAAATTTCAAAAAAAAATTGTCCAAAATGGTATGAAAGCAAATTAATCAAAATATACGAGGAACAAAAATAGACATTTTTGTCCCCTCCTAGACATGGGATTACTGATGATGATGAAACACAGTAAAATATAATACATGATTTTTTGTCACTTTCGCCGTTTTATGGGTTGCAATGAAAACAATGGTTAAATTTGAAAATCCTATTTTCATTATTTTTTATCGAACCGTTACGAGACGTATATCATTCGACATGCTATTTTTTGCTTATTCCAATGATGTTATAATCAAAAAACCCAAATTTGTCATTTACAGTGTTTTTGCTTCCTAGCGTCGACATCATTCGGCATTTCCTTTGAACAAGGCCAAATGAAGGATTTAGAGATTGCCGAAGTTATTATGTAGGTACGTCCAAAGAATGATTTGAATTGTATTTAATTGTTGTGTGAATGAAAGTACCAAATCGTCGATAACTAAGGCTGTTATGAGTGAACATTTAGTAAGATTTGAAACCAAAACAATCATATATTTTGATCCAAGGTTGTAGAGAGTCTCAATGTGCGTGCGAATGTACGTTGGATTATGCTTGTTTATATGTGTTTTTGTGTAAATAAAGGCTTTTGTTAATAACGTCGAGTATTCTCTTTTATGGTACATATCAGAAAAGGGTTCAAATAGTTTTCCTTGCTCGGTTTTTCTTGCTTTTAAATATACGTTAGGTTTTTTTGTATATATTGCGATACAGTGCGATTATATTGTTACTTTCGAAAAATTTGGCATCAATTAGGTGATAACATACGTGCGCGTTTCGTAAATCGTCGCTTTGTGAAGTTATTGTAATTATGATTGTGTTGCGTTATAATACCATGTCTACAAGGTTGAAAACTAGGTCCTAAATTATACTAAACATAAAATAAATCCACAAGAACAAAGCCTCGGACGAACCTGGACCATAAACGTAAAAAAGTCTTACATTGAATGGTTGATTTTATTACGTAAACATTCCTGCTACAGATTATATTTTAAACCCAAATTGTAATTACACAATACTAGCTTTTACCCGCGGCTCCGCTCGTGTTCTCTATAGTTTTAAGTAAATCGGATGACGGATTAAAAAAATTCATAAAAAGATTATCCATAAGTTTTTCGCGAGAAAAATTATACTTTCACCGTCTACAGGTTCCCATCTATCTCTATATCAAAATTCATCATAAACTATTCAGCGGTTTAGACGTGAAAGCGTAACAAACAAACAAACTCACTTTCGCATCTCTAATATTCGTAAGGATTTAAAAAAGAAATTATAGAAACTTAAGGGGTTATACATGTGTACATTTCTTACAGTTTAACTTATAATATCACATAGCACACTGTAATATGTCAGTCAGTTACTTAATATTATCATAGTCGTTTCATATTTTATAAAAACTTAACTTTTTTTTATTTTTTATATCGAGGTTATAAGTATCAAATTGAAACAAAGAAGCAATATACAATTATTAACGGATGTAATTTTATAGTTTCCTTTGCACAAACTTTAAATTAAGAATCCGATTAAGATTTCAATGAATATTAACTAAACCTCACGGTAAGTAATTATGTAATAAAGTATTACTCGTATTTAGAATTCTATTTTAGCTGCATGTTATTTGTATTGATGTAAAGTATCTTATATTTTAGGATGTGATTCAAAACGAATAAGTGTTTTGGATGAATACAAAAGTTAGTAATATCGACTTGATAATAGGTTAAAACTCGTTGAAAGTAGTGATATTTGATAAAAGGGAAGCGAAACAATGAATCGACGATAGCTCAGTTGGTAGTGTGTACAGACGCCGAGTCAATAGATGTGAGTTCCAATCTACCTGCAATAAGCATGAACTTTCGGTGAAGGAAAACATTGTGATGAAACCATAGCATTCTAAAGTCTGCCTGGCTACCAACTACCCTCAAGTTGAAAGTCTACTTCACTTGAGAGCCAGTCCCTCCTCTAGGCCTAACGTGTTAATCATCTAGGGTCACATCGTCACTTAACATCAGGTGACATTGTGGCCATAATCCAAAGATAGAAATGAAAAAGAAATATAGGCAAACGAATAACAAAGATTTAAATATACGAGATTTTAAGTGCGGCTTCGCTCGTGTTAATATCGATTTTGTGAAACAAATCAGATGTCGCAATAAAAAGGTCCATAAAAAGTTAATCCCTCTATTTACCCCACTTCCAATAAAGCAACCTATCTCCGTCTCGTGGGTCTCATCTAAATGTGTAGCAAAATGCATTACAAACTAACAAACAAACACTTTGGCATTTATAATATTATTATGATAATATAGAAACCTAGGATATTCGTTTTATTAATGTTTTCTATAATCTCATTTATGGACTCAAAATCAAGTTACACAAAATCCTATACAACCATATCATATCATATCATACAATACTTCTTGTAACGAAAAGATCTTTTTCGTTAAAGACGAAAAGACCTTTACAAGGGAAAGATTAAATTTGCCATAATCCAGCTCAAAACGGGTTGTATGAACAATACATATTGACATTAATTCACAATGACACATAGTAACACGCAGTTTGACGTTGTTCAAAAATTTAATAACGGCGAAAATAGGTGTAAAATTGTATGGGAAATTAATTTTATTTTTTATAATATAGGACAGCAAACAGGCAGACGGCCCATTTAATAGTAAATGGTGATCGCTAACCAGTCGGGCGATAATCTTACTACCAAGCTCTGACCAAAACTAAATGTGGAACCAACAATCGCCAGAGCTTCGTCGGTTATTCGGCAGGTTGCACCGCGTACAGGTGAGGTTGGTTTGGGTAATTCAGATGGTATTCGATACCCCTTACACCTCAATTACAATAAACACTGTATATATTTTATTGTTTGCACGAGTTTATTCACATATGCGAAAGTAGTTATATTCAATATATTTATAATTTTTGGATCAATGCAAACTATATAAGAGATATATAAAACTAGGTCAAAACCTCGAGCTACAACTTAGTACAGTAGTTTAAATTTTGTAATATACCTGAAAATTAAAAAGTATAGCTTATGTTATAATTATATATGAACTATTTTGAAAATTGTAATCATAATTTAACTAAAAATTCTTTTTCGACAACCACTTAGTAAATATTACTATTTAAATACCTATGACAATGGAAAAAATACACGTTTCACTACGCTCGTTTTCATTGTACAGTCAATTAAAATTATACATTTACATGCACTTACCCCATTCCTTAAAGCCGTCGGAAATATAGCAGCCATTATTAGAATTAATTGTTTCTCATAATATATTACTAAACATTTTGAGTCTATATTTTTTTACAGTTTTTGCCGCTATCAGTGTGCCGTGGGAAGTCGCTGACAATGCGAATGAATTAGGTGTCACTGTGTAACCTATCTATTCATGTATTGTGAAATCAATGACGTTACCTGACAACCGAGCGAACACAACACACACACCTGTATAGGAAATACTTTTTTTCTACTTATACTACTTTACTAGCTGTGCCCTCGACTTCGATCGCGTAGAACTGAAAATTATTTAATATTTTTTCCCCCGTTTTCATATCTTTTTTCAATGCTTACAGCTTTGCTCCTATCTGATAGTTAATAAGATTAACACGTTCAAACAAACAAACTGTTTTGCTAAAATTTGTTGGATACAGCCCAGTAGTCGGCAAACCGCGGCTCGCGAGACACATGGGAAACTTTAGACTCGTCAGCTGTGGTTCTTCCATGAAATGTTTAGTTTAGACACGGAATATTACTTATTATCTTACCTTGTAAGAGACGAGTAAATATTTTACTTTACTTACTTGTCCTAGAAAATGCAAGGCCAATATTTATGCTAGTGGAGTATCTGTAGTTGCTTTTAATAATACGTTTTAAATTATTTAACTAATTTTATTTTTAAATAAATATAAACTAACACTTCTTTGGCAAAGGCAAGCTCGTGAGGGTACTTTCAATCCTAATTATTTCCGTAATAACATATCCTACTAAAGCAAAGCTTAAGTTAAAAAAAAATGTCTCTTTGAATAAATTTCAATTGTGTATTGTGTCAAATTTGTTCTTTTGCATGGCAAAGTTGCCGATCACTGTTTTTTTTATTGCTAAGATTTAGCGTTATGGCCACAATCTCAACTGATGTTAGGTGACAATGTGGTCCAAGATGGACACGGTGAGCCTAGTGGAGGGACTGGCTCTCAAGTGCAACTGCCGGAATACACCTATAGGTAGTTGGCGGCAGATTTTCAACTTGAGGGTGGTAGCTAGCCAGGCGGGCATTAGAAAAAAACCCTACCATGCTGTGGTTTCATCACGATGTTTTCCTTCACAGAAAGCTCAAGCTCATTGTAGGTGGATTTGAACTCTCGTAGGGACATCAAGGATGACGCAACGCCAGTACACACTACCAACTGAGCTATCATCGCTTCATATCCGATACCCGCGTCTTCATTCCTTTTTTCATCAACCGCGCGTTTTCTTGAGTTTCGATATTATCGGATGTTAGTGTCTAAGTTATCGAAAGAAATATTCACGCCACATTACAAGTCAAAAATTAGATTATTGGTTCCCAAACTTAGCTGCGCCGCGACACATCTAACAAAAAAATTGCAAATTCAAGGAGTGTTGAAAACCATATAACTCTAAGATTGTTAATGTAATGAGGATGGATGGATGTACGAGTATAGTACCTGATCTTAAGTGACGATACAGCCCAAGTTGGTAGACACGCTAAACCTGTGGAGGAACTGGCTATCAGGTGCAACTGCCGGAACACACCTATTGGTATTTCCTGGCAGATTTTCAACTAGAGGGTGGTTGCTAGCCAGGCGGGCATTAGAAAAAGCCCTACCACCATGCTATAGTATCCTCGCGATGTTTTTCCTTCACCGAAAGCTCAAGCTCATTTTAGTTGGTTGAATTCGAACTCATGTCCCTTGACGCAAAGCCGTACACACTACCACTGAGCTATCATCGCTTCAATATGGAAGAAGAAAACGTGTTATGCCGTCCTTTGGGCACGTGAATTTTCTTACTAAGAATTGTTTTGGCAAATAATTAACTGTTTGTTATATTTTTTATTATTTAGTATATACTTAAATAACATATTGTTATATGTTTATAACTATATTCAATATCATATTAATATGTAGTAATATTTTTAGAATTATTACATAGCACATTGTATTTTTGTGGATCCACTTGGCTGCAACTGAGAATCATCGTTAGGTCCACCTACTATGGTATGACTCGAGTTATGATAAGTTGTGTGCCTTATGCAGTGGCACAGCGACGCACTGGGCATTATATTATAGATTAGCTATGACCTCGACTTCGTTCGCGGGAAACTAAAATTTTATATAATCTCTTTTCCCTTTTTGTTACCTTCTTTTGTTTGTTGCTACTATTGATGGTAGTCTGATTTTAAATAGTATAAAACTTTCCTCAATGATTCCTCTATCAAAAACATAAATATTATTTGCAATCCGACGGGTAGTCCCTAATATTAGCGCATTCAAACGAACAAACTTTTCCAGTTTATAGTAATAATATATTGATGGCCATTTTTGTTTATTATACTGTGCTCACCATCAGGTACAATGCCGTCGTTTTTGCCTCGCTTCAATAATACCGCGGTTTAATGTTAGGTATTCTCTGCTCGTACTATTTTTATGCATACATTTCTCATTACTTTAATTTGTAGTTTGCATCTTTCTGTTTAAAGAAGGTATTGTGAGTAGAATTGAAAAACGCTTAATTTTTTGCGTCTATCTTTCGCGTTTATAGTATTGTAATTATAATAATTGAAAAGCCATTAATTTGTTCGCCATTTTTTAGTAATGGCATCTGCCTGTGTATGCTGTTTTTAGTATCAAGTGTGTATACATCAAAGTAACAACTAGTAGTAACTAACAGTAGAAAATGAAATAATTCATACTTACCTATATATATACTTAAATGTTGCTAGTTAACATGTCTCTCCAGTTACAATCTAAGTCTTATAAGGATTTTTTTCTACAATTTGCGTAGTCCTATGTGGAATCTAATTGTTGAGGTAGGTAGAGACGGAAAATTTGAATAGACTTCGGGCGGCAAAAGTTTAAATCCACCACTGATGGGATTGTACTCTGTTTATTATTAAGCACAGAACCAGGGCTCACTTTAGAGGGCGGCATGCCGGGAATTTGCCTGGGCATCAAAATTTAGCGACGTTGTGGCGGCCGTTTTATTTTTCACATGTCAATCCCTTCTTCGCTAAAAATTATAATGGTCATTTAATATATTTGTATATTGACACTATATTAAAATTTCCAAGGGGTGCCGATTAGTCTTTTTACCCTGGGCGCCGTAAACAACAGCGGGCGCTGACATAACTACTGCATCGCATCGCACACAATATAACAGTCGTTTAATAGACAGTTCAATTATTAATACTAAAAAGAAACATAAATTGTCAGTAACACCCTATTAAATATGCAACCCATTCTAACATCTACATTCAAAATGTGTCTAAAAAAGTAATAATAATCATATTGAATATTTTAAGCCTTTATTTTATTACAGTAATGAGATAAAACACGAACATCGTCAATATTTTAATTTCGAAATTATTTCACATTCGAAACAATAAAACATTATGTGAAACTTGATGCGTTAATGGATCATCGCTAGCGTTTACGAAAGCAGCGTCGAAGGTCGCCTGTTCAAATGCATGATTAAGACGAAGATCAATTACCAGAGTTTTGCGGTGAAGAAAGATAATGCCACCATACATTGATGATAAAATGTTTACTGGATTCGTTGCAAATCACCTGTGTGCTCTTTGTTTTATTTAATAATCAATTAATTCCATTTTATCTTACCGTGTGCATTTCAACGTTAAAGTCATCCCTTACAAACAATCTTAATTATGCATAATATTATTTTCTATATAATTTCACTACAAATATTGTGATTGTACCTACCTATTGAATTAGGTAAATATTGTTTATACATGAGCTATAAGAATGAAATGTACCAAACAGAATTATTATTAAATCTGTGTCTTTAAAATGTTAAATTACGATTTATAAAAACGAAACATAATAATAAAGTTTTACCATTTAGCACTACCAAATAAATACAAATTTACATAATTGTTTGCTAATTATTCAGAAATATATTAATTTCATCAAATAAATAATACCTTATTATAAATATTATCCATCGCTTATTTATACCTACGTATTCGGCATAAGCTGAGAGACAACAAAGTTGACAAAATATTTTACTTTTATGAATATTTCATAAATGATATTTTAAATTTAGTTTTACGGGTAGGAAAGTGAGATATTAAACGAATTAAAAAAAGTTATTGGAATGAAACGCACTTACATCCTGCCCGCTCATTTCTTTCGCGTCCTCGATCTGTCAAAAATGTTTTTATTCTTTTGATGGTTTGTTTTGTAATGAATTAAAATATATCCATAATGATTTTTACTATAGTTAATGTTAACTCTATGTAGTTTGTAGTAGTGTTTTTATTATATATTATTGTGTTATATTAAATCTTGAATTAGCATGTAAAATTCATTGAAATCGTGGTGTATTCTGTGGTTCTTTCGTTCTCTGAAGTGTTGTACAAAGATCTTCCAGATGCTGCCTTCTATGCCCATTATATTTACTAGCAATAGTCAGGATGCTTTTGGTAATAGAATCGAGCCTGGCACTAGCGTCATCAATCATCATTCTATATCAAAACCTGTTATCAATTCAGAGGTGAGTCAGAAATGGCTTTATATAACTTGCACTTAATTCTCAATTAAAACAGAATTCTAAACTGAAATTAAATTATGACTATGCTAGTCTTGATCTCAGATTCATTATTGACATTGTCGTTCAGTAAAATACAGCTTTTTCATAACAGATAATCTCATTTTAAAGTAATTCCGTCGTAAGGGTGGCAAGGCGCCATTTTTATACTATTATTGAATTGATAATTATTGGAGTTAATATTTTTATTTCAGTTGCCTGTCACCACACACGTTCTAGGAAGGGTTACACAGGACACAAAAGATTTAAAAAGTAATAATGAGGCAGACATAAAGGCAAAGGAAGATTCAACAAAAGTTAATTGCAATGTTTTTGAAACAGGTAATTATTCAGATTAAATTCACTTACCTTGAATCATTTCAGTAAGAATATTTGTAATACTGGCTTTGATTTAGTAATGTTCTGGAGAAGTAGTTGTGGATATTTATAATAAATTAAAATATGAATCAACTTCTCAGCTTAACTGAACTAAATAATCAGCTGATTGATTTTTGGTGTATATATTTTACTTAAACCATTTTACATGTGTAATACATTTTTAATATAGTGATTTTTGGATAAGATTATAATAATCTATTAGGCAGTAAAGAATATTGTATTCTTGCATTAACTTTTTAGTGTTTCCTTCCATTAAAAACTTTCAACAACCATCCATTTGTTCCATTGAAAGCATTCATTAAAATTTACCATTATTTCTTGATGACTTATGATTCCATTATAATTATATATAATTATGACTTCCATTAGTATATTTACACAAGAAATCTATATGTACTAGAAGATATATGGAAGGTTATTGAAATTTAAAATAAATTTGTACATGTAATAACTCTACTATCTCTGCTATTATTAGTTAATTGTCACATATATTATAAATTGATTATCAAATTAGTGTTCATCTTTAATACTAATAAGTTATATTTATTTGTTTTAAACTAGTGAGTTTTGTAGTCATTATATTTTATTTAAACTTACTTGCAGTGATGGTTTACATTTTTTCTGTTATTTGTAAATAATTTATCTGTCTTCAATACTACTTTTATATAGTATACTAGCTGCATCTGTGACTTTGCTCATGTTGAAATAAACTAATTTAACAGTTTTTGCCTGTTTTTGTAACTTTTTTCAATACAACTTTGCTTCTATTGGTGGTAGGGTGAAGTTAAATAGTCTTAGGTGTTCCTCAATTATTGCTCTATCAAATACTAAAATTATTTTTGTAATCCCACTGCTAGTTCCTAAGATTAGTTTGTCATACAACTTTTCCGCTTTATTGTATTAATATAGATTTATAGGTATGGATCTAAAACTTAGTTTTATTTGAGATGGGGATTTAAATTCATCTTTGATATGACTAATTAAGTTCAAAATTCTTCTTGCTGAAGCATGGTTAAGATCAATGATTATATTATTTTCTTGTGCCTTTATTTTCAGCATTGATTAAATCATATTTTATGAAAGTGAAATCAAGATTTTCCTCCAGTGCATCAGTGCCTACAAATAAGTTTGTACAATTCCAAAATATATTGAGATCTTTTGACCCTAATGAAGAAACTCCTGAAGTTTTATATAAGAAGATTGAGGAATTGTTTGGTGAGGAACACAAAGATATAGTTGAAGAGTTCCTTTTGTTCTTGAAGCCAGGCCAAGCTGCTAAAGTCGGTAGATTCATGGACCGATTTATGTTGGTACAAATCACTGGATTTATAGAATTGCTGCAAGTAAGTTGTTATAAGGCCTTAACTATTTGGTCCACCTGTTAAGATACTATTTTGTATTGGCTTCTTATAGTTGAATATCACCAAATAGAATAAAATTGAAACTTGGTTTTTCAAACTAAATCCAGGGCAAGTACATATATCAAACACTCTTCTTGTTTTGCCCAAAGTAGAAAGCAAAATCAAATTTTTAGTTTATTAAAGTTGAATTTATGTTAAATTTAACTCCACTAAATTTGTAATAGATTATTCTTAGTTTACACATTTCCTATTATATACTATCTCTATGGATACATACACAATTGCCAATATATAAAGATATTTCAATTTGTAAGTAGGCTACTGCAGCATATATATAATATTGTAACTAAGTAACTTTCAACATCATTATACATTTTCCTGAAATACTACCTGTAATAACAAAAAGTATTCAGGGAATCCCTCAATACTTGGAAATATTGGATCAATTTCAATTTTACCCCAAACACAGCTCCACATGCACACTACTTTCAGCCAATTTTGAGACTGAAACTTTAGTGGAGTGGTATGAAACAGTTAACAAGTTAACGAGATCTAATTTGTAAGCAAATTTTTAAGTAATACATGATAATTGCACAGATTAATTAATACCTGCTGATGGATCGCACCACCGTTGAATTCGTTATACTCCTAAATTACATACTTACCATCTGAATTAATGGTGATCAATGATGGTGCATTTCGCGCGGAATATCTTTTCTCGCACAAGTTTCTTGTGGAACCAACTTGCAGCGGCGGTGTTTCCGGACCGATACAACTTATTAATCTTGAAGAATTAAGCTTACTCTTACCTTAAAGGCCGGTAACATACCTGCGATTCCGCTGTTATTGTGGTTGTCTATGGGCGGCGGCGATCACTTACCATCAGGTTGCGCGTTTATCCCTGTTTCATAAAAAAATAAACAATACGATTTTATATTTCATTTTCTTACAGAGCACATTTGCAAGAAAACCGACGGTTCTTCGCAAAATTCTGCGCGCAATCACCACAGGCATTAACAGCGGTAGCAGTGAGGGAATGAAGACAAGGGTACTGCCACATCTTCGCTCAAATGCTCGTTTAACGCAAATGTTCAAGTCATTATTCCCTGATGAACGTCCACCAGATAGGTGCGTATTTGCTTGCTTTAAAAAACTTAGTCCTTTTTTTCAAGCCGCCATTATTAAACTAGTCAAGTAACAGCAAGAGGGGTTTATGAAATACTCATCTGGGAACATGACCATCAAATAACCCCCAAAAAATCTCCATGGGGATATTCAAAGCCCCGTATTTCCAGATACCAGGGACAGCTTGAGAATTTAAATTTTGATATTTGCAAAAAATTGTGCTCAATTTTTTCACAATACTATAGTGCAAGATTTTTTGCTCGCAGTACATAGAATGATTTAGCTGCTAAGGAATTTGGTTTTCATCAATATTAATTATTTGTGTGATGTTATTGTGTGAAATATACTATAATGGTGATTTTATGACGATGTTTAAATTTCCTCATAATTCGAGTACAAGAAACAAGTCAACCCAATTTAAAATATTTCCCTGAAAACTATTTATTAATTAAAAATTTGGATAGCTTTGCTAGCACTTATATGGCTCCAGATCGTATGAAAAATTAATCAAAATTTTCAGTGTGTACGAAACTGGCGTCGACACAATAAATGAAAGCTTCCTTACAAATGATAAACAATATGATGTATGGGAGTTTGAGGATGAAAGCGACACTAAACGGAAACCAGACACAAAGGGAGGTGTTGAAGTAATCGTAAGTACTACCTATCTCTTGCATCTATGATAGCTCAGTGGTAGTGTGTAAGGACGTGTCAAAGGGCGTGAGTTCGAATCCACCTACAATGAACTTGAACTTTGGGTGAAGGAAAACATTGTGAGGAAACCATAGCATGAGGGTATGGCTTTTGCCAATGCACGCATGGCTAGCAATTTTCATGTTGAAAATCTACCTCCGCATACCTATAGCTGTGTTCCAACAGTTGTACTTGAAAGCCAATCCCTCCACAGGCTTAGCGAGTCCACCAATTTGGCCCATATCATCACTTAGGACCAGGTGAGATTATGGGCATAACTCTAAACTGCAAGTGATGAAGCCAAGATTTTATGGAATTTTGTGATTAGTTCTAAGTAGTTTTCGGACATATTTGACTAATTATATTTTGCACATACTATAAGGTCAGAATACGATGGGATAGACATGTCCTTTTTGGATCTAATCCTCTTTTTTTTTTTTTTTGTGACGTAGGGAATTAGATTAACGCATACTTTCCCAACCCTGGGGGACTAGTAGGAAGGTTATGTGGGACAATGCCCAGTAAAACCCCACGGCCGTCTGTCGCCTTCTTGGGGCGACGTGGGTTCCTGCATGCAATCACCGCGTTGCCCCAGCGACCGACCCCGCCTGATGGTAAGCCGGGTCCCGTCCGGGCAGTCTGGCGAGCTGCCCTTTCTGACGACCGGACTGGTACAGTCAGAGGTGGGTCCCTCGACCCTCCCCTCGCAGCCCGGCTAGGGTGGCGGAAGGGCACGAGCATATCGGCTTCATCTGCCACCCGGGCTACTGTATCGGAGAGAGTGCTCACTGGGATCAGCTTCACGGGCCCTTCCGCGGTCTACTTGCGCTAGATAACTGTCTAGCAAAAGGAGACCATTGCGTTTCACGATCTCTCGCTGCTGAGCATAGGTTTTACCATGGCCGGTAGCGAGAGATCAGTTACCACCGCCGCCTTCAGAGTGCGGCGCAGTATCTGGTACCATCCATGCCCGGGTAGCACCTGCACAAGACGGAGCATTAGGGAGCCGTGCTCTTGCTACGCCATTCTAGGAGGACCAGATGGAAGGCGTCTATGGTGTATTTGTCCATAACGCTCGTCCGCCAGGTCCTCCGCCCAGCACTGCATCAAATCGGTGCAAGCCTTCCTTATTTCTATTTCTGCGGGAGCCGGAAGCTCTCCCCTCGCCTTCCTTACCACCGTGTCTTTGTACGCGGCAGTGAGGAGAAAAGCGACCAGCTCCCACGGTGGGGGGTGGCTATGCTGCGGATGACCCCCGCATATAGCCGACGGCACTTTGTACCGGGTCGTCCCGTGTTAGGGAGGAGCCGGGTGAACGCTGCCGCTGCACCCATGATATGCGGCCTAAGCTCCTTAAAGTAGCGCTCAAATTGCCACCGCTGTCCAGGGTGAGGCCCAAATATTTCATATGGGCCCCAACCCAGACCCTCACTCCATCAATGAAGATGCTTGCCCCCGGTGGTGGCCTCCAACGAGCCCCATGCATCAGCAGGGCCTTTGTCTTCTTTAGGGCCACCCCGAGGCCCAGCGCCCTAATGCGCCTGACCACTGAGGTGACACTAGCAGTGGCCAAGCGCTCCACCTCCCACCACTTTGTCCCTTGGGCTACGACTAGAGTATCGTCCGCATAATATATTAGGTGCACTCCAAGGCGTGGTCCAAGGACAGATAGTCTTCCAACAGCCTCCGCAGATACGGAGGCACTCGGAAATACCGGAGGGCCGCCCGTATAACAGAAAGCGAAGGGCGGACGCGTCAACGTCGTCACCAAGAGACGGCAATCGCCAGATTTGGACAATGGCCGCCTCCTCTGCCTTCTCTCTGTCCAGTTGGTTGAGGGCCCAGCGGGTAAATGACGCAACTCTCCGGGGGCGAGTTCCTGCTTCTGCTGTAGAGGTGGAGAATAAAAACCGAATATGTCGGTGATCCGATAGCCTCCTCCTCCTCCTCCTCCATCACTCGTCACCCTCAGACACGACGTGCAAAAGTAGGCGTGACTAAAGAAACGTCAACCACGGATCCTCCATACCATCGCACGCACGTGTGCGTCGTTTCTCTGTTGAGGAGGGTCAGTCTGACCTCGACTGCCGACTCCTCCACCACCAGACCTCTCCGGTCTCGGTTGAGATCGCTGAGCAGGGCGATATTCGTCTTACTGTCCGCTCCAGAGAGTCGAGGAACTCCTTGAACTCCGCCAGGGTCCGATTGGGGCATTATTGGGGATGGGGGATATTAGCGCGCATCCACCCCAGGCGGTTGCCACAAACCCGGCACCTCTGTAATAATTATAAATTGTAAAGAGCAGGAAAGTTTTTCGCCGTTGTCTTCTCCGTTCTTATAGAAGGAAATCGTTATCATACACAGACTTGCGTAAGCTCTGTTCTGTTATTCTAAAAAAGGTAGAATAAAGAGATGAATGATGTGTTTCAACTCTTACTCTTCCTGCAAGCTTATTCTACTATTTTATACTACTCTGGTATTCCTGTATGTTTTACGGAATATATACCTACCTACCTACGGCCATATAGCTACTTAACTATAAATAAAATATGGCAAAGCCTTATGTGAATATAACTTTTCATTTCACAGTACCTCCACGGTCGTGTTTTTCTACAACACGGTCGTCTACTCCGATCAGCGCGAGTCACGTACCCCTACAGTAAAGAACCTTATCGAGTCCACGCACGTCGTATCGCCCCAGCGCAATCTCACAACTCACCATCTAATTCCGACGAAGAGCAGACACCGTCGAAACGCAACACTAAAAACATTACAAAAATACCACCGAAAAAATCAAGGAAACAACTCGCATCCCCAACGAAGAACGTTAAAGATGTCAACGATAACACGAAGCTCAAAGATACCACCGTCACCAGCCCCAAGCCCTGCAAGAAAACGCCAAACACTAAAAGCAAGAGAAAGGACAGCGATAATAAACGCGAAAGGAAAGAAAACAAGAGTCATTCATGTCAGAAAGAGACGCTAAAAGTGAAACCGAATAAAACCGAAAACCGGATCTGTTTGGAGTTCAAGAAGGCGAAGAGCGATTGGACGAGGGATGAAGATAAAACGATGCTGCAAGTACTGAAAGGGGAAGCCGGATCCGAACAAGTGTTTTGTCGAATAAATCAGTTACTGCCGCACAGAACGCCGACGGAAATAAAAGAAAGGTTTTGCCATGTCATGACGCTCTTGCAACAGATGGCAGTGGGCCAAGTCACTTAGAATGTTAGCATGTAATTTTTTCGATGTGAAAATTAAATTTATTTAAATATGATGTATATTTTTTTAAAAATAAAATAATTTTAACTATATATTTCTGAGTTATATTTATCTAACACTACCGAGAACTCAATTCAGTCTAATATGCAATGGAATATATTGGACGGGTATTTTGTAGATTTTTGCTATTTGACACTCTTAGATATCTATGTTAATATTATAAAGCGGAAAAATTTGTTTGTTTGAATGCGCTAATCTTGAGCCAAGCAATCAAGTCGGATTTAAAAAAATATTTTTGTATTTTGTACAGTATTCATTGGGGCAAGTATTAGGCTATTTAACATCACTCTTACCACCGATAAAAGTAAAGCCGTAATGAAAAAAGTTACAAAAACGGGCAAATATTATTAAATATTTTTAGTTCCACGCGAACGCAGTCGCGGGTACGGCTAGTAATTTGTAATCACTATAAGGCATAAGCCCGAGCCCTTTTATTATCTGTCTTAAAATCTTTAACATGCATCAAATATATCTTTAGATCTTAACAGTATATTAAAAAAAAAAAGTTTTTAAACCACTCTTGTCTTTAGAATCTACAGTAATCGCGTTTTAATAAAATAAAGATAAACACATTGAATACAACAGGTATCCGTAATAATTTCATATGTGTTTGGTTCCCTAGGCCCTATTTAGGTGTATTTTCTACGATCGTTAGCCAAAGAAAACAAAAACACAGCATCGGCTTAAGACCACGGAAGTGAAAACTTCATCAAGTCGAAGTAGGTCATACGAATACTGAGGTCATACATGAGTTTAGGTTAGTCTTATTTAATACCCACAAAATAAAGTGCTCAGTGCGCCTAAACATATTTTTACTTTAAATATGTAATCTCATCCAATTAATTTTTTTGTAACACTAGCGGTCAGAAAAATTCAACTTGGCGAGAGGCTCTTACCTCTCGTCGAAAACATTTGATTCAAATTTGATCTGTGTTTTATTTATGTATTTAAATTTTTATCAATTTGACCAAATGGAAACTGCTTATTTTGTGACACTTGTCAAAAACGTACATGAAATGATTAGTTACGAATATATTCATTTATAATATTTTTTTCAAAACAATTATGTTTAAATTGAGTGAAGATTATTATCTTAGAAAATGTTATATAAAAAGAGAGCAAGTGCCAACTCAAAGTGTTATGATAAAGAAAATGTCTGCGCCGTTAGCCAACGTCTATTTCAAATCAATGTCTCCGAAACTCAAAGTTATTGCTGGGTTAGAGCCGCCTCTAAAAGGCGGAGGAAATGATTGGTATATACCGCCGAAAAGTATTTTAGAAGAAGGCAGAACTGTTTTGAAACCTTTAAAAAAAGAGTTATTATCCAAATTGAGCTCCGAAGGTATATGTTATTTCGGGGAAAGATTACTACAAGTCCATCATGAAAGAATGGAGAAACAAAAGAAAGAGGTTCTGCTTGAAAATGATATAAATTGGAAGAAGGCTATCGAAATAGATTGCCGTAAAAAATGGGACGATTTCTCTAAAGAAGCGGAAAAGAGGAACACAAAAGCTATTGAACAAGCTTTTCAAGAATTTACTGTTCTGTATATGACATCCATTAATAAAATCGAAACTTTAATGTTTGATGCGGCGGTTAAAGAAATTTCGAAAACAAAGGAAGAAACATATGGATTGATGCAGAATAAATACGAAAATTTCTTAAAAAAACAAGCGACTAGATTGTACGAAAAATATACACAAAAATTGTTGAATGAAAAAAGGAAACTCAAAAACGAATTTATTGATAATGTAGACAACATTCACAAATCAACGGCGAATCGAGTTCATGACTTAAACGTTGAAAAGCACATTGCTATAGAGAAGTTGAGAAATTTATTAGAATGTCAGAATTTAGCCTGCCAAGTTTATGTAGCTTTAAAGGAAAGAGAGGAGTGTCAGAAAGAAATTGAACTATCCGAATATGAACATAAGAAAAAAGTCAACGCATTAAACGAAGAAATTGCTCTAAAAGACTTTGAGATTCATCTTGCAGCTGAGAAAGAGAAGAAACGACAAGAATTTCAAAAAATATGGAAGATGAAAGTCTGTGAAGTTATTAAAAAGTTTCAACAATTCGTATCATATTGTCTTTTCACTTTACCTGAACATGCTGATTGTTTTCTTGATATGGAAAAATTGATGTTGCTTCAATTAAACAATGTAATTGAAAATCCAAGTGCCGCAAGTATATTTGAACACGAAATACCAGAATTTCACACTCCTGTGCCAAGACCGCACCCTTTTTATCTATTTTGCGACAAAGGGTATAGACCGCAGCTTGATCAAAATCTATGCCCAAAACATTGTACATCTAGCGCTTCTCAAATGCCTGTAATTGTTGTCAACAAAAGATGTATTTACGCTGCTTGCGATAACGTTGAACAGTTTACAAATAAAGTTGAACAATACATACATGGAAAACGTGGTGATGATGCAGATTTCAAAGATGAACACTTTTACGGACACGATATTCCAATAAAGTATACATCGACACAACAATTACTTGAATTAAAGCTGGAAAGCTCATTATTACAGGTTTTACAACAAGAATTGCCAAATGTAAGGAAAGTTCCTACTGAGTGCTGCGTATGCAAAATACCTCACTGTTTTTGTAGTCCTATGCATGCCTCAAAAATGTCTCTGGACACGCCGCAACCAAGCTTAAACGAACAGTCCGAACATTCTGTCAGCTTCGGTAATAAAATTGAGACTCGCAGTGTAGAGCTGATGCATGAAAGGGAACCGAAATGGGAAAATTATTGTAAATATATAGAGCCAAGCAGATGTAAATGTGGGAAAACTGCGAAGAAGCATTTACGAGAACACCTCCCACCCTACATGCAAAATATGTCGGCTTATAATGCTCCTGAATTACCGCACTATGAAACTTGTTCAGTTCTAACTCTCAAGAACATAGTTGAAAAGGCTAGAGGAAAGCTACCTACACCACCTACAATAGAAAAAGCGGAATCTAAAACTAAGGAAATCGGCACACAGTACTCTGACCAAGAATTTGATTTCTTATGCAATTGTTTCTCGGATGAGGAAGTTGAAAAACTTTTGAAACAACTCGTATCGGGCACGAAGGCGTTCGATTCCGGTAACGTGGGTAAGAAATTTAAAATGGTGGACGGTAATCTGACTCCAACATTTTTAACGAACAATATGGACTCCTTCGCCACGGCGAGGGCGTTTTCATTACGAAACCTGATCAACGAAGCTCCACAACTTGAAGAAATATTTATTAAAAAGGATTGTCGGCATAATTAAAATTTTCGTAGTTCATAAAAATGATCTTAGTTTTATTGACAAGTAATGAGTAAGTTATATTTAACATAAGTCGCTTCTAATCGCCAACTTGTTTTTGCTTAAATTTGATGATATGGACACCAACATGTGGTTTTAATAGGACGGCCCTGCGTTACAATAAACATTGCGTTTATGTGGAAAGCGAGGGTCAAAAATCTTCAAAAAATGCGTTATATAATACTCGAACGGCCCCTAAGTCGCAGGTCTATGATAATAAACCACAATATACAGAGACCTTCGAAGCCACATAACCCATGCCATCGGTCAAATTGAGCCTGATTTATGCGCCAGAGTAATGGAAAATTGGAAGCACGTGTTACATTCCATACACAATGACATCGCCAAGTCTATTAAATCTTACATACATTTTGTTCCATTTAAATCTAAAGAGAGGAAGCGCTAAATACGGTAATGGACATGTAATAACAGGCACTGAAAGCATATTAAAATAACTAAGCTACTCGCTCTCAATATTTTTTTTATGAGACTACAGTTGGAAATTACTAATCAATTTAAAAATGTTTGTGTATATATTGTGAAATATTAAAACGAAATTATATCAACAAAACTTGCCTGTTCCTTGTTTTTTTTTCGGGTTATGCTAATTGCAAGCAGTATAAATTTAACAAACATCTGGCCATATAATTAAAGACACTCGATTTGCTTAGAAGATTCGCTTAATAATTGTATAAAAAGGAGCAATCGAAGGGTGAAAGAAATAAAACAATCATTAGTCTATAAAATCTTTATTAAGAAACCACTGCATATGATATAGTGTTGCAGACAACACCGACGTCGCCTACGTTACAATAACCCGCCGACATACTAAATTTCAACAATTACTCTACCACAATGTTCTTACAAGCTCGCCTGACGCGGGTACACATACACAAACATAAAACTAAAAAAAGGAATATTGGAATTAATAAAAATAATTATACGATTTAATCCAATTAGTAAATTAAATATAGATTGAATCGAAGGTGTGGGGAAATTTTATGAGACCGCGACGCGCAGTTAGACTGTCGCGCCGATTTTCTTTTTTTTTTTCTTCCATTTAATTATATTACGAACCATCAAACTATTATAATCAATCGACGCTGCCCTGCCGCCTCGACTCAGGAGGCTCTCCTCACTGAACCTGGTAATCCTTATTTATAATGACAGTCCTAGAACTGGGCCGTGTCGCTCTATGTCACACCGTAGCATATGGAGCGTAACGCGCGTGTCGGGGTTCGTGTGTGCTGTGCCGGGTGGCGGTGTGACGGGCGACATGCGTGAGGCCGTTTAGTTTAACTATAGAGATCGTCGTCTCCTCCTTCCTCTTGGAAGGTGGGCTGGTCGCCGCCGGAGGTGCCGGTGCCGCCCGCAGCACCGCCGCTCGCAGGGAATCTATTAAAAAAATATTACATTTTCTATTATTCTACAATACCTAATTTTAAGAAAACTATATAAAAATTACGCGTTTAGCCAATTGGCTAAAGAAATGTATGGGATAACACATGTCAAAATTGTGACACGTGACATTCAATAAATTTCTTTCGTTAAAAATCGTTGGACAGCAGCTCGAGTTTCCCTTTAAAATATTCTGACATAGCCAATGCACCTTATAGAGTCACTATGTCTTCTTTCCTGTTCGACTAGTGTGACATAGACAGACATATCATAAAACTTCAAAATTCGGAACTGGTTGATATCTCTATCTATAAATAATTTTAGTAATCTTTATTTCTATAAATTAGATAAATGCTTACAAGTGAAATGTAACATTCTTTTTTTTATAACTATCCCTTTACTGCACCTTTTCACTGAACAATTAGATATGACAGTTATTATTAAGTATTTTTAATAATCGAACACACTCCTTACAGTTTGGTAGACTGGTTGGTACTAATTAACACTATATTCCACACCCCTATATAAAATTGATAATGCTGCTTGTCGACTGACTTAGTCGAATCAAGTACCTCTTACAACATAGAGATTACAATTCTGGCTACCTAACTTCATATAATTTAGCAATAATGTATGGGATAAAATTAAGCAAATGAGAATAGTGTACCTGAAGTTGGTGCCAAATCCACGGCTCTGTTGCAGTGTTTGAGCGAACATTTCATATTTGCGGATGTCATTATCGGAGACGGAGCGACGCGCGAACTTCATCGCCTCCTCGAAGTGAGCTCGGCTGATCTCTGGCACCGGGTCCTCCTCGTCCATCTTAAAAGTAGATATCACATTAAATTTACTATCTCAATTGGCAATATTCGTTTTCGGGCATATGAGATCAATGAACCTGAGTTTTCGAAGACAGAATACATCATAATAAAACGATAAAATGGAGGTACGGCTTTTTCTGATATGTCTGGCTATATAACATGCTTTGGTTGAAATTTTTTACCGCCAAACACCAGCAGCTTTCCAGAAGTTGCACTTGAGAATCAGTCCGTTCACTATCTTGGGCCACATTATTACTTACCACCGTGTGAGATTGTGGCCATAATGCTAAGCCTATCCATACTAATATTATAAATGCGAAAGTGTGTTTGTTTGTTTGGTTGGTTGTTACACTTTCACGCCTAAACCGCTGAATAGATTATGATGAAATTAGGTATAGATAGATGGGAATGTGGAAATGGTGATAGACAACTTTATCTTCGGAAAAACTTATTGAGACTAGGGTAAAGAGAGAGAGTAAACTTTACATGAAACTTTAATTATGTAATCCAATCAATATTAACGCGAGTGAAACAGCACGTAAATTCTAATAAACTATCAAAATATGGCATTACACATGGCAATATCCAGTATAGAGAGCTTTATAAGCACAATGAAGCGATGATAGCTCAGTGGTAGTGTGCACGACTTCGCGTCAAGGGACGTGGGTTCGAACCCAAGCACCTACAATGAGCTTGAGCTTTCGGTGAAGGAAAACATCGTGAGGAAACCATAGCATGGTGGTAGGGCTTTTTCTAATGCCCGCCTGGCTAGCTACCACCCTTTAGTTGTGAACCTGCCGCCTAATACCAATAGGTGTGTTCCGGCAGCAGCACTTGAGAGCCAGTTCCTCCACAGGTTTAGCGTGTCTACCAACTTGGGCCGTATAGTCACTTAAGATCAGGTGAGATTACGGCCATAACGGTAAACCTTAAGTATAAAAAAAAAAAAAAAAAAAAAAAAAACAATTGTCGGAGACAAAGTAAGCACCAAATTGAGAATAACAATTAAAATGAGACTAACATCCATAGCAGCAGCCGCAGCCATCTGTTGCCTGTTCCGCTCGCGACGTATCTCCGACTCTATGGCCTGTCGGATAGCGAGCTTGCACGCGCGCTGGCAGATCTCCGTCAGGTCAGCACCGCTGAAGCCTTGTGTCACCTGGAAAATACATTCATATAAATTTTCTAATTTTAACGGTCAAGGGCCCAAAATGACAACCAGGAACATACAGAGTCCAAATATGAAATGAGACATATAAATATGTATTTTATTTAACAACAAAACGGCAAGGGCGTGGAGTGCTGAATAGGGATGACGATCTGAGATCGATTATTTGAGGAGTCGACTTTTTAAGAAGACTTTTTAACTTTTTTCGGAATCGATCCAGTGAATCGATATTTCAGACGTAAAAATTGAGGTTCGATTCTTATCTATTCTCATAAAACATTATGTATAATTATTTGAATGTTTTACCAAAACATATTATATAAAAAATCTGGCTACCATTCATTTCGCGAGTGATTCCTGAGCGTGGCATATTATTCATAGTTAGTTGTTATTTTACGAATAAAACATCTAACAACAAGATCATTTTCTTCCTATGGGTACCCCTCGACTTACATATATAAGTAGTTCGCCATAATTTTATTTATCATAGGCATCATCATAATATATCTACTATAGTATTATAAATACGAAAGTCAGTTTGTTTGTTACGCTTTCACCGCTAAACCCCTGAATCAATTATGATCAATATTGGTAGAAAGATAGATGTGAACCTATTGACGGTGATTGGCTACATTTTCTCGCAAAAACCTTATTGTAAATCAAACCTTTGTATGAAACTTTTTATTGCGTCATCCGATTTGTTTGCCGCAATCAATATTTACGCAAGGAAAGCCGCACGTAAAATCTAGTATGATATAATTTCTTTATTACCTTTGCAATGTATGACAGATCAACATCTTTCGCAATCGGCGACTTGCGCAGGTTGGCGCGCAGAATGGCCTCACGAGACTTCTCGTCCGGCAGCGGGATGTAAATCAGCTGATCGAGACGTCCAGGCCTAAGAATAGCCGGGTCGATAATATCCGGTCGGTTTGTTGCACCTATAAACCACCATAATAATTACTATCATTAAGGCATAAAATACCTTAGTTTTATAAATACAATAAGGCAAATTTTTCAATAGTGTTCCAAACAAAAAGTTGGTAGCACTAGCAAATAAAACTTTTGTTATTTGAGTATGCTTTCAATTAAATCCAAGAGTATAATAACTGAAGTTCAGAGTATCACCCCCATACCAGATACACTAAACAATAGTAATAAAAATGTAAAACAAGCAGTTATTGAATTAAATTTTGTTATATATATCTTAATTATGACATATACAGAATATATATAATTTCTAAAAGGTGCATTTTTGCAATATCTCTCTCATATTTTTGTCATAATTAATTAATAGAACATAATTTGAAATTTTATATTTTCCACTATTAATCAAAAATAGGTAAAGACACAATTGTCAGGAGAACTGAAAGGGACATAGGCTTTATTTCACGCAGAAAAAGTGTACAGTTTCTGAGTGATAGAAAAATAATGTAGAATAATTAATGCATGCTGTGGTCAACTTTAAATAGCTGCACAATATTATTCAACTCAGAATTGTGTAATTAGAAAGTAGATATTGTGCAGCTGTTGGCGGCCCTCTCATTATGAAATGAAATTAAAATCAGTATGATTGAAGTTAAAGTACTGACCAATGATGAAGACGTTCTTCTTCGCTCCCATACCGTCCATCTCGGTGAGGATCTGATTGATGACCCTGTCGGCCGCACCGCCAGCGTCGGACACCGAGCCACCACGAGACTTCGCGATCGAGTCCAGCTCATCGAAGAACAGCACACACGGTGAAGCGGACCGTGCCTGTTGCCAACAATAACCTTTAACTTATTTTTTATAGTTAAAGTTTAGCATTAAAGCCATAATACCACCTAATTTTAAATGACGATATGGCCCAAGTTGGTAGACACGCATAACCTGTGGAGGGACTGACTGTCAAGTGCAAATCTACAAATACATCTATTGGTATTTGGTGGCAGATTTTCAACTTGAGGGTGGTAGCTAGCCAGCTGGGCATTAGAAAAAGTTCTACGACCATGCTAGTTTCCTCTCACGATGTTTTCCTTCACTGAAAGCTTAAACTCATTGTAGGTGGATTCGAACTCGCATCCCTTGAAGTAGAGTCCGTACAAACTACCGCTAAGCTATCACCGCTTCTATAAGAATTATAGCTTTAATATAGACCAATTCTTGGATCGATACGATTCGAAATCAAATGTATTATTTTTTATGGCTCCTGTGGTCTGT
This sequence comes from Actias luna, assembly GCA_039707435.1. NCBI lineage: Eukaryota > Metazoa > Arthropoda > Insecta > Lepidoptera > Saturniidae > Actias > Actias luna. The sequence continues at coordinate 4,134,712 of JAZHAC010000006.1, read as the reverse complement.
AACGACAATTTAACCAGTATCATTTGATGAATGTGGTAAATCCAGTGAAAGGTATTATAAAGATGCTGAAACTTAATATTTTTGATGTATAATATATAATAAAACTGGAACTAAATTAATGATTTAAGTATTAATAATTTAATATCAATGCAGAGGTTAAAATGTATCCATTTATGAAAATTTTTGATTGTCTGTCGACTTGTAGGTGCATAATCCTTAAACTACTTCATGATGATATGATAGTTTATATTATAAATGAACACCTAGGAAACTTATTATTATATAAAAGGAATGACTTCCTTTGGGATAGAGGAAAATAGTAAAAATTTTAACATTTGTCAAACACATCAATAGTTATATTTGGAAAAAAAAAATTACCTTATCGAAGATGTCTCGCACATTGGCTTCAGATTCACCAAACCACATAGTGAGCAGTTCAGGACCTTTCACTGAGATGAAGTTGGCCTGGCACTCGTTTGCAATTGCCTTGGCCAGTAGAGTCTTACCTGTTTATGAGATATTATCACAATATTTAATCCAGATTCTCATAATAAGACATATTTAGTAAATAAATATAGTAAAAGTACTCTATTTTTATAGCTTATAGGTTATGGTTACAATCGCAGTTAACGAGTCGCCCAAGACGGTGGACACGCTAAATCTAGTGGAAAGACTGCATATAGTGCGACTAACGGTACACACCCAAGGTATTTTACCGACAGGTTTCCACAAGTTTAGCGTGTCTACCAACTTGGACTGTATAGTCACTTAAGATCAGATTAGATTATGGCCATTACGTTAAACCTTAACTATAAAAAAAAATACTAGATGGAGTTGTTAACCAGGCGGGTATTAAAAAAATCCCTACCACCGAGCTATAATTTAGTCATGTTTTTGCTTTCTCGAAAACGCAAACTTATTGCAAGACAGCCATCATCACTTTAAAATGCCTTATATATATTATCCATTATAAAGACAGAGTGCAAAGCAGCTGATCTGATATATAAGTATTCAAATGTGACTGACCGCATCCCGGTGGTCCGTAGAACAGCACACCTCGGGATGGCTGCATGCCGAACTTGAGGAACTTGTCCGGATGCTCGACCGGGTACTGCACGAGCTCCTGCAGCTCCCGCTTCACGTTCTGCAAGCCGCCGATGTCAGTCCAGGACACGTTCGGCACCTCCACCACGGTCTCGCGCAGCGCCGACGGTGACGACTTCGTCATCGCGTACTGTGCATCAACAATATATATCATTACTACCTCGCCTGACAAACGTAGTTCTGTCTTATAAATTACTTCTAGTGAACTAGTCAACACGTGAACTTTGGCTGTTTTAAAACATAAGGGGATGAGGGTAGGAGGGTGAAAATTTAGGGTTGTATTATTTTTAAAGCCACATTATCAAGAAATATTTTTTTTTTGTAAAAAAAAAAGTATAGGGTAGACCACTCTTATCACTTAGGAGTATGAAAAATAGCTTACGACCGATTCTCAGACTTATCGAATATACATATAAATTTTCATAAAAATCAGTCAAGCTGTTTCAGAGGAGTATTGACAACAAACATTGTGATTTGAGAATTATATATATAAGATGATATTCTATACCCCAATATATGACTTCTTGATATTTCTTAGGCAAAATTATGAAATAATAGTAATAGTTACAAGACCTCATTTTTAAGAAAAATATTGCAACATTTATCTAATAATAGTAAGCGAGCAATTCTTACATCTTAGAAATGGTTCTAACAATTTCGATGAAATTTTATATATGCACAGACTTTTTTTTTCCAATTCACCTATATAGTTGTATTTTTCGTAAAAACGCAGTCTTTTAAGAAAATTACCATTTAATATATATTAAAATCATAAAATGCGGAAGTTTAATCAATATAGGTATACATATTTTTTAAATAAACACAATTATAAAAGAAATATCGATCTAAGCTCATTCACTATCTATATAATGATATACTGAAAATAGAAATTTAACCTGCAAAAATAAACAGCTGTAGAGAATATTGGAACTTTCTAGAATAGTAACATTAATATTAAATATAGATATTATATAAATAATGATAAAAATAGAGAAGAAATCTGAAAAAAAAAAAAAAAATATAGGTGTAGCAAATAGTAGTCGAAAATACTGTTTGAAACTTTCTAGAATTACAATATTACTACAGTTTTTCCCCAAAACTGCAACATGGGTCTCTTCAAAAGGGATTGAAATACGGTCTCAAAGGTCAGCAACATGGCTATAATACACATGGTGTTGTGGCTATCCATAGGCGACGGTAACCATTTACCATTAGATGGGCCGTCTGCCTGTTTGCTACCCATTAGTATAAAAAAAATTATAACACTGAAAATAAATTGCATGAATAACTACATAGTTGTAGAGAATAACTGTATTACTCACCCGGAAGTTATCCATGGATACAGCGAGGGAGTTGAGCACCTCGGCGTCGATCTGGTCATCCTCGAGGTCGATGAGGTCCATCTTCTCACGGATTTGCTGCAAGGCAGCTTCTGAGCACAGAGAGGCCAAATCGGCACCGACATGACCGTGCGACTCTGCAGCAATCTAGTAAAATACAGGTGGTTATAGTAAATTCTGGTTTTAAAATTATTGTATAACTAATAAATATGGTAGCGTGATGTTAAATATTTTGTTCAATGATTGCTCTATCAAATACAAAAATATTTTTTCTTTTTTAATATTTCCTCTGCAGTTTTAGCGTGGCTACCAACTTGGGTTGTATCGCCACTTAAAATCAGGTAAGATTATAGCCAGAACGCTAAACCTTAACTATAAATAAAACATCCGACTAACAGATTAAAGATTAGTATGTTGAAAAAAATAAACTAACAAACTAGCTAAAAAAGCTAGCTAGACTTTAAGATGAAGATAAAGATATATAAAATAGATACATTCCAGTTGTTAGCTAGATTATAATTAAACTATTCTTAAAACAGTGAACACTGGACTTATTATAAGGAGAAATTGTACATATATGACTAATAAGGAAACAAAAAAATGTATAGGTAAAGATCAACACAACAGGAGAAAGGCTTCGTAAGTGGAATAGCCCACACTCTTTTCATCTAAATATGGCCCTGCTTAAAAGATTAGTGGCTTATAAAAATCGAATCTATTCTTACTAATATTGTTAATGTGAAAGTGAGTTTGTTTGTTTGTTACGCTTTCACGCCTAGAATCGATTATTGAGATAGATGGAAACCTGGAGACGATGACAGGTTACTTATTCTCGCCAAAAGCTATTGGAAGTGGTGTAAAGCGATGGATGAACTTTGTATGAAACTTTTTATCGCATCATCCAACTCGTTTGATAAAATCTGTATTAACGCGAGCGAAGTCACACGTAAAATCTAATGTAATATAAATTTAATTACTGTTAATTTCTTTATAAATTAACTAGATGACCTGGCCGAACTTGTTCTGCGTTTTCGAGTAGTCAATTACATCGACTACAGCGACATCTATCGCGTTATGATCACTTATGGAGATAAAAGTATCCTGTAAGTATCTGTAAAGTTGGAATAAATTGTGCACAGTGTGCAAAATTTGATTAAAATCGGTTCAGTAGTTTAGGAGTTCATCGCAGACAAACGTGACACGAAATTTTTTATATAAATAAATAATAAATAGCCTAGAGGCTCGTCTACATTGGACCCTGCCTAAAAACATGTATACAGTGGTATAAACAAAATCAAATCTATTGGTTATAAATTACCTGTTCTAGATCAACGTCATCACCCAGCTTCATGTTTTTAGTGTGGATACGGAGGATCTCAAGTCGCCCAGTCGCGTCCGGGATACCGATATCTATCTCACGGTCGAAACGTCCGAAACGACGTAACGCTGCGTCAATGGAGTTCGGACGATTGGTAGCGGCCATTACAATCACATGCGACGATTTTTTCATACCTATACAAATAAAAATTAAATATATACAACTAATTCAAGAAAGATCATTATCACCTTCGTGGTTGAGCCTGAACTATATACAATGGCTTATTGAGATATTTTTTATACCAAAGATTAATTAATTCCACCATGATAAGTTAAGTTATGATCACAGTCTAACCTGACGTTAACTGTGCAACAAACGTAACGTACACACATATAGGTGTTTGGCGGCAGATTTGCAACTTGAAGGTGGTAGCTAATTAGGCGAGTATGAGAAAAAGTCCTACCACCATGCATGCTATGGTTTCATCACGATGGTTTCGTTCACCGAAAGCTCAAATTCATTGCAGGGATTCGAACTCGCGTCCCTTGAACTGGTGTCCGCCCACACTACGAAGTGAGCTATCCATCGCTTCATAGTACGATTACAATTATCCTTAGCTGATAATAATGGCAAGAAAAAAACCTAAGAACTGTTTTTTTGGCACATATTAGTGATGCAATACTTTTAAGGTATTTACATCCCTTTTCATTCAATCTTTTATCTCATATGGTGAGACTAAGTGACTCACCATCCATAAGGGTTAGCAGCTGAGAAACAATACGACGCTCCACTTCTCCATGGGTCTTCTCCCGCTTAGGCGCGATCGCGTCCAGTTCATCGATAAAGATTATAGCTGGGGAATTCTTATCTGCTTCCTCGAACGCCTTACGCAGGTTAGATTCAGATTCACCGGCAAGCTTTGACATGATCTCCGGGCCATTGATGAGGAAGAAGAATGCACCTAGTGAAGGATAAATTCTTTACAGAAACTACTATTTATAGCAATTATTTTGTGTTAACAAAGTACCTCTAGATAATTTAGGAATTTAGATTTAAAGCTTGGCAAGTTAAACTATTTGTTTTTGTAAATTAAGTAATATGGGAAACCTTGACGTATGCAAATAAATTTTAACAACAGTAAAGGGTACATCCTTTATATATTTATTTATTTATTATTATTATTTATCTATTTATCAGATAACAAGGATCCATAACATAAAACTAAACAAAAGAATGATGTGAATAAACATAATTATAAAACATAATAAATGACATATAATACATAACAGTTACAATAACAGATGCTAATAAAGACTGATAGCCAATATTTCACAAAGTGATTATCGTACAAGCCAAAAAGTGTGCACCATTGTATTGGGAGTATCATGAAGTCTATAGACATATTATACTTGGGGTTTGATCACTAATCGACCATGTCACCTCAGTGATTACTTCTGAAGTAATGTATACATGGAAGATGTATACTGTATTTTGCATGTACTGGTATAATTGGTATTATCTAATTTTATCAGTCTTGAATGTTACAGCCTATAAAGCATCCTGGCTTTTCTAGATGTCAGGGAAGCAAGATGCTATTACATAAACAGACAAATCTTAATGAGTAATTTTATTTTTAAGTGCTATTGTTGGAGCTTGGTTACATGCATAAAGATTTACGTGTAAAACAACATTGGCAAATTGAATTCATTTGATATAAAAATTAAGTTAGACTTTGCAATTGTTCATGACAGAATACAGAAACTATTCAAATTACCGAACAAAGCCTAGGAGAAATATCCTGAAATACAATTTGGTTATCAATTTCTGAGGTAACTCACCAGTTTCATTTGCAACGGCACGAGCAATAAGAGTTTTGCCAGTACCCGGCGGTCCGTACATGAGAATACCGCGCGGGGGCTTCACACCGATAGCCTTGAAGAGAGACGGGTGGCGCAGTGGAAGTTCCACCATCTCCTTGATCTGAGCTAGCTGTTTGCGGCAACCACCAATATCGTCATAACCTACGGCGTTCAAAGCTTCCTCTTCTTCCTGTGTAGATCAATAAACAAGTGAGTTTAAGAGTATGTCATCACTTTAGTATCTAGAATGTCAACCTATACATTTTTGTATTACTGTTTTTACTAAAAATGCCACAAATAGTAATTTGTGAAAAACAAATTTCTCCCCAGTAAGAGCACTGAAAAGTGCTCTACTACGTGTGATGACATTTACCTAGCAGAATTTGCTAAGTTTTATTTATCATCTCCCATAAGCAGTGTATACAGTGAGCGGCCATTTTCCGAAACAGGCATAATTTATGAGGAAAAACATAAACCTTGTCTATCAACAAATGTTCAAACAATATTTTTATTCATAACTTACCACTGGTATATTTTAAGTATTAATATGTCATGTTAATGGTAAAATAAAAATCTATGTCAGTAATATTATGCTTCCTTTTTTCATGATTTACTGTTCGATGTTACTGTTGTACTTTTACTGTACTGTACTGTGTATGGTAATAATAACAAATAATCACAGAACAAAATTGCCGAATAAAGAATAACTACCGAATATTCGTCGCATCTCCACTTTTTACAAATGTTCTCTACATCCATCTCATCAAATCATGGCGTCTAACAAAACAATTGACTGTATGATTTGCCCAGTGATTCTACAGTCGCCTCGCTGCAACCACACAAAAGTGTTGTGGTTTCAAATCCGGCACAAAACAATCAACATGTTATCAACAAATAACTGTTCTGAGACTTTTTATTCATTAGTTATGTAAAGTCATTGTCACTTGACACTGACGAAACTGCTTAAAACGGTAGATGCGGAAATAAAAATGATAATAAAATAACACTATGGATTTAACGAAAATAAAAATAACTGAAACATGAAAAAGATGACAAGATTCATAGTAATATATAAGTATGCATAATAAATAAAACTTACTTCACGTTTGATAGGATCTCCTTCACAATGAATGATCGTATCTGGTGCCACAATACAATACGGCGATGGATCAGTTTCCACCACTTTGAACTCCACTGCGCGCATCCCGCCACGTACCATAAACGTATCGTCGCGATGTATGGGCCGGTACGCCTCCATGAAGTATGGTTTTAGGTAAACCTCAAATAGATTTCTGTTCAACAAAATAATGGAATTAATGTAAAGTGAATCATTATTAATGCTCTTTTTGTTACAAAAGCAAAAAATTGATAGATATAATCCTAATCTGACCAATTTAAATATCGAATTAGTTCTGGTTCAATTAGTAACTCAAGTTCAATATGTACTAGAATTTTCAACAGTATACAAATTTATTTATCCATATTAATATTCTAAAGTGGAAAATTGTTTATGCTTGAATGCGCTAATCTTAGGAACTAAAAGTCAGATTTCAAAAATTCATTCATATTTGATAGAGCAATCCTTGAGGAAGACTTTAAGCTATTTAATATCATGCTACCAACAATACAAGCAAAACTGAATTGAAAATAATTACAAAAAAGGGGCAAAAGTTTTTTTTGTTCTGTGTGAAAAGAGAGACAGGCAAAGCTATATAATATTTAGGTGTTCACAATTCACAATTTAAAGGACTTTCTGATTTGGACATACATATTTTTTGTACAGTCATATGGTTAGGTCTTAGCTTTGGTTAGATTCAGTGGGTAGCCCTTTTGTAAACATCAAAAAGTTTTATTTTTCATTTTAGGTATGTGAAACTAAAAAATCATCAGCCTACCAGATTTGATAGTTTACTACAAAACATTCATTGTTAAAACCTTTAGGTTAGTTTTAATACCAAGTCATTAAAGTGACATTATTTAAGACTAGCTGTGTCCGCAACTCCATTTGCGTGGTACTAACATTTTATTTAACCATTATCTTAAAAAAAAAAATTATATAGCCTATATTATACAGAGCTGACTAATGTAGCATTGTAAGGGTGAAGGAATTTTTGAATTGGTCCACTAATTCTTCAGTTTATTAATTATAAACAAAAATACAAATCTCTCCACTTTATAATATTAGTATAGATTATAACCAAATATAAAGCAGCAACCTTTGTCTCTTACTACTTCAATATTACTGATAAAAGAATTTTTTGCTGTAATGTAATTAACTACTCACCCAGTCAGACCTTCAACTGAATCATCGATGGGCAAAATGTGAACACGTTTTCCATATTTGACAGAAGGACACGGAGCTATGGATACCACATCTGACAGGCGAACACGGAGGTTATTTCTGACAACCCGGTTCATACGGATCTTCTCATCTGGGCAGTTGTCATCTGAGAGGACGATGCAAACAGTCTCTTTGCGCCGTTTGCCTTTAAGAAGAACTGTGTCGCCCCGGAACAGTTGTAGTTGCTCCATTTTTGCCTGTTAGGTTATTTATGAATAGATAAGTATTCAGACAGTGTATAATAATTTTGTATTTTATTACTTATTCTTATTTAGCATAGACATAAATATGTATGTAAACATTAAAACTCATATATTTGTAGGAAAAGAAAAAGAAACATTTTTATATTTTTCAGATATACATTTATTATGTTAGTATTACATATTACTTATTTTCTAATATTTGTAAGTTGATAATGTTCCTTCTTAAAATATCTCTCCTTTTTCTGCATAGTGTACCCAGTACTAACATGCCAAACTGATTTGTGATTAAATACAAGATGTTGCATCTGTCATAATTGTGTACCACTTATAACTTTACATTACAATTGAAACTGTGATTGTTAAACACCTGAGTTGGCAAACAATTATATGAACTGTCTTTTTTATATACTTAAGGTTTAGTGTTGTGGCCACAATCTTGATGTTAAGTGATGATGTGGCTGAAGATGGTGGACACTGCTAAGCCTAGTGGAGCCTGGTCCTCAACTGCATTAGAAAAAGCCCTACCAGTGCTATGGTTTCATTGCAGTGTTTTCCTTCACCTCCCTTCAAGTGGTATTTTAAATAGAATGCTTATTGTAAGTGGATTCGAACTCACATCCCTTGATGCAGAAAACATACACACTACCAACTAAGCTATCATGGCTTTAATTTGCAATTACGAGCAGTTACGTTAGCCTATGAATGTGTACTGTTAGATTCTTCTCCAAGTGCCTCTAGATGATATTAATATTTGACTATGATTTACTGTAAGTTGTAAATATTTTATCAGTCTGACTGCTCTAAGTAGAGAAAAACTTCTAAAAATCTATTACTATTTCAAATGTTCCTTAAAAAATATAAATATACCTAAATACTATCTTACTAGCCGTTCTACAGGCCCATATTCAAGAAATATCTTCAATATAACATTCATTTTATTTTCAACAGAATCAATATTTTTTATTGCGTTCAAAGATAATTTTCCATTTAAGTTACATATGTATAATAAATGTTCCACAAAAACCTTTGAAATTTGATTAGGTGATCTCATGTTTCCAACCAACCTTTGTAAATATTAATGTTAGACATTTACATTTCAGTCAGTTTTTAATAAATTACTTTGGAGATGTCTTTGTTTATTATTAACAGACCAAATTGATAGCAAACTTACTAAATTGTAATAAATCAACAAGTATAAACAGAACTCCTTTAAAAGAATAGTGTGATACCACCAAATAATTTATCAGCTGAACAGTTTTACAGTTCATTATCATATTAAATAATTCCAACAGTTAGTTTTTTTTTAATATTTTTTTGAGACTGTTGCTCCTAATGTATGACCAAAGGCAGAAATAATATAAACCCAAACAAATAATATTTATAAGCAGAATAAGAGGAATTAGAAGCAGTCAATTAACATTTCATCATGTTATGATGACTTAGCTATTTTGACAGTTTTAAGGTTAGAATTACAGTATGCAATATTATTTTTACTAGTAATAACTTTTTTGTCATTTATTTTATTTTATCAAAGTTTGATTCTGTCCTCCATTGTTTGAGTGAAGTTTGAATTTAAAGTGTGATAGCTGTTTTCTGTCAGTATGAGAGTTTGAAGTTTTTTTTTAATAGACCTATGCTGATAGCCTGAGGGGCATTTACAGATTTGCTTAGCTTTACAGAGCTTGAAATATCACAGTGGTGTTTTTTATTGGCTAGTGTGAGGTACTTGTCATCCAATGAGTCTTGCACACATACTTTGGACCAAGCCCATATAATATATAAACATGTTTACACTTTGCGATGAGAAAGTCTGTAAATGGATTTTTAACACCACATTAATAAAAAAAAAGACAGTGTATTTACATAGGAAAAAGGAATTAACCTTTCTCTATAATTCTGGGAATGATAATTTTATAATTTAATTGATCTTTATTTTAAGATTTATGAAAGCTCTAACTTTCAATATTTTTACCTTAAATCATTATTCCATAAAATCTTATTCTTAATCACAATGCAAATTGCAATTTTTTATCCCACACAAGCAAATAAAATGTTTCAATTTCTAAATATAGCTATCACCATTACAGGATATCAGAGGCATGTTAATACATTCTATACTTTATCCAAGTAAATACACTATACTTATTGTTCTTGTCTATAGCATTGAAAAAGAAAATCATTTCAAAATAACATCACAAATATATATAAACATGTTCATTTACACAAGTGAACACAATGGTGAATCTTGAGATATATGTGCAAAAGTAGACACTGCTTGTGTACTAGACAGGCATGCAAGATACCATAAAGTATATGGCCCATGGAAAATTAACTGGGTGTGGTTCACAGTACTTGCCAGTTATTTTTAAGTAAGATCGCCATAGTATTGTAAAGATTATTTGCGTCTTTCTCAAAAAGCAGTATTCGTTACTTCGTAAGTGTAAGGTAGAACAAAGGGATACCTGTGATAAAGCGACGACAGAGTTGTCATCGCTGACAGCTTCCTCGACGATAAGGCGGTTAGGCCTGTCCTTACGACGCAGGATCGCGGTGGAAAGATCATCCGGACTAAAAAGCAACACCAAAACCATCAATCAATAACGATGACCGAGGCGTCATCGCATAACGAAAAATCAATTTGTAATATGCACTTTTAGATCGTATAAAAGATCTTAATTACTTAGGCAGAATTAAACAAATATTCTTCGATTATTGTACGAAGCATTTTTACTAAAATTCGGCATTATGCACGACATGATGACAAGCCAATTTTGATTTCACTCGAGCAAATGTTAAACATCAATTAGACAAAAATCGTGTAGCTAAAAAAGCATATGTCTTTGTTCTTCCGTCAGAAACTTACCTTTTATTGTCTGCCATTTTAACAAATATAATTTATAACTGTTCGTAAATTAACAACGCCGAACGAGCAATCACTGTAACACTGGTCTTCTATTCTTGCGTGACGTTGCCGTATTTCATTTGTTCATTTCATTGATGTCCCAATACCAAGTATTGCCATTATATTATTATTGTCTATGCAAATTCATCGTTTTCTTTTACACTTTATTAAAAATAATAATAAAATGCTGTAAGATATTGAAGTAATACAACGGTATAAAAATAATTCGAATCGGTGAGTTGGTGAAAATTTAATACATAATTCTCATTTAAATAACTATAACTTCCAGTTTTTACCTCTTATACTATGGAACCATCGTGGTATTTAGGATATTTATTTATATTATCAAAATAATTCTATTATTGATTTGTTTAAAAAAATCTCAATCAATATTTTGTAACGATGAATTTCAAGGAGAATTTCAACAGATACAAATTTTACAATAAAAAATTTTCAATTGTAAGAAAATCAAATGAAATTTATTTTAGTCCTCAGCAAGGTTAGGTTTATATTAAAAAATCGTTTTTTTCACAGAATCATTCACAAAAATAAATAAACACATTATCTAGCATTTTATAACGTATTTTTAGTCAAATCATACTTGTAGGAACAAAACGGGGATGGTAATTTTTTGTACAAGACTTTTTTTGTTAGAATGGATGTATGGTTGAAGTACTTTTGCCTTTTCTTAAGAAAGAAAAAAAATGACAAAAAGTTTTAGCACGATGCTTATCTGGACTTATAGTGGCGGCCTGAAGGGACCTTGTTCAATGTCGCGATTTTTATTTTTATTCAGATACTTTTATATTTGACCCTATATTGTGTAATATTGGTTACATTTCAGGTGATGCCGATTGATTGATTAGCTTAAGTGAAGTGTATTACGAATAAAGATTCCTAACATGATATATTGGTTGCTCCAAAAACTCCCTGAACAGCTTTAATAGGAGAAGATATGATATAATAGATAATAAAAGAAAGACAAGATGACGAAATAAAATATCTCGTTGAAACCTAATGCATTTAGTTTGAAATAACGTCCGACTTGGCTGCATGGTTACAGATACCTTGTCTTTTCCTATAAAACGAAAAAAATAATAATAACGTTTTGGGCACGATTTTATATATCTTTATTCAATTTTAAGCTGATTTTTATTCCACATAATTCAAAATATACAACAATTGTTACTGGTCTCTGCTTTATAATTTTGCACTCATGCCATAAATGTTATTTTGCGTAGTTACTTATGCGCAAGGCTTAATGCTGGATTAGTGAACTAATTTATACTGCTTTCTGGTGATTACTAAGAAACGTACCATTGCCGTGAAAAGTTCCTGGATAGTGCCAAAAAGAATGCAGTCAACATTTTAAAATCTTCGATTTTTTTTAAACTGTCTTTCCACATAACATTGACGGAATTATATACTTATAAATAATATTACACATACGAAAAATGGAGATTCATATAATTATTCAAAATATCATCATTCCCTATTCTGTAAATTCTACTAATCATATGAACTAAGGTCTATCAGCATCTTCGTGTCATGATAAGTGGTATTTTAAATAGAATGGCTTGTACCGTGCTGAAAAGATTGGGTAATCGCTAAAGTTGGAATCGTGACAAACTATCTAGGGTGCACGGAATGTACCTAGTCTGGTATCATAGCTCGTGGAAGCTCTTTCCATGCACCCCAATCCATAAAAGAATGTAAATATATCACTCGTTTATTATAGGTTTAATACCTTCCTTCAATATCTGTAACATTAGTGCCATAAAAAGTTATCAAAAAGACTAGAAACATTGCGATAATTTCAGTAATATACTAAAAGATCTTGGACTGTCTAGAGCTGTTGTAAATTCTATATTAGAGTGTGCCCCTAAAGCTGCGCTAGCAGTCTTCTACGAAATTTGACTGGGCAGGGAGAGAAAGACGAGTAGTAGAGTGTTGACGCGCGTCAGAAAGAGGCCCTTTCAACCTACATCTTTGTCACAAGTTTCAGGAACTGTGTACACTACCACACGATGGACACAGAGTGACATCCGTACGGTGAATTCATGAATAGCTAAGAAGTTTGACTCTCAAACTAATAAACTAAGATGGCGATCATAAAACAACATATAAAATACATTAAAGTTTAATCAGCCAATCTGATATACTCTTTGACAGCTCTCTTCAGTTTCTTTTCCAGTTCGTACTGATCTTTGGGCCTTAACTTGTTTACACTATTAATAATGGTATCGGAAAGTAATTTATGAGTTTCTTCAAATATATTTAACTTATCCTCATTACCGTAGTCCCTTAAATCATTTATGTAATCACTAAACAACAAGTTTTCTCTCAGATTAAACAACTGGTTCATGGCTTGAAGAAATTCAGTTTTATAATGTAACTTCTTGTCATATTCTTTTCTATATTTAATAAATTCCTCTTTTAAATCTTCTCTATACATTCTGGATAAATATCTGAAATGTTTTGCTAAATCTCTTGTTGCTTTGTAATCGAATCCTCTTAATGCCCTATTCAAAATTCGACAATACCTTGTCAGTTTTCGTTCTGGGAACGCTGTCGATAGCAAATCCAATAAACTTCTTATGAATTTTTCGAAAATACCTTCCATGGAAAAATTGTCGGGTGTGTGCTGTTGTTCCAATGAAGATAACTCTGCAGGTTCATGTTTTGCCTCTACTATTTGTCTAATACTGATGTTAAAAACTAAATTAGGTAAATAAAGAATAATAAAATACTTTATAAACACCTTCATATTTAAAGAGAATTTATTATTAATTTCATAAGTTCAGAGTTATAAAGAAACCAATTTCACGGTTTTGTGTATTGTAACGCCAATTTACCTGAAACATTAAGGTAACGATTTTTTTATCTTTCCATATATTCTATCATAGCCAATTGGAATTTTAACTTGATGTTTTGTTGTATGTCCTCTTTCTGTTTATAAAATCTATAAAAAATTATATTTTCCAAAACATTTCTAGTGCGCTGTCCAATGTGATCTGTTGTGTCGTTACCATATTTTTTTAAAACGTAAATATAATTATCCATATCAAGAACTTGCCATACTCCAAATATAGAATTCATATCATTAAAAAAACTGTTCATCATGGGTTTATCACTGGAAACGACGTCATAAAAGTCTTGTACCTCGCGTTTTAGAAGTAGTCCATTAAAAACTGACAGTCTTCGCAACCTTCTACGAAATTTCTTTAGTGTCATTCTCATAAAAAAGCCCGACCCTAGACCTTTTAGACATTTACTCAGTACTTTAAAATACTTTGGAATCTTATCAGATATGAATTTATTTAACATAATTTCACAAATATCAATCAAAAAGTTATAAAACGGTCCCTTTGGTGCAGCAATAATAACAGGGTTGGGTTCAATTGCAGCTACTGTGGTTATTTGTGTTGTGGAATATTCCTCACTTGTTTTATCATTACACCAATTAGATTTGTCTACATTTCCTCGTCTGGTGATTTGTTTCAATTGTATACTTTTGATACAATTATATTTTTGGCTTTCTACATTTTCGATGTAACTTTCACCACTACACCGTGGATTAAAAAAAACTTCATTTAATTGAAAATACATGATTATTTTTGTGCATGATAGTTTACAAAACTTCATAGTTTCAGTAAAATAACATACATGCTGTTTTACAATTGGCTATAAAACGGTTGAAAAGAATTATTTTCACGTTAATTTTACTTAAATCAATTCAACTTGAATTTTTCTTTTTATATTTCTTATCCCAAAGAGTGTTCTTATAGATTTCATCATCTAAAAATAATAAAAACAGAGATGAAATAGTGTATAACATTAAAATATATAATTTAGTAGTTATAACATAAGATTTAATTAATAACTGGAAACATTATAAAATGAAAACAAAATTATTGTTATCGTCTTGCCAAAAGTTAAACAATAAATTAATGTTCTTTGAAAGTTGGAGTTTTGTTGTAAGTACGAGTTTCCAAGTTTTATTTCATATAGTTAATGAACGTCATGACTTAGGAAAATGTCCCTTATGTTAGGAGAAAATAACCTTCATAATGAGCTATAATGGAAAAGTCTACCTAATGCCATTCGTAGTAAATGCAGTTCATCTAATCTTAATCTTAGAAAAGAAAGTAATCCTATATTTAGGTCTAATAAATTAGTTTCATTAGTTAAGAACTAAATGGAAAAAATATAAAAACTATATTGAATCACGTTCTCTGACAAAAGTGTCTTGTCGACCACACACCTCGAACCACAGTGGCGCGAACACTTCTTTTTCAGCCCAAATAAGTCTCTAATCATAATCTTTCGCAGTTAAACCTTGCATAGGTTCGACTTCTCATGCTGTTGAAAATTTGCATTAAAATAGTATTTTCTTAAATGTAAAGCATGAAACTTCTTGATGCTAAAGTATATATTAGCATGAATGGGAGATATTACTGATTAGTTAGGTGATTAAGAAATTTACTTATAGAATGTAGAACAAATTTGTTGACATTATAGCTATAAAAGTAGATAAAGTTTAAATAAATCAAACAAGAAAATCATTTCAATATACCCATCCATACATAGTCTGTTAAAGTGCGAACAGTTAGAATCATTCACTAGAAAAAGAGATTATTATATATAAGGTTAAGACGAAACGAGTCACTACAAATAATTTATTTCTACAAATTATATTAAGAATACTTTGTTTTTGTATTATTTACCTGCCATACTAACAAAGTGAGTAAACCTGCAATCATAAAGTCATCAGTCGTAATCAGCAGAAAACTAAATAGCATTGCGTCAAACGTTGTTAAACTCCATTCTTCCCCAAGCCTTTGGACAATAAATGTATACGTCACCACATTACATAAACAAACCTTTAACATTGACTTTACGTAACTGAGAGAGCCCTTTTGTCCTTTATACGAAGCTTAAAATACATCAACATAATGCCAATGACGTTATTCATATCCCAGCTGGTTACTGCTATATTTGGTCTCAACGTTACAATAGACAGCTTGTACATACTTATAACAATATGTCGAATTAAAAAAAAACGGTAATTGATCAAAAGCTACAAACACAAATATGTCTTAGAAGCATAAAATACTGAAAATATTAGGCCTATACAGTTTTATTAAAGCTTTATAAAAAGCAAATTACGACTAGACATTGTTGTATTCAATATTAATAAAGGCATGTTGATCCGAAGATATAAAGAGTCCATCCATCCAACATCCGGTTACAATAAGCCGTAATATAATAAAAATGTTAAATGTTATCGCATGTTCATATACAAAATAAACTATTTTATTTAAAAATATATGTATATTATGCAGGATACAGTGTGAATTTTTGCATCTCGGTACACAATATTGTAAAATAATGTTAAGTAAGCCACACAAATTTAATAAGCTTACCATGTTACCGCAAAACAAGAGGGTATTTTATTTTCATCGTATAATAAAGTGCTGGTATTGCCAGCTTCCCTCGCCATAGTTTCTATATCTAATAACTTTTCAAGTACGGTCCGTTCACTCGCCACCCAACTTAAACCGTCCAAAGCCTAGAGGAATAAAAATGTTCTAAATCAAAATGAGGACAACAGAAAGAGTTTATAGCCGTTCCATTGTTAGGGCTTGTATACAGAACTTATGATTACAGTTGCGAGATTCTCGGCTAAAAGAATATGAATAGTAATATAAACGTATCTTTTATAATATTTAATCTAGGCAACACTAAATTTTGCAGCTACAAATAACGTGTGATAATTGTGTAGACATGAGATGTTAGATTCTTTACTCGGGGGTTTCCATGTAAATATGTGTCGACGATATTTATTTATCATTGTAGACCGCTTGTCAATTACTAGCCATCCTATTGTAGATGTGAATTTTTTTTACATTACATTTAAAGCTGCTGTTTCACATTATAAGCAGTAGAAATCAGTATTTGAACCTTGTTATGCAATAATGTTTTACTCCACAAACATTTTTTCTTAGATACTGCTAACTGACGTTTAAATAAACCCCATTTAGGGCCTATATGATGTTAATTTGGAATATTAATTTTGTAGGAATCAGAGCTTCTTTAATTTTATCACTTTGTTAACTTACTTTTTCGAAGAAAGCCGCTAAAAATTTTGAAAGTAATGCGCTATTAGAATCACCCTCGTGCAGGGTACCTGTATGGAAAAATAATTGAAATTTGATTCAAGTCCCAGCTTCAAACAAGTTTTTATATTTTTATAAAACAAAACAAGTATAAACACCTGATATATCCATCGAAAGTTTTTTATAAATAGATCTGTAACAAAATATTTAGTTAATTAGTAAATATTCACTAAATTTATACTGTAATATTTAATTCCTACTTGTAAAACAAGGTCATTTACATTCGTAAGATTATTGAAAGATATCATTCAGTTAATATCCGGTCAGCTCATTAAATACAAGTTAAATTTTGTATGTACTTATTATAGCCACAGTTACTCGTTGTGTTGCGATCTCCGTTGAAACCTGCAATTCAAAAGTACCGACGCCGAAGTCGAAGTCGGAGCTGTAAAATCAATCAGAAGTTTCGGAATCGGAGTCGAAGCTCCTTAACATCTCTTATCTACATCATAGGATTAAATAACTCTAGTCGATACATAGCCCCACATGTTCACGATACAAAAGACATAATAGGTTGTTAGCTTATATGTACTTTGTGAACATAAAGATTAAATTGATATATAATCACATTTCATTCAAATCTACCTTAACCTCGGCGCACAAACAATGCGACACGTTGACAATGGTCCTGAGAGAGATCGCACGTCTTTTGTATCATCATTCCTGTAATTTTTTTTAACAAATTAAGTGCCATGTCCAATTTTATTCATACCAGTAACCACATAGCCTTTGAGTTTAATTTTTTTACTAAGCCAAATAACAAATAGATTCGTTAATTGTCAAATGCAATTAAGTATTTAGCTTTATTTATTATAAATTTTAATTTTTATTTTAAAATAACCTAGTTACAGCACATAAAATGGATGTAAGACAGAAATATTGTGTAATGTTGGGCATTTAGTTTAAAGAAATCTCTAATTACCTTCCATGCACGTAATGGGCATAGTACTCTTCTTGAAATACTATTAATGATAAGTTTAGTCCATTGCATAGTTTGGCGAAAGCAGTCAATGAAGAACCGAAAAATCTGTCGCATATACACCGATATGATAATATGGTACAGTATGAAGACCACCAAATTATGTTTACTATGGTCCATTTGTAACCTTTGAGAACAATTGATGGTTCCAATAACTAAAACAATGAAATGTATTACATTAAAAATATACATAATTACGTATGTTTCAATCTTCAACCTTATCATGTTATGTATTTATTTTAAATATGGTAAATCTAATTCAGATAACGAACTTCTTATATGCGCCGTCTATGTTTCATATAAAATATTATATTTACACCAATCTATAAAAATAGCAATACAAGTTAACAGCACGTAAACAAATTGTAGTTTTAAGGCGTTAAATATGTGCCACAAAGAGAGATGATGAAAGAAGACAGTCAATTCAAGCTGTGGTAGTTATAAGTGGATTATCATCGTTTGCCTGGCATCAGCTAACGTGCTGATGCGAAAATTACTCAGTACTATTCTAAGAGGTAAATTCGTGACCTTGTTGTCCTCTCTGTTGTTTTCGGTTTGATTTGTCAAGTAACAGAATTCAGTTTGAGGCCAAAATAACTTACAGCACTATTAATACAACATAAATAATCAATACTGCAGATATCTAAGTACCATATCTATTAATTTGTGAATCCTCGTTTCAGTTATTATATTTTTTTATTAGTTCAAATACTTACTCTTACAATCAGTAATGTCATTATGACTATATATCCGGGAGAAACTCTTCTTTTTGTTTGCAAGGAACCCCATTCTTTAGCTAAGATTTTTATCTTCCAATTATTAGACTCGTCGCTAACCGAAGATTCTGTATATATCAAACAAATAATATGAACCAATAATGAGGTACCTGCAATATTTTATTTATATAAAATTTACCTTTCAACGGATAATTGTATACGTTCCAATCCAGGAAGAAGATATCGTATTTACACTGGCAATAATTGAACCAAATTACTTTGATTGCCTGAAACAATATTCCTGCTGTAGAATCCATATTTATTTGCTTGAACATTATAACATGCAATATTTTTCTGTTTCTACAGTTATACGCATATAGCTCAAGAGATTCCGGATATATTTATATGTTTATTTTTTATTGTATTCGCCAGCCAGCCAGGATTTTTTACAGGTTTAGCGTTATGGCCAAAATCTCACCTGATGTTAAATACCCAAGATGACTGAGGCCTAATGGAGGGACTTGATCTCAAGTGCCAGAAGACACCTATAGGTACTTGGAGGCAGCTTTTCAACTTGAGGGTAGTAAAACGCTTACAGACATACACAAGATATTTATATATGACTAGCCGCCATCCGCCCGCTATGCTAAGCGTTTTTTGTATCTAGCAACCGTAAATATCTAATAATTATCGTCATATATCAACCAATTTACACAAAATCTTTAGAACTTATAAACCTAAGCTTTGCTTATGAATGAAACCTATTGGTAAAAACCGTATAAAAATCCATTAGAACTTTTTGAGTTTATCGTGAACAGACAGGACAGACTTTTCATTTTATAGTAAGTAGTAATAGTGACGATTTATTAGTAGTTTACACGGGTGATACTGCATGAAAGGTTAGTATATAATTAGAAAAAATTATTGAAATTTACCTTCAGCAAGACTGCAGTGTAAATCAGAGCGAAAATTACTCGTTCTTCCTCTATTGCAGGCGGTAGAGCAAAGCCAAATGTACTTGTCTCTGCTATGAAAGGGTGTAGCGTTGAAAACCAAGCCGACTGTAATGAAATGATACTATATCATATATAATAATGATGCAAATGGCTCAGTTAGTAGTATGTATAGGCGCCGATTCAATAACTGTGTGTTCAAACCCCTGCAATGGGCCTGAGCTTTCGCTGAAGGCAAACATCGTAATGATACCATAGCATGGCAGTAACGTTTTTTCTACCTGTTACCTAGTTGAAAATCTGCCGCCAAATACCTACAGGTGTGTTCCGGCAATTGCACTTGAGAGCCAGTCTTACCACTACACTTAGCGTGTCCATCAACTTCATCGACATTGAAACTTAACATTAGGTGAGATTATAACGAAAATGCTAAAGCCAGAAAGATTAAACAACCACTGAGCTCATAATGTAGAGCTGGCTATGTACGATATTATACGATCAGCGGGAGCGAATTTCATTACGCGTAAATGAAAGTAGAAATATTTAATTTAACAAGTAATTTGAAATATAACGTGATATTTATTATTTATTTGCTTACACATGTTTCAACACTAGCTTAAGGAAACTTAGAGAACGAAAATTAGGAAAATTGTAGTCTGAATAGGCCAAATTATTTTCTCTATATATAAAATAAGCTGTGTCCACGACTTCATTCGCGCGAAATTAAAAATAATTTAATAATTATTTTTTGTATATTTTTTAAAATACGCTTCGATACTATTGGTAGTAGGGTGATGTTATATAGCCGGAAGCCTTTTTCAATAATTGCTCTATCAAATCAAATACAAATATTTTTTTAAATTCAACTGGTAGTTCTTAAGATTAACACATTCAAAGAAACAAACAAACTTTTTCGCTTTTTTAATATTAATATAGATATAGATTCCATGTATGTATGTACATTCCCTATGGAATCCAAAAAGGCTTGAACAACCTCGAGGTTATTTTCAGGATACCGTCAGATTATCATAGTAGGTAACTTTGGTAGAGATCAAATCAACAAATAATTTTTGTTTCCGGTATCTGACTATATTTAGATAGTTAGTGCTTGTTTTAATGAAGGTGCACTTTGTAATAAGAATACGTGGTGATTAAAAACAGATAAACATAAAAACTGTGACAGAATTATCATACAAATTACTAACAAAATATAAAGTATCTGCTACACCACTAGCAAACAATGGAACTATACTAATGTAAGGACTTCCTCTGCGGATAGCTCCACGCCATTGCACCAACGCATAGGTAGGCAATAAAGCTCCCAGCACTCCTCCCCAAACCTGTCAAAAAAGGTTATAATTACATCTAGATTGCTATAAAATATACTATACATAGATATAATATAACTGTAACTGACCTAAATCTGGTATAAAAACTAAATATTTATTTAAAAATTATAAATGGAATTATCAACACACAGGCCAAAAACAGAATATTTTTAAGTCCTTGTCTATTTGTCCTCTTGAACGGTCTGATACTACTGAATTGATACTGACGTAATTGGTAATAACTAATATTATTGGATTATTATTATTATCAATGTAAAAATAATTATTATCCCATAAAATGAAAGGTACTTTCGGGATAAGGAATAAAACGCTAAACTCCAACATTATTTGATAAATCAGTGCGTAGTTTTTTACGGAAACGGAATTTATGGTAACCATGATGTCGATGGTGCTATGATCCAGCAAAGTACCACAGTAAGCTACAAGTATTGTATTCCGTACAAATCAAAAATTTCATGTATGGGTTTGATATTATGTTCATTTTCAGTAAAAATAAATTTTGAAGACTCTGAATAGAAACTAAATGGTATTAATTAAGGTACCGTTGTTCTGATCCTTGGTACATTTTCATGGTGTCCCCATATTACTCCACCCAACTTCGTTAATAAAAACACGAGCATTTGGAAATGTTAATACTCCCGTAACATAACTATAAGGTATGGCCACTGGGCCCTTTTGATGCGCTTTATTGTGACCACTCTACCCAATTTTGTTGATAAAGTTACGAGCGCAATACTGTCATGTTAAAACTTTACCAATTTAACTGTAATATAAGATCACTGCTGGTACAGTCTAGTCATAAATCTAACGGAATATAGTAAAGTCACTATTAATACATACTGTTAGCTTTTAATTATTTACGATGTAGTTATAACCGGGCATAAAAAACTGGCATATATAATAAATTTATCCAATTAAATGTAACGAGTAATAGCGATGATTATTTAGTGGTAGAGTGTACGAACGCCACATCAAAGGACATGAGTTCGCATCCCTGCAATATGCTGGAGTTGTCAGTGAAGGAAACCATCGTGATGAAATCATACCTAGTTGTTAGGGTTTTTTCTAATGCCCGTCTGTCTAGCCTCTACCCTCAAGTTGAAATTCTGCCGTCAAATATCTATAGTTGTGTTGTTGCAGTTCCACTTGAGAGTAAGTTCCTCCACTAGGCTTAGCGTGCCCACCGTCTTGGACCACATCATTACTTAACATCAGGTGAAATTGTGGTCATAACGCTAAACCTAATAACTATTTTTTTTAATCCAATAATTTTATCATTGACAAGTCGTATTAGGCCACAAAATTTATCTAAGTACATAAGTTTGGTATCCAGATTTTGTATTTCTTGAGCTCTTCAAATTATTCGTTGTATCAACATTAAGTAAAATAAGTATAAATTTATAACCTTAGGTCTATTACAGTTTTCTCACAAAACACATTCAGGTCGTTTACAAAGGGTTAGTCTCTATTTCAGTTTTGTCTGAAATTGTACTACTATCATTTGAGATAGTTAAGAAGGTAATGTAATTTAGATATCACTTATTTTTGACTCATGTATTTGCACACCGTGGTAGGAAGTATTCCTATTGAGCAAGGAGATCGTGGGTTCAATCGCTGAGTACGACCCGCTTTTATACGATAAGAACAACTATCTGTTAAAGATGTATAAGTAGTAAATACATGTATCTCCATTTTTGAAGTTTGGGATTAATCACTGCGTGTGACACTGTGGTTATATTTTAAATACTCGTAGCTTTGTTTGACTAACCTCTAAACCTCTGAAAATTCCAGCACTTGGCATTTGATGTTCCACCTTCAATGTAGTTATGACTATTGAACTTTCCGAAGACTTCGTAGCGTACTGAGCTTCAGCACTTAATGTTATACGGAGACCGCCGAAGTTATATTTATCTCTCTCTAACCTATTTAATTTATATATGTTATTTTTTATTCTGCTTCTTTCTACCCTGCCACATCTGTCTTCCTGATATTTTAAGTTTATAGACAAAAATTACCTAACGTATTTTCATATGGTTTTTAATAAGAATTTATACACGGTCGAAGTGGGAGCGAGAGCTATACCAGCTAAATCTCTATATACTCTTCTAAAAAATCTTGCCCTGTCCAGGATAATAAGTTCTATACACGAACGTGTGTATGAAGCTGCGCTACTAAACGCGCTACTACTAAAATTGGCTGCTCAAGGTGAGCTACACAAGTAGTGAAGGCTTGTGTTGACGCGCGTCGGAAAGGGGCCTATTAAACCTACATCCATGCCTCGGAAACTGCTCGGAAGATATGCCGGAACAAACCTATTGGTATTTAGCGGCAGATTTTCAACTTGAAGGCTAGCCAGGCGGGCGTTTCCCTCTCTGCCACACGATGGGCCCCCACCCGCACGATGAAACCATGGATAGCTAAGAAGTTGGTCTCTAATGAGGGAGTTTGAAATGTACCACTCAAAAAGTTTATTATTGAAAAAGTCGGTGAAATCATGCCCTCCGGGAGCTTTACGGATTTCTATTTTCTACTTAAATTATTCATCTTGTAAAGACCTTTTAGACTGTATCAGAGATATGATACATTCATCTTCTATGATTAATACAATAACCCGTTTAATGTTGGGTCGTTCCACTTGTTATAAGTAAATGAATCAACATTATATTAGATGTAGCTGAATTCTAACCCGCTCACAATGAAAACTTGGATTTCTATGCATATTTACATTATTTGCATATTTTATATGCCACTTCTGAACGCACTGTACCTGCTCGAGTTATTGACCAATGGAAAAGGCAGAATAATGACTATGGGACCAATTAGTTAACTATATAAATTAATGTAGTGTAACAGATAGTAGAGCAACTTAGTAAATGATTAGAAAAGAACATAACTCACCATAAATTAATTTTTAAAGTACGGAAAAAATCAGTATTGTTAGTACTTGAAGTTACGGAGTGATAGTTACGTACTAAAAAATATCTGCTGAAAGAATTTGTTGACCAAGCGCCTCTCTATAAAAATATATAAGGACTCTTTAATACTTTCTTATGTTTTTAAACCTTGTTTATTAGCTTTACTTTTATCAATACTAGCTGTGACCGTGACTTCATTCACTTGTAACTGAAAACTATTTAACGACCTTAGTCCGTTTTTGAAACTTTCATCAATACAGGCTTGCTTCTATTGGAGGTAGCTTGATGTTAAATAGTCTAAAGTCTTCCTCAATGATTACTTTATCACAGTGTTTCTCAACGTGTGGGACGCGACTCCCTGGGGGGTAGCGAAACTTTTGTAGCGGAGTTGCAAAATGTTCGGAAAGCTAATGTACGAAAAGGAACAATAAGGCTTAAAAAAATTTAGTCCGAAAAATGTTAACAAAAGAAAATAATCAATTGTATGAAATTAACAAAAAATAAGAAATAAACTTATGAGAACTCTTGGATGCAATTTTTGCTACATGAAGAAAGAAATAGTTTTCCAAATTTAAGCGATTTTTCCACACTTTTTATTTGGCCATTGATGAAAATGTCAACTCGCACAAGTTAAAGCCTCCAATGTTAATTCTGGGTATTCTAATTTTATTTTTACCAAAGGGTATGCAAATTAACAGACTTAAATTACAGCATCCCATCTGCAGATAAATGTAGCAGATTTTCTTTGAGCTTAGTTGTCAAATTTGCCTCATTTTCCGACTGCAGTCCAAGCCGAGGTTCGGCCATTCTGACACCCCTGCGCTCGCTGCCTTGGTGCTGAGTGCTTTTAGAATTCGTCCCAAAAAATTCGGTGAAGCTGTCAAAGAGCCTATGGCTTACAGCGTATGTCAGGTCGATAAAAACAGTTCTTTCAACGTTTCTTATACGATTTTCATACCAGGTATAAATTCGTTGAAGTTTATCTCACATCCGACTTCTCTAATAAAAGACTGTGTCGAAGGAAATAAATTGGAGTGGGTTTGATTTAGGGACGATAACCACAAGTCAATTTTGTTTGTAAATTGTGTAATCTATTCGCGACGCAATCGATGTTACTAAAAATGTGTTTTACGTACTTAATTATGTATTTATCCGTACTCTAATTATAAAAATAAATAGATATGTTGAATTGAATATTTGTCGCTATATAAAATACGTGAAAAAAAAGCAACGGGTACAGGGGTCGCGAAATATTTCGTCATACTAAAGGGACCGGTGTCATGAAAAAGGTTGAAAAACACTGCTATATCAAATACAAAAAATATAATGAAATACGACTGATAGATCCTAAGATTACCGCGTTCAAACAAACATACAACAAATTTTTTTATTTTATAATATTAATAATAGATGTGACATAATTTTCGCTAACTTAGAGTAATCTGATTTACTTGAAAATTTAAAACGTATCAAGATTTAATGACAAAAATACAAAATTTTTTGTCGCGATTTTTCACCAGTCGAGTTTCCCCAAGTAGAGAAATATCAACAAAGATAGCTCTCTGAAATTTATTTATATAATGAATAAGTTTGGCAGTGAACTTTGAACATAATATATGATTATTTGCCATCAAATATTTCATAGCTTCATTTCAGTACAGTTCATTTGTAATGAACCTGAGCTTTTGGTGAAAGAAAACATCATGATGAAACGATAGCATAAGAGTTTTATAATTAACACCTGGCTAGGTACCATCATCAAGTTGAAAATATGTCGTCAAGTATCTATGGGTGTTTTTGCGCAGTTGCATCCGACGGCCAATCTTTTCTTTAGACTCAGCTTGTCCACAATTTGGGTCACATAATCACTTAACATCAAGTTAGATTGTGGTCATACGCTATAAAATTAGTACCTTCTCAAAGCAAAAGTCCGTTAACAACCTACAGTTGTGTAAAAGGAATTTAAAGTAAAGAGATATCATAAAATAAATATGCAGTCTTTCTAAAGAAATAGCATTTTTATTATTAATTTAGGTACAATATCATCGGTTGTTATGAGCTTGTTATTAATAAAGTTGTTAAACATTGCTAAGTTCGTTTACCTCGATTTTAATGCCGTCTGGTTTTCGTAGGGTTAGCGGCAATTGTTTCAAATCTCCGTTCAAATAAATATATGGCGCTAAAGTCTCATTGAACTCCGATGAACTTATTTTTGATACGTCAAATTTACAATCCATGCTAAAAATATTATATTGTGGTAATAATTGAACACTGCTTATATAAAAATCTTACTATTAATAAAATGCATGCTTGACGAACACAGAGAATCATTTATAAATATAATAGTAATGATTGATATGGTATATTATCAATATGCCTGTAAATACAATACAAAGTGACTGAATAAACTGATTACAACAGGATACATGGGAGTAAGGTATATTAAATGCCTTAATGCGCGTAACTACCAACCATGATCAAACAGTTGTACTTGAAAGCTAGTATTTTAAACTTAGTGTATTGCTATCTATTATTACTGCGTAAGTTGGGTCGCAGCTTAAAATTATGCGAGAAGTTGGTTAGATGATACCTATAGAATAACATAAAAAATACAAAAACCTTACAATAAAATGTAACCTGTAAAACGGAGTTTTTCGTGAATTTTTAGTTTATTAAACTGATCAATAATGCTTTGTGATTGGGTTTCTCGCAAACGGGTAACAATCGGGCGTAAACAAACCCGTGGATCTAGCTAAATGGGTCATTTTATAGTTGTTAAAGTAACGTAATTTTTTTTTTAAGTAAATGCCAGTCGATATACTTAGACTGTCATAGTCGACTTTGCAATTGTTGACTAACTTGGCTAGGGGCACAGGACTGTTACATTACCACAGTAATGTTTATAGTTTCCCCTCTTCTCCTTTCCACAACAGAACCACACGGGCGGGGCTTCGGTGTAACAATTTCACGGTGACACCTATAGCATCCAGAACCAAAAAGTTTGCGCACTCTTATCTTTGTCGCACCGTGAAATTGTGGAACCGTCTTCCTGTCAACGTGTTCCCTCCTTCCTATGATATTGGGTCCTTCAAAAGAGGCGTGAAGAGATACCTAAGTAGGCCAGCATGACAGTCGCGACTGGCAGTGTATTCTGTTCGCTGTCAGTCGCCGCTGATATGGATTGTACTGTACTTACCATCAGGTACAGTGCAGTCACATTACTGTACAACATAAAAAAAAAAATAGCCATAGTCAGATTATGTCTAAATAATTAAATAACTTACGAAACGTCATTTCCAATGGTTACTCGAATAGGAAGAAAACAAGGGGAGATTTGGTCACTGTTATCTTTGAGGAACATAATGCCACCACTAAACGTATGCACAGCTGTAGCCAATGTTACAGTGTTCTACAACAAATATTCTTTTAAGAGTGATTAATTATTCCAAACAAAGAATATAAAACTTGGGATAGATATAGAGGATATAAAAAATTGATATATTTTTGATAGGTGTTTGATAAAGGTAATTACATGCACGAACTCGCGTCGCCCCAGGAAGGCGACAGACGGCCGTGGAGTTTTGGTGGGTATTCTTGGCGATTAGCGCCAGATGAGTCCCATATACCTCTCGCTGTCCCCCCGGGCAGGGAGGGGAAAAGTAAATGCATTTCCTCAAGTTAAAAAGGTGTTTGATAAAGATTTTTATATTATATTATTTTATTATAACTATTTGGAACTAATATACGTCACAGAACTAGCAAACTACAAAGCAATATTTTTCTTTTCGCGGTGCACATACATTTTTACTATTTTGTCGCAGCGCGACGCCCTAACCTATCCAGTTGGTCGAGACAAATAGGTACAATGATACGAGAATGGTATAGAGAATCGCTTCACGACACCCTTCTTCACTCTCTACGGCGCACACTTTGGGAATCCCTACTATAAAGTATTATTATTATATTCAAATTGAAGTTACCAAGACAGATGTCGTGGACGATTAGTAATATTACATAACATATTTTTATATACCAAATAATGGAATATCAGTTTAAAACACAAATTAGTATTATTAAAACACGCGATCATTACGGCTTCTTTTGACATCAATCAAGTTCTAAAGGAAAAAAAGTACCGAAAATAATGTCGAGTAATTAGGTACTTGGACTAATCAATTATGTGCCCAGTATTGATTTGAAATAATTATTTGAGTTCTACTACAGAAAACAGAAATTTTATGTGTGTTTAGGATTAATCAATATGTGTTATAAAATTATTATAGCTCTAAGTAGTTACCATGCCTCGAGGTACAATAATTTCCCCTGGAGTTTTCCCACTATGCGCCGATTGAATATTAAGTTGAGGCATACCTGATGAAAATTATATTTAATAAGCTCTAGAAAGGAATTTCAAACTTTTTACAACTTATAGACCGAGAAGAAAGTATTAATAAACATCAAAGTCTAATTAGGCAGAATTATGAATTTAATACCTCTATTTAGAGGAACAAAAAGTAAACTTATTATTTTAAGTTATTATCCTCATTTTTTACAATATTCTTTTCTTTTAAACTTTGCCTTCTGCTTAAAAGCATGTTTTTTAGTATTAATTTATTGCCCAGTACCCTTTTACACAATAACTAAATGTTATCAAGAAAATGCTGCCATAAATTCATAATATAGGGACAGATAACACAAGTTTATTAATTAAAATAAAACCCGTTACTTTCTGTTAAAAGGCTTCATGGTATTGTTTGTACTTAAAAATCTCGCGTCAAACACCTATAGGTGTGTTTCGACAGATGCACTTAAGATCCAAACTTTTCAGCAGGCTCTGCGTCTCCACCATCTTGGACCACATCAACACTTAACATCATATGAGCTAAAAAAACTACTAAAATATAAGTGCTGACTTTTCAATAGTGAGTAGAAAAAAAATCCTAAATATATTAATAAAATTACCTTCAGGACGTTTGATTTTCTGTTGCAACCAAAGTCTGCAAGGTCCCGCCGGATGTGATACATAAAAATTCTTAACACATTGATTAGCAAGAGCACGGCACCCTCTATAATCGTTTTGCTAAAATAAATCAGCATATTATATTTTATTTTCTTACGAATTTCATAAAATAAAGCTGCTCAAGAGGTTGATCTTAAAATGTGACAAACCACAAGAGAACTATTGTAACGACTATATAAATAAGCATATACATGGTGACCACAAATCAGTTTGACGTAGATGTCTATATACACCGACGGACTCCGTAACGAGACACGTTAATTGTCTAAAACGAACTTATGTATTTTAAAACACTAGAATATTTAAAATCCTAGAGGCGGGGAACAAGGTACAGATGTCTGGATAATTTTCCTTACCTTGAGGTAGGCCGGCTGGTGGAATAATTGAATTTCCACTTTACAGACTGCAGTTAAATATCCTTGTGTTTGTTATATATATTATGTTCAAATAAACATACAGACAAACAACATTATATGTAGTGACTGCATTATGTATAAAAATGTAGGTAGGGTTTAATTTTATATAAATTAGTATTACGTTTACCCACATAGGAATAGTCAGTTGTTGTTTTGGGAATAAACCGATAACTCCGTGGATCAGTGTTTCATTAAATATAAACCAGTGGCGACGAGGATGGGATTCATGGTGTTAGTGAATAAATCAGACGGTAAGTTACGCATTTGTGCTGACTTCAAGGTTACGTTAAATCCCGTTTTACTGGTCGACAAATATCCGTTACCGCGAATAGAAGAACTATCTTCTAATCTTAATGGTGGCGTAGAATTCTCTAAAATTGATCTCTCGCAGGCGTACAATCAAATAATGCTAGACGAGCAATCAAAAATATACACAGTCATAAATACACACCGCGGATTGTTCAAATATAATAGATTAGTCTACGGTCTATCATCGAGCCCGGGTATTTTTTGTAGAATTACCTCTAGTTTGTTATCTGATATTCCTGGAGTGTCAGTGTTCTGTGATGACGTATTGATTACGTCACCCACGAGACAAGGTCACTTAGAGGTGATCAAGGAAGTGTTCGAAAGATTAAAACGTAATGGACTTAAGCTAAATAAAAATAAATGTATATTTTTAGCAAACTCAGTAAACTACTTGGGACATATTATTGATAAGAATGGGATTCGTACAGACCCGGATAAAATTAAAGCCATAGTTGAGTTACCGACCCCTACTAATATTAGCGAGTTAAGATCATTTATTGGCATGGTAAATTTTTATAGTAAATTTATCCCAAAGCTTAGTACACAGTTGGCTCCGCTATTTAAACTATTGAAAAAATCATCACACTGGATATGGGATCACAGTTATGATAAGGCCTTTGCAAAAGTAAAACGATATCTCACAAGTACTGAAGTATTAGCTCATTATAGTTTAGAAAAACCGTTAATAGTGACATGTGACGCTAGCTCACGGGGTGTGGGTGCAGTTCTCTCAACCATAGACTCTTCGGGGGAGCGACCTATTTGTTATGCTTCTCGAGCATTATCGGAAGCTGAACAGCAGTACAGTCAGATACAAAGAGAAGCACTTGCTATAGTATTTGCTACAAAAAAAAATTCATCAGTACATTTTTGGTAGGAAATTCCGGTTGAAAACGGATCATAAACCCTTGACAGCGATTTTCGGGCCAAAATGTGGAATACCAGTAATGGCTGCCAGTAGATTACAAAGATGGGCAGTAATTTTATTGGGTATGATTTTGATATGGAATATGTCAAAAGTGACCACAATATTGCTGACGCCCTTTCCCGTCTACCCGTACAAGAGCAGTCAAAACAGAAATTACCGGAACAAACGTACCTTCATTTTGCTCAAGATGCTTTTTTGCTGAACCATAAAACATTACGTTCAGAAACAATGAAAGATCCCATTCTAGGACACGTGTACAGATATGTTCATGACGGCTGGCCTGACGAGATTGATATTAAACAATTGCAACCGTACGCTAATCGTAAAAATGAAATTTATATTGAATCGGATTGTTTGATGTGGGGTCATCGAATGATTATTCCACCAAAGTTTCATAAGCATGTTCTCGGTGAACTACATGAAACTCACATGGGAATGACAAAAATGAAGAGCTTGGCTAGAAGTTACATTTGGTGGCCAGGCATAGATGAGGCTATCGAAGCGGAATGTCGAGCGTGTGTAACATGCGCTACACATGCCGACGCTCCACCTGCCCACTCCCCCTGTCCCTGGCCATGGCTTGGGCGACCATGGCGAAGGTTACATCTAGACTTCCTAGGGCCCATTCAAAACACCTCATTCTTGGTGGTGGTAGATTCCACGTCAAAGTGGATTGAAATTTTTAAAATGAGTGCAACCTCGGCACAAGAAGTAATAAAAAAATTAAGAGCATTATTTAGTCAATTTGGGTTACCAACACTAGTAGTCTCGGATAACGGGCCCCCATTTTCTAGTTCAGAATTCACATCTTTCTTGTCATATAACGGTATATCTCAAACATTTTCCGCGCCATATCATCCATCTTCAAACGGTGCGGCTGAAAATGCTGTTAAAATTTTGTAAGAAAGTGATAAAAGAAGCTATCTTTGACAAAATCGACATCGAGGTCGCGCTGCAGCGATTTCTATTACTATATCGTAACACAGAACATGCAACCACAGGAGAAAGTCCTGCACGACTGTTACAAGGGAGATCCTTAAGAACAAGGTTAGATGCTTTACGGCCGGATAGGGACAAAACAACGCGCTTAGTAAAAGCTATCGAAATTTATGAGCAAAGGGATTCTTGTAGGAAATTCCAGTCGGGTGACAATATTTATTTAAAAGATTTCTCCAAGAGGGGAAAATGGAGTCCAGGTCAAGTGGTTGACCGATTTAGCATCACAAATTATAAAGTGCGCTCACTCGATGGTAGGGAAACTCATCGTCATGTCGAACAAATAAAACGGAGAACCAGTCAAGCAGCGTTAAGTACGTTATCACGGGGAGATTCACTGAACCAAGGCAGTGGTTTCACGGTTAGGGATAATAGCCTTAGTAAAGATAAAATAGTGTGCCCAGAACTAGAACTACAGCCTGAAAATGCATCTCCTAAAAACTCGTTGTCCGGTGCTGAGAATATAATTACAATTAGTTCTCCAGTTCGTCCGGCACAACAACCAGAACGTCGCTCAATTAGCCCCATTGTGTGTGCTCGACCTAAACGAACGTGTGGTCCACCGAAACAATATCCTAATTAAATAAAAGTGTGTGTATATAGAGAATATTGTAGAATATAAGAGATACAGAGGTGTTACTTAGTTGAATAAGCGATGAGGTGTTATATATATTATGTTCAAATAAACATACAGACAAACAACATTATATGTAGTGACTGCATTATGTATAAATATGTAGGTAGGGTTTAATTTTATATAAATTAGTATTACGTTTACCCACATAGGAATAGTCAGTTGTTGTTTTGGGAATAAACCGATAACTCCGTGGATCAGTGTTTCATTAAATATAAACCAGTGTTTTATTACGATAATAAGGACAACTATAGACTACGTTGACACCTTACCATCAAGCTGGTGCTACGCTTGTCTACCATTAGTGACATTAAAGAAATCCCTGTCAACGACTAACAAAAATGACGATTAGTGTATTGGTAAGAAATAATACTCACAGTGCATAAATACTCATTTCTGAGAGTATCAAGTAGAATCAACGGTTCCATTTCTGTTTTATCGTACTTCGGTCTGTCGTTTATAAAGCTTTTTGGTACGCACAGGCCTCTTATGATGAGATGGTTTCTCCCACAGAGGCAAGATTCGCATTTCACGCACACGTTGTTACGTGGCTTATACCCGCGGGCGCACTTTACGCACTGCACTTCTTTTAATGGTGACCCGTCGAAGTTTTGTGTTACTGTGAAAATAGAAGATTTATATAAACGGTAATGATTA
Source organism: Actias luna (assembly GCA_039707435.1). Classification (NCBI taxonomy): domain Eukaryota; kingdom Metazoa; phylum Arthropoda; class Insecta; order Lepidoptera; family Saturniidae; genus Actias; species Actias luna. Next base: position 4,101,594 of record JAZHAC010000006.1, on the reverse strand, counting down.
AGAACGGTATTTTAACAAAAAAAATTGTAAACTACAGATTCCATCCGCATTATTTTCATTTAGTTTTTATTGTTATCATTATCCTTAATTACTAATATTATAAATTCCAAAGTGAGTTTGTTTGTTTGTTACGCTTTTAGGCCATAACTGCTGAATCGATTATTATGATTTTTGGTATAGATATATACGGGAACCTGGAGACATTGATATGCTACTTTTACTGCAAAAAAACTTATTGGGAGTTTGGTAAAGAGAGGGCTAAACTTAGTATGAAACTTTTTATAGCGTCATCCGATTTATTTAGCAAAATCAATATTACCGCGAGCGAAGCCGCATGTAAAAGCTAATGTTACTATAATTTTAAAACGTTTGACCTGCTTAGTCTGCTGCGGCAAACTCCGCTTCTACCATATTCGTAATCTTTTTTACTTTTGCATGTATTTGGTATTTATGCCAGAATACCTGGTTTTTATGCTTATAACTAAATCAATTGTGAGGCTCGGACTGTGCAGTGTAGTGTGAATGTGCATTTAAAGGACATAAAGCAACACGAAAATCAGAACAAACGTTTATAGGTCGTACAAATAAAAACAATAGAATACGTACCAACAATATAATCATATGGGCATTTCCGGCATACAAATTTCCCAGTGATGTTTTGACACCGCCTCGGCACACATACTGTACCATCAGCTGAAACTACCTCAGAAGCGTTGCACGGTCTGCAGCGCGCAATACCAGCTGGAATACTGTGATCTTCACACACGCATCCAAACCCTAGCAAAAATATAATGTCTTATTAAAAATAGTCATGAAGGTGAATTGTTTGAAATCAGGGGCACATTAATTCGATATCCCAATTCTCCAACTCAACAACTTAAGTTGGTTGACACGCTAAACCTGTGGAGGACCTGGCTCTCAAATGCGCAGCTGGCGGAAAACACGTATTGGAATTTGGCGGCAGATTTTCAACTTGAGGTTGGTTGCTAGCCAGGCGAGCATTAGATAAACCCCATGCAACCATGCACCATGCATTGTGCGGTCAAGTCCTCCTTTTTGTAGTTACACAGCAACATGGCATAAATATTCCTAATTGTATAATCGTTTCTGCCTAATAAACTAATTTAAACGTATCATAAGTAAATTTCTAATTATAAAAAAAAAATTTGCTATTTGTAACTATACAACTTAAAGATTATATGTACGAAGTTTCCAAAGATTACACCGCAGCAATGTAAACATAATGTAAGTTTCCCTTGTATTCCCCTTTACTAAACAAAACTCTTATTACGTATCTTGCGAAAGCAAAACGATAACAAAAATCACGCGATAAGTAGCTAGCGCAGTAGCAGTTAATGTGCCGTGCTGATGGCACCAGCAAATCTCCCCCGCTAAGCTTAGTGCTCCTACCCCCGAGACACCTTGTCAGAAGGCCGGAGCGCCGATGTCTAAGCACTCAAGATGCTGCTGGCAATTCAGGAAAAGGCACAAACGCCTTCTCCAGACTACACCGCTAGGAGACCTGCCACTCTGATGCAGTAATAGGAACCCTACCTGCGGCAGTTGAACGCAACTACCACACTGCCGTAGTTCTTATCAAGACGCTACACAGTGTTACATAGAGAGTGTAAATGCACGAAAAGACGTACCTATTGCGCAGGTTGCAGGCGATTTGCCAGCAAGATCTATCGTCTCCCTGTCCATTCTTCACACGCTTCTCCAATAAAGACGCGAGATAAATAGTTTGATAATATCAAAAATCGTAGGGAGAAAAATTTGCATTATAATGGTATCGCTTTGCTATTGCAAAATACGTAATAAGTGCAGACTGGACTTAAACAATGTTTGCGCTTCGATGTGTACAATTAGCCACAATATCGACGGACGATTAAGGAAAGCTTAATCAGGAAGTTTAAACTTTGGGAGATATTCTTGTATGATATAGAATTACAATATTTCAAATGCATAGAATCCAGTCTGTATGACGTGATTTGTAAAAAATATGTAAAAAAATTAAGTTATTCTATAATCGTGTATATTACAATGAAATGCGATCGGTAATTGTTTCTTATATGCCCTTTTGAGTGTTTTTTTCAGTGTATCGAGCGAGAATTCGCCGTTTTTATACGAACAGTAAAGTTTAATATAGTGATTATCGGAACGAGCATTGTATAATACAAGAAAAAACTGGACATACAATATTAGATATCTTAAAAATGTGTTTTTCCATAAGAATGTGCCTGTTTGTTAAGGTTTTTTGTCAATATAAAAAAATAACTAGTCAATAAGCTTACTTTTTTTGAATCAATTATGAATTAAAACTTACCGTCTTGCGAAGTTACCATTGATGCATTAGCTGGACAGCTTCGGCACATCGAAGACCCAGTATCATAGAATTTACCTGATTTACAGTTTTCTGGTAACTCCATCCCTTGCATAGACACCGTAATCAGTAAAATTGAGTAATAACCACAAAACCAATTCAGTATAATTTTCTTATTTGATATGTTCCTCATTTTTCGCTACTTTTTATCAACAATTACAACCTCAGTGAAGACGAACTGTAGAATAATTAGTAAAGATTAGTTTTATAGTGTCCATATAATTAAAAAGAACCGACTTTTTTCTATATGTATATTGCATGCTGGTAGGGCCTTTTCTAGTGTTTACCTGGCTAGCTATCACCCTTAAGTTGAAAATCTGCCGCCAATTACCAACGTGTTTTCCGGTAGTTGCACTTGAGAGACAGTTCTTCCACAGGTTTAGTGTGTCTACCAACATGGGCCGTATCGTCACTTAAGATCAGGTAAAATTATTGCCATAACGCTAAAACCTTAAAAAACATAAGCTAAAATACATAAAAATAACCATGAATGGTTCGTTGTGTGTTCTTGTGACATTCCTAAACCATTCATCTAATATTTTTTATAGTATATAGGTTCAAACTTTGACTACAGTATCACTTGATGTTAAGTGACGATGTGACCCAAAATGGTAGACACGCTAGGCCTAGTGGCAGCACTGGCTGATTATAATATTTTAGTTAGCTGCTTCCCGTACACCTACGCATATCTTCTTGACCCAAGAAAAACGTATTTTTACTGCTGTAATATTTCACTAAATATAATCAGTTTTATCATAATTGCATTTCTTTACCTGACTTTAAAATTATCCATATGCAGTAAGTGAACACTCCTTGATATTTAACAAAACTCAATATAGTTAGATAAATTAGATTCTCATTGTAACTTGTGATAACCTATAATGACAGGGATGAAAATGTAGCTAGATAAACTCGCAGCTTATATGTAGCTAAAGAATACGTATTCAACGAGAAATTGTAACACAAAAATTTTTAATCAATACGGAAGTATGTAATCTTTTTTAAGATTTTAGTCTAATTAATTAGCAACGTGTCAAACTATTGTGTACACACGAACTTATATCGTTACCGTTAATTGGTGTTGACGTCATTAGAATGACGTAGTTATACGGGATTTAATCACTTTATTAGCACACACTACAAGAAACAAAGTCACTGAGTTGACATTTTATGGTGTTATTTTCGTTGCTAAGCGACCACTATGGCTGTTGGTTGAAATTACGTAGTGTAGACGTCGAGGATCGTCGTCTATTAGAATATGAAAACAATCTACACTTTGTCTCGAATTCAATGTAAATTTAACCTTGTGTAACAGTGTTCTTATGTAAAAAAGCAAAAATTCAATTAGATCAAGCTCGGTGAAAATGTGAGAGCCCCTCAGGCTAAAATCATATGTCCATTTGGAAAAAAATGAATACGTTATGTTATAAGCTTTGAACTTTTGTTCACATTTAATTGAAACATATATGTATTTTTCGTCGTATGCAGAACCCTTATGCCGACATATTCGACTACTATTGGGATTCAAATTTCAAAAACTTTTACATAATTAAATTAGTTTAGGAATTCTTGTCTAGCAAAGTTTTTGTTAGGTTACGAGATAGGTACATGTAAAATATTTTCTTCTTTTACGGATTAGGGGGTAAGCGAGCAAGCCTATCACCGGATAGTAAGTGATTACCGCCGCCCATGGACATCCACACCACCAGGGGCATCGTAGATGCGTTACCGGCTTTTATTGGAGAGACTGGCTTTGAAGTGCAACTACCGGAACACACCTGTAGGTATTTCACGGTAGATTTTCAACTTGAGTTATCATCGCTTCAAAATTTCGTGATGTAAATTTTTCGAATGACTGTTGCGAACAGCCTTATCTAGAGTAAGATGTAGCAGTATGTAGAGTTGTAAGATGTTAGGTTTTTGGAACGAAGTTCCTTATGGGACGTTGCGGTGGTTTTCCTAGCCGGCAAAAACGTCCGTAACGTTAACGTAAGCTTATTATGTATAGTTTATGTATGATGGCTACTCAGTGTCTAATGTATAGTTTACGTGATTACTGTTATTATTATATATTTTTATAAATTATCGTAAACAAAATAAAGCTGTTAAGATAATTTTGTAAAGTAGTTTTTTTATCGATAAAAAATCATAATAAAAAATGTATATCCGAATAATTATTTTCTTTACACCTCGAATAGAACTTGAAATTAATATTTTTAATAATGGAACTTCGTTCCTATCTGGTGTCCCACGACACCACTCGTTTTTTTAATAGTTTATAGCTTTAGAGTCACTCTCACCAGATATTATATGGCCATGAGTCCAAAGATGGTGGTCACGCTAAGCCTAGTGGAGGGACTGGCTCTCAATTGTAACTGCCAGAAAACCTCTATAGATTCTTGGCAGCAGTTTCTCAATATGTAGGTGGTAGCTAAATAGGTGGGCATCAGAAAATGTCCCACTATAATGCTATGGTTTCATCACGATGCTTTCCTTCACCGAAAGTTCAGGCACATTACAGAGATTCGAACTCACGTCCAGTGAAGCAGCGTCCGTACATATTACCACTGAACTACAAGGTGATGAATCTATCAAAATGGTTTCTTTGATTTGCTTTTTTCACCATCAGTCACTGAATATACAACCGCCGAAAGGTTGACAACACCGAATTTGAAACGGCAACCAGCGAGGAATTACTAATTTCTCGGCAATTATTATTGTTCTAGGACCATACTTACTGTGTTTACCAATAGGTGCAGCGCTCACTTATACCAAACATAAATAAAACAAGAATCGACATTTATCTATATATTTGATATAAATTACATACATGATAATTATAATTGACACTAAACAAATACAAGCATCTATCAAATCTACAGTATACATATTTTTTAACATTTATATAAAAATACGTTTTTATTTTACTAATATTAATACGATACCATTATAATTTTTATCAATATATTATGGTTAATTTGACATATAAGTACATGTAAAATATCGGTAATATACCTAATATCAGTAATATAACTTTGAAACCCATATTCCAATAATTTGGCACATAACAAAATTTTATTAATAATAATATTAATTCATATAGATTATTTCTATATAAAATAATATTTTATTTAAAAATGTATGTAAATTAACTTATAAACATGTAATACATAATATCTTCAAATAAATATAATTCAGTAATATCAATAAAACACAACAACAATTGCATGATCTGTGAGAGTTCTCTTTTTTTTTTTAATAGCAACGTGACAATGTCACGCCGCGCGTGCTACATTGATAGAATATGTTTGTAATCTTAAAGAACAAACTTGAAATAACGCTCGGACAAGATGGCAACTCTCTTATGAACCACACAGAGTAACTTGATAAATTAAAATGCATATTTTAGTGATTATTTATAATCTGTTTATACCACAACAAAATAAACAAAACGTATCTTTTAAAATGTAGTGTCAACTAATAAAAGTTAATGAATTAAAGTTAAAAGAACAACATGACAAATTATAAGCACGTTAGAAACTTTATAGTTAAAGTTATAAATACTATGCGTTATTTGTTGCGCTCCCATTATTTTATGCAAATGCAGGCACAGATTGTATTTAGTAGTCGGACGTAGACTGTAAATATAAGTCATGTAAATGTTATAGCCGTTGAGATTTCGAGCGCGAGTGAATATTAGATGAAATGCAAATAGACCATAGTGTTAAATGCACTGTTGTTCAGCATTTTGTTTATCATCGAGTACTGAATATATTTCAAGAATACTTTATTACATTTTCACAACAATAAGAAAATTAAATGCAAGAGAAATAATAGTGTTTCGGTGTATTGTGTTTAAAAACATAATTGAAAATTCTTAAGAACTTTTAAAATTCATAATTGATTAGTAGACTAGTGCTTTAAATAAATTATTTTTATTTATTAAAACCATAACAGTATAAACTTATCTAAAACAATTTATTTTACTGTAATGTATAGATTCAATATATACATTAAAGTTTGGTTATAATATACATCTACATAAGAAAATATGATAAGCATATTCATTTATTCTTATACATAAAATAAATATTAAAGGTGTATAACTGTTTTGTAACATTGTATTTCATTTTCGGAACAATTTTATTTTGCGTTTAATAAATAATTAAACAAAATACGATAAAGTATTGTTTCCTAATATAAATAAATATCTTTTCCCACGTATATCATAATTTAATAAAATAATATGTTTTATTCATATTCATTTGCGAGTTTTATTATATAATTAATCCACTTTAGGATTAATCGTAAATACCTTATTTTCTTGTATATCTACAGAATATATGAATTCGCCTATTACAAATACAATTTACCACTTACTATAAATGGCACATATGTATCTTTTTTTCATGAAAAATATTGTATATTACACATACACAAGATAGATTATGTTGATTATTGAAAACGAACAGAGAAACGTCTCTGGCGTCAACTAGTAAGAAAGATGTAACTAAAAGTACTTATCTTGTATCATGTATCTTGCTTTAAATCATATTTTTTCTTCAAAGGGTTTGGCTATACTCTTTGTTGATGTTAAGTTGTCAGCTGCCGGAATATGTATGTGTTTGATGACAAATTGTAGTTAACCTAGCGGGTATTAAAAAATGCGCTGCCATGACTCAAAATTGTTCAAAACTCAGTTTTATTTTAGCAAAATATAATAATATTCTATAGCAAAAAGGATTCACCTATATGACATAAATTGTCAAACAATGTGTTTTACTAGAAATAGTAAACCTCGCAATTTTATCTTGAGAATGAATTAAGCTGTCAATGTAGGCGGTTCAACGACCAAATATGGTACTTGTATTGACATAGCTGGTTGAGGTAAGGTAGGAAATAATATAGGATATTGAGGCGGTTGCTGTGGACTTTGAGCCAGAGGTCTACTTTCAGGTTCAGAACAATGAAGCAACCAGTGCGTCAGCATCCTGCCTCGACCTTTAAGTTCCACTTCTCCACGACGCTCGACGACAAATGTTCCCCACTGTTGTAACAGAACTCGTGTGTTCTCGCTCAAATGGATACGTAATGCTAGAAGTGATAAAATATTTCTTAATTATAGTTTCCGCTGGTGAATGTAAGGTCTTTAGCTGTCTGAGTGCTTTGACGCTTAATATGACGGACTGGTGATTAGCTATCATAGATAAAAATAGTATACTGGAGATAGTATTTTATAACATTTATAACAAATAAAAATACCGTGTGTCCTTAAGATCAATTAAACAAGACTACATCTCTCTCATTCCCTTAGTCACTTCGAGCCGACATTACCCGTACGAGCGTCACACAAACAGGTTGCGAATCTGTATTTCAAAGCGCTCCCTTACGAAGTTTCACTTCAAAAATGTCGAGGAATCTAATAAATATAGTGGCTGAAACTTAATAAAGTAAACTGCTAATCTATAGGTAGGAGATGAAATTTAGTAAATTATTTACTCACGGTATCCAGTAGATTCCATGCGGCTGGCTGTGTTGACGGTGTCGCCGAAGAGGCAGTAATGCGGCATCTTGACACCAACTACTCCAGCGCAAACCGGCCCAGTGTGGACCCCCACGCGAACCTGGATTCATATATATAGTACTAATTGGCGTCTTGAAATTAGTCGTCAAATCTATTTTTAGTACTTCTTATGTTATGATATGTATGCTTATGCACGTATAAATTTAATATATATCAGCTACAAATAAATTCTAGTGAAACGTTCAATTGTTTTATTGGACCGAAGTTCCTTATGGGGCGTCGCGGAGGAGTATCTTAGCCGGCAAAAAACGTCCGTAACGTTAGCGTAAGATTTTTATGTATAGTCTATGTATGATGGCTACTTAGTGTCTAATGTATAGTCTACATGATTACTGTTATTATTATATATTTTTATAAATCGTCGTAAAATAAATAAAGGTGTAAAGATAAATTTGTAACGTAGTTTTTTTTATCGATAAAAAAATCTTAATAAAATATGTATATCCGAATAATTATTTTCTTTACACCTCGAATAGAACTTGAAATTAATATTTTTATAATAAGGAGCTTTATTCCTATCTGGTGTCCCAAGACACTACTTGTTTTTTTTTTATTCAAACTTGCAAAATATTATACGAGCTGTGTCCATGACTATGTCCGCGTGGGCTTCAAATAAAAGTAGCATAAGTTACTCTTTATAAAGCAGTCAACATTATTAAAAAATCGGTGCTACTATTTTTGATATAAACCGGAAGGAACACACAGACAAACATAAAATGAAAAAGCAAAATTATTATTAACAGCGTATGTATCTTCAAATGTATGTAGTGAAAACATTAAAAATATTTTAACATCTAAAAAAACACACACTTTTTTTATTTATTGGTATAGATATTTTTTGTGGACGCTGTGTTCATATAAATATAATCCGGGTTGATCTTAACAAATTTAAAAATTTAACTTGTTTGTTTAAATTTTAACTTAATTTTCTGTTCCTTATAAATAAATTAATATAATTCAGACAGTCGACCGGATATTATACCTTTTTTGGCGTGAATTAAATATAGCTGAACCCGCAACTTCGTTCGCGTGGAACTAAAATTATTCAATAACTTTTGCCCCAGTTTTGTTACTTTTCTCAATACAGTTTTGCTCCTATTCATGGTAGCGTGATATTACATACCCTAAAGCCTTTCTCAATTATTAGTCTATCAAACACCAAAAGATTTTTTAAAATCCGACTGATAGTTTGTAAGATTGGCTTTCCGCTTTATAATATTAAATATGGGATAAATCATTTAGTAAACTATTGAAATATCTGAGAAAAACCGTGTCATTAAATATATTTAAAAGAAAGTTAAAAATATATTAAAGGGATCACCGAATATTACTATTAAATAATTGAAATAAAACTAATGTAATTGTCATTAAGTGAGCCATGTTCTTTTGACTAAGAAAGTACTTTAAATCGAATATAGATTCGTTGAGACAAATCTATGAATTTACCTCCAACCGATGTGTAGGCCGGTGCCTCACAACAAAACTCCTGACGGCCTCGACAATCGCCAGCGCCATGAGACATATCTCTCTAGCATGCATATCACCGTTCCTCTCTGGTAGCCCTGACACCACCATATACGCATCACCGATCGTTTCCACCTAGACGTATTGAATTATTTCTTATTACTCTTTCTATAATAACATATTTTTATACTTTATATGTTTATCGCTATGACCTCGATCTCATCTGATGTTAAATGACAATGTTGCTCAAGATGGTGGACTTGTTAAACCTAGTGGAGAGACTGGCTCTCAAGTGTAACTTCCGGAACACATTAATAGGCAGATTTTCAACTTGACGGTGAAAGATAGCCAGGCGGGCATTGGAAAAAGCCCTATCACCATACTATGGTTTCATCAGGATGTTCTCCTTCACCGAAAACTCAAGCTCATTGCAGAGATTCCAACTCACGTCCTTTGACGCGGCATCCGTACACTGGCTCAATTGAGCTGTCATTGCTTCTTAACATAAGTAAGACGATCTTTATATCGATTATCATTTCAATTTCTAAGAATGTAAATACGTATAGAGAATTTGATTTAAACGAGCAATTCGCATAAATATATAATATTCTGCAATCAAAATCAAATCAAATTGAAATCTGCGAACTTAAATGCTATAACATCTTGAGTCATATAAAAGCAAAATCTGCAATCTCACTTCTTATCATTTTAATTTAATAAGTAAAATAATTTAATCAGTTGACATATCACCCATTTCTCACATTTTATATTAAATAATGTCAGCTAAGGGCGTTTAGGTCAATAGATTTTGGATTAGGAAATTTTTACAACATAGTCAATTTTTTTGCTTATTTATTTTTCATGTATTAGAAATAATATTATAAAAAGTTTTTTTATGCATACCTTTATTTCCAACCAAAAAATATTATAAAATACAGACAAAACTTTTATTTTATTAAGAAATTAATCTTGCAAAATAGATCGCCATAAAAATAATAATACTATTAAGTTATTCAACCAGGAATGCTTAGTAGTAACTCGAAAAGAAAAGTAAGAATTACTAAAGTACGTACAATCGAATGACATTTTGGGAATACATAGAGGTCAACATATAGAACAACATCCATTTTTATTTATAAACATATATAGTTAGGTCCCTTAATATTTACCTTATAAACATCATAAAATCCGATAATTCTATCGAAAGTGCTGTAAAGATCGTTCAGCAAGTCCACAACCTGCATAGGTGTGGAGGCTGCACATAGTTCCGTAAAGCCTACGATGTCGCTAAAGTACACTGTGACGCTTTCAAAGCTCTCTGGTTGAACGACTTCTCCAGTCATCAGTTGTTGTGCTACGGGTCTGTTAATTTAACAATAAACCAAATTATATAATGGGTCACCATACGCAACTATTTTTGTTCAATGTCCTTTGTGTATAAAGTAAATAATCTTAAACTAAAAAATTATAAAACATATTGCAAAACATACAACATTATGTGTTGTCCTCTCAGTGTTTTTTATTAAATTGAAGTGATGATAGCTTAGCGGTAATTTGTACGGACGCCGCGTCAAAGAGCGTGAGTTCGAATCCACCTACGATGAGCTTGAGTTTTCAGTGAAGGAAAACATCGTGAGAAAACCATAACATGTTAGTAAGGATTTTTAACAAGTTAAAAATCTGCCGCCAAATACGAATAGGTGTGTTCCGACAGTTGCACTTAAGAACTAGTCCCTCCACAGGTTTAGCGTGTCCACCAACTTGTACCGAATCGTCACTTAAGATGAGGCGATATTATGGCCTTGACCTAAAACCTATAAACTACTAAAAAAAGTCCTCCGTGGATGAAGTAAATAAACTTAAAGCAAAAATATATAAAACACATTCCAACAAATAGATCGTGATGTGTTGTCGCCTCAGTGCTTATTTGATTAATCCACCATTGGTAACACTTTATAGCCGAAAATTTCCTTGATATATTTTGATAATGAACCGTTGTTTTAAAGATTTTTAGCCTATTACATGAAAACTTCTTGATATATGATATGACCAGTTAAAAATCCTTAATATTATAAATGCGTATGTGGGATTATTTGTTTCTTACGATTACACGCCTTCACAACTCAACCGATAATAATGTTTTTTTTTTTATATACGTTGTCAGGTGCATAAAAAAGGAAATAGTGAGTGTATATTATATCATTCAGTAAAAAATATTGTTCCGGGGATAGAAAATATCTTTTATACTGACAAAATCTTAAACAGACTCTAGTAAAAGTTTACTTACAAAAAAAAACAGAAAATCTGCTTTTTCATGCTTTTGCATCAATAGTGGATCGAATAATATTCTCGTCAACTTAGTTGTACCTAGTTTTAAAAAAAATGATTAAATTAAGGCTTATCGTGATTTATAATGTGATATAATGCTTTTCGTGATGTAATGTTAACAACTGACCTTGGAAGAACTTGATACAACAATTCCTCCGACCGTCTCTTCTCGAGCGACAGCTGTTCAGTCTTCTCTTCGACCAACGATTCAAGGTTATTGGCGTACTGTTCCATACGACGCAATAAATCGTCCATCAGGTTGTCGCAATAACCCCTACAATCAATATTATTCATATTATTGTTTACACTATTAATAACAAGTTTAAAATTGTTATATATTAAGTTTTTTCTATGTACCCTACATAATGATAAAATCCTGCTTACGACAAATACATGATTCACTTTGCGATAGTGCATGCATTACATCGACGCAGTTAGTAGGATTCGAAGTTACGCTTTCAAAGGGAATCTGATTTCTATTCAGATTCACTCTGCAAAGGACCGTCTTTTATTGCATATATTATAAAAATCTTCACGGAAAGCAAAGAGACAATCTGTTAACAAATTGAATTTCTACTGAATACATTAGACGTCGTAAAATTTTTACCGCTTTTATAAAGGTTCTTTTATATCTTTGTTTGATTCGGAAGCTACAATTTAACGATGCCGAATTTGATTATGGTTAAGCCTATTTAAATTTATTCGATATTTCCACTTGTGTTTCACCAAATTTTACATGGCCCATTATTAAAGTTACCATTTTTTTATTTATTGTTTATATAATAGGACGAAAAGTTCAATATAATCAAAAGACATACTGGTGTGAAAACTACAATCCATAGGCAGTCGTCGCTTTACATCATAACATAATTATTGTGATGCGTCTATATAAATTTGTAGAGTAGTCGCGTTCCAAACAGATACAGATCCGAAACACTTCGTTTGATGTTTAGATGTAAATTTACTGATTTCAGAACGTGATACGCCTAAGTTACCCATTATTATGAGTGCTACATTTGCGCCCCTAGCCAAGTTGTCTTTCAACAATTGCTTACTTAAAGAAAAAACGTATAGGATGGCGCATGTTAAAGTGACATTGATATTTTATATCGACTGTAATCCCATACATTTTATGTTTTCTGTTTATATTAGCAATTATTGAGACAACATAGTTACAGGCACTAATGGTTATTCGATACGATTATACTCAAATGTGGTAAGAACCATAGTAGCACGTAAAAAACGAAATGCTTAGAATATTGTTAATGAAAACTAATTTATTGATGAATTCATTACAGTAATCAAATATTAAAAAATAATTAATTTATAAATAATATATATCTAACTTAATTTTCGAGAACTACAATAAATAAATACTAATAAAATGTAAATCTGACATGACAAAATTTGCGCTCCATTTAAAGGATCACACAAATATGATTTATACAGACGTTGACGTAGTAAAAATAGTTTTTTTTTTCGTACTCACAAACGCTGTTAGCCCCAAGGGCTTTGACAGCTTCACCGAACTTTAGTAAAAATAGTCTAAAAGTACTCAAGGGAATCCTAGGCATTTGTTCAAAATACTAACAGCATGAGCACATTGTATGATATTATTGATTTTATGATGAAAATAGACTAGTACAGTACTATGTGAGCCTAGGTAATCTCGAACGTCTTGCAATGGCTTAATACAGAGTATGTACTATTAGTCCACATGTTTTTTTTTATAGTTAAGGTTATGAGTTATGGTTATTATCTCACCTGATCTTAAGTGACGATACAGCCCAAGTTAGTAAACACGCTACACCTATTGAAAGACTGGCTCTCAAACGCAACTGCCGGAACGCACGTATTGGTATTTCACGGCAGATTTTCAACTTGAGGATGGTAGCTAGCCAGCTGGGCATTAGAAAAAGCCCTATCACCATGCTATGGTTTCCTCACGATGTTTTCCTACACCAAAAGCTCATTGTAGGTGGATACGAATTCACGTCCCTTGATGCTCTTTCCGTACACACTGCCACTGAGCTATCAACGCTTGAAAAGATGTTTTCATCCTAAAAACTTCAAACATAATAAATTATCTAAATTTAAATAGATTAACTACGAAAACTTACTTAATATAATTGGCATTAATAGTGTCGAAGCTAGGTCTCTCGTCTGGGGGTTCAACCCAGCATCTAGAAGCCAGTTCCAGGAGTTCAAGAACCGCTCCACCACCGCCTCCAGCACCGACCTCACTCATAGCTACAGCCGGACGGAAAGGGGGTGTTTCGCGGGCGCACACTCGTGACACTATTTCTGTATACAACACCCAGTAATCATAGTCTTCGCGGTAATACAGTAATGCATGTAAAACTCTACTTGAAGATATTCACAAACTACAAAGACTGCTTAAAACACTAATATTTACACCAATAAGACTTTAGCATAAAAACAACTAAGAAGGGTATAACTAAAGAGTTATTTATAGAAGAAGGATATACATAACACTACATATATTAATATTTTATTTATTCAACAAAGTTTGTTTGTTTGAACGCAGTAATCTTAGAAAGTACCAATCGGATTTCAAAAATGATTGTCGTATTTGATAGAGCAATAATGGAAGAAGACTATTTAACAGGCTACGGTTAAAAAGTTACAAAAACGGGTAAAAATAATTAAATTATTTTTAGTTCCACGCGACCGAAGTCGCAGGCACAGCTATTATAAAAATATACACAAAATTAACAATCTTAAAAAAAGAGCTGTCAATGTTCATGCTAGAGTTAGCATATCATATGCCTACGTATATACTGCTCCGTTAGAATAAGTTTTTTATTTTATTAGAAAATATATTTTCTTTAAGCTTTAAAATATGTTATTCTGCTTTATCATATTGACGAAGCAATGAGTATGCAACTAATAGTAATTCGTTCTTTACCTTTATTAGACATAGTTGGAGTGTAATGGTGAAAAGGTCCAGCTCTCACGACAATTTCTTCTAAAATAATACCAAAACTATATACGTCCCCTTTAAGCGAGGCCATCGCTCCTGGATACATGCTGCCTGTGATCAGCTCGGGGGCGGTCCATAGTAATTCTGTTAGAATCATGTTCAAACTAAATAATTGAAAAAGTTTCATATCTAATAAGAAAAGACATAAAATAATAAACTACTATGATAAAGTTCAATTAACAGTTTTTGTATTCTTATTATTGGACTACCTTATTTATAACCGGCTATTATTACTGAACTAATATATTATTATAGTTTTATTTTTCCGTTACAGTAGTTAGTAACTCGATTACGTTCAGGATTACTGAAAAACAAACTTATATTTTTAATTATGGTTTTTCGAACAAAGGAAATCGAGAAATGTATGGGATAAAAAGTATATATATATGTATATATATATATTTACTAGGTATTAATGCATAGTATTAGTTATCTGTATGCACTGCACTTAAATTTTATGAAGTAGTTGTAATAAGTTTACAAGAAAGTAGGATATTTTTTATTATTCTTCGACAACAAAGTACACGATTATAATTTCTAAAACTATTTAATGTTGTGATTCAAATGTACAATACAAAGAGTGCCAATGTGACGGTTTAAATCAATACGTCAACCATAACGTAATTACATAGGTATTTATAAGAATTAATAGCATCTACTAAATTTTACTAATACTTTTACAGGTTTAGCGTTATGGGTACAATGTCACCTGATTCCATGATAGGATTTTGCCCAAGATGATGGTCACGCTAAGGCTGGTGGAGGAACTAGCTCTCAAATGTAACTGCCGGAACGCACCTATAGGTATTTAGCCAGTGGTTTTTTTAAGGTGGTTGCTAGCCTGTGTGTATTATAAAAAGCCCTACTACCATGCTATGGCTTCTTCACGATGTTTTCCCAAACCTCAGGCTCATTGATGATGGATTCAAACTCACGTCCACGACGCGACGTCCACACACACACTATTTGAGCCATCATCGCTCCATACTTTTTTAATTTGCATGAAGTCGTTGAATATGTTTGTGAAATCCAATCTAGCAAGTAGAGAGGTAAATATTTTTCAATTATTCAAATAATGTAATTTAAAAACATACTCAGAAGAAACTGTAAAAATACAAACTGTAGTAATAGGTGTCGTCTTTTATCAAGTCCGTGGGCGTGCATAGTGTGTTGAGTCCGTAGTCGGATATCTTAAGTACGAATCTTCCATCGATTAGACAGTTCGAAGAACGCAGCTTCCCGTGCGCCCCCAGCCCGCCGTGTAGATAGCACATTCCCTAAACATTCAATTTTATTATACATACATTCATGTATTATTTTCATACTTTGAATGAAATATAAAATGAAATTTAAAATTCAGTTGTGACATTACTAAATTTAGCAACTGCGTTCAAATAAACTTGTATTTTGTATATATTCAGGAAATAAAATTTAGTATATCGCCTAAAAGAGGGAAACAAATGCTTTACTCTTAATACATTTATCTACTATATTTTCAGAAGGCTAATTCCTGCATCTTGTTACCGCTCACTTAACACCAAAATATTGTAAATGGCATACTAATAGATGTTTTTTTATGGAATAGGGGGCAAACGAGCAAGCGTGTCACCTGATTGTAAGTGATCACCGCAACCCATGGATACCCACAACACCGGAGGGGAATCGCAGGTGCGTTGCCGACGTTTATTGGAGGGACTGGCTCTCAAGTATAACACACCAATTGGTATTTGGCGCCAGATTTTCAAATTGAGGGTAGTAACTAGCCAGGCGGGCATTAGAAAAAGCCCTAGCACCATGCTATGGTTTCCTCACGATGTTTTCCTTCACCGAAAACTCAAACTCATGTAGGAGGTTGGATCCGAACTCACATGCCTTGACGCGGCGGTCCTACAGACTACCACTGAGCTATATATATATATATATATATATATATATATATCGATCAATATTAATGGCACTTAAGTTGTCTATGTACGTAGTATAATGGTAATATATAATGGAGCTGTGCCCGTGAGTTCGTACGCATGAAACTAAATATTATCTAATAAGTTTTTCATGTTTTCTTTTTCCAATACAGTTTTGCTCCTACTGGTGGTAGCGTGATATTAAATAGCCCAAAACTTTCCATAATGATTGTTCCAACAAATATAAATGTAATGAATAATCTTTTTTATCAAGGTGGTTAATATAGATATTGATGCTTTCATTACACTTGACTAACATCTTACATGCCATTGTTACTGTAATTCTATTTAAAAATATCTAAAATGCTTTGAAAAGTTTGTGCACTTGGACTTACTTGAACGATATCGTGTACTAGAGAAGTTCTGAAGTTCCAATCGAGTTGCAGTTCTTCGTTCGCCAGGACATCCTTTAACGAACCTTTCGGGCAGTACTCAGTAAGCATGAACACTAAAGGGCAGTCCACACAGGCGCCAATAAAACGCGCTGTGTTCTCGTGTGATACGTTACGAGCCTGTTTATATAATATTATTACTGAAATGGTAAATACAACTTTTATATTTTGAAGCGATGATGCCTGAGTTGGCATTGTGTAAAGACTGCGTCGATGTAAGTGAGTTCAAATCCCTGCAATGAACCTAAGCTTTCGGTGAAGGAAAACATTGTGAGGAAACCAACGATGGTAGGGCTTTTTACAATGCCCACCTGGCTATTTAGCACTCTAGGGTTCGAAATCTGCCGCCAAATATCTATAGGCGTGTTGCACTTGAGAACTAGTCCCTGCTAGGCTTAGCTTGTCCACCATCTTAGGCTACATTGCCACTTAACATCAGGTGAGATCGTGCCGATAGCACTAAATATATAAAGTATAAAAAAATTGTTTAGTAGTGGTAATTTCACCACCCAAATTCGTACCAATTTTAACATTTAGATGATCTAATGTAAATCTTAGATAAACGAAATCTATTAAGTAAGGATGACCGTTTAAATTCGCATAAATTTTTAGTCGGAGATCTACCATACCTGCTTTATCTCCCAAATTAGTTTCTTGTTGAGGTCGAGTTTCTTTCTATGAATTTTCTTGACAGCTACCCTGTTACCCTTGTAGAGGCCAACGGTAAACGAAGACAGTGTCAGGGATTGAGTTGCGCTGATCGTGGACGCCGTTGTACTTCCTCGAGCACTCCAACTTAAGGATAGCTGGTTAAGAAAACGGGAATCAATCTACAGAAAACAGAGAAACGAACGATGAACTACGCTTTGTTTTTAATAATTTCAGGAATCGAATAAACTCCAACATTCTTTATTCTTGTGTTGAAATTACTAGAAATCGGTAATTAATAAATAATAGGTTGAATCACAACCTAGTACCAAGAACATGGGGTTCTTGTGGGGTTTCAATAAGAAAAAAATTCAACGATATACACACTCAGAGAACACAGCAATTCAACAGACTTGACATTCTTTATTTTTGTGTTTATGTTAATAGAATTCGGTATTTCATAAGTAATAGGTTACGTTCCACTAACACGGGTGGCCAATAGTTTGTATTATATGTGAAAATTTAATGGAATACTTCAGATAAAAATCGTGGTCAAAGTCTTGCAAGGCGCCTTAATCCAAATCTTCTTCAGTGCCTTTTATGTTTTATTAGCGGAACCAGAAAGTGATGTATATAAACAGAACGCTAACAATTTACAATAAGTGTTATCCACACAAAAATATCTCGTGCTGGACTAGAAGACACACACCCGCTAATAACTACTGTAACACATTAAACTAGTATATAAAAAAGATAAGAATAACACCGCCATTTAGCAATATTTTTTTTCGAACTTATGTACGCTGTTAGCCCCAAGGGCTTTGACAGCTTCACAGAACTTTTGGGGGCGAGTACTGAGGGCACTCAGCCCTGAGGCAACAGGCACAAGGGTGCCAGGATGGCCGAACCTCGGCTAGGGCTGCTGCCGATAAATGAAAAAAGATTCATGATCCTGACTAACCAACAGGTTCTGTATTACTAAATTAGTGATACTAACTACGACCTTATCAGGTAAGCAGCTCAAAGGTCGCGAGGGTAGTCTCTTACAGAACCGTGTACTTAACGTGTGAGTGTGCACGAATGGTATGCGGTGTGATGGTGTAATCTTAGTGATGTAGAGTGTCACTGTATCGCGCGAGCAGAGTCACTCGAGGGCTCTTGTCCGGAGGATCGAACCTAGGCTCAGGCGTCTGCGGAAGGAGGCCGCGGCGGGTGTGCGGGAGCGAAATTATCCGCTCGGCCTCGGCGGTGAGGAAGGCGGCTACGCGGACGTGTGTACGGACATGTGCGATTGGTGGAGACGGCAGGGAGAAGCGCGTTTAATCTCGTTATTTTATCGACGGGGTCGGAGAAGGCCATTTAGCAAGGCAACCGCTTTAACTACTAGACCAACCGTGTGTTTAGTTGTCTACTACTTGCCCTATTATCTCTATTTTATTGTAAGGTAAAAGATAAATTCGACGATAATAATGATTAAGTAGTAGTGATAGAATAACAAAATAAAGAAAACAAAGGATTTTCCAGTTATTGTGAAACATTAGAATCATCACATGGACGAATTCACTGTCATAACTGGGTACTTTAATATAACGTGCCATTTCTACTGTGAATATCATTTATCAGAAATATTTCTATACGGAAATGCAATATTATACCGGGAACGTATTTTAACGAACCGATCGTAGCGTCGTTTACACATTCCATTAATTAAAACAGCGCTGAATAATGGAAATAAATTAAATGTTATGGAAATTCCTAAATACCGTTCGTTTGTTCCAACATTACTGAAGCGTTTGTACAAGGTTTGTGGCTTCGCTGAAGCTAAATAGCATAAGATTTTACAATTTATATATTTCACTGTAACGAAGTAAAGTAATTAAAAACTTTCACAGTTATTTTTTGGAAACATTTCACGTAAATTTTGTGTAAAAATAATTTGTTCCAGTCACTTGTTTTGTTTTCTAAATTAAAATGCCTATTTTTTGACAGATAGCTAGAAAGGAATTTCTTTATTTCACCATATCCAATGCCCGTTTAACTCAAAAGTGTAAAAAAATCATATTGTAAGGTGACAATATATCTATATAAGCAAAAGTAGCACACTTTTGCTTATATACATATATTAGTTAGCTTAGTTATATATACCTCATATAATACTGGGATCGCATTCCACCAACCGAGCTGTCGAGTGCCAGAATTAACATATCAATTTTATAAATCCATCTTATAACTTTATAAGCCCTCGAAGCGATTGGATGTATAAAGTAGGGATGGCATACTGAGATCGATTAATTTCAGAAGTTATTGTGATTTTTTTAATCGATTCATAGCTTTGAATTCACGCAGTAAGTCGATGTTTCACCCTTAAAAATCATAAACATTATTTACAATCATTGGAATGTTTTACCCAAACATAATATAGTAATGATATTTTTTCACATAAACATATAGAATTACAGAATCGATTATTGAGGTGTTCTTTTTGTTTTCTATGATTGGTTTTATAGTTAAGATATAAGTACGATAAGCGAATAAAAAAATCGTTCTTTTTATTAATCGATCTTTTGGATCTCCTTTTGTATCCTGTATCGATTCATTTGATTTCCATTCGAATCGATTTAAGATCGATCTTTTTCGGAAATAATTGCCATCCCTAGTATAAAGCCGCGAAAACACTCAAGGAATTTTCTTGAATGATGTTACGTCAACATACCTTAAGAACTTCGTTGATACTGTGCAGGGCCGGACTTGCTCCAAGCCCTGTACCCACTTCTACAAGTACCTCCTCGGGTCGTACTCGCCACGCTGTATTGTTTAGCTCAGCGTCGATGCGAGCTTGTCTGCTTGCAAACATTATTAATATTTAGCCTACTACAACATATCTATCAGCCTCATACCATTGGTATTATAAGACTATCGATTATATAAAATAATATTTAGTCGAATTAATTCAGAATTTGAAAATAATTCAAAAGAACATCCATTTAGGTACACTTGCACATTAAAACATTATCTTAAATTTTAAAGAATTTTTAAAGCAGTCATCGCTACTCCTATCTTATGTACATATAAACAAAATTAATCACTACAATCATGATAAAGTTAAAATATATAAAATAAAACAAACCTTTATTGTTGTACTTATAGTTCACACTAATCAAATAAAATGATAAACTGAATTTCTTAACGTAATTATCTGTAAAACTTATGAACAAATACCTCTAATGGCTTCCATTTTCCCTATGTTTTGCTGATTACATCGACACAGGGCCAAATCTTCCAAAAATTTAAACCAATGCTCGTACTGCCAATATAAAACAGTTAGACTACAATTTAGCTTCAACAATTTATACTCACTTATAAGCCACGCACGCCGCTGTTACGGCGAAAGTTAAGAATATTGCCAAACCAATAAAGCAATATATTATAACCGTCTGCGCTTCTACAGAGCAGCGTGAAAGAAAGGAAATCTTATAAAATATAAATTCTTTTTCATTTGAGTAAATAGCACTTCAAAGTGAGAGGTTTCTATGTGATGATATGCGCAAAATAGTTAATAAACAACAAAGAATACCAACAGATAAGCCGTTTTGGCCACAATATCACCTGATGTTAAGTGACGATGTGGGCCAATATGGTGGACACGCTAGGCCTAGTTGAGGAACTGGCTCTCAAATGCAACTACCGGAATATATCTATAGGTATTTGGCGGTAGATTTTCAACTTGAGGGTGGTAGCTAGCCAGATGGGCATTTAAAAAGACCTATCAACATGCTATGGTTCCCTTACAATGTTTTCCCCCATTGAAAGCTTAAACTTATTGGAGGGATTCCAACTCACGTCCATGGACGCGGCGTCCGTACAAACTTCTAACTAAGCAATCATCGTTTCAAATCGCTTACACCAAAAGAAAGACAGTGTAATACAATTTATATATTTTTTTATTATAATGGTTAATACATCCACCTCACAATGCCTTAACGCAGGCTATACTCAACGATACTCAACCTCCATAGTACCTGAGACAGCTTTCATACTTCTTCTAGACGATCGTCGCGATTTAATTGAGTATAGATCACAACAACTTCGTTTAATTGCTCAATATACAATGTCTAGGCGTTTTAATATTCACATCTGCGCATATATCCCGGAGTTCACGGCCGGGTTAGGAGGTATGTGCGCCACCTGAGTGGTTAGGATGGTGTGTGGTCACCACTATCCAATATCTAATCTAATCCAGCATAACTGTCATAACCTACCATCCTCCGAAACGCAAATAATAACTATGATATAGGCCCAGCATAATAAATCCCATCAATTATACTTACTAACAGAGTTTTTAGGTAAGTCATATTATACTACACTTCTTAAGCACATTATCGATTATGAGAAGGATAAGTTCAAAAGTCATGTAGAGCAAATCTTGATGTCGATAACCATTTCATGAATATAGTAATTTCTAGAACGAACTTCTTATTTATAAATGAAAATAAATGCTAGTTACGTGGTTTAAAATTATAAAAAAATTATAAACAGTTATTTTCTGAACTTGTAGTAGTGTTTTTGAATATTTATAAGTCATTTTTTATCATCAGATTTTTTTTGTGATTGAAATCCAACCAATTTTGGAAAATTCACAGTTGTAAATACATACATATTTAAACGTATTTACCGATATGCTCGGCAAGTTCACTTAATAATTTAATAAAATTACTAAATCCACGGACTTAATAAATAAAGCAACATAATGAGTTATATCTATAGGCACGTAAATATATGAGATTTGTTGTTGTATCTATTTATCTTGGACAGTAAACTAAGTCTAATATCGTCATAGATCGAACAGAAACAGGAACGGAAATGAAAAGAGAAGCGCGTCAGTACAACGTCAATAGGAAATAACGTACGGACTCGTATCATTTATAGGCATAAATCGAAATAGAGTATGTTTACCTAAATATTGAGGTAGGAAGCAATATAGACTTTTTTTTTATATAGTGACAATATATAGAAGATTAACTGTGTCGACTCGTTCGCGTGGAGAAAAAAAAACTGAATAACGAAAATAACAAAATACAAATTAATATAAAAAATATTCCTAATGTTACTTGCAAAATCTGACGCCTATTAAAAGTACAGAGGGCTTAGATTAAAAATAAAATAGGTATCATAAAAAAATATTTTCGATCTGAACATCTAATAAATAACATAGAGAAAAAAATGAAACTTTTTCTGAATATTAATATCGTTAAAAACGATCCGTGATCTCATTTATTACTACTATAAATTTATTCAAAGCGAAATCAAACTACACGGTTCCATCATCAGGAGTTAACGGCTTAAAACTTTTGCTGTAAACTTTGGACAATTTAATTAAAATCGATCCTCGATTTTCACGAGATCTTTATATCAAAAGACGAAGTGATAACGAGCGATTTTAGACAACACTAGCTGTACTCGTAACTTCGGTCGCGTGATACTAATTTTAAACTTTTTCTACATCGCCTCAATTCTTCGTTCATCTATCGCATGTCGCATTACAGCTGGTCGCGTAGTTAGCATAAAATTTTCAGAATCATTTCCATTTACTATTTATTAAGCTATTTATTAACGCGATTTTATTACCCTAAATCTAATAATTTTATTAATATTTTCCATTAAATGCCTACGATTAAAACTTGTGTCGTGGCAAAACCAAAATTATTATTTTTTCACGGAACCCTAATTTTTTTATATCATAAGAGTAACCTAAGTTATTCTTCATAACATCAACTATCTTTCAGAGAAAGTCCCGTAAAATCAGTCAAACCGTTTCAGATATTAGCGGAAACAAACAGACATAAAAATATTGAAAAAATGTATATAAGTACCGTATATACTTTCACATGCATTTAGTAAAAAGCTATTTTTTAAACATTACAAACAGACACTTCAATTTTATTTATTTGTGTGTTAGTTCGAATCCAACCACCTACAATGAGCTTGAGCTTTCGGTAAAGGTAAACATCGTGAGGTAAGCATAGCATGGTGATAGGGCTTTATCTAATGCCCGCGTGGCTAGAAACAAGCTTCAAATTGAAAATCTACAGCCAAATACCAATAGGTGTGTTCCGGCAGTTGCACTTGAAAGCCAGTCCCTCACAGGTTTAGCGTGTCTACCAACTTGGGCCGTATCGTTACTTAATATCAGTGAAATTATGGTCATAACCTTAATTATAAAACAAAAAAGATTGTACAGGATTTTTGTTTATTAATTATGAAGGATTTGAAAATTCTTATAGCCTTAAGGGTAATATTAGACGCGTAACAACGAGAATATCGGCGATGGCATCATAATGTTTTTGTTATGTCGGCTATATTATAAGTATGTAATTAATATTTCCCGGCGATGTGCGTCAGCGGGATGGAGGTAAATGAGCTGTCCAAAGAAAGTTAAAAAACACGGCAGTCTCTTCGTCCTGTTTCTAAAAATAACATTTTAATAGCTCTTTAAACGCGTAATACAATAACATTTAACCACAAAAACCCTGCTCTAAGGAGAAAACGGAATGTATTTAAATTGAATGAAAACAGCTATAAAATTGAATAGCAACACTTTAAAATAATAATACATCTATAATTTCGTATTATCATATTAATATACGTGAACCAAACTTACAAAATAAATATACATATCTGTAGGGGCGTTCGCGTCGCGCGCAGTTTGTTATCACAAGTCCAACCTAACCTAACCCAGCACCTCGCTACCTGAATGTTAATCCAAAAATAGAGACTAATTATTATAAGCGCGACTCCCCAGAGTTTCCATAAAATACTCAACAAACTAATTATTGTTATATTATAATGTTTTCAACTAAAACTTAATTATATAAAAATTTTAGCTATATCATTATATACAGCTATGCTATATGATCACATATTTAATTACAAAAAGATTAATTTAGTAGAATCATTGAGGCTAAATGAGCAATCTATAAAATATTTAATACTAGCTTTTACCCGCGGCTCAGATGACATTATAAGCAAGTATTCTTTAAAGTTTGCAGCAAATGGAATGACGCAATAAAAAGTTACATACAAAGGTTATTAGTCTCTTTATCCCACTTCCCTTATAAGTTTTTAGCCAGAAACAGTAGCCAATCACCGTCTTCAGAATTTCAACTATCTCTATACTATAATTCATCATAATTTATTCAACGGTTTAGGAATGAAAGCGTAACAAACAAAAAAACTCACTTTCGGATTTATAATATTAGTAAGGATATACTGAATATATACTGAAAAGGTAATGGAAAAAACTGAACTGAACACGCTTACCTCCTTGACAGACGGGATCAGTGCCTAAGAATCCACACCTCGGTGTATCTGGTGGTGGTCCCCGACGACCGCCAGGCCAGTGAATGGCTTTCCCAGCGACAGGCTTGTAACTGCTGTTGAGACCGTGATAAAAAGCTACCACCTGTACACCAATAGAACAGTAAATAATTACTAGCCGCCCACTGCGAATATTTGATACATTGTCGTAATCAAATATCTAATGGTATCTATATGACTGAATATCATAATGGATTACTTTGCATATACACAAAAAGAATATAATATAGAATAAGAATATAACTGTCATTTTAGTTCAATAGCTTGTTCATAGATGGCAACTTTTACATTTTAATGGATTCCTAATGAACGCACAGACAACATTTTTGGTGCTGCGGTTAAAACAATTGCCTCACTGCATCCGTCCCTCCGAAATACTGTAGGCTCGATTCCGTACAGGAAAATTACTTGTGTAAAGTCGTTCTCACTTAACATTGGCGAAATTACCTACATACAATGGCAGATGCAATAATAAATAAATAAATTAAAAGAACATTAGTTTAGAAGTATTTACTTATTGTTCATCAATAACGGTAAATACAAAAATTACAATGGTTACACTATTATTTGTTTGTTGTATTGAGGGAGTGGTTTTTAAATGCAACTTCCGGAACACACCTATAGGTATTTGGCGACTGGTTGTCTACAGAAGGGTGGTAGCTAACCATGCAAGCGTTAGAAAATGGCCTACCATATTGCCAGGCGAAGGAAAACATCGCGAGGAAACCATAGAATGGTGGCTTTTTCCAATGATCGCCTGGCTAGCTACCACTCTCAAGCTGAAAATCTGCCGCCAAATACCAAAAGGTGTGTTCCGGCAATTGCACTTCTTAAAATTCTCCCGGGAATAGGGTGAAACCGACCGACGTACAATGTTTTCAATTTACTTTCGGATCGGTGAAATTTTTTGCTATCCAAATTCAATCACAATAGCGATTTAACAAACAGGCTATAAAAATGGATTAGTTTATACTTTTCTTTGGGCTAGGATATTTTAGGATATGGACAAGGGTGCGCTTTGTTATTCATTTCGCTTTGAAAATATAAAGAACAATAGAGTCATAATAATGGTAATGAAAATAAACGTGTTGAGTTGTTGGGAAACGACATTTGTTTGCACAAAAGACATCGTAGCGTCGGTTTAATGTTAAAACAAGGTAAATCCATTTTAATGATTTTACTTGTTAGAAGTTTCACAGTTATTCTTACTTATATTATAAACGCAAAAGTGAGTTTGTTTGTTTGTCACGCTTTCACGTCTAAACCGCTGAATCGATTATGATGAATTTTGCTGTAGACGGAAATGGAAACCTGGAGACGATGATAGGCTAGTGTTTCTCGCGAAAAACTAATCGGAAGTGAGGTAAAGAGGTGGATGAACTTTGTATGAAAGTTTTTATTACGTTATCCGATTTTTGTTTTGACAAAATCAATATTAATGCGAGCGAAACCGACATTGAAAGCTAACACATTCTATAATTGTTTTAATTCTTGAATATGTGTACATAATTGATTTCTGAAGTTGTACTGCTTGATGAAATTTTGTGCTTAGATAATATTTTGCTTGCTGAATTGGTGTTATACATATATGTAGATTAGGACAATTTAGTGCCTCTGACGGTCAATCACATTAAAACTATTAAAGTTATCGGGATGGGACTATGACCATTCGATGCGGAGTATTCCGTAAATGATTCTAGGGTACTCAGTTTTTCGATTCCATTGTACTTTTCTAATTTATTATTACTATTGTGTGCAATGAATTTAATTTTTTTAATTGGCCGTACTATTAAGAGTAGCTAAAAATAAAAGATGCCTTGCGTAGAGGGAGGGTGGCGGATTAGGTAAAGATAATGAATTATGGTTAGTTATTAACCTCACATACGTTCATGAATATTATCATAAAATAATTGTGTTCATTGAAATAAAACTAATTTAAACGGATTTTATCGCGGTTATTTATTTAATTTTGATCCCGACGTTTCGAAAGCTTTTCAGCCTTCGTGGTCACGGGGTCAAAGGTACCTTGAAGGTAGACACAGTAACATAAACTTTTCTGGACAACCTACACCTCAGTCCGCCCCGTGACCACGAAGGCTGAAAAGCTTTCGAAACGTCGGGATCAGAGTTAAATAAATAACCGCGATAAAATCCGTTTAAATTAGTTTTATTTCAATGAATAATATTCGCGTAAACCTAAGAAATCATTATGTTGTGTTCACTTACAAATAGCAAATACATACGAACTTGATAATAAGTTTTATTCTTAATACCCTTGTATACTGTGATGTCTATTGTCTCTTATAATATACAGGCCGTGTCCATGACTTCGTTCGTGTAAAATTCAAAAATATTAAATGTTTATTGCCCATTTTTATAACTTTTTAAACTTTTGAAGCGATTATAGTAGATGATAGTATTAGGGTGTGTGTGTAAAACATCGCGAAGCAACCGTAGCATGGTGGTAGTACTTTTTCTAATGCCCGCCTGGCTAGCTACTACACTCAAGTTGAAAATCTGCTGCCAAATACCAATAGGTTTGTTTCGGCAGTTGCACTTAAGAGTCAAACCCTCCAATAATGGTCGATTGCCCCGGTGTTGTGGGTGTCCATGGGTGGTAGTGATCACTTACCATCAGGTGACACGCTAGCTCGTTTACCTCCTATCCTATAAAAATATAGCTTTGCTCCTATTAGTGATAGCGTTATATTAAATAACCTAAATAAAGCCTCCCCAATGATTGCTCTGTCAAATACGAAAATAAATCTTGAAATTCGACCGGTACTTCCTAAGATTAGCGCGTTCAAACAAACAAAAACTTTCACGCTTTATAATATTAATATAGGTAAATAGATCACCTAGATATTGTTAATACAGCAAGTTCATTATGTTTATTTTTAATATTTTTAAATGTTGTTTATCGTGTGGTCATTCTACTGTAGATCAATTGAAACTTCAATGACTTAAAACCAAGAAAATGTTATCTTGTTTTAACAGTAGATTGAAAATAAATTTCTGCAACAAAGTCAATTGTTCGGAGAAACTGTTCAGACTTTCAATATAATGTAGTTTATGAGACGATACAGAGAATCAATATATTTTTTATTATGAAAACTCTTTTATACAAAGCACATACGAGCAAAAGATGCAATGGTCATTGTTATTATAAAGCTGTTGATATTTTTTTACAATTCACGTAACAATTTCAATTTATAAAAAGACGAACTAAAATGTTATTACTACTACTACATGACGTAGCACAGAATTTCTAAGTAAATTATCTATATTATAAAGCGGAATAGTTTGAACACCCTAATCTTAAGAATTGCCAGTAGTCGGATTTCGAAAATGATATATGTATTTGATAGAGTAATTAACAAAGAAGGCTTTAGGCCATTTAACATCACGCTGTCAGGAACAAAGCTGTATTGTTAAAAGTTACAAAAACGGGCAATAATTATGACTAATTAAAAATTATTAACTGACTAGTTAGTTCCGTGAGTATGAAGTTGCGGGCACAGCTATTCATTATAATTATAGTAATTTGGATTTGAGAACCCGAACGAAGGACATTGAATATAAACGCTTTTGCTTCTAAATGAATAACTATTGTTATTCAGTAAATGAGTAAATCTTACTTCAAATTTTCCTGTGACAGGATCCAGATCCAATATAGCGTAGTCGGCATCTCTGTCGCCCAACGCGTCGATACGTACGTGCCCAGTTATACCTGTTATAAATTCAATATCTAAGTCAATTTCATACGTGTTTAAAGGAGATTGATTATACATATATCGTATGATTGAATTGTGACCACCGTACAAGTGGATTACTCGCAATAATGGTATGCGTAGGTATGTTGCGTTCAGGGATCTGTAACCTTAGCAAGTTTGCATTTATCTACAATCATTAGCAAAAATGTATACGTAACATTATATAACTTCTATGAAGAATATCACCACATAAATTTTTTGTTTTTCCTCACGCTAACAATCATAGATAAATACAACATAAATTGAAGATAGCTCAGTTAGTACTGTGTACGGACGCTGCGGCAAGGGACGTGAGTTCGACCCCGCCTACAATGAGCTTGAGCTTCCGGTGAAGGAAAATATCATGATGAAACCATAGCATTGTGGTAGGGCTTTTATAATGCCCGCCTAGCTAGCTACCACCATCTTGGGCCACATCGTTACTTAACATCAGGTGAGATTGTGGCCATAATACTAAATCTATTACAAAAAAGTTATAAAAAGAGGCAGGCATTAGCAATTTATTGGAAATTCAGTTAAAGTTTTATTCTTAAGAGTTTTATAGGTTGAATAATTCGATATTTCCATTATAGTAATGTGGTTTATAATATTTTTTATAATAATAAAAAATACACAAAAAATGTCGATACACTCAAAACAGTTTCGCTCCAAATTTTTTTTATGACTGGAATATTCAGTCGCGAGGTCTTGAATTATGTTTCTTATAATTTTAGAACATTTTTATGACTACTGTTTTATATCTTATGTTTAGCACAGTTGATTTAGAATAACACAAAGAAATTAATCGCTTAGTGCGTTCACGGCACGTCTGTTCACACCGACGCGACGTCAGTCAACGTAATGCCCCGGTGTGAGTGTCGCAGGCGCACATATTTAATTTTATTATCTATACACCACAGTTACTATCACAGATTTGTATATATTTGCTGAAGTTTACATACAGTAATTTATGAAGATCTTCATTTACTATATTTTTTTATTCTTATCCTTTGTCCTGGTCGAATCCCTTACTTTTACATTATGAAAGTATACTATATGTTAATCTATATTTTGTATTAGACAGTCCAACGGAAATTAAAAACCGACCCTATAGCGATAAAAAGGTATACAAGGTTTTAATTTTAAAAATAGTGACCTCATTTTGTATAATATATACAGGTCACATACTTTTTTATTATACGTAGGCTTAGCTTATGCTCAGCGACCATAGATTAGGATTAGAAGAAGTCTCAGATATATTTTTTTTACCAATTTTCTATACTATAAAATAAATGATTAATTTACCGTGAAAATCTCGTCCCCACATACGCCTGGTAATGTTGCCTCCATCCCTGATGTCCCCACCTTCGGACAATGTCTCGTTCAACGCCATGCCCAACAGGTATACTCCATCATAGAATGCACCGATGAAGAAATTCACCTAATGGTAATTACAACATATATTTTTATTGTAAAGGTTTTACCGTTATGGTCATAATCTGATCTGATCTTAAGTGACGATATTTTCCAAAATTGTGGACACGCTACACCCAGTGTAGCGACTGACTCTCAAGTGCAACTGCCGAAATACACCTATAGGTAATTGGCGAAAGATTTTGAATTTCAGGGTGGTAGCCAGCCATTCAGGCATTAGAGAAAATCCTACTATCATGCTAATAATATGCCTCTCACTTCCTTAAAGAAGTTTTCACTTGAAAACCAAATAATGTATGTAATGACAATCGATATAAAATGCCAAAGTCACTTTGGTACTAATGTGTGCTGATCTGGCTTCGGCTGCACACGATATATTATATAGCATCAGCAAGCCATAAAACTTATTTCAAGATATTACAATACCTTCATAATAACAGTGTATAGAAAATTATTAATAATGTAATCCGTTCTCTCGGTGTACTGAGTCAACATAATTAATTTTATAGCCTTCTGAGTTATAAAACAAAGTAATAAAGAAAGTTAAGATTGTGAAGATAATGTACTTTGTTAAAAAAATGCATGGCTTTCCCTTGCTCGCTTTAATTAAATAATTTTCTACCGTAATACGAAACAGATAATTAAGGGTAAGTTAATATAATCTATGACTCGGTACAGGCGGTTCATTTTGATCAAAATAAACAATAGGTAAAAAATATATTATATCAGCGATTGTCATACTTTTTTAAGAGGACCTTTTTTGAAATATTACATTTTTTTTATTACTTTATAGAGATGATAGTGAGATTATGCCCATAACACTAAAACCCTAACTATAAAAAAAATCAAAAATAACACTTAACACTTGGTGCTACCTATATAATATATTTAAACCTATAATCGTATAGAATAAATTCTGATAATAATACGTACAATTTCTGTTAACAGTTTAGAAACCCTACTGAAAAGTAAACGGCAAAATATCAATTAACAGAAATGACAAGAAATATGGGCCCTGTCCCTGGTCTCTGGCATGTACAATGTTTTCCTTCATCGAAAGCTCAAGCTCATTTCATGGATACGAACTCACGTCCATGCACGCTACTAATTAAGCTATCATCGCTTTGACCCTACTCACACATTCGGTAAAGTAAATAATAATATTTAGAGGCAATCTCAAAAGTAGATAATACTGTGACTCCGAAACACTAGATAAATATTAAGCTTCCAAGACAGAGCTAGGCATAATTATATACAATAATATATTCATCAATTATCACAAATTTGTGCGGGAGTTGTCATATGACGCACATACAGTACATGTCTATTAGACCTCAAATAAAGTCTTTAAGGATCTTTATCTATGTTCCAGAAGCTGTACTTGAGAGCGTCTATGTTTAATGCGTGTGTCTTGGGTCAAATCATCACTTAATATCAGATGGTTCACCGGTAAACCTACTTTTATATATAAAAATAAATACATTTATATAATGAAATCGCTAAACTCCCAATATGGTTTTACTAATCGACATTAAAATTAGCACGTACATGTATTTTCTTATAGAGATAATTGTTATATTTTCCTAAATACGATATATAACATTATGGTCGAAATAATAGCTATTGGAGAAGGCAGAACAACGTCTGCAGAGTTAGCAAATAAAGTATAAAACATAACACAGAAATATGGTAAATACTGATGCAAATGCATGAATAGTGGTACGGCTTTTTCGTATGCCCGCCTGAAGAACTATCAAGTTAAAAATTTGCCGCCAAATATCTGTAGATGTGTCTCCAAAAATACACTTGAGATTCAGCCTCTCCAATAGGCTTAGTGCGTCCAGCCACGTCGTGAGAAAAAACAATGTATATATATAGAGTAGTCTTCTGCCTACATCAGAAGGTATGTAGCGTGATTATAGGTGACCGACCTCTTCACCGTCGGAGAATGTGTAGTTATAATGCAGCCTCGCCCTCGCCCGGACAGCGTCTGCGAAGTCGTCAAAACGGTCTCCAGTGGGTAGCTTCAAGGAAACACGGAGCAACGCCTCGTACGCTGCCCGAGCGGCTGCATCGCGACTGTCACCTGCAGCCCACCCTGTCTCACCCCAGTAACCACCCTACGATAACGAAATATTAATATTAATATTGCACAAAATAGAACAGCTAAATAAGGGTAAATGTAATAAATAAAATTATAGAACTGTTTAGAAAATTTCGTTAACATGAAAGAACAAAACAGTAATTTAAATTGACATTAAGTAAATTACTAGTGTACTTTTTATAAGTTTCAGTTCTATAATATAATAAAACAAAATACATTTAAGAAATACAATGGACAAATAATTACCTACAATATTGAATTTACTTAACCTTGATTTGGTTGATTACAATATATTTTCTTCATTTAACCACAACTCTTAATAGCACTCTATAATGGCAATCCCTCCATGGAATTATTTCACTTGTCTTTACATATATTAAAATTGTTCCCGAGTCAAATCTAGTTGTAATTTCGTAAGTTTAAACATTACCAGTTTTTATTTTTCATACCCATTACGTAGCAAATAATCAGTAATTATTGTTCATTAAAAATCTGGCGTTCATTATACGATATTCAAGGCGTACGTTTCGCTAAAAAGAAAATAATGAGTTACGATAAATTAACTTCTTGATCTACCCACTTTACTAAAATGTGTTATTAAAACACGTCCTTAGATATAGACAATATGTTTAAATTCTTATCGCAGATTATAATTCTTCGCTTGTGAAATGTAACCTACGTAACGAATAACGTAAGGGAATATTAAATGATAATATATGTAAGTGTTTGAATTTCTTATCTGTTCTCTATAAAATTTGTATATTAAATTTTTCATAGTAAAAGTAAGAAATAAACGGTATACACGATATACGCCTTAATATTGGTTAAAGATATTTGCATAGACAAAACTGCCCAATTAAAATCAAGTGTGAGACTTTACAGAGCAATTATATTTAGAAGTACTTAGTGTAATTCCCAACTTACACAATAACTAGCACAGATGAGCGATCATCAATTTGTACATCTAATTAGTTTTGGGAATCAAGTTAAAACTTCGCACTAGTAATTTACGATTCTGTGTTGTAATTTAGGGTTGATGTACTATTTAATAATTTTATGTAACACTAACTTTTACGTGCAGCTTCGCTCGCGTTAATATTGATTTTGTCAAACAAATCGCATAACTCAATAAGAAGTTTCACAAAAAGTTTAACCCTCTCTCTACTCCGCTTCCAATATGGTTTTCGCGTGAAAAAGTAGCCTATAATCTTCTCCAGGTTCCTATCTATCTCTGTACTCAAATTAATAATAATCGATTCCGCGGTTTCGGCGCGGAAGCGTAACAAACATACAAATTCAGCTTCGCATTTATAATATTGGTAAGGATTATTTTCTCATATTATCTACGTTATTAACAAAAAGAAGTTACACAATTTCACGAAAACTATATATTAGAAGTCGTAGAAAAACGATAGTCATGAAGTATTAGTGATGTAGTTAGAATATTTTAATAAACCTGTTTTTCTTAAACTTTATGGTCAAATATGCTTATGAAAAACATCGTAAGCAACAGTCTGTACTTTTTACAGGAGAGTTTTTTCATTCCTAATTTAAAAGTATTTATGATATTTTTATAAAAAACATGACTTGTTGACAATTGACCATTGATCTATTAAAATATTGACTAATTAACATACTGTTTCTGATGTACAACAACATTTTTAGGAGTTTACAATAAAATACATTATAAAGTTTTTTGGCCATTACGCTGCATCCCGTTTCTTTCATTTCCTTAGGAAGAGAACAAGGTCTGTCTAGTTCTCACCTAAGACACCACCAATTTAATCTGGCCCAGTAGCTAACACGAATTTGCAAGATAATGGCAGTTCTGACAGATCAGATAAATTTGAAGTTCATAACACGTTAACCAACGCTTATGATACGAGTAGTGGTAGAGACATATATATGTATTTTAAAGAGGAAGCGAGAAAGGGTGAGCGTCTATACCTCTAAATAAAAAAATATATTATAGTACTTTAACAGGTGCATTCTTTTCTTTATATTGTATTTTGGAAGGTGGTTTGATACATATATACGTGTAGCATACATGCATGAGCGATTTTAAAGTTTTGTGATTGTTTTATTGTGTTGTAATAAATTGAAGTTAGTGATTAAAAACAAATAAGTGTAAATTAAGGGTAATTTTGTTTCACTTCGGTAAGTCAACACAAGAAATAGTATTAATCCAAATATAATGTAATTTAATAGATTTCTTTTGAAAAAAAAATTAATAAACCAATGTAGTTGAGCCTTTTCAGATATGACTATAGATAGAGAGAGGCGTGACAGATTTCTTAAACATTTCCATAAATCTCTTTATGATAAAAATAACTTGGTTGACTTGATCTTTAATCGCCATAGAAACATCGGTGAGGGTGGCGGAGAGCTGATATTCTGTTAGGTAAGACCTTGTTTTGCTCCGGTTTCCCTTTTTCAGATTTCCACCCTTCGTCACTGCCACGGTGTCAATTATTACTGTGTTAAATTTTATATAAATACATCCGTATTTTGGAGTACTTCGCGTACAATGGAACAGACAAACAGAAATTGGAAATCAAATAATTAGTTTTTAATTATATGTATAGATTTTTTTATAA
Source organism: Actias luna (assembly GCA_039707435.1). Taxonomy (NCBI): domain Eukaryota; kingdom Metazoa; phylum Arthropoda; class Insecta; order Lepidoptera; family Saturniidae; genus Actias; species Actias luna. The sequence continues at coordinate 4,066,566 of JAZHAC010000006.1, read as the reverse complement.
ACACCATCTAACTAAGTCTATCAAACATCTAATTAAGTGCATAATCAACTTCAGTTTGCTAATACATAACCAAATTAAGATAGTAGTTTAAAATAAAATCAATTTAAGTAAAAAACCAATCGTTCATATAAAGAGCTATTTTGTTCTACGTGTGCAAACATTTAACGAAATTAGATTATATATGCTAAACCAATGTTAGCTTGAAATAGAATTTTGCCAATACTACATTTGTTAACTTGTATACGTTGTATGTATTTACTTCACTGGAATCAACAAAATTCTCCTTTGAGTGTGTTCCGGCGTTGCATCTGAGCACTAGTTCGGCCATTAGGGTCAACATGCAGTCAACCATCTTGGGTCACATCGTCACTTAACGACAAGTAAGATTATGATTATAATGTTAAACATATAAATTACTTTAAAAAATTATAGACTAAAACCAGTTACGGGCATTGAAGCGATGATAGCTCAGTTGGTAGCGTGTACGGACACCACGTCAAGGGTCGTGAGTTTCAATCTACCTACAATGAACTTGAGCATTCACTAAAGGATAACATCGTGATGAAATCATAGCATGGTGGTAAGGCTTTTTCTAATGTCTGTCTGGCTAGCGATTATATAAGTTCATATAATTATAGGGTGGATCAATATGTGAGCGATCGTGCTGTCTGGAATTGACACCCCTTTCTGTACATCCTCTAATAACTACTGTAACACGTTAAGCTATTATATAAAAAAGAGATAAGTATAAGACCTAAAAAAAGATGCAAATCGAGTTTCTTGCCGATCCTTCTCTTTTTCATAAGCGGCTTCTTAGGGTCTAACTTGAATAAAGATTTTTGATTTGATTTGAATGTTGCAGATAGATACATGTACATACCACATTCAATTGAACCACTCATTAGCTAATTATTTTTTTTTTATATTTATGTATAATATTATTGGGTATATAAAGTATATTAATTTATCTCTCACACGTAAGATTAAAAAGAGTGAAGAACTACATAGAAACTTTAATTTTATACCCGCTTATATATTACGCTAATAAGAGACGTCCGAAACTCCACATCGGTATACTTAAAGTTATCTTTTAATAGTCACTAAAAATATTCTAGTTTTGTAATCATACAAACTGACGTTAATAGCCGGTCGGCAATGTAGGTCCTAAATTAATTAGAACCAACAAAGATGTGGACAAATATTATAGACTTATGTATGTCTTTAATGTATTGTTAATATTAACAAAAGGCATTTGTTATGTGCAAAAGTACGCTTTAAGAATAATTATCTGTAGTTACGAAAACACATTGTTTCATCCTTACAATAAACGGAACATCTATACATCGACAGACAGTGTCGAAAATGTGCTTATAACTTATTATTATACGTGAGTTTTCTGGCTGGGTTTATTGTATATATTAAGTTGCGTAAGGTAATATGTGGAATCTAAGTTACAGAAAAAATTAAATCGATTCGTATCTCTTACGAAACTAACCGTGTAGAATTCACGTACGCGAATTTAACGAAGCGAAATTTTTTCTAATTAATTAATAGGTTCAAATATTCAAAATAAAAAGAAAAAATTAAATCGATTCGTATCTCTTACGAAACTAACCGTGTAGAATTCACGTAAGCGAATTTAACGAAGCGAAATTTCTTCTAAGTAATTAATAGGTTCAAATATTCAAAATAAAAAGCATATATATAAGTACAAATACGAAAGAATTTTATTAACTGCTCACCTGAAATATTTCGACGTCAAGGAAAGCCCAGTCACCCCTCGTCATTCCAAGAGCGTGGGCCGCGAGGAGAAACTCGCGAACCAACGACCCTCTCACGCTCAGGATTACCACTAGAATATTGCAAGTTATGAAATATTTCACGTCACATCAACATCACAAATATTTACTGTAACACCTGGATCATGATCTTCATATTCTATCATGACGACTTAGTCTGATAGTTTACAAAATATTTGACAATAGCTGTGCCTGCGACTTCGTTCGCATGGAACTGTTTTTTTTTTTAACTTATAACTTATGCTACTCAGATATAATAGGCATTTTAGTGGTGAAAGAATTTTTGAAATCGGTCCACTAGTTTTAAGTTTATTCGTTACAAACAAAAATACGAAAATACAAATTTTTCCTTTTTATAATATTAGTATAGATATAGATAGTATAAATAAAGCATTAAATGCAAAAATCTTACCTTTCACTCATAGTTACATCATGATATATTTTACGTTAATAACTATTTATTATTTTGGTAGCTTTATTTTCAATAATCGTTATACTTCTGACAATTAATGGCATTTAAAATTAACAAAATGTAATGCGCAAAGCAACTGAATATGTTAAAGCAAGCTATCACTCTATACGCAATTGTTTTTATATTAGCTTAACCAGTAAAAATAAGATGGCCGCCACATATGCTTTAAGGTTAAAATAGAATAGTGATTATTTTCAGTAAAAGTTGTTATTCGTTATTCGATATATTTTCCCCAGAACAAAGACTCACAAGGCCGTAAAACGTCCTCATCATCAAGACGAGGTTAAAAATTTGATCAATTTCAATTAACATTGATTTGTACGCAAGTTGCACCCATGATAACCGAATAATTCATAAATATTGTATAACAAAAGTATCCACATTATTTCTATACAAGTTGATAACAATATTAATATAAATTTAAAAAAATCTTATATACTTTATAAGTTTAGCTTTATGGCCACAATCTCCCCCGATGTTAAGTGACGATTAGCCCAAGATGGTGGAGATGCTAAGGCTAATTTATGAACTGGCTTTGAAGTGTAACTGTCGGAACACACCTATAAGTATTTGGCAACAATTTTTCTACTAGAAAATGGTAGCTTGCCAGGCGGGCTTTAGAACTTAACACTTCTCTTTCTCACGAACTGAAAGTTTTATATTAAAAATACAATTCCTAAAAATATTATTTCTATACAGACTATTTCTGAAATATCGCATAATTCAATCGTATAAAATTATATAGTAAAATAAAAAATGTTGTATTTGAAAATTCAACATCTCAACACTTTCGTATCTGTAAGGCAGATCTATAAAGAATATGGGCGAATAAATTTGTTTCTAGCATATAAAAGACATCACCGCTGGCATAACACATAAAAAAATCAATAAAAATCTCCCACAAAAACATACTTAATTTCACAAAACATTTCGACTTGTTTTACACATAAACATAAATATTTGATATGTGAACACGATCTACTTTAGAAGTTTTTCTCTCAGTTCCATTTTACTGCTCTGATATTCGTAAGGCTTTTGATAAAACACTGGCCGGTCATATCAGCACACTAAACAGATCATATTTTTATGGTATATATAAGATGGTAGCTTTAAAGTGACGGCACTGTATCTGATGTTTAGCACAGTACAACCCAAAAACAGTAACGACCATCGAGAAAACAACAATCCATCAGTAATTCCATCCACGAAAAAGTATTATAATTAAACCCTAACATACTCTCTCCAATACTTTCAGCATTAGAAATATAGCTGCGACGCAGTCTGTAAAATTTGTAACCAGCTCACAGACCTTTAGTTCATTGACTTCTACGGCCAACTAAATTCTAGTTCATTATTAAGGATTCTATAGGGACGACCTTTTCCTAATGCATTAGGAAAAAAATATCTAATACAGCTACACAGTGACAAATAAAACATATTTCTTACTATCCTTAAATGTGATAACTGCAGAATTCTATTTAATAATGTGAATGTAAGTCATATTGTTAGTTTGTTGGTAACGCTTTCACACCTAACCTACTCAACTAATCATCATGATGTTTTGCATACGCGTTATCAGGAACACCGAAAAGTGCATACCGTAACTTTATATAAGATAAGAGATAGAAATAATAAGTAAGTATAAATTTGTCAAAATGTATATAAAAAAGAGCGAAGCAAATTTAAAACTAGTCTATTATATTTCGCACGCATATTGGTGCTTGAACTCTATGTAACGATCGACGTTTTTAATCTATTTCAATAATGCGAACAAATCAGAATATCTCGTAAACATACGGTTTCAAATAAAACTGCCATACTTTTGATTTGTTCGTTTTATGTTATCGTTATCTTAGAAAGGTTTATGATAATGCTTAACCTCTATTCGGTTTACAATATATTGCAGTTATATATCTAGTTACTGCATTGTCGCTACAACAGACATTATTTCGATAAATCGACAAGTAAAGTTTTTTTTACTTTCAGTCGTTATGTTCAAATTTTTATTGCATTACATTTTTATTAATTTCACGGTATATTTTAACACTCTTTACAGTTCTTCCTTAGTCCATGTCTAATATTGCTTTTTATTTTTTTTTTATTTAATAATTTAAAGGCCATCTACAGCCGCACAGTATTTACTTTCTTATTAATCAATATTAAAATGTATAATATTGTGCAGCTATTTAAAGACAGACGCAATATGTCCAATCAACAAAATAAAATAACAGTATTACGTACAGAAAAACAAAAATCATGCTAACATTATAAACAAAGAAAAAGAAGAAAATAAATAAAATGGGAGTAATTACTGCGACATAACAAATGAAGACAGAAATTGGGCAGCTAATTGATTCACAACATTTTCTACTTATTTTTGATTTGACTTTACTTTTGATTTATTCTTCTAGTTTTTCAATTCGAAGTTTATACTTCAAATATATTGAGTGTAAATGTTGGCTCTGTACACAGCTGTATGTTAAAGTGAAAGTTTCTTGATTTATTTTAAGGAATCACGTATTATTTGTTGACAATACTTGGAACGACAGCATTTCTTGAAAAATGTGGGTATTTCACGGACCGGCAAGCAATATGTTGCAACCCCTTCGTATTTCAAAATTGATATACTACATTTATTATTTCTAGACAATTTTGGCATATTCCAAATTTCTATTCATTATTAAAATGTACCTAATTCATTTTTGTATAATAGCCAAATTACATTAATATATCGCAACTAATCAATAATATAAACAGATTATGAACTGTGCAGGTTTAAATTAACTTTCCTTCAAGTTCAGAGGTTTAACTAAAACAAAACCAATCATCCAAAGCTTAATAGGAACATACCAATTACGAAATTATTTCACCCTTGTGGGAATTGTCGTTTCGAATTCTGTTACTTTGGTCATACGGATTGACCGATAAACCTTAAAGTTATGATGATCATAAACATATTTCCGGTACAAGTGACGTCACTGTGCCTCATAACAACAACTGAGGAATATAAAACAGTCGTCCACCACCGACAGGATGGCAAAATATTACCGGTTGTCACTATGATACTAACCAGTAAGTATATAGAAACACTGTAGTAGAATAATGACAGTATCCACAGTGGTCCTGACACATTAGGGTACAAATACCCTTCTGTCTGATACTATAAGAAACGTGGGCGCTGTCTCTTGTTGGTGCTTGTTATCTGATGATTTGCCATACGCACCTCTCACCTTTTTAACCTGTAGCCGAGTAGTGCGTTTACGCATTACGATGAGGTAGTCCAAAAACAGATTTTACACCAAATTCAAAGAATGGGTACAAACACCGTTTTTTACTAACTTTGTGTTTAAATCTCATCCTTTACATACTTCCTCATCGCAACGAGAAAACTCAACCGCATGACCCGGACCCAAGGCAAACGGGGATGCGATAACTCATCGGGTGCTTATCACCTAACAGTATCCACTAAACCGCACTACGGTGACACTTAAACTCCAGTGTCAAACTCCAGTGATGCCACAGACCAGGGACAGGGCCCACACTTCTTCTAGCCTCTGGCGGGAGGATACAAATGCCATATCACTCATTTTAATTATTGAATATACTTATATACTGGATTATCTTTAAATATAATACATATGGTACAAATATGATAAGCATATTCCAAGGTATTAAACGAAACTCAAGATCTTTCTTAATAATAAAATAATAGGGTTGGAATTAAAAAGAAAATCATATAAAAAAAAACATTCAATTACTCAGACCACTGAACGCGTTGACTTTGAACTTCAAACAATGAAACGTCCGTATACCGCGTCAATTCTACACTGGCTGTAACTGAAATGGAAAAGTCGTAATTGAATTCTATTCAACTTATATTTAACCAGCATCGGAGTATGTTTAAAATAGTTATAACATTGTTATCTTGCTAGCTCGTGCTGTCGACTTTTTTTACGTTATTTCTGTGTCGCGTGTAATCTTAAAATGATTTTTTATAGTTAAAATTTAGCGTAATGGCCACAATCTGACTTGGTGTTAAGTGACGCTGTGTGCCAAGATGGCGGACATACTAAGCCTAGAGGAGGGACTGGCTCTCAAGTGCAACTGCCGGAACACACCCACAGGAATTTGGCGGCAGATTCACAACTTTAAGGTGTTAGGTACCCAGGTAGGCATTAGAAAAAGCCCGTATCGCCATATAAATAATACGTTGAACGTGATTTCCAAATTTCAAGTCCATAAATTGAATAATTCTGGTTATACCGTGATTGTAAAAACAGTCTGTGGTGAAAAGCTTTTATTTATATATAAAATTCCGTTGTCCATGTTTTCGTAATTCTTCTCTTCCTAAATAGCTAGAGTGACTCTGATGAATACTCTTAATTAATTCTCTTTGGGTCCTTACGGGACACTCACGTGGTTCTTAGCTACGGTTCTGGCAAGCGGTGCTGTTGCCGAAATATTTTTGTTAACAGAGAGTTTTGGTGACTTTCTGTTACCCAGGAATTAAAAAAAACCCCTTTAAAGACTTTGGATTAGTTCCTACAACAGCAGTACACATATTATCCATGTATGTTAATATCTTCAAACCGTGATAGAAAAACTTGTCGAAAGGATATATGTTAATAATGGAAACGATGATGGTGTTGGCAGGTAGAAATAATACTGCCACTTGTGAAATATATGGTTATTGTTTCTAAAACGAAACATGGAATTTGATTTGCATACGTTTTAGTTTTGTTTCGTTATAATTGACAGTTTAAAGATCTGTGCACATTTACCAAAATATTAGCGTTGATACTGTAGCAGCACGAATCTTACCTTTATATTTTATCTATGAACGATATGACATCCGGTAATATTTATAGATGAGATATATTGGTATATTTTTTGTAATTTTTTTAAGAACCAATCCTTTCTGTGTTTTAATATAGAACATAACGATTCTTTACTTTCTTTCATTTTAGAAATATAGAAAATCGTAATAAAACTTGTTACGATTTTCATTGATATATAAATATTTTTTCTGCCGGCAATATCTAATTTCTATTACAAGAAATAAGAAAGTACTGTAGTATTAAAACAAAGACAGGTGCAACTTGCGTCAACTACTTTACTTGAATTCATAATTGTTTCTTTTTTTTGATGACCATGTTCTATCGTTTTATATTTATCATGACGAGTGAGATTGAGAGCTAATCAATCAGGCTCTCTATTCCTATTCATAATAAAACCACACGCGATGTCTTTCGATGGCGCGAAAAAATTTGCAGTATCGTACATTTTCCGTATCGTCCCTTTCATGTATGAAATTTGATCCTTCAACCAATACCTAGAGACATTTACGCAAGCAGGCATGACAGAAATAGACTTTCGTTCTTTTGATGATCACTGTTTTATTTTTGGATTGTACTATACTTACTGTGAAGTACAATGCTAGACTACGTAAAAAAAAAGATTAAAATATGACATACCTCTAGCGTACATGCTGACGTCACGTAGAAGAGAGTCACAAGACTCCCTCTCGTTGCCATCTAACTCTCTTACAGCCTTCAACACACCTTGTTTCCTTAGGCCCCATTCCAAACTTTTGCCTGAACATAAATACCAAGTCAATCTATACATATTATTAATTTATAACTGACTCAAATCTATATATAAAATCATAAACTTTGTTATCGATATGTAAAAAAAAAGTTTTTATATTTATTTTTGTGTGTCTATCTGTATCCTTTTATGCAGAGCCCTTTGGAACTCATGGACACATTTTAATACAATTGAATACGATGAAAATTCATATTATCAATTAATATATGGGATAGGTTTTGTATCAAATGTTTTTTTATTTATTAGGTTGGTGGAAAAATCCTTTCACGGACTTTCTGATCGTAGTGCATAAACGTACTACCCGGGCTCAGGTCAAATCATAAATAATAAGGCGTAGCTCCCAAATAAGGCATGAAAGTTGAAGTTACGTATAATATACTATAATTACAAATAATATAATTACAAGACAATACATTACAGTCAGCATTTTTTTTATGCTTAGGTAGGTTTTATACTAAAGTTTAGCGTGATGGCCACAATCTCACCTATTGTTAAGTAACGATGTGGTCCACGATGATGCATACGCTAAGCCTAGTGAAGGAACTGGTTTTCAAGTGCAATCGCCAGGACACACCTGTTAATAGGCATTTGGTGGCAGTTTACAAAATATGACAATAAGGTTGAACAATATGTCTTATAATAAGGTTGAACAATATAATTATACGAATAACTATGACAATGTTAGTGAGCTTCAATAAGTATATAAAAGGTATGAGTAAGTATCAGTTACATTTAGTTTAATAATAGGTACCATAGTCACAAAGATGAAAAATAGATCTCAAACTGATACCAAGAATGATTTAAGTCTACACGTACTAAGTAGCTTGCACAACGAATGTGACATATAGGCATTTTCTATATCGAATTTCATTGAAAAGAAATGTCTACATCTTTTCTTTAGTAAATTGATTTAGTAAACCCAATTGTGAAACCTGCTAAATCCATTAGGTAAAGTATGAGAAGAATTTCTATTCAAAGGACGTCATTCGGATAAATGAGTTTAGCTATTGTCCTATGTCCAATATAAGTAAGACACGCGAGTAAAGTATAAGTGGCTTTATTCGGTCGTTGCATTGTAATAAAGATAATTTATCTATTACGAATATTTTCAATTTTCATACAATATTTAGATACAGCATTAAAGACAAAAGCACAACCCGCGACTTCGTTTGCTTGAATTGAATAATACTTCATATTAGTTTAAAACATACCTTTTTTTTAATTATGTTCAGTATAACTGTTTCTATTTCATACTTTTTATATCCTTACTAATATTATAAATCTGAAAGTGAGTTTTTTTTATTTTTCACTGTGAACCGCTGTATCGATTACGATGTTTTTGGTATAGAAATAGAAGGGATCTTGGAGACCGTGATAGGCTACTCTTTCTAACAAAAAATGTATAAGAATACGATAAAGAGAGTTTTTTTTTTTATGAAACTGTTTATTCCGTCATCCGATTTGTTTGACAAAATCAATATCCTCGCGAGCAAAGCCGCGGGTATAAGCTAGTAGTGAGTAAAGTTGTCATAAACGCATAGGTTGTCTAGTAGTGGTTAATTAGCGGTTTGCGAAGCTCGCTCCAAGATTTTCGCAGGAGCAATTCCATATATTTCACTAATATCTATTAATAACAGTATAGTTTATTTACCATGAACTGGTATTGGAAAATAACAAACTAAGGAGTACTTAAGTGCAAGCAAGACAATTACTGGAACAAGGTTTCAATCATCCTTACTATGTGGCCTTAGAGAGTTCCTGCTCAAAATATCTTGTTTCGAACACGATATTTACAAAACGATGTACACACTTAAGCGACATAGCACTCACTCATTGATTCATCACAATATCTCATAAATAACCCGACCTTTGTCTACACTAAGAACGGATTATACAAACACCACGAAATCCACGAACCTAGTCGAGGACACAACCTAGTATAATAAAAATAAATTATAACTTCCATTTTTAGCTAAAACGGAAGTTTTCAAACACAGGAATTGCTCGAAAAGCCGTCTAGAAGTTCACTACTACAAAAATTTTCATTCGAGCCGTCTGCCGATGGTACCATTTCGTTTTATAGTATAAAAAGTATCCCATATATTATTTTCCCATCCTGCCAAATTTTATCAAAACCTGTTCAGCATATTTGGCGTGAGACACGGGCAAGTGGACAGACAGGCAGAAATTGAAAATATAGATATTTTAGTCTCTATATCGGCTAATAGCAAAGTACACCCAATTATATTTTTCCAAAAATACCGATGTCACTCTATTCCCGTTGTATTATGTATTTACATACATATTATATAGATAGTAGCTAGGCGTGTTTTGTTATTAATAATCATAAATTTTGAACAATTATCGCAATATTCCAATCAAATTATACATAATCTTAACAAATTCAACAATAATCCTAAATCTTTTTCTCAATCACTCTCTGTTTATAGGCGAAAACTGCAAGAAAATCCTTTCAGTGGTTTTGACTTTATCTCAAACGACATCAGACACGCTGCTGGGGTACATTTGTTTTATAATATTCAGTTATGTATACTAAGTAGTATTCTTTAAAGGAGCATGTCTAAATACCTTCCAGACGTTGTTAATTTGTTGCTAAGCATAAAATAAGAAGTTCTCAGAAACAACTCTTTTAAGCTCAGGAGTTTCCTCTTAGACTAAAATGTATTTTAAGGAATCTAAGAATTTCAAGTAATTAGTTGAATATTCGTTAACGTTCATAATAATTAATGATATAATATTTTATAACCAACACAACGATTGCGATAAAACTGAAATATTTTATAAATTTTGATTTATATGTGAATTTAAATACCAAAAGGAAACTCAACACGGTATTAGTTTACATCTCATATATTTAAAAGGTAAGGTAGATATTATTAAGAGTCTCTATATGTATAATATCAAAGCCCTAGCCAAGTTGTCTTTTTCTACAATCGATTGAATTAATAATAATCAAAACATGTTTGAGATAATATTCTAAACACTAATTCAATTATTTTAATTATCAATTTTATTTTAACGATGATGACTCAGTTGATAGTGTGTATGGACTACGCGTCAATGGGCGTGAGGTCTAATCCTCTCATGACCCAACGAACTCACGACCCTTAATGCGGAATCTGTACACACTACTACTGAGATATCATCGCTTCAAATGTGTTTAATTACATAATTAAAAAATATATAACAGGCAGAGTAATAGATGATGTTCAGCACTGCCTGATGGAATTTGTTAAGAGTAGTACTATTAAGTTAATTATGAAGTTTAATTTAAATAAATTAAATATGGCCACATTTTAATAAATCCCTCGATTGATGTATGTAGTTAAAATATTATATGAAATGAGTGAATGGAGATTGTATGAACGAGGATGTACAAAAGAGTTACATTGTATTATTAAGTTATCATGGAGCTGATATAACTTCTGTTAAAATCCCCTAAACAAAATAAAAGAAAAAGTACTTACCGACTGTAAGTGAGAACAAATCGGACTTATCCAGTAACAATGCGACATGCGACCATCCGAACCTCTCGAAGACGCTGGTGAACACCCTCGGCAAGCGGCACTGACAGTAGGACATGCGTGTCAGCGTCGGATATTTTTTACCTTTGTCGTTAAATAGGGTTTGAGGCTGTTTACAAAGAAATATTAAAATCAGTAGTATTATTATAAGATAGATGAATTATGTATCAAGCTTCATGATTTATCTATATTAATATTATAAAGCGAAAAAGTTTGTCTGTTTGTTTGAGCGCGCTGATCTTAGGAATTGCCAGTCAAAAGTTCCTATTGAATTCAATAGAGCAATCACTGTGGAAGGCTTTAGGTTATTTATCATTACGTCACCAGCAATAGAAGCAAAGCTGTATTGAACAAAGTTACAAAAACGTGCAAAAATTATAAAATAATTAGTTCCATGCGAACGAAGTCACTAGAATAGCTAATATTCTATAATATTACTACTAAGGAGCAACCACATTTTCGTTCACGTGTAAGTTCTTTGATGTTTTGTCTAAATTATAAATAGGTTATCTGCTCCATCAGACGTTGTTCTCTCCTTTACACCGGTTAATAACTCGACCACAACGCAGCCTATCGTGTTCGAATATAATAAAAAAAACCTTCTGTTTGAAAAATACATATGCGCTAATTTAAATAATATTTAAACATATTATTTAACTTTCAGTATATGTATATCAATTACAACGTAGTCAAATAAAAACTGCTATTTTATTCAATAGACAGCGACGAATTATATCAGCTAATTCACACCAGTACCCTTAGCCGAGTCGTCTTGCAACCATTCTTAATGTAAAGAAATAAAAAAAAATTGTATAGATTGGCATATGTCAAAGAGTTTCTATCCGCTAGCAATTGTTGAAGGAAAATTTAACTAGGGACACAGCAATAGAAATAGAAAAAAACAGTATGTTAATAAAAATATTCAGATTGTACCTGAGTGCCTTTCCGTAGATTCCTAAGTCTATGCATACGGCTGACGACGCTCGCCGGCGCTGTTAACTCTCCTTCAGATGGAGGCTATAAATAAAATTGAGAAAAACTTTTTCTTAAAACTCTACATATAATTATGCATTTTCGAAATAGACATGTTACGACTCGAATTACTAAAGAGTATCTCATTGATTTTGGTAATCGATAGGAAATGATTTCAGACAAGTTTAAGTTTATGTAGGTTTTGTCAATCTACAACTTATACATCTATCATACGAGAAAAGTGTTTTTTTTTTTTTTATATATCAGAATTACGTCATTGGTGACCTATAGACTATAGACATCTGTTTCTGCCTAGATAATATTATATTTATTTTAAATTAATTTTCTCGGCGTGCATTGTAATACCACGGAAGGAAAAACGATGATTTTTTACAAAGTTTCTTCATTATTAGAAATTAATAGATAAATTCATACGGGATATGGTTACGGGTTAAGATATTATTTTATTTCGGATGTTCAATAATTTTAGCTTTAAATTTCGATTAATTTCCACACATTAAAACACTTAATGATATTAGGGTATCTTTTTTTCATAATGGTTTGTTTATTAATCCAAACTAATAAAATATATTCCATGTAAAATTAGGATGTTATTAACAAAGATCGATAAAAATGGTCAACATCAAACGATTTTGAGAGTGATCCAATTTAATAAAGTTGGTGTATCTATATGTTATTATGTATTTTACTCCAGATTACAAAATTAATATTGCAAAGATGTTTATTTCGCATCGCGTGGCCTCCAGAAGCACTCACTCATATTAAGAAGCACTCAAACTAATTTGACGTGACCCGATGTGGCTTACTCCAAGACCTTGTGACGCAAGGTGCATGCTAACTCTCATAGGTACGTGGTACTTGTTCAATCAAAGTCTGTAGCCTTTGTTCAGTATTATATTAGAAGTTGTTGAGAAACCAATGTTTTCAACTATCCTACTTTCATTCCTTTTTGTTTTTATTTATTATATCTACGAATTTCTTCAATTGTTTCCCGTCATAAAGTTATTATGAAAGTTACACCTAAAATAGTCGTTGTCCGTTTTCCGTAAATATCCTTCATTTCATCTGAGTTATCTGTCATACGAGTAATCATACTAATAATATTATAAATGCGAAAGTGAGTTTTTTTTTAGTTCAGGATAAGCGTTATGGCCATAATCTCACATGATCTTAACTGACGATACGGCCCAAGTTGGTAGACACGCTAAACCTGTGGAGGCACTGACTTTCAAGTGCAACTGCGCTCTCGCAAAAAGCTTTTAGGAAGTGGGGTAAATTTTTTTGACAAATAAATACTAATGCGAGCGAAGCCGCACGTAAAATCTAGTACAATATATAGATGAATAAAATGTGTTAGGTATTTTTAGCAACAGTTACATTACATTTATACTTTAGATGTAGCAAACTTAGTGGAAGTAACGTTTAGTCGTTTTAATATATTATAATCCAAAAAAAACAACTAAACATAATTAATATTAACAAAACATACATCTACTAAAACTTGACCAGGGAATATACTAACGATTTAAAAAAAGAACCACGTAAATCGGTAATTTAGTTCTCGAGTTCTAGATACACGGACGTACAGACCAAGGGACGTTGCATTTCATGGTATATCCCTTACATGTATAATATACAAACCAATTAATATAAATATGCAAAGTGAAAACCTAAGCGAACATAAACAGAATAGGTCCGTCAAACGGCTTAAGCCTTTGGCAAAGAATCTCAGTGTGATTCAAATACGGTGTGTATTTTTTCCTGTTTGCCTGCTTGGCTACTTCCACACTTAAGTTAAACATTTATAACCAAAATGTATAAGTGTGTTTCAACTGATGAAATGAAGAGTCACACTTATTTTCTATTCTAGCATGTAGGTAATTTCGCTAATGGTAAGAGAAAAGGACTTTGTAAACATAATTAATGAACACAAAGTAACAACCAAATTTAGAACAATTATTTTATAAAGAATTGTCCTGTAAGCGCCTCGAACCCACAACACTCGGCGCAGCAGTTGTGGCGAGGAAACCTTAACCGCTAAGCCAGTTCAGTTGTGAAGTTACTGACTATTTTTATATATCACTTTTATTTTAAGTTTGTAGCACTTTTTTTTTATTAAATTGTTATTTAAAATATACATATGTATTTATTTGATACCTGTTTCATAATCATATATTATTTCTAAAGGGTATAAATTTGTAATTATTACAATAAACATCGTTGAATTATGTAAGGATTGAGGTCTCGATGGATTTAACTATTCCAATGATAGAATTTACACTAGTAGATGTAAATTACCTTTGTTAGTGATAATATCTTTAAAATTAATGAACTTTGCCTCTAAACATTGAAGAAAATGAATAATCGTATTACAATAAAATCAAATATTCTATTTCAAATTTAAATCCAATTGAAATGCCTTTACAACAATTAAAGGTTTTGAACACAAAGGATACAGGATCAAACAAAGACAGTATAAATTAAATTGCTACATACTGAAAAAGTAAAAATGTCACCCCAGTCACCAGTCTCTGACCGAATAATCTGTCGAAATACCGCCGAAATGGTAGGGCTGGCTAACTCAGTTCTAAAGAATACACTTCATTCAGAATTGTTCGCCGACGATGATATATACATTATAGTTATTCTGCGATCGATTTTAAAACGAAAATGATAATAAAAAAATCTTAAAAATTTTAACCAACAAAATCTGAAGCAACTATAACTCGGTCAATGAGGTCTCGATGAAAGAAAACATCATAATAAAACCATAATGGTGTGGCAATTTCAGTTACCAAGTTTTTACGAAATTCCATTGTTATTAGGCTTGTTGTTATAAACCTAGATAGAAAAATAAGACTAGATTAGACTAGAGATTAGAAGCGATGGTAATTGAGTGGTAGCATGTAGGAACGTCACGTCATGGGTAATGATTTCGAATCCAACCACCTACAAAGAGCTTGAGTTTTCGGTGAAGGAAAACATCGTGAGGAAACCATACCATGTCAATTGTATGGTGGTAGGGCTTTTTCTAATGCCCGCCTGGTTATTTACCACCCTCAAGTTGAAAATCTGCCGCCAAATACCGTTAGGTGTGTTCAGGCAGTGGCACTTGAGAGCCAGTCCCTCCTATAAAGGCCGGGAACGCACCTGCGATTCCTCTGGTGTTGTGGATGTCCATGGGCAGCGGTTATCACTTACCATCGGGTGACACGCTTGCTCATTTGCCCCCTATTCCATAAAAAAGAGTATTTTATTCACGCACCACACAGCACATAACAATTACGGAAATAAAATATACAGAAATTAAAACCAAAAAACCTTTAGAATTTTAAAAGAATAATTAAGTAAGGTATTAAACACTAAAAAGATAAATTGTAAAAAAAAATACATTTTCGTAGCTATGCCCGGGATTTCTTTCGCGTGGAACGAAAAGGTAATTTTAGAAATAGTATTATTTTCTGGATGAAAGCACCTAACATTGTTTTCTATACAAAGCTGATTTGTAGCAAAATTTGATGATAATCTATTGAGCAGTTGAAATAATAACATACAAACTCACACTTGTATTTATAATATTAATAGACGATTAGCAGAGTAGTTGTTGATAATACAATTTCAAAAGCAATTAATGCAGTTGGTGAGAACGAAATTATCTCCCAATATGAAATTCGTAGTAGTAATATAATTTAGAGACAGTCTAGTTTATTTTCGACAGCCTGTAATAGATTCCCAAACCATTAAGCAATCAGCAGTCACGCAACTTGAACAAATGTCATGGGTAACACAGCCGGTACGAACTTGGTTCTCACCGCAGAAACATTTGTCTATATTCCGGGATTGGAATTGCCACAGTTGTTGTCTAATTACAAATAATTTGATCTGAAACTTTTCTACTATCTCAACGGTTTCCTCGTTAGACATGAGTAAAAACACATTTCAACAAACACATACTCTTATAATTCATTTAAGCTAAAGTTATAAAGTTGACCTATTTAGTATATTGTCACGCTCAACCGCTTAACCGTTCGAAGAATTTTCGTATAGAGATAGATTGAACCTTGGAGAAAGACATAAGCGGTAAGTGGTGAAAAGTTGTATGGAGAAACCATTTTTTCTCAAAACAGGATTATGGAAATCCATATTTATGATTTTGCTAATAAAAATATTCTTTCCTATTTTTGACAAATAATCACTCAATTCAGTACAATTGCGGATAAGTTCAATTATATTAAGACCCCAATTATTTGATTTGTTATAGGACTTATTATTAATGCTCACATACATAGTTTTACACGAAGAGAGTACTAGATTGTGTAATAGCAAGCTAGTTTTTAGCTGAATACTACTTCCACCTGTCAATTATTTCAAGATTTGTATGTAGATGTATTTTATGAGTACAAGCGGTAGATTTAAAGTATTTAGCATTTAAACAAAAACTAAGAAGGTAGAAATACTTTCTCCTTAACTATCTCTGAATGTACGTCTTTAAGCTGATTATTGTTTACTGATATTTACTTGTATTTTGTTATATTCATTACTTATATATCTGATCTCTCCTTAATGCCAACATATAGGCTAGTACTTTATTAGGCTGCACTGTGCAGTTTTCTTTATACGAGTATATATAAATCCGATATTACTAATTGTTTTCCTAAACGTCTCGAACAGTTTTGAAAGTTTTGGTAATAAGGTCATCTGGATAATTCTTAGCTTTATTAAGATCTATTAGGTTGAATATTCAATCGATATCTACAAGAAATACTTTTAATTTTGGCACCAAATTTTTGTTTCTATATTTTTAATTTTGGTTATTTCCCGAACTATTTTTTTACCAACTAATTTTGTAGTATTGCCTCTTAGTAACGGGTTTACCGAGTTTAACCTTTATAAATATTGTAACTATTTATGTGTAAATAAATCGGAGCATCCATCCTTTATATTAAAACATAAATAAAATGTAAGAATCGAAAGAAAATCAACGAAGTGAAAGGACACGTGGATTACATATTACAAAGGCAGAGTGCGGGTCGGGTCGCGTCATTACGTTTCAATCCACTCGTACAGTCGTTGTATCAATGTCAAGTTCGCTGCTGACTGCTGGCGGAGCTTTCACGCTGATTTGTTCGTACCCTTGACCAAAGAGAGACAGTCTCAAGATTGTTATTCCCGATTTCGCCCTCGGGACTTGTTGAGCACGGCAATAATGAATACCGCTACTTACCTTTTATAAGGTTTTTTATTCTATTTTCACAGTTCTTATTTTTATGCGAAAGTGAGTGTTTGTTTGTTACGCTTTCACGCCTAGACCACTGAATCGATTATGATGAATTTTGGTATAGAGATAAGTGGGAACCTGGAGAAGATGATATACTACTTTTACTCGCGAAAAATTTATTGGAAATGAGCCAAAGAGAGGGATAAACTTTGTATGGAATTTTTAATTGCGTCATCCAATTTGCATGCAAAAATATATTAATGCGAGCGAAGCCGCATGTAAACGGTAGATTATACATATTACTAGATGTCACCGAATTCGAGTTCGATTCTCGCTTACGACTGACTTTGATATAATTAACATAATTATCAGCTATGTCTATATATTATATGTTAGAATATTATTATATCTTGTGGTAGAGCTTTTTCTAATGACCGCCTGACTATATACCACCCTTAAGTTGAAAATCTCCCGCAAAATACCAATAGGTGTGTTGCGGCAGTTGCACTTGAGACCCGGTTCCTCCACAGGTTTAGCGTGCCCACCAACCTGGGCCGTATCGTCACTTAAGATCAGGTGAGGTTATGGCCATAACGCTAAACCTTTAAATGTTTAAAAAGAAACATTTATACTTCAAAATTTTAGACGTTACATGATGATACATATATATGCTTGTACTCTTTTCACGTAAGATATAAAAAAGTACTGCCCTACTTCCACGTTCATTACAATATTACGTATTATGTGCGCATTAGCGTGCCATTAGTTTTATCCAAATATCATGGAGATAACGTATCTATGCCTCTATAATATCTATCATTGACAGTGCTGAAGACAAGAACATATTCCATGAAACAAATATACCAGATGTAATAGTATGAAACCGGAATTTCCCTATAGATAGTACTAACCATCACTTTAAAGACCGTAAGACCGTTTCTGCAGCATCATCATCTCCATCTAATATCCCACGAATATTTTCAACACACTACAACTCAAGTTCCATACACTGGTATATTTTTCTACAACCTTAAACATGTCGTGTTTTACGCCTACGAACTACGATTCGCCGACATAATTGTTTTTCTGTTAACATCTGAATAAAACTGCTTCAGAATCACATGGAATGCTGGTCGCAACTTACGGTGGTCTTTTTCTTTGTAAAAGATAGTATTTCGACTGGTACAAAAAAAAATGGTGATATTGACATGAGAAACGAAGAGGGTCGGATGTTCTGTTTTAGTTAGAACAGAAGGGTATAATCTATTATGAGCTGCTAAAATCTAGTGACACCGTTAATTATAATAGGCTAAAACAGCAAATGCTTGATTTAAGTCGAATATGATATAAAGGCGATACGAAGTCATTTTGCAGCATGATAACGCCTTATCACACACAACAAAACTTGTCAAGGATATGATCGAGGCGGTCAATAGGGAAATACTAGTGTATGCTGCTTATTCTCCAAACTTGGCTCCGTCCGACTGTTATTTATTAGCATCTCTGGGACACGCTCTCGCTGACCAACACTTCAATTCGTATGAAAATGTACGAAAATTCTGGTTAACTGGTTCTCTTCAAAAAAAGATCTGTTTTTTGGCGAGGCATTCATATAGTGCTTGAGAGTAGAGAAAAATATAGCTAATAAAATGTATCTTACCGTTTTCAAACAACAGACGTGTAAATATCACAAAAAAAATCTGGTTTCATACTAATAGACCTATGTAAACAGTTAATAACATTGAGACAATAGCCTCTTTGTGACCCATCTGAGACAGTCGATGACATTTATTATATTAGGTTCTGATGGAATATGTTTGGACCGAGCGAAATGGATAGTACATAATAGGTGTTTTGAGCTTTAACATACCAGACGTTGGAATGTGGATTAAAATATACGATAAGTACCACCGCTTAAGCGGTTAGTTAGTTAGGTAGGTTAGTCTTTAAATAATAATTTAAAAGATAATGTTTTTATGTGTGCCTACTACGACTATGACCTTGTAAAAACATTGTAAAAACGCTAAAAATTCAATATTATTATTAGAAAAGATTAACCAATCGGATGGGAAATACAATTTTCACCTTTTACAGCTATGGTTTATGGGTTACAAAGAATTAGATAATGTTAATAAGTTTAGATTTAAGTGCAGCTTTAAATAGTATTCACGTAAGTAAAATAATAGCATAGGTCAAGTTTTCACATTAAGAACATTCATTCTTTGATTCGTTCAATATAAATGAATTCTTGTCCTTACTAATATTATAAATGTGAAAGCGAATTTGTTTAGTTATTACGCTTGCACACCTAAACCCCTGGATCCACTATGATGAATTTTGTTATAGAGATAGATGGGACCCTGGAGACAGTGGTAGAGTACTTTGTTTCTCGAAATATTCATAAGAAGTAGAGTTAAGAAAGAAATAAACTTTGTATGAAACTTTTTATTGCGTCATCCAATTTGTTTCAAATTTTGAAGAATAATTGTTTATAATTTCGAATTTTGAGTAAGTCCATATTTACTTGTACGGTAGACCAACATCCTGCAATAAATTATTTAATAGTATTTAATAGACAAAATATTTCTCTATCGATTGACAACTAGGAATGGTTGACAAATCAATATTAGCGCGAGCGGAGCCATGGATAAAATGTAGTAACTTTATAAATCAAAGATAAGGTAATATTTATTACTAACTACTAACTACTAACTAGGTGTTCCCGTGACTTTGTTCCCATGAAACTTAAATTACACTTTACATTCTATATAGCGGGTATAGTACTGTTTTGTTGACGAACAGTACAATTATAACTTTTCTCCACCTCTGTCATTTTTGTGCAAAAATTTATGATGATTGGATGAGTAATTAAAACGTGAAAAATTAACAAACATCAAATAAACTCATATTTGCATCTATAATATTACATAGTATGCTCGCGAATTCGTTCCCGTGAAATTAAAAATTAATTAATAATTATTGCCGTTATAGTAACTTTTTTCAATACAGCTTTGCTCCTATTGGTGGTAACGTGATATTATATAAGCCTTCCTCAATGATTGCTCTGTCATAATAGCAATTAAAATATGAGCGCATTCAAACAAATAAACAAACAGACAAACTTAAATTACGATTTTAGCAATAATTATCATCAATCAGCTTTATTTTTAGTTCATGCTGAACAACCCTTTCATAGTTAGATTGTACCCTCTGTCTACCAAAGATATTTTTGGTGTATCTATATTAAATTTTATATTATGTAGCGGAAGAGTTTGTTTGTTAGGCTGCGTTAATTTTAGGAATTTTTAATTTTATCTCAATATATATTTTTGTATCTGATAGAGTAATGATTCAGGAAGACTCTTAACAATTTAAAACTACCTTACCACCAATAGCAGCAAAGCTGTATTGAAAAAAATACAATAACGAGGAAACATGATAAAATAATTTTTAGTGCCACACGAACGAAGTTGCAGGCATAGCTAGTATAAAATATAGAGATAACCTTAAATCACATATTATTTCAATGAAACAATACAGACGTTTCCCTCTGTATATGGTATTAGATGTAATTTACGAACAATTACCTATTGAAAATAAATCTATTTTACTCGGGAAATATTTCTAAAGTTCTTACCGCGCAATTTTTAAGCGGCGATAGTTCAGTGGGTAGTGTGTACGGCTGCCGCGTAAAAAGACGTGAGTTCGAATCCACCTACAATGAGCTTGAGCTTTCGGTAATGAAAAACATCGTGGTGGTTTTTTCTAATGCCCGCCTGGATAACTACCATCCTCAAATTGAAAATCTACCGCCAAATACCTATAGATGTGTTCCGACAGATGCGCTTTAGAACCTCAAATCTCAAGCTAGGATTCAAACTCACATCCATCGACGCAGAGTCCGCACCCACTACCAACTGAGTCATCATCGCTAAAATAAAATCGACAAAATATGGAGTCTTTTCCGGAAAAACATCGTAAGCGACAATGGCCCGTTGTAAAGAAAAAAGGTTTATCATGTTTAAAAAAAAATATTTATAATATCGTTTTTTTAATTATGATTTATTGTTCATTATTAACTACTGATATTTTAAAATAGTAGCTATTAACGTACTGCTTCTAATTTACAACAGTATTTTTTAGGAGGTTACAATAAAAAACGTTATAAGTTGTTTGGCGTTTACGATCTTGTCCTGAAAAGGTTCGATAGTTCCCCCGCGCATATAGAAGAAGACAATTTGAGTATTGTCCAACAAATGTATTTTACCATGTTTTTAATAAACCCCCTTTTTTGTATGTCGGTTACCACATCCAAAAATAAATTAACTTGAGGGTAAGCTTGAATACGTGTGTGAGATGCGAGATGCGAGATACGAGGTACATATGAATAGTCAATAAATAATCAATTAGTTGACCGCTAATTATTAGATTTTATTATGTAATTATTACTATATTTCTTATGTTTTCTATGTTTTTGAAGTTCCTGATAATTTCAAATTTTTTCTTGTTTCCCTAACAGACAGTTGAAATTCCGGACATGTCAGAAAAATTCCTGGCATCTGGTAACCCTAATCGACGTAGAAAATTGTAATTGATATTAAACTAACTTTCCGATGACCTAGATACTTGAAACTCGGACCATAGCTCAGAAGTAGATGACAATGCATGAAAATGTGAAAAAGTTGATTTGTTTGTCTTTTTAAGTAAATTTTTTATAACCGATTTATAACCAACTTCTCAACAGCTATATAGTTGGATATAGCTCAAATCTAACCGAAAGATGTACAGAACATATTACATATTTAATTCACATAACCCTAACAATCAGAAAAAAAAATTAAATAAAAAAATTATGTACCATGTTTTTATAACTGACTAAAAAGTATAAAAGATTAGAAACGAAACACATGGGGCGCGCGTTTAAGTATTGCATGAGCTCCATGCTTTTCGTCTCCAATCTTTTATTTTATACTTTTTAGTTCGTTATAAAGACATGGAAAATAGTTTTTATATATTTAATTATTATATAAATAATAAAATAAAATAAATGCCACCAAAACTGGAGCGGGTTTTAAAGATAAGGCATTTTAATATACTAAAAGAGATGTGTATATGTTATTTATTTCTTACATCAGGTATATCGAGTACAATGGTAATTAAGCTAAATAATAAAAAGGCCTTTACGGTAAACCCATCTCTGGGGACAGATTCGGTCGAAATCATCTGCACCAACTCAAAATAATTACAAACACGCCATTTGAAGTTTAACTGTATTCAGGCTTTTGAACCCTCTTTATTAGTTATAATCATCTTTTTATGTAATACTATTTTGCTTAGGATTCTAAAACTGTATATACTAGGTTTAGCGTTATGATTATAATCTAACTTGATGTTAACTGAAAATATGGCCCAAAATGGTAAACATGATATGCCTAGTGTGGGGCCTGGCTCGCAAGTGCAACTTCCGGAACACGCCTATAGCTGGTATTTGGCGACAGATTTTCAAGTTGAGCTAGACGGGTAGACATTAGAAAAGCCCTACCACCATGCTATGGTTTCCTCACGATGTTTTCCTTCACCGAAAGCTCAAGCTCATTGTAGGTGCTTGGATTCAAACTCACGTCCATTGACACGGAGACCGTACACACGACCAACTGAGCCTTCATCGCTTCGATACACAATGTTAACAATGTTCTCAATTAATTTCTCTAGAGAATCAGCGTTCGTAATTAAGCCGAAGGTTTACCACCGAAAAAAACATTCAGGTTACAATTTCGTGAAACAAACAACAAAAAAATTTCGTGAAAAAAACAACGAATTAAAAGACAATTTAGTTGACTAGTATACAAAGAACTCAATCACATTATTGCGTAACGTCAAGCAACTTGTTTTCAAGTTTCATCATTTCGCACAGTTTCAAATGCCTCCGTAGTGTATAAGTTTTGCGTTTATTCCCTTATTTTGTAACGGATGAGACCCGATTCGAGTATTACCTTACTTTGCGTAGTAAACAAACGCGTTTTATGCTATGAAAATGGCGACATAGTCCAGTTTGTCTTCCGGAGAAATCTCTATCAGTGTACCTTATTTTGAAAACTTTCGTCGATTATTATTTATAGGAGTGACATTGATTTATGCAGATTGGAAAAATTTGCCCGTTACGCCTACTTGTATAAATGTATGACTGAATATACGCGATAAAAGTACACAAAAATTTACAGATATACAATTTAATCTCACTGTTATTATATGTACTGTTATGTGGGAAACAATTATACCTAAGGACCACGTTATAAAAACAAATAAATACTACGAGCTCCTAAATGATTTGAACAGGAATAGCTACGTGGTTAATTTATACGCAGCCGAAGTGGGATCGAGAGGTATAATAGCAAAATCTCTCTATAATTATATGTCGTCCTAAAGATCTTGGCCTGTACAAAGACTGCAGTAAGTTCTACACTAGAACGTGCATCTAAAGCTACACTAGCGGGCTTCTACCAAATTTGTGTGTGTAGGGAGAGAAACATGAGTAGTGAAGGTGAGTGTTGATGCGTGTCGGAAAGGGGCCTCCTTAATCCTACAATCGTGTCACAAGTCTCAAGAACTGCTCGAGATTCCCTTCTCTGTCACACGACGGTGAATCCCTGCTTTGCTAAGAAGTTTGTCCCTAAGTAATCATAAAAAGATAAATAATAGAATAAATCCACAAATATGGTGAAGTATGTATTCTGTAATTTACAATAGCGGACATCGTTACTAATACTAATATACTAATTACTAATCTTACTAATATACTAATTACTAATCTTACTAATATTATAAATGTGAAAGCGAGTTTGTTTGTTTGCACACTTTTACGCCTATACCGCTGAATAGATTATGATGAAGTTTGGTTTAAAGATAGATGGGAACCTGGAGACGGTGATAGGATACTTTTTTTCGTGAAACCTTATTGGAAGTAGGTTAACAGAGGGATAAACTTTGTATGACACTTTTTATTACGTCATCCGATTTGTTTAAGTTGCACGTAAAATCTACTACTAAAATAATAATGAAATATATAAGTTCAAGCCTGACAATAAATCTGGACAAACTTTCATAGACCCTTGATTTGCAATTCTTCCTTAATATGACCTTCCGTCACAAAAGCGAATCAATGTAAAAAATTTATATTTGTAACTTCACATTTCTTCATATATTTTCCTAATACGACGTTATAGAGTAAACATGTCGTGTAAGTTGTACCATGGTACTTATATAGAACAAATTGCTCAACAAATGGATGAAGTTCACAGCTCAAGCAGTTATATGAAGTTCCAACGGTGAAATCAAATCTCGATTTGTATAAGTTTTCATTTTCCTTCTCTTATCTATAGATAAACTGTACAACTATTCCAGTTTCATGTATAATTTAATCAAAATACTACGACCACTAAAGTTCGGTGAAGCTGTCAAAGCCCCTGGGGCTAACAGCGTATATCAGTTCGAAAAAAAAAAAAACTACAACCAAACCGACCATACTAACCTTGTGAAAATTTAAATTTGGATAATAGTCCAGCGAGAAACACCATGTAATACTCGTAATTATAAATTCTGTAATAGTTTATAATTGTTATGCTTCAATAAATAAATAGTGGTATAATAATTTTGTAAATCGTCAGGATTCACAAAATGACAAAGTAATAACTTTCTTGATAGAACTATCTAAGGAGTTTTATGGCACCTAATAATAAATCGTACCCCGAGTTATTATTTATAATTCAGTTCGCTTACCAACAATAATCGAAAAACGTAAAACGCCACCAGCATTACATAACCTAGGGCTACACAACGTAAGATATAGATCACAACGTGACTAATAAATATTTCCCAAAGACTCCTGTAAACTTTTATTATGACCATATTTATGTATTACTACACTAACATGGAACTTTTGATGTTAACGCATTATGTTGATAAAAGTACAAAAAACATAGAGTAAATATAATATAAGTGCAAATAGATGTCTAATGCGAAGTACATGAAAAAGTTAAAACGCCTTATTGCTTTTCCGTTGTCGCTGGAATGCTATTAACTGTGGTAATAAATACCACGTTAATTTCATTGATTTTCTTTTTTTTTCTTGACATCTGCTGATTTAGAAAATTTCACACAAATCAAATGTCAATAAGCATTACGAGGAACGAACACGAAGTAACACTTAAACTCAGAACCGTTATTCATGGAATACACGAATGGGATTCGAACCCATAGCACGCGTTAGCAGTGAAGCGACCGCCTAAACTGCTAGACCAACTGTGTAATTATTTTCGACAACACGTTATTAATCACTCAATAATATAATATGTCTAAATCAGAAAGAATACGATATATGCTATACGTATCTGTATTTAAAATGTCAATAGCCGACGAGATTCAGTTACTTATTTTTCTGGCAATATTTTCGTAGCAGTTTATTCAAACATTCCATATTTTTTAATCAAAGTAAAACGTCATTTTTTATATCAATGCTTTATAGTTAAATATGAAGCTATAATGAAATTCCTAATAACATAATAAAAGTATTCAAATTGTTACAATAAAATAAAGATGTTACTAGCCAAGGTTACTAACGTATTTATTTTTCTGTAAGAAATACCGCAAAGTTATAAATTTGCACCTAATGATAGGAAAAGTATTAATAATAATAAAAAGAGAGACCTTACTTTACCAACGCGACACACCTAAACTTGTGATTATGCTGAGTGTTCTACTATACACCAATTTGTTTTTTAATTTACTTTATAGCTTTAGCGTTATGTCCACTATCTTATCTGATTTTAAGTGACGATGTGGTTCAAGATGGTGAACGCGTTAAGTCTAATGGAAGAATTGGTTCTCAAATGCAACTGCCGATTCACACCTATAGGTAAATGGCAGTAGATTTTCAAAATATAATGTAATTATTAGCTTGTTCTCTATGACTGTGTAGGGGGACGTGCAGTAAGAAGAATGTACTCTGTACGAGCGCGTTGTCAGAGAGGACTCTATTATATTAACTAACTTAAGCAGGTTTAATTGGGATTTTAATAGAATATGTAGAAAAACCTTTGCGAATATATACCTCATTTTGATTTTTCCTTACATTACCATTTAGTAGAATATCTTAGCCTAAATTTAAATTACTTGTCTACGCGACAATAGTAGTTACAATCCAGTCAGCGTTAGTGTTAGCGTAGTGGTTACAATCGTAGTGTCCTACCACCCCGTAAACCTAAGCTCTTTCTAATAGAACCTACCTGATCTCCCATTCCAGTTATGATCGGCGTGTTCCAGTAAGCTGCCAATCTCGCGACGGGTTCCAAGGCGAAGGCGCAAGCGGGTCCAATGAAGGCGATAACGTCATCTTTAAAATGCATATCCGCAGCCAATCCGGGTGCTATAGCGCCGGAACACGACGGGTAACTGTTTAGAAATGGTACCATTTACTAAGAGTGTAAGATTTACAATGAGATCTCATACATTCGAATCAAATTGATATGCACTAAGGTCTCATTACGATGTTTTCATTCACAGAAACTTCAGGCAGATTGCAGTGATTCAAACTCACATCCGTTGACGCGATGTCCATACATACGACTGAACCATCACCACTTCAAAACATAAAAAGAAGCATTCTTTTTTATTTTTATATATTTTTAATGTTAAAATGATCTCTATGATATTTGAACGTTATCACGTGCAACTTTGAAAGTCGTTCTCTCAATATTAGCTGTTAAAATTTATATTTAAACTTTTTTTTATTGCGGTAACAAAGTGCTATATTTTAAGTTATCAATAAATTAAAACTTGAATCATTAAAAGTATTATAAGAGTAAATGAAATTACATTAACGCGATAAATTTATAATGACATTGAAAAACAGAGTTAGTAATTTCAAAATACTTATAAATTTAGCGTTATAGCCATAATCTCACCTGATTTTAAGTGACGATACGGCCGAAGTTGGTTGACACGCTAAACCTGTGGAGGAACTGGTTTCTATGTCGCTAAATACTATAATTTATTTATTATTATTATTGGAATTTATAATCCTTACTAATATTACTTGTTTGTTTTTACGCTTATCCACCGCTGAATAGATAATGATGAATCGAATTGAATTAATCGATTATACTTTAAAACGTAGTACACAACGCTCAATCATTCTACTGTTCGATTAATATCACAAAGGGATTCCTTCATAATGACCTCTAAACGGTCACTTTTATGGGCATATTTTATTACCCAGTTTGTAGTTTAAAGCTGTCATCAAATATTATATCGAAAGACGTTAAACCACCGTCCGTTTCCAGTGTGTTGTATACAGTAATTACAAATATAAATTCATGGATTATAGATAGATATAACGAACACATTAATATATAAATAATCCAATCTTTTGTACACGTACTACCGTGTATAACTCAATTAATAAAGAGATGTAGAGAATTTAAAATAATGGAGCATGAATTGTTTTGAGACTTCTATCCCGTTCTAACGATTTTTCACTTATTTTCGTAGAATTTTATAAGGATCTATTTTTTATTTACTCCGCATATTTTGATCATTTTATATTACATGTCTGCAAGACATTTCGTTTTTATTCTGTAATTTGTTTTAACGTGCTAAAAATTGCAAAATAAATTTTGGGCTACTTTATTTAACAATTTATTATAAAAATAATATAATTAATAATCAAATCAGTCATATTTAATGATTATTTAGCAACATTGAAATAATAACATCTTTAGACATCGTCAGTAGTTAAAGTAAGAAGACTTTACGATTCTACAACTGTATTGGCAGTTTCTTTTACAACATAAAATGTAAGTTAGAAAAGCTTTACTAGTTAACAACACAGGCCCACTCAAATTTTTATTCATCAATAACAATGTTTTATTTGCGAATTCCTTCAAAATAAAAATCAATCAACCCACGTCCGTATAAAAAGATTTAAAAGAAGTAGGATACGGAGAGGCTGTTAACTTAGGACAGCTCAATTGATGAAATATCTTTCCGATACAGAAGAACTTGTGTTGTGTTCCTCCGGCGAGAAGGGTTCGTAAAGCCATCTAGAAAGGGATGTTTAAAAATAAATAATCATATATTAATATCTCTAAAGTTATCTATGTTAATATTCTAAAGCGGAAAATATTGTTTGAACACACTAATATTAGGAAGTCGTAGTCGGACTTCAAAAATTATCTTTTGCTTTGTGGAAGGCTATTATGCTATTTAATATCACGCTACCACCAGTAAGAGCAAAGCTGTATTGAAAATACACAAAATGATTAAATAATGTTTAGTTCCACGCGAACGAAGTCGCAGACAGAGGCATAAGTGTATGGAGGCAACGATAACGTTATCCACTTCATCTTTAGGAATCCTAGTATAGCTTTCTTTCTGACCCTACGTTTAGTATAAATTATAAATAAGAGTTAGCGCATATAACATCTATATTAATGTCATAAAGCGGAAAAGTTTGTTTGTTTATTTAAACGCGCTATTCATAGGAAGTACCAGTCGGATTTTAATTCCTCGGATTGAGGAAGGTTTTAGAATATTTAACATCACCCTACCACCAATAGGAGGAAAGCTGTATTGAAAAAAGTTTGAAAAAGGGGTACAATTTTTTTTTTTAATTTTTAGTTTCGATGGCAAACACATTATTCCAAATCCTAACTTTCATAACAATATACATCCACCTTCTTTTTAACTATGATATAATAAAGTACATTATGATAACAATTACAGTTGACATTGAATGATAGGTTTTGAAGTACAACTGCCGAAATACACTAATATACATACCTTCCTTGCACCTTCTGCAGCTCTACACCATGGTGCGACAAGAACTTCTCGTTGACTTTATCCAGAGCCAGGTCTACGGCAGGACCGCATCGCTCCAGGTCGAAAGGCGAGTCCAAACGGGACGCCATAAGTACCCCGACTTTATATATTTTTTTGTTCGCATTTGAAACCGCGATAAAATCTATTACCAAGATCGTAAACACTTTGTTTATATAAAACATTGTCGTAAGTTATTTGGCTTCTAAAGTATTTGTTTTATCGTTTACTTAAACCGATTTATCTAGAATACTCCACTGAACAGAATTTTCGCAATTTATAATGTTCATCTAGCAAAGTAAACAAATTTTAAACAGTTTATTCTACAAAATAAAAATGTTTATAATTATTATAGACTTTCTAATAACATTTTAAGGTAAATAATAGATCTATAACTTCGTTAACGGTAATGTATTCAGTGTTTTGCCACTTTCGACACTAATATTATTTGACATCGACGTCAAAAACGTTTAGTCTAAAGCTAAAAATAAACGTTAGATCTTATCTGTGATCAAAAACATATTGTTATTTAACGGTGTATAAAATAATACATATATTAAAATTAATTTATTATTTCATATTACATAGAATATAAATTTTCGAAGTTAATTGTTGGCGCGCTTTCGCGGAGACTCAATAAGCGGGTTTTCGCTAGCAAGTCGGCGAGAGACTGCCCATCGCTTCTGTTGTGTTTTGCGAATTCCTATACAAAGGGGTGACTTCAGGGGGAGGGCTCAACAAGTTCGAATATAACCCTGACGAAACCTTTGTTTATGTAAATATAAAAGTTTCACTGAATGGATACCTTTACGCAATTCAAGAGACAAATATAATAATTTCAAATTGGAAATTATATCTTTTAGTCGTGAATTCAAGTGAAAGTATATTCTAATAATTGTTAGTATATATGACGTACGTTTTGCAAAATTCTATTTACAATTACAGACATTTAAATACAAGCCAATCTTAGGGTACACTTTAGCTTTATTAATTATTAAGGTAAGCTAGAAATTTAGCAATTCTTCCATAGCTATTTGGGGTGTAAGAGGTATCAACACACGCATCAATGTACGCGGTGCACCTTGCCGAGTAACCGACGAGGCTCTGGCGATTGTTGGTCCCACGTTTGGTTTAGGTCATGACGGTTGACCATTTAATTCTTAATCTGTCACAGCTTGTTGGTAGGGTTATTGTCCAACTGGTTAGCGACCCCCTCGAGTTCAGACTGCCGCAACATAAAGGCTCAGTATGAGCCTTTGTGTTCCAGCTCAGTGAACGAGAACCAGCCATTTCCGCCAAGGTTCGCCGCAATAGCTCTTCGTTAGCAGAAGATAGTCGCTTTGTTTCCATGTATTCTTCCATTATTTTCTCACAATATGTTGCTAACAATGTATACAAATACATTCTTATAATAAAACTGTAACTCAGCTAAATGTGTACATTTCATATTTTTTAAATTATAATCGGACTGTACTTTGATAGAGGTAAAAATATATTCACTACTATACTTTTTATTTGTCTGGCTCTTATACACTCATTATTTTGAGTGTAGTCCAGGCTTTATGAGAATTAAGCAATTATGTGAGTCATCGTAGACTTTTAGTGGTCATGTGACAGTGTTTTTCACCTGATAAATGCCACACGTCTCTCTTGCAGTCCACTCATCACAATATGAGAGGATCTAGGTACGTAAATGTATTTTGTCATAAAGATAACAAAACTAAAGCTCTAAATATCTATAATTTCCAAGAGAAAATTTCAAAACTCTGCCACTGCTCGACTTACCCTCTCATCACTGGATCTCTACAATATTATGATATCTGTTTGCGTAATAAAGTAAACATAACTATCAGTGCTAACATATTTTTGTCTCAGAAACTATAAAAAGAAAATTACGACCTCACTACCTAGTCTTAGTTTTACGATCTGTTGAAGCGTTAAACCAACCAATGCAACAGAGGCATATTTTCCATTTAGTCTCTACGCAAACAAACGGAACGCACGAATATGTAAACCATAATGATAGAAAGAGACAGAAATCGAGTGATTTGAAGTGGCCAATTTATTGTTTAGCTTACGTAGATGTGTGAAGAGAATGAAACCATGAAAAAATACGTCACAATATTTTATGATAGAACATAACGATTAAAAGGTTCTTAGATCTTTCTATTATAAGTAATTGACGATATTTTCCAATTACACTGAATCTACCGAAGTGGAAAGAGAGAGAAAAGGTAAATCTTATAACACAGTAGTAGTGACACACAATGGAATTTAGAAATCCTGGGCTCGATCCTGGCGTATAACTTGTGCTATATAAGTATAATTTCCAGTTGCGTTTAGGAATTTGGTATAGATATTACTAGTGATTAGAGACAGTGTGAAAGCTGTCTCATGAAACAGCATGCAACATGAAATATCAGAGTGTCGTCGTGGTGCTTTTTAACTTATCACGTGATGTATCTCACTGCACGCCTCTCTCACCTTGACCTGAGCCCGGATGCGGACGTTTATGCATTGAAACAAAATTCAAAGATTGGATTCCACGCCACGAAAAAAAACTGTGTGTGCTTCTTAAAAGCACACGATAGAAGTGAAATACCACTACATCTTTCGGTCCCTTAGTCGCCTCGAGCTGACTTGACTTAAACGAGCGTCACACAAAAAGGTTGCGCGAATCAGAATGTCAAATCTCTCTAGTAATAAATGTCACTTCAAAAATATTACATATACACTGGAAGCAATACGAAACTGATTCCCGGTATAAGTTCATAATTAAAGGAGTAAATAGAAATGTAAGGTTTTCGCTTTTTACTAATTGTTCCAAACAACTTTTCAAGTTTTTTAAAACTTTACCGTTAGATATAGTATAGCCTTCCTATCAGTTCTATTATATGTTTATTAAATATAGGAACATAACGTAGTATGTAACAGAACCGAACACAAATTGCCGTGGTGTCTGTATGATGTTCTTCAATCACGAATCAACAATTTTGAAGAAGTGTGTATTCTCACAGGATAATTGTCAGGATACGTAAAATCTAGGCACATTTCGTTACACGAGTGAACATCGATGTAACGTATTGAAAAAGAAAAAAGAGTTATGCATTGTAGGTTTAATATATAGTTTAGGTTACCAAATATCCATTGCATGACATTTTTTTTTCAGTTTCACGTCACGTCACTTTTCAGGACAAAATCTTACAGCGCCAAAAATCTTAAACAATTTTTTTTACTGTAACCTTCTAAAATATATTTTTGTAAATTAGAAGCAGTATGTGAATAGCCACTATTTTAATAGATCAGTGTTTAGTTATAAACAAAAAGCCATATTTTTTTGTACAGATGTATTTTTTAATTAGGACTGGAAAAACTGTCTCCTGTAAAAAGTGCAATGTTTCTTGTATTTTCCTGAAAGGGCTCGATATGTACGTAGCATCGTCCCCAATTGTTTAGTTTACCCTTAAATGTATGATCTTTTTAAATTAAATAAGCATAAACGGTGCATAATAGCATGAAAATTAAAAAATGGCAATAAGAATATAGTGAAGTTAAATTACACCACAATGTATTTAATGGTTAAACAAACATACATAATTTGAACCCAACTTGGCTAGCTAGGTTCTTAGTGTTTAGACATTAACCTGTTGGCTAGCCTGTTGATAAAATTTCGGCGCTTCCTTTGTAAAATGACTATTGTTCAGAAGTGGGAGCTTTGCGTGTTTGTATAATGGTATTCAAAAAGAACTTTGTAATAAAAGATATGCATTCAAAACATGACATTTATTCAACAAAACCTCTACACACTGCTTACATAATTTTTCCATTAAAATACATTTTACAAATATGAAAGGTACTATTTGGTGTTATAAATTATTGCAATTAACAAACACTATATATAACCATTGAGATAAAATATACAGTTTACTGGAAAAAACTATTTCAGTCGAAACAAATCATGCAAAGGAAGCGAGTTGAAATTATTTCCGCTCGCAGAGTCAATGATAGGAAACAACTCGATTTTACCCCGTTTTTCATTGTACAACCAACAGAAAGATCACGCTGTTGTTTCCAGCACTTGTATATCATAACTCAATGAGCACTTCCATTCACATCTATGTCGCTCGAAAGAAAAATTGACAACAATTATATAATTCTTTTCTATATAATAAAACACGAAATATTTATTCTCAATTATTGTACGAACCACCTATAACGGGCAATAATATAATCTTAAACAACATACTACTCTATGGAATATATTAATTAGGATTTTAAATACATTTTTAAGCGTTCAGTTACCATACCGACTACTATTGAATAGAAACAACTAACTAGATACGTATACTAAATGTCTGCACTGGAATCGATTCAAATACAATGTTATTTTGAATATTAAGATAGTGTAAGGGTACGATAAATAGCTTCTAACAAATTAATAAACAAATCATATAGAATTATTGGCGGCAAAACGCCTATTTTCAGTTCAGTTGAAATAAGCGTCATTTTTAACAGCTTTGCGTTAAGAACGATACAAAACGTTTTTTTTTTTTCATTATATTAAAGTATTCATTCGGAAAATACTTTTATTTCGACTTACTCAATTGTTTTGACCATTTAACTCAAAAAACTAAATTGCTGATTTTGATAATTTTAGACTCATATGAACTATGGATCTCATTGGCTTGAAAAAGATTACACCTTGAAGATAAACTTTAAAAGTAACATATTGTATATTAGCAGGAATTTCTAATTTAACTCTGATAGACAAAATATTGGGAAGATCGGAATTTAATAATTTTAAAATTAATAAACTAGCTGATATACCAATCTTCACATACAACATAATTGCCAACTCGTTATATAACAAAGAATAAAAATATTAAATGCAATATATAAAAATCGTTACCTCACACTATCAAATTTACGTTTATAATACTCTAATAAGTTTGACCAAATTGCCGCTAGGTGTTAATCGACAATATGACCGAAAATCTTATAAAGTGCATTACTATTTAAATGTAAGCCTTGGAACATAACGATAGATTTATGGCGACAGATTTTCAACGTATGTGTGGTAGTCAAACTAATAAGGAACATTTAAGCATTACGTGAGCAGACCTATTATTATTCTTAAGGGAACTATGCAGATTAGAAGGAGTGGTAAAGCTGTCGCTGGTCTCTGGTAACGTGGGAGATCGAAGTGTCACGTGGTGCTTTTTAGTGTGAGTCGGGTGCTTATCACTTGATTGGTCTTGCTAAGACTGGATAATGCGTTGTACGTTGCAATGAGGAACTCCGTAAATAATTTTAAACACCACGTTAGTTAAAACACGGAGATACTAAGCAAGCTTTTCAGACTTTTATCACTACGACTATAGAAGATCTATTATGATCCATCGCTACTAAATTTCACTGCCTAATTCAATAGCATTAATGAACTTGTGTGGAAAGGTAGAACTTGCACCTCATCTGGTTTCAGTGCATAGTTGCACTTAGGTTTTAGTTGCTCATAGTCGCATAAAAAGTGCTTTGGCGTTTCGTCCGCATTGTTGCAAAAGCTACAAACTTGTTGTATGTGTTTGTTTAAACAACAATTTCCAGTAAGCGTTTTCAGCAAACCACGTATACATCTTGCTGAGTGTCATATCCTCTCCAGCTCTTTGCTGGTTAACCGTCCTTATAAGCTCTTAGGGATGGTTTAAGGATAGCAAAAACCAGTAAAATAATGCTTACGTCATACTTAAACGTTCCAATATCCTAAATATTCTACCACCATTTTACGCATTCAAAGTAGTTTTAGAAACCGAAAATTCGGACTCGTTTCCCGATTCGAATCTACGTCGAAAACATAATTGTTTCCAAGTAACTCTATAACTCGAATTATAGATAGGCCAACAACAAAACTACCTACACCTATATAACTACATGTGTATAGTATCTACGACGCAAATTAGGCCAGTTTTAATGATATACGCTAGTCACATTTAATAACTCAATATCTAATTAATAACGAGGATTGGTTCCAAATAACTCTAATTCACGATACAATATTTTAATCATTAATTTACTAATAAGGGACATAAATTTAATTACTGTATATTCAAAGTTATTTTATATGCACGGAAATTCGGACTGTAAGGTAGGGTAAGCGGTTTAAACAAACGGCTCGCTGTTGCCGCTACGATAAGAGCTATGTTCGAATCTCACAAATTCAATGTTTTTTATGGTTATAGTTTAACGTTACGGCCACAATCTCACCTGATGTCAAGTGAAGATGTAGCCCAAAAAAGCTCAAGGTCATTGCAGGTGGATTCGAACTCACGTGCCTCGACGTGGCATCCGTACACACTACCAACTGATTTATCGTCGCTTTATTGTATGTGTTCCACAAATTATTGTGATTTTTTCAATTTAATTCTAAATGTTAATTTGTTGTCCGTTAATTGTGTTAAGTCCATCACATTTAACATTGGCGAATGATTGGCGGATTGCCTATATGTATAAGCAGATGCCATAATTAAAAAAAAAAGCATTAGACATGTCGCGTTCGAGAAACAGTAAGAGTTCATCCCAGCAATTAGGTCCAGTGGGTTTGGATCTTTACTAAGCTGATTCGCGACAACTAGATAATGGTGATATTGAGCGCAAAGTTAATATTGGTTCATCACGTTTCAGAATCAGCCAATAGAGTAGGCTATTCAAATTGTTCCACCCCTATCGACTTATATAATTAGATACCACACATGACTAGGCTAATTGTAAATAAAATATAATTTACAATACTTAGACCATAAGTGGCGAAACGTAATTACAACATATTTTATCATTACACCTTATCTTTTTTTATTATTATTATGGCATCTGTCTATATAACCATTTTCGCCAATGTCAACACATACTTTATTAACGGAACTACCGGACACAAAGAATAACAACCGAACTCGGATCAATCATTTTGTAATTTTTTCTGCACGAGAC
The DNA here is from genome assembly GCA_039707435.1 of Actias luna. NCBI lineage: Eukaryota > Metazoa > Arthropoda > Insecta > Lepidoptera > Saturniidae > Actias > Actias luna. The sequence continues at coordinate 4,030,080 of JAZHAC010000006.1, read as the reverse complement.
TCGAACCCACGGCACATCATTTGTTTGCTTCGCTGGCTTTAAACGCTATGCCAACCGTGCAGATCATCTTGTTTTTGATTTAACCTGTGCTTACCATAATATATAGAAAATTGCCGGTTTACTTTAAAAAAAAAATAACAAGCTAGGTGAGTGTGATTGAACAACAACCATAGCATTTTTTTTCTAACTGACATACGCTGTTAGCCTTAAGGGCTTTAACAGCTTCACCGAAATTTTACATAGCATAGTTTTAACGCGATATATTCCTTTATCGAATTGAATATAACCCAAATTCAATACTAGAATTAAGCTAAGAATTTATTTGGTAAAACTATTTTGCTTTCAAAGTGCTCAATTTTAACTAAATAACAACAACAGAAGAAACCAACATAAGACCCTTAAAAATTGAAATAAGTATGACGAAGGTTTTTTTTTTATAAATTTTAAAGTTTTATTATAAAACATAAACAAAAAGTTAATCGATGAATTTATATACTTCTTAATTTTGTAATTACGATACGGATACGGGATAGAAAAAAATAATAAAAAAAGCAAAAAGTTAAGTATTTCTAGATTTATAATAACTTTGTATATACAGTAGAAAAAATAACAATAAATCGCAAAGGTAGAAAATGTTAAATTAAGCAATACAAAAAGAAAATACATATCTCATAATAATTATAACCAGTCGATAGTAACTTTAAAATTAACAAAAAAAACAGTTAAAAATTATATTGACTAGAGTTAAAACTTAATAGTAACTTTATAACTCACAAAACGTAACTAGATCTGACATCAAAATATACAACTCTATTGGTAATATATTAAATAAATTGTACTCTTTCAAATGAACAACGATATTTTTCAGATACTCTGTTTTTGCACTTTAAATTTATCCAATAATTAACTAGGTAAATGAAGGTGTCAGGCAGGCGGCCGGCTTCAAAATATTTGCCTAAATTCTTTACAGTATTGGATAGATAAATAGTAATACTATTATGTGGATAGACAAAGCGATTTGTTTTCTGGTAACTAAGTAATTAATTTATTATACGTATTAATTAACACTCTTACCCCTCATTCACGCAACTGACAACTATGATTATCATACAAAAAACAGTTGTGGACGTAGATCGAACACGCGAGCTTATTGCAACTGCCTATTTTAATACATACATGTTTACGTATAGGATGAATTTTAGAGAACAAAAACAGAGTAACTGAAACGAATAACGGACGTTCATAAAATACGTCAACATAATTTTACCTTTTTTAACCCCCTACCGCCATTCATCAAGCTATGTCACATTTTATGTGACCAGCTATTAATATTACGTCACAAATGATAGACATCCCCAAAAATAATATAAGGCAATTAATAGCAGTAAACAAATTTTAGTATTTTTAAATATTTATTGCTTTAATGGATTTTAATAAACATCTGTAATAACATGTAAAGTTTGCAAATTGTTTTATGAGCTGCGAACGTCACGTTTTCATAGACCCCCGAGGCCCCTTTTGTCACATCTTGTCACATTAAGCAACACCACCTTCCCCAATAAGTGCGAACGTATTTTATGACCCGCCACTTAATAATTAAAAAGATATATCTCATTAGATATAATAATTGTAATATGTATACGTCACACGACATGACGTGAGGCGAAAAAGCTCAAATAGCTTGCGAATACTTTTCTACAAATACCAATGTATTATTTGACACTTTTCTAAACGCGATTACACTCAACATTTACTTACATTCAGTACGCAACGAAATCGCAGGCTACTGCTGCCGGTCGACCATGGCCTACGTTGGACTACGTTCACAACGCTCACGACCGCGTTTTTCCCGTTCCACAAGCATGACAGCTTTGTAATTATCAAGTCAAGTGGGATGGAGTACGGATCCACCCTTGCAGATGGGTCGTTGTGACCTTGGGAAATCATAGTCATTAATAACGATCCGCGACCACAACGACCGTAATTGTCATATGGAACAACTGAAGGCATGTTTTGTGCGTTGTGAACGGTAAAATGAATATTGGCTTGGTGGCAGTGGTGGATTTACACTTTTGCCGCCCGTAGGCTATTAAAATTTTGCCGTCCCTTACTACCTCTACAATTAGATTCCACATAGGACTACGAAATATGTAGAAAAAAAATCGACATAAGACTTAGATTCTATGTGGTGAAACATATTATCTAGTAACATTTAGGTATACGTATATGTATGAATCATTTCAGTTTGTAGCAAATAAAACAAAGTTGTTCCAAATTTGCCGCCTCTAAAATCTGCTTGCTACTCAGCCTACTGGTAAATTCACCACTGTCTGGTAGTCATTTTCAATTAAAAACAGTAATATATCAAGACTTATAATGACACCGTATTATCTTTTTATACTCGATTCACTTGAACAAAATATATAAAAATACATATCCATGATTGTATTCCGAACACATTTACGAAATTAATTTAAAATTGGTATTTTATAAGAACACCAAATTGTAGTGCTCGAAAGCAGCAAGAATTAGGTGTACCAATTTTGAACTGAAGCGGATTTGCTTTACCCGCATGATTAATATAACTATAAACCCGTATGTTATAGATATAAATGTGCAATGGCAAAAGACTTTATTAGGTTTTGTCTTCTATTAGTCAATTCTTCTCATTGTTTTGATGTGAAACATTTTTCGGCGCGCTTTGTCAGTCAAATCGACCTGTATGCCATCACAGCGAATGGCATGACGCTCTCTTATATCGTTACGCCCCAACTACGCCCGCGCGTATTTCGTTTCGTTATTTCTCTCTGCTGGGTGAGTACTATTTCTATCCGACCATACCTGCATCGCTTGTATGCATACTGTTTATCTTTCCTTTAGGATATTATTATTTTTATTAAATATTATTCATATTAAACTCAAATATTATTTTTAAAGATTCACATCTGCCTAGCGTCCCGACACAATCAACTATTTTTCATATAATAGCGAGCGTGTAAACCACATTCAACGTTAACAATAAAAAAAAATCTAGTGCTATTAAAAATAGTGTTGATTTTATTGTAACGTATACAATAAAAAAACGAAAGCAATGGTAATTTTATGGAATTTTTTCATATAATGCCACCGACAGTTTGACGACACCTGTGTCCGTTACTTCTATAATCACACCCAACCGTACACAATAACTACTACGTTACATTTTGTGCGTATCGATCTAATATTATAGTACTATATAAACTACGAACATTTACCCGCAACACTAACGACAACATGTAATAAAGTGAACAGTATGCCATCACGGAGGTTGAATTGATATATACAATTTTACGAGAATCCGACATATTTTATTTATATATTCTCATTAACGAAACTCAATGCGATCTAAAAATAAATCCGTGATAATTTTACCATGTTAAATAGAGCAAATATATTGAAATCATTTTATATTGCATGAAAAGCTTGCGTGGATGATTTAACTTTGATGCACAGTTGTTAGTCAGTTTCGATTTCGACTTCACCCATTGGCAAACCTATAAACCACGCCATGAATATTTTTATTTAAAATACAATGTATGCCACCACAAAAAAAAGAATTTAAAGATTTATCGAAATCTTTTAATAGTGGTTTATATTTCACTTGTAACTTTTTTCGATACAGCTATTCTTCTATTTGTAGTAGCGTGATGTTAAACTGACCGAACCCTTCCTTAGTGGTGGCTCTATCAAATACAGAAAGAATTGTTGAAATCCGACAGGTAGTTCCTAAGATTAGCTTTCATAAACTTCTAAGTTACATGTATTGTCACTATATATGAAAAAGAAGAAACGATGATTTACGTTTGTTGATAGTTACTTACTGTTAACTTTATTACATCGTATAATATAGAATAGGTACACAACAACACACACCGATTACATTACCTAATATTTCTTTTATGTAAATATATCTTTAAATTTTATATATTTATTGCTGTTTCTGTTACACAGAATATACGAGAGCTCGATAATTCTCACTTATATTTACTTAAATTGTACTTCAAGGTAAAGGTGTCATTTTAAATACACGTTCAAAACACACGGCTAATAATTTTATAGTGCTTTGGTTTTATGGAAAATATGGCATTTTGTATAATACAAAGGTTTTGTTTAGGTACTACAAGGTCCCCTATGATCGACGTATTATTTTATTATATGTTAACAGTGGCGTATCTTCGCAGAGGCACATAAAACGCAGTATTTCGAGATATAGAATATTATCCATTTTTATTTAGTTACATCATTTTGAAAATATATATCATGTATGATTCAAATTCAACATTTCTCCGGCCTTGCACTATACCTCTAAATAACAGCATTTTCTCTAGTATTGTTTCTTTAATAATATATACTTAATTCATATAGAATCAAAGGCGGCAATCTAATTTAATCAATTATCAATCTTATAAAGAAGAAAGAAATACATTTAATATCTCCTTGTTTTGTTTATTTTACTCAATAGTATTAAAAATGTTGCCAATTTTGCTTCTATATGAATAATAAGTACATGCATGAAAAATATACATACAAATACCATTTAGATATGATATAAAATTTTGTTTAGGAAATATAACATAAATCTTATAATTTCGCTTGAGGCAAAAACATTTATGGAATATACGTGAAATATATTCTCACTTTCAACTAACAATGGAATTGTTGCTAACAAACGTATCGAAAGCACGCCACTGTTCATGTATTTAATACTACATAAGCTAAACATTTAAACTCTTAATAAAGCAATAATCCATATAAACGATATAATTCAAAATATTTTGATGAACAATTACTATAATAATTTATTGCTTTCTTGGGTTCCATTATGCGGAAGACATCTGCACTAAGCGTTATATTTTACGAGGCCATTACTCCGTAAACTACATAAAAGTTTTATATATTTAATTATATTCATACAATAATATGTTTATTATAAATTATTTAATATTATTTGCAATATGAAATTAATAAGGCCCATTAGATATTCCATATTTGTAAATCAAGAATAAACCACGACTTTTAAGACAATCATCATGACTCTGATCAGAGTCGGATTTAGATAAAAAGTGACCCTAGACTATTCCACTTATGAAGCCTTTTCACCTCTCGCGTCGATCTTAACCAATACATTTTTATATTTGTTTACTAGTCATATGCGTAGAATCTCTCTTTGTGTAATTTTAATTTTGCTAACAACTTGAATGTAGGCTCCTCTTGATCTTGAGGACCTAGACTGAAGCCTAGTTAGCCTATAGGAAATCCGACCCTGATTGTGATATAATATGAAATCTGATACCAAACTCGTCCGTAATTATAAGTGAACCAGTAATAAGGCCGATATACACATACGAAAAAATATTTAAACATATAACAATTTTGTAACTAGTATTTATATGAACATTCGACAAAGGATATATTAATAGATATAATAATATTAATACAATAATATTAAATAATATATCGATAAAGTGACATGATAAAAATAATTAAGTACCATTCAATATAATCATGAAGAAAAACCTATATAGTATATTTTATACAGAGTACATGACATGTCCAACAGTGGACGTCCATAAGCTGAGATGATGATGATGATGACATAACATGATTACAAGTAGGCTCGATTGTAGTGTATACACCGTAGTATTATGCGCGAAAATATATCTCGTGTAATTTTATATAATTCTATTATTTCTACTTGAGTAATAAATATACGGGCTGAAATATTTCTGTTTTTTCAAAATTAAATATGTCAGAAATTCAATTAAATGAAATTTGTAATAAAATGTAAAATAGAGATTTTTATTTATTTAATTATAAAAATTATAGGAACAAGTGTTATAGTTGGAGAAAATTACAAAATTATTTTGTTTAATATAATAATTATTAATCAATTTATATTATGAAAAGATAGTTTTTTTAATAGTTCAATATAAATATATAGGCCTACATAGTAGGGGTCATCGTATAAATATAAATGTATATATGTCATCTAAATAACTACACTTTTTGAAATAAACAAAACAATAGGTTACCGTTAATTAATTAATAAATCACGCTAAGAAAAGGTAAATGAATAAATTAAACTTTCACTAGTATTCAAACAACTCAATAGTCTTCATTCATTTTCTATGATAGTTGATTACTGAGTCCGAAATAAGCACAAACTACGAGTCTATATAGTACATGTGACATGAAGACAATTTAGTTAGATCATACAATTAAATAGAAATTCGGTTAACTTAGTGAGTGTATTCAACTTGCATCTCAAAATGTCTTGTACAATTGGATATAAAAATAGATAGTATTTAAATGCAATCTATATGAAATACAAAGTGTCTCAACGTCTGATGTTGACTTAACGAAATCGATAATAAAAAACGAGACATCGAACGATTCTCAATCATCTCTGATTAGAGTATACAATTTTTTTTTTAAGATCAAAACGGCCTAGCGAATTTGGTAATCTTAAAAAAAAGCCATACCGAACGATTCTCAGTTGTGGATAATAACAACTATTATTTGTTAGCATAATATAATTAATGTTCGTATATTTTAAGGAAATTAACGTCTCAGTAATGTTAAAAATGAAAACATATAACGATTTTCAGCCGTTCATGATAGGCTTGATTAGTATAATAAAATTTGATTTTGTTTAATTTTAGGGACCCAACGAATAAATAAACTAGGTAAGATTAAAAATACGAGACAATTAATTTTCTTAATCGTCAACGAGCTTTGAAGTTTTGTGTACATTGGATTTTATATAATTTCAATGAAAAAACGCTCAGTAATTTGGTAATTGAAAAAAACAGATACCGACCGTTCTTCAACTGTTAAATATTAACTTTATTTGTTAGAAGATTAAAATTTGATTTTATATAAAGTTAAAAACCAATCAACGGTATAAATACGTTGGTTCTAATGTATTGGTTTTTACTGTATTGACGGAGTCTACTCAGGCAACGAGTAGAAGAATTCATTACAGAAACCAGTCGATTGAAACGCATTAAAATGGTCTAATATACGTACTAATTATAGGTTATTATTTATTTACCATAGCAAACAATTTTACTCATTTAAAGGGGTTAATTCTCAGACTTTGTAATTTTCTTACATTAATATAAGTTTAGGAATAAATATAATATGGGTTTCACAATTACTGAGTATGGCTTATGTTTTGTGAAAAAAATTCAATGAAATCAATCATCAATACCTAAATTAATTTTATAATATATTAATTTATTTAATTCTGGTAAGGTAAGGTAAGGTAATCCTTCATAAACTAATTAATCAGTGTAGTAAATAATAAGACATAATTTATTAACTAACCAGATAAGGAATAATTTACTTCTATTTATAGTGATAAGGATAGTCTGTAACTGGGGTCACATAATAAAGACTTTTGTTTCACAGGTACCATTTTCTCACAAATTTTTAATAAAAACTTAAACAATTCAGAACACCTTGGTTTCATGAATAATTGAAAGAATATTTTTAATCTTTTAAGAATTCCACAATCAAATTGGTTGCCAAAATGACAGTGTTTCTGTTCAACAAAATAAACTCAAAAAACTTGCAACATGTAATAAATAACATTTTACTGGAATAAGCGTTCCGAATGATATAATATTTGATTAAATTATTCTATACAAAGAAAGTCACAAGGAATATTTGTAAATTTTTTGACTGCTCTCTCATGAACAACATTCTTTTTCTATACTTTTAACTAAATCATATTAAAGTATTTAATTAGTTAAAGTTTTATATATAATAATTGAAATATTTCATTAAATCTTTTTTTAAACATACGTATGAAATAATAATTGCAAATCTAATAAAAATACCCAATTTGATATTGCAAATTAGTTTCCCTTTTTTTTGTTACTTTTCTTTCGATCAACAGATAAAGAATGTAGTTAAATATAAATTTTCTTAGTTAATATTTTATAGTTGGAATTTAAAAAAAATACCGTTCTAAAATTATTCACTTGACAATAAAAAATTCGTACTGAAAATTTTACTACAAGAAATTTGAAAGCAAACTAAGAATTTTGTCTAAACGACGTCTATATCTTTCTAGCTTTCAAATTCAAAGCTTCAAGTTGTTGCAATAATAATTATGTAAGAAAAATATTTTTATGTATATGAGAGTGGATGTGGGAGAAGAGGGAGATCAACAAGTTAGAAGAAGACGGAGAAGTGGAGGAAGAACGAGTTGAGAGAGAAAGTGGCAGGTGAGTAGGGGGGAGAAAGAGTGACAGTTGGGAGAATAGGGAAACGGGGTCGTGTTTGAGGTAAAGGGGGGAGGCAAATTGGGGAGACGATAATCATAATACTGGAATACCACATGTATATTATACACGCAATATATCGCGTAAACCTGAATTATAGCAATATCAATTACTTACCAATTATATTACAAAATAATAAGAACAAATCATCTGACAAATAAAATCAAACCAATCTCTATTCAAGAATTTGTTATTTATCAGATTTGTTAAAGTAATTTTGAACGATCAGGTATTTTATAAAACATTTTATTGTAAAGTGAAATGATATCAGCCTGTATTGGTCTTAATTAACCTTATTCAAATCCCTTGTTTATATCTAATTATCATCTAAGTCGAATCAAACATACGCCTGAAAAAATATGACGTTGTTCACCACAACTGAAATTTTAACTTTGCTCCGTGTTTCCCTTGATCGCGTGCCTTCTCGCTCACACTTGTACTTTTCTAGATCGCTCCATCTCGCACAGCTTCGTAAACTGTTACCAGAAAAGGGGTGGGACAGAATGAGTCTTACTCTGGTAGGTTATGGCGAAGAGTGATGTCGTCTCTTTCGGCGGAAGACCAGAGCGAATATGCTGCGAAGCCGTCTCCACCGTCTTCGGCCGCCGCTTGTTGATACTCCAGTTCCAATAATTGAGGACTAGAGTTAAAGAAATTTGTTATTAGTCATTGTTACTCGTAACCTAATTCCCCCTTAATAAAACTAAAGCTAAATATGAAATGGACGTTTTTCATGGTGGTAGAGCTTTTTCTAATGCCTAGCTAGCTACCACCCTCAAGTTGAAAATCTGCCGCCAAATACCAATAAATGTGTTCCGGCAGTTGCACTTGAGAGCCAGGCCCTCCACAAACTCCTCCACCAACTTGCGCCTTCTCGTCACTTAAGATCAGGTAGATTATGGCCATAACGGTAAACCTATAAACTATTTAAAATGACGTGAGTTTGATCCCTGCAATAAACTCGAGCTTTCAGTGAAGGAAAACACAGTGATGAAACCATAGCATGGTGGTAGGGCTTTTTCTAATTTCCAACGACGCGCATACACATACTAACACACGTACAAGGATCGAACCGTGTTAGAAACATTGTATAATGCCTTCTATCTCATTCTCTCGCACGTTACATCCTATAGATATATGTGGATGTCTCTTTTTACTGTCGTTTCATTGAGTTTCAAATAACAACGATGCTAAAGAAGTTTTCACTTTAATAATATTCTTCACAGTCATTTCAATGTTGTTACAGTGGATGTGATCGTGAAGTTTAATTAGAGGTTGCCTTGAGAGACCATATTTTTCCCATTACATTGACAAGCAACAATGCTCTCGTATAATAGATGGGTCTAAATCAAATAGATGCCTCTATCTCATTCTTTCGCACGTTATATCCTATATATGTATATGGTTGTCTCTCTTTACTGTCGCTTTTTCGTTTCATCGAGTTACAAATCACGACGCTAAAATAGTTTTCACTTCAAAATTATAAACAGTACCTGCCGTTGTCGTTCGAGACGTCGTATTTCTCTGACCAAGGCGTGGAAGGCGTCGTCGACAAAGTGTCGCAGCGCTGCGGACGTCTCGAAGAACGGACATCCTAACTGAGTCGCGAGCGCTTTCCCTTCCTCTGATGTTACCTATATAAAAACGAACTTATACACTATTTTTTATAATTTGTTTAAGTGACACTAAGTGACGCAACTGGACTGGGACTTGCTCGCAAGTGCAACGCTGGAACATACATATAAGTATTTAGCGACAGATTTTCAAATTGATGGTGGTAGCTAGACCACCCGCCTGAGCTACGGAGTCCGTATAGAGACAGATGGGAACCTGGAACGGTGATAAAATACTTTTTCACGCGAAAGACTTACAGAAAGTGAGGTAAATCGAAAAATAAATTTTGTATGATTTTTTTTTCATGCATTATCCGATATTAACGCGAGCGGAACCACGGGCAAAAGGCTATTTTTTTAACCAAATTTTATCATTACCGTCCCATGATACAAAGTGTTTATTTACTATGTCAGCATTTTTTTATAATTCCACTGTCATATTCCGCTAAAGTCTTAGTATAGTAAACTTACTTGTCTAAACCTCGGTGCCAGATCAAGTTTATTTCCAACAAGAACAAGAGGTAGTCTTTCGGAAGGCCTCGCCTGCATCAGTAACCGTCTGTACTCGGCGGCCGCTCGAAACGACCGCCGATCGGTCACCGAGTAGCAAAGCACGAATCCCTCACCGCACCGCATATACTGTTCTCGCATCGCTGTAAACTCCACCTTGTAATTCGAAAAAACGTTATAATTCAAACCAAAAAGCTTTATTCAATTAAGGTACTAATACCCCGTATACATTCAGCTCACTTCCGCAGTAGTGAGCAGGGAAGTAGGTAGGGAAGTGGGCAGAGCGAGTAAACATACTCGTTACTTCTCATGCTCCTGCCACTGCTACTCACGATCCTCCGCGTTCCCCCAAATGAGCGGTTTTTTATGCAGAAGTTAAAGAAACGGGCAGCGCAAATGCACGTGCACTTTACACATTCAGCTCCGTCACTCACTTCTCGCCAAGCGCTTGAACGAAGTGGAAGTGTCTTTTTTACGAGAGCCTCCATAATGCCTTTTCATTGTAGCAGTAAGAATACAATAACGGCGTAATTCTACGGTGACGTAATTTATTTTATTTAACTTGAGATCTTTTTAAAATTTTAACAAAATTGTGTATCGCGAGAAGACACAGCGCGGACAAGGTAAATATTTCGAAGTCTGCCATTGCCGAAAGTCGGATGCGATGTGAGTGGTAGGGTAGTATGTAAACACTATACTTCACTCGATCCTGTCACAGCAGTATCAAGGGAATTATTGCCGACGGCTCGCGGAGTAGCGATAGGGGCAAAATGTAAAACGAGGTTTTAGATGGCGACTATGAACGATAAAACTATCACCACGATAAAACTATCACCGGTTCGCAAAGTAACGTAGTCATCTAGAAAAACCGGCAAGAAACTCGATCTGCACGTTTATATCTTTTTTAGGTATACTTTTTTTAACATAATGGTTTGATGTCCGTATTTACAATAGTAATTAGCGGATGTACGATCCACCCTAAAAAGGCATTTTGACATAAAAACCCGCTTAACTCGTATCTTTAATTTACTAACTATTGCACACCCATTTTACAAAGTATAAATTAAACTTAATAATTACTAACCAAAAATATCCTATACATAATATAGAATATAAACAAATTTCTATGCTATATTTCAAAGAATCTATCAAACATATTATATTCTTCAAGTATATTGCTTAGAAATCTGTAATTCGACTAGGTGTACATTATAAAAAATAAATATTCTATTAAATATATCCTTAAAATCTGTGCAGTTATACGAGTGATTGATGAACAAATAAATTGAACATTTATACTCATTAATTGGTCTACAATTCTGTCCATAACATAACATATTTTCCTAATTTCTTATAGACATTGATTGTATTGATTTCTCTATTTCACTTGTGCTTGATCTGTATCTGTATAAATGTTGTTTGTGGATGTTTTTATATGAAATCACTAAGCTCCGTTTTTTTTTCTGAACACCATAAACAAAGAAAGACGCAATTTTCTTTTCAATATTATATGCAATCTGTCTCATGACATTCAGCAATAGATCCATATTCATAAGTCAGGCTTGTAAGACACTTGTCCATTGACAAGTCAGCTTCTCTGTTATTATTCTATAATAGATTGTGTGGGTTTTTACATGCAGACTGTTAGAAGCAATGATAGCCTAGTGGTAGCGTGTACGAACGCCGCGTCAAAGTGTGTGAGTTCGTCAATGAGCTTGAACTTTCGATGAAGCAAAACATGGTAATGAAAATATAGCATGATAATAGTGCTTTTTCTAATGCACGCCTGACTAGCTACCACCCTCAAGTTGAAAATCTGCCACCAAATACCTATAGGTGTATACCGCCACTTGTACTTCGGAGCCTGTCTCTTCACAGGTTTAGCACTTTCACCAGCTTGCAGTACATCATCACCTAACAACAGGTTAGATTGTAACCATAATGCTAAACATATCAACAGTAAAAAAAGTTACCATGCATGTTAATTTTTTCATTTATAACATTCTTATTTTATCTTGCCATGTAAGATTTTGACTGCTGGAAGAAACAGAACAATAACTGCTGATTTAGGCAATGTAAATAGTAATTACAAATTGTATTACAACTCTGATACATTCAACTTTCCCAATTAACTAGAACTTATTAAGAATCTAATTAATGGCTACATAATTTAGTTTGACAAACCTGTCCAGCTGTATCGAGTATATCCAGCAATGCTGGTTCTCCATCAATCACTGCTTGCTGTTGGTAAGAATCCTCTGTAAGTTTTAAACAAAGAAATTAGTAAATATCTAGTATCTCACAAATGAATACTTTCTTTTGCTGTTTAATATTTGTTTGTAAACTTCATAAGCACACTGTTGATTGGTATAACAACATAGAGTTTCATAAAAGGGAAAAATAAAATAATTTTAAACAGTAAAACATCTAAGTCGATCTTGATGGTAGATAGTAAAAAAATTGAAACTATCGTTTTTAACTTATGATTAATCTTAAAGTAGATGATTTATGAAAGATAATATTTGACTTTCATTTTATTCTTATTAATGAAATGAATTCATTTTTATTATATTTGAGTATGGAGAGGTGAATTAATTAAAGTTCTATTTACAGGCATTTCATAAGATTATTAATTTAATTTATTGTTTAAATATTCTTGCATTGTTTTCTAAGAAACAATACTGTACATTCTCAGCAAACTGCTTAAAGTCTATAACTTAATTTTCTTTGAGTTATACAATTAACTACCTTCAAATGATTGAGTTGTAAGTGATGATGGCTCATTAATAGTGTGTATAGACACAACATCAATGGAGTTGAATTTGAATTACTGTAATGAGCCAGAGCTTCCTGTAAGAAAAAACATAGTGATGAAACCATAGCATGCTGGTAAGGCTTTTTCTAATACCTATTTAACCCATTTTAATTTATCAAGATATGAAGGGAAATATATCCAAATGTAGTAATGGAGGTTTTAAGGTTTCATGGTGATGAAACAAAATATTTTTTGAGTTTTAGTAGTTTTAACTTATCAAAGTTAAACTTAAAGATGTTCTACTGTACTTGCAAATGCTAGCATTATAATAATAAAAATCTTAAAAAATAAAAATAAATAAAGCTTAAAACATAATTCCAATTGTAACAATAAAGACATATTATTTTTATTCATAATAAAGCTATATTTACATTTAATGTTGCCTAAATTTATAGTACTCAAATTAATGAAATCAATTAGCAATGGGGAATGCAGAAAATATTATTCATTCAGGTTAGTTATTAATCTCGGGTTGAACATCTGTTGCTAAGCAACTATCAGTGTTTACTTAAAATTACTCCAGTATGAATCCCTTTTATAGTGCTCTATTATCTTATATTAATAACAGAAAAAAAAACTAGATTAAAGCTCTAAAGTTTATTTCAACTGGACGAAGAATTCAAATGTTTGTGACCAATCCCTGATGAAGTCAATATAACCAAATGTATATACATACAGTACATGTACTGATCACTTGGTATGAGTTAATGTGTAGTTTAATTTAAAAATAACAAAAGAATGTTTATTCAAGAATCTAGTCTGATATGTTGAAGGTACCTATAGTAGGGTCATGGTAATCCAAAAAGCTGTGGCTGACAAACTGCAATGTGACCGCGGACTTGCCGACTCCGCCGTCGCCCAGCACCACGATCTTGTAGACGCGTAGGCCTCGCGAGGTGCCCGCAGTCTCGCCCGCCATACCGCCGCATGCCTGCGCCTCGGAGCCGCGCCCGCCCTCACTTCCAACCGACCCCCATCGCACACCGCAAAAACCGCGCCCCAACACTAACACCACCGTGAACAATTAACACAACAATGCACAAGAACAATTCACTTTCATTCACCACAACTCATTTTGTTAAATATTACTAAAAATATATAAATATTCTATATTCGATAAAAACCGACAGCTGATTGAAAGCAATTGACATCACAGATCAATTGACACAGGTATTCTTTTTGTTTTTTTGATTGGTCTGGTTTACGGATATATGTATGTTAGGTCTAACTACATTTTTTTTTCATTTTGCAATAATCTAAGATGATGACTTTTTACTTCTTTCTAGCAAGTTTTAAGGCAGCTTACACATACATACACGTTGTATGTAATTATTATTATTGTATTGTACTATTATTTCTAGTGTCTTTCACTTATACAAAACAAGTCAATTAAAATAAAACCAGCTGTTTTAAATTAATTATATGAAAGGAAAATGGTAGAAGAACATTTGTGCTCATAGTTATTTATACGCGGACCTAACACTATTTTGGCGATAACGGCTTACACATAGAAGATAGATATAGATTTATGCTATAACAGGCTTTTTTGTAGGACCATTTAAGATAAATATTTCCATTGTACAGTATATACTTGCAACTCTAACAGTTTTTGCAGCGCACACCAGAATAGCTCGCAGATGGCAAAAAATGTTCCTACTCACTTGACCCTTATCGTTATATGTTGGACAATTGATACAATATCTTTATAAAATATAGTCTTTGTGTTATTCTTTTGCATAAGCTATATTATCGTAATGTATAATTAAAATTCATTCAGTAGTTTTTACGTGAAACAGTAACAAACATCCATATTTACAAACTTTCACGTTTATAATATTAGTAAGGAGGTAATAATCATTATTATAGATATTTTAGAACATAAAACAAATATAATAAATGTATATATTATACTAATTGCTGAACTAAACTCATGAATGCGTGCTATTTTGACACTACCGAAACTATGTGGGATACGCTAACCTGTACAGTTTAATTTATTACTGGTCTCTACTGTACAGGAAAAAGCAAAAAACTGTCACTGACGTCGTTTGTCAAATTTGTCAATAACAGCTGGTTTACTTGAAAGCTGTGGTGTTTACAAGTTTTAAATGATTCTATTTGTATAATAAATAATTAATAATGGCCCATACACAATTTATTGATGAATTAGTTAGAGATTATTTATTATATAGAGGTTTTGCAGCTACTGTAAAAGCATTTGATCTCGATCTAAAAGCGGACAAAGACAAAGGCTTTCGAGTCGATAAAATAATTGAACAGATATTACATTTTATCAATGTATCAGACTTAATCGGACTAAAAGAATACTGGTCACATCTGGACAGTTTAGTTTTTTCTAAATTAGAGATTCATGTTCAACCAGGTTCGTAAAGCTTTTCATTTAAAACTTCGTAACATATGTTTGTAACAACAAGTAATGATCATTGTTATATTCTGCATAATATTTATGGAATAATGAGAACTATATAGTAAATTTAAATTAGGACACTTACTGAATGCAAGCCTCATATGGATGAGGAAACACAATATTGTAGATTTTCAATTTTTGTATTTTAATTTTATTTTCAATGTTCTTATGCTATGATAAGCTTTATAAACTATATATTTTCTCTGTATTAGTGCATTAATATAACGAAATCTGTATATAAATATGATAACTTATGTTCCAGCTGTACGCAAATTGGAATATTGTTTATATAAACTTTATCTAGTAACAGCATGTCAAAGTACTGCAGGTGCAAGGAATGACAAAGTTGCAGATTTCTTTGTGAAAATGCTTCCAGAGCTTCAAGGCCAGAATGAGTGGAAGGAATGGTTTAGTAAGTAGAATATAAATATTAGGTATTACATTAGTGGTTGCACTAAAAATATAAAATTTTGATTATCTTAGAATTCAAAAGGTACTTTTGAAAGTTTAATTCTAACTTTTAAACATAATAAAGGTGCAAATGATCACTGAGTAAGTACTAACTGTCCATATAACTATTTAGTATAATCAGGACATTCAATTATACAATCTTACAGTGAGTCTAGACCCTCTGTCTAAATAAAAATAGTATGTTAAAAATTATATGATGTTTATTAATTCATATTTAATTTTTATTTTAATACCATATTATTGTTATGACATTAATAGTATCCTAAAGAGCTCAGACAATTAACTATTGTTAAAAAAAAGGAATTTTATGAAATATATAGTTATATCCCATTTATTTATTTTATAATGAAAAGTAATAGAATATTGAAACAAGCCTATTTATATTTAAATCTTTTACACAATACATATGTATACTATGCTTGATACTAACTTCATTCTCAGTGTACTTATGAACCAATTGTCTTACTATTTTTAAATGCTGTATGTTCTACATCTTCTTTTTATTAACTGGCCATATTTGTGTGCACAAAATTATGCCAATGTCAAATATGTAGAACCATAAATGATGGCAATTGTATCAAACAATTTTTTCCCCTTATAAACTATATCCAAACTAGGGTATCCACAATCAATCAATCAAAATGCAAACTATATAACATGCTAATTGAGTAAAAAAAATTGAAAATAAAATTCAAATTTGTTCTCTAATGCAATAATTTCATAAAACTAATAAAAATATACTAATAAAAAAGTATATAGTATAATTGAAAAATTTGTTTAATTACAAATTACATTAAAAAAATATTTAATCTTTCATAGACATTTATTCATTTACTTATTTATTACTTATGAGTTGATAGAGTATTTTTTATGTAACTATCATATATTAATCTAACTATTTTTATATAACAACTGTTCACAGTGTTGCCGTATGTACAAAAACCAGAAGAGAATCCATCTTTTAGTTTGTACTTTACTCGAGCATGGCAGGATAGCGTATTGGTGTCACTGCATAACCTACTAGCAACAGTATTTCAGTGTATGCCACAACCAACGCTTACCAGTTATGAAAGTGATGCAGTGCTTGTCAAAAAGCTTCAGGACAAACTGGCAGCTATGTCTGGAAAGGTGATTAAACTCATAGTATTGACTATGTCTACTACTAGTATTGGCTTGAGTCTTACTATTTTCATAGATGCTGATAATGTTGATACTAGGAATGTTATGGAGATCTGTAACCATAATCTGTAACCGTAATTATTGGTTACCTGAAATAAAATGATATCTGAAACTGTAGCTAAATCTGATGTAAAAGTTTTGAATAATTTTGGATTGGGGAGGAGTCTATATTATGACAAGTTTTCACCCAATTGAGCTGACACAGCATGGACTAATAACCATTACTGAATCTTAAAATTTGGATATCCGAAATAATTTCATATCTGTAGCCATATCTGAAACCAGTATAATATGATTAATATATCCAGATCCAAAATTTTATATCCATAACATCCCTAGCTGAAATTTACAGGTTTATTAATATTTATTAAAATACATAATCCATTTTTTTTGTTTTAAAGTTTTGAGTCAATTTTACACAAAGAGTACTCAGAGGTCCTGCCATATATTTATTGAATTTTATCAAAAGAGATGGAGGGTCAAATTAAAAATAAAATATTTCATGTAATTAAAAAGAAGTAAAGACAAGTAAGGGCTATACAAAAATTATTTTAGTCATTTTTGACCCTCCCCTCCCCCTTTTTAGAAAAAGTAGGCAATGCCCCATTCCAATCCACATTCTATGCTTACATAAGCATTGATAGATATACTTTTAAATTTACTATAAAACTCAACATGACGACGAATAAGCATCAACATATCGAGCCTTTTCCGAAAAACATCGTAAAAGGATCTTAAAAATATTTTCTATTGTACCCTCCTAAAATTAACTTTGTAAATTAGAAGCAGTATGTTAATAGTCACTATTTTAATGGATCAGTGATTAATTATAAACAAAAAGCAGCCCCAGCTGCAGAGGGGAGGCAAACCGAGGCACCTGCCCCGGGTTGCAGTTTTAGGGGCTGCCAAAATCATTATTTGCAGAAAACAATGAAAAAAAAGTGAACAAAACCAAGCTTAAACAGAAGTACAACCTCTGATGGTCAGCTGTCAGCTAAACACGAAGCTCTTACTGCTCTATTAAATTTAACATGAATAGCAGAATTTTAGCATGAATGTTACTAATTTTCTACAAGCGGTGATGGATTTTAATTTTATCCTCACCTTAACAATTTAAAATAATATTATTCAGATTGTATTAATTGTAATTGTAACTGTGGTGATAATGCAAGGTCTTGTTTAATTATCTTGAAAGGAAAGAGAATAACAAATAGAACATAGAATCAAATAATCTGCACGTATTGAAGAAATGTCTTGATTTCTTGATTGTTTGTCGCTTGTCCTGGCTATATGCTTCCTGTATTTCGTTTTATGTAACACAAACAAAAATAAATTATGTGTGCTTAATAACACACGACATAAATGAAGACCACATCAGGGTGAGGATATATAGCTATAAGGTATTAAATAAAACATATTGGTTCGCCATATACCTTATTTATGTCGATATTGAATTCGATTAATACCTCATGCTCTCTCATGTAACGCTCGCCAATAGCAGTGGCGCGTTGATTGTCTCTCGCTCCTTTAGTCGACTTTACTCAAACGAGCGTTATATAACAGCGTAACGGCGAGACTCATTCAATACCCACAAAATAAACGTTCTAAATGAACGTAAAGAAGTTGTAACTATAAAAAAATATTTTGATTCATTGTTAGTCGCCGCTGATTTAGATTACCAACCTACCTAAAACCAGGTACAGTACAGTCACTATAAAGCGCAACATACAAAAAATACCAATAAAGAGTGCAAATTTATTAAACGGTATTATTGTCCCGATCATAAAAATGCCACATATATTTGTGAGTTTTTTTAACGTTTAACCTCACACATTGGAGTGGGAGCTCCACTATCTAGATTTTCCCTGGTTTGAAAAAATCGTAGATCCGGGGCTGACAAACATTTAGCACATACATACATTTTAGCACATACGTAATACTATAATGGGCGTAAAGGAAGAATGTAAGTTAGTGTTGTCACTTACAAATAGGAAATTACAAATCTGTCAAACGTATTTTTTACTTCGTTAGAATTTCAACTTGAAGGTAGTTGCTGGTCAGGCGGGTATTAGAAAAAGCACTACTTCCATACTATGGTTTCATTACGATGTTTTCCTTCGCCAAAAGCTCATTGCAGGTGCATTCGGACTCACGTCCCTTGACGCGGCGTCCGTACACTCTCCAACTGAACTATCATCGCTTCAAAATTATGAGCCCAAAGTTCAGTACGTTTTGTCCTAAAGTCCTAAAATGCGTGACGTGAACATAGAATTTTTCACAAAAAAAAACGGTCAGTCGAGCAACGGCTAATATTTATACGTATGCCATAAACCACAAACGGTTCCAAAAAACTGTTTATTTTATAGTCCCCGCAAGCAGCAGTAGAGAAGACCTCGCCAATAGGTCATCAGTCTCGCCTAAGCCAATATTCAGATCGACTGAGTGGGCCCGCACCCCTCGTCGATGACTTCTGTGCGGTCCCAGCAGAACAACTCGAGAGCGGGATCAGGGAAGCGAAGGGTCTTCGTGGCCTTTTAAGGCAGATGGGGGGAAGCCCTGTTATGGGAAGAAAAGCCGGCAGGTCGCAGAGCCAAAACTAATATTATTGTAGTTGATAGATTAATATACCTAATATGTATTAAGTAATTCTTGTGTCTATATGAAATTAGTCTCGGTAACTAGTGTATATAAGAAATTGAATGAGATTTTATAATTATATAATATAATATAATTCCATCCGAATTTACCGAGTTTGTTTTTCCTAATACAACCTACAGATGGTCTATCTCAGTCAGACACCAAATTAGAAGTACAATTGTTTATACACAAGCACAAAAACAAGAACCAAAAAATATCCTGCACAACCTTACATCCATTGTAATTGAAATTTCTTAAAAAAATATAATTGAGATCTATATGTGAGAGATAAGGAACATCTCGTAATAATACATTATACGAGTATATTTCTTCACTTTCATGTAACGAAATGTGCTTAAACATGTCTTTTCATTGAAATATCACTTTTAATTTTTTTCCATCAAATCACCTAACATATTTCTGTTTATAGAAAAATCTTTGTATATAAAAAGATAATATATAGTTCTTAAGGACAGTAAGAGAGAGAAATCTGTATGAATAAAATGGGTAGAAACGTATAAAGGCTCGCACACTACATGCGTGCAGTTCATATAAAATGTACGAAATGAATGTAGGACAATTTTTGTTATGCGTGCGCAAGCCTAGTGTGCGCGAGCCTTAACTTCTATGCTGATTACAAAGATGTAATATGTAATTTAATAAGAAATGATTTATATTTTGTTGCATGTATATTCAAATTTATGAAACAATATAAATACAATTTAGATAGTTTTTTTGTAATATTTAAAAATAGATACATATTACATTTTTTATTCGATGACTTTATACTTTTATTTTATTTTACTACTTGACTTTTCCGTAACTGTTATTGATGACGCACAACAACGTTCGCTTCAATTTATACTTTTTCCCTTCTAAACAGGCAGTTATTGAGCGTGAAATATATCTGTTTAGGAAAAGCTTCGACTTAATGGCCACTGCAGTTAATTTTACGCTATAGTGACGACCACTTTCACTACGATTAACACACGTCATTTGTATGAAGACCGTAATGAAAAAACTTATCCAAAATCTTTTACTATTACAGTAAATAAATCCAAACTAAACAAATTACAGCTACAAAACAAAAATATTGGGCTTGTGAACACATAAAACTTTTTTGCTATATTACCTCGAATTAAAAATGATAAATAATACACAAAAAATACAACTGACATAGGATAACGCTCAGTTTTTATCACCGATGTGATAACATTTGTTTTCAATCGAAATTTTAGTAATTTATTTATTTTTCAAACATTGTTTCTGTACGTGCTTAGAATATTCAGCTACGATGTCGTACGCTTTTTACGTGGACGCCTCCGAGAAGGCAAAACGCCGGGACAGAATTTGGTACCAAAAAAATCTGCTCAAAGTACTTCAAGCTGCGAAAGAGAAAAGAGTACGGGAAATCGACACATCTATCGCACTCGCCGAGGAGTTGATGGCAGTACGGTTACAATTTCTATTGCTTATAACATAGTAGGGTATTTATTTATTTAATCATTTAAGAATCGTCAACAGCCGCACAATATCTACTTTTTAAAGTTACACTTCCGAGATGCATTATATTATTCAGGTATTTAATAACGGACCCAGCATACACTATAAATATTTATTTAAAAGAAATGTTGAACTAATTTTATTATAATCACGAGCAAGTAATACACGATTGTCATTCGCTACCATCTCGTGGATGGATTTTCTAATTGTGTAATTTTACATTAAAAATTTGTGATTTTTATAATAGACTAGCTGTCCCTGCGACTTTGCACGGAACTAAAAAATATTTAATAAATTTTGCCCGTTTTTGTAACTTTTTTCAATACAGCTTTGCCATTATCGGTGGTAGAGTAATGTTAATAGCCTTAAACCTTCAATGATTGCACGCACTACCAAACACAAAAATATTATTAAAAATCCGACTGGTAGTTCCCTAAAATTAGCGCGTTCAAACAAACAAACAAACAAAATCTTCCTAATAGGGATCCCTAATTTATAACCTATGTTACTCAGAGATAATGTAGCATACTGTAAATGATGAAATAGTTTTTTAAATCGGTCTTATAGTTTTTGAGTTTCTGCGTTAAACTTTTGAAACTAATAGAAATAGTTTAGGTACTTATGTAACATCCATAGCTATGATAGATTTTTAGTAGTTTCTTCGAAAACCGCGCTAATGCACGTAACTTCGAATCCTTGCAATGATTCCGTGTTTTCTTTGAAGGAAAACATGATTATGAAAACAGCAAGCTAGAGGGACATTTTCTTATGTCCTAGTTGAAAATCGATTGATAAATTCCTATAACTGGCTTGATAATCAGTCCCTTCACTAGTTTAGCGTGTTCACCATATTGGGACATTTTGTCTATTAATATCAGTTGCATGAAATTGTAGCCAAACGCAAAACCTATAAAACATAAAAAATAAAGCATTACAACCCTATTATCATATAGGTATCGTTTACCTGTAGAAACTAGAAGAACCAGTAAGAGAACCCGTCGTTGTACCATTACACAATGTAATTCCATCGGAAGACGATAGCTTGATGAAACCTATAGAACCAGAAGTGCTAAGCCTCATATATAACAGCGCAGACAAAGGCGCTGCAGAAAAGTATTTGAAGGCACGGAATAGAAAGTCTCCTGAAGATAAGTCAGTACCTAAATAACTTCGAGATACGACTTACGAGTACCAACGTCTAAGACTTATTGTATAGCAAGCTTTGTCTGTTTATAACTCACTTTTTTTTATGTCGAAGTTAACTAGCCACCATGATTAGATAATTTCGTATAAATAGATGCTTGACTCCTTTCATTTATTTTCAAATACACAGTGATGTATTTTTACACCAATAAGATTTTTGACATTTTTACGGTTCATTTTAGTTTTATAATAAGCCTAAAATACATTTAAGGATTAAGTCTACCTAAGTATTGGGTGACGAAGAACTATATATAGTAAAAATAAAGTTACCGTTTGATGGTAGAAAACCAAGTTTTAAACTGAGATGCTGAATGAATGCGATGATAGCACAGTGATAGTGTTACGGACGCCGCGTTAAACGACGTTTGTTTTCGTGAGCTTTCAGTGAAAGAAAACATAGTGAGGAAACCATAGCATGGTGGTAGGGCTTTTTCTACTGCCCGTCTGGCCAGCTACCACCCTCAAATTGAAAATCTCCCGCCAAAACTAATAGGTGTGTTCTAACAGTTGCACTTAAGACTTTGATAGCCAGTTCCTCCACGGGTTTAGCGTGTCTACCAACTTGGGCCGTATCGTCACTTAAGATCAGGTAAGATTATGGCCATAACGCTAAACCTTAACTATAAAAAAAGGGATTACAAGTAAAGTGTTCGGTATACTGCCATTAATTTAAAACCAAAACATTTTAATCTTGCAAATCATTTTTTCTACCTTACATACCATGTGTTGTCTACGTTGTGAAAGTAATAATTATATATGCTAAATTTGAAGTCAATCGGGTGTAAATTTGGTGATGAAGATTTAATGTTAACACTTAAATTATATGCATGAAAAAATAACATAGTTAATGAGAAGTTTAAACTTGCAATATATTGTCCCAATTTTTACTAGATTTCCTAAATGTCATCCGTGAGACTAGTTGAATACTTCGACATATTACTCTATCTATACCTTCTTTGAAAAGAGACGTCTATATTTATGTGTTTCTAAATTCATATCATAATGCTTACGATCGAGATTTTTAATTCCTCCGTAGGCCGGATTAAAAGCCGAGTACAATCCAGACAAAAGTACCTAACTTATGAGCTTGACTTTGTCCGTATGAATACTTGAGAACTGATTTCCGTTTAGGCTTAACATGTTACCTATTACCTTAGGGCACATACTTAATGTCGTATAAATAATACCTAGTACGAGAAATCTATAAAATATGTATAAAGGTGTAGTTTATTTTTGGTCGCATCGTCCTATACCGCATCGCTTTTAGATTAGGTCTAACGAGAGGTGCTACATTCTTTCACTAACCTAGCCGAACCAAAAGTGCGTCAGGAGGTCAACTCCCATTACATTGATTGGCCCGCCTGGGAAGTAGCTAAAGTTGTTGCTTCTAGCACTGGAGAGCAGCATCTCAAACCGGGTCGTTAGCTGAGATGCTATGTACCTTATTAAGATAGTAGATGGCAACACCTTCAGATTTTACTAATTCCTTCGACTTCCCCTAACTATAGGATATCTACAATTAATTTATCCAAGAAAGTTGAGATTTGAAGTTAAGAAACTATTCCACAATACATAGTTCTAATTAATTCAATTTCTCCATTAGATACTTCTTCCGTATAGTGACAAATTGGGACTACGGCTGGCAACAGAAGCAAGCTAAGCAACGCGCGCGAGATGTTAACCATGGCAGATGTGCAATACTTAGGGACACTTTCTATAGAAAGAACAATTTAGCTCCAGATCCGACGCATTATTCACATCCCTCCGGTGGAGAGACATCAATATGCAGCGAGTACTCTTGCAAATTTAACTGATAACTTGGGAATAGATGACAGATTATTTATGAGCAATATTTCAAACAAATAAAGATAATAACTGGTAACTTGATCCTTTTTGTTGTGGAGTTCGAATAATCAATTACGTCTATACGAATTTGGGACTTCATTTGGTAGATGTTCAAAATTACTATATACTTTCGCCGCTATCAAGACGATCACCCACATGAAAATGGTGTGTTGACAAATGATCATATAACTCATACGAAAGAATAGATGGCTTTTAGGCAAGTTACAAATTGGTTTACCCAGAAATTAGTAAGTCACCTGAGTCTCTCAGTTTGACCATTCGATCTAGTAATAACTTATCAAAATTTCATTTTAAATTTCTAGAAGTTTCAAAACGTCTATTGATTTGTAGCGAGATTATTGCTTACGCAGGATTCGGGGATGCGATCGCCAGTGCGCCTCGTACGGCTACCGGAGTTCTTTAGTTAGTTTATGTTTGACCGGCCCGAAACGTAACAGTACCTGTCCGACCCGCTCGAAACATCTCTCTTAACTGTTTAATATTATCGGATAGTATAAGAATGTAATTGGCTATGTAATATTTATATAACAAGAGACTTTCTGTTCAACCCTTGACGACCTCAGTAATAAGGCAGTCCGCCAAAGATTCCTTTGCCGCCTGATACAACCGGTATTGCTTGATTAAAATTATTTATGTCAACAAATCATATACTCTACGTTTTTCGAAATATTTCTTTTTGGGTTATGATTTTATTCTACTCTAGTTTCTGTATTTACAGCGTCATATATGAAACTATTCTTATATCTATTATCCCTTGGAAAATAATAAGACAGTAATTTTATAGCAAAAACATATATTTTATAATTTTATTATTTACAATAATCAACTTTTATTTACAAATATCAACAACAGCAAGTGTACCACCTCGATTGTTAAGGCCACACCTAACTGTCCGATTTGAAAAGATGAACTAAAATAATAAAAAAAACGTCTTCATTTTTAACCGTATATCCCCACTACCTACCCACTTAGCGTTCACAATGCTCACAACGACTCATCTGCAAAGGTAGAATCATACTCCATTCCACTTAAGTTAAAGTTTTTAAGCAAACCAGTGGAACAGGAAATCCAGTACCTTGAACTTGTGAACACTTAGTGGGTTGAAGCCTTCGCAGGCGTTTGGTTACGCGGTACAATTCTTACATGAGTTCCATTTCAACAGATGATTTCTGTGGAAAAACATAGCAGTCGTTGCCTAATTAATTTCAAACATGGATAATATAATAACTATTGTGACAGGCATAAAGAAGTTCATCCATTGAAATGGTAAAGAACAGAATGATATCAATAATTCAATGCATACATAAAAATAATAATTCATTAACCATATAATAAACAACATTCGCTCACAACAAGTAAATAATATTATAATACACGCTAAAATAATAAATATGAGACTTATTTGTTCTTCTTCAATTCATTTGACACATTATGTACAATTTTTCTATGTTAATATAAATCAGTCATATATTACACAGTGTCCATCATTACTTCTGCTACACTAAAAACATTAGTAATTATGATATTTTTATTATGCTCTCTCCTTTGGCGTTTCGTATCCCTTCTAGGTCCTTTTCAAATTTTCTTATCTAGCCATTGCTGTAGAAATTTTACTGGAAGTGGTTCAGAGACAACATTTTAAAGATTTGGTCATTTCAAACCTAATATAGCTTGAGCACAGCTACAAATATTTACGTTTTAAGACAACATAAACAATAATAAGTTTAAAGATAACTAAAATCATGTCTAGACTTATTCATATTTAAATTTTCAATCAGTAAAAACCAATTTTTTAATTGGTATCGGTATATTGGTATATCTAATTTAACCCCGAAATACGTGTTATTTGTATTTTCATTAATAAAAGTGTAATTGATAGTAAAAATAGCCAAAGTTGGCGATATAATCTCTTACTTACAAAATTAAAAAAATATATATTGATGTTTGCATACAATACTATGCATTTCAGTTTTAAACCAGGGGGTTCCCAAAATTTGCGCTGTAGACAGCGAAGAGCGCTGTGAAGTGATTATTTTTACCATTTTCGTATCACTGTGTCTATATGTTTCGACCAGCTAGATAGGTTAGGAAGCTACGACATAATAGTAAACATGTGCGCCGCGAACTGAAAAGTTTGGGAGACCCTGGGTTAAATTAACATTACAGCTTAAAAATAATAAAAGAGTACCGTTTGTTACCCAATAATCGAGTTTCTGTGATTGAAAGGTTTAGATCGTCGGATTACCGAGCCACTATTCGTAAATTTGGGCTTCCAGAACGTACCAACAAATTTTTTAAAGAGTTCCATGCATTTACTAAAATTAGTTAATAACACCCTCAACTGAGGGTGAAGAAACGACGTGAAGGAAGTGTTATCACTTGAGAAACATTCTTTAAGTGGAATATTCGAGAACAGTACATTTGTCATCATATTTTCTACTTGCAGAAACCTTATTAGCCCAAGTTCAAATGTATTATTATTATACTCAACAAAACAAAGGCCAAATTTATAAATAGTCTTTGATAATAACAAATTCTACATACATATTTTTAGTGCTGGAGGGCCATTAATCAAATTTTAATACAAAAATACCAATTTGAGGTTCATATTGCTTTAAAAAAATGCAGTTATATGAAACATGTTTTCATTCTCTATGTTACGCAACCCTTAACTTTTATTTTCGCAAAAATATGTATACTGTGACTGCGTCCGAAGTCCTATCTACCCCTGAACCAAAATTAATTGAACTTAATTATTTTAGGTGTAACGTAGAAGAGTTACTTTCGATTAAGTAATATTGGATGGATGACTAGCACTTTATAGTTTTGGTGTGAACAAGCATCCAAATCTCATAAATGTATAGAGTAGTTCTTTCCAAATCTCATAAATGTTAAAACATTTAATATGGCATGCATATGAAATTTCAAAAAATCCCATAGCATGGTTAATTCCAAATATAGTACCATTATTTAAGCGATGCAATGATATACGAGTATAAATTGTACAGTAATATAATTTTAAATTTAACTACATCAAAAAAAGGATTAATACACAAACTGACAGATATGATATTATTGTCATTATTTATAATAATCTGTATTGATTAATTAAAGTATCACAATGAACTCATGATTTTCTAGCCTTCTTGGTCATAAGGTAAGGTGGACGACATAAGAATACATGTGGATGGACACGTGGTCCATGCAGTGGATCAATCAGATTAAGTCTATTTAGGCCTGCCTATTTGATGAAAGCACTACGGTGGTAGCTTGTCAAGATAGAGGAAGAAATATGGCCTCTCATGACAACCTCACAATCACAACAACTCTAACAACCTTGAAGTGACTGTGAAGACTATAATTAACTCTGATTTGAAACTCAATGAAACAATAGTAAAAAGGGACCACCACATATTTGTATAGGATATAACATGCAATAGAATGAGATAGGTATTATATAGTGTTTCTTACAGGGTCCGAGCGTTGTATGCATGTTAGTATGTGTGTGTGTGTGCACGCATGCATAATATGAAGCGAATATTTAAAAATTTCTCTTGTAAGGCGTGTGAATTTAATTTTTAATCAATTTTTTGTTCAAAATTTATTTATTCAGTCAACTTTAATTTCCCATGTTTGAAAACAAGATAACAATCTATACACTATGATGACCATCATCCTAGTTATTAGAAGTTTTGTAAGAAGCATATCTACAAAGTTGCTATTCAGAGGTGAGTTTAAAACTGCCATTTTCTACAAGTCCCTAGACTTTTATTAGGTCCCTCATTGATCTTGAAGAATAATTAATTATATTTGGCATGGACTCAGAGAACTTATTTACCTGCTTAGAAATATAGATAATTAGGTAATTTGTTTCATTATACAAATAAGTGGGAGGTACAGATGACATATTAGATAAAGATACAAAAGATCAAAATAAGCAATAGATGACTCTTTTCTTTCAATCAGAGCTTGAAGTTGAAAGCTCATGGTTTCTGGTCTTTGGCAAGGATTGACATGGATATTTTTAGGGGGTATTGCTAATTGAATTTAGTAGCCAGTGTGGCATCATGGGAAGGAAACACATGAATGTATTTTACTTGTGTTAATGAAAAAAAAAATATAACTCTTTTCTGAAAAAGGCAATTTGTCTATAAGCATGAAGCAATGCGAAAGTGATATCTTGGCGCGTAAAGGTGGAATCAAATGTCGTAGTGATGATTTTACAAAATAATACTGGTTCTCATCTGTCTAGTCTTACATAATTCTCTTGCAGCTTTACCCAGGCTTGATTTGAGTGATATTCACAAAATATTTTTTCAAATATGAGAAAAAGGTAATTTTACCCATTAACAATATTTTTATACAGAGATACATTTATAATACATTTAATAAGATAGACATGGAATCTTATAAGGTTGTGAGATCTGGAATAAGCTAAATTCAAAACAACTTTAAAAAAAAATCAAACGTTCTAGAATGGCATATTCGTAAGTTATGTTTGTAGAGTAATCACTAGAAGGTTCAGTATTTGCTATAAAGTCATTACTTAACATCAGGTGAAGTTAGTATCTTATGAAAAAAAAATCATTGGTTATATTGTAATTTCACTAATCCGGATCTATGGTGACATTGTCACATTTGTTCCTTTGTTTCAAGAATGTTTGATATTCTTCATGTACTCATTACATTTGTCATTAACAGTAGGTACAAGAAAATAAAATCTTTTACATAGTTATTATAGAATTAATCTATTAGTGTTCATAAAAAAAAAAAATTTTTGTTGGAATAATTATTATTTGAAATTTCCTGTGTAAGTACAAGAAAGTAAAATCTTTTAGTTATTATAAAATTAATCTTTTGGTGTTCATAAAATACTTTAATTTTTGTTGGAATAATTGTTATTTGAAATTTCCTGCAATTATCAATATTACGAATTATGATTGTATTACGACATATTACTTAAATCATTCAGATTTTAGATTTCTATATGTAAACAATTTCATAAACCACTTGAAAAAAATGAATATTATTCATTATATATCTGTTATACCACTCAGAGGTAATAAGGACATTACACAAACATGTATTGAATCAAATACTGTCAGGATTATTTACATACTTGAAAACTAGTCAGGACTTTGTAGTCTTGGAAGAACAATTTTAGTACAGTAGCCTACATTATTACTGTTGTTTCTATCACAAAGTTTTGTCTTCTGATATATAAACTAATTATCTACAAAGCATATTCAACAAGCTTCGTGATATAAAATCATACATCCGAAAATCACAAAGTGAAAAAGTTATAATCACCATTTTTGTGGAGAAGTGAGCCTGATAACTGTTGCACCAACACAAAACTCCCATACATTATACACATATTCGAACGTCCACCGAACCATCTGTGCCAAATGACATACTAGATGTTTTTTCACTATACTATAACACTGTTTCTTTCAGAGTCAATTTTTACACAATTATTTATTGAAGTTATATCATGAGTTTCACAAGTTTTATATTACATGACCACAAGAGTTTTTTATTACACGACCACATAATTTTCACATTTTCTTCACCAAAAGAACTTCACAACGCAGGATTCCTACTTATTGACGTATTCGTCCTCACGCGTCGAGTTTGGTAGTTCCAGCGGTCGAGTTCTCGGGGTAGCACTATGTGGGGTGCGCCAGGGTTTCAGGCGGCGGCAGCGCGGGCGGCGCTCCGCTCGTCCAATGCACTAGCGCATGTTGTGGCAGCTGCGTCGCCTGCGATCACAAATGTTTCATTGATGTTCAATGTTACATGGACCGTTTATTTTGAAAGTGGTGTAAGTCCATTTTCTTTTGTTTCGAGAAAATTAAAGGTTTACTATATTTGTTGATAATGCAATTTCATTTACCGACCGATTTTAAGTTGTACAAAATATGGGATTTTTTTGAGAAATTAAACACGGACTAGTTATATATAAAAAAATTACATTAAATTAAGCATGAATTACGTGATAGCTAATTTTTCTCAAAAATGGACTTACACCACTTTCAAAATAAACGGTCCATATATTAAAGGCATTTTAATGTTGAGGAAGTAAATACTGTGATGTTCTTTTATTGTAAACATCACCTTTACCAGCGATTCTCAAACTTTTTGGTGACAGAACACTTTTCAAAAGCGAAATATTTCAAGAAACTCTAAAAAAAAGTTGTTTATGAAGATTCTTTATTAACAATTATGTTGAAATGTAACAGTTGCATAGTAATTAAAATCTGATGGGAGGTATGAAAGTGTTTCTTATGTTTCATCAATTGAATAATATCAGGTTTGATAGATGAGAGTTCAAGTCTCATATTAGGTTATTTGCCATTTATTTCTAATTATCAATAGTATTCTCGTGAAGCCCTCACAGAGGCTTTGCGGAGTTCCGAGGAAATTTATTAGAGTAGGGCTGAAGGACGGTACCGAAGCACAGTGGGTGCTGAAGATATCTGAGGAGGCGATTGAAACTTCAAATAATATTGGGGGACGCTAAATAAAAGACGAAGGGCAGTGGAAAAGAAAACGAAATGGATACAATTTCCTGTGAACTATCAGGAAATTTTCCAAATTTAGAAGAAGAATTATTCGAATTGATAACTAATCTAACAAAATAAATCAAGCTAAGTCGGTATTGTTTACTTTCTAGCATTTTTGTGTAAAATATTATATGAAGGATTTCTGTGGGTTGGTTTTAAATTTTTTCTAAAGTAGGTGGTACTTCAAAAAATTTAAGAAGTAAAGATCCTATACATTTAATAAAACAGTGGCACTGTCGAAACTTTACACATTTTTTTAAACTATAGTTGGGATGTACTTTGTTCTGCATTATGTTACTGGTGAAATATCTTTGAATTTTTGTCTGTTTTTTTTTTTAATTTGTATGGACATCACTCTGAAAAACTCTATAGGTTTGATTAAGTAGTACAATGTCTGACGACTTATTAATAAATAGAACTTCATATAATTTTGCAGGTACTTAATTTTATTTAAATAAAGATAGCTTTAACAAAATCAAAACTTCACTCATTGATGCAATTTTATGGACACAATATAGGTAAATTTTCTCATCTTCAAGCCTTTAAAGGAACAAAAACTTATCTGGTTAAAAATTAATTACCTTTTTCTTTATTTGAGTACTAATCTATATTTTGTTTTATTAGTAGCCATGGGAAAGTACATGAAATGTACTCTTGATTTTTCCTCGGATTCAATCTAATATAAATAAAAAAAAACTACATATAAATTGGTTTAATATACTTTAAATGAATACAATTCCAGAATAAAGTCATAGTTAACTTTTACCTAGTTTCTTAACAAGTTGTGAAGAAATTTTTTTGTTTTGACTTAAAACAAAGCTATGTTTTTATGCATACCTGGAAGTGATCCTTCAGTAGTGCTTGCGAGAAATTACAATGCATCTGGTAAGCTTCATTCTCTCGTTCAGTGTCACCCGCTAACCTATAAAGATCTGAAAAAATATATGAAATCAGCCACACAATGATGAGATTTTAACTTTTATTGCATTGAACTAATCCTCTTTTAGAAAAATCATTAACTTAAAAGTGTATTACAACTTTATATTTACAAAACAGTTACATGATTTCTTTCA
This sequence comes from Actias luna, assembly GCA_039707435.1. Lineage (NCBI taxonomy): Eukaryota > Metazoa > Arthropoda > Insecta > Lepidoptera > Saturniidae > Actias > Actias luna. Next base: position 3,997,886 of record JAZHAC010000006.1, on the reverse strand, counting down.
GTGGTTTTTGGGTTGAATCCTACTCTGTTCTCTAATAATTTTTTATTCATAAATGTCTTTATATGACCCTATATTTTGTAATATAAATGGTGTTTTACATAATACACCTCAATTATTGTGGATAAATACTGTGTAGTCAGAAAAAGTCCCTGAAAAAATGCTACAAAGTCTTAGCAAGTAGCCACCGTTTTGCTTGGATGCTGAACTACTGAAATCATTCCAAGACTCAGCCTACTTGATAATGGCAGTAATGATCTTGGATGAATGAATTAGTAACCAAATAAAAAAGGATTCTTTGTACAGAAATGAACTTCACTGATGTAATCAAACAAAGGTACCTTTTAATATAGCCGACGCCCACAGCTGGACATGTACGTCGGGTATCTTGCTGGCTAGCTGCATGGCGGGCGTCACCATGTTCATGCTTTCCCGTGAGTTGTTAATTGAGAGGAATATGTGCCCGAGGAGTACCAGCGAACACGACGTGAGCCGGTTCAGGTCCTCCGCGTTTGCCATCTTCAGTGTCTCCCGGAGATACCTCCTGGAAAAGTTAGAAATATAAATAAAACTAAATGACTACATTGTATGTACATGAATACCAGTAAACCTAATTTTTAATATTATTTTCTACGTGTTGTATCACATATCGCCTTACATTTACCAAAATAGTTTTATTTTATCTATATGTATATTCAGATCTATGCGACATGAATATCAGTGCTATGTTAAGACATAAAAGTAAAAACAAACCTGAATTGTTTAGTCTAAAAAAAGTTTTTAAATACATGACTCATTTATTTAGACCTTGAAGTTTATTTTACTCATATAAAAATCACCCTACATTTCCTAAATTTTTTAATCTCGCTATATGTATATTCAGGTCTATGCAAAATGAATGTCTTTGCTGTATTCAGACATAAAAATAAAAATAAACTTGAATTGTTTAATCTTAAAAATAATTTAAGTATACAAGTAATTTATTTATACATGTAAGTGAAATATGTTCAACAACTTTTTTGAAATTATAACAGGGATGTACCATAATATCAATAGAAGGAAAGAAATATTTTTGTATTTCTCCTTGCACAGGCATCAATCTAAACCACTAATGAATAGAATTTAATAAAATTTGATATGATGAAGTTTGACATGGTGATATGTATTAGCGATATTAGGATCAACATTTAGGATACTTTAACCCCAAAAACAAAAAGGTTCCTCAGCTAAAGGAGACAAAAAAAAATTGTATTAAATAAACTTAGTCACGAATTTTGATGAAATTTTCTCAGCCGATAACATAACTAAAAGTATAACCTGATCTCTATGCTATTCTTTAATACGACAGGAAAAAGCGTAATACTGTCTTCCGGGACAACTAGTATAGACTATAATATTATTCCAATAAAAGGTCTGATCGACCGTGTCGAGAGGCACCGAGGGTCTGTTCTTATGGAATGCCTCGATACTACTTACTTCGCTTCGTTATACCGAGCTTGGAAGAACGCTTGTAATCCTAACACGTAGTACGAGGCAGCTCGCAGTCCGTGCGCGTATGCCGGTAGCGCTTCGGGCCTTACCTACAAACATCCACGACCAATATATTATTAGATGAAATTTAAGTTTATGTAATATCATTATTACCTCAGATTGATATTAAAATAATCAGTTATGTGAAGAAAACGATTTACTTTGGGATCATTATAAAAGGAGATAATTCATGTATAGATAATTCTAAATTATGAACAGCTCAAATAGCGCACTTTTCTACTTACAATCTTTAACAATCAATGATATATGGTAAGTAAAAAAATGTGTAGATAAGGTCTATGCACTCCTAAAGTGGGAATTTGATTTTGTGCCGATTGGTACACCCACACCTCATTATCACGTCAGTTTTCAATGAAAAAGTTTATTTACTGACTGATAAATCACATATCTTAAAATGAACAGAAAATATACAAACAAAACTTGTTAAATTCATCAGATCAAACCTAATTACGTATTATTACTATTTCATTGATATTATGAAGTTTTATAAAGTACATTAATTCCCGTCCTAAAATCTTCCTAAAATGCCCAACGCAGGAATAATTAACCTAAATTATTTACAGAAACGTCTTGGCCCGCGCACCGATTTTTTTTAGCCTTCCCAGTATCACTTCAAGTTTAAATAGCCCCCTCAGATAGCCTCAGCGCCTACTGGGGGGCGGTACCGCCCACTTTGAGAACCTATGCTTTACATGATGCATAGCAATATGTCCATGTCTTTTTAGCACTCGGTATACAAAACATACTGTCTCCTTTCCTGTTCTTTCCAATATCATTATATATGCAAAGTAGCATGCCACTTGCTTTGGCCAAATATTATGAAAGTGACGTATCTACAGATACTAAAAGTATACTTTTATACTATCATTGTTGATAATAATATCGATAGTTACATGAAATATTAAATTAAAATTATTTTATATTGAAATTTGAAAGTATTTTATGCAGATTGTCGATATAACTAGTCAATAAAAAGGATCAAGAGAATGACTTAAAGCTACATGTGATCATTTCGAATGAAATTATTTCTTAACTATTGTCAAGATCAAAAAAATATTTAACAATTGCTATATAAGATTACATTATCTCTTTAAAAAAATGCATTTTCATTTGTAATAGGTTTTATGGCCAGACAAGATATAATAATCTGTTTAAGGACAGCATGCTGTACCATAGATACAGTCCAGTTACTTATCCTTGCCAAAAAAAAGAACAGCCTAGTAGATACACAACCATTAAAATCCCGCAAACTTATATCATATAACACTCCCATATGTGGTTTTAATTTTTTTACTCTCTATTGCGTCCGAAACGTTTAAGCGCAAAATGTTACAGTGAACATAAAACATTGTACAAATTGCTTTTATCTTGCCTAAAGAGTTTTCCCTTCAAAATATTATGCTGCCTTCTATACCTTTAAGAATACAATAGTGTTTGAGACTATGGAAATCATAAAGAAGAAAATCAAAGGAATCCAGTTTACATAGACTAGATTTGAAGAATTTGAAGCCTACAAGGACTAAGGGGATATATTAATCTATATATTGCGGGATCCCTTGATAGGATAAGGGTCCAATTAGTGCGAAAATGTATAACGGGTTATCATACCTGTTCCATTAGTTGTGCCAACTCGTTGTCTCTCCGTCCCCGTAAATACACAATAGCCAAGTTCAACTTTGCGAACATCCATAAATCCCTTTCTTGTGACGTCTGAAAATGAAATAATTTTATATGAACACTATTTAAGCGTTTTACTGTGAAAGTTTTTCAGTGTTTAAGCTTAGTCTTTCGTAACTTGATTTGAGGTCAGTAACAGTAGATGTTTAAACAAAAGTTTACGAGAATCATTTTTAAATTTATTATTGTATTCGATATCCCAAATGGAATTACATTACTAAGGAGTTATAAAAAATATATAGAAATAGTATATATATAAAGCAAACTTCAAGATCTCCATAAATTAAAAACGATTCGAATCTACTTCGATAATATTGTTACTGGGATATCCACCACAGACATAAAAAAAAATATATACATAGATAATGGACATGAGAGGTCACAAAATAGTTATACTCGGATAGGTTTTAATATTATTTATTAAAGATTGTGTTATGAGTTTCTGGCGGGAATCTGTCATGTTTAATTTCTATTCATTAAGTTATGTTTGTAATAACACTGATCGCATTTTGCGTGAAATAGTTTTGGTTTCAGTGTAAAAATGAACTAAAAAAAATGTGTGTAGCTCACACGCGATAGAACTTAGACCTACAAAAATCGCTTCGTAATACGAACACATATTGACACCCGTACAACGCTCGAACCCTGTAACATACACTGTATAATCCCTTCTATCTTATTCTCTCACACGTTAAATCCTATATATACATGTGGTTGGCTCTTTTTAATGTCACATTTTTGTTTCATAGAGATTCAAATCACAACGATGCTACTACTCTCAATAATTCTCACTTCAATAACTTGAGGCATGTTTAATTAGTCGTCAAAAACTCCGCGGACAGTTTCAACAAGACAGCAACTATGTTATTAAAGTGTTCTATGAGTCTTTCCAAAATATCCTAACATTAAACGTGACATAGGCATAACCCTGGCTAATATTATAAATGGGGATGCGAGTGTTATTCTTCCACTACTAAACGCCTTCTTCAATGATTGCTCTATCAAATACAAAAAGATTTTTTTGTAATCAGACAAGTAGTTGGTACGAGTAGTGCGTTAAACAAATAAATTTATTACTTTATAATATACCAGCTGACTCGGTGAACTTCGTATCACATTAGAAATCATTGAATTTTTCGGCTTTTATGTACTATGAAATGTATGTATTATATATATAAACCTTCCTCATGAATCACTCTATCTATTGCTGAAAATTGCATTAAAATCCATGGAATAGTTTAAAAGATTTAAGGAATTAGAAAGCGGAAGCGACTTCATATCATACTATATAAAGATTGATAAATAAATAGGTATTAACTGACGTGTATCGCGGTTTGGAACTGCGCCTCGGCCGCCTCCATGCAGTTCATGGACATCGCGTAGAGGCCGAGCAGGCAGTGCAGTTGCGGTGTGTGCGCCGCCGCGCTGCAAGCTGTACAATATTACAATTATTATCAATTACATACAAAACTACTTTAAAATATACGTTTTTCAAAATACTCTTACAAGCCAGCAGCAATAACTGTAGACGGAAAAATATATCATAAGTAAGGATTGATGTCCCACGAAAAACTATACAGATTAGTATGTAAATAAAAACTACAAAAGATTGTTGGAAGAATAAAATCTAACACGCTTTTCATTTAAATCTTAAAGTACAACACAGGCAAACGAATAATATGGGTCAAAAAGAGTAAATGAAATCATTATCTGTTTATAATGATTGTCAAGTCAATCAAGTTTATGTTCAGAACAAACGATTTTTTATTATTTGCATTAACTGTGTAATATGAAAAAGAAACGATACATTTATGGGGACCACCCATAAATTACGTCTCATGTTAAGGTGTGGAGGGTTTGACAAAAGTGTGACATTGTGTGCCAAAGGATGGAAAGGGCTCTAAATTTCGTGATGTCACGTCGAAATTTATTATATTTAACAGTAAAACACGAAATATCAATTATAAATATGCAGTTTTAATGTATTTAATAATTTCTTGATGTAAAATTGCCAAATATATGTCGTCACACTAGGAACGAAAGAGTCTCATAAATGTGACCAGCTGTGACAAGAACAGGCGGGAACGGTAAAAATCATAAAAGTTCATATAACGTAATTTGTAAAGGGTTACTTATGGGATGTTTATGTCAACTAATTCGTAGTTATTACAATAATGCAGAGTTGTATGTATTACGAATGCGGGATAGTTACGTGTGGGCGCGAGCGTAAGCAGGTGTGCGGCGCGCGCGATCTCGTGCAGTGCGTGCGCCTTCCCGCCCGCCACCAGCCGGCACAGCGCCGCGTGCTCCACCAGCGCCATGCGCAGCCGCCACGCCAGCGTCGCGCCGCCACCCCCGCCGCCGCCGCCCCCGCCCCCACCTCCTCCGCACCCACCGGCACCTCCGCCCTCTCCGCACCCGCTCGCTGCAACACACGTCAAACACGTATTGATTCTATTGTGTGCGCGCGCGCGTATATAACACACTTCTTTTATTAACGAAATCATATTTTTAATAAATTTACTCTATATTTTCTTAATTACTTTTTAATAATTAATATAGCTTTAAGTAATAACTAAAATGATTCATATCTAACGAGAATTCTGTAACAGCTAATTTACATATTATCATTTCTATATATCTAATCTTTCTTGTTAATATTAATATTACATAGTAATTTTATTTTGTTTCTTTTATGAAAATATTTATACTTTTATAAATGATATATTTTTATTTATTAATATTTTTAATAGCATTTTATCTACAATACATATTTAACTAGCTTTTTTTAATATAACGAATCGTTCTATGTCTCTATGTGATCTTACACTATTACAATTCACTTTCCTGGTACCAACCATTCGGCTGCAGTATGCCGTTATATGATTGAATAATACTGGCAATCGCAGACCAATATTACTAAATATAAATATAAAATATAAATAACCTGCTTTTACAATTGTGAAGTATCTTCTTACATGGAGTCGAGTCAAGGCGATGGCCCCAGAACTTAAGGTAACTTAGATAAGTATACTTTAAAAATCTAAGAAATAAATGGAATGACTAGGTATAAATGCGGAAAGACTCACATGTGAGCTTGTCGATCTGTGCGAGCGCTTTCTCGGTGTACTTATGCGCCTTGTCCATGTAGCCGGCCTGCGCGGAGTGCATCACCGTCACCAGGTACACCAGCACGTACAGCTGCTGCCGCGACAGCCACACGAACGACTCGCCGGGCGCGCTCCCGCACACCGCTACACATACAACAAACGTTACAAGTTATATCTATTATATAATAACGATTCTACCAATTAATGAGACAGACACTAGTGTGCCCGCGACTTGGTTCGCATGGAACTAAATATTATTCAATATGTTTTGCCCGTTTTTGGAACTTTCTTCAATACACCTTTTCGCCTATTGGTGGTAGCATGAGCTAAAATAGCCAAAAACCTTATTCACACACAGCCAGCGGAGGATTAATTGCCGCCAGTTGGCTATACAAATGTTGCCGCCCCTACTTCCTCTACCATTATATTTCGCATAGGACTACTTAAATTGTAGAAAAAAAAACGATATAAGACTTATGATATTAAGTGGTAAAACATATTGTCTACCAATATTTAGGTATATAAATAAATATGAATAATTACAGTTTCTAAAAAACGCAAGCAAAATATGTACCCCATACTTTCTGTCTCTAACATCTACCGCCATAGGTTCCAGCTTACTGGTAAATCCACCACGGCACACATCACAATACTTCGTTATCTTAAGGAAAAACTTAAAGACTTTATTTGAGGAGGGTTTGTAACTATTATATTTGTTATCTGTATTCATGTAAATGACAATATAGGCTACGTTTTCGATAGCGTTCACAACGCTCAAAACATATCATCACCCGTATCACAGGACGATCACGGTTGTTGAGGTCGCTAATTAAATGACATTTTTTTCACTTATTCCAAGCTCGCAACAACCCCTCTGCCAGGTTAGACCAATACTCCAAAGTTATTGTAACGTTCTCTAGTGAAATAGCAAAACAGTGGTCGTGAACGTGAGCGTTGTGTATGCTAAATAATACACATAGCCTTTATGACATATTATGAGCAAAATTAAATATAAACCAAGTAGGGATGGCGATCTGAAATCGATTAATTAAAGGATCGATTTTTAGGGTATATATATCATTTTTTTTTTATCGGTCCACAGCTCTGTATTGATAATTCACCCTTAAAAATCAAAGTTCAATTCTTACCTATTTTTATAAAATATGATTTGAATGTTTTTCCAGAACAAATACAGAAATTATTATTTTTCGCATATATAGAATGATAAAATCGATTATTGTGATATTATTTTTATTTTGTACGATCGGTTTTATATTAAAAATATAAGCACGAAAAGGGATTCGAAAAATATATTAAATCGATTCATTCAGTTTCGATTTGAATCAATCTAAGAACCGATCTTTTTCAGAATGAATTGCCATCCCTATAACCAAGCGCAAGCTGACTTGCACGCAATACAATACTCCACACTTTATTTTAACATAAATCTTGAAGGCATTATTTAGGGACGGTGTAATATTTTTCCACAATCGTCTCTCTAATAAACAAATATCTCCATGCATTCTAGAAATTTATGCAATCTCCTTATGAGTCGTTACCATTTAAAAATAAATACATTTTGACAGTCGTCTTTTAATATATTTCAATTAAGAGCGAACATGTTGCAATAAACTCACTGGTGATAATTAAAAACAAATTGATAACGGTAGATTAATCATAAAAAAACACCATCAGGTGGTTGCTGAATAATTTTAATTTTTTTTCCTTCCTATACTTCAATGTCTTTTTTTTTTCACTAAAATTTCTATTTTCCTTGAATATATGAATCCTCTTTTCTCAACAATTTACGCTACATTATGAATTGAAAATAGCTTTTGGTTTTTCATCTATCTATATAATTAACTACATTTACTCACATAACAATAATATAAATAGAAATGTTCTTGCATCTAGAGATAACAAACTATTGAACTTTATTCACACTGCAAGTCGACTTTATATAACAAATGTTATTTATGAATAAATTAATAGTTAACCCTGAACAGTGATTAATTTATAGATCAATAATTTCTTTATACTTTATTTTTAATTGCCTAGTTAACACGATTTTCTTCATGTTTATTCTTATCTCTAAGAATCTTTACAACAAATTTTCTCTCTTTTAAATGCATGACATTTATTTCAATAAACAAAATATCGAAATGCACCCTAAATACCTTAAATTAATGGATGATATTAACTAATATTATAATTGAATACATGACAAGACTTACCATCGTCATCAGGCCACGTTGGCGCCATTATAGTCTGAATACATTGCTGAAGTTGTTTTAGACATGGTTTTACACTTTTCACTTGTCCTGCCATCAAATAGTGGCATACCTGAGGAAAATTACTTCTGTTTGATTATTAGTATAATTAAATAAATCACATCTTAAATTAAACTAAAAAAAAAAAGATGCAGATCGAGTTTCTTGCCGGTTCTTCTCGATGACTGCGTTACTTTCCGAACATATAGTAGTTTTGACGTTCATAAGCGCCTTCTTAGGGCCTAAATTGAATAAAGATTTTTGATTTAATTTGATTTAAACTGGCTGGTCTGACAAAAATTTTTCTAGCATATAAATAAATTCTAAAAACTATTTCACTTGGATCAAATTGTTAATCTCAAATCAATTTGATTACCTACAAAATTTTATACAAATTAATTCGATCACTTACACACACACACACTTAAAAAAATACATATAAAAATTGGACATGATTTTATAAATTACAACCTCTACCGATGTAGACAATGTCAAGTACTGAACAGGATGAGTTATATGAATAATGGACAGAAGTAGTAACAGACCCAAAACAATAATTTTTCTATTATATAAATAATTGGCCTGTATGGGATTTGAACCCACATCACTTTGTGCAGTGTTAGCTTTACTTAATTATATCAAACTACAAGCTCTGACCAATCATATACCAAACATGCACCAAAGACAAGTAATATGATAGTATGCTGGCCATAAAAATTAGATGTATATTGTATTTCCCAAGAGTAGTAATATTTGATACAACAATTAATTATATTTTATCAATTATTTTTGAGCAAGTTTGTTTACACATTCAATAAGATAAAAACATTAATTCGCAGTGAGTTTACATTACAATTTAGGCTCCACAGTCTCAGTGTGTCTGCCATCTTTGGCCACACTGTCACTTGACATCAGATGAGTTTATGGTAACAAGGCTAAACTTATTAACTATAAAAAGTTTAGTACTTAGGGTTTATGGCACAGACATTGCATGCAGTGTGTTATACAACTGTTGCGGTGCTTTTTTCTTCAACCTCACATAATGTTGTTAGCCTGACGAACTTTGACAGCTTCACCAGGTTTGATTGATGCAGTATGTTTGAAAATAAATTGAGACAACAAAAAATGTAACCCAGCACTTTTTTTTAAAGTACTCAATCTAAGCTATCACACTAACAATATTGTGTAAATCACTCTAGCAATATTTTGGGCAGCACTTTTGTAATTAAATAATTAAACATAACGAGATTATTTATATATGAGAAAAGATAATTTATTCATGCAATAGTTCATCTCATTAACTAATTTTTTTGTTTCACTGACCATAATATGATATATGTTATGAGTTTTTGCAAGAACAAATTAGTCCTCATACTACATACTTGCACTACATTGGATGAATCAAATACTTTGTCAGCTTATAGTTTTAGACCAGGTTATTGGTTAAAAATAATTTTCATTATAACTATTTATCTTATAAAATTCAGCAATGTGAGTGTGTGAATTTTAGAAATTAAATAAATACAAAATTGATTGCAAAATTGATATAAAGATTAAACAGTTTTTAATAAATGTGTGTTCATCAAAGAATACATTAAATATTTGTACTACTTATAAAATTGCACACCGGTTTGAATATTCAAATATATTCTGTAATTAATGTACAAATATTAAATGAATAATTTTCTGGATGTTGAGTTTTACAATTTTAATTGATATTTTCTTAATTTAGCTTGAATTCTTAAAGCTGTGTGGTTGAGTATTAAAAAAACTGAATTAGCATCACAGATACTAATATTAATAAAAAAAAATATAATTTACCTGTAAAACAAGAAAAAACACTTTCAAATATTCTTTCTGATGCAGGCTCCCTGTCCAAGAGTCTACAAGGTGTCCTGCTTGATTTAGTAATGGTAACACATCTTGAATTTTTTTATCTATTAACAATAACTGTAACAAAATTAAAACATTTTTATTATAAAAATATACAATTACCTATCAGACACAGGGGAGAGGATTTTTTCTTGATTTATGAGATCACAGCGACCAAGTAAAATTGAAAATGTGTGATGGTTTAAAAAGTTTTATATCCACTAATGTGTACACAAATTATTTAAGTTAACAAAACACTTTCGTTTAGTAGTTTGTTGTAATATCTTAACCAATTTATTCCTACAAGAACACAACTCAGGAAAAAAGGAAAAATAATAAAACCAATCTCAATCTTCAATTTCATTTATCTAAAGTATGTTACTATTGCTCGAAATTTATAATTCCTCATCAGGAAAAATATCACCTTGATAACTCTGCTGAAGCATCATGGTACCTCAGCGACAAACATTGCACTTTAAATACTTAGAAGAGTTGATTATATTGAAGTTGTTAGATGTATCAAACATAGTACACATGAATATATTAATATAAGAATCTAAAAATGTAATTTGGACAATCAGTTTTATATCTATCTATCATTTCTGTTGAAAATAGCCATAAAAATCTATCATTTTACAGATCAACATGATAGCCATAAAAATCTATCATTTTACAGATCAACATGTATGTTCTATATAAAATAAGTCATGGTACAGTTAATAATTAATAATAAACAATAGAAATATGATTTATTTTATAAAAACAAGACAAATTTTATAAATATTCTCATTATAAAATATATACTAACCATTACCCTACTAAGTAAGAATAAGACACGGGTGTATGCTGCATTTGATAATTGAGCATAATCTACACCAACTCCAAGTAAACTGCTTGCAACCTCATATTCTCTTTCTGTTGCATGAATTTGCTGAAATAAAAGTTTAATAGTATAATAAATTTTACAACTTTAAAATAAATACATTTTATGTTTTATAGAATGAATTTTATAAATATTTCATAAATATATTGAAACTATGTCAACTGTATCTACTTTCTTAAATTAAATCATTAAAAACAATCTGCAATTCATAATATTAATTTTAAATTCTAATCAACATTAATAAAATATGTATATTTTTAAATATTACAACATGGTTTGTGTGGTTTAAAAATCTTGCATACTTTTATATGCTATTATTAAGCTATAAGAGTCCATTTCTTAATTATAATTTACACCACTATAAATTTTTCAATAAGTAATAAAGATCAAGGATAATATGTATCTACTTTGTATCATTTACAGCCACAGTTTAAATTTTTATATAGAATAAACCACAGTTCATTGTCTTTACAAAAGAAACAAATATTAAAATAAAGTAGTATAGTACAACAATTCTAGAGCATATAAAAACAACTAAATATATTTATTTTACGATAGAAATTGTGTTAAAAACAGATGCATTTTAAAAGCTGATTTACTCACTGCCAACTGAAATATAAGTCTGCAATGCCAATAAACACTGTGTTGTGACAATTCTATAGCTTTCCTCAGGATAGGCTTAGAATGTGTTGGTTGGCCCTGTTGTTCAAATAACTCAGCAAGAACACTAGCGGCTTCAAACTTGAAATCGTCCAATGCATTTGTCGTCTGTGATAGGCACCACTACAACAAAAACACATAACTCTCGACGTTTGACCCATTTGAGTTTATGTTTACATTAGAAAGTTGCAATTAATGTTTATTAAAGGTAAGATGTACGCACCTACCAGACATTAAGAGAGATCTATATGGACGAGAAACCGCAAAGTAAAATTGTAACAAGGAAAACAATAACAAAAAAACTTACACTTTGCTCTAAATGCGTTCTCGCCAAGTCGATGTTTTTAGTGTGTGTCAAGAGTATATTTCCAAGTTGTAAATGGGTCCTTGCCTCAACTCGAGCTGGTGGTTTGAAATTAAATACAGCTTGTAAGCACTGGATGCAACTTTTTATGTCAGGAGGATTTGATGTGCGGAAATGTTCCGCTAAACCCAGTAAAGAAATATACAAACAGTCCTGCGGTGACGCCATTTTGACATTTCTGCTTGGAGGGAACAGAGTTTCCAACTTTATAAATCAAAAACAACCACATACGAATAAAACTACCAAAACATTGAGTATGTTTACAAAATAAATAAAAATGTTATTGATATTTTATTCAAAGCAAAAACATATTTTTTATATTCTCTAATTTTATAGGAAAAAGAAACATTACCAAGATACATATATTCCAACGATTGTAGTATACTAACATTTCAATTTAATTTTTAGTAACATTGTTGACTGAATTCTTTTCTATAATTAGTACTTAAAAATAAACACTTCAAATAAAAAAAAAAACAAGTTATCTTAATCAAAACATTATTCACGAATAATAAGTTGTTATATAAAAACGAATTACAAATTTAAAAAGCGAATGTAGTGTTAAAATAGTCAATCAATACGCAGAGCATAATAATATGTTATTTGCGGCTATTATTTATAAATGGTTCAATGCTTCATTAGTTTTACTATAAAAATTTCCACTTGTTTAACTGCACTTTGTTTTAATATATGTATAATATATAAATCATAACAATGCAATGTTTGAAATGATCTTGTAATAAAGAAATATACTAATAAAAAGTATACTTTATCACATTCATTAATCTAGATTTCTTAGTAAGTTAATTAGGTATGTAATTACTAAAAGATTTTTTTGCATGAATAAACTTTTTACATGAGTCAAACTCAGTATGTAACAAAAGAATTAACTCATGATTTAAACCATAGTAAAATATCATCTGGTAAGCATAAAATACGTACGTAATCACATATTAATACGTAATCAGTCTTTTTATTGTCAAGAAGAACTTGAAGATTTTTTTTATTTTTGCAGATGCGTATGTGCATAATTTTGCCAATGTCAAGTGTGAATAACATATGTGTAACACCCAAATTCAGAACAATATGTTGTCTGTGGATCATACAACTAATTGCCCTCAATGAGATGGAGCCCATAGCACTTCGGCGTGGCGTTAACAGCATGTCGAACGGTTAAACCGTTAAGTCATCCATTTAAACACTGCGCAACACAATTCAATTGAGCTAACTTAGTCCACTGTGATGATGTGAACGCTTACAAAGTACGCTACGCCTAAAATACGCGCACTCTGTGCTCGCAACACGTAATGTTTTGCTGTCGGGTAGTACTTCAAAGGAGCGTAAAAACTACTTTCAAATCATTATCTGAATATATAAAAATATTGAAACACGAGTGATAAACTTGTCTGTACGTTTTGTTTTTTTTTCTATCGGTTATCAAGTTTAATAAGTATTATTTTATTTATTAATTGCATACATTTTTTAAAAACTATACCCAACGTTCCATGTTTCGGAGACGACTCTTTATGCGACATTTGTAATTCCTATTTAAAAAATCGAAATATGTATGTTAACAGTAAAGTACACATTCAATGTAAATAAAAACTTTGAAATTTTTATGTAATTGCATATCTAAATATTAAGTACAAATTTTCTTAAAAAAAACCTCAATAAGCCCGGTATGACGTCGTTTTAAATTTTATTAGAGAATATGATTCTATACATAACTTTAATGTATATTCCTATGTATATAACTGTATTAATTCGGAGCTATTTGGTTAAATAACATTTCGGTAAAGGAACTTCATGTAGGCAAAAGAAACCTGTAAGTAAATTTACAGGACTTTTGAGATTTTATTACTAAAAATGTCATTCGCTTTCAACTTGAATTTTATAATGGTGCACGTTAAATATTACCGTTTATATTAAATGTAAGAAAAGACTATGAAATAATTTTTGATTTATTTGTTTAAGATTTAGCTGCCTACGCGACTGCGCTTACGTAACTTACAAATACAGAATGAATAAAGCTTTTAATTAATTTTATATAACTCTCTATCAGATTTGGAAACAGGGTCGGATACGGATTTCAAAGGAAATATGTTGAGTCTGCAACTTTAGCAAAAAGATGGCATTTAACGCATCATGAAAGCAGATTTTTGGTTGGTATATATCCTGAGAATAATCTTATTCCTCCGATTGCTTCCTGATGGCTAACAGTAATATCATCAATCTTGGGTGACTTTAAAAATGAAGAACTGTAGTAACATTCACATACTTACCTATGTTTTTGGGTTCATTGCAGGGGCCACGTAAGTTTAGAGGACTAGAACTAAAAATATTTTTTGTGTATGAAAAAGGTTCATCGAATATAAATTTTAAAGCCATTTTGGATGTCAGAAGACTTCACTCTGATTTATGGTGGGTAGCGGTATCTCTACCGTCCATACTCTGATTAAAAGTACTAAAATTCACTTTATACAATTTTCCTATACTAGCGCTATTTTGGTCGGTTTTTGAACTATTATTTACAGCTAGATACGTTTCCAAACATATTCCTATCTGGGACGCTCTACCTTACCGCTACCTTCAGTCTAGCGGTCTGAACCTTTATAAGTACACCAATAAATAATTAATAATCATAATTTTACAACCAAATAGAGTATTATTATATTGGTAGGTACATAGGATAACGCAATAAACTTGATAATACCTATAAAAAAAATGTTAGTCTAATGATTCAAAAGAAGCATATACTTACTGTCATATTGTCAACGCATATTTGGGTTTTATTGAATAAACGTTTGGTTTGGATTTAGTATTTAATATATGTTGCATCCTATCTGCTCCCTCTAAACATGTTCTATTAGTGTAGATTGTTCTGCAGTGTTGGCAAACCCATAAAAATTTATTTTGTAGCAAGACTGTAGTCATAGTACTTTCAATAAAATTATTGTACTTTATAAAATCATATTTAATTTGTAAATAGTAAAAACGTGGCGTGTTAAATAGAGAAAACTCTACATAGTCCTAATACAATTATGCAACCACTCGTAGGCTTGTACGATAAGCCCTTATGAAACATTGGCTATCAGTTGTTACATGGTAGTTTCAGCCTCTTTTATTGTAACTGTAATATAGTGGTGCATTATATTTAATATACTAATGTTTTACTGTTTTTGAGTAATCCATTTCATTCTTTTGTCTAGTTTTATCTAATAGAGGATCCAGTTATCTGACTAATAAGTAAATAATAATAATAACAAAATACTAGGTAAACATAGATCAGAATACAATTAACCAATCCCATTAATGTGTCTAAAAATAGTTATTGGCTGATGTTCTTCACAAAAAGATTGTATACTTAGGATCAAAGATATCATGAAATTATTGTACATGTAAAATAATTATTGTATGTCTACCAACACTGTCTGGAATTATCTTATGTAGGTATAGTTAAATCACACTTCAAACAGATCCTCCGTGAACTAATCAAATCAGGAGCAAAACTTGGTGTAGTTTCAAAGTGAAAGGTATAACTATAATGATTACCATACTGACACATATATTATGATAGTGCTGAATTAAAATAAAAAGAATTAAATAGTCTAAATGCTCATAATTTATTCATCAATGGTAAGAGCTCCACTGTTTATGTCATCAATGATGTCATGGGGGGCCCTGCCCTCCACTGTACAACCAACAGATTGGGCTGTGCCAAGGATCTCTTTCACTGTGCCTGAGAGGTAACGTGCCATTGATCGTGGACGCATAACTTTGGCAATACCAATCACATCTTCCATTGTGATGTTGCCATTATGTTTAACTGAAATTTAAAAAAGAAATTTTATAGAATATCATTGATAAAGTTTAATTTTACATGTTTGTATACAAGAAAGATAATTAGAATTCAGAATTAAAAAACTTAATCATTTATAAGGATGTCCTTATTTCTGAAAAATATATGCAATTTTGTTTAATATTTTATATTGCAATTCATGTGAGTCACTTAAAGTCTACTATGGTTTCTAGCATTGTATATGATTATAGACTATACATATATATTTAAAAAAATCATAGAAATAAATGGAAACTGTAATTAATTGTTAATTTTTTACTATAAAAAACATATTTGTGTACAATCATTAAGAATTAACCCAAAATATGAATACTTGTTTGGTTTAATTTTAATTATCACTATTCTATTCTTGGCTGTGATTTAATTTTCTAAAGTAAGACTTTCAAAATAATTATTTATTTTGAAAGTATTATTTATTTAGAAATTATTATTCATGATACAGAGATATGTAGTATATCTCACCAAAATAAATGATACTATTATGTTCAGAAAAATTATAATTAACAGGTACAGTATAAGCACAGGAATAGGAATGTAACAGGAATGTTGTGATTTTTAAATGTTTCAGTTCGGGAAGATTTTTTTTCATTGACAGAAAGGATAAACTACACTAAATAGCAAAGGTGTACTTAAATCTTAAGCTTGACTATTTAAATAAATAATACTCACTGTTCTTCTGCTTCTTACGGTCACGAGGTGGCTCTTTGAGAGCTCTGATGATCAGTGCAGCTGCAGAGGGAACCACTGAAATTTGTGCTTGTCTGTTCTGCACTATCAACTGGACTGTGATCTTGAGACCCTTCCAGTCACTGGTGGCTTTAGCAATGTCATCTCCAACCTTTTTGGGAGACTGTGAGGCAAAGTAAATTTTAATAATATGACAAGTTGTTCATGATTACAAATGTATTTTTTTATGTTTTAGTAATAAATTGCAATGTGGATGACAAAACTAAATTCTGCATCTCTTACAAATGATACATGTATTAAGTAAATAATCCATAACCTACACTGTAATCTTTATTATTGTTCTACAAAAACTCGAAAAACTTAGAGATACCCACAGAGACCAGTTCTAATTTTTTTTATAGAATATACATATTGTTAAAATATATCCTTTTAATTTATTAATTTTTGACTACTGTATATTCCTTATAAGAGATTGAAATATTACAATGATACACTTTTACAAGTGTGATTGTGTGTATTCTTTGCCAATTTGAAGATTATGGAAACTATCCTAAAACTTTTTAACAATAACATCCATAATGCAGTTGTAGTATAAATATTACCAGATAAAAGCATGGCAGTCACATGGCCTGGTCCGCGACTCCTTATTGGGCATTCGGAGTAGCCGCGACAGGGAAACTGGCTTAGGATCCTGAGTCGCGGGTTCCTTCCATCCGCCACCCGGAAGGACGCGCCTGGTAGGGAGCCACCCCCCAAGATCACTCATTGCCTTTATTTACAAACCACTGATATACAATATTATATACCAAGTAGTTAGTTTTATTTAGTGTACTGCCATGCCATGTACTCATTAGAGGTTAGAATAATCCAGAACAGTTTTAATACTCACGAGACCCAAAGGACCGATTTTAGGAGCCAAGGAAGACGTAGCACCGACTTCTCCACCGACACATCTCAAGTTAACTGCAAAATACACATTTATATACAAAATTATACTAATAGATTAACACGTTATAAATTCATTTATTTAACATTTACCGATTTTAATTTCATTAGGATCGAATTTAGGCGGCATTGTGGTGACTTATTATTTTAATAACACACGTTTATGTTACAATTCCAAGCCGATTAACTTGGATAAAAGGCGTACGGCCGTCGAAACGTACAAAGACGTAGACAGCCAACCAGAAAAAGAATAGATATATCAAAAATGTTATTAATTTCAGTGTTGCCACTGCCTACATTTGGGGCTATCGTACACAAAAGTGAAATTCACAATATTTATCAAAAATATATCGTACTCTCTTTACAAAACCATTTATTTGAAAAAAAAAACACTACTTCTATTTTTCTCGTCCCAATAAATCTACGACTTTTCTCTCACATCATATTCATTTGCTTCATCCGGCTTATTTCGGGTGTTGGCTTAATATTTTTTAATTTCTACGAATGTAATGTTTTTCCAAAAGGTTCTCAGTGATTGATTGAAAGAGTTCCAAGAACAAAATTTTCCAAATTAATAGACACTGGTTCAGGATTATATAGTATTTTGTTCCAAAATTCGTCTGATGACATTAATTCGGGATTGCAAAGCACATCATTAGGAAAATTTGTGTTTGGGAAAAGACGCCATTCATCATGAGCAGCTTGTTTTGTGAAAAACTACGAAGTAATTGTTTTCAAAATAAGTGGTGTGAGAGAGCAAGATAGCTTGATATTTCGTAGGTATTTTCGTGTGTTACATGAATAGGGGGTTTTCCCGATGTGATTAGCATCATATTGTCTATGGCGGCCAGAGACAGTATAATGCTGCAAACGCACGCACAGTACTGCTAATACACACTAGAGGATACTATAGGTAAGTAGGCCACTTACAGCTTAACACAGTTGACAGCTAACACTTAGCAACAATCTCAATATTCAGTTTGCGTTCTATTTTTAGCCAGACCTGGGAAAGTTGCTTTTTTATTTTATGTAATGAAATTACCGTATTTTAGCGTAAGATAGTAACCACTCGAACTTATGCCATACATTGTGTAACTTGAAGGCCATATTACCCTATCAAACGGTAATTACCGTACTTGTGGCAACTCAAATTGTTGTATTGTCAACGTCATTGGATTCTTTTACTATTATCAAGTTCAATGACTATACAGCTTTGAAGCTTAACTTCATACTGATTTTAGAATCTTTGAACATCGCTTATGTAAAACTATTTATTAAACAAGTTTGTATGATCACTGAAACATACATTTCGAATTGTTATGTATAATCCAATTCATTTATTTAGTGAATTATTTGTACTTGATTCGAAAATCTACCTTCAAAGTAAAAGCAATCAATCTTCGATTTTTTAAAGTGAAAAACTTGCTTTTCTGTTTATGATATTTTTCTGAACAATGAACGAAAGGTTGCATCCTGTTCGCTTCGGTAATACACCGAATCGTGTAAGCTCAGCGCCAATCGTTATTAAGTACGTTTGCTCTTTAACAAGAGTGCATGATTTCAATAATTATATTTTTATTATACATATATTATCATTATATTATAGCATACATATTATATTAAGTATATTATATGATTGCTGTGTCTACAACTTTGGTGGAACTAAAATTTATTTAATAATTTTTACCCATTTTTGTGACCGTTTTAGAAACAGCTTTGCTCCTATTGGTGGTAGCGTAATGTTAAATAGCCTAAAACCGTCCTCAATTATTGTTCTATCAAAAATAAAATGGTTTTTGATATGGGGCATCTGGTTTCTAAGATTAGCGAGTCTAAAGAACAATCGAATTTATCAGCTTTATAATATTAATATACAAAGAAATTGTATAGTAACTGTTATTTTAATGCCGCAGAAGTGTTGATGAAGACGATTGCGTATTTATTTTTATTTTCTATCAATAAGAAATCTCTGCAGTATTCTCATAAAGAAGCTATTACTTTGTTATATTACTGAAATCATTACTATTCTATTATATCTATAACATATTCTACCCAATTTATGCAATTAGATAAGTTACAAAAAGAATTATAGTGCGTTGATATATTTATTCTGTGACTTTTATTCAAATTTGTTTCTATTTATTATGTGCTCTGTCAGTCTGTAGTCATATCTATTAGAGGTGTAAAAGTAATAAAAAAAAGCGTACCCGTATGTATTTGTTACTGAAACAATGAGTACTCATTACTATCGTATCGTTACGTTACTCTTTACTTTTGATACCTATGAAGCGATGATAGCTCAGTGGTAGTGTGCACGACTTCGCGTCAAGGGACGTGGGTTCGAATCCAAGCACCTACAATGAGCTTGAGCTTTCGGTGAAGGAAAACATCGTGAGGAAACCATAGCATGGTGGTAGGGCTTTTTCTAATGCCCGCCTGGGTAGCTACCACCCTCAAGTTGTAAACCTGCCGCCAAATACCAATAAGTGTGTTCCGGCAGCAGCACTTGAGAGCCAGTTCTTCCACAGGTTTAGCGTGTCTACCAACTTGGGCCGTATCGTCACTTCAAAGATCAGGTGAGATTATGGCCATAACGCTAAACCTTAAGTATAAAAAAAAAAAAAAAAAAAAAATGTACAGTATCGCACCGAGTCCTTTAAGTGTTTCGTATTGCGTACGGTATAATATTGACGTCGTGTCGTTCGTGTAATTTAATTACATCTACCCCTTTGCAATGGAATTACCGTTTTGAATATTTTAGTCGTGAGAATATGTGTTATCACAATAACACTGCAAATCATAATGAATTGATTATTTGAAAAAAGTCTGTAATGAGGACTGCCGACAGAAATGAAAACTATATTTTACAAACTAATAAGAAAAGAAGTAAAACTCGTATCCATATGATGAGGTTTCGTACCTACGACCTTGCTTGCAGGTGATTAACTGATTATTAGGTCGCACGTCAATCCGATCGATCAAGCGTTTATATATGACCAGCTCATCATTAACTATTTTTATACACTCCCTACACAAGTGGAAGGCGTTCGGTGACGATGAGGCGAGTTTCATGATTTTTGTTCATACAAAACTATTACTCACTTCAATAACTAGATAAGTATCAAAAATTATTTATTAAGACAACATTCTCAAGATAAAACAGTATTAATAAATTCTCAAAACAAAATTAAACATTAGAAAGAAAAACACATTTTAAGATAGGAATCTCTGTTTCATATTTATCTCTCTCGGTCTCGCTACTAAATCATCATAATTCTGGGTCCACTGTTTCCAAGCTGATAAAAAACGTTTATATATAGGTAAAGACATTAGAACTTTTGTTATTACAAACTTATTAGACATTTTCTCGCCTGTCTCTTTGAGCTGACTTCTCATTTCCTACTGCCTAGAAAGAAATATCGCCCATATCGACTCCGTCTTCGTATTTGTAACCAAAGATTCTTTGCTGTAAAAGTAAAATACTTGTGCTCGATTTTTGCTCGTTGACACTTAAGACCTTGTTCCACATCTGAGCCACATTCTTACCTATTAATACATAAATCATTGATTGTTCGCCGAGTTTAGTGACAATCAACCCCCAAGCTTTCACATCCCGTTTTGCCCACTCTTCTACATTTGCTTGTGTTTTAATTTCCGTACCATCTAATACAGTAAAAAGAGGTTTTTGTTCAATCTTAATACTTCGTTCGCCCAACACCACCAACTCTCAAACGCCAACTATTCGACCACGAATGCAGTTATGCCACCCAATTTTTTCTTTATTTAAAACCTGTTATAACGTTTTTATGGAAAATGCTGCTAAAAGAATGGAGTCCAATCTTATATTGCGTCTTATGAATTGACGAACTTGTTTGAAACGCAGTTTGAGTTGTAATCTTTATACATAAATTCCATAACACTATATACTAAAGAGTTCTTTTTGACTTCAACAATAAGGACTTTTAATTTTATTCTCAAATTTAAATATATCATAGAATTGTCTTATTGGAACAAAGTTCATTATGGGGCGTCGCGGAGGTGTACCCTAGCCGGCAAAAAACGTCCGTAACGATAGCGTAAGATTTTTCATTTTTATACGGTTTTCTACTTTATTATGTTGCAGTACAGCATATGTTTTTAAGAGAATCGATCCCGTATTTCGTACAATGGAATAAAATAATATATGACGCTTGTTTTTTGAAAATAAACTGTAATGAGGTATTCCTTATAAGTTTTGATACCAGTTTGGATTGAAGTGACAATACTAAAGAGTAAATGTATCTCCACAAGAGAAAACGAGTTTCGAGATTATGTTCAATGAAATTTCAGGTTTAGAGTCTGAAGGAAAAGGGTCCCTTTTACATTCGTTACTGTAGCATTATGTATTAATTTATTTAAAGAATTATAAATAGTTAAAAATATTTGAGGATACAATTATTTACTTAATATATAAATAGAAATAATATAAATAGAAAAATAATAACACGCGTTGATGAAGAGATTTAATTTTTACAATGTCATCTCATTCCTTTTTTTCTTTAAACTAAATATTGTAGAAAAGGACAGCTTGGTTAGGGGCGCTGATGTATGGTGGTTGCGTTGAAGTCGAATAGTATCGCCTTGTTATACCACCGTTAATACTTTTCCCGTCTGAACTAAAAATTTGGTCCACCAAGCAGCGTATATGATATTTACCAAAAGCAAAACAGCTTTTATGAAACTATAACCACGCAAAAATAAATTATGGACTATAAGTTTTCTCTATAAAAAGATGACTGTTATTATTATATATTTTTATAAATCATCGTAAACAAAATAATGGTGTTAAGATAATTTTGTAAAGTATTTTTTTCATTTTTATCGATAAAAAATTCATACTAAAAATGTATAACCAAATGAATATTTTGTTTATATCTTAAATAGAACTTGAAATTAATATTTTTATAATAAGGATATTCGTTCCTATCTGGTGTTCCACGACATCACTCTTTTTATTTTTAGAGTTATATCGTTTTTATTCAAATACTAAATTCACGCATTAACGGCACTTGTGGAAACCAAAAATTTTGTTTTTCTCGTATAAAGAATCAATCAATCACCAAACTAGCATCGGTACGAAAATACAAAACATACAAAGTAACGTAATGGATCCGTAAGTAACGTTTCGGTATTCGATACTAGATGGAGTACCCGTTACTTAGTATCGAATACATACGTTAGTTACAGCTCTAATATCTATATTCCTGACAATTCCTGATGACAAATCTCTGATTATAGTTTTACGTGACTGTATTTTGTGGTATAATTATCGTAAATCTTATATTAGACATTTTTTAATTGTGAAATAATGGCTAACGACGATGTTGTATTGAAACAGTATCTAGGCAAATATAAACATCGCGACTACACCGTACGAGAAGTGATCAATTTAATTCAAACCTATCGCAGTCTGACTTACCGATTAGAAGCTTTTGTGTTCAATAATGGCATAAGAAAGGATCTTCTGAATCTCGAAGGCACCATCCCCGTTAATTATAAAGGTGCTTATTATAACATACCGGTATGTATTTGGCTTATGGATACGCATCCGCACAATGCACCATTGTGTTTTGTTAAACCTACTGCAGACATGTCTATCAAGGTATCCAAGTACGTGGACAGTAACGGCAAAGTATATTTACCATATCTACATGAGTGGTCTCACAATGGTTCGACTTTGCAGAAACTTGTACAATGCATGATAAGTGCTTTTGGAGAACTGCCGCCTGTTTATGCTAAACCTCGAAACGAATCGAAGCCTCCATATCCAGTCAATTCTTTCATGCCACAGCCTGCTGGTTACCCTTTTCCTCAAGCTAATACCACACCGGGCTATCCAAATGTAACTCCCTATCCAACAACTTCAAATTTACCATACCCTAGTTATGGTTCACCATATCCGGGAGCTGTTAACATGAATGGAATGCCTTATCCTCCTGCATCAACTACCACACCATACCCACCTACATCAGGATATGGTCCTAGCCCTGATTCAGCAGGTGGCACAATTACAGAAGAACATATCAAGGCGTCTCTTCTTTCTGCTGTAGAAGATAAGTTAAGAAGAAGACTTAAAGATCAATCACAACAGTCACAGGCAGAACTCGAGACACTACGTCGTACCCAACAAGAGCTGCGTGAAGGGAAGTCAAGACTTGAAGATATTTTAACAAAATTGCAAAGAGAGAGATCTGAATTAGATAAAAATGTGACTATTTTACAAGAAAAGGAAAAAGAGCTTCAAGCTGCTGTGGAACGATTAGCTGAACAAGAGGGGGTAAATGTAGATGAGGCTGTTGTCACAACAGCTCCATTATATTCACAGCTTTTGAATGCTTTTGCAGAAGAAGCTACTTTAGAAGATGCTATTTACTATATGGGAGAGGCTTTGCGTAAGGAGGTCATAGATTTGGATACATTTTTAAAACAAGTACGTACTTTAGCACGCCAACAGTTCACTCTGCGTGCTTTGATGCATAAGTGTAGGCAGAAGGCTCAGTTGGCTTGTTAGTTGCTATGGGGTAATATGTAAACACATGAAAATAAAATACTCTGTGATTTGATTGAAATATTAGTAATGTATTATATCTATATATATGCATACCTTGAAGTTACATTTATGTTAAATATGACAAAAAGATCCACCCTCAAATTATAGAAATAATACATCACTTCATCTGCCTAAGTCAAGAATGTCATGATATATTCTACTGTAATCAACATATATATTGTAATTGTATAATAAACATAGTTTTTTTTATATACATATATAGTAATGTTATCCACTAGTGATTTTCTAATGTCACTTGTTATCCTATGACATACACAATCTATATGTGTGTATGACAAACAAATGCACATATTTATTAATAGTTTCAGTGTAAAATAATACATAAAAGGCAATGACCTTCTTTTAGTATTGATTGTCATGTTATATGAAAGTGTGTATAGCAGAAAAATTACCTGAAAATAATATATTTTTCAATATTATTAGTGTACATGAAAATTATGAAAATTATCCATTTCAAATATGTACTGGAATTATAATTTCTTTGTTGCTTATTATATCTTGTGCAAAATCCTCCAACATAATTTTGGGATTGATGTAATTTTATTATTTTTTTAATTCTTACTACTGGCACACATCATTTTTGCACATAGTATATTTTTTATTTTCAAATAAAACAAATGAAACGGATAAGTTTTTATTTATATAATGAAACATAAAAAGTATCAAAGCTAGGCTAGTTAATTACATTTTAGTAAAACAGAATTAGAAAAGGTCTGGTTTTTATTTAATAATTGTGTTTCAACAGCAAAATGAGGGTTTTTTAATAGCAAAACCTTATTTAGTTACAGCTGCCAAATTCATATGAAGTGTGAGTTTTCCCTGTATTGTTTTTATTTGACACTTTTTTTGTTTTTATCAATACTAACCATTTACTGCTGGCAGGTGTTCTCTTCTCATTCCTGTTTATATTTTAATAATAGCCAAACAATATGTAGTAAAATTGCCCCCCTGTATTTCATGATGTCAACTTGTAAATGTATAACAGGGTTATTGGAGCAATGTCAGCTTCATGCCAACAAAAATTTTGTACTTGATGAAAGTTTCATGTAGCTACAGCATAATAGTGTGTTATTTTATGAGACTTATAGAGCTGATGGTAATGTTAAAAGTCAAGGTAAACATTTACTATACTACAGTATTTTCAAGAGAGAACTTTTCTTTCTTGGTTTAGAATTTGACTATCTTAGACCACATTGTGTTAAAATATTCAAGTCCTGTTGAAGATCCATAAACAGTACTATGCCTTTTGAAGATAATTTTGTGTGTTTCTAAAACACAGTGTGCCTTTTTCCAAAGATTGTGTGTATAATAATTTCTATTTAATTTAAAACAGTTTACTTGGTTATATTTATAAAACAATTTTGTATCAACACAATAACAAAAGATTGCTGCATTCAATAAGTGTTTGACTAGCACTACAGCATCTATGGCTAGAGTTGCTCTGACTATTGCTTTCTGATTATAGTATAAATAGAGCTGTTGATAATTATTTTCTGAATTGGTAAATTACTGCCTGTTATGTTGAATTATATGTGGCAGGTGTGCCCGCTATGTATTTTTCGTCCTCCTATATAAAGGACGGAAAGAAGATAAAGAGTGTTTTTCAGTCACATGATCATGTTTGAAGTGTCAAGAATATGTAGCGCCTAATTTAAAAGGTGGGAATGTTGAAAATTTAATTACAGTTTAGCATTTAGACAAAGCTAGACAATTGAAATTATTCCTATGAAATGTTTTCGTTTTCTACATCATATTGATATGGATGTAGAAACCACTAGGTGTAGGTATAAGATATGCATGAGCTTAAGATATATTTCTGTTATCATTATTCACATATTGAATGGCTTACCTACTCAATGTAGTATATGCTTGCTATGCTAACTATATCTACCAATTACTGACTTTTCGTCTAATTTAATGCAGTCATTTTGTCAATAAGTTATACCATTAGATATGGATATACAATTGTTCTGATTTGAATAAAACTGTTATTTTTATTAAAGTTGCTAGAGAGCTGGATTATCCTAGAACCTTTTGTTATTACTAATACCCTGCTAGTTGGATATGTATTTGTATCAACTTAAATGAACTTGTCATAATATTAATAGTCATGAAATAATATTAGAGTAACAGAAACATATAAATAAGATTTTTTATTGCATCAATAAAACACCTTATTGCATAAGATTGGTCCTAATTGTTGACATCCATACAACTAGTGTTTTAGAATATTAGGACTGACTTTGCTAATAATAAAGAGTGACTTATTTAACTGATTCTGAGGGTTAGGTTAGGTTAAATTTTGGTATATAATTTAGAAAATCGTGTTATCAAAAACAGGTTTCAAGATTCACAAAACCTTAGCATTGGTTTCTGTCTACAAATTAAATTCAACTATTTTTTTTATGTTATAAAATAAATCAAGCTTTACTTTTTTCTCTTTGTACCTTAAATCATTTTACTGCTTTAAAGTTATGGTTCTTTAGCATAGAGTTTAGAATCTACTTTAATTTTAAATAGTACAATATAAAAATAATAAATATTCATATACTTGTTTTTTTTTAACACCTGCTATGAGGCCATATAGTTGGTGTTGTTAATACTATTTTAGCATATTCATATATTCAATATAATAAGTGAATAGACAATAAATTAATTTGAAATATGAAATAGGACAGTTCACCATAACGGAAGTTAAAAGTTTTAGTTAAAGTAAAGTAAAGTTAAAGTTAAGGAGAATATTATTGTGCACTAATTGTTGCCTATCTAGTGCCATGTTGATGGGTATAGGTCGCGCCAAACTTTATCAAGCCAAGCACATCAATCAAGCTTGCTCATGGTAAATAATGTCTAGGATGTAATTTTTTATCAGATTTCTACACAAAGATTATTTCTTATAACTTTTAATACAATACTTATTACATACCCCTCTGTTACCTAAACTTCTGTTGTACGCAGACGTGGCTATGTTCAGACCGAGCATAAAGTTTGGCCCAACTTATAAATGTTGAGACTATTGTAATAATAAAATAATAATATTAAGTGTTTGCGACATTGTTAAACACATCAAACGAAGGCACGTTTTAATTATATTCCCCGTAAATTTATTGATACTATAATAAAAAAAAAATGTCATGTCAATATTTTAATTTATGCTATAGTTAATGTTTCATGTTTTCAAATAATGTGAAAGATAATTTTGATGATTATATTCACATGTATGCGTTTATGCGCATATGAATGTGTACATAATATTACATGGGAATTGTAAATTTATTAGTTTTTTACTATATTGGAGGTAATGCGTTATAAAGTTTATTTGTAATGTACAGATTGGTCACTTTGTATTTTTAATTTGAATTAATTTTTATGTGATTATCTAAAGTAAAAAAGATGATTATGCTAAAACTATATGCTTTTTTAAAGTTTGCAGTTATTACATAATCTATTGTAATGGTATGCGGATATTCTGTATTATAAAAATTTTAATACCAATACATACTGAAAGTTGTTATGTAAATAGTGTAAGTTTCGCGTTGCATATTATTCAACTGCTGACTGATTGAATTTGTCACAATAAATAAGAAAATTGTATCAAGATGTTTTATTTTGAAAATGTTTCTTATTCGATTAAATTCTATAATATATAATCTTAATAATCTTTCTACATGACATACATTAAGAATTATATTTAATACGAACATTTGTTCTCCTATTGTTACTTTGGATGTGAAGAACGTGATGTGGTCTCCTTTCAAACATATATGTAGATACATATTTCAATAATAATAGCAAATTACAGTCATTGTCAACAATACTAAAGAACAACTACAGAGACTAACAATGTCTTTAATGTTTTGTTGTACATGGTGTACTGATTAGGTGAAATATATTACATTATTAGTTAGATACTATAAACTATTTTAAAAAAGTCAAACTTGTCTTTCACTTTTGCAAATACAATTATATTTTAATATAGCTTTTATCCTTAAAATTAATTATATAGGTTATATTGTGTTGTAGTTGTAATGTTTTATATGAGTGTTGAGTTTTTGTGCGATGACCTTTTTGTTTTACGTAATATACAATAGAGACAAAATCTTACTGGTCAATTTAAATAGAAATACTGAAGCATCGTACCGGCCAATCGCCTTCGTTTTATCTTCTAATTTTATGACAGTGGCGGAATTGGGCACTTCGCGCATGTCGCCATTACAATAAAAAAAGAAGATAAAAGAATAAGAAAAGTTGGCATATCAGCCGATGTACCAAGAGTCGTGGGTGCGTTTTGTATTAGGAAGTAGTTAAAGATACTATAAATATATCTTTTTTAATCCTAATTCACTTTTTAATAATAAATAGATATTTCAAAATAATACTATCGATCGCCTATTCTTGGGCTTAGTATGTGAACAGATCGATTCATATTATACTAGTCGTTTAGAATATAATATCAATACTATAAAGGATGATAAAACGCATGGTGGTAGGGCTTTTTTCAACGCTCGCCTGGCTAGCTACCACCCTCAAATTCAATCTGTCGCCAAATACCTATAGGTGTGATCCGGCAGCTGCACTTGAGAACCAGTCCCTCCACTACGCTTAGCGTGTCCACCCTTGGCCCACGTCTTCACTTAACATGAGGTGAGTGAGATTGCCTATACGCAGAACCTTTTTTTTTTTTAATATACAATTTATACCAAGTTTTCTAATATTATAATTAAATTTCTAGATAGCTGTAAATTAAATAGAATTAACAAGCAAAATATTTATTTCATCAAATAAAAAAATTAAGCTTACATAGAAAAATAAATAAATGCTTCATGCACGTAATCTGAGTAGCGGCTTATCGAAGCTACTTTTTTTCCGGTTTCTTTCCTTTTTTAGCGGCAGCAGCGGCTTCCAGATCGATCGGAGCCGGTTTTACGAAGGGAATAAATTCTTGATATTGCTCCGGCATCCACGCTTTTAAAGGTTCAGGTACCTGGAAATCGGAAACAGTCATTTAAATAACATATTACGTAATAAAACTTAAAGATATTTAAATAAAAATAATAATATTTGTTTTATTAAGTAATGATTGACTGAGCCGATAAGTTTCTTAACATTAAAAATGTTAGGTACATTTGAGATTTGCAATAATTTTAAACTATATTATATATCAATGTAGGGTAGTAAAATAAGGGTATAAAATTCCTTAACAGTATTATTTTTTAACAATGTTTTACTTCAGTGAAAACTTGCTTGTACAGGAAACTCATGTTGTACCGGCCATAAAATAACCGGTACACGGAATGGTATTTGTACCTGGGGAAAGTATTCCCAACTCAGACGCCTGGGGTTCTGAATGTACTGTTATACGTGGTTGCCGAGTCACCTATCCCAGCAAAATCAAGCATTAAAGCCCACTCACCTGGATATTTCTTCGCGCTGCACCTTGTAGCCAGCCGGCGACTCACACAAGTGTCTCCAATTGACAAAACTCACCCTCCGAACATCAATCCAGGCGCTTCGCTGGTATATAAATTCTTTACACCCTTTTTCAAGTATAATTACCCCACTTCAAAGTTATTGACAAGTTTTATTAATATTTTTGTTACCACGAACAATGGCTGCGGTGAACACAACTCCCACACTCAGCCACCGCGGCGCCAGCGGTCGGGGTTTTCAATCTCACTCTGGCGGCGGTTGGATACAGCACTCGCGCGCGTAATTCGAGCGAGCTCACAGCCAATTTTCACCATGATAGGAACCCTAACAACCACGTAACTTTTGGCCCAAACTCATGTTCAATGCAGGAATTTGAATACATATCGATCACTTGATGCTTTTGTAATTATTTAATGAACCCTATTAGTATAAATTAAAATGGAGCATACGAGTACGTACCTTAATACCATCTTCCGTTTGATGAGCCTCCAAGATTGCACAGATGACCCTAGTAGTAGCACACATGGTTGCATTTAACATATGGACATATTCAGTCGCAGCGTTCATCTTCTTTGTTTGACCGTACCTTGAAACAAATGGTTTAACTTGTTTACTAGCTATATAATTAATTCGATCAACTAATTAATTTATATATAAATGAAATTAAAAAAATTGAAAGGTTTAAATACTTTTGCATATGAACGCGTCAAATACGGCGCTGTCGAATAGCATAAAATATTTAAAATTGAAATGATAAAATTTTAATTAATTTTGTTCAATTGTATCAATATTGCACATAAGTAACATTTAACTTTTTCCTAGTAAGTTGGTGATAAACGTGTCATAGGAAATCTTTCGCTTGTCACATTTCTGGATGAGCAAGTATATTTCCACTTGCCGAGAGACTTACAACAGCAGCGACGAACGCCGATACAATATTGACCTTCTGATGGTCACCATTATTTTTTGGATTGTACTATGCTTTCTGTCAAGTATAGTGTTGTCATTTCGCTTAAGTACCATTAAAAAAAGGTTGTAATGCAATTCTCCGTTAAAGGACAACAAGCCATAAATCCAAAGCTGTATTATATGAGCTTTGCTTTACTTAATTACCATTTAATCTGAACAGAATAGTAATCTAAGTATAGAACTGTAATAGTTACCTCACTAGTAGTCTCCTAGCTTGATACTCTAAGCAGTTACTGCAAGAGACAAGTTCCCGGAAGGCACCTGACCCGGGGAACCAAGCTTCAAGATCCAATTTTTTAGATGCCGCATGATTCAGTGCACCGGACACAATGTTCACGACTCGGTACGGGATATCCAACAACTTGTAGAACTCCTCAGCATTGGTTATCATCTCCTCCATCATGATCCATGAGGCGTTATCGTGCGGTGATGTAAGGACGAACTGTTCCACCTATATCGTCAGAAAAGATATGTAGTTCCTTTGAGGCCCGATTTTCCTATAGGCTAATTAGGCTTAAGCCTAGTGCCTCAAGATTAAGAGAAGCCTACCATCTAAGCTGTTAGCAAAATTAAAATTACACTATTCTAAAATCAGTGAAAAATTGACCAAAAATAAGTAGAAGTTCTATGTATATAACAAATAAATAAACATGAAAAAAAAAATGCTAATTATAACATACCTTTTCGAACTGATGTACTCTGAAGATACCTCGTGTGTCGCGTCCATGAGATCCGACTTCTTGTCGGAAGCAAGTGGACAGACCAGCGTATCTGCACAACAATTGTTTTATAATTAGGTAAGCTCTTTAGTTAGCTTAAGAGAGCCCAGTAGTAGTGTGTACGATTTCGCGTCAAAGGATGTGAGTTCGAATCCAACCACCTACAATAAAATCATAGCAGGGTGGTAGGGTGGCTTTTTGGCCGTCTGACTAGCAATCATCCTCAAGCTGAAAATATGTCGCCAAATACCAATAGGTGTGTTCCAGCAGTTGCACTTGAGAGTCAGTTTCTTCGACAGTTTTAACGTGTCTACCAACTTCGGCCATATCGTCACTTAAGATCAGGTGAGATTATGGCCATAACGCTAAAACCTTAAGTATAAAATAAAAAAAAATGGTATTGAATTGAGACTTAGTGATACGAACAGTTAAAGAACAAAACAAAAAAACATCAGAAGCGATGATAGCTCAGTGGTAGTGTGCACGACTTCGCGTCAAGGGACGTGGGTTCGAACCCAAGCACCTACAATGAGCTTGAGCTTTCGGTGAAGGAAAACATCGTGAGGAAACCATAGCATGGTGGTAGGGCTTTTTCTGATACCCACCTGGCTAGCTACCACCCTCTAGTTGTGAACCTGCCGCCAAATACCAATAGGTATGTTCCGGCAGCAGCACTTGAGAAACAGTTCCTCCACAGGTTTAGCGTGTCTACCAACTTGGGCCATATCGTCACTTAAGATCAGGTGAGATTATGGCCACAACGCTAAAACCTTAAGTATAAAAAAAAAAAAAAAAAAAAAATATTAAGCAACACATTATTTGCTTGCAACTTTTTGAAAACACTTTTAGAAAGGCTTCTTTCATAAACTACAATAAAAATAAATGAACAGTACCTGAAGGCTAGATTAACATTAATATATAGAAATAGACTATTCAAATATTTTTATGCATATAGTAGCGTCACATGTTACACTTCTGACCATGAAATATCCAGTATAAATTAACTCTACTCTAAACAATTTATTGTCGATTACTCTCTGGTTTCATATATATTATGGAAAATAAAATATTGTATACCTTATAGGTAATGACGCTTCAGGAAGCCATTCATCTCTATGGTATGCGGCAATAGGTTGTTCTGAGGTGGCGATTAAATATTTCTCTTCTACAACTGTATCACCTTTATTTTCGGAACCTTTCCCTACTACTTTGTACAATTCTTCATCAAACTGAGCTAACTGTGCAACTTCTTGCATAACCTGTGTTAAATAAACATTATTGGAATTAATTGTTCTAACATGCACAATATATTTACCAGATATTCTCGATATTATTGCTTCTAAAATGAATGTAGTATCTATATACCTACAAATAGATGCTGGTATTGAGAATACAATATTCATAAATTGTAACTATGCATTTACTATGATAGTTCAAACTAGATGTTATTTGTAAAAGGATGGTGTTTTTTTATCCCTAAATTCAATAGATGGCATTGTCATCAAACTACCCACTATAGGAAAGGGTAGAATAATGTTTACAGAACCAACCATGAATATGGTATATATGATTCAGTATTTTTTATCTGAAATAAATTTGTTCATACAAACTACAATACAGTAAATTTGGATGAAATATTTAAATTCTCTAAAAACAAAAAGAAATACCATAGTTCAATCAGTAATAGTATTAAAAATATAATTCAGAATTATTAATTTATTATTAATTATAAATATAATTAGTGAATAAAAAAATCTTTACCTCTTTACGCATGAAAAATGGAGTATAAAGGGGTGTGTATCCCTTTTTCAGTAATATCCGTAGTGACAATTGCACTAGAGCCTGCTCTAAAAATACCGCTGGACCTTTTAGATAATAGCCACGGCCACCTGCAACTGCAGCTCCACGCTCTCCATCCATACCTAAACAAGAATTATAATAACCATAAGGTAAATCTTAGTATTAGATTACTAAATTAAAAGGAAAAAAATTACTAAGAAGGTCTTAAACTACTATACACCATACATAATAAAGTACGGGCATGACTTCTATTAATGTGCATTTAAATCTTAGTAATAAGTCTAGTCTTTTGGCCAAAACTGAAACTTATGCAGAAACTAGATTTTTTGGCAGAAACTAACTGAAACTGGATATTCGGTTAGACGTTAGTTATCATAACATCAGTACAATGATAGATAAAATCCATTTAATAAATTGAAAAGAGATTGAATCAACCAAGGTCAAACTGATGTTTTCAATTAAATTCAGCATTAAAGTTGATTACACTATATAATAGGATATACGGAACTTTTTATCTATTTTAAATAAAGCATAAATTATGACCAGAACAACAAACTGTTTACAGCTAGTCACTATTGTAAAAATAATGTGTTATTAATTTTGTCTTAACATAGACTGCAGCTAATTTTTTTATACTTAAAACCCTATTACAAAATATGTGGCAAATAATCTATATTCTATAAACAATATTTAAGATTTTTCTGTTACACAAAAGATAACACAAAGTTATAAATGGAATAATTAAAACATATAAAAAAAATGTGAATTTTTAACTATATCTGTGTAGACTAAAAATATAAGAACACATTGTCATACATAATAAATAAATAACTAAGTGCTTCTAAAATATAAAATAAAGATGATCAGCATTGAATTTACTAAATGACTTTTGCATTATGCAAAACATGATATATTATTCATATTGAAACACTATTGACACAAGTGATCTTAATATAAAAACAATAATAGACTTACTTAAATATATAAGACATTTAGAGTTTATTTATTACACTCAGAATTACTCTTACAATATTTTAATAAGTCATACCTTTTTTACTTTGGCATATATGTTTTTTATTTTAATTGCCCATAAAATAATAACATAAAATAACATCAAAACATACCATCTATCATACATATAAGATCCACATGTGAATATTTTTTTCTGAAACTGCAATCTCCGTAGGTTCTTTCTATAGCATTGTGGTCTTCATCATCATCAACTGGTACAGACTCATGGAGATGATTTCCAACTTCCCTGAGAGCCGCTGAACGAGCTTTCTCAGCTGTTATCAAGGCTTGTTCATTTTTTGTTATAGCTTCATCAATCAGCAATCTCACCTTTAAAATATATTTATAATAATAATTAAATAATTAGTAAATTATACAATTTTACAACTGCTTAAGAAATGAGAGAGACTTGTAAAAAAGGCACTTCGATTTTTATTATATTTCATTCAGGGTTAAATATAATTTAGAATATAGTCATATCCTTTTCAAATGTGATGATGCAATAAAATCAAAAGAATTATGGATTCAGACTTTTAATATATTTTTAGGATTATCTTATGTTAATAAAATATTAGTGAACATTTGATACTTTTATATATGTGTTTTAAATGACCTCTTTTATAGGAGCATAAAAAGAGCATACAAAGCATATGGAATTTATCTTTTTTATGTTTACATCTCCAAAATTTACTATACTAAAATTGAACTGTATTTCCAAAATATGCATCGAATGATTACCTTTTTTATTTGATTTACAGTCAATGGTTTCAGATCATCTCCAGTTAAGTTAATCAGGTTATCGGCAATTTCGGATGGAACTAACTGGTCTTCGGGACCCGCAGGTTCTTTGCTTTTCATCTTTAAACCGATCTCTTTGCTACATACATTCTTGAGCTTATTTAAGTTGTCAGCATCGTGGCGAAGTCGCCTCCAAAGCGTATCCTGCTCGACTACGGTGTCGACGAGAGCCACATCCTTGTACCGCTTTCGCTGGTTTTCGCGAATTTTGTCTGGTACACCGTCTTTATCTGCACGGAACAGGTCTAAGTCAAGAACCATGGTGTTATACAGAAGTGAAATGCAGTCTCGTTCAAATAGTTTTTATTATGGGAAACTAATCGTGCACGTAGCGGTGTTCAAAGAGAATGTAAGCAGTAGAATTAGAAAAAATTGAAATCGTTCTGAAATAGAATATGGGTAATGAGTTAACAATATTTTATATGAAATATAGTAATATTTTTGCATTAAAATAAGTCTTAATGTAGTAGGGTTTAAGAATCATGTTATATTTATAATAACTGAAATGTATAATTATAGTATCGTTAATAAAGTCTACATCAAATATATAGTATTTTATAAATTAAGGTAGTCGAATTAGATATCCGAACACACTTCGGTTGTGATGACGTTTAGTTGATGTTCACTGACGTTTACACTCATAGAGACTAGTATTAAGTAGTCTATGCTAGAGACCAGAGCTTTTTTTTGCTACAGTTATCCTTTGAATTTAGAAAGGAAACGACAAATGTATCTGGACCATGCAGCCAATTTAGATATTATTTTAAATACATACCATACTGTGTTCGACAAGATTGTGACTCGCGTGTTGAAGCTCTCTTAGGAGTTTTTGTGGCAACTAATTTATTATGTTTCAAATGATTATTCACAATTAACTTCACCTATGCTCTTCAACTACACTAAATTACTTAAAATATCACCATAATTTATACAATATAGGGCTAAACAGCTAACTATATGAATAAAAAAAAATCAAACAAATTGTGGATAAGTCCTAATTTTTTTCGCACTATTTACATGGCAACAATAAGTTGAAGTGTCAAATCAGAGTAATTGTGGGTATTTTTATGAGTTCCAGTTGTTTAGAATTTTTAGATTTTTTGAGTAATATGAGGTGTATATACAAACGAGGTTAAAGTTATTGAAGCTTTATTAAAGTTTCGTATTTTGTAAGTATATATTTTAGTCTTTCTCTGCTTGACATTAGTGAAAAACGATATTTTCTACTGCTTGTTTACACGTCTGCGTTAGTGTGATTGCAATTCTATTTACAAAGGGGTGGATTGTTATGAAGATTCACTATAAAGAATTTTTGAATTGTATATGGTTTCGATGTGAATAACAAATGAGATAGCTATATAACAATTTGACAATAAGTTATGATCGTTTTGGCAATGGTAAGTTGTTTTAACCCACTTGTTCATAAATCGTGAAAATACCTGCCTTTGTGCCGGTAACTGCGTATATTTCATCAAGAAAATCATTTGGTATACATTTATATGCATAAATAATTGAACATCAATTTATCTTTAAAAATTCTTAAGTATACTTTTTACTTTTATATATACTCGATCTTTTGTTTTATATTAAGTTTTTATACTGTTTGTATATTGTATATCGAAAACGCTTGAATGTATGTTTTAAAAGAGCAATTAGTTTAATTTAATGATGTTTATTTATTTAAATGATATTTTACATTTGTAATGTATTTTACAGGCAATGGTAAAATGATTCCACTTAAAGACAACCAGGATGTGGCATCATTCCTTGTCACCAAACATTCGTGGAAGGGAAAGTATAAAAGAGTTTTCTCAATTGGCACACATGGGGTCACTACGTACAACCCTGACCGACTGGAGGTGACAAACAAATGGCTTTATGCAGACATTATCACCATAGCATCGGCAAAACACTCAAATTCTAATACTAATCATGATTTCACCCTGGTAATGAAGAAAGATAAAAAAGCTGATACTATGAAGTTTTCATCAGAACATAAATGTTTGATTCTTACAGAGGCTTTTAAATACAGAAACCTGTTTGCTGAGAAGCCTAAAGAAATATTTGTAAGTGTCATATATAATAATGATTCATTTGCTGTATGTCATCATCTACAATACTAGTATATCAAAAACATAATCTATTTCTAAGATAAAATGGCTTTTGTGTTTGAAATCTATATACTATCAATCTTTTCTAATAAGCTAAGCTAAGCTTTATTTTTAATATGTTATTTTGTAATGATTTCTTAGGTTTACACGAATATTATTCATTGAAATAAAACTAAATTAAATGGATTTTATCATAGTTATTTATTAAATTTTGATCCTGAAAATCGAACGACGAAAATCGGGGCGGACGAAGGCTGAAAAGCTTTCGAAACGTCGGGATCAAAATTTAATAAATAACCGCGATAAAATCCGTTTCAATTAGTTTTATTTCAATGTTATTTTGTAATTATTTTCTATGATGTGGTTTTTATTTTAAATTAAAAACTAATGTTATCCTTCATTTTCTGTTTGTATATTTGGAATAAACTCAAAAATTTTCTGAATCTATTTACATAGAGTGTTAAAGTTTTTTGTAAATTGGTTGAAATATGATAATAATTGTTAAAATGTCTTGAAAAAGGAAAGCCATCTTGATGCCTAGTATATTGTGCGGGTGACAGCTAGTATATTGTATGATATTGGACATAGTTAAGTTATTATACACTGTTGAAGTATATTTTCACAAAACAGGAAAAGTCTGGAGATTAAAAAATTGTTGATGGTAAACTGGTCACAGGGAATATTATCTATAAACATGCATATACATTTCATAAGTAAAACATAAGACCTTAGAAGTATTGTGAATAATTTGTTTTTATTTATATAGCTGATGCTAAGAGATTTGCATAAATGTAAAAGAATTTTTTTTCTCACAAAACATATCCTTTAACTAATTCATTCTGTTTACAGAGATATCAAGCTTACAAACATCACTGGAGTGGCACACGCTTACCAATTGTCCTAGAAGTTGGACCATGTGCATTAGAACAATTAGATCCGTCAACTCATACACTATTAGCTAGTTATCCATACTGTGATGTTCAAGGAATCCTTCCAGTTCGAGATGTGGCTGGTGGGTTTGTGGTGGCCGTTGGTGGATACAGTCGACTACATTTGTTCTCTAATGCAATGGATCATCAAATTATAATTAGTAAAATGTTGGAGATGGCCAATTTATCTCTAAATATTATTATTAAAGTTCTATCTGCAACAATAACCTTGGATGATTATCATGATCAGAGATTTGGAAAATATAGGTAAGTCCCAATAATGACCACAAAAAGGTATTTTAAGGTAAGTATATATATTTATATATATTTTGGTCCAAGACATAGTTCTATAGTACAGATATTTAGTTGGTCAAAAGTGAAGCAAGTTTTCTTTACATTCACATGATGTTCAGATCTGATAATAAGAAATATATTCTGCAATATTGAAAATTTCACTAAATTATTTTCAATAAAAATATTTGAAATTTTAATTTTAACTTTTACAATAATATAAAAAGTTATATTATCGCAAAATCAACAATTTAGGATTTAAATAAATGGTAAGAGTAGGAAGGTCATCCTGCATCCATTTTAAAATTTGTTGTAGCAAATATCTAGAATCAATTATGCTATTCTGACGTATTAAAAACTTAATAAAGAACAATAGATTTTATTTATACAAATGTGTTGGTATTGAAATAGTATATCCATCTATTATTTGTTCGAATTATTATTAAAACAGAATTAGAATAGAATAGAATTAGAAGTTACATATTCTTTACTTATTACTTACTTCTTTACTATATCTTACTTATATATATGTTTATACTCTTATTTAATTCTATGGTGTATACTGGTGTATAATACTCATACATATATACCAGTACTATTAGTCACTAATTGGATGAATTGTTCTGCATGTTTTGGGTTATAATAATTTAGTCCTCTGATTGACTCATATGGCCTCGAGTCCTTATCTGTTATATGTTAAACAGACAACAAATTCAATATGATTGCAGACATACTTCAGTATCAGGTTTTCATTTAAAATGAAAGAATTGCATAAACTATTATTGATTTTAAATGATTAGAAATTTGTTATGATTCAGGTTTTCTTCCATGGGGTTACAATGAGAATATTTATAAGAATCACTTGCTATTCCAATTTTATAAATATAATAAAATATAGTAGAATGTTTAAACGAAAGTTTACACATCATTGTGATTGAATCAAAATTTAAAATGAACTGATTCAATCATTCAACTTCTTACTTTTAAAATGTAGAAACTAAAGTTATACAAGCAGAAGCTTTAAATCCATGTCAAAAGATTCTTCATTTAGTTAAAGCTTAAAGTACAGTATAGACACTCACTGTGCTAATTTTTTTTTCCTTGAAAATGACAGTACACACTGTATAAAGTAATCGGACAATTTTCATACTGACGATTTTCTTTTATTATATGCTATTAAACTTTATGTAATTTATTCTCGATTAATCATAAAGTAAATGCATTTTTTTGTCACAGAATGTATAAGTATAGAAAAATTAAGTTGATCTTGAGTTTAGTTACTCTATTTGACTCTAGCACAAGGAATAACACTATTCTATGAAAATTTACATGTCGGGATTTTATAGAAATACATTAAAAATGCATTTGATTTCAATAAGATAAAATATGTTAAGGTGTAGCGTTATGGCCAGAATCTCACCTTATGTTAAGTGACGATGAGGCCCAAAATGGAGGACACGCTAAGCCTAGTGGAAAGACTAGCTCTCAAGTGCAACTGCCGGAACATACGTATTAGGCGGCAGATTTTTAATTTTCGGTGGTAGCTAAATATAGTTTCATCATGATGTATTCCTTCACCGAAAGCACAAGCTCATTATAGGTGGATTTAAATTCATGTCCTTGGACGCAGCATTTTTATCCATTCCCAACTGAGCTATCATCACTTTAAACGATTGAATTCTTCGTAAAATCTCGTTTGTGTCTATTTCTTTTCACACTATTGTCACTTATTGTATAAAGCTGGCTTTCTGTATACAACTATTTTGTAGAATCTTGGTTTTTTGTGATGTACGTACTTTAATATTGTTTCTTACTATCATATTTGATCCTTATGTATACGTTATACCGATAAAAATAAATGCTAAAGAGTTTTTGTTGTATGTTTAAACGCGTTAATCATTCGAACTACCAGGAATAAATCTTTTTGTATATGGTAGCTAGAATCATGAAGTATAGTATAGGGTACTCATTATTCAGAAATGTCTATGTTCCCGAAGATTAAAAAAGGTCTTGCAATTCTAAAACGAAGTCGCCGTCACAGCTGGTTAATAGATGAGTAAATGACTAGTTATCATTAAGGCTATAACAAGGATCTACTTTTGAAAGTTCAACTGATTGCAGCGGTGACCAGCATCAGACTTCGCTCAGCGAGTTTATAGTCCAGAAAGTGAACCCAGCGCGACACATGGAACCGACGCGGCGCACCCTTTGTCTCTCCGACACTTGCATTCTAGAGAGAGATCCACAAACTTATTCGGTAAGTTTTTTAGTCTCAGAATAGTATTGATTTCGAAGTAATTCCATTTTGGTATTGTCGTTAAAAATCACTTGGTATTTATCAATTGTACAGTGTAGTCTTTGATTTTTTTTATTACTAAAAATAACCCGCTTATTTTGATCATAATATATTTTATTTCGCCGTAGCATTCAATGGTTAATATCGCAGAATAAAACAAAGCAAAACATGCTAGACAGTTAGAAAATAAACAAATTATAAATCTATTTTCTGTATTGTTGAGATCTGACTCAGTATTTGATCTTATATCGTTTAATTTTCCATGTAAAATTTTAAAGCTTTTTGTTAAAAAATATGATTTAATCATTTAGTGAAAGTCTGCGGACTATCACTAAATGATTTAATATCAAGTTGTTATTTTGTTTCTGGCTGGTTTTGTAATTATTAGATCGAATGTAATGTATTTAAGTATTTGTCTATTCCAAAAGAGATTACGCAGTTATTCTTATTCGTATTGTTGTCTTTTTTTTTTGGTGTACTCAAAAATATTTTTTCATGTCAAAAATCCATCTAATCTAAGTTTTCTTATCTTTATTTCTAAAATAGTATATCTCCAAAAATTTTATTGGCTTCATGCGTGCTGAGCATTTTTTTTTGTGGGTATTTAATAAAACAGAACCTTCATGCTTGGTTATGTCACGCTCTTTCGGGTAAAGTTGGGTCGAGTCGATTAAGAGACCAAGAGTGATACAAGAGTCATAAAGTTTTCATTTCTGTCGTGTTGTCTTAATCACATTTTTTTTTCTGTATTATTGTAAACTAAATAAAATGCAAGTTGTTAAAATTTCTTATGTTTGATGAAATCACCATTTTTTCGGGGAAATTATGTTAGAGTATTACAAAGAGTATATTTATATAAATTTATAATGTTTGTAATAATTTCATCCTATATACTGCTGGTTAATCATTACGGTGACTCAGGTTTTATACGTGGTGCAAATTGTGATGTCATATCACACTGGCACATTCACTTTTTATGATTCCTATATTACGGAGAAAATTAGATAATTTGATTTAATCATGTTATTAAACTTTGAATTATTTCCTAGGTCGTATGTTTGAGGCCTTTAAGTGATGTCTTCGCTTTAGTGAGAGATCCAGAACATCCGCAAAAGTTCTCTATCGAATATATGAATGGGCAGACACGCACATACTTGGCTGGAGAAAGGTTACGCTCTTTTCATTTGTTTATTTTTGTAATGTTTCACGATTATGTAATATGGTTTTTCCTTATAAAAACCTCTATGACGTTTTTGTAACTTCATTATACTAGAGTTTCCATATTTTATAATACTGTATTTCTAGAAAAAAAAAAAATTAGTAACTTATAACAATAATTTTATCTGAAAAATATATCCAAAACTGTAGTCGTATTATTTGTTTAAATTTTGTTATATGAAGTTTTTTATTTAAACCCACATCTTTCACTGCACTACCCCTAAGATGAACGAAACCACAACTATAATGTTAAACGTGTTCGAATCTTATAATAAGTCTAAGAATTTTAGTGAAGGAGAATAACGTGATGAAACCATAACATGCTGTTAAGGCAATCTTTGTTCGTTTGTTTAGCTACAATTCTACAGTTGAAAGCTGTTGCCAAGTATCTTGTGTATGTGTGTAGTATATGTGTGTTCTTGTAAATATTTTTAAGAACCAATCTTAACTAAATGTAGTAAAAAAAAAGAAAATTTATAGTTGTACATTATCAGAAAATGAAAAATAATTATACATGAAATGCTATTAGCTATACAACAACAGACCTATACTCAGCTACTTACTACAGTACTACTTTACGGTATATATCACCGCGCTGGTTTTCAGTATGAGTACTATGTTAACAATACCGTGGAAAAGTTATAGCCAAATACTAGAACGTGTGGAAGATAGATTTATGGTAACCCATAAGACGCTATTATGGTCTGGAATGGGATGTAAATAAATAAAGCGAGTTGGTAACAGGGACGCGTTATTAGCGTCGTTACTGGACGGCGTGCGGTCGAGCGGGCAGCGCGACGTGCACGTGCGCTCGACGGGCACGCCGCGCGGGTACCGCCTCGGCCCGCTGCACCACTCCGTAGACGAGGAGACCGAGTCCAACCATCTCAGGTATATACCTTATTATATTCAAATCTCATTTATTGCTAAAATAATAAGGATTCATTTAATAATTACGGATGATTTTGTCTATTTTGACAACCCTTACAAATTAACGCGTACGTAAGATTTCTCGATCCCTCCTCCTCCCTCTTCCTACGTAAAACTCAATCTGTTTTTTTTTTTACCAATAAAATGTTGTTAGAAAAGGCTCAGTTACACTAAAACTCACAGTTTGTCGTACATCAAAGATTGTCATTCTATAGTAGATAATTTAGGATATACTCTTTCATTGCCATCAGATATAGATTAACTTTATATTGTTATTTTGTAACTATCTAGTCTTT
The DNA here is from genome assembly GCA_039707435.1 of Actias luna. NCBI lineage: Eukaryota > Metazoa > Arthropoda > Insecta > Lepidoptera > Saturniidae > Actias > Actias luna. The sequence goes on along the minus strand of JAZHAC010000006.1, from coordinate 3,954,603 downwards.
AAATTATTGTTAGTATTATTATTAAAAGTAACTTTTTAAATAATCTTAAAGAGTGCAAACTTAAATCAGTTAAACAATCTATAAACAGTGACACTTTTAAAAGAATAGTCGGCTAGTTTTAAATAATTCTTAAAGAAAATAAAATTTACAGAAAAAGCTAAATCAATCCAGATAACCAATCGGCGTCAAATTAGAAAAATATTACGCAAGATTTGATTTTACTTAAGGTATTAATCAAACGTTTTTCTATGCCAGATTATTTCAGAACCCAGTTGGCATGTGTCGTGCGGAAGTAATTGAGAGATTTAACGCTAACGTCGGATACAGCGGACTTATTTACTCTGTCAGTCAAGATGTAAGAACTTTTTCATTATAAAATTATCTTTAACCTTTTAGCTTGCAACTTATATTCATATTATATTTAAGCTTAATTCTACATGTATCTTTAATTGAAAGACATATTTTCCATGGACACCATATTATATTATTATTCTCTTTAATACTTACTTGTATATTGGTATTACTATTGTTATTATAATGAAGGTTTTTTGTGGTCAAATATTATTATAATAAATTTGATTAAACTATGTAATATGAATAGATTTTAGAAAATTCATGTAAGTTGCTTTATGCTTATTTGCTTTGACCTATTTTTTTGTTTTGTTATAAATTGATTCTTGAATCTGTGGGCGTATTAATGTTATTATTATTGTGCCTTGTAGGCCCGTCCCCTGTTGTGGCTGTTTCTAACGTGGGATCTTGTAAGTTCCCTATTAAATATATTACTTTATTACACCCCTCCTCTGAACGTTGCTTTACTTTCAATTCATTAAACTCAAAGGTAAAAGTGATTAAATAAATAAAAAGTCTTGTATATATCACTATTGATGTTTTTAAAAGGTGAAGGGTTGATAGACAAAAGAATAATGTTTTCATTGTAACCATAAAATCATGTTAATCAAACTCCCCCCCATATTAAGATTGTTTAACAGGTGATGCCTCTAAAATGCTTTGGCAGATATCGGATGCAGATCATTTTGTTCATGTTTTTATGTTATTTATTGATGTTTTAAATTGGTAGTCTGTTCACAATAGTTTTTATATTTTCATGCTGAATTTTGTCGGATTTAAAATCGTTTACACATTAAATTGTGAATAGTGATATGGTCTAGCATATTTTAATATCAGTTTTATTTACAAAGCTAAGGGTTACACCATGGAAAATTTGTCACATGTATATTCATTCACGGCTTTATTTATTTTAAAACTTGTAAATACCATTGTGTTTGTTTATGGAATACGGCTAACGTGAATAACATTTGTAATATTAAAAAAAATGAATCATCGCTAGATTCCCATAGGAATAAAATGTATTACAAACATTTTATTATTATAGTCTTTAATTGTTGGATGTCTACATACAATGTGAACAGTAGAAGTTTCTATCAAACTTGGTAACAGGTTGATGTCAGTAATAGGGGTGTGCAAATATTCGCATATTTGTATAATATTTGTTTTAGAAGTAGAGTCGAATTATTGAAGTACTTTAAAATAATCTCATTTATTTTAAATTCCATATTCCTTAAAGATTTATTCGAAGAGTCCAAATGATTAATCGAATACTGTTATTATTCGATTTAAGTCCGACACTATACTCATATCCCTAAGTAATGATGTTTAGCTTGAATAGAATGGTATTCTTTCGATTCGATTTCAAGACGACTGGCAGATTCCTAGTAAATATGGCTTATGATGTGATTTTATAGCGGTTGTTCGCTGAGAACAAGGAGAAGTTAATTAGCGGGGCGCTGACAGCCCTTGTAACGAGTGCAGCGTCTGGCGGGAGCGTGCCGCCGCGTGACCTCGAGGCGCAGTTTCATGCGTTGCGCCGCCTCTGCGCCAGCAAAGTTGGCTTTGCAGCGTTCACTGCGCTACCGGGGTTAGTTTTTTAAAAGCCCTGCTGCATAATACACCAAATTTTATAGTATGATGAAAATAAGGTTGTTTGTTTTTTTGAATGCGCTAAACTTAAGAATTAACAGTCTGATTTAAAAAAATATTTTTGATGTTTGACAGGAGAAGTCACTGTGGAAAATTTATGTTATAGATTTTATTTTATTTTGAAATTATCATCTGATTTTTTAATGACGATAGGGTCCAAGTTTGGTGAACACGCTAAACCTGTGGAGGGACACACCTATAGGTATTCGGTGGTAAATTTTCAACATAAAGGTGGTAGGTAGGTAACTACGAAATTGCGAAAGCTGTCCCTGATCCCTGGTAACACGGAAGTATGAAGTGTCGCCTTGGTGCCTGCCAGTGCCTAGTGTTGGGTGACTAGCACCCGATGAGTGATGAAACTATAGCATGGTGGTAGGGTATTTTTTTATGCCTAACGAACTAGCTGGTATCCTCAAGTTGTTTTTTTTTTATTGTTAAGGTTTAACGTTGAGGCCATAATCTCACCTGGTCTTAAGTGATAATACGGCCCAAGTTGGTGTACACGCTAAACCTGTGGAGGAACTTCCTCTCAAGTGAAATTGCCGGAACATCGGTATTGGTATTTACCAGTAGATTTTCAACTTGAGGGTGGTAGCTAGCCAGACGGGCATTAAAAAAAGCACTAACATCATACTATGGTTTCCTCACGATGTTTTCTTTCACCGAAAGCTCAAGCTCATTGTTGGTGGATTCAAACTTACCTTCCTTAACGCGGCGTCCGTAAACACTATCCCTGAGCCATCATCGCTCCTGATTCATTCTAATTACTTTTGGGGCTTTCCTTAAAGCTACCCCAGCGCCACCCTCATTGGATGCGTTTTTACTAATATTATAAACGCGTAAGTTTGTAAGTATGAATGTATGGATATTTGTTGTTCTTTCACGCAAAAACTATCGAATGGGATTTAACAAAACTGTACAATAATATAGCTTATACATCAGAGTAACACATAGACTATAATTTTTAAAGATATTGTGTGCATTGTCCAAAATATAACGATAAGTGCCAAATAAGTAGGAAAACATTTTTCCATCTGCGAGCAATTCTGACGTGCGCTGCAAAAACCGTTAGAGTTACACGCATATAATGTATATAAAAATGTTTATCTTAAATAGTCCTACAAAAAAGCGCATACAAAATATATCTACTTTTTATGTGTAGACTATTATCGTCAAAATAGTGAGCGGCGTATAAATGACTACGAGCACAAACGTTCTTATACCAGTCTCCTTTGATTAAATTTATGTAAAATAGCTGGTAGCGGAATCAGAATTGTTTGTACTAATGAATAGGAACGCTAGTAAAGCTGCGGGTAACAGCTAGTTATGTATGTATGCATGTGATGGGAGTGGTAGTGATACGTGTAAGTGGCATGTGTAAGGTTCCGCGAGTGGATCGGCACGGCGGTGGTGAGCGCGCTGCGACGCGGGTCGGCTGCGTGCTCGCACGCGGCGCTGGACGCGGTGTGCGCGCTCATGCAGCCCATGCACCAGGACCCGGACCTGCGCCAGGAGCAGCTCAACAAGGCCAGCATGCTCTCCTCGCAGCCCTTCCTCGAGGGCTTGCTCTCCATGTGGGCGGAACATGTGGTTAGAACTTTATCTACTTGCGTACTCTTTGCTTTTCTAATAGGTATTGTTAGTTATGCAAACTCCTGGTCCTCACCTTTTATCTGCTTTTATTTATCACCTACGAAAAAATGCTTAAATATATATACATTTGCGTGCAGCTTAGATTAATCGTAAGAATTTTGGATATCTTGGCTTAAGTATACATTTAATTATGGTTGTTAACACCATTTTTTTATTATATATTATGCACTACATAATACACACAATATTATATATTATATTGTACGTGAAATTTAGGTGTATGGTAGATAATTTGTAGGTGCAAAAACGAAAACTACGTACACTATATAGTATGTGTATATTTGCATGGAATATTACTTGTACGTTTCCAGCGGGTCGGTAAGCGACTAACTAATTACACTGAACAGGTGATTGGTATCAAGAAATATTAATATAATTCTTTACAAACAAATACAGAACTATTATTACTATTTATAAAAACATCATCTCGATATAGATGATATAACCATGGTCATCCAGCAGTTGGCGAAGGTCCGTCAACATCACTTATACATCTATACCAAAGGCACGGCCGTTCAAATTCTCGATAATATGGGTTTTGTATCAACAATAACAACTAAATTATTTAATCTATTATATAGTAAGACTGACAAATGAACGCAAGTTGATAGTTAAATAGGGTTCACATTCAGAATCACGCCTTTTTAAATTGAGGGAGTTTTTCTATTCACAAGGTGGTATATTATATTATAATCGAAACAGTAATAATATGTTTACTAACATATTTTACTCATGTTAACATAGTTACTCGTGATAAGTTTTTATGAGAAGATAATGTGTTGTTGGTTACGATGCATCCCCATACGCCTTTTAGTTTAACTTAAAACTGATTTTACTGAGCAATTTTGCTTTATAATTAGCTCTTTTGTTATCCACGACCTTGCATAGCCGTGTATAAACTCAATGTTCTGTAGTCAAGAATTAGAAACGAAATATAGTGTATGGATTCGTAAGGTAAGCGATGATTAAGTTAAGTGAACTTTAGTAGCGTTATATCGTTATTTTGTAGGTTGCCAGACGAGAAAAAAATTACCTAAGATAGGGTACTTTGTAATTCTCCGCTGAAACATAATGGCTGATGAATTACTTATTAATCTATAGGAGGGTACATTGTAATAATAATAAAATGTTATGGTGTTTATTTGTGCAGAGTGCAGGTAGCGGTGCGCTCGTTGTCGCGGCCATGTTGGATTTCCTAACGTTCGCGCTGTGCGTGCCGTACAGCGAGACAACGGATGGGAAGCAGTTCGACCAGTTGCTGGAGCTGGTTGCCGGCAGAGGGCGTATACTGTTTAAGTTATTTGAGGTATGAATACGAAATTATCATTAATCGTATCAAATTTCATTTTGTTTGTTAGTTTATAAGGTAATGAATTGGTTATTAAGTATATATAAGTTTTGAGTGAATTAACGTATTTCAGCTGTATAAAAAATATCTTTAGTTATTTAGCTATTTTAAAGTTAAAATACATATGATATATTTTGTTGTTAGTACAGACAGTAATATGGCCTGAATGAGATGATGTCATAAAAGTGATGTATGAAGGAAAAAAGACAAGGTTTGTGCATAAAGGTCTTATGAGATAGCTTAGTTAATTTGTAATGTTATATTTAGCTGCGTCTATATAATTAATTATCTATTTATTCATATAAAATGTTTATTACTCCACAAACCCATTGGTATTATCTACTAAGGAAATTTAACATAATAATATGAAGTCGTGAAGGTTTATTATTAGTAGAATAGTGGACAGTGTATAATTTATGTGATAGTGTATAATTTAGGACATTTTATGAAGTATTACGTAAGGTAATTTAGGGGGGGGGAGGGTACTTGTAAAACTTTACGATGCGTAACAAGGGCGGAAGAAGAGTTTGAACAACGCGTTGCGTAACAATGTTTTTTTATTTAAATAAAAAACTACCCTATTAAAATTTTCTAGTTCGCATCTTTATGTTTTACGCATAATTTATTGACTATTTCTAATCGCATTTTACAGAGATTTAGTTAAATAAGTTATTAACCTTAAAAGCTTATTCTCAAAAAAGCTAAAACATAATAATTATTTTTAGGTAAAAATGCTCGCTTGGGTATTACGTAACGTATGAGGAGGAAACGGCGGTGTACAGAACTTTAAAAAATTGCGTTACGTTATACTTGAATGGCCTCAAAGATGGGTTAATACAGTGAGTGGTGATGTTGTTGTTGAAGCACCCGTCGATGGCGATAGTGAAGGGCGCGGGGCTGGTGATGCGCGCGCTGATCGAGGAGGGCGGCGGCAGCGTGGGCGCGCGCATGCAGGCGCTGGCGCTGGCGGAGGCGGCGCTGCCGCGGCACCTGCTGACCGCGCTGCACGCGCCGGCGCGGCTGCAGCACCGGCACCTCGCGCGCCACCTCGTCGCGCTCTGGCTCGTCGACCACGCGCCCGCGCACGACCTGCTCAAACGGATCATGGTATACTTATTTTTTCACTACGTAACCTCACTTCTGTGGACTTGAACAAATATAAATCAAATTATCCATTATTACCCCTTTATTTACATGGGGAAATACGTATATGCATTCCCTCCCAAAGCCAGGAGGATAGGAAAAGATATGTAGAGTCGTTCGGCGCTAGCCACCGGGAATACCCACTAAAATCCTATACGTTTCCCCAATCATCACGTCCTGCCAGCGATCGCTCCGATCAAAACAAATTAAACAATTTTTTTATATGTAAAAGTAATTATAACGAGTAAAATAATCGACAAATAATTGAAATGAAATAAATACATGTTTTATGTTTATAAAATCCTCAACAATATGTGTTTAAAATAATGATGTTACTTGTTAGCCGTCCGGTCTGCTCGCGTTCCTGGAGAGTACCGAGGCGCCTCCAGCCGAGGCGGCGGAGGCGGGCGCGCAGGAGCGGGACAACCTGCAGCTGGCGCAGGCGGCGGCCGGGCGCGGGCCGCGCGCACCGCACTGGGAGGCGCTCGAGCGGCAGGTCAAGTACGTTGAGAAACATCTCGAGGTGAGCCGATGATACTCATTCACTATTCTACACACCTACCGACCTTTATCTAAATATCCCATTCGTATGTTAGCTATTCCACTTTCATACATTTTCAAGTTAAATAGACAGATAAATTGTATATGTTGAAGTAACATTATTTTATAAGCCTATTTAATTCGAAAATATGGGATAGTGACATAGACATGTGCTTGTGAATTCTTTCTTTTTACATTATTTAGTAATAATTATTGTCTGAATTTCTAACTTTTTTCAAAAATAGCTTTGCCCCTATTTTTAGTAATGTGATGTTAAATAGTCATGTTAAACCTTTTCGAAATCCAACCAAGTTTCTAAGTTTAGAAAAAAAAAACCTCTATATTATATTAATATTCCTTTCATATATCAAGCTATCCTACTTTTATACTCTTTAAAGTTAAATAGACAAAACGTTACCGTTTTTACTTCCATATGATTCACTTATATACATCAGATCGTCATATTTGAAACTCATATCGTCAATCGTAAAAAGAAATTGCTATAACTTTAATTCTGTAATGCTGTTTGAATTTTATTAAAAATATATTATCTGTATATAGATTCGAAAAATTATAGCAGTAAAACATTAGTTTTACACAGATCTGAATTTTATCCATAATTTATTATATTATATTGTATTTCTACTCAATTTTTTACTTGAAAATAATAAATCTCATTTGCTTTGAAGATACTTTTATTACTCATGCAAATGTGGCTTCACATACACTGGTTATAAATACAATTTATGTATTTTTTGTATGCAAATGGTTACAAAATTACAGCTAAATTGTAATCGTTTAGGTAAATTATAAAAGTATAGGTAAATAATAAAATACAGGTAAATTATAAAAGTTTGGATACATCATAAAAGTAAATGAGCTTTTGTACATTTTGTCGTCATATATAAAGTGTGTAATTATGTCCGGGACAGCACTACGCGTCGTTGGCACTACAGCACTGGGCACAGAGATCAGGACGAACCATCGCCGCCAGTGAGAGGAAGGATGCTGTGCGAGACCGACCCCTTGTACTGAGGAGGAGGCGCGAACGACTCAAGTCTACAGCCAACTGGCCGTTCTTCTATTACCAGTACCATAGAGATCACGCTTTGCCCAATCTTATATGGAATCATACCGTAAGTGTACCATTATTAGATACACTTTTCATTGTAAACCCGAACAGAGTGTCGTAAATGGCCACGGACTATCTTCGCTTTCGTGTCCGTAAAGAAGAATTAAAAAAAAAATACATCTTTGTCATGGTGATAAAATTGGCCAGTCAGTGAAGTTGGAATCGAGACTGATTGCCCAGGCTGCCACGGATGTTCTCATATCGTCACTGGAGGAGGCTCTTTTCATGCACCCCAGGAACTATAATGAATAAATCAAGTCATGTACACTATTTGCCTGTTTGATATTTCTATTTAATTTAGTCACCTATTTAATGGTAAACAAGTTGCAATTCATGTTTTATTTTTATTTTTATAGTTAAGGTTTTAGCGTAATGACTTTAATCTCACCTGATCTTAAGTGACGATATGACTCAAGTTGGTAGATTCGCTAACCTGTGGAGTAACTGGATCTCAAGTGCAACTGCCGGAACACACCAATTGTATTGTTTCCTTCACCGAAAGTTCACGTTCGTTGTAAGTGAATTAGAGCTGACGTCTCTTGACGCGGCGTCCGTATTAATTAACACTGAACTGTCATCGCTTGATAATTATAATATAAATAAATAAATAAATTCATAAAATAATGTTCTTTCCAGACCCGGGAGGAGCTCCGCAACGCGTTGGAGAACGAGCTGCGCGCGTTCACGTCGGACCGCGAGGTGGCGGGGGGCGCGCTCACCTCGTGGAACCACGCGGAGCTGGAGGTGCACTACCAGTGCCTGCAGAACGAGGTCAAGATCGGCGACTACTACCTCCGGATACTGCTCGAGCAAAAGGACAGCGACGACAGCCCTATCAGAAAGTCGTTAGTTATATTTTTTTTATTCCTTCTAAACTATAACTTTCGTTAGTGATGATAAAAACATGTGGATATGTCACGATAATTGTGTCCGAGTAGTTTACTCCACTATCCACGTAGTGTTAAAGCGATTTTTGTCCAAGAACTATGTTAGACAGTGGTTACCAACCATGGATTTGCAGATTTCACTGTGGTAGTCGTTATTTTTAGATTTTATGTGTTACTATAAAGGTATATAATATATAAAATTATTTTTATTAAAATACGGGAGCGTCATCAAATATTGCGAGGGTAAAGCATAATAAGAGTTATGAAAAATGTAAAGAAAAATTTAAAAAGTATCAGGGGTACTTAATTAATAGTTTATAGTTTAGTTAAATGTATAACATTGAAATACTAATAGTGCTATTGTAAGGCCTATTTTTTAATTAAAAGGTTTTTCCTTAGTATAGAAATATGGTGTGATATAAACGAAACATTTGAGTACAAGATTTTTTGCTTAATTGTAAGAATATTATTGTAGGAAGAAAATAGAATAGGAATAAAAAGGGTTAAAAATATAATAAAAGGCGTAATAGTCAGTATACAAAATAGATATAAAAAGCGTTCGCATTATAAAGGGGCGTTCAAGTATTACGTATCGCAATTTGGGTGAGGGGGGGGGGATGGTCTCTTTAAACGTTACGATGCGTTACAAGAAAACCAAAAATGTATGTTAGAGCAGGACCTAGGCAGGAAAACGGCGTAATTAAAGATTAAAGTTTGTTACGAGAAATTTGAGCCCATTGTGCTATGTTTTAAATATTAATATAAATAAATAAAATACGTAATATACGTATGTATTGTGAATTAGAAATCGCTTGTTTTATTTATTAATACCGCAAATGCTATTAAAATAATAACGAAGGTATTTTAGTTATTTTCCGATACTTTACACGACATAATTATGACTTTTAGGTAAATATGGTAATTTGGGTGTTACGTAACGTTTAAGAAGGGAAAGGGCGTTACAAAAAATATTACGGTGCGATAAATATGCTAAAAAATCTTCAAAAAATGCGTTACGTAATACTTGAACACCCCTTATAGGAACGGGGCAAAATAATATGATGAAAAGGAACAAAGCAATTATGTACTAATTTGTTTACTTTCCTGTCATCGTTAGCAAATCAGCAATTCATTCATCCGTCTACAGAAATTTCAGTGGTTTTTCATACTTAGTGGAAGTGTGAGACGAAGACAGAATAGTAAAAAAATAAAATAAAAAGTGGTGGGGAATTGAAAACTATACGCCTTGTTTTACATGCCTAGTTTTACTTGCGAATATATCGTATAATACAAATAATTCTAGATACGAGTTTTTCAATGACCTGTACCATCGATTCTTATCGACACCGAAAGTTGAGATGAAATGCATGTGCCTGCAAGCCATGAGCATCGTCTACGGACGCTACTACGAGGACATCGGACCCTTCGCCGACACCAAATACATTGTGCAGATGTTGGATAGGGTAAGTTCTTGTATATATTTTTGAATACATATTTAATTAAAATTGCTTGATATATTTATTTCAGTGTTTGTTTATTTATTTGAGTGAACGGGATGGGCAAGTGAGGCCATAATGCTCCTATAACTTTACAAGCAATATATCAGCAAATATTTACTTACAATATGAATACGTATAGTGGGTAAATTTTATAAAAAATAAAATAAAAACCGTTTACATTAAATTAACTATTGACAAAGTGAATGCAAAGAGTTTGTTCATGTAAAAGTACATGTGCCCAAATTTATTGTAAAATGCAAAATAACAGCGCGTGTTTACAAAATAACAAGATTTGTTTAATAGAGAGTTTATACATTTAATGTTATTTTATTTTGTTATATTTATACTTTGGTTTTATTTGATTTTTACAGACATGTGACAGAATGGAAAGAGACAGACTTGTGCAGTTCCTATCGAAGTTAATATTACATAGAAGAAATGTTAGTGAACTATTAGAATGGAGTGGTATTAGGTAATGTATTTGTATTCTTTAATTTGTTTAAGCTTATCAAAAATAAATTTGCTTTATATTATTAAAAAACTTAGGCTTATATTTTCTTCTTTATATTTTATAGCTACAGTGCTTGATTTTAATCTCATTTGATGCTAAGAGACGATGTTATTTAACTTAAAACCTATAAGAACTTTCGAAGCGATTATAGCTCGATTGGTATACGGACTCCGCGTCAAGACACGTGAGTTTAAAGCCACCTGCTAAATGAGCTTGAGCTTTTCGTCTAGGAAAGCATCGTAATGAAAATGCTCTAATATCCGCCTGGCTAGCTACCATACCCCTCTAGTCCCTCTACTAGACTTTTTTTAGCGTGTCCACCATCTTGGGTCACAATGTCACTTAACATCAGGTGAGATTATGACCATAACTCTAAACCTATAAACTATAAAAACAAAGGTATAACTCTTTTATCATGGGCAAATGCATTTATATCTTTTAGTGCGGGAGGACTGAGAGGTTTATGTGGGACTCGGGAATATCCACTAAAACCCCACCACCAGTTATATGCTGCTGTTGAATATGGCTTTTTCTTGAGGAGTTGCTTGGGGGTTTAGAAATTCTCATAACTCGTTTTTTATATACAGGATATTAGTGGAACTGATGACACTGGCGCACCTGCACACGTCGCGAGCACTAGTCCCCACGCAGAGCAACGTGATCGAGGGCCCGGCGCAGCAGCCGGCCGGGGACCGCGAGTGGTACTACAACCTCGAGCAGGGGGACAAGGTGCAAAGGAAGGGACCCATCAGCTTCCAACAGGTATCTCCTCGTATTATATGTAGCCTGACTACTTTTTTGACTAGGGAATCATCAAAAATTATTGGATATTGTTATGTGCAAATGCAGGCGGTATACTCTACCTTTATATAGAATAAAATGAAGTCGCTTGCGCTGTCTATTCGCTTATATCTTTTAAACTATTCAAGGGATTTTAATTATCTTTTCGGCAATAGAGTAAGTTATGAGTAAGGTTTATTAATTTATTTAATTATTAATGATTCCGAAAGGTAGGAACTTCCGAATGAATCTACACCTCCGACTCGGACTTCGGTACTTTTGAATCGGAGGTTATAACAGAGATTGCAACACAACAAGTAACTGCGGCTAGAATAAGTACATATAAAATTTAACCTGTAGCTTAGAGAATTGCTTGATTTTTCAAAGGATTGCTCTACAGGGCTTTCCCTTAACTTTTATGGAAGATACCAAATTTCGTCGAATCTTATAATTCCTAGTATCGAATAATATTGTTATGTAATATATCATTTATTTATTTAACACATCTGCCTTCGTCTCTCTCTCTGTTTCGCATCCGCCTCCGGCTTCGACTCGAGTAAAGCCGAGTATAAACCTCCGGTTCTAACTGCGGGTCCGGTAGACCTACTCCGTAACATCCTTAATATATATTTATGAAAAAAGACGTTTAGCTCAAACACTTGTAATTTTGGTAATATGTTTTTTCTATTGCCTATACATTTAATTATTTGTCGAGTTCGTGATGTTTGTGGTTGAATATTAATCAACAAGTGTGTATCATGCATAAACAATGTTTTGATATTTATAAATTAAATTGAACAAGATCGAGTGATATTAAAAGAAATCCAGCAATGATCGCTCAGTTGGCAGTGTGTACGGACGCCGTGTCAATGGCCGTAGGTTTGAATTCACATACAATGAGCTTGAGCTTTCGATAAAGCTTACGTCGTGAGGAAACTGTTTCCTGGCGGTAGGGCTTTTTCTAATGTTCGCCTGATTAACTACCGCAATCTAGTTAAAAATCTGCTGCCAAATACTTATTGCGTCAGTTGCAATTAAGAGTCAGTCCCTGTATTGATTAACCTAAATTAAGATGGTTTCTTAAATTTTTAAAATAGCTGTGTTATCAAAAAATTACATTTATATACATGGCAATTACAAATATGAATCACCTTTTCATTTACCAGTATGCTGAGTAACAGTTATATACATTCTTTGCATAAATATGAATAAAATTTAATTGATATAATAATTAAGATGCTTTCATATTACTATATATACGAGTATTGTCTGTATCGCTGGACATTAATTGCTTTTTGCACGTCACATAACGCGAAGCGTTTGAAGTTGTGCATTACTTTCAACATTCCAAAGTCGAGCAATTTTCGAGACTTTAATGATCATTCTTTCAATTCTTTTGTGTTTCCATTTCAATGCAAATGTTTTATTATTCACAGAAATACTCTTACCATCACGCTAGATTATTTTTTAATTCATTTTATTAATAGGTTAAGGTGCCTTGAGGCGAAGTCGTACACACTACCACTGAGTTGTCATCACCACATTTTTTTTTTAATTTCCATATATAGTAAAAAAAATCTTACTGTTTTTTTTTATCGTTGATGTCCGTGTGTAGGAATGTGTAACGATTACGACCAAAAAATTTAACGACCATTTCTTTTTTCATAGCTCTAGAATGACATCGGATTATTTTCAATTTAATATGAATGCTTAAGTCGATGTCATTCAATTATAGTTACGTTATGAGGCGTGGCACTTTTCGATTTTCCAAACATTTTTCGAAATTTTTCTTTGTCGTTGATGCGACCTTACAGTTTTTACCTGTATTTGTTAGGAACCAGATGAACGCAACCATAGTGTTGACTTCATAAATTGTAACTGTTCTTGTTTATCTGTGGTTAGCTGGCATCTGATATATAACGCACTGTACTTGTCCTTGTAATATTATTAAACCATAATCATTATTTTTCCAATGCTCTTGCTTTTATTTCAATAATATTAAAATCGGTCAACAGGCGAAAAGAAGTTTTAAAAGGTGAATGGTTTATTCCACAGTTGAAAGATCTATACAAATCGGGTGAGATCAACAACAAGACGAAGTGCTGGGCGAACAGCATGGAGGGCTGGCGCGCGGTCGGCGGCATCCCGCAGCTGAAGTGGACGCTGGTGGCGCGGGGGGCGCCGGTCTTCGACGAGAGCACGCTCGCCGCCACCATCCTGGATCTGCTTATAACATGCGCTAGATATTACCCCAGCAGGTACATTTTCAACCTCATATATTTACAATTTTAATTTTTTTTTAATTATGCTGCTAGCATATTATTTGTTGTGCTGTATCTTATATTAATATTAATATTGTTATTTTATTTTGTTCACTTAATATTTTGTTAACTGTGCATGCTGTGGCCGTCTTTAAATAGCTCCACAATATTACGCATCTGGAGAATGTATATTAAGAAATTAGGTATTGTGCAACTGTTGACGGCCCTTCAGGTATTAAATCAATTATATTTTTTATAATTTTTGAAGTGAATACTTCTATAGGAGGGTTTACATAAGGAGTAAATTCAGGTAAGTTGTCATCGACATGGTCAAGTGACGTGTTGACGACAACATTGTCTGTTCCTATTAGTATGCACTTATTGCGCTGTAAACAGTTTTGATTTACAAGTTTTAATTTGTAAGATCAAACAAATAATTTGGATATCTGAAAATAAGAACTGTTTGTTTATAGTTTTAAGTTTTCACTTCTGTCGGCAGTCCTCATGACTGCTTTAGTATTTTTTGTTTGATTTTGCTTTTATTTATTTGTACTTTGGAATTGGTCCCTAAATGACCCTGCCACCCTTGAGATTACCTCCAAAGTATAGGTTGTACGCGATAATAATTTAGCTTATCGAGTTTTATTTCTAATTTTTCGATGCTATTTTGTACTATAAATAGTACCAAGAAGAGATGTTTTTGTGTTTGCAAATATCCATTTCTATTAACAAAAAAGAAAAAAATAAATTGCGAGCACGAGTAATTACCACAGGCAAAGACAAAACTTGTTTATATTTCGAAGACGAGTCCGCGAAAATCGATAACGTAATATCTACTAAATCCTAACTCTAGTACATTACGTCAACTTTCCTTAAGGTTCCTCGCAGCGCGTGCGCGGAATATATGTGCTTTTTATAATTAATAATAACTACTTTTTACGGATGTGTGTTCTTAGAATTGTAAGCCTCTTGTCTCTTTTGGCCCTTTAGTATTATTCGGCAATACACTGTTTAAAATACTTCCTTTATTGGTAGTGTAATCTGATAATCTGCGTAAATAAATATCAAGCAAAAAAATGTGTGAAATAGAACCGAATATACACTCTTTTTGCTTGAACACTAACAACAATAAAAATTGAAAAATAAACGACATTGGAAATATTAATTTTTTTGGATGCACAGTTACTAGTTAATAAGCCAATATTCATTTTAAACTAAAAACAAAGGTCACGTAACATACGTTACAGTATTAATATAATACGAATTAGAACAATGGTACCCAATATTGACTGGTCCGCGATATACATAACAAATAAACTAATAAAACTAACTAAATAAAATAAACTATCAAATTCGGTCCTCACTTTCTGTTTATTTTTTAGAAAACATAGGTATTCGTCAGCTAGGACTTTCATATAGTCCTATTTCACGGGGCCCGCCTAACATTCGCCCGACATTGGAAAATGTTGGATTAAAGAATATATAGGATCATAAATAATGAGATTTTAGACTGTAATGGGGTTTAGGATAATATTACAATGTCTATTCCTCGTTACTAAAGGGAATAATATAATTGGTATTTATGTAAAGTAAAATAAAACTTTCAGAGATGAAGAAGACGCTGTGATCAGGCCTTTGCCAAAATTAAAGAGGTTATTGTCAGAACCGGCTTGCTTGGCGCATGTCGTACAGCTGCTACTCACATTCGATCCAATTTTAGTAGAAAAAGTAAGTATTCTTAAATCAAGTTATCAACACTATTCTTAAATATTATAAGAATGAAGTAGAATTGAATACTCTGTAAATCAATCAAGTAGCTTAATTTAGATATAATGTGCTGCATAGAGTTTTTTGATTATCATTAAATTATTTTTCTTTTTCTTCCTAATTATTTCATAGTTTTTTTTATGGTTTAGCTTATGGCCACAGTCTCACGTGATGTTAAGTTACAATGCGACTTAATTTCACTGGACTGGAGCGATGTGACGCTAAGCCTAACGGAGGTACAGGCTCTCAACTACAACTGCCGAAACACACCTCTAAGTATTTGGACGCAGATTTTGAACTTGAGGGTGATAGCTAGTCAGATGGGCATTAGAAAAGTCTTACCAGCTTGCTATGATTACATCACGATGTTTTCCTTTACCTAAAGATTGGGGTCATTGCAGGGATTCGGACTCACGCCCATTGAAGCGCGTCCGTACAAACTGAACTGAGCCATTATCGTTTCAAATTTCTAGCCACAGTGATCTCTCTCTGTCGCTGTTTCTTTCCTTCGTCCAGCCCTTCCACAAAAGTTGTAAATGTAATATAGTTAACAATAAATAAATATCTATAAATTAATTTACAAATACAGAAGTTTTATTTTTATGAATTGAATTCAATTTTTTAGATTAAAATAAAATGCCTGATTGTTCTAGGTGGCGACGCTTCTGTACGAAGTGATGCAAGATAACCCTGAAATATCAAAACTGTATATAACGGGAGTGTTTTATTTTATGCTTCTGTACACGGGATCAAACTTGCTACCTATCGCGAGGTTCTTACGCCTTACGCACATGAAGCAAGCGTTTAGATCTGATCAGGTATGTATTTGTAATTTTCTCTTATACACGCAACTAGCAATCCATCCCAGTTTCGTTCGGGCAGTAAAGCATTTATGCTTACTAATTTAATTACGGTATGTAAATTGTTACATAAAAAATACACTTAATTTAAAGATATGTTTTAAGGTTCTGGTAATATTTTTACGTTAATAATAAAAGATTGACACTAGCATTACTATAATTTCATAAATCTTTTTATGAGGAATAATTCCGTAATACATAGTTTTCATATAACTACGTTGGTGTTTTTTTTTTCAATATTGATTGGTTGAGATAATAATTGATGATTATGATTACGCCAAATTACACAAAACCTTAATCTATGTTGATATTATACATCGGAAAAGTCTGTTTAATCGCGCTAGTCTTAGTAACTATCTGGCGAATTTAAGATTTGGCGAATTTTGAATAAAAAGCTTTACTTCTACAGGTAATAGAAGAAAAAAATAGAATAGCGTCATGATAATAAGCCTAAAACATTTTAAACTGGTAGTTCCAAAGATGAGCTCGTTCAAACAAATGAACAAAATTGACCGGTTTATAATATTAATATTGATTTAGAGAAATAGTGTAAATTTAATAATGTTATAAACCAATTTTTCTGGAATAATGTAGGCGCATTTTTTTCTGTATACCACAGCTAAAACAGCATCAAGGTATTAAAATCAATAAAACTAATATTTCACGTTTCAGTCAAGTTCAGACATAATGCAAAGATCTATTCTCGGTCAACTCTTGCCCGAAGCTATGGTGTGTTACTTGGAAAACCATGGAGCTGAGAAATTTGCACAGATATTCCTCGGCGAGTGGGACACGCCGGAAGCTATTTGGAATTCCGAAATGCGGTGAGCAATAAATTTTTTCAGCCTTTTTTTATTATGCTCACTTTAAAGTACTCTATTTTAAACCATATATTGTCATGTTACTACTATATATGACAAATTCATTTGGTAAAATTTTGAATTTAGTCAGTATCATTTTCAGCATACGACATGTGACGTCGACATATAACGTTCCCTGACATATGTTGCCCTGAAAGTAATTTTGGTGATATGTATAATATACACTTGTAAATTATGGCATTATTTCTATAAAATATTTCATGCGGTGCGTTGAGGTTGGTGAAGCCGTTACTATACCGACATACATACATATGTATTTTGAAATTTGAAATTGAAAGTAACTGTAGTACTGATCATGTATCCCACTCGTGTATTGAAGTGAAAACTTTGTAGGCGGTGAGCTCTTTATTTATGGGTACTGAATAAGACTGAGCCGACACACTTGATTATGTGACGCTATTTCTAGTAAAGTCGGATCGAGTCGACTATGGAAGAGAGAGATATAGTCAACGCGTCACGGCTATAATCGCTCAGTGAGTGTTACATGAGAGAGCATGAAGCATCAGTCGTATTCACTATGGATACATATATATATATATATATACACTGTGCCGTATAAATACGTTACAGTTGTATTTTTTCCTAACCTTTTTATGCTTTATAGATTTATCGTAATGGCTACAATCACACCTGATGTTAAGTGACGATGTGACCCTAGATGGTGGGCATGCTAAGCCTGGTATAGGGACTGGCCCTCAAGTGCAACTGCCGGAACACACCTTTAGGTATTCGGTGGCAGATTTTCAACATAATGGTGGTAGGTAGCCCACTAGAAGTATTGCGAACGCTTTGCCTGGTTCCTGGTCACACGAGAGTTTAAAGTGTCGCTGTGGTGCGTGCCAGTGTTGGGTGGGTAGTGTAATATTGGGATTTTAAAACACCAAGTTAATTAAAAAAAGGTGATAGGTAGCCAGGCGGGCATTAGACCGTCACCAGGCGCTCAGGCTCATTACAGGTGGATTCGAGCTCATGTCCATTGAGGCGGCGTCCTTACACACTACCAACTGAGCCGTCATCGCTTCAACGCCGCTTTGATGAAGCTTTAATTGCTATTCTGTGGTATTATTCATACACCGTTATATCTTTCCATTTCGTCCTGGATGTTATTCTGATCCTGGATGGTTAAATGTAAGTATGAGACGTATCGTTCCCCAGACGCATGCTGATAATGAAGGTGTCGGCGCACATAGGGGAGTTCACGCCGCGGCTGCGCGCACACATCGCGGCGCGGTACCCGTACCTGGCGGTGCCGGCGGTGCGCTACCCGCAGCTACAGCACGAGCTCTTCTGCAACATGTTCTACCTGCGCCATCTCTGCGACACGCAGCGCTTCCCGGACTGGCCCATACCCGACCCTGTGAGATTTATGTTATATTTATTCAACAATCACCCCTTGACTCTCACAAAATCAATGGAAAATTCCATACTGATGCGACTAGACCAAGATGCGTAAAATAATAATATGAGGACAACCTACTTGCAATGGTTGATCTGTGTTGACGCTGTTGAACGTTATTTTTCTGTTTATTACGATATTATTTTTTGTCGTCACAAACGCTGATTATGATAATTCTCATAATATCCCTGTCACCTTGAACTTGCACAGCATACTTTCATAAGTGTCAGGTGTTATAAACAAAAACCACAGACTACGACAACTGCTCGGATACGTTCACGTCATGACATTCTGGCATATACACATAGATTCTTCATGTCTAAAATATTTGGTATATATTCCTATAAAAATAGTTATCAAAAAGTTAGAGTACATCTATGCACAAACAGAACTGATTCTGTATTGTATTATATACAATAAAATAAAAATTAAAAAAGCCGATAATCTATAACTTATAAATATGACTACCCATTAAAATATTTCTTTTTTAACTAAAACGTTATAGTCGCCTCCTCGGCGTATGCCTCCCCCATTACCGACCATATTTCCCTGGCCTACTGTATTGTACTATACGCACAAATAATTTTTACCGAATGCAGCAGTTTTATGTTCGAGAATATCTTTAACCCTAGCAAAACATTATATAGAATTTTTATTATCCCATTTGAGATTCCTAAGTAAGAATTGTTATCTCTTAATCTATGTTGTTACCTTGGTCAAAACCGGGTTATTCCATATTTTAGACTAAGTTGTTACCTTGGTCAAAACCTGGTTATTCCATATTTTAGACTAAGTATGTTCAGTAAAATAATCCGCTTTTAGGTAATAGTGTTAGATATTATAACAAAATCTCAAATCGCATTCCCGTTTTGCCGAATAGTAAGTTCAAGCACCATCTGAAGCGGGTTTTAATGCATGCAATAAAAACTATTATAAACGTATGTAAATTTTTACTTGTACAATTATTTACCTACCTACAAAAAAAAAAAACAGAAATCAAGTTTCTTGCCCGTTCTTCTCGATGGCAGGTTTTATTATTTTCCGAACCGGTGGTAGCATTGACGTTCATGAACGCCAGACGCCAGACACCATATAAAAAGCACAGATTACGAACGAGAGGTTCTATATCAAACTGTTAATTATTTCCATATTAATCTATTTCTTTATGTACGCTCAATCCTTGTTCGTCGACCAGACAATACACGAATAGTTATGACTAATAGTAAATGAAAATGCAAAAATAAAAAATTGAAATTGTTCCATACTTAAAATATAATAGGGTAGTAGTAGTTATAATGGTTTGGTGTGGTTAGGTTGGTCTTCTGAAAGACGTGCTGGAGGCTTGGCGCCGCGAGGTGGAGAAGAAGCCGGCGTCGATGTCCGCGGGGGACGCGTACGCGGCGCTGGGGCTTGCGGCGGCGGGGGCGGGGGCGGCGGGGGCGCACGACGAGGCGGCCGTGCGCAAGGCGTACTACCGGCTCGCACAACAGTACCATCCCGATAAGAACCCTGAAGGACGAGTAAGTGACACCCATTCTTAACATATTACCTGAATTCTATAATGTGAGATATCCTTAATAATGTTTGAAGTGGAAACTTGTTTTTTTATAGTTAAGGTTTACCGTTATGGCCACAATCTCACCTGATGTTAAGTGACGATCTGGCCCAAGATCGTGGACACGCTAAGCCTAGTGGAGGGACTGGCTCTCAAGTGCAACAGCCGGAACACACTTGTACGTATTTGGTGGCAGATTTTCACTTTGAGGCCCATTCTTAACATATTTACCTGAATTCTATAATGTGAGATGTCCTTAATAATGTTTGAAGTGGAAACTTGTTTTTTTATAGTTAAGGTTTACCGTTATGGCCACAATCTCACCTGATGTTAAGTGACGATCTGGCCCAATATCGTGAACACACTAAGCCTAGTGGAGGGACTGGCTCTCAAGTGCAACAGCCGGAACACATCTGTACGTATTTGGTGGCAGATTTTCACTTTGAGGGTGGTAGCTAGCCAGGCGGGCAATACAAAAGACCCTACCACCATGCTATGCTTTCATCACGATATTTTCCTTCATCGAAAGCTCAAACACATTGTAGTTGAATAGAAAATACGTCTCTTAACGCGGCGTTCATACACACTACCAACTGAGCTATCATCCCTTCGCTTAAGCGCGTTGAGAGAGTTTTGTGCGGTTAAAATATAAAACACAAATAAAGAGTCGTGAAAATTAAACACATTGAAATTCATATGAATATAAAAACACTGTGTATATAATTTATTATTATAATTAAGTTTTATTTATAATTTGTAGTGAGTTTGTGCAGTCCGTTTTGTGTTTTTATTAATAAATAAACTATATAAATTCATGCTTGAGGAGCTGATAGAAGTGATAACGAGACCATTGTTGACTCCAGTTATATAGGTAATGAAATTTTAATTATTACAATATGTTCATGCAAGTTAACATGGCAGAAGGGTCTGATAATAAATTCTGGCTAACATATTCGATACGAAACGCATTGATGCCATCTGATATTCAGAAGGCAGTCATGTCCTACTACACCTCAATAAAGTTTCATCGTGCTGTGATGAATAGACTAGGAGTGACATAAAATTAAACATTTTCATTAAATTACAACAGCTTTTGCTCTCTATATAGATTGTTGAATAGTTTTATTAATTTATTATATTTGATCAACAGGATCGCTTCGAAGCTGTGAATCAGGCGTACGAGTTCCTATGCAGCAGGAACGCGTGGACCGGTGACGGACCCAACACTAATAATATAGTACTAATACTCCGCACACAAACTATATTATTTAAAAGGTATTCTGAAGGTGTGTATAGCAATAATAATTCTTAAAAAATATTTCAATATATTTTCTATGTATCTGACATATATTTAAGTATAGGTTTTCTTTTTTGCTCAATATTCCACTTGGCGTTGAATGATGATTTGGTCCAAGATATCATACTCAATCATGCCTTGCACTTGATAACCGATTTGTAACTTGAGAATGTTAGCTAGTTAGACAGAAAATATGTATATGACAATATTAATGTGTCATAAAAAAAAAAAATTTTGCTTTATAAATTTATAAAGTTTAATCGTCATGTTTAGTTCTTGTGTGGAGCTGAGTGAGTGCCGGAAGTCATTTCTCTTATTAAATTGAGTGACGGTCGTAGGTCACCACCTTTTGTAATTGAATTGTTACTGGAAGTGATCACTTGTTAAGATTTCCAATGAATGATAAAGAAATAAAGATCATAGTATAATTGAATTTATAATAAAAAAAATTTAAGCAATTAGAAGCAGTCATTCAAAAATAATAAAATTGATATAACACGATGATATATTAATATGCACGTTCCCAATGAACGTCGTGGTTATTTCTGAAAAAGGAACAAAATTATTGCCGTAAACTCACTATAAACCATTCCCAATAATTATAAACACCAAAATATACAAAAGAATTTTGATAATAGAAAAATATTAATCTTACGGCTCTTTGGTGATGTTCCAACTACAACAAACGTCCAATGTATCGAACTACTCTCTACCTATGTGGATATTATGTTGCGAAGTTTAGTGATTGACTAGAAGAAGTGTGTGCGCTGTTCTTGGTTTCTGGCAACTCGGGACTTTGAAGAATTTTCGCTCGGTGCGTTTTAGTGGCTAGTGTTTGGTGCTTAGCACTTGATGAGATATCACACGCTTTTGACTTGAAGTCTATAAAAACTGGGATTTTTTAAACAGCACGTTAGTAAAAAAATGGGGTTTAGAGAGTTGTTGATATGTTGTTTATTTGCGGGTACGCGTGTGTGCGGGCAGTGCTGGCGCCGTACAAGTACGCGGGGTACCCGCAGCTGCTGCGCACGGCGCGGCTGGAGGCGGAGGCGGAGCAGCTGTTCGCGGCGCGGGACTCGCCGCCGCTGCTGCCGGCCGCCTGCGAGCTCGCACTCGCCACCGTCAGCTGCTCCGCGCTCAACGCGGAGGAGCTGCGCCGGGAGGGAGGCTTGCAGGTCACCCAATACTTCCATCTATATCACTTTTACATACTTTATAGGTGTAGCGTTAATGCCACAACTAACACCTGACACTTACCACTGACAATGTGACCCACCTCTAAGTGTACACGCTAACCCTAGTAGAGGGACTAGACCTCAACTGCAACTACCGGATCACACTTGTACGTATTTGGCAGTGGATTTTTAATTGCGGGTGGCAGTTAGCCACTCGTCTGAGACCTGTGGGCACTGTCCCTATTCTCACAACACACTCTCGCAATATGGGAGTTTGAAGTGTCGCAGTGCTGTGTTCTAATGGGTGGTGATAGATGATTAGCACCTTATGAGCCATTACCTTTGCCTTTGACTTGGTCTTAGACTGGGTAATGCGATTGCGTGTTTCGGTGAGGAAGTTCGTAAAAAATAAAATCATAAATACCACGTTAATAAATACAAAAATTGCTAACCAGATGGACACTTAAAAAGCCATACCACTATGCATGATTAATGGGTGCGAGTGCAGCGTACGTTTTCTCTCAGTGGGGTGGGTTTAATGTTATAGTGTGTGTGTATGTCAGGTGGTGGGCGAGGCGTTGTCGCGGTGCGTGCCGGTGCTGAGCGGCGCCCGGGCGGACGCGGAGCTGAGCGCGGCGGTGTGCGCTCACTGCGCGCGGTGCGTGGCGCTGGCGGCCGCGTTCCCGCTGTGCCGGCAGGTGTGCGCCGACATGCCCGCCCTCTGCTCGGACCTCGTGCCGCTACTCACCAGACAGGTCACTGCTAATTAATTACCTTTTTTATACAATAGGGTCGCTAGAGAAATTGTAGGTGCGTTGCCAGCCTTTAAGTTATGAGTAGGCTCTCTTTTTAAAGGTTCTTTAGTTGCATTGCTCCGGAAACACCGCCGACACAAGTTGGTACTACGAGATAGTTGAGCGAGATAAGAAAATCTGCGCGAAACCGCCATTCATCTAGATGGTGAAGATGGTATTTGTGTTTATAGCGCATTGTGCGATGATGGAATCCGAAAAATTCCTCGGAACACTCCTCATGGGTCAGACCGACTGTTGTAGTGGCGTAGAAAAAACCGATCTACCGTAATGGGTTGAGTGGCAGCTATCACCAGACCAGAGGACTGTTCCCTGTGTACTGTATCCCCGCACCCTCCCTCCTAAGGGGAGTACGAGATGAATTAAATAGTTTGTGTTGGTCAGATGATATGTGATAATATCTGTATAGAAGATGGTAACAAGAATAATCAAGTTTTTCCCCTTTAATGTCTGCATTACATTAATGTAAATGTATATTGAATATATAATTATCTTAATATTTAAAATCATCTCACTGCTTTTAAAATTTTTAATTGTGTCATATATATTTCCTTTCATAAGCTATCCCCTATAGTTGATAATTTGTACAAAAAAAACGATGTTTCACATGTGTCAGACGTCCTGCGACAACTCACTTTTTAGCGATCTTTTAGATATATGTGTAATAGACACATGTACCAAAACTAATAGATACACAGTTTCGTTTCAATACTACAAAACTGTGTAATTTACTATGTAATTAATTTTTTATGTCATTATAAATAATACATTGTACACTCTATCTATAGAGACTCTTAAGGGCTTATGTGGCATTTTATGACTTTATTGAGAGTAATTGTTTAATGAATAATTAGAATCAAATATAATAATATATATTTTAAATTAACCAAAGTTAATATTTTTTTATTTTACAGAGTTTGTAGTTAAATCGATTTTACACATAATCTAAAAAAGAGCTATCTATAGTATGTGTGGTATTCGGTCTTCAACAATATGTTACCTATATGGAAAAATGTTAACACTATTGTTTACTGTCCGCTTTTGGTTAGAATTGCCCAAACGATTTACTGGTGCCCAATTTATATAATGTTGGACACAAGCTGAATATGACATGTATTATATTGATGAACATGATCAGTGTTGAATCATTACTAATACTATAAGTGCGAAAGTGAGTTTATTGGTTGTTACGTTTCACGCCTAGACCGCTGAATCTATAAATTTTGATATACAGATAGATGGCACCCTGGAGATGGTGATAGACTACGTTTACCCTAAACTTATAGGAAATGGGTTAAAGAGAAGAATAAACTTTGTTTGAAACGTGTAATTGTTTCATCCGATATTAACGCGAGTGAAGCCGCGGATGAAAACTAGTTTTAACATAAAAAAATAATATTTAACAGCATTTGGGTGACACGGCGTGCGCCGGCGCAGAGGCGGTGGCGGCCTTATCCGCGGAGCCGAAGTGCCGCTCGCAGTTCGCCCGCGCCGGAGTGATACAGGCACTACTGCCCGCTGTCCTGCGATACGACTATACCCTCACTGAATCCGGTGTAGAAACAGAAGCTAAGGCTAATAAACAGGTACATATTTATAATCGAAAAAAAAAATAGTCATGAGGACTGCCGACAGAAGTGAAAACTTAAAACTATAAATAAATAGTTCATAATTTTATTAATATCCAAATTATTGACTTGATTTTAAAATTTTTTTTACAGCGCTATAAGTTATACTAATAGGAACAGATGTAGTGTGTACGTTACCATGTCACGTGAAAATGTCGATGACGATTTACATAAATTTACTCCCTATTCAGATCTTCCTATAGAAGTTTACACTTCAAAAACATTTGTGGGATTAGTATTATGGCCACAATCACACCTGCAGTTAAGTGACGATGTGCCCCAAGTTGGAGCACACGCTAAGCCTAGTGGAGGGACTGGCTTTCAAATGCAACTGCCAGAACACATCTATAGTTATTTGGACGCAGATTTTCAACTTGAGGGTGCTAGCTAGTCGGTTGGGCATTAAAAAATACCCTACGACCATGCTGTACTTTACCCGAGGTATAATAAAATAACTTATAGTTCCACGCAAACGAAGTCGAAGACATAACTTATAATATAATTGTAAGGAATGACAATATGCAACAACAATATTAATAATTAAACGAAAAAACTACTGTATTTTGATAGTTTTACACTCAGAATTTTAGTAAACCAATTTAAGATAGTACGATGTTTCTATTTAAATGTCTAAAATATACCTAGTAAGCTAATTTTAATGAGAAACTTCAAATGCAGCGGGTGAGACCGTTTGTTAATATATGGAAAGAAGTTACTAATGGAAAGCATGAAGTTGTCTCTATATAATTTGTGTATTAATGTAAATTTGTGTTAAATAATAATCAACGAAATATTTAAACACATCTTAGTACTTTTAAAATTTTTGTTAGTGCTATTTTTATTTTCTTTCATAAGCTATCTTTTTAGGTTAATAATTTGTACTAAATAAAATCGATGTTTCGCATCTGTCAGCGGGCCCACGACGGCTCACTTTTTTGCTGTATCTTAACATTTAAAGGATTTACGACGAAGTATTTGTTTTAATTGCAACAGGAAATAGCAAATCAACTGGCAAAGAAGTGTGTGATCGCGTTGTCGGCTATATATGGGCCGCACGAACAAGCCTCACCAGATGATGAGAGAATTAAACTTGCACTGAACACGCTGTTGACCCCCTACCTATGTGGGAAACTGGCTGAACCTGATCAGCATGAGGTAAATTTTTCTCATAGAATACTAACTGGCCCGTAGATGTTATCCTGCTCTATTCAGTAGTCAACTATTTACATCTATTTTAATATTAAAAATCAAAAAAGTTTGTTTGAACGCTCTTATCTTAAAAATCGGATTAAAAGTCGGATTTCAAAAATTATTGTTATATTGGATGGAGCAATCAATGAGGACGGCTTTAGTTAGTGAGTTAGTAGTCTTTATTTAACATCACACTACTACAAATAGAAGCAAGGCTGTATTGAAAAAAAAACCCTAAAATGGGCCAAAATTATTAAATCATTTTTATTTCCACGCGAACGAATTCACGGGCACCCATTATATATGTCAATTTTAATGGAGTCTGATCAAAGGTTGTTAGAGTATACGTAATACATATATACAATCATTCAGTTTTGTATATACAGAGTTTACGGTTGTGTGGATATTACACTCATATTTCACATAAAAATATTAATTAATATTTAATCTGTCTCGCTTTTAAAGTGACAATCCATTCGTGCAATGATGTGATAACTTTATCATTTTTCAACTATGTTTTCAATAGTACATTTATATTAAAAATATATATAAATTTCTGTCAATTTTTAATTACTGATCAGGAAATATAATTTGATCTTGATATTCTTACTATAAAAAAAAATATAACAAATATGTTATGATATGACCTATAATAATATACGAGATGGAAATAATTATCGTATAATAAACGCATCCAAAAGTAGTTCTATAATATAATTTTAAAGACGATTAAAATTTTGCTAGAACAAGTATTTCAATACATATATACAATATTCATTGCTTTCAGCTTTTAAAGATCCTGACTTCGAACTGGAGAACGCCCTATTTAGTATGGGACAATAGTACTCGTGCGGAACTGAGCGATGTGTTAAGGAACAAAACTGTTAATTATGAAGAGGAAGGGCCGCTGGTGGAGCCGTTCCTGTACTCCGCGCACGAGGGCCTGGTGTCAGTCGGCGGGGTCTACATACATATCTACAACGAACAACCGGACTTCCCTATAGAGGTTACTATACACTTTATACAATTTTTTTATGGAAGTCAACTCAGTTACTATCTATTTTTTACAAGCAATTGGTGGAAATTATATTCGTATTATGTGGACACAATACTTATATACACAATATTACATTGACATATATGTAATGACATTTCCCTACCACTTTCTCCGGCTCTATATCAATTTAGACTTTCAAGAAACTATTTTACTGTATCAGACATGTCTATCGTGATGGTTTTTCATCTGTATTCCGCATTATGTGCCATTAAATTGCCTGAATAGCATCACCTAAATGTAAATATTTTTAGTGGTTACTCTATAAGAAAGGATTTTCATATTTAGCCCGTGGTATGAAAATTTTATGAGGAGTAAAATCGAGTGTTATGTAAAAGTGAGGCGTTAAATGAATAAATATTTATATATACTTTGATTTTTTTGTAAGGTGCTTTCATTTTCCCTCTTTTTACATAATCTACACAATATTAGTTCTTAAGGAGTAAACGTAGCTGACACACACATTTTTTTCTCCTACATTTCTCTATCTTTGGAAATTATATTCCAACTATATGCAATGCAGGCTGCGAGATCGGGCCAGTAACAAGCAAGTGCATATTCCACACTAACGTGTTGCTTAACCAATTCGTCTATATACCTTACTTGTCATTTAACAATTTTGTATAGCTTTTATCTCGCCTCAGTAAACCCTTTCAATAATAAAGTCTTTGTACATATAAATTACTCACTACTGTTGATGAAACAGATAATTTTTAATTATAATAATTTCTCATCACTTCATTATAAAATAAATAATTTATTCTGAAAATATTTTGTTTACAGAACCCACAACAATTTGTACTAGACTTGCTCAAATTTATTCAACAACAGACTAAAGTGGATATGACTGAGGAAGTCGTAGAGCATCTGACGCTTGCCCTTACGGCATTGGCTAACGTTATTATTAAAAATCCAGGTAAATTAATAACCAGATATTTTTATATTAAGAGTCGCATTGCTGGAAAAAGGTCACAGACGTTAGATTAAGTAATATATGTGGTGTTTTATGTAATATAGTTTAGTTATTGTAAGTATAAGTGAATAAAATTAAAAGTAATATTTTGTGACCCGATTTGTATGTTGTCACAATAATTTCCTAGACACTTTTAAAGGGAGATTCACCGTTTTGTTAAAACGTAATATGGACCTTGATGATTTGTAAGATGTATTCTATTATTTTATTGTGTCATTCTTACAATTATGCATAGACACGTCACCACTAAATAAAAGCATAAAGAGGAACGAATAGTACCTACATAATATCAATTATAAAATAGTAAAAAATATATTTTTTTTTATAATGAGTAGTAGTACTACGTATCTCGTAATCTAAATGTGACTTGAAATACCAAAATTGTGGTGATTATAAAATTATTTGAAGTGCAACTTCTTATGGGAGAACTTTGAAATTTAGATCCGTAAACTTTTTGTGTTACGTTCGTTCGGGTCTTTACTCGAATATCGCCCGCATAATATAGACAAGAATATTGTGTATGTCCGTACGCGATGTTTTTAGCGCACCAATGCGACCCGAATTTTTCCATGGTAATGTATCCGTCCATAACTCTGATATTCGCCGTAGCCCCAGCATTAAAACATAGGTAATCAGGATGTGATTTTGGCAGGTGTGGAGATCCAGTGTATAGGTCAATTCGGTTTGATATTCGGCTGGCTGTCGGCGCGCGCCTACCCGCGGCTGCAGGAGGCGGGGCTGCGCTGCGTGGCCGCGACCGCCGGCACGCGCGAGTGCGTCGAGGACATGGCGGCCTCCGCGCTGCTCGGGCACCTGCTGCTGATGCTGGCCCGCCGCGCCCCCTCCGCCCCCGCCGCCCCCGCCGGCCCCCTCGCCGCACTGTCCGCGCTGGCGGCGCTGCTCGCCAACACCGCGCTCGTTAAGGAGGCTCTGGCTAAAGGTAACCACAGTCAATCACTGCGCTAGCCTTAGCGCATACACACAGCGTCCTATCGATCGAATAAAAAAACAAATTGCCGTCCTTTAGGAATATTTAATTTTTATTGATCAGAGAGGTACAGGTATACATCCATAGCACTTAATGTTAAAGTCAGTTCAAACAGCGCTCTTTAGAAATTTGAAAATAGTCTCACTATATATTACGTAAACAATATAGTTTTGTACCAAACGAAGGGTTCGATATCCGGAATTTTGTCATTGTTATACCATCACAATTTTTATAACCGAACGGTCCTAGCGGCGTCCCTCATTTGGCGCCCCGGGCCAATGACCGGCTTGCCCTCCTCTTAGAGCAGGCCTTAATACACCATGTTGGATGATAATTGGTAGCGTGTACGGACCCAGCGTCAATGGACATGAATTACCTGAGCTTTTGGTTTAGTTAACTTTCGTGATGAAACCATAGCATGGTGGCAAAGGTTTTATTAATTTCCAGGCTAAGTACTACTGCCAAGTTGTGAATATGCCGACAAATACGTATAGTTTGGGTTGTTGCACTTGAAAGCCAATCACTCCATTAGACTTATGGATATAACACTAAACCTATAATTAATTAATGCACTGTTTTATAACACGTCTACTTACAAATACACTCGTGCTACTATTGTGATGCATATTACTTTAAATCTAACATAATGCTGTTAGCCTAAGGGAGTTTTGACAGTTTCATTAGGCTCGATTGATGTGGGTAACTTTAGATAGTGTACTTATACTCATGTCAAGACTTTGAACGAATTATCTGTATGTGTGTACCTATTACTACACATACCTTCATCTTTAACAATAATATAGGCAAATATTTTCTAATGTTCACTTAGCTCGAATTAAAAAAACATAAATGATGGATGAAATAAATATAGCTGGCATTAATAAGATATTTTCTAGTAACTTAACAATTCTGAACATTTATAACTATCTAATACAGATAACGATTTAACTGGGAAGATATATACTATCGATTTTTTTGGTATTTTACATAAAAAATTGAGAATATTCACTAGGAAGTGTATGAAAAGTAGCCATGTTTATCTCATATTGGATAAACTTCTAGAAAATTGTCGATGAGCGATAACAAAAAATATTTGTTAACAGGTGCTGTAATATATTTGTTGGATCTCTTCTGTAATAGTAAAGTGCCAGAAATTAGAGAGTCTGCCGTAGAGCTGTTGGCGCGCATGATGGCGGACAAGTTGCACGGCCCGAAGGTAATATCAGCATACTTACATATATATATTTGTAGCAGGTTCTCATTTTGAGTAATTTACTGAAAATATATATAATGTACATGATATTTTTTTGATTCTTAAGAAATTATAAGCTTACAATAGTTTAAACACCGGAACACTAAATATATTGTTTAAAAATTATAAATAGTACTACTCCGTGCGTTCGCTCTGTTGTACTTTAATCATTTTGATGTATTTATACAAAAATAATTATAACGTGAATATGTTACACAATCTGTTGCATTCACAACAAAAATGTCGTTTTGAAGTTTTTTATAGAATAGGATTTTAGTGTTATGGTTAAAATTTCACTTGATATTAAGTGACCATGTGCCCCAAGATAGTCGACACGCTAATATTAGTAGAGATGGATTGGTTTTCAAGCGCAACTGCCGAAGCCCACCTAAAGGTATTTGGCGGCAGATTTTTAACTTGAGGGTGGTAGCTAGTTATGGGGCATTAGAAAAAGCCCTCTTACCATGCTGTGGTTTGATCGTGATGTTTTCTTCACTGAAAGCTCAAGTTGCTGGTGAATTCAAACGTACATCCATTGACATACTACCAACTGAGCTATCATCGCTTAAATATATAATTAACAGTTTCCGAGCACGTAGGTAAGTATCGGTGGCCGAGCATGCAGTTATGGTTTCATTATGATATTTATCTTCGCCATGCGTGTATGTTTTTTGTGGAGATTGGAAGTGAGGTCCGTTGTCATGGGTGCGGTTGTGGTGCAGGTGCACCTGACGATATCCCGGTACATGCCGGGCGTGTTCGCGGAGGCGATGCGCGAGTCCGGGCCCGCGACGGCGCTGCACATGTTCGACGCGGCGCACGAGCACCCCGAGCTCGTGTGGACGGACGAGGCGCGGGACACGCTCGCCGCACGTCTCGCCGACCTCAGAGACAGGTCACTTACACTATATTATTATGAGATAACACCACTATTGTATATCACTACTTTGAAATAATAATACGTCTATCATCTAGTTTAATATAAATCAATTTTATAAAATTAATATATATATATCTAGGGGCGCTCACAAGTCCAACCTGACATAACCTAGCACGTCGTTACCTGTGACCACCTCACCGACATATCATACATCGGTCCATCTACGGGTCCATATTAAAATTAAGCACATTTATAGTAAACACCATTATTGTTATAATTCATGTGTCGGAAATATTGCCAATATCTGTTCAGAAGTATTGCAATGTATGTAGAAGTTTTTAAAGCATATATTTAAGGCAGACTTAACATATAAAAAGCAAAAAAAAAACCTTATTTAATAGGTACATACAAACTCACAAATAAATGCGCGGCCGTGTATATGTATACACGCTAACACAAACGAGTGTATGCGCGCGCGTTCACCATTTTTTAATATTACTAAAATGTTAAACGTAATAATTTAAATGAAAGATCAAAGCTAAAATAACCCTATTTGTTTATAATACTAAGAGTGAATTCAAAGTTTGAATGTGTATAGGAAATACTACATTCTTAGTCGGCGTATTTGTGGAAAGTGCTTCGGTGCTGATTTTCATTAAGGTGAAGCAGCAAATTCGTATCTAGCTGAATAGTAAGATATTAAAATATTGAGCTTTATTTGGTCTATTTCTAGATTTACACAATAGGTGAAAATAAATCTTGTAATCGCATTTTTTTTTTACGAAATCGACTTAGATTTCTTTATTATTTTGTACATATATTCCTTACATGGTTTGACTATCGATTCTGGTTATATAATCATTACGACATTGACATAGGTATGATATATATACTTATTTTTTTGTATTATTACGTTCATCTGTACGTGTAGTGTGTAGTGTACAGTACGTGTAGTCAATAAAATACTATTGTTTTTTTATTAGGCATCAGGCAAATCAACTCCGGGATCCAAATGCGACTTTCGAGGATCGAGAGAGTATGGACCGTGCGTCGGGCGCTGAGCAGCTGTGGGCTCCGCCCGGCGAGGTGGTCGTCGCCGGGGTCTACCTCAAGCTCTACCTCCAGAACCCGCACTGGAACCTGCGCAATCCGAAGCGGTTCCTACAAGAGCTCGTCACTGAAACACTCAATTCTCTTAACAAGGATTCTTCTGAGGTAACTGTTTTTTTTGTTAGTGAATTGTTTTGTGCTTAACGTCAGGTAAAATGTCGTCACTTTAACACGTCATGATGAAAAAAATTGTGAGTGCCGCTTAATGAAAAAAAAAAAAAAACAATAAAAGTGAAAAATAAAAAATAAACAATTGAAATACGCAATTGCGCACACTCATGTACTAACACACGTATGACGCTTGGACCCTGTAAGAAACACTGTATAACGCCTTCATCTCATTCTTACGCATGTTATATCCTGTAGATGTATATCTACATCTCTTTTTACTGTTGTTTCATCGATCGCAATTTCAGTTCGCAAGGGTGCTAAAAAAGTATGTTCACTAAAATACAATATGTATGCATATGTGTCGCATAGGATGGTCGCGGGGCGGTGTGCAGCCGGGCGCTGGCGACGGCGGTGGCGGCGCGGCCGGCGCTGGGCGAGGCGGTGGCGCAGCTGGGCGAGGTGCCGCGGCTCTGCAAGCTGCTGCCGCTGTACCCGCTGCATCTGGTGCCGGTGCTGGCCGCGCTCGTGCACTCGCAGGTCATATACCTACTTTCTCTAATCCTAAAATTAGACCTTTATGTATAAAATAATAATCAAATATTGTTTTTTTTCTTTATATTTTTATAACAGACTAAATGTATTTCATGCACCCCATGTTTTTCGTTTCTTATATTTTATATTATAACTTTTTTATACTTTAAAAAGGTACATTGAAAAAGAAAATTGATTATCTTTTACTTTTGGAGCATTTTGATATATTGTCACCCACTTCTGAGCTATTGTCCAAATTTCAAGTATCTAGCTCATCGGGAAGTTAGTTTAAAATTAATTACAATATTCCACCTGGATAGACGTACAAGAAATCGAATTATTAAAAACATGGTATATAAATATTTTTGAAGCGACGATAGCTCAGTTAGTAATGTGTACGGACGCCGCGATATGGGATGTGAGTTTGAATCCATATATAATGAGCTTGAGTTTTCGGTGAAGCAAAACATCGTAAGAAAACCATAGCATGGCGGTAGGGCTTCTTCTAATGCTCGCCTGGCTAGTTACCACCAAGTTGCTGCCAAATACTTAAAAGTGTCTGCCAGCAGTTATATTTGAGAGCAAGTCCCTCTACTAGGGTTAGCTGTCCATCAATTTTGGCCACACCGCCACTTAACATCAGATCAGATTGTGGTCATAACGCCCTAACTATACAAAAAAATGATCTCACTGAACTGTAATATGTTATAAATGGTCGTTCAGGCGTGCGTAATGGCGCTGACGCAGACTGATGTGATGCCCGGACTGAAGACAGCGGTGAAGTCGAGCCGGGAGGTGGTGGGGCCGGCGTGCGAGGCGCTCGCCTCCATATTCACCAGCACCGTCAACACGGATCGGCTGGTCCTACAGGTATACTACTAAACCTCGTTTGCGTCGAAATCTAAAAATCATACCTCATCATACTTCAAACTTACTAGACTATATACTTTTATACTATAATATTATAAACGCGAAGGTAAGTTTGTTTGTTTGTTACGCTTTCACACCTAAACTGCTGAATGAATTATGATGAATTTTGGTACAGAAGTAGATGGGAATAGCCTAAAGCCTTCTTTGATGATTGTTCAAATACAATTTTTTGTTTTGTTTTTTTTTTTTTTTTTTCATTCGGCTGGTAGTGTCTAAGATTAGTGCGTTCAAACTTTTCCGCTTTATAATGTTATTAATATAGTTTAAAGCTTTAACTATGTACACATTGTAAATTCTGTATAGCAACGTTTACGGAATTGCGTATTCTATGACGTTATTGAGAGTTGTCGTTTAAAGAAGATTCAATGTTCTATGAATATACGAATCACCCGGTGTTAAGTAACGATGTGGTCCAAGACGATGGACACGGCAAGCCTAGTGGAAGGACGGGATTTTAAGTACAACTGTCAGAGCACACCTATGTATAAGTATATTGCAGTAGATTTTTCACTTTTAGGATGGTATCTAACCGGGCAGGCATTAGAAAGAGTCCTACCAGCGTGCTGCGCTTTCTTTCATCAAAAACTCGAGCTCATTGTGGGTGGATTCGAATACACCTGTATCGACACGGCGTCCAAACACACTACCAGATTTATTTCTAGGAAACCCAACAGCATACATAATTATATAGAATGGAATTTGAAATGGAATTTAGTAATTACTGTCAAGACAGTGTTCCACAATTACTTCACAGTGGTATATAATATTAATACGAGTTAGAGAAAAGGCACTACTTTTTGACGTTTATATGTGTATTGTGTTTGTGTGCAAGGCGGTATGGAAGTGCACGACAAGGCATGGTTTCACAGCCTGGAGCATAAAAGAACAATGCAACACGACCAGACTGATAGTATTGGGCGAGACTCTGCTTTTTTATGTTCTTTTTGCGATCGACTGTGCCGATCTCAGATTGACCTATACAGCGACGGGAGAAAGTACTTCTAGGAAAAACTACTTTAACCGTCTGTCATAGACGTAGAAACCATTAGTAATAAATAAATGTATGTGTATCTATGTGTTGTGTGTGAGTGTGTGTGCGTGTATTTGCATGTGTAAGCGAGTGGTTGCTAAATTGTGTTGTATCAGGCATTGGAGTGTGATCTGATCGGCGAGCTGCTGGTGCTGCTGGAGAGCCGGCTGGAGGGGCAGGCGGCCGCGCAGCTGGTGCACGCGCTGAAGGCGATGTGCCGGGGCGCGGCGCACGGCGAGCGCGTGCGGGACCTGCTGGCGCGCACCCGCGTCTGGGACCAGTACGCGGCGCAGCGGCACGACTTGTTCATCACCGCCCCGCAGCATCACCATTCCATCACCGGTAACTATACTACCATTTTCAAAATTACAATATTTTCATACTAGGGTTTGCGATTCTATCTGAAAAAGATCGATTTGAATCGATATCAAATTATAGATTCACAAAAAATCGAGATCAAAAGATCGATTCAACTATAAATCGGTTTGCTAGTCATCGATTTTATCATTCTATGTATTTATGTGAAAAAATATAATTTCTACATATGTTTGACTAAAAAATTCAAATAATTGTATATAATGTTTAAGGGTAAAATATCGATTCATAGGATCGATTCAGGTCTCTGAATCGATGTAAAGATTGATGTTTCGCTAAAAAACGATTCTTTTATGAATCGATCCAGATCACCATCCCTATTTTAGAGATGCTTTTATAAATAATCAACGAAAGTGAACCGTCATGATCGTAGTAATTGCGCTAAGTCGGGTTTACTCGGCTGCTTGTGACATCAAAAGCTCTCGACTAAATGACATACTGAATCGCGTACGGTCGATATCAACCACGTTTACTGTCTGACTTTATTGTTCCAATAATTAATTTTTTATTTCTGTTTATTTATCACATAAGTGTTCACGCGTCTCGGCAGCTCTCGATAATAGCATACTTCTTTTTTACTTAATGTATGGAAATATTTATTTACACATTTCCTCTCGTCTTAATCTTAATCCCATCAAAAACATAGATGTAAAATGAGAGCCAAGTTCAATATTATGGTATACGCCTTGATTGTTGTCTTCAACGACAAAAGAAGTGAGATCTAAATTGGTACCCAGTTCAATGGTCAGTTCTGAAATTTATTCATAACAACATAAAATAATTTAAAACAACTTAAAATATAATTTCTTCTTATAACTTAGTATAATATATTGAAGCCTAGGTATGACTTGGCTACTTCGAATGTACGAATTATATTATAACCTTCACAAGTTCTAAAGCTGTAAGTTTTTATTTTATTTTTCGCTACGCTACCACACGAGCGAATACATTTTTATGTTTATTTATTACTCATATGTGTAAAAATATCTTATTTTTGGTCCAGTGTTTTAGGGTTGACTGTTTTATAGAATAGTATAATTTTAATTTTCTTTTCTCTTGGTCTTGTACTTGGTACTTGGTTACACTACAGGAAAATTCGACCCTAATACCGGGTGTGTTACGAAAAGGATATGACCAACCTAGTGCGGATCACTTGAATTACCCAGTATATATTTCACGACGGCCACGCATTTCTCCTTATTGTCAGAGACCAAATATTACTTTGGCATTAATTCTAGATCCTTATTACTTTACATAAATTACAGTGTGATATATTAAGATCCAAATAGTCAATATACGCTCGGCCATAGGACTTTACATATGGTTTTCAGGATTAAATTTTTAAAGAAAATTTGAGTTGAGATTTCTTACATAGCTTTAGTAATTTCAAAACAATTATATTCAATATATTTTATCCTGCTTCTTATACACCTAGTTAGCCTGTTCATTGGAGAAATTTAAGCACCTTAATAGGGACAAGAAATAATCTTGAAATTATGAGTCTTGAAGCTAGCATGTATCTACTTAGGTTTTTATTTTTATTCCTCGGTTAGGATTATCTTAATAATAATAAACCGTATTATATATATAAAAAAGTAGATTATAGAATAATAATTTT
The DNA here is from genome assembly GCA_039707435.1 of Actias luna. Lineage (NCBI taxonomy): Eukaryota > Metazoa > Arthropoda > Insecta > Lepidoptera > Saturniidae > Actias > Actias luna. The sequence goes on along the minus strand of JAZHAC010000006.1, from coordinate 3,917,434 downwards.
TTTATCGATAAATTTATTTTCGTCTGACAATTATCGATATTAACAATAATATTTTTCCTTATAGGTGTTCCTCATTCGGCGGGATATTTGACGGCGCCTCCCGTGAACATACCGGCCCAACCGCCGCCCATAGACTGACCGGAGTCTTGCCACGCGCGTGCGCGATTACACGTATAGATACACTATAGCCTATGTTCCATTTAGCGATTACAGCGCTCACAACTTACCGTTCCACATGATGACCATGGTTGTTGTGGTCGGGTCCAAAAATGCCGCACTAATGACCTCATTATTTTGACCCATTTATTACCCATCTACAAAGGTGACCCATTTCCATTACACTTGAGTTAATATTTGTAACTTTCGCAAGTGGAACGCGTAAACCGCGTACGTAAGTGTGAGTATTTCACTTTGTGACATTATTTATGATTAACGGCTGTAAACCAGTGGTTCCGTAATTTTCGATGCGGGAGTATATTTAATTAAGTTCGGGGTCTGTTTCTAGCGTAGCACAGCGCATGAAGTTACAATTACGATTCAAATGTATACTTGTATACAAACTTATGTAGTACATATTTTTTCAGTACAGTCAGTTAAATATGGGCGGTTCTTTTTGTTTTTGGAATCTTCTTTGAGGCAAAACTCTCATTTTCATCCAGGCAAGAGTAGCTGGTTTTTGAAATTTTGACAACAGTTTAGAGAAACAACATTCAGGGTTACATAATAAAAAATAATTGGTAATGTAATAAATTGTGGTAAAAGGAGTGAGAACACTGACACAAGGTGTGGAATTTTTCGTTTTCCTTTTTGTAATGCTTATAATTTTAAAAGATGCAACTAATTTTTTTTTATTTTTTTTTCTGATAACCGGTATTATTTGCCTTATCACCCGGTTCCGGCTTGACGTCGACTTTTGGGACACCCTAAAATGTAATATGTGTTGTGTATTTGGTGGAATTAAGCAATTTGTTTCCTTATTGAGTATTGTGAACACTAAATGGAACGTAGCCATAAAGCTCTCTCAATGCTACACTCACATAATTTGAAAGCGTTTCTTTCTCTACAACAATGATATAAATCGGTGCACTATTAACTTCTTTTCCTTTTTTGTACAAGCTTTTATCGATAGTGTATTATTATTTTTTATCGACGACAGAATACGTCTGTGAGAAGTCAAAAAGTGAGATATTTATGATATAAATATATATAATTATAAATATTTATAAAAACGTGTTTAAGAGGAATTAAAATAAATATCGATAAATATTATCGGTAAAAATATCGATACTGTTCCACTCGATTGTAGATAAATTAATCATTGCATTGAGTATTTACAATTTGGTATTCATTATTACATTATGCTGTTATATACAAATAATATAATCAAAGTTCACGCTTAATCAGCATAAGACAATAGAGAAAATTTTGTTTTTTTGTGTCTTAAATTACCGATATCTAATATACGTGTGTTGAAAATTATAGACATAGTTAAGTATGGGAAGTTATCATCATATAAATATGCAATGTAGTTAACATGTGTTGCGTAAAGGATTTCAAAGCACACTTTTGTTTGCCATTCATAATAGAAGGTTAAATAGGTTAGCCTTTTTCGTGGTTTTCACTTCCCTCATTGTTACATGAAGCGATGTTGGCTCAGTTGGTAGTGTATACGGACTCCGCGTCAATGGACGTAAGTACGAATCCGTGCAATGAGTCTAAGCTTCCGGTTAAGGGAAAACATCGCGATGAAACCATAGCATGGTGCTAAGGCTACTATCATCCTCAAGTTGTAAATTACAACCTGCTGACAAATATATATAGGTCTATTCCAGCAGTTGCACTCGAGAGGCAATCCTTACTAAGCATAGCGTGTCCACTACCTAGGGCCACATCGTCATTTAACATCAGGTGAGATTGTGGGTATAACGCGAAACCAAGAAAGTATAAAGAAAAATACACACACTAGATATTTAAACATTTGCTACAAGAATACTTTGTAGTGGTATGTTTAAATTGTCATTTTTGTTTCCACTCCTATCTAGAGGTGCCACCTAAACACTCTACTTCCTCCCACCCTACTACCTTCGTCACTGCAAATACGACATAGATATCTCAGTACTTATGTTTAATCTAAATGTTAGGCATTTTAGATAAATTTACTACGCAAATAGATATGAATTACTAGTACTCAGATATTCTCTACATACTCCGTATTTTATTAGCTAGCGTATATTTTGATGATATTGATAGGTAGGTACAATTATGGTGAAGAATGTATAAGCAAATTGTTGGTTACCAATGGCGCTATGATTGCACTGTACTGAATAGCGAATATAGTACGATTTATTAGAATTTGGATAATTGTTTTTTCGATCTACAATGGTGGAGTGGTTCACTAATATAAAGCTAAAACAAATATCAAACAGTCACATTATTTTATCGGTATTACCTCGATGACGTCATATCGATGCTCTGGTACGGTGTGGAAAACAAACATCAATAGTAATAATATCTACAATGTTTTTTTTTTTTAAATAAATATAAACAATCCTGATTATAAAAATTTACTGTTATTAAATTTGAGCAAGAAGCAAGAGATAATGTGGTTGCTTTGTTTTTTTTTTTTTTCAGTACAAATGCAAATATATGGTGGATAGAAACTTTTCAAAAACTGTTCTATTTTCTTTTGTTTTGTCGATAAAATTGTGTTAATTACACTCAGTATATAATTGATCTCAAAACTGTTATAAAAATATCATTCCTTAAAAAGTGTGTAATATAAGTAAAATTATATATATATATATTTTTTAACAATAAAACTCATTAGACGTTAAACATTTCATTACATGCTTATTTGTTTTTTTGTTTTTTAATATTAATTGTAATAACTGAGCTCGATTGCTTAAAGAGAAACAGTTGCATTGCGGTAATTTGTGTAGCTTTTCATAAAATAAAAATATTGAATACTATTGATGTTGTATGCGAATCTATTATTACAGGATATTAATATGAAAATTCTTATGCTTGTTCGCCTTCATGAAAGAGTTGAACGTAAATTTCGAAAGTACGAGATTTAGAATTAGAATTTAGCAATAAAGAATAAGTATTTGTAGGTAAGAGTCTAAAATTGTTTCTGACATTTCCTATATTGTTGATAGGACTCAATCGAGGTAGTTCCCAGATGTAAAACTTTCGACTATTCCTATATCGAGGTCCGGTCAGTTTCCTTTTTTAATGAATCCTTGCTGCGTTTGAGTCGTTGACAGCATTAGTTAGTTAACAAAAAACAGACTCCGCGTAGATTGCAAATCGAACGCAATTCCTATACGTCAGTCAGCGTTCAATATTAATATATCTAACTGCAATAGTTGAACACATTTTTTAAATTTTTTTATTTACGGGCTTTGCCCACAAAGGAGATGTCAATCCCATCGTAACCCGACCTTAAAATATTTACAAAAGTAACTTAGAACTAACAACTAAATTCCGCGAAATCCTGGCTTCGTCACTTGCAGGTGCATCCAAATTAAAACACGTAATTACTAAAATTGGATGCTCTCACGTGATGTCGAAATACGTATTATATTGATTGTTTTCGATATAAAATGTTAGGTGATACATTAAGTTAAAATCGTGCTGTGTATCGTTCGCCTTACTAATTATCTGTAATTTGGTATCTCACATTTCTGGTATCAGACGCGGATTTAAAAATTTCAGTTGAGAAAGGTTTTCGTTTTCTGAATATTCAACAATGTATACATTATGCAAAAGAAATAGTGCTTGCACGACAACCGAAAGTTATATTTAGTTTGTAGAAGGAGCTCGATCCCTATCAGACACCCGCAGATCCACGCCTTTCTGAGTTTCATGAAAGTGGATTAGAAAGTACTAGATCATTTATAACATGACATGTTTTTAAAGTAAAATTAAGCTATTATAAGTAGCTCATTGTTAATTGAGTACGTCCTAATTGATGTATATGTGTGTGTGTGTTCTTCAGCCCTGGATCTATAGATATTGCTCTAGACGAAATATACTACCCCAAGAGGTCTATTTCAGGTTTTTACAAAAACCTGTTTCAAAGCGTATACAACTATTTTTTTTTTTTAACATTGGGTTTAAACACTCTGAAAGTGTGTAGTGTCTTTATTAAGGGAATTCCTGTCGCTTCTATAAATCACTAGTGTGCGATGAAAAATATTTTTTCATTATGTGTTAACGAGCGTAGATCCAGGGTTGATGTTGTTATAAAAATAAGAGGTTAAAATGTTTATGTACCACTGTTTCTCAACTTTCATCATGAATACTGTATTTGATTTTAACGATTTATCTACATAAGACCTAATTAAAATAAAATACTTTCATAATCCTAAAGAAAGTTTTGCAAACTTAATCATGTTTCAGTGGTGAATTTTTGATATCGAATGCTTGTAAAACTTGTATGTACTATTTACATATATTTAACTAACATGTTTTATTCTTCATTATTTCTAAACGCAGTGATTTTATACTAATTGTGAAAACATTTTGAGTGCTGAAATAAATGTCTACATAACTGAGGTGACTTTCAAAGGGATTTAATTTGAGTTAATATTGCTACGTTGTTTTTAGATTTTTGTAACAGGCATAATATGAAAAGTTTAGAAACTGTGGTTTTAATGTATTACGCACGGTTCATTATTAATTTTATATGGATGGCATACTCTTTTAATATTACACACGTCCAGTGATTATTGCCGTCATTGAAGATGCGTTTATATACTCCAAAGTTGCGTAACCAGTGATTATACAAATTGTAGATAATTGTATGTATTATAGTTTTATGAAATTAACTACTGTGTTACCAGATGAAATTATCGTTCTGGGATTGCCAAATATTATTGCAAGTAACGTAATGTTTTCAGTTTCAGTAATCGAATAAAATAAAACTAAGGTTTGAGAAAATTGAACGTTTATTTATAAAAAGTTACATAAAATAAAATACCAAGGTTTTACATTTTTAATTAAAATAATTTTTTATACAATAAGTAACTGCGAAATTTGCATTTCGCAATGCACGTATAACATTGTTCAAACATCCGTACTTTTTTTGTCCTGCTGTAACTTTTCATCTATCTTTATCACCACGATGTCGAAGCATTAGGAATATACTAAAATACTGCATTATAGATTTGCAGCGGTTTCTTTTGTTTTTAATTATCACCGCAGTTTACGTTGCGTGTGTTTGACAACCCTAGCCTAGTCTGATAACAATTTATTTATATTTTTGGCGGGCAATCTGTCATATGAGTTTTTTTTTAATATGGCTTCTGTGGTCCAAGAGCCATTTCTTATTCATAAATACTTGACAGTATGGTTTATGTGTATGGTGGCATTTTACTCAAACTACTTTGTTTATCGTACACCAATTAACTGAATTAGAAATAATATCATAGAACGTGAATTGTTAGATTTAATTGTAAAAAATCCAGAAAGTTCTAACAAAAGCTCACCTTTTTGTTAGAACATTGAAGAGATAACTGCAGCAATAATCATCAATATTAAGGATTGGTTCCTAGACTAAAGGAGAATTAGTGCAGGATTACAGAAAACGGATGAGATTGTGAGGGCACCACGTGTTGATTATATGAAACAAGTGATGAATACAGATATTTTTATATTTAGGCGCTAAGATGTATGTATTACTGTAATATATAAAGTTATTAATATATGAGTCTGTGAATGTGTTGTTTTTCATTTACATTACCAGATTGTTAGACATAAAGTTGTTACAGTAATAAAATTTCAAGCTTATATGTCATTTGGACACAATACATCGTCATTATTAAAGCAAATTAGTTTTATGCATATTTTGGACATTAGAATATTTTATATTTTTAATTAGTTAATAGATTTACATTTTTAGCCACTGACGATGTGGCTCAAGATGGTGGACACGCTAAGTCTAGCCGAATATACTGATAGATACAGACAAAACAGTTAAGTCCGTTTTGCCGCTTAATTTGTCGACCAACATTCTTATTTTGTTCAGTCACTTGTTTTATACTTAGTTTAGGGTTTGAAATTATGGCTACAATCTTGCCTGTTGTAAAGTGATGACGTGGCTCAAAATGGTGGACTCGCTAAGTCTAGTGAAGGGACTGGCTCTCAAGTGCAACTGACGGAACACATCTATTGGTATTTCGCGGCAGATTTTCAACTTAATGGTGGTAACTAGCCAGTTGGACGTTAGAAAAAGGCCTACCACCATAATATGATTTTTCCTCTCGATGTTTCCCTCGGTGAAAGCTCAGCTTCAATGCAAGGATCCGAACTCTGGCTCATTGACGCGGCGTCCGTACAAACCCAACTTAGTTATCATTGCTTCTAATTGACAGCTATTAACGACCTTTAGTGTTAACGATAAAAAAAATAACCGTTTTTTCCCCAATGTCTAATTTCAATAACGACATTAGTGGACGTTGAAACACAAAAATGTACGGACTATCAAAAAATTAGGAAGTTAAAAAAAACATGTATTTAAAATTAATGCCACTTACGATGTTTTTCCTGAGAAGATATGATATCGAGCCTTTTCAGGAAAAACATCGTAAGCGACAGATGCACTTTTTATAGCAGAGTTTTTATTTTTTTATTAAAAAGTATTTATGATATACTAGTTGACCAGGCAGACCTTGTTCTACCTTCTAAGTAGTCAATCACTTCGACTATGGCCACATTTATCGCGTTATGATCACTTATCGAGATAAAAAGTATCCTATCTCTCAAGTTGTTTCAAACTGTACAGTGTACAAAATTTGATTAAAATCGGTTCAGTAGTTCATCGCGGAAAAACAACGTGACACGAAATTTTTATATATACAATTATTACAAAAAAATATGACATGTTGTTAATAATTAACCATCGATCTATTAAAATACTGCTTCTTATTTACAAAGATATTTTTAGGAAGTTACAATAAAATACATATTTATGATTTTTGGTGCTTACGATGTTTTTCCTGAAAAGGCTTGATATATTTATAAGGATTATAACTGGGTAATTTTAGTAATAATGAAAGGCTCCTAGGTTTATTTAACACGCTTATTATAATTATATTTCTATGGGAAAAATAATACATAAGATTGTACGAATACCTGATACAGATTATATATATATTTTTTTTTGTACTCTTTGCACAGGATAAAATAAAAGAATATATTTGATTGGACCACAGTGACTAAACACCGCCCAAATTCATTGTTAAGTTTAATATTGTTTATTTTATAACATTTTGTATATTAATTACTATCGTATACAAAAAAAAACTTACTAGTACACTTATATAACTTAATACAGTGAATTATAATACATATTATCATCGATGCACCAGCTGATTACATAATTCAGTTTTTAAGATATATAATATTTATATACTATAAGCTCTCCTTATTATTTTCACATACTGTATTTTCAAGGCGCATTGACGATAATTAAGAACTAATCTAGCGTAGCCTATGTATAATTAAAGTCTGTCAACTATTTACAAACACAACGTCATACCCTGGTTTGGTTTTATTCTAAGTTATGCTCTACTCAACCTTGAAAGCAAGTGCAGATCTATAGATTAACTTTAAGAATCATAGATCACAGTTTCTAGAAGATTCGACATCGAACTTGTAAGAAAAAAAAAAGTAATAGAAATTTTTATCGAAATATAATATTAATTTCTCAGGGCCTTTGGAGGTCACCTCTGATTCTCAGATCTGCACCTGATTCAAAGGTTATTCTACTCTAAGGGTTATTACTTACTAATGTAAGGCTTATTAACTTTATTGAAGTTTGTAATGGTTGTATTTTCGAAACGAGAACTGAACCCCTAGCGAAGTTGTTTTTTTCTACAATCGTTAGCGTTAGAGAATACAAAAAATGTATGTGACGACAATATGTACAGAGTCATATAATGTCATCCTATACATATGTTGTTTCCATTTACGCTAATGCTTGTACAAAAATACAATTTATCTAGAGGCACTGATAATAGATCTATGCCTGATTCAAGGGTCATAATTATATGGAACAGTAGTTAATATAAGAGGCCATTCAAATAATACATAAGCAGAATTTTAGGCATTTTTGGCCTTCCCACCCTTCTTGTCAGCAAAAGTAAACAAAGCTCTTAGACCCTTCCTGTGCTTGTGTAAACATTGTTATACATGCTTTTTAATTTACTATAAAATACTGCGTGACAACTAGCAAGAAATAACAATATTAAAAAAAATCCGAGACTATCCATTTCGCCTTCGAGTATAGACAAGTAGGGTTTTCATGCTATTATTTTATACGACCTATAAAAAATTCGCAGAAAAGTAGAAAAAATACTTTTGTCGTAATATATTGTTTCCGTAAGCACCTACTAAACCCTCCATCCCTCGTTCCACATGTCATTAGAAATAAGCAAATCAATGACCCTCCGCCACTTTCAGTGCGTTTGTAATACTTGAATGACCCCAAATGCAAGGTTAATAATGATTACAGTTTGTCACGGTTGCAGTTTAGATACGAGAATTGGTGGCGAGATGTAATAGTTAGGAGTGACTGTTATCGGTCGTTCGTAATTCCTGCCACGCTTCCAGGGGAACTTACTTCTGGAACAATAACTTTGTTAGCATTAATCTCTTCGTGTTGGTGAATACTATATATGGCGCAGTTACATAGCGTCGTTCGCTGTCAACAGGAGTACGATGCCTCCAGGTCAATCGGAAGTGTGGTTTGTCTTTGGTGCGTATTTACAATGTTATTTTAAAATAAAAGATTTTTACTAAATGCATATTATGGTATTGATTTATATACCAAAAAATTTTTTGTTAAGTAGTTTTGCTCAATTATTTAATCTATACTGCACTAGATGGAGGAGTGCAAAACGAGCAAAGAACAAAGGACAAAAGTTATATTATAATATTATCAGTAGCACTCACAATTGTATCTGACAGCTCGGTAGTATGTATGGATCGTGCGTTAATGGACGTGAGTTCGATCCCAGCTATGAATCTAAGCTTTCGGTGAAGAAAAACATTGTGATGAAACGGTAGCACGGTGGTAGGTCTTTTTCTAATGTTCACCTGGCTAATTTGAACCTTCAAATTAAAATCAGCCGCTAAATACCTAAAGGTTTGTTCCGGTAGTTGCACTTGGAGAGTCTCTCCACTAGGCTTACCGTGACCGCTATCTTGGGCCACATCGCCACTTAATATCAGGTGAGATTGTGGTCATAATGCTAAGGCTACAAAGTATTAAAAAAGTACAGATCAATTCAATTAAGTTCAATTGATTTGTGATGCAAGTTTCATCACTAACCCGATTAACATCTTGAGGTAGTTATGTGATTTATACGCGGGTACGTCATCGTTGAAATCCAGAGAAATGTACTCCGTCGCGCACGCGCTGCTCAGCATGTCGTCGAGCTGTTGGTACAGCTCCGAGAATGTTGGTCGGTCACGAGGTTGCGTCCTCCAGCACGAAATCATCACTTCATATCTGTCAATGTGAATGGGTATTAATGAAACTTTAGTAACCTATCACCGCCTCCAAGATCCCATCTATCTTTATATCAAAATTCAACATAATCGAATCGGCGGTTTAGGCATGAAAACGTAACTTACAAACAAACTCACTTTCGTGTTTATAATTGTAGTTAGGATTAGAAACGACGAGATTAAAGTTATAACCCCGATGACCTAAGCATTTACCGACGGCGCCCTAAAATGGCCGGTACAATTAAATATTCGATTATAATAAAATATGAGATACGCTATTTCACCATACAATTAAATAAAATAACTAAAGGATTAACGTTCGGTCACAATCTTAAATAAATTTAAAAGGCGATTTAACACTTAAATCCTTAGGGCTTCAAATTTGATTCCGGACTTTTGAATCGGCAAAGTTTTGTGTGCATAAATGTGGCCATTTCATAAAAAAAGAAGAGGAATATACATTTTTTAAATTTAATGTGGCATATCATGCTTTTAAGGATTAATATAAGATGGTAAACACGCTAAGCCTAATTTTGGAAGTGGTTTACGAATTGTGGTACCGGAGCATACTTATAGGTGCTTTTCATGTTGCACTTTCAAGGTATTAGAGGATACCTTAAAATAATCCTACGGTATTATCTAGATATTTAGATCCTTGAAAATATTGTAGCGTTATTTTATTAATTTTTTGTAACTATAATTGGTTTCGCGTTATTCAATAGTGACGAACGATTGATTTTATGTTTGTAGGTACATAAGTTACATGCATTTATATGTGTGTATGTATATTGCTATTTAACAGTAAATGTGGTGTTGTGGCAACATTTTTCACTATAGGTATTTTTACTTACAGTTCTATACTACAATTTAAGGGTCTAGGCATTCTGTACCCGGAGCGGAGAAGACGAGCTAGGCGCGCGGCCGGTATCTCTGGATACGGTGACCCCCCAACTGTCACTATTTCCCATATGACTACGCCAAACGACCACCTATTGAACATGAATCATATTATTATTGTATATATTTTATTATAGTATTTACATAGTTATTTCTAACATATAAAAATTTTCATCAAATATCAAGAAAATATAACTTCAGATTTTCGGTCCGCCCTTTTTTTTTTTAAGGTGAATGTAGTAAGGTCAATAAGTGAAAGTAGTTAAAAATTTCAAAAATAGAAATAAAGTACAGCTCGATGTCTAATACAAAAAACATATATGATGATTATTACGCTTATATTAAATTTAATACGATTATAAATGATATAAAGTTTGTGACATTTTAATTATTTTTATTAAAATTGATAAATACGTCACTGAGGCACTCTTTTGCTTTATCGCGTTTCGGGATCAACCACTGTGTTGAGATGTTGAGAACAACAGCCGTTGAGAAGATCTCTCGATGATTGTTATAGTTTATGCATTATTCTTTGCTTCCCATTAGTAACAGTACTTTTTTTTATCGTGGGGAAATGAATTTACGCAACCCCTCTCAGTCCGGGGAGACTAAATTGAGAAAATTACCCAATCATATTAGACACGAGATTTCTTATTTTAGATAATCTTGTAGGTATACACATGTAATTTGCTGTAATATTCACTTAAAACTTGGTATGTTTGTTTTTTTTTCTCTGAAATGCATATAGTCACCTATTTTTTGTATGTTGCTGGAGTTTTGACTACAGTTTCTTAACTTAAACTTAAACATACCAACAGTAGAAAGTTTACCATCAATAAGAATCGCCATTATGAAAGAAAAAGCTGCCTAAAGATGTTGTCGCCTTATTTATGTTAGAGTTGAATAAATCTAAATCACTAATCTCGCTCATGTCATTGAATGAGTGACTAGCTCGCCGTAAAAAGAGTGTAGTCGGTAATTTGTAGAAACGGTGAGCAGCGATAGGGGGACATTGGTACGTAAATACTTTTCCGGAACAGTGAAACATAATTTCGAGATAAATTCAGGACATGGACGCAATTTTCAGCTGATACGTAATATCAGCTGTTACTCTTGCTTGACAATGGGCAACAAATGATGTTTCCTACAAAGTTCATTGTAATAATTGGGATCATAGGTTTCGTGTAAGCGGTACCAAGATATTTAATAAGCTTTCTTTGAATTCTTCTATTGCTACATTCATATCGGATTTTATAAAATTCTATTGAAACCTTACACGTCACTCTGGCTGGTATAGATCTTTCTCGTCAATGACTCCAAGGCCATCCACTTCACCGGCAACTTTCCAGTACTCGTCTGTTTGTAATGATTATGTTCGTATACGTCCCTTGAGAGGCCAAAATCTGCAATCTTCAACGTTCTCTCGCTCGTCACCAAAATGTTTCTTGCGGCGAGGTCTCTGTGAATGACTCTGTTCGCGGCAAGAAACTGCATGCCCATTGCTATTTGCCGGCAGAATGATAAAAGATCCTTTGAGCTAAATTCACTTTCCGTGACATTATTTATTTCGTATAATTTGTTGACAACAATTCCCGATCTCTTTTGCAATTTCCACATTAAAAAGTCATTTTGGTATTGAGATAAATTTATTTTGTTATTTTTAACTGTGCGTTTTGTTACCATTACGTCCCAGGAACATCTGGAAGTTATTAAATATAATTCAAATCTAATTGTAGTTGTGCCTATAACTAAGTATTGTTGCATGTTGAAAGTATTTATTTTAATGAACTATATTATATTTCATTATTGTCCAGTATTTCGATACCTATATCCTGAACAAAATTACTAAGTATTTTTATCTTTACAAGATAATAAAAACTTTCATCGGTCGGAAACGTGAATGCTCTGCTCTGCTTGAATGCTTGAAGTCTCTCAAAACTTCTCATATTAACGTAGATATTGACGGTAATGTATTGCAATTTAAATATATCTTAGAAATTACTAATGCTTGGCAGCTTGGTCTGAATATTAGTCCTTTTAATATTCCTAGTGATAAGTTTTTGCCTTTAAATAGGGGATTAAGTTGTAAAATGCTATATTTTCACTAGACGAATAAAAAAACGCTATATCCATTGAACTTTTTGTACCTTAAGTAACTAAGAAGATCCCCTCTACTGCAATATTCGACCACTATGAAAGGCTTACGCCCAGTGCAACACCCGACAAGGCTCACCACGTGAGGGTGAACACCTACGCTCTTCATCAACTCGATCTCGGCTCGAAATGATCTCATTTCCTCCACCGATGGGTACTCTATAACAAATATACTTTTCTTCGACTCAAGGAAATGTTTGTGGGTTGATAATTTGTTAAACAAAATAGCAATTAGTATATCTATATATTTTAAAATTATTTTGACAATTAAACAAGCGAACTTATTAGAAGCCGATAGTTTTCACGTTTGACGTTCTCAGGAGCTAAGTTTTACGAGTGTTTTATTAATTAATTTTACGAGTACTTTAAATGCAAGTGTGCGCGAGTGTACACGAGTATGTATGTATTTTAAATTAAATTAATGCTATAAATCAAAATTTTGGATTACAATATTTATCTCTTTCTTCATAACTGAGTGTAAGAAGTCAATCACCAAGCTTTTTTTTAAAATTTTCGGTATATTAAGGGAAAATGTTTAGTTTATCGTATAATCGTTTATAGACCATGTCCGTTGTACTACATCTGTTTGTATTTTGATGGATAAAATGGTAAAAAAAAATGTTTGCGAAACAGCTTTTAAGAGAAAGAACTATGTAACTGTAGAATAGAATTTGCCATAATAAATACACATTTATTTTTTGGTACGGTGTCGGAAATGGTTTGTGTGCCATAATTTTTAATATATCTCTCTAGGCTTCTTCAAGTCGAAGAAATAAACTCAACGAGTTTCACTCCATGCTGAAATGCAATTGGTAAGAATAAAATGCTGATAATAGATGTGTCCCGGAAGTTGCACTTGAGAGTTAGTCCCTCCTATTAAGGCCGGCAACGGCACCTTGTGGATGTCTATGGGCGACGGTGATCACTTACCATCAACCACTCCACTTCACACTTTGCCCCCTATTCCATAATAAAAACCACATAAATCGCTTCTTTTAAATATAGTTTAGACATATTTTTTTATAATATTGTTGTTGTGTGTTAATCATAGAAGATAAATATATAGGATTACTATAGTTTAATCATTATTTTTAAGAGGAATAATATCACAATTCATTGTATCCATGCAGGTAACTATTGATTTACGTTACACACGCCAGTAAATCTCCCAGTCGGCAGATTTTTTTCTGACATCTTCAACGCTCATCGTCATATTTAGTCAAATTTATACAAAACCTTAATCGATAATACATTTTTTTATAGTTAAATCTGTATTTTGCGGCAGTTTTTCAATTTTAGGGTGGTTGCTAGCCAGGTGGAAATTAAAAAAAGCCCTACCACCATGCTATGGTATCCTCACGATATCTTCCTTCACCGAAAGCTCAAGCTCATTGTAGGTAGATTCGAACTCAAGTCCCTTGACGCGCAGTCCGTACACACTGCCACTGAGGGATCATCGTTTATAGAAACCTTATTAAAACATTCCTCATGAATTACTCTGTCTATTGGTGAATACTGTATGAAAATGTATGAAGTACTTTTGGAGTTTATCGTGTTTAGTCAGACGGACAGAAGTGGTTGGGGATTTTGATTTATAATATATGAACCTTTACCTTTAAGCATTTTAATAGCGACCTCTTTGTCGGCCAGTGTGCCCCTTTTCACGACACCGAAAGCACCTTCTCCGATAATCTCGTGAAGCAGCACGCTGTCTGAACGCACCTCCCACTGGTCCTTCCAAGAGTCGGAATCTTCGTGAGGATCCTCTGTTTCTTCTTCTTTTTCCGGTCTTGTTGATGTTTCTGGCGGCTTTCAAGTACAATACCAAAACGATAAAAAACTAAACTACTTTTTAGTACCTAAATAATTGTTCTTAATTCCAAGAAAAATAAGTCACTCGATCAAAGAACTTCAAAATTCAACAATAACTTAATAGTAGATGTTTTTGTTAAGGTATTATTGTAAAATACCAATAATACATATTTCTTGAAAATATATTTATTTTAATACTAACTTTCTGCGTGTAGTTTTATTCGCTTAATTGTGTATAGTTTTTTTTTAATATTTTTCTATATGACTGGATCTAAAAATATTACTTCCTTTATATACTGTCACCCTATCGTACGCACCCTTACAGGTTGAAAATCTTCCCCAATTTGGCCTTGACTATTATACACTTCGTGATATCGACACTGTGATTTTTAACTTGTCGCGTTTAGGTGTTAACCAGTTAACTTATATCCAGAAGCGATGAAATTTTCATGTTGGTATTACAACAGTAACTGTCGATGAATTAAATTACTTACTTACAATCAGGCGAGTGTAGTTATTTTGCCGGGCTACTGTATACTAAAAAACAACTACTTGTTAGTAATAAGAGAGTACCTGTGGATAGTCCGAGCGAGGATTGCGGCGGCGACACCTGGCGCAGAACAGGGCGCCAGTGAGCGTTAGGGCTAGCGTGCACCAGGCACCCGCCACCGCACTCACCCATAGCCACAGGTGACCCCCTGCCGCCATAAGTCACTACAACTGAACACTTGTATTCATACACAACATACACTTCATTCAAAAAACATATATCTCAATGCAGAGCCTACATTTAGCAGCACCTACATCAGTAGTACTTCATATTGTAGTCTTTGCCCTACATTGGGTGAAACAAAATACGATATCCACATATAATGTAAATTCTCAGGTTACATCGAAACTTTGCTTCTAAGAATACTTATATAAACTATAATACAATCGTGGAAAAAGTGCATTCACGATAAATATCAACGTCTGTTTCAGTCATATTTTTGACGGCTACTCAAATATATGTTAATATATTTCTTTTTCTTAGCTGCCATAATTAGGATAAGATTTGTCATTGAAAATAACATAAACTACAGAAGAAAATAATAATTTGTTGCTTTATTTTGTATCTTAGTATGTATTTTGTTTTTAAAAAAAATACTTATCTAATTATTTAAGGTAAGGTTAGGAATATTCTAGGCGTATTGCGGTGTTCTCCTTCACCGTTTGTTTTTTTTTTTTTTGTCAAGGTTTACCGTTATTGCCATAATCTCACCTTATCTTAAGTGAAGATACAGCCCAAGTTGGTAGACACGATAAACATGTGGAGGGACTGGCTCTCGAGTACAACTGCCGGAACACACCTTTTGGTATTTGGTGGCAGATTTTCACCCTGAGGGTGGTTGCTAGCCAAACAGGCATTAGAAAAAGCCCTACGCTATGCTACGGTTTTCTCACGATGTTTTCCTTCACCGAAAACTCAATCTCATTGTAGGTAGATTTGAACTCACGTCCCTTGACGTGAAGTCGTACGCAATAACACTGAGCTATCATAGGTAATGTGTCAGTTTAAATAAGAAGTAAATTCAATCGAGATAATTCAACAATCAAGACATTTTAAATAGCTCAGAAGGTATGTTTACTGAGTGGTTAGGCATCTCTTTTGTGAGTGGTTAGGCATCTCTTTTGTACTTGACTGGACTGTGACTACCATACACGAGCTTTTCGAGTTCCGTGTTAAATATATATCTGGTAACAAAGCGCGGGTTGTGCTGTGTAGCAATTGTGTTTTGACCATATTTTTATTTTGACAAATTCGCGTCGAAATGACTCTTTTTTGGATTGTCACGTTTCGTCATCAGCTAATTATAATCCAGCAACAAAGAAGCTTGCGATGGCGAAACTGGCGATGGCCAGTAATGGATTACCAACGTTTCGATTGACACCATTTTTTTAAATTATACTGTTATACTACTATATCTATATTAGCTAAAATTATAGTTACTCTCAGCTTTAACTCAAAAAATAAATAAGTATTATATTTACTTGAAAAGTAGGATCTTCTGCTGGTGTGAGCAAATCTGTTACCGATGTGAGCATACAGTGAGACATTGTACACGCCTTTACCAATTACATCTCTGAACACAGCTTCGGTTGCGTTCTGTTTGAAAACAATCGAGCGGGTTATGATGATGAACCAATTATGTAGCGTACACACAAGACGATGCTTGACATAACTCAACATCAAACGTACCTCCGTAATCCATATTAATATTATAAAGCGGAAAAGTTTGTTTGAACGCACTAACCTTAGGAACTACCAGACGAATTTCAAAAATTACTTTTGCATTTGTTACAGCAATAATTGAGAAAGGCTTTAGGCTATTTTACATCGCACTATCAACAATATGACTAAAGATGCATTGAAAAAGGTTACAAATACGGGAGAAAAAAATTAAATATTTTTGTTTTTGCTACACGCGACCGATATCACAGACGCAACTAGTATTTAATTTGATACATTTGACATTTTATGGTAGTAAAAATGAGATGTGAGTTAAACGTGACGTAATACGACGACTTTAATTAACGACTTTAATTATTATTTAGTTTTAAATAATAATTAAAGGGCTTTAAAATATATAACTTTTTCGTAGAAGCATTAATAGATGTTACTTAACTAAAGAATTATATCAACTTAAAATGAAGAAAAAGATAAAAGCAAGCCAATGAGGGATTTTTACTGTCCGCTTCCATTTACAGATCCGTCAGGCTTAAGATCTAGTTCTTCCTCTAGGCTTAGTGTTTTTATACAACTAGTGCAGTTTACAGTATGTGGGGTTTACACGGGTGACTAAAGCCGAATTTTGCCTCGCGGCGAAACTCTACTGTTTAAATGATAATGATAATTCGGCTAGATCGCAAGTGGCTAAAGCCGCAAACCCCAAAGTTGGGTACCACCCGACTTTTGCCGCGCAGCGACCGGCCGCATAAAGAAGTGTTTCGCGCACGTTGTTCCACTACTGCGATTCTACGTATAGATCTTTTCAGGATAATATTCAGGACCTTCTAAACTTCATTTCGCCAGTAAAGTGTACGAACCACTTAAGATTTTACGTCGAAAAATCCGTCAGCGCACCCATAATTTATGTTTTTCTTCTTTCCTTTTGTTTCCTCTTGCCTCATTGTTATTCAAACAATTTTTTGAATAATCGAATAACTATTTTAATTTCGGCACGCACACCTATTCTGGTCAACATTTTCGAAGAAAATGACCGAGCTGTATGCGATTTTAGTCACCTGTGTAAATGGGCTAGCGCTGCGGATTGGTGAAGCGACTAGCCGCAGGTCGAAAATCGGCCCTTGCAAGTTCCTCTGTATGCTTGAGGGTAAGCAATCACCGTAGTGTATAGACGATTATAACATTAGAGGTATTAGTAATGCGTTGCTAACTTTGAATTATCTATCCTCTAGGAGCTCTGCAAGTCCTACTAATACAGGAAAACAACAGATTCTTCTGTACAATAAAGATAATTCACCAGTCAAGCTGCTTTAAATGAAGAGAAAGTTCTGTAGATCTCTCTTATCATAGTGAACCATATTGTCACATAATACCAGGTTAGTCTGTGATAAGCGCTAAATTTATAAAAAAACATAAAGGCAAATAATACATTATCTGGTTTTCCGAATTCTAGAGTTCTGTTTTAGGTGGAAGGAATACAATCAATGCTATGGGAAATTGACATGACACCAAAGTGGCAAAGGACAATCTTTAAAATGTCTTGCGGTATAAGAGCAATCAAAAGTGGGGATAAAATCCAACATCCAACATTATAGTTTTGAAGCAATGCTTTAGTTGGCAGTGTGTACGGCCGCCGCGTTCTTGGACGTAAGTTCAAAACCACCTGCAATGAGCATGAGCTTTCTGTGACGGAAAACGTCGTGAAGAAACTATAATATGGTGCTAGATCTTTTCTAATGCCCAGCTGGATCGATACCACCCTCAAGTTGAAAATCTCCCGCCAAATACCTATGTGTATTTGGCGGTATACCTACCTATACCTATACCTATACCTACAGATGTGTTCCCGCAGTAGCACTTGAGAGCCACTCCCTCCACTAGACTTAGCGTGTTAAAAATTTGAGTCGCATCAATACTTAAAAAAGACACGTATTTTCGTGTGTAATTAAGTTACATACAAATTATGAATTATAGAATAACTGAAATTAATAATTATAGAATTCTTTAGAAATTATCATAGATAGATATCATTAAGTGATGAATTATAACTCTCACCCCTGTTAAGTTTAGCTCCCTCTCGATTTCCGTCCTGAGAATGACTTTGTAATAATGCGGCATGATTTTCGGTTCCGACCAAGTGACTCGGACATTCCAATTTCCATTAAGGTCTTCATTGGCATTCAATAAAAGGTTTTCCGGTATTTCAGGTTCTGGATTCCCATAATCTAAGGAGATATAATATTATATAGTTCTACAGAAAATTAACAGCACTCTCAGTAATGATAAAGTGAATGAAGTCACGGGGAAGCAAAGATGACTCAGTGGTAGCCTTTACGAACGCCGCGACTAATTACGTGAGTTCGAATCCCTGCAATGAGCCTGAGGTTTCGCTGATGAAAAACAACATAATGAAACCATAGCATAGTGGAAGGTCTTAATTTAATACTCGTTAGGCTAACTACCACCCACAAGTTGAAAATCTGCAGCCGATACCTATATACTTATAGTGTGTCCCGGCAATTGCACTTCAGAGCCAGTCCTCCACTAGGCTTAGCGTCTCCACTATCTCTGGCTACATCGTCATATAACATCAGGTGAGATTGTAGACATAACGCTATACCTATAAAGCATAATAAAAACACCAACTCATAGTTATTATCGTCATATAAAAGTATCCGTAGGTATTCTAAATAAGTTCTAATTAGCTAAAAAATGCCAAATTTGCTAAAATTGCTAAATTATTACCAAAACTTTGTACAGTGAACAAACTTAAGTAATTGTAAATACTCTGCTAGTAACCCACACTCACAACTAGAACTTGGATAAATTCGCTAGCGAAAGGTTATTATAACTTACATAAACATTCTGCAAAGTCTTTACACGATGGTGTGTGATATTTTTTCTCTGTGGACCCGTACATTCCATTAACCAGTATTTTGCAGTTCTCATCTAGGCGCAGTGACGGTAAAACAATTTTAGGATTCCTCGTCGGCTGCAATGTTTAAATAATTATATTATCAATCGAAAATCAATTGTAATCTTTAGTAATGTCTTTATTTATGATTTTACAAAGAATTAAGAAAAGATTTGGTGAATACATGATATCGAAACCTTATGTAGGCTGAGTATGCTCAAGCTTTAGTCCTATCCAGAAATTGCGGTTAGTTTTGGTAAGTATTAAATTATAGTATAAGGTTGTGTTGTAGTATAGACCTCTATTAGAATCAGTGCAGAAGTAATGCCTGATCTCTAGAAGCAACAGGGGGAATGCATAGTGATTGTAATGAAGTTTTTTTAGTAGATATTAGGGGTGATTTTTATTAGACGCGTATAGATAACGTATCTTCCCAGGTAAACCAAACCCTAAGCGAGAGTTTCTTTATTTTAATGCATTCCTTCCTTACATATAATTTTGATGGCATTATAAATGTTAAAATGACGTTACCGCCATCGAGCATATATCCTGGGTACCTCATAATCTAGATTTTCTGTATCCTGAGTGAGTGTATTTATATTTACTGTTTTGATCCTCATCTTACGACTTCGCTACAATTATAGACTTTGGGAACGATTTATCATGATATTATGGCTTTTTATTACTGTATGTCTATTTTCTAATACAGTTTAAGATTATATTTGTTTCGAGTATCTTTAAAAAACATCCATTTAGATTCTCTTAACAAGGAAATGGAAACTTAATCTTTATAAATTAAAGATTAATTAAACTCCACAAATAATTTGCATTTAGGATGTGACAGTTGCAGTAATCAACAATGAGAAGGCGTTTTTAACATTATAATTACAAACCCGAGGAAAGTATTTGTGTAAATGCTACCCAGGAGATCTTAAAGACATTGATATTTATTGCTTCAATATAAGTGAACCTTTAATGTGAATCGGCTCACATCGTAATTTTTTAAGTAATAAAAATAATAATAATATCCCGACCGTACACAACTATTGAGGGCTTCGTTGATGAATCCTCAGGTGATAGATATAGCAATTGAGTTATGTAAACAATTTTGAAAATACCGACAGTCAAACAATAAGAATATGTATATTGACTATTATTTAATTTTTTTAATAAATCGATGATTGTTCTGACTTATTGCTAATTAAAGCAATAAATACGCTCTTTAACGTATATGGACAATTTACCCCTACTTTATTTTCCTGGGGTTTTTCACGATATTTAGGTACCTACTTTTTGGTTTTAACTGGGTTCCTTCCTTATGGGTATTTACTCGCAGCAGATCTCTCTCTACCTGTCAGTCCAACTAGTAATATATTAAAAAAAATCCTTACCCACACATTAGTTTCATACGGAGCGATGTTATCGCAAATATTTAATATGCTGAAGCACAAATCCTTATCTGGAAAAAGTAAAAAGAGGTAAAGAGAGGATATTGTAGTTATATACCTGCACAGTTAATAAAATGCAACTTTGAGTGCGTTGAAAGATATAATTTTGATATGTGGGACATTTTAAACGTAGCGTTTTTAATAGAACGAAACGAAAAAAAATGGAATTTGGTGTTGACCTTAAGAGAAAACAAAGAGCTACACTATAAAAGAGTAAAGATCATAAAGAAATAGGTGCACAAGGGCATGTGTACAAACAAATCTATAATTTAAGTTAACTCGTTATATAATATAGTTTAGAATAATTTATAAAAAATCCACACAACATTGAAACATTATTTACTTAAGTATCACTTTAGTGACATTTACATGTTTTTCTTTCTTTACTAATAAGATTTTTTTTGTAATTTTATTCGGATTTCAACTAAAGGTTATTAAGGTATTAAGGTCAGATCTTATACATTCATTATGTTTTAGACCATTTCTATGATAAATTGATGATGTATTTACACGTATTATTTGATATAACATGTTACTTAAATATAAAATACTGGTTAATCAATTGTAGCACAAACTTAGTTAAATAATATATTATTCAATCTTATTAATTTAGGCGAGAGATCAAAACCCATAGTGAGTTTAGGGGAATAAAAATTACTCTTTATAAGGGCAATTTCACTTTAGGAAACGATTCTGTATTACATACTAACAATTTTTTTTGTCTTTATTTTATTTAGGGACTTTGTTCAGTGGATGGTTTGGAGGAACCGCTTCTAATTGCACCAGTCAGGCCGTCGGTAAGGGCAGCTCGCCAAGCAGCCCGGATGGGGCCCGGCTTACCATCAGGCCGGTTAAGTTGCTGGGGTGACAGGGTGATTGCAAGCACGAACCCGCGTCTCACCAGGAAGGCGACGGACTGTCGTGAAATTTTAGTGGATATTCCCGGCGGCTAGCCCCGAATGAGTCCCACATACCCCTCCCAGTCCCTCCGAAAAAAAAGAATAGGGACTTAGGTTCACAAAGGACAAGTCAATCCCATTGTACACTGACTTTACAATATTTAAAAAAGTTACTTAGTATTAATGACAAAATTCCATAAAATCCTGGCTGCGTCAGTTGTCAAGTGTAGAACACATTTGCATTTGAATTTTACTAATTGAATAGCAATATCCACATACCGTCATGAATTTTCCATTGCACTGTTGTATTCAGTATACTGTTAGTATCATTACTATATCCTTCGAAATTAACACTAATTTCATAGTCTTTGTGGTCGGGGACAAAACTTTTGTTGTATTCGGGTACAGTTATGCCTCGTTTCCATTTTAATGGCAACCCGCCGCTATCTAAACTTGTTGACCATATCGTATAGTTTCCGGGTGGTATTGTACTCAACTCACCAAAAATCGTATATGGTTCCAGTAGAGAGTAATTTATCTGAAAACCAATAAGAAAGAACTTTTTAACATAAATACTTGATAATGAGTACTATCCGAGAAACAGCCTAAGCCACCTTGGTGTCTTTGAGCTAGTAGCCTTTCGACTGAGGGTCTTCCGCACTCGCCCCAAACATAGTTTTTAAAGGTTTTTATTTTAAAGGTTTAGCGCTATGACAAGAACCTCACTTGATACTAAGTGACGATGTGGCCCGAGATGGTGGACACGCTAAGCTCAGTATAAAGACTAGCTTTCAAGTACAACTGCCCGAAACACCTATTGTGGGACATATCTATTGAGGGTGGTAACTAGCCAGACGAGCATTAGAAAAAACCCTACCACCATGCAACGTAATAAACCTTGACCTTAAGATTGTCAAAATGTTGCCAATATTTGATAAAATATACAGGTGGTCTATGTACATTTGAAATAGTTTACAAAATGTCATGGTGCTAGACTGGTTTTGTTCGGCGAAATATCGATTGGATACCCGCAGTTTTAAACTTTGGCACATATCATTGGATTACTCGGAATTCTTGTATACTAACTAATTTCATGAGGCAGCACTATTGGCTGACAGTGAAGGAAATTATCGTACAGAAACCTAATCGACTGGGGAATATTTTCCTATCATTGTATGAGACAAAATTTTATAATTGTGGATTTCTATGCCTTCGCGACACTATCGACAGTAGAAAATCATTGTGATGAAACCTATCGATTGAGGAATGACCTTATATTATCATTGTATTTGAGACAATTATAGAACTCTAGAGTTCTTTGTGTGAAATGAATGATGCTAACTGGCGTGACCATTAATCTGTTTGATAGTCGATACAGAATGTCATTCCATACATTCTTTTGTTTTTCTTTACGCTAGCAATTATTGAAAGACAACTTACCTAAAGGCACTGGTATGTGGTATTTGTGATCAGACGGGATATAATTCTCCTGCGTCACTATAGTTTGAGTTGTATACGAAAGTCTAGTATGTAGGTTTTTGAAGCGATGATAGCTCAGTAGTAGTGTGTACGGACGCTGCGTCAAGAGACGTGAGTACGAACCCACAATGAGGTTGATGAGATGATAGCATAATGGTAGGTAGGGCTTTTTAATACCCGTCTGGCTAGCTACCACCCTCAAGTTGAAAATTTACCGCTAAAAATTTATAGGTGTGTTCCGTCAATTGCACTTGAGAGCCAGTCCAACCACAAATTTAGCGTAATCGCGAACTTGGCCCGTAACGTCACTTAAGATCAGGTGAGATAATGGCCATAATTCTAAACCTACAAACTATAAAAAAGGTACATATATTAAAATAGTGCAAAGTTTTCTTACTTACAACTTCCATATCCATGTATTTGTCTGCGATTAACAAAACAAGCTGCCATCGTGTAGATGAGGCGATTTCGAATGTAATCGTATAGCCTGTTTGACATTTGATTTGTACCGTCGAAGGTTTATTAGACACGTTTGATATGGTCTCTATAGAATGATAGAAAAATAAAGCTTTAATTGGACAGTATCGGCAGAAATAAACTTAAAACTATAAAATGACGGTGATTTTTTAAGATTTTCAAATCTTTCAATCGATCATAGCTTAACTGGTAGTGTGTACGAAAGCAATGTCAATAGACACGATTTCGAATCCTTGCTATGAACTTGAGCTTTCGCTGTAGGAATACTTCGTGATGAAACCATTGCATAGTGGTAGCGCTTTTTCCAATGCCCACCTGACTATCTACACCCTCAAGTATATAACTGTCTCCGAATACCTATAGGTGTGCTCTTGCAGTTGCACTTGAGGCAGTCCCTCCACTAGGCTTGGCGTGTCCACCATCTTGGGACATATCGTCACTTAACATTAAGGTGAAATCGCGGCCTATAATAAAACCTATAGAATATTAATAAAAATTGAACTTATTACAGTGCCTCACATTTCTATTACCATGCCAAAAAGCGTATAGACTAACATGACAATAGTGAGGTATTGAATAGAAACTTCTTATGAGATGGCTTTGAATTTCTGATCCGCAACCTTTTTGTGTGACGCTCTTTGGACTAAGAGAGAGAGAGAGATAGATATATGTATATATATTGATGTTTCACTTCTGTCGTGTGGACTTAAGCACACAGCCTTTTTATTCCTGAGGTTATTACTTTTTTTTTTAATACTGTACTTACCAGTACATTAACTTTAACAAATATATAATTAGTTATAAATTTATTATAATAAATAAAATTTGTAATTTTAAATTCCTAACATTATACATACAATTTATAATTTTCCTGATTCGTATTTATAGCCACATGGTTATTGTTGACATTATAGCGTCGATGGCGCAAATTCATGAGGATTGTCCAACACGCCTAAGGGGCTGTTCCAGTATTACGTAACGTAATTTGGATGGGAGGTGGGTTCTTGTAAAACGTTACGATGCGTAACAGGGGTGGGTAAGGGGTTCGAACTACGCGTTACGTAACAATAAAACGTTACGTAAAACTTCCCAAGTTTGCAAGTTTATGTTTTATGGAGAATCCCTCGACTATTTCTATTTTTCCAGAGGCATTTACAGAGATTAAGATAAATGTGTTATTTTAAGACTTTATTGGTAAAAAAAGGAAACCATATTTATGAATTTTAGGTAGAAATGCTCACTTGAATGTTACGTAACGTTTGAGGAGGGGGGGGGGAAGGTACAGAAATATGTTACGGTGCGTTAAATGGGAGATGGGAGGATCAAAAATATTCAAAAAATGAGTTACGTAATACTTGAACGGCTTGAACTAAATAAAATTACAATTGAAAAAATTATAATAATAAAAACATCGAAACCTTAAAGATGATTGTTGATTTAATTTGTTTTTCATGAAATAGGCAGTGAAACAAGCCTTTAAAGGTGTATAAAAATTTTAAAATAAAATTCATTGTTAAATAAAAAAGTTACTGTTGATTTTTCTATAATTGTAAATTGTGTCTCAGAGTAATTAAAATTAAAAATCAATTGTTAAACATTTTTATGTTAAGTGTTACTAAGACTGAATTATACTTGACTAGTTACCAAATAATACACTTCGAAAAGTTTGTTGAAGAATACAGTCAGTATAAAGATAAAGTAAAGTTAAAGTTGAAACACTTATTAAATAAACATAACTTACTCCAAAAATTAGATTTACATCTCGAACCTGTAGTCTGAAAACAAAAAAAATAAACGAGTCTTAATATTTTGTATATATTTCATATTATGTATAAAAATAATTTGAATTTGCTATATTGAAAAATAAACTGTTTAAAAATTATTTTATGTTCACGACCAGATTTTTATATACGAGGTGATCACGATAACTCCCGAAAAAAATTACGTATCGAGACCAGTTTTCGTTTAAGTAATATCTTTAGAATAAAATCAACCAGTTACCTATTTCATATAATAGCCTAGTACCCACCCGTAGTTTACAAACTAAATAGCTTTTCTACGCTTCATTTTTTAATTTATTGCATTTTACATTTACAAGTTCTGGGTATTGTCATTTTTTTTCTTTTTAAGGAAAAGGCTAAGATACCGAAACCATACAGCTGAGTCTCAAGTGAATTCATAATAATAATAAGAAGTTAGCGTTTTAACATGATAGATACTCCTAGGTGAACCTATTTACGGATATTTCGTGGAAAACAATAAAACATTTTTGCTTAAAAAATATAAAAAAAAGTTACTGGTATCGCTTGATTTTTTTAAAATAAATGAATTGTATGCGGTGTGCACTCTTGAATTTTCCATTCTTTTTTAATTTGTACTTGTATTTTATGGTTTCTAAAAGTATTATTGACAATACTTATAACTTAATATTTACACATTTAGCATTTCATAAAAAATGTCAAGTTATTTCTATTTAAAATCAAGACGGATTTTTTATATCAATTACGTGATTAACATTCTTTATGTTTCAAGTCTATTAAGAAATATGGTACAATGAATTACCATGTACTAACAGATCTTTAGAGATATTAACATACGTCCAGCGTAACATCCAAAATGTATATGTTAGTAGCGTATATTAATAAAAATCTTAAGCTAAACAATATGTATTTACAGAAATATTTCTGATAAAAGTTTTAATAAATTCACCGTAATCCCATAGTCGCTCGTGATTGTAAAATGCTTCTTGGTGGATGTCTGTGTTGTAAACTGAATATGCAAGGTAATTTGAAGAGTCACTCAGATATAGTAGTTTTAGTAGATATGTTGATAAGCGAATTTGACTTTGAATTTGAATTTGAATTTGAACAAAGGAAATTCTGATTAAAAAATTAATTACAAAATGTGTACTATTGTTGTGTTTTTGTGTAATATCACTATAATATCTATATTAACCATATAAAGCGGAAAATTATGTTAGTTTATTAGTTAGTTTGTTTGTTTAAATGCGCTGTTTTTAAGAACTACCTGCTGGATTACAAAAATTCTCATCGTCATTTGATAGTGTAATCATTGAGGAAGGTTTTGCGCTATTAAGCATCATGCTACCACCAAAGTTATATTGACAAAAGTTGCAAAAACATGCAAAAATGATTAAATTATTTTACATAGTAGTTTACATATTTTACGTATGCGAACGAAGTCGCAGGCACAGCTAGCAATACATATTACTATGGTATACTGTATATTTGGAATAATCATCTGAATTAGGCACTTATATATTGTATACAGGGCGAGTGGGCAATTTGACATTTAATTCACAAAAAGTATATTCATCATAAATTTATAAAACTTTTGGACTCAAGTCCTCAAGTTTGTAGGTACATAGAGGGATTGAATCATTGTTGCAATGAAAAGACGTGTTTACAAACAACTGTACGGAAATATCATGCCGCGACCCGTTTAATAATTGAGATTTTTTTACGATAACTTTGTAAGGAATTTATGACATTTGTTCGTGAAATTGAATGAAAAGTCTCGTAGTAATACTTAAATGTATATAAAACTTTACTATTATAAACCATAGAATTTCAATCTCGTAGAGAAACACGAAGAAGTACCATAAATTAAATAAAAAGAATGGGTGTGTGTTTATTACCAGATCATAGAAGTGAAAAGCTTTAAATTGTCACTTATGAAAATATCTGATATTATTGTATTATTAAAGTGAAACGTTTTTTATTCATCACCTTAGGTTCAGGGTCCACGCTCACCCCCAAAGTTCGGTGAAGTCAGAAAAGCTTCTCACAGAAATATCGCCTCAAATTTTTTCTTCCATAATTAAACAGAGCTTTTGGTGCGGTCGTAATCTGTCATATTTTGTTTTCTATTTAAATTTATGTTACTGACGGCATTTTGTTTTCTGTAGTTCGGTTAATGGGCATAAGTGAAGTGTATTTATTATAAGTAACTATATTTTACTTGCGGGTTCGCTCGCGGTAATATTGATTTTCTCAAACAAATCGAATGACGCAATAAAACGTTTCAAACAAAGTTTATCCCACCGTTTACCCCACTGCCGATTAGTCTTCCACGAGTAAAAGTAAATAATCTCCGTCACCAGGATCCCATTTATTTCTGTGCCAAAATTCATCACAATCGATTCAGCGGTTTAGGCGTGAAAGCGTAACAAACAAATAATCTCACTTTCGTATTTATAATATTGGTATCATTATCATGGAAACATACATTTTAAATTGCCACAAAATCTTCGTTGTGAATTTTACCAAAAGAGCCGTGAATTTACAAGAAAGATGTTGTTTGAACTTAAAAATAATTAGTAAAATGTTTTATCCATGTGACATTGATAGACCTTGGTTGTTAATAAGTAACAAAAAAATGTCATCGAACAAATACGATGACTTTATTATCAGCTACTGAGCCGGTAGCGAATAATACGAGATATTGATTGAGTGATATGGACATATGTTTTGGAGTTCGATTTCAGATAACCGTGAAATGTTGACCGCGGTACGGATTAATGAGCTCAGCTGGTTCAATTCGCAAGCAAGAAAGGCAAAATTAGAATTAGACAACAATAAATATAAGCATATATATATAATGAAATATATCGAGTTATTGAAGTCCAACTCTATATTATTCTTGCGATTTCAACATCAACAAGTAATATGAAAATTGATCAACACATTATTTTCTCTTTCTATTTTCATCGTCTCACGTGGGTAAATATCGTGTTTACAGCTGGCTTCTCCTTGGACTGGTGAGATTCAATAATACGCATTAAAACTACCAAGGTGGCGTTAGATCGCGCTCGTTGTGCAATAGACTGGGACCGGCTTTTGCATCCGGTATCTAGTCGGTCGATGGGATATCGAGCCTTTTCAGGATAAACATCATTAGCGCCTAAAATCTTTAAAATGTATTTTTGTTATTGCAACTTCCTAAAAATTATCTTTTTAAAATTTGAAACAGTATAGTAGCCACTAATTTAATAAATTAGTGATTAATTATGAACAACAAGTCATAATTTTTTTTAATAATATTATAAATAATTTTTCATTTCGAAAAACCTCTCTCCTTTAAAAAGTACAATTGTTGCTTACGATGGTTTTCCTAAAAAGGCTTGACGTGTAATAACACAAGTCCAACCATTATAAGCTTTGATAGTTCAATTGTCTTTTATACAGTACGAACGCCTAATCCGCTAAATCGATAATAAAGAATTTTGGTATATAGAAGGTATGGTATAAGTTGGGTAAAGAGAAGGCTAAACTTTGTATAAAAAAATATAACGTGATCCGATTTGTTTGACAAAATCAATATTAACGTGAGCGAAGCCTCAGGTAAAAGCTAGTTATCCTATATATTTATCTGTAACATGAGTTATTTAAGTTGAATTTCCTCAAAATCTGGGTACTTTCAGAATGATGTGGTACAAGTGGATAGACAGACAACAAATAATTTTTAATAAAAAGAAATTGACTTCTAAATCGATAACAAAGTATTTAATGTTAGAATATATTTAATGTTTAGATTTGCTTCAGTAACAGTATTATTGTAAGTCAAGGAAGTCCATGGTTCGCTTGATGGTACTCGATTATCGTAAAGTTATCACTCTCAAAACCCTACTCACTAGCATTACAGGACAACATTATTTAGCTTCCATCTTCTAAACCTTCGAGGCATTTTACTAATCCTTCTGTGTCTAGTAGCAATATTTTTCGCTTTTTTCTTCTCTATCCCCCGTGATACAGGGAAATTAAAAGCAGTTCACAATTTTGAAGGCTTTTACATTATTGCTTGCAATAATAAATCTTTAAATGATAAATTAATTAATATTTGTAATAACATGTAAAATTAACAAAATTGTTTTATGAGCTGCAAACGTTACGTTGTCTTTGAACCCCCAGCCCTCCATGTCACATTTTGTCACAGTAAGCTACGCCCCCT
Organism: Actias luna; assembly: GCA_039707435.1. Classification (NCBI taxonomy): domain Eukaryota; kingdom Metazoa; phylum Arthropoda; class Insecta; order Lepidoptera; family Saturniidae; genus Actias; species Actias luna. The sequence goes on along the minus strand of JAZHAC010000006.1, from coordinate 3,887,641 downwards.
ACCTTCCCATAAGTGCGAACGTATTTTATGAACGGCCCCCAGGTACAGACACGTACAAGAAGAAGTGCGAAAGCTGTCCCTGGTCTTAACAACACTGGAATTGGAAGTGTCTCCGTGGTGCATTTTAGTGTTGGGTGATCAAACCTCGATGAATCCCTTACTTCTTGGCCTGAGCCCGGGTAATGCGTGTTGCGATGAGGAAGTCCATAAAGAATAGGATTTTAAAGACCACATTAATAAAGAAAGGTACGGACACGTAGTTACTACATGTAATTATGAAGTGTTTAATAAATAAAATTTAATATGTTATAAGCACTAAGCCGGCTATCAATCGATCAACATACGAAAATTTATTACGTGATATCGGATAAGTTTCTAATATTGATACAGATAACAATATAACCATTGATGCTAATTTTAGGTCTGGACTTAAAGTAGATTAAAGGTCAGACGTAAATTGCACGCTATATTTTTACCACGATATTTCGTATTCCGTAAAAGGAATGCTGTTCTGACCTCTTTTGCTCAAGAGCCCGGAGATTAACAGGTTTAAAAAAAAGTACATATAGCTATAGATTTTATAATATAGATTCTATATAGCTGAACTACTAGAACTAAATTAATCGCTAGTTTTTTTAGACAAATATTATTCCTGTCTTGTGAACTAATAATAGATATATTTTCCAGTAATTTCCATATCATTTTTGAGATGTTCTCTAGAGTGTATAATAGGTAAACAAGTTGAAAATGGTCTAAAATAAAGATACTGTTCTTAAAATTATGTGCGATACCTCATTGGATTCGAAATGAGCCTAGAATAATGTGTCAAAAGCGTGTGTAATAGAACATAATAATTTTTTTAATTGAAAAAAAATTGGTATATCCTGAACACTTTAAAACACTTATTCTCGTTGGAAATTTTACTTCAAGTTAAGTTTTAAAAAAGTTACACCATTGTTAATTAACAAAATTTTCTCGAACTTCCGTCTTCGGATTATTGTTTATACCTAAATTCTTATAGGTTATACCCAAAGAGCTCCGATGGAGCAAGAACAATAGCCCGAATATTGTAACATCTTAGTTATACAGCAAGAGGAAGGCAAATTCTTATAGAAAAGCAAATGTTAATATGAAACATTGAAGGAAAACGAATAAGAGGTAGATGAGTCAAACATTTTCGTACTAAGTTACCGAAAAACTTAAACTACCTGTCAGTATCGACCTTCATCGTGTGAAATATAAAGATCGGTGGAGGTAACATCGTTGTATGGAGTCAGAATCCTGAGCATTATTAAAGCCGCTATACTCAACATGCGGCCCGCGCGCCACAGGCGGGTCGCCGGGCGGTTCTGATTGGCCCAACTACTGTTATTTTTATTTTCAACCGTTTTGATTTTCCCTCCCATTAGAAAAACTGTAAGCGCGCTGAGTAAATAGGTACTACAAAACAGTATTGCGTCGCGGTGTGTAGTGCTATTATTGATGAGGTAATTTGCAGTAATATAAGGAAAATCAGTTTTTTCCTAATATACAGCTAAATACACATAAAAATTTGAATTAAACAACTGCTTGTGACCAGGGACACGATAACGTGTTTGAAACACAAGGAAATGACAAAAAAAAAGTTAAAGTATACACGATATATAGGTTCATAGTTATTTAAGTAATTGAAATTGCAACAATCGCGAAAATCTAACATTACCTAAACATTTTTTTATATTGCGGCCAGCGGCACTGTAACACGATTTTGTGCCCCTATAGAAAAAAGGTTGAGCATACCTGAGTTAGAGGTACACTGTGAACAACAAATTAAAATTTCTATTGGAAAATAATTTTAGGTTGCGCACTAAGTCCATAACACACAAGTTTTCCATAACATAAAGAGAAGAAATGATATATATCGGATTCAAAACAAATCAATTGACGTTACAGATATAAACATATGTACATACATAATTTGAGATTATACATTAAATCTTGAGGTGTTTGCCCGACAGTTTGTTGACATGATTAAAAACAGATTACTTTGTTTTTCCTGTAAATAGGGTAGACGCAAGGGTCGAGCGGGCAGACGGTTGGATGTAGGCAGGTACCTACAACAGTCACCACTTTGATAAGGACGGAACGTCTGGTTCGTTTGTAATTATTTATCAAAGGTAATTAACTAGAGATTGCATGTAACAACAACGTATTAACTACGAAACATCTATATAATCTTTAGGTACCTAAATTACTATGACAATCATTGACATACAATATTTAAAGTCCCTGTTAACTATTTTCACATCTATAGAGTTTGTATCAGAAAATTCATCCACGGAAACTTACTTAAAAAAACGTCTGCATTATCGGTATAAACATTTTTTGTTCATTCCATAGTATTAGTATTACCATTACCATAGTAGTATTGAGTCCAAACTGGCTGGAATGATTTTGATTAAATTTCCAGGAAATCTACAAATTACCCTGCAGGTGATCCTGTACTGTTTAGAAGCGATGAGCTACCTTATCCCGACGGATACAAACAATAATTTTAGTTTCACGCAAACAAAGTAGTTGACATATGCTAGTTGCAATAAACAACTCATTTATTGGCAACTAAGCGCTTTTATATATCTATGTTCATGCAAAAACCGGCACAATAGACCTTTGATAAAAAAAAAATCGTATACACTACAAATTCCTTTGCGTATAAGCTTAATATTTCTAGTGCCAATTATTTCGGTTCCACCTTGGTTATTATGATCTGGTGCCTGTTTTAAACATGGGTAAAATTCATTTACGATTCACCTCCTGTCCCCTGGGTACACTGAGAAGGATGTGTGGGACTCCAATGCATCCTGCCAACCAGTAAATACTGACTACTTGCCAGATAATAAGTACCGTTTTAGCATTGCTCCTAATGTGTATGAGAAAATAATTGATGCCTGCGACGTCGATGTTATTTTTCCCGACAACCGCATGTAATTGTGAACTCCGTTATTCTTAATAGATTTTTATATTATGACCAGCGGTGGTTCTAGCCCTCCTAGCGCCCGTATGCTACCACTACGCATGGTTACCACGCACCTCTCCGAAAGGGAGAAGCGAGAAGAATCGTTTGCTGATGAGCGGCGCTTGGCGCTCCCAAAGAGCCTGTGCCCGTGTGTGCTGCACACCCTGCACCATGGACAAAGCCGGCTCTGCTTGTGACAGAATTGTCTTGCAAAATCTCTAGATTATATAGATTAAGATGATCTGATGATGAATCTCGTATATTAAGCACATCACCTTTGTGCAATATTTTACAAATATTTTTTTAGCATTCTCGTATGTTTACTAATTTTACTTTACTTTTTGATTCTCCACGAAAATTGATTCGTTTAAAAACGTCCCCGTAATGTGTTTGATAAAATACAAAAATTTCGCAGTACTTGACGTCGCCGTTGCGAATTCGGAGCCTTCTCATGAGTCAGTGATTTCTGCAATCATGAGACATTGCGAAGCTGGTTTTATTATTAGATATTAGTTTATAATTCACTATGTTGTGTAATTAATATACCGCTTTTCTGGTAAGCGACAATTTATGCAACAATAATATTGCTTCATATCGCTGCGCCGCACTGTGGTGCGCATCCATTATAAGACAACCAGTTGCATTATAAAAAACAAAATCAAAAAGTCAAAGTTCTCTTCATAATTTTCACATGACTAATTATTGCGAAAGCTAATAATAAAATAAAATGCTGTTAACATATTGCGCACACTGCGTATCGCCAAGATATGGTACTTTTAGATTAATTTTGCACTTGTTATTAATGAATCTTCATTAAATATATTATAAAACTAGCTATGCTCGCGACTTTGTTCGTGTGGAATTAAAAATTATTAAATAATTTTTACCCGTTCTTGTAACTTTTTTCAATACAGCTCTGCTCCTATTTGTGGTAGCGTGATGATAGATAGCCTCAAGCCTTCATCAATGATAGCTCTATCAAATACAAAAAGTATGTGAAATCCCACTGGTGGTTGCTAAAATTAGTGCGTTCAATAAAACAATCTTCACCGCTTTATAATATTAACATAGATTACGTCACAATCATGTCATTTATGTATATGTATCTGTCCATTCTCAAATCATTTGGTAATATACTATAAATTTTGCCATTCCATATTTATGTTCCATTCTAAACTTTAAAACCATCAAATATCTTTCATCGTTGATGCTTATTTGGTACCAAGAATATTATTTTATTACATGTTTGAAGTGATAATGGCTCATTAGGTGTTGTGTACAGACGCTACGTAAATGGACGTGAATTCGAATCCACGTGCAATGAACTTGGACTTTCGGTGAAGGAAAACACAACATAGTGGTATGGGTATTTCTAGTGCCCGACTGGCTAACTACCACCCTGAAGTTGCAAATCTGCCGCCTAATACCTATAGATGTGTTAGGACAGTTGCACTTGAAAGCCAGTTTTCCATTTTGCTTACTGTGTCCACCATTTTGACATCAGATGAGATTGTGACCATAGCGCTAAACATAAAAAGTTTTAAAAAAATGTAAGTTCGTATATGTTTATTTAAATGAAGAAAAAAATAACGTAAGGAATTCCGGAATCGATAAAAGTAAGATGTAATTAATAGCTCTCAGTCGAGTTCACTGTGTTAAGGATGTAATCATCGTTTATTCACCTCTTTGCCTAGTTTTTATAAATACAATAAAAATAGAATACGTTTTATTTACATATTAGAAGCAATAATGAATCAGTGTTAACGTGTTTCTATATCGCTTCTGGACTTCGATTCCGCAAAAACTTGGACAAGCTGGATTTCGTAAAAGACGACCGGCATGACTTAATTACTAGAAATCGTGGCAAACTGGTCACCGTATATTTAAGACTCTGTAAGAACAGTAACAGTTTTTATGTGATAGTGTTAGGTTTTACAACAACGTTCCAAAGCATATTACCAATTTGCCGGATAGTAAGTTCAAGCACTATGTCCAGCAGAATTTGATTTCAAAAGCAGTGGCGTATTTAAACTTTTGCCATTCGTATACGATTCAAATTATGCCATCCATACCTATCTATACAATTAAATTCCACATAGGGCTACGCAAACTATGGAAAAAATCGATATAAGACTTAGCCTCTAAGTGGTGAACATATTATCTAACAACATTTAGGTATATGTATAAGTATATGTATATGTATATGTATAAGTATGTTTAGATACTGAAATATATCTAAAAAACAAAACAAAATACCCCAAATTTGCTGCCTCTAAAAACTGCCGCCCTAGGCTTCAGCCAACTCAGCCTATTGATAAATCCACCACTAGCCAAAAGGCTATTAGAGAGTGGATCAATATATAAACGGTGATAATGTCTGAAACTAATATCCCTTTGTGTGCATCCGCTAAAACTATTGTAAATGTATTACAATTTTTCTTTGTTAAATATATACATATATAAAAAAATTGTATAACCAGATCGAGTTTCTTGATGGTTCTTCTCGATGACTGGGATATTTCCCTTAATGGTGATACTTTTGACTTTCATAACTCCCAGCTCAGGGCCGAAATGATTAAAGTACCTAATTTGATTTATTGAGCTTAAAAAAAATCAAAGAACCTTGGTAATGTACACTTTGATTTGGTGATAGGGCATTTATAGTGCAGGTAGCAATTCATATCTTAAAAGAAGACATTGTATAGCGTGTAATAATATACAGAATTCTAAATAAATTTTTATTTTCTCTGACACTAACTATTGTACAAAAAACAACCTGGCCTGCGGCTCTGGTTTACTTCAGTTCTAGTTGTCATTTTCTACATTCACTTGCGTAATGAGTAATCTTATTGATTTTGAATACATCTTTTTTATGGAATAGGGGGCAAACGAGCAAGCTGGTCACACTGGACATTCACAGCACTAGAGGAAGCGCAGGTGCGTTGCAATGCCCTATGGAATATACCTAGTGCTGCAATGGAACACACCTATAGCTATGCGGCGGCATATTTTCAACTTAAAGATGGTATCGAGCCAGCTAGGCATTAGAAGGAGCCCTAACACCATGCTATGGTTTCGTCACGATGTTTTATTTCACCGGAGGCTCGTTGCAGATGGTTTTGAACTCATTTGCATTAATAAATTTGATGAAATTTTCTTTACAGATGTTGTTGCTACCCATGCGAAGCCGGAGCGGAGCGGATCGCTTGTTTAGAATATCATTTTAGCAACATGATTCGAATGTTTTACTAAAATGATATATAATATTTGTTCACTTGAGTTTGTTCGTTGCTGACATTAAAAAAATGTCATGAATTTTAATATACAGCGAGCACATACGGTAAGAATAAGCGATGAATTGTAAATATTGATATTATCAATAATATCGAAACATAATCATTGATTTTTGATACATATCGAAATAATAGGTGTATAAATTTTAGGTACCTCTTCTAGTGTCGAAAGCATATAAATATTTGTATTTGTTTATGATGATTTCAATAATATCGATATCTAGAAAATATACTTGAAGTACAATCTTCCCAACCACAGGGTTAACCACTAGGTTGTTAACTTCGTATTCGTGTTATTTTTTATGATTTATCAAACCGTCACCTACTTCGTTCACGTTAGTTACAATAATATATTAACTTATCTTGGCAAAATGTAGCTTAATATTAATAATAGTTTTAAAGATATTATCTCCTACATTCAAACTTTACATTATATTATAGGAAATTTATAGTACAACCATAGGTAATCACCATAGGTTTTTACCTAAAAATGTAAGGTTATATAGGTCACATTTATATCGGTACCTAACACATACGATAGGAAGAGTTTAGTAATAAATATAATTAAAAGGAAAAAGTATTTATATAATATATTATTGCTTCATAATGCATTTAGATTTATAAAACAACTTCACATTATTTTCCTATTATAAAATCAAAGTTCCTACTTGGTTTAACAACAAGTGAAATGAATACAAAAATTAAATAAAATATTTTTTCAATTTTGTTATACAGGTTATATATAATTATTTTACCCAACCTCAAATTTAGAGACCACTTGTGTTATTACATACCTAAAAAAAGATAAAGACTTACTCCGTTCAAATACAAACTCAAGTCCCAGCATACATCCTGCGCCAAATTTTCCAATTGCCATGCGGGTATATTATGCGAGAGAGTTTTCACATTTTTACCGTGCACCGTCGTTGACATTAAACTGGCACATATTACTAGAATAATTTTACGAAATATATTACACATAATTTTACTTTTAATTTACAATATTATTTGTATAAAATATTTTTTTTTATTAATAGACAATGTATTTTATTGTGTTTATTATAATCAACCGGATGTTCTATTAGCCTGAGGTGTTCGACAAATGAAAATAATTATCACTATGAGTGATATATATAGAAGGAACCACTCTAACTCCACGGGCTCGTAAACTCAGCGCGGAAAATCGTGTCCGCGGAAGCGCCGCGATGTATATATCCAAACCACGCGCGTCTGTCGCTAACGTAATAAGAACTGGAATCGGAGGGAACACGTCGCCGAGCTTTACGGTCTTTTCATTCAAATACTACAATCGTAGATTTTACTTTGTAGTGTTTTGCTATGTACAGCGACGTAGTGAATTGATGTGACAGATTTTCATGCCACGTGCACAACTACCTCTACTATTCCCCACAGAGATCAAATTTATTTTTAAAATTATTCTTTAAAGCCGAACAACAAATTTTATTTAATAGACACGTCGTCTTCCATAGTAAACTAAGTGTTACGTGGGGCTTCGCTCGCTTTATAATTGATTTTGTCAAATAAATCGAATGGGGCAATAAAAAGTTTTATACGAAGTTTATCACTCTCTTTACCCCATTTCAATTATTTTTTTATCTCTACACCAAAATTCATCATAATCTATTCAGCGGTTTAGGCGTGCAAGCGTAGCAAACAGACAAACTCACTTTCGCAGTTATAATATTAGAAAATATTTGTTTTAATGCTATTCTTGCTTTTCAAAAAATCTTGATATAATATATAATCTTACATTCGGTCTCAACACCGCAGCGTTATATAGGTAATTTTTAGGAGAAACAGAACTTCAGGCTCCTAGATTGGCTATAATAGCCTACTACGCGGTGGTAAATTTTCTAAGGCAGTGTTTTTTCGACGAAACTGAAATGGGCGTATCAATTTTTAATATAGTAATAAATACAGCACAGGTGACGATTTGATACAGCCTGTAGAATCATCCACTGTCTATAGTATCACGGGATTTCATAGTCATTATTATATACATAGAATCTATGATTTGGATACAATAATATGCATCGGCTGGTGGGAATGCATTTCTCGGTATGGAATAGAAATAAAATAGTACTTTGTACGGCAGTTCTCAAGTGTTTATGAATGTATAGTACTAAATAGAACAATGCATCATGGTATGTATGAAATGACGACATTTACCGGAACGCAGACCTCAGTGTATATATGTATCGTGATCAATGTCATCCAACAGCTTACGAGGACCCATAAACATTGAGTTCATCACCGTGTCAATTTCAAGGTTTACCGGCTTTTCGAAAATACTATTCAAGTAATACTACAAAGAGCTAATTTGAACCTATATTAAGCTTCTTTTGAATAGATTTAGCGTGGTTTTGTCTTTTATTTCAGCAGGAAGTATGGAAGCCATATAGGTAGGAATGTCAGTGTATGGTACTTAACATAATTCATTATAAGCATTATAACAAGCAATATTACTTGTTGTATGAAGGCATAATGGATATATTGTATGAAAAATGTTATAATTATATAAATGTAGTATGTGTTTAAAAGGATTGAAAATAGACTTGATAGTACATAGACCAGAATAGAATACAAAAACATATTGTATTGATCTTCATTTTTATACCGTAGGTAACTAGGAAGTAGGTAATTAGGAATGCCTGCGAGTTCATTCGCGTGGAAATAATAATTATTTAATCATTTTTGCACCTTTCCAGCTTTGCTCCTATTGATGGTAGTGTTATGTTAAATAGCTCTAGGCCTTCTTCAACGATTGATCTATCAAATAAAAAGGGAATTTTTAAAGTCCGACTGGTAGTTGCTAAGTTAGCGCGTACAAATAAACAAACTTTTCCGCTATATACTATTAATATAGATAGGTTTAGCGTTAGCGTTGTGTATTTTACCTTATTTTATTAAGTGATGATAAGGTCCTAGTGAAACCATCTTCCTGTGAACGTGTTCACTCCTTCCCATAATATAGGCTCCTGGTGTGGAAAGGACCTATACAGGCCAGCATGACAGCGTTCAATTTTTATTCATCACATTTGACAAGTGGGTCAATTTGACTGCCAAATCGTGCCAATAGTTTATTCACATAAAAAAAAAACCCTAAGTACCAATACCTTATCCTAAGTTAATAACTTGTACATTTTTTGTAAACTTTACGTCTCACTGGTTGCCTGTCGAATAGATAATGAAAGAAATTTTAAAAATTATTTATGGTACACATTGTCAAAATAAATACTGAACCCTTACCTTAAGTCTGCAGTTCTATTTGAGTTTTGTGTGTACGCAACTACAAACCGTAGTGACCATTAGTGGCGTCACTATACTATCTGAAGCAAGTGATAAATTCATTGGATTCGAAAAACCGACAGGTTGTAATTTAATTTTAATTAAATACTAAAGTAGTTACCCAACCGTATTACGAATATTGTGTGCATTTTAGACAGATCTTATAATAAATTTAATTTTCAAAAGCATAAATATTACATACTCATAATATTACTAGATTTTATGTATGGCTTCGTTCGCCTTAATTTTGACTTCGCCAAACAATACCGATGACGTAATAAAAAGTTCATACATTTTATCCCTCCGTTTATCCCACTTTCTGTAAGTTTTTCGCAAAAAAAAGTAGTCTATCTCTATCTCCAAGATCCCATCTATCTCTGTACCAAAATTCATCACAATCGATTCAGCGGCTTAGGCGTGAAAGCGTAGCAAACAAACAAACTTACTCTAGCATTTATAAAATTACTAGATTTTACGTGCGGCTTCGCTGAAGCTTTCAAAGACCTTAAGGCAAACAGCGTATGTCAGTACGAAAAAAAACAAATGAATGTGTTTAGATTTTAATAACTTATTTCAATTTGTATATGATGTAACTTGTGTTTAACTTCAATTGATTTTAAGTACTTATATAAATCCAGCTAACCCGGTTTACTTCGTATCATCCATTATCGTTGTTCTTTACCCTCGCTAAAACTCAAAAATGGTGTGACCAATTGGTAATTTTTTTGTTTTTTTATTACTATTTTTTTTTTCAATTTTCGTCGTGACTATTACGAACACAATAAAAAAATAATTATCCAATTTGGTACAGTCCTTTGGAAGTTCGGTCGGAAGATCGGAAGTCCAAAGCAATGATAGCTCAGTGGTAGCGTACAGAAACGGCGCGTCATAGGTCGTAAGTTCGAATCCAACCACCTACAATGAGCTTGAGCTTTTGGTGAAGGAAAACATCCTGAGGAAACCATGGCATGGTTGTAGGGCTTTTTCTAATGCCACCACCCTCAAGCTGAAAATCTGCCGCCAATTATCATTAGGTGTGTTCCGGCAGTTGCACTTAGAGCCAGTCCCTCCAGAGGTTTAGCGAGTCTACCAACTTAGGCCGTATCGTCACTTAAGATCAGGTGAGATTAAGACCATAACGCTAAACTATAAGAAAGAAAAAGTTATGCGCGTACATACATTTCGGCGATTCATTTTTATATATATTTATATACAGTTTTATAATTTTATTAAAAATGTTACTTTACCTATAAGATCTTGGCATTTTCTAGCTCTGCCACCCTACATTTACGCCACTGGTGATCATTTAAATCAAGTAGTTTTACGGATTCAAGAAGCATTATGACTTTCTTCTTTCGAAAATGAAAAGAATTAAATCATATTATATAATTACGTATAATTTAAACAATAGTGTTATTGTAAAAACGCAATTATAATGTATATAAATAAAAAATCCGTTCTTGATAAACAAAACAAATAAATGTATACGCATAAATTATCAAACTAATTCGTAGTATTTGAACCAGTTATCGGAGTTATAATTACGCCTCTATTTCTCAAACTTGCCGATAGCCTCTTCTCACGAGTGTTATGGTTTTAATAACGACTCGAGGAAAAGCAACCCCTTCCTATAATGTGACGTGGATTTTAAAGATACGTGTATAAAATCAACCACTTCCTATAATGTGACGTGGATTTTAAAGATAGGTGTATGTATTTGCTTGGAAAAGTCAATAAATACTATTTTCATTAAAAATACTATCGGCTACATTTTCATTGGCACCTTGTCGAATATATACTAGACACAAAAATTAAGGGATATAAAAAAAAATCCAAATTTTTGGGTGATTTTCAACGAGCTGTAACTCCGAGGAAAATGATTGTACAGAAAAAACAAAAATTTCCGGAGTTATTGATTATCAAAGTGAAAAAGAACTTTTTTACTTTGATTGACGATAACTCCGCGGCAAAATGTCGTACAGACTTTTTGAATACGTGAAATTAAAGAGTATTAAATTTTCTAAAAGAGCTTTTGAATGAAACAATAAAAAAATTTTTTTTTAAGCCCGTGGACCTTTTTTTCATACGAGAAAAATTTGGAAAAAAATTTTTTTTGTAGTTTTCTTAGGATTTCTCCAGACTTGGACATAAAATTTTTCATAGTCATATCTGAAAACTAGACACATGGAGCTACAATTTGCTTTTTTTGTTTTTTCTGTACGATCATTTTCCTCGGAGTTACAGCTCGTTGAAAATCACCCAAAGATTTGGATTTTTTTTTATATTTCTCTTAATTTTTGTGTCTAGTATATATGCTCCCATTTATAATTATACACAAAAATTAGATTTTTATTATATACTCGATTCATGGAAGGATCTTGCAGTCGGATCTCGTACTAGTATGGATGACACGTTACAGATTATAAATGGTGGTAAAAATATTTCTTCCTATCTATATCCTTCTTTCATGTATTTTCTATGAACGTTTTAATCAATGAAATTTCAATCTCTATATTTCAAATTATGGTGAATAATTATTGTAACTGAACCATTAGTTAATATTTTACTTTGTTACTATTATATACGAGGCCATTCTTATGTAGTTTGTCACATCGCGACCACGTACTGTACTTACAGTAATTAACTTCTTATAAGGTTTGGTTAAAGAACTACGTTTTAAGAGGCGCTATAAAATGTTTTTTTTTTTTTTTGTGTAATATAACAAACTCTTAGTACTCACATTACAAAAAATTAAGATAGTCTACGTTTCAAATATATAATACTTAACATAATACTAAGTTAATTATAGTTCATACATATATAGTAAGTATCATTGGATTTCTATATATTAATGTGATATATATATCTAGTACCTACGTATTAATTTTCAGTTTCTACTATGGTTTGTCTCAAAAAATATATATTAATTGTAAATTAGACGATGGATTCAATAAGTTTGAGAACTATTTTATTATGCTGTGGTTTTTATCTGAATATTGATCGCAAATAATTTAAAAACTAGGAAGTTTATGAATCATTATAATATTTTGATAGGTTATTGCGCATCGCTGCACACAATATTTCGGGTAAACAATAAAATAATGTTGTTTAAAAGTTGACGTTTCAAAATGATGATTTAGTCAAATAAGGTTTTTTTTTTGTTAATGAATAAAAATAATCATTGTGCAATACCCAAGTGCAATCCCACTCAGTTGATTACAAATCGATTTAGTTGTATTAATACTGCCTGCGTTGAGGTTTTATTAGTACTTTACAGTTTTATTATTTCTCTCGACACTCTCGGGATTCTCAATGAGTACAAACATCTGCTGCCAAATAAAAGCCTGTAAAGTATAATATTACATCAAAGATCATAGCTGTGATGAAATCCTGCGATCAGCTGTTAGATACAAACTGGCTGACTGCAATATAGCAAACCCAAAGAGAGTCTTTGTGACGGGTTTATTATCATATGTGTAGTAGTCGAGACCCTTGCAAGTGCAGATCCATATATTGTATATGGTGGTAAAATCCATTTACAGAATTCCTTTCGTAAGCTAATGGCTAAGCGGTTAATTTATTCGCGGTCGAAGTGGGGCGAGAGGTATACCAGCAAGTCTCGCTATAATCTTCAAAAATATCTTGGACTGTCATGGACTGCAGTATGTTCTATACTAGAACGTCCTTCTTACTGAATTTGGCTGGGTGAGGAGATAAACACAAGCAGTCAAGGTGAGTGTTGAAGCGCGTAGGAAAGGGGTCCCTTAAACCTACCTCCATGTCACAAGTCTCGGGAACTGTTCGGAGTTTCCCTTTCTGCCAGAAAATGGACCCAGCACACTCACGGTGAATCCATAGTTTTGTAAGAAGTTCGCCTTACTCGCATTGCTCAAGCAGGCTAAGAGAGTGGCGTGTGGCAAAAGTTATCAGGTGTCAAACACCGTCAATTACTTGCTAAAAGAATCAGCGAATCTCAAAAACTCGTACTACCAGAGATCAAGGACAGCTTACACACTTCTTTCAGTCAGATCTCTTCTACCTTGCTCAATTTTTAGATATATACCGATTTATCATGGACCATGGGGATTCAGGCTGATATAATTGTTGCATCCAATCACCGTACTAATATTTAGTTACACAAATAACAATTCTCATTCGATGTAACTCCAAGAATTTTGTAAATATTATACATATGCAAGTGCTTACGCAACAAAGGCAACTTGTTTCAATTAGAATAAACAATAAGAATTATGATTATTTTAATCAAGTTATAGCAATGACCTCCAGCCGTCACACGACATTTTACATTTGCAGTGACCGTAAACCGTTTTCTAAGACAAATTTTTATATGTCTCTAGCGGCGAGTCTTCCATTAGTGTCCGAGATCACAAAAAAAACTCGGTTTTAAAATTATAATTTCTGTCCGCACACGGTAGCGTTGGTGCTTACAGACCTACCTTTTGATGTAAGTTGACCACTCTAAAGAGATTACTCGCTTCTATTATCAACGTGTCGGTAATTACAGTAGGCTTCATTTATAGCTATTTAATTTTTTACCTAATTTTATACCTGTGTCATATAAAGACTTTTTGGTTATAACGACTTAACAACTAAGTCCCTTAAATTTAAAGTATACTTTGGAGAAAAATATATAGGCTATAGTGGTTTTGTAAGTAACGTCGATTTCAGATATAGCAGCTAGTTTTAATGAATTAGGCATCGATAGATTTATGGGATTCAAGATTCGATACGTATGCTTTACTATGATTAAACATATTCTGGGCTGACTTTGACTGCGAAGGCACAACAGAACTCCTTTTAATATTTTTTTAAATTAAGTATTTGGAAGACGGCACTTTTGATATAAAAATATCAGGAATACCTGCTTTATATGATTAAATATTATCGCCATATTATATTATGTACATATATTATAATGACAATATGTCGTTTTATATAACGTAATTATTATGTCGGTATACTAAAGATAGAAAAATAAAAAAAGTTATAGAGATAAACAGCGAACTGATTGAATACACGATTTATCTATACCATTAGTTAAAAGCATAAGTTAGTGACACGGGTGCTCTATTAGTATCTAGAAATATGCGCTGTAATCTAATCAGGAACTATTTCAATGTTTTACTCTATGAGTACACGGAGCGTATCTCACTCTTGCCTGACGCAGTTTCGAACCTAGAAGTTTTTTAGAATGTAGATGTGTAATGGGATATTTCACAATGCACCTTACTTCCATGATGGTCATGGTTGTCCGCAGCGACTATAGTATTTACGAAGTATTAGAAATAACACGTGGAACGCGGTGTCATGATTTTCCGGTCGACCTGTAGCCCATAATCGCTACGGTATAAGTAGTTTCTGGAATTTCACCTACAATCTGTGCCGCTTTGCATGGTGATTGCAAACATAAATTCTGTCCCGCTGGGATGCCACGACCACAAAAAAGAAATGAACCCATCAATTACTCTTATTTAATTTTGTTTTATGTTATCGCCTATGTATATCTTATACCAATTGCCTATACCTTACCATACGAGAGGCTCGCTGCAGGCCGACATGAACACCGGCGATCATACATTTATGATCTTGCTATAGTCGCCATTGCTTTTATGTGCTTATTGCATTCACTTTGCCGTACTGTTAAGTAATCAATTTATCCAGGAAATGACTTTATCACACAAATCATCAGTATTGTCGTGAATTACGTAATAAAAACATCCGAAACCGCAGGCGCTTTGAGTGAGAATCGCCCTATGAGTTCAACTTTAGCAAAGATGCGAAGTCTGTTTGGTGTTGTAGACTTATAAAGGCAGGAGCGTCCTGTTACAAGCGTACTAAAATCGATGCTGCATACATAATGTAGTATCGTGTGCCCCTGTTACCGTGACAAAATACTGAAACAAAGACAAATCGTTTTCAATCGATTTAAATAATGTTTTGCATATGTAGCAATTCGGGAGCTCCGGTTTCAGATACAGATGTATCTAACATATAATTATAAAAAATGTTTAATTTTCACTGAAAAGTATTTAATAAGATGGTGAAAACGCTAAGCCTAGTGGAAGGACTGGCTTTCAATTGCAACGGCCGGAACACATCTATAGGTATTTGGCTGCATATTTTCAACATGAGGGTGGTATCATTGGGCATTAGAAAAATTGGATATAAATTAGACAGAAATGCTATGTTTCATCACGAGGTTTTCTATCACCGAAAGCTTAAGCTCATTGCAGGCGGATTCGAACTCACATCCATTCACGCGGCCATCCGTATATACTACCATTTAAGCCATTATCGCCTCATAATCGCTTCCTCTGACCTTTCTAGTGACTTGATCATAGTGCCACTTATTACGTTCAGACATAGGAAAAAAAACTCGGTGTCGCCAAAATACAATTATCTCTCAAGTTGGCCCACATACTAAATACATTTACAATCTCTCATTGTGATCGTTTTGGCGGTTTTAAAGACTAAAAGCTTTGTGAAAGCGCTGATAATAAGGGCGAAATGCAAGGTCGTTATAGGGTTATTTTAATGCTTATTATTACCGGTAATTCATACCGGTGCCCATAGCCAAGTTGTCTGTCAATAATTTCTAACGTAAAGAGGAAACAAAAAATGAATAAAATGACACATGTCAAAGTAAAAAAAAAATGTATGAAATAAGACATGTCAAAGTTGACTTCACAATTTTTTTTACCAAAGTTGATATTATTATATGTCACTTAAATTATACATTTCCTGTTTTTCACTTTGACATGTGTCATTTCATACTTCTTTTTTATTTTGCTCTTTAGATTGATAATTGTTAAAAGATAACTTGGCTTCTTAGCCAAGTACTGGTGAGTCCTCTTGTAAATTGCAAGAGGCAATACGTAAATGTATTTATTTATGATATGATGATGATATAACAAAAAAGTTGAGAAGTATAGGCCGTTGAATTAAAATTGCTTTAAAATTGAATCGTCTCAAATAAATCTACAAATGCCTTAATCATGATGTTGAACACAAAATAGGTACCTGCCTACCGCAGTTCAGGAATCTCGTTAAGGTCGTAGAACTTTGTTATAAGTTTCCGTGGGTTTTTGTTTAATTTTTTTTAAAGATCGACAGGGCACCGGTCTTTGTTACCTTGACGCGATATGATACAACCTTCGTATAAATTAACGACGTTCATTGAACTGATAGATATTATTATAGATCATTTATTTTTCAATCAATAAGTACATTAGGGAACAAGGACGACTCTGGTATTAAGGTGTGTCGGGCGAAATAAACAATTTTTTTTCTTATTTCGCTCGACTCAGTTGATATTTTATCTGATCATATTTGTATACGAGCTTAATGAATAAAACATGCAACATTTTATACTTGGGTTTTATTTTTACCTACCGTTCTAGCTCAGGTGTCAATTTAAGGTCTTATCCGACACGTAATATTACATTTAAAATGTCGTTAAACAGGTTGTTTTTGGCGAAAGGTATTTTATTCATTATTAAAATATTCAGCCTTTGTCCTATCTATTTATAACATACAATCAAAAGTCACGACTTATTTGTATCTATTAAATACTGCGAAGTGTTAAGATTTATTCGATTGCATTTAAAGTTCAAGAGAATCGTTGAGTGATGGCTGACGTTGAGTATTAGTGTGTCCGGACAGCGCGTCGACAGACGTGAGTTCGAATCTTTGCAATGAGCTTAAACTTTCGGTGAAGAAAAAGGTCGTGATGAAACCATAGAACGGTGGTAGTGCATTTTCTATTGCCCACATGACTAGCTACTACCACACTTAAATTTAAAATTTCTCACCATAAACTTATGTTTGAGTTCCGGCCGTTACACTTGCGTTCATCCATTACAATTACCATGTCTATACAGTCCACATCGTCACATAACCTTACGTGATATTAGAATCCAACTTTTAATCCGTAAATAATTTTAAAAAAGTCACACCGGTCTATACGCCAAATATAGTAAAACAAATTTGATGACCACTTGAATGAAACGACTATCCTTCCCTAGCCAAACCGAGAGTGAAAAATAAGTATAAGTGGTTTTCGCTTTGATACATCGCATTAATTGACTATTTAATCTATAAATAGCCAGTTCATCGTCGTAAAAAACAATCAACCTACATCTCTTGTACAACTGGCTAATAAATATTTCCAAAGTCCTAGGTGAGATTTATATACTAACTAGCTACCTGGGAAACGTTATCTTGTATTATTCTGTAGCCAATATCTGAACTATACCGTCACCTAATGCATTCATGGCTATCAGAAAAATGGCCAACGTCAAAAATCGCCCTAAAGAAGTTTCCACTTCAATAATACTAGCTGGCTTACAAACATTGTAATATAACAAAAACATATTTTTGTTTTCGCGTTCAATATATAATTAATAGACGATGCTGATATTACAATAATAATTATAATAGATGAAGTATGAACTGTCATACGTAATGATTTATTATGATAAGTATTGGCGCCAAAATTCTGCACAAAAACAAAACGACCGACCGTGACTCCAGCAGAAAATGTTCCGGAGTTCATAACATTCACGTGTTTACTAAAATTATACTACATACTTTAATTGTACTTACAACTTTAGTATATAGATCTGATAAACTGTATTTCTTTATTACGAATTTCAGCAAAAACTGTAATACTTGTGGTGAAGTACATGATATTGTGATATTAAAATAGTTTATTTTTGTGAACCCAAGGAAACTAAAACAGATAATATGCCTTACGCCTTTGATGCCTTATTATGAAATATTAAACGAAAGAAAAAAGTTGGCCGGCAACGTAAATAAATAAAGTTAATACTAGAATTTATCTATTTACTAATATTATAAATGCGAAAGTGAGTTTTTTTGTTTGTTTGTTACTCTTTCACGCCTAAACCACTAATTAGATTATGATAAATTTTGGTATAGAGCCAGATGGGAATCTGGAGACAGTCATATTCAACTTTTCGTAGCGAAAAACTTATCGGAATGGCGTAAAGAGCGGAATAAACTTTCTATGAAACTTTTTATTGCGTCAACCGATTTGAAAGCCACAAATAAAATCTAATATATTAATATTATAAAATGGAAACGTTTGTTTGAACGCGCTAATTAAATTAGGGACTAATGGTCCGATTTCACAACTTATTTTTGTGATTGTATACGATGATAGGCTACTTTATCTCGCGAAAATCTTATTGGAAGTGAGAAAAAGAGAAAGACAAACTTTGTATAGAACTTTATATTGCGTCATCTGATTTGTTTGACAGAATCAATAATAACGCGAGCGAAGCCTCGCGTAAATTCTAGTTAATATTATAAAGCCGAAAATTTTGTTTGGGTGTTGTTTGATTCGGGTTTCAAAATTTCTTTGCTTTTGAAAAAGCAATAATTGTGAAACGTTTTAGACCATATAACATCACGCTACCACCAAAAGAAGCACAGCTGTAAAAAAGTTACATAAACGGGAATAAAATATTAAATATTTTTTACGTGGGCGAATGAAATCGCAGGCACAGCTAGTAATGAGTAAAAACAAATAAAAAAAATTGTACCAAAATAATAATAGTATGCAGTAGACACAAAGAAGCACGAAGTATACAGTATAAGCGTGCACACACGTCAAAGCCCCTAACCAAATTGTCTCGTTCTACGGTCGTTCGCATAAAATAAAAAATATCCATTTTCGAACCATTTGAATTGGCCAAAATGTGTTTTCTATAATCGTTTGTGTAAGAGGAAACAAAAAAAATGTATGGGAGGACTATAACTACGAACGAGTGCACGTTTAAAATTAAAAATCAATACATGATATATTAAGATCCTTCCAAAAAACCATATTAAATAATTATTGGAATATTTTCTGTTTTATTAGGAGTTTGATTTCAACTGCAACCTTCGTTCCACACTTTTACAGAGGAGTAGTTCTTGTAAAAAGTTTAACACCGGAAGTACACTTTTAAAGCTACATTGCTACGTTCCACTTAGCAATCACAACGCTCAAAACATACCTTCAACCGTTCCACATGACGACCACGGTCATTGCGGTCGCATCGAAAATTCACTAATGACGTCATTATTTGAACTCACAACGACCTATCTACAAAGGTGGACCCATACTCACTAAGGGGCCGTTCAAGTATTACGTAACGCAATTTTTTAAGATTTTTGAGAGTCCCCCCCCCTAATTTTACTGAAACTAGCTCCCGTCCTCCTTCCTCAAACGTTACGTAACACCCCAGCAAGAATTTCTACCTAAAAGTCATAATCATGTTTTACTTTTAAACGTTTAAAATAATTAACTTATCTTAACCTATGGTTATGCGTTTAGAAGTAGTCGAGGGAATCTCCGTAAAACATAAACGAAGACTTGCGAATTTAGGAAATTTTAATTTCCTAGTTCTTTATTGAAATAAATAAAAACTTGAGCGTTGTGAACGTGTAGTGGAACGTAATCTATGCGTTATTATAGTTAGTATTGTGTAATCTAATATTATAAAGGCGAAAGTTTATGTGTTTGTACGTTTGTTAATTCGACACGCACAAACGACAGGACCAATTTTGATGACATTGGGTATGGAGATAGCTGACAACCTGGTTAACACATAGACTACTTTTATTCCGAAACTCTTTCAAACTCAAACGGCTCGACCAATTCTGATGAAACACCGCGTAATATTAAAACAGAAAACATAGATGGTTTGTAGTAAAGGTTAACCAAGTATCAGATATAAAAAACCGACCAGTGATGTAACGTAGCCATCATGATAAAAATCCGTTCTATAGTTACAAAATTAAAAATCACTTTGTATTCAACATTTCTATATTATATGAGTATGTGTTTTAAATTAAAACACAATAAGTTCTTCCATGGATATTTTAGTAACTGTCGATTCGTGGCGAAACATACTTTTTGTCCCCAGTCAACTGGCCGCATGCGATCTGCCTGTCCCGCTCTGTGCGTAACGCCTGAAGTAGTAGTATAAACCATTTAAAAACAAAAAAAATATTTGTGTATTCGTTTTAATAACTCAAATACGACAATTTTTTATAAAGCCCACCTGACCATGAGAAGCCGCAAATGAAGAATAGTGTTAATTATCGAGAATCGGTGGCCAAGTTACAACCTTCGCGTTTGGTCCACTGTAACACAGTGCATTTTTTCACTTTTATGTTTATAAATATGTTTCGATAATGGTTTGTCCGACGATTCGATTACCCCACGTTAACTATTATATTATATAAATTTAAAAATGTGTAAAGCGCCTGGTCATTTTTAATAGAAATATCAATGAAGACTATTTTAAGGCAGATATCTTACAGTCGTGGTATATTATAAAAAAAAGAAAACTCTATTTTTACGTCACAGGGTTACAGTTACAGTACTGCAAATTCAATAATATCTTTGGGTTCCCAAGGTGAAGTGTAATTAAATAGGTAGGCAGGCCAATTTAATGAAAAAAAAGCTGTTTTTATAAAAATATTTGGTATAAATATGCCGAGATTCGATCATGAGTAAATGACACGGATCTTTCAGTGATCCTGATCACTTATAACCTATATATACTTACTAAACTGGTATCATTTATCATCAAAAAATATGGACAACTAGTATCAGTACACTACTTATATTATAACAGTAAATATCAAATCTAATAAAATATTAAGTGTATACGGACTAGTTGAGTAAAGGAACCATAAAAAGGGTGAAGTCGTTTTTTTTTTAAATTAAACAAAAGATCCTACAAAGTTAGAGTTACCAGAAACCGCAGAAACTGCTTCTTCAAAGTTTGACATTCTGCAAAGTCATCTAAATACCCCTTGCACTTTCTCAGCCCGCGATCTAACCCGTAATTCTCCAAACAGTCCATTAAATCCATTTCTTGTTTCGCGCATCTTCCTAGCAATTGATGCGAAATCAACCCTCCCGTAATATCGGTCATAGGCCAACGCAAAAATGGAGATAGGTTCTGCATTATGTACGTAAGATTCAAACGATGTCTAACAATCACGTATATAAAGTTTTGAAGTAAAATAATTTCTCATTATGACAAGCTCCAAGTAAAAAGGTTTTATTTTATTCTACATAAAAAATATAAAAACTCCAGATGCATACTATTTTTTTTATCTTATTGGATATCTTATAGTAATCATATTAAATATGTTTTATACCAGTGGTTACTTGGTACTAGGAATGTAAAATTGGTCCAATCATATAAGAAGAAGTTGCAGTCTTTATGGCATATTCTGCATTTATAATTTTGTATCATACAGGAATATAAAACTAGCACATTATCTAATTTTAAAAAAAATGTTGCCAATAGTAAAATTTCATAAAAATTTAACAATATTGAAACATTAAATAATTATATATTACAACTAAAGTATTTATTTACAGCATATCATATAATTATAGCCATTTAAATAGGTATAAAAATGCTTAGGATTAAATAAAATAAAAGAGAAGGACAATTCAGGAACTAAATCCATGATAATAAATATTTATTCCTTATATATACAAAATTACTTTTTTACTATAGAAGACAGAAAACAATGTATTTAGGTTTTATAATTTATTCCTTTTATTAATATTCTAAAGTGATTAATATTTATGTAACATAATTTGCTTCATAGAAAACTAAACTATGCACTATAGTTTTAATAGCTGTCCACTCTTGGGCTTACATATTTTTTGTCTCCAGTCAGTTTACCCTCAGCTATTTGCTTGTCTCTCTCTGTTCGCATAGCCTGTAAATAAAAGTACAGTATTATTGTTTGTGGTTTTGATTTCTATGTTAACTATATAAGTAATAGAAATCCTAAACTTGTTTTTTTTTTATAAATATATAGAATGCATAAAACTAGCTTGTTTTACAAACTAGAATTTATAAACCAGAATATCTTTACAATAAAAATATATATGATTATAAAATATAAATTTTTCCTATAAAACCCCAAAAACATACTAGTTTAGGATAAACAAAATTTTATTTTTCTAAATAATGGGGTGTATGCAGAGAGATGCTTTAGGATAGATTTACCTCAACCACTTGACATTTTAAATCAAATTATATATGCATATGTAAGTTTAGACTTATTACTAACATTGAAACATGCCTCTTGACATCTAATGTGATAGTGATATTTTATAAATTACAAACACATATTTCTTAAATAGTCAAGGTTTAGCATTATGACTACAATCTAACTTGATTAAGTGACAATGAGGTCCCAGAAGGTGAACATTCTAAGCCTAATAGAGTGTTTGGGTCTCAAGTACAACTGCCGGAACACAACTATAGGTATTTGATGGAAGATTTTCATCTTGAGGGTGCTACCTAGCCAGGCGGGTATTAGAAAAAGCTTTAACTCCATTCTAAAAATAAATACAAAGCAGATCATAGTATATTATAGTATTACATACCAAGAATCTCTTAAACTGCTTAGTAAGAGTTTGGCATTCGTGGAAATCTTCGAATATATCAGCGCATTTCACTTTACCACGTTCCAGTCCGTAAGCTTCTAGGCAATCCATGTACCTAGCTTCTTCCTTTTGACAGCGACCTAGTAGTTGATGCGACACCAGTCCTCCAGTAATATCAGTGAATGGCGAGCGGAAGAATGGTGAAAGAGACATGACTGATAGCTGAAAATAAATCTTTGGGAAATTATACGAAATATTAATGTCTCAAAAATGTTATTATTATTTTTTATATACAGGTTAAAAATTACGTAAACAAATGACACCGTTATGGCAAGCGTAAAGTTATTATCACAAGCGATATCAATTTGGAATACAACTTTATCGTATCTACATAATAACAACGTTTTAGAATTGATTGCAGGTTTACCTTGTTTTTTTAAAAATCGAAATAAAATTCGAAAGATAAATTATTTTGACAACTATCTTAGATGTTGCTAGAACTGAAACAACAAATGCTTCGTTACAGTTTCGTACATTTTTATTTCTAATATTAACAACACAAAATTTTGCCTGACGAAAAGAGACGAAAACCATAAGAAATTGGAAATTAATACATTATTGTACCTATAATTATTGCGAGATGGTAGGATAAGATAATCCACAATTCATTTTTTTTAATGCTTAGTGTTAAAACGGTTTTGAAATAAATATTAAGACATACCTGGTTTTTTATTCTTAATATAATGTGCAGGTGCCATTTACACAATTTTTCGCAATACAAATTATAAAGTAGAATAGGTAAATTAATACATTTTGAGCTCAACAGATAGAAAATCATTTTACTAATACAGGATAGAATAGTTATTATGCAATATTATTATAAATTCAATTATGACTCATCCAAGGAATTTCTGATAATGTTTTTTTATTCATAAAAATGCGTCCAATATTCTACAGTTATGGTAGCGCTGTGGTGTAATTTGGTTTACTCGTCTCTGATTTCATTGTTGAGCATAAAGTATAATAAAATAAAGTGGATTAAACATAATAATATGAAACAGAGATTATGTTTTAAACATGAATTTTGAATAGAAAGGCTGTGTTACAATTTGTTTTAAGTAATTTAAATATTGACACTGGCAATATCTTATTCGACGTCGACGACAATCAAATGATGTTATCAAAATCAGCTGGTATGCTGGGAATCAAGTGAGCAGCGGGACAAGTAATAAATTACTGAACTGAGATTTGTTTGTTCTTCAAATTTCATCTTGATTGATATCACGTAAACAATACAAAAAATTTCATCTTTTAAAAATGGAACATTGGATCGAGGGTAGTTTAAGCAAAATTCTGGATTTTGAAATACCTGACGACTTAATAAAGTAAGATAATAGATAAATGGTATATAAAAAATTTAAAATATATCATTCACTAAAATTAAATTCTATATAATTTATTAAAATTTTCAGATATATCTTGTCTATTGAGAATGAATCCGATTTAAATGAATACATGAAAACCTTATTAGACTTCGATAATGCGCAGCATAAAAGTTTCTTCTTAGAATTGGTAAAGAAAAAGTTTCCATCAATAGGTAAGTTTACCTTTTTTTTAATTTACTTTTAACATTCTAAATGCTAAAACAATCTCCAAAAGTGTTCATATTAAATATCACAATATTGCATAATGTTAGAAAAGTATATTAAATATTATAATTGTCTTTACGTTTGAAAAATGTGTACAATATTTGAGGTAAAACATTATATTTTAGGTAGACTATAGGTACTTGTATTATACATGACATGTATTATATTTTTGTATCAATTCATATAATTCTAAGTTAAAAAAACTTGTAGGGATAAATTTATAATAACAGAATAAATTTTTACAAAATACAATATTCAATATTAGGAAAAATTTATGATAATACATGTTTATATTCTTATTGGAATCTGATAATTCTGTTATTTTATTTGCAATGTAAATACAAGGAAAAATGTTGAGGTATTGAAAACGTTTAATTTATTCCTTTATCTTACAGCAATAATGTGATGTAAGAAGAGTTGGATGAGGGATGAGATCTTAGGGAGTATTTCTCAAATTTTTAATTTTTTAATTTATTTATTATTAATATATTTTCAATACTAAATATATATTTTAATACTTCTGCCAAACTGCATTACAGTTTATTGGCAGATGTAACTCTCTGAGTTTGACAAACTCTACCATCACAAATAATTCTCTCCTCATTTAAATCACAGTTACAGTTTCAGCAGGATGAGTTTACTATTAATGTATTATGACATTTGTATGTACTAGTGATAATAATGATAAATATTGTTATATATTTAAGGTAACTCTTTATCAAAACCAAATAAAAAGAAGATATCAAAAAACAAGCCGCAACAAGAGAACAAGATAGAAGTAAAACCACAGCCAGTAGTAGAACAAGAGAATAAATCTAAGAAGAAAACAAAGTATGTGAACTTGTACAGCCAGGAAGGGAAGAATGCTCAGGTTGTTTTATTAAAAGGTAAGGTTTTATAAGATGTATGTTAGTTCATATTTAACTTATAATAAATACATAGAAATATATAATATTTTGAAGCAGTGATGGCTCAGTGTGTATGGACACCCCTCTAAGGATATGGGCTTTAATTCTCGCATTGAGGCTGAGTTTGCAGTAAAGGAAAACATTATGATGAAATCATAGCATGATGGTAGAGCTTTGAGAACCTGCCAACAAATATCTATAGATGTGTTCTGGCTTACTCTTGAGAGCCAGTCCCTCCACAAGGCTTAGTGTGTTCATCTTGTGGTTAGAATGCTAAGCCTATTAAGTATGTAAAAAGGCGTTCTGACCATTGTGACATCAGTCATGAAGTACTGGTCTCTACTAATTATAAGCATTCATTAATTCTGAGTCATGATCACATATACCTCTTTAATTTGCCATTTTCTATTATTCCTTCCAATATTCAAGATTGCTACCTAATTTTAATTTTCAAACTTATGATTATATTCTAATATATAATTTCAAACTTTATACTACTGCCTTCTCTAAAAATAAGGTATTTTTAAAAATGACTACAAAGAACATGATGATTTCTACATTACATCAATACTATAAATAAATCACTAAGTATTATATAAATAATTATTATTCTTAGAATAATACTATCTATATTAATACTAGAAAGTGCAAAAGTTTGTGTGTTTGTTTGAATGAGCTAATCTCAGTGAGATTAGTCTAACCACCAGTCCGATTAAAAAAAAATCTTTCTATTTGATAGAGCAATTATTGTGGAAGGCTTTATTCTACTTAATGTCATGCTACCATCAATAAGAGTAAAGTTGTATCGAATAAAGGTACAAAAATGGACTAAAATGGTCATATAATTGTTAGATTGATATAAACAAAGTTTCTTATATTTATATTTTTAATATTATTTTGTCACAGGTAGACATCGTTGCGATTGTCAAGCATCAAAACATGAGTTGGTGAACAATTGCTTGCAATGCGGCCGTGTTATATGCAAGCAGGAGGGATCTGGACCCTGTCTATTCTGTGGAAACCTGGTAATTCACTTGGCTTTTAAGACAGTTGTTTGTTCACTGGTCATAATTTGACTGCAATTATTAGTGAAAATTTGAGAAAAATATTTTTACTAATACTTGTAATAGTAAACAAGTTTTATAGATACGCTCGTCACAAACTACTTAAAAATCAAAATAAGATAACTTTTGAGAAATCAGGAAGCAAGTTATTAAACTATTTTAATTATTGTCTTTGTATATATTCATTATTTTTATTTTTAAAGGATCCAGGTGAGAGAATTAATAAAAACGAAACTAATGTGATAAGAATATTAATCACACTCTGTATACATGAATTCTCAAGTGTATAGTCGGTTACATTTAATCTATTAAAAAATCTCGGCACTGAAACTCGATATATTGCATTAAATGTTAAGTTCGATAAACAAGCAAGATTAAGAATAGTTTTTACTAAGGCGTGGTTGAAGGAAAAAACGCGAGAGAAGTAGCGGACACCAGCTAGTATGATAAATGTACTGTTTGTTATCTTAGGTTTGTACTCCAGAAGAACAAAGGGAGATAAATGCGAAGACAAAAGCGAGTGCAAAACTGATGGAAACATTGCTTGAGAGGAACCGACCCAAAGGTTGGGAAGCAGCAGTTGTACACAGAAATAGACTGCTCGAATATGATAGGACTAGGTGAGAAAATCATCTATATATATATATACATATATATATATATAATAAAACAAAGTCACGTCCGTTTGTTTGAACGTGATAAACATTTAAAAATGATGTGTTTTAAGACATTGCAACAGAAGTGAAAACATCATCAAGACGAGTTTAATAATACGACGTTAATGGTACATGTTTATGTCAATACTAAAAGCGACTGATACGTAATACTTCCTCACGTAACGCTCGCTCACCGAGCGAGTATAGCAGTGACGCATTGAATTTATCTCTTTCGGACGCCTAATTGAGTCAAGCCGACTTTATCCGAATGAACGTTACACAACCGAGCGTTTCAGCTCAGTCTCATGCAATCCATACTAATATTATAAATGCGAAAGTGAATTTGTTTTTTGTTACGCTTTCACGCCTAAACCGCTGAGTCGATTATGATGAATTTTAGTATAGAGATAGATGGGAAACTGGTGACGGTGATAGACTATTTTTTTTTTCTCAAAAAACTTATTGGAACTTTTTATTGGTTCATCCGATTTGTTTGACAATGCCATATTAACACGAACGAAGCCGGAAATGAAATCTAGTATAGAATAAAGGAATACCGCGCCTAAAGAATATTTCACTTCAAAAAAACTACCCAGCTGATTTTTATGCGGTAGGTACATGGCGTCTATTGAAGTGAGTTCCAATTCTTATTGTCCTAAGCTTTCGGTAAAGGAACACATTGCGATGAAACTATAGATTGTTAGTTAGATATTTTGTAATATTTCTCTAGTTAGCTACCACAATCATACTGAAAATCTGTAACCTACATCAGGGCCGGATGTAGATGAAAAGAGGCCCTAGACTATTCCACTTATAAGGCCCTTTCACCTTTTGCGTTGATCTTAACCAATACATTTTTATGTTTGTTTATTAGTCATATGCATAGAATTTCTTCTTATTTGCGGTCCAGGATTTTAGTGCTAACTGATTTTAGAATAATGTAAGTTTAATTTTGCTAAGTTTGAATGTAGGCCTATAGGAAAATCCGACCATGCCTAATACCTATAGATGTGTTTTGTTAGGCTGCACTCGGGAAGCAGCAACTCCACTATGGTTTAACGTATTATTACCTTGAATCTAAGTCTGTGTACCGGCTGGTTTTATGGTCAAATGTTAAATCTGCTAGTAGTAGTAATTAAAGTACCCCATCGAACCGTTTCATGAAATTCAGGAAAAAGAAACGGTGATATGACACGTACAATAATTTTTTATTGTAACCGCCCAAAATTATCTTTGTGAATTAGAAACAGTATGTTAAGAACCACTATTCTAATAGTTAAGTGGATAATTATGAAGAAGTCATAATTCTTTATAAAGATATTATAAATTCTTTTTAATTGGATATGAAAAAAAATCCCCTGTAAAAGATGGGAAATTTGAAATGGTTTGATATATTGAACATATAAATTGCATAAAAAAATGTATGTTGTTCAGTGAGCGTCGCACACGAGTCACTGATGATGACAGCGACTACTTCAGCGCGAACAGCGTCTGGCTGAGCGCCGCCGAACGAGAGAAACTGGATAAATACCAACAGTCCTTGCATGATAAAAAACACGCCTCCAGATTACAAAAGAAGATGACCTTTGATTTTGCTGGTAAGAGATCTATAGATATTTCATTCAAGCTAATAATTACACAACATACTATGTGTCTATTACCTTGTGTGTCAAATACAATTTGAGACAGCTATACTGTTGTTTGAATTTACATATTTTTTTTTAACAATTGTAATGCATTCCATCCATCAATTGCATATGTGTTTGCTTATAAATTCCTTACATATTATATACAATGTAACTAAGATGGGTCATCGACTTTGTTTGCGTTTTTCGTATTAATTACATGTGATCGTAAAATACGCTAGGGGGGCTTTTGACTGCAAAAGGATTGTGCTAGTTACAAAAAATTAAGGAACATAAAATAACTCAAAATTTTTAAGAGATTTTCAACAATCTGTAAATACTCCAAGGAAAACTATTGTACAACAAAAAAAAAGGAAGTTGTAGTTTCAATTGTCTAGTTCTTAGGTCTGGTCATTATTTTTTTCTTCATATTTGGTTCTGCAGGAATTCCAAGGACACTACCGGATACCTATTTCCAAATTTGTAGCTCGACAATAAAAGGCCTTCAGGCCTAAACATTTCTTTATTATTTCACTAAAAAGCTCTTTTAGGCAATTTAATGCCCTTTAATTTTACGTAATTAAAAAGCATGTACAATGACTTGGTCCGGAGCTATCTTTAATCAAAGCAAACAAGTCCTTTTTAACCAATGCATTGATTGAAAATATATGCATACCAAATTCACAAGTCAATAAATCACATAGTTTCCTGATCTTAAGTGACAATACGGCCAAAGTTGGTAGACACGCTAAACCTGTGGAAGAACTGCCTCTCTAGTCCAACTGTCAGAAAATACCTATTGGTAATTGGCGGCAGATTTTCAACTAGAGGGTGGTCGCTAGCCAGGCCGGCAGCAGAAAAAGCCCTACCACCATGCTATGGTTTCCTCACGATGTATTCCTTCAGTGAAAGCTCAAGCTCATTGTAGGTGGTTGGATTCGAAATCACGTCCCTTGACGCAAAGTCGTTTACACTACCACTGAGCTATCATCGCTTCGAAATTTAGTAATTCGTTGATAAGTGGAAAATTTCTAGATAAATAAGATATACACATGTACTGTACTGATATACTGTACAGTTCACAGAGTAATTATACTATGTGTAAGACAAGAAAAAAATGATTTTAAATTATCTAAGAAATGTCAATCAAATTTAATTATTCCTTGAAACAGAGATATCAAATATTACCACTGAGTTTATATAAGATTCTGTAATTTCTTAAAGTACAAAGGTACAGTTATCTATAAAGTTAGTAAAAATTGATAATATTTTGTATGATTAATGAAAAGTAAGATTGTTTCTAAATTACACTCTCACCTCACAATTGTGAAATAAATCAACATAGCTGTTAAATAACAGCAAACTGAGATGTCGATAAGCGTACAGAATAGGTTGTTAAATATATTCACAATTGATTATTTAGGCTATACAATTATAACCACAAATCAGTGACCTTCAAGTTTGTAAAATAATTAAGTTTGTTGGCATATGACCAGGTCGTCAGATTGTAGAAGACAATAGCGTAGAACACATCGTTGACGAAGATAAGATCAGGCAGATGACTAGCAGTGGCAATGCTGGAACAAGAGCTCTTCAGAATCATAACATGTTCATAGGCGTTGCTGGGGATAGAGATGTTGCACCTGGAGTGAACGCCCCAATGTTGCAAGTGAGATTCTCCTATACTTTAATTCATGAATTTTGGTTATAATTTCTTTATGGTTTACTTTGCTAGTGTATGTTATTAATGGAGTTTATATTTATGCCATTCAGTATTATTGAAATATGTATGTTTATTTTGTCTCTTATTTCTATTCCAGTTACAATTTAACATCTTTCATAATTTTATGCCATATTTATTTGATTCATTGGTGTAATAATGATATTGTAGTTAATAAAGATAACTCTCTTCAGTTCGACGCGTCCGTAGAAAAGCAAGGATATGCAGATGTCACTAAATCATCAGGGCAATCCCAATTCTCGCGCATTCAAGATGCTGAATTGCAAGAGATGAGTGACACAGGGAAGTGCCTGTCTATGCATCAACCGTGGGCATCACTTTTGGTCGAGGGGATTAAACTGTAAGTTTGCTGAACATTAATTGAAAAATAAAATGGTAATAATATGATTTATACATCCTATAATAAGTAAGTACTGGTTTTTAATATTCGAAAAGGTATCTATGTATTTTAATATCATTATTATAATTTGACTAATTATAACTGATATAGAAATAGATTATGGTATAGGATATACTAACTGTAACATAAATAAATAACACTTAGTTACTGATTGATATTAAGAAGTTTGCATAGTGTCACTCAATTGATTTTGTATGTATTTTAGAAAAAATTGGTAGAGCTGATGTTATTATAAATATTGGTTTTTATATTGGAAAGTTTTCTCAACATATTTCACAAAATCTGGGTTTTCAATGTAGTATAATCTTACTGCATAGTGTCCATATTTAACTATTTGGGTGTATAATTAAACATAAGGAATATAAAAATATTCAAATGCTTCTCTATAATGCATTATGAATCACAAACACATTTATAACCTCCAATTGAATATTGTTCTTAAACCCAATTTGACAATGGAGTTGACATTTTGACAGTTGTTTTGACAACTAAAACGTCAGAATGTCAGATGATATAGATAAAATATTGTATTCAGTGGCGTTTCACACCTGAATTTCTAATATCTCAATAGATGTCGCTCGTTATGTTATGTATTTTCCTGTATCGCGATGTCAAGATTCTCTTGTGTTTAATGACACCTTTCGAGCGACATAATTTTGTTAAGACCTTACTTCATAGGATCATTTCTATAGTAAGTTCTTCCCGAGATACTCACACTATGTGAATCAACCACGACCGTGATGAGGAGACGTGGCGCGGCACCCTGAGCGTGAGGCGGGCGACGGTAGCTCTACCGTCAGCCTTCGATGATCGTTCGCTCCCCTTCACGGGGGAGAGTGGGGTGTTGTCGCTGTCTGAGCGGCCGTTTTTTAAACCCTTATAAATACTTGGCAATCTTCAGATGTAATGCGGCATAATATAGTGGCTTATTTTCTATGTTATCCCGTTCATAATTATTGATTAATTACATTTTGTATTCAATCTGTATACACGGCAGACTTATTGCCTGTGGCATTCTCTACATACATAATTTTTAATATAGACACGTTATACTAAAAAATAATAGCAAATTTGTTTAATGATAACTTGGCTAATACATACAAACTGCTTTAAGTAAATATACACTGTGAAATGTATATACACGCAAATAACAAAGTAGATGTTGTAACAATTTAGCATCGTCTAAATATATATTTATTACAGACTCTCTTTATACTATTAATAATTGAGAAGAGTAAAGAACGAGTTTTATTTATATTTGCTTGTATCTTTTTCAATAAATTAAAGGTTTACAGATAATTCCAAGCCGTTCCATATTGAAGTAATTAATTCATTGCTATATCAAATATAAAAATATTTTTTGAAGTCCGACTGGTAGTTATTCGTGGTGGTAGTAAGCGCATTCAAACAAATATTTTCGATTTATAATCTTTATATATAAAAATTTCGTGTCACATTGATTGTCCGCGATGAACTCATAAACTACTGAACTGATTTTAATTAAATTATGCACACTGTGCAGTTTGATCCAACTTGAGAGATAGGATACTTTTTCTTGTTAAGTGATCATAACGCTATAGATGACGCTGTAGTCGATGTGATTGACTACTCGAAAAGGCAGAACAAGTTCAGCCAGTATTCATATATATAGGAAAATACGGTGTATTTTGTATCTGTTTGTCAACCGAATTTACTTTTGTTTATATTTTGTGCTAGTACTTAAAAAAAATCAATAATATGTATGGTTGATTTTCGATTGTTTGATGAACACTATTTCATACGTAAGTGTATACCAGGATTTAGCGTAAAATATATGAAAACAAAATAATTATTTATACATTTATCAGTCACGAGGGTCGCACATGGTACACCAGCCATCGTGGCCGTCTGTGGATAGCGTCCACTGCGAAGCCTCCGGACCAGGACATCGTGCGTGCTCTGGAAAACCAGTACAGAGTTCTCTATCCAGGTACGTCTAGATTAGCCCGCCTTTTTTATACTTTATAGGTTTAAGCCCAGGTTTATTTCTTGAGATATTAGGTTTTAAGTTAAGGTAGTATGTATGGACTTTAATGTTGTTTAAACGAATGTTATGATACCGACTATTCGCCCTCAGTATATAGTATAGAAAATTGGAAAAAAAATCGAAATATTTATGTTAGCAATTTTGTGTTTTGGCTTTTTTGTAGGGAATTGAAATTCCTACAAGTTTGTCATTCATATTTTTTCTGTAGGTTTTTTCATTTACGCAATAGGGTTAAAAACAAAAGGGATTTTCATGAAAAAATAAGATTTAGTGATCCGTATTACCCCACTAGTTCGAGTTAAGATTATGCTACGATAGACACTTTTGTAGGTCATTAAATGCTGAAGAAATCATATAATTGACAAAGATTCTACCATAAAATGCCTCTGAGCTGTAAAACAATGAAGAAAATAAAATAAAGTTTACTTATATTTTATATGGGAAATCATTGTACGCGTTCATGGAGAACTTAATATTAATGTTAAGGGCTCAAGTTTTCATGGAATTTTTATTTAAATATATCGTACAATATTTCAAATACTTCGATGTGGGAGTGAAAAAAATTGTTGTCAAAAATATGCACCCTATTAATGATACTACCTATTTCAAATTGTTTTTGATATATTATGGCATAATATGAATGACTGATTTTAAGACGATATTTATACATTTGTATTAACGCCTTAGTACAAAATACCTAGTTAATCGAAGGAGAGTTTCTTGTCCTATTGACTACATGACTAATTAGATATAGATCCACCTATTTAAGCTGTTCATTTTCTTAATATAGTATGATATAGTCTAAATACGTGTATATACTACGTAATAGAGAATTGTCATTTCAATGGTAATAGTAATAAATGTGCATTTATCCTTACTAATATTATAAATGCGAAAGTTAGTTTGTTTGTTTGTTACGC
Source organism: Actias luna (assembly GCA_039707435.1). Lineage (NCBI taxonomy): Eukaryota > Metazoa > Arthropoda > Insecta > Lepidoptera > Saturniidae > Actias > Actias luna. The sequence continues at coordinate 3,853,599 of JAZHAC010000006.1, read as the reverse complement.
TTTCACGACTAAACCGCTGAATCGATTACACTAAATTTTGATATATAAGCAGATAGGACGCACGAGACTGTGATAGGCTTATTCTCTCGAAATGGCAAGTGGGTATAGAGAGGGATAAACTTTGTATGAAACGTTAACAAAATCGATATTAACGCAAGCGGAGCTACGGGTATAAGCTAGTATATTGTATAGTATAAGTCTTATTTTTTTTATTAGATAAACAGATTAAATTTCCAAGTTTCTACCCGACGGGATGCCTGCTCGGGTGTGTTAACGTGGACGACTGTCTACCTCAAGAGGAGTATGACAAGCGGTGAGTATGTATACAAGCAATCATTGTTCTTTGTATTATATATTACATATATTACAGTAAAAATAACTCGTATTTGTTTATTACTCGAATGGTTCTTGCTTAGCTTCGTTTCAGGCGCTATTGGTTCAAATCCCACAACGCACAGTTGACGCCTTTCTTATTTTATGGCATAAGCGTAAACCCCATCATCAGATCAAATCAGAGTATCAGATGCCATAGCAAATAAACATGTAACTACAACGAGACAGACAGACAGATAAAATAACGGCATAAATTTATATTTGGTCTCTATTTTAGTAACAAAATGCAGCCCTATAATGTTAAAAGAAAAATTCAAAGCAGTCATGTGGACTGCTGATAGAAGTGAAAATTTAAAACTATAAACAAACAGTTATTATTTTTGGATATCCAAGTTGATTGTTTGATCTTAAGTTAAAACTTGTAAATCAAAACTGTTTACAACGCCATAAGTTTATACTAATAGGAACAGATATGTTAACACGTCACGTGACCATGTCGATGACGACTAACGTAAATTTATTCCCTATTCAAACCTTCCTAAAGAAGTTGTCACTTAAACAAATGAAAACATAATCTATGGATTTAGTTCAGTCACAGTTATATTATATAAATTTTTCCAGGTACCCGGACGGTGAGAGTGATAGTCCGTATGTGTTCATCTGTTCCAATCCCACGAGTCTCAAGTTGCGTTTCCCCATTAAAGGGCAACACAAGATTTGTAAGTATATTTTAGAGAAATTATAGAACTAAACAACAGTACCTAATTGAAATCTCAAGTCCCATAGACACACTGTCGAGAACCAAAAATTACTTTAATTTTAATAAATTTCTGCTTACCCCTTACCCCATCTAAGTACGGTCGGCAAAACATCTGCTATCATTTCAAATTTTTCTTTGTATGTTTAGCGTTGAGGGATTGGCTCACAAGTGCAACTACCAGAACACATCTATGTGTATTTTGAGAAAATTTTTCAAAAAAAAAGCCCTACTGCTAGGTTCGCCATGCTATGGTTTCCTCATGATATTTTTCTTCAGAGCAAAGATTAGTTATCAAGTAAAATAAAGTAGAAGATTGTTCTGTCGCCTATCAACCAAGATGTTATTGCCTTTATTTTTGTTAGAATTATAATTGCTTTTATTCCTACGTATTCCAAATATAAGCCTATTCGTGTCTTTACGGTGTATCACGAATACAACGAACTATTTAAATGTCTAAATTAGCATATTTCTTCTGGTACAGTTATAATCTATTATTTTTACAATGCTGATGTCTTTGCATTTCAGTTTATCAAAATAAAACTTATTTCAGATCAACTGGACAAAACCATACACCAAGCTGCCGTAAAATGTATTCAAAGAATGGGTAAAATCGAGGCCGAAGAAGCTAATGCCGGTTAGTTGTTTCAAAATGTTAATCATATCTCTATCCCTTATTCAATAAATAAATATAAATAAATAAACCGAAGCGTTTTATTTAGAGTATAATTTATTTACACATTAATAACTAAAATAATATAAATAGTTAACATTCATAATAACACATACGTTACAAGCATACAATAGTTCAATAATGTAGTTCACTGAATATTATCAATGAGATACATTGCACGACATACATTCACCCACTAGATATTATTATAATTTTATATAAAACTTACATTAGCACCGAGTTTTATAAAGAAAATAAACGATTTTATGTTAGTAACAGTCACAACTACTTAGAAATAATGAATCTATATTCGCGAACCTATTTACATAGAACAACACTAAGACTGTATTGAATCACTTTTCAATGATTATTACTTCTTAATTTTGTTCACTTCAGTTTACATTTCATTATGGTTAATTTAAAATATGTAATGAGAAAGTCTGTAATATTAAAATCAGTTATGGACCATATAAAACCAAAGTTTAGTATTGTCAATGAAACATCGATTTGGGTCTTAAAAACATCAATATAAAGTTCCTTAAAAATTACATAATTTATTTTACGAAAAAAACATCAAGCATGCATGTATGTATATGGAAGTTTCAGATATCGTAAAATTTTCCTGAGAACAAGAACAAGAACATAATCAGTAAAAGATAATTCGATGTTTTCTTATCGATAATTTTGTGATAACCTTATCATAATATACATAGATGTAATTTACTAGATAGTTCTATTTTTTGAAAAAAGATTTGCATTTTATATGTGTGTATATATCAAAATTTTGCACGTAATTAAGTTCGCAAATATAACCTATGTAAAATAGTTTCGTATAAAAGTTAGAGCTTTGGCAGTGAAAAAAGAATTTGGTATCAATCTAGCAACAGTAGTTATGAATTTTTCTTTTGATTCAGTTGAGGAAAGAAAGCTTCTATTGGAAGGATAGGATCGTCTGTTGCTATTGTAAAATAACTAGGTATTCTCCTACTGTTCGTTGTTATTGTTTTAAACATTCCTGGTTTACTGTAGTCTTTACTAGCGGCTAAAGTAAGATCTGATACTCTCTTGGAATGTTCAAACAAATGTTCAGTGTGATCTTGGTGTTTCTTATCAGCTATTTTCATAATCGCGCTTTCGGATCTACTCTTTTCTGATGTTATGTCATTCTTTGCTCCGTAGACTGGTGTTTCGGTCACAGTTATATCTTGCACGGATTCGCTGATCTCTGAATCTTTTATTTTCTTTCTTAGCGGTCGTTTAATGGGAACTGTGGTTGGATTTAATGTTTCAGTAGTGTCCTCTGTTGGTCGAGGTCTTTTTATTCCATTACGGATGCGAGAAGATATCTTTTGTGTATTCCCATCACTGGAATCCGTTGTGGTTTGCTTTTGTCTTGATGGATATTTAATTGAGTGTATTTCTTTCTCTTTCTCTTCGCTTATTTCTGTCTCGTTGGATTTATGCCTGGGATCTTTAGGTGTGAATTTTTTCCTCTCCGTTGTACTTTCATTATCGTTGTTAGTATTTTCACTGTAAGGTACTCTTCTCTGGGGGAATCTGACTTTTGGAGTATTTTCTACAGATTTCTCAGTGGTACTTGTGGTAGAGCTTAATCTATTTCTGTAATCTTTTACACTGAATTTTGGTCGATTGTATTTATTCCTTAATCTTTGCCTTTGTACATTTTGAATATATGACGTAGTTTCAGGCCGAAGAGTTGTAGTAGAATCATCGGTAGTATCAGTCGAAAAATCTGCAATCATTTGAGTGGTTTCTTTGAAATTATCTCTACTAATCGAATGTTCAGGTTCAAATGTTGGCTCTATTGGTAGAGTATCTTTGTGGAATGAAAAATCTTGATCAGCTAAATATGTCGTTCTAAATGTGTCAGTTAAACTAACAGTAACATCGCTAGTTGGTGTATCTTTTTCATCTTGTTTATGGGTGTAGTCTGGAGTTTCAACTGTTTTGTATTCATAGGGGCTTGCTGTCAATTTAGCGTACGGTAGTCGACTTGATATCTTCATTATTGAGGACTCTTTATTTGAATCTTCTCTTATGTAAGTAGTAGTGGTTTCAACTCTCTCAGTCGTGGTTGTAGGACGGCGGTGTATTAGTTTCTTCTTCTTAACAATAGTTGGTGTCGTTGGTGAGGTTGTAGGTAGAGCGCTTGTTGTTAAATCAGTGGTTACAGTTGGAGTAGTAGGATAAGTTTGATAAGGTTTTGTTGGTTTAACTCTTGGTCTAACTGTATGAACTTCTTGGGTATCTGTTGTTTGTATTGTTTCTGTAGTTTGTAAGGCATCACGTGTATAATTTTCATTATTACGGTTTTGAATAGGGCGACGCCTCCTAACCTTAGTTCTTTTCCGAATTTTCTCTTTATCTACAGTATCTGGATTGCTTGGACGCTTGAAATATTGATTAGGAGCTAACGTAGGTAGAGTTTCTATTGGTATGTCAGTAGTTTCCTTCACGAATTGCGTGGTTGTTTCTATTGTTGTAGTAAATCTTGATGTTTCAGTAGGCTTTTTCGTTCGTCTGCCATTTTGTTCAATGTAGCTAGATGTTGGATATTTATAATAGTTATCTTTTAGGTTATTTTTATTGATTGGTTCAAAGTCGTTACCGGATGGTCGCTGACTTTGAGTTTCAACTTGCTTGTCGTAATTATCGTAGGCTTTAACAGCCTGTGTTACTGTGTCATAATTTTCAGAAATATCAGACAACGGCGCCAATGTAGGTCTGCTAAATACTGTTTGAAACTCATGCTGTCTCAAAGATGGTTCTGTTGACTTTACCGCATTATAACTATAAGACGGTAAAGTATACGCCCATGCTGTTGGAGAAGAATGTGTGTAAGTCGGATCAGGCTCTGTAGTTTCTACAACCTCGTAACCTAAAGAAGACTTAAGCGTCCCCTCAGTCGATACTTTCTGTGGAGGATTATTATTATATTGGGTGGATTGTTGGTTAATCAAAGTGGCAGCATTATTTACGACTTTTTGCTTTTTAAATTCGTGGATAGTGTTTACGTTATGTTGATCGTAAAAGTTTTGAGACTGCACATTCTGTTGTGATGGGAAACTGTAATCATAATAATTATTTGCTAATGTTGTGGTTTGTACCGGATTGTAGGTGGTCACCTTATTATATTCATTTTGATATTGTTTTATGAAATGATCTTGAAAACTCGGTTTGAAGTTATTCTTTGCTCCAGCATTTGGATCTATTTTCGGCGCGGTAGAGACTTTAGTCTGTGGCGTTGGTGAGATTTTTACCTCACCAAAAGCAGGCCCGAAGTGTATTTGGTTCGCTGCTGTATGATAATGAGGCGTTGTAGATACGAAATGACCAGTTGTTGATTTATAATTTGGGTTATAATTGAAAGAATTGAAGATTGTTGTTTTTGTTTGTTGAGGTGGTAGATAAGTTGTCTTTGTTGATGGAAACATCGGATCACGTCCTCTGATAGACTGGATTCCAAATGAACCGAATGATCCTGAAATTTATACAAAATTAATTGATTTTTGTTTAATTTATACATAATAATAATGCTTAATAAAGGATGTTTATGGTATGTAGTAATTATTTTTGATTAAATCATATTTAAATTTTACCACCAGGAATACCTTTCAATGATATACTACTTGTGAACGAGCTCTCTTATCTTTAAGCCCTACAGCGTTACTGATTATATTATTATTAATGAAGATTAATCAAAAATTGATGCTTTTTAGTAGTTAAGGTTTTAGCGTAATGGCCACCATCTCACCTAATGTTAAGTGAAGTTGTGGCCTGTGATGGTAGACACGCTAAGCCTAGTGGGGGGATAAACTCTCAAGTGCTACTGCCGAAACACACCTATAAGTATATGGTGGCAGATTTTCAATATGAGAGTGGTAGCTAGCCAGGCTATGGTTTCATAGTGATGTTTTCCTTCACCGAAAGCTCTAGCTCGTTGTAATTAGATGGATTCAATCGCACTTTCCACGACGCGGCGTCCATACACATTATCAGCTATCATCCCTTCTGATGCTATCGTGATAGCACCACTTTCATAGTATTGGTAAATGTAAACGAGCTACAAAAGGTTGGCGAACCTTTGTTAGTAAGAAAATAAATGCATAAATAAGATTCGGATGAACTATCTTACCTAAAAGACCTGAAGATAAACCAGCGTCTTGGAAAGTATACTGTTGGAATGGATTGTAAGCGTGTCCCGGTGACCCTATGAGAGTCTGTTGTTGTGCTGTCTTGACCAATTGACTGAGTGATTGTGATGCCGTGTCGCTGTCAGGCAACTTGAATACTTCAGGCTTAAATACCTCCATGGTAGTTGACAAATATTTCTTATTTTCAGTCGGTCTTCCATAACTGTCTAATGGTTTCCCGAAAATATCCTGCGGTTTAGGTGTTTGGTATTGTGCGAAGTGAACAGGTTGGACACTTGTCAGCTGTTGCAGAGCATTGTTAGGCTGCTTAATCTTCGTTGAATACTTGGAGTAAGAAGGACGAGCAGCAAACGGGTTATGAGGGTTTCTTATGAATGAGTTATCGAGAGGAATGTTCTGGACGTATTTGTAAGGTAAGTTGTTTAAAGTGTATTGATTGTAATAAGTGTTGATTGGTTGATTGGCCGGTTGGGGCGAAGGAACTGTTCTAATTGTAGTGGTTGGTTTATAAGATTGAGCGACTGATGTCAGTTTTGTGGCCTCACGCGATGGATTAGGTCGTGAGGATGATTGGTAGGGGTCTAAGACGGGAACCGGGATTTTATAAGCAGGAGCATGAAGTGGGGCTGCACCGAATGAGTAGATAAGTCCGCCTGATCCGACAACTGGCCGCCAGCCGCTTTTAGATCCAGTCTGAATTAAAAAAAAATGGTTTAAATTTTTTTTAATCCTGGTATAGGTAAAGGATTAGTATTTAGAAAATCCTGACCTGTGTGTGTGTGGACCGACGATGATAACCACAGGATACCCCGAGTGATAATACTTGGAGAGCAGCGACGGTCAGCCATAGCCGCGCGCCTGTAATGACCATAACATTTATATTAATACAAACTGACCAGTGTTACAGTGGCTATTATAAAAAAAAAAAAAAACGCGGTCAAATCGAAATAAAACATAGCCTGTATTATACGTTGGACAAACTTAAATATCGGTGCGAAATTTCATTAAAATCAATCTAGTCATTTCGGAAATTAGCCCGGACTAACATCGTGACACGAGATTTTTATACATAAAGATTGTAAAATGGTTATGTTTGTTTATTTATATGTTTGTTTGAACGCGCCATTCTTAGGAACTACGAGTGGGTTTTCAAAAATTCTTTCTGTGTTTGATTGTCATAGAGCAATCATTGAGGAAGATTTTAGGCTATTTAACGTACTGCTACCGCGAATAGGAGCTAAGTTAAGTATCGAACAAAATTATAAAATCGGACCAAACTGATTAAATAATCTTTAGTTCCACGCGAACAAACGAAGTCGCAGGCGCAGCTAGTCTATATAAATAGGGTAAGAGAAAATACTTCAGAACTTTTCTTCTTTAACTGTCAACAAATTTTTTAGTACCTTTTCATAAGCTTTAATTTTATTAATAATAAATGGAAGAGAATTACTGCTAATTTTTTAGAATGATAATTGCTGAATTTTGACCACTGGGTGAATAGTAGTTCGTAGTACATGCCTAACAAACGATAATTTTAAATAACCCTGTTACTTAACATTGCTAGAAACATTTAACTAATTGAATTATCCGGAGGTACCAATCTAATCTAATTAATAAGTAAGCTAATAAACAATTATAACGAAATTGAGATATTCCGAAGTAAAAGATAAATTCGGTTAAAAAATAAACAACAATGTGTTAAAAGTTTGTTTTGATATTAATGATAATTTATTCTTAAGTCATTATAATTCTTAAGGTTTGATGCAGTACATCACACATAGACGAGATATTAAAAAAAATTGTTTATAAAACTAATAAAGAAAATGCCTTAATGTTTTCTTATTTGTCCGTTTCAAATTATCGAGATATAGAAACTTGCCACAGTGTTATCTATAATGTTATTATTGTAACTTTTTCTACAAATGAAAGTTTATGATTTTCATTTATCCTGATAATCCAGGTCGGAATATTAGGACAATATCATGATAATCTTGTATTGTCATTGGTTCTTCATACGTGTGCAAAGTTTCAAGTCATTTAGATGGCTCTAAGTTGTAAAAATTACACCGAACTATTCCCTACATTGATTGATAGACACAAGCGACGCTAATATATAAGCGTGTTAAAGTAGTCACCAGTTAATTTTGTATATAGAAATCGAACGTGAGTATATTTAAATAAGTAACTAACAGAAAGTGCTGTCACTCGAACGTCAGGGGGTCGTAGCCACTGGGTCATACTTTCTAAAAAAAAACATTCTATTATAAAAGCTATTATCTCACGGGTCAAGCTCAATACGATTGTCAGTTTGAGATCGAGTAAATTGAAGTTATTATATACATACAATGGAAGGGAATAATCCGCCGGATGTTATTATTTTTATATTCACCTTAATTGAAAAAAAATGACACGTTTTGACATGCGTTCCGGTTTACTCCTAATAGAGGACGGACGACTGCAAAATTCGGGCTCATTTACTCAGTCGTTATACCGAACACGGCGAGTGCCCGCATACGGGCTAGCGACTAGTGAAAATGCTGTATCTATATATCGGCCGATATACGGCAAACGGGTATTCCCCGCACGCGGCCTAACAACCAATGAAATTGATCGGTCGGTGTAAAGTAAGCGTGGTACGAGTACTCAGTAGAGATGCTCAAAATAAATCTTTCATAGGAAAGTAAATATTTAAATATTTTGCTTAAACAGAATTTAGATCATAACATTATTTATATTCAATGTTAACTTTAGTTCAGTGATTCATTGTGAAAGTATATCCTTAGTAATATTATAAATACGAAAGTGACTTTGTTTGTTTGTTACGCTTTCACGGCCAAACCGCTAAATCGATTATGGTGAACTTTAGTATAGAGATCGATGGGAACCTTGAGATGGTGATAGCCTATTTTTTCTCGCTAAAAACCTTATAGGAAGTGGGGTAAATAGAGAAATAAACTTTGTACGAAAAAGTTTAATGCGTCATCCGATTTAATACTTAATAACTTTAGAGAACGCGAGCAGAGCCGCGGGTAAAAGCTAGTCTATCGTAAAGGTATTACTAAATATATTAATAAGACCCTTTTTTTACTAATAAATATAAATTTACATTTGCATGGTACTAGGGCTTTTTTTAATGTCCGCCTGGCTAGCTACCACCCTCATATTGAAAATCTGCCGATAAATACCTATAAGTGTGTCCTGGCAATTGCACTTGAAAGCCAGTCTCTCCACAGGTTTGCCGTATTTACCAACTCGGGTCACATCGTCACTTAAAACCAGGTGAGATAATAGCCACAACGCAATTATCTATAATATATACAAACATTACTTAGATATAAAAAAAACTAATAAAAAATAATTGCTCCTCAGGACTTCAAATATTAAAGCATTGTTTTTTATTCAAATTTTGACACATGCTGAAGGGCCTACACTATTATCAACCTCAACCTTGCCCTTGCTGAACAATTAATAAACAATTGTTTATATAAAAGAAATGGTTCGTATTGTATTTCAGGTAAAAAGATTGCTGACCTTGTATCTTGGATTGTTTGAAACTATGCAATTGTCCATCACCACGACGTAAACAAAGAAAGATTAGATTTAACCATTAAACTTCTATGATTTCTATTAGAAGAGACAGAAATCAATCATTTTTTATATCAACTTTGTATTGGAAAGTTTGAAGTTTCATAAATAGTAATACTAGATTTTACGTGCGGCTACGCTCGCGTTAATATGAATTTTGTCAAACAAACAGGATGACGTAATAAAAAGTGTCAAACAAAGTTTATATTCCTCTCTTTACCCCACTTCCAATAAAGTTTTCGCGAGAAAAAGTAACCTATCAACATCTCTAGGTTCCCATCTACGTCTATACCAAAATTTAACATAATCGATTAAGCGGTTTGGGCGTGAAAGCCTAACAATCAAATAAGCTCACTTTCACCTTTATAATATTAGTATGAGTATGAAAAGATTTATAATTTAAATAAAGTATATTTCAATATACTGTAATTTAAGACTTTCAATCAGTTAATTGTTTTTGTATCTACCTTTATATTTATAATTTACTCAGCTCACTAAATGGATTATATTTTTCCGTTTATTAAAAGCAAGTTTACAAATATATTCTTATCATCAACTACTAGTACTTCATAGCTTACATCACACCCTTGCGGTAAAATACACTCATAATTGTAGGGAACACGCGGTATAAATAATACAAAAAGCTTGTAAGCTTCTATAAAAGTCTCCAGTTGCTAAATAACGTAATGTGACCTCAAGTTATAATCTTGCAGAAAACGCATTACGAAGTGATGTGTCCTTTTCTATCTTTGTTCCTATATTCTCTAATAAATTCTCAACTAAGTCGTTAGGTATAATGATAAAATTATTATCATCTTCTGCATCACACTCCAAATCTAAATTTAATTTCACGTAGAATGTTTCTGATGCTCTATACTCATCTCTATTTTTCAGTAAACTTTGCACCCAAAATCTGTTTGTTTTTTCTTCAGTGAAGTTAATAATTTCTTCTTTGGTAACTCACAAACAGATAAAATTGCTCCACACAACATCAATTATTGAACCATAGCAGTAGGATACGTCTACTCAGTCTTCTTTCTAAACAACTTCACCGCCCGCACTAATTCAACCGCACGGTGAAGAAAGAATATCAAATAATCCGCAAGGCGGGCCCTATCGACTAGTGAAAACGGTTATCGCATGCTGACCCTATGAAAGGCTTTAACAAAAATCTCCCGTATCCAGCATGCGGGCTTTATCGACTAATGAAAACGATTACAGCATGCGTGAACAGAAATGTCCCGGACTTCGAATACGGTCTGTATAGACCAATGAAAATGCGACCTAAAGTGTAGATGTTGAAACAATTGCCTCGCTGTAATCGCCGCGCCAAAGCGCTTTGAGTTCGAGCCCGATCCTCATCAATATAACCGGATAATGATATGTTTGGATTTTCAACCTTTTTCAACTTACAATTGTAAAACGCGTTCATAAAACGCTGTCAGTTTAAAACAGTAAAACAATATCGTCTATGTTATTATGAACCAGCTGTAAATATCTTAGAACGTAAGACGCTTGATTTAATTTTAATATTTAATTAATTTAAATTACTTTCTATTCTTTATTATATATGAATAAAATATATTTAAAAGTGAATTAAGCTAGATACATGAGACATAACGACATGTAAAAAAAGTGAAATAATATTGTTACCTAGTTAAAGTATTTCATGTAATTTTCCAATATCGTCTACATATAATAAGCGTAGGTTTCTATAAATTGCAAAGAAAAAATAGAAATGGAGGTTTCACACTAAAGCATGTATACTCACTCTCAGTTACCCGGGCTGGGAGGAGACGCATAAATTTATTTCCGCACTTAAAAAAAAGATAATAAGTACCTACAATAAAAAAAAAAACATATGGCATCGGCTACCTAGCACAGTTTTCCCCAGAATTACGATATGGGTATCTTCAAAAAGGGATTGAAATACGATCTCTAAAGTCAGCGACATGGCTGTAATTCCTGCCAGTTTGTTGCCTATTAGCATAGAAATAACGAGAACTACTAAGAAATAAACAACCCTGCATGTGTTTATCCAGCGGTTTAAACGGTCGCCTCGCTGGTGACGTCGTGCCGGAGTGCTCGGGGTTCGAATTCCAGGTAGGACAATTATTATTATCATCCACAAATTAGTGTTCTAGGTGGGATCTTCAACTAAGAGAACAGATGACAGGTGGGTCATAAATAAATGACCTGTTCTGTGCTCTATTTTTCTTTAAAAAGATCCTTGTTCGAGTTAACTCGAAATTATATTTTTGGATTTATCACATAAAAAATGACTGCGCGGTTGGTCTTACGGTTTAGGTGATCGCCTCGCTGCTGACGCTTGCTGTGGGTTCGAATTCCACATAGAACAATTGTATGTTTGATCCATGAATAATTGTTGAGTCTGAAGGTTGTTACTTTGTATCTATTGCTTTTATGTCTTGACGTTGGCGAAATTGCATTATATTTTATTAATTGCAATATATGCAGATGCCATAATGAATAATAATAGAATAAAAAAATGTTGTTTGTACAACGGACTAAAAAGTAGAAAACAAAAGAATCGAAACGAAAAAAAAGGGGTGCATGTATATAGGCGGCAGATTTTCAACTTGAGGGTGGTAGCTAGCCAGGTGGGCATTAGAAAAATCTCTAACACCGAGCTTTGGTCTCAGCACGATGTTTCCCTTCGCCGAAAGCTGAAGCTCATTGCAGAGATTTGAACTCACGTCCTTTAACGCGGCGTGCATACACGCTTAATTGAGATATCATAGCTTCAAAATGTCATTTTAAAGACTATTTGCGATTGTTGATGTCGGTTTGCTCTTAATATACACGTAATCAATTGATAATCGAGTAAAAGCAAGCGGTACGAGTAGGCCTTAGTACTTTATAACGCTATATTACTTCTCACTGCGGCAGTTTCCCCGCGATTAGCGAGAAAAACAGTCGGATATAAAAATGTAGACAATAATTTTATACCTAGACTGTTTTACTCATGTAAAATTACATTTTGAATGGCTTTGCAAAACCATAATAATTCATTATAAACACTTTCCCAATAGTTTTCTGGTGGCCTGTTCCAGAAAAACAACAAAAGCGTTTAAAGTATTAACGCGTGAAAAACGCCGCGAACGGTGGCTAGTAATCTATATTAATATTACAAACGGAAAATTTTGTTTGTTTGAAAGCACTTATCTTAAGAACTACCATTAGTAAAATGTCTTTGACAGAGCAATCATTGAGGAAGTCTTTAGTCTATTTAACATCACGCTAAGACAAATAAAAACAAAGGTGTATTGAAAAAATGGACATAAGCAGGCAAAGATGATTAAATATAATTTTACTTCCAAGCGAAGTCGCGAGCACAGCTAGTAAACTAATAAACATTTATCGAGTTAGTCTCTTGAACAAAAAAGGTGTTTTATGAAAAAACGTAGACTTATAAAAGCGTCGCTTGTTAAATAGCGTTGTAGAGCGTAACTGATGGATGAACAGACATTCCCACGCCTTAAAAACGCCTAACCAAATTATATATATTTTTTGTATATCTATTTTGTACGTTTTAATCCGTGTCCGAAAAACTTTGAGCGGTTCATTAATTTTCTAGTCAGTTCCGTTTATTTAAAGAGTTCCTAAATCAACATAAACTTTGTAATAGAAAACTTACAACACGAAGATTTCTATCGGGTATTTTTCTTAATAAAAATACTTGTACTAATTACTACGGGTTTTAATCACATATATCATAAAAAATACTCTATAGTACAATTGCAATAATATCTATACATTACAGCAGACTCCGTAGGCAGGCGATGCCCTATTTTACTTGCGGGAAATGCATTTAGACACCCCCTTCCTGTTGGGCTGGGATGGGATAGGAATACCTCCTAAAACCCCACGGTGTTTTCCTATCGCCTATAGGGCTAAGGGGCTGTATCTGTGTTAACATTACATCTGCTCCCAGACAGACGATATTTTGCCACAGATCTCGTTACAAAACAAAAGGTTTAGATGTGCTATGAGGTTATGAGTCACATGTTTTTTTTCCATGATGACATCTTTTTTTTTACGTGGGAAATGATGGCATTTGCCTGTATATTGGCAATTTTGGCAAAGTTTTTTAGAACGAAGTTTCCTTATGGGACGGAGGGGATCTTAGCCGGCAAAGAACGTCTGTAAGGAAAATGCGTGGCGTAAGATTTTAATGTATAGTTTATGTAGGTTCGCTACATGACTGTTATTATTATTGTTTCAGTTTGCTATGATTTATGAATCATTGTGAATAAAATAAAAGTGTTATAATTATTTATCTATAGTAGATTTTGATTTTTATCGATAGAAATAAAAAACTTAATCAAGGCCAGGTTTATAATACGGCTATAACGTATTAAACAAAACGTATTGACACGGCATATACCGTTTATGTCGATACTGTATGCGACTGATGCGTCACACTGTCTCATGTAACTCTCGCCGAGCGAGTATAGCAGTGACCCGTTGACTGTATCTCTTTAACTTCCTTATTCGATTTGTATGTCGATACTGAATGCGACTGACGCGTCACGCTCTTGTTAAGACAATTTTCTAAAGGATTATTATCGAGAAAAAAAAATGACAACCGAATAATTATTTTCTTTTTACCTCGACCAGAATCCACGACACCACACGTTATTTTTATAGTTAAGGTTTTGCTGCCTGTCATCACCTCATCAATCTCACCTGATCTTAGGTGACGATACGGCCCAAGTTGGTAAATACGCTAAACGTGTGGGGGAACTGGCTCTCAAGCGCAACTGCCGGAACACACCTATTGGTATTTAGCCGCAGATTTTCAACTTGAGCGTGGTACCCTAGTGGTGGGAGAGCCCAACCACCATGCTATGGTATCCTCACGATGTTCTATTTCACCGAAAGCTGATGCTCATTGTAGGTGGATTCGAACTCACGTTCCTTGACGTTGCTTCCGTACATATTACCACTGAGCTATCATCGCTTCAATGTCAATTATGAATAAGCATTTAATCATTATACTTAAAGTATCACCCAGACCCAACAATTATTTACTGATCAAACAAATAATTGTCCTATGCTGGTTTCGAACCCATAGCACGCGTCGACAGTGAGGCGATCGCCTAAGCTGCTAGACCAACCGTGCAGTTAATTTTTTGCGTAAAAACACAAAAATATAAATTAAAACAAGTCGGGTCAGCCACGGGTACTAAGAAATTTTGTTTAAGAATACTAGATTATGGACATATGAGTCATTCACTTATATAGATAGACAGATCATCTACTGTTCTGCTGTTCGTAGTTTCCCAAACTGTGTGCTGCAAGCGTACGCATAAGGCACCTCGGCAATAAGCAGAAAAATTTAGCTAACTTTATTTTAGTTAGTAGTCCTCATACATCTCGCTTGACGTCACTAAAATAACTCACCTCCAGAATGCCATCAGCGAAACCTCAAAAGAGGTAAAGGCGGCAAACGATCGCCGCTTCATACTCCCTGATGACATTCGAAGACTGATCACGGAAAAAAACGCCGCGACTCGCGCCCATGATTCTTATCCGACGGAGGAAAATCGCGTACGGCTACGTAACTTACAACGATTAGTTAAAACTCATATCTCCGAACTCCGCGGTCAAAGATGGGACAGTCTTTTAGAGGAAATCAAACCATCTCATCTTGCTTTCTGGGATCTTGTCCGTAAACAAAAGAGCAGCTACTCGTCCTCAATGCCACCGCTGGATAGAGGCCCCGGCAATCTGCCCGCCTTCGAAAGTATAGACAAGGCAGAGTATCTCGCTACCACTCTCGAACAACAGTGTACTCCCAATTCCTATGAATATCATACCATAGATCCCGGACACATCGGGAGGGTCAATCGAACAATTCAATCAATAAGAGAGACCCCAGCAATTGACAATTTAGACCCGGTGACAAATGACGAAGTTGTCGCGATCATAAAACGCCTTAAGCCAAGGAAAGCCCCTGGTCCTGATGGAATGAGGAACGAAGCCCTAAAACTTCTCCCTGATAAACTTATAGCTCTTCTGGTCTGTATCTTCAATGCGGCCATAATTCACTGCCATTTTCCAGCCGCTCGGAAAAAGGCAACGGTAATAGGTATCCGCAAATCCGGGAAAAAGGCATCTCTCCCAGAAAGCTACCGCCCAATTAGCCTCCTCAATACGTTAGGTAAAATATACGAGCGGCTCCTTCTGAACCGACTTCAATCCATTGTCTCTGAGAAATGTCTCTTACCACACAAGCAATTCGGCTTTCGACCGAAGCACTCGTGTACCCACCAAGTGCTCCGCCTCACGGAGCATATTATCTCCAATTTCACGGAGCCACGCCGTCCTAGGCGCACGCTTGCCGTATTTTTCGACATAGCCAAAGCTTTCGATAAGGTCTGGCACGAAGGCCTCATATTTAAACTCAATCTCTTTCAAGTCCCGGACAGACTAGTCCGCATAATCCTCGCTTACCTATCAGACCGTACCTTCTGCTATAAAGCGGACGGAACTCTATCCTCACCACGTTCAATAAGATCAGGGGTCCCGCAAGGTTCTATCCTAGCCCCTTGCCTCTTCAACCTGTTTGTTAGTGACATCTCCGAATTCCCCGTCACCGCAGTAGGCTCTTACGCAGACGACACGGTCATCTTCAGCTCAGGCAGGAATAGGATTCACTTATACTACCGCGTCCAAAGGGCTGTGTCTACGTTCGGGTCCTGGTGCCTCAAATGGCGCATAGGAATAAACCCAGACAAAAGCGCGGCTATTATGTTCGATCCTCACGCGAGGAAGAATATAAAAAGAACATTGCATCTTTTTGGTGTCAATATCCTCTGGGCTAACCAAACTAAATACCTTGGTGTAGTTTTAGATAAACATCTCACCTTTAACAAACATATAGATTATGTACAGAAAAAAGCCACCACAGCTATGGCTCTACTACGCAACCTAACCTCCTCTAAGAGCAAGATGTCACTCAGACATAAGCTCACAATATACAAAGTATGCATCCGCCCCATACTTACCTACAGTTGCCCCGTATTCGCTCACGCTTCGCACACCACCCTTCGCAAACTACAAGTTCTGCAAAATAAACTCATGCGTATAGCCGTCCCAGCCCCTCCGTACGTCCGTAATGTAGATCTCCATAAAGATATGGATATTCCGTCCATATATGCATATATCAAAGACCTTACAAAGCAATTCTTCGAAAAAGCCATTTCAACCCCAAAATAGTACACGCAGTGAGCTACAATGCTAATCCGCACGCCAAAGGTTTCGCGCGCCGGCCACCTAATTGCTTCACTGATCCCGTCGATAAAATAACGAGATTGAACGCACTTCTTCCTACCGTCTCCACCAATCGTACGTGTCCGCGTACACGCCGCCGAGGCCGAGCGGTTAATTTCGCTCCCGCACACCCGCCGCGGCCTCCCTCTGCAGACGCTTGAGCCTAGGCTCGATCCTCCGGATAGGAGCCCTCAAGTGACTCTGCTCGCGCGATACAATGACACTCTACATCACTGAAAGTACATCATCACACCGCATACCATCCATGCACACCTACACGTTAAGTACACGGTTCTGTAAGGGACTACCCCCACGATCCTTGTTTGTTTTTCCCGCAGCATCCCAAGCCAAGGTTCGGCCATTCTGGCACCCTTGCGCTCGCTGCCTCGGAGCTGAGTGCCCTCAGCACCCGCCCCAAAAAATTCGGTGAAGCTGTCAAAGCCCTGACGGCTAACAGCGTATATAAATAAAAAAAAAACTAAAATAACACCAGTAAAAAGAGCGTAAGTTGACATTCGAACCTTATCGACATTAAAAATCTTGAAGGCTACCTATGCCGCGAATTATTTTTCCATAGATAAAGGTGTCGTAAACAATTGTTCTTCAAATATAGTCTAGTTGAAGATCCATACTATATCATGGCAAGTAAGCCCCAATGTAATTATGGAATATTATGTATAACTTTGTGAATTTAAAGTAAAACCACTATATGGCAAATTAGGGTTTTATAAATAACGATTCATGCGCCTAGGTAAGTTATATTTTTCTACAATCGTTAGTGCATAGAGAAAATAAAAGAAAACACGACATGTTTACTTTCAGCTGTGAAATAAATATCAATATTATGTTTCATACATTTGAAACGTTGCGCGATGATAGCTCAGTGGTAGCGAGTGCGGATGCCAAATGAAAGGACGTAAGTTCAAATCCTTTAATTCAGCTTTCGGTGAAGGAAAACATCGTGATGAAAGCATAGAATGGCTGTTTCTAATGCCCGCCAGGCTAGCTACCATCCTCACATCAAAATTCTGTCGCCAAATACCCATAAGTGTGTTTCAGTAATTGCACTTGAGAGCCAGTCCCTCGACAGGTTTAGCATGTTTACTAGCTTGGGCCACATCGTTACTTACATAATAATAAAATATAAAAACATGACAAGTAACATTTAAGTTTATTATTTAAATTGTACTTCTGTAACTAGCAAGGTAAACATTTTTACTTTAATCCGCTTTGTATAGAAGAAACTTTATATAAGTACTACGTAACATTGTAGTAACACATTTTCATAAGAAAGTTTATATGAGTTACATAAAAATATAACATAAACTGGTTTATTTTGATATAATTTTATTTAATATTATCTGTCATAAAAATACTACAAATTCAGTAGTATTTCAGTAGTTTTTTCGAGATGCAGTATCATAGAAACTATCTTTTTCTTGATTTAAGCCGACAACAAACGGAGCTTTAGTATATATTAATATAGTAAACTATATATTACGTTGTGCTAAGCTGCTATACACAGCGGCTATGCTGTGATATATAGTATTGCACTTATTAGTTCTGCGGTCATCGTTGCAGACGCACGTATTTGTACTATATTCTTAAAGGCTGTTTTAATTTTAGATATCCTAATAAGGATCTAACTAATTATGTTCACAGCATACACAAATGGCAGATGAAAAATTACACCCTTGCGCGAGTTACCGCTCAGGCAGAGCGTCCTCCGTGCTCGCTCACAAAGTCCGGTGAAGCCATGAAAGCCTTTTAGGCTGACAGTGTAGGTCCATACAAAGAAAAAAAAACGTGACTTCGTTCTCCTGCAACTAAAAATTTTGCTACTCTTTTCAATACAGTTTAGCTCCTATTGGTGGTAACGTGATGTTAAACAGCGTAAAAGCCTTCCTCAATTATTGTTCTATCAAATGCAAATACAATGTATGAAATTCGAGTAGTAGTTCCTGAGATTAGCTCGTTCAAATAAACAAACTTTTCCGCTTTATAATATTAATATAAATACATAACTATACTAAGTCTCCTAAATATACGGTTTAGTATTACCACTATTAGCGATTGTTATTTAATGTTCACTTAAATTTCTTAATTAATTAAAAATGATACGTAACTTAATGAAGTTTCACTTCTTACGCGTATACACTAGTGCAGTCAAATTTTTTTTTTCTTTACAATTGGTTATACTGTGCATATGTTACAAAAGACGGTTACGGAAAGAACAAAAAAATGCGTAAGTGTCGCGAAACAATCGGTTCCAACGATTTTTCTTACGTAGTATATTACTATTGATTAACAAATACAAATAAATGAATTATTAGCGTCTGAGACCAATTAAATAAAAGCCAGAGATAACAACTGAATTTAGAGAATTGTAGGACATTTCTAATTCCGTTACGAAATAGCTGACGCGTATGGCGTGTACAAAATATATTTGCACAGCGATTGGGAACTTACTGGCTGTCTTGAACCAATAAGCGCACACCTATGACTGTGCACAGCCAATAGCGTACGCGCTGTGGATACACTATAGAAATATAGTTCAATACACAAAACAGTAATGAAATGGTTATGACGAAAAAAAACATTTTCATTTGTCTAGCCTCCATCCATTAAAAAAAATATCATCACAATCGGATAAGTGATTTAGGAACGTATAGCATACAAAGAAACGTTTTATTTATGTATATACATTTGATATTAGTTACGAATACCAAATAGCTAAGGGCCCCGGTGCATTGGCAGCGTGAAAAGTAAAAACGAAAGTTAACAACGTGACCGAATCGCGTTTCTTTCTTCTGTCCAAAACAGTCACGTACGAATGACCATTGTAATTCATATGATTACTTGTTACACTCAGTAATGTAAGTTTATGATGTATACACCATACCAACATGAACAAACATCAATATTATGTATTTTTAAGTTATATTTCATTACTCACACTATGTCAAATTTCTAGCAGTGAATTAACTTGAACCGGAACATTTTTATATTTTGTAGGTTAACTGATGTTAAGTGACAATGTGGCTGTAGATAGTGGACACGCTAAACCTAGTAGAAAGACTGGATCTCAAGTGCAAGGTTCATACGTTGCGAGAGGCAGTTCGTAAAGTTTTTCTTTCACCGCGACATAAAAAAGCGTGGAGGATTCGAATCTAAAGCGAAAACGGTTATCAGTCCCTAGCAATTTAAGGAATAGAGTTTTAGTTTCCGCCAAGTGCGACCTCCATACTTCGTAGCCTACCGAGGTAAGCGTTGAAGGTAAGTGTTTAAATAGATTGAATTCATTTAAAATAAAGGGTTATGAAAGGAAGCGAAGATAACCTAAAGTCCAATGCAGCGCAGGTACGCGGCCGATGGTAACGCGCTGTTTCGTGCCTGCTCCGCCGACCGTGGCACGTTTCACTACAGTTATTCTCTAGAAAACACTCAACAACCACATTTTTATGCTTTTATCTCGCTCGAGAGAACACCGAGCGGTTCTTCATCCATCGAATAACACTCTATCAGTATGAAAATAAAAGTAATTTTCGTTTGAAATATTATATCATGCGCTTAAATTGTTCAATCATTCATATGTTGGAAATAAAATCGATACGTAAATAGCACATATTAGACTGGTATCAATGACTTGGTGATGAAAATGGAAAATTGTTGAAAGAAAACGCGATAGGTGACTGAACCCAATGGAATTTCTTTTTCAGTCATATATTATGCGTTTAGGATGTGCATAACATTGATATCTTATATTTCGGTTATTTATTGTTTTTTTATATGCTCAGTGTTTGACTGCTAAGAAGATTCTAACAACACGCCAAATGTAGTTGTTTGAAAAAAAAATAGATTGTTAACGAATGATTTTCAAATTGTGTGTTATAGAAAATTCTTACATCTATACAATAGTCTAATTGGGCATTCCTCATAGAAGAAGTCAAGATCAAATATCGGGTGCGCCTTGAACCCGAGTCGTTCAGTAACGAATGACACTTTTTTCTTGAGTTCCAAGACGTTCAATTGAACTTTCGGAAGTCATGGTTTACTTACTATGCTTCTGAAGCGATTCTCAAGTTATTTGGCGCAATACATTTTCCTCTTCCATAAATTTCTATGAGCCGCCATCTATTTATTTACTCCCTTTTCTTACATCGCATTCCTCACATACTCTATCCCTTTTAACTTTGATCTTTCTCTAACATACTCATTCCTGACTTTGTCCGTTCTTGTAAAATCAAACATCCATCTCTGCATTCGCATTTCTCCGGCATGCAATCGACACTCATCCGTTTTTTTACTAGCCCAACACCGATACATACAATAGGTCTTATAATAGATTGTTTTAAAGTTTAAAATTGTCGCTATTTTTAGTAACTTATATAATTAACAACTCTGCCTGCTGCTTCATTCGTGTAGTAACGTTACTTTTCTATGCCTCAGAGATTTTGTTATGAATAAAAAATATCCCATGTCCTTTTGTGCATTCTGACAACTTGTATACAAAATTTCACGATAATCAGTTGTGCATTTAAGGCATGAAAGGGTAATAAAGAAATTCACTTGTTACACTAACTTCTACTTCCAAGCGAACGAATTTAAGTCGCCGATACTACTAGTGATTTTTTTGATTAGTTTGTAGGTTTAACGTTATGGCCACAATCTCACCTGATGTTAAATGACGATGTGGTTCGAGGTGGAGGACACGTTATGCCTAGTGGAAGGTGGTTCTCAATTGCAACTGTCGGAACTCACTTATAAATATTTGACGGCACATTTTCAAATAGAAGGTGGTAATAACCAACCATATCTGCACTAGAAGAAGCCCTACCACCATGCTATGGTTTCATCGCGATGTTTTCCTTCACCGAAAGCTCAAGCTCATTGCTGAGATTCGAATTCAGGTGCATTGACGCGGTGTTCGTACACACTACAACTGACCTACCATTGCGCTGGCATAAAACTCATAAAATGCCTGAGAAAAATTCATTGCAGTTTGTAATGTGTCGTCTAAATGAAAAGCAAGATAATTTTACGTCAAATAATATTATAAAAAATTATAAATAAAATTTAGTTATAAAGTACCAGTTTTCGTTGTCATAAAACACGAGAGACGACTTTCTTGTCTGTTGAATTTGTACGTGCGTAAATCTTATGCGGTATTGTTATTGTTATATCTGTGTTTACGCTCCAAACCATTTTAAATATGTTGAATCACTGCTCTAGAAAGTTATATTTAGTATCTTTCTACAGGATATAAATTTACTATGTATTTAAACGATCAGACGCCATTTCATTGCATTAATTTGAATTTTTGTTATTTCCACATGTAAATATCCTTACTAATATTATAAATACAAAAGTGAGTTTGTTTGTTTGTTGCACTTTTACATCTTAATCGCTGAATAGATTATGATAAATTTTAGTTTCGAGATAGATAGAGACGGTGGTAGGCTACTTTATCTCGCGAAAACTAAAAGTTTTTATCGTATCATTCGATTTGCTTTACAAAATCAACATTAATGCGACCGAAGCCGAGGGCAAAAGCTAGTATACAAATATTTTAGTTCGTTTCTCTATCTTCCTGCTATAATAAAATGATAGAAATATATTTTTACCAGTGTTGTGTGGTTCAATAACAATCGTAATGGTGGAAGGTGGAATATAAATGTCATTATTTTAATTAAATTTGTTAGAAATTATATTACAAGGTTTATTGATTACAACATTTTGTATGGAAATAACCGTTATTTTCTAATATCAGTCACAAACTATGAATACGCTAACACCAAATCCACATATTTCTAGATATCTTTTTCATGTTTCGTTTTTTTTATAGTATTCGATTTTCTTTAAATAGATAAATGGTTCTCTGTATTTTATTCGTCAATTCTATTTATTTGCACCTTTAAATTTTTACACCAGATTTCATTTCATTCGTATCGAATGGGTTAAGTTTCTATTTTCATATATGTGGTTAGTTTAGATAGTGTATATTAAGCCGCCAACAGGTTTCGAGAATATTTTGGTCACTGTTTGATTTCAAATCGTTTTTATTGTTATGGTCTGATTAAATGTTTATGTTCCATAATTAGGCCACAAACTGTATCTTTCTATTCCGCTAATAGGTATACTTGTAATGTCTGTGAACCTAGACACCCGTTTAGAATACCAATACCGTAAAAGAAAGAAATAAACATCCTTTCCAATGACAAGCATTACATAAACAATAGATGTCTAATAGTTTAATCTCCAATCAACATTATATGATAATACGCAATAGCTTTTACTTCCATAAAATGTGGCCTAACAATCAGTAATAACATTCCCACAAACTGCCAACGTCATCTAAGTCATTGTTGCACTTTTTTTAATGCACAGAAAGTCATGTTATGTTGAATCATTGTGAGTAATAATTGCTTTGATGGAGTCTCACGTCGCATCGCCTACAATTATTTAGTTAGTTTTTGGCCGTCCAGTATTTTATAATAACTAAATTATGTAGAATTACGTAATAAACAATGTGTGCTTAAAGCCACATGAAGAAGTGAAACATTCCTATATCTCTTTCGCTTTCTTAGACGCCTCGAACAGACTTTACAACACAAGGTTGCGGATCACAATTTCAAAGCCTCCTATATGAAGTTTCACTTCAAAATAGAATGTGTATGCAAAACTTCTCTCTAATATTTAGTATAAGCCTGGCTAGAAGAAAATCAGTTTAATGATTCCCTCACGCAACGCATAAAATGCAATCCCCAAATCTAGAAACAAGCAAGCTGACAAGCAAATACGTACAAAAAGATCACGGTAACATTTCGATCTCCCGTATTTCCAGTGACCAGGAACATGTAGTTAATTACCCTCAAGTTGAAATTTACCACCAAATACCTATAGGTGTGTTTTGGCAGTTGCACTTTAGAGTCAATTCCTCGACTAGACGTACTGC
This sequence comes from Actias luna, assembly GCA_039707435.1. Taxonomy (NCBI): domain Eukaryota; kingdom Metazoa; phylum Arthropoda; class Insecta; order Lepidoptera; family Saturniidae; genus Actias; species Actias luna. The sequence goes on along the minus strand of JAZHAC010000006.1, from coordinate 3,829,822 downwards.
GACCACCATCTTCGGCTACATAAGATATAGTTTTATATGTCGGGCTTGATTCTTGGATATATAATGACTGATCGCGAGAGATGACAGACCTATTCGTGTTAAACTCAATTGGACACAATTGAATATCCTATAATCCGGTAGAATTGGTCTGGCAAACTTATAATAACTAAACATAATACTAATAAACAGTGTTATATGTCCTCATTACAATCAATATATTACATATCACTTTTGGTGACCTAATATTACTGATAGCGTGATGAAAGTAATTCATTTTCGTACGGTAAGTTGAGGTAATTTAAATGAACATAACATATGTATTTTTATTACCAAAACGTTACATTTTTGTAAGTAAACATTTACGTAATGTATTATTGATTCATAATATTTGAGCAACAGTTTACTAGGTCGTTCTACGTATTGTTTAGAAAAACTTTTATTGTATTTGCGCACGATAGAAATATACGCCATAATACGCAAGATAGAAGTGTTTCGTAAAACATGAACCCATTGCACCAAGTAATAACGTTATTGGGCAAAAAAAATGGTGTGTTTTGCTGGAACAAATTGATTGTAAATGAAATCATGTGTTTTTGTACAAATGAGCACGCAATGGATTTATTTAGACATAAAGCGGTTTTCGAGATACGCTAAATTTTGAGTAGTTATTCACATCGCCGTAGTCGAAATCTGTCGCCTTGTGATCACTTATCGAGATAAAGTAGTCTCAAGTTGCATAAAATAAACACAGTGTGCAAAATTTGATTAAATTCGGTTCAATAGTTTAGAAGTTCATCGCGGACAAACGACGTGACACGAAATTTTAATATATAATACAAGACTTGCTCACTTAATAGAATTAAATAGATAGATACATTTGACACATATAAAGAAATAACCAAACTCAGAATAACCATACGTGAGTCATATGTGTAGGGGTTTGTGTGTGAAGTTCGAAACTTAGCAGTGGTACCGACACACCGACCGCTTATACCGCTAGACCAACCATAAAAAAACTCTACATAAAAAACTTGAACCACATTAAAATATATTTCTTTGTTTATCTACTTTGATAAGCAGAGTTACCGCCAAGTTTCATTGTGATTCAGCGTCCGTGACCTTCGACTAACGCGGACCACTTTCCATGTCGACGTGTTTCGACTGATACCATTAAATATATTCTTCGCTGATACATTCCGTTTACGGATGTGACGTTACGCCTAAAACACTTTCTTTTATTAAAAAAAAAACAAGTTTTTTTTGGCGAGAAGTTAATTGGAGTTTTAGACGGGATCTTGGACTATCATGTTGTGATTTTAATTTTAATTCATATACTTATTTATTTAGCCCTGTATTGTGTAATGTAGGCGACATTTTACGTGATATAGTATTGCTGAAAATCATAAATGAAGTGAATTATAAATAATCATTCGGAACATAATATATTAGTTGCCACAAAAACTCCCAAGATAGCTTCAACAAGAGATTCACCAATTTGTTCAAGATAGTTTCATCTGTCCAAAATGTCCAAATCTTATCACTTGAAAATCGCAGTTTCTAAAAACGCCTGAGTTACCAAGAATAAAAAAAAGAATAGAAGTTCATTAACCGGTGTTTGTATTATTAAGTTGCACTTGCATTATCTTATTTTTATATTAAAGTTATTATAGCATAGAAGGCTGGTGTAATTGGGCTGTAATTAGATGCTGGATTTGAAATATGTTTTGATCAAACTGATAAACGCAATTGCCTTGAAATTAAAGAATTATAGCAGAAAATGTGTTTATGATACGATCGAAATGAAAATATTGACAGTGGCAAATTATATTGCGATGCCAATTGAAGAAAAAGAATGGGAACCACGAGGGTATAAAGGTTGCACGTCAAAATATAAACTTTGTTACTTAATATGTTTAGACTTATATATTTACATGCGCCCTTATAAGAGACTAGGTTTTCTTAAACAATCATAAGATCTTATACGATAATTTGTTATCTGACGTTACTAGATTCATAAGTTCTATATACTGTATGAATGTAAAGAATTCTAAAGAAATTGTGAGAAAAAGCATTCCCACTTTACCATAATCATACTTTTTATATATATTGACCGTGTGATATATAGAAAAATATTTTAAATATTTGATATATATCAAAAATATTAATAATTCTTAAAAGAGAAAAGTAAAATAAATAATAAATTGGCTTTTAGCTCTTTACTTAGTGATATTACGAAACTTCGTAAAAGTTATCGGATATCGGATAAATTCGACACCATGACTGTATCCGAGATATTTTCAAAGCAAAGTAAAATACTTTATTTAATTTAGGCCCTACGAAGGCGCTTATGATCGTCAAAACAAACTATCAACAGGACCGTCTAATGAGGCACTAGTTTTGACATTTTAAAATTCAACGGAAACAACTGGATTGTGATCCTTTATTTTTGTGCTTGACAATAAGACAATATTTTACCAATTACACAGTGAAACGTCTGCTATCTAAAGGCGAGGAAACAGAGCAGATAGGCGCGTTTACTGTGCGCTGCTCCATTTCTTGCCATACAACAGTAATTTATCATTTGAAGCACTGTTAGTTCTGTAAAGCAGAGTTTTCATGTAAGGAAAACATTGTGGAAAATAGATACAATATTAGATGGAAAAAAATCACCCAATACTCGATCACGACCCATAATCATACTTTTTAAAATTATTTTGAGATTATATTGGCAATTATACAAAAAATCATTCAAGATTGATTAAGCGGTGTTCGATTTCTAAACTATTCATAAATATTAGCAAACAGACATTTTTCAAATATCTTATACAATATGAACTCCATATAAAATAGCTTTTTACTACAAAATTCGACAAACTCCTTTTTTACAAGGAAGATTAAGGACGAAATATACGAATGCGCGTGGTTGTTAAGAAATTTATGAACGAAGTCGCAGGTTCTACCTAGTATACTATATGAGAAACAGTTTGCAATTGTTTAAAAACATGATACATTTTAATTTAGTAGATTTCGCAGGCGGAACGATGTACCGTACACCATTGATCCGTTATGCATGCATGCTGTAAGTCGAACAATCCATGGATTTGCGTAATTAATAATAAAATTTATGACGTCTTAATAGCATCGTAATGAAATAGGTAACTGTTTTTGGCAGAACAAAACACTTTCACTCCTATAAATAAGGGCCTAGATCGTTCGCTGTAGCTATTAGCTGTATCCATACGAACAATAAAATTAATTATATAACATGTACTTAGGCTTCTATTGCAGCATATAATTTTCGCAATCCATATGTATCAAACCAAAGTTTCTAGCCAATTTGTATTTCAACAATTTTGAAGAGAAGTCGCAGTGGGAGCGAGAGGTATACCAGCTCAATCTCTCTATAATCTTCTAAAGCATCTTGGCCTATGTTTGACTGCAGTAAGTTCTATATCAGAACGGGTCTCTAAAGCTGCGCTAGCAGGCTCCTACCAGATTTGGCTGGCCAGAGAGAGAAACACGAGTAGTGAAGATGGGTGTTGACGCGCGTCCGAAAGGGGTTTTTTAAACCTAGATCCGTGTCACAAGTCTCGCGAATTACTCGAATTTTCCTCCCTGCCGCACGATGAATCCATGGATAGCTAAGAATTTCGTCTCTCTCAAAATAATAGTAAGAAATTATCAACGTCAGTAAAACAAAATTTACTGCTACTAACATATAAGTTATTAAGCCAGAACAAGTTGTTGTATGAAAGTTAATGAAGTGCTTGGATATAATGAATACTTTGAACTACGGAAACATGCTGCTTTGACTACGGCCATACTATTAGAAAACAAATTATATTCGAAAATATACAATTACCTTTTTACTGAAATCATTTCTTCTAATTAAATATGTTTTCTTCTACACTTTTATAGATAATATATAAGTATCGTCGTATTGATATTGGCTTTTATTTAAGGTAATATTTTTTAATAGGTTTAGCATTATGTCCACAACCTCATCTGATATTAAGTGACGATGTAGCCCAAGATTGTGGACACACGTGTGGATTCGCAAGCGCATCTGCCGGAACACACCTATAGATATTTTAACTTAAGGGCGGTAGCTAGCCAGACGGGCATTAGAAAAAGCCTTAACACCATGCAAACTATTCTAATTTTATAATATTTATTCATTTTTATTTAGAAAACTAGATTTTACGCGCGGCTTCACTCGCGTTAAATTCATTTTGGCAAATAATTCGGATGACGCAAAAAAGTTTCATAAAAAGTTTGTTCCTCTGTTTACTCCACTACTCCTAGTTACTCCTGTTTACTCCTAGTTTTTCGCGAGATAAAGTTGCCTATCTCCGTCTCCAGAGTCCCATTTATCTCTGTACTAAAATTCATCACAATTGATTCAGCCGTTTAAGCGTAAAAGCGTAACAAACAAACAATCTCACTTTCGCATTTATTATATTATGACTAGTATGAGGATTTAGAGTGACTTGAGTTTAAAACTTAGAGATGGTATAATAGTATGGGTATCTTTTTATTTTCGAATGGACAAATGCTGTTAGCCTTAAGGGCTTTAACAGCTTCACAGAGCTTGAGCGGCGAAGTACTGAAGGCACTAAGCCCGAGGTCATATGTATTGATTTTACTATCAAGGCGCACCAATAGGTAATTTACATCACAACAAAGAATTGTTTTAAGCAGTTGGCCAAAAAAAATAATGTTATAAAATATATGGTACGTAGCTGTATATTTCAAAATTGCGTGTACATACAGTGTAACAGATTTAACGTAAATGTTTATGGTTTCGTAAATTATAAAGCCGTATATTTAAATACCGTTCACGCACGATACTGATTTGAAATAAACAACTGTGAAGTGTTCATTGCATGATTAGTTTACTTGATACAGCATAGCATATTAAAATTGAATTTCCTTACAACGTTTACAAAACAAATTTCAATATACGAAACTGTTTTTATATAATCAAGACACTTTTTACAAGAACATATTTTTGATACATGGCAACAATATTGTTGTAGCTTAATATTTTAACACCTATTCCACACCTCCACATATGCCACAGGCTGGTCACACTCAAATTTACCTGTAACTTTTTTACCTACCATTTTATTACTCTGTAGTAAATTGGTTCGGCACTTACATAGTTACACGCATATGAAATTATTAGGGGAGCATAAAGCTTTTCTATCTCTAATTTAGTCATTTATATTAAATACTATATTTTACGTGCGGCTTCGCTCGCGTTGATATTGAATTTGCCAAACAAATCGAAAGCCACAAAAGAAAGTTTCATACAAAATTTATCTCTTATTTTACCCCACTGCCAATAAGGTTTTTCTCGAGAAAAAGTACCTTTCTCCGTCTCCAGGTTCCCATCTATCTGTATACCAAAATTCATCATAATCGATTTAGCTGTTTAGGTGCGAAAGTGTACCAAACAAACAAGCTCCCTTTCGCATATATAATATTAGTATGAAAATATGATAAAAGTTATTTATCAGTTATAAGAAGTGGTGCGTATTTAGGATACGATGGTTATGGCCGTTTTGATCATCCCATAAAAATGACTTTCTTTTCATTCACTACAAAGGTGACTGTTTTTATTCAACACAAACGTGACTCTTTTTTTATTTATCTCGTTTTGGCAATAACCACTGTATATCCAACCAACTAAAGACACATAGACTGATATTATAGCGACAAACATTGATCTGTCGATGTTTATCGTTCTGTTTAGAGTAGGTACTATATAAGTAATCTTACACAGGTGTTACCTAATAATATAAAAAAAAACCACAAATGAACCATAAAATTTAATTATGTCTATAAAAAAGGTTAAAGAAAAAATGTCATTTCAATACTTGTCAATTCCTTATCCGCAGTTTGAATACTCCGTGAATTGAATCTAATGTTACACCTTCGTCCTAACAATGAAAGTGAAACTTGATAATCGATCACGTTTTGCTTTCCATTTTTTATGAATCAACATTATTATAATACTTAGACAACGGCTCTTGTGAATATTATGAATATCAAATAGGTACGTAAGAAATCCGTTATTAGATATTTGTATAGATACACAAAACATAGACAATGTGTATGCCACGGGATTGGTGATAAAAAATCGAGTAAACTTATAAAAAGTTTCTTTAAATAGGTATTAATTTTAACTTAGTTCCAAAAATAATTCGATCGGGCTTAGTGTAATATAGCAAAATTTCTGGGGAGTATATTTAGTAATAAATAATGTAAGCCTATAAAAGTCCTAGGTTACTAACGGTAAAAAAAAAATCAACTTTGTGTAGCGCTATAATTTATTTTGTATGTATAGCATGTTATGTTGAAAATAATGTGATAAAAACATATTATAAGTTGATTAATAATATATTAAAAAAAAAAAAAATTAAACGCACGTATACACTTCATTATACAGCTTACAAAATAAAATACATATAAAAAAGAGAAAATACTGCTGACGGTTGCGAGTTTACGTCGATGGGAAAAAAAGTTTACTTTACCTTATTCCAATATCTTTGTGCAATATGATTAGAATCAGTTTAAATCCGTATTGGCGTTTATCGTAAGTGAATTATAAATCGCTTTAAATAATATGCTATTGGTTCTGGTGTATTGCAAATATTTAACGTAGGAGGCGTTTAAATATTTTAACCTAATTTTAAAGCAATTGATTAATTAAGCAAGTAAAGAAGCCAATTGATCTAATTTATGTTGTTAAACGCGTGAACTGGTTTAAAACTGCAAACACGTTTACTCTGCAATTCGATCACCGGATAAAGATGCAAGGTTCCGTTAACGTTATAAATACTCACTGGTAAACATGTTATTTAGCGACTTGATTTCTTTTAGTCTTAATATCTATGTATATAGAATCGATATATGTATGTACTACCTTATACCTGCGGCTTGACTCGCGTTACTATTGATTTTTTCAGTCAAATCGAATGACGCAAAAGAAAGTTTCTTACAGAGTTTATCCCTATCTTTACTCCAATTCTAATAGGTTTTTCGCGAGAAAAAGTTGGCTATCACTGTCTCCAGGTTCCCATCTATCTCTATACTAAAATGTATCAAAATTGATTCAGCGGTTTAGGCGTGAGAGTGGTAGCTAGCCAGGTGGGCATCAGAAAAAGCCCTACCGCCATGCTATGGTTTCCTCCCGATATTTCCTTTCACCGAAAGGTCAAGCTAATTGTAGGTGATTGGATTCGAACTCACGTCCCTTGATCGTACACACTACCACTGAGCTATTATCGTTTCATTCTATTATAACTACGATAAGGAAATGTGTCATTGGTTTTCTTCCTTTATTTATTAAAAACTATTAAAAACACTAAAATCAAATATGATATGAACCGGCTTCATCTCTTTTCCTTTTCTATATATACTTTTATAAACTGCAATATTATTTAAGCTTCAATTATTTTCTTTTACTATATAGTCTACAATAGGTATAAGTCGCGACGGGTAGAAATTTAAAAAAAAGAAAACCGGAGCGTAATAAAAAAATACTAACCTAACAGAATATCAGCTCTTCACCACCGTCACCGATGTTGTTATACATTTTATTTAGTTTACTAGTTCTAGTCAATGTAGTTATTTTACCATAGAGACATATATGGAAATGTTTAACAAATCCGTCCCGCCTCTATATCGATCGTCATATCTCGAAAAGCACGGCTTAATTGGATTACGTGCTTTTAACTTTCAAATCGTATTTATTTTTGAAACCGCCTGGTAGTTCTTATCGCGTTCAAACTAACAAACAAGCAATCTTTTCCGCTTTATAATATTAATATATATTTTTACAAAAAATATTAATATTAATATGGGACATTTATATTCCTCGTCTAATATTCTATAGTATACATAAAGATTTCAATCAAACTTAATACAAATGACAAATCAGAAAATTTTATTCATATCTTTTTACCTATTGTAAATATTCATTATCCAAATACTATTCTTGTCACATACAAATATTTTCAATCCAAACATATAAATTAATAATGATTAAAAAAGTAATTTATTTAGGCCTAAAAACTAAACCCTTGTAAGTCACTTCATTTTATAACAGAATCTCTAATCAGTTTTATACGAGGTTACGCAAACACGGTTAGGCGTATTTTGAAAGTTATGTATGTATTTTTTTATGAATATTTAATAATAAAAAGCTACATTCCGTGTATCCAACGACCTACGAAAGTGAATAAATGAAACCAACGGCTTCAAATTTTAAAGGCCCTTGGAATTATAGTTTCTTTATATAACATAGAAATAAACATTCGCTAGTAGGTAATTATTAAACAACGGATGATATAAAGGCATTTTGGGTTTAAATTATTTTTGTTTTATGATAGTAATAATGTATATTATACAAAATCTAAAATATTACTTATTTAGTGTTTAACGTGCGCTAAGATTAGTGTAAGAACTGTTTGAAGTCTGATAGAAGACACCTTTTGGTGTTTAAACAAATTTTTATTATGAAGCTGGAAGTTAACGAGTCTGGGGTTAGAACATAGTGTAACATGCTATGGGTTCATCATAATATTTTCATTCAAAATAAACCTGAGCTTATTGTAGGATTTGAAACCTCATCAAACGATGCTGTCGCCGAACGTACTACCATTGTACCATCATTGCAATACTAACTATTCCGGCGATTTCAATATTGATTACAAAACGAGTGTTAAAAAAATACAGTAACAAATATTTAAAGGCATATAATAACCAACAATGTAGTGTTATTTGTGCTATCCTTGCCATGAGCTGTTATAGATCTAACGATGTTGTTCAAAAACATTATTTTCTTATAGCCTATCTCTAGCAGTCCAATATTATAGAAAGATAAAAAATAGTTAAAATCTCAGCTATCGCAAAGAGTAAATTGCATCAAAATTCGTAAAGACGTTCAATTACTACATTTTTTAACCGTTTTTACCATATCACGGAAGTATCGTTTCGTTGTACGGGATAAAGTGTATCTGATACGTTAATTCATAGTATCAGATACAGTATATAAATATAAAATAGATATAAAATCAGTTTGTTTATGTTCCATATCGATCGCACAGTACACTGCAGTGTACAGTGTACTTCAGTTATAGACTAGATTTTTAAAACAGATAATAAATTCCTAATGCCCGTGATAATGTACAATCCTCTTTGTTTATTACTTGTCATAGTTTTCATAGAGTGTCATAGTTCTAGAGCACTATATAATAACTAAAAGATACATATTTTTGTAGACTAATATCGCATTTTTATGACGATAAATGTGTAGTTTTAATGTATAACATAAAACATGAAATTTTTACCTTTCCCAGAAGGACGTCGCACCATTTTTGCCACATTTAAATAACATTAAACAATAATAGAAGGACTTGTTATTAAAATTAAAATATTTACTTGTACTACTCCAATGTAAACAAGAAACATTTACCTAGATTGTTTTACTAAGACATAACTATTTAATAGTAATAAAAAAAAATTATTAAGTTTTCTTAAAGAACGAACTCACCTTTCATTTTGGACCTATAATTTGTCCGCAGAATTTTTATAAAAAAATTAAATCACCAAGAGCAAACACTGTCTAGCATCACTGTCACTGCACTGGACAATTTCTTAGACTATACCTCACTTACTAAAATCGAGAGGTGCACAAGAGTCGGAAGTGGCGCTCGCGCTTGCGTGATGGTTTGCGATCGACTGTTTCGGTTCGTTGTAACTGTCTCCACGTTAGGGGGTAGTGGGATCTATTAAAAATATAGTGGTGGTTTGTGACGACATAGCCTGTGTGAAACACGATGTGTTAAGTATAACTTTGATATAACTATGCGATCGGCAAATCATTTACGTGTTGATTGGATATTTTGAGAAAACATCCTATTTTGCTTCCGTTATATACATAATTTTCTTTATTACTAAACTATATCGGCTACATATTCATTGTGACACTAGCACTAGTAGTAATTTTTATTGTGTTATCTTTTTACATTTATTATTACTAAGTTTATCGACATATAGGTGTACTAAATCGAAACCAGAGATTGAAAAAAAATAAAGTAATTGTTTAAAGGATGAGTTAAAAAAATATTAACGGACAAATAAAAATACTTTGCCTTGTTAATATGTAGTTATCTTACTAGCTGTGTCCGTAACTTCGTTCGAATGAACTAGTATAATTTTAGGACTACTAGTCAACTTTACGGATCTGGCTTTATAATGCTAAGTATAACTGTTTTTTTTTTATAAAAGACCTACACTGTTATTCTAAAAGGCTTTCACAGCTTCACCGAACTTAAAGGGCGAGCGCGGAGGGCGCTCAAGCCCGAAAAGTATAACTGATACTATCACATACTTTTTATTTACATATTGAAACTTAATCTTATGATCATAACGTAGAAATAACTACAAGGTTAACGTACTAAAGAGAGCGTTGTGATAATGAAGTCACTAGTTACTTGTTTTGCACGTGAGGAAAACTTCCTAAACTCAAGGGAATTCTATCTACTTGAATAACAAAAGAAAGTTATGTGCGATTCCTATCTCATATTTGGACGACACAGAAACGTTTGTCAGTGTCAATAATTATGCTGATAGAATCTCATTTTATGTGTCTAATATTTAAATGTAGGTTTAACAAAAAAGCTATGTAGAAAGTAATTATGACAACTTAAAATGTAAAGTGATTGTTTACAATTCTCTTCACTTGTCAGAACTACCACAATAGCTAAATTAAACTGCATGTCAACAAAATCTATACATGAAATTAAAATATAACTGAGCTGTACATGAAATATTTTTGAAAATTATAAAACTGTTGTTATCGACATGGATGCCAAAAATATATTCTATTTAATTTTTGCATGGCTGTGTGACTACTCGCTGAATTTTATTAATTTTAACACGGTGATAATTAATATTATGTAGCAACATATAGATACTTTAAATTAGATACAAGGAAGGCCTTCTCAGGGATGGATAAAAGTAAAAAGAAACTCGACTGATGATTCCTGGATTACTCCCTGGTATCCCACAGTGGTCCTACATTCCCTTTTATTGGCCATAGACCGGGAACCGCTTGCGCATTGCTTGATGAACTTCATCAAGCATCACCAAATTTAGTCTGACATCAGATACCTACGCCTCGAACGTATCATAACATCGCGCACTTGGCGTACACGTTAAGGAATATGCTAGAAGCCTACGGTACTATGACCTTTATCTAAACATTTATGTTCATAACAGGTTTGCATTAAAACAAAATTTATTGAATGAATTTTAAGTTATATTTATATTTGTTAAAGGAAACAAATTTAAGTATTTTAACATTGTTGGTGATAATTTTGATGTGGTTCAAAAAGCGAGGACTATTCGACCCTAAACTTTTTCGGGGATAATGGGGCAAATGAACGAAAGTTTACCTGTTTTACCTTTGGCTCAATTTGTTGAATCACATTCGTCGTCAAAATCGACCGGAGCCCTCGCGCATCTCCACGTAGCGTGCCATGCCGCACGCTAATACTTTCTCCTGTTCGGCAACATTATAATAACTCCGTTTTTAAATGACAAATGCCGTATCGAGTTTAGCGCATAATGGATGAGAAAACGTTCCGATAGGCGAACGCATCGATAAACAAATTAATATCTATTGTGCTCACTTTTCACTCTCATTCCTATTCCAGCTGAGTGTTACGCGTGTGCGCATAAGGACCTGGGCGATATAATTTCTCTCGTCCTTTGGAAAGTCATGTGTGGGAAAGTGGTTCCGGAATTTTTCGGGCAATCGATAAAATAGAAAGTTTATATATTTTTGAAGTGACACTTGTTATGAGAGGGCTTTGAAATTCTGATCCGCAATCTTTTTGTGTGGCGGTCGTTCGGGTAAAGTCGGCTCAAGGCGACTAAGGAAGCGAGAGAGATATATTAATGTGTTACTAATGTCGTGTGGTCTTAACTACACTACGTTTTAAAAATGAATCTTAAAGTATGACAGCTAATACAATATTGTTAGGGTTATCTATGCACCGTAAGTATTGAAACTCCAGACATTACTCTATTCTTTCATCTTCAATTTCTAATATTTATGGGTAAAGAATGTATATTTGAAAATTGTGTAAAGTTAAATATTATAAAAAAATCTACATTACGGTAAATAGATACATTTTATGTAAGTATGTGTTTGTAGAAAGAAATCCTTGGAATTGTTTATCCGATTCTATATCTCTTAGTATTGATATAAAATAATTTTAGTATTATTGAATTTGGTAATAACTTGCAATAATAATAACACGCAGGAAGACGAGGAAAGTAGTTAGGTATACATAAATACATGCTAGCTAGGAATACCTATTATACAAACAATAGGAAGTAGCGTCAAGATATTTTTTTCGTGCAAAATCTAGCTTTGTGAAGAATTAAAGCGTGTTTCCGAGAACGTATTGATTGTTTCTCAAACTTTTTGATGTACCGCCCACTTTAGGGAAAATTAAATACTCAATGTCCCACAGGAATACTTCATCTAAATATTTTACAAAAAATTGTAGGGAAATCCACCACCCAACGACATTATTTAGCCTTCCTCAATATTAGTTGAAGTTTCAAAAGCCCCCTCAGATAGCCTCAGTGCTTACTGGGGGCGGTGCCGCCCACTTTGAGAACCTATGGACTGGGCTTATCGAAGTACCAATTTTAACATTGCTCTTATTCGCAAATATCAAAGAATAATTAGGACAAGCAATAATGCTAATAATACAATTTAATAAATTAAAATCTTTATTACGAATTAGTTAAAGTAAACACATATAAATGTAGCTTAATCATTAGTCAATTCGTAGACTAGTCTCATTTAAAATGGTTCTTACGCTATCCAATACTTTCTGAGTGAATTCTTTAAATTCAACATTAACTGTTAAGTTCTTTTTAAGTGCCAGCATCGTTCTTATAACTAAACTGTGCTCATGCATTTGCACTCTCTTTTCCTCTTGATTCTTGTTTATTGTTATTCGAAGTAAGGTCAACCAATTTAGTATGAATGTTAGGAATTCCTGTGTAATAGTTTGCGTGAGCTGGAATTCTATGAGTATGTGTGTCCACGGTTGGGATGTGAGTGTTGCCACTAATCTTGTATCATTATTACTCATTATCGCATGCTTAAATATCGCACTCAGAGTTTTCCAACCGGCTGAAGATTGGTTTTTATTTTCCTGCGAATATTAAAATTTCTATACGTATACTAGCTAGCCGTGTCCGCGATTTTTTGTTTTTGTAAATTTTTATCATAACAGGTTTGCTCCTATTGGTATCCACGTGATGTTATAGCCTAAAGCCTTCCTCACTGATTGCTCTATTAAGTACAAAGATAATTTTCGAAATTCGATTGGCAGTTCCTTAGATTAGCTCGTTCAAATACATAGGCAAACTTTTCCGCTTTATAGTAATAACTAGCCAGTATCCGCGACTTCGTCCGCGAGGAACTAAAATTTTATTTAATCATTTTTGCCCGTTTTTGTATCTTTTTATTAATATAGTATTGCTCCAAGGGGTTGCAGCGTGATGTTAAACAGCCTAACGCCTACCTCAATGTTTGGTCTATCAAATACAAAAATAATTTTTGACATCCAACTGGTAGTTTTTAAGATTAGCGCGTTCATATAAACGAGTATTTATTCGTTCACTACATAAACACTGATACTGTTATGTGAAGATTAGTGTAATTAAAAGTTATGTGTCTTATTGCGGAAAACTGGAATAATCTGTGTTAATTGACAAACCTGATATGGACTGGCCCAAGTGAACTAGTTCTATATACGACATACAGTGTTAGCAGATCCGTGAAAAATTATTACTGTACCAGAGCCGTAAAATTACTGCTCTTTCAATAAAATTATTATACTTTATAAAATTATATTTAACTAGCTGACCCAACAGGCGTTTTCCTGTTCTTAACTATGAATATTGTTGGCGAATTATACTGACAGTTATGTAAAATTAATATTGTTATTATTAAGTTTTCTTAAATTTTGTAATGTTCCGCACAACTCCTTTTTTTCATAGGAACCTTTTCCTGATAATAATCAACACAATCAAAAGAATTAGCGAAATTGTTCCATCCCTTCACGCGTAATGCGATAACCAAGGTAAATAGATGTTCATTTATGTATATATATATATATATATATATACATATATATATATATATATATATATATGTATATATATGTATAGATTTCTATCTTTATACGTTATTTATTGAACTTTGTCTAAAATATATAGTTGCTATTGGCTGATACTGTTTACAAAAAGATTATACGGAACGAATTGAAGATTGAAAAGATCAGGAAAATCATGAAATAACTTTTGTACGTCTGCCAACACTGACGACATAGAAAAGTATCTTGTGACATACGAATGGAGTTATTTAGAAATTACCTCAATACGCTTAACCTTATAATGTATCTATCGAGAAATAGATAGAATACTTTTACTTGGATGAAACATTTCGTTAGTTTCTGACATTGAGATTTTGATCAAACCTTAATTCTTACTTAACTTTATGTAAAACTAAAGTCGAATGCATACATTTTTTTATCGATTACTTATTTAGTATTATTAAATTGATTTTTTCCCGAGTTATTCGAAGTCAAAATCTAATTTTCATCGAATCCACGGGTTGTTTTTAACTTTTATGATATAATTATCATTAATCAATTCATGGAAAATGAATCAATTTATGGAAAAATAATAAGAGACCTTCTTTGTAAAGCGTTACATTTTACATGAGAATCCGAGATGATCATTGCCATCACTGGATTCAATCTAAAGATATAAAAATTCTAAAGTTAAAAAGCTTTTTTCTTATGTTATTTAAATGGGAAATAGGAATTACGATCGGTGACCTATAAATCTTCAAATTAAGAACACATACTTTGACGAGGTCTTTATTTTAGTATTGTCTTAGAGAATGTGTTGGCCATATGAAGGAATAACAATGTTGATTTTTTTTAAACAGCCTTATATATTATTTGTATAGAAATAAAAAGAAAGAAACTAACCCCGCAACACATCATTTGTACCCGTAACATCAAAGCTCGTAAAGCGTTATACTGGATTGATTCATTCAAAGGTTGATCTAAATGTGACGTCAGAGTAATAAGGCAACTAACTCCTGAACTCAACACCATATAAACAAGTTGCAGTAAAGAAGCACCGCGTTCGCTACAACTATCCTTTCGTAAAGATTGGATGACTAAATGTGCGTCAATTTGTAGTACTGATTTTGGCTGAAATAATAAAACTTAAATTAGGAATGTCGAAAGCAAGTGATTTTTTGGGTATTAGGGCAAGAAAATTGTGTTGAACGCATGCACCAGTCCTAGTAGTCCAAGTGTGTTTTTACAATCACTAGCGTATGAGAAAATAAACAATGTATGGGAAGACATTCTTTCTAGAAAATGAAAGTCAATTTGACATATGTCATTCCATACATTTTCTGAAGCATTGTAGTGAATCTTTTGTTTTTGATGGGATCTTGATCTGTCATGTTGTAATTATTATTTTTATTGTGTGATATAGGTGACATATTACTTGATGTCGTATAGTTGAAAAGCATAAGTGCAATGAATTATGAATAATCATTAGGAACATGACATATTAGTTGCTACAAAAACTTTCAAGAGAATCATCATTAAATCGAAGACAGTTTTATCTACCAGAAGTGCCTAAATCTTATCACCTAAAAATGGCAGTAATAATCTCTAAAGAGGACTGAGTTCCCAAGAACAAAAAATAGTAAGAACCTTAAATTTCCCATAATATAAATAAAATATACAGTTCAGAAACAGTGACACTGGAAAATACTCCGGTGGTGCCAAAAAAAAAAAAAAAAACTTCTTATGTGAGGGCATTGAAATTCTAATCCGCAACCTTTTGTGTGACGCCCCTTCGGGTAAAGTCGGCTCGAGGCGATCAAGGGAGCAATAGAGCGATAAAGTGATGTTACACTTCTGTAGTGAGGTCTTATGCACACACCGATTTTTTTAATTGTTGTTATTTAAGTTAGTAATTGTTGTAAGAAAACTTGGCTTGTTGTAATAGGTGTAACTGCTCGCCAAGCGAGTATAGCAGTGACGCACTGACTATATTGCTTCTTTACGACTCGAAACGACATTACCCGATCGACCGTCACATAACCGAGCGTTACAGTTGAATCTCCTTCAATACCTACTAATAAGAAATTCTCACTAAAAAGAGGTTTATTTAACAAGCTAGACAATGGCATATTGTTAAAAAATTGTTTTAGTTTTTGATTGATTGTCTTCATATGAATGACTAAAAATTTGGTACCAGCATTTCAGTCCTTACTAATATTATAATCGCGAAAGTTTGTAAGTCTGAATGAATAGATGCATGGATGTATGAATGTTTATCACTCATTATACAAACTACTGAATGGATTTTTATGAAACTTTACAAAAATATTGCTTATGCATCAGAATAACACATAGGTTATAATTTATAAAGATATTGTGTGAATTGTCCAAAAACACAACGATAAGTGTCCAGTAGAAAAATACTCTGTCATCTATTCTGGCGTGCGCTACAAAAACCGTTAGAATTACACGTATACAATGTACAACGGAAACGTTTACCTAAAACAGTGCTACAGAAAAGTCCGTATCTGCATATATCTATCTTTTATGTGTAAGCCACTATCGCCAAAATAGTTAGCGGCTCGCGTATAAATTACTACGAACAGAAATAATGTTCTCATATCAGTCTCCATTATTTTAATTGATGTAAAATAAAGGGTACCAGAATCAGAATTATTTGACAAAATCAATATTAATGAGCAATGCCGGGAGTAAAAGCTAGTGAAAAATATGACAAAGCGATATTCCATTTATTTTAACCATTTTGAATTTAATTTATCTCTCTAAAAACATGACGGATTATAATTTCGAAGCCCTCTCATGAGATTTCCTTTTTTCAAACATGTATGAGAAGTCATTCTATGTAGAATGTCAATCGTGTTGATAAATATCTTGGGTAGAGGTACAGCAAACTTAAAATACATATATAATAATATTTAAAGTGTGAAGGAGGAATAAACAGCGTTTGCTTTTCTAGTCTCACCTGGTAATTATTTTTGGTGAAATAATGCACTATATATGACAGCAATTGTAGAGCGGCGCATGCGACCGTATCATCTAAACTGTTAGTCGCTGAGAGCACGCTCGATAGGAAACCGAATCGATTCGTATATATTAGTAATACTGAAAAATTCGCTTAAACATTAGTTCTTACAATATTATATTCTGTAATTTTAACAAAAACTACTACGTTTTTGACGGGAACTTGACCTGTCTTATACATAATGGTTTTATTTATATTAGGCTATATGGCACTATATTATGCAATTTCGGCGGCAAAGTATAGTGTTAATATCTGGTTATAATTAACTAGGTATATGTATTTTTCATTCCCACATAAACTCCATGCACATTTATAACAGTTAGGTTCGTTAAACTCTATTCAACACATTGTGTATACAAGCAGAAAGCATACTTTAAAAAAATGATCAAAATAAATGCGATGCTATTTGTATGTGACGTATGGCTTTTACTATAATACCTACCTACCTAACCTAACCTAACTTATTTCTGGTAAGCAACACTTTATAGCAACAACCTATCCATTGTTTAAATTGTAGAGTAGATATAGAATTATTATAATCGTAGGATTGTAGAAAAAAAAGGAAGTTTTAAATTAATATTTAAATAAAAAGATTAATCATAATGTGAACTAATAAACAGAATAAGAAATAAGAACTTTCTATTATTATTACCGTACTCTAATAAACTATAAATTAATTTCCTGTGATTATATTTTGAGATGATTATTGGAAAAGTATGGCTGCCAGAATTTTTATTAACTGGGATTACATTTAAAAATTAATGACTAACTTACTTCTGTTATCGTTTTGGTTATTCGCCAGTCCAAGCAAATAAAGGCTTAATTTCAGACATACATATTCATAGTGATACTTTGTTTTAGAATCACCGGAATATTCATGATTATTCTTCGAAAACAATGCGGTTATCAATACAGCTATTTTGAGACACGTAGTCTGTTCTAATTCCATGGGTGAAAAGGTTGTGGCTAAGTCGAGAAGATGGCAGATGTTTGTATCTGCGTACACAGATTATTATTGAAGAATATAATTGCAATTTGTACATTACATAAATATCTTATTTCCCGATATAGTTATAACGTATGTAGGTACAGAAACAATATAAGTGTGGGCGCCAACCCTGGTCTCTGGCAACACAGGAATTGGAAATATTGCCGCTATAAGGTTTGGTGGGTAGTGTGTATTAGAATAATTATATTATAAAATTAAATTTAATTAATTTAATTTTTAATTTTTTTAATTTATACAATTAAATTAAAATCAATTAATTAAAAAATTAAAAAATTAAATTATAATTTTAACTATATATATTTTAATTTATATTTTATAATTTAAACTAGCAGATGTTATATCCTGACTTTTCCCTTTACTGGCTTGTCCGGGGTAAATCAGTAGTTATTTTGTAATAATAGATTACGAAATTATTTCTCTTAAAAATCTATTAAACTGTAGTAACGACATATATTTATCAATAATTTTCAGAAAAAAATTGCTAGAAAATTACTTTATATTAAGGAGTTTTGAGGCTAATTATTCTAGTAATTAAATGAGAAGGGACATACGCTCTAGAAACAGTGTGAAGACGGGCGAATTGCTAGTTATAATTAAAGTCAAAATATTGCCGTAATATGAGACTAATACTTTTACGATATATATAATTTATTATCATGTACTCTGTGTATTCGGGAAAATAAAATATTTTGATGATATGCTAACCTATTGGACAATCATCAACCAAAGCTTTAGACAGTATGTCCGGCAACATATTCCACACTAAAGCAGTAAACTTTTTCTGGTCCTCGTCATTTTCTTGGGAACATGTTCGCAACGCAACCATACAATTTCCCACTATAGTTAAGTCAGTATTTTGCACGAGAACATGTAGGAGTAGTTCCCAAACTATTAGTTCCGTTTTAAGGTCTACTGGTAGCGAGTCTTCGATTTTGAGCCATTCGGATAACTAAAAAGTACGTATTTATATATTTGTATAGTCCGTGGCAATTGTATACTGAACTTTCTTCTATGACGAAACCAACAATTATGCTATTGATTTAAATAAATAAAAAAGGCATTGTTTTAATAGCTTTGTAAAATAAATGTAATAAAATAGTTTGTCAAGAATAGTTCAGTAGACATTTTTTATATGAATAAGAAATTAAATCATGCTTAAATGTCTCAACAAAATTATTAATAAATATATCATTCCCTTATTTTATTTATCTTATTAAATTTGATAAATTCTGAATCAAGTGTTTTTTTTATAATTAAGGTTTAGCGTTATGGCCATAATCTCATCTGATCTTAAGTGACGATGCGGCCCAAGGTGATAGACATGCTAAACCTATGGAGGAACTAGCTCTCAAGTGCAACTGCCGGAACACATCTATAGGTATTTTCAGGTTTTCAGGCAGATTTTCAGCTTGAGTGTGGTAGCTAGTCAGACGGGCAATAGAAAAAGCCCTATCACCGTGATATGGTTAACTCATGATGTTTTTCCTTCACCGAAGCTGAAGCTCATTATAGGAGGATTCGAACTCACGTTCCTTGGCGCGGAGTTCGTACGCACTACCAATGAGCTCTATCATCACTTCATTTTATTGTCATTACAAAATTTTTCTTTTAACTTTCAAGCCAATAGGTGCAGTATTATGTCCCCATATAATCTGTGCCATGCATGTTTGTCTTATTAGAGGTCAAATTCCCGAAAATCACTGCTTAGTGAATATCTACGTAGTGATAAGTAACTACTGTAAATATTTCTCATTTCTAACTTTAGGAATGAGTCAGATTTTATTTATTCTAGTTCAGTTAAATGAATCCGGTATCGAAAATCATTGACAGTCATTTTTTTATCGTTTTTCTATACTTACCACAATTAACTTTATATAATTAGGGATCCGCTGTGATGTAAATGACCAGATCAGTATCGCAGGGTTATGCGTATAATACATGGATGGTTCTGGATGCAACATAGCAATTATGCGATCAGTCGCTTTTTCTAAGTACACTCTTTTGTCGAGTGATTCCAAACTGTTATTGGATATTGATGACATCTACATATGTGCATAGAAATATCATATAAAAATAACATTCGAGATTTTTTCAGTATAAATAGCGTTGACTAAAACTTACTATACACATATGTGTTAGAAAAGAATAAAAGATTTAAGAAGTTATAAGATGTCGCGAAAAGTTTTAGGATAATACATTTAAATGTGACACTAATTTCGCGTCTGCATGCACCATATACCAAAAATTTGGAAAGTAGTTTTTTTAGATTCGACGTATTTATTTCCTACTGTATCCACTGTTTAAAATACTTTTGACTTAGGAAATAAATCATTTGTAAAGTCTTGAATGTATTTTTAATTCAATGTAACACTGATTTCAGGGTAGTAATAAAAATAATTGCTCGTGCAACTCCGTACGCGTGTCAGAAATGAAATTTGCCAATAATAAACAAAACGGGTTTTGTTTTTTTTATCATTTATTGGTTTAGCGTTATGGCCACGATCTCACCTGATGTTAAGTGACATTGTGGTCCAAGATAGTAGACACGCTAAGTTCAGTGAAGAGACTATCTCTCAAGTGCAGCTGCTGGAACGCACCTATTCGTATTTTTTGACCGATTTTCCACTTGAGGGTGGTAGCTAGCCAGGTGGGGATAAAAAAAGCCCTGCCACCATGCTATAGTTTCACCACGAAGTTTTCCTTCATTGAAAGCTCCAATTCATTCCAGGGATTTGAACTCACGTCCATTGATAAGACGTCCGTACATGCTACCAGTGAGCTCTCATTAGATACTTAATGTATGACAAGAATAACTGTGAAAGCTCTCTGTGCAGTATGACGTTTTGATTGTCGCCGTAATGTGTTTTTACTAGGTATTTGACAATGATTATCACATGGTAACTGATACATGGTAACCGATAGAAGAAGTCCCCAGTTGAGGGGCCTAAGCCTTTCGGGGAGCAGATGCAATGTGTAGACAGATCCTGCTCCCTGGCCCAATAGGCGATAGTAGAACACCGTGGGGTTATAATGGGTCATTCGCCGGTTGAGGCCCACATACCCCTCCCAGCCCATCAAGGAGGAGATGTCTAAAAGCATTTCCCCACGACAAAACATGGTAACCTATATGATTGCTGAAGCTCGTCTAGTGGTTTTAATAAGTATCTCCTATTCTCTATTCCTAGTGGAATAGATAAATCTTTCTTCTGTCTCATTTAACAAATTGTGCTTAAATTGTTTCACTATCAATTCCTATCATGTGCCCTAAGCCAAATAAAGTGAAAACATAAAATATTTACGATGTCATTTGCCATAGAATGTCAAATCCAGTTTGACGTGTGTCATCACATTGTTGTTTTATGTTTACGTCAGCCATTGTAAAAAGGCAACTTGGACGCATTGTCGCCTATGTTTCATTTCAAAAATAAATGTTACTTAGTCACAGAACCCTATAGTAACATCCTACTAAATCGAGGGCACCATACACTAGGTCTCATACACAACATTAAGGCACGTTTAGACGTATCGGATTTCGGGATCAGTCAGTATATAACCAGTAGTCAAACGGGAAGTATGCATCCGTACCCTACTGCAGCATTGTAATACATAACGTTAAGCCTTTCGCAATGTGATTTTTTTTATTTCGTTCGGAAATCAACTAGTATCCTGAATACGGATATCTCGGGTGACGTCAAGGGTTATGTATTGTTCTGTGGTTATTATATACATAATTGTAACTGTTTTGGTACTATAAAACATATCTATATTAATATGATAAAGCTGAAAAGTTTGTTTGTTTCAACGCGCTAATCTTAGGAATTACCGCTCGAATTACAGAAATATTTTCTTGCTATTTCATAGAGTAATCATTAACATAGCCTCAAAATATTACAATAACGGAGAATATTGTTAAATAATTTTAAGTTAAATGTGAACGTAAAATGTATGTATAAAATATGTATGTACTGAGATGAAGTTAAATTAATGAAGTAATTTACAGCAAAAACGAGCCACAGAGCCTTAACGATGTACGCCGGCGGTTTAAACGATCCGGGAAGCCGCAAGACATGTTCCACCAAGTACGGAAGTAATGGGCCCGTCGCTTCTTCTGGACTAGAGTAACGTTAATTCTTATAATAACCTTTTGTTACATTAGTTTCTCTTTTTTATTATTTTATCATAAAAGTTAACTTCATAAGCATCAAATGCGCGTTGACAGCCCGTTTTTACGTTGTGCAGAATAGTGACTGTACTGCACCTGGTGCTAAATACAGTACAATTCAATTTGACATGGAACCAAAATTCACTGTCAGTCAACGCTGTCAAGCTGGCCTGAAAGCCCTTAGAAAACTTTTAAACTTCCTTCTTGAAGCACTTCATATCATAGTACTACAGGAAAATGTCGGCAGAGAGCCAACTTTTTATTCAGGAACCGGCTAATGTCTGTGTGGTTTTAGTCTGAATTCCCAGTACCTTTCACCGGGTCCCACATACCCCCTTCCAACCCACGTTAAACAATTTAAAGAAGAATTTCTGCATGTGGAAACAATTCCTTAGGTCTTCAATCCATCATATAAACGTTAGCATATGCACAAGAAGGCCAAGTCTTTCGTTAGACTTAGAGGTTTAATACCGTTTGAAATGATTAACTATCCAATATTTACTAAAGTAGTAAAAAAAAAAAAAAAAAAAAAAAAAAAAGGTGGCTTTTAACCAAATTATATTTACAACTGATTAGATAGTACTATACAATTTATACAAATTAGATATTAGTATTATGGCATCTACGTGAAATACTTTTAAGAAATTGTAATAAAAAGGAAGTGTCGTGTTAGAAATAAGAATAAATTAAGTCTGTAATAGATATAAGATTGAAATTAAAGGCACAAATGAAAAAATTATTATTACCAAAATCCCTGATTATGTTAGGGGTGATGCCGGAGCTTTAAAAAAAAAAAAAAAAAAAAAAAAAAAAAAAAAAAAAAAAAAAAAAAAAATAGGTTTAACGTTATGGCCACAATCTCACCTGTTGTTAAATGACAATGTGGCTCAGGATGGTAGACACGCTAAGCCTAGTGGAGAGACTGGATCTCAAGTGCAACTGCCGGAACACACCTATAAGGTTTTAATTTAAGGGTATTTTAAGGGTTTTAATTTAAGGGTATTTAATTTAAAGTAACGTCTATAGAGGCGACACACTACCAACTTAGGTATTATCAAGGGCTATGTTCTATATGTGATGTTGAGTTGATAATAATAATTAATTATACTTTTCCGTTGACTGGCAGTAAAAGTATATATAAATCAGGAGACTATAAGGCTGTCTTTTTTGCAGCTGACTCCCAATGTCTTGTGGTTTTTCCATTCCATATTGCAGTTCAACCAATCCAATCTAAAATAAATAGTAATTTTCTTTGTATTTTGTAGATTTAGCTTTCGATCATTTTTCTAATAATGTTACATGACAGTTTGGCCCAATATGGTAACATCATAGAAAACATAACTTATAAATATTCGTAATATTTGATTTTGTTTTTATTTAAGTCTGTTTTTATAGAACCTTGTGGTCTATAATAAGAATAAAGAAATTAAAATGGTGTATAATTAAAAAAAGATTGAGAGCCACTGACCGTTAATAGGAACAAACAACTTACATGTATGTCTTTGGCACAAGTGCCGTTTTCCGTCTGCGCATCATTTACATTTAAGTATTTGTTGGACAACACTTTGAGAATCTCGCCGAGAACAAGGGTGCTTGCCTTACGGATCGTCACGTTATTTCTGAAGACGTAGCAAACACGAATTTAAACTGTGGATATAGAACATCTGACTCAACGGAATCACTGCCAAAACAATTTGTAACGTAAAGGAAAAAACTATGGAATGACACATGTCTACACAACTGACTATAACATTCTATGTCAAATGTCAAACCGTAAGTTTGTTACTTTTTCTTTAAGTTAGCGTTTGTTGAAAGGTAACTTCGCTAGAGGCACAGGTATTTGACTACACCGTTACCGTGACGCTTTTAGTGGGTATTTTACAGTGCTTGTCGCTTGATAAGTCTTGCCATCTTGACCTGGGTCCTGGTAGTGTGTTTACGCATTGTGAAAAGAATCCCACTAAATGTTTTTCTAACACATCATAAATACGCCAAAATACAAGTAGCACACTTTAAGTTGTTATATGGGTGTGTTCCGGCAGTTCCATTTGAGAGCAAGACCCGCCACTAGACTTAACGTGTCCAACATCTTGGGTCACATCTTTAATTAACAATACGTGAGAGCGTGATCAAGCGCTAAATAAACAAAAAAAGAACTACCGACAGGTTTAAAGGGCGGCATAATAGGGCGGCTTTTTTATTTTGGAGCATAACGTATTTACAGAACTCACTCTATTTAAAAAAATATTTTTTACCTATTGATTTGAGCTTGTGGTAGCAATGTCAAGTATCCCTTTGAGAAAAGTAAGTCTCCCAATTCAGACAACGATTTTGTGTTAACATTATCACAGAAATAGACGAAAAGGCATTTTAAGAAAACTCCATATTCGTCAGAAGATATTTGGGTTTCATGTTCCTAGAAGGGATAAAACTTTTTTATTTTTTACTTTATACAATAATAATCTACTATTATTTTTTTTTGCATTTTTGATATAATTTAATTTAACGAAAGTTCCTTTTTTATTTCTTCCGCTTTCTTATATGTCCGGGTAGAATTTTATAATTGATTTTAAACCAACTTCTAGATGAGTTAGATACTTAAAATTTGGACCCTACTTCACAAGTGGATGACAATGCGTGAAAATTAAAAAAAAAAAAACAAGAAAAAAACGCAAAGAAGGATACAGATATAACAGATTGATGTATTTTAATACCGACAAATGAACAGAATATATAAAAATTTCATTCACATAACCTTAAAGAGCAGAAAATAATAATAACATTAATCTAACCTGTTTTTACAGCGAACTAAAAGTATAAAATAAAAGAATGAACGAAAAATACAGAGGACATGCAATATGTAACCATAAACATGCGCCCATGTTTTTCGTTCCCAACTTTTTATCCGTGTTTTATTTAATGGAAACAAGTATTTATATAATACATTTTCAACTTGATGGAGGTTATCTTTTTCTATATTCGCTTGCATTAATAGTAATAAAAAATATATGCTAAGACATTCTAAATCGATGAAATATATTAATAATAAATCCCATGATCGGACTATTGCTGTGTTGCAAGAAAGAACCCACTCCATCGATATGGTATTCGTACACGAAAACATCGAGCTAACATTGGTTAACTAAGCACTGATATATTTGTTCTATTGTGCCTAAACATTAAAATATATTGCATAGTGGTAGGTCTTTCTCTAACGTCCGGGTAGCTACTTCCCTCAAGTTGAAAATCTGCCGCCAAATACCTATAGGCGTGTTGCGGCAGTGGCACTTGAGAGCTAGATCAACAACTAGGATTAGTGTGTCCACCATCTTGGGTCGCATTGTCACTTAACATCAGATGAGATTGTAGCCGTAACATTAAAACTATAAATTATAAAAAAGTGCATTAAAAATCTTAATTTTGCGTCTCTTGGAACCAGTATCATGTGGAAAAGTTTGTAATCATTAGAATAACAAAATAAGAATTAAGCACATGCTATATATGTATCGTGGAAGGAAATAATAAGAAACACAATCTTACCTTTGTGTAAGTTACTAGTTCTGATAGCACAAGTTCAAGGGAAACATTCATGTCATTAGCACACTGTATTAACATATTGACTTCTTGGTCGTCAGCCAAAATCGCTTGTACAAAGTTGCTATTTTGTGTACCATTGTTTAATAATTTTACAAGTCTGTGTAATCGTTATTTAAAACAAAATTAAAATATACATATATTAAGTAGGATAAAAGTGTATATATTAGTAATAGATGTACCCTCGATTTTGTTTGCGTGGAGCATTAAATTTATTTATAATTTTTTGTCCGTTTTTTAAACTTTTCTCAATACAGATTTGCTTCTGGTTTTGGTAACTAGATGATAAATATAGTGTAAAGCCTTTCTCATTTATTGCGCTATCAAATACATACATAGTTTTGGAAATCTCTCTAATAGATCCTAGAATTAACGCGTTGAAACAAACAAACATTACCGCTTTATAATATTAACTAGCTCTGTCCGCAATTTTGTTCGCATGGAAACTTAAAAGTATTCAAATATTTTCGTCCTTTTTTGACACAACATTGCTCGTATTGGAGGTAGCGTTATGTTAAATAGCCTAAAGCTTTTGTCAATGGTTGGAATTTTTGAAATACGACTGTTAGTTTCTAAGATTACAGCAAACAGACTGTTCCGATTTATAATATTGATATAGAAAATAAAAATAAATATTATGCTATGTGGTAGGACCCAACGATTCCGTTCAATTAGCTCGTCACCATTATACACCATGTTTACTAATTACGGTACACCGTACATGCTATATATAGCTACACGAGGCTGCCTAATACAGAATTGTCGTTATATGAAGAGAAGATATGATTGTATATGTTTAACTAAAGGTTCACAACTCTCACGCTCACGACCGCGGTTCATCCCGTTCCACTTGCTTACAAGTGTTACAATAATTAACTCAAGTGAAAGAAAAGAAAGAAAGAATCATTTAATGTTAATGACATGCAAACAACAAAGGACATAAAAGCATTAAAAATGGAAAGAAAATACAGGCATATAGAAATAATAATACTAGGTGCATGTCTTATTATTAGGATAAGCGTCCAACCCAACATATGCTGAGGTGTCCGAAACACTCAGCGCTGATTTTCAACTACAACCCAGGTCCAGATGCATTTCGTTAAAAACTTGTTAAATTAACAGTAATATCATTCAGAATAAGAACAATATTAAAAACAAAACAAATATGTAATACTGTAAAGTAAATTAGGGATTTCTTACACTGTTTTTAGCGTTATGGCCATAATCTCACCTGATCGTAGGTGACGATACGGCTCTAGTCGGTGGACACGCTAAACCTGTGGAGGGACTGGCTCTCAACTCCTACTGTCGGAACACACCTATACGTATTTGCGGCAAATTTTCAACTTGAGGCTGACAGCTAACAGCGGACATTACAAAAAGCCCTTACACCATGCCGTGGTTTCATCACGATGTTTTCCTTCACCGAAAGCTCAAGCTCATTGTAGGTGAATTCGAACTCACGTCCCTTGACACGGCGTCCTTACACAATATCAGCTAAGTCATGATCGCTTCAAAAGTTATCATCGATGATTGTGTTTACCACCGGGCACACTGCTTTGACTATGCATACTGTGATAAAAAAAGGGATTTCTAATGGGATTTAAAACAAAAACAAATTTTACCTTAAAATATCTGTGCATAAATAGCAAAGAACGGTGTAGAACATTCCAGAAAATTCATTATTCATAAGCACCGAATGCTGCAACGCTCCGACGAGCATTGTGAAATACTTTTTTAATGTGTCAACCAGAGCATTAGCAGTGGTAATTTTCACGGTGAGATTTTCAGGTTGATTTGATACAAGGGCGTGGAGAACTAAAGCGCTAGATACGACACTTTTCGGGTTAGTCGTTATGTGGGGTACCAGCGCACTTAGACATGCTAACAGCTGTACAGTGCTGTATGCGCTTTGATCGGATAGAGGCGGTGTTGTTTTGTGTATAGTGATACTGGAAGTTGTATACAAACTGTTCATTATGTACTCTGCGATATTGACTGAAACTTTTTACAGGGTATACCGGACCAAAGTTCTAATTGCTCAGCTGATCGTTAGTAACTTGGTTAGTCTTAACAAAAAAATAGTTTTCGCTGAAGAAAAACATCGCGGTAAAACGTAACGGTAAAATTATATTACATTAGACAATGCCCATTTTTTAAGCTATATCCTACAAGTTGAAAATATTTCACTGTTTTAAGTCAGTGTCCTTGTTATCGTAAAAATATGTTTACTACATCACTTAACACCGAGTTTATGGTCAAAATGCTAAACCTACATATGGACCGTTTATTTTGAAAGTGGTGTAAGTCCATTTTTGAGAAAAATGAGCTATCACGTAATTCATGCTTAATTTAATGTAATTTTTTTATATATAACTAGTCTGTGTTTAATTTCTCAAAAAAAATCCCATGTTTTGTACTACTTAAAATCGGTCGGTAAATGAAATTGCATTATCAACAAAAATAGTAACCTTTAATTTTCTCGAAACAAAAGAAAATGGACTTACATCACTTTCAAAATAAACGGTCCATATAATAGCAACCTAGAAGCGACGATGGATGTGTATTCGAATCCCTACAAGGAAACTGAGATTTCAGTGAAGGAAACATCGTGATGAAACCATAGCATGGTGGCAACGCAAGATTTAAAGGCCGGTAACGCACCTGCGATTTCTCTGGTGTTGTGAGTGTCCATAGGCGGCAGTGATCACTTACCAGCAGGGTTTCTCATTTGCCTCCTATTCCATAAAAAAGGCTTATCTTATGTTCATCTGGCTAGGTACCACTCTCAATTTGAAAATCTGCCTTAAAATACCTACAGGTACGTTTCAGCAGTTTCACTTGAGTGCCTATCCTTCCACTGTGCTTAGTGTGTCGACCATCTTGAGTAAAAAGTTGTACTCGATAACTACTGAAAGTTTATTATTTTAGGAACCTTAATACATCCTTAATATATTAAATACTACCTTTAATGAATTACGTTGATTTACAGTTTTGGTGTGATTTAAAAACTAAATTATTTTTATTTAATTTAGTGTAATTGACTCCCACAGTTCTATCCTAAATTGTTTTTTGTACACTTTTTAGTCTTAGCGTTATGGTGACATGATGACATAACCTGATGTTAACTGATGACGTAGCCCAATACGGTTGAGACGCCAAGACTTGTGCAGGGACTAGCTCTTACTTGATAGTTTTATTTTAATTCGTAAAAATTATAAGTATTTTGCATTATATAATTCGGTTTGGACACAAAACTTTTATGGTCAATTCTAACAATCGAGCCTTCTGTTGCGACATTAATTTGAAAATTTATACAATGAACATATACCACCGAAGTGACATTGGACGAATGGTATATGAGCACGTTGCCAATAGATAAGAAATAGAAAAAATAACTTTTTTTAAAACAACACATACCCGTTTAGTAAATTGTCTAAGAAATTCAAACAAGTGTTTACAGCTGTATTGTTACCGCTTTGAGCGTAATGCACAAGCGCTCGTACTCCAGCGGCCATTGTTTGTGCCGCATGCTCCTCGATGAAAAAGCGCTCTGAGCACCACAATAGACGCATGCAATTCAGGATTGATCTACACACAACTTAAGGTTATCATTACCCTGCTTATAAAATTTGCTAAAAACTACTGACCCACAAGCTTCTGACCAACAAAATGCTGACCCGTAACCTTTTTGTCTGACGCTCGTTCGTGTAAAGTCGGTTCGAGGCGACTAAAAGAGTGACAAAAATAAAGTGATATCTCACTTCTGTCGTATGGTCGCACAACGTTTTTCTTACAACAAAGTTAGTTTGTGCCACAAATCGTACATCGTAATAAAATTGGGACTACATGTGTCCTATACAAGAAAAGATTACGAAATCACTTTTTGACACTTTTGTGTTAAACATAAAAAATAATAGGATAATATTACGAAATAAACTTAAAAAACCTTAAATAAAATAGAAATCCTGATCATTATCAAAAAAGTTAAAATAACTAATTATACAATAACTACCCTGTGTATACAGACCTGAACAACTCAAACTTTAAGTTAGTTGTGGCTTCACACAAAAACACTGTAATGTCGTTATCCAACAGGTAATCGATTATTTGCATTCGTTCTTTTGAATTTTTGTTACAACGAGTCACAACTTCTATTAAGTAAGCACACGCCTTATTCTGAGACGCCGTGTCACGAGATAATAACAATCTTTTTATATCTGATAATGCATTTTGCTTCCCACTCGGATTATAAGTTCTGTTGAAAGCTGAATTTACTAAGCTAAACATTTTTCAAAGGGTATCATCAATAACGAATAAAATCCCGCCAATTTGATTACTTTTTTTAGTATAAATTAAAAGAGTATTAATGTAACAAAGAGATTATATTATTCATTATTTGTTTTAAGGTTTTATACCATTAGCTTATTCGCTAGCTAGATATAAAAAATTTCAACTAGATTTATTTAATTTTTAACCGAATAAAGAATAATCAATATCTAAATCTATTGTACTTAGAATATTTTAATAAAATGTAAACGTACTTTCCCACAGAACAAAAAGTATACAAATTTCAAATGTGAAAAGGGTAACAATAATTTTATTACTCAAGAAAATGTTGTTATTTTATAGTAAACTTTATATAGATTTTTATTTGCTTAACCTTATGGTGAAAACTCTATATCTCATAATACGTTGAGTTGTCTTTTAATTCATAAAGTTATGTTATTTCACAAACATTATATGTCATATAGATTGATGGTAATTTTCGTGATAGTTTCGTAATGATGGATAAGTGAAGTGAATTATGAAAACACCTAAAAATGTACTTTTTCCGTTGTTATAGAAACCGCTTAGTCAATTTTATAAGTATCACATTTTTAGAACTTTACTTGAAATTTAAAAAAAGGGTAGGTACGAAGTTACATTTTCATGACGTGTGGCCGCATGAACAAATAAAATAATATCTAGCATTAAAATTTTACATATAAACCTGTTGTGGGTAATAATATTGCAGAAATAAACTGGAGCTGAAATGACAGTTATCTAACATATTTTTCAGTTTTCAGGATATGAATTATATTTAAACTTAATTCGGTGTAAATAATTTAAAAATCGATTACAATTTGGCAGCTAATCAGTGTTGATAACTTAGGAGTGTCTACGAAACCGGTAACCGGAAAACTCTTTTGTTGTATAATATTACTTTTTGTCGCTATTGATTTTATTAAGGAGAAGACAATCATGCAATTACTAACTACTCATTTCCTCGGTTAACTGGGCTTAATCATTTCCGTAAATAATTTAGATGTTTAATTTGCCATCACGTCATTTCTAAGAAATTCGTTTCAATCAATCAAAATAATCAAAATCTATAACTATAAAGTGAAATAATCAAAATAAATTGTTACTACGAAAAATTGTTCTTCTGAATACTATTAGAATAGAATATGAATATTAGAAGACTACTAGAAGTCTATTTTATATAGAAAAGGTGCCACTATTGATGTTATCAACTTGTTGATTTATTAATTGTTTATTGTATAGAAATTAAATGTTATTTTACACAATATGTTGCAGCAAGTGTTTTACCAATGTATCTACTAAACTATTTAGCCGAAACTTTTTTGTAAAAAATGTGGGGATGAGAAAGACGTCACTGTTTTCGTGGATTTCTGATGGCTTTGCAGTTGAAACTAGTGGAGAGCTAGTTTAATCGTTGGCAACATTGCACTTGATTGCAATGTATGACGATGGTTAAAACATATTTTACATTTTTGTATCTAATACACGATTCATGAAACTGTTAATTGTTTATAATTGCGAGCTGATTGTATCTCTGTGTAACTGAAATGGTGAGTACATTAGAAACGTAGTCAATGTTAAAATACAGTGTAATTTACGCACCTGGTTCGGACCTTGGTTATACTCCTTTCAATTTTCTATACTGAACATGTTTATTTTTTGCAGTCTGTTATGGAATTTCTAAAGGATTTGCCGTCCTACGATGAACATAACTTTACACTTTTCAACACAGATAATGGAATTAGAAATTGTTCGAAAAGACCATCGGTGTATTTACCCACCAAGGATATACCTTCTGAACAGAGTTGAGTAATCCTATATTAGTTTTTACTTTTTTTACAAATATGCTTGCTAAAAAATTATTTATATGGCTGTAAATATGGTTGCACATGTATGACTTTCTTTAGATAACAGGTGATACAAATCTAAATAAAAATTAGATTATTATTATGGACTCATCTCTGATCTCTAGTTTAATTAGCCTAGGTACAAAGGTGTCTGCCCCCTTGATTATTCTAAAAATCATACCTTCTTTAAAGTTAAGCAGTTTGTAATATCTGAGCAAAATTTTTTTTGTGAGAATTTGTAAATCTTATTACAGAAAATACTTGAAAATCATATTTAAATAAAGTTTACTCAAAATTGTGTAACATTTATCAAAAGTAATATTATTTAATGTTATAAAAAGTTAATATAAATAGACAAGATATAGTTTGTACCTAGTATAAAACCCATAATTCTCTTTATACATGTAACTCACTCAATAATAGTCATTATCAGTATTACTTTCGAACCACATAAAGTATGAGTCTAATTTTAAAAAAGGCTACAAAAACAATAACTACTAAACAGAGATTGTTTTTAAGATTAAATATTAATTTAAGTCTTGTTTGTGACATTAAATTTATTTGTTTTTTTAATTACAGTAATTGTAACAGAGAAGACAAATATTTTACTAAGATACCTACATCAACAATGGGAGAAAAAGGTATGAACTAAATTAAATGTTTGAATTCAATAATACATTTTTATATATACTACAATAATATTTTTTATGTGTTCTTAAAAACCATTATATGTGCATACACTAATAGTCATATTTAAATATACTTACAAAGAAAATTAATTTTTGAATAATTTATTTTAATTAGTTATAAGTTTAAAATCTGATATATCATTACACTGATAGATAATGAAATGCTGCTTTCGGCAAAAAGTTTATTTTTACAATAGATAAAAGTAAGACAAAGAAGTACAACAATTCACAGATACTGTTATAAATTCAAAGAAAATTGTTTACAATACTCTGCTAGTTACTGTACACTTGTAGATAAATCTTTTACATTTATTCTTTCTGTTTAGGTTAATTAAAAACAGAGATAAAAATTGCTATAATGAAATGTTTGGCTTTGAAAATGTTTAAAAGAATTCTATAAATTATGTATAAATTCTTCCTATTTAAGTACATTTCCATGTGTACTACCTACTTGACAAAGGGACACATTCAGCTAATACTATGTAATGCAACACCATATTATAGTGTTAGTTTTTAATCTGTCTTGTACTTGCTCTTATATATTTACAATTAAAGTAATCTACAGTTTAATACCTTGCTTTAACATATTACAGAAATTGTCAAAAACAAATCACATAGTTGTATGAGCTCTGTGTAATTATTAGGTAGATTATGTGTTCAGAAATTGTTTATTTCTTTTGAGAATTTAATGTGTGCATATTTCTCAAATTATTGAATGATCTCAAAAATCTATGAATTTTAGACTCTTCCATATATTACTTTAGTGTATTTTAAACATAAAAATTGAAATTTTGTATATGATATTAGTTTAGAACATGTGCATGAAATTTACAGAAAATTGGCCTAAAGTTTTCATTTTTATATAATTTGCAGAACAACACTTCCCCAAAGAAGCGTGACCAGGCTCACTTGGAACAAAATGGTGATGAGAGTCGACCAAGAAAGAGGCCCTGTCTAAATTCACCTCTAAACTGAAATAAGTTGGATGCACCTATTAGTTTGTGCTTCTTTTATAGACATTACCAAGTGTATGGTGTTTTTATATGGATACTACTGTACCACATTTTCAAATCAAACTTCAGTAAGACCACAATACACACAGATTTTAATTTGTTTCAATATACTTTCATTTATGGGACAATGTTATAAGAGATTCTACTTTTTATTTATGTTGGTACATATGACATAAATACACTAAATAATTAAGTAAAAATTGTCATTTTATTTATAACACAATAAAATAGATCAATGATTTAATTTAGAATGATATTTATTAGATTTGTACTAAATTTTTTAATGCACTTAGGTTAACCTTTACTCTTAGATGAATTCTTGTAACAATTGCATAAAAAATAAAACCAAAAATAAAGTGCCTGTAGTAATAATGCACCACAAATTTTAAAGGAGTTTTTTATGTTTAGTTTATACATATTGTAAAATATTACACCACATATAATATAGGTACGTATTAAGTATAAATTCTCAGCAAAGTTATAAATTATAATTCATAATATTGTGCATATCATATAGTCCTTGTTGTGCCTTAAGTGCAAAGTCTCTCAAAAAAAAAAACAACAGACAAGATTGTGAATCATGTGTAATTCATTACTTTATTATAACGTTAAATTGTATCATAGACATGTGCCATTTTCTTTGAAAACCTAAGAATATCGCAAGTTATGTAATAAGGTTATATTTTTAAGCTCTAACAGATATGGCTTGAATATTTTTGGTTATAATTTTTTATAGCTTATATAATACGAGCATGTAGTTGATTCCACCTGTCTGAATTCAATATTGAAAAAACTACATATTTACAAATTTTAATACATAGGTTTTATTATCTTAATATCAGGTTATTATATATCAGGCTTTGATATCAAAGATGGGTTCTATTTTTTTTTTATACAGCTGCTGCCTATGTAGGCAAAGATTTTTCAATTATTGCGTATTATTAATAAAAATAGATAAACACTAGGGTTGGATCGTTTTTAATTTGAGGTATGAGGTATTTGCCACAGACTGACAACTGGCGTATTTTGATATGTTTATTATTTGTTCGGAAAGTTAAGTTTTGATCTGCCTACTCGGTTGTCATAAATCGAAAACTGTTCGATATATTCGCACCTAACACTTGTTTCAATATGATTTAAATATTGCTAATTACATAAAAAAGGTAACTATCCTAAAGCACGTTTTCTAATTTGTCAACGATAAATTTAAATAAGTGGCAAAGTCGTAGTTTCTAGTTAATATTAAATATTGTTTTCTTTGATAAATCAATTATAGAGGAAATTACATTATTAATAATGAATCACGGTTTAGTGTGAAAGTATTTATTTATAAAAGTGTATAATATAATAGCTATGACATTTCCATGAGTTATTAAAGAAAAATATAGTAACGAGACACTGCATGTGACCACTATTCAAAATTGCTACATTTGGCACAGTATTTTTTTATTTTATTGTACATATTACCTATTTCTAGTAGTAATAGCTGAAGTGGTCAACAAATTTTCCAATTTGAATTTAATATGAACACAATTAAGCCGGGAAATAGAAATAATTTAAATCATGTAATTACAACTTTGCAAATAATGATATGGGGTTCTGTGAAAGGAACATAACTCTGTTAATAAAATATTAATTCAAATAAAAATAATTTAATTTTCCTCTAAATAACTAGTGCGGAACCAAGTTTCCGGGCCGATACTACTTGTGAACCTTCAGGAAGAGATCTTCCTCATACCTTAATGGTCGGCAACGCACCTTCGGTTCCTCTGGTGTTCTGGGTATCTAAGGGCGGCGGATATCACTTACCATCAGATGACCCAATTGCTCGTCTACCCCCAATTCCATAAAAAAGATCAAATGTTCTTTGTTGAACAAACTCTATGTTCAGCTTGGTTACTTGTTACCTATAACATAATCATCGTTTTGGCTGATTTTAAAACTAGGATATGCTGTGTATATCAAATCACTTACTCTGAGCGATGGTTTAGTTATTGCACACTCAATTATAACAGTAGAGAAAATATATTTGACATTTTCTGTCCTTAAGGTAACTACAGTTCGAATTGCTTGATTGATAGTAGATATTGAAATTTCACGCTGTGATTACTAATTTTTGGATTACAAACAGGTAGACGGCCCATCTGATGGTAAATGGTTACCGTCGCATATGGATAGCCGCAACACCATGCGTAATGACACCTTCGTAGAAAATTAATTTATTACTTAAAACAAAACTTAGGATAAGAGAAAAAATAGACTTAGCAGATAAGGATACTATATTGCTTTGTTTGAAAATTTAAAATCTGGTAAAAATGAAGCTGTTTTATATCTATACTATTGATGTGATAAAAATATGTACTGCGGATAAAAAAATTTGAGCTACATCAGGAACTCTTTAATGACACGGAAGGAAATATATACATTTTTCTTTGCTCCTCCTGAACAATAAAATAAAATGTTTCTTTTTTATTATTGCATCTACCTATGTAGGCGATTTCACCAATGCCAAGTAAATAGAACTTTCACAAGTAACAAAATCTAACTTACAACAATCATTATTTGTGAACAATACAAATAATTGTCCTGGGTGGCACTCGAACCCACAGTACTTAGACTCGACTGATGTAACTGCGTCAACTGTGCAGTCTTAAATATTTATAGCCCTTCACTAGTTAGCATGTTCATCTAGCGCCTCATTATCATATAATATTAGGTGAGATTGTGTCCATGATGCTAAACCTTAATGATAAAAAAAAAGAATTAGAAATGAATATCTCAAAAGAGAAGTGAAAATTAGTTAATCTCATTCACTATACAAGTTGCATCAATGAAACTGGTTTTGTTTTAAGTAGGTTTATAAAAAAAGCTTATTAGCCTGATCTTTGACAGCATCACTAGCAT
Source organism: Actias luna (assembly GCA_039707435.1). Classification (NCBI taxonomy): domain Eukaryota; kingdom Metazoa; phylum Arthropoda; class Insecta; order Lepidoptera; family Saturniidae; genus Actias; species Actias luna. The sequence continues at coordinate 3,793,061 of JAZHAC010000006.1, read as the reverse complement.
GAAAGTGGCAAAATGGCTGATCCTCAACATGCACCTTTCAAAGATATAGTGAATCCTGTAGAATTCAAGCCATTTTAATTATTCATATAAAATAATTATATGCATATAAGTATTTAGTGATCTATTAATGAATGAATACTTAAAAAGAGAATGATCATATAACCTATGTATTTACATTCTGGAAGTGCAGAATTCAGTTATTATGTCATACTAGTGGATGGTATTGTTACTGTATCCTGGAAGCAGCAGGCTCAAGAGCTGCTATACAAATAACATCTCAGGTAGCAGACAAGTGTTTGATTAACTTCAACAAATGCAACAGCCACAAGACAAACACAAGCTTTAACAGGTTTAAGAAAATAAAACAAGAAAAGACTGAAAAATAAGTTTTATTCTAATTATACTTATATTACAATTTGCAGGTACACCTGCAAGCTGCATAGAGATGTTATGATTTATGTGGACCTAATGGAATAATTGCCTTAAGTTATCAGTATCCTTATCTCAATATAAAGACCTGTTATTACTTAATATTTCTTATTAAAGTTCACATAGCATATACGTAGCCACATAAAAAAAAACAAAAACCAATTTATAATACTTAATTAGATATTAAACTCCTCGAATCTATTATACTCATATTTTAATAATTAAAAGGTTAAAGATTTGTATCCAGCACTTTCAAGTTGCGTCTCCTAAAATTTATATAGAAGTTTTTATTTAAAGTCTCAAACCTAACTACTTAATCTTTAGCGGGCACTTCAATAACTCGAGGTTTATCAATAATACGAGCAGTGCGGTTTCCCTTTTCAACTATACCAATAATCCAAGCCTGGTAGCCTTCCTGCTTCTCAATATCTTTGCAGTAAGCAGCAGCTTGTTCCCTTGGCAGACAAATCAACAGCCCACCTGAGGTTTCAGGGGCATGTCCTTGCAACAATTGGAACATATTACCACACGCTTTGGCCACTGCTGCCATCTTAGCAATTACTGGTAAGTTATGAATAACAAAGGAAACTTCATTCTTCTGATGAGAAGCCAGGTTTTGTGCATGTCCCAGAAGACCAAATCCAGTAACATCTGTAGAACCATGGGCATTGTATTTATGCATTAATCTTGCAGCAATACGGTTGAGTCTGCTCATGGAATCCATTGCACGATGGTACGCCTTGCGCACATCTTCTTCAGACACTACAAGTTTGATACGATTCCAACGTTCGGGTTGGTCTAGCCACTGGTGTGCATTTACAGCAACCTGAGTACCAAGGGGCTTTGTTAATACGAGTACATCACCCATTACGGCGTTATCAGGAACTATGTATTCATTTGGCTGGCAGATTGTCGTTGCGACCCCTCCAATAGTACACCAAGGATTGATTACAGTCTGGCCACCTGTTACAGATGTACCAGCTTCCAACGCCGAATCTTTAAAACCCCTCATGATCAATGGGATTACAACATCACGCTCCTTCTCCGTCATCTTGGTCGAAACCCCAAGTAACATCAACATATTATCACATTCAGTAACACCCATTGCGTATAAATCACTTAAAACATTGGCACAGGCGATCTTTCCCATCATGTAGGGGTCGTCGACTAAAGGGTAAAAGAAGTCAGTAGTTTGCACCAAACACAGCCCGCCGTGCCTGAGCGGCGTCACTGAGCAGTCCAAGCCGATACCGATGCGCGGGACAGCCACATGCATAAACTGATCCTGTTCAGATTGAGAATAATCTTGTTGCAGCGACTCAACAAGTTTGCCCAAAACATCTTGGGGTACTTTGCAACTTCTTCCTTTTAGATCGGCGAACCGCGTTAACCGAAAACTTGCTTCCAAGTCGTGAGCTACAGGGTCAAACGGTCTACGTAGAGCCAGAGAATTGGGGTTACCGGCCATTTCTAGTTGCGCTGCAGCTAATGTATCCTGCGCTACACTTGACTGATACGACATTTTGAACAAAAACAATTCAATATTATTGTTTCTGTGGAGGTACTTCGACTAAAACGCGGAAACTCGACACGCCGCCAAGTGACGCTTGCAAAATGGCGTCTCCTTTACACAGAGAAAATGGCAGAAAAAATGACATTCGTATAGGCTTCTCTTATTGGCTAATACAGTTAGTACTCGGTTTTGTTCGTACTATCATTGGTTGTATGGTCAACTTTAATCGTTTTGTACAACGAAAACGTATTTTATGATCTTTTACGTTCTTCTTTACGCAGATATGAAATTACATTTAAAACATATATTTTTGTACCCTAATAAATCTCTAAGAAAATTTAGAGACATTATAAATTTTCAATTAATGTAGAATATATAGATAGCGTTGTGCAGAATTCCTGAAAAATATTTTATTAAAGCGCGTCAATTTTTTGAGTCGATAAAATTTTATCCATATTTTGACTATGCACAAATTGATGTCTCAAAATCAGCGTCAGAAACTAGCTAACTGGACAATAATCAAAATATTAGTTTAAATAATAGCACTTTTCAAATATTTATTAAAAAATATTGTTTGTAGGTTTTTGATCTCCAAAATGTGACAAAGTTATCTAACTTTAAAGACAATTTTCTAAGTTCAATAAGCAGAATACTAATTGTAATTTCGAGCACTTTGAGCTCAAAGATAGCGAAAAGCTACTGACATGGTCTGGAAGTCGACCTTTTTTCTATTGTACTTACAAGATATAAAATATATTGTTATAATAATGAGAATTAATCCAATTTCACAGGATCACGTACTTACTATTCATCGAGGCAAATTGATTATGAAAATAGACTTTTTAATGTGAATGAAATTGTTTATAAAATTATACAATTTTGGAAATTTGGAATGGAATTAAAATTTTGGAACCATACCTACTATAACTGGTAAAAGTGTAAAAGTAATGAAAAATAGCGTGCCCGTATATATTCGTTACTATAAGAATCAGTACTCGTTACTATCATACCGTTACGTTATTCGTTACTTGTGATAACTAACAAAGAACTTCGCATCGAGTAGTGTTGCCTACGGTATGACATTGACATTAGTTCGCACTTTGTATATTCAGTACGAAAATACGAATACGTGTGAGTAACAAAATGTATTCGTAGGTAACATTTTAGTACTCGGTACTAGATGGTGTACCTGTTACTTAGTAACGAATACATACAGTTTGTTACAGCTCTAATGACTGTTAAAATTAAAAAATAAACTAATGGTTTCGAACTTTCGAGTGAATCGGATAGTTCGGAGACCACAGAGACTAGTAAACTAGTGTGAATTTAATCTAAATATAATTCAATATGTATCTTGGTAAACCGAAAACAGATTCAAACAGTGAGTATAAAATTTATCTTTTATTACTAAGGGTAAAATATCAATATGTTTAGACTGCAACATTATTTAAAGCAGTCAAAATGACTTCTTTGTAAAAGAACTACTAATGCGCAAATATTTGTTTTAATATCCTTTTACATTATTTAAAGTTGTAAAATACGATATTCGTTCAAAAAGAATAAAAAAGAAAATTGGCTGTTCTAATAAAACAAGAAAAGTAATTTATGCATTAATATTTGTACATTTATTGCAAATAGAAAGTGGAATTTTTTTCATGAGTACATTTTCCACAAATATACTTTTTCAGTTTTCGCATTAATAAGGTCTTGTTGGACAAATTCCACGTTTCTTAGGTTGGTTGCATTTGATGTTGTTGCTGACCTTTGTCAGTTCTTCAAGGTCTGGTGGTGATTTCAGTTTTACTATTATATATTCGATGGAAAGCTGTTTTGCTAATTGAAACAAAAAATATAATCATTGTATTTTTATTTCTGTTGTTTCTGAAAAATATTTGTAGGAGCTATCTACAAAAATTAGCTTGTTATTTATATCTCCTGGCTATTTGATTGGCCATATTGACTCCAAATTTTATGCTATTATAGATTTAATAGATTCAATTAAAATGTTTTATTACTTTTATCAATTTTCAGGACATTATATGTGGAATAGCCACTTTTGTATTCTTTTGTAAGAATACAATCCATTGTTTTATGTAGCAAAGTATAAAAACAAGGTGTGTTCTTCCTTCTTTTGTTTGGATGTTGTTTATTACTTTTTTGTTTCTTATAATTGACCCAACTTCAATTGTTTTCTAACCAATAATTTAATTTTAATATCTGGTTGTAAATGTTAAGGAAACATTTACGTATCCCCACCCACCTGGGCAGGGCTAATAGCTGAGGTATACAGGACTCACCTGCAACTATAACAACTGCATCAGCAAAACTTCTGAACTAGTCTTAAATTATTATGGACCTATCATTATCTCTATTGCTATCCATATCCTATTCGATTTTAAGGAGTTCTTTGATGTCCTGTTGGTATTGAAATCCTACTGTCAATTGTATTAGAGTGGGACCCCTTGAAAAATATTCCATTTCCAATTATATGTTAAAATGAAATCTTCTGTCACTGGGAGAGTAATTAGAGTTAACATTAAAGGCCCATATTTTCACAGTTTATTTTTACATATTTTGAACAAAATTATGCGTAGGAACCAAAAAATATAAAATTGTATTAAAAAAACCCCTATTAAACTAATATATCATACTAATATTATAAATTTGAAAATGAGTTTGTTTGTGTATGGTTTATGCTTTCACTCCTAAACAGCAGAATTGATTATGACGAATTTTGGTATAGAGATAGGTGGGAACCTGGAGACTGTGATAGGCTATTTTTCTTGCAAAAAACTTATTGGGTGTGTGGGCAAGAAAGGGATAAATACCATATTTACTCAGTAAATGAATCAAAGATGACTCAGTTGTAACTTGCTTTGAGTTTTTGGGTAATAATAACATAGGACACCATAGTGCAGTAGAATACTTTTAAATGCCTATACCTGACTGGTTATCATCATTGAGTTAAATATCTACCAAGTATCATTAGATGTGTTTTGAAGCCAAATCACTGCCTAGACTTTGCAAATTGTCACCCTGAGCTACATACTCTCTTAACATTATGTGGATTGTAGTCAAGCACTGATTCTATTAATGTAGAATAAACAATATGCAGTATTATTTGAAAAGCTCATCATTGAGTATAGTAATTTTCCTGTTATTTAATATGCGCAAGGCTAGTTCATGAATTGCTTATACATCTAAACAAAATTAAATTAAATTCTGTGTTATTTGGATTTGCAGTAGCATGGCACAGACCCATGTCTGCTGATGCAAGACAAGAGGAGGAGTTGATACAGAAGAGTCTTCGAGCACTCTCTTCTACAACGGATCCTTTGGACAAACTACATCTGTTATGTTTCTCGCATGGGTCTACAGGTATTATGGCTCTTGGAAGGTATGTACAAGTATTTGGTTTAAATAATCATGATATTTAAGGGGGTATGATTCAATTTTCTAAGTGGAGGTTATTTTAATTGATATTATTAGTGTTAAAATGACTATTACTTACCAATCTTACTGTAAATGATAGTGGGACTCAACTCTCAAAACCAAGGGTAGAAAAATACGAACAAATTTATTATGATTCAAAGTCTTAAATTCCTTTACAGAGTTTTTCGCAAAATTGATGATGGCAGCAAGCAACTGACTAAAGAAAAAGCCATTGAGGGGTTCAAGATAGCTGGAATTCACCTATCAAATGAGGCATTCGCTTATATCAAGAAATAATAATAATAAATTAAATTTCATAGATAAAACATTAAATAAACTTTACAAATCGATAATTGCATAATCAGTTGCTATTTTTATAATAATAATAAAACAAAAAATTAAAACTTAATTCTGGGTGTTTCATCCCTGCTAATAATGATATTTAAATTGTTTAGGGAAATGAATGTAGATTTTGAATATCTGGATGCAAGATCTAACATCAAAACAGGAACTGTAATGTGTCCTGTCCTAACAACAAACTCTGTGTTATTGGAATCTGGTGCTAAATTTGTTTTAAGCTGTATTCATTCAATATTATTATTTGGCATGTTAAAAACTACTGAAATTATATCTATATATTTTGGTGATTTTCACTGTTTTTGGATTTAAGTTGCCATCATCAGGCTATGGGCAATCATTGTTTTATGACAATATTTAAACAATTTTCGATGGAATACGAACTTTATTCATCTTAACAGTATAATTATTTTCAGGAAGTGGAAGAGCTGTTCGATAGATTTGACATTGAGAAGACTGGTTCGATCAATCTTGATGAATTTCTAATTCAAATCCGTGTAAGTTTTAGTCAGTTTTGTTTTATTGTACAAGGTTAAAATTATATTATCAAAAGTAGCTTCTATTCTGTGACAAATTTTGACATTTAATTAATATGCATTAGTTAGTATTGAATTTTGTTCAGTTATTTATCTAGATAAGAATGTATAAATTAATATCCTAAAAAATATAATAAGCATAATTTAAATTGTGAAGCAGAGAATATTTTTAAATAATTTAGTATTTAATATTTAAAAATAAGTAATTGAAGGAATGCATAGTTCCACTCAATTTTTTTTTTGTAGATATCAAATATATAACCTCAGTTGTATCAATTTTCTTATCACTGAAATTTAACGTAATTTTATCAAATAAGCAAAATAAATAAATTCATACTTTAGGAAAAAGGGGAGAACATAGATCAAATTTATAGTTAGAACCTTAATAATGTAAAATGTTTTTTTTTTTTAACAGCCACCAATGTCAGAAACCAGACGTAGCATCTTGGAGCAAGCCTTTAAGAAGTTGGATAAGGCAGGTGAAGGTGATATCACTATTGACGCCATAAGGCAACTTTATTCTGGTGCTACTCAACCAAGGTTAGTTAATAAGAATGGTATCATAATCGAGATCGTACATCTATTTCTGAAGGAACAAATAGTGATCATGATACCATACACCTATTTTAAAAATAAATGGTTTCAACACTTTTTTAAAATATTTATTTGTTACAAGCAACTGACACATGGTTTCACACAATTAAATTTGTTAGTTATTGCAGACAAACTTATAGCCTGATTAGAGATTAATATATCTTTTTAAGAGGAGTATATCCCTAATGTACCGTTTTCATAAAACCACATGAAAATTTGTTGGGTATGTTGTTTTTGAGTTTATTACATTGAAAAAGACAGACTGGCCTGCATACTTTATTTTATAATATATACATGTATATGTATGTATTTACATTCTTAATATTATCAATTTCAGATACAGAAGTGGTGAAGAGTACTCTGATATTATCTTGAACAGGTTCCTGGAACATTTTGAGACTCAGGGAACTGCTGACGGCAAGGTTAAATAATTTCCATACTATATGTAATATAAGTGAATTCAAAAAGCAAAATTTATTTATCCGAGAGTCCCGAATTATGTTAACGTATTCTTTTTTCAATATAATTATTGGTTTAACATTATAACCATAGACCAAATAAAAGATGCCAATTTTTTTTTTAAATTAAAAATTACTTTATTTTGACGCATCTATTTTTTCTTAATTTAAAAATGGGGATGGGGTGCAACCTTTTATTTTATTTTATAAATATATAAATTTTTTAAATGTAATAGCTTGTTTTTCATAAGCGCGTCGCTTTCGAACAATTAGACTGATTTTTAATATTGCAAATAATTATAATTATTCCAATAAAGTTGCTGTGGGCCAAAATCGGAAAAAATACCTGATAAATCTGAACACTATTGTAAAAATGGAATATGGAATGGAATAATGGAAATAGGGAGACTATTGGTTTTATTATGAAATCAAGACTTCTCAATTGAAATGCGTATTTTTAATGTTTTGCTCATTATGCTCCTATGTATAATAGGTTTGTGGTGGTAGATGATAGCTCAGTAGTAGTGTGTACGACTTTGCGTAAAGGGACGTGAGTTCGAATCCAACCACCTACAATGAGCTTGAGCTCTCGGTGAAGGAAAACACCGTGAGGAAACCGTAGCATGGTATGGCCGTAATGCCCGCCTGTCTAGCTACCACCCTCAAGTTGAAAACCTGCCGTCAAATACCTATAGGTGGTTTCCGGCAGCTGCACTTGAGAGCCTGTTACTCCACAGGTTTAGCGTGTCTACCAACTTGGGCCATATCGTCACTTAAGATCAGGTAAGATTATGGCAAAATGCCAAACCTTCATTATAAAAAAAAATAGCGTTTTCGTTGTTTCGTTAGCTACTGAAAGAGTGTAACACTGTCAACTGTGGTTTACGGATAAAAGTATATTGAATTTTGTATATGAACCTTGTAATTGCCGGTCAACCTATGTCAACCTATTTCGTCAATAAATGTGATTCCAAAGAAAATGTAATTAATAGGTATTAATTTTTTTTTTGCCAGATAGTTTTCGCACCTTTGCATATGTTTTCGATAAAGTCACTACAATAATAATACATTTCTAAATATAATTTTCAGATTACTTTCGAAGAGTTTATGAACTACTACAGTGGAATCAGCGTCTCCATAGATACCGACTGCTACTTTGACCTGATTGTTCGTCAGGCTTATCTGCTTTAAACTGTTTGCCTCTCGCACACGCTTACAATGTACGCACAGAGAGTAGAAGAGATGGCAATATAACTGCACATTTTCAGTAACCATGTCTATTAACTGAATGACTCACATTAATGTATCATAATAATATATTATATCTATTGCATTAATATAACCAAATAATTATAAAAGTTGTTTTATTAAATTATCTTGTTTTTTATTGTAATATTACATTATACCCAAAATTGGATACCATAAAAAGTCGTAAGAGAAAAAGAGTATACATAAACAATAACAATTTTATAAATATTAAAGGTTTTCTTTTAAACCAAGTTATCAAAATAAATGTTCAAGAGGTTGAATATAAAAGAACATACAATTCCAAGTAAGTTTATACTTTGTAAGAACTATCTATCGATATACATTTGACCATATAGAATATGTCATCCATATAAGGAAAATGTCATTAAACACAAACTCTGTAAAATCGTAATAAATTAATTAAGAAAACTACTGCCCTACCGAGAACGAAACTAAAAAGAAAAAACAAGTCGTATTAGTTCATCCGACTCTCTAGGTCCATACAAAAACGAAAGGTCACTCATTTATTTGTTGAACAAACAGATAAATAGAATTGTCATTGCAGTTCTTATATGGATCGTACAAGTAGAATATAAAAGTGTAGAAGGAAGCTTTACCAAGGCCGCATTGCCTAAACGCATTAAATGAATTAACCAGTTAACATTTTCAATGTTATATACTATTCCGTAATCATACAACCAACGCAACAAAACTATAAACAGTTTAAACTTATAGTACCTACTACCATTTATTGTTTTTTTCCCACCGACATGTAAGTAAATTCTGTTCAACGGTATATATTCAGTCCAGATCGACTCTACCAATATTAGTTTTGTATAGCAAATTTTTGATTAGCTGTGCGCGTTACTTTGTTCGTGTGGAACTAAGAATTATTGAAATAGGTACTTCTTAAAAAGTAACTAGTGCTAATTTTCTATGCCCCCGACAACATGTATACAGAGTTTCATGATATATCAGTTGAGCAGTTAACATTATGCTAGCACTATCGAGATAGGTAAAGGTAAAGAAAGGTCTTTTAGTTTAAAAATTTCAACATGGCGCATGATTTTTCTTTTTCTTTTTTTATTTAATGGCCACATGTTCCAAGACCACAATATTAATTTAAGTGACACAATTGCCCAGTTTATCAACACGTTTGGAAGCATTGGGACATGTGTCGATGCCAGTCGATAATATTTTTCGTCGTATCGTATTAATTATTAACTGTTACCAAGACAAGTAAAAACTACTTTCATAAAAAGATGTTGATTCTTAAAAATAAATTGATATTCATTTAGATTCATATTGAACGCATTATAATATATTTTCCAGAGTAGTAAAAATTATTATTTCAACTTTCTTTCTTCTACCCGTCACGACAAGACGCATTCTAAAAAAGACAACTGTATCTTAGTGAAAAGATCAGCTTGTCCGTAAAGTTGGAACTGAGACTGATGCCCAGGGTGCGCTGGACGTAATCGAGTTCTTAATTAAATTGTGCTTTAAAGAATAAAGATTTATCAATCAAACTTTGATTACTAATTGCTCGTAAAATAATTGAATGGTTTAATTAATATAGGTACTATTCATTTATTGAATGGAGATATTATGTTGTATAAAATCTTTGGGCAAGCTTTTTTCTTATGTTCCCCTCTCTAAATCGATTGATTTTTTTATGTGTTTAAAGAACTGCGTCAGATATCGCAAACTGGATTAAAACTCAATAGAACCTTTAATAAAATATCCGTAAAATTAGTAGTTACACATTTTGATTTCAAATCTATTTAAATTTTGTATAAACTATATCATTTAACTCGGTTAGATATTTTCCAATTTGAAGCTCGAAGATGGCATAAACTTGCTGGTGTAGCACGCAGGTTAACAACTATTTTACTGATATTTTCATACGAGATGAAAAAATGTAATGTGAATCATCTAACTCGATTAGTTAACAAATCAATTCAGTGTTTCAAATCGATACAAATTTGTCTTTAAAGTTGAATTAATCGATTTTCTTCTTAATAGATTTTGGATTGGCAAGCCTATCTGACGCATACTGTTACATTTAAAAAATAAGTAAATAGTTTATTTTAGTGCGAAATAAGCTTAGATATAATTCAATATGTATCTTGGAAAACCGAAAACAGATTCGAACAGTGAGTATAAAATTTCGCTTTCATAACTAAGGGTAAAATCAATACGTCTAGACTAACAAAGCAATCAAAATGACTGCTCTCTAATGCGCAGAAAAATATTTTTTTTTTTTACTTTTATACTATGTTATTGGTTGAAAATCAATTAAACTGAAAATTTACTGCCCTCGAAAACCAAAATGAGTACTATATTTAGTATAATTGTACATTTATTGCGAATAGAAAGTACAAATTTTATCATGCGTACATACTTTTATAATTTTTATTTATATAATATGTTAGTTTGTTATTTTTTATGGTTGCAAGTCGTACTTGACAAACACTTTTTTTGTTAGGATCGTTTACATTTGATGTTACAGCTGATCTTTGTCAGTCTTCAGGGTCTTATGAAAATTTTCAGTCCTGCTTTTATATATGCAATGTAAAGTTGTTCTGCTAATTAAAACAAGAACTGTTGTCGTTGTATTTTTATTTCTGTTGTTTATTTTGTACAGGAACCAAGCATTTACACCAATCAAATCTAAAATATGGAAAAAGAATTGTAGGGGTCATCTATGAGAATTAGCTTATACTGTACATTTTCTGGCCATTTGATTTGCCATATTAGTTCCAAATTAAGTGTTGTTATAAAATTTTATAGATTCCAGTATTTTTTGATTACTTTTATTAATTTAACTTAAAACAGCCACATTTCTGTTTGTTTTGCTTGTATATATTGTACATATACAGGCTGTCCTAAAAGTCAATGTCAAGCCAGAACCAGATGAAAGCACAAGTCATACTGGTTATAAGAAAAAAAAACCTTAGTTGTGTGTATATAAAATTATAGGCATTTCAAATTAAATTGGAAAACTCTACACCTGTAACAGTCTTCTCATTCCTGTTGCCAAGAATCTGCCTGTTACTGTTTGCAATCTTTTTTTTGTTATTTATCCCTGAATAATACTTCTCTAAACTGTTGTCAAAATTTCATAACCAGCTGCTTCCCCCAAAAAAATTTCAAAATCAAAATTTCACTGATTTTTAACTGACTGTACTGAAATAAAAATGTACTAGATGAATCTCGCAAGTAACATCAAATGTTGGCCCATTTAAAACTATTCTAATGTGATCCAGGCTTTCCTCAAGATTGTAACTTTAAGATTCTAGCTTGAGTGAGATAGAGTAATCATTTTAAGGGGTATTAGCGAGACAGATATATGGACCCTAATGAGTAAGAGAGAGGCATCACTATGTGCTAAAAATGTATATACAGCATCATTCTAAAAGCTCATCATCAAGTGGTATAATTTTCCTTTTTTAAATCATTTTTTCTGAACCAGTTAGAGAGGCATAAAGTGAATTCATTCTAAAAGCTTTATAAATTTAAAGGAAATTAAATTAAATTATTTGTATTATGTGAATTTACAGTAGCATGGCACAGACCCATGTCTGCTGAAGCAAGACAAGAGGAGGAGTTGATACAGAAGAGTACCAGGGCTCTCTCTGCTACAACTGATCCTTTGGACAAACTACGTCTGTCATGTTTCTCACATGGGTCTACAGGTATTATGGCTCTTGGAAGGTATGTACAAGCAATGCATTTAAATTGTTATGATATTTAAGGAGGGTATTCAATTTTCTACATGGAAGCTCTGTCAACAATATTATTAGTGTTAACATTTCTATTACTTCCCAATCTAACTGCAACAATAAAGGGACTCAACTCTCGAAATCAAAGGTAGAAAAATATGAACAAATTTATAATGATGCAAAGATTTATAGTGACATTCTATTACAGGTTTTTACGCAAAATTGATGATGGCAGCATGCACCTCAATAAAGAAAAACTGGTCAATGGGCTCAAGAGAGCTGGACTTGATCTTTCAAATGAGGCACTTATATAAAGAAATTATAAAAATAAATGAAATTTTGTAGATAAAAAAAAATACACTTTATTAATTGATAATTCTATAATCAGATGCTATTTCTCTCACTATGAAACATTATACAGTTAACATTTTATTCTGTTTATGTTTCATCAATGCAAATAATGAAATTGAAATTTAATTAAGTGATATTTATATGATATAGCATATAGTAATGTAGATTTAAAACCAGAACAAGGTACCCCGATGGGTCCTGTGTGAACAACAAACTAAACCTTTGCTTTATTGAAATCTGTTGCTGAATTGCTAGCCTTTATTCTAGTCAGTGTACTTGTCTGTGTACATTGAGTATTATTATTAGTTATATTAAAACTACTAAAATATATTCTTATATCTAGATGATCTTGATTGTTTATAGATTTTAGTTGCCATCAGGCTACAGGCACTCATTGTTTCAAGATTTTATTGGCACAATTTTCTAGTTTTCAATTGATTACAAACTTTATTAATCTTGTCAATATAATTAATTACAGGAAGCTGAAGAGCTGTTCGATAGGTTTGACACCAACAAGAGCGGTACGATCAGCCTTTCTGAATTTTTAATTCAAATTCGTGTAAGTTTTAAACAGTTTTTTTTTATACTATAAAGAGTTGTAATTATATTATCAAAAATTTCTTATTAAAAATATTTGGCAAACATATTTAACGGATAACTTAACTCTTTCATTATATTAGCTTAAGTTGTGCCAACTCTACCCGTGAAATTTAACATAATTCCATCAGGTAAGAAAAATAATGAGAATAAATTGAGATGTTAGGAAAGACGAGGACAATTTAGATGTAATGTAAGTTTAGAAACATAATAATATATATTTAATTATAAGATGTTTTTTAAACAGCCACCAATGTCTGAGTCACGGTGTAACATCTTGCAGCAAGCCTTTGAGAAGTTGGATAAGGCAGGTGAAGGTGCCATCACCATTGACGCCATAAGGCAACTTTATTCTGGCTCAACTCAACCAAGGTTAGTTACTACGAACTGGTATTAAAATCGATATCACATATCTACTTCTGAAAAAAAAAACAGAAAAAAAACGGCGTAAGTCATAACATATAGCCCAAAATAGACGGAGCTATAATTAAAATTAATATAAATTATAGCAAGCTATATTACGGTATACTTTCTATAGTAATCGGCGAACGGACACAGACGTAGCTATAAAGTATACTGTTACGTCACCAAAATTTGTCGACACATATAGTACGATATATTTTCGTATATTAAGACATATTAACGTATATTTTGATATATTTTAAGAACTAAAGGGTGTAATTTTTCGTCTGTCATTTGTGTTAGCTGTGAACATAACTAGTTAGATTCATTATACGGTACCTAAAATTAGAACACGAAGAGTGTTACAATGAATGTAGCACATTTTTGCTCATGCAACGACGGCCGCACCGCTGATTAGTGCAAACATATATATTATAGCATAGCCGCCGTCTGTGGCAACTTGCTATACCGTAATATATAGCTTACTTATTAGTATATATTATATCTCCGTCTGTTGTGGACTTTTTTTTATTCTGGCTCGGCAAAATGACCTTACTAAGCTCAGTACGGTCCAGGAACAGAAGCTATTGTCGAAAGGGAAAATGTCCTCCGTCAGTCGCAGCTGCCATGCCAGTCATACTGGCTTCTACTATTTTACAAAATAGATGACACCGAAACTGTTTTTTATTTTTTATAAGCGACGAATACAGGATTCGCACGAGTAAATGTGTTAGTCATAGAAGACTGACATATAGCCTTGGTATAATTTAATATCTTTTTAAGAGGAATAATTCCATAATAAATTGTTTTCGTTTAAGCGGCGCATGATTTTCTTACCTTGTCTTCATTAACTCGCTTTCTTTTGTATGTGTCCGGGTGAAATTATGTAATTGATTTCAAACTAACTTCCCAGTAAGCTGGATACTTGAAATTAGGGCCAAAGCTCAGAAGTGGACGATAATGCATGAAATTGTGAAAATAATAATAAAATGTTTATAGTTTGTACTCCACGTTTTTCGTTTCCAATCTTTTATTTTATACTTTTTAGTTCATTATAAAAACATGATATACTAATTAAATTATTATTTTTTGAGTGTCGTCAATATTCATCGTTATATTTTCACCAAATTTACGCTAAACTTCAATTAATTATAGGTACTTACGTATTAACGCTACCGCAGTAGAAATTCGTTGGTTTACGTTAGGTTTGACTTGTGTCGACAAAAAGCGCGAGACGACCGCAGTAGCAGTCGAGGAGCGTCGAATATATTTACGACAAAGAAATATATCTTTTATTACTGATTAGATAAATTTGTCAACACAAGTCAAACCTAACCTAAACCAACGAATTTCTACTGCGGTGGCGTTAATACGTAAGTACCGAATTATACAACAAAACCTGTTTTTTTTTAAAATAAAAACCGTTTTCGAGTTTATTGCGCTCGGACAGACAGACAGACGTCTTGGGGAACTTTGTTTTAGAATATATACATATTTGTCTATATGTATTCATATATTTATGTATTTACGTTCTTAACATTATCAATTTCAGATACAGAAGTGGTGAAGAGTACTCTGATATTATCTTGAACAGGTTCCTGGAACATTTCGAGACTCAGGGTACTGCTGATGGCAAGGTTAAATAATTTCCATACTATATGTGAATTAAGTGAATTTAGAAAGCAAATTTATTTATCCGAGAGACCTGAATTATCTTGACTGACGTATTCTCTAGTGTTTGTTCAGTTTTTCATTCCATGATATGGAAATGGATTTTTTTTTTATTACCCCCCTTCAAACCGTTTATTTTATTTTCGATAGAGTTTTAATCGATTTAACACATTAAGTATAAGTATTTTAAATCCGGTCAACATTTTTGTTCTATAAACATATAAGTGACTAATATTGTATGTATTAAAATAAACCCTTTATATCAGTAAAAGTAACTACATTTCTTGAAGTCTGTTAATAAATGGGATTTCACACTTTATTCAATTCTATTCCTTCATATAAGTATAACTTATGCCTCTTGTTCATAAGTGCATCATTTGCCAACGACTGAACCGATTTTACTATATTATTTTTGAAATCCATACTAATATTATAAATGTGAATGTAAGTTTGTTTGTTACACTTTCACGCGAAAACTACTTAACCGATAATCATGAAACTATGTATACATATTCTTGGAGGTATTAGAAGTAACATAGGATATTTTTTTATTAAAAAAATAACTCGAGCGAAGCCACGGGTAAAAGCTAGTTAGTAATAAATAGTGTTTATAAAGTTACCGTGGGCAAAAATATGAATACCTCCATTTTTATTTTTCAATAACACGGATACGTAGTATGGATACATTCCCTAATATAGATTGATATTTACACATATTCTTCATGTACCTATGTACCCGCCATGTACCTACCAAAAATATGTTTATTAATAACAATGCAAGCCGTAATCTGTTCGATCTTGGAAGTCCGAACTGAATATTTTTCCTTATTTTTTTTAACAAGTCTGTGTGGTTGTTTTTATAATCGCAAGTAAAACCACTAAATTAGTAATGCATTTCTAAATATTATTTTCAGATTACTTTCGAAGAGTTTATGAACTACTACAGTGGAATTAGCGTCTCCATAGATAGCGACTGCTACTTTGACTTGATTATTCGTCAGGCTTACTTGCTTTAAACTGTTTGCCTCTCGCACACTCTTACAATGTATGCACAGAGGGTAGAAGAGATGGCAATATAACTGCACATTTTCCGTAATTATGCATATTAATTGCATCACGTTTATTAATGTATCGTAATCACATATTATATCTATTGCATTAAAATATTATAATCATAAATATTGTTTTATTAAAGCTACATTATCTTTGTTTATAATAGAAGGCTATTGTCTGAGCACTATTTGTCGCTGTATAAACCAGGTCGTACACCAAAGCAGCATGCAGTAGATGCTTTAGGCAGAAATTATTGCGGCCATATATTTAGGCAGACCTCACATTAGAGCAGCATACAGCAAACATACAATAAACGCTTTAGGCAGCAACTAATACCCCCATGCATTTAACTACATTATAGTGCAATCTGACGTGTGACAGCACGCGCACCTCACGTATACAAGATTAAACACGTTCATTATTTGCGGCCCGAAAGCAAAAAATGTGATTTAGAATACCTTGTACTGTTTTTCTTAAAGAAATCAAACAAAATCCTGCTTTTTATTATTATACCAACGTATGAATGACTAAATATGGATTTTCTAGATTATTATTAAATTCTTTAGACATTTTGAAATTCTCATTCTTCGCAACTGAGATTATAAGGACGTAATCAGTACCGTCATTTTCTTCAATTCCTTCGTAGCAATTGCAACTTAAAAAAATTATTGCGTATGCTGCTCTAGTGTATATTCGCCGCATATGCTTCAAGATGCAAATGGTAGAAAGCATATGGTGTACAGCATTTGGCGTTAGCTTGCTGCTTGTTGTTCTGGTGTGCGGCCTGGGTAACCATTTTGCAGCGTCAATGTTTTGTTTCAATGGAAATTCCTACTTCTATTTGTTAAATACAGCACTAACGAGATGGCGGACCCGTTGTGCTAATTTGTAGAGAATCACCAGATTGAATCGCGCAGTTAGAACAAAAGTTATACAATATGGCGTCAAATAACATAAGTTTTTTAATTCATTACATGCTGGCAAAAAAGTAGCCAAAAATATCTAAAGATTAAAGTTATAGGCTAAGACTGAAGCATTAGTGCACTCATCGAGTTTTTGCTAAAAACCAAATTTTTACACATATTTATGATTAGGAGAATATACATCTACCAGGTTGTCTAAGAAATTGTTTTAATTAAATTTAATAACAATAAAATAAATTCATTCACATTAAAAAAAATATCGTCCACTTCACGGCTATATATATATACAGACTGAAAAATCACGGTTGCCGTTGTGCACTTGGCCGCACCTCTTCGCAGCCAGGTGAAAGGAGGTATGATTTCGATACATTTATACGTTCATAACGTACATTTAGTATTTATATATATTTTCTGTTTATTGTGATATACGGTTGCTTAATTAACTCTGGCCGCAAATTAGGGTTGCTTGCTGTTAAAGATGGTAAATATTTAAGTTAGAGTGAAAGAGTGTTAGTTCATATCAATAGTCTAGTATCCGTAGTTTTATAATAAAATGGTATTTTGCAAGTCTAATTTTTTAATTTACTACATTTGCAAGTTTTAGGTATTGTTAATTTTTTTAAGGAAAAATTAATGACATGAAACATTACAGCGGAGACGAACGTTATTTCATAATAAAGAAGTTAGCGTTTCAACCTGATAGAGAGAGATAGTAGTTACACTATCTATGAATTTTTTGTAGCAAGTAATAAATCACGACTGCTTAAAAATATAGTATAATTAATAAACTTAGTCATTGGTACGGCTTGTTTCTTTTCCCTAAAAGGTAGTACGAATGGTAGGAGGCGTGCACTTTTGGATTTTTTAAACCTTTTATTTTTTTACTACTGTGCTAGTTAATATGTTTCGGATACTGGATACTAGGCAATTTATATATATAAAAGAATCTCTATTGCCCTTGGTCATCGCATCACGTGTGAACGGATGGAACAATTTCGCTAATTCTTCTTTTGTTGTGTTGATTATAGCCAGGAGAAGGTTCATATGAAAGATAAAATTAATGAAATTGCGTGAAACATCAAAAGTTTACAAAAACGTATAAAAAATTGACGCCAATATTTTTTACATCACTACCAGTTGTCACAGAGCATTACAATATTAACTATGCTATGTTTTTGAACAATATTGTTTTTATTAATTATACCAATTCTAATTCAATATTCATAGTTAAGACAGGACAACGTCTGTCGGGTCAGCTAGTAATAAATAAAATCTATTAAGAAAAATCATAACTTAAGTATTGATTACCACTTTGGATTCAATTATAGCGGATTGTTTTTGACATGGCTTACAAGTTAACTATTATTTCAATATATTTAATAACCCTGCTTATGATGCTTATGATGATATACAAATATATTTAAACTGAATCGGTCTGATCTGTGAGGTTTATAAATCCATTTACTGAATAAAGTCAATGTTCAAAACGATATTATTAAATCTATTGTATTAACCGACAACTCGATATTATTATTAATCGATATAGTATTGACATGCCTAATTCAAAAGTTTTAAAAGCTCAAACTGCTCCAAGGGAACTTGTAAAAAGTATTTTTGAATGCTTTATGGCAGTTGTTTGTTATAGGACTAGTTATAATATTTTATATTTTTATTGCTTTCGCATGATGTTATCTTGAAAAATACCACAATGAGTTCCAAAGGTTGGAAAAAAGTAGAAAATGAGGCTGGATATCCTTGTTATGTGGAGTAAGATAGCTTTCACCTTCATGTCTTTAATTTAACTTTTACTGTTTACTGTAAAGCTTGAATACTTTCAGTGAGTCAACGGGAAAGCAACAATATGATCATCCTGAGTTTTGCAAAATAGTAAAATCTCTCGAAGAGTATAACGGAATAAAGTACAGTATTTATAGAATTGCTTTTAAAGCGTTTGTTTTACAAAAGCATCTTCAGGGTAAGTTAATTTGCAACATTTGTTTCTAAAATTTGTGTACTGGGAAAGTATTAACACATATAATCGTGGCTTATTGTAGTCAAGAATGAGTAAGATTGTTCGTACGTTCGTTAAATTAAAAGGTGGTCGGGACATTTAGGGAGGAAAGGAAGTAATATGTGATAGATTAAATTGTAGGTAGCATGAAGGTTTGTTAGGATAAATGAGGAATTCTGTTTTCTTTAGGGCAAGAGTTACATGGCATTATTATTGCTACTTTAACTTAAAAATTGTCTTCATGAATGTACACACTATTATGTAGTGCAGCTATTTTTGTAACTGTTTTTCTTGTTAAGATAGTAAAAAAAAATTGCACATCCTCTCTGTTTATGTCGGGTTGGCTGCAAGAGGGGCATATGAGATTGATCAGCTGCGAAGCAATAAAAAATACCCTCTTAAAAAACAGTACAATGAACATATTCCTCCTGATTTCCAAAGAGCAAGAAATGCTTTAACAATGCTTTTGCACTGCTTATAGATGTGTATATTATCTATTGTGGGTAGTTTGGTAATGTTTTTGTATGTTGTAACAAGCCATATTTTAAATAAAAATTACTAGAGATGAAGTTAGAAAAGTGCTAAGGTATAATTACTGAATAAAGTGGTGATAAACTGAACTATGAAAAGTTATTTGACTATTTCGTCTATATTAATTAGCTGGATTTATTTGTTTTAACATGCTAAGCTTTGGAAGTACCAATCAGATATAGATATTTTTATTTTATTTAATGGAGCATTCATTGGGGAAACCTTTATGCTATTTAACATCACACTACCACTGATAAGACCAAAGCTGTTTTGAAAAAACTTATAAAAATGGGTAAAGCTATAGACAACACTAGACACAACCAGTATGTAATAAATATCAAATCCTACATATTGTTATGTCATCCTTATTTTTCTATAATGGCAGATGACAAATACCCAAACTTAGAATTATTATTACACACAAATAAATGTTTGCTATGGGGATTGAAACCACAACACAAGTCAGTGAGGTTGATAAAGTACTAGACCAGTAGCTGATGTTTTTATATCAGGCTTCCACTCGGATGCCTTCCTTTATTTCATATTTCAACTAATATATTACAATAAAATTTTTAAACAAATTTAGAATATGAATTTTGTTGGTATCAGAGGAAAAATCATAAAAACATCTTTACTACATATGGTAAAACAAAGTACCCCACCTTGTCTGTCTGTCTGTTACAATTGACTCAAAAGTGCTGCACAGATTCCTATGCTTGACCAATAGACAGAGTGATTGGTGATGTCCACCTTCTCTGTCTTCTGTGGCACAGTAAACTGTAAACAGTAACTGTAAATTGTAAACTGCACTAAACAGTACTGAACAAATTTCATGCAATTTTGACCAATAGACAGAGTGATTCATGAGCAAAGTTTCATTGTATGATCTGTTAAGGTTTTGTGTAAGCTGGTTGAAATACTATGATAATTGTTGAAAATTTACAGTTCCTAAAAACAAAAAAAAAAACATCTAAGGTATTATTACACTTAGTTATTAATTATTGAGTTTCTATGAAAATATATGTCCAAAATATTCTGGTTTCAGTGCCACCACTTCGTATAAGTTCTGGTGTGTTTGCTCGTCATCAACTTAGCTTGTCGGAGAGCAGTTTGTCCTTGGACACAACCGAATTAGAAGCAGTGCTGGCTGATATATACTTCGCAGCTGAAAAGGAAGGACTGTTCTCTGGAGATATTGATCATTCTGTAGATTTATTAATTAATTTATTGCTGAATATTTATGATAAGTAAGATGTTTTTTATTACTATATTTGTTGGCAGGTTTTTGATTCCTCATGGTAGTTATTTAATTTATGAAGTAACTGTATAAAATAATATTTGGATAATTTTTTTAAGGGTAAGGATGCATCAATCAAATATAGTTCATTGCACCTACTTATAATTAGAAATACTAATTCACATTTAGTAGAGAGCTTTTAGTAAAGGCCAGTCCTTAAGCGAATCTACCAGAACAAGTCTATAGGTTTTACATGACAGATTTTCCAGTTAGATTTACTAGGGGGGTATTAGAAAATTTAATACTTTATAGGTTTAACATTATTACCATAATCTCATCTAATGTTAAGTGATGCTGTTGCCCAAAATGGTCGACTTGCTAAGTTTAGTGAATGGACTGGCTTTTAAGTGCAACTGCAGGACATGTTTTAACACATTTGGCGACATTTTCAACTGCAGGGTCATAGCTAGCCGCCAGTTTAGAAAAAGCCCTACACCATGCTATGGTCTTATGCAATGTTTGCTTTACCGAAAGCTCAGGCTTATTGCAACGGAGCCATCATACCTCCTTCTATTTTAAGAATTTACTTTAAAAAAACGTGTGGTTTTATAAAACCATGTGCAAGTGAAATTTTTAGTATGGTATGATACTTTTAAAAATACTGCACCACATGCACGAATGAGTGAGAATATAAACGCTAACCGGTCAGCTGATGCCAGCCATAGGAGCCGTCGTGTTGGCCTTGGCTACTGTCGTCTGTAATGCGACATGCGATAGACGGACGAAAATTTTTTTGAAGCGATGTAAAAATGTTTTACTTTAAAAAGATATATTGTTTCAGAGATAGAAAAGAACCGGTGAGGGTTTTAGCTGCGAAAACTCTGCTGATAATATTGAGCGATGCCCCGGTTTCGGACAAGTGGCTTGCGCTGGCGAACAGTTGCGCGGACCACAACGGCTGCGTGTCGGCGCGACGGCTGGCCGCGCTCCTCACGCACGTGGACGCGCTGCCCGCCTTCTGTGATGGCGGTTGCCAGCAACTGCAGGACGATGTCGATGCCTGCTTCGAGAAGGTATTATTTATCATCTTTTTTTTTTTTTTTTTTTTTTTTTTTTTTTTTTTTATACTTAAGGTTTTAGCGTTATGGCCATAATCTCACCTGATCTTAAGTGACGATACGGCCCAAGTTGGTAGACACGCTAAACCTGTGGAGGAACTGGCTCTCAAGTGCTGCTGCCGGAACACACCTATTGGTATTTGGCGGCAGGTTCACAACTAGAGGGTGGTAGCTAGCCAGGCGGGCATCAGAAAAAGCCCTACCACCATGCTATGGTTTCCTCACGATGTTTTCCTTCACCGAAAGCTCAAGCTCATTGTAGGTGCTTGGGTTCGAACCCACGTCCCTTGACGCGAAGTCGTGCACACTACCACTGAGCTATCATCGCTTCAAAATTAATATAGTCGCTTAGCAGACAACACCGTCTAAGACCAAAATGGTCAATTTTTACTGTTATATGTATCTTCTGTGTATTGTTATGGCGGTGGAATGCTTGAGTATTTCTATCAAAATTAACAAGCGAGGTTTTGTCTCTAAGCCAGATTACCTATAACAAAAAGGACATCACAACACAGAAAACCAACCACCATACAAAATAATTCAACTACAATAAATTATAACCTACTCAATTTCTAAGGCTACAAGCTATATTAGAATGTAAGGTTAAAGTTTAATCTTATTACGCTCAATGTAATTGGATAAATTGTCATGTTGTCTATAGTTATAAATATTTTATTGACAGATATGAGTAAAAAGCATTATCATTTGGATGTTATCTTAAAAGTAAACCCACGCTTTAAAAAAAAAATCTTATTTACATTATTCTTAAATGAAATTTATTAAAATTTATTTTATATTTTTTAGTTTGATTTTCCATAAAAGCGTGTTTTTTAATTTTTTAATTATTAGTTATTTCTTTACTTTTAACTCTGGTTTATTTAAAAAAAGCGTGTTTATTTAGTTTCATTTAACTATTAATTTTATTAGAACAAAATTAATCGGTAGCTCAATCATCATTCATTACAATAGCGAACAAAGTTCTCTCTTCCATAATTGTTTTAAATAAATTAAAATTTTTGCTTATTTTGTTGAATTAAAATTCTCTTCGGTATTCGAAAATTTGTTAATATTATTAGATATATTGGTTAAAGATAATGATTGAGAATTATAATTAACATCAATTCCTGCCTTATCGGCTAAAGATGAAATTTATATAAACTAACAAACTTTATTCAGCAAATTAAATAATGGAATAATGTTATCAACTTAATGTTTTGTTATCGGTCCTCGATAAGTCTACTAAATTTAAATGGATCTGACCGTTTGAAGTTAGTCAAAATCAAGTCCACAGGAGTCAATTGCAAAAGTAAAGTGTATAAAAAAACCGGCGTGTGCTTAAGACCACACGGCAGAAGCGAGAACATTATCAAGGCGAGGTTAATAATGAAAATAAAAACTATAACTCATTAAATAAAACTTATCAGCACAGCACATACGCTGTTTACGTCGATACTGAATGCAACTTAGTGTCACGCTCTCTCATGTAACGCTCTCGGAGCGAGTATAGCAGTGACTCGTTGACTATATCTCTCTTGTTTCCTTAGTAGACTCGCCTTTTACCGTACGATCGTAGCATGGCCTAGCGATTCAGCTCAGTTTCATCCAATATTAACAAAATAAAGAGGTCAGCCCGTCTAATGATGTTTTCACTTCAATAAGGGGGTATAGCAAAATAACTTTCAACAAACGCCAGCTTAATATTTTATCTTATTCTCTCACAATCTAAAATATATATACATTTATAGCTATCTCTTTTTCGTTACACATTTCCTTTTCATAAAAACCCACTCACATCGTCACGAAAGAAGTTTCCCTTTAAAAAAAGATGTGTGCTTAAAACCACACGACAGAAGTGAAACAACTATATCTCTCTCGTTCCCTTATGTGGCGTTCCGCGCACGTTGTTCGACTACTGCGATTCTACGTACAGAACGTTTCAGCATAACATTCGAGATTCTAAGCTTCATTACACCAGTAAAGTATCCGAACTACACAAGACTTTACGTCGAGTATTCCATTCACGTACCGAAAATGTACGTTTTCTTCTTTCCTTTTTTTCTTTTCTCTTTGTTCTTAAGCAATTTTTGAATAATGGAATAACTATTTCAATTCCGGCAAGAACACCTATTCCGCTCAACGTGTTCGAGGAAAATGAGCGAGCCGCATGCGATTTTAGTCACCTGTGTAAATGGGCTAGCGATGCGACTTGGTGAGGCTGTGACTTGGCGAAAACCCTTGTAATTTTTCCCTTTTTAAAATCCCTTTTTAATCGCCTCGAGCCAACTTAACCCGAACGAGCCCCATATAAAAAGGTTGCAGATCAGAATTTTAGAACCCTTCCATATTAAGTCTTCATTTAAACGCTCCATTTAAAGAAACCGCTTCTATAAATAAAATAACTTTAGAAACACGAAAACAAAATTAAACAGTTTAAAATAATTGTAAAACAGAAACTTGTTAAAAAAGCCTATTGTACTATTGCAGATTATTTAGCCAATAAAAATGCATAGAATTAGAATATTATTAATTATTTATTTATATATAATAATATTATTACATAAGAAAAGAGGGATTGCTGGAGAGTTTCTTAATTATGCAAAAATATCTGTTTTACAGAGATGTTTTAGCGTGTATGATACAAGGTTCAGTCAGATGCATTTCATTCAGATCGAAAGTCATTCATAAAACAATGAAATTTGGGAAAAGATTGACATAGAAAGCAGGAGCACAAGACGCGTTTTTCTTTTTTTTTGTTTACACAACATACCACTATACATAAAACATAATCATTGACACAAAACTATTCAAAGAGATACATACACATCTTCACCTTCACACACACACACACACACACACACACACACAAACACAAACACTCACACACAAACACAAACACTCAAAAACATGATTGCACAAATATAATACACAAACATCTTTTTTTATTTAATCATGATTTCTTCCTGGCACACCTCTTTAACTGTTCAATGTAATTAATTCAATTCTGTTAAATGTGCTGGAAAGAAATATACAATAAATAAATAAATAAAAAATTAATGAACGATTCAATTTTGATTTGATTTGAATAATTGTAGAGTGCCGGTATGCTGGGCCTGAGTGCTCGTGCTGTCGGAGAATGGTGTGCGAGAGAGTGCTCCACTGCACGGTGGTTGTCAGTGGTGCAGCGGGTTGCTACCTCCAGGCAGGCTGGCGACGAGGGGTTCAAATGTGCCGCATGCACTTTGCCATTAGCCCAGGTTATTATTTCTATTATTAAAGTGCCTCATATATTTAGTTCATATTTGAATAAGTGTGTTACATACATCAAAACAATATTCTATTACTAATTCAAATTTAACAAGGGTATTTGTAGAATATACTCGTGCAATAGGTGGGTGATTGTTACTGCAACATAATTTTCACCCTTAGATGCATGAATTTCTTTTGATGTCGTAGATGTTGAAAAAAATCGTTTGAACTGGAATTTAGTCATAGATTACTTAAAACTATCACATATAAAATTTATTATGAGAAAGTTGTATGTACACTTTCAGTAATAAGGATTTAAACTATAGAAGTTGCTATCTTCATACTGTTGATTCTGTTAATCCATGTAATTTTATGTATATAAATTAAAAAAAAAAAACAATTTATACACTCGAACATTGCACCTTCTACTTTTAAACTGAGTGACATTCATCAGCTCTTTAAGATTTGCTTCTCATTCTTGCTTCATTTACAAAATAGGTGTATTTTTTAGTATTTGTATTCGCTCAATGGCCGAAATTCTAGACATAATTGTTATGGAGTTATTAATTACATTTAATTCTTTCTATATGTGCAAAACAAATCGTTTTCAAATTCCTTTATTGATGACACTTAAACTCGTCAATGTATAGAAAAACAAAAAAAAAATTGGATGACAAATTGAGATATAAAGGTACTACACTGAGACAGATTGTTTTTCCGGGTGTTATGTTTAATATTTTTTAATATCGCTTAATTTTTACCAATGACATTGCCATTTTATATGAAAAAACTAACAACTTTTTTGTCTATAATTTATTTATCAAACGACGGTACTCATATTACGTAATTACTCGATTTTTAACATATCGATGATTACGAAAAGTATTCAAACACGATCTACACAAAACACTTATGAATAAATAAATGACTACATTTCAAAAAAGTATTACATGTTTCTAAAATAAAGTTAATTCGATATTAGATTTCCTGGTCAAACAAATATTATTTGGATTTGCATTGCCTATTTCTGCAGTACGGAAATTTTATAGGTAAAGACCTATATTAGTTTTGAAATGGTAATTTTCCAGATGCTCAAGTTCAAATGTTCAAAGTGTAGTGACAAGTATTTCTGCGAGAAATGCTATTTGTATGACAAAGGGTTGACGAAGGTGCATGGCCATAAGAAGACTCATGTCGTCCTGGAAATCATTGAGGGACAGGTCAGTGCTGTCATATAATCTATACTAATTGATTTTTAAGTATTTTTTAAACCATAAAAATTGTCATAATTAACTTAGTTTAAATAATGAAATGGAAATTAGATGAAAGTAATAAAAACTTTTTTTTTCTATACAGTAGTATAGTAACAATAATAATTGTGAATGTTTGGATATTTGTTAGACAATCAAGCGAAAAGGGATGAATGGATTTGGATAAAATATAACTTACAGATAGTTTAACAGTTGTATTAAAACTAGAATCAGTTTGATCCCAGAAATATTTTTGGTTCTTAATTTAAGCGCTGATAGATCAGTTTGTCATGTGTATGAACGCAACGTCAATTGGTGTGAGTTTGAATCCCTGCAACGAGCATGAGCTATCAGTGAAGAAATATATCATAAGGAAACCATAGCATGGTGGTAGGGTTTTTCCTAATGCGGCCTGGCTAACTACCATCCTTACTTTGAAAATCTGCCATCTATCTATAGGCGTGTTCCAACCATTCCCTCCATTAGGCTTAGTATGTCAACCATTTTGGGCCACATCATTTAATACTAGGTGACTTGTGACCAAAACGCAAAATTTTTAAAATATAAAATTATCTATGCATTACCGTTATGTGAGTACAGTACATTTTCCCATACTGAAAGTGCTCCATGTGCCTAAAGAAATATTAATTCAATGATTTCAGATGAAACCATCGGAGTGTCTCGGCTTCATAACGGGTATGAAGCGACTGTTCTTCTGTACGAAGACTAAAAAGAAGACGAAAACTAAGAAGAATTTGGAGAAACCGATAAACCAAGGTTCAGTGAAGAGGAGGAAAGGCAGCAAACCGACGATATTCACGTCCACAGTCGGGAAGGCAACCGGTAACTCTGCAGCTAATAACCCAGCGACGATGTTACAAGACATTATAATGCAGTTAGAAGCTCAGAATAAGTGAGTGTTTCTCAAAATATATCACTTTTATATAGGTGAGGATGTGAGGTAGTGTTCTACTGTCGACACAAGATCAAGCTATTATTTGCTGTTAAACTGCCTCAACCACAAGCAATATGCATTTATATGGCAATATGAGTAGATACAATTCAAGAAAACATTTTAAATAACTTATCTTATATTTAGTAAAATAGAATTTTACTTTACCTTGAAAAATAAATAATGTTTAAAAAAGTCTACCAAGACGTTCGGATTTTCTAACAATTGACGTATCGTCTAGTTACGTATTTCATATCGATAGCATGGTACCTGTAGTTTAATAATAAAATGGTTATTACACTCCTTATTTTTGATTTTATAAATTTTACATTACAAGTTCTTCACGCAGATTCAGAACTCTTTTAATCGATTCACTAAATCGATATTTCACCTTTATAGATCGAGGTTCGATTGTTATCTATTTTCATAAGATATTATTTACAATTATTTGATAACAATATACATAGAATATTAATTTTTCACTGTAATCAATAACTTGGTTATTATTTAATCAATTTTTAATTTAAACTTTATTTAAATTATTATTTAATCAACGATTTCGATATTGTGGTGTGTTCTGTTTGTTTTCTATGATTGGTTCTATATTGACAACATAACCACGAAAAGTAAATATTTTTTTTTTTTTTTTTAGTGAATCGAGTTTTTAGATCTCGATTTTTTAGTGAATCGATGCATGTGATTTTGATCCCGGAATCGATATTTCTCAAAAAGAATAGCCATTCCTAATCTGAATCTTCCTCATTCCTTCAATCAAAATAATATTTTAATGATAAGGCATAAAGCGTGCGTAAAGTGGTAAACGTATTAAGCGATGAAGGGTATAGTATACGCGCACGTACGCACAAGTAGTGATGAAGCGATGATAGCTCAGTTGTAGTGTGTACGACTTCGCGTCAAGGGACGTGAGTTCGAATCCAAGCACCTACAATGAGCTTCAGCTTCCGGTGATGGAAAACATCCTGAGGAAACCATAGTATGGTGGTAGGGCTTTTTCTAATGTCCGCCTGGCTAGCTACCACCCTCAAGTTGTAAACCTGCCGCCAAATACCAATAGGTGTGTTCCGGCAGCTGCACTTGAGAGCCAGTTCCTTCACAGGTTTAGCGTGTCTACCAACTTAGGCCGTATCGTCACTTAAGAACAGGTGAGATTATGGCCATAACGCTAGACCTTAAGTATAAAAAAAAACATGCGTGCGTACAAAGTGCACATGTCAGAAGTGAAACTTCTTTGGCGAACTAATTTATAAATCTTGTTCGCTCTGTCTCACTTTTTCTCTCAATCTTTCTCACTCGCTTGCTCCCTACTCTCACTCCACGGCTAGTTGCTCATGCTACGTTCGCCCTGTCTTACTCTCTCTCAATCGGTCTCGATCACTCTCTCTCTCTTTTCCGACACTTCCGTTGCATACCGGCGTGACGTTTCATCTGTAAAAATTTTACCCTCATGCGCCTAAAGAAGTTTCACTTCAAAAAAGTGCTATAAGGCTGTGTCACGTCGTTTGCCGTGACGACATACCGGTCGACTTTACTATCAAGGCAGGCCGGTAGATGTCTAACGTCAATAATAATTAATTTTTATTTCAAGGGCTCTCATGGAACTGTCAAACCAATTGCAAAACACCGTCACAAAGAATTCAGATGACAGACTCAAATCTCAAGTGGAATCGCACTGGACTGAAATATCGACACAAATTAACAGGCTCAAGATACTGAAGGTATAATGAAAGTTTTTTGTACTCATAATAACTATGTTTATAATAAAACGATAACTGAGGGAAATATGTATATTATGTTTATTGATTTTTTTTAAATATTTTCTTTGTATTTTGTTATAGATATAGAGTAATAAACATTTGTTTTCTTATATTGAATGTTTTTACTAATTGGTGTTTGTATATGTGTAACTAGTAGACTTCAAATACAGTTTAATGGAGAAGGCTTTTTATGTTATTCTTGAAAGAGATAGATGGCATTATGGTTGCATTATTTTTGGAAAGTGAAAAGGGCAGAATTACGTTTTGAAGTGATGTTAGCTGAGTTGGTAATGTTACGGATGCCGCGCCAAGGCACGTGTGTTCGAATCCACCTGTAATTAATGCAATGACTAATGATTTTCGTTTCAAATTGTAATATTTGATAGCTGATAATATAACCGAAAATTTGAGCTGTGATTGAGTTGAATATTTTTTAAATAATTTAAAACTCCTGTAAGTTTCTCTTTGAGAGAATCTGCGTACCATTGACTTCTGGAACAGTCTACTAATTATTTTATAATATAGAAATTTGGAATGAAAAATATAAAGCATGATATATATTTGCAGGAAAACCTTTCAATTTCACAGGATCTACTCAACGATGGTACAAATGGAGACAGTAAGGAACGGCCACAGGCATTCGATCTCTTCAGTCCGATACCGGTTGTGGGATCTCAAACGAAGGTAACGGAGAAGAACCAGCCAAGGATACTGAGTTTGGATTCTGGAAACTTCTCTGTGATATCGAAGCAGGAGGTGCCTGCCATGATGGTGTCCAGGGATGCTTTGAAGCCAGTTGTTGTGCATCCCAACAGCATATCGACAGTGTCAATGAATGATATAAGCAGTTGGTGTAACGGTCAGTGGATCTTTGTAACTTTAGCTCAGTGGTAAAGTGTACGGTCGCTACGTCAATGGACGTGGGTTCGAATCTCTGCTACGAGCGTGTGCGTTCGCTGAAGGAAAATAGCGTCATGAAACCATAGCACGGTGGAAGGGCTTTTCCTAATGCCCACGTGGCTAACTACTATCCTCAAGTTGAACGTTTGCCGCCAAATACCTATAGGTGTGTTCTGGTAATTGCACTTGAGAGCCAGTACCTCCACTAGTCTTAGCGTGTCCACAATATTGGGCCACATCGTCACCTAATATCAGGTGAAATCGTGGCCATAACGCTAAACCTGTAAAGTATAAAAAGGGGTTAATATATTATTTAATATAAGAATGTCAATTTTCGATGCAAACAGTGACCGAGTGTTCGACGAAGGATAAACTTGATGATCAGTCGAAATCGAACCCTGCACCGGGTGCTGACGCGACCCACGAGTTAACCGCTGAGCAGAAGTTCGCTGCGGACCTGCAGAGCGTCGAAACGAGCAATGATAAGATGAAAGAACTAAACGCGGACTTGGACACCGTGTTGGATAGATTACAGCAGATTTTAACCAACAATTTTGCCATGGACGGTACGTGTATTTCGGCAAATATATTTGTTAATTGTATATTTTGAAGCGATGATAGCTCAGTGGTAGCGTGTACGACTTCGCGTCAAGGGACGTGAGTTCGAATCGAAGCACCTACATTGAGTTTGAGCTTTCGGTGAAGGAAAACATCGTGAGGGAACCATAGCATGGTGGTAGGGATTTTTCCAATGCCCGCCTGGGTAGCTACCACCCTCAAGTTAAAAACCTGCCGCCAAACACCAATAGGTGTGTTCCGGCAGCTGCACTTGAGAGCCAGTTCCTTCACAGGTTTAGCGTGTCTACCAACTTGGGCCGTATCGTCACTTAAGATCAGGTGAGATTATGGCCATAACGCTATACCTTAACTATAAAAAAATATATATATATTTTGAAGCGACGATGGCTCAGTTGGTAGTCCGTAGGTCTACGGACGCTGCGTCTATGGACTTCGGTTACAATTTCTGCAATTTTTATATAACACCCCCTCCCTTTCCTCAAACGTTATGTAACACCCAAGTGTCGATTATTACCTTAAAGTATTAATTATGTTCTACATCTATCTAATAATAAACTCTTCACATAACATAAATAACGTAACGTTTTGCCACACATGATATTTTGAAATTTTCACAATTAATATTATTATTAACAAGTAACAATATTAAATTAATTAATATCCTCGTAAGCTCCCGCACTCACAGTACAGACATGGCGACGATTTATGACGTCATACACTTCCCTAGGTTACTGCGACAGTATAACGGAACGAATTTTTCTCCGTTTGCTCCGTAGTACTGAACGGTACTCTCAGTGTATATCAGGACACGCCCTTGACTCTTAAATACCCAAGGATTCAAATTTTTAATTCAAAATTTTTAATTCAAAAACTAATTTAGTAATAAAGAACCTGTTGGTTAGTCAGGATCATGAATCTTTTTCATTTACCGGCAGCAGCCCTAGCCGAGGTTCGGCCGTCCTGGCACCCTTGTGCCTGCTGCCTCGGGGCTGAGTGCCCTCAGCACTCGCCCCCGAAAGTCCGGTGAAGCTGTCAAAGCCCTTGGGGCTAACAGCGTAAGTCAGGTCGAAAAAAAAAAAAAAAAAAGGATTCAAATGTGATATCGGACTTTTGAATCACTTTGTTTTTAATATTTAACTGTACGTACGTCATCATTGCTTAATATTATTTTCAAGAAAAGTGTCAAAATAGATGACAGCTACGAAATTGTTATTATTTAATTAATATACAGTAGATTTTATTTTATTTAATTAATATACAGTAGATTTTATTTTATTTAATTTGGCATATCAGGTTCCTAAGCTTTATTGCATAATTTAATTTCAGATTCCTGCTTCGACAACACCCAGCTTCGGGAGACTGCAAACGAAATGGAGGGTCTCCTCGGCACACTCATCAGAGGGGTCGAGCAGAGAGCTACCTTGAACGCCAGCAAAGGCTTGGTGTGAGTTGGATTAATTAATTAATTAGAACAATAATTATTGTTCTGAGTACAAATAATTTATTAAAACAACGGACAACGGAAGATGTTCTTGAATTATTTTGCAAATACTAGATTAAATATATAAAATATTTGTGTAATTATTATCCATATTAATAATTGTCTAGAAATTTTATAGTCTCTTTTGAATGTTGAGTGAAAAATATCTTATGAATAGAGTTACAATAACTTTATG
This sequence comes from Actias luna, assembly GCA_039707435.1. NCBI lineage: Eukaryota > Metazoa > Arthropoda > Insecta > Lepidoptera > Saturniidae > Actias > Actias luna. The sequence goes on along the minus strand of JAZHAC010000006.1, from coordinate 3,760,497 downwards.
TTCATGTAACTGCATACAACATTATAAAATAATAATGTAAGTTGATATACCGTTTGTAATCAATAGAATAAACAATTAAATCAAAACATATTTCAAAGCGATGTTAACATCTTAACACCTTTGCACCGTTTTTCTTGGTAAATCAGTCAGAACTTGGTAACACCCATTTTTTTAAATCCCAACAACCTGCTTTAATGACACAACAAGTAACATTTTTGTATGTTACAACACTGGTAGTGTTCTTAGCGTTTTTGTCTGAAATGATTTTCTTTTTATGTAGTATAGTAACATAAAGAAGAAAGGATATTTATTTCTATTTACATGTATACATTTTTTAGAACTCTAAATTTATTTTTCCTAAACAGTTTTTACCTGCTTTAGTTTTATTCCTGTGTGCTACATTAGTTTTACACTTAGGTCTTTTTAGCCACAGTTATAGGTACATATATTAATTAATATTTATAGGCAAATATTTCTAGTAGCTTCGATATTATAAACATTGATAGAAGTGATAGCTAATCATCTATCTCTTTCTATCTTACGACTTGCCATATTGCCATATGTCACTAGAATTTCATGATATTAAGTTTTAGTAGTGTAAGAGTAAATGATAAGAGTATACGTTCCGTGTTCAGATTTTCTGTGTTATTTCTTTTTTACATACCCATTTACAAAGTTCACTTCTAATTATACAAAATTTAGACTAATGATGATTCTACTTATTTTCCTTGTGGTGTTTAATTTTTTTTCTACCTTATTTTATTATTCTGTAACATGTTTCTAAGAATATATGTATAAAATTTATAGTTAAAAAAATATATTTCCAGTTAGAGTCAAGGAAAAAAAAAATTGTGAAACTGTTTCTGGGTTAAATATTTATGTATAATATATATATATTTATTTTGTTATAAAAAAAAAAAACAAATCGTAATGGAGTTTTGTTTGGATATAAATATTACTAGATCTTTTCGTTGACTTGAATCTCTATATTTTTATTATTTATAAACTGCGTTTTAAATTTGTTTTGCAATATGCTTTATTTCTTCTATATTGATCTAACTTGATTATTTTTTTACGTATGTACACCACAGAAATTCCATTATTATACTCAAATCTATGATTATAAACCACCTTTTTCGACATAGGTCGCTATTTATCTCAAATGTTAATAGAAGTAACGATGTTATACTATACATGTATTTTTAAATAAAGTCTGCGATAGTGAAATATTTTTTCAAGTGATACAAATACGCGATTTGTACTTTGAATTGTGAGTTTAATGAAAATCATGAAGTATGTGCCTATTTTTCATAATTTTAGTTTCACTTAATATCGGTTTAGTACTTAATTCCTAGCCATTACATAAACAAATTATTAGATATAAATTTGACTCACATAGACAATTTATTGGAAAATTTTGTTGAAAATATTATTTGTACTTACTCGATTCCTAGTTTTTTTTTTTCGTTATTATATAAAAGTAAAAATGCCGTCCATTTTGGTGCTTAATGTTAAAGGTTAAGTATAAGTATGATATAGATATTTCAAAATAAAACAGGTTTTCTTTATTAAAGTAACATATAACACATATATTATTCTATTATATAAGATTTACATACATTGCTGTGTTTATTGCATACGATTTATGATAACATATAAATTAAATAAGCTTATGTAATTATTACTATTTTTAATATTTTTGTGTGTGTTAAATAAATAAATTGCTATATTTCACTTTTTGGTGTGTATAGAAAAAGTACAGAAATAAAATAGAGCAATTTATCGACGAATGAAATTAACAATTTTAGTAATGCAAGACAATAACGTACATTCCATAAGCATTCCTGTGCTCAGGGCCGGATTCAGGGGTGGGCAACGGGGGCTCATGCCACCCACTATTACAATTTTCGAATTTTTTCAATTATATTCTTTCTTAAAAAAAAATCACATTCTAGCAGCACCGTTTTAATTATATCTTAAAAGCATATTAATTGATATTGATATTAATCATTCACTTCTTCTTTGCCCCAACTTTAAAACCGGCTTTCTCCTTTGCCAGTTAATTAGTATTTCCATAATGAGTATGAAACAAAAATATTGTGATAAGCTAAGCTTCGATATATATACTTTTATTTACATTTTTATTGATTTAGTGTATTGTGATTTTAATTAGAGTGCTGTGGGTATGAATTTCTAAAATTATATATATTTTTTGGCGTGTCATGAGAATTGAAAATGTATTTTTGGCTAGAAACGGTAGTAGCGTACTTCGATATAACACATGATGTTAGTAGGTGAGTTACATGGTGCGCAAACTTAATTCATAATATTCGATTTCCATTGATTCTACCAGAACATTTAAAATGTAACAAAAAAAAATTTATATACACGCCAAAAGTATAATTTCCCATGTGCGTAAAATATTGTTATTATAGAATAACGAATATCCCACGTTTTTTTTTCATACATCTTATGTATAAATTACATATTACATAAAATGTTTATAATAATACAATAATATGTAATAAGTAAGTCATATAGAAGTAATATCCACATCCACATCCACTTTTACTGAAAATCGGTATCATTCACTTTTAATTCATAATATAGTTATTGCGGCATATTGCAGTACGAAATATCTTTATAATTTTAATTAATGAAAATCCATGCTAAAAAGTGTGATGTTGATACCTTTGCTCGTATATAACTCAAATAAAAAAAAACTAATGGTGGAATTATTCGCATTATTCCTCTATAATTTATATTCTAGAGTTTATACAAAATAACAAATATAAATTTGTATAAAAAAGCAATTAGATTGCTTACACACACAACCTCATGTACTTAGCGGACGTTTAAAATATATATTTTTCATTATAAATTGATATAAAAGATGTTACAAGAAAATGACGTTTCTTATAAAACATATTTGTATAAGTTACAATGACAATAATAAATGGTTTCTATAAAAGAAAGGAATTTTATTTAATAGTCTTAATAATTGTATATATAGGTTTACGTATCTACACATTTGGGTAAACAGTTCTAAAAATATATTTTATATTAATGCAATTGGGTAATATACGCTACAGACCATTGGTTCCCAAAGTTTTTTAGTTCGTTCAAAGGTATAGCCTAAAAGATTGATATTGTCAATAAGGTCTATAATGAAATGTCAATTCAGGCATTTACACTCTTTTTGATCGATGCAATTTTTAGGAGGTTACAATAAAAATCATTTTTTTAGGTTTTGGCGTTTACAATCTTTTCCACGAAAAGGCTCGATATATCAAAACTGTGTTTGTAGAAGAAAGATTATTAAGTATTATATGTATTATATACATAAATACCATTATTTTATATTTTGTTCTAGTGGCGTTTCTAACTGCATAAAGGATTATCATGAAGTTTATATTGTTTCTTTTTTATTCTTGGCAACTTAGCCACTTAGCCCATTAATGCCATTTTCAAGTGATAAGATTTGGGCATTTTGGACACATGACACTATCTTCAACAAGATGATGACTCTTGTTGAAGCTCTCTTGGGAGTTTTTGTGGTAACTAATATATCATGTTCCGAATGATTTTTCATAATTCACTTCACCTATGCTTCTCAGCTATACTACATCACGCAATATGTCACCTATATTACACAATTCGGGGCTAAATAACTAAGTATACGAATCGAAATAGAAATCGCAACATGACAGATCAAAATACCGCCAAAAACTCCCGAAGTGTATGTTGGATTTTCTTACGAATTTAAACAGGATTTTAAATTAAATGTTTAGATCACTTTTAAGCGCAACGCACCTTTTAAGCACAACTGTGTATTATTATTATAATCTTCAACGATTTTAATTGTAGTATTTTGTGAATTAAAAAAAATAATACATTGACAACCGATTAAAAATTGTAATTAGAAAAATAGTCCACAGTATAATTGATAATGGTAATAACGTTTTGTTTTATTTAAATAAAAATCCCAAAAATATTTTCCGTTTTGCTTTTTCATTAAAAAATGTACGAAGTCATAAAATATATTACCTATTTTACCAAATAGTTATATGTAATAAAACGAATTTATCCAGTACTACCTTCAATGTACGGAGTAATCAATGGGTTTAAAGCTGGTATTAATATTGAGTCATTAGCACTTTATCGATAAACCAGTGGTATTTATTCCACTGGTTCAGTTTCTCTTACTGCTGTTGATGAGGTACTTGCAACAGTGTGTGAGGAGGTGCTTCTCTTTCTCCGTTGATCCGTTTTGGTGGATAGCTGTGGGACCGCCGCGTTCTCTTGTGTATATGTCAAGACCGTATTGACCTGGTAACATTAATCAAAATATATTATTATAATAATTATTAAAGGGGAAATTCTTGTATATGTGTATATTTTGGGGTTAATTGGAAACGGCTTTAACGATTTCCATGAAATTTTGTATTTAAAAAGATTTTTGCTTTATAAATACATCTACGTAGTTGAATTTTTATTAAAAACACTGTTTTTTTAATATTTCCAAAATTATTAATTACTTTGTGTTTTTTAATGTAAATATTCATTTCGTACGTATGTAACATCATAAAATATGGATGTGTATGTGTAATCAATATGTGATGCGCATTTATTTAAAAAACCGAGCTAAGCTCGGTCACCCAGGTGCTTGTATTTATCTCCGTGGTTGCGTGCTATACTATGTAAATCAAACATTTAATATATAAAAAAGAAGTAAATATAACTGTTAAAACTATTCATCCAGTCATTCCAACTTTTCACAAAAAATATTGACTATTGTACATAATTTATTCCACTCATCAGCAAACAGTTCGAGTAAGGGGTCATTCGAGTATTACGTACTTAAAGAAAAATCAATATTATTTGACCCTCCCCTCCCCCATGTCAGTGAAAGTAAACAAGGCTTTTAACCTCTTCCTATGTAAACATGGCTATATGGGTGTGGGTATATTTTTATAATTTATCATAGCGTGAGAACAAGTAAGCAAAAATATTTATATTAGGTATTCCTGAATTCCTGAACATTCGCTTTAGGGTTGCCACAAAAATCATAACTATCTTTAAAATCTATATACTATTTGTTAGAACGCACTAATCTCAGAAACTACCAGTCGGATATCAAAAATTGTTTTTGTAGTTAGTTGATAGAAATATCACTGAAGAAGGCTTTAAGCTATTTAAGATCACGCTATCACACATAGGTGCAAAGCTGTATAGAAAAAAATCGGTAATTATTAAACAATTTTTAGTTCCAAGATACAGTTAGTAGGTGTATATAATAAACAATAACAATGGTTACCTTCTTCGGGAAACGTGATGTAGAATGAAACGATGTCATCGACGACGTTCTGGTGCACGTACTTCGAGAGTCGCTTCTCTTCGACTCCATTTTTATGTAATGTCGCCATGAAGTCGGCGAGTGGCCGGGACATACGGAACTGTATTTCTAACTCGCGTCCGGCGAACACTAACGCTTCCTGTAAAATTTGTTATTATTTAAATTTATTTGCAAGTGTAATTAGAAACTCAAAGATATTTGCTATGAACCTACAAATAATATTTATTTTAGGTTGTTTTAAATGTAGAATTTTCTCAAAAATTTTTAATTTATCCATATAAATTCATTGTAAATTAGATTGTATTATGCTGATATTAAATATATTATTTTTTATTTTCTTTTATTCTTAAGGTTTAGCGTTATGGCCATAATCTAACCTGATCTTAAGTGACGATACGGCCCAAGTTGTTGGACAGGCTAAAACCTGTGGAGGAACTGACTCTCAAGTGCAGCTGCCGGAACACACCTGTTGGTAAATGGCGGCAGTTTTTCAACTTGAGGATGGTAGCTACCCAGGCGGGCATTTGAAAAAGCCCTACCACCATGCTATGGTTTCCTCACGAAGTTTTCCTTCACCGAAAGCTCATGCTCATTGTAGGTGCTTGGATTCGAACTCACGTCCCTTGACGCGAAGTCGTACACATTACCACTGAGCTATCATCGCATCAAATACGATAATAATAATATAAGTCTGTCACAAGCCTGAACAGAATTAGAGAGTATAAATAGCACACTAACCATAAAGACAGTTAACTAAACATAAATTACCTAACGAATTTAATTGACGTCTCCCTGAGGAGTAAAAGTCAGAACTAGTTAGCGCGAGTAGGCATAACTCTAAGCTATTTCCCCTTTAATTAACATAAGTAAAACCTATTTAAGGATTAGCCTTCTGCATTTGCCTGGGGAGGCACGAGGGTGCATGAGGATGTCATCAATTTTGAACCAGAAATACCCAGTGATAAGCGTTGACTCTACTTTCCCCCTTACTTGTCAGAACACTGTTTTTTTTGTATGCTCCCATGTTTCCAGTGAAGCTATTTGCCCTATAAAACCTAAAATATTGATTGTCTAAACAGTGATTTTGTAACAGTTCAATATGAAATATTTTGTTAAATGTTACCTGATGTGTGATCGGTACAAGACCGAAGAGTCTGGTGGCTTTAGTGGGTCCCCACTCTCCGCTCGCGCAGTCCGGTAAAGGGACCATTACGGTCTGAAGTTCCGCGCAACATATCTATAATAATAAAAAAGTTTTTATTAGATAAGATTGTTATAGTTTAAGCTAATTATCCTTAACAACTTTGATTATTTTACCAATATTTTTTTGTTTTTATAGGTAGTAAGTACACCTTAAGTATTTTTTTTCTATGAAATTTATTAATAAATACATTTCAAAGTAAAGCACATACTGTATGTACATATATGCTAATTTTATACCATTTCGTATAATTATACAGAAGATCAGCGACAAATAGGAAAGTCCTATTCAAAACTGAATGCACGGTCAAACTACAACATTTTAAACAATGTAGAAATAATAAATGTTTTTATTTTTAACAATAATATAATATACATTGTTTGATCAAATTACACACCAAAATAAAAGAGAATCACTACGATAGGTTTACCGACCGTATATATTGTTATAATTGTAAGTTATACATAAAGTGACCTTCCTAAGCTGCAAATCCCTTCGCTACTGTTGATTCTAGAACATGACCCGAATTTCTTTTTGTGTGGTAAAAATACAGTTGCATATTTACTCTTTCAATGCGCTAGGAGGCGACGAAAGAGTCTTGTGGGGACTCATCAGGTTACCTCGTCAAACTTCCATTAAAAATACAACTAAGTAACTCTTAATTCTTTTAGTTTTAATACTTCTTCAAGTTGACACCATGGCGAGAGTTATGTCTGTCGTTAACCCCGGATCTATGATTTGTTTGAACAGGGGCAAAAACTTGATAAAGTCGCTTCCTCTACAATGTGTGAGGTCAATTATAAAAAAAACTAAGAATATATAAAGGGTGGCATTTTTGTGATCGGAACAATAAGAACCCTGTAATAAATTTGCAAACTTTATTACCTATTAGCTTTTTGAAGTTAAGTCTTTTTTAAGTAAGATGAGTACGCTTATTTTCTGTGTATTGAATGAGTTTGACTCATCACGCTGGGTTATGTAACACTAGTTCGAGTAAAGTTGGTTCGAGTCCACTAAGGAAGCGGGAGACATAGTCGAACCACTGTTCGGTGAACGCTACTTCCAAAGCTTTGATAACTTCAGGTAAATTATTTAATTGAGCAGTAACAGCTTCGTGTTTAGCCGACCATCTAGTTTGACTACTTCCTTTTAAGCTTGGTTTTGTACATTATGACTCCTAAAATTGCTGCCAAGGGCAGGTACCCTGGTTGAGACTCCGCCCCTAGGTAAGCCATTCCATATCTAATACTAGACAATATGTTTTATTATAGAGCATATACATAACTTTTTTTACCATAGACTAAAGTTAGTAATCTCTGACACCTAGATCCAGGGTTGCATGTCATATCGTGGTCTCGATTCAGTTCTATCACTTAGTAAATGTTAAGGGAACGTACCTTGAATTTGCAAACGCTCTTGAACTTCATCGGTTCCCCGGTGAGGTACTCGCGCGGCGTCACGGCGTTCGCGAAGATGTCCAACAGGAAGGCGCCGCTGCACGGAGCGTGCACTCTGAATGACACCACGTTGCCGACCACCGACTGGAATATTTACACAATACCAGAGTATATATATATATATATATATATATATATATATATATATATATATATATTATATATATATATATATATATATATATATATATATATGGACCGTTTATTTTGAAAGTGGTGTAAGAAAATTAAAGGTTACTATATTTTTTTGATAATGCAATCCCATTTACCAACCGATTTTAAGTTGTACAAAACATGGGATTTTTTTTTTGAGAAATTAAACACGGACTAGTTATATATAAAAAAATTACATTAAATTAAGCATATATCACGTGGTAGCTCATTTTTCTTAAAAATGGACTTACACCACTTTCAAAATAAACGGTCCATATATAACATAATAATACAACAAAAGTATTCACTAGACATAATTTATGTTTGTCGGCATATACTAGCTGACCCGATAATATGTTGTCAGAAAAGTGTTTTTTTTTTTTTTGCGTTGTACCATCCTTATCACTTATGGGTATAATATAGATTACGACCGATTCTCAGAACTACCGAATAAAGATATAAAATTTAATAAAAATCGGTTAAGCCATTTCAGAGGAGTATGGCAACTAAGAATGTGACACGAGAAATTTATATCTATATTGATATTATAAAGATTTGTATTTTTGTTTGTAACGAATAAACTCAAAAACCACTTAAAATTAAAACACTCAAAATTATTTTATTAGAATTTTATATTATTCCAGAGTAACAAAAAATTAATTAACTAATTTTCAGTTCTATGCGAACAAAGTCGTACGCACAGCTAGTATATGTTATATTTACAAGAATTGCTCTTTTAATAGTATTAGATTAGATCAGAGGTGGCCAACCACACGCCCGCGGGCGCAAGTACGCATACGGTTGATTGGTGATGAGCCCAATGTAAGATTTCCAAAATAATTCTTAATAATATGAAAATAATTTTAAAGTAAGCAATAATAAGTTTATTTTCATCTTTTTTGTAGTTTGAGTATTATATGGCAAATCTAAAAATCAAATGTTTCTATCCGCCGAACGAAAATTGCAATTTTCAAAATAATAACCATGTGATTGATCGATTGCCGATATGGTGTGATATGTACAAAGGAACTGTTATTATTGTTATGCTAATATATATATAATATAATTTTATTCTTTTTCTTTTTCTACAAGAGCAGATTGGTAACTTTAAATGAACCTTTTAGGTATGATCCGCCTTATAATTTATATATTCGCCCTTTTAAATAATAGTAAAAAAAAAAAACAGTTTTTGTATTTTTGTGTTGCATAATTATAGCACTATCTCCATGCGTCACAAATGCTGGTACGTACTATATGCTGTGCCTATTATATATATTTTTAAGAATGTCTACTGATGTCGGTGACGTCGCCTTCAGAGGGTCCAGTCAGAATACCAGCGCTGCACTATATCAGTGTAACTTATATGCTGAGACTGGTACCAACTTATCCACACATTACGTTCTTTTTTGTTTATTTTTTTGTGATCTTGCTGTACTGTTCTGTATAATTTTTTATTTTTAGTTTATTTTCTTTTATGTATTTTAATATCATTTGCTGTGTGTTGGATAAATAAAACTTTCTTTTTTTCTTTCTTTCTTTTTCCTATCCATCCAAAAAATATGCGCCCACCGTAATGCATACTAGGTTTGAATAGGCTTGATCACTGCTGGATTAGACTAAGGAAATACTTTCCGATGCGCGCTATGGACGGGATAAACCAAATGAAAATATTCAAAACTAATTGATCCGGTGTACTTCGTATCACCTATAATCGTCCTTTTTTAGCCCTGCTAAAACTCAATAATGGTTTGACCGATTCGTATTTCTTTATATATATATCTATATATATATATATATATATATATATATATATATATATATATAAGATAATAAAAGAAGCGAACGGCTACCTGCATAACGAATCTCTTGAGGCTGACACCGTCGAAGCCGTCGCCCTCGGTGTCGTAGAACTTGAGGTTGTAGTGGAAGATAAGCGAGCTCTGCATGTGTGCTGGCATGGCTATGCGCATAGTCGCCGCACCTTCAGTTACATTATGTAATTATCAATAATAAATACTTTATAGCGAGTCTACTGTCCGTTATAACAGGATAGTAGGCTTGGTCGTCTAAACGCTCCCTCGCCAGATTAAATAAGAATGCACGTAATTAAGTAACAATAGGTTAAGTCACACCTATTTCATTATACGCGCTCGAGCAGCCAATGGGTAAATATTGTAATTAGACGGACTGTAAAGGTTCGGGCGCTATGTTTTTTGCATAATTTGTTCACGAACATATCGTATTTTATTCCATACCTTCCGAAATAAAATTAGTAAATTCACTTATAGTTAATAGATCGTGTATTATCACATCACACCGTTTACACATCTATATCTCATAACCTTAAATACAATCCACAGTATCACGTCTTATGTGAAACTTATAACGAGAGTCATAACACCGGGTAAAATTATTTATTTAAATTCAAATGACTACTGTCAACCGGAGACAAAACAACGTTAATAGTTTTAACAGTAACTATTTTCATCTCATTATATAAATTTTACTGATAATATTGAAATTAGTTATAACCTTATAACCAATATTTAATTAAATAGTCGCTTATAATTGAAATATATTATCGAAAGTTCTTACTGCGTAGGAAATACGGAAAATCATAAGGTTTCTCTGTCGAAAATTTCTTAAAAATCGGCTACGTATTTATGAGTTATATTCTTTGGTGGAAATAGATAAATAAAACATTTATTGATATTGCCAGTATCATTTTTTATAAGAGAGAATGGTTCTCGAGTGCAACTGCCGGAACACACCTATAGGTATTTGCTAGCAGATTTTGAAGTTAAGGGCGGTTGGTAGCCAGGCTGTCATTAGAAAAAGCCCTAGCACCATGCTATGGTTTCATCACGATGTTTTCCTTCACCAGAAGCTCATGCTCATTGTAGGTGGATTCGAACTCAAGTGTCTCAATAAAGCATCGGTACACATTACCAGCTAAGCTATCATTGTTTCAAAATAATGTTGTGAGTTTTTTTACCAGTTGAGTCAGTAAACATGACCGCTTTAGTGTTAGGGTCACTGAAGTAGAGTCCGTATCTGAAGAATAGAGAGCGAACGAAGGGCAGTTCCTCGAAGTCGTGCAGCGTGATGGGCGTCTTCAAGAGCTGCCAGTCCGGCTGCAGCGGGAAGAATTCGTAGATGAACTCACGCGGGTCCGTCAGGAAGTAATGATCATCGTATTCGTATCTAGAAAGACATTCAATTTTATATTAGCTGCTAATTTTGTTAAATATTTTTAGTATGATTACAAAAAACAAAACTTCTAAAACTTTGCACAAAGTCCATCTAAATAATTGTTAAATTAATGTAAGTTTTTTTTTTATCGTTTTCAATTATTTGTTCTAGATTACATTAAAGCTTGTCTATAGCTACTAAAAAAAGATGTGCCTATTTTTTACAGATACATTTATAACCAGGTTAAGCAGATATTTAAACATGGGGTTTTTAACAAATGTTTTAGTTTTCGCTAGAAATATTTGAAAACTATATTATACTGAATAGTAAACTAAACGTACTAATTGTATATTTACATAAATAACATATATAACGTGACGCAATAAAATTTCCCATTCGTTTTTCGAGCTAATAATGATCTAATTCTAACACTAACCAATTAAGATTATGGACACGACTGCCTATTTAGATTGTATTCAATCGGTAAAACTGATATAAATAAAAAAAATGTTTTACATTGACATGTTTATTCATTTATTTATCATAAAGAAATGTAATCAGTGTTGCAATTTATATCATTAATGAGCTGAAGTTGTAGATCCTAGTTGCTGGAAACGAGTTCTGTATTTCAGACAAATTTTTGACAAACTTATGGCGGTGATTAATGTGAAATATTTACATTGGAAGTCGCAATTGGATAGTTACAGGTAAGTACTATATAATAGATCATTCTGGGAAATATTTGCACTTGAGCATCGTTTAAACTGATTGACGCTAGCTATTGAAGATATAGAAGATTTTAGGTACACTTTTTATAATAATATGTTAATGTTTATTATTGAAGGCACAGAGAGGGGTGTTAATTTCAGATAGCACCATCGCTCTCATATTGATCCACACTATAATAGCCTTTTGACATTTAAATCCGTTTTACATAGTGCTTTAACTTTGACCACAATTTAGGGACACATCAGTCCAATCGCACCCTGTCTTTACAACATTTACAAACTTATTTAGAACAAGATTCCATAAAATCTTAGCTTCGTCACTAACAGGTGCAGCCAAGATGTTATGGAACATGCTGTAATCGCAACTGCTTACCTAAGACTGTCACTTTTTCCTCTATTGCCAGGCTTCGGCGCGTCCTTTGCGTTGACGAGATGCCGCGCTCCCCAGTTGCACTGCACGAACCGCCACGCCCCGGCCACGTACACCGCGTTCCACGAGTTGCGGAATCTGTTATCCTCAAAGCGCACTCCCGGCTGATAGCCGGCGGATTTACTGTATCCTTTGATAACCACGCAATGAAGACCTGCGTAGCTGTAAACGTAATGTGCACCGAATAAGATCTCCAATCCTAAGACAACAACGACACATTGACATATCTTTACTAATATTACAAATGCGAAATTTTGAAGCGATGGTAGCTCAGTGGGAGTGTATTACTTCGCGTCAAGGGATGTGGATTCCAATCCACCTACACCAAGGAAAACATCGCAAGGAAACCATAGCATGGTGGTAGGGCCTTTGTGACGCCCGTCTGGCTAGCTACCACCCTCAAGTTGAAAACCTGCCGCCAAATACTAATAGGTGTGTTCCGGCTGTTGCACTTAGGAGTCAGTCCCTCCACATGTTAAGCTTGTCTACCAACTTGGGCCGTATCGTCACTTAAGATCAGGTGAGGTTATGGGCATAAAGCTAAGCCTTAACTATATAAAATAAAACCCCTAATCATTGCGGGCGAGGAATTTTTGTACAATTACGTTGAATTAATTATTTAAGGACACCAGTTTTAATTAAATGGTGTTTGGATTTATTTAAGTTTTAGTTAAAACGACTAGAATTGTACTAGATTAGGCTGGTTCGAGTCTCTCGTGGGAGTCTTGTAAACACTTCATCGATTTGCTAAGGAACGCAATATAAAGCGATGATGTCTCAGTTGGTAGTATCTATGGTCGCCGCGTCAAGGGACTTGGGCTCGAATACTTGCAATAAAACTGAGTATGCGTTACAGGAACAGGAACCATAGCATGGCGGTATGGCTTTTTCTAATGCCCATCTGACTAGCTACCACCTTCAAGTTGAAAATCTGCCGCCACGTATAGGTGTGCTTCGGCAGTTGCACTTTAGAAGCACTCTCTCTAATCGAATTGCCGTGTCCATCAACTTGGGCCACATCGATATTAACATCAGATGAGATTGTGCCCATGACGCTAAGCCTATAAAGTAAATATATATTCACCTGCATAGTCGTTTAAACAATACGTGGTAACTCTCAGTTCCGTGCTTGATGCCTCTGAGCAGGCCCAGCGGGGAGTCACCTCTTAAGTTATCATCGAACTGTATGTTGTTTAGATTCTTCACAGTGATCCAGCGGAATATAGTACGCGCCTTTTCGACGTCACTCGCGCATCTACCGACGAGCTGCCGGACCAGGTCCGTGAAGGTTTTCTGGTCTTCTTGTGCCACCTAGTGTGTTGTTAACACATGTTTAAAAAAAAAAATCACATAATATTTACTGACCTTTTGTGGTAGCGGTGGTGTGTAGTTTTCTCTTTATGTTTTAACATAAATAGCAATAGGGTTTTTTTTTATTTCATAGGTTAAATGTAAGGCAGTATTTATAATCATACGATTTTTAAATCCTACATATTTGATAAGTTCAAGTCTGTGTAAGAAACATTATTTAGTACGCAGAGAAAGTATCCACAAAATAATCTAATTTATATAATTCATTATACGTATAATTTTCTAAATATGAAAGTCACAATACGTCTTAATTTTAAATTTGTTTTCTATAATGATTCTTTATAATTCAAAGATGGCAAAAATGAGTACGACCCGCCTGATGGGAAGCGGTTACCGTAAGCTATGGGCTCTCCTAATAGCAAAATCGAAATCTCTTATGTCCACGTAATCAATAGAATACGTAAACAATTGCCAATTGGCAACTGTAGCTGGATTATAACTGTACCTTTTTTGTTTTAGCTATAACCTGTACCAAATTTAGTAGATACGATTATGTACTAGAGGCGCCGTTAGAAGAAGCACTTGTAATTTTATTTCAACGAATGATAATAATAATTGGTAAAAACAGTCTAGGTTAAAAGAAAGTCTTACAGAAATAGCAATCTTGTCCACATCAGTGAACTCGACCGGGTCCGTGTAGATATGGAACTTGGAGACCAGAGGAGGCAGGGGCGGTGGCGCTCGCGCTGGGTACGGAGGTGCTTCCTCGCCGTCGAGATAAAGTGACGAAGCCGCCATGTACTCCGAGCGACGCTCTTGTATCAGCTCCATCATCTCGTGACTCTGTTTCTCGACTAACGCTGCTGTCGCTGCCCTGTTAGGAATAATTTTGCCTTGTAAAAATATTCTGGCTTTAGGTAATTTATTTTCAGGAGAGAAAGACATTTTTACACAAAGTATAATTTTAAAGCCATGATACCTTAATTGGTAGTTGGACGACGCGTCAATAGACGTGAATTCAAATCCACATGCAATGAGCTTGAGCTTTCCGTGAAGGAAAACATTGTGAGAAAACTATAACATGTGGTAGGGCTTTTTCTAATGCCCGTCTAGCTAGCTACCACTCTGAACTTGAAAATCTGAAACTAAATACCTATATGTGTGTTCTGCTTTTCGCACTTGAGAGCCAGTACCTTCACTAGGCTTAGCGAGTCTACCAATCGGACCACATCGTAACTTAACATCAGTTGAGATTGTGGCCATATCGTTAAGCTTATAAACGATTAAAAATGTGAATGTTTTCTTCAAATTAATGTTGTTAATGGTAAGCAACATTGACCACCAAACTCGGTGATGCATCGCAGATCGGCGACATCCATCAGCTGCTGGGTATACACTAGCTGATCTAGGAAAATGTATGTCTAAGTGTAACTGACTAACTTACCGCGTGTTAAAACTCGGTGAATTTCGATCGTAGTCCATTTGAACACAGTTGTCGTCTTACCATCCAAGATTCAAAATAAATGTATTTTAATTATCACTAGCTATGTCTGCGACTTCGTTCGCTTGGGATTAAAAATTTTTTAATATTTTTCATCCGTTTTATCTTTTAAAATATAGCTATTGGGGGTAGTATTCTGTTAAATAGTTTAAAACCTTACTTGCTGTATAAATACAAAACATTTTTTAGAATCTGGTTAGTAATTCGAACTAAGAAACTTGGTTTACAACATAAATTTAAATTAAAATATTGCTCATAAATGGTATCCTACAATGTCGTACTTTTTTTTACTTACCGTTCATGTTCCAACATTTTCCTAGTTAAGCTCTCCTTCTTCTTATCTCTCCGCAGCGTCATATTCTTCTCCAAGTCGGCTCTCTCTTGCTGATGACGTAACGTCAAAGCGCCTATCTCCGCATCCGGTCTTCTTTTCTTCACCTGCATCTCTTGCTGGAATCGGCTCGTTAGCCTTTCCAATTCGCGTTCCCACTCATCCTGTAATTCAATAATATAAAGAATATATATGATATTTATAATGTGTATAATATGATGATTTTTAATGCAAAGCCATGTATCTCCTAATTCAATAAATTATTTAAACCTTATATTTTTTGCTGTTGTCGAAAAGTTGGTAAATAGTTCAAAATTCAAGTTTTTTTTTTATAACAAAGGTGCCTACCTATAATACAAATCTCATTGAAATGTAAGAGTCGACATCTATTAGTAATATATTTAACTAACATGATGGCTGTGAGATTAATCGGATTTTTTAATGTAATTCAATATGAAAATCAATCAATTAGGTACTATTTGTGTTTGATTATGATAATATATGGCATATTCGAAGGGGCTGTCTAAATAAATAAATATGTGAACAGAAAAATTAGGTGTTGTAGATAATATGTTCTTAATAATATTTACTAACGTATGAATGAGTTTCGAGCGAAGAATACAAGCTGCCAATAGCTATTAATTCGTTATTAACTGATCTTCTGTAAAATACTTTAAAAGGAAATAGACTATTGAATGTTTAAAGGAACGTGTTCCGCAATGAAAATGTGTCCATTATAACGTATGACTAAATCAACATATTGTAGTAATATGGCCATGAAATAAATTTTATTTACTTTGAAATAACATTTTTTTAATAATACCTTCTTTATCTAGTGAATGTACCATATAAATTGTTATTTCAACGCACTTTGATGTATCAATCTGGAGCACGAAAGTGAATTTATATCAAAATATAAAATTTTGTTTAATGACCTGTATTTCTTCTCGTATTCTCCTATTCTCTTCTTCTCTGTGTTTCGAGAATTTTCTGTACAAGTCATCCTCTTCTTGCCGATGTTTCATTTCCAGTTTCGTCTGTTCATCTCGATCCTGAGAAATTAATACATAACATTAACCGTAAAGGCAGTATCAAATTATTTTTACAAGTTGGTAATTAATAATTTTTGAAATTAGAATTTTTCAAGTCAGAGTTAATGGTTGCAATATAGATAAGGTAATTGTCTATACTAATACCAGCTGACCCGGCAGACCTCGTTCTGCCGTTTCGAGTAGACAATCACATCGACTACAGCGACGTCTATCGCGTTATGATCACTTATTGAGATAAAAAGTATCCTATTTCTCAAGTTGGATCAAACTGCACACAGTGTGCAAAATTAGATTAAAATTGGTTCAGTAGTGTATATAAAGATTATAAAGAGGAAAGATTTGTATTTTTGTTTGTAACGAAAAAACTCAAAAACTACTGGACCGATTTCTAAAATTCTTTCACTATTAGATCGATACATTAGCCCTGAGTAATATAGGCTCTATAATATTTTTTTATAATTAGTTTCACATAAACGGAATCGCCGTCATAGCTAGTCAGTATATTTAAACCGTATTTAAGACCCATATACAAAAAGTCAACAACTAATCACGGGAAGTTCTAAATAAATAGGAGGTAGTACTTCAATAAACCACAAAAATAAAAAAATAATAATATACGTCTTTATTAAAAAAAATGGAACGCAATGTATGAGTCATACATTATTTGTAAGATGACCAATCAATCGTCGAAGAAAGTGTCGCCACCTGGCAGGCAATCGGTCGATCGTATAAGAAAGTGAAACGATTGTGTCGTTCACCTGAACTGATCGGGTCACCGCCCGCCGGATTATGATTGGTCACTAACTCACATAAGGAGCGACTTTTTCGCTGCGGCAACGATCGCTCATTATAATGGATATAAAGATCTATTGTTGCTTTTAATAAGTCGTTCTAGTAATATTTTTAATTGCACGCAACCAGTAAACCGAGTCTGAATATGATCTGATATTATCTCGTGAATTTTGTTTAGGAATCAACCTTAAAGAATGCGTGTGGTGTATATTCATGAGTGGAGGTGAATTGGAAAATTTTATATTCCGAACATACACCAAACAAGACATTTCGAAGCGATGATGGTATATACGGAAGTCGCGTTTAGAGACGCGAGTTTGAATTCATCTACAATGAGATTGAGCTTTCGGTGAAAGAAAACATTGTGATGAAACCATAACATAGTAGTAGGGCTTTTTCTAATGCCCGCCTGGCAAGCCAGATATCGAATTGAAAATCTGTCGCCAAATACCTATTGGTGTGATCCGACAGTTGCACTTGAGAGGCAGTCTCTCCACTAGGCTTTATGTGTCCACCATCTTGGGCCACTTAACATCAGGTGAGATTGTGGCCACAACGTTAAACCTTAACTATAAAAAACATATGATATTGAAAAACCCTACATAATAAAAATGTCCTTTATGTTAATAATTAAATTTTAGTAAGTTAATGTTGCATAAAAAATAATTGATGATAATTGACGTGACATTCAATCAATGCCGGATAAATATTGATCACCGCTCATCACACATAACTATTTTCCTCTTGCGTGATTATATTGTTAAATACTTACAGAAGAAAACTGGTGATTTCTCTATAGAGCATAAGTATGTAACATAAAATCTGTGGGCTAAGTTAATCTTGATCATACAATCTTATCATAAAGTTCATAAAATCAGAATAGTTGAAGGGAGTAAATAAAGTATATCAAACATAGGGTGTGCTTACTTTACGTCATATTATTATCAAATGTTTTCTTACATTCAGACATATACAGGTGATAAGACATGACAAGTGTAGCTGACTGGTTTGCAGTAACCTATACCTAGTGTAACTAACCGCTATAGCGAGACACTTAGACTTGTAGGCATCCGGGATCAATTGATATATATATATATATATATATATATTCTTTTATAGTTATGGTTTAGCGTTATGACCATAATGTCACCTGATCTTAAGTGACGATAGATAGACGAGTTGGTAGACACGCTAAACCTGTGGAGAAACTGGCTCTCAAGTGCAACTACCGGAATACACCTTTTATTATTTGACTACAGATTTTTAATTTGAGGGTGGTTGTTAGCCAGACGGGCATTAGATAAAGCGCTACCGCCATAAATTCTCTATCTCGGGTAGTCATGTAGGGTAGTAGGTATATGCGCCCAATTAGGTTACGGCTATGATGTACCATTTCAACAAACTTCAACATTTCAAACACACGTCAAACGACACTTCAAACTCCCGTATTGCCAGAGACGAGGGACAGCTCACACACTTCATCTCTAGTCTAAGGTTATAATGCATCACAAACCATGCACCTATATCGGCATTAGATAGTATAGTCTTTCTCATTCACTCTTAGCTATCGAGACGCATCGTCAACTGGCATGGTACTGACTATTAATTGCTGATATCTCGAAGGTTTCCATGGTCTGTCTATCGCAGGGGTTCCCAATGTGTGCTCAGCCGCGCCCTGGTGCGGCTTAGAGAGTGAGGAAGGGAACCGTGCAGTGATTCTCTTTACTATTCTCGTACTATTTTACCTACTTATTTCGACCAGCTACATAGGACAGAGCGCCGCGCCATAATAATAAATATGTATGTGCGTCGGGAACTGAAAAAGATTGGGAACCCGTGGTCTATCGTATTGTGCTTACTACTAAGTCACTTATCGTGGTACGGTAAAATAATCATAGCTTCGAAACGGATGATGTCTATCTCTTTTGAATCTATAAAAAACCTTTATTGCTATATTTTTCAATTTATTGTTAATGAGAATTGAGGAGAGTGTGGTAAAGGATAAATTTGTTGGGAACATGTTAGAAGAAAAAAAAATTAAGACCTTTAGTTTATTATTATTATTTTAATTAATGTAAAGATCCAATTTTACCTGCAACTTCGTTCTCGAATGTAATTTTCTTATAACGGTTTTATATAAAACGATATTTTTATAGATGAAAATATTATTTTATTATATGTACGTTTATACATACAACGTGTATAAAAATGTCATAATTTGAGTGGTTCTCATCAAATCAAAAATATTATTCAATTTAGGCCCTAAGAAGGTGTTTGTGAACGTCATAACTACCATAATAAGAATACGCGCTTAAATTGATGAGACATAACTTATGGACTTCTATAAAATATCGGGGTTAAGTTTAAGGAGTCGAACACTTAAAATACTATGCGTAGATTTTTTTTTAAAAATCTTATAAATAGTAATAACTATATCACACAGAGGCCATGTTAAAACATTATTACAAATTTCTTGGTATGTACATTTTAAAAGAACATGTTTAACACTATATATTGACTCGCTTGTTTCAAATATATGTACCATTCATTCGGTGTTTTTTTTCTTTGTAAGTTTATAACAAATGTCCGTAGCAAACTATACAAGGTCTGACCGACTATAAAACGCCGTTCAATCGTAAATGGACCTCGTCAGATGTAGGTCAAAACACGTCATTTTGATTACATATCTGTTCACGGTGAACGTTAGTCTTCTATTTAAATATAATCGTATAAAATTAATTTAGATCAACATAAATGGTTTAGAAATTAATGACTAAACAAACAAAAAACAGCGTGTGCTTAAGAGTTTATAAAAAAAGAGAAAACTACATTAAAAGGACGCTAATAATAACTAATTACAACTATAACGTGTTTATGTCAATATTAGAGAGGGTGGTAGTTAGCCAGACGGATATTAGAAAAAGCCATACTACTATCCTCTGATTTCATCATGACTTTTTCTTCACCGAAAGTTCAGGCACAATGCAGGGATTCGAACTCACGTCCATTGACAGGTTGTCCGTACACACTACCGACTGAACGATCATCGCTTCAACCACGACGAATGAAAATACAAATCAAACGTATGAATGTAAATAAATAAAGAAAATGAAAAATATTCGTAATTTATAAAATCGGTTCCATCGTTCACAAGATAAAAAGGCATGATAAAGAAATAAATAATAGATAGAAGGCTGACAAGGCTAATTTAGTTTGGCTAAAATAATAAACACTTCAATTTTCGGTCTCAAAAACCGCGAGAATGAATGAAAGGATTGATCATTTAGCAAGTGAACGATACGTATGAAAATGATGAAATAATATAGAAATATCGGTAATATTGACTCAGCTGTATTATTTGTTATCCATAAAGATTGAATGGATACCTAACTACGTAGTTAAATATTACGTGACGAACATCGCCACAATAGCATCAATTATATTAATAGGGCTATTGTGTCTCATTATCGTTCAAACATCATATATATTTACTGTTTAAGAATATTACTTAAAAATTATACGTTTATATAAATTTTAACAAAAACACGGTCAATATATTTTCATTCAATGAAATAAGTGAATGTGAGTTCTTTCAATTAAATATTACACATTTACTTTTATTTTAAACGAGTTATTTTAAAGTAATTGTAATCGTTTTTTAGCATCTTAAATATAGCAACCCAGCATGTGGCTTGCATACATACATAACGCGAGTTTATTATCAGTTCGCTGGTCGGTCGCGGTGGAATTTGTTGTTGTACGACTTAATCGTATAGATAACGGTAGAACATTACAGGCAGTGCCGCGACACCGACTCGCCGACCGGTCGTGTTTCATTCCGCTTCTAATTAAATATTTAAAATGCACAAATTAGTACGGGGAATACAGCGGGTTAGCGTCCAATGCCGGCGCAACAGTCACGCGACAGTTATCGGTTCGGAACAGAGCAAAAGTGATCCTTATTTCCAAGAAAATAAGGTGAAAATGGACGAACTAGTCGACGAGCTTCGTCAGAAAACTGCCGATGCTATCAAAGGAGGTCCGGACGAGGCGGTCAAAAGACACGTTACTAGAGGAAAACTGCTTGTCAGAGAACGAGTTAACCGGTTAGTCGACGAAGGATCGGACGTTTTGGAATTGAGCACGCTTGCCGCGAGCGAAATGTACAAAGGGCAGGTCCCGAGCGCGGGTATTGTAACAGCTATCGGTAAAGTTCACGGCCGTGATTGCATGATCGTCGCTAACGATGCGACCGTCAAGGGTGGAACTTACTTTCCTATTACTGTGAAGAAGCATTTGCGAGCGCAGGCGATCGCACAGGAGTGCCGGCTTCCGTGCATCTATCTAGTTGACTCCGGTGGAGCGCATTTACCGGATCAAGCGGATGTGTTTCCTGACAGGGAACACTTTGGCAGGATATTTTACAATCAAGCCAATTTATCAGCGGAGGGTATACCGCAAATATCTGTCGTAATGGGATCATGCACTGCCGGTGGTGCTTATATTCCCAGCATGTGTGACGAGAGTATTATTATTAAAAATCAAGGAACAATATTCTTGGCCGGTCCACCTTTAGTGAAAGCGGCTACCGGGGAATCAGTAACAGCGGAAGATTTAGGAGGGGCCGATTTACATTGTCGTCAGTCAGGCGTGACAGACCACTATGCTCAGGACGACGAGCACTCATTACACTTGGCCAGAAATGTTGTCGCTAATTTAAATTGGAACAACGACCAGCGAAACAGATTTTATGTACCAAAAGTTGATGAACCGGTGCACGATGTCGAGGAACTTCACGGTATCGTTGGGGCTAATATCCAAAGACCTTTTGACATTAGAGAGGTAATCGCCAGAGTTGTTGATGGAAGTAGATTTCATGAATTTAAACAATTGTATGGGGAAACTTTAGTCTGTGGATTCGCTACCCTTTATGGGCATGCCGTTGGTGTGATCGGTAATAATGGAGTATTGCAGTCAGAGGCGGCTCTGAAAGGATCTCATTTTATCCAGCTTTGTGCTGCTAGAAAGATTCCATTAATTTTCCTTCAAAACATTACTGGCTTTATGGTTGGTAGGGAGGCCGAAGCTGGCGGCATCGCTAAGAATGGTGCTAAAATGGTTACTGCGGTTAGCTGTTTCAAAGGACCGAAGATCACAGTCATCGTTGGAGGTAGCTTCGGTGCTGGAAATTACGGAATGTGTGGACGAGCGTACTCGCCTAGCTTTCTCTACATGTGGCCAAATGCGAGGATATCGGTAATGGGTGGCCCGCAGGCTGCTACCGTGCTATCTTTAGTAGCTAAGGAGAAGGCACAGAGAGAAGGAAAGCCATGGACAAATGAAGATGAGAGGAAAGTGCGTGCTCCCCTGGAGGCGCAGTTTGAAAAGGAAGGTACACCATATTTCAGTACGGCGAGGTTGTGGGACGATGGTATAGTAGCCCCTAAGGATACAAGAAAAGTGTTAGGACTTAGTTTATCAGCGGCATTGAATGCTCCATTCAGAGAGAGTAAGTTTGGTGTTTTTAGAATGTGAATATGTCGTTGATTAGAACAACAATTGGAAAGTTAATAGAGATTTTAGTGGCAGCTATAGTAATAATATTTAATTGTATTTTACGTTTAAGACGATATGAAAGGAGTGTGATTGGTAGTGGTAATGTTTTATATCTTTTAATTAGAATAATTGTAACACTGAAATACCTATTTTACAGTGATTTTTGTGTAATATCTTATCTGAGACACGGTAACTTGCTGGCAAGTTCGTCGTCAAGCCGTTCGGATTATCTTATGTCCATTATAAATTACAAATGCTGTGATTACGAACTATTTGTTAATGATAACACTTATACACGCCCCTAAGATAACACTTCGTCCTTGGGCGAGATAAATTTGTAATTATTAGCCAATTACCTCTGCCTTAATTTAGTTTGCTAGTAACATTCATGAATCGTTGTTTGTCGATATGTTTGAAGATGTATTGTTTTTTTTTAAGAAATATGATTCTTAAAAGTGTGAATAATTTTATAAGTAATGAGCCTTTTTTATTTTGTACTTATTGCTTTGTGTTATTTTGTTTGTGAATGATCCGTATAAGTAAATCCTTACATTGTTATTGATTTGTTTTTATTGTTATATTCTAATGGTTCAACCTGTTAATTCATAATTTCTTTATTTTTATTAAACATATTGAAACGGATAGGACAAACTATGAAGGTTATAATCAATGTGCCTACATCTAGAAAAAAAAATCTTAATGATGGTAATTAATATACATGACAGTTTTTTAAGAGTTTAAGAGTCCTTGTCGCTGCACCTGCTCTGGAGTTGTAGGTTCGATTTCCATATAAAAAAGAAATTATCCTATTAATTAAACATATTTTATTTTATTTGTTTAGCAGGGATTATTGCTAAAGAATTACGTTTTATTATGAACTAGCTCTGTACGCGACTTCGTTCGCATAGAGCTTAAAATTATGTAATACCCGTTTATGTAACTTTTTAAATACCACTTTGCTCCTATTGGTGATAGCGTGATGTTAAACAACCTAAAACCTTCCTCAATCATTCCTCTAATATAAACAAAAAGAATTTTTGAAATCCCACTGGTGGTTTCTAAGATAAGCGCGTTTAAACAAAGTTCTTCGCTTTATAATATTAATATACATATAGATGTATTACGCAACGGTAAACGTAATTGTACGGAACAGGGTACGATACGATATGTTTTAGATATACCTCACGTAAATGTTAAACTGTTGGACTGTTTTTTAAATAGTAGCGAAACAAATTCGCGTTACGTCGGCCTGCAATCCATTCGACAGTTGGTTATACGCTGGAGAGTGCTAAAACACTGCAAATCAACATAGACTTTGATTGGGCAATGATATGAATCTAGTTTACTACAATGTCTCTAGCTAGTCTTTCAAAAATTGCTAAGGTAAACAAAACAATGTAAAAAAATGTATGGGATTACATTCGATATTGAATGTCCATTGCATTTTGATATGTGATAGATTTCTAGCTTTAGAGCGGTAGGCAGCAAGGCGAGCATTAGAAAAAGACCCACTATACTATGGCTTCATCACAATATTTTCCTTCACCGAAAGCTCAAGCTCATTGCAGCGTTTCGAAATCACATCCTTTCACGCGTCCTCCTTACACGCTACCACTGAGCTATCATTGATTCAATTGTAACATAGAAGCCAGTACCTTTTAGACATATTTGTAAATTAACAAATTAGTACGAAGTTAGACCTAAATGACATGTATTCAGTAGTTTTAATAATAAGAAAATAAAGTTTTTTTGTTTATGATCTAGGGGCAAACGAGCAATCGTGTCGTCTAATGGAAATCGTCGACCATGGACACTTACAATATCTGGGGAGTCGTAGATGCGTTGCCGACCTTTATTGGAGGTACTGGCTCTCAAATGCAACTGCCGGAACACACCGTTGGTATCTGGCGGCAGATTTTGAACTTGTGGTTGCTAGCTAGCCAGGCGGGCATTAGAAAAAGCGCTGCCACCATGCTGTGGTTTCCTCACGATGTTTTCCTTCACCGAAACCTCAAGCTCATTATAAATGGTTAAATTTTAACTCACGTCCTATTACGCGGCGTTCCTGCACACTACCACTGAGCTATCATCGCTTCAAAAATATTTCATCATTCTCATTTACGTCAACGAAATTGGCCTGTCGGTTTGTTGATTCAAAACCGAACAATGGCTATTCAGTAACCTCCACAGAATCATGACGCTATTTGATTATTATGCAAATTGATATAGTTGACCCGCGTCGAAGCGATATACGGTTCAAGTTTAACAAAAGGATTTCTATCCACCGCTCACTTTAGCGTATAATTAATTTAAGATATTCAAGGTCAAACTACTTTTATGACGATGTACATGCGAAAATATTTTCAACCATCACATTTTTTCCAGAACTAAATAACTGTATTTATATAACATGATGCATTGGAAACGAAATGGTTTTTTTTTATTCAAGCTAAATATGCCAAAGTAATATAGTGCCTGTTAATTAAAATTAAATTATCTAAGAATCCGCATCACTGTCATTTCGGCTGGTCCTAATTCCTTATTTAAATGTTTTAGTTTTTTTTAATGCACAGCAATATATCTACAATTTTGAATGTGAATATAGATTTGTTGTTGCTAATTTCGTAATACCTATAAACGAAATAAATGTAATCCCATGAACTTTAGAGGTTTTATTTCTGTAGTTTGTATAACATCGTATTACGCTTTTGTTCGTACATATATGTTATTCCTAATTTCATATATATACCTTCTAACATATACTCGTGGCTTCGCTCACGTTAATATTGATATTCTTAAATTTGATGACGCAATAAAAAGTTTCATACAAAGTTCATACAAATCTCTTTACGCCATTTTCTTTTTAGCGAAAAATAGTACCCCATCACTGTCTCCAAGGTCCCATCTATCTTTATATCAAAATTCATCATAATCGATTAAACGGCTTAGGAGTAAAAGCGTAACAAATAAACAAAGTCACTTTCGAATTTATAATATTAGTAAGAATATACGTGAGCATTTTTTGTTGCATTAGGGCACTTGATATATTAATCAGTACACGACTTACTTCCTTGAGCGCCGACGCGATACTGAAGCTTGAGTGTGCCAACTAACACAAAATCAGCGTTCCACTTTCGGAGCGCATATCCACACATTTTTCCTTATAATAGCTGTGGCTCCGATTTTGTTCGCGGGAAACTAAAATTATTTAATCTCGCGCCGTCATTCAAATTACAATAACTTTTGATAGAGTGAACCGATTTTAATAAAACAGAGGCTACATGTTACTGGAAGATACGCTTTAAGATTTCCTCGGTAATGTTTTATCATAAACGGTGTACTTTAGCAGTGGTGCGTGCACAAACAAACAGACATTTCTAAAAAAGGATATAAGTGTATTTTATTTCTTACTAGATTTTACCTGCGGCTTCGCTCGCGTTAATATTGATTTTGTCAAATAAATCGGATGACGCAATAAAAAGTATCATAAAAAGTTTATCCCTCTCTTTACCCCACTTCAAATGAGTTTTTAACAAAAAAGGAGCCTATCACCGTCTCTAGATTCTCATCTATCTTTATACCAAAATTTATCATAATCGATTCAGCGGTTTAAGTGTGAAAGCGTAACAAACAAACAAACGATTTAACTTTCGCATTTATAATGTTCTTATATAAGTAAGTATTCTTAGTCACCAGCAATAATGTTTATCACATAAATTTAAAAAGTAAAAAGTACAGACATGTTAAATTTACATTCTTATTATATGTATAGATATCACTGATGCTAGTAAACAAAACGTGATCAACGTGTTCGCTCATTGTCTCGTGAAGTCTGAACAGCACGAGCGGGTAACGTTATATTTTACGCTTTCCAGTCGCAACGGTCGTATGCGTAGAGTTTTTTCCGTACTAAAATTCTTTACAAGAAAATGTGCACGTTGGTTAGTCGACGAGTTGGTACGATGGGCCTATTAAAAGAGTTAATTGCCGATATATATGGCGAGAGTACGCTACGCCGGTGGCCTGCTTTTCATAACACAGAATCCAAAACGAACGATATGTGTCACCAAAACTGACTGTATAATTTGAAACAGAACGAGTTTTATTAATATGGGAGGCGATTTATGTGAATATTTCGCACGTTATCATTAACCTACTTGATTGATTTCGTAACAGATTATTTACAATCAAACAACTGCCATGTGTTGTGAAATGTGTATGTGTGGAACGATGATAGATTAGCGGTGGTGTGTAGAAACGCCGCGTCATGGGACGTGAGTTCGAATATAAACACCTACAATGAGTTTGAGCTTGCAGTGAAGGAAACCATTGCATGGTAGTAGAGCTTTTTGTTATGCCCGCCACCACTGGCTAGCTACCACTCTCAAGTTGAAATTTGACGTCAATTATCAAGAGTTGGGTTCCGGCTGTTGCACTTGGGAGCCAGTTCCTCCAATAAAGGCCGGCAAAGCATCTGCGATTCCCATGGTGTTGTGGGTGTCTATGGGCGGCGTTGATCACTTATCATCAGGTGACACACTAGCTCGTTTGACCCCTATTCTATAAAAGGTTATATATATTTCCGGGAATAGTGGAAATCATAAGTTTAGCAATAAAATATTTACTTGTCGGTTTTTAATGCAATTTTCTTCGTTATAATTCGTAATAGCCAACAAAAACTATTGAAAAAGGAACGACAATGTATTTTTTACATGGTTTTTAGGTTTTAACGATATGACCACAATCTCACCGGATGTTAAGTGACGATGTTACCCAAGATGATGAACACGCTAAACCTAGTAGAGGTATTAGCTAGTGCAACGGCCGGAACACACCTACAGGTATTTGGCGGCAGATTTTCAACTTAAGGGTGGTAGGTAGCCAGGCGGGCATTAGAAAAACTTTCTTTTTGTATCAAGATGTTTTCTTTCATCGAAAGCTCAAGCTTATTGTAGGTGAATTCGAACTCATGTCTATTCACGCGGCATTCGTATACACTACCTCCTAAGCTATCATTGCTTCAGAAAGTCTGTCTGCCGAAATAGCTAGTACAAAATACAAAGGAGTTTGGATTCCTTTGAAACACTTGTAAACGATTAATCAGATGTAATTTAAAGGTGCATTCTTAAACTAGTATGACATGAAGATAATCCGAATGCAATAAAAACTGATTCACTATAAAATCGATATAACAATCAAATCGATTTTATTTCGCATGAATACTATATACCTACGATATTAGTTTTTATCCATTTGTTGCAACAGTGTGCACTAATCAGAAGGTCATGTGAATTGTGAATGTGAAGTGTTGTATAAAATTTTAAATCACTCAATATAACCAGTTTATACGATTGTTTACCTATTCATATATAGCTAATGCTCAGTCGAATATCGAGATTTTCCAGCAAAAATAAAGCCAAAATTCTTAAAAATATATTTTTATTGTAAACTCCTAAAAATATCTTACCAAATTACAAATAGAATGTTAATAGTCACTGTTTTAATAGATCAGTGGTTAATTATGAAGAGTAACTCATATTTTTTATAAACAAATCATAAATACATTTTAATTAGAAATAAAGAAAATCTATTTTCTGTAAAAAGTGCAATTGTCGCTTGTGATGTTTGTCAAGAAGAGGCTCGATATTTAGAATCCTATCGACGTGACGTTAGCAGAATAGCGTAATGATACATGTTTTCATAAAAAAAAAAAAAACGAGAACACAATCGCATGAGAGAGCATCCGATTTAGTAGAATGATTTTTTAAATTTGAAGCTGTCATTAGTGTCATTCTCATTACTAACATTTTTACCAGCGGAAAAGTTTGTTTGTTTAAACGGGCTTATCTCAGAAAATGACAGTCGGATTTCAAAAGTATATATTTTATAGAGCAATAATTAAAAGAGGCTTTAAGTTGTCTCAAAATCAATCTACCATAAATAGGAGCAAAGTGGTATTGAAAAAACTAAAAAAAACGGGTAATAATTTTTAAAATAATTTTTAGTTCTACGCGAAAGAAATCGCGGGCACAGCTAGATTGTGTGTTAGTCTAGAAATCATTTAAAAACTAACTGTATAAATGTGTAACACACCGCCCACGATGTCTTAATGCATGTGAATATCAAATTGCAATAAATTACTGCATCAGTCGGCGGATTGCGCTGCGGAATGCAGTAAAGCGAAGCATGATTTTTAAATTGGTTATTTACTTGATATTTCAATTGTACAATTGAGACTAATTTAGCACGTCAGTGACAAGGATATTATTCAAGTTTCTTATAATAGCTTTTGCAACATTCATTTGTTATATGTGCAGTTGTATTATTGGAATTCCTATATTTAAATTCCTTTACATGATATGCCATGTCTAATAGAGTGAAAGCACAAACATTATTTTTTATTGGTGCCTTATACTTTTACAGTAAATTTTGCCAATGTCAAATATGAACATTATGTGTTTAAGAATATAATCGCCACATATTAAAAAAAAAACATTATTATTGTTTCAAATAATGAACGGGTAGAAAATTATACAATAACTACAATATAGCATAGTACCCTGACTAAAAATTGGCAGTGTTGCATGACTGGAGTTAGTTAACGTATATTTGTATAAAACTTAGAATCTGATTCAATATTATAATTATTATAAAACAATAGCAATAAAATATTTTTAATATAAATAATTATAGACAATATGGCTATGTAATAGATGTCGAAAACAATATTATAGATAGACTGGAGTATTATTAAATTATATTTATCATGATTTAATAGATGTAACATGATCTATGGATAATGATGCACTTGGCATGTGCTGTCTCGTGATCACCCAACTTGTTTTTTTTATGTAATAGGAGGCAAACGAGCAAACGTGTCACCTGATGGTATGTGATCACCGTCACCTATGGATACTCACAACACCAGGGGAATTGCAGGTGCGTTGCCAGCCTTCATAGAAGGACTGGCTCTCAAGTGCAACTGCTGGAACACACCTATTAGTATTTGGCGGCAGATTTTCAACTTGAGGGTGGTAATTAGACAGGCGGGCATTAGAAATTGTGTGCAAATGTTTTATTAATTATTTGAATTAGCAATATCTTTGAGTGTTCCATATACTGGACTTTAGAATGTTAAATAATGTTAATTCTCATTGTTTAAAAAAATCCCTGTAAAGCTGCATGACCGATCCATTCAGTTGCGTTCGATTACACAATCGCAAGCCAATCACCCGCGTTCTTAATTAACAACTTTCTATCTTCGAGTCAATGTACGAGATGGCCGTATGATTGAGGTGCCATAGCTTTTGGCAATTTTTTTTCTAAGAATAGGTACCGAAGAGTTTATATGAGAGAGTTTTTAACAGGATCCTAATCTTAAATGTAGGGAGTTTTACTTATAAACTTATATTACCTTATAATATATGCTTTAAGTGATAATGCGTTGTGCATTTTTATTTTTCTGTAAGACTCTATATACAGTTATAGGAAAACAGCCGCCATTTTGCTTATTTTTAAAATTAGAATATTGGCTTAAAATATCATATATAATTGTATTATTGTATACACACAAAACACAAAGCAGGAAGTTCACACGAGCCTTCGTATATATTATTTTTGCTTCAAAATCCTAATCATTAAAATATATTACAAAGAAAACAAACTTTGTTATAGCTTAAAAGTTAAGAAAATCATCAATGATTTTACCAGTCTTTCCCGATTTTTTATGCTGACCGTGAATCATGCAAACTTTGTTTTAAACTATTTTTTTATTGTATAGATTTTTGTTATGTTAGGAACCGTTAAAATTGTATGTTCAATTTTTAAATAGAATATTGCAATATATTACAAAAAAAAGTACTGTGATTTTGAGATTACTCTAAAGATACCGTGCACAATACAATTGATTTTCTATGAATCGGTCTCCTAATTATGTATTTTAACAAGCAAAAGAAATAGTAAATTCGGAATATTTGCCAAACATGATGAGGCAGTGGTAGCGTGATGACCTTTCAATAAAAGGAACAACCTAATAAAACTAAAACAATAGAAGGAACAGTAAAAACCACATTATGGTGGTAGGGCATTTTCTAATACCCACCTAGATAGCTTCCACCCTTAAATTACGATTAAAATATGTCTTTAAAAACCTACTTGTGTGTAGGTACTGCCACTTAAAAGCCACTTCGCCGAAGCGTATTTGCGATCTTGAATTACATTGGCGAAATTGCTAGACCTATTAAATAAAAAGTACTAGCGTTTTTCAGCCGATATATTTTTTTATATTGTGCAGTAAAGTAACTACACTATACCTGATGTTGAGTACAGTGTGATCCAAATCAACGGTGACTGACAATGAACAGAATTCACTGCCAACCGCCGCTGTTATGCTGACCTGCTTAGGTACGTCTTCACACCTCTTTTGAAAGACGCAACGTCATAGGAAGGAAACGCTGACAGGAAGTCGGTTCCACAACTCCACGGTGCGACAAAGGTAAGAGTCAGCAAATGTTTTAGTTCTCGATGTTATAGGTGTCGCTATAAAGATGTTACATCGACTCCCTATATGTGCTTTACTATAGGTTTGCTCTTGTGAAATAGGTGGTTAGGGAACCAGTGTCATAATTGAGGCAATTTTGAAAAATATCATGTCTACCATCCTCATGTCGGCAATTTTATCGCTTCTGAGAATGTATATGTTTACAGGAAATAAAACTTACGCCATCAGATAAACTTAGTGAGTAAACCTCGTTCAAATTTCCTTCGAAAATGTACATTTATGGAGATTCACGGCGATTGTGTTGACCGAGAGCCGAAATTCCCTAAACGGGCGACGTGACGTCATCGCCCACCTCTTCATTCATCTGTTTGAAATTCTGAATTCAAGCTCACTCAAATGTTAGTTTGTAATTTTAGGTGATGTATAATAATAGCCCAGGTAGTTTAGGTAGTCCACCAGATCTTGGTTTGCCCTTTTATTTAGTTAATAACTAGACCACAGCGCTACCTATCGCGGTAGAGTTAGATATTGATATAAAAGTACTTTTTTTAAGTTGGACCAAAATTACACATATCGTGAACAAATTTTGACTATGATCATAGTCGTTTCGGAGTTTATCATGAGCGAACATTGAGAAACGGAATTGCTACATATTTAAAACTAGCTGTCGCTGCGGCTTCGTTCGAATGGAACTGAAAATTATTTAACTAACTTAAAGCCTATGTTGCTCAGGTCAATACAGCATTATTTTGAGGCGATGATAGCTCAGTGGTAGTATGTACGACTTCGCGTCAAGGGACGTGGGTTCGAACCCAAGCACCTACAATGAGCTTGAGCTTTCGGTGAAGGAAAACATCGTGAGGAAACCATAGCATGGTGGTAGGGCTTTTTCTAATGCCCGCCTGGGTAGCTACCACCCTCTAGTTGTGAACCTGCCGCCAAATACCAATAGGTGTGTTCCGGCGGCAGCACTTGAGAGCCAGTTCCTTCACAGGTTTAGCGTATCTGCCAACTTGGGCCGTATCGTCACTTAAGAACAGGTGAGATTATGGCCATAAAGCTAAACCTTAAGTAAAAAAAGAAAAAAAAATATTATTATTATGTACAGCAGCATAATGTTGAAAGAATTATTGACATTGGTCCAGTAGTTTACAAGCAAAAACACAAATCTTTCCGCTTTATAATATGATTATAGATTTATGGTTCTTATTTCTGACTAAATTTAGATAAGAAAAAAAATCAGATATATTCGCGAAACTACAGTTTTAGCATGTTTAGATATGAATAGGTAAAGAAATGTTAATTATACTTTACGAAAGGAAAATAGAGCAAGAAGTACGATAAACAGTTACTTATAATGATGGAGGGATAGCATTCAACGTAGCCAGCGGTACGGATGCGGTTGGTTGGTTGGCTTTACCTATAATATTACCATATGACCTAACACTTAGCGCTACACGACGCACATTATTAAACCAGTGACAATGGTAACAGTGCTTTTCATTAAACCCAGTTAATTTCAGTAATAACATGATAATTATGAATGGAAATGATAAAACATGAAAGTGGATAGATATTGTTTTTTTTTTTTTTATATTTATGGTTTAGGATTATTGTCATTATCTCACCTGATCTTAAGTGACAATACGTCCCAAGTTGGTAGACACGCTAAACCTGTGGAGGGACTGGCTCTTAAGTGCCGGAACACACCTATTGGTACTTGGCGGCAGATTTTCAAATTGAGACTGGTATCTAGCCAGGCGGGCATTAAGCCCTACCATATGTTATGGTTTCCTCACAATATTTCCTTCAACGAAAGCTCAAGCTCCTTGTAGGTGGTTGGATTCGAATTCATGTCCCTTGATGCGAAGTTGTACACATTACTACTGAGCTATCATCGCTTCAAAACCACAATCTTACCTGATGTTAAGTGACGGTGTGGCCCAAGATGATGGACACACTAAGCCTAGTAAAGGGAGTTGCTGTGACCAACTTAAGTATGGTAGTTAGCCACCCGGGCATTAGAAAAAGCCCTTCCACCAAGATATAAGAGTCGAAGAAGGCTGGATGGACTGCGTGGGGTTTGATATGTGAATAATGATATGATAGCGAAGAGTGGAAGAAGAGACATTTAGAAAAGAGGACTTTGAGGTGTTTTTTTTTTGTTGATAAAAATGGGATAAACGGGATTTAAGCAAAATGTTTTTTTTTTCATTTCAAATACAACCTAATAATGCTTTAGGAATTAGTATGTGGCGGTTAACTTTATGGTAGCAACATTTTTTTATTATAAATAGTGGAGTTAGCCCAAGAAATAGAATGAAGGTTTACTTTATACAATGACTAAATTGGTGAGCCCGAATACTAAAAACCCCTCAAGTATAATTGTCATATAACATATATGCACTCATTAATAAACATCTGTGGCTGTGACAATAGAACGTGACTGGTATATCTGATTAGTGCGTGTGATGTGTATTTTTATTATAAAATATTTATTCCTCAACGTGTCTTCAGTAGTTTCATTTGGAAATTACGTGTAAGGTTTAACACTGAGTAATTCAGTTTAACATTAATTTATGTAAATAGAATTCGGTTGTAGAATATTCTAGAATGAGTCATTCCGTGAGAATGAGTCACTAATTATAACTACTGTTCTTGTTTAATGAAAACGAAAATAGACGTTTTTAACTGTTAAATATCTACAAACATACGAAAAATCTACCTCCAGTACCTTTATTCTATATATCTATATATTTATAATTGCTTTTTTTTTGTTGAATACGGGGAAATCGAGCAAGCGTGTCACCTGATGGTACGTGATCACCGCTCAAAGACTCGTATTAATATATAGGATTATGTTTGACATTCAGTAAAAATAAACAATATCAATCTATAATCTATTCTCAATTTGACTACAGACTTCAATAAACAAATGAGTATATATGCATATGTGTGTCAAATACATGGTAGTGTGTGTAATGTCTTTTTTGTCGATTTAATGTATTTTTTATACATACTTAAAAAATATATTAGCATTCTGCATTCCTTCTCTATAAAAACTATGTGTGCGAAATTTCATATTCTTCCGTCCACGTAATTTTCGTAAAAAGG
This sequence comes from Actias luna, assembly GCA_039707435.1. NCBI lineage: Eukaryota > Metazoa > Arthropoda > Insecta > Lepidoptera > Saturniidae > Actias > Actias luna. Next base: position 3,725,823 of record JAZHAC010000006.1, on the reverse strand, counting down.
CGAACAAAGTTTTAGTTTCAAGTATATTAATACTTAAAGATTAAAGCGGAAAAGTTTCTTTGAACGCGCTAATCTTAGGAATTACAAGTCGGATTACAAAATTTCTTCTTGTATTTGTTAGAGCAATCATTGATGAAGGCTTAACGCTAAATAACATCACGCTACGACTAATAGGAACAAAGCTGTATTGGAAAAAGTTACACACACGGGTAAAATATGTTAAAAAATTTTTGGTTCCATGCGAACGAAATCGCAGGCATAGCTAGTATATAGATTAGTAAAAACAACACAGTACCTTTTCTCTTTTACTAATCAACTGTGTTATTTCTTGAGCTGGTTACTTGAAACTTTATGTTATCAAAAAACGAAAATTATAAACAGTATGTTTTTTTTATTCCCTTTTACATAATTGTATCAAATTTATTGCGATCGAATGTAAACATTGTGAAATAAGATACAAATAAAAAAAAACATTATTGAAATAGCAAAGTTATTTTACGATGTAACAAAAAGACATTAGAATGAAATTAAATATATAATGAAATTTAAATTAAATAGTTGAGAATTTATGAATAGGTAATTTTATTTCGGCTTAATGTACTGTAATTTTTTTTTACTTTAGCGGTGGTCATAAAATTTCAAATTGTAATTCAATGACAGCCTACATTTTATTAAAAAAATGAATTTACATATTAATAACGATCATTTATTTCACATAGAATATAAAAAAAATATTTTAATATGTAATACCTACATTTTTAAAAGTTTTTAGAGATGGTAATTTGAGATGAATTCAATGCCTATACTTGTGATGATATCATGCTACGTTTGTAAATAGATGAAGTATATTTGATACAAGTCTAGATAATTGAAAAAAAAATACAAATGTCTACCCTCGCCCCTAGCCAAGATGTCTTTTTTCTACAATCGTCATCATAGAGATAACTGAAATCAGCTGTGAAATAAACATCTGTGTCGGTTTTCAAATATATGTCTATTTCAAATGTATTTCAATTTACTTTTGACATACATATGTGGTCGATTCAGTGCTTAAAATGGCATTACATAATTTTATAATAGTGTTATAGCCTTTGCGTTATGGCCACAATCTAACCTGATATTAAGTGACGATGTAACCCAAGATGGTGGACTCGTTGACCATAGTGAAGGGACTAGCTCTCACGAGCAACTACCGAAACACATCTGTAGGTGTTTGGCGGCAGATTTTCAACTTGAGGGTGGTAGCCAGCTAGGCGGGTATTAGAAAAAGCCCTACCACCATGCATATTTGTTTTCCCTTTACGCGAACGTTTACAATGAAAAACAACTTGGCTAGGGGTTTTATACGTTAATGAGACATCAAAAAGGACGACAGGTTCGGCCATTCTGGCACCCTTGAGCTCGCTGCCTCGGAGCTGAGTGCACTCAGCACTCGCTCCAGAAAGTTCGGTGAAGCTGTCAAAGCCCTTAGGGCTAACAGAGTATGTCAGTTCGAAAAAAAAAAAGATATATTTTGATGTGTTCGTTCCGTAATCAATGGGGCATTAGCAAGCAGTCAAATTTAGTAGTAATCAGTATCTGATAGTTACCACAATTATAAACATGCCGGTAAACACATCACAATAAGTCTCTTCTGTTTTAGCATATCTCGGGGTAAGTAAGACAGTTTATTTCTAGTTGCTGTGAGGTTTGAACGATCTTATAAGAACGAAAATCTTAATATCAGCGTTTTTTAAGATTTTTCTATACTTACCATTAGGCATAATAAATATAATAATCAGTATGCATGTTTTATAACACGTAAAACAAACCACAAAGATTATATTTGGAATTCTAGTCTGACTGAATGTTCGTCTTCATATAAGTGCCTTATCAGAACCTACCGGCCTGATTACAATTAAACTTGACCCAATAATAACGAATACTGTAATATAAAGGATATTGTTTCCCTATAAAACGAAAGGCTTTGTTCGGAATAGAGCATAAAATCCAATACCGTTTGATCGAGCAACATAAAAATTGGCACGTATAATATTTTTTGTCATGGACAAGTCTTCGACATTAAGCCAAAACGGGATAGGTGGTACTAGGACTTAGGGCTTAGATTTTTTTTAAATTAAAACACATTTTTTTCGTTTTGGGCATCTAGAAATAAAGCCCAATGAACAATACTTCTTCAAATCATGAATTCTTGTACTTGGATTTATGTCATTTTTTTTTGTAATGAATAATTATTCCTCACAATGCTCATTGTTAGTTTCTTGTTTTTTGTAATGTTGTTTTTATTTGGTTTTTGTTTTTTGTTTTTTAACATTGTGACCTATTTATTGTACATGCTGTGGCAGAAAAAAAAAACTTGATGTATCGGTGTATTTGCCACTATCTGTCTCTTATATAAAAATAAATAAATCATATTGGAAATTGAAGTTTATTACTGCATCGTTCAAAAGGTTATGTCGCCATATTATAAGAGTTTATTATGCTAATATGTCGAGTCCTTATTACAGATATAATGTTATGCAAATCGATTGGTGTTCGGCGCCGTTTACTATTTTAAGTTAAATGTGAAGCGACGCGACGTGTGGGAACAGTGTGGGATGGATGAATTAAGTAATTTACGATCGTGATATTCTGAATTTGATGAGATAAATATACTGATAAACCGGTATATTAATGTGTAAAATGATGAAATATGGCCAAATCTTGTCACGACTTAAGTAATCTCTTAAGCTCATTGAATTTAGATCGTCGAGGTTTTTAAAGTGACAATTCGATAGTTCATTTTCTTTGTACACCGTCACTGTGTCATGGAACTCATGGATAACAAACAGTATTTTTTATACTTTATAAGTTTAGCATTATAGCTACAATATCGCCTGATGTTAAGTGATAATGTGGTACAAGGTGGTGGATATGCTAAGCCTAGTGCAGGAGCTGACTCTCAAGTGCAACTGCCGGACACAGCTGTAGGTATTTGGCGGCAGATTTTCGACTTGAGAGTGGTAGCTAGCCAGGCGGGTATTAGAAAAAGCCCTACCAACATGCTATGTTTTCATCACGATGTTTTCCTTCACCGAAAGTTCAGGCTCATTGCAGGTGGATTTGAACACACGTCCCTTGACGCGACATCCGTACACACAACCAACTGAGGTATCATTGCTTTGATTCTTTTATATATTTATAGCTCGGTTTTATATAACAATTGGATAGCTTAAGGTGATTATATTTAGTAAATGTATACTTTTTAGACAATGTTACTAAAGTAAATTGATCACTTAGAATATTCTATATTATAAATAGTTTAATTTTTTTTTAGCGAATGATATTTAAAAATATTGTGTACGTTAGTACTATTTCGGATTTTAAAGCTGCTTGCAAGATTGTGTTTGATGGTAGTAATTAAAAGACAATCTCACTGGCAATAGTAGTAAATAAAACATATATTAATAACTTTCTCTAACATCTGAAAGTCGGACTTTATATTAGATCTACGTTTGTAGATTTTTGGACAATGGAGGTTGCGGTTTTGGGTCCCGCTATTACTAACAAAGTTATCTGTGGTTGGTTTATATTACATATACTGTTTCTTTTCTCATTTTGCTGTGTGAAATATATGCTATTTTATACTAATAGTATCCTAAAAGTATGGAAGGTAGAGATAAGAAGCACCATCTCTGTGTAAGAAAAAGTGTTCGTAAAACGCGTCCAATTAGGCTGGCGCTGCGATAGCCTAGGATAAATTGTAAAGAAAGCGTCAGTAGTAATTAGTATAAGATAGAGAAATAAACAAGGGCCGACCAATTTTCACTTGATAAAGTATGTATTTATTTGAACTAGTTACAATTGAAGGAAAAATACCAAGTTTTATGGGTGTAAATGTAAAATTAATTAACAAGCGGGTTAAATATATATTCAAGGAATATATATTATCAGATTCAGCAAACTTCACTCCGTCTACAACAACTATGTTCAAATTGTAGCTTTTGGGATGATAGAGCTATTCTGGTAAGTAATGGAATGTCTATTATTAGTATACAGCTCGACACTTTTTCAACTTTCTCTCCATATGAGATGGTTCTCCTTATCTCTACCCTCGATATCTAAAAGTGCTTGGTTTATTATTTATTAACCTGTCGTGTGTTGGGTGTCATATTTCTCTGGCTTTTTATGTGACAACCATTTTATTTGACAATAATTAATTAGATGAACAACTTTAAGTTCCAGTTTACCAATTTGTTTCGTCGTAATGATAGCTTAGCGTACGAATGCCTTGTCAGCTATAAGCCCACAACAGAGGCAGCTATAATATATATTAATATAAATCATAGCAAGGTCTATTATGGTATATCCTCTATAGTAATCGGGGAGCGACCACAGACGCAACTTTAACGTATGTTTTTATTATGTCCCCAAAATATGTCGACAAACATAGTACGATACATTTTGCAACAACGGCCGTAGAGCTAATCAGTGTAAAAATATATATTATAGCATAGACACCGTCTATGGCAGCTTGTTATACCGTAATATATACCTTACTATATTAATATATATTATAGTTCCGTGTGTTGTGGGCTTCAAGTTTACGCCGACTAATCTCGGAACGCGACACAACTCATAGCGGTCGTGTCGTAACCACCCCCCGTTCAATTAATCAATCATCAGTATTATTTCAGCTATTACCGATATATTGTATTATTATATTTACAGTATCTCTAGGCGAAACCTGAGATAGCCATAAATCATTTCCCGTACGCCATCGACAATGGATTCCGCTCATAAATATAAATCGTGCATTCTGTGTGAATGCACTTGTCGGCTGGAACCCGTGGGAATAACTGTTTAGATAACCGTTCGCACTACTTCACCATACATTATAACCGCTCTCAAATACCATGTAATCAAGTCAATTAATAAGATTTGGTCACATTTATAACCATATTAATTTTGTCAAAGAAATCTGATGACGTAATAAAAAATTTCGTACAAAGTTTAGCCTTCTCTTTTAAGTTTTTTGTGAAAACGAGTAGCCTATTACCGTTTAAAAGTTTCCATCTTTCTCTATACTAAAATTCATTTTAGTCGATCCAGCGGTTTAGGCATGAAAGCGTAAGAAACTAACAAACTTACTTTCGCATTAATACCCCTTTAGTTTATAATTGAAAGATTTGTTTAATACTTTGTAGGAATAGTGTTATGGCTATAATCACAGCTCGTGTTAAGTGACGATATGGCCCAAGATGGTGGACATATTAAGCTTAGTGGAAAGACTGACTTTCAAGTCCAGCCTTCGGAACACACCTATGTATCTGGCGGCGGAATTATCACATCGCATCAATTTTTTAGGCGTCTGTACGTCAGGAAACGCTTATACCTCGTCTAATACATTTCTCATTAGACACAAAATATGTAGGAGGAATCTAAATCAATATCGTAATAGACTGACTAATGGTTGGCCCAGTGGTGGATTTACTAGTAGGCTGAGTAGCCTGGAGCCTAGGGCGGCAGATTTTAGAGGCGGCAAATTTGGGGCAATTTTTGTTTTGCTTTTACAAACTTAAATAATTCATACTTATACCTAATATTACTACTTATACCTTTAAGTTGCCGGGTAATATGTTTCACCAATTACAATCTCATTATATCGATTTTTTTTCTACAATTTACGTAATCCTACGTAGTTCAGACGACAAAATTTGACGGGTGGTAGAAGTGTGAATCTGCCACTGGGTTAGCCGTTACTAAAAAAAGTAAATATACCCGCGATTAGAGCGTAAAAACGACAAAACATTATGTTATGAATGTGATAATATTACGACATAATAATCAACGATTATATATGTAAATATAATGTGTAATAAATTGTTTCGAAATCTTTTCAACACTTTGGGCAAGTTATAATGACATTTCAAAACTGCAAGAATCCTTAATCAATTGATTTATTACTATACCGTGATATGACAAAATGTATTCTTCATTAATGTCGATTTTAAGTGCCGCATAATAATATATATACATACGTGTGTTTGAAAGGAAAAAAGGCGACATTAAAAAGTGAAAAGAATTTCATGACATACGAATTTACTGTTTCATTTTTTAGGATTCAGCGGTATAATGTTAGAAAGCCACTGTGGATATATTATTTTATGTTTATTAATTGATATTGATTATTTTATTGATGTGGATTTTATTAATATCCAGAGTATTTTAAACTTCCAATCATGCACTTTATAAATTCATTATTGAATGTATACGTAGTACTTAGGATGTGTCTTTTAGGTGAGTTTGTATCGCATCTGATAGTTTCAAAAATAAAAGAAAAAAAATTAGAGTAATCTATGGGTAAGTTCTCTAAAATCGTAAATACGAGCATAGATAAAGATTAAGTTAGAATATCTCGTATATTATCTGATACCCAATAGTATTGAATATAATATTCGGGCCAAAAAAATCTAAATATACGTCAAGTGTAATAGTTGTGGTGCTAAGGAAATGATAATCAAATCGACACAGCGACTATCTTTTGTCACGTTTCCAGGTCAGTTAGTCTACATGCAACTCCCGGGAGAGTTACAGGCATCACTGTGACCACCATAGATGGGCATCCGATCACTCGGTCGTCTTGATTGCTTTCTACTATATTGTGATTACATATTAATTACTTATTAATATAATATTGTTTGGGGTTCGCTAATTTATCTAAAAGTAATTCGCAAGTTAAAAAAACTTGATTATAATTTTTACTATATTCATATTTTGTTTGGCAAGAAACCAACAAGTCTGTAGTTTGTCCTCTAGTTATAACAGTTTCTCAAATATACTACCCATAATTAAGGTGAGTGTTAAGATGGGTGATTAAGATAGGTGTTATAACGAAATTTATTCAGGTATGACAGGTGAGATTGAGCGCATAACGCTAAACTATAAAAAAATCGAGATTTTCTTTTCTTTACTATCTGCATACTTAAATTAATAATTATTATATTACATGTTATATCATATAGTATGTGACTAAAAAAACTATTTTAATTTTAGGGTGGTATTTTCATTCTATTACTATATTAAGTATATGGATGTACTTTTTAGAATAAGATTAAAATCAGTATAAGCAAAGTTTTTACCGCTTATACGGAACCATTGCGATGCATTTTATAATAATCCTACATAGATTTCTACAATGCTCACGTCGATAATGTGGGACTGGTTTGTAATATTATACCATTATGTATGTAAGAAAACATGACTCTGAACTCTCACCAAATATTTGGATGTGGACGATTTGTGGTCAGTAAACTTAAATAACGAGATGCCGTTTATGTCGCGATATGTGAATGGACCAACAAAAATACTTACTAAATATAGGTTATATTTATTTTACGATTGAATAGGATTCATATTAGTTCAAATAGTAGTTAAATCTATATACGGAGACACTGTTAAATAATATCACATTAATGTATGTAATATAATAATATAGTTTTGTCATACAAAAGTAAATGCCTATTACTTGGAATATTTATTTTGTCATATTATAAAATATGGAAATTTCAACATATTTAATTCTATTTTACAATGCAGATAGATTAAGCTTCAGATTTTTAAGCTTAAGATTTGTCTAACAAATATAATGCCCAAGTAGAATTGCATTGCCTGAATGAACGAGGCGTTGTTTGGTTTTTATAAATAATCGTATTTTTTAATTGAATTACAAGTTTTTTCATATTTCATAAATGATTGTTGATTTGTTGCGGTTAAGAGCTAGGTAATATATAGGTAGATAGGACCTAGGTAGGAATTGTATACAAATTAATGTAATTTATCTCTATATTTTTAATGAATTCTAATGAAAGTTTAAGGACACCTGAAAACCAATGCTGTGTCGAGCTCCGTGCATCACATAGCATCAATTGAATCACTTGCACAGACACACAATGACTTTATCAAATAACATAACTATAAATAAAAAAATGTATTGGGTGATAAATGATAACTAATTTTGAAAGAGAATAATGAATTGTTGATCGCTTTTTTATTATAGCATTTGCCTTTGAAAGCAAATTCACAAATTTCAAGTGTGAAGAATTTTATAAACACAATTAACGAGCACAATATATAAACCAAACTCAGAACAATTACTTGTGGATTACAGATATAATTTTCCTTTGCGGGATTCGAACGCACCGCATTTCAGCGAGGCGGTTACAACGAGATAATTGTTCACGGCTCGCTATAGTTCCGTATGAAAATACAAATAAAACTTATCTTCTCGACCTATAAACTATACATTGTGATAAAACATAACGGTACGTTTGTTACCTTTGGCGTGGGAACGAATTCAATAGTAAGGTCAACGAGTCACAGATTTTTTAAATGAATCAAGTTTTAATTATTTTGTTATAACCGTACACACCGCTATTACACATAATGGACGTTCTAATTAAATTCCGGTTCTAATCGAGATTACTGCGAATACCTTTTATATACGTAATAACTTTTACCCGCAGATTTGCTCGCGTGAGTATTGATTTTGTCAAACAAATCGGATTTTATTCACATCCAATAAAGTTAGCGCGAAAAAAATTACCCTGTCGCCGTCTCCAGGCTCCCATATATCTCTGTATCAAAATTCATCATAATCAATTCCGCGGTTTGGTCGTGAAAGCATAACAAACAAACTTTCGCATTTATAATATTTGTAAGGATTTGAATGTAAGTATTTACATGTAGTCAGTGTGAGGTGTATATTTGTTTTGACCGCACTAAGGATCAGGCACTTTGTCTTCGCCATCGATTTTTTTATATTGTTTATAGGTTTAGCATTTTGTCTGCAATCTTACCTGATGTTAAGGGTGTCGCCCAAGATGGTAAACACGCTAAGCCTTTTGAAGGGACTGGCTTTCAAATGTAACTATCGGAACACACCTTCATGTATTTGGCAGCAGATTTCCCACACGCGGGTGGCAGTTATCCAGTAGGTCATTAGAAAAAGCCCTACCCCTATGCTACGGTTTCCTCACGATGTTTTCCTACACCGAAAGTTAAGGCCCGTTGCAGGAGGTTCAAACTCATGTCTATTGAAGCAGCGTCTGTTCATACTACCAACTGAGCACTCATCGCATCCACGCTCGCGAGCTTAACAATAATTAACGGGTAGAGTGGTAATATGGTTTCAGCCTGGCAGATGAGTGTTGTAAGGTTTTATTGAAACTTTTGGGATTTTATAAGCGCATAATTAAAGGACAAAAAATTAACACTCCGATCCCGAAAAACTGATTGGATGTTAGGTAAAGAGAATGATAAACCATTCTTTGAAAAACGTTTTTATTGCGTCATACGATTTGAAAAAATCATGCAAGCAAAGCCGCGGGTAATAGGTAGTATATAATAAAGAATTTATTGTATCAGATTATTTGGATTTTCACGCTGGTCACTTTGGTCGACTCCGAGTCTCCGGCCCTCCACGTAACGAACGCAGTAAACGTGTTGAAAACAATTATGTCAATAATTACGCAGTCATGCAATCACAAGCGAATGTTAGTATGAATATTCATGAACATAAAGTTTCATCACTTTTAACTGACGAACTCTCTAGTCGTTTTCATAGTAAATTGCTCGCTTTCTGTCATGATTTATTACATGCTAGTGAACAACAGTTTGTCATATTTACAAGGCATGTAATTTAATGTTCCGCGACTCATTCATTCAGCTCGATAAAAGAACTTTTTACAATCTAGTAAGCACAAGGCATAAATAAATAAATCTTTCAAATTTTGTGTTTGTTTCCTTCTGTTTTTTTTTACTATTATTGCAAGGAATCAGTGTTATTAAAGATAATAACTCTGGTAATGAACTGGATAATACTGATCAGTCTTGGCCTGGTATTAGAACTTTCGAGAGACATTAAATGAAATTTAAGTATTTATGTTTATCCAATTTAGTTTCCTTGTTACAAAATGATAATAGCAAAAGGGTTTCAGCAAAATGCAACGAATTATACACAATACATAACACAAACTGAAATATAAATAAAAATCTTACATGACAAGCTGAATATAGACAAAAAATCATGCATTATTTTGAAAAAAAAATAGCTTTGACTTTATTCTTTGAACGTCAAGTAATTACATATTCACATAAAATTATCCGTTATGCCTTAAATCTTAAAGATTTTGTCACACTATTTAAATAGGTTGTTAACATTAAATTCTAAAAAAAAAATACTTATGAAAGCGTAAATTTTAGTACTGAAAGACTTCGACCGCTATTCGAAAAGAAAAAAAATTATAAGCCTAATGAAATAAATAATGAAAAAATATATTCAGTAAATGTTAATTTATCCGATTTCATATTAAAATATCACCAGTTCAAATTATCGACAGAATAAATAAAACAGAAGTATCACAAACTATGAGCAACTTAGGTAACTCTAAATTTATAACATTATTTTCCACAATGATTTCTTAGGTTAACGCGAATATTATTCATTGAAATAAAACTAATTTAAACGGATTTTATTGAAATTGAAGGTATCTAAATTGAAGGTAGACACAGTAACATAAACTTTTCTGGACAACCTACACCTCAGTCCGCCCCGTGACCACGAAGGCTGAAAAGCTTTCGAAACGTCGGGATCAAAAATTTAATAAATAACCGCGATAAAATCCGTTTAAATTAGTTTTTATTTCAATGATTATTTTCCACTCCAAGAAGAAGTGTTGGCGCTGTCCCTGGTTTCTGGCAACACGGGAGTTTGAATTGTCATTGAGGGATTCAGTTTTCCTTATTTTTACATCGTCTTCAGAAACGTAGCACTCCCCCATAACTCATTTCAACTCGAATTAATGATTGTAATATTCGCAAGAAAATGGTACGGAAAAACGTAGCGTAAGGTGGTACGGCAGAAGTTATTCTGCTCTATCTAATACTCAATAACTTGAGTAACCTATAGTATTCGACGTGATGATGGCTCAGTTAGCAGTGTCGCGTCAATTGCCGTGCTTCTGGTGAAGGAAAATATCACGATGAAACCATAACATAGTTGTAGAGCTTTTTCTAATACCCACTTGGCTAGCTACCGCACTCAAGTCTGAAATCTGCCTCCAAATATCGATAGGTGTGCTCTGGCAGTTGCATTTGAGAACCAGCCTCCACATTAGGTTTAGCATGCCCACCATCTTGTCTAACAACGTCATTTAACATCCGGTAAGATTATGGTCATGACGCTAAAACTTATAAAGTATAAAAGAAAATTCAGGCTTTACATACAAGCTTCCTCCATAAAAAAATACACATACGTGGCTATGTGGCAATTTCCATAGCGATCGGTACAATGTGTTCTATTTTAACGAGCTCATATATATATATATATATGTATTTTGACTTATAAATTATACAACAAATTACTTATATACTTAAAATTGTATAACTAGTCTTGGTATTTCACATTGTTCTCCGTTTTCCTTCAAGATAACAAATCTTCCGCATACGCTAAGTTATCAAGTAACGCTGTGTAGCAATCTCTTTTTAAGAGATCCGTGTGAAAGAGACGTAAATAGGTTTTGTAACTGCTTCGGTTACAAAGAAACTCAAGCTTTTTCACGTTAACAAAGCGGGACGAGAGATTTGATTGAAATGTATTATGTTGTAATGGCCGTAAAGATGAACTATATGGGAAATAAAGAAGTAAAATACGTGCTTGAAGAGCTACCATTGCTCAATATGACTCGAAAAGAGGTAGGGTACAAAGTATTACTTATTTGAGACATTAGAACTGATAAAACTATCAAATTCATTTTTTAAGATTGAAGGACTAATGTCAATAATTTTAATCGTTTTTTATCGATCACGAACTTCTTGTCCAAATTATAAACAAATCGAATAATTCTCTATATAAGAATGAAAAAAAAAATTCGATTTGGGCCGCTAGAAGGCGTTTATGGAAGTCAAAACGTTACCAACAGTTCCAAAAACATTTCTAACATCGAGAAGTACCAGCAAGAATCGACACTAAATTAGTAAGACATGACCTGTTCGTTAGTCAGGATCATGAATCTTTTTTCATTTAACGGCAGTAGCCCAAGCCGAGGTTAAGCCGTCCTGGCAGCCTTGTGCCCGTTGCTTCGGGGCTGAGTGCCCTCAGCACTCGCCCCAAAAAGTTCGGTGAAGCTGTCAGAGCCCTTGGGGCTCACAGCGTACGACAGTTTGAAAAAAGCAAGAATCGATTGGGCTTATCTTTTTTTTAATTATTTCTATTTAAATAATTAAATCAATAACAGAAAATTGATTTAATTATTAAAATTAACAACTTTTTTTTCTTAGTAAGAATTATAATTTTTCCTTAATTTTTTTTCGGTTCAATAAGGCGTAATATCGAACCAAAATTGCATTAACAGTAAAAATATCAGACTAAATTGTCTTTTTCTCTATTAGTTATGGTTACGCAAATAAAAAAAAAACAATAAAGGAAATCTCAGATCGACAAATTTCTTCAAGCGATTACGCGTCTCTGCGTTGAATGTGATTTTACTTAGGAAAGTAAAAGCTAGTAAAATCCCTGAGCGACGTTGACCACGGTATCTCTAGATCGTTTCTGATGTAGGATCCGCGACTATAAACTTTATTATGTCCACAATTTATCTTATACGAGCACAATTTTACGCCAACCGCAAAAATTACAACTAACATTTGCTGGTAATTGTGTTTTTTTTTTAATATAACGAAGGAAATTAATCTACTGTGGAATACATTTTGTAACTTTAGCGTTTTGGATACACTTCGAACTGTTGTGGCTCAAAATGAAGGACACGCTAAATCTAGTGGAGGGAATAGCTTCCAAGTGCAACTACCGGAACACATCCGTACAGATATTTGAAGTCAGGTTCTCAATTCGAGGGTAGTAGGCAACCAGGCGAATGTTATAAAACGCCCTGCTACAATGCGACACCACGATATTTTCGTTCAACGGATCCTCAGGATCATTACAGGGATTTGAACTCGTTTCCATTGACGCTGCGTCCCTACACACTGCCAACTGAGCTATCATCGCTTCGAAAACACCGTTGTTGTTTTTGGATTGTACCCCCGTTATCATGATGCTCAATGCCTTTACTTTTCAGTATCGCTTAAAGACGTCGGCGTAATTTATTAGAAAAGGTCATATAAGATATATGTAATAAAAAAAACAGCATCAAGTGGTTTACATTTCTGTACGGTGTCACTGATTATGAATGGACGGGTCCCTACTCGGACTTGTGGAACACGGCGCGTCGGCCTTGCGCCCACACGTAACGACGCGCGAAACCTGATACAGTGGTTTATGTTCAACCAAACCACGTCCACGGCTTCGACTCTGTGTTAGTTATTATGCACAATTAACATTAATCATGCATAATAACTTCTGTGATCACATGAAGGTAAGATACAGGGAGTGATAGCCTACCATTACTACACAGTATCGATAAATGTAGCTTTGAATTTATAGATGTTTCCAAGAATTTCCGCTGATAGATTACTCCAAGTAGAAATCATTAGGTACAGCTAATATTCTGATGTTAGAAATTAGTTGTGCAAACTTATGGTAAGGATATAAAAGTATAAAGTCGTGTCATAGGACGAGAGGTCGAATCTCTGCAATGAACTTAAGCTTTCGGTGAAGGAAAACAGCGTGGTTAAACCATAATTTGGTGGTAGGGCTTCTTATAATGCCTACCTGGCTAGCCAATACCCTGAAGATGAAAATCTGCCGCCAAATATCTATAGGTGTGTGTCTTCAGTAGGCTTAGCGTGTCCACCATCTTGGGCCACATTGTCACTTAACATCAAGTGAGATGGCGGCCTTAACGCTAAAAATAATATTATCCGTAAAAAAATCTACGCGTGCACCATAAATTATACTTAATAAACACAACGAAGATAAAGTTATAAACGAAGAAAATCACGTCATCCTTATAAAGGTAAAACTACATATTCAAGGCAAACATGAATGACGGACGTTTCTATCAGATAGGCAATAATGTGCGTTTATGGGCAAAAACATAGCGACTCCACAGGGCGCCGAGGCCCAGCACATCGCGCGTAGGGTTACCATTAAAAAATTTGAAAAGTCCTGACGAAAAGCCTGACATTTTTATAAAAGTCCCGACGTTTTAGTTACAAAATTCAAACATTCCCCACTTAGGTACATGGTGTGGTAGGCATCTTCCGCCAGAGACTTTTCTCCCGCCCGAGATTAGAAAATTGCGAAAGCTATCTCTGGTCTCTGGCAACACGGGAGTTTAGTGTCGCCGTGGTGCATTTTAATGGGTAGTGTCGAGTAATTAGCACCCGATGAGCCACCACATTGCCCACTCGCTTTTGACCTGAGCCCGGGTAATGCGTTTGCGCGTTGCGATGAGAAAGTCCGTAAAAACTGGGATTTTAACACCACGTTAATAAAAAATTACAGATAGCACACGGGTTGGACGACATTACTTATATATATAGTTTTATTACTCGTGCTAGCTTTTTACCCGTTCGCGTTAATATTAATTAAATTATAAGCAATTGTTGTCTCCAGTTTGAAGCAAATCGGGTGACGTAATAAAAAGTTTCATGCAAAGTTTATTACTCTTTTTACTCCTATTTAAATAGATTTTGTTGCTTAAAAGTAGCCTATCACCGTCTCCAAGGTCCCATCTATCTCTATACCAAAATTCATAATAATCGAATTAACGGTTTAGGCGTGAAAGCGTAACAAACAAACTCACTTTTGCATGTATAAAGCAAGGATTCCATCTCATTTAAAAAAATCCGAACGATATAATTGGTCGAACACAGCCCGGACAAAAGTCTAGGAGTAGGGAAGACGGATGGCAACCCTAATCGCGCGCGAGTACACTCCGCTCAGGCTCCCATTCGCCACTAAATCGGTGAGATTTCCTCGTTATGTAACTATTGTTTACCGTTATCGTGGGAGTATGTAGTTCTTGCGATATAATTAACCGAATGAATGACTGCGACAAAAATCAGAAGCGGAACGGGTAATAATTGTAAGTTGGGAGTTCTATTATGATTGTAGGTGTATTTTTTGTCGGATGGATAACTATGACTACCGAAAATATGAATGCTATTGAGATTTTTAACTGCACGATATTATCAGTGGTATGAAAGTTTGGATAATTTATACAATTCTCACTATGCTATTTATTCTGATTTTTTTTTGTCTACATAAATTAAGTTGATTATACGTTTATGGAGAGAATCGAATGTTATTGTTAACATAGCTACTTTCTTTTTTCTCTTATTTAAAATTAGTAAGAGGGAAAGTAATTAAGGAAGGTAAAAGTACAAAGAAATTTACTTAGAGATTTTCCTTTATTTGGTACAACTTGTCTGATAAAATAAGTCTACTCTACAGAAACTACAAAAATTTTATATGTTATTTCTGCAGAGAGTAGGTTTCCAGAATTCCTCGGAATTCTCCAAAGTTTCAAAGTCCACAACACGACCAAAAGCGTCCGTAAGCTACTACAATTGGTGCAATAGTAATTAAAAAATATTATATTATAATTTGTTCAATCTTTTAAAATACAATTGTGAATTCAGCTTAAATCGTTTCAGAATTATACATTCTAAGATCTAAAGATATACTATAAATGAACAATATATGTAATAAATAATAATACTGAAACTGGTTTGATGTATGGTAAAGTAATAAATGTATAGCTTAAAAATGAGAGCTTTTATATCGTATAGTTTTATATTTCGACCGTGGCCCTTATATTTTTTTTCTGTACGGTTTAAGAACCCACTTATTATATATATTGTTTAAAAGAGTGATAATATTGAGTCACTGTATTGCGGTGTCAGACTTAGAAAACAACATATTATCCAATCTCCATTAGTACCGCTAACTAAAAATTAAGTCTTTATTTTTTTAATTAAGAAAAATATAACCATTCGGAGTCTTTAATTACTTTTTTTGCATCAAAATATATAATTATTACACTTTAAGTTGAACAGCGTTTAAAAATTGTTTGTGTAATTTAACTGAGGTTGCGTTGCGCGTTGCGCTCTAAATATAGCCGAAAAAACTTATGTGTTTTTAAATTATTGGTCGATAAATATTATTCGTGTCTTAACCTTCAATTACCAAATTTGTATTCGTATGCACTAAATATAGCCGAATGAACTTTAAAACCGAGAAATACGTTCGTTAATATCCAATCACGTATAGCGACGCAAGCGAGCCGTGTGTTGAATTAAACATAATATGACCCAGTATGTGTTGGATGAGCAGCACGCAGGCCTTTCCCTTCCTTTTGCACTGGCTGGTGAAAACCGGATTCTAGTTATTGATACTTATGAATTGAAATTTACTATATTTAACTATTCTCCCTTGAACTCAGTCGTGTCATTTTCTTCACATGCTTTTGATTGATTGGTAATATTTTAATACTTATACTATCTATACTTCTTATTTTTATTGTAATGGCGACATGCGCGAAATGCCCAATTTCGCCAGTTTCATGAGATTAGGATATAAAATGAAGGAAGTTGGCCAGTCGTTTACTGTATACATTTAACACTATTACTGACCTGAACATAGTCCTATTTTATACAAAAGTATTTTGGTAACCAACCGTAAAAATATTACGACCCGATATTATTCTGATTTAAGCAGCTATAAATTTATAGTTCCATATTTTGACAGTACATTGTTGTTAGCATGTTCTTTAGAGGTGGGGCAGGTAAGTTTCTTCACAAATATGATCTTTACTGTCAACTGGAAAATATTACTTATTGAAATCGATTCAGTAAATGGTAAGTGAAATTTAAATATTTGAAACAAGTTCGAACTTGCTGACTTTAAAGTAATATTCCATTAGTTTACTTCTTTGGGCTGGCTTTAAATATATAAATCAAAAATATTTATAATATTGTTTCCTTAGACAATGGAAGCAAGCTGATTTCAAATTTATCTGTCCTTACTTATTATATTATATTATGCGAACGTGAGTTTTAGTTTGTTTTTGTTTTTGCTACGCTTTCACGCCTAAACCTCTATATCAGTTATGATGACTTTTGGTGTATAGATAGATAGAAACTTAGAGACGATGATGGGCTAGTTTCTCTCGCAAAAACCTTTATTATTGTAGCTATGGTAACGAGAGGGATAAACTTTGAATGACACTTTTTATTGCGTCGTCCGT
Source organism: Actias luna (assembly GCA_039707435.1). Taxonomy (NCBI): domain Eukaryota; kingdom Metazoa; phylum Arthropoda; class Insecta; order Lepidoptera; family Saturniidae; genus Actias; species Actias luna. The sequence continues at coordinate 3,708,634 of JAZHAC010000006.1, read as the reverse complement.
TTTTTTTTTGTTGACAAAATCAATATTAACGTGAGCGTAGCTACTCGTAAAATCAAGTAATAATGTATAATCGACACAGATTTCTAAAGATTTTACCTTAGCAAACTTTTTAACTATAAACACTGTGTTCAAAAAACATCATTGAAATTGCGAAATTATTTTAATGAATATCAACTTCATATACTATTATATATTTACAAAAGTTGTATATAAGTTAGTATTAAATTGAAATGAAGATATAATGAAGTATACGTAATACAAGGAAACACGGTTTCACATACGGACATTTCGTTGAGAATGAAGTAAAGGTTGTATTACTGTAATTAGATAGCTGATACGCTATACACATGAACACCCAGATATAAACAAACAAAGTCATCGGCAAGGATCGAACTTGAATTTTGGCGTAAGTTTAGAAATGATGATGGCTCAGTTGGTAGTGTGTATGGACGCGGCGTCAATGTGTGAGTTTGAATCGCCGCAACGAATCTGAGCTTTCAGTAAACGTAAACATCGTAATAAAACCATGGCACAGTTGTAAGGTTATTTTTCATGCTCACCTGGCTAATTACTACCCTCCTAAAATAACCCGCCAAATACTAAGTGTGTTCCGGCAATTTCACTTGAGAGTCAGTGTATCTACTAAGCTAAACGTGTCCACTATTTTGGGCCATATCGTCATTTAACATCAGGCAAAATTGAGGACAAAATGCTAAACCTATAAGGTATTAAAAAAAAGTGGAACTTGCTAGCAATCAGCCAACAAACTCAACAACAGCCAACGGCATTGTAAGGACAGCTTTCTCTAGCAACTGTTTAATATAGTTTTACCCATTATAGATCATCCTGGGGGTAATAATCGCCAAGTCACGCTAGATTTCTCGCCGGTAAGTGTTGCCTACCGATCAAAGAGTTATATCGATGCGTAGCAAATAACAAACTTTCGCGTTTTTTAATCTATATATAAAGTTATGTAGACTAGTTGTGCTTGCGATATTATTCACGTGAAACTAAAACTTATTTAATTATTTTTCTCTTTTTGTGTAATACAACTTTTCCAAGTTGGTAGCGTAATGTTAAATAACCTAAAGCCTTTCTTATAATTGTTCTATGAAATACAAAACCAATGTCGAAATCAGACTAGTATTTGTTAAGATTAGCATGTTCAAACAAACAAATAAACTTTTCCGTTTGATAATATTAATATAGATATAAACTAGATAGCCAGGCAAACGTCGCTCTGCCCTTCTCGACTGTTAATAAGCGTACAACACCTTCTTTTATCAGATTCTAGAATAGCTATAAAACATCGCCAAAATTAAACAAATATATTATGTGTATATAAGTAGAATGGTCAATTAATTATGAAGTTATAAAATCACTAACAGGCGTTTACAAAGTATGTAAAAAAAGTCAAACTCATTTTTTTCCATGGAGAAGGATAGTGTGCTATTCCTGAACGCCATACTCTCGCGGTACTCTATTTTAACAAAGGTCAAGGCAAGGTAATGTTGTTAAAATAATAGATAAACGTGATTATAATTTATAACTCGAAAGTTTATTTATCAATCTTGTATGAATGATTGAATGGATCTGATTATAATAGTGCCATGGGGTATATAACTGGGTAATAATATTATAGAAGCGTTATTATATTAATTTTTGGACATATGTTTATTCCTTGACTAATCAAACAAAGCTGTCTAACTTAACAAATGAAAATGATGGAATCAAGAGGCAGTAGGTATATTTTAAAACAATGTTTCTTCCGTGATAATATATACTCTATTCCAAGGAACGTGGATTCGAAATTTCGATCGATATTTTTGGTAATATTTTGCCTTCATCAATTTTTTAATGGTTTATTGCAAACAAATTTGCAATTCGCTTGCAGTAAAATGGCCTTTGCAGTCTATAGACATTTATGATCAAATTCAAAAGTAATTATATTCCTAACTGAAGATAGTCAGTAATAGCTTGAACACCAGAGTTCATGTAGTATGCCTCGTATGTTAGGGCGAGTATTTTAATTTTACGGTAGGAATAATCTAGTAAAGGTGCTTCTTTATACACATAACCGTGTTCCAGCAGGAGCCCTGAGTAATTATGTCTATTTCTATGATGGAGCACTAGTTCGACGCCGAAAATGGCACTCGGCACGTTCTACAACAATATTACTTAATTATAATTGTATATGACATTATTTAAAAATTTTAATTAGCTCTCAATCTCTTATGGATTACGGCATATATGGTAAGCGCATTCCTTGCGCACACGCGATCGGTTCTAGTCCAGAAGACAGAAATGCGGGGTAGATCTACCGATATTGCTCACAGAGATGTTCAACTGATAAGTGACTCGAGGACGGAGAAAATCGCGATGGAATTCCAATTTAATACGATATGAGTAAGAAAATATTAGTAGCGTAAAAAAAAAATACAGGCTTCCACTTTCATTATTTTATTTTGTGGTCTATGTGAATATTTAAAGTTACAATATTGTTTTAATTTTTTTAAATGTACTTTATACGTTTAACGTTATGGCTATAGTTTAACCTGATACGTTTTATCTTGGAGTAACCTTTTTGTTTGATAGGATAAAAGTATTCTATATATTAATTTATAATATCTGTCTAATAGTTTTCAAGTGATGTGAGTAGAAAAGGACAGACAAACAAATAATTTAAAATTAAATGTTTTTTGTTCACGTTATTGACAAAAAGGGTACCAGTTATTTATTTTTATTTTTTTATTATGTCGTATAGTTTTGCTCAGTTTTCACTTTATATATTATGTAAAGATTTCCATCAAAATACGATTTACGAATTTTGAAAACAATGTTTCGTAACAGTAAATAAACAGAACCTTAGCATGGCAAAACTAATTTATTTGCCCTTTAAAATATTGTACACTTCTTAATTCATCCTTTTTTATTCTATGGGACTAAATCTAAGGAGATTTTAATCAATTCTCTACACGGTTTGCTAGTCGACGCGCCAGTTGGACTCATTACGCCGACTCGAAATAAATATAAACAGTAGCGAATAGGGGATGGCCCTATTGTCAATATGGCCCAAGATGGTGGACATATTATACCTGGTACAGGAACTGTCAAGTGCTAGTACCGGCACACATCTACCTGTATATTTGATGGCAGTTTTTCAAATCGAGCTTGATAGCTGCGAGGTAGGTATTAGAAAAAAAACATTACATCTTGTTATAATTTCATAAAGATCATTTCCGTCACAGAACTGTCGCTTCAAAGCTAGTGAAAGTATCTTTATAGACACTCCTGCTTAAAACTGCGTTACAGTTTCCATCTACATAATAGATATTGATGTTAATCGGTTAGCAATTTAATTCATTGAAATAAGTCTTGTATCTGTGACCTCCGTTTTTACAGTTAAACGGTCTGATCACTAGACCGTAGATGCTATAGTTACCGTGACGCGATAAACTGCACAAATGTAACAATTAATAATTCCTATCTACAGTTGATACGTGTATTCACGAGAGTCATCGAGAGTGAATCAAATCCCAACGAAAACTAGAATAAGTGTATTGAATAAGCTTCTTTTATACTAGTTGAGTCCGCGACTCTTCGCGTGGTACTAAAATTTTATTTAATCATTTTTATAATGTTATATAGCCTATGTTAATCAGGGCTTATGTAGCATTCTAATCAAGAAAGAATTTTTGATACAGTAGTTCTGGAGTTTTTTCTTTAAAAACAAAAATACAAATCTTTCCTCTTTATAATATTAGCATAGATGTTATGTTATATTGTCATTGTCAGAACCTCACCTAATGTTGAGTTAGGATGTGACTGGTTCTCAAGTACAAGAACTCTGAAAGACTAACTGTCGAATGTAATAGAAGAGATCTTACAGCCATACTGTTACTCAAAGGGAACACAATGCACGCATCATTTTAAGATTTTATCACGGCTTTTTCTTCATCCAAACCTTAGAATTATTGCAGAGTTCTGACGCGGTGTCCAAATATGACAAAATTAAGCGATTATCGCTTTTAAAAAATAATTTGTAATGTATTCTCTAATACAAAAATCTATGCTGGAATGTCATTCATTATTGGAATACAATTTTAAAATGGTAATTTGTTTAATTGTTCTCTGCCTAACAATTTATTGTTCATTTAGTTATTATATGTTCAGTTTCTCTTCAAATTATATAGAATGTTTAATTTTTATGATTAGTCTTTCCTATTTTAATTTGATTACAAACTTTATGGTTATTTGTTGTCTGAATGCATACGGTGGTTGACTTTAAATATAAAGCTTCTATTACAATTTCATTTTATAGATAGCTTTTGTTAAAAATTAGTAATGTTTTGGTATTCTGTTGTACCGATACCTAACATACTATGGCTCACTGGTTTCCTATTCTGATACCCGTATTGACCGATGTGAATTGAAACAAATACCTAATAGTTAAACAATACACATAATTATCGTATAACGGTGTGCAAAAAAGCATTTTTTGCACGCTGACTAATGCTGTTAGCCTGAGGGGCTTTGAGTTTCACTGGACTTTGGAGTAGCCGCAGGAGGCACTTGGTCGAGAAAGGCAATTAACACTAGAGTATTGAGGTAGCCTTGATAACAAAGAATCACTCCGGTCAGTACTACCCGATTCTAACTTCACTGACTAAACAATCTTTTCACCTCTTCATGAGTGTATTTTTATTTGAAATACGACTTGACCTGTCACGAGTAAAAAAAGTGTTTTATTGATATTGGTGCTAATTTTGTTAGGCTAGGCAATGCCTGTCACATGGAAGTCTAACATACTGTCAGAATTATACATATAATAGTAGGTGGCGCATGTCATCTGGGACAAAAGGACATAAAAAAGATATGTGTAAAGTGTATGTGTATGTTATGTTGTGACAATCGCAGACAACCCAATATTGCATTACTCCTGATATGAAAAGTAACTTCTCAGCTACACTACATCACGTAATATGTCACCTATATTAAACAATTCAGGGCTAAACAACTAATTACGTGAATTCAAATAAAAATCACAACATGACAGATCAAGATTCCTCCAAAAACACCATGATTGCTCTTTTTGTTATATGCTTCTACGGGCAAAGGTAATCGCTTACAGCCACGGTACATAAAAAAATATAAAATTTCTCTAAACTCAACAAATCGATTTGACATTGTGAATTGGTCTATAAATCAATTGAAAATATTGTATAAAACATAAAAATGGTAATCGACAAAATGTTTATTACAAAATTACCGGACACAGTCGTGGAATTTATTTGTAATAATTTTATTGATGCAGAAATAGTTGTATGAAGAAATGTCAGCGATTCTGTCATGCGAAACGGACACTTCGATTGCGTTATTGTATTTTACAAACCATTGACTGATTCCGTATTTGTCACGTTACGAATGATATACATTACTAAATATATATTTTTTTATATGCTTGTATGAGAATATTTTTATAAAGCACTATACTAGTACTTGCGTCTTACTTACTTGCGTCGTATAGTATTTATTACGCAGTAATTATTCTAATCTCCTGACTTTTTATAAGCATTTCAAGCAAAGATACCTCAGTTGGAGGCGTGTATGAACGGCGCGTGAATGGACGTGAGTTCGAATTATAGCATGGTGGTAGGGTTTATTGTAATACCCGCTTGGCTAAATGCCAACTTCGAGATGCAAATCTACCGTCTACCTACATAGGTATTCGACAGTAGCACTTGAGAGCCAGTCGCTCTACTAGCTTAGCGTGTCCACCAACTTGGGCATCATCTTCACTTAACATGACGTGAGATATTGGACATGATATTAAATCTACAAAGTATAAAAAAGCATATTAAGGGTATGTTTAGTAAAAATCGGCTGTATCTACAAGTGACGAAGCCAAGGTTTTATTTAATGTTGGCATTAATTCTAAGTAACTTTCGTAAATATTGTAAGGTGAGGGCCTGACATGTCCTTTCTGGACCTAAGTTTCCAAAGAGGCATATAAAGAGACTTTTTAAACAAGAATAAATATTTAAGAGTGGCATGAACTGCAAGTGTTTAATCTAGATATGCAAACAGATATTAACAAATTTAGCGTACTAAAAATAAACTTAGTTAATTACTTGACACTTTTAAAGTAGTACTATAAATTTTACGAAACACGTAATTAGGGACCGGTGTTTTAAAGTCGCGCTCTGAAAATTTACAGCAAAATCTGGGATATGTTCTGATATGCACTGTGAGCACTGTAAAGTGTGACGTCATATTAGTTTACTGCGCAACCGTTCCTTTATCGTTAGTTATACTGGTTACTGTTTGAAACGGAACACAGTCCAGTATACTGTCATCCATGGTTAATGTCTTTAATTATTTATTTTATCAATCGGTATCTTTGAATAACAATATTCAATAACAGTAATAACAATCAATAGTGCAAGCTGTTAAATTTCTGAAACTCTGTTGATCACGTGATCAAAGCGCTCAGAGCATTTTACCTCGAAAACGTTAGCGATCATAGTACAAAAATGGCGACGATTTATGATGTTATATATTTTGCTAGGATACTGCGACAATAGGAGAAGTGCAAAAGTCTGGAAGAAGTGCGAAATCTGTCCCTCGTTTCTGGCAACACGGAAGTTTACAGTATCACCGTGGTGCGTTTTTAGTGGGTAGTGTCCGGTGTTTATCACCCGGGTAATGCGCTAACCGTTGCAATGAGGAAATTCGCAAGGAATAGGATTTTATACAATACGTTAATAAAAAAAAGATACTGTGGCAGAATATTTTCAGTCCATAACGAATGGAATTTCTCTCAAGTAAAAGCACTGAACAGTGCTCCCAGTATATATCGAAACCTACTCCTGGCAACATTACCGGTAATAGACCCGGAACGGCTATCTAGTGTACATGTTTATCTCACGGTAAAGTCGGTCGCCTATAAATAAATTTTATCCGGTGAGTGGGTACGCTGAACGCTGGCTTTGTAACGGTGGACGTGACCTTGTGAACCTGCGCCACCGTCGCGTGCTGTCGTAAACCTAGTGACGTACTGGATCTTCATTTTAGAGTTCAGTAGGCGTTTGTAAATATTTTCTGAAGTTATACTTAATTTGTAATTTTATTACTTATCGTTGAAAGCGATCTTCAACGGGAAGTTGCATGCGTCGGTGTAATAAACCATGAAGTTGGTTGAAAGTGATAATTTGTGTTATTTGATATTTATTTTCTTAAAAATATAAATATACTAAATTTTTCATTGTACACTGTCATGTTTTTTTCTTATAATAGTAAAATATTTTTTAAGACAATTACCTACATTTTTTTTATATTTTACCATTATAAAGGCTTTTATATTTTTATGTTATAACCAAAGAAGTCAAATTTGTCACCTGCGTACATATGTATAACCAATCTCTTTTTTATTTCATACTAGCTGACCCGGTGAACTTCGTATCACCTATACTCTGGAATACTAGATTGCGTTAAAATAGCTAGATTTTGAGATTTTTTGATAAACAATTTTTTTAATAGTTTCGTTAACAAAATTATATTTTTTTTCAATAAAAAGTATTCTAATTTACTTCTAATACCTACCAAATATGTGTACAAAGTTTCATAATGATCGGTTTAGTAGTATTCGCGTGAATGCGTAACAAAGAAACTTATATTCACATTTATAATATTAGTAGGGATTGGCTATAACATTCGTAAAACCAAAGGTATATTAATAGTGCTTTGCCCATTTTCTGTGTTTCTTCCGTCAAAAACATTGGAAATTTTACCATAACACAAGGTTGTGGTTTGCGATCTTCTGTTATGTGGGACTATCTCACAAGTCTAGTTAAAGCTCAAAACTATCCTAGCTATCAATATGTATCATGCAATAAATATATACAAAAAAAAATTTACATCGATTTAGCAAATTCGAATATTAGGGTGATAGAATAACGTGACATTAAGTTTTTACATGTATATGAAGATATTTACTGTCAAATCTTGAAATTAACAACATTTGCAGGATTAGTTTTTTTGCGTTTAGCATTATGGTTGCAAAATCACCTGACGTTAATTACGATGTGGCCATTGGTGGTGGACATGCTAAACCTAGTGGAGGGACTGGCTCTCAAGTGCATCTTCCGGAACACACCTATAGATTTGGCGGCAAATTTTTGACCTAAGGCTGGTTTCATAACCAGTTGGGTATTAGAAAAAGCCCTACCATCATGTTTATTTCCTTCTTCAATACCTATCAACATTAAATAGATATTTTATTATACGCTTGAGTAAATATCAAATAAAAACATTTTACGCTGCATTTTACTTTGGCCCAAACAGAATTCTATAGATAATGGAGTTTGTTTTCATTTTTCTATTGTCAGCTAACTGTTTTTACGGTCGGCCTTTTCTGTTGTGTTTCTTAATTAACTTATTGTATTTTCTTTGATGTCACTGAAATGTTGTATTATTATCCTTTAAACTAAGATAAAATAAATGATTATAAGTACGGCGTGAAATTTAAATCAGTTAACTGTCATAGTAACATAGGCCGTTTCAGAGTATAACTTCGTTTTAGTAACGACATTGTATTTGATGGTAGAACGGCACGAATTAAAACAATGGTAGTCACAGAGAGATTAACAGACCGTGCGAAAGTAACTAAAGATTGACTTTAGAGGGCTTATAACCATGCTGTTGGTACTTGCGACCCAGTTGAATAGGTCCCTATCATTGCGCTGAATAAGGAATATGACATTGTTTAGCGTATTACTAAGGTACATTTTACACCTGGCGGTAGATTGAGTGCGAAAGTAGTCTGGTAATAAGAGTCTCTACCGATGAGCTCCATGCACTACTCTCACCAATTCTCGTAACCATATTACGCCCGGATATGCTCATAAGTGTACATTTTACTACGTTAACAAAATAAAAGGTAGTGTATAGTGGTCGCAACCACAATTGTTTATATTTTTAATTTGCTTTATAACATTTGCCACATAATTTAAAAAAAAAATATGTAATTATTACAAAATTTTAAATCTTTTTTTTTTGTACATTACTTTCGACCGAATTTCAACAACGTCCATTTGTTTATCCTTTATGTGTGTTATGTTATTTATCTTGTTTCCAAGAAACTTTATCAACATATTTTACATACATCCGGAATATTATCTGAATTACCTACTACAATCATCTACAATAACTGTCGCGCGAGTTATTTAACTTTAAAGATAATCCATTCGAAGGAAATAATAAATCATCTCTACATTTAATCATACAAAATAGGATAATCACATAAAAATTTTAATTCGGACTTGACTGATTTTTTGTCTGAACGTAATCGAATCAAACAAAGTAAAAAATTAAACCGAACAAAAACATAAACAGTCCCATTTGCTGCTTAAAACAGTAGGTAATCGGTTTGAATCAAATGTATTACACAAATAATGTTTTATTTTGTATAATTTTAGAATCTGTCGCTCAATTTCGATTTATTATATTGAGCATAACACAGAAGTTTTATATACCTACTACCTGTACCTGCGACTTCGTTCCCGTGGAATCAAAAAAAGTATGTGTGTACTTATTTTACACGTGATAGATGTTGTTACTTTAACAAAAACATATTTAATTTTATTATTATTTATTATATTTATTTATTATTTATTATTTCGAATAATTTATTGTTTTCGGACTTCAATAATAATTATTATTTGTTAATAATATAATAATTTATTAATTTATTTATAAACTTATTACACATTAAATAATAATGTGAAAGTTTATTTTAGTTTACGATGTAAGTAAATAATACATACCGTCAACTAACCCCAAATTCTACAAACATCTACTAAAATGTTGACTACAGCTAACTTCAGGGTGTCGGTTTTTCGTGTGAGTGTGCGCGCGCATCGTAAAACTTTACTCTCATCATTTTTCCTTAACGCACCAAACGAAGTATAACTTCAAAAATATTTAATGATTTTTGCCCGTTTTTGTATTTTTTTTCTATACAGCTTTGCTCCTATTAATGGTAGTGCAGTGATAACTAGCTTAAAGCCTTTCCCAATGATTGCTTTATCGAACACAAAAATAATTTTCGATATCCCTTTGGTAGTTCCTAAGATAACACGTTCAAACAAACAAACTTTTACGCTTTCTAATATTATTAAAGTTTGAAACAATGAAATTGTCACAATCTAAATAAATAAATTAAATAATGTTTCTACGACATTTAATATCTTTATTCACTGTTTCTTTTTTTTATGGAATAGGGCGCAAACGAGCAAGCCTTTCGTGGTGTGATGGTAATTGATCAGCGCTGCCAATAGACACCAACAATACCAAGAAAAACGCAGGTGTGTTGCCGGCTTTTAAATTTCCGGCCGATTTCGGAAGAACCATTTTGTTTTGTGGGATAAAAAGTGGGATACAAATTAATTGGTAACTTTAGATGTCACCGTGTCAAATATCATTAAAATGTGTCCAGTTGTATTAGCATGACGTACCTACCGAAGAACCGGCAGATATAGATACAAAAATATTCAATTTAAATATTGTTGGCTTTTATATCAATAACACAGTACATTGCATTATCATTTACGAAAATATTTCATTTATATATTTGTCTCAAGTATAGTTTTATCACAAGGCGCCGATTAAAAATCACTAAAAAGAAAGCTTGGTATTGATAAAGATATATAATTACAAAATAGTGTTATTCGATTTGGCTCTAAAAAGGCACATCCAAAGTCTAAACATATCGGTCGCATTTCACAGTTTGAAAGGATAAAATTAATATTGCTTTGTGACGAGTCTAACATTTTTGAAATCTACGAATACTCATATGTAATATATATGATTGTATATTAAAATGTTTGTACGTAGATAATACTTCATTTCTTTCGTTCTTTCGTCATATTTAGTATTCCCAGAGTTAGAAAAAATAATACGCATCTCAGACGACTGTTTCATCACAAAAAAAAACAGTGTTTGTTTATTGACTACTCATGTATATCTATAAATATAGAACTATATAGTATGCACTATTTCCATAAAAAAACATTATTCAGTTGCGCTTTTAACTGTACAGAACTGAGCTTTCAGCAGTTATACTAACCGAGGACCCATTTCCTCCAAACTGTCATTTATTTTGATAAAAAATAAATGCCTTTGTTAACCTTATCTCTAACTTTATAAATTCATAGTTGTATTATTGAATGTACTCACCAAGTAACAATCGATCGGCTTCTCTCTTGGTCTGTGATATGCCTTCTGGAGTTCAGTTTGTTTGAGCGCGTGGGCAATGTGGAGAGCGCTCGCGTCGAACCGCCCGTATTGATAGTCTGGTGTGTCCCGGGATATCTCCCGGGCTGGCGAAGCATGGACACTACCGCCGTTGGTAGTCCGCGTCGGTGACACTGTAAATATGAAGATTATTAATTATTTTAATACATGAACACAGTAGCGTAACTATACCGTCTGAGACAAGATGGCGACTTAGCACTTAATAGTAAGCTTTGCAAGTTACTTTTGATTTTTGTGTCTGTTTCCATCTACATGCCTCACTCTGAAAACCCTGGACAGATATTAATGATATTAGAGACGGTGATACCTAATACTATGGACTTAAATTTTATTTAAATTTTTTATCCCATAACACAGAAGAGTTCCTTGGGCGTAGGGAATAATTTGTTTTTTGTAGATGAATTTCTCAATGTGTTTATAATGTGGCTGAGCTTTGATAGGTATGTGAAAAGCTTGTAATAGTAACAATTGCACTTAATATAATAATTAAGTGTAATCATGTCTAAAAAGTTTAAAAATACATTCCATAATAATCCTTACTAAATATTGTAAATGCGAAAATGAGTTTCTTTGTCACGCTTTCACGCCTAAACCCCTAATTCGATTATGATGAATTTTGGTATAGATATAAATAGAAACCTGAAAATGGTGATAGGATACTTTTTCTCACGAAAAACTTTTTGGAAGTCGTGTAAAGAGAAGGATAAACTTTTTAGGAGACTCGTTATTGAGTCATCCGATTTGTTTAACCAAATCAATATTAATGCGAGCGAAGCAGCAGGTAAAAGCTAGTATGAAATAAATCTATGACGTGCCTTGTTTTAGTGGTTCAAATCAACTTATTTATTACGTATCGCGCAACGCGTAAAACACATCATCCACACTTATTGTATAATATTATAATGAATGCGCCCCGTTCCATAATCCTCTCAAAAGATAAAGTGTATTTTAAATATGTAGGTATGTATAAAAAAAGATTCTTATACGTATATCATTAGGTGATCATTCAACTGCAAAATCACTCGTGTGTACCGAGCTATATACATAACTTATTAGGTATTGGTTTACAAATACAGTGTATCTTTACATTGTTATATACTAGCTTGTACCCGTTCTTCGCTCGTGTTAATATTGATTTTGTCAAACAAATCAAATGACGTAATGAAAAGTCTCATACAAAGTTTATACATCAATTTACCACAATTCCAGTAAGTTTTTTCCTAAAAAAAAAAAGTAACCTATTACTGTCTCCAAAATCCCATATATCTCTATACTAAAATTCATCGTAATCGGTTAAGCGGTTTATGTGTGAAAGCGTAACAAACAAACTAATGTTTACATTTATAATATTGATAAGGATTAATATTATAAAACGGAGAAAATTGATTCTTTTATTTGTTTGGACACGCTAATCTTAGGAACTGCCAGTCGCATTTCAAAATGCACTTTTGTATTAAATAGAAGAGCAATCATTGAAGAAAAATTTAAGTTATTTAACATAATGTTGCCCTCCATAGAAGCAAAGCTGTATTGAAAAAAGTAATAAAAACGGGCAATATCATTAGTTTGTATTTTCACGCGAACGCAGTCGCGGGCATAGCTAGTTACATATATAAACAACGTTGATATGTCTGTTTATGTCTGCAATTATAATTCAATTTAAACTCGATAATAAAATTGACTATGGCACAGCATGATCGGCTTTTACGTACATCGTACGCAATATACTGAAAGCAGTCGCTGGTCCCTGTCAATACGACGGTTTGAGTCTCACTGTGGTTTGTTATTTAATTGGTATTTGAAGGTGCCTGTAACGACTGTAACGCGAGGAGTCCTAACCCACGCGCCTCCTGTGACCCTTGTAATTGTAATGTACAATTGTAGTTATGTAAAACACGAGGACGTCGGTACTTGTTTTCTTTTTACCAAAATAACAAAATAATGTAAGAGGCAACGTCAAATATTCACTGTCAAGTCATCATGACCACCTGCATTTCCGATATTACCATAGACCTTTTTTTTTGTATTGTTCTTACTTTCAATTGAGAAAGGAAAAGGCAAAAGTATCTAGACCATGCAGCCAAGTCAGATGTTATTTTAAAGACAGACAATACAATCTTCAACTAGATGGTGAATCTCTTGTTGAAGCTTTCTTGGGAGTTTTTGAGGCAACTGATGCCATGGCCGTGGTGGCCGAATGATTATTCACAATTCACTTCACCTATGCTCTTCAGCTACACTATATTACGCAAAATGTCACCATAACTTACACAATATAGAGCTAAACAACTAAGTATATGAATAAAAATAAAAATCACAACATGAGAGATCAAAATCCCGCCAAAAACTCCTTGTCATAGATCAAGGACTGCTCTCTGACGGGAAATCTCTCCGGAGAATGTGTCTCATAATATAGAATGACCGTAGACCATACAGACTAAGCTATGGAGTAATTGCGAACTAATATTTTTCTTATTTTATCTGTAGGTAATACATGGAAAAGTGACTGTATCCGTTAATTGGTATTCGCGAGCGTCCACAATATCAAAGTTCGTTTCTTAACCATTCTTCTATGTAAAAGAAAATAGTACGGAACACTTAGATCGCGGGTTCTACTCATTACTAGTTTTTGTTACAACATACTTACAAATAATTTATATTCCGTAAGGTTTCTGTGTATGAAATGTGAATTTTAATAAACTATTAAGTCAATGGTCGTGTTTTGTCTAAATACAACAAAACAGTATGTTTGTTTAAAATGTAAATATATATTATAAAGCAGAAAATTTTGTTTGTTTGAACATGCTAATTTTAGGCACTACCTGTCAGATTTCAGAAATTCTTTTTGTATGTTATAGCGCGATCATTGAAGATGGGTTTAGGCTGTTTTACATCACGCTACCACCACTAGTAGCAAACCTGTATAGAAAAGAATACAAAAACAGGCAAATATTATCAAATAATTTTTAGTTTCACTGTAACGACTATAGCCTCAACTTATTAGTAGCTGAGCCCGCAATTCTATTCGCATGGATTTGAACTAAGTTTTTTATCATTTTGGGACCTGTTTTTCAACTTTGTGGTGGTTGTATTAGTATGTTAAATGTAACTGTTATTACTACAAATTATGCCCATACAAAATATACCTATCAAAGCTTAATTAAGTTATGATAATTACTACACTATCTCGTAGTAGGTGATTAACGGTTTGCGACGCGCGTTCCTAAGCAATTTATCATTTAATTGATATCATATTATTCACTAATAATATAAAAGTATAGGTATTATTTTATCACATAATAGCCACTATAAAGGTAGAGTTTTTTCTAATGCCCGCCTGGCTAGCAATCACCCTCGTGTTAAAACCTGTCGCCAAAAACCAATAGGTGTGTTCCGGCAGCTGCATTTGAGAGCCAGTTCCTCCACAGGTTTAGCGTGTCTACTAACTTGGGCCGTATCGCCACTTACAATAAGGTAAGATCATGGCCATAACGCTAAACCTTAAGTATAAAAAGAAAAACAATGACCCATGCGATACATCATAGGTAAGCACCGAAACTCAAAAATTTTGGGTGTGAGATGCAAGTTTATCACTTTAATAGAGATGAAACTGTATTTTGAGATAATTAATCAGCTGAAGAATAAATTGCATCAAAATCCTTTAAAAAACTTCTTAGTATTAATTATTATTACCTATTTTGATGGAAAATCCTGTATCATAAAGTTTATAAACGTACATAATATAATGTTTGAAATGTATGGTGCGTGAAGAATCCATATTGAATTAAACTTCGCCCGGCTAAAGGAACGTCATTGTACCATTTGTTATTCATTAACATTTAATTATATTAAATTATCATAATATTAGTTTGAAGGCGGACAACAGATCTTGCATTCAGAACAGAGACATGCATAAATGGTTATGAAATGATTCTGAAACAGGTCCGTAATTCGATTATATTAGGGGGCCCAAATTTACCGTCAATGAAGGTTTATAAGTGGTTGTAAAATTTTACGATTTTCTTGTAGCACGGAAGAGTTATTTAAATTTAGTGGCTTTCTGGTCGAGACACTAATAACGATCATGCTTATGGACGTTTATCGGATAAAAACTATGATATACCTCTAGTTGAACCAAGTAATATACATTTATAATATTTCATTAAAATAAATTAAGTGGTTTCCGAGATTAACGTGGACGAACATATCCAGCCTTTTCAGAGAAAGCATCATAAGCGACAATTTTGACTTTTTAGAGGAGTTTTTCAAGCCTAATTAAGAAGAACTTATGATATTTTTATTTAAAATTTATTGTTGTTCATAATTAACCACCGATTATTAAAAATAGTGGCTATTAACATATTGCTTCCAAATTAGAAAAATATTTTTTAGTATGTTATAATAAGAAAAACACTTTCAAGATTTTTAAGAAACCATAGCATAGTGATAAGCATTTTTCTATTGCCCGCCTTGCTAGCAACACCCTTAAGTTGAAAATCTGCCGCCACATACCAATAGGTGTGTTCCGGAAGCTGCAATTGAGAGCCAGTTTATTCACAGGTTTATCGTGTCTGCCAACTTGGGCCGTATCGTCACTTAAGATCAGGTGAAATTATAGCCATAACGCTAAACCTTAACTATAACAAAAGTATGTTATAGTTCAAATGTTTCATAATATATATCGTATTCATTAGTCTTCATTTATTTACACACCCAAAATACCCCTGAATCCAAAGATAAATACAAAGATAGCCTGGAAGAGATTAAAGAAATAATATTTATTTATACGATGAAGAATACACAGTGTCAATCCAATTATGTATAGATTAGAAATTACAATATACAGTCTTACAAACTAAAGCCTCATACAACATCGAAAATAGATCCAAACTCAGGAAATGCTATCGCGCACTGATATACCGCTGGATGGACATTAGTAATGAGGCCGCTGTTTGTACCAGTTGTATAATTCGAAATGTGTCATAGATGTACAATAACAATAAAGTATAAATGGATAAAAACACCATGCACTTTTCTGTATGTACCACCGACAACATGTTTGTAAAATTTCATGCTAATCGGTTAATGCGTGACAAACAAACAAACTTCAAGAAATAATTCAGATTCAGGATGTAGTATTAAACAATTTAATAATTTAGAAACATGTGTACCTCGGACTCAAATATGGTAAATGCGTGTGTTAGATCTAGAATAATAAAACATATTTATTCTAAATGCATATACGCATATCCGCATTACTGTGGACGTGTTAATCGGTCATTTTATTGTGTTCAACCGACGTGATTAGTATTTCTAAAAAGCACACACTATATATATAATAAAAGGTTGAGAGGAAAGCATAGTAAAGAAATCGTAGCATGATGATAGGGCCTTTCTAACGCTAACCTGGCTAACTACCACCCTTAAATTGAAAATCTGTCACCGAATTACTATAGGTATGTTCCAGCAGCTGCACTTGAGAACCAGTCTCTCAAATAGGCTTAGCGTGTCCACCATCTTCAGCTATATCATCACTTAACATCAGATAAGATTATGATCATAACGTTATAACCTATAAAGTCTAAAGGCCTTTATTTTAAAGTCCATAGCAAGGCATTAAAAATAATAATAAAAATAATTTGCGAATAAAATATTATCTGAATATTAAAATAATTCTCTAACGTAATAAAATAATCTAAGAATAATTTACTATTATTTTTAATTTATATTTTTTTAATGTTATTTAATTTATTAACCAGTGTTATTTTGTGACATACTAATTATAAGTATGAGAATTAGAGAAACCTGTGCGGATGTTCTATATACGAAGGGCGGGACATAAATAATAATAAATATAGTTTAAATCATAGTAATTTTGAAAATAGTTTTAGAAATTTTAGATTTCGGTGACTTATGGTATTCTTAGCGCAATTATTTTTAGATTTTTCATTAAAAATTAAATTCCCACAATAGTACTTTATTATTAATATAGGTATATAGCTGAAGCAAAGATTTTTAGCATGCCTAGATTGATAAAGAAATTTAATATAGTTTTAATGTAAATCAGCAAAATATTAATAATCTCTGTAAAAATTTGGATTTGCGTTTGTGATTCTATTCCGTTATAATGATTTACAAGAGACAATATCTCACTTTTGATTAATCTTTGAGTGTGTAGTGATTCATTTTAAAATCTATTCTTATACCATGTAATTATTAAACTATTTGATTTTAACAACAACTTTATTATATTTGGAATCATAGAATAACTAAGATAAGTTACGGAGGAGGGTAGCCTATTATTACCGATTACTACACAAGTGCGACGCGAGCGCGGCTACGGGCACCCGACAATAGCCAAAGCCGAGGTTCGGACACTTGTGATAACCCTTGCGCGAGTTGCCCTTCGGACTCAGCGCCCTTCGCGTTCGCCTACAAAGTCGGGTGAAACTGTATAAGCCTATAGACTAACAGTGTAGATCCTATAAAAAAGCGGCTATGGGCAGTCAAAACAAAGCACTCGAGGCCAGCTATTCACGTAAGATTTATTATATTTTCTATTATTGACTAGACTGATTTGATATATTTGTTGTAAATCATTATGAATGATTTATACTGGTTAGAGAGAGAAACACGAGCGGTGAAGGTGAATGTTGATGCGCGTCGACAAAAGGGGCCCCTTAAACCTACATACGTATTCGCATTATTCGCATGTCTCGGACATTGCTCGGTGTTATCCTCTCTGCCACAGCTACTAGGGTTATGATTTCTAACAATATTAAGAACACGATTATACTTATAATTAAATAACGTGGACTCGAGCCCTTTCCGCGCTCGCCCCGCTAGTTCGGTGAAGCTGTAAAAGCCCGTCAGACTAATACTGTAGGCCTCGTCGAAAAAAAAAAACTTATAAATAATGATATTATTTATATAATGGTATATGTTTTAACAAAAGTATTAATATAAGTAAATGATTGTGAATGAATCTAGAGTGGAATACTACGAAGGTTTATTACAAGTGAGTCAAATTGATGCATTTTTGTATTAAAAAAATTAGGCAGTTTATATATATTTTATCATCACGAGTCAGAATCCGAAACGAGTTTTTGTACATATTTTAAATATATACATATATTATACGACATTTTTTCGTTACAGGCTGTCACAATAAATTGTTATGTAATTAACTAAAAATATTTCAACGTAATTAATAATCAGCTTAAATATAGATAGCAGCACGATGGAAATGACTAATAAAATTATAAAGAAATATATGTGGCCATACCTTATAACTCGTTAATGTTATGAAATTAGATTTATATGCAAACGGTTTATATAATATAGGTGTGCCCGCGGCTACGCTCGCATTAACAAATATATGAAATTGAAGAAAACCTGTACACAAATTCTCGTGATTATCTTAATTTATTTTAATTCTGATAACTGGTTTTACGTATAAAGAATAAATAATATAATAACAGTTATAAAATTAAATTACATGTATAATATTATGTAAGAAACATTAAATAATATATAAATAAAATGTTATGTGTAAGTTGTGCTGACCACACGGCAGAAGTGAAACATGTCTCTCCCTTTGTCGCTTCGAACCGACTTTACCCGAACACACGTCATACAAAAAGGTTGCGCATCAGAAATTCAAAGCCTGGGAGGGCTTTTATTTAAAGGTGTTTTATTTCAAAAGTTTCACTTTAATATATTTCATCTATACGAACAATACAAATGCCCTTGATGCGTCTGTCTGTCTAAATGCGACTAAATTCAAAACAAATGTACTCTTCATAAGGCTGCATTTACATTAATACGGAGTAATACATGAGGAATACATGTGGTGGTGTTTGTGGTAGAGCTTTTTCTGATGCCCGTCTGGCTAGCAACCACTCTCAAGTTGAAAATCTGCCGCCAAATACCAATAGCTGTGTTCCGGCAGTTTGCTCGTTTGCCCGCTTTTACATAA
Source organism: Actias luna (assembly GCA_039707435.1). Classification (NCBI taxonomy): domain Eukaryota; kingdom Metazoa; phylum Arthropoda; class Insecta; order Lepidoptera; family Saturniidae; genus Actias; species Actias luna. The sequence goes on along the minus strand of JAZHAC010000006.1, from coordinate 3,689,343 downwards.
AATAAATAAATTAAAAAAAGGAAGGTTTAGGGTGTATAATTGAATATGATATTGTTTATATTGGATATGATATGCCAATGAATGTTAAAGAAGTCTGAATTTTTTTGCCAACTGGAGCTTTACTGGCGTAGGCCGCGCAGTATGTAACTGCGACTTCGTTCACTAGGAACTGAACCTTATTTTACTAATTTATAGCCTATGTTACTTAATGGGTAATATAGCATTCTAATATTGAAGGAATTTTCGAAATCGGTCCTGTCGTTTTTGTGTTTATTCGTTACAAACAAAAATACAAATCTTTTCTCTTTATAATAGTAGTATACATAAAGCTATATCATAACGATGTAACGGAATTATTCCTCTTCGAGAGATCTATTTAATTCTAACTCTTTACGTTTATCTTCTAAGATTGACCGCCAGCCCGGAACTGCGTTCGCGTGGAACTAAAAATTATTTAACAATTTTTCCCCGTTTCTTTTTTTTACTTTCATCAATAAAGCTTTGCATGTATTGGTGGTATCGAGATGTTAAATAAACGAAAGCTACCCTCAATTATTGCTCTATCAAATAGAGATATCATTTTTGAAATCAAACTGGTAGTACCTCAGATCAGCTCGTTCAAACAAACAAACTTTTCCGTTTTATAATATCAATATATATGTCGATATACTATAATAAAAATATACATATACCTGGCCACTTAGTACTTATATGCTAAGGACTAACCAAGTAAATCAGTTCAGGATGTCTGAGCAACAGACAAACAAAAAAAATAATGATCGATAAATGTGTCGGTTTATTTGATTAAAAAATAACGTAAATAACCGCTGTCAGTTTCTTCGGACGACTTAAAAGAAATAAAAATCGGAAAAATAAATTCCAATAAACATTCATATTCTTATCAGACAATAATTCACCATTATAAACGATGCTACATCAGTATGTTTAAATAAATTCCGCGCCGTATTACGTTATAGATAGAGTTGTTAATCGTTATATGAGGTCAGATGGAACGGTGTCAATGACCCCATGGTAACCATAAGTTACACACTGTTTCACTAGGTAAACTGGTGAATAGTTGTGGCGTGAAGTAGGTAAAAAAGTTTTTATAATGTAGGTACTAGATACAGTTGTCTTGCGAAACCGAATAATATGGATCATGTTGTTGTTACAGTTTTATGTGTAATTTACTTCCATTTATATTAATACTAGCTTTTACCTGCGGGTTCGCTTGTGTTAATATTGATTTTGTCAAAGAAATCGGATGGCGCAATAAAAAGTTTCATAAAAGTTTATTCTATCTTTATCTTACTTCCGATAAGTTTTTCGCGAGAAAACGCAGCCCATCATCGTCTTCAGGTTCCCTTTTATCTCTATAGCAAAATTCGCAAAAGGTTAACAAACAAACAAATAAACAAACTTGCTTTCGCATTCATAATATGAAGTATGTATGATAATTATTATTGTTATTATAATGAGGATTACAAAGCGAGTCGGATTTCAAGGATTTTTTTATGTATTTGATAGAAAAATCACTCAGATAGGTTTTAGGTTATTAAACATCACGCTACCACCAATAGGAGCAGAGCTGTGTTGAAAAAAGTTACAACAACAGGCAATCATTATTAAATAATGTTTAGTTCCACGTAAACAAAGCTGTGGACACAAGCAGTTTTTATAATAAATCTAACATATCGTAACTCTACTAATAGCATACATTTTACCCAAATTCCATACATAAGCAGGCGGCGGCGTTGCATCAGTTAAGTAAATGTAACATACAACCCAAACGGGGGCAATACAGCGTTGCTTAACCGGCCCGGCCCGTGCTTCAATATTGTGGTCATTTCTGCTAAATATGGCGGAGTGTGTAAATCTTTCGAGTTGCAAAGTGTTTCACGCAATTTCCTTTAGATTAAATAACGTCGCGAGCAGTCACACGATTGCTTGGATTTTGTCCTTATTTGATCACTCTTAACGTGTATTAGTCTTCAGAGAAATATAAAATATTCGACTGACTAAATATTTCTAACTAATCGATTACGGTATTGTAACGAATGCAAAGCATAGTAGAATTCCAAAAACAATGGCGATGGGAATCGTATTGTCATCACCCTACCCTACCCTTCATCACGACACCCGATATTTTTTTAAATTATGGCTCATGTCTAAATATGCAATTTCGCCAATATTTCTTTAAATACTTTGTAAGTTTAATCTTTATGGAAACAATCTCTCCTGATTGAAGCCTAATGGAGGGCCTGGCTCTCAATTACAACTATCGGAACATACCTGTAGGTTCTTGGCGAGCATCGTGCTATGGTTCATCGCTGTGTTTTCTCTCACCGAAAGTTCATGCTTATTGCAGGAATTCGAACTCACATCCATTGTGCGGCGACCGTGACACTTCCAACTGAGCCATCATCTTGTCAAGTGTGAGGGGCTTTATAACCACAATTAACGAAGACAAAGTAAGAACTAAACTCAGAACCTCGCCGCGACGGTTGCAGCGAGGCAACAGTTTTAACCGCTAGGCCAACCATGCAAAGAGAGTTATAATCACATCATCATCATGAGCATTGAAGTCCACCAGTCTAACCAGTCGCTTACAGATCCCTAGCACTGCTCTAGACCACGGGATATACAGAAGCTGCTCTCGGAATTAGACATACCTAAGGATGTCAATATGGTAAACACAATTGTCATACCACCCTGACATACAAATGAGCTAGTTTCAGAATGGATTTATTCGTCGAAAAAATCCCATTTATATGCCACAACTTTGGAAATGTTTATTGACTTCTTATCATTCTCACCACACAATATCGCCAGTTATAGAACTATGAAATAAATCGTTTTAGTTTTTATGTCAAGAACTTTAGATTTTATTACATACTAGCTACGTACATGACTTCGTTCGCGTCTAACTAAAGATTACATAATAATTTGTGCCTTTTTTTGTAAAATTTTGCGAGGCATTTGGCGATATCGTGATGTCAAATAGCCTAAAGCCTCCCTCAATGATTTCTCTGTAACATACCTGTTTGTAATCTGCTTAGTAGTTCCTGAGATAAGCGTGTTCAATCATCTCAACTTCTCCGCTTTATTATATTACTATCTGACACGTTAAAATTCGCATCACATTACAAAGCTTTGAATTTTTCTACCTTTTTGTACTATGATATGTATGTTTTATACATATAAACCCTCCCCATGAATCACTCTATCTATTGCTGAAAACTGCATTAAAACCCGTTGAATAGTTTAAATGATATAAGCGAACAGATAGCGCAAGCGACTTCATTTTATACTGTGTAAAAATCTTATATACTTTGTCCTAGCTGACCCGGCAGACGTCCTGTCTTCACTATGAATATTGAATTTGAATTGGTATAATCAATAAAATATATGTAAATATATATATGAAAAACATAGTGTTTATAATTGTAATGTTTAAATTTTCTATTTTCCACTCAACTTCCATATTTTTTCTTACATACGAACCTTCGCTTGACAATAATTAACACAACAAAAAAGAATTAGCGAAATTGTTCCATCCGTTCACGCGTGATGCGATGACCGAGGGAAATAGAGATTAATTTTTATATATATAGATGAAACTAATGAAAAAGATATTTATGATCGGATGACTAAGCATCGGTGTATAGAAAAAGTCTACTAAAACTGCGAATGTCATCTAGCTCGAATGTTTATCTTCACAAAAAAAAACTTACAAAACTGGATGAGCCAGAAAATTACGTAACGGTATTTGCAAATAAATTAAATATGGCATGAAGTATAGAGATACGTGATCGAAATAAGAATTTATGCAATAAGTAATGGTTGCCTACGAAATTAGTAATTTACCACAAAAGGTACCTACAATAAATCCGCAGGTCCAAAGGTAATTTTAAGGTGCTTTGGGTCACTGGGCTGCGGTCGGCGGAATGCGACCGGTTGTTTTGCAACAAGTTGTACTGTCTCTTTCGCTCTCTCGCGATTGTGTTTTCTGTTTCACATAACCGATTACGGCCGATGGTGGCCGAGCTTCCAGAGGTTTTGTGTGGCGTCGTGCCTTCTTCGGAAGTACGACTGGATTCTTGTTGCTTGTATTATTTATATCTGTTGATGAGTTCTTCTGATAGACATTTCGTGTTAACTAACGGGTTTTTTAATATAATTTACAACCACATTAAAGACTTCCGCGGCATGTGTATGCGGGACTTAGATAAGGATTGTCGCTATGGACTGTCAAATTATAGCTTTATATATATATAGAATGTAGATTATCAATTTTATTTCAACTATTTTTTTATATTTGAATCTAGAATTAATATTATTTATCGGTGTGAAAATATGTAAAGATAATGTATTCAACACTTTACATTTCATATTGGACTGACAACATTATTTATAATCTGTATATCTATATGCTGATGCGAATGTTTTAAATACTTTTAGAATAGGTACTGCTTAAGTGTGAAATTTGACATAAATAAAGTTTACAAGTGCAGATAGTTAAAATGTATACTTAATATTTATTTAAAATATTTCTGTTAGGACTTGTTAAGGAAAAAACTGGTAAACGTGATGAAATCAAATGATATATTTCCATATTATAGACAGGTATATTTTGAACACCGTTTTTAAAAAATCTTCAATATACATAATATTCATAACACTATACTAACGAGTATGAGAACATTTATAACCCAATATTGTTTTTTCCTCCACAGGTTTAGCGTGCCTACTAACTTGGGCCGCATCGTCACTTAAGATCAGGTGAGATTATGGCCATAACGCTGAACCTTAACTATATATATATAAAAAATAAAGCACGTCATTTTTGTGTAATAAAATAAGCTTCATTTTTTTCTCTGTATTTCTAATAGAAATATCAAAAAAGATTATAAACAAAAAGGTTGATAGCCATAGGTTGTTATTGACTTCAACAATTACAATGAAATAAAACGTTACACAGATAACAAGTTAACGTTAAACCCTTTTTTTTACAGAATAGCAATTATCGTTCAAATAATTTTTATATGGGAATTTTGGTAGAACCTTGATCTGTTATATTGTACGGGATAGGGTTTGACTATTAGGTAAAAGTGAAGTGATTTATGAATAATGATTTATGATACATAAGAATCTTATGTCACGATGTTTGCGACCGCACGCCTCCGAAACGGCTCGACCGATTTTAATGTTTTTTTTATGTATATTTGGTAGGTAAAAAGATTAGGATAGAGGTAATTTAGATGATTTCTCCATGATAAAAAAGATCGTTAAGTATATTTCATGCCACAAGGTCATTAGGGTGTCTAAAGAAAAAAAATCTACGCTACGATAATAGAACGAATTTTCCCAAGCTGTAACTTCTCCTCGCGATGTAATAATAATAAAAAAAATAAAAAATATACGAATTTGGTTCTGTGACAGTCTTATTATATTTATCGATGTAAATTCAAACCCTAAAAGTGTATACAGTAATAAATGACCACACACAATAAGGTTGGTTGGTCAACTATGACGGCAGACGCGTGAAATGACGTCACTATGTAGGTGCGGCGGTCAAGGAGTGCCTCAGATAGAGGAGTACGACCTTACAAATTTATTAACACAGACTTATTTGTTATTTATAAATCAAGTAAAGTCAAGATGTGGAATTTTATATTCCCATGTAATTTTTTATTATATTTCTATGTTAGTTATATTTATAATTGTGTATGTAGGGTTCGTTAAACCAGACAAAGAATTGATAATTAAAAAAATAAAATGTATGACTTTTTTTAACATGTTCAACAATTATCGTCATATATCACACAAATCTTAACAAATTGTACACCTAAACCTTCCTCATGAATCAGTCTATTTATTGGTGAAAACTGCATGAAAATCCGTTCAGTAGTTTTTTATTTTACCAGGAGTACTTAGTATTCTATAAAATCGCTTAGCTAGCTCAGTTCTTTAATAAGAAACACGCATATTCGTTATTTTTTTGGATTTTTCTAAAGATTATCGGATCCAATGGACGTGATTTTTGCTGCTTAATAATGCCGAAATAGTTTTCTGGATGTAAGAACTTATACCAACTCTGTACAGCTGAGCTGTTAAGTATCAATGCCCCTAGTCAAGTTGTCTGTCACAATTGTTAACGAAGAGAAAAAACAAAAAATGTATGGGATCATACATTACCTAAATACATTTGTTCATTTCTTCTTTTTTCCTTTACGTTTCCAATGATTGAAAGACAACTTGGCTAAGGAAACTGTACGGTTTCTGTATTAAGACATCCTTACTAATATTGTAAATAAGAAAGTGAGTTCGTCTGTTTTTTACGCGTTCATACCTAAACCGATGAATAGGTTATGATGAGTTGTGGTAAAGAGATAGATGGGACCCTGGAGACGGTGATAAGTTACATTTTATCGATCGATTTTTATGAATCTTTTTATTCATTATCCGTTTCGCTTCAAGCTTTAAATAATAATTGCTTATAATTTAATCAATATTAAAGCGAATGGAGCCGCGAGTAAAAGCTAGTCAATTTTAAAAGCTTCATATATAGTATGACTTTGCTTTTAAAAGCTGTTATTGTACATAAATAAACAACTTCAATGATTTTTCACGGAAAATTATCACCGGACATTAACTAAAGTTTGCGACTTGAGTGATTAAATCGACTGGCTACACCAGTTTTTTGAGGTCAATCGAGGCATCGTTGCATATAAACAATGGATTACATGACCTTGGTGCAAGCCTGGCATTGTTATGTTTCATTGACCATCGACAATATACTAGAAGGTGGATCGGATGAAATTCCTTCACGAAATTTCTTGTAAGTGTTTAAATATGATATTAGTTTAGGATAGCCTTAACTTTTGAAAATAGATGTGAAGTGACTACAAACAAAGTATATGTTTTTATTATATAAAAAATTCAATCATACAATAATTCTTCACTTAAATGGTTCATTCATTCGAGTCAATCTGTGATGTAAACAAACCTCTCGAGCTAAACAGTTTATAAGTTTAAAATATTTGTTAATTTATTACTTAATTTTTAAAAATTATTATTAATTATTTATTTTTTATATTTTACGTTATGTAAGAATAACATCACTTACAAGCAACAAAATTGTACATATCATTAGCAAACTACACCGCACAAGTCAATTTTACTCATTTTACAGGACAGTGGATAAGCTGTTTTGAACTGAAACTTCTTATGAAGGGCTTTGAAAATCGAATCCGCAATGATTTTATGTGACGCTCGTTCGAGTAAAGTCGGTTTGAGGCGACTAATGGAGCAAGAGAGATATTGCGATGTTTCACTTTTATCGTGTGGTCCTTAAACAAATACCATTTTTCCTTTTTTCAATATTTGATTTTTCGTGCTCTAATTAGTAATAGATATTGTATAAAATAACAATTTATATATTATATATGTATTGTAACACGTCATGAGAAGGTTTATCTAAATATATTTAAAAATAAAAACTACAAATTTTAGACTCGGGTGGTATTGTTTGTTAAGCGACGTCTGGTTTAACAAGAAACTTAAGATGTTTGTTTAAATAACTCGAAATCGCTTACATTCGGTGTCATGGCTGTTTCTGGCGAGACCCCTGATCTGCTCGTTGACGTAGTTATTGCTTTTGGGTACGTTGAGCGCGCTGCGGATACCGACTGAGGAGTGATCCAGGTGTCCAGGCCCGATCTTGGGGACGTGGCTGGAACAGTACACCTCCTTGTCCTCGGTCCAGTGTTGATTGTTGTAATATGTCTGTCGGATATATATTTCTAAGGTTAATTTCAAACACATCAAATCAAACTTTATTCAATTTAGGCAATGAAATGTTATAGAGCCTATGTTACTCAAGGCTAATGTAGCATTCTAATAGTGAAAAAAAATTTGAAATCGGTCCAGTAGTTCTTGATTTATTCGTTACAATCAAAAATACAAATCTTTCCTCTGTATAATATTAGCATATATATATACAAAAAATTGAATGCATTTACAATATTTTTTAGTTGATGCACTGAGAGAGAGAGAGAGAGAGAGAGGGTTATTCGTTCAATGACGGTCGTTAGGTGGTTAAAATTTACATGTTAAATTTTACCAATAAGGACAAAATATCGGAAAAAAGTCCCTTCGTTTGCTAAAAAATTAAATTATATTGTTAATGTAATTATGTATTATATAAGACCGCTGTTTGAACTGATTTGAACATTCGGTTCTATGGATATATGGTATTTTTCTGATCAATTTCCTAGGGGTCGGCAATTTGCCTCTTTGTCTGGGGCGACGTAATCGTTAGAGCGGAAGCTGGATACAGTATCATTGACAAATTTGTATTTGGAGAACAGAGTTAATATACTGAATTCCGAAAACGGAGGCTTTAAAGTATGTCTGTGTTAGTGTATATAGTTTTAGAGAAATAAACTTTAACATGATAAGTCCGCTGTGGTTTAGTTACTAACGAAGCGCAGGCCGACATTTACATACGTAGTAATTAAATATTAAAATCTTTACAAATTACACAATACCACTAGGATCAGTATTCTACTTAATATAATCATGGTACAAAACAGCTCTTTGACTGACATAATACAACACAAAATTAAATACGCCGTTGCCGATTGTTACGTCTAATTATGTTGCATTGATGCAATTGTAGTATTGGCGATTCATTCCGCACAATAGACATGCCACCAGTTTAACTTGACCTTTGCAGTGGCAGCTCTACATTCAATAACACGATCGGTTTCTTGTTTATGAGGATTAGGTAGTTCTTATTATGCTGGTATTTTGGCAAGGGCTTGCGATACAATAGCAGAACGATATGCTTTAGTACAGTGTCACCTTAAGCGACAATTAAGTTTGTTTTTTGTAATGTACTCCTTTAGAATCAATTTTTCATGTAAGATCGCCGGCATAGAAATTTTATGAGGGGTGAAATTAAAACAAGCGTTATTCAAATCGTCAAGGAGGTAACCACCTAAGGGATAAGGAAACTAACGGAACCAACACCAGCGGCCGCTCTAGAGATTACGGCGCCCAGAAAAAAAAGACAAACTGCCGCCCCTTGGAAATTTTAATATGTCAATATACAAATATATCACATAACCGTAAAATTTTTTAGCTAAGAAGAGATTAATATGAGAAATTTTCTTTTGCTAGTAAAATTTACCATACTAATTATATATTTTTTTTTACTAAAAACAGACGACGCAGCTCCTCTAAATTTTAGCGCTCTGGTAAATACCTGGCTTGACCCCCTTTTTGCAGATACGAAATTTTTTTTTAAATATATTTAAGGCTTATTAGCGTTATGACCATAATTTCACCTTGTCTTAAGTGAGATTACGGACCAAGTTGGTAGACACGCTGAACCTGTAAAGGAACTGGCTCTCAAGTGTACACTGCCGGAACACACCTATTGGTATTTGATCTCTAGCATCGATATTCTAGCAAGTGGTAATTGATTAGTAATCATTGAGTGGTCATCATTGTCTTAGATTCTAATGTATTAACCATCAGATAAAGTGCAGTCACTTTTACGCGCATGTAAAAATTACAAGTTTGTATGTATGTAATCACTAAATTCCAACATAATGTCACCGACGACCATAAAAATTGAGATGCTGTATATTTTATCATAACGTAAGATTTTTATATAATATTATCATTGAACGCAATAGGTAGTTATGGTATAGGGATATATATACACTGGAATTGGCAGGAAAACATCTGCCACGATCGGCCAGTAATAAAGAAAAAAATGATCAATTTATCTATCTATCCCATGCTTACGTCACATTCTAGGTAGGGTTTAGTCTAATGCTTGCCTGGCTAGCTACCATCAAGTTGAAAATCTGCCACCAAATACTACATCGTTACTTAACATCAGATGAGAATGTAATTATACCTATAAACTATAACAAAAAGCATACGTTTTAACCGTTTCTGGTTTAAAGTAGTTTGATGAATTCTAATTGCCCTCTTCAATGTCAACAATGACACCGCAATGGAATCAACAAAGTGTATAATAATCCTGCTATATTTGAACAGCATAATGGTATAGCCGTTTCATGTGTAATTCAGACAATAACTGTGTAAGGACATCCATTTATGCGGTAGGGTTGGCTCACGTGTCCGCAACAATTGAAATACATTTAAGATGAATCGAATTTTTTATTCAGTGGTAACTTGGTCATATTCTTGAGTTTTTAGTAAAGAAAAACATCGTGATAGACCCTAACATCATGGTAGAGCATGTGCTAATGCTAACCTTTTTTTAATCGTAGGAAAAGGTTTAATCGAGTCCACGGAGACTGTAAGGGTTATGTGGGACTCACCCGGTGCTAGTCGCTAAAAATACCCACTAAAACCCGGCTATCTGTCACCTTCCTGGGGTGACGCAGGTTCGAGCTTGATATTACCTTATCACCCCGGCGTGATGTTAAGCCGGGCCTCGTCCGGGCAGCCTGACGAGCTGACCTCTCAGACGACCGGACTGATGTAAACTAATCAGGATGGCTGTCACCTTCATTTTTTAACGTAAGTAAAACCCATTCACGGATCTTATTCCCACGTTTGCTTAAGCAGGCTACGAGAGGGTTACTGAAAGAAATGGACAGTCCACCAGAAATACCTAATAAAAATACGGTGACACTATATTCTCACTTTTTCTTAGAGATCGGCACGTATTTCGCCAAAGTAAAGCGATAACGGAAGTCACAAATTATTTTAATAGTATATTATTCTTATTGAAGTAATAGGCAGTTGTTAAGGACTGCCGATGAAAAGAAAACTTAAAAACGTGTATGATTCGACTGTAGCCGAATATACACGATTCAGTGAGTTGGGAAGCCGAGAACACTTGATATCGAGTCGCGTCGAGTAAACCTGCCTCCTTATTACATATTTCGTAAAAGCAGAGCGATAGCGAAAGTCATAAATAAAACTTATAGCTAAATTGCTAAATCAGTATTTCGTAGCGAATATTTAATGATTTCTGCTATCGGTATTGTCTGATGGTAGCGCTTTTTCTAATGCCCCTCTGGATAGCTCCCACCCTCAAATTGAAAATCTGCCGCCAAATACCAATAGGTGTATTCCGGAAATTGCACTTGAGAGCCAGTCCCTCTTATAAAGGCCGGAAATTCCCCTGGTGTTGTGGGTGTCCATGAGCGGCGGTGTTCACTTACAATCAGGTGACTCGATTGCTCGTCTGCGCCCTATGCGTAAAAAAAATATTTACTTATGCAATATACGTAATAAGGAAGCGGGTTTAAGCCACCGACTTGAGAGTGACGGTACACTTTCCTTAACTATTAGCAAAACGAATCGATACTCTAATTTTAAATGACCGATATCGAACAATATAATAAGCCACACACTTCGTGATCACGACTGCTAACCCTGAAACATTATGAATCACTATTATTTACTTAACGAATTTATCACAACAATAAAACATCTGGTTCATAAAATCGGTATGTTACGAGTTGATTCATCACTTTATATTACAGAACTTTATATTGACGAAATGGGTTTACGTAAGTACGCTGAAGTGTGTACCAAGATTGATGTTATGGCTTATCAATTATTTAATTTATTTTTTTATATACTGGAAAATGTTAAAATACATTTCATTCTTGTTGAAACAGTTTTGAACGTAACGAAAATTATATGTATATTAAAAAAAGTAATACTAGTTATATCCAATTTATATACTAATCATAATAATATTATAATGCGAAAGTGAGTTTGTTTGTTAGTTGCGCTTTCACGCCTAAACCGCTGAATTGATAAGGATTAATTTTGGTACAGACATAGATTGGAAATCTTATTGGAAGTGCAGTAAAGAGAGGAATATCAAAAAAGGGATAGGGCCAATAGTTTTCGGTTTTCAAATATATTATGTACTACCTTCGTGTGAGACCATATTTGTTTTTCGCCATTCTGGATATTGTATTATTATGCTAATCATACCGTTTACTATCATAGATTTTTTTATATAACATATAAGCCCAACCACATTATCATAATGTAAATATAAGGTCACTTCGATTAACCTCTGACGATAACAAGATGCCCACTGATTATAATATTTTAGTGGTAAAACGTCACGAAACGTAACGTAAACTTTGAAATTATGTGATCTTGGTCGGTTTATATCTTGTCCGTACAATGACACATTCATAAAATATTCTTTTTTTTCCCAATTGTATAATAACGGGGTGACGCGGTGATTGTCGGTCCGAGCTCGCGTCGCCCCAGCAAGGCGACAAATGGTCGTGGGGTTTAGTGGGTATTCCCGGCGATTAGCGTCGGACGAATCCCACATAACTACCAGTCCACCCCAGGTTGGGAGGGCCATGCGTAACTGTATTTCCCCACGATATAAAAAAAATCCTATTACCGACTGCTGGTATAAATTGATCTGAATTATGAAAATATTAAGGAGAAAAGGATAAAATTTTCATCGAAGGAGACGAGGGTTCGAGAAGATATATAAGCAATCATTGAGGTAGGCTTAGGTCGTCTAACATCATGCTATCACTAATAATAGCAAAGTTCTATTGAAAAACGTTACCGAAACCGGTAATAATTAACAAATAATATATTTTATGTGGGACTTCGCTCGTGTTAATATTGATTTTGTCAAACAAATCGGATGACGCAGTGGTTTAGGCGGGAAACCATAACAAACAATCAATCACAATTTTACATTTATAATATTAGTAAAGGTTGAAGAAACAATATTAGAAGCTGCACCGAAGGATAAGAGGGTTCGGGAACACATATTAATTATAATAACCATTTTAATGCAAATAAAATTCAAAAATAACTTATCCCTATTATTGAACCTAAGCACGTCGGAGTCAACGACACCAAGGTAACCAAGCACGAATCTTTACACAATCGGTTAACAAGTGGTGCGGAATTAGCGATGGGACATTCAATACATGATATATTAGAGACAACATTTTAGCCGCGGCTTCGCTAACAATAATGTATATTTCGTCTATCTAACAGTTTTTTTTATATTCTTCTTTATACTTTATGGCGTTTTATCACAATTTCACACGATGTTAAGTGACTGTCCAAGATGGTGCTCATGCTAAATCAAATAGAAATAATGGCTCTTAAATGCAACTAACGGAACGCATCCATAGGTATTTGTCGACAGATTTTTAACCTAGTAGCAGTCTAGGCTGGTATTAGAAAATGCCCTACGACTGTTTCTTTTTTTTTTTTTACAATTCATGTTTAGCGTTATGACCATAATCTCACCTGATCTAAAGTGACGATACGGCCCATGTTGGTAGACACGCTAAACCTGTACAGGAACTGGCTCTCAAGTGCAGCTGCCGGAACACACCTATTGGTATTTGGCGGCAGGTTTTTAACTTGAGGGTGGTAGCCAACCAGGCGGTCATTACAAAAAACCCTACCGCCATGCTATGGTTTCCTCACGATGTTTTCCTTCACCGAAAGCTCAAACTCAATGTAGGTGCTTCGATTCGAACTCACGTCCCTTAACGTGAAGTCGTACACACTACCACTGAGCTATAATCGCTTCATAATGTTATGGTTTCACTACGATATTTTCCTTCACCAAAGTTCAGAATCATCAAAGATATGAACTCAGGTCCATCGACGATATTATTGTACACGTTACCACTTAGCCAACATCTACTCGTCGGAGACATTACTTATTCTCTGGATGATAGAAAACATGATTATAGGTTGAGTAGTTACGGCGTCAAAGAGTAACATAAAATAAACAAACAAACAAACGAGCAAACAATCGAATTAACAATCTAGCATTCAGATAAGCCGGACAAATGGCAATAGACACCGGAGGGGAGGCTACAACAAATGATCCAAGGCCGTCTACAAACGAAACCAGTCGTATCGAATTTAGGAAATACCAAATTTTTATTATGTTGACATTAACAATTTAAATGCTAACCTCTTATACTTGTGAATGGATTGTACGAATCTAAGGTATTGTTATTGTGAACAAGGCGGACTTATTTCTCAACGTATTTTTTTTTATCATACCACGACATAGTGACTGATGTTATGAACAGTACGATTCATACAGTTATTAAGTTTTTTTTTTATTCCTGGCAACACAGTCCTCTTTTGAGACTTTTACTACCATTTTCAAGTGATAAGACTTGGGCATTTCGGGCTGATGAAATTATTTACAACAAGATGGTGACTCTCTTGTTGCAGTTCACTTACCAATAATATATAATTTTCCAAATAATTATTCATAATTCACTTCACTTACGCTCTTTAACTACACTACAGCATGAATAATGTCACCTATATTACACAATATACGACTAAATAACTAAATATAAGAATAAAATTAAAAATCACAACATGATACATACATCAAGATCCCACAGACGGAGTCGTCATGAAGATTTCTGAATGTGACATTAGCAAAATTGTGTGCGTACACATGTGGCTATTTAATAAAAAGAAGATTGCTGAATGTTTATTCCAGCTGACTTCCTTTTTTTGGTATGACATCTGTCTATGTAGTCACTTTCGCTAATGTCAGTCTTGAACAAAAAATTATAACGAAACTGGGAATAATTACTTGTGGATCTCGCAAAAAATTATCCTGTGCGGGACAATTACCCAAAGCACTCCGGTTGCAGTGAGGTATAATTGTTTTAACCGCAAGGCTAAGAGATGCAACCATTTCCAGCTATTTTTTTTTTATAGTTAAGGTTTAGGGTTAAAGTCACAATCTCGCCTGTTGTTAAGTGAAGCTGTGGCTCAATATGGTGGACACGATAAGCTTAGTGGAGGAACTGATTTCTAAGTACAACTGCCGGAACACACCTATATGTATTTGATAGATTTTCAACTTGAGGGTGATAGCTAGCCTGGTGGGCATTAGAAAAGCCCTACCACCATGCTATGATTTCAAGACGAAGTTTTCTTTCACCGACACCTCATTACAGGTGGTTTCGATTCTGATAGGCTGATAAGCTGCTGGAAATACACTGTCTGACCGCGGAGTACGGCATGTCCAAGTCACTCTGAGATGAACGTTGGGCGAAGAGTTAAAAAAATGCCACAAATTCAATACCTGATAATATTTTGTGATCATTATAAGTCAGGTATAATACACGATATTATGTCACGATCAACCTGTGTACATTCAACAATTTCGCTTGTTGGTATAGGGCTCTGTTCTCCCATCAGATTCTAGAAGCCATGCCAAAGCAGTCCCTGGTCTCTTACAATAAAGGGAGATAGGATGGTCGTCATGGAGTCGCCTTAGTGCCTAATTCTGATGATTAGCACCGGCTGACTCCCATATACCCTCTCGTAATATTAGTATTATTTTCTCGTAGTATTTTCCCGACGTTAACCAAAAATGGTATTTACACGACCAGGTTGAAACCGCTATAATGTAATAATCACACTAATTATCTTTTTATTTGTGACGTTTGAGATCACTATATATTCAGCTTCTGTAACATGACGGCGAGGATCTTAGATCGATCGCTGATCACTTAATGCTCCCCGTTATTCTTGCTTTTATTTTTGTTAGTGTAGCGGCAAATGATTTTTTTTATGATACATGGTGATCAGAAAGTTAACGAAATAATGTCAGTAAAGTAAAATATAACTAAGACCATTTAAAAGTTTACACACATAGACATATATAAGTGCTACACGATTAAAAGTAGTAAGTTGATATATTTAAATAGTCAAAAAGAGTTATTAGTGATAACTTTCTTAAGCTTGAGGTCGCTGCATAAAGATATCACAATATTTGCGCGATTATCGCGATACTTATTTCTAGTTGAAATACTAGATACTTCTAAGCAATTCTGCTTAGCAATTCCAGGCACTTTACCATACCGTTAGTGATGTTTAATAGATAAAAGATATCCGCGATTCGCCCGAGTTCATGGAGAGGAAGAATATGATTATGTTTACATTTAAGAAGATAGCACGTATAATTCTGTTTGCTCTTGTAAAAAATCTTTGTTGTATGTACAATTTTTTCAATATGCCGTGCGGGCTAGTAGAGACGTGTAGGAGTCATCAGTATAGAAATACCATGACGTGCGGCCTTGTAACTCGTCAGGAACTGCTTTCACACTACTTCTGAAGTCGTCCTACAATTTTTTTTACTACTACTGGGCCTGCTATAATTTTATCGTACTATGGAAGAAAAATAATATATAGTTCGTACCTTTAATGTGAGTTTAGTCCCGCACACAGCGCATTTGAAACACCCACTGTGGAAGAAGGTAAAGTCTTTTAAAGGTCCAACCCTGTCCACTTGGTAAACGATCTCGTTGCATCGGAAACAGGTGCTTTCGTAGAAATTCGGACGGTACATTGTTACCGATAGTGGGTCAAGTCATAATTATAAACTTCACTGCACTCTTAAAATTTGTTTCTCTTCCTCTGTTCACAACACTTCACACTGCAGATAAAAAAAGAACTATAAACAAGATTCGTTCGTGACCGTATTTTATTTATGACATATTGTTTTCGAATGTGGAAAGTGATTCTAATGTCTTATCAGTCCGTATTAATTATTTCTTATTTGATAAGCTCGAAAAATGAACTTTTAGAAGGGTAAGCGTTTCCCTGGTTTTCCAACATTTAAAATAGTTAATAATGAGTTAGTGTGACAATTAGCTTTCTGTTGTGGTTTCTGGAATGTAATTAAAACAGTAGGTTTTAGTAGTATGTAGTTTTAAAACTAGCTGGTGTCCGCGACATTGCGTTTTCCCGTCAACCAGTTGTGATGGTATAATGCGTTCTTAACGGATGTCGACGTTGTGAATGGAGTATCCATGCCAAATTGCAAGTCAGTGGGTGTGGTACTTTGAAGAAACATTTATTTATTCGAAATTTTGTGTATTATATATGCCATGATCTATGCCTGTCTAGGACTGCAGTAAGTTCTATATTAAAACGTGTCTCTAAAGCTGCGCGCTAGCAGGCTCCTACCAAATTTTTCTGGACAGGGAGAGAAACACGAATAGTGAAGGTGAGTGTTAACGCGCGTCGTAAAGGGGCCGCTAAAACCTACATCCATATCACAAGTCTCGGAAACTGCTCGAAGTTTCCTTCTCTGCCACAACATGTACCCAGCACATACACGTTGACTCGATGGTTTGCTAAGAATTCGTCTCAAAGTAGCTACTGACTTTCTGATTTACAAGACAATCATACGAGACAACCTATTTTAATTTTTTACCCATTCAAATTCAAAAGTTCTTCTGAAGTAGTTCTCTACAAGGTCGTTTTCTTCGATATATAATACGTAATTTCAAAATGCAATATATTATAAAAAAACGATGCATAATTTGAAATGATTTACAAACAGCGACATAGATATTTATTAAAACCGTTAATTGTGTAACTTCATACGCTAACAAGTTTTATGATTACGAAAAAAAAAACATTTTCACTACTACTGATACGTTTTACGCATCATAAAATAACTAGGTAAAAGAAAGAGAAAGAGAGAGAAAAATGTAGATACGTTTTTTTTTAATTATTAAATATCATAAGCGATTGGGTGAGATTTTTTTTCTATAGTTAAAATTTAAGTTTATGGCCATAATCTCACCTGATGTCAAGTGATCTTGTGGTCCAATAAAGTGGGAACGCTAACCCTACTGGAGGAAATTTAACTTGACAGCGGTAGCTAGCTAGGCGGACATTAGAAAAAGCCCTACTACCGTGTTATGGTTTCATCGCGATATTTTGCTTCACTAAAAGTTCAAGCCCATTGTAGGTGCAATTGAACTCACGTCCTTTGACGCAGCGTCCGTACACGATATCAAATGAGCTATTATTGCTTCTAAATGTTGTAAAGGTTCATTCACCTGGTGTAATAGTTGTGTCAAAACACACACAAATGTCCGACAGGAGTGTCGGATATTGATCGAGTCCACCCCTGCGGAGTGACCGTGTTGCACTCGCCACAATATTTTATACTCGAAGAACACCCTACCCCTGTAAAAATGTCAAGTTTAAAAAGAGTATCATTGCTTTTCATAGATAATATTGTCAAGTAAATTTAATACCGATATATTTATAATCTAATGCAGGATATTGCTTGTAATATGTTTTTAATATTATGGATTTGAGAATCGTTTAGGGTTTACAATACGTTTTTGGGTAAGTTATGTAATGCGTTTTCTATTTTTAACGGGTAATCGGCAATAAGGTTATCATTGGCTTTATTCAATAAAGTTTTGCGTGTTATCTGGAGCCATGTTATAACTGAATATCAGCTTTTAGCAAACTAAACACTACACGTATAAATAACTAAAATAATTTATAATTTTGGGTTTGGTATCTACGTGCATTTTTTTTTAATTTTGATTACCTCAGTTGACACCGCAATAAAGATATATTTCTAGGTTTTCCATCTTTTTAAATATCATATGTTTTTTTTGTTTGATAATCTTCATTCCACAGTGTACATATGCAAAGTAAAACATATTTTTATCTTATGACACTTGCTCGAGATGTAAATATATCTATTACTCACACTTAAGTGTTTATTATGAGTGCCACTTGCATTTGTTGCGTGTAACCAGAGGGTAGATGCTTGTATGCCATAAGCTATACGCTTAAGCGTTGAATGATTTTTCTTAAATGTATTTTTCAAAATTGTTATATTAAACTAATAATTATATTTAATAAATTCTAAATGAAAGTTTTTCTAGTCAGCAGTATCAAAAGTAGCTAGCAATAAAGGTAAATAATATAATTATTTGATTGCTGATATATGTCACAGCGGTAAATTCATGTTCAGCAGAAACATTAAAGTAATATGAAAATAAAATCCAATAATGAAAATTAAATAAAATGGGAAGCGAGATCAAACATCAGTACAGATTACAAAACAGGGTTTAAAAGTATTATTTTTGGTATATCATAAACACAAAGGAATGAAATTTTAGAAGTGGGATATATAGGTAATAAAAGATAAAAATAAATATGCATAGAAATGTAAGGTAGAAAAAAATTAAAAGGTATGGAGAAGACCTTTACAAAGTTCAACAAAGAGGTCAATTTGCGAATGTTAGTAAGTTAACATAATAATATAGTTGTAATATTGTGTTTATAAAATATAGTGTCTATTTTGGGTTTATTACTGTTTTATTTTTGTACT
Source organism: Actias luna (assembly GCA_039707435.1). NCBI lineage: Eukaryota > Metazoa > Arthropoda > Insecta > Lepidoptera > Saturniidae > Actias > Actias luna. The sequence continues at coordinate 3,670,139 of JAZHAC010000006.1, read as the reverse complement.
TATGCGTAAGCGAACCTCTGCCTTTAGGCACAATCAAGCGAGAATAGCCACCTAAGCAACGAACACAAATATTTTGACTCTCACACAAATAATTCTTCCGTGAGAACGTGGAAATTATAACAGGAGTCAGCGAGATGACCGCCTTAACCGCTAGACCCGCCGTGCAGTCTACGGTATGTTTTATTATATGGAATTCATCCGCAGGCCCGCACATGCATTTAAAAGTCATTAACTCGCTTAAAACTCGTTATAAGTACCATGCAATAAATACATCGGCACCAATCGGAACGTGCCAATATAATGATAGCTTACGCGATATTTATGTGTACACTGCATATTATTACATTCGTATGGGATATAACAAAAAAGGCACTTAGTGAACAGTAGATAATGTTCTCCGCGTGTGATGATAACGTGTTTTTCGACGTTATAATAACCATACTTGCATCTGCGCCTTCGGTCTCATATATTGGCTATAACTTCGTTCGCGTGGAATAAAAATTTTACTTAATAAGTTTTGCCCGTTTTTGTAACTTTACAATGCAGCTTTAATTCTATCGGTGGTAGCGTGATGTTTAATAACATAAAGCATTCCTGAATTCAAGACTGCTCTTTCAAATACCAAAATATTTTTTGAAATCAAACAGATGTTCCTTTTTTTAGATAAGCTTTTTTACGTCACTGCTACAATTTAACCTGATATCAAGTGACGATGTGGTCCGATATGGTAGGCACGCTATGTCTACTGGAGGGACTGGCTCTGAAGTGTAACTGCCGGAGCACACCTATATGTATCTGGTGGTAGATTTAAAATTTGAGGGTGGTAGCTAGCCTAGCGAGCATTAGAAAAAGCCCTACCACCGTCCTATGGTTTCATAACGACGTTTCTGTTCACCAAAAGTTCAAGCTCATTGCACGTGGATTCGAACTTACGTCCATTGACGTGGCATCAGTATACGATACCGACTGAGCTGTCATCGCTTCAAAAGGGTTAGCAATGTTTTTTTGACTGTGATTGATAAATTTAATTGTGAGGACCAACCTGCCCTATTCTCGTTCTTTCCCGTCAATCGTGCGTTTGTAAAATCTGTTCTTAGTGGGCGTCTACGTTGTAAATGATCGTTATTCATGCCAAATTTCAAGGCTATAGGTCTAATAGTTTTTTTTTATATGTAAGGTTTAGCGTTATGGCCATAATCTCACCTGATCTTAAGTGACGATACAGCCCAAGTTGGTGGACACGCTAAACCTGTGGAGGATATGACTCTCAAGTGCAACTGCCGGAACACACCTATTGGGATTCGGCGGCAGATTTTCAACTTGAGAGTGGTAGCTGGCCAGGCGGCACCAGAAAAAGCGCTACCACCATGCTATGGTTTCCTCACGATGTTTTCCTACACCGAAAGCTCAAGCTAATTATAGGTGGTTGGATTCGAACTTACGCCCCATGACGCGGTGTTCGTACACACTACCACTGAGCTACCATCGCTTCAACTTCAACAAATCGCTTCAATAGTTTTATGCTGACGAGTAATTCACTGTATAAGTAAAGATTATAATAAAGCATAGTTAATCCCTAGACACTATGGTAAATAGGCCGTTGAGGACAAACTGCTTTTTTATATCAGAAATTACATTTGATATGATATAAAATTTCGATCTTAACGAGCTAAATTTCATAGATCTAAAATGTTATAGAATATCGTTATAGTTGTCATTTTGATATTCGTTGGGATCTGCAGGAGGGTTCTAGCATTTGGATCGAAGTACTGCAAAAGTAGTTCCTGGTCTCTGGTAATCCGGAAGAAGTGTTTTTAGTGAGTTCAACATGACCTTATCGTATCCAACCCGGCATGAAACCAGATTATGTACGTAAATTTATTTTTTCACCAATGGAGATTTTTAATGTTTATGAATGTATTATTTCGGTATAAAGTAGATGAAGCAGTCTTTAATTTTGATTTGATATGATTTGATAGCATTCTGGTACGATAAGCTAATAACCTAAATTAATATTGGTTACTGGTCGAAATTATCTTCTCCGAGGTATTTCTCTCGAACAGTGTATGAACCAAACACGTTCGAAGAATATTTAATGGGCGTTGAATATTGTATTATTAGAAGATAACCGTCAATAACGTTTCCCATGAACGATATCGATGTCAGAAATTATCATATTATTGAGGGAATTACTTTTATTAGGTAATTACAAAACTTTGATATTAGATTAAAACTCAATAAAATTGGATTTCACCGACAAGTTATTAAGTTTTATTGATCAGCAATCAACTTCTCTTTTATATTTGCTTGACTTGTATCGACTAACGTATATTTGTAATCATTTTATTTACAAGAATTGAAATAGTTTCTTTATAAATTACCATAATTAACAAATTTCTATGTCAATAAATAAAACCATTCTACTTTGTTTTACGTATTCGAATTGACTTTTAATATATGTAACAGAAATCTCCATGGAAATACTTGAAGCAGTGCGACTACTAAATATCTCCTATCTACAATACATCGCAGCCAATAAGTCTTGTATTGTGTTCTTGTTGTAAGTAAAGTTCCCAAAACTCCTCGAATAGAGGAAGTTCTAAGTCGACAACGTGTTATTGATACCTATTTTTTTTTTTTTTATAGTTAAGGTTTAGCGTTATGGCCATAGTCTCACCTGATCTTAAGTGACGATACGGCCCAAGATGGTAGACACGCTAAACCTGTGAAGGAACTGGCTCACAAGTGCGACTGCCGGAACACACCTACTGGTATTTGGCCGCAGATTTACAACTTGAAGGTGGTAGCTAGTTAGGCGGGCATTATAGAAAGCATTACCATGATGCTATGGTTTCCTCACGATGTTTTCCTTCACCGAAAGCTCAAGCTCATTCTACGTGGTTGCATTGGAACTCACGTCCCTTGACGCAAAGTCGTACACACTACCACTGAGCTATCATCGCTTCAAATCAATCAATCACAAATCAAAAATTATTAAAATAATTTTTATAGTACTATTACATTTTCAAGAAATTAAAATGTTATATTGTAACTTCAAGTAAGCTTTTAAGTTACTGTAAACCGTTTTGTTATAAATTAAAGTTAGACCCCGAAAAACATTACATAAGAAAAGCATAATTTTAATTGCCTTTTTTAGGTAATAGCCGAAAAACGAGCAAGCGTGTCTTGTTAGGATTGAACTCTTTCACGCCTTTTTCATGATAATATTGTTTTTGAGTTGTGAGACTTTTTGAACGGAGGTGTGCTGTGGTGTTACAACCGTCGATAGCATATAGTAATTATTGATATAACTGTAGGTAACATAAAGTGGACCTTAAGTTCGTTTACCACTATAGTTACTTAAAAAAATGTATACAGATCATGTATTATTGAAGCACAGAAGTATCATCGTCATCTTCGGTTTCGGCTTAACTATATAATCTAACTCACTATTCACATTTATTGTTTAATCTAACACGTCTGTACCAATAACAGCCTTACCATTATACGGCCTCAGGTAGCGATCAGACTGTTTTCCGCGCATATATATGGTACTTCTCATGGGAAAAACATAGTCCTTAATGGTAAGGTCTTTCAAATGGTTTATGAGTGTAATTAAATTGTTGAACATTTGAAAGTATTCATCCTTCATAAATAAAATTCATCGAAAATACGATTGTAATCCAATTTTTTTTTTTCGTACTGACATACGCTGTTAACCTTAAGGGCTTTGACAGCTTCACCGAACTTTTTGGTGCAAGTGTTAAAGTCACTCAGCTCCGAGGCAGCGGGCGCAAGGGTGACAGAATGACCGAACCTCTGCTTAGTCTGGTGCCGGAAAATGAACAAGCATTCGCGAGCCTAACTAACTAACAGATTTTCTAATTTAGTGATCCTTCACGACCTTATCGGGCACACCGCGCAAGAGCCGCGTACTTAACGTTTACTTAGCGTACGTAACGAAAGGGAATTGTTTAAAAAAAGTGTTATAGTTAAAAAGCTAAAACAGAGATATCGACCAATAATAGGTTCAAATGTAAAACCTCCAAACCTTATTTCGTTGGGAATAGTTTTTGGCAAAATCTAAAATTTTGAACTCATGATATAATATATATGATTATCCCATAGGCGCTCCTATATCATTTACCGGATTACTATAAAAATATATTTGGTTGTTCAGCGCAAGCCCGTAAAAGTTTCTAAATTAGTGCGATTACAGTATAACAGAAAGCGTTCAAGTATTTTTCATTTTAAATGTATTGAAAACGTTACTAGCAACAATGAGTTTATTAATGAAGAAACAAATACACTGAAAATAATTATCCTACGTAAAACTTACGAATTTCTCATATTACCATAAACAGATCGTTTCTGCCTTCGCCTTAAAATGATGTCGTGAACATAAATGTGTGAAACATAATAAAATATCATACTATAGACTTTTATAAAGTCTATGTTAATTGTTTTTTATATAAATATGTCTAGAGATGATCTCATTTTATAGCCTAACGTGACCTAAGCGATGCAGAAAATGTTTAGTTACTAATAAATATATAATAACTAGCTGTGCCCGTGGCTTCGTTTGCGTGGAACTATAAATTAATTGAATAGCGAAGCGATGACAGCTTTGTGGTAGTGTGTAGGAACGCCGCGTCATGGGTCGAGAGTTCGAATCCAAACACGTCCAATGAGCATGAGCTTTAGTTGAAAGAAAACATCCTGAGGAAACCGTAGCATTGTGGTAGGGCTTTATATAATGCCCGCCTAGCTAGCTACTACCTTCAAGTTGAAAATCTGCCGCTAAATATCATTGAGAGCCAGTTCCTCCAAAGGTTTAGCGTGTATACCAATTTGGGCCATATCGTCACTTAAGATCAGGTGAGTTTATGGTCATAACGCTACCGAACCTTATCTATAATAAAATATATTGCTCGTTTTTGTAACTTTTTTCAATACTGCCTTGCTCCTGTCGTTGGTAATGTGATGTTAAATAGCCTAAGTTCTTCCTCAATTATTGCACTATAAAAAAAAAAAGATTTTGAAATCCGACTCTACCAATCTTTTTAAGATTACCGCATTCAAACAAACAAATTTTTACACTTTATATGATTAATAAGGATTAGGATTAATATGGATTACAGAAATTCAAAGTGTCTGGCTGTAGGTGGTTCAATTTTCAACAAGTATTGAGAAAATTTTGCAGAATATGAATTAATTGCACACAACTCTCTTCATCTGTCACCTTCGCAAAATCAAATACCTTTATATCTTTATAAGTTGTAAATTATTCATGATATTCACTAAGAGTAATGAAATATTTTCGTCCTATAACTGCTACATATACATATTTTTTCAATATTTTGCGGATTTTATTCAATTTGCACATCTCAATCCCATTATAATATAGCTCTAGTACACACGTTACGAGAAATACGTTTTAAAATAGTAAAATGCAAGTGATTTGGACAAATTAATCGGTTCAATAATATCTTCAAAGTCTACTCTGTTGTAACCCAAAGCACTTTAAGACTTATCCATTTGAACCTAACGAATCACACTCTATCAAAACATGACAAAGGTCACAATTTTACATAAGCCTTAAAAATGATATAAAAGTTGTTATATATGCTGTAGGTGACGATTTTGGCCGGTGTTGGTCAACGGAATATCGATAGCATACTGTTAAGCGTGGGCCCACGCGTGGGCAGGTGCAGGGCTAATACTACAGTCACTTTTACTTATTACGCAATCAATTAAGTGATACAGTAATAGGCGTAACAGCAGGTGGGTATCGTTACAATTTTCAAGAACGGACATGCAGTAATACAGTTTACCTTTTGAAACTGCTTTATTTGTCCTTTGTGTACTCTAGTGTTCTCCTCGGTGTAATATATATATATATATATATATATATATATATATATATATATATATATATATATATATATATATATATATTATAAAGCAGAAAATTTAGTTTGTTTGAACGCGTTAATATTAGTACCTGCCACTCGGATTTAAAAAAATCTTGTTGTAATTGGTAGAGCAATCATTGAGGTAGGCTATAGATTATTTAAAATGATGTTTACCTCCAATAGGAGTAAAGCTGTAATGAAAGAAGTAAAAAAAGTGATAAAATACTTACTTCCCTATCCTACTTAAATGCGAAAGTGAGTTTGTTTGTTTGTTACACTTTCACGACTAAACCGCTGAATCGATTATAATAAATTTTGATATAGGTGTAGATGGGAACCTGGAGAAGGCCATAGGCTAGTTTTTCTTGCAAAAAACTTATTTGAAATGAGGTAAAGAGAGGGATAAACTTTGTATGAAACGTTTTAACGCGTCATCCGATTCGTTTGACAAAATCAATATTAACGCGACCAAAGGCGTGGAAAAAAAAGTATTAAATATATTTTTTTTAGTTCCACGCATACGAAATCGCGAACACAGCTCGCGTATTGATAAAAGGACGAACGTAACTTGTCAATACGTTAAAATAAATGCGAAACACTTTTGTACCAAGACTGGTTTGTATTGTTTTAACACGTTTGCCCACAGTGCGAGTGAAGGTGATCCGGGGCTTTGGCGAATTCCTCATTGTTACATTCATGATCTCGTTACGCCGGTATCGTGATTGTCAGATCAAACAGCATAATAATAGTATTGTAATATGAGAGATGAACCGTTTCGATATAGAAAAACAATTTATAGTTAGGGCTATCGCGTTTATCGTCTAGTCAAAGCGATGATAGCGCAGTGATGAAACCATAGCATGGTGGTAGGGCTTTTTCGAATACCCTTCTGGCTAGCTACTACCTTCAAGCTGGAAATCTGGCGTCAACTCCTATAGGTGTGTTCCGACAGCTAGCACTTGAGAGCAAGTCACTCTACAGGGTTAGTGTGATCAACAGTTTTAACATTATCACTAAATATCAGGTGAGATTGTGGCCATAACGATTAACCTATAAACTATAAAAAAGTTGGTTGTCGTACTATCCCCAGAGATTAGAAGCAGTAGTTTCTACAAATAGCTGGGTATTTGTAACGATTCGTGTCAAATGAATCCCGTATACCGTCACCGTATTTCGGCATATTGCGAGAGGCAATGAGTAAATGTTTTTTCCCCAAGACACTAAAAAAATGTGATAGTCGTTATATTTGGGTTAGTGCGTATTTGTTTTTAGATACAGTGTTGTCACTTTACCGCGATACTATACTATACTATATAAAATAGTGTGTGCTTAAGATCAAACGACAGAAGTAAAAACTTTTGAGCGAAACGTGGCCTCTCTTGCTCTCTAGTCTACCGGAACCCACTTTGCCCGAACGAGCGTTACATAGCCGAGCGTGACGGCTGAATTCAATTCAATCAATATAGTCAAATAAAGTTCTCAGCGTGCCTTAACAGTTTTTCACTTCTAAAACTTTATTATTTTTATTAGATAGTTAAATTGATTAGTTATTATTTGTATTAGTTTATTTGTACTAAATGAGCGCCTTTCACTAGAAAAGATTTTATGATGTCCGGTTTATGTATTTAATAAAATTAATTCAACAATTTGTAGTTATCTAAGAGACCCTGACATTTATTCACTTCGGTTTAGGTGTTGGCTGTTAAATATTTCACGATACATATTTTTACATTTCATTGTGACATTGTAAAACGGATATTTCCACATAGTTTAGACATATAATGTTGCATTTATAATAATGATATATTCCTGAAGTACCAACTTTATTATCAATTTGGAGGGCACAAATATTTGATTTTCAGTCATTGGCATTCTGTCCTTCCCTTGTATGAGTTTCGCTCTGAAACTACTGAAACATTTAATGCCAAATCCGAAAGAGACTGTGGATAAATATTATAGTATATAAAATGTATTCGTCATTATGACAATATAATTAAGTATCAGTACACATATATAGCTTGTGATATTAAAAGGTACATTGGCAGAATAATATCATCAAAAATAGGACCTAAATATATACGAAATATAATTCAACCGCACGCAAATGAAGTAGCGAGTACAACATTAGTTGTTGTAATGTAACTTTTGAAGTTTTCCCTCGAAGTCAAAACTGAGTATTAGTAGTCAAAGAAATATCCATGAAATGTCTAGACCATAAGTTCAGTATGTCACTGCATTCTGTTTAATACATGAATTTGACTCTATTTTTGATCTGTGACAGCGTTATTGTATACTGCGTTGATATACTTATAGAAATTAATATACGCCTGGACTAAATTGTCATGACAAAATAAGGTACTTACTACCACCAGTAGAAGCTAAGCTGTATTGTAAAAAGTTACAAAAACGAACAAACATTGTTAATATTATAAAGGTAAAAGTGAGTTTGTTTGTTTGTTACTTTCACGCCAAAACCGCTGAATCGATTATGATGGATTTAGATATAGGAATAGATGGGATCTTGGACACGGTGATAGGCAACTTTTTCTCGCAAAAAACATATTGGCAGTGGGTTAAACTTTGTATGAAACTTTTGATTGCGTCATCTGACTTGTTTGACAAAATCAATATTAATGCGAGCGAAGGCGCGGGTAAAAGCTACTTTTAAATATTGTTATATAAAATTCATATGAATTTATTCATTTACTAATGCTATATATATTTAACATGTTGTATTTAAAGCGAATATATGTTATAAATGAATATCCGGTTGTGTTGATACGTTGCGGTCGATACGGGCGTATAGATAAGCAAATTGCCTACAATGGCAGGGGCTGGTAATACTTGTAGTGTATTGTTTTTATTTTTCCGTTGGATTATGTGTTTCACTAGCGGACTGAGTAACGTTCGACAATAATTCTGAGCTTACGATTTCATAAAACAATAACATTTTCCTACAAATATGTCCAGTGGATTGAAATTCCAAATAGTTTGGCAAATCCAAAACTGCACGCCTCGTAACGTAATTATAACAGAATGACATAGATTTAAGCATTCATATTGAATATAAAGTAATCCAATATTATTCTAGAGCTATTAAAAAAGAAATAGTCCCAATACATTAAGTTTTTTGGAAGTAATCATTACACATCTATACACACAGCATTCGGACGTCCACAAAAAAAAATTGTCAATAAGGATTTTTAGTATATAATGTTATTAAACTAATTCAAAAATAATCTAGTATGATAGTGAGATTATTTCTCTGGATAATTAAACATTTGATTCTAAATAATGATCATTAAAGTCTCGAAAATTGTTTGACTTTGAAATGTTGAGAGTAATGCACAACCTTATACACTTCGCGTTATGCGAACAAGCGAACATCGTAGTAATATTTTTCAAAAAAAAATTACCATTTACATTTTGGGTTAGTAACAATTGTATTAATTATTTATTTCTATTTTCAATGAGGACAAACATCCTGACAAAAAAGGCTTTTAGGTGGAACGGTTTTTTCCCTTAAGTTGTAACCGCGTAAGTTGAAAGTATCCATAGTTTTGAATTGGCCTCGAACTCAAGTGGGCCGCTGCAATTTCAATATGGTCAAATGAGGCTTTAGACAAGAAAACCAAGCCCTATGCAATTGCGGTGAACCGCATACTATGATGCATTTACTGTGCCCTCTCTCTCCACACTCGGCGATATGTCGGCTTCTGCATAATTTTTTATAGTTTATGTTTAGGGTTATGGTCACAATCTCACCTGATGTTAACAGACGATGTTGCCCAAGAAGGTGAACACATGAAACTTATGGAGGGACTGATACTCAATGCAAGTACCGGAACAGACCTATAGGTATTTCGCGGCTGATTTTCAACTTAAGGGTTTTAACTAGCTAGGCGGGCACTAGAAAAGACCCTACCACCATGATATAATTTTATCACGATGTTTTCCTTCACTGAAAGCTAAAGCTACTTGTATGTGGATTCGAACTCACGTCCGTTGAAGCTGCGTACCAACTGAGCTGTAATCGCTTAAAAACACCAAAAATGCGAAGAGAGAGGTTGAATACTGGTCGAATTTAATGTTATCATTGACACAATAGAAAAATAAGTTTTAGTCAGCTACACATGAGCACCAGATGTTCTAGGTTTAGAACTATCTTTGGACTCATCGTCACTTACAGGCATGATTGTAATTTTACATCTAACAGAATAAAGATTTATTTATTGATTTCATATTTATGTTATTAGTTTTGGCTGTACTATTTAAAATGGTGTACTTACAGGGTGGAATAGTACGGTAGATATTAGTGTATATATTATATATTTATCTATATATATTAAATATATATATGTTATATTTGTATTTTTTTTATGTATATATGTATTCATATGCGTAATTATTTAGTTAAATTATATTTTTTTATATTTTATTATGCACCTGCCTCAGTTATGATCTCCACCACCCTAAGTTTGACTAGGAAAAATGCCTTAGCCATACAAGTCCGCCTGTATACCCTGTGTACAAAGTTTTATAAATAAATAAATAGTATACCCAGGATAAATGGCTCACAGTTCTATAATTTTGTCATCATATTTAAAAACTTCTAGAATTTTTGGAATATTTTCTTCATCAACTATCAACAAAACTGCTATAGTAAGTGTCTACGTTAAATTTGTTGATATAAGCGGGTAATCGAATTATTATATCGCTCACAAATCTACCAGCTCAATCATCCGATTACCGCAGTACATGTATAGTATACCTTAAACAATCTTTACCTCGCGTACCACGATGTTCTTCTACGCTAATTTCGAAAACCACTTAAAACAATTTTTATTTAATTTTTGTAAATAGTTTTTATACTTAATCTTAATTAGCGTTTCGGTTACAACCTCTCCTTATGTTAAGTGAGGATGTAGCCCAAGACGGTGGACACGCTAAGCCTAGTGGACTAGCTCCTAAGTGCAACTACCGCAACACATCTATAGGAACTTGGCGGCCATGGGTGGATATTAATCAATGCCCTATCACCCTGGTATGGTTCATCACTATGTTTTCTCATACCGAAAGTACATTGCAGGGATTCGAACTCACATGCATTGACGCGGCGTCCATGATACTTCCAATTGAGCCATTATCATGTCAAATGTGAGGGGCTTTATAACCACAATTTGAGAAGAAAAAGTATGTGCAACAGCCGGAACACCTATAGGTCTTTGGCGGCAGATTTTCACCTTGGCGATGGTAGCTAACATGATGGGCATTAGAGAAAGCCGTACCGCCATGTCATGGTTTCATCGCCATGTTTTCCTTCAACAAAAGTTCGGGCTTATTGCAAGAATTTGAATTCACGCCCAACTGAGCTGTCATCTACTTGTGATATAGGATAGTCTTTATCGGTACAAGTGTTCCTATCCATGAACGAGATATGTAGCATGTGGTCGAGTTGCTGACTAATGGAAAGGTCAGCACAAGGCCTGCCAGACCAGTTAGTATTATAATAAAAAAGAGAATAAAAATGTAATAAAAGCTAATTTTTACAATTCGCTTTATATAATGTATGTGACAGTTTTTAAATGTTTTAATATATTGTGGCATATAAGATTATATTGTGTAGATTTTCGATTTTTACGCCGAGTTCTTATTAAGACGAGTTATTTTCTGCAATGAATTTATTAACGTGGCGTCAAAAATATTCCGCATACAAATTATTCTATCTATATATTACAAATCTATACAAAATTTATATCTATATATATATATATATATATCTATACAAAATCTATAAATTAATTTATAATAAATGTCTATAATAATTACTGTCTGACCCAGCGAACGTCATTGCAATCGACTTCAATTTTGTTTCTGAAAACATTCGGAACCATAACGAATGAAACAGAAAAAGAACTGCGAATACCAGTGGTTGAAACTGTGATTTATGATCTCGAGGTAAAAAAAAGTAATTATAGTTTTTACAGAATTCTCTAGAAATATTTTCAAATCTTTTTTTCCGTAATAACTTTATTCGAACTATTAGTAACTTTAAAAACAAACGGCGCAACTGTTCTCAAGCGGTGATTTTGTACGAAGTAATTGACTTTTATTTATATTGTGTTTCCTCATACATATAATTCCAATATCAAACATTTTAACATATAATAAATATATATATATATATATATTCTAAATAAAAATTTATATCAAGGTACTTATTGATTTTGAGTGGTTTTAAATTTTGCTGCATATATGATTACTAATTAGGATAGTTTAATTTCATTTATTAATATTTGTTTGTTTGTTTTTTTCTTAGGTAGAGAAAGTGAGTAGTAATTTTCTTATAATAGTTTTATTTAAAAACATTTCTCATATAAATTGTATGACATATCATAAAGCTTCTTTTATTGTAGGATAAAGAACGAATTTATCAAATACTGTATTTACTTACGCTTGTATATTGTACCAACAGTAATGAGGAACATGATAGGTCGTTGTTTTCAGAAATATAAACAGAGCATAAAATACCTAATTATTTCTTGTAATGACGTGTTTAATTTCTTACCATGATTTTTCATCAAAGCAAGACCGATCGTTGCCGGTGCGTATCTTTTGTTCTGATTTCGTACATTCTTTAAGCTTCACCGGATCTATCTTAGGTATTTTTAAGCTAAGTAAGCGATCTATTATAACATTATATTCTGTTAATGTGTTCAAATAATCTGTTATGCAGTGACTTTTAACAATTTTTGGAAAGAGATTACTTAAGTGAGGGGTTTAAAATTCTGAACCGCAACTTGAGAGAACGGAGAGAGAGAGATATACTGATGTTTTATTTCGTAGTGTAGTCTTAAGTACACCTTTTTTATCTGTAATGTAGTTTTCTTTTTCTTTCTCCTAACTTAGCAACCAGTTTTTTTTTATGAAGATCATTACTGCGAAATTGAGCAGGTTATGTGCTTTGCGATGATTATAAGCCGCTATGTTTAAATTATCTAGGCAGTTTTTGTAACATATAACTAGGTAGTCCACGTTCATATTATTTGAGAAGAGTAATCAAGCTATAATACTATGCAAAATTCTTATCCTTATTAATATTATAAATTCGAAATTAATTTTGTTATTTTGTTACGCTTTTACGCCTAAACCGCTTAATCGGTTATGGTTAATTTTGGTATAGAGATAGATGGAAACCTGGAAATGGTGATAGGATACTTTTGCTCGCGAAAACCTTATTGGAAGTGGGGTAAAGAGAGGGATAAACTTTGTATGAAACATTTTATTGCGTCATTTGATTTGTTTGACAAAAACAATATTAATGCGAGCGACGCCGCACGTAAAATTTAATTGTACTATACAAGTTAATCCAGCACCAGCATCGTGATAGACGACAAACTTAACAAAATGAATAAAATATATTTACTGTGTGAATGATAGAGAAAAAATATATCTGAGACGATATATTTTATATTTTTTGGGAGATAAATCTAAACGTGGCGTACCCTTACAAAGTTTTTCTGTATACTTCGCCAGACTATCGCATTGTTTGAAAAAAACACTTTATAATAGAAAAAATAGAAGAAAAACAGAACCCGCCAAAAATTCCTTGTTCTGGAGTCGTCAGTATTATGTTGAACGAATGGAATTCCAAGGATTAAATTGAGGCCGCAGTAATGAGGTTTGTTTGGTCTTCACAACCTTAAACTCACTGTTAGAGTATATTTCGGATTCCTTCACGTTTCACTATCGGCAACACTGATTAGTCGTGTGGCAAATCCGTAGAAGTAAAGGGGTACAGAATAAGTATATTGTATTTTCAGTATTACTACAAACAATGTTACGAATTCGCCGAGTAATTTGTAATAAAATTATATTTTATGTTTAGTCTAGTATTCACTGTTTATAATTTATTTTACAAAGCACTGATGTATACAAATACCTTTACGTTTTTCGAATTATAACGTTTTCGTTAGTGAAATGACAGTTATTAAAAAATAATAATCGAATCGAAGTTTAATTTCCGTTACCAATCTTTTTAACAGACCTAAATACTAATAGTTGAACAGCTGGCTGTGTAAAATTGTGAAAATTATATTAAGGCTTACATATTGTGTATTTACGATATGTTTTTATCACAAGTACTTTTTTTAACGCGGTCATAAGGTTGGTGTATAGAGGTTTTACATACACCGAAATATGTACTTAATGCTTGTTTTATGTAGACATTGAACACTTTCCATCAGAACGGTCCATCCGATCTCACAGTACACAATACCACTGGCACACGCGGTTAACGGCAAAAGAAATGGAATTCCCACAACGGTACATTAAACAAACATAAAACAAAAAAAAAGTGTAATTGAAAATGGCGCACGAACGAATCGTGTTTTAAATTATTTTTTCCTATTCGAAATTCAAGTTAGGTTCACAAGCACCTGTCAGGTGGTAGCGGCGGGTCAGTTGTCGGAGCGTGATGCACACGTACAACATGCGCGGAGGCCGATCGAGAACTGCCCGCGATTGTTTAGGTCGGCCCGCGTCGACTCTACATAGAACCTTTTTAGTTATAAAAGGCCTCGTACTCACCATCGCTGATGGTGGACTGAAACCTCCAAGAAGGTTCTTTTTGTTATTTCGATTGTTTTTCATTTGCCTTGCAATTTAAGTCAAACTATCAAAGAGTAAACAAGTTAGTTAAAAATACGTATATAATTTAAAAAACAAGGTGTTGGTAATTATTTCAAAGTAAAAATATACTTAACACAAATGTCACGCTGAAAATTGTAAACTTATAATATTTAAGGTAATGTTTAGTTTCTTCTAGCGTCTTACTAATTTAAATAAATGTTTAGAAGACATTTTAATCTACTTTACCAATGTAAAACGTGATATACAATTTTGATTTTTTTTAAACACCAGCTTACAGTTCGCGGCTTTGCTCCTGTAGAGTATAATTTTTTACAGATTTTAGGTTTTTTTCTCTAATAACTCAGTAAAATGTCGGGGCTGTCTGATAATAAACACAATATAATCTAAAAACAACTGTCATTACAGAGATGAGTAATTAGTCAATGGTCGTGACAGTCACACAAGTCTGGAAGTTTCTAGCCAGTTAGTGTATACAGGTTTTCCGGAATCACGTTAAACGTTAAACTTATATCCTATGATGATTCTCAGCATGTATATTTTTGTTGAGACCCGGACGTGTATCTAATAATTTATCACCTCGCCAAAAATACCAAAAATTATTTAAGAATATTTTCTAGCTTTTTGTAACTGTTTTTAATACAGCGTTACTCCTATTGGTGGTAGCGTGATGTTAAAGGCTCTACTCAACGATGACTCTAACACAAAAAAAAAATTAAACTCGTCTGGTAGTTCCTAATATTAAAGCGATCAAAGAAACAAACTTATTCACTGTATAATATTAATATAGGTTATCGTCGAATTAAAAATCTGAGCTCTAGCAGATGCACTTGAGAACAAGTTACTCTACTAGGCTTAGCGAGTCACTCTATTGGGTTACATCGTAACATCAGAGCCCTATAGCCAGTTCTTCTTTTTGTACGTTTGTTTGTGTAAAGAGTAATAAAAAAATCTGTCAATTTAACACAAACAACAAAAATAAAAACTTAATCGCTAGATCACTCTCGTTCACTCAGCCGACTCGAGCCGACTTTACCCGAACAAGCGAAGCAAGCCGATTCAATCTTAGGTCCACGTCCAGCCAACTACTTCATTATATTGGAAAAACTCTAGTGACCAGTTAGCAGCCGCTAACTGCAATGAAACCACTGTAAAGGGCTAATAGTCTTCACCAATTTCCTCGCCTCCTCCATACAAGGAGCAGGTTGGGACGAAGTTATCGATCGAATGTCATCCGATATCGACAAAATAAAGTGCTCAGTGAGACAGAAGAAGTTTTCCCATAGAAAATGTATCAATCTCACCTGATCTTTGGTGACGATACGGCCCAAGTTGGTAGACCTGCTAAACCTTTGGCTCTCAAATGCAACTATCGGAATAAACTAATTGATATTTGAAAGCAGAGTTTCAACACGAGGGTGGTAGCTAGCCAGACGACTATTAGAAAAATCCCTACCACTATGCTATGGTTTCTTTATATATAATATTCTAATATAAGTCTTTAACTTATATTTGAAACAGAATGTATGTATTTATGTCTCAGCTACTGAAGACGCACAATGTTTTTCCAATGCTCAAGCACGGAATTTAGATTTGAGGTGATGATTGCTCAGTTGGTAGAGTGTACGGACGCCGCCTCAATTGTAATGAACTTAAACTTTCGGTATCATGATAAACCCATGGAATGGGGGTGAAGCAATATTCAATACCGAATGAATATGAAAATCATCCGCCAAATACCTACAGGTGTGTTTTGGCAGTTGCACGTGAGAGCCAGTCCCTTTACTAAGCTTAGCGTGTTGCCATCTTGGGCAACACTGTCACTTAACATCAGGTGAGATTGTGGCCAAGACGCTAAATTTTAAAACTATAAAACAAAGGATACGCCGTCGATATTCTAAACTAGAATGTCATGCCACATATTGTTTGAATACTCTTTAGAAAAATACATTATGGTCACGATGCTAGTGTGGCCATACGGTAAACCTATGAATAATTAAGAATAGGGGTTGCATTTCAAGAAATCCCTACTTATATGAAACGTACCACATAAAGTCAAATGTCATTTGTGCTTAGTGTTTTGCGATGGTAGTTGATAAGTCATCAAAAACACATCACACGTCCACAATAGAAAGCATAAATCTCGTATGTGCAAAATGGCGAATACGAGTTGTATACATAATTTGAACCGGAAAAAGAAAACCCATCGAATGAATTTGGTATCGTTGTTTTGCGATGTAATAAAAATTCTTAGGTATATAACATTATAAAAATCGTGTTTTTTTTCATAATAAACATGTATTTTAAAAGAAGTTTTCTACGCCCGTGTAATTTTCATTTTTGCGAGATACGACAAATATGCTTCCCAGCGTCGACATGTCAAGTCTGATTTATTTATGTAATCTACAGCATAGTCGAAGAAGCGGTACGACCGGCCGTCCGGTCGACACATCGAAGCATTCCGGACGAAATTGTCCACCGGGGAAAGTAAACCTCGCCACCATTACACGAACATAAACGAACTCCCTCTATATCATTTAACACCTTACTCTAACTAATACATAGTTGAAATTCGTGTGCGGATGTGTATACCAATAGCTACGCGCTCGCGGTCATTTTATAACGTTGGCGAAATAAGGAATGCTTTGTGCAAAGACTTACAAGAATTATGTAGGGTTGCGTTCTTACTGTTATGTTATTAGTTGTACTTGCGACTTCGCTCACGTGAGACAAATATTTATTTTTCTGTCTATAGGGAAGAATACTTATGTTTGGACGAAAATAACCCTGTCCTTGTCTATATTCACGAATAAATGTATGCAAAATTATTTATATATACTTTTATATACAATTTAAACAAGGCAAACTTAATGCCTGTGGCATGCTCTACCAATCAACCTTGGGCTGGAGTAGAGATAATGCAAAGTAGGTACAATAAGCTATAGAAAACATATTGCCTATTCAATATTATTATTGAGGTAAAAATATTAAATATATTCATACAAACAAAAATATATTTATAAAAGAAAAACAATATAATATAGGTAATAGTACTGTAATAATTTATATATACATTCACGTATTAAAATATATTTTTTTCAACCTGAGCTGTGAGACGTATGGGCTTTGACAGCTTCACCGAACCTATTATAAATACACATATAATAAATACTATAGAAGGTTGAGCCAAACGCTTAGGTTTCTTTTCCTTTTTGCTTAGCTTCTAAGGGTTGTACAATGATGTCAAGTAGCTTATATAATTTCTAAGGAATTGGGAAATCAAATCCAGATTGTTTTTAATCAGACTGATGGTCCTGACATCATGATGTTTGAATAAACAATTAAACTTTTCAGTTTTTTAATATTAGTATATGTAAAAGATTATGTCATGTATAAGTATAAGTAGAATATGTATCTCTCGTTCCGTAAGTGTTCATATTATACAAAAATCATTTCATTGATTATTTTCAAATATATGCGTGCTACTTGGACACATTTTATTATATTAAGTAATCACAGCGTAAGTTTTAAAGAAAATAGGAAATTAGGACAATAAAAAAATTACTATCTGTGTGTTTTCTTACTTTATCTAAATCTAATTAATGCGGCTTTGTTTTTTTTAAATAAAAAGAACTTTGTAGTTTACGTAACAGGTATCGCGGGTACAACTATGGCGGATACAGTATTAAGAGTTACGGATATCATCTTACAGTTGGAAACATGAAATAAAAAAAATGGTTATTAATAATAATAATGCCTTGTTATTTCTTACTAGATTTTACGTGCGACTATGCTCGCGTTAATATTGATTTTGTCAAACAAATAGGATGACGCAATAAAAAGTTTCACACAAATTTCTTCCCTCTCTTTACCCACCTTTCAATAAGGTTTTCTAAATAGGGTATGCTCCAATTTCTTTAGTTTTTCTTTGTCCTGCGCAATTTTTGCCCGCTTATGCCTCGCCGCTGATACTATGTCGTCCGCCCATCGTTTTTGTGGTCTGTCCACGTTTCTTTTTCCTTGTGGGCTGGTCCTCTTCCTGCTTTTGAGAATCCATCGCTGGTCTATGCATCTCGCTATACGGTCGGCCCAGCTTCATTTTTGTTTTAGTATTTGATGTAATGCATCTGTCAGTTTTTTCTGATTTCTTGGTTATTAATAATATTATGCAATAAAGTTGTAAACTCCGTATTTTGGTATATGAAATAAAATACTTTTATCTTTTTTACAATTTTTTTTTCACCTCTATCTAAAATGTTACAGCATATTTGCAATCCGTTTGCAGTAACTTGTTCTTGATATAACTAACTCGAGTGTTCATTACATCACTAGTCACAATATATACTATATTTTTATAACGTAATAATTCAATTAACTAATTAGATAGTTGAAAGGCTTTTTAGGAAGTATTAGTGATTTCATTAAAGTCGATTCACCGACTGTTTAACTTTATAAATATATTAGTACCAGAATAATATAAGTCATGATATAATCTATATATAAATAAATAAAGACAAAACACATTAGTTTTTTTTCCCACAACTTATTTTTTTTTTGTTTGATAACTTATAAAAGAAGTTTAGGGTCAATAGCTATTTTTTATCCGAAGGATATTTGTTAAAATCATGCAAAGTTTAACAGCATAGGAAAACTTTATTACTTTCCGATATTACAAATAAAAATGAATGAACAACACGTAAACTCCATTAGGCGTTGACAAAAATGGAAAATAATTTGTATGGCATTTCGTCATATATTTAAACCCGGCTTCTGTTTACGATAAAAAGGTCTATGATGACATAAAACAAGTCTACCAAATGTAGTTCCTACATAAATAAGGTAAAACCTAAGAACATTTATAACTGATAAGGTAAAATATATGACTTAAATTCTTAATGGTACTTTATGGTATGAGTATTGTTTATGAAGTGATCTAAAGAGACGTTTATAATTAAAAAGAAAATCTGAGCTTTCCTGTAGAAATCACTAACAACCGACGATATGGTAAGAACAGCTTTTTTCGCTAACTGTTTATAATCGTTTTAACCATTCACAGTCTCCAATTTTTCTTGTAAGGAAATTCATGGAAGTGACTCATGTCAAATCTGTGGTAATGGCCAATAATAAAAAATAAATATATAAATCCAGTCGTGGTTCTTGCTGGAACTTGTCATGGGACATGTTTTTCAAAAAGGCAATATATATATATACATACATATATACTTTTAAAAATAGTGTTTCACACTTTCAACCGTTTAACTTTAAAAATAATTGAATGATATATGAACATAATGGTTTCACTATAAATACGTTTAGCTTTAAAATGAACCCGTAGACGAACCGGTAATGTTCTAGAAGTATATTATATGTCTGTGAGATGGTCACTGATAGGGAGGTGCTGTGTAAGGTTTAGTTAGACTGTGATAATAAATAAATATGTATATATAGAGATGTAGTTATAGGGTGGGTGGCTTAGGACAGAATATAGTTATTGGAAGATAGTTTATAATACTGATTAGTATAGAGCGCGTTGCAAGCGCAGCTTTGGGTTCAGTCGAAGCGAGGCGCTTGAGGCGTAGTCATCGTACGTGGCTGGAACATTACCGATGAGACGTTAGAGTAATTATAAATATATTATTCTTTCAAAGTGCTGATATAAAATTTGTTTGTTTTTTCTTTATTTATTTTTGGGACTTCGGTCAAAAAAGGACATATCAGCCTTATCGTACCCTGACGTTACAGTATGTACAAAATGTAATTACATTCAAATATGTCCAAAAACTACTTAGAGCTATATACAATTTTAAAGTGCTCTTAAATACATCCGCTTTTTCCAGTTCCCGAGGTATATCCATATTAAATAATGTATATTACCATGAGTGAATCCACTGGCTAATTCTAATTTGCTAATAATTACATTATGATGAAATTAGGGTCCTTTGTAAGTCAATTGATGGAATTTGACACATGATACAATTTTCTACTATTCTAAATATTTGTACATACGAGTATCTCCGATTGTACCTATGACAGGTTTGGTTTATACTGCGCTTGTCAACTGGTTCACGGACGGTCCTTTGGCTAATTTACCTTAAAAAATTTCAACTATTTCAAAATAATATAAACAATGGTTTGACCCGCTACCGCGTATCCACATATTTTTTTCATTAATTGAAATTATATTAAGGCGAATTAGCCAAACCTGGATTAGAGCTTTAATCTATATAGGTCAGTGATAAAAATGTCGAGTTTTGGACGTTAATTTCTAAATAACTGCTTGAGGTGTGTTAATAAAATTTTGAGCACATATGTATCTCGCAATCTCAGTATTTAGTCAAATTTTACATGTTTATGTATAATACTTTTTGAGTTATGAGGGTATCAAAAGTGGCTCCAAATAGTTCGTGTAATATTAGCTACAAATATAAAATATCAGGTAAAAGATATCAACGCGTTTCTGAAGCTAATATAAATCGGAGATTTGATTACTTGCGAAAATAAAATTTCAAAAATAAAAAAATATGTAATTCTTTGTTATTGTTTTACTTTTTGTCATTTCGCCTCAGTATCATAACATTCAAATAAAAAAAATATTCAGGTTCTAAACAAAAAACTGTAATGTAATAAAAAGTGAATTTAAAAAATAGAAATGATATAAACATTATAATAATAATTACTAGCGGTCCACTAAGTGTGTAAAAAAGTGGATGATATTTTTCGTTGAAGTTCAAAACTACCGGACGAACGAAGTCGTGGGGCATCAGATAACATACACTTATCTCCACACAACTTCTCCATATCTCTTTTAGTCTTACTCTACTTATTTGTTAATTTGTCCTCACACTTAACATTTTCTACTTATATAACTTTTATATCTCGTCATAAGATGTCTATACCACGTTAATATATTGCCGCTCAGATTCTCTGTCACTCTTTTACACTTTATAGGTTTAGCGTTATGGTCCATCTCACCTGATGTTAAATGACGATGTGGCCCAAGGTTGTGGACACGCTAAGCCTAGTGGAGGGACTGGATCTCGAGTGCAACTGTTGAAACAAATCTATAAGTATTTGGCGGCAGATTTTCAAATTAAAGGTGGTAGCTATCCAGGTAGGCACCAGAAAAAGTCCTACCACGTTGCTATAGTTTCATCACAATCTTTTTCTTCACCGAAAGCTCAAGCTGGATTCGAACTCACTGCCTATAACAAGGTGTCCGCACACATCACCAACTGAGCTGCACACATTCATCTTTTCTGTTATGTATAATCTTTGGTCTTTATCTCAAAAGAGATGGCCTTTTCGTGCCCAGCACTCAGATACAACAAATCTTCTAATGGTTTTGTATTTTTTCTATTAAATTTCAAAGGCATTTGTGGACCACATGTGATCCCCGTAATCCGTCGTCATGTTATCCACTCTTTATTTGACATTTTCTTTATATACAGGTTAATGATATGGACACCGTAGTGTTAAAGTCTATACTACCTTATACATGCCCTCTTATAGACTTCGATGTCCCAAGATCTAGTGTGGACCCCAATTTTGAATTTAAAAAATGCAAGGCAGATTTCATATGTTATTTTTATTTTTGGTACAGCAATCAATGAGGCTTTGAGCTATTTATAATCACTTTATCACTAATAGGACCAATGAACACAAAATCAAAAATTAAAAAAATGGCAAAAATATCATATAATTTTAGTTCTACGCCAACGAAGTCGTTGGCGCAGTTAGTAACGAATATAGAAACAACTGTTAACGGATTTGCTATAAAAATATTGTCAGGCGTTTGTATCACTTCAGAACAATTCGTCAAAATATATTACGAATTAATAAACTGCTAAATTGTTAAATTATTTTTTTAAGATATTTAATAGTGTTCCTAAACAATGATTGCTTATCAGAGAAAAAATAAGACGACTAGTTTCAAAATTTCCTTATACATGAATAATCGGTCAAACCGATTTCAGCTAATTATAGATATTCAGAAATAACAGATATACATACAAAATTACAGATTTATTAATACACAAAATTGGTTTTATATAAATCATTTATAGGTTTAGAGCTACGTCCACAATCTCACTTGATGCGGTGTGACCTAAGATGGTGGACACGCTAAGCCTAGTGGAGGGACATGAGTCTCAACTGTAACCGTCGGAAAACACCTACAGTTATTTGGCGGCGGATTTTCAACTTGAGGGTGGTAGCTAGCCAGGCCGGCATTAGAAAAAGCCCTACCATCGTGCAAAATCAATGGGTGTATTAAATTTAATGTCTATCAAGAAATCGAAGTAAGTAACAGATTTACATACAGAACAACGGTCTTAGAAAATAAAAATACGAAACTTGATTCACAATCGTTGGTAAATACGTATTAAAAAGAGGACCTAAATCTGACTTACAATTATATATCTTATCACACTATAGTTATAAATTGATCCTTCATCGGAATTTTAGAACTCATACTTAGCAACTATGAACAAGCTAAATTTATTATTAAAAAAAGGAAATTGAAATGAAATACAGAAATATATACAAAATTATTATTTAATTTTATTGTCTGTATGTTTTAATTTAGGAATTGTCATTTTACTATAATAATAAATGTTTATTGACATGAACTTTATAAATAAACTATATTTATTATAACTATTTACATATAGTTGAAAAAAAAGTTCTAACACAGATACATCATAAATTGACTAACTTTCATGTATACATTATGTAAAGATATATATACTAAAGTTGTGCAACTGAGTGTTAGATTAGGCAGACACAGTTAGCTCCGCGTGCCAGTTTTATATTGGTGACATTAGTTGCGTGATTTAAAAATTACATGTACCCTCACAATGTTTATCAAATTTAGAGAAATATTTTTAAAGCTTCGTGTACCATTATAAACAATACATATTATTGAAAAAAAACTTCGATTGTACACTTAAAACGAAAAGTTTATTTATATCTTATACCTATATTTATATCTAGAATATAAATTACGTCACTGCTAATACAGAACAGAGCTTGATGTTAAATGTGATCAAAGGGGGTAACAGATTATCCTAATAACTTTATGGCAATAAACAAAACATATTGTCATGAAACAAATTTTTAAAACAGTTTCGTGGTGTGTAGGTATACAGTTATAATTTTTTAAATATTATATTTAATTTAAAAGGTATAAGTAAGGCTACCAGTTAAGAAGAGAATAGAAAGGACGAGTCCCCTAAATTATACGCTCTGTTTGTTGGTTATTCAATTTTGCTCTTTGGTGATATGAAATATTTTTATTAACATTTTGAGGAGCATTATTTCATAAAATTCTGTTGTTTTATTTATTATTCGTAGTTATTTTTCTGGTTATATATTAAGCTTCTTATTATCTGTACAAATTTCACGCTGTCATAAATTAATGGATAAATTCGAGGCGGAAACGAGTGCAAAACACTGTCAATCCACAATATAGTAACTTTCGTATATTAAAAACTTTGAAAACTTCTATTCTCCTGTAACGTGTGATCCTTCAAAAAGTCCATTGAAATTTTTAAATTCTTCATGATAACAGCATTATGCGGTTAAAAAAATGTGAATCTTCTACAATACATAACTTGACAACATACGCAGATTAATTTTTTGGTATTTTTTCGCTGCTTTTAATATCCTGCGTATCAAAATATACAATAAATTTACCTAAGTAATTAAAACTTTACACATATTTAGGTTTATTTTAATTAATTTACCTAGATATAATAAACTACTTACAAAACTAATGAGGACATGTTAACACGTTGATACAACGTGTTAATTATTGTGACACAACCATAACAAAACCTTTGGCATTGTTCAAATATCAAACGTAACATTGCTTGAAATACAAATACTATGGTGCTAGCTCTATTTGCTGGTGGGTTAGCAGAGATGGATCGTAGCCCGGTAGGGGACTGTGACATTTCCTCTTCTCGACTAAATCTGTTCCCCATGTCCACTGTAACAATAAATAAAAAAAATTACATCCGTACATATAATAAAAAATAATTACTGTGATTCTATATACTTGTTAATTCATTCCTAACTAATATTATAAATGCAAAAGTGAGTTTGTTTCTTTAACGCCTGTATCGCTGAATCGATAGTGATGAATTTTGGTATAGAGATTTTTTTTTATGGATTAGGAGACAAACGAGCAAGCTTTTCACTTGATGCTGAGTAATCACTGACACCCATGGACACCTACAAAACTAGAGGAAACGCAGGCGCGTTGCCGGCGTTTATAGGAGGGACTTGCTCTCAAAACTGGCTAGGTGGGGGAAACCTGTAGACGGTGATAGGTGACTATTTCTTGAGAAAAACTTATTGAGAGTGTGGAAACTTGATTGATGAAACTATTGCGTCATCGGATTTGTTTGATAAAATAAATATTAACGCAAGCGAAGCCGCACGTAAGTAGCAACATTTGCAGTGCGTTACATAGACTATTGAAGCGATGATAGCTCAGATGGTAGTGTGTATAGACGCCGCGTCAATGAACGTGAGTTCGATTCATGCAACGAGCCTAAGCTTTAGATGAAGAAAAACATTGTTATGAAAGCATAGCATACAACCATGCTTTGTTTCATAGCGACTACCCTCAAAGCGAAAATCTGTCACTAAATATTTATATGTGTGTTCCGACAGTTGCACTTAAGAGGAAGTTCTCCACTAAGCTTAGCGTGTTCACCATCTTGGGCCACATCGTCACTTAACATCCGGTGACATTGTAGTCATAACAGACATAAAAGCTAGTAATCTCACTTTAATACTTTTTAGTTTAATATGTAAAAAAAAATAATGTGTTATCTGCACGGTTGACTTAGCGGTAAAAGCAGTTGACTCATTGCAACCGCTGTACCGAGTATTTGGGTTCGAGTCCCTTAGAGGACAAATATTAATGAATCACACTTGCTGATAACCTTGCTACGTTTCGGTTGCGATCAGTTTATATCCATAGCATGACAACAATGACTGCTTATCTCGCAGATATCGTTGTCGTGTTTAAATAGTGATTTAAAAAAATATATATTTCCGCCTCTACGTCTATGACTACATACCACTTAGAGTTCACAATGATCATGCTCACGACCAAGGTATTTCCCGTTCCATTTGCTAGCGAACGTTACAATAAATAACTATAGTGGAATGGAGTATGGGTCCACCCTTATTATTTATTTTTATTCTTAGAGGAGCTATGCAGGCTTTTCAGATCTGTATCACTGCGACCATAGATGATCTATTGCGATTGGTGTCACGCTCTTAAATCTCACTGCCTAACCCTATAGTATTAATGTGCTGTAGAACTTTTCTGGCAGGGAGAAGTTGAACTTCTTATGGGTGCAGTACATGCTTGTTTAGAAATTTAAACGCTAAGCGGAGTCATTTGGATTGTAACTCATTCATATATATTTTGTAATTTAATACAAACATGACATTAGTCATCTTTTATAGATAATAATAAACTATTTAAAAACGTAAAGGATAAAAACAACGTGCATAGACAATCATCGACAATGTTTACATGTTTTTTTTTTAATTCTGGACTAAAACAAGTATAGACCGTGACAAATGTGTTACACAGATTATAGAAAGATCAATAACCGTAGCGCATAACAAATCTGTTTGTGCTAAACGAGTTTTATTATTTTTAAAAAATATATATGTTTACCAGAGGATACATATTTTAAGATAAGAATCATTCAAAACAAATATAAAATAAGAATCTGGAAATATATTATTAATACTGTTGACTTGATTTATCAATTATTAAAAATACTTAAAATAAAACGTAATTTATCGATACAGCCATTTTAAGTGCCGAATTTCTTGAACTTTGATACGTACACATATTTTTATTTATTTATTTAGATAGTTTTTAAATAAATAAGTATTATAAATCAAACAGAATTATGGAACCATATACACGAGTTAATATAAAGACATCGTAATGTTAAAATCGGTTAAAATGTTCTTTCTTTTTGTGTAGTACTTTACGACGAGCTTGAGTGTCATAACTAAAAAATTGGGAGCAGTTTTATTTTATCATTCAACGAATTTGTCCAAATTTTCAATACAGTTATTTTTTCTTAGTAAAGTAAATTTTTTTTTTATTATTTTTTTATAATTTCACGAATACACACATAGACACTTGCGTATTGAAATAATTTAAAATAGAAAAACAAATATTCTCGTGAAATGTATACTCATCATAAACATTATTTCTAAGACATTTCATTAAATTCCATAGATCTAGCCTTGTATCACGGGAGACTTTACAAATATCATAATAAACGAATACAAAGTAACACCCAGATTCAGAACAATCATTTGTAGATCACACAAACAAGTGACCTGCGCAGAATTCGAACCCACAATAGTTAGCCCGGTGGAAGCGGCAAGTCAAACGTTTAAACGGCTAGGCGACGCGTGCTGTCGAAATGTTTCATATGAGCTAAATGTTTCTCTGACTTTTACTCGTGGCTTCGCTCACGTTAATATTGATTTTGTCAAATCGGATGACGTAATAAAAGGTTTCATACAGAGTTTATTCCCCTCTTTATCCCACTTACAATAAGTTTAAAAGTAGTCTATCACCTGGCCAAGATCCCATCTATCCTTATACCAAACTTCATCACAATCGATTCACCGGTTTAGATGAGAAAGCATAACAAAGTCACTGTCGCATTTATAATATTAGAAAGGAGTAATGATGAAATTGAAAAAAAAATAACTTACAACGAGAACGGCAAAAGCCAATCCCATAGAGTATCCGGCCAAAACGTCACTCCAGTGGTGTTTATAATCGGATACTCTGGAAAGTGCTGTGAACCAACTCAGCATCACGGCTCCAAACTGGAGGGTGTGACGAAGGATGCGAGTGCCTTTCCACACCATACGTCTCTCTAAGTAGAGCTGAAATTAAGATAACATTATCTTTTATGGTAGGTTCAATTGGAATAGAAACACAGAATAGAAAATCTTGAAGCGATGATAGCTCAGTGCTAGTGTGTACGACTTTGCGTCAAGGGACATGAGTTCGAATCCAAACACCTACAATGAGCTTGAGCTTTCGGTGAAAACATCGTGAGGAAACCATAGCATGGTGGTAGGGCCTTTTCTGATCCCCACCTGGCTAGCTACCACCCTCAAGTTGAAAATCTGCCGCCAAATACCAATAGGTGTGTTCCGGCAGTTGCGCTTGAGAGCCAGTCCCTCCACAGGTTTAGCGTGTCTACCAAATTGAGCCCTATCGTCACTTAAGATCAGTGAGATTATGGCTATAACGCTAGGCCATGACTATAAAAAAAATCTTTTGAATACAGCATACTTAAAAATTGTCATAAATTATCATTTTGTTTTTTTTTTTGTATTTTTATAGTTATGATGGTTTTGGAGTTATACTTTCGTAACGCAGTAATGTTATAAGTTTGTTTTTTTTTTTTTGTTTTTTAGTGACGATGTGGCCCAACATGGTGGACACACTAATTCCATAGGTTAGCTCTCAAATGCCACTACCGGAAAACACATATAAGTATTTGACGGCAGATTTTCAACTTCAGTGTGAGCAATTTGGACACTAGGAAATCCTTAACATGACGCTATGGTTTCATCGCAATGTTTTCCTTCACCGAAAGCTCTACATTTACCGATGCAGTGTTGAAGCATACTACCTTACCTATTATCTTAGTTATTATCGTTAAAACAAAAAAAAATGTAGAAAGTAGGGCTAAATGAAATTGTATGTAAAATATTAATAACTACACTTACAGCTAAGTATATCATGGTATACGCCGCCCATGATGAGTGCCCAGACAGAAACGATTTGCGCATGTCTTCGAATTTATCCGTGGCCACTCCAGTACATGTGTACTCGTGCGACTGGATATATCTACCGCGCCATTCAGGAAGGTTGCAGTCGACAGATGGCTGACATAGCTATAACAACAAGATATACATATAATTTATATTTTATACGTGTCTATTTCTAAATTGTAAGACAAAGAAAAACGTCAGTATCCTTATTATAACAGTATAAATGTGTCCATATAGGAGAAACGATTGGAACGATATATAGATGTTAGTTTATTGTATATAGTTTTCGACTAACAAAAAAGAGAAAAATGCATCAAAAACTGGCAAGAATTCGACTTACAAAATATTAACTTTCCTCCCTTATCATGAGAAAACTCTTTGTTATACGGGATAAAATTTATCATGTATTTTATAGAAGAATGTCGATATAACATCATCGTATAAAGTTTAATGAAATTTTTTCCATTAGATATCTATGTAATCAGCATGCATTGCAATAACGCGGAAAGAAAAGAGGTACTTTTAAGGCCATCATAATTCAATAAAACTTATTCACGATCGGAGGATTGTAGTCGATTAGATTGCCCAGTTGTCTTTTTAAAAAAGTATGGGATAACATTCTATATAAATCTTGTTTCCTTTTTACGTTAGCTATTGTTCACAGACAACATGGCTACTGGCACTAGTTTAGAAAGGTATAGAGGAGAAACACGAAAATAAACATTCATTTTCTCTATAGATATGCTCGTTGCGGCCGCGACTCGCTATGGGTTCGTTTAGAAAAAAATGTTTTAAAAATATTGCCCGTTTTTGTAACTTTTTCAATACAGGTTTGCTCCTATCGACGGAAACGTGATATTAAACAGCCTTAAGTCTAACTCAATAAGTAATCTATCAAATAAAAATATATATATTTATAATCCGACTGGTAGTTTCTAAGTTGACCGTGTTCACACGAACACACTATTCCGCCTTATAATATATTCATATAAATTGTGTTAATTATGATGATTATTATTTTGTAACATCAATCACTTTTATCTAACTGCATCGACTTCATTAGCTCGTTATCTATAACCGTAATAGTTATCATAGTATAGAGTAAGCTATTTAATTCTAATTCGCTTCATCATTGAAATATTAGAAATCTACATTTTTAAACTGATAAAATATAATTCTTATCGGATTTAGTTCTAAGAATCTAGTTGGTCCGAATTAATACTGTTGTTAAGGGCTCATTTTATCTTTGACGCGTTAAACAGTAAAATATAATTACAAATAATAACGCGACATTTGACTCTCCACTTGCATAGAAAATATATTTTCTTTGATTTTTTATCAGTCGTCGCTGATTTGGATGTGGACTTGGGTCGTAAGATTATTTAAAATCAAGTGAGTTAATTTTCATAACGCTAAAAACCGTAATATTAAAAAAAATATCTTTTTATGGATCGTGTCATACATTGTTAAAAAATTATACAAACTTCAGTTCATAAGCAATTGGTTCACAAATTACGCACGATTATAATTCTTTTTGTCACTTGATATTTCAGTTGCGACAAGAATATATATGCCAAATTTTAAGGCATTTGGGTCACGTAATTTTAGTAATGTTGTGATGAATTAAAAATTATCTTATACGTATAGACTAGTTGGTACACTTGACTTCGTCTTTTCTAAATTATATAATATGAATATATGTCAAATTTACATTCAATCACTCGTATAGTTATAAGACTATATAGTTTTAAAGTAAGTCTAATTAAATGATTCCTAATGAGTTTATGCAGATATTTATCGTAATTCAATTATCATCATACGTTATCTATTTTACTACGTTTCTTATGAATAGTTCCGTAAATAGATACCTAGTTATATAAATCTAGGTTTATACGAGTATTCTCGTTCCACGTTATGTGAAATCTTATTTGAAAAATGATTGAGAGTGTTTTACAACGTATCGATAAATTATAATAAATGTTTATCACAATATACTCGTATCACACATACCGAACTTAATCTTCTGGAAATTAAAAAACAAAATTGATCTTAAAGTACCATATAACATATCTTTATATATAAAAATTTCCTGTCACGTTGTTTGTCCGCGATGAACTCCTAAACTACTGAATCGATTTTAATCAAATCTTGCACACTGTGTGCAATTTAATCCAACTTGGGAGATACGATACTTTTTATAACAATATAACAAATGTATGTACGTTATGTATGTATGTCAGCATTATTTTATAAGAAAGGTAGAAGTTTGTCTTTGGTCTTTCATAAACTCTAATAGATGTTTTGGAATGTCTATATAAGCCATGTGCTCTCGACCTCGTTGAACAAAGTGTTTCAAACTCAAAAGATTCAGAAACGTATATATGATATAACTTTTAGTACTTGAGCTATTTGGAGGTTTCGACACTGGCAACTGCGCTGCGAGTTTTTAAACTAGTAACATAAAGGCATACAAATTTTCAGAGCAATGACACGAACGTTGAACTCGAACCTAGTGAAGGGCCTGGCTCTCAAGTGCGACTGCCAAAACACAGCTATAGGTAATTGGCGGCAGATTTTCAACTTGAGAGTAGTAGCTAGACAGTGGGGAAAAAATCCCTACCACTATGATATGATTTCCTCTTAATGTTTACCGTCACTGAAAGTATCGCGGGTGGATTCGCACTCACGTCCATTGAAGTAACGTATGTACACACTACCAACTGAGCCATCATCGTTTCATTGCACAACTGTGTTTAAAATACGCATGTAACGTTTACTTACATCGAAGAAGTGTGGTCTGGGTCTTCCGATAGTGTTTTTTGCGATATTAGCAGCCAATTCGGTGAAACAGACGCCCACGGCGAAGGAAGCAAGCGCGCAGTAGAAGCTGCGGACCCAAGCCGGGACGCGCACTCCCAAGCATCGCTCGTCGTCTTTTACTTTCCGTAGGAGTGCGAACTCGCAAATCAGAAACTGAAATAGATGTTATCGATATCTCTCTATACTACTATTATAAAGAAGAATGATTTGTATTTTTGTACTTTTGTAACGAATAAGCTCAACAACTATTGGATCAATTTCATTCATCATTAGAATTCTATATTATCCCTGAGTAACATAGGCTATAGATTAAGGTTTTCTACTCAGATTTTTTTTTGTTTTAACGCGCTAATGTTAGAAACTACCAGTAAGATTTCAAAAAATATTTTTGTATTTGATATAGCAATAATTGACGAAGGCTATAGGGTATTAATATCACTCTACCACCAATAGGAGCAAAGCTGTACTGAAAAAAGTTTCAAAAACGGGTAATTTTTTTTAATAATTTTTAGTTCCATGCGAACGAAGTCACTGGCGCAGCTAGTTTTTAATACATTAACATCGCAAAATAACTGTACAGCACTTGATACTGAGTACTGTACAGTCCACAAACAATAACAATTATCGGAACAGTTTTCATCGGTAGTGCCTGGCTTGCTCAAACGCGTGAAGTGGTGGCTCGTAGACCTATACGTATATTTTAATTATCTTAAAACGTAATATCTAGTAGCTGTACTTATAAATTCGCGTATCTCCACAATGGCTGTAAGGATTATGATGAAATTTTGTATTTAGACTGAGCCCGTACACATAACCAACTTAGATTTAATCGTTATAACATATATATGTGCATAGTTTGATTACACATACATTTATAATATATTTAGAGAGTTTAAATTTAATCTACGCACGTATGTATAACAAAAGTTCAAATTTATCACTTGAATCACTTCCAATGAGAAACAACCAAGTCCTTTGGTTACTTTTGTACGATAAGTGAAATGTAAAACGATATATTCCTGTACTGACTTGATAGGGACAATTGGATATCGGATGTAAGAATTGTCGGTGAACGCTGGGACACATGATAACACAAATTATAGTCAATTGTCCTTAAGTATCAAAAGGAATTTAGGTAAAATTATTTCATTTACTATATATAATTTTATATATTCAGAATACACTATATACATTAATGGCTTTAGTTGGAAAGAAATTCTTTTATACTAGTACGTCACAGTTATGGTACTGTGGTTGATAGCAAAGTGCAATCGAATAAAGAACATGTAAAGAGCGGTAATGTATTGATTATAGCGGCTTCTTATTCTTGTAGATCGAGTATTAGCTGACCCCAAAAAGTAACAAGCTAAAACAAAGTGTGTTATGGTTCCGATCCAGTCATCACATGTTCCTTACAATAGTTTTAACATGGAAAATGGAACAGCTGGATAAACTTTCGCGTTAGATGTACTAGATAGAATGTTACTTACAGCTAATATAGGAAGGGTCAGTCCAACGAGCCTCAGCATAAGTACAGTCACTGTGTCATCTCTGTAAGGGAACATGAGGCTCTCGTCGCCGCAGAAGAATCCTCTCTCAAATGGTTCCCAAATTTGTGCAGTCATGATGATGCAAACGGTCACTAGAAGTCAATTTCACAATTATTCTGATTGCACATTCCTTTTTATCATACATACTGTAAAACATACCTGTAATTTTTTTTTGTTTTAGACCTATTCATACACATTGACATTTGATATTGGCAAAATTGACTAAATCATATTCATCTGTCGTCATCGATTTTTAAATTTAATATGTTCCATATAAAACAAAAGTTATTTATTCCCTTAATATTTCGTATTAATTTGTTCCTTATTTTCAAGTGGCATTTTTTAAGCAAATACTCAGTGACTTATAATAAAGCAAAAGGTTTTAAAGGTTTTATTAATATATCGAGTTTTATTTGTATTTGGTGACTCTCCCACAAATATGTCACAGAAACAAAAGTTTGAGATTAAGTATGCGAAAAAAATTTACTAATATTATACACGTCTATTTATTAACAAGAAGAATTGCACTGGCGTTAACTGACATTATAAGTACATTGTCATTATTCACAAATCGCTCCGGCACGAAACCGTTAGAGAAATACGTATAAAAACTTGCATAATACAACTCTCAATCAGAAATCTAATTGTAATAAATAAAAATCACAATACATCAATTTCACTATTAGATATTCTTAATATACAATAATGCGAAAGTAATAAAAAAAGAACACTTACACCCCGCCAAAAGAAAGCAGTCGAAGACCACTTTCCTCAATAGGTTTACAGATGTATCGTCTTGTGACATTTTCTATGACAAATGAATTCGAACGTGGTGGTGGTACGTGGTACGCTGCTCGCTCGCTCGTACTGACCAAGATACCGCCGTTCACTTCCCTTATGTAGCATCGCTCTATCGGAACGAATAAGGTCTGATAACGAACGCCACGAGGAAAGTCGGAATGGGGGAGATCTAGCTATATTATCAATTAAATATTGTTGTTTACAGAAACTTCATTATCATATTGCATAAATTTTTTTTTTAATCTACAAGAAAATTTAATGCAAATGTAAAAAAAGGGCTGTAGCTGTCATTATGGTTAAACGAGTCCCCAAAATACAATGACTCTGGAATATTAAAAAAATCAAATACTTAAAAAAATCACTTATAAATTAAAAGTCGTATAGCGCATATCATATTATATCAGCAGATTCTCTTTAAAAAAATCATATCAATATTATTAAAATTTAATTAATTAATTAATTTAATATTATTCAAATATCCAAATATAGTGCATAGTATTTACAATGACAGAATCCATTTTTATTTTATTATTTGTTTATCCAAATAAATATATAATATTTTTGTATACTTCAAAGGTTTTTAACGTTATGGCTACAACCTCATCTGATGTCAAGTGAAAATATGACCCAAGAGGTTGAACAGGATAAGGATAGTGGAGGGATTAGCTCGCAAGTGCAACTACTGGAACACACCTATAGGTATTTCGCGGCAGATTATCATCTTGAGGGTGGTAGCTAGCCAGGCGGGCATTAGAAAAAGCTCTATCACAGTGCGATTATGCCAATACATTAAAACGTCACATTATTCAAAATAATCTAAATAAAACGTGTCCCAAAATTCAGTTACCAATTAAAAATATAGTATGTGTTAAATTTAGAAGTATTTAAAAAAAATACTATAACAGAGAAAAAAGGGTCAGATTTTTTTATTTATTTTTACTTGTGTAGTCAGCAATTTGCACACTGCCTGGTGCCCTTTTAACGTTGATTTTTGGGACACGCTGTATATATATTATATATAATACATACCAATTCCATAGAGGTGCGAAGAACTCGTTCGTCCTACCTATTTTTTTTGCTTATTTTCATATATTTACATGACATAAGTATATTTTTAATAGCGACGAATAACGATATGCCGGTAGAATTGAATCTTGTGAAAACTTTAAGGTCAACACGCAAGTAGAATTTCTGTTTTTTTCTGTTTTTATGTTACTGTACTCAGAACATATTACTTGCGCTTATGTATTCATATATTTTTTTGAAATTCACTCTGTAGTTATTATTTTGGATTTGAATATCCAAATATCTAAAAAGGTTACAGATATTTAATATCACACTAAGACCTTTTTTTTAACGTAGATAAATTCGTTTATGGGTACTCTCTCGTTCCGACGAGTGGGTTATGTGGGACTTATCCGGTGCGAACCGGGAATACTCATTGAACTCAACGGTGTATCTCTGCCGTATAAATCGGGGCGACACGGGTTCGAACTAACAATGTCACCCCAGCGGCCTTAGCAGTAGAAGGTAAATAAAAAAAGGACTAAGCAGGAAGGATGTAAGGTATACAAAAGTACTTTGAATACCCAGAACAAATTAACTGTTCTTGAATGGTCGAAAAATAAAATTTTATACGCCGCGAACAAAGATGCCGGCCCAGTTCAATCAATATTATAGAAGGTAATGTCTATCCGTGTGTCTGTCTATTAACAACTACTAAACCGATTTGTATAGTTTCTTTTTTGAAACACAGATGTAATTTATGCCTAGATTTTAATACATGTGTTACTACATTAATATAATAACATATAGCACACGAGAATACGTTTTCGTGCATAAACGTATGTAAATTATTGCCTATGTTATGTAATATACATAAACGAAGCCGAAGGCACAGCGAATACTTTTATAATTCATAAAAAAATAATTTATTGTAACATTTATCAACACGATGGGTGTTGATGATCGTGATTTCGCGAATTATTTTTCGATATTGTAAGCCTTTATAATATTATCATATGTCGTCCGCGTGTGTACCTTTAGTGCGTTTTAAAAATAACTTCATGGTTGTCAACATTTGTAAATTATACAAATTTTGTGGGCATACATTACTGGTTGATGGTTGATGAAACTCCTCTTGATTTTAAAGCTGTTTTTAGTGTATATGTTGTTTATATTTATGACAATTTTTAATCTATAGCTCAGGTGGTTTAGAATAACTGTTGATGAATGTGTGATAGACCCTCAAATATGAAATGAAGCGAAGCCAGAATAAAATGTTACGCGCTACTAACGTAGTCTGCGGGCAATCACTAACAGTCGGAGGCCCTCAGGCGGCCTGGCGCTAGGCAGGCGGCGAGAGGCACCACGCCACTTTTAACTCGACCGCAGCAGTGGAAACACGTCTTCGATTCCGATTATCATTACACGAATACTAAATAAATCTTTGGAAATAAAACTGATTTAACAGCAAAAGTTTATTATATCTTACAAAACAAATGTGTCTAAAGCTTGAATCATGTTGAATGGCAACAGTTTTTATATACTGTAACTATTATGATAAATCTAGACGCTGAAATATTTAATTTTTTATTGAAAATTAATAACATATTTGTACTAAATTTGCTCATAAAATGGGCAAACAGGGATTTGTGGATGGGGTGGTATATGCTCGATCAATAAAAACTTGATTGACTCAATTTGTTAAAATAATTTTTAATACTTTATCATTTAAAATTGTTTAAATTAGCTTAAGATATATATCAGCAGATATTG
The DNA here is from genome assembly GCA_039707435.1 of Actias luna. Lineage (NCBI taxonomy): Eukaryota > Metazoa > Arthropoda > Insecta > Lepidoptera > Saturniidae > Actias > Actias luna. The sequence goes on along the minus strand of JAZHAC010000006.1, from coordinate 3,633,781 downwards.
TTTTAATCAATCACATAAAACAAATTAATACCGCATTAAGTTATCAATTTTAATAAGCATCTCTACGCACGAAATTTTATAAACAAGCATGTCGATGATTTCTTATGTTTACGCGAATATTATTCATCGAAATAAAACTAATTTAAACGGATTTTATCGCCGATATTTATTAATTTTAATCCTGACGTTTCGAAAGCTTTTCAGCCGTCGTGGTCACAGGGCGGACTGAGGTTTAGGTTGACAATAAAGGTTCATGTTAGTGTGTCTACCTTCAATTTAATTTTTAATATTAATATTATTCAATTTGCGTAGATTGGAAAACTATTTATATTAAAAAAGGTTGAAAAGCTTTCGAAACGTCGGGATCAAAAGTAATAAATAACTGCGATAAAATCCGTTTACATTAGTTTTATTTCGATGAATGAGCATGTCGTTCCATTTGTCGCTTATCGGTTAATTTACTATAAAATGACATAATATAACTGATTGGTGACTATAGACGAGGGTTCAACTTCCATTAGGCGCTTTTGCTTCCGATCAATTGAAATACCATGATAGAAACGTAATGTCCATCTGGTTAACCATTCACCGCGTACAGGTAAATTAAAGTCATAATTAAAGTATTTCAAAATAAATTATTCAATGCCGGATAAAAGTTATTCATCAAAACATTATCGAGGTTAACGTAACCATTAAGAGGTACTGTATTCACACTTCGAATAAAATAGACAATCTCAGACTACCCACGTGATTTCAAAAGACTGCAGTTTCCTCTCAGCATTTATCTCCCAATAATACGTACTAAGAGCATAACTGGAAGTGGCCGAGATAAACCAAATAGAGGTGTTTTTATGGCGAGCAACCCTTTTTGTTAAATAGTTACGTAATCCTTTCATCAGTAGACAGTATAAATATGCCAATATCCGATATAAAGAGGTTCTCCACCAATGTAGAAGGTATTAAATACGGACATCCTTGTCAAATTGTAATTAGACATTGGAATCTTTGTTAAGTTAGTGCTAAGCGCATGGTGATCATCACTCATAGTCCTTATCATTGCGTGATACCGCTGTGATAGTGGGCTATAATCAGGACACACCTCTTTTCTACGGCAACTAATCGCCAATAATAGATAATGTTCTCAACTGACTTATAATATGTAGCGTTCCATATTCTACTATTGATTATATTAGTAGATATGTATAGACAGATAGATGGATATATAAAGTAGAAACCCAATTTTTTTATAGGACCTCATAATCCGACTGGTAGTTCCTAAGATTAGCGCGGTTAAACTAACAAACTTTGTCGCTTGATAATATAAATATCTAAAGTAATAATAATAAAAAAATCTACTGATAATCGGCCTCGACTTCGTACGGGTAATTGTGTTAACTATAGATGTTGGACATATAGCGTTGTTAGAGCTTAATAGATCTTTTTAAGAAAACAAATTTCCTAATACATTGTTTTCATGTCTATATCTCTATCTGTTTAAACGTCTTACGCTAGTAAATCTTCCAGACGACGTGATTTCCCGACCTATTGCATTATCATATTTTCGCCAATTTGTACAAAACATTAACCAAATATAATACACTTTAACGTTTTTCATAAATTACTCAGTCTATTGAAAACTGAAAATTGTTTGAAAATCCGGAGGGTAGTTTTTGAGTAGTAGATATATCGTGTTCAGACTAGCAAACAAAAGTGGCGGAGGACTTTGCCTTATAATAAGTATTTTCCTCTAGATTCATACACTTGTAATAATAATCATTTACTTATACTAATACTTCCGTATTTGATACTAGTTTTATTCCACCTAGACAACCTATTCTTAGCACTGTCTTCGACCGACTTTCGTTCCGTTAATACAAATACCAAAATACATATATATTTATAACTATAATTGTGTTAATAGTACTTAGTAGTAGTAAGTAGTTACTTAGTATTGTTAGAAATCATAAACCTAGTAGCTGTGGCAGAGAGAAAAGAACTACGAGGCAGTGTCCGAGATTTGCGACACGGATGTAGGTTTAAGGAGGTCTACTTTATTGACGATAGTCAACACTCACCTTCAGCGCTCTTATTTTTTTCTATGTCGAGTATAAATCATTCATATTTTAACATAAATATCAAATATATCAAAACAGTTTGGGCAATAATAGAAAATATAAATCTTACGTGAATATCTGGCCTCGAGTGCTTCGCCTTGACTGAAACCAAAGTCGCGCTTATATAGCAAACGGTGTTAATAAACTAATAAACTACTTATCTTAGTTGTTTTATTATTATGTAAATATTAAAGATGTTGTTAAAACCTAATAGTGTAATAATGAAATAGTTTCTAAAATGGATCACTACATAATTATATGTAACAAATATTAGAAAAGCTCAGCGAACTAGGTATTATATATTTGTATATGTATAGTGTATGAGTGGTTTGGTTATTATTGCCGAAAATAAGTTCTTATATCACCGACCGGCGTATCATGACCAACGAAAGAAGAAAAATGAATAGGACAAATAAGAAAAGTACGTGCGACGGTCGCAACACGAGTAAGGTAGATAAATAAACCTTTTACATTATTTTTACAGTCTGCTATATTTATTTTACTATACACAAAGTTGTTATTATTATAATTTGAAAATCAATATATGTTAAATGGAAACGATGATAGCTAAATGGTAGTTTGTTACCAGTGTACCTACCAATGTTTACCTACCACCCTCAAGTTGAAAATCTGCCACCAAATACCAATGGGTGTGCCCCGGCAGTTGCAATTTAGAGCCAGTTCCTCCACAGGTTTAGCGTGTCTACTAACTTGAGCTGTATCGTCATTTAAGATCAGATGATATTATATAACGATAAACCCTTACTATAAAAAGAGCTGTATGTGAAGCTGATTCTCTCTATCTTTTTATTGTGGTTCGGCAAAGTGACGTCACTACACCAGATGTCGAGCACAGCATATTACAAGAGTAACAGCCCATAGAAACTGTGCTACGTTCATTTAATTAGCATGTACAATGCGTTCATGTCCTCTCAGGTATGAAAGAAATAATGCAGGGGAAAACTGCATAGCACGAAACGTATTTAATGAGATGAATCAAGGCGCCTTAAAAGATGTTTTCCTTTTGTTTCGTTTCAGACTAACTCGTTCTATACCTGATGGGAATCTTCATCTGTAGCACATTGTTCACATACAGGCGAAGTATTTTTTTTAACAACTATTAAAAGTTTCTCAGGGTTTTGTATCCGGTAAGGAACTTATGGGCGAAAGTAATAAGACTTCTGCTCATTTCTCTTTTTTATACAATAAAAAGTAATCTACTAATTACATAAAAAAAATAAAAGATACTATACATTTGTTTTTGTATACCTATGTATTTTAAATGTTTTGAACTGAGATAAAAATTCGTGGACAAAATTAAATACTATGAACACAATTTGAATTAATATTCTACACGAATTATAAAAATATGACGATATCGAAAACAGCGGATTGATAATGTATCGTTTTACCATGTTTTTAGTAATTCGCTTGTTAGTGATCTTTTCCGGTTAGAATTTTGTAATTGATTTTAAACTAACATCCTAATGAGTGCTTGAAATGAGATGCTTGAAATATGGACCGTAGCTAAAATTGAGAATAAAATAATTTTTTTTTTCCAAAAAAAATTTATAATCTGTTTACAATTAACTTCTCGATCCGCTTCATACTTGAATGTAGCTCAAGTCTAAAAGATAGAAGAATACATTATTTCAAAATTTCATTCACATTACTCTAAAAAGCAGAAATTAATAATAATAAAATAATAACTAATGTGCAAAATTTTTATTAAGACTAAAAATTTAAAATGAAAGCTTGGAAACGAAAAACATGGGGCAAATGCAATATATAAGTATAAAGTGCGCATAATAACATTATTATTATTTAATGTTTTTAATTAAATAATTGAGTGGTCAACAATTTATAACGTCCGTCAATTGCAAGGATTTCATATGCAGAAGAATAATTTCCGAAAATATGCATTTTATTTAATAATCGTGTATATCATTGATATTACGTAAATGAACCCCAACATGACAAACAATCTGAGTACAAGGAGGTCAAACCGATAGGAAGTGACCGCGACGCGACACGCCCACTTCACGCGCGCCTCTACCACATGACACGCGTTGACACACCGTCTGACGCACTGTCCTTTATCATACCGAATTATTTCTTTATCGTTTATCGTAAAATATTCAAACGAATTCCTTCATAATACCGACATGTTATGTCTCATCACTAAACTAAGACGCAGATTGTGGACGATCGCTCTAGTAAAAGTAAAATTACTAGCATTTTTTTTTTAATTTCCTCGTAGTATTTTCATTGTTTTATAGTTTATAGGTTTAGCGATACGGCCACCATTTCAACTGATGTTAAGTTAAAACACACTAAACCTTAAGCATATCTAAAGGTATTAGGCTATTAGGCAGTAGATTGTCAACTTGAGGGTGGTAGCTAACCAGGCGATAATTAGACGAATCTCTACCATTATGCTATGGTTTCCTCATTATGTTTTCCTTTACTGAAGGCTCAAGCAGGTGCAGGTGAATTTCAACTCACATCCATTGACGCAGCATCCGTAAAAACTACCAATCTAGCTGTTTTTGATATGATATATCTCAATAGACGCCATTGCGCGCCTTGGTAGTAAAATTGCCGTAATGACAAACGGATTCTGCCATCATAACACTCTTTGTATTCGTGAGAGCGTATAGTTTACTCTTCGTTGTTTCTTTGTGTGACCTGTATCCTGGAGTGGAATCTCTTTAAGTCGAACCTCATTAAGTCGTAATCCTCAGTAATTTGAAAACATGCCATTATTTTCCGATGAACGATAATTACGCGGTATCTCGAATTATTTAGACTTTGTAACTACATAATTATTATTCTATAATTCGAATTTCAAAACGCAAACTCCGTAAGTCGTAGTTAGTAAAATATAACGATGTTTCGATAATATAAGTTGAAAAATATACTTAGAAATCGCTCCTATCGAAGTCGAAATTTATGCAAATAAATATATCGTATCTCGAACTTCTCGATAACTCGATTTTTTTTTACTTTTCGCTTGCCATCGAGTTGTATTTATTCCACTATATTATTATTCAACTCCATATTTCTTTATTATTTTTTATTGTTTATATTGTTATTTATGCATTATAATATTAACTTAGATGTTTCACATCTGCCGAGTGTCACGTACCAGCTAAATTTTTGTATGATAATACAATAGACTAGCTCACGAAAACGTAATATCGAGAAATGTGCAGTGCATTAGAGCTTATCACTGTAATGCTGATTGCAAGTCCGCTGTTTTCAATACTTAATTAGGAACTTAATCGATATCTTGTTATGAAAAGCCAATATCAAGGTACAAACAACAAACAAACATACAGCAAATTATTGTTACGTACTAAGCGAGTCATGACATGAGAAAGTCAAAAACACTTATGTGAATAATGCGTGGTTCGACTTTTCATTGTTATTTTTAGTGCTCTCACATAAATATCGAAGTTATTTTAGATTTAATACTGTAGTGATGATTTCTTGTGGTTGACAGTGAAGTTATTACGCGAATTGGGTCATTTATCAATAACACATTGATTTTCAGCAGTTATGTAATTGTAGCTCTATATTGATATAATTTGGTTTTAGTGTATAAGTGGAGTGAATTACGATCTATGTAAAATTATAAAACTGAAAAGTTTGTTTGTTTGAGAGCGCTAATCTTAGAAACTGCTTGGCGTATATAAAAAAATCTTTTCGTGAGTGTGAGAGCAAATATTGAGGAACGTTTGCGGTCATTTCATATAACGCTACCACCCAAGGGGGCAGAGATGTATTTAAGAAAGTTATCAAAACGGGCAAAAATTATTGGATACTTTTCATTTCCACGCGACGTTGCGTGTACATTTAGTAAATAATAATTAGAAGCATTTTGAGATGTCAAAAGAACTCGCAGAATAATTTGAACAAGGAAACCGCCATTTATTGCATTTAGAACTGACGCTTATGTTTTATCATTGTAATTGGCAAATTGCCTACATTGGTAGACACCATGACGCATGATTAAAAAAAAACAATAACATGTTTTTTATAACATTATTCGACAAACATAAATCTAAAAGGCACCCGTTTGCGAAAATATTTTTTACGTCATGAAATGAATTGTTTTTAACAAATAAGTCATTATACTATCTATGATTGTTTTATCTATTCAGGAAGATAGAAAATAATTAGATATAGCCGAGACGGTAGATTGTATTGTAACTATATTGTCACGTTCTGTTCCACAACCATTCCATTTTACAAAATACATTATATACATAAGTACATACCCATACTAAAACTATAACTAAGCCAAATCCGTGTTTCTAATATTATCTGGAGATACTTTGACATAATTTGAACGTTCGATACATATACTAAAAAAAATTCATGGTTAGCGGTCGAAAAGAGTGATAAAAAAAACACTTCTCGATGATATTTATATGGATAATTTTCGAAATTGATCAGCAATTCGTTAAAATAATAACTATAGGTTACTTAGCTATTAAAGAGCTCACAAATAGCTCGAAATGTTTGTTTTACTATCGGCTCCACTTATTAGGATCGGACTAAAAAATTTGCTCTAAAATGAAACACCTTAATCTGCACTAGTGTATACTATTGTATATATCTGTCCATATTTTAAGTACTTAAATCCACCCACTTCTATTTCCTACACTATGGAATCCATTCTTTATTAAATATAAAGCAAAAATATCCTAAACAAACAATATCCGGTGACGAAGTACGCTAAAAACAAGTTTATCATATTTGTTTTATTAATATTGTGCTAATTAAGCATAAAATTAATTGAAGTCGAGCTAAAAATATATATAAAAAAACATTAAGATTATTTTTATAAAAATAACTTGTATGTATATACGACATTGACCTGATGATTCTATCTGGTTTCCAGATTCGTCACAAACATAATCCAAACATGTTTACCTATGTTATTCATCTTCACAAAGAAAAGTTTATATACTAGTCATTCAAAAACACATTAAATCACTGTACATTAGTAAACGATTTCGTTTTATTTTTTTATTGTTAAGGTTTAGCGTTATGACGGCAATCACACCTGATGTTAATTGACGATGTGACCCAAGATGGAGGACACGCTGAGCCTTGTGGAGGGACTGACTCTCAAGTGCAACCGTCGGAACACAACTATAGGTATTTGGCGGTGGCTTTTTAACTTGAATGGAAAAAGCCCTAGGACCATATTATGGTTTCATCACGATGTTTTCCTTTACCGAAAGCTGAAGCTCATTGAAGTTGGATTCGAAATCGTGTCCCTTGACGCTTGAAGCAGCGACCGTGCAAATTACCAACTGAGCTATCATCACTTCCAAACTATTATCTATAATGAGCAACAGATTAAACATGTAGTGTAATTTGAAAGTAAACGAATAAAAGGAAATAGTTCCTGGGTGGAAGGGAATTTTTATTATGTCTGCTAAGCTACTTTAGTTACAAGATAAGTTGAAAATGTGTTACTAAATATCTGTAGGCATTTTTCAGTAGCCAGACGTTTGAATCAATTTTTTTAATAAGCTTACCATGTTATAATCTTAGCAGGTCGTCACTGAAAATCAGACGAATAAATCTAAAAACACTAGCAGAAGAAGAAGTTTTCCAATTATTTATTTGATATATACTTTAATTTTGAAAGACAGAAAAAAGTTTGCCGGACCAACTAGAATGTTATTACATTTTTTCCCAACTAATATAATAAATAATACGTTCAGTGCCTTATGTGCCTTAAATAATCTATAAACGCCAGAACAATACTAGCGTTTTGAAAAATATTCTAGTCGCCGAGAAGGACCAGTAAAAAAATCGATTGGGTTTAGCATATTTTAATTCATACAAAATGATTATACCTGACAATTATATTATTTATGTGGATGTACAAGGAAAGAGACATGTCCACTATAATTCATGTTATATTGCATCGTATAATACCATCCTGAAATATAATAAACTAGCAAAATGTGTTTGAAATGGTCCTCGAACAAATTAATATTGTATTTACGAATCTTTTATACAAACTAAAAATATTACCTAACGTAAATTTTAAGTACAAGTAAATCTGAAACATGGTATAGCTAATTAGCTTTTATTTCCTGTATTAAAACAGTCTTTGCCTAATAAACTAGGCTAACTTTATGCATTAAAATCTAAACTATATATTCAGAAGACAATTTACAAATCTTTGAAAAAATATGAGTTCAACAAGATTTCAAGATGCATGCGAGATCTTATACGAATAAACAAACACTTGTAAATATTACGATAATGTGTATTTTTCCTTTCGTTGCATGATAAGAATGTAAAACAGAGTTTTAAAACAATATCTGAACACATTCAGTTCACCGCTGTAATTGATAAGAGGTCATTAACGTTCGTTAGTGGGTGGTTCAGTGATCAGATGCCCTAGTTAATAACCTATTTAAATCAGTTTGTCAACATGTGCAATGCAAGCCTTACTTGTGTTCTTAGTGTCAAAAGTAAGGTGCTGGTGCGAAAGAGGTTCCCGGAGGCCGGAGTCCCGAAAGGTTCTATCCTAGCGCCTTGCCTGTAGAACCCGTTCGTTAGTTACATACCTGACGACGCAGTAGGCTCTTACGCAGATGTCACAGGACTCTGTTATGCAAACTAACCTCCTTTGAGAGTAAAATGTTACTCACAAAATACAAAGTATGCATCTATCCCATACTAACAGTTGCCCCGCATTCGCTCATGGCACACGCAACACCCTTAGCAAACTACAAATTAAGTACACGGTTCTGTAAGAGAACACTCGCTCCAAAAATTTCGGTTAAAGTGTCAAAGTCCTTAAAGCTAACAGCGTATGACAGCTCGAAAAAAAAGCAGCGTGGTGGTTTTAGTGTTAATGGTTTTCACCAGTCGGGTCTCACGTATAGCAGATAGCGTTCAGGGTTTTGTGTGAAAACTTCAATATAGGAATTAACCCACACAAATAAAATGGGTTTATCGAAATTTTTTAAGTGATATGATCACGTAAGAGTGCCATATCAGTAATATTATAATTTTGCATAATCATAGATCATGACGTCAAATCAAGAAATGTAGATAAATATTTAAAAACAGTCTCAGATTTATGATTTCTTACTATGTAGGTTGACTTGGACTTAACTTGCTATACAAAGTTCATTTCGCTGATGACATAAATAAGCAGTATGATTTATGTGTAAATAAAATAATAACATACTGATAAATATACAGGGTCATGAGGTTAATGAAAATGGCCATGAAGTCGCAGCCATATTGTTGAGACATTGAAAATTCCATTCCCTTATGGACGCAGATTTAAGTTCAGTAGGTTTAAAAAGCCTTTATTACTAAATACTTACAATTGTATTCCAGTGTAAATATAATATCATATAAATAAAAGGGATATGAGGCCATTGATTAGGCTATGCTAACAACAGTTTTTGAGATTTTAAAACAGTTATTTTAACGTTGTCAACAATAACTACATTGCCTTATTAAATATACAATTTTAACTCTATATATATATATCGACAGCTAAAAGAATGCTCATTGCATAGCGTTTGCTAAAAAATCTCTTTGCATAGAAACTTCTTTGCATTTACATTTTATTACATAGGCTTACCATAATTACGAAGAGCCAAACCGGGACGCAGAAGAGAACCAAACCGGGGCGCAGAAGAGAAAGAGGCTCATTTTCATTTTGCTTTTCGCTTAATTTGTGTTTTTCATATTTGAAATGCAATCAAAATTATTATGAATTGAAAACATATTAATAAATGTGAATATATTTTTATTAAAAAGAAAAAGAGACAAAGTACAATAAAAACAAACAACACAAAAAATTTGGACAGGGATCTCAAACCGGGACGTATGGTAAGCCTATTATTACACAAACTGGTGACCGTGACAGGACTATACAAAGAAGTTTTTAACGGCCTTAATTAACCTTTTTGTTCATGGGGAAATGTATTTACGCATCGTCTACCTGATGGGCTGGGAGGGGTATGTGGAACTCACTTGCTGAATGAATCGCCGGGAATAGCCAGTAAAACTCCACGGTGTTCTTCTGTTGCCTTTTGACAAACACATTGTATCTGCTCACCCGGCAGGCGTAGGCTCCTCAAAAGAGGCCACCTTCTAGGTCTTGGGGTTCAGAAATGCAAAAACCTTCGAGAGGTGTACCAAGCACTAAGTGCGCCATGCCTCGGGTTTGTGCATTGACTGCAAGGGCAGAGGAGCGTGCCCACGTCCTTCGCCCGCAGGCCTTATTTATTGATAGCTTTCGTTAACTAGAGAGAGGTCAAGCTGAACGAACGAATGTCAAGCAATTTCAACGGTAAAGATAATTGGTAGTAAATCAAATGGCGTTAAATAGATTTTACTCTGTATTTATGTTAATAAGACAATGTAACAGTAATATTGTTTATTATAGTAGATTAGTTATTCACTTTACAGTGTACAGGGTTTTACTCATTTTCATCGATTATTATGTTATATTATAAAACTATGTCTTTTAATTTCAGATTAATTTAACAAACAACAATAAATATAACATAAAACATGTATTGTAAGGACAAGAGCTTACGAGCTCGAATTAATTAAATCAGCGCTTTAACTAAGCCACGCATAAGTCCGCGATGTTAATTTTATTTATAGTTTTACGTACCACGTTACACGTTCAATTCTAAATATAACTTGTTTAAGCACGTGTCGCACGATACATGTGTTATTTACGACCCAACACTTAAGTTTACTATAACTACAAACAGATGTCGCTGTTTGTCTGGTTTGTGATTCTGTATCACGGTGTCAAGATTCTCTTGTGTTTAATGACACCTTTCGAGCGGCTGTATTTTGTTAAGACCTTACTTCATAGGATCATTTCTATAGTAAGTTCTTCCCGAGATACTCACACTATGTGAATCAACCACGACCGTGATGAGGAGACGTGGCGCGGCACCCTGAGCGTGAGGCGGGCGACGGTAGCTCTACCGTCAGCCTTCGATGATCGTTCGCTCCCCTTCACGGGGGAGAGTGGGGTGTTGTCGCTGTCTGAGCGGCCGTTTTTAAACCCTTATTATAACTGTGACTGTCAAACACATGGTTGGCACTGAACTACGGTCCAATGCTAGTCAATCACACAATAGTATATGATAATAATTCACATGCGATGGGACTTACAAAGTATTAATAAATCTATTCTGAACTTTATATGTATATAATGCATATAAATAAAGATGGACGTATATCGGCATATTTATTCTTATAAATGGGAGGTGGTATTTTGCTTTTATAATTATTAGTATGGAGTCAGGAGGTCCCGATATTTTTCAATCCTTCGCGCACATATATATGTTTACTATTTTAATGCGGTGCCCTAAACTATCTACTTCGTCGAAGTACATACGTACAATGATACTACTTAGGTAAATGGCACCAAAATTAAAACATCCACATTATGATTCTAAACTATTTATTTATATGAATATAAAGTTTACGAGCACGTAGGTAAGTATCGCAAGCATTCAATCACGAACATATTTAAGTTGAGGTTTCGGATATTGGTAAAGAGAATCGCTTCACAACGTCCTTCGTGACTCTTTACATGCACACTTTGGGAACCTCTTGTAAAGACCATAAATTTTGACATGTCCTTAAAAAATGCCTACAAAATTTTAACAAAGGAGCCACCGATGTATTATGACATTGAATCATAAAACGCTCGTAACTTGAAAGGTGTACTTTAAACAGGGGGATTAGTTGCCACGTTAAAAAAAAGAAGATTGAAGACATTGTAAAATTCATGAATTAGGAACGTAAGGGCCGACTAGAAGAATTATGAAAGTCCCTGGTACTCTGACAACAAGGCAGTTTGAAGTGTCGCCGAGTGGCGTTTTAGTGGGTAATGTTGGGTGATTAGGACTCGATGAGTCACCACATGCCCATCACACCTTTGGCCTGAGCCCGGGTAGGACGTTTGCGCGTTGCGATGAGGATGCCCGTAAACTTGGGATTTTAAACACCACGTTAGTAAAAAAAGGAATGTAAGGACGAAGAAAAAACATTATTAACAATTTTCAAAGTCATATTTTTTATTATCTTACTAGTTTGCAGTTTAACTTTAACCACAACATGTATATTCATCATAAATATAAACTCGTTTTAATTTTAATGGAATATCGAAAACATAACAAATATATATTTTTTAACTACACCTATCTATATACAAAAAATGATCACAAATAGCTAATTATTCTCATACTCAGTTTATACAAAAGAAATTATCTTAATTTTAATACTGCAACATATTATGCAAATTGCATTACAATTCCGTTTGTATTGTTTTTTTTAATAAAAGTTATATAAATACAAATTGTGACATAGTTATTTTGATCGTTGGAAAGTAAAATGTAAACAAAATAGGTTTAAGATTAGAAATAATTCATAAGTAGGAATGGATAGTAAATTATTGGAATGTAAACAAAGTATTCTTGAATTTAACAATCTCTTATTAAAGGCGTTAACGCAAGGACAAATTATGAGACAAGCAGACAGAGCTTTTAGTTTTATAAATTACAGGAACAAAAAATGAAATGTACAGAAATAAAGTATGTAAATCGATCAGTGAAAATACTTAAGTATGTAGGAAGGTAGTAAAAGCGTTAGGAAAGCGGCTCCTAGTCTCTCCGATAAGTAAAAGGATTCTAAAATCATCGTGAATTTTTTTTTGCATTGCTGGTTCACACCAGTCGAGTTCCATATACCCCTTACGTAGGGTACTCAGCAAAAGAGAACATTGTGTATTAGCTGCCATAAAAACTCCTTGACTGTTTTAACAAGATCACCATCTTGTTGGAGTGTTAACGTTTCAACAATGAATTAAAGTCCAACATGGCTGTATGGTTTCAATGCTTTTGCTTTTTCTTTAAAAATATATATATATATACCAAAATAGCTGCCGACGTGCAAAACCAACAGAGTTACATTTTTTTCTTTTAAAATGATCTTAGCGTTGTAGTACAATGAAAATAAATGGTGAGATTTTCCATTTACATGTGTGCATATTTATTTAAAATCGACTTCACTTACCTTGTAATTATTTTATTTACTGTTGTTTTATTACCCAGTAGTAATTTGTTTGATTTTCAACAGCAAATAATTAGGCATACCAAATGTAATTTTATATGATACAAGTAATTATTTAATGCATTATTAATCATATGCCTTAATAGGTACTCCGTTTTACGTTCATCGTTTCTTAATATCGGTGTACAGTGTTTTGAATCCATCCCACAAAATAACTCTTAAAGATTAAACCCGTCTATAAAAACTAAAATTCAAGACATCAAATATTTTAAAGACCAATGGAAATAAATTTTCATCATAACATATCGAATAAATAATTTATAATGGTTTTTACCACGAAACTAATTAACTAAAAAACAATAAATTATTGTTTTAATATAAATCAAAACATGTTTCGACAGTCGTATTGTATACGTGTGGTTTATAAAAAAAAATACTACGCTAATTAATTAAATAAACACGTTAAATAATAACAATAACGCAACAAAATACTAAATAGGATTTATTTTCGCTTTAAATAAAACTTGTTTCATATTTAAATTTATCTAAGAACATTTTACGCGTGTGCATTTTTGTTATTTGATTGAGTGATCGATGTTTTTACATAATATTGTACTTAAAGTAAAGTTTATTTGAGTTAATTAAATATGATTAAAGGTAATAATAGTCTCCCTGTAATTGTGTTCGTTAACTTTAATACTCGATTTCGTTATAATAATGAAAACTGCAAGATGGTCTAAATTTAAAATAAGGTTTGTAAAATCTATAAGTACACGTCTCATAATCTCATTTTTTAATTTATTTAATAACTATTAAACCACATCGAGTCAGACCGTGAAAAGTAATAGGGTTTTGTTTCTAATTATACTTAAGTGTAAGAAAAAAAAAACCGATTAGTAAAGTATTTCGGTCGTTATCGTGATAACATATAGGATCTGCACATACAGACACAGAAGTCCAAGAAAAATTTTTTTAACAGTTTTTAACTAGTTTAAATAACAAAAATGGCATCAAAAATATCATGAGTGTTAAAAATATTATTTTTTCTTGATAGGTGTGTGTATATATTATTATTTACAAGTGCAATATATGATAAATAGAGATATTGTAAGTTTGAAAAATCAGTTGTTTTGCGTTAAGTGACGGTAGTACCCACCTCAACGCTTAGTTATGAGACGGACAATGAACATTATCTCCTCCTTCACTAAGTTTAGCATGTCCATAATCTCGGAACACATTGTCACTTAACATCAGCTGAGGTTGTAGCGATAACGCTAAACCTGTAAAAGTAAAAAAAAAAAAACTTGTGTAGAAATTAAATACAGTCAACCGATTACTTCATGGTAGCAAAACGAAATTGACTGTAAATAGCTTCTAACGAAAACTTAACCTCCGGTATCGCAATTTTATGAGGAGTGAAATTAATATAAAACATTTAATAAAACCGTTACGTTTTTCTGCGCGACGTACCTTGCGTGCCTTTCGCTTTGATAGTTGTAAAATCGTCCGTTTCATTACAATCGTACTTAAGGAGTATACTCGACATACACAAAACTGCATCAGATACTTCTTTTTTATCATTATTTTTTAGGTTTGCCGTGTTATAATATCAAACAATGTACATTTAGCTGCCAAGAGCCTTGTAGGCATATGAATTCAATGCTATTGATTGCTATCATTCATTGGATGGATGCTTAAGGAGGCACATTGCCATCACATTTGCTGTTACTATGAACAAAATAAAACTGAATATGAAAACACGTAATAAAAGTAATATTTGAAGGCTCTACTTTCATAACCTCCTACAATTACTTATTCATTGTCTAATTTTCAATTATACGTATAATGATGTCATTATAGGGGGCTTTGAAATCAGACCCTCCATTTCTTAATGAGAGAGAAAGAGAATTCCAAAAGAATAATATATCGAGCCGTTTCAGGGAAAAACATCGTAAGCGACAACTACACTTATTATTAATGATATCTTTTGTGTTTTTACGGCAATGCAAATGTTTTATTATCCACAGAAATACTCTCACTATGACACCAGATGATTTTTAAATTCTTTTAT
This sequence comes from Actias luna, assembly GCA_039707435.1. Lineage (NCBI taxonomy): Eukaryota > Metazoa > Arthropoda > Insecta > Lepidoptera > Saturniidae > Actias > Actias luna. Next base: position 3,618,496 of record JAZHAC010000006.1, on the reverse strand, counting down.
TTCATTATACACTAAAAACAGTTTTATGGATTTTTTTTTTTTCGTGGACTTCCAGATTTCTGTTTGTATGAATGTGTGACGATTACGCCCAAAAAAATTAATATATCGGGGTAATTTCTTTTTTAATAGCTCTAGAACGACATCGGATTACTTCTATCTAATATGAATACTTAAGTCTATGTCATTGAATTATAATTAAGTTATGAGGAGTGAGTGCACTTTTTTTTTTTCTGCAAAATTTCATAGATCAGTATCGCCATAGTATGAGTCGCGACCAACTAGTGGGTCATAATCGAAAATTGGGTGGCTCCTGAAAAATAGGACGTTACAAACGCCTCGGCTAACAAATGCTCTTTTTACTTCATAAATTCTAAAAGGTGAGACCCGAATTTGTAAGTTTTTATAAGCGAGTCGCGTCCAATTAACTTTTTGTAATCAATATGATTATGATATGGATGGATGGATTTATGGTATGGTGTTTTGTCTATGCTAGAAAGCGAAATGTTAACGACTTCCATAAAATAATTGTTATTGCTTATTCGCTCTCAAGGGGTATTTAATGTCGAAACATGTGCCAATTTTTATATAAGCGTGTAATTGATGAGAGCTTTGCTTACTTTTGCTGACAAACAACAGAGGAATGCCTAAAGTTAATAAAATATTGTTTACTTACTATTTGAATTACCCCAGTACTCGTCCAATTATTGCATTGCTGCTTAAGATGATTTTATTACAAAATAAATTAATCTATATATAAAACAGCTAAGGTATTTCTTGTACTTGGGAAGTTTTTGAAGTGAAAATTCCTATAGAAAGGTTTGGAGAAGATAATTCACGTAAGTCGTCATCGACATGGTCAAGTGACGCGTTAACTTACACGCTATATATTCTCCTATTGGTATACCATATTGCGCTGTAAACAGTTTTGATTTACAAGTTTTAATTTAAGATCAAACACTTAACTTGGATATCGAAAAATAACAACGTTTGTTTATAGTTTTAAGTGTCACTTCGGTCAGCAGTCCTAGTGGCTGCTTTGAAAATTTTCTTTTTCGTCTTAGCTTCAAACCGGGGTACCGTATGAGTTGTCCGTCAAATGAGTGATGGAAGCGTCATCATTGCGAAGGGATAGTCATCGAGCTAGCACTGGCCGGGGTAATGTGCTATGAGGCGGTACCGCCGGCTGCTCCCACGAACTCGGGGGGCCGTATTTCTTCGGTTTCAGTATGTAAATGAACTGTAAAAGATTGAGAAACGCATATAATTTATATCCTTTTTTTCAGTTGTTAAGAAATTTTATTAGAATGATAATTTTGAAATAGAATCCTGTATATACATTTTTAGATAAAAAATTATTACTGCATAATTTTGTATATATCGTGAGATATATAATATAAAAAAAAACTGTACTATCAATCACGAGTGGAATAAAAACAAAAATAAATACTTATCTGCTATTAAAATTGAAAAATATATAATAATGTAGATAGAACTAGTTTTCACTGACATTAAAATACCAGCGGTTCTCAAATTTTCATCGTGGCACCCTAACCTAGGAGTCGTTACGGCTATAAAAATGATTGCGACTCTTAGGAAAAAAGTAAGCGTATTTAACTTTTTAAAGATAACACTAAAGCTCTTCAATAGCTAATAAAACAGAAAAAAACTGAGATTTAAATGCTTAGACTCATTGTAAGAATTCGAATTAACATCAACTAACTCAGTATCCATACATACAAACACGCAGCCAAGTGCATTGTTAATGCAGGCTTATGCAAATTAATTGAAATAGAAGTAAAGTCAACAAATTGTTCTGTGAAACCATTACAGCAAAATTATATGTAAATCTGCATTTAAAACTATTCTTATATAATATCATGATATCTTTATAAACATTTTAAATAGATTGATTTTATCAGACTTTTAAAGAGTTTGACGTTTCCGTGCCGTGGAATGAAAATTGAGAAACTTTGATATGAAGAAATGATGCAATTAAAGGATTGTGTAGAGAGTTCAAATAGAATACTTACAACGAGTACAGCGTATACAGCGCCAATAATGAATCCCACGGCTACGTCGCTCCAGTGATGCATATGTTCCACCACTCGGGATAATCCCACGTACCATGCTGATATGAAGATAAGATATTGGACACCGTGTCTGAACAGCTTCGAGCCGCGCCATTTGCCCTTCACTTGTACGTACAACTGTAATTTGTGATACGATCAAATCAAACTTTTGTAACTACATAATTTAGTACATTTTTACTTTTGCTATGACGCCTGTAAATCTGAGTCAAGCAATGCTGAGAACCGGTCTGAAATATGTCAATTAATAAAGGTTTTACTGGTTTAGAATTATGAAGACTTCGTTTAGAATGTAATCGTTTTTACCATTAGTAAATTAAACTGGTTTTTTTACAAATAAACCGAAATAGATAAGCTATATTTCCCCTATGCTAAGTTATATTGTAGCAGAGTGGAAACGTAAATCGTAAAATACCGATGAAGAACAGTAATTTTAATAGTAACTTACATATATTGATCCAATAAACCAACGACCAGTGACACTAACTTGACGAACTTAATTGAAAACCTGTGGTACATTAGCAGGTTTATTGCCATATGTACCAAACGGAAACACATTTCTGCTACCTCACTGGTTTGCCAAATTAATTTCGGTCCTCGATATGCCTAAAACTGTTACTAAGACGGGTGTGACTTGATTATCGCGTTCTAACATGTTTTATTATTTATAGATATAACGGTAGGTATAGCCGCGATCTCATCTGATGTTAGTTGATGATGTGGTCAATGATAGTGGAAACGCTAAGCCTAGTGGACGGACTGACTCTTAAGTGCAACTGCAAGAATACACCTATAGGTATTTGGCGGTAAATATTTAATTTGAGTGTGGTAATTAGCTTTTCCTGCCAGAGACTAGAAGAACTGCAAAAGCTGTCACTGGTCCCTGGCCACACGGGCATGTGCAGTGTCACCGTGGTGCCTCCGATACTTATCTCCCGACGCGTCTTGTCACGTGTCTCTCTCGCTTTCGGCTTGAGCCCGGGTAATGTTTGCGCGTTGCGATGAGAAAGTCCGTAAAAAAAGAATTTTTAACACCACGTTAATAAAAAAAGTGTGGTAACTCAGCCAGGCAGGAATTAGAGAAAGCCCACAATTCTATATATGGCACGATAGAACCCTGCGCTGAATACCAACTGCGGTTTCGAATCTCGTACAAAATACGATCGTTTTAGGTCTGTATAGTTTTATTTTTGTACCCAAGTATGTATATGCGTTAATACATCGCTTATCATACAAAAACGCCCTTTTATATTTAGATATTAATTCATTATTGACTTACAATAAAGAAGATGGCGCAGTACATTGCAAAACTGGAGTGAGCGCTTGGAAACGAGAGACGCATATCTTTGAGAAGCGCTTCGTTGGTCCCGGCACATGTGTAGTTCTGAATATACCCCAATGAGTTGAACTGGGAATCTTCCGCTGGAATTGGCTGGCAAACCTGGAATTTTGTTTCGATTGGAAAACGTTTAGGTTTATTTATTTATTTTTAAAGCACGGTAATATAACGGCGTTTGTAGCTGATAGTAACACATGGGCTAGAATTGATGGATTAGAAATTCATCAGTTTTCACCACTGTCAATTGGTCGATCCCAAAACGTAACAAAACAAAAGTGGCTTATCGTAATGCTCATTTTTTAATTTTTATACTCTGGCGTTTGTCTATATAGATAAGTGCGATGGAATTTATAACTAATATTAACGAATATAAAATAACAAATAAATAAGTGCTCTGAGCGGGACTTGAACCTACAGCAATTCGACGCGGCGGTTGCAATGAGGCAATTCTTTTAATCACTAATTACGTTAACCGTTGAGGAAATTATTATTAAGGTAACGTCAATTTCGAAATTTTATGTCAGTGATAATAATTAAGCTGGTCAAAGCTAGAGAAGATAAAAAAGAAAATCAGTATAGAAACCCAGTAGAAAAAGCTAGGTAGGTACTGAACTGTTTACCTATTTATATGTGTAGGTAATAACATATTATAATAGGGTTGTTCCACAAGACATTATTAATACAAGGGATCAAACGAAATGATGACGATGTCTTAAAGAACTCATTGACACCTTTATGTCGAATTTACCCAGTAATCACCGCCGTGAACATTCCTATTCATACTGTTTTATCAAGTACGTAAGTCTTCAAAATCGGTACAGCAAAAACTACCGAGTTTCATGTTAATATTTTCGTAAATAGTTCAGTACATCGCAACTGTCAGTATACCATCATCTATTACCATTTTTACTCTATTTAAAATCCGTTAAAACGCTGTCAAATATTCATCATCTTGCAGTAATGTAATCGTCTATACTTGTTAAAAAAATATTTTTAGAAATCATAAGCACAGCTTTTTAAAAAATAATGATAACAAAGATAGTAATACGATGATATCTAAATATGTACGTTTCCACTGAACCAGTGGCACGTTTCTAAATGAACGATCTGGTTATTTTTGATGAAAGAACAATTACAACCACGAACGTCCCTATACATCATTCTCTATAATGATTTACAGCACAAACATCACAACAGTGTAAATAATAGAAAAATATTAATCTTTAGTCCCTTCCGTAACGTTCCAGCTACGTACGATGAATATCTGGCCTCGAGTGCTTCGCTTTGACTGAAATCATAGCCGTGCTCGCATCGCTCTTATATAGTAATGTATCTAGTAATCGGTATTAAAAACTACCCTCCTTCAAGTCACTTCTAATATTTATAATGTAATCTAATTTATATTGAGTAATAAACAGGCAAAGACAAATCAAAACAGTACCTTTTGATACTCTAGTTTATCAACATTATAATTTTTTTGTTAAGTAGCTATGGTTAGTTAGTTTTCGTACGGTAAATATTTTTTCTTGGAAAAGTTACTTTTCGTTCCCAATATCACAAAAATTCAAACTCTGCAAGCACGATAAATTTTTGAATTTTGATTACTGGGTGAATATAAGTATATTATAATCACAAATATTCAAACACTAATATATCTAAATTAAAACACAGAAATGTAACCTACGTCAAAGAAATGAGGTCTCAATCGCCCGATGACGTATTTCGCTAGGTTCGACGTCAATTGCTGACATGCCGCTCCGAAGGTGAATATGCCAATAGTCGTATAACTCTCCCACACCCACCCCGGGACCAACGACCCAGATAGGAACTTCTCCCCGATACCCTTGCCTCGTCTGTCACGTACTATCTCGGACAATATAACCTGTAGATTAGATAAATAAAGCCTTGTTAGTTATTGCAACTTTTATAATGCATATTCTTTTATTCAACTTTAAAAAAATAATCAGTAATCGATTTAACGTTTGACAACAATCTCATTTGAAAGTCACATACATACTTGCTAGTATATTCTGTGATAGAAAAATAAAGTTATTAAAAATACATTTTAACACACAGAAGCTAAATGAATATGGCTTAATAGTATATCTATATTACTATTTATATTCGTTTTTACTAGTTTAAATGTATTTTATTTTTTTCTAATTGAAAGGGTAGACTGAGAAACCACGTTTGAATAGAACGAGATTCACGTTTAAATATAAATTTTAACTTTATCTTATTAGGTTGGATATACCCATAAACTAGTACGTAAGTGACATAGTGGTTTAAACTTAAATATGTATGTATATACTTTTGGCTACAGGTTTTTATCTTAAAGGCGGTATTTGCCCGATGGATATTAGATACTACTCCATATCGGTGTTTTGATTTTGCCTCGATATTTTCCTTTACTGTACGCCCAGCTTCATTACATAGATGCAGTGTCCGTACAGGCTTCTTGAGCCATAATTGCTTCATAGTAAATTATTTCAACTCTTACAACTGATTACCCTTCGAAATCGTAAAAATATTTGGGACAAAAGTACATTATTTTTAAATTGATATGAATAAATATACCACAATATTATTGAGCTTTATTATTAGTTTGTTAGAGAAATAGCTACTAATTTGTTAATACCAAGAAAATCATCAAAGTAACGTTTAATTATATATATTAATTAAACTATCTTGTAATAATGCGAGCATATTAAATAAATTAAGCAAGAATATACAAATTAGTGCAATAACCAAAGTATCAAAATGAAAGAAGTGTTTTATTATAGTAAGTATAAAAATAACTACAGTAAAATAATTCCCACAAGCAAATATAAGATGTTAAGCGTTTAAGGAAAGTATCCCGATACAAATTAAATAAAATATATTAGAATATAATAATATAAAATAATAAATGTGAGTAATAAAACATACGTAAAACACAAAACCCAATTTATACATTCCAGTAATAAGAGATCACGCTTGATATGGACGTGATAGCAATTAATTACAGAGAAAAAACACTAAATAAATCGACACATTGCCAATAGTGTTACCAAAAATCGGTCTTGGTCTTGTTCTTGCAGTTCACAACACCAAGACTGCTTAATGGTAGCAAGACCAAGACTGGACTATGCAAGACTTTAGCAAGACAACACTGAGCCTGCAAGACTATTTGCGGTCTCGCATTTAATTCAAAGGTATTCGTTCGCGATGTTCATACCTTGTAGGCAATACCGACCGCATGAACGTTGCAGTACTTACTAGGTACTTAAGACTGACTTAAGTCTTGTCTTGGCCTTGCATTGGGCAACACTAATTGGCAATACAGTTAGACGTAGTAAGCTTCTAAGACAAAGAACAAAGAAAATACAAAAAAAATATAATGTTACCACAAAGATTGGTCTTTTGGAATCTCATCTGAAAGTAAAATTCTCGTTAATAGTAGAATTGATTTTAAAATGTTATGGTGTTTAATCTTTTTCATATCTTTTATCTTATCTTACATGATTTTGAAAGACAAGGCAACTAACATTCGGAAAACACTTATATAGTATCACATATTGTCATAAGAACTCTTCAAACAGAATCCTTTGTATCTATTGTCTGTCCACACCCATCACTGAAATACATGTGTGTAGATAAGGCAGATCAGTATGCTCGTTTCGTACAACTGAATAATATTATCAAGATTGTTGAGGTTAATACTTATCATTGAAGCATTTCGCAGATGCTACCTAAGGAACAGATGTAAGGGTAGTGACCCCCAACAAAGACAAATACTATTAATTATTTTGCGAAACCTTCAAGATATTTCAAACGGTTAAGCCTATAAACATTAAAAAAAAACAATATTTCTTATGTTTACGCGAATATTATTCATCGAAATAAAACTAATTTAAACGATTTTTATGAATTAAATTGAAGGTAGACACATTAACATGAACTTTTTTGGACAACCTACACCTCAGTCTGCCCCGTGACCACGAAGGCTGAAAAGCTTTCGAAACGTCGGGATCAAAATTAATAGATAACCACGATAAAATCCGTTTAAATTAGTTTTATTTCGATAAACAATATTTCTTTACTACTGTTATCTTTACATATAAAAATCTTCTGTATGCCTGTTCGTGTAACTTATAAATAAGTAACTGATAGAAGTAATATTTATGTTATATAAGAAGATAGTTCATAGCTATTCTATGACATGACAGATGGCGTAGTGACCGAATTATTAACTACCGAAAGGGGCAGAATAGCGTCTGCCGGGCCAGCAAGCTATCGTATAAAAGCTAAGGGCATCTTAAAGTTTTCACAGGTTTGTTATATTTCTTTTACTATAGTTTAGTTTTTCTTAATTTTAGTACGACAAATTAGATACGGTGTACTTGTTGGTAAGTATAGTGAAAACCAAAAAAAATGACGAGCATAGTAAGATGTACAATCCACTTGGGGTCATCGCTTCGACTAATCTCGAAGTCTTACAAGACATAGGAGTTTCTCTATATTATGTTTATCACTATATTATTGATATATGAGTATATCGATTTATCCCAGAACACGAAACACCTACACGTGCCATTGTGGGGGGTTGTGACCCAGTTACACTCGGAATTGTTAAGCGTTTATAGTAAAAAAAATATATTTACCGTGACAACTATTAGAGCGAAACCGACGCCGGCTAACAGGCCTTCTGATATCGTTTGTTCCTTGTACGGCAAACGAAGGGAGAGGTCGTCGATGAAGTATCCTCGATGGTACGGTTCAGCCCATAATAATAGACCGAGTAGGGGAAACGCCACTGCAAATGGGAAATAAATTTTGTTAAAGAAAGATGTCATATGATCCGGATTTTGAAACATAATAACAATATTGTGCTAGATAGATGGAACCAATTTTTTTTACAATCTTTAGCATAAAAAAAGCGAATGGGATGTCATTCTTTTTAGCATGTTATCACATGCATTACGTAAACGCTTATAAAAAATATAGAAAATGTCTAATTAAAAACACAAAAAAGACTTTTATCTTTACTATTGTAAAGCCGCCAATGTATTATATTACATTAGAACCATTAGTTCTATATTGGAACGTGTCTCTAAAGCTGCCCTAGCAGGTTTCTACCAAATTTAGTTGGGCAGGGCGAGTAGTGAAGGTGAGTGTTGACGCACGTCGGAAAGGCGCTCCTTAAACCTACATCCGTGTCACAAGTATCGTGTACTGCTTGGATTTTCCCTCTCTGCCTCACGATGAACCTGGCACCCGCAGGATGAATACATAAATAGCTAAGCTCGTCTCCAATGTTTTAGAGGGTACTTATAATAGTTCCCACTAGGTGAGTCCCTAAATACCTCTCGAGACCGGCGCAGGCAGACGCAAGAAAGAATGATCTTATCGAATTTAAAAAAAAAGGTGGTCACTATTCAAAATTATTATAGAAAATGCTTTACAACAAATACTATAGAAAACTATTGTTCAGTAAATCTCAGATTTTCATTAAATATCAAACCAACATCACGGTTGCTCGAACACACTACAACTCAGCCAACATTGGTGCAAAATATGTACATTTTGTTTTAATACTTCTAACATCAGTCAAAGACCATAAAATGTAATCATTAATATTAAACCTATTATCAACATAATCATCATAATAATCAAGGTTATGTAAAAGAAGACCGGTAATAAGTTAGTTATTTGTACTGTGGATTTTCATAAGGAGTACTATAATAATAATAATAATAAAATAAATATAATTAATTTAAAATGGAGCGGACCAAGAGTCTGCAGTGTGAAGAAAAAAAAATCATATTTGTTTCTCAAAAATCATTTGACCAAATCTCACAGACACTTACGTCACAAAAACCTTAGCTTAGTCACCGCAGTCATGATGCTTACGAATTCTAAAATGTCCATTGAATTAATACACCAGTTTCTTAAATCAACTTATGAATGAATGAAGTATTGCATGTTAAACAGTTATTTCTGATGGCCCTTGAATCATGAATATATTTAGAATCACCGGTTAATTAACTATAACAAAGGAATAGTGATATATATCGTTATCGATGATTCACTATCATAATATACATACGTTGAGATTGCGATATGATATATTTATCAAAATTAATCACGTACCACGATAAGATATATGGAGGGTTTAATCGAGCATTTGCCTAATGTAATTGTTCTTTTCCCCTTATAAATAAGTTTCTTTGCTCGCGACTATGTTTGACGAACTCGAATACCTAAAATTATCCCAGATGTACCATTACAATAATAATAACTTTATTTAATCAGAAAAAAACATACTAATAATATAAATGCGAAAGTGAGCTTGTTTGTTACGCTTTCACGCCTAAACTGCTGAATCGTGATCAATTTTGATACAGAGATAGATGGGACCCAGGAGACGGAGATAGGCTACTTTTTCTGGCGAAATCTTTTTTGGAAGTCGGGTAAACATCGTGAGGAAACCATAGCATAAAGGTACGGTTTTTTCTAATGTCTGCCTGGCTAGCTAATACCCTCAAGTTGAAAGTCTACCCGCAAAATACCCAATAGGTGTGTTCCGGCATTGTACTTAAGAGCCAGTCCCACCACAGGTTTAGCGTATCTACCAACTTGAGCCACCACACCACTTACCATCAGGTGCGATTGTACCTATAACGTTTAATCTATAAAATAAAAAAGTCACTAAACAGCTGGATATACACTGACTGATTCGAGAACAAACTTTTTTTTAATTTTTTATTTTATAACGTGATGAGAATTTAAAGAAAATGAAGATTAGTGAGGCAATGGAAGAGTGGCTAAGGCGATAAGAGCCTGAAGAGAGAGACCCATCAAGTGGCAATTGACATCAAATACACTCTAAAAAGGAACCCCGGTGACACTAAAAACTCCATATCGCCAAAGATTTGGAAGCATCCTTGGATAGGAAGCTTCCAAATATTTTCCAGTTTCCTATTAGAGATATATCATTCTGAGGACATCTAGTGTCATTTTTCAATGTTATTTGCATATGACAAAGTAGACACGTCAGTTCACGTTAAGCAAGCAAATATTTATAGCGGATATTACGTCATATTATAACATTTATCTAAAGCCGTCAAAATATGTATCGGTTTATATTGTCAGTGACTTCGCAATGCTATAAATATAATACGACGATAGCGACTAGACACCTGACGTATATCCACTAATGTATTCTAAAAATGGACGTAACAAAGTACGTTACTAAGTCATTTTTTGTGATTTGATAGGTTTAGCGGTATGTCCACAAGTTCATTTGATGTTACGTGACCATGTGGCACAAGGTGGTAGTCACGCCAAGCCTAGTGTAGGGTTACACACCTGCAACTGCTAGATCACACCAATAGGTATTTGGCCGCAGATTTTCAACATAAGAGTGGTAGGTAGCCAGTCGGGTATTAGAAAAAGCCCTAGCGTTTTGCTAAGGTTTCCGCACGATGTTTTCCTGCACCGAAACATCAGGTTCAATGCAGGTAGATTTGAACTCACGTCCATTGGCGCGACGTCAGTATACACATCCAAATCAGTTATCATCGCTATGTAGTTTAGTGATACCTATTTAGATACCTAGTGATAGCTATTTCGAATAAAACAAGAAAAAACAAAGAGACGTGCCTTGCGACAGCAAAAATTCAATACAATAAAAAAATTCAAAGATATGAAAATGTTTTTTTATTTAATTTAGTCATTAAGTTATAGAACTGAAAGTTTAACTTATTTTTACCAAAGCCACATCACACCTTTTAAATGCCTTCGTTCAAAATATATAAATTAAGAACAAATGCATAGGTACCTACTTTTACTATTTTATAACAACAATATGATATAATATATTTATATTATATATATATATATATATACCTAAATGGTTGTTGGTAAATTATAGATCCGATAAAGCTAAAAAATAGAATTTGTAGATGTAAGAAACTTGTGTGACTTTTAATATGACTGTGAATATATATATATATATATATATATATATATATATATATATATATATATATATATATATATGTATATATATTCTATTCTATTTTTTAGCTTTATCGGATCTATAATTTACCAACGACCATTTAGGTTCACCGATACCAGTTTATGGCGAAGTTGACCCTTTTTAGGTCTGAACTCGGTCAGAAATGGATTAGAAGCTATTAAAAAACTATATATAATAACCTCATTTATCGCGATTTTACTAATTTTCCTATAGTGGAAAACATAAAAAAAAAATCAATATTGCATACTTCAAGGTGTCGGTTCAAAAACTTTACCAATTGGGATAAAGTTATTATGATCAATTATGTCTGCAACATGCATAAGTAATTTATGCGAGCTGGAAAGCATATAATACCAATGATGTAACTCGACTATTTAAGAGCTGATTTAGAACAATATTGCCTGGACTTTTCTAATTGAGACCACCCGAATAATCACCGCAATTTTTCTGGCGAGTTCTTCATAAATACCAGTTTGACCAAATTGTATGCTTAGAACAATCAGATAAATTGTTCCATTTTTCTAAAATCCTATAAAAGAGAGGCCCCGATTGCCGACCACAGTGTAGCGGTTCGTGAAGATTTTCCGGTGACAGACATTTCCTTATTTATGAAGGTTATTGGTCTCGAATAATAAACGTGACTGTGCCATCGTAAAGCAAGTCACTAACCGTTACGTACATAGACATTAGTTTGGTGCGTTATCTACATTGATATTATAAAGCGGAAAAAATTGTTTGTCTGCGATTTGAATTGTGTTTGTTTGTTTACGCTGATCTTAAAAACTACAAGTCCGATTTCAAAAATGATTTTCGTATTTCATAGGGCAATAATTAAATATGGCTTTAAGCTATTTAACATCACGCCATCACCAATAGGAGCAAAGCTTTATTGGAAACAGTTACAAAAGCGCGTAATAATTTCAAGAAAGATTTTTATTATGTCACTTGCCTATGTATACAAATTCGCCAATGTCAAGTAGAAAGAATTTTGTAAACACAATAAACGAACACAAAGTGAGAAACGAAATCAGAACAAATATTTGTGCATTATACGAATAATGGTCCTGTACGGGATTGGAAACCACAGCACTTCGCTACTGCGGTTTCAGTAAAGTAACTGCTTCAACCCCTGTTATCGGAAAACAGTTGCCTGTTGTCAACTTTTCGTACAGTTTTGATTGAGTCAATGTAAAAAAATCAGTCAGTTAACTCGTAACTTTATTCATAGTGTCTTAAAGACTTATGGTTAAATAAATGCAAGAGTGTCATGGAACACTCGAACAAATTTCCTTACGTAGTATATTATTATTGATAATCAAATTATAATACTAATTAACAAATACAAATAAATGAATTACTAGCGGCTGAATTCAATTAAATGAATTGAAGTAATAGTAGGAAACTGCGTTATTAAAATATATTTTTTCTAGACATGGAAATAAACATTTTATTGTACATCATTCAATTCATCTAATTCATTATAACACATATAACAGGTTACGAAACAGCTGACTTGTATGACGTTTACAAATTATGTCTGCGCAGCGGTTAGGAACTTACTGGGTGTCTTGAACCAATAAGCGCACACCTATGAATGGGCACAGCCCAATAGTATACGCGCTATGAGTCATCGTCTACACTATAGAAATACAATGCAATATAGAAGTTACTAGACAAAGGGTTGGGGCGGAAAAATCTTACACTTTGATTTGTCTAGCTTCCATCCGTACTGTGCGATAAGGAACTTCGTTGCAAAAAACATTAACTAGATCATTTTTCAACAAATTTAATCAGATAAACGTCGCATACGATACGTAGTAAATACTCGGTAAGGCAACTTACAATACGATCAATTTTCCAGTTTTAAAGCGTGTCAAGGTTTTATTAGTTGTGTAACAAAAAAGTTATACTTCTCAGTTATATCAGTTTTTTTTAACTGACGACACTGAACTATCATAGTTGACTGACATTAAAATAAAAAAAATGTTTGCCTTAAACATTATGTACAGAGTTTAACGACCTCACGACAATGTTATCTGGCTGTCATCAAAGTTTTATGATGTTGACATCACTATTTCTATATAAAGTACTACCTATCAACAATAATTGATATACACATTAATCACTATTTAATAATTTTTGTTATTAATTAATAAGTTTTAGCTTTATAATCACTATCTCGACACATCGCTGCTTCAAATCAAAACTACCACAAATCAAAATTACACTTTTTTACAGTAGAGTTAATTAAAGACATCAAAAACTATTATTTGTGTAATGCTGTATTATATTATATCAGATATCATATTCATATTATAGATACTTAGAAACGTTTTTTAAACTTTCGCGCATTGTATGCATTATATGTATGTAAGTGTAGTAAACAGGCCGAAACTTCGAGCAATTATTAAAATGTAAGTCGGGTTTTAGACTCGTATTTAATTTCTATATTATAATTTAGAAACGAATTTTTAAACTGCGTTAAATGTTTTAATTCGTTTTATAATAAACTGAATGCTAGAAGAGATATAAGCATATAAGTTACTTTTGAATATAAGATATGTTTGTAATACAAATGTGGAATAAAACAATAATAATAAAAAAAAAATTGTACTAATCACGATTCTTTTTAATTTTTTTAAGGAATACAATAAAAATCATCATGTTATTTAATAATATAACTAAAATGCTATCTAAAACTAAAAACTAATGAAAATTTTCCTAAATATCGCTAGTAATATTATAAATGTGAAAGTAAGTTTGTTTGTTACGCTTTCACGCGAAAACTACTTAACCGATCATCATGAAATGTACACATATTATTGGATTTTTTTTACGGAAGATAAATAATCTTATTTAATGACTTCAAAGCTAGCGAAGCCGCGGGGAAAAGCTAGTAAGAAATAAAAATCTTCGCAACTGTTGTAAAATAATCATCAAACATTTTTTTTACTTCTATCCAAACAATGAAAACATTAAAGAAATTTATAAAATAGGCCAAGCTAATTCGCATAACTATCGTAAGATTTTCAAAACTTAAAACAAATACTTGATAAACATGACGAAACCATACAAAATTTTAAACAAATTCTTTATCATTTTACGGACTCTAATTTTTATATCAACAATAATTTAATCTTATAAATATTATCTTATAAGTATATTATTATATGCAATGCAATTAGGGACACTTATGAAATCTCAAAATCACAACCATTTAGAAATATAAACATCGCGTTTCTCTTAATTCAATTACCAGCCTTACAAATTTACAAAGAACGGTTCATAATATTTCAGAATAATATTTATATTAAGAACGCCCTATTTCTTTGGTAGCATAACATTTAAATTTTGTGATATAAAGGTCCTTTGGTTTACTAATATTTTCAGATTGATTTGTTTTAAGCTGCCTGTCCTTATTTAGTGTGGATATTGATTTAAATTCATAGTATTAATATAGTCTTGTATAGAGACTTCATATATTTATTTATTTTATTATTATTTTAGACCATTTAACCATCTCTCTATCTTTATTAGTCGTGTAATTACCGGAAGTGAAATGTTGTAAATCAATAAAACTATCATGGGCAAGTTATTCTTTAGCTATATAAGGCGATACTTTCATTTTGCAGTTTTAATTAGTGTGATGTATTGAACAGGTTTGGCAAATTAGAGAAATGGGCGATGATTTTAAAACTCGAGTGATATATTTTTGGACAATGGAATGCACAGCAATTCTTGCGCGTTGTGTTTAGCGCTTAATCAGACTTGTGCGTAACACTCCTTAGTTTTGATAATGTATTTGTAGCATATTGGTACATCGATATCATAAACTTATTTTTTAACATAATATAAAATTTATCTTTAGCAAAGTTATTCAAATACCCTAAATATATTAGTACACATGATCCAATTTCGTATACTCCTCGAGCCCATTTTCCTTCGTGCCATACAAAACAAGTTTCATTTTAGAGTCTTGTTCAGTAATAGTAAAATTAAGTACATTTATATTTTAATTAATATACATAATAAACACACGATATTTTACCTCGTGGATAAGACATTACCACATGTAAATCATATATAGCTACTGTCAGATTCTCGCTAGCATTTCGTATATCCTTCTTTTTCGGCTCTTGTAAAACCTTTATCTCTTGGGTGTTCTTCGTGTTTCTCTTCCAATTTGGTCTATTCAATCAAATCAATGTAAAAATTCAAAGAAATATATAATAAAGTAATGGCTTATAAATACCAAAGCCATCCACCCGCCGACCTAAGCCGCGGGCTCTTTTTGAACAATCATGACATGAAGGTTCAAAGTAAAACTCGCAAAATTTAAAACATCCCACGCAAATTACATTGTAATTATATAGAAACAAAGCGAATCCGAACACGACATAACTATTATTATCTGCTATTTTCACCTAAAATAAAATTCATTTATTTAACCTATGGTATAATAGTAATAATATAATACGTATAACATTACCTACAATGTTATAATTACAATGTTCTACAATGTTATAATTACAATGTTTTGCACAAAAAATGCTAAAGTAATGTATCACAAAACATGATCTTATTGATTAGCCTACGTACAAAAAAAATCTGTTGAAATAAAAGCGAAACAAATGTATTCGTGAATAAGGCCCTTTCGATTTCAAAAGATAATAATAGAAAGTAGTTTTTTACATTCAAAATAAACAATTTTTCATAATAAAGAACATAAATGCAAAACTAACACATTGTCTCATAAGTTTTGGTCAAAAATGTTTAATGTACATTAGGATATTTTTTTTTTGTGCAAAACAACAAAACAGTTTTTAAATATGGTTCTTTTGATTTCAAAATAGTGTCATACTAACGTGAATTCTTTCATCAAAACTGAAGTATAGCGAATTTTATGTATAAAATTAATGAGCAAAACATTAATTTTCGAGTTATGCCAATTTGGACAAAAGAAAATTGATTTCAGTTGGGTTGTCGACGCGCAACTAACAATATGGCAGTTTAGATCATATTTCGCGCGTTCAAAATGGAAATTCAAAACAAACGGTTGCCTTATTTTTGTACCTTAATATTAGAAGTCAATGGGTGTATTTTTAAAATATAAAAATAAGGAAATAAGAAATAAGGATGAAGATTGTATTTTTACCATAAAAACATTTTCTTTAATTTTTTTTATTTGTGGTACTTTTGAATTAAAGCGGCGAAATGTTAAGTGACGATGTGGCCCAAGTTGGTAGTTGGTTTATTTGTTGGTAGGTTTTTTTAACTGGGGGTGGCTGGCAGCTAGCCAGGTGTTAGAATAAACCCTACCACAATGCTATGGTTTCCTTCTTCGAAAGCTCCAGCTCATAGTATTGAACTCACGTCTCTTGACGCGGCCTCCGTTCACACTACCAACTGAGCTATCACCGCTTCTATATAAACGTTTAAATTGTTAGAGAGAGGTAGAAACCAGACAGCTATGAATATTTATTATAAAATAAAATACGACCTAGAAAATAAGTTACACGCGTTTTCCAGTTAACACTGCAAAGCTAAGAAGAATCAGGGTCAGTTCAATATGTAAATGTGGACTTAATCAAGGCCCTACGGACGACGTATTTTCCAATTGCCCTAATTTCTAATCTACCTTGTGTATATCTTATTATATATCTCGTCCATTTCATTTAAAATTATCACATACATTTGTATTTTCTCTTTTTGGCCAATACTTGAAGCGATGATAGCTCAGTGGTAGTGTGTACGGACTCCGCGTCATGGGACGTGAATTCGAATCCATCTACAATGAGCTTGAGCTTTCGGTGAAGGAAAACATCGTGAGAAAACCATAGCAAGGTAGTAGGGCTTTTTTTATGCCAGCCTGGCTAGCAACCACCCTCAATAGGTGTTTTCCGGCAGTTACACTTGAGAGCCAGTTCCTCCACAGGTATAGTGGGTCTACCAACTTGGGCTGTAACGTCACTTAAGATCAGGTGAGATTATGTCCATAACGCTGAAACCTTAACAATAAAAACATTTTTTTATGTACTACTAGTTGTTCTCGCGACTTTATTCCCGTGGAACTAAAATGTGGTTAAATCATCACTGGCTTTTTTGTAACTTTTTTCAACACAGCTTTCCTCCTATATATAATGTTTGAAATTCCGTTGGTAGTTCCTAAGATTAGCGCGTTCAAACAAACAAACAAAATTATTCGCTGTATACTATTAACATAGATTCTTCTTTGTCTATTCCCACGAAGTAATTTAGATTCATGTCAGATTTTCAAAAAATGACATCAGGTGATTTTAGTGTGCTTACCTGTTTACTGTTCATTTTAGGTAGGTATTGTATATTTTATTTACGAAAACTTTTACCTCTGATTAGTGTAGGAAAAAACTATGATCGCCGTTGGTATTTTTAGTCCGTTATGTACTCGTTAACATTTAAATCCCCATACTGACACAGTCCAGGGACAACTCATACACTTCGATTAGTTAGACTAATGCGAGATCTTCTAATACATAATGGGAGAGGCCATCCCCCATACATAAATGTTTAATTGCTTGATGCAAAATGAGCTTTCGGTAAGGAAAACATCGTGATGGAACCATAACATGGTGGTACGGCTTTTTCCAACGCACGCCTGGCTAGCAAACAAATTCAAGTTGAAAATCTACGACCAAATATTAATAGGTGTGTTTTAGCAGTTGCACTTGCAATGAGAGCCAGTCCCTCCGCAGGTTTAGTGTGTCCGCCAGCTTGGGCCACATTTTAGAACCAGGTGAAATTGTAACCATAACGCTAAACCTATAAAATATATAAACGATTTAAAATCGAATTCACGACTTTATTTATCGATTTAAATATTTATTAAAATCAGTATGCTTAACGATATGTCGAAGCATGCATGGAGTGAAATCCCATACAGGCCGTAAATGAATGATTTGGATGTATACAGGCGTTGTCTTTTGAAAGAATAATTACTTAATTCAGGAAATTAAAAAACAGACTTACGTAATTAATTTTTAGAATAAAAACTATGTGAAGACTTATATGACACCGGCAGTGAATTGATTTGATGAAAAACAACATACACGGATGTCGTCAAGGGCAAATTTACACTAAGCTCACTTATAATAAACATACATACACAAGTTATAAATATACTAAAATAACAAAAAAAAAGCAAATCCTATCAAATTACTATACATTATACCAATATATTCTCGATTATCGGAATATTTTTAAAAATGGTTTAGTGTTATGACATTCATAAATGTCTCGTTAGGGTCTAAATCGATAAAATACTTATATTTTTATTATCACTTAACGAGGTTATAAAACAGGTAGGTGTACAGATGATCTCATGGCCTATACAGGATCTGTGGTGAGAGGTTCAGGTCAGAACCTTAATTATTCAGCAATACAATAAGTCCTTGGCGGGTGTGTATGTAGTCCACGCGTGCGAAACCTTAGTTTGTCCGATGTTTAGGGGTCTGCAAATTAACTTTATTGACTTCTGAAGAGTTTCACGATTTGGTGAGGTCTCGATGGCTACTTCTGACAGAGACGGCCAATCGAAATGGAAAATCGGTAAAGCAGGCGGAATATATCAGAGATTTATCTTTTCGAATTACAGGTTTCAACTAAGATTCGTTCTGAGAGCTGCATATGAAGGCTAGTCCTTAATGTTATCAGCTATTATTAGACGACATTACAACTAAATGTCAAACGGTAAACTGGAATAAATATACCTATAATAAAAAAAAATGGTTACTAAAACTAAACTTTGTTCATGCAGAATAGAGACAACGATCATTGTAATTGTAATGTTTTCATGATATTAGGCTTGGTGATTCTAGATTACGCTCATTCTCCTAGTCATGACATTGTATTGGCCTTTGAAATGCGTGTAAATATTCAAGTCCCACATATTATTTTAAATCGGTAAAAATGGTGTTGAAGGATTATTACATTTATAAATAGATGCATATGAAGCTAATATAAGCTTGATAATAATGAATATTTAGAGAGAAAAATATGGGAAGGAGAGGAGAAAGAAATGGCATCCCAGAAAAATGTGTATATAAGATATAAAAGCGATAGAAGGAAATGAATTGATAAGAAAAGCCAAAAAAAAAGAAATCTGGAAAAAGCTTGAAGAGGCCTTTACCCGAAAAGGGGTTCCGATCGATGATAATCCCACCAAAAACATAAGTATGAAATGAGAGCCAATTTCAATATTACTATATGTGTCTTGGTTGTTGACTCCATCGACAAAAGAAGTGAGATTTAATGGGTACGTAGTTCAATTGACAATCCTGTATATATTTATAACAAGATAAAATATAATTTCTTCTAATAACTTAGGAAAATATATTGAAACCTAGGTCTGACTTGACTACTTCGAATATACGAATTATATCATAGCCTTCGCAAGTTCTAAAGCTGTAAATTCTTATTTTATTCTTCCGAAAAAATTGCTTGCTGGTAGAAACCAGCCATCGAAAATAGGGCTCTTACATATCTGTTATAATAGGTACTTAATTATTTAAGGCTTTATTATTATTATCATACTAATATTATAAATAAGAATGAAAGTTTGTTTGTTACGCTTTCACGCGAATACTACATAACCGATCATTATCGATATGAAAGAGTATCTTGGAGGTATTAGAACTAATATAGGATACTTTTATTAAAAAATACTGCAAGCGAAAAGCTAGTTATCATTAAAAAACATACATATACTTATACACAAAATTGTTCTTTTTTCATTAAAATTCTGACACGTGACTTCGCTCATATATTCACTATGAGTAAATATACAAACAAAGTTTTACCCGTGGGAAATACAGAAATTAATCATATTTAAAGTGTACTAACAAGCACATATAATAGTCGTTCAAATAATCAAACAGGTATTTTGTTTGTCAACGTAAATATTATTCGGCCATTGACTGGTAAATGAAGCGGTAAAATACTTTGCCAAACATAACGCCGCATATATGAACACTCTGTTAGCAGTTAGGTGATAATATATAATACACTAGCTGTGCCCGCGACTTCGTTCGTGAGGAACTAAAAATATTTTGTAATTTTGACTCTTTTTTGTAACTTTTTTCTATTGTCGGTAGCGTGATGTTAAAAAGCCTAAAACCCTCCTCATCGATTTTTCTATCATATACAAAATAGCTTTTGTAATCCTACTGATAATTCCTGACATTACCTCGTTCAAATAAATAAACAAACTTTTCCGCGTTATAATAATGATATAGATTTTACTTATTCTAGGGAATACAATGTCTCGAGAGTTCCGAAGTATATACTTATTGTAACTAGAGGATTATCTGATAATACGGATAATTAAGGTACTAGACAAATGCGGACCATTGAAAGGACAAATAATTTTATGATATCATATTTATTTCGAAGTTTGGCTCTGCATTGACGTAATGAGTTTGTGAAGTTTAAGTTGTTTGGTCTCAATGACGTGTACAAAATTACTACCATTGTTTCTATTGTAGTGAGAACTTCTCTAGGAAGGCTTGCGCCACTTAATACAAAAGCTAACGATATTTAAAGTAAAGGTAATTTTAAAGTGACGATAGCTCAGTTATTAGTGTGTACGGACGCAATCGCATAAATGAACGTTAGTTCGGGTCGACCTACAATAAGCTTGAGTTTTTGGTCAAGCTATTCGTGTTGAAATCATAGCATGGTGGTAGGGCTTTTTCTAATGTGCGCCTGGCCAGTAATAGGTGTGTTCCGGCAGTTGCACTTGAAAGCCAGTTTCTTCGCGTGCCCACCATTTTGGGCTACATCGTCACTTAACATCAGATGAAATTGCGGCCATAACGTTAAAACCTATAAACTATTCAAAAATCATGTAAATACAAATAGCATGTTATACAAGGAGATGTATGGATCTATGTATAGCAGTGTATAGCATAAACATATGTATGACAATAAAGAAATCATATAAAATTGTGGCTGCATGCAAGTATGTACGTATGTATATTAAGAGACTAATGTTAATGATTTTAATTTTCACAAAAAATAACAAATGTAACTTTTAATAATCCTATTATTTTGAAAACCAAAAGGACTCTCTTTTCAAAATGCATAGTTTTCTCTTCAGTCGGCAATTTACGATGACTGCCAATATTTTTTTACATTTCCTTTTAATATGTTAGCAGCCCGCACAGATGTCAGCGAGCCGCACATAGCTTGCGGATTGCGGTTTGTGAAATTCGTATCTAAGCTTAAACCGCTTTTTAATAAGGGTAAAATCCATTTACGGCTCTCCCACACGCAATTGCCCTGCTACTTCGGCTTAGAGAGTCTTGTAGATTATACGATATTAAGGTACTCATAATCACAACGTATCTACAATGTTAAAAGAGAAGTAATAAAAAAAAAACTATTCATAGAGTCAAATTTTGCTTAATTTTACAAAAATAGGTAACTAATCATAAACCTATCCCATCACATCAATCACATACCTAATCATAAAAAGTCATCAAATCTGATGAGATCCTAAGGCATAAACTTTATTTATTAAAAATTGTTTTCTGTATATACTAATGTCGTTGAAGAATTCTAATATTGTACAGAAAATAATATAAAAACAAACATACACCGACGTAGCAAAGCGTTTTAATGCTGAATCCTCTCGCTATAACTTAAAAACGATTTGTTCTGGCTGCAGTTCCTTTGTTTTAGATTTGGCAGATGTTCAACTCCGAAAGCTTCAACCGTATGAATTTTAAGGCAAAACCTGGCGTGGTTGTACTGCTGCTACTGTCTAAAGACGCGTTACAACCGGCTATAGAAGATTCTATTCACAGATACCTAATACTATAAAGGAGAATGTGAGTCTCTTAACTACTCATCCGATCATAATGAAAGTTGCATATACGTAGTTCGGGATGCAGAAAAGGGCATGGGCATTTATTCAGAAAAAAGTATGTTTTTATAGTATAGAATAATAACTTTTATTACCGTACGAAGCCGCGGGTACAGATAAATATTGAATATACCTGAGCTTTCGGTGAAGGAAATCGTGATTAAAACATACTATAATGTTAGGGTATTTTCTGTTCTTCGTCTCGTTATCCAGACTAGTACACTACACTACACTACATGCATATTGGAAATAAATCGTCAAGCACATGTATCTTGTTCTGGCAGTTGCATATAAAATCCACACTCATCATTTGGTACAAGATTATGTTTTAACTTGTGGATCAATGTATAAAATATAGTAATGCCTGAAAATTACTTCTAATTTGTAAACTTGCTCATACAAAGCCATTATCAGTTTCCCGAGGTGACGGAGTCGTGTTCTAAACTAGCAGTAATGTTTAAACGTTCTTATATGTCTTTACGGAGAATAGGGCATTAAGTAAAGGGAATAAAGTAATATACATTTGCTGACATTCACTCGTCATGGTTACAGATATGTATGTTTATGTAAATGTATACGGTTTATATTGTGGTTAGACTATCATTAAATTTTTTATTAGCTTTTGTTTGAGACGAAGTTTCCTTCGAATTCCTTTGCTCAAACGTCATTTATCCCATTTGTTTACCGCATCGAATGAAATAACATTTTTATACTTTATAGGTTTAGCATTATAGCCAAACTCTTTTGGTGTTAAGTGACGATGTGGCTCAAGGTGGTAGACACGTTAAGCTTATTGGAAGGACTATTTCTTAAGTGTAACTGCCGGAACACACCTATAGGTATTTGGCAGCAGATTTTCAACTTGAGGTTGGTTGCTAGCCAGGCAGGCGTTACAAAAAGCCCTACCACCATGCTTTGGTATCATCAACATGTTTGCTTTCAAAGCAAACTGAAAGCTCAGGCTCATTCCAAGGAATCGAACTCACGTTCGTTGACGCGACATCCGTACGCGCTACCAACTGAGACATCATCGCTTCAGAACCTAATAAATTTTACTTCTGACGTGTGTGCACTGTGACACATGCATTTTTTGTTCACACTCTTCAGTTATGAACTCATGCAAATTAACCTTTCACATACATACGTGTAATAAAACTTAAATCAGCGTTTAAATTGTAATATTGAAAGTTAAATTATGTGTGTACGGTAATTAAAGTTAAGTTGAATTGTTAGTTAGCGAAATTATTTTGTTACTCACCGTAGCGGACACTTGAATAGGTTATAGAAATCGATTTAGCCTTGTCAATACTTATCGAGAATGTAAATCTAACGTGTCTATACTTTTTAGATTTATCTAAAGAAAATTATTGCAAGTGACTAAGAATAAATAAGTTTTTCTAATGCCCGCCTAGCTAGCTACAATCGTCAAGTTGAAATTCTGCCGCCAAATACCTCTAGGTGTGTTCCGACAGTTACACTTGAGAACCAGACCCCAATAGGCCTAGCTGGTCTACTATCTTGGGCCACATCGTGACTTAACATCAGTTGTGGTTGTGGCCATAACGCTAAAACTGTAAACTATTAAAAAAAAAAAACAAATCAAATATCTATACTCCGATTATAATTATTCAAAAAGCAATCAATTTATAGCAGAGATTTGGTTCTGTTACTGTGTTATTATAAGTACAGATGGAATTATATTTTTTTGTTCATTACTTCAACGGTATTAATAAATGCGACCCTCGTAATAAAATGTATGTTTTACTGTATCAACTTTCTCTGAGAAATACGTAAGGAACATCTATTTAAAAAACAGGTAAGTACTTTTATGATTTCCTCCGTACTTTATAAGGGAATAACGGTATCCTTATAATATTAATTGTCCGTTTGTTTGTCTGTGTGTCAAGACTTTAATTATAACTGACTTCTGGTATACGGTTAAAATTAATATCATAATTTAAGGCATATGTATAATTTTTGTCTTAAAAAGAAAGCTTCTAGTTTCCATAAGAAAGAGTTACGCCAATTCTATATTAATTACGACTATAAAGCGGAAAGTACGTTAGTTTTTTTGTTTGTTTGAACACGCCTATCTTATGTACCACCAGTCGGATTTTAAATAAAAACTATTTATATTTTATAGATTAATCATTGAGGCAGGCTTTAGGCTATATAACATTACGTGACCACCAATAATAACCACAAAGTTGCATTAAAAAATACAAAATAGGGAAAAATAATTAAACAAATTTACTTCCACGCGAACGAAGTCGCGGGCATCGCTATACAACCCCGCTCGATGAATTATTTATGAAATATATAGCAAAAGTAATACAAGTCACATAAATGACAAATCTAAAGTATGAATAATATTTCCCTTGTATTCATTTATGATTATCTCGATTTTAACATCTTACATTATAATAAATGTAAGAGTTGATTGTGACACAAACTATCTCGGTTATTCTTCAATATATGTTACATAATATAAAAGAAACTACCGCACCAGGTGAGCAGATGTTCTGTCACAGGTTAATAGATCATAAAAAAAAAAAATTACATAAAGCAATTGAAAAACTGACATGAGACTGAAAATGTGGATTGTATGTCTTTATGTAATAGAATGTCGTGGGATTTGTTTAAAGTTGTATTAGTAGATCTTTTTATAAGCGACCTATTAATAAATATATTACAATTATTTTACTCACGTATGCTGAAGTTAAAAAATTGTGAGGTAGAAATTTATTTTCATATAATTAAGTACTCTCATAAACAATTTGATATTATGATGACAACTGAAAATTAATAAATTCTTAAAAATTTATCAAATTCTTTCTAAAGCAAAACATAATATAAAAATAATATAAAGTGAAATTCAAACTGACCTACTGAATTTAAATAGTTAACCATCAAAAATTAAAATACATTCATCTCACGTTTCACTATATAACAGAAAAGGATAGAAAACAAACAACTGACTGAGCGAGACAAAGCAATACAGCAGTTATACTACAGTGAATAAATTCATAATTAAAATCTCATATTATTATTAGTAAACTTACCACAAACCAACACTAAAAAATCTAACACAATTTTCCAAATCATTTTGTCCATTGCCATTGCTCGCTTAAACCATAATTAATTTCTGTTCGTATTTTTAATTAAAAACACATTGTTACAACACACTTCACGACAAAAGCCTTCGTTGAACTGATAAAATCAGTGTAGAATATAGTTGGCGGTATTAGTCATAATGCAAAACATTGCGGAAAATGTGACAGTAACAATAATATGGAAATTTTATTTCGTATAAAATAAATAATAAAATTGAAACTAATAATATTTACACGTATTCAGAAAATAATAGGTAAATTAATAATAAGTAAAAAAAACCAAAAAAAATACTTAGTGCAAACAGCGCCATCTTTTTTGTATCGTAGAAAAATGATGTACACGGCAAAGCAAATGATACAATTACGTATAGATGGCGCTATGTGAGGTAAATATTTTATTAAACTTTTGCACGTGTTTTTATTTCGATAGATTGGGTTTTTAGGCATCGTAAATGGGTATATAGAATTATTTATCAAATTTCATGCAATTATTCTATTTCGTTTTAAACATTTAAGAATTTTTGACGTTTTGTTAGAATGTATAATAAAAATGATATTGCTTTTATTATATAGTACCTACTACATGTGTTTTGCCTGAGTTAATAACAAATTTAAAGAGACAAGAGTAGTTATTTTTTAAAGTAATTTCTTAAAACCCAGCATTGGTGTTTACCTACTATCTTTATTCATATTTCGACGTGTGTAGATATTTAACGAATTTCGATATATATTTTAACTATTATGAAAGATTTATTTATTATATAAATATTATTATTATTGAAATCCATCAGTGAATTACTTATATATATTTTTTACCATATTTTATGCTTAAGGTTCAGTATTATATCCACAATCTCATTCGATGTTAAATGACGATGTGGTCCAAGTTGGCGAACACGCTAAGCCTAGTAGAGGGACTGGCAAGTACAACTACCAGAACACACCTATAGGTATCTGGCGAAAGATTTTCAACTTGAGGGTGGTAGCTAGCCAGGCGAGCATTACACAAATCCTTACACGTCAGAATGTTTCCTTCACTGAAAGCTCAAGTAGGTCAAGGATGAATTCTATCTCACGTTTATTGACGCGACGTTCGTATATAATACTAATTTTTGTAATGTTTTTTTTTAATGCCCGCCTGGCTAGTTACCATCCTCAAGGTGAAAATCTGCCGCCAAATACCTATAGGTGTGTTCCGGTATTTGGACTACAAAATCAGTCTCTGCACTAGGCTCAGCGTGTCCACTATTTTGGGTTACATAGGAATAACCTCAAACATGACATGACAGATTTTAATCCCGCCAAAAATTCATACGAATCCACTTAGAATGGGTTATTACTTCAAAATTAGTATTAGAGTTATGTAAACACTGTAAATAAAACCAATACCTTTCATAATATTATAAGTATTTATTATGCTTTTAAATCTAAATGTAAATACAAAATAAATAGCTGCCACAGTTCTAATAACAGTTTTTAAACTCTTTAAGAGGCAGTGCATTTTATCTACAATTATTTTATGTACATAAATAGAACGTTACCAAATTACATACAAATGTTTTCAGGTCAATTAATTATGCATTGTTATTTTTCTATTCCAAGTAGACCAGTGTTTCCCAAAGTTGATTGGTCTTAATGAAATTACACAGAGCATTCGTTAACTGAGGCGTCCGTGTCGTCCTTTTGTCTAGGATCCGCCCAATATTCCTTTACGATCCATACTTTGGGAAATGCTGATCTAGACACGTAAACAGTATACACTAGAATCTCACTTATCCGGGCACTGTTCACAACTTAGATGTGCCGGATTATTGAAATGTTCGGATTACTGGATTGTATATAATAAATAAAATATAATTTTCATATAGTTTACGCCTCATAACGCGAAACGTTTGAGGTTCTACAGTAGGTACTCTCAACATTCCATAGTAGAGTAATTTTCAAGACTTCAATGATCATTCTTTTAAATATTTTGTTTTTTACGGCAATGCAAATGTTATATTATCCGGATATGTACTTTCACTATCATACTAGATGATTTTATTTACAAAAAAAAAAAAAAAACTTATCGAAAAAAAATTTCGTCGACGTCTTGATGTCTGTGTGTATCGATTAGGCCCAAAAAACTTATGTGTTGGAACCATCGTCTGTTTAATAGCTCTATAATGACATCGGATTACTTTCGATTTACTATGAATTTTAAATCTATGTCCTTCAATTATAATCACGTTATGAGGCGTGCACTTTTGGATTTTCCAAACTATTTATTTTTTAGTATTACACTGTTTTTTGAGAATATTGCCATATTGACATAATATGATAGAGCAACATATTTTTATACCAGGATTTTACTTTCTACATAACATTTTGATCCATTGGCTGCAGTTTGGTGGTAGAAGCATGGTTTGTGGAGGGTGCCGTCCTAATGGATGTGCCGGATAATTGATGTGTCGGAAAAGATAGATTCTACTGTACCCATATGATAAATTGCATTTCTATGTAAAATTTCATAAAGAACAAATAATGAAATCATTATTAGCACCTATAACTTAATAACTATAATGTAATAATATGCAATCTGTAATATGTTTTTTATTACCATTCTATATCACAGAATAAAAATACATTATAACCTCTACCGTCTTCTAGACGACAAAGGTTTTGATTTAGTCAGACAACCTTATTGCAGAGTTGAATTCGCTTGCTGCAGATTTTTTTTAAGTTTTATTCTCTGTGACAATATTGTTAAAACAAAATATTCATTTGTCTAATTTATTTAGCTGTGATCATAACATATGTTTTTGTTATTTCAAGATTAAAGTAAATGTGTACTTTTTTTATTATCACCTTAAATTCTTACTTATTTACAAGATGGTTACTCAACACTTTATGTTTTGCATGAATATTTGTGTTTAACTTGTCCTTCTAGATAATCCGTACAGTTTCCATAGGACGAGATCCATATTGATATTATAGAGTGCAAAAGTTTGTTTGTTTGAACGCGTTAGAAATAGATCGTTACAGCGTTAGAAATAGAATAGATCTTAGAAACTACCAGTCTGAATTCAAAAAGTCTTTTTGTATTTGATAGACCAACCATTGAAGAAAGCAGCAAGCTATTTAACATCCCGCCATCATTGATAAGAGCTTTGTTGAAAAAGTTACAAAAACACGCAAATTTTATAAAATAAAACCTCAGTTCCACGCGAACGGAGTCGCGGACTCAGCTAGATTATTCATACAGAGATAATTTTGTTTTGTGGTACTTTGTATTTTGTTCTTATTATACAGTAGACTAAATATATAGTAATCACACTATTTTAATTTGTCACACCCGTTAGCCAAAAATAGACCATTGTCTATTTTCAATGAGAATGTATAATAACAATAGGGTTGTCCAACTAAATCCACTAAATCTATAATAAAACAAACAAATGAGCGAAATAAAATGTACATAGAGTTCGAGTTTAAAAAATAACATTAATATATTATGTCGTGTCACTATTGATTTTTTTTTTATCGTTACACTGCTTTACTGTTATAATTGACAATGATAATGATATGCTGAGATACAATTATTAAAAATATATTAATATATATATAAATTTTTAATAATTAAATGTGGAGGCAATTGTTTATTCAAACCACTTGTAGACTACATTTTATTGTAAACGATTTACTTTACTCCATTTTGAAAATAAAGTAAGCTTTTTGAAGACGCTAAGGCATTTGCGTTTGTTTGGCATGTGAAAAGTTAGAAAATATTTAGGACAAAACTTTGACTTCAAAATATAGCAAAAAAAAACTACATAAATTATTTAGCTAATAAAATTTTAGAATATTTATAATATCCACGATAAAAAAAGTAAAATCAAAAACACAACACACCTATTTAAATTTACACGTTTTTTATATTTATGTATATATGCAGTGCCCACTCCAGCGATAACGACGCTAGGGTCAAAAAGACAAATTGCCACCCCTTAAGAATATAGGTATATTATTTTTCATTAATAAGAGAAGTACCTTTATCTATAGCACTAAAGTCCAAATAAGTTCATGCAACGCCCTTTAGGAATTTAAAATGTGCAAAATTTTGTCGTTGGTAAAATTTACCATATAATTATTTACAATCAAACGACTGCCGGGGCGCCCCAGAGCGGGCACTGATATATGTTGAAGCTAAATACATTAAAACTACATCTTAATCTAATTGTACTATTTGTGTAAAATGGGTATTTAAATAAAAAATTAAATAAATAAGTAACAAAATTAATATTTCAAACAGTAACAGAATATACAAGTTGTAAGTAGTAGTAAATTAAGAAGTTGTTGTGAGATTTCATAAAAAACGCATTTTTAAGAGTGAACACCGCTGCTTATAAAATTAAAAAAAAAAACTTCATAACCACAGATTATAAATAAAAATATGCAGATTTTTTTTTTTTAACAAATCTTGTAAATTTTGGTTCAGCGGTAAAAATATACCTTTTCATTGGGTATTAATTATTATATATTATACATAGCGAGATATATTTATTTATATGGAAATAGAGCTCTAGATATCTCAAAATTTAATCATTTTTGTCTATTTGTTTATGTACGGCTTCGAATATCTACATAGACTACTTATTAATTAAAGACTCGATAGAATGCTGCCTTAGTCAGAGTTATGGCGAAAAATATGGCTCATAAGGTTTCTTGTTGTATAAAGTAATTAAAATACAGATACCTCAAAGAAGGAAGATTCTGCCTTTACTACATAATGTCACGTTTCTCACTAAGTTATGGAATATATAATTATGTTCTACTCTGTTTTTTAATAATGAATGTTAGAAACTGTGGTTTCGATACTCAGATCTATAAATACAGCTAAATATTAACTTTTAACCCAATTTAGTTTACCTCTGCCACAGAGTATATAATTAATTACGTGTATTATACACTGATTACATATTCTGTGCTACTACAGTCACCAGATTAAATATTTTAAAATAAGTCTAAAATAAAATAAATATAATATGTCGACTTATTTTTTTTTGTTGATAGCCAGCAAACAGGCAGACGGTCTATCTGATGGTTAATAATTACCGTCGCCTATAGACAGCTTAAACACCAGGAGCAATAAAGCCATGTTGCTGACCCTTGCGGCAATTAATGGTTGGTTATTGAGAGTTTTTGGCGGCATATTGATATATCATATTGTGGCTTAATTATACATATATTATATAATAATATTATTCGATACTAGAAATTGTAACAGGCAACGAAACTCGGTATCTTCCATAAAACTTAAGGGAGGGCCATGTAGAGCAATCGTTTGAAAAATGAAGAAACTCCCTGAGCTACAGGTTACATTTTGTACGTACTTATTGTAGGCGCAGTTACTTGTTTTATTGCGATCTCCGCTATCACATGCGATTCAAAAGAACCGAAGCCAAAGTCGGAGTTGGAGATGTAAAATCAATCGGAAGTTCCAACCTTTCGGAATCGGCGTCGAAGCTCCGTAACAACCCTAGTATGTACCATGGGCATAACGACGTATAAACGGTTAGCAATAAGATTCAGAGTTCAGACTAAATTGCACTTTCCACAGTGATGTTAAAGTCGAATATTCAATAGTAACGAGATTCACATCTTATATAATCGTAATTTTAACAACAATAGAAGAATATAATAGACCACTATAAATATATTATGGAAAATAAAATAATATAATAAATACGTTGGTTTAAACTTTATACATCAAAATTTAATGGAAGAGTATTCACCAATATTGCTATTGTATTTCCACTCCCATTTTGTTGTAAATAAAACATATAAATCTTTTGTGCAATAATAGCAAATGCTCATAATAAAATCGATTTTATTTACATTCTATAACCTGCATTTTTAATGACTTAAAAATAATTATAATAATAGCTGCTATAATATCGCAAGAATTTTCAACATTTTAAATGATTTATTAAAACTATATATTCGTGTTTTCAATATAATATACATATCTACAATCTACTTTATAACAATTGAAGTTGGAGATTTAATAATTGACTAAGTCTACAATATAACACATGAAGATGGCAAGGAATTTGCCGGAAGAATCTAAATCCATTTTTCTACATCTATTGGGTACTAAAATGTTACCTGAAACGTTTTATTAACAAGGCGACGACCACAGAAATGGTGGATAATGGGGCATCCATTAATTACGTGAAGTGATTTTGGCGATTTTTCGACACCCTCCTTAAAACTCACGTGTGATTTTTCAAAATGCATGCATTTAATCTAAATAATATGCTGTTGTTTGCATTAGGTTTGTTAAAAAAAAAAAGTTTAATTATTTTTAGTTAACACCAGTTACCTGGAATGAAGAAACCGTTCTTATCTAATTTTATAAAATTGTTGGAAATTTTCAACAAATCAATTTCTAGTCCACAACAATGTCCATATTTATTTAAAGTTTTTTTTCTCAGTGTCTGTAAATCTGGGTCTTTATCATAATTTTGCACTGTTTCTTGCGGAAAAAAATTACACGATATCAAGTAAGATTGGGTGAGATTCGGTTCGACCCCGTCTCCCTCTAAACGACTAGCGTAATTAATGGAAGCCCCTAATGTAAAGGAATAGTTCCGTATGTTGGATTAAACATGTTCATATAAAGCTTGCTGTTCGCAGCCCAACAATCCAGAACCGCTCGAGTTTAAGTGTCTGTGTACTCGTGCGATATCCATGATATGTTGGGCTCGGGTTGCCATCAGGGTTCCGTCTCGCTGTCCGAAGACGAGCTGGCATGTGAATGTCAAACCTGCACTCTCGGGTGGCTGTTGCCGTTGGTCGTGTGCATCTCGGCATCGTGGTGGCCATAGGTGCGACCGGACCGCGGGGTCTTGCGTAGGTTCGATGCGAAAGCGAACTGGAAATTGACACACCAGATACTCGGTTAAAAAAATTAGATAGTAAATAATAATTGGATGATACGCTTTTGAAGTTATGGTGACTCAGTGTGGTTGAACATCGTAACGTCAATTCTTGTGAAAGGAAAATAGGTCAAGACCTCAAGGACGGTACCTCTTTTGAATAGGTCCTATTTTAAAAACGTAATTTGGCATGAACTGTTTTTCAGTATGTTCCATAACCAGCGCCTAACTACAAAAACTGTCAAGGCTTAGGGTGGCGTGTTTGGACAGTTATCGAAAAAAATTTGTTCACATCTCATTATAATACCGAGCTTTTGTTGAAGGAAAACATCGTGATGAAACCATAAAATGGTGTCAGTGTATTTCCTAATATCTGCCTGTTTATTTTAACATTTCGTGCGAATGCACGATTACTATATGCTGTATGCCATGAAACAAAAATGCTTTAAGTATCGTCGACAAATATAAAGGACCATATTCGATAATCTACAATACAAATGTACAATTCCTATTATACAAAAAATGCACCAGAAAGTATTATATGAAGATGTTCAGTCGATTTATAAAGTATTTAATACTGCCAAGGTAACTAAAACTTACAATAATAACAGCGTATAGGGTGCCGATGATGTAACCGGCAAGTACGTCACTCCAATGATGCTTGTAGTCGGAGACGCGACTCATCACCGTGTACCAGGCGAACAGCATAAGCAAGAACTGCATACCGTGACGGAGGAGTTTCGAGCCACGCCATGTGAATCTCTTTTGAAGGTACATCTGTATGGAACGAAACATAATTAAAAACTTGAGGATGATTCAGAACCATAGTACTCGAAGCTATTAAAATCGCTCGTACGCGTGAAGTCTGCTCGAGACGACTAAAGGAGCGAGAGAGATATATATGTTTCATTCTTTCCTGCGGTCTTC
Organism: Actias luna; assembly: GCA_039707435.1. NCBI lineage: Eukaryota > Metazoa > Arthropoda > Insecta > Lepidoptera > Saturniidae > Actias > Actias luna. The sequence goes on along the minus strand of JAZHAC010000006.1, from coordinate 3,585,190 downwards.
AGCACATACCGTTTTTTTTTAAAACTAGACAACAGAGAAATATAGCTTTTGAGGTTTCGTTCTCCCGGATGTAGTTTGACTGGTAAAATACTTCTACCGTAATAAAGATCGCAGGTAAATAATCTTTGCATCACATTTCTGCGGTAAGTTAACCTTTTGAGAGCTCTTTTGAATGACAAGGGTTTAAAAGGCCCTGGTGCATAAAGACCGGCAACGCATTTGCAAGCCCTCCAGTGTTGCAGATGTTCATGGGCGGAGGTGATCACTTTATATCAGGTGTGCCTCCTGACCGTTGGCCCACTTATTAAAAAAAAAAAGTTGGCAATATAGTTACAACACCTCTCGGGTTACACGTGTCTAATAGTTTTTCTTTTAACAAAGGTAAATCCTGTTACGGCTGAGACTAATTTACTCAAAACTTAGTAAAAACTTACTGGCCCTATATCGCTCATTATTAATTAGGGACTGGTAACTACATTCACATATGTTCTAAATTCAGGAATAGACCTTTGAGAATTAATCAAAATGGAGATTCCTTTTGAGTATTGTACAAATCTGGTCTACAGGTTGACCCATTGCGAATGACACGTAGTAATGCATGCATTGATAATAACCGCATACCGTGGTCCCCCACTGCAGATCCTATGCAATAGGGATCCAGGGGCATTAATTACATCAAGCGGACTTTACGCTTATTTGTATAAAAATCCGATCCGATCACAAAAAGTAATCATCGCATAAGTTAGCGACAATTACAATAATTTTCTGTATTTCAAAACATTCATTTGTATTCTTTCTATTCTTATATCGTGTAGATCTTGTAAAGCGTAATCTATTTGATATAGTGTATCTTTAATCGTGTATTCACTCCGCCCACAATTTCGTTAGTTTACGACACTGCATTAATTCTCTAGAAGCGATAACAATCTGGTTTAGCGATTGAACAGCAGCAGTGCATTAACATTTACTTTGATAATAGAGCTATAACTCCCAAGAGATTTATGATCAATATTAGTTGACGATAGATTCAGATCACTGTATCTGTCATTAACTGGTTATTGCTATTCGTACTGGTGGTACAAGTCATTGAAATTTCTAAGCCACCTTTCGAAACAAGTTCTTAGAAGATTACAGTGTTATGATTACTGAACAACTTTATGTTTTGGCTTATTCCGTTGGTATTTGTTTTAACCATTAAATACGCAGAGGTCTATTTTTAATTAATTTTTTTTTCGAGCTATAAAATACTTTTGTTACGTTACGTACACGTACATTACGTTAATTGTGCTATTTTAAAATGAGAAATTAAACTTTACATGCAAATAAAACTTTTACCCAAACCTCTACAATAAGCAATTCTTCAAAATGAGATGAATATGATCTTAAAGACTCAGATGCTTCTGGTTTTGCGGTATGATCACCAATCATAATCAGGTAGTTACATGCTGGTTCGACATTATTTTTGATAAATAAAAAATAACAATAACTTACCGAAAAATAGAGCATAGTATAAGCAGAGAAAGACGAGTGTCCACTCGGGAACGAGAGTCGCATCTCCTTAAGCAGCTTGATGTTCTGCCCCAGGCATTCGAATTTTTCTATGTAACGCCATTTATTTTCAGGGAGTGTGCAGTCGATGTCCGGTTTACATACCTGTCGGAGAAATTAAAAAATAAATATACGCTGTGTACTTATTAGGGTTGTTACGGAATTGAAATTCATATCAGATAGTATCAGATACTTTCAGTTATTTGATAATATATTTTCCCGGCATTTGGCGCTGCCACAAAAAAATAACATATTCCAGAAATAACATATGATAAAGGTGAACTGGTACATACTTCTATTTTGTAGAAAAGCGACTAGTCACATTTATAATAATCATATACAGTGGAAAAGTTTGTTTGTTTGAACGCGTTATAGGAATTACATATCGGATTTCAAAAAATATTTTTGTATTCGATAAAGCAATCGTTGAGGAAGGAATTAGGCTATTAAACATTACGGTACCACTATTAGAAGCGAAACTGTATTGGAAAAGTTTCAAAAAAAGGGCAAAAATTATTATAACATTGTTAGTTCCACGCGAACGAAACCGCGGGCGTCGCTAGTAACTACATAAATTGGAAGCCGTTATGAGAGTAAGTAACACATAAGGAATAATTTACATTCAACTTTTCTTAATAAATTTGTAGTAAGCCCCGTAGAATTGAATTACAGTACTTCGCACTTTATACTCCGATCGTAAAATGCAAAGCGTTAACACACGATACCATATACGTCTCGGTTATGCAAAGCATTTCTACAAAGAGTGTATCGAGTGACCTCGACCGTATCCAATTACCAATTACACTGACGATCCTGGTAGGGCTGTACTAACGAATATTGCGTCTGGATTTAATTTGCAGTTGCAATGTTAAATTGGAAAATCCAAAAGCGCAAGCCTCATACCTCTCTTTTAATTTTTAAGACAACAGAAACAAGTTGTATCTTAACTTAAAATAAAATAAAAAAATTACAATATCAAGAGTTTGTAAATATAAAATGTAATAAATTCAAAAATGAGGCGTGCAAATAAGACATTTTATAATCAAACTACGGATACCTACTAGGATATCGATATGAAATAGGTTACTGCTTGATGTTATTCTAAAAATAATAAACGAAATACGGTAAAAATCAGGACGTTCACATAAAAAAAATACATTTTTTTTTTCAAAGTAGCATAATATTTTTTTTACAAAATGTGAGATAAATTATTTGAAGTGTTTTCTTGAAATATATCTACTCATATTATCTTATAAAGTTTAGAGCAAAAAATTGCTTGATCTTGACGTGTCGAGAGTAGAGCACTACCTCACCCGCTTCGCGTTATGAGGCAGCACTTTAGCAATTGTAGCAGAAGTGTTTTAATTTGACAATTGTGACCGACAATTTACCGGTACTTCAATAATCACTAACGTAAGGTGATAAGATAAAATGTATGGCATGACATATATATGTCAATGTGAATTGTTTTGTCTGCGATTTCGTTCGCGTGGAACTAAAATTAGTCAATCTCGCGCCGTCATTCAAATTACAATAACCTTTGATAGAATTAACCGATTTTAATTAAACAATGACTAAATGTTACACGAGAATATGCTTTATTATTATATTCTTTATTTATATTATTTATTCCTTAGTGACGTTTCATCATAACCGTTGTATTTTAGCATAGATGCGTGCACAAACAAACAGACAGACAAATATTTTTTTAAATTATGTAAATGTCATCACTTATTCATAGTCAATTGGAATAATGTTTTTCACATTAATCTAAAAGTACAGACACGTTTAATTTACATTTATTTTATAAGTATATAAATATATATTAGCCAGTATTTATTCAGTTACCGAGAATATTGCAGGCTGGCATGAAAGTAATAGGCCCTGTTGATCTTCATATCTCTTGGTGATTGTTGTTATCTTTGGCGCTATGCTTGATAACAGATAGACAGTGACTTTACCAAGTCACTATAATTACTAATAGCTATTTTGGAAAAACAATGTCTTAATCATTTGGTACGAATGAATTTCAAAATTGTAGTTTAGCGATTTCAAATGTAAAAACGTTTGTTGACGTATAACATCCGACATATTAGAGATACCGTATCGAGACACACCTGAAGGTATCATTATGGTAATCTAATGTAATGTAAAATCTAATTCTTGGATGGTGGTAGGGCTTTTTCAAATGCCCGCCTGGCTAGCTACCACCCTCAAGTTCTAAACCTGCCGCCAAATACCACTAGGTATGTTCCGGCAGCTGTATTTGAGAGCCAGTTCCTCCACAGGTTTACTGTGTCTACCAACTTGGGCCGTATCGTCACTTAAGATCAGGTGGGATTATGGCCATAACGCTAAACCTTAAGTATAAAAAAAAAATCTAGTCCGACACAAATGTTGATTCCTAATCACTATATTTATTATCATTAAAAATATAAGCCAACCCTGTAAACGTTGCAGTAAATAATAACTGTCCAATTAATATTTTTTTTTTTTCATTTAAAACAATATACCTCGACGTACCATAGCTCAAGAGAGTAGCGCGCCCGGCAATTTTCACATTTAACCGAAGTGGATATTCTGCATCCTTATTTGCATTTTCAATAATAATTGATCACTTCGTATAGACGTTGCGTTAACCGTGAGAAGATGCGGCAATTAACAGTTTATATTTATTTATTTAAACATACCTTCATATTTCTTTGTACTAGTCAACAAAAGTAAATTTAAGTTTTTGACCAGATCTTATTTATCGTATAGTCTTACTGTTTTAGCAAATGCTTGGCCATTGGTCAAAATTGACCATAATAATGGTTAAAACTTTAGGCGAATTGTTGTAAACATATAAAACAACTCTTTCCAAATAAGTTTTGTTGATTAAACTAAAGCACGTCCATAGCTGATAAACAGAAAAAAAAAGAAAATGTTGATTTCGTCTTCATTTATATTATCTATGGCAAAGTGTTTACAATTCTACTATGTACACTTTAGCAAAATTATTCTGGTACTGAATTTTACAAATCCAAAATAGAATAAAATATATTAATTTGCCTGACACTTCAGCCTTATTGTGTCAATTACCAGTGATAGCTTTACACACTTTTAGTTTCCGGCCTAACCTAGTTTCCGTGGGAAGGCGCAATATTTAGCTCTTCTTATGATCCGATGTAGTGGATTCGACCTGCGCCTTCAACTGATTCATGTATGATAGTATAATCATCAGTAGATATACATATATATACATATTTGTATAATATATCCTCATAAGTTTACTGTATGAGATTAAATTTTGTCACTCCCAAAAAAGAGTTACTCTACGGCCGGCATTTTTGGTTCCTATTCTCAACTTAACCAATAATTTAAAAAGAGAAATTGAGAATAATATTTACAATCTCGATAACACGTCGTTAATGTGTTCTCTGCATATATTTTATGCCTTTATATGGGCCACGTCAATCATCCAATCAAATTGAGCGCCCGTTCACTGTACGGAAAACGTGTTCACCCGTTTCTGACGTGCGGGCACCATCTTTACCGGGGCACACTAGTGATGTGATAAAAAATAATATGACATGCAGTTATCGAAATTTGATTTTTTTTTAATATATTAAAGCTATACCGTATTTGGCGCGTCTATGTTATACAACACGAAGTCAGAAATTATAATTTTTAAAAAGTTCTTTTATGTTAATTTTCATAACCTAAAACATAAGTAATGTAAATATTTTCCTCGTCATCATATTTTTATATTTTACTAGCTTCCACACGCGGCTTCGTTAATATTTATTATTTCAAACAAATCGGATGATGCAATAAAAGGTTCATACAAAGTCTATCCCTTCCTTTACCCCACTTCCAATAAGTTTTTCGCGAGAAATAAAAGCTAATCACTGTCTCCAGGTTCCCATCTATTTCTATACCACAACGTATCATAATCGATTCAGCGGTTTAGGCGGCAAAGCGTAAAAAACAAATAAACTCACATTCGCATTTATAATATTAATAAGGATGAATTAATTTATTCAAACTTTTATTAAGAATAATATTTATTTGCGTCGTTCGCACTTTTGACTTCATTGAGACTATTTTTTTAATTCAAGCTAAATAAGTATATAAGTTGGCACAAGCGTACGTAAGCAGATATATAGTTCTTTATTATTATCAATACATCTAAAAGAGACATTGCTTTTTTTTAATACGGGGTGGAAATGCATTTAGACTTTGCTTGCACTGTTGGCGTAGTGGTAACAGCAAGTTGTCTCGCTGTAACCTCCGCCGCACAGAAGTGCTACGGTTTCGAGTCCCGGTTTGGGTTTTGCCTAGTGGACCTTAATTAAGGTTATAAAGCCCTTCACACTTGACATTTGCGAAATTGTCTACATAGGCATACAAAAAGACGTTAAAACTATTACAAAACCCGTTCAAAATGAAATAAATAATCCCATTAAGGAACCCCAACAAGCTTTTGTCTCTTCTTATCTAAACAGAGATGTTGTGTAATAATAATGAGATGAGATACGATGTGTTATTTATGCCAGTACAAGTGTCGCTTGCTCCATTTGGACCTTTAAATTAAAGTTTATTTGTTTTTAATTGACTCGCAATGAGAGGGTACTTTTGAAACTATAAAGATGTACCGACTACTTATTTAGTTTTTATGCTTATTATTATATACTCTTAACTGTACAATAAAATCTATATGTATATATAATAAAAAAATACAAAAAACATATTTATATGTTAGTACAACTATGTCTATATTTTGTTAATTGATAACAAATATTGTGGATTAAAATAGACGATACATTGTATGCCTTAACACTAAAGAGTTTCCCAGGAGATAAACTTAAAATATTCGAATAAATAAACTTCTTAGTACATTATAACGATGAGAGATTTAGAACTAGAACTATAATAAATACCTATAATAAAAAAAAACTATTATAAAAATAGCATGTTTTGAAGTTGAAAAACAGGTCCTAAAATTATACAAACCATAATTGAAGTTCACGAGAACGAAGTCACGGTCATAACTTGTAGTCTATACTTCTATACTAGTATTATACATACGAAAGTGAGTTTGTTTGTTGTTTGTTTGCTTTCCCGCCTTAAATGTTGTATCGATAACGATGAATTTTGGTTGATAGATAGATGAGACCCTGGAGACCGTGATAGGCTACTTTATCTCACGAAAAACTTAGAGGAAATAAAGAAGAGGACAAACTTTTTATAAAACCATATTGCGTCATCCTATTTATTTGGTAAAATCAATATTAATACGAGCGAAGCCGCCGTTAAAAGCTAGTAAATTGTGCAAAAAATCGAAATGCATGTAGTTCGAAATAATACTTCTTCACTTGACACGCGTCACTACCATGCAAACGAGGTCCGCGATAATAACTCGTTACCACAACCCGTTTATTTCATGAAAATACTTCGGTAAAGTATTTATTTTTCGAGTTTCGCATAATAAAAACTGTATGGTAATTTAGTGATTATGGAAACGAGGCGTGTTGGGCGGGTGCGACCGCCTCGGGGCTACGCTCGATCCCGCAAAGACTAAGCAAGTTGTAGACTCGACATATCACTCAACGACACATCAAGAATTTTTTAAAGGTAAACATTGATTAGTATAAAAGGAATCAATCATATTAACGTACGTCTCCAATTTGGTTGTTATTGTTTGATGCTGTCGACAATAGGATTGATGCTTAGGATTGTATAATAAAATTGTGGTGGCTACACCATACTAATATTATAAATGCGAGTGTGAGTTTGTTACGCTTTCACGCCTAAGCCGCTGAATCGATTGTGATGAATTTTGGTACAGAGATAGTTGGGACTCAGGAGACGGATATAGGATACTTTTACTAGCGAAATCTTTACTGGAAATAGGGTGAACAGAGAGATAAATTTTGTATGAAACTTTTTCTTGCGTCATCAGATTTATTTGACAAAATCGATTTTAACGCAAGCGAAGCCGCACGTAAAATGTAGTTTACAATTATTATTGTATGTCTGCCAATGGATTGACATAATCCTTATTATTATTATTATTATATATTAATTATTTATTATATTATATAATATATTATCGTTACTAATATTATAAATGCGAAAGTGAGTTTATTTGTTTGTTACGCTTTTACGAATAAGCCGCTCAATTAATTATGATGAAGTTTGTCATATAAAAATATCGGAACCTGGAGAAGGCGATAGGCTACTTTATTCGCAAAAAACGTATTGAAAATGGGGTAAAGAGAGGTATACAATATGTATGGAACTTTTTATTACGTCATCCGATGTGACAATATCGATATTAACATGAGCTATAGCCACGGGTAAAAGTTAGTTATGTAGAAAGACGTTGCTATAAAATAAGTTGAAAACTCTTTAACCATTACATACTGACATTTACATTTCGATTAATTTCTACATAATGAAAGGCAATAAAATAAAGAATTACTGCATGAATCTTTACATAAGTAAACACGATAATTTACATAGTAAGTGATAAACCTGTCACGGTGATTTATTTCTAGATTTTCGCGTTTAGGCATCAACTATCGTGAGGTTTCACAACGACCGATATGGGTCCCTGATGAATTACTTTATATCTTAGTAGCCTTTTAATGTGTTCACCATTATTGTAGACACAGTATAGTCATTTCACCGTACTACAATAACAAAGCATAAATAAACTGTATAAATACACTACATTATCTAAAGAATTGTGCAAATCAAGAAGAATATACGACCTGTGCAAGGTTCGACTGAGTAAGCATCATCACGAAACCTGTTTCCGAAGCAAAGAATTAACATTTACATTAGTTTGTTCATTTAAACGGATAATACATATTATTTGAATACTTGCATAGGAATAATATTAACTTTAACTAATCATTAGTAAAGTTTTAAGATACATTTGTAATTCGACTCGGTCTCTATTTTATAATGTTTTTGATACGAAGTACTATAACATTCTAGTTGTATCTAGATGTTCCTTGACAGTTATCAGGAGTAGCTACATTTTTTTTGTCAAACTATCTAAATCTGTCGTTGTCAGGGGTTTTTTACAGCTTCCTGTGACTATTGGGAGGGCCTTTAGACATTGAACAGAAAAGGCGACTAGTAGAAAGGTATCTAAATGGCCCAACCGTGGCTTCGGTTGTTACTTAACTATGATAGGCTGGATATATGTAGGTTATTGTCCACACTTAATATCAGAAAGATTGCACTTCTGTATACCATTTCATAGTGTTGTAGGATATAAATCGTAAAATGTTATTATTACATTATTCAAATAAGCAATAAAGTGTATTATGTATTATGTTTGAATAGATTTCTGGATAAACAAACATATATACAGTAAGTAATTTATACATAGAAATGTAGGAAACAGTATCAGATTGCCTTTACCCACTAGTAAATTGTAAGTCGCTAAGAATTGCACGAATTGTAATCGGACCCGTTTTGACATATTTCGTAAAAGCAAAGCGATAGCAAAAGTTGCAGATAATCGGTAATAAATTGACAAATTAGGTTCATGTATAACGCGGGTTTTTGCCATACTGAATCAAATATTTGGTAATATTTGCTATCGCTCAGTTTTTTCGAAGTGCGTAATAAGGTAGCGTTTATGGTTAACAAGAAAATAATAATTCTATTCTAGCATCGTATTTGGGCGATTATATAGGATTTCCTATGGCTTCAACTTTGACGCCACAGTCTTCAAATTGATAATTAGCTCCGACACATCTCCATACAGCAAATTCTACCTAGGAATGGTTGGCACAAGATATTTCCTTTTTTAATCTGTGTACTCTATAAGCAGTTATCTCTGTATTCACAGTTTTTTCTAACATCGTCCTTCCGTATCTTCTACGGTCTTCTCTATTGTTACATTCATCCATCTTCATATTTATCATCCTTCCAGTTACACGGCTTTCATAACATGTCCGATATTAATACTACTAGTATATTTTTACTCTTCAACTTCTCTATGACTGGTGCTACTTTCATGCTTCCTCGAATATATTATTCTTAATCTTATCCATTTCAATTATTCCGAAAGATCAATGAAGGTTTAACACCACACAGTGCAGGGTAGTGACCCCGAATATCACACTATTCTGGGCATTAATAAAGACAGATACATAGTAAAATCCACACGGTAAAATGCGTGTATGTCACGAGTATTTATTTACCTTCACGTCGCTTACGTGATAATGCACTGAGATAATAAACGCGAACACTTAAAGTGAAAACGTCACGAATCTCTCATCCGACGTGCCCGCGGCCGTATAATTGACTATACTTACATTAATATGATACATTAAGAGCAAATCATCGATGTCCGGTTTCGAAATCTATTTGTAATTTTATTTGACTACATGCTGATTACACTGGGTAAGTTTAATATGTCTAAAATGAAAGGTATCGTGAGATTTCATGTTCCGACTTAATTGGCTATCGATGGGAATGTATTTATTTGAAAATGATATGGAATTTAAATAGAGCGTATAATTGTAATGTCTGCTCACAGTTTGAGATGGTAATTATATGTTCTTGCCATAACTTACGACGCGGTCCGACTTCATGGAGTATTGACGAGATTTGATATTGAATGACCAGAAAATTAAGGAATTCTAACGAGAGCTATATCAATATATCTATAACGATATCGGTAAATGTAAATCACACTTAATCACAAATATTACGTAAGAAAGAAATTGTCTATTTATTTTTGTATATGCACAATGGTTTGATAAATGAACGTTTTTTATTATAGTTAACGTTTAGCGTTATGGCCATAATCTCACCTGATCTTAAGTGACAGTACGGACCAAGTTGGTAGACACGATAAACCTGTGGAGGAACTCACTATCAAGTTCATGGCCGGAACACACCTATTGGTATTTGGCGGCATATTTTCAAGTTGAGGGTGGTTGCTAGGCAGGCGAGCATTAGAAAAAGCCCTACCAATATGCTATGGTTTTCTCACGATGTTTTCTTTCACCGAAAGCTCAAGTTCATTATAGGTGGTTCAAACTCACGTCCTTTGACGCGAAGTCCGAACACACTACCACTGAGCTATCTTCGCTTCAAATATAATAGTTTATTTTGCATTGTGGTGGTAGGGCTTTTTCTAATGCTCTACCACCCTCAACTTGAAAATCTGCCGCCAAATACCTATAGGTGTGTTCCTGCAGTTGAACTTGAGAGCCAGTCTCTCCTCCCTAAGCTTAGCGTGTCCACCATCTTGGGCCACATCATCACTTTACATCAAGTATAACGCCATAACGGCAAGCCTATAAACGATCAAAAATGACAGTAATTATAAAAATTACGTAAGAATAAAATTGCCTGTTTGCTTTTGTATTTCTTATGCAAAGCGGCTTTGATTGATTTTTAAATATTTTTTACACAAGGTGTTTACGTCATTTCGCAAATGATAGGCAGAAGGAATTTACCATACATTCAGGATTCAGGAATCGCAATTAAGAAGACTTAAAATATTTTTGATTTGGATTTAATGAAATATATGCACAGACACCACCACCTAAACATAAAACATAAAAAGTTTTGTCGACAAATTTTAGATATCGTAAAATGCAAAAGATGGTTTGACATTTATTCTTAACTGGTTTTAATGAAATTTTATACACAGGAAGTATATTATGTTGCCGATTTTTAATCCATATAAACAAAAATTAATTCTTATATTTATTTATGTTTCGTTAGTTATATAAATAATTTTAGCTTTCTCTATATATTACTTATTAAGTACAGGATAAACATACAATAATTAAAAAAACTTTAAAAATTTTGTTCAATCAATACAATTATTTATGTATACTACTAACTTGTTTTTGGGTTTTATTTGATTTTTTTTATTAATAAAATGCTGCTCGAATTCTGATTTTTTTTCTATGTATTAGAACGTGCACACGCTTAAAACCGGCCTAATGAATTAATTGCTTGATAGTGCATGATGCTGTAATGTACCTTGTTATTATTACTTATTATTCAGACCTAACTAAATGTATAAAGAATAATTAAAATATAATGTATTTTTTAAGAGTTAATTACATACTTACATAATTGTTACTATACTAGGCTCACGACTTCGTATGAGAGATTAAAATATCGAATATCGATAAAATACAAACTGAATCCTGAATAGAGATTATAGATATATATAAATAACATCGTTTAATTGTTACTATACTGTTCTCACGACTTCGTATGAAAGATTAAAATATTGAATATCGATAAAATACAAACTGAATCCTGAATAGAGATTATATATATATATGTAATATATAATGTTATAAAGCGGAAAAGTTTGTTTGAACAATCTAATCTCCCTAAGATCGGATTTAAAAAAAATGTATTCGATACAGCTGTCGTAGAGGAAGATTTTAGGCTATTTAACACTACGCTACCACTAATAGGAGCAAAGCTGTATCGGAAAAAGTTATAAATACAGGAACAAAATGTTAAATCACCATTTGTTCAACGAGAACGAAGTCGCGAGCATAGGCCAGTTTAAAATAAAACCAAATAAATCTGTTCAGCACTTTAAGTGTGACAAGAACAACTACGCATAAAGATGATGTCTCTAGTGATATGTATATAAACAATCCAGTTTATATTTAGGTCTTCAACAATACATGTTCATAAATTAGAATGATTTGCCTATATAGTTTTACGGTTGTCTGAATATTCAATAACATTTCCAAACGTAGAGTTATAGAAACGCTAATATCGGATTTATGGTTGGTTTATGTGCCGAGCTCGATCGTTATTCGATTATCGACTTTCCCCTGCGAGATATCTCAATGATCTATTTTACAATATAAACCTTGTGGGTGTTGTAATTGACGCTTCTTTTATCTACTTTATACTAAATATAACCGTATTTATGTCAAACTTCGTCGAGCTTAAAACAAATTACATTTTTTATTGAGATATTTACTGTTTTATAAATAGTAATAAAATAAAATTGTATTCTATCCTCTGTCTAGAGACATAAGAATTCTACATTATCATTACAAGTTTCATGGTAACAATATTATTTGTTATTGCCTTGTTTTGTGGCACTATGTGTTATGTATTTACTTTAAATTATTTACTTAAAGAAATCAACGGCAGTCAAATTTATATTACAAATAATCATTAACATATTAGTTTAGCCAAAAGAGATTCCAATCAAATCAAATAATTTACAAAAAAAAAAATGCATACCTAACAAAAACTATTATTAAATTATAAAAGTAGTGCTAAAATATAGATAAGTGTGCGCGCTCGTGCGATGTGTGTATATATATGTTTGTGTGTGAGTGACCCAAGCCAAATTATTTTTCTCCTTCTTTTTTATTCTTGGCAGCTCAGTCCTCTTTAGAGACTATTACTGCCATTTTCAAGTGATAACACTTCGATATTTTGGACAGATGAAACTATTTTTTTTTTTTTTTTCGACAGGACATACGCTGCTAGCCGGAGGGGCTTTTACAGCTTGGCAGGACTTTTTTGGGGCGAATGCTGAGGGCACTCAGCCCCGAGGCAGCGGGCACAAGGGTGCCGTAGTGGCTAGCCCTTGGCATGGACTGCTGCTGGAAGAGAATAAATTATATAAATGGTAAGGACTGGCCTACTGGAGTAAGCCTTTAGATAAAATAATGATTGTTTGTAGAGGCAAGGAAATCGGTGGAGTGGATTGTACTGTTCAAGTTTGAATTGTCGGAGTTGGATTTTGTTAGTGGAAGGACGTTGTCTTTGCATTAAAACGACCATGAACTATATGAGTCTAAGCTGTAATCAAAAAGAAAAAGTGTTAAAAGGCAAACATCTATCAAGGACACAGGTTTGTGGTCCCTTACAGGACCGTGTACCTAGCGTGTGAGTGAGCATGAGTGGTATGCAGAGTGATGTTGTACTCTCAGTGTTGTAGAGTGTCACGGTATCGCGCGAGCAGAGTCACTCGAGAGCTCCTTTCCCGAGGAATCTTTAACAAGATGGCGACTCTCTTGTTAAAGTTCTCTTGGGATTTTTTGTAGCGACTAATATATCATGTTCCGAGTGATTATTTATAATTAAAATTCACATATTCTCTTCAGCTACACTACATCACGTAAAATGTTGCCTATATTACACAATACAGGGCTAAATAACTAAGTATATGAATAGAAATAAATATCACAACATGGCAGATCAAGATCCTGCAAAAATCTCCTATAATTTAATGTACATTTGGCACATAGCTACCTAAACTTTTTTAACGTGTATTTGTCAATGCGCTATTCCAACAAATAGGTAATCCATACTAACATAATAAAACTCAAGAATTTTAATTTGTTTAAACACGTTAATCTCTGGAACTATCAGATTTTTGTGTAATGTCAACCTATACATTTTTGAATACAGCTCCTTATCGCACGGTACGGATGGAAGCTAGACAAATCAAAATGTAAGATGATCCTGTCATGACCCTTTACCTGTAGCGTGTATGCTATTGGCTTTACGCAGTCAGAAGTGCGTGCTGATTGGTTTAAAACAGCAAGTTCTTAACGACTGTGCAGATATAGTTTGTCACGTCACACGCGTTAGCTCTTTCGTAGTATATTATATGTCTTCTAATAAATTGAATTATATACAATAAAATGTTTATTTTAACAAGAAGAAGTATATATATTAATTACGAAATTACCTATTCTTTCAATTAATTAGTTATCTCTGAATTGCTTAATTGCTCTCAGACGCTAGTAATTTTTTTTATTTGTATTTGATAATTAATAACATAATACGTTTATCATAATATTATACTACGTAAGGAAATTCGTTCCAATCAAGTGTTCCGCGAGACTCACGCATTTTTTTATTTTGTATTTTTTTTTACTTTATCGGTTGTAGAAATAACAAACATGGTTAGGAGTGCCGCCCTGATTGTAACGATATATAAACACCATTGTTGATAGGTAGCGATGCAGTTTTATTAGAAACGATGCAGTCTGTCATGCTGTGGTCATACCTGATGAGTTATTGTCGATAGCTGACAGCGTTACGCGACTGGACACGAATACGAAAGGGCACAGTCAGTGCGGTGAGAATAATGCTAAACGATTTGCCGATCATCTGCACGATAGTACGCATAATGCGTACCTATTGTTTCATCGCAACTGTGGATTTGTTCGCGCATGTCAAGTTTGACAAGTGAAAATGTTATCGGATTGTATTGTAGTCAATGGAACCGTTTTACGACGCGATAAGAATTAGGGAGTTCTCCCTTCGAAATCAACGTCGTAATGAATTTTATAGGAATTGAAGTTTTATTTCACAACTGACAATACATTACTCGTTTCTCATATTTTTCACATTTTATTTACTCATACCATAAATATAACTTCTTATATGTTATGAATTCTTTATAGAGGACTAAAATTTTCTCCGATACACAAAATTATAATTTACTATCTCTGTCCGCAACTCCGTTCGCGTGGAACTAAAATGTTTTTTAATCATTTTCATAAAAAAAATGTTGTATATCCTATGTTACTCAGGGATAATGTAGCATTCGAATGGTGAAAGAATTTTTGAAATCGTTCCAGTAGTTCTTGAGTTTATCCGTTACAAACAAAAATACAAATATTTCCTCTTCATAATATTGGTATAGTAGACATTTACATTAGTAATTATTTATCAACGTTTTCAAATCGCAACATCTTCAAAGAAGAATTTAATATAGCATTTCTTTTCAGTTGCTTAATATAATGTTACCTTAACAACGACTATATTTTAACGTAAGCGCAGATTGTACTATAAAATGAAACCATTGTTTAAGAAAAATACTGGTTAAACGAGAATTAAATTGTTTACTATTGTAAAACGTAATGTTTGAATAATATAAAATAATTTCTACTACTAAATCCATATCCATGAAGTAGTGGAACATATAACCGACGAGAAGAGGAATTACTTACAAATACATATACGAACGATTGGAAACGAATTTGTTCACAATATTAATGTAAGATAATCAACATTCGTTTCTATTGTTAGAGCCAAATCGAAGAATTTCACGAATGAGTAGTTGCATATAAAATAGAGCAAAATGAAGTAAACCTCGTTACTATTCAAGTAACAATAGACCATTACGCTCCACCGCAAACCAAACTTTTTGCAATACCAACAGCGAAATCACAAAACTACAATCTAGAATTGCAAGGAGAATCCATTCACATATATAATTTCACGGAACACTATTTATCGTCTTCGATCTATAGTAAATTGATTCTGTGGAGGCTGTGCCGGTAAACCCTGGAGATATCAGGTAGGTGGGATTGAGATCCTATCGTATCGTGATGTGCAACGTAATGTAGTGAGGCGCATGCCTTTTTTCTTTAGACTAGTCTTTATCTGAAATATCGCAAGATGTGTAATGAACAAAAAAAAAACGATGCATGTTTAAGACTACACGACAGAAGTGGAACATCACAATATCTCTCATATATATCATACATCAGAATTTCAAAACAAGTAAAAAAAAATATTATACTAACTATTTGAACTTCGTTCGCGTGAATTTAGGTATAGCGCATATAATAATAAGACCTAGTTTTCAACTTTGTCGAAATGCTGATTTTATACTTACTAGTATTACTATCACAAACATTTTATGTATCTTCGAGCTCAACGGTATCATTATAAAGAAATTCATTTATTATACAATTTAACTTCTACAGTGTAAAACCAATTCGTCTTATGCGATAAACATTATATATATATATATATATATATATATATATATAAACCTCTAGTATTCTATTTAACGTGTCGAATTACATTAGAATCTCTCCAATAGTTTCAGACTGATGCACATAGAGGGGACAGATAAAAATAAGAAATAAAATATTTTTGACCTCCATATTACGATAAAACTCTTTCAGAACACAATTTTCAATACAATTTTACACCCTTCAATAGCAGTGACACTAAAATTAATATTTATAAACTGTGGTATACTCATATCCCATATGTGTTCATCTATAACGATCCCAATTCAGATTCAATCGATTCCTGTATTTTATAGTTACTTTCGTATATAAAATATTAATTCAAATTTAAATAGAACAAACGAAAGCTTCACGGGAACAAAATACCGGTTCAATTTAAAAGAGTAACAAGTAGTTAAGAACAGAAATAAATCATTTCATTTTTTATTCAAGTCGGTGGACTGTGAAAATGTTGTGGCATTTACATGATACGTTGGCATTGAAGTGTGCATCTCCTCTACACCGACAGCGAATTGTTTCTCGATGGGGAAATACGACAGTAAAGTCTACCACAGGCGGAGCTATAATGTATATTAATATAAATTATAGCAAGGTATTTTACAGTATATTTTTTATAGTAATAGGCGAGCGGTCACAGACGTAGCTATAACTTATATTTTTGTTACAACACTAGAATATGTCGGCAGATATAGCACGACATATTTTGGTATAGTAAGAGATTTTAATATATTTATACACCCTTTATTAAGAATGTAGCACAAATACATCCTCATGCATTGAAGCGATGATAGCTCAGTGGTTCACATCGTGAGGAAACCATAGCATGGTGGCAGGGCTTTTTGTGATGCCCACCTCACTAACTACCACCCTTACGTTTAAAATCTGCCGCCAAATACCAACAGGTGTGTTCTGGCATTTTCACTTGAGAGCCAGTTTAGCGTGTCTACCAACTTGGGCCGTATCGTCACTTAAGAGCAGGTGAGATTACGGCCATAACACTAAGCCTTAACATCAATGACAGCCACAGAGCTAATGAGTACAAAAATATATATTACAGCATGGTTGCCGTCTGTGGCAGCTTGCTATACCGTAATATAAAGCTTACTATATTAATATATATTATAGCTCCGTCTGTTATGGGCTTAAGTATTGAGATAAATATTACAGACAGTTAATCCAATGTTAGCAATATTGACGCAGGGAAGATGGAGATCTACTTTGACACACTACCTACAATTAAAAGACCAATTTTTTCTTAAACACGATCGCGTTATGAACACTTACCTAGATAAAAAGTATCCTATTTCTCAAGTTGGTTCAAACTGCACACAGTGTGCAAAATTTGATTAAATTCAGTTCAGTAGTTTAGGAGTTCATCGCGGACAAACAACGTGACACGAAATTTTTATATTTATAGTTAGTGTGTTTTTTCCGTTTAAATAAACTTATTATTATACAGGCATAGATTTAAAACGGTATGATATATTCGCTTTTAAAAACCTGTTTGTACAAAACCTTTTTTGTATTTATATTTTACCAGCTTTTACCAGCGGCCTGCGATCGCGTTAATATTATTACTATACTATAACCAATTTGTTCTGTAATGTTTGAAGCAAATTGGATGACGCAATAAGAAGTTTCATAAACAGTTTATTCTTGTCTTTAACCCACTTCCTATGTTTTTCGCGAGAAAATGTAGCCTATCACAGTTTCCAAGGTTCCATCTATATTTGTACCAAAATTCGTCATAATCGATTCAACGGTTTAGGGGTGAAAGCTTAACAAACAAATTAACAAACTCACTTTCGCATTTATACTATTAGTAAGGATAACTAAACAACTAACATACTTTATCTATACTTGAATATACACATATATGCAACATCTACATACGACGAACATTTTTATTATGTTCATTATACAAATTTCAGTTATGTACAGGAATCAAAGCGGCGACCTCTTTCCTAATAAAAGAGATTTATAGCACTGCAACCCGAGGCCCATAATAAATATGAACTTGGACATGACTATCATATCTATATATATTTTAAAAGAACCAGACACTTATATTCCTAATACATTTAAATTAAATTTAATCTAATACATTTAACAATTATAAGTCAATAATGTTTCGAAATAGGCTCAAAAAGAAATAAAAAAAAAAACTTGTTCGTAATAAACATGTCTATAAAATAACGAGGCAGCCGAAATGTAGAATCAACTTGACGTAATGGTAACATTTATTGCTTCTTTGACTGTAAACACAGCATCCAATTATACGTAGAGAAAATATACGTCTTTATTAAAACCGACACACAAAATATTGTCTTTATTATAGAAGACTTTGATCTTTATAATGTACTAGCCCTGTCACACGCCTGTTACGGTAGGCGTATTTTTTTATGCTTTATAACTTTGAGCTTGATCTCAATTATGCCTGGTGGTAAGAATACACGAGGCCAACGACGGAGCGCGCAAACTTAACAGATGCCTATTCACTCTTCTCTTAAAATGGTCAGATTATAAGAGTATGATATGATCACAATCTCACCTGATATTCAGTGACAATGTGGCTCAAGGTGGTGCACCCAGTAAGCCTTGCGGGTGGCCTGGCTCTCAAGTTTAACTGCCAGAACACACCTATAGTTGTTTGTTGGCAGATTTTCAATTGAGAAGGGTAGCCAGACAGTTGGACATTACAAAACGCTCTACCACAATGCAGACTGTTTACTATCAAACAGTGCTTTATGCATTGCCGCTGAATTATGTTCCACGTCATACCTATAGCTAAGAAAAAGTACGGCGCTAGTAAATCGTTCTGAAAAGTATAATTTTGGCAGCAGGTAATAAATATATGAGATATATTTGTGACACAATATCAAACAATAGACAAACTGATAGATTTGATTTCAATGGGTGATTAGGACATACGTGGCGTCTTTTAACGCACATTACAGCTCTAATGAGATATCACAGAGCATATAAACATACTCCATTAAACATTAGGCTCGTTTAATATTTTGGAAACGTTTATTAAACAATTGTCAAAGGCTAAATTTATATGCCCGCTTGCTTGAGATAATCTATTCTTTTATACCGGATATATATATATATATATATATGAATAAAACATTCGTCTAAGAATTCGCGACGCCATGGCGCCTTCATGTTGCATTTTTTTATTTCGTTAGGGAATATTTTATACTCTTTTTTTTTAATGCATGAAAATTTCGTAATAGTCCGGGCCATGGTAGTGAGACCTTTTTTTTATAATATTCGTCATTACAAGCATCTGCAAGCTTGTTCAGTAGCTGTAAGTGAGAGCTTGTGTGAGCTTGTGGAAGATTATTATTATCTGGAACCATGTCGTCCTTACAGATCAAGGAAAATTGTGGTGGTGTCGACTTCGTTGACAAGCTAGTAAAAAATGTTCTCAGCAAGTGTCTACATTGCATGCCAAATTTCAAGGCAACGGGTCAAGATATTTTTGATAATGATTATAAGTGACTGAAAATGTCTTGTTTATATAAAGATAGAAACGGAAAAATACAGTTAATATTTTAATTGTATTTTTCTAAAGTCTGGAGAAATGTTGATAGAACATCGTCAGTATCCACAAAGCACAGTTTTACCTATAAGATATAACTCTGGTGATAAGTAAAAAGTAGATTTTAGATATTTCGTCGGGTGGATGATAAATATCCTACAAAATTTATGCATTTTGTTTTTATCGATTTCAATCATTTTAATTAGTATAACTTCATCTGTTTCTACAGAGTTTATGTCTATTCTTATAATTAGAAAGAAATATTAGAACTTGGATTGAAAGAAATAAATCTTTTAGATAAATTTCTCAACTTTTGTACTGAATGCATCTTTTTTAACTGCTAATTCTGACCCCAATGTCACAAAAAGTTTAGAATATTTTCTTATGAGAAATATCCTGTAGCTACGTAGTTTTAGGTATCTTTACTGACATATTTATAAACATCGACGTTGTAGATAGTAAATAATTATCAAAAATCTTGACAGAAACATGGCAAAGAGTACTAACAATACCTTATAATATACTAAAACCCGATCCAGAAAAGTTAATAGATATCAAAGTGAAGATAAAGATTGTGCCAGAAAAAATGTTGATATACAATATATCTCGATAATTATCATTATAAACTCGATAATAAACATTCATTGCCTACCACAGTGACAAGACCCTAACCTCCATACAGATTGTTAAAAAACCAATTATGTAGATAGTTATTACATTAGTAGGTATATTATATCATTCTATTTAACCTTCATCAAAATTTTATAATAATACCAACAAGAAGTTATTATTTCATGGCCTTTTGTGTAAATAATTATTAATCTTTATCTTAATTAGATTCTCTTATTTATAATTAATTAATTAAATATTCCGGCTAGCGTTTTTAAAAATGATATAGCCGTATCAGACGCGTTGGGTGGCAATTTTGATAAGGTCGTGTAGTAAAAAAACAAAGTTTATCAAGCACAATTATCATGTTGTTATATAAAATTTCAGAACAACATAACAAATAATATTTTAAAATAAATATTCCACTAGCAAAGAGTATACACATGAAGAATCAATAAAAAAACTTATTTACAAATTTCTTGGTCAATTAATAGCACGGTTGGGTCAGCGGTTTAAACCTTTGCCTATTCGCTGCTGTAGCGCTGTATACTGTTGGTTCGAAGCCTAGACAGTATATTTATCCGTTATTTTCATGTTTGTGAAGCCTTCCACCACACAGGACGTTAAAACAATCTTAAATTTTCTTCATGTTTTCACATAATGAATTTCAATTCGAAATTACTCACGCAATAATAATTAGATATACTGTAAAAATTAATAGACCATTTCTAAAACCAATGCTATACGAAATATACATGTCATAAAATGTTTAATTGAGAAAAGTATAAGAAACTGAATGATACAGAATATAATACATTTATAGGTGTACCAGATAAACACCGCGAAACGAAAGTGGACCGGCCCGCTTTGTTTCGATACACGTAGTTCAATTAACCTGGAACAATTTCGGAAACGTGTCTGTATTCAAAACAATAAACTAACTCGCATGAGATATATATGCTACGTACATAGATATACAGAAGTAATAGAATATGCTTGATGCTTGAAATCGATGTGACGCGTTTGTGCGCCGTAAGGTAAATTTTAGAAGAGTATAAACCAATGTATCAATTTATTTATATAATCATTATTATCATACTAATATTATAAATGCGAAAGTGAGTTTGTTTGTTTGTTACGCTTTCACGCCTAAACCGCTGAATCGATTGTGATGAATTTTGGCGCAGAGATAGATGAGACCTTGGAGACGGTGATAGGCTACATTTTTGTAGCAAAAATCTTATTGAAAATGGGGTAAGCAGAGGAATAAACTTTGTGTGAGACTTTTTATTGCGTCATCCGATTTGTTAAAAAAAAAACAATATTAACGCGAGCAAAGCCGCACGTAAAATCTAGTAACACTATGATTCAGCTTTATCGGAACATTGAAGTATTTTCTGAAAATTATAATTTATGTACAACTTGTAGTTGAGCTATATATAAATAGCTCAACTATATATATATAGCTATATATATATACTAGATATGCCTACGACTTATGTCGCATGTAACAAATTAAAAATTCTATAATAAAAGAACTTCTTTGCATATTAAGAGACTATGACTATTTGCTGAACTTCGGTAGGTACAGTCTGTGATGGTAAGTCATACTTCGGGGAAAAAAACGTCGCGAGGAAGCCATAGCATGGTGGTAGGGATTTTTCTAATACCCGCCTGGCTAGCAATCAACTTCAAGTTGAAAATCTGCAGCCAAATACCAATAGGTGTGTTCCGGCAGTTGCAATTGAGAGACAGTTTCTTTACCACCTTAGTGTGTCTACCAATTTGGGCCGTATCGTCACTTAAGATCAGACGAGATTACGGTGATAACGCTAAACCTTAAGAATAATAAAAAAAATTAGCTTAATAATACCATGTTCACAAAATTGAAGAACAGTACTTAAAATTACACGAGACATAATTCAAGTTCACGCGCATGTATTCGCAAACAAAACTAGTGATTATTCATTATTGGATACATTATCATCTATCAAAAATATACTGACGCTGTTCAAAGTGAAAGCAAACTGTAATTGGAGAAGTCAATTTAACTTCGACTACGTACTATAAGCCATAAAACTAACTGTCTATTATATTATAACTAGGTGAGTCGGCGACGTCGCGTGAAACTAAAATTTATTTAACAATGTTTGAAAATTTTTGTAACTTTATTCAGTACAGCTTTCTTCCTATTAGTGGTAACGTAATTTTATATAACCTAAACCACACCTGATTGGTCAGACAGGACAAAAAGACAAACTTTTTCTCTTTATACTAATAATATAGATAGCATTTATATTTCTGCTAGCTGATACCCGCAACTTGACATTAGAATAAGGTCTAAATCATAGGTTCTCAAAGTAAGCGGTATCGCCCCCCAGTGGGCGCTGAGGCTATTTGAGGGAGGTATTGAAACTTCTAGTGATATCGGGGGAGGATGAACAAAACTGTGAGCGGTGGATTTCCTTAAAAAAATTTATAGAAAATTTACATAAAATAATCGTTAGGCATTCAATATTCCCTAAAGTGGGCGGTTCATCAAAAAGTTTGATAAACAGTGGTTTATATAAAGAACCAAACCTATTTGTGGAGTAAAACATATCCTATGTGTTAATCCGGCTAAAAAATTCATAAAAATATTAATCTGTTATTGCATGATTAAGTCACAAACATTCAAACATTAATAGTATTTTTATTAAGAATAATTTTGAATATAACAAGTACTAACCATTAGGCTTAATCGAAACAGTACTTTACAATCACTAAAAAACTTATTCAAATCCCGACTGTAACCTGCCATTCTGTTTTCATGAAAAATACATATTATCACATAATTGTCGTGCCCACCGCCCAGTCTTAAGATATATCGCCCCAAAAATACATTTCGTTGAAATGGTTTATTATGTACGTGTTTCAAAAACAAGAAATATAAACAGCTCCATAAAATGGTCTCCTATCCGCGTTCATTATAAATACCATCGAATTAACTAAATTTATATCATAAACAAACATTATACGAATATATATGAGGGTTTTCTAAGTCACCTAAATCCATTCGGATCATCAATATGACACGGCCGATTCCTGTGCACGATTTCAACGTGTTATTTTTGAATTTTTCCCGTAAAGGAGACTCGCGGTCGCCAGACGTCGCCACGCCAATCGTCGCAACGCCGGTCGTGTGGATTAAAGCCATCATTCGTGTGGCGTATCCGTGACAAAATTGACGTAATAAATTGCGCTCAATATTTCTTTTCCTTTTTCTTCGTACAAAACGCAGTAAAAGTAGACACGAAAGCGAAAGGTTGACTAATTAATTAAATTAGATTAGTCACAACTCCACAAACAATCCCTTTCGGTTTTCTAGTTGGACGCATAAACGTTTTCAAGCGATGACATCTCAGTTGGTAGTATGTATGGACGCCGCCTCAATGGACGCGAGTTCCAATCCACACGTAATGATCTTGAGCTTAAGGTGAAGTAACACATCGTGATAAAACCACAGCATGGTGGTACGGTTTATTCTAATACCCGCCAGGCTAACTACCACCTTTTACGATCACTTAATAAACACTTTCTCATGGGGTAAATTGAATAAATTATTTAGATTTGATTTTTCGGTGACGGTTGTTAGTTTTGTATTACACTGTACTCGCCACCAAATTTCCGTATCGTTATAAAAATAAATTTGCATTATCCTTGAGTGCTGATTATAGTTTTTTTTCTTTTTTTGTTTATTTAAGCTTAGCCTTATGGCCATAATCTCACCTGATCTTAAGTGACGATACGGCCCAAGTTGGTAAACACGCTAAACCTGTGGAGGAACTGGCTCTCAAGTGCTGCTGCCGGAACACACCTATTGGTATTTGGCGGCAGGTTTACAACTTGAGGGTGGTAGCTACCCAGGCGGGCATTAGAAAAAGCTCTACCACCATGCTATGGTTTCCTCACGATGTTTTCCTTCACCGAAAGCTCAAGCTCATTGTAGGTGCTTGGATTCGAACTCACGTCCCTTGACGCGAAGTCGTGCACGCTACTACTGAGCTATCATCGCTTCATAATGTAGTAATGTTGTGAAATAGAATGTGAGTGAATTGTTGACTATAGAAATGTGTTGAAGAAATTTTTGTTTGTAGGTTTAAACGCGCTAAACTTTAGAATTACTGACTACATTTGTAAAAATCTTTTTGTATATTATAGCTAATTTTATGAGGAATAGTATAGTATATAAAGAATAGTTTTTTTTTATGCATAAAAAGAGTACCATTCCTCAGGGATAGAAAATAACTTCTACTTCAACGCGAACGAAGTCCCGGACACGGATATAGTAGGCTATATATTTTGTCAATTTCTATTACGAAGGTCATGAGTTTGTTAGTATGCTAACTAAATTGCATATGATGTCAGTACCTTTTCATAATTCAGATAGAATGTAAACTCGCAGCTCAAACTTGACCGGTTCTTCCTAACGCACATATTATGTGCTTGAGTGCAATCTTGAACAAAACATTGTAAACGGCAAATACGTTATTGTATTGTCAACATTTACAATTAATTTTACGGTTGCTTTGTTAGCTAACATTCCTTTAAATACATTAACCTAAGTAACATGCGTGAGGTACCTATTCATAAACTAGACATATTATCCGCAGTTTATAGTTATTGCTTAGTACGATTATGAAAGTCGTTGTGCTAAATAGTAGGCTGTGTCATTTCTTGGAAATCGACCATTTAATTAACGATGATCGTAATCTATTCTGTGATTATAAAAAATTGTATACATAAAAAAAAAAAATTAGTGCGCTATTCTCTTGATCCACTAGGCAGATTTAAATAAGTTATTTAGTATTTCATAGCCTATTAGTTGCGGAAGAATATAGGTTATGTAATATGGCCCAATGGCCCTTAAGAGCGAAGCAATTACTATACAATATTATAACGGAAAATGAAGCACCGAATTAAGAGGATAGCGCATGTGGATCGTGTGGTGAGACGCGGAATAAGGTAGTCGAAATGAAAGGCTACAATAAATAAATATTATTCTTTTATTTCAGTCTATATTATATATAAAGCGGAAAAAGGTTTTAGTTGTAAACTTTAAATATGAATATTTAAAAGGTATTGTAATCAAAATACATACGTATTGTACCTAATTATTCTGTAGGTACTTCAGTATAAATGCAAACAGAAAAAAAAAATTCAAAGAAATCCGTGACCCCGATGAGAAAGATTTTAATGTATAATGTAGCAAATAAAAAATTCTAATTTTTCATAATTAACTTACGATATGAATTAATTAATGTTGCGTTAATAAACCTTGGTAAATGTTCGTTAGTGAATTTCACCTTCTTTATGTTAATAATGTAGGAAGTAATATGAAGGTAAGCATGTCAAGAGTATAATATAAATATTACAGTCACCTACTTTAAACTAAGCTTAAATACAACATACTTATTCATACACAAGGTTTAGCGTTATGGCCACAATCTCACCTGATATTAATTGATGATGTGGCCCAAGATGGTGGACACGCTAAGCCTAGTGGAAGAACAGTGGCTCTCAAATGCAACTGCCGGGACACATCCACAGGTATTTGGCGGCAGATTTCCATCTTGAGGATGTAAACTAGCCAGATACGCATTAGAAAAAGTCCTATCACCATGCCACCTCTGATTTTATCACAATGTTCTCCTTCACGTAAAGCTCAAGATCATTGCAAGGATTCAAACTCATGTCCATTGGCGCGATGTCTGTACACGCTACCAAATAATCTATCACCACTATAATACAGAATACTAATATAAAATGTAGATCGTATTATTAGTACGTATCTTGTTCACCGTCGACGTTTGCTACCAGCTATAACTGCATCGTAATCCGTGAGATAATTCATTTATTACAAGATTTAAAATCGCATCTCTAGTCCCGGAAGAACCCTTTCGTTTTATCTATTAAACAAATCTTACATAGGACAATAATATTAGTTATCAAGTCGATAAATACCCGTAAACCACTATCTTTCGTTATAGATATTATATGGACTGTTTTTCGCTTATATTACGGTAGATCATAAATCGCCATAATTTATTGCATTTTCGAAACCAAATCTAGTATAATATCGAATCCATTTCCACTTTGATTTATTACTTTCATCAATAACAATAAACTGGAAATCACTCTATAGAAGGTCATTTCATATCAAACTATGCGATAAATGAAATCTGATATGCCATCTAGTGCATATACAAAATGTATTCAAACTATCTATATTTAAACCGCTAATCTTAGGAATACCCCGACGGATTTCATATATACACATTATTTGTTAGAGAAATCACTGAGGAAGGCTTTAGGCTATCTAATATCACACTACCACCCATAGGAGCAATGCTGCATTGAAAAGAATGACTAAAACGGGTAAAATGATTAAATTCTTTTTTGATCTAATTTCGAAACGTTATTGACTTAATATTAGATAGTTGTTGCCACGACTCCGTTTGCGTGCAACTAAAAACGATTTATTTATTTCGGGCCGATTTTGGTAACTTTTTTCAAAACATCTTTGCTCCCGTTGGTGGTAGCGTGATTAAGTAGCATAAAACCTTCCTCAATAATTACACTGTACAATACAAAAGTTTTTTTGAAATCCAACTGGTAATTCCTAAGATTAGCGCGATCAAACAAACGAGCTTTTCCGGTTCAAACTATTAAATATAGATAATATATAAAATATTGTGTGCAACAGGTTGTATCGTATAACTTCTTAACGAGTTGACAGATTGAGGTCAAATTCACATAATAAAGTCGCTTTATTAAGTTCTTGATTTACAGTTAATTAAATATGTGATAGATGGCACTGTATTCGAGTTAGTAACTACCGCAAAGGGCAGAACGTTTGTCGGACCATTTATTAGTGCATTATATATGTACTGCCTCTGTCGGCGACTTCGTTCGTGTGGATCTAAACATTTTTTTATGGAATAGTGGGCAATCAAGCAGGCGTGTCACCTGATGGTAAGTGATCACCGCCGCCCATGGATACCCACAAGTCTAGCGGAATCGTAGGTGCATTGCCGGCCGTTATTGGAAAAACTGCCTCTCAAGCGCAAATGGCCGGAACACATCTATTGGTATTTGGCGGCCCATTTTCAACTTGAGGGTTGTAGCTAGCCAGGCGGGCATTAGAAAAAGTCCTACCACGATGCTATGGTTTCTTTACGATGTTTTCCTTCACTGAAAGCTCAAACTCAATGTAGGTGGTTGGATTCGAACTCACGACCCATAACGTGGCGTTCCTACACACTACAACTGAGCTGTCATCGCTTCAATAGCTAAAATTTTGTAACTTTTTTCAATACAGCTTTGCTCCTATTGATGTTAGTTATGACAAATAGCCTAAAAACTCCCCAAATATTGTTCTATCAATTAGGTTTTTTTTTTTATATCCGACTGGTAGTTCTTAAGTTTAGCGCAATCAAACAAACATACACACTTTTCTGTTTTATAATATTAAAATAGATTGAACACCCAGTAATAAAACTGACAATAATGCTGATCACACGAATGATAATTGTGAACGAGGATTAAACTGCCGATTTTTTTACTAAACACAAGTGCTTGCTACCACTGCGATATAAGGTCCGTCTACTACCTACATTCAGTTCTTTTAATGGTTTTATTGACACCGGTGTCTTTATAACGAACATCCTGAAGTGTCGACAGCAATTTCCTACGTCTCTTCCAGTTAATATTTACAATTCCGCCTCGTTCAATTAGTATTTCGGTGTTGAATAACACTTAGCGGTGACGGTACAACCGTGTGTAACTAATTGTCAGTAAACAATACATTATTGTCAAGTGGATTCTACCTTGAAATATGTATTTCGAATACATCGTTACAATGAAAATTTAAATTATCAAATTTTATTTAGCACCGAGGCAAAGCGTCCACTCTGTGCATGACAGTGACTACATTAAAATTTATAGTAATAATGATACACTAGTCCAAATTTAATCCCGGATAAGTGCCGCTTGGGCAAAATGGCGAGAAGTCACAGGTGTCTTATGCGATCATAGGATACCAGTAAAGTTAAAAGATTTGGTATACAAGTGTACTAATCGTCGAGTCATATTTATCTCAGCGAAACGTGGCCTGCCCTAGGTAAACATATGCAGAAGCTACACATCACTGAGTTGAAGATGTTGAGATGGGTGTATGGCGTTACACGAGTGATAGTGTGTAGGAACGCCGGGTCATGGGACGTGAGTTCGAATCTAACCACCTGAAATGAGCTTGAGCTTTCGATGAAGGAAAATACGTGAGGAAATCATAGCAAGGTAGTAGGGCTTTTTCTGATGCCTGCCTGGCTAGCTACTACCCTCAAGTTGAAAATCTGCCGCCAAATACCAATAGGTATGTTCCAGCAGTTGCATTTGAGAGCCATTCCCTCCACAGGTTTAGCGTGTCTACCAACTTGGGCCGTATCGTTACTTAAGATCAGGTGAAATTATGGCCATATAGCTAAGCCTTAACTATAAAAAAATATAAAAAAAACGCATTCGTAACAAACACATCCGTGCAGCTTTGGAGTCCTTGTCGTAGAGTATAAACTTCATAAAAATTATCTCCCCTGGTATGGTTATGTACGTCGCAGACTACCAGGCTATATCGGAAATTGATGTCTAAAGATCACCGTACAAGGGTTAACGTACTGCGGTAAGCCCAAAAAACGCTGCCAGGACGTCGTCAAGACGGGCATGAAGGAGAATGACCTAACACAAAATATGGTAAACATCGAGAACCAAATTACGGACACAGCTAACATTAACAGTTTTTTTCATAATAATAATTAAATTTTTCTAAATAAAAGTTACATGTGCTTAGTTAATATAGTAAAATTAATAACAAATATAAAGGAACAATTACAAAATTAACTCTAAATATAGCAAATTTTTGTATAGCTATTGTTTGTGTTTATAAATGTTTTCATTCTATACAGAACGGAATATAATAGAATACTGTCAACATACATCTATTTATACAATTGTAAATCAAACTATAGTCATTAATGTTTTAATTAATACACTGTCATTCAGACCCTGCAGTTTAAAATAGATTATTCGTACTCCCAGACTTGTTGATGAGACCGAAACGGTCCCCTTTGGTGCAGCAATCACCACCAATTGCAAGTAATAAAAGTGCATCCACAATCACTCAATCAACGACATCGAGGGCATTGAAACATCTGCATAGTAGAGATACTCTTTAAAATCGAATTTTAACAGGCTCGTTCATTCAATTAATTTAAAAGTAACTTCAACTATGGCTGTATTCGAGCAAAATTTGCAAAATTAAAAAATGCTTTTGTACAACCGATGATTTTTCAAAATGTGGAATACTGTTTTTTACCAACCACGCAAATACTTTTTATTGAGAAATGTTGGGTTCTCTTTAAAAACTTTCATATTCGATTTTACGTCTTCATGTTTTAATTTTCCGACAATAGTTAGCTTATATTTTCGGCCAAGGTCCCATATATCTTTATTAATATTCATCCCATTGATATGGTAGTATAAGTATTAAAACGTAGTAAATAGACAGAGATACTTTCGCATTTGTAATATTAAGTTTGGATATAAGATCAAGTTCGTATAGTTATTGTTTCCACATAATGTTATTTAAGCATAATATATTACTTTGAATAAAAATGGTTTTGGTTTAATTAAATTCAATATAAGTTAACCTGAATATAAATGAAAATGACTTTTATTTTCTTAGCTAATGTTGGGATAGGACACTAAGTAACACAACTATCATACGTGTCACTAATCCGATGCAACGTAATAATAGGCAAGAACAAGATAACTTCACGCAGGCTAGCATCAACAATCAATAATACCCCAGGACTATCATTATAAAAAAGTGTGAGGGATATAGATCCACATATTATTCATTGATATCGACAAACGTATTGTCGAATCTATACAAGACCAGTAGTGTAGACCCCTTGGCACTATTCAAATAGAACATAACGCTGAAGCTGTGACGGATCAAAAAACATTAGACACCGCCAGTCAGGTTAGGGTGCCCATTTTATTCATTGTTAATTTCGTAGGGGAGAGAGACGCATCATAACTTTTAATTAAAACGGTACATTAAGTTGGGGCAACTGTCAACATTAGAGAAGGCAGGAACGAGAGAGACGGAGAAATACAAATGGACATTACTGTGTAATTGATTGCGTGGAGGAGTTCGATTTCAACCTCGGTCGTGAACGGACGTGTCTGTGAGCGCTCCTTGATTGTTCTCGAAACCGATCTCTGCGCGTTACTACGCCGGCTATTGTTCTTTGTACCATTGTGAAGTGTTATCGGCAATAATCCCTCTATTATTGCCGATAATCCAGTTCGTGGTACCGATAATTACTCCTCGTAAATTCATTCTATTGTTTGTTTACCGTGTAAATACCACATTGTGAAAATCTCATAGTTTATTATGTGAAATCAGTGTATTGTTTTGGTTACTGTGAAACAGTGTTGTGATTGAATTGCCGCCTCTGTAAGTACGCCGGACACCGGCCGTTAACAAAGGTAAAGCTTAATTACCCTTTAATCTTTTTTACATGCCAGGACCCGGTTATGAAATTTATTTTTTAATTATATTTTCTTTTTTCTTTCCGTTACTGCACGTGCAACAGATTTGTACTTCAATGTCAGTTCGCCGAACTCGGGATAGCTCCTATAAGTTTTGCTAATCGCGCCCCCCTGCCCCTCAGGCAGGGAGGTTTTATATAGGCTCCCATTTTTAACTTTCCCTGCTCCATACCCGCCACTAAAATGGCCAGCAGCCGTATAGATTTAATAAATAGTAGGCTCCGCGCTTTCATCGGTAAAGAGCACCCGGACCTGCTAAAAGAATTTCTGGCCACACAACTCCCACAAACACAACACGTGCGCATGCCCGCTGCCGCGATAAACGCGCCGACGCGTGCCAGCCCAGCATCCCCAACACTTTCTCTGCGCTCGCGTTCCCGTTCCCGGTCACCAGTGATTCGTCCCTCACAGACGCCTACTGTATCCGCAACATCAAAATCACGCCCCACATCGCCGTCAGCCTCCTCCGCTCCTACATCCACGCCTCGTCCTTTCGACGAGCTAATTTCGTTCGCCCCGTGTCCGGTACCCACAGCCAACTCTTTTTCGCCGCTTTCGAGCCTCGAAAATGAGACTGAAATGCAGGACCTCGAACCTGAGGCCCAAACTAATCCCGAGGCCGGCTTTACGCTTGTATGTAGGGCCAAACCTAAAAACAAAAGGGTGCTATCACCCGAGACAGTAGAAACCGCGTCCGTGAAAGCTAGACGCGACGAAAATTCTCGTGGGCCTCAGACACCCACGACGACCGCAAACCCTAAAAATACAATCGGTACTACGCAACCGCAATCAAAAATACGCCCACCTCCCCCGATTACGATCAAGGACAAATCCAAATGGACTGTTATCTCCGGTCAACTAAACCGGCTAAAAATTTATTACACCAACGCCCGGAGTACCCCTTCCGGGATCCAGGTCAAAGTCCCTACAACAGATGATTATAGAAAACTCACAACCTTCCTTAGAGAAGGAAAACATGAATTTTACACGTACTCTTTAGAAGAAGAGCGCCTTCTGCGCGTTGTCCTAAGACGCGTTCCAAAGGAAATACCTGTCGAAGAGGTATTCGCGTCCATCAAAGCGCAAAACTTTCCCGTCCGAGAGGTACACCGCATGTACCACACCATTACTAAAAAACAATACGATATGGTCCTAGTAATCCTTGAACGTACTCGGGAAGGTAAGGAAATCTTTTCGTTAAGCTCAGTCTGCGACCTCTCTGGCGTCACAGTAGAAATCCCCCGAAAAAAACATATTCCAACACAATGCCACAATTGTCAGGCATACGGTCACTCAGCACGTAACTGTTACGTCAATGCACGTTGCGTAAAATGCTTAGAAAACCACTCCACTAAGGAGTGTACGCGTACCCGCGACTCTCCGAATCCACCGAGCTGCGTCAACTGCGGTAAGGACGGGCACCCCGCGAACTATCGCGGATGTGAACGTGCCCCACGCACGAGACATGCTCCCGTCACTCAACGAGCACCGTCAGCGCATACCGCGGCAGCTCGTCCTGCTCCGCCACCGCTTATGTCAACCCAGGCCTTCCCGAGCCTTTCCGGTCCTGTGCGAGTCACTCCTGCGCACACATCCGCACAAGCCCCATCTACCGCGTGGGCCGCCAAATCGCAACCTGCGAAAGCTAAACCCGCAAGTTCCACCGCATCCGCATCGTCATCCGCCTTCCAAGGCCTCGATTGGCTCGCAGGCCTTCTCAAGGAACACCTTGTCGACGACCTCATCGCGTTTGACGATATGATTAGCTCAAGTCGCGATTTCGACCGCCTCAAGGCCATTAAGGCCTTCCCTGACATCGCGCGCTCCATGCAACGCCTCATTCGCGCTTCTCCGTAATTAGTTTTTGCAATGGAGGATAGAATTAGACCCCGTGGCCTTTCTTTATCCTTTTTTAACGCACGTAACTTAAAACCCCAAAGAGACTTAGTCGCTAGCTTCCTTAAGGAGCGGCAAATAGACGTGTTTCTCATACAAGAGACACTTCTTAAACCGAGCGTTCGTAATCCCGCGATTGCAAACTACAAGATAGTAAGAAATGATCGTACCGGCGTAAGAGGCGGCGGCACGCTCATATACTATAGAAAGTCACTATATTGCATGCCAATAGATCCTCCCGAACTCACCAACTTAGAAGTGTCGGTGTGCAGAGTGGGCATGACCGGTCATCCTACTATTCTTATTGTTTCCGCGTACCTCTCGCCCAATAAAACTCTCCTTCAGTCGGATCTGGAGACGCTTTTCGCGCTCGGTGACTCTGTTATAGTGGCTGGCGATCTAAATAGCGGGCACATTCAATACAACAACCCGCGTACTACCACTAATGGTAGGACACTATACTGTCTAGAAAATACGCTTACCTTTGATGTAATTGCTCCTTCAGAGCCAACTCATTATCAAGCTAACTGCCGCCCTTCAGTTTTAGACATAGCTATTTTAAAAGGGATCGCGCTTCAGGTGCGGCAAATCGAAGTCGTACATGAACTAGATTCCGACCACCGTCCAGTAATTCTGCAACTAGGCCACCCGAGTGACTACACACCCGCTTCAGTCAAAGTAGCTGACTATACAAAGCTCAGACACTATCTCTCAAATAATCTCTCCTCTCCTCACTTAGATAGGATCCCCGACGAGATAAAGTCTGTGACCGATGCCGATGTGGCGATTGACTCCCTGGTCGGTCACCTCCAGAATGCCATCAGGGAAACCTCAAAAGAGGTAAGGTCGGCAAACGATCGCCGCTTCATACTTCCTGATGACATTCGAAGACTGATCACGGAGAAAAACGCCGCGACTCGCGCTCACGATTCTTATCCGACGGAGGAAAATCGCGTACGTCTACGTAACCTACAAAGAACAGTTAAATCCCGTATCTCTGAACTACGCGGTCAAAGATGGCACAGCCTCTTAGAGGAAATCAAACCGTCTCATCTCGCCTTTTGGGACCTCGTTCGTAAACAGAAGAGCAGCTATTCGTCTGCGATGCCTCCGTTAGATAGAGGCCCTGGCAATCCACCCGCCTTCGAAAGTATAGACAAGGCAGAGTATCTCGCTGCTACTCTCGAACAACAGTGTTCTCCCAATCCCTATGAATACCATACCATTGATCCCGAACACGTCGGGAGGGTCGATCGAACAATTCAATCAATAAGAGAGACCCTCCCAATTGAAAACTTAGAGCCGGTTACAACTGACGAAGTCCTCGCTATCATAAAAGCCCTTAAGCCAAGGAAAGCCCCGGGGCCCGACGGAATCAGGAATGAAGCCCTCAAACTTCTTCCTGATAAACTCATAGCCCTTCTGGTCTGCATCTTCAATGCGGCCATAACTCACTGCCATTTTCCAGCCACTTGGAAAAAGGCAACGGTAATAGGTATCCTTAAACCCGGGAAAAGGGCAGCCCATCCAGAAAGCTACCGCCCAATAAGCCTCCTCAATACTATAGGTAAAATATACGAGCGGCTTCTGTTAAACCGACTACAAGCCTTTGTCTCAGACAAATGTCTCTTACCATACGAGCAATTCGGCTTCCGACCGAAGCACTCGTGTACCCACCAAGTGCTCCGCCTCACGGAGCATATTCTCTCCAATTTCACGGAGCTACGCCGTCCCAGGCGCACGCTTGCTGTATTTTTCGACATATCCAAAGCCTTCGATAAGGTCTGGCATGAAGGCCTTATTTATAAACTCAACCTCTTTCAAGTTCCGGACAGACTAGTCCGCATAATCCTTGCTTATTTATCGGACCGCTCCTTCTGCTACAAAGCGGACGGAGCCCTATCCTCGCCTCACCCAATACGCTCAGGAGTCCCGCAAGGCTCCATCCTAGCGCCTTGCCTGTTCAACTTGTTCGTTAGCGATATCCCCGAATTCCCCGACGTCGCAGTAGGCTCCTACGCAGACGACACAGTCATCTTCAGCTCGGCCAGGAATAGGATTCACGTATACCACCGCGTCCAAAGAGCCGTCTCTATGTTTGGGTCCTGGTGCCTCAAATGGCGCATAGGAATAAACCCAGAAAAAAGTGCGGCTATCATGTTCGATCCTCACGCGAGGAGAGATATAAAAAAGACATTACACCTATTCGACGTCAATATCCCCTGGGCTAATGAAACTAAATATCTTGGTGTAGTTTTAGATAGGCGCCTAACCTTCAACAAACATATAGATTACGTTCAGAAAAAAGCCTCCACGGCCATGGTTCTGCTACGCAATCTCACCTCCTCTAAGAGCAAAATGGCACTCAGACATAAGCTCACAATATACAAAGTATGCATCCGTCCCATACTTACTTACAGTTGCCCCGTATTCGCTCACGCTTCACGCACCACCCTTCGCAAACTACAAGTATTGCAAAACAGATTCATGCGCATAGCCGTCCAAGCCCCGTTTTACGTCCGTAATGTAGATCTCCATAGAGACATGGACCTACCGTCCATGTATGCATATATTAAAGACATTACAAAGAAATTTTTTGCAAATGCCGAACTTCATCCTAACCCCAAAATAGTACACGCAGTTAGCTACACTTACAATCCGCATGCCAAAGGCTTTGCTCGCCGGCCACGTAACTGCTTCTCCGACGCCGTCGATAAAATAACGAGATTAAACGCGCTTCTCCCTGCCGTCTCCACCAATCGCACGTGTCCGCGCACACGTCCGCGTAACCGCCGTCCTCGCCGCCGAGGCCGAGCGGATAATTTCGCTCCCGCACACCCGCCGCGGCCTCCTTCCGCAGACGCCTGAGCCTAGGTTCGATCCTCCGGACAGGAGCCCTCGAGTGACTCTGCTCGCGCGATACAGTGACACTCTACATCACTGAGATTACATCAACACACCGCATACCATTCGTGCACACTCACACGTTAAGTACACGGTTCTGTAAGGGACTACCCTCGCGGCCCTTGAGCTGCATACCTGATAAGGTCGTAGTTAGTATCACTAATTTAGTAATAAAGAACCTGTTGGTTAGTCAGGATCATGAATCTATTTCATTTACCGGCAGCAGTCCTAGCCGAGGTTCGGCCGTCCTGGCACCCTTGTGCCTGCTGCCTCGGGGCTGAGTGCCCTCAGCACTCGCCCCCAAAAGTCCGGTGAAGCTGTCAAAGCCCTTGGGGCTAACAGCGTAAGTCAGGTCGAAAAAAAAAAAAAAAAAAAAAAAAAAGATTGCGTGGAAGTGTGACGGTAATAAAGATATACAATAAATAATATTTATTATAGCTGAAAGTATAAACGCTCGTCGTTATACGGTTGTCATCGAGGCATTAGAAACGATTAATGAGCAAGTGTTTCTGGTTTTAACACGAATAAAATAATGTTTGGATTACAGTTCTGTTGGAATTGTGATAGTTAATTAATATTGATACTACCGTCACAAAAATTAGGTTTTCTTTGTACATCACATTTTAATATTTACACAGTTTTAATAATAACTATTTGTACTCGGTCAGCGTTGCAATATCACGGGAAGAAAACGTGATTTTTTTTCGTGCTGGGAACCTTGTCTAACATACGTAGAACACCTTAGGAAAGTACCATCAAAATTAGATGAATAGTTTAGGGAAACTTAGATAACAAATAGGTAGTCATTTCTATTTGTATTAATAAACAGGATGTATGAAATTCTTCTGACTGTTAAGTATGAATATATTAACCAGCATTCAACCGCGGCTTCGGTTGAACTAATGTAGATTCGTTCACCCTAAAAGTTACTCTTGTATTCCTCGGTCTCTTTCCGGCAGAAAGATTACCCTATGTCCGCATATGTATATAACGCATCGGAATAAAAACCATTATGTTAGATTGTGTTAAGGAGCCAAAACCTACCAAACATGAAAACATTAGCATTTATGATATTAATGTGGTAGTCCGTCAACCGTATACCGTATACCGTCAACGAAGAGTGGTACGTTAGAACACGACCATTGTATCCAAATATATTGCGACCACCATGTATATTGCTGGGGTAAATCTCCCATAATTATACGCTTAGGCGTGTCTAGTTTCTGTTACAATTGGAGTATACCCAGCAATCGACCGCAACATGATGATAACCCTGTTTATAGTTTCTAGTGTGTCATTTTTGGGATCAATCTGTGTACATCCAGTTTAGGAAAGTATTGGAATCCGGTCAAATAGGGACGACTTCTGATGGATTACTGTTATGTTAAAGGTTTTTCTTTATTTTTATTCTACTATTCTTAACATCGCTTCGTAGTATTGCCATAGAAAATAAATAGCGGCTCTTTGATACTTGAAGGGCACTAAATTTATTACTATATAGAAACGTTCCATGATTTAAATGTTTGTTTTATCGTTAATAGCTTTGACTAAATCGAGTCCGTTTTCCCAAAGTTGTTTATATATCAACATCGAAATTCAGAAATTTATGGGTTCATACGGCTTGACACTCAACTGAATCAACAATAATATAGTGAAAGAAATTTATTATAAGCTTTTTCGAAACATCATTAACTATTTCAACACTTTTAAGCGATATATTCGGAACTTTGAAATTTTGAGATAGATGATTCAGTTCATAATGAAAATTCACGGAAAAAAAATGAAACCGAACTGTAAACATCTAAATAGAAATTAATAAAACCGAAATTGCTTTAAGTTTAACGACAATAAAGTTTTTATGGGTATAACGAACGGGGCCGTCGACACGGAAGATGTGAAACGCATAATATTCATAGGACTTAGGGTAAACGTAAGGAAAATTGTGGGAATGTTGTAAAAAAGCTATAATCTATTTCAGTTCCGAAGTAGACGAAGAATTTCGGGTCGTAAACAATATAGAGAATGATTCGTTTACAGTTAATATAATCCCAATCGTGGTTGAGAACTTGGCTGTGTTCGAACAATCACTCGAACTTAATGGTTTTGTTTGAAATGTGTCTACATAAAAAGATATTTATAAAGGATAACTGTTCTTATATGATATTAAATAATCAATCTTAAAAAGCAATATAGGAGTAATGATGGATCAGTGATACCTCCTACGAAGACGGTGTTAATTGTGATCGAATCATCGAAATGAATCTAAATTTTTGGTGAAAGAAAACAACTTGATCAAACCATAACTTCGTGGCAGTTCATTTCTAATGTCACGCTTGGCTAGCAACAACACTTATTTGATTAACGTGGTATTCTTTACTAGCTTCCTCATCTCAACACGTAAACGCATTACCCGGGCTCAAGCCAAGGCGAGAAGGTCGTGTGTCAACACTCATAGCGTGATAAATACTCAACACTACCCACTAAAACTTACTAAGGCGACACTTTTAACTCCCGTGTTGACAGATACCAGGGAGAGCTTTCACACTTCTATTCACAGGCGGTGGCTTGCAACAACACTCAAGCTGAAAAATCTAGACTTAACGTGTTACCGTATTATCCTGACCTTCGCATAATACAGTAGAACCTCGATTAGTCAAAAATCTCCAAATCTTGATGTTTTGTTTCCTTCCGTTCAAACACTAAAACCTCCATTCTCTATAAGTGGAAAACTTTATAAATCGAATTTTTTGGCGTCTCCCTTGATGTTCGACTTAGAGAGGTTCTACTGTGTAAGATGATATTGTGGTAAAACGCTAAACCTATAAAAATATGATTTAGTTGCGATAGTACTACAGTAACAAATTACATCTGAATTCGTATTAGGTGAACTAAATTACTAAGAAAAATTCTGACGTATTTTAAAACTGAAGGTATGAATAATTAGTTCAGGCCGCGAATCTGGAAACTGGAACTAAAATTTTATTTAATAATTTTCATTAAAAAAATAGATATATTACTTAGGGCTAATGTAACATTCTAATGGTGAAAGAATTTTTGAAATCGGTCCGATAGTTCTTAAGTTTATTCGTTACAAACAAAAATACAAATCTTTCCTCTTTATAATATTAGTATAGATTATGCGGAAAAGTACAAGTAATGTGAAGAACTTTAAAGGAATTCTTTACCCAATTGCATCGATCGACACGAAAAGCATAAAATAGACAACATACTTTTTGTTTCCACAATAATACATTTTCCTCACAATCCTGATCAGTTGTAAATGTTATTTATGGATGAAGATATATTCGGTATCGGTAACATAAACAAATCCATTTAAATAATACGCTGGAACGGTAATCCAATCGCGGTCATAACTCACGAGAGGGTCTCGGAGATAAATCGTCTGCTGCTAAGTTTCCTCGACACTGCATCAGGATAAGAGGTGATCTTTCGATTTCACAACGTTGAAACATTAGTTTCTTGCGGAATGTAAGATTCAACTATACAGTCATTATTCTCCATAAATTTGTTTATTTGCAGTATTCCTAAAATTTTACATATGAAGATACGCGCATCATAAGCATAAATATGAAGTCTCAAAGCCCTAATTTCAAAAATGAGAAGTTCTCCAAACTAAGCTTTATTTCCTATTGTAACCCTTCAAGTTTTATTGTCGCTACAGTATAACCTATGCCCTTCTTTTCAAATTTCAATCTATTTACCAAAACTCAATGAAATTGGTTCACTTATGCATGACAACGTAACAAATAGACAAATATAAGAAAATATAGATTAGGGATTCAAAAAATTGTACCAAATATCGACTGGAAAGCTACTGATCAATTATTTTGTGTATTCTACTGGCTTTCAGCTGTAACTATGAGCTATATATATAATCAAATAGTTACAGGCAAAGATTGGCTATATCCATTTAACCTCACTGCTGCTAAGGTTATTTTAAAGTGTTGGGCGTGACTTAGGAAATACTAAATAATAGTAAGCGAAGAAAGATTTAAATTGGAAGCATTTCAAGAAACTAGATGAATTGTTATCGAAATCGTTAACTCACTCAGGTCCGATATATCATAACGCTGGCGATTTACGAAACAGGTCAAACGTTGCGTGCAAAATGCTACATTTTTGCTACATTGTTAAACCGGGGTAGCGTGGGACGAAACAACCCATAAAACTTCGTCCAACGAACCCTATATTCACAACAAGCGTGTCCAGAAACCAATATATTTCAGCGCCACTTTGCAGACCTTCATTTAAAATGAAACTTTCTGTTTACAAAGATAGGGTTCACCATCGAAACAAGCGTATGAAACAATATTATCTTTATTGGACAGATGGAAACGAACTGAATCGCCCATTGACAAAGACAAATCGTTAGATAGTTTTATGAATTCTATATCATTGAACGGATGATAAACATTGTCATGTAATTAATATCCGAGTGTTGTTAACAGAATAAAGATTATATAGCATTTATGTTGAATTATATTACGGCTGTAAAAAAGAAATAAGGGCAAATCAATATCATCATACTAATATTATAAATGCGAAAGTGAGTTTATTTGTTTGTTACGCTTTCACGGCTAAACCGCCGAAATCGATTATGATGAATTTTGGTGTAGAGATAGAAGTGAACCTGAAGAAACTTATAGTAAAGAGCGGTATAAACTTTCTATGAAACTTTACATTGTGTCATCCGATTTGTTTTGACAAAATAAATATTAACGTGAGCGAAGCCGCAAGTAAAATCTAATATATTAATATTATAAAATGGAAACGTTTGTTTGAACGCGCTAATCTAATTAAGGAATATCAGTCCGATTTCATAACTTATTTTTGTATTTTATAGAGGAATAATTGAGGACGGATTTAGGATATTCAATACCACGCTATTAACAATAGGAGCAAAGCTGTCCTAATTTTTTTTTTACAAATAATATTAAATAATTTTTACTTCCACGCTAACGAAGACGAGGGCACAGCTAGTATATTATACCAGCCAATGCTCTCGATTTTGATAGTTTTTTTCTATGTCCACATTGTGATAGAAATATATAAGTCATATGATAACCTACACCTCAGTTCGCCCCGTGACCACGAAGGCTGAAAAGCTTTCGAAACGTCGTCAAAATTAATAAATAACTGCGATAAAATTCGTTTAAATTAGTTTTATTTGGATGGATATATAAGTCATCATACTTTAGGTTAGGCAGTTTTAGAGGTACAGTAACGAGTTAGCGGTAGTCGACTAATTTTAACTAATATATATTACTAAAACGAATGTAAGTTTGTCGTTTAAAAAAAACTTTAATACTATGCGAAGAATGTCGTGAGCACAGCTTGTGTTGCATATACGGATTATAATAAAGATTGTATGACATTACTATCAATTTCATGTGTCCTTCTCACAGGTGTCTTTGAGTGACTCTGCTCGCGCCATACAGTGACACTCTACATCACTGATAGTACATCATCGCCCCGCATACCATTCATGCATAGCCACACGTTAAGTACACGGTTCTGCAAGTAACTACCCTCGCGACGCTTACGCTGCTCCTCGATAAGGTCGTTGTTAGGATCACTAAATTAGTAAGTTAGGACCTTTTGTTCATTTTTCGGCAGCAGTCCAAGCCGAGGTTCAGCACTCGCCCCAAAGAGTTCGGTGAAGCTAAAAGCTTTTTAAGGCTAAAAGCACATGTAAGTTGAAAAAAAAAAAACCCACAGGTGTAAAAATGGTATGAGAATATACAAAAAACCGTTGCTAATTGTGTAAACGTTGACAACTGAAAAGGACCCAATCTTTTTGTAGGTACATTTTTTTTGGTTGATGTTTGTATTACGTTTTTTTTATTCTTAAGGTTAGCGTTCTGGCCATAATCTCATCTGATTTTAAGTTACGATACAGCCCAAGTTGGTAGACATGCTAAACCTGTGAAGGGATTAGCTCTCAAGTGCGACTGCCGAAACACACGTATTGGTATTTGACTGCAGATTTTCAACTTGAGAGTGGTAGCTAGCCAGGCGGGCATTATAAAAAGCGTTAGCACCATGCTATGGTGCCCCATAATGTTATCTCTTTGTAAACTTATGTTGTGCTAACTGTGTCCGCGATTCGCGTGGAACCAACATTTTATATAATAATTTTCATTAAAAAAAGTTATATAGCCTAACATAGGCTATCTCAGGGATAATGTAGCATTCTAGTGGTGAAAGAATTTTTAAAATCAGTGGAGTAGTTCGTAAAAGTTTTCCCATTACAAACAAATATGCATATCTTTCTCTTTATAATATTAATAAAGATGTACATTGGTACAATACACCAACCTTGTTATTATACACATTACACACACAGAAGTGAACCACACCCACGGATTAACAACTAATTAATTAACATATAAATCTACATTATTTACGCCTCCACCTGCAACATGTCTTTCTATTAAAATAAGTAGATATGTATGTAATTTACTTATACAAATGTTTTCTTAAATTATTTTTATGTTTAAATACCTTTAATGTTAATTTAGGCATTTTAAGTTTACAAATATCAGCATATAGGCTATATTATTACGAATATTAATTGTTTATCGGATTCCTAGTATCCATTCCATAAAACTGTACAAAACGATAAAATTAATGACAATGATAATGAGTATAAAAATTAGATACAAGAGATCAATATATTATAGTAACAATAGTAGTGGCTGGGACTACAGTGATATGATGATGATATGAATGAATGATAACATTATCATACATCGACCGATAGCCAATGATTACTAAAAGGATTGATTTAGAAGCGATACTAGATCAGCGGTAGTGTGTACGGATTTCGCGTCAAGGGACGTGGGTTCGAATCCACCTACAATGAGTTTGAACTTTCGGTGAAGAAAAACGTGAGGTAACCAAAGCATGGTGCAAGGGCTTTTTCTAATACCCGCCTGGCTAAATACCACCCTGAAGTCTGATTTGTATAGATATTTTACTTACGTGTGATATCATAAAAATCATTGACATGGGCAAACGCAAGCAAACTAGATGCACTACAAAAAAATGGAAGCCCCACAAATATATTTATTAAAGCGCTAATATCTATACAAATATGATAAAGAGGAAAGGTTTGTATTTTTGTTTGTACCGAATAAACTCAAGAATTAATGGACCGATATGAAAAATTATTTCACTTTCTTAGAGTGCTACATTAGCCCTGAGTAACATAGGCTACATAACTTTTTTTTAAATGAAAATGATTAAATCAAATTTTAGTTACACGCGAACGGAATCGCGCGCACAGCTAGTTTTATATATTAAAGAATCTTAGTTTCTCATTGCAAGAACTGCTGGCATGGAAAAGTTAATAAAGTCACGGTGCAGCATAGAATCTATTTCATTGTACCACTCGTAGTACTTTAGAAAACAGTTGAACGACCGTTTCAACGTTAGTTAAGAAAACATTTTTATCAATATTGACATTTCTAAATCTGGTAACGTTCGACTGGATGCGTGCCGTATTCCCCAGTCGTATACAATTTGATTCAATTACAAACTCATGTCTCAAACCAATCCAATTAAGTGAAATTGTGTGGACCGACTTATAAACTGAAGCGTGTACATTTTTTCAACCCACAATACGTATTCAAACCGAATAAAATCACTTATCTGTCCAGTTTGAAGTCACACCAGTGCATTTGTAAATATGTTTGACATATATTTTTTATGGCATTTTATATTTTAAACAACTAATAATTTTGATTCGAGGTGCTCTGATTCGAACACTTTCACATTCAGCGGATATATTCACAGGGCAAAATAGCAAGTTTAACTGATAACATTGATACATGAACGGTGAATATGATGAATATTCGTATTCGTAATATGTAGTATGAAGTGGTATAAATAAAAAAAACGACTGCAAGTCAAGTTTCGTGTAATAAAAAATCAGTGATTTCTTAAAATGTATTTTTCCATTAATTACTGTATGTTTATATTAATAAAAGAATAAACCAAAATTTTATTTCGAACGAATGAATGATTTAGGACCGCTTCGTCTTACACCTACATAGAACCATGAACTATTAATTATAGAGATGTAACTCTGATGAATATAAAGTAATTATTTTTTGTTATAGTTTATGAGTTTAGCAATACCCTCACAATCAAATCTGATGTTAAGGGACGATGTGGCTCAAGATGGTGGACATGCTATTCCTAATAGAAGGACTGGCTCTGAAAGGCAACTGCCGTAACACACCTACACGTATTTCGCGACAGATTTTCAACTTGAAGATGCTAGCTAGCCGGATGGGCATTACAGAAAGAATGCTTTCCTTCATCGAAAGGTCAAGTTCATTGCAGGTGGATTCAAACTCATGCCCATTGACGCGGCGTTCGTACACACTAACATCTGAGCCATCATCGCTTCAAAATGAAACTAAATTAGAGTAACATTAAATACATATTATCTATAGTCGCTGGATCTTGCAACTTGGCCCAAAACAGTGTTTCAATCGTCGTCGGATAGATAGCGCTAATTGGTCGTTTGAAACACACCGCTAATGCGCGTACGCAATAAATCCGAACGTCTCGACGACCCCGCCTGTGCGGCATGCCCAAGTTCAACGTGTCCGTAAAGATATAATTAAACTGACAATTATATTATGGAAGTTCAAGGACTAAATAAATAGTGACAAGCGCTATAAATAATTAAGTCATAAAACATTTCCATAGTTTTATTTATTTGATGCAATTATGACTGAGGTACCACGTGCTTCGACGTTGTTCGACCGTTCCCGAAACTGGATGAAG
This sequence comes from Actias luna, assembly GCA_039707435.1. Classification (NCBI taxonomy): domain Eukaryota; kingdom Metazoa; phylum Arthropoda; class Insecta; order Lepidoptera; family Saturniidae; genus Actias; species Actias luna. Next base: position 3,540,418 of record JAZHAC010000006.1, on the reverse strand, counting down.
TTTCTTTCCACTTTTTCTTCATAAATGAGGGGACAATCTTCGAACTTATAGAAGCGTTTTAGTCTTCGAAGTTGCGGGGAGTAACCAATAAATCCTATACCTATTTAAAATATTCATAAAACATACTATAGAATCGGCACAACATAAATCAACGATTGATTATGTATTATACAATAGCAAAGCCATAGCAGTAATGACTAAATATTCATTTTGAAATCCCGTAAACGAGCAAAAGTGTAGCAAACATAAGCCAATTTTGCGATTTTGGAGGAGATATATAAACATTCCTGCTATCGCTTTAATATTGCAAATTATATAATTAAAGTGTCAACAAGTCTAGAAGCATAAAACTTTTGTACAGCAAATTCTCATAAAAGCAATGATAACAAATAAGAAATACATTTTTCCTGTAAGAGTTCTAGAGATATTGCCTAGGGTTAAGGTTCCCGAGATATTATCTACGGTAAATCCCATCGGACAGGCGGCAAGAGTAACATTATAAATTATAATTGCAACTTGTATAACGGATCTTGAAGGGCTTAGTATCAACAATTAAGTATAAATCTAGTCATTAATATGCAACGTGCTACTTCTTTATCATACGGAGAATTATTTGTCCGTGAATGAATGTAAAATAACCAGGAAAACACGTAGACTATCGAAGATTAATTACAACTAAGCGACTTTTTATCTAACTTTGAATATGTATGTATAAATCACGTATAGAAAGTGGTCGATGTAGTTCTTCGGTAGCTGATTTGAAACAACTGTGGTTAGTATCTTCTTTCGAACTGACATTTGCTGTTAGCCTTAGAGGCTTTGATAGTTTCACCAGGCTTTATAAGGCGAGTGCGGAAGGAAGTGGGCACAAGAATGCCATAATAGTCGGACCTGAGCTTGGGTTGCTGCCTAGATGCGATAGAAATTCCACGATTCGAACAAATCCTAAAGGATTTTATGTTCCCAATTACCAACACAGTGTCCTAATGTAAGTTATTTACGCAAGTCTATTTCTGCAAGTCGAATTCTACCTTTGGATTGTAATGAGCTATAGTTTAGGGCATAATGAACAAAACAAATTCAAGGCCAGGGCGGTCCCTTACATGATAGTGTATCTAACGTGTGGGTGTGTATGAATAAACTGGGGTGTGAAGATAATCTTTCAGTGAATGAGTAGTATCACTGTATTACGCGGCCAGAAAAAGTCGAGGGCTCTTTTCCAGAGGACCGAACCTACCACTGTGTTATTATTCTTTATAATTTTAAGGCTTGACTACAATTTCACCTTGTATAATATGACAACAACATAGTTTAAGTCCTTACAAGATAGTTAGTATTAGTTTGTTAATACAAACTCAGCGCTATTTGTTGGATGCTAAAGAAACGAATGGTAATAATTAATTATAAAAATATGAGCTGTCGGTTATACATAAAATGTTTTAAAGCGATGATAGCTCAGTTGGTATTGTGTACGGACGCAACGACAAGGGACGTAAGTTTGAATCCATCTGCAAAGAGCTTGAGCTTTCGGTGAAGAAAAACATCGTAATGAAACAACAGCACGGTGATATGTGAGGGTTTTTCTAATGTCCGTCTGGATTGTTATAACCATCAAATTGAAAATCTGCCACCAAATACCTATAGGTGTGTTCCGGTAGTTGCACTTGAGAACCAATACCTCCATTAGGTTTAGAGTATCCACCATCTTGAGTTACATAGTAACTTAATATAAGTTGAGATTGTGGCTATAATGCTAAACATATTAACTATATACAAAAGCGAAATATCGACCATAACGAGTTTTCTAGTTGATCTATTAATTTGATATTTGATTTTTGAATCTTAAATTCGATCGTGATACGCGAATGTCGGGTTAACCGGGAACTAAGCCACGAGCACCAGCTAGTAAGTGATAACATGTGATTCCAAATAAAAATATTGTTTATTCGCGCGAAATAACCTTTCGGGTCATGACTATTAAGATACCGTTCTGAGGATTCGGCGTTTGGATTGAAGTGCGATTGTACTGATATATGTCAATAATGATACATTTTGTTAATTGCCAATTAAATTACGTGATAAGGTAAGCCAATTATTACAAGTCAAGGAAAATCATATAAACATTAGTAGGTACTGACAGAACATTAAAATAATAAATAGTTTTTTTTTAATGAATGTACTAACATAAGTGTATTATTTATATATTTATTCCCTTTGTCTTTATTTTTTTTTTTATTTGTAGTTATACACAATGCTGCCAATGTCACGTCGACAGCATTTTTAACTTGTAAAAATACAAACAGCGCCCTAACAAAAAAAATTTACGGATCCTTTGTTGGACCTGAACACGAAGTTTTGTGATAACTTAAAATGTATGTTTTCCATTATTATGTATTGTTAATTTCACATGGAATAACCGAATTACATGGTTAAATAATATAAATGTTGACTGTACGGTTAGCCTAGCAGATAATGTAGTAAAAGACACCTTAAGGAACCAGTCTGTGACACTTTTGAATCGGCCCCAGTCCAGAAACCGTCCAGATTTAAATTCCATAGAAAACTTACAGTATCAAGGGAAGAAGATAGCGGCAGGAAAGCGGACGTCAAACTTCGATCAACGTTTTAAAGCTTTTAGGGAAGAATAGGAGAAAATTTTTGAAGTCACTTGTACGAAATTGGTCACTTCAATGCCTAACAAGTGTTGAGCTGTCGTAACTGACAAAGGACATGCTACGAAATATTGATATGTAATGAAACAGTTTTATAGGTGTAATAAAAATTATTTTAATACTAATAATATATTTTTTATTTCGAGTTTTATTCGAGTGTCTTTAATTATATGGCCAGCTAGCTGTATGTTAAGTTTTTACTGCTTGCAATCATGATAAAGCGAAAAAATATTAAGAACAGGCAAGTTTTGTTGATGCAATTTTATTTTAATATTTCAAAATACCTACATAAACATTTTTAAATAGATTAGCAACTTTCATTTGTAGTCTTATAAAAATATTGAAATAGCTTAATTATTAGAATATACTTCCAGTGTTAGTAATTACAAGACAGACTCTGTATCAAAAAAAAAAACTGAGTTTCATTGTTACTTTGTGTCCGTTACATGTTTTAATAAAGTATTTCGCACTTGACACTGGCCAAATCGTTCACGTAGGCAGATACGATAACAAACAAAAAATAGACAGTAACGGTTAAAAAAGTTTAAAATCTCGTCAAAACTCCAATAAGTTATTTCTTTAATACGAACGTTAAACGAAATGAGTTATCATCAATCTTAATTCTCCTGAAATCTTAAGATACATTTAATCGAAACTGAATGTCAAACAAATTTAGCCATGTGTTTGAGATATTGCGGAAAGGGTTGCCAATCGCCTCGTGAGAAACGGAACGTTTCAATTTTAGCGTACTCGAAAATGCACTCCAGTTCCCATAACTGTTGCATGCGAGGCGATAATTGTACCGTTTAGTCGTATGTGTATTTATCTTATTAAAGTGTTCATGATATCGTAGCGACTTCAAAGAATAAACAAATGTGTCATATTTATTTATTTAGGGTCACCAGTGCTCAATATATAACAAGTTATATATTATAATTAGGGCAATTATGAAAAATAAACTAAACCTCTTAAGGCAAGCACGATATGCAAATTAGTAGAACAGCAAAGAATAAAAACAAAATACAAATAATTTATTAAGCTAAAACATTACATTTGAACAGATTCTAACTTTCACATAGAATTTTAGCCCTCGAATATTTTGAAGATTTCTAAGCAGCTTAACTGAATTAAATATCTCCATCTTAAATAAAAAAATGTGAGCCGTCACGAGACGCCTGGCAGATGTGAAACATCGAAATTGTTTCGCATAAGGTATATACATAAAAGAACAGATTACGACAGGAATTAGATATAACATAATGAAAAGATAAAGCATTACAAATTTGTTCCATAAAATAATGATTGTTTATTACATAAATATTCAGTTTTGTTACATACAAAATATAAAAATTCAAATTTGAATAACTTTTTAGAAATCGCGACAACTCAATTGTTTCGCCACGTATCACACACTGCTACGTATAGACTACGTATGGTACATATATTCCATCACGTAGCGTGGCGATGGGTCCCCACGGCCTGTATCGCCACACCAACAATTAGGTTTAGCCTCGCCTATACATGTTTCAACGTAGCCAAAATAGGCTTACGTTGTTTCCTGCGGTGTGTATACTACCTAGACTAGTTTCTCGGAGAAGAGACTTTAAGAAAAACGCGCTAGTAATAAATACCTGTGGTATTTTGGTAGAATGTACGCGTTTTTTACGATGGGCCATCAGAAAACCAGCGTTGCAACGCATCATACGTTGTAGCATTCTTGCTGAGATGGGTCCATTTACGGCCTCACACAACTGTTTAGAGGGCACGCTTTGCTTTATATTTATTAGGTTATTGTTTTGTTTTTCGCCCTAATTTTAATTATTATCTATGTTAATCATTTAGTCAGTGTGAGTTTCGTAATAAATGTATTTTCTTTCTTTCTTTCTTTCTTTTTCTTATCAAAGTGATATAAAAAAACATGCCTTTAAAGTTCCGTCCAACGTTTTATAAAACGAGCTTCCCGCAAATCCGAGTTCCAAAAATTGGCAACATTAATTGCATTGTCAGTCAAATAATAAGAACATTTATGGTCCCGCTGATGAAAATAAGACCGATATTAATATCCGTTTGGACATGGAAACCGAATTTGGCATCGCAATAAGTATGCGTTCAAGTCGATCGTAACAAAGATGTGGGAGCTAAAAAATGAACCCAAACCATGATTAATGTCCGTTCAGATTAATAAATATTAGTGCGAAAATAAAGACACACATATGTATATTAATTGAAATATTAATTACTTCATCTATATTTTACAACTTTGAATGATGAATGTACTTTCGCTATCTTGAAGTAACCTCAGCGTAATAACTTAAGTTATTCGTTTGATTTATAATTAATTTATTCATTCCAATCCTTTATTGAAATACCATATGAATACAATTATTGAGATATATAATATAATAAAACTAAAATTATAATGCGGCAATTTGCAAGAATACGTACGTGGGTAATTCATATTTTATTATCATACAAAACCGTTACACATAATTTGGATTTTATTGATTTTTTAAATATCGTAACGATAACGATTATTATTTATTAACAATATTTTTATCTTTCTTTCTTTTTAACCATATGCTTAAAAGCTTTTTTTATATTGTTCAGAAAACATATAAATAAGAAAAAATATAGGAAATATAATTTAATAAATGTAGACATCAAAAAGGGAGTCAAGGGAGACATCAAATACTCAGTAAAGACAGGATGCACGAGAACTAAATCATAAAAAAAGTTTATAAACTGTCTGAGAGAAGAGACACTTGTACTAAATAAATCAGTACTATAAAGCAAGGAATATAAATATACCATAATATTTATTTTTTAATCACAAAGTTATATATTTTTGTAAGTTATGACAAAGCGTATTTTTAATAGATAATCGAAAAAAAAAACAAAATTACAACAATGAAGTTGCAGTATTTTTGATATTCTAAAAACTTCCAAAGCGACGAATGTCATGCATTTCACAGAATGGTTTTATTTCCAGATAAATAAAAATATCTCAGGATGACACAACGAATTCAATTCAAACACAGATGTCAAGCAAAACGCTCGTTTAAGCTCTCGCAAAGTGACAGACCAATGTATTCAAGAACTAACTTAACGAGGATGGGGCTGATTTTCCAAGAAGCAACACAATAAACACAGTGTCATTAATCTAAGACTTATAACAAACTACGTGTTATTTTCAAAGCCATAATTATAAACACAGTTTTCAAAGCAGCTGTACGTTCATTTAGGGCTCATTTTCATTTGTCGAGAACTTAGTTCTTCTACCGAATATGAAGAGTCCTTGCATACGGGCTATCGGCTAATGTAAGTAATGTATCTATATATGGCATGCGGGCATTTCCCGCACAGGGCCTACCATCCAATGAACGGGTAATCGGTTTACTCTATTACTCGTCTATAACGTCTACTCAGTTCAACTCTTTCAAAAGAAATGCGCTGTGAAGAATGTCTATAAATCCGCATGCGGGCCTTATCGACTAATGAAAACGGATATCGCATGCGTTCCCTGTGGCAGGCATGAACAGATATCTCCCGCACCCCGATTGCGGACTGTAACGACCAATGTAAATGAGTCCTTCCGCACGGAATGTGAGGGGCTGCAAATACATGACAGAAAATTAAAAATTACCCCCACCCGACTAGGAATTTAATAACAATGGTGTTATAAACGAGCGCCCCATCACCTTAGCGGTTTAAATAAAAGACTGCAGTTCAAAAGATAATCCGCTCGAGCGTTTTGATGAGAGAGTGATATTGAGTTAATACAAAAAGAGTTATACGATGCACGACGTTGGTATTTGTTTTACAAATCTAGGCATTTTCTATATCTTATCTCCAGAGTTTCGTGTTAGAGATTTAGTACATAAGAAAAATTCTTAAATTGTGCTATTATAACAGTGTGTAAAACGTCTGGCGCCATCGGGATTTTCACCTTGGATTTTATTAGTTTATGATAACTTTTGTTTGAGCAAATTAGAATATAACTTTTTAGAGTCTCGTCACGTTATGCCCTGATACAAGGTTTCTATTACAAAAACACTAAAGCCTCTTTCAGTCAATTATTAATAATATATGAGAACTCTTTTTCATAGAGTTCTGTTACTTGTCTAACAAGGAGCATAGCACCTATTGACCGGCTCGTTAAATTCCATCCAACATTACGTAAAATGCGAGTAATAATGAACGAAAGATGCAATTTTTTAAACCCGTAGCTGTGATTAAACTTGTGCTTCATTGGGTGTTTACAAGTGGGAACTATTAAAATCGTATCGCCAATATAACATATCTAAGTTTAACATCTTCATTCTCGAGTAATGCAGCTATTTCCATCCATACGAAATTTACAAAGTCATTGGCTATTAAACATATATCAGTATTTTAAATTATAAAAACAAAACGTTTTACAAATCGAATCCACGCGAGAATATAATGTCTCATAAGATTTCAGCTATGACGGGGGTAAAGAGATGAATGTGACATTTATTTTAATATTAAAATCAAAGCTGTACAGACTGACATGTGAAATGATAGCTGTAATACAAACGAGAATGTGTCGACGTCTCGCATCGGTGATCAACCGGTCGGATCGTTTTGAACACGCCCTTCTTTGCATTAGTTCTCGGTGTAGTCAATACGCTTTCTTCATATTATAGGCATAAATTCTGATGGATGCGTCATCGTGAACTATTACATTAAGTTCCGCTCAGTGGCTTGTTATTTAAGTGCACAGCTCAACTTACAAGTATTGATACTTTATTTCATTATTTGAGACACGTATGAAATGAGTTTTGTTTTTGTATGGCTATCTTAATGTTTAATTAACTGTGTCTTATGCAAAATATTTATAGTAATTCCTCGAAACGTCAAGATTGTTTTGATAACTGTTACCTTTGGAAATATAATTACTAAAGTGTCATGCATAGTTTTTATATTGTCTATTTTAGAATGTCTATGCATATACTTATACAGCCATAAAAGCTCGCAAACTGTTACGTTATGTTTAGGATGTAAATAGAATCTAATAACAAATTCAATATAATTTATTTGATGTGTATTACAATGCTGATATAATAAACAGTTAAACATAAATAATGTAACTGAAGACAAAATCAACTAGTTGGTTTCGCAACAAAAAGTCACGTAAAACGACAAACGCATACGCACTCACACAAACACACACGTACTCAAACCATTCAATCCAATAAGTCAAATTATAAGATTGTGGGCGGCGAAGCGTATCGCCTTGCATTATTTATACCGGCTGCACCTACCTACTTAATGCGAAAACATACGGGTACAAATAACGAACGCCGTGTCGCGTCGCCTCCTCGATACCTCCCACTAAATTTTCAAAAAACACATACCTAATTAAAAGTCGTTTGTATTCAACGCTCGCATCATTAATGGTTCCAAGTTGTTGTGGTATTTATAAGCGTATGTAAAGAATTTTTAATTAAAATAACGCCCGGTATGTGCTTTGTTATTAGAATATTTAAATTTCAAATGCGGAATGACTTTAGCATTAACAAGACGCGTGAAATAAATCTGCTACACTTCAGCTCGTAAATAGTCGCTTTAAAAAACTAATGAATACTAATTCAAAACACAATCAATAGTATTATATAAATTCCACTCGTGTAGTCTAAAAATCGGTGTCGAATTACAATGAATAAAATATTTAAAAAAATAACAGCTTAGAACACGACGACCGTAAAAATAATATGTAACCGTATATTTTCGAGTTTATATTGGCGACCAAGACGAGCCACCCAGACACTAAAACATCACTTAAAACCAACACAGGGTGTGTAAATATAGACTTGTGATTTGCATGCACACAACAGTCAGTCTCGAAATTATTTTATTGTTTCCAAGTAGTGGTCGAGTTTTTCCTGGAATACTATACTTTCATCGTAATTTTGTTTTTCCTTCTTTCCCGTCGATTCATCAAGGCAATTAATGAGCGAGCTCTACAACACAATGTAACAACTTTTGTTGTTGGATATGTTTATACAATTTTGAATCACAATTATACAAATGATTTCTTATGTTTACGTGAATATTATTCATCGAAATAAAACCAATTTAAACGGATTTTATCGCGGTTATTTATTAATTATGAAGCTGACATTTCGAAAGTTTTTCAGCCTTCGTGGTCACGGGGCGGACTGAGGTGTAGGTTGTCCAGAAAAGTTCATGTTACTGTGTCTACCTTCAATTTAATTTTTGTTATTGATAGTTTTCCGATCTACGTAGATCTATCGGAAAACTATCAATAAAAAAAAACCGTTTAAATTAGTTTTATTTCGACAATTGTACAATTTCTAATGCCCGCTGAGTTATGCCACCCCAAAATTGAATATTTACCGCTAACCACAGTAGGTGTTTTCCGATAGATACACCAGAAAACCACTTTAAATAAGATTACAATGTGGCTGAGCATACAAAAAATAATTAAGAATATCTTCTTTGTACCTAATTATTTATAACAGATAATTACCTTCCAATCTTAAGATTAATAATAAAGTGATAATTAATAAAGTGATTAATACGATTAATGTTGCAAACACCGGTCAAGATTCGGACATAATGAATATTGAAAAATTGAGTTTTGTTGTAGATTTGCGAGCACAAATCTGTTTCCAAGTTTTATATGGACAGCATTGAAGCCTGCTATTATCTATTAAACGAAAAAAGACAATCGATTGAAAGTCAGAGAAGAAGAAGCTACTTAACGGTTTCCTATTTATATATAGATATTAGCAAGACTGGACTTTATTTTACTGTTTCCATTAGCCAATAATTCCACCGTAAACTCACCTATCGTGTTAGGGTATTTTATCGTGATAAAACTATCCAATCTTTTAAATTGGACTAAATATCGTGAGATGGGACTTTTAAATATAAGGACAATAACAAGAATCCCACTTCCCAAAACCTTAGCATTTTATAAGGAAAAGTCAAGACTGAATGCGAGTTATCCCTCGTTTAATATCTAACAGAATAAACAACGAATCATAAACAGGATGGATATAAATAAAGTGACAATAAGATACATACACTAACAATAAGATAAATAGTGTCAGACGAGGTTAAACGATTTAAGCAAAACCGCTTCAATTACATTAACATGACGAAATTGCACCAATCAAATATGTATTTTTATGCAATCACTATATTACGGTAGAAGGTTAAAAGCGCAATTAATAACGATTTCAATTATTTTATTGAGGCCATAGTAGGAAACTGTGTCTTGCTGATTCAAATATTTTCAATAACAATAGATAAATAAAGAAAACGCAACGTCATTTGAATTAAATCAATCCATCTATTAGCTATCAACACAGCGTAGGTATTTGCAAATTGAGACACTGATTAAAAAAAGGCATGAATAATATTGAATGTTTTAAAAGTTTATTTTTAGATTATAAGTGTGGTTAGAAAAAGTGAAAAAAGTAATGGATATGAATGTTGTGAATGATATGAATATGAGTATGTGAAAAAGGAGATGAAAGAAAAGGGAGCGAATGAAGAGATAGTAGCTGATAGAGATGGAAGACGAAAACATATTGCGCCGACCCTAAATAAACTTGGGAACAGGACAAGAAGAAGCATAATTATTTAGTTAATAAGTAAAACAGTTGCACAACTATTATTTCACTCTACGACCGAAGCAAAAAAAAGAAACAATATAGGGAAAGTAGGAAGGAAACAAAATAGCCAAAGTGTCAACTGAAAGTTTTTTCATTCTATTTCAAGAATCCGTATTGAGTTACGTCTGCGATCCTTTTCAAACATTTTTCGTATTCAATAATCACCTCATTCTCCTCTTTATTGTTGGTCCCTTGCAAATATTTCAACAAGGCTTTTGTCTTACTATACAAGATCCACTTTTTTTCCTTGACCATCACTTGCTTTTTCTGCTAACTTTAAAGCTTCATACGAGCATTCATTATCCTCAAGATTTTAAAATTTATATTTATAATTCTTTCCTTAGGTATCACCACTGTACTTCAGTAGTAGGCATTTTAAACGATTCTGCAACATAAATACTCGTAGAAACAACAGGTTTTTTGTAGAAGGATAGTTTACCTGTATGCTCGTTAGCGAAGGTACGTGCTCGTTAGTAAGCGAGACATCGTAAAGAAAACTATGTTAGGTTATGTAGCAAAAAAGTATGAATGCGTTGCTTTAGACAGGTTGATTTTTTCACTAATTACTTTCGCCGCAGGAAATTCTAAGTGAATTTATAATAAGATACCTTCAAGTAATTGCAACCTTTTCATTATTACTCCGCGTATGTTGTAGCTATCCATTTTCGGGTTGGAATATCCTTAAAAATGTTGTAGCATCTGGTTTAGGAGATTATTTATATTTTTGGCATATACTCTAATGACTGATGATGATGAATGACTAATGATTTAACTGTGTTTAATTGCAACGAAAAAATAGAGAGATTTAACTGTGTTATAGATTTAGTGCTATGGTTACAACTCCACCTAAAGTTAAGTGACGATATAGTCCAATATGATACAATTACGCTAAGCTTAGTAAAGTTGTCCAAATACGATCCCACTGACTGTTATTGCTTCAGCTTTGTGATGTTCCCTGTTTGTCTTTAATATACATATTTATGATAGAGAGAGTTATACTATATACAAATCACAGTAACAATTAGCAAAGCTAAGTCAGACCAAATTAATAGCCTCAAGCTCAGGCCTTATCAGATCACATAAATAATTAAAATTTGCTAATAATGCCTAATAATTTAAAATGTATATTGTGTAGTTTTATGAAACCGCAATGCCAGTGAAACTTTTTTTAAATTGTAGGCATTTAACTGGAAACTTTCGGAAAATGTGAGAATACAAATACTACACCGTCAGCTTGAAGCGAACGAAGCGAGCGAAGAAGAGAGCTTGGCTGCTCTGACCAACGCTTTTCACTTTACACCTACTGTGTGGCCCGTTGTAATGCGACATGCGAGAGATGGATGTAAAAAAATGAGGCGATGTAAAAATGTTTCCCTTTTATAGATGATTGATTATACGACAGATAATAGATAATCTCTATCTCTATTGGAATTAGTATTAATTATAATATCAGGCATAAGAAAATAAATAAAATATAATTATGTACTGAATACAATCTATTCGACAACTTCTAAACATAGATACAGCTATAAAGTGCCCGGTAGTAAAATATATAACGTATACGTTAGACCAAGTACATTAAACGGCTTCCATAAAATGTCACATCGGGACTAATAAAATTGCAATTATAATTAATGTAACGACTGTTAAATAGATTAAAAGAAAAACATTATATCCATTTTAAATTATCTAATTTAAACTAAAATTTATAGGGCATCCTTAATGGTTTAGTCAGACGTGAGGGTTGTCATGTCACCATGGTTTTAGCTGGTGTAGTTTATACTAAAGATGATTATAACTACAAAGCGGAAAACTTTGTTTGTTTGAAAAAACTTTTTGTATTTGATAGCTCCGTTATTGAGGAAGGTTATATTATAGGCTATGTTATATGATATGTTATGTTATTACTATTGTTAGTAAAACTAACTATCCGATATATTTCATATTTCTATTAAAGCTATCACTTTGCTATACGCACTAATTTTAAGAACTATCAGTGTGATTAAAAAAACTATTTTTGTATGTGATAGAGCAGTTATTGAGGAAGGTTTTAGGCAATATAACATCATGCTACCACAAATAGGAGTAAAACTGTATTGATAAAACTTACAAAAATGAGCAAGAACTATTTAGTAATTTAAAGTTCCACGCGAACGAAGCCGAGTATAGAGCTAGTATGGATATATAAAACTTATCATAACTATAGCTATTTGCTGGAATTTCTAAAACTTTTATAATATTGAAACAGAACTATTAGAAACTGTCTTAAAAATGGTTTAGCTTTATTTTTCTACAGGGCTCCATATCTCAAATGCATTTAATTGCTTCACTAACTTTTCTTGCGGTTTCCTTGGCGTTCATATTGATTTTTCAAACAAATCGGACGACATAATAAAAAGTTTCATACATAGTTAATCCCTTTCTTTACCCCACTTCCAATAAGGTTTTCGCGAGAAAATGTAACCTATCGCCTCACCGGGTTACATCTATCTCTATACCAAAATACATCATAACCTATTCAAGGGTTAGGCGTGGAAGCGAAACAAACAAACAAACTTTTTTTCGCGATTATAATATTACTAAGGAAAATCTCGCAAACATTTAGTATGCTAACAACAAAGTCGACGTGAAAATTGACACGTTTGCCTCACAAATGTGTGGTAGATAACGTAGAATGAATATTTCTCACGTTGCGGAGATAAATTTCATCGCGTGACGATCTCTCTTGCATGTAAATATTACTTGGCATTCTAGCAGTTTAGCAGTAAACGTGTTTAACGGTTACGCTGGCTAATTCACGAGACGTCTAAATATAGATTATTGTCTGACTGAACATAGTTTCATACGACTTAATTGTGGCGGAAATGACCACTTGATTTCGAAGAAGATTTATCTTAACGACATGACTGTTGACAAGCAAAATTGAACTTATAAGACAAAGATCGATGAAAGCGCTTTTTTTTATAAAGTGGAATAGTTCGTTCAATTTTGTTGCCAAGGCGTCGTCCATAAATGTATGTATGGTTTAATGATACCTTTTGAAACCATTATAGCTCAGTAGTAGTGTGTACGGACGCCATGTCAAGGGATGTGGGTTCAAATCTACCTTCAATGAGCTTTGGTTTCGATAAAGGAAAACATCGTGAGAAAACCATAGCATTTTTCTAATGCTAGAAGGTTCTAAAGGTTTTACTAATGCCCGCCTGGCTAGCTACCACCCTCAAGTTACAAAATCTGCCACCAAATACCAATAAGTATGTTCCGGCAGTTGCACTTGAAAGCCAGTCCCTCCACAGGTTAACGTGTCCACCAACTCAGTCATATCGTAACTTAAAATCAGGCGAGATTATGGCCATAACGCTAAACCTATATAAACTATGAAAAAAAGAATCTCCGGTACGTGATAAATGCCAATTAATAGCCGTAGGTAAACAAATATCAATTATTTTTTAATATTTATTGTTTGCACTGATAAAGTTCGAATAAATTAATAAATAGCAACACGTAAAACTTACAAAATTGTTTTATGAGCTGCGAACGTCACGTTTTCTTAGACCCCCGTGTTACATTTTGTCGCAGTAAGCAACACCCCTCTGCCGCCTAAAGTGCGAACGTATTTTATGAATGGCCCCTGAGTAGATACGTTTCTTTAGAAGAGACACAAATATTAGGGTAGTTACGGACATGCGATTTCACATATAGATATCAAAAATTATTTCAGATGTTCGATAGAGTCGTATAAATTCACATACGATAATTACGATATATAATACGATACATTTTTGAAAATCTATAGGTGAACGATACTGATTTAGTTCCTAATTATTAGTCTTCCCGACTGAGACGAGAACAAGTGTGGGTCTCTGGTCTCTGGCAACAAGGGAGATGGATGTGTCCACGTGGTGCTTTTAGTGGGTAGTTTGACGATGTTGGTCAATCGATGAGTAGACCACGTAAACGAATTTTTAGATAGTTCTTTTTTTATACTTAAAGTTTAACGTTATGGCCATAATCTCACCTGATCTTAAGTGACGATACGGCCCAAGTTGGTAGACACGCTAAACCTGTGAAGAGGCTGGCTCTCAAGTGCAGTTTCCGGAACACACCTATCGATATTTGGCGGCAAGTTTACAACTTGAGGGTGGTAGCTAGCCAGGCGGGCATTAGAAAAAGCCCTACCACCAAGCTATGGTTTCCTCACGATGTTTTCCTTCACCGAAAGCTCAAGCTCATTGTAGGTACTTGGATTCGAACTCACGTCCCTTGACGCGAAGTCGTACACACTACCACTGAGCTATCACCGCTTCGATTTTATAAACAAGGTAATGATTAGTTAAATTGGATTCATTTTAGGTATTCGACAGTGCCAAATTTGAATCCGTCTATATCGGACATTAATAAAAACATGTTATTCGATTTCGGTTTTGGATATTTTTATTTCAGATATCCGATACTATTTACTACGTGAAAAGCAACATTTACTTTCATGAAGCTACATGTTAAGAAGTATGTACGTATGTAGGTACTTTAAATAAAACGATATGTTTATAGTTTCAATTCTAAAGCATCTATCGACCTTGATGCGTCCGTTTCTCAGAATATATTGTAGAATAAAAAAACCTAATCCTTATAATGAATATGCATATTTTCTACCTACACGTGAGATTTAGAAAAATACCTAATGCTAAAAGAAACACAATAGAGACGTCATATACTTCATAGCGTTTGAAGAACGGAAAACATAGGAAAAGTTATTGCACACTCTTGCTTGTTTATATTTCGAGCTTTTTTTTTTTTTGTTTTCATGAGATGCAATAATCGTAAAATGTTTATACAATGTTCTATTACAAAGCTTTTAACTAAACCGCATCGCTGACGTCTTTAAGCGACCATAAAATAATACACTTTTCATAATGCTGTATTTATTACGGCTCACATCGGAATTTAATACACATTTCTTCGCATATTCGCGCCCATCGATTCTCTATATAGAAATATAATAACCTTGAAAACGTATCGATAATCCAATAATATCAATATTTTTGCTCAAAACAATTTACATGCCCACTTGATATTCAGTACAACGTCATGTTTCCCTGGAATGTATATAATACACCTTTTTTCTTCTTGTTTTTCTTTTTTGTTTTGTAATAACACGAAAGATGATTGAATTTTCTACAGTGCTAAGGTACAAGGTAATCCAGAAACAACCATGACACTAGTAATGCGACTCACGAACCTCCAGGTTTCTTTATATACACAAGCTAAGCCCGCTACTTCGTTTCTGTGAGACTAATAATATATTTAACAATTTTTGCACGTAACTTTTTTCTATAGAGATTTGCTCATTTTGGTGGTAGCGTGATGTTAAAATACCTATTTTATAATAAATGATTTATAACTGTGAATAGAGTCGCGGGCGTAGCCAGTATATAATAAACATGAACGCCCCGAGCCAATGTCGGTAATTCCATGCTGTTTTGAATGACAGCCCTAATTACTGTTGTCTCGGCAACCTCTCCTCATCGAGATAAAACAACCAACATAACTATATTATTATGTTTACTTATGTACTTTTTTTACAACTAGAAAAGGTATTAGATTTCTCTTGATTTCATTCTTTAATAAAGACTCGATAGAAAAGAGGATAATTATAACCAACGAACAGTATCTCAATACACTAAAGTGATACATTTGCGTATCTATATTAATATTATAATGCGGAACAGTTTGTTTGTTTGAATGCGCTAATCTTCGAAATTACCAGCCGGATTTAAAAAATATTTTTGTATTTGATAGATGAATCATTATGGAAGGCTTTCGATTATTTATTATTAAGCTACCACCGATAGTAGAAAAGCTGTATTAAAAAAAGTTACAAAAACGGGCAAAAAATGTTACATATATTTTATTTCTACACGAACGAAGTCGCGGGCATAGCTAGACTAAATATATGTGATGATTTCTCAGGACCAACTTAATTGTACTAAAACTTGCTTTCTTTTCTTGCACCGCCTCGGGTGATATTTGTTTACATCAAATTGGATACTTGTGTATTTAAAATGAATTCGAAAACGATTTCTCAAATAACTATGATAAGAACCTATATAAATTCAGAAAGAGATTTTGATGATATTCTTGAATGCGATAAAGGGCGCTCTGATAGAGTTATTGACTACTGTACCCCTAGCAAAGTTATCTATCGGCAATCATTAACATAAGAAAAAAAACTTAAAGAAGAAATAATTTTATGTTGTTTCTTTACTTTAGCAATTGCGGTAAGACGATTTGGCTAGAGGCACTGCAAAGAATAGGAAAACGTTCGTAGGGCTCACCAGTATTTTATATTATATAGATAACACTAAAATAAAAGTTTAAGTAAAGAAATGTTTTTTGATCAGACGCCTATCTACCCATGTAGTAAACATTTTAGTCGATATTTATATATTAGGTCCGGTACAGATTACGTCATATAAGGTAGTAAAACAAAAAAGGGTAAAACAATAGTCATTACGATGCAAATAGTCAATACTGGTTGTTATTATAATTAGAGCTTTTAACGAAAAATAATTTCTTAATCTGTTGTTACAAAATATGGTCTAATAAGTCAACGGAATGTTTACGTCCAAATCACTCTTATAGCATATAAAAAAACTATACAAATATATTTAATACTTGACTTAATAGTATTCGATAGATACATATTACACGCGTCTCCGAAACGGCTCTAACGATTTGGATGAAATTCGGTATTTAGATAGATTACTGCTTTTTGAAGTCACCTATGTAGTATTTTGTATTTCGTATTTCGTAAAAATGCATTTAAAAAAATCTACTAAAATTATGATTTGTATTTGCATTGCAAAATAAAATTTAAAAAAGTTACCCAGGTATATATAATTAAAAGCACTCACGTCAAAGAAATGGGGTCTCAGTCTTCCTATTGTATACTTCGCGACGTCGGTGGTCAGCTGTTGGCAAGCACAGCCGAACAGAAACACGCCGATTACTCGATACGCTTCCCAGACCCAGGCCGGGATGTCCTTGCCAATAACTGTCCTAGATCTGCCACCTTTGTAGTCACGCAGCCTTATCCACTCGGTTAGGCACATCTAGGAAACAATACACTTATTAGGATTTTTGTACCAATAATCCAAAAACAATGAAGACCTGGAGTTCGTTAATCCATTGATAGTTATTGCTGTAATGTTAAACAAGCGTCTAGGAAGCTGGATATATATTAGCTGATCTTGGAACACGACAAACTCGAAAAAAAAATCATTGGAGATAAGCGCTATATACATTGCGGTCACAAACCCAGTCAATATATTGATCCCTTCTTTTTCTTTTAATACCCACTAGAAGGACACCACGGCAAGCCTGGATCGCCATACTGCCAGAGATCAGAGACAGCTTATACTCTTTACAGAATTACATATCCCTAATACTTCGCTCATCAACAGGATACCAAACAATTAGTCTTGAATCATGACACACCAGTGCCCCTGCCTGAGTGGTTATTCAACAATTGCAAACATTAATAAAAAACAAAAAAATAAAAATACGTATCATTCGATAAACTTTTTGTTGGGTCGAAAGACAATTTGGCTACGGGCACAGGTGTATAATAGTCAAGATTCAATCTCCTATAATTGTAGTGTCTTACCACCCCGCATTCTGCAACTCCGTATCTCTAAAATTAAACTTTATATAGGCTAGAGGTGACCTAAAAATTAAAAGTAAATTATGTTCACTAAGCAATTATTTAGTAATAAACCAAACTATATAGTTGTACATTAACATCGTAACTCGTCATTGCGCTAATAAAATTTCAAAATAAACTTTCATTTCTAGGCTCTGGGTTACTGGCATCCGTAATACAGGAAATATCTTCATTAATTGAACAGTTGTGGATAAATTCACAACTAACTGACTTGCTGTTCCACATTATTTTATATGAATCAACATTCATTTAGATATGAATGAATACAGTTAGACATACATGTTAAAAATAACAT
The DNA here is from genome assembly GCA_039707435.1 of Actias luna. NCBI lineage: Eukaryota > Metazoa > Arthropoda > Insecta > Lepidoptera > Saturniidae > Actias > Actias luna. The sequence goes on along the minus strand of JAZHAC010000006.1, from coordinate 3,522,061 downwards.
ATGAATTATATTAGCTATTATAATTTAATAGCTTTATACAATTTTTTATTTGATCATTGAGTTATCCCTAGTATCCGATAACGAAGAGCTATAATATTTAAAGTGATAGTAAGGGTATTTCAAACAAATATTATTATACGGAACCATATGGCCGGGTTCACGAAATGGTCGTATTTGGGAAGGCACACGCTAAAATATGATAATGAAGGTGGAACGAGATAGCGGACACCTGCTTAGCCGTTCCACAAGTGGTTATGGTTTGTAAACATAGCTTATGGTGTACCGACGCTTTTAGTGCCTTCACCGTTTCGGGTGGACGTTTATCTCAACGCTAATTGGCCACACGGATTGACCTTTCCGGTCGAGGGTTTCGTTCGTTTTTTATTTTTTTTATCGTAATTGTTAACTTATCGATAGTCAGTGTTGTCACAGTCGAGTGGTTTTCATTCTATCAATATGTTTATTTACGGTTCAGAGTTATTTTTTACATACTATATTTCTCTGTGGACGTTGAGTTTTTTAAAGATACATTGGAAGATATTTTATATAGAGATTGTATGGGAGATAAAACCCATGTAAAATCGACTAAGGAAATACCATTATCATATCAACTGCTCCAGCTTAGCAACAATATTATTAGTGCTCTGTAAAGGCTGTAGAATACGTATACAAGGCGTAAACAAAATAAATGAACGTAAATTGCCTGCGGTTCCTTTGAGAATGCTTATACATAACTAGGTGGTGCCCCGCAACATTGTTCGTGTAATAGTTGTCACTCTCGCTGGTCTCGTGATCACAATATATAATCTCTCTTTTGTAAGTGTCTACGTCATGAAAGGAATATGGTAGTTTTGGTATGGTAGTATGGTATGGAATATGGCAGTATGGTAGTTTTGGAGATATCTTAGAAAATGATCAATGAAAAACTGCATCTTTTATTATTATAAATTCTCTTCTTAGAGAATGTTTAAGGTCACAAAAAGGAACTAATCACTAAATCTCATGTTTCTAGCCTCAAGTTTCGACTTCGCGTTGATGAATCAGTCTACCGAAGTTTTTATTTATATATATTTATAAGATATTCTTACTAATATTATAAATGCAAAAGTAAGTTGGTTTCTTTGTTACGCTTTCAAGTCTAAACCACTGCATCGATTATGATGAATTTTGGTATAGAGATATATGGAATCCTGGAGACAGTGATAGCCTATTTTCTCTTGCAAAATTTTTGATAGGGAGAGAGGTAAACTTTGTATGAAATTGGGTATTACGTCACTTGATTTGTTTTAAAAAAAAAAAACAATATTTCCGCGAGCGAAGCAGCGAGTAAAAGTTGGTAGATATTATAAGTCATAGCGATTTCATAATGCATACCTAAGAATTAATTGCATACATATTCTACCGTTTCATGAATATAAAAAATCACTAAGTACGATTTCAAAGAGATTAATCTACATCAATCCTGTTTTAAACTGATATCGTTAAGCGAGCTCATGAATATCACGGCAAAAGACTTCACTTAAAATCCTCCCGAACAATGCCATTGTTAAGAGCTTACCTACTTTTAAACGCAAATAATGCTCGACGCACCCTGAACTGTACTACACAACCTTCTTTATCCACAAGTCATTTGCGCTCTTGTATAAACTTAATATTACACATACATATTGAAGCGATTATGGCTCGGGAGTGTGCAAGGATTTGAGTTCGTAACCCAGTAGTAAGCCAGAGCTTTCGGTGAAGGAAAACATTGTAATGAAACCATAAAATAGTGGTATGACTTTTTCTAATGTCATCTGGCTAGGTACCATCCTTAATTTGAAAATCTACCGCCAAATATCTGTAGGTGTGTTCGAGTAGTTGCACTTCTGAGCCTGTTCTACCACTAGGCTTAGCATGTCCAACATGTTGGGCGACATCGTCATTTAACGTCAGACGACATTGTGGACAAAACGCTTAAACCTTAACTATAAAAAAAATACTATCTTCCCGCTTTTGTTACAATTGCAATAAACATTTTTATTACATAAACATTAAATAAATCGTAGTAAACAACAACAGACTGGCCAGTCCTATGATGTCTGAATCATATTACTTGCAGGATCACGCAATAATGATGTAAAATTTAACTTTGCAAAAGTAAATTGCAGACGGAGTAAGCCATGATAAATAACATTATATAACTAACATATAACTACAACTATTAAAATAAAAAAGGTAAACCTTCTTTCTACCTCTATAATTTTTGATCTAACGAGTACCGCATTGGCTTATGAACGCAAATAATAATGACCTTACGTGGTCAAGTCGAACGAGTACTCCGCATGACTAAACGCAGTGCACTATATCAGTGATCCATATTTAGTTCCTGCGGATTCCATGTTATCAATTCCATAGCTAAATAGACCACAGTGCTGCCCACGCACATTTCCATAATTATATGATGTAGCTCATAATCTTTGAATATGCAATGGTAATTAACAAAGAATATTATGCTATATTAAATTTAAATTGAATAAAAAAGGGTTTAGCAGATTTCAAAACATTCGCACAGAACTTCGAAGAAAATTCAATAGGACCTTAATATTGGTGTTCACAAACAATTTTGATTCCGGTATCCGTTATTTAAAGAAATATAATGTATTAAAGGACTCTGGTATAAGAACATTTGTGCTCGTAGTCATTTGTACGTGGGAAGCTTACTGTTATGACGATAACGCCTTACACATAAAATATAGATACTTTCTGTCGCGGACGTTTTTGTAGGACTATTTAAGAAAAACAATTCCATTTTACATTATATACGTGTAACTCTAACGGTTTTTACAGCGCACGCTAGAATAGCTCGCAGATGACAGAATTTTTTCCTACTGACTTGACATTTATCGTTATATTTTTGGTAATTCACACAATATCTAAATAAATTATAGCCTATGTGTTATTCTGATACATAAGCTATATCATTATAAAGTTTCATTAAAATTAATTCAGTAGTTTTTGCGTGAAAGAGTAAAACCATCTATACATACATACTAACAAATTTTCGCGTTTATAATATTAGTAAGGATTTAATATTGGAACCAGCTTTCGCCGGGGGTCTTTCCGAACAGTTACGACTTGGGAACCTTCAAGAAGAGAGCGTATTCCTTCCTTTAAGGCCGGCAACGCACTTGCGAGCCCTCCGGTGTTGCAGGTGTTCATGGGCGGCGGTGATCACTTTCCATCAGGTGAGCCTCCTGCCGGTTTGCCACCTATTCCATAAAAAAAAAAAAAAAAAAAGAACTAGTAAACATAGGTTGTTCTATCATAGATTAAAGTAGATTGAAAAAAATAACTTTGAAATTAAGTATATTTAGATGTGTTGGTAAAATAAAAAAAATGTATGTCTACAAAATCACCACCTATCAAGTTCAAATATAACTATGAAACAACCAGTGACACCATGGATAACCACAAATCACATTACATAAAAATCGATTAAGAAGTTTAGTAGGTAAGTAATTACGGAAATTGCTACTTTCGTTTTTGATAAGAAAGTAGTAGGTATTGTAATTCTAGAAAATAAATCTAATCAAGTAGAATGTGCACTAATCCGTGTGTTATATATCCGTAGTTCATAGGTGTAGTTCTCCTTGGTTTACAAAGAGCCGACTGACCTCTGTCCGATAATGCAGGTCAATGTAAAGCGATCAATAGTCTCTTAAGCAAACTGTCCTAGAGAAAAGCAATTTGCAATGTTGCTACAACGATAAATAGCATTCTTGAGATAGAAATCGGAATAGGCTATATGATGATTTAAATACAAAGGTAAATATTATGAAAAATTATACACTACAAGCATTACTCTGTATATGTTTTACTAACGAGGAATAAGTTTTTTTTACAAGGAAAATATGACCTGTAATCTTAAAAATAACCACCAACACATTAACAATGCCAGTCACCAAGGCAATGACAGTACCACTAAAACAATGTAATATTAAAGTATTTCTAATTAATAATGAAATATATAACGCATGCTTAAATAAATTATATCGAAAAGCGTATAGAAGCGATAGACGTTGAAATAGGGTCTATAGCAAATGTATGCATTTCTAATGAAAACATATATGTATGTGAAAAGATTGCTATAGAGTCCTTGAATATCTAGGTAATGCATCATATGAAACGCGTGCCAGAGAGAGAACCATCATACGGATGACAAAGACGGACGATCAAGACCATAGCAGCGGTGCAAATGGAAACTAATGATGCACTAATGGATCCTGCGATAATTTAAGTAAGTAATAACGAGTGTTTACACACAACTGACATAACGCATTCAGCGCTGCAAATTGTAACAAATTTGTTTACGATACCATAAACTTGCAGCGGTCTACATACATTTAATTTAAGACCTGATGGGAAAAATATGGCAAGAATATTTAGAATAAACTATCAGGAACATCGTTTTGTTCTTCTTACTTGTTATTATGTTTTTTGTTTCTTTGACGATTGATTTTTAGTTATGGTTTAGATTGAGTGGAAACTGTTATGCCTGACAATCTATATTTAATATTATAAATCGGAAAAGTTTGTTTGTTTGAACGCGATCACCATGAGAACTCCTAGTCGGATTTTTAAAATTATTGTTTTGTTCGATAGAGCTATCACTGAGAGAGGCTTTATGCTATTACGCTACCAGCTACGGGAACAAAGTTGTATTGAAAAAGGTTACAAAAACAGGCAAAAATGATGATAGATTTAAAGCTATTTCGTAATCCGATAGATATTTATTCTAACTAATAAAAAAAAACTGCAAGAATACAGTTTATACGATTTTTATGTTTATTCCATAAAATAATATAAATAAATATATGTATTCACCTATTCTTGTTTACTTCTAGGCAGTGTTTAATAATTTAATGTAAGTAGTACCATCAGCATGCCTTAATAATGGTAAAAATAGTCTTATCCACCAATCAATACATTAATAGGTGAAGCAAAAAGTTTGGATCCCTATTTAACAATAATGCACGCACAGATAAATTCGAGGTGTTAAATTTGCACTTAATATATGTTACAAATCATTTAAATTTGATAAAACATTAATTTATATATTTATAACATCAATATCAAACATACAACCTGTTAAACAATTTCACAGATTTGGGGTGCATGCAAAGAGTCTCCATAAGTAACGATTCCCGAGTATATCCGGCGCGAGATGAGCAGTCAGTCTCGATTTCAACTTTGTTGACTGGCCAACCTATTCACCACAGCGAGAATGCATTTTTGAATACAATTTGTGCCGATATAATGAAGAAGACGGAGTAGAGACAGTCACGAAATACCTTTAAAATGTTGCGAAGTAATACGCAAAAAAATTCATTACTGACTTTTGGAGGTATTATTACATTTGAAAAGTAACTTCAATAATGTTCAAACTATACAGTTTAATTCATTATTATTGAAATAATTATGTGAAAATATTAAAATTGTATGAAGTGATGAAAGAAGTCTTACAGCGACTAATTAGTTTTCTCTTACAAATTATTATTATTTTCTAGTTTATAGGTTTAACGTTATAGCCAGTCTCATATGATGTTAAGAGACAATGTGGCCTAGGATGGTGGACATGCTAAGCCTAGTGGAGGAACTGATTTCCAAGTACAATTGCCGGAACACACATATAGGTATTTGGCGGCAGATTTTGAACTTGAGGGTGGCCGCAAGCCAGGCATTAGTAAAAGCTCTACCACTATGCTATGGTTTCATCACGATGTTTTTATTCACCGTAAGGTGATGCTCATTGTAAGTGAATTCGAACTCACGTCCCATGACGCGGCGTCTGTACACACTACCGACTGAGCTATCATCGCGTCATTATGCGTTGTATACGCAATATTTGCGGTAACAGTGATTGCATTAGAATAACAATATTATCTTAACATTGTTAAGTGATGTAGATCTGATTTGCAAACAATGAATGCAATTTTCCATTATTTGTTTGAACATCACCATCAATCAACTAACCTTAGGAAGGAAATTATATTGATTGATATATTGATTAATCTGAGTTTTAATTCTATATTTTTCTCTTATTATAACCACAATGACTGATTATTGTTATTAAGGCAATATCAATTAATTTCAATAGATGATACATTTTCCTGTTTATTGGTTTATATTTCCTATTTATATTTCTAAACTAGATATTATTTCATCTATATACACACATATAAAAATAATATTATTAATATTTATTTATACGTATAAATAAAATATAAGTGTCTGTTTGTAATATCAAAACAACAGCTTTTTACAAAATGCATATGAGGGTATATATATATATATGTATATATATATATATTTTTTTTTTTTAATTTTTGTCTTTGTTTGTTCAGGTTAATCTCTGAAATGGCTAGATCGAGTTTGAAGAGACTTTCGCTAGCAGATGGCTGATGTTGTAAGGAGTCACTTGGGTTAATTTTATTTAAAAAAGTTAGGGTTCCGCGAAAGAAAATTAATAAATAATTTATAGTTCCACGCGAACGAAGTTGCGGGCACAGCTGGCTATACATAAAATAGTACTTAATCTTAAAAATGTATTCTTTAATTCATGCTCAAAAATATTAAGTAGAATAGCAACAAGTGAAGCTAATGTGTACATCAAATAACGACATATAAATTTTATAAAAGATACTATCTCTGTGTTATATCAAATGTTAACTAATCTTACAGAACAATGTGTACAAACTCAGAGATAAGTTAATAAATATAACACTTTGTAATTATATACTTGATAATTGAATGGCAATTTCCACAATTCATCTTCACGCTAATTAAGCAAACGAGACAAGTATTTATAAGCTTAAAGCCTACAACAGACGGAGCTATAATATATATTAATACATTAAGCTATATATTACATTATAGCAAGCTGTCACAGACGGCAGCTATGCTGTAATATATTATTTTGCACTTTTTACCTCAGCGTACGTCGTTGCATGAGCCTGTATTTGTGCTACATTCTTAATAAAGGTTTTTCTAATTTTCAGATGTCGTATAATGGATCTAACTAGTTATGTTCACAACGCATACAAATGACAGACGAAAATCTACATTCTGTTGTTCTTGAAATATATCAAAATATACATTAATATATCATACTATACCAAAATATGTCGTGCAATATCTGCAGACATATTTTGCTGACGTAACAAAATATAAGTTATAGCTGCGTCTGTGGCCATTCGCCGATTAGTATAGAAAATATACCGTAATATACCTTGCTATAATTTATATTATTATATATTATAGCTCCGTCTGTTGTGGGCCTAATATTGCATAAACTCGCGCTCTCCGTCTTAAATGAAGATACGCGATTAGCGTCTTGCCATGTTTGACTAATGCTCATTATACAAATTAATTTGAAAGAGAAATGTATGAATTATTCATTGTTTAAGCAATCGTATCGTCTTTTACAGAAGGTATTTTTGACCGAGATATGTATAATATCGATTGAATACATATTATAAAATAGTCTGTCTGAACGGGAATAACACGAAAATTACGAAAAGTCTTCATGGCAATGGTTTAGAAGTTTTTAAGGTTTGTATAAAATAAGAAAATCATTGTTAAAAACAATAGGAAACGAAAGAGAGTTATTCGTCTTATAAGGATTTACTAAACTACAGCAACATTCTTTGTGTAGCTTCTGTTATTAACAAAATTGACCGTGTGAAACCGAGGCGGGCTGCTAGTTTAAGTTATTTACTATCCTAATGTTGTCAGAGGTAAATATAAGAAACTGACACGGACGTCGGAAATCGTGAAAACGAAAGTTTAACAATAATCGTACTGTAAACTTTCGATGTAGAAAGCAAACTACATTACATTTGCTAACCACTTTAGTCTAGTCGTATGTCACCTTTACATATATTATTGTTCAATATTAATATACGGTACATATATTAGCTTTTAATTATCAAGATGAACATTGTTCAGTGGATAAATTATATAAAATTTTTGCACTATTTTGTAGATAATGCGCACTAATTTAATGCTGTTACAACAGGCGTGAAAGATGACTGCTCAAAATGCGCATTGATGAAAATAGTTGTAACTTTTTGCTGCAAATACCAAGCGAGTATCAGACCAAGTGTAACATAAACGCTTTCTTATGATAACATTGTTACAAATTATTTTACTGTCTAGGATTTGAAGCACCTCCGAAGTTTCCAAAGAAATCCGATCGTATGGTCTCTTTATATCATTTAGTATCGTAGGGGAATTCTAAAATGTCCTTTACAAAGTATAGTACACCATTTTAAATATGTAACAATTCTATATGCATATATTGAAGTTCTAGAACACAAACATAGTATAGATATTTGAGAAGATGAAATGTTTTTTCATAACTATCGATCTGAATAAAACTGTTGTTTAGAGGGATATGAACACTTTTAACGGACTCCATGCCCAACGCCAACATGTTTCAAAGTTAATTGGAATGACTTGTTGAGCTATATAGAGTGTCGGCTTTAATACCTAAATGAATGACAAATTTTCTATGATTCTAGAAGCTTATCGATGGGCCTTACAAATTGGTAAATCAACTTTTTTGCTCATAAAACACAGAGCAGTTATATGCTGTGACAACAACAAACCTATCCAACTGATTTCAAACACCAACGGCTGCGACCACTGTACATTTGAAAAATCAACGATTAGTTAAGCACACATATATGCCCCGTCTAATGGAGCATTTCCTTCTTGCGTGCGCATATCTTTAGTGTTATTCTTTATCGAAAAAACCCTCACAAAGTATGCGTAAAAATGGTTTAAGTTGGCATTAACAATATGGGTTCCGTTTCAGTAAAATTACTACAATTTATCGACTTAAGAAGATTAAGAAGAATTCTTTCTTGAGTAGTTCTAATCATCATAAATGTCCGGTCAAGTCTTAATTTAACAAGTTTATCTCTTTCTTTGAAATATGTTAACGAATTAATTTACTTATAAATATTTACTACGAACTCTACAAAAGAACGAATGCGGAACTCAAACGAAAAGCATTACATAAAACCTACAAACGATGTATGAGATTACTCAACTATGTCGGAAGAATCGCTTTAAGCGTAACAATATATAACATAAAGGGCCATTTATTTAAAGGGTTAACATTTTATTACGCATTCACGTAGTAAAACCTACTAGCGTTTATGTAGCGGCCGTAAAACATTGAATGTCAAACTTACGCCTTGACATCTGTAAAGGTTTATGAGACCGTTTTCAACGGCCTCGTTATTATGATAAACGACTAAGCTATTGCAAATATAGTGAGACACATTAACGACAAGAATTATATCAATAAAGTGGCAAGTTTTTTAATAGATTAACATTTAGGTATATCTTCAATTGAAGTTAAATATCAATGTATAGTAGTAAAAGGGATATAGAGATCGATCTATAATACTGGTGCATACGTATAGCAGTCGTAAATATGGTCAATAAGAGTTTGAGGACTTAGTTTTAACTTAAAAATAACATTTCCTAATATAAATATTAGGAAATACCGAACTACAATGCTATCGATTAAACAACATGTTTATTTTCAGCCATCGTTGACTTATTGTAAAACTCTGATAGAAGCTCTTCCCGTTGCATAATACACTAAGATTCAATCGCTTCAACTTCAAGCGGTAATGTCTATTTTTATCAAAGTGTTTTGAATGTTTCATTATTTATCCAAATTAAATCTACAGCTGCTAGTTTATCAATTCTATGTACAGATCGAATATAAAACATCAAAATAAAGAGAAAAGTATACTAATTACACTTATATGTCGATAGTTTTGCAATCACTAAATTCTAACAATAAAATTTGTACGATTTACAAATTACAAATCAAACATAAAAGAAGTTTACAAATTCTAACTGTACAAACGGTCATGATATTACTGATCTAGATCGAATAGTCGATAGTAATCTAGTCTATTTTTAGAATTACTATTTATAACTAAATCAATAACAGCGGAATCTATACAACCAGACGGAATAAAGCCCGCATACTATTTATAGGAACCAATGTCGCTGTGACATACTTATCAAGTACGTTCTTCGGAATCGTTGTAGTAATCACAGTTATCAGACATCGTAGCCTATTATTACCTTTCCAAATATCGTAAATTGCAATGGCATATATTTGATCGATGAAAAATTTCGTAAAATTCTTATCATGTTTTCATATCATTTCTGGGATTATATTTTATTTGCACCGACCTGCTTTCATTTGTTACCGCAGGCAAATTAATTTCTTCACTTATAAATAAAATAACTTGAGTGGTATAGCTATAGTAAACAAAAAACATGCTTAACCTAAGGGTAAACCAAAACATTTTTAGATTCAACACTCAAAGATTGTGTTTTAACGTTAACAAATTAATTATATTTACGCACATAATTATAAAATCATCTTTTTACTAGCATATTTAAATTGACAATTTTATATTCAAAATGTCAACGACAAATAAAACGCGAAAGTTATTATTAAGCTAAAGAGATATTATAACTATGCTATTCTCAATTCTCTCACAACAATAAATACAGTCGAAACCGGATATAACAACATCGGTTACAGCGACAAATCGGTTGTAATGGCGAAATAGCAAGGTCCCGGACGAAACCCTATATAATTACCTATGTAAATACACACATCGGTTAAAGTGACATATCGGTTAAAGCGACAAACTGCGTTCGGCATACCTCGGCTATAATAATGAACTAAGCGATGATAGCTCAGTGGTAATGTGTACGATTTCGCGTCAAGGGACGTGAGTTCGAATCCAAGCACATACAATGAGCTTGAGCTTTCGGTGAAGGAAAACATCGCGAGGAAACCATAGCATGGTGGTAGGGTTTTTTCTAATGCCCGCCTGGGTAGCTACCACCCTCAAGTTGTAAACCTGCCGCCAAATACCAATAGGTGTGTTCCGGCAGCTGCACTTGAGAGCCAGTTCCTCCACAGGTTTAGCGTGTCTACCAACTTGGGCCGATTTGTCACTTAAGATCAGGTGAGATTATGACCATAATGCTAAACCTTAAGAATAGATAAAAAAAAACTGCCATTTTTTTACTAAAAGAAAATTAGACGCTTATAGTAGTGATTTCATGTTTTATTATTACTTTACGCATTTTCTCCTTCCTCGCCTGCATCTCATGCTACTATCACCTAGAACTATGTATATAAAATAGAGCTAGTATGTTTAGTGAACGACAATGGACACGGAAGACCAAGAAAAAAAAAGTTTTACCAATATCTCTAATCGGGCTATTAATGTTGTAAAAACTCTAAATTTGTCACTTATAACGAAGAGTTTAATACTGATGTTAATTGGGGTTTTAATAAAGAAAATAATAACATATTTTAAAAATAAATAATAATTTAAGAAAAGTGTATTGCTTATATCGATTATCGGATATAGCATCCTTAGTTATACGGTCCCTGCAAAGATGATATATCCGGTTTAAACTAAGTATGTAAGTCACAAACATACTATTTAAATCCCAGCAACCATCATCCGACCTCAGTTTAAGATATATCTACAAATACAAAGATAATTTTCGATTAATGATACTTGAATTTCAAATATCTCAACTCCTTCTGATTAGGTTCTAATAAAAATAATCATGTAATACATTTGATTAATACTTAGATAAAAAAAACTTGTGTACATTTATTCATCTAAATAATTATGTTAATGATTCTAATGTTTTCATTAGATTATTCAACGAGTGTTACAGTACGTTTTGTTTATAAATATGTCAGTAAAATCTAAGAACGCGCCAACATATGAATCAGGTTTAGTTAATATGTTTGTTTATTTTGCTCTTGTAATTCTCATTTTCATTTATAATTATATTAATAAATCTGTAGTTATACATGTACGATTGTTTATTTTTACAAAAACCGTGATAATGCTCCAAAGGTTTTAATTACTTTTCACAGTGCCAAAAGCATTCTGAGGAGCCAGTCGCTCCAATAAAGGCCGGTAACGCACCTGCGATTCCCCAGGAGTTGTGCGTGTCCATGGGCAACTGTGATAACTTACCCTCAGGTGACATGCTTGTTCGATTGCCCATAAATCCATTAAAAAAAATACAGAGAGGCATAAAGCTCTAAATAATATAAAACCAGTTAGTTTGTGACAGCAATATATATTTATTATAGTTAAGGCTTAGCGTTATGGCCATAATCTCACCTGATTTTAAGTGACGATACAGCCCAAATTCGTAGCCTCGCTAAACCTGCGGAGGAACTGGCTCTGAAGTGCAACTGCCGAAACATACCTATTGGTATTAGGCGGCAGATTTTCAACTTCAGGGTGATTGTTAGCCAGGCGGGTATCAGAAGAAAACCCTACCACCATACTATGGTTTTGTCACGATGGTTCCTTCACCGAAAGCTCAAGTTTCTTGTAAGTGGTTGGATTCGAACTCACGTCCCTTGACGCAAAGTCGTACACACTACCACTGAGCTATCATCGCTTCTGTACATATACTAGCAGATGCCTTTAGACTTTGTTCGCATTTTTGTCGACAAACATAATTAAAATCAAAATTAAATAATCTTTATTCAATTTAGGCCCTTATTAACTTTAAAACTATCACCGGTTCGGAAAGTAACGCAGTCATCGAGAATAACCGACAAGAAACTTGACCTGTATGTTTATATTTTTTTGTAGGTACCTTTTTTATACAATATCTTAATGTTTGCTTTTACAGTAGCTATTCGTGGATGCATCCCTTTGAATGACAATTTCAGACATCACTGTCGTTCACATATTGATTCACCCTATAATAGCCTTTTGACATCAAAAGCAGCTTTTTATACTTAGGGTTTAGCATTATGACCATAATTTCACCTGATCTTACGTGCGATACGGCCCAAGTTGGTAGATATGCTAAACCTATTGAGGAACTGGCTCTCAAGTGCAAATACCGGAACACACCGATTGGTATTTGGCGGCAGGTCTTCAACTTAAGGGTGGTAGCTAGCCAGGCGGGCATCACAAAAAGCCCTGCCACCATGCTATGGTTTCCTCACGATGTTTTCCTTCACCGAAAGCTCAAGCTCATTGTAGGTTGCTTGGATTCGAAATCGTGTTCCTTGACGCGAAGTCGTACACACTACCACTGAGCTATCATCGCTTCAAAATGATATTATATGAGAGAGCCTTAACGATAAAACCTATAAACTTAATAAAAGGTCGGATATCACAATCAAAAGGCTAACAAATGGCAAAAACGCTAACAAAGTCGACGGTACCAACTGGTACATTATATAAAACATATAATATCCTGGCACTTATTGTTCTTAACGGCCAACAGACCGACAACCGATACGTACATACGTAGCTAAAAATTAAACAGTAACAACTGAGTAAAGAGACTGCGATATGTACAATGGAGAGCTCAAATATACCCAAAATCAACATTGCGCAAATGTAAAACATTTTGTCATCAGGGAATATTTCGCAGGTGACGATGCGGGCGTCGGATTCGCTCCGGTCCATCGGTCCGGTGATAAAACTAAAAATATTTCGTGTTTATAAAACACATAAAAACTTCAATCGGCAGATGTTTCGGAATTAGGATAACAGATTAGTGCTAACGTGAATTATTTTTTTATCGCTCTGTCATTAAGTTTTCTTCGTAACCGCGTCTTTATAAATAATGGACGCAAAAACCGCAAGTTCGTTCATAAATTGTAATTTTTGAGAGAAAACTACGTTTAAACGTTATATTGAGGTTAATGAATAAAGATTTAGTATGCGGTCCAATTTGAATCTCTATCTTCTATATATTAATACGTGAAGCAAAAATGTTGTACCCCTTTTTACGAAAATTGCGCGGACGTAGGAGTATGAAATTTCGCACACTTATAGTTTATATAGAGAAGGAGTGCATAATGCTAACATTAAAAAAATATATGCATAAAAACTATATTAAATCAGTAAAAAAACATTACACAGACTACCATGTATTTTGACATACACGCGCGTCATAGATTAATATTGTTTGTCTTTACTGAATGTCAAACATAACCATAATCAATTCATTTATTTCAATATATATTAGTTATTATTAAGCTATAATGTAGAACTTAAAATTTAAATTAATTATGGTCAAGTTTTGATCACTGGGCGACCACTAGTCTATATAAATAGGCACGCAATGATGGCTCAGTGGTACCGTGTACGGGCTTACCATCGATGAGAATGAGTTCATTCCTGAAATCAGCCTGAGCTTTCGGTGAAAGAAAACATCGTGATAAATCCATAGCATGACGGAATGTTTCTCCACTCGGCTTAGCGTGTTCATTATCTTCGACTACATAGTCACTTAATGTCAGATGATATTGTGACCGAAACACAAAATATTGTTGAGCTTTAGAGCTGTCTATACAAAAATATTTTTCATTTCAACCTTTACCACAATACCTGAATTTTCTCAGATATTTAACGATAACTATAGCTAAATAAAGAGCATTAACCGATTATATACAATAGTTTACGGTATACTGCAATAGGAACACCATTTGATCGACCACTATATATATGTATTTTTCGCAGATTTTTTTTTATACCTGGTTGAGGAAGTCTGGTTGATGGAGGAATGCTAACGATATTGTTTCTCTATAGTGTGTATTTAGATAGTACTTTTCAGCAGATGAGTCCTACAAGTCCCTTTCGTAATCCACCGTCATTGAGCGAAAGGATGTACGCAAAGGTTTTTTACTACGTTAGCAAATGAATAGGTTCAAACCCCGGAAAATAGGTACCAATTGTTTTTTTTTAATAGGCAATTATTTTTTAAGTACAATTTATAACAACGTCGACTGATGGTGAAGGTTATCATTTTAAAGGAACCAGGATGTTAGAAAACTTTATGTAAATTGTGGATCTACTCTCGTTTAAAATTCCTTGCCTCGGGAAGAAGGCTTGACCCAGTAGAGGGACGTTGCTGTTATTATTATATCATGTAACTTTTATTTTCGAACTGACATACGTTGATAGCCTCAAGGGCTTTGACAACATCACCGAACTTGTTGGGGCGAGTGGTGAGAGCACTCAGCCCCGAGGCAGCGTGAAGGGTGCCAGAACAGCCGAACCTCGGCTTGGGCTGCTGCGGGTAAATAAAAAAAGGTTCACGATACTGACTAATCAACAGGTCTTGTCTTACTAATTTAGTGATCCTAATAACGACTGTTCGTGTAACTGTTTCATAGATAGCCACTGAATATAAAATTAAGCAAAACTTGTACTATAATAACTGAATGGCCTACTAAACATATACCTACCAGCTGTCCAGCAAGACGTTGTTCTACCTTGTTTGGTAATCAATAACTCGACCACAGTGCCATGTATAGATGTAAGAGTTAGGCATTGCAGAATATTTTACTGGAACAACCTCTATTCATTGTGAGGATTCGAACTCACACAATAAATTCACACATTGTCCGTACCTGCTGCTACTGAAAAAATATTACTATAAAATAATACAGGTACGAAATAATTTCACAAGCGACGATTATATTTTAAGCGATAAGTTAGCTGTGCCAATAATAATAAATTACAGGATATTTTTTGTTGTTTATAGCTTACTTAAATGCTATATTGATAGTATAAAACGGACAATACTGTTTGTTTGTTTGATCTAAAGAGCTACCGATCGGATTTCAAAAATTATTTTTGTATTTAATAGAGCAACTGTGGTGGAAGGCTTCAGGCTATTTTATATCACGATACCACCAGTAGAAGCAGGTATAGCTATATTTAAAAAAGTTATAAAACCGGGCAAAAACTTTGCAATAGTTTTTTAGTTACACGCGAAGTCGCGGGCACAGCTAATAAAAAAATAAAGCTTTCCTAATTAAAACCTGGACATAATGTACTTGGCATTGGTCATCATTCAAGCTGTACGTATTCGCGTCCATACGACAATAAAATACAAAGAAAAAAAAAAGAAAACTACACAGATGGCTACATCAAAATAAAATTTTAAACGCCGAGACAGTAAATTACCTTTAATTAGTATTGTCGTCAAAACATTAACCGGCAGTTGTGAGGAAGATAAAAAATGAAATAGGCCATCGTAAAATTGTTTGTATTAAAAAATTGTTAGCATCACCGTTCGATAATACCGATGGCGAATTGCCAAAGGTAAGGAATTAACGGTCAATGTCAGGGGGACCATTCGGAGGGATTTATAGGCCGTTGGGTGCGATTTATTCTGCAATAACACATTCTTACACCGCCATTCGGCAATACAAAATAGAGTAGACCACACACGAAATACAAGCACAACACCGCTATTAATCTTGTCGTAAGATTAATTTGACGTAGGAATTAATTGAATTGAAAGAAAATATTAGTACAAGGTTGAATATATTTCTTTTGTTAAATGTCGTTGCATTCTGTTATTCGATGTCTAGCAATGTGACTGAGGTAATAACTGGCAAAGTACCAACTAGTTCAGCGCGACTGATAAAACTGTAAATCCAGGATAAATTATATGTCGGATCTATAGGAAACACGTAGAAGAATTGAAAATAGACCTATCTTGCATAATACACGGGAGGTGGCAGAGATCTGTATCCAACAAGGTCTCCACTACCGTACTAAAAGTGTGAAAGCTGTCCCTAATCTTTGGTCTTGAGCCCGACTAGTGCATTTACGAATTGCGAGAGGAAGTTCATAATCGGATTCGTGCCACATTATCTGAAAAAAGGACATCACACACGTGCTAATAATACACATGGTTATAAAACTGTCACAGTGACTTCGTTTTCGTTTCCTGCGTTTTCGAGAGGCTAGTAGATAGGCGGTTTAACTTGTATTGCATTCACAGCTTTCGTTTGAAACATTTAACTTTTTTTATGTTTTATTCTCACCGCAAACGTGCGTCGATTATAAAGAAAACGATTTCGACAAATTTTTCTAAACCATGCCTTAGATATGTATACTATATATAATTCTGAATAACAACAACGAAAAACAATGAAACGTTTGAAATCTAACTAGATTAATTAAATTCAGATTATAATGCAAATTAATTCGAAGAACTAAGGTAAATATTAATATAGTTTAACAAATTTAGAAATATAAAGCAATTGAAACCACACAACTATAATAATAAGCACAACCGGTCAAGACACAAACAGTCAACGGTCCTTAACAAAAGATCATATCGAATCAACTAAGTAGAAGCATTTAATAGAGAATGGTTATAAAATGGATTGAAGTTATTTTAATTGAAAACACAAACGTTTTAGTGTGTTTATAAACGTTTACAGAAAATAATGTATAGTATCTGTTGCAGGTAAAGACGATAAGGAGGCATTTTATCGTGGGAATCTACGGGCTATCTTCACGATGGCATTACGAGGACTTTTATTTCTAGTTTAATTCGAATCTCAAGTGATTACGATAAAGATAACACTAACTCTTAGAATGTATATTAATGGCTCGATGGGGTTACTAATGATACTTATCTAATGAATTGGGTGCTAAAGTTTAATGTTTCTGCGTTAAATCTAAAATCTTACGGTAAATTTCTTCATCTACTTAGAAATATAAACAGAAGTGCATTTAATAATTGAAATTTGATCATCATCGTTTTAAAAAACAGCAAATTCTTGCGAAATGGGAATAAAAAGTGTACTAAATTTTTTTTTATTATAACTAAAGCTCTTTAAAGGCTATTAAGTTAAAAAGAAATCGATATACGAAAGAAACAGACACTGAGCTCTACAATAACTAAACCTACCTAAATGTATATAGATTCAACGAAATTTTTTTCATATCAAATTTAAAACACTTACCGCTGTCAATAAATTACAGTTTAATTTAACTGTCCATAGATTTGTAAAATCATTTAAAAAACATTATAATCTGAATGTTTGGTACTCTTTATGTAATGT
The DNA here is from genome assembly GCA_039707435.1 of Actias luna. Classification (NCBI taxonomy): domain Eukaryota; kingdom Metazoa; phylum Arthropoda; class Insecta; order Lepidoptera; family Saturniidae; genus Actias; species Actias luna. Next base: position 3,504,093 of record JAZHAC010000006.1, on the reverse strand, counting down.
ACATTATTTAATTAAAGTATTATAAGTATTTTCATTCCAAAACATGTTTTAAAATGAGTGTCTGAGTAGATAAAAACCTCATCACCTACTCTATCGCTAGTGTAAGATATGGATTACGTGGACCTCTGATAAGATTGTTATACCTACAACTTAAATAAATTCTGAGGACAATCACATCGTTATAAAGAGATAGCTTTTTATAAAAGAATGGAATAATGACTATTTAAAGCTTAACACCAAATATAATAGAAACCAAAGACAACAATCAAGAAATTAGCAAACCGCCGATGGACTTAGTTAGTAAACCAAGCGAACTCTGAAAGGTGACAAGGTGGTTGCCGCCAAATACCAATATGTGTGTTCCGGCAGCTGCATTTGAGAGCCAGTTCCTCCACAGGTTTACCGTGTCTAACAACTTGGGCCGTATCATCACTTAAAATCAGGTGAGACTACGGTCATTACGCTAAACCTTAACATTAAAAAAAAACAAGAAACTGAGAATAGCTTAGACAAGCAAGAGACAGCTAATATCCTACATAATTATTAGATACCACCCTAAAATTTATAATTTTGCCGCCAAATACCTATAGGTGTGTTCTGGCAGTTGCACTTGAGAGCCAGTTCCTCCATAGATTTAACGTGTCTACCAACTTGGACATAACGCCCTCAGCAGGTTTAGTATGTTCACCAGCTTGGGCACTTTGTCTCTAATAATCAGGTAAGATTTTAGCCATGACGTTAAAATCTATAAACTATTAAAAAACTGTAAATTCATTCCAGCTCTTCGGAAACACATCTTACCTAATTGATTATACTAATAAATTTACATTTTTTACCATTGAACATAGTTTAAATACAATATATAGAACTCGCAAGCCATCATTTATTATTTAAAATGTATTTAGAATGAAATGTTCTAACTAACCAAACATTGAATTTAAAAAATTCGTTATGTCGCCTCGTCTTTTAATGGACGACTGCAGTTGGACCGACACGGCATACTGATATGCATAATGTAAGGGCCAAGTCAAACATAATCGATGCTACGGAACCAATATTGACAGATCATGGTGAACCGTTGTTGGAACTTTTACATAACGTTTCACACATTTAGGATTCCGTCCGGTCACTGACACGCGTTCAAGTGGATCACCCAAATATTGTCTAATGTCAGTAGTTTATTTAGAGCGCCTAGCTGTATTCTAAAAATAACAATAACAGAAATACAAACACTTATTACAGTTGAAGTGTTTAACGAAAACAAATGGTAAAAGTGAGAATGGACAAATCTTTGACGCTATTTTGAAAAATATTGCTAATTATAATATTCGTATTTGTCGGTTCTTAAATGCGTGTTATTTTACTAGACGCCAAGGTGTTTGTTCGCTTGCAAAAGATTCGTATATATTTTCATCAACAAATTGTGGCTTAGCCAAAACTACAAAATTATAATTGAAGTGTATTTTTTTAACGATACAGAGGACAAAATATACATTTATTTTAATTCTGGATATTCTGTCTCAATGTCAGTCTGGCGCTTTGTAGGCGCATTACTCTACAACTATTGGGTAGATTTTGATTAAATTTGACACGGTTATAATTAATATTATAGATCCACATATAGGACTCTTAGTACCTCATAAAACGAAAGAATTCCTCTGGGATAGGAAATAAAAGTTAAAATTACGTAGTCAATATTATTAGCTGTTATTAACAACTGCAAGTGGTAGGTTTAATAAGCAAATAATAATGTCCATATTCTTTTTTTTTTGCAAGTGTTCTCTATATATTGGCCTTTATAATTAGATACAAAAATATCTTATATATAATAGAAACAATAATATCTTCAAGATTTACTAACGAATTATCAATAGTAATAGCTAACACAGTCGGGATAATGGACAAAGTATTGGAATAGGAAAAATCACTAAATATTTACACGAAACCGCAAATTTGGTCTTAATTAATTGGTTTGGTGTACTATAATTGTCAATGTATCGTCGATTACTTGCGACTTTTAATATCGCTTTGCTTTTGCTAAATCTATAGGATTATTATAAAGCGGAAAAGTCTGTCGGTTTGTTTAAACGTGCTAATGTCAGGAACTACCACCAGTCGGATTAAAAAAAAAAAAGTTTAGTTTTTGATAGATTAATCATTGAGGAAGGCTTTAGGCTATTTAATATTACGCTAGCACCAATATGGATAAAGATGTACTGAAAAAGTTACAAAAACTGGCAAAATAAAATTATTAGTCCCACGTGAATGAAGTCGAAGACACAGCTAGTATGTAATAAAGGAACCGTTAATCATTGTTTTTTATAAAATAATACGATAAAGTGTCTAACACTTTACCTAACAACAAGTATACTGCTGACCGAGAGTTCGATATTGTAGAGAAATTCCAAAATCGTCACGAATTCTATAAGCGGGGTCGAGCTATCAAAATATTCTGTTAATAGCTCTGAAACATTCAAATATGTCGTTGACATTTTATAGATCTATTTTCATTCTTCATTCTTGTTGTTTTATTATATAACAATGCAATATAAATGAGAGATATGGTTTTAATATTCTGGAGAAATTTATTTATATTGTGGTATTTTTAAGTTTTTTTATTTTATTGATTCGTTTAATACTATTTTATATTTAATATAAACTTATAATTGCGAGTCTTTTTTCTATTTTCATTTAATAATTAAATTATTAGTTAAAAATGTTACAGATATTATAGTTTGAATATAAAAAGAAATGTCGGCATGCGTTATCTTTTTTTAGACATAACCCCATATATTAATACGAGTGCTTGACAACGGAACGTCAATAATGTTCAAACTTATAATTTAAATTAATTATGATCGAATTTCGACCACTGGGCCATTCACTAGTATTAATAATTCCATCCACGATTACAGGTAAGTTAAACGAAATAAAAGAACGACAGCGGTGATTGGCAGCGAACTTTTTTCATTGACAGTGGCCGCTGGTTTAGTTTACTGTACTTAACATCGGGAGTAGAACAGTCACTTTGCGCGATATAAAAAAGTAAAGTACTCGATTTTACGTGCTGCTTAATATCACGATAATATAGATTTTTTCAAATAAATCTGATGACGCAATAAAAAGTATTATACAAAGTTTATCTCTCTATTAACCCGACTACCAATAAAAATTTCACGAGAAAAGTAGTCTATCCGCTTCCCATTTATCTCAGTGCCAAAATTAATCAAAATCGATCGAGCGGTTTAGGCGTGAAAGCGTAACAAACAAACTCACACTCGCATTTATAATATTAGTAAGTATGATATGATATATTCAATAAATATATAGTTCCTTACCGTCAGCATAGGAAGACCGAGCCCGATTATATACAGCATCACATTGGTGACCGTGGAATCCTTGTATGGATGCTTCAGCGACTCATCATCGCAAAAGAAGCCGCGCTCGTAAGGCGCACCCCATAGATAGAACACGAGAATCAGGAATCCAACTGAAACAAACATACAACATTTTAAAGCGATGATAGGTCAGTTGGCAGTATGTACGTCAATGGACGTGATTTCAAATCTCTGCAATGAGCTTGCTGAGCGTGATGAAACTATAGCATGGTGGTAGGGCTTTTCTAATCCTCACCGGCTAACTATTACCTTTTTTTATACTTAAGGTTTAGCGTTATGTCCATAATCTCACCTGATCTTAAGTGACGATACGGCCCAAGTTGGTAGACACGCTAAACCTGTGGAGGAACTGGCTCTCAAGTGCAGCTGCCGGAACACACCTATTGGTATTTGGCGGCAGGTTTACAAGTTAAATGCTGAATAAATATATATATATATATACATCTTTCGTCAGTAGCATTTGACAGCCTTAGCCTTAACTAGGCTTAGCGTGTCCACCATCTTGGGCCATATCATCACGTAACATCAGGCGACGTTATGGTCATAACGATAAAACTGAATCGGAAAAAAATTGGTCAAACACAATCAAAACCGCGAACACCAGCTAGTATAAAAACAAAATGATAAAAATAATATCACAGTACTATAAATCACGTATTGAACGCAAGATATTTGAGGCAACTTTAGAGATAGTGTGTAATAAATGACCCATAACAAATATTGTTCAAATTCCATTCTAGTAGTTATACTTGTTGCCTTGAAATATTCATTACTTATCTCTATATTTCAATATCTAGCTTTGTTAAAAATAGCCGAATGAGTGTACGAAGTCAAAGAAACAATATAAGTATGAATCCTCATACAAAAGAATGTAAATTACTTTTAAGCATCATTCACTAGAAATATCAAACACCAATTAAAGTTTTGGAGCTGACAAAAAAGGGTCATTAAAATTTGACCACATCTCGTCAAAGACGGAATTTATATTGGTATAGAGCATAAAAAATAATATACAGCTAGTCCACATCTTAACAGTTTTTGGTCACTAACCTTTGAGGTCGGACGTAAAAGTTCTCAGCAAATTTACAACACATTCAGTTGAACGGTTTAAAAATGTATAAAGAATAAATAAAACATACAAACACAGAAAAAATTATTCACATGAAATTATAAATTGAGGGAAAATACCAAAAGTTTACTCAATTTTCCGTAAGATTTAATTAACAAATTAACACAAAACCTTTAGCTTTCGGTGAAGGAAAACATGGCGATAAAATCATAGCATGGTGGTAGAGCTTTTCCTAATGCCCACTTGGCCAACTGTCACCCGTAAGTTGACAATCTGCCGCCAAATACATATAGATATATTCTGGCAGTTGCACTTGAGATCCAGTCGCTCCACTAGACTTAGCATGCCCACAATCATGGGCCACATCGGCACTTAACATCAGATGAGATTATGACGAAAACGTCAACGTATAAAAAATAAATAAAAGTGAAGTAGCTGTGTTTCGGTAATTGTAACTATTGTTTTACACATTGTTTCTTTTACAAACACTCCCAGGGTTTCATAAAAAAAGCAGGTACAGAAAGGGAAGGTCAAAGATATAGATCTATCAAACGTGACTTGGATACAAGATTTGTAGAGCGTAGATCGTTTTTAACACCTTTTATAACCGGTTTTTTAACCTGTTAATGTAACTTAGTAAAACACGTATAGATAAAAACATTTTTAGAACTCATAAGATAACTGTAATTAATTGCCGAATAAAATGATATTACAACGTGAATATTTGTTTAGTTTTTTTTTGTGTTTCTTAAGCTTTTGTTTTTATATAGATCAAACATCAAGATCGCGTCATTAACATGTTTGCATCATTGAGATTCATATAAGCCCACACTTTAAGAAAATAATATAAATGTATATACGTTTTTATGTTCAGGAAGTTTACATTATTGAAGTGAAACATCTTATGGGAGGGCTTTGAAATACTGATCGGCAACCTTTTTGCGTGGCTCTCGTCCGGCTAAAGTCGGCTCGAAGCGACTAAGGCAGCAAGAGAGATATAGTGATTTTTCATGTCAGCGGTCTTAAGCACACACCGTTTTTTTTTCGTACTAAACTTGTGCCGGCTATATGTCTTGTGTCTTGTTGAGATAATAAGCCAAATGAAAATATATAGCTTCTATACATATATACATAACAAAACCACAGTTCTTTTCGTTCGCAATCTCGTCAAAACTACTGTACTTATTGGAATGGGACTCTGACTATTCGAAGCGGAATCATTCATAGATGGATTTAAACTCCTTTGTTTTTGGATTCTTTTGTACATTTGTCTTTTTCCGATCTAATTTTCTATGTCCAGCGTATATCTTTGTCAATATTATAAAGCGGAAAGTTTCTTGTTTTGTTGGAACGCGCTAATATTAGGAACTATCACTCAGAATTAAAAAATATTTCTGTATTTGATAGAGCAATCATTAGAGAAGGGTTTAGTCTATTTATCATCACGCTACTACGAATAGGAGCAAAGCTGTATTGAAAAAAGGTACAGAAAAGGGCAAACATTATTCAATAACTTTTTGTTTCACGTCAAGTCAAGATAGTCACTGTATAAAACAGTGTTTAATGCTATCACTATATTCACCATTAAAAAGTAACACTTACAAGTTACAAAAAAAAGAATAGAGTAAAAAATATAAATACTACACGATTCCAGTACAAGAATAAATGACCTAACCCACGAGAGTATCGCATGTTATTGATCCGGGTTAAAATAACAAACATCGTTTATGGCTCCACCAACATTATCGAGGGAGACCACTCCTTAAAACATGGGAGTGGATTGTACCATAGCCTAATGACCCTTTCTGTCTTGAACACTGTAAAACGTTTCTTCACCATTGTATATTTGAATCAAGTCAGTGACATCGGTTAGCGATTATAAACGATGTGAACGATATCTGACGAAATATTGAAACAATTAGGGCCAAATTGACTAATCGAATGGTGTTGTGCGGATATTTTTTATTATTTAGTTTAGCATTATGGCCACAATCTCACCTGATGTTTATTGACTATGTCGCCCAAGATGATGGACGCGATAAGCCTGTGGAAGCATTAGCTTCCAAGTGCAACTGCCGGAACACACCTATAGGTATTTGACGGCAGATCTTTACCTTGAGGATGGTAGCTAGACTAGCGGGCATTAGAAAATGCCCTACCACTATGCTATAGTTTCATTACAATGTTTCCATCGAAAGTTCAAGCTCATTGTAGGTGGATTCGAACTCACGAAACTTGATGCGGCGTCCGTACGCATTACTAACTGAGCTATCATCGTTTTAAAGCGATCTATAAAGGGATGGTTGTGAAATATAAAAAAAAAACTACTAACTATAATCAAATGTATATTTAGGCTAAGATATCCCAAAACTCACGATTAGATTAAGCTGCACGAAAATGTATTAGCATTAGGCTATTTATTTTCCATAATAAATAAAAGCAGACAAAGTTGCGAACCAAGTTAAGAAAAGAGTCTGCCGGAGCAACATTTTTCGGTATGACTTCAGCGACGACTTCTGATAAATTACACAACACTCGGAAGTTGTAGTTGTATTTGCAACTAGTTGTGCCCGAGACTTCGTCCGTGTGAAACTAAAAACTATTTAATAATTTTTGTCCGTTTTTATAACTGTTTTCAGTACAGCCTTGCTCCTATTGGTGGTAGCGTGATGTTAAATATCTTAAAACCTTCCTCAATAATTGCTCTATCAAATACAAATATATTTTTTAAAACCAGACTGGTAGCTCCTGCTCCTGCTCCTGGTAGTTCAAATATACAAACAAACTTTTCCGATTTATATTATTATTATATTTATATTATTAGTAAGGACATATTTTCGTCTTTGATATAAATTATTTAAAGTATACATTTCTGCAGCTATTAAAGGTTTGTTTCGAAATCGCTGCGCTGGAGACGTTCACACTCCGTTCTCCTGAGTAGTGAGTTCATACGGATTCTTACATTTAGGGCAGTAGTACCTTAGTATTTAGGAATTCCTAATTCTTATTATCTATACCCCGCAATATCCATTCAATACTAGGTGAACTGATACATATGGTAGTATTGAACGCTATAGAAAAAAACATCGATTTCGCAAAATTGTATTTGCATACAATCAATGCACGATTTAATCTAAGATCTGGAATTCAATTTGTGGTAAACAATGACTTCATTTACGCTCATAATTAAAGTACAACTTTATTAATACAAATTTGAATTATCACAAATGTATGTAATGCTCTAAGAAATTATTATTTTAGCTAATAAAATTATACTGCAAGTACATAATCACCTACCCATAATAAAGTCCATCTGGCATGCACTTTACGATAGCCTTCAAGGACCGCATATTGCGCCGGATAGAAAAAAGCGTTGATAACACAAAAATGAGGTTAACTGCCGAACCAATACAAAATACCTGAGTTAAACGGTATGCAGGTAGAACTTAATGTTGGTCTTATTAAGACCGTAGATAAACAGTTTCGTGTTTACAAGTACTGTAAAAATGCGAATGGAATATGTAAATTCGTCTTGTGGGGTAACTCTGAATGCGATCCAACAAAGGTTGTTATACTCGATCAACGCTGTCATGCCCACTTAGGCAGCTGGATATACGCGTACGCCAGCTGATTCCGAAATTCGACAGACCAAAAAGAAAATTACTGTGATCCCATAGAACATCGATTCCAAATTTCCAACATGGTGATCAATATTTTTTTACAGTTTTTATTTTATTTATTGAAGGTTAGTCGCCTTCACTACTATATCACCATGTAACAAACAATCATTATCAAATATCATAAAGAAAGCTTGCGAAGTCAATTCGGCTGCGGATAATATTGAAATATAACCGTACTAAATACTTTGAATTAACACCCCAATTAGAACCAGCTAGAGCTTTGAAAACGTTTAAAAATTTGGAGACAGATTCTGCAACTCCATTAATATGCTTTCCCTATATTAGAGAAAGATCCAGCCAAATTCCCGAGTATCTTACTGTATCACTGAATTATATTGAACTACCTTTAATTTTAATATCTATGTTGTCTTTATTCCTGCCTCTTTAAAAGAGGCAAATATGACTTTTCTTTAGGATAATTTCTAAACCTAGAACACTTAGCATAGTTTGACTTACATTAAGGGCAATTTATAAGTAATTAGTTGCTTCAAAAACGTTCTTACATACTGAATATAACATGGAGTCATCAGCATATTGGGACGTACAAACGTTTTTTTATCTGTCTACATATAATTGCAGTAGTTATATTAAAAAGTGTTAGAGGATCTACTTGGGATAGATCTTGACCAGTACTTCTCATTGTAAACCCTTCTGATAGTATTCTAAATTTTTTTTTAATTTATAAACCCATGTTTAAGTTTTTTTAAGCTACTTAATAGCACATTAATATCTATGTTATTGTATGCATTATCGATGTCAATATAATATTATTAATATCATTGTTTCTACTAAAGTAGCAAGAACTTACAGAGACCTCTAGCTAGCTCATCTAGCTTAAACGTAAACCTAAGAAATCATTAGCTTATCTAGTTTCAATACCTAGGATTTTTAGGTTAATATCATCGTGTGCAAAGCATCAAGTAAGTGGCCAAAAATTCGCATATTTTAATCGCAGGTAAAGTTTTACAACAAAAGACCATCAAAAATATTAATGCTATCAGTTTCGTTGAGTCATAATTTTAGTTTCTGCATTGCAAATTTATATTAATTTTAAGTTAGATACTAATAGAAAAATATTATTATCCCGTTATTTTGTTTAGTGGCTATTCTCAACATGACAACTGAATACACTGTATCTATTTAATGTAACGTTGATTACATTTTAAAGTAGATTCTTTAGTTCATTTTAAAGATTTTTAACTTGAAATCTTATAAGTTACTTAATTACCTATATTGACTTGTTCATATGAAATAATAAATCACCTGTAGTTAAGCTTTTATTTAAACTATTGTAGATAATACATATACTGTAAAAAAAATAGGTGGATAGAACAAATAAGCACTGAAGAAACAAAAAGTCATATCAGCCCCATCATGACTTAATGACACTCAACTTAATACTCTTTAAAAATTCTTAACAAGTTTTATATTAATTATGTCATAAAACTTGTTAAAATGTATGCTAAAATGCAATAGATTTATTTTATTTAAATGGCATATCTGAATCAAGTTTATGTTAATACTGTTATAAGGACAAACTAAAAGAGGCACAATTGTCACATGAAAGAGCCATATAAGTCCTGTAGTCCACTGTTTGCAAACCCCATGGCCTATCCAGTTCACGTGATTTATGGCTATATCAGTTGGCATAACAATCAAAGACGGAATACAAATTCTAGAAAAAATAATCCATAATATGAGACTAATCATTACAAGCAGATTTTTTTTTAAATAATATCCTGCATGTATCTAACGAACTACCACCTCTCTTGCGGTTCGAGCTGTCTCAACGAATTGGGCCAACGAACTGCCAGTTGCATAAGGTGGCCTAGCCGCCATATCAGATTACGTGCACACAGACTCATGTTCCACACCTTGATTCCCTTCATTTATATAATTAGATTTACTACGGCCTTTTTCAATATAACTTGAGATTTTAATTATAACCTCTGTGAAATAATGATAGGTTAGTGGTAATGTAGTATGATATTACATTGACTGACCGTTTTTTTTTATTAACTTGGAGTTCAAAATCCATTTATAGACTTTCTCGTCTTAACATGTAATCGCATTATCTCACTCAGGGGCGTGTGGCTAGACTCATCGCGTGATAAGCACTGCGATGAAGCCACGACAGCTCAGTTGGTTGCGTGGACGGACGCCGCGTCAAGGGATGCGAGTTCAAATCTACCTACAAAGAGCTTGAACTTTCAATGGAAACATCGTGATGAAACTATAGCATGGTGGTAGGGCTTTTTCTAATGCCCGCCTGGCTACCTACCACCCTCAACTTGAAAGTCTGCCACCAAATACCTATAGCTGTGCTCCGGCAGTTGTACTAGAGAGCCAATCTCTCCTCCAGGGCTTAGCGTGTCCACCATTTTGGGGCAGGTGGTCACTTAGCATCAGGTGAGATTGTGGTTATAACGCCTAAACCTTAACTATGTAAAAACAACCATGGATTTTCAGGAGTACATTCTAAAGCAGTGATCCCATAACTTTTTTGCCACGTAGTACGAATTTTTGCTGTACTGGGTAGACCCCAAATTTTCTAAATATTCAATTTTTAACGAGTCATCAAAATGAAACGGGTTTTTGACATTCTATGAAACAAATTCTATGAATCTAGCCTCATATTTCCATCAAACATTTTCTTCACGGCTTGCTTAAATGGAATTAACTATTGCCGACACTCATTTGCAGCCCAGGATTCCCAGATTTCGTTTGAAGCATTCGACCACTTTGGCAGCTCCATTCTTAACAATACTACTTTTTTAATCGCCATAGCCGACTATGAGTTTTACGGCAATAAAAACTAAAAAAAAAACAATATCTTAAAACGTTGAAAATAGGTCACACATTGTTACGCGGAAAACGTTAACTCTTCACAAATATTGTCTTAGTTTAAATCCGAACCGTTGTTGATGAGTGATCGTTATGATATAGTACATGAAAACATTTTTAAAACCTTTTAATAACGTAACAGGTTAAACTAAACAGGAAACTAATAGAATTGAGATCAAACATGTCAAGGAAAGGAAAGCGAAGCCGCATATAAATTATGTCATGTATTAGTTGACTACACAACAAACATAAATATTAACAAGGAAAATGGAATACGTCTAAAAGGTTATGCTACAAAATGATTTATTGAATACACTTAAAATCCTATAACTGCATTCCAAATATTGAACGAAATGACCGGATTAGTTCAGAAAATGATCTATGATGTTGCATGGAGTTTCCTATTAGCTATACCGGTTATTTTTTTTTTTGAACTGTCATGCGCTGTTAACCTTAAGGGCTTTGAAGTTTTGAAGGCGAGTGCTAAAGTCACTCAGCTCCGAGGCAGCGAGCGTAAGAATGCCAGAATGGCCGAACCTCGGCTTGGGCTGCTGCCGGAAAGTAAACAAGGATTCGCGAGCCTAACTAACCAACAGGTCCTAACTTACTAATTTAGTGAGCCGAATACGACCTTATCGGGCAAGCCGCGTAAAGGCCGCGGGGGTAGTCCCTTACAGAACCATGTACTTAACTTGTGGGTGTGCATGGATAATATGGAGTGTGATGATGTACTTTCAGTGATGTAGAGTGTCACTGTATCGCGCGAGTAAAAGCTATACCGGCAATAACATGCGCCCGTTAAGCGTATATTATTTATAACAAAACAGGCTATTGACAATTAAAAATAAATATTTAATGGTAAGAAAGAAAACAACTGTGTTGTGATTTGATTCAAATTATTTGACATTTCATAGTTCTTGACTTTTAACACTCAACTACTAGATATGTAAAAGCTTATACGCAAAATAGGTAAAGAAATTTAATATAGGATGAACCCTGTCGATTCAAGTGATAAAATATACCCTAGAAGTTAATTTTTAGTTCTACCATCGTGTAAAATTTCAGCATGCATTAGTTTCAGAGTGATGCAATTACAAGCGAACTGACAGATAAATTCTAAATAAAATATTTTTGCATTCTTTACCGATAACAAAGTGCATTCTATTAATTATGGCATTGCTTCTGCATCTTATTACATCTTTATTATATAAGTAACATAGTAAACAAGTTTATAAATATTGTTTAATAAAACGCTCTTAAAACTAGAATTATCACTAGCACTCGAACCTTCCTACAGCAAAGAGCCTCTTGGAATGTCTACGGACTGCGGAGCTACAACACAAAGTTATATATCTGAAATTTTCTGTATGATAAATATACGTCTTCAATCGCACTACTATATGTACAGAAATCTAATGCGATCTGTGTCGCTTTTAAAACTTTGTGATGAATACATTTCTCCCAAAACACGAGTGAATTATTTGATCAGACCTACATGACAGCAATGATCGGTGTTGGATTCCAAACACTTCGGAGGTCGCTGTTCATATTATATCGCATTATAGTTACGATCAGATGCAGTGACGTCACTTATTCGTGCTAACATAAAAGAAAATACAAATACATGAATAAACATTGATGTAAAAGATAAATGTATGATTTAGTAATATGCTTGCTCGGTTGACCTAGTGGTGTAAGCGGCTCTGACCCCGCACTGAGTGTTATATGTTCGAATCCCACTCTGGAACATTATTTAAGTTATCCACGATTAATTGTACAGAGTCTACGTGTTGCCTTGTTTAATTGTATGTTTGTAAAGTTCCCGGCAACAGAGGTCCTTGATCCCTAGTGTCGGCGTTATTTTTTTAAACGCCAAAGCAACAAATTTATACTGTACACTGAAAAAAATCAAAACAAACTCATCGGGATAAGTTTATAAGCCCTTAAAGCTTACTGATCCAAGTTTGATCTGATAAGAGCATAAGTTAACTACCTCGGAAAGGTAAACTGTGTCAAAGGAGCAACGACATTACCCGCAACATTTAAAGCGACACGTGGTGAAAACCGCTGTTCTAATATTTAACCTTTATTAAGGTAACTTTACTACACACCGTGATACATTCATAATTTATTAGGGTTATAAAATTTAACTTTATATTAGTAGTCTTATGTTGGCGAAGACAGGCCAATGACACCGATGCGTTGTATTATAATGAACTAAAACAAATTATGTAACTTATCTATTCAATGGCAACCGGTTTGCAAATAAACCGGTCTGAAGGATATATCACTGTATTCTATGTTTTTTTGTTTATACAGGTTGACTGTATGAAAAAGATATTGTATTAATATAAGTATACAATTAGTTATCTATATTAATATTATAAAGCGGAAAAGTTTGTTTGTTTGAACGCCTTAATCTAAGGAACTACCAGTCAGATTTAAAGAAAATATTGGTATTGATTTGTATTTGATAGATTTCATTAGATAATATGCTCAAACAATTGAAGTTTCTGAATAACAATATAATAATAAATTATAGGCAAGTACTAAATACTTGGCGTGTGGTTGTTGGTTGTGTTCAAATAAAAACATTGCCGCATGAATGGACGCGCTGTTTCCAGCCTGAACTGAACCATTACGTGTCATCAACTGTTTATATATCAGTGGAATAAAATGTCAAGAGCAAGTCAAGTATACGTACCTATAGTTTTTGGTATGGAACACGCAAAAGTGTGGTAAGTAAATTTGTCTTTTAACTTACTGATGCTTTTAGTTTAAATAGCCTTAATAACTTCAGGGGGTTTTGTGGTGAAGTGAGACAAGAGTGCCAAATGCAATTCCAGCTGCTGCCAACATGCAATGCCGTGAATAGAATCTCAATACTAGGTAAATTACGTAACTAACCAATGATACGCACATATATATATTAAGTTTAGTATATAATTATAGTTAAGATTAAGTATAGTAAAGCGTTATGACCATAATCTCATTTGATCTTAAGTGATGATACGGCCAAAGTTGGTAGATACGCTAAACCTGTGGAGGGACCGGCTCTCAAGTGCAACTGCTGGTACACACTTATTGTTATTTGGCGGTAGATTTTCAACTTGAATACTACTATACTATACTAGCCAGGCGGGCATCAGAAAAAGCCGTATTACCATGGTGTGGTTTTCTCACAATGTTTTCCGTTACCGAAAGTTTAAGCTCATTGTAGGTGTATTCGAACTCAAGTCAGTTCAAGACATCGCTTCAATATGATTAGCATAAGACTAGGATATAGTCGAAAGTGTGTAACATTAGAATTCCGAGAAGTAAATGTTTTGGTTAGAAAAATACCTATAAGTTGATATAATTAAATTATTATAATTAACTCAGTATCAGAGTATTTGTGCTGAGTTGCTCTTTATGACATGAATGCTCCGTTTATGATTTCATATATATATAAAAAGTAATAGTTTCATAATTGCAAGGTGTTGTGCTGAAGAAATCCAGCACAAAAACTACTATACTAATACCTCACAATCGAAAATGATTCGTATTTTTTAAATAATTTCATCAGTATTTTGACTTTGGCTATTTTACACGTTGGATTATTTGAACTGTCACTGTATAAGTAAGATTTGGTAAAGCCAGTAAACAACAATCTTTACTAATAGTTATACATATGCGGAAATATATGTTTGTTTGTTTCAACGCGCTAATCTTACATTAAATAATACTTTAGGTTTTTTAACATCGCCAATAGGAGCAAAAGTGTATTGAAGAATTGCAAAACGGGCAAAAACTATCAATTTTTTTTGGTTCCACGCGAACGAAGTCGCGGTTACGGACAGTACTTTTATGTAAAGAAAACGGATAGAAAATTTAGTGCGACGTGATTATCTTAATTTATATTATATATAAATGCGAATGGTTGTTTGTTATACTTTCACACCTTGTATACTCAAACGATCAATATAACATTTTGCATACACGTTGTCAAGGATACAGGAAAGGATATATGAGGGTACAAGTTCTATTCCTGAAGCATAGAAAGGCAGCGTTTAGTACCACGTCAACAAAGTACAGCTAGATTTCTATATAACAACTCAAGTTACAAGAAAACATTTTTTAATAAATATTAATATATATGTACTTCGTAAGAATGAATGTCTTTTATAAATTCATAGAAAACATAACCTTATGGTATTTTACTCTTAGAAGTTTGACGCCACAGTCAATCGAATTCTAGTATTAACAATTTTATTTACATTTAAGTCACGAAAAGCATAATAAAAGATAACTTTCAATTGTCGAAACGTTACTAGGTAGTAATAATACGTGCGTATTGAATCGAGACTCATGCAACACAACCAATTGAAACGTTCAATACATTTCATAAATAGTGTAATTTATTCCCATGCATTGTGATTCCCATCACGACACGTAATGGGCGACCGAGTTGGTCATTTAATGGAGTCGATGCAATGACCCCGCCGCCGCCGCGCCCGCGAGGAGATGGAACCCGACGCTGGAACGTTTACTTTCGGGATATAAATGACCAATAAATGTACACAGTAATTATTATAAATGTTGTTTATTTGAAAAGGGTTAGTATTTATAATAGTTAATATATTATTATTTATAAGAATAAATCTATAGTTCTGTTTGTATGTATATATATATATATTTTAATTTATTGATAGACGTTTATTATATCGCTACGAATATGATATAAAATCTATATTTATATTTTTACATATATTTGTTTATCCGGAATCAAAGATTTACTCGATTATTTATTCAGAAATTTATATCTGATGAGTGAATGGCATTCCTTAAATAATAGTGCACAAAATTTGACAATAATACTTGTAGAAAAAAAAAAACAATAAATCATTTCTTTATTAATCCTCTATAGGTTTTGATTAAATTTTGTATAAAGAGAGACTATTATTTATTCCGAAATTAATTATTAAAAATATTTATACAAATCATAAAATATGAGTAACAAGGATAATATGCCACCAAAATGAAACACAATAAGTCCGCACGGATCTACAGCGAACTTACAGTATTTTGTATTAATAAAACGTTGGGTTTGTTTTCACTTCGGCAAAAATGATTAGAATTAACATAGCGACTCATAAGTTTCTACTAAGCAGGTAACGTCAGTAACATAATAATAATAATATAATATATGAGGCGTGTGTTTCCACACACGGTAATTCAATTACGCACTAAGCATAGTTTGTATTATGGTACTAAGAAACACATAATTGTTAAGAAATTACCACCACCCATACACAGCCACAAAAACAGTGGAATTGCAGGTGCGTTGTCGGCCTTCATAGTAGGCCTTTCTGTTTATTAATGTGTTTAAAATCCTATTCTTTACGAACTTCCTCATCGCACAGCGAAAGCGTATTATCCGAGCTCAAACCAAGGCGAGAGGGGCATGTGGTGACTAATCGATTGCTAATTACCCAACACTACCTACAAAAACGCACCATGATGACACTTCAGACTCCCGTGTTGCCAGAAATCAGGGACAACGCCCACACTTCTTCTCGTCACAGTAGAGTTTACTACAACTACAACAGGAAAAGGTTCTCAGTAAGAAAGGCGTTTTCTTAATTGGAGAATCCCATCATGGATGCCCTTTGGCTGAAGCCCCCTACAAAGAGTGAATTAAGTGATACTTGTTGAGAACAAAATAAGGTTTTGGCAGGATCTATCATGTGATTTTTATTTTGATTCATATACCCGTGAATTGTGTAATATAAGTGATATATTACGTGATGTAGTGTAGCTCAAAAGTATAAGTGAATTATGAATAATAATTCGGAACATGATATATTAGTTGCTACAAAGAAAGTCACCATCTTGTTGAAGATAGTTTTATCTACCCAAAAAACCTAAATGTTACCATTTGAAAATGGTAGTTCTATTGTATACCCTTCTCCCTATAACACGGACTGTTTTCAACATCAATAGGTATTTGAGGGGACTATTACTGCATATCACTACTGGTGATGTGTTGAAGTTTCCTCAGCGGTTTCAATTGTTTTCGACTGTACTGTACTTATTATACTATATCATACCGTCACTTTATCGTGTTGCCATAACGGAGACTAAAAATAAAAAGTTAAACAGTCCAATGATTCTTATCAGCAATAAGAAACAATTACAAAATACACTACACTAGAACAATACGTTCACGGGGAAAATACATCTTAAAAGCTTGCGTAATATACAATGAAGTTTACAAATGAACCAAGTCAGAACTCGTTACCCACATACGAGAGTACAGTTTAACATAAATTATAATAACAATACCTTCAACTACACACAATTTCTATGAATACAAACATAACACAAACCGTAGAGGAATTTCTTTTGAATGATGATATCTGTGAAGGAAAAACTACAGTTTTTGTTCGAAGCTAGTAGTGCCCGTGATTTCGTTTAAATCAAATTCAAAATTAAACCTCTATGTTAAGCAATGTAGAGTCGATTTTTAAAAAACATGGAACACTATTCCCAGCCAAAAGTATGTATAAAAATTTTCATATACCTAATTTAAAAAAAATATGAATTTTAAGCGTTTTATTTTTGCAACAATAGGCAGCCTATATCCTACTTCAATGTATAATCTATTTCTTAGTGGTTTACTTAACGTATTCAACACACATAGTCAATTCCTTTTTTTTAATAAGAAAATAATAGAGCAACAAATTTATCACTGTGTTCGTAATAGCCGAAATTTTGGACTAAATCCTTACCAGCAGACCTTACCATTCAAGCATAATTAATTACTACATATACCCTGACTAAAACCGAAACGCATCACGCCTAAACGTATGGTATATATTGCACCTGGTATGGCCTTTTTCGATAGGACCTGCGATGAGGGGTTTGGGCGGCCTATTAACATACCAGTCATGCTGCGGAATCTCCTGTGACGTTATGTATGCGAGCAACCCTGCATCTATGGGAGTCTAGCGTATGAAACTAAAGGAACTGAACTGAAGGAGTAAAGAAGTTCGGATGACTATTCCTGCAGGACATTAAATCACATCCCTTGTCTAGGGCAGTGTAAATTACCATAGTGTATTTTAATGGGTATTGGACGAAGTTTATCAACTTATGAATATCTACACGCTCGTCTCCTGCGTTTCGTATCAAAGAAAGTATTTAAATGGATGTATTATGACCATAACATAAGGTATTACAACCTGTTGTATAATTTCTACTACCTAAATTAGTCGTGCAAAGCCCAAATTTAGCATAAAGAAAACAGAGCGCTAATTTCAAATTCTTTGAAAAAGTTTTAGTTAATATCCTCCATAAAACTGCATAAGCACGCAACAGTTTATAGCGACTACAAAGGAACATGCATGAACCAAGCCCGGGGATAATTGCTCTATTAAAACTGGACAATTAATCAAACGCGCAATACAGCCGCCGTGCTACGCTCGCTTGACTTGCCATGCGATTACTTCAGAATATACGTCTTCAAGATAGCTGCACAGTACATAATGTACTTCATTTGCTTTAGCAATGAATAATACGTCTTTCCCTTCAGCTTATAAATATGTTTTGAGATATTGCGTTTTAATATTTATTAACTCTTAGCCGTGCCTGCAATTGCTTTTATGCGAACTTGAATAATTAAAATCATTCGGTTTCGAGTTAATCTGCCATGTTGGAATTTTTAATTAAAGTCATAAACTTAGGTTTTTTGTTCTTTTTTTCTACTTGGCAATTAATCCACGTTATCGAAGATCATTATTGTCATTATGGAGTGAATAATATCTTGTGATAATTAATAACAATGCTTAACAAATCGGTGGCCACTTTGTTTGAACTTTCCTGGCAGTTTTTATTATATCTTAGAATTCATAGAAAATAATATTATTTCCAATTCATATCTCCTAAGCATAATAACTAAGCTATATTATATATAATGTCATCTACAATGCCACGTATAGTGTTAAATAAACAAATATATAAATAAATGAATATTCTTTTAAACACACGCCTAAAGCGATAAAGTTTAGCGTTATGGCTACAATCTTACCTGATGTTAAGTAACGATGTGGCTCAAGATGGTGGTTACGGTAGGCCTAGTGAAGAGACATGTTCTCAAATGTAACTTCCCAAACACACCTATAGCACCTCTGTGTTTGATGGAAGCTTTTAAACTAGTGATTAGTAAGCTAAGTGAATTCTAGCCAAGCATTAGAAAATGCCCTATGACCATGCTATGGTTTCATCACGGTGTTTTCCTTCACTGAAAGCTGAAGCTTATTGCATGTAGATTCGAACTCACGTCCAATGACGCGGCAACTGTACACTCTACTAGTTGAGCGACTATCGATATAAATGTAAATGAAGAAAAAAAAACTTATATAATGTGTTTCACACCGACGCCGGAGTTCTAACAGCCGTGTTAATAATTATTTCCAACACCAAATTACGGATTCAAACCACAAATCCGTTGTCACCCACACGACTGTAACCTAATTCATTTAACGCTGTCCTTGAATGGGTGGTCTCTTTCATGAAATTTATTTCGGATGCGTAACACCGTGATACTAATAGAATACGTAATATTGCAAATTCTATGAAACGATATAAATTAAGTGTTAATATATGTACAAATTAAAATGCTAACCAATCTTGCTACGGTAACGAACAATTTTATAATTCAGAGCATATTCGATTCCTAACGTGCTCCTTTTGTTAGACAAATATTTATAAAATTAGATACAATTGGCTTACTCATTCGGTGCGACGTGTTGGAGATTGTAAATTACGAAGCCTTTTAAGGGTGAGAAATGTAAGTCCGATCAGGCGCTGAAGCGGGTTAGATTTCATTTTACAAGATTATACTTCCGTTTTTGTTGTCACTGGCTTAGCATTAAGAATGTACATTAAAATTAAACAGCGGAAAAGTTTGTTATTTAAACGCGCTAATCTTACAAAGTACTATTCGGAATTCATAATCAATTTTTATATATTGTAGAGTAATCAATAAGAAAGGCTTTAGTGCATTTAGCATCACGCTACCTTCAATGGCAGCGAAGCGGTAATGAAAAATGTTACAAAAACCGGCAAAAATATTAAATATTTTTTAGTTCCACGCGAAAAAGTCGTGGGCACAGCTTGTCATTAATATAACGAAACATAAATTTTACATAACAATAAAGTGTCCTACAAATATACGCGCACCGTGAAATTTCTATTAATATTTTAACTTCTACAATATAAATTGTTCTAGACAACCCGCAGCTTATTCAATTAGTGTAGTTATTTAGATACTAAAACAACACAAAAAAGAAAAATAAAGAAGCTCTTTGCTACAATTTGTTAGCTAGAATAACACGCTACTTATGACTGGCTGGACTACGCCCACCAGCAATTGTCGATAAAGCCAGAACAAAGACTGTCTTTTAGTTTGTCGTGTTTCATGTTAATTTAGTTTTTACCATCCAGCTGCCGAAAAGAAGCTGCTTTTTTTTTAAATAAATTCTACTTTTTTTTCCTTTTCGACTGTGGGCTGCCTAAATCTAGTGGAGGGGCTTGTTCTTAAGTACAACAGCCAGCACATCTTTGGGTATTAATTTAGCGGCCGATTTTCAACTTGAGGGTAGTAGCTAACCAGGTGGGCATTGTAAATAGCCCTACCATCATGCTATGGTTTCATGACGATGTTTTCCTGCACCGAAATATCAGGCTCATTCAAAGAATTCGAACTCAGGGTCGCTTCGAATTTTATTTACCTTTCTATACTATCGTATTATTTGGATATAGGTAATAATTTAATATACAAATTGTAACTGTAATTGTAATCAATATATATTTCAAAGTAACATTGTAGTCTTTCTCGGACACAAATGAGAATAAATAATGACATTCGATACAAGACCTAACACAACATTTCCATTCACGCCGCTATAAAACCCCCATGGTCGTAAATCTGCGCCCAGTTTAATACTCTTGGGATATGGGACGATGTTAAAAGACATCGTTGAAATAGAGTAATTTATAACTTCAGTTAAAGGATAAAATAAATCTTGAAGAACATGCCAGTACTCGTCAGCGACTCTGTTCACATATTGACTCTATTTTCGGATTCCCTTTCAGAAGTTAAAACTTCTTCAGATGGACTGTGCATTTTATTTTCGAGATATTTTTTAAAAGGTTAAGATTAGCGTTACGGCCATAATCTTACCTTATTCAGATCAATCTTACCTTTGGCGGCAGATTTTCAACTTGAGGAGGCATCAGAACACGCCCTACCATCATGCTATGTTATCGTCACGATGTTTTCCTTCACTGAAAGCTCAAACTCATTGTAGATAGATTCGAACTCACGTCCCTTGACGCGACGTCCATACACTCAACTAATTGAGCTATCATTGATTCAGTATTCAATGAGTGCGAGCTAAAACGCTCGGCTATGTGACGCTCGATCGGGTAAAGTCGGCTCGAGTCGACTAAGGAAAGCGGAGAGATATGGCTAACGCGTCAACGCCATATTCGCTCGGCAAGCGTTACATGAGAGCATGGCGCAGCAGTCACATTCAGTATCGACAGAAACACCGTATGTGCTGTGCTAATACGTTTTATTTAATACATTTTATAAGTATTTTCGATATTATTATTGTTGTGTGGTCTTAATAAGCACGCACCATTTTTTCATTTATTTATAGAAGTGACGGCCCTTTACTTGATAGTAAACATCGAACAATCCAAAAACAAAGACGACCACTGTTAGATTAGAAGATCATCGGGATTCATCGCTGTCGTGCGGAGCATATAAGCTTCTCGGTAGCAAGTATACTGGCTAGTTCCGTAACGTGACTCGCCTAAACGTATCACGGTGTTGGGTGTTACACCTGCCTTCTTAGAATAAAATGTCTCTTTCTACAGTCGTTAGCGTAAAGTAAAAATAAATGATGACGTTCTAAGTAGTGAATCGACCACATATAAGAAGGAATAGAGAGAGAAGTCTTTGTCGGCGTTACGTTTTTTGACGGAGGCATTTCTGGTGATTTAGACCAGGAGATTTCCATACGTTTCTCTCGTAAACCACCCGGTACAATGCGAGAGAACAAAACAGAAATGCATTTTGCTTCACGTTAAGCAAAACTATACACATTTATTTGATAAAATTTAGGAATGTTGTCAATTTCGCCAATGTCACGTGTTAATAACCATACAAGCAACAAAAACGAATGCAAACACTCAGACAGAATAATTATTTTCACAAAAAATAATCAGACCCACAGCAAATGCTAGCGAGGTTACCGCCTCAATCGCTACACTAATCATGCAGTCAAAGAAATTGAACTTACAAAAAAAACGCCTTGTGTGATTTTATGAAACCACGATTTTATCACCTTTTTTTGGATCCTATGATTCAATTGTAAATTTTCGGAAAATGTGAAAATATAAATACTTCACGGTCCGCTGATGTGAGCCAAGGGCGCCACCACGTTAGCCTTGGCTACCCTGCCGAGCGTCTTTCACTTTACCCCTACTTCGCAGCCGGCTGTAATGCGACCCCATAGATAGACGAAAAAGTTTGAGGCGATGACATAAAAGTTCCACTTTTAAAACAATGGTAGGTAAAAATCAAGCTATTAACCTAATAAAAACTAAATAAAAAGTAGATCTATGAATGCAGTAATAACTGTCGTTGTTAACACGTAATGAATTGCGGCTGTAAAGATGAAATTACAAACAGCGGCGTACCAAAGAAATGCAGTCGCATACAGCCATGTACATACGTTTATACGGCGGCAAACAAAACTAAATTACAATAAACATATAGCGCTGCGTGACACTGACATTGATCAGTCAGGCCGCTTCATTAATGAGTCATGACTTACTGAGTGAGCTGAACGACAAGTTAAATAGCCATTCGATAGAAACTCCCAACAGGTTATTAAAAGTATAACCAAATTTTTGCCGGGGAGCAGATGCAATGTTGGATACATTACGAACCCAGCTCCCCGGCCCAATAGGCAATAGAAGAACAGTGTAGGGCAGTGGTAACCAATTTTTTTCAAAGCTAGTGTGCAAAGGACAAATTTTACAGCTAGGTGGGCGTATGTTTTTTTAGGTGGTTAGGAGAGAGAATATTAATAAACATATATTAGCGTTACACTATTATAATTAAATGATTATTGTACGTGGTAAATGGTAATACTTTAAAATTATTTTCATATGGTTAAGAAAAGTATAAAAAATTGTAGTTTTAAATTAGTATTTTGAAAATCTTGCAGAGGGCGCATTGCAGATCAACCGTGTGCGCACTTGCACCCTGGGTCGCGGGGTTTGCCACCTCTGTTTTATGGTTTTTAGTGGGTATTCCTAGTGATTCGTCGTCGGGTGAGTCCCACATACCCCTCTTAGCTCATCAGGTAACGGATGCCTAAATGCATTTCTCCATGTAGAAGAAAGTATAACCAAATATTATCGTAATCAAATACGAAATTATCCTTTTTGATTAATGTTCGTTATATACATTTGCAAACAAAATGTAAATAATTTAACTGTCATGTTAGTAACATAGATCGTTAAAAGATGGTACCGCCTAAACGTTGATGAGATTACATATTAAAGTAAGCTTTAAAAATAAAACATTCATTTTTAACCTATTTTTTGAATGTTTAAATCTTTAATTTTGACCAACAAATATGAGAAATATGGCATTGTTACGTAAATACCTCGGAGATAAATTTTATTGTGATATAAATCTATTAAAATTAGAAATCTATTAAAGCTTGCCTTTGGATTACTCACAAACGTGTCCGTATTTACATAACATATTATTATCAACACCGATACGACTTCATCATCCTCTAACTTCTGAACTACATCGAAGTTCAGTAATAAAGCGCTGACTCATAAATCACTTGCTGCTATATTATCTTCTTTTATCAATATAATTATCATTCGGCTGATTTTTAAAAGCTTTTTCATCTTCTTACTTATTACCTATTATAGCACCGATTTAATTCGGTCGTGTATTAGATAAGATTGTATTAGAAGCTCGGAGTAACTAATCGAACTATTATTTAATTTATGGATCATAAAACAGTTTTCTCTTCCTGTCGTAACCACTTTACTATTAATTATTTACGAAGGTAGCTATTATATCTTACCGTGTTAACATTAAACATGTCTGTTGGTTGAACATGAATTATAACCTGAGAACACCCATAACGTTATAATTCGGGCTTTATCTTCTTCCACAAACATTTGCTTCATAAATTTCCAAGGTATTGCCAAGTGTCATATTCCTGGCCACCCTATATTTTAGACTCAGCAAGATCGGCAACTTTTTGACTGTACCTTATTTAAGGTCCTATGGGATAGGTAAGGCCACCGTTCTTCGAGACACGAAAATTCGAATTGGTGCAATAGAGGATGGAACTTTGTAAGGAGGACAAATGTTTTAATAAATTAAGGATATGGAAAATAATATGTGTGCTTTTGGTATGAATTAAAAAGTAATCATCATTTTTGAAAGATCTTTCTTTAAGGCTGTACGGTTTTTAATACTTTTTAGTTTTAGTATTATGGTCACAATCTTACCTGATAAAAAGTAATGATATGGCCGAAGATGGTGCTATGGTTTCATCACGATTTTTCTCTTTACCGAAAGCTCAAGCTCAGATCTAACCGTACACACTACCAATTAAGCCATAATTGCTTTAGGATTATTTAGATAATTCAAGTCCGCACAACCGTTGCCTTGTTACGAGCACAACAGTAAATAAACCATTCGGTAAATTATTAGGACCTCCGTTATTAAAATTACATAATGTGTTCAATCCTATCAGTATGTTTATTTACTGAAATAATTAATAACACTGCCACATTTAATATCGATGTATTATGTTAGCCCACGCATGCAAAGGCGGCGCAAGCGCGTCTTGCCATGCCCTATTATTAATATGAAGTTATATCTTAGATAGCGTCAGGTTATCTAATTGCATGAATTCAATTCCTTATTGTATTTATACAATAAACATAAAGCTTATACAATTGAAAAGAGCGATGTTTTATAAAATAACAATACAGCGGAATTGAGAAATAAATCAACAAATATATATTAATATATAAAGCGGAAAACATTGTTTGTGCGATAATTTTGGAAATACCTGTCGGATTTAAAAATTATTTTTGTATTTAATGAAGCAATTCACTTATGAAAGTTTATTTAACTTCACTCTAAAAACGAGCATAAATTATTAAAAAATGTTTAGTTCGACGCGAGCGAAGTCGCAGGCACAACTACTAACTAAATTTAAGGATACAGATAAATGACGTTAATTCATTGAAACATAATAAATTTTTAAATACCATACTTAACAATGTTTTATGACTGATTTTGGCATTGCGACAAATATGTACTATTGGTGTTATTTATATGTTCATAACGTTTTATTTTGTTAATAATCATGTTACCTACGGTACAGAGGAAATAAATCAAAATCAGTTTTCAAACTTCGCTCGTTCATTTATGTATGAACTACAAGCGAATTAGCTTTTACATAGATAATTGCAATATAACAGTATATATACGTGTGTGGATATACAAAATATTTATAGCAACATAAGTATAAATCTAACGCGTCCCTCAGTGGTTGATTTATCAAAAACAAAAATTATTCAAAAAAATCCAATAAGTAGTTCCTAAGTTCACAGCGCTGACACAAAGAAACAAGCAAAGTTCTCCGCATTATAACCTTTTTATATAAAAATTTCCTGTCACGTTGTTGGTCCGCGATGAACTCCTAAACCGATTTTAATCAAATTTTACACACTATGTGTAGTTTGATTCAACTTGAGAGATAGGATACTTTTTATCTCGATAAGTGATCATAACGCGATAGATGATGCTGATCGATGTGAGAAAAGCAGAACAAGGTCTGCCAGGTTAACTAGTATTAATATACATACAGATATCAATCAACCATAGCCAACACAAGCTGGTTTAGATGTGTAATATAAAAAAAAAGAACCAGTGGTGTCGGGGGACACCAGATAGGAACGAAATTCCTCATTATAAAAATATTAATTTCACGTTCTATTCGAGGTATAAAGAAAATAATTATTCGGGTATAAATGTTTTATTATGCTTTTTTAACGATAAAAAAACTACTTTACAAAATTATCTTAATGCGTTTATTTTGTTTACGATGATTTATAAAAATGTATAATAATACAGTCATCACGTAGACTATACATTAGACACTGTATAGCCTTCATACATAGACTATACATAAAAATCTTACTCTAACGTTACGGACGTTTTTCGCCGGCTAGGGTACCCCTCCGCGACGCCCCATAAGGAACTTCGTTCCAACAATAGAGTGGTAAATTATATACAAAAATAAAAACAGTAAACATTAAACAATTTTAAATGGATCCATTACTCTTGCGGAAACAAAGCGTTGCAAAAGTGCATTAATAGCCTTTCATATACGTCGTCTATTGAAATATTTTACGGTGCAGTCCGTGTTGAGAGATCCTTGTCCGTGTAGCGTAGAATATCCAATCTCGATCTAATCTAGTTAAGATAAAGTCTAATATGGAATAATGTGTTCTATAGTTGATGTACCTGTCGCTATGCATGAGCTCTCGCCTTAGATATGATAACTACAAATCGCGTGGGCGTAGCATTAAGAAATCATAAATCTTGAGGCGGCATTAATTATATCTCATCTAAAAAGACGTCGCTTTACACACAACCGAGTTTCAATTCATTATACGGCCGGATAACGTACGCTGTTGATTTATTGATCTCGATCAACCCTCTCGGGTCCTTTGACAATTATATCAGACACTTCCTTCTTCAAGTGAAGAGCTTGTGTAGGCTCGAAATCATTTTAAGTGTTTCTGTTATCTGCTATTTTCCAATTTAGAATGATTGGGCGTTTTAACATTGAAATTTATCGATCAATTTGGTTACTGTGTTGATGGGTCGTGTTAAATTTATGGATCATTTGGACAGGTGTTTGGATTGGCAATTTGAATTTTATTACCGCGACCTCGCTTTATAGAATATTACGTATTTACGTTTATAACAGATATATCGAAACGGAATAGAGTAAATATACAAAATGCTGATACTTCTTGGTAACGTAGGCTATTAATGTAACAGCTTAGTTTAATTAGCCTAATTTATGTATCATCGTTCATATTCTTTCTTCTTTGTAGTCATTTAAATTCAATTATATACAATAATATATGCAGCTATATAACTTTTGAGGAGTTTTCATTTTTGTTACTAGATGCTCTTGATTTTGTTGAAAAGATATTTGATTCTTCAAGCCGTTACTTTTAAGATATTCATCGTAATTTAACTCGCTCTTCAAGGAGACGTCCTCTGATCTGACTTCCAAAGTTAACTAACTTAATAACATTATTTTGTTCCAGAAATTTAGTAGTAGAGTAATATCAAATAACATTAGGTTGTTGTAAATATTGATTTTTATACACATATATCTCTGAATTTAAATACGTTTTGAAGATCAAAAAGCTATTACAGTGTGGAGGGATATGTGAACAATGGTGATTCTGGAATGAACAGCCGATCATATAAACTGATCAAGTTTCTTGCCGGTTCTTCTCGATGCTTAGATTGTTTTCTGAACCGGTGATAGTTTTGATGTTCAAAAGCGACTTCTCGTTCATTGAATATTTTGAGTTGACATAAACATACGCAATAGATGCATTGTTTTTTTATACTCCAGACTCTTGGTCCGCACTCTTATAGTTTGTGCTTTATTTTTTTTATTGTGGTGGTTTTAGCGTTATGGCTATAATCTCCCTGATCTTAAGTGACGATACGGCCCAAGTTGGTAGACACGCTAAACCTTTGGAGAAACTGGCTTTCAAGTGCATCTGCCGGAACACACCTATTGGTATTTGGCGGCAGACTTTCAACTTGCGGGTGGTAGCTAGCCAGGCGGGCTTTAGAAAATGCCCTACCACCATGCTATGGGTCCTCACGATGCTTTCCTTCAGCGAAAGCTCAAGGTCTTTGTAGGTGGAGTGGATTAAAATTAACGTTCCTTGACGCGAAGTTGTACACATTACCACTGAGCTATCATCGCTTCAAGATATATTATTCCTTTATAAGTATTACTAAAAGTTGCCCAATATATAGGACTTTCTTTTAAATGATTATACTTGAGTTGTTTAATTATATAATTCTGTTTGTCGAACTTCATACTTGTATATTCTAATATTATAAACGCGATTATTTGTTACTCTTTCAGATTTAAACTACTAAACCGATTATCACAAAATTTTAGAACAGACATTCTCAGGAGTACAAGCCTAGCATATAGCACTTACATCTAAAAATATATATATGTTTACCAACATATAGCAAAATAACTTTTAATTTCACAAGCAAAAGGCCCTTTTTTAATTATGTAGTAACTCGTCGGGTGATTGTCATACAATATTACCTACTAAACTACACCACGGCGTCACTTCAAACTCCCGTATTGCCAGAGACCAAGGACAACGCCAACACTTCTTCTAACTATCACACTTTTTCTAATACATATAGTACCACCATAGTCTTAAAGGTTTTTTTAACCCTATTTTATGAATAAGGAATGTTACAATATGCTTACTATGCGCATTAATCACAAAATTCCTAGACACAATGATGGATTTACGTGACATCAGATTTACATGGGAAAAGTTCATTGCTAATATAATTTAAACCTAAACGCATATTGTTGCCAATCGTCTACATTCTACCGATAATTAATCCTACTCAAAAATGATAAGTATATGTGCGTTTTCGAAAGCACATTGACACCATATACACCATACAGGATTGTATGATATTCACGCTTGTCATTACTTATGACGGAATATTTTTTTGACGTTTGGATACAGTGGATGATAGAATTCAAGGTGTTACTTGATAATAACTGCTTCTACTGTACGACTTCGCGTCAAGGGACGTGAGTTCGAATTCAAGTACCTACAATAAGCTTGAGCTTTCGGTGAAGGAAAACATCGTGAGGAAACCATAACATGGTGGTAGGGCTTTTTCAACTGCCCGCCTGGGTAGCTACCACCCTCAAGTTGTAAACCTGCCACCAATAGGTGTGTTCCGGCAGCTGCACTTGAGAGCCAGTTCCTCCACAGGTTTAGCGTGTCTACCAACTTGGGCCGTATCGTCACTTAAGATCAGGGGAGATTATAGCCATAACGTTAGTCCTTAAGTATATAGAAAAATCTATATATTTGCGAATTAAAAATAAATTAATTAAAGGTTAATAATCAACATAATAAAGCTCAACCAGGTATCTAGTCATATCCATTTTGCACGCTTCCTTTCCCAGTACATATACATTTTCATGCCGTAGATAGTATTGTCCACAATTAGAAGCGGCGCGGCGCGCGGATGTTATAATTTCGTAACTTCCCTTTAACTCTGTTCAATAAATTAGGGCTGTCACTCAATACATCATATGAGATAAGGTCTACTGTATGCAAGATTACAAAAAGTGTGAGCGCTGTGCCTGATCTCTGGCAACACGGTCGTGGTGTTTTTGGTAGGTAGTATCAGGTGCTGTTTACCCAATGAATCTTGCCACACCTATCTTTCGCCTTAACCTGAATCCGGGTAAAACGTTTACACGTTGCCCTGAGGAAGTCTATAAAATACAGGATTTCGAACACTACAACAATAAAAAAGGGTAGGTATATATGCTACGTCATTTTTTATTATCGGACTAAGACAAAGTTGACATCTTATGATGTTTTTTATAGTTAAGGTTTAGAGTTATGTTCCTAATCTCACCTGATCTTAAGTGACGATATAACCTATGTAGGTAGATACACTAAACCTGTGGCGGGACTGAGTTTCAAGTGCAACTGCCGGAAAACACCTATTGGTATCTGACGGCAGATTTTCAACTTGAAGGTGCTAGCTAGTCAGGAGGGCATTAGAAAAAGCCCTACCACCATGCTATGGTTTCCTCACGATGTTTTCCTTCACCGAAATCACAAGCTCATTGTAGATGTATTCGAACAAACGTCCTTCAACGCGGAGTCGTACACACTACCACTATGCTATCAACGCTTCAATATAATAAGACACATTAAAAAAGTATTTCTTTCTTCTCTCATAATGTAAAAATTGTTTGTTTGTAAATAGAAACACGCGGTTATAATCTTGAATCATTAACGGAAGTTAAAACTGTTACATAGTATTCGCCGTGTCTTTTAGGTGGCAACCCTAGCCACGGACAGCATTAAGTGTAATCCAGTGCTGTGAATTGCTATGAAAAGCTGTATTGAATCTTAAGTATGGCTTAGGAGATAACGATAACACGCCGTGAATCTAGTTTACTAGTAATTGATGGGATCGGAACACGATCAGTGCTCAACAAGTTTCTACTTATTGAGATTGAGAACAAAGGTAAAAGAAGTTATTGAGGAGGTTCTATCTTCGCGGATAGATAACTTACACTTACAAATTATAAATTGCAACGTAATGCTGTCCGACTATTTGTTAGTGTGCATATGATTTGAAATCGACTTTTCTGATCCAAATATAATATATTTGCTCTATATATGTTTTCTATATATCTTGGTTTCTTTTTTTATCTCGGAGTTAACAAATAATAATAATGTTTTTATATAGATAGAAATTAGCGGACCTGTTAGGAGAGGAATTTTTAATTGAAATTAAAATTGAATTGTACAAATAGGCTGAAAATTAAGAGTTTCGGAGCGATGATAGCTCAGTTAGTGGTGTGTACAAACGCCGCGTCAAAGGATGTGAGTTCAAATCCACCTATAATGAGCTTGAGCTTTCGGTAAAGGAAAACATCGTTATAAAACCGTAGCATAGTGGTAGGGTTTTTTCTAATGCCCGCCTAGCTAGCTATATTGAAGCTGAAAATCTGCCGCCAAATTCCTATAGGTGTGTTCTTCAACCCTCCATTCGGTTTCGCGTATCTACCATCTTGGGCCACATCGTCACTTAACACAAGGTGAGATTGTGGCCACAGCGTTAAACTTGTAAACTATAAAAATGAATATTATTGCAAATGAGATGAATCGACAGTCGCTGCTCTCATACCGGCCTGGGATTTATAGATGAAATATGGAACGTACCGGTGAGATTATATATTCTTATTACTACTTAAACCATGTTAATATATATACAACTTGAATAATGAAGTGTTTGTTTTAACGTGTCAACTTTCTCAGAGAAATATTCACCCACATAGTTATAGTTTTATTATACTACTAGACGTGCCCGAGACTTTGTTCGAGTGAAACTAAAAACTATATATACATTTTTGCTCGTTTTTGTAACTTTTGTCAATATTTTTGTTCCCATTGGTGGTTAGCGTGATTTAAAAAAGTACAGTACAGTACAGGATGCTATTATTGGATAGAATAAGGATATTAAATTTCCTTGCGAAATTAATTAAAACGTACCATTAATGTTCAGGACAAAACGTGTTCAGGAATATCTCGCCCACATACCAGTAACGCGGATGACATCGTTTAGGTCTCAATTTCTCAATTGGGGGCGACAGTTCGCGGTGGAAATTAAATTGATTAGAACGAATAAGGAAACGATTGTATTATGAAACATTACGTGGCGTGGTAACAGTGTTAATCGAACATTGAACTTTATTTCACGCAGCCGTGGGTGTATTTCAGGGAATCCCTATATGTATATTTATATTAATAAAGTACATTATCCTTGTGCATAGGTATAAGGCAAACTGGTGTTCTCGATTTTGTTTGGGTTTGTGATTGTAAAATCTTAAAAATATGTTGGCCAAATAAAGAAAATGGACACCTGCAAACACATACAGGTATTTTGTAAATAATAGTTTCAAATATAGCAATTCTGCCCTTTATAACCTCCGCATGTATTAAAGTCCTTTTTGTACAGAAATCAGATGTTGTATAGAAGCTCACTGTGCCTTAAAGTATTTAAGTGTGCGACCAAAACAGGATTTTCAACCGAAACCGAAAACGAACCTTTGATTTGTGTCTCTCACCGCCATTCAAATTACAATAACTTTTGATACGAGTTAACAGATTATAATGATACAAAAACTAAATGATACTCGACGATACGCGCTATGATTTCCTTGCTGATGTTTTATCATAGACGTCGTAGCGGTGAAGCATACACAAACAAACAGACAACTTATTCTTAGACACTTCCAAAATATTTTTACATAAATCTAATCTAATCTTATTATACGTGTAGAAGATGGTATAATTTAGACCATACTCTTAATTTTAGTATATTTTCACATACATACAAAGAAATAATTTGTTTGAATGGACAACAGTAGTTGAAGCATGTAATAAGAATATTTATTTAAATTACATTTTCAATTTAACATGAAAAGTGTAAGGAAAAGGCAACTCATCGGAAGACCCTTTTACAAATTTCGTCGTCGCAATGCCCACAAAACTACCCAAGTACTCAGACAAGGTAATTGAGGCGTGTGACGGCTCATCGGAAGACCCTTTTACAAATTACGTCGTTTACAAATTAACATGGCAACACTTAACTTCGCACGTTGTCATAGACCTCGACTATTTATGTATAAAGATGATTAGAGGTTTATAGGTTTAGAGTTATGGCCATAATTTCACCCGATCTTAAGTGACAATACGACCCAAGTTGAAGGACATACTAAACCTGTGGAGGGACTGGATCTCAAATGCAACTGCCGGAACACACCTATTAGTGTTTGGCGGCAGATCTTTTATTTGAGTGTAGTAGCTAGCCAGGCGGACATTAGAAAAAGCCCCACCATCATGCTAAGATTTCCTCGCGACGTTTTCTTTTACCAAAAGCTCAAACTCATTATAGGTGGATTCGAACTCACTCCCCTGACGCGGCGTCCGTACACACTACTAGCTATCATAGCTTCAAAAATATTCTACTTTTTAGTTCGGTATGTCATTAAAAAGTATTTTTTATGTCTGCACCTAGTTTGAATTTTACTGTGTTTCTTAATTGCTGTTAAAACGTCCTTCATTAACGAAATTTCCAACACTGGTAGATGTTATAAAAAATGTTTTTTTTTTAAATTTTGTAAATTAACTTTTACACAAAAAATAAACCCTAATTTGGTAGTTGAGGATATATGTTATTGTAATTTTTATTTTGCCGTAAATCAAACATTCGTAAACTATAATGTGTCATGCAGTGACGTGATACGTCATAAGCATTTGTATCAACATTATATATTCACTACCTATTATTAGGAACACAATATAGTATGTTTTTTTTTTCGGCCTGACATACGTCGTAAGGGCTTTGACAGTTCCACCGAACTTTTTGGGGCGAATGCTGAGGGTACTCAACCGTGAAGTATAGTATAGTAAAGTGTAACACCGTGATATTACGTGACGCAGAACTTTTTTTTTAGAGCTAAGGTTTTATTAAGGTAGCATTATTGTCATAATCTCACTTGATATTAAGTGACGATACGGCCCAAGCTGGGAGACACGCTATGCCTGTGGAGGTTCGACATGAATTCCATCACAGCAGTATTTTTTGTACAGTTTTCCGTCAACGGTCGGCTGCGTCATGTTGGTCTGCAAGCCAGCTGTATATGGGTCGGTTTTCAATTTTAACATCGATGGGACTGGCTCTTAAATGTACTTATTACTCTGAAGGTTAATGAAGCTGATCAAACAGGTATAAATAAGTTCGTTAACATGGTTTTTTACACCATTAACTCGGGTTTTGTGAAGGTTTTTAAAGCAGCCACGTCCGAATATGGTACCATTAAGGAATAATATAATATACTGAGTAGTTAGCTTTGACTTCTATAAATTCATTATACACCAAATATATATGGAATATATAAATCCGTTTTTTTATATATAAAGT
Organism: Actias luna; assembly: GCA_039707435.1. Lineage (NCBI taxonomy): Eukaryota > Metazoa > Arthropoda > Insecta > Lepidoptera > Saturniidae > Actias > Actias luna. The sequence goes on along the minus strand of JAZHAC010000006.1, from coordinate 3,470,172 downwards.
GTACTTATACAGTCACCTGAATGGTTCTTGGCGTTGTTAGACCCGATAAGTGGCACTGTTATCCCAATATATTTTTTTAAATTTTCCTACAATATTTTTTATATTAAACATTTATTGGTTAGCCTTAGCAGTATAAGCAAATATGTGCCGTGACCGCAAATGGCAAGACGTTCCTATGGCGTCATGTTCTCTTTATAACATCACTGTCAGCTGCTTGTATGACCGCGTATTCTATATACAACATTGCTCGACTGGCTAAGCAGCACACTATTTTTATTTGACGCCATATATTCTCTACTGGCGTTTATCTGTTTTAATTTTTTTTTTTTTTAATATAGTTTATAGGTTTAGCGTTTTGGCTACATTCTCACCTGATTATAAGTAACAATGTGGCTCAATATAAATGCTAAGCCTATTGTAGGAACTGGTTCTCAAATACAATTGTCTATAGGTATTTGGCGGCAGACGTTCAACTTGAAGATGGTAGCTAGCCAGACGAGCATTAGAAAAGGCCCTACTACCATGTTATGGATTTATCACGATGTTTTCCTTCACCGAGAACTCAAGCTGATTGCAGGTGGATTTGAACTCACGTCCACTGACGCGGCGTCAGTGCACACTACCAACTGAGCTATCATAGCTTCCAACTATTAAATTAAATGTTTCACATGTACACACCGCCCTGTTAAGAACATTTTTTTTTCCAGCCATGGATTTATTTGTTAAGGTTACGAGGGTTTACGACTTTTATTTGATTAATAAAAAAAAGTTGTAATTTCGTTCCCACTTATTCACGAATTTCGTCTTCGGAATAATGACTATTGTCGAATGTAACTATTGGGCGAACAAGTAGCTATACATAAATACACCTCCGTTGTTCAGTAACAGGCATAATAATTTACGCTAACAGTAATATTATTCTGGTATTCTGTTGCAATAGAGGAATGGCACGTTCGGAATCCATTAAACCTGTCATAGGTGGTAAACCTTACGACCGCGTAACGAAACACCCGCTATTTCCTAGTTCATGTTTAGGTATAACTCATATTGCTTAAACTAAGTGTTGTACAATTACTTCTTGTTCTGAGAAACGCCGATGTCAAAGCTTCATAACACAACACGTGCAGTAATCTATATAGTCAAACCTGAGTGGCGATTGGATAAGTGAGAAAACTTTATAAGTAGAAGTAATAATAGCTTTTGAAGCGATGATAGCTCAGTTATTAGTGTGTACAGACGCCGCATCAAGTGACGTAAGTTCGAATCCACCTATAATCAGCTTGAGATTTCCGGGAAGGAATACATCGTGATGAAACCATAACAAGGTGGTAGAGCTTTTTCTAATACCCACAAGTTAAAAATCTGCCTGCCTATACGTGTCTTCCGGCAGTTGCACTCGAGTGGCCATAACGCTAAAACCTTAACTATAAACAAAAAAATTGCCAGGACCCATCATCTTAACCGGCTAAATTTTCTACAACTGGAAAACAGAAAGCTCCATAAGAGAAAGTCAGTTTTCCTCGTGCAACTCTTATAACGGAGATTGCTACGTGTATATACTTATATAAGTAATAGTCAAGTGTATTTAATATCTACTATTAATGACTTATTCTTTAATTTCTAACCTAATTTAGGGGTCGAATTTTTAACGGAGAGGTTTTCCTAGATAGACCTTGATCAACTTAATTTTTTAGATTCCATTTGTATAAATTAAATGTTTTTTTTAATGTGGTGCAAAGGAGCGAGCATGTCACCTGATGGTAAGTGATCACCGCTGCCCATGGACCCCCACAACACCAGATGAATCGCGGGTCCCTTGCCGGCCTTCATTGCAGGGACTGGCTCTCAAGTGCAACTGCCGGAAAACACCTATTGGTATTTAGCGGCAGATTTTCAAATTCAGGATGATTGCTAGCCTGGCTGCCATAAGAAAAATCCCTGCCACCGTGTTATGGTTTCCTAACGATATTTTCATTCAACGAAATTTCAAGCTCATTGTAGGTGGTTGGATTTGAACTCACGTCCCATGACGCGGCGTTTCTACACACTACCAGTCTAATACGGTAATAAGTAATAACGAAGTGCTGTACATTTGATTTGCACTGATAATTCTATTGAGTTTGTGTTCGTGAATTGTATTTATAAAGTCTTTTACATTGGAGACATTACCTATTTAGGCCGGATGTTGTTAAAAAGGAAATAATATTATAGTTCAACATATAACCATTTTTAATCAATAAAACGAAAGGGTTCTTCCACAAAGGAAGATAAAAGTTTAAACTATGTATTGAATGTGCTTTTTAACAGATCTTAAGGCAATTTTTCCTTTTCGTTAGTAGGGATGGAATTTTAATTCGTACATATGATAGTATATACGGAATCGCTAATTTCCAACAGAGCTTAACCGATCATTAGGTAAGTATGTATTATTTGTATAGAGAGGATTTTCAAGTAATTCCTGCACATGTTACATGCAGCATGGTGGATGGAGTTTTGAAGTACTGGTAAAGACAGGGACGGACAACGTTTACCAATGCGACTGCTGTTGAAATAAATAAATTTTCCCGACACTCGCTAAGTTAATTAGGTTCAAATAAATCGGTCATTCTAACTTAAAAACGTTCAATGTATACATTGTTTTGTTTATTTAATTGAAAAGTGCCAAAAACTAGATAACCGTCCTTAATTCAATGACTCATCTAATACGATTGCAATATAAGTCAGCAATTTTCGTAAATATCTAAAAACATATTGTTTAAATTACGCGTATTTCAGAAACGCTTGTAACCATTTGGATGAAATTTTGTATTTAGACAGATTTTTATTTTTTGAGTTCGTCTATATAGTTATACTAGATTTTACGTACGGCTTCGCTCGCTTTAATATAGATAACTATTATACTGTAGCTTTAAAAATATATTGATCTCAGCTCGGTCACCCAAGTACAATATTGTTTAACATACGTGTGTGTTAGTATTATTATATTCATAAATAGTGATAATCTGGGTTACATACATTTAAATTGAAAGCCGTGAATGTATTACTAAACTGACAGATAAGCAGGCGCAGCTGCCGCGAAGCTCGGAATAGATATTAGATGATAATGCAGGTAGATACAAATATTGATACAAGCCGAAGCACAAGGGAACTCGTGTGAAGGCGCTGCACCATTCACTTGCAATAACACTCACGTCAAAGACTAAAAATATTCAGAGGGCTCATACGAGAATTAAAGTAACTAAATTCAAAATTAGACTAAAATGAGTTATCTACAGAAACTGGTTCCAATATCTATTTAAACATTCAACTAGGCATAGCGCGTCCACCATTTTGGGTCACATCGGTACATAGTATCAGGTGAGATCGTGGCAATAACGCTAAATTAATAAAACTATTAAAAATATATACGTATATTATTAGTTAGATTATATTATTCGTATGCATAGACGTATGAAGCGATGATAGCTCAGTTGATAGTATGTATGGATGCCGCGTCAAGAGACGTGAACACGAATCCACCTACAATGAGTTTGAGCTTTCTCTTTTTTTTATGACCTGATGGTCAGTACAGTACAATCCATATCAGCAGCGACTGACAGCGAACAGTATACACTGTCAGTCGCGGCTGTCTTGCTGACCTGCTTAGGTACCTTCACGGCTCTTTTGAAGGACCTAATAACATAGGAAGGAGGAATACCTATAGGTGTGTTCCGGTAGTTGTACTTGAGAGGCAGCCCCTCTACTAGGCTTATCCTCACTTAACATTAGGTGAGAATCTGGCCATAACGCCTGAACTATAAAAAAAAAAATACTGCATTTCCTAATTTGAAATCGATATTTAGCTGTTATAGTTCTACGAAATACCTATAACTAGTTGTGCTTACGACGTATTTCGCGTGGAGCTATAATTTTTTTTTATAATTTTTACCCGTTTTCATAAATTTTTTCAATACAACTATGCTCTTATCAGTAGTACCGTGATGTAAATTACCCTAAAGCCTTCCTCAATGATTTCTCTATCAAATACAAAAATAACTTTTAAAATCCAACTACAATCTTAATATAGATAATCTTTTCTATATAGAGAACATTAATTTATTCGTATAAAATCATTAAATAATTAGATTGCGCGAGTTTGTGTTTAAATTTTAATCTAATTAATATTGATTATCGTTGTAATAGTTTTTAATACAATAATTTAGTGATTTATGACTACATTTGTCTACCAACATACGATTTACACAAAAAATCTTAGTGATTTTTAAAAAGTTTAACAAAATAATTGGTTTACTGATATTGCGTTGTATTAGTTTTAAACTTATTATTAATGAGTTTGAAGTATAGTGTGTATAATCTGTATTTTTCTTTCATAACATTGATATAGATTTAGATATCTTACAGGCTTCTTAAACCGTTTTTTTTTATTGCCACATGGTACATTTGAAAATAATTTAAAAGCATCTTGACTTGAATTGCTCAATTGATTTCATTTAAAATTTGCCGTAATATATAAAAAAATTGTAAATAATATTTCCAAAAATTAATTATTAATTTAATTATTTATTATTATTATTATATTTCCTAATTTGATTATTAAATAAATTTAAGATATCTACATGAATGATTTCGTAAGCAAGAAGTAAATATATTCGGTTTGGAAGTCACTAAAACTTTATTTCCAAAGGCTTCTTTTACATTAAAGATAGAAAACGAAAAAGTTTGTTTGAATGCGCTAATTTTAGAAACTATTAAACGGATTTCAAAAATTAATTTGTATTTAAATATAACAATTATTTATTTAATTCGTTATACAACGGAGTCGATCTGGAACGATCAAATTACCTTTGTTATTACAGAATATTATTATTAGTGTTGATAAGTCACATGGACCAACGGTTGCTCCATGTGTCCAATAAATCAAACTTGGATAAGCTGGATTATGTAGCAGACCGGCATAAATTAAATACTAGAAATCGTTATTAAACTGGTCACCTCATATTTTAAACATAGTAATACCAGTAAAAGTTTTTTTAGGTAATAGTTTTAGGTTTTACAACAAAGTCTCAAAACACATTACCGATTTGCCGAATAGTAAACATGCACCATGCATCAAGCATCATGTCAAACGGTTTATTTTTATAAACTTCATATATTCATTTAGATCATTAACGTTAAATAAAAATAATGCTTAATCATATATAAAATCCAAATTAAAGTCTTCAGTCATTAGTACACGGTTTTAGAAATGGCACTTTATATCAAGTGTTTATCTTATCACTATGTGATATTTCACACTTGTCTACAGTAGTTACAACCTTATTCATAGGCATAAATAAAGCACGTTCATACAAAGTAGCGGCTCTGTAAATAACATTATCTATGTAAAGCATCTACGGTAACCGTTAAAGATATATTCCGCCTCCTAATTATTGTAAACGCTACACGTTTAAGCCGTAAAGATAGTGCAAAGGCTTTTAGTTTCAATACCGCTACCACTTAAACTCATTAAGTAACCACTTAAAAGTGCTTTAGCCGGCCTAAAAGCCATTCTAAACATAATAATTAGAAAACAATGTCACAAAATTATAGAATCACCTATAGGTACAGATGCTCTGTTAAAAAACCGTATCCGTTCTATTGTCTACTTACATATGACGTGTATTTATCAATAATATTAGTTGCGTGTTAGTAACTAGTCGTAGAATTATTTATAATAAAATTTATTGTAATAGAACATTTCGAAGTAAAAGTGACAACAAATAGGCGTAGTTTCAGCCATCTTTTGCCATGTACTACCTATTTTATTAACATTATAAAGTTGAAAATTTTGTATATTTATTTCCATGTTCATCAGTCGGATTGCAGATATTCTTTTTGTATTTCATAGATCAACCATCGAGGAAGGCTTTAAGCTATTTAACGTTACGCTATCACTTATATAAGAAAAGCTGTATAGAAAAAAGTTATAACAGCAGGTAAAAATAAATAAATAAAATATTAGTTCAATGCAAACAAAGCCGCGGGCACTGCTAGTTAGTTTATAAGCAGCAAACAAAGAGTCATCAATAATCTAATATCAATTTTTTTACTTTAGCATTCCTCGAACATCGACTATATTTATTGATATAAAGATCACACTCGATACCGGATTTATTTCTAATATTACTCATCACTATAGCCAGTGATACCTTTAAAAACTTTTGTAAATTTACAAAGACCAATCTACACAAAAAACAAATAAAATATTCCTAAAGACTGTGCAACTTGTAACACCTTCAAAAAAACTTCTATGAATTTATTAGTAGACTCGACCGCAAACTAAATAAATAACTCCACATTCCCAAAGGCTACTTACTGCCTCTGACCGGACGGCTTCTGAATGAAAACAAATAATCCCTTCGAATCACACGAGACAGTTTCATAACTTTAATTCCCAGCATCGCGTGGCTCGGCCAGAGGTGCCTCCTTAACGGATACGTTTAATCCGACAGGCCGGGGAGTGCGTCGGATGTTTTGACAGGTCGGCAATTACCTGCCACTTTGTTTGGCAGATTGTGCCCCGCGGTTCACATCCTGCGTTCGTCGGACGTCTACGTACCCGCGTGACCTGAGCTCCGGCTTTGATCGCTAAATGTTTAACTCCATTAAATTATACACAGTACTGCATTTAAATCGAAATAACCAGACGCGAGGAATGAGTAGGAAATACTTTTATAACGTGTTTCGCGCAATTGGTACTCATATGAATGTTACAGAGCTTCGACTTTAATTCCGAAACGTCGGAACTTCCGATTGATTTTCACCTCGCAATACAAAAAGTAACTGCGGCTAGAATAAGTACGTACAAAATTTATCTCGTAGCTCAGGAATTGCTTTATTATTCAAAGCATTGCTCTACAGGGTTTTATGAAAGATACCAAATTTCGTCACATGTTAACAATTCCTAGTAGAATAATTTGATTATATAATATATAATTTACTTATTTAACACATCTGTCTTCTTCTCTACCTCCGTTTCACATCCGCCTCCGACTTCGACTCCAATAAAGCAGATTATAAACCTTCGGCTCTGTTACCTCAGTAACATCCCTAGTCTATCAAATAAGCATATGGCCTGCGTCCTATTACGTAATTATTCCGCTTTGTCGGAAACAAGGGTATATTGGAAACAATCTTATAAGTATATTGCACTTATAGTCCTTTGTAATAACAAAGTAGGGTTAGTGCAAATTAGTGAGGAAATAGTATCAAAGAATACCTATATCGTGTCGCACTCACTATTTCTTTGCGCCCTTCTTCGTTCTCAGGTTAGTGCAAAGGCACTTTTAATGTTGAGAGACGAATAGATAGCCTACGGAATATACTTAGCCTGCGGATCTGTAATTTGAATCTTAGCTTAAACTTTATATGTATTTACTACAAACTTTTAAACTATATTGTTCAAATTATATAATCATTAGAAGATTCCCTACCTCCCTATCATGCCATAGCTTAAAAACGATGTTTTCCTTCGCCGAAAACTCAGGATCGTTGCAGGGATTCAATCTCAAGTCCATCGACGCAGCGTTCGTATACGTTACATTGAACTAATTATACTGAATTGATGATACGCTATTGATGAAATATAACAACAATTTGATATATTTCGGTAATACTTACTAATATTATAAATAAGAAAGTGAGTTTGATTGTTTGTCACGCTTTCACGCCTAAACCGCTCAATCGATTATGATCAATTTTGGTATAGAGATAAATGGGAACCTGGAAACGGTGATAGGCTATTTTCTCTCTAGAAAAACTTATTGGAAGTTGAGTAAAGAAGGGGATAATCTTTGTATGAAACTTTTCATTACGTCATCGGATTTGTTTGCCTAAGTAAATATTAACGGGAGCGAAGCCGTACGAAAATCTAGTTAACGTTGGGAGTCACTTCAAGAATGATGTCATTTAAAAAATGTCCCAACCAATTCTGTCCGTAGATTTTAGTTAAACTCGTTCACACATACAAATAAATGTATACAAAGAATTGTATATATTTCTATAGATGAATGTGTAGATATGCGCAACAGCGTTTCGTTCGACAATTTTCATTAAATACAAAAAAGTTAATTTAAAAACATGTTATAAGTGATTATAAAGTCAACTAATTAATAAAATCGAATAAAAGATACGATAAAATTTTAACTACAAATTAAAAATAAGCACTTGCCAGAACTCTTTACTTTAAAAACACATGCGATTAATTAATTATTGCAAATTAAAACTAATTAAAACGAATCAATAATTCCGTATCACAATTATTACTTTATGATTTCTAACAGTATTCATGACGAGGTGTCGCTCACTGTAGGTACTAGAAGCGTCGACTTTTCCAAGAATCACATGAAGGTAAAACAATTAGAATTTGCATTGCATATTCATGCAATTTAAATGCTTATCGTAACGGTCACATGTCTGAAAATAAATGAGGCTTACCGTTTTAAATCGATTTTAGTTAAATTCTATTACAAAACAATCCGCCATTGTATACTTTAGTTCCTTTTTTAATTATGGCATCTGCCTATGTAAGCAATTTTGCCAATGTCAATTGTGAGAAATCTATATTAATATTATAAAGCGGAAAAGATCGAACGAGTTACTCTTATGAACTACCATACGGATTTTAAATTTTTTTTTTCATTTGCAATCAAGCAGTTATTTAGGAAGGCTCAGGTTATTTAACATCACGCTACCACCAATAGGAGCAAAGCTGTATTAAAAAAAAGTTACAAAAACACGCAAACGTAGTCGTGGGAACAGCTAATCTTAAAAACGATCTCGCAATAGTACGGCAAAAATGGTACACGGAATGTTGAAAGTAACAAGCAATATTTTTAATATAAACTTAATCTTAGGAATATATCAAATAATGCAATACGACCGTATATATCCACTGTAAATCGGGGTACAATTATAAAAATGTGTGCTTAACGCTGACCTATAGAAGTGAAAAATCATCAAGGCGACGTTAATAATACGAAATACATTATTTTCTTGTTTCATATTCATAGAGTAACATCACTGAGCGACAGTGTTGGCAGACGTACAATAATTATTACACGTACAATCATTTCATGATCTCTTCAAACTTTTTATACACATATACATTTTTAGACATGCATATGATTGCTTGTGTCCAGCTGAAAACCAGCGCTAGAGCAGATTGCGATAACATGTTTTGAGCTTGGATCCTTTTATGTTGCAAGAGGCTTTACTTTGTAAGACTGTATTGTGTGTTTACAATATGTGCATTATGTAGTCCTCATCATCGCAATAATGATTCTTTCTTTCATCTAGTTTTACACTGATCAATGTTTTTAATAAATAATATTATAAGATGAAAATTAAACATGATTTTCTAGAGAACAATAATTTTGTTAAAAGTATAATCGTTTTACAGCCCTGTTACAATAATATTTTTTCACGAGTCTGCCAACACTGCTGAGCGAGTATAGCAGTGATGCGTTGAGTATCTCTCTCGGCCCCTTACTCGATTCGCCCACAACGACCATAACATAGCCGAGGGTGACAGTTTAGTCTCATTCAATACCAACAGATTACACAACTCAGCGCGCCTAAGTTTTCAATTTAATAAACTTTTTTGTATGTAAATTCTTTAGTTATGGTTTCGAACCGCGGTCCAGGGTCAACATATGACCGGTCCGAAGCTCATGAATGGAGCCCGTTGTCCGCTTGGGAACCGAATGCATTCGTCAAACATCGACCATGCGCTAATGCGTCCGTGTCAATATTGTTACATTGTCTTAATTGCAAACATGTGTTGCGAAATGTTTCTGAAATTATGAACCAATGAATAATATTTAATATTAGCTGTTCGGGTCGAACTAAAAAATATTTAATAATTTTTACCCGTTACTGTAACATTTTTCAATACAGCTTCGCTCCTATTCCTAACAGCATGAGGTTATATAACCTAAAAACCTTCCTCAGTAATTATTCTATCAAATACAGAAAGATTATTTGAAATCCGATTAGTCAGGGGTTCCCAAACTTTTTCTGTTCACGGCGTACTTACAGGTTTAGTATTTTGTCTCAGCACCCTAGCTAGTTGAAATAGGGTACACTGATACTAAGTATATATAATACAATGGCAACTTAGTCGATATGACTTGTGAGCTTGGTGATCTTCACAGACTTTTTTTAAAGCGTGGTATAAGGCTTGACACCACTATTCTAATTTCTTGCTCCACATTGATCATTGCGACATTTGCTCTTTATTCCAGTTATAGCTGAAAATCCAGCTTCACATAAATAAAGTTTTTAGCGGCCTAGTTTTTATGTAATTTATGTACGTCAATAACATTTTCTAATACCTGGTTCAATTCAAAGCTTATTGACCTCGACGCAAGTGCTTCCCTATGGATGATCACATCAGCATCACCATCAGCACATACACCGATCTAAGTCATTTTCTGTTATAAATAAAATAAATAAAAGGTATTCAACGATAATATTGTCATACAGTTGTAGTGCGCACAGTAACGTGGTATGTCAGCTCTGTGTCGCTACAAGCCCAATCAACACAATGAAACCAAGAAATCGACCTCCTCACGTCTTTATGCATAAGTTTGGTTTGCGTAGAATGGTAAACAGGAGCGTCTCACGGCGCCCCTCTGCTCTTTCAATGACACACCAGGGCACCGCGGCGCGCAGTTTGGAAACCCCTGCGATTGATAGTTCCTAAAATTAGTGCTTTCAAACTAACAAACTTTTATTCTTTATATCTGTGCCTGCGACTTCATTCAGGGGAACTTTTTTTTTTTATTTCGCCTTTATGTAACTTTTTTTAATACACCTACGCTCTTATTCGTTGCAGCGTGATGTTAAAGTAGCTAAAGCCTTCCTCAGTGATTTTTTTGTACAAATACATAAATAACATTTGAAATCCAATTTGTAGTTCCTAAGATGGAAAGTCTTTTTAAACGATGCATTTCTTAAATATCACGAAGAGGAAAACTAACACGGCCAACGAATTTGCTCGGATATATTACAATTCCCTAGATTTTAATTGAGCTCTTTATTTTACGAGGTAATTAGATTGAGTATAACATTTCGTCGGACTAACGCGGTAATGAAAAATTACTTTTGGACTTAAAATGTAACATTTAGATCAGTTTTAATTAAGATTCATTAAAGGTGCATGTTTGAAAAACTGCTTTATATTATCTCAGTAGTTAACTGATTCCTTTTATCGCCTAATAAAAATCTTCAAAATTGATTCAGCGATTTACATATTAAGCCACTAATATCAATGAATTATGATGTGAAATGTAAATGCGACGATAACTCAGTTGGCAAAGTATACGAAAGCCGCGTCAAGGGACTGAGTTCGAATCCACCTACAATGAGCTTGAGCTTTCGGTGAAAGAAAACATCGTGATGAAACCATAGCATGGTGGTTGTGCTTTTTCTAATGCCCGCCTGGCTAGTTACCAGCCTCAAAATGAAAATCTGCCGCCAAATACCTATAGGTGTGTTCTGTCAGTTGCACTTGAGAACCATTCCCTCCACACTTCACAGGTTCAGCATGTTCACCAGCTTGGGTCAAATCGTCACTTAACATCAGGTGAGATTGTTGCCATAACACAAAACCTATAAACTATAAAAAAAGGTTGAGATAAGAAATGGAAAGCTAGAATATATCAATAGCATAGGATTTAAAACAGATGTTAGATTGTAAGATAGCTGTTTTTGGGAAAATAAGAAATATATGAATATCTATAAATTACTACATATAATTAAGTTAGATGACCTATGTGAGGAATTTTGTATGTATAAATGGTGTGAATACTAAAGTAACAACTGGCAGGAGACTGGAAGAGGTAATAAATGTATTCATTTTTTTAGTATGTAAGAAGAAATAAATGAACTAACTAGTGGCTACCTTTTTTAATACTTAATTAAATTTAATAATTTGTACTTGGAGCGGGGTTAATTAATTATTATATGTGAGTGTAACTGTCATATATTTAGAATATACCTATATTAATATTATAAAGTGGAAAAATATCTATGTATTTAATAGAGCAATCATTGAGGAAGGCTTTAGTATATTTAACATCAAGTAACTGCAGTTTTGCTCACGTTAACCCATACCTCCCCACTGTCATATTTTAGGACACTATTTTCAAAATTCCTTTTTACGTATTAGGATTTTTATTATTAAAATATTTGTACAGGGAAAAAAATTATGTTATTAGAAAAATTGTGTAAAAATATGAATTACATCAGAAATAATAAAGTAATTTTTAAATTTTTTAAAATATGACAGTGGGGAGGAATGGGTTAATATTGATTTTGATACAAAGTTTAGCCCTCTCTTTACCTCACTACCAATAACTGTTTCAAGAAAAAAAGGCAGCCTATCACCATCGCCAGGTTCCCATCTATCTCTATATTATTTGTAAGTGTAACAAACAAACACACTTTCACATTTATATTATTATTAAGGATGTAAACCTGCTAATTGTATTCTTAATAAAATTGCAGAATAATAAAATAACTTTTCAATCGGCTAATTTAGAAGTAGTTTGAGAAAATAGAATATATATTTTATTCAACAAATGTAAGTCATTTTTCAGTCAATATTGGTTTACAGGAATTTTAAATGAACTTTTATTGGGTTAATATTTTAAGTCAATGCATATGATTCAACATAATTTTAATATATTTGATTTAGTCTTTAATCATAATCCATTTACAGTTTTTAATTTTTTATTTGTCAGAATGGAATGTTAATTTCTTTATAACAAAAAAAAAACACTATTATATTACATTTATTTAAATAATTATAATTTGTAAATAAAACTTAATCATACATAATTATCCTCAATTATAGTTTTGTAATGTTCTAATATTTTCCTTCCTATAAGATTATTACCAGTTTATATAAATTACAATTACAACTACTATGAATGTAATAAGCTCACATGATGTGACATTATTTTTGGCTCTATAGTAAACTGAAAAAAGAAAGCTCCTCGTGGTTATATTAGATTACTTAATTACTTTAGAACCTCTATGTGCTGTAGATAGAAGAGTACCCTTTTCCTGGCTTGGAAATTTCTCTTTTCTCTATTAGGCTCCTTAATATCTTCTTATATTTCTATTTTAAATACATTATACTTTTCCCAAGGTTTCCCATAAATATTCTCAATTAAGAATTATAGACAATATTTATTACCAAAAGGTAGAAGTTTCAAGAAGAAAAATATATTTCTAAAATATAGCCCAGTTAGAGATCGTTTGAGTATTTTAAAAGAATGGTATACAAGAAAAAGTCTAAGGTTAAATTGTCTAAAATAACTTCCAAGGGTCAGCCATAATTTACAAATGAATGAAGGAAACTATTTTTTTTCACATTTTAAATTTGGCATAAGATGACACATGTATTGCAAGTATTTATAATGTTATTATTCTATATTTACTAATTAATATTCTATATCAGCTTATAATTATTCATTTATAAGATTTTAGTGATAAAGTATTATTTATTTATGTTGTGACGTTATCTAATTTACTTGATTCATTCAAAAACATCGCGTTTAAGAAGTATTTTACAAACATCATTTTGTTTTTATAATCGCATGCATGATAATGACACATCTAAATAAGAAATACTTGTAAATACCTACATTACGATTGGAATTCCGATAAGAACATAAAAAACAAATTGGTGTAATCGTACAATAATGATGCCGTTTATAAAATTACTAAAACTTACCGCAAAACAATATCGCGAAATCCACTATTATTTTTCTCAATATAAACTTCGAATCTCTGTCTATTGTAATCGTGTGATTACGGGAGTTCACCTTACGCTCGTTTCTGTCCATTTTTATGTTGGATAAACGAAGAGAATTATAAAATAATTACACTTCACTAGACCACTCTTACGAAATAATGTCAAAGATGAATTTTTCGAGTATCCCCACACGTCAAACACGAAGCGCATGCGCGCGATAACTGCGTCCGTTCGGAAACAAGCGAGCTGTGTTGTTTATGTACCTACGCAACTCGCGACTCTTCAATCGTCATTTTGTTTTTTAAGTGCAAACAGAAAAAATAGATTATCATTTCGTACCGATTCAATTACTATATTCTGTATATTACCAAATTTACAGTATTTTTTTTTTATTGGATACTAACTCAATAAGGCAAATGTTAAGTTTTATAAATCTTAACCGGTTTAACAGGTTTAAAATATTATTTATCTTTTTTTTTCATTGTTTCGCATACGTTTATTTTACTATTTTCATTGATTTGTATTTCTAATTTTACTTTCAGTTTACTGTTAATATTTGGCTACATACGCACCTGATGTTGAGTGTGACGCTAGGGCTCGAAATAGTAGCACAATAAGCACTTGAGAGCCAGTTCCTCCAAAGGTTTAGCGTGTCTACCAACTTGAGCCGTATCGTCACGTAAGATCAGGTGAGATTATATAAGGTCTAACTTTATATAACAAAAAATAGCACCGTCAAATACCCCACAAAAGACAAGTCGACACACTAAGCTTGGTGGAGGGACGCTTCCAGCGCAATTGCCAGAACATACCTATAGGTACTTAGCGAGCGAGGTGGAAACCTTGAAGGTGAGAAATGTGGGCGCTCGTCTTGGTCTCTGGCAACACAGAAGTTTGAAATGTCGCCGCGGTGTATTTTAGTGATATTAATTTAAGAAAATGTAACGTTTAATTTAAGAAAAGGTAGGCTTTGTATATGAATTGTACTATGTTTAACAGTAGGTACAGTGTCTAAGTAACTTTACCATATTACGATAAAAAACAAAAAAAACTTAAATTAATGTAATTCATGCATGTTTAATATTCATTACGTTAAATGTATGTAATGTAAAATATACTTCTTCAAGTTAAGCCGTAATGTAAATTACACACATAATGGCGTTACGCTCCCCTGCATATGATTCAGGTAATAATAAAAACCACAGGTGTTATATCAATGGCTACCGATGACTACCAACGCGGCATTCCTGTGAAGCTCTAATAAAAACATCGCGACGACAAAAAACATCTCTTTGTCATGTCAAATCATATACGGATCTTTGAGGAATCGAGCCAACGACACCGACAAGTAAGACGGACGAAATAACTCATCCGTTCTTAATGTTCGACGATGTAACTAAATCGATTTTAAATATTTCCTACCTGCTACTACTTGTATGGATTCATTTTTAAGTTTGACAAACTGAGTTTTCGGTGTAGGTTTGAGGCAATCCATTTAAAGAGGCAGAGAGGGGCCACAAAGGCTACCTCGGGGCTGAGTTCCCTCAGCATTCGCTCCAAAAAGTCCTGCCAAGCTGTGAAAGCCCCTCGGACTAACAGCGTATGTCCATTCGAAAGAGAAAAGCCACAGGTGCAGGTGTTCATGGGCGGCGATGATCACTTTCCATCAGGTGAGCCTCCTGCCCGTTTGCCCCCTATTCCATAAAAAAAAAGCTCCGCAAAATACTCCTAAAAAGACCTCACGGCAATACTGAAACCCCTGTATGTTCAAAGACTAAGGACAGCTTACACATTTCTATGCTACATCAAAATCTACCAAAGGTATCTCAGCTGTCATGATAAATAAATAGGTAGCAAGCCGTTTGACAACTTGAATCCCCGCAATGAGCTTAAGATTTCGGTGAAGGAGAAACTCCGCGATGAAACCATATCATGGTGCTTAGGCTTTTTCCAATTCACGCCTGGCTAGCTACGACTCACATGTTGAAAATCTGCCACCAAATACCTATGACTGTGTTCCGGCTGTTTCACTGGCGAGCTAGTCTCTCCACAGGTTTAACGTGCTCACCATATGGGGCCTCATCGTCACTTAATATTAGGTAAAACTGTAGCCATGACGCTTAACCTATAACTAAAAAAAGAAGCTGGATGTGCAGTGACCGGTACTGAACTACTGAAATGTTTCAAGGTAAAAGAGAGAGTCAAGTTTACCACCGTGCGTGGTGATTCCACTTAGTCCGGTACAGAGTTTTACAACTCTGCCAGCTGAGTGGAAACATATCGGCTGATTCAGGAATGTGGCAGACTTGAGCGAGTCACGTGCTCACTGAAGCATATCCCATGCAGTTTGATGATTGTGCAGATGACGGCAATACCTAAATATTTCCCATTGGCACGTGTTCTCTGTATCTTCGAGCTGTATGTGACTGGCGATACATTTTTACCCTGCTCGTGTCAGGCCTAAATCCAAATCGAAACTCAACGCATGATAAAAATTTATCCTATTGCTTTTGAGTCCACGTCGCGCGCTCCTTACACTATTGGCACATTATTACATGATTGGCACCTGATTGGTCATCATGCTGCTCAGCAGGACCCCCTGTATTAACGCAACGTTGCCAAAGACGCTTCACGCTTCTAGTGACACCAAAATACCGAAATTTATTTCTTCCAGCTTCTAGCCTTCCTACAGCTCTTTGCATTTAATCAACAGACAAATGTCATCGCTTCCTGCCATAATAGTTCCTCATCTCTCAGATTAAATTTTATAAAATGCTATTTCCTTGTTTTAATGTAATGCACATATAAGAGGACAGACGAAAAAGAAGTTTCACCCAATCGGATTTAGATCCGATTGATAGATCCGTTTTGGTGGAAAAAACCTCTAGGCTATTATAAACCCTTTCCATCTTAACCAATACATTTTTAAATTTATCTTTAATCACGTGCATAGAATTTCTCCTTATTTTCGGTCCAGTGTTTTAGTATTCACTATTTGTACAGTTGTGTTCATGTAGGCCCCTCTTGATTGAAAAGCCGTAGGCTAAGGCCTATTTAGTCTATAAGAAAATGCGATCTTGACCCCAGCTATAATTGAAAAAATAAAAGATATAAGGTATAAGTTTGGCTTAATTATAGGTTTGATATATGTGTACATTTATATTAGAGTAGTTAAATTGCTTAGGCAACTTGAAATTCCGGTCTGACTAACCTTTTCAATATAGGAAAATACGTTGTCAGCGGGTGCAATCCCTTACCTTTAAATTTATTCATTATATAAAAACCTTTATTAATTCGTATTAGTAATACTAATGACTTACGTCGATGAAAGTTATCGTGAATAATTGGAAGACGTAGTACTTATTCATACAGAATTTCGTAGTAACAGTTTATATGGGCAAAATATAAAACTACGGATGTCTCAGATTTTGAAATTGTCTAATTTGTGGACGCTACTGCCAATTCTTAAAGAGTAGCCTATAACTATTATCCATATTAATATAAGACTGAAAAGTCTTTTTTTTGTTAAAATACTTCAATCTTTGGATTTATAAGTCTCATCATCACGGGGCATTCTGGTCGAACGATATACCTACAAAGAAAAACAAGTTACAAAATTTATTCGTTAACTTTTTGTCTTATAGCAACGACATGAAAAACCCGTTTTGAAAAATTATTGTTATGAAATAAAAAGATACTAATAAATATTGGATTCGAATGCCACTTTTACAATCTGTACAAACAATAAAAAAATAAAATTATATTTAATAAATATTATGCAAATGTTGCTCTGAATTTTACTTTGATTTTTTGTTCGTCTCATAAGCGAAGCGTTGAGGTGGGTACTACAGTCACTTCGCGCAAAACAACTCATTTTTCAAACTTAAAATGTCTGTATTTATTATATATTGCACTAAAATAATATATAATTTCTTATGTTTATGCGAATATTATTCAACGAAATAAAACTAATTTAAACGGATTTTATCGCGGTTATTTATTAAAATATACATACACATATCAAGAAAAACACTATTTTTAACACTCATGATATTTCTGATGCCATTTTTGTTATTTAAACTAGTTAAAAACCGTTTAAAATAGTTCTGTCTAGGACGTCCGTGTGTCTGTATGTGCGGACCTGTATGTTATCACGATAACGATCGAAACACTTCAGTAATCGAGTCTTTTTTTCTTACGCTTCAGTATAATAAGGAATAGAATCCTATTACTTTTAACGGCCTGATTCGATGTGTTTTAATTGTTATTAAATAATTTAAAAAACAAGAGATTATGAGGCGTGCACTTGTGGATTTTCCAAATTTTTTTTCTTAAACTACAATTATCGCTAAACAAGCCTAGTAAAATTTAACTTCAAAAATAAAAAAATACGTTTTTATTAAAAAAAAAATAATTAAAATAATAACTAATAACTAAGTATAAAGAGTTAGTTCTAGTATAACTTCATTTTCAGTCCACAAAAATTTGTTACTGACTTTTTAAATTAATAAAATAACTAAATAACTTTTATAACTTTTTTAATACTTTTTAAATAACTTTTAATTTAATAAAAAAAACTATATTTGTATATTATTTGCCATTACTTAAATAAACAGAGCTACCAGTGAACTTATTTATGACATTTAATGTGTTAACAACCCTCCCAAGCTTTTTTACAATATAAGTTTTATTTTATTTGTTTCTGACAAAATATTTTTCATGTTGTAATTCTCAGAATAAAAAAAACGTTTTACTTTAGTGATTCGATATTTAGCACATCAGGAAACTTTCGTAGGCCGGCATCACAACGGTGACTGGCAGTGAACTTTGGCTTACTGACAGTCGGTACTCATTTGGATTGTACTGTACTTAGTATCAGGTACAGTACAATTACTATGCTACGCGACATAAAAAAAAATCTTAATTTTCTTCAAGAGTAAAGTGCATCATAAAAGGTGCCTTCACGACAATTTGAAGTTGAAGCGATCATAGCTCATTGGTAGTGTGTAGGAACACTGCCTCATGGGATGTGAGTTCGAAATTAATCACCTACAATGAGCTTGAACTTACTGTGAATGAAAACATCGTGAGGAAGCCACAGCATGGTGGTAGGGCTTTTTCTAATACCCGCCTGGCTAGTTACCACGCTCAAGTTGAAAATCTGCCGCCAAATACCAATAGGTGTGTTCCGGCAGTTGCACTTGAGAGCCAATCCCTACACTAAAGGCTGGCAATGCACCTGCGATTTCTCTGGTGCTGTGAGTGTCAATGGGCAGCGGTGATCACTTACCTTCAGGAGTCACGCTTGCTCGTTTGCCCCATATTCCATTACAAAAATGTGATATTTATTTAGTCGATATAAACTACTCAGGATATTAAAAGTAGGTCACTATATTATCATGTAGTAAACTCCCAGGTTCCTTTTTTTTTTTTTTTTTTTTTCGACCTGACTTATGCTGTTAGGCCCAAGGGCTTTGACAGCTTCACCGGACTTTTGGGGGCGAGTGCTGAGGGCACTCAGCCCCTAATCCCTGGTTCCGTTGACTATCTATTATACAAGCTACATACAAGTCCGATGAAGCGACCGAAAGCATTCAAGCCAAATATAATTGTTTTTATTTTTTATATAATCACATTTCTGAAACGCTTTAGTGATATTTTACCCTTGAAAACCAAGGTTCAATTCTTGTCTACTATCATAAAATATTGTATTGTTTCGTTTGATTGGTTTTATATTGAACATATATAGCCAGGAAAATAGAATCGAGAAAAAATCGTTTGATTTGATGAGTCAATCTTCTTGGCGAATAGATTTATTTAATTTCGATTCAAACCGATCTAAGAATCGATACATTTAGAAAGAATCTCATTCTCTAGCGTGTACGTGGTGAAAAGATTGTCGATGAGAAAATACCATATTATTAACTCAAATTATTTTTTTAAATTTAGTAGCCGCGCCTTATACTTAAAACCTAGAGGTCCAAATTGAACGATCATTTTGGAATTGGTAAAATTTGGAGTACTTATTTTCAAAAAAAAATTAATATTGTTATTAAGATTATTGTTTATGATGTTTACGCTTTGGTTCATTTAATAATTTTGATTCAGATTTAAGTAACTGATTTAATTTCAATATTCTGAATTATATTCAAAGAATCAACTTATGGTAACTTAAACTCTATTTATATTATAAAACTAGCCACTGCTTCACAGATTTACCCAAGTATCTTGTGCTTTTTCTCGTTATGGCTTCTTGGTATCGGTTTTTACATTTCACAAGAGTATTAAACGTTTATAAAATTCAGATAAAATAAAAACTGAAACAAATACATACGAATAGGTGTTATTTCGTTGATTATTGTAAATATAGGGAAATTACGTAACAAATAAACAGGAACCATTATTATTATTTGAGTGTACGTCACAATGTAAACAATATTTATTAATAACAGGTATATACTTTGATAGGCATAATATTTACTGCCTTTTCCCCAAAGTAAAACATTGATACGTCATAACATAATTTTATTACATCTATACTAGTATTATAAGGTTAAAGATTTGAATTTTTGTATGTAATGAATAAACTCAAAAACTATTGGTCCGATTTAAAAAGTTCTTTCAGCATTAAATGCTACAATAGCCCTGGGGAACAGAGGCTATTTAACGTTTTTTTAATAAAAATAATTAAATATAATTTTAGTTCCACGCGAACGGAGTTCTGTACACAGCTAGTTCATTATATAATGTATAGTATATATTTAAATATTATGTTTTTTGTACTAAAGCGCCATCTAACGATCATATTACTAAACATTTACAAATGACAAATAAACTTATTCAAAGTACTATGATTAGTTATCGTGTCAGAAAAAGTCAACAGATGGCACTGTTAACCAGTATTTATCTATAGGTATACATATTGATGGTAGATGTCGTTAACTTTTCTACTATTTTGTGCTATTAAACTAAATATTTAAAAATAAATAAGTTTAGTTATTAGTCAATATGTTCAGGATATTACAAGATTTCTGAAGCATAATTTAAGAATGTTTATAGCATAATAAACTGATCACCTTCCTAAGCCTGATTGAAATAAATGAAGTATTTTATTTATATTGAATAGATTTAACCTTCAGAAGCCCTGATATGCCAAATGACATAAAAAAGAAAATTGTACATTGTAATTTAAATAATAACATTATTTTAAATTCATGTGTATAAATACAGTTGTGTTCAAAATAATGGTAATAATGATATACATACAACCTAATATTTAAAACAAACTAAATGAAAGTGCACAAAGTAATTCATAAGTCTGGTATCAGATTTGACATCATGAGCATTTAATATACTAATATTCCCTAAACTGCCTAGTAAGTAGCCCCGAATTATTTTCTAATTAGGTTTTAAAATATTACATGTATTGCTTTCTATTACGTATATTTTATGTCAATATTTGACAATGTCAAAAATTTGTCTTATAAATTAATTGACTTAGTATTAGACCAGGGACAAAAACGAACAAAAGGCCCACTGACTTTTTAAAAAAATCTGAAATTTTGACGTGAGAATTTTGTTAATTGAATTAAAAATAAAGTGACAAAATAAATATTTTAAATTGAAAAAAAAATACAATGTGTTTAGGACATGGGAAGTTTTCACAATATTTCGTGATTTTTTTTTTAAAGATAAATTAATAAATCAAAAACTTGGTTAGATGTATTTTTCAAATAAATTTTGAGGTTATGTGAAAAAATTGTAAATACAAAACTTGTAGATATTTTTATTACCTAAAATTGTGCCATTTAACTTTTTTCACAAAAAAAAATTTGGAAATTTGTGAAAGTTTTTGTTAATTTTTAAAAAATATTTGCAATGGAAAATATAATTTTGGCTACTCCTTTTCCCGTAGGAACGGACACTAAGATGTTCCTTAGCACCTTACAGTGTACATGTTATTTTTGTGTATAGATGCCATCGATTTTTTTTTTTTTTTTTTTTTTTTCGACCTGACTTACGCTGTTAGCCCCAAGGGCTTTGACAGCTTCACCGGACTTTTGGGGGCGAGTGCTGAGGGCACTCAGCCCCGAGGCAGCAGGCACAAGGGTGCCAGGACTGCCGAACCTCGGCTAGGACTGCTGCCGGTAAATGAAAAAGATTCATGATCCTGACTAACCAACAGGTTCTTTATTACTAAATTAGTGATATTAACTACGACCTTATCAGGTAAGCAGCTCAAGGGCCGCGAGGGTAGTCCCTTACAGAACCGTGTACTTAACGTGTGAGTGTGCACGAATGGTATGCGGTGTGTTGATGTAATCTCAGTGATGTAGAGTGTCACTGTATCGCGCGAGCAGAGTCACTCGAGGGCTCCTGTCCGGAGGATCGAACCTAGGCTCAGGCGTCTGCGGAAGGAGGCCGCGGCGGGTGTGCGGGAGCGAAATTATCCGCTCGGCCTCGGCGGCGAGGACGGCGGTTACGCGGACTTGTGCGCGGACACGTGTGATTGGTGGAGACGGCAGGGAGAAGCGCGTTTAATCTCGTTATTTTATCGACGGCGTCGGAGAAGCAGTTACGTGGCCGGCGAGCAAAGCCTTTGGCATGCGGATTGGAAGTGTAGCTAAGTGCGTGTACTATTTTGGGGTTAAGATGAAGTTCGGCATTTGCAAAAAAATTCTTTGTAATGTCTTTAATATATGCATACATGGACGGTAGGTCCATGTCTCTATGGAGATCTACATTACGGATGTAAAACGGGGCTTGGACGGCTATGCGCATGAATCTGTTTTGCAATACTTGTAGTTTGCGAAGGGTGGTGCGTGAAGCGTGAGCGAATACGGGGCAACTGTAAGTAAGTATGGGACGGATGCATACTTTGTATATTGTGAGCTTATGTCTGAGTGCCATTTTGCTCTTAGAGGAGGTGAGATTGCGTAGCAGAACCATAGCCGTGGAGGCTTTTTTCTGAACGTAATCTATATGTTTGTTGAAGGTTAGGCGCCTATCTAAAACTACACCAAGATATTTAGTTTCATTAGCCCAGGGGATATTGACGTCGAATAGGTGTAATGTCTTTTTTATATCTCTCCTCGCGTGAGGATCGAACATGATAGCCGCACTTTTTTCTGGGTTTATTCCTATGCGCCATTTGAGGCACCAGGACCCAAACATAGAGACGGCTCTTTGGACGCGGTGGTATACGTGAATCCTATTCCTGGCCGAGCTGAAGATGACAGTGTCGTCTGCGTAGGAGCCTACTGCGACGTCGGGGAATTCGGGGATGGATGTTTCGATGGGCTCATGAAGCATATGCAGACATTTCTGAATGTTCAGATGCCTACATAGGCGATGGATGTGCAAAGTTTTAAAAATGTCCAGTGGTAGGTGTTTGGAGAAACGTCTGTCCGGTGTTAGGTGCCACTTTTTGTGATCATTTTTTTATTTAGCAAAGTTTGATTTAACTTCTTAAATATGTTTAAGCAGAAGTTGCTTTTTGTTTATTTATTTTGATTTTTAAATTTGTTGGCTTAAACAATTAGTAAATATAGTAATGTTTATTAAAGTAGTTTTTATATTCTGAAAACCTTAAGTGTTCGCCACTAGGGGACTTCCTGCTAAATGCAAAAAGGTATATTTTTCAGTACTTATATACTTCATATGAGAAATTTGCACAAAAATAACATAATAAAAAATAATCTAATCAATAATTATTAAACATATGTTAACAGCTAACTTACAGTGTATATCCTTTTAAGAAATAACAATCAAATTACATGAAAACTTAGGTTATAACCGGCGTGATTGTAGACAGGGTTATTTCTAATGCCCGCCTGGCTAACTACAATCTTCAAGATGAAAATCTACCGTTGAGAACCAGTGTCTCCACTTGTCTTAGCCCGTCCATCATATTATTAGAACACACCTACAGGTATTTGGCGGCAGATTTTTAAGTTGAGAGTAGTAGCTCCTCAGGCGGGCATTGGAAAAATCTCTACCACTACAACTATAGTATTAACCATGATGTTTTCCTTCACTGAAATCTCAGGTTCATTACAGTGATTGACGTGGCGTATATACACATTTTTTTGTCACGGTAAAATGCACTCAGGTATACCTACTTACTCAGCACAGGGTGACTGAAAGGATTACATAGGACTCGCCCGGCCCTAGTCACCTAATCTGTTACTTTACTGGAGCGACGCGGGTTCGAACTTACAATCATCGCGTCGTCCCGGGGACCGGTCAGGCCTGATCGTAAGCCGGGTCTTATCCGGGCGTTTTGGCGAACTGCCCTCCCAGTCGGCCGTACTGGTGCCATGAAAGGCCGGGTACCTCGACCCACCCCTCTCAGTCTGGCTTAGGGTGGCGGAAGGGCACGTGCGTAGTGTCTGTATACTAACTGAATCGATTAAAAAAATATTAAGATATATCTAACCGTGTGCACGAAGCTTTATTTCGAGTCACGCAAAGTTTACCTCTGGTCGGTAATCCGGCTCAGCTCTCCCAGTCGCTTATCTCCTGTATTGATGTGTTTGCTCCGTGCGGACGTGGAGATGGATTACTTGGATTTTAAATATGTTTATCCGCTAAGAACTAACAGAAGCGAGAAAAGTTTCAAGTTTTTGTATTAAAGGAAAACATGTGTGACTAGAAAAGAAACTTGTTTTCTTGACGCAGGTAAAAATGTTTATACTTTATAGAGGTAGCGTTATGGCTACAATCTCAGCTGATGTTAAGTGACGATGTGGCCCAAGCTAGTGAACACGCTAGACTTGTTGACTTTCCAGTGCAACTGTCGGAACTCATCTGTAGGTATTTGGCGGCGGATTTTTAACTTGAGGGTTGTGGCTAACTATGCAGGTACTAGGAAAAGCCTTACCACCTCACTATGATTTCATCACGATGTTTTATTCACCGAAAACTCAAGCTCATTCTAGTTGGATTCGAACCCACGTCCTTTGACGCGGCATCCGTACACACTACCAACCGAGCTTCGCTTCAATTCTGTCAATTGAAAATTCTGTAGCCCAAACTTAAAATTTTGTTGATGGTTTTAATATTTTTGCGGAACAAAAAAGCTAGAAGATAAATATTTTAATCATAAATAAGTATCTTGTTTAGATTCAATTGTTATTTTATTATAAATACTAAATTTTACCTGTGGCTTCGCTCGCTTCAAACAAATCGGATGATACAATAAAAGCAGTCATACAAAGTGTATCCCTCTCAGCCAGCTCGGATTGCACAGTACAATCTTTCGCGCCATTGTGGTACAGTAAAATCATTCTCTTTATTAGTTAGTACCACGTTTGATTCTGTCTTTCGCGTCCCGGCAACAGACTAAGCCGAGGTTCAGTCACTAGCGACACCCTTATGCGAGTTGCCTGTCAGGCTCGAGCGCTCGGCTCGTTCGCCCTTATAATCCTATGAAGCTGTGAAAACCTGTCAGGCTATCAGTGTAAGTTCCTTAAAAAAAATCTCCGTCTCTAGGTTCCCATCTATCTCTGTAGCAAAATTCATCGTAATCAATTCAGTACTTTAGGTGTGAAAGCTTAACAAATAAACAGACAAACTCATTTTCGAATTTATAATTTTATGAGTAAGGATGTAATACTTATACTATTGAGAAAATATTTACTTAAAATGTACACAATGTTAGTAATACTGTTGGATTGATATTAAATTACAATTAGACGATTTTTACTGGGGCTCCATCCATTAAATTTTTAACGGGCCTTAGCCTCAGATGGTATAGTTACACCGCTGGGTAAAAATGTAGCGTCGATTTAAATGAGTTTGAATAGGTACGTACATGTAATGAATTTCACTTTTCGCCAGTGGAATACATTGTTGTAGCGTGTCAAGCCAAGTTCAGGCTAACAGAACTGGCAAGCTGCACCGTGTGTAATATTACACGAGTCATCTGGATCCAGTTTTAACACCCTCATAACTCACAAACTATTTCACATAAACATGTCAAATTTGGCTCATATGTTGCTCCAAATTTTATAGACATATCTCAAACAGTTATTTAGATATTACCGTCCAAAAAGACCAAAAAACAACTTTTTTGGTCTTTTTGGTTTTTTTGGTTTTTTGGTTTTTTGGTTTAGCCTAACGCAGTTCCAGGTGACATAGAAAGTTCAAATTTGTCATCCAGATAAGTAGTTGGATGAATACAAAGGAATAAATCACTAACTAGTATTTTTTATTTTTTTATTATATTTCCAACTAATTGATTCCATTAGGAACACTTACTTATTATAGTAGTGCCTGTAATGTAATGTGATGTAAGTATGTAAGAATCAGCAATCAAAATTGATGACAATTAGGTCTTCACGTAAACATTAATATGACAAATGGAATAACAGCCTTATCTTTTTAAATCCAAACATACCAGTTTTAGTACTTATAATAAATAATAATATATGCGACGTTCGCATTTATTACATTATTAACTAGGTTTTAGTGTTAATTATTTCAAATTTTAACATTTAGAGGACATTCATAGTGTAAGATCATCAATTAATATAAAAATTATATAAATAATTAAATTACAAGGCATAAGAGAGTTCTATTGTATTTGAAGATTTACTTATTGTAGAGTACAACCGCCCGCGCATGTTACACCGCCCAGACTTGGGCAAATGAAGCAGAAAACGCGTAAAAAAATTCTGTAAGCTGAACGGGAAATTCACTACAACATTTCAAAGGTAGAAGAGAATATAGAAATAATACAAAAAAGACAATTTCATTTTGGAAAATCCTAAAGTGCACGCCTCATAACGTAATTGATTATAATTGAATAACATAGATTTAAGCATTCATATTAAATATGAAAAATAATTGAACAATTTTTTTTTCTTAAATATATATAAATATACAAAAAGGACTTTTCACTGTTAATGAATTTATTCATTTTTTAATTTAATTACATTGAATTAGACGGTAGTTTTCAATAGGCTACTATTTAGAGTGATACTGAAGCGAATGAAATAAAATGGACTCAAAAAGTGAAGTTTTTTAGGCGTTATCGTGACCACATACATCATCCGGATATACAGACAATCCCACGTCCACCGAAATATTTTTTCAAAACGGGTTTGTTTATACTATCTAAAAAAAAATGTGGGTTTCAAAGTATAGTACTGTCATAAAAAAGTGTTCTTGTTGGTATTTCTCAACTCATTTAATATTTAAAGTGTAAAAAAGATCGGATAAAAGCAATTTAAGCTGAGATAATTGCATGACCTTGAGAGAGTGAGAGTAAGTATTAATCAAACGCTTCGCGTTATGCGACGTGTAATACTCCGTAAACGTAGGAAAATACAGCATATTCACAAAAACCATTTGGTGTTACATATTTTCATTTCATACTAGCTGACCCGGTGAACTTCGCATCACCTATACTCTGGAACGATAGATGGCGTTAAAGCAGCTCTAGATTTTGTGATTTTTAGTCAAACATTTTTTTTTAATCTGTGTAAAAAAATTTTTTTTTTAATCTATGCTACTTCTAATACCTCCAAGAATATATATGTACAAAGTTCCATAATGATCGGTTAAGTAGTTTTCGCGTGAAAGCGTAACAAACAAACTCACATTTGCATTTATAATATTAGTATGATAAGTACCTACTAATAATTTATGTACAAAAAGTAATGATATCTAAAACATAAATGCGAAATGAGAACCAAGTTCAATATATGATATACTAGTTGACCCGGAGAACTTCATATCACCTATAATCAGTTAAAACTCAAAAATTGTTTATTTACCTTGTCCTGACAATAACGAACACAATAAAAAAGAATTATCCAATTTGGTACAGTCGTTAGGAAATTATGCGTGTATATTTCAGCAATTGTTATATATATATATATATATATATAGATATCTCTTGATAGGGTGAACCGATTTTGATGAAACAAATACTAAGCAATACTTCACCGTGCATACAATTTTTACGTATAAAAGCTATCTAGATTGGATTTGTAAATTTTACGTGAAGCGCGCACAGAAAAACAGACACAAATTCCAAAAATGCTGAAAATGTGCTCTGTTGATTATCCTTTAGCGCCCGGACTAAGTTTTGTGGAAATATTTGCGAAAACGACTTTTCTACATATTTATTATATGTATAGATATAGATACCTTGGTTGTTTAATTTACAAAAGAATTGAGATCTAAATGGGTGCCAAGTTCAATGGCCACTCCTGTAAGTTATTTATAACAACGTAAAATATTTTATAACAATTTAAAATATCGTTTTTTTTATTACTTAGGATAATATATTGAAGTCTAAGATCTGACTTGGATACTTTGCATATATTGTTATTTAGTGGACATTTATTGAACTTGGCTCATATTTCACATCTATATTTTTGATGGAATAGTCTCTCAACATCAGGTAAGATTATGGCTAACCGTTAAACTTGTGGCGGATTTACACGTAAGGTAAAGCAAAAAAAGTAGGTATAGTATGAATCAAATCAGTTTCTAAAAGCAAAACAAAAATATCCCAAATTTGCCGCCCTAGACTCCAGCTTACTCAGCGTACTGGTAAATCCAGAATAATCACTTGATCACATATTCACACCTCAGGATACCTACAAAGCGCTTTGATATTAAAATATATCTACAAAAAAAAAAAACGTACCTCTCACCCAAAACGAGCAACCCGTTGATAACTGCGAAAACGTAATTTCAATACATAACAAACAGGCAAAACTCGAAATTCCTTCATTAAGCCAACAATGCCTACAGAGAGAGAGAAAGCTCCTACATACAAATAACTCGCAGCGTCCAATTTAAATAACAAGCTTGCAAAGCTGAAAAACAAGCCGTGACCGAAGTTGGGAATAAATTAGCAACCGCCTCCCCAACTCCGAGGGGGGGTTTAACCCAATGTGTACATTGTGCAAAATATTATTTGCCTTGCCAGACAATAATAAGATCTAATACCACGCCCATGACATGTTAGCTTTGGAGGCTCCACCTACCGGCTCTCCCTGCGTCATTGGCCGGATGTTATCCCCGTCTCAGTCCGGTGGTTGTGCATCTCCCTCGCCCGTATAGCTTTTCCCTTA
Source organism: Actias luna (assembly GCA_039707435.1). NCBI lineage: Eukaryota > Metazoa > Arthropoda > Insecta > Lepidoptera > Saturniidae > Actias > Actias luna. The sequence goes on along the minus strand of JAZHAC010000006.1, from coordinate 3,441,276 downwards.
ACGCCTGAGGGGTAAATGTTATGGCAAGCTACATATACGAGGGTTTGCAGAACCTCCGTTCGCATTGTCAACCGGCTTTCGTTGAGGAATATTTTTTATGCGTATTTTATTTGAAGATATTCTGATACCTGAATGGAGTGGCAGTTTTTCGCTTTTTATGAGAATCCCTTTTGCCGTAGTTACTACGCTTTTAGAATTAAGTAATGTTGAATAAGTTGTTTCGAAAACATTTCTTTTGAAATAAATTTATGCATACGATTTATTTATGTCTAGCAGAGTTTTTTATTTGCTCGTGATATTAATTGTGGTTTGGAATTTGGTTGAAACGAAATGTAACGTTGGTCATATTTAGTATAGCTTTTCTCGTGGATTCTATTTTAAACAATATTGTATATTTATTAGTATACGTATGCTAATATAACAAAAGGAAAATTTTGTTTGTTTGTTTAAATGGTCTAATCTCTAGAACTACCAGTCGAATTCGTGAGGAATATTGTAGAAGGAATTACTGTAACCCAGAATTAGACAGATAAATGTTAGTCTGAGGCGAATGAAACCGCGGGCGTAACTAGTAGAAAATATAATTTTGATGATTTACCTACTTAATTATCTTTCTCTGTTATTACTTGAAGTATTCTAACGCGTATCTAAATTAGCGCAATTAACACAATTTTTTTTGTCCTATGAGACTCCTTTAATATTACTTCGAAAGCGCTATATAGATATATAGATTATGATTTAAAGTTTTATACCTTATTCAATTTACCTACCTTTAGTATAGCCTAAAAAAATATAAAATAACAGTATCTAAATATATGATTTATCTAAATTTCTTATAACATTTGCATAATATTTAGTATGTCTTTTTAACAACTAGAAAATTAATATTTTTCTTGCACATCTTTGTTTGTACTTTACGTATGAATATATTTCTAAATATAAAAACTCTTGTCACGATGTTCGTCTTTGCTAATTTCGGTAACAGCTCATCTGGTTTTCCAATACCATAAAAAATACTTGTTTTATTGAAAGTTTTCGTAAGCGAGTAACCTGGTCCGATTTGAAAGGAATGATTTGACCGTAACTCTGACGTCACTGTTTTCGTGTTGTGTATTACTGGAAAAAGCAGAACAAGGTCTGTTAGACCAGCTAATATAAATACGATTATAAAACATTCCTAATTATTATAAAATATTTATTACGTATCCGATTGTTTTAAATCGACTACAGTTATACCTACTCATAAGTACCTACTAGCTATAACATTCTTCTTAAATGAATTTCTTTGAATAGACGAACATTTAAGGTTTCAGTTGATATAAATTGGGAATTGTGATAGCGATGAATTTGAATAAAGTGTTAAATCTAGATTTTTTTTTTTAATAAATGTTTAAAAAGCAAAATTTTGAAAGCAAATTAAAAAATATTTATAGTAGTATTATTTTTATATCGCGCCTTTGAAAAATATTCAAAAAGCCGTTTAATTGTAACCGAAAAAAACCTTAAACACAAAACAATAAAATACCACAACAAAACGTAATCGATACGCCCGTGGCGTGGTGGCCTAATAATAATTACTTGTCGGCCTGAAATTCATGCACAAAGCTCCGTCCCACAGTAATAATAACGACAATTGTTATGTTTACTGGAACGTAAACGCGTCCCCTCGCGGCGCGGTGCGGCGCGGTGCGGCGGAGCCACCCCCGGCACTGTGCGCCGTGCCCCGGCTGCCTCGCGGCTGTGGGCGGAGCACGCCGACAGAGAGCGGGCAGAGCCTCCGCCGCGCCGCAGTCACCGCCGGGCCACGCGACCCAACGCACCTCTTGACATGTGACCTAACAGTATGGAAGATTGCGATCTCGCCCGGTACCGCGACATGATCATCGAAGGCGACCTACCTCTCGACTTACGGCCGCCGCCCCGGCTCTACCTGCCCCACTACCTCCGTGACGACAGGGACGCGGATTTCACTCAGGACGACACCTACGTGTCCGTCGACGAGGACGCGCCCGAACTGCCGCCAGCGTCCAGCGACTCGGATAGATACGAAGCGCCGAGTCCAACGGACAAGAAACCTTCGTCGCCGAAGAAGCCGAAACAGAAATCTTCCTCGCAGCTCATCAAACCGCCTTACTCATACATCGCTCTGATAACCATGGCGATACTTCAATCACCGCACAAGAAGCTGACTCTCAGCGGTATATGCGAATTCATTATGACAAGATTCCCGTATTACAGAGAAAAGTTTCCCGCCTGGCAAAACTCTATCAGACACAACCTGAGTTTGAACGATTGTTTTATCAAAATCCCTAGGGAACCGGGTAATCCAGGGAAAGGGAACTATTGGACTTTAGACCCGTTGGCGGAGGATATGTTCGATAATGGTAGTTTTTTGAGGCGACGGAAGAGATATAAGAGGCCGGCGCCTTCGTTGCAGCACGCTCATGCAGTGGTGGCGATGCTGGCGCGGGAAGCCTACGCTCCGTTGCTGCCTTTACCATGTTACTTGCCGCCGACGCCGCTGTTGTCGCTTCCACGACCGCCACCGGCGACTCTTAGGCCTGTTCCTCTACCGCCGCGGCTCTCGGAAACTACAGATCCGCGAAGCAAACGTTCGCGTAACGGATTCTCAATAGAATCTATAATCGGCACTCAAGACTCGATGTCAGAGCCGCGGAGGAGTGCGTTCTCTCCCCTGCACCAGGGCAACAGCCCGCCGGATGATTGGACCAGGTGAATATACGTAAACGGGTGCGTATCGGACCCGCCTACATTTTGTAAAGCTCCGTCGAATTTTTGAATAGTTTTCTCGTTGAGAAAAATTGACTGATGTGTTAATTAATGAAGTGTTCAGACTAAATGATTTAGAAAAACGGAGCTTTCAAATGACCCGTAACGTCTGACCAAAATAAGATAGTTACCGAGACTTATTTTTATTGTTATAACAATTATTTTACACTTCCAACTGTAAATATTATATACATTATTTGAAATGGTTTATTTTACGTACACAGTTTTCTGTTTAATTTTTATAGTGTCCCGCTTCGATATAAAGTAAGATTCGTCCGTAATAAATACTAAATAAGTTATAAGTATGCATGTGCCAATATATTTTGTAAATATAAAGCGTATAGGAATTGATAAACAGACACCAATGTTTTTATTTTGTTTTATATATAAATCTATTAATTTTATGTAAAAATCATCACTTAATATAGTCAGAACGTTTTCATTTTTGTTTTCGTAGTTTTTCATTGTTTTCGGTTTTGAGAGTTTTTTTCTAAAGCACTGTTCAAGGTTTTTAATAACACTATTTGTATATCTATCATAAGTACATTGTATTTACGAATTTTTGTTATAAAAAAATCTGTCGCAGAGATAGCGTAATGTACCTACCTAATTTCTCTCTAGTCATTTCTATGTACAAAGTAGAATGAATTAAAGTTAACATAAGGCCCCCGATGTAAATAATTAATTTTCTATTGTATTTAGATACGCAATATTTAGCGTAGACGTCGTGTCGATAAATATTTAGGTTCACGGGTAAATACATTTCCGCGGAGTGTTTTATGTTTTTTTTTTTTTTTTAATAATGCGAAAATACTCCGATGTATTTTGATCCGTAGCCGATCCTCTGTACTTAAATGTTATATTAATTGTAGTATATTTTTGTGTATTTAATTTTAATCGAAATATAAATATAAAATAATATAAACGCTGAAACTGTATTTCATTTTATGTTTTTTGAATCAAAATGTATATACTTACATATGCTGTCTTCATGTTTAAAGCCTTATATCCAATGTAGTATACATCATTCGAATATAAATTATAACAAAAAAAACATTTTTTAATGTACCATGTTTTATAATGGACTAAAAAGTGTTAAATAAAAGAATGGAAAAGAAAACCATGGGGCGAAAAACATAGTTACGTTTATGTACTGCATGTGTTCCATGTTTTTCGTTTTCAATCTTTTATTTTATATTTTTTAGTACGTTATTTAACCGTTGTACATTTTTTTTATTAGATTTTCTACTTTTTTTGGTTTATGTGAATGCAATTTTGATATATTCTGTTCATCTTTTTCACTTTTTCATGCATTGTCATTCACCTCTCAGCTGTCGTGCATATTTTAATTTCGAGCTTATACGGAAGTTACTGTAAAATCTATTAGAAAATCCCACTCGAACACACATACAAGAAAGCGAGTTAAAAAATCATCATCATCATCCTCCTGCTCCCAATTTGTTATTTGGGGTCGGCGCAGTATGTCTTCTTCTTCCATACATCTCTATCAGTCACCATATCTTCATTCACCCCTTTTGCCTTTATATCTTCCCTCACACACTCCATCCATCTTTTCTTTGGACGTCCTCTCACTCTCCATCCCTCAACATTCATAGTCATAAAGAGTTAATAAAAAACTTGGTAAAATAATATAGGTGCAGAGTCGTACCTAATTATGTACCTAAGTAACCCAATATAGAAGAGATAGAGCAATTAGCATTTTTTTTTAAATAAGTAATCGTCAAACTGCTAGACATACAGTTCCACACAGCAATGAAAAACAATCGAATTATACCCGTGAATTACTTCGATCGCGAGGAACTAAAAATGATCTAACAATTTTTGCCCATTTATATAACTATTTTACATACATCTTTGCTCCTAATGGTGGTAGCGCGATGTTAAATAGCCTAAAGTCTTTCTCAATGATTACTCTATGAAATGCAAACAGAAATTTTGAAATCCGTCTCATCGTTTCTAAGGTTCGCGCGATCAGAGAAAGGATTTTTTTCCTTTATAATATTAATCATCTGTGTCAGCGACTTCATTCCTGTTCAACTATACATTATTTGGTAACTTTTTCCCGTTTTTGTAACTTTTTTCAATACAGTTATGTTCCTATTGTTGGTAGCGTGATGTTAAATAGCCTAAAACTTTTCTCAGTGATTGCTCTAACAATTATAAAAAAAAAAAAATAATATCCGGTTGATAGATCGTCGACATCATCGTGAAACTTAAGCATAGATATTAACACATCTACTATTTGAATGTCTACACTTAGACAAGCTTACATAATTAATAAGGACTATAAATTATAAATACACATAAGTAATGATACGGTATCTGATGATTATCATTGTAATTTAACCTTCTCTTTACCTCAGTCCCTATAAGTTTTTAGCAACAAAAATAGCGTATAACCGTCACCCGGTTCCGATCTATCTATTTACCAAAATTTATCATAATCGATTCAGCGGTTTAGGCGTGAAAGCGTAACAAACAAACTCACTTTTCCGTTTATAATATTAGTAGGGATCGTTTCTAAAGTTTCTGCAGTAGTCGATTTTGAATTTAGAGCTTCCTTGAAACCTCTTATTGCATTAATCTAGGAGATACAGCAATTTTCCTAGGATCATTAATTCATAACGTACTGCAAATTTTGGTGACTTTTGACCCCCCTTCCCCCATGTAGGTATACATAAGATTTCTCAAAACCCCCTTCTCCCTTTTTTCGTAAGATCCTATCTTGATCTTCTAAATAATAAACTGTTATGCTCGGAAAGGAAATGTTTTTTTTTTTAGATAAGAATAACATACGATTTTTTAAATAATATAAACGATAATAAGCGGACAAATTTAGTATATTTTTTTCAATAGAACCAAACATCGCTAACAATAAAAACATGTGAAATTTTATAAGTTTTTTTTTTTTAATAAGCAATAAAAATTATTTCAATTACATTAAAATTCGACTGTACACTTTAAAATTAAGAAAACTATTTGGAACTCAAAATTGAATTAGATTTTTAATATTGAATTTTGATTCACGAAATATTACGTACGAATGAATTTCACCCTCCTCCCCCTCCCAAAAAAAGGACATGTAGAGGTTTTCTTAACCCCCTCCCCTCAATACCATTACGTAATTAATAAATGGCTGCCTACCCTTTTCCGTGATCATTAACTCTACTACAGTGCTACGAAAATTTACTGCAAAAATATCGATCAAACACTTTTAGAGTGTGTCTATCTAATTAATACATTTAAATTTATGTATTGATTATATATACTTATAGAGTTTCCGATTCTGTTCAATGCATGCTATCTTCGATATGTTATATTTGGTAATGTTAATAAAACATGGTAGATTTCTAGTAATGTTGTCAGAAGTAACTGCATTTATATTTTCTTTAATTTGTAGGTATATGTATTCTATGTTGAGATATTAGTATACGTTACGTACGTATTACGTGCGTTAGGCAATATTGACTACTACATTTACATCTACCCCATTTCCAATAAGGTTTTCGCGAGAAAAGGTACCCTATAACCGGCTCTAGGCTCCCGTATACCTCTATATGAAAATTGATTGCAATCCCTTTAGCAGTTTAAACGTAAAAGCAAAGGAAACAAACAAACAATGACAATTCCAAAATGATTTCTTATGTATATTACTCATCGAAATAAAATTAACTTAAACGGATTTTATCACGGTTTTTAATTTGACCTTGATCCGGATGTTTCAAAGCTTTCGAAACGTTGGGATCAAGATCAAATAAAAAACCGCGATAAAATCCGCTTAAATTAGTTTAATTTCGACAAATTTTACATTTATAATATTAGTAAGGATGCTATTAGAATAACAGCAAATTAAGATAATAACAATAAGAAGGTAAATTTCTTTTCTTTCAAAACTGTATTTGCACCGCTTTGAATTTGATAATCCGTCGCCAAATACCGACTTTTATTACCTCTTATATTTCCTTCGATTATTATTATTTTCATTTGGACTACAAAAAAGGTTCTATTATATTATATGTATGTATGTATATATATTGACTAAACTCGCAAAGTTGTGTACACTGTATTAATTCGACAAAAAATTCCGAATCTACGAAGTATTTTGAAAGCAAACGATGATGTATACGAAACAACGTGTGAGGTGATCTCCGTAGATGTTCGATAAACACAGAAACGGGACAAGGAAAGCTTCGGGATTAACATCGCGCTGTTATCATAATGTGATAACAGACGCGAATTACGTCACACGAGTCCAAATACTTACCTGTTGTGTGGTCTCATTTGTTTATATTAGCTAAAATTAACATATGCACATACCAGGTTTTTTTTTGTTAATGAGTAGCAAACAAGCAGACAGCCCAATCGATGGTAAAATAATGTTGGTACAACTATGTTGGTGATCTAGGCCGAAAAGGCTAGTTATCGTTTATTATGCAGAAGCACAAAGGCTACCACTTTCACCCAGTCTTTGCCTACGAGTTTTTCAATATCGTTTTCCAGCGGTCTCGGGGTCTGCCTGTTGCTCGTCAGTCCAGTGACCTACCTTGTGACTAACTTTGATTAGCTTTCTGCTGTGCACGTGTCTTCACATCAATTACTTTAGTTCTGGCTCTTATGTCTTAGTACTTGTGTTTGTTTAGCACTTTGATGCCAAGAATTTTACTTTCCATGGCTCTCTGTCTGGCATGGCCGTATTTTAGTTTTTGCGGTTTTGTTATAAATAATAACTAGACGAGTATATATTATTGTCGAGTTTTAAAACAATTGAATAGTATATCACGTGTAAAGCGACCTTCCTGGTAATTTCTGTCATTTATTTAAAAATGTTATCATCACAGAAGACTTCATAATAGCAAAATTGTAGTTTATACAAAAGAAAACACTTGTGTTTATTGTTTATTCGTTCGCACGAAACGAGTTGCATATGTGTTTCAACTTAAAAATGAGTTTGTATGTCAAAATGTATTATTTAGGTTATTAAAAATTTGCAGGCTGCAATATATTATACGTTGGCAACGCGAAATGCATCTTTAGTTACAATAATACTTTTTGTTATTACACCTGATGTTAAGTGACGATATTGTCCAAGATGGTGGACATACCAAGCCTAGTAGAGCGACTGGCTCTCAAGTGAAATTACGGAAATACACTTATAGGTATATGACGGTAGTTTTTCAACTTAAGGGTGGTAGCAAGCTACTAGAAGATGTATAGGCGCTATCTCTGGTCTTTGGCGACAAGGGAGTTTGAAATGGGAATTTTAGTGGGTAGTTTGGGGTGCTTTGACTCTTGATATACGTCTCTCGTGCGTTGACTTGAGCCTGGGTAATGTGTTTACGATATGGATGTCCGTAGGGAATAGGATTTTAAAACGTTAATATAAAACAGCGGTTAGCAAGACAGGTAGGCATCATAAAAACCCCTTACCACCCTGCTGTGATTCATAACGATGTTTTCCTTCACCGAAAGATTATGCTCGTTGCAGGTGGATTCGAACTTACGTCCATTGACGTGGCGTTCGTACACGCTACTAACCGACCTATCGTCCCTTCAATAGTCTATCTTTAAAAAGAATAATGTATCAAAAGAATTAAAACGTTATAAATTCTAAAGATATTCAAATAACTTACTTTCCTATATATGCATAGAGTAAGACAAAACTGTTCGGTGGGTACCTATTTTCGTTTGCATGTCAAAAGATTTAGTTTTTTCCGTAGCTGTTGACGAGCTATACTGATAATGATTTCTTAGGTTTACGCGAATATTATTCATTGAAATAAAACTAATTTAAACGGATTTTATCGCGGTTATTTATTAAATTTTGATCCCGACGTTTCGAAAGCTTTTCAGCCTTCGTCGAGTCCGCCCCGTGACCACGACACCCGACACCGAAACCCGTTATCGACATCGAGTTAATGGTAATGTTGTAAATTTAAAAGTTATATTTATATCTTTCGGAAGCAATACTTTTTTTATATGAAACGAATACTTGATGTCGAATTCTGTACCGTTTTTAAAAGGTGTGGAAAATCGTCGACGAATTTCACTCTAGTACGGGAGGAATCGCCCGTTGAGTAGTGATGGGTAAACCCAATAAAACGTAGTGTTTGATACATCACTACTTTGACGAGGCGATGCAGGATTGTTCTGGCAAACTACACACCGCCACGACCTCATGGTACTCCGGACACCAACTAGACGGTGTGAAGTCTTTTCAGTACTCTCGACAACGTGTATGCAAAATTTCATGATGGTCGCTGGTGTAGCTGTGATGTGAGAAGGCAATAATCAAATAAATAAAATGCATATGTAATATTAATTAGCATACTATATGGCTATCACAGAATCATCATTACCCCAATGGTACTTAACTTATATCATTCGAGTTGTAAAAAGAACTAAATATTTCGCTAAACAAAACATGTGGGTAAGGAAATAGCTACGTAGTATACCTACGTGTATTTTACGAGCAGCATTTGTTAGACTGACTTCCACTTAACTTAACATATATGTTTACCTGCATCGTTACTTAATTTCAGGTAAGATTGTAGCCAAATCCATTAAACTTTCTTTAATATTTTTTTTTTATAGTTCGCATTCATCGAGGACTGCTGAATTGTTAAAAATTAAAAACTGTGTTATTTCTAAGATTTTTAAAATAGGTGTATTACTAAAAATTAAAAAACAATGATACCTCAGTGCTAGCTTATTCGGATACCGCATCAATGGACGTGAAATCGAATATCATGTAATGAGTTTGAGCTTTCGGTGTAGGAAAACATCGTGATAAAACCATAGCTTGGTGGTCAGGCTTTTTCTAATGCCCAACTGGTTAGTTTATCACCTTTAAACTGAAACTCTACCTCCATTACCTGTGTGTATGTTCAAGCAGTTGCACTTGATAGCCAGTCCCGCCAATAGGCTTAGCGTGTCCACCATCTTGGGCACCATCGTCACTTAACATCAAGTGAGATTGTTGCCATAATGTTAAATTTACGACTGATAAAAAATCCAATAATAGCAAAAATAGTCCAGATATTTTTCTATGTAATTACCTACCATCTACTTATCCACCAATCTATTAAATATTAATCAAAATATTAATATATTGTAAAGAGGAAAAGTTTTTTTTTTTTTTTATAGACAGGATTTAGCCTTATGGCCATAATTTCACTTGAGCTTAAGTGACGATATGGCCCAAGTTGGTATACACGCTAAACCTGTAGATGAATTGGATCTGAAGTCCAACTTCCGGAGCACACCTATTGGTATTTGGCGGCGATATTTGAGGGTGGTATCCAGCCAGGCGGGCATTAGAAAAAACCCTACCACCATGCTATGGTTTCCTCACGGTGTTTTCCTTCACCGAAAGCTCAAACTCATTGGAGGTGGTTGGATTCGAACTCACGTCCCTCGACGCGAAGTTGTACACACTATCACTGAGCTATCATCGCTTTGTTTGTTTGAACGCGCTAATCATAGAATCTCCGGTCGGATAACTAAAAATATTTTTGTATCTGATAAAGCGATCACTGAGCAATGCTTTATGCTTTTTAATATCAAGATTTCACCTATGGGAGAAAAAATTGCATTGAATTTTTTTTTTACTCCACGCTAACGAATTCGCTGACACATATATTTAGTATTATAAAGCAGAAAAGTTTGTTTGTTTGAACAAGTTTATATTAGGACATATTAGTCAAATCTTAAAATCCCTTTTCGTATTTGACTGAGCAATCATTGAAGAAAACTTTAGGCTGTTTAACATCACGTTACCACCAATAGGAGCAGAGCTGTATTGAAAAAAGTTACAAAAACGGGCAAAAATTAATAAATAAAATTTTAGTTACACGCGTATAGTAGATTTCATATTTTCACGACAAATACTGGCAGGTGTTAGTTTTAAAATGACCTCGCGAATATATTAATCATATAATTAGTATAATACGTAGTTATAAAGTATACAAAATTGGATGAATATATCATTTACGTTGTTTTAATAAAAATATTATTTAACAGTGGATTGAAATAATAATTTATAGCATGTATATTAGGTGTTCCTTTTATAAAATACATTGTTAAACTAAGTAAAAGTTTATTTTTCAGTCTAGACATTGTTTGTCTTTAATTTTATGTGTTAACGAAAATTTTAATTTATGCGCATACATCACCTCATTTATACAAGATGGGTTCTACATAAATTATTTATGTAATTATGTCTGCGAAATAATCGAGTAATATATTTATGAATTTCGAGTGAAAAATTCCGGAATCTTATGAAATATTAGCTAATTATTTTTTGACGTGCGTGAAATACACGTCAAAAGTCGTCACGGCTCCCTTACATTGCCCTCCCTTACTAATTAAAGATAGTGATTCTCTGAGACTGTGATCTCCCTGATAAGCTCGTAGTTCTTCTGGTGTGCATCTTCAATGCGGTCATAACTTACTGCCATTTTCCAGCCGCTTGGAAAAAGTTTGAAAACATGTCAAATTTTTCCAACTTCATTGGCGTGGATACAAAATTTTGTAACTTTTGTCAATACAGTTTTTCTCGTATTGGTAGTATTAAATAGCCTTAAACCTGCCTCAATGATTGCTCTTGCTTTGAAACCTGTCTTATAGTGTCTTTAATTAGAACTTTGAAACAAACAAACTGTTCCACTTTATAATGCTAATATAGATTTACACTTTGTAAAATTAATCAATATTTTTATATTTCTTTTTTTTTCGAACTGGCATACGCTGGGTACTTTAAGTGTTTTGACAGCTTCACCGAACATTGTGCTGCATAGTGACTGTACTACACCTGGTGTTAAATATAGTACAATCCAAATCAGCGGTGACAGACATAGAACCAAAATTCAATGTTAGTCACCGCCCTCCTGTTGGTCTTAATAAGGTTATAACTAACCATATAACTTACCAAGGTAGAGTATAAGATGATAATAGCGAAATACAAGCTTGTGATTACGATGGCCTATTCCAAGAAGCATGAAGGTTGCCGAATGTGACGAAATGTCATTTATAAGGAGCAAGTTCTTTCGCCACAGATAATAGACACATTCAAACAATGAAGGGTAAATAAAAATTGTAAAAAACAAACATAAATTTTATTGTGGAAAAACAAACTTATTACGCTGTTTGTTTAGATATGCGTGTGCGTACACTCGCGGACAACAATGTTATTGTGGAATTTAAATAGTACATTAAGACTTTATTCTGTCATCACATGATAAAAACGGCTTTCAGTAAAAAATATTATTCATCGAAATAAAACTAATTTAAACGGATTTAATCGCGGTTATTTATTAATTTTGACCCCTTTATTTGTTATTATTTATTAATTAATTTGATAAATTTGATCAAAATTAATAAATAACCGCGATAAAATCCGTTTAAATTAGTTTTATTTCTCCCATTTTAGTTTGTTTTATCGGTATTATACCTATTGCCTACCTTATTGGCTAAGTCAGAAATTGTTCAGTTATTGTTTTAGATGTTAAAATTATTTGCATATGCTACTTAAGGTAATTTCGTATCATTGGTTTAGACTCTTGGACGCTACATCCAAGTTTCATTAGTGGTTTCTAAAATGATTATGCCACGTCCTGGGTAATTTTTTTTTTTAATTATTAAAACCACATTACTTTTGATATTAACTGCTAGATTAGATTTTTGTTGGACTTTGTGAATTTTTTCCATTTAGTTTTAATAGTAAATTAAGCTCCATTTACACTTTCATGTTACTTTATATTTTATATACTTACTTTTTAAATGAATTACTTCCTTATCTTAGCGATTTAAATAATATATATATATATATATATATATATATATATATATATATATATATATATATATATATATATATTACCACGTCGTTCACGTAGTTATTTTATATACGGAAAAAGTATTAGATCCAAGTTTTTGATCCATAAATTGATGCAAAATATGTTAAAGATCATTTTAAATAAACAGATGATACCACTTGTGTAAAGGATTGTACAAACGCAATGAGAGCATTATATGTTGAACAAACAAACGCATACGAATGTGTATAGTCTTTTAAAAACATTGTCAATTGTCGTTGGATTTTGATAATAGATACGTTGAAGGTAACTCGTCACTGTTATAAGTATTTGGACAGGACTTTGTTGCGAATGAAAGAGAGGCAGGGGGTGGAGTATTATTATGAGGATTCTGCTACATTGTCTTTACTAAAATTTTAAAGTCGGGAATAGAAATCCCTTTTTTTTCAATGAATTGCGTGAAATTCTACTTACTGAATAATGTTTTTTTTTTTGGTTTTTTTAATTTAGGGACTTCCGTCTAAAACTACATGTCAGTCTCATCGTTTCCTGACCTTACAATATATACTAACAGTTTAGAAAATCCAAAAGTTCACGCCTAATAACGTAATTGTAATTGAATGACACAGATTTAAGCAATCAGATTAAATATGAAAAAAGATTGAACAATTTTTTGTTAATACATATACAGATATAAAAAAAGACTATTCACTGTTAATGAATTTATTCATTTTTTTATTAAATTACATTGAAGTAGACGGCAATTTTCAATAGGTTATAATTTAGAATGATCTTGAAGCGAATGGAAAGAAATGGACTCGAAAAGCGGAGGTTTTAGGCCGTTATTGTGACCACATGATCCGCACATATGGACGACCCGACGTCCATCGAAATATTTTTTCAAAACTGTTTTTTACACTATCTAGAAAATATAGTGTTTTTTAAAATATATACTGTCATAAAAAGTGTTCTTGTTGATATTTGGCAACTCATTTAATACTCGAAATGCAAAAAAGATCGGCTAAAAGCAATTCAATCCGAGATAATTGCTTGACCTTGAGGAGTGAGAGTAAAGCACTACCCAAAAACGCTTGGCGTTATGAAACATGTAAAACTACTTAGAACTAATGACAAACTTTCATAAATCCTGGCTTCATCACTTGCAGGTGCAACCAAGATTTTATGGAACGTGCCCTGATCCATTAAATTAAATCCTAAATGTACTATGATAGCTGTTCGTGAAGCTCGGTTCCGTTCATATTCCCTCAACAAGTGTTGCAAGTTTGTTAAATCCACAAGTTATGCAGATGGAACAGACACTTTTCCTCATAGGAAATTCAAACTTGTTGAGAGGCATGTGTGGCACAGTTTGCTAGAGAATGCAGTTGTCTAGAAAACGTGTGAAAGTTGTCCCTGGTCTCTGGTAATATGGGGTAATGTGGGGCATTAAGAATCGTCACAATATCTGAGTATCTGACGGTGCTTATCGCCTGATGAGTCCTTTTCGTCACTCTCGTAACGAGATCTATGAGTGTTTATATATAAATGTATTTCTCACCATTAATTTAGGCAGAATAGGGTGGTTCAAAAAAAAATTTTTTTTTTCCAATTTCTTAAAGATATATATGTTAGTTTCTTATGTTTTAAGAGACCCCTCCAAACGCAACTCAAAAAATATTTTCAGGAGGTCACTGAAAATTAAAAAAAAATTGTTCCTTTTTATTTAATTATTTTTCTTTTCCAAAATGATTAGGATCCTGGAATTTTCAAGGCGATAATTTATTTTTAAAGGTCGCTTAAGATTATATTAAGGTTCCAAGTATCTTAGACCTTTTCGAGCGACTTATGATTCTGAACATAATTATTAGAAATTTCCGAACATGATTATTAGCTATATTATTAATATTTTTTTTAATGTTGATATATTAAAGAATAGAAATTAGGCTAGCGAGATGGTATTATCGTCGGAACTCATGTATAAGTATTTGACGGTAGATTTACAACTTGCGGGTACTAGCTAGTCAGATAGGCATTTGAAAAAGCCCTACCACCAAGATACGGTTTCATTACTAATAGTTAAGGTTCATCGCAAGGATTCGAACTGACGTCGACTGACGCGGCGTCCGTACATACTACCAGCTGAGTCATCATCGCATCAACTATCATTAAGATAAACGTAGAATATCTAAAAAAAATAGAAGATAGGTAAGCATAGATAAACACGCGCTTCTCTATTTATACACTTCGAGAAAAAGATTTCCTCATTACTGATATTGTTTTTTTATTAACCAAAAAAAAGACAAATGTCACATAGATTCATTAACTATTTTTAACTAGGTTTTGATCACTATACACTAGGTATTAAAACCATTATTCAGTTGCACTAAGGCGTGTCGCGATCGGGAATCAGCTAGTGAGTGAGTGAGTTATTTGGATTAAAGTAGGTCCTAGGCTTGTGGACCTGTATGTATCAACGTGACCTTTTTTTTATAGAAATGTTTGATAAGGCCATAGACATGCAGTCAAATAATTGCGATTTGGTGATTATTAGGGAAAAAATTATACTAAATACTATCAATTCGAACCTCTTTACTTACTACATAGAACACACTAAATACACTTAGGAATATCTCAATTTTCCGCGTAATTTAAATTAAAGTAACATGCTAGCTTCTGTAAACAGTTAAATGTGTCTGATAACGAACACTTTGTTTCCGAAACTTTGTTACCGTCATTTTTATTTATATTGATTGTCAATTCAAAATTATTTATCTTATTATTGCTAATTAATTTTTTCAAAAATATATTCTCTTGATTGAGAAAAAAATTGAATAGAAGATTTTTTTCTCAGTACATATTGAACTTCGGATTTGGTTTGCACTAAATATTGTGCTGCGTGTTACTAATGGCACGCGTGCTGTTGGTTCGCCACCCCTGCACTAGGCTATTCTATTTATGGGGTCATTTCACCTTTCGGGTTGAACTTACCCAATACAGTTTTATGGTTGTTTATTAGTTATACGCGTATACAGTATTCACAGTTCTTAGAATAGTGTATTTTTGCAGCAACTTGGATGTAGGCCTCTCTTAATCTTGAGGCTATAGGCTAAAGTTTATATAGGCATAGGGCTATAGGAAAATCCGGCGCTGCTTCCCATAGTCCGCTCCGCGCCCCGCTATCGCCATCGATACGTTAGTAAACATAGTAACATAATTACAATAGAAAGTACGGTGTAGCTATTAAAAGCCCTTCAGGCTCCTTACAAAAAAATATTACACACGCGATGTTTGTCTATCTGTGTATTCTTTTTTTGGTTGACTTTAATTTTTTTTTATTTCTTTAGGAATACCTTTCTTGAGGATAATTATAGACACCGAACTGATGTTAAAATATGATATACAAATTATTTGTTTTATTATACTTTTATATAGTTAACGTTTAGCGTTATGGACACAATATCACCTGATGTTAAGTGACGATGTGGTCCAAGATGGTGGACACATCTTACATCTTGGCACTAAGCCTAGTGGAGAGACTGACTCTCAAGTGCAACTGTCAGAACACACTTATAGGTATCTGGAAGCAGATATTCAACTTGAGGGAGGTATGTAGCCAGGCGGGCATTAGAAAAAGCCTTACCACCATGCTATTGTTTCATCACGATGTTTTCCCTCACCGAAAGCTCAAGCTCATTGTAGATGGATTCGAACTCACGTCCCTTGATACGAAGTCGTACATACTACCACTGAACTATCATTGCTTCCAATCGCTTCATTAGACTAACATTAGGTTTTTATCTTTCAATACTCCATTTTAATGTATTTTCACTTTATATTTTGATATTTATGGACTACATACAAACCGTATTCAATTCCTAGGTCAAATACATCATTAGATAGACTTACACTTTGGTATAGAGTATTTAATTTTAATTCACCAAATCAAAGTGCTATAGTTACGATGCTTGCCTTCAAGGAAAACTCGAGCTCACTGTAGGTGGATTCGAACTCATGCCCCTTGACGCGGCGACCGTACGCACTACCAATTGGCTTATCGTCGCTTCATAGCCTATATTGTTTAAAAAATGTAGATATAATGTTTTTTATGCACATAATTTACGTTCTTACGACTGTGGTTTTCCCCGGTCCACTTGCTTGTGAACTAGTGATGACGATCTGAGATCGATGAACCGAAGAATCGATTTGTTAAATCGATTCACAGCTCTGTATCGACGTTTTCGCGTCGAACATAACGATAGCCTTGTCGTGTACAAATTTTAAGATAATTCAATGTAGTAGGAAAACGATAACGCAACGGAGTCTTGAGGAAAAATCTCTTCAAAATATGGTTTTGTTATAATGTACTACCAACACATATTAAAACCTCATCTCTGTTTATATGGCATTGAGGAATGTAAACATATATTGCTATCGTAGAAGAAACTATAACATACTTTGTGCAATACATAATAAAATACTAAATGTTTCGTATTTATTTTATACAAATCCCCCTTACGTCTTCTGCAAACAGAGCATTTTTATCAGACGTTGCACCGAGATACTCTTTTGTATTGTATCAACACGCTTAGATTTCTGTAGGTGGATCGGTACAGATAGTGAGAACTTATATATTTTTTGATGTGAAACGTATATTGGCTCACCTTTGCGGTAAAAACGACCCGCATGACGTGACAGCAAACGGCAAGACGCTCTCTTATGCTGTCATGCCTCCTCTAGGTCATCGCTCTCGGCTCCATTTAGTGTGTGGACTGTCGGTACTTATACTATTACATTTCGATGCTTCATTGTACGAACTATTTATAAATGTTACTATTTATAAATAAATACCTATGATTATTCAGTAAGAAGCTTTTACACACAGCTTCGATCACGTTAATATTTTTTTAAACAAATCGGATGACAATAATAAGTATCATTATACGATACGATAATTTCTGGATTTATTCTTTATGTGACAGTGAAAGTTTCTGCTTTTTGAAATTTTGTAATTTTTCTTTAGTATTCTTGTATATATTTTCTAGAGTCCCACTTTTGATAAATTATCTTTTGTATAATTATTATGTCGGTGTGTTTGATATTGTACAAAATAAACAACAAAAAATCAGTGAACCTGACTTCCAAAATTGTTAAAATGATTAAACATTTTGCATGGTGGTAGGGCTTTTTCTAATGTCCGCCTAGCTAGTAACTATCCTCAAGTTGAAAATCTGCTGCCAAATATGTGTGCTGCTGGTGTGTTCTAGCAGTTGCATTTGAAAGACAGTCCCTCCACAGGCTTATCGTGTCTAACAACTTTGGCTTGTCGTGACTTAAGATCAGGTGAGATTATGTCCATAATGGTAAACATTATATATAGATATATATACATTTTCGTGAAATATATAAAATGCTATTACTTAAACATTTCGACGATTCAAATTTTACTTCTATTTTATAGAATTTTAACTGAAGTATTCACCATACTAATTTTTTTTTTTTTGCGCCTTATTTTTAATTATACATGAAATTTGTAAAGAATATCGTCCATAACATCATATTCCTTAGAAAAATTAATTTCGTTCCTAGATTTTTCAAAATTATTACTTAAAAGTTTTATATCAAAACTATAATTTTACTCGGTTTTCTCTCGTTTCTGCAGTATATTTTGTATCCTAAAATTTTATTTCGTAAGTGTCGAACTTTGGTAGTGAAGAGGTGATAATAAACGAATGGATAGACAGAATAATTATTGCAAGTACAATATTATATGTATGGATTTTAATACTATCATCACGAGCACTGATTACATCAAGGACGGCATCTCGGGAGCCATAAATATTAATTATCACTGCGTGATTCTTAAAAAAAAGATATAAGACTTACATATTTGACACAGTTATAATTTCCATAGAATATCATTCATTTTTATCATTTTACGACTTCTCTGGTGAAAGACTATTAGTTATATTATAAGCGAGAAAAATATATTTAAAATAATATGCTTCTAATTATTTAAAAAAACTGAATTACATTAAGAAAGCGACTAAGGTAGACTTTACCCTACTAAAGTATTTGCCAGTAAAAGAAAAAATATACTTGCTGGAAGGCTGATAATAAAGGATTGGATATATTTTTGTTTTATTTGAGAATTAAACAATCGTATGGGAAAAATACTAAAATTAATGCAGTATGTTGAATATGGCTCTCTCTCTCTCTGCTGTTTAAACAACGATGGCTCAGTAGAAGTGTATATGGTCGTCCCATCAATGAACGTGAGTTCGAAGCCCTATAATCAGCCTGATTTTTTCGGTGACCATTGCGATGAAGCCATAAGACATTTTCCAATGCTTGAGTACCTAACATCCTCTAGCTGAAAAACTGTTATTAATAACCTATAGGTGTTTTTCGATATATATCTATAGATAGATATAGTGCAGCTGCACTTGAGAGCCAGTGTCATCATTATACTTAGCGTGTCTACGATCTTGGGCCACATCGTCAATTAATAAAATGATATTGTGTCCAAACGCCTAATCAATCTTTCCTTATCTTTCTTATCCTCCTAGCCAAGTGTCTTGCCCATCTACGCTTCAGCTTGGCGGTACGAGTACACACATCTTCGACTTTGTTGTAACAACGGATATCTACTTTGGGACACGATCTACTTGTTGATTGGTGACAGGCCATGTTTCAATTCCGTAAGTGAATATGGGCGGCATACATTGGTCTTCAAGCATTGCGGGATTCTGAATTTAAAAATTTCCTCCAGTTTGCCAAAGATACTCAAACCGCACTCGCCTCGCGATTACCTTCAGCTGAAAATCCTGGGCGGAAGATAAACGGTGACCAAGATAAATATAGTTACCAATTACTTCGATTGTGTATATTCTTTATAAAAAACTTCATTAATTCAATACTAGATTGTCGCAATTGTTTGCTCATAATCTTAGTCTTGGTCATCTTCATCTCCAAATCAACTCACACCTAATACATTAACGTAAATTTAGTGTAAGTTATATTTATCTATAATTAATTCTTATGTTTAGTGTAGAAGTATGTATATAGTATATTAGGGCTTTTTATAATGCCTGCCTGGCTTGATACCACACTCAAGTAGAAAATCTGCCGCCAAATACTTCTAGGTATTTTTGGCAGTTGCATTTGAGAGCCACTCCCTCCACTAGACTTAGCGTGTCCACCAACTTATGCTACATTATCACTTAACATCAGATGAGATTGTGGGCATAACGATAAATCTATTCATTATTAAAAATAGTAGGTTGAAATCTATCTTAATTATAAGAATATTGTATAACTGTCGGTGGATCTAATAAAGAACAAAAAACAGAATCACCACATTGTCTAAATATATTCAAAAAATTTCTTCGTTACAACTATAAATAACAGCATCGAAGAAGTTGACATTTCACATGTCATCGTTTGCAGTCTCACACGTTAGATAACAAAAGCTGATACAATTTCTCTACTATTTACAGTGTAAACATTGACAGGTATCGAGCGTACAAACACAGCCGACAACTGTATTAGCAACAATGTTATAACAATAATAATTTAATAAGCATACACCAAGCAAACATTTGAATAAACGTCGTTTGTACAGACCGCGATAACTACTACCGGTTTAAGTTAGACGCGGTTTTATTTTGACGGTTAGATTTTGTCACTGTTCTGTTTTAGTTACGGGGGTAAACGAAAAGTTTAAGTTTAAATAATAAGAATAATTTTATCTATATGAAATCAAAATGTTACAAGTGTACCTTACTATTAACTGTGTTGTAGGAGGCAGATCTGAAAAGGGTTGCCGGAGCAGAAAAAAAAATGTTCTTAACTAACATAATATTAGCTCTTCACCACCATCACCGATGTTTCTATGATGATTAAAGATGCACCTTCACCAATTAATTATTAATTTTTAGACGTCAAATAAAATTAAGAACACATTAAGTTGTATAGATGACAATCGAAATTATCTTATTACTTTTATCCTACATAGATTTTTTTTAAATGTAATAGCAGGTAAACGAGCTAGCATGTCACCTGATGGTAAGTGATCACTGCCGCCCATGGACATCCACAACACCGGGGGAATTGCAGGTGCGTTGCAGGAGAGACTGGCCCTCAAGTGCAGCTGCTGGAACACACCTAATGGTATTTGGTGGCAGATTATCATTTTGAGGGTGGTAGCTAGCCAGGCGGGTACCAGAAAAAGCCCTACCACCATGCTGTGGTTTCCGCATAATGTTTCCCTTCACCGAAAATTCAAGCACATTGTAGGTGGTCGGATTCGAACGCACGTCCCAGGACCCGGCGATCCTACACACTACCACTGAACTATTATCGCTTCTGATATATTACTAAGTACTTACCTTATATGACGATTCTTAAAGGGAAGCCAATGTTAATCGGGTTGTATACAAGTATGGGTTCTTCGCCACTGACAGTTACGTATTAGAACGTGGAACATTTTTTTTCTCTTTTTTTTATAACTGGGGTTCAATCACAAATTAATTATGTCATCCCAGTGTCAACTGCTGAAATAAAGTAAGTATCATATTTATATTATATATTTTAATCTATCCAGAATGTTATACTTAACCATCCTGTAAAGCAAATATAAAACGAATAAAAATATAATGCATTAAAACCCCGAACTAAGGGCTTCCAAAGGTTTAGTTATAATTGAATAGTCTTTGGAAATATGTAACGAGATATGTAAAGATATTAATGGAGCTTAAGTAAAGGCAGGTCTTGATGTCTACCAGTTAATTCATAGTAGTTTCTTTAAAATAATTGTTAATACATGACGAGGTTTGATCTCGCGTTTGTAGGAGCGATATCACATTCAGCCTAAACAAATCGACCACCGCAATTAGCGTAAGTATTTAATGTGCAGGAATCGACTACACGACCCTTTAGTTTACTAATATACTGGTATTAAATGCTATCAATACTGGTGGATTTCCCGGTATTTTAAGATGGCGCTATTTTAAGAAACAACTCTTAAACTAGTTCTAGTACTGTCGTCGATAAAAGAAAAATGAGCGAAATCGAGAATAAGTATTGTAAGTACAAATGTAGAATACATTTCAAGCAATTATTTGGTGACGAACGTCCCGCCAATTTAATTCATACTTCTGTATAAATAGGATACAATAAAAACTTACAGAATACAAGCACTTATTATACCATAACACGCAAAATTAAGCCAAGTGCACACGCTTTGGTCGGTTATTACAATACATGGAATATCGTTTCATTGGTGAACATAGATTAAATATTAAAACAGAACTGACAGATTGTAAAATAATTTGTCATGTTTTTACTTGTGTTTATAACTTTGATGTAGTGTGGAGTTTCGTTCGTATTCGTTGAGATATTTTGATATATATATACCACCCTCAAAATGAAACTCTGCCACCAAATACCATTAGGTGTGTTCCAGCAGCTGCACTTGAGAACCAGTCTCTCCTATAAAGGCCGGCAACGCACCTGCAATTCCATGGTGTTGTGAGTGTCCATGGGTGGCAGTGTTCACTTACCATCAGGTGAGACGCTTGCTCGTTTGCCAGCTATTACATAAGAATTAATAACAATGATAATAATTTCTTGATCTATGCGAAGATACAAATCACGCATGTTGCGCCCCCATAATTTTTGTATATCAAATTATACAATATCGGTATTATGACGTGTGCGCTCAAGTGCAGTTTTGGATGGCACTCGAACACATGGATAGCGCGTTCGATTGTTCGCATTCACTTGAAGATGTTTTTGTCGTGTTTTCGGTTTTCAGAATAGAAATTGTTAAGTACACTTTAAATACTGTTGAATATTTATTTTGTATAAGCATTACAATAAAAAGAATTATCTTTTGTATTCTGTCATATTATCACAAATGTATAATGCATTCATGATATTTTTTTTGTTATATTGAAAATTTATCGAGATCGATTTTTAGTTTTTCGCTTAATTAGGTTTTGCCACTGACTTGATAATTATTTTTTATCGTTTAATTAGCGTTATGGCCACAATCTCATCTGATGTTAATAGACGATGGCCCAAGATAGTAAACACGCTAAGCCCGGTGGAGGGACTGGCTCTCGAGTGCGACTTCCAAAACATACATATAGGTATTTGGCGGGAGATTTTCAACTTGATGGTGGTAGGAAATCAGACGGCCATCAAAAAAATCTTTACCACCATGCAGCACCCTATTCGTAACAAAGTAACACAAAATTCTAATTCTCATTATATATTTATAAATAAATAACGTAAAATATGTATAGATTATGTTCATAGATTTTTTTTTTTTGATAATTGTTTTTTTTTATATACTTTAGATTTAGCGATATGGCCTTATGGTGAGATTATTCTCACCTGATCTTAAGTGACGATACGGCCCAAGTTGGTAGACACGCTAAACCTGTTGAGGAACTGGCTCTCAAATGCAGCTGCCGGAGCACACCTATTGGTATTTGGCGGCAGGTTTACAACGTGAGGGTGGTAGCTAGCCAGGCGAGCATTAGAAAAAGCCCTACCACCATGCTATGGTTTCCTCACGATGTTTTCCTTCACCGAAAGCTCAAGCTCATTATAGATGCTTAGGTTCGAACCCACGTCCCTTGACGCGAAGTCGTGCACACTACCACTGAGCTATCATCGCTTCAAAATATGTACATAATATGTTTCGCTATTATATTGAAGATCAGTTCTTTCAGTGTGTTGTTCCTTTCTTTTCGCTTTTTCTTCCGTTCTAAGTTGTTAATATAAAAGCTAAAGGTATAAACAAAAGGGAAAACTATACCTAGAGAATCAATGCCTCTCCGAATTGTTTTGCAAATGTCCGCCGTAGGGATGTTTATTAGATTTGCTGAGACAAGGGTCTACGTCCCTCCCTATAAAGCTCACATGTAAGTAAGTACCTACGCACTTGTATATTTCTATACATTTCGTATTAAAAAGGAATAGAATAGAACTGGTAATTGAAGTATCTTGTAAACATTTCACATTACTACTAACATCGATAAGGCGAAACGTAATTAATATAGCTTATATCACCTCTATGCGTTTAATAAAACTGTAAACGAGTTATAACTCTACAGTAAAACATTGAAACTTTGCCCGTAACAGTGAAATATTTTTGTATAACTTGGATTATTTTGATAACTGTATTTCAAATTATGTTTATACCAAACAATACTATATCTTCTTGTCTCGATATGACCCTCATAAGAATACCTAGAAAATAATATGTTTGTGTATTAAAAAAACACTTTATATATGTTGGGCAGAAACTCATCGGTCTTTGGCAGCATTTACCACTTAATTCATATAATTCGGATATTATAAACTGTATACTTATTTTGAAGATGGAAAAATATAAGTTTTTTTATGTAGTCTAGGTTTTCGTTATGGCCATAATCTCAACCTGATCTGACACGGTCCATGTTGGTAAACTCGCTAAACCTTTAAAGGGACTGGCTATCAAGTGCAACTGCCGGAACACACTTAATGGTATTTGGCAGCAAATTTTCATCTTGAGGGTGGTAGCCAGCCGTGTGGGTATTAGAAAAAGACCTACCATCATACTACGATTTCCTCACAAAGTTTACCTTCACCAAAAGCTCAAAAAAAAAAAAACTCGCGCTTGCATGCATTGCCCTACAAAACTGAGTAGGCAAAGTCAAAAACCACCTAGAACATTTTTCTTACCGCATAGTTCAATTTTCAAGGTTCTCAAATTCAAGTTCTTGGGCAAAGTTGCCAGGTTTTACGTTACCTTAAGTTTTTTTTTATTTATAATTCGCGTATAACAATTCTTCAGTAGTACGTTAACGTATCCTATCTTTTTGATCCAAAGCCACGAGTATTAATGTAATTAAACTAATTCCAGGACCAGCGGAAAACCAGCGCTTTAGCAGTTTTTTTTTTGCCATAGCATATACTGAACTATGGTCCTTTTTTGATGTCGTATGATGATTTTAGTTTAAAAGACTGTATTTGTGAGTAACGCTGTGTGCATTGTATATCATCTGAATAAATGTTCTTTCTTTCTATACATTGTTATCGATATAGAAGCTGAAACTACTGTTTACATTTATGGACTCCTATGTTTATAGAAAAGGTATCCGTTATCTATTCTCTACCTTCTTGTCCAGGCCGTAAGACTAGATCTGTTCAAGCTGTTAGCAACATTTCGCCACATTGTGGACTTGGTCTTAACTTAAAAACCGAAGTGTTAACTTAAAAATGTCAATCGTTAGAATTGGAAATAAGTGGATCCTTGATTAAGCGACAAACAAATTTCGAGTGTGTCTGCTCACCCCATTGTTCATCATGGGCGTGAAGATATATCACAATCAAAATTAAGACCCCCAGTGACAATTCAGACGAATTAAATGAATCTCACTTACCCTTATACAATTTTACTATAACCACATGATGGTTGATCGAATTCCAGCCAGAATCTATCAAACATAAAGACTAAAATTCTTCAAAAAGTTCAATGATAAAAGAGGTATTTTTTACGCCAGTATTATCTCGACAATAGTTCCGCTATTGAAGCCGCATTGTCAAAGTATTATCAAAGGATTATAAACGTTGTTGCCTATGAAATACGGTTGATTATTCAATAGCATTTCTTACAATGTCACCACAGGGGTTGCGAAAATCTAGCTCGGATAGTGACGCCCCGCGAAGTAAGCTATCTGTTCTTATGCTGTCACGCTACTGTGGATGTTTACAAAATACGCAGTTTGGATAAAAACCTAGGTTAATTATTTTTAGTAGTGGATTACAGTAGGCTTAGGAATAACGACAGTAACAGCAAAAACTGAAATCTGTATTCAGTTGTAATGTATCCTACATTAGGCAATTAGACAAACAAATCAAATCAAAAATCTTTATTCAATTTAAACCCTAAGAATAAAATAATTAAAGTCAAAACTACTTCCAGTTCGGAAAGTAATGCAGTCATCGAAAAGAACCGGGAAGAAACTGGTTCTGTGTCATTTTTTTAGGTCTTATTCTTATATCTTTTTATAAGCCCATCTTTTTACATAATAGTTTAATGTGTATTTACAGTCGTTATTATAAACGTGATTTATACAAACCCATAAACTTACAGTTGAGGATCATCGTACAACGTGTTTTACCTGTATTGATTTCTAGAATCGGCTCTTGGATACTCAGGCAGTAAATCCACTCCACAAGCATCTTCACTAGCTGCAGGTCTTACGAAATTCAGTTCAGGATTCGGTTTATAGACAAACAAAGATGAATTAGGCTCTGCGACAGGGTACGAAAGTAGTTCAAAAGAACGAAATGAGTGATTGGAATTAAGGATTTGTGTTGCTAGAGTTAAAAATCACAACTGAAGTAAGAAATAATTTGAAAATCTATTCAAAGTACCACAAAGCACTTAGTAGAGGATCAAGATGTGTAGATGGGAGTGACAGGCAATTTTTTTTCATTTACCCTTACGTACAGATTACGTACGTATAAAAGATGGGAGATAACTATTATTTTATAAAGTACTTTAATTAATATTTCCTTTTTTGTCGTACCGACTATATATTTTAGCCAAAATGGCTTTGCCGACTTCAACAGAAGTTTATTATATTTTACTAACGAAGTGTAACATGGCTTATATATTTAGTCTTATTTACATTGAATAGTACAAACCATAAATTGACCAAACTAGAATTAAGTTAAATTAAACAAAGAAAATATTTCTATTTAATCTGCCCAATATTTCATATATTCAATTACGATTTTCTATATTCATTTAGAATTGTAAAAACATATTCCAGGAATATAAACATAATACTACCAAATCCCTTGGTAAATAATATTATTTATAAATATTTATTAATATTATTAATTAACTAAAATTGTTTTTGTGCCATAGGCAGATTATGATCAACAATAGATCTGTATTATATTATAAAGTGGAAAAGTTTGTTAGCTTGTTTGTTTGAATGCGTTAATATTTGAAAGTACACGTCAGATTTTTTAAACTCTTTATGTATTTGATACAGCAATCATTGAGGAAGGCTCAATATTTAATATCTTGATTTAAAGGCTTTAATATCTTGTTGCTATCAATGGGAATAACGCTGTATTGAAAATAGTTAAAACGGGAGATTTTTTTAAATAAAAATTTTAATTTCTCGCGAACGAAGTCGCAGGCACAGCTAGTACTTTATGTAACTGTCCCAAGTTAAAATCAATACATTTCGCCATCGAATTAAAAAATGTGATTCAAACTTCCACCGCTACACAGATTATAAGCTATGAATAGGAGTAATGAAATAAATATTTAGCCGGTAGGGGCAAATTCGATAACGCCCGAACGAGCAAACCCCCAATTTGGCGCAACCCGGCCATTTCACAAAACACCCGATTGTTTGCGGTTAAACACCATGAATTCGTTCCGCAGTAGTCGATTGGGCGGAAAGACACTACTGCACTTTTTTGATATTGTTCGAGAATGACATTTAGTATTAACAATTGTAAACAAAAACATGATGGGATATGCATGTACATAATTATTTTGAGTAGAATGAATGAGCATACTAACTATTTAAAAAATTTCGATGGCTTATGTAGGCAGTGAAAATGTTTTGAAATGTTCGTAGGTATCGGCAGGGTGCAAGGGGTATTGAATACCATCTGAGTTACCCAGGCCAACCTCACCTGCACGCGGTGCACCCTGCCGAGTAACCGACGCGGCTTTGGTGATTATTGGTTTCACCTTTGGTATCGGTCATATCGGTTAGCCAAGTAATTCATAATCCATCACAACTTGGTGGTAGAGTTATCTCCATGCTGGTTAATGACTACCCTTGGGTTGAACTCTGTCGTCAATCAAATAGGATTTTTAATAGCTATATAGGTAGATGATAGTTCAGTGGTAGTGTGTACTTACTCCACGTCAAAGGACGTGAGTTTGAATCCACCTACAATAAGCTTGAGCTTTCGGTGAAGGAAAATATCGTGATGAAACCATAACAGGGTGGTAGGGCTTTTTGTAATGCCCGCCTGGTTAGGTACCAACCTCAAGTTGAAAATCTGCGGCCAAATACTTATAGGTGTGATTCGGTAGTTGCACTTGAGAACGTGTCTCTCGACTAAGCTTAACGTATCCACTATCTTGGACTACATCGTCACTTAACATCAAAAGACTGTCGCCATAACACTAAACCATAACGATTAAAAATATATGTATAATATTTTTCATTATGCTCATATATCTTTATAAATCGCAGATATTTGAACGACATACTTATTATGATATTTAGTTTGTCTTTACTTTGGATGTCTTAATATATAAAAAATAATGTACACGTTGTTTGTCCGCGATTAAATCCTAAACTACTGAACCAATTTTTAACAAATTTTGCACACTGTGTGCAGTTTTATCTCGATAAGTGATCATAACGCGATAGATGACACTGTAGTCGATGTGATTGACTACTTGAAAAGGCAGAAAAAAGGCTGCCAGGGTAGCTAGTAATAATATGTATTAGAAGAGTTATAAATAACAAGATAGCGTTGCATGTGCCTGAATATCATAGAACCGATTTCACCGAGTCACCCAGCATAACACACGTATAAAAACTGTGTATAAAATATATAGCTCTTTCTCCTTCTGTTTCATATATTTCTTCTCTCTCATGTAATGATATGTACTCGACTGTGACACGTCGTTGTAATTTCACTCACGATTCTCGTCCCGTTAATGAACCAGCGTAAACAAGTTCCAGTTTAGTATAGACTAATAGCTTCTCCTGCGAATTTGGTCGCGTTAATATTGTTTTTGTCAAAAAAATATGCTAAAAATGGAATAAAAATTCCATACAAAGTTTAGCCCTCTGTTTACCTCACTTCCAATTAGTTTATTATGAGAAAAAGTAACCTATCAGCGTTTCCAAGGTCATATCTATCATAGAGATAGATCAAATTTCATCATAACAGAATCAGTGGTTTAGGCGTGAAGGCCTTACAAACAAACAAACTCGTTACGTAAGATACAAAGTAAAGTTTTTGGGCTGAAACTTCTTATGGGAGAGCTTCGAAATTCTGATCTGCAACCTTTTTGTGTGACACTCCTTCGGCTGCGCTCGTTCGGGTAAAGTCGACTTGAGGCGGCTGAGGGAGTGAGAAAGATATAGTGACGTTCACTTTTTTTTATAAACAATCATTTCGTATTTTAATTGTTTAGGGGTTATTCAGCGCTCCATCAATCTTGGTGGCAGGTACAGAGGCCGTAGGGTTTTAGCCAGTAAAAATCTGACATAACCCATACTTTTGCTGCGCGGCGGAAGGTGGGTATCTTATGTAAGATCTTCCTACGAAAAAAAAGGGGTTATAGAATATTAATTTGCAATCATCGCGCGTAAAATGTTCGCTGTCTGAACCTAAACAGCGGGGCTTGTTTGCCGGTGAGCTTACTAAGCACCGCACCCGGGCGGGTCTCACGGCAGATGAAAATCGCTTTCGCAAACAGGGGCGCGAGCTCGACAGTTACCTATATGTGAATTTTGATCGCATTTTAAAACTTTATAAGAAGATTTGGTATTGTAAATAATTCAACTTCGATTTTTAATCCGGTTGTTTCATTTAGAGGATTTGGTGACGGCAACGTATAAGGTTAATATTAATTGGATTGTTAATATACTTCCGGAGGTTCGCTGGCGTTAATTTTTATTTAAATATAGTCAAATAAATCGGATGACGAAATAGAAAGTGTCATACAAAGTTTATCTATCTCTTTACCCCACTTCCGATAAGGTTTTCGCTTGAAAAAATAGCCTATCACCGCCTCCTGGGGTGCCATCTATCTCTATACCAAAATTAATTATAATCAACTTAACGATTTAGGCTTGAAATCGTAGCAAACATACAAACTCCCTTTCTCATTTATAATATTAGTATAGTATATAAAGTAAGGATGATATACAAATTAATTAAAAAAAAAAATCCTTATTACTTACAATATAATTTAAAAATTTAATAATACTATACTATGAACTGTACTAATATGTCCTTACTAATAGTATACATGCAAAAGTGAGTTTGTTTGTTTGTTACGCTTTCAAGCCTAAACCACTGAATAGATTAAAATGAATTTTAGTACAGAGATAGATGGGAACCTGGAGACGGTGACAGGCTACTTTTTTACAAGCTTTTTATTAACTTCACCAGTATCTTTGTTTGTATGTTTGTAACCGACTTCTTTGGGCGCGATGTTGACCCACTTTAAACGGCCAGATTTCGTTCAAACTTTGTAGATTTATCGAGGACCGATGCCAATATACTAATTTCATATAATTATTCCATTTTTAAATTTTCAAAATAAGATTTTTGTTAATATATATAATTATCATCTATAGTCGATAAGGCAAGAAACTTAATTTAAATTTTTTATAATTAAAAAAAAAACAAGCTATTGTAAATAAAGCAAATTAAAAAGTAGAAAATAAATAATAGTTAAAAAAACTAAAAATAACGCGTTTTATAGGAAACTGAACTAAAAAAAATAGAAAATAAGTTTTAATAAATTTAAATTAAGAATAGTGTTAAAAATTTCAATAAACATAAATTAAGAATAGTGTTAAAAATTTCAATAAATGTAAATTAATAATAGTGTAAATAAAAGATGTATTTTATTTAAAAAAAAAGCGTGGGGTGCATGTATCAAAATGTTTAATCGACAGATATGAGTAGAGTGTTTATCATATGATAATCTTAAATGCACCCCACGCTTTTTTTTAATAAAATATTATTATTTATACTATTTTTAATTTATATTTATTGAATTTTTAACACTATTCTTAATTTAAATTTATTAAAACTTATTTTCTATTTTTTTTTAGTTCAGTTGTCTATAAAATGCGTGTTTTTTAAAACTATTACTTATTTTGTTAAAACCTTATCGGAAGTAGGGTAAAGAGAGGGATAAACATTGTATGAAACTTTTTATTGCGACATCCATTTGGTTGACAAAATCAATATTATCGCGAGCGAAGCCGCACGTAAAATCTAGTAATATTATAACACCGAAACTAAGTTTGTTTGTTACGTTTTCACACATAAACAGTTGAATCGATTATGATGAATGTTGGTATGGATATAGATGGAAACCTGGTGAAGGTAAGGCTTCATTTTCTCGAGAAAACTTTATTGGAAGTGGGACAAAGAGAGGAAAATACTTCGTATGAAACTTTTTACTTCGTCATTCGTTTTGTTTGACAAAATCCATGTTAACACGTGCGAAGCCTCGTTTAAACGCTAGTATCATTACATTATTTTATGTTGATGCTGCAATCGATAATACGTTTGATAAGTATTCTACTTGAAATATTTAGTAAAACTTCATTCTCTTGTAATCACTATTTCTTATTTACTTCTTAAAGTTAATTTTTTAGTTTCCTAAGTTATGTGTTTAGTAGGCACGAAGCAACTTTTTTATTTAGCAAATAGATATGATGCACACGAAGCGTTTTCCTGTTAGGATTTCGAGCCCCTAGAGCCAAATTGTCATTCAACTATTGGTAACGTAAACGTATAACATAAAATATATGGGAGGACATAATAAGTCAAAGTGTTTTTGAAGTTCTATAAAGGGTATCTATAAAATCTATAATTTTAGAAAATGCTAAATGCATGCTCCACACAATTCATATAATTTTTAAGCAAAAAAAAACAAGCAATAGCATTGACTTATTTTATTATTTATTCATTATTTTCATGTTATTTATAAATTATTCTTAATTTTATATACAGTCACAATTTATTACTTGCCACAAAAACTCCGTAGATAGTTTTACAAAATATCATAAATTAAAAAAGAAGGCGTGCAAACAAATAGTATTAAACTACGGGTAGTAGGTTATTGATATGAAATAGGTAACTGTTTGATGTTATGAATTTTTTTAACAGTAGTTTTCAAGGCAGCAAAATAAATTTGTATTTTAGAAAATATGTGATCAATTATTTGAAGTGTTTCTTGAGATACATCTACTCTGCAAATTAGTTGTTGGAGGCAGTTTAAGAGCAATAAATTGCTTGATCTTGACATGTCGAGAGCAGAGCACTACCTCACCCACTTCGCGGTATGATCCGTGCAAAAAGACATAATCATCTATAATTCATGCCCATCGTTATTGTCCATTTTTTTTTTGTGGAAATCTTTTATATTGTAACTCCGGTACAAACTTCCCTTCGTATTGTAAACTATGTAGAGGCAAACACAATATATCGTTGAAGGTTATTCTCTCTCTACTCCCGTACAGTGGCGACATGATCCCTCTGAAGTATTGTGTCCACACAATATAAGCGCAAATAAACCGGCGCTCTCGGTACTCGCGGATGTACCAGCCTTATATAGACCAAGAGTCAATCATCAAAAATAGATAAAATGGAAATATTTCTTATTCTTGTTGTCCTGCCTAAATAGGTTTGACTCATCACATTTTTCTGTTTCACTTTATCACTTAAAAATATGACAACATGAAAACCTTCCAAAGAAATACCAAAAACCCCTTTTTTGAGACAAAAAATATCGAGTAATCCGTAATATAAATCACCATCAATTTCAGTATCAATCAGTATCAATTTACACACTTAATTTATCTACAAGTTTCAGAGTTATGCACTTACAGGAGATAAAAGGGAATAATAATTTGTAAACATACTTCATTTGTATTCTATTCAAATACAGTTTTATTACGTGTGTAAATAGATGCGTTCAAGACCTAATTCGCTTAGAACGGTAAATTATTCTTAAAGTTTTTTAACCGTTTCTATAACCTTTTTTAATACATTGAACTAAAACTAATTTAAACGGATTTTATCGCGGTATTTATTAATTTTGATCCCGAGGTTTCGAAAGTTTTTCAGCCTTCGTGCTCACGGGGTGGACTGACCACGGTCATACGGTCACATATAGTTTTATTTCAAAGAGCAATACTCGCGTAAACATTAAAAAATGTTTTTAATACACTTTTGTTTCTATAGGTGATTGCGTGTTATCAAATAATCTAGAGCTATGATGCTTATATATGATAATTATATATTATATATATATATATATATATATCTAACGATTGCTTTATCAAATACAGATTTTTTTTAAATCACTGGTATTTCCTAGCTCGTTCAATGAAACAAACTTTTCGACTTTGTGTATTAATATAGATTACGTTCTTAGTTGAAATATGCTGTTTGTAAAAAGGTATAGGTGTAATGTAATTTAGACGATGTGAAGCTCCCGGTCTAAGTGAGTATGAAAATAGTGCCTTTCAGTGGGATGACACGTTTTCAAGGGGACTTTGAGCACAATACAAGTGAGATTAAGCTAGGATGGCGGCGGTTTTGCAGCTTTAAATACGAAGATACGATGAAAGTAGTGCCTTACTATCTACATACACATGACACATATATTCGTATGCATATAGCTTTACAAATTATGTAACTATACAATAATGCATTTAAATATCTTCATGCTCCTGTTCGTCCGGTAGTTGAAACTCGATCATATGACTGGAAATTCGAGAATATTTTCTTAAAGGCAGTTAAAAAATCAGTGCTTTCAAAACTTTTGTATTGATAACACTAAAGTTTGTCAATAGCTATAAAAAAATATGTTTTGAACTGATATTTGTTTTTTTTTGTTTTTTTGGAAGCGGATTGGTTTAAAATGGTGGTTGTGGCGGTGGTTATTTCTGGTAACTATTTCCAATAATAATTTACAGCATACACACCAAATTATGAAAACGTTGTTGATAATAGAAAAATATACATCTTACGGACTTTCGCGGTGTTACCGTTATGAGAAATGTCCGATGAATGCCACACCTCAAGTGCCTCGCTTTGTTATGACCACAATCTCACCTGATGCTTACTGAAAAAATGATTGGATATGCTAAGCCTAGTAGAGGGACTGAAGCTTAAGTGCAACTGGTGGAACACATCTACAGGTATTTGGTGACAAATTTGCAATTCGAGAGTGACAGCTAGTCAGGTTGGCATTAAAAAAAAAACTTACGACTCCTATGTTTTCCTACAATATTTTCCTTCATCGAAAGGTCAGTACTCATTACAGGGATTCGAACTCACGTCCATCGATGCGGTGTCATCATTGATTCCAATGTAGCTGATTCTATTTATATAAACTCTAAAAATCAATAAGAACTAGTTAGGATCTAAACGATTTTATAAGTGTCGAAGTGTTAATAATATGAGAGCGTCAATAGATACAATCGACACGTGTCACGGAGCAGATCAAACGTGTTTAGAGTTGGTAACATTCGGCTATTCACACTGCACTGCCTGCGAGGGCGTGATGATAATTGTGGAATTTAATATTACTGTGACTTCGGGGTGTGCACAATATATTTTCCTGTCTCACTGTGTCATCTGTCCTCATAGTATTCACTACTTTCATACACTTTCATTGTTCATACAGTCTTACAAGTACAGCCTTTATATATATAATATTTTTATTACTTTTGTATGACTGTCCGGATGGAATTTTATAATTAATTTTAAACTAACTTACCGTTGAGGGAGATACTTGAAATTTGAACCATAGTTCAGAATTGGATTATAATGCATGATAATTTGAAAAAAAAAATATTTATTAATTTTTTCGGGATTTTTCGTATCCAATCTTTTAATTTTTTAGTTCGTTATAAAATAATTATATATTTTATATTATTTATTATTTCGTATTGAAGAAATAACTTTACGGTCTTTCTACGCACTACTCGGGCTCAGGCCAAGTTGGAGGGGCGTATGGTATCACTCATAGGTTAACATCAGCTATACGTACTAAAACACCACAATAACGTTTCTATATCCCATGTTACTAGAGACCGGTGATAGCTTTATTACATCTTGTAGTCATAATTAAGTAGCCTAAAGTTTCCGTACATATTTGATCTTGCCATAAAAATTAACTAATTTAAAGAAATCTTAAATAAATGACACCACATTTAGGCAGTCTGATGTCAACTCTTATTGTGATCGTGTCTTGGTTTAGACTCGGTAAGACCATTAACAGTTTTTTAGGTAATAGTATTAGGTTTACAATAAAGTGCCAAAAGACATTACCGAATGTCCGGACAGGAAGTTCAAGAATCATGTCAAATGTTTGGAATTGACACCCCTCTGTATCTCTACAAATAACTATTGTAAATGGAAATATTAACTATTACGTAAAAAAGTACTAAAAACATATTTATACATACATATCGAGTTTCTTGCCGGTTATTTTTCATGACTGCGTTACTTTCCGAACCGGTAGTAATTTTAATGTTCATAAGCGCCTTCTTAGGGCCTACATTAAATAAAGATTTTTAGTTTGATTTAACTCTACCAGGATTTTTTTTTATTGTTAAGGTTTAGCGTTATGGCGATAATCTAACCTGATCTTAAGTGAGAATAGGGCCCAAGTTGATAGATATGCTAAACCTGTGGAGGGGCTGGCTCTCAAGTGCAATTGGCAGAACATACCTATTGGTATTTGGCGGCATTTTTCATGTAGGGGGTGGTAGCTAGCCAGGCAGGTATGAGAAAAAGCCCCACTACCATGCCATGGTTTCCCCACGATGTTTTCCTTCACCAAAAGCTCAAGTCCATTGTAGGTGGATTCGAACTCACATCCCTTGACGCGAAGTCGTACACACTACCACTGAGCTATCATCGTTTCTACTGTACTGTACAGGATACTGCAGACCACACCCACAATTCGAGTAGTTGTTCTGTGCTATGTAATAACCTTGTAACAGGACATTGATCGGCTCATTCATTACTATGAGGACCGACACGTGGCACTTTAGAGCTACGGTGCGAATCGCAAACACCCTCGCGGCGTCACGAGCCCGCCTAATTACATTCTCGTAATCCATGTTTATTAACAAATAACATGGCGATCAAATATAAACAAATTACTTGCATGTCTTGTAGGTAGCTTCTTTGAAGTGTGTCTTCTTATATGAGGGCCTTAAAATTCTGTCCCGCAACCTTTTTGTGTGACGCTCGATCGGGTAAACTTGGTTCGAGATGGCTAAGTCAGCGAGAGATACTTTTTTATTATGTTATCTGCCTATGTGGGCAAGTACGCCAATGTCAAGCAATAAGACGATAAGAACAATAAATTGTCACTACGAAAGTTAGAAGAATTATTAATAATTTCTGTCAGACCCGAGTTTCACTTAAACCCGGAGCACTGGTTATATTGATTTTTGTTGTTTCTGCTTACTATTACTTACAATCTATATTAATATTATAGCGGAGAATTGTGTTTGTTTGTTTTAACGCGCTAATCATAAGAACTCCAGTGCGATTTTATAAATTATTTTGGATTTGAAAAACCAGTCATTTAGGAAGGTTTTAAGCTATATAACATCACGCTACTTCTAATAGAAGAAAAGCTGTAATAAAAAAAGTTACATAAACCGGTTAATATTATCGAATAATATTTGGCCCACACGAAAATGTCGCAGGCACAAATTGTATTTTTATCATTTGAAAAAGTATTCAGGGAGAATCTCAGATAGAGTAATGCTATGCTCCAATTAAATTAGTTATATAAATAGAAATGTGTATTTTTCTTTTGTGTGTGTTTGGCAAGTTCTGTGTAAGAAATGCGAAAATTGCTGGTTAAAAAAAAAAAAACATTATTCTCATTTATAATACATCTATTGGAAAGTCAAATAGCCCCTTTTCTATAGGTAAGGTGTAGCGTTATGGCCATAAACTCACCTAATGTTAATTGATGGTATGCATACACTAAGCCTAGTGCAGAAACTGGCTCGCAAGTGCAACTGCCGATACCCACCTATGAGGGTGGTAACTAACCAAATAGATATTAGAAAAAGCCCTACCACCATGTTATGGTTTCATCAGGATTTTTCAGCTTAGGTTCATTGCAGTGATCGAACTCACGTCCATAGACGCGAGGTCTGTAGGTACTGCGTAGACTCTACTAACGGATCTATCATCGTTTTATACTTCAATACTGCGTAACAACAAAAGTATTTTCAAATTAATACACCCGGAATCCGAAATAAATGTCAGAATATTAAAATTTTACAAGTACTAAACAGTAAAAGCTGTTAACTCACAAATAATTAATGATAAAATTGTGTCCGTAATTGGGTTTTTTTGTAATTCAATACATGTCTACGTGGTCGAAGTGGGAGCGAGAGTTTTACCAATGAATATTCTCTACAATATTGTAAAAGACCTTGATCTCTCTAGAACTGCGGTAGGTTGTGAGCTTCTAAAACTGCGTTAACAGGCTCCTTACAGATTTGAGTGGGCAGGGAAAGTGAAATTAGCGTTGACGTCCCAATTCCCGGGATCTACTCGTAGTTTCCTCCTCTACCACATGAATGGATGCTAAGAAATTCGTGTCTCCGTGTACAAAACTTGGTTAATTTAAAAGACTCATCATTAAGTTTATTTTATCTTAACAATACGTAGTAAAAGGATATGACAACTGGGTTCGATTGAATCGCCACCAGCACACTCAAAGCGTAACACTATCATTAGTGCTTGTAAAATCTTCAGGGAGGAGGGAGAAGGTTAGGAAGGGACATCGACTTTGCAGTTTCCCAAATCAGCGTGGACGAATATCGTGATAAATGGTTCAACAACGTCTAGGTTCTGGAAGGGATAGTTTTGAAAACAAATCTGTCTTTAAAAACATTAGCAAAAAGACCCAGTAGAGGTGCTCAAGCAATTGTAAGTTGAACAGGTAAGCACTGAGGCGATGGTCCATATCATTATTTTTGGTGGTTAAGTGCATTATAAGGTGCTTAAACGATTTAGTTGAAAAATAAATTATTTAAATCCGCCTCTCAATGTGAACGGCGGAGATAAAAATGGATGTGCACCGCCGAGGCACGACCGTCTGGGTTTTTAATTGAAATATTTATAATTACGACTCAGCACCGGTTATACCCCGCTCCCATTAAATGTAAAGTGTTCTGTCTCTCATTTAATCCCATTATTATTTTTACTTTGTCTCTTTTCGTGTGTACATGAAATCTTCTTCCATTACATTTTGTTAAGATGCGATGAATTACGAAGCTGTGTTGTATAACTGCACTGTCCCCAAGTACCATCTCGGGCCACATCGTCACTTAAAATCAGGTGAAATTGTGGCCATACTTTCGGTGCATACTTGAAACTTCAATGTCGTTTTATATCCAATTATTGTATTGCCACCTAGAAAGTTTCACTTCGATAAGTAAATAGAGCTCTTAAAAACTATTTAAGTAATAAATTGAACGCCAATTATGGCAACACCGTCTCGTCGTGTCGCTTACAATATATGATTGTATCGTCGCGCAGCGCCGCATTGCACGTGTCAGCTCTCTACGATACAATATTACTTTTTTATTTGCCTATCCGCCCCTTGAAATGTTGTCAACATGTTTCAATAGACACCGCCAACTTGATAATTCAGCCGCTTTACAAAAACTCAACTTCGAAATAACTCTTATGCTTCAAGAATAAAGTCCAAAATGTATTTGGGGGACGGCAAAATAATATGGTTACTGGATCCGTTTTTCGTTTGCTCAAAGGATATTAGTAAAAGTAAAGAACTGATTGAGTGTAGTGCTTTAGTTCCCATAGATTTGGGATTAGATTTAGTTGTTTATAGATTTTATGCTGTGACGCTTTTGTAATGTATAAAGAAAAAACGCCCAGAATTACAGTATGCGTTTATTGGAAATATAAGTTGTACGAAAAATCTTCAGTAAATATTTATTATAAATAATAATGCATTATCTTTCATAAATATAAAGTATTACTATAAACTATTACTACTATATATACAATTGGTATAGTCAATAAATTGTATTTAAGTGTACTACAGTTCTTCTGTACGTATTTTCATATTGATTGTCCTCTCAAATTACTTGACCTATTTTTTTAAGCATTTATCGAGTCACATCTTTGGTTTTTAGCTATAGTTGAAGACGGTAGGTAGCAGTGTAATTGACATTTAAATTAAACCAAATCCGACAAATACTTTGTATAATTTATTATATAAACCCTACATAGTTCGTAATTTTCGGTCTCCTAGTATTCTTAAATATGATTTTATTTTGGTTACAAAAAAAGTTGTATGTATGTCTCAGCATTTGAACAGGCCATTGTATTCCATGACCCTACCACCTCTCCTAGTAATGCTGGGGGTACATTAGCGGACGAAGATTCGTGTCGCGTTGACGCGCTGTAAGCACCGTGTACGGGCATGCGCGATTTTCTTATCTACATTAGACCGGCGAACATTCATTGTTGGCTACAAAGGCTGGACGACACTGTGACGTAGAATGAAGCGAACATTTTCACGACAAATTCTGTTGATACGCGCCAGTTTACCGACAGTGCCCCGAAGTAAAACGCAGCGATCTCTTCGTGGCCATACTCATCGAGTTAACACGAACATTCGCCGTAGCCCGCTAATGTAGCCTCAGCATTAGTGTATAGATACTTTTCGTTATTGTAGGGTTGAAAAAAAAATTACGCACTTTCTCTAGCGATGCCTGGGTAGCAACCAGGAGCGTGTGGCAAGATTCATTAGTTGAGAAGCACTATCAAGAACCCACTAATACAACACCACGAAGACTTAAAGCTCCATACTACCAGAGACCAGTGACAGCTTTCAAACTCCTTGTAGACTCCGGTGGGAGGGCTGTGCTTACTGGCGGATATCGGAACTTGGTTATCATACCACCATAATCGGTCTTACATTTGGTGTATGGTGATGAATAAAGAAAGAAATCATTTATTCGTAATGCGCTATACAAAATAAAATATATACAAAAGTTGATAAAACTATATCCTGGCATTACGGAAGGTTTTCCAGCTCAGCATATGCTGTAGTGTCTTAGGAAGCTCTAAACGCTGATTTTCAGCTGGCACCCGGCGCGAGTCACGGTACGTAAAAAATATCTACTATACTACGATCTACTTGTTAATAAAGTTCTTTATTAAGTTAGAAAATTGTTCTATTTTGCCAAGCAAATAAGATGACGCAGTAAAAGTTTCATGCAAAGCTCATCGCTCTCTTTACCCCACTTCCAATAAGGTTTTCGCGAAAAAGTGTAGCTTATCACCGTATCCAGTCTTCGTCTATCTCTTTACCAAGATTTATTATAATCGATTCAGCGGTTCAGGCGTAAAAGCGTAACAAACAGACAAAGTCACTATTGCTTTTATAATATTAGCAAGTATAAGAAAGTAAGGATAAATAGCTGGTGCTTACCACTTCGTTGGCGTGTTTTGTTATAGTTAATAGGTTTAGTGCTATATCCACAATCTCACATAATTTTACGTGATGATGTGACTCAAGATGGTAGATACGACAAGCCTAGTGGAGAGACTAGCTCTCTTGTGTAACTGTCATAACACATCTATTCGTATTTTGCGGCACATTTTCAACTTGAGGGTGGTAGTTAGCCAGGTGGACATTAGAAAAAGCCCTACCACCATGCTATAATTCCATCACAATGGTTTCCTTCACCGAAAGCTAGCTAGCGAGTGGATTTGAACTCACGTCCCATGACGCGGGGTACGTACACACTACCAACCGAGCTATCATCGCTTCTTTTGCATCAACTGCGTGTGATCGTAGAATCATATTTTAGAAAAGACCGTTTTTTTTTTCTTTATCTCACGAGATGTTGCAGCGGCCAATCAATTATATGCGAAGGTGCAAAGTACCGCCTACTTTAAACATTTAATATAGGACTTCCGCAAAGTAACAGCTTTATGAATCAAATGTCGTAGAAATCGTGCTCATTGGTTGACTAAATTATGAATTGACGTTATACTTATCAATATCAAGTCAATAAGTCAGGTAGTTTTGAAGTTCTAGTGGCGAGTAATTGGAAGTCTTTATAGCTGTATACTAGCTGACCTGATAGACTCCGCTCTGCCCTTTCTACTACTGAATTGAGTTAATTAGCTGATCTGGCAAACCTTGTTCTGCCTTTTCGAGTACTCAATCACATCCACTATCTGAGTGATCACTTATCGATATAAAAATTATCCTATATCTGAAGTGGATCAAACTGTACACAGTGTACAAAATTTGATTGATTTGATGATTTGAAGATTTGCTTTCAGTAGTTTAGGAGTTCATCGCGGACAAGCAACGTGACACGAAATTTTTATATATAAAGATAACTCGACCATAGCCCACCTTATCTAATTAAGGGGTAGAGACACTTATGGGCATACAACTATTATGTTTCTCAAGCCGGAGTATGTAATACACATTCGGTTAAACGGTTTCTAATCATCATGATACGTGTATTTATACATATATAAATAGTTGTGTCTGCGACTTGGATCGCTAAAACTAGCGGGATTAAAACTTATTTAAGAGTTTTTGTCCAACTTCGTAACTTTGCTTTGCTCCTGTTGGTGGTAGCGTGATGTTTAATAGCTTAAAAGCTCCCCCGATGATTGCTTTCCGACAGCTAGTTCTTAAGATTAGCGCGTTCTACCAAACAAATATACGTTTCCGCTTCTATAATAGGTATTCAATATAGTTGCATATTTTTTATATTTTGAAAATAATAATTTATTTACATAAATCTGAATTTAAAGAATATAGAAATTTCACTATTTATACTAAAAAAACCGGTCTGAAGTTCATCAGGGAGGTATTTCATTAAAAGTCTTTATCCGACTGAAAGAGGCGTCCGGGTGATTTGAAAGAATAGACTCACATTCTTCGACTGCCCCCCACGCCACTTTTGTAATAAACTATGGCCTTTTGTAAAGATGCTTAGAATTCTTTTATCTTTTGTTTTCTTTTTATGTGAAACTTCTTTAGCGACGTTGCGCAAAATTCAGTATGCTATTAATAGAAACGATCGTTCGTCAGGTTTATCCGTCACAACCTTACGTTTTTTTTTAGGACAGTGTAGTGAATGCTGAAGGCAATCTGCCCCGAGGCAGCGGGTGCATGACTGCCATAATGGCAGAAACCTCGGCTTGGACTAATTTTGGAAAACGAACAAAGCTACGCGATTCTAAGTAACCAACAAGTCCTAACTTACTTAGTTCAGTGGTCCTAACAATGACGTCGGGCAAGCCATACCATACAATCTCACGTCCCGTCACGGTTATCAGAACTATTAAGCACTTTACCAAGTTTTTTTTAATATATACACGTAAAATTTATATTAATTTAAACTAGATGTGTCCGCGACACCGTTCGCGTGGAACTAAAAATTTATATAAACCTATGGTAGTCGGGGCTAATGTAGCATTCTAATAATGAAAGAAGTTTTGGAATTAGTCCAGTAGTTTTTGAGTTTATTCCTTACAAAAACACATATACAAATCTTTCCTTTTTATAATATTAGTATAGATAGGTTATGATAAAAAAAAAAACTAACAAATAATTAAAGGGAAAGGCAGTCAATCATAAACAAGTGATTTAAACCATTCTAACCATATTCCCCGGACGGTGTAAATTGCATCAAAATCAGCCTAAAATGTTACTTAGCCACTACAAACTTAAGTTTCTGTCTATTGTGAATTAACCCCTAGTACCTTTCTTGTGTCTTATGCGATATAATATATCGCCCATCCGCTCAAATACTCCCAATTAAACTCAAAAAGTAGGTAGTTACTAAATTTGTTTATGGTATAAGAGGTAAACGAGCAATCGGGTCACCAGATGGTAAGTTATCACCGCCGCCCGTGGACACCCACAACACCAGAGGAGTCGCAGGTGCGTTGCCGGATTTTAAGGCAAGAGTAGACTCTCTTGTTGAAGGTCCCCGAGGCGTATCGGTCCGGTGAAAAGCAATAATACTATAAGATTTTCAGAATAATAAACTGTCAATAATAATGTTATTATTTTAGTTGCGACACTATTTGAGCGAACGTGTGATATATTATGCACACTATATTCTATTACATAGTTTTCGTGTATAAAAAGATTTATAAACAGACAAAGAAAAATTCTAAATAAACTATTTCTGATTTCTACACTTATACAAAGTGTATTTTTGTATTCAATTATTAAAGAACATAATTTTTTTATAAACACCTATATATTATAGGATTTTGGGAATATATTTGTGAATCTGTAGATATTGTGTGAGTTTGCAGCGGATTGGGAAACGGCTCATTGCACATAAATAATGCACGTTATCGGACAAACCACTTAGCGGATCGATAGCACTGCTCCAGGGCGGGCGGTGTTAGTTCTCGGCGGAATTCAATGCACGCTCCTGATGCAGAACATTTAAATCAGTATAACGAGACACTGGTTTTTAAAAGGTTTAGCGTTATGGTTACAATGTCATTTTTTGAAGCGATGATAGCTCAGTGGTAGTGTGCACGATTTCGCGTCAAGGGATGTGGGTTCGAATCCAAGCACCTACAATGAGCTTGAGCTTTCGGTGAAGGGAAACATCGTGAGGAAACCATAGCATGGTGGTAGGGCTTTTTCTAATGACCGCCTGGGTGGCTACCACCCTCAAGTTGTAAACCTGCTGCCAAATACCAATAGGTGTGTTCCGGCAGCAGCTCTTGAGAGCCAGTTCCTCTACAGGTTTAGCGTGTCTACCAACTTGGGCCGTATCGTCACTTTAAGATCAGGTGAGATTATGACCACAACGCTAAACCTTAAGTATAAAAAAAAAAATGATGTCAAATAACTCGAAACACGCTAAGCCTAGATGAGAGGTTGTCATATTATCGATCACGATTCGAGCTTACAACTTACGACTGTAATTGAGTTTGTTTATTACATTTTTAGCTAGTTAGAAATATTAGCTACCACGCTCAAGTTGAAAATCTGCCACCAAATACCTATAGGTGTGTTCCGGCAGTTGCACTTGCGAGCCAGTCTCTCCACTAGGCTTAGCGTTT
Organism: Actias luna; assembly: GCA_039707435.1. Taxonomy (NCBI): domain Eukaryota; kingdom Metazoa; phylum Arthropoda; class Insecta; order Lepidoptera; family Saturniidae; genus Actias; species Actias luna. The sequence goes on along the minus strand of JAZHAC010000006.1, from coordinate 3,397,708 downwards.
CCATCATCTCGGGCCACATCGCCACTTAACATCATATGAGATTGTGGCCATAACGCTAAACCTCAACTATAGTAATGAAACAAGCGCTTCGAGACATAACATGCAATCATTAAGAGCTAGGAGAGTCTATCTTGACACAATTTTTTTTATACAAAATAATATACAATTATATTGACTCCTGTCCACTGCTGGACCAAATTCATTTTAAAGTTCCACGATTAAACACACGACTCAGTGTTTATTTCACACTCCTTTATGTCGGACAAATTATTTCAAGAACTCCTTTTTTCGACGCTCTTGTTCTCATTATAACAAATTTCTTAACGACATATTTTATAATAGCCTATCATCTTATAAAATGAAAATTGGTGATGTGTTGTTTGAAGATTCATCTTAAGAAATGATGTATTTTTCTTTTGACATTTTTTTAATAATATTGCTTTTTTTTTTCTAATTATACTCCTAGATTGTATTGTTACGATTTTTCTTATTAAGTTGTAGAATTTAAATACATGGTACTATAGGCCTATTAGTTTATAGTGTTGTGATACATAATTATGTAATGGCTGTTTGTTACCTAAATAAATAAATAAAAAAAGCGTGTGCGCTATAACGTGCCTCGTGTTATGTCCAAATATTATGAAGGTATTAATGGTGGGTAATTAAAAAAATAGTTTAGAACGACTTTGCCGTTAATGAAGCCAAGTGACGCTGACTTTAGAACAACATAGTTATGTTCCTTTTTGCTTTTTATGCAAGTATCGCAATGTCAGCGTACGCAGATACAAATCTACCGAGATAAATTTCAAGTGATACGAGATTACATTACTCAGCTGAATCCCGGCTGTGTAATAGTTAATAAATTATGCATACGATTTGCATACCAAATCCCAGGACACTTATTAAGCGCAATATCGCGTGGTAGACGATCCTCTAGGTATTATAATAATTGATTTTATATCGTCAAGTAGGTACCTACTGTATTATTTTACATCTAATAAAATCATTCAACGTGTCTTTGCTTTTTTTTGAAAATATTAACAAGATTTTACCGAGAACATCGTTTTCTTTTAGCTCAGTAGTAATGTGTAGGAACGCCGCGTTATGGGCCGTGAATTCGAATCCAACCACCTACAATAGACTCGAGCTTTCAGTGAGGGAAAACATCGTGAGGAAACTATAGCATAGTAGTAGGGCTTTTTCTAACACCTACCTGGCTAGCTACCGGCCTTAAGTTGAAATCTGCCGCTAAATACCAATAGGTGTGTTCCGGCAGTTGCAGTTGAGAGCCAGTCCCTCCAATAAAGGTCGGCACTCACCTGCGATTCCCCTGGAGTTGTGTGTCCATGGGCGGTGGTGATCACTTAACATTAGGTGACACGCTTGCTCGTTTACCCCCTATTCAATACAAAAAAAGGCAACATTCAGATCACTATCTAAATAATTTATTAATAGGTTCTGTTACCTACTCTAATAAAATAAGAATTTTGATTGTATAAGAACATAGGATAAGTGTGAAAAAGATATATATATATATATATATATATATATATATATATATATATATATATATATATATATATATATATATACTGTGTCAGATATTTTATTCTTCCGTACAGAATACTAAAAAAAAATCAGATATAATATAATAGATATAATAGATGACGTTCATAACAACATTACGGCTCCATATATACATACAGTATAAATTACTCACTAAAATGTCGAAATTACTTGAGTTAGCTTTTGGCCACGCAATGATAACTTCTTTAACAACAGCACTCAGTAACCTACCTAAACAAACCTACGTTATACAAAATAATAACTTATTCATCTTGTTCTCCGTAAAGAGGGAATCTTGTTCAATGCACGCTATATACATAAACTAAATGTTCCACCGCATTGTCTTTCTACGGAAGCCACATCCGCCCAATTGCGTGCACACAGTTGCGAACGCGATGCAACTCGATTCCAATTTGAAACGGTGCCTCGGGGACGAGTGGGGCGAAGGGCGAGTCGTGGGGCGAGCCGAGGGGCCGCGACGGTCGGGTGGGACGAGACGACGCGACTGACGACGCCGCGCTGATGGCCTAATCGTGTTCGATTCGCACCTGGGTGTATGTTACTATTGGTAAGTTGCTCTACATTATTTACCTAATTTAATACTAATGTTATTAATTTTGGAGATAATACCGTAGGTACAAATACTTTAACCATGAAATTGAAATATTCAATATCACGGCTAAAATTTTATAGTAGCTATAACAACAAAATATAATAAAAACTTAAGTCTAGTATCAATAAATCAAGTATCCATGGTTTGTTGTCGTGCTAGTCCGTAAAAAGTGTCACCGTGACAGGTATGAAGACGAAGCGAGGGAAAAAGAAAAGATCATGTAGGTATCGTGTGTTTGGCTTCTTCAATTCAGGGATTGCATCGTTTAACCTACATCACTTCACTTGAAGGTTAATAATAATTTTTACTTATATTAGACATGTATGCAGAAACGTATTTACGGAGAGTATGTCAAGTCAATCAATATAAATTACAAATTTCCTCATTTATCATCATTTCCTTATTAGGTCAATATATGTTGCTCTAAAGTAGATTTTTTTTAAAAGCGTTCCCCGTCACGAGACACTCCGTAAATATGAAACATTTAGTTTATACTAAAATTTATAATTAATGATAAACAATAGAGAAAACATGGATTAAAATTAAAATAGTATGCAGTTCATATAAAACAGTAACGAATTGTATAATATCCGCGCGCACATATATAAGGGAGTCGGGAGAGGTGGAGGTATGATGACATAAGCGAGCGCCTTGCCGTTTGCTGTCACGAAAACCGGGACGATTTACTTTCAAGCAGATGATAAGAACGTTTTACTACAGCGTCACAACTCAAAATCAGTATACCTATATTATCATTCCTATATATTTGTAATATATTTTTTCCAAATAGAGCAACATACCTGCCGTAATCGAAGTTGCGTACTTCCGACAGCTCGGTGGAACCGCAGAATGTTCGTCACTATAAACTGTCACCTCCTCACGGGCCGTGGCTGGAGCCTTCACGGCCGCAAGTTTCGCTAACATCTTTGTAAGTTGCGAAGCGAATTCGCGAAGAGTCTCGACATAGCGGGTCAGTGTAGTCTCAGAAAGTCGATTTTTTTTTTGTTCATTCGGAGTCGCAGAAGCATTTGCCGCTGTCATTTTTTTTAGCAATGCTGCGCGCAATATTATGCGCATTGATTTAGACTAAGCTGATATGCTCGGCTATGTGACGCTCGTTCGGGTAAAGTCAGCTCGAGTCGACTCGGGACCGAAAGAGATAAACGTAATCAGTATACCAAAGTAACAATTTCAGTATCGACATAAACACCGTATGTGTTGTGCCAATGCGTTTTAATTTATACTAACTGGTCCTTCGACTTCGTTCGCTTGACACTAAAAATTATTTAATCAATTGACGGTAGCTTGATGTTAAAGAGCCTTCTTCAATAATTGTTCTATATAAAAATAAACATATTTTTCTGAAATCCAACAGTTAGTACCTGAAATAAACGTGTTAAAACAAATAAACAAAATTTTTCGCTTTATAATATTAATATAGATGTCATAGTTGTGTTTCTTATTACTAACCACATCTTGATGATGCTTTTACATCTGTCGCGTGATCTCAAGCATACACCTTTTTTATCTTACCTATTATGCATATCGATTCATATCCCTATCCTTTGTTTGGACTACCATGGACCATATGTAATATTTTTTTTTATCTATACTGTAGACTATTGATCAGCACCATTTTAATGTAATTTGTAATAATGATTTCTTAGGTTTACGCGAATATTATTCATTGAAATAAAACTAATTTAAACGGATTTTATCGCGGTTATTTATTAAATTTTGATCCCGACGTTTCGAAAGCTTTCCGCCCCGTGACCACGAAGGCTGAAAATCTTTCGAAACGTCGGGATCAAAATTTAATAAATAACCGCGATAAAATCCGTTTAAATTAGTTTTATTTCAAGTAATTTGTAATGTTAAGATTATTGTGCAGTTAATAAAAATAATTTACATACTAATTAATAGATTATTGTTTGTTTGTTTGTTACGAGCGAATTATTCCTACTGTTATTTTAAAACGTTTGACTTACTGAATCAGCTTCGGTAAACTCCTTTTCTATCTTGTTGATAACGATTCTAACTGTTGGAAAACGTTACCAACAGCTGTAACATTTGCCATAGTATACCTAGTGTCACCTTCTGGGATCATAGGTACGGTATATATATTTAATTTAAATTTCTATGACCGAGATGCTTGTACTGAATAAGCAGATTGTTAGGAATCTGTATTGTATGGTAAGTGGCAACACTGTACTTGATGTCAAGCATAGTACAATCCAGTAACTGTGATGACCATCGATAAAACGACAACTCATCATAAGTAGCTCCTGTATCTGACTAGGTTGTGGCCACTGAGCCCGTATGAAATAGATGTCATAGGAACTGTTTTTAATATGGCATCATATCAGTTACTGTTATCCAGTTGCTAAAAGGTTTGTAGAACGGTAATACCAGTGACAACCCTAACGAATTGCTGATTGTTTTCGATCTTGTCTTACTATTAAGTACCTAAATAAGTAAGTAGGATAAGTAACTAAGTAAGTTGGCTCTTCATAAATATACTAAATATATATGATGAATTTACTACTTATGATTGAACTAAGTTCTCTTTTCTATCATAACCATAGTCACCTATAAAAAAAGTTAACCTGTTATCGATATATATATACGTAGATAGTTTGTTTCTTTTTAAACGTTATTCCTTTTATAGGTTTTAATTATATCTACAATTGTAATTGAAGACACAAAATTTAACATTGCTAAACATACATATTGTTTCCATATAGGTACACAAAATCCTTTGTAAAGCTTAGCTAGTCCAAAAATGTGATACAAATAAAAGCTTGAAACAAAATTCAATTTCTCCTATCATATTATTTTCTTCGTAAAATTCATTATCCATTTACGGTTTCGCAGGCAATTGTTTTAATCCGATATCAGGCGCGGCCCAATGTGGAATGAAATAATTTAATAGCTCCCCCTAAAAGCGCCACCACTCGCATCCAAGATGGCGGTGGGGGCGGGGCCGTGGGTGGGGCGTGACGCCTCATTTGAATTTCGAACGCGGGCTCATCGAACGTGTGTCCGGAACGGTTTTCGGACAATTAATCTCGACACGATTCCAATACCGCGTTATATCTGCACGAGCCTTTATGTTCCGGCCGAGTTTGTTATTAAATGGGGTGGACGTTTTAATTGACTGTAATTAAGCGGGAAGATTATTAACAACTATACATTATTCCTATATATGTAAAAGTTACGTGTATAACATTTCAACAGAATGATTAAAGATATTACGTTACTAGAGAAAGTATTCACGTGCTATACCAATTTTCCGATCATACAATTTTGTTTTTCCTTTAGGTTTACTGTTGTGGCCACAGTCTCACCTGATGTTAAGTAACGCTAAGTCTAGTAGAATGACTGGCTCTCAAGTATATATATATATATTTATTTTTGCTATGTTTATATCTACAAAAGTGTCATTTAGTAATCCGTCGAAGAAAATGCATTAAGGTCAAGGCTCTTCATGAGTAGGAATATTAAGTATTTATTATGAATTAATTAAATTCTCTTTTCTATAAGAATTTACGTCACCAGTAAAAAAAGTTTCGACACCTAAAAAATGAAATATGTAATAAGTTCGAATCTGTAACAAAAAGCCTCCTCTTATAATGGCACCGAGCAAACAGCGTATTGTCAGAACTTTCACAATATTATGTAGAGTGGTGTAATGCCGACACAAAGGGCCTCCCCGCTCGGTAAATAATGCTTTGTTCTACGAAGCCAAATTTTGACAATCACTAGCGTACTCCCCGTCGGAGCGCGCGGGGAGGACCGTCAAAGATTAACAACGGTACAGACATGCATATTGGTGTGTACAGAGGATCAGTATCAATTTGGATAAATAAAAAGACCACTACTACCTTGTAACGTGCTGGTTAATCTTTGCGTTGGAATATTTTTTTCTTTGGGACCGATCATAAAATACGTTCGCCCCAATTGGGTGGAGAGGGTGTCACGTACTGTTAGAAAATGTGACACAAAGGCTTGAAGGGATCTACGAAAACGTGACGATTGCAGCTCATACAACAATTTTGTAAATTATTTCTATAAGTTTTTATGTATATCATTTTTTGTTACGAATTTTATATCATCATCATTTGTGACATAATACTGATAGGGGATCTAAAAAGGTATAATTTTGCGTGAGCTATCTTATGAATGGCCTCTTTGTACATTTCAGTTTTCACCTTACTACATTGTCCCCAAAAAACTTGTGTTTGTGCAAGAAGTTAAATGTGCGAGATGAGGAAAAAGTTAAAAGTAGTCACGGGAACTTTGTATCCGATTTGTTTGATAAAATTAATATTAACGCCAGCGAAGCCGAATGTAAAATCTAATATAATATAAGAAATGTAAAAATATTTTTTTTTATCTTTTAAATCTTCTTGAGTAGGTACTTCATCCAGTTTTATGAAATTTTAACCAACCTTTGTCTTCTTGTACTTCATATTTTTGCATATCTGTACAGACATAACTTAATAAATACAATTCTAAGTAGAATTTCATGATTAGTCTACAATTAAACATTTACTTTCTATTTTTTTATTTTTTATTTAAAACGTGGTAGTTTACATTACAATTATCTCATATAAAAAATGAGACCTTTTTTAGTGTGTATGTTTTAAAAGTGGCACTACTTTATTTTGATAATTATTGTAATACCTTAAAAGTTTAAACTACACAATAAATTACACTCTTTTATAAGAATATTATTAATTTATAAATACAAAGATGTTCAGAATTAGCTGTAGTATATGAAGCGATGCAACAGAAAACCTTCTTGATAGGAGTCTTTAGCCATTAACCATACTAAGTGGAGAGATTTAATACTAATACTAATACTGATTTTTAATTTCTAAGTCTAAGCCTATTTTTTAAGTCGTTGTAGCCGACATCAGAAAAATTAATGATGATGGTTGTAGTAGTAGTAGTTGTAGTCGTGATAGATAAATGTGACGGTTTTAGTACCTTTCTTCACCATTCCACAACAGAACCACAGGGTAAATGGCTTTCTGGGCTTCTGTCTCACAGTTTATCTTATAAGATCAAGAACAAAAAAGTTTGCTGACAAATCAAAAAACTTATGTCGCACCGTGAAGTTGTCGAACCATCTTCCGGTCAGCATGTTCCCTCCTTCTCATGATATTGGGTCCTTTAAAAGAGACCTGAAGAAGTACCTTACATGACACCATCACAGGGGCAACTGGCAGTCAATTCTGTTTATTATCAGTCTGATTTAATTTATACTGCAGTTAACATCAGCTCCAGTGCAGTCACTTTACTACGCAACATATAAAAACCCTTCTAAATTTTCTGACAGTAACTACAAAGGACTTTTCACTACAAAATTTAAGCACTTCGATCAATAACAACTTACTCTTTGACAGATTCTACGTGTGTGCGTAACGCGAGGCAGGAGGTGGGGACGGGTTCGAGGTAGGGGTGCCACGCCAGTCCAATGTTGACAATTGATGGATATCTCTTGTCTTCAAAAGGCAGATTAATGTCCTGTCTCGCGACTTACAATAGTGAGGATACTTGAAGGATTAGGTGTCGGAGTTCTCATCGCGACGAGTGAAGAATGTTTGCTGTGAGTACCCGTCGAAATACGTAAGAAACCTTTTCAGACTCGACATCGGATATTTTTACAGTATGTTAGAGGTTTGTTACAATTGGACTTATATTTTTCTGTATATACTAATTCGCGTGGAATTAGAAATTATTAAACAATTTTTACCGGATTTTTTTACTCTTTTCAGTACAGCTTTGCTCCTATTGGTGATGGCGTGATGTTAAAGAGCTTAAAGCATTCCTTAATGATTGGTCTATCAAATACAATTTATTTATTTATTATAATACAATTAGGGCGTTCAAACAAGCAAATAAACAAACTTTTTCGCATTACATTGTTAATATAGATAAATAAGTAAATACGAAACTATTAATATCACTATTAATATCACTTGTATGTATTCATCTAAAAAGTAGTTACTATAACGAAACTCTAATCTTTGTTAGGTAATATTATAAAAGCGGAAAATTGTTTTTGTATTTAACTGAGCAATCATGGAGGAAGGCGTTTAGTTCAACAAGAAGAAGGTGTGAAAAAACCTGAAGTTAAAAAGCTGTTACTTTAACATCAGGCTGCTGCGGCCAATCGGAGCAAAGCTTTATTGAATTTTTGTTTCGAAAAAGTGCAACAATGATTAATTAAAATTTTAGTTCCACGCCCACTATGTTTCGGGCATAATGCATGAATAAAAAATTAAAATTAGTAAAAAAATAAACAATGCATTAAAATAAGAAAATAAATAGCAGTAAAAGAAAACACGTTTTAATAACCACCCAAATTATAAATAAAAAAAACTTTAATTATGACTTTGTAGTAGGGGTTTGATATTAAAACATGTTATTTTAGATCATTTTAATTTTTTTTCGTGTTATTTTTTTTTTATATAACTATAAAGAGCATTGGTGTAATCAATAAATGTGACCAGTTTTATTCACCGCCGTTACAAGAATTTAGTTATGTTTTCAATAATGACTATGGATCAATATAGACCACTGCGTGCAGATTGTAGACCAGTGCATGGTGGTAGGGCTTTTTGTAATGCCTGCCTGACTAGCAACTACCCTCAAGTTGAAAACCTGCCGCAAAATACCAATAGGTGTGTTCTGACAGCTGCACTTGAGAGCAAGTTCCTCCACAGTTTTAGCGTGTCTACCAAATTGGGCCGTATCGTCATTTAAGATCAGGTGAGATTACGGTCATAACGCTAAAGCGTAGACTATAAAAAAAAATTGATTGTTTTTTTTTAATCATCGTTTCAAAAGAAGTAATAATGAGTCAGTTGTACCGTGTAGAGACATCATGTTTATTTTGATTTATGGCTATGAATAGCTATATGCGACCTTCTAGTAGAAAATCTGTCACCAAACACCTATAGGCGTGTTTCGGGAGCTTTTGTTGTGAACCACTACCCGGCTAGGCTTACCTTACTTACTGCATTGTTACTTTTTCAGTCTACGTCATCACTTATTATCGAATCAGATCGCTCTTATTTTAAAAACTTATCGATACGTTTAATAAAAATGTGTGCCAAATTAATATGCCTACTAAATGTTTTCGAAAAATGCTTTTTTTTATGCTTTATTTAATTAAACCGGAAAAGATCGATATATGCTATGACGGGCTTATTTTTAAAGCTTTTAAGAGGGACATTTCTCTACATTACTTTCTTGTAAAATCAACCACTGATGCAGCGCACGTGAAAAAAGCCTACAGAAACAACATTTATTTTCCCGTTTTTGGCAGTTTTATCAATACTGCTTTGCTTCTATTAGTGGTAGTGTGATGTTAGATTACCTAAACCCTTCCTCAATGATTACTCTATCAAATGCATATCGATTTTTTGAAATCTGACTGGTAGTTTCTATGGTTAGCGTGTTCAACAACCAAACAAAATTATCCACTTTATAATATCAGTATAGAAGTATAGATAGTACCATTGCAATGAATGTGGAAGTAGGACAATGTGTTATTATACGGGCCGCGAAAAAGAGATATGTATACATTGCTATGTATCGTCTAAAATAAGTATAAACTTTTCTTTTTGTGTAACGGAATTTTTTACGGACGGATATATTTTATTTTATATAAACATCAAATTCTTATTGAAAATGGGAATAGCTACGCATTAATTAACTAACGAATTAATCCCACGACCTTTAGAAGTTTTGTTTGTATAATATCACACTACACACAAGGGTATTTTCTGTTATTTTAGGGCATTTGATATATTAATCGGTATACAACATGCTTCTTTGAACGCTTACGCGATACTGAGTGTACTAACTGACAAAATATCAGCTTACAACTTTCGGAGCGCGTATGCCGTATCGCAAATTTTTACTTATAATGTCATTGTATGTAGATACATCTAAGTATATTAACATTATAAAGCGGAAATTTTGTTTCTTTGTAAAATTAAATTAGATATTAAATTGTTTAATTTTCTTTGAACATGCTAATTTTATAATCAACCAATAATTGAAAAATTGTATTTGATAGAGCAATAATTGAAGAATGCTTTTTATCTATAGGCTATTTAACATCAGGCTACCTCACAGGGGCGAAGCTGTATTTAAAAAAGTTACGAAAATGATTAAATAAATTTTGTAATGATTTCTTATGTTTACGCGAATATTATTCATCGACATAAAACTAATTTAAACGGATTTTATCTTCAAGAACAGTAACATGAACTTTTCTGGACAACATACACCTCAGTCCGCCCCGTGTCCACGAAGGCTGAAAACCTTTCGAAACGTCGGGATCAGAATTAATAAATAACCGCGATAAAATCCGTTTCAATTATATTTTTCCATTTAATAATATTCGCGTAAACATAAGAAATCATTATTAAACAAAGTAACCATTTTATTATTAACTTAACCATTATATATTTAATTTTTTTTTTTTTTTTTTTTTTAATTTAATTTAATTTAATTATAACTTATTAACCATTAACATCCATTTCTACTTGTACTTCTTTTTTTCTTGTATAATTTAGTATTTATTTATACAAACAGACCAATTTAGTTATATTGGAAAATGATTTCTTACATTAGTTTTATACCGATAAATAAATTTTAGCTCTACGCGAACGGAATCCCAGGAACACGTATAACTATATAGGTAAGAATAATAAGTGTGTATGCGTATATAAATGTTAAAACATAAATGTAGACATGAAATCTATCGTGTAAAGGCCAACGTGGTGGCTTGTAGGAGGGCAATCCGCATCGGGGTGCGTAGCGTTGGCTCGCAATATCGCGCGATGGCCGGCGGCTCATTTAATCACGCGGCGGAATTTGTGGAATAAGGCGACCACTACAGCTCGCTAAGTGAGGAATAGGCTAAAGGTACTATCTTTTGTTTGATGGCACTTCCGGTCAAATAGTGTCGCAACACAAAAAATGACATTATCAACAAAATCCTTTTAAAATGTCTGCTACCCTTATGTTTCCTTTTAAGAGGTCTTATTTTAATTAATAACAAAACGGTTGTCATCAACTTAAAAGCTTGCTTGATACTACAAAATGACATTTTAATATCGGTCAAAACCGTATAAAAATTCGTTCGGTAGTTTTTGAGCTTACGCATTGAGACACATATACAGACCTGGTGGAGGAGCTTTTTTTTTAAAGTGCTTAGAATTATATGCTATGGATATGGAATATCTATTAAGTAATGTATATACCTTTATAATCACAGCAACAACCGCTGCCAGGGCCTGATTTCTAAAAGATAACGGACGATAATACTGATGTTTTATTTTGGGTAGAAAATATATTCTTGTTTTTTTTTTTAACCTGATATACACTGTTAGCCTTAAGGGCTTTGACAGACTGGCCGAACCTCGACTTGGGTTGCTGCCGAAAAAATGAACAATCATTCGCGAGCCTAACATGTTGAGGTTTGGAACCTATGATCTTGCTTACCCGTGATTATTAAGTCGCATGTTAAACCGATCGACCAAACGATTATAGTCTTGGAGAGTCCATCGTAATTTATGAAATAGACCACTCTCCTTAAGACACATCTTATGAGTACTATTTCACTTTAAAGTCATTGGTAATTTATGATTTCACATGTAATGTTTCAACAAAATTTACTTTATGTAACTGCTATACTTTTGGTATTTTATCGCCGTATAAGTATGTTCATTGAAATAAATATTTTTTTCCTTATGTAAGAGGAATGGATATTTTTATCATTCCAGGAAACTTTTAAAGGTTTAAAGTCCACCTCCATGTTAACGGTGCGTTGGCAACCGATAAAAGGCGCTCGTCTTTCGCACGCTTATTGGACGAGTCAATAATGTACCGGACTCGGGACGAATGGCCGCCCTGAACTATTTGCAGCTATATGGGCGGTAATAAACGTTGTCAAAGATAACGTTGGCTTGTACGTCTCGCGTCCGGAGAGCGTGATTTAGGTCTTTGTTCAACGCTCATTGGGACTGTTCTTTGACGCGATGATGTGATTGGCATTTCGGAGCGAGCCATCTGTTTATTACAACTTACTTTTTATTTTTTATAAAGTGTAAATGTCGGATGTCTCCCTGAAGAAATGTAGCGTTGACTTGTCAAGAGTGATTTGAATTAGTTAAATTATTAAGCAATATTTATAAGATATAGCACTACGAGAGGTATCATGAATTGACATAATCTATGCATTCTAATAAAGAACGTAGGCCCTGACAAATTACAATTGCTTATTATATATTTTGACCGGTACGATTGCAGGATAGTGTATATATGGAGCCTTTTTTTAAACAATATCGTAAGCGGAAAATACACTTTTTACAGGAGAGAGTTTTTCATTTCTAATCGAAAAGTGTTTATATCTTCATAAAAATTGTCTTTTTTATTTATTATAAGAATCTTTATTGTCGATAATTTATTACTGATCTCCAAAATTATGGCTATTAATATACTGATTTTAATTTGGACTGATGAATTTTAGAAGGTTACAACAAAGAAAAAGAAAAAAGATTTTTTGGGCTCACAATATTTTTCTTGAAACGAATCGATGTTGGTAACAACAAATAAGGTAATTACGTTTTTACAATATGGATATTTCTAAATAGAATTACGAAAATATTAAAAAAAAGAATAGTTTCGAGATATATATCAATAAAAAAGTATACACTCCGAGTATATTTTTAAAGAATACTTAGGTATTGTATAAATATTATTATTTATCAGATTACAATAGATTTCATTACATAAAACAATAAAATTGATAAAATAACAATAGAAATAAAATAGAATACATTAATAATTTTAATTACAAAAATAGAGCTATGAACAGCTTTAAACAATCCAACATTGTTATATAACGACTGATAGCCGATGTTTCATAAAACTATTGTCATACAAGGTTTAGTAATACTAACCCTACCCCACCCCAAAGTTCTCCTTAGGTAGATACATGTGTTTTCATAATTGTATTAGGATTATCGCCAGTGGTAGATTTACATATGTGCCGCACTTTACCCTGACTGAAATTCGGCGCCTATAGGCTGAATCAAAGTTGGCGCCTATAGACTAAATTACAACGCCACAGACTGAATCAAACACGTCGTCTATTCTACATTTCTAGCAAAATTAAGAATTGATAATCAGTTTTCAGTGGCACCGAAAAATGCCGCCTTCTACAATTTACCGTCAGTGTCTATAATCTACCTAGCCTACCTTGAAATCTGCTATTGCCTATCGCGAAGTCTACTTTGTCTCTGATAGGATTTGAATGCATATATGTATGGATATCGGAATAAATTGTATTTATAAATTATAATGCTCTATACCTACATAGATAAATACGTACAAACAATATTTATCAGTAGCGGACAATACAGGAAGGTCATTGTTTCTCCCGATGCCATTAACCCTCTAAATTCATTAAGTCCGGCCGGGATAGATTGCTTTCGGGAAAAACTCTATCTTCGGTAACAACAAAATATTTCTTACTCGCTCGTGAAGGGGAAAATTCATTTATGTTTTTATGTTACGTGTTTTTTTAACGAAAATTCTTCAGAAATGTTTCGGAGAAAGGTTGATATGGTGTTCCTGAAACTGCATTTTCTTCAGTCATGATTTCATGTGTTGAAAATACATGAGTGGATAACTATGGTAGGTAAGTATATCAAAATTAGTACAGTCGAACCTTAGTAAGTGAGTGCTGTATGACAAAGAAAATTCTATAAGTGCCGGTTTTTTATATCATAGGGGGCAAACCAACAAGCGTTTCACATGATGGTAAGTGATCACCGCCGCCAATAGACACCCAAAACACCAGAGAACCGTTTCGGCCTTTATAGGACGGATTGGCTCACAAGTGCCACTGCGGGAATCCAACTATTGGTAATTGGCGACAGATTGTCAACTTGAGGGTGGTAGCTAGCCATGTGGGCTATAGAAAAAGCTCTACCACCATGCTTTGGTTTCCTCACGATGTTTTCCTTCACCGAAATTAAGCTCATAGTAACTTTGTAGGTGGTTGGATTCGAACTCACGTCCCTTGATGCGGCATTCCTTCACGGTGTCACTGAACTATCATCGGTATCTGTAATTTTAACCCTTTAAAACCCCTATAAGTGAAACAGAAGCCTCTAAGAAACAAAGTCTGTTTTCCGTTCTGGACCTATGCAAGGGACTACTTATTAGTACCTCTATAAGCGACAGTCGAGTGAATTTAATCTGACATTCATGACTCCGATATGTTCATAATAATATAGATATGTTAATAATCAATAAATGTGTCTGGGTTAATAAAAATGTATTATATTTCTTAATTAAAATATATCGTAAAAGGTGTAAAGATTAGATAGAATGTAATTCAAAATAAAAAAAATAACAAAACCAATCCATTAGGTATATTTTATTTATAAATCACAAACAAGGTTCACATCACATCTTTAAAATAAATTAAAAAAAAACTTATAAAACTTCAACACAAGCACTAATGCAACTTTAATTATAGATAAGTACCTACGACACTTATTATTTATCGGACGGGCAACACTAAATTAATTATAATCTGTATATGTATATGTAATGCTTTTAACATTTTCAAATAATATTCATACTAACGGCTTAAGCAACATGTATGTGTTAATATCAAGGAAAATATTAAGAGGAAACTGTATATGTACCACGATGCGACCGAGGGAACATTTTTCAGTGTAACAAAGCGAATATTGGAGAGGCTTCACAAAGGCCAAGCGATGTGCGGAGCAACGGTAGTGATGTACTCACAGTGTTTTTTTTATATATTTCTTATCGATATGTTTTCTTATTTAATCGTTACTTTTGCAAAAACCTGTTTTTTATAGTTAAGGTTTTAGCGTTATGGTCACAATACCACCTGATATTAAGTGACGATGTCGCCCAATTTGGTGAACACGCTAAACCTGTGGAAGAACTGGCTCTCAAGTGCAGCTGTCAGAACACACCTATAGGTATTTGGCGGCAGATTATCAACTTGAGGGTGGTAGCTAGTCAGGCGGGCATTGGATAATGCCCTACCAACATGCTATCGTTTCATCAGAATGTTTTCCTTCATCGAAAGCTCAAGCGCATTGTAGGTGGAGTGGATTCGAACTTACGTCTCTTGACGCGGCGTCCCTACATACTGTCAACTAAGCTACCATCGATTTAAAATTATTTCTTGG
Source organism: Actias luna (assembly GCA_039707435.1). Taxonomy (NCBI): domain Eukaryota; kingdom Metazoa; phylum Arthropoda; class Insecta; order Lepidoptera; family Saturniidae; genus Actias; species Actias luna. The sequence goes on along the minus strand of JAZHAC010000006.1, from coordinate 3,382,264 downwards.
TATCTTATTATTCATGTTACGAAAGACTGATATGCAATCTATCGTTCTTAAAATATGAATAACCAGCTGTGTGCGCGACTTCATTCACCTGAAACTAAAAAATATTATTTTTGTCCGTTTTTGTAACTTTTTTTCCTACAGCTTTGCTCCTATTGGTGGTAGCGTAATGTTAAATAGTCTACAGCCTTCCTTAATGATTGCTATATTAAAAACAAAAACTAAATGCGACTGATGCGTCATGCTCGCTCATACAACGCTCGCTGAACGAGTACAACAGCGACGCGTTGAGTACAACTCTCTCGCTGCCTTTGAGAGGACTTTACCTGAAAAATCACAACATAACAGATCTCGCCAAAAACCCCAAACCGAAAGACACGGTAGTGACGTCCTAATTTTATTTCCTTGTAATTTTGCTAATACTTTATCGACAACTCTTCACCTTTCACAACACTATAACTGACTCAGCTCCCTACCAAGAACCCCATACTAACATACATAGGCGTAATTGTTTGCGAGTACATTTTTCTTTGAGGTTACTCTCTATTAAACGCTTAAAGTTAAATAAGACGCAATGGGCACTGCCGACAAAGGTGTGCAGCATATGAAAGGAGACTTTAATTATACCGTAGATTATATCGTACACGAAACGCGGGCGAAGTCAAAGGCCCTGTAGAAATTATAAGAATGAGTGTGTTGGTAAATTATGCATACTCAGAATATACAAATTAGTTAATGTAATTAGGTACCTAATTCGAAGGAATAATTTTTTGTTAAGGTTCAATAGTATCGATCAAGAGACGTGTAAAAAGTAATTTGAAAGGGTGACCGTGGTACGTTTTAGTTGGTATTATTTGGTGCTAATAACCCGACGAATTGTGCCACACGCCCCGATCTTCTTGCTCTGAGCTCGGGCAATATGTTTACGCGTTGCGATTAGACAATCCGTAAACAATAGTATTTTAAACAAAGTTAAAAAAAGAGTTCAATAGCATTAAAGCAAAATATACCGTTTTTTTGGAGGAAGATCTTACATAAGATACTCACTTTCCGTCGGGCAGCAAAGGCATGGTATAATATCAGATTCTTACTTACTAAAACATACGGACTCTGTAGCTTTCTATATGTAATAGCGGACAAACGAGCAAGCTTGTCATATGATGGTAAGTGATCACCGCCGCCCATAGACACCCACAACGCCAGGGGAATCGCAGGTGCGTTGCCGGCCTTTATTTTGGACGGACTGACTCTTACATGCAACTGCCGGAACACACTAAATGGTATTTGGTGGTAGATTTTCAACTTGAGGGTGATAGCTAGCCAGGCGGGCAACAGAAAAACTCTACCACCATGCTTGAATTTCCTCACGATGTTTTCCTTCACCGAAAGCTCAAGCTCATTGTAGGTGGTTGGATACGAACTCACATCCCATGACGCGGCGGCGCTCACTAGCACTGAGCTATCATCGCTTCCACCTGGATTGATAGAGCGCTTCCATATTAATCATCTAAAAAGACATTAGAAAAGATAGAGACATCTAAATGACATTCCACCTGATAAAGCACGAAAGAAAATTAAAAAAACGACTACATACAACAAATAAGCAGTCCATAAAAGACAAAGACATCTGAATGGCATTCCACCTGATAAAGTACGAATAGAAAAAAAAAGGATATACAACAAATAAGCAGTCCATAAAAGTCCATAACTGTCGTGCTTACAGTTTTTTAGTAGGATAAGTGACGACGTGGTCCACAATGTGGTCCTTGTGGAGGGATTGGCGCTCAAATGCAACTGCTGGAACACACCTTTAGGTTTAGAAGGCAGATATTCAGCTTTTCACCAGGCGGATATAAAAAAAAGCGCTACCACCATGCTGTAGTTTCAACACAGTGTTTTTCCGTCACCGAAAGCACAGAATAGTTGTATGGATCGAATTCACGTTCATTGATAATGATCTGTACACACAACTAACTGAGCCATATTCGTTTCAAAATACCGAACCGTTTTGCTTTACCTATTTATATGTAGACACGATTAGATATATTAAAACATATTGACAGCTGTTTCAAATAAAAGGCAATAAAGTTTTCATATTTGTTTGTATAACATATCCAACAGTTGTTCTAATCGCTTGCTCGTTAATAAAAGACCAGTTTCACATAGTAAAGTATCCCCATAATCCCGAGCCGAGGAGCGATCCACCATACCTCAATGTAAATATTTATATTACGTCATGTGTTTGCTGTGATTTCGTTAGATTAATGTTCTCTTGATGAGCTAATAATTTAATATTTGATAATCACATGAGAGCATTACAGTTAGAAGTAAAAAGTAATTCGTTACAAAATTTATTTTACCATGTTTTTATTAACTCGATTTCTTGTATGTCTATCCGGGTGGAATTTTGTAATTGACTTTCCGATGAGCTAGATACATGAAATTTAGCCTTTGGCTCAGAAGTGGATGAAAATGCATGAAAATGTAAAAAAATTACATTGTTTTTTTTTTTCGATTAAGAATTAATAATCGATTTAATTTGTTATAATCTGATAGCGTAGGTTTCGAAGTGAAACTTTGTATGGGAGGGGTTTGAAATTCTGATCCACAACCTTTTTGTGTGCCGCTCCTTCGGGTAAAGTCGGCTCGAGCCACCTAAATGAGTAGGAGAGATATAATGATATTCCAATCGTATTTTTAATCACTATCTGCGTTTGTAATATGTTTTTATAAGTATTAAACGGATTAAAAATCTTACAATGACAATTAGGTACTTAAAATAGAAGCCTTACGAATACCACCGCCGGAATACTTTTAGGTATTTGGGAGTGGTAGCTAGCCAGATGAACATTAGAAAAACCCTTACCACTTCGCACTCAACGAACGAATTAACTACAAGTACCAGAAATTTGTAACACATTGCCATACAGTCGAAACTAACACTTAGGATATTTGGATCCCGCTGGGGCTCCTTGACATGTTGACACCATTATAGGAACGATCACCAACTGCAAGGTCACCATATACTACGAATCATTTAAATGAACTCGCTAACAGAGAGGACAGTTGATGAATCCCTGTGCAGGCCAATGTTTCTTCTATAACTTCATCCGTAGGCCGTAGTACTGTAGTAGACGGAAGAAAGATGGAATAACTACGTGTTAACTATCGGACCCAGCTAATCAGCTTACAGGCAATTTTCATAAAAATGTAATGAGTAATACATTTAAACTTACCTCGTAAATCACTCCATCTATCTGCGAAAAGTGCACAAAAGCCTGTTCCATAGTTTTCATTTTATCGCGTTTAGATACACTGACGTGGTACGTGATTGTGGGGACTTTTCTTTTATAATATGTTGTGGTATCTACAGCCAGATTACGTATGTTACGAAGGCCACTTCATGAGTGTAAAAGTAAGTATTGCTAGATAATTATCTACAAACAAAAAACATAAAACCGGGAGCTTTATGACATTAACAACATATACACACAAACTCGTTCGTCATTGTCGCATTGTTTTCTTGCGACTCATAAGGAATATGTTTTATCTAAAGAATTTTAAACACTTTTAAAGATTTTCACTGTTTATTTGCATGGTTTGAGTAAATAATGATAATACGTAACTAGAAAAGCGATACTCAAAGTTTCTGCCGCAGAGTCTTCAGCGTCTAAAAGAACTCTCTGAAGAATATTCATAGCGGAACATTTACCTAAAGAGAATTCCAATCTATGATGAACCATACGAGTCAAAAGTACTTTTCAGAGAAGACTTCTAATCAGTACTCGATAATATATACCAAATATAAACACAAAACATTCAATCAAGACGATGGATTATTTCGATGTAGCATTAATGTTAGAAAAAATTTAAACGTCGGATACGATGATCCGAAGCCCCAGTGGAGTGAGAATAGTATGTCGGAACATTCTTAGTATCAACGAGCAGATGAGGGTAGTCAGTATAAAAAATATATCGCTAATAAAATAAACAAAACACGTCAGTCGGCTCGTGACCACGGCCGGGGTAACGACTGCAGTAACGTAGCGCAAATTTATGAGTGAAATGTATTTATCGTTTATACGCGTATATTTGCTTTATTTGTAGGTATCTATCAATGTCACAGAAACATTCCAATGGCATGATACACGTATAGATACATTACCTATTTTATATAATATCTGGAGAAAAGAAATACAGTAATACGCACATAGTAATATGAAATGAATGGATACATAGGACAGCGTATTTCTATACGGGCGTGAAAAAGAGACATGTATACATTGCTATGTATCGTCTAAAATATAAACAGTTCTTTTTGTAAATTTGACAGATGAATATATTTTATTTTATTTAAATGCATTAAAATAAGAATGATTGTTAAATACAGGCTATTATTATAAAGCATTAAATTAGTATTTTAAAATAATTTAAAGAAAGTTTTAGTATCACTGAGTATTACAACATACGAGTAATTATTATGCAATTCATGCTTCTGCTGGGTGGGTGGGTCACGACATTTGTATCAGACTACAATTCGGCGAATTTCACAAGCAGTGTCACCCTTTCACAAGCAGTATCACCCGCTATAATAAAAATCTGTCGATAAACACCTATAGGTATGTTCCGATAGTTATAGGTACTTGAGATCCGATCCCTTCACTAGGTTTAGCGTGTCCACCATCTTGGCTCACATCGTCACTTGACATACTTGAGATTGTGGTCAAGACGCAAACTAATCGAGTATTGAAAAAATATTTTCTTACATAGCATGCTTTATTCTTAACTAGCTGTACCTGCGACTTCGTTCGTGTGGAATTAAAATTATTTAATCTCACGCCTTCATTCAAATTACGAAATATGTACGAAATTCACTATTCTACAGATTTATTATATGTAAAGTCTAGTTGGACCCGCAACTTCGTTCGCGTCGAACGACACATTATTTAATATTTTTTGCCCGTTTCTGTAAATTTTTTTTCAATACATCTTTGGTCCTATTAGTACTTGCGTGATCTGAAACAATCCTTATCAATGATTGTTCTAACAAATACAAAAATATTTTGATATCCGACCGTTAGTTTCTAAGATTAGGACGTTCAAATAAACAAACAAACGTTTCTGCTTTATAATATTAACATAGATATTATAATATTAGCTCGATACGCTGAGTGTATGTATACTTATATGTAAGCACCTACTTGTGAGGAAAGTATTATGTTATAAACATTAAAAATTCTATTTAATTATCATGCATCTTATCCACAAGAAATATAACGAACAGGTAAAATTTCTATTTATTTATGATAATTTTTGAATTTTTTTTTGTTCCTAAAGAATTTCATGACATAACGCACTATTATCACATCTTCCATTGTAAATCAGTCAGATATGTTGACTAAAATATTAACTTAAATATTTAAGGAACTAAAACATATATATCCAGTCACAGTGTGATGACAACCAATTGATTGTGTCTCTTTTTGATTACTTTTTTTATAGTTAAGGATTTAGCGCTATGGCTAAAATCTCACCTGATGTTAAGTAACGATTTGGACCAAGATGGTGGACACGCTAAGCCTATTAATCGGATTGACTCACAAGTGCAACAGCCGGAGTACATTTTTTTATAGTTAAGGTTTTAGCGTTATGACCATAATCTCACCTGATCATAAGTGACGATATGGCCCAAGTTGGTAGACACGCTAAACCTGTGGAGGAACTGGCTCTCAAGTGCAGCTGCCTGAACACACCTATTGGTAACCTAAGTTTCAGTTTCAGTAATGTACGTTTCTGACGTAATTTTGAAAGTGCAAATTTCTTAAACGGCCCTCATTATTTTATTTTGTGAGTACCAAATGAAACTGAGTCATCACACTCGTTCGGGTAAAGTCGGTTCGAGTCGACGAGAGAGCGAGAGATATATGGTAAACGCGTACCGCGATCAGATTTGAAGCGATGATAGCATGGATGTAATTTTGAACCACATCCAACGAGGATGAGCTTTCGGTTAAGGAAATCATCGTGAGAAAACCATAGCATGATGGTAGGACTTGGCTAGAAAATACGCTTACGTTTGACGTAATTGCTCCTTCTGAGCCAACTCATTACCAAGCTAACTGCCGCCCTTCAGTTTTAGACATAGCTATTTTAAAAGGGATCGCGCTTCAAGTACGACAAATCTATGTCGTACATGAACTAGATTCCGATCACCGCCCAGTAGTTCAGCAACTAGCTCACCCGGGTGACCACACACCTGCTTCAGTCAAAGTGGCTAACTATCCAAAGCTCAAACACTATCTCTCAAATAATCTCTCCTCCCCTTTCTTAGATAGGATCCCCGACGAAATAAAGTCTTTGACCGATGCCGATGTGGCAATTGACTCCCTGGTCGGTCACCTCCAGAATACCATCAGCAAAACCTCAAAAGAGGTAAAGGCGGCAAACGATCGCCGCTTCATACTCCCTGATGACATTCGAAGACTGATCACGGAAAAAAACGCCGCGACTCGCGCCCATGATTCTTATCCGACAGAGGAAAATCGCGTACGGCTACGTAACTTACGAGTAGTGAAAACTCGTATCTCCGAACTCCGCGGTCAAAGATGGGACAACCTTTTAGAGGAAATCAAACCATCTCATCTTGCCTTCTGGGATCTTGTCCGTAAACAAAAGAGCAGCTACTCGTTCTCAATGCCACCGCTGGATAGAGGCCCCGGCAATCTGCCCGCCTTCGAAAGTATAGACAAGGCAGAGTATCTCGCTACCACTCTCGAACAACAGTGTTCTCCCAATTCCTATGAATACCATACCATAGATCCCGGACACATCGCGAGGGTCAATCGAACAATTAAATCATCAATCAATTAAACACCAGTTGAAAATTTAGACCCGGTCACAAATGACGAAGTTGCCGCGATCATAAAACGCCTTAAGCCAAGGAAAGCCCCTGGTCCCGATGGAATCAGGAACGAAGCCCTAAAACTTCTCCCTGATAAACTTATAGCTCTTCTGGTCTGTATCTCCAACGCGGCCATAATTCACTGCCATTTTCCAGCCGCCTGGAAAAAGGCAACGGTATAAGGTATCCGCAAATCCGGGAAAAAGGCATCACTCCCAGAAAGCTACCGCCCAATTAGCCTCCTCAATACGTTAGGTAAAATATACGAGCGGCTCCTTCTGAACCGACTTTAATCCATTGCCTCAGAGAAATGTTTCTTACCACACGAAGCAATTCGGCTTTCGACCGAAGCACTCGTGTACCCACCAAGTGCTCCGCCTCACGGAGCATATTCTCTCAATTTCACGGAGCCACACCGTCCTAGGCGCACGCTTGCCGTATTTTTCGACATAGCCAAAGCTTTCGATAAGGTTTGGCACGAAGGCCTCATATTTAAACTCAATCTCTTTCAAGTCCCGGACAGACTAGTCCGCGTAATCCTCGCTCACGCTTCGCACACCACCCTTCGCAAACTACAAGTTCTGCAAAATAGATTCATGCGTATATCCGTCCAAGCACCTCCGTACGTCCGTAATGTAGATCTCCATAAAGATATGGATATTCCGTCCATATATGCATATATCAAAGACCTCACAAAGTAATTCTTCGAAAAAGCCGAAGTTCATCCCAACACCAAAATAGTACACGCAGTGAGCTACAATGCTAATCCGCACGCCAAAGGTTTCGCGCGCCGGCCACGTAATTGCTTCACTGATCCCGTCGATAAAATAACGAGATTGAACGCACTTCTTCCTACCGTCTCCACCAATTGTACGTGTCCGCGTACACGCCCGCGTAACCCCCTGTTCTCGCCGCCGATGCCGAGCTGTTAATTTCGCTCCCGCACACCCGCCGCGGCCTCCCTCTGCAGACGCTTGAGCCTAAGATCGATCCTCCGGATAGGAGCCCTCAAGTGACTCTGCTCGCGCGATACAGTGACACTCTACATCACTGAAAGTACATCATCACATCGCATACCATCCATGCACACCTACACGTTAAGTACACGGTTCTGTAAGGGACTACCCCCACGATCCTTGTTTGTTTTTCCGGCAGCAGCCCAAGCCAAGGTTCGGCCATTCTGGCACCCTTGCGCTCGCTGCCTCGGAGCTGAGTGCCCTCAGCACTCGCCCCAAAAAGTTCGGTGAAGCTGTCAAAGTCCTTACAGCTAACAGCGTATGTCAATTGAAAAAAAAAAATGGTAGGACTTCTTCTAATGCCCGCCTAGCTAGCTACTACACTCAAGTTAAAAATCTACCGCCAAATACCAACATGTGTATTCTGTCAGTTGCACTTGAGAGCCAGTCCCTTTGCAGGTTTAACGTGTTCACTAACTTACGCCATATAGTCACTTAAGGTCAGGTGAGATTATGGCAATAACGACAAAGCTATAAACTATTTAAAAAAATTAAGCAGTCTGATCTTAAGTTATAACTTGTAAACCAAAACTATTTACAGCGCAATAAGTTTTACTAATAGGAACAGATATAGTGTGTACGTGACGTGACCATGGCGATGACGATTTATATGAATTTACTCCCTACCCAAACCTTCCTATAGAAGTATCTATTAAAAAATATTCAGTATTGAAATATTTATTGATGAGAAAACTTTCTTAGACGCGCTGAACACTTTAGTTTTGGCTTCCTTACTTCTAGAACTAATAGATACATAGTTTATGTATAATTTAGCTGTGTCTGCGACTTCGTATGGCACTAAAAATTATTTCATAATCTGTGCCCGTTTTTGTAAATTATTTAGATATCACTTTGCTCCTATTGGCGGTAGCGTGATATTAATAGCTTAAAGCCAGGAGCCTTAATGATTGTGAGGATTAGGAGGCTAATGATTACTCTATCAAACGCAAAAATATTTTTTGAAATCTTACTGGTAGTTATTAATATTAGAGCTTTAAAAATTTTAACCTTTTCGAGTATGAATCCCTAATTTATAGCGTATATTAATTAGGTACATAGGGATAGTGTAGAATTCTAACGGTGAAAGAATTTTTAGGTAATTTGGTCCCGTAGTTTATGAGTTTATTCGTTACAAACATACAAATCTTTCCCTTATTATAATATTAGATTAGATATATTTGCGACAAGAAAGATGCTACCATTCAATTGCGTAAAATAATAATAATATATATTCTTTTTTTTTCTTAAGATCGATCAGGGTAATGGGATTAAAGATTGCTAATTGGGAATTGTATTTTCTGCTAAACGCTGGGTTAAGCTCTCACAAGTTGAATTCGGTACGAATCGATCTAAAGTACAATCACGAACGCAGTCTTAACGGCCGGGGCGTCCAATACATCCGCATTATGAAATAATAAACAAACAATAATTCAAACTCATAAAACACTTGATCCGACGATTTATAAATATCAAAACCGATCGTTCTATTGTACGCTCTTATCCATCCCTACGCCATCTGTCGGCGAATTCGTACACGCGAACTTACCAACTTATTGATACCAATTGAAATACTTGTGTTTTCCTGTTTTGGTTTTTATGTCATTATTTTAAGGTTCATAAAAACTTTTATGAGTTACATAAAATGAATGGTAGATTTTTAAAGTCAAATGCAACGTGCTCTTACCGCGGTTGATGATCGCGGGTGGTCATTACCAGCTGCGATGACACCCTAGCGGTGCAATAAAATGTTGCTTTTTGGAATCCTACATATATTCGAAAAAGTGCTCTATGATTTTTTTTTCTATACTTAAGGTTTAGCGCTACGGCCACAATCCCATGTGATGTTGGTGGACAAGCTAAGCCTAATGGAAAGACTGACTCTCAAGTGCAACTACCGGAACACATTTAAAGCTATTTGGCGGCACGTTTTCAACTTGAGGGTGGTAGCTAGCTAGATGGGCAGTAGAAAAATCTCTACCACCATGCTTAATTTTCATCACAATGTTTTTGTTTCACTGGGTTCGAACTCAAGCCCCTTAATGTGACGTCCGTACACACTATCAACTCAGCTATCATCGCTTCCGATTATTATTTTAATCATTCTGGTAGACCTTGTTGTGCGTTCATCTGAGATTTACTTAAAATATTTTTGGAGATGTAAAAATTCGCTATTAACTTCATAACTATTTTTCAATATAGTAATAATTAAGATAAATTAGTAAAAACATATTATCGACATGATAATTTTTAAAGTAAAATTGTCAATTCTTATACTTTATCGATTAACGAATAGCGTTAATTAGCGAATAGCGCGAAAGCCTAATTTTTAGGTGATTCTGAACATATTTTGTATCGTTTGTCACAATGAGAAATAAAATGAGTTTTAATTTTATAAAAAGTACTTAATTTTGCTTTTACTTAAATACCAGAAATTCGAGTCCTAACACATTTTTTAAACGTCTAATTATCATCGTTTATTATAAAATATAAGTCAACCACAAATTAGAAAAAAAATATGTCTACGGATTTCTTAATATTAAATATTACATTTTCAGTAGTATATTATTAAACTACATCATTTTAGCGCTCCACGTAAAAAATATGCCCGGCTAGAATTAAATCCTGTATAATCTAATTCATTAAACACTTGCACAGAACAAGTGTATAGAGATAATAGGATTATTTCATTGGAACTATGAACTACACTAGTGTTAGACAATATGAAAAATATTTTTTCATTATAACTTTGTCCCAAAGTAATAATAAATATTTTATTCTATTGTTTTATTTCATATGATCTTTTATTCTAAGTAAATTTCTTATTGTTACTTATTTATGTAGCGCTGTATATTTTTATTAAATAAGCTGTGCTCACGGTTTCGTTCGCGTGAAACGAATTATTTATAAGTTTATTTTCGGAAAACGTATTTTTTTTCTCAATGAAAAAATCCTAAGTTACTCCTTATAATATCAGCCATCTACCAGCGAAAGTGCCGTTAAAATAAGTCCAGCCGTTTTAGAGATTAGCAGGAAAAAAGATAGACAAATATTTTAAAAATAGTTTTTTTACACGAGAACTATGTATACTTTCATATACATTTAGTAAATAACTTTTATTTTGACATTATTTGCCTATCTCCTTCTCCTGGACCCAATCTATCTCTGTACCATTCAACACAATCGCTTCAACAGTTTAAGCGTGAAAGCGTAATAAACAAACCAACAAACATTCATTTTCGCATGCATAATATTAATATGATTATTATTTTAGCAAAATAACTAAATAAGGTGAGATCGCTATATTATTTTTGAGATATACAGAAAATACATTGCGTCCATGGGCTTATATTTGTTTTTAAAATAGTATATTTCAGGTATAAATGGCAACACCGGAGAGGAAATGTCATCACCGGAGGTTTTGGCGGGATCTTGTTTTGTCATGTTGTGATTTTTATTTTAGTGCATATATTTATTATTAATATTAGGTTTTAGCGTTATGACCACAATCTCACTAGATGCTCAGTGACAATGTGGTTCAAAATGATGGTTACGCAGTGGAGAGACTACGGTGCAACTAACGGAACACATCTATAGGTATTTGGTGGCACATTTTCAACTTGCGAATGGTAGTTAACCAGGTGGGCATTACAAATAGCCCTGCCACCATATGTTGCTATGTTTTCATTGCAGGTATCGAGTTCACGTCCATCGCCTTGGAGTCCGTATACACTACCAACTAAGCTATCATCATTTACCGAGTTATTTAGGCCTATATTGTGTAATATTGGTGACATTTGTACTTGATGTTGCTCGAGTCATGCGGAAAATCAAGTGAATTATGACGAAAGCTTCGATATATAGCAAATAGGATGTCAAAATAACTTCCCGGACAGTTTCAATAAGAGTCACCATCTTGTTAAACCACTAGATTTAGTTTTATTTAACTCAATGTATAAGACTGAAATACCTTCTATCTATGGGCATGAATAAAAAATAAAAAAGTATTACCTTTTTTTCTTCTTTTTTATTCTTGGCAAATCAGTCCTCTTTAGAGACTATTAGATAATACAATTTTTAAGTTTTTAGAGTTGAGTTTTTTGGGCAGATGAAAATATCTTCAACAAGATGACTCTCTTGTTGTATATCTCTTGGGAGTTTTAGTGGCAAGAAAAAATTCATATTCCGAATGATTATTCATAATTTACTTCACTTATGCTCTTCAGCTACACTACATCACGTAAAATGTCACCTATATTATTCAATATAGGGCTAAATAACTAAGTATATGAATTAAAATAAAAATCACAACATGACAGACAAGATCCCGCCAAACGCTCGACTCGAAATGTGTGCGCACACAGTTTTGCCAATGTCCCGTAGGTATAACCATCAATGATGAACATCAACAATTTTTTTTTTAGTTATAAAATATATCCGAACCAGGCTTTTTAAACGGATTTATAAAATTTAGACAGTTTATTTGGCGGAATCTTTTTCTGTCATCTTCTGATTGTTTTTTTTTGTTTTAATTTATACATCTATGTTATTTAGCTATTTATTTTTAAATGATGTTGATTGGATATTTGTATTGTTCATAAGTGATGTTGGTAAATTAGTTAGGAAAAAGTAGAACTATGAATTTAAGTTGTCACTCTCCAGATAATTTTTACAAGAGAATCGCCATTTTGATTTACGGCGTTTTATTGAAAATATATTTTATCGCAGGTTATTCGATGAATACACGTTACTATATATATCAATATTATAAAGCGGGAAAGTTCGATTGTTTGAAAGCGCTAATATTAATAACTGCAGGTCGGATTTCAAAAAGTATATTTTGTATTTCATAGTATAATTTAGGGCCACTTTAAACTATTTAACATCACGCTACCGCATAGAAAAAAGTTACAAAAATGGGCAAAAAATATTATATTATTTTCAGTTCCACGCGAACGAATTCGCAGGCACTGCTAAATAGGTAAATAAAAAGAAGTTTGACATCCGTCGCAAGTTTTAATCGATGCGTCCTAGAAGTTAAGCTGTGAGATATTATAGTCGATAATATAAATTACCGACCCATATGCTGCCAACGGGAGCGTTAACAAATTCCAATAATGGAATTACTGGATCTTGTCTCTTAAGTATTTAATACCATGATTTATTATTTGTGGTGACATTAGACCGAGCTGTTTAAACGACCCTTTCAATTTGCCCGTAAATGTTTAGGGCGTGATATTACTATATTGTAATGGATTATTATAGTTTTATTGGTCACACATTAAGAATATTTTATTGATAAACTAGTCGATGCCCATTATTTGGTATACGAATGTTTTGCAACATGCCCCTAAAATACTAGTTTACCCCTTTGTAGTGAAATGTCATATGGAAGGGTTTGAAATTCGGATCCCCAACCTTTTTTGTGACGCTCACTCGAGACGGCTCAAGGCGCCTAAGAGAGCGAGAGAGATAGTTATATTTCACATCAGTCGTGTGGTCTTAAACACACACCGTTTTTTTTGTTTGGTTTTGTTTTTTTTTTGTATTGACACTGCAGAAAATAATAATGATCCTATACCTTTTTTTGTAAACGTAATATTCAACGTCCGTTTAAGAGCTTCCTCATCGTAACGTGTAAACGCAATACCCTGGCTCAGGGTAAGGCGAGAGGGACATGTGGTGACTCATTGGATACTAATCATCCAACACTATCTACTAAAACGCACCACGGCGATACTTCAGATTCCGTGTCAAGGTCAGCACCCACACTTTTAAAGATAGGCTATATTCTGCCTCGATATCTGTACTGTAAATAACATTAATACACTGAAAACTGTGTTAAGCACGTACGGTTATTTATTATATAAAAAAAAAGTCTCACAGTTAGTGTTTAGGTTAAGAGACAATGGTCGTTCATGGAGAAGGAGGAACATCTCATTAAAGTTGGTGTTTTCTTAACCAACTTCGAACAAGCAAGAAACATTTATTTATTAGTTTAGTACCTTTTAAAAAACTTTGTTGCATTTGATCATCCGTACTAATATATCATGTAATATCATACCAATATTATAAAAGCGATACTGAGTTTGCCTATTTGTTACGCTTTCACGCCTAAACCGCTTAATCGATTGTGATGAATTTTGTAACAGACATAGATGGGATGCAGGAGACGGATATAGACTACTTTTTCTCACGAAAATTTATTGGGAGCGGGGTAAAGAGAGCGACAAATTCCGAATGAAACGCTTTATTGCTTCATTTGATTTATTTAACAAAATCTATATTAATGCGAGCGAAGCCGCCCGTAAAACCTAGTTATCTATAAACCGCTGAATCAATTATGAAAATTTTTAGTATAGAGATAAATGGGAACCCACGAGAAAGTGATTGGCTACTTCTTCTCGCAAGAACCTTGTTGGAAAAACGTTGTATGAAATTTTTTATTTACGTCATCCGATTTGTATGACAAACTCAGTATTAACGCGAGCGAAGCCGCTCGTAAAATCTAGTAAATATATTAAAATTTCAAAATTGTCTTAATACATGTTTGAAATTACATTATATTGACCATTAATCACGATAATAATTACGGATTAGAAATATTAGAGCCATACGTTTATGTGTTTGCGATGACTTAGCCAAATGTTGTGGTCACCGTGGGAACGATAGCTTCAACGTTATAATATTAATGCAGTGTTGTAAATCAAAATCGTAGTTTTCGATTCATTTAAACAGTTTTTATTTCGTATGATATAGTTTGTCATCCTACCTTTTATTAATAATAGGTCGACAAAATCAATGCTCAACGTCTGATAAAATTTCTATTGACATAAATGTCAGGCCTGACTGTTTATAGGTCTCTTCTAGTCCTTTCTCGTTGAACCTAATGTCGTAGGAAAGAGAGAACACTGGAAGACTGCTCCATATATAATCGAGCATATGATAGCAAAAAATGTAAACTGAATAAAGCTCTGAAATGTAATTATTTTTGTTTCTCGTAGGTGTAGATAGAACTGTCAAATGTTGGTGGTGAGAGCCTTTCCTTTTTTACTAACAGACAACGACGCATATGGTCAGTCAGTTTGGAGTGCGTTACCGTGACATAAGTTTATTTGTATGCGACTGCACTGATTTAATTTTCGACTCAGTGTTTTAATCGTAAATGCAGATTTTAAAGATTATTTAGTTGTTTATTTAACTTTTTTTTGCGACTAAACAATTGTATTTTATGATAACGTAAGCAATTTTAAACAATTACATCTGAATGTTTTAAAATTATAAATCACATTAATAATCGCCCTTTGAGGTTATACTGCTCGCCTCAACCTCATAACCCCTTAGTGTTTTTCTGATATATACTAAGAAGTCACTACAGTATAACCGCTAAAGACCTTCAAACTACTAAATCTGTGATTGAAGAAGGGATGTCCAAAAGACAAGCTGCAAAATAATATAACATCTCATTCGGAGTCCAAAATGTCTGGAATCTTAGACTTACCTAGTCTTGTGGTATGACTGTGAGTTTAGGACGTATCTACATCTTCTTTGGCAGATCCATCGAATTCTAATCGATGGTCAAAATCGGATTTGATAATTCCCGGTTCTGCTGTTCAGGAACCCTTTAACCTGAGCGGTTTTATCCAAAGTCATAGAAATGACGCTCACACCTTTTTTATTATTAAGTTTTCCTACCAGTAACATGTCAAAGAAGTACACATTTACGTTAAAATTATGACAACGTAATAGTTACACTTATTGTTATTGTTATAAATTTTGATATAAAACCAATAATTTAGAAAATGTAGCCTGTTTAGCCTAAGTGACGCCATTCCTCCTGCTTCCCCTATGCCTACCCTACATATGTAAATAGAGATTTGTATAGAAGAAGCCTTTTATTTTTAAGAAACTTTTACATGAATATCATAATATTTTTTATATCACGACGCGGAAACGCATCTATTATAAAAAAATGAATAATTATTCTATTATTAGGTGATGTTTTATACCTTTAAACATGATTAAATCCATTTACAGATCTCCCTGTTACGTTATCATAGGTTATGCGGGGGGATGATGAAATGACAATACCTCAGTGGTAGCATATAAGAACGCCGCGGCATGGACCGTGAGTTCAAATCCAACCACCTACAATGAGCTTGAGCTTTCGGTGAAGAAAAACATCGTGAGGAAGCCATAGCATGTTGGTAGGGATTTTTTAATACCCGCCTGGTTAACTACCACTCTCAAGTTGAAAATCTGCTGCCAAATACCATTAGATGGGTCCGGTAGTGGCAATTGAGAGCCAGTCCTTCATATTAAGGTCGGCAACGCACCTGCGATTCCTCTGGTGTTGTGGGTGTCCATGGATAGCGGCGATCACTTACCAACAAGTGACATTTTTGTTCGTTAGCCACCTATTCCATAAACAAAAATATAAATTATGGTAGGGTTTTTTCTAATACCCATCTAACTAGCTACCACGCTTAAGTTGACAATCTAACACTTAATACGTATAGATCTGTGCCAGCAGCTGCCATTGATAGTTAATTCCTTCACTGGGCTTAATAGGTCCCCGCGAGAGACTAGAAGAACTGCAAAAGTTGTCCTTGATCCTGGCAACACGGGGGTTTGATGCGTTTTAGTGGGTAGTGATGGGTGATGAGCACCCGATTAGTCACCACATGCCCTTTACGTCTTTGACCTGAGCCTGGGTAATGGGTAGCCATAACGCTAAATCATGTACCTAACTATAAAAAATGCATGTCAAATTTTAAGGCAATCCAGATGTCTAGTTTTGGTGATTTGATAATGTTCGAAGTCTCCTATATAATCTATTACGGCTTAAATAAAAAACAACGGTATGAAATTAATGGAGATTTAAACGCACTACTTGAGTTAAACAATGGGTTATATTGGCGCGTAAACTGGGGTGAGTTGCAGCCACTTGACCATCTGTCTTGCTTTTCACAAGATGCAATAGTAAGGGCACGTCAGGTTCCACCCTGCCCTAACCTTGTGTTGTAATTATAGTACTAAAATAATAGATTCACCGCAAACCTAAAACACCAGCATTATATGTAACATACTCTGACTGTAAAAATATAAATCTTTAACTACTTCAACTTTAACCTTAAACATATTTACGCGATGATGGCTCAGTGTGTAGTGTGTTTGCTATATTAACAATGCGATCTTTTTATTACATTAACGAGCGATATTCAAAGAAATATCATTTTTACTACAGGTCAAAGAGGATTTTACAAAACAAGAAATGTATGGAAGGTGGCAAAAATGATTGACATATTTTTTTTCTAGATTTGACACTATAGGTATATAATTAATTTAATTTCGAGGATTTATTAAAAAAAATGCAGAAATATATTATACAAATCGTGTTTAATTCATAGCTGGGATTTCTTTTTTAGGAATTCGTTTTGTTAAAAATATTTTGTTTTATATATTTCGAATTTAAAATTGCTGTCAATATTGATGTGTAATTGTTTCATAGTAACCGTTAAATAGTATATTATAACCGAAATAAGTAATTTTTAGTGCTTATCAAAACAAATCAAAAAAACTTTATTAAATTTAGTATATGGGATGCGTTCATGAATGTCAAAACTACAACCGCGACATCGGTTTGGAAAACATCACCAATCGTCAAGAAGAGTAGTCAAGCAACTTGATCAGGTTTATAATATATTTTTTAGCGTCGGTACACTATCACTATATGTAACAATATTAAACATTATCCTTCCCTACAAATTTACATTGTTTTATTGTTTATGTGTGCTGTATAAAACGAAAATATTTTTTTCAGTTTTGTTATATTTTACAGTTATATAAAAATATTAGAGTTTTCATTGCTATTAATTCAAATATTTGTAATTTATCGTTTAATTATTAAATATCAGACATATTAACTTGTTTCTGAACGACTACAATTACATCATTAGATAATGACATTGACATTTGACATGACATAATTATTTGTTATCATTGTTACGTTGAAATTAATTTCATAAAATATACATAATACAGAATTTTTGTAACTTAGTTTAAACTGAAATCATGAAGCAGTATTAGTTTAAGATAATCTTCGTTAAATATAAATTACCAATATGTGGCAGATTTTGCATAACCACACATGTCATGCACTGCGGCAGAGGTGAATTATATTTTAAATAAATTGCACCTTTTTTTAAATTTATTGAATAAAATACATAGTGTAGTAAACTTTTCTTTTAATTTCAGGTTATTAAGTTCAAAGCCTAACGTCTACTTTACTAACATTATAAATAATAAGCCTTCAAATGTTCTAAAAAGATACATTTCCGAAGTCAAATCTTCTGTTGATAAACAAACTAATTCAGGCTTATTATTGCTATGTAGTCCATGGAAATTATGTACAGGAGTTAGTTTAGGTATTTGTGTACGTTATTTATTATATAAAGGACCGGTTTTCTGTAAAGCAGCTCAGAATACAAGGACTATACAAAGGAGACCTAATTTGTTTGATGATAGCAGTAAGTTTGATTGGGAAAAGTTGTTAGGATACTTACGACCCCAAAAATGGTTGTTAATTGTGGCTGTAGCGGTAAGCATATTATTTTTATAGCTACTTTTTTTTCTAAACTATAAAAATAATGTCAGTTGTAATAGTGACCTTTGCTTGCTATTAAATGTTATTCTTTCGCAGTAGTTCTGGAGATAAGATTGTCACTGATTATCTATTTGTAACAGTTAAAATTAAAGGTACAGTGGCTTAATTGGTAGTGTCCTATGGACACAGTGTCAATGGACTTGAGTTTGAATTCCTGGACTCATCCTGAGCTTCCAGTGCAGGAAAACATTGTGTTGAAACTATAGCATGGTGAGAGGAATTATTCGAATGCCTGCCTGGATAGCTATTAACCTCAATTTGAAAATCTCCAGTCAAATACTTATATGTTTTTTTTTGATAACCTTGTACTTGAAATCAGCCGCATATTCACTTAACGTCAGATTAGGTAAAAAGTATATATAAAAAAAATATTGAACTAGACATTTTTAATTCTTATTTCAGTCAGCTTTGGCAGTGGCATTTTTGAATGTATACATTCCGGCAATGTTGGGAGTTGTTGTCAACATTTTAGCTAATATGAAACACAACCCTAGTGCGGATTTCATTGAAGAAATTAAACTGCCTGCAATAAAATTGATATCTCTTTATATTGGGCAGGTATTTGTTTTACATTTTTGATCAGTAATTATTAATTTACTTTAGACTTGGCATAATTATTGCATAATATTTAATGTAATTAAAGAATAGTCCATAATACTCAATAATAATTTTGTATGAGTGTAATTTTATTTAGAATTAGAACATAAGTATTATACATCAAAATTGAAAAAAAAACATGATAATAGTATTATAAATTTAAAAGGTGTTCAAATGTAAATTGGATATCTTTCAAATAAAGAAAGTTTGTTTTAGTAAACATCTATGTGCGCTGTGACCTGCGGTGGGAACCCCTTGTGTAGGTGATTTTTAAGATTTTTAAGCTGTGTACAGATATATAGAAGCGAATACTTTTTTTTTTAATTCAAAGTAATAACCTTATTTATGTATATTGTGAATAGTGGGTGTATTTGTGAAAAATTCATATATTGCATTACGGTTAAGCAGGCATAGACAGTTTTATATAAAATTTATGTAGTAGTAATAATGGTTTGGTTATTTATCATTATTTATTTGTTTAGTAATGTTTACTTAAAACATTATTTATAATATTATTGCTTATTGTGCTGAAAACGCAGTTGTGGTTTTTTTGAAGAAAGGCATCAACATTTAACATTTTACAGTCTAGAGTTGGATTAGTTGACGGAGATCTTTAATTTGAAAATGAAAAATACTTGACATAAAAAAGTTCCATCAAAAATTCCAAGAACAAAACAAACCGTTTTAAATTATCCATTTATGTTCTTCAGGCTGCATTCACATTTTTCTATATACATCTCCTCTCACAAGTGGGCGAGAGAGTCGCAGCTCAGATGAAACAGGACTTATTTGAGTCAATACTGAGACAGGATATGGCTTTTTTTGACCAAGAAAGAACAGGTGAACTAGTCAACAGGTCAGTTTTGAATACTAAGAGTAATCTGTTATAAATAAATTGTTATTTTTATTTAGTACAAAAAAAACATCCACAGATACCATAGGCCCTATAGATTATGATAAAGGTAATTTTTGTTTTAATTTTATGTTATAATAATAATTATTGTATCAATGATTTCCATATTAATTATATCTTAATCAAATAGAAATATAAATTTGCAAGTTATTTTATATTTATAAACAAATTTTATTACTTAGAAAGTAGGGTTTTTTCATAGATAGTTTTTTTTTAAGATTAATAAACTAATTTTACATCAAAAAGTAGGATTTTTCATAGAAAGTTTTTTTTTTAGATTAACAGTTGATGTACAGGATTTCAAAAGTTCCTTTAAACAAACAATATCAGGAGGTTTAAGAGCCATCACTCAGGTAATATTTTTTTATCATAATTAATGTTCATAATACTTATTATTATGTACAGTCTATAATAATAATATAACAGTCCCTTAATCAATATATTAATTATATGTAGTGAATGTTATCCAATTTTACACTATTATGTTTTACTACCCAAAATGCTGCTTACAGTACTTTGTTAAAGGGAAACTTCATTATTATTTATTGCTTTTAGTATACAGTAAAATAAATTAATATTATAAAATGCAAAAGTTTGTTTGAAAGCTGTAATCTTACAATCTACCAGTGTGATTTCCAAAATTCTTTCTGTATTTGTTAGAGCAATAATTGGGGAAGGTTTTAGACTATTTACCAACTCACTACCACATATAAGAGTAAAGCTTTATTGAAAATAGATACAATATGGGCAAAAAAAAGAATATTTCTAGTTCTACACAAACAAATATATAAAGTTACTGCTTGGGTTGAGGTTTGTATTCGATTTTTATCTTCATACACATTACACTGTAAGATTAAACTTGATAAACTGTATATTTGTAACACTGGACATTGGCAAGTTTACTTACATAGATAGAAGCCGTCCTTACTAATATTATAAATACGAAAGTGAATTTGTTTGTTTATTTGTTACGGTTTCATACCTAAACCTCTGAATTGATTATGATGAATATTAGTTTAGAGATGGGAACCTGGAGACGGTGATAGGCTATTTTTTCTCGTGATAAACTTGTTAGAAGTGGAGTAAAGAGGAAACTTTGTATGTAACAATTTATTGTGTCATGCGATTTGACAAAATCAATATTTAGTTGAGCGAAAGCACTGGTAAAAGCTATTGTTAAATAAAAAAGTCTAAAGGTGGGATAGCTGAAATGTTTTTTTTTCCTTATTGCATGGTCTCTATTTAACAGAGAATTATCAAATTTTCAGGTTGTAGGCTCAGCGGTGAGTCTTCTTGTAATATCACCACATTTGACAGGATTGACTTTGATATGCGTACCTTCAGTGGTCATTGGTGGGACCTTCATTGGATCTCTCCTACGAAAACTGTCGAGGGAAGCTCAAACTCAGGTTTGTAGACTATTTATTAATGAACTAATCTATCACCTTAAACGATGTATTCTCATGATCGCTTGAAACTATTTTACTATTGAACATAAGCAAAGTATGCGAAATCATCTCTTTGAAAAGTTTTAAAAGACGCCTTTTAATTATTATGCATTCCAAAACCAAGCTTTTAAGTCCAGCGATCACAATAGGTCAAGTAATTTTGCAGATAGTATACTCGAAAATACTATATGTAAATAAATTAATAGAATTATGTTTATTGTGTTGCTGTAAAACTTCCTTAAAGGGGTTCTAACAGGTAAGTTACTATTACATTGGGCTTAATGGACGAGTGTCCTGTAATCTAAATAATTAAAACAAAACATCACTGCATTAATTTGCTGTATATGTAAAGAAGTGACTAATGAGAAGAATCAAGTTATATCCATTTATTTTGGATATTCAATTAATATAATGTACATTAAATAAATAATCGTTTAATCTTTAAAACATCTAATTACCCTAAAGTTTTGATACCGCCATATTTATACAATTTGTATACATTGTGAAACATCTGCCAGACGTCCCATAAAGGTTCACTGTTTTCATAAATTTGTTGACTTAACCCTACTATGTGCCATTTTGATATTCCAAATAATATAGCACGATTATTGTGCAGAAGTTATGTGAATTGGTACTAAAAGTATGGACTATGAATCCGGAAATATCACAACAACTATCAGAAAAGAGAGCCAGTTCCTTCACAGGTTTAGCGTGTCTACCACCTTGGGCCGTATTGTCACTTAAGATCAGGTGAGATTATGGCCATAACGCTAAACGTTAACTATAAAGAAAAGTTCTAATGAGTTGACCACGGCATTGTTATGATACTGAAATTCTGACACTACCTGCTTGATAATGGCAGTATGATCTTTAACAAGAGGATCTGGAAAAATAAATAGATATCGTCATCCTTCCATATAATGGCAACACCGTCTGTCAATCCGGCTGAATTAAACTTGATAGCTACTGAAGTAATTTAAAGTATTTTTTACTATAGGTATTTTATTCTATTCATTTCTTACATTTGGTATATAAGAATGGTTATTATAAATTAATCCGTGTCAAAGAGTAATCCGATTTATAGAAAGTGTAGGCGTTGCAATGAAAGTCGTGTTCAACACGACATATTCTTCAATAGCTTAGTAAAATTCAAAAGTTTAATTAAATAACTTGTTGATTACTAATTTTTACTAGGGTTTTTGTTTTGTGTACATTTACGTTTAAAATGCTTTAAAATATTGTAATTTCTGTAAACGATATTACAATTTATGTAATCTGTATTCTGTTCATGTTCACTCATAATAAAAGTTCCTAACTGTGTAAGTTGTGCTCTAATGTCATAGGGTATGGGATTTAAAATGATATCTAGAATTAAGTTGCTTTTGTATTTAATCTCATATCTGTATCAGTGCCTTGTAAAATAAAATAAAAAATAGAATAAAATAAAAATATAAATGAAGTTATGGACGATATAAATGAAAGTCATCAAGTTTTCTTGCACTGTTGTATTTAAAAGCGAACTGTTTTTTTTAATATACAATTATTTGTTGTACATTAGGCAAACGATAGTATAGTTGCTGATTGAAATGTTGACTTTGTAGGTAGAGAAAGCGACTTTGGTTGCGGAAGAAGCTATATCCAATATGCGGACGGTCCGGGCGTTTGCCGGAGAAGAGAGTGAGGCGGAAATGTTCGCCCGCGAATGTGATGCTGCCGCTGAACTTAGTATGGAGTTAGGTCTCGGGATTGGTCTATTTCAAGCTGGGACTAATTTATTCCTTAATGGGTATGTATATTTTTTTTGCTATTACGTCCCCTTGTATATTAAAATTCAGTTAAAAATTTTATATAAGGACTTTGTATATGCGGAAAACTTCGGTATTACGCACCCGACCATAACAAAGTGTTTTCATAATTTTCCGTAGACATCCGAGGTGTAAACGGTCAAGTGTACGAATGTGGCGGTGGTAAACGGTACAAAATACAGTTTCAGGATTTTGTTTTGTTATTATTATAATTATATTAGACTACATTCCACCAATATATTGAATAATTTGCTTACCATGCACTCTGTCTTATATTGTGCTCCTACAAATATATCGTTTATTAGGATGGTTTTGGGTACAATGTTCCTCGGGGGCCACCTCATGTCGACGGGGCAAATGTCGGCGGGAGACGTGATGGCGTTCTTGGTGAACGCGCAGACGGTCCAACGGTCCGTCGCGCAACTGTCGCTTCTGTTCGGTGCCGTCGTCAAGGGCGTGAGCGCCGGCGGCCGGGTGTTTGAAGTGAGTTATATATACATCAACATGCATCCACGTACACCCACATGCATCCACATACACCCACATGCATCCACATAAACTCACATGCATCCATATACACCCACATACTTCCACATAAACCCACATGCATCCACATACACCCATATGCATCCACATACACCAACATGCATCGAAATACACTAACATGCATCCACATATACCCACATGAATACACATACACCCACATGCATGCACATACGCCCACATGCATCCACATATACCCACATACATCCACATACACCCACATGCATCCACAATCACCCACATGCATCCACATAAACCTACATGCATCCACATACACCCACACGCATCCAAATAAACCCGCATGCATCCACATAAACCCACATGCATCCACATAAACCCACATGCATGCACCTACACCCATATGCATTCACATACACCCACATGCATCCACATATACACACATGTACGTCAAAATATATAAGCTAAGTATAGGTTTTGTTGAAAATAAACTCGCACGTTGCACTGAAACTGCTAATTTTTTTTGGTGTAAAATATCTATATGTCTGAGTAAACCTGATTGTTGGCGTGGCGATACAGGCCGTGGCGACACTTCGCCGCGCTATATGATGGAATATATGTAGTAGTATATACGTAGTAGTGTGTATAGTCTGTACGAAATTAATTTTAAAATTTAGAAATTTTATATTTAATAAAAAGGAATATTTATGTAATAAACATTCATTATTTCATGGAACAAATTTGTAATGCTTTACTCTTTCATATTGCCATATCTGATTCCTGTCGTAATCAGGTCTTTTATGCATGTAACTTATACAAAAAAATATTTACCACACGGTGCGTCGGAGCTGACACACACATTTTTTTATACTAATGGGCGACAAACAGGCAAATGGCCCATTTGATGGTAAATGGCGCCTATGGACAGCCGCAATACTAAGCGTGTTACAGCCATGTTGCAGCCTTTGAGACCCTATTTAATTTTAACCGTAGTTAATTTAAAATTTAATTTAAAGTTAAATAAAGAGTCTCTTATCATTGGGGATAACTGTGCTTGGTAATCGATTCCATAAATCCAACGTACGCGAGAAGACATTTCTACAATACCTGTTTCCTACTAACAATGACAAAACATGAGAGCTCATAGATTACTTACATTTTATTCGCAACTGTAATCTAATTCGAGAATTAATCAAATAGGTAATACTTGGTGTTTGAATACTATGATGTATAAATATTTAAACCGGTCGATTCGTTTTATATTTATGTTAAATTAATTTCAATTTGTGTTATTTTCAGTATATAAACAAGACGCCTACGATGGACACTTCAGGCACTAGGGTTATAAAGTACCACGAGTTCCACGGCGATATCGAGTTTAAAGACGTTACTTTCGCTTATCCGACGCGACCTGATGCTGTATGTATAAATATGTTTTTTTTAATATCATGCTGTGATTTCATATACTGTAGAACCTCGTTAAGTCGAACCTCGTTAAGTCGAACCTCGTTAAGTCGAACCTCGATAAGTTGAAAACCTCCAAATATCGAAATAATGTTTTGGTCCATTTCCTTCAAACACCAAAACCTCTATTCTCTATAAGTCGAAAAGTCTATAACTAGAATTCTTTGGCGTCTCCCTTGATGTTCGACTTATAGAGGTTCTACTGTAAAATTAATAACTTACTGTCACCTACGCCCCTACTCTAGACGTCTTTAGGTGGAGCCGGTTGGTTATTAAATAAAAGTTCAATTATCTAGTTATATTATTGTCTATATTAATAAATATTAGAAATATAATTAACAATCGATTTGAAATTAAAACTATTTGATATGTTGTATAAAATTTTGAAATCCATAATAACTAACAGAAATTGGATTATAATTCCAAGCAATAATCAAAGTCTTATAAAATATATCCCTTATTACTTATGCCACATGCAAATACGTACAGCATAAATCTCATAGGAAATTAGATTACTCTACCGTTCCTAGTTACCTAATGTTTGTTTGACAATTGTTGCGATGGGTCCTGGAAATTTGTATGTAAGGTCTTTGTATTAAAATTTACGATAATAAATAAGGGGATACGCGTCGATATTGACACTGTCATGATTTCAGAAGGTAGTGTCGGCGGAACTTGTAAAAAATCGATGGCTATAATGCACTTCACTATCACGTCGTGGTCACCGGTTTAGGTTAATTATTGTCTATACTAATATTTCAAAATTGACTTAGTATATAATACACACGTGTATTTCATAGGACGTTCACAAGCGGACTGTTCTAATGTGGACCCGAAAAGGATGAGTGACACTTGACACTTACCCAATTATAAAGTGCACTTTATAGATAGGCTTGTGTGTGTCTCTACCCGTCTTTCGATTTTAGCAACACTATATAAAAACGGCGTATAAAAATCAATATATACGGAAGGAAGTAAATAGGGGGAAAAAATTACAAAAGGACAATGGAATCATAAGGCATAGCCCCATTCTGACCAGTTATAGATATAACTTTTGTGCCTATTATAGGTTTAGCGTTATGGCTTCAATCTTACCTTTTATTAAGTGACGATGTGGGCTACATGGTAGAAACGATAAACCTGTGGAGGGGCTGACTCTCAAGTGCAACTCCTGGAACACACCTATAGGTATTTGGCAGTAGATTCTCACCTTGAGTTTGGTAGATAGCCAGGCGGGGATTATAAAAAGCTACCATGCTATGGTTTCATTACTATGTTTTCCCCTCATCAAAGGTTAAGGTCATTGTAGGCGAATTCGAACTCATGTCCGTTGGCGTGACGTCCGTACACACTACCTATTGACTGTCTTGGTTTACTGCGTTCGAGATCATCCAGTGTCGAGAGTTTAGAGAATCTAACTATAAGATAGTTAGCTTGATATATTAAGTCAAGCCCATTAAAAAATCGACACCGAAGCAGACCTGAGTGCAAATAATATCTTATCAGTGTAATTAAACGGACTGTAAAAGTTATGGCGCTGAAATATTGTATCATATTGTTTGCATAAATTCACTACAAATACTCGTCTTTCATTCCATATCTTCCGAAAGAGCAATGAAATTAATTTATAGTAGAGAGTACATCAGCACCACTCACACATCATATCTCTGTAAGAGAATTACAGGCCGTAAGGTGTATTTAAGGCTATTTTTTTATACTTAAGATTTAGCGTTATGGCCATAATCTCACCTGATCTTAAGTGATGATACGGCCTAAGTTGGTAGACACTAAACCTGTGGAGGAACTGGCTCTCAAGTGCAGCTGCCGGAACACACCTATTGGTATTTGGGGGCAGATTTTTAACTTGAGGGTGGTTGCTAGCGAGGTGGGCATTATGAATATTTTATTTGTTATTAATAATTACGGCCACTTTGTTATTATATACTTTATTTAATATTACTACATGATACAGCCACGACATATTTGTGGGAAGAGACAACATTGCCATAGATTAAATTATCCTATAGAAACATTACAGATAGTTAATCTCAACAGGCATTAGAAAAAGCCCTACCACCATGCTATGGTTTCCTCACTATGTTTTCCTTCACCGAAAGATGAAGATCATTGTAGGTGCTTGGATTCGAACTCACGTCCCTTGAAGCGAAGTCGTACACACTACCACTGAGCTATCATCGCTTCAATATTGTCTCTATCTATTTATCTATTTTTTCTACTATAGGTTGTGTTAAAGAATTTCAACTTGAAGATACCGGCTGGTAAAACTGTGGCCATTGTCGGTACATCTGGTAACGGGAAGTCTACGATAGCAGCCTTGTTAGAGAGGTATTTCAATACATTTATATACATATGGAAAAAATATTTTTCTATGAATTTATTGTTTACTAGATTTTACGCGCGGCTTCGTTCGCGTTAATATTGATCCTGTCAAACAAATCTGATGATACATTAGAAAGTTTTATATAAAGTTTATACTCTCACTTCCAACGAGGTTTTCGAGAGAAAAAGTAGCCCCATCTATATCTGTAACAAAATGTGAATGCACCTGCGAACTCTCTGATATTGTGGGTGTAGATGATAGGCGGTGATCGCTTACCATCAGGCGATCCGCTTGCTCGTTTGTATCTTATATCATAAAAAAAAAAACTGCGTTTCATATTGAATATTCTATCCACATCAGGTTCTATGATGTGAACGAGGGTCAAGTGCTGATTGACGGTATCGATGTCAGAGAGTTTGACTGCAAGTGGCTCCGCGGGCGGGCGATAGGCTTGATAAGTCAGGAGCCGGTACTTTTTGCTACTACAGTCAAAGAGAATATACGTTATGCAAAACCCGAAGCGACAGATGCTGAGGTAAGTTAAATGTCTCTCTCTCTCTTTAATCGATGATACTCTCTTTGCTTTTAATTGTAATAACGTCATAAAATGTACAGTCGCTTAAAGGATCTATATAGAATTTAAGTTCTAATAAAAAAGGAAAAACACTTACGTCACGGGACACTTTCCAGATGTGATACATTTTTTTTTTTATACTTAAGGTTTACCGTTATGGCCGTAACTTCACCTGATCTAAAGTGACGATACGGCCCAAGTTGGTAGACGCGCTAAACCTGTGGAGGAACTGGCTCTCAAGTGCTGCTGCCGGAACACACCTATTGGTATTTGGCGGCAGGTTCACAACTTGAGGGTGGTAGCTACCCAGGCGGGCATTAGAAAAAGCCCTACCACCATGCTATGGTTTCCTCACGATGTTTTCCTTCACCGAAAGCTCAAGCTCCATTGTAGGTGGTTGGTTGGATTAGAACTCACGTCCCATGACGCGGCGTTCCTACACACTACCAGTCTAATACGGTAATAAGTAATATCGAAGTGCTGTACATTTGAGTTGCACTTATCAGTGTTATATATTCTATTGAGTTTGTGTCCGTTAATTGTATTTATAAAGTGTTTCACATTGAAGACATTACCTATATAGGCCGAATGTCGTTAACTGAGCTATCATCGCTGTAAAATATATATGGACCGTTTATTTTTAAAGCGGTGTAAGTCCATTTTCTTTTGTTTCGAGTTGAAGCGATGATAGCTCAGTGGTAGTGTGTACGACTTCGCGTCAAGGGCCGTGAGTTCGAACCCAAGCACCTACAGTGAGCTTGAGCTTTCGGTGAAGGAAAAAAACATCGCGAGGAAACCATAGCATGGTGGTAGGGCTTTTTCTATAATACCCACCTCGCTAGCAACCACCCTCAAGTTAAAAATCTGCCCTCAAATACCAATAGGTGTGTTCCGGCAGCTGCACTTGAGAGCCAGTTCCTCCACAGGTTTAGCGTGTACATCAACTTGGGCCATATCGTCACTTAAGATCAGGTGAGATTATGGCCATAACGCTAACCCTTAAGTATAAAAAAAAATTAAAAAATTGTTGATAATGCAATTTCGTTTACCGACCGACTTTAAGTTGTAGTACAAAACGTGGTATTTTTTTTTGGAGAAATTAAACACGGACTTGTTATATATATCTAAAAAAATTACATTAAATTAAGCATGAATTACGTGATAGCTCGTGTTTCTCAAAGCGGTGTAACACTTTGAAAATAGACGGTCGATATAATACTAGATAGTACAAGCGGCTGTGACGGCCAACGCGCACGAGTTCGTGAGTTCGTTCCCGAGCGGGTACGAGACGTTGGTCGGCGAACGCGGTACCGCGCTCAGCGGGGGACAGAAACAACGCATCGCCATCGCAAGGGCGGTGCTCAAGAACCCTCCGGTCATCATACTGGACGAGGCTACCAGGTATATTAGTGTTAATTAGTTTTAAATCGCACCTCATTGCAAAGAGAAAGAGAGTGAGAAAGAGAAAGAGAGTGAGAAAGAAAAAGAGAGTGAGAAAGAGAAAGAGAGTGAGAAAGAGAAATGAGAAGAGAGTATGAGAAAGTATGAGTATGAGTTTAAATTATCCTTCATACAGAACATGACAATTACAAAGATACATAGAAAAAAAAACAAAACTACATGAACACAGACAACGTAGAATGTGAATACATTGGTACCAGTCTCAGAATAATAGTTACGCTCAATCAGCGCAGCGCTGGTATCGTGACAGGAGTCAGCAAAGATGACGTCACGGACAACAGTAGAAATGATTGAATATGTAACAGGAACAGCATATAGTACACACTAGTGTTACATGAAATGATGGAGTAATTGTGCAACGCAAAAATGCAAAATATTAGAATGAAATATAAATAATTAACAATATGGAAGTCTATTTGCATACTTAAATGGTTCATGTGAAACTACCTATCTGCTGTTGTCGTAAAAGTTTTATCTTAAAAAAAAATACAAAAACAAATTGTGCTATCTTCTGTATGTCCGAGTTAATATTTAAATACGTTTAACTATGTGAATATTCTAGCGGTGGAAAATTTCTTATAATCATTATTATTAAAATTTTATTTAATCAAAATTCAGTAACATTAAACAGTGAACCGATGATAATACCGATGATAGTGTATGAAGCCGTTTTACCTTAGTCGATAGCTCAGTTAGTAGTATTTTGTAGTGATGATAGCTCAGTGGGTAGTGTGTACGAATTCCGCGTCAATGGGCGTGATTTCGAAACTGCAATGGGCATGATCTTTCGACGAAGGAAAACGTCTTCATGAAATCATACCCTAGTTAGTGGGAGGCCATATTCTCATGGCAAAACTGGATACTTACCACACTCTTTCTTTATTTTCGTAGTGAATAAATAAGTTCACGTACTTCCTCTCGTAAGGGGTGTGTAAAACAACTTATTAGGTGACGAGAAAGGTCAAAAAAATACCCTGGTGGCTATAAATTTCCCATATTCCCAGAGAACAGGGGAGCCTTTCACATTTGTTTTAGGACAAGCTACCACCCTCAAGTTGAATAGTTTTCTCCAAGTACCTAAAAGTATTTTCTGATGACTTTAGAGCCCATTCCTTCACAAGGCATAGCGTGCCCATTATTTTGGACCACATCGTCACTTAAAATCAGTTAAGATTGTGGCAGGAAGAAAGAAGAAACGTATTGATAAGACGGTATCTCATGGTTGAGGATTTATTGACAGTGCTTTGGATGCAGCCAGTGAGAAAGTTGTCCAAAAAGCTTTGGAGACAGCGGCCAAAGGTCGAACGGTGTTGGTCATCGCGCATAGACTGTCGACGGTGATGAACGCAGACCTTATCGTTGTTCTAAACAGGGGAAAGATTGTCGAGGTGTGATCATATTTTTACACTAATACTATAGTGTGGTGTTATAAGCGATGATAGCTCAGTGGTAGTGTGTACGACTTCGCGTCAAGGGACGTGAGTTCGAATCTTAGCACCTACAATGAACTTGAGCTTTCGCTGAAGGGAAACATCGTGAGGAAAGCATAGCATGGTGGTAGGGCTTTTTGTAATGCCCGCCTGGGTAGCTACCACCCTCAAGTTGTAAACCTGCCGCCAAATACCAATAGGTGTGTTCCGGCAGCTGCACTTGAGAGCCAGTTCCTCCATATGTTTAGCGTGTCTACCAACTTGGGCCGTATCGACACTTAAGATCAGGTGAGATTATGGCCATAACGCTAAACCTTAAGTATAAATAAAAAAAAAATCATCTAGGTCAAGAATTAGTTTGTCTCCATTGACTCAGCATGTCAATGTTTACGCAAACGCTTAAAAAACCGCTTAATATATAACAATAAAAAAGTATGACTGTCTACCGATACCTATGTTAATAATCTATACTAATAAAGCGGAAAAGTTTGTCTGTTTGTTTGAACACAATAATCTTAGGAACTACAAGTTGGATTTAAATAATTATGTTTGTATTTGATAGGTCAATTATTGAGGAAGGCTTTAGGCTGTTTAACGTCACAGTTACTAAAACGGGCAAAATTGATTAGATAATCTTTAGTTAAAAAACTGATTATATTACATATGACAAGTATTTGATTTCGGTCACTTTTATTAATACTACCGAAATAATTCCTATTAAAAATTATAAATATGAATATAAGTTTGTTTGTTACGCTTTCATGTGAAAACTACTTAACAGATCATCATGACACTTTGTAGACATATGCTTAGAGGTATTAAAAGTGACATAGGATACTTTTTATTGAAAAAAAATATATATATATTTTTTACAAAGGATAAAAAAACTTATTTATTGGCTTCAAAGCGATCGAAGCCGCGGGTAAAAGCTAGTAAAATATAAATTAAAAGTCAGCGAACCAAGAGTCTGCAGTGTGAAACCCTCAAGGTTTAGTAAGAAGAGTTTTGGAAAAGTAGATTTTATTTTCTTATCTGGAGCTAATGATATTTATGAGAAAATTATGTATGTCATACTTTAAAGTATGCAGTTCCAAAGTATGCAGACGTATGTTATGCGTGTGAATGTATTGGGAAAACTACATTCATATTTTATGATCTCAGCTAACAAAAGTACTAACTAAATCATTTGTTATATATAATTATATGTTTTAAAGTGTACAAAAAGTTAATTCAATAAATAAAATAAAAAAAAGTATTCCCAATAAATCTTTCCAGATGGGTACACACGAACAACTAAAGAAACTAAAAGGTTTCTATTGGAACCTGATAAAGCAACAGGATCAAGATCCAGAACCTTCGAGATGATTCTGAAGATAAACAAAAATTTAGTACCGATTTGTGTATAAATGAATCATGTGTTTTATTTATTTCATAGGGATAATGTAAAGGGGTTTATTTATTGAGGTTATCTATAGTTAATATTGTTTACATTAAGATAGAAATTGAATATATACCATATCTAATAATATTGCACATATTATAAGGTATATAGTTGAAATTGACACTATTTCATTCTTATTTACACTAATAAAATAAACGTCATCTGTTGCATGCATTGCATCTGTTTCCATCCAACAACTTTTCCGTAATCGTGAACTATATTAGAAATTAAATGTAATGGACTTTGTCAAAGTAGACTTAAAAGTGTAGCTTAGTATTGGAATTTGCTCTACCCTAACCACGTTAATAAAATAAAGCACCCATAAGTGCATGTTAGAAGTAGAATCCATCTCATATTTGATTATAACGATATGGAATCCATTTCATACCTAGTCACTATGCTAAAGTAAACTTCAATAAGTGCAAGTTGGAAATGAATTTCGCTTCATACTTAGCCGCATTGATAAACTGCACATTTATATTGAAGATTACAAATGGAATCAATTTCGTATGTAACCACTTTGTTAAAGTAGTATCTAGTAATTGCAAGTTATAAATGGAATCCATCCCATACATATCACTATGATAATTTACATATTTATGTTGGATATTATAATTGGAATCCATTCCATACCTAGCCACTTTGTCAAATTCTTCACAAAGTGCAGATTAGAAATGAAATCAGTCCCACACATACCAATTTGATAATTTACACGTTTATGTTGGTGATTATAAATGGAATCCTTTGCATACCTAGCCGCTTTGCCAAATGCTTCACTAAGTGCAGATTAAAATTGGAATCTGTCCCATACATAACCATTTTGTTCAAGTAAACATCAGTAAATGTAGGTTAGAAATAGAATCCATCTCATACATATCACTTTGATAAATTACCCATATGTATTGCAGATTATAAATGGAATCTGTTCCATACCTAGCTACTTTGTTAAAATCACTACTAAGTGCAGGTTAGAAATGGAATCCGTCCAATACGTAACTATTTTGTTAAAGTAAGGTTAGGAATGGAATTGATTCTATACTGGTCCACATTCAAAAAGTGGACTTATTAGAGAGTTCAAAGTTTTGGGTGTACTAAATGTAGTACTTATAGGTATGAGAAGATGTTGCATCTTATATTTCCATTTACATAATCTTCCTTGTTTTTAGTAAATTGAATGCTATAGATAAAAAGTTCTTTCGGTGTCTTATGGGTATGTACCCGTACAAATTAGAAACATTTTAATAATTTTATTGTGTTTGCTAAAGCAGACATTCATTGAAATGAAAATCTGCCGTTAAATACCAATAGGTGTGTTCTGGTAGTTGCACTTGAGAGCCGGTCCTTTCACTGGATTTAGTGCGTCCACCATCATGGGTCACATCGTCACTTAACATCAAGTGAGATTGTGGCCACATCGCTAAACTTATAAATAAAAAAAAAATCGTAGGTTCTAGAGTTTCAAATTGCTGATGATATGATACAATGGCATAATCGGTGCTTGTAATCCCTAATATATAGTAAAGGTTTTAATGGGCAAAAAGATTTCTTTCTGCATTTTTGTATAAGAGCTATATCTGTATCCTTTACACTTTTTACTATCTATTAAATAAAAAAAAAATGAATCATATATTCAGGGGTAAAAAATGATTTGAGAAAGTCATGTTGTAAAAGTTATTGTTTGAATAAAAATGGGTTAAAGTTAAAATATTGTTTTATTTAATGCAGAGCCATTAGACTTTATATTTATGAAAGTAAAAATAAGTTACTTTAATTTTTTTTATTAGTGTTATTTTGTAATTACTGCATTTGATTTAGGTATATGGATTGTGGAGATTTAGAAGTTGTTTAAGCCATGCCCATAAGCCAATGCATAACGGTACGTTACCCGTCCCTTTTCTCACCAAGTAAATGACATTTTTCTACCCCATCTCTCTCACCTATACACCTCCTATCACCTATAGTCGGAGTACTAAATCTGTACGACGAACATTTCGGTGACCAAATAATTGTAATCAAATAAAAGCTTATATTATTACACGTGTTAAATATGTGCCCGTTATCCATAACCCGTTACCTTGTGCATATTGGTATTACGCGGGAAGTGAACCGATATCATTTTTGGGTTACCAAAAAATTAGGACCAGCCATAACAGAAGTGTTGCTTTCAAACGCTACTTGGTATTTAACAGAATGCGAAAGAGAATGCCCGTCTTCACTCTCTACGTCGCACACTTTGGCAACCCCTGGCATAGAATGTATACGTTAAAGCCAGAGTTCTTTCATCCGCATAGCAGACTTTTGAAATTAGTTATCATCTATTCGGCGTGGTAAGGCAAAACTTATTGGAGTTTTTTTTTTAGGTGGATAAAGTGAATAAGTAAAGTTTGAGCATTTCTACCTAGGATCCCTGGTGGAAATATTTTCTGCTAGGAGTCAGATTAATTCTTGCAGCATTCTAAAAAAAGAATAAATAAGTCAGAAAAATTCTGTAAAAGTATGAGAAGACATATTCAAGATTTATATTGCTTTTTAAAGACTGCATTTTTAAACGTTTTTGGACTCTTCTGGAAGACTTGGAAGACAAAAAAGTCTCTGAGAAATTCTGAAAAAGTCTTCCAGAAGAGTCCAAAAACGTTTAATAATGCAGTCTTTAAAAAGCAATATAAATCTTGAATATGTCTTCTCATACTTTTTCAGAATTTTTCTGACTTATTTATTCTTCTACAATTTTTTTTTAGAATGCTGCAAGAATTAATCTGACTCCTAGCAGAAAATATTTCCACCAGGGATTTTATAGGGGAGAGGAGGTTGTGGAGCAAGAAGGCAGGTAAGATAAATATTCATAGCTCGTTATGACATGGCCTTCTTTAGGATAATATAAAACTTCATAGACAAAACTTTTTATATCGTTGGTTGAAAATAGCAATATGTACAGTTTTATAATCGGAATTTGACGCAAAATGCTAGTTGGAACATTTCGGTTGTAAGTTTGACATGTCATTACCATAGACTTGATAATATATGACTGCATAGATATAACTAAATACTTAATATACAAAATACTACATATCATTCTGAAACGATGATAGCTCGTTACCACTGATATATGATATATAATCTGTGTACGGACTTCGCGTTAAAGGACATGATTTCGAATCCACCTACGATGAGCTTGAGTTTTCGGTGAGGTAAAACTTGAAAATCTGTCGCCAAGTGCCAATAGGTGTGTTACGTCAGTTACACTTGAGAGCCAGTTCCTGCACAGGTTTAGCGTGTCTATCAACTTGGGCCGTA
The DNA here is from genome assembly GCA_039707435.1 of Actias luna. Taxonomy (NCBI): domain Eukaryota; kingdom Metazoa; phylum Arthropoda; class Insecta; order Lepidoptera; family Saturniidae; genus Actias; species Actias luna. The sequence goes on along the minus strand of JAZHAC010000006.1, from coordinate 3,346,418 downwards.
TCGTTACCTAACTTCAGGTGAGGTTGTGGCCTCATACGTTAAAACACGATGTTTTCCTTCACCGAAGCTCAAGATTATTGCAGGTGGATTCGAAGATATGTCTTTCGACGCGACGTCCGTACGTACACCAACTGAGCTATCATCGCTTCAAAAAATTCAATAATCCGGTTTGGCCGTGAAAATAACGATGCAGGGAATTTAAAAAGGTACATCAAGGGAATGTAGTATTATTTATTGGGTTACATGACCACAAAAAACCGTATTTACAGAATTTTAAACACACATCTGAAATATTTACAACGATAACTTATTATTATATTATTAATATCTATCTAATATTAAATAATATATTTAATACTATGTACACAACTGGATAAACAATATTTTAGAATGAAACATTTTTTTCTGACTACAATTAGTATACTTTTACCTAAACCTACTATATCTTTTTCTCTATTAACATTATGACTTTAACTTAGACATAATTTTATAATAGAAACAGTTGGTGGCATACAATATTCAGTTCAATTAAAATATTTTAAAACGGAAATAGAGACAATATGCACAACTTAAGTGGAATTAATACACATGTATTTTACGACGGAATCTACCAAAATATAGAAGTCATTATTTATTTGGATTTGCGTATTAGAAATGTACTATACGTTAGGATCAATTGCCCTATGGTTTTGTTTAACTAACTATTCATATCGGTATGGTAAAAGATAATTCACACACGGATCGTTAAGGTATATATTTGACTTGTTATTAGAAAGTAGCTTTTAACCACGGCGTGTCTCACGGTAATATTAATTTTGTCAAATCGGACGAAAAATATCAAAACGTAGTACTAAGTTTATTCCTCTCTTTAGCCTTTTTCCAAAGTTAAAGAAACAGATAGCCTATCACCGTCTCTAAGATCCCACCTATCTCTACACTAAAATTCATCACAATCGATTCAGCGGCTTAGGCGTAAAAGCGTAACAAACGACTCACTTTCGCATTTATAATAGTAGTAAGGATGATGAAGTATTATATATATTATAATTTTTGAACTCTTTACGTATTCATACAAACGAAAATAAATCCAGTGTTGACAATCATGCATCAGCACTCATTCGTTTTGAAGGAATTAACAATGTGATTTTAGCATAAGTCGTTATAAATGCAAAAAAACGTGTGAGCAAAAATGACCGACTTGGATTGTTGCCGCGAATTCGTCTGGGTACTTTTATTGGATTTGGGGGCGAAATTAATATTGCGGTTTTAGAGTAAGTTATTCAAAATATCTACACAAAAGTGTAAGTGAGCATAAATGGTCGATTTGGATTATTGCCGCGAATTCGCCTACTGTATGTTGATCGGTGGCTAGGCAGTAATAATTGTTTCCCGTCAGAGCCTAGAAGTGTGTGTTGAAGTGATGCCGTTGTGCGTTTAGTGGGTAGTGTTGGCTGATTAGCATATGACACCACATGCCACTTACTCTTTTGATCTGAGTCCGGGTAATAAGTTTGCGCTTTGCGATGAGTAAGTCCGTAAAGACTGAGATTTTAAACACCACTTTAATAGCCAGCCAGATGGGCATTAGAAAAAGCCCTACCATCAAGTTATGACTCCATTGTAATGGATTCGATCTCATGTCTTTTGACGTGGAGTTCGTCCACACAACCAACTGAGCTATTGTCGCTTTAATATCTGGGCTCTGAGGACTCTAGCCGTTATAATATTATTATATTTATGAAGTTTAAAGAACACCCCACTACATTAATAGTCTACATTCAACTATCATATGTACGTGCAATTTTTTTATACTACCTCATTCTGACATCATTTGCCACCATCTGTTAAACTCTAATGTAGATCTTATTTCATAATAATAATATATTAACGATACTTTAGCTTCGTATCTTATAGAATACTAAAGTTATCGTGTATTTCATACCGATCTATTTATATAAGTACTTAAATTCGAAACATTACAAGTTAATTTTGAAAATTTACATAACACTTATTATTTATACGCCTATACGGTTAATAATATTACATAAAGTCTATATTTCATAATGGAAAGATCGATAACAATAACTGTATGAAAGTGAATTACTTTGTTTTAGAAATCACATATATATATGTGGCTTTGTCTAACATATATAAATATCTTTTGTTCATTATATTCGTACGTAAACAAGTATAAAACATGATGTCGGTATTAAAAGATTTACATTTAAATATAATAAAAAATAAAATTGGACGTAAATTCATAGCGTGGATTAAAAATATGAACTCGGAACTCATTATTATTATGAAAAATTAAGTTATACAAATACTCTTTATTAAACAGTCTATTTAAAAAAATGACGTTTTTAGGTTTCATATCTGGTGATAATTAATTTGCTATATAATAAAATACATTTGTAATTATAATTCTAGAATATTCACATTAATAAAGTTTTATTTCCGGTTTATGAGAAAATCTATCGAATGTAATAACCTACATACTACGGGATAGGCTACCGGTTTATTTTCAATCAAGTATAGTATCTTCGAAGGAGAGACGTCTTTGCTGTCTCATTGGAAAACGTAGACACCACATTGACTAAATTTACGCTATAGACGTGTAGGGGAAGTTGTTGTGTTTTTATAATATAATTGACTTTGCTATGGCTAGCTAATATTTTAGTTACAAACGAAACAGAGTCTGGTACCTACCTATCTTCTTTTGCAACACAAAAAGCTATAACTAATTATGATTCCTTATAAATTTGAACTGAAAATAATATGTAGGTACTTCAAATTATCGTTTTATTGTCCCTGAAAAATCTCGCATCCTGAATACCAAATAAAAATATGAGAATCAAAATGAAAATGATTTAATTCAGACCTTGTGTTAAGCACAGTACAATCCAATTCCAAAATAAATATAATTTTTTTCTAGGGATTTTTTTTGTTGATCAATAAAATGACTGCACTGCACCTGGTATTAAGCAGTCAATTTCAATTCAAGTCAATCCAATTTAGTGGCGACTGACATTGAATCAAAATTCAGTGCCAGTCTCCGCTGTCAAACTGGCCTGCTAAGGCACCTCTTCAGGCCTCTTTTGAAGGACGCAAATGATAAGAAGGGGGGAACACGCTGGCAGGAAGTCGGTTACGCAACTTTATGGTACGACAGAAGTAGGAGTCGGAAAACTTTTTTGTATTATGCCAGTTGATTTTAATTTTCAGATAAATTAGATCAAATATAAATTGAAGCTTGCTTGAAAATCTTTTTATTTTATATTTTAAATATTATTTGAGCGATAGACTTATATTATGAATCAATTCCGAAAATATTTGGACGCATTATCACAAATATTAGTATTGAAAAAAGTGTCATTAATATATAACTGAAATTCCTTCCTATTTTCCACCGAATGATATTAATTATTTTATTAATAGCTTTTACATGTAATTCAGAAACAAATTTTCAATTCAGTTTCAAAACGTTTACATATATATTACCTGATAGATTTTACTTTACAAATACGATCTAAATACTTGTTAGAAGACTGGACAATTCTGAAGGTACAGATAATAAATTTATTGTAAAGTTTAAATAAACGCATTTCATGCCTTCAGAATAAGCCCATATTTTATTCATAATTATCAGATAAGAGTCTAGTCTATACAATATTACAATATCTAACTGGGAAATTATCATGAAATACCTTTGTACAAATTTTATTGTGTACTGATCTTTTTTACATAATATTTTAAATTATAGCTACTTTGATTTTGAAGAAAATTGTGACTATATGCAACAAAAGAATATGTAGCATATTGGAACAAGTAGGGTAACTTCTCGCTCTTTCCTACCACAGAATGATCAGAACCTGGCCACACTAAAATTTATTTTTTTAAATGGTCGCGTTCAATTTTTATGGCGCAACAAATAAGATTTTTATACATCATAACACTGATAGAAACTTTTATCATTTTTATCCGAATTTATTTCCATGTTAGTATTACAATGAAATATAAGATATGGCAAGATTTTTATTTACGTGGATGAATACATAATTCTTTAAAAACGATATTAGTTTTGTTTGTAATTTTTTAATTGTTGTTTCATTACTCTGTGGTAAAATGCTTGGCACATGTGTCTTTTTAGCCACAGTTATCAAATCATCAGTCATATCAGATTACAGGGGCACTATGAGGGTTATTTGACAAAATAAATAAAAAAAGGTAACATAGGTATTCATGATAGAATCCCATATGTTTACTTCTAACCGGAATACAGCCTATCACCACCGTCATCGTAAACCGAAATGTATCATCACTGAAGCGATTAGCAGCAAGCAGGTCACGCTCGACGTAATACCGTGAATAGCGCTCGTGTTCCGCCGGAGAATCGCCGCCATTTTGTTGCCTGTAAAACGTTATACAAATAACAATATTACTATGAGTGTTCAACTCTATATTCTAAACAATATAAAAAGTTATTGTTTTGCTAGTCTATCTAATTTTATTATCATAAAATATTAAAGTGACTGCCTTACACTTGCTGTATGTGTGAATGTAAGTAATCTATTAGATGTCAGCATGCAAATCTCCTAGAAGCAGGTTATTATTACATATAGCAACTTAGTACTAATTTTAAAACCTGTCAAATCAAAAACCAGTCAATATCACGCGTTTATTATTATGGTTATGATGAATAGTGCATCAGTCGGGTAAACACTTCTATCACTCCATTTGATTATTGAATATACAGTAGAACCTCGTTAAGTCGAACCTCGATAAGTTGGAAACCTCCAAGTCTCGAAAAAATGTTTTATTCTCTTCACATTAGACACCAAAACTTCTATTATCTATAAGTCTAGTAAGATTCTACTGTATATCAGATAACCTCAGAAAAAGAATGGTAGAAGCGGGACATTATGGGGGATTTATACTAATTATATAGTGACTTTCATTCAGTCATACACCATTTTTTTTACTTTATAGGTTTACCGTTTGACCACATTCCAGCTAAGTAGCCCAAAATGATAGACACACTAAGCACAGTTGCTGGAATACACTTATAGGTATTTACGACAGATTTCACACTTGAAGGTAGTGGCAGCAGTAGGCTGTGGCAACACGGAAGTTTAAAGTACTTTATACTTCATAGATTTAGCATTATGACCACAATCTCACGTGAAACTAAGTGCCGATGTGGTCCAAGATGGTAAATACGCTAAGCATAGTGCGTTTTAGTGGGTAGTTTCGGGTGCTTATCACCCGATGAGTTCTGCCACACGCCCGATTAACCTTGGTCTAAGCCCGGATCCGAGAAGACCATAAATAATGGTATTTTGAACTCCATATTAATAAAAAAAGGGGATTAGATAACCGGATGGGAATTAGATAATGTCCTCCCACCATACCATGGTTTCGTTATGAAAATTTTCCACCGAAAACTCGGGCCCAATGCGCGTATTCAAACTTATGTATTTCGACGCTAAGTGCTTACACATTACCGCTCAACTATCATCGTAAAAGTGTCGTGAAGGATACAAATGCCACTTAATACTCACTTCCTTCAGATACAAAAACGTGTATTGATGCCGGTTCGGTGTTGCTAGCGCTGCACGTGTAATTCCCGGAGTCTTTGAGCGTCGCGCCACGAACGGTCAGTCTGGACTGAGTGCGCGCGCCGGGCTCAGTTTCGACTGTAATTCCGCCTCTTGTTGCATCGTAGTTTATCATTCTGTCGTTATGATACCAAAATACGTATTGCGGTGGTGTCGGGCTCTGGAATTATAAATATGTAAAATGATAATTCTTAGTTGTAAGTGTAGTACGTACAAAATCTAAGCAAGGGATTGTTTTTGAGGGATTTTCAATTTAGGAAAAAGAATATAAATATTAAACATTTTAAGTGAAGAGGTGGTTCAAGTCTCGAAAATCTCTATTTGCTCAGATTTATCGATATTACTACCAGAGACGAAATGTAGAGACGAAAGAAGAGGCATATGCATATTCCTTTTTTGCATTTAGATGGGTACTTGAAGGATTATTTTTATTACTTTTATTATGTTTTCCATAATGTGCATAAGTAGCATTTTTTCGTTCTTATTTCTATTTACCATTAATAACATAACAATTTAATAATTACTTAAGCAATCACTTTTACAGGGAATTAGTTTATATGGTTATCCATTCGATTACGTAATTGAATTGGGTTGTTATAGAAATAACTGTATTTGTGCGAAGTTGTATTGGAGCTTAATTTAAAATTAAATGGGAGTAAGAGAGCCATTTACATTAGAAAATATTTGTTTGATCACGGTAATGTTATGTTATATAATTATTACATAAATAAACACTTCTATTGGTAACTGTTAATACTTGGTCGACTGGCTACTATATTAGGGTTAAAAAACTGCTGTCTCGTAATTGTAGTCAGATTCGCAGCGTCCGCACTAGCGATTACGGCGTACCGCACAAAAAAATTGCCACCCCTTAGTAAATATATAATTTTCACTGATTACAGTAGCACCATATGGTGCTTCACCATCATTAATAGCACCAAATGTTCAAATCAGTTCAAGCAGCGTTCTTTAGAAACTTGAATATAGTCTACACAATATATTTTTTTAGAAAACAAAGGGACTGATCCGAAATTTCGTATTTGTTGGTAAAATTTACCATATCAATTTTTACAACCAAATGACCACCTTATTTTAGCGGCCCGAACGAATGCTCCTCTAAAGCAGGCCCAAGGTTGGTCTTGGTATCTGCGTTTGAGAATCAGTTTCTCTAGTTTTTCCATTATGTTACCTATGTGGAGATTACAAAATAATCTTTTTAAAAAGTTGGTAAGTGTAAAAAGTTGATGCTCGATAGCTTCAAGGATTGTAATATAAGCCCATAAACACATTAAACCGGTTCTAATTATGAAACACATGGAATTTAATCATAAATAAAAAGCAGGCCAATTTAAATTATTTGGTAATATAATGACCATTATAACATATATCGTCGTTGGCATTCAATTAATTTATCATTGAAATAGAATTCTATGAGTATCTATTGTGATTAGAACAAAAAATATATATTAAACCAGCGTAGAAAAGCTATAAAACGTCGCAAACAACATTCCCTCCTCCACTCACATATTTTAACACGTTATTCAACAAATACGTTATGGAATTTTTATGGCGCTTTGACGTCTTTACGGTCTGTCATACATTACGATAGTTAATGTTGTTTTTCGCAACGTTTGTAGGTAACAGATTCGCACCTGAGAGGGTCTATGGCCTCGGATTCTTATTGATAGTAACGCGATTTCAGCGTATTCGGCAATTTTGTATAGACGGAGTATAACAGGGACATAGGATTTAAGAGAATCCATCCACTATATGGTTTTTCAAAAGTCGATACTTTGTATGGATTTAATATTTAGGTTCTTTATTATTATGTTACGCAGCATAGTGACTGCACTGCACTTGATGTTGATCAAGATTTATTGTCAGTCAACGCTGTCATGTTGACTTGCTTAGGTAAGTCTTCACTCCTCTTTTGAAGGACCCAGCATTATAGGAACGAGGGAACGCGCTGTCAGGAAGACGTTTCCACGACTTCACGGTTCGCCAGAAATAAGAGTAGGCAAACTTTTTGGTGCTTGGTATTATAGGTGTCAACGTGAAATGGTAACACCGAAGCTCCTACCGCGTGGTTGGAGTGTAGAATGTAGAAGGAGGATTTAAATTTTAATAACTGTAGCTGTCACTAGCTAGACTTCTTTTGTTTTTAAATACTATATTATTTTAACAATAAAATTATCGTCATGTTTCAATCAATTTACATGAAACACTAACAATAAATATTCCTCGTAAACCACTTTTTCTATTCGTGAAATCCTCATGAAAATGCGATCTGTTGATCTTCTACTCTTTTAGTTAATAGCTAAAGAAAAGTTTTTGACAGGCAAAAGCAGCGGGGGATATTATTTTATGATTTGTGATTTTATATATTAATCAAGACGCCATGTTTTGAGAGATCTTGTTCCCGTCCTGTTAGTTAACTACACCAACGTTATGTAGCAACAGGAACAAGAATATCTTAATTATTCAGTATTTTCGCGTAGCGTGCAACGCTACTGTTTGCGTCTAGTTTTACGTTGAGATAGAAACTAATTTTATTAATGAAGTTGCCTATTATATAGTTAATTAAGGTAACTAAAAATACATATTTACTTCGTAATTTCTGTTATAATTATCTATATTGATATTACAGAGTGGAAAAGTTTGTTTGTTCGAAGGCGCTAATCTTAGAAACAGTCGGATTTCTAACATTTTTTTATGTTCAATGAGCAGTCATTGAAGAAGGATTTAGGTTATTTAGCATCACGCTACCGTCAATAGTTGTAAAGCTGTATTGAAAAAAGAAGCAAAAATTGTTAGTTCCAAACGAACAAAGCCAGTTCAGAAATAAAAGATCCTATTTTATTATTTGATCTCAGGTATAATATATGTCTCACCTTTTCCACGATGCATATGAGGTGTATAACACTCCCCATATCGACATGGTGCTCCCCGGAACCGAGAATGAAGGCTTCGGGGACGACTATTTGCAGACGAACATAGTGCGACACAATACCGGTGCGTGTTGATACCTGAAATTAACAGAATATAATAGGTTACTTCCGAGTTTTGTATCCTTTTCTCGCTTGAACCTCGTAACACTTCACGTCAGTTTACACGCCAATTAGGCTTATGGTTAATAAGCGAGTGGAAATCTCCTACATTATAAATTGACTGTACGTTTTTCTAGAACAACTTAAAACATAGTACATACATGTCGACCTGAACACGAATGGCTTTGTTATGAATTTATACGTAATCTAAGTGCGCGCGAGAGGTGTACCAATGAAATCACTTTATAATCTTCTAAAAGATTTTGGTATGTCCTAGATTAAAGTAAGCTCTATACTAGAAAGTTTTTCTAAAGCTGCGCTAGCGGGCTTCTCCCTCAATTGGTTGGGTACTCGTAGTGAAAGTAATTGTCATAAGTCTTGGGATCTGCTCGAGGTTAACCTCTCTGTCACTCGATGGATCCGATGGCGCGGTGAATCTATTGATTGCTATGAAGTTCGTTTCTCTTATATCCCACTACTGTGCTATATACCGCCCAGCAATAAAGTCAGGCAAACTGTCTGCGTGAAGCTGAGTATTCGATTGTGAATGTCCAAGTTCATAACTATGACAAATAGTGTGAATCTTTTTATAGAGGTTCCCAAATATTCCGTAAATAAATGAAAGACAATAATTCTTTCGATAATTTCTTGTTTATAAAATTGCTACTTTCTTTATAAATTGTGCTTGTGATATCTGCTTTTATATTACGAAAGAGGCATATATTTTAGAAATTACATGTGTAAATTACAAATGTAAAAAATGTGTGGAATGGCATAGTAATAGTTTATTATTAACATACTCATTATTAAATTATTGCTTCATTTAGTTGTACTGACATGATAGAGCGTGAATAATGGTAATAAATCGTGAATGAAGTTTTTTCTGTCTCATCAAAAAGGTATCATTACTACTATTAACTGTCTTTGTTTTCAGGAGCGGTTGCCTAACATCCTGCATATTAACTTTATTATAATTACATTTTACTAAAGATCTGAATATGGTAGGGCATCTAGTACTTCGAAGCATCTTCCGAAGTACTTTATAAAAAGGAGTCTTTTTTATTTATTGTCAATTTAAAAATAACCGCATTGCAAATTCACTGGATTGTACTTGATACTAGATAAGTATAGTACAATCAAGAAACAATGATAACTAATCAGAAATAAAACCAGGGAACTTTGCTGTCACGTTACCCAGTTAACCTCTCGATACCTTCATAGATACAGGCTGATTCCGAAATGCAGCAGCGATCACTGTCACGGATATGTCACTATGTGTATGGTAGTTGTAACTCAGTTGAGTACTGGTCCTCTACCCCGCAAGAACTATTACAAATAGCAACTATAGACATAATTATTTTACCTTTTATTAAACTGTATTAGACATTGTTTAGATGTCATATAAAAAATTCAAAGCAGCCATGAGGACCGCCGACGGAAGTGAAAACTTAAAACTATAAACAAACAGTTGTTATTTTAGGTTATCGAAATTAATTGTTTAATCTTAAATTAAAACTTGTAAATCAAAACTGTTTAGAGCGCAATAAGTTATACGAATAGGAAAATATATAGTGTATACGTTTAAACGTCACGTGACCATGTCGATGACGACTTACATGATTGACTCCGTGTTCAAAACTTCCTATAAAAGTTTCCACTTCAAAATTACGGCTTTTGAAGTTAATTTTTTATGTTTTGATAACAGGCAGAAATCGTCACATGATAGAAGAACTATATAACCAAGAGAGAAGGAAATCGAGCGTTGGTAACTCCAATTGACACAACATGAGATCTCCAGAACTACCAGATATATGTATTTGAAATTGGGCTTGGTGATATTTGTACCGTTGGCAACCGATGACTTTACTATCATACGCGGTTGATAGAAAAAAATTCGAACGAAGCTGGGAGCATCAACTAGTGGAATTTTTATACAATTAAGGTTTAGCCTTACGTTCATAATCCCACCTGATGTTAAGTGACGATGTGATCTAAGATGGTCCAAGAAGACGTATAGGTATTTGGCGGCAGATTTTCAATATGGGGGTAGTAACTAGCCAGGCAGGCGTTAGAAAAAACCCTACCACCATGCTTTGGGGTCATCACGATGTTTTTCTTCACCAAGTTCTCATGCAGGTTTATTCGAACTCGTGTCCCTTGACGCGGCGTCCGTACACATTACCAACTGAGCCATGATTGCTTTCAGATGTGAATGTGTATATCTGATACACAGTTTAATAAAATATTTTCACTTTTATCAAGTGTTCGATGTTGTTCGTGTAATTTTGTGAGCTTGTATTTATGCAATAGGTTCCCCTAAAAACCAAAAATCAGAAATTCCAACAGAAACTTCCTCTAAATCTGTACAAACATACAAATACGAGTTTACTTTATGGCTGGTTGGCGTTTTTACGCCGTTTCAATGTGACCAAGTATTCGAAATAAATCGGGACAACGGCTTTAAATAGTTGTAGATATAATTCACGAAGTTATGAAGTGATTTTATGTAAATCAGTCTATTGACGTTGAATGCTGTCAAAAGTACCTTTACTTACGTGGAGAATCAGTTTATGGATCTCCACTCGCCCCGGGGGGTACGAACGGGTTATGTGGGATTCACCCGGCGCGAACTGGAAATACGCATTAAAACTCCACGGTGTACCTCTGCCGCATATATTGGGGCGATCCGGGGTCGAGCTGACAATCACCGCGTTGTCAAGAACATTTTGAGATGGAACTGTGACCGTTGAAAGCGGAAACGTTCGTAGATGGTTCTCCGCAATTTTGTTTTTAAATGCCATTTTTCATATTTTTTTTTTAGATTTACTGTTTGTATGCTCTGCATAATTGACTCGTGATATATAGTATATACATATTCGTACATATAAATAAAAAAAAATTGGACCTGAGTCAGATCTATACACGAAATATTTTTAGAAAATTATAATTGCGGTATGTTTTACAGGTGTATCTTACAACGACAAGATAGGTTTTGATAAAATCTGATGCATAGAAAACTTTTGATTCTGCATAATGAAAGACTTCCTCTAGGGTGAGAAATAAAACCCTAAACTCTGCACCGTTTGACTAATCACCATTAAAGTTGACACGGATTTTTCCATGGAAATTCTTCTACTAATACCTCTCTTTCAATACATAATTGAAAATTATATTTCAAATATTTATTACATAATAAAGAAAAACTCATTAATATTTCCCTGATATAAAGATAAGCCATGAAAATTATGATATATTGGCATAAATCTGACTTAATTATTTACTGGTCCACTGGGATATTATTCGGAGCGACGGACGATGGATTTATTAGAGCATTACTTGAATTTAATTAATTTTTAACCGTCGTCGAGTAAAATCAATTAGCGTACCTAAATAAGAATTTTGAGATTATTAATAAGTTTTGAACTTTTATTGGTTTTGAAGAAAACGAAACGAGCCATTGTTTCGATTAGGATATAAATAGGTATATTAAAATACTTATTTATTGGTTATCAACATAACGTTACATTTTACATTTAAACTCTTTGGGTGTTTCCCTTCTAGAGTCAGTTCAACCGATAAGCTTAGTATGCCCACTATCTTGGGCCACATCGTTACTTAGCATCAGTTGAGATTGTGGCCTTAACTATAAAAAATAATATTAACTATAAACTATAAAAAAATAGTTATTTTAAGACTAAATTAAAATTTTGATAAACTCAAAGGTGATCAAGGTCTTCACTCATACATGCTAAAGTATGACATGAAAATATCAAATGTTATAGAGAAAAATTAAAAATAAAAGCAATGATTAAAGACGCAAATAATTAAACCTTACTTCAACAGTTTCGATTATGGATACGGGTATAAAATGATTTCGGATAATATCCAATATCTTAAAATATTTAATACTTTATGTCAGGGACTCTCAATCCTTTTCAGTTCCTGGCGCACATACATGTTTACTATATTGTCCCGGCATCCTATCTAGCTGGTTGAAATAGATAACTACAATGATACTAATTACGTAGATAGGCACAAAATTTAAAACATCCACATAATGAATTCAAACTGTTTATTTATGTGAACATGAAATGTACAGTTTCAGACAACGTAGGTAAGAAGGTAAATTGTTTCAGTTGAGAGTAAAGAGAATAGTTTCACCCCCTTCTTCACTTTCTATGCTGCACCAGCGTGCCACGGTGTATACTTTGGGACCCCTGCTTTATAGGTTTCGTGCCTTATAGCTTGTGGTCCCGCCTAATATGCTTAGGAAACCACAAGTGTAAATTGCTGACTAGTGGGTCGAATCCGTTCGGAGAATATAGTCATACACTTTTTTTTGTGTACTTGGTGAAAACAATAAATCGACATGCTTCCTCGCGTTTACGTCGGACAAGCCACGACTGAGACGTGGAGCTCTGATATAGTGAGAAGCACTATCAAATAAAAATTAAGAATAATAAACAAAACCTCGTCTCGATACGTCAATTTTTATTGGTAGTTATCGTGACCACCTTGTATAGAAAAATTCGGATGCGCAGGTAATTTTTTTAAATAGTTTTTATTTCAAGGTACCAAAATTAAAGTGTTTTTATTTTTTTACAAAAGAAAGTATAAATAATTTGAAACCTTGTTTATTTCAAAAAGATGTTTTCTTTAAAACATCTACTCATATTGTTTGTATAAATGCAAATTGGTTATGGTAGAGGTAGTTTAGGAGCAAAAAATTGCTTGAGCTTAAAGTTTCGAGAGTAGAGCACTACATCACCCGCTTCGTGATATGAGACGTGCAGTACTGCCAAAATCCTATGGAGTGATTTCACACTTCTTCTAGTAACAGCCCCTTAAACCTACATAGGAGTCACAAGTCTTAGATATTGCTCTGAGTTTCCCTCCCTACCGCATGATGGACCCAGCACCCGCATGGTGAATCCATAGTATGCTAAGAAGTTCGTCTCTTATTCTATAATTACCATACTAGAGGAGAAATTTTTAATGATATCACACAAAGCAAACACAATTATTATCTGGAATTACGGTTCCATTTGTACTAAAGTACAATTGCAAACTATAAGCGGTTATCGCCTCCTAGTAAATATTTCGGTTTAATCGTGTTCCCAGATCCAATTACATTTAACATTCTAGAAACATCATTAGTCTGAGATCTCATGCGTTTACTGCGTAATTACAGTAACGTATATATATATATACGTATGTAGGTATAGTATACCAACTGGTTTCATAGAATCGGGTTAAGTTTCGTTTGCTTAATTCCAGACTGGAGACCACAAATATGTATTACTCTTTGAAATGTGATAATAGCCTGGAATCTATAACAAAATTTTCTGACATTTATCATACACATAGTATGTCCCATTAACAATTACTTTAATGAATACTTTGCTATTATTATTATAGTTTATAGGCTTTCACCTGCGGCTTAGCTGGCGTTAATATTGATTGTGTCAAACAAATCGGATAACGCAATATAAAGTTTCATAAAAAAGTTTATCCCGTTCTATACACCATATACGATACATTTTTCGCGAGAAAATCTAACCTAGCACCGCTTCCAGGATCTCATTTATCTCTCTACCAAAATTCATTCATTTTGACAAATTGTCTCACCATTCGAAAGCTACACTATCCCTTAGGAACATATGTTATATTTATTACTAGAAAGAATTAGGGATCTCTACTAAAACTTCAATAATTTAACACAAGATGTATATAAACAAACGACGCCTAGCGTAGTGGGCGGGTGACAGATAGTGTTACATAAAAGCATTGCCATATAAGCCTATGGGGTTTTTACATAATTGTATTAGGATTATCGCAAAGTTTACTTTGTATAGATGCAATTTTATTACGACTAATAGTACAAAAATCATCGAAACGGGCAAACGCAAGCGACTAAAAACGCGGTAGTCCCAATAATCTTCTAAGTACGTTATTGTACTGAAGCGCCGATAGTCTTTTTTTAAAGCTAAGAGATTTGTTTTATATTATTTCCGTAAACAATAGCTGTTTATTTAATTTAATTACACTAAAATTGTATAATAATATATTGAAACAAATTATAAACTTCGATAAGCGCAAATGTTTATTACAGACAAATGCTCGCTGTATGAATGGATATTTCATTAACTACAGTAAAATAGGATTCTTACACCTTTAATATTCCCTAGAAATTATAACACAGAGAAATGCAAAAATAAACCTCTTGTAAAGCACCTAACAAGTATACATTTGTTTAAAACAGTTATAATTTTCATATAATCCGAAGTTAGAATTAAACTCGTGTTATTAACATCCATTACAGTTCTCATTAGGTAAGTCATTAGTTATATAGGATAGGATTAGCTAAAATCGCGGATTTCTCTCATGTTCACGCCTTAGCCGGCCCCAGCCGAGGTCTAGCCATTATAGCACCCTTTCACACTCACCCCTTAAATTTCGGCGAAGCTGTCAAATCTCCTAAAACAGTGAATGTCATTTCGCAAATAAAAATAATTTTCAGCTATGTTAAAACGTTTGTCGAAATTCCTAAGGAATGTCCTGATGGACTACTAATGTATTGTCACCCTACTTTACACTGTCGGAGCTACCGAACGAAGTCCCGATATGTGAAATCATTTTCTTTATGTAAATAGGGTCGTATAATCTACATACACCGCCGCCTTTTGTTCTATAACATTCGAGAGCTACCTACATTTAACTTTTGCGAGCGTTTCGAAGGGGACTTGTGAATTTTCCACGAACCTGTCTAATCTATTTCTTATTTTCTCAAAGACGCTTGGAACTCTATATACAATTTACATGTTCTTTTTTCTATTCTACAGGTTTTAAGTTTATCGCCATTTCTATGTAGCGTACGATGGTGGATATGCTAAGGCTAGTGGAGGGACTGACTCTCAAGTGCAACTTCCGGTACACTCCTGCAGGTATTTGACGGCAGATTTTCAAGAGTTGTAGCTGGTCATGTGGATATTAAAACAACGCGACCACCATGTTATGGGGTCATATCACTATGTTTTCCTACAACGAAAGCTCACTAGAAAGAATTAGGGATAGAGTTTTTGTTAATTTATTTTTTGTGTTGCGCAGCATAGTGACTGCACTGCACCTGGTGTTAAGTACAGTACAATCCAGATCAGCGGTGACTGACATTGATCCAAAATTCGCAATCAGTCACCACTGTCAAGCTGGCCTGCTTACATACATTTTTACGCCTCTTTTAAAGGAGCCCATGTCATAGGAGGGTGGGAACACGCTAACTAGAAGACTGTTCCGCAGCTTCACGGTATGACAAAATTATGATTCAGCAAACTTTTCAAATCCCGATTAAATAGGAGTCACCGTGAAGCTGCGACACCGAAGTAGCGCCCGCGTGGTTCTGCAGTGGAACAGAGAGGAGGGGATTTATTTGTTTGATCGCGCTAATATTAGAAACTGTCGATTAGATTTATAAAATTCTTGTCAAATTTGATAGAACAATTATTGAAGGAACTCTTTAGGTTTTTTAACATCAACCTACCAATAATACGAGCAAAGCTGTATGTATATAAAAAAGCTAAAAAAACCTGTCAAAAATGATTAAATAATGAATAGTTAATTGCGAACGAAATCACAGGCATTGCTAGTATATATATATATATATATATATATATTGCTAGTATGTATATATTGCTAGTATGTATATAACGTGTTATTCGCATTGTGTAAATAGAAAATAGTGTTGGGTGATTTTCTTCTTCAAAATCTCAATAATATAAACGTCCATTAAGCCCACTAACACGCAATGCGGATTTTCAGCGCGCAAAATATGTTCCACGATGCCGGTAATAAAAACATGTAGTAGGTACTGTGGATAAGAGTTCTCTATATATTCAGTAGAAAGAGATAACAAAAAGATATACGGAATGACATTTTAAACATTTAGTCAACGACATATCTCAACACCAAATCCGGTTACCAGAGCTTGGTTAAGAACATGACAATTTTACTAACAACTATGAAATATATATCAATGTTGTGTTTGAAATGTGTATAAATTTAAAAGTTTTTAAACTTTATAGGTATAGCGTTATTTATGGCTTCACCTTATCTTAAGAGACGATGTGGCCCAAGGTGCTTTTTATATTTAAGGTATTTAGCGTTATGACCATAATCTCAACTGTTCTTAAGTGACGAAACGACACACTCAACCTGTGGAGGAACTGGCTCTCAAGTGCAACTGCCGGAACAAACTTATAGGTATTTTGCGGCAGATTTTTAATTTAAGGGTGGTAGCTAGCCAGGCGGGCGTTAGAAAAAGCCCTACCACCATGCTATGGTTTCCTCACGATGTTTTCCTTCACCGAAAGCTCAAGCTCTTGTAGGTAGATTTAAACTCACATCCTTCAATACCTATTAAGGTAAAGTTGTTATATTCTCGCTTATATGCTCGTTATATGCTCGTTATATGCTCGCGCGATACAGTGACACTCTACATCACTGAGATTACATCAACACACCGCATACCATTCGTGCACACTCACACGTTAAGTACACGGTTCTGTAAGGGACTACCCTCGCGGCCCTTGAGCTGCTTACCTGATAAGGTCGTAGTTAGTATCACTAATTTAGTAATAAAGAATCTGTTGGTTAGTCAGGATCATGAATCTTTTTCATTTACCGGCAGCAGTCCTAGCCGAGGTTCGGCCGTCCTGGCACCCTTGTGCCTGCTGCCTCGGGGCTGAGTGCCCTCAGCACTCGCCCCCAAAAGTCCGGTGAAGCTGTCAAAGCCCTTGGGGCTAACAGCGTAAGTCAGGTCGAAAAAAAAAATTGTTATATTCATCTACGCGCACCACAGAGGGTTAGGCTTATAGTAAATAATCTCAAATTACCAAAAGGCTTCTGTCAACACGCGTGCTCGGAAAGCTGCTGCGTCCGCAGAAAGAACACAGCGGCTGTAGCGACCCCAACCGCGCTTGATCGGCGAAAAAAATATTCCTTTATTTTACAAAGGCTTAGAGCAAATATGTACTCTTCGAAAACCTATATTTGCTGTGTTATTTTTTAATATTAACGGAATTCGATTTATGCTTTATTACTTTGTATACTTTGCATATTTTTTTTTTAGTTTACCTTTAATTATTTTTAACATTAAACCGTTCGCGAGTGAAAGCTATTACAAAAGTAATTTAATTTTATAAAAATTAGATATTTGACAACTCATATTACCGTGGTATAGTTTAATAACAATATTTCATACAATGTAGAGCTTATTCTAAAATTTGTAACAATGACGTTTGTACTTATAATAAGACCATTTTTTAAATATATTTTTATTATTAAGGTTTAACGTCATGGATACAAACTCATCTGATTATAAGTGACGACGTAACCCAAGATCATGGACACGGTAATCCTAGTGGATGGCCTGGTTTTAAAGTTCGATTGCCCGAACACACCTTTGGGTAATTAGTTGCAGATTTTCATCTTGTGGATGGTAGTTAGTTAGACGGGCATTAGGAAAAGCCCTACCACCATGTTTTGGTTTCATGTGGATGTTTTCCTTAGACTCATTTCAGGGATACTAACTCACGTTCTTAGACATGGCGTCCGACTTACTACCAACTAAGCCATCATCGCTTCATATGTTTCGGTAACGTTATTTAAAACAAGTAGTATCTAGTAAATTACGTATCACCGCTTAGTTATGGAATAAAGTGATTTTTAAGTATGAGTTAAGTTGCATATCGTTTACTGATTTTTTCACGACAATCATCAAATTGTTTTATAGTAATCAAGGTCATTTCCCTATAATGACTGTTAGCAACGTAAGAGCAGTTCGTGATATACACCAAGTCAAATCAAATCAAATCAAATCAAAAATCTTTATTCAAATCAGGCTCTAAGAAGACGCTTGTGAATGTCTACTACCGGTTCGGAAATTGACGCAGTCATCGAGAAAAACCAGCAAGAGACTCGATCTGTATCTTTTTTAGGTCTTATTCTCATCTTTTTTTATATAATAATTTAATGTGTTACGGTAGTTATTAGCGGATGTACGGAGAGGGGTGTCTACAATACAATACAAGAAATATTAAAACGTAGAATTACTTAGGGGTATTTTAACGGGTATTTCTGGTTCACACCAGTAGCCCTACCCAAGTTCTCTCAATAATTGCTAACGTAAAGTACAAAACAATAAATATATGAGATAACATTAAAAAAAAGTCAAAGTCAAGTCAAAGTGGCTTTGACAGGTGTCATCCCATTTTTTTTCTCGTAGCTAACAATGGTTGAAATACAACGTGTCTAGGAGCACTGGCGAGTTTCACAGATCGCTCTCGGAATCAGGAATCAGAAAAAGAATCAGGGGTATCGAATACCATCTGAGTTATCCAAGTCAATCTCGCCTGCACGCGGTGAATCCTGCCGAGTAACTGACGAGCCTCTGGTGATTGTTGGTTCCACATTCACTTTAGTCATTACGGTTACCTATATAATCCTGGATCCGTTACAGCTTGGTGGTAAGTTATTGCCCGGCTGATCAGCGATCACCCTCGGTTTTAGACTACCGCAAAATAAAAGTTCAGTATGAGCGTCTGTGTTCCGGCATAGTAAATGGGAACCTGCACCTTTCTTTAAGTTCAGCAACATGGCCGTAATACCTCTGGTGTTGCGGCTGTCTATAGGCGACGGTGACCAGTTGAGCCATCTGCCTGTTTGGTATACATTAGAAAAAAAAAAGTAATAAAGTTAAACATACGTTCTTTAATTACATCATGTATGAATATTGTTAACTTTCTTTGGAGCACAAAATTTACACTTGCATATCTAACGGTATGGAAATGGGAAATTTAAAGTTACCATCTCGACACGCGAAGTTTAGGAGCGTAGGAAAGTTTTATTTGAAACCGGAACTAATATACGGCTTGGAATTTTGACTCATACATACATTAATACTCGTGTTATAATAATAAAATAAAAATAAGTAATACATACATTCAGTAATTTACAAAGATATTGCGCAACGTCTATTTGTTTTAAATCACAACTACATCGGCATTTCTATAATAAGAGTTACAGTGATGTTTTTTTTTTTCACAATTCTCTAAGTATCTCATACTTCAAAGTATGTATGTTTAGCTTATTGATTTTGACTACACTTTACTTATTTAATATGATATTCGTTATGAATTATTTATATTACATTAGTTTATTTATTATTACACTCTTATTTCACCAATTATTTTATTTGAACTACTTACAATGGTAGTAATTATTTCTTACTACATTACTATTAGTTAGCTGGAAGAAAATGCCTTATGGTATTAAGCTCGTCAGTGTACATATTTATAGTAAAATAAAAAATTATTCATTAATTCATTCATTGTTTGAGCCCATACATGACCGATATACTAGCGCCTACTTTATTCAACCAGCATTGCCATAAAACGTGGCAATGTTGCTACCGTTTCGAGTACACTGTTTTGCAGGCCCGATATGGTAGTTTGGAATATTTTTTTATTGAAGTGAAAACTTATTATCCTTATTGTGATTTGAAATTCGATGAAACGAAAAACAGACAATAAATGAAACAGCCACATATATTTACAGGATATAACTTATAGAATGAGATAGAAAGTATTATATAGTGCTTCTTATAGGGTCCTAGCATTGTACGTTTGATATATGTGCGCGTCTGCATATTACGAAGCGAATTTTTAAAGGTTTCAATATGAACACATATTGTGTATATATACATATACACAATATGTATATGTATGTATTGTTTCAGTTTCACATATGAACTGCATACCATTTTTTTATTTATAAGTTTGTGAATTATTCATATCATAGTTATACTAGTAATGGCCAATAATTATATGTTTAACAACGTAACTATAAATATAAGCTATTTTACATCTCTCTCTGTTATTAGAATATTTAAAAATAGAGCACGGAATAATTTGGTAGAAAGTTATGTCGAGAAATACAGTTGATAAGTAAATACAAGTTTAGCTAATATAATAATAGTGTTGAAGGTATATGAGGAAAATAATCATACAACAAAGGTCGACGAAGATTTTAATAAATTTTTATTTCCTATTCTGCCTCGTATCTCGTACCTTTCAACCCGGCTCAACTCCGTCCTTTGGAGCGCTCTGTTCATTGAAAGCATATCAGGTGTGAAATTAAATTATTACCGGTGACCTGTTCGATCTTTTTGATGATGACCTGATTTTCAGCCGTTTTACGCTATTATCATTCATAATAGCATGTTCGATAAATATAATTATTGTAGAAAATACAATTTTTAACGTGTAACATCTATTAACGCGTTTATGATGGAACAATAGACCCATGGATCGGCGTCACCAGCCAATTAATTTCAAGCGGAAGTGGAGAGTGGTATATGCTTCTACATTTATGGGTCATACAAAATTTGAAATCGAAAATTACTTCTAAGAAGTAACTAACGAAGCGATACATTTTTTTTTAAATTTTGTTATTAAAATTATGCTATTTTTGTTTTTAAAATGGTAAATGCTTATCATTTTCAAAGATTAGGTGATATTCATAACGTAGCCTACGTTGCATTGCAGATCGATAGCCAGTCGCTACACTAGGCTTAGTGTGTCCACCATATTGGGTTACATCGTAACTTAACATCGGGTGAGATTGCGACCATAACTATCAACCTATAAACGTTTTTTTTTTTTTTATGCGTAAGGTTTAGCGTCATGGCCATAATCTCACCTGATATTAAGTGATGATACAGCCCAAGTTGGTAGACACGCTAAACGCTACTGGCTCTCAAGTGCATCTGCCGGAACACACCTATTGGTATTTGGCAGCAGGTTTACAACTTGAGGGTGGTAGCTACCCAGGCGGGCGTTAGAAAAAGCCCTACCACCATGCTATGGTTTCCTCACGATGTTTTGCTTCACCGAAAGCTCAAGCTCATTGTAGGTGCTTGGATTCGAACTCACGTCCCTTGACGCGAAGTCGTACACATTACCACTGAGCTATCATCGCTTCAACGATATAAGAAATCATAATTGTTAATGTTATAAAGTTGAATGTGAGTTTGTTTGTTACTCTTTCGCGCTTAAACTACTTAACCGATCATCGTAAAATTTTGCATACACGTTATCAGGAGTATAGGTATAGTAAGTATAGACTTTTTATTTAGAAAAAGTTACAGTTTCAGGAGGTTAGAAAAATATTTATATTTAAATCCACGCGAACGAACTCGCGGTCATAGCTAGTGATTATTAATTGATTGCGCCGGTTATAATGACATCACTAAATGTAGAATTAAATGGATTTCTGCGATATTCTAACACCATACGATATTTAAACGAAACCATATATATAACAAACTAGCTGTTCGGACTAAATAAAGAAGCCAAAAATATTTCTGAAGTGAAACATGTTTTATGTGTTAATCCAGCTAAAAAACCGTATGTTAAATTTCATCTAAATCCATTCATTCGTTTTTGCGTGATTGAGTAATATACCGTTTTTAATATTGATATAATGATACTAATAGTGGAAAAAAAGATAAAATAAAAAAAGAAACATGTTTCTGAAAATACTATATACGAGCAAGAAATAAAATTATAAATACGAGAAATGTAAATGTTACGATGAAACGTTGTAAAAGTGGAATATGATGTACAGAACAATGGTGTATACCAGAACTGAATCAAGATCCTCGACTATTGTATATAAAACAAAAATCAAGTATAATTCTGAGCTGCGTAATTATGTGGTTTATATAAACGGCACGAGATAAAATCCGACAATCAGTTCGGCGCGTGCTGGGACTCTCAATACCGAAGAAATTGCCCAACATCATATCTACATAAGTACACGATAAATACACAATATTTCTTGATCTAGTTCCAGATCTATTAACAGACTATATTCTCGTATTTGGCTCCTTGATTTTTTTCCATGCAAGCATTTTTATATTTGAGAATGTCGTGATAATATTTTTATGCACAACAATATTAGTGCTATGAATTTAGTTTCCATAACTAAATAAGTTTTTCTATGTGTAAATTACATTTATACATACATCCAATAATACTGTAACAAAAAATATTTTACGGTAAATAGTATCTATAAGTTATTTTTTACAATTTATATCTTATGTGCATAGCATCAGTTTGAAACAACCGAATACAATTATATCAATTTCGACACGATATGAAATAAAATTAAAAAAAGATGTATAGTATTATGAAACCACGATGCAAGAGAAACTTTTTTTCAGATCGTAGGCATTTCATTGAAAATTTCTATTTCTTTACGACACAGGAGACGTTGAGTATAGCTCTAATATTTCTTATATTACTGGATCTAGAAGCGATGATAGCTCAGTGGTAGTGTGTACAACTTCGCGTCAAGGGACGTGAGTTCGAATCCAGCTACAATGAGCTTCAGCTTTCGGTGAAGGAAAAACAGTGTGAGGAAATCATAGTATTATGGTAGAGCTTTTTATAATGCCTGCCTTACTATTACCATTCTAAAGTTGAAAATCTGCCGCTAAATACCGATAGGTGTTTTCGGGCAGTTGTATTTGAGAGCCAGTCCCTCCACAGGTATAGCGTGTCCACCAACTTGGGTCGTATCGTCACTTAAGATCAGGTGAGGTGTTATATGCCATAACGCTAAAACTAAATGATATATTTCCGCCAATAGGCGTCAGGACCAAGGTCGTGACTTTATCGTGCAACATAAAAACATAACCTACGTATTTAGCAGCGATTTTATTAAATCAAAATACCTTTATATAATAAACGTGGAATCATAAATTATAGAACCCTTTCTAGTATCGATTTGAACCGTTGTAAATTACAACAGATGTTGTTCCAGTTAAATATCAGTAACACACGCTCGTGTATCGAACGACTGCCGAATATCAACGTAAATCAACGAGTACACATTACGTGACCAGCGTAAAGGGAGTCAGAAATAAATGAAAGGAAGCAGCGTCAATAAGTACGAGTATAAGACAATCTAAGGGAAATTCGATGCACGCCATAACGTGTACAGACAAAGCCCGTTAATTCTGCGGAAAATCAAATGGGATATTAAAATAAAATAGTTAACAAAAGCTTGAATAAAACTGGTGATAAATAAATACATTACAACATAAAATAAACAGAGTATGACAAAAGGAAAAATGAATATCAAAATGTTATATTATCAGAATAAAATGAATGGGGAAACAATAATAGAGTGATCCAGCACCAGAATCAAAAAGAAGTCGCTGATGAATAAAACACAGGTCATGATATCATGTTAAGACCACGGAAGAGCGAATGGAATATTATTATAAAATAGTTACCATAAACTTGAATAGAGCTGCTGATAAATAAATCCATTATAAAATAAAATCTACAGAAAATGAAAATGGAAAGATAAGACATGATATGATAGGATTAAAAGAATGTGGAGACAGTGATAAAGTGATCCACGAATAGAACCAATAAGGAGTTGTCGATGAATAAAAAAGCTGCGTAGATACATTGTCAAAATATAGGTCTTTGATAATGTAATTTGGCAGAACTTTGCACGAAGATGTTGCCAAAATGCTGTATGAACTGGTAGGGTTAATTCCCTAGCAACTCCTATCATACGTTACAATAAGCTGATATGTCCAAGTCAACTTAAGTACCGAAAATTGTCGGTTGTATCTCGAGATAGCGTTCGAGCCTTTTATATAGCTTTTGCCTTATTATACTATTTGGTTTCTTTTTCATTTAATGCCAACATGTGTTTATACGAAATTCTCCCAAAGTCATGTCAATAAAATTATTAGAACCTTTCATGTTTTTTTTACAAGTTTCCGGGTTCCTTGTTAGGACTGACCACGAAGTTTTATGGAAAATCTATGTTTCTGATTATTATCTGTAATCCCTATAGTGACATGCATAATAATTCGAACCCATAGCGTATTCTTGATACATAATGATGTACAGTGGAATATTATAAGTTTATAAATTTAAATAATGAAATTTAAATGTTGATAAACATGTGACAAATTAAAATTCTACCTAAATTCGCTCATAATAATAAATATAGGATATATTTATTCGAATTCAAATAATATGTATGTTTTTGAGCCGTTAGAAGTCAAAACACTGTGCACACGTTGTGTATACAAATATTGTGCAACGTCTATTTGAGGGCACGCAGGACCGAATACTAGCTACTAATTTGCTCAGCAAATCAACATTGACATACAGAGTGGCAAAGCTGCTAGAATTTTGTATACACTGCCTTGCGGCCTTGCTATGGCGTTTTTAGAATAAAATTTTGTCTTCAAGTTTGTTTGTATTTAACGAAAGTATTTTTACGTATTATAAAATAATTCAAAAATTAACCCTATTTAAATTAATAATTAATAACCATCATTAGTATATAAAAAAGAACGTTATTCAATAATACTTATTATAGTTCAAATATATCACTAACAAACCTGTAAAGGCAAGAACAATGAAGCCTGCAATTGTATTTTTTTTTTCAAACTCACATACGCTGTTAGCCTTAATGGCATTGATAGGTTCATCGAACTTTTTGGTACGAGTGCCGAGGGCACTCAGCTCCGAGGCAGCGAGCGCAAGGGTGCCAGAAGGGCCGAACCTCGGCTTGGGTTGCTGCCGAAAAAATGAACAAAGATTCGCCAACCTAACTAACCAACAGGTGTTCACTTAGCAATATAGTGATCGTAACAACGAAAAGCCATGCAAGGGCCGCGGGGGTAGTCCCTTACAGAACCGTGTACTTAAGGTGTTGGTTTACACGAATGGTATACGGTGTGATGATGTACTCTCAGTGACGTAGACTGACACTGTATCGCAGGAGCAGAGTCACTCAAAAGCTCCTATCCGTAGAATCGATTGTTATGTTTACCATGTAGTGAAGCTATGGAGCCCTTCGAAATTAAATTGTTTACTTCTAAATTGTTTAAAGGTGTTTTAAATAGGTATTTTTGAAAGCCAATATTATGCAACAACTGTTAACAGAATTTGTCACCCACTATTTTCATTTGTTTATAGATTAACTCTTACTTCCTGTTAAGTACTTACTGCGTAGTAATTTTGTCAGATCACTTTTAAATAAGGAATGAATTGAATCAAGAGTAATAACTTCAGTAAGTCTGTATACATATTGAGCTAAACAACATCGAATACGGAATGAGATATTGAAACATCATTACTAGAAAAGAGGTCAAATGTCATAAACACAAAAACATTACGTGACAGGCATGAAGAAAGTGGGTAGTAAACACACAAAGAGGTGGCTTATGCATGAGGTGTAGGCTTGTAGGTACAAAACAATCAGGTCGCTACGTGAGAACACGGTTGTGACTGGAGGAAAGCGAATCTTCTTTTGAAATTTATGTAGTATGAAATTGAGGTTCTTTTAATTCTGTATAAATAGTCATACAGCGAATTATTTTTCTATTTTAAATGGTAAAGTGTATATTGATTTGTATAATGTGGGTACCCATATTTGATCCGATCATCAACCAACGTCGGGTCAACCGTCAGCGGCTAATCAATTCAAAGCGGAAGTGCGAAGTAATATACACTTCAACATTTAATTATGGATTTCCGTAATGTAACGCCTTCATCAATCAAATATTTTTAGGAATAGATATTAGCTAAAAAATATATTAGTCGTTCAGATATGAGTAAGGCAAATCTTTTTTGGAATTTATTTACTCAGAAATATATATATTAATTCTGTAAAGATGTTCATACAGCGGATTGTTTCAATTTTTTGTTGTGAAATGTAATTTTTTAGAATAGGACAAAGCGAAATATATTTATTGTCCAAATACAGGACTTTGACACTTTAGCAATCAAGAAACCATATTATTATAATCAATTGGAAATAAAGTTATACCTTAGTTGGTAGTGTCATTGGTTGGTTGTGCAGTTAGTAGTGCGTACGCAAACCCACCTACAATGAGGTTAAGCTTTCCGTTAACCAGAAAACCATGATGAAACCATAATATAAATGTTTTTTTGTTACCTAGATTTTATGTATTAAGTCGAAGATTTAAAATAAATGGTACTATAGACCTATTCGTTCTTATTGTTGTAATATATTTTTATGTAATGACAGTTTGTTACCTGAATAAATAAATATATGGTGGTAGGCTTTTCCAAATACCCGCCTGGCTATCTACCACCCTCAAGTAGAAAATCTGCCTCCAAATACCTATAGGAGTGTAGATTTGACAGCCAGTCCCGTCACTAGGCTTAGCGTGTCCACCATCTTGGGCCACATCGTCACTTAACATATGATGAGATTGTGGCTAAGTTATAAAAAAATGTTACAATAAGCTGTATGGAGATAAATAACTTAATTATATTTTCTTATGGGTGTATTATCATTCTCTAAAGATTTAAAAGGTATTACGAACATTTTATTAATCTCATAAAACAATGTTTACGGAACAACGTATAGCACTCGATTTTAATTATATGAAAAAATCTAAAACCAAAACTTTAATATTGGATTACTGTCTGCCGCTTCTAACAGAATCCAAAAAAAAAAGTAAACATTGCTACAGAAAATTTGGATTGTTTCTATGGGAAATAAAAACAAATATAGGCAGCAGATTAAAAAAAAAATATATTTTATTAACTAAAATTGTTTTTTTTAGTCCTGGCACGGCAGAATGACCGTACTTCACCTGATGGTAAGCTCAGTACGGTCCAGGGACAGTAGAGACTGTTGAAAGGGAAAATGTCCTACGTCAGTCGCAGCTACGATGCCGGCGAAAATGTCCCATAAAGCTATACAAATTGTATGCCAACGAATATATACTCGATTTCACACCTCATGTGAGTCCAATAGGCGAATCTAATAAAGAGTCGTGTCGCAGTCCAAACTGGAGGAACACTATAACCATAAAATAAAAATACCTTTGACGTTTTATCTGATTTAGGAAAAGATTACATTGTGCTATTGATGTTCGTTACAGTTGTTTATTTCCTTTTTCACCTTTATATTAAGAACACTCTCCCTATCCTTGCCTTTCATTCGTTACCTCCCTTTTCCCTTTAATTTCCTCTTTTGATTTGGAGAAACAATAGCACATTGTGTTTAGAACTATTATATTTATTAAATACTTAGGTAATGTCTACGATTAATTACATTAAAAAAATCAATTAGTGTTAATAAGTCAGTACAATGCATGCATAATTACAATGCGCTTTATTCCATTCCACATTAATACAAGCTATGTCTGCGACTTCGTTCGCGTGAAACTAAATAATATTTAATTTATTTTTGCCCGTTTTTGTAACTCATTTCTATATAAATTTGCAGTTACTAGATGTGGCGTAATATTAAATGGTCTAAAGTCTTTCTCAATTATTGTTCTATTATATAAAAATATAATATAAAACATTTTGTATTAGATGAAGCAAATATTGACGAAAGCTTTAGGTTATCTAACATTACGTTACCACCAATAGGAGTAAAGCTGTATTGAACAAAGTTATAAACAATGGACTAACATTATTAAATAAATTTTCAGTTCCACGCAAAAGAAGTCGCATGCACAACTAGTTTATCATATGTTATTCATTAACGTTAGTTGCAAGTATAGGAACACGTCTTAAGGAATCTAGAAATTCGAGTAATTTTCTAGTACTCTC
Organism: Actias luna; assembly: GCA_039707435.1. Classification (NCBI taxonomy): domain Eukaryota; kingdom Metazoa; phylum Arthropoda; class Insecta; order Lepidoptera; family Saturniidae; genus Actias; species Actias luna. The sequence goes on along the minus strand of JAZHAC010000006.1, from coordinate 3,318,065 downwards.
AGTGTCGAAGTATAAAGTACAGAAGTATACGTTTAGTTACATTTTAAATAGTCTATGTTGTTTTTTTATAGTGAAGGCTTAGCGTTATAGCCATTATCTCACTTGATCTTAAGTGACGATACGGCTCAAGTTGGTAGACACGCTAAACCTGTGGAGACACTGGCTCTTAAAAAATGTGGTATTCTTGAATTGATTAAGCCCATGTTTCACCAGGAAGTAGGTTCGAACCTTTGACTAGTCGTATAGCATTAGATTACAGATTAGTGTGATGAAGAAACCGCCTCCTCAATAGTTATTGTGAATGAAGAAAACAGGCGTTTGTAGGCCTTTTTTTTATTGCGGATAAAATTGATAACTTAAGTTAATATATTGTATCATTACAATGTTACGATGTTTTTATTAACTCCGTTGCTTGTAATGCGTGGTAAATTTTAAACTAACTTCCCGATGAACTAGATACTTGAAATTTGGACCATAACTGAGAACTGGACGACGACAATGCATGAAAATGTGAAAAATTGATTTGTTTTATTTAACGATCGATAAAAAATTATAATCGATATACAACTAAGTTTTCGAGCAGCTATTCACTTGAATATAGTTCAAATCTAACTGACAGATGAACAGAATATATCTAAATTTCATTGACGTTAACCTAAAAAGAAAATTTTTATAACGGACTAGAAAGTAGAAAATAAAAGATCGGAATAGAAAATTATGGGACACAGGGAGTACATAACTAAAAATATCCGCCCCATGATTTCCGCTTCCAATATTTTATTTTTAAAATGTGTTATAATATCTCTCTTACCTGACATTCGTATGTACCGTTATCCCTTTTCTGAACAAATTTGATCTGCAAAGTCCAATCTTCCGAACCCTCTCCGTGAAGAACCTGAAATTAGTATTGACATTTTATAGGATGCATGGAAAGACATGGCCGTAACTATATGTTTTGTGTGATTATCTGAAATATAGAAATCTGCCGCCAAATATCAATGTAAGTGTGTTTCGGCAGTTGCACTTGAGAACCAGTTCCTTCACCGGTTTAACGTGTCTACCAACATGGGCCGTATCGTTACTTATGACCACGTGAGATTATGGCCATAAAGCTAAAACCTTATTTACAAAAAAATAGTCCAGATTAGCAAATAATAGTTAGTTCAATTGCGCATGTACTTAAAATGCATTGAACAAGTCTTAATGTCTTTCTTTTGGTCTCGCAATTATATATTCTTGAATAAATTGACTTTATAACGTCCTTAAGTAGATACTGTTATATGTATAAGGATTAAAAATTACATGAACGTATTGAGTATTATGTATTTTTTTAATCCTAGCTCGACAAAGTGACTGTAACCTGATGACCTGAGTGGCCTGATGGTATGTTTCATTACCGTCCATAAACAGTAGTGACTGCATTAGGGGCAAAGGTCCTTTATTAGTCGCAACTGTCTTGCCGGCGGTAAAGCTCTGGCTCCGTAGTCCAGCACGGGTAGATCTGTTGTGGAAAGGAGAGGAGGGGATTTGGGAAGGATGTACTTTATGAAATATAGTATTGTTATATTTGGCTAGTTTTTGTAGGGGCTGGCTCAAAGGAAAGGATTTACGTTATTTAATTATTTTAAACCTTATGTATGGTACAATGGCGGGCTTAATGCCATAGGAATTCTCTAACAGTCAACCTTAAGGTGGTGCAGACATAAAAGACGATGTGTGTAAATCAAACAACAAATGAAAGACAAAACTATCTACTAAGACTAACTATGATACATATAATAACGTATACCCTATGTATATATAAAGACATACAAATAATATAGTATGTAATTTTGTACATAAATACCAATATGATAAGTACAAATAAATAATTATGTCAATACTCGTGAAACGTACTGAAAGAATTTATTGAACTAATTCTGACGAAAAAATCTTATAAAACTGACTTAGCTTGACTTTGAAGCTTAAGTAATTAGTCAACATCATGATGTCTAGTGGAAGCGCGTTCCATATTAAATAGATTGAACATAGAAAGAAGAGTGTATAAGACCAGAAATATGAGCTGGAAAGTCTAGGAGACGATTATTTCAAGAACGTAGATTATAATAGTGATTAAGACATAAGGACTGTAAGTGTGATCTTAAATAAGAGGGTGCATCACGGGAAAATAATAGAGAATAAAGTGTTATCAATGCTATCAATGTTGCGGCGCTTGCCAATTAATTTAACTCTAAACGCAACCGCGATACGTGATCACAATCCATTTCAGTGAATAAGTTAGATCTGTGTAAGTTTTTTGTGTACCTAATTAGTATGTTTTATTACCATTACAATTTCATACTCGTCAAAAAATATGTACCTATACAAAAATTGATTATGTCGTGCGTTTCTATTATATTTAGGTGAAAAAAAAAACACTTTTATTTAACGTATATAATTTAGATTAAGAATGTCATCATTTATCTTTATAATACAATTTTGTTGTGCATGTCGTCGCAATACTTATCCTCCTGAAGGGCTTGGTCGATTTCGATGTTTTTTTTAATGGAATTATGAGATCAACAGAACTGTACTTAACTGTGTTACCTGTCGACGTCTTGATTTTTTGTAAAACATTTCCGCCTAAGTGTTGTTTTATATTTTGTTTGGATTTCTCATATAAATTACAAATAGGTCTCACGTTGAAGCATCCTAGTAAGTCTAATTCTTCGTAGCTCAGTTACTAATGTGTACGGACCCAGTGTCATTGGACGCGAGTTCGATCTTTGAAATGAGATTAAGCTTTCGGTGAAAGTCAACATCACGAGGAAAACCATAGCATGCTGATAAGGTGATAATACGCGCCTGGTTAACTACCACCTTCATATCGAAAATTTGCCGCCAAATACCTACAAGTGTGTTCAGGCAGGTACCCTTAAGAGCCAGTCTCTCCATTAGGATTAGCGTGACCACCATCTACGGGCACATTGTCACTTAAAATTAGATGAAATTGTCTCCCTAAGAAATGCATAGGATAAATCAGACACAAATTATTTCATACCAGCCTTTACCTGCGGCTTCACTCGCGTTAATATTCATTTAGTCAAACAAATCGAGTGATGTAATAAAAGTTTTATACAAAGTTTATGCGTCCAATTTACATTTTCAATAAGTTTTTCTTGGGAAAAAGTAGCTTATCACCTCTTCAGGTTCTCATCTATAATAAAATTCATCATAATCGAAAGCGTAATAAACAAACTCACTTTCGCATTTACATTAGTAAGGGTAAGGATTCATTTATGTGTGAAAGTCATTGAATGTGTGGTATATATGTGTTAATTAAGACCTAAACAATACAAATTTACAATTCGACAACAAACATACGTATAAACTGATGACTATTGACATGTCTTGTTTCATTACAGCGTACTCCTCAGTTGTGTTTATTTTGCGGTGAGCCGGATTACTGCCAATTTACGGGGCAATGATAATCGTAGGTGTGTCTGGAATATTTGGGCTAAGGCTGTTTCTATATCAGCTATTCGAATATATGATCCATTTATTCAATGAATTTGTACGACTGTTGCTTTTGTTAGATCGAATATCGAATTAGAAGTACATAGCGATATCATATTATATCGACTTTTGCTAATCCTTTCGATAATCGATAAAAAGTACACAATTGAAATTTATTCATAGCGCCTTTTTCTCAACTTAATCTTTGCTTTAGTAGAAGGCACTATTACCGAGATAAATAGCATTAGAAGTACACTCTCGAGCTTTACTTTGTCAGATGTTTTAGTTTAACTAACACTAAATTAAATAAAAATTTGGTATCAATTTTAAAATAAAAATATAACTTGATATATAATACAAAAATTATATGTAAAAGTAATTAAAAATGCTCCAGTAATATGATAATTGGGCATGTGTTTCGCTGTGAAATGTAAATAAAGTAAAATTTTTACTTGTATCTTAGAAGGTAAGGTAATAAGTAATATTCCGTGGTTGTACTAAACATTTCGTGGTAGAGCCAAAGCCGAGCCAAGTTTTGCCGACCACTGGGTCTACGGTAACTTACGAATTTGCTCCGCTGATTTGAATAATATTGTTTAATTGTAACTTTACCCAATATGAGGAATAGAATAGTTTTTATCCCTGAATGCGATCCGTGGTTTGCCACTACCAGGCCTCCTAGTTAATCTGTAGCTTTATCTCCTTAGTAGTTGTTAAGTGGTTATGTGATTCAAAATTATATTACCCTAAACCTAGTATAGTAAGTAATTCTCTAATTCGATTGCCAGAGTAATGTATGTGTTTGGTGACAAATTAGTATGAGGTTGGTAGCTAGTCAGACGATGATCAGAAAGTGCCCTACCAAAACGCTATGATATCAAAGCTGTGTTTGCTTTCATTTAAAGCTCAAGCTTATAGCGAAGATTTGCAAGAATCGACGTGTTTGTATTGAGCAGTTATTGTTTAATAAAATCCGTTATACAAAATATTAAATGATTAGTCAGCATTCTCAGAATTACTTCAGTTTTATTACATTCAATTTTTTTTTTCTAAAATTTCTTGTTAGTCATAACATATGACTATTATAAGAATAGATAATTATAGTAAATAGGTGTAATTATACCAACTGGCGTTTGTGGACCGTGTCCTGCTTTTTATAAGTACGATTCAATAACTATTTAACATAAATGCTTTCCTCATGAAAAAAAAAAATATTTTTATACTTAATAGGCTTAATTAGGGTTGCAATCTCACCTAATTCAAAATGATGATTTTCGCCAAGATGGTGGGCATGTTAAGCCTACTGGAGGGACTGACAGTTGAGAGCGACTGCCGAAACACACCTGTAGGTATTTGGTGGGAGATTTTCAATTCGATGGTGGTAGTTGTGAACTAGATGAGCATTTGAAAAAGGCTTGCACTATGTTATGGTTTTAGCAGGATGTTTTCCTACCCTGAACGCTCAGACCCATTGTAGGTATTTGAACCCATGTCAACGGTGATCAATATCAAACAAGTATAGTGTAATGATTTCTTAACAATGACCAACACTTTTTATTCATCCACAGTAATATTATAAATGTAAAACTTGTGTTCCCTAGAACTCTCGTCCCAATGGTAACTGCAAAGATAAGTTATTCGCGTTAATAAATCTTCAGGGACAGAAACCTTGCAACAGCTTGCCAACTTTATTTAACTTCAATTAGATACGAGATTAACAGTGTCTTATTAAGTTTAGATGTACATCCTTATTAATATTATAAATGCGAAAGTGAGTTTGTGTTGTTTGTTACGCTTTCATGCCTAAACCGCTGAATCGATTATGATACATTTTGGTACATAGATAGATGGGATTCTGGAGACGGTGATAGGCTACTTTCTGTGGCAAAAAACTTGTTGAAAGTGAGGTACAGAGAATGATAAACTTTGTATGAGACTTTTTATTGCGTCATACGATTTGTTTTGACAAAATCAATATTAACGCCAGCAAAGCCGCAAATAAAGCTAGTACATAATAAAATAAAAAACATCAAAAGGCGTATTTGCGAAAACTTGTGTGTACGGCTTCTGTTTTATGTTTAATAATTAGAAATAAAGAACAAATTTACGTAATATATTACCTGGAATCTCTCATCATTAGTGTACGTAAACTTCCCGGAACTGAGTATATGCCAGTCCCTTTTCCTTATCCATGATACTTGCTGAAATAAATATAATATATTAATATCAATAGCATATATAGGACAATTTGTCAGCGAACATTTGTTTTTGTTGCCTTTTGTAGTAGTACTAATTGGTTGAACATTTTCCTCTAAAGTATATATTATTTACCGTTAAGGCCATAAACTCGAAGCGATCATAGCTCAGTGGTAGAGTGTACGACTTCGCGTCAAGGGATGTGGGTTCAAATCCAAGCACCTAATGAGCTTGAGCTTTCGGTGAATGAAAACATCGTGAGGAAACCATAGCATGGTGGTAGGGCTTTTTCTAATGCCCGCCTGGGTAGCTACTATCCTCAAGTTGTAAGCCCGCCGCCAAATACCAATAGGTGTGTTCCGGCAGCTGCATTTGAGAGCCAGTTCCTCCACAGGTTTAGCGTGTCTACCAACTTGGGTCGTGTTGTTACTTAAGATCAGGTGAGATTATGGCCATAACGCTAATTCCTATGTATAAAAAAAAAATTACCTGATCTTATGTAGTTGGTAGACACGCTAAACTAGTGGAGGAACTGGCTCTCAAATGCAGCTGCCGGAAAATACCTATTGGTATTTGGCGGCAGGTTTACAACTTGAGGGTGGTAGCTAGCCAGGCTTAGAAAAAGCCCTACCACCATGCAATATATAATAGACACGATTCTAAATTTTAATCTAATTTATATTTCACATTGATATGTAGGAACCGAGTTTGAATTTCTTTGAATATAAAGAAACGTCTTAAAACATTTATACAGTCAAATTTGGATAAGTGATAGCTCAAAGGACCGCGATCTCTTTTTTTTGTTATAGAGGTTTCTCACTAACCCGAGTTTTTAGCTTACAGACTTACAGAAGGGCCTGTCACACTTATAGAGGTCTATAAAAATACGGCAAATATGATGGAAACAAAAAAAAAAATACGTCTATGTAATATTATAAAAACATTTACTTGAAAAATCTGTTAATTTCCTTTGCGATTCTGTTTATAATATATGTGTATGTTTTTAAGTTCGTCAATTTTATCAAATATAGTTTGATCAGTTCCTTGAAATTTAAGAATAAGTCTTAAATATCAAAAGTGAAATACGTTTAACTGTCGCTTATAGAGGTATCAATCCCACTTAAAGAGATTCACGCATGAAAAATGACTGTCACTTATACTAGTTTTATGTTTTTCACTTATAGAGGTTTTAGGAGGGCTAAATGACGGGACCTGGTAAATACTCTTACTAATAGAGTTTTCTCGCTTACTCAGTTCTCATTTTGTCAGGTTTGACTGTATATCTATATTTCTTTTAATCTGTATCTAAAGGTAAACACAGTACAATCTAATACCGTGACCACTCAAAGATCACAGGTATATCGACATTTGTCGCCATCATTATTTTATAGCTAAGATGGTAATCAATTATACGACCTGGCAGATTGAAGCAGATAGTATGGTGGTAGGACTTTTACTAATGCCCGCCTAGCTAGCTACCATTCTCAAGTTCAAAATCTGCCGTCAAATAACTATAGGTGTGTTGCGGTAGTCCCATCACTAGGCTTAGAGTATCCGCCATCTTGGGCCACATCATCACATAACATCAGGTGAGATTGTAGCCATAACGCCTAATCTGTAAGCTATAAAAATACCTGTAACTAGCAATGAGAAGAAGTTCACTTACTCCTCTCTCACTGAGATGTCCAACAAGACAGTGAAGATAGGCGGTGCCCCCGAGCTGCGCAGTGATGTTACTGACAGAGTTATTGGCGGCGACATCGTTGGGAGTCTGGACTACTCCCCGCCAACCTCGAGCTCTCGACGCGCCATGATGCCCTGGTACAAAAAATTCGAGATAATATTATAAATGCGCAAGTGATTCTATCTGTTTGTTTTACAATTGATGTAAAGTGAAGTTATGGTCCAAGATAGTGGACCCGCTAAGCCTATTGGATGGAGTGGTTCTCTAGTATAACTGCAGGAGTTACATCTATAATTATATGGCGGCAGATTTTCAACTTGAGGGTGGTAGCTAGCCAGGTGGATGTTAGGAAAAACCCTACGACTATGCTATGGTTTCATTAGTGTTTCCTTCTTCGAAAGCTCAAGCTCATTGCAGGAATTCGAACTTACGTCCTTTGATGCGGCGTCTACACATGCTACCAATTCAGCTAACGTTGCTTCAAAAATCGTTTCCACGTCTAAGCTATTGAACCGATTTCAATGTTTGGTATAGAGATAGATTAGACCATGGAGAAAGACAGGCTGCCTTCTGTTGCGGAAATAAACTTTAAAAGCATAAAATAAGGGATGAAAGTTTATATGGAGTACCCGTTTATCAATTTTTTGCTTGCTTTTCATAAAATAGTGTTTCTCTCATGTTTATTGAAAAAATAAATAGGGGTTGGTTTTGATCGTTCAAGTTCAAGCGAACGTAGTCATGGATATAGTCCAATATGTATTAGGAAACAGAAAATCTTATTCCGTCATAATATTACGAAGTTAGGAGATATATGACGTCATCTCTAGATTTCCCTTGAGATGTAATGAAGTTTCTTGTAAGAGACATTTTGTGACATCATATCTTCAATATATTATAACTCGCTGGTTGAGCAGACCATGTTCTACCCTTTACGGTAGCTAAATAGTAATTGAAAATATTATTACGAACCTAATAAAAATTCAGTAAAAGTTATCAATGCAAAAAGTCATCCGTTATTTTGTGTATGGGATGTATAAACGCATTAAATACGTATTTGTTTATTTTTATTAGAAGCATTTATACTAATTTTTAATTTTACTCTAGCATTTTGTATGTGAACCGTAGTTTCTTAGAGGTACCTCCAATATATGCAATACCTCCAAATATAAAAATATTGCCTGCGACACTATTTTTCCTACAGTGGCTGATACAGAGTAAGATTTTATTGTGTAATATGTTTTAGTTTACAATAAACTAAATTTCAAAGTATAATAATTGAAGATATTGTTTGCTTCCTCATGCAAGCTTTACCACCTCGTTTTATCTCCTTCGAAAAATTTTAACTTAGTGAGCCTTTAAGTTACAAAAGTGAACCACAGTCCAAATTTGTGTTTAGCTTCTGTAGCTTGGACTGTGCGTTGATAAGTTAGTCAACTAATGTAAGCGATGATAGCTCAGTGGTAGTGTGTACGACTTTGTGTCAAGGGATGTGAGTTCGAATCCAACCACCTACAATGAGCTTGAGCTTTCGGTGAAGGAATACATCGTGAGGAAACCATAGCATGGTGGTAGGACTTTTTCTGATGTCCGCCTGGTTAGCAACCAGTATCAAGTTGAAAATCTGCTTCCAAATACCAGTACGTGTGTTCCAGCAGGTGCACTTGAGAGCAGGTTCCTCCACGGGATAAATGTGTCTATCAACTCGGGCCGTATCGTCATTTAATATTAGGTGAGATTATGGTCACAACGCTGGACTTTACCTATAAAAAAAACTACCGTGCGTGACGTAGTCCACACTTGCTATGGATGACTTACGTATATCGCCAGTCGATGAGGTTGAAAGTGGTAGTATGCAGAGCACTGTCGCTGCCAGCTGTACGCCAAACCCACTGTTCCACCACCATCTCATCTGAAACAAACGAATCCTTACTTAAAACTTAATTAAAGCGAAGATACACACACATTTATAGCTTAGTGATCGATATAAATGGAGTTTTTAACGTAATCTAGATCTATTACATAGTGATTTATAGACTGCACGGTAAAAAACAAAAATCTTTACTTCATTAAGGCTCCGAGAAGCCGCTTATGATCGTCAAAACTACCACCGGTTCGAGAATGACGCAATTGTAAGAAACTCGAACTGTTTATATTTGTTAGAACCTTTTTTTTAAATAGTCTTTTTATGTATGCATTTACAATAGTTATTGGCGGATGTACAGACACGGGTGTTAATTTCACACATCAGCATCGGTCACATATTGATCCATCATATTATAGGCTTTTGACATCAAAACCCGTGTGCTTATACTGGCAGATGTCATAATAGAAAGAAGGCATTTAACTATTTTGTTTCAAACTATTTCTTTATACTTTATAAGTTTATCGCTAGGGCTACAATCTCACCCGATGTTAACTGGCGTTGTGGCCCAAGATGGTGGAAATGCAAAGCCTAGTGAAGGGACTGGCTCTCTAGTGCAACTGCCGAAACACACCTATAGGAATTTGATATCAATTTTTCCACTTTAGGGTGGTAGCCAGCCAGATTGGTATTAGAAAAAGCCCTACCACTGTGCTATAGTTTTATCACGATGTTTACTTCACTGAAAGCTCAAGCTCATTGCCGGGATCGAACTCGCGTCCATTGACGCTGGGTCTGGACATACTATTAACTGAGCTATCGACACTTCTTAATTCCTGTTACGTCCCCAAAGCTATTTACACTGAATATTGGCAAAAATGCTTTAAACTCTTTATATAATTACAGATAAAAAATTATACGCTGGCTTAGAATTTACCAATACACCAATTTGGAGTCACTCAGACGACGTAGTATTGAATAGGTATTGTAGTTAAAAGAGTTTCTGTTTACGCACGCCTCCATGCCTATCAATGTAACGATTTACTTTTGTATTGTCGATACACTCCTATAGTCCAGGAGTTAGATTTTGGCGCGTTGCCAAATATGAACTGGCTTTGTTCGAATAAAACTTTCTTTTAACTCCATTACAATACGATTGTTGTGGATGTTTCTAAAGATTCTTTCCTACATTTTTTTTTTTGTATTTATGCTCCTAAAAACTTCGTAAACAGCGGAAATTTCTGGTAATTGAGTTATATATAGGACTAGCTGTTAGTGCGACTACGTTCGCGTAGAATCCATAATTAGTTACTTCTGTTCGTTTTTGTAAGTTTTTTCAATACAGCTTTGCTCTTATTGGTGGTAGCGTGATGTTAAATAGTTTAAAGCCTTTGCTTTAACAAATACAAACAATTTTTTGGAATCCGTCTGGTGCTTCCTAAGATTATTTCAAACAAACAAACAATCCTTTTCGCTTTATAATATTAACTAGCTTTTACTTGCAGCTTTGATCGCATTGATATTGATTTTACCAAACAGATCGGGTGACACAAAGAACGTGTCATACAATGTTTATCCCACTTACAATATTCTTTCGGGAGAAAAAGTAGCCTTACACTGTGTCCCAGCTCCCATCTATCTCTATACCAAAACTCATCATAATCGATTCAGCAGTTAGCCATGAAAGCGTAACAAAGAACAAAGAAACTCAATTTCGCATCTATCGTATTAGTATGTAGTATGATAACTGACCCCTATTCACTCTCGGGAATTTGCAGCAATGTTGAGCTCTTCGATTACGAGAATATCGAAAAATCAACAACAATACTCCCGGGAGATATCTTTAACTAACTCCCAAATCACTTTCCTGTCCATTTATTGTCGCGCGTCGAAGGGGCGTACTCAGTTCTTCGAATTAATTTCGTCTCTTTACGTTTTTTTTATCGTATTTGTATAACATGTTATTGTTTTTTTTTTTAAATGTGCACAGCAAATTCTAACTGCAATGACGATAATGAAGAGACGAGAAATCCATCAAGGCTTCTGCATTTTTTTGTTAACGTGGTGTTTAAAATCCTAGCTTTTACGCACTTTCTCATTCACAGACCAAAGGCGTGAGGGGCATGTGGTGGTTCATCAGGTGTCAATTACCCAATACTACACTCTCAAACGAACCACGAAACTTCAAAATCCCGTATAACTTGTGACCAAGGACAGCTTTCACAATTCTTGCAGTCATCAAAGCTCCTGTCTATTGTATCAGTGAGGAAGTCTTACAGCAGGTGGGTATAGACTGGCTGATTATAAGAAGTGCGGGCGCTGTCTATGTTCCTGGCAGCACGAGAGTTTGAAATATCGTGGTGCGGTTTAGAGTGTCGTATTGGGTGATTGACACCCGATCAGTTACCACATGCCCCTATCGCCTTAGCCTGTGGCCAGGTAAATTATATGATTTTAAACAACATATAAATAAAATAAGTATACTCTCGTTGACCAGACCAAGTGTTTAAGTTATCCATGGCCTCTGAATAGGCGATACTCAAACCGCTGTAGGTTTGAGTGTCACCTTAATGTTTTTAGTGGGTATTCGTTTGTGTTGGTACTCGATAAGTGAAGTTAGTAAAGGGAGGAAAGTCAGTAAAGGGGTTTTATTGACATGTTAATAAAAAAAGGATCCACAGGTTAATTTCGAATCGTGACATACTGAATCAGACTCACAATGATAGATTTATTACTACATGTATAGTTGTCATGTCACAGTCGGGTAGAGATCTATAGATAAGTGTACAGGGGTGGCAAGTTACCCTGGTTAATTGTAAGGTATGCCGCCGACTGATTTGGGATCGCGACACCCCTCAGCGTGCCAGTATGGCGGGTGTCATACTGCTGGTGGATATTATTGTCCTGTCCTGGCATCTCTAAATAGTGTTCTTGAATACTTTTGTACGTATTTGTATAAACCAACCGTGTATATCTAGTAAAAACCTGTTATGTTAACATCATATATATATGGATGTAGTTACAAGGGGTGTTTTTCCCCTCAGGCTCGCCCTCAAAGTCCGCTGAAGCTATGAAAGCTACTGAGGCTACGACTATAGGTCTCTTAAAAAAATTGGGGGTGTTTTATAGCAGAATATAGTTATAGGAGGGTAGTTAATAACACCGATTAGTATGCGCTTGAGGCGTATTCATTGTACGTAGCTGGAACATTACCGAATGGACGTAAGATTTATATTTGTGTATTAGTGATACTGTTTTGATGTTTATGCTGTGAATTATTACCGGTAATGATTTATACTGGGCAGAGAGAAACGCGAGCGTGAAGGTGAGTGTGGACAATTTTCGAAAGGTCCTTAAACCTACATCCGAAGTTGCATGTCTCGGACACTGTCTCTGTGTTATCCTCTCTCTGCCACAACGATTAGGTTTCCCGATGTACAGTGAATCCGTAGTTTGCTAATTAGTATACATGCATTTCAATTGTATTATTTGTATAGATGAATTACGTTAGTGATTTATAACTTCTGATATCGATGTTTTATTCAAAACGTCAAGTAAAGGTATAAAAACAGAAATAAATAAGTCGTACGTATTAAGGAAGGTTATCTAACTAGAGTCCAATACTGAAAGTTTATAGCTGGAGTGAACAAATCACAATTTTGATAAGTTCTCGCCATCCCTTCTCAATGTATAGAAAAATATTGTTCGCTCACAACAGTAGCCAATATCTCTATCTTGCGTAGTATTTGCTTGAGAAATAGGGATGTCCTCTATACTAAACTAAACTATTTCTATAATATTTTCGCTGTTCGATTTAAATTCATAATTAGAATTATTAAGGATTGCGAACCCCTTATTTAGCACTAAGACAATTTGACATTATGCATATTCCAACAACACTGTGTAATTATCATCAAAACAACCTCATTATTAGAGCTTGCAAGTATTTCAACATAATTACTAGGACCGTGGATATCGACATCTTTAATAACACAGTCCGTGACGAAACTATGTACTAGGGAATGTCTTTCTTCGTTGCAATATTCATTTAAAATTGTGTGTTGCCTATGCAACATTTAACATTTTATTTATTTATGTTCATTAATATTTGTGAAACTCGTAAATAGCCTTTTGTTTTTAAGTTCTTAATGTTAGCTGTTAGTTTTCTATGTAATAAATAGAATAAATAGATAAATAAATAATGTAATATCGGTGACATTTTACGTGATGTACTTTGATTAATTTTCGAAACGAGTTTTTGAAGGGATGATAGCTATGTGGTAATGTGTACGACTTTGCGCCAAGGGACGTGAGTTCGAATCCAACCAACTACAATGATCTTGAGCTTTTGGGGAAGCAAAACATCCAGAAGAAACCATAGCATGGTGTACAGTTTTTTCTGATGCCGCCTGGCTAGCTACCACACTCAAATTGAAAATCTTCTATCAAATAACAATAGGTGTGTTCCGGCAGTTGCACTCGAGAGCCAGTTCCTCCAAAAGTTTAGCTTGATCGTCACTTAAGATCAGGTGAGATTATATAAGGTAAGCCTTAACTATAAAAAAGCGATGATAGCTCAATCGGTAGTGTGTACGGATGACACGTCATTGAACGTGAGTTCGAATCCCAGCAATGAGCCTGAGCTTTCGGTAACTGAAAACACCCTGATGAAGTCATAACGTGGTCGTAGGGCTTTGTTTGAATGTTATAATGAAGTTGAAAATATGCCGCCAAATAGGCGTTCTCCGTTAGTTGCACTTAAGAAACACTTTAGTCCACATCGTCTCTTAACATCAGCTGAAATTATAACCATAACTAAACAAATGGATTGATATATGATAAATGAATACATTCATTATAAGTTGCTATATTAACTCCGCGGTCAGTTTCGACAAGGAATCCGCCATCTTGTTTGCACTTTTACATAAATAATTAGTTATTCTATCGATGTGACATTGGCAGAATTGTAAAATAAACATACATTGCAATTATTAATATAAAAAAGTCAAATATATATAAACTTAAAGTATATCCAAATCTGTTTAGAAAAATATACTTTATTTATCTTGTGCACACAACAGAAATAAATAAAACAATTACGAAGTAAATTACTACGAAGAGAAATGAATATATCATTAACTTAGTGAAGTGATTTCTTTATGTTAATTTACTTGGGAACAGACATTTTCTTGTCGTCTCTGTTTTTGACAATATTCCTTTAACTCTGTGCTCTTTCTTGGGAGATGTTCATTTATTTTTAGATTTAACCGGGTTGATAAGTTTCTTCGAAGAGGATCTACTATACATAAAATAAACGTATTACTGTGTTACATCTGTACAATAGATACTGTTTAAAGATTATAATTGGGATATGCTTTGTTAGGGGCCTTTCATACAGTACGTCACGCAAAATTTTTACCTTTTTAGACCCCCATTCCCACCTCAATATTACGTCACAAATGATAGTCCCCTCCCGTATATGGTATATGGCAATTCATAGCATGACACAAATTACAATATTTTTGAATATTTATTGCTTGCGTTAATACTACATTTTAATGAATGAATATATATTGTTAGCAATTGTCCTCCACGACGACACAACTACCCTCATCACTGCTTATAGTCACTGCCTATAAAAGGGCAGCTAGACCGCCGATGCATTCACTTAGTTCCGAGCGTTCATCGCGTGCAAATCAGTTGTGTTGCGTTAGCGTTAGGCCGTAACAAAGTGGTTTCTTTTTATTAAGAATTTCTGCTTCTGATTGATAAAATCAGAACTGGGATAAGTAACTTCTAGCCCACAGAACAGAGTAGTTGTAGTAAATATGACTGGCGGATCCAGTCGTAGATCGCGACGTCGTTCTAGTAATAATAGGTCGCGGTATTGGTCACGTAGCCTAGCCGATCGAGTGTTTCAACGCGGAATTGTCGGCTGCGGCGTCGTTTCCACACTACACACCGAAACCCTAGACGTGATGAGGACGCGTTTTGAGTCAGGGTCAGGTGAGGCCGAGCCCACATAAGGTCGAGGCCTTTGTAAATTCACCGGTTCCTGAGAACGTTCGGCAGAGTTGTAAAGGTTCTACCAAATGAAGAATATGAGCTTCAAACTGCATAGCGGCAGTTATGAAAAACTACACAAGCAGCGGCGCAGTATATGGTGCCTTGGCGTGGCGAGTGGTGCCCTGAGTTATGTGCAGCCTTCTTTGAGGGTATGTAAAAGCTTTTGTTATCAGAACTACAGGCTTATCTAGCCTTGGCGTTCACAATCTAAACTTCAGGCGTAAAGCCTTGGCGTTTATTATCTGAACTACAGGCGTAAAGCCTTGGCGTTCATTATCTGAACTACAGGCTTTAAGCCTTGGCGTTCATTATCTGAACTACAGGCGTAAGGCCTTGGCGTTCAATTATCCGAACTTCGGGCATATTGCCCTGGCGTTCGTTGAACTACAGACCTAACATGGTCTTGGCGTTCATTATCTGAACTACAGGCATAAGGCCTTGGCGTTCAATTATCCGAACTTCGGGCATATTGCCCTGGCGTTCGTTGAACTACAGACCTAACATGGTCTTGGCGTTCATTATCTGAACTACAGGCATAAGGCCTTGGCGTTCATTATCCGAACTACAGGCGTAAGGCCTTGGCGTTCCATTATCTGAACTACAGGCTTTAAGCCTTGGCGTTCATTGAACTACAGACCTAACATGGTCTTGGCGTTCATTATCTGAACTACAGGCGTAAGGCCTTGGCGTTCATTATCCGAACTACAGGCGTAAGGCCTTGGCGTTCATTATCTGAACTACAGGCGTAAGGCCTTGGCGTTCAATTATCCGAACTTCGGGCATATTGCCCTGGCGTTCGTTGAACTACAGACCTAACATGGTCTTGGCGTTCTGAACTACAGGCTTTAAGCCTTGGCGTTCATTATCTGAACTTCGGGCATATTGCCCTGGCGTTCGTTGAACTACAGACCTAACATGGTCTTGGCGTTCTGAACTACAGGCTTTAAGCCTTGGCGTTCATTATCAGAACTACAGGCGTAAGGCCTTGGCGTTCAATTATCCGAATTCGGGCATATTGCCCTGGCGTTCGTTGAACTACAGACCTTACATGGTCTTGGCGTTCATTAGACTTCAGGCATATCTGCCTTGGCGTTTTACTTTCATACACAGGCTGGATAGTGACAACGACTGGAAGCTCAATAAAAGCTCTGAATCTACGAAGAAAAATGCCTGGGCTTGATGAAAATACGGTTGCACACGAGCCACAGAATAGCGCATCACGCTTTGGGGCCGGTTCCTGGTTCTCCCCTCAATGTAGACCAAGATCTTGGAGCTGTCGTTGTTGTCGGTCCAAGCAGTTTGATTCCAGGCTCAGGAATCACTGTTAGTGATTCACTGTCCACTGTCACTGGAGGCAGAGACTTGGTCAGTCAATGAAAACGGCACCAGACCAGGCTTCAGCCACGGAGCTTGTGTCGAGGGCGACACTTGGTCAGGAGAGGCCGTGTTAGCAATTGTCCTCCACGACGACACAACTACCCTCATCACTGCTTATAGTCACTGCCTATAAAAGGGCAGCTAGACCGCCGATGCATTCACTTAGTTCCGAGCGTTCATCGCGTGCAAATCAGTTGTGTTGCGTTAGCGTTAGGCCGTAACAAAGTGGTTTCTTTTTATTAAGAATTTCTGCTTCTGATTGATAAAAATATCCATATTAACATGTAAAATTTACAAAAATGTTTTATGAGCTGCAAACATCACGTTTTCTTAGACTCCCTCAGCCCCTTACAAACATAGAAGCCTTTATATTAGAGATAAACTTTTTATATCGCCTCAAATTTTTTCACCGATCTATCGCATGTCGCATCCGCTGAGTAGGGGTAAAGTGAATGGCGTTCGGCAGCGAAGCCAGGGCCAATATGGTAGCGCTCATAGCTCGCATCAACGGGCCGTATTTCATTGACATTGTCACAATTTCCAAAAATGTTCATTTAAATGCCTATGATCGAAAAAAATCATTTGCATTGTGGTTTCATCAAACCACACATTTTTTTTTTATATATTGAATTTTTGTCTCTCTGGCGGTTTTCTTCCGCGTGCATTAGTGCATCTCCGTGAGGGATTCTGGTGATTAAAATTTGATAATTTGAGATTTACTATCATGGATCTAGGATATTTTTTATCCTTTAAATCGTAAAGGGGATACGATTAAAATGTATTAGTGGATTAAGTTCGTGACGAATTTTGATGCAAATTTCGCTATACAGCATGTTTGCAAAGTAGCAAAATAGATTCTAAACTGACACGTAGCATAGCCCGAATTCTCGTGAAGGATAGTTAAGAGTATGGATAGAAAATAGCTACTAAAAGATGGAAAAAGGGACGTGCCTAACACATTATAATGACATTATAACGATATTAAATTCGCAAAGTTATTTTATTATTCGCTTGTATTATAATCTTGTCTAAGCTAGATTTATTACTTTCAGCGCGCAACACACTTAAGGTGTCTGCTGTATTCATCTTTGAGTGGATATTATAATAATTGACTTTTTATGCAAGCGACAGTAATAATGAAGGAGCAACCCTAACTCGAAGCCCATTTTTGTGCTAAACAGGGTATAAAAGGAAATTGTCTTTGAAATTTTGTTTAGATAGCGTGAAGCGCTTTCATGGAACAGTGCCCCGGCTATATTTTCAAGATCCTGTCTAGGACCGCCTTCCCGTTTCTATGAATATTACCGACATCGTTATACAGAACTTTATGTTGGTTTTTTCGTACAACTTGAAGTCGAAAAAAATTTCTTTATCAGTCTGAACCTTATGTTTTTAAACGGCAAAATCACAAAACATCTAACAAGAAATACTGGAAGGGAACAACAGCGTATATTAATGGGTAGCATGTACTAATGATTCTATTTTCGAGTGTTCTATAAAATGTATTAGGAAAGGAGTCTTCTCCAACGATTAGTTACAAAAAAATTATAGGGATAACTCAAGATAAAAACATTTATTTATTGTTTTTGATATTACTTATTCGAATATACCAGTGAATTTAAAAATATTTAAAAGTAAATATTTTCAGCTGCAGTTTGAGGTTAACATTCTTTTGGTATACTAAATATTACCGCATGGAGAAAAATTGCCTTTTGATTTTGATAAAAATTTTACTTCACCGTAAGCACAAGCTAATTGCAGGTGGATTCGACCTCACGTCCATTACCGTGGCGTCCGTACAATCTCTTCAAAATATACTTATATTCTTTGTATATACATTATTTATTTGTACACAAATAATATTTCTATAATTTTACGAATATGAAGTAATCTCTAGACTCCATTAACATTAACATAATGACCTACCCCAGAATAGGATTTGAAAAGTAAAATTGCTATAATTAACGCAACATGTTTATTCAGTAGTAACAAGAACGAATGTTATTTCGCAGAAACAGGATCCAAATTATATAATGAGTTTTAATGTAAGATATCGTTGTAATATTGTTGAATAACATCTAACTATGTAACATCTAACTAGATAAGTTGACTTAATTTTTAATTGATCACAGGTTTTTATGTTTCTATAAGACAATTAATTTTAGAGAGGATGGATGAAAGAAGATTAACAAAACAAATTTACAAGGCGAGTGTGAATAGGCAAGCTGGTAAGGGTCGACCTAGGCGAACATATCTCAATCAGATCGAGGACGTTCTGGAGAAAGGCCAGGTCAAAAGTACCCGTAACCGAAGAGCATGTATGAAGGTGCTTATGAAAGTAGAAGAAGAGAAAGATGTATGTCAGGATTGTAGCAAGTGGAAGGATGTGGTCTCTGCCTACCCTTATGGGAGAGAGGCGTGATAGTTGTATGTATGTATAAGGCAATTACCTTCCAAACCATTTTTACACTTTTATTAATTAGAACAGCTATGTATACATCAAACACGAATTCATACTATATATAAAACAATATATACTTATATAGGCATATTGGTCTTTAGAAACCGGCACAACATGCGATATATAGTAGACAGTCTCAATCAAAATTTTACAAAGGAAGATAGAATATACTCTATACTAATATTTAGTCTACTCGATAAGTTGAAAATGGTCTAAAATAGAGATACCGCTCTTAAAATTAAATGTCATACCTTCTTGGATCCGGAACGACGCTTAGAAAAAAGTTGCGGACGCTGGGAGAGTTTTAATAAAAATTACCTTCAATTCAAAAACTTTTTTTTTGAAATTTCCTAAATAATAAAAGTCTATAAAATATTGGCGGAAAATGAGTGGCTATTTTTCATTTTCAATTATTTATAACTTTTGCAATTTTTCATGAGCACATTAATTCTAGTCGTAATTTTGGATCCAATGAGGTATCACATATAATTTTATGAGCAGTATCTCTATTTTAGACCATTTTCAACTTGTCGACTAAATTAATTATAAAAAGGAAAGATTTGTATGTTTGTTTATAACTAATAACCCCAAAAACTAGTGGAACGATCTCAAAAATATTTCACCGTTAGAATACTTTATTGTCCTTGAGTAACGTAGGCTATAAATTAATTAAATAAATTTCAGTTTCATGCTAACGAAATCGCAGGCAAGGCTAGTATAAAATAAACGGATAATATCATAAAGAACTATTTACGTAAGAAAATATAGCACAATTGAAATACTCAAAATAGAGAATCAGAAACACAAAATGAAAACAAAAACAAAATAAAGTTATAAATTTTTCGGAATCAAAATCCATGTCTATCAGTAACAATCATGCCTATTCATTGAAGGTACTCATAGAGTGGTGGCTCTTTGAGTGAGGTCTACCTAATTTATAATTTATTCTTAATGTATAATTCTTATTTATTTAACACTTCAAATAATATAGAAACTATTAATCAGTGAAAATCTGGGTTGGTTAATTTGACAACACGGTATTTTTTCCATTTAAAAATTCATCAACCACTCTGGGAGGTAGGCCCTTTTCCAATAATTTTTATTAATAACAATTAATTAAATAAATTAATATTAATTAATTCCAATTTACGTATCTCCCTCCTACATATGCTGGGTAAGCTATGAAAGAGGTATGTGGGATTCGACTGGATCCTGCAAATACACGATAATCCTTAAAAATTCCCACGGTGACTTTGCAATTCCCCATATTTGAATCGTCAGGAATCGTGTTTGCATTTTGTTTTTAGTCCCTGATACAAGTGGCCATTCTGCAATTCTCTGCCGCCAAATACCAATAGGTGTGTTACATGTTTAGCGTGTCTACCATCTTGGGCCGTATCGTCACTTAAGATCAGGTGAGATTATGGCCATAACGTTAAACCTTACCTATTTATAAAAAAAAAAACAATTCGTGAAATCCTTCTAGTGTCACTAACATAACTGTTAAATGACAGGCTGAAGAGTCAAGAAATAGAGACACAGTTGGTAGCGTACGGACATGACTTCGAATACCTGTAGTAAACTTGAACTTTCGGTGATGGAACATATCGTGATGAAACCATAGCATGGCTTTCTTTAATGCCCATATGGTTCACTATCAGCCTCTATTTGAACACTGCTGCCAAATATCTGTAGGTGTGTTCCGGCAGTTGCATTTGAGGGCCAGCCCCTCCATAAGGCTTAGCGTGCCTACCATCTTGTACCACATCGTCACTTAACATTAGGTGACATTGTAGCCTCTGAAATATAAGAAATGCCCATTGTTACGAACAACTTTTGAAAACAAGTATCTTGTGTGATTTGGTTTGATAACAGTAAAAGGAAATTTTACATAAGTTAAACTCGAAGTAAACCATGTTATTGGAACGTAGCAATCCAATGAAATAAAACGAATGCTTGATAAAATGGTCGAAACATATTACGGTACTAACTAACCAGCCGATACAAACTCAAACAATCCGACATAGGATTATAAAAATAAAGCAACGAAATAAATTACAGATTTTAAACGAAGCGGCCTGATTATAATGTGATTTATTACAATTGTGGTTTGCGAACACGTTGGCGACTCGCGAATTATTCATTCCTCATAAATATTAAGTAAGCACGTTCAAATTGCCACTGTCGTTTCCCTTTCTTGCACGCTATTGGTTCAAATTTGTATCTGATGGATTAGAAAGTGTAATGGGTTGATATTAAACCGATAGGAAATACCCTTTCTGATCGAAACGGAACTGAAGAATCAAACCGTCGTTCCGCCTGCTCTCCAAAACAAGCCAGATCCGTACAGGGGAAAACCACTAACCAAATAACGTCCAGCCAAGTCCTTTTAGGATTGGAAAAACTCCACTGATCAGCTAGTGGTCTCCTCGCAACTCCAGTCAGGGATTGTAGAGATGGCCAACCCGGAACTCAAAGTAGTGTTCACTCTGCACCGGTTAGTTAAGATTGCGCAGAACAATTCTTTCCTCGATGCCTATGTCTCAACACAATATAAACTTTAGAGTAGTTATCTTCTAAGATCAGACAGTTGCACGTTTCCGTTCACGTAAATTGTACTGGACAGTTAGGTTTATATACATTATGGCTCAGTACAATTCCACAGGATTACGGATGATCTATGAAGATTACGTTCAACTATTACATTCGTTACATGCGTATTCCACGGCGACATCTCAAACTCAAAACAGACTTGATATATCGATGTATTAGCCACTGTCTGTACTTTGTTTATATAAAAATATCGGCGTAAATATTATATAAGCAGAAAATATGATGAAAGTATTTCATCGATTGTCAGTGCACAACGAGTACATCAACGAATTATGATTGGAGTTCATGAAAAAATTATGTATAAAAGTACTTCAACGGATTTTTGTGCATTACGAGTACATCAATGAATTATGATTAAAAGTACTTCAACGGATGTTTGCGGATTACGTGACGGCAGCGCTCCACTATACTATAAAAAGGCGCTACGTAACGCTGGCTAGGATACCGCGTTCGATTTTCTCCTACGCGATTCGGCAACAGCCCAAGCCGAGGTTCGGTTACTAGTGACACCCTTGCGCGAGTTGCCCCTCGGGCTCGAGCGCCCTCCGCGCTCGCCCCTCTAGTTCGGTGAAGCTGTAAAAGCCCCTCAGGCTAACAGTGTAGGTCTCAACAAAAAAAAAAGTTGGCTAGGATCTATCGTGAGAGACTCTCGAGCGAGAATGTTAATTCGGAGGTATTAAGTTATCATTTTATGAATAAAAAGGTGAGTCAACAAGATGGCTTATTTCCTGAAAGATCCCCCGTTACTCATACAAATATATACATTCTCTCTACCAATTTTATTATCTATCAGCAGATTATTTAGTAAAAAAAATAAACAATGATGCAATGCCTCTATGTCTTTATTTCATATTTACCTATACTGCCTCCTTATTCGTAATTCAAATTATCTGAATAATTTATACCAGTTTATTATTTTTAATTTATTTATTTTCACCGTTCACTATATCGTTTTATTCTATAAATAGTTTACAATTATTATAATATTTTGAAAGCGTAACAAAGAAAACTCACCTTCGTTTCATAATATTGGGATAAACGTTATCAAGCACACATGCAACTACGCATTAAAATATTAACTACGAACTAATAAAAATAATTAAATGGTGCAGACAACGTCGTATAATATTTAGTTCGCCGCTCATACCGGTCGAATGATCAAAGCGTGGCTAATCGTTAGCACATTAGGATTATAATAGGCCCGAGGAAAAGCCTAACTGATCCAATATTAACCAACATAATAACTAGATACGTATTCGAATTCAATACATAGTATGTATGTATGTACATATACCTATATTTAGTAAAATAATAACTATATCAAATTTTTAAAGTTCCCTAATGTTATAATACAGGTGTTTATTTTGGTCTCAAAAAAATTATAATCATTATTTATTTTTGTATACACGTTTATTTTTATTTATTTATTTAAAGAAATGAACAGCAGTTAAAATCATTTTACAACAAATCATTAACATATTGGTTTAGCCAAAAGAGATTCCAATCACATAAAATGATTTACTAAAACATAATAGATACATACACCATATAAGATGCATACCTAACAAAAATTATTAATTAAATTATCAATCTAATGACAATATTATAAATGGTATAAATGTACTAAATAACAAATCAAATCAAATCAAAATTAAGAAGAATAAAAACAAAAATATGGGTACGTGCGCGTGCGAAGTGGGTATAGGTGTGTGTGTGTGTGTGTGCTGTGTGTGAGAGAGTATTTATAAAGCGATGTTAGCTTAGTGGTAGCCTACTAGTGACACCCTTGCGCGAGTTGCCCCTCGGGCTCGAGCGCCCTCGACGCTCGCCTCCCTAGTTCAGGTGAAGCTGTAAAAGCCTTTCAGGCTAACAGTGTAGGTCCCATAAAAAAAAATCAGTGATAGCCCCCCTCGGGCTCGAGCGCCCTCTGCGCTCGCCCTCTAGTTCGGTGAAGCTGTAAAAGCCCCTCAGGTTAACAGTGTAGGTCCCATCAAAAAAAAAAAAAAAACAATGATAGCTTATACGGACACTTGATCTTGAACTTGAGCTATGGGTGAAGGGAAACATCGTGATGAAACCATATATGGCCTGGCTAGCGATCACCCTCAAGTTGAAAATCTACTTGTCTTGAGGTGCGTTTCGGCAGTTGCACTTGAGATCCAGCCCTTCCACAGGGTTAGTGCGTTCACCAGCTTGGGCCACATCGTCACTTAACATCAAGTGAGATTGTAGCCATAACGCTTAGCCTATAGATTAAACGAAAACATTAATTTTTGAATTAAGTAAACAATATTAAATGAAAATATTTTAATTCTAAAGTACGAGTAGGTATATATTAAAAGATGCGAGTGTAAAGATATATTAAGAAGTAAATACTTATTCTTATTAATAATATAGCGAATGTGAAAGATAGTTTGTTTGTTTGTTACGCTTTCCCGTCTATACCGCTGAATCGATTGTGATGAATTTTGGTATAGAGATAAATGAGACCGTGGAAATGGTGATAGGCTACTTTTACTCGCGAAAAAGTTTTAGGAATTCGGATAAAGAAAATAATACATTTGGTATGAAATATTTTTATTGCGTCAACCTATTTGCTTTATTAGAGAATATTTGCTTATAATTTTCAATTTTAATTCTACCTGTATTGAACAATATCCTGAAATAAATAATTTAATAGCGTTTGAAATAAAAAATATTTCTGTATCGATCGATAACCCCGATTGGTTGACAAAATCAGTATTAATGCGAGCAGAGCCGCAGGCAAAAGCTAGTATGTAACATAATAATGTTGGCATATCAATGGTTACGTATAGTTCTTATTAACATAGGAAAATAAGACGCGGCTCCGTTTTTGTAAATTCTTTATTAAGGCATATTTCATACCTCCTTTTTTTCTATTAACGTGGTGTTTAAAATCCAATCCTCACGGATTCCCTCATTGCAACGCGCAAACGTAAAGCTTAGGCCAAAGCAAGAGGGCCATGAGATAACTCATAGGGTGCTAATCATCCAAAACTACCCCCTAGAACATATCAATGCGACATTTCCATCCCTTGTTGCTAGAGACAAGGCACAGCGGCCACAATTCTTCTAGTACAAGATGAAAATCTACCGCCAAATACCTATAGGTGTGTTTTGCAAAGTGCACTTGAAAGCCAGTCCCTCCACTAACCTTAGCGTGTTCGCCACCTTGGATCACGTTGTTTAACCTCAGATGTCAAACTATAAAAAAAAGTAAACGTCGACTTTTCCCCCTATATTTCAACCCATTAGTTCATTACTAGATTTCACCCGCGGCTTCGCTCGCCTTTTTTTTTCAATAAAAATATCCCATGTTATGTCTAATATCTCCAAGAATATGTGTACAAAGTTTCATGATGATCGGTTACGTAATTTTCCTGAAAGCGTAACAAACAAACGTACATTTTTACATAATTTTAGTATGGATTGTCGAGCTTTACTGTTATGAAAAAAAAAACAATAAGACTCAGTGTTTTTTTTCAGCTACAGAAGAATTTCCTCAAATTTTCAATAATGACTAGCGCCGAATTCGAACCGCCGAGCGAACATTAGTAAAATTAAATGATCCACAAAAGATATCTAATACTCGAGAAGTAATCTTGAATTTCACCGAAATATCTTCAAGAGCTATCCATTAAATTATTCTTTACGCCATTATCGTCATAATCCGGCTTATAAAGATTACACAAATAATGTAGATTTCTTCTGTAACGTTCCGTTTATTACACCATGTTTATAATTCACAGAAACGTTTTATTAAAACAACGGATTACGCGAACCGTCTGACTTAGCTGAAGGAACGTTGGCCGCCATATTTTGTATTTCTCCGACCAGTCAGCGAATAATTATTTTGTTGATACACTTACTATATTTCTTGACGTTTACATATCCAGAATTATGGCAGAAAGAAGAAAAGAAATTATGTTATGGAGTAAGAAATATGGTAAAACTGCATATTTTAGTTTCATACCATCACGTTTCAATATGCTTAAAAAATCTGGACAAGTATTTGGCCGTGACTTCGTTAGCGTGGAATTACGATAAATACGTATATTTTTATTCCTTTGAACTTTATATGATCACCCAGCTGATTTGATGTAAAGATTACTTGAAAAAGTTAATAAAAATTGATTTAGCCGTTTTGGAGCCTCTAGGCAACATACCTTTTTTTACGAAGAACCAATCACACTTGGCCACGGGGCTTTCACAGGTTCACCGAACTTTGTGGGCGATCGAGGAAGGCACTCAGGCCGAAAGGGTAGGGAGCATACTTACATACATATATTTTTATATTTAAGAGTAGCTGATTCCCCAAACTTCATTCGCGTTTTCCCCGTAAACCGCGCTTAATCATATATTACCCGTTGTTATTAAGCATCTACAATGTGAAAGAAATATTTATGTGCAATTTCAAACCACTAAGTATGGTTTGAAGTTTGAAATTTAGAAAATTTGAGGTTTAGTGATATCCTGATGAGTCAATCTGGGCCTTCTTTACATATATATAGATTCTGAAGTATCTGATAATACGTAAGTAAAGTAGTAACAAGTTAATGTCATTGAAGAATAGCACAAAGCAAAATTGATGGGAATTTTTTCCCAATGAAACGTTGATGATCTTCCAGATTGACATTTATTAGGAAAAATCATTCATAGATTCCATCTTGATACTCAAAACACGGTAGTAAATCCGTTTCAGTGTTTTTGCCTTTTTGCATCTCCATGGCATATATAAACTAAAAAACTTGGGTAGTCGCCAAATACCAGCTAAAGTTGAATGCCTAAAGTTTTTGAATTTTATTGGATTATCGCTTAACAATTAATTGCATGTGTTGTTTTTTCAATATACTGATGTTAAATTAAGCTGATTCTGTCATCTGTATATCTGCGTTCGTTGTATGTAAGTTAATTGCAAAACTAAGTAATAGAATAAGCTTCTTTTTAATTAATATTACAAAGAAATCAATTTACGGACATCGCAGCAATAGACTCGAGTTTAAGTCCTTGCAATGAGCCTCAGTGTTCGGTAGAGGAAATCATCATGAAACCATATCATGGTGTTAGGGCTTATTTTAATGTCCCTCTAACTAGGTACCAGCGTTTTTATTATTAAAGTTCTGTTTAAAAGCGAGAGGGGCGTGTGGCAAGACTAGCTGGGTAATATGCACCGAACATTACCTACTGAAACGCACCACTACGATACTGCAAAATTTCGTGGTGCCAAAGACCAGAGCCAACTATCTCACATCTTCTAGTCGCCCAGCTACCACTCTTAAGTTGTAAATCTATCATCATTTACCTATAGGTATGTACTGGAAGTTACTTTTTAAAGCAAGTCTCTCCACTAGGCTTAGCATATTCACCGTCTTAAGCTAAGTAGTCTCTTAACATCAGGGAAGAATGTGGCTATAACGATAAACTTTATAAAAAAAACTGCTTCTATAACAAAAACCGACATTAATCTGTTTCGAAAAAAAAAGACCTGAAAAAAAAGAAAACATCTAATGACCTTTCAACGTGACTTTGAAAAGAGTCCAAACGTGTACGGATTTAATATTGTCCTTAGAAATCAGTCAAGGGAAATAGTTTCCGGCAGTCAAAAGGAATAAATAACGCTTTGAAGGGCACGTAGGGTCTGTCTCGCACGAAGCACATTCTGATTACATGACCTCCTATATAACCATAACGAATACTTCGTACATATACCATATAACAATAATTACAACACTTATAAATTATAACACTTACTATGCTGAATATCATTCGCATAAAACACAAAGAATTTAGCTGCAAATTTAAATATTTTGTGCTAAAATAAATCTATTCGTATAAGCGGTAAAAAGGGTCCTATATAACTATTAATTATCACCTTGTCAAATACTAACTAAATTCTGTCCAATAGTTCTAAAGTGATGCGCGTAGAAAGGACGGACTGGCAGAGAAGAAGAAATTGAGAATATCTTTGACATCCCTTACCGGTAGTATTCCGATTATAATTTTCAATAAAATATCTAATGTATCTAATCAGCTCAGCTAAAGTTTCATTTTATGTGCTTTGAAATCTAAAAATAATAGATATATTTTGGCAACTATGAAACAGTTTTAAGCTAGTATAGGATGTCAACGTTTCAAGTGTAGTGATATATCCTTAACTTTATTTTAGTTTTATCTAATTTGAATTTTTTTCAGTTCATGTTAAACCTATATTATTATTATAAAACCGAAAAGTGTGATTGTATGAACGCGCTAATCCCAAATACCAAAAAATATTCCATAAATAATTTTGTAGATTACAAAAAGCCATTTTGTACCGATAGAACGATAATTGAAGAACGCTTTAGGCTATTTAACATCACGCTTCCGCCAACGGAACTAAGCGTCATTGAAAAAACTAAAAACACGGACAAAAATGACTAAAGATTTTTAAGTTCCACGCAAACAAAGTCGCGGATGCAGCTAGTCAAAAACAAAAGAATGTCTTATATATGTTGAATAACTGTTTAAGGGTTCTTAGCAAACCACGGAATCACCGTGCGGGTGCCGGATACATCGTGAAACCTAATCGTTGTGGCACAGAGAGAGAATAATACGAGACAAGTGTCCGAGACTTGCGACTCAGATGTAGGCTTAAGGAGGCCTCATTTCGACAATTATCAACACTCACCTTCACCGTTCGCGGTTCTCTCTGCCCAGTCTAAATCATTAGCGATAATGATTTACAGCATAAACATCAAAACAGTGTCAATAATAGAGAAATATAATGCTACGTACGATGAATACGCCTCAAGCGCTTCGCTTTGACTGAGCCCAGGGCCGCGCTTGCATCGTGATTTATATTAATCGGCCTTACTCTACTATACCTATATTCTGTCATAAAGCACCCACCCTATAACTTATACTCGGTACTCGGTAGGTACCATTTGTTTTATATTGGATCGCGATCCCAAAGAATATGGCGAAAAAGTGGTAAGAGGAATCTTCAATGGTTTTGTCGGGATCAATCAGCGTATAGCTGACGAAAGCCTTGAATGTTAGCATGACAACAATACGTTCTGATAGACTGCAAATGTTTCTGATTTTGGATTGTATTAAGCTTACCATCAAGTATAGTGTTGTCGCTAATCTGTGCTCTTATGAAAGAAGTAATAATACAATCCAATAAAGGTAAAGTAAGGAAAATCTTGCTAACACATATATATATATATTTTTATACTTAAGGTTTAGCATTATGGCCATAATCTCACCTAATCTTAAGTGACGATACGGCCTAAGTTGGTGGACACGCTAAGCCTGTGGAGGAACTGGCTCTCAAGTGCAGCTGCCGGAACATACCTATTGGTATTTGGCGGCAGGTTTACAACTTGAGGGTGGTAGCTAACCAGGCGGGCATTAGAAAAAGCTCTACCACCATGCTACAGTTTCCTCACGATGTTTTCCTTCACCGAAAGCTCAAGCTCATTGTAGGTGCTTGGATTCGAACTCACGTCCTTTGACGCGAAGTCGTACACACTACCACTGAGCTATCATCGCTTCAATTGACATATTAATGAACCAAACAAGTTAATCTGTATAAAGCTAGGTAAAACGCACATTAACGGCTTCAAGATTTGCAGTAACATATTGCCGCCAGTCAGGGATCATAGCTTCTCCAATACCATTTTGGCAATAATTAATTAAGTATTAAATATTCAGTAAAGTATAACCGCGTTTGAAGTTTCTTATATCCACGATTTTAGTTCAACAGAAACTTAATTAATTCACCGCCAGAAACCACCTTTAACTTATTTCACCTTCATTATAATGGATATTCCGATAGAGGCGAGCGTCGATGATCAAAGAACTTACCACCTTTGTGATACAGATTGCCTATCAGCTCGCTTCGTAGGGGTTTTATTGTGCGCTCTCCCTCTATATTTTTATATAGGAAAGGTGAAAGACAATTTTGCAAAGTCATAATAAACACAATTGATGTTTTGTTTTTTGACTTAAACTTTTTCTGCAGCGATTATGAGACGCTTTATTATTTTTAAAATTATTCATAATTCATGGACGTTGTTAAGGTTAGCGAAAAGGAATTGACTACTTTTTGCGGGATAGAAAAATGATTTTTAGTGAGTTGAAGCGATGATAGCTCAGTGGTAGTGTGTACGGCTTCGCGTCAACGGACGTGAGTTCGAATCCAACCACCTACAATGAGCTTGAGCTTTCGGTGAAGGAAAACATGGTGAATAAGCCGTAGGGTGGTGGTAAGGCTTTTTCTAATACTCTCTTGGCTAGCAGAAAATCTACCGCCAAATAACAATATATCGCCTGTGTTCCATAAAATATATATATATATATATATATAAGTAAAAGATGTCGCACGTGCTTTTGTAATTTCTTATATTATTAGCGTTGTCTGAATGTGATGATTTTTATTATTTACTAATTTTTACTTGCGGCTTGGGTCGCCTTAGTATTGATTTTCGCATGATGCAATAAATAGTTTCACACAAAGCTTATCTTTTTCTTTACCGTGGGGTAACTTTTTTCCAATAAGTTTTTCGGAACAAAAAGTAACCTATTACCGTCTTCTGGTATCAGGTACCATCTATCTATCTATATACCAAGATTAATGATAATCGATTCAACGGTTTAGGCGTGTAAGCATAACGAACAAACAAACAAATTCATTTTCGCATTTATAATATTAGTATCCTTACTAATTAGTATATGGATAGTTTCAGTGTTTAACCATAGTTTCATCTGATATTACGTGATGGTCCACAATAAACTGGTACCTTGATCTTGCGAAGGTTTTCAAGTACATCCTCACAAACGCTCTTTTGAGTGGACACATTACTTTTTTTTCTATTTATAAAAAAAAGTACCTTTTTGAAACATTATAATATATTTTTCTTTAACACTAGCAGTTTAAGCGGTCTGTCCTATACCACTGCGGTGTTTCCTATGGATTCAGATCACACACTAGGTAATTGAGATCCACAAATGAGTATTTAAAGTTTGGGTATTATTTTATTTCCGTTAAATCTATATTTGTAAAATCTCCCGACATAGGGCTTGATCCCTAAGGGTCGTATTTTTTTTTTAGTAACAACTAAGTACTAGCCTGCATTTTTGCTCTTTTATTTTAGTGCAGTCCTGAACATTATCTCAGGAAAATATAATTTGATACTGAATACAGGAAAATATGATTTGATCAAAATTGCTATTCGTGTTGACGTATCATAAATTAACTCCTCCTAAATTACTCTACAAATCCGATAGCATCTTTTTGTAATACTTCTGTCGTTTGTATAAAAAATATTTAATGGCGAAACAATAGGCACAATTCGCCCAGGATTACAAACGAGTATAACTGGAACGTAAATCAATACAATAACTTCCATCCGGAGACAGACCGTAGGCTGTTTGCACAGGCAAATTGCTTTCACACATCTCGACGATCACTACCAAGTTCCTAGATATCATATTGGATTTGATTGAGATTTCAACGAGGATTTGTAACCCATATCGAGATTTAACGTAACGTGTATATCTATACTAACTATATATAACTATTATAAAGCGGAAATACTACTTTGTTTGTTTGTTTGAACGCGTTAGTCTTAGGAAATACCAGTTGGATAAAAAAAATGTAATTGACAGAGTAATCATCGAGGAAGGCTTTAAGCTATATAACATTACGCTAGCACTAACAGGATACAGCAGTATTGATAATAGTGACAAATACGGAAAAAAATCTTTTTTTAGGTTTTATTCGCGTGTGCTGGCTATATTATTAATATTATAATAATATAATCTATGAGTTATATATTCTTCTTTAATAGTTCTAAAAATAAGTCCCAGATAGCATACCTCATATTTTCTGATTTAAATAACCATTTTAAAATTTTATAATTTCGTTTCATAATAACACTGAATTTGCGAATGATCTTGTATCAACATAGTATTAATTCTAATGCAAATGAGTTTATTAATCATTAGGAGAATTTAATTTAGCCCAACTTTTCAGTTTATAGTATTTAATTAAAATGAGTAAATATCACAGATTTAAAATCTATGTCGCACCAAAAATATATATGGCTTTATTTTTGTGATATCGGCCTTTGTAGGAAATTACATTAATAACCAGCTGAAATAACAATATACAACATACATAATGTAACAATCCAGACTGAAAAATAGTTTGTGGATTACAAAAATAATTATAAACAACTCCTCTAATTGCATGCTATATGAATGTATAGTTTAGGAAATAATGGCAAAAATACAACACTCAACTCGAGTTATCTTCTAGGGTAGGTTGTGAAATGTGTTGATAATGTAAAATGTAATAATGATGTTGATTTTAGATTGGTGAAGTAGTAATTTTATAAAAGTTATCTGTTAACTGCATAACCGATCATCGTAAAATTTTGCATAAACATTACACCGTTTGATCATCTTAAAAACTAACTCATTTTTTATGCTATACGGTCTTTATACTAATCCTTAACGTGATATAATTTTAATCAAGTTATTGATTAATATAAAGGACTCAACAACATCTGACGAGTCAGCTAATTAAGTATAAAAATGCTACGCTCGTACTCTGTATCTATTTTCAGTAAGCAGCTTCTAAGATCTACTTGCCATCAGCAGATCTGTAACACTTCCTCAAATCACTACTGTGTAAAAGTTCCTCTACGTAATTTTATTTATATTTTTATTAATATCGTATCGTACATTTTGAAATACTTCAATATATTTGGGTAATAACATATGCGTGGTGCGAGCCAACAACTGTATCCTACTGTTTTATTTTTATTCTGCGCAGCATAGTGACTGCACTGCATCTGATGTTAAGTACAATACAATCTTAATGAGCGGTGACTAACAATGAACCTAAGTTCACTGTCAGTCACAACTGTCATGCTGGTCTGCTTAGGTACCTTTTTACGCCCCTTTTGAAGGCTCTAATGTCATAGTAAGGAGAGAACACGCTAACGGGAAGACGGTTCCATAGTTCCACGGTACTACAAATATAAGATTCAGCAAACATGATTCCAACCAATTTAGTACCAGTGCCCGATACAATGGTACACGCCAGGTGGTCTATGAGCAATAGTTAACGTAAAGAAAAAACAATAAATGTATAGGTGACGCATGTCAAAGTGACTTTAATATTGTATACGAATGTCATAATACCCAAGTATCCTACTCGCGAATCTCGTTCGTTTTATTGTCTAATAAAATACCTGAAAAAAAACTACCGAAAAAAAAAAATGAATTCATCCCATACAGGTTTTGTTACTTCACTGCAACCGCCGCGCCGATTTTTTTTTTTTTTTTTTTTATACTTAAGGTTTTAGCGTTATGGCCATAATCTCACCTGATCTTAAGTGACGATACGGCCCAAGTTGGTAGACACGCTAAACCTTTGGAGGAACTGGCTCTCAAGTGCTGCTGCCGGAACACACCTATTGGTATTTGGCGGCAGGTTCACAACTAGAGGGTGGTAGCTAGCCAGGCGGGCATCAGAAAAAGCCCTACCACCATGCTATGGTTTCCTCACGATGTTTTCCTTCACCGAAAGCTCAAGCTCATTGTAGGTGCTTGGGTTCGAACCCACGTCCCTTGACGCGAAGTCGTGCACACTACCACTGAGCTATCATCGCTTCAAAATGTAGCTGTAGGTTTGAGTCCCGTTGAAACAATTATTTATGTGGTCGACGTAATTGACATTATGGAGTCATTCACACTTAACGTTGTGGAAAATTGCCTACATGAGATCTGCCATAATAAAGAAACAATGTAACTTTTCTAATTTGAGGGTAGTAGCTATATAGGCGGGCATTAGAATAAGCTATGTCACCATGTTATAGTTTCATCACCATTTTTTCCTGCATCGAAAGCTCAGGAAGATTGTATGGCTTCGAACTCACGTTCATTATCACGCCGTCTGGTATCGCTACCACTGAGCTTTTATTACAGCAGATACGCTTATATTAATAAATCATTAGAAACTGTCATAAAAGATAACTTTTACTATGTAATTTTTCTACTATAACGAAGTTTTCGCTAAAGTGACAGTGACATTGATTACGATGTTAAAGTTCTTAATAAGTTAGGTACGGAGATTAAAAACATCTAAGTAAGGTTATAAATTTAAATTGATATTATGATATTGGAACGTCAAAAGTTAACGTATATTAATATCATAATTACTTGATCCAGGAGACCTTATGCTTCCTTCAGTAGTCGGTACCTCGTTTCGAGATAAGGATACTTATACATACATAAAAACTATAGTATCTCACAAGCTGGACCAAGCATTACTCATTTACAAAATTTAATGAAAATTGGTCGAGCGGTCTCCGAGGGTATTCTCGATGAACAATCCGACATTAGATTTTTATATATTTACTAGTTGAACCGACAAACGTTGTTATGGCTTATAAATTATTTCTAGTGAATTATTTGGTTGTAAAAAAAATAGAGGATGAGAGAAAGAAGGTGAAAATGTAGGGTTGTATATATTTTTTTCATGCCAAATATTTTATTTTTAAATGTTGTAAATAAAAATCTTTCATGTGGATCAGCCTTATCACTTAGGGGAATGAAAGATTGATGACGACCGATTCTGAGATACCAAATATACATATAAATTTTTATAAAAATCGGTCTATCCGTTTCAGAGGATTATGGCAACTAAAATTGTGACACGAGAATTTTATATATAGTTAAGGGTAATGGCCATAATCTCACCTGATCTTAAGTGACGATACGGCCCAAGTAGGTAGAGATGCTAAACCTATGGAGGAACTGGCTCTCAAGTGCAACTGTCGGAACACACCTATTGGTATTTGGCGGCACATTTTCAACTTGAGGGTAGTAGCTAGCCAGGCGGGTATCAGAAAAAGCTGTACCACCATGCTATGGTTTCCTCGCGATGTTACCCTTCAACGAAAGCTCAAGCTCATTGTAGGTGCTTGGATTCGAACTCACGTCCCTTGACGCGAAGTCGTACACAATACTACTGAGCTATCATCGCTTCATTCGCTAATTATTATTTCGATTCCTTTTCTTCTTTCCTGTCCTTCTCTATTATTATTTTTTCCTTTTAAACTGATTCGTTTTAATTATAGTTATATTATAAATACAGATTTAAGAGGACCCATTAGATATACAAATTAAATTATAGTTTCACATAAGTCAGCAGTTCATGAGTCCTAATCGAACGTGGGACCTTTGCAGTGGTGGATTTACCAGTAGGCTGAGTAAGCTGGAGCCCAGGGCGGTAGATTTTAGAAGCGGTAATATTAAGGTAGTTTTGTTTTTAAACTAAAAGTATTCCTACTTATACATGTATCCCAAATTGTTTCTAGATAATATGTTTCACCACTGAGAATATAAGACTTTTATCGATTTTTTCTACAATTTACAAAGTCCTATGTGGAATCTATTTGTAGAAGTAGGTAGCGACGGTAGAATTTGAATAGCCGACGGGCGGCAAAAGTGTAAATCTGCCGCTGGACCTTTGGGTTTAATTATAGAATTTTTTCCAACCGCCAGTCATAAACGATAAGGTACGTCGAAATTTCGGTTAATTTACAAAAGCGATTATAAATGTATTATATAACAGTGAATGTAATTTATTAACAGGGAACAAAAGAGCGGACGTCCGGCCGTGATTGGCACTTGGCGGAGCGGTTACGGTTGAAGCCAATTTTGGCTTTGCCACTAAAATTAAGTGAATCGTTTAACGGTTTTAATGAAGTCTCTCGCAAACAACGGAATTTATCGGAAACGAGCCAACGCGAATTAACGTTTTTGCTGTTACATTAAACTTTACCACAGGTATGTACTGAGGGCGAACATCGTATAGACCACGGATGGCGGAAGAGCGAGTGGCAAAGCGCATCTTTTATTCTGAGCTTAAGGGAGGACAAGCGGAAGCAAGGCGGACTACTTCTCAGGTATAAAGTTGTGCTATAGCGTCATAAGAAAAAGTGCGACATAGAAACTTTGCAATAAGAGGGACTGGTGGGATAAAGCCCAGAGTGGAAGATAGTGCGAAACTTTGAAGAAAATCGACAATAGACGCGATGACTTGGAAGCTCACCCATCAGTAGTAGTAAATTATAATTATGAGAACGCTGCCCCCACATGTTCAGATCAAATATTGGCTACATTAACCATTGCAGGGCACACGGACATTGAAGTTGAGACAGTTGCTGCGGCCGTTAATGGCCCAGAGCAGCAAAAAAGGCATTAACGACATAATTATTTTCACACACGCCAAGTGATTTTTTTGTTGAGTGAGTTTTTTTTGTTACACCACTGAATTTTATATGAATGCAAAGTACCACAATTTCCATTAAATTCAGTTTAGTCTTTAGTCTCTAGAGCGAATCCTACCTAATTTGTAGGTGTGTAATTGTATGCAAAATTTCGCTTATGTAAATTCGACTTACGGAGTTATCTCTTGCTCCCATTCATTGCATAAGTCTAGGATTATTGCGTATATTAAATTATTTCATTTCGGGACAGCTTCTAATTTATTAGGGTTAAATGTTATGATATATGCTTTAGTTAGCTTGATTGGAAATTGATAATTTGCGGAATTGTATATCAGCAATAGACCCATCCGTGGATCGATCACTTTAACACCTTTGCACTTGTTGCTATGTATGCTAAGTGCCTTCCATACTTTCCATAACACCCGATATACTTGCTCAGGCCTATCTGGCCATCTGCATTATTCAGTTCTATTAAAGAATCATTAAAATTATTTAGTATTGACTCAGTACCACTTATTTTATTACCTTAAAGAAGTACACTGTTAAAATTATAACAAAATAATATTGTTATAAACATACATCAGAAGTATATTTGAAGCGATGATAGTTGAGTGGTAGTGTATGTGACTTTGCGGCAAAGGGCTCGAGTTTGAATCCAAATACCTGCAATGAGCTTGACCTTTCAGTGAAGGAAAACATCGTGAGGAAACCATAGCATATGGTAGGGCTTTTACTGATGCCTGCCTGGCTAGCTACCACCCTCAAATTGAAAAGCTGCCACCAAATACCAATTGGTGTGTTCCGGCAGTTGTACTTGAGAGCCGGTTCCTCGAAGGTTTAGCGTGTCTATCAACTTAGGCCGTATCATCACTTAAGGTCAGGTGAGATTATGACCATATCGCTAAGCCTTAACAATAATTAAAAAAAGTATGTAATTTTTGTTGCTAATATATATAGTAAGAAGTTTTGTACCACGCATATCTGATATTATACAAAGTAAATGTAAAAAATAACTGAAAGTCAATTTTAATGTAAAAAGTTTTGAACCGCTGTGTGTTGATTAAGGGTTGTATTTCGGTTTTCGGGTATTTTCTTGTGTATTCTTTCATGTATTTATCTATACATACACGTTATAATGGTTACTAAGGCTAGGATTTCAATTGTGACAGAAAGTAAAGTTCACTGAGAATTTGTAATATTCCATATTTTGGTTTGCATCAATTTGTTTCAACATAAACCTACAGTCATGATTTCTATTTAGATGAAATTCACTGCTACGTTTTTATATAAATAATTAATTTACTTTGAAGATTAGTTTTAAATTAAAAAGTAAATTATAATTAAAAGTATTTCAAAGGCAGGTCAATGTACTTTTAAAAATTAATAAGAGCTGAATACAGAAGATGAGCGTATTTATTACAATGATGTGTTTTAGCTCTTAGAGAAACGAAAGAAAGGGAAAAGCTGGCAAATAAAGTGAATAGATAATTTATACCAATCTACGTATGCCAATTCTAATGATGAATATTCAAAATTAGATTCGTAATTAAATGAGAAATAGTTTAGTAATAATTAAATTCGAAATATAAATGAATTTTTATTTTTAAAATTCTACAATACTCTTTGAAGTTTAAGTAATGTTAACTTAGTACTGTAATTAAATTTAAAAACTTTTAATAGACAATCAGACAAAAGCGATGATGGCTCAGTTGGTAAATTTCTGCAATGAACTTAAGCTTTCGGTGAAGGAAAATATGGTGGTGATACCATACCACGTTGGTGGGCTTGTTCCAATACGGGTCTGAATAGCTACCAGTTCATGGTAAAAATCTGACGTCTGTTCCGTTAGTTGTACCTGTGAGTCTCTCCCTACACTAGGCTTAGAAATTATCACTTAGAATCAGGTAATATAAAAAAACGTTGTGAAAGAACGAACTTCAAATAAGCAAGTTTATAAAATTATATTAGAAAATTGTATTTCCATTCGAAAGTGAGGATAAAATATGTAATACTTCTACATTACGTCTCTGCCCGAGTGACAATATTAATGTGCAATTTAACTTTTTGGGAAGTGGCCCGGAGCCCGTGTCGATTTATATAACGCTCTATTGCTTTTTGTTGTGTTAGAGACCTTTGGTAACCCATAACGACTGGTTTTATTCCGATTCATAGCTCGGTCCTTCAAGTTCATTGTAAGGGTGAAACTTTTTAAATTAAGTGTTGAAAACCGAATGTTAATTATTATGATATTTAATTGTGAGTGATTTGAAAAAGCAATGGAAATTCATGGTAATGTTTATCGTACTGTTGCCTACGAGCAATACCAAATACATATATTTTTAACGTGATGATACACTGGTGATTTAATAGTGAGTCCTCAGCTTCTGCACAGATAAATTTGTAAGTTATACATATATGAAAAAAAGATACAAAAACGGAAACAAAATATTCTTATTGATAGCTTCCGTGGCGTGCGCTGCCTAAATACTTGAAGTTACAATACGTAATGTATGAAAGAAATACTTCTTTTAAAAAGTTCTAAAAACAACTCCACGATAGCGTTTACCTTGATAAGTTGAGAACCTTCATATCTCGAAAAAATGTTTATTTCCCTTCGCTTCAAACACCAAAACCTCTATTCTCTGTAAGTTGAAAACTCTATAACTTGAATTTTTTGGCGTCTCTCTTGATATTCGACTTATAGAGGTTCTACTGTGTATAAATCTTTTTATGATATACAATTTTGTTTCATAATAACATTTGATTTGTGGAGATGTTTTATCAACATGATATTAATTCTTATGTAATTGAATATCTTAATTATTCTGAGGATTTAATTTAGACTAAACTTTCAGTTTATAATATTAATTTTAAGTTAGGAAATATCAAAGATTCCAAATATATGGCTTATTTTAATATCTGCTTGAAATATCTGCGTGCAATGAATAAGACAACTTGGTTAGAGGTTTACAATCGTGGTGTCCCATGAATCCAGAAAACTATATAGCTGATAATATTTCCATGTTATTATAAATTGTTAACAAACGAATAAGCTTTCTCTGCCTCATGTTAT
Source organism: Actias luna (assembly GCA_039707435.1). Taxonomy (NCBI): domain Eukaryota; kingdom Metazoa; phylum Arthropoda; class Insecta; order Lepidoptera; family Saturniidae; genus Actias; species Actias luna. Next base: position 3,278,930 of record JAZHAC010000006.1, on the reverse strand, counting down.
TGGTATCCATAGATTAGTCCGACTATGAAAGATAGACGCCTTAATATTTTATGAAGATATATAGATAAGAGTAAATTGGATTGCGTTGCAAGTCATAAAATTCGAGAGATATAAAGCCACTGTGAAATATATTATATGGTTAATAGAAATATAATTTGTTTATACATAAATATATAATATCGATATGATAATAGTAATAATAATAATAACTTTATTGATAAGAATTTTTACACTACAATACATAAAAATATTCTAAGACATAGTATCGCTATACATTTTTTGAATCCTAGCGCCTGAACTAGGCCGAGCCTGTATCTCAGACGCTGTTTTCTTGCCGTATAATAGTATGTCCTAGATATGACTTACATATATTTTAATATAACTACAAGATTTATAAATATGACATAAAGTATACTGCGATTTATTTTTACCTTATCCTACCTTACTTTTAATAATAGTGTAACGAGTTACACTACAATATTGTGAACTCAATTTTTTTTTTTGCGCCACTAAGATTTATGAAAATATAAACAAAATATTTATCAAATACTATAAACAATATGAGTTTATAATATATCACAATATAAATATTTAGTACTTGCCAATTCCGCACTATGTATTCATTCGAATGGACATAAAATAAAAGTAACCTACATTTTTTCTCATTACATCAAATATCTGAAAGAGTAAGTCGCGTCAAAATTGGTTTAACCGTTTCAAATATTACTCAAAACATATAGACATATATTTTTTTAAAGATTTTTTTTCGATAGTAGGGTGTATACTTTTATGTATATTTAGCAAGTAAAATCCATATTTTGATATCAAAAACAGGCAACCAAGTAAGCGTATCACCTGATGGTAAGTGATCATCGCCACCCACGAACACCCGCAACACCAGGAGAATCGCAGGTGCATTGCCGGCTTTTAAGGTAAGAGTAAGCTATTTTTTCAAGATTTTCAAGACCAGTAACACCGGCGACGCAAATAGTGTCTTCTTCGCTTCACTGGCGTTGAATTTATCAATCTGAAAGTAAATATCCTATACCTCAGGAATAGTAATTTTTCTGGATGGTTATAACTTTTATTAATACTCCTGATAATGTGTATGTCAAATTTCCCTATGATTGATTAATTAAGTAGTTAAGACATAAAAACTTATGAAACAAATTTAAATTCGGCTGATATGTAATGTTACCTAGGATGTTACTCACTTATTAAAAATATTTTGAAGGCAGTCCTTTATGTCTGGCAATATAGGGGGTTAAGAATTGCAGTGGGGTCTTTTAGTGGCTATTCTACGGTGCTTGTCACGTGATTAGTCTTGCAACATTCCCTTCTCGTGCACTGTCCGTATTACGAGGGGAAGTATGGTACTGTGTTGTTCATCACCAAAGAAAAAAAAATCTTTAGTAATAACGTGGAAGAGAATACGCCCCACAATGCCCTGTTGTAGCTCGCACTATATAATGCGAGTATAAGAAATACGGTATGATAAAATTTTCCGCAGGATTACCGAGAAAATGATAATAATCTTTTTTCGATTGGGCATATGCTGTCAGCATTAGGAGCTTTTACAGTTTCATCGAGCTTTGGGGGTAAGTAGTAAGGCAAACAGCCCGCGGCAACGGGAACAAGGGAGCCATGATGACGCCGTTCCTCCGCTTGGGGGTTGTTGGGGGCGCGAAAAAAGGCCGCGGACCAGATTGTACTGATTGGGAACTATGTTCAGAAGATAACCTACTTAGCGACGACGTGGGTTACATACGCGAATCTAACCCTACTACTTATACAAGATTATAGGATAAAGCTCGCTATCGCTTCAGCTTATTACCTAAACCAAACACCATACCCCAGACGATATCCATTGATTGAACTTAATAAATGGTTATCGAGATAGTAAATAGGGTCTGACGGATAACACTTCGCCTTGAATATCCAGAGAGGGATTACGCTTTGTTTATTTGGATAATTGCTTATTATAGTTCCAACTGTTTAAGCACGATTATTTAGTGCTTATCCTTTACATGTTTGGTGATGAATTTATATATGAATAAATGTTGTGTCATTTTTAAAGTTCTATTTCTTTTAGTGCGTTATGAAAGGTTGTTGATAGTTTTATTGGTTAAATAGTTCATGTAACGCAACGTGTTGAAGCGTTGTTTGATAATCAATTTTTAACTTAAAAACATACATGAATTAACGTTTGAAAAAAAAACATTCTTAAATTGGGCCCTGTAGTTTTAATTTTTTCAAAATAAATGAATCTGAAAAATATTAGGAGTTCAAACCTTCTTTAGGTGTGCTGAGCACATTATCATACACGTACCTGTCACGAAAGCCAACCTTATATAACATGACTATAACACTTTCAGTACAATTATTGACAGAAAGACTCCCTTTCTTGTTTCAAGAGTTATGTTTCGGGAGTCAAATCTAATCAGATCAAATCTTTATTCACTTCAGGCCCTAAGAAGGCGCGTATAAATGTCAAAACTAACACGGGTTTGGAAAGTAATGCAGTCATCGAGAAGCACCAGCAAGGAACTCGATCTGCATGTTTATAACTTTTTTTAGATACATTTTTTTATATAATGGGTTAATGTGTGCATCTATAATGATTATTTAATTCAATATATGTCAATTCCGTTAAGAGATTATAAGTGATTCCTATAGTTACAATTATATTATTCTTTTTGAAAAATGTTAATTTTTAACCCGTTGATAATTTCCATGTTATAGCAGAGAAGAACCTACGGTACGGTAAGAACCTAAAAACGATACGTACAGTAAAAAGTCTTACATAGCCGGCTAGAGTCGAACGGATGTCTAGCGACAATAGTTGTATTTTTTTCAGCCACACTTATTTAATGTGGCATCTGGCTGTGTGGCACTTTCACCAATGTCAAGAGGGAAGGAGTTTATAACCGAAAAATATTATTTGTGCATGACACAAATAGTTGTCCTTTGCAGGATTCGAAGCCACATCAGTTTTTTAATACGGTTGCAATGAGGTTTTACTCGCTAAGTCAATCAGACATTCAAAAGGTATACTTAGATCCCTGGGACATTTTTAGTGTTTCTTAACAGTTACAGTTACTATTACCAAAAGCAGCGTTTGAAAACATAAAAATCTTCCAAAACATCTTTTATCAAAGGGGACAATTTATTGCAAACGAGGAAAAAAACGGGAGAAAATGTTAAGGTACTTTTTTTCTTTCTTTGCGCGTAATAAAAGACTTTTGGCGCGAATGTTTAATAAATTTTGCGAGGATAAATGTCTTCATTTCACTTTAGAAGCCTTGTCTCTCGGCCCTAAAGATTTAGGTATAACCATTTAACTAAATATATATATATATATATTTATAAAGTTTATTTTTTCATGAAATCACAGTGTGTATTCAACATTTCTGGGACAGTTCGTGATGTTCGAGAGAGTACTGTAGCGGAAAATACACGAGCTACGAAATTTATTTCACCCTTTAGGCCTTTATAACATTATTATGAAAGTAACTTTGTGTTACGAACTCGTGTAATTTTGTTATCCTGATAAAGATGTCAGCTTGGTTATTAACACACGCGGTCCGGACTATAAGGTCTTGGTAATATGAAAGCATAAAAATTACTAAGTATTAGTATTTCTACAGACATCTTCTAGGCTGGATCACACGGAGAAAATATAAATTCTATGCTCTATTATATACAATGTAACCGACTTCTACTAAATTCATGAGAATCTGTCCATATATCTGCGGGGTGGAAAAACATAATAATAATAAGAATAAGACATAGGAATTACGGCTGGTTTTTTTTTATTATTATAATATACACAATCTGCAGCTCTGGGTCCGCACCTTTTTTTAGTTTGGTGGTTTAGTTGGCGTTAAAAATTGCTTTACAACAATAGCTAGCCATTACACTAAAAACAAGAAAATTTTTTTTTTTTTATTACACTTTTTCACTTCATTTCTAGATTGAAGTTGCTTGAGGTTGGGGTTTGAGTAATTATAGCTTGTGTGACCCTTTGGTCACCGTGTTTTATGGGCATTACGGCTGGATTGGAATCACCATGTATGCGGAGTACAAACAAGTATAATATTATATAACAACTATATATAACAAGAAAATCTGCCTTCAAATAGTATGTGTTCACCATCTTGGGTCGCATCGTCACATATCATGAGATTGTGACAGTTGTGGATTTACCAGTAGGCTGTGAAGCCTATGACGGCAAATTTGGGGTATTTATCGAAATAAAACTAATTTAACGGATTTTATCGCGGTTATTTATTAATTTTGATCTTGACGTTTTCTGGACAACCTACACCTCAGTCTGCGCCGTGACCACGAAGGCTGAAAAGCTTTCGAAACGTCGGGATCAAAATTAATAAATAGCCGCGATAAAATCCGTTTAAATTAGTTTTATTACGATGAATAATATTCGCGTAAACATAAAGATTTATTTGGGTATTTATGTTTTGTTTTTTTAGAAACTGAAATGATTCATACTTATATACATGTCTAAATGTTGCTAGATAATATTTTTCACTTCGTACAATTTAAGTGTTATATCGATTTGTTTTTACAATTTATGTAGTCCTATGTGGACTGTAACTGTAGAGGTAGATAGGAGCGGTAAAATTTGAATAGCCAACGAGTGGTAAAATTGTAAATCCGCCACTGGATTGTTGCCCCTAAGCTAAACCTGTACACTGTAAACATTATGGAATTCTTTGGTCGACTGGACGCGACCAGTAGAAGTCTACTATTAAAATTAATTCCTAACAATAATTATTCTGTAATTTATTTCCTTCTAAGTTCAGCCAGTGTCTATCCAGCTTTCGAACCTCGACTTAAGTTTGAAGGTTAAAGAATATAAAGTTTTGTGAAAATTGGCTGCAATATAAAAATGAATGTTGAATTCTCGAAACTTCTTGGCAGGGAGATTCATTGACATGTACCGCGTTAACCGATATAATTATATGGAAATAATGTATTACTGAATTATCCCACTTAAAAATAATTATTTAATATTAGCAACGCTGTATTTTCACTGCCTGATTGGTCTAGTGGTTCGCTGGTGCGTGCTGTGAGTTTGAATCTCACATGGAATAATTATTTGTGTAATCCAAAAATTGTTCTAAGTCTGGCTGGTACTTATTGTTTTCTTTGGTATTATTTTTCGGTACTTTGTATAGCTATTCTTACTTAACATGGGCGATATTACTTATATTCTGCTTATGACATTATCTTCTATGGTTATCCGTGTGATGGCGGGCGGACTATTAGAAAAGAGTATGAAAATTACTTTAACAGATTGCGGAAACAGGTATAACGTTTAGAATCATATCAGGAAAATATCGCATTCGAAATAAATGAAATCGATTCCACGAGGAGATATGATATCGTCCCTCGCAATCAAAATATTCAGATGACGTTAGAAAACCGGCCGCGGGGTGACAGAATCTATTTTATTATATGACCACGGTCGGACACGCCCGATTTGTGTAAAGGAGATTCCTCGATTTCCATATTCGGCTATTTTACGTTTTCGCTCTGAAATCTGGAATAAACGTTCGATAAATTATTGTGAAAAACCTAACGAAGCTTGTGGTGCATTACTTTTTCTATCGATTTAGCGTTATGGATACCATTTCACCTGATATAAAATGACGATGGGTCCGAGGGGGAGGATATACTTAGCCTAGTAGAGGGATTGGTTCTTAAGTGTTCTACATTGCCACAATACTTGTATAGGCATTGCGACATATTGTAACAGATTCTATGGCCTACCGCCATTCTATGGTTTCAACACGATGTTTTCCTTCACCGAAAGCTCAAGCTCATTGTAAGTGGATTCAAACCCACGTCCCTTGACGCAACGGTTATTATAAAAGTCGAGCTATGCAAAAAAAAATATATATATATCACATCAGGGTCACAGCATGTAGCTCAAGAGAATGCATGCGCTGAGTTTATTGGAGGAAAGTATTATTAATAGGTGTTTGGCAACAGATTTTGAAGCTCAAGGTGGTAGGTAACTTATTTGTTGGGTTCTGCCGTATCAGATCAGTTAAGTTTGAGAAGCCGGAATGACTACAAGTTCGAATAGCCAATCCCGCCAGAGATTAGAAGTGTGTACGCTGTCTCAGGTATCTGGCAACATAAAAGTTTGAAGTGTCACCGTGGTATATCTTACAAAATGACTTAGCACCATGCTATTATTTTATCATGATGTTTTACATACTATAAAATAATTATTCAGTACCGTTTGTTTCAAGTAGTAGTACCTTGTAAGCGACCTCTATATCTCTACGTCTGAATATGATGTTTTGTAATGTAACTTTTGGGTCATCAATCATACTACACGAAGTCATGTCGCGTGACGTCACAGGCTTGAAATAAATGGCTCATACTACATTTGCTTTATGTTTTACATTATCTTTTATTCAGTACATTACAAGGCAGGCTTCGTTCCGGTTTATTGTAGATTTATGTTGTAACCTAGTGAAAATGATATTCCACTATTGTTTCTGTTTATCTTTAACCATATACGTAAGTAGTAAATAATTTTGTGAACCTAATTCAAATATGTTTTCTTTTTCTTTTTTCGACCTGACCAATACTGTTTACCTGAGGGGTTTTGACAGATTCACCGAGCTTGTGAGGCGATTACAGAAAATTCAACTAAAAGACAACTCGCGTACCACTAGTTAAGATCAGGTTCAGTAATTGACAGCTGGAATCAAGATCTGTTAAGTAAGTTAAAAGTTGCTTCCTTCTACAGTCCGTTGCGTTTTTGTTTCATCTTACGAAAACGATCGTACAAAGAGACTTTATTTGGTTAGGGGCGCTGATTCGATGCATTGTGTTGACTATGCTACAAGACGGGCGCATATATGTTGCAGATTGTAGAAACATTTTGAATACAAACAAATCAGTACCAATTGTGGTGATATTTGGGAAAGCCCTATATCCAGCAGTAGACCTACTTAGTCCTAAATAATATTGTACATGCAAAGTAGAGTTTGTTTACTGATTATACCTTTACTAATTAACCAATAATAATTAAATTTTGCATATAAGTTGTCTCTGACAAAGAAATAGTGAAAAGAAACTTAGGTACTGAAAAAGAAATAGGAAACACTTGAGACAAAAAAATTGTTTTGTGGGATAAGTAGAATAACCTTTAGTTTGATAATAATCTATATTAATACTAACAAAGCCTTATTCTGTAATGTAAATTATAGCATCATATTAAGTTGGACCAGTTTTTAGCCACTCTTTGGACATCTGCAATAGATGCTGATAGGTCAATGAATGTGCAGTGGTAGGAACAGACGGAGCACGGTAGTGAATACATCATAGTGCGTGGCTCAACGCGATCGCATAGCGCTTAGTTGAGTTACCTAAAACCCCATTTTACCATGTTGAAGCTACAGTGCCCCATTTGAATTCGAAGACGGTTTAGTGTTTCCCAAATACAATCAACATACATACAACGATACTATCAAAGACGGTCGCATAGTGAATATTTCAACAGCTCAATGTACTGAGTTTTTACTGTCCGGATAGGGTTTATAACTTCGTCATGGGTCAGTTGAATCGTTACACAATTTCACGGCTCACAATACCTAATGGGCTTAAAAATCACTCCTCATTTACTCGATACGGAAAAAGTGATGTCACAAAAAATGCGTGATAGAAGTATAATTTTGAAAAAGTGATGAATTAGAGAGGTTTGTTATGGGTGACAGGGAAAGAGCATTTAAAATAATAGGTTACATCTATCTTCTCTCTCATATAAATGTACCAAAATGTGACGCGGCCTTCAAATTTCATGGTGGTAAGGATTTTTCCAATGCTCGCCTGGCTAACTTTACCTTCAATTCAAAATCTGCGACCTATAGGCATGTTTCTGTAGTTGCAGGTGAGAGTCAGCCCCTCCTCTAGGCTTAGCGTGCCCAGTCCAGCATCTTAGGCCACGTCGTCACTTAATATCATGTAAGATTGTAGTAATAACGCTAAACGTATAAACTATATAAAAGTGTTAAGTGTCATAGAGTATCACAGGTTAAGCCATAGACAATATGTCATGTAATTTTTGCATTTCTATTGACAATTGATTAGCCACTTCTATATGGTTGACTCGATTTTGGCGGACGGTTGAATCAATTGTAGATACAAATCTATGGCCGTCAAGGAGCATCCTCATCGAATGAGGAAGTACAAACTACATTAGAACCTCGATAAGTTGAAAACCTGTAAATCTCGAAAAAATATTTTGTTCTCTTCATTCAAACACCAAAACTTACATTCTCTATAAGTCAAAAACTCTACAACTCGAATTTTTTGGCGTCTCCCTTGATGTTCGACTTATACATATGTACATATATATGTTTCAAAATGTTGTAAGTTATATAATTTTTAACAGCTCATTGTAATCTTAGCTTTATAAAGTTTTCACTAGTGTCAATATTAATTTTGTCAAACGAATCGGAGGACGAAATAAAAAGTTTCATAAAAAGTTTATACTTATTTTTATCCCACTTCCAAAAAGGTTCTCTCCCTCTATCTATCTCTTTACCGAAATTCAACATAACGGATTCAGCGATTTGGCGTAAAAGGGTAACCGAAAAAAAAATGTGCATCTATACATGTAATAATTCTATAGAAAAGTAGTTCTTTACACTGAGAGTATTTCCAAAAAAATATATATAATAGCCAGGGTGTTAAAGGATAACCAACAGAACACATTTTCAGCATTTTTGATGTTTGTGTCTGTTTGTCTATGCACGCATCACGTAAAATGTACCAAAACTAAAATAAATAAATTTTATACGCAAAAATTATACGCAACTCGGAATATTACTTACTTTTTGTTTCATCGCATTCGGTTCACTCTATCAAGAGATTATAATATTATAAAGCAGGAATCTCTCTTTTTTGTTGATTTATAATGGCTTATCTGTGGAACTAGCAGCCCAATATTTTAAATTATTTTTACGTTAGATAGAATATTTAATAAGAAGTACCATAAACTTTGTATCATCACCCCAACACCAATAGGAGCAACGCAGTATTGCAAAAAGTTATAAAAACGGGCAAACAATATTAACAAATTTTTAGTTCCTCGCCAACGAAGTCTCTGAAAGAGCTAGTTTAAAGATAGCTAGTAAGGCTGTACATCTAAACTTAATAAAGGCATTGCTAATTTCGTATTTATTCCAAGTTAAATAAACTTGGCGAGTTGTTGCAAGGTTTCCGTCGCTAAAGATTTATTAACGCGAATAACTTACGTTTGCAGTTACCATTTGGACGAATGTTCTAGAAAATTAACCGGCAAAAGTAATTGTGATTGCTTGTAAATAATGCCGCAGTAATATATTTTTTTAACAAATTAGTAAGTACCGAATGAAATATTTTAGAGTTAATAAAACTAACGTTTCGATAAACACAAGATGTTCATCATATAATGATATAATCAGTGATGGTTCAGTTGATATTACGGACGTCGTGTCAATGGATATGTGTTCGAATCCACCAGTAATGAGTATGAGCTTTCGGTGAATGAAAATATTAAGAAAAAAGTATAGCTTGGTAGTAAGGCTTTTTCTAATGCCCACCTGCCTAGCTAACACCGTTAGGTTGATAATCTGCCTCCAAACGCCAATAGATGTGTTCCGGCAATTGCATTGAAAGCCTGCCCCTTTATTAGGCTTATGCAAGTGAGATGTGGTCATAACACTAAACCATGACTATAAAAAAATACTGGATGTATTTTGATAACCTTTGCCACAATAATAGCACAATATTCTTGATGTACATATAGGGTACATTTTATCTCATAAAACAAAATACTTCTTCGGGACAATCGACAAAAAATAATTTTTTTTACTAAATTTGACAAAAGTTTATTTAATTTTATCTATATGGTAGTCTAGTTTTTACTAACTGGAAAGCAAAGATAACGTCTGTCGGGGCAGCTGCTTTAAATTATTGTCCTTGTTTTATAACCAAATAATTTATCGTAATATTTATAAGTATTATTAGTAATTATAAATCTGATGTTATAAAGTAATCGCGGCAGAGTGTATTAACACCGAGATAGTGTCCGAGACTTGCGACACGGATGTAAGTTAAATGGGCCACTTTGTCGACGCGTGCCAATACTCACTTTCACCACTCGTGTTTCTCTCTCTGTCTAGTATAAATCCTGATAATGATTCACAGTATAAACACCGATAATAGAGAAATATAAATCTTACGTTCCTTCGGTAACGTTATAGCTATGTATAATGAATAAACCTCGAGTGCTTCGCTTTGACTGACCTCAAAGGCTTAAAGGACCTTCAGTGTGAGCGTAAAAGGCTTGTAAAGTTTCATCGGACTGAGCCCGAGGGACAAGTCGCGCAAGAGTGCCACTAGTGACCGAATCTCGGCTTGGGCTGTTGCCGGGACAAGACCGTAGCGGTGCTCGCATCGCACTTATATACTAATCGGTGTTATAAACTACCCTCCTAAAATTAAATTCTAACAGTATAGATACAATATTGCAAGAAATTGTAATTGACGATGTGTTTTCATCGTTTAAATTTATTATTGTACTTAAAACTTGTTTTGTATGTTCCTTAATGTAATGTAAAAAAATGTAAAAAATACATATATTTAAACCGATTTAGAAAAAAGCTATTTATTATCAATTAAATTATATTATTTCAGTTGATTTTACATTAAAAAAACATTAACAGAAGGTCAAATGGGAAACGTTACCTTTTTAATATGTATCAAAGCATTAAAACGCATTGTAATACGACGAATGAATATAAGATGGCCCCTGACGCAAATGGTGCTCGGGTGATCCGTCACGCGAAAAATTGGGCCAAAAATATTTGCGTATAAAATAACAATGGTTTTACAGGAACGTTTATAATTCGGGAAAGTACTTTCACGCTATGAGCACGGATACTTCCTTGTTGAACGTCGGAAAAGATCATTTTCTTTCGGTATCTATATATGTATAAATAGGTAAAAACGAAGCGGCCTTAAATACTAATATCGAGTTAAATTACGACTTTTGCTCGATCCCTTACATAAAAATTGCATAAGAACGAAATCAGGGCAACAAATGGTCTCCCCGAGGTGGGAAGGGATGCGTAAATGCATTCCCCGCGTTAAAAATAAAAACTAAATTGGACCGAACGAAATTTTTACGAAAGTAAAGCAGCAACTACCAAAGTGTTTTTCCCTAATGATATAGTTGCATATAATCTGACCCCTTAAATATTTTAAATTCTTACCGGCCATGGTGCCTTTGTTGATTATTGGCATGGATCATTAATCTATTTAGCATAATAATGAATCCCTATTTCCCTTAGTCATCGCATCAGGCGTGAACGAACTAATGGATCAATTTCGCTAATCCTTTTTTTGTTGGATTAATTATAGTCAGGACAAGGTTCTTATCAATGAAAAAATAAGGAAGTTGAGCGGGATATCAGTAAAGTTAAGAAAATTTAATAAACTTAAGGACAATATCAATTTTACACAACTAGCTGAAAGTTGTCATAGAGCATTACGATAATGAAGGCTATGTCTTTCAATATTTTTTATTTATTAATTATATTAAATTCAATATTCATAGTTACGACAGGTATTTATTTATTTTACACGGTAATTAATAAGAACTCAGTGCGTTAAAGTTTTTTTTTAATTTTGTAATATTATCGTTGAAAAGCTGAAAATTCGTAATAAATAGACAAATCAAGCACTGCGCTACTACTGACTTACTTTACAGTTCACTGATTTTTATTGACTTTCCTTACTTATTTTAATTTAAATTTGTGCTAATAACCTAGTATAATTATTTTAAATTGTATTACTTATGTGTGTGTATGGTGTTTTGTTTGTAATATAAAAGTCTCTCTCATCTTCGTTAGAGGGAAGAGACAGAGAGACGAACTTCTTAACATACCATGAATTCACCGTTCGGGTGCCGGGTTTAACGTGTGATAGGGAGGGAAACTCCGAGCAATGTCTGAGACTTGGGGCTGGTATGTAGGTATAAGGGGTCCTTTGTAAACGCACGTCAATACTCATCTTCACCAGTAGGTGTCTCTGCCTACCCAGCCAAATTCGGTAGGAGCCTGCTAGCATACTTTTAGAAGCACGTTCCAGTATAGAACTTACCGCAGTCCTAGACAAGCCAAGATGTTTTTGAAGGTTATAAAGAGATTTAGATGGTATATCTGTCACTCCCACTTCGGCTGCAAAGAAATTGACTACATATCCATTCCTATTAGTATTTTTTTTAAATATTATAATAAGTATAAAATCGGTAAAAACGAAATAATTGCACTGTGATTGCACGATTGGCATAGCGGTTTAACCTGCCACCTTGCTGTTGCCGCCGCGCTGAGTGATGTGGGTTCAAATCCTGAACAGGACAACAATTTGTGTGATCTATAAATGTTTTTCTGAGTTTAGGTGTTACTTTGTGACCGTGAATTGTATGATCGGAAACTCCTCCGCAACACAAGTTCAGATCCTCAGTGCGTCAAGTGTCGTAATGAAACAATATAAATAAGCATAAATACGAGAGCATATGCGCTCCTAAAATGGTACGCGTGGTAACGTGGTACCTAAAATGTGTCAATTGGCCTACTCGAACCTCAGTAGGTAGGTATTACTCGAACCTCGAAAGTCAGTTGTCTTTCAAAGATGTATTCTGTGCACCGATTGACGTGTGAAAGTGTCCCAAAACAACAGTTTTAGAATAACGATAATAATTTTAGAGTTGATAGTAGTGCATTTCAATAATAATGAAATTGAAGCGATGACAGCTCAGTGGTAGTGTGTACGACTTCACGTCAAGGGACGTGTGTTCGTATCCAGCCACCAACAATGAGATTTCGGTGACGGAAAACATCGTAAGGGAACCATAGAGTGGTGTAGAGCTTTTCTTAATGCCCGCCCGTTAACCACCCTCAAGTATAAAATCTACCGCCAAATACCAATAGGTGTGTTCCGGTAGCTGCACTTGAGAGCCAGTTCATCCACAGGTTTAGCGTGTCTATCATCTTGGGCGGTATCGTCATTTAAAATCAGGTGAGATTATGACCATAACGCGAAACGTTAACTATAAAAAAATATATAAATTCAGAACAGCCCAGATTCCTCTATTCGAGTTTGGAATGACTGTTTCATTCACGGGTTATAAAGCGTAAATTTTAAAACTTATGCACGACGAGCCCATTTCAGTGTTAATTTCAACAACCGGGATTAAAATTTGAACACGTACTGTTGTACTAATAACTGACAAAGAGCGACTAAAGCCACCCCCGGGTAAAATCTTATCAAGATTAGAAGAAAATTCCCTTCAAGTCTTAATAATATGAAGAACATTACATTCAGTAATAAAGGGAGCTACTTAGAAAATTATCAAGGAGAGCGGGGCTTAGGGCTCAAAACACGTTTTAAGCAACTGGAAACTGTCGGCTTAAGTATTAACGATCTAATTTGCAGCGTTGTGTTGCCCTATAATGCTATATGTTGGAATGTTGGGGCCACAAAATTAGCGTTCAATTCTTATTATGTAATTATTTGTAGTCTCGCAGATATTGTCTCACCATGTCCAGTTGTAAATAACTTTTAAATATAATCATCACGTTTAATATTAATAGTATAAATACGAAAGTGAGTTTGTTTGTTACGCTTTCACACTTAAACCACTGAAGCGATTATGATGAGTTTTGGTACAGAGATAGATGGGAACCTGGAAACGGTGATAGGCTACTTTTTCTTGCGAAAATCTTATTGGAAGTGGGTTAAAGAGAGCGACAACTTTTTCTGGCGTCATCTGATTTGTTAATATTAACGTGAGCGAAGCCGCACGTAAAATCTAGTATTTAATACGTTTTTACTTCTGTCATGCAGTCTTACAACTGACACTTATTGAAGAAAAACTTCTCGTGGGAGGGCTTTGAAATTCTGAAATCAATATTTTTGTGTGAAGCTTGTTCGCGTAAAGTCGGCTCGAGGCGGCTAAGGAAGGGAGAGAGATATAATGATGTTTCACTTTTGTTATGTAGTCTTAAGCCCACAACGACCTTATAGATATTCGAATGATGACAGGGACTGATAATTAATTATATGTGCGAGATCTAACCTTAACTCCAAGTTGGTTATTTTATCTAACACATCTTCAAAGTCCCTATACAAAAATCTACGTTTTCCATTTCACACAAAAATGTTTCTCGAGATGACGGCTCGGATTCAAGTTCGCTCACGTGATTACAAATGCTTTGCATGCGAGTAAAAATTCTATCTCTTTTTGCATATAACACCTTCAACTGTACATTCAAATCTTGAGTAGGTGCCATTATAAAATGAAATGGAAAATAAAGCGACCGAAAACAGAATGAATATTTAAAAGTATGTTTCTATAATAATAAGCGACTGAATATATCTACATATAGTACATACGTCTCCGTTCTTACGATTGATAAAACGGCAAATAATATAATCAACTTTACTTAGTAAATAGTAGGTATTTATTTCACAAAGAGCGACTATCAGAGCGGCGGCCAACTCTCGACTGCTTAGCATCGAGTTATGATAATAAAATTGCATGCGCCTATAATATACGACTTATTTACCAACAAATGCGAGACGATCGAACTAGTATGAACGTAAATTAAGTAAAATTGATAATGTAAAACGATAGCGAAAGAACAATTAATTAATAAAGCATAAAAATACGAAAAGACAGTGATAGATTTCTAATATACCTGATGCGGGCCGAACGATAATATAAGGTAAATAAGTAAATATTGGAAATGCGGTCTGAAACGAAATAGTTGAATAATTAAGCATACAATTTAGTTAACGACTTTATTTAATTGATGAACGAAAACTGAACAACGATTATTGTAGGTAGGCAAATATCTCCTAATGAATTAAAGCTGTTATTACTTATTAATCATCAAAACGAGATTAATATGCGATTAAAATGCAATCAATTATGACTATTATTCATAAATATTATATCCAATAATATCCGGTGCGAAAAGGACCATAATATGTTTAAGCGGTTGAAGCTACGGTTGGTACAAAATTGACGAATAATACTGCGTAGAACATCGAAGAATATAGAAGCAGCTTGTAAAAGAAAGAAATGCGCAATACCTTTGTCTTCGCTGAGTTGTTCCTCTTCCTGTATCTCGTTCAAATTTCACACCAAAGCGAACAAACAATATTTTTCAATTATAGAGAAATGCGCAACGTAATGCGCAGCCATGGTTATGATTACGAGACGGACACAGCGCTATCTGACGTCAGATAAGTGCTGGAAAGGGAGGGGAATGAGGAATGCACCAACCAATAGCGTAATTAATACATAAAGGCGCAACCATTATATCAAATTCGAAACACAATAACTAAGTTAACAATCGTTGCAGATGCGCGAATGTACTGAAATTATAACAGTTCATAAACTGTCCGTTGCTAAATATAGATGTGGGAATAGTAAATTTTACTGAATTAACGATTGTGAAATAAATTGATGTTATAAATTTAATTTCGATGACTTGCGGCAAATAATATTATGTAATTTATTAAATATTTGTTGTAGAGAATCTAAGAGAGTAATTTCTAATTGTGACATTATTTTAATTAGTAAGACTTCAAATATATATATTTTAAATCCTGTTTCCACACCTGACTTTATTTACATGGGCTAATTTTGGTATATAAATTGTACCTTTGTGGGTACTATTATCATGCCGGGTGTAATTATTACTGTCACAGATCTTTCATATAATTATTGAAGTTCAATGTTAAAACTATGAGAGCAATGTTCCCTTATACTTTATAACTAATGGTTTCAGAAAACTTTTGAGAGCCAGTTCCTCCACAGGTTTAGCGTGTCTACCAACTTGGGATATATCGTCATTTAACAACTGGTGAGATTATGGCTACAATGGCTTAAACCTTCACAATATATGTATAAAAAAAAAACTAGCCTTAGATTTCGACCTAATGAATAGCTTATTGTATGCGAGTAATAAGTGGAACAGAATATTTTAAAACTTATTATAGAATTCTTAAAGCTGTTCAAGTAATGTCAAGTCAATGTCAAAGTCAAAAGTCAAGTAATGTAATGTCAATGTTCAAGTAATCACCAGTCCAGTTGGTTGCTGGAGTGATGCGGTGATTGCATGCACGGAACCGCGTCGCCCCAGGAAGGCGACAGATGGTCGTGGGGTTTTAGTAGGTATTCCCAACGCTTAGCGCTGGGTGAGTCCCACATACCCCTCTCAGTCCCCCCGGGCTAGGAGGGGATGCGTAAATACATTTCCCCACGTTAAAAGAAGAAAAAAAGGTAATCTTGCTTCAGTTCTGTTTTGCTAAATACTTCAATACTGAACAGCAGCAAATATGTGCAAAAGTGATACAGGTACAATGGGAACAGACAAAATAAAAAAAAAGAAAAAGTGTGTGTGTACTTAGAACATAACATAAGTGACACTATATTTCACTAGTTCGTTTAGTCGCCTCGAGCCGATTTTACTCGAACACGCGTCACAAAGAACGTTTTATTCTAAGAAGAAATCTATCACTTCAAAAACACATATTTGTAGTCTTTCTTGATAACAAAGTAGATTTTACGTGCGACTTGGCCCGCGTTTATATGGATTTTGTCAACCAATTTCGATGATGCTTTAAAAAGTTTTATACAAAGTTTATCCTTCTCTTTACCCCACTTTCAATAAAGATTTCGCAAGAGAAAGTAGCCTATATCCGTCTCTTGGGTCCTATCTGTCTCTGTACCAAAATTCATCAAAATCGATTCAGAGGTTTGAGCATGAAAGCGTAACAAATTAAAAACGCTTTCGCATTTTTAATATCAGTATGGATAGATGGATGGATAAATATTAAAATACCGATATTTGCTTATACATTATTCTGTTTAGTAAAGAACTTAACTAAAAATCTTCTATAAGAATTATTGATACTCAAGTACCTCTGAGACTAGCTAATACATTTCATTTACTTATTTATGAAAAATTCGTATAATTTTTTGTATCATATAGCAAGTTTAATGGCCCCAATTTAAGTAGTCGCAAAACTATATTCTAAGGCACCTACTACTTTGCGCATTTTAATAAGTAGGGCTTTGTTTGGATATAAAAAAAACACTTTTACCCAGAAGAAATGGATAATTATAGCAGGCCGAGCCTAGAATAAAAGATTTTTGTAATACTTATAGGTTATACACTTTTTAGATTTAGAATTATGACCACAATCTCATCTGATGTTTAATTACGATGGGGCCTAGGACGGTGGACACGCTAAGCCCAGTTGGTACAATGGCTCTCAAATGCTACTGCTGTAATACACATATACGTATTTGATAGAATACTTTCAATCTGAGGGTGGTAGCTACCCAGTCGGATATTAGAAAGAATATTAGAAAATGCTTATCGCAGGTATTCGAACTCACACCTATCGACGCTCAGGTAGCTGACTGAATCTATTTCGTTAACTTTTGGCTGGTTACGTTATTGTAGGTAATACGAAAGTAAGCGATTGAAACGATGATAGCTCAGTTGTTAGTGTATACGGACGCAGCGTCAAGAGACTTGAGTTCGAATCCACTTACAATGAATTCGAAGTTTTAGTGAAGGAAAACATCGTGATGATACCATAGCATGGTGGTAAGGCTTTCTCTTATGCCTGCCTGCCTGGCTAGCTACCATCCTTAATGTGAAAATCTGCCGCCAAATACCTATATATATGTTCTAGCTGTTGCACTTGTGAGCTAGTCCCTTCACTATGCTTAGCATGTCGACTATCTTGGGCCATATCGTCACTTAACATCAAGCGAGATTGTGGTCATAACGCTAAAACCTATTAACTATAAAAGAGTTAAACATTATGTAGTTTTATGAAACAACGATGCAAGTGAACCATCAATAAACTGGTTAAGGCTATATTCCGCTATACACAGAGACCATTGTTACACAATACTGCTGGAGTACGGAAATATAAGACGTCATAGATCGTCGCCATTTTGTACTGCGGGTAAGTTTTCGAGGTAAGGTACTCACAGTACTTTGATCACTTGATCAACAGCGTACAGAAATATGACAGCTAGTATTGTTGATTTTTTGGTCATAGTTATTTAAAGAAACCGGCCTCTAAAAAACATGGAAATATTCAAAATATTGTCTTTGTTGCAGAGTAAAACCAGTACTTTGTATAAAATGAAAGCAACTGAAGTATTAAGCTATAAAAATCAGTTAAACAATATATAAAAATAAATGACAGCGTGCAGTGCGGTCCCTTTTAAACTGTGACCAGTATAGCTAACTATAAAGGAACGGCTCTTCAGTACATCTACTGATTTATGCTGATTGACGTCAACTCTTAAAATCATCTCAGTGTATAACGGAACATACCCCAAAATATATAAATTCTGTGGAGTATTTACACGAATGAGTGCGAATACAAATACTACAAGATCAGCTGATGCGAACCATGGGCGCTACCACACTGGCCTTGGCGAGCACACTTTACCCCTACTCCGCAGCCTACTGTAATGTAACATGCGATAGATGGGTGGTAGTGTGTATGACTTCGCGTCAAGGGACGTGAGTTCGAATCCAAGCACCTACAATGAGCTTGAGCTTTCGGTGAAGGAAAACACCCTAAGGAAACCATAGCATGGTGGTAGGGCTTTTCCTGATGCTCACCTCAACTCTCAAGTTGAAAATCTGCCGCCAAATACCAATAGGTGTGTTTGGGTAATTGCACTTGAGAGCCAGTTCCTCCAAAGGTTTAGCGTGTCTATCAACTTTGGCCATATCGTCACTTAAGATCAGGTGAGATTATGGCCATAACGTTAAGGCTGAACTATAACAAAAAGACTTAAAACAAATGTCTTCTCAAGAATCATATTACGTTCAGAGTCAACATTGTACAATGCTTGATGTACACTCAACACAACATTAATCAGATTCGCTTCTAAAATTAATTTTAATGAGGAAGAGAGTTGGTGCGAGTTTAGGGAGAGGAAAAAACACCGTACTATGCTCTTCGTAAAAGTGGAAAGTTTTTATGGTACTTTCGTGCGGGTAGTCAACATCGTTAGATTGCCTCGGCGGAAATTTACTCCGAGCATCTAATTAATAAAGTTAGCAGGAATGTATTCATTTATCAAATTAGTAGGCTGTGGAATGTTTTTTTTTCCATGACCTTCTTCGCTGATGTCAATTTCGGGTCGTTGCGCAAATATAGTTGGTTATTTAGTAGTTTTTTTTATATCGTAGTACGACATAGTGACTGCACTGTGCCTCATGGTAAGCATAGAAAAATACAAAAATACCGTTATTCAATAATAACCCGTAACAAGCTTTGTTACTTGTCACTAGTTAAATTCTAACGAGAGGCACATATGCTAATATGTTAAGTATAAAATATTTTATACTTAAGGTTTAACGTTATGACCACAATATCACCAGATGTTAAGTGACGACGTGGCTCGAGATGGTGGACACGTTAAGCCTAGTGGTGGGATTTGCTTTCAAGTGCAACTGCGCGAAGACACCTATAGGCATTTGGAGGTAAATTTTCAACTTGAGGGTGGTTAGCTAGCCAGGTAGGCATTAGAAAAAGTCTTATCACCATGCTTTCCTGCGCCGAAAGATCAAACTCATTTTAGGTGGATTCGAACTCACGTCCATTCACGTGGCGTCCGTGCACACTACCAACTGAGCTACCATCGTTTTATTTCTAACATATTATACTACATCATTATAATTTTAAGTAAATATATTGTTGCTTAATAAAAGGACCGAGGATATGCTTAGATTAAATAAAGAATACATATTTACTGAATAAATTTGGTACTTGGACATAAGACGAGCAAATATAAAATGTCGAGGGCAGCTTTATCATTGGCCTTCTAAAGGTTAATTAATCAGTGTCAAAGCATGTTGGATTTTGTTATTACGCGGACTCGTGCCTAACAGTCAACTAAATATATTTCATGATTTTATATATATATATTTTTTAATAATTAGGCTTAGCATTAGCATTATGACCTGATCTAAAGTGACGATACAGCCCATGTTGGTGGACACGCTAAACCTTTGGAGGAACTGGCTCTCAAGTGCAACTGCTATCACACCTATTGGTATTTGGGGGCAAGCGGGGATCACAAAAATCCCTACCACCATGCTATAGTTTCCTCACGATGTTTTCCTTCACCGAAATCTCAAGCTCATTATAGTTGGATTCGAACCCACGTCCCTTGATGCAGCGACCGTACACAATACAACTGAGCTATCATCGCTTCTGATCGCTGAAGGAAAGGAAAGGCGTATGGCTGAATAAACCGATGTGATAGCGACAGTTACATCCGCATCCAGTACAGATGAACCGACTGCTTGATACGTTATAGGGATTGGTGAAAGCGCATTGATGACGTAGTTTATGCCTGAGACACAGTAGCACAAACCATGCATTGTCGTGAACCACAACGACAACGGAAACAGTTCCTTTTTCTTCCAGTCATCGCGGCTGTCGACACCTTCCTCTCAGTATGTTTGTATATCGCATATTTCGACAGTTGCACTTTAGAGCCAGTTTCTACGATACGCTTATCCACCAGCTTGGTCCACATCATCACTTAACATCCGGTAAGATTGTGGTTATAACACTAAACCTTAGCTATAAAAAAATCCACGAATGTTATGCAAATAATCTCTTTAGATTTCGTAGGACCAAAGTTGCAGTATAATCTCTGTAATTATTAAGGATTTCGGGTAAAGAAATTCACTTGATAGGCTGACATATCATGTCTATGACCACCGTACACCAAATGTTTAAATACTTTAAATGTTTAACGTTATGCCTACAATCTAATCTAATGGTACGTGACGATGTGGGCTAAGATGATGAACACGCTAGGCTTAGTATTTGGTGGCAGATTTTCAACTTGAGGATAGTAGTTAACCAGTTGGGCATTATATAAAGCTCTATATCCATGCTATGGTTTCCTCGCGAAGTTTCCCCTCACCAAAAGCTCAGGCTCATTTCATGTGGATCCGAACTCACGTCCATTGACGCGACGTCCGTATACACTGCCAACTAAGCCTTCATCACTTATAAATGAAATATCTATATAAATTACACGTTTAAATCACTACTGGGAGGCTTCCAAATCGTTACGACAACATAGTTGCTTAACGAATGGCAGATCTTTCGATAGACACTGTTTTTTTTCATACTGTGCTTATCGCCATACATTGAAACGCCATTTTGTCGTTAATATATTGAATGGTCTTCGCTATATTCTTTGTTTATATTCTAACAGTGAGATTGTACGCAATTATCAAAGTAATTAACGAGCATACAATTTGAGATGTTGAAAGAAGTTGAAAGTCATCGTTTGTATTCCGGCCGCATCTGAAGGGGATCAAACAAAAATATTACTTTTAATTAAACACCTCAACCCCGGGCAAAAGTACGCTCCAAAGCGCGGACCCGTTAATAAACAAAATTTTAATTGCCGCCAATGAAATAAAAATGACCGTTTTCATTACCTCAACGAAAAAGGTATAAACTTTTACGGAGTTTCGGCTAAAGCATCAGCTGGAGTAATAATTCACAACGAGGAATTTCGCTCTTTGATGTCTGACTTTCTTTTGTTCCACGCTGTGACGTATTAAAAGGGAATTCGCTATTTTTTTTTTCAAATATCACCGTTTGAAACGTAAAGGAGGGTATTTCCGGATCAAGAAACTTTTTATTTCTTCATTTTAAAGCCACTGATTAACGTCAATAGATTTTTCATTTAATATTCGACGAGTGCTTAATTACGAAGATCTTTAAGAGTTGTATTTCATGAAATAATTGTTACCATTAACTATTCCCGTAAATATACTTTGCTTGTTTATGTATTCAGTAACTAAATGTCAGCACTAGCATAAAAAAAAACTTAAGACCATTAATATTCCTACCGATTTTTCTATATTTTGGAAATACTGCAATATGGTAGGACTTTTTGAATGCCCATCTGGCTAGATGCCACCCTTTTTTATTAACGTGCTGTTTAAAATCCCGTTTCTTACGGCTTCCTCATCACATCGCTCACAAGTTGAAAATCTACCGGCAAATAACTAGAGGTGTGTTCTAGCAGTTGCACTAGAGAACCAGTCCCTCCACTAGTCTTAGCGTACCCACCATCCTGGGCCACATCGGCGCTTAACATCAGGTGAAATTGTGGCCATAGCGCTAAATCTTAAAAAAATCTTGGGCAGTCAGTCTCGGTTCCAACTTCACTAATTGGCTGATCTTTGACTCGAGCATATTTAAAAAAAAAATACTTGTTCCGATATAAATAGAATAAAATTGAACGTATCGGTCCCCGTTTAAAGCGATGATAGGTCAGTGATCATGTGTACGACTTCGCGTCAAGGGACGTGAGTTCGAATCCAACCATTTACAATGAGCTTGAGCTTTCGGTGAAGGAAAACATCGCACGAAACATCCAACATTAGTGGATATATGTCTACATCCTGAGAGGAATACACAAAAGACCACTCTGAAAAATAAATAAAAATACTACGGTCTACTAAATGAACTATACAGGAATGGTTACATAGTTAATTTATACGCGGTCGAATTGAGAGGTATATCAGCAAAAAATATTTATAATGTACTTAAGAATCTGGTCTGTTCAGGATTTCAGTAAGTTCTATATTTGCACGTGCCTGTAAAACTGATCTACCAGATTCCTATCAAATTTGCCTGGGCAAGGGAAGAAATACGAGTAGAGAAGGTGAGTGTTGCTGTGGCCCTTAAATCTACATTCGTATCAGAAGTCTCGGGAACTGCTGGAAGTTTCACTCTCTTTCATATAATACACACGGCACGCACACGCTAAATCCATGGATGGCTAAGAAATTCGTCCCTTGGTAAAACATACAAAGCTTTTGCGTGGAATTATTCATAATATTGTTTGTATACATAAGTAATTATATAAAAACAATAAATTATCCAATTGTTCTCGGGCTAATGGATAATAAATAAGATTATGTTTTTTTTATATAGATCCGGCTTCTAATATCTTTATTAGAACGTACTATTTGTTTTCACTCAATTATCATCCAGAAATATTTTCATTTTTTATTGGTTTATTAATTTCGAAGTACCAGATGGACTTCAGACGATATCAAATTAAATCAAATCAAATATCTTTATGCAATTTAGGCCCTAAGAATGCGCTTATGAACTTCAAAACTACCATCGGTTCGAAGAGTAAAGCAGTCATCATGGAGAACCCGCAAGAAACTCGAACTTTATATCTTTTTTAGGTACTTGATCCACCCTGCAATGGATTTTTGACATCAAAACTCACTTGGCATGGTGCTTTGGGACTTTATCATAAAACCTAACAATGTTACCTAAACAAGTGTTACTGGTGTTACTGATTCTCAAATAAGGAGTAATTACTTTGTCACGATTTCTAGTATTTAAATCATGTCGGTCTCTCATGAAATCTAGCTTTTCCAAGTTGTTCTGCTATTTATAGAAGTCAATAGATCGACAAGAGTCCCACATAATGTCTCAAGTGAAAATTCCATTTAGGTGTGTTGAACAGTTTTTATACGGTGGTAGAGACTTTGAATTCGCATCACCAACATGCTTGCATCTTGTGCTGTAAGCAGTAAGGTTCAAACGGTGTTTGCTTAAGACCAGGTGACATAAATGAAAACTTAATCAAGGCGAGGTTAATAATACGAAATATAGCTATAACTTATTCAACAAAAGGTGTTGGCACGGCATTTATCGTGTTTATGTCCATACTGAATGCGAATGATGCATCATGGCTCCCTCATGTAAAGCTCGTAGAACAAGTACAGAAGTGAAGCGTTAACTATATCTCTCTTTTTATAGTTAAGGTTTAGCGTTATGGCCATAATCTCACCTGATCTTAAGCGACGATACGGCCCAAGATGGTAGACACGCTAAACCTGTGAAGGAACTGGCACTCAAGTGCAACTGCCGGAACACATCTATTGGTATTTGGCGGCAGATTTTCAACTTGACTTGGTAGCTAGCCAGTCGGGCATCAGAAAAAGCTCTACCACCATTATATGGTTTCCTCACGATGTTTTCCTTTACCGAAAGCTCAAGCTCATTGTAGGTGGTTGGATTCGAACTCACGTCCCTTGACGCAAAGTCGTACACACTATCACTGAGCGGAGCTATACTCGTGTGGACTGTACTCGAACGAGTGTCACACGGCCGAGCGTTACAGCTCAGTCCCATACACTACCCACAATATAAAGTGCGCATAAAGAAGATTTTCACCTCAGAAACTAAATGAGTTGAGAGATATATAAACACAAATATTGTGTATTAATAATATAAATGTTAAATTTATATACTAGATATTGAAAATAAATTTGAATTTGCGATAATATATTTAATCGGATATTCCTTAAATCTACTGTGATTTGATAGTTTTAAGTTCTCACTTGTGTTAATGGTCCTACTACAATGTATATTAATTACTAAATATTTTTCCTACTTTTTCAGAAATACAATGAACAGGTATCTCGAATGATTAAATATGAAATCGGTGGACAAAATGTACCTTAACATTTTTTTCGAATTGACATACGCTGATAGTCCCAAGGGCTTTGACAGCTTCACCGTACTTTTATCGCGAGCACAAGGGTGCCAAAACGGCCATACCTCGGTTTGGGCTGCGGCCGGATTTTTTTCTTTATAAACCTGATTAGGCTTGGCACTGAAAAATATATCAAATCACTCTCACGTAACGGGCTTATCAACAAATAACATTTAATTTGTATTTTTATAAGTGTATAATTTTTAATTTCTATTATTTAATAATAAAAAAAGAAATCGATCTATTTCACGACCATAATCGATACGAAGTAATTTCGAAACATTTTATTGACCGATCGGTTTCCCAATAACAATCCCTCTCCTCGCAATCAGTAACAAAAGGAGAAGGCAAATATTTGACACAATTAAGCTAAAACATACTTAATCGAGTAATAAAATGGACCAGGAAATTTCACACCCTCGTTCCGAGTTACGTGCGACCCAATTCGTCGGTTACGAAGAGCCGCAAACTCAACAATCGAATTGGCTTCGGATCGAGTTCCTATAGTAGGAGTACTAATACAATTCCTTGCAAGTATAATTTAGTAGTATACACAAACAGAATCGACGTAATAAACTGTAACATACGGCGTAGTTATATTTGGGTATCTCGAAAGTATTTTGTTGATCATAGCAATAAAGCGTAAGTAATCTTGGGGTTATGGCAATTCTAGGATTGCCTACCTGGTAAACAGGCATATTCAAGGAAAAACGAATAGATATACCTTGAATAGAATACTACCTTGCATTTATTATTCATATCAGAAATATCATATTATTGAGGGCATTAATTTTCAACAGTCAACAGACATTACAAGGCTCTGATATAAAGGTTTTCCAGAAACGTAACCTAGGTATTATTTCTTCTACACTTTTTGTCAAATTGACTGACTTTAGCATCATTTTAAATGTAACGTTTTTCACTGTTGATAAAAAATTAGTGAATAGATCAAAATCAACTATCCAATCGTTTTGATGTTACATTTAATGTTGCGGGTCAGACCGTTTGTAGGCGTGGTGGTGGCGTGCGATTTATCTATTAATCTTTGCTAATATTATAAATGCGAAAATGAGTTTGTTTGATTGTTACGCATTCACGCCTAAACCACTCAATCGATTATGATGAATTTTGGTATAGAAATAGACTTAAGCTTGGAGATGGTTATAGGCTACTTTTACTACCAAAAAACTTATTGGAAATTAAGAGAAAGATAAACTCTGTATGAAACTTTATAATGCGTCATCCGATTTATATGACAATATTAATAATAACGTGAACATAGCCGCAAGTAAAATCTACTTCTATATAAATGTTTGTTAAATAATAATCATTGTTATCCTTAAAAACTTTTCGGTACATTTAAATAATAAAAAAAAACTCAGTAACTGACAACAAAGTTCTAAGGTGCCTTTCATCCCTCAGTGATGTCAATGTCCAAACAATAGCGTATTAAAATCAAATTGAACTATTGGAAAATTATATAAAGCATTATCCAAACCCACCAGATTGAAGTATAACATAAAGTCTCTACAATTAATGAATAATAGTAGTGAAAATAGAGATGCTCTTCAAACTGACCGCTAACCGAACCTCGAAATTACATTTCGGACTCTAAAGCAATTCACATTAACCTAATTAGTTATGTTAAACTCAAAACGTCTAAAAAGTTAAAACGTTCTCGATTAGTTGACCCTCGGCTCCGATTCGGAACATTCGAGTGTAAATCGCTCGAGTTCAAATAGTAGCTACAGTAATTTGATTCTCTTGAGAGATCGTAAAAGCACTGACTGTACACCACAGACAAACGATGGGATCTTAATCAACACTTAATAACGCGAAATATTTTATCGTTTGCAATGTTACGGTATTATTTGTACTTTTAACTTTTTTTTTTTTTTTATAAAATCAATATTATTGGCCAGTGCCTTTCCGCCACCCTAAAGCCGGAGTGAGGGGGATAGGTCGGGGGACCCGCTTCACATTGCACCAGTCCGGCCCTCGATAAGGGCAGCTCGCTAGGCTGCCCGGATGGGGTCTGGCTTACCATCAGGCCAGGCAGGTCGCTGGGGTGACGCGGTGATAGCAAGCACGAACCCGCGTCGCCCCAGGAAGGCGACGGACGGACATAGGGTTTTAGTGGGTATTCCTGGTGGCTAGCGTCGGGTGAGTCCCACATACCCCTCCTAGTTTCTTCAGGTCGGGAGGGGATGCGTAAATATATATACCCACGTTAAAGAAAACGCGATGAAATCTTGTTATGCACGTTTCAAATAAACTTTCTGGTTATTTCTGATGCAGAAACAAAATTATAGCCACCAAACTAACAATAAACTATCCCCAGTAATGATTTATTCTGCAGCGATGATAGCTCAGTGGTAGTGTCTACGAATTCGCGTCATGGGACGTGGGTGCGAATCTAACTACCTACATTGAGCTTGAGCTTTCGGTGAAGGAATACACCGTGAGGAAACGGTAGCATGGTGGTAGGGCTTTTTCTAATGCCCGCCTGGCTAGTAACCACCCTCAAGTTGAAAACCTGCCGCTAAATACCAACAGGTGTGTTCCGGCAGCTGCACTTGAGAGCCAGTTCCTCCACAGGTTTAGCGTGTCTACCAATTTGGACCGTATCGTCATTTAAAATCAGGTGAGGTAATGGCCATAACGCCAAGCTTAACGATAAATAAAAAAAAAAAAAAAAAAAACAAAAATAGAAAAGCATGTCATTAATATAAAAATCATAATCAATATCTGCTCCTAACCGTTTTTGGATATAGCAACTGCTTAACTTAATTCTAACAGTCCGTTCTCGACAACTCGTCCGGCCTTTAGTGTGCAAGTATAGAAGTATATCCTGTCTTCGTGACAATTGTGCGATTACACTCGGGGCAGGTCAGAATGTTATACGTATATAGATTAGAAAAACCTAAATCTCATGGCCCTTCGGTGATATTCCAACTACGACAAACGTCCGATGTGTCTCTTGATTGCCTAATTTCCTTGCATTCCTTTATATTTATCAGCTAGTCATTCTTTAAATTTGTCTACATTTAATTTTTTTTAACAAAAAGGGGAGATTGTAGTTTTTGTTTTTCATAAGTCTCTTCCATAAGTCGCTGTCACTTTTCTCAGGACTCATACATCCATCACAATTGATGATTTTTGTGAGATACTAGCTAAATTGTCGACTTAGTTCCAGTTTTTATTTTAAGCCGTTCGAGATCGTAAAAATTATTCTTGGTTATAAGATATATGGTGAATGTAGTATAATTAAAATTATGTACAAAAGTACGCACAGGTAAAGATTAGTGTTCCATCAAACGTCGTTATTTTTTGTTGAATGTGCCATTATGTAAAACTAATTTTATATTTCTTACATTTTTATTTATAACATGTAACGCTTATAATTTATATTTAAATTATATTGACATTTTTAATTGCTCCGTTGCCGCATATAAGAAAAAAATCCACAAAAAGTGTGAAAGTATTACAAATAAATCGCATAAAAAATAAGTGTATAAATGTATAAATTTTGTGTATGTAATTTAGTTTAATTTCCTTATTATATTTTGAATTTATTCTGAATCTCATGCTAATGTTGTAGTTGTACTGTGTCTTGTTGTTCTTTTTCTTTAGCACAAATTATTAGTATTACTCATTTTTTTATAGATTATATCTAATACAAACGCTTGACATTGTATGTTTTATGATATATGCGGAAATTTAATGGGAGTATAATAATTTATTGTGTATATATTTATAAAGAACTGTATGTTTTCCATATAAAAAAAAAATATATAAATTAACTGACCCTTTTTTGAAGTTAAGGTTTAACATTATGGCCGTAATCGCACCCGATCATAAGTGACGATACGGTTCAAGTTGGTAGACACGCTAAACCTGTGGAAGAACTGGCTCTCAAGTGCAGCTGCCGGAACACACCTATTGGTATTTGGCGGCAGATTTTCAACTTGAGGGTGGTCGCTAGCCAGGCAGACATTAGAAAATGTCCTACCACCATGCTACGGTTTCCTCACGGTGTTTTCTTAGGTGGTTGGATTCGAACTCAGGTCTCTTGACGCGAAGTCGTACATACTACCACTGAGCTATCATAGCTTGAAAATGTGACTAGGTGTACGAAAAAGGCGAGCATACCTATTAGCGGCTGAATATTTACTGGCGTATCCTGAACTTTGATATGTCTAAGTATGCTAATACAGTGAACATTAGATCTGGCGTATCGTCATTCTGATTCAATTAGACACGATTGTTGTATCTTACCATTATGATTACAATTACGCAATGCAGTCAGTTTGCTGCGTTACTACCAAAAAAGGGTATATTAATATACTACGTATATTAACTAATGTCCAGGTGAACAATTTTATGTATATATTAAATATGTAGATAGCAGCAGTTTAAGAATGTTTAATCAGGGATTACGCTTACCCGCTTTTAAATTGTAAATTACTATGTAATATACTAGGCATTACCCGCTCGCTACGCTAAGCGTACAATGAAAAAGTATTAAAATGAGAATACGACTTTGGAATTTAAAAACGATGTAACCTGGAACTATTTAAAACGTTTCAACTTCGAATAGTCACTGTCCATGCTGATAAGTTCACTTGTTTTCACGTGGTTGGGTGCCGAAAGAATTGTATTTCTCTTACGTCTTATTTATGTATAGATGAATTGTAATTAGATTTGTTTACTCCCTTTAGACACAAATCAATACTGTTTTCCGATTAAAGTAATTTTAGTTTCCTATCAAAGTGTAGTGTGAGAGACCGATTTTTGCAATGCGAATAGAAAGATGTAAAAAAAAAATCACACATATTGAAATTCAAAGTAACCGGTGACCCACTTGAGCACGGTTTAAAAACCACTGACCTATTCGTCGTGGCGTAAACCGATCGAGTTCAAGTAGTACCGGCCGTAATGGATTCCTTTGAACTCTTCTATCAGCAGTAACAGAAAGACGATACCGGCTTAATCAAGTATATATCGGTTTAAGTAACACTTGAGTGGGCATTTATCGGGTAAAATAGGCGATTCTAAAATGTTATGTTAAATTTTGTATTTATGGATAATTGTTTAATTTATTTTTTAAATAAGGTAATGTTATCTAATACGTGACTTTAACGTTGTACGGTAAAGTTAGACCGAAAGATAAAACTATCCAATCTCATCCAAATAACACTAATTTAAACGGATTTTATCGCGGTTATTTATTGATTTTGATCCCGACGTTTCGAAAGGTTTTCAGCCGTCGTGGTCACGGGGCGGACTGAGGTGTAGGTTGTCCAGTAAAGTTAATGATACTATGTCTACCTACAATTTAATTTTTGGTATTGACAGTTTTCCGATCTATGCAGAAATTATTAAATAGCCTCGATAAAATCCGTTTAAATTAGTTTTATTTCGATGAACAATATTCGCGTAAACTTGAGAAATCACTACCCAATCTGTCAAGTTGGGACCTGCACATACTATTAATATATCATAGTTCAAATTATATAGAATTGAAAGTTTGAAGCGATGATAGCTCAGTGGTAGCGTGTACGAATTCGCGTCAAGGGACGTAAGTTCGAATCCAACCAATCTCAAGTGCAAATGCCGGAACACACCTATTGCTATTTGACGGCAGACTTTCAACTTGAGAGCGGTAGGTAGCCAGGCGGTAATTAAAAAAAGCACTACCACCGTGATATGGTTTTCTCATAACGTTTAAGCTCATTATAGGTGGTTGGATTCGAACTCACGGCCCATGACCCGGCGTTCCTCCACACTATCACGGAGCTATCATCGCTTTAATTATTATCTAATTTTGTCAGGTACTTTAGGAGTGATGTACTTACAAAAGAAAAGACGAACGGAACTAAAATTCCAACTAAAACAGTTGTCACTTCTATACTCATATGTTAAAGCACACCACAAATATATATGTTTTTTAATGTATTATTAATATAGAGTTTTGATTCCGGTACAGTTTATTTTACGACTATGTATAGATTAACGTCATGTTATTCCTATATGAAAGATTTTGTAAGAAAACCTTCCTCCACACCTGCGACCTCTTGTCGATATACATACTTGAAAAGGATATACACTCATACACATACGTATATCGATACACATTCCCACGTCACTTGTACAGCTTTTCCGATTCTGTGTTTCCTCCCGTGAAAATTGTAACCGTTCTAAGAACTCGTGTATGCGTGTATAATTAATTCGCTACCATTACAAACACTCGGATACTTTTTTTTCATGCTCGTTAATACTACTAATACCAATAGTAGATATAATCGGAATAATTTATTAGGCGTCAAGAAAAAAGGTACAATTTTCATACAATTATTTCAAAGAACGAATCAGGACTCATAGCATGTAATACCTGCGTAAGCCTAAGCTTCCAGTAAAGGGAAAGATTGTGATAAAGCTGTGGAATTTAGGCAAGGCTTTTTTAATGCCCAGCTGGTTGACTTCCATCTGCAAACTGAATATCTGTCGCGAAGCTTCTATATGCATATAGCATGGTGGTAGGAGTTTTTTTAATTCCCGCCCGGCTGGCTACCACCCTCAAGATGAAAATCTACCGCTAAATACAAAC
Organism: Actias luna; assembly: GCA_039707435.1. Lineage (NCBI taxonomy): Eukaryota > Metazoa > Arthropoda > Insecta > Lepidoptera > Saturniidae > Actias > Actias luna. Next base: position 3,247,617 of record JAZHAC010000006.1, on the reverse strand, counting down.
AGCTGTGTTTCGGGAGTTACACTTGAGAGCCAGTATTTTTACAGGCTAAGCGAGTTTATCAACTTGGGCTATATCGTCACTTAAGAACAGGTGTGATTATGGCCATAACGCTATAACCTTAACTATAAAAAAAAAACTTATATTTTGTTAATTTTCTACTAAAGCTTTATGTATATTCATTTTTCACTTTCTTATATAAACATATTAGTTTATTATATCAGTATGTCTGAATATTCATATTTTATGAAGTAATAGTTCATGTTTATTAGTATAATTTAAAATTTATAACTAGGGGAATTTTTTAAAACTTATTTTAATCATTTGATGTCATTTTATCATTTGATAATTCTAATTAGAGAGAAGAAATGTAATATGTTTCTCTGAAACTTAACTGGCGCGCTAACGCAACCCTATTCCAGATAAACGTTTGATAAAAGGGAACCTTTAACCGCCATTACTCTAATGATTTATTTAAGGCTGAATCGATACATCGGCATTAACTGGGATCGAACGGTTAAAATATGCAAATTTCAGGTGAAGCCACCTGCGTCATGGTATGATAAAATCTTTATTTACCTTCCCGGAGGCTTTGGATCTGTAAATCAATGTAGACGTTTAATCTTAAATTGTGGCCAGCCCGCCTTGTGATCGGTGAGTTCTCCAGGGCTTTGAAGCAGGGTAACTTAGTATACTTAGTGTTTATATTGGTTAATTTCTAATAAATTCATAACGTTGTTAATGTTTAAGTTCTTTTTGTTTACATACAAGACGCTTGGTTTGTAAGTGTTTTATTAGTACTATAATTAATTTTCTTCTGAAAAATTGTTTTATTTTCTCTGAGAGTTTGGCCAGTTTTTCTTTCATAAATTGGAAACTAATCATCATTGTTTTTAATCTATACTACCAATATCAATCGAGTAGTGTATATTTATGATTTCTTGTTATAAATTTCCTTGGATTTTTTTTACATTTTAAAATTCATATACTTTTTTAAAGTTAAGGTTTAGCGTTATGGACATAATCTCGCTGGATGTTAACTGATGACGTGGCCCAAGATGGTGTACACGCCAACCCTAGTGCGGGAATGGGTCTCAAGTACAATTGCCGGAAAACACCTGTAAGTATTTGGCAGTAGATTTTCAACTTGAGTGTTGTAACTAGACAGGCGAACATTAGAAATAGCCCTACCATCATACTATCATTGTATTCGAACTCACATCTCTTGATGCGGCGTCCATACACACTGCCAATTGAGCTATCATCGCTTCGATATCATTATCTTTGATTTAAAATTATGTGGTTACAAATAATTACTTAGAGAGCTCATATGCCTTTGTTTAATTTGTCTAATTATTAGTGTTTACATTTCTAAACCAAATATCTTGGATTCACAAGAGAACAAGTAACGTGCAATGTTTAAGTATTCACTTCAAAATATTGTAGAATGTTACTCACCGTTGTTATATTTATTATATTAGTATATTCATCTTTATTTAGTTATTTTTAGTTATATTATTAACCATAATAGCTTTTACCAGAAACCGATACTCTGATATATTGGTATCAAACTTTAGTACTCATAAGCCGTTACTGAAATCCATCCAGTTTCTCAACCTTATGCCCATGTTTTATGACTTCACGTATAAATATCAATATGGATCCCAATACCTTGGCGTATATAACAATAACATTACATCAACATGGTTTATACCTTTCAGGATCACAGAGATACATTAGTGGTAAGTATTGGATCCAATTTCCCAATGTATTTTTTCCACACATTACTAGATGCGAATTTATTTTCCCTGAAAATATTACAGTAAAACCCCTATATGTAACTGGATGTAAATCTAATGGTTGGCACAGTGATATGTACATTGAGGTTAGAATAGAATCATGCGTGGATAAGTTAAATCTTACGAGATTTTTTTTCTTTTAATAATGTTCAATTTATAAGTATATATTACGCATAAGAAACTATCTTTGGTTTATTGGTAAAAGATATTTTTTTTTTTATATTTAAACAAAACAGGTGTAAAAGACAATTTAAAAAGTAACTTCTAAATAATGACACTTTTATTTACTGTATCCCAAATCCAGTTTACAATAAATAAACACGATTTTCGGAACAAACAAATGTTTTAAAAGCCACTTTAGGTGATTAATTAAAAATTGAAGTGCTTAATTACTTTTCAACTTTTAACGGGACAAATAAGTCTTCAAAAGGGATGGTTTTATTAAAGTTGTCGAAAGTTTTGTTTATTAATTTATAATTTAACGTACCTGCTTTTAACAAATTCTGTGTAAATTGTTAAGTCGATAATGGCTGAATAGTTTAATTTTGTAACATTTACTTTATAGGCCACAGAGAAATTAATGTTTTTTAATACTGCAGTAGTAACGAACCCAGTTATGGACAGTTGTGAAAGCAGAAGCATCAAGTTCTTATTATTAGCACTTATCTTATTAAATTAAAACTTATCGAACAAATGGTAATAATCGAAGGTATGATGATAAGCTTTGAAAGTTGATTTAATTTTTTTTTGTAGCACCGCAAAGTTTTTTACCAGTTCTCTATATCACTGTTTTAACATGCTTATATTTTTATACATTATTTATTAGTTTAGCGTTATAGCCACAATGTTTCTTGATGCTAATTGGCGATGTAACTCAAGATGGTGAACACGCAATGCCTAGTGGGGGGTCTGGCTCTCAAGTACAACTGCCGGAGCATATCTAGACGTTTGTTAGCAAGTTTTCAACTTAAGGGCTGAAGGCTTGCCAGGTGTGCAGTAGAAAATGTCCTATCAACTTGCTATTATTTTATCATGGTGCTTACCGAAAGCTCACGCTCGTTATAGGGACTGTGTAAAATCTAGCTGATATCAAAACGCGACATGCCTCAGCGGCCGCTATGATGAATGTTACACCTGATTTATGGTGGTCACTATCTAGCCAGTATAGTAGTGTTTTTCTAACCAATATAAGTGTTAACATTTTAGACCACAACAGGTTTCAAAAATAGCCAGATCACAACCCAAACTGCATAAAGTAATTTGTAATAGAATATTTATTATCTAATGATAAGACTCAAGTTTTCGTTGTCTTAGTCATTTGCAAGGACTAAGGATACAATTTCTAGAAATTTCCAATTATCAGGTAAATTTACAAGCATCAGGTAAATTTCCAATTAGAAGGTAGAGAGATGCAAAGCACCTCGGATTCCAAACTTCGACGGGACTTGGACAATATATGTGCTAGGCTACCTTAAAGCTACTGTCGGAATATTTCTGTTTTATTCTTCATTGTATTATTAAGATCATCGAGTCATAATCATTATGTCATAAAATAATGTCAAAAGGTGGATCAATAAGTGAATGGGAGTGATATCTACCATTGACACTCTTCTAAAACGTACTCTATATACATATAATCAGATCGAGTTTCTTGCAGGTTCTTCTCGGTGGCTGGATTATTTTCCAAAACGGAAGTGGTTTTGACGTTCACAACCGCCTTTTCGGGGCCTAAATGTTTCTGTTTTTCCATTAGCTTAATACTCAGAAATTCTTGTACAAAGAAATGGAGTATTGGATTTACTCACAAATAATAAAGAACAAAGTAGTGACTGAACATGAATAATCTTTGCAATTACGGTAGAAATGGTCTGGTAATTTCGAATGCTTGTGAATATTTATTTTTTTTCGGTTGGCAATATACACGGCAATTCGCCGACGATTGTATCAATTGAAAACCAATGGACAGTAAAATTGGTGTAGGGAATTGTATGTAATATTTCCATCCTCGAGGGGAATGAGTGTGTACTAAAATAACCTCATCGGTAGCAGTGAATGGCTTTAGTTTTGTTAACATTATTTGTGCTAATAAGTTACGCAGAGTAAATCTAATCTTTGGTATAATTTTAAATACTGTAAAGAGTCAGAAGTTGTTTTATATATCTGACATGTAGACATTTATACCCTATGACCTATTTATATTTTTTTATAAATAGAGAAATCCATTTATGGATACCTTCTCGCCCGAAGAAGGAGGAGCGGGTTATGTGGGACTCACCTGGTACGAACCGGAAATTCCCACTAAAGCTCCACGGTGTACCTCTGCCGCATAAATTGGGGCAATCCTGGATCGAGCTGACAGTCATCCTACGTGACTTACGCGTAATAGTTTGAGAAATGTGTTATTGTTAGGCAGGGCATAGCTAATAATGTCTTAGTTTCCTAAACAAAAAAATTAAAATCTTACTTAGAAACTGCATTTTTTTATAGAACAGGGGACCCACGGATATCCACAACACCACAGGAATCGCAGGTGCGTTGCCGGCCTTTATAGGAGGTACTTACTCTCAAGTGCAATTGCTGGAACATACCTAATGGTATTTTGGTGGTAGATTTTCAACTTAAGGGTGGTAGCTAGCCAGGCAGGCATTTCTAAAATCCCTTCCACCATACTATGGTGTCCGCACGATGTGTTCCTTCACCGAAAGCTCAAGCTCATTGTAGGTAGTTGAATTCGTACTCACGTCCCATGGCGCGGCGTTCCTACACGCCACCACTGAGCTATCATCGCTTCACTTCTTTTATTTTATACTTTTTAGTCCGTTATAAAAACATGATACCATATTTTTTCTGTTTAATTAATATTCCGTATATACGTAGATACAATGGAAGTTATAAAATGACTTTCAGCAGAGTGTACCTAATATTTTCAACAGCAAAATTGTCGACGTCACGTCATTATTACTTCACGAGATCCCTATTGAAAATTTAAAGCGGTTTTCGTGTTTAGACAGTGCTGTTATATAATTTTGAAACTTGAACTATCGTGTTCTTTCAGACGTTTGCTTCTTTACAAAACATCTTGTAAGGGCAAGCTATTCTATTCTGGTTTATTGTATGAAGACGAGTCACTTAAAATTTATTACCCTAACGACCTTCTGAAACTTAACGATATTAATTTAAAACGAAATGGTTGTATGCTTTCGCGATTATTATTAAGAGAAGAACATTTTAACGGCTTCGTGATGAATCACTTTGTTGGTATTAAAAGGACAGTGAAATTAATTGCTTTTAAAAAAACCACCATGTGATAACTTATTGAGCAGAGCATCCACTTCAATGTGAAGCACTAAGTACACTGATTTCACAAATGTGCCGGGAGGCACTGACCTATATTACTACCGCCCGACAGCCGGTTGTCAAACTGTACTTGAATTGAGCAATTTTGGCCGCTTCACCCTGTACTAAAGTAAATAATTATAGTTCACAAAACCATGCTATAATGTTAAATAGGTAAACGTTTCGGTATTTATTTCTCCTGTATTTGTTAACCGAATTTCTTTATGTTTGTGTAGGAGGTAGAAAAAATTGGAAACGGTCAGTTTTTCCATTTTTAAAGTAGGTATCTTCGTCCGTCATGTGTAAGTGTGAAGGTTTTTATAAACACAATTAATGGATATAAAGTAAAGACTAAACATAGTTATATTTGCTTGAGGATCATACAAATAATTGCCATATCCGGGACCCGGAACTTATATGAAAGAAATATGTCTGCCCATTAAAAGTTCATAAAAGATTGCTAATAGCATCATAGTAGCATATTTTGTAATATCCGTCTAGATCATTTCAGGTAGGTAGGTTAATTACCTATATATTTGTTCTGCCTACTATAGTTGAAATGCACTTTCATTTAGTAATAGCGTATTTTCGGTCATATCGCCAATTAACATGAGATTGGGGTATAAAGCTAAACGTATAAAGATAAAAAAAATACTACACATAAATATGTTGCTCACAAATGAATCGCTCGGGAACGATTTAAAGAAAATCCAGTTAAATAGATCGGAGAGTCAACAATATAAATGGTTGCGAAGTGACTTATACAGCCTTTCGGGCAGTGCCTCCGATTTTATTAGCTCGATATGGAACGAGATACGATATGGTGTAATTGATATGAGAGAGCGGTCAGTTTTTGCAAACATTTGGATGGTTATTTATTTTCGTGTAGATGGTTAAGGAATTTTATCAAATTCTGTGAAAAAGTTATTAGGTTCGTTTTAGTTTGATCGAGTGAACCATCTTCACGAGCTCCTTTAGTAAAGCTGAAAGTTCTATGGAAGAAAGCCTTGAAGATATCATAGTACTATACATTATATGTTTGAATATACAGCATTAGTATGGTTACCGTTAATAGCGTAAGAGGATACAAAAAAATCTCATTACCATACTTTTTCTTCATAAAATGGCTTAGTTGTGGCGTTTAGATATATTCCTGTAATTAGCCTGAAATGTTGATGGAGAAAAGTACAATATAACTTTAGAGCATTTTCTAACATGCTGTGATTACGAGAACAATCCAATGTCGTCACATTGTGTGCGGTAGAGGTACGCTGCGAAGGCGCGCTGTGGAGATTTATTGGATATTTCCGGTGCTTCTTAATGGGTGAGTTCTCCCGCTCTAGGAGTGGATCTATCAATAAATTTCTTTCCGTTAAGAATGTATTTCAAACTTTTTCTGGAAAGTTCCATAAGTTGAAATCTGTCTTCATGCACGTATTATTCCGTTCTGGTAGAGTTCCTCTTGAAAGCCGGTTGTCGCACGTCACTCAGAGTGACACCATCTCAGGCCACATCTTTACTAACATCAGGTGAGATTGTAGCCAAATTTTAAGCTATAAAATAATTTACTTTACTAGAAAAGTTTTTTATGTCTAGTTTGAAGTTGTGCTAAGCTGTGCAAGTGTCTTGCAGTCAGTTCTCTTCATAGAGCACTGGTTCGTTTAAGAACGGTGTTAGAAGAATGATATGACATCGACGAACGCCTATGAATTGCTGACCACTTTTTATTACCCTTGTATTTTAAATTGTACTTTGGTTGCTTGCGAGGACAGTGCCATTATAATTCAATGCAGCTACACTTTTATTTAATGAAACTGTGATAATAAATCTAATTTTATTGTTGCCCAGCAAAGTGACTACTTTTGTATCTGATGTTAAGTACAGTACAATTCGGATCAGCGGCGAGTGACAATGAACAGAATTCACCGCCAGTCACCGATGTCCATGCTTAGGCACCCTTTCACGGCGCTTTTGAAGGACTCAATATTATACCGACAGTGCAACGATGACACCGAAACCCCGTCCGCCGTGAAATAGAGAGAAGGGGATCAGTTTAAAGAGCTCATCTTTTTTTTTAACTGAAACAAATGGCGATGATTTAAGATGCCTAAACAAATTCAAAGATACAGCTCTATGTATTGCGATATATTCAAAACCATCATCAATTAACACCAATAAATAAATTCCAGCTAGTATATTAAAATGAAAAATATTTACTCATTTATAACCATTAATTATTATATATCTAATATTAGTCGTTCAATTAGTTATCTCTGAATATACACATCGTATGGTCGTTAACATTTAAATCCCGATCGCTAAATATTATCGGGTGGAATTCCAGTACGTTTGTCGGTAACGATAACAAGTTACTGAGTAAACGAAGTTATAACGAAATAAATTAAATATAGATAGTATAAATATAAACAAAATAATTAAATCGTGTTGGTGATGCTTGTGTTCGGAATTTATATAAGACTAGTTATGATCACGACTTCGTTCGCGTTGGGACCAGAAGTTATTTTAAGTACTACGTCATACTTGGTGGTCTTTATATTTTTCTTCCACTCCACAGGATCATAGTGAGATGCTAAATAGATTGATAAATGATCTCAATAATTCGATTGTCAAAAAAATAATAATTAAATGCGTCTTATAGTTACAGAGATTTGCGTGTTCAAACAAACTCGTCACCTTTATTATATTAATATACTATAGTAAGTCCTTTCTTAGTGTCTATGATTTTTAAATAGTTTATAGGTTTAGCGTTATGGCCATAATTACAACTGAGGATTGGCTCTTAAGTGCAACTGCTGGAACACTTCTATAGGTAATTGGCGACAGATTTTTAATTTGCGGGCGGTAGGTTGGCACTAGAAAAAGCGCTACCACCATGCTAAAGTTTAACTGTGGTTGAAGTTACTGACTACTGCAAAGCCACAGCTTACAACAGCACCTGGTTTAGTTACCCTTATACTTATTAATATTATAAAAGCAAAAACGAGTTTTTTTTGTTTGTTCCGCTTTCACGCCTAAACTGCTAATTAAATTATGATGAATTTTGGTATAGATACATATGAGAACCTGGAGATAGTGATAGGTTACTTTTTTCGCAAAAAAAAAGTTATAAGAAGTATGGCGAAGAGAGGGATAAAATATGTATGAAACTTTTTATTGTGTCATCCGATTTGTTTGAGAAATTCAATATTGACGCAGGCGTAGCTGCAGGTACAAGCTAGTAGCGAATAAAAATATTTCATAAATCTTAATCCACCCTTGTACCAGACGCGAAATTGTAAAGAATTTTCGTAACACCTAATTATACCCCCGACTGTTGCCGGGACATAAATTCAGTGCGGCGTTACATTGCGTAAATAACCCCGATTCCACCCTTAAGGGCGATTTAGTTAGAACCGAGTCTGATTCCAGGCGTGTTGTGTATTTGTCTTTCTATTGCACGGAATATTTCGTCCTTCGTTCGTTAACTTCTCCTGTAATATAACGGTATATAATTAACATTATTCTATTCTTCAAGTTATTAACGCCTTACTTAATGAGGTTTTATATATTTATTAGCTAGCTGTGTAACTAAAATCATTTAATATCTTTTGCCCGTTTTTGTAACCTTTTTCGATACAGCTTTTATATAATAAATAGATATTAATTGTGTAACGCCTTCGTTAATGATTAGACTGTGAAAAAAAAAACATAGTTTTGAAATATTATGGGTATTTCCTAAGATTTTTTTATATAGTTAAGGTTTTAGCGTTACGACCATAATCTCATCTGACCATAAGTGACGATACAGCCTATGTTGGTGGATACGCTAAATCTTTGGACGAACTGACTCTCAAGTGCAACTGCCGGAATACACCTATTGGTATTTGGCGGCAGATTTTCAACTTGAGGGTGGCTGCTAGCCAGGCGGTCATTAGAAAAAGTCCTACCGCCATATAAGACTAGCGCGTTCAAACAAACAAACAAACGAAATTTAACCGATTAGGGATCCGTAATTATAATTACATTTTACTGAACTAAATCTAGGTAAGTCTATTTGAATGCCCCTTTGTTTTTTTCAACCGCCCATTTCTTATATTGTAATTTATATTGTTAACAAGGTCACTGTAAATGTATATCAATACTAATACAAACATAATTAGTGAAATTTGAATGTCAAGAAGTAGGACTCCAAAAATTTGAATAGATTTTTTAAAATCAAGTTAGTGAATAAAGAGGTTAATGTGTTAAAATTTATTCTACTCGACCTATCAGTGAGTCATTAGGTTGTAATGAGTAAATAAAGCTTAGTTAATAATACTGGGACACAAAGGGAATGATAACGGTTTCCGGAGAATAAAAATGGAATAGAGACTCCATTGGCATCATTAGAGTTAAGTATTTATACCGAATTACTAAATCATATAACTAAATCATCTATATTAATATTATACAGCGTAAAAATGTATAATGATTTCTTATCTTAATGATTTCTTAGGTTTACGCGAATATTATTCATTGAAATAAAACTAATTTAAACGGATTTTATCGCGGTTATTTATTAAATTTTGATCCCGACGTTTCGAAAGCTTTACAGCCTTCGTGGTCACGGGGCGGACTGAGGTGTAGGTTGTCCAGAAAAGTTTATGTTACTGTGTCTACCTTCAATTTAATTTTTATTATTGATAGTGTTCCGATCTACGCAGAAAGAGCTCACAGTGTCTTGACGTCTGGCAATTGGTCTTTTGGGTTCCGATTTAATTAAATGTATAATTGGATCCCAGGCTTGTGCTAGCTTCCAACCATCTTCTCTATTGAAATTTGGATGTTTTTTAATTTCAATAGCCTCACGAATCATCCTAGGTAGGAATCGGTGTTCTTTTGCAAGGATTTGTGGCTTGTCAAATCGAAGATAATGTTTGGAGCCTTCTTCTGAATGTTCAGCAACTGCAGACTTCGTAGAGCGTCGGTGTTTAACATCAGCTATATGTTCTTTTACGCGGGTCCCTATGTTTCTTTTAGTTTGTCCGATATAGGAGAGGCCACAGTCACATTCTATTTTGTATACGCCCTGTTCTTGTAGAGGTATATGACACTTGACAGGTGGTAAAAATTGACTAATCTTCTTGGGCGGCTTGAAGTAAGTATTAATTGAAGCACGCTTCAGTAAATAGCCAATCTTGTCTGTGACCCCTCTTACAAAAGGTAACACAACAGGTACACGTTCTACTGTGGCTGGTTTCACTCGGTTTCCGTGACGGCGGCGTGGAATTTGGAGCTTGTTATCACGCAGTACTTGCTTGACATGTCGCAGCTCAGCAGCCAGATGACAACCTACACCTCAGTCCGCCCCGTGACCACGAAGGCTGTAAAGCTTTCGAAACGTCGGGATCAAAATTTAATAAATAACCGCGATAAAATCCGATTTCTTATCTTTACGCGAATATTACTCATCGAAATGAAAAGGAAATTTAAAACGGATTTTATCGCGGTTTTTTATTAATTTTTATCCCGTCGTTACGATAGCTCTATAGTCTTCGTGGTCACGGGATGAAAGGGGTCGATGCTGTAAAGCTATCGAAGCGTCGGCATCTAAATTAATAAAAAAATGCGATAAAATCAGTATAAATTATTTTTTGTCGAGGCATACAAATGTTTGTTGCAATGCGCTAATATAGGAAACTTGCAGTTGGATTTATATATTTTTTTTTTATTAGATACAACAATAATTGAGCTTTAGCCTACTACCAATAGGAGTAAAGCAATATTGAAAAAAGTTATAAAAACGGCCAAAAGTAATTGATTTTTTTCAGTTCCAAACAAAGTCACGGTAATAGTTATGTAGCTTATGTACACAAAAATTCTGATAAATTCTCTGACAAAAAAAGCAAGTTTCACAAACAAAACGATTTCCAAACACACAGAAAGCTTTCTGGCTCTAAGGCTTTTTCTATTGCCCATCTGACTTACTACGATTTTCAAGTTAAAAATCTTCCACCAAATAACTATAGATGTGTTCCGGCAGTTACATTTGAGAGCCAGTTCCTCCACTGTGCTTAGCGTGTGCACTATGTTGGGCAACATAGTCTCTTAACATCAGGCCAGTATGTGGCCATAACACTATACCTTAACTTAAAAATAAAAGGTTACGAATTTTAAAATGCCAAAAAAAGACAAGGAAATTTCTATCAAGAAATTATAAATACATACTACTCGATTGATATTAGCAGTATAGATTAAAAACAATGACGATTAGTTTGTATTATAAAAAAGATACTGGCCAAACTCTCAGAAAGAATGAAATAATTCTTCAAAAGCAAATTTATTATTCTACTAATAAAACACTTACAAACCAAGCGACTTGTATGTAAACAACGAGAATTTAAAAAATAACATCATGTGAAATTGTGGGTTTAACTTTGAACCTATAAAGTATGAATAAAAATTTAATTTATCCATTATCGATGTAGATATAAAAATAATTTACAATTATTCGACTCCACTTATTTCGCGTAATGCAAAACAAAGAGAAATTTAGTTTTTGATATGACTTCGACCACTCTATATAGAAGAGCGGTCGAAGTACTAACATTTGTATCTGTAATTTGTAAGGATAAAAATCACATTTAACTAAAATAAAGTGTTACCAAATACATATGTTGTAGTGTAGTGCAAAAATATGTGATGTGAGCAATTTTAAAACAGATTTTTTGCTGAAATGAAGATCAGAATGGAATTAAAAATTATCCTTTGTGAGTATTCTATATTATATATATTCACTAGGTGGATCCCCACGATTTCGCGATTTTCTTATCATCCTCGGGTGTTTGTAAAATTCTATAAAACGAGTAACAATGTTAAACTTTAAGCCAAAAGTATGCATACACACTCGGTATACTTTTAATTCGTTTTTTCGTCAATAGTTATTGAGTCAGTCAGTGGTATTTCCGTACACTGAATATTGTTATATATTTTTTTCTATATTATATATATATTTTTTACACACATTAAATCCTTATTTTTCTTTTTTTTAGGAAATAAATAAAAAATACTTATATTTCTTACCAAAATAACTAAAAATTTGGTTACTTATTTATACATTACTAACTATATAGTACACTCTTGTAACCCTAAACAATAAATTAAATTGGAGCAAAAGCTATGTAGGTAAGAACCCCTCGTTTTGAAGGTTTCCTCTAAGAATTTCCAAGTGTCTCTGTTATTTGCTGTAGCCATCCACCGTTTCGCCAACCACTCGTACAACGTCCCTGCACATCGGGAAGATTATGTACAGCTCTTTCTACTACCTGACGGTCAATTCTATGACAGCAGTGTGTCACTCCATCGATTGTTTATCAGCCGAGATATATGAACAGCTCAGAGCCACTTCAGTTTTTTACAGTGAAACAAACCATCAGTGCGATTTGTCTTTATTCAGATAGATTTATGAGATATTTTTTGAATTGTTTTAATTTTTTTTATACTTCTTTCTATGCTTCTTTGGCAAGATCTGATTTTAATTTCCATTCTATGTAAGAATTTCCAAGTTTGACTGGTTTAAGTTAATGTTACTTTTTAAAGTTACCTTCTATTGCTTTTTGTTAAATTTTTATCGGCATAATTTCTTGTTAGCTCCAAAATTTTTCGAATCACCTGTGACTGTTTCTATATTCCGTTCTCATATTTCTGCTTTTTAAAATAAATTTATTTCTCTAGATATATATATAGATGTCAACATGCTCCAAAGCTTTATTGTCTAGGTATATTTAATATTTTGTATTGTTCGTCATAATGTTGGTTTGAGTGCAGTTTATTTTCAGGCCGGCCTGTTGGCTTTCTGTGTACAGGAGGGTTGCTGGAGGTTATCATTGATTACAACTCTATTGTATTTTTAGTCAACAAGATAATACCATAGACAGATCTTAAATGACTTATGTACTGGTTGTTTATATTTAAACCAACTTTTTCCCAGCTTAATTTCCCGGTGACCCATTGTAACGCTGCTATAAAAATTGTTGGAGAGATAGGGTCTCCCTACCTAACTACTCCTCTGATAGGTATAAAAGGTCCAGTGGATTCCCATCTAATTCTACTTTTGCGTTAAACTCAACTTTTATTTAATCATTTTTGTAACTTTTTTCAATACAGCTATGCTGTAATTGGTGGTAGTGATGTTAAATAGCCTTAAGTCTTTCTCACTAATTGCGCTATAAAATCCAAATATAATAACACGACTGGTAGTTCCTAAGATTAGTGCGTTCAAACAAACAAACTTTTCCGAGTTATAATATTAGTATAGATTCATTCAACATTCAGTCACTATATATTAGTAATAATGTTGTTCAAGCAAGATTTTTGAGTAAACTTGAGCTCCTGTAGCTTGCTCATAAGTGCCCACACTAATATTAATATAATTATCACCATTATAAATAAAATACGCTACCGAATATACAGTAACTAAAAAAAGTTTCTTAATATCTGTGATAATAAACTAAAATAAGTTCTTGAATTTTTCAGATCTCGCAATCATTATGTCATTTTTGGACAGTATCTCCACAACAAATGAATGTACTATAGAAGAGCAGATCACGAGGTGTGTTTATACTATAAGATGTCGAGTTTATGCCGGTAGGACAACGAATCCAAGCTGCGATGCCGATAGTGTAAACGTCAAATTTATTATGACCGACTCCAGTGCCGAGTTTCTCACGACAGGCTTCTTCGGTTCCACCAATTTCGATTCACGCGTCCGTAAAATCGAAGCAGTTAACAACAATTGGACTAATTTAGAGCCTTTCGCCTTCAAATATTATTACAGATCAACAGAAATGATTATCACATTCAACAATATTAAAACCATAAAGCACGAAGCATTCAAAAATTTCGTGAATCTCAAATATTTGAACTTATCTTCGAACTCGATAGAAACATTGCAAGCAAAGGCTTTTCTGCTATCAGATGCTAAGGATTCAACGAGTTTGCAGATACTGGATTTATCTAATAATAAATTAACATTACTAAATGATGAATTTTCTTATATTCCAAAACTTACTACGTTATATCTACAGAAGAATAATTTGCATGTATTAAGTGACTATATTTTTCACCATTTGGAATCTCTTACAGCACTAAATTTAAGCTTTAATAATTTAAACGCAATCAATGCAACTTTAATTTATTCAAAGGCGTTGATAAATTTAGATATTTCAAATAATCAAATTACAAAATTAATTGGTTATCAGTTTAGTCGGTTATTAGAATTACAAGTGTTTAATGCGTCAAATAATTCTATCGAATCTGTTGATTCGAATTGCTTTAACCAAGCATTTAGTTTAAGTATTCTCGACTTAAGTTTTAATAACATAACTTCGCCGATTGAAAATGTGATGTTTATGGTTTCCAATAAATTAATATATTTGAATTTGGGTAATAACCATATAAGTTCTATAGAAAAAGATTCTTTCAAACACAACCTATTGAATTATATTAATTTGGAAAATAACAATCTGAGTGGAGAAATTATAATGGATACATTTTCTGGCTTAAACAATATCAGTAAACTTGATTTATCTAAGCAAAATATTACCAGTATACGAAATGGAGCATTTTCTAATATGACCATGCTACTAGTTTTGGATTTGAGTCATAATAGAATAAGTGAAATAGAAAGTTACAGTTTCAGTAACTTATCAATATCTTTATTAAATATTTCTTATAACAGACTGTCGGTATTAGACTTTTTTCAAAACGGTTTAACGAATTTGACGGAGTTATATCTAAGCAATAATAATATTGTCAATATACCACAGTATACGTTTAAGAATCAAATACTATTAAAAGTTTTAGATATTTCCGTGAATAAAATAAAGTCTATAAAACCACTTTCGTTGCCCCTGAAAAATTTACAATTTTTGAATATATCCGGTAATGAGTTAACAGGTGTTATAAAAAAGGACACATTCAGTCCAGCTAAGTATTTAAGATTCTTAGATTTAAGTAACTTCAATATTACCGAAATAGACGAAATGGCTTTTGTAGATTTACCGGTAATGGCTAGGCTAAATTTATCCCATAATCAAATTTCTAAAATTCATTTCAATAATTTCAACGGCGTTGACAACATATACAGTTTGGATATTTCAAATAACCTGTTATTACGTTTGGAATTCAACAGTAGTGTTTTGTCAAATGTAAAGGCTGTGTATTTGAATAATAATAAATTAGAAAATACTACTAAAATATTTCCTGGTGTTTGTAAATTACTTTATCTTGATATTTCGCATAACAATATTGCTAATCTTACTGGAATCGGATCATATATCTACCCAAACCTAACTGTGCTGCACCTTAGACATAATAACATTGAAACTTTCAATAATCCAGATATAAATACTTTGACAACATTGGTCGATTTAGGATTATCGTCAAATAGAATTAAACATATAAATTTGACTTATTTTAAGGATTTAATGAGTTTAGATTTGAGTAACAATAACTTGACACAAATAAATGCTACATTTTTTAAAAATATCGATTGCCTTCAATCTCTTGATTTGAGTCAAAACAATTTAACTGACTTACCACCTGGCACTTTTCAAAATATGAAAAATTTAAAATTGGTTAATCTATCGACTAATGCAATTAGTCAGTTACGTTATGGAAGCCTTATAGGCCTGCATAAAACTGAGTTATTAGATATTTCACGCAATAACTTAAGTTTTGTCGAAGTTGATGTTTTTCACGAATGCGAAAAACTCAACACTCTGATAATTGATTACAATTACTTAAAAACTTTCGATGTTCAGACATTAACTTCTAAGTATCTGTTGAATTTGAAAAGTTTGAGTTTGGGCGGCAATCCCATATCATGTAAAGAAATTATACTTAATGTAAGAAGCGGTAGAAGTAATCTCGTCGAGGTTACAGCTATCGACAAAATTTATCATGAAGATAATGTTCACGGTATTAAATGTGGTGATAATTCTTTACTGACAACTGTTTCTACGACTTTATCACCTCAAACGAATGATTCGAGTCACACAACATCCTACATTGTTGTTATTTGGTGTATAGTTATCACTTTCATACTGATTGCAATAGTGTCTTTAGTTTATATAAAAATGTACAAAAATGGTGAAATGATAGCCATATATCCAAAGAGATTTAGAAGTTCACTTGAACTGCAAGGTGTTGATTTTCATAGTGATTCATAGATTGTTTATTCATTCAACTATAAACTAATTAACTTTAACAGTAATTCAGTATATTCACACATTAAATAGGTCTTGAAATAAAAAAATACTATAAACCTACACAGAAAAATTAAAATGGCTTAACAATAAAAAAAAAATTGTTTTGATATATAATAAATATGAGCAACGCTTTAGCACTTCGGTACATATGTCTACTTTATCAACCTTTTTATTGATATTTTCTTAGTCAGCCATTTCTTGGATATCCTTTGTGGTAAATTGTTTTTTTTTTTGGGAATAATGAGTTTTATTACCCCACCATTACAGGCATATGTTGTAATGTTCAATATCGAATATGTACATAATGGAATTTAAGTAATTGTGCAAATACTAGTAGAGACAATATTGTTAATAAAAAAATACATATATCAATTACAAAATAGCTAGTAAATATTTCTTTGAAAATGCGTTGTCTTGCCACTGTAACATTTAGATATAAGGTTAATTGAGATGGTATAGTATATATTGAGATGGTATATAGTGTGTACATTTTGTTTTCTCCTATTTTGCGAATACAACATTACTATATCATTGCGTGAATTGTTATTATATAAGATAATTATGTATTTCTTTTAATTTATGACAATAAATTTAAATCACATTATTTGTAGCTTATTTTTTTTTTATGGAATCCTATTTGTACATTTTAAATTGATGTATGATAAAATGTAGTACCGTTTAAATATTATGTTCTATAAAAAAAAAAAAAAAAACATGAAATCTCGAGGGTGTTTATTTTTACAGTACTCTGGTACTGTATCTGCAGCATGCAGCAGATCAGCATTTTGTTCTAGGTCCTCGATGTCATGCCGTCCTGTAAGTCTCTCGGTGTTTGGATTTCAAGTTAATAGTCCCTCTTATAGGTTTTTGCATAATAGTTGCAACTCTGTTAAATGTTGATGAAGAATAACGGCACATCGTCAATGGACGTCAGTTCCAATTTCTGCAATCATCCTAAGCTTTCAGTGAAAGATTTTTTTGATATCAACCTGACCAACTACCATCCTTGAGTTGAAAATTTCTCACCAAATACTAATATGTAGTCCGGCTGTTGCACTCAAGAGCCGGTTTCTTCACTAGGCTTAGCTTTTCTACCATATCAGGTCATACCAGGTCGCATTGTCACTTAACAACAGGTAAGATTGTGGCCATAACACTGAACTTATCTATAATTATATTATTAAGCGGAAAAGTTTTATTGTTAGTTCTTCGTATTACTAATATGTTCAAGTTACAATGTATGGGATTTATTTGTAAAGATAAGTGATGATTACAGACTAAGTTAGAGCACTTACAATTTTCTTCATCAGTACAGCCAAGGCCCTCGCTCCGACGACAATTATTGCTGTGGAAAAATAAGTAAATTATATTTTGGTAGAGATAGATTGATACTTAAATATATTATTAGGATACTAAAATACTAGCACTAGTCGAGAATAATTGTTTTCTCTAAAATCTTCCAGTTTTTCTGCACTTAAAAAATATATATATTAACAGAAAAGGACATAACACTATAATTGAATTCTGTATTTATTTTGTCAGTAATAATGTCCCGCTTGCGTCGGAAGAGTTAACACCAGACTGAGAATGCTCCGTGACAAAGTGAAACACGTTTAATTGATTGTGGCACATACCAACATTTGGTCCAACTATCCACCAACGTTAGGTCGACATTCAACCAACGACATGAGCGGTCAATCAATTCAAAGCGGAAGTACAAAGTAATATACACTTCAACATTTAATGATGGATTTCCGCAAAGTTACACCTTCATCAATCAAAAATCTTATCAGTAATAATAACAAAATATTACAGAAGGTAACGCCTGTACTTTTGTCTGTCTTGTGTCCTTATAACAGGAGAATAATCACTTCGAATAGCATTTTGTTATTTCGATTGATTTTTAGAATAAAGATAGTTGTTTTTATCCACCACACATCATATGATAATTACATAAATAAAAGATAAATAATAAAAAAAAACAATAAAACGTAACTACACAAACACAAACAACGTAATGTGTGGATAAATTGGTACCAATCTCAACATAACAGCTGAATCAGTGCAGTGCTAGTATTCCGACTGGAAATTTGATTTGAAGTTTGTTAGTTTGTAAATCTTTACCTAACATACGAACCCACTAAAAACGATTTTATTACTTAAGCAAGTTCAATTGTAAACGAGCGTACGAATTGATAGACATTAGCTAGTTCATAATATACGATATCATATTTTACTTGTTCACTTACAAAGTCTGAAAAGACATTTATGAGTGAAGGATAGCAAATAACGCGAATTCGGTAAGAAATGACATCGAGTAAAAAAATGGTTTAACTACCGACAGACAGATGTAGAGCACTGATATAAAGTTATCTAAAAAGGTACAGCCGGGGAAACGCTTCCCTCGGCGATCAATCATCCGTGGAACAAACGAGGTCACAATAATTCCCCTAGTGTACACGCCACTCTGAAATATTATGTTTGGATCTGTCTCGGAAACTAGGAACTCCAAACGGAATGTTTTTGCTTTTTCACCTTACTGACGTCATAAAATAGATTAGGCTTCGTTGATGTTACCTAGCATACACAACTGATATTATAAATGCGAAATTATGTAAACTTTGGTCTAGAAATATATTGAACCCTGGAAAACAGCATAGGCAATCTATTGTCACTAAAATAAAATGCAAAGAACTTGGAGATAGAAAAAAAAATTAACACGGGTGGAATATAAATGTAATAAAATTAAATAACAGAAAACATTATTTGTGACAGTGAAAAATACGTCATCCACATATCTCTCATTTCAGAGATTCATATGGTCAGAGGGTCATTCTTGTGTTAATCTGTCCGGTTGCCACGTAGAATGATCGGGTACGCGACCCCGGCCCCTCGAGCCTCCATCGCCGCATACCTTTTACTCTCTCCGCGGTCATGGTGTCCTTGTCCCTACCTTTCTCTCCCGTCACTGGTGGTAGGGCTCAACTCCGAGTGGATGTTTTTCTGCTCGGCGTTCGACCCAAGCGGATTGGTACCACCGTCCAGCCAATTTCTGCAGCTAAGTAGCAATGCGTTCCTGTGGAAGGACTGGATAGCCGTTTCCGTCCTCTACTCTCCTTTCCGTGTCGGTGGTTTCGTATGGTGCCCGGAACATGCGGTGCTTAAGTCCCGGTCGCCGCGATGGGCGTGAGGGGCTGACTCGGGGCACAGGGGAACCCGATGGGAACGGTCGCCGCCGGCCGCCTGCCGGTCAGTTGGGGACCTGAACCCAAGGATTCTCTTTTAAAATTCCCTCCTTGGGAAGCTGTCCTACCAACCGGCGAAAATCCCATTGTACAGTCGCCGTGCCAGAGTGGGAGACTGGAGTGGATCCCGGCGTCTGTACATGGGGGGGCATCGGGGGCCCTTCCGTGCTTCGTGCCAGCTCCTCAAATAACCCACGTGCCCACCTCGCACCACGCTCCGCCTTTTATTCGGTTATCATTCTGAACTCACTGCACACATCCTTCTCCCTTCCTACTCTAATAAAATAAAATAAAAATATATGAAGAAGGCCAACAAAAAGAGCAGGAATTACTCGGCGGAGACTGCATCCACTTTTCAAGTGGACTTCTGCAATATCAGGGGTCTACATAGTAACCTCGACGCCGTCCATCACCACCTCGAGACGTCGCGGCCTGCTCTGCTCTTTTTAACGGAGACTCAAATATCTACCCCTGACGATACTTCGTACTTGAACTACCCCGGCTACGTACTAGAGCACTCATTCTTTCGTAAGGCCGGGGTGTGCGTTTTCGTTAGGGGTGATATCTGTTGTCGCCGCCTTCGGGGCCTCGAGCATCGGGACCTGTCGATCTTGTGGCTATGCGTAGATTATGGAGGTCGTACTCGGATCTACGCATGCCTTTACAGGTCTCATGCCAGTGAAGTGGGGTCTACTCACCTATTTGAGAACGTGCAAGTGGGGACTGACCAAATTCTTAAGCAGTACCCATCTGCGGAGGTGGTGGTCCTCGGCGACTTTAACGCTCACCATGTGGAGTGGTTGGGCTCCCGGACCACTGACCTCCCGGGTCGGACTGTTTATGAATTGGCCTTGGCTTATGGTCTCACACAACTGGTAACGCAACCCACTCGTGTTCCAGATGTTGAGACCCACGAGCCTTCATTGTTGGATCTTCTGCTGACTACACACCCTAACGGATATAGGGTGGTGGTCGATGCCCCTCTAGGGTCATCTGACCACTGCCTAGTGCGTTCGTCGGCCCCTGCTACTCTTCACGATCGCTCTTCAGCGACTGGATCTCGCAGGGTCTGGCGTTATGGGTCAGCAGATTGGGATGGACTTCGTGAATTCTATGCGTCCTACCCATGGAGGCAGCTCTGTTTCTCTTCCGAAAATCCTGACGCTTGTGCGGACTGCATCAGGGACGTGGTGCTATTGGGGATGGACTTGTTTATCCCCAATACCAAAATACCAGTAGGGCGTCGTAGCCGGCCTTGGTATAACAAGGCCTGCGCCGAAGCTGCGCGCCTTAAGCAGTCCGCATACGTGGCGTGGAATGACGCCAGAAAGCGTCAGGATCCAAACGCCAAGGAAGAGAAGCGGAACTTTAATGCTGCTTCCAGGTCCAGCAAGAAGGCTATAGCCAGGGCCAAGGTGGAGCACATTGGCGGAATTGGCGAGCGACTGAAGAGTTATCCCTCTGGGAGCCGTGCTTTTTGGTCGCTTGCCAAGGCTGTCCAAGGCAACTTCTGCCAGTCTAGTCTCCCGCCACTACGTAAGCCTGATGACAGTTTGGCCCATAGTGCAAAGGAGAAGGCGGATCTTTTAGCTCAATCCTTTGCCTCGAACTCGACTTTAGATGATGGAGAAGCCACACCGCCGAAGATCTCCCGGTGCGAGTTTACCCTGCCTGAAATACGCATCAACCAGCGTGCGGTCAGGAGGGAACTAAGGCTTCTCAACATCCGTAAGTCGAGTGGGCCAGACTGTATCCCCGCGGTGGTTCTAAAAACGTGCGCCCCTGAGTTGACCCCCGTTCTTACGCGCCTTTACCGTCTTTCCTATAATACTAACAGGGTTCCCACTTCATGGAAGGTGTCTCATGTCCATCCGATCCCTAAAAAAGGTGACCGGTCGGACCCTTCGAGTTATAGGCCGATTGCGGTCACATCTTTGCTCTCTAAAAATATGGAACGTATCATAAATGCCCAGCTGATGCGGTACCTTGAGGAGCACCAGTTGATCAGTGATCGTCAGTACGGTTTCCGTCATGGTCGATCAGCTGGTGATCTTCTTGTTTACCTCACACATCGCTGGGCAGAAGCTTTGGAGGGCAAGGGTGAGGCTATGGCTGTTGGCCTTGACATCGCGAAGGCGTTCGATCGGGTATGGCATAGAGCCCTTCTATCAAAGCTACCATCTTACGGAATCCCCGAGGAACTTTGCAAGTGGATCGCTAGTTACCTGGAGGGCCGGAGCATTAAAGTCGTCGTTGACGGCTGTTGCTCCGAGACTCTATTAGTCAATGCTGGCGTTCCACAGGGCTCGGTGTTGTCGCCGACACTTTTCATCTTGCATATCAATGACATGCTGTCTATTGACAGCATGCATTGCTATGCAGATGACAGCACGAATGATGCGCGATACATCGGCCACCAGAATGTTCCTCGGTGCACCGTAGAGGAAAGACGGTCTCAACTTGTGTCTGAAATCGAGAGCTCTCTGGGGCGGGCCTCCAAATGGGGTGAAACGAACTTAGTTCAATTCAACCCTACGAAGACACAAGCTTGCGCGTTCACTGCGAAGAAGGACCCATTTGTCATAGCGCCTCAGTTCCAAGGAGTACCTCTTCGGGTTTTCGGGAGTATTGGGATTCTCGGCGTCGAAATCTCGAGCACAGTTCAGTTCAGGAGTCATTTGGAGGACAAAGCCAAATTGGCTAGTAAAAAGCTGGGTATCCTGAACAGAGCGGAGCGGTACTTCACGCCGGGCCAAAGATTGATGCTCTATAAAGCTCAAGTACGGCCCCACGTGGAGTAGTGCTCCCACCTCTGGGCAGGAGCCCCAAAATACCTGCTTAACCCACTTGACTCCTTGCAAAGACGAGCTGTCCGAATCGTCGATGATCCTGATCTCACGGATAGCCTGGAACCGTTAGGACTGCGGAGAGACTTTGGTTCTCTCTGCGTGTTTTATCGGCTGTTCCATGGGGAGTGCTCTGAGGAACTGTTTAAGATGGTGCCAACGTCACCATTCTACCATCGTACCACCCGACACCGCAGTAGAGTTCATCCATACCACCTGGAAACAATACGGTCTAGTACCGTACGTTTCCAGCGTTCGTTTATTCCACGCACGTGTAAGCTCTGGAATGAACTCCCTGCCTCGGTGTTTCCCGAGCGCTATGACATGTCCTTCTTCAAACGAGGCTTAAAAAGAGTATCCCTTCAGCGGTAGGCAGCGGCTTGGCTGTGCCCCTGGCATTGTGGAAGTCTATGAGCGGCGGTGACCGCTTACCATCAGGCGGACCGCTTGCTCGTCTGCCTATCGAGGCAATAAAAAAAAATAATAATAATAATAATTTAAATATATTTTTTTTTATATAGTAATTGTGCCTTATGTTCGGATATTAAATTACACTGGAATGAGATTAGAGGGTCACAGTCTATGGTAAGTAATCTTAGTTTATTTGAACTTTATAAATCTTAGTCATGCCGATATAAATTGGTTATACTCATTGAGTTATTTTGTGAAATCGCTTAAGGCCACTTTAGAGTTTGGTGTCATTGCTAGCGGTTTTAATATTAGCCCTGGAAGAGGTATACGAAAGTTATTGAAAAGTTAACGAAAGATATTCTATTCGTACGTTGAGGAAAATTGAAAAAGAAAAAAGAAAGAAATAATTTATTCATAATGCACTATATAATAAAAAGTAAATAAAATACACGATCTGGAATCATAAAAGGGTTTCTAGATCAGCGCTGATTTTCAGTTGAAACTCGGTCCAAGTTACGGTACGTAAAAATTCAACATTAATAATCAAGTGTTAAAAATCATATATATATATATATATATATATATATATCCACAGACATACACATATCTATAAATCATACACATGAGGAAATTACGGTAAGAGTAAAAATAGTTGAGTACATTAGATTATATGGAAAAAAAAGTACGCAAATTAGATATCAAGTAATTTAAGTACGTTAATATAAATTAATGTTACGTTCCTCCGACAGATTTACCTGTTACGTTTTACCAACAGGGCTATAAATGAGTATGTTTAAGTAAATGTATGCTGTACATGAGTATACTAAAACTAGTATTTTTATAGTTTTTAGAAAAAAGTATGACAGCTATCTCTGGTCTCTCACAGCACGGAGAAGTGACAGGCGCTGTGGTATCTTTTATTGGTTATATTTAACAGTATTTAACGGAGAGTAGCAGTCTATCTGTCTTAGGGAGTAGCCGAGTACCAGGTTCCTTTTTATTCGCGTCAGTCCATGGCTTACCAGGTTAAAGCAATATGGTTCATATTTAAGCGGACTCTCATAGTCTTATGAAAACGCCGGATGGCACATCGTGGGATTTTAATGAGTATTCCCGATAGCTAACACTAGGAGAATACTGATAGTGACTCAAGTAGTGATTAATAAAAACATCCCAATAATATTTATCAGTTGATCAATATTATCGTTGATGTGTTCAACGGGTTCTCGAATGGCTACCACGTACCGGAAGACGTAGCGTGGGTAGGCCCCCCACAAAGTGTACCGACGACCTGGTGAAGGTCGCGGGAATCCGCTGGATGCGGGTGGCGCAACACCGGTCATCGTGGAGATCTTTGGGGGAGACCTATGTCCAGCAGTGGACGTCTTTCGGTTGAATGGATGGATGATGGATGGATTTCTACAATAAACTGCAATATCATCTCTTTATAAGTATTCGGTTTGGCCGGACATTTGAAAATTAAATGTAAGAGTTAAGAGCCAATACGAACTTGGTCAAAGAGCCAAACTTTTTAACGGCAATTGCCTCATTTCAGCGTATCTTGTGCATCTTAGCTTGATCGATGTACTTCGGTTATGTCTTTTAGCAGTTCTACATTTCAGGGTGTGATCTTAATAACAGCGTTTCTTAGAATGCAAAATTGTTTATTCATCTTTTTGCTTGGGCATTGTCAGCCTAATTTAATATGGATACACGTAAAACAGGAGTTAATTGATAATTGATTCACTCATCAATGCACAGGGGACACTTCTGAAGCTAGATGTATTAAACTTGGAATGTAGTTTCCCTTTGTGACGTAGAGATTAACTGTGATGCGATTTTATTTTTAACTATTCACTAATCCATAAACGAGGAAGGTGTATAGAGGGCAAAACATTTTCATGTATCGACTTAAAAATTAGCATAAAAAATTGTAAAAAAATAAATAAGCACCTGCTTTGTTTCGATTCTTTTATTGCGACTTTAACTGCATACTCGATTTCTCATCGACTTAATTTCTAGAACATACAAATTTACTCGATTTGTATTCATTTAAAATTATACAAGTGGATATAACAGGACGTAAAAAATATAGTAACTCCGTTAAAACTGTATAACCAAAAAATTTGAAAATTGTATTTAGTATGTAGATACTCTGTAAAATATGTTTAACGTAGGCGTAAAATAAAGTAAATAAATAAAGTAAAATAAAAGAGAAAATAAAGTAAAGTAAAAAACGTAAAATAGGCGTAAAAGGCGTAAGGACGTAAAAAAAGTAAACTGCAAAACCAGCACCACAACTAAAATATTTACTATCGAAAATGGTAGGACAATGTTTTCCGGGCTAAATAGCTAACATTAAACATGGCCTTGGATACGGCACGTTATCAATAAAAAAAAACAATTGGTACCTGGCAGAATTATTAGTGACTGTTCCCATAATTATAATAATTTTGAATATATAATTTGAAATATCCTGTCAACTTTTTTTTAGGTTTAGCCTAATGTTAAGTCATAATATGGCCCAAGATAATGGACACACTAAGTTTAGTCGAGGGACTGTCTCTCAAGTGCAGCTGCCGGAACACGCCTTTAGATATTTGAGAACGGATTATCAACTTGAGAGTGTTAGCTGGCCATACGGTTATTAGAAAAAGCCCTGCTACCATACACCATCATTTTGAAGTTACGTATTTGATAAAAGTATCGTTAGGCTAAGTAAGAAAATTTGGGTGCTAAAGGAATAAATGTTATGTCGGTCAACCACAAATTGTAAGCTTACCTTACCTCCTAGCTGTGATGGATCAAGGATTATATGGTTAACTGTCATAACCAAACTAAATGTGGGATCATCCTGACTTATTTGCAAGCTGAGAAACCAAACTCAAAAAAAGTAAAAAGGATAAACGACACCGAAAACCGGCTCTTTTTGTAGTGGTATTGAGGCACTTCTTGATGGCCTAGGAAAAAAAGCTTTGATTCAGTTTTAGTCATAGTTTCAGTCATAATTCTAGTATAAAATTATATTACTCGCTTGTACTAAAGCCACACCCGACTACCTCTTGGCAATATTATCCGAAATTAGGTTAGGCGATGTTACTTACGGTAAAATTTTAATAATGACTGTGGGATTTCGGTGTAATTTGAGGATTTCGCCTTTGCAGATTAGAAACTTTGATAAAATTAATTTCTCAGCTTAAATTATGCTGAGTCTAGTGTTTTATGGGCTTTTACATTGAGCTATAGGAAATAAAACGTAAAACTGTATTTTACCTCATGCCCTCATTTTCACGGCAAAGTTTCACTAATAAAGTATTTTTTGTTGAAATTCATTCATATTGTCATATAGTAATTATTACTCATTTATTTATTGTTATTACGAAATATAGTTCTCGTACTTGTTAAAAAAGGATGTGTAGTTAAAAATTTATAGTAACAATCGGTAATTAATTTTTTATTACGGATAAAAGAGAAATATATAGTGATGTTTCGCTTCTGTCGTTTAGTTATATAAGCTGAAGTCTAAATAGCATGAAAACAAAATAAGTTAGGTGCTTTCAATAAGTTGACTGAATAAAATAACAAAAAAGACAAAATCCACGATCCCTTAGTTGCCAAACTTATTAGTTTAGATGATCCGAATGCTTTATATTGAAATTCTATGTATTTACCAAGTTTATTATAGGCTCAATTTTATTATAGGTAATTTTAATAAACAGCTTGAATAATCACTTACATCGGTCTAAATTATTTCCCTGTCGTTTTACTCTAATGACATATGTTTAAAGGTTTCTTAGAAAATAAGTTACTTCGTAATTTCTATATAAGAAGTTCTTTGTGTCATTAGTGGAGGAGTCCGTAGGATTAATATTATATGCCTAATTGAAGATAATTGGATTTGTTTCAGTAAGTTAATTTTTATATATTTGCTTCACACGTAATGTCAAATTAGATATTATTCTTGATCTACATCAAAATTAAATATTATATTTGAATTGAAGAGTGGTCCAAAATTGGTATTTTTAAGAGACACTCAGTCTAGTGGGGGAACTAATTGTCAAGTGCAACTGCCGGAACAGGCCTGTAGGTATTTAACGGCAGATTGTCATCTTGAGGGTGGTAGCTACCCATTACCATTTCAACTATTCTGGGCCACATCGTCAGTTAACATCCGGTGAGACTGTTGCCATAAAGCTATGGATATATTTTATATAAAAAAAAACATACATAGATAATATTTCCAAACTTTATAAAGCTGGCAACTACTATATATCAAACTAAAGAATAATCTTGTAAATCGGATCATAAGTCTCAGCGTAATCGGTGTACGTAACTTTAAAAGAAAACCAATCTAATTATGAACCTTTTTGAAGTCGGTTGAAAAAACAGACAAAGATAATATTTACAAACTTTATAAAGCCGAATGGTGTTAATCAACGTCACTCTGACTCTTACTTGTAAAAGAACTATCGATATAGACGTGATTTAAAACTAACCTATAAACGTATATTAAATACTAGCTTTTACCCGCGACTTGGCTTTTATTTTTTTTTTCAAAAAAAGTATCCTATGTTACTTCTAATAGCTCCAAGAATAAGGGTACAAAGTTTCATGATGATCGGTTAAGTAGTTTTCGTCTGAAACCGTAAAAAAGAAACTTACATTCGCATTTAAAATATTAGTGTGGATTATAAATTCCAATGTTTGTTTGTTATTCTATCGTGCGATAAATACTCAAACGATCATCGTGAAAATCTGTATATAAGTTATCATAAAATCATCATGTGATATACAAACCGTGTGTGATCAACCGATCACATGATATAAGTGCATCACCAAATCTCTCTCGCTGCCTAAGTCGCCTCTACCAGTGTCTTTTTTTATACTTAAGGTTAGCGTTATGGCCATAATCTCACCTGATCTTAAGTGTCGATACGGCCCAAGTTGGTAGACACGCTAAACCTATGGAGGAACTGGCTCTCAAATGCAGCTGCCGGAACACACTTATTGGTGTTTGGCGGCAGGTTTACAACTTGAGGGTGGTAGCTAGCCAGACGGGCATTAAAAAAAGCCCTACCACCATGCTATGGTTTCCTCACGATGTTTTCCTTCACCGGAAGCTCAACCTCATTGTAGATGCTTGGATTCGAATTCACGTCCTTTGGCGCGAAGTCGTACACACTACCACTGAGCTATCATCGCTTCGTTGCGCATCAGAATTTCAAAGCCCTACCACAAACTTCACTTCAAAAATAACGAATTCGGGGATAAAGCTAGCCTTTTTTTCACATCGTTCAATATAAGTGTTTCATTAATAGGTAAAAGAAAAACCCATAAACTTTCCGAACAAATCGAGCGTGGTGACACTTGATAGGAGTGACCCATAAATTCAGATCTGACCTTAAACTTCGTGAGATACGGCCGGCCTGGCTGGGCACGCTGCCAAGTAAGCGAAGCCGAGAGCCTGCCCGAGTTGCCAAATGCTCCAACTTCGCGGTTAAATTGACGGAATATTTAGCCAAATTGTAAAAATTTCATACCTCTTTTTGTTAACAATTTAAGGCTGAGTTTTATTGTGATTAATTAGGAAACTTATCACCACCGGGAAAGGGTTCGACAGGAAATGGTTTTGACAGTTATGTTACATACTAGCTGATGGTTTCGACTTCGTTCGAGGTTTTCCCTGTGAAAAGAATATCTAATGCCAAATTTTAAATATACATATTTGATAGTTTTGGAAATACCTTAATGAGTCAATTTTTTTCCCGTTTTTTTTCCAACAATTTAAATCTAACAACCCTTTCTCACTTACCGCGAGTAATTCTGTTAATCAGTAGATGCATATATAGATAGCGCTACTAATTAAGTTCAATAAATATCTTTAAGATGTATAATTCTTGTAATTATTCCAAAGCTTAGTACAACAGCAGTAAGTGGTAGTTTTAAGTATGCAGTGAGTAAAATCTAGAACAATATTCCACCAAAAATGCAAATGCAACGATCAGTACGCACATCAAAAACAGAATGAGGGAATACGTGCTACAATTTACAATTAAATCTCAGTATAGATGATTTTTTTTTTATTTTGTGCCTACGAATGCTGAAAACCTTTCGAAATGTCGGGATCAAAATTAATAAATAACCGCGATAAAATCCGTTTAAATTACCGTTATTTAGTTGAGTAATATTCGCGTAAACATAAGTTTTTTTTCTGTACTGACTTAACTTACCTACTGAACTATTATTATTACAGTATTTTGATGTTATTCGTATAAAGAGTTAACATATAAAGACTTAACACCTATTAACTTAACCATCTACTTATTTATCTCCACTCTCATTAACAAACGGCTGTAATTTTAAAAGAATGTTGCAATATTACGCTAACTTATGCACTCCTTTCGATCCAAGGTCAATGGTAGTGTTTACGACTTCGCGTCAAGGGACGTGAGTTCGAATCCAAACACCTACAATAACCTGTAGCTTTCGGTGAAGGAAAACATCGTGAGAAAACCATAGCATGGTGGTAGTGCTTTTTCTAATGCTCGCCTGGCTAGCAACCATCCTCAGGTTGAAAACCTGCCGCCAAATACCAATAGGTGTGTTCCAGCAGCTGCATTTGAGAGCCAGTTCCTCCACAGGTTTAGCGTGTTCACCGTATCGTCATTTAAGAACAGGTGAGATTACGGACATACTAACTCTAAATGTTTACTATAAAAAAGTGGCCGCCTCAAAATCAAAGCAAAAATTTGTCTGTTTATTCCTACGGCAATACCTATTTATATATAGATATTTTACATTATATGGATTCATAAAAATTATAATTTCGATTACGTTACTTTGATTTGTGATATATTCAAGGTCATTCACATTTCCATAGATGCGTCAACATTCACTCTAAACATGGCTTTTAAAAAGAAATACATGTAACATCCAGACCCATAACTAATAATTATAATTATCAACACGAATCGTGATACTAACACTAGCTACTCTATTATTGTAAAACCTGTCAAAATTCTGTGTTCTATACAAAACAGGTCCATTATCGTAAAACCTGTGTAAACGCTGTGTTCTACACGAAACAGGTAAACAAAGCACGTATAAAGAGAAACAACTATAAATACATAGCATATATGATAACGAGCTACGTAAGAACAAACAAATCCTAGTCGGAACACAATTACCACACCGAACCGCCTTTTCGCTGCGTACGAAATGCGCCCTCCTGCCGTGCTATTTATGAAACATACAATTTTTCGACTGCGTAAAAAAAGATCCCGGAATGGCCTACCATTTATATAACGTTTGGAAACGCGTCTTGAACCGCAGCTGTCACGGGAACAATCGATTTAAAACATTAAGGGACAAAGCGCGTGACTTCGCTCATGGAATACACTATTGCTCAAAGAAAGAGTATATTGACATTATAGAATGATTGAACAGTATGGCATGTATTTTTATGTAAATCTCATAGGTTTTATGAAGTAAACCTCTTTGCCACTTTTTTTATGAAAGAAAGGTATAACGTAGATCGAAAAAGAAAGGGAGAGATATACAATGTGTATCCGGGTACAGCTTATGCTATCACGTGGATATTCACTGATTCATACTTTACTTCTACAAATTTTGTATTAGTATGTTTCTTTTAAAATTCTTTCTTTCTCTGTCTAACATATTAAAAGTATTTTAGTATATGCTGATAAAACAGACTGTAATAGTGTATGCATGTATGTCTATTACTGGCACCGTTGATTAAAAAAACGTGCTACCAAGCGCTGCATAATTATTTCAGACAGTTAGGCTGCGTTATCTTTTTCGGTACCTTCGAGTTATGCTTAACTAGATTGCAACCCCCTATATACCAGGTATAACGTAAAACGTAATGAAATGCTTAGATGTGTGGTGTGACATGTTTATTGCTCAATAGGCTCAAGCAAGGTACTAATAGTCTGCATTCTGGTACTAGTTTGCTAGACAGCCACATTCATAAACTAGATAGAAGGCTAACCTCAGTGACTCTTTGACTTCTCGCGTTTTAAGACCAGCTAAGGTAAGGAAAAGTAGCGACGACCATGGGTGGATAACTTATTTTTCGAAAATTTTCTTACTCTAGCATAATACTTACCATCGGATATTATGTAGACACTTCGCCATGTTACTTTAAAAATCAAAAAGGTAATATATATTTTTTTTAAATGGCATCTGTCTATGCTTGCCTCAGTTAGATCTCTCCAGTCTAACTTGAAGCAAGCAAATGAGTCTGCAACCGAAAACTGAAATATCTGGTAAAAAGTAACGAGTAGAGCCTACCCCAAATGAAATGAGATAAGGCCAGGCAAAGAGAAAGTGATGGTATCTATGTATTTAAG
The DNA here is from genome assembly GCA_039707435.1 of Actias luna. Classification (NCBI taxonomy): domain Eukaryota; kingdom Metazoa; phylum Arthropoda; class Insecta; order Lepidoptera; family Saturniidae; genus Actias; species Actias luna. Next base: position 3,216,362 of record JAZHAC010000006.1, on the reverse strand, counting down.
TATTTTATCTGATATCAAATGTGAAGAACTGTATAACGCTAATGAACGGGCATGAAGTAAAAACTAAATTTAAAACAATTATTTGTGTAATCATGTGTCAGAGTGGAACCGACAGCACTTTAGCATGGCGCTTGCAGCTAAGCAACTGTTATAACAGCTAGACTAAGTATATGCTTAATATCATTTATTAACACGCAAATAAATAAAATAGTTTTCTCAATACAATCATCATCAATATATACATGGTTAAATATTTCAAGGTCATGGATACACTTTATTGTAGTAGTCATAAGCAAATTATTTGATGCTCAGTCATAAATAATACAGAAAACGTATATGTATATATAAATTAATGTGGTTTATATAATACCATAAGAAGAAAATATACTGGTAAAAGGAAAAGTGGTTAAAACGAAGGTTGGTAACAACATAACACTTGAGAATTGAGGGCGTTTCCTGGTATTATTGAACTTTTTCCCTTGTCAAGGATAAGTTTCATTAATCATAAGGATAAACATTAACATTGAATACTAACATTACATTAACTGTGCAGCAACAAAAATTATCATTTATACAAATTTTGCCAACCCTCTCTTCTATTCAGGAATTTCATTTCAAAAGCTTCCTTTTAATCGATACCTGTACAGTATTTTCACATTTATCTTAATTTAAAATATCAGTCCTTAATAATGTGGGCTATTGCGTCATGCGTCGGCCAAGACTTTGCTATTTGTATAAACGTATTTAGATGCCCTCTTTACCCATAGCTACACAAATACGCATTACTGTTCATATTTACATAACGTCCTAACCGAGTCAAATCATCGTCTTACCGTAGTAACACACGCAATAGTGACAAACGACCGCATTTCCTTTGATGATCTCAATGTATTTGGCCTGGGACGTAAACCACGTTCGTTTATGTCACGGGGAAAGGTTTGATTTAGGTTTGCGTTCATGTAACCTTTGAGTTAATTCTGTTTTATTTGTTCCCAGTACAGTTTCTGAAATTGACAGCGATTATTAAGACCGCCGTTTCATTATTTAATTAAGGATTTTCGTTGACTCAATTGAGATTAAAATTGAACGCGCAGGATTGAATATTAAAAGAAAAAATAAATAACGAAAAGGAATGGAAATCAGCAATATTCGCGGGCATAGATATCGCTTCGTTCCATAGGATTTCGAATTCCTGGAATGCGTTTGAGTTTTCTGTGAAGAAAAAAATATATCGTGATAAAACCACCGTATGTCTGTAGATCATTCTCTATACTCGCTATAAAAGCTACCTCAACCGAGTTTAAAATATTTTACCAAGCTCTTCTAGATGTATTATGGTAGACCGAATTTATAAGTAGGTCTTTCATAAGAATTAGCCTGATACCGTTTCATATCGTCACTTAAAGTGTGAGTTTGCGACAAGATGTTAAAACTGAAAAAGATTAAATTGAAAATAGATTTTAGGTTGTAGTTTTGTTGATAAACTTCATTAGTTTTACGGAAAGAATAACACAAAAGATGTACATTACGAATATAAAACAGCAAACTCCGAAGACGGCCGAGATTGACTTATACAGATCAAAGTGGAAAAAGTAGGGAAATGAGACGCACTCGGAACTGACGCGGATACAGGAAAGTTTTGATGAATTTGAAGGAAGCGAAAGAGGTTTGTTGAAAAAGTAACGGTTCTGTAGGGACTACGGTAGGTAGGGACATAGAGTAGAAAAACAGACAGATGACAGATGAAATAATAAAAAAATGTAAGAAAAGATCGCTACATAGATTATATATTTAACCTAAAGAATCATTTTCAAGACCTTGCGTTTAATTAACATGGATTTTTGGAGAGCGCTCATATTTTTATCTAATCTAAAGTGGTGATGATATCTATGAAAGTTAAGCTCTGAAGTGTAACTATCTACCACACCTACATTGCGCAACAAAAATCCCACTTAACGTTTATTTATTTTTTATACTAAAGGTTTTAGTGTTATGGCCATAATCTCACCTGATCTTAAGTCACGATACGGCCCAAGTTGGTAGACACGTTAGACCTATGGAAGGGCTGGCTCTCAAGAGCCACTGCCGGAACACACCTTTTGGTATTTGGTGGCAGGTTTACAACTTGGGGGTGGTAGCTACCCAGGCGGGCATTAGAAAAAGCCCTACCACCATGCTATGGTCTCCTCAAGATGTTTTCCTTCACCGAAAACTTAAGCTCATTGTAGGTGCTTGGATTTGAACTCACGTCTCTTGACGCGAAGTCGTACACACTACCACGGAGCTATCACCGCTTCGAAAAGTTTGTAATAAGATAGCCCACCGTTAGAAAATTCATACTAATATTATAAATGCGAAAGTGAATTTGTTTGTTTATTTCACGCCTAAATCACTGAATCAATCGTGATCAATTTTGGTATAGATATAGATGGGACCCTAGAAATGGCGGTAGGCTACTTTTTCTTGCGAAAAACTTATAGGATAGTGGGGTAAAGGGAGGCACAATCTTTGTATAAAACTTATTATTGCGTCATCCGTTTCACCGGACAAAGTTAAAATTAAAGTTATAGTATCTTCTTTAACAAAAGTTAAAGCTTTTGTAAAGATTGAATTCCTGTCAATGAAAACAGAATATGAACTGGTTGCTACAAGTATATCTGTCTTGAAATCATTATAAATAATCTGGTTTACTGCAAAATACTCACAGACACCGACCATCGATCGATTCGCAAAAGATATTATAGTTACTTTAGTTTCTATAGTAACTTCGGTTTCAATTAAGAGAAGCGATGATAGCTCAGTGGTAGTATGTACGACTTTGCGTTAAGGGACGTGAGTTTGAATCCAACCACCAATGAGCTTGAGCTTTGAGTGAAGGAAAACATCGTGAGGAAACCATAGCATAGTGGTAGGGCTTTTTCTGATGTCCTACTGGCTAGCTACCACCCTTAAGTTGAAAATTTGGCGCCAAATACCAATAGGTGTGTTCCGGCAGTTGCACTTGAGAGCCAGTTCCTTCAAAGGTTTAGCGTGTCTACCATCTTATGTCGTATCTTCACTTAAGATTAGGAGATTATGGCCATAACGATAAACCTTAACTATAAAAAAACAAGTTGAGGTACGTCATAATTTATAGTTATAATTAAAAAATAATTAGCATTAGATTTAAAATAAAGAATTTAAAATGGCGAAGGCTCAATAGTTTTAAGTTAAAATGGCGCATACGTACAGTGGACTGTTACGTTCCACATACGTACTGGGTGGAGTATTTGTTGAAGAAAGATTTCACGTTTTAGGTTCGAGTTTTCAGCTTAAAATTTGTACCGCGAAATGTTCCATTTAAACTTCGCAATTCAAAGCGTATATTGACAATGAGGTAAGACAAATAAGGTATTCGAAGTGTTCTTTCCAAACTACAAATTCGAAACTTTTCAAATTCACGTATTGTCCCCTATCTATGTACATCGGCCGGGGTACCTTGACCATCTAAAATAATTCCCTTTCCCGTACTAAACTTAATACAATTTGTCCGGGACGGCAAATAGCGAATTCTTTATAAGTTTACCGACCCTTACCCGGTAAAGTTTGCTCGGATGGACAGTTTCTTCTTTTGATCTCGCATTTATGTGTCCGTGTCCCTCAGTTTTTATGAACTTTGCTCAGTTTTATTATTTCTATTTAACTTTTTCTCGTTAAGACGTCAGCTAACGTTTTTTAACCTTCCAATGATGGTTTCATTAAACAGTTCCAGAAGAAAAGAAGTCATTATCAATCGTTATTTTTATAATTTTATTATTTATTTATATGTCACATAGTACTTTTATTTAGTTGTATTTAACTATATTTAATAACTATATATAATACTTTACAAACCACACAATATACAGTAACAACTTTATGCTCAGAGAAGGAAGTGTAGTAACAGGATTCCATATTAAGTGTAGCCTCGACGCCGTTCGCTAGGAATTGAATTGTGTTTTCTTTAAGGTAAGAACCAATTTTTAACATTGGACATATTTCGTATTATTATGCTAAATGTAATTGCATGGTGGTAGGGCTTTTTTTTCACTTGAGAGCCAGTCCGTCCACAGATTTAGCGTGTCTACCAACTTAACTAACCTTAACTATAAAAAAATACTGTTGAAATTCAATTATCCTGATATAATATTGAAAGAGGTTCATGTAATACAATATTGTAACCTTTTATCCCTTGTTCTGGATGAACGCTTTCACATTATCGAATAAAAAGTGTATAAACATTAATTATTATGTATAATATTATCCGTATAAATTATTTATGTGTCAAATTATGGCTAAACTTTCATAATAACTTTAGCATAGTACTAAAACATGGAGACACGTACACGTACACGATAACTTACTCCACAATTATAATAAAAGAAAACAAGCGCACATAGCCGTCTGTTACAGTTTTGTTATATGTAAATATTTCCAAATTCTTAACTTACTTTCCATCCACGGTTTCACTCGCGTTGACGATATGATTTCTTAGCTTCTGTTATTGTAATTGAATTTATATGTTCTCAATTGTTTAGACCTATAGAAGAAAATTGTTATTCTCTATACAAACTTTATCCAGATCTAAAAGGACTGAATTACAATTAATCCCCTTTTAAACTAAGCGACAACAAAAGTCTACACCTACACTTTCACCAAATTTTATATTTGCATCCTCAGTACTTGTACTAATTCATATATTCAGAGTATATATTATATTATATTTATCAATGCGTAAGATATGCGGTCTAACTAAAACTCTATGGAGATATACTCTATTCCTATGCTAAACTGGATTCTCTATTGACAATATCTCATGAATCATTGTAAATTTGTTTTAACATTATAAAGGGAAAAAGTTTGTTTGTTTAATTGAACGCGACGATCTTAGAAACACTAGTCGGAATTTCAAAAAATCTCTTTGTATTTGACGGAGCAATAGTTGAGGAAGGCTTAAGGTAATTGACCATCTCGCTATCACCAATATGAGCAAAGATACATTGAAAACAGTTACAGAAACGGACAAAAGAGTTTAAATCCCCGCGAACGAAGTCGCGGACATAGGCTGTACATAAATATTTACTTGCGTAAATGTTTCGATTCTAGTATTTAATAAATATATGTAATGAATTTAAAAAAAAATCACTTTCATAATCCCTTAGGTTATACGTGGATCTTTCGTGCAAAATCTTATGTTTCTAGACAGATAAGCTTAAGCTGTTCGTCGACTCTTTGTCAGACTTAATGATTCTATTACGCACAATTCCAAGGCAATTTGAAATTCTCATTTAATTCAATTAATTTCTGATTTCATTTGCGCGATGTTCAAATGTTTTTATTTTTTTTCGTAATCAAGGATTAAGATTTAGAGGTACTTGTGAAAGGAACCGGCTCTCAAGTGTAGCTGCCGGAACTAAGCTTTTGGTATTTGGCGGCAAGTTTTCAACTTGAGGATGGTATCTAGCCAGGCGGGCATTAGAAAAAGCCCTAACACTTTGCATCATGCCCATATCAAGACATAATAGAGTAAAATAACTTTATGTATAAAAATATACTGTATGAGTAATGAACTTTATAGCTAAATTTTTGGGGGCGAATTAAAAAAATTATCTACGCATAGGCAAATACAAAAACTTCAATATAGTTTCGATTTACTATTTCCTTATTACTTATTAATGAAATTAACCAAATTTTGGAAACAGGATTTTTAATAGCTTTAATAGCTGTGGTTAGAATTCGTTTGCGTGGAACTAAAAATTATTAATTGATTTTTGCCCGTTTCACTATTTTTTTTCGATACAGCGTTATTTCTATCAGTAGTAGCGTGATGTTAAATAACTTACGCCTTCCTCAATGATTGTTATAATAGATCGAAACATATTTTTTGATACACAACTGGCAGTACCTAAGATTGTCGCGTTCAAACAAAGGAACAAACTTTTCTGCCTTATAATAATTATATAGATAGGTAAAGATAAAGAAGTTTAGTATATATTACTGTCATGAAAAAATGATTCTCTTGATTTAGTATCTAGTGAGTTTGAGTGTAACGAATGAAAAAAATTAAGAAAACAGTTTTTATAGCCAATTTCGAAAACTGAGCGAACACCAATGTTTATTATTCAACAAGGAAATCATTATTTCATTATCTACTTTACGCCAAAAACGTTTATGCAGAAAATTCGTATTGAGTAAGTTTTTAAAAATCGTATTAGAGTAACAATTGTGATAGGCACTACAAGCTGTGTCCGCGACTCCGTTCGCGTAGAACTTTTTTTTATCAATATAGTTAAGGTATTTATTTCGTTATTGCCATAATCTCACCTGATCTTAATTGACGATACGGTTCAAGTTGGTAGACATGATAAATCTGTGGAGGAATTGACTCTCAAGTACAGCTGCCGGAACACACCTATTGGTATTTGGCGGCAGATTTTCAACCTGAGGGTGGTTGCTAGCTAAGCGGGCATTAGAAAAATCCCTACCGCCATGCTATGGTTTCCTCAAGATGTTTTCCTTCACCGAAAGCTCAAGATCTTTGTAGGTGGTTGGATTCGAACTCACGTCCCTTGACGTGAAATCGTACACACTACCACTGAGCTATCATCGCTTTATAAAAAAATTTAATTCTAATTGTGAAATAATTTTTTGAAATCGGTCCAGTAGTTCTTAAGTTTATTCGTTTTAAACAAAAATACAAATCTTTTCTCTTTATAATATTATTAGTATTGATGAACAATAGAAGATGCTCAAAACTGAAGATTAAGCATAATTCGATCTAATGTACACTTTCGCTTACACATATGCATCATACACATACACACACTCACTCACCCACGCATATATACTCACCCACTTATATACACTCACTCATTCAAACACATATTTTCACTACTTTCATTTCACTACTGTGGGATCTACAGATAAAGCTAACATGTATACCTAGTAGGAGACAAAGCAACTGCCAAGATACAGGGAACCTAGATTTGGCAGCCTAGTGTTCATAAATCGCGTTATATTTGTGTTGTCTCTTTATTGTATAAATCAATTGTAACACATATATTTTAATAATTATTTAATAAACACATCTTATTGCGTCTCAGAAATAAATTCGGCCTGAAGATCAGTGAAGAAGTTGAACTTGTTTTAGGCTTTTAACGTCAATATTAATGAGATCGGAATATAACTAATTAATGATGAGTTCTTAAGTGGAGACCGCGTTTATTCAAACTTAGTTAAAGACGGTCCCTTACAAAATGGAGTTTAATTATTTACGCAATTTTATTTTCCTAAATTACTAAGTTTTGATTAATGGTAACTATAGTCGATAAACACTGTCATGTTGGTCTGTAGGAATATCGGTTTACACTATATTTCTGATGATTTTTGGACAATTATGTTCGATAGGGTTTTGACGAAAAAGTGGCACGATTAAGAGTGGTACTTTTCAAGGGCAGTTCATATGTCCAGTAATCAAGCTTGATAGTGAGGATTAGTAGTCAACTTTCGTGTTTTTTATACTTTATAGCTTTAGCATTATATACATAATCTCGCTTGATAGAAAATGACGATGTTATCCCAAGCGGTGGACACGCCAATGTGTTCACAAGTGCAACTGCCGGAACACACTATAGGTAGCATGATGGGCATTTCTAAAAGCCGTGACACCGTGCTATGATTCTATCAGAATATTTTTCCTTTACCGAAAGCTTAGGCTCATTGCAAGGACTGACGCGGCGTTTCTACACGTTATCACTGAGTTATTATCATTGTTTCAAATCGATGGGGGATCTTCACGTAAAATTGTCACGGTCATCGGTGCCGCTTTTCGAGGAAAGATATTGTTTTTCTCCTGCATATATCGTGTCAACGATTGCATCAAATTAAGTTGGACCAGTATTCGGCCATTCTTTGGACATTTAGTGTAGATGTCGACAAGTCAGCTAGTGTGTAAAAGTGTAGACAGTGGGGGTACGACAGTAAATTGCGTAAGAGTTTGCGCCTCCCCGCAGTCACATACGGCGTGGTTTTATTGTCCAAAGCCCCAGTTAACTATGCTGAAATTGGTGTTCTATATGCGACAATGAAGTTGCACAGTATGTGTACTCGAATATCGTAGTTTAAGATTAGCCAGTCTATAATACCCAGCTACCCTGAGACTTGCAAACCGGTGTGACAGAGAGATCACTGATGGTCATGACGCGTCCGTTGCCATTTACATCAAGTACATGACTATTACTATCAAACAATTCATGTATAGATGTGGAATGTTAAACAATAGGTTCGATAACTAACGTGACTAAAAGAAATAATCAGTTTAATATTGAAGAAAAAAAAAGTTCCAAAAATATAGTTGACGCTGAAAAAAATGCCTCCTATGTGTTATTACTGACTGAGAAAGAATGGGATGCCGTGATTACGGTACAAAATGTTTATTGATTCGTAAAAAAAAAAAAAAATGTTTTAGTTAAAAATTTATGTAAGGATACACATTTAAAGTAATATAATTTTATATGTTACAATTAATTTAAACAGACTAATGCTGGCCCTCATATTACCAATTTTAAAAAACATTACTACACTCTTTTTATTCTGGCAACACAGTCTCTTTAGAGACTATTAATGTCACTTTCAAGTGAAAAGATTTGGACATTTTGGTCAGATGATGTTATCCTCAACAAGATGGTTACTCTCTTGTGGCAACTAATATATCATGTTCCGAATGTTTATTCATAATTCACTTATGCTCTTCAGCTACACTACAACACGTAAAATGTGACCTATATTACACAATATAGGGCTTAATAACTGAATATATGAATTGATATAAAAATCACGTCATGACAGATCAACATTCCTCCAAAAACGCCTTACTACACTTATTATGGAAATGCTGACATGCGTGGCGTACATAATTCCGTCAGCGTTATGTGGTTAGAGTTTAAACAAAGAACTTTGATCGTAGAAGAGACATTTATCTTTCAACTGCATATGACAAGACCCAGCCCCACAGTATAAATAGAAATGATTAAAATGTTGCCAATTAATAAACCTAATAAAAAAACCTAAGTGCCAAAATTTTACTGCAGCGTAACGAAATAGAAGTACATGAATATAAAAAAAAAAATACAAGAGAAAATTAATTTGAGTGCGATCAGGTTCTGGGATATGTCTTGAAAGGGTGAGCGGCGAATGAATTACGGTCGAACTTGGACCACAGGGCGACAATTAATCTTAAATTATTAATTGTTTTAGTAAATTAACAAACATAAACCTATTACAAATGTACAATGAGAACTGTCTTAACCCTAGTATAGTGTCACCGGGGAGGCTCGAAAACAATTCAAGAGCGCCCTGTAGTGTACCGTCCGACTTTGTATATCTCACGAAATCCGTTTATTCTTCAATACGCCGCACAATTAGCAAAACAAGTGAACTAATTCAGTTCGTCGAGCTATTCGGCTAATTCCAACACAAAAGCTCTGTTTGTGCAAACTTTACTGACGAAATTGTAATGGGAAGTTTATTTGGAATTTAAATTGAACGTTCACTTTAGATTTGGGTAAAGGTTTCATCATGTTTTACTACAAATAATGTGAATAATTTGTAACTTGAGAAGAAAAATGTTTATTGCGTATTTTGTAAAACAATTTTAGGTCTGTTTTAATTTTTTTTTCTTTTATAAACGCAAAGAAAATTATCTTGACACACTTTACATTGGCGAAGTTGCATTCATAGACAAATGACATAGTAGAAACTAAAGTGAAATATACATTTATATTTTTAAATGAGATTGTGGCATATAACATAATAACACACTAGTATTTTAGAAGTACAGTTTTGATTTATTAATAATAATTCGAGATAGATTTAGAGGAAAGAGAAAATGAATTAGGTCCCTAATACATAAACTATACGTAAACCATTTCTATTATAATTCTATTATTACTACTTAAATTCAACTGGAAAAGCGTGATGATATATAGCTTAGCTTATTTGCTCGTTTTATTAAACTTTAAAATTAATATAGAACTGGAAACGATCAAATAAGTTTACCTATATATCATCACGCCTTTGCCTAAAATATAAATGTAATCACTTGTAAATAAATCTATAAAATAAATCACCAAATTGCATGTACGTGCATAACTTCCTAACGAATGTACCACACTGAATAATTCTTTGTAATAGTGGTATTATTGTTAGGACGAGGTATATAAAGAAAAAAAACGAGCATTTTTTTAAATATTATACATAAGTTATAAACAAGTTTTATTCTATATCCAAAAGGATGGAAAAATGGAAACGATATTATATATAGCCAGTTCTATTGATCGTAACGAATTGAAGTTAGAATGTTGATTAGAATTAACTATAACTAATTAAAATGAAAAAAATAAAATACAAATAGGTTAAACGAGTTTTTGAGCTTTAGCCAGAATAAAGAATATCCATTTTGGGTGATACGCACTTCACCGGATCAGCTAGTTGATAGTATATTTGTCTAGTGATACTCGTTGTAGTGAACAATCTACGATCTTACATTTATTACATACACAGTTATAGTATTACGTTATTATTAAATGATTAATGTGACCTTTATGATTATTTGTCCGGTACACTGAAACCATTTAAGTGTAAATAAACAACGACCATAAAATTCTGTTTATATCAATGGAAAATCCTTAGAAATGTAAACGATACGACAATCCATAGTGATAAATTTATGTTCGATGGAACCCTAGTCTCGAATTAATCTGATTCTCATATATAATAAATATAATTATATATTAATTAAATTTAACATATACTTTTTTGGAACAAGAAGTCAATATACAATTCGTAATAAGTTGCTTTTAATTATGAAATTAACACTTCCACGAGTAATTATTAAAAAAAAAAATACTACAATTTAAATATTGACATCTTGAGATTTTCAAAGCAAAAAGAATAAAAATTTAAATTCGGTTTTACAGTTGTTAAATAACATAATCAATTAAAAAATTTTGCCACCTCGGACAATTTTAGATAGGCGCGGGCACTTTGGGTAAACCTAAATCTATCACTGTCAATCCAAGCAAGGTACACTCCATGCCTAGATGCCGACCGCCAGCTTAAGCTTAGCCTATAGTACAAATGTATACTGTCCAAAAGTATAATCAATAAATAACCATAGTAAATTAGTCCACAGTATAAGCGCTTAGTCAATAGTAAGTTCACCCGGTCAATAGAAATACAAACATATATTGAAATAAAACTAATTTAAACGGATTTTATCGCGGTTATTTATTGATTTTAATCCCGAAGTTTCGAAAGCTTTTCAGCCTTCGTGGTCACGGGGCGGACTGAGGTGTAGGTTGTCCAGAAAAGTTCATGTTACTCTTTCATGTTCGGTAAAACTCGGTTCAAGGCTGAAAAGTTTTCGAAACGTCGGGATCAAAATCAATAAATAACCGCGATAAAATACGTTTAAATTAGTTTCATTTCAATGAATAATATTCGCGTAAACATAAGAAATCATTATACAAACATATATTATACAATAACAAATATAAAATGTATAGACTTTTTTATGTTGTTTAACAAAGTGAGTAACATTTAACTAACATTCAGTGCCGCTCGCTGCTGTCATGTTGGCCTGCTTAGGCACCTCTTTACGCCCCTTTCGAAGGACCCATTATCATAAGGTAAGTTTCTATTAGCTTTATACCTAAATTTAAATATCTATATTCATTATTCAGTGATGGTAAAATCCTTTCCCGGTAAGTGATTGCGCTGTAAATGCGATACACATGCGAGATATTGAGTCAGTATAGAGAAATATACTATCTGAACTGGCAGACCTTGTTCTGCCTTTTTGAGGAGTCAATCGTATCGACTAAAGCGTCATCTATCGCGTTATGATCACTTATCGATATAAAAAGTATCTTATCTCTAAAGTTGGATCAAACCGCACACAGTGTGCAAAATTTGATTGAAATCGGTTCAGTAATATAGGAGTTTATTACGGATAAACAACGTAACACGAAATTTTTATATATAAAGATATTAACATTCACATTTACGAATTAAAGAACATTCTACAATGTGGTTAATGAAAATGTATGAATTCACTTCATCTGTATAGACATCGATAAGCCTCATATAAATATGAATGGAATTCAAAGCACCATCAAATTTGAAATATTCTATCCGAATATGAATAGATGTGTTGAGGCTATTTGAAGTACTCTTGTATAGCGAGTTCATAAGTAAGAGAGGAAAACTTTTGTCGGGTGGATCTCAGGGGATTTCGAAGTGTAAGCTGTGTACAAGTTTTTTAGGATTTCCGGCAGTGAACTTTTGAGATTCGGGTAAGAAAGGATGAGCAGTGAAGCATGAAGTAAAACTCTTACAGTAATGATAAAAATTTAGCGATAACGTATTTTTTCTACGTATTTGATGTTGAGCGGCGATGTGGTCGAAGATGGTGGACACTCTAAGCCTAGTGGAAGGAATGGCTCTCAAGTGCAACTGCTTCAACACATCTATAGGTACTTGGCAGCAGATTTTCACCTTGAGGGTGGTAGCTAGCTAGGCAGGTATTATAAAAAACTCTACGACCATGATCGATGTTTTCCTTCACCGAAAGCTCTAGCTCATTGCAGAGATTTGAACTCAAGTCCATTGGATGCGGCATCCATATACGCTAACAACTGCGCAGTAACTGTTAGTTCATCATCGCTTTAAAATTCGTAGCAGCATACCGTCAGACTACCTTCGAAACCTGTATTGAACTTGAGCAGCTTTTGGTGAAACCATAGCATGGTTGTAGTTAATGTTTAAACGCCTACCATGTTGAATGTAAAATTTTGTCGTCAAGCACTGTAAGATGTCCATTAGAGAACCAGTTATTGCGAAAGCCGAATAATATGGTGTAGAAAAAAAGTGCGTTATTAATCGTGTTTTTGATGGTCTTAATAACATAACGGCTTTCAACCTTTGTCACAATAGAAACTCTGCAAAATTAGAATGCCAATAAAAAATGACGCGATCATATTCCATTTACTTTTTTGATTATCTTTATTATTGTGTAAGGTTTCTTAGCTCTATGGATATATCGGTTTGTCCTAGTTAAAGATCGTCATTCTATTCCACTACTTGGGCTTAATTTTTTTATACTCGGTTTGATATAAATTTGGTCTAGTGTCGCAATAAAATCCACGATCGAACAATCTACTTATATTGTGCGTTTAGTTGATAGATATTTAAAATTAGAATTTATGAATATGATGAGCTGATATTACATTGCAGAAATAGTAAACATTTTTATCTATCTCTGTAACTTAATATTCACTATACTATTCTTTCGACCGTTATAAATTTAGTTACACTTTTCACATTTAAAACGCACGCTTATAAACTTGCTGTTTAAGGTTACGCCGAGTTCCAGTCGCAATTTACCTGAAAACGCTCCGTCAGGCCTCATTTCGTAATTTGACGAGTGTGAAGCGAAAATATTGTGAATGGCGGCCGCATACGACCGACCTAGCTGACCTCGTTTCGTGTAAATATAAGTTGGTAAAATTTGCTAGTTACCGCAAACGTGTATTTACATAAATATGCCGCTTTAGTGTTTCTTTTACTCTATCAAACATTTATTTTATCCAATGTGATAGGTTACTAGGTTTACACAAGTAATAACAATTCGTAAATATTTCAGTCAGACAGTCGAATAATTGACATATTTCTTTATTATAGCGACTTTAGGATGATTTTTGAAAAGCATTAAACATTCATATCCTTTTAATAATAAAAATAACTTTTAGTGGTTTACTATGCATAAAATTACCGTGACTGACTCGCCAGGCTGCCTGGATGGGGCCCAGCTTACCATCAGGCCGGGTCGGTCGCTGAGGTGATGCGGTGATTGCATGCACGAACCCACGTCGCCCCAGGAAGGCGACAGATTGTCGTGGGGTTAAGATGGGTTTTCCTGGCGGCTAGCGTCGGTTGAGTCCCACAAACCCCTCTCAGACCCCGGGCTGGAAGGTAACGCATTAAAGTATTACCCCACGTTAAAAAATAAGTTCAATTTTGAGCCTCTCATTAAACCCCGTCTATTTGATTTGAATCGGGCACATTCCATCAGAACAAGATAAAAATCAACTCATTGACGTAAGTCATAAGGATGCAACTGTCTCAATTTTATATCCGGTAATAACTTTATTAAATATCTTGTTTTTGAATTATTATATTATATAATATATAAACTAAACTTCGGAACTAGTTAACTGATCTCAGTGACATTTTGCAAATTGTAATTTAGCCTTACTTAAAAGTACAGATGTTATGGATATAAAATTTCAGATATGGTTACCGATACGAATATGTGACGAACTAGCTATGTCCGCGGATTCGTTCGCGTGGACCTTACAATTATTTACTGATTTTTGTATCCTCCGTCAATACACATCTACTCCTATTGGTGGTAGCGTGATGTTAAAAAGCCTAAAGTCTTTCTCAATGGTTTTTCTATCAAATACAAGAATATTATTTGACATCCGGTTGGTAGTTCTTCAGATTATCGCGTTCAGACAGACAAACAAACTTTTCTGCTTTATAATATTAATATAGATATTCTATTGATTTCTGATACGGATTTCGAATAGCTCAAGTTATCATGGTTCTTTGTGCTGTGGTTACTCGGTCCGGTGAACACTTATCACAACATAATTATTTTATTTAGACTCCTTCCCCGTTCAAAATTATTCGAAATTTGGATGTTATTTTAATTTTAATATCCGATAGTTTTTTTTACAGTTACGGTACTCTATGCCATCCCTATTTAAAGTATAGGATAGTTTTTATCGCGATAAGTGACTATAACCCTACAGGTTGCATTATGGTCGAGTAGAAGGATACTGTCAAGGTTGAAACAAAGTGTTTGGGGCAATCTAGTTTATATATAAAATTTCAGTGTCATTATGTACATCCAAAGGTAAACTTGGCAACCGAATTGAATGAAGATTTGTTAATATGTATTGCTTAGTTTAAATTGATAGATTTGAATTATTGATTACTAGAAAGGGCAAACCACTGTTAGGTCTATTGGTATATACCTACTAATTTCTTATTTTGCTTTCACACAGTCTACTAAGGTATATAACTGAAGTGTACGCTATAAGATAGATACGCTAGATTCCTTTCTCACATGTTCTTTCGTCAAAGCATTTGCAATAAATTTTTGATTTCATTCCGCATTTATTTCGAAATTATAATGTTACCTGTTAGCTTGGTCGTTGATTGTCTCTTTATATTTAATCTAATATTACAGGGGTTTAAATATTTACATGTTTGGTTAAAATAACTCTAAAAATTCAAATTGTATAGACGAGATTTTATGAAAATTGTTTTAATAACTTATTTCATTCAATTAACTCGTTTTTAACTTCCGGTTGTGGTAATATAAAAGCGCGTGTTGTGCAATACTGAGACAGTGATAGTGGAGGTCTGGAACAAATCAGTGGATTGAAGTATTAGTGATGTGTAGAACGTTATAGTACGTGCAGACTATTAAACAAGACGGGAAAGATAAACGGATTTTATGTATGCTTTAAAAATGACTTTATTTTCTAATATGTAAGGCTTGTGTACGTATTAAAAAAACGGTGTATTCTTGAGACTACACGACAGTAGAGAAACATTACTGTATCACTGTCTCGCTCCCTTAGTCTCCTCGAGCCGATTTTACCTCAACGTACGTCCCAAAAAAATGTTGTGGGTCAAAATTTCAAAGAGTTTTCATTTAAATTTCATTAGAAATTTGCCGGGAATTTTATAATTTAACTAATATGAAGTGAAAATTTTATATATGGCTACCGCAAAACGTGCGACCTGAGTGACCTCGTTTGCTCGGAAACACAAGGCGTTAAAATACATCAGTGATTGTTTTTAACATCAATAATTAATCATATGATGTTTCAAAAATTCGATAATTAGAACGTACACGTACAGTTGGTAGTTCTTACAAATTGTATGTTATAAAGACGTGAACTGTTATTATGACACTTGAATATAAGTATGGTTTTTTTATTTTTTATTCTTGAGGTTTAGCGTTATGGCCATAATCTCACCTGATCTTAAGTGACGATACGGCCCAAGTTGGTAGACACGCTAAACCTGTGGAGGAACTGGCTCTCAAGTGCTGCTGCCGGAACACACCTATTGGTATTTGGCGGCAGGTTCACAACTAGAGGGTGGTAGCTAACCAGGCGGGCATTTGAAAAAGCCCTACCACCATGCATGCATGGTTTCGTTCACATGCCCCAATTTAGTCTTTAATTAGTGCATTTTTGTAATTCAATCAACAAATTTAATATGCAAAAATTTGAAATTTAATAGATCTTGAAAGTAAAAAAATGTGACATGATGGGAAGATGGATATTAAGGATTATATTTACTTTTTATGCGAAAATTTATATTGTCAACTATGCCTTATACTGGGTCTTTTTATAGCTGTATATTATTCAGTTACCCCCAGACAAACCCCCAAGGCCCCCACACACACACACACTATTTTGTAATCATGTCTCATCTTCCTCCTGACTACAATCGTTCAATATCAACACTATTTTAAATATCGTTTAACTAAATTATTTATTCCTAAACTTTATAAGAATAACACACCTCCTACTTCAATTCTACTATGCGTATGACTCTATTGTACAATGTATTCGCATACAAATAAACCTCTTTAGACATATTTGACCACCTGGATAAAAAAAAAAAACGAAAGACACTTAAATGTGTTCTATATTTAATTCAGCAAATTATATATGATGTAACTTGTATATGAAATTTTACTTGAATAATCTAAGTTGGATTTCTGATTTTGTTTTCTTTTACAGGATTTAATTTTAGTTTTTATTACTAAAATAATTTATACATTTCCGTTATTGTTATTTTTTTCCAATGTTCAGTATTTAATGTTACTTTGAATAACTTTTTAATATTGTGGGAAAGTGTAAGTTGTCAATGTGTTTGGGCTTCAGTCTAGTACCCATCTTTTTAATATTGTTATTATATTCTTAGTCTGACTGTCGACCATTAGGTATCACAGTTATAAATATATTAATAAAAGTCCATAACTATGGTGATAAAGATATGGACATTAAGGTAAGGTTAATGCATGATAAAAACAGAGATGCTGTATGTTATCTAATCATGAAATTAATATAGATACCATCTTAACATATACTGTGCTATTTCCTAATGAAATGAAAAACATTTTTCTTTATAATATAACAAGCTGACCCGGCGGACTTCGTAGCACCTTTACTCAGGAATGCTAGATGGCGTTACAGTACCTAGATTAACAGTACAGTAACAGTACAGTAACATTTTTTTTATGTTTCGGTTTTTTTTTTCAATAAAAGTATTGTTTATTAATTCTAATACCTCCAAGGATATATGTACAAAGTTAAATGATGATCGGTTAAGTAGTTTTCGCGAGAAAGCGTAACAAGAAACTTAGATTTATAATATTAGTAGGTATTAGGATATATAATAAAACACAATTAAATGTAATGCGACGGTCACGTTTGAAAAATGCGAACGTATGTTTTCAAAGACTTGCTTTATATTTTATTGAAACCTGTAAAATTTAAATTAGTCAGTCTAAATGATCTTCTGGGTTTTAATAAAGATGGAGAGATTTACGAAGATTACAAATAATGCTTTTATTATTCTTATTATCGTGTGAACGATGTTAAGTTCATACAGAGCTTTATAGAGAGCTTTTTCAAGATATGAAGCGATGGTGGCTCAGTTAGTAGTGTCAATGAACGTGAGATCGAATTCCTGCAATGAGCCTGAGCTTTCTATAAAGGAAAACTACATGAAATTATAGCATGGTGGTAGGGCAATTTCTACTGCCCGCATGACTAGTTACCAGCATCAAGTTGAAAATCTACCTCCAATTACCTTTAGATGTGTTTCGACATTTGCACTCGAGTCTGTCCCTCCACTAAGTTTAGCGTGTCCACCATCTCGGGTGCCATGCTCACTTACCATCAGGTGAGATTGCGATTATAACGCTAAACTTATAATCTATAAAAAATGTAAATATATAGCCAGGCCAGAAAATATACATATAAACGAAAAATAAGGATCATGAAGGTAAATCAGTCCAGTAGTTTATGAGTTATAAATGGACCGTTTATTTTGAAAGTGGTGTAAGTCCATATTTGAGAAAATGAGCTATCACGTAATTCATGCTTAATTTAATGTAATTTTTTTATATATAACTAGTCCGTGTTTAATGTCTCAAAAAAATCCCATGTTTTATACAACTTAAAATCGGTCGGTAAATGAAATTGCATTATCAACAAATATGTCGACAAATATATCATTTATAATGTCGACGATGTCGTCGTCGATAACGACCACAATCTCACCTCATGTTAAGTGACGATATTGCCCAAGATGGTAGAAGAGTGCTGACTCAGCAGGTTAAACGATTTAAAATAATAGCAACTAGACCGCTAACCAGAAAGTAAATTATTTTAATTGAGAGCACAATAATTTTAACAATACAAATTACATTAAAATCGTGTGGACGAGGAGTCTGCAGTGTACAAAAGAAAACAACTTTACCGAAAGCTCAAGCACATTCCAGGGATTCGAACTCACGTTCTTAGACGCGGCATCCGTATACGCTACCACTGGTCTATTATCACTTCATTACGAAAAAGAAAATCATTACGAGTAGTGTTTGCGAAGATTAGAAAAAGGGCCGAAAAGGGAAAGCAATGAGATTAACATGGAAGGCGACGTGTCGAAGTAAATTATTATGACTGATTATTCACTATATATATGGTCGTCATAATGTAATATTCTACTGTCTATAATCCTTTCACAAAGCCATATTATAAGAAGGAGAGAAGACACTGATAAAGAGATAATTCTATATCTTAATATTACAATAAAATTGATAACTTTGTAATGATAGCTCAGTGGTAGTGTGTACGACTTCGCGTCAAGGGACGTGAGTTCGAACCCAAGCACCTACAATGAGCTTGAGCTTTCGGTGAAGGAAAACATCGTGACGAAACCATAGCATGGTGGTAGGGCTTTTTCTAATGCCCGCCTGGGTAGCTACTACCCTCAAGTTGTAACCTGCCGCCAAATACCAATAGGTGTGTTCCGGCAGCTGCACCTGAGAGCCAGTTTCTCCACAGGTTTAGCGTGTCTACCAACTTGGGCCGTATCGTCACTTAAGATCAGGTGAGATTATGGCCATAACGCTAAACATTAAGTATAAAAAAAAAACTTATTTTCAAAGCATGATTTCTACTCAGCAACGTTGGTTTCTAACAGACCATACGGTTTTTTAGTGGATAATGACAATGTAGCAGCAGGCATTGCCGAATTAAATTCAGACAAAGAGTTAATGACATATTATTAACACTTAGACTTGAAGTATTCAATATGAATTCACTAAGTTAATCACTTGAGAGACTTATACAAAAAGCTAAACTTTATTCCCATCACCTTGTTTAACTGTATTAACAATTTCGTATAATTTTATGTAGTGACCCATTTTAAAAAACTATTTAATTATTATATTACTTGATTTTAACAACAACATTAATATATACGGAATAATATAAGTAACGTAGGAGGTTAGTTTATTAACAACGATTGCTACATAATCACGGTGCGAGCGTGGCTTTGGGTTCAGTCAAAGCGAAGCACTCGAGGCCAGATATTCACGTGAGATTTATATTTTCTATTATTGACTAGACTGTTTTGATATATTTGATATTAATGATATGAATCATTATCGGGAATGATTTATGCTGGACAGAGAGAGAAACTCGAGTAGAGAAGGTGAGTAAGGTGAGTGTTGTTAAGCGTCGTTAAGCCTACATCCGTAGTCGTATGTTTCGGACACTGCCTCGTAGTTCTCCTTTCTCTGCCACAGCTACGAGGTTTATGATTACTAACAATATTAAGAACACAATATAGTTGTAAATAACGTATTAAATGTCATCACGGTATTAAAGGAATTATTATTATAAGTGAATGAATCTATACATTTAGTATTTTTTTTTTTGATCATGGAATTTTTATTGTAAAAACAATAGCAGATGTTTAATAGACTTATTGAAATTTAATAGTATTGTCATAACTTACAAAAATATTTTATTACAAAACTTTCAATTTAATAATTTCCTAGCTTTATTTTCCATACTTTAATAACTACAATAACATTTCTATGGCAATTTCACCTACAAATCGTAGATAAACGATAAGTGGGAAGCGATTATAGCTCGGTTGTGTACGGATGCCGCGTCAAGGGACGTGAGTTCGAGTCCACTTATAACGACCTTGAACTTTTGGTGAAGGAAAACATCGTGATAAAACGATAGCATGGTGGTAGAGATTTTCATAATGCCCACCTGATTATCGCCCACCCTCAAGTTGAAAATTTGCCGCCAAATACCTATAGGTGTGTTCCGGCAGTAGCACTTGAAAGCTAGTCCCGCCACTAGGCTTAGCGTGTCCAACATCTTAGGCCAGGTCGTAAAATTAAATTTTAAAAAAGTTTATTTATCTTTCAATAATAACTATACAAAGCGGTCACGAACGATTGCAAACTCATACAACAACATTACACGAAACATAATTACGAAGGGTATATATTTACATTATTACATTTGTGTCAATGCTAACATGTTTTTTTATTATTATTAATGTGAAAACTTCTGTCTTTGAACATGTTTATTTTGTGAGTATCGCAGCAGATTGGTCGGTTCTTTCATTTACAATAAAGTACTAATCTAATGAGATACATATATGTTTATTTTTAATTATAGCGTCTGTATTATTGTAATTATAGCGTGTAACTTTTTGTATATTAGTATGTAGGAAAGTGTGACAAATACTAGTTTTCAAGTTACTTGCCAAGTATTCATATAAAAACATATTTTCGCAAAAGCTATCTGTACAAAATTTTCGCACAACATGTGGTTATAAACGGAAATTTATTATGAAACTGGGTGTGATTAAAATAACGCCTCGTACATTCTTATAGTACACTAATTAGCTGCTACAAAATTTACTTTATTATTAAACCATAAAGTAAACATGTAGGTCGTTAAAATTTTAATATCATATTATAAAATCTTTGCATAATATAGTAGGTAACGTCGTTATGCGTGCCGGTTTTTTCGATGTTATATTTGGACCGTTTATTTTGAAAGTGGTGTAAGTCCATTTTCTTTTGTTTCGAGAAAATTAAAGGTTAAAACTATATAAAAAAATCATTTTTTTTTTCTCAGAACCACGCTAAAATTTTGCTTCGGCATAAACCTGAGCCTTCACAGAAATGAATTCTGAATTTGAATATTAAGATACTTCGCATTGCACTTTTCAATTGTCCGTAATAATTACATGGAAAAATTATGTTCGTTCCTATTGATTATTGTAACAGACGGTAGGCTGTACTGTAAAGTTCTTGACATTTTTTTGTACAAAATTGAACACTATACAAAAAAGGTCTCTCATGATTTTTTAAATGAATTATGTCCTCTCAAAGTAATTTAATGTTATAGTTCCAGTTATAAGAATATTTTTTTAATTATTTAACTATTTTCGTGATATCTGAATTTGTCTAATATTTTTATAGAGAACTGGACGGACTATAAAAAAGGTCCGGAGTCATTTTCGGTAAGTTGACTAGGTAAAAAGTTATTTGACAAGTATATTTTTATTTTACTCAATCCTTCATTACAGTCATTACATGAAACCTATATTGATATAGACGCGAATGATGAAAGCAGAAGCGTGTAATATAAAACATACGCTAAAAAGCCAAGTTAAACGATTTCCCATGTAAAATAGTTGAGTGGAGTAACAGACTCGTGGCGGCAGTGATTGATTGCGGCGCCGTTTAAGTGAGACATCTCTGTTTACACGTCTTTATAGCGAACTAGTTTTTCACACGGTTCTACCTTCAATCTTCCCGCTTATTAATGCATTAAATCTTTATAATTTATGATTCAATGCAGAGTCTCGTGGAGTCTGCTATAATCAGTGACGTGATATTATATACGTGTAGATACTTAACCTTTATAATATTTAACCGAAACAAGTAGTACGCTAATGTGCACATACACTTGGTCTACAGTAGACGGCCGAACATTCATCATGATTGTGAACAAAGTCTGGACGACACTGCAGTGACGTAGGTGTAGCTACCCATGCGAATATTGTCGCGACAAATCCCTTTGATGCGCTCCAGTTTACCGACAGTGCCCCGAAAATACGCGTTGCAAAGATCTACCCGGCCACAATCATCGCGTTAACACGAATATTTGCCGTACCCTGCATTGCATGGTGGTAAGGTTTTATAATGCCTCCCCGACTAGCTACCACCTTGAAGTTGAAAATCCTGCCGCGGAATACCATTAGGCGTGTTCCGGCAGTTGCACTTGAGAGCCAGTTCCTCTACAGGATTACCGTGTCTACCAAATAGAGCCGTATCGTTACTTACGATCAGGTGAGGTTATGGTCATAACGCTGAGCATTAACTATAAAAAAAAAAAAAAGCCGGCAACGCACCTACGATTTTTTTGGTGTCTTGGGTGTCCGTGGGCAGTGGTAATCACTTACCATCAGGTGAAACGCTGTTCGTTGGCTCTCTACTCCATAAAAAAATGTAGCCTCAGCAATAGTAATATTGCAACGAACGAGGAAGTAGGAGAGTTTTTTTTTTAATATCGGGTGTGAAAAAAAAATATCTACATATTACTATGCATCATCTAAACTATAAACGTTTCTTTTTGTAACGGTAAATTTTACGGTTGCATATATATGAGTTTATAAAAGCATAAATTTATCAATAAAATGGTAATAATTACGTATCGAATGATCCCATGGTCTTTAGAAGTTTGTTTCTTTAGTTTATACAACATCGGTATATACACCATGTTTTTTTTTGGTTTTTTAAAGGGCTTGATATATCAATCGACATACCATAGTTCCTTGAACGTCGTCGGAATACTTAAGTTTGAGTGTGCCAACAGGCATAAAATCAATGTGGTAGTTTCGGAGCGCATATGTCGTATCAACACATTTTTACTTATGATATCATCGGTTATGATGGGGTTAATCGCAAATGCTAGCACTAAATGTAGGAAGCAAAAGGAACGGAAGTGCGTCTAAAAGATCATAGCGCTTCTTTACATTTGCATTCTTATCGTTTAACATGATGGAAGAGTTTTTTTTTTCTTATGTCGGCGAGACTACCGTCCTCAAGTTTGAAACTGCCAACAAATATTTAAAGATGTGTTTCCGCAGATGCTCTTCGGAGCCAGTCCCTGCATCCTGGGTTATATCGTCAGTTAACAGCAGGTGAAACTA
Source organism: Actias luna (assembly GCA_039707435.1). NCBI lineage: Eukaryota > Metazoa > Arthropoda > Insecta > Lepidoptera > Saturniidae > Actias > Actias luna. Next base: position 3,192,935 of record JAZHAC010000006.1, on the reverse strand, counting down.
TGAACAGAACACTAAATCCATAAACCATAACCTAGTTGATAGTCAATGCAGTACTAAACAACTTTCATTACTCGAACACGGTTACGTTACAAACTTTTTTATTGTGTAATTCGAATTTGTGAATCCATGTCGAATGTCAATTTGTGAATGTCGAATCCATCCTGCTTTGGAACGCACTACCGCTCGAAATCAGGATGTCCACAACACGGCTGGCTTTTAAGATGAGACTTCGGCAATTATTGCTGGCTGAAGTAGCAGATTTTCCACGGTACATATTAGTGTATATACTATATATTTATCTATATATATTATTTATTTATATATTATATTTGATTTTTGTAATATGTATTCATATGCGTAATTATTTAGTTAAATTATATATTTTTTATTTATTTTATTATGCACCTGTCTCAGTTATGATCTAAACCACCCTAAGGTCGACTAGGAAAAATGCCTTAGGCAAGTATACCTTGTGTACAAAGTTTAATAAATAAATAAATTTGTCTTGATCGAATCGTTATTCTAAGAGCCATCGTTGTCTCAACATAATTACGAAATATTAAATGCGTTATCCTTATTAATAAGTAAGGAGTACTAATTACTAATAAATAAAATTGAAAGTGCGTTTGTCTGTTAGTTTGTTACGTTTTTACGCCTAAACCGTTGAATCGATTAAGGTGAATTTTGGTATAAAGATAGATGGAAACCTGGAGACGGCGATAGACTACTTTTCTCGCGAAAACCTTATTGAAAGTGAGGTAAAAAGAGGAATAAGCTATATATGAAGCTTATTATTGCATCATCCTATTTGTTTGATAAAATCGATATTAATGTGAGCGAAGCCGCAGGTAAAACTTACTAAATAATAAAATATAGCGGTTTGGTTAAATTAAATTATAAGTGTAATTTTAATATTTATGGCTAAAACAAGTGTCTCGTAACGAATTGTTGTTCAACGCATCTTACGACAATTTATTCGTTAACTTTCCAGTAATCATTATATATTACACGCAAACAAAACAGAAACTTCGTCTCTGCGACATTACAATAATAAAGTTAGTATAAGAAAGACGATACACCGAGTTAGTCTCAATGTATCCTTTCTTCACTCGCAACACTTGCCTGCGAGTTCTGTTTTATTATTGGAGGCTGTGTATTATATGCCCTGACAATTTTGTTAGAAAGTCGACCGTAACGCTTTAAGTTAGCGTAAAGTTTAGAACGGCAAAGAAGAATGGGAACACAAATAGAAGACGCTGAGTGTTCCTTTGTGCAAGCTAAATACGGCGACTTGACCTTTACATTCAGTCGTTTATTGCGACAATGGGGTGTTAAAATGTAAAATAACAAAGTTAACTATACTTAAAATTTAGTTATTAATAATTTATTATAATTAAAAATTATCTGCAGTGATAACAAAGATATAGTTTGAGAAAAGATAATTTTTAACAGCTTTAAAACGTAATAAACATAAAAAAAGAAGTGGCGAGAGTTGGTGGTTGGAATTGGTTGGAATCCACATATAATGAGCATGTACTTTCGGTGAAGGGAAATACCTTGATGAAACCAAAGCATGGTGGTAGTGATTTTTCTAATTTACCACCCTCAAGTTGAAAATATACCGCCAAATACCTATAGGTGTGTACCAGAAGTTGGAATTGAGTGTCAGTTTTTTTTTCTAAGCTTATATTAGCGTTTCCACCATCTTGGGTCACATCGTCACTTCACATCAGGTGAGATTGTGACCATAATAGTAAACCTTATTTATAAAAATATACAATTAAATTCGAACACTGGGCGACTGAACTTATTAAATTTGCTTTCATTTGTTTATTTATTTGTTTAAAACTATAGAAAACACAACAGCATACAGTTAGATATAGAATAAAAACAACAATACTAGCCTGAATTCTATATTCGTAATAATACATTAACATAGCTTACACTATTAAATATTTGGAAATAAAACGTCAATCAAGAAAATGTGAACATTTATACCGTTATTATATTAAAATTGAGCTTTCGGTGAAGGAAAACATCGTGAGAAAACCATAGTATGAGTGTAGAGCTTTTTCTAATACCCGCCTGGGTAGCTACCACCCTCAAGTTGTAAGCCTGCCGCCAAATACCAATAGGTGTGTTCCGGCAGCTGCACTTGAGACCCAGTTCTTCCACAGGTTTAGCGTCTCTACCAACTTGGGCCGTATCGTCACTTAAGACTAGGTAAGATTATGGCCATGTTGCTAAAACTTAAGTACAAAAAAAAATTAAGCTCTGGAAAATAAAGCGAAATGCAAATGTAATCCAGAAAAGTGAAATATAATTTAACATATAAATTAGTAGATATATAATTTACTTTATGCATTAGAAAGTTATGGGCATAAAATAGGTTTACTTATTCTTATGTGTTTAGAAGTTCCGTGATGAAATATCTTTAATGAGGTTAATCATAGAACAATGTTAAAGAAATTAGTGAAATTTCGATGAAACGATATAAACAAAGCATTATCATGTCGATACGATAGAATAATATTAAAAATTAAATCGTCAGGCGACAATAAACGGTATAATTTCGCTGAATAACGATTCACAGGAAACTCATACATTCACGTGTCTCGTAAAATATGCAAGAGTTACATAATGTATATTGTTTTGTGAACTCATACCCAGTTGTACCGTCAGCACAGACATCTGCAGGCAAGTTTAATATACATAATCTAGGAGTATATTTTTGAAGTTTTTTGGAGCGTTTTTTGCCAGATGTGACTGGCAGTGAATTCTGTTGCTTGTGATTTGCCGTTGATTTGTTCCATCCTCAAGTGTATTTCAATGTAATAACTTTGCTGCGCAACATTCAAAAAGCGTTAGGAAAAAAGTTGACAGTGAATTTTAATGACGCATACGCTCATCGACACTTTTTTCCCACTTGACGTACGCTGTTAGCCTTAAGGCTTTTGACAGCTTCACCGAACTGTTTGGGGTGAGTGCTGAGGGCACTCAGCTCCGAGGCAGCAAGCGCAAGGGTGCCAGGATGGGCGAACCTCGGCTTGGGCTGTTGCCGGAAAGTGAACAAGGATTTGTGATCTTAAGTAACCAACAGTGTTCCTAACACGACCTAATAGGGTAAGTAAATCGACACCACGATGTCTGTTAATATTGCGTGTTCATGAGAACTGATAACTATATTCAAAGTAGTTATTCAAATGTTTTTAATAAGGACGAAATAAATATATTCGTATTTGTTGTTAATAGTTAACAGGTTTAGCGTTATGGCCACAACCTCATCTGATGTTAAGTGACGTTGTGACCCAGATTGGTGGACGCGCTAAGCCTAGTGGAGGATCTAGCTCTCAAGCTTAATTGTTGGAACATGCCTATAGGCATTTTCAGGAAGATTTTTAAATTTCAGTGTGATCACTAGAAAAAGCGATACCACTCACGGTTTCATCACAATATTCTCCTTCACCTAAATCTCAAGATCATTGCAAGGATTCGAACTCACGTTGATTGGTACGGTGTCCGCATATTCTAACAACTGAGCTAACATCGCTCATAAAATTAAGTATATTTATGTACTTGTGTGCATTATTAATTTATATACGATGGTTAGAGATATTTGTATTTTGTTACTAAGAGAAGTATAATTTTTTGTCTACGTACAAAGTAAACCCAACCCATACAGTTTTTTGAATGTGAAGCGATTATGGCTCAATTGGTAATGTGTACGGACTCTGCATCGGCGGGTGTGAGTTCGAATTCACTTGTAATAAGCTCACCTTCGGTATAGAAAAGAATCGTTATGAAACCATACATAGTGTTAGGGCTTTTTCTAATGCCCAGCTGGCTAGTTATCTCCCTCGAGTTGAAAAGTCGCAATTCAGAGCCAGGCCCTTCAGTAGCATGTCCACCATCGTAGCGTGTCTTTACTTAACATTGGATGAGATTGTGGACATAACGCTAAACCAATTACAAAAACACAATTTTTTTTTTTAGTCATATTAAGACTTTATTTTACCTTTTTCAAGACTAAAACACTTTCTAGACATAATACTTGTGTCTGATTGGATTACAACCACAATGAAAAAGACGTCAATACCTGTTATACATTGTCATATCTGTCTATTGTCAGAACATATTCATAACAACTTCGGTAGGCCGGATGGAAAATATGTAGGTCACTCTATCAATACTTATATATAACACCTTTTTACTCGTGAAAATAAGTCTAACGTAGATCAAACATTTACACTGCCAAATGGTATTTACAAAAAAAAATCCTTTTCAACAAATATTATTTGAATTCCGAATACTGCTGTGTTTACGGTATTTCTGAAAATATTAATTTAGTACAATTGAGCCCCGTTCGAAGCTATAAGATAAGCGATTAATTATTAATCTATTAATTTTTTTGTCTGCATTTATTATGTCGCAGAAATAATTTCCGTTTCGTTTATTTTGTACCTTTTTTATTTACAATGTTGTTTTAATTTTTTGTATTTCAGTTCTTAATAATGTTATTTTATTGTGTTCACTTTATATTGTCGTTAATTGTGCATGCTATAGACGTCTATCAATAGCTGCACGATATTTTGAAGTGCTGATAGCTCAGTGGTAGTGTGTACGGACTCTGCATCAAGCGACGGGAATTCGAATCCACATACAATAAGCTTGAGCTTTCGGTGATGGAAAACATCGTGAGGAAAGCATAGTATGGTGGTAGGGCTTTTTCTATTGCCCACCTGGCTAGCTACCTCCCTCAAGTTGAAAATCTGCCGCCAAACGCAAATAGGTGTGTTTCGGCAGTTGCACTTGAGAGTTAGTCCCTCTACTAGGCTTAGCGTGTCCACCATCTTGGGCCACATCGTCACTTAACATCAAGTGAGGTTGTGGCTATAACGCTAAACGTTGACAATAAAAAGAAAATGGATAAAGCAACGCTCATAAACAACATTTCATAGAAATTATTCTGAACTGTTTTCGAAATGAGCGCTTTCAGATAACTTCTTGTTTTCTGGCCACACAGTAAAAGGTACAATGGTTACGGTATTTGAATAAATTATTGATTCTATTTTGAATTATTAATTTAATTTTAGTTATCTATAGCCGGAATTTAATTCTATGGTATTTTAACTGATTTATTACTAAGTGAGATATTTTTGACATCTTTAACTTTGCTTACTGGTAATTTATTCTGTATTTATTTTAACTTTACTTCGTAGTAGATAAATATTTAAGAATGTTTATTACATTACAAATATACGACAGGAATTTATATAAATAATAGGTACAATATTAACATATTTCTTTAATTTTAGTTATCTATTCCTGGGATTAGAAACTATTAAGTAGTATTTTAATTTTTAATTTAAATAAATTAGATATGGGCATGTTTTACAGCATTTTAGTAAAGCCTTCGAGTGAGTTAGCTAAAATTGTATTCTTCTCTTTCTCTGTATGATCGAAGATGTACGAAAGAGCTAGATTATATTGTTATTTTAGGTTACGATGGGGCTGATATAACTACGGTTAAAAACCCCCTTTTTTTTTGGTAGGTCGATCTAACATAATATACCCATCTTCCGCCGGGCAGCAAAAGCATGGGTTAAGTCAGATTCTTACTGACTTAAAACCTACGGCCTCTGTACCTTTCACCAAGATTGATGAAGCGCTTTCACGTTCGTCATCAAAATATAGAAAAAAAAAGTATTTAAACTGAATTATCCGTGAAGTACTTTTGGTACCTTTCCATTCAAGTTTATTTACTTATAAAGAAAATAATAATTTATGTTGTTGTATGTACTGGTTAATTGTTTTATCGTTATAATTAACGCGATCTTGTTACACTGAATAGTGGGCGTTAGATTTAACCCACAAATACATAAATAATCACTATACATTTTTAAGAAAAATATCACGAGTACCTACTAACATAAACTAAAAAGCGCCCAGTATAAATGTCAAGTATGGAACGTCAAAATGACACTAGATTAAACGTTTACGAAGCTACCTTAAACTGACAATATTATAAGAATATTTACATATTATGTATAAATTCATATTTGAAGCAGGAAATGGTGCTAAACCTCTCGTATTTCGTCATACATGTCGTGATAATAATATTAACACGTAAATGTTCCACCGCTGGGGAAAGCCTCTTCCCACGGGAAAGGGCGTACTCCCGAATCGTTCATGTGAGAATCGCATATCGTATTGGGAATTAATGTGTCTAATATAAATGTTCTTCTTTTTCTACATGTTATATACCTATATTTTTTTATTCACTGTATCATCCATGCAACAGTAGCACACGGGGAACACTGTCTTTTATTCCGGCGGATTAAACGTGTTTCACGTGTACCTAATTAGTTATATTTTCAATTATATAACCTTAGCCTGCCTCAGCTATTGCTCTATTAAAACAAAAACAATTTTTGCAATCCCATTGATATTTCAAAAGATCAGCGAGCGCAAACAAACTTTTCCGATTTTTAATGTCAACATACAATATTATTCTTAAAGTATTTTCTAATTCTATTAAGTGAGCGGTTCTTTAATATACATAAATTTCGCGGATGTCGGACACGGTTCTGACCATTTGGATGAAATTTGGTATTCAGGCAGATTTTTGCTTTTTAAATGTACTTATATTGCACGCCTCATAACGCGAAGCGTTTGAAGTTATGTTTTACTCTTGACATTCCAAAGTCGAACAATTTTCGAGATTTCAATGATCATTATTTCAAATCTTTTGTGTTTTTACGGCAATGCAAGTATTTTATTTTTCAGACAAATATTCATACTATCACACCACATAATTTTTAAATTAATTTATTGCATTATATTCTAATAAAATCTTATTGATACATTTCTTGGACGTCCGGATGTGTGTTTGTGTGTGTGTGGATATGTAAGGATTACGCCCAAAAAACTTAATGTAATGGGACCATTTCTTTTTGAATAGCTCTAGAATGACAAAGTCATTACATCCTATTTAATATGAATGCTTAAATCTATATCATTCAATTATAATTAACTTATGAGGCAAGCACTTTTGGATTTTCCAAACTATAGTTGTATTATTCTTATGCAGTTCTTTGAGTATATTACGTATAGTAAGATAATTAATTACATTCATGTTTTTTATTTAAATAATCTATTTGTTTATACGTATGTAAAATCCTTAAATTAGCGCTTTTAATAAACTTTTTTCCCGCTTTATAATATTAACATGGATAAGTACCATACATTTAACATGGTATTACTTATTATTGGGTCAAATTGTAACAAAATATGTCAAGTAGCTTCAGAATTATTCACATATAAGGAGTCCAAAAGAAAAAAAATACGTGTATGTCAACTACAACGCGCGATTGGAGCTTACATGCAAAGTATACAAATGCATGGTTTCAAAATATTGTTTCACGATATTAATTTTTTTTTCAATATTGTTCTTTTTGGATTTTATACATTTATTGTTGTGCTTAATTAAAACAATCAAATTTTTTTTAATTAAAGTTTAATATAATTTAATTTAGAGTTGTATACATATTTGGATAGTTTCAATATTCCCGTCGCGATAAAAATTTAAAATTATTATTAAGAATCGGTACTTGGCTGTATACGTGGATTATAAGTTTATATAAAATGATCTAAGCTACATTTTTGTTAACAATAATTCTTAAGGAGCGTACCCATACTATGTGACACATTTAAAAAAATTACCTCTCTTTCTCCTCTGGGTATGTGACCTCCCGTAGTATATGACAGCACCTCTGTCCCAATCTATTTTTCATGTACAGATTCATAAATAAGGTTACAATCTTTTTTACAAACAAAATGTAAAAAAAATGATGTGTCTCATATTTGTCTTTATACATTCAGCGCTTATACAAAGTGCGAGATTTTACTAGAGAATAATGCCTAGGCGACAAAAACCTAAGCCACCACTCTCCCTCTGATCAAGAGTATTTTGAAGACCTAACTGTTTTTCTCATAGGATTTTATAAACCTAAATTGTATCATCTTCAATTAAAGAACACACGCATCGTTCCGTGAACATCCCGTCACTTCCGGGAACATCACTAAAATCACAGATAACACATTACCATTTTATATTTTTAAAACAATGCCCTTGCAATATTACAATATGGCGGACTATACCTGCAGCTTATTTACTTATCTATAAGTGAGTCATATTGTCTTACTTAAACAAAATTTAATATTTATATTATATATATAATATATAATATTTAATTAAGCGATATATTGTTTCTAAACTATTTATTTCAATTTTATCACATTTTAAAAATTTATTATTATCAAGTATATACTTTTGCTATTAAACAGAGTAATAAAATACTTATGTTACAATTTGGTTTTATTATAAATCCCACAAAAACGTTCACGGAATGATTATGTTCAGCGCCAACTCAATATAAAAATGAAGTTACTAGAGAACTAATTGAGATATTGTTTAAACACAATTTTAGTCATCATATAAGTTGGTCATCACAGTCTTAGCTGCTAGTTAAAATTATCATATAACAGAATTTGGAATTTGCCACCTTGGTGATTTTGACCCACGTATATCTTAATAAGGATTTTGAATAAATATATTTAATAGACTAATATATCTAATACTTCTAATTAACATGCTCGAACTAAATATTAGTCCAATTGAACCACAATTACAGGAGTTAGAAATAATAAGGAAAAATATATAATTGACACTACGTTCGTTACGTGACTTCGGAGCGTACTGAGAAATTTATTTCTTGGAAAAATCCACCTTTCGCTGGAAACGTAGACGGATGTGCACACCGGAGACCTGTCGTTTGTGAAATTAGAGTCGTAAGTAATTTCATGACAGTCGAAATCACTGCGGTGTAGGCAGGTGGTATGCCTACCTTTTGCATGGTGGTAGGGCCTTTTCTAATGCCCAACTGGCTAGCTACCACCCTCAAGTTAAAAATCTGCCGTGAATTACCAATAGGTGTGTTCCGGCAGTTGGACTTGAGAAGCAGTTCTTTCACAAGTTTAACGTGTCTTGGGCCGTATCGTCGCTTAAGATCAGGTGAGATTATGGTCACAACGCTAAGCCTTATCTGTAAAAAAAAGGTAAATAGATTTTTTTAATTACTATATAGGTTCAGCGTTATGGCTAGAATCTCACCTGAAGTTAAGTGACCAAAGATTATGGACACGCTAAGCCTATTGGAAGGGCTTGCTGTCAAGTGCAACTACCATTTTTTTGTATAGTTAAGATTTAGCGTTATGGCTACAATCTTACCTGAACCTAAGTGACGATGTGTCCCAAGATGGTGGATACGCTATTTATAGCGGAGGGACCGATTTTCCGATGTAACTGCCGTCACACCTATAGCTATTTGGTATATGCTCAACTCGACGATGGTAGTCAGCCACGAGAGCATTAGAAAAAGCTCTACCACTAAGCTATGGTTTCATCATGCTGATTTCCTTCACCGAAAAGATATCGGCGTCAAAAAATAACCCCTTTACTACCACATCTATTAAAGACAGTTCTTGGAAGCAATTCATTCGTACCGAGGTTGTGTAAATTATACAATAGTGTAAGTTCTTCAGTGGATATTCACGTGAACAGTTTACCAAGGTACCTATATTCTACTACTGAATTACTGGCTCAAGAATAAATTACTTATATTTCCAAAAGTCTTAATTAGATAATTTAGTGTTTATATAATTTAGACAATTGTATTTAAAACCTATAGTTAATGTATGCTGTATTAGTCTATAATTCATTTGTATTTTTTTTTTTTTTTTTTTTTTTTTTATACTTAAGGTTTAGCGTTATGGCCATAATCTCACCTGATCTTAAGTGACGATACGGCCCAAGTTGGTAGACACGCTAAACCTGTGGAGGAACTGGCTCTCAAGTGCTGCTGCCGGAACACACCTATTGGTATTTGGCGGCAGGTTCACAACTAGAGGGTGGTAGCTAGCCAGGCGGGCATCAGAAAAAGCCCTACCACCATGCTATGGTTTCCTCACGATGTTTTCCTTCACCGAGAGCTCAAGCTCATTGTAGGTGCTTGGGTTCGAACCCACGTCCCTTGACGCGAAGTCGTGCACACTACCACTGAGCTATCATCGCTTCAAAAGCGTTTGTAGCGTTCAAAAGTATAGTTTGTAAGTTATGTAAAATTGTATTGAAGTACAAGCTGTGCCCGCGACTACGTCCACGTGAACTCGAATCATGCTTCCTATTATTTTAGGAGCTATTTTTCAACTCTGTGGCCTTAGTATTATTAGAACTATAATTATCATGGAAGTTTCATATACCTATTGAAGCTCAATAGGTTTGACATAGTTCAATACCTATTGGTTTCTCGTAGTAGGTGGTTTACGGTTAACGAAGAGAGAACCTGTATATAATACCCAAATGTATGACGGATTACTTATAAATAATATAAGAGTACCGATGATTTATCACAAAGAAGTACCTGCTATTTATGGATATAATAAAACTGCCACTAAACCTAATGTACACATAAATTGAATTTGTATTTATGAAGCGATGATAGCTCAGTGGTAGTGCTCGGTGAAGGAAAACATCGTGAGGAAACCATAGCATGGGGGTAGGAGTTTTTCTGATGCTCGCCTGGCTAGCTACCACCCTCAAGTTCAAAATCTGCCACCAAATATCAATAGGTGTGCTCCGGCAGTCGCACTTGAGTGGTAGTTCCTCCATAGGTTTTGCGTGCCTACCATCTTGGACCGTATCATCACTTACAATCAGCTGAGATTGTGGATATTACGCTAAATCTTTACTATATAAAAAAAAACACTGAACATTGTACACTGTTGACAAAGTTAATAAAGAGAAGAAAAACAAAGCTCATGCTCGTTGCAGGGATTCAAACTCACTTCCATTGACACAGTGTTCGTAAGTACTACAAACCGAGCCATCGCCGCTTCGAGTTAGACAAAAGTTCGTATGTGTTGTGCCGCCACGCAAGCGTTATCATAAACTTTGGTCACAAAGTTGCGACCGATGTAGATAGAAGTTGATGTATGTTAGGGCCGAGCAGTTATCGCTTTTCATATAAATTATATACGCAACATTATGATATACTGCCGGGGATAGGGTGTAACAAGCCCCGATCCATCTTGTTAACTAATAACCTTAGTGTCGACAGGTCCGCCGGTTCTCGCGCAGGTCGGATGAGGAATTGATTTCATTTGCTCGCCTATTTTTATATTAATCTATTAATATCTGGGCTACTGAACTTTGTCTATTATTTTATTTTAAGATACATGGTGATCTTATAGTTTATAAGAGATTTTTTTTTTTAAAGGTATATTACACTGTTAGCCTCAGAATACCAATAAGAGAATACCAGTCACGTAACTTACATAAGGTAATTTAAAAGTTCACACAGATATAAGACTGTACAATTGATACATTAGGTTGGTACATTTACTTAGATAGGCGGAAACAGGTGATTAGTGATACCTTGTGAAACTTTTTTTTTTATATACTTAAGGTTTAGCGTTAAGGCCATAATCTCACCTGATCTTAAGTGATGATACCTATTGGTATTTGGCAGCAGGTTTACAACTTGAGGGTCGTAGCTACCCAGGCGGGCATTAGAAAAAGCCCCACCATCATGCTATGGTTTCCTCACGATGTTTTCCTTCACCGAAAGCTCAAGCTCATTGTAGGTGCTTGGATTCGAACCCACGTCCCTTGCCGCGAAGTCTTGCACACTACCACTGAGCTACATCGCTTCAAAAGATCGCTTGAGTGTTCTCATATTATACAAATACACGTTAATGTTTTTAGATATATTGTTGGTATTACTTTTTATTGTAAAGGTTTAGCGTTATGGCCACAATCTCACTTGATGTTGACACGCTAAGCACAGTGGCGGTACTGGCTCTCAAGTGCAATTACTAGAACACACCTATAAGTATTTGCCGGCAGGTTGTCAACTATGAGGATGGTAGCTAGCCAGGCGAGCATTAGAAAAAGCTTTATTACCATGTTATGGTTTCATCACCGTGTATTCCTTCACCGGAAGCTCAAGCTGATTGCAGGTATTCAAACTCACGTGCTTTGACGCGGTGTCCGTAGACACTACCTCTGAGCTATCATCGCTTCAAAAAATTGACTGTTGTGTGATTCTAAGCATTACACGAATAACTGTGGTCCCTAAAAAATATACTAGTAAATCAGCCAGAACATCTATATAAATAATAAGAATGTAAATTTATCGTGTCTGTACTTTTCAGATTAATGTGAAAAAATATTATAAGTGATTAAGAATAAGTAATAAAATAAATTATATTCATTAAAAAAATCTATTTGTTTTTTTTAAAGTTAAGGTTTAGCGTTCTGGCTATAATCTCACTTTATCTTAAGTGACGATACGGCCCAAGATGGTAGACACGATAAACCTGTGAAGGAACTGGCTCTCAAGTGCAATTGCCGGAACACACCTATTGGTATTTGGCGGCAGATTTTCATCTTGAGGGTGGTAGCTAGCCAGTCGGGCATTAGAAAAAGCCCTACCACCGTGCTATGGTTTCCTCATGATGTTTTCCTTCACCGAAAGCTCAAGCTCATTGTAGGCGGTTGGATTCGAACTCACGTCCCTTGACGCAAAGTCGTACACACTACCACTGAGCTATCGTCGCTTCAGAAATGTCGCTGTCTGTTTGTGCACGCATTACCGGTAAAGTACAACGTTTAAGATAGTTTTATCTTAAACGTTACCAAGAAAGTCATAACTTATCCTCGAGTAACATTTAGTCTTTGTTTCTTTACGAAATCGCGACAAACTGGTCACTCCCTATTTTAGACTGAGTAAAACAAGTAACCATTTTATAGGTAATAGTGACAAGTTTTATAACAAAGTCCCAAAGCACATTACTGAATTGCCGCATAGTAGGTTCAAGAACTATGTCAAACGGGTTTTGATGTCAAAAGGCTATTATGGGGTGGATCAATATATGAACGATCGTGATGTCTGGAATTGACGCCCCTCTCTGTACATCTGCTAATAACTACTGTAACACATTAAATAATTTTATATAAGGATAAGAATAAGACTTAAAAAAAAGATGCAGATCGAGTTTCTTGCCGGTTCTTCTCGATGACTGCGTTACTTTCCATACCGGTAGTAATTTTGACGTTCATAAGCGCCTTCTTAGGGCCTAAATTGAATAAAAATTTTTGATTTGATTTGATTTACAATTGTTTAAATTTGTCAAAAGTTACTGTAAATTGAATGACGGTGCGACTTAAGTACGAGAGTAGAGTAATATCTGAATCACTGAAAAATATATACACTGGAATCTCTACAACTCGAACCTCGTTAAGTCGTAATCTTCCGTAGTCGACAAAAATGCTACTCCCTTCCGCTGAACTCCTAAATACGCGGTATCTTAATTTATTTAAACTATGTAACTCGAACAAAATGTTATTTCCTTGTGAAATATTATTAGTACTTATTTATACTCTATAATTCGTATTTTCAAAAAAAAGATTCCGTAAGTCGTAGTTGGTGAAATGTACATTGATGTGTCGATATAATACAACTTGAAAATATACTTAGATATCGCGCCTTTCTAAGTTGAAAGGTCTGCAATTCAATCCTTTATATCTCGAACTTCTTGTTAAGTCGAAAACTCGTTAACTAAATTTTTTTAGAACTTCTCTTGACATTCGTGAAGTACAGATTCCACTGTATCTGAAAAATTATAGGAAACATGTTTATGTCACGTGAATGAAGTCGCTAGCACAACTAGTTATCAAACAAAAATAGGTATTTTTTCTATTATTAAGAAATAACAACCAAATTCAGAACAGTTATTAGTAAGGTAGCACATTCTACAGTTGTACGATTTCAATTACTTCCAGCGTTAAATTTAATATATCTTTACACGTAAAGAAACATTAAATCACATAAGATGCCAATCTCTAACTATAATTATAACGGGGTATTAGAACCGCTAAGCTCCTTGATTGTACAATCGACGTCGCAACGCCATTAAATTCAGCAAGTTCAGCCGACACTAAGCGGCATTTATCGTGAAATACTGTTGTAACGTTTAACAAGCGCATGTAGCGCCCCCTACGTAGATCCGAATAAATAACGTGTACAGTGTGTACAGGCAGACACGCTGGCCTGAATACCTATCTACTAACAGTGCGCCAATGCTATATAAGGGTGTGGTGTCACTTTAAACGGGCACGTATATTTAATTTGTGGGAATTAAATTTTACTAGGTAGTGCATTCGTTTGTGTTCTCCCATTGACCGTGGGTGATTTTAAAATGATTTTTAGTGGGTGGAAGGAATGTGCATGTTACATTTCAAGTCAATATGTTTGATAGTTTCGGAGATCTCATGAAGGGTGAGTGAAAGGTCCATACATAGTTAGCTAATGGCCCACGAATATGCGAGGACACCTGTGGACTTAAGTATATTTATATGTTTTGCAAGCTAGCTGATATAAATATATTCACTACGTTGTTTCGACGTATAATTTTTCAGGATTTTTAGGTTATTGTATTATTAAACTATTGTAAATCTGATATTTCATTAGAATGGTTGTTTTAGGACACTTTCACACATCACTCAGTGCACAGCATACATCTTTGAAAACCAACTGACTTTCGAGGTGCGGGTATTACCTACCTACTGACATTCGAGTAGGTCAACTGGCTCAAAATTAGCGTGCCATTTTTGGAACAGATATGCAACTCCTATTTTTACTTATAATAATACCTTTGTATTGTTTTTTTTAAGACACCCGATGCACTGAGTACTTGTATCGCGGGGAATTTTATAATCACACAATTCACAGTCACAAAGCAACACCCCGATTCAAAAAAACATTTGTAGATCACACAAATTATTGTGCTATTAAGGATTTGAACCCACATCACTCAGTGCGGCGACAACAGAAGGAGGCCGGTTAAACCGCTAGACCAATCGTGCAGTCACAATGCAATTATTTCGTATTTACCGTTTTTTTTTCTTATTGTAATATTTCTAAAATTTCTAATAATAATGACTACTATGTGCTTCTAAAGCCAAGCTAGCAGGGTGTTTAAATCTACATACGAGCCACTAGTCTCGGACATTGCTCGTAGTTTCCCGCTCTAGCTCACGATGGACAACCACACCTTCACTCGCATGGTGAATCCATGGTTGCTAAGAAGTTCGTCTCGTTACTATTAAACTATTGTAAATTCGATAGTTCATTAGAATGGTTGTCAAATATCACAAGAGATAACTGCCTACATTTAAAAAGAAACGAACTACATACCCAAAGTTATCAACTTTAAGTTTTTTTTAAATATAATGATGTCATAATAAAAAAATACTTAGTTCGATTAATTGTGAATAACATAATGTTGGTAAGATTTTTTGTTGTAATACATTTTAAGTTAGATAATCAACCAATTTAATTCATAATAACAAGCAATTAAACATTATTATTTTTTTACTATGAATCTGTGTAATATATCATGCTTACTCTAGATTATAGCTATGATATTGCGAACAGTGTTGTCGAAAGTATACTCATTATAGCTGGCATTATATTTAAGTTGCATTATAGCTATTATTTGCTACAAAGTTTTATACCAAGCTGGATGAATGAAAGAGGTGTCTGTGAGGGACAGTACCTTAGTTTTTCCCGTATGCCCTGAGTAAGTCCCCATTTCAACTTCATCTGGTCACTTTTATACCCTCAAAAAGAGAGGAATAAATATACATATATATTCTTGTTTCTTATCTGCATTCTAATGTTTAAGTTTGAGGGCTACTCAGTAAAATTTTACTTTACTCAAACTTTTAACGTTAAACCTTTGATTTCTGCAACTAAGTTAACACTAACTTTCTAATCTAGTGCTACGGGTTTTATGAATGTCTCCTCAAACTTATGTATATTCACTGAGTGTATTATTAACACCGTAATATACATATCGATCAAACTAACGCTAGTGTACTTTGCAATCGGGTTCTTCTGTACGCAGTTACTGTATATTTCAAATACGCTCGAAGTGTGCCGTACTCTAAATTCAGACAAACACTGCGGATAGAGGCGCCAAATTGGAAGGTAACATCGCTATTAACTCTGTTTGAGTTAAGCTTCGAATTTTGTGCGAGAGAAACGCTGATGTTTTTTGTAAATAGTTCCTTATATTATTATGATATAAATGTAATTTGCATAAATCGCTTTACGTACACTGCGTAGCGTTCATTATTTTACTAGATCCGACTTTGTTTATTGCTACGTTGAGTTGTTTTTCTCTTTCTAGTGACCAACAACTCTAGCGCTAATTATTTAATTTTTCTTTATATCTAAATGCAATATACCAGACGTTAAGCACAGTGTAATCCACTAGGGATTCTTAATATCTGTAAATCTTTCGGCAAATGGATAAACATTGGCTGATTCCGAAACACGGTTAAGTAAAGGAAACTTGCTGACGTGGGATTATTAATATATGCACGGTAGAGGCGACCTATCGGGTACAGGCCCCATCCCACCCAATTGTTGGAGATACAGCGTCTAATACTGAAACGTGATATGCCTAAATATTGCACTATGGCAGGTATTCGCTTTGAGTCAGGATTCTGTCAAACACAATTGCTGCGTTCTACCACCACGAGTTTTTATAGCAAAAAACCTCTTTTATGAAATATATTTAAATCAAAAACCTTTTATAGTGATTGATATAACAGTATGTATTTTCCTTTCTCTTATTTTCTTTATTTTTATATTATGGCATACCTGTATGTAGGCAATTTCGCTAATGTTAAATAAGAAGGACTCTCTTAACACAATGGATACAAAGTAAGAACCAAATTTAGAACAATTATTTGTGGATCATAAAAGAATTGTTCGGATCTGATGTTGTAAAAGTATTTTTTTATGGCTACAAGGACACAATAATATTGTAATATATTAATACTAGATTTTACATGCGGCTTCGCTCGCGTTAATATTGATTTTATCAAACAAATCGGATGACGCAAAAATAAAGTTTCATACAATGTTTAGCCTTGTCTTTACCCCAATTCTAATAATGTTTTCACGAGAAAAAATAGCCTATCACCGTTTCCAGGTTCCCATCTATCTCTATACCACAATTCATAATCCAGGGGCTTAGATGTGAAAGCGTAACAAAAAAAAAGAAACAAACTCACTTACGCATTTATAATTTTATTAGTATATTCTTATTAGTACGGAAATATGGATGGAAATAGTTTTTTTAAAGTTTTTAAGCTTTTTAAAGTTGAGGTTTAGCGTTATGGTCATAATCTCACCAGATCTTAAGTGGTGATACGGCCCAAGTTGGTAGACACGCTAAACCTGTTGAGAAACTGGCTTTCGAGTGCAGCTCCCGGAACACACCTGTTGGTATTTGGTTTGGTTGCTAGCCAGGCGGGCATTAGAAAGAGCCCTACCATCATGCTGTGGTTTCCTCACGATGTTTTCCTTCACCTCACCTCAAGCTCATTGTACGTGGTTGGATTCGAACTCACATCCCTTGACGCGTAGTCGTACACACTACCACTAAGCTATCATCGCCTCAAGATTAAAGTCATAGTGCTGACACCACAATTTCGGTTTAAATGAGAGATAATATTGCTAAGCAAGTTATGATATTACAGTTGAAAGACTCCAAAAAGGTCATCCATTAGAAAAATATTCCCCGAGTATTCGTCCAACACTTTGTACATCATTTCAGTATTACCTCCACAAAGGTTGTAGGCAATGCATTATTATTAAAAGCGACGTATATTCCACTGACGTATACATATGTTATAACTGGACAGTAAATATGTAGGTATATGTTATCTCTCGCATGAACACTGGCTAATTACTTATTTCAAAAAATTGTTAATGTTGAGTATATTATATGGCTATTTTGGTCTTATAGAAGATATTTGCTACTTTACAGTGTTCGAATACGATATAAAGGACTAATTAGACCTGCAGCATGACGTTACTAGGATTAATAGCATTACAGCATAGTCCTAAAACTACGGTGATCATCAACAGGTTGGCAACTCAGTGACGGTATTGATAAACTGTACCACCGTACCACCCAATTCGTTCTTTATGACGTTTCCCAATTATCCCGTTTCGACTGTATTTATTTTAATTCGGTGCTTCTGAAGTATCCAAACTTATCCGCTGTATGGGATGTACAAATATAGGATTATTCAAATGAAGTTTTCACTTCCTGAAATTCACGTCTAGTGCTTGCAGTGAAAACCCTTGCGACTCGTTTATAAAGTGGGCCACGCTATCTACTTCCTTGCCGGCGTCGCGCACCACTTTCTACGGGCTTTTAAATCCGCCCGTTATATTCACTCGCAGTTTAGAATGTTATTTAAAGTGTATATTTTAAACGCTGAGCGAAAATTTGGGCAATTTTCTGAGCTGATCTTTTAATAGTTCCTTATATAGATAATTCATTTCTCTGAATATCCTAAAGCTTGATAAATATATGGTTACAGCTGAATGTTTCACGTCGGTCAATATGTTGAGAAATCAGTAATTCTGTATTTTCCCACTGCTTGGTAGAAATGAGAGGAAATTTCTTCTGAAGTATTGTGTAAAGGAAAGCCAGAGATATGATATGGTAAATGTTATACATAAAAATGGTTACAAAAATCAATCGATAATGGTCGAACGTGCTATGATGTTGAACTGCTTATGGTTACAATCAAACTGAATTAAAACAAAATGTATACATAAGTGCATGAGGTACTAAATGTACTTCTTACTACTACTACTAACGACTACTAACAACAACTACTACTAACAGTAATAACAGTAGTAGTAGAACTAACAGTTCAGTTGTGTGATTTCAAACACAGTCATCTTTTAAATCTCTAACTTTATTATCAAAGGTTCGTGTCATCTGTCTAGATTTGAAGTGATGAATAGCTACTTTATATTAAAATTAGTAGGCCAAAAAGGTAATACGTTTTCTTATATCGTATGACATCGCATCGTATGATGAATATTACAAATGATTAATAAATTAATGTAAGGTCAGAATCACTTTCATTATTGAATATATGCCTATGGTCAAAACACGTCACGTACATAATTTCAAACTGTAACCGGTTCAATAAACCATATGACGATGAATGTGGAAGATGTTGAAAAAATCATAACGATTGTAAGTTTTACTGGCGTTTGTCGGGTAAACCCATGGAGTGATATAAAAATAATGTATAACAGTATTACTCCACTGGTCAGAATCACTTTCATTATTGGATATTGAATATATGCCTATGGTCAAAACATGTCTCGTACATAATTTCAAATTTTAACCAGTTGAATAAATCATACGACGATGAATGTTGAAGATGTTGAAAATATCATACCGATTGTGAGTTTTAGTGGCGTTTGTCGGGTAAACCAATGGAGTGATATAAAAATAATGTATATCAGTATTATTCCACCGGTCAGAATCACTTTAATTATTGGATATTGAATATATGCCTATGGTCAAAACACGTTTCGTACATAATTTCAAACTTTAACCAGTTGAATAAACCATACGACGATAAATGTTGAAGATGTTGAAAAATCATAACGATTGTGAGTTTTACTGGCGTTTGTCGGGTAAACCAATGGAGTGTTATAAAAATAATGTATAACAGTATTATTCCACTTAACTATATATATATTTATATCTGTATTAATCTATTTTCTTTTATTAATACAAAATATAATATTATAGATCTTAACATTGTGTTCCTTCCCTCATTTCTACCCACAATTTAAGATAATATTTAGTTATGTAAAAGTAAGGTTTTGGTATTTCATTGTCGCTCGGCAAAGTGACTGTACCTGATTTTAAGTACAGTACAGTGCAAAAACAGCAGCGACCATCGAGAGAACGATAATCCATCGCCAGTCGCTACTGGGTGTGTAAGGGCAAGGTGTGTACTTTTTGTTAATTGGATATTGGATTCACTGTGGTTTTTGTGTTAAGTGTATATGTATGTTTGTAAGCTATTATTTGTACATGCGCTTTTAGTAAATAAATAAAATGAAGGTAGATAACGCTTTTAAATATATATATAACTAGCTATATAATGCTTCATGTGTTACTAAAATTTAAATCAAATCATTTTCATATAACAAAAAATATGTAACTTACTCAGCGCTAATGAAGCAATCTGATGGTGGATGAATTTTTAAAATCAGTCCAGTAGTTTTTTAAGATTATTCGTTACAAACAAAAATACAAATCTTTCCGCTTTATAATATTAGTATAGATAAGGATTTTTTTTGAGATAATTATTTAGATATCAATATTAAATTCAAGTAGTAGGGATATGGTAGTCTAGATATACTAGAAAAGTGAACAAGAAGGTCCAGCTGAGCCTAACGTGCTAAATTTCTATTGATATTCAACGCTTCAAGTCAAACCAAAACACAGTGTATCGGCTATAAGGCTGGCATGAGTGTTTAACATTCATCACCTCACAGTTCTATGTACACGGTTTCACAGGAATGAAGGCGCTGAATCGATGGAGTCCCATTAAGTCCACATCTGCGCGGACTCAGATTGATACCGGGCCGCTTCGGGCGCACGTCGACGGATAAAAAGAGGAATTGAAACATTAAACGCGAAGATAAAAGGCTCCCGGACAATGAAGAGCGGTCAGCCAGTTGTTTTTTTTTTTTGCCAATCTAATAAGACTCTTTGAAGTGGCTATGGCTATAATTAGTCACAGTTTGTCTTAACTTTTAATTTTTGTAATTATACCTCATTTTATTCTACGACTCGCGAATGTTTAGTATAATTTGGCAAAGATTAATATATTTTTTTTATATTGTTAAGGCTTAGCGTTACGGCCGTAATCTCACCTTATGTTAACTGACGATATGGCCCTCGTTGGTAGACACGCTAAACCTATGGAGGAACTGGCTGTCAAGTGCAACTGCCGGAACACACCTATTGGTATTTGGCGGCAGTTTTTCAACTTGAAGGTGTTAGCTAGCCAGGTGGGCATCAGAAAAAGCCCTACCACCATGGTATGGTTTCCTCACGATGTTTCCCTTCACCGAAAGCTCAAGCTCATTGTAACTGGTTGACGTAAGGTACACACTACCACTGAGCTATCATCGCTTCAAAATCGTGTTACTTTCAACTAAAATTACAAATGATCTTTCTTTCCTTTTAGGTTCTATTTAAATGGGAAACCAACATTTTGTTAATACTGTAAACGATGGTAAGAAACTACCGTGGGATAGACAATTTCATAGATTCAGTGATGAATTTGATACCAGAATTTTTTATACTTTACAGGATTAGCGTTGGCTTCGATCTCACCTTATATTAGATCAAGATGTAGTTCTAGATAGTTGACCCACCAAGCTCAGTAGAAGGACTCGTTCTGAAGTGCAACTAGCACATATTATTATTAACTTAAGGGTAGAAACTAGCCAGCCGGATATTAACAAATGCAATTGGTTGCTCTAAGATCTTCGCACGTAAATTTTAAAGGTCTCTGTGTACTAAATACATAAAAGCTCATGGGCCGGAAGATAGTCAATAGTTTTATAGTGGGGCAAAGATTGAAACAGAGTGAACTTCTGTGTTCGTGCGGAGATAGAGTTTTCCGAAAGGTCGTAACTACGTACCTCAGTCCTTGTCGTTCTAATGGAAAGGGAGTATCGGAAAGCCATGTAAACCCATAGCATTATAGACACGTAGTTGGTACCCTTAACGTCTTTGTGATTTCTCGTCAACCGCACATGAATGCAAAATATGTTGTTTGCAGGTAGCTATTTTGTGAAAGGAATATGCATACTAAATATCAACAAATTAATTGGTTGGATATATTCAGCAATTTTCTGATGAATCAGCGAAGGTTGCCTCTTTATTTCGCTTATATTTATTTATCTATTTTCCTTTACAGTAAAATATATACCCACTTTTGTACAACAAGCGATGTTGTATACGATTATAATTGCTGTCTATTGTGATGTGTTAACAACAAAAACTTTAGGATTAAATTGAATATTTTAATTTTCCTGATGGTAGGCCTTTTGTTATATACCACGTCTACTGCTTATTAATATGGACACATAATAATATTACATACTTTAAATTAATGAGATGGACGGTAGTTAATAATACAAATTACTATATAAGTACGATGCGAGCGCAGCTAGGGGTTAAGCGTCCTCCACCGTTGCCCACAATTTCCGGTGAAACTGTGACAGCCTTTTAGGCTAATAGTGTAAGTTTAAAAAAAAGTGGCTAAGGTTCACTTGACTTAAGAATGTTCGATAGTACGGAAGTATTGCAGTAAGCGGAAGCTCTACTGTAAAATATAACGAGACTCTGAGTATGATTCATGCAACGTTTATGGTCGTTAACACTTTTCTCTAACCCCCGTCTAGCTAGCTAACACCCTCAAGTTGAACATATACTGTCAAATATCCATAAATATGTTAGTTGTATTTGCGATCCAGTCCCTCTACAAGGCTTAACGTGTCTACCATCTTGTATCGCGTCTTCACTTCACGCAACATCACGTGTACCATAAACCTTTTGAATCGATCATAGCTCAGTGGTACTGTGTACGACTTTGCATCAAGGGACGTGAGTTTGAATCCAAGCACCTACAATGAGCTTGAACTTTCGGTAAAAGAAAACATCGTGAGGAAACCATAGCATGGTGGTAGGGCATTTTCTAAAGCCCGCCTGGCTACCTACCACCCTCAAGTTGAATTTCTGCCACCAAATACCAATAGGTGTGTTTCGGCAGTTGCACTAGAAAAAAAAAAAAAAACTGCATAAATACCAATAAAATTGAGAAGTTTTATTTAAATACATTAAAAACGGATTTTGGTAAATATTTTGAAAGAGGTTGCTAAAATGTTATCTGAAATATATGTATGAAAGAGAATTTATGAAATATTTTAATTTTAATACTATCAGACTGTGATCAAGTTGATTTAACTGTTGTTACAGCCCCTACACAAAATGTGGGATAAAACGATACAATTACTTTTTCATTTGATGAAAATTTTGTACAAATGTATGTGACGGTTTATAGCAAATGTAGGTGACAATGATAAAAAAAAAAAACATTTTAGACACTGAGACAATATACCCACGACCATCACTAAGCCCGGTAGCGTTCCGACCGTAGGAAAATGTAAAAATAAAATTTAAAAAGAGGAACTGAGACATAAAATGAAAGGAGTCCGACACAATGGCGAAGGGTCGGAGGGCATGAAATCGCTCTGTCGCGGTGAATTTATTACGAGGGATTTTTACTCGAGTGTCTCAACTGTGCGGATTCTTCGTGGAACAGTTTCATTTAAGTTTAAGTTCTATTTTAACTTAAGTAATATTATATAATGTAATTTTATAATAATGAGTTACATCGAAAATTTGTTAAGGAATATATCAAATAACTTTTGTGATGGTAAATAAAGAACTGAACTAGATTTTTTTATATAGGTTTTCATAGCTGCATTTTCTTGTAAGTTTAGCGTTATGGCCACATTCTCACTTTGTCTTAAGTGACGATGTGGCTCGAGTTACTCGAGTACCGGAACACACCTGTAGGTATTTTAGATGAAACTTAAGGCTGGTAGCTAGCCAGGTGGGCATTAGGAAAAACCCTACCACAATGCTATGGTTCCACCAAGCTGTTTTATTTAAGCACAACTGTCATTAACACACACGTCTATAATTATCACCCTCAGGTTGAAAACCTACCGCTAAATACTATTAGGAGTGTTCCGGCAATTGCGCTTGAGTCAGTCCCTCTACAGATTTAAAGTGTCTACTAACTTGAACCGTATTGTCTCTTAAGACCAGGTGAGATTATGAGCATAAGCCTAAATCTATGAACTGTATAGTATATAGTAATATTTCGCTCCTGTCATCATTTTTTTAGTAGTAAAAATAGCATGTAAGGTTCTAAAATCATGTAAAACACAATTCAAGTCCTCAAAGATATCACTGATGCAGTTAATATGAAATAAAAATACATTGTACTTTAGTGTTGGTAGTTATTAAATGCGGTATCACAAGAATACTAACACTGCTTCCCTAGTGACCGAACTCCCGCAGCTCCACAAGTAAAGCATTTTACTTTTATAAACTTCACCAAGTCTCAGCTTTTCCCACTAACTTTCTCAACAAATCTTTTGGTCTGGCAACTTTCGCCAATAGCAAATATGCCATTGATCCAAAAAGTTTCAGCAAGTTTCTATATTTGGCATCTGGGAAGCAAAACGAATTATTACTTTCATATAATAAATGTACTTCTCTGTTTATTTTTGCCGTTTGTAAATTAAGTTACAGTAAGTATATTTCTCGTTTTTCGCTTAAGTAAATACGTACAGACACGTAACTGATTTGGAATTTATTTTGAAGAGTCACTACAGATCTTTCTTTATGATGAAAGTTTTAATTTACTCATTATTTTTGTTGAATTATTTTAACTGACAACTTCTTCAGAAGATATTTGTCTTCAGTCGTTTTTATCATCTTGAACGTCTGTATCAACAAGTTAAATCTCTATCTAAAATTTTATCTTACCGTGATTCTATCAAATGATTATTTGAGTCTGATTTGTGTTACATAATGATTTCTTAGGTTTACGCGTTACTGCGTAGATCGGAACACTATAAATATTAAAAATTAAATTGAAGGTAGACACAGCAACAAAAACTTTTCTGGACAACCTACACCTCAGTCCGCCCCATGACCACGAAGGCTGAAAAGCTTTCGAAACGTCGGGATCAAAATTTAATAAATAACCGCGATAAAATCCGTTTAAATTAGTTTTATTTCAATCTGATTTGTGTTTTCCAGTCTAAAAATAGAAGCGTGTTTTTAGTAAATAATTTTAAAAATATCTACTGAATAAATGAGATGCAAATATGGAGTAGTAAGTCTTCAAAAGACTGACATTTGATCTTTTCAAAATGTAAAGTTTAAACTTGAAAGACAATTATTTATATTCGTAACTATCCATTCTAATGTTATAAACGTGACAGTTGGTTTGTTTGTTCGTTTGTTACGCTTTCAAACCTAATCCGCTGAGTCGATTGTGATGAATTTCGGCACAGAGATAGATGAGGCCCCGGAGACAGAGACAGGCTACTTTTTCTTGCTAAAAACTTATGGGAAGTGGGGCAAAGAGGCAGACAAACTTTTTATGATTTTTTTGTGTGTCGTCCAATTTGCTTAACAAAATCAATATTATGGCGAGCGAAGCCGCATGTAAAATGTAGTATAAGATACATTGTAATTGTTAATTATAAAAATGAGGAATTACTTTATAATTTTTAATTATTAAAAAATAAACATGTTAACTTCCCACTGCGGCTTAAAAATCTCTTCATGCAAGTCTAAGACGAATTTCAAACACTAAGAAATTCACAACTCAGTATCACATACTGTATAGTAATACAAGAACGTTTCCTTAGAATATTTTATTTTATAGTTAAGGGCTAGCGTAATGGCCATAATCTCGCCTGATCTTAACTGACGATACGGCCCAAGTTTGTAGACACGCTAAGCCTGTGGAGGAACTGGCTCTCAAGTGCAACTGCCGGAACGCACCTATTAGTATTTGGCGGCAGATTTTCAACTTGAGGGAGATAGCTAGCCAGGCGGGCATCAGAAAAAGCTCTACCACTATGCTATGGTTTCTTCACGATGTTTTCCTTCACCGAAAGCTCAAGCTCATTGTAGGTGGTTGGATTCGGACTCACGTCCCTTGACGTAAAGTCGTACACATTACCATTGAGCTATCATCGCTTCAAATCCACAAGAATAAGCATCAAGCTTGTTTCCACTGTCAATCAATACTAAACAGTAAATGTATGCAAAATCTTTAGTTAGTACATACCGCGGCTTAAATCTGCGAAGGTTTCGGATATTCGGCTAGCCTAAACTGGTCTAAATCCAAAAGCCTAAGCCTAAAACCTAAATAAATAAACCTTAAAATGGAACCTTAAACCGAATATGATATCAAAGCGTTATCCCATCTTTTAAAATTATCTTTGAAATAATACTGAATACATATTTTATCTTTATAATAACATCTCTGCTTCAAAATTACAGCATTACTGAACGTTATTGTTGAAATTCCAAATTTTCTATTCCGTGGCTGCAATTCGATTACATTTACGATTAAGCGACTCCATTGTATTCTAGATCAGTAGATTAGATCTAGTTTCGACTGTTTCAGAGGAGATCGTTAAACCGGCCTCAGGTGTAGAGAATGTTGCTATTATACCAACACCATTAACAAATGATTAATTCTGCAGTAATGCCTGCAGAGTTACGTCGAGGCGCGGTTTCAGTGTGCGCGATTAATTCACTAAAATGTTTACAATTTTTCTATACTTAACAAGTTTAGCGTTACGGACACGATCTTACCGGATGTTAAATGACTACGTGGGTCATGATGGTGGAAACGCTTAGACTAGTGGAGAGATTGGTTCGCAGTAGTAACTACCGGAACACACCTATAGTTAATAAAATTCAAAAGTTATGTAATTGTGTAGCTGGTTGATGCTACAACTCCAATTTTTACCGGGGTTTTTATTATTTTCATTTTTATTGACAACATTTGCGTTCTCCGGCAACATTTACGTTCAAAATGCTTTAAAATATTATAGTTTCTGTAAAAAAGGTTACAATTTATGTAATCTGTATTCTGTTCATCTTCACTCATAATAAAAGTTCCTAACTTTGTAAGTTGTGCACTAAAGTATTAGGGTGTGGGATTTAAAATGTTATCTGGAATTAAGTTGCTTTTGTATTTAATCTCATATCTGTATCAGTGCTTTTTAAAATAAAATAAAATAGGTATTTGGTGGCAGATTATCAATTTCCGGGCGGAAGCTAACCAGGTGAGCGTTAGAAAAAGCTAAACCACGATGCACATAAAGTAATAATTTATTTGAACAGATCTAGTATTAGTTTCTTCTCCGTGTGAGTCATCTTAGATGAATGTGATAGTATTGATAAACCAAGGTGGAAGAGATTTCGAACTTCGCATATAATTAAATGTCTATTGTGTGATGAGTAAACTGTATGACTGATAAGCATCTATTTATGAATAGTATATCTAATATAGCTTTGCTTGCTTGAGAAGGAATGGTCATGTATAAAATTAAGTCTCATAGTTATTTTTGCAAGAAAGATAAACAGTAGTATATTTATATTAATTCATTTGAAACATACATAATTATGTATTAAATTGTTGAAATATTATATCTACTTCCAATAAACTAAAGTTTTTTTTATGTTAAGAAACTGTATTTTTAAATGTAACTGTAGCGTAAAAGACAAAAATTGTTATATTGAATTAAGAATTCAACGAAAGTTTTTGTATGGATTCTGTTTTAAAATTGTGTTTGCTTTTTGTATAAATATTGGTTTATTGTTGTAGACAATATTAAATTCAAAACTGAAATCATTTTTTTAAAGCACCACACAATGGCACCTCAGTTGATAGTTTGTACGATCGCCGCATGAATGGTCGTTAGTTTGAATCAACCTGTAATGAGCTTGAGCTTTTGATGAAGGAAAACATCTTAACGAAACTATAGCATGGTGGGAGAGCTTTTTCTAATGTTCGCCTAGCTACCACTCTCAAGTTGAAAACCGAAGAACTATTTAAATCATTACATTTACTATATCCCGCTGTAACTGCGGGCGTAACTTACTATCAGAGTATTCCAGAACTTAATTCAACTGAGAGCCCGAGTTGTCTTGTAACTATTTCATGAATCTACGCTGTGGGTGTTTCGTTGCATTCTAATTATTCACTCCAAAGGAGTGTACGGAACTACGGAATTCAAAAATAGAGTAAATATTTTAACATTTTACTACACTACACTAATTTTACTCTGCGGCTTCGCTCGCGTTAATATTGATTTTATCAAACAAATAAGATAGTGTAATAAAAAGTTTCATATAAAGTTTATCCCTCTCTTTACCCCACATTCAATAAGTTTTTCATGAGGAAAAGTAGCTTTTCACCGTCTCCAGATTTTCATCTATCTCTATGCCAAAATTCATTATAATAGATTCTGTTTTTAAGGCGTGAAAGGGTAACAAACAAACAAACACACTGTCGCGTTTATAATATTAAGTAAGGATTTATTTGTATTAATCGTAACACGGAATAGTTATTACACACATAATAGTAA
Source organism: Actias luna (assembly GCA_039707435.1). NCBI lineage: Eukaryota > Metazoa > Arthropoda > Insecta > Lepidoptera > Saturniidae > Actias > Actias luna. The sequence continues at coordinate 3,164,703 of JAZHAC010000006.1, read as the reverse complement.
CACACGGACTAGTAAATTAGTAATCACAGAAATTAAAAAAAACTGTGCTGACCTTTGAGTAATCTCCAATCATTCACTAGATAACTGGCAAAGCAGTTATATCATCAACAATTTTTTAAGGTTTTTTTTATTAATATTCTACTACACGAACTATTAGAAGCGATGATAGCTCAGTTGTCAGTGCGTTCGGACGCTGCACCAATTGACGGGAGTTCAACGCCTCCTGAGATGAATTTGAGCTCTCGGTGACGGAAAACGTCGTGACGAAACCATAAGTGAGGAAAGCTTCGTGGTAGAGCTTTTTCTTAATGCCCGGTTGGCTAGCTACCAGCTTCAAGTTAAAAATCTACCGCTAAATATTTAGTGGTCTGCTCCGGCAGATGCACTTGAAAGCCAGTCCCTTCACTATGGTTAGCGTGTTCACCATTTTGGACGACATATTTATTTAACATCAGCTGAGATTGGAGCCATAACACTAATTAACACTAATCCTATAAAGTATTAAAAAAAAGAAATTGGTGTGTAAAAAACTCGAGTACGTTTTTTTATGTATTAGCGGGCATGTCGTCTGATGGTAAGTGATCACCACCGCTGAGGGACGCCCACAACACCAGGGTTGGTGCATTACCGGCCTTTATTTTGGAGGGACTGGACTTTTATATGATACTTTAAAAATAATATCTAAGCTGCAAAGTCTTATCCGTAGAATACTTTAGATTCCTAAGTACTACTACCTTCGTAAATTGTTTCACCTCAGGCAAACTTCCTAAACAAGTGTAAACAGAAGCCATAGGAATGTTTGCTCAATAGTTCTCAAGCATCCATTATCATGAGGTCTCTGTACTGGTTATATTTGTTTCACAAAATATTTAATCCAAGGTGTCTCCGTAAACTGGATGTAATTCATCAAGTACTCTCTCCATCATGATATAATTAATTTCGCAGTAATTAATATTCAGTGCCTTATTAGGTTAAGGACAAGAGACATGTCATGTGGTTTCGGTGGGAAATTAACTTCTGTAATAACATAATAATTATTAGGTGGAATCATTTCGTGTCAGGTACATATTAAAAACAGATTTGGAGCGGAGGAATACCGAAGAATGTGAGGAGGCACTGCACATTTTCACGACCCTTGATTCTACATAATTCTTGATTCTTAATAAACATCTATTATTAAAAATGAAAGCAAGGCGTAAACTACATCTATCTTGTCTTCCTTTTGGGGTTATTAACTTAGGAATACCATCATAACTGTACAAGAAATTTGGCTGGGTAGGTAGTCAGAGATCATCTGAGCGACGAACTGCATCGAAACAGTTATTAACTCCACGTCACTGTACCGCTGCTTTCAGAGGTAGTTTTCGATACAACGCCAGTAAATGTTGGAACAATATCCCACCGCCAATAAGATCTGCATCTACCTTGATTTGTTTCAAAAATAAACTCAAGAGGTTTTTTTTAGTTTCCCAGTCGTGTTTCGAAAACTATAATTTAGATATTTCAGCTATTTAGTTCTCTTCTCCTTTATTATAATTTTGCTTTGATTCTCTATTTAATACTTATTATTATCTATTATATAATTTGAGTATATGTAATATAGTGTAATTGTTTTATTGTGTTATTAATACTTAACTGGTACGTAACTGAGTATATTATGTATGTGTGTATATATGTATCTGTATGTATATATTTACATGTAGACATATTTTGTATCAGTGTTTAATATAATTTTAGAATAATTGCTTTGCTTTTTGTATTATTATTTTTTTGTATAAACCCACTTGGCCACAACCGAAAATCAGCGCTGGGCCTGCCTATTATGGTGACTAAGCTTATGCTGAGTTGTGCGCCTTTTACAGTGGCACTGCGGCGCACGGCGGATTATAACATTTTATTATTATTTTTTTAGATTATGTATGTTAACTTTTTTATTTTTATGATTGTAATGTTAATTAATTTTCATGTATTTTTTACTTTATCCATGTAGCCTTGTGTCTTGTAAATAAATTTATTTTCTTTCTTTCTTTTTTTCTTTCATACTCATTAATCCAGAGATATATCTCAGTATAGCTCACTCAACTGTTGTGTAGTGTTCGCGATTCAGTCTGTTTCAATTTTAATATCCTACCAAGCTTCTAAATAAGACTGAGCTCACGGTAGAGGTACTATTAAGATGATGTACCTTTACTAGTATCCATTACTATCACAAAAGTCTACACTTTTAAAACTACCGATGTAACTGTGCATTATATCTAGTTCGCATTAAGTATTTTCTTAAAAATAATTATCGGGAAAAACTACTTCACTATTCGGGTATTTATAGTTTTTTTTAAGTGAAAACTTAGTAAGATATAGTTAACATGATGGAAAAAAATTAGAGAATTCATTTTGATGAAGATGAATACATCGTGCATACAGAGTAAATACTCTATTCTCTATTATTTTCTCCTAATGCATCCTCCTATTAAATACCACATTTTCAGTTACTATGTTCTAATCACTACCTTGTTTTATAGTTAAGGTTTAGCGATATGACCATAATATCACCTGATCTTAAGTGACGATACGGCCTAAGATGGTAGACACTCTAAGCCTGTGAAGGAACTGGCTCTCAAGTGCAACTGCCGGAACACACTTATTGGTATTTGGCGGCCTATTTTCAACTTGAGGGTGGTAGTTAGCCAGACAGGCATTAGACAAAGCCCTACCACCAAGCTATAGTTTCCTCACGATAGTTTTCTTTCAAGTTCATTGCACAAATCCGAAGTCATGTCTTTTATCGCGGCGTCCGTACACGCTACCACTGAACTATCATCGCTTCAAAACGTTTCAACAGTATGTTTTATTCAATACATTTTAGTTGTATTTCGTATTATATCTTCGTTTTGTAGATATTTTCACTTCTGTCGCATGGTCTTAGGTAAGGATACACCGTTTTTATCATGACACAATAAATTCCCATACACCGTGACACGTAGTTATGCGTTTATTGATAACCTTTTTTACCCTGCCTCGTAATATTTACATTGGAAACAACAAACTTGTTCACGGGAAGTGACTTATGGGATGTCGGCTCGGCGTAGCTGATTTTATTTGCACAAAACAAGGATAGAGTTGCGGCTTTCTGTATGCGTAACACATTACCCAGATGTTTTGTATTTCCATTGGTTAATTATTTATCTGCTTCCTATATATGAGGTAATCTATACATATAATTATACTATACATGCCTCATAGACTCAATACAAGCCTATATTTTAAACTAGCTGTCTCAGTGAACTTTGTATCACATTACAAATCTTTGAATTTGTCGGGATTTCCTGTAGATGTTCTGTAGATGTTTCTGATTCATATGCGTGTATTATAGCCATAAACCTTCCTCTTAAATTACTCTACCTATTAAAAAAACCGCATCAAAATCCGTTGCGTAGTTTTAAAGATCTAAGCATACATAGGGAAAGGCAGATAGCGGGAAGCGACTTTGTTTTATACTATGTAGTGAAGCTTCTATTTATGAGATTAGCATTATGGATAAATAACGATTTTCTGTCTGAAACCTATGGAAAGGCTGGCTTTCAAGTGCAAATACCGAATCACATATATTGATATTTAGCGGCAGATTTTCAATTTCAGTCTGGTAGCTAGCCAGGCGGCCATTAGAAAAAAGCCTACCACCATACTATGGTCTCTTCACGTTGTTTTTCTTCACCGAAAATCATCAAGATCATTACAGACACATACCACCAACTCATACAATAATATTAGTTTGCTATATTGTTAGTAATACATATAATCATTGAAATTTCCTATTGAAATGATAAATAATCAACCAAATAATCCTTGGTTAGGAATGTTTGTATTGGATACAATGAACGGGATAATAAGGTAAATAATCCGATCACTTGTTAGCATCATGCAACAGATTCTATTTACGCATTGTGTTATTAGTTTGTTGTAGTAGAGATATTATATTTTGTTTTATAGCCATCTATAATCTAAACAGGATAGATTTGTATTTATGTGTTAAATGCATTTATATATATGCATATATATATATTTGTATATATGCTTGTACTGAATAAACTCAAACACATCTGAACCGACTTCGCAACTTATTTCCCCATAAGTGTTTTTTTCTATCGTGGAGAAATGCATTTATGCATACCTTCCCAAATCGGAGGGATTGAGAAGGTTATGTAGGACTCGCCCGACTAGTGAATACCCTCTAAAACCCCACGGTTATCCGTCACCTTACTGGGGAGACGTGGGTTCGAGGCAGCCCCCCCTCGCTAATCCTTGAGTAACATAGGCCATATTTATTACTGGAAAATATAAACAGAGTTAATTTGAAAAGTTTGTTTATTTGAACGCGCAAATCTCAGGAACTGCGTTTTATTTCGCGGGAATATGTATTAACGCATACCCCCCCCCCCCAAAAAAAAACTTTTGTATTCCATAAAGCTATCATTAAAAAAGCTTTAGTCTATTCAACATCACGCTGCCACTAATAGGTAAAGCTGTATATAAAAAGTTATAAAACGGGTAAAGAGTATATGATAATTTTTCATTCCATGCAAAGGAAGTCGCAGGCACAGTTAATTTTTTTATAAAATCGTAACGGTGAAACTTAAACATAACTACAGTCATGACCCAATAACAATAACTTTTGTAGCAGTACAAGTTAGTCTGATAGACTTTATTCTGCTCTTCACAATGGTTGTAGCATTGACAGCTCAGTGTTATTGTGTACTGAGGCCACCTCAACAAATTTGGATTCGAATTTCTGCAACGAACTAGAGCGTTAGGCGAACGAAAAATACCGTGATGAAATAATAGGACAGTGATAGGACTTCCTATAACCTGCCTGGCTTCTGCCAATTACCTATTCGTTTTGTTGGGCAGTTGCACTTGAGACTACCTTCACAAGAGTAAGCGTGTCCATTAACATAGGCCACATTGTCATTTAGCATCAGGTGAATTATTGGACAAAATGCTAAACCTATGAATTATAAAAATGATAATAGTTCGAACACAGCTGCTACTTGTCTGCCTAAAGTATAGGTCATTTAGTAAGTTGGAAGAAACGATAGACATTTTCTAAACTTAGCCTAAGTTGGTTGAGCGGGTCCTAACAGGTTAGCGTGGGCAAATTTGTGACACGGAATGTTTAAATATAAAGATTCTGATAACAATTTTATAAGAGTACAGCTCAAAATTCAGTTTCCCAATTTTTTTTCATTATGTTACCTATATATTTAATATGAACTTATCTGGAGATGGGAAAAGGAAAGAAGGTAGACCACAACGTAGATGGATAGACGATATAAAGAAAATAGCTGGTGGAACGTAGATGAGAGCTTAAAAAGACAGATATTTATGGAAATGCCTGGAAGAGGCCGACATAAAAAGACGAGATAAAGTGGTTGCGGATTTTGTAAATATACAATAAAATATGTACTAGTTATAAGAATAAATCGTTTTTGTAATAAAGGCTATTATCATTATATTTAGATATATAATAAAATATGTACATTACATATATAAGAAAGTATAATCTCTACATGTACAGTTCCTTTAACCGTTACTTGAGTCAAAACTACTGAAAATATCCAGATGAGACTATGACCATTTGATACGAATATTGGTTCTAGATTACTTCCTTTTTGGGTTCTACTGCCTTTTTTCCTGTGTATATACTAAATGCTATTTGTTTTTATTTAGGACTACTAAATACAAAAGACGGGCGGGCGGCTGACAGCTAGATTTAGTCTGGTAATCCAAAGTTTGTTCTATCTACAAATCTAAGGTCGATGTATCGTCTGCAAAAGCACGCTAGTATATTGATTCCCTTCGACAAGTAATTAATAGGTATGGTTCGGTTTTACCTTAAATTCTTTTATATATTTAATATTTTAGTGTTCATTGCTATGTAACTTAATGTTTTGGGGCTAGGGAAGCTTATTTTAGATGTTAACCCATATCTATAACTTTTGAATGATATTTTTATAACCTCTAGTGAATTTGTTATTTATATCCGTGTTCCTATTTGTTGGATTACTAAATGAATATCATCGTTACTTAAATTATAAATTGAAATGATATAAAAGCACTTTTCAAAATTACGTTTCATATTTTAAAATGTTTAGCTTTCAAATTCAATCAGATTGATTGAATGAATTGAATATAAATAATGGTTTCCACTTCAAATATGATATACTTTAAAATTAACCCGTAGGTGGATCAAAGTGCTGCAGAAGTGTATGATATGTCGGTGAGATGATCACAGATAGCGAGGTGCTGGGTTAGTTTAGGTTGGATGCGTGATAACAAACAGCGCAAGACGCGAGCGTGTTCCAAGATATGTACATTTATTTTGTAAATTTCATTCACCCTTATTTTTATTAATATTATAAATACGAAAGTGAGTTTGTTTGCTTTCACGCCTGAGCGCTGAATTAATTATGATAAAATGAAAAACTTCTAGGAAGTGGATTAAAGGGAGGAATAAACTTTGTGTGTAACTTTTTACCGTCATATGATTTGTTTGATAAAATTAATAAGCCAAAGGCGAAGCTGCAGGTAAAAACTACTATTTATTAATATTAAATTATAGATGTATTATTACTTTTCAGTGCAGATACAAGATGTTATAGTTGTTGTTATTAAATTTAATGTGATAATAATACATTATAAATGTAATTGTTTGTAATCGTTTTACATCTGAGCTACTCAACCGACTATCATGAAATTTAGTATACATATCGCTAAAAGTACAGAAAAGGGACACAGGACACATTCTATCTAGAAAATGTACTCTCCTATAACTTTTAGTTGTACGCGAACAAAGCAGAGGCCACTGCTGGTCCCTAATAAATATCAGATATTTATACGACTTTTTTTTTCAATTTTCTAAAGTTATAAACCCATATCACAATAATATAGTAGTAAATGAAATTCATGCATATCAAACTTGCTGACTGCGTGATATGGGATATCAGATGGTGAAAATGATTACGATGCGTGAAGCGAACCGAACGAATTGATACGTATTCGGTTCGCAGAAACGTACGTTTTATCTCCGAAATTTATGGGTAAATTCAAAAATTTTCTATTAAACCGACATCACTGCCGAGTTTCCGACACAGACATATAAATACTAGGATGATGCGTAATTTCTTTGTACTTGGATTGAGGGAAAAATAATTAATGCCTATTCCATTTTAGAATTGAAAACGAATTAAAACAAGCTTAAAAGGAACATGCGAATTCTCTTTATTATTTTCTCTTTTAAAACGGAAATGTATGGAACAAGTGAAACTAACCCAACTCAACACAGCCTGGGAAAAGTAAAAAAATACAAAACTATTTTTTGAATATCACAATTCAATAGTATATTAAGATTTTTTTTCCAAATGAAATTTGATATTGAAGCGATAATAGCTCAGTGGTAGCGTGTACTTTGCGTTAAGCGACGAGTGTTAGAATCCAACCACCTACAATGAGCTTGAGCTTTCGGTGAAGGAAAAGACTGTTATGAAACCATAGCACGGTGATAGGGCTTTTTCCAATACCCTCCTGGCTAGCAACCACCCTCAAGTTGAAAATTTGCCGCCAAATACAAATAGGTGCATTCCGGCAGCTGTACTTGAGAGCCAGTTCCTCCACAGGTTTAGCGTGTCTACCAACTGGGGTCGTATTGTCACTTAAGATCAGGTAAGGCCATAACGCTAAGCCTTAACTGTAAAAAAATCTATTTAGGCTTTGAGAAAGCGCTTATGAATGTCAAAACTACTACCGGTTCGAAACACAACTCTGTCATCGAGAAGAACCAGCAAGAAACTCGAACAGGTTTATTCTTTGAACGTAATTATGATAATTTTACTTTTAATGATAAAATATTACAAAAAGAATTTATTTTCGCACCTTGTAACGTTAATTTAAGAGATACATATTAATATACGTGTATTTCGGCCAAGACATTTGTATCTGCGGATCTCTTAAAACTTATTTGGTGTAGCCTTATATAGCTTCAATTCAGATATTGTTACTAAACTTTATAAAAAAATGAAAACTCACTATTTAGTTTTTAGTGGAATGCATAGCTACTATTATACAGCTATTTTTAAACCCTAAAAAAATCACCTACCAAAAAAATTGTGCGGACCCAAAGACGTCAGATTGTGTATAAAAAAACCCTTATAAGGGAAACTACTCCTCTTGATCACTAGATATTCGCCTAGAAGTATGCATACAAACCGTTTATGGTCGTAGGACTTTTTTAATGGTCACTTGCGCACCTACTACTTAGTTGAAAATCTGCCACCAAGTGCCTATAAACGTTTAAATTATAACTCTAATTTGTCCATTTTAGTATATTTTGATTTCATTCATGGTAAACTCCAAATAATAAAAATTATAAAAAAAAATGTTTTTATTTAAACTCTTTTAAATAAATAAATAATTAAGTAAATTGAAGCAATTTCAACATTAAAAACTAAGAAAATAATTGTATATAAAACAATGTACAGCAATAGGAATACCAGCTACGTATTAAGGGTCAAATCTACATTCGAATGACGGACATTTTTCTCGATCAATAAAATATTTTGTCGATGAAATAATAGAAAAAAGTGGTTGCACTTTTGAACCAGTTCCTCCACAAGTTTTAGCGCGTCTATCATCTGGGCCCACATCGTAACTTGACGTCAGATGTAATTGTGGCCAAAATGCTAAATTCTACATTTAAAAAAATATACGCATAAAATAATACAGTGCCGAACTAATGATACTGATCTTAGTATTCGCCAATTAGGAACATAAAATATAAAAAAAAACACTTAAAAACGCACGCTTTGTCCCTTATATATATAATAACAGCAAGGTGACATCCAAAAAGTGTCACATCCAAGCTAGGGCATTATGATTTACTTAAAATAAGTTAATAAAAATGTTCAGACAACGTTTCTGAAGAGAACATTTTGAAGTGGTACTTTTTATGGGAGACCTATGCAATTCTCATTCACAACCTTTTCGTGTTTCACTCTAGTAAAGGAGATGTTTATCTTCTTAAGCAGACACTTTTTTTATACGACTAAAGTCAATCTCTTTCTTTAGATTAGTGAATGATTTTAATATACCTTTGCCAGTAGCGAGTTCTTCATATCTACGTTTAGCTAGAGTCTGTAGTTGAGCCAAAATTCTATATCCACACGTATTAAACTTATCTTTGAATTTATTATTCTTTCGTCCTTTGTAGCAAGTTCAAGTACCTAAACCAATATACCTTTAAACCTTATGTTGATAGCACTTTATTTCTACATAAGCAATGTACATATATTTTCGCAATTTTCCAAGTTAACTTCAGAAAGACATATTTTTATGATTTGATTTATCAATTCGTCATATATAAAAGAATATATTTAGCTATTATTTTGCAGATTCCAAATATGAATAAGCTCAGTCATTATACTAAACACTTAATAAATTCATCGTGATTGAATATTGGTTTCATATCCTCAGGTTGTAATATTTTTACATGCAATGAATTTATAGGAAGGGATTTCAAATGGATTAATTTGAATTGGTAGCTCTATCGACCAGTGGTGACCATGATGGTCAAGCACTTCAAAAATGTTTTTCTGTTGTATCATTGTATGAGAGAAAACTTTATTATTGAAAACTTCGTATAGCAGAAAAAGGGACTTCGCTCATGTTAACCAATTTAACATCATTGGTATTTTTATTATTAGTACTTACATCAAATTAATTATGTGAAGCTATTTGGTCTTTTACGGAATTTACAAATTTCGTAAAAGACGGAATCAAAAACGGAATTTACAAAGTTCATTGAGTTACTTGTGAATTTCATCCCTTAGCACTTAATGTACTCAGACTAACAATTCCACAAGATAACCCCTACTCAAACCTCGGCCGTGACATTAAGGGTTAGAACTCTAAAATGAGGTTGTGTATAATGTATGAATCCGGTTACAATTAAGGCCGACTTCCGTGCGTACGGAAGCGGTTTTGGAATAAAATTTGTAATATCGAAAGCAAAAATATAAGTCACTCACGCGATATCCACTGACAAAGTAATTTATTAGCCTGAGTTCTTTGCTGTCGTGCTCTACCTGGCAGTAACTGTCACCGTTTCTATCGTTTTATCATACGTATACCGTCTTTACCGTCATCTGGTCTACAGACTTCCTGCTAAATAATAGGTCTTTAATTAATTTTCTTAATTAATATTTGCTTTAAATCGAAATTTTGTAGCTCTTGGTGCGGTATTTTAGAGCAATATCAAAGTTTTTGAAAAAATAAATGAAAACTAACGAAATTAAAAGCGTGGATCAATAAAATAACAATGTTTAATATAATGATGTAATTTATCTCGACCCATTCGGATCTTTTCTTTTGTTGCCTTCGGTAAACTAGCGACATGCCAATCCATCGTACCCTGACAGAACAATATTTATAAAAGTTCCTTGTAACTAATGATAAAATTCCACACAACGCTGGCTTTTTAACTTGCAGATGCAGCCAATATTTAATAAAACATGCCCTGATCCATAGTATTTATATATGCAGTGGTTATCCATACTACCATAGTGCTACCTATTATATAGAGATGCAACATAAAATTATTCGTTGTGAGAAAAAAAATAACCTTTCTTCATGTCAAAAGCCAAATTTTTCGATATCATACACATAAACATCATTTTTACAAATACACAGAAAAATACCCAGACACGAAACTTTTGTTTGTGACATAAAAGTCATTATTCGACGAGACTCGAATCTGTGACCTCTATAATTACCAAATGAGCTCAGTGTCAAGCACAATGCTTTTCCGTGACACTATAAAATCTACGATGTCGAAGCAAAATTGATCACGGAATGTCCGTTCGAATTTAGTAGACCATATCACTCAGAACCTACTGAATGGATTTTCACAAAATTTGACATGGAGGTAACTAATATAATGAATTAACATATAGAACACTTTTCGTACCGTAATATGAAAGAGATTTGGATAGACGAAAAAAGTTAGTGTGTTTGTGATATTTATTATACTATTCGATTTATAATGGCTACAATCTCAGTTGATGTGACAAAAGAAGGTGGACACGATAGACTAGAGTGGAGGCAACGATTGGATGGAATACCTATTGCATGTGATAGCAGATTTATAACTTAGGGCAATAGCTAGCCAGGCGAGTATTAAAAAAGTCATACCACCATGTTATGGTTTCATCGCGACGTTATCCTTCACGGCGAAACTCAAGCTCGCTGGGTTGGGGTTCGAACTGGGATTCGAACTCTAGTCCATTGACACGACTTCCGTACACGTTACTACTGATCTTCAAAATATTAAAAATAAGTTAAACATTTCGGTATATCTATAATTAACATCGTTATGTATTTTTTTGCGGAAACAATAATTTGCATGGAAATTTTATCTTCAGTTTACTTATGATGCTACATCACCATTATAAAATGAGCCGCTTACTTAAACAATCATTGGCGTATCTCATCACCACTGTTTGCTTTGTTTGATGGCGTCAAATTTTATTATCAATTGCGAGATAATAATAAACTATATTACGTAAAAGTGTTTGAATAGTCGGCTGATGGGAGAATACTTTGTAAACAGTTCAATGTATACATATAATTAAACTATAACTGATCCAAATTTTTATATAACATTATATTGTCATTAATCACCATGTACTTTGTTATCGATACGTTAGATAGAAATAAGTTATTTGAATGTTATGTAGGTCTTTCTCTCTGTACGCGAATCACGCTCTAAAATTAAGAGACAGATTTTAATGAAATAAAATGTATAGAGTAATATATACACGTCACTTTGGAACGTATAAAGTAAAACTGTGTCTGCGGAATTACTTGTGTTTTTTTAAATGTAATTTTCATTTTTCGGTGGATGATATATTATAATAAAAACTGTATTAAAAAACCGTCTGCAAAAAAGGTATTTGAGTAGCGTCGAGTATTTTGGAACGGCAGTATTGATTTAAATGATAACACTCTTTCTTACCTTTTAATAGATTATGCTTACTTTTACTTTTCAATACTTATATTGTAATTTTTAATATTAAATATCAATAAAATAGATAATTGTAACATTCAAATATATTAGAATAATTATTGATTGTATCTTCACCGAATGATTAATCTTTATCTAGAATTATTGAAGCAATGATAGCTTAATAGTTCAGTGGTAGGGAGTACAACTTTGCGTTAAGGGACGTGATTTCGAATCCAACCACCTACAATGAGCTTGAGCTTTCAGTGACGAAAAAGGTGGAGAGGAAACAGTAGCATGATAGTTGTATATGTATCTTCCTAATTGGCACTTATTAACTGTTAAATGTAATTGATTTGATTTTGTTAAATGTGCTGTGAAGATATATATATTCAAGAAAGAAAAAACAAATGGATACAATATTAAGTAGGAAAAAATATCACAAATGGATGATGGAATCCAACAACAAAGTATCATAGAACCATCTAATAAACTCCGCATCGAATGGTCGTAGCCTCCATCCCTATTAGCTCAGTGATTTTAATATTATTGGCCGTAGAAATAACTTTATTTTTCTTATATATCTAAAATAAATAGGTAAGCCTATATAAAAATATTAAATTTTATTGTATGCGTGGGATGCTTTCTATGATATTTTTATCATAATTTTTATAAATAGCTGTCTGTCAACCGCTTATAACGTCCGGGCGGGTCCTCCCCGCTGGCCCACGAAATTCGGCGAACCTGTGAAAGCCCTGTGGCTAATAGAAACAGTAGTACCCTTCGAAAAACAAAAAAACTGTTTATGACATTTCATGTCAACCATCCTACGCTTTGTATGATAACATTTATATCACTATAGAGTTAAAGCTTCATACTTAAAGATTATATATGTTTTCAGTTAGGTTTGGATGGTGTTTTTAAGGATGTTTGAACTATTTTTTTAATTCCCCTGATTCCTACTGTTCGTGATCTTCTAATTGATCGCTTGAGGTTTGCCGTTATGTCCATAATGTCACCTGATATTAAGTGACGATGTAGCCCAAGTTAATAGACACGTTAACCTGCGGAGGGATTGGCTCTCAAGTGCAACTGCCGGAACACATCTACAAGTATTTGGCGGCAGATTTTCAATTTGAGAGTGGTAGCTAGCCAAGTGGGCTTTAGAAAAGAGTCCTACCACCATGCTATGGTTTTATCACAATGTTTTCCTTCACCGAAAGCTCAAGCCCATTTGGTATGGCGCATGGTGGTAGGTTTTTTACATCGTGGCTTTTCTAATGCCCGCCTGGCTACCTACCACCTCAAGTTGAAAATCTGCCAGCTGATACCAATACGTGTGTTGCGGCAGTTGCACTCGAGAGCCAATTACTCCACAGGTTTAGGGTGTCTACCAACTCGGCCCGTATTGTCACTTAAGATCAGATGAGAATGCGAACATAACACAAACTATAGAAAAAAAGAGGTGAAACCGAACCCACGTCCCTTCACGCGACGTTCGAACACACTACCCACTTAGCTATAATCGCTTAAATATATTAATACCTATTCTAAAATCTAATAGGTGAGTTATTACATAGTATTAAAGTGCAAAACGTGCAAAACGATCAAATGCTATTTTCCGTGGTAGACTATTTGTATTTTCACAGTTGAGGATGCATTAGTCACATTAGTTAAATAAATCTTGAAGCGACGATGGCTCAGTTGCTAGTGTGTACGGACGCCGTGTCAATAAACGTGAATTCGAATCCGCCTGCAATAAGCCTGAGCTTTCGGTGAGGGAAAACATCGCGGGGAAAGGATAGCATTATGACAAGGCTGTTTTAATGCCCAACCAGCTAGCTAGCACCCTCAAGTTGAAAGTTTTGCCGTCTAATACCTATAGGTGTGTTCCGGAAGTTGCACTTGACGGCCAGTCCCTTACTAGGTTTAGCGTGTCAACCACCTCGGGCCACATCGCCGATTAACATAAGGTACGATTGTAGCCACAACGCTAAACCTAAAAACTATATCTTATTTTATAAAAATGTAGTATAGAGTGTTACTCCCATAATATCTTAGATATATCAGATTGATGATATATATATGTTTCGTCAATACGCTGGTTCATAGCCATTTCAGGATCTGATAGTTGAGTTCTAAATACCGAAAAAAGGAGATACAAGGGCGGGGATGTGTACTGTGTATATGAAATTTGGTAGTATTGTAATTTAACACTTGAAAAAGCATTTCTATAACATTTTTTTTTATAACTGTATTAATGCCTTTTACCTGCGGCTTCACTCTGGTTAACATTGATTTTGTCAAACAATCCGGATGACCTCTCTCTTTTAATAAGTTTTTCGTGAAAAACAATAGCCTATCACCGTCTCCACCTATCTCTATACCAAAATTAATCATAATCGATTCAGTGGTTCAGGCGTGAAAGCATAACAAATAATAAAACTCACTTTCGTACTAATAATATTAGTTAGAATAAAGATTTATTGCGATTGCATATTGCTACCCATTATTTCGGTCACTTCTCAGACTCTATGCAATAATTTTCTCAATGCTACAATATTTACGATGCTTATCATAGTCAAGACGTTTGCTACAAGGGAGCTCTTGTTAATCTGGTCGCTACCGGCGGCGTTGTGTCATAACAGATAAATTTATGTCATCAAAACGCTCCGAGACGTTTTATAAGTGACTGAACAGCTGACATGTTAAGCAGACGTAATAGTTTACGTGATAATATTAATTTTCGAATTAGGATATCGAATAGAAAGTGCGAGTATGAGTGAACTGGACTTGCCGAGTTTAGCCGAAATAGGTATGTCACTTTAAGATAATATTTTCAATTACTTTGCAGAAACGTCTTTTTATCTATATACTAGCTGACCCGGTGAACTCCGTATCACTGATAATCGATGTTCTTTATTCTCGCTAATGCTTGAAATCGGTGTGACCGATTTATATATATATTTTTTTATATTTATTTAGCTATAATCCATCATAATTAATCTTCCAACTTCAATTCGTTAAGATCAATAGAACCGGCTATCGTTTCCATTTTTTATTTCTTTTGGTTATTGAATGAAACTTGTTTATAACTCCAGTTAATAAAATACTATTTTATATATATATATATCTATTTATCCCTTCTTTCCCTTATTCATTATTTCCCTTGATCATCACATCACGCGTTAACAGATGGAACAATTGCGCTATTTCTTTCTTTGTTGTTCTCGTTATTGACAGGACATGGTTTGTATATAAGAAAAAAAACGAGCATTTTTTTTATTACATAATATGATAAGTGAATGGCTGAGTGGGACAGAAGACTGAGAGGAATCTATTTAAGAAAATCGCGAACAAAATTATATAGTTAAAGAAAGCTTAAAATATAATATAAAGAAATACAATTACTAATGAATTAGTTATAAAACAATTGATATTTGTACCTTTGTACATTTCACTAAATGACATTACATTTCGCAATTGTCATGGAGTGGTACATTAGTTTTACTTTCATTCTAAACGAAGTTCTAAATGTCACGAGTCAAAATGAGTTCGGATTGTGTTGTGCGGGTGGAAAAGTTAAATGATCACAATTGATCCCACTACCAGATCTATTACGCTTATTAGTTTATAAAATGGGAGGTGATTCTAACCATTTTTGGGTTAACATTAAAAAATAAACAGTTTTATCCAAACCACGTCGTTGGGTGCAATGCTTATTGTAAATAACGATCGCTGCAATTTACAAAGTAATGCGAATATTCAGAATTTTATTTTAGTCTAATTTTATTTTTCAATTCATTCGACAGAATTTTGAAATTAACTGGTATTGCCTGGATTACCACCTTAAAATTTGATAATAAAAGTAAATTTTGTTGGATGTACTCTGTTGAATGGTAAAAACGTCTTTTTGTGGTTAGTTGACCAAAAATGGCTGGATGAAATTTATTTCATTAATTGAGCTCGGTGTACCGTGGGGAAAAATATATACCAAAGGACTCACTATAAAATAACTATAAGTACTATGAGCTACTTGATAACCTGAACAAGAAGGGCTTCGTAGGTATTTTATACGCGGTCGAAGTGGGAGCGAGAAGTATACCACTAAAATTATATAAAAATCTTGGCTCCTTAAATCTAAATCCATTTTACAAATCTCGGGAGCTATTCAGAGTTTTCCTCTCTGCCAGATGATGTGCTCGGCACCCGTATGAGTAATCCATGGGTAGCTAAAAAGTTTCTCCGATCACAGGTGAAATCCCGGGTGAAACAGTTGTTCAAAAATTACTTGCAATAATAATTAAAAAAAAATGGTAAATGAACCTTGCGGCGATTTCAACAATATCTCATCCTGTATGATCAACGGTAAAAGATTCAAGCGATACCCGGGAAACTGGATTACAGACGTTATCGCAATTAATTATGGATACCCAATGTAGGCGATCAGTTACAATAGTATTGAAGTTAAAATACAAGATGTTCATATAATCAATAGTTAAACTGTGCCGTAATCTCGAATTTAGTCCAAGGCTTATGGGAGTCACATCAATGTTCAATAGTTTTAACGCCGTCAAGTCAATAAAGTAGAAATGCAAATAAGTAAACAAAGGTAGTTGTATGGTCATTTTCGCTGTTACAAATGCAAATCTCAGTATCTTAGTATGTCGATATTACTTCGTTTGCGTGTATATAAAAACTATAATTTTCACCCGTTTTTGTAACTTTAGATTCATTTAATTTAAGAGGAATACGTAAATAATTACATAAAAATCGGTTAATTTGAAGATAGGTACTATTTTCTCACAATTTTCTTATTGCTATGTGTTAATATATTTTTATTACGATGCGGTCCAAGATAGTGGACACGATCAGCCTGGTCCAATCACTCTTATTGGCTCTCAAGTGCAACTGCTGGAATACACCTATAAACGGTAATTTTTCAATTTACGCGCGGTAGCTAAGCAGTTGGGCCTTAGGATAAGCTCTACCATCAAGCTTCATTTACTAGTACTACTATCAGGTTTTTTTTTATAGTTAAGACTTAGCGTAATGCCCATAATCTCACCTGATTTGAAGTGACAATACGGCCCAAGTTGGTAGTCACGCTAAACCTGTGGAGGAACTGGCTCTCAAGAGCAGCTGCCGGAACACACCTATTGGTATTTATTTCCTTCTCCTAAAGCTAAAAGTTAATGTAGGGATTCGAACACACGTACATTAACGCAGCGTCCGTATATACTACCAGCTGAGCCATAATCGCTTCATAATTTTTAATGAGATATCTACAAAATTACCAGATCTAAGACTAAGTGTAGAAGTATTGACTTGATGAAGTTACTCAAGTCAACCTCATCTGCTCGCGGTGAACCCTGTTGAGTAACCAACGAGTCACTGACCATTTTTAGTCTCACGTTTAGTTTTGGTTATGATGGTTAACCATAATAAACCTTGATTCGTCACAGCTTGATGGTAGGTTTAATTCTCTACTGGTTAGCGCAGGTTTAGACTGCCGCAAGATAAAAATTCAGTATGAACCTTCGTATTACGTCATATTGAACGAAAACCAGCCCTTTTCGGCTAGGTCAGCAACATGGCTGTAATGCCCCTGGTATTGCGGATGTCTGTAGACGATGAAAACTATTTACCATCAGATGTGCCGTCTATCTGTTAGCTGTTTACTCGTGTAATAACCAAAACTTGAAAAATGCCATGGATATTCCTTTCAAGAAGTAGATACCAACTAAGAAGGAGTCAGACACGTTTGACTGAAATAACGCGACCAAAGTTGCGGGCCATCAGCTAGTTCTTCTATACAAAGACTGCAGACATTACTCAGTAGCTACACTAACAACTTTAGTTATATAGGTCCGCATCGTTTAACACGGAGCTGAATACAAATGAGATGATTCTAAGCGAACAGTTTAATATTGTTTACAAGATGTACCATCGTAAGGCAACGTTTAACTTCAAATTGGTTCCAACTAATTTTGCTATTCTCGGATCTAATATTATTATTAAAGCATTTTCAGCTTGTAATAATTTTTTAGTGTTTACGTATATGATTAATTTTAGATTATATAGCAACTGGTGTTAGGTGACGATGTGGCCCAAGTTGGAGGACACGCTTAGCCTAGTGAAGGGACTTGCTCTTCAGTGCAACTGCCGGAACACACCTATACGTATTTTCAACTTGAGGATGATAACTAGCTAGACAAGCATTAGATAAAGCCCTGCTACTGTTTAGCACGATGCTTCCCTTCAGCGAAAGCTGAAGCTCACTGTAGGTGGATTCGAAGTTACGTCCATTGAAGCGGGGTCCGTACACACTATCAAATAAGTTATCACTTAGGAACTTCGGAACTAAAACGATGTAATAATTTTTGATCGTGTTTGTAATTTTTTTCAATGCAGCTTTGCTCCTATTGGCGGTAGCGTGATGTCGAATAGCCAAAAGTGCCTAAATTCATTGTCAATGATTGCGCTATTAAATACAAAAATAATTTTTAAAACCCAACTTGTAGTTCCTATGATTAGGGCGTTCAAACAAAATAACTAATCCGTTAATTTTAAAAATAGTTTTCCGTAATATTAATATAACTTTTTATAGAATAGGGGGTAAACGAGTAAGTGCGTCATCTGATGGTATATAATGATTTCTTATGTTTACGCGAATATTATTCATTGAAATAAAACTAATTGAAACGGAGATCACGGTATCAAAATCAGTAAATAACTGCGATAAAAGTCGTTTAAATTAGTTTTATTTCTGATGGTATATGATCACCATCGCTCATAGACATCCACAACACCGGAGGAATCGTAGGTGCGTTGCCAGCATTTATTTGAGGGATTGGCTCTCAAGTGGAACTGCCGGAACACACCTATTGGTATTCAACTTGAGTGTGGTAGCTAGCCAGTCGGGCATTAGAAAAAGCCTTACCACCATGCTATGGCTTTCTCACAATGTGTTACTTCACTGAAAGCGCGAGCTTATTGTAGGTGGTTGGATTCAAACTCACGTTTAATGATACGGCGTTTCTACACACAACCACTGAGCTATTATCGCCTAATAATTTTTTTTTTTTGCGGTAATTATTTGCGTAAATTAAACTAATGGGCATATACGACCTATAACCGGCTAAATCCGAGTCGAGTTACTGTTTATAACTACTATATAAATCTATATTTTTGCTTTTTGTCAAATTTTGTGATAAATATTCCTTTTGGTATATATGTAAGAGTAACGGAGGTACTCTCAGGAAATAATCCATTCTTTATTCATGTTATTATTTCTATAATGATAACTACTTCTGTTACGATATATCCTAGCCACCTTTTTTTTTTTTTCGAAAGCATATATGCTGTTAGCCGGAAGTGCTTTCACAGCTTGGCAGGGCTTTTTGGGGCTAATACTGAGGATACTCAGGCCTGAGGCGTCGGGCGCAAGGGTGCCATAGTGGCTGGCCCTTGGCATGGGCTGATGCCGGAAATGAATAAAATAAAGATGATAAGGACTGGCTTACACGAATAGACCAATAGGTAAAATATTGAACGAGGAAGCAAGGGAATCGGTAGATTGTACTGTGCTGAGTTTGTAGTGACCTAAGTTTGTTTTAAGGACGTCGTGTGTGCATAGTAAGTGAACGTTGAACTAGTAATTGTTAAGAGAAAAGAAAAAATTAAAATAAAAAGGCCAAAACCACTGGCAGGGCCGCAGGGTGGTCCTTTACAGAACGAGTACACGAGTGGTATGTAATGTGATGATGTGTTCTCAGTGTTGTAGAGTGTCAGTGTATCGCACGAGTAGACTCGCTCGAGGACTCCTTTCCGGAGGATCGAACCCAGATATCCTAGCCAGCGTTACGTAACGCTTTTTTATAGTATAGCGGAGCGCTGCCGTCACGTAATGCGCAAACATCCGTCGAAGTACTTTTAATCATAATTCGTTGATGTACTCGTAATGCACTAACATTTGTTGAAGTACTTTCATCGTAATTTCTGCTTATATAATATTTGCGCCGATATGTACACATGTAAATTCTACCATATTTGGTTATCTTCTTTGATTATCAAAATTACTAGTGCAAGGCGTAGGTGGAGTGCTAGTGAATGATTTGTTCTGAATAAAAATTTTCAACTTAACCTTGCATCAATTAAGAAATTTTATCGTTAACGAATATTATATTTAATTTTGGCAACGCTATCTATCATATGTATTTGTAAATATGTAAGAAGCCGTGTGTTCTTTACAAACAGTCGGTGTGTACCTAATTAAGTAGTATTATTTGTTTAATGATAAAAATCGTTCAGAAATATATTATTACGTGAATTTTATTTGTTTATATGTTGTTAATTTTATATACATTGCGCAATTTGTGTTAGGTCTGTTTACCGAGAAATTCATGTCAATGTAATTTTAAAGGAAACTTTTTTTTAATTATGGCATACGATGACAACTTTGTATTAATTACAAATAAATAAAATAAATAATAAAATAAAAAATAAAATTAAATAAAATTAATAAAATTGTATTAACTTTTATCTGCCACCAAAATTATGTATGTATTTTACATTAAAATCATAGATAATACTTTTAAATATGGTATGTGGGGAATATACTAAAACTTTATAATTTTCGTATAATATTCGACCAATAAAACTTCACAAAGTAGGATCTGCGGTGCGAAATATTTAACATATTTTACAAGATAACTTCCCATCTCGAATCCACCGGTCTCAACTGACCCGGTAACACTTGAAATTCTTCAGAACTGTCAGCGGTTACATTCCTAACGTGTTTCAGGCTCTCTGCCTTCGCTAAAGCGTATGTTCCTTTATACGTGTCATACCAGCTGTCTTGTTCACTAACATTTTTATCTGGAAAATCCCGTTTGTACAATTGGAACCAAAGACTTTGCTCTTTTACAAGTGTATTAAGCCTTTTACAACATTCGGCAAGATTCAAAATATCTCTCAAAGATAATTGCAGTAATATCATATATATTAAATCATCAGGTAATCCAGTAAGGTTTCCACTTACACATTTATGATGTATCAGTATAGCACTCTTTAATGGAAGAACAATTTGTTCTTTAAACAAAGTGAATAATTCATCTAAGTTTGCAAACGCCATGGGTGTCCCCAGCGGTGATGTTATAACGAATTTGTTAATTTTAAAGCATATAGAGTATGTTTCTTTACATATTTTGGGGATAGTCGCATTTATTAATAGTAAATCAGCTAAAGGGCAACAAATAACCTTCACAGGCATATGTATAAACTCGTCGAACGTAAAAATAGCTTCAAATACAGCTTCATTGGAGGAACGCATCGATAATATATATTCTACTATGCTTACTGGTTCACGGTTTTTCTTATTCAAAACGAAATTATTTTCATTCATGACACTATGCAGTAGCGTAAAGAAAATATGGCATTTCAAGCGATCCGGTTTGATCAAAGTTTCCATCAACGCGTTTACCGTTTGTTGTAACTGGCAAATGGTTTCTTCATTCTGATTGTTAGTTCTATATATATGCAACACTGTCTTCATAACTCGTGATCGTTTTTACTAATATTTTATAACAATCAATGCTATCAAATGTTTGATCTTAAACAAGTAACTCAAAATGACAATGACATTTTGTAACATATGTTTTTAGAAAGAAGTATTAAGTATTTAATTACGAGATTGAATAACAACCAAAACAAATACACCCGAGGGTAATTTGGTATATCCTAGATATGACAAAAAGGTGCATGAAAACCGTCTGCGCTCGTTTGATCGTATACAGCGCCGTATTAAAGATCACATAACTAAACTTAGCTACATATGAAGGCAAAATAATCATAGCTTGTCCATATAATACTTAGAGGATATAAAGCGATTAAACTGACGATGATAAAAGTAGAAATGGCTCCAGAGTATGACAAGTACTGAATCCGAATAGGAGATTATTATGTTGAATGATTTTTATTTATTTTGTTATCAATAAGTTTATTTTTTTAATTTGTTGGAGTCCAACAACTATATCTTACAGCAGTCAACAACTAGAAGTATATTGTATATTACAGTATATTTTCTATAGTAATTGGCGAGTGGCCACAGTCACAGCTATGAGGTATATTTTTATTACGTCACCAAAATATGTCGACAGATATAGCACTATATATTTTGGTATATTAAGAAATAGTAATGTATATTTTCATGTATTTCAAGGAAAACAGGGTGTGATTTTTCGTGTATCATTTGTGTGCGTTGTGAACATAACTAGTTAGATCGATTATACGATATTTAAAATGAGAACACACTTTATTACGAATGTAGCACAAAAACGTGCTCATGCAACGACGGTCGCAGAGCTAATGGGTGCAAAAATACATATTACAGCATAGCCGCCGTCTGTGGCAGCTTGCTATACAGTAATATATAGCTTACTATATTTATATATAATATAGCTCCGTCTGTTTTGGGCTATAATCGACTCGAGCAGACTTTACCTGAATGAGCCTTGAATATCCAAGCATTTCAATACCTACAAGATAAAGTGCTCAGAGCGCCTGAAGTAGGTTTCACTTCTATCACTCCAATTCTACGGCCTCTTCTAAAAAGGTATCAACCATAAGGTTATGCTACAACAAGCAGCTGAATAAAGGAACATTAATGGAAAAAATCTATAATGTATATATGCTTTTTTTTATTTGTTTGTTTATGCAATAATAAATTTCTCTTCAAAAGTCTTCGCTATAAATAATAATATCTCAGGAAAATTTTATTTGCCTCTGTAAGTGTCTAGATATTCATCTTTATAGACCCTTTCCCAATATTTAGGTCAAGATTGATATAAAAGTTTACATCGATGTACTGCTATTCAACTTCGTACCTCATAAATCGGTGAGGAAATTTCGCTTAAATGTAAAGGATGAAGAACATCAAAAGATACGACTGAACCCTAATTCAAAATAGACTCTGAAGTCGTTAAAATAGAACGCATAAAGTAATTCATTTACATTTAAAGCGTTGTTATATCCTTTAATGTCCTATATTTTGCAGTGAAACTTTTCTTAGGGCTCGCTGAGTACTTCCTTTAGTGAGTATTGAATGAGACTCAGAGCTCACACTCGGCTGTGTAACGCTTGTTGAGGTACCCGCCGCGGCCTCCTCTCTCCGTGGACGCCTGAGCCTATGTTCGATCCTCCGGATAGGAGCCCTTGAGTGACTCTGCTCGCGCGATACAATGACACTCTACATCACTGAGAGTACACCATCAGACCGCATACCATTCGTGCACACTCACATATTAAATACACGGTTTTGTAAGGGACTACCCTCGCGGCCCTAGAGCTGCTTACCTTTAAGGTGGTAGTTAGGATCACAAAATTAGTAGCACAGAACCTGTTGGTTAGTCAGGATCATGAATTTTCGGATCGAAATGAATCTGAAAAAAGTTCAGTGAAGTTGTCAAAGTCCTTGGGGCTAACAGCGTTCGTCAGTTCAAAATAATAAAAAAAAAACGTTTATTCAGGTAAAGTCGACTCGAGTCGACTAAGGGGACGAGATAGATATAGTCAACGCGTCACTGCTATACTCGCTTAACGGTGTTATTATTTTATTTGAAGCGATGATAGCTTAATGGTAGTGGTAGGAACGCCGCGTCATGGAACGTGAGTTCGAATCCGACCACCTACAATGAGTGTGAGGTTTCGGTGAAGGAAAACATCGCGAGGAAGCCATAGCATAGTATTAGCACGTTTTTTAATACCCGCCTGGCTAGCTACCACATTTAAGTTGAAAATCTGCCGCCAAATACCAATAAGTGTGTCCCGACAGTTGCAATTGACCAGTCCCTCCAATAAAGGCCGGCAACGCACTTGCGATGGCCCAGGAGTTGTGGGTGTCCATTGGAGATGGTGATAACATACCTCCAGATGACACGCTTGCTAGTTTGCCCTCTATTCCATAAAAAAATCAATATAGAACAAAAGCAAAGTTGTATATTGTATTATTAATTTCGTCTTGATGGATTTTTCGATTCTATAACGTGTTCTCATAAGCACACACCGCTTTTATACCGACATTTTCGAAATGATATAGTCTATATTTGATATTTGAAACATCAGTTTATATTATGTTTTTTATTATAAACTATCTGATCCCGCGAACTTCGTATCACCTAAAATCGAAGTTCTTTATTATTGCTAAGACTTAACAACAGTTTGACCGATTCATATATTTTTTACATTTTGATTAGTTATAACATTCCTAATCAGCCTTTCAACTTCGATTCGTTAACATCAATAGAACTGGCTATATTTAATATCTTTACTGTTTTTTATTTCTTATGGTTATTGGAATGCAACTTGCTTCTAACTCCAATGAATTAAATGTCTTTTAATTATATGCAATTTAAATATAGGTGGATACGTATCCCGTTCCCTTGACGCGGCGTCCGTACACACTACGAACAGAGCTATCATCGCTTCATTACTTTTCATATTATGAGATAAAAAAAATGTGATATTTTTTTTTTTTTTATACAAATCTTTTCCTGACAATAGCGAACATAATAAAAAAAACATATTCGATTTGATAAACAGTCTTTCGGAAGTTATGCGCGTACATATATTTCCGTGATTCTTTTATGTATTTATAGATAGATTTGTATGTTAAATAAAAACAATATATTTAATATATTAAAATATTTTAATATTTTTATCATGAAATATTTTTATTACTTAAGTTGCAAGGAAATTTTCAGCAAAGAGTAATGGAGTAGAGTTTAAATGTCTTCATGTGTACAACGTCCCTTATTAGAGTTTTTGCTCTATGGTGTTTTGTAATTCTGTCATTCATTTGATATTTACATCTAAGTTGATATATTTTTGGTTCTATACTTAAAGCGATGATGGCTAAGTTAGTAGTGTGTATGAACGTCGCGTCAATGTAAGTGAGTTTGAATCCCTCACTCAGCTTGAGCTTTCGTTGAAGGGAAACTTCCTTTACATAGTATGGCTTCTTCTAATGCTCCCGTGCTAGAATGAAAATCTGTTGCCTACAGCTATAGGTGTGTTCCAGCACTTACATATGAGAGGTACTCTCTCTACTATGCTTAGATTGACCACCATCTCGTACCACATCGTCACTGAATATTAGACGAGGTTGTGGTCATAGTTTTTAACCTATAAAAATATTGAAAAAAAAAACCTTACGAGTTGACTTATTCATTTAGGTTTTTTTTTTTACTTATTAGGCAAATCTTGTAATGACACAAAGAGTTCACTGCCAATGCAAGAAATAAATGAGGCATACAAGGCTTGCAAGTTTGGAATGTTCAACGTTAGACTGCTCTTCACTTCGTTCTTTGGATTTGTAGCTGGTGTATTGGTTAGTAACTCAACAGCCTATTTACTTCCGAGTGCAGAATGTGATTTAAATATGAGCTTGGTGGACAAGGGGTTACTCAATGCAATCCCTTATTTAGGTAAGTTATTGACAAGAGACCTCTCTCTATTACTATATTTTATCAAACATATTTAAATTATTGTTTAAAGAAGTATCTTTTAAATTGCAAATAAGATTCATTACTATACGAGAATCTATTTTTGGTGTCTAAGAATGGTAAGATATGTCAAATTCGCAGACAAAACGTATCGCTGAATACTTTTAAATTTGACTGAATCTGCAGAAAAATAATTTATTGAGTTGTACGCAAATATTTCTGTCAAATTTCGGGCTGACTTATCGCTGGCAAACGTCAGCAAACGATGACTCCTTAGCGGCTATATTTAAATTTTGGCAATGATTGGAGAAAATATAGATATATTAGATATCCATTCAATAGTTGATATGTTTTGAATAAATTATACTTGAAATATATGTATTTATGTGAATGTATAATGTATTTGACTAAGTATTCTACCTGATAAAAAATATTAAATAGCTGAGAATAGGTTGCTGTAAATATGAATACGGATGTAATGATAAATTTACGGTAAATATATGCTATTTCAGATTAATAATATCCTATAATAATATAAATAAATAATATAATAAAATAATATTAAAAGATACGGAAAGTATAGTGGAAATAATATATTGTTGCAAGTTTGGTAAATTAAATTTTATATTAACAAACGCTAGGCAAAGCAAAAATAAATCATAACACACAGTATGAAATAATACTATTATCATACAGAGACACGACAACGCCAGTAATGGCAGTTAAAATATTTGGTTAATCGATGAGTTCATAATTTATCTAATGTATTCTACGATCAGTATGAATACATCCGAATTTATCATAGAAATTCTAAATCACGAACTTGCATAAATAGATGCTTCATTGGTTAATGCCGCATTATTCTATCCAACTACCTTTTGATGGTAAAAATTCAGGATGAGGTTTTTTATTGTTAAATAGTATGGTAATCCTATGGTTGCTTCAGATGATACGGAACCTTTGACATTAGAATATGAGAATCTATTGTATGATCGTATCATGACTGAAGAATGATTGATATTTATAAATCGATTTTCAATTATGATCACAATTCAGTTGGATACTGTCTTTCTACTGCTGTTAATACAGCTTCCTAATTTATTATTACGAAACTAGTTGTAGCAATGTGATATGTTCCAGGAATGCTGTTTTCAACAATAATAGCTGGTTTTCTAACCGATACATTTGGGAGGAAGATCTTTCTTGTATTGGGTTTTGGTGGAATGTTCTTATTCATGGTTATAGCTGGTTCGAGCCAAACTTTTGAGGTGCTGATAACTGCAAAATTTTTCGAAGGAGTTTTGTGAGTATCTTTAATAATGCGCATTTTTACTGTGTCCTTTTGGTGGACTTATTGTGTACAATTAATTATACCAGCTTGTGTTTGGAGAGACGCTTTAAATGCTATTTCGTTTTCAAAGATAGGGTAATTATCCATTAAGGAAGTGTAAATTGCCGCAATTCAATTAGTTTGCAAAGTAAGTAAGGGGGTGTCTATTATTTACTTGAGGTGTTCTAGGGGGGAGGGGATTAAGTTAAATTTTTCTACATCTCACTTAGGGAGGGGGGGGGGGGGTGATATAGCAAATATCACGTAATTTTTTTTCTAGAGGATAACGGTTTAAAATTGCTTATCTGACCTTCGCGAATTGTCAAA
This sequence comes from Actias luna, assembly GCA_039707435.1. Classification (NCBI taxonomy): domain Eukaryota; kingdom Metazoa; phylum Arthropoda; class Insecta; order Lepidoptera; family Saturniidae; genus Actias; species Actias luna. The sequence goes on along the minus strand of JAZHAC010000006.1, from coordinate 3,137,495 downwards.
AGGCGAGCTACTGAGTTTCTGTGCGCAAGTGATAACGGCTTAAAGTGGCTAATTCAAAGCGAAGTTGAAGGAACAGATGATGTTATCGAAAATCACTTGGATTTGTTAATTTCAGTAGTCACTTTTGTAGCCGTGCACGATTCTCCATGGACTGAATTAGAATCTATCTTTTCTAAATATTTATTTAATATATTTTTATTAGTTTTATAATTGTGATATTAAGCATAAATTTTGAAGAATCTCGCCTGAGATTAGGTGCGTGGTGAAGTATTTGGGGAAAATCTCACTAAATCTTATCAAAGGGGGAGGGGCGGTCGAAAAATTCTCAACGTAATTAATGGACGGCCCCTAAAGACCACATATTATATAAATTCCGAATTCGTAGATATGTGAATATACGGGACATTTAAAAAAAAAAAATTAGTGCTAAGAATTGTTAATAATCATTGATTTACAGATTTGCAACATCATTCAGTGCTGGGGTAACATTGACGTCAGAATTCTGTCATAATGGTATCAGAGACCGTGTAATTCTTTGCCAATCATCATTCGCGGCAGTTGCCCAGATTGTCATTCCAGCTATGTCGTGGGGTATATTGACTCAAGACTGGAGGTATAGCTTCTTTGGTGGCCGTTTTGGTGAGTTTCACATATTACACATTTTAAAATTATCGTTTAATTAAGTACGCACTTTATAATGATTGTTATTTCAGTGTTAAACACTTGGAACTTCTATCTCTACCTTATGTCACTGTGGTCCTTGTGTGCTTGTTTGCTCTATACAATATTCATTCCTGAAAGCCCGAAGTTTTTAATAACGCAGAAAAAATTCGACAAAGCCAGAAATATTTTGGTGGATATATATCGCTTGAACACCGGTAAACCGGCAGAGAGCTATCCAGTAAGTGTTTTATAAATATTTTTAAGTTCATAGCATCAAGGGTATAAGCTAACTCCACCCTTAGATAAAATTTACCAATTTTCTATCACTTTTGTAATGTAAAATTTCTCAATCAAAATATCGACATCGATTCAAATTCTACAATGAGTTTAGTATAATTGGAGAAGCTCAGGCTTCGACGAAGGAATCTATCTTAATTTAATTATAGAAACGTGGTAGGGGTTTTGGTAATAAATGCTCTATTATATGCATAGCGGGAGTCGTATCTTTGACAAAATAACAAACATCAAGTGGCTTTATTGGTGATAAAGATCCAATAAATTTATTGTTAGACTCGCAAACATTACAAATTATTGTGTTAATGAATCAATTTTTAAAGTATTTTGGCATTTTAGCTAAAATTTCGCAGTTCAGCGGAAGCCTACTAATAAGTATCTGATGAATTGCGCACGGTTTTCAACGCAAGTTGCTATTACCGGAGGGTCAGATTTGATGCAAGCTGTTAAATATGCCATTCTTTGCGATCTATACTTGAATTGTTTGGGAAGCATGTTTAACGATTACATAGCTGGTCAACAGGAGTATCATGCTTATGTTGTCATTTCCTATCATCTACAAATACATACGTATTTGTAGTAAGAGTTTTTAGTTATGCTACGACAACAGCTTTATCGTCCAATAATATAATATTACTTACACCAATCATAAGGAATATATAAATGTGACTTTGCAATTATGCATGTTAAGAACAATTATATATGACTCATTTTTCATTGGTTCAGTGGCTTGGGGTAGAGGAATATCGTTTCTATATTCATAGGTTTGCACTACAGTATCAACTAACTATTTTTCGTGATTCGAATAGGTATATTCAATAATTTACATTTGTAACACTATTAGTTGATGACTGAGGGAAAACATAGTGAGGAAATCTGCTTGATTCATGTATATTCTTGTACTATCTTTATGTTTGTTAAATAGTATCACTATCGAATTCTCCGAATTTAAAATAGCTATTACATTGTGGGGTTGTGCGAAAATTATTCCCGGTCTTTCCCTCGGGGGGAGGCTGTCACACAGTAGTCGAATATTTATGAGCAGATAACGTTATAATAACAGGATAGTAGTAATTAACTTAAGGATCTAAAATGAAATGAGAATCTACCTGCGAAATTCATTAGTTAATTAGGTAACACGGGTACTTTCAATACTTTTATATTTAATGCATTATTACTGAATAATTACAAATCATACGTCAAAATAATTCAAGAACTCATGAATTCTTATTCGCCTAAAAGTTTATTTAATTTTCTAGTTAAATTACTACGCAAAGTTAACGAAAATTTTGTCTTGAAAATAAAGTTCGAGTATCACTTAAACTAGTTGTATGATTAAAACCGATTCAAGGTGAAATAATTGCGTTATGATCGTAGTGAAATATCATAAATATATTTTTTAAAGTTTATTTGCTTAACGTTATTGCCATAATCTCACCTGATGGTAAGTCACCATGTGGCCCTAGATGGAGGACACAGTAAACCTAATGAAGGGATTATCTGTTAAATGCAACTGCCGAAATACGCCTAGAAGTATTTGACAGTAGATGTTTACCTGGAAGATGGTAGCTAGCCAGGTAGGATTTAGAAAAAGCCCTATCACCGTTCTAGGCTTTCATCACAATGTTTTTCTTCGCCGAAAGCTCAGGCTCATTGCAGGCATTCGAACTCAAGTCCTTTGCTGCGGTGTCCGCACATACTACCAACCAAGCCATCATCACTTCATACTGTATTATACAGTAATAGTTCTGCTCTCGAATGCGAACTCGCACCTCGAGCGTTGGCTGCATGCATTTTTTCATATCCCTCATTATCACTACGTTTCGCTTTTGGTGATTTTATATAATAATTAATTTATTATTAAATTCACAGTATATAAATATATGGAAGGATAAACAGACGCAGTCACTACATGATCTTCCAGAAGAAAAAGCGACGGGTTTCCGACACCAAATTGTCATCGGACTGCACAATGTAAAACCGATGTTTAAAAGACCTTTAGTGGTCCCCCTCATACTTATAAGCCTCGCCAATTTCATGATTATGGCACTGTAAGTAATACGGCTAATGGGTTTTTGATTAGACCACGGTATGTGAGAACGGATTAAGTGCTTCGTTTTAGAAGCGTAGGCAACTGGAAAATGAGTTCCAAATTTTTTGTACTCTTCCCTCGATAATCTCGTCGGATGTCAATGAATGATGTGGCTCAAAATATTTAAAGAATAATTTGAGAAACAACCTCATAAATGCAGTTATCAGAATACGTTTATAGTTGCTTGGAAACATATTCTCGAATTCAGTGTGGTGACAAAATAAGCGGGCATAAGAAAACGCTTTGGTTTCTTCACGATGCCTTTTTAAAGTGAAATCTTAGGCCCAGCTCAGGAATTCGCACTTACAGGGGCTTATCCAGTTACGGAGAATTACACGCTACGTTGGTTCACAACGTAATTTCAACACCGGTCTTTTCTAATCATTTCTATTTTGTGCTCAATTGTCAGTAATATATATAATACATTTATCATTTAAATATAAACCGTAATAAATTACTTTCATTATCGATATAAATATTTTTTTTTATTTAGGGAATTTGGCCCAAAAACGACATGTCAGCCGTACCTTAACCTTACAATTTTTTGGCGAATCTTGAATTTCGTAATATTCACTTGATTCTCTGAGCGCAATTTATTTGAGTGATTTTTTAATAATAGCAAAAGTACGTGACATTTTATTTAATTATAAAAACATTTACCGAATTGGCAGGCATCACTTTTGACCAAATCTTTCCAAAGATACATACATCAATTTACACTTTTGTATGCAGGGAAATCAAAATAATCAATATTTAAATAAAATACTGTGGAATCTAATTTTGATATTAGCGGTACCTTTTTCACCCAGACAGTGGAAAATAAATCTTTTAAGACTCACCCATTTACAATAGTTACTTAGAAGTAATGACAAAACTTTAAGTAATCCAATTTAAAATCTTCCACAGTGATAATAGTGGAACTAAAAATGGGATACATTAACACCTAGAATACAAAAGTACTCTTGCGTAATAAAGAATAAAACATAAAATAGTAATACAAATACCATTCTTATCACATTATTATAATAGTAGATTAGAAACCTGTGATATTAAGAGTTATACATACTTAGTATAATAATACTGTGCCCATAAGGCCGAGTAGTTGATTTTAAAATTCAGCAAAATATAGTTTTAAGTTACGCGGAGGCATTCACAGCCATAAATGAGAATAAATATCATTTTTATATTATAATATTTGAAAACATACCTAAATTGGTTGAGCATTTTTAAATTTTTATTTAGATTTTCGAATTAATGGATAACTAAGTTAAGTATGAAGCATCGCTACCAGCCTGGTGAATGCTATGGGTATTTATGTTAGCCCATAAAAGTAATGTGTGACTTAATTGTGATTCATAAAGTCAGACTATATATACAGTTACTTTAATATGAAAATTATAATCCAGGTATAATATAATAAGACTGTGGTTTCCCCAACTATCAACGATTGTCGAACATTACAAGATAGGCGAAGGCTCGGACATGTGTGTGATGTTGGATTCCTATACTAGTGACCTAAAACTCATCAGTAATTCGACGTCCAGAGATATATGTGTTCCGGTGAGTAATCATTATTGGTTATCAATTTGTATACAGTGGAAAAATACATAAAAATAATTCTTTATATATATATATATATATATATATATATATTATTTATTATTTATTATACTAATATTATAAAAAGAAAAGATTTGTATTTTATATTGTATGGAATAAATTTAAAAAGCAATGGGCCGATTTCAAAAATACTTTCACCGCAATTCTTTCTTTCAACGGAGTCGCGGATACAACTAGTACTTTATAGGTTTAGCTTATAGTCTAAATCTCATCTGACATTAAGTGTGGAGCAAGGTCGTCGATACATTAATACTTACTAGTGGAGGGACTGGGTTTCAAGTACAGATTACCTTAACACACCTTTAAGTATTATGTGGCAAGTTTTCAACTAGAGTATGGTACCTAGCAAAGTAGGCATAAGAAAAAGCCCTATGGTTTTAGCACTCTGTTTTCGTTCACTGAAAGCTCATGCTCATTGTAGGGTTTCGAATTCAAGTCCATTCACGCGACATTCTTATACACTACCGACTGAGCTATCATCGCTTCGAAACTTCAATTAATCGGTATGAATTTTATAATTGTATATGTTGCACTTAAATATAGATTTAATACTTCCGTTGTTATTTATACATGTGATTAAAAGACGCAAAAATAATTAATTTCCGGAAATGAAATCTAAAAGTCCCCTTCTAAAGTAAATATAGAATCACTGATAACTGGATAAGTCACATTCCGCTCAAAACGAACTGGGATTTCATTTATTTATATAAAGATGGCCACCCCAAAGGAGGTCACTTCAGTGGTAGTTTTGGCATAGGCTCGCGTTTAGCATCGTCACAAATATAATAATATCTTTATAGGAATTTTTCGATATGGCCTTGATGTTGTGACATTTATTGGCTTCTATTTTAATTCATAAAATTTTATTAGTTGCCCCGATGTTGTTTGATGCGGATGGCACTTTCCTCGTATAATTTAGTTTAGTATTTGTTTATATATCGGTCACCGATAAGCCGTAATCGTGTTATAAAATATATATTTTTTTAATTAATTTGAAACGCAGTTATATTTAAAAATGTATACGGCGTGCAATCACTTAAACACAACGTAAGATATGATTTTCTTAGGCATTATATATCTACCATATTGTGCCATATTTTTGAGATTTGATGTATAGATTGTAGACTGAACGTTAAACCTATTGAGTCTTGAAAAAAGTTCATACGAATATCTTAAGTAACTACCAATCTATGCTTCTGACAGTCGCTTGTATGAACATTATTAAGCCTCTAAACTAGGTTATACCTACATACATATCTGTAAGTGAATTCTGTGCCGTGAACCTTTATCTGAAAATGTCAGCGTTGAAATCAATAATAACCGTACTAATTTTAATACGGACGAAATGTTTTATTCAAAACCATCGAAGTATTTATCTTGTAAGTAATATCGGTACGTATATAACTCATCTAGTCAACGTACCGGATTTTTATCACGTATCTAGGTTGTCAAAGTACTTGATGGAATTTTGAGTGTCGGTGTTCATCGCTGGGTATCAATTACTCTGTACTTAGAATTAGTCGGTGTCAAATTATTTCCCAGAGGACATGTACCTCTGTATGAATGAATAATGGATGTCTTTCGGAATGTTTGTACAAGACCGTTGAACCGGAAGGTCATGGTTTTAACTTCATGTCATGATTTACTATTCAACATTTAGTTTTGTTTGTGGGAGATCTTCATCTCATTATGAGAATTGACATAATAAAATTTACGGTGATATTTAAATAAGTTTTTTTTTTATAGAACATTTATATATAACATAAACTATAAAAGAGTCGGCAATAAATCTATACATTCTATACTAATAAACAACATTGAAGCGTCCCTTGTAATATCAATCTAAAAGCTTTTTATGCATTTTTAAACGCATATGAATTAGTAATACATATAATTTTTTAACTTTTTCTGCCTCTATGAAACTGTGGAAAGGATTTTTTGTAGTTACCTAACTTATATTACAAGGTACATTAGGCTACTCCTTTATTTCAATATCAAGAACGAAGAAAACAAGTTAAAAAATTAACCACAAATTTGAACTATCAAACATATTGCTCTGATTTATATTCTTACACAAATCAATTTTGATTGTCACTGTTATGGGTACATCGTATTTTTTTTAAATAGTCTGTAGGTTTAGCGTTAGAACTAAAATCTCACCTGATGTTAAGTGACGATGTGGTCCAAGATGGTGGACACGCTAAGTCTATTAGAGGAACTGGCTGTCAAGTGCAACTGCCGGAATACTCCTACAGGTACTTAGCGGCAGATTTTCAACTTAAAGGTGGTAGCTAGACAGGTGGGCATTAGAAAAAACCATACCACAATGCTATGGTTTCATCACGATTCTTAAACGAAAGTTAAAGCTCATTGCTGGGATTCGAGCTCATACCTATTGATGTGCCGTCCGAACACAACACCAACTAAGCCGTTATCGCTTCCTGTGTGTAGTTACCACAACTTAATAGTATATCGACGCCCCTCTCGATTGTAGGTTGTATAACAGCTGTTCCTCGATCCCGACAAGCCTAAATGGGTAACAATATTAGATATTACACTACCTCGACTTCTAAATTCTACTTCTCGTACATAGAAGATGCACTTAGTACTATAAAAATTGACTTATCTTAATTTTATTATTCCCATTATTTTATTTTATTATTTCAAACTGCACATTATGCTTCAAAATTGTGAACTGTTTTAAAACGACTTCCCTTAGTCGAATCAATAACTTCACACAAAAGGAATTGTTTCTTATCTACCTTTACACTCTGAATAATTAAAAATTAAATACATTTTGTTAGACGTGTGACATTGTACTAGTTGTTATGTGAAATCAATATCGGTAATTATTAACAATCACCTTGACGTGTTGTATTTATCAAAACAGTATTCAGTAGAGCATGTTAACATTTTATTTTCTTCTTGACTTATCTTAAACAGGATGTGCATAATATGTGCTATGTTTTGCTTTACAAATTTGTCATTTACATCTCAATATTTACGGAAACCATTCGCACCTTGTTCGATTTTCTTCTACTTTAATCCCCCCATGCTCACGTTTTTCTTTTAATATGACTTCCATCCTTCTTTCTGTAAAACTTATAACATACTTTGCATTATTACTCTCTAACTTTTCTTTCACATGTATTTTTTTATGTGTCCTATAAAAAGCTTGTACCTAATGTTATCAATTCTAATTATTAAAAAAAAAGTTAATATATTAGTGTTATGGCCACAATATTAGCATGATGGTAGGGCTTTTTCTGATGCCCGCCTGGCTAGCTACCACCCTCAAGTTGAAAATCTGCCGCCAAATACCAATAGGTGTGTTCCGGCAGTTACGCTTGAGAGTCACTCCCTTCTATAAAGGCTGGCATCGCCTTTGCTATTCCCCTGATGTTGTAAGTATCCACGGGTGGGGGTGATCACTTACTATCAGGTGATACACATGTGTGTTTATACGCGATTATATTTAAAAAAAAAACTCAATTGATACCACGTGCCGAATTTGCCCAAGAAGGTGAAGATGCTAAGCCTAGTGAAGGGCTTTGCTCTCAATCTTAACTGTCAAAATACACCTATAAGTATTTACTGGCAGAATTTCCTCTTGAGAGTAGTAGCTAGCCAGGCGGGCATTAAACATTTTTCTACACAGAGACACATTCCAGGGATTCGAATTCACGTCCATTGACGCAGAGTCCTTACATACTACCAACTGGGTCATCATCGTTACGAATATGCCTTTCATCTCTCGTTATGACGAACTCATACCATGCTAAGCTATTACTTCTCAACTTGTTTGTCAATTCTGCTATTTCTGTGGGTCTTATAAGGTCTATATTCTACTCTACTCTAAACATCAATTTTAAGAATCGTAATTCTGCTACATCTAATTTTACTTCTTCTGTTTCATTCAAAACCTAGCACTCACATTGATACATTCCAACCTATCTTATTTATCTCTTCAACCTCGTGTATGATAAAAAAATATATACTTAGTGGCTATTAAAATTGTGAAAGCGATATTTATGCCTAAAATCAATTCAACTGTGAGTACAGTTTAAAGATCTGGTGATGAGTTGGAGGAAGTCTCCTATATGTTGATTATATTCTTTCACTTACATTTAGAGGAACCTATGAATCACAAATGGATGATCATAATTTAAATACGTTTTGGGGATCGATGTTATGCGATCACCGGGTTTGCTTGGGTGACTTCTTCACAGAATAAAAGTACCAGGAAATAGTTTATATAGTCTTCTAATAATAGCTTAATTGTACTACACGTACACTTATATTAATTATAACAGCTTAATTAGGTCATAACCTTACTTCTTCTAATACCTGAACAAAAGAAATGTTGATAATTAATTTTTGTATGACATATCCATTCAAAAGATTCCAATCTTTCTTCTATTTGGGTATGGTCAGAAACGGCCAATACATAAAAGTAGCGGTGGCGATCAAAGTACCACAACGTTACTTCAATTTAGATGCTAATGAGCGTAGACCTACTAAGTAAATTACCAACTTATTAATTATTTGCAGACTAAAAGCGGCGCGGAGACTTACATTAATAGCATTATAATTGGCTGCGTCTGCCTCCTGCCTTACTTCGTGACGGGGATACTCGTAAACAAAGTTGGCAAAAAGCGTTTGCTCATCGCAGCTGGTTTGATATGTTTTGGTATTACCTCCGGGCTCAGATGGGCGAATTCAAAAGCGGCAGTTGTGGCCTTATTTTCAAGTGACATTGCAGTGGCTCAAGTCATATTAAGTCTGAACCAGGCCTTAACAGTTGAGTTTTTCCCGACGACTTCAAGGTCAGTACATCCACCCATTGAATAATAAAGCTCTGCTTATATTTATTGGAAGGTAGTATTCATTAATTAGTGGTATTACTAACATTAATGCAACATTGCTAAATACTAATCGATATAAATTTATTACTACTTTTTTATCAGGTATGATTGAAGTTCCTAGATTAAAGTTTAATGAAAATATTTACAATTATTGCAATAAAAATAATGAGGCTTTGTGTAGTGTCTACGACTTCGCGTCAACGGATGTGAGTTCTATAACCAATTACAATGAGCTTGAGCTTTCGGAACAGGCAAATGTCCTGCGGAAACCATAGCATAGTGCTAGAGCTTTTTCTAATACCCGCCTGGCTAGCAACCACCCTCAAGTTGATAGCCTGCCGTTAAATACCAATAGGTGTGTTCTGCGCAGCTGCAATTGAGAGCCAGATTTTCTACACAGGTTTAGCGTGTCTACCAACTTGGGCCGCATCGTCACTTAAGATCGGGTGAGATTATGACCATAACTGTAAACCTTAACTATAAAAAATATGAGGTTACCACTGAAACTACTGGTCTGTTTCTAAAAATTATTTCTTTTTAAGATAGCTATGAGACATTTTTATTATTTTAAAGCTAAATTCTAACTAACAAGAACGATCTGTTGGATCATTATTAGTGGTACACGCCGATCATGCAGGCATATTTAGAGCATTGTCAGCGCTACATGGAATTATGTTTGGGAATCGTGATTTATACAAGCGTGTTTAAAACACAAATATGTTTTATAGTTATTGAAAATAAGATTTTTTTCAGGTCTTTAGCTATATCTCTTATAATGCTAACGGGTCGTATCGGCACATTGGCCGGTAATATCGCATTCCCCATTCTACTCGATATGGGCTGTTCCATACCCTTCTTCAGTATGGCGGGGACGATGATATGTGAGTATTTTTGAACGTAAATTTAAACCCCATTCAACCCATAATAAAATTTAAATATTTCTTTTTGTATTGCTCGCATTATATCTTTCTATGCAAAATCCATAGCCATTGGTTTTTTTATTATTTTTTTATGTCATCTACCCTTGTAGATAATTTTGCCAATGTTAAGTGAGAATATCCGTACAAGCAACGAACACACTCAGTTTGAGAACAATGACCTATGTTTACACAAATAATTGATCGAACCCACAACACACGACAGTGAGGTAACCGCCTAAGCCGCTAGACTAACCGTGCAGTTATAAACATTGACACAAAAAGTATCCAGTTGTGATACACGTATCAACTACACACCTATACGTAAATATTGCAAAACACATTTGAATAATGATTACTTCTTAACTCTCACTGACAAGTATTTAAATATACCATTTTTTATTATATTAAATATGCTGTGAAATAAGATATAACAAATAAATAAATATAAACATTGTGCATACATTTTAAAATTAGTGCAATTTCAGTCGTATCATAGTGATGCTAATTAGATAACAATGTACACAGGGTCCATTTTTGTACTAACGTAGTGTTTAAAATCCGCTTGTCACCGCAACGGGTAAATGTATTACAAAACGGAAACCTGGAAATGTATGGTTCTGATGTTTGTCCACTGCTTTTATTGATATTTGTAAACTCTACTATAATAGATTACAGAGAAACTAATATCCCACATACAGCGATCATCATGTAAAGTATGTTCTAAATGTCTGCATGAAGGCCCCATCCCGAGGGACGTTTCCTTATTAATTACTACACCGACCCATGATAAATTGGCAATTTCAAACGTCGAGAAGTCTTACTAATTAAGGAAGGTTATCTTCGTAACGTAGCATCCGTCTGGTGGTTCATCGAGCATTATATTTTATTTCGTTTTAATCATCACGGATCATTGTCAGTGTGTTGTAATATACATGCACTTTCAAATGATGCCGGGTATTACTAAAGTTGGCATGATTGTACGATCGATTGTTGTATGTAGGAGTCTGCTGTTAGATTAAGTCAGACGATGCCCAAAAGGGTTGACGGCTAAGTTAAATCCAGACGGTCCCTTCCGATAGGAACTATAAGATTGCGAAAGCGGTTCCCAATCTTTGGCAACTATAAGTGAAATGTAGGAACATCGTGGGAATTTTTAGAGGGTTTTTTTATTGATTTGTATCAGTGGAGTCTAAATAAACCGGTCGTACTCTGCCTCAGGTAAATGCGGAAGAGACGTACGTAAATAGATTCCATGTACGTTATAACTGCACTAAAAGAAATGTTCGCAGTTCGCGGCATATACTATACACAGCATGTATCCTTATACGTTCTTACCAGAGTCTCAAATACCAGTCTAAACTGCCAAGGTTGGTGGTTACTCGTAAAGAGAGTTGTTCACGTCAAAAAGAGGACTGAAACGGTCATTTTATCACTCCTAACGGCTGTAAGTTTACACCCTAAAGCGCATACTTATTTGCTTCTCCGGCCGCCGACTAGAAGCATTGCAAAAGCAGTTCCTGATTATCGGCAATAAAGCAAAACACAGAGCTACGTGGGGTCAGCTTTTGTTTTTCTTTTGCGCAGCATACTGACTGCACTGCGCCTGATGTAAAGTACAGTACAAGCCATATCAGCAACGACTAATAATGAATCAAAGTTCACTGCCAGTCAACGCTGTAACGCTGGCCTGCTTATGTACATTTCACGCCACTTATGAAGAATCTCATGTCATAGGAACCTCTCTCGGCATAGTATATATTGCTCATGGTTCACTTCAGGTCAGTCCTACATAACCCTCTCATAATCAGCAGTACGGGCATGACATTTTCTTGATGTAATTATAAAAACGAAGACATTTATTCGTGTGATCCATAAATGATTGTTCTGAGTCTAGGTGTTACTTTGTATCCTCTTAATTTATGTTTAAATACCCCTCAACTTCCTTTTAATAGCTAAAGCGACCGTTATTGCATATAAATATATATGCTAACTCTTAAGTAATTAAACGAAATTATTTTATTTTGTTTTAATTTCAGTCGTTACATTGATATCGTTCTTTCTACCAGCGAAGAAGAAATGAGTTCGTGAGTTTTGTGTTTGTCAACAATTACACAATTTTTCTATTATAATAAAATTATAATAAAATTACATTATGTTTTATTATTTTAGTACGTAAATTCGTCAAATAAACGAGTTCATACTTGTGTAAATTATCCTTATATCTTAACCGTCTTGTTTAATAGTCAGCACGTACTACTTGGTTCTTCATATCACTAATACTTCAGTCCACTGATTCGTTCTGGAGCTCCACTGTCCCTGCCTCAGTATTATAAGACATATTTATATTGCCACAACCGGAAACTAAAAGCGCTAAAAGCGAACTAGTGTGAATATGATTATTACAACAATTTTTATAAAATCTCGTCATTACAATTTGAGTTTATAAAGTTATTTTTAACCAAACATGTAAATATCAATTTGAATCTATAAAGTTATTTTGAACTAACGTGTGAATATTGAAACCCTTGTAATATGAAATTTAAAATAAAGAGACGATCAACGATAAATTAAAAATAAAGAGGCGACCAATGAAAAAGCCTAACACTTGAAATAGATTATTAAAACAATTTATATAAAACCTCTTCATTACAATTTGAATTCATAAAGTTAAATATAACCAAATGTAAATATTAATTTAAATCCAAGAAGTTATTTTGAACTAACGTGTGAATATTGAAACCCATGCAATATGACATTTAATGTATAGAGAAGATCAACGATAAGGCTAAAAACAAAGCGGCGACCAATGATAATGCTAACATTCGTCCATCCTGACAACTTTTCGCGTCCCCGCGATACATAACAAATCATTTTATATAAAACGATAATTTTAATAGTACAACGTCCAATGTATATAGGCATAGAAGCCTAATAGCTAGGTAGTAGTTTAAAAGATTAATTGGATCATAACAATTACACGATGAAAGTCATATTGTGGTGCAGAGAAGATAACACGAACAGCGTTCGAGTCTAGTGACACGGATGTTAGTTTAAGCAGGCCCCTTTCGACAATTGTAAAGACTCACTTTCACTACTCTTGTTTCTCTCTCCGCTCAGTATAAATTATTCCCGACATAAAGATATCAAAAGAATCGCGTCAGTAATAGAAATTATAAATCTTACGTCCCTTTGGTAACACTCCATCTACGTACGATGAATAACTGCCCTCGATGATTCACTGTGTTCTATGCGTCACTGAGTGGCCAATCTTTCAAATCCCTCACACTGCCTCTTAGCACGCTTCCACATTGCATACGTAGATTTTGGAGGTTGACCGTAGCGTCCCGTGACTTTGACTAGAGTTTCGCTCATAGCTCGAGATACATGTGCACCTTGCACTGTAAAGGTTCGCTCATAGCGACAGAGGGTTTGCTCATAGCGATTTAAATGTATACTTTGCACTTCAGAATTCGCTCATAGCGACGTCATGTGCATATTGACTAGAGTTTCGCTCATAGCGAGATACATGTGCACCTTGCACTGTAAAGGTTCGCTCATAGCGACAGAGGGTTTGCTCATAGCGATTTAAATATACACTTTGCACTTCAGAATTTGCTCATAGCGATTTAAATATACACTTTGCACTTCAGAATTCGCTCATAGCGACGTCATGTGCATATTGACTAGAGTTTCGCTCATAGCGAGATACATGTGCACCTTGCACTGTAAAGGTTCGCTCACACTTCAGAATTCGCTCATAGCGACGTCATGTGCATATTGACTAGAGTTTCGCTCATAGCGAGATACATGTGCACCTTGCACTGTAAAGGTTCGCTCATAACGACAGAGGGTTTGCTCATAGCGATTTAAATATACATTTTGCACTTCAGAATTCGCTCGTAGCGACGTCATGTGCATAATGACTTAAGTTTCGCTCATAGCGAGATACATGTGAACCTGGCACTAAAGGTTCGCTCATAGCGATTTAAATGGGCATTTTTACACTTCAGAGGGTTCGCTCATAGCGATTCTTCGCACTTCTGAATTCGCTCATAGCGACGTCATGTGCATATTCCACGTGGATGGCACCATTCATAATAAATGTTCATCTCGCGCACCTCAGAAGGTTCATTAATAGTGACGTTATGTAAACATTGCACTTCAATGGCTCCTCTCATAGAGGTCATGTATACATTGCACTTCGATAACCCCTCTCATAATTAATGTGCACCTCACGCACTTCAGAAGGATCACAAATAATGACGTTATGTGCACGTTGCACTCAATAGCTACTCTTATAAATAGGTCATGTGCACATTGCACGTTGCTGACGCCTCTCATAGTAAATGTGCATCTCGTGTATTTCAGGACCTCTTCGCACTTTAGAATTCGCTCATAACGACGTCATGTGCATATTCCACGTGGATGGCATACTCATAATAAATGTACATCTCGGGCACCTCAGAAGGTTCATTAATAGTGACGTTATGTGTACATTGCACTTCAATGGCTCCTCTCATAGAGGTCATGTATACATTGCACTTCGATGACCCCTCTCATAGTGAATGTGCACCTCACGCACTTCAGAAGGTTCACAAATAATGACATTATGTGCACGTTGCACTCAATAGCTACTCTTATAGGTCATGTGCACATTGCACGTCGCTGACGCCTCTCATAGTAAATGTGCATCTCGTGTATTTCAGGAGGTTCACTAAAAATGACGTTATGTGCCTATTGTACTTCATCAGTGGATCTTGCTCTTAGCATGAAGCACTTTAGAAGCTTCGCTCATAACTTGGTGTGTATGTTGCACTTAACAGTTTATGCTTATAATGCCCAGATGAATCCGTACACCTTTATTTTAATAAGATGTGTACATTGCCTCACTTAAGCCGTTCTTCATAATTTCACTCATCACTTTTATCAATGAAATATAGACCCATTCATCAGAACTTTTACTCACGTCTGAGAGTACAGCGGCGGTTACCAAAGTATCTTCAGAATCAACAGTTACTATTCTTACTCATTCCAGAGATTCTTTGTGTTATGAAACTTGTACATATATGCCTCTTGTAACTCCATCTTGGAGGCTATAAATGTGGTCCCATGTCAATCTCGAAATGTACAAAGTTTTCTATTTACACTAGCAGCACTTTGTCTTTATTATAAAATGTCAATCTATGCTTTTTTCTTCAGCATTCTAGAATTCTTTCTCAATTTTTTTTTCTTTTTTAGAAAATATTGGGTATAAATATATGTGAACTAGTATCCCAGACTTTATTTTTATTTTGTAATTGGAACATTTGTTCCTGTTCTTTTTCCTGGTTAAATACTAATAATTCAAATATTACTGAATTACTACAACAAACGCTATCATCTAACGGTCATTTATTTCATCATCTATGTTCTTGAAATTGCAGTTTACATTTATGTTTTTCTCCTTTTCTTTTTCACTTTTGTATACTATGCATTATTTCGTTTTTGAACACCGTTTTCTAAATTCTGCTTAATGTAATGCGCGGTTTTGCACTCATTTAACAATATAAAACTTCGCTTTATCATCACCAGTAAATACTTCTGAACTGGTTATTGAAGTCAAGTTGATCTCACGGAAATGGTCTGTTGTTTTACTTTTGTGTACATGTTCTCACGATAATACTTCCAAATATTTCCAAATAGTATGAGTTTCTTTTTCATTTTTTTGATATGTACATCACCGATCCTTAATTATTTTTATCGATAACGATAATTTTCAAATAAAGTTCGTTTCACTTTCGTCGCCAATGTTAGACTCTTTCAACATACATACATGTAGATAATATAACTATAACAGTCTCATCACTATCTTTGCTAATAAATAGTATTATTTCATAACCGTTTTACTTATAACTTTGTATCCATTAGTCTTTTATCAGCTGATAATTTCTACAGTCTGCATTATAATGTGATCGTTGGATATTTCAATAGTCACAGGACAGTATGCGGCCATAGTATTACAAAACAAATGATTACAGTCTTGTATAGTGTTGAACATTAGGCAGAACCTTCCACACCTCACACAGAGCGATTATTATCTGCAAACACCTTAGCTCAAGCAACACAAGCGACACTTTTAAAGTGGTTAAAAAATGATCATTGTTTAGGCGTTGACCATACTTGGCAAGTATTATGCAGATCACAATCCTGTACTTTCCAATTGCGGAACCGACAGACGTTTATGCTTCAATACAAAGAAGAAGGTAGCATTGAGCACAATCTATTCCGTCGCTTGACCTCGTCTGCCTGGGGCGCTATTCCACCTGTCATTAGCAAGCCAGGCTTTTGCTACTCGGCTCGATTAATACGCATATTCAGCGTGGCAACGCTCAGTACATCAAGCTCAAGACGTTCTTCCAATAGAGACACGAAAGATAAATGTGGCTAGAAAAGTTAGCACCGACATCAGGCTACGTGATTTCTGTCGTCAATGGTCTGAATTACATCTGCGTTTTCGGCTGTTGGGTTTTTGTTCAACGCGTTGGCATGAATCATGCCATTTTACAATACTCTTGAATCAAACTTCACAATAGTGCAACTCCAACACTTATGTTCTGAATCTCACTAAAGTGGCAATAACTATCGTTCAGAATGACTGAACTTATAGGTCGGTTGATAGACGACTGGTCCCGTATCTTGTAGTACAATAATATTTCGTTTCCTAATTAGTTAAGCCAATAATAAACCAACATCCTTGCCCAAGTATGGGGGTAATCGTTCATAGTAATCCTTATCCCTGGGTCACCCACATTAGACTATTGTGATACAAATCAGTTGGTTGTAAGCAACAATCATCTTTTCTAAGTTTCTACGTTTCTACGACGTTCGTTTCCACAACGTTGCTGCTCGACCGATAAACGACTATCACTAAACACGTCCACGAGCACACCGCGAAGAAATAATGAAATATACTGTCTTTTCATCAAACAAAATCCGACATCTGGCGGAGCACAGGAAAGGGAAAGTTGTTACACGACGTTGTGCTCAGTTCACGCTTCACTCATGCTCGCACTCATGCTCAACTTGTCTAGTGTAGGAGCACCTTATTAATTTTCTCTATATTATTATTTGCTTGGACAGTACAATCACGAGCTAAGACAGACTCTCTTTAATCTGAATTGGTTTTTTCTCATAGTTTAGAATAAAATAATTAAATATCCACTGCCATTCTTGACATTAAACGTACCAACTTTTATATAAAATGTGAGGTAGCTCTGTAGCAATTTGTTCAGTAGATAGATCATAGTTAATTTAATAGATAGGTCATAGCTAAAGTAAAATTATCAGGAACATGTATTTCAACGTAAGTTTTTGTGCTATCAATTATCAATGAAATCTTACTTACCACATTCACATATGCATTATATGTGAGGTACCTCTGTAGCAATTTGTTCAGTAAATAGATCATAATTTAATAAATAGGTCATAGCTAAAGTAAAATTATCAGGAACGATGTTGTATTTCAACGTAAGTTTTTGTGCTATCAATTATCAATGAAATCTTACACTTACCACATTCACATATGCATTATATGCGTTCAGTAAATAGATCATAGTTAATACAGTACATAGGTCATAGATAAAGTAAAATTATCAGGTACGATGTTGTATTTCAACTAAATTTTTGTGCCATCAATACCAATGAAATCTTTTTGTACCATCAATTATCAATGAAATCTTACACTTACCACATCTTACACTATACCAATCATAAAAGATATCTAATCGGTTAAACGGTTTGACACCCCTCAGAATACCTAAGAGTTTATTAGTAAAATTCAGGTAGTAGTTTGTTTGGATTTTCAATTCAGAATCTAATTTCGGAACAGCATTGTCGTTAGTAAATTTTTCTCTACATTGAGAGTGCTGAGAATGCACAGATGAAATAAATCCTCTTTTGGTTTCTCGCCTTCGATTCAAATCTGTCTTTTAAGATGACTGATCTTCTTTCACTGGACCTGCGTCCACTCTTCGACCGGTCATTAGGTATTATTAATCCGTATAGTGATCAAAGACTTGAAATAATTATCACAACCGAGTATCTACTTTCCTAGTAGGTAATTCAAAATTCAACAAAACAGAAAATAAGACCTCCGTCCACTATTGGACCGATCATTAGGTATCATTTATCCGTATAGTGATCAAAGACCTGAAATAATTATCACAACCGAGTATCTACTTCATAGTAGGTAATTGAAAATTCAACAAAACAGCAGAAAATAAGCATCTACTCTTTTATGTTAAAAGACACGATGTACACGACTTTGATTAGTAGGCCATTCAAATTCAACAAAGGAGCAGAAAATAAATTTCTACTTTTTATTAATAAAGACTCTTCACTACTTTAAATAGTAGTGATATTCAAAATTCAACAGCAGTAAATAAGCATCTAATATACATACGTGAGTCAATCTAATATACATACATATATAAAACGCGACTTTCACTATTTTAAATATTAGGTAATTCAAAATCCAGCGTTCAAGAAAAAGTAAAAAATAAACAATTTAAAGTGAGTCTCATCATTTTTTTAATAAAAATGATGAGGGTGTTCACGGTTTTAAGTGACTATTTATTTATTTATGATACTTTTAAGCCAGAATATGACCGTGGGAAGAAATAATAATAATCACCATACCTTATTGCGGGCGTAAGATTACATCAAGGTGGAAGTAAATAATCCAATTTAAAAAACCTTGATGTTTTCCCTCTTCTGAAATGTAAATTATCCTTATATCTTAACCGTCTTGTTTAATAGTCAGCACGTACTACTTGGTTCTTCATATCACTAATACTTCAGTCCACTGATTCGTTCTGGAGCTCCACTGTCCCTGCCTCAGTATTATAAGACATATTTATATTGCCACAACCGGAAACTAAAAGCGCTAAAAGCGAACTAGTGTGAATATGATTATTACAACAATTTTTATAAAATCTCGTCATTACAATTTGAGTTTATAAAGTTATTTTTAACCAAACATGTAAATATCAATTTGAATCTATAAAGTTATTTTGAACTAACGTGTGAATATTGAAACCCTTGTAATATGAAATTTAAAATAAAGAGACGATCAACGATAAATTAAAAATAAAGAGGCGACCAATGAAAAAGCCTAACACTTGAAATAGATTATTAAAACAATTTATATAAAACCTCTTCATTACAATTTGAATTCATAAAGTTAAATATAACCAAATGTAAATATTAATTTAAATCCAAGAAGTTATTTTGAACTAACGTGTGAATATTGAAACCCATGCAATATGACATTTAATGTATAGAGAAGATCAACGATAAGGCTAAAAACAAAGCGGCGACCAATGATAATGCTAACACTTGCTATGCATGTGGCTTCGTAAAAAAGTTTTTCATTGCTTTGGTTTACAAATATACTCTTAAATTAACTCTCTAATGTAACACGTTGTATACTGCAATTTGGAATTTGGAAGCGATGATAGCTCAGTGGTAGAGTATTCGAATCCACCTACAATGAGCTTGAATTTTCGGTGAAAAAAAACCATCGTGAGGAAGCCATAGCATAGTAGTAGCGCTTTTTCTAATACCCGCCTGGCTAGCTATTACCCTTAAGTTGAAAATCTGCTTCCAAATACTGAAAGGTGTGTTCCAGCAGTTGCACTTGAGAGCCAGTCCCTCCTGAGTTTAGCGTGTCTACCAACTTGGACCATATCGTCACTTAAGAACAGGTAAGAGTATAACTAAAACGCTAAGCTTTAACATAAAATAGGGTAGATAATATACCTACGATTAAAAAAAAACTTTTACTTCAGTAGTTAGTTTAATATTAAGCATAAAAACCAACCAGAACAGAGACA
Organism: Actias luna; assembly: GCA_039707435.1. NCBI lineage: Eukaryota > Metazoa > Arthropoda > Insecta > Lepidoptera > Saturniidae > Actias > Actias luna. Next base: position 3,117,169 of record JAZHAC010000006.1, on the reverse strand, counting down.
TTACTTTTAACATAAAAATATATTGACAATATAAAATGGCAGTTTTTATTGTTCTTGTTTTCAAAAGTACAACAGTCTTTTAAAGTAGAAGTTAAAAAGTAACAATTAAATTTTAATGCAACATGTATAACCAGCCATCTAACTTAGATTCTTGCTTTTTAAAATACAATTATATAATAACCTAACTACGCACTATAATAAAACAAATAAAAACCATTTTTTTATTATTATTTAGGCTTAGCGTTACGACCACATTCTTAAGTGACACTATAATCCGAGTTAGTAGACATGCTAAGCCTGTGGAGGGACTGGCTCTCAAGTGCAACTGCTGGTACACACCTAGATGTACCTGCTAGATTTTCAACTTGAGGGTGGTAGCTAGCCAGGCGGCATCAAAAAAAGCCTGTCACAATGCTGCAGTATCCTCACGATGTTTTCCTTCACCGAAACCTAAAGCTCATTGTAGGTTGATTCAAACTCACGTTACTTGACCGGAAGCCGTACACACTACCAATCAGGTATCACCGCTTTACGATTCCATGACTTAAACGATAATTCTTATTAAATTTTAATACTCAATATTTGTGGGGAAAATCGTTATATTTTAATTCTTAAAATTACAATTATTGACATAAATAATAATTATTATTTCTTTGTTAAAACGTGATTATCTATAGAAATACGTCTCGTTTTCGAAAATATATATATATTTTTTTAATGTAATATTCTGTTATCGTAAGATACTTTTCTATCAAAGAATAGTAGTTTTCCCGAATAATAGAAAAATATGATTTCCACACGATTGAAGTAATTTTAATAATAAATATTTTTGTATTATACGTAACAAAACAGTTTTAATTTAAAACTTAACCCGAAGCCTTCATACTATGTCGCTGTACGTCAATTTACTACGAAACAACTAAGCAAAAGTTACAAGTGAATTCCACGGCTAGAGTACACCAGCTTGGGTATTTATCAAAGCTAAAATTTCAGACTGAGTTGCGTCGAACTTAGCTTTTGCATGTCAAATAATAAACTTAGTTTTGGCCGAAAAGTTTGCTTTTGACGCGGGTCTGTGACCGACTGCCGAGGTCGGCTTCAAACGATTTATGTGTTTATTCAAGCGTCTCTTATGATTTTTAAAAATATTTACTGTAAAAATCTTATTAAACCTACCCATACACTTTAGTAATAAATTCATCCTACCTTAATTGATGATTACCCGAAATGATATAAGTTTTTTGTGCAACATTCAGAATTCATTAATTAACAGACAAAATACTAAATTGAGATGTATTATGTACATATTTTACGTGAGTGACGTAAACATATATTTAAATAGAATATGGGGAAGTAAAAACAAAATTCTGTTATCGGCTTCGACTATAACTGATAACTATCCAAGAGTTAATGTATCCAATCGTTCCTATATAATAACTATTGGATAATCCTATCCAATAGTTTAAGTATACAAAAAAAAAACATAAGAATTGATCATGCCGTTTAGGAGGAGAAAAAACAGCTGTACACATATATCGGAATTTTATATAGGATATAGTAGAATAGATCTCTTTTTGATGTACAAGTTTCCCTTCACTGAGAGACCCTGCCGCGTACTTTTTAGAAATGAACAACTTGACTATAGCTACAGACTGCAGACTCGACTACAGATGACTTGAGTTTTTATATATACAGATATTCATATCTATACTTAATATTATAAAAAGGAAAGACTTATATTTTTTTTATATTTGTAACGAATAAACTCAAAATTTATTTGACCAATTTTAAAAATTCTTTCATCATTCGAATGCAACATTACCACTGAGTAACATAGGCTATAAATTAGAGATTAGTGGGAAAACTTTGTGCGTTTGAACACGCTTATATTAGGAGCTACCAATTAGATTTCAAATATTATTTTTGTGTTTGGTTTAGCAACCACTGATAAAAGCTTTGGGCAATTAAAATCACGCTAACACCAATAGGAGTAAAACTGTATAGAAAAGGTAACAAGAACGGGCAAAAAGTCATACACAACTATTATATTATAATTCAAGTTGTCACAAGTAAAGTTGTCGCTACAGCTAGTCGGTAGATAAAGCGTCTTAAAACCTAGTATATGATAAATAAAAACATTTATAGTAGTGTGAACGGACGCCTCGTCAAAGGATCTACCTACAATGAGCATGAGCTTTCGGTGAAGAAAAAATATGGTGTTGAAATCTATTGCTTGTCGTAGGGTTTTTTTCTAGTGCCCACCTGGCTAGCTACCATCGTCAAGTTGAAAATCTGCTGTCAAATACCTGTAGGTGTGGTCAGGCGGTTGCGCTTGAGAGCCAGTCCCTCCTACAGAATTAGCGTGTCCATCATCTTGGGACACATCATCACTGAATATCAGGTTAGATAGTAAACATATCGCTAAATCTTAACTATATAAAAATTTACTATGTGATTAAATTGATATACAATTGAAACTCTATATTACTGTGCGTTTTTTTTGTCCAAAACTTATAAATATACCAAAAACACAAACGACTCAATCACGTAAAGTAGCTGTGAATAAACAAAGCCGTTACGATGCACGTAATCATATTGGTTTAACATAAACATCGTATCTAATTTACTATTCGTGTTCACTTCCTGTTACTGTGACAAACATGGTATCTTCCGATACAACTGTACGGAATGTACTGAAACAATAAATATAGGTTTTATTAAATAAACATGTAAGGATATGTTGTGCTTAAAATATAACGTTGATCTTGTATGTTTTATATCTAGCCATATGGAATACACCTACATTTATTTTAATGATTTTAATATTCAAGTTTTAGCAGATCATTGAAGAATACAGTGTAATAATAATGTTCGAAATGAAATAGAAACTACAAAGCCAAAACTCGTGTCAATATTTCAAATTTTCATATCACGTGACGCGACCTTAAAGTTTTTTAGCCGTACAAAAATTGCCTAAACTACTTAGAAATGTTGTAATTTTTAAATATAATTTAAACAATAATACCCTAATGTACAAAATAAAATGGAAATTACAGTGATAATTCGTAGCAATGGACTACGGCGTAGCACGCAAGCGCTACGATCGTAACAACACTGAAGAGCTTTAGTTTCGAATTCAGAACAAACAGATTAGGCAAGTAGCGGTTCAGTTCGTCGCTCGGAGGATTCTAACTTTCAAGATGCGCTTGAAAATGTAAACAAAATCGAGGATAAAGGTGTAGTATCCCGAAAATGGAATGCATTTAAAAGGTAGTAAAGTCTTAAATTGAATGAACAAATATTGAATTACTTTTCATCGTCAATGTATATTGCTATAAAAATAATATTAAGGTACATTTGCTTGTACTGTTTCTACCAGTATAAAAATGAATACATGGAAACGTACAAGTGGTTTTTTCATGGAGATGATTTCTATAGATATAGAGGAAAAAAAAACACTATTGTTTATCTACCCACTTCTACGACTCAGCATCGCAACTACTAAAGAGAAGGTGATAAAATTTGATATCGTGACGAATATTATGGGCCAACATGTAGGATGTTTTTCTTATAATAAAAAGAGCTTCTTCGAAATACGATACATAGTCTCCAACACCGTTTGACCTAGCATCATATAAATTGATAACCATTAGGGTGGCGTAAAAAAACCGACAATTTTTTTTTCAGTCCCGAGTGAAAAATGTTAGTTTTTGATGTTTTAAGAGCCCTCTCCAAAGAACAACTAAAAAAAAAAATTTAAGAGGTCGCTCCAAATTTCTTTAAATTTCAGAAATCGTCAAAAATCGTTTTTTTTTTTTTTTCTCGTTACGGTAAAATTTTTTGTACCAAAAAACAATAAGTTTCTGAAAGTTTCAATTCAAAATTTAAGTTTTGAAAGGTCGCTCAAAATTTTTTTTAAATTATTAGTTCATTACTTTAGTTTTTTTCGAGCGACCTTTTAATATTTAAATTTAAATTCCATACATTTTTTTTCTTTTATTTATTACAATATTAGATAAAAATTAACAAAAAAAAAAAAAAAAACGATTTTTGACGATTATTGAAATTTAAAAAAATTTGGAGCGACCTCTTAAATATTTTTTTTTATTTGTTCTTTGGAGAGGGCTCTTAACACTATTCCTACCAGGACCGGTCAAATGACCGTTTTTAAATTTTCAATTGGAATTTCCTACATTCAACGTATGTGAATCGCCTTTAAACTTTACCACTTTTCCTCATATATATGTATGATATATTTTTCAATATTCACTTTTTTTTTATTGTTTATTTTCCGAGAAAAATTTGTAGTCTGTCTTACCTACCACGACCGGTCATTTGACCGGTAGTACGATTTATACATTTTTTAAATAGTTTCTCTCTAAGACTCAATGCCAAAACTATAAAGTCGTTACAAACGAAAGGTAATGTAGTTATGACACGATTTTATCCGATAATTGCCTTCCAGAAAATATACTGGAGACTCGATTTAGTTAGAAGCTCGGGGGAGCGCCCACTCTCTTGGACGCGCTCAGTTCCTCTTGGAGAGTTTGTTACTATGAAATTAGCAGAACCGTATGTAGGATGCGGAAGAAATATAACCACGGACAACTTTTTTACAAGCCTACCTTTAGCAACAAAACTTTTAGCAAAAAAAACTACGATTGTTGGGACAATTAGAGCAAATAGAAAAGAGCTACCAAGACTGGCAAAACTGAAAAATGACGACATGGCACTTTTTTCAACCAAACTCTATCGCTCAAATAATTGTATGTTGACAGTTTACAAAGCCAAACCAAAAAAGAAAGTTCTAATTCTTAGTTCAATGCACAACTCCGTACAAATTGAAAAAAATGACACCCGAACACCGGAGACAATTCAATTATATAATAGCACCAAGTTTGGCGTAGATGTGACCGACCAAATGGCCAGAAATTATTCGGTAAAATCTAAATCTCGGAGATGGCCTTTGCAAGTATTTTTTAATATCTTGGATTTAGCCGGGATAAATTCATGGGTGTTATATAAAGAAACTACGGGAGGAGAAATTACAAGACAGGAATTTCTATTTCAATTGGCAGAAGAACTTGCCATCGAATACCAACAAGAGCTCGGCAAAAAAAATCAATCAATACCCATCGCAAGTACAAGTACAGGTTCTCGTGAACGGAAAATATGTCAGATAAGGTATTGTAACGAACAAAATCTGTCTAAAATGTAAAAAGTACGTATGCGGAAAATGTACAGTTGAGAAGCCCATTTGTAAAAAATGCGACGAAAAAGAATAAAATGTAAATTATGTACTCTTGAATAAAAGAAAATATATTTTTATACTGGTAAGCTGGCTATTGGTTGCATTCAATATTGAAAAATATATGTTGTGCAAGACCGGTCATTTGACCAGCCGCGGTAGGAATAGGTATACGTGAAGTGTCGGTAGGAATAGTGTTAAAACATCAAAAACTAACATTTTTTCACTCGAGACTGAAAAAAAAAATAGTCGATTTTTTGCGCCACCCTAATATACATATATCATTTTCATTGCGAAAGCTTAAGTTAAGTTTTAAGTTTCAATTTGATTTGATTATACAGTCTTTCGAAGCAGTAAGTTGCTTTACGACAAATTTTTTAAGTCTACAGTATGAATTATGAACCTTGCCTTGTATATACCTATAATTAATTATGCTACTTGTACCTCCATCAGGACTTAATTTGTCGCTCCTATGTCTGTTGAAAAAATGTAGATTTAATTTTTAGACCATTATTTAGTTATTTAACGTGCCGTTAGTCGATAATAGTTAGTTTTGGTTATAAAATGTTTTTATTTATTTATTCTTTTTGTGAAATAAAGCTGCGGCGAATCAATTCTAGTCGGAGGTGCAGAGTAAATACATTCCAACATTGAATTATGAATTTTAGCAAATAAATCAATCAATTCTCACAATATACAATAATAAATCAAATGTACGAATTATGTAATTTCAGAATTATTTATAAAATGATAAATATAATGTAATAATTATATAAAGTAAACAATAATTAGCTTTAATTTATTTATATCAAAATAGTTTACTTTCTATTTTATTATTATTCATACAATATTGTTTTATTATTATGTTTATTTCGCAAGTAAAACCCGAAGGTTTCTAATAACTTAGTATTTCAATGTTAAGTTTCATAGAATTTTATACAATATTTTAACGCATGCGCTTTGCATACAGAACGTTTAAATTTAATATTTCGAACGAAGAAGACATCGTATCGAATGAACAAAAGTATTTGGCCGTCAATGAAAATCAGGAGACCGAAATGTACGCGCGTGCGGAAAATTTTTACTATCGAGGTTAATAATAACCGCAGTCCTACGATACTAATTGGCTTTGGTAAACCAAAAGGAAGCCTGCGGGGACATCGGACGTGAAGAAGAAAACGTCAACCCGGAACACAATACCTATCTACAATATCATTTATTATTACTATCTATCTATATATACCCCGGATGTCGAGTGCGATGTGGATATGGTATTTTAAAAGTGGGAACTAACTACACGAACGACCCTCTAACTGTATCCAATACACGAAGGCTTCTATGGACAGTACCCGACACTAAACGAGCGCGTTGCCAGAGAGGATCCTACATACCTATGTTACTTGGATTCAAATAGCAGGTTTATATGCATAATCGTTTTTCATATCCATTATTGTAAAGAAACCTTCGGGTTATATATGTTATTTATCTCATTTTCGAACTTCTTTTCTTTCTATTTATTGATAGCTTTATTATTAAATTACTTGTCCACGCGACAAATGTTTTTTCTACTTTACTGATTTAGCGTTATGGGTACAATTTTACCTAGTATTAAATGACGATATGATCCAAGATGATGGACACGCTAAACCTAGTGCAGCAACTGGTTCTCCACTGCAACTGCCGGAACACAACCATATTTATAATGAACATAGTATATTTTAGCAGGCCGGCATGGCACCTGTAACTGACGAAGAATATTTTCCTTTTCAACAATCACTACCGCCCCTGAAACGTACTGAGATTACCATTAGGTAAAGTATGGTAATTCTGCTGACATAGGGTAAAAAAAATGTATTTTGGCGACAGATTTCCAACTTGAAGATGATTGTTAGCCAGTTAATTTTGAAGCGATGATAGTTCACTTGTTAGTTTGTACGGACGCCGTATCGATGGATGTGTATTCGAATCCTTGCAATAAGCATGAGATTTCGATAAAGGAAAACATTGTGATGAATGTCCGCCTGGTTAGCTACCACCCTTGTTTTGAAAACTGCCGTAATAAAAATGTTACGGCAGTTATACTTGAGAACAAGTTTAATTACTAGGCCTTGCGAATCCACCACCTTTGATCGGGTCGTCACTTAACAACAGGTAAAATTGTGGCCATATTTAAACCAATAAAAAATTAACATAAAGTATGAGTAAAAATTAAACAAGTGGCTATAATAATTACTTCTAATTTACAATTCAAAGGCATAAAATGGACAATTAAGTAAATTGCTTTCATTGGATCGCTTTACTCAAAGCACAATTGTTGAAGTATTAAATGAAAACATAGCTAAACACTACAATATTCATTAACTGGAACCGGTATAATAAATATTCTAACAATAATATAATCCGGTATTCCATTGTTAGAACTGAATGCAGTATATATTATTCAAATTCTCATAAACATGTTTATACGAAGTGTTTATTGTATTGCTTCATACAAAATAGATAACTATATTATATTACAATATTACTTACCACTTATAGATATAATAAATCTGTAGAAAAGTCGTTTATGTACATCGACAATATTTTCAAAAAAATAAATAAATAGCCAGAGTGTTAAAAGATAAGCAACAGAACACATTTTTAGTATTTTTGGAATTTCTGTCTGTTTATCTGTTTGTCTGTGCACGCATCACGTAAACTGTACAGAACCAATATATTACACTACTGCTGGTTAGTTGGAAGAAAATGCCTTATGGCATTAAGCTCGCCAGCGTACATTTTTTAAGTTCAATAAAGCATTCATTCATTAAATAACATTTATACGTAAAATTATACGCAACTTGGAGTATTACTTAGTTTTTGTTTCATCGCAATCGGTTCACTCTATCAAAAGAAATTAAGAGATATTTTTGCATACTATGAAATGAAGTCGCTTTCGTTGTCTGTTCGATTAGCTCTTTTAAACTATTGAACGGATTATAATGCGGTTTTCAGGAATAGATAGAGTGATTCATGAAGAAGGTTTATATTTATAATACATATTATAGAAAATCCGAAAAACTCAAGGATTTTTAGTGTGATACGAAGTTCACCTTGTCAGCTAGTCAGTACTAATAATATAAATGCGTAAGTGAGTTTTTGTGTTTGATTGCTACGCTTACACATCAAAACCGCTTAATGAATTATAATTTATTTTGGCATAGAGTTAGGTGGTGCCCAGGAGACAGATATAAGCTACTTTTACTCGCCCAAAACTTACAGGGAGTGGGGTAAAAATCTTTGTATAAAACGTTTTACTGCGTCATCTGATTTGGTTCAATCTAACGAGAATAATTGTTTTTAACTAATAATAAAAATATGCATCTTTGTTTTTCAAACCATTTTTAAAGCGGTGGAATGAGGTGGTAACAGTAGTATAGAAAAATTGTATTCATAAAGCTAAAGTTTGGCAGGTAGGCACTTAATAGTTAGTATATATAAAATAAAACAGGGTTTTTGTATGGTCTAACATTCCCATATAAATAAATTAATATAATTAGATAGAAAAAAAAACTCTGTATCGATTGATTGTTGATCGCAGCAACCAGAACTATTTGACAAAATCTATATTAACACGAGCAGAGCCACGAGTAAAAGCTAATACTAGACACAAGCCATACAAAATGTAACAGGATTAAGTTTTTCTCCTCCTAATTCATTATTACCTTTTCAATTAGTTCTTTGTATTAATGTTAATGTGTATCCTTAGTTAACAATGTAAAAGGTTAAGTGGTTTTCAAGTTATGAGCAGACTAATATACCAGAGGGTTTTTGCATTTTGTAGTATGCAAGAATTAGAATGAAATTTAAGGTTCTGTTTCAAAAATATAATACTATTTTTAAGCGATGATAGCATAGTTGGTACTATGTACAGAGGCCGCGTCAGGGGACGTGAGTTCGAATCGACTTACAATGAGCTTGAGCTTCCGGCGTGGGAAATGAAACAATACCATGGTGGTAGTGTTTCATCAACCTCAAGTTGAAAATGTACCTTCAAATACCGATAGGTGTGTTCTGGCAGTTGCACTAGAGATCCAGTTTCTTCACTAGATTAAGCGTGTCTATAATCTTGGACCACATCGTCACTTAATATCAGGTTAACTTTTGAACATAATCTTAACTATAACCAAAAAATACTTTATACAATATTTAAATTAGTATGGTCCTGATAAGCTTTGTTTGTTAATTATCCCGTATCCTTTACTAACCAGATATCTACTCAGAAGGTTTATAATTAAATTTTAGAATCTGTTTGTTCAACAACTTAAGTGTTACGAACTTGAAGAGCAATTAATTATACCAGACATTATAAATATACGAAACTTTTAATTAGAGTTACAAACTTACATCGTCATAATTAAAAATTTATTTTGGAAAGATGTTATTTATTGTGTTAATGACTATGAAGATTTATATACCAATAGGTGTGTTCCGGCAGTTGTACTTGAGAGCCAGCCCTTCCAAAGGTTTAGCGTGTGTACCAACTTAGGCCGTATCGTCACTTAAGATTGGGCGAGATTATGGCCATAACGCTAAACCTTAACTATAAAAAACTTAACTATAAAAAAAACGTGAGTTTGAAAGCTTTTATTGAGCCTGAGCTTTCAGTGAAAGAAAACATCGTGATGAAATCATAGAATAATGGTGCGTTGTTTAATAATGCCGCTTTAACTGACTACCACCTTCAATTCGGAGAGCCATTTCATAGTTTATAGCTTAGGCATTATGACCACAGTCTCATCTGATGTTAAATGACGATGAGACCCCAGATGGTGGACTCGCTAAGTTTAATGGAGGAACTGGCTTTCAAGTGCAACTGCCGGAAGACACCTTAGGTACTTGCCGGTAGATTTTCAACTTGAGGGTGGTAACTGGCAGGCATTAGAAAAAACCCTACTATCGTGCTATAATTTCATCACGATGTTTTCCTTCATTGAAAACTCAAGGTGCAGGTGGATTCGAACTCACGTCCATTATTGCGGCGTCCGTACATACTACCAACAGAGTGTTAATCGCTTCAAAATCATATAACATATCTGTTTAAATCTAATCAACAATATGAATGAATATCTGTTAAGTACGAACATCTATCTACTAAGTAAAATTTATTAAAATTTATAAACAAATCCTGGCTTAAACCCGTTATATCTGCAATAATAATGTAAATATGAACTTAGAAATAAATTCCAAAATGAAATTTTCCACTGAGGGAATAATTACAGACATTCTCATTTATATATAAAAATAGGATTATTCACAGCATTTTTGCGATAAAAAATACCCATAAAGTACATTGTTAATAACGCAATAAAATCTACATGCAGAGAATAATAAAAACATAATGGAAACTTGGTAATTATATTGTACATTGACCATTAAAATAAAGTTTGTTTGGTTGATGCTTTTTATGTGTAGTTTATGCCTTCTATGAAGGTTAACGGTAATTCCATATTTTCAACTGAAGTATTACAAATGTTTACTAGTACTTATACAGTTTTATGATACACATAATTTTGAATACAAGTGAGACAATAATGTTCGCATGTAATAATGTTTGTATCTATGGGATGAAACCATGAAATATCTCCTTGGTGCCCTAGATAGGTTACAGACACGAGCTGTCCGCATAATACAGGATGCAGGCGTTACGAAGTACATCGAGCCGCTTCAAACACGTAGCGGCATTTTTTCTGGCAGTGTTTTATCGTATGTCTTACGGTGAGTGTTCTGGAGAGCTATTCAACCTCATCCCCTCTTCTCCTGTCCATGAGAACTACACGCACTGGATTTCGGAATCACAGCTTTACGGTAACTCGAACAGAAAAGTTCGCTACGTCGTACTTTTGCCCTACCGTGAAGCTGAAGAAAAGTCTCCCAGCCCGTGTATTCCCTTCCCCTTAAAACATCGGGTCCTTCAAGCTAAACGTAAAGATGCATTTGAAATATGGATTGTCGTTATATCGATGGTCGCCATAATGTATGAGTGTAATATACTTAACATCAGGTACAGTGCCATCACGTTGCCGAGCTATCATAAAAAATGGAATGAAATAAAACTAGGCCGTAAATCACAAGAAGAAATTATTTTTTTGTAAAACTTAATCACACCTCACACATGAGCCCTTAGCAGAAAACATAGTGTTGAGAATCCAACTTTCTTGCGTATTATTTTAGTTTCATATGGTTTCTTTTTGTCCTTTTATTTTATTTGTTTACTTATTTTTCGAATTTAATACATTGTCAGTCAGTGTTATTATTGTTATCTCACAGTGTTGTTTTCACTGAGTTTTTCACAACATATAGATTATTAAATTTTACTTGCGACTTCACTCACGTTAATATTTTCTTAAACCGGATGACGCAATAAAAATGTTTATTCAAAGCTTATTCTTCTCTTTACACTATTTACAATAAATTTTTGCAAGAAAAAATACCCTATCACCGTTTCCAAGGTCCCAGCTATCTTTATACCAAGATTCATTATAATCGATTGAGTGATTTAGTCGTGAAAGCGTAGCAACAAATAAACTCACTTTCGCATTTATAATATTAGTATGGATAACACAGATAACCCTATATTCAAGTGAAAAAAAAATGTAACTCAGAACAAATAAGTTGCGTAAACACAATTAGAAATATTTACTCGTTTTTCAAACAATTAAATTTATTCTTATATAATAAGACGACTAACTAGATTCAACCTAATAAAGCTAAAGGTTAATTATATCTGAGACACACCTACAATAAGTTCAAAGTCACAAAGTACAAACCAAGTACACGTAAGGTGTTCTCTCATTAATGGCATCAAGCGTTACTAAAGAATAATAAATTCATTAGTGATGTATCACGAACAGTTATATTTCACGTATAGTCGTTAAAAATAACAATAAGTCACTGTGATACATGATGTCAACATGTAGACTAAACGTGTAATAATTTCTTACTGTAATTTTTCACCCACTGATAATTATTTGTTTCATTTGTTATCTTTTACAATTACATTTGGTTTTACATTTTTTTAACATCACAGATTATTTGTATTTTGATTTAATTTTCGTTGTCTACCCATTTGCAAGTGTCGTAGTTGCCTTAAGAGGTCTAGTGTTTTTCTTTTTCAAAGTTGCCTCTATTATAATTTGTAACTGTTGCAATGTACTGACCACTGGCGGTGGTTCGTACCACCTATATAATACTGTATATATAGTATAGTATATAGTACTGTAACAAATTCTGTAAAAGTACAAATGTGTGTGTCAGCTCCACGCAGCGAGAGTTTTAAACATGATGCATGTCAAATTGAATGCTATTTAAGGTACGTTTCGTAGAGAAACGTAACGCTTTTTAGTTATGCCATAAAAAAATGGACTTAAATAAATTATAAAAATGTCTAAATGAGTAAAAAAATTGAAGTAAATGAAAACTTATTAGTGTTAAAAATAACATATACTTAACTCGAATATTTATTTATTTCATGAGTTGCTGTTAATAATATATCATTTTATATCTCTTTCCCACACCTAATGTTTACCGATCACATGACAACTTTTTGCAAAATCTTTACATACAATAAAATAAAGTCGCTTCCGCTGTCTCTTGGCTTAGATCTTTTAAACTATTCAACAAATTTTCCTGCAATTTTCAGCAATAGATAGAGTGATTAATGAGAAAAGATTGTGTATATAAAATATACATATTATCGTACAAAAAATCTTAAAAATTCAAAGATGTGACGTCGCAACAAACATATTTTTGTGCGCTTATATTGCGAACGCTAGCTAAACCTTACGAGATAGATCAAATTAATTTAGTACAAAATTATATATTTGTAAAGAGCAATAAAAGAGTCCACAATGGTAAATAAAATTCCTCAATAGTATATATTTATCTCTAAAGGGTAACCCATAGTAATTTTTTTTATCTTTTACATATTAGAAAAAAAAAATATGTGCTATTTTTTACCAAGTTGTTTTATACAATGCAGTATTATTCCTTATCCAATTAAATACATTACGTACGTTGAACATTTCATTTAGATTAAAACTGCCCTTTAAAGCATTTAATTGATATCTAAAGAGATATCGGAGATTTAAAAAGCGGAGGCACAGCGTCTGGCGGGCCGTACGTTTCGTACTCCTGAATCGAAGTTCACCGGGGCAGCTAAGTTAATATAACTTGGTCCTCATGCACTTTGATTACACTCATACGATTTCTAAAAGGGCTTTCGGTAACATGTTATTGTGATACATGAAATGTGATTCGTGAAATGTGATACGTGAAATTTTATACAGCATATTCCTATTAAGTGATGCCTGGGCTAAGTAAGAATGTTATTTCATCCATACGAAATATAATTAATTCCGTTTTTAAAATCGAGTCGCGTGCTAACCCTAGAATATAGCTCAACCTAATTAGCATGTCATGTGCACGTCGCCCCCAAGGGTCCGTAAATTGAATAATTTCATTAATTAACTCGGCCGACTTTTCTTTTGTCTTTCAGACGATTGTTTCAGATTCAGATGGAGTAAAGTTTATTGTTTTTTTAATGGTATATAGGCTTAGCGTTATGGCCACAATACCACCTGGTTTTAAGTGACGATGTGAACCAAGATGGTGATCACACTAAGCCTAATGGACAGACTGGCTCTCAATTGCAACTGATGGAACACACCTATAGGTATTTGGCAGCAGCATTTCAACTTTCCTTCACGGAAAGCTCAAGCTCATTGCAGATGGATTATAACTCGAGTCCATTGCCGCGACGACGGTACACATTACCAACATACCAACTGAGCTATCATCGCTTCAAAGTTTGTGATGGGTGTGGACATTATAGTCAATTAGTAAGAATTTTATTTATTTACGGACTTTTATAAAATAACCGTTTTATGATATTAAGTCTGTGAACAATTTTTTTTATTTATATTTGTGTGATCCTCAAATCATAGTTATAAAACTGAATGTTACTGTAAGTGCGTTATTTGTATGTTTATGAAATGTCCCAAGATACGAGACCTATTTCGTATATTGCGTGTTGTTTATAAATGGAAAAAAAAGAATTCTTTTAGTTGAAAAAAACTGTATACTTTTTGTAAGATATTAGTCCAGAAGGTTGTTCTTCTGTGAAAACTGTTTTTACTCATATAAATTTTCTTTTATATTTTGTAATTTGTAAAACAAGTAAGTAGAAATTACGGATATGCCGTGTAAGCTCGATTTAAAGATAAACTCCTTAAAAACGTCAAAATAGTTTGACTTTGGTTGGTATTTTTTTTTACATACTATAATATCTTCTCTGCATTTAACAACTGTAAATTCTTACTATATATAAATATGTACAAATATTCTTAAAAATAAACTTTCATTCGTTACCCTGTGAATACAAGAAACGACAATTAATGTTTTTTTTCTAATTTACTAGAAATTCGTTTGTGACATAATTTTCTATTCTTTATTTTATTCGTACTGACATTACCTTTGATCGTCATTATATATTTCTGTTACATTGGCTAGTTAAGTCGCCCAATGCGACCTAATAGAAATTAAATAAACCTATTTCCTTTACATTTATAACATAATCTTAAATCCCTACTAATATTAAAATTGTGAATGTATGTTTGTTACGCTTTCACGCGTAAACTACTTAACAGATCATGACGAAACTTTGTACACATACTCATGGAGCTATTAGAGGTAACGTAGGAAACTTATTATTGGAAAGAAAAAAAATATATAAGATAAAAAATTGTTTGTCAAATACTCTCAAAATCTAGCTACTTTAAGGCCATCTAGCATTCCAGAGTATAGGTGATACAAAGTTCACCG
Organism: Actias luna; assembly: GCA_039707435.1. Lineage (NCBI taxonomy): Eukaryota > Metazoa > Arthropoda > Insecta > Lepidoptera > Saturniidae > Actias > Actias luna. The sequence goes on along the minus strand of JAZHAC010000006.1, from coordinate 3,102,060 downwards.
GGTCAGCTAGTAATATTATAACTGCGACCGTCTTTCTTTTTTATTTGTAACGCTTTCACACCTAAACCGTTGTAGCGATTATGATGAATTTTTGTATAGAGATAGGACCCTGGAGACGGTGATAGGCTATTTTTTTCTGGAGAAAAAACTTACTGGGAATGAGCATAATAAGAGGGATAAACTTACTATGACACTTATTGCGTCATCGGATTTACTTCAAACTTATCGCGTAATTGTTTATAATTAATAGTAAAAATATGTATATTTCATATTTTGAAACTACACTTAAAAAGGGCGGAGTGTGTTTGTCAATATAATACAGACAAACCGTATTCACAAAACTATAATTTGACAGTTAGTCAATTGATAGACAGTAAGCATAGGTAAATAAGGGATTTGAAAATTTACCTCTATTTCTAGTTCTAATTCGCGTGAACAGTGAGAAATCACTTTGTGAACACTACTTATTACAAATGCTATGAACGCATTATATTTAAACATCAAGAATTTTAGTAACTAAACATTAAATAAATAGTTCATTAGAAGGTGGCTTAAATTAGGTACTGACGAGTCATACAGATCTGCTATTTGACATTGAAAGGCATTTCTGAAAATAAACTTTCAAAACAATTAACAGCGCTAGAAGTACTTGAATGTTATACTTTGACTAATTAAGAGCCGCTTATAAATAAGTTCGCATTTACGGTGGGCGGAGGCGGGGTCGTTTACTGCGAAATGGGGATCAGGGCGTATAGTACAACGTGATGTTCGCAGCTACTAAAATAATTAAAAAAAAAATCTTAAAATTTATTATTTAGTACAGATATATATCTATTATTTATTTATTTTTAATATTTTTATTATTACAAGCAATAAATATTTTTAATTATTACTATTTGTGTACTGCTATTCATTTCCATATGTCATGTTCGTTCGGGGGGGGGGGGGGGGCACGGGGGTCTATAATTTGTCACGTATGTTGTCAGGTTGGTTAGAGGAAATGTAACAGCGTGGCGAATGGGCGGAACGGGGTCTACTATGAGCTTTCGGTGAAGGAAAACATCGTGACGAAACCATAGCATGGTGGTTGAAAATCTACCATCAAATACCTATATACTTCAGGTAGTTGCACTTGATAGTCAGTCCCTCCACTAGGCTTAGAGTATCCAACATCTGAGGCCACATAGTTGAGATCATGTCCATAACGTTAAACATTAACTATTCCAAAATAAGTACATAAAAAAGAACATGAAACTTTCAAAAATTCTGAACAAACACAGTTATGGAAATTGTTCTATAAGTATGTTAATTCTATAAGTTCTTTTCACTGTCTCAAATTGTATGTCTTTTATTACGTATGTATTCATAAAATTATATAGCATTGAATATGAAGGCATATAAGCATGTTAGAATTAAAGGCTCAACTTTTCTTTAATCATACATTGACATCGAAACTTTCCCAATTTATAGCATTTTCATGTACGTCAAGGAAAATTAAGAGAGGATTCCTTCCGATTCCCTTTCTTTTGATGTTCTGTATAAAAAGTTCCTTAATATTCGTCATTATATGTCTTCATTGTGTTTAATATATGTTGTAGGAATAAGTAAAAATATTATTTTATTATGTTTACATATTGATTGCCAGCTATTTAACTAAAAATTTGTGAAAGCAACTAGACCGAGGTAATTCCAATAGTAATAAGCCGAAATACCTAGAGCAAAAAAAATAATTGATATACCGTTACATGTGCAGCCGGATATCAGCCTATTTTAGTATTCAATTTACCTTTTTAGTCGACTGAAATGAGTTTGAATTTTTAATCTTTCGGTGAAGAAAAACCTCCTTATGAATCTATATTTTCTAACGTTTACTTAGATTGTTAACATCGCTAAATAACTACAGGTTTACTGCGGCGCATATACTTGTGAACCTGTTCAGCCGCTAGGGGTTCTCATCCCTAGTTACATCTTTACTTAACATCCGGTTAGATTGTTGCATATATAAACAAATAAAATGTCCTTAATTATATTTTATGACGACGCTTACGTTCATAAAGATTTGCGTATGTAATCTTAAAAATAAAAATTCGTTATATTTCAATTACTTATCAATGGACAGTCAATTACATGGTTACGAGTTCGAGCTTCAGTTTCACTATGTCTATGGTAACCACGTACATTTATTAATCGTAATTTAATTAGTATAACTATTAGTTTGTACTCGAAAAGAACATGATATAGTCTATAAATGATGTTATTTAGCGGATAAATAAAAATTCCCTAGCACATACACATACCACTACATTACCCGAAAGTGTGGGTAGCACTTCAGATCATCAATGTTTTGTAGGGCTAACTCGGAAATTAAGTTAACCTTTCCTCATGAATAAACATTTGTCAAGCGTTGAACCATTTCTATGTCTTCATTTCAATGGACATTTACTGTTTTAGAAGAAACTATATAAATATAAAATATTGCAGACCCAAAGTAATAATAACGTTGGTTGTTAGTTATCTAGAAATGCCGACACAAATGGAAACTCACAACTAAGTGTGACTTGAATTGTCAGAATGACCGGTGTGTGCTTAAAACCATAAAGTGAAACACCATTATATCTTTATCTCTCTCGCTCCTGTCAACGCCACTAGCCGACTTTGCTCGACCGTGCTCAGTGATAGCATGCAGGAACGCCACGTCATGGGACGTGAGTTCGAATCCAACCCCCTACGATGAGTTCGAGCTTTCGGTGGAGGAAAACATCGTTAGGAAACCATAGCATTATGTTAGTTTTTTCAAATGCCCGCCTGGCTAGCTACCACCCTCAAGTTGCCGCCCAATACCGTTATGTGTGTTCCAGCAGTGGCACTTGAGGACCAGCCTCTATTATAAAGGCCGACAACGCACCTGCCATTTATTTGGTGTTCTAGGTGTCCATTGGTGGCAGTGATCACTTACCGTAAGTTCACTTACGTGTTTAATCACTTACATGTTTGCTCGTTCGCCCGGTATTCCCTTAAAAAACACACACACATAAAAAGGTTACGGATAAGGGTTTCATAGCCAAAGCTTAGCGTTCCACTTCAATAGTTTCACTTCAAAAGTTAAAATGTCATTAATTGTAGATTAGAATCGTTAGAAATAATCTCATTTACACATCTATCGGTACTCCGAGCTTCAACTAATGTATGTTTTTTTTTCTGTCACGAGAACCAAATTACCCTAAAACTACTGGAAGCGCAGTAGAACAATAAATTATAAGTTAATTGACAAAATAATTTATATTGTTAGTATAAAATGTGTGTATTGAAATTAATTTCAATAAATTCTTACAAATATTAAAAATGTGAAAGTGAGTTTGTTTGTTTGTAACGCTTTCACGCCGAAATCTCTGAATTGATTTGTGATAAATTTTGGTACAGAGATAGACCTGGAGAGAGAGAAACATGGAAGAACTTTGAAGTGGGGTAAAGAGTAGACAAACTTTGTATAAAACTCTTTATTGCGTCATTCGATTTGTACGACAAAATCAATATTAACGCGAGCGAATCCGCACGTGAAATCTAGTTTAATTATAAACTTTATTCTCTTGGTTAATACCATATGACAAAATCATATCCTAATTCTAAATAGCCCGTCTAAAAAGGCTTTCGCTTCAAAAAAATTAACCAGTAAGGAATTTGAAGTTTCAACGTATATAGCAGTTGAGGGACCAGTAGGCGAATGGCTTTGTCATGTAGACATAAAATACATCAGCATGTTATATAAGAAAGATTATTTCGTAAAAGCGAAACGATGAACAGGAAATATGCGAAGGCCGTGTACCCTTATTAAGGTTATCACGGGTAGAATCTGGCGCATGAGAAATTTTTATACTCGACCAGTTCCTTACAAATTGCGCGAATATGACATTTAATACAAAAGATGTCTGATGTTGTAGTCTGATGTTTGAAATATTTGGGGAAAATGTAATTACGTCTACTTGTTTGTTCTTATAATATTTTATGAAGCAATGATAGCACAATTGGTAATGTGTTCAGACGCCGTATCAATGGACACGAGTTCGGATCTACCTGCAAAGAGCCTAAACTTTCAGTGAAGTAAAACGTTGTGATGAAGCTATAGCATGGTGGAAGTGTTTTTGTCCACCTGACTAGCTACCAGTCTCAAGTTAAAAATCTACCGCCAAATACTTATAGGTGTATTCCGGCAGTTACACTTGAGAGCCAGCCATTACATTGATGGATTTACTAGTAGGCTGATTAGGCTGGATCCTATGGCGGCAGATTTTAGAGGCGGTAAGTTAAAAAATAAATGTTTTGTATTTAGAATCTAAAATCATTCATTGATAATTATACATACACCTAAATGTTGGTAGATAATATGTTTCACCACTTAGAATATAAGTCTTAAATCGATTTTCTTCCTACAATTTACGTAGTCCTCTGTGGAATCTAATTGTAAAGGGAGGTAGGGACGGGCAAAATTTGAATAGCCCACGGGCGGCAAAAGTGTTAACCCACCACTGCTCTATTAGGCTTAGCGTGTGCACAATCTTTGGCAACATCGGACTAAAAAGTAATCAGTCTGTTATAACGTTTATTTGGCTTAGTGAAATCATTTCTTCGAGGGAAAGAATCACATCAAATTCAAATAAGTTTTCTTCTTCTAACACACGCACATACGCACGCATATGGAACGAGATTTGATCTTCTGTAATATAATTAAATTTCATTACTTCCAGTTCGTTTCCTTGCGCCGTTCAATATGCTCTTACGGTACATAACGTAGATTATTGCATAGATAATATGAAGGGATAAGCAAGAAAATATGCGACGGACGGGAGCGCAACCCTTATTAAACATATAGAGGTCGAAAGTTCTCGCAGGAAATCTAGACCTTGATTATTTTATATAATAATTTTTTATAACAACTCATTTCAGTGAGACATGCCTATCACATATCAAAATCTAATATAGATAGGTACTCATATTCTACACATACAAATTTAGAAGTATAGTTTAGTCTGGGAAGTAATGATTTTTTTAACGATAATATTGATTACTAGCTTTTACCCGCGGTTCCGCTCGCATTAATATAGATTTTGTTTCCCTTTGTGGTTGCCGATCGATAAAGAAATATCTTTTAGTCATGGACAAAATTATTTATTTCAGCCTGTTGATCAATACAAGTAGATATGAACTTAGAACACCCTTTTTATATAGTTAAGGTTTAGCGTTATGGCTATAATCTTACCTCATCTTAAGTGACGATACCGCCTAAGTTGGTTGACACGCTAAGCCTGTGGAGGAACTGCCTCTCAAGTACATCTACTGGAACACACCTATGGGTTTTGGTGGCAGATTTTCAATTTAAGGGTGGTAGATAGCCAAGTGGGCACTAGAAAAACCTCACCATCATGCATGGGTTCCTCACGATGTTTTCCTATCCCGAAACTCAAGCTCTTTGTCGATGGTTGGATTCGAACTCACGTCCCTTGACGCGAAGTCGTACACACTATCGCTGAGCTATCATCGCTTCAACCTACCTGCCAAATTTTAGTTTTATAAATACGATTTTTCTACATAGCTTTTATAATTACATTCCGCCTCTTTTAAGACTACTTTGAAAAACAAGTTTGCTTACTTTTATTATTAAGTAAAAACAATTATTCTCCAAAGTTTGAAGAAAATCGAATGACGAAACAGTTTAAAAACGAATTTCCATAAAAAAAATTATATCTTCCTTTATCCCTCTCCCTATAAGTTTTTCAAAAGGAAAAGGCTATTACATTTATCTCTATACCAAAATTCATCACAACCGGTTCAGCGGTTTAGATGTGAAAGTGTAACAAAGAAACTCATTTTCACATTTATAATATACAGTAAAGATAAGAATTCCTGTTAGTCAGACAATATTATTTCTTTTATATGTCACTAGCTAAAGAGAAGTCATCCTAAAATTTGCTGTAATCAGTAACTAAACCACAGTGACAGTCGCATATGACGTTCAGCGATAACACACTTCTGTGTTTTTAAAGATGAGTTCATATTTTTTCTTCCTTTTTCTTATAATATATAAATTTAATGGTACTTACTTTGTTTACTGTACAAACAAATTATGGGCTTGCTTGGCTATGGCTTGCTAATATTATAAATGTGAATGTAAGTTTGTTTATTACGCTTTCACGCGAAAACTATGGCTTGGCTATGGCTTGCTAATATTATAAATGTGAATGTAAGTTTGTTTATCACGCTTTCACGCGAAAACTACGTAACTGATCATCATGAAACTTTGTACACATATTCTAAGAGGTATTTGAAGTAACATAGGATACTGCTTAATGAAAAAAAAAATAGGGACGATAAAAAAATTGTTTGTCAAAAAAATATTCAAATCTAGTTACTTTAACGCCATGTAATGTTCCAGAGTATAGGTGATACGAAGTTCACTGGGTCAGCTAGTTAATCATATTTTTTGTAAGCTAAATTATCTATAGTGTATGTAAACTAAGTCAGCGTTTCTCAAACTTTTTGCGTAGCGACCACTTTATAAAAAACTAAATGTCTATCCCCCAAGGATCAAATTTTTTTACAGATAATTGTACGAAAATCCACCAGCTACCGTTTTTTGTAAGAATTCTCCGATTTCACTTGAAATTTTAATAGCCTTTTCAGATAGCTTCAGTGCCCATTGCACAACTGGCACAGCATGACAGACGCGACTGGCAGTGTATTGTACTTACCATCAAGTCTAGTGCAGACTCTTTACTGTGCAACATAAAAAAACTTTGAGAACCTATGAACTCAATTACACAAAACTCGATATAAACTAAATGATTTAATTGAGACTTCAATAATTCAGTCTCGGTATTTTCGTAAACTGACCACGTGAATGTCTACTGAAGAACTTACACTATTGTACGTAGCGATAACTCTAAAAAAATGTTTATTATAAGTACTCTTTATGCAATGAAATAAAGACAAAGTGATAATAAAATCTAGGCTTATATCCATATAAGAAATTTTGCGTTTCGAATGGCGATAGCTCCCTCGAGCTCGAGCGCCCTCCGTGCTCGCCCTCTAAGAGCGGTGAAACTGCGAAAGCCTTCCAGGCTACTAAGGTAAGTCCCTTAAAAAATATATAGCGATAGTTCTATCCCTTTAGGTGCATAGTTTTAATGTCTAGTTAATTTATCACCTACTTACTATACGTAGAAATTTCTATTAAGCTTCGTCAAGAATTTACGATAAAACTTCTACGTTCTATCCAATTCTTTTTTCACGTGAGGTAAAAGTAACCCTGAATATTATTTATTACCTTTTCAAATTCCATTAAAATGTGTACAGTAGGTCTCGAGTGAAGATCGTAAAAAGAGGAAAGACTGACAAAAAATCATTTTTTTTATATCTATTTTTAAATACATATTCTATATGAACATACGAGGCAATGGTGCTAGCATTTTAGGTACACTGGTTTGCGGCCCCGATATCGTGTTTTTACAATATTTTTAAGTTTGTTTTCTATCTGAAGCTTGAATAAGTAACAAACACTAAACTCCGTAAATAGAGCGTGAAAAAAAATGCTGTCTTTACTATGAAATAAACATCAAATATGTGTTTTAAATCTGAATTGAATTATAAGGCTACTCTTTAAACTCTGATCATGATATTTAATATTGAGACATATTGCACCTCCATATAAAATATTAATATCATTTTTATTATACTATTAAGGTGTTCAAGATATTAAAATATCATTCTGTATTTACAAGCAAGCGTTTAAGCTGCTGAAAACCATTTTGTTTTCAATGAAAATGAGACCCCGAAAAGTTAACATAAGAAAAGCATTATCTGAAACGCCTTTTTATCGACAATAAAGTTTTCTTTTGAGTTGTGATACTATTTGAGTTGACGTGGGACATACGTCGTCGATTTAGTGTCTAGAATGTCACCCCATACATTTTTTTAATAACTTTGCAGAGAAAAGACAAGTTGCTTAGGGTAAAAAATTGTTTGCTAAGCTCCATATAAAAAAAGACATTTCACACTCAACCCGTGCACGCGAAAAGTCACATCTATTCATGACTAGTCCGCGTTACATGCCACGTCGGTAAATGAGTCTCGCTAGATACTAAGATGTCATAATAATCTTGAAAAATGCCCGCATCACCGACAACGGAATAACTCAGAACTATTTCCAACTAAAATGTCGGCGCCAGTATGAGTTGAATAAGAAAAAAAAACGATTTGTAAATAAATAATACACGAGCAGCAACATTTGTCACTAAATGTAACTTATAGGGGAGGGCTTTGAAATAGATAAATTGAAATAGTTAGCCGCATGCGGGCGAACTCAGACATGACATTCATGTAGGTACAAAGGGAAGGTATTAACATAAAGAATGTTCGCCGGTTTTTTTAGTATACGTTAAACCCGTGTTTAAGATATTATTCCTTAGTTTGTGGAATATATTTTGCTAGGATCAAGGGTATTCGTGCGATGCGTACGTATAACAAAATATTTGAAATATTAGCGCGTTTCGTGAGGTTCGAATGGTTAGTGTTCGTTTAGGTAGTGTATGCCTATACCACATCGATCGACTTGATGTTTAAATAATATAATAGACTTGAACTTTAGGTAAAGGGTAAGAGGGTAATACAGATAAAACGGGTCGGTACTAAATATCTCAATAACTTCCAACTTTATGAAATAAAGAGTGTATTGTAGACAATCTTATAGTAAATTAATGAAACTCTGTACAATTCAAGATTATGAAGTTTATTTTGAAAAAGAGTAAGTTAAGTAAATATATCAATTTATCAGTAGATTTCAAAAAATTTGGTACGGTATAAATATATGAAAGTTTTACACATTTTAATATTTTGTATTACCACCACGAGCTCTTAATACAGCTGTCGTATGGATTGGAACGTTTTCCACCAGATTTCTGAGCCGGTGTTAAGGAATATTCTCCTATTCTTTACTGGACACGCTAAGCCTAGTGGATGGACTGGTTTTCAGGTACAACTGTCGGAACACAACTATAGGTATTTTGCGGCAAATTGTAACTTGAGGGTGGTACTCAGCCAGGCGGGGATTAGAAAAAGTCCTACCACCATACTATGGTTTCACCACGATGTTTTTCTTTACTGGAAGCTCATTGCAGATGGATTCGAAGACACATCCATTGACGCGGCATCCCTAAAACAATAATTATAAAACCCAAACGTATTTGCTCAGAATTTTTAAGACAAACAAAGAAAAATTTTACAGCTTCATGTTAAGGATTTAGTAACATCTTATAAAAGTTTCTTATAAAATGTCTACATTTATTAATCAAAGTATTTTTCAATATCACCATTCTAAGACGATTTAAAATTATATTTGGAGCATACATAGCTATTTTAATTTTTTGCTATTAAAGTGTGTACATTTACTTTTCTCCAAGATATAATATAAAAGACATTCGTTTGTTTGATGATCGAGTATTTTCTAATGCCAGTCTAACTGTCTCCCACTCTCATGTTGAATAACTTGTCACCAAGTACGTATAAGTATGTTCTGGAAGGTTCCACTTAAAAATCAGTTCCTTAACTATGTTATGAGTAGTCACCAGGTTGGTTGACCCTATTTTTAAAAGTGTCAGTTGAGATTGTGGCAGAAGCAGTAGGAATATTTATAAGAAGTCAAAATAATCACGAATATTATATCAAAATATAAATGTAGGTAGTACATATGTGTGACTTTTTAATACAAAAAATATACACATATTAGTACAACGCATATTTTAGACTAAAATACCATATACTATTATATCATATTTTAGAATACAAGTTGTTCAGAAGTCGTAGATTACTGCTAATCTTTAAAAATGTTTAAAATTGATGTATTTGTTTGCAGAATCAAAATAACAGCATACTACTATATACATATGAAATTGTATTATAACTGTAAAAATAAGAATTTTAAAAATTCTGTATGTTCGTTCCCGCTAATCTTCGAAACCGGTGGAGCGATTATCACGGAACACTCACTGGTACATAACTGAAATTATAAGGAGTAACTTACGCTACTTTTATCTGAATTCCACACCAATGAAGACGTCGGTAACAGTAAGTGTATGATTAAATTCGAGGCTACCCATAGTCGAAACTGTAAAGTACAGAGTTTAATACTATAAACGCTATAGAATTTAACATCTGCCAATATCCATTGTTGTATTTGGCTGTTAACAACAAAAGGAATAATAACTAAGTAATTTCGATCTCATTTCGTACCACAAAAGAGAACCTTAGAACAGCTCGGCACCCAACCGGTAATTTAGACAAAAGAAAACACGATTCTAGACTCGGCTGTTGATATTCATTGCGAACAATTGAATTTCCCACATTGATTCTTTGTAGTTACCAATACAATGGAGAGAGCCCAGACATTAAACTTGGCGTGGAAAGTAATCGGAAAAAGTTCACCTGTGGGCAACTAGAAACGATGATAGGTCAGTGTACGGACGCCGTGTCAAGTGACGTCAAGTGACGACATCTTTCGGTGACGGAAAACAGCGTGATGTAACCATAGGACGGTAGTAGGGCTTTTTCTAATGCCCGTCTGGCTTGCTACCATGCTCAATTTGAGAATCTACTGCTTTAGGTGTGTTCCGGCAGTTACACTTGCGAGCCAGTCCCTCCACTAGGCTTAGCGTGCCCACCGTCTTCAGCCACATAGTCACTTAACATCAGGTGAGATTATTGCCATTATAGTAAACTTTAAAAATAAAAAAATAAAAAATTAAAAAAAAAGTATTGATATCACTGGGCACTTTTTTTTTATAACCAGCTACCCCTGCAGACACATTCTTGTATCATCCCGTAGATAAAATAACACGACAGAAGCGAAATATCACCATAACTCTCTCGCTCACTTAGACGCTTCAAGCCGACTTTACTTATATTAATCTTATAATATGTTCTGTTGTTTATCCTTTAACACCCTCACTATTTTTTTTTATATTTTCAATATACTAAACCGGCTTTTATATAGATTTATTATATGTATAGAAATGTTTCTCGTTATGGCCACAATCTCAATTGATATTAAGTGATGATGTGTTCGGAGATAACAAACACGCTAATGCTAAGTGTAGGAACTGGCTCTCATATACAATTGTCGGAACACACCGATAGGTATCCGGCGAAAATTTTTCAAACCGAGGCTGATAGCTAGATGGGCATTACAAAAACCCTACAACCATGCTTTGGTGAAACGATGTTTCCCTTCAAAGAAAGCTTAAGCTCATTGCAGGAGGACTCGAACTCACCTCAATTGACGCGGCGTCCGTATGCACTACCAATTGAGCTATCGCCGTTTCATTACGAGAAAAATGATTATTAGGAATAGTTTCTATGAATATAAGAAAGACGGGCAAAAAGGCAAAGCCATGAGATTATCACAGAATGCGACATGTCGAAATGAATTATTATGACTGATTATTCACTATATATATGGTTTATATAATCCAATATTCGACTATCTATAATCATTCCACAAAGCATCATTAAAGTTTCATCACTGTTTTCCTCCACTGAAAATTTAAGCTCATTGCAGGAATTCGAACGCATATACACTGACGACCTGTTTGTGTGTTTAAAATATGTTTTATTTATAAACAGTAGCACAAGGAAAATCGTTGTCGAAAATGTATTTACGTCACTCATAACGTGATTTAAAAGGGGTCGCTGATAAATGCGTTGAAGTCAGCGACTTTACCTACACATTGAAAGGCAAGCGAATGAATGCCGTATCTCATTCATGGGAATCGGGCCATACTATCTGCGCTGGGTCGCCTGCTTTATGTACAATATGACATTGATTATTTAACGAATATTATTATTACACCTATTGAATGTGACTGACATATTTTTTGTAATAGCGGTTGGCCTTCATACGTCGATAATCGCAGATAAATATTATAGGTCGGGCTTACTAATTGTATTGCTTTGTCATATTTCGAGACGAACATAATATGCAAATCATTTATAGGAGTAACAGAAGAGTTATGATAACTATACATTTGAAAGCTAAATGAGACAGAATAAGTGACGGTATTAGAGGGGTATAGCACAAAGATCTGTTAGTATAATTACTGTTTATCATTAACTGTTATTTTAATTAAAATATATAGGAACAGGCACTACTATATGTCTATTGTTCATGTAATAATTGAAAATACAATACTTCTTCGGTAATATAATTTGCCTTACATAATTCTTGGATATATTGTCTGGCAAATAAATAATGTGCTTAGAAAGGTTATTGTGTGACCTAACACAATTACTTAAAACGATGTCTGCTTAAATTATCTAGAGTATGAGACGTTAGTAGATTGCTTTGATGACAAAAGGTGGAAGGTGTCTCTCTCTGCATCCGCTAAGAACTATTTTAAATGTATTTTAAGTTGTTTTCTGTTAAATAATGTACCTAGAAACATAGTATAAACAGTATTTTAAGGTTTAACGTTATGGCCATAATCTCACCTGGTCGTAAGTGACGATACGGGCCAAGTTCGTATACACGTTAAACCTGTAATGAACTGACTCTCAAGTGCAGCTGCGGGAACACATCTAATGGTACTTGACGGCTGATTTTCAACTTGCACCCTACCACCATGCACCGAAAACTCAAGCTCATTATAGGTGGTGGATTCGAACTCACGTCCCTTGACACGAAGTCATACACACTACCACTGAGCTATCATCGCTTCAAGTTTCATGGCGAGTCTTCTCAGACCTTAAATAAAGTAGTTTGAATTGAGATAATAAATTATCATTGTTATTGAAGATAGAATGTGATAATACAGTACTATCTAAAGTTAATAGTGACTACCGAGTAGATACCGAAAAGCCACTTCGACGCCAGTTAATTCCAAGTTTTCTCTATATTACCAACCTATTTCTTCATTGTAACTTTTCTTGCATAATTGTTAGGCCCACATTTAGTTTTGGTCATGATGGTTAACCATGTAATCCTTGATCCATCACAGCTTGGTGGTAGGGTGATTGCCCGACTGGTTAGCAACCACCCACGGGTGTAGACTCCGCAAAATAAAGCTTTAGTATGAGTCTTTGTGTTCCGGCTTAGTGAATGAGAATTAGCCATTTCCGCCAAGGTCAGCAAAATAGCTGTAACAGCCCTAGTGTTACAGCTGTCCATAGTCGATGGTAACCATTTTGCCATCAAATGAGCCGTCTTCCTGTTTGCTTCTAATTATCATAAAAATTGGGTTTCTCGTATATCAGGTGCCCGTAAATAATGTTTCGTATTTTTTACGTCTAAAGGTAATGTGTCTTTTATTATATACATTGTCTATAATAATTATATACAAAATACTAAAATATGTAAAGAACAAAGCAAAGATGAAATTGTTAGCATTTTCAAGGATTTCTGAGAATCTATGCTAAAAACGAAGCTTTGATATCATCAGTCTTATGAGTTTTGAAATTTAAGAACTGAAAATGTGTTTATATTTTAGGATAAGTTTATTTATGGTGTGCTTTGTAAAAAAATCCTTAAATGGCATAAATAAAAAAATGGGTAAATATCGATAATTTTATTCCACAATGATAACTACCACCTTACAGTAAATATATTTAATCAGTAGTGATAGTCTTAGGTATGTCGTGTTCGTTATTTTCTAAGCAATTAATTTCTCAGAAGCGACAAACGTGATCAACGTTTTTATTTTGTTTTCTTAGAAGTTAGTTACTCAGAAGTGGCGAACGTGATAAATTATTTTGTTGTTGTTTTTTAAGAAATGACGAACGTGAAAGAATAGAACTAACGCCCGGACATTAAAAAAAAGCCGTTGGAATATCATAGAAATGGTTGTTTTGTGTAAGATTGGTAACCGCTGTTTCCGGTTTGTACCTACCGATGTCACTATAAAAAAAAAAAAAAAATTAAAGCATTATTAATAAATATATTAAAAATACTTTTAATAATAATCTGTCAGTTACTCTCCGGTTCATTATGTATTATAGCGAACTCCAAGATTTCTCGTCTACATAACAAGACGGCCCATGAGACATGTGACGAGTTCGTCTCAAAGCTCATACTTTATTTTGTTACTCGAGAGGAGTCCCTGAAGGATGTCTGGGAGAGGACAATATACATCGCAGTTCTCGTGAAATATTTTTCATTTATATATATAATTTTTTTTTTGCCTACAGTTTCCTGTCAGTCCGTCACTCTGTCGCTTTACCGCCGCCGCTGCCTTTGTGATAGAGCGCAACTTTTAATGTAAAAATGATACGTTTTATTTAAGTGAATCTTTTTATTATACTTAAGGTTTAGCATCATGGCCATAATCTCACCTGAACTTAAGTGACGATACGGCCCAAGTTGGTAAACACGTTAAACCTGTGGAGGAACTGGCTCTCAAGCGCAGCTGCCGGAACACACCTATTAGTATTTGGCAGCAGGTTTACATTTATGTAGATACGTTGAGAAAATGTTATGTTAGGTAAAGCATAGTGCGTTGTGTTAGCACAGTAATGGTCGTGGAGAAATAGATAATCAGGTAAGTCACTCTCAAGTGGATTTTCAAACTTTACGAGAATTGGATGCACTTTGGCTGGCCACGATACGTGATAAGCTAAAATAAAGTAACTGTAACGAGTTCTTTACATGTAGGTCGCGACCCATCAGATACACATTCCTACCACACTGCTCGATTTCTGAGTATTCTCAGATATCTGGTTTTCTATTTGTAGTATCTTAGGGGATCGTTCTTCCTCTACCAGCCGTGCCCTATCAATGGAGACGGGTCCTTATTTGACATGTTCTTCAGCTGGACGTTCCAACTGACAAACACACCGTTTTTTTTTTAATAATAATTTAACAAATAACTGCACAGAAGCTGATAGTAAAACAATCAGAGTGACTCAATTTGCATTGGCATTCGTGGATCGCAGTGGCATTGCCGACTTTATCAGATGTTCCTTCGCGCATACTTAAAAAACTTACTTACTTGAAAAACCCTAGGACCTAGAACCCTTGTCGTAGGAAGCAGGAAACAAGTTATCGATTAACGGATATCAAGTTCAAGGAACAAGATTGTAGGTCATACTATCAAAATGTTGGGCATCGTGAATAATTATATGAATGGTAGTGATGTCTATAAGTGACTTCTGTTCAATTCATTCATCAATATAAATAGAACTATTAAGTGTAAGGTACATTTAAAAAGTCATTAAAAATGATAAATAGAATAGTTTTTCTTGCCGACTTTTCTTCATAACTGAGGTGTTTTCCAAACCAGTGGTAATAGTAGTAGATGCCTTCTAAAGACTTGAAATTAATAGAAATCATTTATAATATTTATAGTTTATAATATTTATAAATATGTATTTATAATAAAAATCATGAGTATAAAAATAAACAAAACATTATCAAATTATTAATTATCAAAAGTGTCTTTTAATAATGTTAATTTTTTTTTTTTACTAAATTCATATGACATGCAAACGGTTATTGAATATTTTATCTGTTTGTTTGTTTCAGTTAATCTTCAAAACTGTTGCACCGGTTTTTATGAACTTTCACTATCTAAGTATAATTTAATCTACTTTTATTTCAAATCAAGTTAAAAGTTCGGACGCTTTCTATGCCACTCTAATGTATTTCGCAGATCATGCAAAAAGATTTTAATACCAGAAGTTTTTAAATCATCGAATCCTTCGATCTAGTCGTACCATCTGTCAGAGCATATAAAAAAAATTAACGTCTTATATATAATACTAAACAGTATCGGAAAGGTTTCAATGTTAATATTATCACAGATCTTTTTTATGTCGATTCATCACGTGACGTAATAAGACAATATGAACTCCCTCGATATGTGACAGGTAGGTAGGCCGCCCGAACTATTTACCCTTCACTGGCTGTATTCCCGAAGGTACTGAGAGAACAGTTGACCTCGTCTCAAAGAATTTTATTGTATAAAAACCAAATAAACTTTCTATAAATCGAAGTATTTTAATTATTTTTTTTGTCTTTATTTTCATTTAATGACTTCGGTCCTAAAAGGGCTTGTCACCTGACAATATTTACATACGTAACTTATAACTAATGATACACATCGTTACTTAATTTTGGTAAACTGCTTAATTACTTCAATTCAAATGGAGATTCAAGTATAACAAAATTAAAAACAGAAAAAATAAGCATTTTATACATTCGTTTAATCAGAAGAGTTTGAGAGCAAAGATTTTACGAGATTCGCAGGCTTGACATGCATTACAGTTCCTTCTGTCTTGAAAGCTAATATATTATTCAACTTTGTGTTCTATGCTATTCATTTAAGATTCTTATTTGATTACACTGAGGTATAACATGTTAAGGCTTGTTTATATAGGTTGAAAAAATGCAATTATTTTATTATAATAATTACAAAAATTAACTTTTCCCTTTTTATAAACGGACATAGTGTAAAACTGAGTGAAATGGTTCAGTCTATAGCGTACTGTACAAATTTATGTGCATTATTTTTAACAGTGGCATACTTTGCTATCAGTACAGAGGTCATAAATAGTTTTAAATTTTATCTGCCTATCCTCTAGTACTAGTATCAATCTGAAACTAGTGGATAAATTTTAGTTAAATTTGACAAGGTAATTTTGTGATATTACTAATCAACATATATATAATTCTATATAACGAAAAGGTGTCCTCAACATTAAAGGCCAAACTCCAACACCGCCTGGCCCATTACCACTAAAATGGCTGCTTTATATTTTTGGTTTTGTTAAAAAAGGTTTTTATACTGCCCTTCAACGCACAAGGAGCATTTTTAAAGCGATGATAGCTCAATGATACTGTATACGACATTGCGTCAAGGGACGTGTGTTCGAATCCAACTACAATGAGCTTGATCTTTCGGTAAACGAAAATATCGTAAGGAAGCCATACCATGGTGGTAGTGCTTTTTGTAATGCCTGCCTAGCTATTTACAACCCTCAAGTTGAAAACCTGCCACCAAATACCAATAGGTTCATATACAGGTTTAGCGTGTCTACCGACTCGGATTATATCGTTAATTAAGATCAGGTTAAATTATGGTCATAACGCTAAACCTTAACTATGAAAAAGAAGGTATTTTTCTATTCGGAAATTATTACTTTTTTATGGGTTTTTTGTGTTATGTCTGTAATAGGTTTACGATATATCTGGCTTAAATAAAGGATTTCTATTTTCCTTAAGAAAAAAACAAATAAAGTTTACAATTTATGTATTTAAATATACATTGGAGACCTCCATTCTTTCGTTACCAGATTGAAGTTTATCATGTAGCATGACCTTTCACATGTACGAAGGTAGGAAAATTGAATTTTACGATCAATATTAGTTAAAGGAAAATACCAACAAGCAATCTTGTTATAGTATAACCTCTATATTTAGCAAATATATTTAATAAAACACATGTAACTTGAAATTTGACAGGCGAACGTAATTTTCTCATTACCTTACAAATTTCGTAGATATCAAACCTTAATGCGATGAAATTATATTTACTGTTAGCCGGCTTCAGGTTAAAAAGGAGGAAATTTTCAATAAGTTTATATTTTTTATTGCCATTTATAAATTAATTGTGGATTATTTTTAATTTTTTATTGGGAAACGAATACTTTCAACGGAGTCCCATTTTAATATCTTTTGCATTGAACCTTCGAATTGAAATCGAATGAGAAGTGTATAGTGATTGAGATATTTATGACAGAGTAGCTGACGCGACAGACGTTGTCCTGTCTTAACTATGACTATTGAAATCGAATTGGTATAATGAATTTCCAAAAAAAAAAAATATTCAAAAAAATAGTATTTATAATTGTAATACTCTATGACAACTGACAGTTATGTAATATAAGCGTTAAGTTTTTTTTTAATTTTATTAAATTCTTTTATTTTTTTTTAATGTTCCGTTCACTTTCCTTTTATTTATTTTCTATCATAAGAACCTTCTCCTGATAATAATTAACACAACAAAAAAAAATAGACAAATTGTTCCATCCGTTTACGTGTGATGCGATACCCAAGGAAAACAGAGATTCACTTCATAGAAATATAGGTAGGTAGGTAGGTATATAAAGGTTTATAGCAATAAATACTATGTATGTGAACCTAACTATAGTCCTTGTCTAGACTTCTGAACTTAATTGAACTGCAAATGCATAGCGAAACGAACTACACTGCGTTTTTTTTTTAAAATAATTTATGATGTGAAACAGCTTTTTGTGTACCTTGGAAGTAAAATCTACCCGGTTGCCGTGACGGCAAACGACATGACGCTAGTTTATGCCATCATGTTCCCTTTACACCACTTCTTTAACTCACTTATTTGTCTGCGCACGTATGCACACTGCATTGTTTCTTTGTGTAAGCTACATACAATTTATACTTTCCTCTATATTTCCTTTATTGTTTCAAGCTAAACCACCTGCAGCTATACAATACAATCACTGTGTCAGTATTCTGACCTGTTCAAGTGCAATTACACTTTGTCCCGTAGATAGGATAAGTTGGTCATATACGTTCACACGAAAGGTCTGTGGAGTCGTTAAGAGCGGATTGTTAGATCGAGTTAAGGTGGTTACTGAACCGAAAACGACGAGAAGCAGACTATCATGATTGTTTTAATTAATAAATATAAATTGTGACATTAACTTCAATGTTTCAAATTTACCGTACGTCTTATGACGGCCAATTTTCTGGAACGAAGATCTTTATCACACGTTATGAATGGAAGCTAAACAAATCAAAATGTAAGCTTTTTTCATCACAATCTGTTCTTTAGTCTGTTCTATAGTGCACTATATTTCTATAGTGTAAACGGTTATCCATAGCGCGTATAATATTGGCTGTGCCCAGTCATAGATGCGCGTTTATTGGATCAAGAGAGCCAGTAAGTTCACGACGGTTGCGCATATATAGTATGTAGACGTAATAAACGTCAGCTATTTCGTAGTGTATATATGTATTAAATAAATTGAATAATGTAGAATAAAATGTTTATTTTCTTAACTCGAAATAATACGTTAATTATGAAATTTCTTACCATTCCTTTAAATCATTAGGTATCTATTATAATATAATTGCTCTTAGATGCTAGTAATTCGTGTATTTGTATTTGTTTATCAATAATATAATACGTTTAGCAAGGCACTTCATCTCAACCGCGTCTTTAAGGACACTCTTTTTTATCTTATAACACTTATCAAGAATTTCTGTTTAGTAAATTTGTGTACCTACATAATGCTTTTCTTATATTGAACTGGTGTTTGAAATACTTATTTTGTAACAATGTAGTGACAGCTCAATGGTCCGTATACCTTCGACTGTGCTTTATATTGTTCCAATCTCCACTTTTCAATACCACTTCGCTGTAACTAGGTCAGTCGCGGCTTTGCCACGCGCAGTGTGAACGCCGGCTGAGGAAGGAAATCCTATCCCATCCGGCCGTGACGTTCAATAAATGAAATTGGGAACAACAAGTGACGTGTACAAGAAAAGGAGGATTTTTCTCTCCGATCCAGCGATACTTGATCGATGACTTCTGCAAGGAGTTATTGTGTATGAGATATTCAGTCCACTCGGCAGTTCAATTAGGGCGACCGGTGAATGTGATTTGGATTAAGAAATTAATTTATGTAGTGATATTTTCACAAATGTGTATAATCTTGACAAATGTGTTTTACCATAGGATAGATTAATAATGATATACCCATAATATACGTATGTTGAAGATTTTAAAAGAATGTAGAATTTAAAAAGGAAAATTAATTACTTCTTGAAGAACTGAGTAAATTCTATTTTTGTTCATAATATGGTTGATTGGTAAATCTATATATATAAAAATAAATCTCTTTTTCCCTTGGACATCGCATCACGCGTGAACGGATGGGACAATTTCGTTCATTCTTTTTTGTTGTGTTAATTATTGCCCGGAGAAGGTTCTTATGAAATGAAAAAATAAGGAACTTGATCGGAACATTAGACAATCTATATAAAATTTATGTACGCGCATAACTTCCGAACGACTGCACCAAATCAGATAATTCTTTTTTTTATTTTATTCGTTATTGCCAGGATAAGGTTAGTGTAAAAATGAAACAGATTTTTTTTAAATCTTATAACATAAAAAGTAATGAAGGGATAAAAGCTCAATTTGAAGTAGTGATAGCTCAGTTATTAGTGTCTATGGACGCCACTTCAAGAGACGTGGATTCGAATCCACCTATATTTAAATTTCGAATGATTAAAAGACATTTAAATAGAGTTATAAACAACTTTCATTCAATCACCAAAATAAATGAAAAACGGAAACTATATTTAGATATAAACAGTTCTATTGATCTTAACGAATTGGTGTTGGGAGATTGATTATAGCTAATCAAAATGTTGATAACAATATAAAAATGGGTCAAACCATTTTTGAGTATTAGCGAGAATAAAGAATATCGATTATAGGCGATACGAAGTTCACTGGGTCAGTTAGTGCAGATTAAATGTAGTAATGTTGAACCAAAAATGGTAGTTGTTTTAGTTTTGCCTAAAAGAACGTTTAAATTTCACTAAATATACGTAAAACAAAAGAGCTGTGATAACCACAGATCCTGAAAATCGGGTTTCTTATTGAGATATTATTATTTTTCTTCTTATAGAAATTAGAGACAACGAAATTTTGTAAGTTTTGCTATTGAATTATCGATCACTCTTGGATTCAAATTCATGTAGTTTTCTGAAATATTCCTATTGTATTTGGTTTTCACTCGCTCAAGGTGAAAATCTGCTGTCACTAATTACTTATAGTTGTGTTTCGATAGTTGTACTTAAGAGATAATCCCATCTTTAGCCACATCGTGACTAAATCAGGCGAGATTGTATGTATGACGTTG
The DNA here is from genome assembly GCA_039707435.1 of Actias luna. NCBI lineage: Eukaryota > Metazoa > Arthropoda > Insecta > Lepidoptera > Saturniidae > Actias > Actias luna. The sequence goes on along the minus strand of JAZHAC010000006.1, from coordinate 3,081,114 downwards.
AACCTATAAAAAAAAAAAAAAAACTATAATCGTCCCAAGTATGAACTTTAGTAACTTATTAGACACAATCTACGAGGAACTAAGTCATTGCATGCGAAGGATTACCTAATCGTATTTTACCCATTATAATATATGTAAAATATATATATATGCATTAAGGTAATATCTAGATTTACTCATCGCTTCCAACACTGTCTAATGAAACTAATGTAAATACATTTCGTTTAAAATGTTAATCCAAACTAATAATACAAATGCGAATACACCTTAGTACATTAGTTACTTTTTCATGGCCAAATCGTTTCGACGGATATTAATATAGAAATAGATTGGACCTTAGAGAAGAAGAAAGGCTACCTACTATCGTGAAAATAAAACTTAAGCTTAATGAACCGAAACAGGGAATGTACATTTGTATGTAGAAGTCATTTCTAATTAAATTTTTCTAATTTCTAATTTAATAAATATAATTAATTAATAATAAATAAAAAATAAATAATAATTAAACAATAAATAATATAAAAAAAATTAATAATAATTAAAAAATAATAATAATAATCAATAAAAAAAAAACTAATTTCTAAGTAGAATTTCAGAATTTCTAAAATTAGGGATAATAAAATTATATTTAAGATTTAGTTTTTAAAATAAAAAAAAGTGTTTTTTTTAATCATCGTTTCAAATGATACTAATTAGTTGATTTTATATTTATAAAAATAAAAGTACAATACGAAGAAATTACGTGTGGAGCCTCGGGTATTTAGTTTGAGAATATACTAAAAAGCGTTGATAACTCAGTGGTGGTTTGTACGACTTCGCGTCAAGGGACGTGAGTTTGAATCCACCTACTACGAGCTTGAGTTTTCGGTGAATGAAAACATTGTGAAGAAACCACAGCATGGTGGTAGGGCTTTATCTCATGTGCGCCTGGCTAGAAATAACCCTCAAGTTGGAAATCTGCCAATCATACAAATAGGTGTGTTCCGGCAGTTGCGCTTGAGAGCCAGTTCCTGCAAAGGTTTAGCGTTTATACCAACTTGGGCCGTATAGTCACTAAGATCAGTGGACATTATGGCCATAACGCTAACCTTAACTATTAAAAAAAATAGTATTTAGTTTTATATTTTATATTTACTGCTTTCGCTTCTGTTCCAAACAAAAAAACGTGTTACATAAAACATATTAGCAAAATGTAGTCACAAAAGAACGAAAAAATCATTAGAAACTACATGTTATAAACCGACTGACGATCAGATAAACAAAGCGTTAATTTAAAAATATACATGTTTGTGACGTAATTACGTATAAAAATATCATAAACCCTTATTACATGTTATATTGTAATAACCGAAATATTTGGATTTAAATAAATTATTATACCCGTAGTTATTTCAAGGTCAGGAACCATACAGTGGTAGAGTCTAAACATAAGAATATTTCTATTAGAAAATATATAGACTGAAATCGTATGTTTGTTTGTGTATTGAGTTTTCATAGAGACATGGTATAATTTTGTTACGTTCAAACATTAGAATTCCAGCAGTTGTAAAAAGAATATATCCATTGACTCTAACTATGAAGGATTTAGGGCTGTCTATTTTGTAGTGACCCCCTAAGTACAGTTTTGAATAGAGTTTGATCATCCTATCATACAATGTTTCATTATGTAACTAATTATGCTTAAAATCTATTATCATAGTTGGTCTGATAGAGTATGCAATAGTCTTACAATATAATAAGAAAGGAGTTTAATGAAAAACTTTCTATGGTTGTATGAAACCATGATGCAAGTGAAACTTTGGCATTTAACTGAACATTTTCGATATCAAAATCACGTTTTTGACCTTAACTTAATAATTGTAAAATGCGAATGATAATTGGAAACACGGTTAGCTGATACGTGTCACAGGCACCAGGATATTGGCCATGGCTGCTCTGTAAAGTGCCTTTCACTTTACCCCTACTTTACGTCCGGTTGTAATGCGACATGCAATAGATAGAAGAATAAAATTGAAGCGATGTCAGAAAAGTTTCACTTTAAAAACATTCCTTTATACCCAATTTTTAGATGTGGTTAATGTAGGAACGTTTGTGAAAGTATTGAATATTATGAAATGAAACGAGTACGACAACATTAATATCACACGTACTTCTGTTTTAAAATATTATTAAAACTTTCCTATTAAAGTTGGTGGAATGTGGTTGATAATACTGACTGCCACTTACCAAGGAGTAACTGTTATAAGTTTACACGGCTACTACTGACAGGACTAAGCTCCTGGATGCAATGCTAAGTTAGTTCTCGGTTTTTGTAGTAAAAGCGGATGTAGGACCATGGTGGAGGAATTAGTTAGAATTATCGGTTATAAGAAGTCAAATCTTACATACAGTTCCCTTACACAGTTCAGACAAGCGCCAGAAGGGAGGTAAAAGAAAACATATCAGTAACTATCTGGTGTTGTATTCAACTTGGAAGAAATAACTAGATTAAAGTTAAAATATAGTTAGTATTATATGCTTATATTCGTTTACTACCTATTGAGCTGTAAGCTCCAATGTTTTAGATTATATTTACAAAAGAGAACTTGAATCTCAAATTCGTTATATCTACAATTTCATATATAAATTGTGCATAATTTATTTATTTAAGGCCGCCAGCGGTCAGTGCATTACTACAGTTACACATTAAAGTTGAGACGATACTGAAAAAATATAATGGACCTCATAAGGCATCCATAAAAATAAAAACAAATGCGTTTTAAAAAGATATCCACGATAAAAAAAACGATAAATTATCAACGGGAAAAAATTATGGGATTTTATATCTTATAGTCTCTCAAGAGTCCCACAACATTAGCCCTTACACTAGACATTAGGCCTTAAAAAATGATAATGCTTACATTGAGAGTGTTATAATATATGTTAAAGGATTATCTTTTTTTTATATAGCTTTAATCAATGTCTACTCTTTTTACTGCCTCAAAGTTTACATAAAACATCACATCAAGCGTATCGCTTACCCGGAAAACGGTTTAATTATACGAAAATATCACCCCCGAATATGATATCCCGAGTACATACCTGTTTTCAGGTAGAGGCGTAAAAGTCGGCTATGATTAATTACTTTAATACCACAAACTTTGTTATTTTTCGATCAGAAGGTAAAAATGTTAAATTCTTCTTAAATTATAGGTCGGGCATATTGAAATGAAAGTTTGTTTTTAAAGAAAATTATGATGGATTTCCGTAGGAAAATATCACCTGATAGAATTAAACTAAGTATTTCATATATTTTTAAGAACATAATATTCACGTAGAATATGTTTTTTTTTTTAATACTTTATAGGTTTAGCGTTATAAATCTCAACTTATCTTAAGTGATTATGTGGCCTAATTGTTGGTCACGCTAAACCTAGTGGTGGGGCTGGCTCTCAAGTGCAACTGCAGAAACACATTTATAGGTATTTGGCGGAAGATTTTTAATTTGAAGGCGGTAGCTAGTCAGGCGGGCATTAGAAAAAGCAAGCTAAAATGCAGGCTGGTTGTGGTAGAGACGGTTCAAGAGCAAAAAATTTGCTTGATCTTGACGTGCCGAGAGTCGAGCACAACCTCATCCGCTTCGCCGTATGAGGCGTGCAAAACAAATCGGTTATTAAACACAGCTGAAAATGTATATACTCGTAACTTTTCCTTTGATTTCTCACTTCAAACATTTATAATTGCTCAAATACTCAAAAAAAAAAAAAAATTGTGTGCACGGTGCGTACGTAATAACGATGATATTTGTATGAAAAAAAAAAAAATTAATGAGGAACATCGTAGTCGTATATTCGTAGCAGCACACAAACTCGTTCTGAATTTTTGCTTCAAGCGCTGAATAAATTAGTTTTCTCAGAATTTTTAGATATAACTTTAGAATTTAGAAACTAGAACTAGAATTATTTGTTTTTAGTCAGATTAAACTCTAGCTTATGTAGTATATCTAGGTATATTTTGCTCACCAAACTGTTTATTTGTCGAGTAATTGTACAGGAATTCATCGTGAGTCGCGTATGGTAGAATTAGAGTTATTTGAATAGAAACCTACACAAATATATTTATAAAACTTAAGGGGTAAAGGGCACTATTGTCAAAGGTTCGACGTTGATGTAGGTGTCGACTTCCTAATATAAAATTTGATGTTTTTCTTATATCAAGTACTAATCACATTTAAAAGCGTGTTCTTTAAGTATTTTAAACATTGTATGCGACCAGCACTACAAAAACACAGTAGTAGTGCGTACAAAACTGTCAAGATATATGGTATCTTTTAGTATCAGAAGTTACGAGTCATATAGTAACATATAATGAAATCGTATGAACAGTATTGTTGCAGTAAAATTCCAAATGAACTATTATCAACAGTTAAAGTACATAATATATTTTGTTGATATTGTTTATAATTATGAATGGTTCAAATAATTGTGTTTAATTACTATGGAAACAACGATCAAATAAAATTAAATACAAACAAGGGGCTCAACAAGAAAAATATTCAATGCGTTCAATCAAAAAGCATGCATAGTGATGAGTTTCAATCGAATTCAATTTGGTACCGAATGTGCTCCCGTTTTGCGGACGCCATATTACGGACGCCATTTTAATTCGCGCATGGACGCGCATTGTTAACCTCTAACACGACATATATTGCAAAAGGTTAGGACTTTTGCAGTTTACATCTCAAAATAGCAACATCATGTAAAATTAATATGGCATAGTATAATTTTTTTTTTCTTATTTCACGTGATTATAACGTAACCATATTGAGGTTATATTGTATTATATCTAAGTTGAAAGTTTATATTAAGATGTTTCGTTTTTGTTTTGTTTTCATAAAATAGAAAACCAAACACTTCACTGTCGTTACTTGGTAACAAAAGAGTATATACTGAAAAATATTTAACACAATATTATGATTTCATCACGCTTTGTTGCCGCAACACGAAATTAAATTTATAGAGAAAAATTGAAAATGGCGTTGTCGCATTAGTCAAGTAAGTTAATTTATATGTAAAATATAACGAGAATTTATCTTGGAATTAATTTATTACGGTTACTGTTTGAGAAAGTAATGAAAGTCTATTATGAGGCCTTTATTTATCTAACATTAATTTCCAGTTTCGCCGTAAGCTTTTTTGAGCTACTACCAAATAATATATTTTACACCTGACAGTAGTAGAATTAGCTTCGAATGTAGTTATAAAAAAATATGTAGTATCTCATAAAAATTGTATTTTTTTAAATTGAATGTGAAACGGCCATTGTTTAATATTTCCATTCGTTTTCCATCACACCTCGACCTCTGGAATTGGCAACGATTTGTCCGCCCGTCGAATATTGACTTTGTATTTCGGGGTTTGTTTTTAAGGGGCGGCCATTTGCCCGTATGAAGTGTGTTAATCAGATTTTTATTCGTTCGAATTATCTTTATCGTATTGATATTGAAATAATAAATTGTTTCATTATTGTTTGTGTAATACTTTGTGTAGGTTCATTATGGTATTAATTTTACCACAGTTTAAAAAACAATGTGAACCAAGATACAGGTCATGATGAGCCTAGTAAAGGGCCTAGTTCTCAAGTGCAACTACCGGAAAATACTGTGTTTCCACAGTTTTTAATATGTATATTCCTGTAAATTCATAACAGGAGAAAGTCAGTTTTATTCTGTTGGATTGCGAACATGACGATAAATATTAGAGTGACTCATTGCAAACATAACTGTAATGACTTTCATTCGATTGCCGATTTCTTGGAAGTGGTCACCGTTTTTGGATCATACATACAGTAACCGTCCAATACAATCCCATAATTCTATAAATATAACAATGCCACTTAACATTTTATATTCTGATTGCTGGTCCGACACCCATTATCCTACTCGTACCCGAATTGAATCACTCGCCCACAGAGTCACATACTACACAAATTAAAACATTCTACATTAAAATATATGTGCTAACTTTCATTACATTGTGTTCGGTTCATCAAAGTAAGAGCTTACCCATTTCATATATACAAATGTTGGCTTTTATATTTACAAACAAGATGCTTGTTGTAAGTCTATTAGAAGTAAAATTTTCTTAGACAGCGATTCGATCGTTCGGTGAAAATTCATAGTAAAGACATCACATTTAGGCGCATTTACATGAGATTAAATAAAGATACAACGTACGATATATACGAAGACTTAGATCTAAATATACCTTGTATATCTGATACGGAATTTAGGTTACTGTTTGTTTTGTTTGGTAATTTTGTTCCTGCATTCCTTTTTAAGCATGTCTCAGTTCTGTCGCATGGTCTTAAGCATAGAGCAATTTCTTTTTAAATATCTACTAGCCTACCTGACAGACCTTGTTCTGCCTTTTCGAGTAGGCAATCACATCGACTACTGCTACATCTATCGCGTTATAATCACTTATCAGATAAAAATTATCCTATCTCTCAAGTTCTCAAGTGATCATAGCTCAGTGGCAGTGTGTACGAATTCACGTCAAGGGACGTAAGTTCATATCCACTCCACCTACAATTAACTTGAGCTTTTGGTGAAGGAAAACATCGTGAGGAAACCGTAGCATGGTGGTAGGGCTATATATGATGCCCGCCTGGTTAGATACCACCTTCATGTTGAAAATCTACAGTCAAATACTAATAGGTGTGTTTCGGCAGTTGCACTTGAGAACCAGTTCCTACACAGGCTTAGCGTGTCTACCAACTTGGGCCGTATCGTCACTTAAAATCAGGTGAGATTATGACCATAACGCTAAACCTCAACTATATAAAAAAGTTGGATCAAACAGAACACAGCGTGCAAAATTTGCTTAAAATCGGTTCAGTAGTTAAGAGTTTGTCACGGACAAACAAAGTGAATTTTTTTTTTTACATATACAAAGATTAAAGACAACAATTTATTACCAGGAACTATGCAGTAGTAAGCTTCGATATAACGTCTGTAGACAGTCGATTGAGCGTGATCCTTTATGAATACGCCAGAAACCTTTTATCTCCGGAAAGTTGAACGAAACGAGTTCCCGTAATTTATTTCACCCTCAATTAAAGAGTTCACAGTTCACGGAATCAAATTACGCACGGTTTGTTCTGTCTCGTGAAATATTCTTACTTTTTGTATTCCTTATTTTAATTATTTATTTTATTATATAGGTTAAGGTCAACGAGAGAGGTAATAACGCCTCATAAGTGGAATGGCTTAAACCTCTTTTCATCGTATTCGTTAGAAATAATACCCCGGACGCAGCTAAATATGTTCCCTCAACGAAAACTACAGAAGTTCTGGTCATTAACCAAGGCTTATAAATAATATCACGGAGTATGATACACCTTAAAGATTATTAAGTTACAAGACGCGTGTGTGATATTGAATTGAAACTCGCAAAACAATAAAACGCTCTAAAAGTCCCGACGGAAATGGTCGATTTAAAATATCCATCGACTAGAAGTAATGCAAAACGGATCCGTACTCACTAATTGTATCAAGTTCACTCTTTGAAGGGATAATAGCTCAGTTGGTAGTGTGTACGGTCGCCGCGTCACTAGATGTGAGTTCGAATCCACGTTAATGAGCTTGAGCTTTCGATGAAGCAAAACAAGGTCATGAAACCATAGCATAGTAACATGGCTTTTTTAAGTCTGCCTAGCAAACTACCGCTCTTAAGTTGAAAAATCTGTCGCCAAATACCTATACGTATGTTCCGGCAGCTGCACATGATAGCCAGTCCCTCCACTAGGCAAAGCATGTCCTCTGTCTTGGGTCACATTATCTAACATCGTATGAAATTGTGCCTATAACGCTAAACCTGAGCTATAAAAACACTACTTACTATACTTTGAAGTGGACAAATATTAATGATCTCGCATTGTATTTTATATGAAATATTTAATAATAAATTTACAGTAGGTATATAAATGTATGTAATGTTTGCTAAAATGTTTAGTATATACAAATTATAGTTAATTTTGGGCGTAGTAATATTACAGCTGCGATCGTTAGTGGTAATGTTCTCACATAGATTATCTTGGGGATTGCGGTCACTGTGGTATCTATTCTAGGTTCCCAAGGTATCTATGCCTAGGATCTATTCCATTAACCACAAAATTTCATAACAGTTCGTCTTATCTCAAGGAAAAATAATAACATAATTATTAAAAGACGAATCCTACAATATAATAATATATATTTACATTATTAAGTTATTCGAAAATCTATCTTAAAGTCTCTGAAAGAAGCTTCTGGAAATAAGTCTTCTCATTAGCGAAAATAATAAACCCCAAAGGAAACCAATTTATAATTAACTAAAAGCATTAAGTTATTCAACATTAAACAAATATAAAATGTATTATAATATTATACCTAATCAACGGACTCACGTAGACGCCCTGAACAATGAAATTCCGCCTACATTATTTTAAGATTTTGACGTGAATGAACTTCAAAGCTGTATTGTTATTACAGAATTTTCTATTAAAATTAAGCAATCTTGAACTTGGAACTGTTTGAGGTAAGTACCGATTCGAAAGTGTTAAGTTAAAGTTAACGATAAGTTTTATGATTATAACTAAAAGTTTAACTACTCAAAGTTCATGGATTAACTAGAAACTCATCTGAAGTTAACTGATGATGTAGCCAGAGACGTTATTTACATGTTAAACTTTTTTTACTAGAAATGTCGAGAGGGATATGTGTGATTAGTCCGGCGCTAGCCAACGGATATTACCACTAAAGTCCCACTGCCTTCTGTTGTCTTTTAGGGCGATATGGATTCACGTTAAACCTAGACAACAGCTTACACTTAAGCTTTCAGGTGTTCACGTAAGGTAACACGATCAGTGATTCTAGGTAAACCGAACACCATAAAATAATTTAAATGATATTATTCTTCATCAAGGTCTAAGCTCATAAATTAAGCTCCGGTAATGATAATGGAAAATTTTGTCTTTGTTGCTTAGCATGTCTACAATCTTAGACGTCGTCATTTGACATCTGGTGAGATTGTGGCAATAATACTAAACCTACAAACTATATACAAAAAATGGAAGCTCCTAAAAGTTCTAACTTTGCTACTTTGGTCCAACTAATAATGCGGAAAGAACTTTTTGTGCTCTGTTCTAAATGCGGATGTATTAAGGGACTTTAAACATGGTTTACTGAATTACTGCAAGTAGAATTAGCCATATGGTAATCTAAGTATTCGATACTTTAAGTATTTGAAACCTTTTTTAATAGAGATAAATATATTATGTTTATTTTACATCTCACTGCAGAGTAAACCAATTAAGATCATTTGATATTAACTTTTAAATACTTTACTTTAATATTAATAAAACAAGTATTAGTCATTTATTAGATTTCGTCTATGGTATAGTCAGCACCAAACAAGACATGATCATACTTTATTCGGTGAATGAACTAAAATAAAGATATTGAATTAAATTTACGAAATTAGTTAAGTTTAATATAAGAACACTCATTGAGTTGAAGAGTCGTAAGAAGGGACGGCGAGGAAACGTTGGATAAATTCCGGTTCTCCCGAAACTTTGAAAGATTCTAACAAAATACATTACGAGACCGACCGCCGCGCCGTTCGTACTGATTTATGAAAAAATATTTTATATTGTATTTTTAATCAACTTTTGTGTAATAAGTGCTTTTAAGTTATAATGAATGGAGTCCTGAATAACATTAAATAGTCGAACCAACTGCAGCTGTCTTTTGTATTACAAGGGTAGTTGAGACCATGTTTTCCACTGTTTTTGTTTTATTGTTTCGAAAGGTCCTATGATAAACTACAGTATTTTTATAATTAATAGGTTTAGCATTATGGCCACAATCTTAACTGATATTAAATAACGATGTGTACCAATATGGGACACTTTGACCCTAGTAGAAAGACTGGCTCTTAAGAGCAACTTCCAGGACACGCCTATAGCTATTTGGCGGCAGATTTTCAACTAGAGTGTGTTAAAAAAGCCCTACCAACCGTCAAGCTAAAACTATTTATCGGACCTTTACCTTACTTTTTAAATCTATTTCAGTATATTTTTTCAAATCGTTGGTATCAATAAAACTATTATTGATCTACAATTATTTTCAGTAGCACATTATATTGACTCTACTTAACCGTAGGTACAATATAAACAAAAATGTGAGTAACTTAGAAAAGACTTTACGGGATGTAACCAGTATTTGATTTCCGGTTATTACTAAGTGTTCCGTGTACCAAGTAATCGTATGCAATTGGTTATAAGAGTGAACTGATTTGCATGTTAAATAAATTATTGTTTAGGGAACTTCCACACACGTTATATTACTTATTTTTATTTCTTGTTTACTGAGTTGTTTTGTTTTACAAATATTTTTTCGATTTTCACTATTTTTGTAAATAGAAAACAGAGTTTTCTTTTTGGCCTATTTATGAACTAGGTTAATAATTCTTTCTTTTGACATAGTATTAAACAAGTTTACTATGAAAAACAAAGTTGGATTAATTAGACGCGGATCAGAATTACGGAATAAAGATGAAGTTTTAACCGCAAGGTTTAAGTAGGTTTTGTAAAGGTGTCCGGCCCTTTTTAATTAAAAAGACCCTTACGAATTCGTGAGGTTTGCGGCAACGATACAAAGTATGAAAGTTTTAAATGGTAAGTCCACTGTAAACAACATTACATATGGGAGTATTAAATTAACCATAAATGTAAATGTAAAGAAACGTTTCGGGCGTTTAAAACAGTGATCATGTACTTGATAGATGGTGCTGTAACGCAATGATGCTAGCTCTGTTGAAAAAGTAGGGTTTTTTTGTAATTGACAACTAACCGTAATTGATATTATCAAATTTTGAATTTGAATAAAAAAGAATTGACAGAGTAAAAATTATACTTTAAATGTCGTTTCTTTGTTTTCAGGTAAGATTTTATTATTAAGTTTAAACCTTGTAATTAGTATTATATGTATGTATCTATGTACTAAAATAAAAACTTTGTTTTCAAAGCAACGTATTGGTTTAATTTTAATCCACAACTCCAAAGAAATTTCGAAATATCGTCTTATATAACTTTTAATATATAAACAATAGGTCCTTAAACACCCGAAGGTGTTAATCAAACACTTTTTTATGTATATACTATATAGTTTTTTTATGCAATAGGAGGCAAACGAGCAAGCGGGCCACCTGAAGGTAAGTAATCACCGCCGCCCATGGACGCCCACAATACCAGTGGATACGCAGATGCATTGTCGGTATGCAAATCCCTCTTGAAAGTTCCTAAGTGGTATCGGTCCGGAAATACCCCAAGATGGTCTCGCGATTCCCTTCTCGTCATTTATCCAGATGGTGAGGATGGAATTTCAGTTTATGGCTCGTTGTACGGTGGAATCCAGCTGCAGGTATTAATGCGTACAATTCCTGGCACCCCATGGTGAAGTCGATAGAAAATGCAAAGAGAAGCCACGTCTTTGCGTAATGCCAGTGGATCAAGACGATCGGTAAGAACTTGGTTATTGACAATTCGAGACCTTTTGGCGTTTTGGGCATAATCATGCTTGATGGTTAAGTGAGGTTGCGAGTGGAAAGTGTGGTTCTCAACTACAACTGCCTGAACACATTTATAGGTATTAGGCAGACTTTCAACTTGAAGGTGGTAGAAACTAGAGGAAGTGTGGCCGCTAACCCTGGATAGCCATCATTGCGTACCAGCGAGAGGTGCATAGTTTTCTTCATCCGCAACAGCTGAAGTACCACGGCAGGCCGATACAGAACTGTTCCGCAGTGAAGGTAGTAATGTAATTTTCAGCAATAGATATAGTGATTCATGACGTAGGTTTATATGTATAATACGTATATATATTACACTACAGAAAACCCGAAAAAGTTTAAGATTTGTAATGTGAAAAGAAATTCACCGGGTCAGCTAATTATACCTAAATTTGTATCATGTTCCCATCGTATTATATAACTTTTGTTATTTGTAGATTGTAGCTAGAAGATAAATATATTAAAGTTCTCACATCAGACCTTCGATGATAAAACTTATATACTGTCAAAATAGATGGAAGGGTCCGCTAAAATAATTTCCGCCCCAGCGGTTGTAAAAAAAAAGATTTCATCACGGAGTTCGTAACATCGAGTTTCGCGTAGCTCGCACACAGCCGCCCTTAACCCAAATATTTTCTAGCCCTTTCTCCCTTACGTAGTGCGGAGGGCAAGTGATTTATCTACTTCTCAAGGTACATAATGCGGTAGTAAGAATGATCTGATATAAGTTATACTGCGAGATGAAATTCATTCTCTTGCTTTTTGAAGACGGTTTGTGTTTTGTGACAGTATGTAGATATTTTTTTTATATTTATATCGAATCTTTACTATAAAAATTCTACTGATTCGATTTTTATTACAAACTAGCTGTCACCGCGACTAGGCTTGCATGAATCTAAATAATTGAAATTATTCCCTATAATAACGTGCTGAGAGATTATTTTAATAATGGCAAGACTTTTTGTTTAATATCAGATTATAAATACATATTTTTATACAACTAATTAGATTACCTATTTTACCTCTACAAGTTAGTTTTAATGGCAATAAGTAGCATATACCCTTTTCTATAGTACAAACTATCTTCATTAAATAAATGTTTGTTGTTTTATTACAAAATGTTTCTGCGATTAGAAAATACAATATGTAGTGTCAGCTGTCCGCATAGTGCAAGATGTAAACGTTATTACGCACATTGAACCGCTTAATTTACGTAAAGACATTATTTCTGTGACCATAATGTATCGCATGTATATCGCATGGTAAATCTTCTAAAGAGCTATAATATTATCCCTTCCTCTCCTTTCCATAATAGAACTACACTCGTTGGATTTCAGAGTCATAGCTCCATGGCAACCTCCAATACGGCCCGGACCAAAAAGTTTGATACATAGTACTTTTTCCGTACCGTGAAGTTATGGAGCAGTCTCCCAGTTCATATATTCCCTTCCTCATATAACATTGGATCCTTCAAACGAACCATAAAAAAGCATTTACGCAGGCCGCCATGACAGTAGCAACTGGCGATGGATTGCCATTTTCTCGATGCTCGCTGCTGTTTTTAGACTGTACTGTACTTAACATCAGGTACAGTGCAGTCACTGTGCCGAGATAACAGAAAAAAGGGAATAAATAGATTAATAAAGAACAATAAAACAGATGAAATGTGTGCCCTACTAAAGAGAAATATGTATATACCTGACATGTATAAAGTAAGAGGTAGTAATAGAAAAACAATATTATGCCTACGTAAAAGGTATTCGACTCTACGGTTTTTTTATGCTAACGGACAGTAAACAGGCGGACGGCCCATCTGACGGTCAACGGTTATCGAGAGATATAGACTTATGGAGAGTATCAACATGTCATATTGCTGACCTTGATGGACTTTGCTGGTTCTCGATCACTACGGCGGAACACAAAGGCTTAAACTAGAGCTTTATTTTGCGGCAGTCTACACCCGAGGGTGGTCGCTAACCAGTCGGGCAATAATTCTACCACCAAGCTATAATAGATTAAGGATTATATGGTAAACTGTCATAACGAAAACCAAATGTAGGAACAAGGAACTGGTTGGTCTAGCGGTAAAATAAAATGGGGCAGACTGAAAACCAGCACTGTATGGTGGTGCTACTGCGTTGTGGGTGGTTGGATTCGAACTTACGTCCCATGACGCGGCACTCCTTTAGAATACCACTGAGTTATTATCGCTTCATCCTAGGAAGGAGGAAACAAGATGACTTTCAGACCATCTTACAAGAAGTTAAGAGTTAATATATTTTTTTATATATAGTTAAGGTTTAGCGTTATGGCTAATTAATGTAAGGTTAATTTAATAGCGCTATACTTTTCGCATTCACTAACATTTCCCTTATTCTTATAGAATGATACTAGATTACTAAATCTTTTTTTTTATAGTTAAGGTTTAGCGTTATGGCCATAATCTTACCTGATCTTAAGTGACGATACGGCCCAAGACGGTAGACACGTTACACCTGTGGGGGAACTGGCTCTCAAGTGCAGCTGCCGGAACATATCTACTGGTATTTGGCGGCAGATATTCAACTTGAGGGTGGTTGCTAGCCAGGCGGGCATTAGAAAAAGCCCTACCACCATGCTATGGTTTCCTCACGATGTTTTCCTTCACCGAAAGTTCAAACTCATTGTAGGTGGTTGGATTCGAACTCACGTCCCTTGGCGGGAAGTCGTACAAACTACGACTGAGCTATCATCGCTTCAAAAATATTAGACATATTAACTATTGGACTATTTCTAGTAATAGAACACTTAAGTAACGATACGGTATAAGATGGTGAAAAAGAAAAGGCGTGTAAAGAAACTGGCTCCCAGGTATTTCACGACCGATTATCATATAAAGGTTTGGTAGTCAGTTTATAGAAAAAGATCCATTATAGGGATTCGAACTCAAATCTATCGATGTGGTGGCCGTACACTAACACTGAATAAGTTTTTAGTATATTCACTATAATACAGACAATAAAATACAACGCTGATGCGGTTCTAAATGTATAAAATGCAAACTATTCAATATAAAAGTTTATTATATTATATGAAATCAAAAACTATGCTACCGTCAAAACGTACCATCAAGTTTATGTGTTGACAATATTCGCTTTTATTATCGTAGTCCTTTATGTTCCGCCTTAATGTTGGCCATGAGGGAGTTTATGTCAGAAGTTTTATTAGAGATCCACATCCGATTGCGGGGCGCATTGATTTTGATGTCTCTCTCACTTCATTGTTTATGCTGTGACTTTATTTGGTTGTCCTTCTGAAATCTAATATGTACAAGCGCGTTTTTTTACACGATTTATTTTTACTGAAAAAAATTGTATACGTTTTAGGTGATTTTTGACTGGAAAAACTCAGTCGTGTTACTAATATGTTTGCGTTGCGTGATACAAATAAAATAATATCATGGTGAAAATCAAGTTCATGTAAATTCAAACACTGTGTAATACTAGCTTTTACCTGCGGCTTCGCTCGCGTTAATATTGATTTTGTTAAATCCGATGTCGCCATGAAAAAAATCATACAAAGTTTTTCCTCCCTTTACTACACTTTCAATAACTTTTTCGAGGGAAAAAGTAGCCTATCGCCGTCTCCAGGATCCTATCTATCTCTATACCAAAACTGATCATAATCGATTCAACGGTTTAGGTGTGAAAGCGTAACTAACAAAAAAATAAACATACTCACTGTCGCAATTATAATATTATTAAAGATGTACGCACATGTATAAATATAAATCTAAATGGATATTCAACGTTGCACCAAAGTCGAGCACGTGGATACACGTATCGCTAGGACACTTGGCTAAGCAGGATACCAACAGATAGACAACTTACATGGCAGTTTCCATGTAGTATCCTTGAAACGGATAACGACCCAGAAGCAGGTACCACTATCCCAATGGACAGACGTCATTATACATAAATATTTATATATTAAGCATTTTATTATAGCGTTTGCTCACACTCTTAGTCTCTTTAAAGTTACAGTGTAACAGTGTGTGTTTGTCAAAAGATTTTAAACTTGAGGATGGTAGTTAGCTAGGTGAGCATTAGAGAATGGACTTCTTCCATGCTATGGTTTCATCGAGATGTTTTACTTCACCGAAAGCTCAGGAACATCGCAAGAATTCGAATTCAAGTCCATTCATACTTTACTGTCGTTACAAAAAACTGTATACAATTTTTATCCGTTAACCTAAAGGCATATAATAAGAAATAAAAAAATGTTGTTTGTATATAATTTAACGTAGATTTTTTAAACTAATTCTGTATTAAAAACCCATCTTCCGTGTTATATAGCCTCCACTCGACGCAGTACCGTAGGGAGCTAGTCAGACTTATTTATATTCATGACGTTCTATTATACTTTCACTATGGTTTCTGTTATCACATTAGCTTAATTATAATAAATATTTATATGGAAATCTTATCACTCGTATCTACGAACGGTTTAGTAACATTTATCCACACTAATGTAATAAAACCGAGCAGTTTATTTGTGTAAGCGCTCTAATCTTTGGATCTGGCACTGAGATTAAAAAAAATATGTATGTACTGCTACAATGACTTATTATTTGTACTATTATGAATAGTATTCAAAGGATGTGAGCTTGAATCGCTAGAATGGGCTTCACCGTTCGCTGAAGGAAAACATTGTGATGAAACCATAGCATGGTGGTAAGGCTTTTTCTAATGTCTGCCTGGCTAGCTACCATCCTAAAGTTGAAAATCTGGTAACAAATACCAATACGTGTGCTCCGGCAGTTGCATTTGATAGCCAGTCTCTCTACATATTTAGCGTGTCCACCATCTTGGTCCTCGTTGTCATTTAGCATCAGGAGAGATTGTGGCCATAACGCTAAACCTAAAGTATATATATAAAAAAAAACTCTTTATTCAGAAAAGTACAATTCTGTAGAGATAGAAAAATAATTTGTATTTCTACGCAAATGCAACGAGTTATAATATACCCTTTAAAGTATTTGTATCATGTGAGATCTTACAGCCATGGGTGTATCTCAGCCTAATGCCATTTATTTTATGACAACAGTATATTACTGGATTTCTATTCTTTTACGTCAATTGTTTTTAAATCAGTCCCAGTGTTATCTAATCCTCTAAGCTTCGATCCGTCTCAAATGACGTTTATCAGGTTTTCCTTTCAGAAGCCCTTTATCCTTCTCCTAAAAACGTGTCGTGATTCTTTGTAGGCATTCAATATTAATGTATTTAACAATGCTAGATGTTTTGGCTCCAACGTGGCTTCGAATTTTCTTTTTATGTAGTTCTCAGGTTTCTGACTCGTAATTCAAGTCAATAAAGTCTAACAGTAAAGTCGTAAATTATTTATAGACACGATATTATTGTTAATAAATTGTATATAAAATAAATTGACTGTCAATAATTAATGAAAAGGGGTGGTTGGTACATTGTCGTTTTTCGGAATCAGCCACTGGACATCGTAAAGGTCTAGTTGGCAATATATAGCAATATTAACGATCTATGGATCGTGAATCTTATGGCATAGATGGTCGATAACGGAGTGCTATCATATTGTATTGAAAACGAAAAATATAGGTAATACATAACTATAAACATGCGACCCATATTTTTCGTTTCCAATATTTATTTGCCTAATTTTTAGTCAGTTATAAAACATGGTACATTATAATTTTTTTATTTGATTATTATGATTTCTTATTATGTACATGAAATTTTGAAATTTGTATGTCAGTTACATTTTAACTATATTCAATTATATAGCTGATCGATACATAAATTATAAATCGATTATAAAAACTTTATTAAAAAAACATTACTAATCAATTTTTTCACGTTTTCATGCATTGTCATCCACTTCTGTGCTATGGTCCAAATTACATATATCTAGTTCAACGGGAAGTTAGCTTAAAATCATTACACACCGACAGACATACAGGAAAGCGAGTTAAAATAAACTTAATAAAAAACAGTGCGTGTTTAAGACCACACGATAGATATGAAACATCACTATATCTCTTTCGCTTCCTTAGTCACCTTGAGCCGACTTTATCCGATCGATCGTCACACAAAAAGGTCGCGAATTAGAATTTCAAAGCCCTCCTATAGAAGATTCACTTCAGCAATCAGCCGATATCGCTTTACGCCCTCGAGAATTACTCATTCTTGTTATCCACTCTGAAAAACTATAATTATTTTTCTAGACTTTAATGACGGTGTGGGCACAAAATTCCGACGAGTCGACGGTCTCATGCTTGCCCACCCCTCTCGTTGATCACTCCCTCTAATTACCGTTTCATTATTTAAAGAGCGCGCCGATGCGGTATCGAATTACGCTCAGTCACGAATGGGGTTTTTATAAACTACTTTATGTGTTTTTGTTTCGTCGCCCGAGTCTTTCAACGCTACTACGTAATTGCTAATTGACTATCCAATCGATTAACCTATCTTAATTACTGATTCGTGACATAGAATTAATTTAATTGTTGTGACAACATTGGATAAGGAGTTTTAAATTAATTAGGAGAATTCGTAGCCGACTTTATTTGAGCCAGGGTTAGGTTTACCTTCGGGAGAACATTCTCTAGGAAATGAATCCCTTTTTGTCTTACTTTTAAAAATACTTGCCTTTACCTAAGTAAGGCTAACAACTAATCCTGAATTTATTGGGCACAAACTTGGTGTAGCACGGTAAAGAAAAAGTGCTCTACTTGGTGGTTGTAACAGAGTACTTTAAAGACAAAGGGGTTCACTGTGAGATGAATAATCTATCAGAGCAGGCCACTGTCATGCTGGTCAGTAAATCTCTCGGTATCTGAGTACACCATACGCTAAATTCGAAACATGAAAAGCCAAAACAAAGTTACTAGATGGATTTATAGTAATCTCAACCCAGTAAGGCATAGATTTCTATTGTACCTCTTGAATATACGCCAGTGCATCCTGAAACTAAGTCACATTTAATCTTCATTCGGGTATTCAGTAGAACTGAAAGCGAGAACAACTAACAACAAATTTCAGAACCTTCTCCAAGGTTAAGAGGTTAAGAGGAATGGAACTGCTTGTGTAAAGGGTAAAAGCGGTCTGCGTAGAATACTGTTACTGACTTTGGGATAGAACAGTCAAATATGAGTTGGCTGCTTTTGATTTCACTGAGAGCTATGCTCATTGACGTGTTGACAATAAAGTACCAATGTAGGCAAGACCGTTTATTCTAGAATATCTCAACAGAATAGTTACCTGTAAGGTTTTTTAAACTTTAAAAAGTTTCCACAGAAATTGTGTAATCTAATTGCATGTATTGTCTACCAATTCCGACACAGCGATTGATTTTGTCACTTAATACATTTGTCGTGTAGCCTGCTAAGAATTGAAATCACTCCCAGCGTCTATCTTCCAGTCCGTCTATTGGGAGCCTTCAAATGAAGAAGAAATAGGTGTGTATCAGTATCACATTAAACATACAAAAGTAAAAAATTTAAGCAAAATTCGTATAGTTATTTTGTTAACATAAAGTACCTATAACGTCTGTTTGTAATAAGATTAACCAGAAAAGTATCTCAAAGTGGCAGTAATAAACGGAACAAAAGTGACATAACAAGCCTTTATGCATTCCTGGGTTTGCTTTACACGAGTTATAAAAATGTTCACTTTTTATTTCTTAAAACAGTGCGAGCTCATGAACGTTATAGTCCAAAGGACAGACTTGTACAAGAATCTGGAGTGTAAATATCTTAAATCGAGCACTTAGAAGTTTTTGTTTGTACTTCCATTCTTTCCAAATGCTTGTCTCACCAGTTTAAGATAACAAATGATCCATCCATCACCTCAAGTTCTATATTTAAAATTGTTATTTCGTTTTAAAACTCAAGAGGCATGAAGTAAAAACTTGATGATGATTTATTACGAAACAAGAAGGGATAATAATGCAGAGCAGTGCCTCCTAAACTGTACGTCTCATTATCTTCGACACGATGCGCACACTCAAATGTCGTCTTAGTAATTATAAAATGGGCCTGTCCTAAACTTAACTATTTATTTATGTATTTAACGATATTCAATCAATTCTTATCTATTAAGAGAGCGTTACTGTAGGGAGCAAGTACCATCTACTTACATTAAAATATACCCATCTACTTGTATGAGAAGTAATAGCAGCGACTTGATGGTAAGCACAATTCAAATACAGTGGAGACAAACAAGGGATAAGCAGTCTTTTGTGATCGATACTGACTCGGTAGTAGCCCAGTCGGGTAAAGTTATCTACTACCTTACTAAATCAGTGGAAATTCGCAATTCATACGAAAGTAATTTCTGTGTACACCTACTACTTGAGTTTTAATTTGATAAATGCAAAATATAAGCTTAAAAAACCTAAGCACTTTGGCTACTTTCCTAATTTGATAAATAGAATGAGCGTTACTTCACATTATTCGCGGAGATCGTTTTCGCTTCGTGCACATAATTAATCCTATTACGCTTTCTCACCGCCTACGATTATTCAACTTTAACTTATATTCAGATTAAGAGAAATATGAATGAATTATTGGTGACATAATGCAAACGCGTTAAAGTGGTATAAAACATTTAGTATATAATCAACTGACTGCTGCATGTGACTTCTTTCGCGTTTTTACCCAATCAACCTGTAACCCTTAAATCCGTTTTTTTTTATCATTATGTTTTTCTTCACCAAAAGCTCAAGCTCATTGCAGGTGAACTAGAACTCGCGTCCATTGACGCAGCGTTTGTACATACTACCAACAGAGCTAACATTATGATCACAATCTCACTTAATGTTAAATGAGAATGTGGCCAATAATGGTGATCACATTAAGCCTAGTAGAGGGACAAGCTCTCAAGTGTAATAGCGGGAACACACTTATAGGTATTTGGTGGCTAATTTTCAACTTGAAGGTACTAACTAAATAGGCATGAAAAAGCCCTATCACTATGCTGATAAAGAAATAGTTTAAGGTATTACGTGAATCCATAAATGTATAACCTTTTAGGAAATATTTAGTTAATTCTTTCGCAAATAGACCCCTTCCGGTTCGTATGACATTTGGTCAGAAGTATGTTTCATCCTGTAATATAGTGTTGGCAACGAAAAAAAAATAGTTTATAAATTATTTAAATTTCAAAAATGTATTAATTTTTCCTTATCAATGATTCTGGTTAGTCATTGAATATCTCAAATTCATAGTAAAACTATAGCAGCGAAAATTATTTTTGGTTCATTTTAAAGAGAATATTTGAGATTACAATAATTATATTTGAAAACGGATTAGCAAAAAATTAAAACATGCAGAAATACTCAGTATTTCACTAATCAAGCTAAAGTTTTTTGGATTATTTTTTTCGGATATTATTATTGTCTATTGTTAGTAGAATCTGAATTTTTAAAAGGAATGTGTTTTGTAAAAAAAATTAAAAACTTCGTTATAAAATAATCTTAGATAAATATTCTGTTTCTACTACAACAATCTAATTTTATTTGTCATTTTATAAACATAGGCTCACATACTTCAACTTATAGTGTAAACTTATGTATATAAGTAATTTAGAAAGGTTTCAGGCTTGCGGTCTATAGTAAACTGTAAACCGGCTGCAGAGGAAACTTTTAATTCCGTTACTAGAACCCGCGTATTATTATCTGTTACCTACAAATTGTATTTGTTGTTTCCTCTCAGTTTCATAATTGGATTGTAGTTTGTACTTTTCTGGGTTATTGCAGTTTTTAGTAACGTTTTGTTTTATAATTTGTATAGAATATTTTGCGCTTCCATACTCTCGACCTCCGGCTCTTTTTGTAATACAAACTGTTACTAAAATTTACTTTTAAAATAGATCCTGAACGTTTGTCCAGAGCTACTCAGAGTGCCTGTGCTTATATAAGCCCGGCTTATTCACCAAGTTATACCGGCCACAGCCCAAGCCGAGGTTCATTTACTAGTGACAACCTTGTTCGAGTTGCCCCTCAACATTCGGTGAAGCTGTGAAAGCCTTTCAGGCTTACAGTGTAGGTCCTTTCTAAAAAAAAAAAACAGTTTATAAGAGATAACTCAATAACTAAATGTTAGTTTGCTATAGATTAATAAGCCGTGAATGAAACGAATAATACGTACTAAAAATTACAGAATATATATTGTTTCATAAATGGAATAAAAAATATTGAAATAAACTTGGTAGTCGAATTAAATAAAATTGGGTTTCACCATTAGCATCGCCTACTGAGTCAAAGCAAAGTTAAATTTCATTGCCATGAAGCTATACACCTTTCATACACAATGAAAATTAATCAGAATGAAAACAAGAACGAAGCACACCAGAATTATATATTTAAAGATAATTTACGATCTTTAAGTAAATACTAATTTTAATAAATGCATATGTGTACATGTGAGATTTGACACCAAGTTTCTAAACGAAAAATAAATTAAAAAAGCAAGGAGCTAAGATAACAAAATGATAAAACAAATCATTACTAATAATATAAATGCGGAAGGGAAATGTTTGTTGGTTTGATTTTTACGCTCGCACGCCTTAACCGCTGAATCGACTACGTTGAATTTTGGTATAGACATTGAAGGAAACCTGCAGACGGCGATAGGCTACTAAAAATCACCCATAACTCGTTAATGTATTTTTGTATTATATTGCATACCAAAGAGATGATTCAAATACATAATAAATAGATGGTATTGTTTATTACTATAATATATAAATATAATATTTAGTATCTCTTCTTTTCACTTTAGAAATCAATTTTTTTTTTATTTAGCTAACACCCAGCCATTACATAAATATGTATCACAACACTATAAACTAATAGGCCTACAGTACCATATATTTAAAAACTACAACTTAATAAGAAAAATCGTAACAATACAATCTAGGTCAAATGTCAAAATTAATAAATAACCGCGATTTAATCAGTTTAAATTAGTTTTATTTCGATGAGTAATATTCGAGTAAACATAAGAAATCATTAAGCAGAATATTTTATAATAAATCCCATGTTTTATGAATCTTTCACCATAGAACTACGTAGCATTCTTTGTATACTGACAACTCTTGAAAAATAAATGTTAGGGTATATCGTCTCCTCTCGTAAAAACATGTACAGCAAAATATGAAAAAAAATCACATACTTTTACATACGGCTTCACTCGCGTTAATATTGATTTTGTCAAACAAATCGGATGAAGCAATAAAAAGTTTCATGCAAATTTTACCAATCTCTTTACCCCACTTCCAATAAGTTTTTCGCGAAAAAAGATAGCCTACCACCGTCTCCAGGTTCCCGTTTATCTTTACATCCGAAGTTCATTATAATCGATTCAGCGGTATAGACATGAAAGCATAACAAACAAACTTACTTTCGTATTTATAATATTAGTAAGCACTGTGTAAAATATTGAAAGCACTACCGGTATCTTAATGGTTTTATCGCGAGTCGTACGTGCGTGCATGCATCTAAAAATGTATATATGTGATCATAAATATGTCTGAAGGGACTTTTAGATGTTGCTTGTATTAAAAATGGATATGTTATATTCCCTAGAAGTATATTCTCATTGCAAATATCATAATAAAGATCAAATAATGTCATGTAAAACATGGAAACCTATAAATAAGATTATTCATAAACGAAAATGTGATTCAAATAAATTTTATTCAATTTAGCCTCTGACAAGGCACTTACTGACGTCAAAGCTACCACCGTAACGAAAATATCCCCGTCATCGAGAAAACCTCACAAAAACTCGACCGGGCTTGTCATTATATTTCCTCTTCAACTTACGTACGTATAAAAAATAATTTATGGAACTTCGGTCTAAACTTGATTTTCATAAGTCACGTAAAACAATATAATATGTAACATTGTAAACTATTTTACGTACTGGCTAAGTAAAAGTAATTGGGCTCCGTAATTTTTACGACCCGTTTTAGGATCACGATGAAGCCTAAATAACAAAGGAGCGTCGAATTTTACGATATTATAATAGTACACCTTTTTATTAGTGTCGTTAAAATTAACGTATCGGTTTAATGGCATTAAATTCGTTGTGTGAATAAAATTAGAACGTTCAGTGTACTTTACACCTAATTACTTTGCACCAAAGTGTAATTTACCCTAATTTTTTTTAATAGTACAGGTTTAGCGTTTTGGCCATAATCACACCTGATCTTAAGTGACGATACGGCCCAAGTTCGTAGACACGCTAAACCTGTGGAGGAACTGGCTCTCAAGTGCAACTGCCGGAACACATCTATTGGTATTTGGCGGCAGATTTTCAACTTGAGGGTGGTTGCTTGCCAGGCGGGGATGACAAAAGACCCTACCACCATGCTTTCGTTTCCTCATGATGTTTTCCTTCATCGAAAGCTCAAGCTCATTATAGGTGGATTCGAACTCACGTCCTTTTGACGCGAAATCGTACACACTACCACTGAGCTATCATCGCTTAATATGGTTACGGCTAATGTTTATTTCAATGCAATCTAGGTTTGAATTGTGAACGCCACGGAAGGTAGTGGGGAACGATTGATGCTTCATAGATTAAGCATCTTACTAGAAGAGTTTACCGGTTAGTAAGTTCAAGCTCCATGTCATCGAGTTTTATGTATACATATAACTGGACCAAGTTTTTGCCGGTTCTTCTCAATGAATGGATTGTTTACCGAATCGGTGGTAGTTTTTACGTTCATAAGTGACTTCCCAGGGCCTAAATTGAATAAAGTTTTGTTGATTTGATTTGAAGTTTCTAAAGAGTGTTCCGTAAGTTATACTTTATAGCCAGTCCCACTACCAATCATATATGGCCACATCGTCACTTAACATGAAGTGAGATTGTGACCATAACGTTAAAACCTATAAACTGAAAAAGAAAAAGTTTATGGGGTTTTAATCCCTTACCTAAACTCGAGACAACGCTAGTAGATATAAAAAAGAACATATCGTTCGATAATGTTTGGAAACCACTGAAACCCCTACTGGGATCTCAGACACTAAATATTTTTCCGCTTTTATTGTCTCTTCAATCTTAAATTTACTAACCATATATCGGAATAAATATAGTAACTTCGTAGAAAGAAATATATAGACTGCCTAATATATTATCTGGAATCTCACGTTAGTAATATATATATTTACATTCAAGATTTTTTTATTGAAGCGATGTTAGCTCAGTGGTAGTATGTAGCAACGCCGCGTAATGGGACGTGAGTACGAATGTAACCACCTACAATGAGCTTGAGCTTTCGGAACAGGAAAGCATCGTGAGGAAACCATAGCATGGTGATAGTGCCTTTTTATGAGGCCCGCCTGGCTAGCAACCACCTTCAAGTTGAAAATCTGCCGCCAAATACCAATAGGTGTTTTCCGGCAGCTGCACTTGAGAGCCAGTTCCTCCACAGGCTTAGCGAGTCTATCACATAGGGCCGTCACTTAAGATCAGGTGAGATTAAGGGCATTATGCTAAAAACCTTAACTATAAAAAAGGCTAATAAATACAATATTTAAAGCGATGATAGGTCGATTGGTATTGTATACGGACGGACAATAGACGTGAGTCGATTCAATGAGCTTGAACTTTCGATGAAGGCAAACATAGTAAAGAAACACCATAGCATGGTGGTAGGGGTTTTTGTAATACCCACATGGCTAGCTAGTTGTATCTAGCAGGAACTTTACATTTTAATACGACATCTCACTGGGAAAAGTTAGTGCATTTATTTTCATAACACAAACTCCTAGATTACTCCTCCTAGATGTGTAATTATACGTTTGAAATTAGTTCAGGTTTGCATACCGGGTAATATTCTTATTCATTAGGAAGTTCTTAACTACACTAGGATACTTTAGTGTATTCTTGTGGTAAAATAATATGTTAAATATCTATGCTTTCTAAAGGTCTATATTATTCGAATAAATTGGATACAATAATATAGTGGCTGTGATGTAAAGGAATACACCGTGAACATGGTGTGTGAATTTCAACAATGAGAGATAAAAGTCACGAAAGTAGAAGAGTGTTAAGTATAAAGGTGGGTGAATATAATGAGAAGGGTAGACCGGAAGTGATATAAATGGATTAGAGGAGACTAGTAGAAAATAATATATTGTAACAAGCCTACTTAGATGGGACAACGATAACAAGAAACGATGTCCTATTAATATTTATCAAATTACTGAGAAAGGGGTATTCACTTTAAACTGATATCGAATTTCAAGGAACCTATTTGAGCAAAAGCAAAAATTTTTAATTTGACCTCATCGGAATTTAATTCAAAATCGTATCATTTAATTAAAGGTAATTTTTTACTTTTCCATAAAATACCTTGTTATAACATTTTATACATTCATCACTAAAATTATTCACAATATCGAGGTCTATTAATGATTTAATAAGAGACCTTTCGCAGAATTCACTGATCCTCATTAGTTAAAGTAAACAGAATACAGAAAGATTCGATAAAAAAGTTTGCAAGTTGCTTATAAAATAAATTAATATAGCGAATCAAACGAGACTCGAAGCTTATTACAGTGAAACCTTAATCAAAAGAGACGTTTTTGGGATCTTGTGACCAATTGTTTTGAATATCATCAATTGTATTATTTACAATTTTGAAAACAATTCGATTTGCCCCTTCGTACAAAATTTTGCCAAATTATTGAAAAAGGATTTACGGTCAAACATCAAGAATTAGACGTACATTAGTTAAATTCAATACATAAATTGACGAAAACATCGCACTTTGAAGAATATTTTCAATTCAAACAATTCCGAAGTAATGCCATTTTTTACAGTTTAGATATTTTCGAAAATGTTAACTTGCTGAAACTGTATGAATAGGAGTAATAAGTAGATAACTGACGATGCCATAACAAATCAAGACAAACAGTGAGGAAAGATCTGGCATAGCGCAAAATGTGTAATACATTCCATTAAGCCTCTTCATTACAGCAGTAGACGATGACAAACAAACACGAAACTATGCAATCAATACAGTCAACAATAATCCTCCCTATCGAAGATTTGATCCGATGCTAAGGGCTGATTAACTTGACACTGTAAAATTACGGATCCCTTCGCCACGCCCTTTCAAAGTGAAGCGTCAGATAAATCGGCTTTTGTAACGTTTTGCTTTTAAATAAAACGTATTGGGACACCAAAGGGATATAAAATTAAATGTTCTGGAATGTTCGTTGTATATTTTATTGAGTCCCCTTGTATAGTAATGTCTATTTCATACATTCTCGTGTCAAAATGCTCTCCACATTTTGCCTATTACTTAGCTTATATCAAAAATATAACAAAGATAACGATTTTTGACGAAGTGTTATAAATATTTTTCTATTTACAGGAGGCAGTACTTGTTTTTTTATACTTAAGTTTTCTAAAACTTTTACAGAGAACTAAAAACGTATATAAAATTTAACTTGAAGTGATGATAGCTCAGTGGTAGTGTGTACGACTTTGCGTCAAGAGACCTGAGTTCGAATTTAATCACCTACCATGAGCAAGAGCTTTTGGTGAAGGAAAACATTATTAGGAAACGTTAGCATGGTGGTAGGGGCTTTTTCTAATACCCGTCAGGCAAGCTACCACCCTCAAGTTAAAAATCTGCCGCCATATACCAGTAGGTGTATTCCGGCAACTAGACTTGAGAGCCAGTTTCTACACAAGCTTGGCGTGTCTACCAACTTGGCCGTATCGTCCCTTAAGTTCAGGTGAGATTATGGCCATAACGTTAAGCCTTAACTATAAAAAAAAGTTTATACGAGTATGTTTACCGTTATAGTCACTATCTCACCTGATGTTAAATGACGATGTGGTTAAAGATGGCAAACACGTTAAGTCTAGTGGGAAGCTAATTGTTAAGTGTAATTGCCGGAACACATTATATTTGTCATCAGATTTTCAACTTATGAGTAGTAGCCACTCTGCTGGTCATTTAATAAACCTTTCCACCATGGTATGATGTCATCACGTTGTTTTCCTTCACCAAAAGCACAAGAACATTGCAGAAATTCGAACTTCAATCAATTACTGATTGGGGTATGACAAATCGGTATCTGAGTAGATTACTACCACCATACATGACTTAGTGGTAGTATAAAACGTCATATTATGTATTAATAGTATATACATGTCGACTAAATACTAGCTTACAGCAATGAAGTGCTCAGTTTGATTTTAAACCCGGAAATGCTGATTACATGCTAAGCCTTGTTGAAATCCCTCTGAATATGTATTTTACTTGGCTTAGAGCAAAATCCGTAAGAACAGCGATTTTCACCAGCATATTTCAATATTTAAATGAAGATATTTGGAAGGTGCTAGTTCGCGATAACTGCTTAAGATCGAATTACAACCACCACATATTAGTGCCCAGAAATAAGTTGTCTCTCGAGAATTTCTGATGTTAAGAGAATGCAAATAAATGTACGGGATGACATTCGATATAGAATATCAAAGTGGCATTGACATAAGGTAAATTTATTTCATTCATTCTGTATTATTATTCAACATTGCAAGTTGTAAATAAATTACATTTTACGTTCTGAAATAATAAAGCAGTTGAACAATTCCACAATCCGTTTATTGTACTGCGAAATTTGTTTCGCAAAACAAGTATCTATCTCTTGATTAGTGATGTAGTTCGTTACGTAACGGCCGTTTGAAACTAAACTCATTAAGCCGCATTGATGTTTTCCACACCTCCGTACAACATTTCATATACGACGATCATATCTTTTCAGTGACCTATTTAATAAACTAAAACCTAACTCTATATTATAACTGCGAATGTAACTTTGTCAGTTTCGCTTTAACGCCTAAATTACCTAAATGATCATCATGAAACTTTGCATAAATGTTATTATTATTAGCTTGTTCAGGCATGTTTTATTTAATTCGATTTAGTAAAAGATGTCAGGCTATTATGACAGCGGTGACTGACACAGAATTTTGGGTCATTATTATCAGTCGCCGCTGATTTGGATTGTACGGTACTTAACTTCAGGTGGAGTGCAGTCACTATGCTTTTTTATGTATTAGCGGGCATATGAGCAAGCGTGTCGCTCGATGTTAAGTAATCACCGCCGCACATAGACACCCACAGCACTAGGGAAATCGCAGGTGCGTTGCCAGCCTTTATTTTTGAGGGCCTGGCTCTCAAGTGCAGCTGCCGGAACACACCTAATGGTATTTGGCAGCAGATTTTCAACTTGAGGGTGGTAGCTAGCCAAGTGCGTATCAGAAAAACTTTACCACCATGCTATGGTGTTCTCACGATTTTTTCCTTCCCCGAAAGCTCAAACTCATTGTAGGTGGTTACATTCGTCCTCACGTCCCATTACGCGGCGTTGCTACATAATACCACTGAGCTAACATCGCTTCAATAAAAAAAAAGATTTTAATATACAACATAGCTATCCTGTAAAGTATTCTTACATCTTTATATGTTGAGAATGCAAGGTTGGTATTACATAAACTGATAGAGCTAAATGATCCATTTAAAAACCGGTATAATTTGTTATTATGAATGATGAAAAGTACGCACTTTATTTTGTTGGTAAACCCTGGAATGATATGGTCAATTTGTGACCATACCCTAAGTACATATAGTAAAAAAACCTATTTGTAAGACTTTCAAATAACTAATTTTAATTACATACATTCACAAAACTTAAAGCGACCTACCATCGTCAGAGAATATTTTTCAAAAACGCAAGACACACCCTAATTATACCCAAATTCAATATAAATTTCCATATACCTTGTTTGAAAAATGATAGCTCACGAAATCCGTTCCTTATTTCAGCCTCATGAGATTTCAATTTTTCTACATAGATAAGCTATGTCCTTCATCTAGGTCCAATCTATCTCTACCAAAATTTAACATAAAATCGGAAAGTATTAAATTACGGGACGTAAATGTGTTTCAAAGAGACATAGCTATTTTCACATGTATAATGTAATATTCATTTGAATCATAATAATAATAATCTCAGCCTATAAAATTTCGATTGCTGGTTCAAGATCTCCCAAAGAGAATGATGTAAAAGTGAGTTTGTATGTTTGTTACGCTTTCACGCCTAAGCCGCTGAATAGATTATGATGAATTTTATTATAGAGATATATGGGAACGTAGAGACAGGGATAGATTACTTTATCTCCCGAAGACCTTATTGGAAGTGGGGTAAAGAGAGGGATAAACATTGTATTAATTTTTTTATTTCGTCTTCTGATTTGTTTGACAAAAACAATATTTACAAGAACGAAGCCGCGCGTAAAATTTCGTAATGTACAATTTATGTACACATAGGGATGATTTAGAAACATTTCTCAAATATCAGACTTCGTTCGTTCCCTTCACCATACAAAATACAAATTAATAAATATTTTTAAAATACAAAGACTTAGGCTATATATTTAGGTGTTCGAACCCGCAGATATTGAACCGACATTCTGCTAGACTAAAATACTGTAAAGTTATTATTCCTGAAAAATGTATAAATAGAAATACAGTTAATTAGAAGATGTAACACTAACTATGTCCGCGACTTCGTTCGCGTGGAACTTAAATTTAATTTAATCATTTTTGTCCGTTTTTGTACCTTTTTTCTATACTGCTTTTCTCTTATTAGTGATAGCGTGATGTTAAATATCTCTTCCTCAATGACTGCTTTATCATTCAAAAAATATTTTTTGTAATCAAACCGGTAGTTCTAAAGAGTAGTGCACTCAGACAAACAAACTTTTCAGCTTGATCTATATATATATATATAAATGCATCTCTATTTCCCTTGGTCATCGTATCACGCATGAACGGATGGAACGATTTCGCTAACTTTTTTTTTGTTGTATTAATTATTGTCAGGAGAAGGTTCTTATGAAAGAAAAAGTTAGGAAAATTCAGTAGAACATGAAAAAATTTAAGAAAAAAAATACTTTACGATAATAATAATTTTTCATAAGTGTCAGTTGTTATAGAACATTACAATAATAAACACTATGTTTTTGAATAATATTTTTTTTAAATAATCATACCGATTTTAATTCAATATTCATAGTTACGACAGGACAACGTTTGTCGGGTCAGCTAGTAATATTAATAAAGATTTCCGGTAGTTTTTCTAACCCTGGGAATTACATTTTCTTTTTCGTGACTTCCCATATCCGTTTTTGTACTGTCAGTTGAGTAGTTACGGCTTGATAGCGTAACAAACAAACTCACATTCGTATTTATAATATTATAGTTAGTATATGTGAGCCCTAACCTTATTATTTTAATTGCTACATTAATACTTTATATTACTGTTACTGTTTTACACAATGGTATTTAAATTATATGTTGCGTGTCTGGAATGAAGACAAATGTATAGTATTTTTATTGCGAGGGTAAAAACAGGGCTGACAACTTTATGGATCTTATTACATTATTGTCTCTGAATTTTATAACCATATTTAAATAACATTCAACGTAGTCCTTAGTCGGTGCGTACATTGCTGGATAGATGCACTGTAAATTATTACTACCCCCGTTGAAACAAACATTTATTGCAAATGCTCACTTTAATCTAAGTGCAAATCTTTGTGTCTAGGGTTTTCAGCTGGCTAATAGCGCCAACCTGTGAGAGTTGACTGATTTATTGGACTTTTGTAACCAGTGCAAAAGGCACCTCGGTAATTAGCGAAAGGTGTTTAGTGATCGAACATCTGAGTGAGCTGTGGCTAAGATACAAATTTCGTGAATTCAATGTAATATTTAATATTCTAGCTATCTAGAGAGATATCAGTAACGATATAAGTGTATTTCATTAGTCTACTGTCAATGATTTCTAATCGAGGGTATTTAAGAAAAACAAATCTCTAACAAAACTCAACTTTCTCAACTATGTGGGTACAAAATACAGCATGATGTAATACTTGTGGATATTAAAAGCACAGTATATTGCGACCAGCAGGTTCTATTGCTAAAGTACCTATGTAAATTTTGCGATAAGTATATATATATATATATAGTTTTCGGAATTTGGTACTTTAATTTTGCCCTCCCAATATATTCTAGATAATTTAATGTATGTGCGCAAAAATCTATAAAAGCAAGATTTCATTAAAGACCGCCATAATTTGAATACTAGAAATCGCGATAAACTGGTCACTCCCTATTTTAGACTGAGTAAGACAAGTAACAGTTTTTAGGTAATAGTGTCGGGTTTTATAATAAAGTCCCAAAGCACATTACTGAATTGCCGGACAGTAGGTTCAAGAACCATGTCAAACGGGTTTTGATGTCAAAAGGCTATTATAGGGTGGATCAATATATGAGCGATCGTGATGTCTGGAATTGACGCCCCTCTCTGTACGCTAATAACTACTGTAACACATTAAAGTATTGTTTATAAGCATAAGAATAAGACTTAAAAAAGAAGATGCATATCGATTTTCTTGTCGGTTCTTGTCGATGACTGCGTTACTTTCCGAACTGGTAGTAATTCTTGACTTCCTTAAGCGCCTTCTTAGGGTCTAAATTGAATAAAGATTTTTTGATTTTGATTGATTTTGTTTATTTTGTTGTAAAAGTTAACTAGTTAAATTTGGAAATTTGAATTTTGGATTTGAAAAAGTGTTGTATGGGGTTGAAAAGTATCAGCATGAGGCTGCAGGTCTACAATCAGACGTACCGCAGCGCTGATATTCTGATAGACTTTTATGAGCGTGCACCCTCACAATCAGACTGTCATGCAATAATAAATACAGTTAAATAATAACAAATGTACTAGGTTAAATATGCGCTATACAAATATCTCCTTTAAAATAACGTGCATTTTGTGTTAGCTTGTTCGTTGATCGCTTTTTTATTATCATTGATCGTCTCTATATATTAAATATAATATAGAAGGGTTTAAATATCTACACGTTTGATTAAAAATATCTTTATGGAGTAAAATTGATATTTATATGTTTGGTTAAAAATAACTTTATAAACTCAAATTGTAATGACGAGATTTTATAAATATATATATATCTATTTTAAGTATTTTCTTTATCGTTGATCGTCTCTTTATATTAAATATCATATTACAAGGGTTTGAATATTAACACGTTTGATTAAAAATAACTTTATAAATTCTATTTTTAATAGCAAGATTTTATAAGAATTGTTTTAATAATCTATTTCAAGTAGTTCGCTTTTAGCGCCTTTATTTTCCGGTTGTGGCAATATAAATACGTGTGTCTTATAATACTAAGGCAGTGATAGTGGAGCTCTAGAACGAACCAGTGGACTGAAGTATTATTAGTTATGTTAATAACCAAATAGTAGTGTAGACTGTTAAATGGGACTGTTAAGATATAAGGACTTTACATTTCTAAAAGGAAGCTTGTCAGTAGAATACATTAATTGAAAACCTTACTGGATTAACTTAAATGTGGTCTTACAATTAGCTTATACATGAGCTTCACTTAGTGCTGTTCTTGCCATAATAACAAACTGGTTTTCAATTTTGCTTACAAAAAATATTAATTTCTATCCATTTTTTATCTTAGACAACTCCGTCACTAAGGATCTAGCATTGTAGTGTGGGGACTTTAGAAGTATACAATTAATGAAAACAATGTATAACCCAGACTGAGAATAAAGTTTTCTGGATCACATAAATAATTGTCGTGTGTAGGATTCAACCCCATCCCACTTAGAGTGGCGGCACCGGCAAGACGATTCTACCGGTAGACCAATCGTGCAGTTTAAATGTAAAAAAAAGTCGTATTAATAAAAATAATCGAATATCCCAAATCTTGTCTATTTTTATTATCCCTACGCCATACGTTTGTGGAGGCGAGTTTGTTTATTAAAAGTGTCGGTAAAATGTTACTATGGAGTATTTACTTATTTATTAATAATGGTTCATCCACAGTACTTGCACATGTACATTGATTTGACATGATTGACATTGATTCAAACAACATAATTCATAATAAGTGCAGCAACTTCTAACGGATAAACAGCGCGTAAGCAAACATCGCACCTATATTATTATTATTTTTTACACATGCAACAAACCAAACATTAAAATAAATAAAAAAAAGGAAAACGGACAACCAAAACGAACAAGAATTATACAGCATGAATACTGTCAAATATATATCAATGTTATCACTATAAAAATTGATAATCATGCTAAACCTAGACATGGGAGAGATTTTTCCAAGAATTTTCCCAAGTGTTTGGGACAATTTCACCGCTGCATCTCTTATCACCAATGGCGCGGAAAAGAGGTCTTACTGCTTGTGGCAGCCTCCGTGGTGCCGCTGCCAATATGAAAAAAGAACGTTTCGAAGCATCTACATGGCGACCGTCAGTTGTTATTTTTGATGTGAAACATCTATAGCCGAGGGTAAACCTAATTGTTGGTGTGGCGATACAGGCCGTGGCGACGCATCACCACGCTATATGTTTTATTTTTTCTATTATGTTATATTTATTACCTATCGTAAACTATGCTTTTATGCATATTACTTGTACAAAATAAATTTCTATGTTTCACATCTATCAGGCGTCTTATGACGACTCATTTTTTTTTTTAATTGTGGTTATTAATTATTTTGAAAGAAAATTTAAAATACAGCTGAGTAATAATATACGTTTTATGTGCAAATAGACGTAAAATTAACGTTTCTTTTCGATAAATTTTATACTAATATATCTTGCACGCGGCTCTTCATATATTTTGTTGGGTTTTACCCGATCTTTCATAACAAACTGAAACTAAACATGTACGCATTGCGAACAGTACTGGGTTGGATTTTATTGGCGCTAATTAACCATCTCGGACCTCTGACCACCACCAGGTTAGTGAGACTTTACTTTTCCTCGGCTCTGGTGACAGGGGATCCAGGTGTCTTGAACCGGCTCTTTGCTACCCACCGAGCCACGCCATTTAGGTTTGCACAGCGGTGCGACTATTTATTATTATTTAATTATTCCACGATCGCCGCTATGGGAATTATATCTCACCGGTAGGCATAGTGGTGTGATGCAGTAACGAGGAACGTCACAAAGGGATATCAAATATAAAGAAAAGTAAAGTTCGGCAATCAATGTTGTGTTTCAGTTTTACGTTTTTTCAGTGATTCTAATTTAAAGTATTTCAATCTTTTAAGGTAGTAATTTTCTTTCTGTGATCTTCCAATTAACAAAGAAATACCCCAAAGGAAACTTTTTGTACGCGTTCTAATCTTAATGCGTTTGTAGCATAGTGAGGTCTCCAAACTGCACTGCAATACTCTAAAATATTTCTCACTAGATTGTAGTATAGTTACCTATCATATGGGATCAACGAGTTAAGTGTTAAAACTCATTGAGTCAGCTAGTAAATGTAGTTAAATATAGATGAAACCTTAATTCTAAAGGGATTCATACCGTTGCTTGAATGCAAAGGGACTTATATCTACGGACAACTTATCAAAGTTTTCCAGATGAATTTGTACGGAGACTTTGTCCCGAACTAAAGAACTAATAGAATCGAGATCATAAATGTAACAAAAGCAAAGTTTTATAGCCGCTGCTTTTTATATTATTATGTTTTCTACTGTACTTATAATAGTACTATAATGATAACTTTTATTTAAGCGATGATAGCTCAGTGGTAGTGTGTAGGAACACCGCGTCATGGGACGCGATTTCGAATCTAACACCTACAATGAGTTTGAGCTTTCGGTGAAAGAAAACGTCGTGAGCACACCATAGTGTGAAGGTAGAGCTTATTCTAATGCCCGCATATCTAGCACCCACCCTCAAGTTGGAAATCTGCCGACTAATACCAAAAGGTGGGTTCTGGCAGTTGCACTTGAAAGTCAGTCCCTCCACAGGTTTATCGCGTCTACCAACTTGGACCGTATTGTCAATTAAGATTAGGTGAGGTTATATTTATAATACTTAAATTCTTATTATAATGCTTAAATTTATATAATGCTTACATGAATGCTTAATTGGTATGGGCATGTAGAGAGGGTGGGTGAAAGAAGATTAACAACACAAATTTACAAGGCGAGTGTGAATGGGCAAGCTGGTAAGGGTCGACCTAGTCGAACATATCTCGATCAAATCAAGGACGTTCTGGAGAAAGGCCTGGTCAAAAGTAACCGTAACCGAAGAGCATGTATGAAGCTGTTTATGAAAGTAGAAGAAGCGAAAGATGTATGTCAGGATCGAAGCAAGTGGAAGGATGTGGTCTCTGCCTACCCTTATGGGAGAGAGACGTGACGTATGTATGTATGTATGTATATTTATAATTAATAACGATATACAAAAGCAGTACTACATATTCATTAAAATATGTATATTGTTCGGACAGAAAAGAAATATGCAAAATAAACTTTTTTTAATTGTCGTGATGATGGCCACATTTAGCCTAGTAGAGAGGCTGGCTCTCAAGTACAACTGCCCAAACACACCTATAGTGATTTGGTGGAAGATTTTTAATTTGAGGATGGTAGCCAGCTAGGCAGGATTTGGAAAAGCGCTACCACCATGCTAGGGTTTCCTCCCGATGTTTTCCTTCACCAAAAGCTCAAGCTTATTGTAGGTGGTTGGATTCGAATTGACGTCCCTTGACGCGAAGTCGTACACACTACAACTGAGCCATCATCACTTCAAGTACTCAAGTAATCGAGAATCGCTAGAAACCAGTTAAACGCTTAATAAATCTATCTTTATAGCTTAGTTAACTAAAAGAGTTTAAGTAAGAGCTCTTCAATAGTATAGCCTGGTTGTTGTACATAAAATAATTTAACTAAACAACACCATTGAACCATGTACAAATAAATATTGACAAGAAAATACCTTTAAACTGGTGGCAAATCATACCACAAAGGAAATTGAGCAAGTATTGTAAGGAATTCCAAGATTTTCTCATAGTTATAAAGGGCTTTGATACCTCAAAGGTGAAATGCAAGATGGATAGATACAAAGGATTGTTTCGTAGTATTTACTAGAATAAACTACTTACAATGAAATGGGGTAGTATATTAAACTAATTGTTGTAAATTATTCTATCGTTTTCTATGTCCGCGTGCGCTGCGGTTTCGCTCCCATTCTTTATCAACAAAAAGTATCCTATGTTACTTCTTATACCTCCAAGAATACGTGTCCAAAGTTTCATGACAATCGGTTAAGTAGTTTTCGCGTGAAAGCGTAACAAACAAACTTACATTCACATTTATAATATTAAGTAGGAATATGCTATCTGTTGAATTATAATTTTAGTTTTCACTTTGCTGAAATTCATCAATATCTGTCCTTTAGTTTCATATTGATATGCGTATAAGAAACGAAAAAAATGTAGAATAAATTTGACCTCTAAAATGATAAAAAGTACAATTCGATTATAATATTCAAAGAATATCTAAGCTACAAATTTCCCTCTGCTAGTTTTAGTATTATTAAGGTTATAACTTATAATCTTTTAAGTTTTTCTTACTATGTAATCACTTTCCACTTAAAGAAACGATATGACAGTAATTCGTTATTTTATAATATACATTTTTGAACTGTTATCTTGGAGGACTTTCAAAGAAGTCTCAAAGTTACGTTTAACTAAATATCATTAGGCATTCAAGTTTTAAGTAACTGTATGGTTATTACTTAGCGTCTAGTCGGCATCAAAGATGATACCTAAGTGCGGTCTTTTACTTTTATGATAATTTGAGAATATACTAAACAAACTGGTTTATCAGACATTTTCCTGCCTTTTTCAGTTACTAAATAATCACACGACCACCTAGTCACCTATACATAGTATTCAGGGAAAGCGTAAAAACTTTCTCAGCCTTGAAACAGTGCCTCTGTTCCCTTTTTACTATAACCCTTTCGTGACGAAAGGAAACATTTCCCCTCATATTATAATTGATAATCGTAATTGATGTTAAGCGACGATGTGTTGTAAGATAGTGGACACGCTAAGCCTAATGGACGATTGATTTCAGATACTATTTCCGGAACACACCTATAGATATTTGGCGGCAGACTTTTAACTTGAGCGCGGTATCTAGTCTACTAGAAGAAATTAGGGCGCTTTGCTTGATGTTTGGCAACACGGGAGCTTGAAATGTCGTTGTGATGGATTTTAATGGGTAGTGTTAGACGATTAGCGATGAGTTACCACATGCCCCACTCACCATGGACTGAGCTCGGGTAGTGCGCATGAGATTTGCGATAATGAAACCCGTAATTTTTGGATTTTAAGCACGACGTTAATAAAAAATGATTGGTACCTAGCCTGGTGGATATTACAAAAAGTTCTGCCACCATACATAACCATAGGAAAACTGTATGAATTTGATTTCGAGAGAAGCGATACGTGTATAACTTATATAATTTCGTAGTACCTACATTTCTTTATAAAAACAAATAAAATAATAATCTCTTGAAATTACGTCAAATGATTCGTTGTCTGAAAAGGCTACTGGTTAACTATCTTTATTTCTATTATTGCAAAGAGACAGTAAGATAAGCGCATGATAGTAAATACTAAATACCAAGTCATCTGCTTAATAATAACGTGCTGACATAATGATACTAGAAACATAATAATACTACATACTTTTACTTAATCAAATGATTTAACTACGAATAATAATTATACTTTGCATTTTTAAAAGTTGTTGTACTGATCTTACAGTTAGTGTAATGACTATGAAAGAAGTTGGTTATTTGAATAAGTATTATCCTGGGTAGTAGCGACTAGGTGAGGCAGTTGAGTTAAGAGCGTTCGACAGTACGGACGAAATCTCGAGTTGTGAGAGGAAGCTCTGCTGTAAATTACAGTAAAATATAACGATTGTGGAACAAGACCTTTGAGTATGATTCAGTACAATTCAAAAACGATGACGCAGACCTACAAGCCTCTCAACACCTATATATACAGATATTGTGACGATCACTATTCATCACTATGTTGATCATTGCTTTAAAAGTATAAATTACTTATAGCTGCTAAAAGCTGCGACAGAATTATACTGTAAGAATTCTAAAGCTGTTCTTATAAAGTTGTAAAATTATTTGGACACGTTAGGATCTTAGGAACTCTTAGTCGTATATCAAAAATTATTTGTCGTATTTGTTGGAACAAACGTTTAGGAATTCTTTGGGCTATTTAATATCACGCTACCACCAATAGGAGCGAAGATGTATTAAAAAAAGTTACTAAAACGGGCAAAAATTATTTAATAATTTTTAGTTACACGCAAAGCCGCAGGTACAGATAGTATAGTATATACCTACAAAACAGAACTTTATTTCGTATACTCAAGGTTTATAATCATATATTTTGGGTATTGGAAATTCATATAGCGTTTTTTGTGTGCCCAACATGATGTGCCGTCTCTTTCACGCACATAGGTAACTGCATAATGCTTGCTTGTTCGCATGTTCCGATAACATCTTCCGAACGCTGTCATTGTCAGAACAACACGGAAGCACGGATAATAAGCACTATAATTATATCTCCAATAATTTATTACTCGTTGCGTAGGAATGTTATGGAAAATTATCGGTTATTAGAATAATACCGCCCTATGAAATAATTATCTGAATTCTACTAAACCAGCTGCGCCCACGACTTCATCCGCCTGGTATAGGTTATTGGCACAGAATAATTAAGTAAAGTAAGCAGTGTTCTTGGCCTAGAGAGATACGAACTTCTTGACTGTCCAAGGATTTAACGTGCCACCCATTCACATAATCCATTGTGTCACAGAGAAGAAAACTCTGGGTAGTTCACGGAGTTGTGACACAACTGTAGGTTAAAGAGACCCAGCCCCGCAGCGCGTCAATACTCACCTTAACTAGTCGTGTTTCTCTTCCTGCCCAGATAAATTTGGTAGGAGCCAGCTATCGCAGCTTTATAGACACGTTCTAATATAGAACTTACTGCAGATCGAGAAAGGCCGAGATGTTTTAGTAGGTTATAGAGAGGGTCTGTTGGTATAATTTTTTGACTATCAACTTGATGAAGCGATGCTAGCTCGATGGTAGTGTGTACGACTTCGCGTCAAGGGACGTGAGTTCGAATCCAATCACCTGCAATGAGCTGGAGTTTTCGGTGAAGGAAAACGTCGCGAAGAAACCGTAGTATGGTGGTAGGGCTTTTCCTAATGTCTGCTTGGCTAGTAACCACCCTCAAGTTGAAAATCTGCTGTCAGTACCAATAGGTGTGTACTTGAGAGCCAGTTCCTCCGCAGGTTTATCGGCATATCTTACGTGTAACACAAAAAAAAACTTGAGCTGTATCGTCACTTAAGATCAAGTAAGGTTTAGCGTAATGACCATAATCTCACTTGATTTTAACTGACGATACGGCCCAAGTTGGTAGATACGCTAAACCTGTGGAGGAACTAGCTCTCAAGTGCAGCTGCCGGAACATACCTATTGGTATTTGGCGACAGATTTTCAACTTGAGGCTGGTTGCTAGCAAGGCGGGCATTAGAAAAAGCCCTACCATCATTCTATGGTATCTATACGATGTTTTCCTTCACGGAAAGCTCAAGTAAAAATCGTTGCTGTTTTTTGAAACAAGACAAGGCGTCTTCGCTTCTCTGTACGACTATAAAGGATACTAACTATTTTAATATTCCGCTGTAACTGCGAACGAAACTTACTATCAGTATATTCCAGAAGTTAATTCAACTGAGAGCTCGAGCTGCCTTGTAACGATTTCATGAATCTACGCTGTGGGGTGTCTGCTTGCATTCTAATTATTCAGTCTAAAGTCTCATACATACTGCGTTTGGAAATGTAGAAAATATGTTTTTTCTACGTGTGTAATATTATAAATGGGGCTGATAATCTCTAGAATCATTTCACCGATCGTCGCGAAAGTAATTGCAAAAAAGGGTTTCCTGTTTTATACCTAGGTACCTATACATTTTATTTTATACCCTTTTCTGCGACTTACTTTGCGTAGAAATAAATATATTTTTTTAACCCTTGAAAACAGTATTTTTTCTGGATGTAAATCATTCTGTTTATGTTATATACGCTATCTATGTTATTATTATGAAGTGGAAAAGTTTGTTTGTTTGTTTATCCACGCTAATCTTAGGAACTACCAGTCAGGATTCAAAATTTATTTAAGTATTTAATAGAACAATAATTGTGAGAGGTTTTAGACTATTTAACATCACAGTACCGCCAAAAGAAGTAAAGTGGTACGGAAAAATATTACAAGAACTGGAAAAATTATTTAAAAATTTTCAGTTCCACGCGAACGAAGTTTGGTGAGAGTGATTTGGGAAGATTGGTGAGAGTGGCCGAGAGGGTAGTGAAAGTGGCCAAGAGATGTAGACCAGACTGGATATAGTGGCAAAGGCTGGAGAATGTAGGCCTTAAAGATAGCAAAACCAAAGCTCATTATATTTTTTGCGACTTTGGCGGTATCGCCAGTCCTATGCGTTTAACACTCGAAGGAATACTACCACTTACCACTTACCAGTCTATTGCGACTTCTGTTACCTTGAGTCACTGTGCAAAGTGATGGCAGGATCGCCCGAGAGATAAGGCACAGAAACAACTGAAGATGGATGAAATGGCGACAGATCTCGGGCACAATTTGCGTCTGCCGAATGCCGCTTAGATTGAAGGACTAAGCCCATTATAAGACCTGTCATATCGTATGGATCGGAGTTCTACGTCTGTAAGAAGACTGATGAGTGTCGATGAGCTTGGTCGTTAATCGTCTCTTTATAATGTTAGCTTTCTCGTTGATCGACTCTTTATATTAAATATAATATAAAAGTGTTAAAATATTTACATGGTTGGTTAAAAATAACTTTATAAATTCAAATTGTAATGACGAGATTTTATAAAAATTGTTTTAATAATATATTTCAAGTAGTTCGCTTTTAGCACTTTTAGTTTCCGATTGTGGCAATATAAATATGTGTTTCAAGGCCAAACAAAATTATAAAGACCCTAAAAAACTTATAATGGACCGACGGTCATTGCACTTGGATAGTCCTACCACCAAGTATAGTTCAGTCACTGCGTCGAGCTTCTATAAAAAAATAACAATTGGGTTCTTACCGTATGATAGAATAGAAAACTTATTAAGACGAGGTTAATATAACTATAATGCTTTAAATAAAATGTATTGACACGGCACGTACCATGCTTATGTAGATACTAAATGCGTGTGTGCGTCATGGGCTCGCACGTAACGCTGGTTAAACGAGTACATATTTGGTATCATAATGATTTCTTATGTTTACGCGAATTTTACTCATCGAAATAAAATTAATTTAAACGGATTTTATCGCGGTTATTTATTAATTTTGATCCCGACGTTTCGAAAGCTTTTCAGCCTTCGTGGTCAAGGGGTGATTAGTCACTGAATAATATCTAAAAATATTTTATATCTTTAATACTAATTATATACTATGACAATTCTATAAAGGGCATTGGTGCTATTTTTTAAACGACTCGATTCTTCTCGATTGTCTACAATCCGATAAAACTGTTAAATCCAGTTAAATCAATAAAGCGTGAGCCGTTTACTGTATACGACTAACCCATTCAGTATACGCCACCTAACGGAATGAGTTAGTAACTAACTCACTCGAGGACATGTCCATGGCTCCAATAAACATTGTGGTACTTTTGAACTCGATGAATTTTAGTTTTATTAGTTTACAATAAAATAGTTTCAAGATTTTTAGAAAAATAAATAATTTCAGAAATATTAATCAACTATCTTCGCTCATATTAATTAAAATATTTTGTGTCGTAGTGGAGATAATTTTAAGCCCCAAGTCGCGGATTCGATTGTAGCCTGTAACTGTTTTTTGTGTGATAAGTATATCTACAATTTAATTTATGTATGTTTGAAATTAAACGTCCGTGGATCAATTTTTTTGCACCGTTTATTTGTTTTCAGTAATTATAATATAACGATCTAAAGTTGCCTTTAATATTACTCGAAGATAATGTTGCTTTCTATTATTAACAGAAATTTTAACATCAGGCCAGTAGTTTATAATATGAATAGATGTATTTAAAGAAAACTCTTAAAA
This sequence comes from Actias luna, assembly GCA_039707435.1. Taxonomy (NCBI): domain Eukaryota; kingdom Metazoa; phylum Arthropoda; class Insecta; order Lepidoptera; family Saturniidae; genus Actias; species Actias luna. The sequence continues at coordinate 3,038,403 of JAZHAC010000006.1, read as the reverse complement.
TAATTTACCTCTTATTTTCTAAAAAACAATTCCATTCTGCTATTTGAAAAGGAAACCTGTTTAAAAAAATTACACCGACGTCCGGATTTTTTTATACAAGGTGGTCACGATAACTGTCAAAATGTTGACAGGTTTCGATTATTATATTAAGGATAACGTCAACTAGTTACGTATTTCATATCAAAAGCCATCTACCCGTATTTTAATATTAAATCGGTTATTGCAAACCGCATTTTTTAATTTATTACTTTTACTAACTCTACGTATTGTTAGTTTTTTCTTTTTAAGAAAAAAAAACAAAGATAAGCAAAAGGCAAAGATACCGAAACCAACCAGCCAAGTCGAAATTAAATTCGTAATAAAGAGCTTAACGCTTCAACATAATATAGACTCTCTACGTAAAACTATCTACGGAGCTTATGCGGCAAATAATATATCATGCTTTCTTAAAAAAATGTAGAATAAATAATGAAATAAATATAAAATAATAACTAATGTTTTTTTTTGCATTTGTTGCTTTTTTCCTTAAAAACTAAATGAATGTTGTGAGGCGTGCAATTTTGGATATTCTAAACTTTGTTTTACTATTTTTGACTATATACCTAACGCGAGCCTAAGACCTATTTAATGGCAATACATGGCGCAATTAGTAAATCCTTTAAAAAAAAGAACAGTGTTTTTTGAATAAATAAATTAATAAAAACAAAAATATTATTTTTTTGCAAATTAAAATAATTAACACTAGTGTCGTTTTCATATTTACTAATATTCCGAGCAACAATTATATAGATTTTTATATGTTTTTTTTCATTCACGAAAATACATAGTGGGCTGTTCAAGACAGTACAAAAAAACCATAGAAAATGAATATACACTTATACCTATTTATACACAGCGATTGTGTTACAATAACACATACGGATTATTAAAGTATGTCGATTTTTTTATAGTTTATAGGTTGTAACGAGGTGGCCCAAGATGGTGGCCACACTAAACCTAGTGGCGAAACTGGCTCTCAAGTGCATCGAAGCGATGATAGCTCAGTGGTAGTGTGCACGACTTCGCGTCAAGGGACGTGGGTTCGAACCCAAGCACCTACAATGAGCTTAAGCTTTCGGTGAAGGAAAACATCGTGAGGAAACCATAGCATGGTGGTAGGGCTTTTTCTAATGCCCGCCTGGGTAGCTACCACCCTCTAGTTGTGAACCTGCCGCCAAATACCAATAGGTGTGTTCCGGCAGCAGCACTTGAGAGCCAGTTCCTCCACGGGTTTAATGTGTCTACCAACTTGGGCCGTATCGTCAGTTAAGATCAGGTGAGATTATGGCCAAAACGCTAAAACCTTAAGTATAAAAAAAAACTGCCGTAACACCTATAGGTATTTGACGGCAGATTTTTAACTTAAGATGATTGCTAGCCAGGATATTAAAAAAAAATCTGCCGCCATGCTAAGGTTTCGTCAAGATGTTTTCCTTTACCGCAATCTCAAGCTCATTGCAGAGATTCGAACTCACGTTCATAGACGTAACGTCCGTAGACGTAACCACGGAGCTATGTACGATTTTGAAATTATTACTCATCCTAAAATCGCTCAAAGTATCTGTAGAAGTTTTCATCTTCGATAATTAGGTATTTAGCTATACTAGATATAGCAATGGCTTACTTTTGAGGTAAACTTATTATCCGAGTATTAATAATGGGATTATGCTTGCTTGTAACTCGGTACAAAACTATTGAATTAGCGTAACTCCGCCAAACTCACATAAATATTTTATTAAAGTTCCCTTTATGCTTGTTTTGTTTGGTTCCCGTACAAATCCCAGTAGAATCGACATATATATTATTACTTTTTTAACAATACTTTATTTAATACCTCGTGTTCGATCACTAATAACAAAAATGTACCTAAATAATATAAACGGATCCAGTTTCTTACCGGTTCCTAATGACCGGATTATTTTCTAATCCAGTGGTAGCTTTGATATACGTAAGCACTTTCTCAGAGCCTAAATTATGTAAAGTATTTTGATTTGATTTACAAAATTTACTAAATGTGTGTACTAAAGATACCAGTGTATACTAAATGTACTAAAGCATACGAAATGTATTAGTGTCTACAATAATGTGCACTAAATAGAGGTGAGTGTTCTGAATAGCTGTTCAATCCTTCGTCTCATTTCCACAACACACTACTCGCTGGATTTTGGAGCCACAGCTTCACGGTAACCCCCATTACGACTCGAATCAAAAAATTTGATATGTCGTACTTTTGCCGTACCGTGAAGCTGTGGAACAATCGCCCAGCCCATGTATTCCCTTCCTCATATAACATCGGGTCATTCAAGCGAAACATAAAAAAGCATTTACGCAGGCCGGCATGACAGTAATGAGATTGTCGTTCTCTCTCTGCTGCTTTTGGACTGTTCTATACAGAACATTAGGTACAATGCAGTCACTTGTCCAAGTTATCAAAAAAAAAATATGATAAATATTCTTCGCGTATATTTAGTTTACTCGTATAAAAACGTCGTGTTAACTAATTCAGATACATCGCTTTCTTTTTAATTTATTTTATGTTGTTTTACTGGAAAAAGTTATTCCACGAAATAAGTTACAGTGTAAAACAATGATAATAAATTTTCTCGTACAACATAAGTTACAATTCCGGCCGACGTTAAGTTACGTAGTCACGGCTTAGCTGCTGCATGACAAACTTTATTAAGTAAAGACATTATTAAAACTCGTTCTAGTTAAGTCAAAGCACAGTCATTCATAAGATACTTAACAAGAGAAGTATAAGTAAAAGAGCATTTATTGAAATAAAACTAATTTAAACGGATTTTATCGCGGTTATTTATTAAATTTTGATCCCGACGTTTCGAAAGCTTTTCAGCCTTCGTGGTCACGGGGCGGACTGAGCCACAAATCCTTGCCAAAGAACACCGATACCTACCTAGGATGATTTGTGAGGCTATTGAAATTAAAAAACATCCAAATTTCAATATAGAAGATGGTTGGAAGCTAGCACAAGCCTGGGATCCAGTTATACATTTAATTAAATCGGAACCCAAAAGACCAATTGCCAGATCTCAAGACACTGTGAGCTCTTTCTGCGTAGATCGGAACACTATCAATAATAAAAATTAAATTGAAGGTAAACACAGTATCATAAAGTTTTCTGGACCACCTACACCTCAGTCCGCCCCGTGACCACGAAGGCTGAAAAGCTTTTGAAACGTCGGGATCAAAATTTAATAAATAACCGCGATAAAATCCGTTTAAATTAGTTTTATCTCAATGAATAATATTCGCGTAAACCTAAGAAATCATTATATATTTTTAAAATACGTTATGACCACAATCTCAACTGATGTCAAGTGGCGATGAGGACCAATGTGGTGGACTCGTTAAGCCTAGTGGAGGATCTGGCTCTTAGTTACATTTTTTTTTAATATATATAACTGTAGACGCTTGGCCTCAGTCACATCTAATGGAAAGTGAAGACGAGGCCAACGATGTAGCGCGTTCGTGCAGAAGAAACTGGTCCACTCTTCGTATGAAGACGCCGATGTTGTAAGACTGCGGAAAACCATACGCATGTAGTGAATTTCACTCCTTAGCTTTTCGTAAACGAAACGAGGTCGAAAATCGTTTAGTGCGATTAAAAGGAATATCGACAATATACGGCTCAATGAAAGACTTCAAGTAGATCGGTTGTCAACTGTCAGAACACACCTACAGGTATTTGGTGGCAGATTTTCAATTTGACGTTGGAAGCTAGCTGGCTGAGCTTAAGAAATGGCTTGAAAAGGATAAGAATAAATCACAATAAAATACCAAGTCTAGTGCACTTACAACATTTTTTTAATTTTAATCCTATAGAAGTAACTTCTATATTTTATGGGATAACAAGTATACTATATATTAATCCATGGTATTAGTTATCAAATTATTAAATTTTAACAAAATCTGCTTAATAGAATAGCAATGATTTGCGTACAAGGTGTCATACAACCGCACAGTAAGAAATGCATTAAATTTGAAAGTAGATACAGTAACATGAAATTTTCTGGACAACCTACACCTCAGTCCGCCCCGTGATTAGGAAGGCTGAAAACCTTTCGAAACGTCGCGATGAAATTTAATAAATAACCGCGATAAAATCCGTTTCAATCAGTTTTATTTCGATGAATAATATTCGTGTAAACATGAGAAATCATTATGCATTAAAATCTGTTATTAAATTCATATTTTACAACAGTTTAATTCATAGTTCGCCGGATTTGTAATATTTTATGGGACAAACAGTTATTATATACGTTGATTTATAATCAATTACCTTCTATAAGGAAACAACCCAACAATATTTAAAGTATATATTTACTAATGGCCACTATAGAGGTGACAAAGTAAATCACGATTATAATTTTCGCATGGTGATAGGGCTAATGTGCGCCTGGTTAGCTACCACTCTCTGTTTATAGATCTGCCACCAAATATCTGTAGGTTTGTACCGCTACTTGCACCTGAGAGCCAGTCCTTCCACTACGACGTCCACTATCCGAGGACATATAGTCACTTAACTACAAGTGAGATCGTCGCCATAACAATAAACATAGGAAGTATTAAAGAATCAAAAAATTTTAACGTATTGATTTTTCTCAGTTATATATTTAGATAACATTTTTTTATATTGCGCAGCATAGTGACTGCACTGCACCTGATCTTAAGTACAGTGTGAACCAGTGGCGACTGGCAATTAACTTAAATACACTGTCAGTCACCGCTGTCATGCTTAGGTACCTTGAAGGACCCAATGTCATAACAAGAGAGATTGATTATTGTGAAAATAATAAGTAACAACACGGGTTGTTAATTAACAAACACAAGTAAATGTTTATTGTATATTCCTTAACTGATAAGACGCAAAATAATTATATATGCTTCTCCTTAAAACAATAATATCCTGCCGTCTCTAACAATAAATAAGGCGATAAAGCCTCACTGACAGGACAGTAAGCGCGCGGCCACATCTTCAACAGCCTTTCAGACAATGGACTCACGCTATTCAAGTTTTAATAGGTTTTGAAAGCATAATCTAGAATCAATTTTTGTTTCATGAGAGCATCTAGTTTCTATTTTTCTTTTATTATTATTTAAAGGTTTAGCATTACGGCAACAATCTAACCTGATGTTAAGTGACTTATTAGGTCCTAGATGGTAGACACGCTAACCTTAGACTAGCTTCCACGTGCAACTGCCGGAACACACTTTTAGGTACAAAACTCTATAATGATGCTTTGCTTATGAAACTAAAAAAATCCAAAGCGTGTTGGTAAGGCATTTTTAAGGTTACGCGGTGATTGCAATTTTGAAACCGCGTTGCCTTAGCAAGGGGACAAATGGTCGTGGGGGTTTTAGTAGATATTCCAGGCAAATTACACCGGGCGAATCCCACATAACCTTCTCAGTCTTCCCGGGCTGGGAGGGTATGCGTAAATACATTTCTCCGCGATAAATCCATACTTTTTTACGAAATAGGGGGCGAACAAACTAATGGGTCGCCTGATGGGAAGTGATCAGGTAAAGTATGAGTAAGTTCTCTTCTTGATGGTCCCCAAGTCGTATCAGTCGAGAAACACCGCCGACACAATACAAATTTAAACACATGCAAACAAACGTACTTTCACCTAAAAAAATAGTATTATTCGCAAAAAATAGAATAATAAACTTCTAGCACCACGTACACGAAGTCGCGGGCACAAATAGTTTTCATAAATTACAATTTTAAACAGCAAAATTATATTAAAGTTACATAATAATTTAACTCGCTTAAGTTTCAAAAGATAGAAGCACTAGACATTGAGTAGCAGTCGCCAGTTAGTTTTAACTTAGTTACTGAAGAATATTTTAGAAAATACTTTGTATTACCTGCTTTATTGATAGAAACAATTTTACTGCGAGTCGTTTGTTAAAGTAAAACTTTGTTATGCGCATTTTGTTTAGAGAGGGAAAAATATTTAGTATTGATTATGAAATCCGTTATACATTTCTCATACGTTTTACCACAATCTGACTTCGCGTCGAATGACATGATACAAGATGGTTAATACGAAAATATTAAAAAAACTGGTTTTCAAGCTCGGATACTGAAATTCATCTTTATAAAATGTATGGCGATTTATTTCCCACAAGAAAGCGATAGATAATTAGACATGAACTAGAAAATAGTCTTAACCCCAATTTATGGTTTTCTTCTTGGAAATAGTTTATGGTGATTTACAGATATTTACAGTATAATATAATAGTATATATATCACTATACGCATCCCGCAATAATATATTATGACCAATTGAAGTAATTCCTTAAAAAAATTACTAGATTGTATTTGCTCCTTTGAATTTTTACTGTGTACTGTGACAGACTTTCCGATGTTACACAAACATTATTTACTAGAAAGTAAAAAAGACAGAAACAAAAAAGAAAGAAGGACAGAAAGAAGGAGAGAAAGAACGAAAGAAGAAAGAAATAAAAAGAAGGAGAGAAAGAACGAAAGAAGAAAGAAAGAAAAAGAAGGAAAGAAGGATAGAAAGAATGAGTATTCTTCGACACGCTATTTCTTAGCACTATAGAGAAATATAACATAGGTAGCTCAAATTTTCAATTAAACTGCCAGCTTAAGAACAAAAAAGTTTGTATTGCAATAAGTACAGAGTTCATTTATAAAAATGTGAACTGTCATTTCTGTATTCTCGATAAACCATTCGTTTTACTCGATAAAAAACGGTTCATTATTAATTAATAATAATAGTTATCACGGTTTCAAAATTCAAGAAAAACTGCCCTTTTAACGTTTAATTTATCGTTTTGCGTGCATAAAGAATTAGATAAATATATATCAAATATACAAAACATATTTTTTTAATGACTTCGCATTGACATCAAAAAGCTATCAGTTTACAGTTTTTTAATTATGTATAAGATTCTCATTTTCGTTACTCTTGCATTTTTATTGTAAGTATTAAGAGATTATTTTATTCTAAATAATTTATTAGAATAATATAACATTGTAGAGTCGTCACTAAAAAGGTATGTATATATTAGAGTAATTCCATTACTTAATCACGTCTACAAAACAAGCGCCATGACGGTCTTCAATTAAATTTTAGAATTTCTGCCTTTGATTAGCACGATAAATTGTTAGTTTAGGATACGTTCAATTACATTTTACCAGTGAAATCATAATTATATAAATATTCATTGATTTCCGTTACATTATTCATAATTCGAAACGCGTCAGTTGCGAATAAATAAAAACCAATTTTTGAAATTTATTATAAAACAACAATAATTGGTTAGTAGTTTATACCGGCGCCGTGTTTATTTGTTAGTTTGAGGTTGTGAGTTTGAGTCCACCTGCAATGAGGTTGAGCTTTCATTAAAGCAAATCATCGCGATGAAACGTGTGTTCTGGCAATTGCGCTTGAGTGCTAATATATTGGTCTCTATATCGATAACGAACTACAATCAGATTAGAGTTTTCAACAAATGTTTCATAACCAAATTTCGCACAAGTACAGTTTTATTATATACTAGTAGTTACCTGCGGCTTTAGTCGCGTTAATTTTGAGTTTATCAAACAAATCGGATGTAGCAATAAAAAGTTTCACAGTTGGGAAGATCTGAACACACTGTGTGATACACAAATACTTGTTCTGAACTTGGGTTTTACTCTGACTATGTAATTTGTAGCCAACAGTCGTTCACAGTTAGCAATTTGTGAAGTCCTGACAAAAATCCTGACATTTCAATTAAAGTCCGGATATTATAGCCACAAAATCCAAATATTACCCACTTATTTATAGTGGTAGGGTAGGCATGGTAGCAGACGCTCGCGATGGGAGGGAGGATATCACTTATTTAACCCTATCCACACTTGACATTGATAAAATTTTCCAGATAGGCAGATGCAATAATAAAAGGAGGAAAAAGTAGTTTAGTAAAAAAAACCATAGACTAAACAATAAACACTACAATACTATACATACATATGTAAGTAAATAGGAAACCAACAAACGTGTAACGTCGGTTCAAACCGCATCGGTTTACCTCTATTCCGTTTTAATTTTAAACTCGCACGAAGGCTTTATCGAATGTACATGTAACAAAGTTAACCGCCGCAGCATTTACGTGCCGTCAAATAACGAGTTAGTGGAAACTTTCGTGTAATAAACTGTGTGTACAGGATCATTATAATATTGTTTAGATTTGATTCGTCTATCGTATACTACTAGGTGCGTGCGACTTCGTTTGCGTTCCTTCTAATAGTCGTAAAATCCGTCTTTATTGAGTGTATAAGTTGTCAAAGCAATATAATGTTTGTTCCTTCGTATATAAGGCTATATCTTAAGCCATTAAGTTAGATTTCGAGGTCTGATTTTCAGTATTATCTATATTATTATGTATGGTGGTACGGCTTATTATAATGCCCGTCTGGCTAGCAACCACCCTCAAGTTGAAAAACTGCCGCCAAATACAAAACAGGTGTGTTCCGGCAGCTGCAATTGAGAGCCAGTTCTTCCACAGGTAAAGCGTGTCTACTAACTTGAGCCGTATCGTCACTTAAGATCAGGTGAGATTATGGCCATAACGCTAAACTTTAACTATAAAAAAAGAGGTAAACTTTGTGAGTTTGGATGTTCGGGGTAACCTCCGGCACTATAGTTCCGATTTTAAAATTTCTACCACAGTTAGAAAGGCATATTGTCCCTGAGCGCTATGGACTATTTTTCTTTTTTTTTAGATAAATATATTTCTTCATAATAATCACAACACATTTAATTAAAGTTTGTAAAAAATAGACGTGGGCATCAGACTATATATATGTTAACTGTTTCACTAATCATCATGACATTTAGCATACACGTTCTCAATGGTACAGTAAAGGGTATTGATTCTTTTTATTTAAAAGATAAGTACAGTAGAACCTCGTTAAGTTCAACCTCGATAAGTAGAAAACCTCCTAATGACGAAAAAATATTTAGTTCCCTTCCCTTCAAACACTAAAACCTCCTTACTCTATAAGTCCAAAACTCTATAACTCGATTTTTTCTGGCGTTCGCAGCTACTTAATTAATATACCTAGCGGGTCTGAAATACTCAATTTTTGCCCTTCACAGAAGTTAATAATTCACTCACAACGTCAGCAATATCTTTCAGGAATAACATCAAAACTTTCCTAATAAAGAATACATAAATCCGCCACCTGTCCTACTATTAAATGAAAACAATGTTGAAATTTATCACAATTGAAAATATAACAATTTCTTATGTTTACGCGAATATTATTCATCGAAATAAAACTAATTTAAACGGATTTTATCGCGGTTATTTTTTATTGTACTCGCCTGGTTGAGAATAAATAAAATTCGTTTAAAGTAGTTTTATTTCGATGAATTGAAAATATGTTCTTTTTTATATATGCTCATATATATATAGAATTTGAAATTCAATTGTACTTTAATTTATTTGTTATGTTGTCAAGTGTTGGGCTAAGTGAAATTGCATTAACACCTGTCAATCAGTTCATATTTTACATTTTATTCTAGGAAAAAGAAGCACGAGTAGTAATAGTTTATTTATGGTAAAAGTTTAGCGTTATGACTGTAATCTCACTTGATCTTAAGTGACGATACGGCCCAAGTTGGTAGACACGCTAATCCTGTGGAGGGACTGACTTTTAAGTGCGAGTAACGGAACACACCGAAAACTGTATTTGCCTGCAGATTTTCAACTTGAGGGTGGTAGCTAAGCCGCCAGGCAGGCATTAGAAAAACCCTACCACCATGCTACGGTTTCCTCACGATGTTTTTCTTCACCGAAAGCTCAAGCTCAATGTAGGTGAATTTGAACTCACGTCCCTTGACGCGGTGTCCATACACACTACCACTGAGCTATCACCGCTTCAAAGTTTGAATGTTGATACGCACCGGAAAGAGACTCCTTAAACCTACATCCGTGTCACAAGTCTCGGGAACTGCTCCGAGTTTCCCTCGATGTCACACGTTTGACCCGGCACGCCTACTGTAAATCCATGGTTTGCTTAGAAGTTCGTCTCATACGGCTGGAACATTTTCATTTACGGTGTAAAATGTATTGTATACGTTGATTCATCAACCATAAATATCCATAAGGAGACGAACCATCAGAAATATATATATATATATATATTTGGTTTCTATATCGATAACAAACTACAACTAGATTATAGTTTTCAAAAAATAATATCTAAATTTCGCTCAACTAGAGTTTTAGTATATACTAGTTTTTTCCTGCGGCTTTAGTCGCGTCAATTTTGTTTTTGTCAAACAAATCGCATGACGTCATTAAAAAGTTTAGCCCCGTCTTTACCCTACTTCGAATAAGTTTTCACGAGGAAAAGTATCCTGTCGCCGTCTTCAGGTTCCCATCTATTTCTATACTGAAATTCATCATAATTGATTTCAGATCATTCAGCGGTTTAAGTGAGAGAGCCTAAAAAACCAACTCAGATTCGTATATCTATATAACACTAATAAGGATACGGAAGCAAGAGCTAACCGGTACTACTTTCCCGCGTACTCTCTCTTGCGTGTATTACACCATCTGAAGTTAGGTGGGCTATTTCTGGTGTGAAAGCTGATAAAGCCTACGCCTTGGCCTGGATGAAATCCCAATAGAATTTTGGAAGAAAGTGGTTTTTGCCGGCGTAATACAGTTAACATATTTATTTAATGTAATTCTCATAACTGGAAAGATGTCAGATCTGTGGAGATTTTGAAGCGACGATAGCTTAGTGGTAGTGTGTACGACTTTGCGTTAAGGGACGTGAGTTCGAATCCAACCACCTACAACGAGCTTGAGCTTTCGGTGAAGGAAAACATCGTGAGGAAACCATAGCATGGTGGTAGGGCTTTTACTGATGCCCGACCAGCTAGCTACCACCCTCAAGTTGTAAATCTGCCGCCAAATACCAGTAGGTGTGTTCCGGCAGTCGCACTTGTGAGCCAGTTCCTTCACAGGTTTAGCGTGTCTACCATCTTGGGCCGTATCGTCACTTAAGATCAGGTGAGATTATGGCCATAACGCTAAACATTAACTATAAAAAAAAAGATTTAGTAATCTAGTACCATTCTATAAGAATAAGGGAAATGTTAGTGAATGCGAGAAGTATAGGGCTATTAAATTAACCTTACAAACCCAAAAGATATAGCTACATGTAAAAAACAAACCTGTAGATCTGATCGCGATCAAATCGCTGAGATAACCAGAAGGTTTCCTGAAAATTTCATAGAAACCCGTCCAACAATTGTAGAATTTGTATCGAACAGACAAATGTACATACACACTGATTTCTATATACACACATATATTATAGAATAAAGAGTTTTTCTGGTTATTTTGAACTGCAAAATATCAGTTGTTTTTTTTTAAATATAACTTATAAAAAAACTCAGTGACACGTATTTCGGTTAATTAAAAAATAACATGCGAGAAACAATGTTATAAGGTTCAAAAATATATATACACATCATCGTAATGAAAATTGATTTCAAAGGTTGTATGAATACGATTTTTAATTGGGTGAAATGCATAAAAACCGTCCGCGAGGCTTTCGAAACCGAGGTGTGTTTACATAAAAGTAACCTCTCTCTCCGTCGAATATCGTATGGGGAAATTTATTCAAGCAATAAATTCAAATTACACGCTAAAATGAATAACATTCAACACACAGACGCTATCTCACTCTTACATTTACAACATAATTTAGAATACGAAAATTACGTCCAACTGGATTGTGACTAAGAGAAAACAAATAAAAATGACCACACCATAAGAAGAAAAAACTTAAATTGTTATATGTATTTTATTACGTATACTAACACATAATAGCGGAGGAGTATTGTTTGTTTGTTTGAATGTAATACTTTTAGAAACTACAGGCAGGATTTCAAAAAATATTTTAATATTTGATCGAGTAGTCATTGACGAAGAAGTTAGTCTATTTAACATCACGCTACCGCCGATAGTAGTAAAGCTGTGTAAGTTATAAAATCGAGCAATAATTGTCATATAATTTTTAGTTGTACGCGAACGAAGTCACGGCCACAGCTAAGCTATTAATAAAGCGGAAAATTTTATTAGTTTAAACGCGCTAATCCTATTAACTACCAGACGGATTTCAAATATATTTTATTAATGTTTGATAGGTTCATCATTAAGGAAGGATTTGGGCTATTTAAAATTACGCTAACACCATTAGTAACATAGCTGTATTGAAAAAAAAATACGAAAACGGGCACATATTGTTAAACAATGCTTAGTTCCATTGGAATAATAGTTTTAAAAAAACATCGCAAGGCTGGCAGACGTCATGTCATGGTACATTTCTAGACGTCACTTATCCGTGATATACCAAAAAAAGCTGGACACCAAAGTGAATGTACTGCTCTAAATGATAACAGTACAATCCAAATACAATAGCAATCACCGAGAAATCAAAGATCCATTGACGGTAACCACTGTCGACGATGTAAAAATAATATTTTAGCATGGTGGTAGGGCTCTAAACACACCCAGCTAGATATCACCCTAAGTTAAAAATCTTCCACCAGATCGCCATTACCTACAGAAGGATTATCGTCTCCATATACTTAGGTCACATCGCCATTTAATATCTGGTGAGATTGTGAACATAATGCTAAAATATATAAAGTCTTACTGAGTAGTACACTGTAACTGTATCAGTGCTTTACACTTAATATCTTTTGAAAAATATAATCCGGATATACTTTGATACCGATTAAGATTAAGAAATATACAACTGTGATGCTACTGTTCATATATTGATGAAATTTAGAACTGTGATAATTAGTATCACAAATTAAAATACAGAATGATGTTTTTCCTACATTTAAACAACAGATCTTCTGCGTAGTAGACGATAAAGGTAAACATTTGTTGTAAAATAAGGCAATTTTATATTAAATTATATTTGAGCTTCGATTGATACGTAAAAAGTACGTGATTTTAAGTTATAAGTAGGATCATAATAATGTCGTCAAAGATAAAAATACACTCTAAAATTATAGGAATAAAAAAATTCAATTCCACGCCAATGACGTCGCGGGAACAAACAATTATTTTTAAATTAATTTCATACTTTTTAAATGGGATTGTATACATATTTATTTCTATGTGTATTTGCTTTCTTTTAAATCTTTTCAAAGATTCATCGGACTAAACAGTGTAAACAAAAACTATATGGCAAATGTATATTAAGTCTATTCAAATAAAACCCATATATTATTGAAAAAATAATACTTGCAATAAAATGTGTTACAAATTTATTACGAATTTATTATAATCAAAAAATTGATAACACCGAACACCGACTCCGATCAGGTTACGGAAAATTTTCCTAGATGAAAGCGGAAACGCCAATCGAACCGTCCAAATTTATGATACTCAACTATGCACTTACCATTATCCCGAACCATCAAACGAACCGACTAACGGAACAACACTGCACCACAGAACACATCAGCTGTACATCACATCGGAGACTGTGTTCTATAATTTTTTTTCTCTCACGACAAATAAACAATCACCACACACAAAATACACCGTACAATTTTTTATTATATATATATATATATATTTTTTACTTGCTATATCAAAACACGCGTACGAGAAACGAGCGTAGTCGAGTCGCAACGTTGGCTACGGTACTGCCGCTCCGTCGCTACGGATTCGTACGACCGCCGGCGAAAATCCCCGAACGCGTTCGTCGTAGCCGGGGCGAAATTCGCCCAGTCTTTCATATTTTATATCGGTCGGTGAGAGCGGAATTACAGAGTTTGGTCCTGTAGATTTTTATAACATAACGGAATCGAGTGCCATTCTATTTTCAAAAGGTATATTTTTTTTTGTACAGGCAGATTGTTAAGTTATGTATTTTTTTATATAAAATAAAATGGGCGAATGAATTTTTGACAGTATATTAATCTGTCAGGTTATAGTTTTAAAATGAATTCATACACTTGTCGGACCTATTTTATGTAATATATGTGGATTAAGGTGAATTATAAATACTACCTCGGGTTGGAAGTTTGTAATTATCACAAGAACTCTCTAGACAGTTTTAACAATAGCAAGGTATGGAGTTTGAAGAATAGTAAGTTATTCTACATGGCACTGACCAGTAAATAAGAGAAGGAAATGTAATATTATCATCTGTTAGGTGCTATACGTATATATGTGAAATAAGTATTAGACAATTATTAAAATGTTATGTGGTTTTGTGTGTTATAGAACATGATCATTGTATTCAGTTCGATTCCGAACAGTATACACCAAATCTAACACGTACTATAGTGTTGTCACGTTTCGAGATCAACTGATGATCATTTACCGATCAAAAGGGAGATAGAAGATATCTGTATTCGATTCAGTCTCTAACAGCATGTGAAAAATCTTCATAGTGGCAATATTTTGATTGACCAGTATAGGTCCAACTGGGGAGATATTTGCAGGACAACATTACAGTGATAGCCCAGAGGGCTTAGCTCTCGTTGCTCGTCCTTGATTATGGATGACCGTGCCCATTTGGTTTTAAAAATTTGATAAGGTAAATTTTACCAACAGAGACAAAATTTCACTTATCAGTCCTTTCGTTGGCTAGGAATTGTTTTGACACTATATACGGTGCTATGAATACATGACACTCCTCTGATCAATTAAAATTATATACATATACATATATTCCCAAGGGACGGGAATTTGCCTATTTGTCTGGGGCGACGTTATCGCTATAGTGGGCGCTGATCTAGGGTATTCACTTCATCGTATTAGGGAATAAAATGATGTCATAGTATTATAAAATTGCATAAATGCTTACTATCTTATACTTTGGATAATTCACAATAATTATTGTCTAGTTACGAGTGGTCTGTGTTTGCTAAAACAACGTCCTGATGCTTTTCCATCACGTCTACTGTGTTACCTGTTTAAAATTCATCAGCGGTGAGATGAGAAACGCGATGTTACGTCCTTCAGTTATTACATAATATTAAAAAGCACTCTATAGTTAAATATTAAATAACTGAATGGGAAAAATGTGTGCATGTTACATTGTTGGAACGAAGTTCCTTATCGCACAATGCGAATGGAGGCTAGACAAAGGAAAATGTAAAATTTTTTTGTCACAACTCTTTCTATAGTGTGTTATTTATTGCACTGTATGTCTATAGTGTAGTCCGTTATCCATAGCGCGTACGCTATTGGCTGTGCCCAGTCATAGTTGATATGGCCTTTTCTAACGCCCGCGTGGTTAAATACTATCTTCAAGTGTTTAGTCCCTCCACTAGGCTTAGCGGGACCAACCTTTTGGGTCACATCTTAACACTACTTAACATCCGGTAAGAATGTAGCCTTAACGGCAAGTGTTAAGATATAAAGAACTCTTTTCGGGGTTAAAATGCTTATGGTTCTGTAAATGTGTATTGTCTAAAGTGTCTATTTCTAATGTTGTTTTATTTAATAATAAATATACGAAAACCGATATAGAAAATTAGTGCGATGAAGCGATGAAGCGATGATAGCTCGCTGTGTACGACTTCGCGTCTAGGGACGTGAGTTCGAATCCAAGCACCTACAATGAGCTTGAGCTTTTGGTGAATTAAAACATCGTGAAGAAAACATTGCATATTGGTAGGGCTTTTTCTAATGCCCGCCTGACTAGCTACCACCCTTAAGTTGTAAACCGGCCGCCAAATACCAACAGGTGTGTTCTGGCAGCCGCACTTGAGAGCCAGTTCCTCGACAGGTTTAGCGTGTCTAGCAACTTGGGCCGTATCGTCAGGTGAGATTATGGCCATAATGATAAACCTTAAATATAAAAAAAAGTGACTGCAGGGTTGGTATAGCGGTTACAGTAGAATTACCTCGTAACAACCTCCGGTCTGATTTGTTGTTGATTCGAATCCTCAAATAATTGTTAAAAGTTGGATTGATATTTAGTGATCGTTAATTGCGTAAAGTCATTCTCAGTTGATATTGGCGCAATTTCATATATAGTTAGACGCCGTTTAAATAAAAAAAGCGTTAGTGTATTACAATATTTTTATTAATTCGCTTTATCGTAATACTGTCCGGGTGTAATTTTGTTATTGATTTTAAGCTAACTTCCTGATGAGCTAAATATTTGAAATTTCCATCATAGCTCAGATGTGGATGAAAATGCATGGAAATGTTAAAAACTTGAATTGTTATTTTTTTTATATATTACAATGTTATAATTTATTTATAATTTACTTCTCAATCAGCTGTATACATGAATATAGATCTAATCTAACTGAGAGATGAACATAACATATCTAAATTTCGTTGACGTAACCCTAAGACGTCACATAAAAAATTATAATGTACCATGTTTTTATAACAGACTAAAAAGTAGAAAATAAAAGATTGGAAATGAAAAACACCGTGCACATGCCAGCATAACTAGAAATATTAGTTAGTTTTATTATTGAGTTCAGATTACTAATAAGTTTTAGTGTGTACGACTTCGCGTCAAGGGACGTGAGTTCGAATCCAACTAACTACAATGAGCTTGAGCTTTCGCAGAATGAAAACATCATATGGAAAATACCAAAAGGCGTGTTCCGGTAGCTGCATTTGCGAGCCAGTTCCTCCACAGGTTTGGCGTATCTACCAACATGGGGTGTATCGTCATTTAAGATCAAGTGAGATTATGACCATACGCCAAACATTAGCCATAAAAAAAAGGTTTTAGCAGTCATCGAACAACATAAAAAATTAGAAATTATTATACTTATTTATAATTAATAATACTAATAATTATAATTATTAGTTTAGCTTTAATAACAATAACATTTTAAATTTTACTATCGAGTATATGTATTTTAACAGATTCGATGTATAAATAGCGCCATTAGCCTCACTTTCTTTGTCAGAAAAAATTAGGAACCATCGAACCTTTCTCATCATGAGACTGTTTGTGGGCGTCCATTAATTACATGAGCTCAAAATTGGGAAGGAGTGGTCCGGCAAAATGAGGACAGTTTTCTTCAGAACTTTGATATAATTAATAAAAATCTTACTTGTATACTTTAATTTTGGAAATACATATTTAATTTTATATGCACAATATATCATAAGTACACTTAATAAAAATGCATGCTTGAGCATGAATGAGCTTGGGTTTTCGGTGAAGGAAAATATCGTGATGCAACCATAGCATGATGGTAGCGCTTTTTCTAGCTGCCACCCTCAAGTTGAAAGTCTACTGCCAAACACATATGAGTGTGTTCTGGCAGTTGCTCTTGAAAGCCTGTCCCTCCATAGGTTTATCATGTTCACTAGCTTGGCCTACATCGTCATTTAACAGCAGGTGAGGTTCTAGCCATAACGCTAAATCTATAAAAAATAATAAAAAATATATATATTGTTAAGTTATTAATAAGTAATGACTTGAAACGTGCATTTTCTGTTACTCCAACAATTTCCTAGAAAGTTTTGACGAAATAGACATGTACTTATTATAGATATTTTTCAATATAACAATCGAATCACAGATGTTTATTTAAAGTTAGAAGTAAAAAATACTAGATATTTTTAATAATTTATAAATTTAGCGTTATGGCTGCAATCTCACCTACTGTTAAAGGACGATGTGATCTTAATGAACACGTGTAGTGAAAGGACTAGCTCTTAAGTACGATTGCCGAAACTGCCTATAAGTATTTGGCGGCAGATTTTCAACTTAACGTTAGTAGTTAACCAGGCGGGCATTAAGAAACCCCAACCACGATGCGAAATACTACAATATGACAGTTTAAAATCACGGCAAAATTACTCATCGCATTTGGTTCAATACATTTAAATGTTTGCAGTAAGTTTTTCCGAAATGCCACTACTCGTGCCGTGAATTGCAGTGTATTTATCATTATTGTATTACAGTAATTTTCCCGAACTTCATATAAAAGGATGAATAAATGATACGTGTGCCGCCATTCACAATGAGTCTCGCTTTGCCGCCGCGGTGTGCATAACAAACGGAATTATCCGGTTTGTTGACAATAAACCTTACATTTCACATTGTTGCGAAATAATTGCCTCTAATTATATGAGCCGTTAAAAAGTAATGGTATGAAACTTGTCGAAACTTTTTCTATGGCTTGTTTTATAACAAGGCAATTACACACTTTTTGTATGTTGTTTTTTTTTTTTATTATTAGTTTTACTCATATATGTCTTAATATGTACCGAACTTATTTTGAAGCTTCATAGCTTTGTTCATAGCTCAGTTGGTAGTGTGTACGGATACCACGTGAGTTGGAACCCCTGCCATAAGCGATTGAACTTCCGGCGAAGGAAAACATTGTTATGAAACTATAGCACAATAATACGACGTTTTATAACGTCTACTTAATTAGTTACCACTCTCAAGTTGTAAATTTGCCGCCAACTACCAATGGATATGTTCCGGTAGTTGCACTTACGATCCAGACCCTCGATAAGTGTAATGAATTCATCTTGGGCCGTACTGTCACTTAACGTTAGGCGAGATTGTGGCCATAACGCTAAACCTATAACCGAAATAAATTTAAAAATGTAGCCACATGGTCATAACAAATAATTAAAACTCAATTCTGAAATTTATTATGTTTTATTTTACAGGAAGCTAAGGCTCGAATAAACTTCGTTGTATAAACTAAAGTAAAGTTTTGTAATCAAATGTTCATCTAAACGATGGTCATACAAAAGTAATTGGGATAGAGACCCATATTAGTATGAAATATGAAGGAATAATTACGGGAAGAGCTCGAGCTGTAACTAATGTTATATTTTCCTTAGGGACGAGTCTCAAATTTTAGATTAAGGTCTATGTTCTGGAATATTTTACAAAACATACTGTTAACGCATTCAAAGTACACCCAGACTGAGGACAATAATTTAAGACCACACAGTTATTTTGAAGAGATTCCAAGGATCTTTTACTTTTTTTTATCGTGGAGAAATTCGTTTATGTATACCCTCTCGTCCCGGGGAGACGAGCGGGATATGTAGAACAAGGCCGGTGCGAAGCCGGTTTAGTCACTAAAACTCCACGAGGACCTCTGCCGCACGAATTGGGGCGATAGTGGGTCCATCTCACAATCACCACGACGCCCCGGCGCCAGGATCTTAAACTATCATATAGATATTTTACAGATTTGTTTTTTAGCTATATATTTTTTGATATAAACAGATGGGATTTCACATAGTATATGTTAGCTTGATTATATCTGAATACTGTGGAACAATTAAAATCATAGACCACAGGATGGTACTTTTGCACCTATTTTCTGTAAATGAAAGTTGTTATTTTGGAGTAAATATGTATATTATCGTGGTTCATACATTATTAAAAAAATATTATATAATTAATATATAAAATGCTAATCCATATTGCCGGACTATTACTACTGGAAAATCTCCGGTGGCCACAAAAGGCGCATCAGTGAACCCTACCCTGAATATCACGCAAGCAATATTGTCGCTGCAGTACAAAAACTCCCTGGAAAGTTTTAACACAAAGGCTAGTTAGTATAGTAAAATCATCATAAGCCAGCCAATATGATATATAATGATAATCTTATTAATGATCTTCAGCAACAAAGATAAGTTGCTGAGTTTGTTAACAAGAAAATAGAATCCAAATTACAGCACTTACAGTAGTGGCAGAGTAAGGCGAGCGCCGTAAGCATAACGCTATCTGTGCACGGAAATAACAAAAAACACCACTAACTCTATGCTTTTGGAAGTAATTTCCTTGAATCAAATCAAATCAAATCAAAAATCTTTATTCAATTTACGCCCTAAGAAGGCGCTTTTGAACGTGAAAAATTACTACCGGTTCGGAAAGTAACACAGTCGTCGAGAAGAACCGGCAAGAAACTTGATCTGCATCTTTTTATTTTTAAGTCTTATTCTTATGCTTGGCAAATATACTAAGTTAGTTAGTTAGTCTATGAAGCATACATTTGAGCCTTACAACGAAACCAACTGCCCCCGCAACTAGCTACGCCTGAACTTGATCGTTAGAAATCGTATTTATCGAATTATTATTATTATTGTATCGAATTCAGGGAAGGATTTCCAAAAACGTGGATCAGCCTTTAATTCTCTACCAAATTATAAATATTAATTGTCATATCCTTAAATTAATAATTTATATATTCTCATTAAACAATTTCTCCTCTATTTCGTCGCTTATATTTAATTTTTAAAAATATTGATAGTCTCAATGATATGATAAGTAAGTAAATATACGGCATGTGTACTCCAAAAGTATCACGCTGATTGTATGTCAATTGGCACACTCAAACCTCAGTATCATGTCGGCGTTCAACGAAGAATGTTGTGTAACTATTGATATATCAAGGACCTTAAAACAACAGAAAATGCCATAATGTGTAATGCGATATAAACGAATTTTAAACAAATATATGTTTATAAAAAAAAAAAAACTATTTTATCGAATATAATATGTCTAGCCGTAAATTTTACGATACAATACAAAAAGAAACGCTTATAGTTTAGACGATGCATAGCAAATGTATACGTCTCTTTTTCGCGACCGCTACAAAACACATGCTGTCCTATTCCCCCGTTTATTACAATATTCCTATGTGCGTGTAGTGTGCCACTTATTTCAGCAAATATTAAAAGGTAACATATCTATACTTTTTCATGGGTACCCTACGTTTATATCCAAGTTAAAATAGTTCTAAACCAAAGTGTATGGAAATCGAAAAACTGATTAAGGCGTGGAAATGTAGTAATCGCTAACAACTATTGTAACACATGTAGCTATAACTAAAAGGAGTTAATAAATGCAGATCGAGTATCTTGCTGGTTCTTCTCGATGACCGCGTTACTTTCCGAACCGGTAGTAGTTTTGACCTTCATAAGTCTTTCGACCTTCTTAGAGCCCAAATTTAATAAATATTTTTTGACTTGAGTAAATGTACTGATAGAGTTATTTTCGCATTTATAATATAAGTTTGGAGATGATTTACAAGGAAAGTGTCATGAATGAAATATACCCGACAATACGCGACGAGGTGAGAGTGATATGGGGCGTTATCATTCTTCCCGTGAAGTTCCTTGTGCGCCATATCTGACGTGTACATCTTAGAGGCCCACGCACAGTGTATATGATGACGCTATGTTCATTACATAATGGGATAAGTTTTGACGTATTACTCTCGCAGCTTGTTTTATTACCTTGCGCGACCTTGAGAAAATTCCCAATGAAATGAACTGTCGACGGATTGTTACGTACATTTTAGCCGTTTCCGCTTATATATAACAGCCGCGTTTATATAACCCGTTATTAGGTCGGGCACGGCATGTAGGCAGCGTGGCCGAGTGGTCTAAGGCGCTGGTTTTAGGCACCAGTCCGAAAGGGCGTGGGTTCGAATCCCACCGCTGTCAGATTTTTTTGGAATTGTCTATGGAAAATAAGGTTAGAAGAGACGTGAATGCTGTTTTGATTATTATGCTGTTCTGGTCTCGGAATGTTTTGTTAGTGGTTATTTGTTGGTACTTGCCACCTAACGAGTCTCGCCTCTCTTGTGGCTTTTTGTTTTGTTAAAGGAAGTCCGTAGAAGTATTTTTTTTTTTCGTTATGCCAATAATAAAATCCTTAGGCGCAAAATTAACAAGAACAAGCATTGCCGATTTATATTTGATACTTAAAGTTATAAAATTTTATGAAAGGCAAAAAAAAATGTGGTAAAAAAACACAAACAAAAGGCGATTTTCATGTTTTTTTTTTGTCGATACTGACCACGCTAAGCCTAGTAGAGGGGCTGGCTCCGAAGTGTAACTGCCGCAACACACCTATAGGTATTTTGCGCAGCTAATTTTAAACTTGAGGGTGGTAGGCTAAGCGGGCATTAGAAAAACCCTACGACCATAAAGGATTTTCTTTCTCGAAACCTCAGGCTAGTTGCTGGGATTCGAACTCACGTCCAATGAAACAGTGCCCGTGCATAAGGTATAGGGCTAAACAAACAAATCTGTAACTAGGAAATAAAAATCACTACATAACATATTAAAATCCAGCCACAATCACTTTCGAATTACATCCAAGGAAAATAAAGGCATCATGATATTGTTTCAAATTGGACTGTACTGAACTTGAAAACCAACTAGACCTAAGGTTACTCAGTACTTTACATTAAAAAAAAAAATACGCTGAATGCTAAATCTACAAGAATTATAACATGTAAGTTACTTGCAAACAAATCTAAGAATACCGGAAATACAAAATACAATTTCCCGTATTTTCCTCTCAAACTGATTTTGAGAAATATTTATTTCACATTCACGGGGTCTGTAATTAAAAACTGTATCAACATAGTTAAAAACGGTCGCGTAAAAACACTCGAAACTTGTATCCTCAAATTTATAGTTAAAAATAAGTTAAATAAATTCCGTAAAACATATCATGGAACGCAGCAAACTTTTGGTGATTTAAAATTTTTCCCCACCACGTTTCATACGTGTTGTTAGTGCGGAATGGAAGTTGAGAACTGTGTTTGAAGTTTGTTTGTGATTTACTATTTACTTTGGAACGTAATATTACTAGTTACACTCGGTATGGGTCGCAATGTCATGTAAAAAACATCCTTTTGTCGAAGTAAAAACTTCTTAAGGTGGGCTCAGTATTCTATTTTTTTGAGTATTGATTGAGATTCAGCTGAATTATTTGGATATGTGATGTTTTTGTTGGATAAATTATTGAAGCGATGATAGCTCAGTTGATAGTATGTACCAAAGCCGCATCAAGGGATGTGAGTTCTTGTTTTTCTTATCGTGGGGAAATACATTAATGCACTCCTTCCTAGCCTGGTGGTAGCCGCCAGGAATTCCCACTAAAGCCCCACGGACATCTGTCCCCTTCCTGGGGGTTCTTGCTTGCAATCTCTACGTTAACTTCGCGACCGGCCCGGCCTAATGGTAAGTTGGGCCCCCTCTGGGCAGCCTGGCGAGCTGACGTTGCAGTCGTTAGGACTGTTGCAATGGGAGGCGGGTCCCCTAAAGCGCACCCTACAGTCCAGCTTTAGTCGGTGGAAGTGCACAGGGATACCGGCCTCTCCGACCGCCAGTTCGTCTCCAACGGAGAGGGTGGTCGCGGGGGTCTGCCTCACGGGCCCTCTCCG
The DNA here is from genome assembly GCA_039707435.1 of Actias luna. Taxonomy (NCBI): domain Eukaryota; kingdom Metazoa; phylum Arthropoda; class Insecta; order Lepidoptera; family Saturniidae; genus Actias; species Actias luna. The sequence continues at coordinate 3,015,126 of JAZHAC010000006.1, read as the reverse complement.
CTGCTCCTTCTGTGACACAACATGTTCACAAATGAAGGCCATCTCATTCAACACGCTATCTTTGCCAAGTATAGCTCTCATAGTACAAATCCACCTAGAATGAGCTGTAAGTTTTCAGTGATGTAAAACATTGTTTTAAACTATCATACTCTAGTGTTTCGCATGTTGGTAGGGCTTTTTATAATACCCGCCTGGTTAGCTGCCACCGTCAAGTAAAAAATCTGCTGCCAATTATCTATGGGCATATTGCGGCGGTTGCACTTGAGCCCTAGACCCTCAATTAGGCTTAACCTGTCCACCATCTTGGGCCACATCGTCACTTAACATCAGGTAAATTTAGGTCAAACGTTAGACCTATTAAGTAATAAAAAAAGTTGGCTTTCAATATCGACACAATCATCGTATGCGCCGTGTCAATAAATTTTATTTAATACTAGACTCGACAGAATATTGGTGGTTTATAAATTTAATATTCTCGTTATGTTTTCTTAAATTTTCTAATGTTGCGCTCAACTTCTTTAATTTTTCTTTCATAAGAACCTTCTCCTGACAATAATTAACCCAACAAAAAAAAAGAATTAGCGAAATTGTTCAATCCCTTCACGCGTAATGCGATGACCAAGGAAAGTATGGATTCATTTTTATTTATATAGATGTTATAGTTGTATTTCGTATTATTAACCCTTTTTGATGAAATTTTCAACTCTGTCGTGCGATTTTAACAATACACGGTTTTTTTTATTATTATTTTAGAAACGTTAACGAATATTATAGGCAAAACACCTCACTAGATCACAATGTCTCAAGGACACATAAAGAGCAGACAAACAAAGGAATATCTATTTTTATTTACGCAGGTGAAAACATTGTTAGTCATAGCTTATTTGCCTAGTAGTGCTTATTTGTATAATCCATCAGTAGTCTCATTTTAAAGTTGAAAATATTTTTATTCTACTTTGTTAAACAAACTTTTTATTTCAGAGAAGACGAGATTGTGTAATACCTTGTACTACAAGTCAAGACAAGTAACTTGTCATATTACGTGTCAAAAAAGACGTAAAAATTTGCAACTTTGTTTTCAAAATAAACTAATGATGGATTTAACAAATAAGTACTAAAGTGACGAAATATAAAGTCAACTGTAATTAAAGTCAGCACTCATACGAAATGTCAAAGTAAGTATTACGTGGTAAAAGCGTCGTAGAATTGAAACTTTGCTTTCGAAACGAAGTAAAAATATTCCGATTTTAAAATGCAACTAATGTTGAAATGAACGAATAAGTTCTAAAACGAGGAAGCGTAATGTCAATTGTAATTAAAGTCGGCACTCGTTGGAGTCAAATTTACGAAATGACAGTTTTGATTAAAATGTACAAGTACCACTATACTATTATTGTGATTACTATTTAAGAATCTACTTTGTATAAAACCTACGGTATGGATATTTCATGTGAAGTGAAATTAATACAAGCGTAAACTCAAGACAAATGTTCTTTTGTGCAACGTACAATTTGCACCTTTCACTATCACATCCTGTTTCAAACACTATAGTTCTTCTTTCAGTACTCAAGGGTTTAGCAGTCTAGTCGTGTATTGTTTCTGACACACACACCTTTTATAAAATTTTCTCCGTAAGGGGGTGATATGGTGTTTTCATCAGCACCTAATGAAAAATTATTTTATATTCCGCTAATATAGATAGAATTGTAACATTCGAATTTAAATAATAGAACGTGATCGGAGTTGACAGTCTGACACGCCTCATCGAATATATAGAATCTTACCACGGCCGCTAATAGTATAATATGTATGCTCAATTATAAGAAACACAGAAATTTGATTTATTAATTATATTCCCCAAAGAAATATTATCGTTAATAGAGGGTTACAACACCCTCAATTGGTGACCCTAATAAATAAAAACCTAATAATATAATTGTCGACGTGGATCCATGGAGTAAAATCACATTATTGACTACTGATTTCTTCGAATCAGTGAGTTGTTGGTTCTAAAATGTTCAAGCAAATCGTTGTTCTCGACATCGTTACCAGAACAAGATCATCCAAGTCGCCATATTACATCGACACCGACGATAGTATTCAAAAAGAGTGCCTATAAATCTCTTCAGTGCATGTTCTTCAGCTACATCACTATTTTCTCTACGGTATCATCATATTCTACTTCAGCGTGACTCCCAAAACTCTCTCACCAGTTACCAGGAACGCAATCTAGAGTACTAGGACTTGTTTCAGAACAAAGAAAAATAATATCATTCCTTACATGTTAGTTTATCGGTGATTAAATGTAACTGAATTTTATTTTATTTAGTTTTTATATTAAAACGTGGTGTCAACCTTATGGTTAGTAAAAACCGTGTAGTATAGAATTGAACAACATTAGTAATATATTTTAAATTGAGTGTAGTAAATCTTATCAGATAAATAATAGCAAAATCCTAATTAATGTGATAATGATATATGATAGGTGATTAAGCTTTTTCTAATGGCCGCCTGGTTAGCTACCGCCCTCAAGCTAAAAATCTGCCGCCAAATACCTATAGGTGTATTCCGGCAATTGCACTTGAGAGACAGTCTCTCAGCTAGGCTTAGCATGTCCACAACTTGGCTTACATCATTTCTTAATAATTTAGAATTTAGACATAACACTAAACCTATTAACTATATTGAATAAAATAACAATGTTCCGCTCACTCATAGCCGGTTTTCCGCAACTATTCGGCCTATTGACTTGATATTTGGCATTCATATTCCTTAGCTTAAAGAAGAAACTGAAACCGATTTTGCAGACGCGAGTTAAGTTATAAGCATATTTAAAATTTAAATTAGAACTTACTATATTCTCTTGCAATAAAAAATATCCCTTTTAGTGTGAAGATGATTTTTAAAATATCCTTACTATTATTATAAATGGGAACGTGAGTTTGTTTGTTACGCTTTCACGCCTAAACCGCTGAATTGATTATGATGAATTTTGGTATAGAGATAGATGGGAATCTGGAGACGGTGATAGATTTTTCGCGAAAACTTTATTGGAAGTGGGGTATGGAGAGGAATAAACTTTGTACGAAACTTGATAAAATCAATATTAGCGCGCGCGAATCCGCACGTAAGATTTTGTGATTATATGAATATTCAAACGTTGAAGCTAACTCATTTTACCGGTCAATTTTGTAATGTATTAAAAAAAGTATTTTTGTTCACTCAACTTTTTGTTACACGTGACTCCATTTCGTAAGCGAAAGTGAAATTTTGCTTAACAGAATGTTCAAAAGTTAACTGCTTAAGTTGAAGTGCTGCTTGTCCTTTGGAGTTTCATTTACATTGTGTATAGAGCAAAATTTTAAACAAGCCAAAGTTTAAAATAAAGTCTCCGGCGCTGAAAGTTCGTTTATGGCAGTTACTACCTACTTACCTTTTTCTTCCTATCTACCTATACCAAGTCGGCAGTGGGTTAGTTGTCAGTAACAACTTCCTTGACCATAATTAATGACAGTAGAATTTAATGAAATAATGTTCAGATTACCATATTTTCATATTTGATAACATCTGATAATCTCACCTTAAGTTAAGGAACGATATAGCTAAGATGGTGGACAAACTAACCCTAGTGGAAGCACTAAATCTTAAGTGCATAGTTTTGAGTAAATATATATGGTTACTGTCGCTTATAGACAGCCGCAACACTACGGGTAGTAAAGCAGTGTTACTAGCCTTGGAAACCGCATTTCAGTCTGTTTCGAAGAACCCCATTTCATAATTACGGGGAATATTTGTGCCGAGTAACCGATTCCACATACACAACTTATGCGATAAAAAGTTTCTACGGAACCTAACTGTTGTCAACTAGCGAGTCAGCCAGATGGGCATTATAAAAAGCCATTCCATCACACGTATTGTTTCAATCAGACGTTTTCTTCAACGAAGGCTTAGGCAGATCCCAGAGATTCAAACTCACGTCAATTGATGCGGTATCTGTACACGCAAACACTAGACCATCATTGCATTAAATCACCCCTTTTTTATACTTTATAGGTTTAGCGTTATGGCTAAAATTTCATCTGATCTCAAGTGACGATGTGGCCTAAGATGGCGAACACGTTAAGCCTCTTGGAAGGTCCGGCTCTCAAGTGCAACTGTCGAAACACGCTTAAAGATATTTGATATTCGGCGGGAGATTTTCAACATAAGTGTAGTAGCTAGGAAGGCGGGCATTAAAAAAAGCCCATGCATTTTTTTTTTGCTGCAATAACTCAAGAAAAATCTTTTATACTACTTTGATATTTTTTATTTCTATTTTGCACAAAACCCCGTCTCTGGCACGCGCTGAATCAAATGTAATCTATGAAAAACTGACCGGGCTTTCATCGGTGTTTTCGGGTCATTGATTCCTTGTAAATGTTCGATCCTCCACTAACTCTACGGCTTCATACTAGATTCGAGTCTAGATTACATTTGCTCAAACATCTGAATTATGGTATAGAGTTCATGCTCTGCACGTATTAGAGATATTCGATTTATTCAAATAACGTTTGTAAGGAACATAATAAATTTGAGAAATTTATTACTACTCCTATTCGTCCGGAGGTCGAAATTCGACCCCAATAGTATTTGAAATTTGAGGAAGTATATGCAAATTTGGGAAAAATTGAATTCAATAACTTTTTTATTGATGGCATCTTCTAGGTAATACTATATATATAGGAATTTGACTTCGAAATTCGAAGAACGGAACTTACCGTTATCGTGAATTTGTATTAGGACTGGTTCAGCTTCTTATTCCAATATACTTCAGTTTTAATCGTACTTTTTTTGTTTATTGTTGCGGCTCAGCGTTATTGCCATAATCTCACCTAGTTTTAGTGACGATACGGCACAAGTTGGTAGACACGCTAAACCTATGGAGGAACTGGCTCTCAAATGCAACTGCCGGAACACACCTATTGGTATGTGACGCCAGATTATCAACTTGAGGGTAGTAGCTAGCTAGGCGGGCATAAGAAAAAGCCCTACCACCATGATATGGTTTCGTTACGATGTTATCCTTCATCAACAGCTCAAGCTCATTGTAGGTGGTTGGATTCGAACTGACGTCCCCTGACGCAAAGTTGTACATACTACCACTGAGCTATTATCGCTTCTTAACAGTTTAAAGTTGCAGATACCCCAAATAGCTCGATTCGGCGGTAAGGTGGTTACGTGAATGTCTTCCGTTCTTCTTAGGAAAAAGGAAGGGATGATATAATAAGTGGACTGAATAAATCATACGAGTATAGACAAAAATATATACTAAATATGTGTCAATTGCCGTTAAATAAAAGTAAAAAATAGGTTGATAACATATGAGATAATAGCTCTATTGTATTTGTCATTTTCATATTATACATATTTGATTGGTGAAGACGTTACTTTGCGGGAATCTATTATTAAATGTTGAAGTGTATATTACTTTGCATTTCCGCTTGTAAGTGGGAAGTAACATACATTTTAACATTTATTTGTATTTATACTATTTGTCATCCGCTCGCTACGCAAGACTGCTTTTGTTTTGGTTTTAGTATATCGCGTTTTGGAGTCGGATGCACGGTTGGTCTCGAAGTTAGCTTAAATCAGTTACTTCTCTGCGACTATCGCTTCAAAGTGTTGTGTGTTCTAGTCCCACACAGAGCGTTTATTGTGTGATCCATACAAAATTGTTCTGAGTTAGATTGTTACTTTGTGTTCTTTAACAATGTCCTTTAAACTTGACAATGATCAAGGTGCGTCCATAGCCAGAGGCCTAATAAACAAAAAACTAATATATACAACTCAGCAGTGCATTAGTGTTTATCTGACAAAGCCGCGATTACCACGCACGTGGTGATAAACATATCACATTGAGTCTATGTGGTTCAACTAATATATAATAAGCTAACAAGCAACTATAGTGAAAGGACTAGCTGGTAAGTTAAGAAACTGTTGGAATATTCGAATAGGTTCTTTGCAATGATTCTAAGCTTTTGATTATTAATGAGCCAGACGGCTATTATGGTAGTAAGCTTGAGCGCGGACCTGGTCATGGCAGCCTTTATATACTTATCGTTTCCTGTTTCCTCAATTTTCCTTTGAGCCCTAGTTTTCACCATTTATTAATGAACAAAATATTAATAAAAAAAAGCTAAACCTCGCTCCTAGGATTTCTACTGATGCCTCTAATGTCCACACCGGGTCTCATTTGCAGCAGTGAAATTATGGAAAACAAACAGATATCATTTAACGACATAGAAAATGTCAAGGGCATAAGCGAATGCCCTAGCAGCATGCAACATATTCATCAGAAAAATTTCGACGAAAACAGAGTCATTATGGTTTAAAAACCTCATGCCTTTAAATATTTAAGAAATACAAAGTTAAAACAACAGAAAGCTTGTAAATATAAGCGCGTATGTTTATATTCCAAAGAGAAACTTAATTACTTATTTGTCTTGGTCGCTTGATGAGTAATTTATGGGATTACCATATATAACGTTCCCCGAGGCGCGTGTTGATTTATGTAGCTTGTTCCCAACTTTAACATTTATGCTCGTATTAATGTTCAAATGTACAAAGAAGTTCACGAAGGCGGCCTTTCTAGAAGTAAATATTAATAAAAAAAATTATTAAATAAATATCCCGAAATGATTTATATTTTTACCTAGAAATATATTACTATATTTTTTGTATTAATAAGATGTCACGCATACTTGAAACTCGAGGTCTAGTTTCGCAAGATTTTAGAATTAAGATACCCAAAGTACGCACAGGTGTAGAACTATTGTTTGTAGGGTTTACAAATTATTGCCATGTGGGGGATTCGAAGCAACAGTACTCAGCGCGGCTTCGCTTGAGTGGAACTAAAATTTAATAGTTTTTATCAGTTTTTGTAACTCATGTTATTAATACTGCTTAATAATGGACACTTAATAGTACTACATACTTTAAATTGATGAAGCGATGATAGCTCAGTGGTAGTGTGTACGACTTCGCGTCAAGGGACGTGAGTTCGAATCCAAGCACCTACAATGAGCTTGAGCTTTCGGTGAAGGAAAACATCATGAGGAAACCATAGCATGGTGGTAGGGCTTTTTCTAACGCCTGCCTGGGTAGCTACCACCCTCAAGTTGTAAACCTGCCGCCAAATACCAATAGGTGTGTTCCGGCAGCTGCACTTGAGAGCCAGTTCCTCCACAGGCTTAGCGTGTCCACCAACTTGGGCCGTATCGTCACTTAAGATCAGGTGAGATTATGGCCATAATGCTAAACCTTAAGTATAAAAAATAAAATAAAAATTAATGAGATGAAGGGTAGATGATAACACATATAACTGTATAACTGCGATGCGAGTGTGGCATGAGAAGTTCAGTCAGTTCAGTTCAGTCGAAGCGACACTCGAGGCGAGTTCAGTTGTGTTGAGAACTTTCGACAGTACAGACGACTGTTCGAAATGTACTATCATTTACTCTGTAACAAGCTGTAAAATATAACGATAATGAACTGGAATTCTTAAGTATGATTTGAAACAACCTCCATTTATTCAATACAACTTCCTCCTATTAATGTTACCTTGATAATAAGTATAGCCTAACGCATTACTCAGTGACTGCTCTATCAAGATTTTTTTTTTAATCCGACAGGTATTTCCTAAGATAGCGCATTCAAACAAACGAATAACCTTTTATCCTTTTTCATACTAATAGTATAAATGCGAAAGTGAGTTTGTTTGTTTGTTACGCTTTCACGTCTAAACCACTGAATCGATTCTGATGAATTTTGGTGTAGAGATATATGGGACCTTGTAGACTGTGATAGGCTACTTTATCTCGTATAAAACTTATGGAAAGTGGGGTAAAGAGAGGAATAAACTTTGCATAAAACTTTTTATTGCGTCATCAGATAAAAAATAAAATTTAGAATTTGAAGTTCATCTACAATGTAATTTCGAGTTGCTTCAAGACCTACCTACAAAATTTTAATTTCATACTCCTAAACACTACTGGTTATGACTTTATTGAATTTATAGAAAGATTATATTTAAGAATTACAAGTCAGATATCAAAATTTTGTATTCGACTGAGCAATCATTCAGGCAGATTTTAAGCTAAAAATATATAAAAAAAATTGAGTTGAAGAAAAATTTCGTGAGGAAACCATAGCTTGGTGGTAGGGCTTCTTCTAATGCCCGTCTGGCTAGCTCCCACCCTCAAGTTGTAAACCTGCTGCCAAATACCAATAGGTGTGTTCCGGCAGCTGCACTTGAGAGTCAGGTCCTCCACAGGTTTAGCGTGTCTAACAACTTGGGTCGTATCGTCACTTAAGATCAGGTGAGATTATGGCCGTAACTGTAAACCTTAAGTATATTTTTTTTTTTATTAAGATTGGTATTAGTACGTTATATATATAATCATTTTATACCAAGCCATTACCGACCTATAGGTCAGAAAATTGAAGGACCATGTTAAGTATTTTTTCCAACCAAAGATTAGAAATAACTGTTTTTAAAAATGACTCTGGCTTCTTATTTGGATTAAACTGAAAAAATATCCTTAATTCTTATACTAATAATAAACTTATTATATATCCTTAAAAAAAAAAGGTAAATCGAATTGAGTCTCGTGGCAATACTCTTTGACAGGGCGGATATTTGTCCGAATCGGTGGTAGTACTACGAATATTATAAATAAAAGCCTTCTTAGGTTATACATTGAGAGAATTTTTCATTCCATTTAAAAGCACAATAACTTCAAGTTTGCTCTAAATACAAACGGGAATATAAAATACAGAACTTAGCATTCACAAATACTTCTACGGCTTTCATCGAATAAAAGAATAACAATAAACAAAGCCCCACAAAATTTAATTATTGATGTTGAAACTGCCTGCGGTTAAAAAAATAACCTTCGGAAAACAATTCACAATAAACTTGATCTGTTTGGTAAATAATTTTACAGTATTTTAATAACCATATTTTTTATAGTCATGGTCATAATCTCACCTGATCTTAAGTGACGATACGGCCCAAGTTGGTAGACACGCATAACCTGTAGAGGAACTGGCTCTCAAGTGCAGCTGCCGGAACACACCTTTTTTCATGTGGCGGCAGATTTTCAACTCGAGAGTGGTAACTAGCCAGGCAGGCATTAGAAAAAGCCCTACCACCATTCCATGGTTTCCTAACGATGTATTCCTTCACGGAAAGCTCAAGATCATTGTAGGTGGTTGGATTCGAACTCACGTCCCTAGACGCGAAATCGTACACACTACCACTGAGCTATCATCGCTTCAGATGCATCCGTCTTTAATGAATTTACTTTCTTCTATCAATGTTGTAATAACAATAATTTGATATTTATCATATAAGATTATATATCCACTACCTGCGCTTCGTAATCATATAATCAAAATCAGTCGAGCCGTTTTAGTTTGAAAGAGTTACAGGACAAATGTAACCCATGTGTTAATCCAAGGTGTCAGCTACCTACATACCTAATTTAACAGATTCAGGCCAATATTTCGAGCGTGAACAAATAAACAAATAAACATAACCAACTTCTTACAAGTTATGTAAATATTATGAAGACGAAAGTTGGCAAGTGTTTGTATATTTGTATTTTTTTTTATTCTGTATAAGTCTAACGTTGTGGCTATTATTTTATCTGACATTAAGTGAAGATAACACACACCAAGCCCGGTGAAGGAATTGGCTCTCAAGTGCAACTGCTGGAATACAACTATAGGTATTTCGAGTCAGATTTTCATATTGAAGGTGGTAGCTAGCCAGGTGGGCATTAGAAAAAGTCCTATCACCATGCTGTATTCATCACTTTATATAAACCTCAAGCTCATTGTAAGGATTCGAACTGACGTCCACTGACGCCACCATCGATACAAAATTGCTTTCTATCGTGGGTGAATTTATTTAAGCACCCTCCCAATCCGAGGAACCTATATATATTAGGCTTTATTTTATATCCTAAGAAAACTTTTGTATCAACATATTTTATCAATGTAACGAACACGTCATATAGTTTTTACTTTATTATCAAGAAATAAAAACATCAGTCAGTAAACTATTAAGAGAATCTTCTACTACAGATTACGTCTACACTCCGTAGGTATAACATGTAACCATTCAATTCCATTAATCCTCAAACAATTTCGTCGAAAGTCCACGGCGATTAGTGTCCAGGGATAGCGGAGCTTGTTACCGAAGTTTCCATAACCGGATAACCGGATGGCCGGCCGGATAACTGTGACCGTCGCACGATCGTCCGATCAATCTTGTTTATGGACCTAATGGGATAACTTGCGAGTTAGCATCCGTTTTTGCTTGTCCCCCCTCTATACGTCAAATAGATATTCGATATGAATTAAGTTAGTGCTCCAACTATATAATCAGATTGAGTGCGTCTAGTGGCTAAGTTCAATGGCAATTACTCAGTATATTTATATCATAATTGTAAGACAAAGTTACGGGGCTGAGTATTATATATCTTTCGGCCTTCGAGCATCTAAACACCTAAAATTGGAAAAGCATATTCACCCCGCTTCGTTAAATTAAAAAAAATCTATTAAACTGTTTCACTATATAATTTACCTCATGAAGATTTCTTGTCCAGTAAGTACCCTTAGCCAAATTGTCTTCCAACAATTGGTAAAAAAAAAACAACGAAATGATTTTAACTCATGATACTCCTACAAAAATAATACTAACTTAGTTTAGATCGTATGCACATATATTTCACTCAATTATTGTTTAATTATATTGATACATTTAACCTTTAGTAAACAAAAAGTTAATGCTCAACAAAGTGGTTACATTTTTTATTTTATTTATAGGCTTACAATTATAGCCACAATCTGACCTAATGTTAAGTGACGATACGGCCTAAGATAGAGGATGCGCTAAGCCTGTGGAAGGACTGACTCTCGAGTGCACCTGCCATAACACACCTGTAGGTATTTAACGGCAGATTTCCAACGTGAGGGTGGTAGCTAGACATACGGGCATTACATTAGAATCCTACCACCATGCTATAGTTCCCTCACGATGTTTTCCTTCACCGAAAGCTCAAGCTCATTATAAGTGGAGTCGATTCGAACTGACGTCCCTTGACGCGAAGACGTACCCACAACCACTGAGCTATCATCGAGTGAGAACTTGAGAGATAGGATACTTTTTATCTCGATAAGTGATCATAGCATGAAAAATGTCGCTATAGTCGATGTGATTGACTATTCGAAAAGGCAGAACAAGGTCTGCCAGGTTAGCTATTCGATATTTAAAAAGAAAACGGTCTGTGCTTAAGACCACACGACAAGGGCTCTGGGGCTTAAAATATTTCACTTGAAAAATCATGTTATTTTTTCTTGTTTTTTTTCGTGTAAATCCTTACACTATTCACGAACAAATTGAGACTTAACTATTTAATTTTGATACTGAGAACGCTACAATTACTGTCGCCTGAAGCATCTAAACGAACGAGAATGTCAAACAGAACCAAACGTTGTTTCACACGCGAGTAAATTAATACGTACTCCAGATAAAATATTCAAAGACTATCGATCTCTATATTACCATAAAAAATACTCTATTGAGTCCTCTCTCACATACGTGTATTGTTCTTACGAATATTACCTTACATTAACGTTACAATAATAATTTTAGTTTCATTGTAATCACCACCTCAATGCACGTGTGTTTGATTCCAATTGCTTGAATTCCAATTGAAGTCCAATGAGCTTGAGCTTTCAGTGATAAAAACATCGTAATGAAACTATAGCATATGGGTTAGGATTTTTCCAATACCCGTCTGGTTAGTTACCATGCGCAAGCTGAAAATCAGCCGCAAAATACCTAGAGATATGATCCGGCCATTGCACTTCAGAGTCAGTCCTTGTACTAGGCTTAGCATGCCCGCCATCTTGGGTATCATCGTCACTGAACATCATATAAGATTATAACTACCAGGCTTAATTTATAAACTGTAATAAAATTATAAAAAGGAACTGTTGAAATGTATATTACATCACGGAGCATTCTCAGAGCTATGATAACCCTTCCGATGCGAGTAGGCTGCACAGCGGAAGTGAAAAGTAATATACACTCTAGCATTTATTCATGGATTTCCGCAAAGCAACTCCTCCAACAATCAATATGTTTAAATGGTACTAAACTTTTTTTCTTTATCAATTATATTTTTATAGTAAACGCTTAGCCTTATACTAATAATCTCATCTGATCTTAAGTGATGATACGGCCCAAGCTGGTAGACACGGTAAACCTTGTGAAGGAACTGACTATCAAGTACAACTGTCGGAACACACCTATTGGTATTTAGCGGCAGATTTTCAACTTGAGGGTAGTAGCTAGCCAGGTGGGCCTTAGAAACAGCCCTACCACCATGCAACCACCAATTTATAAATGTGCATATAGATTTATAATTTATGTAAACATAGCTACCAAATAAAATGATTGCACAGTTTCCATTTGATTTGATTTCACGATGCAGTCTTCTGAACTATAGAATACACAATAGTTAATTCTTGTTATAATACTACAGTATGTTTGTTTTTTGCTGTTAATATTGTTGTAACGTCTTAACATTATTACGGGTAGTGTGGAAAGGTTTTCACGCACCGCAACTGGACCTGGGTTTTAGCTGAAATTCAGCGCTGAGTGTTTCGGACACCTCAGCATATGCGGAATCCCTATCCTAATAAGAAGACATGCAGCTACATTATATGAACTATTATTTATCGTAATGTATATATATAAATAATTATATATTTTCTTGTTTTTTTTTTGGTAATTTCCTTTTTTTCGCAAATCTTTAGTTGTTATGCCTAATTTGAATGTATAGTACATTTAGTTTTTAGTTTTAGTTACCTCGTTTAGATGATTAAATGATTTTATTAAAATATTAAATGCGTTTTTTCTTTCTTTCTTTACTCCCAAAGCTTTGAAGCGCAGTAAATAAATATTACACAATCAAATAGCAGTCACATCAGCACTCAGTGAATAAAGTTATTATATATGACTATACCGGGCTTTCAGTTGATTATTTCGTTCCATCACAACATGACATCCCCTAACAACGTGACGGATGATTCCATCTCCGCGTGCGTTATATTCGACAGCCCACAATCTACCTTATGTCTAGAGAATTTTGAATAAATATATCTACACTGGCTTTTGACTGCCGCATCGGTCGTGTTAATATTGATTTTAATAATATAAAAGTAATTTTTCTGTACTTCGAAAACAGCAATTACTGTACCCCTGAAAATGTGAACAAAAAATTTTCATGTTAATCTGTTGAGTAATTGAAGCGTGAAAGCATAACTAATAAACAAATCTTATATTTATATATATATGTATATATGTGTATTTCTTTTATAATGTAGACACCCACTAATAAAGGATTTTACGATCACACAAGATTAATAAGCAAGAAACGCGAACAAAGTCAGAGGCATCAGCTAGTAGTACCTTTATATTAGATTTCGGGATGTAGAGATGATATATTATAGTTAAAAAACAGTATAATTCGGATGGAAAATGTATGTATGGAATATGAACTATAAAAAACTATGAACACTTGTTGACAAATGAATGGAAAATCTAGAATATTTATCACAAAGTGGCAAATTGCAAGTGGAATGAAATAATGACGCAATTAAATGTTTATATAATATGAAAATATAATTTTATACGCGAATGTTTGACTACTTTTTTATACTTTATAGGTTGAGTGTTTTGGTCTCAATTTTGCCTTATGTTAAGTGTAGATTTGATCCAAGATGGCGGACACGCATAACCTAATGTAGGGACTCTTTTTCAAGTGTAACCACTGGAACAGCTACGGGTATCTGGCGGCAGATTTTCATCTTCAGGTAGCTAGCCAGGCAGCATTAGAAAAACCCTATCACCATGCTATAGTTTCATCATAATGTTTTCCTTCACTAAAAGCTCAAACTCACTGTAGGTGGATTCCAACTCACGTCCCTTGACGCAGCGTCCGTACACACTTCCACTGAGCTATCGTCGCTTAAACGTCATATAGGTCTTGTTCTAATGGAGAGAAAGAAGATAATGACTTATGTAATAGTTTTCATATTATATTTGCACGGCAAAAGAGAAAAAAAAAATGGTCGAATAGACTGTGTATGGAAACTACATTTTGGACGTTACGTCAAGAAATTATACCTTTTCCAATGAGGATATATGAGAAAAGTTGTTGGGCAACGGGCCTAGAGAATACAACTCGAAAACAAAATACCAGAAGCTTTTCAACGTCAGTTTCAATTTTACGCATTCGCGTTGGCTTACTTTCCTTTGACAGGCCCCAGCTATATCGCTTGGTTGCCTGATATTTATTTTACCTGGCGTACGCTGTGGGCTGAATATTGAGAGATCGTTCAATTTTACTAAATTGCTGGTAAACTAAAATGGCCATATTTGTATATGACCTAAGGAATAAAACTTATTTATCTAAACTAAACAACTTATTCTAGAAACTAATGGGAATCATCATAATAATTTAGGGAATAATTTAGGTTCAGATATATTTGTCCATACTTCGTTTTTAACAATTTTTAGTATAGAACTAAAAATTATTGAACTGTTTTTGCCCGTTTTTGTAACATTTTCAATACAGCTTTGCTCTTATTGGTGGTAGCGAGATGTTAAATAGCCTAAACCCTTAAAAACATTGATTCTTAGTTCCTTACATTAGCACGTTCAGACAAACAAACAAATATATTTTTCGTTTCATAATATTAATATACATTTTATCAAACACTTGTAATAAAAATACTGCACAACATATATTTGCAATGAAACAAAAAAAATCTTAATATTTTGCAACTTCTAAGCTGTACACGATGAAATTTAAGCGTCTTTTTTATTAAACTTACTACAGAATAATAAATACCTATATTCAGTTTTATTTTAAAAGCAAAAGATGAAAATCTTTCCGAATTAAAAGCCCTGGCAAACGTTGATGCATACTGTCGCCTACCGATTAGTTATTATCGGCAAACTTAACAAATTGATAGTCATTCCGCGAGGCCGTTACAAGGCCCGTCCGCCCAATACATTATAGAGGGTGCCTCATAAATTTATTGGGCTCCCAAGGACTAGCAATTAAATCAGCTACTAAATGTACAAGTTGTGATGAATAATTTAATGTGATAGCTGTGATCGTGTGATCGATACGCTCTCTGTGATTTAATCATTTTTATTAGTTAAGGTTTAGCGTTATAGCCATAATCTCACCTGATCTTAAGTGACGGTACGGCCCAAGATGGTAGACACGCTAAACCTGTGAAGGAACTGGCTCTCAAGTGCAACTGCCGGATCACACCTATTGGAATCTAGCGGCAGATTTTTAACTTGAAGGTTACCATTGAATGTTAACCATGTTATGGGTTCTTCATAATATTTTCCTTCACCGAAAGCTCAAGCTCATTGTAGGTGGTTGGATTCAAACTCACGTCCCTTGACGCAAAGTCGTACACACTACCACTGAGCAATCATTATTTTACAGTGTGTAAGTTATAGAAGTGGTTAATTTTAATATACTAAAGGAACACATATTTTGATGTCGTATCTGATGAGGATACCCTCGTCTATGAACAGCTGTCACGTCACGATATTACAGTCACGTCGCCGACTTGGGAGATCGTTTTTTTTTTCGACCTGACATACGCTGTTAGCCATAATGGTTTTGACAGGTTGACCGGACTTTGACTTGGAAGATTATATTTCAATGCGTTTTTGAAGAACTTTACTAAAGGGGCAGTAAATATGCAAACAAATAATAGGGATTACAGCCACATTGCGAACATTGGAGACCGTAAATCATTGCCTCTTTGCCCACATCCGTATCCCAGGGTAAAAACGTGCTGGATCACACATTTCATAGTTTCGTTTAAAAGAACCTAAATATTCTTACGGCATGGACAGGCTTCAGAGTATTGGGATAAGCAACCAGCTAACGGCATAAGGTGTGATATTGAGACGTCGATGAGGCACCATATCAAAAAGTCTTATGAGAATTGATATAATTATCTATTTGTATTTATTATATTGATATTTACGTGTTAAATTAAATAGTGTATTATTTATTGTATATTCTTATATATATATAGTATACACGTTTATATATGTGTCACAGTCAGTCTTAGTATTGTAGTAGATTGTTTTTATCCTTAATATGTGGTTTACTTTACGCCTACGTACGATCTTTTGGCTCTGCATCACCTTAAGGTTGACTGTCAGAAAATGCCTTTGACATTAAGCCCGCCATTGTACTATGCATAATATGTAAAATAAATAAATAAAAGTTCCTAAGGGCACTCTTTATTTTACACACAAATATATCCGCTTAAACTGGTAAGAGATTACTGAAGTAATAGCTATGTCTACTCAACATGCTTCGGGCCATAACATACAAGGTAAAAATCAATTACGGTGACTTCTTTATTTCATAATATACAATTATTAACCAGCATATGCAGAGCCGCCAATATCGAAGCGATGATAACTCGGCGGTAGTGTGTACGACTTCACGTCAAGGGACGTGAGTTCGAATCCACTTACAATGAGCTTGAACTTTCGGTGAAGGAAAACATCGTGAGGAAACCATGATATGGTGGTAGGACTTTTTCTAATATCCGCCTGGCTAGCAACAACCCTTAAATTGGAAATCTGTTGCCAAATACCAATAGGTGTGTTCCGGCTGCTGTACTTGAGAGACAGTCCCTTTACAAGCTTAGCGTGTCTACCAACTTGAGCCGTATCCTCACTTAAGATCAGGTGATATTATGGCCACAGCGCTAAACTTTAAGTATAAAAAAAAGGTTTATACACTGGTCCGATAAAAAACTTTTTGGTGGTTACTGTTGTTTTCGGTTTGTAAAATGTCGTCAAATTACTGATAAAAAAGGTGTTAATATTTTACTAATTTTAAAAATAATAATCCGGGTTTTTCATTAAATAATATCTACTACAACAAGTGTTACGGCTAGAATTTTGTATTTTGTATGTCAGATGATTGGTTACTGAAATTAAATATATAATTTCCAGTATTGTTCAATATCCATGAGAATTTATATAAATTGATCTCGTCGAAGATTTTGTCGAAGCAAAATAATTTGAAAATAATTATTAGTAACAACTGTAATTATAAATTGTATAATTGTACGAATAATAAATTTTATAATTGATCTAGCGGACTACAGAATGTTACTCGAGGTATTATGAACAGAATTATGAATACAAAATCGATCGACGTAGGTTCGAATTCGTGGAATGAGACTCATATTCCGGCGAAGGTCGATACAGTGATAAACCATAGTACGGTGGTAAGGAATTTTATAATATACATTTATAATATCAGTTGATAGTGTACGGACGTCGCGTTAATGGACGTGAGTTTCAATTGACCTGGAATGAGAAAACATGACATGACAATGGCAAAACATCGTGATGAAACCAAAGCGGTAGCGGAAATTTGCCGCTAAAACCTATAGATCAGTTCCGGCAGTTGCACTTGAGTGCTGGTTCCTCCACTAGGCTTACCGTGTTCATCATCTTGGGCCACCTCATCATTTGTTGTCAGGTGAGATTGTAGCCATAACGCTAAGCCTACCTAATTATAAAATATAAGTTAATAAAACCATGCTATGGTGTTAAGGCATTTTATAATAACCGTCTGTCTAACTACCACTCTCCATGGCCGCTCCATATCAGAGTCAGTGTATTTACTAGGCTAAGTGCTCATTAAAAAAACAGAGTCACGTGTTCGTATTCAATCGAAAATTAAATTTCTAAAGCAACTTGCAACAGAAGGTTGACTTTGTATCGCAGGAATGATACTCTATAACAGCACATCTGCGGACACTAAAACGGGATAAACTAAAAGTATACGGCTAATTCGGAGAACATTGGAATTCTTCCAGGCAACGTAGAATAAAACAAAGAAAATAAAGAGGTTTCTTACACTAAAACTTGTACCTGCGCCAATCGATTGCTATTATAGCAGAATGGTAAAAGGAAATACATAAATAGACCCAAGAATTTCGTATATTGCTAAGTAAATTTGTGAAATGATTCCTTTCTATATATTCACGTTCTGACGATTCGATTAATTCGATTTTAATCCATTATATTTTATTTTTATTATCACACTCTTATTTCACCAATTATTTCATTTGCACTACCTACAATGATAGTAATTATTTTTTACTACATTACTGCTCGTGAACTGAAAGAAAATGCCTCATGGCATTAAACTCACCACTGTACATATTTATGGATGCAATAAAGAATTCATTAATTAATTTATAGTTTACAGTATATGGTATGGAGTTTGTAAGTTATCAAGTAAGTAGTTAATTTGTAACTTCCCCCTTTTTACTTTAGCTAATAAGCTTACAGTATATTGCTCGTATACTATGTAACATAGATATTATTTTGTTTGGTTGTTTTACCTGAAGTGAACTATAAAAATAATTGGGAGCATGATTTGTTAGTGGCCAAAAAAACTACCTAGGTAGTTTGTTTTGGGCATAGGAAGAACCTTGAAAATTAATTGTATGCCACAATGATATAATCTATACTCTGCTAATGTTATAAAACAGAAAAGTTAGTTTGTTTGAACGCGTTAATCTTATAAACTAGCCGTCGGAGTTTAAAAATTATTTTTGTGTTTGATAGAGTAACCATTGAGTAAGGCTTCAGGCTATTTAAGATCACGCTGGCGAGTGCTCTAAGGAGTTATTTCATCTTATCTCTTTCTCTCGTTTCCATAACAGATTTACCCGCGCTGGACAGCGGAGCCATAGCTTTACTGTAATCTCTATCCAGACACGAACCAAAGTTCGAAAACTCATACCATTGTCGCACTGTGGATCTGTGGAACCGACTTCCGGCCTGGGTGTTCCCTCGTTTATATAATAATTGGTGCTTTATACGAGGCGTGAAGACGTGTTTAGCAGGCCGGCATGTCAGCTACGACTGACGAATAACATCTTACCTTACGACAGTCGCTACTGTCCTGGAGCCTAACCGGGATAAAAAAATAACGCTTGCACTAAGGAGCATAGCAGGTTTTTTTTCTTTTAAGTGCTGGACTGATCGTCAGGAAATTTGTATACACGTCGCTAATGGTAAAGAAACGGACACTGGTCATTTGATCAGTTTTTGTTCAAAAAAATACCTTAATAATATTTAGTTTCGCGCGAACGAAGTCGCGGGCACAGCTAGTTATATATAAACTGACTGTTGTTATATAAAAGGAAGAGTAAAATATTTACGCTCGAATATAAGGTTTATTATTAGCGAGATAAGTTATATTTACAAATGAATATCGCTAAAAATCACGATCCTATGTTAATCCGTATACATAATCAACGTGCCTTGCGAAAGGCAAATTGTTATATAAAATACTGCCGTTCTTGAAATCAAATACAACAAAGTCCGATATTTCCGATGCATTTAGACATCTATAGGGGAATTATAACCTCCTTGAATATGTTTCGACTTAACGTTTTGAAATGTTTGATGTTCAACCTGGTTATGGATTTATTTAATCATCTTGTACTATTTTAAACATATAATTGTACATTTCAAATGATATCGTTAGTACAAACGTTATTGCTAACTATGTTTTACGAGCGGCTTCGCTCGTGTCAATATTGATTTTTTCCAACAAATCAGATAACGCATTAAAGTTTCATACGAAGTTTATCCCTCTTTTTACTCTTTTCCAATAAGACTTTCACGAGAAAAAGTAAACTATCATCGTCTCCAGGTTCCCATCTATCTCTATACCAAAATTTATCATAATCGATTCAGTGGTTTAAATGTGACAGCGTAACAAACAAACAAACTCATTTTCGTATTTATAATATTAGTAAGGATAACAATATCTATCAGGCAACCTTTGGATGAACATATTTTAAAAGCAGAATCAGTGGTATTTTGAATGTGTAACTAAACCAAACTCAATAACATACATATGTTATATACATACATTCTACATAATAACAATAAACAAATCTGAAACAATACTTAGTATTTTTTATAGTTAAGGTTAAGTGACGATATGGCCCAAGTTGGCAGACAGGCTAAACCTCTGGAGAAACTGGCTCTCAAGTGCAGCTGCCGGAACACACGTAATGGTATTTGGCGGCAGGTTTTCAACTTGAAAGTGGTTGCTAGCCAGGCGGGCATTGGAAAAAGCCCTACCACCATGCTATGGTATCCTCACTATGTTTTCCTTCACCGAAAACTCAAGCTCATTGTGGGTGGTTGGATTTCGTCCCTTGACGCGTAGTCGTACATACTACCACTGAGCTATCATCATAAGTGCATATATCAATTTAATTAATCCAGATAACTACATTTAAAATATTTATATTCTGTTTTTTTTTTAATGTATTTTGAACATAAGATTCGTATTCTACTAGCCATATACCCGACAGAATCTTCCATAAGTAAAATTTCAAGAAGATTTCTAATTCGCTACATATAGCTCCTGTATGGAATGAATTTTCGAAAATTATATACATCACCACCATAGAACATGAATATTTGTTAATAATTGTTATGAATATGATATAATTTTTGGTGTTTGTGTTAAATTTACATAATTATTTACCTTTTTTAAAGTAATATGGAAAACTGGCAGTTTCATACCTGATGGTCAGCACAGTACAATTAAAAAACAATAGTAACCAATGAAAAATGAGCAGTTCCCAGAAGGTCCTCGCTGTAATATCGGCCTGCCAACCAGTTGCCAGTTGGATATATAATGACTGGTACCAAAACATGATATACTCAAAGAGGGCCTGTGAGGAGTTTGTCATCATAATTATAGACAGTAGTCGCAATCCAGTAGAAAATATATTTCTTGTATCACCCATATAACTGATGGAAAGCGACACGTCTAAAAAAATATCAGTACATCTTGGCAGAACGTATTCGAAAGGAAAATATAAGATCTGGGTTCAATGCTTTTAGATCGTTCAAAGTTTAATATAAATCCTTGATGTCTCATCCTATTTCCAAAATCTGCTAGAAAATTATATACATTTCGTTTAAAACGTTGTTGAATATATTTAGCGAGGCGTTTATGTATTCCATATGTTACACGGCGACATATTCGCGAAGGAAATTAAGCCTTTAATAAAAACATATTAGTGAAAGTGTCACACTTATTTGGACATAATCATCTTATCCTAACTGTAATTTTGTTTCAACAGCTTTTTTTAATTTTGTAAAGGTTTAGTGTGTGGCCAAGATTTTACAATTTAAGTGACGCTGTAAGCAAGCACAAACTCTTAAGCTCAACTGCCGAAGCACACTTCTAGTTACATTTTATCAATTTGATTGTAATAACTTGGAAATTGAGTAACAGGAAATGGCCAACCACCATGTAAAGTTAAAGAAATATTTAATAGTTTCAAATAACCGACTTCCGTAGAACGACTACGGTCTGTTGACACTTCAAACTGCCACATAATTACCAGCAAAGAGTTCACAAGCGAGTATTTACGACGCAATTTGGCAACAATGGCGGTGTTATGTCCTATGTGAACAGGCGGTGAAGTTTTATGGGCTAACGACTGGAACTGTTTAACTCTAAATCTAGCTTGGTAATATTTGCACAAAATCTTGGTAAGCGTATTTTAATATTCTCAGTTGAAATGTTAGTAGCGTAACAGCGATGATAACTCAGTGGTAGTGTACGACTTTGCGTCAAGGAACATGAGTACGAATCCACCTACAATAAGCTTGAGTTTTCGGTGAATAAAAACATCGCGAGGGAATCGTAGCTTGGCGGTAGGGCTATTTTTAATGTCCACCTGGCTAGCAACCATCCTCAAATTGAAAATCTGCTGCTAATACCAATAGATGTGTTCCGGCAGTTACACTTGAGAGCCAGAGCCTCCACAGGTTTAGCGTGTCTACCAACTTGGGCTGTAACGTCATTTAAGATCAGGTGAGATTATGGCCATAACGCTAAACCAAATAACGCTAAAAATGTCAAGTATGTGATTGAGTATATTATTATTGAGGCGATAAATTACAATATTTGCATTTTATAGACTTACAATAACTATAGTCCTGATTTAACACCCGCTAAATTGGCATGCTCCAGGGTGTCGAGATCTAGCGTTAAGAAGAGTAATTCCTATTATGATCTCCTAAGTGACCACTGCTACCCGTGGACACCTTTAAAACCGCCCGCCGCCCGCCCTTAAGGTATGAGTAAGCTCCATTCCTGAAGGTTCCCAAGTCGTATCGGTCCGGAAACACCGCCCACGCAAATTGGTTGCACGAGGTAGTCCTCTGAGGAAAAAATCTCCACGCGAAGGGCACCGTAGTGAATCGCCAGATTATTATTTGTACCGTTTTTAAACATATCTTTTATATAGTTTATATATTTTAAACTATGACCGCAATCTGACTTGAAGTTAAATAACGATGTACGCTAAGACAATGATCATGATAGGCCTTGTGGAGGGACTTGTTTTCTTAGTTCAACTGTCGGAACTTATCTATAGGTATTTGGCGGCAGATTTCCAAAGTGCAAGTGGCAGCTAAGTAGGTACGTATTAGAAAGAGCCCTAACACCATTCTATGGCTTAATCACGATGTTTTCTGTTTTGTAAAGCACAGACTCTATGGAGGGATTCAGACTAATGTAGGCACTGTGTACGTACACAGTACCAACTGGACCATTCGTATAAAAACTCAAATTACAACAAAAGTACAACCTGCCGTGTTCTAACTATAGAAAATAATCATCTAGATGACTTCAATGTATATAAAAATTCCAACGGCTAGGTTATTTAGAAGACAAACACACCAGAATTTTATATATAAATATTAGATATAACTAACTACTTCATTACATAATCGTATAAGGGTAAGAAAAGTCAATACTTTATAACTCAATTTACATCCTTACACAATTTACAGAAAGGCTTTCAAATTTAATACATCAACTTAGCTATTGTTTCAACTAGTTACTCCATGTTTACCGTTTATATCGGGACCTCTGGTGAATGCTAATTGAGTGTCGGGACCTCTCCGATTCGAGAGGCGCCTCTAGAGACTTCGTTACGTAGATTGGATACAGAATACCTTAGAATAGACGACGCCAAACTTCCCTATTGGTTTCGAGTAATTTCCGAATAGCATTGCTTTTGTATACGGGCGCTTTCGTGTCAGAGACAAGTAACTATTCTTTTAAATGTATTCAGACGATTTTGCCTTACGAGGTATTGGCAACGATATGCATCGTTAAATTCTAACGACGCTTACTTTGACGTATGAGCCTTTTTTACCTGCGTGTTGCCTGATCGTAAGTGATCACCACTGGAATCACAGGTACGTTGCCGGCTTTTATAGAAGGGACCAGCTCTCAAGCGTAATTGCCGGAACACATTTATTGGTATTTGGCGGCAGATTTTCAATTTGAGGGTGTTAGCTAGCAAGGCTAGCATAAGCAACATGGTATGGTTTCTTCACGATGTTTTCTTTCACCGAAAGCTCAAGCTCATTCTAGCAATTCACACGTCCTATGATTTAAGGCAAATTTTATTAAAATTGAAAACGGTGATATATTAATACTAAAGAGTCATTTCTGGGACACTTCACGGTGATATATTAATACTAAAGAGTCATTTGTAGGACACTTTTCATCTCACAAAACGAAAGGGAATAAAAATTATAAATGTCTAGTTAATAAACTTACCAATAAATTATTCCAAATGTCCTAGATTTTTTTTTCTTTCTGCTTAAAGAGTCATTTGTAGGACATTTTTCATCTCACAAAACGAAAGGGAATAAAATTTATAAATGTGTAGTTAATAAACTTACCAATAAATTATTCCAATGGGCCTGATATATTTTTTTTTTCTTTCTGCTTCACTCATATATATATTTTTTCACAATACCACTGTTTCATTGCCTTGTGATTTCATATTCAATGTTGTTCGAAGGAAAAACTGTTATATTCATTAATTACTTTTCAAAGAGTTAAACAGTAATTCTCAGTTTTTTTTTTATATTTGCATGGTCATAGTTAGGGTTTGTTTTGATGCCCGACTGGTTAACTACCACCTTCAAGGTGAAAATCTGCTGCCAAATACGTATAGGTGTGTTACAGCAGTTGCATCAGAAAACCCTTTCCCTCCAGTAGGATTAGCGTGTCTACCATCTTGGGTCACAACGTCACTTAAACCAAGTTAGATTGTGGCCGTAACGAAAAACTTTTAAAGTATAAAAAAATCTCAACACCTCTCAGTACTGTGGCTGCACAGCATCCGCTTACCGTGGTATATTTATAATTTAATAAAGGGAATAATAAAAATTAGGTAACACTTTGTTAAAACTCGCCGACCCAATTGTCTATCCGTCCGTCCACAGAAGCGGGCAGGCATCAGCAGAAATTAGGCCGTTGCGCTACCATACAAAAAATTCCGAAACCGCAGCCCGCGCTCCGGTAAAAACGCAAGCACTCAAAACTAAAAAACACTATCTGCCGTTACGATGAAATATATATTAAATAAAAACATCCCAGCCCGAGTTTTCTTTATAGGATACGACTTGATAGAAAAACCCAACAGCCAACTTTTCATATCGCAGGTTTACTATTTTCCATTGAGAAATGAGACTCTGAATGCTCCAGAAACAGACTATGATTATGGCAAAGAAAAATTCACAGATTAATTCCCTTCGCTGTTTATAAACTGGGTTATAATTCACCTTAATCTAAATTTATTTTGGTGATCAATTAAAAAATACATGTGATTAAATATTAGTTGTCTTGTCTTAAAACTCAGAATTTAATAAAAACCAGCTTGTATTTGATTATATTTGAATTTACTTTTGTCGTGTGTATTATTCCTTATTATAATTATCTATATCATATTTTATATATCTATATGCAAGCACATTTGTATGTATGTATGTATGTATCTATTTATGTATATATATGTATTGTATTGTAATTCTATGTATTGTACGTATATATATTTATTTGTATACATATATATGTATATATATGGGCTGAATGTTTATGTTCTGTATGTATTTATTTTATTTTTTCAAAACGATATTTTTGTATTTTGATTATATTCAATGTCAAGTTCACTTTATTGTTATATTTTCTTCATTTATTAATTTTTATTTTCTTTTGTCTGCCTAATTTTTTTTTTATATTTTCGTGTCAATACCGATGGTTAGCTGGAAGAAAATACCTTGGGGAATTAAGCTCGCCTGTGTACATATGAAAAGTGCAATAAAGTGTTATTCATCTGTTAATTCATTATATTTTATTTATACGGTCAACTATCGAACAGAAATTAAGAATTTACTAACAAATTTTAACTTTATTCCCAGTCCTAGATAAACGATTCCGTTGTATAGGATTAAAAGTAAACTGTCTGGTGTTCCGTAATACTATCATTGTTGTTTCATGGTGGTAGACCTTTTATCAATGCCCGCCTAACCACCCTCAAATCTAAAATCTGGAGCCAATTATGTATAAGTATGTTTCGATATTGGCACTTGAGAGCCAGACCCTCCCTTATGGTTAGCGTGTCCATTATCTTGGGTTACATCGTCACTTAATGTCAGGTATTTTTTTATACTTAAGGCTTAGCGTTATGGCTATAATCTCATTTGATCTGAAGTGACAATACGGCCCAAGTTGGTAGACACGCTAAACCTGTGGAGGAACTGGCTCTCAAGTGCAGCTGCCGGAACACACCTATTGGTATTTGGCGGCAGGTTTTCAACTTGAGGGTGGTAGCTAGCCAGGCGGGCATTAGAAAAAGCCCTACCACCATGCTATGGTTTCCTCACGATGTTTTCCTTCACCGGAAGCTCAAGCTCATTGTAGGTGCTTGGATTCGAACTCACGTCCCTTGACGTGAAGACGTAAACACTACCACTGAGCTATCACCGTTTCAAAACAGGTGAATTTTACAAAACAGGCCATATTTAGTTTAAAAAATAACTCAATCACGGTTTCATTCTATGTTTAGATTATAATATTAAACATTCCACTATCTACTGAGATACTGTAAAGCGAAGCGTAGAAAAATTATATGTGTAAGTGACTAGGACGAAACCAACTGTGCTTAAAGCGCTCGCTCGTTGTCGCCGTTGGTCGGACAAGAAAAATTATTGCCAGACTAAAACGAAAGTCATCCTAACACTCTCCCGCACTTTAGTGTATTGTCAATATATGAAATGTCTACATTGAATTTTCGTTTATAGTAATAAGGCCAATCCTTATACTTATCCTTACTAATATTACAAAAATGCTTTTATCTGTCAATTTATTACGCTTTCACGCCTAGACCGCTGAAACGATTACGCTGAATTTTGGTATAGAGGTAGATAGGACCGTGGAGACGGTGATTATTTTTTTTTCTCTCGAAAAACTTAAAGGAAGTGTAGTAAAAGGAAGAGTAAACTTTGTATGAAATATTTTATTGCGTCATCCGATATTAACGCAAGCAGAGCTGCGGGTAAAAGCTAGTGCTATTATATAAATAAAGAAAGTAATGCTTTATTGTTACAACAACCATACGACTAAAATAAATTACACAAACAAGTTAGGCCGGATAAAAATATACATTTGAAAATTGAAAAGAAAAAGATATCTAAAAAATAGAATATATAAACCCAAAATGTATAGTACAGCAGTACTACAACGCTGATTTTCAATGGGATATCATAATGACAAACGGAAGTTCAGTGGGTCATATGTTAAAATAGAAAATCAAACGAACAAACAAACAAATAACAAAGACACACATACCACGTCACAGATAATCACATTGAATAGGTATAGCTACTGTAACTACAAATTCGAGACTAAACAAAACAAACATAAATTTAGATGAACAAATACATACCAATAAACAGAACTTAAAACAGACTACGCGAATACATTGTACGTCACTTTACGTCAATGATTATATGAGAGTTGAAGGCTAAGTTTATATAACTTAACTATATATTATAAATAGTTTATATACACCATAAGTATAAATACTTTAGCTTCATAATATTTGACCACATAAGAGGCACGTTAATGCGCACATAGTAATAATGCAATGAACGGAGAAGTGGGGCAATTTTTTTTTTATACCGAGCCTGTACCAGAAACGTCTATTCATTAGTATGCATCGTCTAAGCTATAGAGGCTTCTATTGTAATTTAAAAAATTGGATATATTGATCTTTATGAAATAAATAGCTATGATAAAATAATAATTAAGAATTCAAACGGATCACAAGACTTTTAGAATCTTTGTTTCTTTAGTATGTATAATATCGCATTACATATGGAGATACTTTCTGTTATTATCATATGATTGATATATAAAATCGATACACAACATATGTTCTTGAACGCCAACGCTACACTGAGGTTACAGTGTGACAATTGGCATAAAATCAGTGTGCCAGTTTGGGAGCCCCTAAGCAATATCTACACATTTTTACTTATCATTGAATAAACATCTATAAATAAATAAATAAATACCTATACATATTTTTATCAATCAGAAGCAGAAATTCTTAATAAAAAGAAACCACTTTGCTACGGCCTAACGCTAACGCAACACAACACAACTGATGTGCACGCGACGAACGCTCGGAACTAAGTGAGTGCATCGGCGGTCTAACTGCCCTTTTATAGGCAGTGGCTATAAGCAGTGATGAGGGTAGTTGTGTCGTCGTGAAGGACAATTGCTAACACGGCCTCTCCTGACCAAGTGTCGCCCTCGACACAAGCTCCGTGGCTGAAGCCTGGTCCGGTGCCGTTTTCATTGACTGACCAAGTCTCTGCCTCCAGTAGGGGCATTAACAGTCCAATTCCCGAGCCTGGAATCAAACTGCTTGGACCGACAACAACGGCAGCTCCAAGATCTTGGTCCACATTTAGGGAAGGCACAGAGTGACCGGCCCCAGAGCGTGGTGCGCTATTCTGTGGCTCGTGTGCAACCGTATTTTCATCAAGCCCAGGCATTTTCCTCCGTAGATTTCCTCCGTAGATTCAGAGCTTTTATTGAGCTTCCAGTTGTTGTCACTATCCAGGCTGTGTATGAAAGTAAAACGCCAAGGCAGATATGCCTGAAGTCTAATGATCGCCAAGACCATGTTAGGTCTGTAGTTCATCGAACGCCAGGGCAATATGCTCGAAGTTCGGATAATGGAACGCCAAGGCCTTAAGCCTGCAGTTCAGATAATGAACGCCAAGGCTTAAGCCTGTAGTTCAGAACGCCAAGACCATGTTAGGTCTGTAGTTCAACGAACGCCAGGGCAATATGCCCGAAGTTCGGATAATGGAACGCCAAGGCCTCACGCCTGTAGTTCAGATAATGAACGCCAAGGCTTTAAGCCTGTAGTTCAGATAATGAACGCCAAGTCTTAAAGCCTGTAGTTCAGATAATGGAACGCCAAGGCCTTACGCCTGTAGTTCAGATAATAAACGCCAAGGCTTAAAGCCTGTAGTTCAGATAATGGAACGCCAAGGTCTTACGCCTGTAGTTCAGATAATGAACGCCAAGGCCTTACGCCTGTAGTTCAGATAATGAACGCCAAGGCTTTACGCCTGTAGTTCAGATAATAAACGCCAAGGCTTTACGCCTGTAGTTTAGATTGTGAACGCCAAGGCTAGATAAGCCTGTAGTTTCGATAACAAAAGCTTTTACATACCCTCAAAGAAGGCTGCACATAACTCAGGGCACCACTCGCCACGCCAAGGCACCACATACTGCGCCGCTGCTTGTGTAGTTTTTCATAACTGCCGCTATGCAGTTTCAAGCTCATATTCTTCATTTGGTAGAACCTTCACAACTCTGCCGAACGTTCTCAGGAACCGATGAATTTACAAAGGCTTCGACCTTATGTGGGCTCGGCCTCACCTGACCCTGACTCAAAACCCGTCCTCATCACGTCTAGGGTTTCGGTGTGTAGTGTGGGAACGACGCCGTAGCCGACAATTCCGCGTTGAAACACTCGATCGGCTAGGCTACGTGACCGATACCGCGACCTATTATTACTAAAACGACGTCGCGATCTACTACTGGATCCGCCAGTCATATTTACTAAAACTACTCTGTTCTGTGGGTTAGAAGTTACTTATCCTACGTCTGATTTTATCAATCAGAAGCAGAAATTCTTAATAAAAAGAAACCACTTTGCTACGGCCTAACGCTAACGCAACACAACACAACTGATGTGCACGCGACGAACGCTCGGAACTAAGTGAGTGCATCGGTTTTTTTTTTTTTTTTTTTTTTTCGAATGGACATACGCTGTTAACCGGAGGGGCATTTACAGCTTGGCAGGACTTTTTGGGGCGAATGCTGAGGGCACTCAGCCCCGAGGCAGCGGGCACAAGGGTGCCGTTGTGGCTGGCCCTTGGCATGGACTGCTGCCGGAAGAGAGAATATTATATAAAATAATAAGAGCTGGCCTACTGGAGTAGACCTTTAGATAAATTACTAATTTGTGAAATGTTAAATATACTAATTGTTAAGAGAGGCAAGGAAGTCGGTGGAGTGGATTGTACTGTACTGTTTTGGATTGAGTTTGTCGGTGTTGGAAGGACGTAATCTTCGCATCAAAACGACCGTGGACTACCGTGGTCTAACTAGTATTCTGGTGCTTGTATATCTGAAATACTTAGAAATTAATTAATTGAACAGTGAATGGTTAACAACAATAGCGAACAAAAGATCCAACCAAAAAATAAAAAAAAAAGTGCCAAACAACTGGCAGGGCCACAGGTTTTTGATCCCTTACAGAACCGTGTACTTAGCGTGTGGGTGAGCACGGGTGGTATGCAGTGTGATGTTGTACTCTCAGTGTTGTAGAGTGTCACTGTATCGCGCGAGCAGAGTCGCTCGAGGGCTCCTTTCCGGAGGATCGGACCTAGGCTCGAGCGTCTGCAGAGGGAGGCCGCGGCGGGTGTGCGGGAGTGAAATTAACCGTAAGGCCTCGGCGGCGAGACCTGCGGTTACGCGGGCGTGTGCGCGGACACGAACGGTTTGAAGAGACGGCAGGAAGGAGCGTTTTCCCTAGTGATGTCGTCTACGGGATCGGTGAAGCAGTTTCGTGGCCGGCGTGCGAACCAAACGGCTTGAGGATTTGCAGTATAGTTGACTGCTTCTACTATTTCGGGATTCGAATGAGCTTCGGCTTTTTCAAAGAATTTCTTGGTGAGTTCGCGTATGTAAGCGTATATGGAAGGGAGATTCATATCTTTGTGGAGATCTATGTTGCGGGCGTAAGGCGGGGCTTGGACCATTGTGCGAATGAATTTATTCTGGGAGACTTGAAGTTTTTCCAGGTTTGTTATTGCTGCATGGGCAAAGACTGTAAGTCAATATTGGGCGTATGCAGGTCTTATATATTGTAAGCTTATGTCTGAGTGACATTTTGCTTTTTGAAGAAGTGAGATTACGTAGCAGGGCCGAGGCGGTGTTGGCTTTTTTGATTACGTAATCGATATGGTGGGTGAAGGTGAGGTGTTTGTCGAGTACTACGCCTAGGTATTTGGTTTTATTTACCCAGGCGATATCGACACCGAATAAGTGTAGTGAGCCTTCGAGTGGCTTGAAGTTGTGGGGATCGAACATGATAGCCGAGCTTTTGTCTGGATTTAATCCTATGCGCCATTTGAGACACCAGGATCCGAAGGCGAAGATGGCTTGTTGGACTCGATTTCTAAGATTGGCTCTTTGCCTTCCCGAGCTATATATGATTGTTTCGTCGGCGTAGAGGCCTACTTGGACATCATCGAAGATTGGGATGTCGCTGACATATAGATTAAATAGACAGGGCGCTAGAATGGAGCCTTGGGGGACTCCAGAGCGAATAGGATGGGGTGAGGAGAGAGCTCCGTCTACTTTGTAGCAGAAGGAGCGGTTAGATAAGTATTGTATAACTAAGTGGACAAGTCTGTCCGGAACTTGGAACTGGTGGAGCTTATATATGAGTCCTTCGTGCCAGACCCTGTCGAAGGCTTTGGCGACATCGAAGAAGACAGCGAGAGTGCGTCTAGGAAGGCGTAGTTCCGTAAAGTTGGAGACTACGTGTTCCGTGAGGCGGAGAACTTGGTGGGTGCATGAATGTTTCGGCCGGAAGCCGAATTGCTGGTCCGGAAACAGATATTTGTCGGCTACGACGACTTGGAGGCGGTTTAAAATAATCCGCTCGTATATTTTGCCCAAGGTGTTTAGTAGGCTGATCGGACGGTGAGTGCATCGGCGGTCTAACTGCCCTTTTATAGGCAGTGGCTATAAGCAGTGATGAGGGTAGTTGTGTCGTCGTGAAGGACAATTGCTAACAATATAATATAATTATTAAAAAAATAACCTGTCCAACAAAACCTATTTCCAGCTTTTCTGGATTTTTTGTCTGTGCACGCATCACTACTAAAGTACAAAGTTTATGATAAAACGTCACCAAGGAAATCACAAAGCGTATACTCGAGTAATATTTAGTCTTGTTTCATTAAAATCGGTTAACTCTATAAAAATTTATTGTAATTTTAATGACTGCACGAATTTAAATAATTTTAATTCCACGCGAACGAAGTCGCAGGCACGGCTGGTCTAACATAAAGTTGAGATCGCTATGCAAATACCTATACTTATATTTTCGAGACTGCACGTGAAAGCGATTTCTCTAGGCTTGGAATATGTTTTACTTTGATTACAAAGCAATGAAATTGTGACCATAATAGAATTTGGTCTCGGGAGGCTAAACTGATGTTAAATTATAATGAGGTTGAAATTGTAACAGTTAAACTGGCTCTTAAATGTGGCTACTCGAATACAGGTATATAATTGGCGATCGATTTTCCAGTTGAGGATATATCCAGTCTGTCGACCATCAAAGGAGACGCCAAAATATTCGAATTATAGAGTTTTCGACTCATAGAGAATAGAGGTTTTGGTGTAAGAAGCGAAGAGAACAAAACATTATTTCAAAACTTGGAGGGTTTAAACTTATCGAGGTTTGACTTAACGCGGTTCTACTGATATATTTATATGTAAGAACTTCTCAATTAATAGTATTACATATATTAGCAAGATATTTGTTTGTTGTTACAATTCAAATTGTCACTTATATATAATTTTTGATTGACTTATGTATATTTTCCTTTTATATATACACGCCAGTATTTTCTTGTAAATCTACCTAATCTAAAGAATGACAGATGAGAAGTTTTAAATAAAGTGAGACGCTTAGAAAGAAGATACCGATAAGCTACAGAAATATACATTTTTGGTTTATTAAGAGACGATATCGGTGTCGTATGGTATAAATAATCAATCTAACTGTATTCAATGTTATTTTCAAATACGAGGCGAGATGAATACAAACCTGCCAGTTTTCAAAAAGCGCACCGCTTGAATAGAACGTCGGGTGTAAAACATAAAAAAGTATGAAGAATTCTTTCAGCAAATATTATATAGAAATATGTGTTTGCTCATAGTGCATAGGTACTACAGATGTTTTTGTTACATCGTTGTAATTATTTACAACACGTTTTTTTATAGATATTGATTTATACTTGGACGACAAGTCAGTAGGCTATTTAGTAATCAATAACATGAGTCCATCTAATGTATATCATCTAAGATCAATAAAAATTGTGAAAGCATTGATCAGGTATATTATATGTATATCAGGGATCATTAATAAATTCGCTGTAAAGAGACTGCAAGTTACTTTATGAAGTTCAAAGAATATGTTCATTCAATGAAATTTGCTAGGATATTTGGCTAGAGAGAGACGAACTTTTAGCAATCCATGGATTTGCCGTGCGGGCGCCGGGTCCATCGTGAGGCAGAATGAGAAACTCCGAGCAGTTTCCGGAACTTGTGGACTATATGTTTCAAATCTAAATATTTCGTTCCATTCCTTCTGACATATTTTGGCACTATCACAAATTTAAAAAAAAATATTTTATTGTTTTTCCTGACTTTCTTTTATTTTATAACCAATGCTTCCATTAATATTATTCACAAAATAAAATATACAAAATTCATAAAATTCAACAAGAAAACTACAAAATTTTCTATTACCATCACTATAGATACGTAGGATATCGATACATCGACCGATACGAACTTCAATAAGCATTATTCACGACGGACAGACTTCGTTAGCGTTTTTCGCATTAACTGGTACTTGTTCATATATCTGTTCTTAGTAGATGTTTATATTGTGAAAGAAATATTTATGTTAAATTTCATGTGAATAATTTGAGTTAATTTGGTGAAAATCGCTTATATGTCGACCTACGGTTGAGCAATAAATTTTGAATATTTTTTTACATCCGGTAACGGTTATGAAAAAATAAACGAATTACTTTATTACTTAAGACTGTTCCAAAGCTAACACATTATACAAGATAAGGAAATACAATAATAAATATTACATCTTTTCCGTTTGCGCAAAATTCAAATTTCCAAAGTAAACATACGAAATTACTTAATCAGAGGATAATGTAACGGAAAATGTCGGTTTGTAGAACATCGTTTATTTATGTGCTACACAGCTCCTTCATGAAATACAGTTTTTAATATAATAAGAGAGCCCTGATTTATTATTAAAGATGTGTCCTTACGGAAGCGTATTATAATACTGTTTGATATATTTTCCTTCGTTAATTTCTCTAGACAGGACGTTAAGGGAACTTATTTCTCTTCTAAGGTTTAACCTTTGATTGCACGCTATGTAACCTCTTTTATCGTAGACAAATGCAATAACCTATACCTTTCTAGCCCGGAGGGACTGAGAAGGCTATATTTGATTCGCTCGGCGCTAGCCGCCGGGAATATTCACTAAAAACCCGCAGTCATCTGAATTTAACCTAAAAGTGCCTAAGACAGCAACACGTTTATACCTCAGTGTACGGACTGGACATTAAGTACAGATGCTAAAATACATACCTGGTACTTTGAAACAAATTTTCTACTTAATTAAATTGGTTAACAAGGCGATCATTCAAATTTTACTACCACAGTATGATTTTATCACGATATAATCTTAACGCAAGTTGAAGCTCATTGTAACCTTTGAATCGATACCCATCGATGCGGGATCTGGCCAGGCTACTACTATCTTATCATTACTTCAAGTTTCAAACTACTTGAAAACTTTTAAAAACATCTGTAGTTTAAGCTCTAAGAAGGCACCTATGAACGTCAAAACTACTACCGGTTCGGAAAGTAACGCAGTCATCGATACGAACCGGCAAGAAACTCTATCTACATCTTTTTTTAAGTCTTATTCTTATCTTTTTGTATAATAGTTTAATGTGTTACAGTAGTTATTAGCGGATATACAAAGAAGGGTGTCAATTCCAGACATCACGATCGCTGAAGTATTGATCTACCCTATAATAGCTCTTTGATATCAAAAGCGTTTGACATGGTTCTTGAACCAACTGTCCGGCAATTCAGTAATGTGCTTTGGGATTTTATTATAAAAGCTAACACTAGTACCAAAAAAACTGTTACTTGTGTAACTCAATCTATAATAAGGGGTGAGAGGGGAGTTTGTAAAGATTTTAGTATTCAAATCATGTCGGTATTTAACGAAATCTAGGCTTTGAACTAAAATTTATCATAGTCCATATAGCGGTTTCGGGGTAAAAGCGTAAACAACAAACAAACTCACTGTCGCATATATGATATTACTAGATTTTATGTTCGGCTTCGTTCGCGTTAAAATTGATTTTGTCAAACGAATCAGACCACGCAATAAAATGTTTCATACAAAGTTTATCTCTCTGTTTACTCCTTTATCAAGATCGATTCAGCAGTTTAGGAGTGAAGCGTAACAAACAAACAAACTCACTTTCACATTTATAATAATAGTATGGATTATTATTATAGTAAGAATTTTTAAACTGTGACGATGAAAATACATTACTCGAAAATGAATTTTCGCAAACCATCCTATACGATAAAAGGAAATATATAGATGTCTATACAGACCTCACATATCCCGGGAAGTCAAACAATGCGTAATTTTTTGTCGGAAACCGCACCGCGGCACGTTTCGAAAAGTTATTTGATGTTTCCACGAGCCTTTGGAATCCTTTAATTAAATATCTACGCTGTGCAGGTGTTGTCAGTGTTTATTTTTCAAATAATACGCGTATAACTCCTGACACGTTTAGGGTTGCCGATAAAAGTTTATTTTATTAGATCATTTTTTTGGTTGAAATAAAACTAATTTAAACGGATTTTATCGCACTTATTTATTGATTTTGATTTTGATTGATTCATTAAAGTCAATAAATAACCGCGATAAAATCCGTTTAAATTAGTTTTATTTCAATGAATAATATTCGCGTAAACATAAGAAATCATTATTTTTTTGGTTGTTGAAAGTTTGGTCTACAAACACAGCTCTCTTCAGATCTATTCGGTATCATAACTCTGCCCTCCCGGTACACTCTTGACATATTAATGTATGCCTACAAAAACTTGTATAACGTATATAAATGGATTGTGTATAAGACCGACATGATTAATACGAGAATACGAGATATCGTGACAAACCCGTCACCCTATATTTTAGACTCAGTAAGACCAGTAAAGTTTTGCCAGTAAGATTTGCCGGACAGTAAGTTCACACACCATGTCAAGCGATTTTTACGTCAAAAACCTATTACAGAGTGGATCAATATACAACCCGATGGTGATGTCAGGAGTTAACACCCCTCTCTTTGCTTCCGCTCAAACGTATTGTAAATGTATTTAAATTTCTATTTTTTTTTTAGTTTGTACCTACCTAAAAAGAAACAGATATAGTTTCTTGCCGGTTCTTCTCGATGATTGGGTTGTTTTCCGAACCGTTGGTAGTTTTATCGTTCATGAGTGCCTAATATTGAATAAACTTTTTTTAGTTTCGTGTTAATTACTGGTACAATACAGGAGTCCTCCTATTTATTTATTTAAAGCAAATTAACAGCAGTTAAATTTATTTTATAGATAATCTTTGACATATTAGTTTAGACAAAAGAGATTCCAATCACATAACAAACGGACGGACAGTCAGAGAGAAATTCTTTTATTATATCTAAGGAAATAATATGTTCAGTTCCGAGTTCTATAATTATACAAGACTAAAATCCAAAGAAGAAACATATAAGTTAGGTGTTTTCTCAATAAGTTACGGATACATATTTATTTATTTATTGAAGGTATTTGCCGCCAAATGGTGTGTTTGGTAGTTGCAATTGAGAACCAGTCTCTAAACTAGGCTTAGCGTGTTCACCTTCTTAGACCACATCGTCATTTACCATCAGGTTAGGTTGTAGCCATAACACTAAACTAAGAATTTAATTAGTTTCTCTAGAATAAATTATCACCAATAGAAAATGGAGAAATGAATTTGAAACTGTTACTATCATAATGTACTTTTGGGAAAAAAGCAAGTCAGCACAATGTAAATCCAAGTCCCGGTACACTAAGACATATATGTGGCTATTTTTTTTTCTTGGAATCTATAAATCACAGAATGGAGCACGCAAGAACTTTCTAAGTTGCCTACAAGCAGAATAAATAAAATAAGTATTGTAATGTGCGCTCATTTGAAGTCAGTTCGTATAAATTCCTTCGCATTACATACTACATAAGTAAACTGCGATACTATAATAAGAAAAACCTAAATATTAAGATTTGTGTAAATTCTTAGTTAAAAAACATAAGTGTCGTAGAACACTCGGTTAAATCGAAGTTCTTTTCATAGTATATTATTATTAATAGACGTATTTTATTATTGATCACAAATACAAATAAAAAGAATTAGTAGCGTCTGAGAGCAATTAAATGAAACGCAGAAATAACTGATGAATAGAAGGAATGGTAGGAAATTCCGTAATTAATATATTTTTCCGAGTTGTGAAAATAAACATTTTATTGTTCATCATTCGTTATAAAACATATAATATGGTACGAAACAGATGACGCGTATAACGTGTGGACACTATAACTGCGCGGCCGTTGAGAACTTGCTAGCTCTCTTGAACCAATAAGCGCGCAGCTATAACGACCAGCCAATGGTATACGCGCTATGGATAACCGTCTACAATACAGAACTATAGTGACATATAGAACATACTATAGAAAGAAACGTGACAGAGAAATCTTACACTTTTATTTGTTTAGCCCTCATAAGTATCCTGCGAAAAGGAACTTCGTTCCTATAAAATATTGCTGGGACTTAATCTCGCTGCAACCGTCGCGGCAGTGTCTAGATTCGAGTCCATACAGGACAAATATTTGTATGATCCACAAATAATTGTCCTTTGTTTCTGTATTTTTTTATTGTATTAAATCCTTCTAACTTGATGCTGGCGAAATTACCAGCATAGGTAGATGTCATTACAAAAAACAGTAACTTTACCAATTTTTATACTCATATATTTATCAACGCATAAAATAAATAGTAGTAAATCTGTCCAAAAATAATAGCGTCCAACTAGAAATGGTCAATCCATTTGTAGTGCTCGATACCATATAAGGCTCTTAGATGAACTTGATCCCAAAACAGAATATTCTTAGGCGTTAGGATTATTAACTCTACCATTAAGTCATTTAAAATCACTTAATTTGAAATGACGAGATCTGCAGCAGAATCTCGTATATAATTTAATCATATATAAGGGAACTTAAAGTTTAGCAACAGACACTGTATTAGCTTTAAGGATCGGACTTAACTGGTAATAGCAGAGGCAAAAAAAAAATATTTTTTCCGTTATCTGAAGCTTGTACGATAACTTCCTTACTGTTGAAAGTTGCTTCCTGGAAATAATTAGCGATAGAGTATTTGGTAAACATGTCCCATCCCGTCTTCGAACATAAGTGGGTTGCTATATTTTAACATTGTTAAATGGGGTTTTAAACAACAAAACCGAGCTCTACGCGACTGCTGACGCAAACTGTAAGGCAGTTAGCGTTGTGCCTCCTCTGTCCATACTCCTGCATACTCGCTGATCTATCGTCATCTAATATGAATGTCCAGGGAGTGGCCGAATACTGGTAGAACTTAATTGGATGTAATCATTAACACGATAGAAGAAGATTACTTTCCATTTTAGCGACAATATCTCAGTCTTAGATGGTGTATACTGTTCAAAAACAAAAGTATTAAGTTCAAAACTGAAGCGACAACCCTAAAAAAAATTCCACCGAGAAATTATTCGTGACACATATCACCGTGTGCGTCTGTACGAAACCAATAATGAAAAGGAAACAGAATCGCGTTGACATAATTTTCATGACAATAAGACCTGATAAGAATCCATTTTAATATTAGATAGATTTTCCACATGACCATATTTTTAAATACTTTTATGTAAATATTTATTAACGATGTGGCCCAATATAGTGCACGCACTGTACCTAATGTAAGGGCTGGTTTTCAAGTGCAACTGTAGGAACAAGACCGTAGGTATTTGGCTACAGATTTTCAACTTGAGGATGATAGTTAGTCTGGTGGACATTTGAAAAACTACAGTGCTATGTATTTATCACGATGTTTTCCTTCATAGCAAAATCGAGCTCGTTCGTACATTGAAATTATTCGTAAATTGGCACTCATCTGTCTGGCAGAAGACGACAAGAAGGGTAGATACCTCAGTGGTAGTGTGTACAAATTCGCGTCAAGGGACGTGAGTTCGAATCCAACCACCTACAATGAGCGTCAGCTTTCGGTGAGGGAAAACATCGTGAAGAAACCATAGCATGGTGGTAGGGCTTGTTCTAATGCCCTCCTAGCTAGCAACCACCCTCAAGTTGAAAAAGTGCCGCCAAATCCCAATAGGTGTGTTCCGGCAGCTGCACTTGAGAGCCAGTTACTTCGTAGGTTTGTCACTTAAGATCAGGTGCGATTATGACAATAACGGTAAACTTTAACTATAAATAAAAGTTATATATGTAGCCATTATGTTACCAAGCTCTACTGCTAAACCCAAGGGTCTAGTGTCTAATTAAATCTTAACTATAAATAAAAGTTATATATGTAGGCATTATGTTACCAAGCTTTACTAGTAAACCCAAAGGACTAGTGTCTAATTTATAAATTTGCACTACAACTTTAAAATATATATATAAAAAGCTACGTTTGCGTTCGATACTACTTAATATATCTTATAAAATTACCTCAACATATCATTATTATTTAATAATTCAGATATAGAAAATGTAACGAACAAAAGATACGTGGTTCCGTCAAGACATCCATAAATCATTATCAAACAAGCATTATCAAGGCGAATCAATCACATCACCCGGCCGATATGGGTGATCGATCGGTTCATAACGCGAGGCACTGTCCATTTGCACTCCCGACTTTATCCGGTTTGCACGCGTGTGACGGCATGATCATAATATATCCCTTACTGTCTCAAATTTGCGACATTTATATACATACTAGCTGACCCGACAGAAGTTGTCATGTCTTATCTATAAATATTAAATTCGAATTAGTAAGATAAATAAAATAAAAAAATCAAAACATCGTGTTCATTATTGCAATGCTGTATGACAACTGATAACTAGTTATGTAAAATTCATACTTGTCCTAACGATAATTACACCAACAAAAAAAAAAGAATTAGCAAAATTGTTCCACCCGTTCACGCGTGATGCGATGACCAAGGGAAATATAGATTCATTTATATATGTATATATATATATATATATATATATATATATATATATATATATATGTAACGTCTAATATTAACTTTGGCTTGCAGCTGAGATTAGAAGAATTATTTATTATTTTATGATTACGGAAAGAAATACGTATCATATCTGTTTCATACTTGTTATTTTAGAAATCTATATACTTTAGTCATATGTTATCTAAATACACCTTCTTTAACATGTTAGATGTTTTGACCACAATCTCGTCTGATGTATAATTTCTGTTTGTCTCAAGATAATAAATAGGTAACACGTTAAACTTACTGGGAACACTTAATATGCAGCGATCGGAATTTTTTACTTGAGATATATAGTTAACCAGGCAGAAGTTATCAAATTCTCTGCCGTTGTCCATGATTGCATTATAACGTTTTCCATCACTAAAGTATCATATTAATTGCATGACACTTTTAACTGGAAGATAAATTAAAAGGTAAACGTGGGGTAAAGATTTCATAAAATAGAAATCGAAATATTAGTAACAAGTATGTATTACTATAATGATTTCTTAGGTTTACGCGAATCTCGCTAGATCGGAACACTATCAATAATAAAAATTAAATTGAAGGTAGACCCAGTAACATAAACTTTTCTGGACCACCTACACCTCAGTCCGCTCCGTGACCACGAAGGCTGAAAAGCTTTCGAAACGTCGGGATCAAAATTTAATAAATAACCGCGATAAAATCCGTTTAAATTAGTTTTATTTCAATATGTATTACCATGTTGCCAAGAAAACCTCATTATGCTCTTTCTAAATTCCAATAACTCAATTACTTATTATTATATTATTAGAAGCGGGGCCAAGCGAATGTATACACATTTAGTTAGAAAAAGGCAGTGAAATCGGTTTACGGTTTTCGATATTAGCGTAGACGATCGTGACATGAGTTTTTTTACTTATAAAAGATTTCTTATTGATATAATATAAAAGATAATATAATATAGACGTTTGTACAAATTACTTTATAAGCTCGACCAGATATAAAAATCTACTAAAAATATTTGAAGAAAATTTATTATTTTTGTAAAGTTTTCTTTAATTGAAAACTCTGGACAGTGAATACTAATATGAGCAATTTCCACCAAATATTTTTATAACAATCTTCAAGAATTTTATAGAACAGTAAACTGAGTGGAAAATCGTGCAATATACTGTTTCCCGGTTAGAACAGAATATCATTTCTAGAATAGCAGAACCTTCGTCTAAGCGATACTGGTAGCATCTTATCTTTTATTGTCTCTAAATCACGTCTAGGAAGGGTGAAACTGATTTGAAATTTCATCAGGTACACACTCGGTTTGCGAAGCACGAAGCACCTTTACTTGACTGCGACGCGTGGCCTCTAAAGCCTTGTGTACATCGAAGTTACTTAAGTATACGATGTAACCAGGTATAGTGAAGGATTAAAATGTAATTATATCAATTAAAATAATTACCTTGACATCTCTCAGTACGGTAAATAAATTAAATCTTCTACCGAGAAAAGTAAGTTTGACAATCTGACAGTTATTCTTAGAAAAGCTTATGATATATCTATACAAATGAATAAAATTGAAGCGTTTCTTTGTAATGTCAAAATAATAGCTTTTTACTAAATACATATAAAAGTATGTGCGGTACCTACTTGTATAAAATAATCAAATTTTGATATTTTCGTCTGTTTGACGGTCTGTTCATTCCGGCTAATGTCTAAAACGAATTAACCGAGTTTAACTAGACTTTCATTGACAGATAGCTGATATTATAGTGCGTAACTTAGGCTCATTTTTTAAGAAAAATATAGTCTTCCGCGAAAAGAAAATATTAATAATTTTTATTCCCACGCAAACGAAGTCGCGGGTACAGCTAGTTTTGTTATAAAAATGAAATGTTCAACAATAATAGTAGATCGTTTATGATAGATAGTCGATTATTTTTAGCTTTTGGGGAAGGAAAAGATGTTAGTCAAAGTGGCCCTGCCATCTATATTTTCCAAAACCTACTTCACTAGCTACCACGCTTAAGTTGAAAATGTGACTTTAAGCACTATTGAGGAGTTCGGTTGGTTCGTAATACACTGAAGATTTATACTAGATAAATATATAGTGTATATTCGGTTTTCCATACACTGTCCCCATAAACACTGAGCCGGCGTCGGATAATCATTCCTATTCTTTATATTCACAACGTTCGTGTTCCTTTTTAATTTGCACTATCATTCTCTTGTTTTGTGTCAAGTTTTGTGTCAAAATTAAAAATTAAATGACAACTGCGCGGGCGCGTTACGTCATGATATTCTGGCGTGATCATCTGTCAACCGCTTATGTTTTTTTTAATTAAAAAGGCAACACACTCTAGCAGTTTCCCGTTTCGTGCTTTTTGTTATAGGTACAAAAAGTAAACGTAGTTCAAAATTGCGAAAAGAGAAATATACTGCAAGTGAATATACATCTATAATAATATTATAAAGAGTAAAGATTTGTATTTTTGTTTGTAAAAAATAATCTCAAGCACTACTGGACCGATTTAAAAAATTATTTCATCATTAGAATGCTTTATTAGCCCTGAGTAACATAGGCTGTATAACATTTTTTTATGAAAAAAATTAAATAAAATATTCTTACCACGCGAACGGAGTCGTGGATACAGCTAGTAAATAATAAATATATAATTCAAGTGATGAGCTACGCTTATTATATTTAATTGCTACAGTTTTAGTTTATAGTATTAATTAATGGATTTTAGTTGCGGTTTCTTTCGCGTTAATATTGATTTTGGCAAACAAATCGGATGACGCAATAAAAAGTTTCATATAAAGTTTATCCCTCTCTTTATCCCATTTTCGATAAAGTTTTCACGAGGAAAAGTAGTCTATCACCGTCTCCAGGTTTCCATCTATCTCTATACCAATAGTCATCATAATCTATTCAGCGGTTAAGGTGTGAAAATGTAACAAACAAACAAACTCACTTTCGCATTTATAATATTAGTAACGGTTGTTTACAAAGATGCCTATACCATATATTGATAGTAGTAGTCTTAAAAAGTTTTGATTTTAGGCCATAACGTAAGTTGAAATGGTAGTTAAACATTAAACGTATAAAAAATAAATAATATATATTAATATTAAAATATTCAATTGAATACACATATCTACATGAAGTTAGGGCTTTTTATTATGCCTAGTGGCTAGCTAATATACTGTGGTTTAAAACCTACCACCAAATAGCTATATCTATGTTCCAGCAATTACACTTAACATCAGGTAAGACTGTAGTCATAACCCTAAACCTAAAAAAACAAAAATAATCTATATTATATTTCGAAACTCTCTAGAATCACATCATGAGTATATATTAGACGATAGAAGAAAATTTTACTAACATAAAAAAATCTTTCCATATTTCGCCGCTTAGTAACAACACAGCCTACTAATATGTATAAAGGTAAAAAGTTTGTATTTCTTCTGAGCTCCCCTTCCCTTTTCAGCTCGAGGGTGAAAGAACTCTAACATCGCGACGCACGACTCATGTAAATGACACTGCCGCTTTCTTCAAACATTCTGTTTTAACTCTCCAAACTGTTTTCCACTTCATTTTCCCCGTTTTTATGGGCATAGGAATAAAAGTGGTGAAGTCCATAAATACGATATGCGAAAACATATTTTCGGGCTGTAAAATGTATCATAAATTCTTACCGATGGTGATTTTGTTATCGATACGGTGACGTTTGTTTATTGTTGTAATAAGATTGGCAGAACATTTACAACCACAGCAACTTATGATAGAGTTGTGTTATATCCAGCTATACTGATTCCTTTAAGCCGTTTGTGGCTTAAGACACTGGAGGTATTAGAATACATAGATAAAATCTTATAACGCCTCTTCAAAGGTTAT
Source organism: Actias luna (assembly GCA_039707435.1). Classification (NCBI taxonomy): domain Eukaryota; kingdom Metazoa; phylum Arthropoda; class Insecta; order Lepidoptera; family Saturniidae; genus Actias; species Actias luna. Next base: position 2,971,429 of record JAZHAC010000006.1, on the reverse strand, counting down.
TATGGCGATATGCGTATGTACATTTATACAAATATAATACAGTTCAACAGTTTGTTGTTTCTTTGAACGCGTTAATCTGAAATATCAGTGAAATTCAAGATATTATCTTTTGTTAATCTCAGTAACTACTAATTAGATTAAAAACTTTTTGAATTTGACACTCCAACTGTTAAGGGATGTTATATGCTATGTAACTTCATGCGCTAACTAATAGTGGGAGTATTATTGAAGAAAAAAAACGATTAAAAATAATCAATCTATAGATATGACGGCAAGGCAGTGTTATTAAGATCAACGTCCGACATAGTGGGCGTATAAACTGGGTAATTGAGCAATGAGACCACAAATAACAAATAACACAACACGATGTTTTACACCGAAGCTGAACACAAATCAGAATTTAAATACCACGGTAAACGAAACGTTAGAACAGTTCCTAGCTTGGTGGAGGACTCTACTCGAAGACGACCAAATGGAAAGTGCCTCTTGGCCTGACACGCCTCCATCCGCTAGGCTCTGTTGTAGCACGAAATTTGTTGCAATATGGCGACGGTGCCGCCATCTACGGAACCTCGTGCTTCGTTTCGTTATTCGTCTGTAATAATATTGCTGAATAACTAACTAAAGTGTAAAGTGTTATATATAAACGACAAACTTGTTGAAAAATTACTAAAGTTTCATATTTATCTAATGATAACTTTTTTTTTTTTTTTTTTTTTTCGACCTGACATACGCTGTTAGCCGTAAGGGCTTTGACAGCTTCACCGAACTTTTTGGGGCGAATGCTAAGGGCACTCAGCCCCATGGCAGAGGGCGCAAGGGTGCCAGAATGGCCGAACCTCGGCTTGGACTACTGCTGGAATACGAACAAAGATTCGCGATCCTAACTAACCAACAGGTCCTAACAATAACATAGGGCAAACCACGCGAGGGCCGCAGGAGTAGTCCCTTACAGAACCGTGTACTTTATGTGTGGGTGTGCACGGATGATATGCGGTATGATGATGTACTCTCAGTGATGTAGAGTGTCACTGTATCGCGCGAGCAGAGTCACTTGAGGGCTCCTGTCCGGAGGATCGATCCTAGGCTCAAGAATCTACAGAGGGAGGCCGCGGCGGGTGTGCGGGAGCGAAATTTACCGCTCGGCCTCGGCGGCGAGAACGGCGGTTACACGGGCGTGTGCGCGGACACGTGTAATTGGTGGAGACGGCAGGGAGCAGTGCGTTCAATCTTGTTATTTTGTCGACGGGATCGGTGAGGCAGTTACGTGGCCGGCGTGCGAAGCGTTTAGCATACGGATTAGGAGTGTAGCTAAGTACGTGTACTATTTTGGGGTTGGGATGAATCTATTTTGTAACACTTGTAGTTTGTAAAGGATGGTGCGCGAAGCGTGAGCGAATACGGGGCAGCTATAAGTAAGTATGGGACGGATGCATACTTTGTGTATTGTGAGCTTATGTCTGAGTGACATTTTGCTCTTAGAAGAGGTAAGATTGCGTAGCAGAACCATAGCCGTGGAGGCTTTTTTCTGAACGTAATCTATATGTTTGTTGAAGGTTAGGCGCCTGTCTAAAACTACACCAAGATATTTAGTTTCATTAGCCCAGGGGATATTGACACCGAAAAGGTGTAATGTCTTTTTTATATCTCTCCTCGCGTGAGGATCGAACATAATAGCCGCACTTTTTTCTGGGTTTATTCCTATGCGCCATTTGAGTCACCAGGACCCAAACGTAGAGACGGCCCTTTGGACGCGGTAATATAAATGAATCCTATTCCTGCCCGAGCTGAAGATGACTGTGCCGTCTGCATAGGAGCCTACTGCAACGTTGGAGAATTCGGGAATGTCGCTAACGAACAAGTTGAATAGGCAGGGCGCTAGGATAGAGCCTTGGGGGACTCCTGAGCGTATTGGGTTAGGCGAGGATAAGGCTCCGTCTGCTTTGTAGCAGAAGGAGCGGTCCGATAGATAGGCAAGGATTATGCGGACTAGCCTGTCCGGAACTTGTAAGAGATTGAGTTTAAATATGAGACCTTCGTGCCAGACCTTATCGAAAGCTTTGGCTATATAAAAAAATACGGCAAGTGTGCGCCTAGGGCGATGTAACTCCGTGAAATTGGAGAGAATATGCTCCGTGAGGCGGAGAACTTGGTGGGTGCACGAGTGCTTGGGTCGAAAGCCGCATTGCTCGTGTGGTAAAAGACATTTCTCTGAGACAGTTGATTGAAGTCGGTTTAGAAGGAGTCGCTCGTATATTTTACCAATCGTATTGAGGAGGCTTATCGGGCGGTAGCTTTCCGGAAGGGATGCCTTTTTTCCGGGTTTACGGATACCTATTACCGTTGCCATTTTCCAAGCGGCCGGAAAATGGCAGTGAGTTATGGCCGCATTGAAGATGCAGACCAGAAGAACTATAAGTTTGTCAGGGAGAAGTTTGAGGGCTTCATTTCTGATTCCGTCGGGACCGGGGGCTTTCCTTGGTTTAAGGCCTTTTATAATCGCGAGTACTTCGTCAGTTGTAACCGGATCTAAGTTTTTGATTGGAGGGGTCTCTCTTATTGATTGAATTGTTCGATCGACCCTCCCGATATGCGTGGTATCTATGGTATGATATTCATACGGATTAGGGGAACACTGTTGTGCGAGAGTGGCAGCGAGATACTCTGCCTTGTCAATACTTTCGAAGGCCGGCGGATTGCCGGGGCCTCTATCTAACGGGGGCATTGCGGACGAATAGCTGCTCTTCTGTTTACGAACGAGATCCCAGAAGGCGAGATGAGACGGTTTGATTTCCTCTAAGAGGCTGTCCCATCTTTGACTACGGAGTTCAGAGATACGAAATTTAACTAATCTTTGTAGGCTACGTAGCCGTACACGATTTTCCTCCGTCGGATAAGAATCGTGAGCGCGTGTCGCGGCGTTTTTCTCCGTTATCAGTTTTCGAATATCATCAGGAAGTATGAAGCGGCGATCATTTGCCGCCCTTACCTCTTTTGAGGTTTCCCTGATGGCATTCTGGAGGTGACCTACTAGGGAGTCAATCGCCACATCGGCATCGCTCACAGACTTTATCTCGTCCGGGATACTGTCTAAATGAGGAGAAGAGAGATTAATTGAGAGATAGTGTCTGAGTTTTGGATAGTCAGCCACTTTGACTGAAGCGGGTGTGTGGTCGCCCGGGTGGCCTAGTTGCAGAATTACTGGGCGGTGATCGGAATCTAGTTCATGTACGACTTCGATTTGCCGTACTTGAAGCGCGATCCCTTTTAAAATAGCTATATCTAAAACTGAAGGGCGGCAGTTAGCTTGATAATGAGTTGGCTCTGAAGGAGCAATTACATCGAAGATAAGCGCATTTTCTAGCCAGTATAGTGTCCTACCATTAGTGGTAGTACGCGGGTTGTTGTATTGAATGTGCCCGCTATTTAGATCGCCAGCCACTATAACAGAGTCACCGAGCGCGAAAAGCGTCTCCAGATCCGACTGGAGGAGAGTTTTATTAGGCGAAAGGTACGCGGAAACGATAAAGATAGTGGGATGACCAGTCATACCCACTCTACACACCGAGACTTCTAAATTTGTAAGTTCGGGAGGATCTATTGGCATGCAATACAGTGACTTTCTATAGTATATGAGCGTACCGCCGCCTCTTACGCCGATACGATCATTTCTTACTATCTTGTAGTTCGCAATCGCGGGATTGCGAACGCTCGGTTTTAAAAGAGTTTCTTGTGCTAGAAACACATCTATTTGCCGCTCCTTAAGGAAGCTAGCTACCAAGTCGCGTTGGGGTTTCAGGTTGCGCGCGTTAAAAAAGGACAAAGATAGGCCTCGGGGTCTAATCTTATCCTCCATTGCGAGTTTATTTAGGAGAAGCGCGGATAAGGCGTTGCATAGTCCTTGCAATGCCTGGGAAGCACTTAATGGCTTTTAGACGGCCAAAATCTTGACTAGCGATAATCATGTCGTCGAACGCAATGATATCATCTACGGAATGTTCTTCTAGTAGTTCGGCGAGCCAGTCGATGCCTTTGAAACCAGTAGAAGGGCCGGCCGCGGTGAGTTTCGCAGGTTTAGCCTTCGGAGGCTGCTGATTGGTGGTCCACGCGTTGGTCGGAGCTAGTGTGGGTCTTTGGGGAGGAGATGGGTTCGCGGAAGTGACCTGCGCTGGCTTGCCCAGGCTCGGGAAATCCTGATTAGACATGAGTGGCGGCGGTGCGGTACGTGCAGCCGCTAAGTGCGCTGAAGGCGCTTGTGTGGGAAAACGCGTGCGTCTCGTGCGTGGGGCACGTTCACACCCACAATAGTTCGCGGGGTGCCCGGCTTTGCCGCATAGGACGCAGCTTGGTGGTTCGGGGGACTCAGGGGTACGTGGGCACTCCTTAGTAGAGTGATCTTGTAGACACTTGACGCAACGCGGCTTAATGAAGCAGTTGCGGGAAGAATGGCCATACGACTGGCAATTGTGGCATTGAGTAGGGCTGTGTTTTTTGTGCGGTAATTCGACAGTGATGCCGGAGAGGCCGCACACGGATTTAAGTGAGAAGATTTCCTTGCCTTCCTTAGAGCGGTCTAGGATGACAAGAACAAGGTCGAACAATTTTTTAGTTATGTGGTGGTACATGCGGTGTACCTGGTGGACCGGAAAGTTTTGTTCCTTAAGGGACGCAATGATTTCCTCCTCGGGGAGTTCTTTGGGGACGCGCCTAATAACCACGCGCAGTAAACGGTCTTCTTCCAAAGTGAAAGTGAAAAATTGGTGTTTTCCTTCTCTAAGGAAGGCGGTGAGATTTTTATAATCTAAAGGCGTAGGGACTTTAATTTGAATCCCGGCAGGGGTGCTACGGGCGTTAGTATAACGGATTTTTTTAATATTAAGCTGCGTGGAAATATTTAACCAAGCTGCTTTATCAGCGATAGTGACGGGTGGTGGTTGGCGGACTGCTTTTTCAGTCGAGGCCGCGGGGCCAGGAACAGGAGTCGCAGAGATTGAAGGGGTCGCAGGGACGCGGGTGCTTTCGGTCCGCCAAGCCTTGGCTACTTTCGGTTCGGTAGTTTCTGGTGAAAGTACCCTTTTATTTTTAGGTTTGACCCTACTGACTAGCGTGAAGTCGCTGTCGGTATTAATAGATTCGGGCTCCTCCATTTCTGCCTCGTTGGTTGGTGTCGGGTCCGAGCTAAGTGGCGAGAATGAATTCGCCGTAGGGATAGCAGGCGGAGCATATGAGATGAGTTGCTCGAATTGTCGCGGCGTTGGTACCTGGGATGTAGGTAGTATGGGAGAGACAGGTGCCTGTGAATGACTATTTAGATTCCTTGTTGGGGAACGCGATCGCGAGCGAGAACGAGAGGTCCCGAGTGTGCGGGACGGAGAAGGAGGGCGGGTGCGCGCGGGCGCATTTACCGCCGCTGCCGGGATACGCACATTTTGCGGTGGTTGGGGTTGAGTAGCAAGAAACTCTTGAAAGAGCTCTGGGTGTGTCTTATCTACGAAGACTCGGAACCTATTTAGCAAAAGCTCTGAGCGGTTTGCCATTTCGGTAGCAGCCTTGGTGTAACGTAGGTTTAAAAGGAAACCTGTATAAAAAAACCTCCCTGCCTGAGGGGCAGGGGGGCACGGCTAGAAATAGTTAAACAAACTATCTAAAGTTCGACGAGTTAACATTGAAATACAATCTAGTAGTGCACGTGCAGAAAGTAAGGAAAAAAGAAAAAAAATAATAATAAACAATATCTGAGACCTTGCCTGTAAAAGTAATAAAAGGCTTAATGGAAATTAAGTGTTACCTTTGTTGGCAGCCGGTGACCGGCGTACTTACAGTGTCGGCACTTTAATCACTGCACTGTTTCACGATAACGACAAACAATACTTTGAATTCACAATAATAAACTACGAGAATTCTCACAATGTAATATTAACACGATAGCCAAACAATAGATTGAGTTTAAGAATAAACTAATTATCGGTAACACGAACTTTATTGTCGGCAATAATAGACGGATTATTGCCGATAAGACGTAAGAATAACACAAAGAAACAATAGGCGGCGCGGTAAAGCGCAGCGATCGGTTTCGAGAACAATCAACGAGGGCTCACGGACACGTCCGTTCACGACCGCGGTTGAAATCGAACTCTCTAATGATAACATCGCCCGCAACTTCTATGGGATGTAATTTAAGTGCCCCTTTTTGAATGTTTTTTTTTTTCTTTTATATTTAAGGCTTAGTGTTATGGTAACAATCTTAAGAGTGGTAGCTAGCCAGGCGGGCATCAGAAAAAGCTCTAACACCATACTATGGTTTTCGCACGATATTTTCTTTCACCGAAAGCTGAAGGTAGGTGGTTCCTACACCCACCTATTGAGCTAACATTGCTTCACAAGTAGCTTTTGGAACGCTGTAGCCATGTTTTTATAATAATAAATGTATATAACTGGTACTATAATAGGGTTTTGATGTACCATTCAAAGTCAGGTTTGGTTGAATTGTAGCTCCCTATAGTGTGTAAATAGATTAAAAGTGCTTGTTTTGAAAACATTGTATGTCCCTTAATAGTTTATGTAAATATAAACATTTTGGCTTATGTTTTTGCCAGTATGCCAATTGTTTAAAATTATTAATATATTATTTTTTTAATTTTCCTCCCTGGCCTGGTTCGCATATTCTTAGAATACCTGCATCCCTCAGACTCCTCCAGGGGATCCATATTATTACAAGGCTTAGTGCGGACGTCCAGTCAACATAGGCCACTCAGCGTCAGTGGCTCCCGAACTCAAACCATCCTCAGTGCCCGACCTCCGAGTAACCGGATTACAAGAGACGCCAAGCTCCCAGTTTTTTTTTTTTTATAGAAGTTGTCTTACTTTAGTAAACCATTAATATATAAGATTCACCAGCTATTGACTACTTATTTAACTACCGTGTCTTTTGTTTAGATTACTTACATTCTATATGCAAACTTAATCAAATATAATCAAATGGGTTTGTCTAGTGTTAAATTAGTAATACTATTTAATTAATAAATTACTAGTGCCTTCCGATATTAATATTATAGTATATGGGGTCTATTATGACCTAGGCTTGACTTCCGGCGTTGTTCATAATGTATCGACACGGGCAAACTGAGAGGTTTCAAAATAAATAATAAGTATCCGGTTTGTAACGGAAGTGAATAGTGAATAATGAAGTTAATAAAATTATAGTAAAATGGACGTTGCTTCAGTCGCTTTCTATGCAAAGTGTATTTTTATCAGTTATATATGTATGTATATGGTATGTCTGTGACAAGAAAAGCAGACTGTGTTTATTAAAAAAATAAGTGTTTTTTACTGTTTTTGCTTATATAAGTAACACCAGACCAGAATGAAAATAAGTTTATGGTAAATATGTAAACTAAAAAGAATATCAAGGAAAAATAAGAAAAATATTTATATGAGAAATATTAACAGTACACACGAAATTGCTTATCAATTGGACTTTAGTCGAGAATATATTATTCGGATCAGTATATTTCATATTATTAGTGGAAATAAATAAAGCATAAAACCCATTTCATTTACAACCGATTCAACCATTCGATCGAATGAGACGAAACTCAATTAAATCTAATTGTACGTTGGAACAAACAAATTATCCATATCTTCTGAATTGACTCGAATCCTATCGGTTATAATACAATAACCTAGAGCCAAATGAGCGTTAAAATATTGATTGCTTACCTGGGACATTGCCAAGTCAATAACTATGTAGGGAGATACAGTACGTCACATTTTTAAATCTTTAATTTTTTAATATGGCATAGGAAGAAAAAAATTGTCGGCAATTTTTTTTTTGATAATAAAAGTTTATGTAATTTGATTTATACTAAAACTATAATACTTTTAATGTATAGTAATTGAAAATACCAGAATGTCATGACGTGAACGCTCCCGCGCAGTTCAAACATAATCTATGGTTTTGACGCATAACTGATGACAGAGTGAATGCGTATGTTCAAAGCTAACACGGACGTTGTGAAAATACAAACAATAAACATAATAAACCGGCGCTGGCTTAGTGTTTTGAGGAGAAAGCGTAGTCAAATGTAAAGTAAAATCTACGAAAAACAAATAATTCAGCTCGAAGATCAATCAGCACCGATCAGTACCCCTTAGCATATCTCAAGGTATCAATCGTATCGAATCCACCTACACTTTGCTTGCAACTTGCTTTTTCGGTCAAGGAAAATATCTTGGGGAAACCATGGTAGTATTATGGCATGGTGGTAGGGCTTTTCAAATGCTCACCTGTGTAGCAACCAACCTTAAGTAAAAGTTGCCGCCAAATACCAATAGCTGTGTTCCGGAAATTGTACTCGAACGCCAGTTCCTCCACAGGCTTAGCGTATCAACCAACTTGGACCGAATCTTCACTTAAGATCAGGTGAGATTATGGCCATAACGTCTTAACTTAACAACATACGTTAAATATCAATATAGAATTACAGTGACAGTTTTATCACCATATGTATGTCGGTCACAACTGAGACGGTTCTCCATAACTCCAACCGATTACTTACCCTATGGTCATTCCTCTCAGATTCAATTTTATCAACAAGAGCATTCATTCCCACGAAGGATAGGGCTCAGTTCAGCGGTCGGCATTAACGTATTTGCCAAAACTCCTGGTTTACCTGTGAGTATAATATTGCGACAGGGCTAAGGTGGTCCCCACAGGCGACGCGCAGGGGAAGCACCTGACATTTTATAATATAAATCAAATATATTTATCTTGAGGATGCAGTCGTTATACGGAGTTTTTTTCACCGTTTCTTCTTTTCCAGAACGCTGTTGTCTCCGAAACGGTAGTAGATTTTTACTTACAAAAAAGTGATATTATAATCTTGTTTGTGAGAAATAAATGATTTGATTTTGATTTGTCATGGATCGATCTCCGCCCATGACTTGTATTTACATAACGAGCATAACTTTGAGTTTTACGTGCAATAGTTACTATCTATTTAGATACAGTTATAATAAATTATATCCAAAAAAAATACAAAGAGACAGTGGAATCCAAAAACTAAGTAGATTAGAACAAACTAAGAAAACCACGACATCCAATAGTCATAGTTCCATCGCAATAGGTTTAATAGTTTCGACGTGATTCAACGTCAAAATATATTTAATATGCAAACCTCGTTCAGTCTGTTACTTAATAAAATCAGCCAGTGTATAGTGAAACCGCTAGAAAGCTTACAGACCGGCTCCTTTATTACATATTTCACATAAGCAAAGCGATAGCAAAAGTCGCTGAATATTTACGTCGAAATGGCAAGTTCTTGTTATGTGGTTTACAATTTTTTGGTGTATTAAATTTGGTGTTATTAAATTTATTTGGGGTATTAAATTTCTATTGCGTCGTCCAATTAGTTTAACAAAATCGGTATTATCGCGAGCGAAGCCGCACGTAAATACTAAGAATAACATAAACTTCTATACAAAGAATAAACACATGTAAAGTCATATTAAAATTTTCATAATAAAATTTAAATTCGTAACAACTTTAATCTAGACATTTATTTCGATCATTGCAGCACATAAAATAACCAAGCCGTGTAACTCAATTTTCTGCGAAATTTCCCATAAGCTCCAAGCGTCTGCTGCATCAAAATCTATGGGTCGTAATACCGTTCGAGGTAAAGCCAAGATCTATGACGGACACGTGACTTGATGCTTTAATATCTAGTAAGCAAAGTTAAATTTAAATCTGTTCCTAACAAGAAAATTGAGGAAAATATTTATTTCTATATTTATTTGGTAACCTTTTAAATATTTAGATAAATATGGTGCTCATTTATCATATAATGACACTAGATGTATCCATTACTTCGTTTGTGAGGACATCAATTATGTAATGGTATAATTGGATATGTATTTATATACTTATTGACACTCAATCACATTCAAGTAATATTATCTAGTAGTAGGTGGATAATGATCTACGAAGCGCGTATCTAAGCTATCGCCTAATGGAAGAATTTTTTAACAATACCATTGTAAGTTATGTAAAGTTATGTTTATAGAAATATTAAAAGTAATATATATTGAAAATAAATAAACGGAACGTTCTGGTGAGTAAGATTCACTTGATTCCTGCTGTGTCATTAAAATCAAGTGATCAAATTTAAGCGGTGATGGCTTAGTGGTACTGTGTAGAAACTCCGCGTCATGGGACGTGAGTTCGAATCCAACCACCTACAATAGGCTTGAGCTTTCGGTGAAGGAAAACATCGTGAGGAAACTATATCATAGTGCTAGGAGTTTATCTGATGACCGTCTGGCTAGCTACTACCCTCAAGTTGAAAATCTGCCGCCAAATAGCAATAGGTGTGTTTCAGCAGTTGCACTTAAGAGCCAGTAACTTCACAAGTTTAGCGTTATTACCAAATCGGGCCGTATTGTCACTTAAGATCAGCTGAGATTATGACTATAACGCTAAATTAACAATAAAAAATAAATAAAAAAATTAAAGCTGCTCAAACAATCTTATCTTCGATATACTTTTCGCACTCTTTAGAGATATTAAATATGACTTTTATATTAAGGATAGGCTAAATGAGCCATCTTGGAGTGCCCCGGCACCATTTCTTAGAGTAGGAGTGACAGTGGTCGCCATGGCCGAAATCGGTTGGAATAATTATCATAATCATCATAAATTTTATTTTATGCCAACCACCATACATATAACTCTTATACCTTTCATAGAATAAAAAGAACCCTACACATTATTACATTATATTGGCAGTCTCTCATACTTTTTATTTTTTTACCAAAGTGATGATTACCTACCACCAAGCATCTATCAGACCATTTCGTCAAATACACTGTATATCACAGTACTATTTAAAAAACAAAGAAATAGATTAGATAATAAACTGATTCCTAACAGTTACAGCATCGCAAAGATATTATTTTTTATATCACAAATTATGACCCGCATAGCTGCCCAAACTTCTAGCATACATCCAGCTGCGGGTTGGAGCATATACGAAGATTTCTAAGTAAAAGGGAAAACGACATTTTCAATAAGGTTCAAAATATAAAGTGTGACAGTAATATTTTCAAGCTCGCACCGTCTCCCTAACCGGTTTTATCCGCCGCCGTCCGGTTATATCCGGTTTTATCCAGTTAACGGAACTTTTATAAAAAAGGGCAGTGACAGGATGAAAGTGTCAAAGAGTGTCCGACCTTTTTAATCTACGTTTAACGGGCATGCATGTAATAGGTATAGTTTATTTTAATAGGGGGATGCTTTCCATCATCAATAAAATATTTGAATTTGAATGAAATAATCGATTTTCTTTATAGTTAACTAGCTGACCCGGCCACGCGTTGCTGTGGCTAAAGTTTTTGTTATATTACATTATAGTAAACAATCTAAGAGGAACAATAAGAGAACATCAGTCACGGAGTCCACTATGCTTTTTCACACAGATGGTATTTGTAAAAAAATATGGTGATCTCCTTATTTGACTTTCTACTACTATAACCCTTTAGTACAATGAAATTATTTACGAACAAAGATGAAAATGTTGATGTTGGTATACAAATTCACTGGATTGAGATTTGAAGGGGAAGTACGTTGAACACAATTAATTAAAATGTTCTTACACTTGATATTAAGCAGAAATCAATAGGTACAATATCAGATTTATTATTTCCATTTAATTTCTACAAAATAAATTTAATTAATTTTATAGCGTCAATAACACGTGGTGATTATGCTGTTAAAATGTAGCTTATATGACACGTTCGTAGATTTACCATAGCAGCGCCATCTATTGATTACTTACTCAACCCAGTCGAAAGGTATCGACATCTGTTAGAATCATTTGGATTTAACAGATAATTGTGACTGTCAAATAATAACAGACAAATAATTAGCAATAAATTAAAATTGCGACTATAATTTGAGATTTAAACTATCCTATCTCTCAAGTTGGATCGAACTGCACATGGTGTGCGAATTTTATTATAATCGGTTAAGTGGTTTAGGAGTCCATTGAGGACAAACATTGTGACACGAGATTTATATATATTAAGACTAGATATTTTACGCGGTTTCGATCGCGTTAATATTGATTTTGTCAAACAAATCAATTGGTTTAATTATTTTTTTTTGCAAAGGAACGTAGCCTGGCACTGTCTCCAAGGTTCCATCTATTTCTACACCAAGTTCATCATAATCGATTCAGCGGTTACGCGGGTAAGGAAAACAATCAAATTCACTTCCGCATACAATATTATATATTAGTAAGTGTTATCTTTTTTAATTGATCTGTAATTAAAAAAGGAGACCCTAACCGATATTGCACCTTCCTTTATTTTGTAACAGGCCTTTGGTGTATTTTGCTTAGGTATTCTATCTTAGAATTACTTCACCCTTTTTAGGCATCCGCTGTATGAACTACGTGCCTCATCCAATTTACACTTAAGTCTAACAATCCTTTAGGCTATGTCGGTAACTTTGGTGCTAGTGTTCGATCCCCTAATTTCTGTTTCGATCATGCAGATAATCCAAGTTTCATTTACCTTTTTTTTATAATTTTAGTAATGTCAAGCTTTCTTATTCTTGTTAGCTACAGTCCAACTTATTAAGTGGCCAAAATTTCGGTCAAATTAAATTTAATTAATCACTTAAAGTGTTATTAAAAATCAAATGCGTGGTCCTATATACTCGCATATATTCAAAAGGCTTTTTTTGGAAATGAATAACTTTTTTGATAATTTATAGGTATAGCGTTATCGCTACAACCTTATCTGATGTTAAGTGATAATATAGCCCAAGCTGGTGGGCACGCTAAATCTAATGGAGGGACTTGCTCTCAACTGGAACTGCCGGAACACACTTATAGATATTTGACGGAAGATTTTCAAGCTAAGCACGGTGGCTAGCCAAGCGGACTTTAGAATAAGCCTTACCTCTGCTGTGATTTCGTTACGATGTTTTCTTTCATTGAAAGCTCATTGCAGGGTATTCGAACACACGTCCATTCGGGTGGATTCCTGACCAACTGAACTATCACCGCTTTAAACATGGCAATGTGAAATTAATAATTGGTTCGTGTTTAATAAAAACATTTTTTTTTAAATACGTTCATTGTAAAGTGAGGAAAAATAGAATCTAAAACATGTTCACTATACAATAACCTCTACATATATATATATATATCTTCAAGTTTGAACATGACCAGATTTCGGATACGAATCTCCGGAATAAGCCTGAGCTTCCGGTAAAGCCCTTATAGGTGTTATTCCTTCAGATAGCTTAAGGACCAGCCTTCGCTTACTTGGTTTGCAGTGACTATCATTGTTGTAATTCTATTCCGCAAACAGAAATAACCACAACGTTAATTGGAAACGTGCATATTTCGATATCATCATGTAATTATTATCGATCTGATTATTCTCTTAAACAACTTCGCTTATGTTCCGTAACAATATTTCATACATAAAAGTGAACAAAAAGCATGTTAATAATAACATATATATATTCACCCTATAATATATATACTGACCCTTCAATATTTTCCCGAACTCAAAATATTATGTAAACAAATTTGTCACGTAAAAAGCTTACTGGGCTGTAACTGTATTTTGTCCAGTTTTATACCTCGTCGCCAGGTATATCCGGTTCGGAGTGCTCTTAAAAAATGCAGTAAAAGGATGAAAATGTCAAACAGAATCCGTCCCTGTTAATCTCTGTTTGGGGACAGACGCGATGATACACGATTTCATTCTGAGTACTATATAAAAAAAAAACACATAACAGCAAATCTGTAAGCGTTGAAACATGGACGACTCATTAAAGGGCGTGCGACGTAAGCCAGTGCTTTTACTGCTAATCCCATCTGTCCACGATATTTCTCGTTTAGATTTAATGCAGTTAAAATTCTTGTTTCACGTATAAACATGCTTTTACCACTAAATATTTCTGTTTAGTCTACTTTTTTATTTGACATTTTTTAAGACATTTTGTAGCAACTTCTGGAGTAAAAACTTCAAAATGGCGTCATCATCATGCTCGGGTCATATGAAACAAACAAAGATAATTGTTTGGGCTAATTCTATCGTTCAATCTCTTATTATCAACCACGGAAATAAGAGATTTCACTCTATCTGTGACCTCTGTGATGCTGTTACAAATTTGAAAAAGAAAGGACATTTCAAATAACAATTTTAATCGTTACCAAGCGACGCGGACCTTCAGTTCTTATTTTCTTCATTATTGTTGATTTGTGGAAGAAACAATAAACCTCGAATGGCGAATTATATACTTATTTGTGCAAATATTATAGAAAAAATAGCAGTTATTTACAATAAATTAAATACCAATACATCTACAATGTGAAACTATTTGTTAGATATTACCTAATTCTTAATAATAAGCCTAAACCTTATATGTTCGTTGCGGACGATGACGTGCCAGACTATATTAGCGCTGACTTCATCATCAAGGACCTCGGACTACTACCAGGTAAGTGAAGAACTATTTTTCCTCAGTATTGGTTAGAAGGGATCCAGTGGTGTAAGCCGTGCCCACTGGCTCTTTGCTCCGCCGCGCCATTTGAGTCGACATAGCGGTGAGAAATTATTTTCATTTTAAATCACGATTACCGCTACAATAATAATGTTGAAAATGACGTTCATTGCATTTATAAATATTATTATTTTTAATTAAATATTATGGCACTTAAGTTTTATTTGCATTTGATATAGAGTTTGCATCGCCCGCCCTGTATTTTACCGAATAAATAAACCATGCAAAAATATATTGCCGCTGTATTGACCGATAAATATGAAAATAAGATTAATGTTTATGATTTTAATTTTCAAATAATGTAATCGTAATATATGGTAATATAATTATATTAAAACTCTAAATAATAACATTGTAAATGCCCTTTTTTATATTAAATTGCCTATTTTTCATTAAAGACAACTCCAGCACTAGGTATTAAGCCTTGTATCCTAGAGAATTTACAAACATATGATTAACATACAAACGTTATATTTTCATACTCAGAACAATTATTTTTAAACCACATAAATCACGATCATACATGACCTCTGTATCGATTACAAAGGATATACCGATGACAACTTTCATAAAAATATATACTTAACAATTTGGTTCATTTAGAATTATAAATGTATGAATACGTAAATGTTAATCAATCAGTAATACTCATGTAATCAATTTTAGCGAAAATTATTGAAAATATTAAAATAATTTAATAAAACATTAATTAAGCGATCAAATAACTATTTAGACTGTATGAGATTAATAAATCGAATTTGCATTGGCAGATATTGTTTACAGAGCAATATTAATGTTACATTAGTCACAGTCGATTTTGTAGGGACGATCCATTTGCGTTTAGTGCGCCTAGAAGTAAGAACACACAGACAGAACCACTAATAATTAACAATGACTTTATTGTAATCCCATTTAGAATTTAGCGTTTTGAATTAATTATATTTGATGGGGCAAATTCGTAGGTTTTTATATGTTAGATGTCACATTGAACATTTATGTGAAAAATTCTTATAGTGATATAGTTATTAAAACAGGTTCGAGAACTGAATAAAATATATTAATAATTATTGAATTAAAGATTAATTTAAAAAGGTTTTGCAATTTATTAGGTTCCTATATATATAGATTTTTTTTTCAATGAAATTCAGTATAAATTGTTTATTTTATTTTTTTGCAGTAATGATTTCTACTTATTATAATAGGATTATGTGCAATTTTAGCCTATTCATATGTAGGTATTGGGTATATGGAGTGGAAGGGTGTTTTGAATACCATCTGAGTTACCGAAGTCAACCTCACCTACACGCGGTACACCTTCCAGAGTTACTGACGAGGCCTGGGCGATCGTTGCCCCCACCTTTGGTTTTGTTCATCACGGTTAACCATGTATTCTTTGATCTATTACAGCTCGATGGCAGGGTTCCGGTATAGTGAACTGGAAGCTATTTCCTCCAAAGTTAGCAACATGGCTGTAACTCTCCTGGTGTTTTGCAGCTGCCTATAGACGACAGTAGCCATTCACTATCAGATATGCCGTCTGTCTGTTTGCTACTCATTAGCATAATACTCGGGATGGGTAACAGTGATATGCAAACAATTGTAAAGGGCAATAAAAGAATGTTCATTTTATAATGTTTCTTTTTTATTTCTCTCTTTCGTTCTTTTATTCTCTTTCTCTAATTATCCGAAAAATTAGTGAAACATCTGCATATTCTATACTCTCTGTAAAACTCGCTCAGCGATTCACGCGACGACCACAAATTCCCGGTTATCCGGAACTGTAATGACAGTTTTGAAAACGTAACGTCACATCGATTCAATTATGGCTATCGTTCCGGGCAAAATTTATTAGGCAAACTTTGAACAGATTTAATCTTTATATTTTAGCTGAAATAATTCTGATTATTGTTTCGGCTTATCGTTGAATTGATGTTTTTAAATGACAATAAAGAAAAATTACTTTCTACAAAAAACACGATAGAAATGTAACTCATATTAATAAAGTATAAGATAGATTTGTATAAAGGAAAATGGAAAAAGAGACAGAATATATCAATGCAAAACCTCCTTAACTTTCTTCTGTCAAGTAACGAAATCAAATTGTTACGTATTAGTGACTACCGGTTTTTTTATACCTTATAAAAGGTTTTTGGCTACAATCTTACCTGATGTTAAGTAAGGGATCGGTGATAAGCTAAACTTGTAGATTGACTGAATCCCAACCTGTTGGCATTTGACGGCAGATTTTCATCTTAAAGGTAGAGTAGTTTGTCAGGTAAGTATTGGAAAAACTCTACCACCATGCTAAGGTTTTATCACTATGTTTTCTTTCACCAAATGCTCAAGCCCGTCGCAGAGATTCGAACTCACGTCCTCCGATGCGGCATTCGTACAGGTTATCACTGAACTATTACCCTTTAAATTTTAGAATAAAGTTTATGTAGTAATGTACAAGATACAGAAGTCAAACTTCTTACAGTTAAAGAATAAGAAAGTTTTAATATGACAAATATGGGAAGTTAGACACAACATCTGAAAGAAATATCTTCTTTTTACTGAACTTCTAATATATCACTGATTATCGTTACTTTCGGATTGTACTGTGCTTAACATAAAGTACAGTGGTGTATCTTAATAATATATCTATTAGCGCAAATATTATATAAGCAAAAACTACGATGAAAGTAATTCCACGAATGTTAGTGCATTACGAGTACATCAACGAATTATGTTTAGAGTACATCAACGAATTATGATTAAAAGTACTTCAACGGATGTTTGCGTATTACGTGACGGCAGCGCTCCACTATACTATAAAAAGGCGCTACGTAACGCTGGCTAGGATGTTAAAGTCCTGCCAAGCTGTAAAAGCCCCTACGGCAAACAGCGTATGTCCTGTGGAAAAAAAAAAAGCCGGCTAGGATATATCGTGAGGGACTTCCGAGCGACACTGATTATTCGGAGGTAGTTCTCATTATACGATAAAAACATGAATCAACAAGACCGCTTATTTCCTGAAAGTTCTCCCGCTACTCTTACATATTTATATAATAAAAAACTTGTTTGTTTCAAGCGACTTCATGTCAAAACATCTGATTGTATCTGCATGGAATCATAACCATTATTTTTACATGGTTAAGGACTATTCTATATTTAAAATCCAATGATATTACACGATTTTATTTCTATTTTAATTTTATGAACAATTTTTCCGACAGCAAAAACAGGAGGTAGGCATTTTCTCTTAATTTGTTAATCGCCCTGCGAAACGGGCAGGAACGGCTACAGCTTCTATAAAAAAAGCTCCGATATAGAACTCATATATGTGCGATCTGAAATGATGATAGCTCAGTGGTAGCGAGTAAAAATGCCGCGTCATGGGAATTGAGTTCGAATCCAATGAGCTTAAGCTTTCGTTGAAGGAAAACATCGTGATCACACCATAGCATGGTTGTAGGGCTTTTTCTAACGCCCACCTAGCTAGCTACCACACTCAAGTTGAAAATCTGCCGGCAAATACCATTAGGTGTGTTCCGGCAATGGCACTTGTGAGCCAGTCCCTGCTATAAAGGCCAGCAACGCACCTGCGCTTCCTTTGGTGTTGTGGGTGTCCATGGGCGGTGATGATTACTTACCGTTAGGTGACACGCTTGCTCGTTTGTCACCTATACTATAAAAAATGTATACCTATGAACTATTTCCATAGTACAGGCTCTATGAAAATCTAGTTACTAGTAATAAGTAGTAATTATTGTGATTGGCCTTCGACCATAAGCAAATGACAACTTAGGCAGTGTCGTGACACTTTTTTCTTTGACACAACAAGCATATATGAGATATACTGTTTCTCTTAAGAGCAGTTTTCGGTAAAAAATCAGTAAAACAAAAAAACCACCAAAATTAATTCTGTGTATTAATTATAGTTTGATTTCAATAAAAAATCGATTTGAGATAATGCACCTTCATCAGACATTCGTCGAAGCGAAACTCGTGTTGTATATTAAAAAAAAAAATAGAAAACAAATTTCTAATCACCTTTTTGGCAGAGGTGAATCTCGTTCAGTAACTTCGAATTTCTAAGATTCTTCATCATACAAACTAATGAAATTCTATGTAATTTGGAGGAGCACATTAATTTAATTGGTGCAATGGCAACGATTTCAGAACGGTAAAGAATTTTGCATTTAATTTCGATGTTTTTAACATTGAAAATGATAAATTTAATTAATTATCTAATCCTATTATAGTTAATAGTGAATTTATTCGCGAAATAACTATATACGTTTTTCTATGTGTAATCTTAATTCTTTATAATTTATTTAATATAGAATCTATACCAATAGTTTCTTTATAGCACGCTATATTGACGACATTCAATTTTACCGTAAATAGTGATTTTTCTACCGTTCTTAGCGTAAAGCGAATACAAAGAAATATATATCATCATAACGTATTCAACACTTTAAAATATACATACACATTAAAAACAGCAATGTTATTTATTTAGCAACTGGTGATAGCATAGTCAATGAACGTGAGTTCTAATCCACCTACAATGAGCTTGAGCATTGGATGACGCAAAACGGCTTGAGGAAACCGCAGCATGGTGGTAGGGATTTTCTAATACCTTCCTAGCTAGCTTCTAACCTCGAGTTGAAAATCTAGCGCCAAATCTCTATATGCGTGTTCCGGTGGTTGCACTAGGCTTAATATGTCCACGATCTTCGGTCACATCGTCACTTATCACCAGGTGAGGTTGTGACCGTAACGCGAAGCCTTACTGATGGTACAGTTACGCCACTTGTCGCAGCCTTGTGGATATCAAATCCCTATTACGAATTGAAATTTAACTTAAGCAGAAATTAATATATGTATTATTCACAACGACAGTAGAATTGATCATTTGCATATACTAAGTTATCGGCATTCCAAATTTTCCGAGCAAAAATTGACGCAATTTGACACTTAATGATGCTATAATAGTTAAATAAAAGATAAATTAAGCCAAAATTCAGTGATATTACTGTGAAGTCAGTGAATAGTGCTATAACAACACGTACTAATTACCTCAATTGGCACTTTGCCTACGGAACTAAAAGCCACATATTTCTGCCAACCGCAAAATAAATGTTTGTATTAAAACGAAGCTCTTATTTTTGAACTATAAATAGATCATGAATGTTGTAATAAATACGTTAATATAATTACATGTTATGACCACAATCTCATCAGATGTTAAGTGGCCCAAGATGGTGGACACACTAACTGTAGAGGAACAGACTCTCAAGTGCAACTATCGGAACACATAGCTATAGGTGAAGCGATGATAGCTTAGTGGTAGTGTGCACGACTTCGCGTCAAGGGACGTGGGTTCGAACCCAAGCACCTACAATGAGCTTGAACTTTCGGTGAAGGAAAACATCGTGAGGAAACCATAGCATGGTGGTAGGGCTTTTTCTAATGCCCGCCGGGTAGCTACCACCCTCAAGTTATAAACCTAGCGCCAAATACCAATAGATGTGTTCCGGCAGCAGCACTTTAGAGCCAGCTCCTCCACAGGTTTAGCGTGTCTACCAACTTGGGCCGTATCGTCACTTAAGATCAGGTGAGATCATGGCCATAACACTAAATCTTAAGTATAAAAAAAAAGTTATTTAGCGGCTGATTTACAACTTGAGAGAAACAGTCGCGATGTTTTCCTGTACCGAAAGCGGAGGCTGATTGCAAAGATTCGAACTCACGTCCATTGAGGCGGTGACTGTACACGATACCAACTATGCTATCATCTCTTCAAATTTGATTGCAATGGGTAAGCGATGTAAGCGGTCACATTAAATTTTTCACCGCGTTCGGTACCGCGAGTTATAATACTACAGAAAATAACTTATTAGTATATTCCATAATAGACTGTGTCTCAAGTCGTTGTGTAACTTTTTGTTTCTTGAAAAACATTAAACTTAGGAAATCGGTAAGAGATAATTTAAAAATTTAATAATTTCGTAACAAGTTCTTTTTTCTAATACGTCCTGAATTATTATCTACCGAAGCTGACAAAAGGTTTAAGCGAATTTCTTTTATAGACTAAGGAGCAAACGAGCACGCGGTTTTCCTGACGGTAAGTGATCACCGCCACCTATAGACTCCCACAACATCAGAGGAATTCTATGTGCATTCCCGGCCTTTAAGCCCCAACCTGACACCGACCTCTATCTACATTAATTTCTTTTTTTATAAAGATAACTCTCGCACTAAGTAGCTTTGTATAGCGAGGGACTTTACACACATATAATTCACTGATATAATACCCAATCGTTATATTTAATAAATATAAATAATTAGAACAATCATTTGCCGATCATACAAACAATTGCCCTGTACAGAATTCGAACCTGAAGCAAGGATATCACTTAAATCGCTAAGCCAATCGTGCAAACAAGGAAAGCGACAATGTTTGTGTGTTTGTTTGAATGCGCTAATCTTAGAAACTAGTAGCCAGTTGTATTTGATAGAGCAATTATTGAGGAAATATATAAGCTATTTACGCAACCACCAATAGATAGGACACTGTATTAAAAAAAAACGGGCATTTTTTTTTTGTTTCGTGCGAATCAAGTCGCTGTCATGGCAATTTTTTTATGGTATAGAGGGCAAATGAGCAAGCGTGTCACCTGATGTTAAGTGATCACTACCACCCATGGACACCCACAACATCATAGGAATCGCAGATGCGTTGCTGGCCTTTATAAGAGGGACCGGCTCTCAAGTACCTCTGCCGGAGCCACCCAATGTTATTTGGCAGCAGATTTTCAACTTGAGGTTGTAGCCAGGCGGGCATCAGAAACAACCTTTCCACCATGCTATGGAAACGATATTTTCCTTCACCGAAAGCTCAAGCTTTGTAGGTTGTTGGATTCGAACTCACGTCCCATGACGCGGCGTTCCTACAAGCTACCACTGAGCTATCAGAGCTTCAATCACTTGTATTATATATTAAAGTTGAACACTAAGAAAGAATTATTGAATCAGCCTCTAAGGGATGAACACGGGCAAAGCTACCGAGGGGATATCCCATCGAATACACAGTTACTTGTAAGATAAATCAGTCAACCTATTCACAGGGACGTGATGTGAAGACCAGCTTACTATGTATAAACTAGTTATATATGTGAGTTCGTCCGCGTGGATCTAAAATTATATTGAGTCGTTTATGTAACATTTTCAATACAGCTTTGCTGTTATTTGCGGTAACGTGATGTTAAAAGTTAAAACCTTTCCTGATCATAGCTCTATCGCGTACAAAAATATTTTTTGAAATCCAATTGGTTGTCCTTAAGATTAGCGTGTTCAGACGAAGAAACTTTTCCGTTTTATAATATTAACTAGATTTTACGTGCGGCTTCGCTCGAGTTATATTGATTTTGTTAAAGAAATTTGATGACGCAATAAAAAAATCATACAAAGTTCATTCCTCTCTTTACCCCCCATTTAACCCATTCCTCCCCACTGTCATATTTTTAGGACACTATTTTCAAAATTTCTTTTTACGTATTAGGACTTTCATTTGTATTATTTAAACATTTTTTACAGCGAAAAAAAAAAATCTATTCGAAAAATAGTGTAAAAATATGAATTTCATCAGAATTAATAAAAATAAAAGTCCTAATACGTAAAACGAAATTTTGAAAATAGTGTCCTAAAAATATGACAGTAGAGAGGAATGGGTTAATAAGGTATTCACGAGAAAAAGTAACATATCACCGTCTACAGGTTTCCTTCCATATATCTCCATTCCAATATTGGTCACAACCGATTCAGCGATTTAAGCGTGAATGCGTGACAAACAAACCAACACACTTTAGCATTTATAATATTAGTAAGGATAGATAGATAACTTTTTATTACTATAACAAATTATACACATACGTATACTTTTTTTGTGTAATATGTTAAACTTCCAATAAACTATAATTATTATTATATTACTGCGTATGTATCTGATACAAATCAGTACCTAAGTAAAATTTAAAATAATATTTTTAAATAAATGTAATAAATTTTCGTTTATATGTAGATGTTATTTTACTATCTACATTAAAGGTCACAAATATTTTATTTTGAAATATTGACTATCTGTGTAATTCCTTGTGACACTAACGTTAAGTATGTACTACAAAGATTTTAATGTAATTTAACAAGTTAGTAATTAATATTATGATGTTCCTATAAAATATGAGATAAATTAAGTGGTGTAGTAAACACATTTTTGATGTGAAATGTCTATTGGCGTACCTTGGCGCTAAAATCGATCCACTTGTTGAGACAGCAAACGGCATGACACTCACTTATGCCGTCATGATATGAGCTTAATTACTTACTTCGCCAGGTGAGCTTTTGAAAAAGCCCTACCATGTACTACGGTTTCATAACCATGTTTTCTTCCACCGAAAGCTCTGACTTATTGTAGCCATCACCACACCATATGAACAGATATGAATGACTTATACATAACTTGTTCACAGGGGCTGATAAATGTTATGTAAAACTCCATATATAATTACTAATTCCCTTGTATTCTGTGATTAGACTAAAGCTCGTTTTATAAGCAACTAACTAAAACCGAGATAGCAGATATATTACAAAAATTTCATTAAAACCAGTACTTGGAATACGTTTGTATCTAAATACGTATCTATAACAAAATATTGGCGTATATAAAATGGAATACTGCCAATAAACTGTCGTATCTATATGAGATTACGTCTTCACGAGACCAATTTCGTAGTCTATTTTATGCCGCGATATAATACAGGCTGGTTAGATATTCGCGTTCACATTATGGCGTTTCTACGTAGATGTAAAGTTTATGGAATAGTCACAATTTATAAAATAATGCTAAAAAATAACGTCACTCTTATTTCAGGATGTGAAATGCAATGACTAATAGTTGATGAACAACGTCTATTGGTGTATTAATAGTACATCGACTCCCTTGCCGTGACGGTAAACGACAAGACGCTCTTTTATGTTGTTATACTCCTTCTACGTCACCGCTCTCGATTGCCTAATGTGTGTGAGGACGTATATTAGACTTACGGTTGCTTCTTTGTTTAAACTGCACACTGTTACTAGTTTACTCGATATTTCTTTCATTGTATATATTTGTAACTAGCTGTGCCCGCGACTTTGTTACACTGACTATATATCAGTTGAAGTTCCGTTAAAATCAATCCAATCATTTCAAAGATTAGCCGGAACAAACAGACATATATATATATATATATTTTTTTTAAATACCGTATTACTTTCATATGCATTTAGTAAAAAGCTATTATTTAAACATTACAAACAGACCTCTATTTTTTCTAAAATAGAAGTAGCATAAGTTACTCTTTATTACATCGGCTATCTGCCAGCGAAAGGCCCGAAAAAAACGGTCCATCCGTTTTAGCGATTAACCGGAACAAGCAGATCTAAATCTATTTTTCTTTTATGTATCTAAGTACTGTATATGCTTTCATATCCATTTAGTAAAAAACTGTTATTTTAATATTACAAACAGACACTTCAATTGGGTTAATTTGTATAGATAAATTCTAATATTAACTTGAATCACAACTTCTAGGCGTCCCGTGGAGAACAGCTTAATATAAATTCGATAGTAATATTGTTTGTTCGTTACGTTGTCACTATTTAAGCATTAAACCAATAACAAACATAAAGACGGTCACTCACAGACATAACTATGAAAAGCACGACGGTCACCATTTATTTGGGTACAAACTTCTCGCACCCCGTTTAATTAATGAATATATGCCGACTGATCCCAAGTCACGATAAGACTAAACGTGACACTACAGTAGTACACTTGGTGTTCGAGCTGTCAACAACCAGCACAAGCCATTAGCCAGCACAAGCATTAAACTCGATATGGTGCATCCAATACACAGCACTCTTGATCTTAGCTTGACCCTCGGCGTTGTAAAATGGTGTATGTAACCGATTTCCTGGGTTACTTGACAAATAAAATTCAGTCACCATTATAAACATTACACCGCGCACAGACCCTTAAAGCACTGCTATCGATTTTACGTGTCCAAAATCAAAATAGATTCCAATATGGCAATGAACGGCACACCAAGTAAACAAACCGAAAACGTACTATATCAAACCATGCGAGGCGACCAACGTGCAGTACTTCTATTTTTATGTGTACCCGCTCAAATAGCCTTGGAAACATATCAGCCCAAAAACAAAAAGAAGAAGCGATGATAGCTCATTGGTAGTGTGTACGACTTCGCGTCAAGGGACGTGAGTTCGAATCCAAGCACCTACAATGAGCTTGAGCTTTCGGTGAAGGAAAACATCGTGATGAAACCATAGCATGGTGGTAGGGCTTTTTCTAATGCCCGCCTGGCTAGCTACCACCCTCAAGTTGTAAACCTGCCGCCAAATACCAATAAGTGTATTCTGGAAGCTGCACTTAAGAGTCAGGTTCTCCACAGGTTTAGCGTGTCTACTAACTTGGGCCGTATCGTCACTTAAGATCAGGTGAGATTATGGCAATAACGCTAAATCTTAAGTACATAAAAAAGACACAAAAATGCGGTTCGGCCTGTCTCAATGTTGGTAATATCAGAAAATGTTGCCAGATCCCACTGAAGATAGACAAAAAAAAATCCTGTACACGAAATCGATACAACGAAGTAAAATAAACAGGAACAGTTTAAGCGACTTGGCAGCGAAAATTAAATTTAAAAAATAATGGTAATACCGCATCTAGTGATTTCGAATCTTCGTATATTTATGAACAGTTTTGCCTTGAACTTTGAAGACATGACGCAAGTTAAAGGTAAGCATACTTTTAACACTAAAACCAGCGACGATGTATTGATGGGTTTTTACATTATTAACGATGTTTATTCCCGTTTATTTCTGGTTTGAAACGATAAGCTGTCTATAGATTCACCGTGTAGGTCCCAGTGTCATCGTATGGGAGAGAGGGAAACTGTAGTTTCAGAGACTTGTGAAACGGATGTAAGTTTAATGAGCCCCTTCCTGACTGGCGTCAACGCTTGCCTTAACTAATAGTGTTCCTCTCCCTGCTCAGCCTAATTTGGTAGGAGCCTGTTAGCGCAGCTTTAAAGACAGGTTCTAATATAGAACTTATTGCAGTCCTAGACAGGCCAAGATCTTTTAGTAGATTATAGAAAGATTTTGCTGGTATATCTCTCGCTCCCACTTCAACTGCGTATAAATTCACTACGTAGCCATTTCTGCTCAGGTTATTAAGTACGTCGTTGTATTTATTTGTTTTGATAGCGTGGTCTTTTGGTATATTTGTTGCCCATGGTACATGGTTTTAATGTGTAGAAAAAGCGTAAAAGAAAACAGGCTTTTTTTTAACAATAAACAATAGTCACTTTCGAGATTCACGACTTTTTAAAATATCATTAAAGAGATTTATTAACTATAATACTGCTCTGTAAAATGAGGTTTTTTTTTACAAATTTGGGATAAGTTTTGATCGAATACTTTTTGGTCACACGGTTTTTGTATTATCTTCGTTCCTAACGTCACGCTGGGTTGTGACTTCGAATCCCACACAGCACAGTTATTTGTATGATACACAAAGCAATATTCCGAGTGCCTAAGGCTATGTTTTGAGGTTTTAAGTTTAGGTTTAAAATTTTGTCACATTCTCAATAAATATTAATTTTTGATGTAGAAACAAAATATTAACATAGCAAACCAAATTAATGGTTCTCATATTCGGACGGCGGAAAACATATACATTTATGTTTGATTTTTAACTTGAGAATGGTTCCTAATAAAGTGAGTGATAGAACATGCCCAACCAATATGCTTTAATTTCATCACAATGTTCTTACCGTTCATTATATGATTTGAACCCACGACCATTAGACCGATGTTCGAATACGCTACCTCAGAACATATTATGTATGTTCATTTTTTCTATACAATAATTATTGGCATTCAGCCCGTTTAGTTTTATTTTAAAAGTAATGAATATCATAAAAATACTTTTAAGTACAAATAATGAAAAACAAAATCTGAAGTTATTATATGTCTTCAATGTATTTAGTGGATCCGTGGAAAAACGTCTAATTCGACGTTTTTATATTCTGTATAGACTCAATGATATGTCAATTAAATAGAGCTTTGGAGCTTTATTTCGATATTACAGATTACTTGGTAGACGTATATTTATATTTTTGGTAATAATAAAAGTAATATAACGAACTGTCTAGGTCTCTGGCTGTCAAACTGGAGACAATTACTGATTATTAATGTCATAAAAGTCAGAGATATTTTTTACCATAAAACAACGACTCGTGTCGTGGGATCAGATTGGAACGAAGTTCCTTATTATAAAAATATGAATGTCAAGTTCTATTCGAGGTATAAAGAAAATAATTATTCGGGTATACATATTTTATTATGATTTTTTATCGATAAAAATAAAAAACAACGACTTTACAAAATTATATTAACTCTTTTTTTTGTTTACGATGATTTATAAAAATATATGATAATAATAGTCATAACGAAGACTATAGATTAGATACTGTACAGCCATACATAGACTAAACATAGAAATCCCCTCAGCGATGCCCCATAAGGAACTTCGATCCAAAAAAAGTCAGAAGAAGTTTTGATCAAATATATGACTTTTTTATATTTTCCAACAGAAAACACATTATTGTAAACAATGTAAAGTTAGTATTATTAATAATATTATATTATTAATTTACAAAAAACAACAAATGCATTATTAGCGTCTAAAAGAAATTCAATGAAACGCAAAGATAACTAATGAATTGAATAAATTGAAGGAAATGTTATAATTAAAATATATTTAGTTGTGTAAATAAACATTTCATTGTAAATAATTTAATTCATTTCATTTGTTATAATACATATAATACGCTATGAAACAAGTGGTGCGTATGACGTGTATAAACCATATCTGTGCAGCCATGGAGAACATATTGACTGTCTTGAACCAATAGGCGTGCACCTATGAATGAGCGCAGCCAATAGCGTACGTACTATAGATAGCTGTCCACACTGTAGACATATAGTGTAATATAGAACACACTAAACAAAGGATCGCAACAGAAAATTCATACATGTGGAATATTTCATCGTAAAACTTACATTATTCGTCAATTGATCGGTCTTAAAGTTTGTTAATAGTAATTGTAGATTTTTTTGAGAAATAATTAATTAAAAAAGGGCTTTAAGATTCACCAATAGGTTAAAGAAAACGTAGTAAAATAATAAAAAAATAAGGTTTTCAGTATACTTCGACAGGTTTATATGAAATTTTGTTAATCGATATATCTGTGGTTAACGAATATATTTATTATTTTTGTCAACAGTATAAGATATTCCACGGTTAGTATTCTATAGAAACATTTCAAAATCATTGATGTATCATGAGTTGC
This sequence comes from Actias luna, assembly GCA_039707435.1. Lineage (NCBI taxonomy): Eukaryota > Metazoa > Arthropoda > Insecta > Lepidoptera > Saturniidae > Actias > Actias luna. The sequence goes on along the minus strand of JAZHAC010000006.1, from coordinate 2,943,379 downwards.
TAAAAAAAGTTTTACAAATGAAGTCTAGGTAGCTGAAATATATCATTTCTAATTTTTTATACATTACTTTTAATTGTGTAAGCGTGTATTATTTAAATCTTTTAAATTTTATTTGACTTATATTTTTTCGTAGAGAAGCGAAGATATTTGAAAGAGTACTGTAGTAACATAAAGGTTGGGAACCGCTGATTTACGTAGTAGTACAGTTATGAAAACCGTTATAAGCATTTTTATGTACAATATTGTACTGGTAAAATCACTGCGATAGACTTGAGAGTGATTTAATAATATACAGTCTTTTTTTATGTGTGACAGACAAGTAGTAGCATTAAGGTTAGTGACATGGGCTAATCTAATAAAAGAGGCATTTGTGAGGGTGACTATCGAAGGTTGGTGTTGCCATGTATTAGATAAACATAAATTGTTTTGATGCCTGAATAAACAAATTACTATAGTAGTTAACTTTATGGACTAAATCTCACCTGATATTAAGTGACAACACGGCAATCCTGTTCTACTGGATGATTATTTTTTCTAGTTAATGTTTCGCGTTATGGCCACAATCTCATCTGATGTTAAGTGACGATGTGGCCTGAGATGGTGAACATGCTAAGGGCCAGTCGGGCATCAGAAAAAACCCTACCGCTATGCTATAGTTTCATAACCATGTTTTCCTTCACCGAAAGCTCAAGCTTATTGTACTTGAATTCGAACGTACGTCCTTTGACGCGGCGGCCCTACACGTTACCAATTAAGCTATCATCGCATCAAAATAATGATAACCATACCTTCAGTCAAGCACCCATCACTATGAATATATTTTATTCTGGTATATGTCGAAATCAGTCACTAAATATCCAGCTGCCAAAAGGTCGTATGATAGATTTCTGAACTCTCGAATGTCTGTATTGTTTAAGGACTGTTGTGCACTAACAAGGAAAAAAAATAACACCTCTAAATAAGTTTCAATACACCGGGCTTTCTATATTCAAAGAATTTCACAGTCTATTTTCCATTCACTTCCCCACTCTCGTACGAGTATTACGTATAAATACAAGTACGCGGTTGTCATACGCTCTCTGACGGCGAAACACGCGCTGGGTTGAGATTTTTATGAATAATTTATATGCCATAGCGTTTTTATCCCTCTACGGCGTACTCGTTCCGTGTTTGACTTTGCCGGATTCACCTTAGGGCAGGGGCTCCCAATCTTTTTCAGTTGGCGGCGCACATACATGTTTACTATTTTGTCGCGACGCCCTAAGCTATCTAGCTGGTTGAAATATATAGGTATAATGATACGATAATAATAAAGAGAATCGCTTCACAGCGCGCTTCTTCACTCTCTATGACGCACTAGGGCGCCGCGGCGCACACTTTGGGAATGCCTGTCTTAGAGTATGGTCGGCGTGTATACTGACTTTGAAATGATTTTTGTGTTTCAAAACAGCCGCCGACCCGTGAACCGTTTCGAATTTATAGAAAAATATGGTGGTAATGTAACTTCAGGATGCTTGAAAAATCTTCGATATAATACTTTTTTTTTTTATTTATAGCGACGATGACTCAGTTGGTAGTTTTTTTTTATAGTTAACTTCAACGGTATGGCCACAATCTCACCTGATTTTAAGTGACGATGTGGCCGAAGACAGTGGTCACGCTAAGCCTAGTGGAGGGACTGGCTCTCAAGTACAACTGCCGGAACACACCTATAGGTATTTGGTGGCAGATATTCAACTTGAGTGCGGTAGCTAGCCAGACAGGCAATAGATAAAGCCCTACAACCATGCAAAAGTGTGGACGAATGCCACGTCAATGGACACGAGTTTGAATCCGTTCCAACAGTTCCGTTTCTGGTGTTACAATTGTGGTCCGATCCCTTCACGTGCCCATTATCTTAGGTCATATCGTCACTTAACATCAGGTGACATTATAACCTCAACGCTTAACCTACAAAGTATTAAAAACATATCAATAGCTAAGTAAGACATCACAATTATGTCTAATTGATTTGCGAACTTGATACGCTATCTGTAACATAATTCGCTTCATCGGGGACCAGAAGTTTGTAAATTGTCCCTGGTCTCTGGTAGAATGGGAGGTTTAGTATCGCCATGATGTCTTTCAGTTGGTAATATAAGGTAATTTTCGCTCGATGAGTCTTGAGAGACGCCGCACTCGTGGTCTATTCCGGCATTACATGAAGAAGTCCGTAAATGGATTATTTCACCACGATAATAAAAAACAACTATAATAAAAAAATACTATTTATTTTATATGTTATTTGATAGTATATATCGGATAATAATTGTTCATAAAGAAATGTTTTTTTTTTAAACAGTAATTTTCACGGTTGTAGTACTAAAAATAGATATAATCTAGCTCTGATCCACACAAGGCTAATAAAAATATACAAATAATATATAAATCATTTGTAAGAATGTGTCTGCTTTTATAATAAAATCTCTCACAAAATATGTTAACTGCAACTAAAACAGGTTAAAGTAATTGTGAAACAGAAACGTGTAATCAAAGACTACTTACAATTGCAGATTACTTAGCAAATAAAAATGCATTGGTTTAACGAATTTGTCAATACTTTTAAGTTCGGACATTATTGTATTCACATGATAAGAAGAGCGGTTGCTGAAGAGTTTGGTTTGCCGTTTCTCCTCTTCAGAACGCCATGTTGTACCCGATAGGTTAGTAAATTTTTACAATTTTAATTTCCTTATACTTTATAAGTTCTACATTTAGCTTCATACTTACGCATAATGTATTTCATCCTAAGGCTTTATTCATTTGTTTATCTGTTTACTTATTCATATATTCATTTGTAATTATATTGCCTATTATTTTCTTGGTTTACTTCCGTAAAGCCGTAGTTTACGGCTACTGTTATAATCAAATTTGTTTATATATTTACAATTTGACGATTTTTTCTCATGGTTCATGGTTTTCGACCACGTTACGATCAGGTACAGTAAGGTTACTTTACACATCGAGATTTGCCGATAGCAGTCAAAACTTTAAGCCGTGGCTGACTTGACTACAGCCGAGTATACAAGAGTCAGGGAGCCAAGCGCCCTTAATATCGAGTGGAAGTAAACCTGATTCAGACAATAAAACGGGCGTTACTGTTCACTTTCGTTTACTGTACCACAATAACGTTGTGCTACATTAGAATAATTGCTAACGTAATTTAAAAAAAAAGTGATACGTGACTATGACATGTTATCAATTGTTCAAAGACAAATTCGCTAGCGACTCTGTTCGCAATACACATCCTTCTTCGTAATATATGAAATAACGTTTGCGAAGTATGTCGAATCTTGCATAATATTGTAAGTCGACACTCTTCGCCCGTCACAGTGTTATAATACTCGTATTGGAAAGTCAGTATCGAAGGATGAAATTTGATTGTTATCGCCCCCGAGGATCTGAAACGTGCCTTGTAGCGCAACTCTCCTATAACAAATATAATGAAATGAACGCGAGGTCCTTTATACGGGACGTTTTTTTCATTTTCCTAAATAAACTCGAATTTGATCTCGATGGTATTATTATTTTTTTTTTTTCAATAAATATTACATTTTTATGAATGTTGTGAAAATTTGGCGATGTTTTTTTTTTGAACATTATTTTCTGTTTAAGGTTAATACTTATGGGAATTAATAATTGGATTATGAGTATAAATAGGCTTTTTAATTGGATGGTATCTTTTAAGTGAACTTTAAAACAAGCATTAGGAGTTAAAAAAAAAAAAAATAGTTTCAGACAGTTCAAATCGGTTTGTTTATGATTAATTAGCATAATTTCTATGATAATAATATTTATGTATTATTTATTTGTCCTGTAATGTTTTTTATAGAATTGTCTGAGGCAGGTCGCGGTCAGTCATTAGGTCGATCGATAACATGGGTATAAAGATTAATCTAAAAGAAATGGGACAGCTATCTCTAGTCTCTGACATTTGACATACTGCATAGGTTTATTGTAACAATCTCATTTGATACTAAATGATTATGTGGCCCAAAATGGTGGACACGTTAAGCCTAGTGAAGGGAATGGTTCTCAAGTGCAACTGCCGGAACTGACCTATGTATTTTATTATATTTTACGGCAGATTTTCAACTTAGAGCAAGGCTCACGATGTTTTCCTTCACTGAAAGCTGAGGCTCATTACAGGTAGATTGGAACACACGTCTATTGTCGCGGGGTCCATACACACTACAAACTGAGCCATCGACGCTTCAAAATTAATATTATCTGTGATATACAAATCCTTTTAATATATTTATACGCACTGTATTTACATGGTTTTTAATAAACTCTATTTTCAACATAATTACCTTTGTTTTTGTAACGTGAAGTATTTTAATGACGCAATCTTAAAGTGTTTACCCATCCGGACACCACTTAAATGCCCAAAGTAAAAAGGGGAAAAAAGATTCAATTCAAAAACATAAACATGTACAGAGTAATATTTGTTAATGTACATAACTATAAACTTGCATCCCATGTTTTTTGTTTATAATTTTTTACTGTCTACATTATAATTCGTTACAAAAACATTGTACACTAAATGTTTTTTTTTGTTTTATTACTATTTTCTGCTTTTTAGGGTCGTGTGAATGAAATTGTGATATATTTTGTTCACTGATCACTTAAATTTGAACTATATTCAAATATATAGTTATAATTCAATTATAATTTTTAAATTATAAAAAAAAAACTAATCATTTCATTCACATATTCATGCTTTGACATCTACCTGTGGTCCAAAATTCCACGTATCTAAATCATTGGGAAGTTATTTTAAAATCAGTTACAAAATTTCTCCCGAATAGATATACAAGAAAGCGTGTCAGTAAAAACATAGTAAAATAAAATGAATATGAATTTGATATAGCTCGTAAAAAGTATATCTAATATATATTTATTCACTACGACTTTTTCATGCGTGTAAATGACAAATCCATTCGTATATTTTCAATATAAACGTACCTATAAGTTGCTAAACATTTATATTTTTCGTTTAATCTCTTAAAGGTAAGATGTCTCGAGAACATGCGCAACAAAAAAGATTCCAGTACGCTTTGTAAACCGGAGTAAATATAAAGAGGATAACACACGGCCCATTCGCTTTTATTGTTGCAAAACATTTATTTCGTCCTCTCGGAATTTCGATTTCGTGTACTTCTTTCGATACGCACTATAAATTCGAAATGTACAAACGAAAGTTTATTAAAACGAAACCAGACGGTTTCATTGTATTCAGGAATGTATATATAAAATTTTAGTTTCCCATCAGAGATTAGATAAGTATTGTGAAAATAATCTTTGTATCCTGGCAAGTATGGGAAAAAGGTGAAATGGTGATAGCTCAGTTGGTAGTGCGTACGGACGCCGCGTCAGTGCATCTGAGTTTGAATCCACCTGCAATAAGCTTGAGTTTTCGATGAAGGAAAACATCATGATGAAACCAAAGGCATTATGGTAGCATTTTTTCTAATTCCAGTCTGGTTAGCAGTTGAAAATCTGCCGCTAAATAGCCATAGGTGTATTCTGGCTGTTGCCATCGAGAGTCAGTGCCTTAATTAGGATTATCATATCCACCGTCAATCTAAAAAAAAAGCTTGGTCGGCGTACGAACTTTTTGTGGGTATTATACTGGTTCACGAATTCCATTTCAATATATATATATATATATTAAATAATGCATGCATGTTCCCAATGCATTTACTCATGCAATTTCAGCCCGGGGGGAGGGAGAGAGGTAAAATCCCACTACCACCTATCTCGACACTGGTTCACGTAATCACGCCGGCGACAGTAGCAAGAAATTTTAATTGTAAAGTAAGGTGTAATTTTATTTTTACGGAAAAGTGTTTCACCACATTTTCTCACCTCTTACTCATAAGTAGGGTCGACAAAACACATTTTCCTCTGTCATGTTTCCGTTTTATTTTCTATTATCTTAAACGTGATACACATATACGACTAAAATACCCACATGCTATGTGTTGCTGCACTAGTATTAGCAAACTTTAAGTCAATTAAATCACCTACGTGTCATGATTTATATTTTTGTAATTAATTGTAGTGATTTAATATAGTCTTTATAATATTTTTAATATTTAAAATGATATTCGAATGATTTAAACGAACTTGAGTAAAATTCCTGTTGTCACTTTTAGTATTTGTTAAGTCTCTTAATTTGTCTGTCACCGGAAATGCATTGCCTTCCTTTTGAGTGTTGTCGACAATATTATTCAGTTCTTGTTCAGCAATCGGAGAAAGAGGTCGTTCAGTAATAAGAAGTGTAATAAGTTGAACAAAGATTTTTAATAAGCGAGTGCTGAAGGAAAAAAAGGTTTTTTTTTTTTAATATATGGATACGAGTGCTCGTCCATATTTAAAATTTAATCACAAAATTATTATTTAAATTTATGCAGACTCTTTTAAAAGTGGCTAAAACTCTTTCTAATTTTAGATTAATAACACTGAAACTCGTCCATATCCAGTACACAAAAAGGAGAAAAAAGAAGTAAACTGTTCTATTTTTAATTATATATTACGTCGATACTGTTATGAGTTTATCAGTCGTACATCGCTTTAAGATTAATTATTCATATTTCTTTTACAATGCAGACACACGCTTTGATATAGATATTCCTTATGACCTCCACTAAAACGGGTATCAGAATCAAGAAAGATTAATGGAAAAAACGTGAACAAAGTCACAGGCACTAGTTAGTCAATTTTCATCTTATCATACTTCATTGTTACTAATATTATAAATGCGAAAGTGAGTTTTCATTATTTGTTATGCTTCCACGCCTAAACCACAGAATCGATTATGATGAATTTTGGTAAAGAGATGGGACCTTGGAGATGGTTATTGGTTACTTGTCTCACAAAGAACTAATTAGAAGTGGGGTAAAAAGAAAGGATAAGCTTCGTATGAAACTGTTTATTGCGTCATCTGATTTGTTTGTCAAAATCAATATTAATGTGAGTGGAAGCCCCAAGTAAAAGCTAGTTATATTACAAAAGTAAGTCCCTTGTTGCGTCTCTCTATCTATCAGAATGCGATAAACTCAAAAACTGTCGAATGTGTTTCCATAGAATTTGAACTATGGACCGAGTCATTCATGAGAATGTTAATAATATTTTATATATATTAATGTTATTAATTAGTTAAATTGAATGATATTTAGAACACCAGATATCTACATTTACAGAGCTAAGATTAACTTACAATAGCGAAAAAAAAAATCTAGAGTATATTCTTGTAATATATTTTTAAATTAAGAATTTTTAAGATAGGTAGGATTGCCTTGACTGACTCATTCTAACTTAGTGATGACTGAAAAGCAAGTTATTTTGAAGTTTAAGAAGGGTGTTGATAATATATTGTGGGCATCCTCTAAGATGGGATCATTCGAAAATCAATACCTATGTGAGTGTGTATTAATGATAAAGATTATATGAAAAAGAATATATTTCGATCTGGATTTATTTTTGTTTTATAAAGCCATGATATTGCTAGGAAATTCATGTAATATGAAAAACAAACTTTTTGTCATAACTTAATTAAAATCCATAAGAAAGAGCAGATGCATTTATTTTCAATAATTTTATTCATTCATTTCAAGTCATCCTTGTAAGGAACAAAGGTACAAATGGAGTATAAGGTTTGTACAAGAAATATAATTTTTTCTTGCATACTTATTCTGTATCACCTCTTTTAGAACAAAATTCAACAGTAGTCGCTACTAACAAAATAAACTACATAAAAATAAATCAATTAATTAAAATAAATCGATATATAAAATAAATTTATTAAATTCAATTCAACAATAGTCGCTACCAACTAGCATAAAATATTACCCTGATTTGTACGTGCTTTTACGTTGTAAAAGTCCTTATAATTTACCAATAAAACAGTAACTTTACTTACTTCCAATAAAAGAACCATACGTATTTCATAAAATTACAAAAAAAAGGTACCAGTACCAGAACGAATGATTTAAAATTGATAGAATATACATTTCCCCGTATTTGGAAACGTAACAAAACTCAATGTAAACTCACAGATCTCGTATGTACATAAATATTATTTCGATGTTAAATCGTTCTTGTCTATTCCCATTTCCTATTCGACGGCTACCTTTTGTTGTTTTATTTAAAAAAGGAACGGTTAGTTGTCTCCTCCTCGAGGTAGAGTAAATACTTGATGAGTGTTTAAGCTCAGCGAACACCTTATCTTTTTAGAGAAAAGGAAAATTTATACTAGGAAAACAACGGCACGAAGAAAGAACAACTTGTTCAATTTAAAAGTATATTCAAACTATCTTTGACTCGCGGCTTCGATCGCGTTAATATCGGATGTAGCAAACAAAAGTTTCATACAAAGTTTATTCTTCTCTTCCCCACCTTCCTATAAGTTCTTCGCGAAAAACAGTAGCCTATCACAGTCTCCACGGTCCCATCTAACCCTATACAAAAAATCATCGTATACGATTCAGCGGTTTAGGCATGAAAGCTTAACAGACAAACAAACTCACATTCACATTTCTAATATTAGTATGGATCTTTGAGAGTACATACCTACAAATATGATTGAATACTTTGAATGACAACGATCATATCATCACGATATCATTATCATAGTATGACGCTAGGCCATTTTCTAACGCTCGCCTGGCTACCTCCCTCTATGTATTTGATAATTTGTCGCCAAATTTTATAGGGTTTAACAGTTGCACTTAACAATTAATTTTATCACTAAGCTTATAACGTTAGTATCTTTCACCACATCGACACTCGACACTAGATGAGGTATTATTTTAGACCAGTATAGACAGACCAAATTTATTAAGAATAAAAAAAAAACTTTTTAGATTGTGTCTATAATCTCACTTTATGTAAAGTCACGATGTTACCCAAGAAGGTAGACACGTTAAGTCACGCAACATATCTATATGTATTTGGCGGTAGCTTTTCAACTTGAGGGTGGCAGTCTCTGGTTTTTGGTATCACGGAAGTTTACAGTATCGTCGTCCTGTGGTTTTAGAGGTAGTGTCTAGTGCTTATCACTTGACGAGTCCAGGCACATGCTCATATCGCCTTTACCTTGAGCCCGCGTATCACTTCCGTAAGTAATAGGACTTTTAAACACGTTAATAAAAGGCCTGCCACCATGATATGCTTTCCTCGTGATGTTTTCCTTCACCGAAAGCTCAGATTCATTGCAGGTGGATTCGAACTCACGTCTGTTGACGCGACGTTCGTACGGTGTGTAGCTGTAATATAGATCATCGTCGCTTCGAGCTTAAATATACTTGAATTTAGATATATAATTGTAAGTATAGACGTTACCATCACGCAAGCCCTAGGCTAACCTAATGCCGCTCCCGATTTTCTCTTACAAATAGTAGAATTGTAAGATTACAGTTCTAAGTGGATTTCGTTCACGTGCAATCAAATGAAGTCGCATTGTTAACTTTAATGATAATTGTGTATTATAAACAATAAATTGTAAACACGTTACGCACAGATTTCTCTGATAATCTTTGGCTGTTGCTAACGACTTACTCCATTAACGCTAGCGTACGATGGCCCAAGTTATACAATCGTGCGATTATTGTTACTGTAACGAAGGATTGCCATTATTTTCTATATACTAATTGCTTAGGCCAATTTTATCGCTAAAGTTTTTATCAACAATCGAGTCGATAAAAGGCCTCACTGCCTATATATAATCAACCTCCGTGGTGTCATCACAACGCTGAATAAAAGAAAAATTCCAGTAACATTGACAGCCTCACCACAGCGACATAGTTGTAGATTTTTCTGGGAAATCAGAAAATATGACTGGATAATTATATATAATGTAGAATTATTATGGTAAAAGTTATTGACAATAAATTGAGTACAAATATTTCAGTCGCGTTGTTCGTCAAACTATTTTGTTGGGTGATACCCGATTATTTATAACCGGGCTGATTACATATATGTATGTGTTTACTGAGCTATATAGGTGCTGATTTGATTGTCGATAATATGGATCAGGTAAGTGAGGCTCTCCCTTTCCTCGGTATTGTGGAGAGGGGATCCAGTAGTGTAAGCCAAGTCCTACCGGCTCTTTACTTCCTGTTCCGCCGAGCCATTCGGACCGGCATAGCGGGGGTGATTTGCTGGGAAGCAGATGCAGTTTGAATACATATCCTGCTCCCTGGCCTTAATAGGCAATAGAACAGCACGCGTGGTTTTAATATATATTACCGGCGATTCATTCACTGTGTGAGTCCCGCATACCTCTCTCAGCCAATCAGAGAAGAGATGCCTAAATGTATTTCCCCACCTAAAAACGCGGTGGTAATGTTAATTATTTTCTTATTTTATAAGTGTTGCTTAAAGTTATTTTACAATTCACCGAGGAACTTTTTGACCCATTGCTATACCATGTTGTATCTCATTTCTTGCCCACAGTACTACATACTTATCATTTAGCGTTCTTATTCTATTTGCTCGGCTCTCAAGGTACGTAGTATGATGTAAGATAATATAACCTTTCTTAATAATTGAACTTTCATATGCAAAAAGATTTTTTAAGTCACATGATTGATTTCTGAGATTAGCGTGTTCAAACGAACAAACCCTTCAGCTGGATTATGTTAGTATCGATAGATGAATTAATTTGTACTCATTTCGAGACTTCCAAAAGTACCTGAAATCTAAACCTTTAAATTTTATCATGAATATTGCTATCACAGCGTAGACACTACGAAAGAGTTTTACAGTTACGTGCCTTTATTAATTAGAACTCGGCAGGCGCTAACAATTGTATGTATGTAAATGTATGCTATAATAATTATACAATAAAGTAGGCGCTAAGGCCGTTATCAAACATTTGTTCGAACGTTGGCTTCTGTACGTTTGGTCCAATGCGGTTATCAACCAAACAGTATCGAACTAAACAGTAATATGTATAGTAACGTTGGCTCTAATTGTCGGAGACTGACATAACTGCGTACATGCGGACGCTTATCATAATTACTGATAGTTAATACTCATATCTTTAGATGTGACATGTGTCGCAGCCATAACATGGATTAATAAATGCCACCGTTGTTAAAAAAAATAAAAATACCTACGAATCTTAAAATTGGGATTAACGTAGGATTGATAGTTTTCACATCAAACTTGACGACAAAAACTAAAATTTCCAATTTAACTCGAACAAAGTAATATTTAATAGCGCTGATGGCTCAGTTGGTATCGTGTACAGACGACGCATCAATGAATTTGAGTTCGAATCCCTACAATCAAGGCTTTCGGTAAAGTGAAGCGATGGTAGCTTTTGAGGCGATGATAGATCAGTGGTAGTGCGTACGACATTGCGTCGAGGGACGTGAGTTGGAATCCAACCAGCTATAATAAATTTGAGCTTTCGGTGAAGGAAAACATCTTGAGGAAAACATAGCATGGTGGTAGGGCTTTTTCTGATACCCGCCTGGCTAGCTGCCACCCTTAAGTTGAAAATCTGCCGCCAAATACCAATAGGTGTGTCTCGGCAGTTGCACTTGAGAGCCAGTTCCTCCAAAGGTTTACCGTGTATACCAACTTGGGCAGTATCGTCACATAAAATCAGGTGACATTATGGCCATAACTCTAAGCCTTGACAATAGAAAAAAAAGTTCAACATCGTAATGAAACCATAGCATTGTGGTATAGTTTTTTCTAATGCCCGCCTGAGTTAGCTACCGCCCTCAAGTTAAACTCCTGCTACTCAATAACTATATGTTCTGTCAGGTGCACTTGAGAGCCAGCCTCTTCATTTCCACTGACGCAGTACCCATATGAAATAGAGGACAAATGTCTAGCACTTCTGACCCGTATATTAATCCAAATCAGAAAACTTGGACCAAACTGATCCTTGTATCGTTCAAAGACGGACCTCTAACGAGTTTTATAAACGTACACTGATTAACACAATTAACCGCTGCGAGTTGTTTCGGTGCCTCTTACTCACAACTCTACAATTAAAATCACATTTATTCTACCCTTGGCACATTGAAACGTTTTGAACTTTAATTTCCGGTAAATTCTATATACCAAATAAAAGGGAATAGTTTGTATGGCAAAGTTTTCATTACATAATTCTGATTTCTTAGGTTTACGCGAATATTATTCATTGAAATAAAACTAATTTAAACGGATTTTATCGCGGTTATTTATTAAATTTTGATCCCGACGTTTCGAAAGCTTTTCAGCCTTCGTGGTCACGGGGCGGACTGAGGTGTAGGTTGTCCAGAAAAGTTTATGTTACTGTGTCTACCTTCAATTTAATTTTTATTATTGATAGTGTTCCGATCTACGCAGAAAGAGCTCACAGTGTCTTGACGTCTGGCAATTGGTCTTTTGGGTTCCGATTTAATTAAATGTATTATTGGATCCCAGGCTTGTGCTAGCTTCCAACCATCTTCTCTATTGAAATTTGGATGTTTTTTAATTTCAATAGCCTCACGAATCATCCTAGGTAGGAATCGGTGTTCTTTTGCAAGGATTTGTGGCTTGTGGCTTGCAAAAGAACACCGATTCCTACCTAGGATGATTCGTGAGGCTATTGAAATTAAAAAACATCCAAATTTCAATAGAGAAGATGGTTGGAAGCTAGCACAAGCCTGAGATCCAATAATACATTTAATTAAATCGGAACCCAAAAGACCAATTGCCAGACGTCAAGACACTGTGAGCTCTTTCTGCGTAGATCGGAACACTATCAATAATAAAAATTAAATTGAAGGTAGACACAGTAACATAAACTTTTCTGGACAACCTACACCTCAGTCCGCCCCGTGACCACGAAGGCTGAAAAGCTTTCGAAACGTCGGGATCAAAATTTAATAAATAACCGCGATAAAATCCGTTTAAATTAGTTTTATTTCAATACATAATTCTGTTTATTAAGTTTTAGATATGAGCAACCAGTTATGTATTTATAAATACCTTTTTAGGTTAATACTAGCTTTTACTCGCGGCTCCGCTTTCGTTAATATCGGATGACGCAATCAAAAGTTTCATAAAAAGTTTATTCTTCCCTTTACTCAACTTCCTATAATACCAAAATTTATCATAAATAATTTAGCGGTTTTGACGTGAAAGCGTAACAAACAAACGAACAAACTCACTTTCATATTTATAATATTATTAAAGGAGTAAAGATTTGTACGTAGATTATTTGAAAGAAAACTATCAACATTTAAATACTAATTCAGTATATATAAACTAACTCGAAATAATTGGCTAAAACTATAGCAGATAAGAAACATCACGACATACACGATAAGGAAGCAAAACAAAATCTGTTTATTTCCGCAACGAAACACTGATACGGAAACACGAACGAAAGAATACAAATCAGTAACAAAACACAAATAAATTATTCTACGTAACAAATACGTAACAATGGCTAATAAATCAGAAACCGTAAACAATACAAATTATTTATCTTTTACTACGCTCGTAGTCTTCCGGTTCGCTACGCGTTGCTAAGCGCCGCCTACGCCGTAGCAATGTAGGCAATCGTTTTTAAATTTACGCCGACTAATCAACGAGGAATCGAATTACCTAATTTATTATTTTAGAAATATTTCGATCGTCAATAGGAGATAATGGATTCATTAATACCGTACGCTATATGAAATTTATGATTTTGTGTTTACTTTATGCAAAAAACAAGCTGTTGTCTTTCAACTCTCCTCTGTTTAATGTAGGTTTTTAATTGAAGTAAGAATTAATAGTTTTCATTACTATATATATGTTAACTAGTACACATATATATATAATAAGAATGTAAATTTAGTGTGTATGTACTTTTAACATTTATGTTAAAAAAGAAATATTGGCAGTGACTAAGAATAAGAATTAAATACATTTACATCATTTTTAGAAATGTGTTTGTTTGTGCTCGTATCACTGTTAAAGTACAACGTTTATGATAAAACGTCATCAAGGAAATCATAAAGCGTATCCTCGAGTAACATGACGCTACCAGCTAAGTACGAGAAAAGAGTAGTAAATGAACCACTAAAAATAAATATCTTAAAAAATGTTTGGAAACATGTCTCGAGTTAACGCTAACGAGGTCGCGGGTACTGCAAGTATTTAATGAGCAGGTGTTTAATTTATTCTTATAGGGGTAAATAAATTAAACAAAATATCTATCTATGTATATTATCACTAAAGGCTTCTTTGTTTTTATCGTGGGGAAATTCTTTTAGGCATTCCCTATCTGATGAGATGGGAGGGATATGTGGAACTCAACCGGCGAAAGACTCGCCGATAATACCCACTAAAACCCCACAGTGTTCTTCTATCGCCTCTTGGGCCAGAGAGCAGGATCTTTCTTCACATTGCATCTCCTCCCCGACAAGCTTAGGCCACTCAACAGGGGCCACCTTCTATCTATAGCCTTCTTTAAGCCAAATTTCATGATAATCAATTGATTAGCCAAGGTACAAAAACGTAACATAAATAAAATAAACAAACTTACATTCGCATTTAATATAAATTAGGTTAAGATAATAAAACAATTCCCTTGTATAACCGGGCTTCGAGATAAATTTGAAAGGTGAAATTGCTTTGTACAAATGTTCTCAGGGAACAAAATTAATTTCCCAACGAAATTCAAAACGGTTTTAAAGTAGTAGTACAAAAAGAAACACATTCTCATCTCACTACGATTCATAGTAGTAATTAGAAACTGTGGCCATTAGTAAGAGTTAAAATTCCAAAGTACTTCACCGCGTAGTACTTAACATAAATGCAGTCAGGGATGTAATGTGTCACGTATTCACGGGAACAACGCCCCTCGATATAAAAAACATATATGCCATTAAAAACTTTAAAAATAATTATTAGAACAAATAATTTTACAGACCGATTCAGTTTGAAGAAAGTTCAGGGCAAAATTTCAAAGACTCGCCGTGTTTTTGGCATATTTCGTATGAAAGAGAAGGGAAATATAAAAACACAGAGAGAAGGATAGAGAGAGCTATATATTGCATGTCTACTACACAGTTCCGACTATTCATATATCTCTCTTACGTAGTCCTTTATAAACACCTTTTCTTTTGTCGCATTTTGTCTTGTGCTGAACGAGCAATTATTTCTATAGAAGTAATTAAAAGTAATTTCATGGTGGTAGGGTTTTTTTCACCAGCTTGGGCCACATCGGCACCTAACATCAAGTAATATTGTAGCCACATCGCTAAAACCTGACAATTATTAAAAAAAAAAAACTCACCATCACTGAAACTGCAGCTGATAAATATATCATCGAAAATTTTGTGCGTGATTGTATCAGATAAAGAAAGATCTGTAGAAGAAATCTAAGCTTACTGATATCGTGTACGGATACCACCTTAATGGCCTCGAGTTCAAATCCCTCTAATGAGCTAGAATATTCAGTAAAAGAAAACATAGCATACTGATAGGGCCTTTTCTAATGCCTGCCTGGCTATCTACCACTTTCATGTTGAAAATCTGCCTCCAAGCACCTTGAGACACATTGGCATTTAACATCAGTTGAGATTTTGACCATAACGCTAAAAAACCTCTTTACTGGTAGATTTATATCAGCAATAGTAGACCGATAAAGGTTTATCTGGAAAATAAACTTTAAATGTTGCCTGGAGTATTCTCGCAATGTTAAATAATACGTTTTTCATATTTTTTTTCATGAACTCGAAACTGTAATTCACGGTTCGAATCTCATTTTTTGCTGCTCGTTAGGAATCTGGATCAATATTCGAGAGTAAAATTCGGAACAGATGACGATTTGATCGTGTTATTGACCACTGAAAAAGGTAGATTGATGTTGGAAACGAGTAATATTTTATATTATGTAAAAAACTATTCACAAATTATTGTACGACCTTAGGATGTTGCTTTGTGTTCATTGTTAGTATAGACTTGACATTGGTAAATTTACCTACGTAAGCAGATGCCATAAGTGGAAAAGGTTGTGAGGGGTATCGAATACCATCTGAGTTACTGAAGCCAATCTCACCTGCACGTAATACATCCTGCCCAGTAGCCGATATGGCTCTGGCGATGGTTGGTCCCTCCTTTATTGTGGTCACGATTGTTAGCCATGTAATTCTTTATCCATCACAGCTTAGTAATAGGGCTGTTGACCGACTGATTAGCGACCACCATACAACGAACGTTGGGCGAAAGTAATCCAGCCATTTCCGCCAAGGTCAGTAACATGGCGGTAACACTCCTAATGTTGCAGTTGTCCACAGGCGATGGTAACCATTTACCATCAGCAGGGCTATTTGCCAGTTACCAGAAACATAATCAACTAAAAACAGGGTGAGCGTAAGTTCTGCAGCACGTAAAGAGCTTACTCCTTTAATACGACTGTCAATATAAATTCATAAAATAATTAAATATATCATTATCAAGAGTACCAAACAATTTATATGTACTACGAAATCCAAGTACAGAAAAGAAAAAACATGTAACTCCAAATCTATATATATATGTTCGCTAATTCTTATGAAAGAAAACAATGTTTTTCAATTATATTTTTGTTTTTAATTATATCAATTTAAACTCAATAGTCATAGTTAATACAGGAAGACGTCTGTCAGGTCAGCTAGTCACTTAATATAAGATACGACAAATTTTATTAATATATGGAATGGTTTATAATAACACTAGTCGTGCCCGTGAGTTTGTTCGCGTGTAACTAAAAATTATTTAATAATTTTTGACCGTTTTTTATTTTTTTCCAATACAGCTTTAAATTACGCTCAACCGTGGATTATTTACTGGTGTGTCAGCAAAAAGCGTCGACAAACTGGATACTTCCCTGTACAAAGCGTCCGCATTTTCAGTAAAAGAATGTTATCTACATTAATTAAATTCCGAGGCTTCTATCCAGTCCGACCTCTAATAAAATTACCACTGTACGTGGATCCCTTACACCTCTCGTGGACGACGTATAAGTGGGGTTTTCATTTTACACCATGGGTCCATTTAGGCTGGCGTCGAGAGGTTTTCTTCAAAAAATATAAAAATTGTATTCACTCCTGTCTCGACGACGAGGGTACGAAACCTGTTTACGTTTTACTATAACGACGTATAAAAAAGATTTTAGACGATTTTAAAAGTTTGAACATTGTACTACAAAACTCAATTTATTATTTGAATAATTTTATTAATACTGACGAGTTAAAAATGTATTAATAGTAAAGAAGATTCATATCGGTAGAGATAACTTAGGTGGTTTTTTTTTTAAGTTGTTTACGCTTGAAAATTATAATTTATTTTATATAGGTTTAGGGTTTAGCTATATTTAAATATAAAGTTAGGTGAGAGGTGAGGAGACCCTAGGATACCAAGTATTATGATTAGTAGAAGACCTACTTTTTAAGTGCACCTATGGGAACACTCACATACGTGTCGCGTGACTGATTTACAACACAATATTGACACATTACCGTAGTACCGGAAAGCGCAGCTTGGGACGGCCCCCGCTGGATGGACGGAAAAGATCGTGAAGGTCGCGGGAAGCCGTTGGTTAGAGGCGGCACAAAGCTGCTCTCTATGGAGAAAGTATGATGAGGCCTGTGTCCAACAGTGGACATCCACAGGCTGAGATGATGATGATGATTGACACTTTACAAGGAAAGTGTTAAATGTAGTGTAAAGAGTCACATTTTTTTTTATTTTGTGACAAATTATGTGTTAATAAATAGAAACTGAGTAAAGAATATTAAACGGAAAGTAACGAGTTTGATGAGGTTTAAACCATTTGTATGTGCCGTTACAGACTAACTCACGCTGCTCATGCAATCTTGTTTTCGATATACTATATTTAAGTACTTCCAAACTACAGAGAGGCGAAAATTAAATTTTTAGTAAAACTGTCAACTATCGTACAGAAAATATTTCATTAAACTCCTTAAAAACTTGTCACCAAACACCTATAAGTGTTTCGGTAGTTGCACTTGAGAGCCGATCCCTTTATTCATGGCAGAATATTACAACGTGAATTCATTACCCTAGATGTCATAGTATGTGTCTGACACTTACTAGTACGACTGAGCAAGTACAAGTTGACGCTGACACTTGTGTTAATATAATAAACCGGTATTGGCTCAATTTTAGTGGGAAAGTATAGTAAATAATAAAATATGTACATACGTCCAGCGATCCATTTCAAAAACCTTTGTTATAACACGTAGTTAGTACACAATTAGATTTTAACAACAACTGGAGGGTAATTTATTAACACGGTTTGCTACATAAGTTAGTCGGTCAAATCGAAGCACTCGAGGCCAGATATTCACGTACGGAATTTTGTTTTCAATTATTGACTAGACTGGTTTGGTATATTTGATATTCATGTTATAAATCATTATCGGGGATGATTTATACTGGACAAGGAGAGAAACACAAGCAGCGTAGGTGAGTGTTGACGATCGTCGAAAATGGGCCCCTTAAGCCTACATCCGTAGTCGTAAGTCTCAGACTTCAGATTGTGGTATTTCTATTAACGGAACTATAAGTATAAGTAAATGATTATTATTATAAGTGAAAACATCTAGAAGGAAATACGTCGACGGTTTATTACATACCGTTCTCACCAATAATAATCAAAGTGAATCAAGAGGATGGGTTTAGGATATAATCTATTAAGGCTTTGTGAAAATGGGTTAAAATATAACAGTAAGTTTTTTTTTTTTTTGTTAATTAAACCACCTGGTAGTTTTTATTGTAAACGTTGCCTTATCCTTTTCTAGATACATGTAGGTATAAAATGCTCTAAAACCTGTGCTGAGCCGAGGCGAGTAGCTAGTTTACATATAAAAAGTTAGCATTTTGTATATTAATCTCGTTCGAAATCTAAGATGTCCAGTGTGAAGCCGTTACATCAATATGGTTTGTCAGGTCATTTGGTTTTGTCGACGATACGGGGTTTCGGCTAGTGTTGGCGGATATCGAAGAAATTTCGATATTTGAGAAATATGTTAAAATATATGTTGTGTTAAGAACGTTCAACAATACAGACGGCTGCTCGAAATATATTATCACCGATTATGTAAAAATCACAGAAGCTCTGCTGTAAAATATGACAATTATGGAACGAGGTTCTTAGTATGATTCGACGTAACCTCCATGGTCTGTAATAACACAAGTGCATTTTATTTAGTAATGTACCATTTCTATTTGTGATGACTTATAATTACTCCTTTACTATTTATATATTGTGACTGTTAGTCATATGTAAATAAAATGAAAAAAATAAATTTATATTTTGTACAAGCTTTTCGTGGTCCATTTTGTGTTTTGATGTTAACAAGCCATATAAGGATGTATATAAATACACACATACCAGTTTTTAACTGCTATAGATAACAAAGTTACAAGTGTATTAGTAATATCCTTAACTTATATTATTTTTATAATTTTGTTATATTCTAATATATTACATGTGATGTAAATTTGGAAGAAAAAATGTTATTCGATGTACCAATAGGTATGAAAATAAAATTAAATGTAATTATTTGAATATACAAATAATGAAATTATCATTTCTCTTTAATTTGTTTTATACTTTACAGGTTTTGTGTTATGACCACAATCTTACCAGATGTTAATTGACGATTGGGCCCAAGATGGTGAACACGCTAAGCCTAGTGGACGGACTCGGCCTTAAGTGCAATTGTCAGGACACATCTATAGGTATGCATATTTTTAACTTGAGGGTGGTAGCTAGCAAGTTCGTTTTGTTTATCGAAAGTTCAGTCTTGGGATTCGAACTTATGTCCATTGTCACGAAGTCACGACACCACCAACAAACCATTATCAATCGATAGTCCTCAATGTATACGTATACTGTTATTTATTTTATTTAAAAGAGTATCGACATGTTAACAGACACTATCGACATAAAGAGGCACTATTCGAAACCAATTACCTAACTCCGGGCAATGCTTACTACTGCATGAAATTTCGGCTGATTCAAACCATGAGAGTCCGGCGGACCACAGTTTAAATTGAAACGTACTGGCGGACTTAGTATACGGTGTTTATTATAGGAACGCCCATAATATTATCCGCACATAAAATATAATAATTATTATCCATTCTATTATTCGCTAATCACAAGATTGCTAATATTGTACGCCATAACTTGATGCTTATGTGGTTGGATAATTAAATTGTTTTTTTTAGTGTGTACAAACGGTTAAAGTCAAAAACGGGAACAAAGTCACGGGCATCAGTTAGTTAATTATTATACGAAACAAATATTAAATATTATAAACTACATTTTACGTGCGGTTTCGCTTGCGTTATTATTGATTTTGTCAAACAAATCGAATAACGCAATAAAGATTTCATACAAAGTTTATCCCTCTCTTTACCCCACTTTCATTAAGGTTTCCCCGAGAAAAAGTAAACTATCACCGTTTCCTGGTTCCCGTCTAACCTATACCAAAATTCATCATAAGCGATTAAGCGGTTTAGCGTGAAGGCGTAACATACAAACAATGTCACTTTCACATTTATATTATAAGTAAGATGGTAACTGATCATACCAAAATATTTTGGAGCTTTGGTGTCAAGTTGAAAGTGTTTACGGACACAGCGTTAATGTGCGTGATTTCGAATACCCGCAATGACCTTGAACTTTCAGTGAAGGAAATCATCGTAATGAAATCGTACCTTATGACTGATTTTTCTTTCCAGTTAAGGTTTATTATCATTAATACTAAAACCTACGAAAAATATGAAAAAAGTAAAAGAAATTATTATATCATTAAAAGGAAAAGTACTTTTCATTTACAGCATGAAACTAGGGATCATTGTTTGGGCAATATCTATTAAATACATGAAGCTACTACAGCAAATATTAAGAATAAAATAAAATGTAAATGACTTCAAACATTTTTTTTATTTGGTTTCAGGCGGATGCAGATAGTATGTGCATGTCACAAAGCAAACAATAAATATATGAAAAAGCATTTTCAATACTTTTTTCTATTAACATGTCTGTAGATTTGACAATTCCATATCAACGCAATTTTCACTATCCAAGTATATATTTGCTCGCTTTTATTTATATAGTAGAATGATATTGTGAAGAAACCCGAATCGGCTTCTTGGAACGTCTCTGGCTTTGTTCAATATAATTTAGACTCTAGCATTAGAAGAAATTGAGATAAATTTACAATATTCTATCGAGAACCACGTCGTCGTTTCGATGTAAGATTTTATTTTATCGCGGCAAACATTGAGGCGCCAACCTATATGAGCTGCACACCGCTAAAAAGCTTATGTGGGCACACACACACCTGTATAGAATAGAAATAGCCTGGATTTTCTCGTCAAATTGGACTAAAGGCTTGGTACATAGATGTTTGCGGACTGGATAAGTCATTGATGACAAAGAAATTTAAAGTTTATTACGCGTGGCTTCACTCACGTTAATATTAAATTAGTCAAATTGTATGACGGGATCAAAGTTTCATATAAAGTTTACCATAGCTCCAATAAGATTTTCGCGAGAAAAAGTAGCCTATCAGCGTTTCCAAGTTCCCATCTATCTCTATACCAAAATCCACTACAATCGATACAGCGGTTTAGGTCTGAAAATCTAACAAACAAACAAACTCACTGTCGCATATATAATATTAGTGCGAAAAAGGATTTGTAATAAAAAAAAATCAATTATAAAACATTATTTACTACTTTTTAAATCGGTATGATAGTAAAACGTGTTTTCTATTATCTATATTATGTTTTCTTTTTTTAATTTTTGTTTTCGAATATGCAAGGTGCACGCAGAAAAGTTTCATAGCGACAGAGATACATAATCTCATAGTTATACTATTTTCTATAAATTAAGTTTGTGGTTCCCGTTTATATCATGGGCTTGTATAGACTCTTAACATGTGTGTGAATTTTCACCTCTATCAGACGACTCTAATAAAGTCGGTAATCATTACCGCGAACATATTTCGTTACATTGATACACTAGCTGTACCTGCGACTTTGTTCGCGTAGAATTAAAAATCATTTTAAAAGTTTTGTCCGATTTCGTACCTTTTTCAATACAGCTTTGCTCCTATTCGTGACCAAATGAGTCTCTTATTAAATATAAAAATAATGTAGGAATTTGGACTATCAGTTCCTAAGATTAGGGCGTTCAAACGGAACATTTTGAAGCGATTATAGCTCAGTGGTAGTGTGTACGACTTCGCGTCAAGGGACGTGAGTTCGAATCCAAGAACCTACAATGAGCTTGAGCTTTCGGTGAAGGAAAACATCGTGAGGAAACCATAGCATGGTGGTAGGGCTTTTTCAAATGCGCGCCTGGCTAGCTACCACCATCAAGTTGTAAACCTGCCGCCAAATACCAATAGGTGTGTTCCGGCAGCTCTACTTGAGAGCCAGTTCCTCCACAGGTTTAGCGTGTCTATCAACTTGGGCCGTATCATCACTTAAGATCAGGTGAGATTATGGCCATAACGCTGAACCTTAAGTATATAAAAAAACAACAAACTTTTCCACTTTATAATATTAATATACATTCAAGAAGTAACCGGCTACTGTCTCTTCTAGAAGCTCCTTCATATCACTAACATCTAAGGCTTAGTAGGTGTAATAAGGTGTTCTTTTTACCGCAAAAGTATGACAATACTCGACTATGTATCGATCGATATATTACACGAAATGAATTTCTTGACTTCAAAATTTGCTTCCCAATACATATGTATTTCCTTGTATAAAACTAGTTGACCCGACAGACGTTCTACTTCTTTCGGTAGTTAATAACTTTACCAGAGCGTCGTTTAACTTACCATAGAATAGCTAGGTACCCTTTCATTTTATAAAACAAATATATTATAAAAAAATACTTCAATCAGTCCATTCGTTCAAAAGTTACGCGATCACTAACAGACATATACAAGATTTATATATGGACCGTTTATTTTAAAAGTGGTATTTTAAAAGTCCAGTTTTGAGAAAAATGAGCTATCACGTAATTCATGCTTAATTTAATGTAATTTTTTTATATATAACTAGTCCGTGTTTAATTTCTCAAAAAAATCCCATGTTTTGTACAACTTAAAACCGGTCGGTAAATGAAATTGCATTATCAACAAATATAGTAACCTTTAATTTTCTCGAAACAAAAGAAAATGGACTTACACCACTTTTAAAATAAGCGGTCCATACGCGGTTCTTTTAAACGAACATTAAAGTACACAAAGGTAAGAAATAGGCGACTTTAAGGAACACGTCATGATGAAACCACAGCACTGTAGTACTGATTTATCTAATGCCCACCTAACTAACTATCTTCCTCAAGTCTAAAGTTTACCGTCAAATAACTATATAGGTGTGTTTTCGCAGTTGCACTTGAGAGTTACTACATCCGCTTAGCGTGTCCACCATCTAGGGCTACATATTCACTAAACATCAGGTAAGATTGTAGCCATAACGCTATAAAGTATAAGAGCGTAGAAAATAAATCGAAGCGATGCGCGACAAACTCGCAAATGCATAATATGAAAACATTCACAGAATACAATTATAATAATTATTATAATGCAGATTCAAAGTGGGGGAGCCATAAGATGGAGCGTTGAGGTTTCAATTAAAACTTCACAATTCAACAAAGTTCTTCACGTACCGCGGTACTCTCCAGCGAAAGTTTAATGCGGCCTTGTGCGGATTGAAATATTTTGCAGTCAGAATGGAATGGTTACGTAAATGATACTCTTTGTTACTGTGGAACGGTTATTTATCTAAGTTCAGAATATCTTTGGTCTTTGAATTATTTGAGTGATTAAAACTTAATTCCTCTATAAGAAAATTAAATACGACTTATACGCAAATAACTTTAGCACAGCAAAGTGTATGATAATGAATACAGTAGGCTTAAAGGTTTGGTCAAACATCAGACGGGATGGGATGGGATGGGACTGGAAAGGGGACGTGGCGCTGGCTGGTCCTGAAGAGTTGTAATATACTAGTTTATATAGAATACGTTACACAGAGTTGTCGCGTTCGACGCTTCTCGTCGCGTCGCCGCCACATCCGGCAGGAGTAAAACAGGAATACGAAGGTACGACGCGCGAGCGCTATGCGGGCGTGATTTTTCTGTTGCCTTATATTGATAGTTACTTTAACAGTCAAAAGGGCAGTGGGGCGGAAATGTGTCATATCCGTCGTGAAGGCAGTGTTGTATTCATTTACAGAAATGGACCTGGAATAAGTAGAGAAACTTATTGCAATAGTTCGAGACTTTTTTGATTTAATTCTTGCGTTCTCATGCGTTTATGCTGTTTTTTAAGAAACTAGCATAGCTTTCTTGAGAAAATTTCTTGAGATTTTCTTTCGATATGCATGAGAAATCACACCGGGTCGCTAGCAGGATCGTCAAACCCGCAGTATGACATCAACGTCGCGTCGCCTTCCCGCCAGCGTCTCGTCACCGTCCCGTCCCACCTGCTGATTGACCGAACCTTAAGATAAATCCATGCATAAACTCATATAAACTGATTTTATAGGTGAGAAGAAAATGAGGATATGGGGACGATGAATTCATTGATATGGTAGATTACTCGTACCATTGAGCAGTGTATGATGTGTTTATGTGTGAAATATATTGTAAAAACAATTCGGCCATTCATTATGCATTTTTACATATAGGTATTTACAGCAAATTAATCACAGCTGATATTTTATACATATATTATTAGCCATAAAATAGTATTCGCATCAAAATACTTCAAAAAGCTCAGTTATTACAATATGTTAAGTTTTATCGGGATAGAGATCCCGGAGAAACCTTTGATTTTATGGGACAAAAAGGTATCATATATTATCCTTTTACAATATTAGTTAACCCTGTTTTACACGCCATAAAAATTTAATCAGTAGTTTCAGACCGAAGTTAATACCGGCAAAATAGAAATATAGACAAAAAAAACAAAGGTGTTCAATTTTTAATAAAAAATCTATAAATCAATTTGCATATTATATTTATTGGCAGTTTTAATAAATTTGTATAAACAGAACATAAAATAGTTCAATTGATTCCAAAAACTTTAATCGAATTAAATAATTCTGAAATATAAAAGTTCAACGTAAAAAACGCAACTAAAAGCGATCCGTGTAAAGTGTAAGAGTAAATATATCTCCAATACCCACTACTCCATTTTATCGAAACGGTGTGGGGCGGAAGTCTTAAATTGCCTCTCTTTATCGGACAGATGGACGATAAAATTCAATAATGTATGCGGAAATCGAAACTCTATCTATAAATTTTACTACGTGTATAAAAAAAACTCGCCGATTTGACTAAGCGGCTATTTAATGTAATTTAGTACATGGCTTTAGTAATAAAATTGTCCCTTTAGATGGTTATGAAAAAAGTTAAGTTACTTTTTTAGGGTTCTGGACTTTACGATGAAAAGGAATATTTATAAGATTACTTGGTTGAACATATGTCAGAGTGGTATTATTGCAAACACTAAGTTTAAAAGTAAAAAGAAAATTTAATTTTCATTTATTATTTCAGTAATATTTAAAAAATTAAATCGCAGTAATACATCTTGATTCGTAATATTAGCCATATTTTCGCATTCAATCATCTAAATATATAAAAATGAATCACCACAACGTATGTACGCGCATAACTTTCGAACGACTGCACTAAATTGAATAATTCTTTTTTTATTGCGTTCGTTATTATCAGGACAAGGTTTGTATGAAAAAAAGAACAGGTTTATTTTCTGCAATCTCATAATATTAAATGTAGTAAAACGAGGAAACCTCATTTGGTAGTGCGTACAGACGTGGATTCGAATCCACTTATATTTGAATTTCATATAATTAAATGGCATTTCGTTCAATGAAGCTATAAAGAAGTTTCATTTAATAGTCAAAAGACGTGAAAAACGGAAACGATATTAGATATAGCCAGTTGTATTGATTCTAACGTATTGAATTTGGTAGGTTAATTAGGATTGATTATAGCAAATTAAAATGAAAAAGGGAAAATCGTTTTCGAGTTTTACAGAGTATAAAGAGCATCGATTTTTGGTGATACAAAGTTCACTGGGTCACAAAGTTTACGTATGAAAACAAAGGGTCACATGCACGCACATACAAGTACACAAGCCTCAGGCAACAGTTTATTTTCTTTCCATCTCGTATTAATATCATATTTATATATCAATGTGAAGTAATTTGTGAAACCATATTTTGTTTTTGATTTTTAAATAATATATTATACTCGTACCGATGTATGCTATTGGATTTCCTGGTAACAAATAAAGAACTAAAGACAAATGAAATCAATGAATAGGTGAAAACTCTAAAGGTTTATCGTGTCTATGAACTTGGGTCGTATGTCACTTAAGGTAAGGTGAGATTATGGCCATAACGCTTAGCCTTAAGAGCGAAAGATAGTCTGTCTTGCTCAGATAGGATGTTCGACGTCAGCAGTTATTATGACAAAGCGCTACAATATAGTGTATAGGTTTTAACGGCTACAATCTCACCTGATGTTAAGTGACGATGTGGCCCACGTTGGTGGACAGGTAAGCCTAAAGAAAGGACTGGCTCTTAACTACCGAAACACAATTATAGCTATTTATCATCAGATTTTCAACTGGAGGGTGGTAGATAGCCTGGAGGGCTTTAGAAAAGCACTACCATTTTGGTATGGTTTCTTCACGATGTTTTCCCTTAGCGAAAGCTCAACGTCATTGAAGAACTTCGAAGTTACGTTTATTGACATGGCGTCCGTACACAATACCAACTGATATTACAAACAAGTTTAATATAAATATTTATTAGTACGGAACACCGAAACCGTCAATCCCACTGGTTATTTGAAGGGATTTTTATTCCCTGCGTTTTATCTAAATCTCATCTGATCTTAAGAGTAAATGCGGTTGAAAATTATTACTACGTTAAACCTTAAGTTTCCAGTGAATGGTTTTACAGCTTGCAGATTAAGATGAGGCAGGTGAATTATGTGTTCATGACGTAATTTTCTTTCACCATAATCACAGATTTTCCATAATTGTTCTAGTAAATTACAACTAAGACACCGACTGAAGTAATTTGCCTTCACTTTAGACAGACAACATATAGGTTAAGGCGCTTTTCAGAAAAATACATATCATCTACATCTATACTAATATTATACAGTGGAATATAGTGGAATTGGAGGAATGGTAGAAAATTTCTTAATATATTATACATTTTTCTAGTAGTGAAAATAAACTATTTATTGTATATCATTCAATTCGTGTAATTCCTTATAATACATATGATACGCTCCGAAATAGCTGACACGTGCAATGTAAACAAACTATATCTGTGCAGCTGTTGAGAACTTACTGGCTGCCTCGACCCAATAAGTGCGCACCTATCACTGGGCACAGCCAATAGCATAGGCACTATGGTTAGGCACCAACTCTATACTTTAGAAATATATTGCAATAGAATAGGTCATGACGGAAAAATCTTATATATTAATTTGTGTAGCTTCCATTCGTAGCGTGCGATAAGGAACTCAGTTCCAATAAAAATAGACAAGGTGTTTTACCATTGTGCATAATTTAACTTAAATATTTATAGTGTTTTTATATATATTGATAATAGTTAAATAATAACAATGTACTAAAATAACCATAAGGTTAAAGGTGTTTAGGTAACTAAATTACGTTTTATAGTAACCCACAGGCTTATTACGTAATAACACAGAACCATAGCTAAATAAATAATGCGTAAAGAGTATGAAAGCATCAAAATAATGGCCAAATAACGTAGCGGATCTTCTGAAAATATATTCTCATTTAGAAATGATTTTGGCCCAGAATACAATTAGTTTGTGTTGAGTAACATTACGGGATATTTTCTGAGTAACTTGTAATATAAAATGTAGCAAATTTTTTATATGTTTAGCGTTATGGCTGCAATTTTAACTCATGTTAAGTGACTGCTGGAACATACCTATAGGTATTTGGGGCCAGATTATCAACTTGATGGTGGTAGCTAGCCAGATGTGCAACAGAAAAACCTCCACCCACACACTATGGTTTCATGGTTTCATCACGATGTATTCCTACATCGAAAGCTTAAGATAATTGCAGATATTTAAACTCACCGTTTTTAGAAGTGGCGTCCATACACACTACCGCCTGAGCCATCTTCCCTTCGATGCGAGCGAAGTTAATATGGTGCCAATTGATCTTCGAGCTAAATCATTTGTATTTGTTTGACTTTAGATGTTCTCCTCACTTCACTGTCCCCAGAATCATTGAACCTGGTTCCGTTTATTATATTCATTTTTATATATTCACAACGTCCGTGTTAGCGTTGAATCTGCAAAGTTACACTGTCGTAGGTTATGTGTCAACTCCACAGATTATATGTCTAATGCGCGGGCGCGTTCACGTGACGTAACATTCTGGCATGATCAAAAAGTATGACATATTTCTTAACATTATTATTAGCGAACACAGGTTTAGGTTTCACTAGTAAGTCTTAATGGAAGCATGACCTAACAATTTTTATGTTCTGTACAGTAACATGTTATTTTCATACTGTCTGACATAAAATAAATAACATTACAATTTTTAAGACAATAATATTATAGCCTATCCGTACGGGTAATTTATTCGTGGAAAATGTCAAATCAATTCATCGAGCTACGCAAATCGTTGCCCACTCACTACGAGACAGCATTGTAATTATGAGAATGTAATTTCGGTTCAATAAGTTGAAGTAACGATACCATGTGATTCTATCCAAATATATGTAAGTCTTACAATTATGCGAAACATAATTTAAGTTTACCCGAAATAAGCCGCGGGATTAGTGATTAAATTAGGGAACTATACATCATAGAACTGTAGCAAATTATATTAAATCACACTCAGAATAAACAGAGCGTTATTTAAGTAAAACAATCGACATCTCGCGATATGGGTGTGTCTCACTCCATACATTTCTTGTTCTCTTACGAAAACGATTGTAGACAAAGACAAGTTTCCTATATTAACATGATTCCGGTAACTTCCGGTAAACATGCTCACGCTTACTTAACATCGCATTAACGTGGCACTCCAACAAATGCTGTTATTGGATCCAATACATAATACGTAATACATCCAATAATGAGAAATTTATTTCTTCTCCATAACCGTTATCCCTAGACATGGTCGACCCAACATGTTTTCTTCTTCATTTCTATTCTATTTACTGTCATCTTTGTATTCACACTTTTTACACACATGCCATTTCTCACACAGTCCATCCATATCTTCTTCGGCCTTCGCTTTCTTTTACATCCATCGAGCTTCATAATCAATATTATTCTATTTCAGTCTTTCATCACTTCTCATAACGTATTATTTTTAATCATACAATATTTTTCATAATAGAATTATGCAGTGATTTCGTTATCGCCCAGCCACTTGAGAAGAAATAAACAGGGACCCTGGACACCACTTGTGAGGTACGATTTCATCCCCTGACGTATCGAGCGGATGAAATTAAAGTAAAACTTATAACGGGTTGTGCTGTTTGAACTAAACTATAAAATAATACCGCAAGGTTTCTAAAGCACAATAATCGATACACAAGCCAAATTTTATTAGAAACCGTTTAAAAAGCCATTTAAACCAAATTGTGCTTGAAGATAAACTTTTTTTTTTTTGAAGGCACCGCGTTTATCAACTTTATCAACATCTTTAAGTTATGTTACAATATCTTCCACTACATTGATTAGTCGGCCCTTTCGAAGTGAAAGTTTTCCGATACGGCGCTATCAATGGATATAAAAAAGAAAGTTGTGCGATTTAAAATCGCTTGTAAATTACACCGACACCGCATGCTACTGTTTTCCTACGTGTAAAACGATTACTGTTTTACATTTTATTCACATCTGGATAGGGAGATAGGGAGCGGAACGATATGTGAGCTTATAACCGAGGCTGGTTGCGAATACTCTGAACGTAGCGCGCAGTTGCAAAATTCATGCCAAGCTGGGAATGTAACGTTTTTTTTATTGCATCTTCACAATTCTAATTCTGGGGAATCGTGTTTGTATAATTTTATACATATATATATATGTATAAATATATGTGTCTTGTTGTATTCGGATACTTTTAGCGAAAGCACTAGTGATTTCTAATAGCAAAAATTAGTTATGGTCACACTCTCATCTGATGTGAAATGACGATGTGGCTATAGATGCTAGATACGCTAAGTCTAGTACAGGCTCTCAAGTACAGCTTCCGGAATATACTTATACGTATTTCACAACTAATTTTCAACTTCAGTGTACCCACCATACTAAGATTTCATCGCGATGATTTCCTTTTCATTATCGTCTATCCGGTTTTGTGAAATTCCCGAATCGCTGCCTAAGAAATAAAAAAAAATATAAACATTTGACTTATACTTCAAGAAAAGCTTTACATTCGTATTCCACAATACTCTTAAAAATTTTACGTCGAAGATTTTCGTTGAGTACAAGTAAGCCTTACGACCTTTCCCCATAAAGCTTAACCGGAAGCGTATTCATTGATCATCCAACCGAATGGTTCAAGGGAAAGGTCTCCGGAATGACTGTTTTATAGTGGCCCGGCGATAACAGTCCCATCTCGGCCTTCAGCCCGCGGCCCCTGTCTCACGTTACAGACTGATCACATCATGCATTCTGAGGTAGAATCTGAGTAACTTTACTCGTACTTTGTACTTTGTGATTGTAGATAATGATTCTTTGAGTATATTTTACTTTTCGGGTTAAAACCTGATTTTATTACTGATTATATGGTATATTAGAAAATGCACTAAAACAAAATGACTAAAATACCTACGTGGTTAAATTATATGTGGTCGAATTGAAACCAATTTATCCTGCATTCGTCTATAAGACCTAAGCTTTCTATACAAAAGGGTTTTAAAGCAATGATGCCTCAGTGGCGTGTACGAAACCTGAGCTTTTAGTGATGAAACTATAACAAGGTGCATAGCTTTTTCTAATGCCCGCCTGGCTAGCTATCACCCTGAAGTTAAAATCTGGGCTACCAAATTCTTATAGGTATGTTCAATGTGTTGCATTTGCACTTGAGAGCCAATAGGCTTCGCCTATTCACCAACTTAGGCCACATCATCATTAAACTCATTATTATTATCATTATATTAATATGGTATGTAAGTAATCCTCTCGGTGGCCACTATTATTTACGATTTTGATTTCGTCTTCCTTTTTTTTTAATAGGAAAATCTAACATAAGATAGCCATTTTTCAACCGGGAGCAAAATGATGGATTATGTACAGTTTTGTACTGACTACAAAGTCAGACAGTGATATATAACTTCCGCCGCTATTGATGGAGCGTCTTCGCGTTCCTTATCTAAACCCGGTAAGGTCGAACCTAGCCAAGGGTCCCCATTACTGGGGTTGGAGATCAACACACCCAGTCAACCCATTTTTGACGTGGGTAATTGCATTTACACATCCCCTTTCAGCCCGGAAGACTGAGGAGAGATGTAGGAATCACCGGCGCTAACCGTCGGAAATATCCACTAAACCCCTGCATAGGGCCGGCCACTATGGCAGCCTGGCGCCTGCTGCCTTGGGGCTGAGTACCCTCAGCATTCGCCCCGAAAAGCTCTGCCAAGCTGTGAAAGACCTTCGGCTAACAGATAACGTCCTTTTTTTAAAAAAAAACCTCCGCGTCATACCCTACAGAGAGGCATCACCATAAAAAAATAATCTATAAATAATAAATAAATCTTATGACATTTCTTAGAAATAATAAAAGTTTTCGTTCTTAAATTTAATTGTCATTTATTCTTAGACTTTATTAATTTGACGTTATACCTTATAAAAAATCTTTTAATTTTTTTTGCTTAGTGAAATAATTTAGGTGAGCTGTAACGTGAGACGGATTTTAGAAATTATGACATCAAACTGAACAAGCGGTGTTATCTTAAAGGGTGTTTTTAGTTGAACTAATTATAAGTTTTAATTAATTTTCAATATTATACATTGATATGTTCTTTTCAGTCAGGCTCGGAATTTATTTTGGGTTTCCATATTATAGACTTCATTGTTGTTATATTACTTACTTCTGTAATAAACTGTTTCGAATTTCAATCGACTGCTAAAAAATTATAAAGCTCTAACTCATGGCATGACGAATTTGACTTTAACATTTTTATTTTTGTTAAGGCATCTTGCCTATGTTTTCAGTTTTGCCCATATCAAGGCAGAATAACCATAGAAGCAACAAACACAAACACTCATACTCGTAACAATTATTTATACACAAATAATTGTCCCGCGTGGGGATCGAACCCACAACACGCGTCAGCCAGTATTATTTTCTCTGTTTGTACAACGTGACGCAAATTATCCGTGACGCGACCTTGAAGTCCCCATCAAAAATCGTTCAAGACGCCAAAACAGAATTTAAAGTCAAAAGCGTACGCCGAATCTGGTCTTAAGTTACTGTAATCTATATTAATACTATCATGGTCTAATCAATACTAATGTACATGGTGGTAAGACTTTTTCAATGCTCACCTAGTTAGCAACAACCCACAAGTTAAAAATCTGCCGCCGAATACCAATAGGTGTGTTCCGGCAACTGCACTTGAGAGCCAGTTCTTCCACAGGTTTAGCGTGTCTACCTATTTGTGCCTTATCGTCATTTAATATCAGGTGAGATTGTGGCCATAACGCTAAACTTTATATATACCATAAAAATAAATGCATTTTTGTTTGTAACAGTTAAACTCAAAAACTAATAGACCGATTTTGAAAATTCTTTTACCATTAGAATGCTATATTATCCCGGAGTAACAGAATATAAACTACCTGTAGCGGCTCTAAGCCTTTTAGCGCTCGTGTGGAACCAATACTTTGGCGCCTTTTAAGTAGGCGAATGTTCATACTTTGGAGGTATCATGAACGGCGCTTGGCACCCCTTAAGAACCTGCGCCCATGTGGGCTGCACACCCTGCACTATTGGCAAAGCTGGCTCAGTAAATTAGTTAAATAATTTTCAACCCCATGCAAACGAAGTAGCAAGCATAGCTAGTTATCAATAAAAGTAAACAAACACGCCTAAAATAAGTCTTCAATTACTGTAATTATCAATGAATAAATATGATAAAGAGGAAAGATCTGTATTTTTATTTGTAAAGGATTAATTCAAGAGCTACTGGACCGATTTGAAATATTCATTAATCATTACAATGCTAACATTAGCCATGAGTAACATAGGCTATATAACATTTTTTACAAATTACAATAATTACAAAAAAAATAGTTCCGCGCGAACGGAGTCGCGGTTACGACTTGTCAACGATAAAAGGAATCAAACAAAATTAAACGAACAAACAAACAAATAACACAGACACACATAACACGTCACAGATAATCACATAGATCCTGAATTACCTTAATTATCAATAAAAGCAAACAACCATTCCTTATATAAGTTCTAAATTTGTACAATTATTAATAAAAGCAAACAACAATGCCTAAAATAAATCTCAAGTTACTATAATTGTCAATAAAAACAAACAAACACGCCTTAAATAAGTCTTAAACTACTACAATTATTAATAAAAGCAAACAACTATGCCTAAAATAAGTCTCAAATTACTATAATTTTCAATAAAAGCAAACAAACAAGCCTTAAATAAGTCTTAAATTACTACAATTATTAATAAAAGAAAACAAACATGACTAAAATAAGCCAGTCATTTTTCATTCGAACCAATCCAGTATCGTAATAACATGTTCGAGACACGGTTACGTACCTTATTAATCTGTATTATAATATCAACTCTATATATTTTAATCTCTTTGATATAAACCTACGATAATAGAAGATTATGCTTATAATTTTGATATCAAGATTTTTGACATATAACGAACCTCAAAGATGCTCTGCTTAATCAACATACACTCAAGATGTCTAAAGGAAATGTCAAGCAATTTTCCTATATCAAATTACTCGGTAATTAATTCCGAGCTAATTATGTGTAATACGTTTACGCATATTTTACCATTAGCTGTGCCCGCGAGTTCACTCGCGTGGAACTAAAAATTATATTCTGCCCGTTTGTGTAACTTTTTTCAATACAGCTTTGCTCCTATAGACGGTAGCGTGATGTCAAATAGCCCAATACCTTCCTTAATTATTATTCTATCAATACAAAATGAATTTTGGAAATACGACTGCAGTTTTTATGATAGGCGCGTTCAAACAAACTAATATATATCTATGTAATAGCGGGAAAACGAGCAAGCGTGTCACCTGATGGTAAATGATCACCGCCGCCTATGGACACCTACAGTAGCGGGGGAATCACAGGTGCGTTTCCGGCTTTATAGGAGGGACTGGCTCTTAATTGCAACTGCCGGAACACACCTATTGGCGTATTTGGCGGCAGAATTTCACCTTGACGGTGGTAGCTAGCCAGGTGGACATCAGAAAATTCCTACCACTATGCTTTGGCTTCCTTACGATGTTTTCCTTCACCGAAGCCTCAGGCTCATTGTAGTTGGTTGATTTCGAACTCACGTCCCATGACGCTTCGTCCCTACACACTACGACTGAGCTAACATCGCTTCAAACATTTCCTCTGTATAATAATTATTATTATATTTCAAAACAAAAGCTATCGGTACCAATATAAGGAAACTCTGCCTCCTTGCTTTATATTGACTGTGTTGTAAGAGACAGTTACATAATAGGACTCAGAACGTTTACATACACTGTGATAATATAAAGCACAAAAAAAAAATACAATGTATTATAAGCCCCAACCAAAGGTACTCTAGGGTTCAATTTCTATTGAAAGATTTTCGCGTGTATGTAAAGGAGATATTTGAACATTTTGAGAATGAGCGCGTGTAAATCGTATTAATATAGATTAGGTGAAATTTTCGGAAATGAATGAACAGGTGAGTTTTATTTATATCAAATTTATCTTTATATCTGTCGTTATAATTTTGAAAATGTAATACTAAACGCTCATAATACATTTTAGCAGTACCGCATGATGACCACGGTCGTTGTGGGCGCGCCGAAAACTACATTAGTAACATCCTCATTCATTCATCATTTGAAGCGATGATAGCTCAGTGGTAGTGTGAACAGCGCGTCACGGGACGTGAGTTCCAGAACCACCTACAATGAGCTTGAGCTTTCGGTGTGCCTAAGGGACTGACTCTCAAGTACAACTGCCGGAACATACCTATAGCTAGGCGAACGAAGTTTAACGGTAAGTCAACCAACCTTTCTACCAGTCTATTAGTCGGTGTTAGAAAGAGACAGGTATGAGAAAATTTCACAGGAATAGTCGCGACAGAAACAGACTACAGACGTCGGGTATAACTTTGAATGCACTCTAAGCCGCTCTTGCTCTGGCCGTGTCTCGAAAGCATGAACCTTTTAAACTGCGTAGATCAAAATATCTGCTTTGCAAATTAGAACTTGATTGCACATAAATACGGTGTATTTTGTTTTGCACTTTGTAAGGTTAACCCGTAGTTTTTTGAATTGTAATATTTCATGATACTTTACAAGGTAATACTGGCCACTTGCTTCTGACATTGTACATTTTATGCTGTACATATAAATGGTAAGACATCAGCAAAGATTTTTATTACGTTAAAGAAAGTACTAAACGGTTATAAGATTATTATAAAACATCCTAAAACATGATCTTTAGTAAATACGGGCTTCAGCACCTTCCGCGCTCGCCCTCTAAGTTCGGTGAAGCTGTGAAAGCCTTTTAGGCTGATAGTGTAGGTCCCTTAAAAAAAAGATCTATACTAAGAAATAATCAATATAATTCTATTTAATAAAAACTTCGCATCATTTACAATGCTTGTCTTTACTCTAGCTAAAGCTCAAAAACGGTGTGACCGATTTGTATAACTTTTTTTAACATTTATATAAACTATTTACGTGCTGTTTCGCTTACGTTAATATTAATTTTGTCAGACAAATCGGATGACGCAATTAAAAGTTTATTATAAAGTTTATCTCTCTCTTTATCCCAGTTCCAATGAGGTTTTCGCGAGAAAAAGTAACCTATCACCGACTCCAGGTTTCCAACTATCTCTATACCAAAATTCGTCACAATTGATTCAGTGGTTTAGGCGTGAAAGCGTAACAAACTCACTTCAGCATTTACAATATTATAGTATGGAAATAAGGATAATCAACCCTAAAGAATCTTCCAATTGGATTCAATCAGATCAATAGCACTATCAGTAATATAAATAAAATAATTATTCCGTTTTTTTATTTCTTTTGCTTTGTGAATGATACTTGTTTATAATTCGAATTAATTTAATTTGCGCCGGCATGACAGGAGCGCGCCGGAATGACAGGTGCGCCGGTATGACAGGATTGCGCCGGCATGACCACGGCGACAGGCGATAGATTGTCGCGCCATCGATGGTCCCAGTTTTTTTTGGATTGTATGCTTATCATCAGGTACAGTGCCGTCACTTTGCAGAACTACAATGAAAAAAATGTGCTTTAGTTATATGAAACTTAAATACTGGTAATCAATATAATGCTTTGTGATAAAGTATATTTTAGCTTTTATTTTAAGGTTAATATTTTAAAATTTACAAATACTATCTAAGTATAAACATCCATATATGTGTAAGTTCCCTAGCAACGCATAATGACTCCTATACGGAACTGAAAAACGACCGAACTGATTATGGCGAAACATTTTTGCAATAATTTTTAACGTAGCAGGAAATTTCTTCTCAATATTAGTATTGATACTTAAAAAAAATTTTTTTGGTATGTCTATTCGAAGTCAGGCTGAGTCGCTTGTACATAAAGTAAATAAATAATTTATTGAAATAATTTTTCTACGGTACTTTTTTTAGTAGCTATTTGCGTCAGGCTTGCACAAGCTATTGCTTCCATGAATGATATAGAAATAATAATATATTTTTAAATATCAAAAAATCATCTAAAATACCCGGATACATGTTATTAATTGATCATTTAAATATTAAGGTATACATATTGCTTTAAAATGCGGAAACATGAAAGGTAATAAGAGAAGTAGGCGCGCTAACCAAATTTGGAAGCCACTAAGCGAGCGCGGCGAACCAGTCGGCAAACGTGGAATGAACTTACAAACATAATTTCTCCCGCTAATAGGCAAACAAGGTGAATTTTAAAACGAGGTCATGGCACGCTGTCCACACAAAATTATGATAAAGAAGGTTCAGAGTCTTATGTAGGAAGCAGACGTAGTGGAGACAACGTTACTAAAGTTTTAGATCGTTCTAAGTGGAATAAATCCGGACTAAATTATTTTCATATCAAAATTATATTGGTGTATTGCTTTAAGTGATGCATACCAGCAAATCTCAGCCGTACTCATACGTCGGTCGTCGGTCTGGTCGGAAGTTCTTGAGTTTATCGTATTCACATAGGCAGACAGGCGTGGCCGGGAATTTTACTTACAGATATTTTTTTTTACTTTACAGTAATACATTTACTACAAAATATATATATATACAGATATAAACCATATTTCCCATAGTAAGTGCAGCAACTTCTCCCGAAAAATACAGCATGAGCAAAATATACGTTAGTTTATTTTTATTTTTAAAATAACTATTTTCTGTATCTGTAGATATTAACGAAGACGGGCGGCAGAACTATTTTTTTAGCTAGAATCAGCTTGATCTTTAAAAAAAAATACATGAAAAAAACCAGCATGTTCCAATTTTCATGGTGATTGGTCAAATGTTCTTTAAATTTCAACTGTAACCCCTGGAGGAACTCTTTGCATTGAACTGATTTCCTTTCTCTCGGTTACTGTGTTGTTATACGCATTAAAGACATGATTACATAACATACACCGATGACAATACCCATAAGAGAATTTAGTGGTGCCACCAGAGACTAGGAAAATTGAAAGCGGTACCTGGTCTCTGGTAACATTAGGTTTCGAAGTGTCGCCGTGGTGCGTGTTAGTGGGTAGTGTGGGGTGATTAGCACCAGATGAGTCAACACATGCCCCTAACGCCGTTGACTGCGTTTGCGCGTTGCCATAAGGAAGTCCACCAACACCAACAGCACATTAATATAAAAGGAACAATTCAAAGGAAATGCTAATTTGTTCTGAATCATCACAAATTCGAGTACAACGAGCCTTCTGATACGTAGTTTTTTTGTAACTTTATGCCATGTGGCATGCCTCACTGAGCAATTAGTTTGCCAGGGGAATACCACAGACATTTTTGGAGCTACAACTTAGACATTATGTAAGTTTACTACTAATAACTAACCCAAGATTTACTTCAATATTTTAATTGGTTATAAGTTAGTAATGCGCGGCTTTCCTCATGATGGTATTGATTTTGTCAAACAAATCTGATGATGCAATAAGTATCATACAAAGTTTACCCCTCTCTTTACCCTGCTTACATCAAGGTGTTACCGAGAAAAAGTATTCTATCACCGACTCAAGGTTTCCAACTATCTCGATACCAAATTTCATCATAATCAGCGGTTAAGGCGTGAAATCGTAACAGACAAACAAACTCACTTTCGCAATTATAGTATTAGTAAGTATAAGGATATTCTCTTGAGCCCTATCATATGCGATGAATTCCTCTTATTTGAATACCGCAAAATTGTAGTGATAAAATTGTTCATAGCATAACTGTTAAAAAATAAATAGTTGAATAACCACGAATCCAATTTAAAAAAAAAAACAGTCGTATCTATGAAATTGT
The DNA here is from genome assembly GCA_039707435.1 of Actias luna. NCBI lineage: Eukaryota > Metazoa > Arthropoda > Insecta > Lepidoptera > Saturniidae > Actias > Actias luna. The sequence goes on along the minus strand of JAZHAC010000006.1, from coordinate 2,904,504 downwards.
ATTGAATATCCTCTCTCTAAAACCACATGATACAGGTCAAAGATATCGTTGCCATTGTACATTGCACATTAAAAAAAAAAAAAAAAAAAAAAAATGATGGTTCATACCGACGCCTAGTCAATAGAAGTGAGTTCCAATCTCTGCAATGTGTCTGAGCTTTTTCTGTCATAGAAAGCGTCATTTTTCTTCTTCTACGAATTGTCACAAGCCGTATTTGAAAAGTATACAAACCTCAAACTCGTGGAAATACGCCCCTTACAACGTATCGGATACCGAAACTTCATTTAATAATTGTAGTTCATTAAAGAATTATAATTATATATTTTTTATCCTTCAGGCGCCTCACGTAAATCGTTGACACTTTTTTTTTATTTATTAATTTTATTAATCTCATTATCTACATCTGTAAGTACTATAAAGCGGAAAAAACCGTCTCTTTGAATGCGGTAGGTAATCTCAGAAGATACCAGACAGATTTCAAAAAATATTTTTGTATTTGATAGAGTAATCATTGAGGAAGATTTCAGGTTATTTAACATTACGCTACTACCGATAGGAGCAGAGCTGTATTGACAAAAATTACAAAAGAAGGCAAAAAAATATTTAATTGTTTTTAAATCTACGCGAACGAAGCCGCAAACACAGCTGGTATACAATAAAAGTATAATGGAACAAAATCTAAGCTTTCAATATTTGTTGAAAATTATAATTGAGGTATACTTTGTTACTGTTATTAGGGATCAATGTATAGAACAAATTTTATCATATTGTTAGGATATTTCTACAATTGCTGAAACTATTCGACAAGTGTTAGCAACATTGAGTATTATTTAATAAAATGTATTGGCACAGCACATACCGCATTTATGTATACACTGAATGCGACTGATACGTCATGCTCTCATAAGTGACTCTGGCCAAGGGAGTATAGCAGTGATGCCATAATTATATTTCTCACTCCGTAAGTCAACTCGTGAGCCAAACGTGAAGACTAATTCTGATTTAATCCCCACAAAATAAAGTGCTCAGCGTGTCTTGAAACGTTTTCATTTCAAAAAAGCCTTTCATATATATATATATATATATATATATATATATATATATATATATATATATATATTATTGATATTAAAAGCGAAAATAAAGGTGGTTTGTTTGTTTGAACGCACTTATCTTTGGAAATACCTGTCGGATTTCGAAAATTATTTATACATTTGATAGAACAATTATTGATTGACATTGGGTTATTTAATATCACGTTGCCAGGAATAGCAGCAGAGTTGTGTTGAAAAATAGACAAAAACGAGCAAAAATACTTAAATATTTTTATGTACCACGCGAATAAAGTCGCAGGCACAGCTAGTATAGTATATTTTTCGATGAAAAATATAATGTGATTTGATCACAGCATCAGCCATCTTGGTTTTACGTTAGCTTCCTAGAGGATAACTATCAGAATGCATTTTATATAGAACATTTTCTACAAATGAAATTTACTTGACTGAGAAAATATGTATTGCAATTCAATATTTCAGATACGGGAATACACTGTACATTGTAACCACAGTAAACTTTAACCATCAAATAATTTTAAACCTTAAGTTGAGCATATAAGGTTAAATATGCAATGTACGATATAAAAGACGTACATGGATTTAAAAAGAAAGAAGAGACATCTCTAATATTTATTGCAACCAAAAAAATTTCAATATTCGATTCCAAAATTTAATGTAATTACTCAATAAGTGACTAGTGAAGTGAAGCAATGATAGTGGCAGGGTGTAGGAACGCCGCGTTATAGGACGTAAGTTCGAATTCAACCACATACAATGAGCTTGAGACTTTGGAGAAAGACACATCGTGAGGAAATCATAGCATGGTGGTAGAGCTTTTTCTAATGCCCCCCCCTGGCTAACTATAAACCTCAAGTTGAAAATCTACCGCCAAATACCATTAGGTGTGTTCCGGTAGTTGCGTTTGAGATCCAGGTCCTTCCTATAAAGGCCGGCAACGCACCTTCGATTCCTATGGTGAGTGTTCATGGGTGGCGGTGATCGCTTAACATCAGGTGACATGCCTCCTCGTTGGCCCCCTATTCCATATTTATATTTTTAAAGTATACTTCATTATATAGGCATTATGTTATAGCAATACTGCATTGTGATTGTTCTTTAGAAATGTCTGAAATAATAACTCAAATCAAGACTAATACTTTGTTCAATTTAGTCCCTGAGAATGCGCTTATGAACATAAACACTACTACCAGTTCGGAAAATAACTCAGTCATCGAGAGGAATCCGCTAGAAATTCGATATACCACTAATTTACTCATCACGATATCTCTCTGCTCGCGCGATACAGTGACACTCTACATCACTGAAAGTACATCATCACACCGCATACTATCCATGCACACCTACACGTTAAGTACACGGTTCTGTAAGGGACTACCCCCACGATCCTTGTTGTTATCCGCAGCACCCCAAGCCGAGGTTCGGCCATTCTGGCACCCTTGCGCCCGTTGCCTCGGAGCTGAGTGCCCTCAGCACTCGCCCCAAAAAGTTCGGTGAAGCTGTCAAAGCCCTTACGGCTAACAGCGTATGTCAATTAAAAAAAAAAAAAAAATCACGATATCTCCAAAAACACCAAGCTTTGTGACTTGTCATTTGACGTGGATATTCCTTCCACGATGGATATATATATATTTTTTACATAAAAATAGTGGTTGCATTAATAAGCATGCTGTGGTCAGCATTGTTTGTTAAATAATATATTTTTTTTATATAGTATCCAGAACAACTTTATATCGATGGTTGGAGTATTAAATTTAGTAGAAGACAGGATTTCCGACGCGAACCAACAGCGTCCTTTGATGCATGCGGAATGATGATACCGACCTCTTGCGGCTAAGTTGCAGTATAAGTTTGCAGTTCGTATAAAAATTTATACGAGTATACTAGACAAATTCTGTTTGTCACTGTGTTATCAAATAAAATTCAAAAAGTCATCCATATATATTTCTATTTTTTTTTTTTATAATAGTTTACAATATTATAAAGCGTAATCTACATTAACTTTTTCTATTAAGAGATTACTTTTAAAAAAATCTTACGGTTTACATTTCGGTACGAATACGTAGAACCGATAATTGGAAATTGTAAGGATATTAAAAACATTTGTAAATATTATTATTATTATTTGCTATTGTATACACGTTATCAAGGGTACTAAAAAGGAGGTAGAGTACTATTTTTACTAAAATGGTTATTTTTTATGCCCGTCTGGCTAGCTACCACCATCAAGTTGATTATCTACCACCAAATACCATTAGGTGTGTTCCCGCAGTTGTTAGTCCCTCCGGTGTTGTAGGTGTCCACGAGTTATATTAATATTATAAACTGGAAAAGTTTGTTTGTTTGTGTGTTACTGTATCGGCCAAAGAAACGCGAACGAAGCCGCAAATAAAATCTAGTGTTTTAATAAAATATTCATTCGAAGCGAACAAAGTCGTAGACACGGCTAGTGAGATCTATAAAAATAAACACAGGAAGCACATGCCTGAGGTAATCAATGATTCGTTTTCGCAACACTCACCTTCTGACCACGTCAGAGAAAACAAACGTTAAATGAAGATAGACACGGCACCGTCCAATATTGAATTTAGTTACGCACGACCATAGTACTGGAGTTCGGATTCTAACTAATATTTGACCGAATGTGTTGAACGTTTCTTTTTTTATCTGTACTAGATTTTACGTGCGGCATCGATAGTGTTTTATTGATTTTGTTAAACAAACCGGATGACGCAGTAAAAAGTTTCATACAAAGTCTATATCTCTCTTTACCCCACTTCCTGTAAGGTTTTCGCGAGAAAAATTAGCCTATTACCGTCTCCAGGTTCCCCTCTATCGCTATAACTCATATATACTATAATTCACCATAACCGGTTCCGTGGTTTAGACGTTAAATTGTAACAAACAAACTCACTTATATTATTGTATATAGTATGATTACACTTACCCGTTTTAGCTATTCCACTAATCATCAAGAAATTTAGCAAACACGTCAGAAGTGCAGAAAATAACATAGAGTGCCTGTCATCAAGATTAATACCGTTTCCGTTGTATAGAAAACCTACTTTTAGTACAAACCGAACGTAACCGTCGGTAAAGGTATTTTATAGGATTGTAATATGAAAATATAGACGTAGGGTAACGTTTCTTATTAACATATTTTCGCGTCACGATTGCCCTTTTATCTATACCACTAAAAACTCTTTAGGTACTGAATGAATTGGAAAAACTCAATTTACATATAAAATTTAGTTTACAAATGCAAAGGAGAGACGCTTAGGCGAGGTCTATTCAGTAATATATCAAATTTCTTTTTTTAATAAATTAGGGGGCAAACGAGCTAGCTGTTCACCTGATAGTAAGTGATCACTGCCCGCCTATGGACACTCACAACACCAGAGGAATCGCAGGTGCGTTGCCGTCCTTTAAGATAAGCGTCAGCTCTCTTTTTGAAGGTCCCTATGTCGAATCGGTACGGAAATATCGTCGAAGCAAGTTGCTTTCGTAAGACAATCGAGCGAGAAAAGAAATCCGCGCGAAAGGTACTGTCGTGGATCGCTATTCATCCATACTGTTCAATGATATTCTTAAGGTAAATAAATTTACAAGCATCGGAGCTTCATTTAGAAGTCATAAAGAGTTAAATTTTTGTGATGTCAATATATAAACGCGTTTTTATATTTCAATTAGTAAAAGTCAGTCAAAAGACTATATGTTATATATAAATAATTAATTACATATATAATTATTTTTCATCGACAAATTTTCGTATTACTTGTGACACCTCATAAATCAGTGGAGGTCACGTCTATAAAGACTTATGAATATAAAGCACACTGCATTCAATACAACAACAAAACCTTCACTATTGACAACAATTTCTAACAGTTCTTCGTCAACCAAGCATTCGGTGTCGCTTGACCTGCATTAGACATAACAGATTTAAACAAACTTAAATTTTCTCAGACATACCAATAATAATCAAATAAAACTTTAAAGGCAAGACAACATGAAACCCCAGAGTCTTAAATGTACAGAGAATGTGATATCGCAATGTGTTGCACTATGTATATAAACATAACGTATTAAAACAAATGTATATATATGATTAATATCATAAAGTGGTAAAGTTTTTTTGTTGGTTTTAACGCGCTAAACTTGGGACTACAGGTCACGTATCAGAAATTATTTATGTATTTGATACAGTTATAATTGAGAATGGATTTAGGCTAATTAACATCACACTAGCGCTGAGAGAAGTAGAACAAAAAGAGAGAGTGAAAGTAAAAAAGTAGAGGAAGAGAGACAGAGCAGTGGGAAGATGATTTCAAGAAGTAGCTGGTCTAGAATGGCTACGTACAGAAAAGGACAGAAATAAGTGGAAGGCCTTAGAGGAGTCCTTTGTCGAAAGACAAGCTGTTGGGAGATATATAGGGATGCTGAGAATAGAATTTAGTTTTAGTTAATAGTTTTATTTTATCTGAAATGTTAACTAACAAGTATATTTGTAGAAATAAGTTTAAACTATTTCAGTAATAAAGGCTTATTATTATTGTATCGCAGAAAGAAGCAAAACTGTATTAAAAAAAGTTACAAAAACTGGCAACAATCATAAAATATTATTTTAGGTTCTACGCGAACGAAGTCGAAGACGCAGCTGGTTTCGTATAAATTGGCAACACACATAAATATTAAGCTAGGTGTAACTATACACTTTATATTCCATTAACACCATACATAATAAATAAACAAAATCCTATAGTGCTAGTCATGTTACCAAATTGAATATTAAAAAAAAAAATGTTTAAATGTACATGATAGTAATCAAAGTTTGAAACGGGTTTCTGACATTTTTTGATTACTTCAAGAACCTTCTTGTATTTTACGTATTTTAATAGACAAATACGTCAAAGGAATACAAGCAGAATAAAGTTATTGTCTTTGCATGCGAGAACAAAAAGCTTTTAGAAAACAATAAAATTTAATATTTCATACCAGTGACAAGCGTCAAAGGTAAAATATTATAGACAAATATTACAAAACAACATGCATTAGCATCATATATGAGACAATTTACATATCTATAATAATAGTATATAGATTTGTATTTTTTTTGTAACGAATAAAATCAAAAAATACTGGACCAATTTCAAAAATTAGTTCTTAATTAATTGTTTAAATGAGTTAAACAATTTTCAGTTCCATACGAACGAAATATTTTAAATTCTTTTGTTTGTATTTAATGTTAACTTACGCGATTGGGTTCGCGTCAAACCGGATATTAAAATCATTCATGCATGGTAGTAGGGCTTTATTAATACTTGCCTGGATAGCTCCCGCCCTTGAGTTGAAAATCTGCCTACAAATACCTATAGATGTGTTCCGGCAATTGAACTTTTTTATAGTTAAGGTTTAGCGTTATGGCCATAATCACAACTCATCTTAAGTAACGATACGGCCCATGTTGGTAGACATGCTAAACCTGTAAAGGAACTGGCTCTCAAGTGCCACTCCCGAAACACACTAGTGGTATTTGGTGGCAGATTTTCAACTTGAGGGTGGTACATACTACCACTGAGCTATCATCCCTTCAAATTCGCTTGAAATACACTCTTTCTACTAGGCATAGCGTGTCCACAATCTTGGACCGCATCGTCAATTAACACATCTTATTGCTCCTACTGGTGGTAGTGTGATTATGAATATCCTAAAGAATGATTGATCTAAAATATACAAAAAATAATTCTTCTTTATAATCTTAATAAAGACCACACTACAAAGAGAAACTAAAATTGAGTACTGAACAGTTTCAAAAGTGTTTTCTATTAATACACAAATATTATTAAAAAGAAATAGGTATCTTGACTAATACAAGATTTATTTTCATCCTGCCACTATCGAGTATCACATAATTTTATTTAAGTGTAGAGCACTCTAAAACATTAACGACTAGGAGATATGGACACTTGTCTAGTGTTATCTGGGGAGCGAGATTTATTCGAGTGAAATAAAAAAATATATATATTTTAAAAAATAAAAAGAAAATCATAGATCGGCTCTTGGGATAAGAATATCTTTTCAATACCGAACAATTTTACAATGGACCTTTGATAAGTTGAAACTGACTTCTCAATTTACTATTTTGTTAGACATAACATCAATCACCAAGTCAAATTTGGCCTTAACTTTGAAACTTGAAGCGATGATAGCTCAGTTGATAGGGTGTACAAATGCCGTATCAAGGGATATAAGTTGAAATCTACCTATTATGAGTTTGAACTTACGGTGAAGTAAAATATCGTGATGAAACCATAGCATGTTGGTAGGACTCTAACGTCCGCCTGGCTACCCTCAAGTTGAAAATCTGCCGCTAAATGCCTATAGGTATATCCCGGCAGTTACACTTGAGAGCCAGTTTCTCCATTGGGCTTAGCGTGCCCACCATCTCGGATTACATCGTCACTAGACATCAGGTAAGATTTTGGCCAAAACACTATACCTTAACTATGAAAAAGGAGACGTGTTTTTTTATAGTTTATAAGTTAATCTAACGATTAACGATGCTGAACATCTGAACGTGTTTTGACCAGAAAACACCTGAACCAAAAAAATCACAAAAAAGAGGTTGTCAATTGGAAAATGTTAGACAGAAATTACTAGTAAGTTATATGGTTTTAATCCATTATCTATCCATCAATATCGAACATCTCTTTTTTTAACTATCCTCAAGAAGACCACGGTCATCTAGTGAGTCCTTTCATCCTCCTATTGTACTGACCATTATGAATAAATTTCACTTTTATAATTGGAAGGTTCCTAACGATATTGCAGCTTATTTCTTAAATACGAAGCAAACCAGCGCGAATACCGAAAAAGTCTAAAAACTCACATACTAATAGAAGACACAATTAAATCTCTTTGAGGTGTCATCTTCTACCGGAGGAGCGCTATCATTATAGCTATTTGTGGACTTTGGAAACTGCTGCACGAAGCAGAGATTTTTGGCCCAGATTGAACCACGTCTGAACATTTTTGAACCCTGAAGTTCGCCTTCTTTCAGATGGTCATTTCCCCAGGATTTTTCCCATATATGATAAGTTGGAGGAGATCGTATGTGCACAAGAGAATGCGAGCGCTTATTTCGTATTCATTTATCACGTCATGAAACATTTTAAAATGGAAATATTGAATTTGATCACAATATTTTACTTTCGACGTATATCAAACTTTGTATGCCGCACTGCAGCCGTGTTGATTAAAAAAACGTGACCGGTGCCCGGGGAATTTTAAGTGGTCGCAAAAAAAATTGCTGAGACTTAACACAAAAGCCGGGCAGTCGTCGTACGGCATCCATGCGGGCTCAGTTTAATACTGTATAAGTCTTTAATGTGGGTAGCGGAACGTGTTTGCACTAACAGAATGTGTCGGACTTTGTAATGTCATGTATAGTAGGGAGCAATGTTAGAAGCACTCTTTAGACAATGACTTTTAGGTTGTTTAGACAGTTGTAAACAATTCATATAGACGCATATATTCTGCACTACTATAAGAGAATTTGAGTGCATTCATCCGAGTTTACGTGAGTAATTGACGTCGAGAATAAGCTGAGGTAATCGGAATAGTAAATTCAATTTCCCTTTTTTTTCCAAGTTGGTAGACACGCTAGACCTGTGGAGGAACTGGCTCTCAATTGCAGATGCCGGAACACACCTATTGGTATTTTGGCGGCAGGTTTACAACTTGATGGTGGTTGATAGCCAGGCGGGCATTAGAAAAAGCCCTACCACCATGATACGGTTTTCTTACGATGTTTTCCTTCACCGAAGCTCAAGATCATTGTTGGTGCTTGGATTCGAACTCACGTCCCTTGATGCGACGTCGTACATACTACGACTGAGCTATCATCGCTTCAAATAACTTTTGCGTCTGGCTACAAAGCAACTTGATGTTAACTAATATAGCCTAAGCAGGTGGGCACGCTAAAAGGTAGTTAAGGACCGACTCTCATATATACCTACCGGAACACATTTACATAGTCGATACATCAGCGATAGATTTTCATTGAAATAAAACTAATTTAAATGAATTTTCTCGCGGTTATTTATTAAATTTTGATCCCGACGTTTCGAAAGCTTTTCAGCCTTCGTGGTCACGGGGCGGACTGAGGTGTAGGTTGTCCAGAAAAGTTTATGTTACTGTGTCTACCTTCAATTTAATTTTTATTATTGATAGTGTTCCGATCTACGCAGAAAGAGCTCACAGTGTCTTGAGTTATGGCAATTGGTCTTTTGGGTTCCGATTTAATTATATGTATAATTGGATCCCAGGCTTGTGCTAGCTTCCAACCATCTTCTCTATTGAAATTTGGATGTTTTTTAATTTCAATAGCCTCACGAATCATCCTAGGGATCAAAATTTAAAAAATAACCGCAATAAAATCCGTTAAAATTAGTTTTATTTCAATGAATAATATTCGCGTAAACCTAAGAAATCATTAGATAGATTTTCAATTTGAGAGTGGTATGAGTAGCTACCTAGACAATAAAAATAACATACTAACACGGTATGGGTTTCTAACGATATTTTCATTCACAGAAAGCTCTGTCATTGTAAATATTTAAACTCACGTCCATCGACTAACTTTAGATTCGTTTAAGAACGTCCCTTTATTTTTCGGATCGATTATTATGCGAAATGGCTTACAACAAGAAATGTTACACAGAAATAGTTTTGGTATAATTTGTGGCAGTTATTAAGGAAAAATTTATGAGTTTTATAAAGTACTAGTTGACCCGACAAACGTCCTATCTTAACTATGAATATTAGTGGCGCATTATAGTGACGGGTTGGTAAAATTAATATTGTTGTTATGTTTTTTTAAATTTTCTAATGTTATGCTCGACTTTCTTAATTTTTTCTGTTATAATAACCTTCTTTTGATAACAATTAGCACAACAAAAAAAAAGCAAGATTATTACAATGACTGTTGCAGTTAAATTAATTTTATAATTAAATACATTTCAAACTACCCATTACTCTTAGGGCTACTAAATTTTATCTCTGCAAAAAACCATATTGTTTAAAATAACCCATATACACAAGTGAAATGGTACATAACCAATAAGGTGTTTAGAAGTGAAATAATTAAATAACAGTATCAGTATTTATTTTATTTCACATAAATGTATGTAGGTATGAGTAAAAGTCTTTTTTTTTGTACCGAAACAAAATTCAACAACCTGTGTTTACGCTAAATTATGCACAATGATGCTATACTATATCTATGGACCTTTCCTCCCTTTTTTCTTTCCTACCCCTTTCACCACTTTAAGAACTCTGCTGTGGTTTGAATTCAAGCGTAATATAGTTAACAAAATAAAATTTACAATTTTACATGCTGGTAGAGCTTTTTCTAATGCCCGCCTGGCTAGCTACCACTCTCAAGTTGATAATCTGCCGCCAAACACCTATAGGTGTGTTCCGGTAGAGAGCTATTCCCTTTATTAGGCTCAGTGTGCCCACCATCTTGGACCACATCGTCCCTTAACATCAGCTAAAATTGTGGTCATATCGCTACATCTATAAACTATAACATAAGATATCGAAGACCATATATTTATATAACAGTTGTAGGAGTAAATCTCTTCAAATAACTATTTCAAAGGCGTCTTCAATCACTAGTCTTTAATAGGATTACTCTCTGGAAGGAAAACTTATATAGATTTTCTCAACCACGTTCAAACTATTCCGTTCCTATAATAGGATATATTTAAATGTTTATTTTATATAAATATTTAATTTTTGTATCGGAAAAAGGTTTGTAGATAGTTTTTCGGGGAAAACTAGTTTTTCGTGTTACGGGAAAAAGGAAAACCTTTCACTAAGCCTAAGTCTTACCTTAAAGCGTTTGAACCTTAATAGTTTGAGCCTCTTGAAAGTTTCACAAAATACATGTTGTATTGGCAAGTACATTATTAAGTAATAGAAACATCAAACAGTGAACATATAGCCAATAAAACAAGATGTGCCGACCAAGTTCATAAATCCGGTTGAAGATGTGCTGAATTATTAAGATAAGGAGTGTCACTCGAGTCTGAGCGCGTTTTTAACTTAGTTTTCTTTATCCTTTATTAATTTTCACATATATTATGATTTCTAATGTATTATCAATAATTCTTTTACCGAATGACGAGGTGCTCTACCCTCGACACGTTAATGTAAAGCAATTTTTTGTTCTTAAATTGCCTCTACCACAACCAATTCGTATTTATACGGTAATATGGTCAGATTTATTTTAAGAAAACACTGTAAATAATTCCTTTTTTATACTTTACAGGTAATGGGCAATCTCGCTATCATCATAATCATCATCGCTATTTTATTTCTGATACTTAATATTTAACGGTCCGTTAATTCACTTTTTGATGTAGATAGTAGTGTAAAGTTTGTACTGACAAACACTCATTGTTAAAACATTGATATTAACACGTATAGTATTGTGTAGTTGCTCATTTTATCCTCTATCTGACTGTCGACTGTTGTATTTTCCATAGTTATAAATAAAACAGTCCTTTTTTAAGACTTTACAGGTTATGGTCAATCTCCCTGATGTTAAGTGACGATATGGCCCAAGATGATGGACACGCTAAGCCTTGTAGAGGGTCTGACTGTTAATTGCAACAACTGGATCACACCTGTAGGTATATGGCGGCAGATCTTCCACTTGAGGATGTTAGCTAGCCAGGCGGTCATTAGACGATACCAAGATATACCATGGTTTCACCACGTTGATATCCTTCACCGAAAGCTCAAGCTCATTGTAGTTGGATTCAAATTCACGTCCATTGTCGCAGCGTCCATACACACTACCAACTTAGCTATTATCACTTTGGATCATCATGTTTATAGCTTATTGAGATTTCGAGATATTCCTAATTGAGATATGACATATTCTTTCCATACTCGAGTACTAAGTCTAGATGTTTTTTAATGCGAACATACAGACAACAAGTTTATTTTGTATTAAAAATACAAATAAGGAAAAAACACCTGGAAGGCTTTAACAGGCTAATGTACAAAAAATCCTCAATAGTGTGTAAGCTGATTACATGGAGAAGTATTACGAACAAACGCATATGAGTTTTGTATATAATATAGTACCATCCATACATACCATAGTACCATTTCTATGTGATTGTAAACACGAAATGAAAGTGAAATGTTTTACATTCGTTTAGTATAATTTTATTTTTATATCGGAAATTTTGTATAAAGAGATTCAAATTCAATTACAGTACTCACTTTTAGGAGCGTACAGCGTAGGGGATATAGCTCAGTGGCAGAGCAATCGACTGCAGATCGATAGGTCCCTGGTTCAAATCCGGGTGTCCCCTTGGCCTCGGAATACGTTTTTTGAAAGGAGAATATTTGTATATTGATTTTTCTATTCGTAAGATGCTTGATAATCTTTGGTATTTTTTATGGTACCGTATGTTTAAAACGAAAATGTTTGTTACAATGAAGTTATTGTTTTTTTTTTTGTTAGCATAGTAATTGAAGCAATGATATCTCAGTGATAGCATGCATTGACGCCGCGTCAATGATCACGAGTTTGAATCCCTGCAGTTAAGCTTTAGGTGAAGAAATAAATCGTGATAAAAACATAATATAGTACATAACATGTTTGCCGGGCTCGCTACCATCTTTAAATTAAAATCTGCCACCAAATATCTATAGGTTGCATTTGAGAGCCAGTCCTATCAATAGGTTTAGCGTGTCCCATATCTTAGGCTACATCGTCACTTAACATCCGGTGAGATTGTGGTCTTCTACACATACGTTAGGTTGACTGATGTTACTTCTTTATGCTTTAGTAATATACAAATGGCATTGGCTTTCCCACCTCATAAATATCTTGACATACATTTTAAAATATTCTGGTGAAATCGTTGTTCGAACTTTGAGCGTTTCCTTTGAGTCAAGTAAAATACATATTCAAAAGAGTTTCGACAAACACTTCACTAGAATTCAGCGTTTCTGAACTTTAAAATCTAAGCACGTACTTAAAATTTATGTGGTGGTTCTAATATATACGTAGTTATGGCAGAACTTTTATATAGTGGTTCTTGCATACACGCCAAAACCTGGAAGCGCACATGTTAATTCAGTTATGCATACACAAATAATTAACGTTATAACAGATTATCATTAAAAAAGATATCATTTTTGTCCGAATCTATATTACGTACGTACTAAGTGACGGAAAAATCGTACGTCTTGATTTATCTAGCCTCCATCCGTACCTTGCAATAAAGAACTTTATTCTAATATTATTGGTATAAATATCAAGTAGAAAGTACTTATACTTCGATTATAATTTTCAAATATAAACATTTAACATAACGTATGGCTCAGTTACCATCATCCTCTTGGCTCGTTCCCAAGTTATTTGAGGTCAGCGCAATACGTTTTCTTCTTCCATAAATCTCTATCAGTCGTCGTAGTGTTACGTTGTACGCTATTTAACTGTGGGGATACGCTGCTGGTGTTCAAACAGTTTTCGTGATACACAAAAGGGTTATTCGAGCAATTTATAATTTATCCGATAGACACAAAAGAGATAAATTTAAGGCGATCTACATATTAACATTGTCATTTCAGTACGTAGTTCACAATATCATAATCGTTTATAAAAATATTGATTCTATAAAAAAATCATTTTTATAAATGTTATATTAGATATGTAAATAATCTTGCTCTGAACCACACAAGGCTAACAAAAATACATAGTTCTTTTAGAGGACAATGTATCCGCTGCTATAATAACATCTTTCAAGAAATAAATTGAACTACCGTTGAAACAATTTACTTAACAGAGATTTGTTAACAGAGCGTGTATATTATATAATTGTGGATTATTTAGAAGATAAAAATGCTTGGGATTCAAATGTTCTTAATATTTTTAAGTTCCATCGTATTCAAATGATAAAAGGCCAGATGCTACAGAGTTTTTTTCCTCGTTTTGTCTCTCCCAGAACGCCATGTTCTTTCAAAATGGTAGTAATTTTCTTTACTCCATTCACACCCTTTTCTTTCATCCCAATCCTTTCACACTTTTTCCATCTTTTCTTTGGTCTCCCTCGTCCTTTTCTCCGTTATTTTTCTCACCACATGCGTTTCCTCTCTTCTCATGTGGTTCAGTTACGAATTTTATTAAATGTACACTGTACACACTACCTTGACACACAACTTGAGTGCATTAATAAAAAAGACTAATTGTGAATTTTAATCACAAAGCGCACAAAGTTCCTAAGTAACTTCGTAAAATGCAAATGTTTTATCTGAAACTACATAAATTTATAAGTACTAGAGTAGATATCGCGGAAAGAAACAAGTAGTCTTAAACTTTATCTTTATTAGAAGACATTCTCTCTATTTATCTTTGTTCTTTATGCGACTTCTTCAGCCAGCGAGGTCTACTATGCGTATCGGGATAATTACAATTGATAATTTATCGAAAGATTAACTTGAAGTTAGACGCATAAGACTTATCAAAAACAGTGTTATTATATTGTTCGACATTATAGTCGAAGTTCTGATAAATGAGTGTGTTTTATCAGATGAAGTCTTTGCACTGATCTTCAAGAGTACGCTAGTGAAAATAACACTCTTAGAACCACCAACGTTATAAGATGGCCTTAAACTGACTAATACCTAAGTCTAAACTAGAAAGGTAAAAAACGAATACCGTGAAGATGAGTTGATCAGCTGTTGTTTATCCAGTACTTAAGTGGAAAGGTAAAAAAGTGTACCCGACTGAATCTCGAGCACCGTACACCGGCAAGAATGAAATAAATTATTAAATAATCAAAGAAAAAAATAAAGGAAGAAAGTAAGATAAGGAAACATCAAAAATAAATGAAGAGAGAAAATAGTAATTACACAAGTCAATGAGTATTCTTGCCTCCTTTTTTGTTTTTTTTATTAAATCATGTGGCTAAACAGAGTATCTTAATATGCAGAAGTTATTCGTGTCCGCAGGAAGTGTACTTCTCATTACCCTGCATGCGCATCCCGAGCGGTGCTAAAAAGTACCAAATGTTTTGCCGCTGCACTGTTCTAATTACAAATTGAACCTCGCGGCGATAAATAAAATACTTTTTGGTAGTGAAGCCATAGCAGGTATAAATTTTCTATCCCTTAAAATGATATTGGCCGCTGCACTGTTCCAATTACAAATTGAACCTCGTAGCAACAAATAAAATACTCTTTGGTGCTGTAGCCATAGCAGATATCAATTATCTTATACCTTAAAATTTTATTGGCCGCTGCACTGTTCCAATTACTAATTGAACCTCGCTGTGATAAATAAGATACTTTTTGGTGATGAAACCACAGCAGGTATCAATTTGTTATCCCTTAAAATTTTAAAGTACCTTAGAAGAGTTATTTATATTCACATTTCAATACTCTAAAGCTTCTTACCTCTTTTATGCACAATACGTGTTGACAGCAAATTAATCACTAAGCGACGAAATATGAGTGTGGCCACACAATAAACTTTAATTTTACACGTTATTAAACCAGTAAATGAAAGCGACGGTATGGCAGTCGATACTTGATTTAGTGTTATTAACCTGTCAGCTGCCAGCCCTGAGGTTCGTTTCAGCTTGCCATGTACACATAGAAAAAAATACCGAATACAATAGAACCAGCTCTTCATACTAGGACTAGAATATCCTAGCTATATATAACGAACTGAAAATATTTTGTATTTGTGGTGATCTTGCAACCACTACTTGCAACTAGCATAGCAGTACATTGACATGAGCCTTATATCGGGAAAGACTAAATTAGATTTTAAGTAATAGTCTAGCCGACAAGTTGACAAAGGCTTAAAATAGAAATGATGTTAAAATTTTGTGTATATATATGCTTATATAAAAAATTGCAAAAGTTATAAATTATATATTTAGGAATTTATTGTAAAAATCATTAAAAAAAAAGAACACAAATCTGATCGTGACGTAACAATTACACATTAATTTCAATTAACAATAAAAACACAGATTAGGAACAAAATAATTACTAGCAAACAAAAAGAAATCATAAAAACAATCTACTTACAAATTAGCTGTCTTAAAACTACCCACACAAAATAATTATTCTAACAGTCCTTGAGCAATGTGTACTCGACGACAGACACCTGACAAATGCGCCGGAGCCTGGGAGGCTCGCTGCTTTTATACTGTTCCCTTAGGGTATTCCTTATTATATAATTAAACATGAAAAAAGGCATTTAGTTTTGCATTAATTTATTATAAGCTAATATTATTTAAGAAATTTCAAAAAGAGATTCTCTAAGAAAAGGAAATTTCCAATAAAACTGTTAGCTTTCGGAACTCTATTTCCATTATTTATAATTTTAATTTAACGCTGAAAATGGGTCTCCGTGCGACATTTTTAGTTTATATAATAATTTTATACATATAGAGAGTTTATAGACATATCCTGCATAAAGATATCCCTTTGATGATCGATGAACCGAACCTTGAGTCATGTATATTTACTATTTGAATTTTCTTACCTCACTCTCACTCCATCAACATTTCAAACAATAACTTTTCGGTACTTGAAATTGCTTACACGCTGTGCGAATCGTGACCATTGTGCCCTCAATTTCCTTCGCGAAAATGTTTTTGCCTTCGGGAAACTTATCAACTGATATGTAAGTATTTATGTAGTAATCGAAATTCAATTCCATTTTCCAATCACCGAAACTCATCTATGTAGACAGCAAAAAATATATATTTCTTATTTTTATTTTACTGGCGACATTTACGAAGTCTCCAATGCCGCCTGTGTCATGTACTAAGGAAATAAAACGAAGTAGATTGACTGACAGGATACTTAAGTATTTCTATTGAAATCGACCAGAGCAAATTAAAAAAAAATTATATTTTGAATATAATCTATAGGCTTTCAGGTACATGGCAACCCCGATAACGTAATATCACGTAGAACAATGCCACTCGATTAACGGGTTAAAGTTTTATAAAAAAAAGCCAGCGAGTGCCGTAGAAATGTGAAAATTTATTATCATTTTAATATTGAATTTATATTTCAGCAATTGTTCATTGCAGATTTTTTAACTGTATACCTTTTTGAAATAAAATGATATAAGAGCGTTTTTATTTTTATAAATGAAATAAAATAAAAAGAGTATTTTATAGTGAAGATCTCTAGGTATTTGGCGGCAGATTTTTAACTTATGGGTGGTTGCTAGCCAGGCGGGAATTAGAAAAAACCCTAGCTTTAGGCTTGCTCGCTTAATGATAGTAAGCCTAATAAATTCAGAAATCAAATTATCTCCACAATTATTAAACTCATTGTTGTTACCTTAAGTATTAGTAGAGTAAAATTGATATATTATTGGGCCTTTAAAAAAGGCGTGAAGGCGCTGGGTACCTCAGCTAAGTAGGACAGCATGACACCGTTGAATGGCAATAAATTCTATTCTATACAAATTTACTTAGATCTGTGGGTTATACTTACAGTTATTCGCGTAGCCTTTAGACCTATAATTTTAGCTGATCTAGTGACCTCCGTATCACCTAAAATCAATGTCCTTGATTCTCGATAAAACTCAAAAACGTTTTGACTTTATAACTCGAACGAATTAAAGCCTTTTAATTATGTGAAATTTAAATACAGCAGGACTCGAACCCAAGTCTCTTGACGAAGCGTCCGTACACACTACTAACTGAGCTATCACCGCTTCAAACTGAGCTGTAATCGCTTCATTACTTTTCATATAATGAGATTTAAAAAAAATTCTTTGGTTTTTGTATATAAACCTTGTCCTGACAATAATGAACACAATAACAAAAGAATTAGCCAATTTAGTGCAATCGTTGGGAAGTTATGCGTGTACATGCATTTCGGTGATTCATTTTAATATAGATAGATTTTCTAATGTTCCACTCAATTTTCTTATTTTTTTCTATCATTAGAACCATCTCCGGATAATAAATAAGAAAAAAATACTTAACGAAACGATTCAACCGTTCACGCGTGAAGCGATGACCAAGGGAGATAGAGATTCATTTTTATATATATATATAGATTTGTACATTACTAAGCTACATTATTAAGTAAACAAATAGATGCGTGATTGCTTATTTCAAATCTGATTACAGCACTTCAGTTGTTTCAAACGGCCCATTGTTAATTATATAAGTGATTAATTAAATTATTCAACTCGCTATTTGAGCATTATGGTAAACAATACAATCACTTTGCAATCCATTATGTGATACAATTCAATTATTTGTTGTTGACCGCTGCAAGCCGCAATTTATTTATCTGTTACAAAGTATTTTATAGTGTGATAATCATATGCTCAATACAATTTAAATATGACTTTTGAACACAAATTCCTATAAACAAAAGATATTCAGGATGAACTAACTTGTTTTTTATATTAACGTTATGGCCACGATATCACTTGATGTTAATTGATGATATGGCCCAAGATGATGGTGAACTCGCTAGGTCTATTGAAGCGACTGGCTCTCAAGTGAAACTGCCAGAACACACCTATTGGTATTTGGCGGCAGATTTTCAACTTGAGGGTGGTAGCTAGCCTGGCAAGTGTTAGAAAAAGTCCAACAACCATGCTATGGTTTCATTACGATGTTTTCTTATAGATGGTACAATTTCATTGAAGGTGAATTCGAATCCACGTCCATTGAGGCGGCGTCAGTACACACTACTAACTGAACTATCGTCGGTTCAAAATATATCCTTACTAATAATATTATAAATGCGAATGTGAGTTTGTACGTTACACTTTCACGCATAAACCGCTGAATCGATTGTGATGTGATGTGATTTTGGTACAGAGATAGAGGGGATCTTGGAGATGAAGATAGGCTACTTTTTCTCGCTAAAAACTTACTTAAAGTGGGGTAAAAAGAGGGACAAGCTTTGTATGTAAATTATGATTGCGTCATCTGATTTGTTTGATAAAATCAATATCTTTATAGCGAACGAAACCGCAGGTAAAAGATTTTTTTTATTTAATTTTGTTTAGGGGCTTTTAACCGTAGTTATATCAGCCCCATCTTAACCTAAAATAATATTATAATTTAGCTCTTTCATACATCCTCGTTCATATCATCATCTTTCACTAATTTCATATAGCCATTTTAGCTGCCTCACTCGAAGGCTTTACTAAAATGCTAAGAAACATGCCCATATTTAATTTATTTAAATTACACTTGATAATTAATTTATTTCTAATAGTACATAGTGATACACATCATCAATTACTGCGCATGTTGTAAAAAGTGAGGAAGAACGTTTCTGCATTAATTATCCAAATTTTTCTGATGGAATGTGTCCAGAACGTAACCAGTTTAAAGCTACTATATATGACCTATTTAATATAATATCATCAAACCAAGCCAGTAGTTAATAAAATCTTATAAGAATGTGGACGCTTTCAAATTCCTTTTCAGATCTAAACCAAACCGCAATTTCGAATAGCGCTTTGTTAAATAAACGAGGAAACTGCGAGTTCAGTGCAGCGGCGAACGAAAACTAACATAATATGCGGTTTTACATCTTCCCTCGACGATAACTGTCCCCACTACATAAATTGCAACAATACGAATTAAATTTCCAAGTTTGCGGTCCGGGACAGTCCCTGCGCTCTCCGGGGATCAGTATAATTAGTGCATCATTGGAATATACGAGCTTTTGTTTGCGTTTTATCGGCACATATCCGTAAATATTTACGTGATAAATAATTAATTATAATAATATTAAAATCGGAATTCGTGTGTGAAATTTTGTATATTACTAAAATCCATTACCTTCGAAGCGATGATAGCTCAGTGG
This sequence comes from Actias luna, assembly GCA_039707435.1. Taxonomy (NCBI): domain Eukaryota; kingdom Metazoa; phylum Arthropoda; class Insecta; order Lepidoptera; family Saturniidae; genus Actias; species Actias luna. The sequence goes on along the minus strand of JAZHAC010000006.1, from coordinate 2,884,528 downwards.
TAGTGTGTACGACTTTGCGTCAAGGGACGTGAGTTCGAATCCAACCACCTACAATGAGCTTGAGCTTTCGGTGAAGGAAAACTTCGTGAGGAAACCATAGCGTGGTGGTAGGGCTTTTTGTGATGCCCACCTGGCTAGCTACCCTCAAGTTGAAAATAATATTAAATAATTCAATAATTAAATAATTGAAAATAACAATGGGTGTGTTCCGGCAGTTGGACTTAAGAGCCAGTTCCTTATAAGGTTTAGCGTATATACCAACTTAGGCCATATCATCACTAAAGATCAGATAAGCTTATGGCCATAACGATAAGCCTTAACTATATATATATATCCTTTCTTCTGCGTCGTTTCAAATGTTTTTGAAACATTTGTTGATGATTATTTCCATTGTTGTATTATCGAATTAAAACTGTCAGTTTTTTATATGTCATACGTCAGAAGTCTCCTTGTAGTTTTATTTTAAACATACCTTCAAATTTAGTGAACAAAAGCTTTTTTATACAGTTTATAGGTTTCAGTGTGGTTCTAATTATGCAAAATAGTTAGAATAATCAGCCGCGGATATTCGATAGCGTGCTGTGGTGTTGAGCCGCTTATGGTCCAAAGCAAACTGAATACAATAAAATATATAAGTGCATGGAGTTTATTACTAATACACTTAGAGATCAGTTCGGTTGTGTAATGTCAAACACAATACGAATATGTCTAACGGACATACGTTGCAATGGTGTGTTTTTCCTATACTAAAAAGAACATATATAGAAATGTCTAGAAGAAACATATAGACCTAACCATTGATGATGTCAACAACGAAATAAAATGTCGCCTTATAGTCAAAAATCTAACGAGAGGAATGGGCAAGAGCAAAACAAACTATAAGTATATTAAGATTACAGTGTACTTATTATTATCATAGAAATTATTTTTTACTTTGAATTTCGTCAATATACATAGTTGATTTTAAGTTTTATTAATCAACTGATCGAAGGTATTTAAAATGAATTTTCTTTTATATAGGAAACCAAATGCAGTCCATCGTATAATTTATAGTATAATAAACAAGATTAACGATGCATAAGGAGCCACGTTGCGAGGACAGTGATGTAAGTTCACTTTGACAGCTCAGGATGCAGTTACACCGGAGTGAATATCGAAAACGATTATATTAACATTTTATTTTAATACTAGCTTTGCTGTCTGTACTTGTCCTGATTGTAGTGACTACCGTAACGGAAAATGACTTCCGTCAGTCACAACTGTCATGCTGGCCTGCTTAATAATAGATACCTCTTCAAGCCTCGTTTATATGGTTATTAATTTTGGTCAATGTATATTCGCGATACCATCAAATCAAATCGAATTCGCGAGAACCGATTTCATTTGTTAAAGTAATAATTTTGATGAACCTTTATGTTGATTATATTTACATAAACAGTTTTATATATTTTTAATCTTTTATATTCTTATCTATACAAGTGTTTAATAAACGCTTTATAGATTTAGTGTCATGGCTGCAATTTCACCTGATATTAAATGACGATGTGGTCCAAGATGGTGGTCACGATAAGTCTTGTATAGGGACTGGCTGTCAAATGCAACTGCCAGAACACACCTATATGTGTTTGGCGGCAAATGTTTAACTTGAGGGTGGTTGTTAGCCAGGCGGGCATTGGAAAAGCCCTACCACCATGCACACACATAGATCCTGTGCACATGCACGAGTCATAGCCTAATTATCAAAATTCGATTATAATTAATTAAATTTTTATACCTCTATAATTCAATGTTATTTAATAGTAGATATTATTTTAAAACATTAAATATGACATTAGTCAAAAAAAATTGGCGATAATTTTCTTCTCTGTGATATTGATAACAGACTTTATCATGTTAAATATTGGTACTACGAATGTATATAATAATCATTCCATTTAATCTAATTTAAATATATGTGACACGTATTCAATCTTACAACAAATTTTCATCCCATGAAGCATCAATCTTATTAAATGTCATACAGCTCCATATAAGCCTTATTTTTAAAAACGGATTTGATTAATTCTGTTCACGTTTCAATTTATATGTATAGAATTTAAAGCAATACATTGATCCAAATGAAAGACGATCAAAGGTTTTTCTAACAAGAGAATGAATGTAAGAGACTTGTAATTTGATATCCTGTCCAAACATTATGTTTTTTATAATTTTAATGATGATGATTATTCCTACCGATTTCAGTCATGGCAACCAATTTGTCTCCTAGTGTTTGAAGCAATCACATGCGCAGGATATACTATCCGTAGTGTATGTCCAAGTGTACGCGCAAGACACAGGTGCATATACTCATCTTTGTCCTTCTGGACTTAATAAAATGGGCACTGTTACGGCCGGAGAAGGACTTAGACAGATCGTACAGTATCAGGGTGAGAACAGGGTGAGAAGAAGTAACAAGGGCTCAGTACTATCTCACACTCCCACAATCGCCTTTTACGATACCCACGGAAAGATGTGGGGTCGTGTTATTATACTCTGCCGGCACCACACGACACTTTACTTTTTATAGTAACCAGTGTTTGTTAGTGTGGTCGCCGAACAAAGGGAATGCAGTTGTAGACAACTGATGTGAATTTGTGACTGAATTGTTTACTAAGTTGGTGTTACAAACATTTAACATGCTCTTTGGCGAGTGAATCGTGAAATGCGTCTGCCGATGCGGAGTGCGTATATCCGCATTTGTAGGTTAGGAGGTTGGATAGTTTGCTTTGTGATACTGTGGAATACACATGGTATACAAATACAATGGCATGCGGTAATCCATAATCACGAAGCTATTTCGAAAGAAATTTGACTTGATTATTGAAGATATTATATAACTACCAGTCGGATTTCAAATTTTTTATTTAATAGGGCATCATTGAGGGAGACTTTAGGCTATTTTACATCACGCTACCATCAATAGGAGCAAAGCTGTATTTAAAAAAGTTACAAAAACCGGCCAAATTTTTGAAATATGTTTTAGTTGCACGCGAACTTTGTCACGATCATAGCTAGTATACAACACAATCCATATTATATTGTCGATATGTATATATTGACTCGATATCAATATATCACATATGATATACCAAAATTTATTGAATCGTATAGCACCATTACAGCGAATATGCGGCCGACTAAAGCCATTAATAAAACAATTATTCACTTTAATACTGTTTATGACAAGCGATTTTAAAACTGTATATCTCATAGAACTAACCGGCCAAGAACTACATATGATTTATAGTGCAATAAAAAAGATTAAGATGTATAAATGGGAATGCTTCGAAAGCATTGAACTAACATGCAATACTTTAGACACATTTACACCGAAGTGAATACAGATTTTATCATTCGCTCTCTTAAAAGATTTTTAAAAGGTATAAGTTTCTTATATCCTATTTCGAAGTAAGTATCTTATTATTTTTTATGGCTAATGTTCTAAAGTTTCTATAGTTTAACATTAATTTTTTATTACGTTTATCAAATTAGATTTTTTGTAGGTTTTACGAAGAGCATTATCGATTTGTCGCACAGCAAATTTAAGAACCATGTCATGCGGTTTTTGATGTCAAAAGGCTATTATAGGGTAGTGAGCGATTGTAATTAACATCCCTCTCTTCGCATCCGCTAATAACTATTATTGTAAATAAATAATAAAAAAAACGTTCCTAAGAGATATAACTAGATCGAGTTTTTTGTTGGTTCTTTTCGATGTTTAGGTTATTTTCCCAAAATATGGTAGTTATTATGTTTATAAGCGCCTTCTCAAAATCTAAATGGTTTTTTTTTCTATTTGATTTGACTCTACATTTATATACTTCAATTTTAGAATTCGGTTAATTATAGCACCTCGCAAATTCTGTCACTGAGAATAGAAGTTGAATGTTATACTGTTCTATAATATATGTTCGGTGTATATGGGTTATTAATTTGTTAAGTCCTAAATAGGGGCTCTAAACTTTAAATTGTAAGCCCTAATAGTAATCAAATGCTTCACATCCACTGTATCAAGTACCCTTGTTACAAGTTAGGTAACTATTTGGTCCTAATTACATTTCAGGCTATAATCTTGATTACCTAATACAAAGTTTTGTTTCATCTCAGTACAGACCAAATAGGTCTAATAATAGGAACACATTACAAGAAGCCTATTTTTAGTTTTTGTTTTTAATATACATTCCCTGAAAAACAAAAGCAATTTTCACAAGCTCATCAAGTGTCACTAACATTTAGCTAGATCACGTTCATACTTCGCATTGTATTACGTATGATCAAATACTTAAGAAAAGTTGATGGTATTATTTCTCTCAGTATTCATATATACAAAATATATTTCAAACAGCTAGATATTGTACGTGACTGAATAAGATATTTCTTTAAATTCAGAATATAACGTTGCATTGCATTGGGTACACGCCGATTCCCGAGGGACAAAGCGCGTGTAATGTTTACTAAAATGTACGAGTATACGACTATAGTATAAAATTTGACTTTACAATCAACACATGTACGAAATGGTAAATAAATTTCGAGAACACCATATTCCTTGTGTTCATAATTTAAAGTGTATTAGTGTGTATAGATAACAAGAAAATTAATTTTACTTTTAGCCTTTTTATAGTATAGCAGCTAATTTTGCTTCATCATTATCCTTGCCGATTTCGGCTACAGCTACTTATTCTATTAGAGAGAGAGAGAGAGAGAGAAATAGATTGATATATCAGATGTTTCGCTCTTATGTGGCTAATGTATTCTATTTTAGCAGTGAAGGTACGCTTATAGTTTACGCACGTTAAGATTCCATTTTTATAGTGTAGATGAATTTGGTCAAATGATTAACCTTGTTCTTGTTGATGTTAGGAAAAGATACATTTACGTACTTCAATTCGAAGGGATATGTGGAACTCACCTGATGTGCATCATACGAAATATCCACCTACAGGCATTTAACAATAGATTTTCAACTCGAGAGTGGTTGCTAGCCAGGCGGGCATTAGAAAAAGCCCTACCACCATGGTTTCATCACAATGCTTTCTTTCACCGAAAATTCAGGCTCATTGAAAAGTTTTGAACTCTCGTCCCTTGACGCGGCGTCCGAATACTTTACCAACTAAACCATTACCGCTGCAAAACCCCCTTTTCCATCCAATTTATTAATATTCACAAATTATCACGAAAAGTTCGTGTTCGGTGTAAATATGTTCGATTAGTTAAAACGAAATGCACGCAATGTGCACAGAGCCTTATTTAAAATATTTATAATGGCAGCGCTTGAGTCGAAGCAATAAAATTTACATTTTTACAAACACCACGGGCTTTTTCTGTTCTCAACGTCGGAGACGATTTGGCGGAATTCCCTTCGTAATTCAACAAAGTGCCGCTATTGAGGTAATTTGTGTGAACATTATTTTTATGTCGTGACAACAGAGATAGGCTGTATAATTTGGCACGTTGTTCGAAATGTTCTCTTCATACATACGATAAATCTTTATTTTAATCATTTTCCACATCTTAACTATAATATCATAAAAGTGAATGGGAGTTTTATTGTTTGCTACCCTACGCTACCCTTTCACGCCATGCGTACTTATCCGATTATTATGAAGTTTTGCATACGCGTTGCCAGAAGTACAGAAACTGACATAGGGTATGTTTTAGGTATAACCCGATCAAGTATCTTGTTAGTTCCTTTCGATGACTGCTTTGTTTCTTTCTCAGGGCCTAAACTGGTTAAAGTGTTTTAATTTGATTTTGAAAATATACTGTTCCTAGGGGACAGAAAAATAACATTTAGTAACTCGAATAAAGTCGTTAGCACAGTTAATATTATGAATGGTCTAACTGAAAATAAGCTAATTATAGAAATAGAGTTTTATTGCACGCCTCATAAGCGAAGCGTTGAGGTGGGTACTCCTGTCACTTTACTGAAAACAACTGATTTTTCTAACTTAAAATTTCTCTATCTATCATACGTTACACTTGTAAAATAATATATACACATCTATCAAGAAAAACTACTATTTTTAACACTCATGATATATTTGATGGCATATTTGTTATGTAAACCAGTTAAAAAACTGTTTAATAAGTTCTGTCTTGTACATCCGTGTGTCTGTATGTGCGGATCCTGTATGTTATCACGATAGCGACCAAAATACTTTAATAATCAAATTTTTTCTTCTTACGCTTCAATATAATTATTAATTGAACTCTATTACTTTTCACGATCTGATCTGATGTAGTTTAATTGTTATTAAATAAACAAAACAAACAAAAAAGAGATTATGAGGCGTGCACTTTTGAATTTTCTAAACTTATTTCACTCTTCCGTTGTCTTACTTTCTTTGGTTCTTCTTCTACTTAGTGTCGGTACAAGTCGTATTTAAATAAATACACCCATGTAGTGGCGAAAAAATTTGGCCAATTAGCGGAGTTGAAACCGAAAGTACCGAGGAGACGCTGGATGTACTTAGGTATTATCACTCGCTAAGGATCTTTTTATGCATCCACTCCACTAACAATGAGCTTGAGCTTTCGTTGAAAGAAAACATAGTGAGGAAACCATAGTATGGTTATAGGGCTTTTTCTAATGCCCACCTGACTACCTGACCACCTGACCTTTAAGTTGAAGAGTTGCCGCCAAATACCAATAGGTATGTTCCAGTAGTAGCACTCGAGAGCCAGTTTCTCCACAGGTTTAGCGTGTCTACCAACTTGGGCCGTATTGTCATTTAAGATCAGGTGAGATTATGGTCAGAACGCTAAACCTTAACTATAAAAAATACGGATTAAGAGATACAAATAAATAAATTACGAACGTTTGAGAGTGATTAAATGAAATTCATAAATAACTAATTAATTAAACTAATTAAGGAGTATTAGGAAATTTCATAACTAATCTATTTTTCTAATGATTTCTTATGTTTACGCGAATATTACTCATCGAAATAAAACTAATTTATTATGACCTTAACGCTAAAACCTTAACTATATTTAATAAAAATTGTGCCCGACTTAATACAGATGTAATAATATAAGCGACGATACCGCAGTTGATGGTGTAGATGAACATTGCGTTAATGGACGTGAGTTGGAATCACTGCAATAAGACTGAAATTTTGGCGAAGGAAAATATAATTATAGTTACACTATAAAATCACAACAATAATCCTTCCATGGCTTTGCATGTTTCCATACTAATATTACAAATGGGATAGTAACTTTGTTACGCTTTAACCGATCTAACCATCTAACCTGCTTAACCGATTATAATAAATTTTGGTATACAAATAGACGGGACGCTGGAGACGGGGATAGGGTAATAAAGAGAGAGATAAACTTTGTATGAAACTTTTTTTTTGTCATCCGATTTGTTTGAAATCAGTATTAAAGTAAGCAAAGCCGCACGCAAAATCTAGTATTTAAAAAAATTTGATATAGTTAGAAATGTTGTACATTTTATATTAAGTTTACAAGTGTCTAACTGTAATTTAATACCATGAAAAACATTTTCCATTCTGCTATTTTTGGTTTAAGCTCCAATGAATTAATTAGGTTTATTTTAGATTTTCCTCAAAAAGTTATTATAAAGTAGACATTGCTGGTGTCTAATCGGTCTTGAAATACACAGTATAAATATTGAAATTACTTTTATCACTAAGCAATTTTCTTTTTTTTTTAATACTTCATAAGTTTAGCATTATGCCCACAATCTTATCGGATGTTAAATCACGATTTAGCCTAAGAGAAACTGGTTCTCAAGTGCAAATACTGGAACATACCTATAGGTAGTTGACGGCAGATGTTCAACTTGAAGGTGGTAGATTGTCTCCGCTAGTGACTAGAAGTATTGTGAAAGCCGTCCCTGTTTTCTGGCAACACGTGAGTTTGAAGTATCGCCGTGGTGCGTTTTAGTGGGTAGTTTGAGATAATTAGCAGCCAATGAGTCGCCACATGCCTCTCACGCCTTTGACCTGACCCTGGTTAATGCGTTTGCGCGTTACGTTGAGGAAGTCCGTAAAGACTGGGATTTTAAACACCACGTTAGCAAAAAAAAAATGGTTCAAAATGAGCTACCATCGCTTCGGACATGTTTGAATTGATTGTAAGAGTTTTTTGCAACTAAAAACATATTCATAAATATAGGTGTTTAATTATCGTTTGGATATCAAAAGATAAACTCAAACTGGACAGGAAAATGAAAACCCCCCGAGAACAAAACAACTAACATAAGCCAAGTGCCCATCAGAAGCCAGAGGCTATTGGAAGTCCCGATTCCCCGTTGAGCAACTCGACTCGATGTTAAATAACCGATCTCAATACAATAGAGGCTTAGGATATTACGAGCGAACGGGAAAGCAGAAATTGCTCATTTAAAATAATAACACCGAAACAATACAAACGGGAGATTTCAAACCGGTACATTGTATAGATCCCGGATTAAAGTACGTAAAGGGAAATCCCGGGATGTTTGTTCCCCAAACACATTTCGTTTGTTAGAGATCTTGAAAGCTCTCGTGAATAAATAACGTACGGCGTGGCGGTGCGAAAGTTTCCCACGTTTCATTACAAATTTTATCATTTAGATGTAAATCAAAGCGGTATTCTGATTATGTTTCCGTACTAACCGAAGCCCGCGGTTTTGCTCGCCTTTGCAAACCGCCATAGGCTTCGATTCCGTTTTTAGTCTACATCGCGTATGGAATAACTATACTGAATTTCAAATCATGTGGGTGTATACTTTTAAATATCTTATCATGAGTCATTGATTTAGGCAGCGATGTTTCGCTTACATACACGAGCTGATTCCCCCGACTTCTTTCGTGTTTTACTGTCAACTATGTGTAATTGTAAAACCGTTCTTACTTGGTGTCTAAGGAATTTCCATGATTATTTTTTAAAGTCAAGGTTTTAGCGTTATGACCACAATCTCATCTCATATTAAGTAACGATATGCCTAACGTGCTGAACCTATAGGCATACGGTGACAGATTTTCAGGGTGGTAAGGCGGGCATTATAAAAATCCCTACCGTCATAATATGGTTTCATCACGATGTTTTCCTTCGCCGAATGCTCAAGCTCATTGTACGTGGATTCGAACTCACCTCCCTTACCGCGATTTCCGCACACACTACCAACTGAATAATCATCGATTCAAAATATATACCAAAACTATATGGGAGTTTCAAAAATATAATGATGGGTTAATATATATCTCCTATAATTATAGACTCATATGGAACTTAATGGTGAATTAAAAAAGGTGGTGAGTTTAAATCTCATTTGTCACATGATCGATCATTTGTAAAGTTCCTTGCGAAACCGGACTTTCTAAGATGAATGTAAAATGATAAATTACTGTTAATTCCAAAAAGTTGCATGACGTATTCTTTGTGACACTCTTGATTCGCGACGAGTCAGCGCTGACACCAAAAATACATTGGAAGTACAATAAAGTGCTATTCTGTGTGTGATCAGTGTTTTGTGGAGACAATAAACAACAAGACAGCTCATCTCATGCCCCATCAAAACAATTCCAAGTAGGTGGTCGGTTATAGCTCAGCCGGTAGCGTGTATGGACACCACTTCAAAGGAGGTATATTCGAATGCACCTGCCATGAGTTTCAGATTTCGGTGCAGGTTAAGCATTGTGAAGAAACCATAGCATGGTGGTAGGGCTTTTTTTAATGCCCACCTTGCTAGTTACCACCTTCAAGTTTAAAATCTGCCGCCAAATGTTTATATTCAGCTTCCGGCAGTTGCACTTGAGAGTTAGTCCCTCCACTAGGCTTAGTGTGTCCACCATTTTGGGTCACATCGTCACTTAACTCTAAACCTATTAAATATTTTAAAAGCTATACGCAACACATGGTTTTTATGTACCAATTTCAGTTACTATATGGAAAACTAGAAATACATTGCAATCTATTTCACGCCCTTACAAATCGCTAGTATATTGTTGTACATTTCTCTACTACAACAGAGATTGTTAACATGAAATATAAATTAATATTAGCTAAGTTTTTTAATAGTTAAACAGTTAAAATAATTCCTTATTTTACTGACTCTAAGTATGATTTTGCAACAACCCGGAATACTTTTGATTTTATTTCTAAAATAATAAAAAGATTGGAAAATTCTAAAGTGGACGCCTCATGATCCTATTTTTTTTTTAATACCAATTAAACCAAATCGAATCAGACCGTGAAAAGTAATATAATTATATTCCTAATTACACTGAAGCGTAATAAAAAAAAGACTCGATTAGTAAAGTATTTCGATCGCTATCGTGATAACATACAGAATCCGCACAAAAAGTGAGACGAACGTCCAAGTTAGAACTTATTAAACAGTTTTTTAACTAGTTTAAATAATAAAAATGGCATCAAAAATATCATGAGTGTTAAAAATAGTGTTTTCTCATGATATGTGTGTGTATATATTATTTTACCAGTGCAATATATGATAGATACATTTTAAGTTTGAAAAATCAGTTGTTTTGCGTGAAGTGACAGTAGTACCCACCTCACGCTTCGCTTATGAGCCGTGCAATACGAATACCCATATTCTTAATTTGAAAATTATTGGTTTAACTTACAATACTTTGGCTCTTACTTCACTCGATTCATATTTATACTATTTATACCGACGTTCGGTCGAAATTGATTAGCAAGTTTAGGCGTGAAATCCTAACAAATATACAGAGAGCTTTTTTCATATCTAAAATATTAGATTAAAATATAAAGCACTCTATTCTGCGTTACAAGAAAATTAAATTTAAGTTTTTTTTTATTCTCTTTCATCTCAATCTACTTTTATAGTCTTCATAGTATTTTACTTTTTTCTTTTATATTTCCAATTTCATCGAAGCACCTCGTTGATTAGCTCTGATCAATTCAAATTATGCAAACTAAAGACGGGAATAATTTAATCAAAAATATGAAATACGTTCGACAGAGAACGCAATGAAGTTCATAAATATGTATAAACCTATTGGAGAATATTGGCGAATGGCAGATACGTAATCCAGTCAACCGGAAGGGACATGACCCCACGCGTAGTAGGCGCATTTTAAAATAACCTCGTTTTGAATTTTTTTTATGGTTATGGGCAGCAAATATGTTGACCATATGATGTGTGTATGTGTGATGGTACATGGTTACAGTGGCCTATGGACAACCGCAACACCAGGGTATTGCCAGACCTTTCTGAAGAGACCCAAATAAAATGGATCGATCGACTTATTACGTTGATAACATACTTTTCGCGTTAAAATTTAAAATATCCATTAAAAAGATCAAACCGACCGAATTAACCACAAAATTGAGAAAAAATTAATACTGAAATATTTGATTGATGAAGGTTTTACTTTGTTGAAAGCCTAAATGAAATGTTTGAATTAATGTTGGAATTGATCGGCCGCTGATATCGTTGGTTAACAGTTGACCCGATGTTAGCGAAGAGTGGAACTAAAAGTTGGTATGAGGCATAATTGATTACACGTATTTCGCATTATCACGGAGCGTCCTCAGATCCACCTGAGGCCAACCAATTCCAAGCGGAAGTACAATGTAGTATACACTTCAACATTTAATACTAAATTAATACAACATTTTTTTATCAATAATTTTTTTTTTCAGATTCTTATACTTAACAGTAAATATATTTAATAATATAATTTAAACAATATTGAATTTCAGCGTATTTAGTTGATTACCTTTTATTTAATTTTATTATAAATAACAAATTAACATGAAATTTTATGTGTTTAATATTTTATTTAATACAATTTGGAACAAATCGTTCCAAAGATACATCAATTTACATTTTAGCAGCCAGGGGAATAAAAAAAGCACAGACCCACGTCGCCTCAGGAAGGCGTCAGACGGCTGGGGGCTGGGAATATGTTTTCAGCATGATGTTTCCTTCACCAAAAGCTCAAGCTGTAGCTGGATTCGAACTCACGTCTATCCGTACACATTACCAACTGAGCTATCCTCGCTTCAAAACTATTCATATTAAAGAGTACTACTATCTATGGATTTATTACTATAATGTATGAAATATTGTTGTCGGTGTTTTGAATATTATATAATAATTATTACATTTACTACAAACTGTTCTAAATGCCTTTCTGATATGTATATTAAACATTCAAATGCATGCGATTGGATGCAATATTAGGTAACATCGAATATTGCTTCAGATATGACAGCCGGCGTGTCTCAACTCCCGTAGTGGATGCTTGATCAATTTGTACTTGAACTTAGAATACATTTGCATGAATAACTTAGCTTTTTACTGTGTTGCAACTATACAACGACACAATATTTATTTTTTCTTGACACAATTCTCTGAAACCACTCCCGTATGCATGTTGTAAATATGGAGGAAATTTTCAATAAGATTTAAGTAAACTTATCATTGATCAGTATCTATACTAACGTATTATGTCATGTAAAAGGAATTGACATAAAGTAATAATAATTATTGTTCGTAAATTTTTGTTCAATATACTGGCTGTCTTTTGAAATGGTTCACAATTGATGAGATGCGTCACGTATTTTTACAATTTATCGAGAATATAGGCTGGATTGTTTACAACAATACACTGTTCGATTCTTAAAATTAATCCTTACACTAATATTATAAATGCGAAAGTGAGATTGTTTGTTTATGATACATTTTGATATAGGATAGATGGGAACCTGGAGACGGTGATAAGTTACTTATTCTCGCGAAAACCTTATTGAAAGTGGGGTAAAAAGAGGTATAAATTTTATAATAAACCTCTTATTGTTTTTATACGGTTTACTGTAACAATGTAGCTGTTTTAAAGACATTGAAGGAAATATAAATTTCATTTTTTATACAAGCATGGTATAAATCCTTTCGATAGGTGGGTATACAATATCAGATACCGAAATGTGATGAATAAATAAATGGCTACTAATGGGGTTTTATTATTATGAGCATAGTGGTAACGAACCATTAAAATAAAATGATCTTATTTTGTTAAATACTTAATGGGTTTAACGTTATGACCACAATCTGACCTAATGTGTAGTGGACACGCTAAGCCTAGCGGAAGGACTAGCCCTCGAGTGCAACTGCCGGAACACACCTATAAGTATTTGGCAGCAGACTTTCCACTTAAGGGAGGTAGCTAACTAAATAGGCATTAGAAAAAGCCCTAACACCATGCTATGATGTAGCTTGGTCACCACAATATATTTTCTTCACCGAAAGCTCACGCACATTGTCGCGGCGTCCGTACACACTACCAACTGCGACATCTTTATCAGTTGATGATAGCTCAGTGGTAGTTTGTACTACCGAAGCGATGATACCTTAATGGTAGGGTATATGACTTTGTGTCAAGGGACGTGAGTTCGAATCCAACCACCTACAGCGATCTTGACCTCGTGAGCATCGTGAAGAAAGTATAGCATGATGGTAGGGCTTTTTCTAATGCCCGCCTGGCTAGCTACCACCCTCAAGTTGTAAACCTGCCGCCAAATACCAATAGGTGTGTTCCGGCAGCCGCACTTGAGAGCCAGTTCCTCTACGGGTTTAGCGTGTCTACCAGCTTGGGCTATCGGCACTTAAGATTAGGTGAGATTATGGCCATAACGCTAAACCTTAAGTATACAAAATAAAATAAAAATATCGGTATTCCAGAAGGGAAACAATTTGCTCTTAACTTTTTGTTTTAACAATTATTAGAAATGCTAATGAACCCATGATTCCAAACGCCTTTTGTCTAAAAGAAAATAGCCAATATTTTTAATACGTTCTACAAGCAAATGATACGAGCTTCGTATTTACAAAAGACCCCGTTCCTAATGGAAAAATAAAATATGAATGCGAGATGGGTGACCCTTTTTTCGAATGATTTCTCTAAGCCAACACTACAAATGCCATAAACCTTACGCTTATGTGAGGACCTTCGTCAAAAAAAAAAAATGGTAACCCTAAACAGGGAATCACTTTATAATATGACTCTTATCAAATTGCTATGTGTATCATACCTATGAGAATAGTAAAATGTCTGTAGAATTTTTAATATGGATGAATTTGTTCGTAATGTTTCTCTAAATAATCTCTGCAGATGATCAGGACTGTGCGCTTTAATGTAGGAGTTCCGCCTATCAAAAAAATAAAATGTATATGAGATTCCATTAGTTTTTCTTTAAATTTGACAAATAAAAAAAGAGTGGAGCACTTGGTTGAAACAAAGTTCCTACATATTATATTATTATTGATAAATGTATTATGTTATTAATCAACAAATACAAATTAATGAATTACTAGCATGTACAAATAACCATTTTATTGTACATCATACAATATATTATAATACATATAATAGCCTACCAAGAAGCCGAAGAATATGTCATGTACAAACCTATACCTGCGCAGTCGGTGCGAACTATGACTGGATACAGCCAATAGTATACGCGCTTTGGATAACCGTTTATATTATAGAAAGGGTTGAGACGGAAAAATCTTACACTTTTTTTCACCTAGCCCCCATCTACCAAGTCCGTACCGTGTGATATGAAACTTCGTTCCAAGAATTAGTACTTCACTTTATTATCACACCAAATCTAGATCCTATATTTGTTACAGATACCCATTAAGTTAATTATGTCTATGAAGTGAATTGGAAATTTTATAACCTAATAATATTACATATATTTTACCTAAATACGAATTATGAATTCGTTTTCATTGTTTACTCCCATCCTGTTTACAACTTCACCGAACATCGAATGACTATATATGTACGTAGTTTCTATACCGGATAGATCGGACACTTTGTATCAAACGACTCTCTTGCAATTTGAATACTTCACTTTATAAATAAAATATTATTTCATTAAATGTTTTGTTGTTCACACGGAATCTTAATGCGTATTCAGACGAAACTTTCTGTGAATTTCTTTGATGTGAAATTTCCATAATTTGTCGAAACCTTGTCGTTCTAGACGCGGGAACAAGCGAATTAATCACGACAGAGAGATATCGCGCTCGTCGTATGTGATATTTACATTTTATGACGAGAAACTCCTTTGAAAACTTTGAGTGTTAAGGTGTATGTACTATGACTGTGTATTCTACAAGTAAAATATAAGTTCATCAAATACTTTTGAGAGAGGTGCCGTTACTTTATTAATCACTTGGAGCCAAGATTTAGAAGTTAAAGTTTAGCTGCGTTTAGTATTTTAAAAGATTACAGTAGATACAATCATATATCCATATACACCTAGAAGAGGGCTAAAACTGTATCCGGTTCTATGGTAGATGGAGGCTCACAGTGGTTTCTTTTTAGTTGGTAATTGATGGCTTTTATAACTTAATGAGTTCCCAGACGCTCCTCTCGTGGCCTTTATTTATCGTTTTTTTATAGTTAATTTTTTTAGCCTTATTGCCATAATCTTACCTGATCTTAAAGGACGATACGGTTCAAGTTGGAAGACACGCTAAACCTGTGGAGAGACTGGCTGTCCATTAAACATAATAGCGATTCGAACTTACGTCACTTGACGCGAAGTCGTACACACTAACAGTGAGCTATCATCGCTTCAAAGAGCATTTACACGTACTCTCCTAGTAAGCGGGACTGAGAGAGTTATATGGGACTCGGCTAGATGCCGGAATACCAACACACGTCCGAACATCGAACTTGCAATCCCGTCCTCTCTACGTCACCCCGGTGACCGATTCGGCTAGATGGTAAGCCAGGCTTCGTCCAGGCATAATAGTGAACTGTCCTCTTAGACGACTGGGCTGGTGTAAAGAGAAGTGGGTGTCATCATGGCCTACACAATGCAAAGTAAATGTATAACTTAAAAAAAATAACATTCGTATGTCGTGTTTCTGGTTCATCTGATGTATACTCAGCTACTGAAAGGGTTGTAAGGATTGCAGGCAAGTATGACTTCAACTTTCGGTTGAATACCTCTGTTTCCCAAGTCACTGTTATTTTTATATCGTGCTAAGTGTAACGCTTGGCAAAAGGAGCGATAATGCCACAAAAATGATCAGTTCTAATCATAGTAAAGGTACATATTCGTTTCCTTACACAACACTTTAAAGACAAAAGGAAAGGTTTGAAATATTTTTCCACTTTCGATATGAAAATCGATTAACATTTTAGTAACGTTTTTGAATAGAGAATTTCAGTTAGTCCACCTACAAGCATCTTTAAATACCCCGTTACGTAACATTGACTGGAATTTAATCAAAACCTAATCCAGGAATACATTTTACTTAGCGTTTACAATACTCACGCTTACGACCGCGGTTTTCCTATTCCACTTACTTGCGAGCGTACAATCTTCAACTAAACTTGAACGAAGTATGAATTCACGCTTACGTATGGATCGTCGTGAGCTCGGGATGCATGATAATGAAGTCGTCATTATTGACCTTTTCACTGCGTCCAAAACGACCATGGTCCTCATGTGGAACACAAGTGAAGGCATATATTTAATTTATATCGACTAAAAGAAAAATAAAAATATATGTGGTATATTAATAAATTTCTGCAGTTGTTCGCAAAAATATCTTTACAAGCTCAATCTCTTCATTAAATTCACGCAGCCATTTTACTATCAGCTGTTTTAGTTTAAACACATAATAGATATACTCCTTCCAGAATATTCTGTATAGAAATTATACTGTGATATTTAACTGCCCGTGATAAATTACGTAAAGAACTGATATATTCCAGCTCTCTTTTCTAAACCTGGCGATTTTATAAAACTCGATAGGATGTTAAAAGCACTGTGAACCCGGATGTCTCGATTTATGCCTCACTCAATATAATAAAAATAAATGAAATAATAAAAGTACCCGCTAACTTATCTTACTAGCATTGAATCTCAAAAGTTTATAAGAAAGATCAAGTCGCTAACAATAGACAGGATTTGGAGACGCATACGTTCTACCATAAAAGGTAATTTAATCTTATAAATAGAGACCCAAGAGGCAAAAAGGAAACATTATTATTTAAATGAAACCACAGAGCGTGGTACTGGCACAATTTATCAAACTGTCAGCTTTACCGACAAATCAATATACGCTTGTTGTAAAAGTATTTTTACATCGTCCGATACGATATCGGAAACGCGTTCCGGTATTGTTTTATATAAAGTAAGCGATGATAGCTCAGTGGTAGGGTGTACGACTTCGCGTCAAGGGACGTGAGTTTGAATCCTACCACCTACAATTAGCGTGTCTACCAGCTTGGGCCGTATCGTCACTTATGATCAGGTGAGATTATGACCCTTACGCTAAAATCTTAACTATAAAAGAGCAGGCCTAATGGACCTTGTTCTCTCTTTTCCATCCATGACAGTCTTAGCGCCAGGTTTCCTTCACGGTCACTAATAAATAATAAATAATAATAAATAAAAACTATCTTACGCTTTAAGTTTAAAAAAAATACATATAGAGTGCAAATTTTTATTTAAATCGGTTAAGTTTACTCGAAGCTTATCATGGACAAATTATCCTGATACGGTATTGTTATACCTAAAAAGTTATGATGTATGGAGCGTTTTGGTGTATGGAGCGTTTTTTCTACACAAATAATGGTGATCCATATATGTCTTTTGATATATAGGATAGAAATAACTGTCTGCAACTTGTACCGATATGTATATATATTAAACAAGACAGACTCTGTCAATCGTTATTTCATATTTTCCAAATATCGACAATATGTCGGATAATATAAAAAAACACTTTCAGGCAGAAAACACCGAGATTACATACACGCGAGTAAGAATCCAGGGATTATACAACATAAACGTATTTCATCACTTACATACTTACAAATTTATGAACGTGTAATATTATTACGCGAGTTCGATCCCCACTAGGACTGGCTACGTTCATAATCTGTCAGATTAGAGCTTAACAGATTGAATACAGGTTATAAGATTTTAAACCTTTTAGCTTTTTATTTTTCAGTGTAACTTTTGATCAAAAATATAATCGAGTGGCACACATTTAGTTTATCTATTGAAAACGAAGTGCTTTATTTTTAATGCTTCTTGGGGTAACGTTGAGGAACTAAACTAACCAAATGGTAACATGCTAAACTAATTAATGACAGGTAGACGCAATTATTGTCTCTGCCTTGAACCTTAACCCTATGATAATAAAAAGTACGAGCTCAAAATCACACGACATAAGTGAAACATCAATTGTTTGGAAAATCCAAAAATGCATGCCTCATAACGTAATTATGATTGAATGACATAGATTTAAGCATTCACATTAAATAGGAAGTAATCCGATGTCATTCTAGAGCTAATAAAATAGAAGTGATCCTAATACATTAAGTCTTTTGGACGTTACCGTTACACATTTATACACGCAAATATCCGGACTTCTTCAATATAAAAAAAAGATAAGAAATTGTAGTATATAGTATATGGTATATAGTATATGGTATATGGTATATAGTATATAGTATATAGTATATAGTATATAGTATATAGTATATAGTATATAGTATATAGTATATAGTATATAGTATATAGTATATAGTATATAGTATATAGTATATAGTATATAGTATATAGTATATAGTATATAGTATATAGTAAATAGTATATAGTATATAGTATATAGTATATAGTATATAGTATATAGTATATAGTATATAGTATATAGTATATAGTATATAGTATATAGTATATAGTATATAGTATATAGTATATAGTATATAGTATATAGTATATAGTATATAGTATATAGTATATAGTATATAGTATATAGTATATAGTATATAGTATATAGTATATAGTATATAGTATATAGTATATAGTATATAGTATATAGTATATAGTATATAGTATATAGTATATAGTATATAGTATATAGTATATAGTATATAGTATATAGTATATAGTATATAGTATATAGTATATAGTATATAGTATATAGTATATAGTATATAGTATATAGTATATAGTATATAGTATATAGTATATAGTATATAGTATATAGTATATAGTATATAGTATATAGTATATGGTATATAGTATATAGTATATAGAATCATCTAAGTGGAAGATCTAAGTGGAAGTGTGTAGGAACGACGCGTCATGCGACGTGAGTCCGAATTCTACCACCTACAATGAGCTGGAGCTTTCGCTGACGGAAAACATCGTGAGCAAGCGTATCATCTGATGGTAAGTGATCACCATCACCCATGGACACCCACAACACTAGAGGAATCATAGGCGCGCTACCAGCCTTTATAGGAGGGACTGGCTCTAAAGTGCAATTGCCGTAACACACCTAATGGTATTTGGCTGCAGATTTTCAACTTGAGAGTGGTAGCTAGCCAGGTGGGTATTACAAAAACCCCTACCACCGTGCTATGGTTTCCCTACGATGTTTTCCTACACCGAAAGTTAAAGCTCATTGTCGGTGGTTGGATCCGAACTCACGTCAGGTGAAGCGGCGTTCCTAGACGCTACCACTGAGCTATCATCGCTTTAAAATGCCGAATGCTCGAAATCGTTCAAGGAGGATATTTATGTGATACGAGAACAAAGTCCCGAGTACAGCTATATAACCAACTGAGTCATAAATCTTAAAACTATTCCAAAGTTACAGCATAACACAACAAACCAGGCGGTTAGAAAGAAAAACGCAAATTGTTACAATTGCCATCATTTTAAAAACTCTACTTTTGTGACGAAAGTCTTTGTTTAATTTAACAATGCTCTTTACGGAATTTTAAATTCTACTTAAGACCTCTTTCATACCAAACTAAGCTTTGGACGACGCTTAAGTCGTTCTTTATGTATATTCAAGAGATATACGGATTCAGTGATTTCAACAAAAGGTTCACTGCGGTGGCTCGAGTCGAGTTTATATCTGACATCATTAGGAGAAAAATATGTTATAAGAACCGAGCTAACGGAAATTGTAAACGCGTTTTAAAACAGCTGTCCAATAGAAGCCGTGTATTTGTAATAAACGAAAAATGTTGTAATGCATATTTCATTAAAAGCGACGAGAGCTCAGTTGGTAGTGTGCGCGGACACCGTGTCAATAGACGTGAGTTCGAATCCCTGCGATATGCTTGAGCTTTCGGTAAAGGAAAACATCGAGATTAAACCATGGCATTGTAGTTGGGCTTTTTCTAATGCCTGTCAAGTTGAAGGTGTATTCTGGCAGTTGCACTAGTCTTAGTGTCTCCACCATTTTAGGTCACATCGTTCCTTACCATCAGGTGATATTGTGGCCATAACGCTAAACCTATAAACTGTTAAAAAAACACTTATGTTTATTAGTTCTCTATATTTATCTCAGTCACTAGTCTGGCCCGTGACTTCTTTCGCATTAACTTGAATTTATGTTTTTACTTGACTGGCCCGGCGTAAGTTGTTTCCGCCCCTGTCGGTTAATAACTCAACTGAAGTGTGTTATCATGTTATCATGAAATAACTATGAACAAACTTCTTAGTAAAGAAAAACTTATATATGAAAATCTCATGTCGCGGTGTTTGTGGTCGCACTCCTCCAAAACGGCTCGACCGATGTTTATGATTTTCTTCATGTATATTTGGTAGGTGTGAGACTAGGTCGTAAAGTATGTTTATACCAATAGGTGATTAAGTTAGAGTAAGTAAAAAGGTTGATTACGATTGGCTATAGTTAATGATTATGTTACAAAAATATATTCAAATCGTTCAAACCGTTTTTGAGTTTTAGCGAGACTATCAAACAGTGATTGTACGTGATACGAAGTTGACCGAGTCAGCTAATATATTACGTATATGTATTTTGCTTCTACCGGTCTATACGTTTAGAAGTTATAGGATCACTAACAGAGTTACACGCAAGATTTCCACATATAAAGTAGACTGAGGCTCAATCACACTGTCGGAATGTACAAACTAGCTCATTAAGTACTAAGTTGTAACTTTTATTTTTTATCTCGGAGGAACTGTATTGTTTTATGGAACTAAATATATCATATATATCTACCGTTTATTTTGAAAGTGGTGTAAGTCCATTTTCTTTTGTTTCGAGAAAATTAAAGGTTAACTATATTTGTTGATAACGCAATTTCATTTGCCGACCGATTTTAAATTGTACAAAACATGGGATTTTTTTGAGAAATTAAACACGGACTGGTTATATATAAAAAAATTACATTAAATTAAGCATGAATTACGTGATAGCTCATTTTTCTCAAAAATGGACTTACACCACTTTCAAAATAAACGGTTCCATATGTATCCGTAATGCTTGTTAACACCGTGTCAAACTTAATCAAGGTCTGTCCGGTGATTAACTTCAAGTAAAAGGTCTAAATCCAGTATTTCCATCTCCAAATCGACAAAATATTTTATCTACGAATTTTTATTATTATAATTTATTTTTCGTTACACCAGTTAAATAGATGCTGATTATACCGACCGGTTTCGGCAATCGTGGTCACTTGAACCCCTAGTGTAAGAGTAACGGAAGCGGTCAGATGCTAGGATATATTTAGGTGCACAAGTGTACGCGCAAGACACAGGTGCACAAACGCATCCTTGTCTTCCTGGACCCAGTGGAACGGGGAACGTTACGACTTGAGAAGGACTCGGATAGATGGTACAGTGTCATGGCGAGAAAGTTAGAAGGGGTCAGTACTATCTCACACTCCCTTAATCGCCTTCCGTTCTGCCGGTACCACAAGGCTAAGTGTAAGTGTAGTTAAATAGAACTAACATCGCAAAGAGTTATCATTTTAACGACGCTGTGAGTTCATCATATAATTTAATTATATTGCATATATTCATTTTTATCATTTCCAATGACATCATATCCTTATTTCTTAATAAATGCGAAAGTGAGTTTGATAAATTTTATTATAAATATGTGTATTTATATATATATATATAGGAATACTTTTGTTGATTTGTTTGATGTGTATATAAATTTTGAGAAGATCGATGAGTGTACATTGCTTGCAGCAGAAATGCGAATTTTAAGATGGACGTGTGATGTTACAAGAATGGATATGTAAGAGGCAGTTGGAAAGTAGCACAAGTGGTAGAGAAGTGGAAAGGATATCCTTGATGTTGATTTGGCCATGACATGAACTCATAGTATTTATTTGTTTTTTTTTTTTTTTATATAACATGGTTTTTGCACTTTTCATACCGCGATACGGGCGAAGTAGCGCCTTACTCTCGACAATTCAAGATCAAGCAGTTTTTTGCTTCTAAATTGCCTCTAACATAACCAGTTTGCATTTACGCAATAATATAAGTATGTGTATTTTAAAGAAAACGCTTCAAATAGTTTATCTCATGTTTTGTAAAATATCAATTTTATTCTGCTACCTTGAAAAAAAAAAATGTTTAATATTTTTCCAAACTTATTTGTATATTTTTTCCTCATGGTACAACGAAGTTAACCAGTACAATGTGTTTTGTTGTTCTATACAACAATTTGAAGGCGACAAACTTCTTAGCTATCCATGGATTCACCGTGCGGGTGGGGGGTCCATCGTAGGGCAACGAGGAAAACTCCGAGCAGTTTCCGTTGACTTGTCACACGGATGTAGGTATAAGTGGCAAAACAACAGATTTTATGAAGACAAACATAATAACAACTTTACAAGCCGATATGCTGTGATTCATTTACTTTTACTAATTTATTATAATTTGACGCGCATTATTTTTATATAATCTATTATGTAGTATTATCAGTTTCTATAGTATCAGTACACAACAAATTCTCAAAGTGTAAATTATTATTATTGTTAATATTTGAATTATCTCATTAATTTAATGTATGTATACCCCTTCCAAATATTTATTTTATTTTTGATTATTCTAGTACAAGTCAATTAGTGACGTCCAAATGCGTACTGATTCGATTTCCTATAACAATTGATTTTATTTATGAAGAGTTTATGATCGATTCGACACATTGTTAAGTAATTTATTTTTGCTCGACATTTTTGTATTATAAACATACCTAGGCGTTTAAATATGTTGTGTATTAAAATAAATCATGTAGACTACGGTAAATAGACTTGTAATATATAAGTTTTTCTATACGTATAAATATATTATTATCTACCTACTAATATTCTGTATACAGTTTTCAATTTTAAATATTTAACTTTACTTGCATATTTTATTAATAATTAAAGGCGTGCATTTGTCAAAAATAAAAATAGTTTTAGGAAACTCCAAAAGTGCACGCCTTATATCTCATTTTTTGTTTGATTATTTAATAGTAATTAAACAACATCGAATCAGACCGTGAAAAGTAATAGTGTTCTATTCCTAATTATACTGAAGCGTAAGCAAAAAAAACTCGATTAGTAAAGTATTCCGGTCGTTATCGTGATAACATACAGGATCCGCACATACATACACACGGACGTCCAAGACAGAACTTTTTTAAACAGTTTTTAAACTAGTTTAAATAAACAAAAATGTCATCAAAAATATCATGAGCGTTAAAAATAGTATTTTATTGTGTGTCTATACACATATGTGTATGTGTGTATGTGTATCTATATATTATTTTACAATTGTAAAATATGATAAATAAAGACATTTTAATTTTGAAAAATCAGTTGTTTCGCGTGAAGTGACCGTAGTACCCATCTCAACGCTTCGCTTATGAGGCGTGCAATAAGTCACTGGAAGGGTTATAGTTCCTACAATTCTGTATTCTCCCACATTAAGCGATGGACGTAACAATGTCTGGGTAAATAATACAGCACTTTAGTGTTAGAATATAGAAGTATGTCTCGTTATGAAGGTCGTGTATCCATTACCAATATGAAGTCACATGCCGGTTAACCCTCGTCAGGGGAACTAATTAACGGCCATACTAGCAACGATATGCGACAGAGGGACCGGCCGCAAATTATTGCCAGCCTCCTGTCGCGCCGAGTACACGCTGGAAGCGTGAAATGTTGCCGAAACTTTACACTGAAATTGAAACTACAACGAATTGCGTGTAAAACGGTGTATAAGTTGCTTGCTATTTAATGATTTCTTAGGTTTACACGAATATTATTCATTGAAATAAAACTAATTTAAACGGATTTTATCGCGGTTATTTATTACATTTTGATCCCGACGTTTCGAAAGCTTTTCAGCCTTCGTGGTCACGGGGCGGACTCAGTCCTCCAGGTTCAGTCTAAAATTTAATAAATAACCGCGATAAAATCCGTTTAAATTAGTTTTATTTCAATGCTTGCTATTTGTGCAATTTATACTTTTTTTTTCTAACTTTATATCTTAATCCTCTAGTATTTTTTTTTATTTTCAAATTAAATTTGTTAACAATAAAACTGACCCAATCTCAATATTTTACTTAATTAATTTTCTACAAAGAATAGCTTGAAAAGCGTATTTTAAAACGGGGATATTTAAAGTAATTTACTTAACTAAAGAGGGTTAACCGTATGCATACTACCTTCATACATATACTTTTTAGCCATTGTGTATACATAACTTATTTTATAAAAGATATTTAATTCAGTTTCACGCTCAGCACAAGCAGATCACCAGCCGGTGGTCGGACGACATGGTCAGGTTGGTCGGAAGACAATGGATGAGGTTAGCACATAATTGAAAAAGATGATGTTAGCGAGAAGAGGCCTATACCCAACAATCGGTGGAATCGGGCTAAAATAGATTGATAGAAGCATTAAAACAATATTTGTTGATCAGACATATGATTTTATCATTCGTACGCTCGACCTATACTCAACAGATTAGTAGCGGCTAGTAAGTCACTAAAACCTCTACATTAAATGCTAAATATCATAAATTACGAAAAATGCACAAAATGAAAAGAAAATTAAATAAATTTATCGATAACGACCTTTTTTTAATCTTGGGGAAATACATTTACGCTTACTTTGAAAGATGCTATGACACTAATTTGCTTTTTTTTTATGTAATGAGGGGCAAATGAGCGTGCGTGTCACCTGATGATAAGTGATCACCGCTGCTCATGGACACCCCCACAATACCAGAAGAATCGCGGGTGAGTTGCCGGCATTAATTGGAGAGAATGACTCTCAAGTGCAACTGCCGGAATGCACCTATCGGTATTTGGCGGCAGATTTTCAACTTGAGGGTGGTAGCTAGCCAGGCGGGCGGTAGAAAAAGCGCAACCACAGTGTTATGACTTCGTCAAGATGTTTTCCTTCACCGAATAGGTGGTGGTGGAATAGGTCGGTGGTTGAATTTAAACTCACGTTCCATTACACGGCGTTCCTACACCCTACCACTAAGCTATAATCGATTAAAAAAAAACTATCTTGTATTTATAATTTTCTAGTTCGTTTCACGAGGTTGGAGTTCTGGAGATCTGAGTTTGAGTTATGAGACCGTAGTAAGGTGATAGAGCTGTTTCTAAGCTCGCCTGGTTAGTTAGCAGCCTCAACCTAACACATGTGGCCAAAAGCCTACAGATATGTTTTTTTATACCTTATAGGTTACTTTTACAGCTACAATCTCATGTAATGGTAAGTGATGATGTGGCCTAAAATCGTGGGCACGCTAAACCCAATGTAGGGACAGGCTTTCAAACGTAACTACCAGAACACACTTATAGGTATTTGATGGCAGATTTTCAACTTCAGGGTGGTAGGTAGATAGTTGGGCAATAGAAAAATCCCCACCACTATATATGGTCTCATCACCATGTTTTCCTTCATCGAAATCTCGGGCTCATTGCAGGGATCGAACTCCCGTCCATTGACATAAAGTCGGTACACGTTACCAACTGAGTTATCATCACTTCATATAATTACGGTCTTAATTTGATTTAATGAGTTTTGAATACAGACGTCCAATTTGATATAAAGCTCTTCGACATCAAACACCATGCAGGTATGCGATGACGTTATAACATGAATTTCAATTTTGGAATTAATTAGTTTAGATAACCCCAAAGCAATTTCCAGTAGAAAGCGCAAACCTTCGTTAAACAAATCGATACGTCTCTCCGCAGACTATAGTGTGTTTAATTGAAACTTGTGATAAGCTTCTTAACTAAACACTTCGTCTACTCTCGAAGTGTTTTACGATCGCACTCCGCTCTCATTTAAAACAACGACCATGTGAGATTGCATTCACTATCGTGTTATAAATGCAATGCTACTTTATATTCTGTTTGCAAATCATCTTCATTTCAATCTAACATCACATTTCAAACTTATATGAGAGTACTAAATTGTATTTTATGCGCAGGCGGGCTGTCCGTATTGTAATACAGCTATCAGCTACACTATAAACCTCTTCAATTGAGCAAGGATATTGCCTGTCTAAGCGTCTTCATACCGCCTGTATCTTTGAACTGATCCCTTCCTCTCCTTTCTACAACACAGCCGCTCGGGCGGAGCTTCGGTGTCACGATTTCACGGTGACACCTATAACATTCAGAACCAAAAAGTTTGCCGACTCTTACTTTTGTCGCACCGTGTGATTGTGGAACCGTCTTCCTGTCAGCGTAGTCCCTACTTCCTATGATATTGGGTCCTTCTAAAGGGGCTTGAAGAGGTTCCTAAGCAGGCCAGTATGATAGCGGTGACTGGCAGTGAATTCTGTTAGGTGTCAGTATATATATATATATATAAATATCGAATCTTCTTTAGAGCGTTCGGTGACCTTTATGTCGATAAAACTTCAAGGTTACGTCATGCGATAGAACAGAAAGAAAACAATGTTGAAAATTGAGTTTAACCATAAATATGGTTTTTATAGTTCATAGGGATAGGACACAAACTCACCCGATGTTAAGTGGCGATGTGGCCCAAGATAGTTGACAAGATAAACCTAATCGATGGGCTAGCCCTGACGTCCAACTGCCGGAACACACCTATAGGTGTTTGGTGGCAGATTTTCAATTTAAGGGTGATAGGTAGTCGACAGGCATCAGAAAAAGCTCTATCGCCATGCTGTGATTTCGTCACGATATTTTCCTTCACCGAAAGGTCAAGCTCATTGTCGATGGTTGAGTTCGAACTCACGTCCCATGACTCGGCGTTCCTACATGCCACCACTGAGCTAGTATCGCTCTCCATACCTTTCTACGTGCATCACTCTAAAAGTGCTAGACATATTTATATTTTGATGTGATTTGTATCTGATACTTTATATTATAGGTTAATATATACAGAATAACTTTCACTTATAAATGGAATAGTCTCTCCGGGCCGAGGAATATATTTTAAGATGTCTTGCCGCCTGAATTTCTATATGGTTTATAATGGTTAGGAATATAGAAAGTCTGTATTTATAATTTGCCTATTATAGGTATATATATATATATTATATTATTTCATAGGGTTGAGAAATAGTTTTTATAATAATATAAGGCATAAGTCCACACAAAATGTTGTTAGGGTATCATCTAGTTAAAAGATAACTATTCGTTGTCTTTAAAATTTCGAGACCATTTTTCAAACAACACGTTTCATATAAAGAAGATACTCGTATTGTGATATTTAAATGTCATTGATAAAAAAAAACGTATTCTTATTACCAAAGCAGAGTCTTGATCTTAATAATGTAAATAGAGACTGTTGGAATTGTATGTCTCAAATGCTAAGATTCAAAATTTTTGGAATGGTTATTTCGAACAAATTATATTTTTTATCGTAACACGACATTGTACCGAAGAGTAAGCGCAGTGCAGTACTAAACCACCAAGAAATTTACATTTATTCCACCACTTTGTGGGTCTTCAAATTGTAGGATGAAAACATAACTTAATAGTTTCGTAAAATATGATATAATTGTCTTGTTTACTAGTGCTGATGTAAAGTTTACAATGAAGTTATGTATTCTAAGAGAACACCCTATATGTTATGGAAGTAAGATAAGGAAACTAGGTTAAACAAATATTTGCCTGAAAGAAGTGTAAGAATTGATCGTGATCTCTGGTAGTGTGGGGTATTAAATCTAGCTGTGGTATATTTTAAGTGGATATTTGACGGTGATTCTTTGCTCATGCATGCAACACGACCCTTTCATAGGCAGTTTGGCAGATTACGAGAGGACGAACGTCAATGTATTCAACACAAAACAAAATGAAATATTGTACATTTCTTCACAGCAGTCGTCTAAATGCCTATATTCCTTATTATATTTTTTTTTTTTACTAACAATAAGGAATACTTCACAATAAGTAATATTAGTAATTATAATATAATATATACGATTTTTATTAATATTACATATGCGAAAGTGAGTTTGTTTGTGCGTTACGTTTTCACTCCTAAACCGCTGAATTTTTGAAGCGATGATAGCTCAGTGGTAGTGTGTACGACTTCGCGTCAAGGGGCGTGAGTTCGAATCCAAGCACCTACAATGAGCTTGAGCTTTCGGTGAAGGAAAACATCGTGAGGAAACCATAGCATGGTGGTAGGGCTTTTTCTAATGCCCGCCTGGGTAGCTACCACCCTCAAGTTGTAAACCTGCCGCCAAATACCATGAGGTGTGTTCCGGCAGCTGCACTTGAGAACCAGTTCCGCCACAGGTTTAGCGTGTCTACCATCTTGGGCCGTATCGACACTTAAGATCAGGTGAGATTATAGCCATAACACTAAAACCTTAAATATAAAAAAAAAGATGAATTTTGGTACAGAAATAGATGGAAAACTGAAAATTGCGATAAGCTACTTTTTCTCGAAAAAATCTTATTGGAAGTGAGATAAAGAGAGGGATAAACTTTCTATGATACTTTTTATTGCGTCATCCGATTTATTTGACAAAATCAATATTAACGCCAGCAAAATCGCAGGTAAAAGCTAGTGCACAGTAAAGCTTAAAACAATATCGACGGTTCGGTTTTAATTAGTCTTTATAGAAATACAGTTAGTTTATGGTATTGTGACAAACGATTCAGGAATAATGGCAAACACTACGAAATCGGCATCCTAACAACGGTCATTACTGGCATAGAGGTCTCCAGGTCTCACAGCAACTGCATCACTAAAAAGTCTCGAAGTCCGATATCAAAAAATCAGATTAATCAATATGTCTACTAGTTAGCTTTAATAGCTTTCATAGTTTCACCGAGCTTTAGGGCGTGTACTAAAGCACTCAGCTCGAAGTAACAAGCACAAAGAAGCAATGCAGTAGTCGTTCCTCGGCTTTGGCTGTTGCCGGGATAAAACACAATTGTGAACGCCCTCGTAGACTGCTGGACACCTTACAAGAGAAATATATGGCCCTCAACTGGAAGTCCTGAACCAACAATACACAATAAACATTTCTATTTCTCCTATACTTGAGAGCGCTTATCAGGTGTTACACGTAACAAACGGTGGTCAAGATACAGTCAAATATAATTATCGTCTCGTACTTAATAGCGATAATAGCTTAGTGGTAGTGTGTACAACTTCGCGTCAAGGGACGTGAGTTCGAATCCAAGCACCTACAATGAGCTTGAGCTTTCGGTGAAGGAAACCATCGTGAGGAAACCATAGCATGGTGGTAGGGCTTTTTCTAATGCCCGCCTAGGTAGCTACCACAGTCAAATTGTTGCCCTGCCGCCAAATACCAATAGGTGTGTTCCGGCAGCTGCACTTGAGAGCCAGTTCCTTCACAGGGTTAGCGTGGCTACCAACTTGGGCCGTATCGACACTTAAGATCAGGTGAGATTATAGTCATAACGCAAAACCTTATAAAAAAAAGCGAGCTTAATTTCATATGAATCAACAAGAGAGACCCTTGTCCAATTATTGAAAACATAAATGAAATATAAATACTTAAACACTTATTTGTACCAAGTTATCATTGTCTGAGAAATCCCTCACAAAAATTTTTCTCTAATGGTTCTTCGGCCAGTGTCAGATTCGTCATATAATTAACCTCTTTTCTCAAAATTGTCTGTGTATTTTCCACGAGCATTATTGAAACACTAGCCGGCCGTCCGATGTTAACTCTATGTTCTCTAGTTCATTATGTTGCCCGTGGGTCAACATATATATCTGTAATAATAATTACGTGTCGGCCTAAGGGTTGATAAAGAGATACTTTAAAATGAGGATTATTATAAAAAATATAAATTTTAATTATATCTAATCAATACTTTCTATGGGCAAGTTTATTTCTTTTTGAAGTCAACGCCCTTATTAAGGACCATGTGTCATGGCTACTCTAAGGAGATAAATAACAGAGATTTTTCCGAATTTTCAAAACTGAATAAATTATACATGTATATGACGTAGCAGGGTCCCCCTAATTATTAGCTGTCGCTCATCCTCGCACAATAAAAATAGTTTTTATATTACAAAATGTCACAATTTGATAATTCTGGACACGTGTTTCCGTTCCCTATTTGTTTCGAAGTATGGCAGCCCGCCGACATATATCATTAAAATGCAGTAGTTGTATTTACATGAATATGAATGTATTATATTTTCAACACTATTTTCTTTCTATGTTTCACCAGATATATAGTATATAGTATATAGTATATAGTATATAGTATATAGTATATAGTATATAGTATATAGTATATAGTATATAGTATATAGTATATAGTATATAGTATATAGTATATAGTATATAGTATATAGTATATAGTATATAGTATATAGTATATCGTATATCGTATATCGTATATAGTATATAGTATATCGTATATCGTATATCGTATATAGTATATAGTATATAATGAAATAAATAAATATGGAATCATCTAATGTGATAGTAAAAGTATTGCTCTGGATTTTAAAACACGAAAAATTTAAAATAATGACCATTGAAGTCTAAAAAATTGCTCAACTTTGGAATGTTGAGAGTAATGCACACGCTCAAAAGCTTCGTGTTATGATGCGGTGAGGGAATCATAGCACTTTGGTAGGGGTTTTTGTAATGCCCACCTGGGTAGCTACCACCCTCAAGTTGAAAATCTGCCGCTAAATACCATTAGGTGTGTTACGATAATAGTACTTTATAGCCAGTCCCTCCTACAAAGGCTGATAGCGCGCCTACGATTCCTCTGGTGTTGTGGGTGGCGGTGATCACTTACCATCAGATGACACGATTGTTCACGATGTTTTCCTTCAGCGAAATCTCAAGCTCATTGTAGGTGGTAGGCTTCGAACACACGTCTCATGACGAGTCGTTCCTATACACTACCACTGAATTGTAACTGTGTTGAAGATAAATATCTGTTTGTGCGTCGCTCTTTTAGATAAAGTCGGCACGAGGCAAATAAGGGAGCAGGAGAGATATATTACACGCATCATAACACGAAGCCTTTGAGTTTGTGCATTACTCGAGTACAGTTATTTAACCAACTGAGTCATAAATCTTAAAACTATTCCCACGTTACAGCATAACAGAACAAACAAAGCGGTTAAAAAAAAAAACGCAAATTGTTACAATTGCCATCATTTTAAAAACTCTACTTTTGTGACGAAAGTCTTTGTTTAATTTAACAATGCTCTTTACGGAATTTTAAATTCTACTTAAGACCTCTTTCATACCAAACTATTGCTTTGGACGACGCTTAAGTCGTTCTTTATGTATATTCAAGAGATATACGGATTGAGTGATTTCAACAAAAGGTTCACTGCGGTGGCTCGAGTCGAGTTTATATCTGACGAGTGCATCATTAGGAGAAAAATATGTTATAAGAACCGAGCTAACGGAAATTGTAAAAGCATTTTAAAACAGCTGTCCAATAGAAGCCGTGTACTTGTAATATTGTAATTAGAGATATAATATGTAGAGATTAGAGATATAATATGTAATTAGAGCTCAGTTGGTAGTGTGTGCGGACACCGTGTCAATCGACGTGAGTTCGAATCCCTGCGATGAGATTGAGCTTCCCGTAAAGGAAAACATCGAGATTAAACCATGGCATTGTAGTTGGGCTTTTTCTAATGCCTCTCAAGTTGAAGGTGTATTCTGGCAGTTGCACTAGTCTTAAGGTCTGCACCATTTTAGGTCACATCGTTCCTTAACATCAGTTGAGATTGTGGCCATAACGCTAAACCTATAAACTGTTTAAAAAAACACTAATTTTTATTAGTTCTCTATATTTATCTCAGTCAGAAGTCTGGCCCGTGACTTCTTTCGCATGAACTTGAATTAATGTTTTTACTTGACTGGCCCGGTGGAAGTTGTTTCCGCCCCTGTCGGTTAGTAACTCAACTGAAGTGCCATCTATGTTATCATGAAATAACTATGAACAATCATCTTAGCAAAGAAAATCTCATGTCGTGGTGTTTGTGGTCGCACTCCTCCAAAACGGCTCGATCGATGTTTATGATTTTATTTATGTAAAGTTGGTAGGTGTGAGAATAGGTCGTAAAGTATGTTTATACCAATAGATGATTAAGTTCGAGTAAGTAAAAAGGTTGATTACGATTGGCTATAGTTAATCATTATGTTACAAAAATATATTCAAATCGGTCAAACCGTTTTTGAGTTTTAGCGAGACTATCAAACAGTGATTGTACGTGATACGAAGCTGACCGGGCCGGCTAATATATTAGGTATATGTATTTATTTCTACCGATCTATACGTTTAGAAGTTATAGGATCACTAACAGAGTTACACGCAAGATTTCCACATATAAAGTAGACTGAGGCTCAATCACACTGTCGGAATGTACAAACAAGCTCATTAAGTACTAAGTTGTAGCTTTAATTTTTTGTATCTCAGAGGTACTCTATCGTTTTATGGTATTAAATATATCATATATATGTATCCGTAATGCTTGTTAACAACGTGTCAAACTTAATCAAGGTCTGTCCGGTGATTAACTTGAAGTAAAAGGTCTAAATCAAGTATTTTCATATCCAAATCGACAAAATATCTTATCTACGGATTTTTATTATTATAATTTATTTTTCGTTAAACCAGTTAAATAGATGATGATGTACCGACCGGTTTCGGCAATGGTGGTCACTTGAACCCCTAGTGTAAGAGTAACGGAAGCGGTCAGATGCTAAGGATATATTTAGGTGCACAAGTGTACGCGCAAGACACAGGTGCACAAACTCATCCTTGTCCTCCTGGACCCAGTGGAACGGGGAAAGTTACGACTTGAGAAGGACTCGGATAGATGGTACAGTGTCACGGCGAGAAAGTTAGAAGGGGTCAGTACTATCTCACACTCCCTTAATCGCCTTCCGCTCTGCCGACACCTCACGGCTAAGTGTAAGTGTAGTTAAATAGAACTAACATCGCAAAGAGTTACCATTTTAACGACGTAATTCATCATGTAATTTAATTATATTACATATATTCATTTTTATCATTTCCAATGACATCATATCCTTATTTCTTAATAAATGCGAAAGTGAGTTTGATAAATTTTATTATAAATATGTGTATTATTTATAGGAATACGTTTGTTGATTTGTTTGATGTGTATATAAACTTTGAGAAGATCGATGAGTGTACATTGCTTGCAGCAGAAATGCGAATTTTAAGATGGACGTGTGATGTTACAAGAATGTATATGTAAGAGGCAGTTGGAAAGTAGCACAAGTGGTAGAGAAGTGGAAAGGATATCCTTGATGTTGATTTGGCCATGACATGAACTCATAGTATTTATTTGTTTTTTTTTTTTATATAACATGGTTTTTGCACTTTTCATACCGCGATACGGGCGAAGTAGCGCCTTACTCTCGACAATTCAAGATCAAGCAGTTTTTTGCTTCTAAATTGCCTCTAACATAACCAGTTTGCATTTACGCAATAATATAAGTATGTGTATTTTAAAGAAAACACTTCAAATAGTTTATCTCATATTTTGTAAAATATCAATTTTATTCTGCTTCCTTGAAAAAATAATTGTTTACTATTTTTTTCCAAATTTATTTGTATATTTTTTCCTCATGGTACAACGAAGTTAACCAGTACAATGTGTTTTGTTGTTCTATACAACAATTTGAAGGCGACAAACTTCTTAGCTATCCATGGATTCACCGTGCGGGTGGGGGGTCCATCGTAGGGCAACGAGGAAAACTCCGAGCAGTTTTCATTGACTTGTCACACGGATGTAGGTATAAGTGGCAAAGCAATAGATTTTATGAAGACAAACATAATAACAACTTTACAAGCCGATATGCTGTGATTCATTTACTTTTACTAATTTATTATAATTATCAGTTCCTGTAGTTTCAGTACACAACAAATTCTCAAAGTGTAAACTATTATTATTGTTAATATTTGAATCATCTCATTAATTTAATGTATGTATACCCCTTCCAAATATTTATTTTATTTTTAATTATTCTAGTACAACTCATTTAGTGACGTCCAAATGCATACTGATTCGATTTCCTATAACATTTGATTTTATTTATGAAGAGTTTTTGATCGATTCGACACATTGTTAAGTAATTTATTTTTGCTCGACAATTTTGTATTATAAACATACCTAGGCGTTTAAATATGTTGTGTATTAAAATAAATCATTTAGACTACGGTAAATAGACTTGTAATATATAAGTTTTTCTATACGTATACATATATTATTATCTACCTACTAATATTCTGTATACAGTTTTCAATTTTCAATATTTAACTTTACTTGCTTATTTTATTAATAATTATAGAATTTCAAAGGCAAGCATTTGTCAAAAATAAAAATAGTTTTAGGAAACTCCAAAAGTGCACGCCTTATATCTCATTTTTTGTTTGATTATTTAATAGTAATTAAACAACATCGAATCAGACCGTGAAAAGTAATAGTGTTCTATTCCTAATTATACTGAAGCGTAAGCAAAAAAAACTCGATTAGTAAAGTATTCCGGTCGTTATCGTGATAACATACAGGATCCGCACATACATACACACGGACGTCCAAGACAGAACTTTTTTAAACAGTTTTTAAACTAGTTTAAATAAACAAAAATGTCATCAAAAATATCATGAGCGTTAAAAATAGTATTTTATTGTGTGTCTATACACATATGTGTATGTGTGTATGTGTATCTATATATTATTTTACAATTGTAAAATATGATAAATAAAGACATTTTAATTTTGAAAAATCAGTTGTTTCGCGTGAAGTGACCGTAGTACCCATCTCAACGCTTCGCTTATGAGGCGTGCAATAAGTCACTGGAAGGGTTATAGTTCCTACAATTCTGTATTCTCCCACATTAAGCGATGGACGTAACAATGTCTGGGTAAATAATACAGCACTTTAGTGTTAGAATATAGAAGTATGTCTCGTTATGAAGGTCGTGTATCCATTACCAATATGAAGTCACATGCCGGTTAACCCTCGTCAGGGGAACTAATTAACGGCCATACTAGCAACGATATGCGACAGAGGGACCGGCCGCAAATTATTGCCAGCCTCCTGTCGCGCCGAGTACACGCTGGAAGCGTGAAATGTTGCCGAAACTTTACACTGAAATTGAAACTACAACGAATTGCGTGTAAAACGGTGTATAAGTTGCTTGCTATTTAATGATTTCTTAGGTTTACACGAATATTATTCATTGAAATAAAACTAATTTAAACGGATTTTATCGCGGTTATTTATTACATTTTGATCCCGACGTTTCGAAAGCTTTTCAGCCTTCGTGGTCACGGGGCGGACTCAGTCCTCCAGGTTCAGTCTAAAATTTAATAAATAACCGCGATAAAATCCGTTTAAATTAGTTTTATTTCAATGCTTGCTATTTGTGCAATTTATACTTTTTTTTTCTAACTTTATATCTTAATCCTCTAGTATTTTTTTTTATTTTCAAATTAAATTTGTTAACAATAAAACTGACCCAATCTCAATATTTTACTTAATTAATTTTCTACAAAGAATAGCTTGAAAAGCGTATTTTAAAACGGGGATATTTAAAGTAATTTACTTAACTAAAGAGGGTTAACCGTATGCATACTACCTTCATACATATACTTTTTAGCCATTGTGTATACATAACTTATTTTATAAAAGATATTTAATTCAGTTTCACGCTCAGCACAAGCAGATCACCAGCCGGTGGTCGGACGACATGGTCAGGTTGGTCGGAAGACAATGGATGAGGTTAGCACATAATTGAAAAAGATGATGTTAGCGAGAAGAGGCCTATACCCAACAATCGGTGGAATCGGGCTAAAATAGATTGATAGAAGCATTAAAACAATATTTGTTGATCAGACATATGATTTTATCATTCGTACGCTCGACCTATACTCAACAGATTAGTAGCGGCTAGTAAGTCACTAAAACCTCTACATTAAATGCTAAATATCATAAATTACGAAAAATGCACAAAATGAAAAGAAAATTAAATAAATTTATCGATAACGACCTTTTTTTAATCTTGGGGAAATACATTTACGCTTACTTTGAAAGATGCTATGACACTAATTTGCTTTTTTTTTATGTAATGAGGGGCAAATGAGCGTGCGTGTCACCTGATGATAAGTGATCACCGCTGCTCATGGACACCCCCACAATACCAGAAGAATCGCGGGTGAGTTGCCGGCATTAATTGGAGAGAATGACTCTCAAGTGCAACTGCCGGAATGCACCTATCGGTATTTGGCGGCAGATTTTCAACTTGAGGGTGGTAGCTAGCCAGGCGGGCGGTAGAAAAAGCGCAACCACAGTGTTATGACTTCGTCAAGATGTTTTCCTTCACCGAATAGGTGGTGGTGGAATAGGTCGGTGGTTGAATTTAAACTCACGTTCCATTACACGGCGTTCCTACACCCTACCACTAAGCTATAATCGATTAAAAAAAAACTATCTTGTATTTATAATTTTCTAGTTCGTTTCACGAGGTTGGAGTTCTGGAGATCTGAGTTTGAGTTATGAGACCGTAGTAAGGTGATAGAGCTGTTTCTAAGCTCGCCTGGTTAGTTAGCAGCCTCAACCTAACACATGTGGCCAAAAGCCTACAGATATGTTTTTTTATACCTTATAGGTTACTTTTACAGCTACAATCTCATGTAATGGTAAGTGATGATGTGGCCTAAAATCGTGGGCACGCTAAACCCAATGTAGGGACAGGCTTTCAAACGTAACTACCAGAACACACTTATAGGTATTTGATGGCAGATTTTCAACTTCAGGGTGGTAGGTAGATAGTTGGGCAATAGAAAAATCCCCACCACTATATATGGTCTCATCACCATGTTTTCCTTCATCGAAATCTCGGGCTCATTGCAGGGATCGAACTCCCGTCCATTGACATAAAGTCGGTACACGTTACCAACTGAGTTATCATCACTTCATATAATTACGGTCTTAATTTGATTTAATGAGTTTTGAATACAGACGTCCAATTTGATATAAAGCTCTTCGACATCAAACACCATGCAGGTATGCGATGACGTTATAACATGAATTTCAATTTTGGAATTAATTAGTTTAGATAACCCCAAAGCAATTTCCAGTAGAAAGCGCAAACCTTCGTTAAACAAATCGATACGTCTCTCCGCAGACTATAGTGTGTTTAATTGAAACTTGTGATAAGCTTCTTAACTAAACACTTCGTCTACTCTCGAAGTGTTTTACGATCGCACTCCGCTCTCATTTAAAACAACGACCATGTGAGATTGCATTCACTATCGTGTTATAAATGCAATGCTACTTTATATTCTGTTTGCAAATCATCTTCATTTCAATCTAACATCACATTTCAAACTTATATGAGAGTACTAAATTGTATTTTATGCGCAGGCGGGCTGTCAGTATTGTAATACAGCTATCAGCTACACTATAGAACCGCTTCAATTGAGCAAGGATGTTGCCTCTCTAAGCGTCTTCTACCGCCTGTATCTTTGAACTGATCCCGTCCTCTCCTTTCTACAACACAGCCGTTCGGGCGGAGCTTCGGTGTCACGATTTCACGGTGACATCTATAACATTCAGAACCAAAAAGTTTGCCGACTCTTACTTTTGTCGCACCGTGTGATTGTGGAACCATCTTCCTGTCAGCATAGTCCCTACTTCCTATGATATTGGGTCTTTCTAAAGAGGCTTGAAGAGGTTCCTAAGCAGGCCAGTATGATAGCGGTGACTGGCAGTGAATTCTGTTAGGTGTCAGTCGCCGCTGATATGGATTGATTGTACTGTATTTACCATCAGGTCCAGTGCAGTCACTTTGCAGTGCAATATATATATATATATATATATATATATATATATATATATGTGTATATATATTGTATTTTCTTTGGAGAGTTCGGTGACCTTTATGTCGATAAAT
The DNA here is from genome assembly GCA_039707435.1 of Actias luna. NCBI lineage: Eukaryota > Metazoa > Arthropoda > Insecta > Lepidoptera > Saturniidae > Actias > Actias luna. Next base: position 2,846,278 of record JAZHAC010000006.1, on the reverse strand, counting down.
CTCAAGGTTACGTCATGCTATAGAACAGAAAGAAAACAATAGGTTTAGGACCCAAACTCACCTGATGTTAAGTGGGGATGTGGCTCAAGATAGTTGACATGATAAGCCTAATCAATGGGCTAGCCCTCAAGTACAACTGCCGGAACACACCTATAGGTGTTTGGTGGCAGATTTTCAATTTAAGGGTGATAGGTAGTCGACAGGCATCAGAAAAAGCTCTATCACCATTCTGTGATTTCGTCACGATATTTTCCTTCACCGAAAGCTCAAGCTCATTGTCGATGGTTGAATTCGAACTCACGTCCCATGACTCGGCGTTCCTACATGCCACCACTGAGCTAGTATCGCTCTCCATACCTTTCTACGCGCATCACTCTAAAAGTGCTAGACTTTTTTATATTTTGATGACATTTGTAACTGATACTTTATATTATAAGTTAATATATACAGAATAACTTTCACTTATAAATGGAATAGTCTCTCCGGGCAGAGGAATATATTTTAAGATGTCTTGGCGCCTGAATTTCTATATGGTTTATAATGGTTAGGAATATAGAAAGTCTGTATTTATAATTTGCCTATTATATATATATATATATATATATATATATATATATATATATATATATATATATATATATATTATATTATTTCATAGGGTTGAGAAATAGTTTCTATAATAATATAAGGCATAAGTCCACACAAAATGTTGTTAGGGTATCATCTAGTTAAAAGATAAGTATTCGTTGTCTTTAAAATTTCGAGACCATTTTTCAAAGAACACGTTTCAAAAAAGAAGAGACTCTTATTGTGATATTTAAATGTCATAGAAAAAAAAAACGTATTCTTATTACCAAAGCAGAGTCTTAATCTTAATAATGTAAATAGAGACTGTTGGAATTGTATGTCTCAAATGCTAAGATTAAAAAATTTGGAATGGCTATTTCGAACAAATTATATTTTTTATCGTAACACGACATTGTACCGAAGAGTAAGCGTAGTGCAGTACTAAACCACCAAGAAATTTACATTTATTCCACCAAGTTATGGGTCTTCATGTCTTAGGAAGGAAAGATAACTTAATAGTTTCGTAAAATATGATATAATTGTCTTGTTTACTAGTGCTGATGTAAAGTTTACAATGAAGTTATGTATTCTAAGAGAACACCTTATCTGCTATGGGAGTGAGAGAAGGGAACTAGGTTAAACAAATATTTGCCTGGAAGAAGTGTAAAACCTGACCCTGGTCTCTGGCAGTATGGGGTATTAAATCTAGCTGTGGTATATTTTAAGTGGGTATTTGACGGTGATTCTGTGCTGATGCATCAAACACGACCCTTTCATAGGCAGTTTAGCAGATTACGAGAGAAAGAACGTCAATGTATTTAACACAAAACAAAATGAAATGTTGTATGTTTCTTCACAGCAGTCGTCACAATGTCAATAATCCTTATTATAATATTTTTTTTAATAATAATTAATTATACTTAACAATAAGTCATATTACTATTTTTTTTTTTTTTTTTTTTTTTATACTTAAGGTTTTAGCGTTATGGCCATAATCTCACCTGATCTTAAGTGACGATACGACCCAAGTTGGTAGCCACGCTAAACCTGTGGAGGAACTGGCTCTCAAGTGCTGCTGCCGGAACACACCTATTGGTATTTGGCGGCAGGTTCACAACTAGAGGGTGGTAGCTAGCCAGGCGGGCATTAGAAAAAGCCCTACCACCATGCTATGGTTTCCTCACGATGTTTTCCTTCACCGATAGCTCAAGCTCATTGTAGGTGCTTGGGTTCGAACCCACGTCCCTTGACGCGAAGTCGTGCACACTACCACTGAGCTATCATCGCTTCAAAAATAATATAATATATAATATTTTTATTAATATTACAATGCGAAAGTGAGTTTGTTTGTGCGTTACGTTTTCACGCCTAAACCGCTGAATCAAATATGATGAATTTTGGTACAGAGATAGATGGAAAACTGAAAACAGCGATAAGCTACTTTTTCTAAAAAAAAAATTTTTGGAAGTGAGATAAAGAGAGGGATAAACTTTCTATGATACTTTTTATTGCGTCATCCGATTTATTTGACAAAATCAATATTAACGCCAGCAAAATCGCAGGTAAAAGCTAGTGCACAGTAAAGTTTAAAACAATATCGACTGTTCGGTTTTAATTAGCCTTTATAGATATACAGTTAGTTGATAGTATTGTGACAAACGATTCAGGAATAATGGCAAACACTACGAAATCGGCATCTTAACAACGGTCATTACTGGCATAGAGGTCTCCAGGTCTCACAGCAACTGCATTACTATCTAGTCTCGAAATCCGATATAAAAAAATCAGATTAATCAATACATCTACCAACATGTACACGAATGATTACAATAATCTACCACCACAGATTATTTCTTAATACAAAGGAACTGATCATGGAACTTGACATGTCATTTTTTAACAGTGGGTAAAATAAATTTGTTGTTTTGGCCGATTGGACACATGCTGTTAGCTTTAATAGCTCTCATTGCTTCACCAAGCTTTGGGGCGTGTACTAAAGCACTCAGCTCGAGGTAACAAGCACAAAGAACCTATGAAGTAGTCGATCCTCGGCTTGGTCTGTTGCCGGGATAAGACACAATTGTGATCACCCTCGTAGCCTGCTGGACAGCTTACAAGAGAAGTATATGGATCTTAACTGGAATTCCTGAACCAATAATACACAATAAACATTTCTATTTCTCCTATACTTGAGAGTGCTTATCAGGTGTTACACGTAACAAACGTTGCCCTGCCGCCAAATACCAATAGGTGTGTTCCGGCAGCTGCACTTGAGAGCCAGTTCCTTCACAGGGTTAGCGTGGCTACCAACTTGGGCCGTATCGACACTTAAGATCAGGTGAGATTATAGACATAACCTTATAAAAAAAAGCCAGCTTAATTTCATAAGAATCAACAAGAGAGACCCTTGTCCAATTATTGAAAACATAAATGAAATATAAATACTTAAACACGCCCTATTTGTACCAAGTTATCATTGTCTGAGAAATCCCTCACAAAGATTTTTCTGTAATGCTTCTTCGGCCAGTGTCAGATTCGTCATATAATTAACCTCTTTTCTCAAAATTGTCTGTGTATTTTCCACGAGCATTATTGAAACACTAGCCGACCGTCCGATGCTAACTCTACGTTCTCTAGTTCATTATGTTGCCCGTGGGTCAACATATATATCTGTAATAATAATTACGTGTCGGCCTAAGGGTTGCTAAAGAGATACTTTAAAACGAGAATTATTATAAACAATATAAATTTTAATGATATCTAATCAATACTTTCTATGGGCAAGTTTATTTCTTTTTGAAGTCAACGCCCTTATTAAGGACCATGTGTCATGGCTACTCTAAGGAGATAAATAACAGAGATTTTTCCGAATTTTCAAAACTGATTAAATTTACACATGTATATGACGTAGCAGGGTTCCCCTAATTATTAGCTGTCGCTCATCCTCGCACAATAAAAATAGTTTTTATATTACAAAATGTCACAATTTGATAATTCTGGACATGTGTTTCCGTTCCCTATTTGTTTCGAAGTATGGCAGCCCGCCGACATATATCATTAAAATGCAGTAGTTGTATTTACATGAATATGAATGTATTATATTTTCAACACTATTTTCTTTCTATGTTCCACGGACGTAGGCATGTCACTGACATAGTTTGAAGCTTTTGTCGGTTTAAAACTCAACCATCGCGCCTAAAGAATTTTGCACTTTAAAAGTACACCAGACTCTTAATAAACGTATGGTGCGTCACATTTAATATATAGAATTATTAAAAATATATGCCTTTTTGTCAATTAACTCCAAATAGTCCCAAAATCGCTTACGCTTTCGAACTATCCAGTGTTGATCTAATCCAAGGATTGTTTATGCAAGCACTAAGTTTTAAAACCAGGTTTACACAGCTGTCACTTAGTTGTAACTTAATTCTGCAACTCGTCTATGCATAAGGTCTTATGTAGAGCGCAGAGAATTTCTGATGTGAGTCTTGAGTGCTTTGGGATTTGGGCGTATATTCGCCTTAGCCTAATATCACGTTTCTAAAAGCTTTCTGATATTAATAATCTTTTTTTTATAAAGTTACTTTTAACTATTTGTGTTCATGGATCCGCACGCATTTATTACGCAATTATGGGATTGCTTAATAAATACTTAATTATCCAGTTAAGATACAAAAAAAAAATGTTTTTGACGTGATTTATTCTTCTTTTTTGTGCTGTCTTTACCAAATAGGAATAACGTGTTTTTTGTTTACAATTATCCCTCGAAATAATGATATCTAAAACAAAATTAAATCAATTTTGAAGGTAAATCCAGATGTAGTTAAAAAAAAATTAGTCATTGTTTTTTTTTTAAGCAAACTTGCTGTATCCGGTGCTTCATTCAAAGGTATTTATTATCTATTGGCAACAGTACATTATTCAGAGAGGTATCTTTGGCGAATCCCTGATAGTTTGTGTATAAAATCTCATCAGAAGTCGGTTGAGAACCCAGTTAAAGAACCAATATTGTAGTTAACGTAATTATAACAAACAAACAAACTCACATTCGAATTTATAGTATAAGCGACAATTTACTTCTGTGCTCTTTACAAATGCGGAAAGTAGCCAAATTCACATGAATGACTTACGCTTATTTCTAAAACAAATGATGGAGATTCCGTTATATTTGCAAACCAATTTATTCTACTTTGTATATATTAACTGCGTCACACGTTCGAACTCGAAAATGTTTTTTTTTTTTTTTATAAGTAAGATTAAGTGTTACGGCCTCAATCTCACCTGATATTAAGTGATGATCTGGTTCAAGCAGGTGAACACGCTAAATCTGTGGAAGGACTGGCTCTCAAGTACAACTGCCGAAACACACCTATAATTATTTGGCATGCTGTGGTTTCCTCACGATGTTTCCCTTCACCGAAAGCTCAAGCTAATTGTAGGTAGTTGGATTCGAACTCATGTCCTTTGATGCGGCGTTCGTACACACTACCAACTGAGCTATCATCGCTCCAATAAAAATACATAATCGATAATAAGTAGAACTAGCATCCCATAGCAGTTCAGTTCTATTAATTACTATATACCTTGATAATTTATGTCTATACTAATATTATAAAGAGGAAAGATTTGTTTTAATGTATTTTTGTTTGGAACGAATAAACTCATGGACAACTAGACCGTTTTCAAAAATTCTTTCACCATTAGAATGCTATAATTATCCTTGAGTAACATATGCAATAAGTCTATATATATGTATATAAATGAATCTCTATTTCCCTTGGTCATCGCATCACGTGTGAACAGATGGATTATTGTCTGGAGAAGGTTGAGGAAAAATTATTAAGGATGTTGAGTGGAACATTAGAAAATTTACGAAAATTTATAAAAAGTTAACGCCAATATTATTTTACATAACTGTCAGTTGTCATAGATGATTACGATAGTAATTATACTATGTTTTTGATTCATATGTTTTTAAATAATTAAACCAATTGTAATTAATTACTCATAATTAATACAAGACAACGTCTGTCGGGTCAGTAAGTTAGTTAAATAATTTTCAGTTCCATGCGAACAAAGTCGCAGGCACAACTAATTCAATATATATTCCGAAAAAAATAAGACGTTAGACTTGTGAACGACCGACATACTTAAGACATATTAATCATCAATAATTGTTATAAATAAGTATTTTCTTTTACCAAATGCTAAAATGTGAAAACTTTGAACGGAATTTTAACAATCATTTTATATGTACAATATATAAAAAAAGTGTACAGAACTTTAATAATGAATTCAATTATTTCTACCGAAAACAATTCAAATGATATCGAATTTAACAAGCACCCGTTTATCTGTTACTTCTAAAGTCCAAACCCAAAATAATAACGACGGCGTAATACCTATCTCATTTCCATTCTGTTTATATAAAATCGAACTTTCTCGAAATGTTTCGGACTCGAACAAGCGTTGCTTCTCCAACTAATTCTGTTTTAAAGTTTCGTTAGACTGATGTAAGATTTGAATAAGAATTTAAATATAATAATTTATTTTGCATTTGTTGTTTGTCTATTTTATTTGGTAATTTAAATAAATTGCGAACAGTCGAAATACTTGATCAGCGGTTCTCAACCTCTTTCACTCAGCGGCAAAGTAACATAATTTTTATAAGTAACTAGCTTTTACATGCGTCTTCGCTCGCGTTTATATTGATTTTATCAAAGAAATCGGATGACGCAATACAAAGTTTATCTCTCTTTACCCCACTTCCAATAAGTTTTTCGCGAGAAAAAGTAGCCTATCCCTGTCTTCCAGGTTTTTTTTTTTTTAACTGACGTACGCCGTTAGTCCCATGGGCTTTGACAGCTTCATCGAACTTATTGGGGCGAGTGCTAAGGGGTCACTCAGCTCCAAGGCAGCGGGCACAAGGGAGCCAGAACGGCTGAACTTTGGCTAGGGCTGCTGCCGGTAAATGAAAAAAGATTCACGATCCCGACTAACCAACAGGTCCTGTGTTACTAACTTAGTGATTCTAACTACGACCTTATCAAGTAAGCAGTTCAAGGGCCGCTAGGGTAGTCCCTTACAGTACCGTGTACCTAAAGTGTGAGTGTGCACGAATGGTATGCGGTGTGATGGTGTACTCTTAGTGATGTAGAGTGTCACTGTATATCGCGAGCAGAGTCACTCGAGGGCTCCTATCCGGAAGATCGAACCTAGGCTCAGGCCTCTGCGGAGGGGGGCTGCGTCGGGTGTGTTCCATCTTCAATGTCCCATCTATCTCTATACAAAATGTCATCATAATCGATTCAGCGGTATAGATGTGAAAGCGTAACTAACTCACTTTCGCATTTTTAAGATAATAAAGATAAATCCTACAATATAATCTACACAATCTTACAATTTAATGTAATTAAATAAGCTTAAACGTGATGAATACTTACAATTTTATTCCCAATTCTCATCTAACTATTAAATCACCACCTAAGAAGATCCATTTTAAGAAATAAATCATAGGTATTTCACTACGACTTATACATGATTCTGCATAAATATTCCACGCTTATAAATATAATATTGGGCCTTACAAAAAAATAGTCAAGACGAACAAAACATCCCATGTAAACAATCCGCTCAGCAGTTTTTTCCTGAACAAAGTAAATATTTCTCTTCGCTTCTCTATTCAATATTCTCTTTATAAATATGTAAACGTTTTTCCATTTTCACGCTTTATCAGAAGAGAAAACATTTTATATTGATTGCTTTCTATGAGAGCTCGATGATGTGTTTTTAGGTATATTAAAATCTAAAAGCCCTGGCGAATGACCTACGTTTTCCTGTGGCTCGAGCGTATCGTAATATTTCGTGTTTGGAAACAGTTAATATTATAAATCGGAAAGGTTTCTTTGAAGCGCTAAATCTAAGGAAATTCGAGTCAATTTTTTTTTTTTTTGTTATTGATACAGCTATTATTGAGTAAGGATTATGGCTATTTAACTTCACGCTATCACCAATAGGAGTAAATCTGTATTGAAAATAGTTACAGAAGCGGGCAAAACTAAATAAATAAAATTAATAAGTTTTACGTGGACAAATTTGCAGGCACAGTTATTTATACGTTTCAATTTTCATGGGCTTCGGTCATAGGTTGTTGGAGTTTAGCGGTTAAATGTATACGTTCGTCCATTTCTATATATACAAGCGAGCTATACTTGTCCCGCTATGTAAAATACTAAATAAATAAATAAAACGGTGGATCGAAACAAATGACACTCAATGTATATAATCGTAGATTGAAAAAATATATATAGAGGGACTATGAAATCCCAATATCTAGTACTGTGGGCCATCTACATCTATCTATCTATCTGCTAATCTATGCATTGAATGGTAATAATCCAGTAATTATAAGTTCTGTATTTTTCACGTGATTTGATGCAAAAGGAGCAGTTATACTGTACGTTATTAATCAGAAAATTTATTACAGTTTTTTTATTACTAATGTTTAACCCTTATCCTGAAAAAACTCATACGTTTTATATGATAAAAACTATTCGATATTTTGATGCATATTCTTTGTTTTACCGTACTAAATATTTTCAAAATATATATCGTAGTTCCAGAGTGATAGACAAAAAAAAACAATATATTACAAAGTGTATGTATCAATTGTATTAGTAACAATTAGGTTTTTAAAGCATGAAAACGATACAAATAAGTAAACAGACAAACTCACATTTATAACACCAGTTGTGATTATTGTAATTATAATTATAGTTTAAAAGTTTGTAAACAATAGTCACTGGGAACGTGTGCTCGAGTGGACAACGTTAGTTCGAACCTATACCGCATCATATTCTAATGGCCGACTGGGTTAGCTACAGCTTCAAACTTGAAATACAAACAGCCCACTTTTAAACAAAATCCTATAGGCTTAATCTTATTATCATAAGGTATATATATTAATCTAACAGAAAATAATTATATATTATGTCATCTGAAGATACATAATATTCTCGTAATTAATTATGTTCGTATCTGTCTAAATAAATATTAAGTGAGTTACTTAGGTACTATAAATAGGTATATAACGAACTGTGCTTGCGATTTTATTCACGTGAAAATAACATTTTTTTTACAGAATCCTTTTTTTTTCTAAAATAAGGTAGTCTAAGTTACTTCTTATAACATCAGCTATCTGCCAGCAGACGTCCCTTCAAAATCAATCTAGATGTTTCAGAGATTAGCCAAAATAAACGGAGAGACAAAAAGACCGATCTACAAAATTTTAAATAATTGTGTTTATTGTAAATGTTAGTGCCATATTTACTTTCGTAGGCATTTTGTAAAAAGCTGTTATTTTGACATTACAAACGGACATTTTAATTAAATTCATTTGTATAGATAACAATGAACCTTCTATAACATCTTCTCGGTATTATTTACCGTCAGTTGAAGCAACTTAATAGGTAAAGATAAAATTTAAATTCGCCTACGAAATTAAATTACTTAGGCGCCTCTAGTGCGAAATATACTCGAAATTCTCGCGGACCTCTCCCCGAATCGCCCATAGACTGACTTCCTGTTAACTGGGTACACTCGTTTCGTGTATTTGTTACTAATTAAAAAGTAATTGTGCGCGGGGGAGGCCTCAGTCGAAATGAAACTGGCTTTAATTAACGCGGGCTACGTGTAGCCGGCGATACATAAGTGTCGAGCTACCCTACTCATTGTCTGTGACGTGAAACTGATACTAATGGTTCTCGATAATAAATCACTTTTATATTTTATACGTTTTAATATTATGGCCCCAATTTCCCCTGATGCGAGTGACGATGTACTTCAAGATGATGGACACTCTAAGCCAAGTGGAGAGACTGGTTCTCAAATGCAAATGCTGGAATACATGTATTTGTCTTTAGGTATTTGTTAGCTAAGTAATTAAATACATTTACATCATTTCTAGAAATGTCTGTCTATTTGTTTGTGCACGCATCACTGCTAAAGTGCAACAGTTATGATAAAACGTCACCTAGGAAATCCTAAAGTATATCTTTAAGTAAAATTCAGTCTTTGTTTAATTAAATCACCTCTAACAAAAGTTATTGTAATTTGATTGTCTGTGCGAGATTAAATAATTTTAATTCTACCCGAACGAATCGTAGGCACAGCAAGTATAAACATATAAACAATATGTCATTTACAAGATATAATTGACAGCGTAAATATACAAATAGGATTCGTTTTCCGGAAACGGAACTTTAGAAAGGACAGAAAACTGTCGAGTTTTCTTCTACATCACAAAAATGAGAAACAGTGGTAAGATCTCGTCATGTGTCGTTCAAACGGAACTGTATATTGTTTGCGACACATGCACCAAGGGATATATTATGTACATGTTTATTTTTATTTTCATAAGGTTTAGCGTTATGTTCATAATCTTATCTGATCTTAAGTGACAATACGGTCCAAGTTGGTAGACACACAACTCTGTGGAGAAACTGGCTCTCAAGTGCAACTGCCGGAACACACCTATTGGTATTTGGCGACAGATTATTAACTTTAACAGCTAACCAGGCGTGCATTAGAAAAAGCCCTACTACCATGCGAAACACTACAATATGATAATTTAAAATGATATTTTCCTGCACTGAAAACTCGAATTCATTGTAGATGTATTCGAACTCACGTCCCTTGCCGCGGCGTTCGCACAAGCTACTAAATAACCAATCAACGCTTCAAAAAAAAATCCCGCATTATAAAGCGATGGAATTGAAGTTTACACTTCTTTTACTTCTGAATTTCAAAAGACAATCTACCAAAAAAGGTGAAATACTTCTTAAACAAATTTAATTGTGGTCTATGTCGTCTCTGGTTTCAAAATGAAATCCAATTTTGCAACACAACAATAGAAACTTTGTGAAGTTAACTCAATTCTCTTTGTAGATAATAGAATTATCTCAAATAACCGAGTCGAAGAACCCTAGAGATATTTCAATAACTGTAATAGTGTTGAAAATCTTCTAATGCATCTTTTGAAACATCGGTGTAAATGCGTTAATATTTATGAAGTAATTTCGCTGTCATAATTGTTTCAATTCTTTTTTATTGTATAGGATCAAAAACAGAGAGACTGCTCATCTGATGGTAAATGATAACCGTCACCTATGGACAGCTGTAACACCAGGGATATTACAGCCATGTTGCTGAAAAGACCTGGTTTTCGTTCACTATGCCGGAAGACAAAGGCTCATATGGAACCTTTATTTTGCGGCAGTCTAAACCTGAGGGTAGTCGCTAACCAATCGGGCAATATCGATCGATCACAGCTTGATGGTAGGATCATCAAGCTGTGATCGATCAAGGGTTATTATGGTCACCTATCATGACCAAAACCAAATGTGCGATCAATAGTCTTCAGAGTCTCGTAGGTTACTCGACAGGGTGAACCGCGTGCAGGTGTAGTTTGCTTAGGTAACTCTGATATTATTCCATGCCCCTTACACCCAACTTATATTTAGATATTAATAGGCCTAAAAGATATTGTACTACCCTTGCCAGTAATTTATAAAAGTCATTCATAGTGCTGGCTATTGCATTCAGAGATAATATTCATTGATAATGTCGCTTACACGCGAGGGCTTCTTTTGTTATTTCAGAGCAATTTACAATATGTGATCTTGGGAATTATTAACGGCTATGTTTCCAGAATTCGGTACCTTAAATCTGACCTACCAGTACATTCTTAATTGATCTTGATAATTAAATGTATGTCCCCTAAAACTTGGAAAAGCTGGATTATGTAAAAGATCGGCAAGACTTAAATACTATAAATCGTGAAAAACCGGTCACCTCACGATTTAGACTCAGTAAGACCAGTTTAAGAGCTTTTTAGGTAATAGTGTTAGGTTTTAAAACAAAGTCCTAAAGCACGTTACCGATTTCCCGATAGTAAGTTCAAGAACCATGCAAACGGGTTTACATGTGAAAAGGCTATTACAGAGTGAATCAGTATGTAAGGGATGGTGATGTCTGGAACGAATATCGTTATCTGGATCTGCTAAAACTATTTTAACAGCATTACAAAATCCCTTTGTTAAATATGTATCTAAAAAGATAATCAGATAAAATTTTTGCCTGTCCTTGTCAATGACTGGGTTATTTTCTGTACCGTTGGTAGTTTTGACATTCTTAAGCGTCTTGTCAATTGAATAAACTAAGTTGATTTCTTATGTTTACGCAAATATTATTCATCGAAATAAAACTAATTTAAACGGATTTTATTGCGGTTATTTATTAATTTTGACCCCGACGTTTCGAAAGCTTTTCAGCCTTCGTGGTCACGGGGCGCACTGAGGTGTAGGTTGTCCAGAAAAGTTCATGTTACTGTGTCTACCTTCAATTTAATTTTTGTTATTCATAGAGAAATTAATAAATAACCGCGACAAAATCTGTTTAAATTAGTTTTATTTCGATAAACTAAGTTGATTTAATTAATATATTTATGGGTACATAACATACTTCCTTGAATGCTGACACGATATTGAAGTTTAAGTGTGCCAAATGGAACAAACTTGGCGTACCGCTTTCGGAGCACATATGCCGTATCTAAACACTTTTACGTATAATATCATTGCCTATAGCCTTTTTTATTAATGTTGTTGTACAAAAACTAAGTGTCCATGACTTTAGGTCTAGTCGATATCTCATGCAACACAAAGCTATTGGCATACAACGGGGTCAGGCTTTTGAAAACCTTTCTTCATGCGTAGAGCATTATCTATAGCTTATCAATTACTTGGTGAAGATGTGAATGAACTACGATCGATTCCCACGGAATGGGGCGTGTTGTAGTAACTACAATTTTAAATTTACGCTGGTAGTAGAACTTCGTGGCGTACAGCTGTGCATCTAGCCTTGAAGTTTGGTCTTGCCACCTGAAAATTGGCCCAGTTCGAGTCGCCGTACGAACTTACTCATAATCGATATGGTATATTCAATCGATGTAGTAATAGTTTCGACATAATATTAGTTCAATCGATATAGTAAAAATTATGTTTATAAATTATATGAGTGAGTAGTCTATTAGGAATGTGAGAACGCCCATCTTGCCCACAACGGTGAATCCCCGTTTGATGAATTTTATTCATGAGCTGGTCATAATAATCAAAATCACACGAACGCTTTGTATTAATTCAAAATTATTACACTTTTGCCATCAGCTGTACCCTTGAGAATCTAATATCGTCTATGATATATAATTCTGAAGCGAGTAGACTGCCCATTTGTGGTGTTCGCTTTCTTCACGGCGAAACGATTTCATATCGGCACATTACTTGTTTCACATTCATTATAATAAATAATAATTGTGACTGAGTTTTCAATCACAACTAAGTCAAATTTTTTTTTTAATAATGTGTAGATAGAGTGATATTGACTAACAATAATTTGGTGTTATAAAGTTATGAATGTATATCTATGTATATATATCTTTTTAATATTTTATAAGATGATTATAGTTTGTATTATAATATACATTGTATATTTCTGGTTTAACTGAGTGTAAAAACGTTGTTCTGTCACAGATTAAAAAAAAAAACTATATTTAGATGTGTCTACATGCTGAAAAGGTATATATATTGTATTTTTTATAGTTTATAGGTTCAACGTTATAGTCTTAATATCACTTGGTGTTAAGTGACGATGCTGCTTAAGATGGGTGGCACGATAAACCTAGTGTAGGGACTAGCTCTCAAGTGTAACTGCCGGAATACATCTATACGTATTTGGTGGCAGATTTTTAACTTGAGGTGATCATTAGCTAGTTAGCTGGATCGAAAATATTTTATCATGAACTGTTGTCTCCCTGTATGGTTGTTCCGTTACACTCCAAGACTACTCGTTAGATTTAGGTATAATTTAACAGGATAACTGATATTATTATCACATTTGACATTAATTTTAATTAAGGTATAATAAGATAATTTTAATAGTATAATATAGAAATGATCCCATTAAAACAGGACATTAAATAAATAAATATAAATCACTAGCTTTTACCTGCATATATAAAGTTTCATTGATAGTTTATCCCTCTCTTTACCCCACTTCCAATAAGATTTTCGCGAATAAAAGTGGCTCATCACCGTCTGCACGTTCCCATCTATCTCTATACCAAATTTCACCAAAATCGATTCAGCGGTTTAGGCATAAAAGTGCAATATATAATAATATTAGTAAGGCTTGTACATTATAAAAATGTGATAAAGTTGCAATAGAAAAATAAAACGAGGATTAATAGTAAAAGTTAATTAATGACAATATCATGCCCGTAAAAATAAACATTTACTTTAAAGTTATACGAAACATTATCAAGTTCACGAAGAAAGGCACGAGAAATATAGTTACTTATTTATACCTTTGCCTAAAATCTGTCTTGGTTTTGTGCTTACATTCTAATAAGACCAATACCAATACTGGCTGTACTATTGTCTTGGTCTTGCATTCGGGCAACACTACGTATTTATATATATAAAACAACTGACCCGACAAACGTTGTTCTGTCTTACAAATTATTTCTAGTGAATACTTTGGTGTTATTAAAAATTAGAGGGTGTGGTGAAAATGTAGGGTTGTTTGTTGTTATATTTTAATTCCACACCATAAAAAAAAATTACGTTTTTGTCCAAAAAATTGTTTTTTTTTTATTATCACTTAGTGGTATGAAAAATAGATTACGATCAATTCTCAGACCTGCCGAATATACGTATAAAATTTCATAAAAATTGATCAAGCAGATTCAAAGGATTATGGCAAGTAACATTGTGACACGAGAATTTTATATATAAGATACCACACTTTATTGTATTATAGAAAATGATGATGATATAACCAAAGACAGAGAGAGGACAAGCAAAATCTAGTGGAGAGGTTAACTTTTGGGTGACTATAATCAGAATACACCTATATGTGTCTTATATTAATCACCAAAGTTTTTTTTTTATAGTTAAGGTTTAGCGTTATGCTCAGCTGTCTCAGCTGATCTTAAGTGACGATACGGCCCCAAGTTGGTAGACATGCTAAACCTGAGGAGGAACTGGCTCTCAAGTGCAGCTGCCAAAACACATCGATTGGTATTTGGCGGCAGATTTTCAACAAGAGGGTGATTGCTAGCTAGACGAGCATTAGAAAAAGCCCTACCACCATGCTACAGTTTCCTCACGATATTTTCCTTCACCGAAAGCTCAAGCTCATTCTAGGTGATTGGATACGAACTCAAGTCCCTTGACGCGTAACCGTACACACTACCACTGAGCTATCATCGCTTCAATAGATTGACAGCGCATAGCTTTTGTTAGGAGCGAAAATAAATATCAAAGAGTCAGGACTCGAATGCGGAGATTTAGAGGGTGCGTGTAAAAAAAAAAGGGCGATGCTGAAGTAATATTTTAACCCCTACCCACGTACAAATACAGATTAGCTGCGGTCGGCCGATGAATATTTCAGATGGACGAACATTCGACAGACGGATGTCGGTGAGGCACTCGTATAACCGTAGGTGAAGGTAATAATTTATTCAACATCGAACTTAGTTTTGTAACGTCGTGATTGGAGGTAGCTAAACTAATTAACTTCGTTCAGTTTTGTTAACATTTCGTAAGATCACTATGTACTTATGGAGAAACTTCGATCGTTTCTTAAGACATTTATGTTGGAAAGTTTTAGGAATGTTTGGCTGTTAAGGGTTATATTATGGGTCCCAATCATTTTTTGGTTTGCAAATATTTGTTTTTATTTTTTACAGTGGCAGGCAGCTTAAAGCGATAACAGATTCAAGCAAGATTATCTCTTATGTGTATTTCTCGAAACAAAGTGATAAGAGTTTTTATATTTTGCAGGAGTTATTTATTATTAAGTCCAATCTATGTTTTTCTATTTTCAATATATATTCTTTGTAACGCTAAACCTTTACCCTAAAAAAAATAATGCGACGATAGCTCAATGTTAGCGTGTATGAATGCCGCGTCATGGGACGTGAGTTCGAATCCAACCACCTACAATGATCTTGAGCTTTCGGTAAAGGAAAACATTGTGATGAAACCATAGCATAGTACAAGGGATTTTTCTAATGCCCGCCTAGCTAGCTACCACTCTCGAGTTGAAAATCTGCCACCAAATACCATTAGGTGTGTTCCGGCAATGGCACTTTAGTCAGTCCCTCCTACAAAGGCCGGAAACGCAGCTGCGATTCCTCTGGTGTTGTGGGTGGTGGCGGAGATCACTTGTCATCAGGTGACACGGTTCTCCGGTTGCTCGCTATTCCATAAAGAAATGGTGATGTGATAAAGTATATCTACTTAAGCAGCAATGTCCATAATCAATATTTTTATCAAAATCTGCAACATCGATCTGATTGTACCAGCAATGCGCAGAGCGTGAAAATAACATTATACATATTAAAACTTAATTGAATTGCGAAAACGAATGGGTAATCGGTTTACAGGGATTTAGATCCATCTCTATATAGTAGAGTAATGCACGTCTCAGGCAGTGTGTGGTCGGCGCGATCCTCTCGGCGCGTTAGCGAGCAATTTATTAATGGTCTGAGAAACCCGACGATGTTTTATTCGACAAGTATATCTTCATATAGCGCGGGTAAGGCTAGAGTGCTCCCATAAACTTATCCGTTCAATTATTATAGCTCTCTTGCGAAAGACGTATGACGACGTAGACTAATCGGTGACTGTGGTTTTCGCACACTAGGCAACTTATAAGTTTCTATTGTTGTCATCACTTATTTAGAGTAATATATGCATTGTATGTATTATATTTAATTTTAGCGTATACGACTTCGCGTCAACGCGATTTCGAATTCATCTACAACGAGCTTGAGCTTTCCGTGAAGGAAAACATCGTGAGGAAACATGGCTTTGTGGTAGGGCTTTTTCTGATGCCCGTCTGGCTAGCTACCGCCCTCAAGTTGAAAATCTACCCTCAAATACCAATAGGTATGTTACAGCAGTTGCACTTGAGAGCCAGTCCGTCCACAGGTTTAGCGTGTCTACCAACTTGGGTGGTGTCGTCACTTAAGATCAGGTGAGATTGTGCCCATAACGCTAAACTTTATGCATAAAAAAAAAATTGAAATATTGTTAAATAATTTTTATATTAAATAAATTTTAGCTCCACGCTAACGAAGTCGCGGGCGCGTAATAGCACTCATAATTCTATACACATTATAAAACTGTAACTAAACATACATAAAAATATTGTATGAAAGTTATTATTTGGGTGTAATTTGTTGTTAACATAGAGGCAAAAACTATTTTTTAGGCCACCTATGTATGCAATTTCGCCAACGTCAAAGAAGGCCGACTTTATAAACATAATTAACGAATACAAAGTAATAATCAAACCCAAAGCAATTGTTTTGTAGGTCATATAAATGATTGCTCTCTGTGGGACTTGAACCAGAAACATTTCGGTGCGGCTATTTTTTCTAAAGTTTTATTCATCGGTCCTTTTGTAAGCACATAAAGAAAAGTTTGGAAAATCCAAAAGTGCACTCTTCATAATTGTATTTTTTTTTTCTAACGATTAAACCACATCGAATCAGACTGTAAAAAGTAATAGGGTTCTATTCCTAATTATACTAGAACTTAAGAAAATAACTAGTTTAAATAACAAAAATGGCATCAAAGTTATCATGAGTAGTGTTAAAAATAGTGATTTTTCTTGATATATGTGTGTATATATAATATATACAAGTACAATGCATGATAAACAGAGACACTTTAAGATTGAAAAATCAGTTGTTTTGCGTGAATTGACAGTAGTACCCACCTCAACGCTTCGTTTATGAGGCGTGCAAAAATAAACTAAACTTCTGTATTAAATATTGTTTGGTAATTATTATTTATTGTACTTTTGTATCACTCTAAGGTTGATTTTTTAAATAACCTATTCTCTGTCTTTGCTTTGGTAGGGCTTTTTCTAATACCCTCAAGTAGAAAATCTGCCGACAAATATCTACAAGTATATTCCGGCAGTTACATTTGAGAGCCAGTCTCTCCACTAAGCATAGCGTACATAGACCACCATATTAGGTCGTATCGTCACTTAACATCAGGTGAGATTGTGGCCTGAACCCTAGACCTGTAAACTATAAGAAAGTGTGAGACTCTGAGTGTACGATTACT
The DNA here is from genome assembly GCA_039707435.1 of Actias luna. Lineage (NCBI taxonomy): Eukaryota > Metazoa > Arthropoda > Insecta > Lepidoptera > Saturniidae > Actias > Actias luna. The sequence goes on along the minus strand of JAZHAC010000006.1, from coordinate 2,828,513 downwards.
ATGACTACATTGCGAAAGATTTGTTAGGATATATTTTTTTTATACTTAAGGTTTAGCGTTATGGCCATAATCTCACCTGATCTTAAGTGACGATACGGCCCAAGTTGGTAGACACGCTAAGCTTGTGGAGGAACTGGCTCTCAAGTGCTGCTGCCGGAACACACCTATTGGTATTTAGCGGCAGGTTTACAACTTGAGGGTGGTAGTTACCCAGGCGGGCATTAGAAAAAGCCCTACCACCATGCTATAGTTTCCTCACGATGTTTTCCTTCACCGAAAGCTCAAGCTCATTGTAGGTGCTTGGGTTCGAACCCGCGTCCCTTGACGCGATGTCGTGCACACTACCACTGAGCTATCATCGCTTCACTACCACTGAGCTATCATCGCTTGATGTAGATAGAAACGCCATTTAGGTTCCAGACAATAGCGGTCATTTGTAAGTAATTGTATGCAAAACATAATACAACATATTAAGCATGAAAACATACTAAGCACAGTTATTTTTAAGGAACTTGTAATGTGAAATTAGTGTATAGTAAAATAAATGCTCACTTAAATGTGTCGATTATTCGCCACGAATACAACAAAAATCTGGAACCATTATGTTTTAATCACATACGGGTTTTGCTTTGTCATGTTTCGGGGTTAACTAGTATACCCAACTGCTGACAGGGTTGTTAGCCGACATGACAGAAACGACCACTGATAGATCGCTCTGGCTAACAAATATAGGCGATCAGAATAATATTGACGCAATGATGGCTCAGTTGGTAGTGTGTACGAACGCCACGTCAATGCATGTGAGTTCGAATCCGCCCACAATAAGCCTAAGCTATCGGTGCAGGAAAACATCGTAGGAAATCATAGCATGGTGGTAGGGATTTTTTTAAGTTGTAGATTTTATAGTATAAAATAAAAACAATATTCGTAGTTTTTCAGTTCACTACACTGTCTCCCTTAAAACATTGAGCCAGCGACGGTTTATTATATTTATTGTTTAATATATTTGCACATTCGTTCTGTCATAGGTGATCGGCAGATTAAGACAACTAAAAATCCCAGATGACAACTGGGCGGATGCGTTTTATTTCGAACAAGCACAGTCACGTCATGACATTCTGGCGAGATCAAGTTGTGAACATTTTATATCTTGCCCGATAAGGTCGTTGTTAGGATCACTAAATTAGTAAGTTAGGACCTGTTAGCTAGTCAGGCTCGCGAATCTTTGTTAATTTTCCGGCAGCAGCCCAGGCCAAGGTTCTAGCACCATTGTGCCCACTGCCTCGGGGCTGAGTGCCCTCAGCACTCGCCCCAAGAAGTTCGGTGCAGCCGTCAAAGCCATTAAGACTAACAGCGTGTGGTAGATAAAAAAAAAATCAACATGATAGAGATTCTGTAGGTAAAACTATCTGCTTGCTTAAAAATATAGATCTGCTTGCTTAAAAATATAGATAATTAATAAAATAGTAGCTAATTAATGAAATAAGCCAATGGTAGGGCTTTTTTTTTAAATTAAATTAGTGGAATGTTGCGTGTATACTTTTGGATTCTCCAAATTTTCTATTATTATTATCAAGAGATTATTTCTAATTATCTATATATATTTACTTATTACATTTTTAATGTTTCATTATTGTCTGGGTGTGTCCTTATAAACAGAACTATTTTTTACGTCTATTTGAAAGTAGATGTCATTTAAATGTATATGTAATATTACGGTAGCGACCAATAAATGAATAAATACGTTGGAAGCGCGAGCCAAAGCCAATCTGATATACTCTATTGCAAAATCTAACTATGTGAAACTCCACATCTAATTAATGAACGTGAAGACGTCGTATTTACATTTTTGGACAGTAATCTGTTCATAACAAAATATATAGAAGGTTTACTAATACTTTACTGTTTTAGTATAACTACCAGCGATTTAAGCATTAAAATTATAATAAAATTTAATTATAATTATAATATTATTAAAAATTTAAATAAAAATATATATAATTAAATATAGCCAGAGGAATTGCGGGTGAGTTGCTAGCCTTTATAGGAACATACCTATTGGTATTTGGCGACAGATTTTCATCTTGAGTGGTACTTCAACTTGGGTGGTAGCTAGCCATGTGGGCATTAGAAAAAGCCCTACCACCATGTTATGGTTTCCTCACGGTGTTTTCCTACACCGAAAGCTCAAGCTCATTGTAGGCGGTTGGATTCGTACTCAGAACAAAAAAAAAATTATATGGCTTAAACTTAAAAATAATGTACGTAATAACCTTATTGAAAGATTATTGGGACCTTCCCGTTTTGTAGTGCATCTAGTATGTTTGTATTTACCCGTGTCTATGATTTTCATGTTAACAATAATATCTATACAAAATAGACATCGCAATAGTCATAATATAACTATTAAAACACTCATAGGTTTATATAACAATTATTTTATGAACCCGTGAATATCCGTCATTATATAATGATTTGTTGTTGTTTTGACATTTGTTATTGTAACTATATTAATTGTATCTAATTGTATACTGATTTTAAGTCATCAATTTATTAACCTCGTTGTTTTTCTAGTTTCATACAGTGGATCCTTATGATCCAATCTATATATATAAAAAGAAATCTCTATCTCCCTTGGTCATCGCATCACGCGTGAACGGACGAAATGATTTCACATATTTTTTTTTTGTGTCAATTATTGTCAGTAGAAGGTTCTTATGAAAGAAATAGTAAGGAAGCTGAGCGGAAACTTAAAAATCGGTATATATAAAAAATAAATCGTCGAAATGTATGCACGCGCATAACTTCCGAACGACTGCACCAAATCGGATAATTCTTTTTCTATTGTGTTCATTAAAGTCAGGACATAGTTTGTATAATTTTTTTTTTCTGATACAAAGTAGGGTTAGGTAGTAAATAATAAAATATCATATAAATAGTATTTTTATCTCCATGAATTACAATGAAGTTACTTAATTTTTATCAAGTGACCTTGAAATTTTACGGGAAAAAGTAAATAAAACTTTCAACATCAAGAACACAAACAAAAAAAACAAGCGAAAGCAGTACGACTCTCTCATAACGTAATTTGTTTTATTCATAATTCTTTCTTCTTTTATGGGACGCCGTAACATTTGTCACCGCTGAAACCCAATTGCGTACAGACACTCGTTGCAGTTCCATCTATAAATTTTCATCTAACTGAAAAATTATATTACCTCATTCGCCAAGTGGATTTCGAATCTTAACGACATGAAAGTAAAGTCTAAAGTCTGAATGATGGAAATAATATATGTTACATCCATTATGGAGGGAGGCGATGACCGCTTTTCTGTTGAATGTTGTAAATATCTCTACTTTATAGATACAGTGGAGTTCATTATGCATTCTATGTAATATTTATTTAGGTCTTACAAATAGAGTATTTATTGCAGACAAAGTGTTGTGTCTAAACATTTATCACCGGGTTATTCGTCTACTCGAGTGGATTATTATATAAGACGTAGCGGAAATATATAAAGTATCTCCTTATTAAGTCGTATTATATAAGGTATCGTATATTAGGTAGGGTTGACCAGAATATCAACTGATATTTTAAAGGATTAAAATTCTAATGCGTGAAGAGAACTGACTTTCAAATACAGTTACTGAAACACACATATGTGTGTGGAAAAATAGGCTTTTAGATTTATTTATTTTTTATACTTAAGGTTTAGCGTTATGGCCATAATCTCACCTGATCTTAAGTGACGATACGGCCCAAGTTGGTAGACACGATAAATCTGTGGAGGAACTGGCTCTCAAGTGTTGCTGTCGGAACACAACTATTGGTATTTGGCGGCAGGTTTACAACTTGAGGGTGGTAGTTACCCAGGCAGGCATTAGAAAAAGCCCTACCACCATGCTATGGTTTCCTCACGATGTTTTCCTTCACCGAAAGCTCAAGCTCATTGTAGGTGCTTGGATTCGAACCCACGTCCCTTGACGCGAAGTCGTGCACACTACCACTGAGCTATCACCGCTTCAACGCTTATTATAGGGATTTGATTTCACCTTGATCACAAGCAATAAAACCCGGTATTGGGTCACAAAAACGTAGCAATGTTAGCTCAGTTGGTAGTGTGTACGCCACGTCAAGGGACGTGAGTTGGAATCCACCTATAAGTATTGAGCTATCGATGAAGAAAACATCGTGAGGAAACCATAGCATGGTGGTAGGGCTTTTTCTAATGCCAGTCTGACCAGCTACCACCTTCAAGTTGATAATCTGCCGCCAAATACCTATAGGTGTGATACGGCAGTTGCGCTTGAAAACCAGCCGCTAAGCTTAACGTATTCACCATCTTGGGCCACATAGTCACTTAAAATCTGGTGAGATTTTGGTCATAACACTAAATTCTTGAATATAAAAAAAAAATTATAGAGTTATCTTGCTTTTGTCTGAAATTTCTTTTGTGTTCATCTCGTCTATCGTACTTGATCTTAAAATCTGTTGATAGAGACCTTTATTTTTGTGAAAGGAGATTCATGTAAAATATGAAACCAACCGAGCATACAGTTATAAAAGAAAGTAGTTTGTAAGGGGAATCGTGTTTATCTAATCCATTCTAAGAGGGTATCTACGATGTGAAAGAAATATATAACAAATTTCATTCAGTAAGTCAATTGGAAACAGTGTGAAACCTGATATTCAGCAACACGGCCGTTTGACTTTTTTTATGTTCTATATGTTTAGTATTATGGCTACAATCTCACCTGATGTTAAGTGACGATGTTGCCCGAGATGGTGGATATGGTAAATCTAAGAGAGTGACACTCAAGTTCGACTGCCGGAACACACCTATAGGTATCTGGCAACACATCTTCAACTTGCGGGTTGTGGCTAACCAAGTGGGCTGAAGTTACACCGTGTGGCTTTTAGTGAGTAACGTCGGGTCCTTCTAACCGTGGCCTGAGCACGGGTAATGAGTTTACACGTTGCGCTGAAATTCGTGAACGGACTTGAAACGCCACACTAATAAAGGCCAGGTAATTTCGGAGATCTGTTGACGAACTATTGAAAGTCTTTTATATTCATATAAAAGTAACTTTTGTATATTTCGGTAAAAGTTTTATTTTATTAATAAAAATTAGCCCGTGTCCTTTTCAGGAGTCTTGGTAACGTGTACGCAAAATTACATAGTCACCGATCGAGTAGTTAAGGCGTAACGAACAGAGAAACTTGCATTTGTATTTGAAGCGATGATAGCTCAGTAGTAGTGTGTACGACTTCGCGTACAATGAGCTTGAGCTTTTGGTGAAGGAGAACATCGTGAGGAAACCATAGCATGGTGGTAGGGCTTTTTCTAATGCCCGCCTGGGTAGCTACCGCCCTCAAGTTGTAAACCTGCCGCCAAATACTAATAGGAGTGTTCCGGCAGCTACATTTGAGAGCCAGTTCCTCCACAGGTTTAGCGTGTCTACCAACTTGGGCCGTATCGTCACTTAAGTTCAGGTGAGATTATGGCCATAACGCTAAACCTTAAATATAAAATAAAATAAAAAATACTAATAATATAGTTAGGGTTGATCATAAATAAGAATAAATACATATGGCCCTCCATAATATTTTTTCAATGTCATGATTTCTTGCCAATATTTTGTAACGGTTCATCAGATGGAAGTATTTAATTTGTTTTACATAATTAAGATATTCAAATTAATTTATCCTTTGTTCTTGTTCAACCACTTTGATCACGGGTGGACTAAGCTCTGTATTGTATGCGGTATACAATTGCGGTTTCCAATCAGTCCGCGTTAAAAGGAAACCCTGTTTCACTCTACTTCCATGAAACAATGGCTTCTTTTTGTGCGACCTACGTACATGTGTGTAACCGGATGCTTGACAACCGTGAGCTTTAGTTAGAGATTATTAAGACTACATTTCATTACAGTTTACAACGCTCAAAGTGCACATAAGCACCACGGTCGTTGTGGTCGAATAAGTCAGTAATGATGTAATTATTTTCGCTCACGTGAAGCCCACAACGACCCATATAGTCCATTCCTGCTGAGTTAAATAGTGGAATAAGAAAAAACGCGGTCGTTAGCGTAGTAAACGTTTAGTGAAACGTATCCTAAGTAGGGCAATAAGAACCACTTTTTGATATGCATCTATATACATAACATGAAAGTAAATTTAACGTGGCTGTAATTTTATATTTATTTGAGAGAAATTATTGCAAATGACTAAGAACAAATATATAAAATACATTTACATCAGTTTTAGAAACGATTGTTTGTTTGTGCACTCCTCGCTGATAAAGAACAACGTTTATGATAAAACTTCACCAAGAGAATTATAAAGCGTATCGTCGGATAACAATTAATTTTTGTTTAATTAAAATCGGTATACTCTAACAAAACTAATTGAAATTTGAATGACGACGCGAGATTAAATAATTTTAGTTCCACCCGAACAAAGTTGCAGGCGCAGCTATATAACATATATTTAATACCATCGACTGGATCGCGACCACATTACACTAGGTGGACGATTTGCGATAGTAAAGCACTTAGGCAGATTTAACGATATATGTTTTATGTTGCGCAGCAAACTGACTGCACTGTTCCTGATGTTAAGTACAGTATAAACCAAAATACACTTCCAGTCACCGCTGTCGTACTGGCCAGCTTAGGTACCTCTTCACTCCTCTTTAGATGGACCAAATATCATACGAGTATATTTTAATATATTTCGTATTTTGTCGTAGTGAATCCAATATCTACTATGTGCAGTTTATGAACATTTTGATTAGTATGACGGTAACTGGTTTATTAAGCAAATTTTCATATTTCTCGTATGGCATGGTAGTAGAGCTTTTCCTAACACCTAGCTGGTTAGCTACCATCCTCAAGTTGAAAATCTACCGACAAATACCTATAGGTGTTTCCTGGCAGTTGCACTTGAGTGCTAAACCATGCACTAGGCTTAGCATGTCCACCATCGTGGTCACATTGTCACTTAACATATAACTAATATATATATATATATGAAAGTAATATCGTGCGAAAAGAACGCTTACTCTTTGAATAAGGCGCGTTTGTTGTGCACATCTAAAAGGTTCCCGCGTCCAATTAACATACCTTTATTTTCGACCTAAGAGTTTCGCTTATTACAGCTAAACTAAGCCAATTACCGTTACAATTATTTCGGACATTTCAAACTTTAAAATATTTTGTTTATTCTTGCATACTTTTTCGTTAATAGACACTTTAATAATGAATTTGACTCTGGCTTTGTTCATGTAGACTTGGTATCTCGTACAAATGATGTAAATATTTTTGTCCCTGAGAACGTCGTATTACTATACATAAATATACATATCACAGATGTTTTATATACATATTAAAGATTATATCAAGTACGTTTATTTACTGCAACATTAAATTTATAGAACCATAGGAACACTTTCATTTTATGTAAATACCAACATCTATATGATTAATTCATTATATTAATTGTAACTGTGTTACATTTTATTACAATATGGCTAATAATTTCAGAGTAGGTATAGGCAGATGCGTAGACGAATGTGACCCAAGAGGAGATAGGTCACGGAGCCCGGCTTTCCATTGCACCGGTTTAGCTGTCTGGGGGACAGTTGGTATTTACCTAGTTGTCCCTTTTTAGTGCCGGGGCCCAGTTGGTCTGCCACTGGGGCGACGCAGTGATTGTTAGTACGAACTTGATTCGCCCCAATTTATGCGGCTAAGACACACCGTGGAGTTTTATTAGGTATTCCCGGTTCGCATCCGGTGAGTCCCACATAACCCGCTTGTCCCCTGGGCGTGAAAGTATTAATATAAAGATTTCTCCACGATTAAAAAAAGGTATATGCTGATTGTAAATATAAATTGTTATTTAACAGTACAGATAGACAGGACGTACAAAAAATATGCATGCCATATAACATAGGATAAAAAAATCAACGTACAAATTTAATATATATATATATATATATATATTTTACGTATTATGTATAAGATATAATAATGTTGGAAGTTGACATATCGATATGTATGTTTCCTTTAATATCGCTCATCCATATATCACGTCCGCCGGATATTTGTTCTTGAATTAGATGTGTTAGAAGGCAATGAACTTTGGAGAAAACTCAGGCTTAAAATAGGCAGTGAAAATCAATTCAGTATTCGTGATGTACTGATATTATAACAGTAACATACTGATATTTTTTAAAGTTAATATAGGTTTAGCGTTATGACAACACAATCTCACTTGGTGTTAAGTGACGATGTGGCTCAAGATGGTGAAACTGCTGAGCCTAATAGAGCTACTGGCTCCCAAGTGCAACTGTCGGCATTTGACAGCAGATTTTCAATTTGATGGTAGTAGTTAGCCAGGCAGGCATTAGAAAAAGCCCTACTACCACGCTATAGTGGCATCACAATGTTGTTTATCACCGAAAAGTCAATTTTATTACAGGATTTCGAACTCTGGGTTATGGACGCGGCGTCAATACACAATATCAACTAAGCTATCATCGCTTCAAATTATTACGGAAGCGCTGGTCTTCAATCATACGTCTTATTACGGATTTTGTCTTGCAAAGCGTAAACACACCTGAAAGTAGGACAAGCTAAGAGGAACCTGTGAGGTTACTCATTTGGTGACAAGCACCATCAAATACTGACTAAAAAGCCACCAGAACGAGTTGAAGTCCCCTCGTATTTCCAGAATTCAGAGACACCTTTTAAACTCCTTCTAGTCATGTAATCGTATGAAATAAACACATTTACCTAATCTCATATCAGAGGTCACATCAACGAGAACGTAGTTAATTACACACAGGGTCGCGTCAACTCGATGACTAGGCGATACAACTGACGTAGCAAGTCACCGCGAAAATTACTTTTTGGCTGACGTCATTATTCTGTTCGCTCCCCACGACGGCCGTCCCCTCTTTAGAAGCGTTCTCAGTAATGATAACGCAGAGGTGTCACTAAATTCACATTAGAAATGCACTATCGTTCTAAATGTTGTCTTACCTACATAAGCTATTATGCCTCAGTAGTTAGTACGTAGGGATGACACGTTAATGGGCGTGACTTCGACTTCCTACTAACTCGTTATAAAAACCCTTGGCATAGTTGTAGGACTGTATATATATGCACATATATTGCCCAGCTGGTTAGCTATCACCCTCAAGTTGACAATCTATTGCTAAATTCCTTTAGGTGTATTCAAGTGATAGCTATCGTGAACCACATCGTAACTTAAGGTCAGGTGAGTTTATGGACACTTTAAACCTTTTGATAATATAAAAATCCTCGCTTTAAAGAAGTCTACCATCACTGCCTACGAGACAGAGTTTGACTTTTAAAACATAAAAAGCTTTTAGGCTTATGTCTCTTCTGTATACTTGTTAATCTTTATCATCGCCTCCCCTACAGTCGGCTATTTACGGGCTAACTGTAATTTATCACTGAAATTAAAAAGCACATTGTTTTAGTCATAATAAACGTAGTTTATGAATGATCTGTTTTATGTTGAATTATTAATACGGTATTTGTTAGGAAATAATTCCGTTTCCTCTTCCGGCGTTATTAAGGGATGATTTATTAAATGTATTTGTAATCCTGTTGGGTTTTGACAATTATATTTTTTTATCTGAGATACTGTTTTTTTTAATTCCATTGAATTGCTTGGTCTATTTTTATACAGAAATCAAGTAACGAGGTATTCTAAACTACTGTGTCATTATTAAATACATCATTTATATTATTATCCTTACTAATATTTTAAATGCAAAAGTGAGTTTTTTTGTTTGCTTGTTACGTTCTATTGTTATATTCTGAAGAGCTCTTCAATATAATCCCCTCCTCCCCGTTCCACTACAGAGCCACGCGGGCGCGACTTCGGTGTCACAGCTTTACGGTGACTCCTATTGAATCGCGAACTAAAAACTTTGCTGATTCATACTTTTGTCGTACCGTGGAGCTGTGGAACCGTCTTCCGGTCAGCGTAATCCCACCCTCCTATGACATAGGGTCTTTCAAAAGAGGCGTGAAAAGGTATCAAGCAGGCCAACATGACAGCGGTGACTGATTGTGAATTTTGAATCATTGTCAGTCACCGCTGTTCTGGATTGTACTGTACTTAACACCAGGTGCAGTACAGTCACTATGCTGAGCAACATAAAAAAAAAAAAAACAAAACAAAAAAAAAAACGCTGTCATGTCTAAAACTCTGAATCGATTGCGATGAATTTTGGTGTAAAGATACATACATGGGTCTGTGGAGACGGTGATAGGCTATTTTTGCTGTAAACAAAACCATAGGAAGTGGAGTAAAGAGATGGATAAACTATTTATAAAACTTTGTATTTCCATCTCCGATTTGCTTCGAACTTTACAGAATAATTGCTAGTGATTACATACAACATATTTTATGAAGACCGAAACAATAACAGTTTTTTTAAATAATTTATATATTTATCACCTACAACTAAATGTAAATACTTTGTGTGATCTATAATAATCTATATATATACCATATCAGACTCCGTGACATTATTTATAAGCCCTGACTGGAAACCAGCACTTTTGAAATTTTCATTGCAAGAGCATTTAGCCGAGTCTGAGGTCTTTTTTCTAGGGTAGCTTGCCCATGCATTTTTAAAATAATATGGTTGAAATGTATGTATTATATTAATATAATATGTGCTGTGTGTATGGTGGAATAAACAATTTCTTTCTTTCTTTCTAATTTCAACATTTAGGTAAGTTCATATCTACCAATATTGACCAACATTCTGATATAAATGATTTAATAGTATCTCATAGAAAATTTTTTTTTCAGTCGATCAACAAACATAATTGGTTTACAATATCAAGATTAACGTGCGCGGAACTGCGGGTAAAAGCTAGTGTTTATATATAAAAGTTCCGTTTTACGATGTTCGTTCACGCTAATTTCGAAAATCTCGTAATCGATTTCAATATTAAATTTTGTAGATGTATATTGCTATAAATCTTGAATTATGGATAGATTCTGTTTACCCTAATAAGTGACCCTATAACTAAACGTGAAAACTGGTGCTCTGGTCTGGTTATGAAATACTACAGGAAAGCGAAGATCAAGGTGTGTCAGACCAGCTAAAATTTACATATAACATAGCAGTGTACGTATGTTCGTAATTCATCCCTTTCTCAATGGATCTTATAGATTTTTTACTGCGCCATTCTTCTGAATGGTTCTCAGCCGTAATTGAATCGATAAGAGACACTTGTTAACACCCAAACCATCTTTCTTATTCCAAACAACGCACCCATACGAGTATTTGGTGAGAGATTTTCAACTTCAGGCTGGTAACTAGCCAGATAGGCATTAGAAAATGGTTTTACCACATTTTTTTACCTTAGTTTCAAGCTGGGATTCGAACTCATGTTCAGTGTCCGTGCATCATTGTGTCTCGCATACGTTCTTTGCATAGTGGTAGGGCTTTTTCTAATGCTCGTCTGGCCAGCTATTACCCTCAAGTTGAAAATCTACCGCCAAATACTATAGCTGTGTTCCGGTATTTGCACTTGACAGTCAATTCCTCCACTAGGTGTAACGTGTCTACCATCTTGATCCATGTCGTCACTTAACAACAGATGAGATTGAGCCCATAAACTATAAAAAAAAAACACAAATATACCTTTTCAGCTAGTAAACACATCTAAATATAATTTTTTTTAAATCTGTGACAGAACAAAGTTTTTACACCCGGTTCACTAAACCAGAAATATACAATGTACATTATCATATAAATTATAATTTACGAAGTAAAATTAACTGATAGCATAAAAGAAAACATAAAACTGCGAACTACATACAGCAGTGTCATTCCACTCCGGCAGTCAGGTAATGCACGAGTTACTCATTAGCTAAAATGGTGACTGGGAACCTTTTGGTATGGTACATGAGAGTAGCATTAGCGGGACTAAAACAATACAACTTGAATACCTAATGATAAATAAATATTAAAGTTTAGTAACCGAGTTGAGTAGATCTTCTGTCTGATTTGTTCGCGTCCCCCCTAACACTAAGTGCGACACCTGCGATAGTGGCATGTATAAACGTGTCACGTTTTTATATACGTTACAGGTTAAGTGTTGTGGCCTCAATCTTACCTAATGTTAAGTGACGTCGTGGTCTAAAATGGTGTACACGTTCATCCTAATTCAGGGGCTGGCTCTCAAGTTCAACTGCAGGAAAACAACTATACGTTTCGTGGCGGATATTCAATTTGAGGGTAAGCGAAAAAAGGGTCACAATAACTCCCTTTATATTTAAAGCGATTTGATATTTCTAAGTGTATATTTAATTGTCAAAATTTTCACAAATTATTGTAGCAGCGGCGAGTAAAGGTCCTTTGTAGATCCCTCAATTGTTTCTCATACATGTTTTGAATTTCATTCACCTCACGATCTGTTAATTCCTCACGATAAAATATACCAAATATTGCCTACCTTGAGCTCAATTATAGACCACGTATACGTATATGTATTAAATTTCGTTTAGTTTATAATAATTATGACGCTGTTACTTTCTCCTGACAAATAATACAAAAACATGCCAACATTTTTTTTTAAACTCGCGTATGTTATCACAGTGTGCGCTTTCTAACCAACCATGCCGCATCAAGTTGAATAGCCTGCAAACGTCTGAGGACCATCCCAGTCATTACACGAGTCGTACAATACGTTTGGTCTTAAAAAAGAAGCGATGAGTCCATTTTTAAGAGACAGAAGCTGAGTACAGCAGAGAGTAATTCCATTTGAGCGTATCCAGCGACCTAAAATTAACATTAAATCCAAGTTATGATTATAGTAGCTAAGTAGTAGTAACAATGTATTTAATGCGATAGTGAATTTGTTTGTATGTTTCTTTCGCTTAAGCCGCTGAATCGCCGTTGGAAGCGATAATATCTCAGTGGTAGCGTGTAGGAACGCCGCGTCATGGGACGTTAGTTCGAATCCAACCACCTACAATGAGCTTGAGCTTTCAGTGAAGAAAGCATCGCGAAGATACCATAGCATGGTGGTAGGGCTTTTTTTAATGTCTGTCTGGTTAACTACCACCCTCAAGTTGAAAATCTGCCGCTAAATACCATTAGGTATGTTCCAACAGTTGTAGTTGAGAGCCAGTCCCTCCTACAAAGTCCGGAAATGCACCTGCGATTCCTTTGGTGTTGTGGGTCTCCATGGCCGGTGGTGATAACTTACCTTCAGGTGACACACTTGTTTGTTTGCTCCCTATTCATAAAAAACGGTTTTAAGGAATTTTGGTATATAAATAACGTGAAGTCGGTGATACGACTACTTTTTCTCTTTAAGAACTTATTGGAAGTGAGATAAAGACAGGGATAAACTTTATATAAAGCTTTTTATTTGCGTCATCTGATTGCGGAAAAAATCAATATTAATGCGAGCGTAGCCGCACGTAAAATCTAGCTATAAGATAAATAAATGTATTGCATGTAAATAAATAGTGTAAAACTGCATGAAAAATGAGGAATAATAAAAGGCTTATTTGTATATTTTTTTCATACTTTTATAATTTAACTTTATTATGTTATGTAAATTATGATACTAAATGTAAAACCTCGAAGCGAAAGTTACGTATAACGGATTAACGCGTACATAAATATAGTTACGAGCAACATTTTATTTTTACCTCTAACACTGTTTTTAACTAAAAATTTTTCTGGAAACAATGTAATTTATATATTACAGATATTAACCTAGATTCTCTGGTTTGTGTATTTGAAACCTATCGAACCAAAAGTTATTCGGGTAAACAAATTGAACGTTTGGTTTTATTTTTGTTTTGAAACTTACTGAATTGCTACACGAATAACAAAATTCCAAAGATAATATATTTATTTACTTAACATTTTTTTAACGTGGATAACTACGTAGAGCTGAGAGGATTATATGGGACTCACAGGTGTTGAAGCGATGATAGCTCAGTGGTAGTGTGTACAACATTGCGTCAAGGGACAAGAGTTCGAATCCAACCACCTACAATGAGCTTGAGCTTTCGGTTAAGGAAAACATCGTGAGGAAACCACTGCATGGTCGTAGGGCTTTTTCTAAAGCCCGCCTGGCTAGCTACCACCCTCAAGTTGAAAATCTACCGCCATATACCAATAGGTGTGTTCCGGCAGTTGCACTTGAGAGCCAGTTCCTCTAAAGGCTTAGCATGCTTACCGACTTGGGCCGTATCGTTATTTAAGATCAATTGAGATTGTGGCCTTAACGCTATGCCCTAACTAAAAAAAAAAGAAGCCTATGGAAACATCCACTAAAACCCCAGGGCCATCTGTCACCTTCCTTATACGATACAAGTTAAATCTAGCAATCACCGCGTGACCTCAATATTCGGCTTGGCCTGATGTTAAGGCGGGCCCTTTTGGTCAGCCTGGCGAGCTGCGCGAGCCTACCGTCAAAAATTGTTGTAAAACATTATTATGTAAATAATGTGATACACAAATGATAATATAAAGCGATGATAGCTCAATAGTAGTGCGTAGCAACGCAGCGTCATGGGACGTGAGTTCGAATTCCACCATCTACAATGAGCTTGAGCTTTCGGTGAAGAAAAACATGGTGGAAAAACCATAGCATGGTAGGGTTTTTTCTGATGCCCGCCTAGTTAGCTACCACCCTCAAGTTGAAAATCTGCCGCCAAATACCAATAGGTGTGTTCCGGCAGTTGCATTTGAGAGCCAGTTCCTTCACAGGTTTAGCGTGTCTACCAACTTGGGCGGTAATGTGTTTTAAGACCAGATGAGATTATGACTAAAACGCTAAACTTTATATATAAAAAAAAAACTTATCGTTCTTTGTATAAAAATACTAGCAGACCCGAGAGACATTATCCTGTCTTAAATATAAATATTGCATTCTAATTGAAATGAATTTATAAAAAATATATATCATTCAAAAACAGTGTTTATTATTATAATGCTCTATGATAACTGACAGTTAAATAAAATTAATTATGTCATTCATTAGTTTAACTTTTCTTAAAGTCACTAATGTTCCGCTTGTCTTTCTTAATTTTTTCTTTCGGAAGAACCTTCTTCTCACAATAATTAACACAACAAAAAAATAATTAGCAAAATTGTTCCACCCGTTCCCGCGTGATACGACGACCAAGGGAAATAGAGATTCAGTGTTATCTATATAGATATTTAAAATGACTTTAATACAAAATATCGAACTAAAAGCAAGACGTTTTCTTTGAAAAGATTTTTCCTACCAAAACCACCTGCCTTGTTGTCATGAAACATGACATTGATATTCCTTTCGTTTTGTTGCGCCTTAATTAGCTGATCATTTGTTGTCCGCGTTTGTTTTGTCGAACGTGATTATTTCCCTTTCGTATAGTTTATCTATTTTTTGTGTTATCATGTTTGTTTGATTTTCTCTACTGTATATTGTTATTATACTACGTTATCAACATATTGTTGTTAACTATGCTTGTTGTGGCCGCCCCTAATTGACTATATTACGCAAATATTGAGCGGCTATTAATGGTCCCTAAATACTTTAAATAAATGCGTGTTGAAGGTATTGAAGGCTGTTAATGGCCCTTAAATACCTTAAAAAAATGCGTGAGTTTTGTGGAGCACTCGATTGGAACGAATTTCCTTACGTGGTATGTTATTATTGATAAATGTATTATACGTACGGTGGTAGGGCTTTTTCTAATGACCGCCTGGCTAGCAACCACCCTCAAGTTAAAAACCGGCCGCCAAATACCAATAGGTGTGTTCCAGCAGTTGCACTTGAGATCCAGTTCCTCCACCAGTTTAACGTGTCTACCAACTTGAGCCGTATCGTCATTTAAGATCAGGTGAGGTTATGGTTAGAATGCTAAACTTTAACTATAAAAAAATACGGATTAAGATATACAACTAAATGAATTACTAACGTCTGAGAGTAATTAAATGAAATGCAGAAATAACTAATTAATTAAACTAATTACGGAATATTAGGAAATTTCATAATTAATCTATCTTTTTTAATGATTTCTTATGTTTAGGCGAATATTATTCATCGAAATAAAACTAATTTAAACGTTTTTTATCACGGTTATTTATTAATATTGATCCCGACGTTTCGAAAGCTTTTCAGTTCACCCCGTGATCACGAAGGCTATAAAGCTTTCGAAACGTCGGGTTCAAAAGTTTAAAAAAAATTTCTAGTTGTAAACATAAACATTTTACTGTACATCATTCAATTCATTATAACGCATATAATACGTTACGAAACAGCTGAAGCGTTTGACGCTTGCAAACTATATTTCCGCAGCCTTGATAACATAGCCAATAGCGCACGTGCTATAGATAACCGTCAACACTATAGAAATATAGAACACACTATGGAAAGGGTCGTGACGGAAAAATCTTACATTTTAATTTAACTAGCCTCCATCCGTACCGTGCAGTGAGGAACTTTGTCCTAATAAAAATAACGTTAGCACCCACTAAAAGCAGATTTCACGATCGCGCTGATGCCACGAGTGAAGACGCAGCCATCAGTTAGTATATGTACACACCCATCTACGCGTTCAGGTTTAATCTTACCTCAGCGTCAACTAATAACAACGCTAATTAAATTCTACTTAATAAATTTCAACGATGTTCGAGAAATTTGTTTTATAAATTACTTATTAAGATTGTGCCGATTATCACGAATCTCATTTAAATATGTAAACGCTAATATATCATTACAGATATAAATCACGCACGTACCCTAAATAGTCGATCATGCGATTTGAATAATCCAGCGATATGTACACATAGACTATGGTGAACCGAGTTAATGATAGCACTGAAAAATTTACTTTCCAACTGTCTAGACAGTCACGGACAATGAACTGCATATAAGTAATTCTTCTTTTTCATAATTCACTCATCGCGTGTGACTAAAATATTGATGTGGTAGTTGTGGATTGTCGAACAATATATTATGCGAAGCGATGATAGCTCTGTGGGTAGTGTGCACGGATACTGCGTCAATGAGTTCGAAATCACATATAATGAGGTTGACGGTAAGATAAAAATTGTGATTAATCCATAGTATGGGATTAGAGCTTTTTTAATTCTTGCCTAGGTAGCAACCACCTTCACGTTAAAAATCTGCTGCCAAATACCTATAGGTGTGTTCCAGTTGTTACACTTGAGAGCCAGTCACTCTACTAGGCTTAGCGTATCAACTATCTTGGCCACTTAACATCAGGTGAAATTGTGATCATAACACTAAACAATAACAGTTAAAGAAATTGTAGTTAACTGATATGCGACTTTAACACGCCATACTCCCTAGTTTTTTTATATAATCATAGCAAAAAGAGAAAATTCGTTAGCGGTTTGCATGGCGGTATGGCTTTTTCTAATGACCACATGGTCAACTACCATCATCAAGTCAAAATCTGCCACATCAAACACTTACAGGCATGTTCCAGTAGTAGCAGTTAAGTGCCAGCCCCTCCACAAGGCTTAGCATATCCGGCCTTAAGTGACCTTTAAGTGACTTGAAGTTAAGTTAACTTTAAGTGAGATTGTGGCCATAACACTGAATGTATGAACAATTTAAATAAAATGTATAAAATAACATGCTCGACCCTAAATTGAGTATATAACACTAAATCCCGTGATCAGCTTTTTCACTATCTTCATAGGTTTAACGATGTTGCCACAATCTCACCTGATGTTAAAAGGTAATGTAGGCCAATGTTGCGAACACGCTAAATCTAATCGAGGGACTGGCTCTCAAGCGCGTTTGTCGTAACAAACCTTTTTTATGTAATAGTTGGCAAATGAGGCAGCGTGTCATCTAATGGTAAGTAATCACCGTAACACAAATCACAATCACAATGTTTTTTAAATCACCACCGCCCATGGCTCTACTCAACACCAGGAAAATCGCAACTGCATTGCCGGATGTTATTTTAGATTGACTGGCTCTCAAATATAACTGCCAGTACACACCTTTTGGTATTTGGCGTCAGATTTTCAACTTGAGGGTGGTAGCTAGCCAGGCGGGCATCAGAAAAAGCTCTAATACTCTGTTATAAATTACCTGTAAAATCTATAAGTTGACAATTGAAAAACGTCCGTAAATCCATTTCAGTTTGATGTCAACATTTATACAAGTAAATACACTCTTCTATAATATGAAATTTATAAATTTATATGTATAAAAATGAATTTCCATTTCCATTGGTCATCGGATCACGCGTGAGTGGATGGTACAATTTCGCTAATTCGTTTTGTTGTGTTAATTATTGTCGGAAGATTCTTATGAGAGAAAAAATTAAGAAAGTTGAGCGGAACATTAGAAAATTTATATAATCCTCAAAATGTATGTACGCGCGTAAACTTACGAACAAACGTATCAAATGAATAATTATTCTCAGGACAAGGAGTTTTATTGATCTTAACGAATTAAAGTGGTAGGTTGACTAGGATTTATTATAGCTAATCAAAATGTATATAAAAAATACAAATCACTCAAACCCTTCTTGAGTTATGGCGAGCCTAAAGAACAATGATTATAGGTGATACGAAGTTCACCGGGTCAGCTACTTTGAAATAAAAAACTTAGTATCAAATACAGAACCAAGTAATCAAGTATATCGATATTAGCCGAAATACACAATTAACATTCGACCGACTTGACCCGAGATTTACCTTGTAGTTGTTGTATACTGGTTTCGGTTCTTCTAAGATGCTAACTATTTGTATGTGGGTAATTCCGTTCTGTGATATTCAATGTCCTGAATTGTTTTTTCAATCAATAACACGTCATTAATCATTAATCAATTAATGAAATTTTTGTGTTAATTGGATAATTAGAAACAAATTTAAACATTATTTTTATAGAATATAACTTACCACTTAGACAAAACTTACAATACATCACTTAAATGTCAGTACCGTGACATGTGCATTTGTAAAATTTCCTTATAAATTTGTTTTTTTTTTTACATACATACATACATCACGTCTCTCTCCCATAAGGGTAGGCAAAGAGCACATCCTTCCACTTGCTACGATCCTGACATACATCTTTCGCTTCTTCTACTTTCATAAGCACCTTCATACATGCTCTTCGGTTACGGGTTCTTTTGACCTGGCCTTTCTCCAGAACGTCCTCGATCTGATCGAGATATGTTCGCCTACGTCGACCCTTACCAGCTTGCCCATTCACACTCGCCTTGTAAAATTGTTTTGTTAATCTTCTTTCATCCATCCTCTCTACATGCCCATACCAATTAAGCATTCCTTTCTCTATATTTGTCACTACATCCTCTAGCACACCACAACGTTCCCTTATCACACTATTCCTTACTTAATCTATTATTCTTGTGCCAGATAAATGAATTAGTACCATGGAACGTAAAATTTGAAATTTGTTTCTCGTGTTTGACGCTTTGAAGTTGTAGTAAAATCCTCTCAGATTTTTATTTTTACAGTAAACTAGATAAAATTTTATGCATAAAAAAATGAATAAATTCAATTTCAAAATCTTATAATCTTTAATCAAAAAATCACAGTTATAACGGAATCACCCATATCTTTATTATATGCCACAGCTACCTCTAGAGTAAGCGAATAGGCTGGTAACTGTCAATAACAGACTGACGGATAAAACTTCCGCTCATTAACGATGTGTATTGGCAGTTTGGCCACTTACGTACTCGTCAAAGAGATTTAACTATATAGAACAGTATTCATAAAATATTTAAGATCAATTAAATCTCACTTACGAAATTAAACGAAGAATGAATCAGTTCTTACGCGGTTAACGCATCACATCTTTGGCTTCGTCTTCAATTTCTATTACGTACAACTGACGCCAAGCGTCGTAGGGGCAATTTAGAAAAGTATGTAAAGATATTCATAAAACATTTAATGTCATTTAAATCTAGAATGTCCTATTTGTTTTATTTTTGTACTAGCTTTACCGGCGGCTTCGCTCGGGTTAATACTGATTTTGTCATATACAAATCGTATGAAGCAATAAAAAGTTTTATACATAGTTTATCCCTCTCTTTACTCTAAATCCAATAAAAGTTTTCGTGAGAAAAAGTAGCGATGTCCAGCCTTCCACAACAGTGTGATTTGTAAGGCACTTCCTACCTCGCACAGCCACTCTATGGAACCAGCTGTCGCCGGCGGTCTTTCCGAACAGTTACGACTTGGGAACCTTCAAGAAGAGAGCGTATTCCTTCCATAAAGACCGGTAACACAGTTGCGAGCCCTCTGGTGTTGCAGGTGTTCATGGACGGCGGTGATCACTTTCCATCAGGTGAGCCTCCTGCCCGTTTGCCCCCTATACCATAAAAAAAAAAACAAAATTATATACCAAAATTCAACAAAATCGATTCAGCCGTTTAAAAGTGAAAACGTAACAAACAAACAAACTCACTATCGCTAATCACTAATAAATCATTACACAAATTATCGTTTATATCATTCTTCAGTTAATTACTGAACTATATTACCAAACATTTATTTACATGGTATTGTAACACCAAGATACAAGGGAAACTATTTTTCGGCTCGCAGGCATTTAATTGGAATTTTTACAGAAAATTATTTGATGTAGGGTATTTAAAATCACCGTTTTAATCTCAACTTAACCATTAACTCTGCCGAGCGCCACTCATTTTACTCCTACTCCGCGACCGCCTGTAATGCGACATGCGATAGACGGACGGATAAATTTAAGAAGATATAAAAAAATAGACCTTTTTATGAAATAATTATTACATAAAATAGAACCCAATCACTTAATTCGTAAAGGTAAATAATTCAAAGTGATAGTTAACACCTCACTGAAAACTCGAACTATTTTGATCTGATATCAGTACTAATTTCACCTTTATATTCACTAAATCTGCCCGCGACTAGTTTAGTTTACCAATAATATATTATAATTGAAATCAACAACTACTCAACAACAACTCCTATTGAACCAGACGCAGAGATTTCTTTTATTTTTAAATCATGCCCATCATTTTTTATCCTCGTCATAAACATGTTCATACCCTAATTTCAGAAACTATAGTATTTCCATACAAATTTTAATTCACTATTGTACCTTTCCAAGTATTATTTTCACAACAATGAGTACGATATATCCTTCTTCGAGAACTAATCTATTTCCATGGCAAAAATCATAGAACTTGGTTTAACGGTTTAGACTTCAATACCTAACAGATAAACTTTTGTATGTATAATATTAGCTTACGTAGTGTCGAATACCATCTCACGTCCACGTACCATCTCTCATCCATGCACGTGGTGAACCCTGCCGAGTAACCGACGAGGTTCTCACGAATGTTGGTCCCAAATTTGGTTTAGGTCATGACAGTCAACCGTATGATTCTGGATCCATCATGGCTTAATTGTAGTGTTATTGCCCGATTGGTTACCGACCGACTTCGAGTTTATACTGCTACAAAATAAAGGTTCTGTATAAGCCTTTGTGTTCCGGCATAGTAAACGAGAACCAGCCCTTGTTCAAGTTCAACAATATGGCCTTAATACCCCTGTTGGTAACCACGCTAAATCTATGGAGGGTGGATCTCAAGTGCATCAGCCGGAAAACACCTATTGATATTTGCCGACAGATTTTCAACTTGACGGTGGTAGCTAACCAGGCGGGCATTAGGAAAAGGTATACCACTATGATGCACTTTCCTCACGATGTTTGCCTTCACCGAAAACTCAAGTTCATTGTAGACGGGTTCGAACTCATGTCACTTGACGCGAAATCCGTACACACTATCAATGAGCTATCATCACTTCAATGTTGCGGCTGTCCATAAACGACGGTGACCATATGGGCCGTGACGTCAACATGTATGCTGTTTATTATCATAAAAAAACTTAGATCTATAATTGCGTGCTAGAGTTAAATGTCTTTGGAACACACCTAAAAATATATATGTATATTATATGTATGTAGATAGGTATTTACACTCAACGCACTCCTCTTACAAATACACTGTAAACATTGTTTTGTTTAATTTAAACTCGTTTGTTTACGTTTTAGAATAATTAATTGCGCGTCATTATTTGCTTGCCGAGTGCGTATCATCTGAATTCATTATATAAGGGATATTATTTTCATTATAACGTGAAACCCCTGTCTGGGAAGATGTAATATTTTTAATTTGAATTAATTCGTGTGTCAGGTAGCTTAGATTTTAATCATATGTTTACTCGATGATTTTTTTTAATAGTTTATAGGTCTAGCGTTATTGGCTACAATCTCACCTGATGTTAACTGACGATGCGGCCCAAGCTGGTGAACACGCTCAAGTGCTGCTTGGTGTTAGGGTTTTTGCCTGACTGATTAGCGACCTCCCTCGGGTGTAGACTGCGGAAAAAAAGGGTTCAGCATAAGCCTTTGTGTTCCGGCATGGTTAATGTGAACCAGCTCTTTTTCACCAAATTCAGCAACATGGCTGTAATACACCTGGTGTTCCAGCTGTCTATATGTGATGGTAACTATTTACCATCAGATGGGGCATCTGCCTGTTTGCTGTTCAATAACATAATAAAAAAAAGTTTGGAACTCCATAAGTGAACGCCTCGTGATCTTATTTGTTTTTTGTTTATTTAATAACAATTAAACCTCATCGAATCTGACCGTGAATAGTAATAAGACTCTATTTCTAACTTTACTGAAGAGTAAGAAAAAAAAAGCCACGATTAGTAAAGTATTTCGGTCGTTATCGTGATAACATACAGAATCCGCATATACAGACCACGGACTTCCAAGACAGAACATTATAAACAGTTTTTTTACTAGTTTAAATAACAAAAATGGCATCAAAAACATCATGAGTGTTAACAATAGTGTTTTTCTTGATATATGTATACATTTATTATTTTACAAGTGCAATATATGAAAAATAGAGACATTTTAAGTTTGAAAAATTAGTAGATTTGCGTGAAGTGACAGTAGTACCCACCTCAAGGCTTCACTTATGAGGCGTGCAACACACCTATTGATATTTGATGACAGATTTTTACACTAAGCAGGGTAGCTAGCGAGGCGGGTTTTAGAAGAAGCCCAACCATCATGCTATGGTTTCATCACGATGTTTTCCTTTACTGAAATTTTCGAATTGAAGCTGACGTCCAGGTATCGATGAAATACGCTCCGAAGCACAAACGCATCGAAATAGCTTCAAAAAATTGTAAAACATCAGACGATATCGAATTTCAACCACGTTTTAACAGTCAAAGGAATGTAACTGACATTATTGTACAAAACTCCTTACGATTTCAGAGAGTTTATTCAACGAATAGTATACATACACACTTTAAAAGCGTTTCGGGTATTGTGTACTTGTCAGCCGCCTTATGGGTACTGTCTACGACAAATTGAATATTTAATGTGTATAATTATGTGGATAGATAGAAACAATTGTGGCCCATTCATTGCACAGAGGCGTACTTGAGAGACAACGCGATTAGCAAGGCATTTGAGCAATAAATTGTAATATACATTTTTCTTTTCTAAGGTACGATATTTTAGGAAACCTTTATTATTATTATTTAATATCGAGATATAATTGAAGGATCTGAAGAAATGTTTTATTTTTTGTTGATATATGTACGTAAATATACATATATTGAATAAATATACTGCAATTCTTGTTTTTTTTTCTAGTTTACAATTACTTATTTCACCTTCAACTCTAAGTCGAATTTGTGTCTAATGTATAGTCTACGTGATGACGTAAAGTATAAAGTAGTTGTTTTTTATCGAGAAAAAATTCATAATAAATGTATACCGGAACAATTATTTTCTTTATACCTCGAATAGAACTTTAAATTAATAAGGAACTTCGTCCCTATCTGGTGTTCTACGACACCACAGGTTTTTTTTTTAAATATTTATTGTTTATATTGTATGTTTTACGTGTATGCGTACGGACGCGGTGTTCAGTATAAAGTACTTGTTGTATTGTGAAGTATCGGTAATAGACGTGCTACTCGCAAAGCCGGTTGTTTTACTTCTATTACACATTGTCTGCATATCCATTTTTCATAACGTCCATGTTAGCGTCACCTTGAATTTTCTACGTCATTATCGTCATAAGTGTCAGACGTCAATAGTCATACGTTATAGACACAACCTACAGACTACACTGAACAGTTATTTTGAGGTAAAACTTCTTACGACAGGACCTTGAAATTCTGGTCCGCAACCTTTTTGTGTGACTCCCGTTCGGGTAAAGTCGGCACGAGGCGACTAAGTGAGCGACATTTCACTTCGCTCGTGTGGTCTAAAGCGAACTCCGTTTTTTAAATGACGATTTTTTATAGTTATGATATAGCCTTATAGCCACAACCTTCCCTAACGGTAAGTGACGAGATGGCCCAAGGTGGTGGAAACGCTAAGCCTAGTGGAGGGACTGGCTTGCAAGTGTAACTGCCGAAATACACCTATAGGTATTTGACGACAAACTATCAAGTTGAGAGAGGAAGCTAACCAGGCGGGCATTGGAAGAAGCCTTACCACCATGCGATAAACCGTTATATTGCATACCCAGAAAAAAATTGATGCTGGTGATTTCTTTAAATAAATAAATAACTACCGCTGCAATATTATGTCCGAACAACTGGTTCGAGATAACCATAGCTATGATTCATTAAAATTGCGCTGTAAAAATTTCAGCAGTAGATTTTTATTCGAATACTCAGCAGTCTTTGTTCGTTAACTAACAACGCGGATATTATTGTAACAGGAGTGGACTTTGGGATTAAAACTTAATATTTAAAACCCCCCAGACTAAATAGTTCCTAATAATTTTTGTTTTTATTTTCTTAAGTGGAATTACTTAGCCCGTAATTCTCACGTGTCACGTAAAGGTAAGAAAAGTGGCGTTAAAGATAACTTTTCAACAAATACTCTTGTATTAGGGCTAGAGTAGGGCTTTAGGTTATTTAACATCACGCTATTACCAATAGGAGCAAAGCTGTATTGAAAAAATTACAAAACAGGCAATAACGGTTAACTATAATTTTAGCTACACGAGAATGAAGTGAATGAATGAAGGTATGAAATGAAAGTAATTTTAACTACTGTACACATAACTTGCAAAGTAGTAGTACAATCCTAACTAATATTATAAATTTACGAAAGTGAGTTTGTTTGTTAAGGTTTCACGCTTAAACCGCTGAATCCATTATGATAGATTTTGATATAGAGACAGAATGGAACTTGTAGACGGCGATAGGCTACTTTTTCTCTCGCAAAAAACTTATCTGAAGTGGGTTAAACAGACAGATAAACTTTGTACGGTACTATTACGTTTTTCGATTTGTTTCGCATAATCAATATTAACGCGAACGAAGCCACAGATAAAAGCTAGTATATATCAGAATGATATTTTTTTGGTTGAACTAAGTCAAAACTACTAATCGTATCGACACGGGGTCATGACTATTCGATTCGGAGTTATGTGTAGAAAGTTAAAGGCTATTCATTATATGAACTTCAATGATCCATTTTTCATTCGAAAAACTAAAGAAATGTATTTTCTCTTAACGTGTTATTCGTCCGGTGAAGCGGGCGGCAACAGCTAGTATGTTCATTTCCCTAGGTTCGCACCTTTTGTTTAATTATATGTATTTATTACTGATATTATTAAAGAATGCCTAAAAAATGTTTGTACCTTTTTATGCAGCTCAATATAAAGTGTGAGAGTTTTAAATAACAACCTAGGTATGTATGTTATAGGTAGGTGACTAATGGAACGTCGTGGAGTTATTTAGACATAGTGGTATCTCCGGCGCCAATACGGTTGAGTCCCCCACAGGCTTCTCACCTTACCCAAGGCTGGAGAGGTATCGTATATAAAAGATTTTCCTCCACGTTAAAAAAAATATATATTTAATAATAGTTTCACATTAATTTTACATACAATTTTGTTACAGGGGAATGGGTAATGGAATTTGTGTTTCCGTTTTTCAGCTACGACTTACGGCTAGTGTGTTGTAAAAAATCAATTCCTATGAAAACGTACTGTCCTAAAACTTGGGTCTGACTACTGTTAACATTTAATATTTACAACTAAATATTTTAACTTAGTTGACACATCACATTTCACTGTTGCTTAGTATATATATTAATATCGCAACTCGCGTTCTGAATACGCTCCAGACCTCAAACTTCGGTTTACCGGGAGTTGCCTGTAACAAAGCCTCTAGAAAACAGGTCAAGTGGTGTTTAATAATTTATTCTCTTCCTGCTGCTTATTGCCTGATGAATACTTTAAGCAAACGCTACTTGTGAATTATATGTATATTTTCTACATTAACTTTACACCGACATAATGAAATGTATAGAAATAAATAAAATTGAAGTGTTTGGCGGTAATGTCATAATAACTTTTTACTTAAGAAGTATGCCTATATAGGAATTTACATACATACATACATACATACTATCACGCCTCTCTCCCATAAGGGTAGGCAGAGACCACATCCTTCCACTTGCTACGATCCTGACATACATCTTTCGCTTCTTCTACTTTCTACTTATAGGAATTTATTACAAAATAAAATCATGTTCAAAGATTCCGTTACATACTAACATACGTGTGAACCTAATAAAGGCGTATTAAAAACTGACACCGCATGACTTCTTAGTAAGCCCAATAATTTAAAAGAAAAAAAAAACCATGAAAAAATTTTATATTCTAATTGTTCTAGTAAAGCGTACATAATTTCAGAGCATTAGAGTAGGGGCTGCTCTATTATTTTTTGTAGAATAAAGCCTACCTATGTGATAGTCGTTCCTACATTTAAATCAAGTTTAGGACAGCCTGCGATTTTAAAATACAAAACCATAACGATAATGTTAAATTACTTAAAAATCAGGTTATAATTTAATATCATGGTCAAACTTCTCCCGTGCTAAATAGCGGTTCACATTCACACTGAGTCCAAATAAATGGGATTTAAAAACCAAAGGTGTTAAAGAAAAAGTGAAAATAAATAAATTCTGAAATATAATAAACGCCGCAATCATGAAACATTGAAACAAGACAAAGCGACGGTACAATACACGCGGAGACAAAAGAGCTACAGTGACATTTTAAATTGAGTCACTTTTCCCCGGGAGCAGCTTTAAAAGTGATGACGAAAGCGGCCGTGTAGAGCGGCGCTCATCCGACCACGTCGTCTGCCTTCAAATGATCATTCCGTTTCAAAGCCCGCCCCTTCCGTCTCATTAGTTTGTTCCCGTATTCCCGCGGCTCATTCGGAATGACGTTGACGTCGAATTGTACAGAGCTCGTCGAATCGCTGCGGTACTCAAACTTTATTCGAAAGCACCACGTACGTAATATATATATTTTTTAATAGGGAGCAAACGATCATGCTTCTTACCTGACGGTAAGTGATCATCGTCGGCCATGAATTTTCAGAACACCGGGAGAATTGCAGGTGCGTTGCCGGCTTTTATTAGATTATTGGAAGGACTGGTTCTCAAGTGCAACTGCCACAACACACCTATTAGTATTTGACGGCAGATTTTCAATCTGAGGGTAGTAGCTAGCCAGACGGGCATTTTTTTTTCTTTTTTTCTTATAGTTAAGGTTTTGCGTTATGGCCATAATCTCACCAAATCTTAAGTGACGATACGGCCCTAGTTGGTAGGCACGGTAAACCTGTGGAGGAACTGGCTCTCAAGTGCAGCTGCCGGAACACACCTATTGGTATTTGGCGGCAGAGTTTTAACTTGAGGGTGGTTGCTAGCCAGGTGGGCATTGGATAAAGCCCAAACACCATGCTATGATTTCTTCACAATGTTGCCCTACATTGAAAATTCAAGCTTATTGTAGATGGTTGGATTCAAAATCACCTTGCATGACGCGGCGTTCCGACCACCACTGAGCTAACACTTACCACTGAGCTATCATCGGTCATTGGTAATAAATATTTAATGTAAAGACGATGAACAAACCCACTCGATGGTAATTAGTTATTGCAGCTTATCGACCGGCCCTCTAATTACGTCTTTAGCAAAACCAATTAGATAGAAGAAATCGTATTTTTTTTTTCAAAATGGTAAATTCGTATTATGTCGTAGTCATAATTTTATTATATGTAAACTTAATTTGTCTTATTGAAGCTGAATTACCTATTTCTGATAGAAATACACGGTCAGCTAAAGCGAGTCATGGGCGCCACACCATATTGACCTTGGTAATAATCGCAGCCGACTGTAGTGCGACATGCGATAAAGAGACGAAAAAAAAATTGAAGCTGTGGAGTCAAAGTTTAACCTTAAAAAGGATGATAACCAACCAGGCGGACTTTAGAGAAAAAACCTACCACCATGCATGATACGCAAAAATAAAAAAACAAAATATGTGCGATGTAATAAATAAACTTTGAGAATCTTTTGCGGCCCATCTACTCGGCTCAGGATACGTCACTTCGCATCTGCGTAAAGTCCCTTAATGTGATTTTGTTAGATATCTCGAACATTGGCTAGATTTTCATCTACCTTTTTCAAACGTCAATCGTGTGAAATCGAAATCGATTTTATACAAGTCAGTAATCTTCTTAGCACTGATATAAATTGTAATTAATTATAAAATTACAATATTGTTATATACATAGATAAATTATTGTATCTCAATATTTGGTATTTATCAAAGAGATATTTTTTTATTGGCTGAAGCGATGATAGCTCGGTGGTAGTGTGTACGACTTTGCGTCAAGGGACTTGAGTTGGAATTCAACCACGTATAATTAGCTTGGGCTATCGGTGAAGGAAAATATCGTGAGGAAACCATATCATGGTGGTAGGACTTTTTCTCATGCCCGCCTGGCTAGCTACCACCCTCAAGTTGAAAATCTGCCACCAAATACTAATAGGTATATTCCGGCAAATGAACCTAAGAGCCAGTTCCTCCAAAGGTTTAGCGTGTTTATCAACTTGATCCGTATCGTCACTTAAGATCAGATGCGATTATGGCCATAACCCTAAAACTTAACTATAAAAAAATCCTATGCGTAAATGCGTACACAATTTCATGATAACCAGTTGAGTAAAAAAAGCTTCAGTGACAAACAAATAAACAGACTGACATAAGTTTAACGTTCAGGCCACAATCTCACCCGATGTTCAGTAACGATGTGGCCCAAAATGGTGGACACGGTAAGCCTGGCTCAAGAACCGACTTTCACGTGCATCTATCGGTATACATCATTTGAGTTTATGACATCAGATTTTAACTTGAGGTTAGTAGATAACTAAAGGGGAATTAGAAAAAGACCTACCACCATGCTATGGTCTCATCATGACGTTTTCCTTCACAGAAAGCTTAGGTTTTATCAGTCACTGGCTTTGTCAGAGTACGTAACACTCCCGAAATATTATAGTGAGGGCACGAGCATCACAAAGTTTGTGGATCAGAATTACAAAGCCTTCCAACAAAAAGATACACTTCAAAAAGACAGTATCAAGGGGTCAGTCACTGTGTATACAGCAAACTAAGCGCCAAGCACTAAGTAAAGGCTAATAAACTTGTTGCATTGATTCTAATTTCAGTTATCTCGAAATGAACCAGTGTATGTTGAGCTGCCGAGAGGTTTGTTTTTTATGGAATAGGTGGCAAACGAGCAAGCGTGACACCTGATGGTAAGTGATCATTGTCAAGTGGTCATCACTGTCGGAACACACCTAATGGTATTTGATAGCAGATTTTCAACTTGAGGGTAGTAGCTAGCCAGCTGGGTATTAGAAAAAGCTCTACCACCATGCCACGCCATATTGATGTCTGCTAGTTGGTCGTTTATTTTATTGAATTCTGCTTAGTATCAAATACAGCGTAGTCAATTTGCCGTATATCGGTACCTTTTAAATTGTATTTGCAATGCTTATTTAGTCTATCTAGCTAGGCTTGTTCTCGAAACCTAGGCACGTCACTGTTAATCTTTTTAGTTTATCGACTGTGACGTCAGATTTCATAATCTCGTTAGCTTACCAAACGAAGGCCGGATCATGTATCCGGTTAATTGACTTCGTTACCGGCACACCGACAGAATCTGTCCCATTTTTTGACGTTGATAATAAAAAAACTCTCGAAACCGTACATTTTTATGACCATATATTGTGGAAATCTAAGAGTATTTATTTCGTGTCAGCTTGATTGTAATAATTTTACGAAAATATGTTTCGAGCGACATAGTAGCAAAACATTGCATAGCGGTAGGGAATTCAGTAATCCTCGGCTGGTTCTACACACCTCAAGTTGAAAAATCATTGCAGAACACCTGTAGATATATTTCAGAAGCTACACTTGAAAGTTACTACCTCTGTCACATTTAAAGTGTTAACCATCTTGAGCCACAACTTCACTTAAAATTAGTATCCACAATTACGACCTAATTTTAAAACTAAAACTAAAAATAATAATCTTATATGACAGCAAAATTCCATAAGTCGATCGAGTCAGTCACCGTTACATAGAATCTCAACGCTATTGCACTTTTATCCCAAAGTATTCTAAACGACAGAATAGAAGACACACGTAGTCCAGAAAATTATTCTTTATCTTTTAAAGGTACGTCAAACTGAATTATTTCAAAAGACCATACAGCATTTTTTTGTCATACAAAGGGCAATGTGGAGTGATTATACGTATACGAAATTTCATCTGTGTTTGTCATTGTTTCTATAATTAAAACTTTGAAGATGTCATCGTACTATTTATAGGCACCGCAAGTTATTTATGCAGTATCAGTGAAACAAAGTATTGACAGAATTCTTGTGGTTTATATTGCGCATGGTATACCTTTAGAGCGAGGTATTACAGATGTTGTTATGTAAGTAAATAAAATAAATATGTACGTAAATTCACACTTTTCGGTATTTTAGGGAAAATTACATTCTATTTTCTTTATTCTTTTTTCTTATTTTAACTTAGCCTGAAATAATTAATATTTCTAGTTATTATTTTCTAGTAAAATAATAACTATAGCTTTTCCCTTTATAGAACCGAGTGGTCCGATCACAATAACTCTTTTTTTATCCTCGAAAGAGATAATGTCCTCCGTCAGTCGCAGCTGCCCTTCCGGAAAAAATAATGTAAATGATTATTATCAATTTTTTTTAATTTATGATAAGTCAATTGGTAGTATCTACGGACGCTACGACGATGGACATGAGTTCGAACATTGAAATGAATTTGAGCTTTCGGTGCAGGAAAACATAGTGATGAAACCATAGCATCGTGGCAAGGAATTTTCTAATGTTCACCTTGTTAGCTACCACACTGAAATAGAAAATTTGCTTCCAAATACCTATAGATATGTTCCATCGGTTGTACTTGAGAGCCAGTCCCGCCATTAAGCTTAGCCTGTCCACTATCTTGGGCCACATCGTCACTTAATATCAGGTGAGATTGTAGTCATAACACTAAAACTATGAAGTATAAAAAAATATGTTACATTTTGTATTAACGAATTATGTTTAATTTGTATTCATCATTTTATTTACGCGATCCCTTCTACTTAAAATATAGTACAAAATATCTCAATAAAATCCACTTAAAAATCTAAGTTACTAAAGAAAATCCAAAAGACTCAATTAATTACACTAGTATTTAAAACTTAAACTGTTTTTTCTATTATTTTTAAACATTATATCATCATATATACATAGCATCCCGCCAATTCCGCAAAGTCATAAATAAGCTTGTCTTATTTGTAATTCCAGGAATCCGATTCTTAATAAACTAAGTTGCTACCTTGCTACATAACAATAATTAATTTAGTTTCTGTTATGTTAGTTAAGTAATAACTTCATCAAGGCGAGGTTAATATTAAAAATAAAACTATAACATATTTAATAAACGCATTAACAAGGTGCACACCGTGTTAATGAAATACTGAATGCCAATGATGCGTAACGCTTTCTTATGTACCACTCGACTCGAGCCAACTTTAATCGAGCGAGGGTCACATAGCCTAGCGCTTCAGCTCAATTAGCGTAAAGAAGTTTTCACTTTAATAAAGGTAAAGAAATTTTTTTTTAACAATAACCACCTCACAATAGCGTTCTATCTCATTCTCTCACAACCTAAAGCCTATATATACTGTTAGCAATTGTCCTCCACGACGACACAACTACCCTCATCACTGCTTATAGCCACTGCCTATAAAAGGGCAGTTAGACCGCCGATACTCTCACTTAGTTCCGAGCGTTCGTCGCGTGCACATCAGTTGTGTTGCGTTAGCGTTAGGCCGTATCAAAGTGGTTTCTTTTTATTAAGAATTTCTGCTTCTGATTGATAAAATCAGACGTGGGATAAGTAACTTCTAGCCCACAGAACAGAGTAGTTTTAGTAAATATGACTGGCGGATCCAGTCGTAGATCGCGACGTCATTTTAGTAATAATAGGTCGCGGTATCGGTTACGTAGCCTAGCCGATCGAGTGTTTCAACGCGGAATTGTCGGCTACGGCGTCGTTTCCACACTACACACCGAAACCCTAGACGTGATGGGGACGCGTTTTGAGTCAGGGTCAGGTGAGGCCGAGCCCACATAAGGTCGAGGCCTTTGTAAATTCACCGGTTCCTGAGAACGTTCGGCAGAGTTGTGAAGGTTCTACCAAATGAAGAATATGAGCTTGAAACTGCATAGCGGCAGTTATGAAAAACTACACAAGCAGCGGCGCAGTATATGGTGCCTTGGCGTGGCGAGTGGTGCCCTGAGTTATGTGCAGCCTTCTTTGAGGGTATGTAAAAGCTTTGTCTATCGGAACTACAGGCTTATCTAGCCTTGGCGTTCACAATCTAAACTTCAGGCGTAAAGCCTTGGCGTTCATTATCTGAACTACAGGCGTAAGGCCTTGGCGTTCATTATCTGAACTACAGGCGTAAGTAAGGCCTTGGCGTTCCATTATCCGAACTTCGGGCATATTGCCCTGGCGTTCTGAACTACAGGCTTTAAGCCTTGGCGTTCATTATCTGAACTACAGGCGTAAGGCCTTGGCGTTCATTATCTGAACTACAGGCGTAAGTAAGGCCTTGGCGTTCCATTATCCGAACTTCGGGCATATTGCCCTGGCGTTCTGAACTACAGGCTTTAAGCCTTGGCGTTCATTATCTGAACTACAGGCGTAAGGCCTTGGCGTTCAATTATCCGAACTTCGGGCATATTGCCCTGGCGTTCTGAACTACAGACCTAACATGGTCTTGGCGTTCTGAACTACAGGCTTTAAGCCTTGGCGTTCATTATCTGAACTACAGGCGTAAGGCCTTGGCGTTCAATTATCCGAACTTCGGGCATATTGCCCTGGCGTTCGTTGAACTACAGACCTAACATGGTCTTGGCGTTCTGAACTACAGGCTTTATGCCTTGGCGTTCATTATCTGAACTACAGGCGTAAGGCCTTGGCGTTCCATTATCCGAACTTCGGGCATATTGCCCTGGCGTTCGTTGAACTACAGACCTTACATGGTCTTGGCGTTCATTAGACTTCAGGCATATCTGCCTTGGCGTTTTACTTTCATACACAGCCTGGATGGTGACAACGACTGGAAGCTCAGCTGGAATAAAAGCTTTGAATCTACGAAGAAAAATGCCTGGGCTTGATGAAAATACGGTTGCACACGAGCCACAGAATAGCGCATCACGCTTTGGGGCCGGTCACTCTGTGCCTTCCCTAAATGTGGACCAAGATCTTGGAGCTGCCGTTGTTGTCGGTCCAAGCAGTTTGATTCCAGGCTCGGGAATTGGACTGTTAATGCCCCTACTGGAAGCAGAGACTTGGTCAGTCAATGAAAACGGCACCAGACCAGGCTTCAGCCACGGAGCTTGTGTCGAGGGCGACACTTGGTCAGGAGAGGCCGTGTTAGCAATTGTCCTCCACGACGACACAACCACCCTCATCACTGCTTATAGCCACTGCCTATAAAAGGGCAGTTAGACCGCCGATACTCTCACTTAGTTCCGAGCGTTCGTCGCGTGCACATCAGTTGTGTTGCGTTAGCGTTAGGCCGTATCAAAGTGGTTTCTTTTTATTAAGAATTTCTGCTTCTGATTGATAAAAATACATTTATAGCTCTCTTTTTCGATATACATTTTCGTTTCATAAAATCCAGTTCACGGCGTTCCAAAAGAAGTTTCACCTTAATAATTTTGAATTCGTTTCAGAATAATTTATCATATCAAATATATCGTATGAACCCATTCAAAGATAGAGACAAAACACTTTAAGTTTAAGTTGTCTACGATATCATCTGAAGGAACGTGTGACTAATCGTCTAAGTTGAACACTTAGAACTGTTCGAGCGTATAAATTGAAAACGGGATCGCTTGATAACGAAATTAATAATCTCGCTTTGAAGTAACGTAAAGGTTTTCGTATTAATAATATGTTTGTAAGTTCCACGAACGAATTTGTAAATATACAAGTGAACACTAATTAATACTGTAACTCTAAATATATGTGTCGGCGTGGAATTACAAATTAGTAGTGATCACCGCCTTCCATGGATATCCACAACTTTAGGGGAATCGCAGGTGCATTACCGGCTATTATTGGAGGGACTGGCTCTCAAGTGCAACTGCCGAAACACACCTATTGGTATTTGGCGGCAGATATCAACTTGAAAGTCTAAGCTAGCTAGGCGAGCATTAGAAATATCCTACTACCATGCTATGGTTTCCTCACGATGTTTTCCTTCACCGAAAATTCAAGCTCATTGTACGTGGTTGGATTCAAACTCACGTTCCATGACGCGGCGTTCCTACACACTACCACTGAGCTACCACCGCATCAAGTCAATCGTTAGTTCTCGTTGGAAGGTTGTTTTTATTTTTCAGTAAGAGAACGGAGTTCATATCTTTCTTTTGATGGTTATAGGGAGGTTGCTTTTAAAGATTTCCTTAAATCCCAGTACTTTTTCCATGTTTGTTGTAATCTTGTTGTATGTAATCTTCAAGATCGCTATTTTATGTATATATGTACTTTTCTGTATACTGAAGTGGCTCTACATTAATTGTTATTAATCTTCTTCCCTTATTCATCGTTACCTTTTAGTGAGAATCATTTGTAAACCCATCGTGACACTAGCTAGATGTAAAGTTTCCATCATGAGCTGTACTTGAGAGCTAGACTCCGATGACAGCACTAAGCCGTCTGCGAAACTCAAGTGTCTTAAGTAATCGCCCTTTATACACAGTCCTGTTTTGCTTCAACCTAACTTGTCGAATAAAGCCTCCAGGTTGGTTATAAATATCTTCTTATATAATATCTGGAGCAAATAAAAATGCATGCATGTAGTGTATATTTTTATGTAGTAATAATAATATATGTAGTAATAGTAATAATGCAAAACTTTCACACATATTTGTTAAAGACTGACAATTAATACCATCAAATAATCCACTGCTCATTAATTGTGTTGTAGTATATAAAAATAATGAAAATTAGAAAACGTACGGGGTGCTGGAAAAGTGTACGTGTGATGATACTTGTACACGGCCGGGGCAACCTGTGCTGTGAGTCCCAATTCCAATTTCAATCATTGGCCAATCTTATAACCATGAAACAAACGAATTTTTTGCAATACAATTTATGTCGTTACTATGAAAAAATTGAAGCATTAAATATTACACTTATACCACTGTACACATGGTGAAGTTGGAACCTATTTAAATATCAAAAGGAGACACGAATCAACTACACTGTAAATATATCTCTACAAAAAATAAAAATAAAATGTCTGTTTGTAATATCAAAATAACAGCGATTTACTAAATGCACATGAAAGTATATACGGAACTTATATATAAACTCAATTCTTAAATCTTTTGTTTGTCTTTTTGTCCTACTAATCTCTAAAACGGCTAGACTAATCTGGCAGAACTTTTGCTGGCAGATATTTGATGTTATAGACTTAATTATTTTTATTTTGGAAAAAAATGGTTTCCGTGAAAAATGTTGACAAGTTTTAGTTCCATTTACATATATAATTTAAAAAAAAATTATCCGACTCTATTACTATTACTTATATGTTATATACCTATATTTCTTCCCACTCAAGTAACAAGTAAAAAAAGTCATTTTTAATTCTTGTCCAGTTATCGAAGAGCCGCCTAGAAATTTTCACTGAAAAACAAAAGCTTTTCCTCAATATAACAACGTTCAGATATTCTAGATCCATTGTTGCGGTATGACCTGTATAAGAAACTTACCGCGGCCTAATTTGAAAAGATAATTTATGATCTTGATTAATGGTACCAGCTGGGAAACACGTTAAAACTCGAAACTGATATATTCATCGCTTTATTACAAATTCCGTCTCCGAAATACGTCGACTAATTTAAGTTCATTATGTGAAACGCTGAGCCGAAGACGGCAGACGACCGCCAAGGTGACAATGCACATAAGTTCGTCGAACCCGTTCTTAGGTCACTATATCGCCGGAATCTCGACTGGCGCTTGAATAGATATCGAAGGGGAGGTCGCATGACCTATGACCTTTCCCCAGCGTGATTCGTATAATGTGGAGTTAACCGTTTCACCTTATATGCTTATAAATTTTATGTTTTGTATATTTTTCGTAAAGCGTCTATACTTTGTGTATTATCTTTACTTTGTAATTTTATTTGTTTAAGGTCTTAGGTTTATGCCCATAATCTCACCTAATTTTAAGTGACGATACGGCCCAAGTTGAAAGACACGCTAAACCTGTGAAGGGACTGGCTTTCTAATGCAACTGCTGGGACACATCTGTTAGTGTTTGGCGGCAGAGTTTCAACTTGAGGATGTAGATAGCATAGCGTGCATTAGAAAAAGCCCTACCACCATTCTATGGTTTCCTCAAGATGTTTCCCTTCACTGAAAGCTCAAGCTCATTGTAGGTGGATTCGAACTCAAGCCCCTTATCGCGGAGTCCGTTCACACTACAACTGAGCTATTATCACTTCATAATTTTCTATGTTTATACCCGCTGTTCTGAGCTTCTGAATTTCATAACCATTGAAGATTGCAGTATTGTTATGTTAACACATTGAAAAATAAGAAATTACTTCCTTTGTTTTCCTTCGTAGCATTTTTTTCCCTTGAAAATGAATGTTTTATCAGCATACATTTAAATAACAAATCAGTTTCATCGGCATTATAAATATTGTTTGGGTCATATACTGATAAAATACCCAGCAAATCTCCAGTCCATTGGTTACATGCCCCCTGATCTACAGACCAACTTTCTCTATACATAAATATATACGAAGCGATGATAACTCAGTGGTAGTGTGTACGGACTCCGCGTCAAAGAAAGTGAGTACGAATCCACCTGCAATGAGCTTTAGCTTTCGCTGAAGGAAAACATCGTGAGGCAACCATTGTACGGCGTTAGGGCTTTTTCTAATGCCTGCCTGGCTAGCTACCACCCCCGAGTTGAAAATCTGCCATCAAATATCAATAGGTGTGTTCCGGCAGTTGAACTTGAGAGTCAGTTTCTACACAGGTTTATCGTGTCCAGCAACTTGGGCCGTATCGTCCCTTAAGATCAGGTGAGATTATGGTCATAACACTCAAACGTTAACTATGAAAAAAACATACATAAGTCTCAAATTTATTTATAATCAGTAGTTTTAAACTGATTTGCCTGCAAATGGATAGACAGATAAACAGAAATTTCTAAAATATACAAAGCGAAAAAAAAAACTTATAGAATCAAAATAAATAAATAAAAAAAAAACAACCCTCTTGAGGACGTCGTACAGTAAACCGAGCAATTTATGACATATTTTACTGGTGATATAAAGATTTTCACACGTCCTATACTACTGGTCTTTTGGGAAACACTTAAGAAAATTTATCGGGCAAGCTACAAAATAAATATACATTCCGTATATATTGTGGTCCGGATTTTATTAAAACGTTCCTATGATAACGTCCTGTTCAATTTGGACACTCTAGAGAAATTATCTATAGAGTTTGAAGAACTTACCTGCGAGTCGCTTCTTTTCCCATGTTTGGGCTACTTATTTATTACCCTTTATCATTACTGCGAATAGAGCACGGTCCGGACAGATGACTTTCAAGAAGTTTGCATTTCTAATGAGGAAAATTGTATCACCCAACTGCATAACTTGTGGATCTATAGAAAACTTGCAACACATAATGATTTCTTATATTTACGTGAATATTATTCATTGAAATAAAACTACTTTTACCATCTGACAAAGTAGCTGCATTTTTAGACCATCTTAACTCCATTAACAATAAAATACAATTCACTGTGGAGTTAGAACAAAGTGAATCTCTTCCTTTCTTAGATGTTTTAGTTATCCGTAATCCTGATCAGTCTTTAGGCCATACTGTGTACAGAATAATGACCCATACAGATAAACCTGAATGGTGAATCTCACCACCATCCGAAACAGTTACTACCGTGGGTAAATCTTTGTATCAGAGAGCAAAAGGAATCAGTGACGAGGAACATCTGGCTGCTAACGTCGGTATCAAAATTAATAAATAACCGCGATAGAATCCGTTTAAATTAGTTTTATTTCAAATACTTGCAACACATGTTGCGGAAATGTGAACGGAACCGAGCTCAACGGACAGCGATTGTAAAACATATAGGACTAAATCCTAATGGACCAGGGTATGTCCCATAGGATCTTGGCTGCGCCTACAATTAATGAAGCCAAGATTTCATAGAATTTTATAATCAGTTTTTAGACATATTTGAAGGTAACTACAAATTGCACATACTGTATGATCAGAGTACGATGGGACTGACGTGTCCTATTTGGACCGAAGTCCCTAAACTAAATAAAGAAAAGAAAACCCTATATCATCGCATAGTACATTGCGTTTAAATTAGTTAGTTTTTTTTTAATAGTAACAATTCCAAATAACTGTGCTATACATGATGGTAAGCAGAGTACAGCCCACAAAAGATCAGCAATGAATCGTGGATAGTCACTGTCTTGGCGGTTTACAAACCTCTCGGCAGGTAAGATTGAAGCGATGATAGCTCAGTGGTAGTGTGTACGACTTCCCGTCAAGGGACGTGAGTTCGAATCCAAGCACCTACAATGAGCTTGAGCTTCCGGTGAAGGAAAACATCGTGAGGAAACCAAAGCATGGTGGTAGGGCTTTTTCTGATACCCGCCTGGGCAGCTACCACCATCAAGTTATAAACTTGCCGCCAAATACCAATAGGTGTGTTCCGGCAGCTGCACTTGAGAGCCAGTTCCTCCACAGGTTTAGCGTGTCTACCAACTTGGGCCATATCGTCACTTAAGATCAGGTGAGATTATGTTCATAACGCTAAACCTTAAGTATAAAAAACCCAGATGGGTACAGACTACCTATTTAATTAGTAGAATGTACTTTAGCTAATAACTATTGACGACACATCTATGTGTGCATCATGACAGATTTAATATAACTAATACTTTTCCTAATAGACCTCGTTCTTCTATCTCTCAAGTTAAACTATGGATTAGAATTTATACAAACTTTTATTGAGCTCGATTAATCTGAGATTATCGTGAACGAATATCGTGACATGGGATTTTATATACATACTAGATTTTACCTGCGGTTTCGCTCGCGTTAATGTTGATTTTGTCAAAAAAATCGGGTGACGCAATAAAAAGTTTCATACACAGTTTATTCCTCTATTTACCGCTTATCCAATAAATTTTCGCAAGAAAAAGTAGCCTGTCACCAACTCAAGGTTCCCGTCTATCTTTGTACCAAAATTTGTCTCACTCGATTCAGCGGTTTAGGCGTGAAAGCATAACAAACAAACAAACTCATTTTCGCATTTATAATATTAGTAAGTATACGGATTATATTATTTATAAACTCAGTAATTTTTAATCTTATCAAAAAAAGTCCGTGCTAATAGAGAACCCAGTAAAAAGACATCTTTAAAAATCCTTTATCTGTGTTATATAAAACAGCGCTTTCATCGCTGGATCCATTGCAACTGGGAGAAGTGAGCAGACGTCGTTACTAGAGTAATGAATAGTCCCAATTAGCGACAGTCGTTGCCATTCCAACGGCTCTCACGTGCTGCCATTTGCGCAGATGTGAAAAAGGTCTAGAAAAATCCCGTAATGTATCTGTTCATCGTACATGTAGTTAAAAATATAACTATAGTTTTCAATTTCTTCAAATACTTACATAACTGACAATATTTTTAATAAACTTTGAACTTTTGTACAAAAAATCTGGTACTAAAATGTGACATTGTATTTGACTAGATTACAATCACCATACACAAGGTTTTCGGTGTAAAAAAGGCTCTACCGCCAAGCTATGATTTCATTACGTTATTTTCCTTCAAATGAAATCAAATCAAAGTAAAGCAGTTATCGAGAAGAACCGGCGAGTAACTCGATCTGCATCTTTATTTTAGGCTTTATTCTCAGCTTGTTTTACATAATAATTAAATGTGTTATAGTAGTTATTAGCGGATATACCGAGACGGGTGTCTCTTCCAAACATTACGATTGCTCACACATCGATCTACCCTATAATTCCCTTTTGACATCAAAACCCGTTTTACATGGTTCGTGACCTTACTGTCCGGCAATTCAGTCCTTTGGGACTTTATTATACAACTTAACACTTTTACCTAAAAATGTGTAAATGGTCTTTCTAAGTCTAAAATAGGGGGTGACCAGTTGGTCACGATTTACAGTATTCGAAACATGCCGGTATTTACCGAAATTTAGTTTTAGTAAGTTTTTATGGACATATATTAAATAACAAGAATATATCGGAAGAGCAAACTACCAAATTCCAAAAACTTATCCTTTAATGATTCGCGAGATTCCATATTGTAAATGGCGTGAACTGCTCGTTTTTGTAAAAGAGATACTTTGTCTACCTCAGCTGCTCTCCGCTATGTCCGCAACATACCATTTTTTTTTATACTTAAGGTTTAGCGTTATGGCTGTAATCTCACCTGATCTTAAGTGACGATACGGCCCAAGCTGGTAGACACGCTAAACCTGTGGAGGAACTGGCTCTCAAGTGCTACTGCCGGAACACACCTATTGGTATTTGGCAGCAGGTTTACAACTTGAGGGTGGTAGCTAGCCAGGTGGGTATTAGAAAAAGCTCTACCACCATGCTATGGTTTCCTCACGATGTTTTCCTTCACCGGAAGCTCAAGCTCATTGTAGGTGCTTGGATTCGAACTCACATCCCTTGACGTGAAGTCGTACACACTACCACTGAGCTATCATCGCTTCAGACCACCATAAGACATTAAGTTATGGAAGTAGGCGAAGCAGCCCCACCTAGCAGTGGCAATATTCACCGGAAGCTTAGCTTCAATGTAAATATTCGAACTCACATGCATTAAGGCGGCATTCGTACACACTACCAACTGAGCTAACATCGCTTCAAGCGCAAGGGATTTAAATGTACCACTTCGATGACTTCTGTCAGTATGCTGCGGAGACAATTGAAGATCGCCGTGATCACATTTATCGACGATCGATTATTTACTGATCTCTCAATAATCTCCAACGTTCTCGGATTTTTCTTACCTATACTACCACCATAATGACCAGTGTACAATGAGTATGGTAGTCGCGATCCAGCCAGACATAAATATCGTATTTTAACACCCCGCATCACCATTTAACCAAATAAGTCCAGTCGAGAAACTTGCAGATTCCTTTAGAGGTTGAGAGATTTTCCTATTATTTTCCGAAATTAGTTTTGTCAGTTTTGGTATATTTGTAACGAAATTTCTTATAGGACGATACGGATGGAAATGATGGAGTTCGACAAATCAAAAAGTAAGATTTATCCGTCTTGAGTCTGTTCTATATTGCACTATTCTATAGTGTAGACGGCTATCCATATCGCATATGCCATACGTTATTCACAGTCATAGGTGCGTGCTTATTGGTTCAACTCAGCCAGTATGTTCTCAACGGCTGCGCACTATATGTTTGTATGAATTGAATGATGTACAAAAAAATGTTTATTTTCACAACTAAAAAAATATATGAAGTACGAAAATTTCTTACCATTCCTTCAATTACTTAGATATATCTGCATTTCATTTAATTACTCTAAGATTCTAGTAATTAATAATATAATATCATTTTTTATGCTTTATAAGTTTGCGCTTGGTCTTAATCATGCCTGGTGGTAAATATAGGCCGACGATGGAACGTGAAAACTTAAAAGATGTCTCTCCTCTCAAAGATATCCAGGTTATACGAACAGGGGAAGACAGTCGCCGGGAGAGAGTTCCACTCCTTTGCTGTCCGCATGATGAACGAAGACGCAAATAGTTTCGTACGAATCGTGGGTATTTCTACCACATAAGGGTAGAAACCTTCGTGGCGTCTGGTCCTCTTGTGGTCAACCAGGTACAATATACTAAGTAAGGCAATTCGTTCCAAGTGACAGTTCCACGACACTTGCGCATTTTTTTGTTAATTATGAATTTGAATTAAGCTGTTCATAGTTTTTTTTTTATTTATAATTAGATTGTTTACTCTGTTTAAGTATGACTATTTTCATAAGTTCATGTTTGTAATAGAATTTGTACCTACTCCTATCAATGCGATGTCCAAACAAATTACCACTGGATCATTATTGTTTTAAAATGCCAGAATGTTTCCCGATCTGCTACAAATCCGGTTATGTTTTTTCACTATATCACCTTTTTCAGGAAAAATATTAGATAAGTTATGAGAACGCATACCTGTTATTATTATTTGTAGACAACAAAAGCCTGGAAAATATGAAGGCGTTAACAATATTTTCAAATGTAACGTTCGCGTCGAAATGGCGTAGGAAATATTGTTGGGGGAGAGCGGATTTATTGAGCTCGGGTTCCGCGAACTTAATGTTTAAGATCAGTTTTCATAAGTTTAATTTTTACAGCTGATGGTAAGTATTTGTTATTATGCACAACATTACGCAGTCTCTGTGTTTCTTAAGATTAATTCCATCAGTCTGTCTGTACCAAATAGAAGAAATCTCTCTGCCCTATCTCTCCTATGGAAGTAAATAGTACTTTAACGACGCTATTAAAAAGACTGCCCAACCTTCCTTTTCTATAATCCTCATTTTGGTAACGTGGTATAGAAAAAATCATGGACTTCCTTTTTGCAATGCATAAAGGCTCCACCCAGGCTCAGGCCAAGGCGACAGGAGCGTGTGGCAAGACTTATTGGGAGACAATCATTGCCAACTAACCCACTAAATATCACCAAGGCAATAACAGGATTCGTTGTATTCTCGGTCGCGTTTGGAATATAATATTTCTGACGCCCTGGTTTCTTACTTCTCTTCTATTTATGTTTATGTTTTGGTACTGGCTTTTATATTCTTAAAAAGAGTATTTTTTTATACTTAAGGTTTTAGCGTTATGGCCATAATCTCACCTGATCTTAAGTAACGATATGGCCCAAGTTGGTAGACACGCTAAGCCTGTGAAGGAACTGCCTCTCAAGTGCAGCTGCCGGAACACACCTTTTGATATTTGGCGGCAGATTTACAACTTGAGGGTGGTAGCTACCCAGGCGGGCATTAGAAAAAGCCCTATCACCATGCTATGGTTTCCTCACGATGTTTTCCTTCACCGAAGGCTCAAGCTCATTGTAGGTGCTTGTATTCGAACTCGCGTCCCGTGACGCGAAGTCGTACACACTACCACTGAGCTATCATCGCATCAAAAATGTATTATGTATTTGCAAAATATTTAATGTTTCATTACCACGAATATGATCAAGTTGACAATAATCTTTGACACTTGGATCAAACTAAGTATCTTATATTCTTTAATAAGTCTGAGAAAGAAATGTTATTGTCTTATTTCGTGAGGTGTGGTTATTTTTGGGCAACTGAATTACTTCTTGGTCGATCTTGCTTATTAACGTTTTTGTGCTTATTACTGTACTCTTCCTTGTTTTTAGAGATCGCTGTGGACTAGTCCCCTCCCTAAGGTCACTGTGTTACCTGTATACTTCGCGATTTTGAACCGCTT
Source organism: Actias luna (assembly GCA_039707435.1). Lineage (NCBI taxonomy): Eukaryota > Metazoa > Arthropoda > Insecta > Lepidoptera > Saturniidae > Actias > Actias luna. The sequence continues at coordinate 2,784,405 of JAZHAC010000006.1, read as the reverse complement.
GCATATGTTCACAATATATATTTTTTGTTTTACATTACTTTATTTGATTAGATTCCTCACAATACTTAAAATAGTTTGCTTCTCTTTTGTAAATCCTCTGGTTATGGCTACAAGTCAGGACGAGTTTATATTACGTTCCATTTGTCATGGTACTGCGGTAAACGGAACGTTACCTTAACTAGTGTTAGCTTGGTCGTTGATCGTCTCTTTATTTTTAATCTAATATTACATGCGTTTAAATATCTACACGTTTGATTAAAAATAACTATAAGTTCAAATTGTAATTACGATGAGATTTGAGAAAATTGTTTTAATAAATTATTTCAAGTAGCTCGCTTTTACCTTCTACTATAAATACGCGTGTTTTGCGATACTGAGGCAGTGATAGTGAAGCTCCGGAACGAATCATTGGACTGAAGTATTAGTGATGTGAACAACCATATCGTACATAAAAACTATTAAAAGAAACGGGTAAGATAAAAGGATTTTACAGTAGTAAATATTATAAATGCGAATGTGAATTTGTTTCTTTGGTACCCTATCTAGTCAACCGATAGACATGAAACTTTATCAGGGGTAAAAAAATAACATACAGTACCCTATATCCAGATAAAAACTGTTCATAAGAGAAGAATAATTAATTTTAGATTAAAGAAATCAATATTAAATAAAGCAAAGCCGCGGACATAAATATCTTTACATAATATATTTCTTTTATTGAGACATTGATTGAGCCGTAAGCGATACTACTATGGTCGAGTTATTAACTACATAAAAATTCAAAAGAATGTATGTGTGTATATAGCGCGAATGATAGCTCAGTGGTAGTGTGTACGATTTTGCGTCAAGGGACGTGAGTTCGAATCCAAATACCTACAATGAGCTTGAGCTTTCGGTGAAGGAAAACATCGTGAGGAAACCATAGCATGGTGGTAGAGCTTTTTCTGATGCCCGCCTGGCTAGCTACCACCCTCAAGTTGAAAATCTGCCGCCAAATACCAATAGGTATGTTCCGGCAGTTGCACTTGAGAGCCAGTTCCTTCTAAGGTTTAGCGTGTCTAGCAACTTCAGCCGTATCGTCACTTAAGATCAGGTGAGATTATGGCCATAACGCTCTAAGCCTTACCTATAAAAAAAATGTATACCAATGGGGCCAATAAATACAAAAATTTCTTAAGCCTGCGAGGAAAATTTCGGATAGCATTTTCGTATGAAATAAACATCATAATACCGAAACGATGAGTGCCGTTGTAAATCCGAAATATTCCCGTAAAACAACATATAAAATATATGTATACAGGCTTCATAAAAAATATGTTTGGTATATCGCACAAGGTTCATTTCACATGTACCGTATATCACGGAGAACCCTGAATCCTTGAAAGCCTCCTCGGCAAACACTTGAACGGGAAAATTGCTACGACGTCTAGAGACCAACGTAAACTCATAACTTTACATGATCATTTAAAAGGGGGAAAATAGATGAAATATCTTCAATTCCATAGTATATTTTTGCAAAGGAAATAAACATTATAGTTTGATGTTATAGTTGAATGCATAATTTTGTATTTTGTGAGAATAAGCTGAACTTTACCCGACCTAGAGTGACTCAAAAAGAAAGTTGCGCATCAGGATTTCAAAGCGCTCCCATAAGAAACTTTTTCAATACAAAATTTATCGAATTTGGTTGAGCGTTTTAAACGTCACAACGTGATAAACATACAGACACAGCTGCTGTCGGATTTATTGCATTACTTCTGGATAATTTATAGCGATGATAGCTCAGTTAGTATTGTGTACGGACGTGGCGTGAAGGGATGATAGTTAAAATCCACCGACAATGAGCTTGTGCTCTCGGTGAAGAAAAACATTGAGATGAAACGATAGCATATTGGTAGGTTTTTTTTTAATGCCCGTCTGGCTAGTGATCACTCTTAAGTTAAGCAAATACCTACAGGTATGTTCCGGCAGTTGCGCTCGTAAGCCGGCCCTCCACTAGGCTTTCACCATATTGAGTACAAAGAATTAATAAAAAAAAAAATGGATAGAACCTATTAGGGATATTACGGAGGTGGGTATACTAGAGCTGGAGTCGGATCCGGATGTTTATAATCTGCTTTATCGGAGTCGAAGTCAGAAAGGAGTTCGAGCCGGATGCGAAAAAGAGGTAGAGAAGAGGACAGATGTGTAAAATAAATAAATGATGTATTACATTTTAATATCATTCGATACTACCAATTGTAAGAAGCGACGAAATGTGGTATCTCGCACAAAAATTTATGGCAGGCCGTGTAGAGTAATCCTTTGAAAAATCAAGCATTTTACTTTGCTACAAGTTTAATCTTGTACGTACTTATTCTAGCCGCAGTTGTTCGTTGCGATGTCCGTTACAACCTCTGATTAAAAAATACCGAACCCAAAGTTAGACCTGGAGGTTTAAATTAAATCAGAAGTTGCGACAGTATTGTTGTTTTCAAGACCTCGGGTACGTACTAGCGAATTACACGTATTCATCCGTCCGCGAGATAAGATATATAATAATCAAATGACGCACCCATTTATTCAACTACACGAACATTTTAAAACGTAACGCAGAAAGGGTACTTCTGGTTCGTGCTGTGCTCAGTCATGATGGGGGTTAAGAGTGGGAGCTAAGTGAGAATGATTACCTCCCGCCGGATTCTTGATTCGTTTTAACCGGTGTAGCTACTGGCGCAAGTTGTAATGTTTGGCTTTAATTTGTTACTTTACTAAAAAAAATTTATACTTAAGTTTTAGTGTTGTGGCCATAATCTCACCTGATCTTAAGTGACGATATGACTAAAGTTGGTAGGCAAGCTAAACCTGTGAAGGATTTGGTTCTCAAGTGCAACTGCCGGAACACACCTGTTGGTATTTGGCGGCAGATTTTCCACGTGAGGGTGGTTGCTAGCCAGGCGGGTATTAGAAAACTTCCTACCACCATGCTGTGGTTTCCTCACGATGTTTTCTTTCACCGCAAGCTCAAGCTCATTGTAGATAATTAGATTCGAATTCACGTGCCTTGACACGAAGTCATACAAACTACCACTGAGCCATCTTCGCTTCAAAATTCGCATAAGGAAAACCTGAAGGTTTCCTACTTACTATTTTGATGTCAAGTGACATAGAATTTTATAGAATAACGCATGCGCTTTATATAAACAACATTTAAATTTAATGTTTCCTTATATTACATTTTAAAATCGGGAGTCCAAGACGAAAGGACGTGAAAAAATTTCTAGTATCGTGTAGTCTTAGAATACCAGGAAACAGTACAATACACCTTATTATTTTAAACACATATATATTCTAGATGTCGAGGATCGACGGTAATAAAAATTGCAGTATCAGAATACCAATTGGCGTTGGTCAATTAAAAGGAAGGGTTCGGAGATAGAAGGCGTAAAAATAAAACGTCAGACTGGAACCATACTGATATGATACCTTAAAAGTGAAAACTAATTACATTAAGACTCCTCTAGTTGTGCCTGATACACGAAGGTTCCTTTGGATAGTACCCTATACCAGACGAGTGTCTTGCCAGATAGGACCTTACGTACCTACGTTAATTGGATTAAAATACCAGGTTTATATTCCTCATAGCTTTTATATTAATTTTTGTAAAGGAACCCTCGTTAATATATGCATATTTATTTTCATATCATATTTTCATTTGATTACCTTACCTTACCTAAATATCTTTATCTAAATTTAATTAATTGTCCCCGCGACAAAGTACAAGTCAATGTATATAAGAATATTCAGAGTTATTCAAGTGGGAAAATAATAGAATTAAGAAAATGTAGTCATTTAATTTTGAAATTAATCAGGATTCTCTTTACTAATTTCACTTTTACCTATCAATATCATGGTATCTTTCGAAGTAATCTTCACCAAATTTTGCCACCATGAACAAGTTGGTGTTGTGACAATATTTTGAACCGAACGTATATACTCGCTTGAAGTATATTCCGATTTGGACATATTCCATCAGAAAGAAATTGTTATTTCGTGTAGAAACATTCATCCCAGTTTTCATTAATTTCGATAGCAAGCAGCAAAAATGCGAATATTGAGATAGATGTGTGGTGTTACCAGAATGGATAAAGTTCGGAATGAGCATGTTAAAGGAAGCTTGAAAGTGACGTCAGTGGTAGAGAAGTTGAAAGGGAATCGTTTTTTTAGGTTTGGACATGTCATGAAAAGAGAGGAAACGTATATGGTGAGGAAAGCAATGGATATGAATGTTTAAGGATGGAAAGGAAGAGGAAGACCAAAACAAAAGATGGATAGAGTCTTTGAGGAATAAGATGAAAGAAAAGGAGGTGAATGAAGAAATGATTGGCTGATAGAGATCTGTAGAAGAGGATAACGTACTGCGCCGACCCCAAATTATTTGGAAACAGGACATGACAATAAACGATGAAGGTGATATGACAGTTGTTAAAAGCTTCTAAACAAAATAAAAAACAAATACTTCTGTTTGTTAGATATTTTTAATGATCCCAGAGAATACTTAAAGATAAATATGTTTTTGCTCTGGCTGAATACCTTTTTTCGACTGATTATTTAAGTTATCGTGTTCTTTCTGCAAATTTAGAGACAATTTCCTTATACAATTTTGTTAAAGTTCTAAAATATTTGATACGGTTAAGTGCGTTAAGATCTATCACCAAGCGTGTAACGATGTGATGCTATAAATGCGGTACAACTTAACCAATTGAGCCACTGAAGGTAAATTTTGGTAAAACAATAACAGCTCAGTCTTTAAGTTATTATTTTTATAATTATTAACGTTTCTACAAAAATATTCAATTTGGAATTTTCCTGTATATTTAATTTCTTATCTATGTAACCCCTTGTATGCATCTTACGTTAATAGTCAGATTTTCTTGAACTTTAATACAATGATGATTAATAGGATGCATAGTAGTAGTTTACAAAGGATCTAAGATGTCGATGAACAAATTATTCAACTGGATTATCGTGGTAAGGCTCTTATAAGTGCTGACTCTTGACCAGCTACAATCAGTTAGTTGAAAACTGATCATCGAACACTTAAACATAGGATTCGGTAGTTACAATGAGCTTAGCTCATTTTTTGTTTGAAAACAAGTAAAATTGTGGCAAGATTTTAAATTAATTCAAACAAAGCATAGAATTGTAAAAGGCTTCCCTGATACAATATTAAAGTCGATGTACGCTGTTATAACATGAGAAATTAATTTATTTCCCACATTATACACTGCTGCATTTTTAAATTTGGCTAAGTCGTCCGTGGAGATGATTGAGGAAGTTTTGTGTTTCATCTACAGTCAAAATATGAAATCTTCATTTATGTTGAACAGTTTTGCGATAGCTTTGGTAGCAGTGACATATTAGATCCGATGGTATAGGAAATTTTATGTTTCATCTACGGTGAAAATATGAAATCTTCATTTATGTTAAGCATTTTCGCGATAGGCTTGGTAGCAGTAACGTATTAGATCCGATAGTATCCTAGGCCCGAGTTAATTTGACGCCCTTTATAAAATTACTAGCTGTGCCCGCGTATTAATTCGCGTGAAGCTAAAAATTATTTAACCAGTTTTGCTTGTTTTTGTAGTTTTCTTCAATAAAGAAACTTTTTTTTTATCTTTCGTATTTTTTTTTTTCAATAAAAAGTATCTGTGTTACTTCTGATACTTCCAAGAATATGTATACAAAGTTTCATGATGATCAGTTTCAATAGTTTTCACGAGAAAGCGCAACAGACAAACTTACGTTCACATTTATAATATTATTAGTGGCGATACTGAGAATAGTAAAAATTGATAATTATTCAATTTTAATATTTAATTTATACTAAACGTACAATTAATAATAAATTGATTTTATTTCGAAAATAAATTACACTTACACGATTGATTATTTAAAAAAACCTCTTCTATAAATATTGACCGGTTGAGGTTATCGAAGCAAGAAAAGAAACATAATACATAGTTGTTATACAGTTGATAAAAAACAAAATCGATTCCAAATTCGTAGCACTTTGAAAATTTTGGCACTCCTAAAAAGTGGCTGTCTTAAACCCGAGCCAAGCGGACCAAAATCCATATCCGTCACTGTTTAGTACTGCAATCTCCGATGTTGTAGAACATGGCAAAATTAACACCCAACTTAGTGACGCGCACAACCAGCACACGAACGGCGTGGTAGGGACTTGTAACTACCATGGTAAAACCATGTTGTTTCAAAACAGTGATTCTCTTTGATCATCATTTTGGGATCATCAAGCGTTTATACAACTGTCTAGAAGCTTACTGAATAGTACAATATGTTAGGTTCATTTGAGTATTTGTTATTTATATACATTTATAAGCCTTGATTTATTTATACATGCATTGTAGTGGAATTGAGTGTGACTGGAAAGTGGAATCTGGAAATAGGATTGATTTATGAAATAGTTAATAAGTACTATTAACTAATACTCTAGGAATTAACTAAATTTATTAAGATGTGTTTTTAGTATTTTGTGTAAATCTTCATTAATTATTAATAAATATAATTAATGTAAGTCAGTCAATCGCTAAATGTAACGCGGCCGATTCCGCGGTAGAAAAAGTCAGTCGATGTTGAGACATAGTGGAATAAGCAGTTGAATAAAGAGTGCAGTGATTATTATTATATAAGGTATTTTTACTCGTACAGACCTGTCCCTACAAATAGCAACAGTATATATTGGCTGTTAATACCTCGATCGTCGGCATAGTTTTTACATCGTACTATGCTTGTCATAGATATAGTGTTGTCACTTTGCTACTCTAGAAGGTATTTGTGAATCAATATACTAAAATAGTTAGCTAAATTATGTTGTCATGTTACTTAATATCATTATTGGATATTACTGTTATATAACAATTGATTCTATGACAATTATACAATTGCTGATGATTTAATGATAAAATGTTCCAACAATTCTTCATTAGCCGTGGAATATATTTTACAACATGCTTAATCTTTAGGTATAGCAAAGCTTTTAGCATCTTCTAATGTTCAAGCTAAAAGTCTTTTAAAAATATTATAGTTGTTGTTAAGATGAGTGATAAGATATAAGCTAAATGTAAAAAGAACAGATAAGGTTGAGAATGTGCCAGTACATTTATGGAAGTATGAATATGGCGCCAAATATGAATAAAAATGTTTGAGAAAGGACTAGAAGAATGTTAATTACGTAGGTAGATACGAAAGGTAGTACAGTAGAATTTTATTAGGTATGTATTAATTGTATGAATAATGATCCTTACTAATATTATAAATATGAAAGTGAGTTTGTTTGTTACGCTTTCATGCCTACGCCGCTGTATTAATTCTGATGAATTTTGGTACAAACTTGGAATTTCCTAAAAAATTATAGGAAGCGGGGTAAAGAGAGTGATAATCTTTGTATAAAACGTTTTCTTGCGTCTTCCAATTTGCTTAACAAAATCAATATTAACGCGAGCGAAGCCGCACGTAAAATATAGTACCTATATAAATAGTATTAAGAATTAAAGAGAAAAATGCGTTGTTCCGACGTGACTTAAGGACAATATGACATTATTTTCATTGGAAATTGAAAATATAGAGTGCGAGATGGTCTAAATTAAAATTGAATGTCAAACCAAAATATGGTTTATAATATAAATTAATCATTTTCGTCCTTTTCATTGTAAATTTATTTCCAATGACTGGACCTTGAGAAAGACCTTAGATCTCTAAATTTGCTAATTCTGCTATACCGGGATGAGCAGAGCTTTAACGAGACATCATTGGTTTACTTATATGAACCATTTTTATATCTATTGAAGTGAAAACTTCTTCAGGCGCGTTGAGCACTTTTTGGGTGAACAAAAATCATGGAACTCGCGTCATCGTCACCGAACGCTTTGCATTTGTGTAAATGTTCTTCTCCAACTAACACGAAACTTAATAATCTAATAACAGAAAAGACAAAGTAGAATAAAAGCCCAATTAAAAGGTCGATGGGGGAAAAGCATTACAAAGCCGGCCACAGAAAAGTTACGTCTCACCGACATTCCTTTTTATTACGGCAAAAAAGGTTCAATTTATCATTCCTTCTGTTCGGGGTACAAAACAATGCTCGACACTGTTAATTATGTTAGGACAAACAAAGGACGGCAGATGTGAGAAGGGTTGCGAAATGGGAATTGTAAAAAAAAATATGTCGTCGACGGCATATTGTGACGTTTAATGTCGATGTAAAGTTGTCCTTTTATGTTTTGGGGTGTCGTCCCCTGGGAATATTTGGTTGTATTTTTTTTGCATGTTTATACATATTGTATGCTGCAATATTTAACATGTTCTCTGCGGACAAGCCGCAATCGTTTCGATTGCGCAAGATAAACATCAACCTCTTAGCTAAATTTCGGAGGACAACATAGATACAGAACCTTTACAAATCTTATTGTTTCTTTTTCCTCCAACTATTACTGTTGATCATAATTACTGTCATCACGTGGGTAGATTATTTTGTAATTATTTTAGTTCACTTTTTTAAAACTGCCTTGGCAAATTTCGTGACAATAACAATTTACAATGACAACAATAATTTATGCTCGTATTCAATATCTAAAAATATATATAAATGAATCTCTATTTCCCTTGGTGATGCAATATCATTCATAAACAGATCGAACAATTTCGTGAATTTTTTTTTTTTTGTGTTTCTAATTATCAGGGGAAGGTTCTTACGAAAGAATAAATTAAGGAACTTGAGCGGAATATAAAAAAATCTGTATATATAAAAAAAAAACACGGAACTGATTGTACGCGCATAACTTCCGAACGATTGCACCAAATCAGATAATTATTTTTATTTATTGTATTTGTTATTTTCAGGGTAATTATATAAACGTTATGTTTTTCAATAATATTTTCTATGAATTATACCAATAACAATTCAATATTCATTTAAGACAGGACGTCTGCCGGGTCAGCTGGTAAGATTATACAAACTAGTGGATTGGAGCTTAGCCTCAGCAACAGCTCAAGCTCATTACAGGTATTCGATCTCACGTCTATTGTTCCGACGTTCGTATATACTACTAATCAAGCTATAGTAATACTACGTTATAGCTAAAATTATTATCATTGGTATTATAAGCATGTCATGACTACCTTAAGAGAATTCGTGCATCTTCCTCGTCGCATTGTTAAAACATTTAATACACTACTTAACCAAAGCTTAACCAATCTCCGTCCATATATGCATATATCAAAGACCTTACAAAGCAATTCTTCGAAAAAGCCGAAGTTCATCCCAACCCCAAAATAGTACACGCAGTGAGCTACAATGCTAATCCGCACGCCAAAAGTTTCGCGCGCCGGCCACGTAATTGCTTCACTGATCCCGTCGATAAAATAACAAGATTGAACGCACTTCCTCCTACCGTCTCCACCAATCGTACGTGTCCGCGTACACGCCCGCGTAACCGCCGCCCTCGCCGCCGAGGCCGAGCGGTTAATTTCGCTCCCGCACACCCGCCGCGGCCTCCCTCTGCAGACGCTTGAGCCTAGGATCGATCCTCCGGATAGGAGCCCTCAAGTGACTCTGCTCGCGCGATACAATGACACTCTACATCACTGAAAGTACATCATCACACCGCATACCATCCATGCATACCTACACGTTAAGTACACGATTCTGTAAGGGACTACCCCCACGATCCTTGTTTGTTTTTCCCACAGCATCCCAAGCCGAGGTTTGGCCATTCTGGCACCCTTGCGCTCGCTGCCTCGGAGCCGAGTGCCTTCAGCACTCGCCCCAAAAAGATCGGTGAAGCTGTCAAGGCCCTTACGGGTAACAGCGTATGTCAATTCAAAAAAAAAAAAAGCCTAACCAATCCTATCTGAACTTAACAAATTTTGATTTAATGACCAATTACATCTTGCGAGAAGACTTATAAACGAGCGTGGCGGCAATGATACGCCATTTACAAACCAAATTTAGTTTCCAGATCTCGAAAGGGATCAGTTAGTACTTTAACTTTTTCTATTTTTATTAATAGCTAGTACCGCGTTCTATTTTCTCCTACGCGATTCGGCAACAGCGCAAGCCAAGGTTCGGTCACTAATGATACCCTTGCGTAGCCCTCAGGCTCGAGCGCCCATCGCGCTCGCCCCCCTAGTTCGGTGAAGCTGCAAAAGCCCCTCAGGCTAACAGTGTAGGTCCCATAAAAAAAAAATGATACTCCATTACGTATTAAGCCGGCAGCAAGAGCGAACGTTGTGTCGCCTTTATTATTTTATCGTACAATTTTAGTATACGTTGCTCCGTCCTCGATAGATATTAGATACTAGCTCTGTCCGCGACCTCGTTCACGGGTGACTAACAATTATTTAAAAAAAATTGTCCGTTATTAGACCTATGCTTAATTTTAGCGCTGATAGCTCATTGGTAGTGTGTAAGACTTTACTTCAAGGGTCGTGAGTTCGAATCCAACCGCCTATAATGAGCTTGAGCTTTCGGCGAAGGAAAACATCTTGAAAAAACCATAGCATAGTGGTAGTGCTATTTCTGACGCCCGTCTGGGTAGCTACCACACTTAAGTTGAAAATCTGCCGCCAAACACAAATAGGTGTGAACCGGCAGTTGTAATTGAGAGCCAGTTCCCCCACAGGTTTAGCGTGTCTACTTACTTGGGCCGTATCGTCACTTAAGATCTGGTCTCGTCCGGTCATCGCAATCTACCCTCAAGGTAGATAAATGCACTAAAAATATTCTAAGGTGGCAAAACTGTGTACTTTGTTCATAAAAATTAGCGGTAAATACTGCATGAAAATGTTTGATTTGAACGCTAAGCCTTAACTATAAAAAAAACTGTGCCTATATTGGTGGTAACGTGATATTAAATAGCCTAAAACCTACCTAAATGATTACTCTATTTATACGAAATGATTTTTTGAAATCAAAATGGTAGTTCTTGTGATTAGTGCGTTAAAACACGTAATGTTCCGTTTTATAATATCAATATAGATTACGAAGCAGTCTGTATTTAGTACTAAGGTGGTGCTTAATTTATTTGCTATTGACTATACAGACGAAGGTAAAGACCTTTCCAACACATGTTCGTTGCGTGGACTTTGGTTAGCTATTTCAACAGTTGAACACGGGACACACACGACATTCAAAGATATAACGTTATCTGATACTATATTATTTGTTATGTACATAAATTAACTAGTTACAAATTTTCTAACCTAGAATTCCCATGATCACTTTGTCGTTACGACTGACGATCTAAGGATGATTTGAATAATGAATTAGAGAAAAAGAAGATACCATAATAATAAATAGTATTAGCATTAAATTAAGTAAAAACTACACACATAAATACAAGTTACGATAATATACAAGTTAAGTTACATACAGAGATACAAGTTTTTAATAATATACTTGTTTTTATTGAACGAATAACTCCTTTATACTTTCCCTTATTAGAAGAGACCGGAAAGTAATTTATAATGACTTCCAGTTCCTGTCCTAAGTCACCATTGAGACTTTACCCAATAACTAATCAAGTCGTTAACCAAGATTAATGTGATGGTAGACTTCATATTCTATCGACGAACCGGAGCTGCACGTGTGGATCAGATGCGCACACACTAAGAACTTGTTGCATTTCTATAGGGTAAATAACAACCCAAACTGCTCACTGTAATTCCTGAATGACGATGTTCATGGTCATTCACACGCTTCTTTGACCAGTTCGTCAGCTGCAAGATCATCAGCCGTCTTCTTATCGTAACTGAATAATAAGTCTAGTGGCTTCACCGCTACCGCAAAGTTGTGTACTGCGGGATCAAATCCCGAACATAATAATTACTTAATGATTTCTTATGTTTACGCGAATATTATTCATTGAAATAAAACTAATTTAAATTAACTAATTCATGTTACTTACAACATTAACTTAGTAACATGCATTTTCTGGACAACCTACACCTCAGTCCGACCCGTGACCACGAAGGCTGAAAAGCTTTCGAAACGTCGGGATCAAAATCAATAAATAACCGCGATAAAATCCGTTAAAATTTATAATTACTTGTGATATATGATAAATAATTTAATGTTTGTATAAATGCTGGTCTCGATAGCCGTGTGTAGTGTAACGTATATAATGCCCTAAAGATCGTTTAACTGGTACCCGTTTCAGAAGATCGTTTCTCGGGTCTCACTGACCCTTGTTACGACATCTCCGTGGTGCTATTTCAATAGCTTACGTACCTACTAAGGGATTTGCTCGATCGTTTACTACGTTACCCTCAGAGGAAAAAGGTTCCGTCTCTTTATTATTGTTTCGAGAATCACTTAAACTTTTCAATAGGAACCTCTTTTTCTTGACTTCCAATATTCATTGTCGAAGGTCATTAATACTACAATCAACTGAATATCTTGTAATGATTTACTGTGTGAGAACTTTCCTGCGACTTTTTATGAATTCATGTTTTGTAATATTATTTCCAATTTCACATCGCTTGTGTTTAAAAACCAAGATAAATTATAATTATAACGCCATTTAGATTCCAATATCTACAAAATCTACATTCACAGTTTTATTTTTTGACCTTGAATAGTTTAGGAAGTGCGTTGATAAATCAGTCAATTAACGCCTTTGTACAAATAGATTAATCCGTTGAATTATACAAACAAAGTCACAGATAAAACCACCAATATTTAATATTAATATTTATAATTGAGGAATTGGACCTATCAGATAACGTGCCAAAATACGCATAACATCCAGTTAAGTTTATGGTGACATAGCACGCAGCTTCTACGTCAAGCTAAATATTTCCTTTTAAATATTGCACGCCTCATAAGCGTTGAGGTGGGTACTACTCTCACTTCACGCAAAACAACTGATTTTTCAAACTTAAAATGTATCTATTTATCATATATTGCACTTGTAAAATAATATAAACACACACATATCTAAAAGAAGCACTATTTTTAACACTCATGATATTTAGATGCCATGTTTTTAATTTAAACTAGTTAAAAAACTGTTTAAAAAACTCTGTTTTGGACGTCCGTGTGTCTGCATGTGTGGATCCTGTATGTTATCACGATAACGACCGCAATATTTTACTAATCGAGTATTTTTCTTTTTCTTACGCTTCAGTATAATTAGGATTAGAATTCTATTACTTTCCACAGTCTGATTCGTTGTGGCTTAATTGTTATTAAATAAACAAAACACATGAGATTATGAGGCACGCACTTTTGGATTTCCAAATTATTTTTTATAATGCTTCAAAAGAACTAATACTTCAACAATAAAATCAAATTATATCGACAATTAAGCACTATGCGCATGTCAACGTCTTTAAATGCGTAATCACTGTTAATGAACTGAAAATAAAACGCGAATTATTATGAGATTTTTCAATATAATAAATATACAAGGTAGAATATAAATTTATTTTTACTGAAAACATTTGCGTACTAAAGCTTCGAGTCGAGGCGATGTCGAAATTTATTTTAATTTATATTTTTCTTTAATTAAATAAGACTGGAGCCGAAGTGGTCGGAACGTGACTGGAGGTGGTGCCATTAGAGATTATGTACGGTCCCAGTGATAGCGGGTTCGTGTCGTCTATATATATATAAAATATTTTTGATGAATGAATGGAAATATACTAATAGACAATACATGGCTATAGTATAGATATACAAATAGACGATAGATGTCTATTGTAGTAGAATCGACTAATATGCCGGGAAAGAAAACGGCAAAACGCGTGACGCTCTTTACGTTATCAGATCCCCACTACGTCACGGCTCTCGACTTCCATGTATGTTTGCGTGCATATACTATATATTAAGTTGCTTCTTTGTACGATTTTTTTATTTATAAATATATATGTATATTCTGTTTATTTTTTTATTGTAATGGGCAGCAAACAACATGCAAAGAGGTAAATAGTTACCGTCGCATATAAACAGCTGCCACACCAAGGGTATTACAGCCATGTTACTCACCTTGAAGGTCGTATTTCATTTCCTGTTTAAAGAGTCCCATATCGTAGTTCTCGGGAAAACTGTACTGGGTAGCTGATTCCATAGATCCAACGTACCCGACAAGAAGGTTTTGCAAAATCTGACTGTTACCGCAATACAGCCAGGCTGTAAAGTATGAGGATGAGCAACAATCATCACCGAATAATACGACTTTGAAACGGTGATGAGGGTAACATACTAAATAGTTCCTCAGAGCACACTCGATTATACATGCCGTAGAACACACAAAGAGATCCTATGTCTCTACAAAGTTTTAGGGGTTCTAGACCGCATGTAAGAACGAGATCATCGACAATGATCAATAGGTCACCTTTGTACTGAGTCTAAAGGAGCAAGCTGGTAAACCAGGAGCCCCGGCCCATATGTGTGAGCAGTATTCCATGTGAGGTCGTACTTGCGGTTTGTTTAGCACAAACCGTTGCCTCAGAGTGAAGTACCGCTTGAACCGATTCTAAATGCCACGCTTTCTAGCTTTCGCTATAGTAATTAAAATAATAAGAAAATAGTATTAGTAGTTTAATGAAAAGTTGAATTATAAATTTAGTTTATATTTTTTTTTTCGGTATTTATAAAATATTATAAATTTCAATTTTAACTTAAATGTTTCATATTCGCGAGATGTTCCGTTACAGTCGATCTTTTTTGTACAACCCGTTTACCTTCCTGTATCATAAAATATATAATGATCAAATTTGTATTATTCAGAATGCGAATACTTATGCGTGTTTTTGAAATAATACAAACCTTGCATAGGCGTATAGGTCGTTTCTGCTTATCGTATAGAGATATAAGAGAGTAGACATCATAACATTTTTAATAGAAGAATATTGCCTTCACTCTTCTTTTTTTAATCGTGGGGAAATGCATTTATGTTATTAATGCATGCCTTCCCAACCCGGGAGATTAGAAAGGTTATGTAGATCTTACCCGACGCTATTCGCCGGGAACACCCACTTACATTCACTCTACCTTATAAGAACGTATACCTATAACCTGTGCATGGTGATAGGGGCTTTTTCTAATACCCGCCTGGCTAGCTACCACCCTCAAGATGAAAATCTGCAGCAAAATACCAATAGGTGTGTTCCGGCAGTTGCACTTAAGAACCAGTTCCTATATAGGTTTAGCGTGTCCACCAACTTGGGCCGTATTATCATTTAAGATCAGGTGAGATTATGGTTACAACGCTAAACCTCAACTATAAAAAAGACAACGTCAATTTATTCTAATCACCTCTTGAAGTGGGACCCACTTGTTGTAGCTACTAAGCAGGAGAGCGAAAGAAGCAAAGTGCTTCAAAACAACGCGGAGATAAGTGTAAACATTAGGTGTCTTATTTAATTTTTCTAAGTGAGAGAATTCTCGCATTTTTACGCACCGACAAAACCTTTGAGAGCGTAATTAAAATATATCATTATTATACAAAATGATTCATATTATTACTGTTTAAATATATAGTTACAGGAAAACTAAATAATATATTTATTGCTACTATATAGATATATTTTATTTTGTTTTTTCTAATTATTCAGTATATTCATGGTGATGTTCATGGTGATAAGTAAAGTATTATCCTAATAAATGATAAGACCACAGATAAATTGAGAATCGTTTTTCTTTGCTGTGGAACTTTTCACCATTTAAACTGCTATCTATTGTTTGTCGTTTTAACAATAATTATACCCACAGAACACCAACCGGCAGGTTTCATAGAAACCGTAAGACTAACCCACTATTTCTACCTTGTAACAAACATTTAGCTTTTCTTGTTTTCTATTATTATTTTCAGTTCAAAACAAAAACATGGCTGAATATCAAACCGTAGAAAACAGATAACATAAACTGAGGTATTTTTTTAAAGGTTTTAGCGTTATGACCATAATCTTCCCTGATCTTAAGTGATCATATGCCCCAAGTTAGTAGACACGCTAAACTTGTGGAGGAACTGTCTCTCATGTGCAGCTGTTGCTATCCAGGCGGGTATTAGAAAAAGCCCTACCACCATTCTATGGTTTACTCACGATATTTCCCTTCACCGAAAGCGCAAGCTCATTTTAGGTGGTTGCATTCGAACTCACGTCCATTGACGCGGATTTATCTAATTTCATGTAAAAATAAAGATCTGCGAAGATTTTACTACAACTTCAAAACGTCAAGAACGAGAAACACATTTCAAATTTTACCTTCCACGGTACTGACTCAT
Organism: Actias luna; assembly: GCA_039707435.1. NCBI lineage: Eukaryota > Metazoa > Arthropoda > Insecta > Lepidoptera > Saturniidae > Actias > Actias luna. The sequence goes on along the minus strand of JAZHAC010000006.1, from coordinate 2,768,116 downwards.
TTATTTACAGTACCAACATTAAAATTAACCGGAATTCAATGTTAACTTATTACATTAGACAAAGAGTGTGTCAATTTTTTTCAGTGTGATCATAAACATTAGATTTTATAAGGTAATTAGTTTAAATCACTTATTGCGACAGAAAAAGTTAACGATTTATATTTAAATTCTAGAAATGGACATGACACGGTACTGACATTTAAGTGATATATTGTAAGTTTTCTCTAAGTGGCAAGTTATATTATAAAAATATAATGTTAAAATATGTTTATAATTATCCAATAAAATAAAATTTTCATTAACTGTTTATTAATTAATGATTTGTGAGAACAAACAATACAGGACATTGGATATCACAGTTAGAACATCACCCATATAGCTGATCGAGTAGTTAGTAATAAACCGATTATAATATTGTTATCAAAAATACAAACAAATCAATATTGGCACATTTTTCTGCACTTCCATCCATTTCTGAGCTGTGGTCCTAATTTTAAGTATCTAACTCATCGGGAAGTTAGTTTAAAATCAATTACATAATTCCACTCAGACAGACATATAAGTAAGCGGGTTAAAATAAAAACATGGTAAAAACAGCACTTTTGTAGGAAAATATAGGATTGTAGATCAAAGCAGAATCTTCCCTCGGGGAGAGATTTTACCCAGCAGTAACAAATTTTAGGCTGATATTAATGCCATCCATTACTTCCAACAGAAATTCCAGATTCTTACAACTAGATTCAGACAGTCATTTGAATTTCATATTCGACATTATAATGATTATAATACGACTTTTAATTCCATAAAAGCACCGACTTTGGAGCCTTTCCCATTGTGTATAGGAGAGGCTTTGTTAAAAAAGTGTCACTAATTTCTAAAGGCTTCCCGGGGACGGAAAGAGGCCGTTTTAAGATATTGCTCGTACAATTCCTTTTTAATGAGACGCCTCCGAGAGACGTCGGAGGGTTGCGCCTTGTTCGTTCATGCATGACTGCGAAATTACTCCTCCCCTAATAGACTTTCAAATATTTATACACTTCGTCCATCCTTAATTACAACTTATTCAAGAATTCTGAATTTAATGTCACTTTATTCCCAGCTAATTTTGTTTTTCTAGGATTTCTACCGTCAGCAAATCACGAGTCAGCTAACTTTCTAATGAACGCCCTTTTTATGTGAGCGGTATTATTTTAAGCCGAGCTAATATGAAATAATGGCAAAAGATCGTTTTTTGAAAGAAGGTACTTTTTTATAATTAAGGTTTAGCGTATTGGTCACAATTTCACCTAATGTTAAATGACGATGTGGCCCTAGATGGTAGACATGCTAAGCTTAGTGGTGAGACTGGCTCTAAAGTGCACCTACTGGAACACACCTATAAATATTTGGCGTCAACTTGAGGGTGGTAGCTAGCGGAATAGGCATTAGAAAAAGCCCTACCATCAATCCCATCTCCCTCACCGTCAAGCTGATTGTAAGTGGATTCGAACTCACGTTCTTTGACGCAGTGTCCGTACACACTAGCAATCGAGCTATCATCGCTCTTCACACACTTGTTTTTTACACGTTTAACAAGAAAATTAAAGTAAGTTTATAAATTTAATGAATGTAATTTTAAAAATGTGTATTTGTATGTACAACTTGTAGCAAAAGTTCAGCAGTAGCAGTTTAAGCAGAGTTCAGCATATGTACTGTAAGTGATCTAGCGAGTGATTTTCACTAACGACCTGCGTCCAAATTATGTGTAATTGGGTAGTAAAACTAGCTATAATATAAATTAAAAAACACGCCGACATTATTTCATCTATCCGAATTTTAGGCTCTGAATCTGCGAAGTATCTTCGAATACTTTAAAAAAATACTTTTGGTAAATGCGACGCTTCATAGCGCTCTTTCGTTTACATTTCCTACAGCCTGGCTAATCCTTCCATTACAATACCTGAACTCAAGATTACCTTGATAGAGTATTCCTTTGTTTTCTGCTTAGTCAGGGAATAAAGATTTTTTCTAATATTTATGACAACACTAAAATATAAGTGATACTAAAAAGAGTTTTCACCGAAGTAAATTATATATCTTCTTTTTTATAAGCACTAGCTGTGCTCGCGGCTTCGTTTATGCGGTAATAAACCTTTTTTTTTCCTTAGGAAATATCACTTTTATCTGGAATAAAAGTACTGTATATCCTTTTCTGTACCTCTGACAACGTGTATGCAAAATTGCATGATTATCTCTTAAGTAGTTATGCGTAATAGACTAACAAACAAACTTACTATTGGATTTAAGATTTTATTTGATTTTCTAAAATTTAGCACATATATAAACTACTATTACAGGAAGAATACAATTATGCTAAAGTCTATAAATTGTATCCAACCTGGTTGCAATCCGCATATATATAATATAACACCGACTATTTTGTGAGCCTTTGGCGTATCGCATTCCAAGATTATTTATAATAGCGTTTACATCTTTGGCAGGTGATTAAGGCACCGTTGTGTCGTCACTTGCGCTCATGACTCAGCAGACCGATCCGGGAGCGGATCCCTGGACCTCAGTTACAGCAAGTTTGTGTTCTTCAAATAGGCGAGGCATGGAGATACTGCTATGCCTAGGCTAGAAGACTTTATGGTACCACGGACTTGCCCAGTCCACTTGCTACTCTCTCCTCCTTCCTAACATATCTCACCGAATCGACAAGTTAGTATGTGTGGTGCTGCTTTGGCTGCAGGTACCTGATTTGCTCCTAAACGAGATCACTGTTCCAGGTTTGGTTCTAGATTTCCTTCTTTACGGGAACTAAGTGTAGATAAATAAGAGGGGCGTTACGATAAGAATACTATTGTCATGGAAGATAGCGGAATGTGATACTATCAGCTAGAGTAAACCGGGGTCGCGTACCCGTAGTGATTCCGACCAGCTATCGGGAAAATATCTGATTGATCACCCTTTGAACATAGATTCTATGATTATCCGGAGTACATTCAACCACCAAGCGGTTGTAAGGATTTGTACCAGACTATACATATTATGCACTGAGTGATAAGTGCGTTGATTATAATAAATGTAAAACTGTCTCTGGCCTCTGGCCTCTGGTCTCTGGCAAAAAAGGGGGTTTGAAGTATCGCCAAGCTGTTTAGTGGGAATTTGTCGGAGCTCGTCACCTAATGAGTCTCCACCCCCCCATCTGTGTTGTTTTGAGCTGAATCTGGGTAATTCGTTTACGCATTACAAGGCTCGCACAGCCACTCTATGGAACCAGCTGTCGCCAACGGTCTTTCCGAACCGTTACGACTTGGGAACCTTCAAGAAGAGAGCGTATTCTTTCCTTAAAGGCCAGCAACTCACTTGCAAGCCCTCCGGTGTTGCAGGTGTTCATGGGCGGCGGTGATCACTTTCCATCAGGTGAGCCTCCAGCCCGTTTGTCCCCTATTCCATAAAAAAGAGGAAGTTTGTTAAAGACGATAAATGACTAATAAAGACTTACTTGTTTTGTTGTATTTCGTGATTTTCTTGTGTATATCTACATACCAAAAATCCTTCTCTAATCGCCACTGTTTAAAGTAATAATATTCTTACAATCATGAACAATTTTTTTCCATTGCTTCAATAGAAATATAAGAAATTTACAATTACCATTTAACAAGAATATCGGCGTCCCAATTCCCAAGGCTGAAAAATAAACGTGAAAATACTGAACAAGAATAAATTTGAAGGCTCAAATCAAGCCCGCACGGTGCGCCTTTCGTCTTACATAAACATTTCGCTCGTTTATTCGCAAAATCGACGTGTTTAATGCTTTCATTATACAAAAAAAATACCAAATGACTGTGGATATTTTCGTGTAAACATTTGCTAACGGGGTTACGTTTGGCATTTGTGAAAAGAGGTAGTACTTTTTTAAGTTAGCCTAGATAACATTAATGCAAATCGTTTATTAAGATAAGTCATCTAAGTTTAATTAAAAGTGTGTCAGACTGGAACCAAAGCGACAGTCGTTCCCGTTTGTTTTTTATATATTTTACAAAAGCAAATCGATAGGAGAAGTCGTAAAATATTTACCTCAAAATGGTAAATTCGTGTTATGTCCTAACTTTAATTTTGTTTTAATACTTTATAATTACTGTCCACAGTACCACCTGATATTAAGTGACGATGTGGATTAATCTGGCGGAAATGCTAAACCTTGTGAGAGACTGGCTCACAAGTGCAACTGTCGGAATAAACTTAAAAAGCCCTACTAACATGCTATGGCTTCCTCCCGATGTTTTCCCTCACTAAAAGCTCAGGCTCAATGCAGATAGATTCGAACTCAGGGCCATTTACGACGAGCTGAGAAAACAATACATTAAAAAAAAAACTAAATTTGTCAATTCATTGTCGATTATTTTCGACTTTATCAATCGAATCGCTTTATTGGAAATACAGCGGGAAATGCAGGTTTGTATAATTCTTATAATAAAATAAATAAATAAAATAATAAAAAGCCTTTATTTGTGCTTAAATGACTATTTACTAATTAAACTATTTTCTAAGTTAACTTAAATCTAAGTCAAGAACCACTGGTCAGTAAAGGTATCCTGCAAGTATGCTATAATTTCCGTATTTTGAGCTCTTTGGCACCCATTTGGATCTTCATTTATTTTAATTGCATTTTCCCATCGTGTAACCGGTTTCCCTCTTGATTTTCCCTGTGGGCCTCCCCACAAGGTATTTTGAGAGTCCATCTCTAGTCCTTGAATCTCGCTACGTGTCCTGTCTATTATTACTACTACTATTTCTACTTTCTAAGCATAACTTAAGGCATTTGTGGTTTTTGTTATTACTCTTATACTGATGCATCTTATCTTGTCTATTTTCTTAATCTTGAGCATGATACTCTCCATTTGCCTCTGGTAGGTGATGTTTTTTGCTTAGCTTCGCAGTGAATTTAGAGGTCTGGCATCCATATGTTAATTCTTATACGTGAGTCATAAAATTATTAACAAACGTCCTATTACAACGTACTACAATCGTGTTCTTCTATCATGACCAGATTTTTAAGAAATGATGGCTATTGTGTGTACGGGCATATTATCAATAATGTAAGTTGGAAACCCTATAATGTGCCTGAGCTTTCGGTGAAGGAAAACATCGTGACGAAACCAAAGTATGGTGGTAAAGAATTTTCTAATACACGTCTAAATAGCTGCTACCCTCAAATTGAAAATTTATCGCCAAATATTTATAAATATCCTCTGACAGTTGCACTTAAGAGCCAGTTTCTCCAATAGTGTCCGCCATCTTGGGCTACGTCATCTTTTGAAATCAAGCGAGATATTGGCCAACCACTAAACCTATAAAGTTTTTAAAAAGGGACAAAAACCTGCTTCTAGTAACAGAAATAGACGAGGTTTTATCCACACATCAAAAAAAGGTTAAGAAGGCACCAAAATCACATAAATAAATTACAAACAATATTACAAAATTTAATGAGGTATTTCACCACTTGAACTGCCTGTAATTTTCTTTTTCCAAAAATCTCAGAAATCTTTTGAAGAAATTCTCTGTATTCTACATCTCTCTACGAGTATAATAAAGCTGTAACCAATCCAAATACGTGAATTCTTTTCTAATAATATTCCAAGCTTCTATATCAAAATATAGATTTCGAAATATTTTATTTCGAATTTTTATTTTCCTGTCCTCATGTACGAGAATCACTTTGTATCTACTCAATTGGATTTAATCAAGCTTGACATAGTAATAACCAACAACATGAAGTAATATATAGCATATTTTTAACCCACAAAAATAATTTTTTCGTCTGTATCATGGGAATAAACTAAAATTTTGGAATAAATGAATTTCTTAATAAATTTTGATGCATATTCCTGTGTTAGTAGCTGAGAATTGTATTTAAAAATGTAAGCTATGCCATAGTTCTACAATATTGTAATTTCAAAATATAGCAAGATTTTTATTTATATGTTAATGGATAAACTTATTATAAAATAGTTATTTCTCTATTTAATTCATTCAATGGAGTTGGCTCAAAAGACTTATATATCCTTTATTATAGTTGCAAAAAAAAAACTGAAACAATTTTAATTTTTTTATGAATAATTTTCGTTAAGACTAACAAAGATCTGTAAATTGTTTAAACAAGAATGAAAAGTATTTTAACATATTCCATTATATATCCGTTATCCCATATTTATATACATGTATATATATATCGTAGTGAAGACATATTTCTACATTCAAGACATAAACTTGAATCGTTAAACTAAGCCACGCTTTGTCCGCTTACGTTTTATCTCTCGGATCGCAATAAACTTATAAAAAATATTGCCTATACGCTGAATGGTAGGTATAAAATAATCTTATCCGCGTTACACTAAAAATCCAAGGACCAGTTCTTCCAAACATTCATATATACATTGAGTTAACTTGACCAGCGGCTTTTTTCACGTGGGGAAATATATTTATGCGTCCCCTTCCAGCTCGCGGGGACGAGTGGGGTATGTGGGACTGTAAATACCCACTGAAACCCCACGGCCATCTATCGCCTTCCTGAGGCGATGTGGGTCCGTGCATGCAATCACCGCGGGGCTTGACCAGCGGCTGCAACCGTGTAAGTTGAATACTGTTTTTTAAGTTTATAGTTTTAACTTTATAGCCACGATCTCACCTGATACTAATCGATGATGTAACTTGATATATTGAACACGCTAAGCCAAGTGGAGGGACTAGCACTCGAGTGATTCTGCCAGAACGCACCTATAAGTATTTGGGGTCAGATTTTTAAATTGAGAGTAGTAATATCTTTTTTTTTTAACGTGGAGAAATCCGTTTCATCCCGCCCGAGGGTCGAAAGGTTATGTGACCACTCACATGGCGCTAGCCGCCGGAAATACCCACTAAAACCACAAGGTGTACTTCTGCCGCCCAAGTCGGGACGATACAGGATCGAGCTGATAATCACCGCGTGAGTAGTAATATCTAAGGTTACTCTACCTTACCTAAGGTTGTGCTATGATGAAAGCCGACATACTTATGCATATAGTAAAAAAGCACCTAAAATATATTTAAAAAATTCTGAAATTCACTATCAGATTAAGCTTAAAATCGATTTTACTTTAGCTAATAAACTATACAAAGGGATATTTATAAACATCTTTTCATTCAAGAAAAAATATATTTATTACTATTAGCATATAAAGATATTATGTATATCTAAAAGTTCCTGGTGAATATACGCTCTTATATTAGTTATTCGGCTAGAAAGTGTGGGGACTACAATTATTGGTTGTAATTATGCAAAAAAGTTACCCTCGGCAAACAGCAAGGCGGGAGGGACTCGGTCAATCGTCTTAGATCGACAATGAGCTACGAATTTTATAACATATATACGAAAGTAGCATTTAAATTACATTTATAAAAAGGAAATTATTTTCCTGTAGTCGATAATTTTTTTATAGCTGAAGTTTATCATTATGGCCATAATCTCATCAGATCTTAAGTGACGATACGACCCAAGTTGGTAGATACGCTAAATCAGGTAAATAAAATCAAGTGAGATTATGGTCATTAAGCTAAGCCTTAACTATATAAAAAAAAATGTTGAAGAGCCCCATATCATGCCACCTTGGGGGAAAAATGTACCAAGCAGTCCGTTCCAAAGATCTAATGTGCGCGTATGAAAAATAGATTACGACCGATTCTCAGACTTACCGAATATAAATATAAAATTTTATAGAAATCGGTCAAGCCGTTTCAGTGGAGTAGGTCGATTCACTAACATTGTGACAAGAGAATTTTATATATAAGATTGTAAAGCGGAAAAGTCTGTGTGTTTGTTTCAACGCGCTAATGTAATTATCAGTTCAGGTATCAAAACATATTATTGGCATTTGATAGAACAATAATAGAGGAAGGTAAGGAATTCAGGAATATTTAACATCATGCTGCAAGCAACACTAGCAAAGCTGTATAGAAATAAGTTACAAAGACGGGCGAAAATGATTAAATATTTTTTAGTTCCACGCAAGGGAAATCGTAGATACAGCTAAAACAAAAAGCTAAAAGTTACAAACAAAGGCAAACAGTTCAGCAAACAAAACAAAACAAATCTTCGAACTCGAGTAACAATAAACCGTAATAAAATTAACGTTAAATTTAACCGAACTTTATATTACGTTATTTATTTGCAAACTATTAAAAATTTGAATACACCCTTCAGAGTGTTTTTAACAAAACACTCAATTTATATAAAATCGGTATAAAAGGACATGAATTTGTCGAATAATAATACTTATTCTATTTGTTTCGTACATCAAAGTGAAAGCACTCAAGGAACCATTAGATCAGAGGCATTTTGTTCGAAGCTCGCTGCGCTGTGAAATCGACTCATTTCGTTAAATAGCTTAGAATTAGGACTAGAAATAACCTTTGAAAAATGTATTTTCAGAAACCCAAATACCTGCCTGATATTTATAGGGTGATTTTATATAGTTGACCTTTAACTTATTAAAATAGTCTAAACCGTTTTCGTTTATTTTAAGAGCCAAATTAGACAGCACAGTTGCGTCGAAGTGCTCTGAGTTCGAATCCCGCACAGGACATTTTTTTTTTGTATGATCCACTACAAATAGTTCTCAGATTGATTGTTAGATATTGCTCGTTACATTGTGCTTTTAATATACTTATTATTAATTAATTAAAATGAAGTTGGTGAAATTATCTACATAAGCTGATGCAATAAAAAACAATCAGTTCCACTTAGAAGTTATTGGCCGCTGATATTTGACCCGACGTTGGTGGATGGTTGGATCAAATGTTGGTATGTGGCACAATCAATCTCACGTGTTTCGCTCCGTTACAGAGCATCCCTACGCGTAACTATGTTTTCCTGACCCGAAAACTCAGTGCCAACTTATGGCAGGTTGATTCGAATTCACGTCTATCGACGCGGCGTTCGTACACACTATCAACTAAGTTATCTTCGCTTCAAAAATATGAAGTATCAAAAAGTAACAAAGACTCATTTATTTTCTTTACGATTTTATTAATCAAACAAAATAAAATAAAAGTCTCAACGTTACATAAAGAAATGATTAAAGTACAGATTATTCTAACACTTAGCATAGACGATATTATAACTATTGCATTTCCATTGTATTCGCAATTGGCTGACTACTGTTATATATAAAACTCGGCCGAAGAGTGGTATTTCTCCTTACTAATATATACAACAAATAACACATAACCGAAACTAACATAATGGCCATACAAACACTTATAAAATACAGTAAAACTTTGATATCTTCCACACTTTTACTTTTCCCTGGACTCCTGGTTAAACTGCTCTCCCAGCTTTGCAACATATCTTTCAACTCCTCTCTTGTGACGTCGTTTTCTTTCTCGAATGAGGTAAAGTTTTTGGCAAACGGAATTCGATTAGTGATATCGGATTCATCACCAATGAGTTTCGAATTCGTTGCGTTGTTAATATCTGTTAAAATTTTGAAATACTTATCAAATCTCGTTTGAGTCTGATTATAATACGAAGCCAAACGGACCAAGGCTGAGGCGATATTGGCAAAGTCGTATTTCATGTCATTTTCCTTCACAATTGTTTTATTTGCAAGGATTTCAATGCTGTGCTGTAGTTCTTTCATCGATGTTATCTGAGTATTATTGTAAGATGAAACTAAACGATCCACAATTGCAGTTATATTGATATAATTATTTCTTATTTCACCTTCACTCGTAGTTGCCGTATTACCAAATGTTTCTATAGAATCACGTAATTCTTTAATAGCATCAGCAACATTAGCGAATATTAACGTAAAATTTCTATCATTCAATGACTCCTCTATGATTTCTTTACTGTCGGTCTTACAGGTAATTCCATTTACATTTTCAGAATGATAATTTAAGACTTCCGTTGTTACTTTAAATTTCAAATCTGTCATATTTCTTAACATAACAAACATGCTACATGGTATAGGATTACCTCCAATACTGAATATTTCAATGGCTGTGTCGCGAAAATCAGAAAATCTTATAGTTCTAATGAGATTATTGTCCAGTGATAATGTAGAAAGACGAGGAGTCGTATGTAAAAGATTTGCTTCAAAACTGTGTATCGAGTTACTGGAAAGATTGAGGGATTGTAAATACTCTAAACCGCTCAGTACTCCGAACTGCATTGAATCTATATAATTACTATACAAGTTTAGAATGTTAATTGAACTTGTGCCAAGAAATGATCCTGGTTGAACATCTTTTATCATATTAAAACTCAAGTCCAGAGATATAAGTGAGGGCATGTTTTGAAATGAATATTTATCGATAAAACTTATTTTGTTCAATGACAAATTTAATATGTTCACAAATTTTATTTTATAGATATAAACACTATTTATATTGGCGATGTTACAATTTCCCATTTGTAAATTTATTACTGAAGATTCTGTAGCATTTTGAAATGAAAATGTTTTTCTTGTATTTTCCAAAGTCACTTTAGCCAAGGCTCTTATATTGTCAAAAATTGTGGAACTTATTTCCATTTCCGGGTTCGAGGACAACTCTAAATAAAGTAAATCTGTTAAACTATGAAACGCATTCGATTCTATTTTGATGATGTTGTTATGGGATATATCCAATATCTGCAATACATTTAATCGTAAAAATGTATCGTTTGTGATATTTCTTATTTTGTTATTATTTAAATATAAATCTTTGAGATTTGATAAAGTTGTTGTATTTATTAAAAACACTTCCAAAAGATTGTGTGAAAAATCTAGGGTTACTATGTTACCAGTATTTTGAAAAGTATTGTATTGGATATTATTCAATTGTCCGTGTGAACTATTGACACTCTTAAGTTTAGTCATGCCAGAAAAAGCGTTGTCATTATAATTTTGAACCCTTGAGTTCGTCAGTTCTATTTCACGTAATGAAGTTAAACCCGTAAGAGTGTGAGAATCTAAGATATTTATTAACATGTTGTTATGCAAAATAAGTTTTTCTAAGTTATTTAATGATTCAAATGAATTTGCTTCTATTTCGCTTATTAAATTCTGAGATAGATCCAGTACCGATAGTTTAATAAGGCGAGTGAAAAATGTCTTTTGAATTTTTTTTACTCTGTTATTATACGCATACAGTAACGATAAATTCTGAAGATCTTTAGTGTCAAAATTTAGTTCCGTTAAATAATTATTTGACAAATCAAGATCCTTTAATAAATTCAGTGATTTAAAAGCTAAATTTGATATTTTGTTTAATTTATTAGAAGACAAGTTCAATGAAACTAAATTTCTATTCATTGTACTAAATGCTTCATCGCCTAAAGATTCAATATATGCCCCTGTGAAGTTTAGTACTTCAACGTTAATACCACTAAATGTTCCTTTTTCAATAGAACCGCTTAAATGATTATTTTCAATGAAGAAATTTTTAATGTTCTTGCCCTCAAATGATCCTGATTCTATAATCGTTATATTATTATCAGACAGAAATAGTGTTTCTATCTTATTAGTATTTCTAAAGAGAGTAACTGTTATAATTTCTATACGATTATGACTAAGATCTATATTTACTGCATTGGACAGACTTTGGAATGCAGTATCTTCAATCTTTTCAATGGAATTATTACTTAAATTAAGAGTTTCCAATTTAACCATTGCAACGAAATTCGGACCAATAATGTTTGATATACAATTATTATCCAAAAGGAGTGTTTTTAAATTCACAAATCTCACAAAGGTGTTTCCTATTTCAACAATCTTGTTATACGATAATATCAGCGACTGAAGTTGAGTTATACCTTCGAATGTTAGTATATCAAAAGATTTGATATTATTATGTGACAGGTTCAAGTATTTCAACTGACTGACATGTGAAAACCAGTTGTTTGGCAATTTCTCGATTAAGTTATGGCTGAGGTCTAAGTTAGCAATGGTTGTAGAATCTCCTCGCAGAAATGAGCCATCGTCTGTTTCTAATAACGATATCAAATTGCTTGAAACGTTAATTTTTTTTAGGTATCCATTGTTAATAAAATTATTTAAGTGAAATTTTTCGATCTTGCAATACGTTAACTCTATGTCGTCTACTCTTTCCAAATCGTATAGTGGTAATGGTATTGACACTATATTGCTATTTTTTATAGTAACAGTCTTTATGTTTCTTTTAACAGCTATAAACCTGTTGAATTCGTCTTCCTCGTCGACATGTGAGATTTGCATGTTCAAATTGTATGTGCTCTTGTAAGTTATTTTAGTTCGTTCATTTCTATAACCATAATAATAATCGTAATTACCCGTACTTTTGATTTGAATACATGCCCAGTTTTTAACGATGGCGTCTAAATCAGTTATTCGGTTTTCGCACTGTACCTCGGCTGTACATAATGTGTCGTCCGTTATGGGCGTATTGTTTAATAAGCAATTTGGCATCATTTGACTTTTCGATCTCAGCATTAGTAAGCATAGAATCAGGCAACCATAAAATAAGCCTGAAACAAAATGGGCAATATTAATAACAAATCCAGATTCTACTATAACTAAAATTTCGACAACTACAAATGTATTTATCTTGGATAAAAAACGATGACTATATATGGATTTGTAACAGTCTAACAAGCTGATAAATATAGAGAAGGAAATTGCATCATAGTATTAATGTAGGGAGTATAATTTAAACAAAAAATGTGTGAGTGTAGTAGAACACTCGGTTGGAATGAATTTCATTACGTAGTATAATATTATGATCGACTTATTATATTATTGATTAATAAATGCGAATAAATAATTAGTAAAATCTGAGAGTAATTAAACGAAACGCAGAGGTAACTAATGAATGGAAGGAATGGTAGGAAATTTCGCAATTAATGTACATTTTCTAGTTGTCGAAATATACATTTTATGATACATATTCATTCATCTAACTCCTTATAATACATATAATACGCTATGAAACAGCTGACGTGAATGACGTATACAAAGTATACTGTGGAGCCGTTGAAAACTTACTGGCTGTCTGGAAGCAATAACGCGCATCTATGACTGGGCACAGCCAAAAGCCTACGCGCTATAGATAATCGTCTACAATATAGCAATATAGTGTATGATATAACACACTAATGAAAGGGTCGTCATGGAAAAATCTTACATTTTGATTTATCTAACCTCCATCCGTACAGTAAGATAACGAACTTAGTTCCAACACTAAGATATTATTATAACGTTATTCTATAATAATTAATGATTCGACTAATAATAGATTACGTGGTTTATTAGATATACTATAGAATTACAATTTTCGAGAACATCATGACCTTTCTAGAACTGTAACAAGTTTTATACTAGAATGCAGTTTGAATGCTGTGCCAGGAGGCTCGCAACAAATTCGACTGGGCAGGGAAAGACAACCAGGAAAAAAGTTGAGTATTAACGTACGTCGCAATTGGTCTCTAAAACCTACGCCCGTGTCATACATCCCAGGATTTCCACAAGCACGGTTAATTTATAAAATGCTTAGAAGTTCGACTCTTTCTTTGAAAAACAATACAGTACAGTTCTAAGTGCAGTACAGACTTGTAAAGAAAATCTATTATTGGCATCTCAATGTTGTATGTTCAAAACATTCATTACATTTCTTTGTTATCTCTTAACTCTTAATTATAATAAAAAACGTGAGTTTAATTGAAAAAAAAAACCATCAACTAGTGAAGTTCACCTTTACTACCCGCGAACAGAGTCTGCTTTCGCACTGATGCTATTTCGATGAAACTTCTATCTTTCCATTCAGAAGAATATTGATAACTTTCAAATTTAAAAATAAATCTAGAACTTAATTCCAACAAAGAACTGGCCGTGCTTTTTTTATATGAACAAACGATAATATAAAAATTCAAAGAAACTTACCCATTTTCACAGTGGTAATAAATAACTTGTAGAAAAATCTTATTTTAAATAAAGCATAGGTACATCTACAACGACGACACTCACAAAAGACTACTCGAGTGACAATGATAGTGCAATTCGAGTCCTTAATATATTTTTATTTATATTTAACGTTATCACTTATTGAGTAGTGCGTACGAAATACGTACAATAATAAATAATATTAACCGTTATTATTGTAAAACATGCTGCTGAGTCATTTTCAGATCTAAAGAAAATGGCTGATAAAATCATTTTCCAACATAATGTAAAGATTAGAAAATCCCTTAGTAATGTCACTGAAACAAACCGGCTGATTATTCTAGTTGCATAACATCGTAGCATGTAATTGCTGTTTAACAATATGATTACCAAATTTCAATACCTGAACAGTTGATATTAACACATCAACGCATTATCATATATAGATACGAGTTATAATCTATCAACTCATAAACTTTGATTTAGTGTATTCCTACTAATATTATAAATGCGAAAGTGAGTTTGTTTGTTACGCTTTGACGCCTAAACCGGCGAATGGATTGTTATAAATTTTCGTATAGAGATAGATGGGAACCTGGAGACGCTGATAGTGTACTTGCCTCACGAAAACCTTTTAGGAAATGGGGTAAAGAAATAGATAAACTTCGTATGAAACTTTGATTGCTTCAAACTTTAGAGAACGATTGTTTATAATTTCGAATTATCGGTAAGTTCATATCTGCCAGTATCGACCAGCATCCTAAGATAAATAATTTAATAGCATTTGTTAGAAAAAAATCTGTGTCGATTAACAACCAAAGTCGGTGACAAAATTAATATAAAGGCTAGCGGAGCTACGGATTTAAACTAGTCAATACTTCCATATTAATGTTATAAATAGGAAATATTTGTACTTTTGTCTGTAACGAATGAACTCAAGAACTACAGGACCGATTACAAGACTTCTTTCACCGTTAGAATGCTACATTAGCCTTGAGTAACATAGGCTGAATATTTTTTTTTTTATGAAAATGATTAATAAATTTTATGTCCACGTACATGGAGTCACGGACACAGCTAGCTATAAATAAAATTGATTTATTCCTAACTCACAAACTTACTAAAAACTAAAATGATGCAGCGCTCACAAGCACGTCAAGCGTATTGTTTTTTTTTTTAAACGAACCTCGATAAATTATTTCTGTCGGTAACACGATCTTCAAGTGTTTTTTTTATAGTTTATACGATGAGCGTTTTGGAGAGAATCTCATCTTACGTCATTAACTGACGATGTGACTCAAGCTGATGGATATACTCAGCCTGGTGGAGGGACTGGCTCGCAAATGTAAGTGCCGGAACGCACCTATAGGTATTTGGATGCAATTTAGCACGCCTCATAAGCGAAACAACTGATTTTTCAAGCTTAAATGTCTCTATTTATCATACATTGCACTTGTAAACTAATATATACACACATATATCAAGAAAAAACACTATTTTTAACACTCACGATATTCTGACGCCATTTTTGTTATTTAAACTAGTTAAAAAACTGTTCAAGAAAGTTCTGTCTTGGACGTCCGTGTGTCTGTATGTGCGGATTTTGTATGTTAGCACGATAACAACGGAAATACTTTACTAATCGAGTACTTTTCTTTTTCTTACGTTTCAGTATAATTAGGAATAGAACCCTATTACTTTCCATGGTCTGATTCGATGTGGTTTAATTGTAATTAAATAAACAAAAAAAGAATGAGGTTATGAGGTGTGTACTTTTGGATTTTCCAAAAATTTTCAACTTTCGTATACGTACCTTTATACGATGTTCTCTGAATCCTCAGGCTCGTTTCAGAAATTAAACTGTCATCCGTCTGACTGATTATTGACGAATTTTTTCTATTGTATCAAAATAACTTATAACATGTGTCTTCAAATAATGTTGCTATATAACAGTTATGCTATATAACTCCCTAGTACATCACTATTGTGTTAAAATGACGTCAGGACGGACTCGGTTAGATGATAACGAAAGTAATTCAACTGAATGGACCGTATTGTTGGACGTTTCAAAACAACATAACTATTTTTTATATGATCTTGTTTCATTGTAGATGGTAGTTCAGTGTTTTAAACTCTCATAAGGTCACGGTCAACTAGCAAAACATATATTGTTTGATAAATTATCGCAAATCTATACAAATATAGACAAAATTGAAGTGTATTTTTGTAATGTCAAAATTATGATGACAAATATTGTGATAAGATAGCTGGTAGCGTGTAGGTACGGCGCGTCAAGGGACGTGTGTTTGAATCCATCTACAATGAGTTTGAGCTTTCGGTGAATGAAAACATCGTGATAAGCTCAAATTATGGTGGTAGAGTTTTTTCTAATACCTACCTGGCTAGCTACCATCCTAAAGTTAAAAATATGCCGCCAAATGCCTATAGGTGTGTTCCGGCATTTGTGCTTGAGAGCTAATCTCTTACTTTTAACTTTTTCACAATCTTGGATCACATCTGCGATTAACATCAGATGAGATTGTGGCCATAACGTTAAACATTTACTATAACTTTTTACTAAATACATATGAAAGTATAACTTCAAAAAAAAAACCCTTTTTTTTCTGTTTGTTCCGGCTTATCTCTGAAACATCTATACCTATTTTAACGGGACTTTCATTGACAGATAGCTGATGATATAAGGACAAATTCGGGTAAAATTTCTTTTAGAAAACAAAAAGAGGGTTTCGTGAAAAAAATTAATAAGTAATTTTTAGTTCCACACGCACGAAGTCGCGGCCATAGCTAATCTATACATATAATACAACTGTAAAGGAGTCAAATCTGTGCATGGCTTTTTGTATTCCCATCGGTATGTCCCTTTTTTTTTCATAGGAAAATCTTACTTAAGATACCCACCTTCCGCCGGGCAGCAAAAGTATGGGTTATGTCAGATTCTTACTAACTAAAAACCTACGGCCTCTGTACCTTCCACCAAGATTGATGGAGCACTTTCACATTCATCATCTAATCCCGGTAAGGTCCAAACCTAATCAAGGGCTCCCTCTCGCGCTCCTTCTCGGGCTTGCACTGCAATCGCGACAGATGTGCCCGCATCTGCCGCTGCAGGCCACTCTAAGGCGGCCGGAGATCATTGCTGATTCTTCGGCGCCCGGTATCGGTATGTACTTATTTATCGAAAGAGACAAAAATATTTTATCTATCTGGTTCTTGTAAGCGTATCGTTTCGAATCTATGGGACAGATTCCAATGAATTTTGATAGGGTGATAATTAATATTGTGGAATAACATTTAGAAACACCGCGCATCTTAGAAAACTTAAGGATTTCTCTAAGAGAATAATATCATTTTTAATTTTTTAAAGATTGCAAGTCCAAACAGCCACTTCAAGCAGTGACTAAAAGTATTGCGAAAGCTGTCCCTGGTTTGGAAGTATCGCCGTGGTGCGTTTTACACTACCCAGTGTTGGATGATAAGCTCCCAATGAGTCGCCGCATGCCTCTCACGCCTTTGACCTGAGCCCGGGTGAAGTGTTTACACGTTGCGTTGAGTAAGTCCGTAAAAACTGGTAGTTTAACCACCACGTTAATAAAACAAAAGTGGTAGCTAGCAAGGTGAACATCAGAAACAGCCCTACCACCATGCTTTGGTTTTGTCATGTTTTCCTTCACCGGAAGCTCAAGCTCATTGCACAGATCGAACTCACGTCGGGTGCGCGTCAACACGCTACCACCTTGCAAATAAAAAATATGTTTCATTTACTTGTATAATAATCTGCAAGTGTTATAACATACTGTCTGAAGCGATGATAGCTCAGTGGTAGTGTGTACGACTTTGCGTCAAGGGACGTGAGTCCGAATCCAAGCACCTACAATGAGCTTGAGCTTTCGGTGAAGGAAAACATCGTGAGGAAACCATAGCATGGTGGTAGGGCTTTTTCTGATGACCGACTGGCTAGCTACCACCCTCAAGTTGAAAATCTGCCGCCAAATACCAATATGTGTGTTCCGGCAGTTGCACTTGAGACCCAGGTTTAGCATGTCTACCATCTTGAGCCGTATCGTCACTTAAGATCAAGTGAGATTATGGCCATAACGCTAAACCTTACCTATAAAATAAATTATATACATATTTTTCCATTGCTTAGTATAAACAGTAGTAACGCTACCTCTCTCTTTCTCTCCCATAGGAAGATTGAACGAGACAGGTCTAGTATACTGCATATGATTTTAAATCAATTTAGCTGTTCTAGAATTTATTACGACATCATTACAAGGTATAGGTATCATATTCAATATACATTGAATCATCGCATATTATTGCTCGGTGAAGACCGTTTTTATGGTTACCAGATTAAAATAATAACGTTGCCTATAGATTGGGGTGTTATTAAACAAATGACGAAATTTATACATTTTACATTTATTTATTTATTTATTTCGGAAACATATTGTTTCATATCCTTATAAATGTATACACAATAAATTATTATATTCTAATTAAGTTTCCACATATATCATAAAACATACAATGTCAAGCGTATTATTAGATATGAATCTATTAAAAATTAAATAATAATAATAATTTGTTGTAAAGAAAACAAAAAGAAAGTCAAATGAGACACAATACAACTACAACAACATTATCATGAGATTAAGAAATATTCCAAATTTAAAATATAAGAAGAAAATAAATAAAGAAAATTAAATTAAATTACATGCACACAAACATTTAAACACCCAGTACTTATGCATTTCATTTGCAATACCTTCAATCTTTGTTTGTTTTTTTTTTTTGTATACGTCTTAACCGAGTGACTAAAAATGTAAATATCGTTAAAATACAAATTATAAAAGTTATACACTCTAAATAACAATGTATTAGATACAAAATTACTTTTACGAAATGGCACATTTAACAAAAATCGGTTTCTGGCATTAGGTCTAGAGCACCTAAATTTAAGTTCATTGAAAAGATACGGCGAATCAATCAAATTATTTATAAGTTTATACAAAAACATTTGATATGTTATACAAAAAAAAAAATGATCTCCTTCATAAAGAGGAACTTCTCATATAGGCGATCCGTTTAAAAAGTGTACGCCTAGAAACTGTAAATAATACTTAAACAACCGACGTAATGGTGTTGATGTTGGAAAAATGTATGATTTGAATAGCGAACTTTGAAAAAGATGAAAGAGTTTAACATATCGGGAGACTTGAAAAAAAAAAGGAACACCTTTTCAGTAACAGAGAAGGTAATTATTTTGCTCTACTCTCCTTACTAAGAATATTGGCATACGGTATACGTGTCTCGGGGTCTCGGATTCACCAGAATACCCAAAAGGTTATGTGTTTTATTTATAGTTGAGATTTAGCGTTATAACCGTAATCTCATCTGATCTAAGTGACAATACGGCGCAAGTTGGTCGACACGCTAAACCCGTGGAGGAACTGGTTCTCAAGTGCAACTGCCGAAACAACTTGAGGATGGTAGCTAGCCAGGAGGGCTTTAGAAAAAGCCCTCCCACCATGCTATGGTTTCCTTGCAATGTTTCATTCACCGAAAGCTCAACCTCATAGTAAGAATGTTTCATTCACCGAAAGCTCAACCTCATAGTAAGTGGAGTGGATTCGAACTCACGTCCCTTGATGCGAAGTCGTACGCATTACCACTGAGCTATCGTCGGTTTTCATCGTTTTTTATCTATAAAAGTGTCTTTTACAAGTACTTATATCTGTTAGTAATCGCGTAAGATTTAAGTGAGTTGACAGGTAGAAGGAAAATGCATGTAATACATTTCTTTTATCGAAATGATGGTTCGCTGCAATTCCATGATATTTTAGACTACGGTGTGGTTGAGTTATTAACTATCAACGGAGCAGAACAATATCTACCGGACCAGATTCATTTTATATATAGAAACTAACTATACTGTAACTGACAGTAACTTTAGTACAACCAAAGATCTCATATCTACTTTGGGTCATCGTTGAAGTTATGAAACCTGCAAGTAGCTGAATGGCTTATGTAAAATTGTTCCGATTCAAATCTAGTAACTATGACCGGTTTATTGAAATACGTATTGTGGCTGCGATCCAGTCCTGTACAACTCTATTGGTTTACGCGACTCACGTCACTATAGCTTCCAGATGGCATGGTTTTTCCTATATATTTAACATTCATCATAATATATCGATTAATTTACATAGAACCTAACTTTATTATACCTCTAGATCTTCCCCGTGATTCACTTTACATATTGATAAAAGCCGTATGTAAATCCGTTTATTAGTTTTATCTACAATCTGGTATCTGGATAAACACCTGCCGATTCCGAAATGTGACTGACTACAACATGCAAGTTAAGTAATTATTTTACATAAATAAATGCTTACAAACATGAAAACTTTTCTACAGTTCAAAATTACATTTTTTTAATTCTACATTTAAAAACTCTACAGTTTTTAAAATTACATACATGGCAACACCTTTACAGCCAGCGTGGGTATTTCCAATGGTTTGTTTTGCTGCAAACGCAAAATTAATTCGGTATCATATGACACAGCAAGCATCCGTTTTAAATAGTAAGTAAGTAGGTCCGGTATAATTATTTATTTATAGTGTCTTCTTATCGGTGTCAGTTCATGTTTTTGTATTTTACTACTGAAAACAAACACATATACATATATTTTTATGTTTACAAAAAAAATCTCACTATAATTTCGAAGCTATTATAGTTCAGTGGTACCGTGTACGGACGCCGTGTCAAAAGACGTGAGTGCGAATCCACCTGCAATGAGTTTGAGCTTTCGGTGAGGGGAAACGTCGCTATGAAACCATAGCATGGTGATAGAGTTTTTCTAATACCCGCCAACCCGGCGTGGCTACCACACTCAAGTTGAAAGTATGCCGCCAAACACCAATAGGTGTGTTCCGGCAGTTGCTCATGAGAGCCAGTCCTTCCTATAAGGCCAGCAACGCACCTGCGATTCCCCTGGTATTGTCAGTGTCCGTGGGTGGCGGTTATCACTTACCATCAGGTGACACGATTGCTCGTTTGCCCCTATTGCATAAAAAAATACAAACGTTGCCAGAAACGTTTAAGTTTCAACAAAACTATTCTGGCTGAGCATTTTCAGTACAAAAGGGAACTACATTCCAAATTCAATGTTTCTAGTTTAAGTAGTATCGGTTGTGCGTTGATTAGTCAGTTTTTTTTTTCAATCGGACAAAGACTTTTACAGCTTCACCGAGCTTTGTGAGCGAGTACTAATGCACTCGACCCGCCAGAGGCAACGAGCACAGGGTAGCCATGAAATGGCTCATCCTTGGCTGGAAGTTTAGGATCGATGGGTCAATCAACCAACGTCATAATATATATCTATGTGTGTATATTAACAGAGCGAAAACTATAATTGAATATTTATTTTATAAATCATAATCCGGGTGAACTTCGTTTTTGATATACTGGTTAAAAGTATTTTATTTTAAAATTGTTTCAAATTTACAGTTTAAAAACAAAAGGCTGCAATACTTCGGAACCCCAAACCTTAAAACCACTCTTGCTCGTAGACACTTTAATTACATTGCCCCCGTAGTTGGAATTGGAACGAAATATTAAAAATATAAGTAATATGAATGCAAAAAAGAAAATTAAAAGTTGGGTAGAGGACCGTGAATATACAAAGCTTGAAAATCTATTACTTAACATTAGGCAGGGATCATATTAAATGTAGGAGATACGGACAACTTGTACAGGTTGGACACAGTAACGAATTTTGTTGGGTAAACTATTATTTAGTTTCTACTTTTTAGTTTGGTTTATTTATAAAAGCGTGTTGTTTCTTACTTTTTTTTCTATTATTTTTATTAGAGAAATATTAATCAATAGTTCTATCATCATTCATTACAATAGCGGACAGGGCTATTTCCTCCTAAATGATACATTGAAATTATTTTTTATTTTGTTGAATTAAAATTCTCTTTGATATTGAAAAATTTGTTCATCAAACATGAAAACGAAAACATATATTCCTGCCTTATCGACTATAGATGAAAGTTACATAAACTAACAAATCTTATTCCGCAAATTAAATAATGGAATAATCTTATCAAATTAGTGTATTGTCATCGGTCCTCGATAAGTCAACGAAATTTAAATTAAATCTAATCGTCTGAAGTGGGTCAAAATCAAGTCCAAAGGAGTCAGTTACAAACAAACATACAAGTAAAGCTAATATAAAGCCGGAACACACCTATTGGTATTTGGCAGCAAGTTTACAACTTGAGGGTGGTAGCTAGCCAGGCGGGGATTAGAAAAAGCCCTACCACCTTGCTATGGCTTCCTCACGATGTTTTCCTTCACCGAAAGCTCAAGCTCATTGTGTGTGCTTGGATTCGAACTCACGTCCCTTGTCGCGAAGTCGTACACACTACCACTGAGCTATCATCGCTTCAAACACGCAACATTCACATAAAATAACAATAAACATTAATATATATATTTAAAGTATGTATGTATAAAATATTACATGAAGAAAAGGAAAGGAATCATCATACGTTACCAGATCTCATAAAATGCAACATGGAATTCTATTAAAAAAGACATATCGCATAGGTTATGCAGATTTTATAGCTATATTATCATTCATCTATGTTTCACAAGGATAATGCAAACCTTTAAATCCCTGAGGATCTCGTTAGCGTTGTAGACAATAATACAAAATAAAAAGCATATTAATATAAGATTAAAACATTTATTTCCTTACGAGTAAATACAGTAAATATTCACTTAATACATTACACAATAGTTTTTCTTCAATATCTAAAACCGAGACAAACTTTCTTAGTAAGACCTTTTTTTTTTACTTTTTGTTCTGGGCGTCTGACAGAGCAACTCGCCAGGCTGCCCGGACAAGGCCCGGCTTACCATCAAGTCTGGTTCGATCGCTGATGCGACGCGGTAATAGTATGTTCAAACCCACGTCGCTCCAACAAGGCGGCTGATGACCGTGAGGTTTTAGTGGGTATTCCGATTAGCGCGAGCCGAATCCATAATAACCTTCCCAGTCCCCTCGGTCTGGAAGAGTATACCTAAATGCATTTCCAAACGATAAAATATTTTGTTATAATCCTTCTTTGTGTTACATACCGAAGTAATACAGGAAATTGGGTACGCCAAATCTAATGAAAGGTTTGACTTATAAATTCAACTGCATAAACATTCCTATAGATATTTTGCGAAAGATATTCAATTTTTATATATATATATATATATATATATGTATATATATATATATATATATATATAATTAATCATAAAGTTTTTTTAAGTAAAATAAAGTCCATCGACGACGTAATCGTACAATATTTGTTATATAAAGCTAAATATTTGAACGTATAATAATTCATAAAGTTTACGATAACTTGTGAAATAATACTTAAAGTAACTTACTGTCATACAGTACATTTATAACGTTGAATTTTCCATTGCACCCGGAAGTTCTCGAGTACTTATTGACAAA
The DNA here is from genome assembly GCA_039707435.1 of Actias luna. Lineage (NCBI taxonomy): Eukaryota > Metazoa > Arthropoda > Insecta > Lepidoptera > Saturniidae > Actias > Actias luna. Next base: position 2,744,649 of record JAZHAC010000006.1, on the reverse strand, counting down.
CGATTTCTTAAATATAGTCTAGATTTATAAAACTTATATAAAATAAAGCAAACCAATATCGCTAGTATAAGTGCGACACACGTTTCAGTAAATAATGATTTAGATTGCTTCGGTATCTCACTGGACACGAATTTTTCATGTTTAGGTAATTCATTCGATATTGAATCAAAACGAGCATTTATAATATCAATCTTCTTTTCTACGTCCCTGATCATCTCTTGTTTTTCGAGAGCTACCATATCTTCAATTTCATTCCGTATTTTGTTAATATATATTGTCAAATTATCATTTGTTATGTTTCCAGTAATAACAGGAGCAATTGTACCTCTTTTAGCATTTATTGATAAAACTTTTAAGATTTTCTCTAGTAAAACATTAGTCCTATCGTTCTCTTGTACAAAAGTAGAAGTAATATTACTTAATGATGACGAATTATTATAAATGTTCACAGCAGCTTTTTCGATGTTACGAGCTATACCAATTAAAACCTGCGTATCATTATTGACCATCTTTGTGTTAGCATGTTCTCTTTTTTCATTTTCCTTAGTGATATAATTAAGTATAATGTCTTTTATTTCGATAAGAGTGTTATCATTTTCCATAAAAAAATTTGGCGATTCATTACGCGAACTATGTGTATAACCATTTGTATTACAAGTAACGCCATCCACATTCTCGTCGTTGCTCTTCTCATCGAGTTTCACAGCTGTAATCTTAAACGGTACGCTGTACTTTTTCAAACTCACTAACATTTCGCACGGTAACGGATTCCCTCCTATACTCAAAGTCGTCAGACTAGTACCAATAAAAGATTCAGTATTGATAGAGTTGATCATATTATCGTCAGCTATGAGGACTCTTAAACTCCTAACTTCATAAAATCTTTCACTTTGCAAATCAGTAACTTTATTATATGATATATCTAATGTATCCAAATAAATAAGGCCACGAAATATTCCATAAGAAAGAGCAGTCAAAAAGTTATGCGAAATATTGAGATTATATAACAGCGTATTGTCTTTAAACACCCCAGGCTGTATAAATGATAATTTATTGTAACTTAGATCAAGATTACGAAGCTTTGTTAAGTTGCTAAATGCTCCGACTTCTAATTTGCTAATATTGTTGTGGCTTAATATCAAACAATCTAAATGAATTAATTCATTTAATCTTATTATTTTCATATCACTTACTTCTAAATGTGTTATTTGTAAGTTAGACAGTGGGACGTCGCTAGCATTTTCGAATGTGAGTTTATTTTTTATACCTGATAAATTAAGAATTATCAGTGTTTTCATAGTTTTGATTATTGTTACGTTAAATATTAACTGAGAATTAAAAGATAAATCTAAATAGCGGAGATCTTTTTGATCATTAAATGCTGCAATTTCAATCCGACTTATAATATTACTTGCTAAAATTATTTTTAGCAATCGTGGCATTCCAATAAATGTTTCAGATGCAATGAAGGTTAATAAATTATTATTTAGAAGTAATGTTTCCATTCTGCTTAATTCGGTTGTATTTAAAAATAAAATATCTAGTTCATTGTAAGAAATATCAAGCACTTCAATTGCTCCGGTATGGAAGAATGCATTATAACCTAACTCCCGAACCTTACTGTGAGAGATGTTAAGAGTCTTTAGTTGAGTCATTCCACTTAATGAATTATTTTGTATAATATTTAAAAGGCTACAAGAGATGTCTAAGTTTGGTAATGAGTTCAGACCTTCAAATGTACTTTTCTTTAAGGTACCACTCAGCGGATTATTTGATATTTCAATGTTTATCAGTTCCTTCAATGATATAAAAGCATTCGATTCAAGTATTGAAATATTATTATTAGAGAGGTCCAAAAATTGCAATAAGCTTAAACCTTGAAAATGTTGGCCTTCTATGTGTATTAAGCGATTGTTTCTTAAAGAAAGTGATAGTAGACCATGTAAATCATCTTTATCGAACTCTATATTGTCAATTTTGTTATTTGACAAATCCAAATTACGTAAATTGTGCAGAGCAAAAAAACTTTTTTTGGATAAGAAGTTTAAATTATTGTTGTTCAATAGAAGCGTTTCAAGATGATCGAGACCAATAAAAGCAAAATCTTCGAGAGCGGATAGGTATTGCAAACTTAAATCCAACTCAGTGATCAAATATAAACCTTCAAATACTCCCTTCGTTAGAGAACCCTCTAAATAGTTTCCGTGTATAGAAAAAGTTGAAATTCTTTTACCTCTAAACATACCTAGTGGCAAATGCTTAAAATGATTCATGGAAAGGTTAATCGATATTAAATTTGTCAAATTTACAAATATTTGTTTTTCAATAACTTCCAGTAAGTTGTTGCTCAGATCTAAATGAACTAATCGTTGCATATTTAAAAAAACGTCTTTTTCAATAACAACTATTGAATTTGAACTCAAATCGAGAATTTCAAGGTTTATCAATTTTTCAAAGTCTACCTGCTTTATATCTACCAGTCTATTATTACTTAATTCAAGTATTTTAAGGCTATTGAATCTAAACAGTGAAGAGTTAATATCTGATATTCTATTGTGTGAAATGTTTAAGTATAACAAATTCTTTATACCTTCGAACGTAAACGGTGTTAGTGTATTAATGAAATTATGAGACAAATCTAAAAATTGCAAAACTTTGAATTGATCAAATATAGCTTCTTGTAACTTTACAAGATAGTTATATGACAAGTTGATGGTTTTATAATTAGTAAATAAATTTTCTTCAGATTTTACTACTACTTTTTTGATCATATTATGAGAAAAATCTATATCCTCTAAAGATGGTAGTTCATCTTGATTAGGTAAAAACGCTTCTGTGATATAATTTCTTGAAATATTCAAAGATGCCAGTTTTTCCATTCTATTAAACGTAGGTATTTGATGATATTCATTAAAACTTATATTTAATGAAGTAATCATTTCACATGCTCCCTGGTTATAACATTCCGGTATAGTATCTTCATTATTTGTATTACTTGCTTTATAAATTAAATTAATTGGTTGAATTGTATAACCAAGTACATTAATACTATTTTCACATAATGAAGTCAATGAATTTTGCACTATACCACTATCATAATCCTTGGCTCTGTATTCATGAAGTGAATATCTCAATCTGTAATAATTGTGACAATAAAAGTTATAAACACATCTAATATAGTCATATTCTTCGTCACACGTCTGACAGTAGGAAGTTGTTGCTAACAAACTGAGCGTTAATATTGTATCTGAAACAAATATGAAATCATAAATGTATTCAAGTAGCGTGTTTCAACAATGGACGCTAATTAGAATCCCTGTAATGAGTCAGTGCTTTCGGTGAAGGCGACATCGTGATGAGGTAACGTGGTGGTAGGGCAATTTTTACCGTACAACATTACTTGCACCCTCAAATCTGTCCCTAAATGACTAGAGAGTAAGTCCAGTGAAGCTGTCAAAGCCCTTGGGGCTAACAGCGTACGTCAGCTTGAAAAAAAAAAGACTAGAGAGATGTTTCAACTTTTGCGATTGAGAACTAATTCTTCTACTAAGCTTCTGGTGTCTACCATTTTTTCTACCATACTACTTGATATTAGATAAAATCGTTGACAAACGATGTGTATACGAAGAATTAGAAAGATTACCACGATACTTAAAGAAACTGATGATCTCTCTTAACTCGATTTTAATGAACTGCTTACTTATATTAATAAATAAAATTAAAGAAAAAAAAAACAACGAATAATATTTATATATTCTGCATTTGTTTAAACAAAAATGTATTTATACTCGCGCAGTTGAATTCCTGTCTGCATATCCAAACACAACACAGTTTCGACTAGTCCTCAGGGATATCGCGGTGACAGCTCAGTGGTAGTGCGTACGGACGCCGCGTCCAGGGGCATGAGTTTGAATCCACCTATAATGGGCTTAAGCATTCGGTGAAGGAAAACATCGTGAGGAAACCATAGCATTGGTGGCAGGGCTTTTTTTATGCCCACCTGGCTAGCTACCACCCTTAACTTTAAAATATGCCGCCAAATACCAATAGATGTGTTGCAGCAGCTGGGCCTAAGAGCCAGTTTCTCCACAGGTTTAGCGTGCCCCACCAACTTGGGCCGTATCGTCACTTAAGATCAGATGATATTATGGCCGTAACCCTGAAACCTATAAACGATAAAAAAAATCAACTGAACAAGTACGAAGCTCTAATAAAGAACTATTCTTAGGCATAATATAAATATTTTCTAGAGTTCGCAAAATTATCTGTCACCTTCAAGCTGAAATGATATCAGTAGATTAGACACTCGTCGATGTGTTCCTTCAAACGGAAACCGATCGAAAACCAAACACTGAAACCAATGCTCATCCTACGCGTATCATTAATTTTCAACAACACCACCTTTATAAACTTATCGTTCTTTTAAAAGTTACAGAATAACACCTCTGGTATTAGTCAATATATAGCCTATATTTATATTACAATTAGCTTTTATCTGCGGCTGCCTTCAGTTTAATTTTCATCTATTGAGACAAATCGGATAATGCAATTAAAAGTTTAACACAAAGTTTATCCCTGTCTTTACCACACTTTCAATAAGTTTTTCACCAGAAAAGTAGCCTATGACTCTGTCCAGGTTCCAATCTATCTCTATACCACAATTCATACAATCGATTCAGTGGTTTCGGCTTGAAAGCGTAACAAACAAACTCACATTCGCATTTATATTATTAGTGAGGATTAAACAGAGATACTTTTTTTTTAGTCCCTTACTGGGAGTATAACTTAACTTTAAAAAGTTTAAACTCAATTAAGCTGTAAAAAAATCCTGGGTATTTTGTACCTTACTATTAATTTGCGCTTTATTTAAGCGTTAGTTAAATATAGTTAATCTATACTTACACGGAGTCAAATTCATGTTTAGAAATGTCGTGTACTTTGTAGAATGTGAAGTCGTTTTGACTGTAAAATAAATACGGTCCCAATGATTAGGTATAGAATAAATTAGCTAATAAATATTTTAATTTAAAATAGTATTGAATAGTGAGAAGTCAAGCGAAGTTATAAGTATTTACTCCCGACAAAGTCGCAAGACGTTATGCAGTAAGGTATAAATATATTACACATAGTAAAAACCAGTCAGTGTTTAAGAATCAGCCACCGTATATCATGCTACTGAGAGGCTTACACACGGAACAATATGTTGACGTGATAATGGATATATTGGTAGCACATTGGTAGACACCGCGTCAATAAACGCGAGTTCGAATACCCGCAATGCGCCTGAGCGTTGAATCGACAAAACATCATAACAAGAAAACCAAAGCATAGCGGGGTAGAGTTTTTTCTGATACCCGTCTGGTTAATATCAACACTCAAGTTGAAAATCTGCCGTCAAATCCCTATAGGTGCGTCCCAGCAGTTGCACTTGAGAGCTATTCCCTACAGTGAGCTTAGCATGTCTGCCATCTTTGGCCATATCATCACTTAACATCAGGTGAGGTTGTGATAATTATACAACAGTGGAGTAGTACTAGTCCTGTTTGTCGTTATACTTGAATCATAGGCATACTATTAGATGTAGAGCCAACAAAAAAATAACTATGATGACTGTTTATTATGAAAGTATGATTTCAATCAAATGTCTATTTAAATGAAAAAATGTTTGACACATAATTTAAAAGTGTTTTTAACTTAATCCGTCGTGATGATCATTTCGTACGCATACATATTTCGTGACAAATACTACAGAAGCCAAAGGGAGCAAATAATATAGTAAAAATACTTACATGTATTAATTTTCGTCTGTAATTGAAATCGTTTGAGATCACAATTCGAACGTGTATTATGTTACGAGGCACGTTGAAATATGCTAACCGAATAGTACTCTTACAGTTCTTGAGATCTTTTTACATTTTGAAAAACCATTTTAGTAAAGTCAGATATGTGCCTCGAGAAGCCTGGAACCTCATTGAATTCGGACTCTAAAGTGCCATTTATAAAGTCGAAATACTACACCCTGTTTGGTAAATATCCTATCTACAGACGAGAACCAGCAAAAACTAGACTGGGGTCTTTTTTGTAAACGTGTTCAATAAATATTAGTACGTTTTAGTAAATTATTGTATAGTATAGATAGCGTTTGTTGGTTACTTTTGTTTTTGACTTTAAAAGTATCCATGTTAACATTACACGTACGATAGTAGAGCATAGTATAGATATAGTATAGTAGAGTCTAGTATAGTATAGTAGAGTATAGTAGAGAATACTAGAGTATAGTACAGTATAGTAGAATATAGTAGAGTATAGTAGCGTATAGTAGAGTATAGTAGAGTATAGTAGAGTATAGTAGAGTATAGTAGAGTATAGTAGAGTATAGTAGAGTATAGTAGAGTATAGTAGAGTATAGTAGAGTATAGTAGAGTATAGTAGAGTATAGTAGAGTATAGTAGAGTATAGTAGAGTATAGTAGAGTATAGTAGAGTATAGTAGAGTATAGTAGAGTATAGTAGAGTATAGTAGAGTATAGTAGAGTATAGTAGAGTATAGTAGAGTATAGTAGAGTATAGTAGAGTATAGTAGAGTATAGTAGAGTATAGTAGAGTATAGTAGAGTATAGCAGAGTATAGTAGAGTCTAGATATTAATTAAAAAAAAAGATAATTTCATGATAAATGCTTCTAACGTCACCTATGAACAGTAGTAACTCCAGTGGCATTAAAATCATATTTCTGAACTTGAAGGAAAGGCTAATTCAAAACGGTCGAAATGGTTCGTAGATTACAACCAACTACTTACAACTCAACTTTAACAAGTTATTTCTACTAACACAGACGCTGAGTTTCCTTATAAAATGAAATACTCTTGTGTGACGATAAACCTCTAGAGTGGATCGGATAGAAGAGCAAATACTACAACGTGATAAACTGCGTCTCATTATATAATTTTTAATATCGTACGGAACCATGTATCTTAAATTCAGCCCATGTATCCAATTGTTTTATCGGTATCGCTGACAGGACGCTAAACGTGCATCGTACTATCAGCAAAATGTTATTATTCTAAATAATTTAAATAGAATTTGCAATAAAATTCTAAGCGACAACAATTTTGCCGAAATGTAGGTACAGATTTTTCTTAGATAGACCACATTATTGAAGGGTACATTTCACATTGCTAACAGCTTACGGTCGGGGTCTACGTTCATTATACTTTAACACCTTTAAGGTTCCTGGGTGTAGGTTGACACTATATTCGAACACCTTTACCATACGGCCATACGGTTGTGCAATACATTGCCGCGTGATATTCAAGATGTCCAAACGATTGCAAGTTTTCAATCACAACTACATCGAAATTTGTTTAGTAGACAAGAATCAGAGCGATGCTGACTAACACTATTCGGTGTAATAATGCTTTTTAGATATGTCTTTATTTAGAGTTATGGCTACAATCTCACCTGATGTTAAATGACGATGTGGGCCAAGATGTGAACTCGCTAAGCCTAGTAGAGCGACTGGCTCTCAAGTGTTACTGCCGGAACACATGTATAGATATTTGACGACAGATTTGCAACTTTAGTGTGAAAGCTAGGTAGGTGGGCATTACAAACAGCCCTACCACCATCCTATGGTTTCATCACAAAGTTTTCCTTCACCGAAAACTCAATTTCATTGCAGGCATTCGAACTCACGTCCTTTGATGCGGCGTCCGTACACCCTACCACAGACCTATCATCGCTTCAAAATACTTCCTGACAAAGTGTAGAAAAATCTCACATCCGTAAATAAATTATTAGGATGTTATTGTATCTACATAATACTATCACGAAGCGCTTTCTATTGCTTCATACGTTTAATACTATATTTATGTATAGTACTTCTATATAGGAGATACAGCAGTTATCGTACACACAGTGGAAAGGTTAACAAATGAAATAAAATTATTATTTATCAGACAAACAGAGATCTTTATAATACGTACTTTTGAAGTCAACGTTGTTAAATGCAATTACTTTTCTTCTAATTAAATGGCAGCGTGACGATCTAAGAAGATAATGGTTTATATATTAGATTTGGCTAGAGAGTTTTGTGGCAACTCGAAATGTGCGTATTTGTAGTGTTTATCTATTAAGCACTTCATTACATTTATTATACCCAATAACCAAAGTAAATCACTGAAAATACCTACAATATGTAAATATTAAGGCCATTCTAAAGGTAAAAACGATTTGAAGCTATAACAGCTCAGAGGTTGTGTGTACGGAATACATCGTAATGAAACCATGGTAAGGCTTTTTCTAATACCCGCCTGGCTAGCTACCGCCCTCAGGTTGAAAATCTGCCGCCAAATAGTTATAGGTGTGTTCCGGCAGTTTCACTTGAGGACCAGCCCCTCCACTAGGCTTAGTCTGACAATCTATTTGGGCCACATCGTCGCTTAAGATCAGGTGATAAGTAAGCAAATTTTCAAATTATTTAAATGAATCTGTGTTAATAAAAATTTCGTCGATAGTTTCGTTTACAGTAAACCTAAAAAAGTGTGTCAAAAATAAAAATACAATATAAATTGTATAAAAAACATTTAATTACAATTATGAGTTGATATACAATAGATAATTAATTACTAATAATATAATTTCACATAAAATAAAAAACTTATATATAAAGACATAATCTAATACTTTAGGAATAAGAAAAACGATATACTGTTTAGTTCATATCTATTAATAATAAACTTCATTAGAAGCCACACTAATTTTTTTTACCTCTATAAGTTTGACGTATGGCCTCAATCTAACCTGATTTTAAGTGACCATGTGACCCAAGGTTGTAACACGTTAATCCATGTGGAGTAACTAGCTCCCTATTCCAGCCATCAGAGTACAATAATTATGTCTTTCCAGCTCGTGACCACGGCCTGTGTAACCACGAAATATGTAATGTGAAAATGTAAGTCGCGTGTTGACCCATTTTAATTTCTATATTATAGTTCACACAATACGAGAATGTTTAAAAAGTATTCTTGTCAGCTATCCAGCCTACTGTAAAATACTATCGAAACATGGTATTCTCTTATGCAGTAATTGAAATAAATGTACCATAATCGAATATCTGTAGAAATCACACTTATATTTGTTTATGAATAAACACAATGACACTATTTTCAATGACAATTTTAGTATAGTTCTATTTAATACTATGGAATGTTTCAATTAACAATATTAACCCAAATAGGAATCTGTTTTTAGAATTCATTGGGTTTTACACATAATCATATACCTACTAAAAATATTGTTGACGTTACTGATATCGAAAAAGATCGTACAATAATCAAGATTGTATCTTAACAAAAAAATCTTATATTATAAAATCATTCAATCTCGTTTTCGACACAATAAACCTTCAGCGGAAGAAGTTCAAAGATAGTTAAAAATCTAAACAAATAGATAACCTTTGATTACAAATATTTGGGACTAAAAGGCGGTAAAAATCCATACATCATGAGTGATGGACGAACAATATTTGAATACAATAATATAACTTATTTATTATGCTATTGATAAAGTTTTAAATTAGATCCTGTTTCGAATAATTATTATACTAACAGTGCTTGTATCGAAAACATAATTTGACCGATTATCTTATATGAGTAATAGCTAATGGATAAAATTTAAAGTTATATCAGATTTTAATATTTGCTATGTATATATATTGCTATGAATTCAGTTTTATTTCTAATAAAAAATATATTTCGTACAATTACACTAATGTTATATTTTAAGATAAAAGCTAATGCATTGTTTCTTTTAATGTGAGGTTACCTATATATATTTTTTTTGAACTCATTAAACTTCATTTTAATTTTAAACGCAAATTGAAAATATGATTAACATATATTTAAACAGAAGCTGAATAGTAAAATTCAAAATTTTAAAACTGATCATCATCGTTTTTGGATAGAAAAGAACGCCATAAAAGTTTTCGCAAAAAAAACGTTTGCTCTTTGACCGCTTCCAGTATCTTCTGACTCGTCACGAGAAGTCTATCGTCAGCTAAAACTAAATTAGAACCCGGATCAGTGAGCGATTGTTTTACATTGTTACCTTGTATACAAGGTATACCCTCTATGGAATTGCCAGGTGGTGACATAATTATCGCAGTGGGCCGCATTTTCGAATACCCGTTATTGTTATTCATCAAAGCTTTACTTAACCATTCGCAGGTTAACTCATTACCCTCAATATAAACCTTTAAATCATATTTATGACTGTACCAACTTGTATAGTCTAAATGAAGCAGCCCATTAGACCTCAAAGACAGAACCCTTAGACTTTTCAAATCCATGAACACTTTGGAGTCCAAAATTTTAATTTGATTAAAAGACAAATCGAGATTCAAGAGATCTGCTAACCCATGAAAAGTCCCGTACTCTATAGCGTTAAGGTGGTTATGTGATAGACGAATTGTTTTCAAGTGACTAACACGACGAAAACTAGCCGGGCCTATTTTGTGAATTTTATTACATCTCAAATCTAAAAACGCAAGTTTCACTGGCAGTTTTAAGGACAAATGATTTAGCTCCTGAATATTATTCCCACTGACGTCCAAACTTATAAGATCGTTTTGATAACTTAAATCAATTAAAGACATGTTAGTAATGTTATTCGAATGTAACTTTAATATGATTAGTCTCAAACCCTCCCCGTATGGTATTTTTAACTCTGTCAAATCGTTGTTTGACAAATCAAGAATACCACCGTCAGCATGGAACATGGTTATATGTAGATGATCTACTTTTTCCATGTAATTGTAAGTAATATTAACATTCTTTAAATTGTAATTATTCGTGAAAGCATGATCCGGTATATACTCAAGCCGGTTGTATGATAGATCTAAATTTTGTAAGTTGTCCATAGTGGTAAAACTTTCAAAGTACAAACGAGAAATATAATTGCCGCTTAGGTTCAAGAATGTTACGTGTTTCAAGTCACCCGAATCCACAATGAAATCGATTAATTTATTTCTGGACATGTCCAATGTGACCATTTTATGCAAAGATTGGAAAGCGTTATACTCAATGTTAGTAATCGCATTATTGGATAAATTAACTTCGGTTATTATATCTACAGCTGCGGTTGTTGGTGAGTTTCGTTCGTACCGCGTGAATACCTCGTTCGTTGCATTGGGAAGGAAAGCTATATGGTTATCAGATAATATAATTTTACATAACGAATGATTACCTAAGTGTTCCCAGTGCCGCGAAAATATCTCAGGGTTTACTTTATCCAATTTATTCATGGATATATCAAACGTTTCCAAGTGCGTCATGATTTTCAGAGACTTTATATTGATATTCTCTATTTCATTGTGGCTTAAGAATAAGTGCTTAAGATAATGCAGATTGTTAACAGCGCCGTTTAAGTCCTTTATTTTGTTGTTGTTCAATTTTAGTACCTCGAGCCTTGTTAAGTTATAGAAAGGCTCTTCGGTCAGATCCGAGATGCGGTTATACGATAGATCTAGATCAACTAAAGATGTCAATTCTTCAAAAGCCTCCACGGGTAGCACTTCAATCTGGTTGTTGGACAGTGATAGCATTTTTAATTTGTTAGGATGATTTTCAAATTGAAATATGTCTATGTCGGTTAACTTATTATGTGATAAATCTAAAGTGGACAAATTAATAAGATAATAAAATGGTGTTTCGTTTATACTTTCGATATCATTACCGGATAAGTACAAATCCTGAAGTCTAGTTGTGTATTGCAGTAAGGAGAGCTTAGTCTGTGGCAGATGCCCGTAGATTCTTAATGTCGTGACGATACCTAAAATGGACTGATCGATGTTTTCATCCAATCTCTCGGTTGCGTCTAGTAGCGTTAAGTCTACATCGCCAGGGTAATTAGTTGCTTCAAGGCATTCGTTTTTAATGTGGACGTTGCTAATATTGCCTCTACATTCCACATAGTAAGAGCATTGTCCTGTGTGTCGTGTTCTCTCCGGTGGACAGTATCCAAAGACCAGCGATAAGCTCATCAAGACCGAGATAAGTAGATAAACTGTAATCAATAAAAAAATCGAATCATCGAATCATCGTCAATTTCTAACTTTCGTGAGTTATTATAATTTCAAATAAAAAAATACTGATGGCTAAATGTTTGATATAAACCGTTAACATTATTTACATTATCCGTGGCGGCCAATGAATTCTGATCTCTTATTGGTCATGGTTCTTTTAAGATTGTACTGTTTCTACCATCCCACTGATGCTTAACTGATTGCTTAGCTCTGGACAAACATTTTATTGCTGAACATTAATCCTAATGTAAATTTATTATTCATTTACATGCTTCAATCTATACCGCGTATATTAACAAGAATTAATTTGTTTCATGGTCAATAAAAGTACAACGTCTGTACTGTACAAATAATAAATATTAAATGTACATTAAAATGCAGTATATTATTGAATAGGGATATCAAACAATGATATATGATCGATAAATTGTAATAATAATGATGTTCTGACGATCTCTCATGATTTTCGGATTCTACTATGTTTACTGATGGACACTTTATAGTGTTATTGTAAATAAAGAACCGTAATTACAGATACAAATCAAAAGGAATCGTAGGATCTTAACTAGAATCTAGAATCCATCCAAGTCCTTTACAAGAGTAACAAATTTAAAGCTTACCTCTATTCATGTTGTATGCCATCATCTTTCGATGCTATTCCATCTGAAATTTGAAAACGTTTCGCGTTTAATGTATTCAATAATCATACTATACAGAAATAAATATTTTGTTTTCGGAATTTGTTTGCTTTTTAATGTTTATAATAATGCACCTCGTCAAACACCTATAGGTATCTTAAAGTAGGGTCAATTAAAAATCAGTACATTTAATAGCTTTTATAGACTTAGACGAGGTCGCAGTAAATGCATTAATAGTATTAAAAAATTAAGCAAAGTAACGCCCACACAAATATCATTATAACTAGACATAACATCCGAACTGAAATATCGACGTAAGCTTTTTAATCAGTCGTTACGATAAGAAAGTACTTAGTACAGTGCAGGTAACAATAACCAAGTTAAGTGTGGTATGAGCACAAATGAATATTCAATAAATGATTATACCGTTACTATCTTATTCATGAAATATTCAATGAAACAAATTAATCAGTACATTCCGGACGTTAAATTTAAATTCGTGATTTTCATCATAACAATGGGCACGGAGTAAACAGACTAATAGACAGAAGTAAGATAGATTAATACATTAAATAAATTACAGGAGACTCACCACCAATTCACTGTGTTCAAAATAATAATAACGCCTTATTAATCTAAGATACAAAGTCCGAATGAGGCAACCCGTACACAAATTTGACACTTGTCATCTTTGCTGAGACATCGAAATGCGAACTGCGGATCGAGGCGTTAACGTCAAAGAATAGAATGTAGATAGTGCACTTGTCAGGGGACTGTTATAGTACCTACACTAATAATAGCCGTTTAGTAGTCTTGCTACATTCAGTGGTGGATTTACCAGTATGCTGAGTAAATTTGCGGTAGTTAGATGTTGTTTTCTTAGAAACTGAAATGATTCATACTCATACATATACCTAAATGTTGCTTGATAATGTTGTTTCAACACTTAGAATCTAAGCTATAAATCATTTTTTCTACAATTTATGCAGTCCTTTGAGGAATCTATTTGTAGAGTTAGGTAGAGACGATCAAATTTGAATAGCCTACGTGTAGAAAAAGTGTAATTCCACCACTGCCTACATGTAAGTGCAACTCATTAGACTACAAAATTTCAGGGATGTTAAGTTTTAGACACACTATATAGCTTTATCTAATACCCGCCTGGCTAGCTACCACCCTTAAGTTAATTATCTGCCGCCAAATACCAATAGGTGTGTTCCGGCAGTTGCAAATGAGAGCCAGTCCCACCACAGGTTTAGCGTGTCCACCAACTTGGGTCATCTCATCACTGATCAGGTGAGATTATGGCCATAACGCTAAAACTATAAAAAAATTCGCGGGTCGACTGGTTCCCTGAATCAACATAGTACTATTTTATCAATGGTCAGTCGTCTGTAAAAAGTTTTTATAATCTATGGGGTATTTAGATTAAGAGCATAACAGTACGCTGACTAAAGAGGGTTAAATTATAATCAATCAATTATAATATTTATTACCACAGTATAAAATTGAGAACAGCTTATCGCTGAGACACACAAATACATATCTTCTATTTACTACTACTATTATAAAGATTCAAGTTTTTGTTTATGAGGTGACCTCCGGAACTAGTCACAGGGTTTTAAAAATTACTTAACCTATGTTGTACTATGTAGATCATGAACAATAAAGGTTACAACTTATTCCCTATAAAAAATTATACTTTATATAAAGGCCATGGTTAAATAGTTAAACGACTTTGTATATACAACCGTCCATTTATACGTATGCATATAAAAGGTAGCTCCGCCTTAAATTTCGTTTGTGTGAAATTCAAAAATATTGAAACGGCGATAGCTCAGCGGTAGAGTGTACGACTTTACGTCATGGGACGTAAATTCGAATCCAACCACCTACAATGAGCTTGAGCTTTCGGTGAAGAAAAATATCGTGGGGAAGCCATAACATGGTGATAGAGCTGTTTTTATTGCCCGCCTGACTAGCAGCTACCCTCAAGTTGAAAATATGCCGTCAAATACCAATAGGTGTGTTCCGGCAGCTGCACTTGAGAGCCAGTTTCTCCACAGGTTCAGCGTGTCTACCAACTTGGGCCATATCGTCACTTAAGATCAGATGAGATTATGGCCATAACGCTAAACCTTAACTATAAAAAGAGATATATATTTAATATTTTGTGCCCGTTTTTGTTACTGTTTCAATACAGCTTTACTCTTATTTGTGGTAGCGTAATGCTAATAGCTTAAAGCCTTCCTCAAAGTCTACTCTATTCTATTGCGATGTTTTTAAAATCTGTCAGGTAGCTCCTAAGATTCCTAAGAACACCTAGTGCGATTGGAATCCAAAGAACTAAGTTGGTACCCTTCTACGAAAAAGTGTGCAACAAATGGTCATAATCGAATATAAACAACCAATTCAATAATATTTAGCAGCCACTTATGTTTTTTTTTTTTTTATGAAATAAGGGGCAAACGGGCAGGAGGCTCACCTGATGTAAAGTAATCACCGCCGCCCATAAACATCTGCAACACCGGAGGGCCCAAAAATGCGTTGCCAGCCTTTAAGGAAAGAATACGCTCTCTTCTTGATGGTTCCCAAGTCGTGACATCGTTTGATCCAACTTACTAGTTCTGACAGCTTGAACTGTAAGTGGCGACGCTCAAGTTGAAGTTTTGATACCTACAAGATCTTGCATGTAGCAGCTAATATTTTATTTCGTTGGTTCAGTGTTTAAACTCGCCTAATATAAAGCGAAAATGTTGCCCAAAATGGTGGACACTTAAAGCAGGACCTACATTTAAGCTGTAAGGCTATACTGCAGCAACTAGATGAATAAAGAGCCATAGTTGATTAAATTAGATAAAGTATTTATGTTTGTTTTTTTTTATTATTTATTTAGCCAACGACATTTTTTTTTACTTTGTTTCTTTGTTTATTCGTTTTTCTTTGGTGACTTAACTGCTTAAGCGGATGTCATGTTTTTTTTATAGTTAAGGTTTTAGCGTTATGGCCATAATTTCACCTGACCTTAAGTGACGTTACGGCCCAAGTTGATAGACACGCTAAACCTGTAGAGTAACTGTCTCTCAAATGCAGCTGCTGAAACATACCTATTTTTATTTGGCGGCAAGAGCTACTGCCAGCGCAATTATAGGTATATGGCGACAGATTTTCAACTTGAGAATGTATGTTAACTATGTAGATATTAGAAAATGCTCTAAAACCATGCATGACGTTTTTTCCTTCACCGAAAGCTCAGAACCATTGCGTGGATTCGTACTACCGTCCATTATGAAATCGAATTCAATATCACTCTCGTATTTATTCATAATTTACAGTAAAATGGAGTAAACACCTAATTAAGTTCAACCATCATATAAGAAATTAAAATGCAACACATTTTGTTTCATAACTTTAAAAATAATTTGACCAAACGTTAAAAAAAAAACAATTAAACAATATTAAAATCTTCGAATTCAGGGTAGTTATCTCCGTAGTCGACGGGAAACATGGCCGCGCACTCTTCCTCGCCGATGACTGAGTCGCGGCTGACGTATACAGGGTTCAAATCCATCAGCTCCAATAGCGGTAGGTCTGTGGTTACCGACAGCATGAAAACGATTTTCAGTTCTTGTCTGAAAACAAAATATTATTCATCGTTAACGCGATGCTGACAATCTCGGGTAAGACTTTTTTTAATTTTCAAAAAACTTCAGCTCGAAGCGATGGTAACTTAGTTGATAGTATTGAGGGACGCAACGTCGTGGTACTCAAGTGTGTTGATAAACCTTATTGATATGTCGATTAAAAAATACAGAAAATAAGAATGAAGCTACTCTTGTTATACAAAAATGACGTGTTTTATTTTATTTGTAAGTACCATTTAATTATCAATTTTATGAGAGGTTTATAACACCCACACGAGTTTGAATACACTTACAATGACGAATAAAAACATCATGATGAAACCATATCACGGTGGTAGAGCTTTTTCTAAAGCTCGCCTGGCTAGCCATCAAATACGTATACGTGTGTTCCAGCAGTTGCACCTAAGAGCCAGCCTTTCCACTAGGTTAGTCCACAATTATGAGCTACATCGTCATTGAATATCAGGTAAGACAGGGCCATAACGCCACAACAATAACAAAAAAAATTTGACCACATTCTCACGTGCGCTCGTGGTGATCTTACGGAATATCATTTATCCCAGGATATTTTTTAAGCCCGTATCGCGAAAAGAATTCCTCGTGTTAGGGTTCAATAATCAAATATTTGTACATCAGTAATTAACTAAATCACATCAAATCAAATAAAAATCTTTATTGAATTTAGGCCCTAAGAAGGCGCTTTGAACGTCAAAACTACTACTGGTTCGGAAAGTAACGCAGTCATCGAGAAGAAACTTGATTAGCATCTTTTTTTTATAAGTCTTATTCTTATCCTTATATACAATAGTTTAATGTGTTACAGTAGTTATTAGCGGTAGTACAGAGAGGGGTGTCAATTCCAGACATCACGATCGCTCACATATTGATCCAGCCTATTATAGCCTTTGGACATCGGAACCCGTTTGACATGGTTCTTGAACCTACTGTTCGGTAATTGAGTAATATGCTTTGGGACTTTATTATAAAACTAGACACAATTACCTAGAAACTGTTACTTGTCTAAGTCAGTCTGAAATAGGGAGTGACCAGTTTGTCGCTATTTCTAGTATTGAAATTATGGCGGTCTTAATTGAAATCTAGCTGTTGTAAGTTTTTACGGAGAAACATTAAATTATCAAGATAAGATAAGATAGAGAATAATACCGATGATCTACTCTGTATATTGTCAAAATGTAACTGAGTTTTATCCTAATTGAAGTCTCTTATTGAAAATCGTCGCTGCAATATAGACTGTAAGGCTATACTGCAGCAACTAGATGAATAAAGAGCCAGAGTTTATAAAATTAGATAATGTATTTATAACAATAATATTTTTATAAATTTTCTTTACTAAATATTACACATGCGAATTTGAGTTTGTTTGTTTATTCGTTATTCTTTCGTGACTTAACTACTTAAGCGGATATCATGTTTTTTTTTTTTTTGTTAAGGTTTTAGCATTATGGCCACTATCTCACCTGATCTTAATTGACGATACGGCCCAAGTTGGTAGACACGCTAAACCTGTGGAAGAACTGGCTCTCAAGTGCAGCTGCCGAATCATACCTATTTGTATTTGGCGGCAGATTTTCAACTTGTGAATGGTTGCTAGCCGGGAGGGCATTATAAAAAACCTACCTTAATCCATTTTTGCGTACACGTTGTCAGAATTACAAAAAGGGCAGATCACATATGCGGACAAAGTCGCAAGTGCGGACTAGTAGTACGTACATAAAAAATCAGTGATACTAATAATTAAACTTATCGTAACATCGACAGAAGCACAAAGTTCAAAAACAGGTCCTAGAATTATAGGAACCATAATTATTCATGTCCACTCGAGTAAAGTCGCGGCTACAGCTACATTTTTCGAATTGGACAATTATTAACCTTATCGTATGTATAATAGGCATTAAGTTCGCATATTAGGTTTTATTAAATTATTATCACATTTCATTGGATATGTTAGACTGGCAAAATCGTACGTACACCGGGCAACAATATCCCGGTATTGTATTTGTTTACTTACAAATTCATAGAAATGCGGTCAGCTATCGCATCGTATTGCCTCACACTGTGCGCAATGTGAAGCCCGTCGTACGGAGTGTCCGCTTTGAATATTCCCATCTGTTATTTGAAATATAAAACATATTACGACATAATATCTTTGTTTCGAACACGCCTTTACTTGCTTCACTCATATCTATATAATTACTAATATTATAAAATGCGAGAATGAGTTTGTTCGTTTGCTACGCTTTCGCGCCTAAACCGCTGAACCGATTGTGATGACTTTTGGTATAAAGATAGATGGTTACCTGGAGACGGTGATAAGACAATTTTTTCTCGCGAAAAACTTATTGGAAATGGTGTACAGAAAGGAATAGCCTTTACATGATACTTTTCATTGTGTCATCTTATTAGGCAAATTCAATATTGATGAGAGCGAAGCCGCGGGTAAAAGATAGTTAATATATAAAAGAAGAATATAGTATTCGGTTGTGGTCAAGTCTACACGTTATCGGTACAGCGCATCAATGCTTCTTTGTTCAACTTTAACCATCTACTAAAATACCTCATTGTGTACTTCCATAACACATAGAAATGGCGAAATTAACACCCAATGATTAACTAGAAGCGAAGACGGCTCAGTTTCCGACACGTACGGACTCTGCGTCAATGGACGTGAGTTCGAATCCCTGCAATGAGCCTACGCTTTTGGGGGAAAAAAACGTCATTATGCAACCAAAGCCATTTCCAATACCCATAACTTTCTTAAAATACTTGATAATTACTTACATGAATCAAAGACGTTTTGAACTTAGTTAAAACGGCCACCGCTTTGTACCGTTTGTTTATTCCCAGCATTACTAATACATGTGGCGGCAGGAATTCTGATTGCGGAGTCACGTACTCTAAAACTAACTGAAGGTAAAATTTTACTATGTGAACATAATTTTAACTAACTTAACAAACCGCTAGTTACATACTTTTTAGTATAAGAATTAATATGCAAATAAGAACCAGCTTCCTTATTAGTTATTTCGCAAAAGCAAAGCGATAGCAAAAGTCGTTAATGTCAGCAATAAAATAAAGTACGCTTAATACATGCCACGAATTTGTCGTCTCCAGGGAAATATTTAGCGATTTTTGCTAAGTTGAAAAGTTTGTTTGTTTGTTTGAACGCGCTAATCTTAGAAACTATCGCCTGGATTGTAAAAAACATTTGATTGATTTTGATAGAACAATTATTGAGGAAGGTGTTAGGCTATTTAACATCACGCTATCGCCAACAGGAGCAAAGCTGTATTAGAAAAAGTGACAAAAAAGGGCAAAAGTTATTAGCAAATTTTTTGTTCCACACGAACAAAGTCGCAGAACCTGTTAGTATAAAATAGCGCTAGACAAATAATATATATATATATATATATATAGGAATCTCTATTTCTCTTAGTTATCACATCACGCGTGAAGGGATGGATCAATTTCGCTAAATTTTTTTTGTGTTCTTTATTGTCAGGAGGTTCTTATGAAAGAAAAAGTTAAGGAAATTTTACGGAGCATTAAATAATCTGTATAACGACTGCGCCAAATCGGATAACTCTTTTTTATTGTGTTCATTATTGTCAGGACACGGTTTGTATAAAAAAAATAAAAATGAACAGGTTTTTTAAATCTCATAATATATAAAGTAACGAAGCGATGGTAACTCTGATAGTAATGTGTACGGACGCTGCGTCTAGGGACGTGGGTTGGAATCTACATATATTTAAATTTCATATAGAGTCGTACACAAGTTTCATTCAATAACCAAAAAAATAAATAATGAACAGAAACGATATTAAATAAAGCCAGTTCTATTGATCTTAAACTTGGAAGGTTGATTAAGATTGATTATAGTTAACCAAAATAAAAAAAAAATAGGTCAAACCATTTTTGAATTTTAGTGTGAATAAAGAGCATCAATTTTGGGCGATAGTCGGCTAATGTACTATAGTTTTACATTGAATATCATCAGTTAAATTGATTTAATATAATTATCAAAAATATGCTTCCTTTTCGATTTTATTTCCTTAGATCTATCAAGTTCAAACTTGTGGAGGAATCACAAAATGACTTTTAATAAAATGTCATGTAAAGTTCATTAACAAAATAACCTAACCTTAGGGAATAGTATAGCGAGCCCATTAGCTTTGGCGATATCAGTAGGTGGGGCATAAAAACCCGGAATAAGAAGACCGGGTTGTGGAAAATATTCATTTTCATCCACCTCGTCACTCTCTTCTTCTGTTTCGTCAGAGAATTCCTGCAAATTCATATTTCTACAGTTTTTTTTTAAAGTACAAGTGCTTTTAGCCTGCGGGGATTTCACAGTTATCCAAACTTTGGGGACAAGTACTCGGGATATTCTGCCCGGGGAATACCTTCAGTGTATCTTTGATTTTTTATAATGGTAGATGTATAGCGATCAAATTTATCAAGTTCCAATAATAATACCTCAAGTATATCAATGTTTTCTTCGTCATCATTCGCTTCTTCTTCCAATTTCTGCAAGCCGACTAAATCCTGAAAATGCGCTTAGAATAAATAATACATCATTATTAAATATCGAATAGCATGTTGGTAGGGCTTTTCTAATGCCAAATTTATCCTAATTCTAAATAATTCTAATCTTGAATTGTAGCCTCTTTTATCGTGCGTAAATACATTAATGCATAGTCGGCCAGCCCAGTGGGACAGAGAGTGAGAAGCACCCACTAAAACCCCATGGAAATTTGTCGCCTTGCTGGGACCACGTGAGTTCGATCGAACTAACTCCATTTTAAAACTACTAAACGACTCATAGATAAGAAGATGATTGGTAGTAGGATCTCTTCTAAAGCCCCCGGGCTATCTACCAACCTCAAGTTGAAAATTTGCCGCCAAATACCAATAGCCGTATTCCAGCAATTGCACTTGAAGGCTGGTCCCTCGACTATTACTCGCGTGTCTATCATCTTGGTCAACATCGTCAATTGACACCAGGTGAGATTTTTTTATAAAGCAGTACCTATAAAGTACATACATAATCACATTATATATACATATAAATATACATTTATATATAAAAATTTCGAGTCACATTGCTAAACTACTGAACTGATATTAATAAAATTTTGCACACTGTGTGCAGTTTGATCGATCTTGAGAGATAGGATACTTTTTATCTCGATAAATGATCATAACGTGATAGATGTCGCTGTAGTCGATGTGATTGACACTTGAAGAGGCAGAATAAAATCTGTCATGTCAGCTAGCTTTACTATAAATTAGTGATTAATATATTGTAAATCGAAAATTTTAAACCAAAAGACGATAGGAAACATTATAAATACAAGAAATAAGGAGGCTAATAGATAATTTCTAACAATAATCGCTTTCACTATGACAGATTAAAATTTAATGGATGCCAACAAGCAGACGTGATAACTTAATCAGCAAGACTACATATAAATACAATGCAACTACACATCTATTATACATTATTTTAAAGACACAAACACCGGCTTTAAGCAACTCCAACTTTCGCTGTTCTCTTTGGACTCTCTTAGATTCTATTGCATCCAATTTCGCTTGGAGGGCTAAACGTTGCATCTCTGAGAGACGTCTTGCCTTCTTTTCCTTTAACTCCTCCTAAAATGTATTAAAAGCGTCTCATTTCATATACTATCAGCTGTGCCTACAAATATGTCTGAGTAAAACTAAATAATAGTTCATATTTTTTCCCCGTCTTTGTTACTTTCTCCAACACAGCCATGCTCCTATTCACGATAGCGTGATGTTAACTAAAACCTTCAATAATGATTGTTCTATCGAATTCAGGAAGAATTTTTGAAATCCATACAGTAGTTCTTAAGATAAGCGCATTGAAACAAACACACTCTTCAGCTTTCGTGAAGCGATGATAGCTCAGTGGCAGTGTGTACGACTTCGCGTCAAGGGACGTGAGTTCGAATCCAAGCACCTACAATGAGCTTGAGCTTTCGGTGAAGGAAAACATCGTGAGGAAACCATAGCATGGTGGTAAGGCTTTTTCTAATGCCTGCCTGGCTAGCTACCACCCTCGAGTTGTAAACCTGCCTCCAAATACCAATAGGTGTGTTCCGGCAGCTTGAGAGCCAGTTCCTCCACAGTGTGTCTACCAACTTGGGCCGTATCGTCACTTAAGATCAGGTGAGATTATGATCATAACGCTAAACTTTACATATTAAAAAAAAAAAAATATTAACTAGCTGTGCCCGCGACTTTGATCGCTTGAAAGTAAATTTTATTTTCATAATTACTGCCA
Source organism: Actias luna (assembly GCA_039707435.1). NCBI lineage: Eukaryota > Metazoa > Arthropoda > Insecta > Lepidoptera > Saturniidae > Actias > Actias luna. Next base: position 2,721,960 of record JAZHAC010000006.1, on the reverse strand, counting down.
TATTTTGTAACCACTTCCGATACTGCTTTGCCCCTGTTAGTGATAGCGTTATCTTATATAGCCGAAAGCTTTCTTCAATTATTGCTCTATCAAATTCAAAAAGACTTTTCCGCTTTATAATATTAATGTACGTTTATAAATAAGCGAAGACAAAAAAGTTCAGTACAATTTCCTCCTCAGTTAGAGGTCTGGTATTATCCATACAAAATTTAGAACGCCTGCGGTCGAATTTCAACCGCTAAACGAAGACCAGTCTTAGTGTTTGAGTAAAGGAATCTATAGTCAATACTACCAGAGACCTAGAATATTGCGTAATAATAAATAACGAATACTTTGGATATAAATTATTTAAAATTTCTTACTTTAAGCCTAGCCCTCTCTTCCCGCCGTCGCCTCCAAATCTCCTCCTTTGTAGGGCTATAACTTTTATAAAAATCGAAAGCTGTCATCTGCGATGGTTGATTCTTGGAAAGTTTCCTTTGATCATACTGTGATAGGTCCTCGTAAAGTATTTTTCGTACTAAAGCTATTCAAGCAGAAAATAAAATAAACATTTTAAATCATATATTTTATAAATCCTACAGTTGAATTAACTTAATAATATTATAAGTAAAAATGTATAGATATCGCATATGCGCTCTGAAAATAATACACTCATTTTGTGTCAATTGGCACACTCAAACGTCAGTATCGCGCCGGCGTTCAAAGAAGTATGTTGAGTACCGATTGATATATGAAGTATCATAAAACAATAAAAATACACTCGTACGTAATACGATATTGTATAAACTACACAAAACATAACATTTAAAGGTCATGGAATCACGTTTAATTTGTTATTATAGATTTTCGTGATTAAATGATTATTTCATATATTTATAAAATAAAATATATATATACGTAAAATTTTCCATAAAAAAAAATAAGATATATTCTAGACGATGCATAGCAATGTATATACGTCTCTTTCTTGCACGCGGTAAAAAACATACCGTTCTACTTTTATGTTCATTGCAATATTACTATATACGCATTATCGTACCACTTTTTTGGCAAAAATCGTGAAAGTACCTTATATATCCTTTCATGATTAACAAATGAAACAAATGTCATATTTTACAGTGCTAGTGAAAATATCGAACAGTTTCATAAATGGAAAATATTGCAATATCAAACAGAGTATGTAACATCAGCTTTCCGCATTCAAACTTCTCATATCCCCAATGGAAACATAAATTTGCTGTTTGAAATCTTGTAAACTTTCCTCGCCTTTGTGCCTTACAAAAATCATATCTCCATCCGCAATAACATGCACTACAAGGGAATTTGGCTTGCTTTTTGATTCAGATTATGTATTAACATATTGAAAGAAAAGCCGTAACAAATATAGTAATAAATTACATACAAAAGTATTCAAAGAAAAGTATCTATAACAGCAATTAAAAGCTATTATCTGAATATCAGATTTTAGGTGCGGCTTTGCTTGCGTTAATATTATTTTGTCAAGCAAATCCGATGACGCAATAAAAAGTTGCATATTAAGCTTATCTCTCTCTCTCTCTCTCTCTCTTTATCCTATATCCAGTAAGGTTTTCGCGAGGAAAAGTAGCCTACCACTGCCTCCAGATTCCTATCTATGTACAAAGCAAAATTCATCATAATCTATTCAGCGGTGTAGGCGTGAAAGCGTAACGAACAAACAAACTCACTTTCACATTTACAATATTAGTAAGGAAGTAAGTTTGTAACTTACAAACGAAATGTTTATCTGTATCCAGCAGGCGGAAACAAATTGCTAAAGCTGGACCTGATAGGAGCTCATGAAGGGAAGCCTCATTCAAAGGGGCATCGCCATCATAGAAAATATCTTCAGCTTTTTCTTTAGTAAGCATCACTTCCTCTCTGCCAACCATAATGATGTCTAAAAGTTAAACAGAAAAATGTAATACAGTCAAATAACGAGTTCAGCTATAATTAAAAGGACTCCTAGAGAACTTTAAATACAGTAGTGAGATATTCTTTTTTCTCTACTTTGATAACAAGTTTAATAGCTAACTTAAACACACTTCGCGCATCGTCGTAAAAAAACGTTGAATATTATTACAGTAATGTGAGACAAGAACAGTCACTTAGGAAGTCTCTGAAGACAGGTAACGACAATTTTCTTTTAATTTAAAACATTAGGTCTCTCTTTCCAGACTGCCCCTCTGAGAGGGAAATCGCCAGGCTCTTCTGGCGAGGTTCCGCTTAACACCAGGCCAGGCCGGTTGCCGGGGCCACGCCATGTGTTGATTGGAGTTTTGCGCCTACGTCGCTCCAGTAAGGCGAGAGATGGCCGTAGGGTTTTAGTCGGTAATTCCCGGCAACTATTTAAACTATTTGAAGCGATGATAGCCCAGTGGTAATTTGTACGACTTTGCGTCGAGGGACGCGAGTTCGAATCCAACTACCTACAATGAGCTTGAGCTTTCGGTGTAGGAAAACATAGTGAGGAAACCATAGCATGGTGGTAGGACTTATTCTGATGCCCACCTGGCTAGCTACCACCCTCAAGTTGGAAATCTACAGCCAAATACCAACAGATGTGTTCCGGCAGTTGCACTTGAGAGCCAGTTCCTCTAAAGGTTTAGCATGCCTTCCAACTTGGGCCGTATCGTTACTTAAAATCAGGTGAGATCAAGGCCGTAACGCTAAGTCTTCACTATAAAAAAAGCTATTTCCGGTCGAGTCATACATAGCCTTCCCAATCCACCCGGAAAATATTAAGATACACAAAGAATTAAAGAAGATTTCCGTGTTTACACAAAAACACATGAAAAATGATGTATCTGCTTATAAGATAACTATCATAATCAAATTAATACTGTTTCCTATTGAATTGTCTTCTACTGAACCCAGTGTTTCAAAGTTTAAGTTTACCATTTCATAAATCATAGTACCTTTACTTCTACACAATAAACACCCTAACTTTGTCACGCATAGTTATAATAATATTAGTGATTTATATTTAAGGAAACAATCACTCACGGAGTCATCTGTTTATTTCCAAACAACAACTGACAATAATATATATGGGCAAACGCAATCCTTGTTTATATAAAAATTAAACTGCTACCTACATTTTTACACATATTTCAGTCACTATATATAATGTTGTTTGTCTGTATATACATTAAAATATAATATATATTAGTATCACAATTTGGTTACAATCTCATCAGATACTAAGTGACGATGTAGCCCAAGATGTGGACACGCTAAGTCTAGTGAAGAAAGTGATTCTCAAATGCAACTGCCATAACACACAAATAGGTATTTGGCGGCAGATTTTGGGTATTAGAAAAATCTCTAGCACCGCGCAATGGTTTTAGCGCGATGTTTTCCTTCACCGAAAGCTCAGGGTCACTTAAGGGATTCACCTTACCAATGAGTCATTATTCCTTCATTTCATATTCATTCGTGTATCAGATTAAGTCTATAATAAAAACTCCTAAAATCAGACTCTTAATTTGACACGTAATTTTGAAATAAACACTTCGAAACAAAAGTAACTTTCGACTGACGTCTTACTAGATCATAATTTGCATACGTCAATATCTCATACTTTCCCACGATTGCTATTGCAAACACAGACAAAGCAAATTTAACATCCTGTTACATGACGGAATAATGTATAGCTGTCCCACATACGAACAACGTGTGACATCAATATAAGGCTATGTGTTCACTGAAATCTAATTAAAGGTGAAAGTTTGTACATTCTTTATGTTTTACTATTTTTATTAAATTCAAAACCAACAGTGGGTAATATTAATACGACATCGCGTACATAAATGCACTTAAAATGTAGCCAAATTCCGAAGAATAAAACACTAAGTTTCTATTTAGATAGTGATCTATTTTACAATTTTGTTTTTCGTGTATTTCTGCAAGGTAAACATAGTAAATATTGTATGAAAAGAGCATCCATGAGTGATCATACCCGAATACATACGGCGCACCCTGGGCATTCAGTCTCGATTCCAATTTTACTGATTGGCCAATATTTTCACCACCACACAGGTGTATTAAAAAAGAAAAGTAACTATTAAGGAATTGACAATCATGGATGGCAGTCAGGATTATATTGGCTTACAAGTCTTTCTGTGATAGTGATAACATATACACGGCTGATCTCGAAATATAATTGCAAAATGAATGCTCAATAGTCACCTCATGAGCCAGCACTTTCGGTAAAGTAAAACATTGTGTTTAAACAACTACACGGCTGTTGAGTACGTTCTTATACTCACCTGCATATCTACCATCCTTTTTTTCATGGGTAAAATCCATTTACTGATCTTTTTTTATAGTTAATATAGGTAGCGTTATGCACAGTCTCACCTCGTGCTAAGTGGTCCAAGATGGTGGACACGTGGACGAACTGGATTTTAAGTGCAACTGCCAGAACACACCTTTAAGTATTTAGTAGCAGATTTCCGTCATAAGAGTATTCGCTAACCGAGCGAGAATTAGAAAAAATCCTACCACCATGATTTGGTTTTATCACAGTGTTTTCCTCCACTGAAAGCTTAAGCTCATTACAGGTGGATTCGAACTAAGTTCACTTGACACGGTATTGAAACACACTACCAATTGAGATATTATTGCTTCAAAATCTAGAGATCGGTTAAGATCTGCCTTCCATGTTGCTTGCAGCAGGCTACGAGAGTGTACCTAATAGAAATTCCCACGGCTTCTCTACATTCCTCATTTGTAGTCAGAGAAATGTAATATAAAGTTAAAATATATCACCAAATATATATATAGAAGTATAGAGCAGTTGCACTTGAGAGACAAGTCTATCCACTAGGCTTATCATGTTTATCAGCTTAAACCACAACATCGCTTATGATTAAGCGAAATTGTACTAAACTTTAAACTTATAAGAATTAAAAGATAAGAAATACCAATGTAGTTTTTTTTTCTGGACTTGATGTACGCTGTTAGCCTTAGGGGCTTTGACAGCTTCGCCGAACTTTTTAGGGCGAGTGCTGAGGGCACTCAGCTCCGAGGCAGCGAGCGCAAGGGCGCCAGAATGGCCGAACCTCGGCTTGGGCTGCTGCCGGAAAGTGAAAAAAGGATTCGCAATCCTAACCAACAGGTCCTAACTTACTAATTTAGTGAACCTAGCACGAAATTATCGATAGTGTGGGTGTGCATGGATGGTATGTAGTAGTAATGTAATGTAGTATGATACTTGACCATACTCAAATGTGAGTGACAAAGAACTTAACTGTTCACATCCCATCGTTCGTAAAGCTCTGGATGTGCGTTCTTCCTATGCGGCCAGTACAACACGAAGTTGAGAAACTTGAGACGGGGCACCATTAGCTCGGCTCGGTGACGTTTCCGAGCCGCTTGGCGAGCAGCTCGGCGAGCCGACGCGGATGTTATCTCTTGTTCTTTCTCAAGAGCGCGCTTATTCAGCCATTCCTATGAATTTTACGTAATTATTAACCGTGTCCGCGACTTCGTTCACGTGGAATTAAAAGCTATTAAATAATTCGATACTACGTGTGGCTATGCTCGCGTTAATAACGATATAGTCAAACAAATATCATGACGTAATAAAAAAAAACATACAAAATTTTATCCCTCCCTTTAATCCACTTCCAATAAGGTTTTCGCGAGAAAAAGTAGCCTCTCACCGTCTCCAGGTTTTCATCTATCTCTAAACCAAAATTCATAATAATCGGTTCAGCGGTTTAGGCTTTTTTTTTTAACTGTCATACGCTGTTAACCTTAAGGGTTTTGACAGCTTCACCGAACTTTTTGGGGCGAGTGCTAAGGGCACTCTGCTCCGAGGCAGAACGCGCGAGGGTACCAGAATGGCTGAGCCTCGGCTTGGGCTGCTGCCGGAAAAATAAACAAGGATTCGCGAGGCTAACTAATCAATAGGTCCTAACTTACTAATTTAGTGATCCTAACAAGACCATACGGGCAAACCGTGTAAGGGCCGCGGGGGATGGTTTAGACGTTGAAGTGTAACACAGCTTTGCTTGTATTGGTGGTAGCGTCATGTTAAATAGCTTAAACCATTTTGTTATAGTTAAGGTTTAGTGTTATGGTCTCTCACCTAATCTTAAGTGACGATACGACCCATGTGTGTGGTCACGCTAAACCTTTGGAGGATCTGGCTCTCAAGTCCAACTACCGGAACGCACCTATTGGTATTTGGCAGCAGATTTTCAACTTGTGGGTGGTAGGTGGTAGGTGGGCATCAGAAAAAGCCCTACCAGCATGATATGGTTTCCTCATGATGTTTTACTTCACCCCACTTAGTCCCTAAAATTAAGGCATTCAAACAAACAAACTCTTTCGCTTCATTATATTAATAGTTGACCGGATAAACTTCGTATCACATTATAAATCTTTGAATTTTGAAACTTTTCTGGACTTACATATAATACTTGTATATTATACATACAACCTTCCTCATAATTCCGTTAAATAGTTTAAAAGATCTAAGCGATCGTACAGCGGAAACGACTTTATTCTATACTGTGTAAAGAAAACAGATTGGCACTGTAATTTAATAAAAATGAAAACAAAATATTAAGGCTCGATTCCAAATGTCGTTAACTAAGCAACCGTAATTATATAATTAAATATATAATTAACCCCATCTAGTAAAGGAAGTGAATAACAGATAGAACTGAACATTTTCAACTTTCTACTACTTGCTTTTAGATCTGAGTGGATGACGCTAAATTCAATGCTGTACCATTAGAAGACGTCTGTTCCTGTCACTATGGCAAACTGTTTATACACAACTAGCTGGTTTCCCGTGGCTTCGTTCGCATTATTCCCGTATATCACGCGTGATCGTAACATCTTTTTTCTATAGTTAAGGTTTAGAGTTATGTCCATAACCTCACCTGATCTTAAGTGACGATACGGCCCAAGTTGGTATACACGCTAAACCTGTGGTAGTACTGGCTCTCAAGTGAAACTGCCGGAACACACCTATTGGTATTTGGTGGCAGATTTTCATGTTGAGGGTGATAGCTGGTGGGCATTAGAGATAACCGTAACACCATGCTATGGTTTCCTCACAATGTTTTCCTTCACCGAAAGCTCAAGCTCATTGTAGGTGGTTGGATTCGAACTCACGTCCCTTGACGCAAAGTCGTGCACACTACCACTGAGCTATCCTCGCTTCAAAGATTATTAAAAGTAAAGATTCAGTCAACCAACGTCGTTATATACAGACCAGCTGTGTCCGCGACTCCGTTCGCGTGGAACTAAAATTTTGTGTAATCATTTTCATTAAAAATATATATACATATAGCCTATGTTACTCGGGGCTAACGTAACCTTTTAATGTTGAAAGAATTTTTGGAATCGGTCCAGTTGTTCTTAAGTTTATTCGTTACAAACAAAAACATAAAACTTTTCTCTTTATATTATTAGTATAGACTAACTGTGCCTGTGACTTTCTTCGCATGGAACTGAAAATTATTGATCTAATTTATAGCCTACGTTACTCAGGGATACTATAGCATTCTAATGGTAAAAGAATTTTAGGAATCGGTCCAGTTGTTTTCAGTTTATTCGTTACAAACAAATATACAAATCTTACCTCTTTATAATATTAGTACAGATATAGATTATGCCAATAATCCGTAGAATAACTGGTAATTATTTAATGTTTGTTGTGGTTAAAAACTATTAAAAAGAAATATCAGGATATCTAACAATGATCCTGTACTAGGTGAAAAACAATTAGCACATGGTAATTCCAGTTATTTTGTTATTTGCCCGCCAGATGAACGAGAAACAACAGTAAGCAAAAATTAAGAACACCCAGAGGAAATGTTATGTAGTATGATGAATTATCATACTGACACCTTACGTTATCATGATTTATAGAGTATTAATTACGCCTGCGACTTCCTTGAGCTAAAATTATTAATTCTCCCTCCGTCATTTAAATTACAATAACGTTTGGTAGATTCAACAGATTTTAATTATACAAAAACTAAATATTACTCGAGAATACGTTTCATAATTTTCTTGGTGATGTTTTATCATAAACGCTGTACTTTGGAAGTGATGCGTGCACTAACAAACAGACAGACAGATATTTGTGAAATCACGTAAATGTATTTTATTACTTATTCTTAGTGAATTGCATTTTTTACATAAATCTAAATAGTACAGACACGTTCAAATTACATTATTACTATATGCATTATATTTATTGTATGTACTGTCTTACATTGTTAATGAATAAAGTTAATATATAATTGGTATTTCTGTCTTTTAGGAAGGTTCCTGCAATGCTTTAACAAAATAGTATATCACACAAAATGGCAATAATATTATTCTACACATAATGTCAACTGATGTAATTTTTTTATGGAATGGGGACAAACTACCTAGCGTGTCACCTGATGGTAAGAGATCACCACCGCCCATAGATACCTACATCAGCAGAGGAATCGCAGGTGCATTGCTGGCCTTTACAGGAGAGACTAGCTCTCAAGTGCAACTGCCGGAATACATCTATTGGTATTTAGCGGTAGATTTTCAACTTGAGGGTATTAGCTATCCAGACGGGCTTTAGAAAAAGCCCTACCACCATGCTATGGTTTAGTCATGATGTTTTTCTTCACTGAAATCTCTAGCTCATTGTAAGTGGTTGGATTCGAACCCATGTTCCATGACGCGACGTTCCTCCACGCTACCACTGAGCTATCATCGCTTCATACGACAGATTACGGCCATAAAAATTAGCGAAATAGTATTAAAGCTGAAACCATCTCATCCGGAGTGGGTTCGTCCAAATCGTAAGTCGGTCTGCGGAAACTGTCTTCTTGTTCCATCTTGAACCGACGCAATTCTTCTTTCGTTATTTCTCCAAATTGTATACTGTCGACGCCTCGGAACACCCTAGTCACTTTACTATTCTAAAAATTGACAAACAATGATGTTAATTAAGAACACATCAACAGTCAAGTTCATACTCGGTAAAATGCGTCATTGAGTTTGTTTGTTTGTTCCGCTTTCACTCTTAAACCACTGAGAGATGATGAATTTTGACATATATAGACTGGAATCTGGAAACGGTGACAACTCGCGAAAACTTTATTGGACGTGGGGTAAAGAGAGAGATAAACTTTATATTAAACTTTTTATTGCGTCTTCCGATTTGTTTGATAAAGTCAATTATAACGCGGGCGAAGCCGCATGTAAAGAGTAGTTTATTAAATAAAAAAATGATGTCTGCTTGAGACTACATGACAGATGTCAAAACGTCATAATTATATCTCTCTCGCTCCCTTAGTGGACTCGAGCTAACTGTACCCGAACGTGCGTCACATAGCCGAAAGTTTCAGCTCTGTCTCATCCAATACCTACAAGTATAACTACTCAGTGCGTCTAAAGAACTTATCACTCGGAAAAGACAGTAAAAATAAATTATATATTACAAGGTAGACTATTAAAACGGAAGTATCGATAGTTCCAAAGATTATTTTCTTAAAATATACACAAATATTCCTTGTTTCACAAGAATTTTCTCCGCGTATTTTCTGCTGTTAAATTCAATACATAATAGTACACAGCATTAAGAACTTTATGATATTTGAATGCAAAAATTTGTCGGTACAAAACGACATGTTTTGGTAGCATCGAGAACTCCAGAAATGTTAATATCACAGACGATTCAAATTCCATATTAGTATTCTTTTTGATGCTACATTTTCGTTAATTTTTTTTTGTTTTATGTAATAGTGGGCAAACGAGCAAGCGTGTCACCTGATGGTAAGTGAACACAGCGCCCATGGACACCCAAAACACCCGGGGAATTTCAAATGCGTTACCGACCTTTATTGGAGGGACTGACTCTCATGTGCCACTGCCGTAACTATCTAATGATGCATGATGCAATGAATGCAGTATCTAATGATATTTGACGGCAGATTTTCAACTTGAGGGTGGTAGCTAGCCAGGCGAGCATTACAAAAAGCCCTACAACCATGCTACGGTTTCCTCACGATGTTTTTCTTCACCGAAAGCTCAAGCTCATTGTAGGTAGTTGGATTCGAACTCACGTCTAATGAGGTGGCGATCCTACGCACTACCACTGAGCTATCATGGCTTCAATTCTTTCTTTTTCTATTTTACAATAGCTATTCTGTGATTTGTAATGTGTATCACATTAGCGCAGTTGCGGGTCCGGTTTGATTTTTTTACAATCAAGAGGGCAGAGAAATTTCTACTTACTATTATAAAGATATAAACTGGTTCGCTTTGCCCACAAAATCTTCTCAGTGAGTTTATATTGTCCGCCGGCACCTAGGAAAATATTATAACTAAGTTCAATTGAAATAAGACATAATAGTAAAAAACAATAGTATGAACACAAATAAATCTTCAATATAAACATTCAGTATAAATGAAAATGTAAGCAAAATTAACCATCTCAAACAAGGGACCGGCCAAGTTCCGTGCGAAAGTAAGTATATGTTTCCAAGTATGTACTGCCCAGTAATAACAATTTGTATGGTATATATGGGCGCAAATAAATAAATAATGATTTTATTATTACATAAATATAATTAGTATTTAATATTGATATTTAAATAGCTATTTGTGATCACAAAACTGAGAATTTAAATACTCTAAAATTATTGGACAACTTGTTAGTAGCGCCATCTGTTGATAAACTTTGTAAAGTAGAGTTTGGACTATTAAAATAAATTAGTAATATGTGTAAAATAAATCATTTGGATTAATGTAAAATTTATTATAATATGAATATTGATTTTTGAACTATATTTTATAAACTAATTGTACAGTAATTTCAATTACATGTTGTAATGTTGTAAAAGATGTTGCAGTTGTTAAACGTTAAGTGACTGTTGGTTTATATAAATAGTTCGCAGCTCACATTTAGTTCAGTTCTGTACTAGAAATTGGCTGGAAATAAACCAATTTATATTAAGTGCGTTCCTATCATTATGGAGTCTGAACGCGATAATACCGGCGTATCGCCGACATATACGTACGTAGAAATATATGTAAGTATTGACTACATTACCTACGACTCGTGTCGATGAGACATTAAAGTATGTGTGTGTTCTAAGGAAGTATGTTATTCGAATGGAAACTTCTTTGAATTCGTCCAACTCTAGTATTTTAAGAGCATTTAATGTTATATGTAGTATGTAATGTTGTATGTTAAATGACGATGTCTCCTCTTGAGTTTTAAGTAAACGAACTAGTAATATAAAAATAATAAGAATAAAAAAATGTATTAACAACTTCACATTAGCGAACAGAACATAATTCAAAGCGATGATAGCTCAGTAGTAGCGTGTAGGAACGCCACGTCATGGGACGTGAGTTAGATTTCAACCCCCTACAATGAGCTTTCGGTGAAGATAACATCGTGAGGAAATCATAGCATGGTGGTAGGGCTTTTTCTAATGCCCACCTAGATTGCTACCACCCTTAAGTCGAAAATCTGCAGCCAAATACCATTAGGCGTGTTACGGCAGCAGCATTGAGAGCCAATCCATCCTATGAGGGCCGGCAAGGCACGATTCCTATCGTGCTGTGAGTGTCCATGAGTGGCGATAATCACTTATCACTTACCATCAGGCGACAAGCTTACTCGTTTGCCGGCTATTCTATTAAAAAAAAATTGATTTTTAATTTTATTTATATATTAATACCAGTGGGGTAGCTCCTCACGATGATTATGTAGTTGAATCGCTACCACCATACAACAGATGTAACAACTTCTATAGTGGCACGCCTTAGCGAGACACGTTCCTTTTATTACTTACTTTATAGGTTTACCGTTATCACCACATTCTCATCTGAAGTTATTTTTTTTTATGGAATAGGGGGCAAAGGAGCAAGCGTGTCACCTGGTGGTGATAAATGATCACCGCCGCCCATGGACACCCACATCACCGGGGCAATCGCTGATGCTGGAACAAACCTATTGGTATTTGGCGCCAGATCTTCAACTTGAAGGTGTTAGTTAGCCAGACAGGCTTTAAAAAAGCCCTAACACTATGCTATGGTTTCCTTACTATGTTTTCCTTCACCGACAGCTGAACCTCATTGTAGGTGGTTGGATTTGAACACACGTCTTATGACGCAGCGATCCTACACACTACCACTAAGCTATCATCACTTCAAATCGTTTTTATATGCTAAGAAATAGCCGACTATAATATTCAGACCAATTCAGAAACGTTTTTCTAAGTTCCTTTCGTCCAACTTTTTTGAGCGGAATGACGTACGACATTGATACTCACTTTCAGTAGAATCATTTTTCCATCACTCCAATCGAGCTTGATTTTAGTGAACAGCCTGTCCAGGGCCGTGCAGGGCCCTGCAAAGCTGTTATATATCTCGGCACCTGCATAAAATTGCTTCTATTAATGTAATGATAGTTAAAAAGTATATATAGTGACTGTTCCCGCGTATTCGATAGCATACATACATTATACATCATATTACTTATATTATTTTTAAATTTAAGGATACGGTTTTCCGGTACTAAGTAAAAAAGTTGCAGTTTTCTCGCCGAATAATTTTGAGTGTGTTCCCGTTGCACTTGAGAGCCAGTCCCTTTAACTAGGTTTAGCGTATCTATCATTTAGAGTTACATCGTCACTTAGTATCAGGTAAGACTGTGGTCAAGTCCTAAATCTATTAAATATCTAGTAGATCGATGATAGCTCAGTGGTAGCGTGTACGGTTCCGCGTCAAGGGGCATGAGTTCGAATCCACCTACAATGAGCTTCAGCTGACGGTGAAGGGAAATATCGTGAGGAAACAATAGCATGGTGATAGAGCTTTTTCTGATGCCCGCCAGGCTAGCTACCACCCTCAAGTTGAAAATCTGCCGTATACCAATAGGTGTGTTCCGGCAGCTGCACTTGAGAGCCAGTTCCTCCACAGGCTTAGCTTGTCTACCAACTTGGGCTGTATCGTCACTTAAAATCAGGTGAGATTATGGCCATAACACTAAACCTTAAGTATAAACAAAACAAAGCATTACATTCGCATAATTCCTAAGTTGCTTAGTATTAAATTTTTATTTTTATCTCGAAGAAGGTTTTCGTATGGCTTCAACTGATGATTAATTTTCAGTACAGGCTAATAACAGTAATGCCTACTTTAGGGTCAAATGACCTCCGCCAGTCGCAACAGTCATGATAGTCTGTTAAATATCTCCTCACGCCTCGTTTAAATGACCCATTATTACAGGAAGGAGGGAACACCCAGACCGGAAGACGGTTCCACAGCTCCACAGTGTGTCATAGATAAGACTTTTCTAAGTTTTTGGTTCATGTCTGGACGGAGGTTATAGTAAAGCTGTGGCTCCGTAGTCCAGCTCAGGTAGATCTGCTGTGGAAAGGAGAAGAGAGGATTAGGTGAAATGACTCCGCAGTGCACTCACCATGATACAGCCCGATATATCCGATGATATAGTCTTACACTGTAGTTAAATTCTAAATAGGACTCTATTAAAACGATAACTATTAACTTACATATGAGAGTGTCTAAATTATTTTTTAATATTTGATCAAAATCTTTTTGATTTTCAACATCAATGAATAGTTCCAATTTCTTTTTCGCCATAACTTTCTGTTGGACACTCATATTTGAAATATCCTTACATTATTAAAATTCAACAAGGTCATGATTAGGGATGCATTTTTTAAAAACATCGATACAATTATTTTGACATTTACATCCAACTGACTTTCGCCCTCGACTTTGTCCGCGATGAATTGTTACTTTGGGCTGCATTTTAAATTGTTAAGATATTTCCCTTGCAAATAATCCTTATACAAACATTCATCTCCCATTTTATTCATTTATAAGGTTGTGGTCATAATGCTAAGCTTATAAAGTATAAAAAACAAAAATTGAAAAATGTATTACACCTGATGTTAAGTGACAATGTGGCCAAAGATGGTGGGCATACTAAGCCTAGTGGATCTGAAGTGAAATAGAGTCTGAAGTGTTACTGCCGGAACATACCTATAGACATTTTACGGCAGATTTTCAACTTGAGGGAGGTAGTTAACCAGGTGAACACCACCACCATACTATATTTCACTTCACCGAAAGCTCAAGCTCATAGTAGGTGAATTCGAATTCACATATCTTAACGCGGTATCTGTACATACTACCGAGTTCCTCTCCTTCTTTTTTATTCTTGGCAAATCAGTCCTCTTTAGAAACTATTACTGCCATTTGCCATTGAAACTATTTTCTACAAGATGGCGACTCTCTTGTTGAAGTTCTTTTGGGAGTTTTTGTGGGAACTAATATATCATGTCCCGAATGATTATAGTGCTTCTACAAGGGAGTCGCCAACTTGTTGAATATAGTTTCATCTGCCCAAAATGTCCAAATCTTAACACTTGAAAATGGCAGTAATTGTCTCGAAAGAGGACTGAGTTGCCAAGAATAAAATGAAGAAGAAGAAATAGAATTGTAAAAGTCGAATTCGAATAGTAGAACGTGTTCGGAGTTGACGTTCTGGTACGCCTCATCGAATAGATGGACTCTCACCTCGCCCTCTGATAGTATTACATATAGGCTCAATTTTAAGAAATATAGAAATAATATTATCCATCATGGTGGGTTAATTCATGAATAAGTTACCCAACGCACTACTATAAACGTGGGGATCATTTTTAATAGAAGGTTATAACACCTTATTGAAGCGATGATAGCTCAGTGGTAGTGTGTACGACTTCGCGTCAAGGGACATGAGTTCAAATCCAAACACCTACAATGAGCTTGAGCCTTCGGTGAAGGAAAACATCGTGAGAAAACCATAGCATGGTTGTAGGGCTTTCTCAAATGCCCGCCTGGCTAGCTACCACCCTCAAGTTGAAAAACTGGCGCCAAATATCAACAGGTGTGTTTAGGCAGCTGCACTTGAGAGCCAGTTCCTCCACAGGTTTTAGCGTGTCTACCAACTTGGGCCGTATCGTCACTTAAGATCAGGTGAGATTATGGCCATAACGCTAAAACATTAGGTATAATAAAAAACATACCTACTATATGGTTGGTAGATTTTCAGGTCAGGATGATAGCAGTGACTGGCAGTGTGTTTTACCTCATTGTCAGTCGCCGCTGATTTGAATTGTACTGTACCTAATATAATGTCAGATGGAATGGAGTCACTTTACTACGTGACATAAAAAAGGTTATATGATTTATATACTTCATGTTTCATTGAATGTTTACAAGAGAGGAAAAATATGGATGTAAATGAATATAGGAAGAATAGGCTGAATTGTGGATCGCGTAATAAGCACATGTTGCAATTAACACCTTGGATGCGGCAAGTAAAATCATGAAACGTCATCCGGTGCCGCAGCGGGTCAAAATGCGCCTCCGACGATATTCCCAGGAGTGCGTGGTAGGACTTTCTCGACACACCAGCAGTAGGGTCGATTGAAATGCTATAAATTTGTGAAAATATGATGTCCATAATTTTTGTTTATACTGTTAGATTAACCTTAAACTCAACTTCCTTAGGTTCGCTTCGCCCCGGGATGTACCAAACAGGAATGAGAAATAAATCTAGGAAATCGGCAGGCTTATATCGACCTGAACCGCACTAGTAAAAACTTTTAGTAGCGTTGAGGTAAACAAAAATAAGGGGATACCGGAAATAAAACAAAATTATCACGAAATAAATGAAAATATTTTTTTATTTACCTGTGCCTATCTTTAAAACATGACACCCAAACATTTTGGTAGCATTTC
The DNA here is from genome assembly GCA_039707435.1 of Actias luna. Lineage (NCBI taxonomy): Eukaryota > Metazoa > Arthropoda > Insecta > Lepidoptera > Saturniidae > Actias > Actias luna. The sequence goes on along the minus strand of JAZHAC010000006.1, from coordinate 2,706,156 downwards.
CTGCAATATTTTTTTAACTTTTGTTTCGATTGGATACTATTAAAGGTTCTCTACAGTCTCTCGTAGCATCCTGCATATTTCCTCCGTTTAGCGCTCATCTCAAGGACATGATCAATTACTTTAGGTTTTATTTGATTTTCTATTTTTTCTTTTTTGTTTTGTGAAAATTATTTATATATGAGTTTTACTAAAGGACTCACTGTTAGAAACTAATAAATAAATTCTCAAATGAAATTAAAGAGTTAATATAAAACGCTTTGATCTATGAAATGAGGAAATTTTTGATAAACATTTAAGTCGTGGTTTTTTGTGCCTCACCTCCATGTCCGCATGGTTTTATTTTAACTTTTTTATTTATTTTCATATTATTGCTTGCCACCATTAATTATATCGAACAAACGCTACGTCAAATCAGCTAGATAGCACAATACTGACTGGCGAAGTGTTTGCTCTGTGCGGCATACGGCGGTCGGCGAGCCAAAATAAGCCCACTGACGCACTGAGTGGATGTATTTCACTGTCAGTACGTGGTAGGCCGAAAAGTGCCTGTCGTGATTTTTTTATGGGTAACACATACAATTTTGACTACAAGTTCAAATATATATTTGTTCTCTGTCGAACTCTTACAATAAGAGGTTACACGAGCGAGAGGGACATAGTTTTCTTCGTTCGCACCAGCTGAAGTACCGCGGCAGACGGATATAGGCCTATTACGCAGTGAAAGTGTTAAATCTGACAAAAAAATAACAACTTCGACACCTTCTTATTTAAAAAAAATCTTATTCCATTATTGACGCATATATTACTTGCAAAATTAAAAATAAAACCAACTGACGTTTATAAAAAATATGAAGACTTGCATACATTAATATAACTGTAGCTTCATTTTATTAGTGTAAAATATTCTCTGATTTATAATATAGAGATTTTTTTATAATATATGGAATAAGTTTCATTACAATAAAAACGTAAGTAAATATTAAGCACAAATAACTTGCAAGCCGTACAGCTTGTATGCTACTTAACTTTGTTAAATCTAGGTCACAATAGTAATTATCAAAGTATATATATAACTACCAGTAAGTACAAAAAATATTTTTTGTATTTGTTACAATAATAATTGAGAAAAGCTTTAGTCTATTTAGCAGCACACCTACCACCAATAGGATGAAAGCTGTAATGAAAAAAAATACTAAAACAGGCAAACATTATTGAATACTTTTTAATTCCCCTTGAATGAAATCGCAGGCATAGGTAGTAATATATAAATACCTAATACAGCTAGTAATTGTTAATTTTGTTTTACCTTCGGTCGTGGGCCTCAAATCGTATTTGCATTTGCTTATAGATATTTCAGAAGCAATGATAACTCAGTGATAACGTATACGGATGCCGCGTCAATTGACGTGAGTTCGAATCCGTGTAATCAGCTTAAGCTTTTGATGTAGTATAAATATCGTGTTGAAGCCATTGCATGGTGGTAGAGCTTTTTCTAATACCCGCCTGGTTAGCTACCACTCGCATGTTGAAAATCTGCCGTCAAATACGTCTAGGTATTGTCACGTTTCCACCATCGTGAATCACATCAGGAGAGATTGTAGCCATAACCCTTAATCTATAAAATAAAAAAAATATATACATACAACTAGTTGTGCATGCGGCTTCTTTCGATGCACCTAAATTATAGCCTATGTTACTCAGGGATAATATAGCATTCTAATGGGGAAAGAATTTTTAAAATCAACAATATTAACAGTAGGTGAGGTCAAAACTGAAGGTACAGCTATTAAAGAATAATCTACGGACTACCTTTATAATTTCAGATGACAGTCACACTGAAGAGATGGTACCGAATGCGAAAATTTCAATTTATTATATACATACTGATTATATGTTCTTTTATTTGCTACATTAATTTTAATAAAAACTCACATGGTCAACAATATATGGACTTTATGAAAAGGTAATAATAGGGTAGACTAGATACGGATTTTTTTTAAACACGAATAATTCTACTGACAGGTCGGAAACTTTATTAAGGTTCACCTATTATTGTGTTAGAATTATCTATTTAATAATTTGGTATTCATCGAAATAAAACTAATTTAATCGGATTTTATCGCGGTTATTTATTAATTTTGATCCCGACGTATCGAAAGCTTGTCAGCCTTCGTGGTCACGGGGCGGACTGAGGTGTAGGTTGTCCAGAAATGTTCATGTTACTGTGACTACCTTCAATTTAATTATTGTTATTCATAGTTTTCCTATCTACGCAGAAAGAGAAAGAATTCATAAAAATAAAATATCATAAACTATATATGTGTATTAAAAAATACGTTATTAATATTTCCCTCTTTGTTTTCAGGAATACAGTCATTGAGTAAGCGGTTACTTGTTTCTTTTTGAATCTCGTAATACTTTGATCCAGTGATAACTTCTATGGGCCTAAATTACATTAAACTTATCCATTTTCAAAGCCATTTAAAAACCTATTACGGTTCATACTGGTAAAGGATATTCATCGGGGTCTGCACTCGAATAAATTGTGACCACAATGAAAATAGTGGTAAACCTTGTTTTGCCACGTTTCCTGTTGAGTCAACGTAAATTAAGTTGCTACGACCGTGAGACTCAACGTTAGGTATCAAGCCCTGTAACATAAAGAAATTTACAAGTATATAATTAACAAGCCCAAAGTACAACTAGACTTAAAACCAGTACTTATGGATCACACAAACAATTAAATAACTATACGAGAGTGTGAGAGTCGAACTCATAGTCCTTCAGTTCAGAACGATGCGATCTGTGAACTTATTTAAGTTTGTAGTGGATGCTTAATTTATTTCCAATCCTTAAGGATTAATTTGTATCTGTGTCAACACCTACAGACATTTCCTTAGTTATTTCTACTGTCTTATTTGTATTTAACACTTATCGCTCAAATCGTATCTGTCTCATGTTTCCATTTGTATACCGGCAACAGCGCAAGCGAGGGTTTTTGTCCTTTATAAAGATCCTTGTGCTCGTTGCCTCCGGGCTGAGAGCCGTCCGCACTCGCCACCACACTTCAGTGAAGCTGTAAAAACTCTATCATATAAAAAAAACTCAAACCATTCATCGCACCAGTCGTGCCCATTCGATGCCAGGTCTTAGCTGGTGAAATGCCTGAGACTAAACTTAATCAAAGTTACTACTCAACCGATTCCACCACATATATGAATAGCCACATAAATGCAAGTAGGGTTACCAGGTGACAGGAATTTTCCTGACATGTCCGGAATTTCAGCTGTCTATCAAGGAAACCGGGACAGTCGGAAATAGTCAGGAATTAAAATAAGAGAAAACATATAATATAAAATTATAATTAAAGAATAAAATCCAATAATTAGCAATCAACTGATTGGTTATTTATTAATTAATCATTTGAACCTCTTACCACGCATTTTCAAGCTTACCCGTGAATTTTTAAAATATGTTGCTTTTGCTGCCGATATGTCAGGAAATTTATTACTCAAGCAGGGATGTTTCCAGGAAAACTTATTTTCTGATCTGGTAACCTTAAGTGAAAGTATTCTAAAGTTAATCATGAGTAGAATAATTTATGTTTAATTAAAACTTGTTTAGTTGACTTATTTCATATATCAGTTACATAGAAAATCATTTAGAAGAAGCGTTGAAATACGATAAAAGTATTTACTGCGAAATTCCTAAACTGGATCCGTTTTCGAACGAAGTCATGAAATTCGACAAAAAACTGCCTAAAGTGGTATGTGATGGACAAGACTGGGTTAGATGCTATGTAAGTTACTTTAAATTCTTTTTGACGCAACTTTACCAATATTTCGTAATTTCAGCGCTTGAAGCATTTTAAATCGCTGTCAGATTTACTTGAAATTAAACTGTTTACTATTAGATATTTATGTATTAATCCTTAATTGTATTATTTTTGGAATGAATTTCCTTATGGGGCGTCCCGGAGGGGTACCCTAGCTGGCAAAAAAACGTCCGCAACGTTAATGTAAAATCTTTATGTATAGTTTATGTATGTCCAATGTATAGTCTATGTGACGACTTTTTTCTTTTTTTTATAGTTTAGGCTTAGCTTTATGGCCATAATCTTACCTGATCTTAAGTGACGATACGACCCAAGTTGGTAGACACGCTAAACCTTTGGAGGAACTGGGTCTCAAGTGCAACTGCCGGGACACACCTATTGGTATTTGGCGGCAGATTTTCAACTTGAAGGTGATAGCTAGCTAGGCGGTTTCCTCACGATGTTTTCCTTCACCGAAAGGTCACTGTAGGTGGTTGGATTCGAACTCACGTCCCTTGACGCAAAGTCGTGCACACTACCACTGAGCTATCATCGCTTCGACGTCGACGTCGATATATCGACTGTTATTATTATATATTATTAATAGTTTTTTTTATCAATAAAAAAATGATAATAATAATCCCCGAATATTTTTTTTCTGTATACGTCGAATAGAACTTAACATTAATATTTTTATAAAAAGGAACTTCATCCTATCAGGTGGTCGACGACACCAATAATTTTTTTAATTAAAATTTTGAAATAAAAATGTGTAAGGGCAAAGGTTGCTGGTATTATAATATTCATTTGATTCATATTTAGCTTTCAGAGTGCAGAGTGGTTAACGAGATATTAGAGACAACAAAAGACATAGTGTGTATGTATAGAGATATAATATATGTGAATGATAAGAATTATTACTTTGGACCAATGACCTACGTACTAAACGATGATGTCTACGTTTTGACAAAGAGCGACCACGTTAAAATTAAATGTACAGGAATTCATTACAATAGGTGAGGTTTGAAGAGCTTTCTGTATTGTTTTATACGCAACCAACATTTATTAATAATAATAATTATCGAATACTCTTGAAATTGGTTGCATTTTTCCTATTACCGCACGTTGCCTTAAAAAGCTATATTAGTGGGTATTTACTTTTTTATTACTTATTCAATAGAACTAATAAATTTTATTCTTAATTATATGATAAGAAGTTTTTCTTCAATCGATAGTTGTATAAAAACACTGTAACGTGTCACCTGATGGTAAGTGATCACCGCCGCCCATGGACACCTACAATACTAGAGGAATCGCAGGTACATTGCCGGCCCTTATAGGAGGGACTGGCTCTCAAGTGTCACTGCCAGAACACATCTAATGGTATTTAGCGGCAGATTTTCAACTTGAGGCTTGTAGCTAGCCAGATGGGCATTATAAAAAGCCCTACCACCATGCAAAACTTTATGCTTCGCCGACAAAAGCATAGTTACTGATATCATGTCATGAGTAAATCATCATTTTCTTTGGATTGGATTTTGTAGAGACATGTTCATTGTAGCCTCATTGGATCAAAATGGATTGGTCATGCCATTGGATTTCGAAATTCGGTAGAGAGAAGACATTCTCCCATAAAGCGTCGAGACGCCGTCAATATACTGATATTTGCCTTTGATTCTACGTCTAAAAATGGGTTTATAAGAAAAATGCCTAAAAGTTTTGACTATTTGACTAAAGAATTAGGAGGTGTTGTATTAAATGGGTGAGTTGTCTTATTTATTTAGTTATAGACTAAACCGCAATTATACTTAATATTACGTGTCGATTCTTCCAAAGGCTGTAGGACGTTAAGTGCTTTACAAGCACTAAGACGTTAAGTGCTTTAAGACATGGCTTTCAAGTTCATCTACTGGAAATCACCGAGATGTGGTTTACGATAAATTTTAATTCTCTATTTTAAATGCTAGATATATAAAGATAATTAATTATCATGTTAAGTTTTCATTTCTACTTTCACTGAAAACTTGTCTCACTATTCCGAATCTAGTTTGTCGACGTTATATTGGCTTTCCCAACTAAAGAGTTATCTCATATGCTATATAGTATGATCCGTTATTATTTTTGTATAAATCAATAGCGACAGTTTAACTTGTGGTAAAATATGGTTACAGTAGAGGTTCAAATGGAAATTGTTCAACCAATTTTTTAAATTAAAATTGAAACCAGCGACTGGAACTCATCGAGGGTCTGTATTTCCTTTTAGTTACAATATAGTAGGTGATGCAACGGCCGCTGCTCTGCTACCTCTGCTGACTGGGAAGAACGAACTCGAGTTGCCAGACTTGAGGAAAAGCTCGAAAAATCCAAGCACCTTGGAATCAATACCTTTAATGTTTTATAAACTCAAAGATGATGGGTAATATGGGATAAATGTTGCTACTTTCACTTAAACTTTACCTTAGTATTCTACGTTCCAAGTTCGACGTCTTATTTCTAATCGAATTATGTTAATGGTCCTGACTATTGCAATGGCGTGAATCTCTTTAATTTGTTTTACTTTTAATGGTGCTGAGGGGCGACCTTTACAATAATACACTCGAATAGGAACACACGTATATTAATTATTAATAGTTCAACACAACGAGTACAACGACAAATGAAATCGAACGCATACGAAAGAACCGTGGGAAACGCGCGCGTGCGGCCTCCCGGCGTCGTAGCTAGCAATCGACTCCTTTGCGGTGAGAAACCGAGTCGCCACGAAGTGCGGCGGAAATTACCGAAGCGTCGGATCGTGCTCGTGCGCGTTCCCGACGTCTCGCCACATCAGCCCCCCCGGAGACCTTTAGGTCGTAAATGTGATGAGGAAACCTAACTCGCCTGCCCGACCGCGTAGTATAATGCGGTTTGGGTTCTGTAGCAGTCGATGTGGTGGTCTTCGAGGCAAGTAATTTCGGTCCGTTGTCGGGCTCTCGTACTGAGTATGCGGGTTTGAGCCGATCGATGGATACTGTCGTGATTTTCCCTCCGATATCAATTTTAAAAGTTTTCTCAGACCGCTCTATGACTCTGTGAGGTCCAGTATACGGTGGTTGTAACGGTCTCCGTACGAGGTCCTGCCTTAGGAAAACCGCTGTGGCGTTGCGCAAATCCTTATGGACGAAAGTCTTATGGTTGCCATGGTGTAGTACTGGAGTTGGTTTAAGTTCCCTGAAATGTTTCCGTAAGCGGGATAGGAAATCATTGTAGTCTACGATTTCGTCTGTGCCGGTCTGTAATAAATCACACGGCAAGCGTAGGTTTTCACCATAAACGAGTTCTGCGGAGGTAGAGGAAATATCTTCCTTCCAAGCATTGCGTATCCCCAATAGTACCAGTGGAAGGGATTCAAACCAGTTGTCGTTATTATGGCACATTAAAGCAGCTTTTAATTGCCGATGCATTCTCTCGACTAAACCATTAGCAGCAGGATGGTAAGCGGTGGTGGACTGATGGTTGGATCCTGTAAGCTTAGTGAGTTCTTTAAAAAACTGTGACTCAAATTGTCTCCCTCTATCGGTTGTTATTTTCTGAGGACAACCAAAGCGCGCAATCCAGCCACTCAGAAAAGCGTGCGCTACCGTCTCTGCTGTTATGTCTTGGATCGGTATTACTTCCGGCCAACGCGTAAAACGGTCTATCATGGTTAAGCAGTAGCGGTACCCATGTGATACTGCCAATGGTCCAATCAGGTCTAGGTGAACGTGCATAAAGCGTGAAGACGGGGGTGCAAAAGCATGAATCGGCGCACGAGTGTGTTTCGCGATTTTTGACCGCTGGCAAGCCACGCAAGCCCTCGTCCAAGCTCGGCAGTCTCTGCGTATATGAGGCCAAACATACCTTTGAGTCATTTGTCTGATAGTGGGTGCAGCACCGGCGTGACTTAAACCATGGACGGAGTCAAAAGCTTGTTTACGAAATTCGGGTGTCAGATACAAGCGAGGTGCCGGACCAGAAATGTCGCAGTATACTTTACACGTGTTAGTGTCGTTGATTTGAATCTTTTTAAGATATAGGGAACTCGTTTTAGCGTTTAAAATTTTGTTTAACTCGGCGTCATTGCTTTGAGAAGAAGCGAGGTTTTCTATAGATATCTCATTTGAAATAGCTTCTATTCGTGAGAGAGCATCGGCTACAATATTTTCATTTCCGGAGATATGTTGCACGTCGTTAGTAAACTGTGATACATAATATAAATGTCTGAATTGTCGCGGTGAGCATTTCTCGGAAGGTTTACGAAAGGCGGCTACTATTGGCTTGTGATCGGTCAAAATTGTGAAAGGTTTCAGTTCAATCATAAAACGGAAGTGTTTAACAGCTTCGTATATAGCGAGTAGCTCTCGGTCAAAAGGGCTGTATTTGCGCTGAGCAGATATTAGTTTCTTGGAAAAGAAAGCAAGGGGTTGGCAATGATTTTTAACCTTTTGTTGTAAAACGGCGCCGATTGCAACCTCTGATGCATCTGTAATGAGCACGAGGTCTGCTCCTGGGTCGGGATGAGCGAGAAGCGTAGTATCAGCAAGGCTTTGCTTACATTGATTAAAGGCCTTTTCGAGGTCCGATGTCCAGCATATGGGGGTGTTTGGTTTGATGTTGCTGCCAGAAAGAAGTTGGTGAAGCGGTGCTTGAATCTTCGCAGCATTCGGTAAGTACCTTCTATAAAAATTAATCATACCTAGGAATCTTCTTAGCTCTCTCAAGGTATGTGGCTGCGTGAAGTTCAGTATGGTGCGAACTTTTTCGGGCGTGGGTTGCGTGCCGGCTGCTGAAACCAAGTAACCCAGGAACTCCACTTCTGGAACACCGAAAACACTTTTTGCAGAATTCACAACAGCGCCGTGATTTGTTAATCGCTCTAATACTTGCCGCAGGTGAGATTCGTGCTCGGCATGGTCCCGGGATGCGATTAAAATATCATCGATGTAGGGGAAAGCAAAATCCAGGTCACGTAAGATTTCATCCATGAATCGTTGGAAAGATTGGGCTGCATTTCGCAACCCAAAGCTCATGAACGGAAATTCGTATAACCCGAACGGTGTTGTTATAGCTGTCTTAGGAATATCGTCAGGATTAACAGGAATTAAATGGTAAGCGCGGACCAGGTCTATTTTACTAAAAACTTTACAGCCATGCAGATTATGTGAAAAATCTGCGATGTGGCGTACTGGGTAGCGATCAGGAATAGTCCTGGCGTTAACGCCCCTATAATCTCCACATGGTCTATCTGTACCGTCTTTCTTCGGTACCAAGTGTAAGGGCGCTGCCCAAGGGCTATCAGATCTACGTGCAATACCTGCTTTCACCATTTCTTCGAATTCACGCTTAGCTCTCCGGAGCCGATCTGGTGCTAACCTGCGCGGTCGACTATACACAGGCGGGCCAGGCGTAGTACGGATATAGTGAAGCGTTTGGTGCTTAACTTCCCTGACCGTGGGTTCTCCATGTGGTCTCGTGACCTCTGGAAACTGGTTGAGGAGCTGATGATAGCGAGACGTTCCTGAAACAGTCTTAATTTGAAAAACATACGAGCGCGCGGGCTTTGCAATAGCCGCTAGTGACGTAGTGTTGTCGACTAGTCGGTGATTTCGTGCGTCCACAAGTAGATCATAAAATGACAAAAAATCTATGCCTATGATAGGCTTAATGACGTCAGCTATCACAAAACGCCATCGAAAATCACGACGCAAACCAAAATTTAAATTTACATGAATCGTTCCAAATGTGTTAATCATCGATCCGTTAGCCGCATAGAGTTTATAGTCACTGTTTTTTACACTTTTACCACGTATCAGTTTACTTGGATATACACACAAGTCCGATCCGGTGTCTATTAAAAACTGAACTTTAGAATTTTTGTCCGTGACGAAAATGCGGCGCGCAGGAGTGTGGCAGCCATTTTCTGCCGCCATTAACGACTGCCCATCCCGTTTCCCGCGTAGGAGCATGGAGGACGACAATTTGTCGCCTTGCCTTGAAACTTGCGATGATACCAACAATACCCCCTCGTTGGGTCGTCGTAGGAACGGCTACGGGGTCGACGGCGCCAACCCTGCGGACGGTCCCTTGAGCGTGAACGCGATGAAGAGAGTGCGGCGACTTGTCGCGTTAAATCGGCAATACATTTTTTTAATTCACTAAATTCTGTGTTAGAAGCGGTCGCGGATAATTGATGAACTTGTGGTTGTACGACGACACTGTATACGGAGTCCGCCAGAGTAGCTAGGTCATCCAGTTCGAGGTTAGGCTGCGTAGCGACGGCGACCTGGATGTGAGTCGGTAGGCGGCTTGACCATATCGAACGTACGAAGCTGTCTGGGACATCAGGACCGGCGAGGTTTTGCAAATGTCGCAAAAACTGAGACGGTTTTCGCTCGCCGATATCTTCGTGGGTGAGCAGCTGTTGCACCTTTTGTGTTGGTGTCGATGATAAGCGAGATATCAGCTGATTTTTTATTTTAGTGTACTTTTCTTTCTCTGGCGGATTTTGTATTATGTCTCTAACTTCACGTATGTATTTGTAGTCGAGATTTGAAATAACATAGTTGTATTTTGTACTATCCATCGTTATTTTAGCGAGTTCAAATTGTCCTTCTAATTGTGCGAACCATAACTCTGGTTCATCCGGCCAGAATGACGGCACTTTGACGCTAACACTGTTAACTTGATTTGTTGACACGCCGTCGGCTTGTTCCGCCATCTTTTGCAACACTGATGCGATATTAACTCACACGAAAATGTCTTTTTACGATGTATAATTTAATAATGTTCGTACTATACGGGGTCACCACTTGAGGGGCGACCTTTACAATAATACACTCGAATAGGAACACACGTATATTAATTATTAATAGTTCAACACAACGAGTACAACGACAAATGAAATCGAACGCATACGAAAGAACCGTGAGAAACGCGCGCGTGCGGCCTCCCGGCGTCGTAGCTAGCAATCGACTCCTTTGCGGTGAGAAACCGAGTCGCCACGAAGTGCGGCGGAAATTACCGAAGCGTCGGATCGTGCTCGTGCGCGTTCCCGACGTCTCGCCACAGTGCTTTTATAATGGTACCACTGTCATGTATAGTATGGAATTTATTTAGTACGTAAATTGTACATATATATGTGACATGACCAGATGGAAATAACATTGGAGATTACGTTATAATTTATATTTCAGAAAAATTAACGGGAATACTTAGTAACATAAACAAAAACAACCCGTATTTTCCTTTTGAATGTATTCATTTCGCGGCTACGGTAATGCCAAGGATCTGGGCGCGTACTCTGTTTGCCACAGTGATACAAATGGCAGTTAATAATACAAGTATTCTCGAACCTATTGCATACGTTTTAGGATGTTATTAGTTTCAACTGTTTACCTCAGTGCCTTTGGAAGCCTGTCAATATACTCTACTAAAGCCTACCTAATGCAGATTCGTAATAAAGTGTTTTAGGAAATTCGAAAATTTTGTATTCAACTTCAAGAACGCTGTTGCTTGATACAAATGAAATTATTGAAGGCTTGTATTAATTGGCTGTATATGTTTTGGCCTAAGCCTACTACAACATGAAATTGTAATAAAAACTTTCAACGTAATATACTGCAATATATTAAAGTACACTGGAGATGAACTTATCTTTCATTAAGTGTTTTTTACAAACTATTTTTTTTTTCAGTTACCGTACAGCATATTTTGAGGATATGCCGGAAGTAGGGACGTTTCAGTTTCGCTTTAAAGGCTTTCTTAGACAACCGACTGATCATTACCTCTACGCGTTTTATAAAATGGTTACGGCTATCCGAAAGAAAGATGATTATTGTATCGGCGATACGCCACAATACCGCCTCATGATGAATATAACTGATCAGGTATATTACCAAAAGTATAACTTCACTTGATTTATCTAACATAAAAAGTAGGTAGCATTTATCGGGCAGTTATTTACGTTACCTGTATTTTTTTTCTATTAACTGAAAAATAGTTTCGAATTACGTTCTTGTTCCCGGGTCTGGTGACAGAAAACTGATTTAATTTGAAATACCTATGCACGTGTATTGTTATTCTATTATTATATCTATATAAATAAATATAAACGTATTTTATATGATTACTATCTATTCTTTACCTAAGCCAATATAAGCACATTTTTTTTCTCATTTAATTATTATTATCAAAAACCACATATTCCTAATCACAGAATTTATCTTCATAGAATATTTCCGGTCAAATATTAACTTATGAAGGCCAAGCAACCCAAAAATTTGAATGGTTATAGAGCTTTTTCTAATGCCCCCCTGGCTAGCTACCACCCTTAAGTTCAAAATCTGCTGCCAAATACCATTAGGTGTGTTCCGGCAGTGGCACTTGAGAGCCAGTCCCTCTTATAAAGGCCGGCAACAAACCTGCGATTCCTCTGGTGTCCATGGGCAGCGGTGTTCACTTACCATCAGGTGACATGTTTACTCGTTTGTCCCCTATTCCATAAAAGTGTGCCATTGCAGAGGAGTTTTATAAATTATTTTGTAAAAAATTACCTACACCAATCACTTGAAATTTATTATCTTCATATTATTTGATTCTACACCCAAATTAGAATTAGAAAATTATCAACAACAAAAAGTAAAAAAAAATACTTTTACTGAAAAACTGCATTTTCAGTTCTTTCATATGGAAGGCAAAAAATTCTGTTTCACCTTCATAGGAGACATTACTCACGACAACTTCAGTATGATATCTACCGCTGATGAGGACATGGTCCAGTTCTTGGGCAAATTAAAACGAGGCGGTCGATTGAATAACACACTTCTTATTGTCATGGGTGACCATGGAACCAGGTGAGTCACGGATATGATAAACATTGCAGAAGTAGTCTTTGGTCTCAAGAAATAAAGGGGAGTATGTGGTTGTCCTGCGTTAGTTTTAGTGGTTATTTCGAGTAACTGGCACAAGGTATCACCCAATACCCTTTTTGTGTACCCAATACCGTCTCCAATTTGTATCTTATTCCGGGATCATCCGATGTAAGTCTAACAATAACGCCGGAAGGTAGGACTTTATTTTCCACTGAGTCGCGACTATCATGCACCACAAATCCGTCAAGTGATCCTCTCTTAGTTCGTCACTTTTAGGAGTCACGCGTAATAGATTACTTTGCCTAAGTAGGTCGTTGATAATTATAGATAGTATAACGCTTGCCATCACATAAACATAGTATAAAAACGGTGTGTGATTAAGACCACACTACATTAATAAAACATCAGTATACCTGTCTCACTACCTTAATCATATCGAGCTAACTGTACCCGAACGAGCGTTACACAAAAGGTTGCGGATTAAAATTTCAAAGCACCCGCACAAGAACTTTCACTTTTAAAGGAATTCTAGTACAGTGGTAGAGAGTAGGAAAGCCGCGTCATGGGATGTGACATCGAATCCAACCACCTACAATGAGCTTTAACTTTCGATGAAGGAAAACATCGTGAGGAAACCATAGTATGGTGATAGGACTTTTATGTCCGCCTGGCTAGCTACCACCCACAAGTTGAAAATCTGCCGCCAATTACCAATAAGTGTGTTCCGGCAGTGGCACTTGAGAGCCAGTTTCTCCTATAAAGGCCGGCAACGCACCTGCGATTCATCTGGTGTTGTGGGTGTCCATAGGCGGCGGTGATCACTAGCCATCAGTTGACATGCTTACTCGTTATCCCCCTAATATAAAAAAAAAAAACAATTAATAGATCAGAACTTTTATTGCAGATTTTCAAAACTCCGTAACACGTATCAAGGCAGACTCGAAGAGCGTCTTGCGCTCATGGTGTTCGTCCTTCCGGAGGCATTGACTAATTCTCGTCCTAGCATTAAGCCTGCAATACAATATAATGCGAACATCCTGACGACGCCTTACGATATTCATACAACAATTTTCGACGCTATAGGACTCTATAGTCATTGGAATCCCTATAAAATCAAAGGCGCCAATTTCGCACGAGGCCTCACGCTATTTGAAAAGGTGAGATGTTATGAAGGACTGAAGAAAATATATATGATTGAATGGCAGATATAACGCATTCATTTAACGATTGCAGCAGTAATAACAATCCTTACTAATATCACAAATGCGAAAATTAGTTTGTTTATTACGCTTTCAGTCCTAAACCGCTGAATCGATTATGATTAATTTTGGTATATATATAGATGGGAACCAGGAGACGATGATAGGCCAATTTTTTTCACGAAATCAATGAAAAGTAGGGTAATGAAGAGTGTAAACTTTCTATGAAACTTTTTATCGCATCATCCGATTTGTTTGACAAAATCAATACATAAAGCGAGCAAAGCCGCAGGTAAAAGCTAATAAATAATATTTTCTTTTTTCACTCAATCACAAAACCGAAATGACTATTGCTTCAATAATAAAATATTTATGATTTCTTAACGTACTGGTGAAGAATACAATCGAATTATGTAACTTCTTATAGTACAACTTTAGTATAGATGTATTTTAGTTTTAGAATATGATTTTCTTGATTCTCGGCATTCGTGATACCAGATACCACGCAGCAGGTCGTGCAGTGAAGCTGGAATCCAACCACACTGGTGTGCTTGCCTGAAATGGACTAACATGTCCAGTACGGAAACACTTTATCAAAAAAGTGGTTACGCTTTCGTAGAGTATATCAACAGTCTTACAAAGCAACTGAGGTGGGCAACAAAAGTTCTAATATGAAATAATCATAATTAAGACGTGTTAATTAAATAAGTTTACGACCACCTATAATGAGCTTGAGCTTTCGGTGAAGGAAAACATCGTGCGGAAACTATAGCATGGTGATAGGGCTTTTTCTAATGCATTCCTGGCTAGCAACCACCCTCAAGTGGAAAATTTGCCGCCAAATACTTATAGGTGTGTTCCGGAAGTTGCACTTGAGAGCCAGTTCCTCTACAAGTTTTGCATGTCTACCAACTTGAGCCGCTTCGTCACTTAAGATCAGGTGTGATTATGGCCATAACGCTAAACCTTAACTATAAAATTATATATATATATATATATATATATATATATATATATATATATATATATTCGCAGTAGAATAGGTATGAGCTACTATATTAGACTAGCTTCTGCTTGCGGCTTCGCCCGCGTAATAAGATAAAATAACATTAAACTTGAATTATTATCCCAATGGAATACATTACCGGGATAAAAAGTATCCAATGTGCAGGAATTGGTCTATTTATGTGCCAATTTTCATCCAAACTCGATCAACGGTTTAGGCGTGACAGTGGAACAAAGAAACGATGAACAAACATCTATACTTCCGTATTTATAATATTATGAGTTAGACGTGAAGAAAGTACGTAAATCGCCCCTGGAAATTTGAAGTTTTTCCAGGACAAAAAGTGGTCTATGTCACTCTCCGTCCTTTCAACTATCTCTATGCAAAAATAAAAATCGATTGGTTGATTAGTTAGGCCGCGAAAGAAGGACAAACAAAGACACTTTCGCATTTGTATTATTATAGAAATATAGATACGAAATCTATCCTTAGTAGTTGCCTTAGTAGGTAGTCGACAGTGCTTCACACGCCATGAGTCTTACCACATGCCACTTTCACCTTGGCCTGAGCCCGGGTACTTCGTTTACTCAATAAGAAGGGGTTGTCCGTACAGGCATTTTACCGCCATGTCCTGAATTAAAAAATGTTAGTAGAAGCCCGTTTGTATATCTGCCAGTCTCCATAGAAAATAGAGAAGCTATATATTGAATCTAGGTTTACAGAGAAGTAACTATGATCGCGACTTTGTTTTGCTTGTAACATTCCTCATAAATCTGACAGTTATATACAAAATATTTTTTAGAATCCCTATGGTAGCTCCAGTGGTTTAAACAAATAACCCTTCTTATTACATCATATATAATTGTCATTGAAAATTGTATATGATAAATTAAATATATTAATCTGTTAATAATATATCAATTGATTTATGTCAAACTATGCACACGCACCGAACTCTAACATTAAAAGCTCTATTCACCACAGACAATGATAATATTGCTTTACAAAAGCGTTTCAGCTATAATTTGTAATAGACATCTTAATTTATTAAAAAAAAAAAAAGTCATATATTGCATGCCCCATAAGCGTTGAGGTGGGTACTACTGTCACTTCACGCAAAACAACTGATTTCTCAAACTTAAAGTGTCTCTATTTATTATATATTGCAGTTATAAAATAATATATACTCACACATATCAAGAAAAAACACTATTTTTAACAGTAATGATATTTTTGATGCCACTTTTGTTATTTAAACTAGTTCAAAAACTGTTTAAAAAAGTTCTGTCTTGGACGTCCGTGTATCTGTATGTGCAGATCCTGTATGTTATCACGATAATGACTAAAATACTTTACTAATCGAGTCTTTTTATTTACGCTTCAGTATAGTTAGGAATAGAGCCCTATTACTTTTCACGGTCTGAAATTAAAAAAAAAGATTATGAGGCGTGCACTTTAGGATTTTCCAAACTTTTTTCATCTTCTACAGATTATTCCAGTTTACGAGAATTATCCTGTGATATCTGAGATTATAACTAGACAGATTGTGATGACAGCTTTGATGTTAGTAGGTCTATAAGCTCTGAAAACGGTGGTAGTTATCGATGAATCCAGAGTAATTTATAGATACTCATAGCTACCAATAAACAGTACTCTTGAAAATACTCAGGACCAATTTAAATTCAACCTTATTATTCCCAAATTGCATATAGAAAATATGTGACTGTTTTGCTGATTTCAGGGCCAAATGTGCTGAGAGGGTGCTAAGCGAGATTATATATGTCTCCCGCGCAGAGGCAAATAGCAAACTGATGACTTTCAAGGGGTCGAAAGATCACGATGGATATGTGGGAAAATTCGGTGATAGAGTGCAAGTACAACATGAAAACTTGCAGATAAAGGTTTTCAACTCGTTTTTCGTACTTTTGATATAAATTACATAAAACAAAAATGTAAAAAAATATCTTTAAGATTCAGTATTTCCCTTTTTAAGGGAAAGACAGAGGTACTAAGACCATACAGCCATGTCGGATATTACTTCATAATGAAGAGATAAGGTGGCTCTCTCTGTTTTTAAAACTGTCCAAGAAGGTTTTGTGACACCTATCATGTTATGGCCCAACACATCATTATTTGCAATACATTTCTGTTAAGCGTAAAAACGAAACTATACTAAGTCAAATATCGACAATACTACACAACGTAGGGCCAAATAACTTAATATATAACGTAGTATAGTATATAAGATCCCACCAAAAACTCAACACCAGAAACAATGTATTTCTAACCATTATTGTCCTTTTTGCGGTGACGCAGAAACATTTGCCAGTGTCAATGTTTTATTTCTATAGAAGTTTGTATTATTTTTATAATCCTTTACTTAAAATGCACATTACTGATTATCTATATATATAAAAAAGAATCTCTATTTCCCTTGGTCATCGCATCACTCAGTGACGGATGGAAAATGTCGCTAATTGTTTTTATTGTTGTGTTAATTATTATCAGGAGAAGGTGCTAATGAAAGAAAAAATTAAGGAAGTTGAGCGAAACAATAGAAAATTAAAGCATTACAATTATATACACTATGTGTTTCAATATATTTTTTTAATTCTTTATTCCAATCCCAATTCAATATTTATAGTTAAGACAGGTCAACGTCTGTCGGGTTAGCTAGTTATTTATAAATCATAAGTTGAAAATCGGTCATTAATTTTGATAGAAAATGTGTATTTAACCCTAGTATGATATCTTTGACCCACTAACATAAAGTTAAAAAAATGTCATCAAAAAATAATTTAATAGTAAAAATATTTAATTTACCTGGAACTTACGCTTTTCCAATCATGAATTCATTGAAGCGGGGAAACTATATTTATTTTACCCTACAGTTATAATCCAGGTCAGTGTTACCCCAGGATGGGGAGTCTATGAGGCATCAATGGTATATTTACGAATGGAAGACAAATTTGTAATTGATTCCAGAGACATTTCAAGGACTAACGCGTAAGACATCAATCTAAAATATTTAACATCACGCTACAAGCAATAGATTGTATTGAAAAAAATTACAAAAACGGGCAAAAATATTTAACTAGTTTTAGTTCCACACGAATGTAGTTGTGAATATATTTAGCAAGTATTTTAATATACGAACTACTAAATCGATATTACCAACTTGATATAACAATAATATACAATTTTCATGTAAAAAGTAATACATGAATAGATAATTATTCTGATTTCGCATTATTTTTCTTGCCGAGCACAGCACTATTACCTATGTTTATCTCATGATAAACAGAGTTAAATCCAAAAACAATTGCGACCTTCGAGGTAACGTCATTACGTTGTTTGTTGTTTACTGACATTATATTCAATATTTTTTTGATAGATTTAGCATTTACCCTTAATCTAATATTAATTGACGATTTGGCCTGAAATGTTAGACACTCTAAGTCGAGTAAAGGGCTCTGTAGCGCAGCTACACGAAAAAACTTATAGATATTCTGCGACAGATTTTCAATCGCGTGGGTTCCAATCCTTGCATCAAGCTTGAGCTTTTGGTGTCGGACAACTTTGACTTAAAACCACTGCATTGTGCTATGGTGTTTTCTAATTCTCGCCTGACTAGCTACCACACTCAAGTTGATAACCTACCACCAAAAATCTATAAGTGTGTTGTACGAGTTGTGCCTGAGACAGAGTCTCTCCGATATGATTTATTTCACTTCAAATTGGGTCACATCGTCACTTAAAATCTAGTGAGATTTTGGCCTAGATACTAAAGCCTATATAGTATAGAAAAAAATCTTCAAATATATACCAAATGGTATCATGAGAGGACCTAACAAAGGGCAGATGTGCCTATTTGTCGATGTAAATTATACCTTAAAAACTGTGGGCAATAATTATAGATATGTAGTGTAATTGTTATTGTTATTTTAGGTATAACGATGAGCCTAAGTGCATAAGCTCTACACATCCACACCTAAATATGTTTTGTTATTGCATCGATGTCGATATTGGACATAACGCAAAAACTATACGTTAAATAAGATCTCAAGAACTTCCTTTATTTCGTTGGATTTAGGCAATAAGTTTGATTGTGGTATAAATAAAAAAGTTATAAAAATATTTCACTGTATTTATTTTAGAAACAAATTAGAACATAGTGCCATGCGTGAAGTTTTATACTGCACTAGAGATCCACCCTGGGTTTGCACGAATAATTATAAAAGATAGAAAATAGCGTTGCTGTATTTTAAAATGTACGGAATTTAATCATTTTGTAATACATTATTTTCGTATAACTCTTCTAGTTCACGATATTCAGATAGACGTGGCAGATAACTTTATTTTATAATATAATAGCCGTGATTTCGTTTTCGTGGACGTAACAAACATTTATATTGAATACTTGGAGTTCTATTTTTACCTGTTTTTATAACTTTTTTCAATAAAGACATGCGCTTCTATTGGTGCTAACATGATGTACAAATAGCGTAAAGCCTTCCTCAATGTTTGACCTATCAATAACAAAAAGAATTTTTGGCATCTATCAATCCAACTCCTAAGATTAATTTAACCAAACAAACAACATCCGTTTTATATCATTAATACAGATAGATATAGATAGTGATATAGAAATGAAAATTCTGTAACTTTTGCGTAAGAAATTTTTAAATAACAACAATATTTCGTAAGTATAATATGTACATAAAAAAAAAAAACAAAAAATAATTATACAATGAATGTTAATTATTTTTATCAATTCAAATAAGTACCATATTTCCATATCCTGATATTTAATTAAGACTATCGATACAAGTTCTAAATATAACGTAACAAGAAGGTATTACACATTATTTTCTATTTTATTGATAAAAAGAACTCCTTGCGTTACCTATAGATATTAACAATAGTAATTTCAATACTTTTAACCTATACATTTTATATTTTAAAAATATCAATTTACATAAATAATATAAACAAGTGAGATGCCCTCTATGAAATTTTAAGTGAAGTATTTTCAAAGTACTTCAACCTATGTGCAGCCATCTGTTAACTTTTCTTGTTATTTATTATTACCAGTGGTCATTCAGTAATTGACATTCGACTGTTACCATTAATTTCAAAAAATATAAATTGCAAAGTTAAACAATAAACGTTTTATTTAACTTAGATATACGTAACAAAAGCTATACATAAATTTTAGCTTTTCACACTCCTTCTCCATGTAATCTTTCACTACGCCAACTCTGGTACTCCTCTGTCCGTGCAGTATTATTAAGAAAGGACTCTTAGTTTTCGTTTTCTTAGTTTTTAACGATATAAAATTATGTATACATCAGTTGAATTTTAGTGTACATTCTTGAATTGTCTTAACAACAAGGTTTGAAGCTTAAAGGTGCCTTAATGCTGACGCGTTAGGATAACTCATAAACTCATAAGTGCATGCTCTTAGGTATAAATTAAAATCGTTTAATTCAATTATATTTATTAGGATGGAAACTTTTCTTAGTAACATTTAATATAGATGTGAAATCGATTTTATTATATTTTACCTATATAGCATTTACATTCCAAATTGGCAACATTAATCGGCAGCCATTTTGTTAAATATAGTAATTCTCAAATTTTCGTCGGCAATGGAGTCATATTTTTGCTTATCAAATTTTGATCACATTTTCGTTGGGGTTTCGCCAAAATTATGTCATTTGTTCCGTGTTTGTCATTCTGGTCGCGGTCATTGCAGAAAAGTTTCAATTGTTTGACGAAATACGATTGAGATATATTGTTTTCATTTTGCGCGACGATTCTGGAGACATCTTGCGAATAAATCCACCGTAACAGCAAGTCACTCTTTCTGATTTGTGTTTCACGTGAAAAGTTAACAAAATCAGATTGTTGATACAAAGGTGTCCGCAAACATGGATGTGTCGTGGGGTAAGTCTTGTTTCGATAGTTTTAACGAAATCCCGTTCGTGTTGTATATATGGAGTGTCTTTTCCAGATGCGGATAATTTCGAGCCCAAACTTCCGACCACGTTGACAAGTTCAAATAAATGGGAAGGCGAGGACGAAGAAGATAACGTCAAGGTAAATTTAACGATGCCAAAACGTTTATAAACAACTATAAAAATAATTTCGGACGTTTTGAGTGAAAATCTCCTAAATAATATGTCATAACCTCAATTGTTGCCTACGTGTTGACGTCAGTCGTATATTCCAGGAAAGTTGGGAAGACGAGGAAGAGGAAAAGAAAGATGAGGAGAAAACAGAAGCTCTACCTCCGGCACCGAAGCCTAAAAAGAAGATACAGGATAAAATAGCTGAAAAGGAGGTGAGTACTTTTGATTTACCAACATATGTGTGTTAATGATTCAGTAATGTTACTCAAGTGTTTTTATTTTTATTACCTAGTAAATTACATCATCTGGTCATGATATAGCATTATAGTATTTTACTAACAATGCCTCCGACTTCATTCGCGTGAAGCTAAAACTATTTTATCTCGTGCCGTCATTCAAATTTCAATAACTTTTAAAAGAGTTAACCGATTTTAATGAAACAAATGCTAAATGTTACTCGTGTATACGGTTCATGATTTCCTTGGTGATGTTTTATCCTATACATTGTAATTTAGCAGTGATACGTGCACAAACAGACACATGTGTAAAAATGATGTAGGTGTTATTTATTGTTAGTTTTAATAATTTTTTATCACATAGATCTAAAAAGTACAGACGCATTAAATTTACATTGTTATTATATGTATAGATAGGATATACAGTTATATAGGTAAGCCTTAGAAAAATATAACAGTGAATATACATATTTTCTGAGTAAATACAGAATAATTCCATTTGAGGAATAAATTTTTGACTGTTTTTAGACATTTTACTATAATGAACATAGGCCAGGTGCTGTGATAGTATATCATACTATTACACTGCGAAGTTATAGGTTAAATTCCTGTATTATTTTACTGAACATAATTTCATCACACACATACTAACTACTAGCACTAAGTGGATTAACATACATTCCACACATCCTAACTTCTATACAACACAATATGTAGTTGGAATGTACTAATAAATTATGTTTGGAAAGAACTACCTGAAATACCCCTGTTTGGTAGTTGAGGACAGATTTTTTGTAACTTTTATTTTTGGGCAATATAAAGTAATAATAATGACTGATGATTGTGAAATAAATAGAATTGACAGTGTTCCGCCTGAGTGTTAAATGTTTATATATTGTCAAATATTTAACTGAAAGTATAGAAATACTACTTTGCATTTCCTTTTGACCTAACATTCAACCATTGGCTAATGTGTAGTGTCAACCCAATGACACCTGTAGCCAATTAGTTCAAAGAGGAAGTGTAAAGTAATATATTTTATACACTTCAATATTTAATAATGGAATCCCACAAATTAACACCTTTTTCAATAATATATATATATATATTCAATTACATTTAAAAGTAAAAATGGCTAATTTTCTCCTGAGGCAGTGTTGTTTACTAAAGCATGATATATAACTTAATTATCATTAGCTTCAAGTTAATTGGCAGTGTGATATTGAGTCTTCTATCTAAAAATTGAACTAAATATGTAAATATATACAGGTAATGGGTGAAACCACTTCTTAGGAAACATACTGATTTAATTACTTCATCGGCTATCAACATAGAGTAGTTTTTAATGTTGAGAAATGTATTTCTTTATATATCCTCTATGTACGATTATTGTCACACATTTCCTCAAGTTTATTCAGCTCTCTTTGGTATATTAATAAATTAGTTACTTTTCTTAGGAACCTATGAGTCCTTTATAAAAGTAATTAATTTAAAATTAGTGGATATGTACGTACTTATAAAAATCATTGGTCTCAAATAAATCATCTTCAAACTGCAGTTTAACTCAACTGAAACATAGTATGAGTAGCAAGGGTGGATCAGTGTGGCCTTGGTCTGAATGAAAATACTGATACTATTAGTGACATAGTCACTGTGTCCACAAGATGTGATTATCATATCTAACAGTTAAAGACAGTTTGAGGGTTGTGATTACCAAGTGGAATGTTGTTTCTATATTCTTTTTTTAGCAGTGTGAACTGAAAGATCTTGATAGCTTCAATGAGCCTTTTGGTGAATGTTGAATGGATCTATAATATACTGTGTTGTCAGCAGTTCAGTGATTGCAATTATAACATAAGCTTGAAGTGGTTATGGCACAATTTTTAGTGGATGCGACATCAATGGACATGAGTTTTAATCTACCTGCAATGTCTGCTAGCTTTTGATGAAAGAAAACATTGTGATGAAACCATAGGATGGTTGTTAAGCTTTTTTTAAAGCTCATCTGGCTAGCTACCACTCTGTAGTCTCTTCTAGTGTTCGTGCAGATGCACTTGGTATCCAGTCCCTGCACTGGGCTTAGTGAGTCCATCAACTTGGTTCACATAGTCACTTTACATCAGATGAGACAGTACCTATAAAGCAAAAAATAGCTGTTAAGTTCTACACAAAGTTATCCTTACTAATACAAAGATGAATGTGAGTTTGTTTGTTACCCTTTCACTTGAAAACTATTTAACCAATCATCATGAAACTTTGTACACATATTCTTGGAGTTATTAAAAGTAACATAGGATACTTTTTATTGGAAAAAATAATAATATGAAAGATAAAAAAATTGTATCTGATACTTATTTAATGGCTTCAATGCGAGCGAAACCGTGGGTAAAAGCTAGTATTTATAACTCAAATTATAAATTATGCTGACACTCTTAAGATATACAGTAACCTTGTTACATGCTATATTTATACATATTGCACAACTTCTTTGTAATGATATTTTCATATATTTATCTATACATTCTTATATGTAATTGATTATGCTTTTATAATTTATATATAAATAGTCTGATTTCTTTGTAGTTCAACCTTTTTCATCTAATTATATCTTTTGCTGAATGTAGTGACAAGATATACTATCTATACTAGACCTAGATACTGGTTTTTTTTAAATAATTTTGTGAATTATTTATTGTTAAACATTTTTATATATATAGATATTATCTGAAAGAGAGATAAACTCAGCAAATTATAGATTCACCATGTGGATGCTAGGTCCATTATTTTGCAAGGGAACTCTGAACGGATCCTGGGACTTAAGTTTTAGGAATTCCTCTCTGACGCGCGTGTTTTTTTGTTGGAACATGCTAATCTTAGGAAATACCAGTGGGATATCAAGATTTTTTTTTATTGTATAAAGTAATTATTGAGGAAGCTTTAGGTTATTTAACATCATGCTGCCATCAATAGTAGTGAAGTTGTATGAAGAAAAGTTACAAAAATGGCCTAAAAGTATGAAATACTTTTTATTTTTAATTCCATGTGAACCAAGTTGCATAGCGAGTATCTAAATATTAGTGTAGATGTTACTTTACACTTTTGCCTGGAACTGATTAGCCACTGTCAATCTCATAAAGCATTTTAAGCGATGATAGCTCAGTGGTAGTGTGTACGACTTCACGTCATGGGACGTGACTTCGAATCCAACCACCTACAAGGAGCTTGAGCTTTCGGTGAAGGAGAACATCGTGAGGAAACCATAGCATGGTGATAGAGCTTTTTCTGATGCTCGCCTGGCTAGCTACCACCCTCAAGTTGAAAATCGGCCGCCAAATACCAATAAGTGTGTTCCGACAGTGGCACTTGAGAGCCAGATTCTACACAGGTTTAGCGTGTCTACCAACTTGGGCCGTATCGTCACTTAAGATCAGGTGAGATTATGGCCATTACGCTAAGCCTTAACTATAAAAAAAAAAAACATTAATAATAATTGTTTAAGAATAAGTATCAATTAGTTTTATTTTTCTGAGTCATATCAGCGGCCAGTCGGTTACACGGTAATCTGCAAGGTAACGTCCACTTTAATATATTATAAAATACAGTTTAAGTTTCGAGCAAGTGTGCCACCTGATGGTAAGTGATCACCGCCGCCCATGGACACCCACAAGTCACAAGGGAATCGCAGCTGCGTTGCTGGCCTTTATCGGAGGGACTGGCTCTCAAATGCAACTACCGAAACACACCTATCGGTATTTAGCGGCAGATTTTCAACTTGAAGGTGGTAGCTAGCCAGGCAGGCATTAGAATAAGCTAGATTTACCATACTAATACTCATACCAAGTTATAATAAAAATACTACATTGACTTGTGTTTTATGGTATTTGAATGCTTTCGTTTACAGCGTCTTGAGCGCGAGAAGGCTGAACGCCTCTCAGCTGAGAAGTCGGCTGAAGAGCTAACACCTGAAGAGAAATTAGCTGAGAAACTGCGACGACAGAAGTTGCAGGAGGAGTCAGATTTGCGGCTTGCCATGGAAACCTTTGGTGAGTTACATCGATCATTCAATATTATTGATTTTACCCAGTTTACGAGTACAGACTGTAAGACTATCCCCTGTATCTTGGGCACATGGTTTTTATTCCAAATAAAAAGAAATAATAGCCATATATATATAAATCAGAAAAAAAATGTTTGTTTATTTGAACGCTTTTATCTTGAAACTAATACTAATAACTAAACTAAATAACTTAATTATGAATTTTTACGGAAATGGTTCTGGCATAAAAAAAAGAACGTATCTTAAAAACTTACCTATACTTTATTATTATTATTATTATTATTGTATAATGAAATCATACCCCAATAGTTTAATAATATTGTTGAATACTGGCTAGATGGGGTATGTATTGATTTTAATCCTGTTTGTTGTTTTAGTATAACTTTTTTATCACATTTCGCGTATTAGAATAACTAATTCTGCTTACGCTTTAATACTTCCATTCAGTAGTTTCCAGATGTGTGAAACTACCAGTCGTATGCTCTCGAAATTTCGCGTGTATATTCCTTTCACAGAATAGATGGTCACTTGGAATGGATTTTAAGATGACAAACACTTAACTAGTAAAACGGAAACTAAGTTGGAGTCACCAACTACTGTATAATGCTATATTAT
The DNA here is from genome assembly GCA_039707435.1 of Actias luna. Lineage (NCBI taxonomy): Eukaryota > Metazoa > Arthropoda > Insecta > Lepidoptera > Saturniidae > Actias > Actias luna. The sequence goes on along the minus strand of JAZHAC010000006.1, from coordinate 2,680,207 downwards.
TATATATTATAAATGCTATAATATTTTTGGACTGCGAAACTAGATTCGATTTAATTGATTCATCAATTCATTATCCAATAATATTTATAAGTACAATTGACATGAAATTGGACGCTTGTTTTATTGAAACAGTTTATTTATCTCTACTCATATTATAAAGAGGAAAGATTTATATTTTTGTTTTTAATTAATAAACACAAAAACTACTGGACCAATTTCAAAAATTATTTCACCATTAGGATGCTACTTTATCCCTCAGTAACATGGCTATAAATTAGTATAATAATTTTTAGTTCCATGCGAGCGACGTCGCAGGCATAGCTAGTTTTGTATATTTTAACGTACTAACATTGTGATTACATGGGGATAGAATTTAAGTATTGTTAATTCTAACATAAACTTACAATGTAATTCAGGTACATGACATTCATATATCACGTGATATTTATGTCATAAATTATATCTTATAAGGTACTTAAATGAAATAAAAAAATATATAATTAATTATATAGTAAAAATACAGTAAGCAAAAATAAATTTAAAAGTAAAAAAAATTACATTTGGTTATTTTTTTATAGTTTATAGGGTTTCAGCATTATGGCTGCGAATCTCACTTTATGTTAAGAGACCATCTAGCCCAACCTCGTGAACACGTTAAAGCTGTTCGGCTGTGGGACTGACTCAAGTGCTACTGCCGGAACATATCTGTATGTATTTGGTGGCAGATTTTCAACTTGAGGATGGTAGCTAGCTGGACGGGCATTAGAAAAGGCCCCACCACGATGCTATGATTTCATCACAATGTTTTCCTTCATCAAGAGCTCCAGCTCATTGCAGGGATTCGAACTCTCGTCCATTGGTGCGACATCGGTACACGCTACCACTGAACTATCAGCGCTTCGAACATGTTCAGTGTTGTGGTTGGAATATCAAAAACATAGTTGGGCAACACTCGGTATTTAGGACTTAACTAAGAGTGATTGATAAGGAATTTTATGGAGGCAGTGTAAATCAGTAACTATAAATACAGTTTATAAAAATGCCCTTTTCCTTTGGTTTTCAGGTGTGACAGAAGTCGGTGGTGTTGGAAAATTGGACAGTTTCAACCCGACCACGAAGGAAGAGTTTACCGAGTTTGCAGATTTACTCAGTAAAAAGATCAACTTATATAAAGGGAAGGAAGAGTTCCCGGCTTTCGTTGATGAGCTGGTCAAAAGCATTGCTGTGCAAAGTAAGTAGATAAACAAATATACTTAGTACAGTGGTAATAAATACTTACATGGTTCAATAAATTAGGTATATTTTATCTTCATGCTGGAGACTAAATTAAGAAAACTGTCTGAGGTCTCCGGCAGTTTGTATAAAATAAAATTGACATTAATAATGGAAACTAAAAACTAAGTATGAATGTTTCCACTTCAAGTAATAATTGTTCTATCTTGATAAGTTGAAAGTGAACAGAATGTCAAATTGTTACATAATTTAAGCAAAATTATATAAATTTTTGTGTAAAAACTTCAGACTTTCTGGGATTTATAATGGTTGTGACGGGCAGTGTTGCCATTACAAACAAAAAATATAAAAGTGTTTATAAAATTGTAGCAATGTTACTTAGTAAAATCTGAAGCCATGATAGCTCAGTGGTAGTGTGCACGACTTCGCGTCAAGGGACGTGAGTTCGAATCCATCGTGAAGAAACTATAGCATGGTGTTAGGGCTTTATCTAATGCCTGCCTAGCTAGCTACCTACCACCCTCAGGTTGAAAATCTGTCACCAATAGATGTGTTCCGGCAGCAGCACTTGAGAGCCAGTTCCTCCACAGGTATAGCGTGTCTACTAACTGGTAGATCTAGATCAAGTGAAATTATCGTCATAACGCTAAACCTTTTCTTAAAAAAAATCCCATGTGTCTCGCTATATAGGGTTTATACTGTGTTATATTTGCAATTAATTTTTAATTCCATTTGTTTTTTGTTCCTTTAGTGTCTTCAGCCGACATCAGGCGGATAAAACTTAGCATCGACAACTTGTATATTGAAAAACAGAAATCCGAGAAGAGCGACAAGGCGAAGAAGCCTACAAAAGGCAAGGGCAAGGCTAAATTAAAAGTTGAAGGCGATAATGTGAGTAATTTTTATAAGTATAATTTTAGAAACTATAATACATTATAAAAAAATAATATTTTATAGAGATGATAGCTCAGTGGTCATTTGTACGGACTCCACGTCAAGGGACGATGAGCCTGAGCTTTTAGTGAAGGAAAACATCCTGAGGAAACCATAGCATGGTGGCAGTGCTTTTTGTAATAGCTACCACCCTCAAGTTAAAAATCTGCCACCAAATGCCAATAGGTGTGTTCCGGTAGCTGCACTTGAGAGCAAGTTCCTCTACAGGTTTAATGTGTCCACCAACTTGGGCCGAATTGTCACTTAAGATCAGATGAGATTATGACCAAGACACTAAAACTTTATATAAAAAAAAATTGCTCAGTTGGTAGTCCACCCGCAATGAGCTTGAGAGTTCGGTGAAAAATAACTTCAAATTTCTGACATTACCCTGGAAATGCACCAACGTATCAAATTCCTTCGCTTTTTCTTACATTGTTTTTATATTTTTTTTCATTTGTTTACATAACAACAAAGTTGTTATCGTATTTGACTCTTTCGAGACAAACGTGTCTACCGTTATCGATCCACCAAGCTGATAACGGATTATGTGGCTTATCTTGTTTCAGTAAATTCTATGAGAGACATGATATTTTCTTATCGTAATCTGGTAACATCAAGAATAGTATTGTAGATGATACATATTATTTTTAACGCTTCGACATTCAGCCAACTGTGTGCAGTTTTAATTTTGTTTTTTTATTGATCTTAACCCATTGCTCCCCACTTTCATATTTTTAGGACACTATTTTCAAAATGTCTTTTTACGTATTGGGACTTTTATTTTTATTATTTCTGATGAAATTCTCATTTTTACACTGTTTTTCTAATAAAATAAATTTTGTTTCGCTGTACGTAATGTTTAAATAAAAAAAATAAAAGTCCTAATACGTAAAAAGACATTTTGTAAATAGTGTCCTAAAAATATGAAAGTGGGGAGGAATGGGTCAATATGAATGCTTGACCAAATAATGATTGGTGATGTTAAGTGAGTCAGTGACACTAACATGCCATGTGTCAAACAATTGGGCCGCTTGAGGGTGGTTGTTTAACACATAATTAAAATGAATGATTAACCTTTTGTGATTGAGTTATAAAATTAAGTTTTCTTTTTAATTGTAGTTTATTATACCTGATGGTCACTTTTTGTATACTGTATAGTTTTAGCGTTATCGTCACAATCTCACCTGATGTTATGTGACGATATGGCCCAAGATGGTGGACACGCTGAGCCTAGTGGAGAGTCATCACTTTACAATTAAAAAACTTCGACAACCTCGAGTATAAGTGACTCTAATGTCGGATCTTAAAACGTTAATCAAAAGAGAGTCATAATACGTTATTTTAATATTTTTGAAACAATTTCAAAACGTTATTATGTAAACAAGCGATTGAAGCGCTGATAGTTCAGTGGTAGTGTGTAGGATCGCCGCGTCATGGGACGTGAGGTCGAATCTAACCACCTACGAGTTTGAGCTGTTGGTGAAGAAAAACATCTGGAGGAAACTATAGCGTGGTGGTATGGCGTTTTCTAATGCCCGTCTGACTGGCTACCATCTTCAAGTTGGAAATCTGCCGTTAAATACCATTAGGTGGGTTCCGCAGTTGCACTTGAGAGCCAGCCCCTTCGATAAAGGTTGTAACGCACATGCGATTATTGTGGGTGTCTATGAGCGGCGGTGATCACTTACCATCAGGTGGCACGCCTACTTGTTTGCCTCCTATTCCATAAATAATTCATATTCCAGTAATAAATAGCTTCTTGTATCCCTAATACCTTGTTGTTCTTGTAAACCAAACTTTATTTAGTATAAGAATAATAAAGTATCGGTTATTGTAGTCTTCTTTTCGTTTTCTATAATTTGTTTTATATTGAAAAAATAAACACGGAAATTGAAAATGAAAAAAAAAAAAAACATTCTCATGAATCGATTTTTTGAATCTCGATTCTGTGTGATTCAATTGATCTCGATTCCAATCAGTCTTTTTCAGAAAGAATCGCCATCCACAGTATAGTGTCGTTCTTAAAATCTACGAAAAAGAAGAGTAAAGTGTTAACAAAAATTAATATTTCCTTTCCAGGCTCATCTCAACCAATACGACACATACGGAAACTTCGATGACGATTACGACGACTTCATGTAAAGCGACACGCGAGATTGTAAACTCGTATCGTTAGGATGTGTCCGATCATCGAACTCGGCCAAATAACTGAGCCTGAACTGTCACATTTTGTATAAAAACCGGCCATTTATTATATTTATTCGTTGAAACTCATCCGTGTTGTGTTTATTGGTGGTTACTCGATGTTGGTGTTTTATTGTTTTAATATCCTATATACTGTGTTTTTGGAGTTGTGGCATATATTATTCGATTCAGAGTGTATACATATATGTCTATATAACCGATATACATTTACCAATCACGTAGAAGAAATACCGTTTTCGATTTCTATTAAGACTGAAGTAGGTGCAAGTCTGTATTGTCGACAACGGTACGTATTTTTTTCATAATAAAGTTTTCAATGACGTAAGGAAAACTTCAGTATGTACTTACGGTACGAAAGAAAAAAGTTATACTTCTTTGGCGTAACAAAAAATGACTAAACATTTTATACCTCGTGCCAGAACTTTAAAAAAAAAAAAGATAATATAATCTGTGAATACTTTGTGAAATTTATATTTATCTGTGGACAAGTGTTTGACAGCTATTTGACACAACAGATTTGACGTCTGTCATTTGACACGTTCTATTTTTGAAATAAACAACTTTCAAGAGACGTACCAACCGACTTTGTAGTGTCGATGTAAATGTCGGTGTGCGTGCGAATCGTGAAAATTCACTCATCGTTTTTCCTTAACGCCTTTAAAGAAGTATAACTTGAGAAATTAATATATTAAAAAAATATATTCTAAGGACCTTATACCCGAGTGCTCCCGACCAGCTTTTTAGGATAGATGGTAAATATCGGCATGTTACTCCTCTAATGTAACCGGGGGAATATATCCCGGTATATTATTTACCTACGAATCTATATACGATGTGGTATCGAGCCGTTTAGGGGAAAAATCATATGCGACAAAATCTTTTTTTTTTTTATTGTAACTTCTTAAATGTTAATTTTGACAATTAGAAACGGTATGTAATTAGCCACCATTTTAATAGATCTGTGGCTGAGTATGAAAAACAACTTACATTTTTTTCAGTCTTCGTCCTGTCTTAACTATGAATATTGTTAGTGCATTACAGTGACAGCTATGTAAAATTAATATTGCCGTTAAGATTTCTTAAATATTCTAATGTTACGCTCGACTTCCTTAATTTTTTCATTCATAAGAACTTTGTCCTTGCAGTAATTAACACAATAAAACAAAATACTTTTTAATTAGGAATAAAAAAAACTATATCCTATAAAAGTGTAATTGTCGGTTATGACGTTTTTCCTGAAAATGCTCGGTATGGTGATTATTTTCCCCTAATCATTTACCGAATGGTCTACGTGTTACTAAATCACTTAACGAATAAATAAGCATTTTTATTAACACGTTTTTTTCTTTATTTTCCACGTATATAGCCTCTGCCTTTGATTTAACAAGTCGTTTAAAGTTAAACGTGTTAAACGTCCCATGATTAATCTAGTGCATAGTTTATCATAGTTTCTAGTGAGATATGCATCAAGGATTACTTGAATAGTGTATTTCGAGTATGCTATTCACATTTTTCATATATTTGCTCAGTCAACCAAATGTATCACATTTCCATTTGTTATCAATAAAACTTGTCAATCTAACACACATATAGGAGTTTTGTTTACTTATATTTGAATTAAAACTACGAGGTAATGTATTGAAAGTGCATCTAGAACAGGTTATACTTACCCGTAGATTTTTTGATTCGATATGTTTAAATTAAGCCATGAGGTAATCTAATAAAAGTGTACTTTTAATACACTAGTATATCTGTGGTCAATTTTTATTACACTACCCAATTTGCAGTCAACCGAACGTGTCTCATTCCATTTGTTTTCGATAAAACTCGTCAATCTAAAACTGCTGTCATACATATGAAAGTTGATTAATTCTGTTTAAATTAAAACGACGAGGTAATCTAATAAAAGTGCACCTAAAACAGTCGTACATCAGCAGACGCTTACCCTAATTTAAGGTAAATCTTTGATACATTAAATTCGTATTACGATGCATATCTCGGTGTTTTATAAAGGAATTAATGTGGTTATTGTAATAAAAAATATTTTGTATACATTTAAAAGCATAGGTATTATAATAGCATCCGGATATATCCCTCGACCTTCGGTTGGCAACTGAATTAGGGCCCGATTAGTAGGGCACTGTAGTTGCACTTACTCAGGGTCCCTTAAAATCGTATGTTGAAAAAAATCTTTAATTCGTAAATGACTTATGTTCATTTAACTTCTCAGATGCATAAAAACGTTAGTATCAGCTTACGTATTGCATCTATTGTTAATATAGTGGGATCTCTGTAACTTGGATGTCAGGGGAATTGTTAAAAATGTCGATTTAATACGTTTTCGACTTAACGAGACGTTGGAGATACAAAGTCGAGTTAGGAAGGCGCGATTTTTAAGTGTATCGTTCGAGCTGTAACGACAGTTGTATTATATCAAGACGATATTATGTTTTACAAACTTATGCTTACGGAGTCTGGTTCTTTGAAATTCAAGTTATGCAGTGTTGATATGTACTATAAATAACTCGTTCGAACGTTTTGTTCGAGTTACAAAGTCTAAATAATTCCAAATACCGCGTATTTAGGAGTTCACCGGTAGGGAATTACATTTTACGACTAAACGTGGTTCGAGTTAAAGAAATTCCACTGTATTTGCAAATATTTCATAGTTAACTAATGCCTTTATGTTGTTACGTTTTACGCAGACAAACGAAACTTCATGGCGGTAATACTAATGCTTGTAACTTTGTTTCCCTTGTCATTTATTGCGTTTCCTGTTTAATGATATAGGTGTGTTATATTACGTTTTCGTTGTATACGTATTGTACAATAGAACTACGGTTCATTATTCATAAATTATGTTATATAAGATTATTGTTGTATAAAAAATATGGTGTTCAAATGATAGCTGAAGTATCGATTTTACTCAGAATGAGCACTTCTTTCAAATGAAAGATATACAATTTACTACTTCTTCGAATACTTTATGACAATATCAGAAGTGGGATGTTATAATAAAATCTCTAATTTATTTAGTTTTTAACGGTTGTTTAGAAATAATGCTTCTGACACGTTTGAGTTCGCTTGCCATATCTTGCACGCGACGTCGCTGTGTCTCTTTTGCTCACTATATATTTAAGAAGGACGGAATGATGTTGATGTAGCCATGAACGCTGATGGTATCGTAAAGGGGAAGTCTAGGTTTTTATAAATGGGCGATAATTAAATAACTATACATACAAAATGAACCCTAAGGAGTATGACATCTTACAGGACCTATTTGGTTTTGATTTAATTTAAAAATTACATTTTGTATCATAAAAGTAAGCACATTGACGGTGCAACAACTATATTTGATGTGAAAGTAAATAATTTTGTAATTTAACCCTTAAATGCATAATGTTTTTTTTTTGCTTTCATCCGATATTTTTCATAACCTTCATAGTTTGATAATTTAAAAATTAAAAGAAATCATGCATTTAGGTGTTAAATTAGATGTTATGTACTATTTTCATGTGCTCATTTTAAATTAACCTAAATTCCATATATTTTAACAGTTCAATGGTCACACGTTACCTGGAAAAGGGAAATATATTTTATTTTGATCTGCGTTGAAGAAAAACATGAATATTATTGATGGAGGTTACTCATCTCTAGTTTAATATAGAAATGTAATTTTACATGATTTGTTTAACACTATACCGTGTGATAAATATAAAGTGCTTATAAAAGCCGAGCAACAATGCTCATAATGAGTACGCGGTATCTAGAATAAGCAACAAATTAAAAAAATAAACAATATGTATGTAGGTCCAAGTTTATCGTTATCTTACTTTGCCACGGCGCGAACACCATGTATAGTCACATGTCCATATAATATACATGATGTATTATTAATTATATTCATTCTGCGGTTTATGGTCCGACGTTATGTTATATAGAGAATAAATTTTTTATTGTGATAAAATAGTGTTTTATTTCGAAACGAATTTTTTAAAGTATATTTCCAGTGGTTGACTTGGAAATTTTGATCCCCAATCTTTGTGTGGCGCTCGTTCGGGTTAAGTCTGCTCGAGGCGACTAAGCGAAAGCGAGAGAGAGATATATAGTGACTTCTGTCGCGTAATTTTAAGCACACAACGTCTTTCATATAATTCCGTAGTAAAACAACTTTTTTATTCTTGGCAACTTGACTATTACTGCCATTTTTAAGTAATAAGATTTGGGCATTTCAGTCAGACGATATATCTTAAACAAGATAGTGACTCTTGGGAGTTTTTGTGGCAATATATATTGTGTTCCGAATGATTATTCACAATTCACTTCACCTATGCTCTTCAGCTACGCTACTTTACGTAAAATGTCACCTTAATTTACACAATATAGTGCAAAACAATTAAGTATATGAATAAAAATGAAAATCACAACATGATAGATCAAGATTACGACAAAAACTCCAGTAAAACAACTTTTTATTTTTTGTCTTTATTTATTTTAGGGATTTCGGTCCAAAAAGGACATGTCAGTCCCATCGTACCCTGACCTTATAGTATGTGCAAAATATAATTACAGTAAAATATGTCCTAAAACTACTTAGATCTAATCACAAAATTCCGTAACATCTTGGTTTCATCACTTGCAGGAACATGCCCTGGTCCATTAGATTCAACATTTTATGATCGCTGTCGGTTGAGTACGGTTCCGTTCATATTCCCTCAACAAGTGTTGCAAGTCTTTAAAACAACTTATATTTATAATTGCTACGGACGTTACAATAATCTCAACAGATTAAAACCGTGTGTTTTATTTTGTGTTTCTTGCTTATGCGCACTTAAATCGTTCGTCCGATTGTAATGAAACTTGGCGTGTTATTCCGCGGACGTCTGCAACGATTTTAGCTCAATAAAAATATTTTAACAGATTATATAATGCTATATTATACTATAATGGTATGCTAATTTAGTGCCTTGTATTTTTAATGACATAGATATCTTATATTACGTTTTCGTTATGTACGTACTTACAATAGAACTACAATTGATTATTGCTATGTTAGATCGGTTTTACTACTACTTTGAAAACTTTATTAACACTTTATTATATCAAAAGTGGGAAAATAATATGAAGTACTAGGTTGAACCTAATTAAGTATTAATATGAACACTATGAAAGGAGCATGTATGAAAAACAATCTGTAAAAACACGTCCAATAAGAGTGGCGCTGCGGTAACCTGGGATACATTTTTTGAACTGGGCAAATTCACTCGTCCTATAGCAGTATGTTATGGATCTATGTTTATAACGTACTTTATGCGACGCCAGCGCTATTCTGGCAGGTACTGGATACTCAACTTTCAGTATACAAGCTAGACACTTTATCAACTTTCCGTCCATATGAGATGGTGCTCGAAGTCTCTATACTCTATACGTAATGGACCAAGGTAGTTTCCGAGTAATATCCTTGAAACGACCGAGTAGGAGGCAGACCAACAACCCGTTGATCTGACTAAATACGTGGTCAGGGTGGTCGGATGACAATAGTCTAGCACAGGACAGGAAAAAATTGTGTGAGCGAACGTGAGCCCACTAGTGATTACTAAAGACAAACAATTTTTAAAAAATGGTTGTTGTTCAGAAAAATGTACCTATGCATATTTTTGTGGCCAGTGTGCATAGAACATTATACCATTACGGAATCGTAGTTAGTTGCGACAATTTTTTTTAAATATTTTCTATAGTATATCAGTACTTCTTTTTCACCACGATGAGCGAAAGTGCGAAAGCGAAAGATCAAAATCTTACATAAAGAAAAAAAAACATACTTTTGGTAGATTTTTGTGTAAAAAGTACAGGCATTCTGCGATTTTTAATGGTTGTCGTGGATAGTAGTGCTATATACGTTGCCAACACAAAATATAAATAAATAAGTATTTGTAAAATTGTAGCAATGGTACATAAAAATATATTAAGGAATGGCCATATTTTCGGGATTCGTAATGCAAAAAAAAAAAAAAAAAGATTTTTTTATTTTTTTTCGCGTAGTCGTTACTACCTTTTAATGCCTGCTTATCGTTGAATTTTGGGACACGTTGTATATAGATAGATACCAAAGTACTGATAATATTTTGTTCCTATCTGTCATGTAAAGAACACTGACAGTCAGTATACGAAAAAAAATACGCATTTAGTCTGAAACATTACAATTATCTCAGTAGGTACATATACTTATATAGTGACTAGATTTCTGTACGCAAAAAAGATAACAAAATTCGATCTATCGATTACTCATTTATAGTCCATTGGTATTCATTTATTTACTCACTGCATTCGTTAAAATGTTTTAATTCGTTTCGCTTTTTACTAATGATTAACATCGCAATCCACAAACTGGTCAAGGCGATCGACTATTTCGCTTAAAAGTAGCTTTGGCGAGTGAACCAAATCTCGAAGGAAACATCCTCTCACACGGCCTACGGAATTCACTTCCAAGTGATTTGCACAAGACACATAGTGGGTGTACATATATTGGAAATGTTGCAGATTGCATTGGTTAAAATCAACGCACCTGCTATATAGTTAAATGTACTGTACTGATTAATAGATTATAGGTGAAACGATGTGTGTAGATATAAAAACGTCTAAGACTGATTTGTTAAAATAAAAAATATATGACGAAATTTATCTGACTTTATGTAGAGAAAACTTCTTAATAATAATCATTTATTGCACTCTGTTTTGCGGATATTCACTGATACTGAGGCTCGAGTCGACTAAGGGAGCTTATCAAGTTGACTAAGTTTTTACTTCTGTGATATGGTCTTAGACAGACACCGGTTTTTTTTTTATTTACAATGGACCCCGGTGATCTAACAAACGTTTTGCAGCGTAGTATCGAACTATCGAATTTATCGGATTACAGAGTACTGACTAAGACTCCCCTACAGTACGGATTTTTTTACAAAGAATTACCTTGTAATCCGACAAATCACAAATCTAATAATGAGATTCTATATGTTATACTATGAAGTACAAATCATACTTCATTATGTATGACGAATTTAGTAAATTAAACATTGAATAACAATGCAATATTTTTTTATACTAACCCACCAAAACTATCCAATAGACTTTGCATGGATGATACGAGAATGACAAACCAAATCGCATGGCCCAGCTAATACTAATATGCGAATGTTGTATTTGACACTTTTAAACCTCAACTTATCAATAGAATATCATGAAATTTTGCATATGCTTTATCAGTGATACAGAAAAAGATATAAGATACCTTTTACTTAGAAAAAGTACTGATCCCGTGGGATACAAAAATTATTACAGCTAGTACCAGTTAATATCTTATAGAAGTAGTCAATAATAGATATTATTACTGAATAAAAAAAATATTTTTTTAAACCAGTCGAATTTTGTTAAAAAATTATGCACCATAAATAAATATTCCTGAATTAATTCGGCATAAGAACTATCAATGCTATCAACAAATACTACTATTCAATAATAATTATTACTCAATAAATACATTCATTTACACTCTGCGAAGAGGAAGTCCGTCAAGTATAAGATTTCAAACACAACGTTAATCAAAAATAATGTACAACTGCTTATCATAGGAATGTACCTAGAAAAGATTTCGGAAGCGATTTCGTAATGACTGTCCAATATTTTTTCCCACATTTTACACATATCACAAATCACTATACGTTCTTCGATTTAGATAACATCGGAAACTCCCCACGCTCAGTATGATGAATATAAACGGTTCTCACAGCTTTTGAAATCAGTACCCACCTACCTATACAGATTGCTACGTAATAAAATAATATTCCGAAGTACATAATACGGTGTGATATTTAAAAGAAAATACATGTTTATCACATTATTTTTATTAACTCATGAAGAACAAATAACGTTGTATGTACTGTTATACATGAAAAATCTGGAATCTGTTAGGCAACAGATTAACAGCTCGCTTCGCTAACCGTTAGTCAGTCTTTATAAAAAAATCTATTGATTTTCTCTATGTACCTTATTTATTATGGGGAATGCATTTACGTATACCCACCCAGCTCAGGGAGACTGAGAGGCTCATGTGGGACTCGCCCGACGCTAGGCAGCCGGGAATACCCACAACCCCACGCCTTTCTAGGGCGCCGCGAGTTTGGAATATGTAACCAACCGTTTCTCACCGGCGTTCATTATGCACCTACTTGACCCGTGTGAATACTTCTATTTTTTTTTGTTTTGTGTTCACCGAAAGCTTAGATTCATTGCAGAGATTTCATTGACTACATACCAAATGAGCCATCACCGCTTCAAAATATCTTCATCCCTTCAGTTCTCGTATACTATCTTAAGAACTACTGGTAGGATTGAAGATTTTTTTTATAGTTGAGGCCTAGAGTTTGTAGCCGTAATCTCACCTAATCTTAAGTGACGATAAGGCCAAAGTTGGTAGACACGCTAAACCTTTGGAGGAACTGGCTTTCAAGTGCAACTGCCGGAACACACCTATTATATAGTATTTGGCGGCAGACTTTCAACTTGAGGGTGATAGCTAGCCAGGCGGGCATCAGAAAAAGTTCTACCACCATGCTATGGTTTCCTCACGATGTTTTCCTTCACCGAAAGCTCAAGCTCATTGTAGGTTGTTGGATTCGAACTCACGTCCCTCACTAATTACTACGTACTTACTATCCGGTGCTGCGATGTCTTTTTACAGTTTACATAAAAGAAAAGATGAACATTTATTTCGATGATAAACAATGTAATATAAATACAAAGTATTTAAAAAAAAAACATAAATACAGTCTCACAAAGTAATGGTCTATAATAATAATAAGCCTTTTATTCTGAACTATAAATTACTACGTTAGTGTTGTGTTCTAATTATTATAATATGTCTCATAATTCAGAGTGCCTCCTCTAACATTTTCCAGTATGTTCTATCTTGTGCTACCGTTCTCCAATGATAACCAGCTGTGAGTCGCATATCGTTTTCCCATCTTATCTGTGGGCGTCCTCTGTTTCACTTTCCATCTCTTGGATACCTCTCTCTCTTCTACTCTTGAAGCTCTATACAACATTGAAGAAGGACCGAACTCAGCATATGTTTTTATGTATGTACTAAGTAAAATCTTAATCTGAAATCACAAACATAGAAACGCATTTACCTTCTCGAACTGGTTATTTTAAAGTCGATTACAATTTGTCTTGTGACTCACCTCGTAACCTAACCGGGTCGTATCACAATAAACTGGTTTACTTATTTGACTGTTAATTAAAAACATACCGGAAGGCCGGATACCATGTAACAACAATGGCGAACGCCGGTGACCGGCCGCTAAGTCCATTACGTAATCACTTACTTACACTTCTCTCGAGAATTATATACACTTCCTAGATTATAATCTTTGGGATCGGCGTCGGTTCTAAAAGCGAGAAAGTTTTTTAATCGGATTAATGGAGTTGATTTCGACTGGCCGCATTAATGTTTTATAAATAATTCATTGTTTATGATAATTTTAGTACAATACAAAAACATTAACGAACATCCAGAGATACGCAATCGATCAAAGGTTAAAAGCAACTGAATATGTACTCGTTTAATAGATTCAGCTCAAGATGATGGATACGCTAAGCCTAATGGACCAAAAGCCAAAAGCCCCAGCTCGGTGTCCGTAGACACTACCAACAGAGCCATCGAACATCGACATCGAACTTACAAAAAATCCATGAAATTGTCAACAATCAATATGACGGAATTTCGTCCACTAGACAAACACTAGTCAATAACAATATCTCCACCAATATTCTAATCTGTTTTCTCCGTTTCTATCACCTCGATATTTCTGATTAATTAGTATTTTAGGATAAGATTATTATTATTTTTTATTGTATCACGGCAAAGAGGTTATATTTACATCCTCAGTTCTTTTGCGAACCGCCAAGGAGTGTAATCGACTTAATTAATGCCTATGGCTTTCCGGAGTCTTACAACATCGGCGTCTTCAAACGAAGGGTGAACCAGTTTTTTCTGCACGAACACGCTACATTGTCGGCCTCGTCTTCACTTGCCATCAGGTGTATATAAAAAAATATATCTGGCTGTAAACACACTACAATACTGTTGTCGTGCTATGCCGAATGTCTGCCGGAGGAAGCTGAATATAGGTGCCAGAGTCATGTGAGCAGTTTATACCCGTAGATATGTATCGATCCCTTCAAAGGCTAGGTGTGCACCGGTTAATCTATGAAGTGCCACCATATCAGCTTTCTATAACGACTTCATCCTATAAATTATTTCAAGGTACCAGCAGAAGTTACGGTAACAGCTTGCAATTATAGGCGGGTCTTACGTCTATCGTGTTCTGCCGCACAGTAAATAAAATATTACTTTGTGCTTCCACAAACATTATCCTGTCTTTTGTAATAGTTTACAATACGATGACACCGCCATCTATAGTATTATTATGTTATTCAGAGAAACAGTGTGGGAGTTTAGCATTTGATCCCGGCGAGACATTTTCGTTACGTGGAATAGTAAATATTCAATTTATTTATCTATACTGTTAAAAATCACTGTAAAAAATTTGAAAAAGACAGAAAAACGAAGTCGATTGCAATTATATAATTATTTTGATAATTAAATTTACTAATTGGGCTCAGTCGTACTTTGATTATATGTAGAAATTTATTCTGTTGAATAATTATTGTAAACAGGTTTTGGAAGATTCAATATTAGTACATACTTGGACTGTTAAGAAAAGAATACAGTTAAGAAATTCTGATGTAGGTAATACACACATAATCTGATACCAGAGGCACCTCTATGCTCTATTTAACGCGAAAAACATATTGAATATAATAACTCACAAGCTCCGAAAGAATAACAGGTGTCGTAAACATATGGTTCCTTTTACAATACATTACGAAACAATAGTCACATTATTTATTTCGTTATCGAATTCGTATGAAATCATATTCGTGTGTGAACTGAATATGTGAACTACTGACTAGCTTAGCAGACCTAATGCTGCACTTTAAAGTAAGCATGATCTTTTACGTTTACAGATTACTTTTACGTTACCAGGGTAAAACTGTCCTATCTCTATATTTGAACCAAATAATTTTGGAACATTAAATTTTTTAAATACTGTATTGGTTTAGCAATATGGCTACAATCTCACCTGATGTTAAGTGACGATGTAGCGCAAGATCGTGGACACGCTAAGCCTAATGGAGTGCCTGGCTTTCGACCGCAAGTGCCAGAACACACCTACAGTTATTTAGCGCCAGATCTTTAACATAATGGAGGTAGCTAACCAGATGGGCATTAGAAAAAGCCACCATGATCTGGTTTCCTCACTGTGTTTTCCATCAACGAGACCTCAGGCTCATTGTAGGTGCATATAGAGATATGCTGAGAGCGAAATATTCAATAACCGACCCTACACGTTGGTAATAACGAACCAAAAATTCTGCATAGTGACATTTCTTCCTGTAGGTGTCTAATATCCATCATTGTGTTCCGGCAGTTGTGACTGATACGCATTCACTGTTCTACTTTTAATGTATCCATCTTGGCCGGAACGTTCACAGTTTGAGGTCCAATGTAAACGTTAAGCAAACTATTCTATAACATACATAAAAAGGTGGCATTATTAAACCTCAACATCACATGCAGTGAACTCTATAAATTCTTAGTTTTATTTGCTTTCTTTTACTTTTCTAATGTTTTTTTCTTTTACTGGTTTTCCTTTGGTTATTTTCGAATTATATTATTCCGATCATACAAACTATATATTTGCACTATTATTTATTTTTTTATGCTGTGTTGCCGATCTACGAATTCCGCATGTGTAAAGAAATAAATAAAGTATGGGGCAGACTGAAAACCAGCGCTGTGTGGTGCAACTGTGCCTCACAGCATTTGCTGATTTTTTCCCTTTGTTATTATTATTATTATTAAAATATAACTGGATAGTTTTCTATGTTGCAATAAACGTTACTTTTTTTAGATATACACTATATAACACTAGCCTTGTCCGTGACTTCGTTCGCGTGGAATTAAAAATTATTTAATATTTTTAAAGCTAATGGTAAGCAAACAGGCAGACGGTCCCTCTGATGTTAAATGGTTACCATCGTCTAAAAACAACCGTAGACCTTGAGGGAAAGGGCTGGCTCTTGTTTCCAATGCTAAGCCTCAGACCAAACCTTTATTTTGCAGCAATCTAAACCCAACGGTGGTCGCTAATTAGTAGGGCGATAATTCTACCACAAAGCTCTGAGGAACCAACGATTACATGGTTAACTGTCATGACCAATACCAAATGTGGGACTACCAAAAATCGTCAGAGCCTCTCCGGTAACTCGGTAGGGTGCACCGCTTCAAGGTTGGCTCGAGTAACTCACATGGTATTCGTTACCCCTCAACTTTCTTGCAACTTTTTTCAATACAGCCTTGCACCTATCGGTATTTTTAAGTGTAAGTGTTGTTTCTTCTGTCATCTTGTGTAATAAACCGAGCTAAACTCATATTAAGTAACGATAAGTGGTTTTGTTATAAGGAAGTCTGCAGATTAATAATTTAAATCAATTATATTTTAACTCTTTAGCTGTAACTTTGTAACCCAGAAGCATCGTGAACTACATACATGAATGTATTCATAAATGAAATAACAAAGCATATGACCAAATATTTTTTACATTACCATCTATCTTGTATTATATTACGTAAAGTTTATATCCAATTATCACTTAAAAAGTAAACCAAGTTATGTTCAGACGTCAACCTCAAATTTAATGACATTTGTGTAGAAAATAAAACGAATATTAATAGTGATTTGATGTTCCAAATTCGATTTTTTTTTCTCATTGCTTTTGCAAGCACCGTGAATTGCGTATACAGTAGAAACTCTATAAGTCGAACATCAACGGAGACGCCAAAAAATTCAAGTTATAGAGTTTTCGACTTATAGAGAATGGAAGTTTTGGTGTTTGATGCGAAGAGAACAAAATATATTTTCGAGATTTAGAGGTTTACAACTTATCGAGGTTCGGCTTAACGAGGTTCTACTGTATTTAGCGCCAACAGAGCGCATATTATGTACCAACTGTGCTAGCGACTTCGTTCACGTGAAACTAAAAATTATTTAATAATATTTGTCCATTTTGGTAGCTTCTTTTTAATATATCTTTTCTCCTATTGGTGGTAGCGTGATGTTATAAAAAGCCTGCCACAATAATTGCTTTATCAATAACAAAAATATTTTTTAAATAGCACGTCCAAATAGACAACATTTTGCCGGTTTATAATATTAATATAGATACGTTTAGCACTTGGTAACAATGTAGTATGATTTCAATTGGCGATATGGCCAAAGTTGTTAGGTAACACACTGCTTAGGTCTGGTTCTCAAGTTCAGCTATAGAACAATTCTAGATTGTAGTTCTTATCGGCAGCTTTTCGTTTTGAGTATGATACCTGGCTGGACGTGCATCATAAAGTGACCTACCAACATGTTTCAGGTTTTACAATGTTCTACTTCTGAAAGTTGAACACTACCATTGATTTCTTTTTTCACCAAATCCATTAGTGGATGTCAAATAAAACCACGTTTGTCGAGCGAGCTAATTAATATATACTTATTTTTACACTAAGCTATCAGATTTGTTAGAAGGATCATATCAAGAGAAAGTTCATGATAGCTCAGTGATAGTGTCTAGGATAGCCGCGTCAAGTGACGTGAGTGCGAATCCACCTACACTAAGCTTGAGCTTTCGGTGAATGAAAACAGAGCGAGGAAACCGTAGCATGTTGGAAGGGCTTTATATAATGCCCGCCAAGTTAGCTACCACCCTCAAGTTGAAAATCTGCCGCCAAATACGAATAGGTGTGTTCCGGCAGTTGCACTTGAGAGCCAGTTGCTCTACAGGCTTAGCATGTCTACCACCTTGGGCCGTATCGTCACTTAAGATCAGGTGAGATTATGGTAATAAAGCTAAATATTGAGTGTAAAAAACAAAAATGAAAACTGATTTCAACAATTGCTTCTAACACTGTGCTTATAGTGTACCAGGAAGAGACTCAAATTTATTACAAGGACGCGGTTTGCGCTTTCACCGCGCGCTACCACCTTTCTATTCGGCGCGCGTCCGCAGTGTCCGCACTACGCTGACTTTGTGACACACGGCCTGAATAACCCGCTAGCATATAACCCAACCTAAGTAATATCGTAGATAAAAAATTGAGCCGTCACAGGCACCTGGCAGATGCGAAACATCGGATTTTTTATACAAATTAGGAGCTTAATAAACGGAACTAAATACGGGACGATCACAAAATGTAAAAATTACTAATATTTAATTATATTTGAATGGGAATTTTGAAACAGCGGACCGGATGTTAGGCGCAACTGCCGGAATATGCCTTTATGTATTAGACAACAGATTTTTAACTTAAATAGGGTAGCTACCGAGGTGACCATTAGATTATTACGGTACCATCGTGCTATGATTTCATTACGATGTTTTTTTTCACCGCATATCCTGAGCATTACAGGAATTGGAACTCACGTCCACGCGGTATCTGTACATGCTGCCACTTACCCATTTTTCGTTCAAATATATTAATATAGCCATATTTTATGAACGAACGATTCTGTGTTCCGTTTTCAAATTTGACGTGCGCCAACTTGTTCGAACCATTTGTTTTTCAATCTACAGTATCGTATGTCACCTAGTATATATAGGCTTCCGAGCAACATTGTCCTGCACCAAAGGTAACATATAAAACAATAACTCTTATATAGTTTGTTACAAATTGTTTATAACACATTTTATTGTTACGTTGTCGTTGTGCGGGCATTGTCCACGTACAGCGAAAGGAAGATTCGCAGATCACGATGAATCGGCTCTAACGAAACGGTTCTCAATCTATATTCTATATTAATATTATAAAGTGGAAAAGTTTGTTTGTACGCGCTAATCTTAGGAATTACCAAACGGATTTCAGAAATTCTTTTTGTAATTGATAGAGCAAATATCGAGGAAGACTTAAGGCTATTTCACATCAAGCTACCAAAAATAGCACCAAAGTTGTGTTGAATAAAGTTACAAAAACGGGTAAATCTTATTAAATACACGGCCTAATAGTTTACGCGAACGAAGTCGCGGGCACAGCTATATCTTATAGACTGACTAATTCACATTTTCAAATAGTAACGAGATAATAAAAGTATATATTTTAATTATGTATATTTTAATGATAAGTCACCGCGCGCTCACAGCGATTGGACGTGCCAACTGTCGTGGATTTCTTAGATATATCCTTTCTTAAATGTATTTACTTAAAGTGTTATATATAAAAGTAATAACGTAAGAAGTACCAGTACTGCATACAAAGAAGACCATTGAAGTCAATAAGCGAGTACAACAAAACTGTTGAATCGATATAAACTTGGACGGCGTCAATAAAAACCTCTTAAACTGTGAACTTAAGTACCTTGGAGATATTAATTATGTCTCGACGTGCAAGATCGCCTGCTCAGCGTGGTTTACTGCATAATACTCCATCAGATTCTAATGTGAATAATGCAACAACTAATACAGCTTGCTCTGCCCTTGTATCTCAAAGAAGTAAAAAACAGTCCCAGTCCAGCGAGGATCAACTTTTTTCTATCAAAGAGGAAATTCGAATTATGTTCGATGAATGGAAAGACACTCAAAATACTCTCTTAAAGAAGATTATTTCTGAAGTTGCAGAAATAAAACTTCAGAATACCCAAATAAAACAATCAAATGATGAAATTGAAAAAGCAATAGATTTTATGAATAATCAGTACGAGGATATGAAAAAAAAGGTACAAGGCCTCGAGTCCGAACGGAAACAACATCTACTTGAAATATCTTCCCTACATTCCAAAATTGAAGATATGCAGAGACAATCTAAATGTGCTACAATAGAAATAAGGATCGTACCATCTCCTATTACGCCCGAATCTAAATCAGACCTATGTAATATTATTGAAAAAGCCTGCAAAACTATTGATGTCACTTTTCATCAGCATGCTCTAAAAGACGTCTATCGACTAAGTACCCAAACAGGTAAAAGCACAATAATTGCGGAATTTACTTCTGTTTTATTGAGAAATAATGTGATCCAGGGAGTTAAATCTTATAATAAACAAAATCCCGACCAACGTTTCAACTCTGCAAATATAGGATATAAAGGACAAATAACTCCCATTTATATCTCTGAAGGACTAATTAATAAAGATCGTAGGTTATTCTTTTTAGCTAGAGATATGGCTAAGACAAAGAATTATAAATTTTGCTGGACAAGAAATGGGAAAATATATATCCGCAAAACCAATGATTGTCCACATATAGAGATTAAAACTGAGACTCAATTAATGTCTCTTAGCAACAGTGATTGACTATGCTTAGATTTATATAATTTATGTTTCTCCAAAGTTTGTGATTATACTTCTATGAACTTTAATTGTAACAAATTCTTAGTATTCAACTTCAAAAATTGTAAAAGGAGTAAGTTATGTTTTTCATACAACTTATACTATTACTCACAAATTACATTTGCTTGTGTTAGCAGGCAATTAGTTAGTTCCTATAATAATCTAAGTACTGCCATATTAATCGAGTCATATTTACACTTAAAACAACATTCGACTCCAAAACTAACACTAAAATAGTAAATAGCATAGATTGTATAAAGGCTGGGCCATCTTTTGTTTTAACTCCAGAGTCTTGCAATAACTTTTTAAAAACTGAATATACAACAAATAATCACATGAAAATCCTTACTTTAAACATTCGTAGCATAAACAAAAATTTTTCAGAATTCGAAGTATTTTTAAACAGACTAAATATATCATGTGACATGTACATCTTAACTGAAACTTGGAACTCAAAATCACTACCTTTTCCAAAATTAAACAATTATGAAACACACTTTACTAGAAATAACTGTAATCAAAATGATGGAGTCGTAGCCTACATCAAGGAAGGTATTGGATGTTCAGTAACGGAACTATCTCTAATTGATGCTACTGGTCTACTCATAGAAATTAATGAAGGTACTGTTGTAATAGGCGTCTACAGATCACCTTCACATAGAAATCTAGATAACTTTTTAAATTCCTTAGATAAGTTATTACGTGCATTTAGTAAATATTCCAACATACTTTTTATTGGTGATATCAATATAGATATTAAATTAAACAATGAAGACCACAACTCATTCAATTATCTAAATTTATTGGCAACTTATGGCTTGATAGCAGGCCACTTATATCCCACTAGAGATCAAAACTGTATTGACCATGTGATGATTAAAGCAACAAATTTGGCTACTACAATTGTTATTAATTCTTTTGTAACAGATCATTGTCCTGTTCTTACTACAGTAAACTTAGCATATAAGAATAAACAAGTTCGACATTTAACTAATACTAAGGTAAACAATGAAGCTGTTCTTGACAAACTACGGACTACAGATTTTAGTACATTATTAAATTCTCAAGATGCAGAGTGGGCCGCTAGTAACTTAGTTAATATATTAAATAATTTGATTATAAAAAACACAATTAAAATCCTGTCTCCTAGGAATACAAGATGTCTGAAACCTTGGATAACACCAGGTCTGGTACGATGTATAAAAAATCGTGACCTTATGCATTTGAAATGTAAGAAAGACCCTAAAAATATTATTCTAAATACTACTTATAGCCGATACAGAAATTTTTGCAATGATTTATTAAAGCGACTGAAACGAAACTTCGAGAAAAATGAACTCAATAGATATACTACAAATCCGAAACTAAAATGGAAAATAATAGACAAACTTACTAACCGGAACAAAAAAAATAATTCCGATTCTGACCTTCTCAAAATATCAGATACACCAGAGTTATCTATTGAAAAAGTTAATTCTTATTTTGTAAATGTAGCAAAGAAATTATCAGAGAAAATACCGAAAACAAAGGCAATTAAATATAACTATAAGACCACATATACACCATTGCACTCGATGGTTTTACTAGAGACAACTGATCAAGAAATTCGGTCTATCCTAATGAACTTAAAATCTTGCAGCACCACAGGATGGGATGAAATTTCTACGAAATTACTAAAGATGTCAAATTCAATTATTGTACCACTTCTTACACATATTACAAATTTATGTATTAGAACTGGAACATTTCCTCGAGTATTTAAGATGTCGATTATTCATCCAATTCACAAAGCTGGTGATAGAAACCACGTCGAGAATTACCGCCCGATTTCAATATTACCAGCTCTATCTAAAATAATTGAGAAGATTTTAAATAGAAGATTATTAAAATTCCTAGAAAAAGAAGCTATTTTGTCAGATAATCAATATGGCTTTAGAGCAGGCAAATCCACTGCTCTAGCAGTTTCTTCGCTCACAGAATTTGTTGCCACTAATATTGATAATAAAAACAAGTGTATTGGAATATTTTTAGATCTGGCAAAAGCCTTCGATACCGTCTCTAATGAAATTCTGCTCAGTAATATGGAAAGGATTGGCATCAGAGGATTATCTCTTAAACTGTTTAATGATTATCTAGAAAACAGAACACAGAAAGTTAAAATAGAAGATTATACTAGCTGCGCCACTTCTATAAATACAGGTGTGCCACAGGGTAGTATTCTTGGGCCGACCTTATTCCTGATATATATAAACAATCTTTGTAAACTTAAATTAGACAACTGCAAAATATTTACTTACGCTGATGACACAGCTTTAATTTTTCATGGAAAAACTTGGGAAGAAGCTAAATCACATGCTGAAAATGGATTACAAATAATTGTAAAATGGCTATATGAAAATTTCTTATCACTGAATATATCCAAAACCAAATGTATATTTTTTACAAATTCAAAGAAAACACTTCCTGCTGAGAGTAAATTCAGAATCCAAATACACACTTGTCAGTATTATTATCAGCAAAGTGTATATGACAAATGTAACTGTAGCTTCTTAGACAGAGTTAGAACAATAAAATACCTAGGTATCTTAATAGATGAGAATCTAACTTGGGTGCCTCACATTAATCAACTTACCGATAGAATAAGAAAGTTAGTATATATATTTAGAAAATTACGACATGTGGCTGATTATGACTTACTGAAAATGGTATATTATGCATTAGCCCAACCTATCCTATCTTATTGTATAACCTCATGGGGTGGAGCAAAAAAGACTCACTTAATCAAACTTGAAAGAGCGCAACGAATATTATTAAAAGTAATGGCATTCAAACCTTTCAGATACCCTACAATAAATCTATACAAAGAATGGGATGTTTTATCTGTTAGGAAATTGTTTATTAAGTATGTCATACTTGAACAACATGCCAAGGTTCCTTATAAACCTGAGCTATTAACAAGTAGACGGAAATACACAATATGTACTACAAAGCAATACAACACTTTTTTTGTAAATAAATATCAGTTTTATCTTGGTCCTATATTATACAACAAACTAAATAAAATTATTGACATATATTCACTGAATTTTCATAAATGTAAAGAAGTAATTACATCCTGGTTGAAGACACAGAAGTATGAAGACATAGAAAACTTATTTGTAATCGTACGATAATTATCTAGTACAATTATAAATAACATCTTCAGATATGGATTACTCTGCTCATGTTTATCCATATACACTTATTATATAAGAATAAGTTTGAGGCACATCCAAATTTTAAACTCATATTGTTTCTAGTATTTGATAAATATTTTGTTTGTTTTTTTCATAAATATTAAAGTCACGCAAAAAAAAAAAATTAAGTTCACAATATTGTAGTGTAACTCGTTACACTATTATTAAAAGTAAGGTAGGATAAGGTAAAAATAAATCGCAGTATACCTTATGTCATATTTATAAATCTTGTAGTTATATTAAAATATATCTAGGACATACTATTATACGGGAAGAAAACAGCGTCTGAGATACAGGCTCGGCCTAGTTCAGGCGCTAGGATTCAAAAAATGTATAGCGATACTATGTCTTAGAATTTTTTTATGTATTGTAGTGTAAAAATTCTTGTAAATAAAGTTATTCTTATGAATTCGAATTCGTGTGCACGACTTTTGCCGTGAAATCCGTTATTATTGGATATCTAGGTACATTTCTAAAAGTCACTGAGTGAGTTGGTATTTCGCTTGTAAATGTGTATAAAATATGAATAAGTAAAACATTGCATATTTGTAGAAGGTTCCTATTTACTGTTATATTATTATAGTAACAACAAACCTCGGATTCGAACGTGTAATAGAGTACATATGCCTAGTAATGTAACTGCAAATTGATATGTTAATAATTACCCCTAAAATCGATTGATTTAATGATACATGTAGAAGCCTTTTTTATCACGGTTTTTTCGTTATTATGTGTTAGGCATAAATGACAGATATATAGACTTTCATAAATGTATTAAGAGGGGTAACTCCTTAGTTATCAGTATATGGTTATCGCTAGATGTATCTAATTGTACTTTAGTTTATCGTTCTGGTCACAATCTCACCTGATGTTAAGTAAGAACGTGGCCTAAAATGGTGAACACGCTAAGCCTAGTGGAAGGACTGGCTCTCAAGTGCAACTTCCGGAAAATACTTATAGGTATTTGGCAGCAGATTTTCAGCTTGAAGTTTGTAGCTTGCCAGGCGGGTATCAGAAAAAGCCGCACCATTATGCTATGGTTTCACCACGATATTTCCTTCACCGAAAGCTTAAACTCTTTGCACGGATTCGAAGTCACGTCCATTCACGCAACGTCCGTAGACACTACCAACAGAGCTATCATCGCTTCAAAAATATTGGGTAGTATTTTCGATAGAAAAATAAACCTTAGATCGACGCAAACCAAGTCGCGGGTCCTGGTAGTTATATATTTTATAAGCTGTTTAAAAAAAAAACAACATTAAAATGATAATGATACGACCAAGTAGGTATCTCGATGTCATGTAATGAGTAAGACGATCGACTCCTCTCTCTACAATATTACGTAAGATTTTAAAAATGTTACCGGGCGGAATGCGTTCATATTTCTTCTTTTTAGATCTATCGGACATCTGTTTTCTACATCCATTTATACTTGCGAACAGTGTTTCTCAAACTTTTGATACTGATACTTTAATTGCATAAAAATACACACATCAAAGTCTGAGCAACACATTTTTTTTTTCAAGACAATTTACTTCTGTATACACTCTTTTTCGTTCTTGAAACATACACAGGCTGATTTTGATAGTAGAACCGCCTCGATTGCTTTCGTTTTTATAAAAATAAAATATATATTAGGTTGTAAATATATATATATTAATAGTTCAAAAGTTGAAAAACATACATGTCGCTTAGACTTTTTGTGATGTCTGTATTATCTACAATTCTATTTAATATTACTTAACTTTAAAAATATATCTATGTAAATAATTTAAATTAATGTAAACAGAAGCAGTACAGTTGTACGAATTAAACGCTTTCAGTATTTCCCTTCGTATATTATATATTATTACTCATGTTTAGAACATCCAACATGATAATAGTTATTATGTGATAGTTCCAACCGTCTGTCTATTACGATACAACTGATACAACCTTTTAAAAGTAAAATTAATATGCTCAACATTGATGGTACCCATTGGAAGGAGAGAGCGAAACGTGAATAATTTTTATTAAATTACCATAATATAAAGCAACCTATAGTTTGAAGCGATGATAGTTCAGTGGTAGTGTGTAGGACTTTGCGTCAAGAGACGTGAGTTCGAATCCAACCACCTAAAATGAGCTTGAACTTTCGGTGAAGGAAAACATCGTGAGGAAACCTGCAAAGGTTTAGCGTATCTATCAACTTGGGCCGTATCGTCACTTAAGATCAGGTGAGATTATAGCCATAACGCTAAGTCTTAACTATAAAATAAAAGCTAATCTAAATGAAATTATACACGATATCTCTTTATTTTAAATTAATTTATCTTTTAAATATTTTGAGCTCCTATAAAAAAGGGTGCGTGTTTCAAAGTTTAAAGCATACGACAGTAATGAAAACCTCACCAAGGTGATGTTAATAATACGACATATTATTATAACTATAACATCATACTAATGTTATAAATGTGAAAGTGAGTTTGTTTGTTACTCTTTCACACCTAAACTGCTGAATCGATGATGATAAATTTGGTATAGAGATAGATGGGAACTTGTGCAATGTATGTCATAACTGTGATTTTTTACTATGTAGTTAGATATATAAGTCATTACGTCAGTATTGAATAAACTGCGTTACGGAACGTCATTGATTTATTTTAATAATCCTGAAATACGTTACTTACTAAGAATTAGTCGCTATTAAGTCTAGTAATAAATTAAATGTCTTGGGACAGCATATACAGTGTTTATATTGATACTAAAAGCGGCTTATACGTCATACTCTCTCACATAACGTTCATCGACCGAGTTTAGCAGGGGCGTGTTAACTATAATATCTCTCGGGCTCTCTTAGTAGATCCGGACCGACTTTACCAGAGCAAGAGTTACATAATCAAACGATTCGACCCATACGCATTCAGCGCTCACGAACTAAAGCACACAACGACTAAAGAAGTTTTTAATTCAAAAATAATAATTAAAATATTAAATTCAATGTCAAACAAACACTTTTAGAATCATTGTCAAGTCTGTTTAAAACATTATCTTCGTAACTGAATACTATATCTGTCATTTGTTAATCGATGTATATAGTTTTTATTTGGTTAGTTATAAAGAACATATTCCTTTACCACTGTTTCTCAAGTTCAAAGCTCGGTATTATTTCAAGATAAGATAGGTTATAGGAGTTTTTATGTATCACGAATCAAGTATTTTTATCTCACTTTCATCTTCCAAACTGTATATGTCCAAGTGTAAGTGTTAGCCGTAGCTAAATTCTTATCACATGTTGAACACATTTAGATAAAAAAATGCCACCATAATAACTCCGTAGTAACGTGTTTTAGAAAATTATCTATATTTGAATCTCACAATGAAACTGAGCCTTCGATGGTAGATGATATCAAATCATATTAAAAATCTTTATTATATTTAGGCCTTAAGAAGGCGCTTATGAAGATCAAAACTACCACCGGTTCGGAAAGTAACGCAGTCATCGAGAAGAACCGACAAGAAACTCTAACTGCATCTATTTTTAGGCGTTATTATTTAATGTGTTACAGTAGTTATTAGCGGATGTACAGAGAGGGGCGTCAATTCCAGACATCACGGTCGCTCACATATTGATCCACGCTATAATAGCATTATAACATCAAAAAACGTATGACATGGCTCTTGAATTTACTATCGAGCAATTTAGTAATGTGCTCTGGGACTTTATTGTAAATCTAACAGTATTACCTAAAGAACTCATTTTGGTCTTACCGAGTCTAAAATAGGGGGTGAACAGTTTGTCACAATTTTAGTATTCAAATCATACCGGTCTTTAACGAAATCAAGGTTTTCTAAGTTTTTGCACCGTAATTTTTTTTATACTTAAGGTTTAGCGTTATGGCCATAATCTCACCTGATTTTAAGTGGCGATACGGCCCAAGACGGTAGATACGCTAAACCTGTGAAGGAACTGGCTCTCAAGTGCAGCTGCCGGAACATACCTATTGGTATTTGGCGGCAATTTTACGACTTGAGGGTGGTAGCTAGCCAGGCGGGCATTGGAAAGAGCCCTACCACCATGCTATGGTTTCCTCGCGATGTTTTCCTTCACAAAAAGCTCAAGCTCATTGTAGGTACTTGGATTCGAGCTCACGTCCCATGACGCGAAGTCGTACACACTACCACTGAGCTATCATCGCTTCAACATCGCTTAAACCATAACATGGCGATAGGACTTAAAGCATTTTTAAAATCAATATTTATGTGAATCGTCTAATATGGCAGGTCAGACCGTCTGTCGCCATCGACAATTTAGTGTCAAGAATGTCATTCTGTATATTTTTTTTACGATAATGATTGTAGAAATAAAAAGAACTCCGATATGGAGATATATCTCTCTGGGTTGAGAAGCGATCCAAAAAAAAATTTATTCACAAACTATTATATTGCTTTCACTAATCACCTATCTTAAATAGGTTTATTTATAATGTTCTAACTACAACTTCACGTTACGTCTCTTATATAATTAGAATAAAAGTTAGATAATTTTAACCTCGAAATAACGAACGGAGCGGCTGTGGTTAAGAACAGAATTATTATCTCCAAAAGCGATTCAACTTTCTATAAACAAACATAAAACAATCTCAATCTATGAGTAAATTACCTCATAACATTAAACCTTCAAGAAATGTATTTAAACTGCTAATCGAGTAATACATACCTACTAACTTATTTGGGCTTCAAGAACTTTTTTGTATGTTGTAACATCTATCTTAGCCAGTCGTTTTGCCGAGGTCAAATGTGAAATGTAATCTTCGAATCTAGCTCAAACAAAATGGTATCCCTTGATGTTGAATATATGTTAAAAATAACATTGATACGTAAATAATAGATGACTATGCATTTAAGGCTTAAAATTACTAATAGCAATGAAGCTGGTACAAATAGTTAAATATCAATTTTTATAGTTATACAGTATATCATTGAAGGCAAAAATTTTGGTAGATTTTATCGAAAATAACCATTTTTATAGGCGTATTATGGTCATAGGTTTACCGTTATTCCTGTATTCACACCTTATGTTAAGTGATCCAAGGTGGTAAGCACACTTGTCCTGGAGTTCTACATTATTTATTGATGACTAACAGCTATAATGACAATTTATATGTAGTAAACGAGACTGTGAACTAATTATAAGTCATTTACGTGTAGAAATTGTACATTACTAGAAAGACACGAACTTCTTAACAAACCATGGATTCACCGTACGGGTCGGGTCCTTCGTGTGGTAGAGAGAGAAATTCCGGGCAGATTCCGAGACTTGTGACACGGATATAGGTTTAAGGGGCCTATTTCCGACGCGCGTCAACACACCTTCACTACTCATGTTTCCTTCCCTGCCCAGCCAAATTTGGTAAGAGCCTGCTAGCGCAGCTGTAGTGGCCCAATCTAATATAGAACTTACTGCAATGCTAAACATGTTAAGACCTTTTAAAAGATTATAGAGAGATTTAGTTGGTACACCTCTCGCTCCCACTTCGACCGCGTATAAATTTAGCACGTAGCCATTCCTGTTCAAGTCATTCGCTAGTTCGTAGTAACTATACTGCCGTAGACAACTACTGATAGCATTAAAAAAAGCACTTATCAAAGAAATCAAGGTTTAAGCAATTTCTAACTGAACACACTGATTCCAAAAGGATCAAAGTTCTGCAGCTGACACAAATCATCGAAATGGTTACTTACTCGCAGTAATAAGATTTTTTCCTATAATTAGATGAAATAAATGGAATGGAGTCAGGTTAATTTTTTTTATAATTTTATATGCATCTATAGTATAAGGGTTATATTTCAGATTATCGTACATTTCTTAGACTCAAGACCTTACACTTTTTTTACACGCTTTATATTAGCTTCAGTTCCAGTAACTAAAAAATAAAAAATCAATAATAGTTTAAAAAACTAGAACACACGCTTTATATAGAAAACTAAACTAAAAAACAGAAAATAAATTTTAATAAATATTAATTAAGAATAATGTAAAAAAAAAAAAAAAATTTAAGTTATTTATAGTTTGAATAAGAAAAAAAATGTTTTATTGTAAAAAAAGCGTGGGGTGCATGGTGTCAATAGTTATGAATATTTAATTGACAGATATGAGAAGGATTATCATTTCGTTAATATCTTGAAAAGCACCCCCGCTTTTATTACAATAAAACATTTTTTTTCTTATTCAAACTATTAATAACTTATATTTATTTAAAAAAAATACATTATTTTTAATTAATATTTATTAAAATGGTTTATCTGTTTTTTAATTTAGTTTTCTATATAAAGCGTGTGTTCTAGTTTTTTAAACTATTATTTATTTTAACTATATCTCAATTTTAATTGTTTTTGCTTCCGCTTTTGGTAACAAAATTTCGTACTAGTTTATTAATGTGAAATTAAATTGATGATTATTATTATATAGAATCAAAAATCGTTGGATCTATCTTTCTGATCTTAATAAAAGTTGATAGATCTGCCTGAAGCTGGAAGGCTTTTATCCGTTCACTGAACACGATATTACCACTATGGTGGTCAAAGGGCATGACAGAACAAAACCTCTATCGAGTGAGCTAATACTTATATAGCAATAAGTCTTTGAAATGCTTGGTTTGCATGATTACAGAGATCGATCTTTCCGAATATGAAATGTCGAAATAACATTAATATCGTATATTGATAATCTCTAAACGAAGCTATACAACCCAAGGACGTTTTTGATTTGGTGAGGCGGCAGTGAAAGGAAACTGTTAAACGTAAGCCAGTCGGCTTGGCTAACAATCTTACATTACCATGATCTGCAATTCGCTTTAATAATTTTAGCTAATTCTCGAATGATTGGCTTCTAAAATAGGATTACATTCGGTATCTTGTTAATATAGATATAAGAACCATAAAATGTGAAACGTATATCTCTATATCTGTGCCGTACTGACGGAGGCAGGTCGGGGGACCCGTCTCCCATTGAACCAGTCCAGCTGACTGCAAGGGCAGCTTACCATGCTACCCGGATAGGGCCTAGTTACCACCAGACGGGCCAGTCTCTGGGGGTAACGCGGTGATTGGTGGTGACATGCACGCACGCGTGGGTGAGTCCCACATACACCTCTCAATCTCCCGGTCTGGAAGGGGATGAATAAATACATTTCCCCACGTAAAAAAAACTATATCTGTCCACACAAATGATAGAATACTTTTTGTGAAGACTTGAATTGGGGTGTACATTATTTTTGTAACTTTTTTCTATACAGCTGTGCTTCTATCAGAGGCAGCGGGATGTCGAATAACCTAAAACCATCCGCAATGATTTCTCTATCAGCTACAAAATATTTTTTTTGTGAACCGACTATTATTCTTAGGAATCGTGTTTTAATCAAATATTTCCGCTTTATATTATTAATATATAGATATAAAATCCCGAAATATTCTTGCCTATCAGCCTCTATGTACGCGTGTCACTATGAAAACTATTGAATAATAATTAGCTGAAATTTGTCATGGTGATAACTAATGCTATGGATTTATAATTATAGGATACTTTTTATCCCATAAGATAAAATGAGTTTTCCGGGATAAGAGAAATACTTAGTTAAAATATAGCATTAAATGTATTTGTTGAGAGATTTGGATGCCACTTTCTCAGTTTTGAACTAATCTGAAATTATTTGTACATTCTATGCGACATTGACTCTCTTGTTTTAAATTACAAGATGAGGAATAATTATATTTTATATTTATACAGTAAAAATCAATATCAAGGTTGTTTTAATATATAAATAACTAGGCAAAAACATGATAGTTTAGTACCTAGTTAACTTCGGGAACGCGAGAAGTTATTTTTTTTAAATGAATTCGATTAATTATTACATCTTTAATTGTTATAAATCATACAATGTTATTTAATATTACGGTAGGCCGATTATAGGCTCTCTCTTAAATTAGGTCTTTACTTCACGAGAGTCGATGATAGACTTCTTTTACAGCTTAACTAATTCCTTCTTACTACATCTAAATATGCTGACCTAGCGTCTAGACATCATTCTGTACTATGGGCGCGACGATAGTTCATGATAAGTTCCTCCACTTCTAGGTACTTACCTTTTGCTTTTCCATTTGTCAACCATTGTTTATTATCGTTTAGCGAGTTTTGACATCAAAAGGCTGTTTCAGAGTGCAACAATTTGTGAACGACTGTGATATCTGGAGTTTATACCTCTTTCTGGGTATCCCCTTAAAAACCTTTCCAATATATATTAAAGCTTTTCCTTGTTGAAGTATGTACTAATTTAAAAAATATATAACCAGATTGAATTCCTTACCGGTCCTTTAGACGACTGGGTTATTTTGCGAAACCGGTGGTATTTTTGACGTTAATAAGCGCCTAAATCTCAGGGCCTATATTTAATTTCTAATTTTCTTAAATTTCAGTAATGATTATGATACTGTAATACCTGCGATACTAGCTACTGCCATCTAGTTGAAAATCTGCCGTCAAATACCAATAGGTACATATGTTCCGGCAGTTGCACTTGAGAGCCAGTCCCTCCAGTACAAGTACAGTACAAGTACAGTACAAGTACAGTACAAGTACAGTACAAGCACAGTACAAGTACAGTACAAGTACAGTACAAGTACAGTACAAGTACAGTACAAGTACAGTACAAGTACAGTACAAGTACAGTACAAGTACAGTACAAGTACAGTACAAGTACAAGTACAGTACAAGTACAAGTACAGTACAAGTACAGTACAAGTACAGTACAAGTACAGTACAAGTACAGTACAAGTACAGTACAAGTACAGTACAAGTACAGTACAAGTACAGTACAAGTACAGTACAAGTACAGTACAAGTACAGTACAAGTACAGTACAAGTACAGTACAAGTACAGTACAAGTACAGTACACGTACAGTACAAGTACAGTACAAGTACAGTACAAGTACAGTACAAGTACAGTACAAGTACAGAACAAGTACAGTACAAGTACAGTACAAGTACAGTACAAGTACAGTACAAGTACAGTACAAGTACAGTACAAGTACAGTACAAGTACAGTACAAGGACAGTACAAGGACAGTACAAGTACAGTTTACTAATAATAATACTAGTAGAAGTAACCTTATATAATAATCTATATTTTTTTTTATTACCAGGCACGTATGAGAGAACATCAGAGCGTTTGTTATCACATGGAAACTTACGCCATTAATAAGTGCTAATAGATTCCAAGCGTTAAGTTGTAATACTGCTTTCACATGTCCTTGGCCGATTTTAGCGAGAACTGTGACCGGTCTGATCTCGTCCACCATACTTTCTTTTTTGTACTGACATAAGCTATTAGCCTTAAGGGTTTTGACAGTTTCACCGAACTTTAATTTAGTGATTCTAACACGACCTTAACCGGCAAGCCGCGTAAGGGCCGCGGGGGTAGTCCGTTACAGAACTATGTACTTAACGTTTGGGTGTGCTTGGATGGTACGTGGTGTGATGGTGTACTTTCAGTGATGTAGAGTGTCATTGTATCGCGCGAGCAGAGTCACTCGAGGGCTCCTATCCGGAGGATCGAACCTAGGCTCAGACGTGTGCGGAGGGAGGCCGCGGCAGGTGAAATAATTGTCATATTTGAGATTCGATACCAGAACACTTCGGCGCTGCATTAGCAGCGAGGCGACCGCTTAAGCCCCTAGATCAACCGTGTAGTCTTCCACCAGACGTCAAGTGTAAATACCCAGCCTAGTGTCGTGCTTAGGTGTGTCGAGGTCATAAACACGCGATTCCAGTACTGAAGCGATTAGGTGTCGATTAGTTATCCAATAATCAATATCCGACTGAATAGTGATCCCCATACACATGATGATTACTATATACATATTAAAGGTGACAAACGATCATTGATGATAGCTCAGTTGGTAGCGGATGGACCCCGCGTCAATGCTCGTGCTTTTGATCCCTGCAATGAGCTTGAACATTCAATGAAGGAAAACATCGTGTTAAAACATATCATGGTGGTATTCTAATGCCCGCCTGTCTAGCTATTACTCTTGATTTCAAAATTTGCCACTAAATACCGGACCAAATAGGTGCGTTCCGGCAGTTGCACTTAATAGCCAGTCGCCAATCTTGGCCTCATCTCCACTTAACGTCAGCTGAGATTTTGGCCGTAACCATAATTGTACTAAATACATTAATGAAGCGATATTATCCTGTAACCAGTATCTCACTGGGTTGCGGTATCAGAATGACTAGGTTTTGGAATACGTCAAGTGTATAATCAGTTACCCACAGACTAACAGGCCAGTATTACGACAAGAGCTGGTTATTGGTTTTACTCTTAACGATTTTGTTTTTAAATTTCACCATCAAATATAGTGCTATTAATTTGTCTTACTACTATAAAAAATTATAAAACCTTCGGCTTCTATGTAATAACGTTAAGAAAATTACTTTATTTTAGGGTACCGAACCTCATAATAAAGAAACGGAACCTTTGTAAGAACTCCTTTTCCGTTTACCTGCCTAGCTGTTGTTAAAAAAAAGAAATACAGGTTTAGGGTTATGCCTACATTTTCACCTGATAGCAAGTGACGAGGTGGGCATGCTAAGCCTAGTGACGAGAGTGGTTCTCTAGGGCAACGGCCGCAACACACCTAGCTAGGTAGGTATTTGATGGCAGATTTTCAGCTTGAGTTCCCTGGCAATACGGAAGTTTGTAGTATCGTCGTGATGCATTTAATTGGGTAGTCTCCATTGCTTATCACCTTACAAGTCTTACTACATATCCCTCTCACCTTGACTGAGTCTGGGTAACATGGTAGATAGCCAGATGGGCTTTAGAATAAGTTCTACCATTATACTATAGTTTCCTCAAAAAGTTTTCTGGCACTGACGGCTTAGGCTCATTGCAGGTGTCTTCGAACTCACGTCCAAAGATACCTAATATACTCGTAAATAGTAAATACGGAACACTTAAAATGTGAGTTCTATTTGCCGCTAGCCCGAGTTTTTTGATAATACTTGACCGATGCAGTTCTCCTATTTAGAACGTTATAGAATTATGTAACATAGCATCATTAGGTTTATACAGTAATGATGTGAAGAATTTTTATTTACATTCACCGACGTGAGAGGAACATCCGAGGTCGAGATTTGTATATTTATAGTGCACTTCTCAAGAAACAAACGCGTAAAATTGTTATAGTTATTAAGCAACTTGTAGTTCCAATGACTTTACAGTTTTTTTTCTTTTTTTTTTATAGTTACGATTTAGCGTTATGGCTATAATTTCAACTGATCCTAAATCACAATACGGCCCAAGTTGGTGTACGCCCTAAACCTGTGGAGGAACCGGCTCTCAAGTGCAACTACCGGAACACACCTATTGGTATTTGGCGGCAGATTTTCAACGTCAGGGTGGTTGCCAGTCAGGCGGGAATTATAAAAAGCTCGATCACCGTGCTATGGTTTCCTGAGAATGTTTTCCTTCACCGAAAGCTCAAGCTCAATGTAGGTAGTTGGATTCGAACTCACGTCTCTTGACGCGAAGTTGTACAATTAAAAATTCTTTTTGCAATTGAGGCTCTAGAAGACGGTTATGCACGGAACTACCAACGGATTGGAAAGTAAATCAGTCATCGAGAAGAACCGCCAAGAAACTCGATCTGTATGTTTTTTTAGGTACATTTTTCGCACATAATGGTTTAATGTTGGCATATAGAATAGTCATTAACGGATATACAGAAAGAGGTGTCAATTCTATATTCTATAATGTATAATACTACTATAATAGACTCTTGACATCAAAACCCGTTTGACATGGTTCTTGAACTGATTATCCTTCAATTCTGTAATGCGCTTTGTAACTTTGGAAAACCTAACACTATTACCTAAAAATCTGTTTCCGGTCCTATTGAGTCTAAAAAAGGTGTGACCAGTTCGTCGCGATTTCTAAATCTACCTTTTCCAAGTCTTTGCGAACATACATTAAATTACTAATTATGCAAGGGCAGAATTAAAATACCAAATTCCGAAAAGATATCCTTTAATGATTCGCGAGGTCCCATATTGTAAATAGCTCGAACTGCTCGTTTTGTAAAAGATAACATATGACCTATTCTATTTACTGTCATTGTGAAAGCAAAATAACATGATGATTGGTTGACTAGTGAAGGCATGACAGTGTAACAAACAAATAAATTCGCATTTATAATATTAATTGCAATTAAAGTTAATTATGTAAATAAAAAAAAAACAAAATTTAAATATTTATTCCGTATTCCATAAGAACCATTTCATGTTATAAGAAAAAAAAAATAACGTATATTTTAATACAGTTGTCGCCGTATTTTAATCAGTAGCAAATAATTCAGAAAAAGAGGCAAAATATCAAAACATATTTAGTGCATGACTAGTAAAAATGTTAATCTAAATAATAGATATATTTCACAGTTTTAAATAATAGTTAGTAGCTTCAAATAAGCATAACAATGTATTTTAGCTTTGGGTGTGGAAAATTGTCGTAAATAAATAACATTAAATCGATAGAATAGCACGATGGTAATGCATTTTTTATATAAACACCGCAGAGTTACTGCTCTTAAAGTTGAAAATCCGGCATCTCTGCAGATTACGAGTTTTACCATCTTAGAATATAATTTCCCACAAGAGTTATACAAGAGTTAACTTTATAATCTATACATATAATAAAAATGTAAATTTAACGTGCCTGTACATTTTAGACATACTTATGTAAAAAAAATAATTGAATGTGACTAAGAATAGGTATAAGATACTTTGTACTTTACGTTTTAGAAACGCCTATCTGTTTGTTTGTGCGCGCATCACTGGTGACACAATGTTTATGATAAAACGTAACCAAGGTAATCATAAACCGTATCCTCGAGTAACATACCAATACTAGTTCCTCCACGGGTTTAGTGTTTCTACCGACTTGGGCCGTATCGTCACTTAAGATCAGGTGAGATTATGGCCATAACGCTAAACCTTAAGTATAAAAAAAACATTTTGTCTATGTCTTATTAAAATCGGTTAACTCTATGAAAAATTATTGTAATCGGAATGACGGCGCGAGATTAAAGAATTTTAGTTCCACGCGAACGAAGTCGGGGGCACAGCTAGTCAAAATAAATAAAAAATACATAAATATTACTTTATTTTTAGGTGTATTCACGCTATTGTATTTTACTCTGTAACGGGTGCATATTGACACAAGTGTGTTCCCGGCTTTGTGAATCGAATAAAACGAAACGGTGTGTGCTCAAGTTCACACGACAGAAGTGACGTCTCGCTCACTTAGTCATCTCCAGCCGATTTTACCCGAATGAGCGTCTCACAAAAAGGTTGCGCATCAGAATTTCAGAGGCCTCCCATAACAAGTTTCACTTCAGAAAAACGTTATAATCTCTTAGTAAACGCCACACGATCTAAATGGAAAGACCACCTAGAATTGAGTAATGCATTATTACTTCATAAGCCTGCATACGTCGATCTAATTAGTGACAGATTCCCAACGAGTGGGTTGTAGTACACGCGTGCACTACTAAAGGCTCTACCGACTTCCTATAGTTACATAAAATTATGACGCAATGAACTTATAATATTACTTGAACTTAGAAAGCACGGTTTTTAATTAACTTAAAATCTATATATAACACAGCTAAAGTGATGTAACTTCATCTCTATGTGACACTTTCTAAGTGTACCGTGTTTTTGTTTATTCTTATTAGAAGTAGTGAATAAAATATGAAAACCTCGCAATAACATTGTAAGAATACTTGAACTTTTGTCTCAGAATAATAACACTTTTTTTTGTAGGATAAAAAGTTACTCCAGTTAATCAATAGTAGGTATTAGTTGTCAACGAGTGGAATTGTATTAAAATATATCCATTCGTTTTACAGTGATGCTCGTACAAATAAATAAATAAATAAAAGTTCTAAATATTTTATTTTTGCAAATTAATCCTTAACATTCTTTTTTTCATATAGAACTCCCGTATAGAAATTTTATGTGGACTGAAATTATTACAAACAGTAATTCAAAAGTGTTACGTACTTTTTTTCACTTTGACGATCGTTATGTTTTAAAGGCAATCGTACTTAACGGGTGATTGAAGTCTTGCGTGAGAACTGACATACACCATTTTTTTTAAATCCAACTATACTAAGTAATACAAGGTTATGCAGATATTTAGTTACAGTTTTAATATATTTATAGAATTTATCATAACCGCTACAGCGCCGCCATCCGTAGACTATTCCAATTTTACCGTTCATACCTATCTCTACAGTTAGATTTCACATAGGACTATCTAAATTGTAGAAATAAAGATATAAGACTTAGATTATAATTAGTGAAACACATTATTTAGCATCATTAGGTATACGTATAAGTAAAAATAATTTCAGTTTCTAAAAAACGAATCAAAAATACAACACAATATCAGAATACAATACAGTACGAAACGAAAAACGAATCTACCACCCAGGGCACCGGTCTACTCAGCCTACTGTTAAATCCATCACTGCTCTTGCGACACTAATGATAATATGTTCTCTACGACATCGGTGATAATGTTAAAAGTTAGCGCGAAACCATATCGCAACGTTTAAACTCACTACGGAGGTGTTTCGCCACAGAGATTGCATGCAAAGTATTACGTTTCATTACTCCTCGAGCTTGCATTATGTTCATTATATTCTTGTTTAGCTCGTATGGTTCAACTTTTAATCATAGAAAAGCTGCGATGACGAAAAAACGAATAATTAAAAAAGTTCGCCGCCACGGAGCGACTCAAATCGTCCGACGCATCCTGGACAGCCCATGGCTGACGAATCCTTTCACCACAATGATTCTACGTCAAATTCTCAGGGTGGTCGAATACTGGACCAACTTAATTTGATGCAATATTTGACACGATAGAAGAAGACGGAGCGGCCGGAATATGCGAAACATTTTTGGTTAATGTTACAATTTATAATAAACAAAGGAAACCAATAAAAAATACGTAATAAAATAATTAAGTTTTAATCTTTTAATATCACAACTACATCGACTTTTGTATTATAAATAAGGGTTAGAGTGATGTTTTTTACCACAATTCACTGTGTATATATGTACGTATGTATTTATTTTATATATATTTAGTTTATTGATTTTGAATACACTTTACTTATTTAATATAGTATCCGCTATAAATTATTTATATTAGGTTAGTATATTTATTATTACACCCTTATTTCACCAATTATATTATTTGTACTACCTACAATGGTAATAATTATTTCTTACTACATTACTGCTGTTTAGCCGGAATAAAATGCCTTATGGCATTAAGCTCACCACTGTACATATTTAAAGTGTAATAAAGAAGTCATTCATTTACTCATTCGATTGTTTATTCATTTATTCATCCATTCCTTTGTTTATTCATTTATTTGATCTTCAGAAAATAAAATAATGAAGGAAAATAAACTTAAAAGTTAAATATTTAGATACTAATTTATTAAATGACTAGCTGACCTGGCAGATCTTGTTCTGCCTTTTCGAGTACTCAATCATATCGACTACAGCGTCATCTATCCCGTTGTGATCACTTATCAAGATATAAACTAAGCCTTCTCTCAAGTCGGGTCAAACTGAACACAGTGTGCAAAATTTGATTAAAATCGGTTCAGTAGTTTAGGAGTTCATCGTGGAAAAACAACTTGACACGAAATTTTTACATATAAAGATATATACTGGTCTGGCAGATGGTATTCTATAGCTCACACACTTATACCACTCTAAAATTGTTTTTTTTTTTTTTTTTTATAGCTCATGTTTAACGTAATGGCTATAATCTCACCTGATTTTATGTGCGATACGGCCCAAGTTGGTAGACACGCTAAGCCTCTCAAGTGCCATTACCGGAATACACCTATTGGTATTTGGTGGCAGATTTTCAACCTGAGGGTAGTTCCTAGCCAGGTGGGCATTAGAAAAAGCCATACCACCATGCTATGTTTTCCTCACGATGTTTTCCTTCACGGAAACCTCTAGCTCATTGTAGGAGGATTCAAACTCACGTTCCTTGACGCGAAGTCGTACACACTACCACTCAGCTATCATCTGCCTCCAAATACGTATAAGTGTGGTGCGGCAGTTGCATTTGAGAGCCAGTCCTTCCACTAGGATTATTGTGTCACCATCTTGGGGTACATCGTCGCCAAACATCAGCTGAGAATAATCTATAAAATAATATATATATTTATACAGTCTAGATAAAAAAGTATTGTCCTACTGAAATTAATTTTATTAATAATGGAGGTGATGCCCACTAGTTGACGTATATACATCCTTAACACTATTCCTACCGACACTTCACGTATGCCTATTCCTACCGCGGCTGGTCAAATGACCGGTCTTGCACAACATATATTTTTCAATATTGAATGCAACCAATAGCCAGCTTACCAGTATAAAAATATATTTTCTTTTATTCAAGAGTACATAATTTACATTTTATTCTTTTTCGTCGCATTTTTTACAAATGGGCTTCTCAACTGTACATTTTCCGCATACGTACTTTTTACATTTTAGACAGATTTTGTTCGTCTTATTATCTTTACAATACCTTATCTGACATGTTTTCCGTTCACGAGAACCTGTACTTGTACTTGCGATGGGTATTGATTGATTTTTTTTGCCGAGCTCTTGTTGGTATTCGATGGCAAGTTCTTCTGCCAATTGAAATAGAAATTCCTGTCTTGTAATTTCTCCTCCCGTAGTTTCTTTATATAACACCCATGAATTTATCCCGGCTAAATCCAAGATATTAAAAAATACTTGCAAAGGCCATCTCCGAGATTTAGATTTTACCGAATAATTTCTGGCCATTTGGTCGGTCACATCTACGCCATCTTGGTGCTATTATATAATTGAATTGTCTCCGGTGTTCGGGTGTCATGTTTTCAATTTGTACGGAGTTGTGCATTGAACTAAGAATTAGAACTTTCTTTTTTGGTTTGGCTTTGTAAACTGTCAACATACAATTATTTGAGCGATAGAGTTTGGTTGAAATAAGTGCCATGTCGTCATTTTTCAGTTTTGCCAGTCTTGGTAGCTCTTTTCTATTTGCTCTAATTGTACCAACAATCGTAGTTTTTTTTTGCTAAAAGTTTTGTTGCTAAAGGTAGGCTTGTAAAAAAGTTGTCCGTGGTTATTTTTCTTCCGCATCCTACATACGGTTCTGCTAATTTCATAGTAACAAACTCTCCAAGAGGAACTGAGCGCGTCCAAGAGAGTGGGCGCTCCCCCGAGCTTCTAACTAAATCGAGTCTCCAGTATATTTTCTGGAAGGCAATTATCGGATAAAATCGTGTCATAACTACATTACCTTTCGTTTGTAACGACTTTATAGTTTTGGCATTGAGTCTTAGAGAGAAACTATTTAAAAAATGTATAAATCGTACTACCGGTCAAATGACCGGTCGTGGTAGGTAAGACAGACTACAAATTTTTCTCGGAAAATAAACAATAAAAAAAAAAGTGAATATTGAAAAATATATCATACATATATATGAGGAAAAGTGGTAAAGTTTAAAGGCGATTCACATACGTTGAATGTAGGAAATTCCAATTGAAAATTTAAAAACGGTCATTTGACCGGTCCTGGTAGGAATAGTGTTAACTGAGACTTGACCAATCCGGTCTTAAGTCATATCTATATTTATATGCCCATTGTGCCTATTTGGAAAATGAAAGCGTAATATTATGCTGTAAGCGTACATGGCCCTTTTTTGCATGCCCTAGTAATCTGGTTAGAGTTCATGGAACTTTCTACAAGGAACCGTGTTAACATTATTAATCGTGACGATTTCGACGAAGAGCTAATTATTTTTTAATTTATCTGCAATTACGTATCTATATATATTACATAGTTTAATAGATACACTAGCAAAACGTTAATCGACCATTTACAATATAAAACAAAAGGTAGAAAAATATGTATTAATAAAACACTAACGATTTTCAATCATTTAAAGCTTCTTTGTTTCCTTAGTCACCACCTGGGCTCATTTGATGTTAAATTATGATGTGTCCAAAGATGATGAACGCGGTAAGCCTAATTGGAGGGACTGGCTCTCAAGCGCTACTGTCAGAATACACCTATAATTAATTGGCAGCACATTATCATGCTAAGATGGCTAACGTTCTACCAGAGTCTCAAAGTAGTGTGGGCGCTGCCCCTGATCTGTGGTAACACGGGTGGTGCGTTTTAGAGGCTAGTTTTGGGTGA
Source organism: Actias luna (assembly GCA_039707435.1). Classification (NCBI taxonomy): domain Eukaryota; kingdom Metazoa; phylum Arthropoda; class Insecta; order Lepidoptera; family Saturniidae; genus Actias; species Actias luna. The sequence continues at coordinate 2,637,778 of JAZHAC010000006.1, read as the reverse complement.
TTAGTACCCGATAAGTCCCCACATGGTCCTCTCGCCTGTTCTGAGCCCGGGTAATAATACTTTTGCGCGGTACGATGAAGGAATCCATTAGGATTGGATTTTAAAAACCACGTTAATAAAACAGAAGGGCGGTAACTACCACGTCCTACCACGATAATTCCATTAGCAACAAGCTCACGGCCACTGTAGGGCTTAAAACGTACGTTGATTGACGCGGCGTCCGTACACGCTATTAACTGAGCGTCAATCGCTTCAAGCCACTGTAATGGGTAAAATATTTGATGTGTGATGATCTCGACCCAGTCATACCAAGTTACGCTGAACCAAATCCAATAGTAATCAAAGAACGAGTGATCATATGGCACAACTATCAAAATAAATCCGAAAGAAAATTTTCTCACGGATGAAGCCGCTGACGAAATCTAGTGACAGACAATTTTGCATTTAAGGCACAATGAAATCATGTCAAGGCTATAATTTGCTTTTATCGTAAAATGGTTTTATTATATACTAACTATACTCGAGACGATGCTCGCGTAATGAACAAAAAATGTTTATGTATAAAAAAAACTTTTAAAATTATGTTCATTTATTTTATACTTATTTTTGAAGCGATGATAGCTCAGTGGTAGTGTGTACGGACTCCATGTTAAATTGCGTAAGTTCACATCCTTGCAAGAAGCTTGAGCTTTCAGTAAAGGAAAAAATCGGATGCAACTAGAGCATGGTAATAGGGCTTTTTCTAACACCCGCCTGCTACCTAGTTACCACCTTTAAGTTGAAATTCTGTTACAAAATACCTATAGGGTGTGTAGTTGAGAGCCAGTCCCTCCATAGGTTTCGCATGTACACCATCTTGAGCCAAATCGTCAGTTAACTTCAGATGACATAAACTATTAACACTATAAACTATTAAAAGAAACTATCGTGCTCGTAACTTCCTTCACGTATACTTAATTTATGTCCAGTGTAATTAAAGTGCCTATTTTTCTCCTTTCTGAAATTGTAGTATTGAAGTTCGACCACAATGATATAATGTATAAACGATCTCATTTACTACTAAACTATTACTACTATTCCCTATTCCGCAGGATTTTTTTTCGTTTTATTGGATAAAAAGTGTCATATCAAGATGAAAAGCTGCCCTGAAGTAACTATATATGTGTCCTGGAAGTTGCACTTGAAAGCCAGACCCTCCACTATGCGTAACGTGACCACTATCTTTTACCACATCGTCGCCTTACATCAGGTGAGATTGTTATGGTTTCATCACGATGTTATCGTTCACAGAAATCTCCAGCTCATTGTGGGTGGACTCGAACTGACGTACATTGACGCGGCTTGCGGACACAATAGCAACTGAGCTTAAAAAATAGATCCAACGTTCCTCATATTATAATGCGGAAGTGTGTTTGTTTGTTTGTCACGCTTTCCCACCTAACTAATCGATTATGATAAATTTTAGTATAGAGATAGATGAGACCTTGGAGACGTTGATAAGATACATTTTCTGATGAAAAACGTATTGCAAGTTGTAAAGTATGTCATAATTGTTATTTTTACTATGTAGGCAGATATGAGTAATTAAGTCAGTTTTTAATAAATTGCTTACGGAACGACATTGTTTATTTTCGATAATCCTGAAATACGTTAATTACTAACAATTAGCGTAAGATATATCACAAGTGTGATAATGCAAGAAATAAGCTTTGTATGAAACTTTTACTGCGTCATCCGACTTGTTTGACAAATAGCTAGTAGTTATTTATTTATTTATTTATTTATATATAGCAAGTCGACATTGCACAGACATAAAGTTAATATACAAAACATAACGAATAACGATTCCAATGCCGGTACAATAATTATAGACATGCATAACTTTCACAGATAAATTTGAAACAAATTAATATATTACATTATATTTAAACAAGTTATATATAATAAAATACAACGAACAAACAGCGAGACCTTTTCTTTTAAAATACGTAAGGATTTTATTACATTCGTTAATAATTTAAATTGCAACAGATACACATTCGACCTTAGTGCTAGGTATTATATAGGTTTGTACGTAGCGAATGTATTGTATGTCCTTAAAACAAACAACTTCACCGGATCAAAACGCGTTCGGATTTTAATTAAATTTTTTGTTCTTATTGAATAAAATCATTATCTGAGCGAATATTATTTTCATATACATACAACGAAATCAAAGAACTTTAATATTGTTTAAAGATTTTATTTAGTTTTGCTTAGTATATCTGAAATTTAATTTCATGAGATTCGGTGGAAAAACTGTATATTATCACTGTAATAAAGAGTCCGGAAATAAATAGTAAAGGCTCAAAAGGAATATAGGGTATATATAAAATAAAATATTTTTTTGTTTCTTTTTTTGTAGTTAAAATTTAGCGTTATTGGCATAATCTCACCTGATGTTTTGTGACGATAAGGCCCAAGTTGGTAGACACGCTAAACTTATGGAGGAACTGGCTCTCAAGTGCAGCTGCCGAAAGTCATCTATTGGTATTTAGCATCAGGTTTTCAACTTGAAGGTGGTTGCTAGCCTGGCGGGTATTAGAAAAAGCCCTAACACCATGCTATGGTTTCCTCACGATGTTTTCATTGTAGGTGGTTGGATTCGAATTCACGTCTCTTGACGCGAAGTCGTACACACAACCACTGAGCTATAATCGCTTCAAAAGCCTTCTAAGCCAAGTGGGCGTACTAAATGTAGATTTAAACCATGGAATTTATAGTAAGCTTTGCGAACATTGAAAAACGCCCTATCCCAATGTTTTACGGCACAGGATTTGAACCCACGGCGATCGGCGATGAGTCGAAAATAAATCGAGGTGTTGTATTTTATTATATAATCGAATTGTAGTTTTTTTTCCGAATTTGATAGATTATTCATTGGGGAAGGCTTTATTTTATTATGCATTTATCAATAGCAGGTCATCAATACATCTTGTATTGAAAAGTCATAAAAACGAGAAAACTATGAAATAATTTTTAGTCCCACGCAAACGAAGTCGCGAGTACAGCTACTCGAATAATAAAAACGAAACATAGTTTTTAATAAGGAAGTTGTTTCAATAATTATTTTCTATAATCATATAATAATTACAGATTTAGTAACAAAAAAATGTTATTTCAATGCGGAACATTATCATAACATAATTCCGTAATTCAATGAAGATTAATGAAATGCATATAAATGCGTAAATTTGAATATAAGATTCATAAAAATAAAAATTATTAAAAATAATGAATATTAAAACTTGCAAAATCTTGTTAAATCGACGTTTTTGTTACAGAATTTCAACGTTTGACAAAATTTATATTTCTTATGTTATGAGAGCATAAAATGCATAATTAATATGTTTCAGTGTACATAACCGCAATGTATACGTAATACTGTTATATTTGAAATTATAAATAACTATCTTTGCCCGCGGCTTTGTTTGCGTGAATCTATAGTACCCTATATTATTCCTCATGAAACTGGCTTTTGTATATAAACAACTTTTATAAACTGGTTGTTCCAGAGATTAACGTACAAACAAAAAACTCAATTTTATCAGTATAGTTTACCCGCTACGTGGGTAAAGCGTAGTTTCGATAGTGGTGGTAATCTTCGACTGGGCCCAATGTCCACCAGTTGAGTTATTTAAGGTGAATGAGTATAAAAAAGAAAATCTTCAAATAACGTAGTGAAAGAAAAGGAATACATTAAAACTCCGAGAAGATAGTTTCATCTTTACCCTTTAAGAGTACCCAGAACTTCTATAAAGGTTTTCCCCGTTACATTTGTTGCTGGGGCTACATTAGTAGCAAAGATTCGTGTTAACGGGGTGAGTGTGGTCGAGTAGATCATTGCAACGTGTACTATCGGGGCACTGTCGGTAAACTAGCGCGCATGAAAGGGATTTGTCGCGACAAAAGTCGCGTGGGTGGCTACATCACTTCAGTGGCGTCCAGAATTTGTAGCGGGACACAACGCTTCGTCCACCTGATGTAGACAAGAACATCGCGTATCCACCTACACGATGTGTTAGCGCGCCAACGCGACATGAATCTTCACCCGCTAATGTAGCCCCAGCGCAATCGGGCGTTACTATTAACAACTGAAGTGGACTGTAGTGTGGGTACACCCTTTCAGATCAATAGCCACATACAATAGTCGTTATGTAAAACGGTTGGGGGTATGTTTACAGAGTTATGAGTTTGAATAAAAACGTAACCAATAGTATTTTAACTATGCGCTGAGAGTGTCGCAATACAAGATCGACCGGTAGATACGCAGCAATCAATCGGTGTGGTATTCATTTTTTTGTTTATGTAATAGAGGGCAAACGAGTAAGCGTGTCACCTGATTGTAAGGGATCACCCCCGACCATGGACACCTACAACGCCAGGAGAATCGCAGGTGCGTTGCCGGACTTTTATTGGAGGGACTGGCTTTCAAATGCAACTCCCGGAACACACCTGCTGGTATTTGAAGTGAAATCTAAATTAAAATTAATAAAATTTATGGCAACACAGCTCGTTAAATATGTATTCCCACTAAACCTAAAACTGTATTCATTAAATACTACAAAATAAGCATGTATAAGGAAATTATGTAACATTCCCATAAAATAATATATTACGATGTGTTTGAAATATTTTAACATTTTAAAAATGTTTCATGATTTTAAAACTAATGCAAATATCGCAATCACGTATATATTTATAGACTAAAACCAAAATAAAATATAATACAATTGGAAAGTGCCTACAGTTTTTTACCACCGGATGCAATGTTTACGTTTTTCTCACTTAATATATTTTTCCGCTGTTCCCTAGCCTTAACAACGTATTCTATATACCCAGTCAGATCATAGGTTCTGTTACCACCAACAAGTATTTTTAATTTTATAATAGTGTCCAAATATCTTTCGTCCACAGTTACGCGACCACAGAGATTTTCAATATTCTGCATAAATTGAAAATAATACGAAGGGACAATTATCGCACTATCAAATGAAATCAAATCGTTTACATTTCAAAAATAGGATAATAATATCACTTTTTTGAATTGAAAAGTCTACTACCGTTTCGGAAACATCATGGCGTTCTGGTTAAGAGGAAACAGCGAAAGAAACTCTTCAAAAATCGCTCATTTTATCATGTACCATATATAATTATCCGAACTTAAAAACATTACCAATAATTTAATTCCGAGCATTTCTATCTGTGCTGTGTGTCAAACAAGTGCTGTCATGTATCAAAACGCTATCCTAATAAACAATAGAAACCATTTCCCAAATAATGAACAGACATTGCATTTTGCCCCGGATTCTGCGCAAGCTCATCTGGCATAAGGCACGAAAAACTGGCTGACCGCCTGTGGAATTGGTTTTATTATTATTAATTTTTTTTATACTTAAGGTTTAGCGTTATGGTCATAATCTCACCTGATCTTAAGTGACGATACGGCCCAAGTTGGTAGACACGCTAAACCTGTGGAGGAACTGGCTCTCAAGTGCTGCTGCCGGAACACACCTATTGGTATTTGGCGGCAGGTTCACAAATAGAGGGTGGTAACTACCCAGGCGGGCATTAGAAAAAGCCCTACCACCATCTTCACGATGTTTTCCTTCACCGAAAGCTCGAGCTCATTGTTGGTGGATTCGAACTCACATCCCTTGACGTAAAGTCGTACGCACTACCAGTGAACTATCATCACTTCAAATACTATACGATATGTTAAAATTAAATTAACTTTGCAACTTGCAAATGATTTCCTTCAATGAAACTGGTTTTTGTGAGTGTTTACAACCGTGTTACTGCTTTCTAATACAGTTATATAAAATTACATAGGTATTTTGAGTATTCATAACCATGGAATGTTCATATTTTATGTAATCTACATCGCCTACGTAGACATTCATGTGGGAAGAGTGTTTAACTATTTTTGCGTCAACACACTGCATTCTATTAAGGTCCTTTTTTCATGAACTACATTAAAAAATAATTAATAGTATCTTTTTAACTATTAAACATACTTTCTGCATGTTTATACAGTTATATCAATGTCGCGTGGGACAGAGGCACATCTTATAGTTTAATTGTCGAATGTTTTTATGTATTGTAAAATAAGCGTAATTTAACAATCCACTGGATGTTGAGTGTAACGAAATTAATGTTAATTCGGTGAAGTGAACTATGTTCTTTCGAGTAATAAAAATAATTAAAATAAAATTAAAATCACTACATAGTATAAAACAAAGTCGCTTCCCGCTGTCTATCTGTCCCTATGTATGCTTAGATCTTTAGAACTACGGAACCGATTTTGATGCGGTTTTTTTAAATAGATAGAGTGATTCAAGATTAAAGTTTATATGTATAATACAATTATAAAATAGTAGAGAAACACTGATAATTTTAGAGGTTTCTAATGTGATGTCGTAAATAAACACATTTTTTGCGCTTACATAGCAAATGCTGGCTGAACGCTACAAGATAGATCAAAATAATGTAGTACAGTATTGTACATCTTAAAAAGATCTACAAAAAAGTCTGTTGTGGTATATATCTATCTATTAGGGATAGCTCACAATAACCATTTTTTATCCTTTAATTTTACAAGAAATAATAGCTTATTTACGAAGCGATTTCAAGGAATATATTCTTAACTCTTATCCAATTAAGTACCTTAAATACATTGTGTTTTTAATATAGATCAATATGGCCCTTTACAGCATGAAATTTGAATGAATATTTCCGAAGATATTACAGATTTCAAATGCAGGGACATAGCGTCATAGGGACATAAGAACATCAATTTAGGTGATTCAAAGTTCACCGGGACAGCTAGTAGTATATAAACGACTATTTGTATATAAGGTCAACACCAGTGAGGTACGCTTCAAGTCACAGGTGCTAGGTTATACGTTGGTTTGCTTCTCTTTGATTTTTGATTGACAGTTTGACAGATTAATTTTAAACCCATAAGGTATTTTATATATGCCACAATAAGAGATGTTACTAATATCTATTATTTATTGAGACGTGTCGACATTCTTATTATATCGATATATCAAAACACATATTTAATTGTAGTTTCTTAAGTAGTACGGTATAGTGGCAGCAGTGTCTCTGCAGGTACGTACAGTACAAGCACCTAGAGTTGAGAAATTCATCAATAATCACCGGAGTTTCATATTGGCTTGCATAAATATGTAAGTTATTTATTTGAAGTAACTATAAACAATTTTGTTTTAGCCCGCTTTTGTTATACAGATAATTTTCATATAATTTTTATCTTCTCTTACTGTGGTGAAAATAATAATAATATAACTTCCTACTTAAACAGAGATAAGACTTAAAGCATTTAACCGCTACAATATCAATACAATCAAGCCAGTAACGTAATAAACGATTTAAAAGATTTCCATAATTTCTTGAGTACGTACCACAGCGTTATGCCATCCAGATATAGTTTACTCAGAATTCTGACTAATATAACCTGAGACACAAAGTTGTCTTTTATAGACCGCTAACGTCATGTATAGAATGAGACATGTCAAAATCACTGACAATTTTAACATGTTTCATCTCATAAATTTCTTTACTATAGCGATCTTGAGAGCCAACTTGGCTTGAGTTACTATTACTATATTAAGTAAGTTAATATACTATGTTAAGTATATATAATATTTGTTAACGGTCCAAACGGACAATTGTGAAATAGAGAAAACTACCAATATATCTAATTTCATCATAGTAAACATATTTCTTTGTCATCTCATTTGACATGGAATTCGAACGCGCTACTGCTGAGTCATTGTGACTTTACATTTGTTTCGATGAACATATAAAATCCCACGCGATCAATTTTTATTTATGATAAGCGTGATTTTACAATTTGAATTTTTAAATTATGACCCAATTTCTCTTTCGGCTATTTGAACTAAATAAAGCTTGATCGATACTTAACATCCAGGTCAAATCTAACAATTATTGGCATCATATATAGTCGGTATAGTTTATGGCTACAATCTCACCTGATGTTAAATGACGACGCGTCTCAAGTTTGCGGATACGGTAAGCCTAGTGCAGGAAAAGGGGCTGGCTCGCATGTGCATCCACCGGAAGACACATATAGGTACTTGGCGGCAGATTTCCAACTTGAGAGTGGTAGCTAGCTGGCCTGGCATTAGAAGCCCTGCCATGGTTTGATCATAACGTTTATGTTCTCCTTAAAGCTTATGTTCATTGCAGGTGGAATCGAAATCACGTCCATTTGCGCGGCGTACATACTACCAACTGAGTCATCAGCGCTTCATATGCATATTTTTAAATGTCTATAAACAGGTTGCGACTAAACAAAGGAACAACTTAAATTTTGAAAATTTACTAACTTTTATCGGACATCTACCGTCAGTCAGTGAAAAATTTTCACATTTGCTTCCTGTAAGCTATTTAAATTTTTTCACCTCTACCGACTTCTTTAATTAGATATCACACACGACTAGACTAATTGTAGAAGAAATATAATTTCAATACTTAGATTATAAGTGGCGAAACACAATTACATATTAACTTATTTGTGTGAACCATTTTAGTTTCTGTGATATATGAACAAAATATTCTAGATTTGCTGCTCCTAAAATCTGTCGCCATAGGATCTAGTCTACTCAGCCTGGTGAATCCGCCACTAGTATGAAGTAATTGATGAATTTAATTTTCACTATCTGATACAATTTATGTTCATAATCGTTATGATATTACAAAATTTATCGTCGCATTATAACCATAATGCACTTGCGCTTTTTTTTTTAAGTTTACATAATCCAAATGTGAAGGTTGGCGACTTTCTTCGGTGGGGAGGCTGTACGAGTTTGTGCCTCGGCCTCAGTCGAGATAGTAGCGCGTTAACCCGCGCCTGTGGTGTGCCTGTTTAGTTTTTTTTTTCTAATTTAATTCTCACAAAGTGCCAGTGCTCGGATACAATGCGGCTTTTATTTTGGGTAAGTTCACGACATTCTTTGTCTTCTTTTTTTTTGTTAACTTAATTTATCGTATACGATGTAAGGTCTGTTTCGGTGATTTTTTTAACGTTCGCGCCAACAGACCAGTCGACTTTCTTTAGTGAAAGTCGGTTGATCATCCATTCATCATCGGAAGAGGGCTGGTTTTTTTTTATCGATTCGTGTTTGCTCGCCGTTTCTGCGGAACATCGGAATTCGAAACGCGAAAAATATTACGTAAAACTGAATAACTTTTTTTTTCTATCATTGTTATGTTTAGAACTAGTTTGAGTATTTATTAAAAATAGATTTATGCATTTTATAGAGTCAACTTAATATGTCTACTGATTTAAATATATAATTCAATCAATCTTTATCAGTTTTTGAGTGGAATATTATTTTCTACTTTGATATCTACTAAGAATACACTTTTCATACAAAAGCTGGCAGTTGCTGTAAGTTACAGGCTTATTATTACTAGAACAGAATTCAACTTGATATTATTGAAAACATCTTTAAAATTTTGAAAGCTTGAAGGCTTTCTACTAAACCTATAAGTGCACTAATAAGTGAGTTTATGATAAACCTTAAAAAAGGTTAATAACTAACCTGCCCAGTAGTTAATAATTTACAGGTACTCCATAATGTCTTTATTGCTGTACTATTTCATTGTTGTAATATGTATAACAATGTTGACGAAATTATAAATCTAAAACGGGAAGATAGTTTTATAAAAAAAAATCTTTTCTTTTATTTATTGAACACTCAGTGCATATAGTTTGATGATAATGTTATGACATTTCTAAAATAAATTGTAGATATCATAAACTTAGAATTTGTGTGATCCAGAAATAATTATTATTTGAATAGAGTCCTTCACACTTGACATTGGCGAAATTACTTACATTGGCACATGGCATGGTAATAAAAACTATTATAATATAAAGCCTTTCGGTAGCCTTATTAACCATATTATGTGTAAGGTACGTTAATAAATAAATAGGTATTATTAATATGTATGGACGTGAATTCGAATCCACCGGCAATGAGACTGAGCTTTCAGTAAAGAAAAACATCGTGCTGAAACCATTGCCTGGTGGTAGTGCTTTTTCTAATGCCCATCTGGCTATCGCCATCACGTTGCAAATCTGCCACCAAGTACCTATAGATGTGTTCCGGTAGTTGCACTTGAGAGCCAGTCTTCATCATCGAAGGCCACACACATCAGAATGTCACTTAACATTAGGTGAGATTGTGGCTAAGACGCTAAACCATTAAACGCTTTTGAAGCGATGTTAGCTCAGTGATAGTGTGTACGACTTCGCGTCAAGGGACGTGAGTTCGAATCCAAGCACCTACAATGAGCTTGAGCTTTCGGTGAAGAAAAACATCGTGAGTAAACCATAGCATGGTGGTAGGGCTTTTTCTAATGCCCATCTGGCTAGCTACCACCCTCAAGTTGTAAACCTGCCGCCAAATACCAACAGGCGTGTTCCGGCAGCTCCACTTGAGAGCCAGTTCCTCCACAGGTTTAGCGTGTCTACCAACTTGGGCCATATCGTCACTTAAGATCAGGTGAGATTATGGCCATAACGCTAAACCTTAAGTATAAGAAAAACCTATAACTTATAAAAAAACACTATAAAAAATCATCGTTCTTCAACAGACAAACATTAAGTTATATTATAAAGCTTACCTGAATAGTCAACCTCAACCTAAAAAATGTATCGCCAAACATATTACCGACATCAAAAGTTCCCTGTTCTATAAAATACCGGTGCACTCAGCCGATGTTAAGAAATAAGATAATATGATCATCCACTTAAGATTGACCTTTTAGATTATAATAAAGAAACAGAGTTGCCTCACACTCACAATTATAAAAATACCGCCGGCAATTATTTCTACTTACATCGGTTGTAACAACCTAGTACGTCAAAGGTAAATAATTGGCATTGCGAATTTCCACTGGAATTCTGTAACTTACGAAAATGAAATTATTTTCAAATTACATAACTTACTACCCTATTCAAGGTTCATATGCAATACATATAAGGATTTAAAGATATTATAGTATAACAACGAAATATACAAAGTTGAATACATATACACAAATATTTAAAATACTTATTACTGACAGAACTTGTTATAAAATGTACACTTTTTGGTACAATTTTATTTAAAAAAAACTCATATTGTGCAAATACACCAATGTGTAAATAAGTTTCTTATAAATCGCCGTGCGGCTATATTTACCTTGAGTATATATTTTAAGTACAACTTCTTATGCCTAGATTTCACTTATTGTCCGTAGAACTTTAGTATATGTTTTATCTTAGGAGATATGGATACATCATTGACTTTTTATGTACTACTATTATTACTACTATTTTAAATAGATTCAAAATTTTTTTTTAAATATATTTTAACTCTACGTGTGAAATCTACCGTTTTATGGGTTAACGCTGTTCTATATATTGATTCATAATATTTGTTATTATTATGTCAAATTATATCAATATTAATCCAGTATATTCAGAGTAATATACGTAGACAGACAAAAATCTAAATCTCAAAATATTTAATCATTTTAAAATTTTAGAATTAAAAATAAATATCCATACACCTAAAAATGAAACATATAACAATAATTATCACAGAAATGGCATTAAAATTAGTCACAGTCTTGAATTAATTATTATTAAATCAGTGTAAATAAAAATCATTATCAATGGTATTATACGCACATAGTTTTTGTAGAAAAAAATAACAATTTACTTTACGAATGCGAATCGAAAACGCTTACAATAAAATTTTATAAGCGAAACTACGAAAGTTGGAAAGTCCAAGTTCATACAACGAGTGGGTCACACTGACACAGCCTTTACGTAACTCGATACAAACATATTTTACCATAATTATACTGTCACACCTTATGCGTGGTGGGTTGTGGATGTAACTCGTAAAATTATATCCCTCATTGGGATTTATCGTTAGTTTTGTGAAAGGTAAAGCTTTTTTTAACTATTGGTATCAATGTGTCGCATTCCAAAGTCATCTACTCTGTATATCCTCCCCCGAAAGTCTAACGTGACATCAATAGCATCTAAACAATTGCTTACTGAAAGTAAAGACTCTTTGCTGTGCTAAAAACTTAATCTTAGACTCCAAAGCGAATATTGCACCGAAGAGACCATTGATTGCGTCATAGTTTCTCAAAGATTAGTTAGTGCAGAGGTATATGACTAATCCCACGTAACGGTAACTTCTTGCTAGATCATTCTAATTTCTTGTACCCTTCGTAACAAATTACGTAGAAGCGAATTTGAACACCTAATAATAATAAAACGAAACATAGGAACGAATAAACCCTGTAATCTGAGCTAAAAACAAATTAGAGCAAAACTGTTGTAACAATCGACCCAAGAACATGCCTGCCCACCAAATTAATATTAATAACCTAGTTACTTCTTAAAAGGATCACAGTTAAAACTACATCTTAATAGAGGTTGTGTTATAAACTTGAGTATTCTTAATTAGATAAGGGAGAGAGGATATTATGGTTTCATTACCGAAGATAGTTCCCTATGTCTTCACTTATGTAACCAGTCGCTCCCAGTCGCCCTTCTCGGGTCATTCGACTTAGTGAGCGGAATTAGAAAGGAATTTCGATGCCGAGGAGTAATTACTCCTCTTTACTCAACATCTACAGAAGTAATTACTGTCATAATTATGTCTGAGACTGTTATGAACTTAATTTCACTATAAATTTTATTGGGGTATAATTGATACTTCATATAGAGCTAATTAGGGAGAAATAAGAAAGAAAACGCATTTATTTGTTATACACGCCAATATATATTTTACACAATAAAAATTAGAAGTACTACAGTAATAAATCATGGTAAAAGAAAATACAACAAAAAAAGAAAGAATATAGTTTGTCAAATAACTGGAGGGAAGTTAAAACTGTGTGCCTAGCAAATGGTTCCCGACTCAACGTATGTGCTGAAAGTGATATAGTATTGATTTTCACTTGTAGCTTAGAGTGTTATACCTGCTGCAACGTAGTGATTATGCGTAATGCATGTATGTAGTGAAAGAATATTTTTGTTATTAAGACAATCGCCGTCAATTGCAAAGCGGGATAGTGGCAATACACTCACATACTTACCCAACGGATTTAGGTTCTGCAGCTGTAATGTTTCTCATTCTTTGTAAAGTAAAACTTTTTCATATAACCATAATTATTTTGGTAGGGTGTCTTATTATTCTTGACTAGAGGCGTCTCTTAAACTTAAAATCTGCCGATAGCTATCAATATTTTCTACATTTCTAAAGTATGACGTAACTAATCACTCTTTGAATACTCAGCTATTCTTACGATGCCCTGCTTCGTTGACACTAAACTGTTATTATTAAAATTAATTAGATACATATGTCATTATAAGCTGAGAATTTACAGTTCTTAGTTGATTCACTAGAACATTTTTAATATTTTTTTATATAATCATAACTATCAGTCAGTATTTGTTTGAATTTAACTCTTTCTAAAATTTCACATCATGTCAGGTATATTTAAAAACAGAGAAGAAAATTGTTTTCATATAGGAAAACGTAGAAAAATTCTGAATACATCCAAGCATTAGTCTACAAGTATTCGTGCATAATATTCGTATAAATAGCTATATAGATTTTGAAAAGCCATTTTTATAAGTAACACGTAAAAGGTTAAAATTGTGATAATATAAAAAATATTAAGTGTGAATAGAAAAAGTTATTGTGCATAACGTGTATATATACATATTTTAACAACCAATTACTCAATACACGTACATCCTCTCGAATATTATGTAAACGCATCAAACCACGCGAGAAGTGGGTCAGAGCGGCGGCGAACGAGATTCGGACGGAAGTTAATATAAAAGATATCAACGCGCTCCATATTACGGTGTTATTTATATTCTAAATGTAAAAACAAGTTCTGCCTATATTCTTTTAATTTGGTGAAACTATTCGAATTATAATAATGAAATGGATTTTTAGAGGCAGAGTGTATATCTTAAATATCCAAAAACGTTACGAAATTTCATATTGTGGTTAATAAATTTATATAAACTCAGATTGGATTAGAATCATTTTGTATTGAAAATTTCAATCTTTCCAGTCTTTTAAAATATTTTTTTATATCTTTTAAGTATTCGATAAGCCGCATTACATGCCAATGGTCCTCCTACCAATAGGCCTAATGGTCCTAAAGATTGAAAACCATTACTATTCCACTGAACTGTACATACAATACATATTATACTACACTTTATTTTTTTTAATTTATACTACGTCATAAATATGATCTTGAGCAAATTAAAAGAATAAATGTTAATCATATAGCAATGTGAAGTTTATGCGCAGATTTCAATCAGATTTTGACTACATTTAATTTGATATATTTACTCCTAATAAATGTATTTTAAATATGATTATTATAATCTGCATTATTTATAAAGAAAGTTCACAATAGAAGTCTAAAAATCAAAAAGCAATATTTATTATAAAAAAGGGGCAATCCAAGAATAATATACATCGCTAACAATTTGAATGATTGAAAAAATGCATAACATAGAATATATTAATAATGAGTTTCTATATAAGATCTATTATAATAATAAGATAATTTATTACTTTAACCTATGGGTTTTATGGATTAAAAATGAGTTCTTCATAATGTAAAAGTCTCTAATACGAATACTATTAATTAAAAACCACATATCTAATGAATACTTTGAGTAATGACATTTTGTATAAAATAAATAAACTATTTGAGTGGAGACTACGTAGGCAATATATAAGAAATAAGACTAGCAAATGTCAAATACAGTCAAACACAGTATATACATAATACAGTCCAAGGTTAATTGTTTCGTAATTAACACGCCAAAAAATATAGTTAGGCTTCACTAGATATTATTACTGTGCATATGTAAAATCCTACAAGGCAATTTTTTTTTTCAACCTGACATACGATGTTAGCCTTTAAGGCTTTGACAGCCTGACCGAACTCTTAAGGGCGTGGTGACGACACTTAGCCATGGTCTACAAGGCTATAGAAATATTATTTCTACTAGATCGGGCTTAATAAGAACTAAGTTCGATTGCCGCGGATCGTAATCACATCAGTAACGAAAATGATTAATAACTTCCAATAAAACTCGTGTAAGCTAGTTCTTATTCAACGATTGCTTACGATGATTCACAGTTAATAATAAAAATGACAAAAACTTCTTAAGTATTTACTATTATTTAAAATATTTCGCTTTGCAACCAGGTGTTTGTTAAATAGTATATATGATTTATAAGTTAACATAAATTACAGTCAGAACTACCATTAATTCACGTCATCGTCGAGGCAGATCGTTAAAGATGATCGCTTCAAAGTCATTGGCTCTAACTTGAGTGTATGTATGTTATGCGCTACAAAATCGAGGCAGTCCTATAAAAATACCCTAAACGCAATTACAACATTGTATGCGCAGAGCATTCTAAGTCTTCTACGTATATATAACGAATAAACTGCAAGTAATACTTTGGTAGGTTTAACGTTATAGATACAATCTCATCTCATGTTAATCTCTCGTCTCAGTAGAAGAACTGACTCTCAAGTGCAACGGCTGGAATACATCTATAGGTAATCGGCGACTAATTTTCAAATTGAGGATGTTAGCTGACCTGTTGGGTATTGGAAAAAGTCTTATACTAAAGTAAACTTACGATGTTTTCCTTCACCGATAATCCAAGCTCATTGTTTGTAAATTATAACTCACGTCCATTAACGTGGCTTCCGTATACACTACCAACTGAGCCTCCATCACCATCACTATAAACGTGGTTTAATATTCCATGCATGGCATATGTATTATTAACACAATATGAAAAAACGTTAAGTGTCAATTATTACACTACGAAATCTGTTATAATTATACATCTTTGTGACACGTAACTGATACTGCTCCCTCTCATGCTTATGTAACATACGACAAATATTCCAGTTTGCATATATGTAATTATGTTTAATGAAGTTTAATGATGTCGTAATAACCAGTCTGCGATCGAGATAAACATTGCCGTCTTAATGACCCGGAGGTAGAGAAAGGAACGCTAAAAACTGCACTGTTTATACTCTAAAATATAATAGTGAGAACAGCGTCCACTTAAATCTTTGATTTTTTATTTTTATTTTTTTTTGTTGTTTAGTAAACTGAACATTATTTTGAAAATCATAACTGCAAAGGAGCGAAATATAAACAATAAAATTAAAATTTATGTTAGAGTTTAATAGATCGGATTTCTTGCCGGTTCTTCTTGGTGACTGGGATATTTTCTGAACCGGTTCTGAGTTTGGACGTTAATAAGCGACTTCTCAGGAACCAAACTGAAAAAAGTCTTTCAAATTTTTATTCCATAAATAGATAACATTTCTATATAATATAAGAGGTATAAAAGTTAAAAAAAATTATAGTAAACGATTTTATCTCCAAATTATTATAATAATACTTTACTTCAAGAACTATAAGTATTTAGAATAAGAACTATTTATTTTCATTTTCGTTAATTGCAAAAATATTACTTGAAAGTAGGCGAAACTTAATCCAAAAGCGCAGAAACGAATTTGAGGGAATATATAGCATATGATAAAGTCAAATATTAAAAATGAAATAGCAGTGACGTTGGAATCAAGATGTCGGTAAAAAACGTTGAATACCTGAGCTGACAGGAAGTTGTTCCCGATCCCGCGGTCGTGACGAGACTCACTAAACAGTATCCGTCGATTTTAATGTTTGTGGTTTCTTTTTGTACTATTTACTTCATTCAAATGTTGTGTTTATACCAGGTACTCCAGCAGACGTTTTTCTGTCCGTTCTAGTTGTTAATAATTTCATCACATCACCACTTATTTGAAGCGATGATAGCTCAGTGGTAGTGTGTAAGAAATCGCGTCAAGGGACGTGATTTTGAATACACACAAAATGAGCTTGAGCTTTCGGTGAAGGAAAACATTTAGACGAAACCATAGCACGGTGGTAGAGCTTGATCTAATGCCCGCCTAGCTCGCAACCACCCTCAAGCTGAAAATCTGCCGCCAAAAACTAATAGGTGTGTTCCGGCAGTTGCACTTGAGAGCCAGTCCCTCCAAAGGTTTAGCGTGTCTACCAACTCGGGCCGTATCGTCACTTAAGATCAGGTGAGATTATGACCATAACGATTAACCTTAAGTATATAAGAAAAACAATTATGTTTTTCGATCGATACAGAAATGATTTTTCCATCAAATTTTATTAATTTATTTATTTCAAAATGTTTGTCAATACTGGTATATATGAATTTACCTAAAATTCGAAATTATAAGCAATTATTCTCTATAGTTTTAAGCAAATCAATATCTATAAATCAATATTAATGAGCGAAGCCGCACGTAAAACCTAGTTTATAATATTAATAAGTAAGTATAGTAAGGATTAAAAATATCTGTAGGTTTGCATACTTATACCTATTGAAGAAATGTATTTAGAAATATAAATTTTTACTGTATTCTCCTTTCATGCCCTGCGGTCGATCTCTCTACATTTTATGCGTCTTTCTTGTCATTAACATGTGCGTAATGGTCGTTTTTCTCGTTTATCACTCTGGCTTGGTCGTTTGGTGATTTTCAATGAGATTTCTAACATGCCGTGGCACTTTATCGGTGCTTTGACGTGCCAAAAAGTTTCTATAAGCTGTGTGTTATTGTGTCTTGTTTCAATTGTAAAATAGTATACAATTTTACACGTGGATATTTACAATAACTCCACTTTCAACTTCTCGTGGAATTGAACAATGTATTGCGTAATATTAAATTAATGAAAATTAAAATATTAAACAAGCGACTATAGCTGAGTGGTAGTGTGTATGGACTCCACGAGATCGTTAGTTTGAATCCGCCTACAATGAGCTTGATTTCTCGGTGAAGGAAAACATCGTGAGGAAACTATTGCACGGTGATAGAGCTTTTCCTAATGTCCGCCTGGCTAGCCATCACCCCTAAGTTGGAAATTGTCGCCAAATACCAATTGGTATGTTCCGGTAGTTGCACTTGAGAGCCAGTTCCTCCACAGGTTTAGCGTGTCTACCAACTTGGGCCGTATCGTCATTAAATATCAATTGAGATTATGGCCATAGCTATGCAATGCAACCAAAAAAATTCAATAATATAACTCCATATGTATAAATAACACACAAGTGTAAGTGTGGAAAAATGTTACAGCAATAAGTAAAAAGTCTCATAAGGAAACCCGTTCCTTCAAATCCCTGGTCGCTGGCAACACAGGAGTTTGAAGTGTCGCCATGGTGCGTTTTAGTGGATAGTGTTGGATCATTATCATCCGATGAGTCGTACGGTGAGTGCGTCTCGCATTGGGCTGGGCCCGCATTTTGCATTTTGCGATGAGGAAGTCCGTAAAGAATCGGATTTTAAACACCGCGATAATATAAGGAACATATTTTCTAAATTATAAATGAACAGAAAGGCAGATGCCGAAAGTTAAAGTTAAAGTCTTTGAGTGTCCGCATAATGAATGAAGTAGCGTGTAATTCGCTGTTACTTCCGCCGCATGCGTGTAAAAACCGATACGACATCCGGTCATCCTGAAAAAAAAAGTTAAAAATGACAACAAACGTTATAAATTAGAAACCTTAGCCGGCATCTTTAATATTGTATTATTATTATTATTATTATTATGAAAGCTTGATGATTTCCATTTATCTATAGGACCAAGTTAAAGGATAAAATTAATATTATATCTTCACTGACTAATGATACATGTATAAATAAGTCCGCCAGACAATTTTAAGTACTTGAACTTTTCGGAATTTCTCTATGATAGTATACTATAATCGCTGTTCAGAAAAAATATATATACCGGGCTAGCTCGGTCAATAAAGTACTGAAAACTATTGAAAACGTGTTAATAACTTCTTCAATTATTTATATTACACATTGTAAAAACCGTAGACGGCAAATTTCAAAATAATCAAACGATTAATAAAATGTCTTGGACATTTTTTAAACAGTAGACATATGTAGTTATTACCAAATAAAATCAAATTACGTGTCCAACGCAATCTTCAACGGGAATTGTAGTAAAACTGTTTTACGCGAAACGAATTGGCTAATGGCGACGACAGGTCGTTCATTGTTCGAAAGCTTTTGTTGTTTTGTTGACTAAATTATGTTTCGCTTGTGCCTCTAAACGTGGTGATTGTCTCGCGGTAAACAATTATAACCATTTATTATACCTAAGTATTCGTGGTTAACATTTCAGCATAATGGTTATCGGCAATTGGAGAAAATTCTTGTAGAGATAGTAAAAAAAACAGTTGACAAACAAAGGTACAGAGGTACTAAACTGTTTCGGTTTTATTAGTATACAAGCTGACCCGGTGAACTTCAGATAATCTTTGACCTATAGCCCACTTATAGCCCACCAGCCACTGTGTCCGCTTATCGAATCTCTAATATGTTCTAATATATCTATTTTAATGAAATGTTGTTATGGACAGTTTTGATCTATATCAAATGTATAACGTATGTAATGTACTTAATTGGATAAGGAATAATACTGTACTGTATAAAATAGCTTGGTAAATACATATTACATATTTTTGGTAATATGTAAAATATAAAAATGGTTACTGTGGGTGATCCTTTAGACAAATACTAAATATAATAATAGATTAAGTACATAGCTATTCAGGTCTACATGATATTACTTGTTATTGCTCCAACATACTAATATCATCTTTGCTTTAAATCTTCAAAACTTCGCCGTGCAACTATGATATAACTAGTGTAAATTTGAAAAAACAACTAAACCATACGACCTTCAGAGAAAGTCAGAAGCTACGCATCACGGACGTCATAATTTAACATTAAAAAGTACACGCTACCTTAAACCGTACTTGAAAATGTTCACACGTGTTATTCAAACTATTCTATTTTGAACCTTAGCATTAGAATAATAAAAACTATTCGCTTCTCGCCCCATTGTGTCACAATAACCGCGTATGTAAATAATTGTGAAGTTTCGCTTACGCTAGTTGAGTTTTTATGTTCACAAAATTACCACAATTGTGGATGTTCATGTGAGTCTATTGTCTCTACATATTCGTTACAGTTGTTTATTTTCTTGTCTTTATGGAACTTTGTAACTAATCATATCGTTTATTTTAAGTCCTAACTAATATTATCAATACTTCACTAAGAATATGAATTATGTTTAAACTTCTCAGTTAATCATCATGAAATTTTGCATACACAACGTCAGAGGTGTAGAAAAGGACGCTGCGTATATTTCGTTTAGAAAAAGTAGGTATTACTCCTAAGGGACTGAAAAAAAAAAACAACATTACTGTGTGTGAAATCGCAGGCCAAAGTTTGTAGAATGTATGTAAGATCGTAAACCGTACCCATTATAAACGTTTCGAATAATTTCATAATATGTGGTATCGAAAAATAAAATTATCGTTATTATCCTATAATAATAAAATTATTATATTGAAACAAAAGAGATGGAAAATCACCGTAATCTAAAAAGTAAACATAATAATACTGCGGTTTAGAAAGATGTTCTACCCCTGAACAGCGGTCACGCCCCCACAGATAATATACATTTTCCTAGTTTCGAAATTTCAACCGCAGCGACAGCTTAAAATGAACTCTTGTGAGTTGAGATTTAGGACCTTTCACGGTTCATCGATAATCGGACACGGTATTGATAAAAGTTACGTACATCAATGCTATTACGTAATTACCGATAATCATGTCGTCGAATGTCTGTTGATTATATAGTTCGCTGATTGATAAGAACAGATTCGATTTTATATCAATGATACTAATTAAAGTAAAGTGATACCGTGTATGTATTTACTAATACTAACACTAATCTATAATCTAAAAAAAATGATCCTTTCAAAACCTATTTACAATGCAGTGTGATGTTGAACTATTTAATACCAAGATAACTATATCGCGTACAATATATATATATATATAGTTATATATATAGTTAGCTTATATATATAGGGTTTTTTCTTATCGCTTACTAAAGATAGCATTCCAAAAATTATAAATTTAGAAAATTAAAAAATATATATATCACGTTATTGATCAAAGTTACAACAATTATTATGTTACTGTCCAAACCTATATCGTAGATTTCTTGTTGAATACACAGACCTCCGCTTGATAGAAACAGGTTCGATTGTATGTCAATGATACTTATTGTAAATAAAAATAATTCGTGTATAATTTATATTTTAAGAAACAAAAGTTCCTCGCATTTCCTATATACCGGAAGTGCAGGCGTGAAATGCAACGCGGTGAAAAATGAGTCCAATACCAAGAGCAACTGTTAGTCACAGGTGTAAGCAAACTTGAACCTGCATAATTATTTACTTCCGATCTAAACACAGCTGCAAAAGCTTTTACAATAATTCAACACTCGATATACTTGTAAATATTTTCAACAACCGATTTGTTAACTTTATTATAATAACATAAATAACTACAACGTAACAAATTGAATGTTTATGTTTAATTATTAAAATAATAATTTAAATAATACATAATAAAATTAACATAAACAATGTATGTTTTCAATTGCCAAAAAATGCTAATTATCATACTTACTTTCTAATTTATGTTTATCTACATTAATATTATAAAGGAAAGACTTCATTGTTTGTTTGCATTGAATAGGCTCCGAAACTACGGAACCAATATGAAAAATTCTTTCCCTGCTGGGAAGCTACATTATACCCGGGTGACATAGGCTGTATTGTACTAAAAAAAAATTAGGGAGCTTTACTAAAATTCCAATAATGTAATTCAAAATGTAAAAAAAATCCCAAAAAAAATATTTACATCGCATGCGTTGTTAAAACTATTGATTGAACAAAAACAAAAATAATTCTAAAATATTAAAGGAATATCAATATCTACAATAACCTTCGCGATAACATAATAAAAAAATAAACGTCGCCGCAGCGCAACGGGCAACGCGACGAGGAAGGGGGCGCCGAATAATAAAAACGTAAAAAAAACTATGAGAATATAACCAGATTTATCGTTAAACGTTACATTATATAACATTGTATAAATATTAAATTAAAAACGAACTACTTATTTCCTGCATAAAGATACATTTACTCTACGTTTATATCGAAATGTAAAAATAAATATCTACCCGTGCGAAGTCGAGACGAGCCGCTAGTTAATAATAAACAAAATGCTGCGAGTGAATTTATAATATTATTAGATATTACAAATTTATTCCGTTTCATATTTCACTAATTTATATTGTTATGGTATTTTCCGTACAAATCTATATTAATATTATAAAGCGGAAAAATTTGTTAACTGAACGCGCTAATATTAAAATATTCGAGTCAGACTTACAAAATTATTTTTTTGTATTTGATAGAGCAATGATTGAGGAAGACTTTAGGCTGTTTAACATCACGCTACCATCATTAGGAGTAAGGCTATATTGTAACAAGTTACTGACACGGGCAAAAATTATCAAAGAGTTTTCAAGTTTCACACAAACGAAGTCACAGGTGCAACGCTCTTTTGAAGATCAATCACGTCAAAACTACTGAACTTATTGCGATGGGACTGTCACCATTCGAAGCGGAAACGTTTGTTCTAGTTCTGTATTTTAGATTTCATTCTACCTTTCTTATTTTTTTCTATTAACTGTTCTATACATAGCGTAGTGGACCAGTATACATCTTTATATATAAAAAATTCCTGTCATGTTTGATTGTCCGCGATGAAATCCTAAAATACTGAACCGATTTTAATTAAATTTTGCACGTTGTGTGCAGTTTGATCTTGAACTTGAGAGATAGGATACTTTTTATCTCGATAAGTGATCATAACGCGATAGATGTCGCTGTAGTCGATGTGATTCACTACTCGGAAAAGCAGAACATAGCCTGGCAGGTCGGCTAGTGTATATTATATATTTATAGAAAAAAAATAATAATTAAAATAGTAGAAAAGTAATTTCTCGACGATTATAATTAAGTCATTAGAATAGAAAATAACTTATTTCTAGGTTATGTACTGATTTCTCTAGAAATTATATGCGATATCTAAAAGAATTATACGCGTCCCGTGTTTGGCGGATTTTCTCGCTGTCCGGTCGAGTGAAAACAAATTGTGGTAACAAAGGTTCCTTCCACATTGTACCTGTTTTGTTGACGTCACTATTTACAAGTGATTTGCATTGCACCAAAACTATGTTCTACCATACTTTTCAATATGGAAAAAATATATATATTTGGACGACCGACTCAGTACAGTTCGTGAAGTTTCCTAATATTCGATAATGTTAGTGTTTTTATTTTATTTTTTAATAAGAGGTGAATCTAAAAATCTTTACGCCTCTCCCTTGCCTTTTATTATATTAAGAAATAAATAATATATGTTTTATTGTTTATTTATTAATATAAACTATTATTAGGAAAGTTATTAAATTAGTTACATCGTATACAAACGATACATAAATATATTTTGCTAACTTTTGCTCCGCGACTTCGTTCGCGTTAATGTGAATTTTTTGGGTGAAAGTTAGGCTATTTACTTTTCTGTATACCTGGCAACATTTACTCATGTGAATAATTGGGTAGTTAAAGTATGGAACCGTAACCAACAAACATTATGTGTTATAATATTTGGTATTAAAAATAAAAATTTATTTCATAAATGTACACCAAAACATATTATCACAGATACATTCGCCTCCTCTTGAAATTCATCACCGATGCTCGATATTGTTTTTAATCTACGCTTGACATCAGATACGATACGGTTAATTTATTGGATAAGTATTAAAAAAAGGCAAAATACTGTTATAATGTGTAATTAAATTCTAACTACAGTTAGCCTAACATACCCACTGACTTACAAACCTTATAATACAGAATTGCTACTACCAAATCGTTAACCACTTCATTACGATGCGCGGAAGCAGCCCATTCAGCTTTCTACGACATTCCGGCCAGACCAGTCGGGCTCCTGTCCCACTGCACCGGTGCGAGGCAGCGTAGCGCACCTCTTAACACCCGTCTGTTATTATAGCATAATACTAGCTATGTATTATGTAGCTTGGTTTCTCTGGAACATACTGAAAAATAAAAATAAAGTAAAAAAATAAAACATGAATAGGGCAAGCTAGAAAACCCCTTGGTTTCGCTTTGAATCATTATTACAGACCTGACTCAAAATACATTGTGATCTAGACTATATTTTACACTCCAATATCGAAGGCAGATATCTTAAAATTTTAGTTAAGTCATCAGTTTTGTAACTGAATAAATTGCGTTAAAATTCGTTGACACTTAGTGTACCAGATCTTATATTCTTTATGCGAAAAGAATCCAGCCTCTTACTGGGATAAATGGGATTAATAAACACGTGTTCTTATTCATTTTACTTTATTCACTACTGCTCGTGTGTGCACGTAATTAGAAAGCTTTACTGTCAACCTACGTGAAACAGACTGGACGTGTTGTTTTATTTGCATTCAGCTTACATTTTAGGGATGCGCTATAAATAATTATTTATCGATATTGTATTTATATTAAACAAAGATATCCGTAAAAATACAATTTAATTTGAAATAGTTACAAAAATAAAACATCTGTATTAATATTATAAAGTGGAAAAGTTTGTTCGAACACGATAATTTTAGAAACTTCCGGTAGGATTTCGTAAAATATTGTTGCTTCTTATAGAGGAATCATTTAGAATGACTTCAGGCTATTTATTATCACATTACCACCAATAGAAGCAAAGCTGTACAGAAAAAAGGTAGAAGAAAGGTAAAAGAAGAAAAACAGGTCAAGATTATTTTAAATAACATTTTAGTAGTACGCGAACGATCCTTACTAATATTATAAATACGAAAATTAGTTTGTTTGTTTGTTAAACTTTCATATCTAAATCGATGATATAGATATAGATGGGACCTTGGAGACGGTGATAGGTTAGTTTTTCTTGCATAAAAAACTTATTAAACGTTGGGTAAAGAGAGGGATAAGCTTTGTATGAAACTTTTATTGTGTCATCTGATTTGTTTCATAAAAACAATAATAACGCAAGCGTAGCCACGGGTAAAAACTAGTATTATATATGCAGGAAAGTATTTAGGAAGTCGTTTAGGAGGTAGTTAAAATATGTTTACTGTATCGCGGTCAAATATCGGCGTGTGCTTTCAATTCGGAACGACAATAGAATCGATGATCGATAACAATTAGTTAAGACGTTTTCGCTTCACTGACCTTGTCGATTATTCGGTCATTGACTTACATAAATAATTTTAGCAATACTTTTGCATTTCTTCTACAACTAATGGAACGAAGTTTTTGTTGTCGCACGTTACGGATGGAAGCTAGACTAATCAATATGTAATTTATTTGTATTAATTAATAAATAGTATAAAACGTTTATCAATAATAATATACTATTTAGAGAAATTCCTTACAACTGAGTATTTCACGACAACACAATATTTTTTTTATTTATTCATTGCTCTATTACCAATGTTTATTCAAACGAAATTAGACGTGGAAAATGAAAATGAAAGGCTTTAATAGATTGTTACCAGCCTTTTTTTTAATTCTTCCCACATAGATTTTTGAACGTATGCTAATTTAGATTCTATCGAGTTCCTTTTCTAATAAATACAATGATTAATTTCGAAGAAATGATAATTAAGTTTTTTGAACGGCGAATAGATTGTATGAACAAAGACCAGTTTAAAACTATATTGATCGATATCTATATTAATAATGTAAAACGGAAAGGCTTGTTTGAACGCGTTAATATTAGGAACCACCAGTCGTATTAAAAATATATATTTTCATATTTGACACAGTAATCATCGAGGAAGGCTTTAGGCTACTTGACAACTATTTACAGTCATTGCCTTTAAACTCAACATGTGAGTATTTACACGTTGGTGCAGACTCCTATTATTCCACTTGATTACCTACTGGACATGAAGGGATGATAGCTCAGTTGGTAGTGTGAATGGACGTGAATTCGAAGGACGAGCTTTCGGTGAAAGAATTCGTTATAAGGAAACCATAGCATGGTAGTACAGCTTTTTCTAATGCCCATCTGGCCTAGCTACCACTCTGAAGTTGAGAATTTGCAGAGCCATTCTCTACTAGGCTTAGCGTGCCCACCATGTTGGGTCACGACGTCCCTTAACGTTAGAAGAGACTGTGGTCTTAACGCTGAACTTATATAGAATATAATAAAACATACAACATCTTTTCCCGGAACACGACACGTCTACATGCCGTATGGATTTTGGTACAACGGGTGTATGAGAATCGCCAGGGTCACAGGGTGTGACTAGAATAATTGCGAAAGCTCTCGCTAGTCTCTGGCAACACGACCGATTGAAGTGTCTCCGTGGCGTATTTTAATGGGTAGCGTTGGGTGATAGCTCAGTGGTAGCGTGTAGAAGCGTCGCGTCGTGAGGCGTGAGTTGGAATCCAACCACCTACAATGATTTTGAGCTTTCGGTGAAGGAAAACATCGTGTGGAAATCATAGCATGGTGGGACGAATTTTCCTAATGCCCATCTGGTTAGCTACCACCCTCAAGTTGAAAATCTGCCGCCAAATACATTAGGTGTGTTCCGGCAGTGCTACTTGAAAGTCAGTCTCTGCTAT
This sequence comes from Actias luna, assembly GCA_039707435.1. NCBI lineage: Eukaryota > Metazoa > Arthropoda > Insecta > Lepidoptera > Saturniidae > Actias > Actias luna. The sequence goes on along the minus strand of JAZHAC010000006.1, from coordinate 2,610,971 downwards.
AAAGGCAGCAACGCACCTGCGATTCCGCTGGCGTTGCGGGTGTCCATGAGCGGCGATGATCACTTACCATCAGGTGACAGTCTTACTAATGTGCCCCCATTCCTTAAAAAATAAACATGCGTGAACCTTTGACCTGAGTACGGAAAATGCGTTAGCGCATTGCGATGAGGAAGTCCGTAAAGTCCGGGATTCTAATTCCACGTAAATATAAAAAAGGTCACAACAAGGTATCGATTGTCGACGAATGAAAAGAAATTAAAGATCAAGTTCAGCGCCGTCACGTTCTTTACCTGTAGGCTGCAGAGCTGTTTGTTTATGCGAAGTTCACGTAATGAATACTTACGTATTCAGTCTGTGAACACGCATCCGCTTCGGCGTGATTTACAATTGATTGTTCCCGGCTTTCATTTTTGCGCTATCACTATATGCGATTCAGAAATCAGTGAGGTTTTTATTTGAAACGTTAACTTAAGTTGTTAATTCTCTATCAACAATATGAACGCTATGAATATAGTTGTTGATACATATACATATCCAACCACCTACAATAAGCTTGAGCTTTCGGTGAAGGAAAATATCGTGAGGAAACCATAGCACGGTGGTAGTGATTTTACTGATGCCTGGCTAGCTACCACCCTTAAGTTTGAAAATCTGCCGCCAGATACCGATAGGTGTGTTCCGGCATTGCACTTGACAGCCAGTCTCTCCAAAATAAAGGCTTGCAACGTAGCTGCGATTGCCTTGACGTTATGAGTGCCCATGGCAGGCGGTGATCACTTACCATCAGATGACACACCTGCTCGTTTGCCCGCTATTACATAAAAAAATTATATATATGAGGGTATAAAAGCTAACCAAAATACTAATTTTGGACTGTATCAAATTTGCTTTTTAAGTCCCTCATGCATTGGTTAGACAAAAAATAACTTCAGCACTTGTAAAACTGCATAAATACATAAGTATATTCGACCCGCAGAGAAAGGAGACAAAAAAATTGTTAATATTAAGAGCTGTTTATACGTAACACATAGCAAATATTAAAATAATAAAATAGATAAAATAATAATCATCATGTATTATGCTTAAGCGTATGTCATATTGGATTTTACCAAGTGTAAAAAGAGTATACTATATATTTTTTATAATTTCTAAATTTGCCATTATGGCAACTATTTCATCTCATGTTAAGACCGTATATAATGGCCCTAGAATCCCTAGATGGTGGGCACGCTAAATCTGTGAAGGGACTAGCTATCAAATGCAACTTCCGGAACACACCTCTAGGAATTTGTCGGCAGATTTTCAATTTGACGTTGGTAGTTAGCCAGGCGGATTTTAGGCAAGCCGACCACCGTGCTATGATTTCATCACGATGTTTTCCTTCACCGAATGCTCAGCCTAATTGCAGGAATACAAACTCCTGTACATTGACGCAATGTTCCAACAAATTCATTACCGCTTCAAAAACTCACTTTTCCTAACCTATACGAAAACGAAAATAACGTCAGTTTATAAATTACAATAAAAACCATTTGGTACCGAATAGATTTAGATCTCTTTAAAAACTTAATGCAACTACAAGTGAATGTCATGAACTATTCCATCTCTAACAATCACAGAGCTGACAAATAAGTTTCCTGTAGACGCTCCATTGTGTCGGATATATAACTTTTTACATTCACACACATTCACTTTTCGTGCTAATTGGACGGGATAAAATCTCTTCTTCTTATAGAAATTGCTTTACACTTGTTAGCATTGAGGCTTTGACGTTAATAATCATTATCGCTTGTGTAAAATATTCACTGTGTGTATGGTGGTAGTGAATCGGTGTGGCAGATCGGTTCTGCGCAATAACCAATAACTCGACCACAACGGTGAATAGTTCAAGAGCTGAATCATTAACAGAGACAAGATCAATCCTGTCTCAAGTTCGATTAAGTAATATATATTTACATGATTCCATTGAAATCGGTTAAATGGTTTACAGGATTACAGAGCAATAATCTTGGCACGGAATTTTATGTATAAGCTACTGTACCTGCGACTTTGTTTATTAAGTTATTTAATGTTTTTTGTCATTTTTTTTTATTTATATATATTACACCTTTATATATAATCTCTATCGAAGGCAGAATTAATACCCGTGGCATTTGCTACCAGTCAACCTTAGGGTAGTGCATAGTCGAAGCAATATTAGTGTAATAGAAAAATATATATAAATACACGTATATAAGTATAAGTATAATATATATTATATACTTACTAATATTCTATTACTCTTACGATTACTATTACGAACTTTTAACTGGAACGAATACGGCTTGGACGACATTCAAATTTTTCTAATTCTAATTCTATTTTTATAACATTTTTCAATACAGCTTTAATACTATTCGCGGTGGCGTGATGTTAAATAGCCAGAAATCTTCCTCAAAGATTACTCTACTAAGTACGGAAAGAATTTTTGGAATCTGACGAGTAGTTCCTAAGATTGGTGCGTTCAAACAAATAAACTTTTCCGTTTTATAATAACAATAAATGTAGGTAGATATTATCGGCTTACAGTATAGAGAAAACTAATAGAAAATATGTAAACATTTTTTTTTTATGTTGCCCAACATAGTGACTGCACTGCACACCTGGTGTTAAGTGCAGTGCAATTCAAATCACCGCTAAAATCAAATGACTATCAGTCACCGCTGTCATGCCGGCCTGTTTAGATACCTTTTCACACGTCATTTGAATAATCCTATGTCATAAAAGGAGCGGACAAGCTGACCGGAAGACGGTTCCACAGTTCCACGGCACGACAAAAATATGAATCAGCAAACTTTACAGATATTCTCAAAATAACTGTGACCGTCGAATGGTGAAATGGTAAATGATTATAACAATTTATCGATGTGAAATTGACCAATAAGCTGTCGGCGGCTGTCGAGGCTAAGGCAATACATTTTCTTTACTTCAAGGCTTGGCATATTTAGATTATTTCTGAAACATATATAATTTGCAATTTTATCACAATGACGGTAACTTCACACAAGCGAAGGTAACTGATAGCAAATATTTTGTACTGACTTAAGCCCGCGGCTTCGCTCGCATTTATAAACATTCTATCGAAGACGGCTCTGTTGTTAATGTGCACAAACGCCGTGTCAATGAATGTGAGTTCAAATCCCAGCAGCGACCTGATCTTACCGTGAAGAGAAACATCGTGACGAAACTGTAGCACCCGTGGTAAGGTTTTTAAAGCCTACTTGGCTAAATACTGGCTACAAGAATGACTGTTGCCAAATACCGCCGGTGTGTGCCGACACACTTGACTGACCGTCCATCTACTAGGTTTAGCGTATCTATCACCTTGGGACATATCAACATTTGACATCGGGCGTAGTTGTAGTCTTTTAAGGGACCTACAGTGTTAGCTTAAAAGGCTTTCACAGCTTCACCGGACTTAGAGGACGAGCGCGGAGGGCGCTCAAGCCTGAAAACTTTTCTACTTTCCCTTTATAGCCTTTATACAATATTCATGCCTATTCATTTATTATTATAGGTTCACTAGATGCCGTGAGAGTGGAACAAATAAACTCACATGCTCATTTATAACGTCAATTAGAAGTTGGTGAATACCTACTCCATTTTTCATTCGATTCCATTATATTACAATGAAAGCGTACAACTTGAAATAAGCCATCAAACTTTTTGCTGTACATTCAAACAGCGGTTTACGTAAGAACAACGCGCGGACAAGAGTGTCGGCACGTTTCACGCCGAAGCCCGTAACTAATTCATTCGAATTGTCCAAGTGTCAGGTGAACGGGTATTTATATTATCGTCACGGAGTCTGGCGTGAGAATTTTGTGACTTGCATTATGTAAACTTTTTGTTAATACCATGGTACGGTTCACTTAGTAGATACACCTGCTGTGACTTATATGAAGTCAATACTAAAAACTAAAGCCAATATTAAATAGTTTTTTTCTTATCTTTCTTAATTATAGTGCTCGATCAGTATTAGAATGTAGAAATCCTTTGATGCGATAATAGCACAGTGGTAGTGTGTACGGACGTCGCGTCAAAGGACGTGAGTTTGAATCCCTGCAATGAACTTCAGTTTTCGCCGAGGGAAAATATCGTGATGAAACCATAGCACGGTAGTAGGGTTTTTCTAATGCCTGTCTATCGACCTATTGAAAATTGACCGCCAAATACCAATAGGTGTGTTTGGGCAGTTGCACTTGATAGCGAGTCCGTCAACAGGTTTAGTGTGTCCACAATCTTGGTCTACATCGTCACTTAAAAACAGGTGAGATAGTAGCCATAACGTTAAACTTACAATAAAAAAAGAAAATAATAATTGTTGAAAATATGATTTAATTATTGTAAATAGTGTAAATTCTTTTATCCTAAAAAAAGTATTGTTTAATAATTGCTCAATAACTTTAAATACCGCACGAAGTAACTCGTAGCCACATCTAGCAAGTTAAAAAACTTCGAAAGAAACTTTTCAAATTCAATCACAACAATTAAATATTCCATTTCGACGTCGAGAGTAAACTATGATAATATACAAACCAGTAATAGACGTTGTAATAAAATTATGTAATATACGTAGGTAGGTTGTAATTGTACTTAATTGCCTAGGAACGAACGGCTACAAACAAACTATCGATTCGAACTTTCGATATTTGATTGACAGTGTGACCGGGTACTTATAAACATGTTGTACGATCTTTATACGCATTTCTCACTCTCAGCCCGACTCTCTGTAATAAACCTAAGCTTTTGGTAAAGGAAAATATCTGGGTGATTTTTAATTAATATTGATAGCTAGCCAGGCGGGCATTAGAAAAAGCCCTACTACAATGCTACGGTTTCATCGCGATTCAAACTCACGTGACGTCCTTAGATGCTACCACTGAAAATCTACCAGTTGCATTTGAGATTCAGTCTCTATAAAAATAAAGGCCGTCAACGCACCTGCGATTCCCCTTGTGTTGTGGGTGTCCATGGGCGGCGGTGATCACTTACCATCAGGTGACCTGATTACTCTTTTGACTGTTATTACATAAAAAAACATCGTTTAACATTGTTTTTAGCACTTACTTAGGCTATTAAACTGAATATTTTGAAACTTTCATGAGTTCTGGCTATGACTGTGAAGGTCATTGAGGTAATAAATTTAATTTATTAGCCCAATAACCTTCACGTATTCAATACCTTTACCTACAATAATATTATTTCTGTCGTTCCGTGGAACTGTGGAACTTTCTTCCTGTTCCCTCCTTCCTACGATACTGGGTCCTTCAAAAGTGGTTTGAAGAAGTTTCTGTTGTGCTTTCTGTTTAGCTGTTTCGAATTGTACTGTATTTAATATTAGGTGCAGTGCACTTTGTTACAAAGCTTAAAAACAAAACAAATTATATAACTGATAACAAAAACTTTTTTCTTTTATTAGCATTACAACGCGTGTCATGTATAGCTGGTGGAAAATACAAAAAATGTTCTAACTTACGCTTTCAACATCTAAAGTGAATGTACTAAAGTAAAAATTCACAGTATAATATAGAAATTAAAACGTCCGACTTGCATATCATTTGACGCATTGTGTTTTAATCTTTGCTATTCGTTCACGACGTATCTCATGAAATATCGTGGCATTAAAAAACTCTATTTTCATACTCAACATCATTGAAATGTGTTTATCGTATAATTATCATTATAATAAATTGACTCATTATAGAAAGCTATTTTGTACATTAATATAAAATATTACAGGATTTAATACAGTAAAAGACTATGTTAAAAGGGAATTGATTGTCTTTTTTATTCTTATAGCAAGGTATTCTGGGTATTCATTAATTTTTTTTTTCCTTTTTACATATGGTGGTAGAGCTTTTTCTAATGCCCGCCTGGATAGCAACCACACTTAAATTGAAAATCTATCGCCAAATACCAATAAGCGTGTTTCGGCAGTTGCAATTGAGAGCCAGTTCCTCTACAAATTAGCATGTCTCACAACTTAAACCGTATCGTCAATTAAGATCAGGTGAGACTATAGCCATAAAGCTAAAGCAAAGCAAAGCCTTGTATGTAAAAAAAAATTTTTTTTTAATGACTCCACAACATTTTTTTCTTCTGTCTTACCGATACATTATTTATTTTATTGAGTACAATCACTCTTTAGGCATCCTCTTTGATGTTTCGGGTAGACTCCATTATGAAGTTTTACGTTATTTGTGTGGGTTTTTTTTTAAAGAGAATTATTGTTAGCAATCCACGTATTCGAGCCGGGTCCATCGTTACCAATACGGTGAATCCATGGAAAGGTAAGAAGTTCGTATCTCTCTTTAAAAAAAATATCTGGTATAGAATTATGTAATGTATTTTCATGTGCTTACGGAAAAATACTTTAAAACAGAAAGAAAATAAATAAAATCATTCAGTACATTTCCCACGGTTTTTTCACCGATTGTCCTGTATTTATTTGTTTATCTGCTATTGTTTAGATTTCGTAATATCAGTATATGTATCTATTTAAAAACAGCTTTTTCCACCTTTAGAAGAGTTACATCATTTAAAGTAATGTTTATGATCAAATTTCGATCAACAGGCAAATATTAGGAATTTCAAGCATACGCTTCAGCTTAGCGGTTAAGAAATTACATATTCAATGCTTAAATAGTTTACGGTGTGAACAAGATCAGTTGTTTATACTACATACCTGTAATTATTCTTCCCCACGGTTCATTCTCAGTACACTATTCCAATTAATTCCCACGGTCGGTCGGGACGCAAATTATTGCCCCCATATTACACACCGTAAAGGCTAGTGTGTCCATGTGTTTGATTTAGACGCTCTATTATTTTCCAGTTTCCGTGAGAATTGTTTATAACTGGATAGACAGATGGAATTGTGGTAGGGCTTTTTCTAATGCCCGCCTTGCTAGCAACCACCCTCATGTTGAAAATCTGCCGCTAAATACCAAAAGGTTTGTTCCGGCAGCTGCATTTGAGAGTCAGTTCCTCCACAGGTTTAGCGTGTCTACCAACTTGGACCGTATTGTCACATAAGATCAGGTGAGATTATGGCCATAACGCGAAACCTTAACTATATAAAAAAAACGAACTTAATCACTATTTTATCTGTTTATAATAGTACTATTTAATTGAATTATGCAAATTATTAACTTTAATATTTTAAATTCTGTTAATGTTATCTGGTAATGCTAATATCTGAAGTTGACATATTATGGTAACATAAAAAATATCTATAATAATAAAGAGTGTGAGTACTTATGCAAGCACTTGAATGGTTTTACTTATTTAACTTGAATATTTTAATCATAATCTTTTCGGATACATAAAAATGGCGCATTTTTTTTTTTTTTTTTATACTTAAGGTTTAGCGTTATGGCCATAATCTCACCTGATCTTAAGTGACGATACGACCCAAGTTGGTAGACACGCTAAACCTGTGCAGGAACTGGCTCTCAAGTGCTGCTACCGGAACACACCTATTTGGTATTTGGCGGCAGGTTTACAACTTGAGGGTGGTAGCTACCCAGGCAGGCATTAGAATAAGCCCTACCACCATGGTATGGTTTCCTCACGATGTTTTCCTTCACCGAAAGCTCAAGCACATTGTTGGATTCGAACCCACGTCCCTTGACGCGAAGTCGTGCACACTACCACTGAGCTATCATCGCTTCAAATCGCATTATAAAAATACGGTGGCAGTGATAACAGGAGATTTTCAATTTTTATAATTTTTAAATTAAGATTTGGTATACAAGGAGTACAACTAACTACCAACTGGGGTGTAAGATAAGAGACTCCGCAAGTGACGATATCGGAACACGTCTGGCGCACCCTGAGCAGTCAGTCTCGGTTTCAACTTCAACGACTGGCCAATCTTTTTACCACGACACGGGGCTATATTCTTTTTTTATGTTGTAAATACACATTGAAGAAGATCTAGCAAATAACTTCGCAAACTGCCGCATCAGCATGCGCAACGTATGACTGGTCATAACGCTCTAAACAAATAACACTTTAGTAAATATTTAAAAATATTATCGTATAACAATAATAAACCTTATTGGTATTATATAACTCCCTATGTATCATGCAATATATAACGAGCTTTTCCGGGCAAAACGTCGTAATAGATTCTATCCTCACCACCTGGATGAATGGCGATACGTAATGGTGTGTTTCACGCTGAATTTCTTTCACCGCATTGTTACCTTGTGGAACCAACTTGCATCTACATACGACTTGGGAACCTTCTAGAAAAGAACTTACATATACCATAAAAACCGGCAACGCACTTACAATTCCTCTGGTGTTGTGGGTATCTATGGGCGGTGGTGAACACTTACCATCAGGTGATTCGCTTGTTCGTTTGCCCGCTATTCTATAAAAAAGTGACAAATTCACTTTTTACAGAAAATAGTGTTTTCATTCCTAGTTAAAAAGTAGTTATGATATATTTACCAAAGATATGACTCTTTCTTCATAATTAACCACAGATCTATTAAAATAAAGGTTATTAAAATTCCGATACGAATTTACCAAGATAAATTTTAGGTTACAATAAAAAAAAATTGGCACTTACGTTGTTTTTTCTGACAAGGTCCAATATGTATACTTACAAAATTTCGTTGAAACTGTGACACGGAATAAAAAGAAATTATCTATGGCTATGGATAGTTGCGGAGCATTAAAAGTTTTGAACTGTCCATATATTACCTTTAAATATGCTAACCCTTAGAGCATTACTAATGTAATTATCCGTGAAGTCTCACTATAGAATAGACATTGCTATTAGCGATTTCCCATTAGCGGTTTACCACTAGGGAATAGAATTACTATACATTACAGAATTACATTATATGTATTACATGCATCTTGTACTAAATGCTTCATTTTATGAGGTAGATTAGTGTAGAATGGAATATAATTTACTAGCCGTGCCCGAGGCTACTGATTCTGAATAATTTTGCATAATGGTGGGGCATTAAAAAAATTAATGCCATAACTAGCTACCACTTTTTTTTTATGTGGTATTTATAATCCCAGTCTTTACGGACTACCTCAACGCATCGCGTAAACGTATAACCCGGGCGCAGGCCACAGACGTGAGTGGCATGTGACGACTCATTGGGTGCTAATCACCCAACACCTTAAGGGCTTTGTCAGCTTCACCAAACTTTTTGGGGCGAATGCTAAGGATACTCAGCCCCGAGGCAGCGGGCGCAAGGGTGCCAGAATGGCCGAACCTCGGCTTGGGCTGCTGTCGGAATGTAAACAAGGATTCGCGAGCCTATCTAACCAACCTTACCAATTTAGTGATCCTAATCTGACCTTATCGGGCAAGCCGTGTAAGGACCGCGGTGGTAATCCCTTAAAGAACTGTGTACTTAACGTATGGGCGTGCATTAACTGTATGCAGTGTGTTGATGTACTCTGTGATGTAGAATGATACAGTATCGCGCACCTATAGGAGTGTTCCGGTAGTTGCACTTGACAGTCAGTTTTTCCATTAGGCTTAGTGTGTCTACTATCTTGAGCTACAACCTCTATTAACTAGAAACCTATAAAATATTTAAAAAAAATGAAAGCCTTCGTAAAGATAACGTAAATATGACGAATTCTCTACACATATTTTCATTCCCTCATTTACCCTTACAGGTTACATTTTTGTAAGAAAACAGTAACCCATATTCTTCTTCAGGGTTTTATCTACCTCTATACAAACATTTAGCGACACATGTTTATATTAAACGTGAAAACATAACAAACACACAGACAGTGTTACTTTAGCCTTTACAGTAGAACCTCGTTAAGTCTAACATCGTAAAATGTTTTGTCCCGTCGCTTCAAACACCAAAACCTCCATTCTCTATAAGTCGCAAACTCTATAAATCTAATTTTTTGTCGTCTCCCTTGATGTTTGACTTATAGAGGTTCTGCTGTATAATATAACGTTTAGATTATAAGTCACTACCTGTGCCAGCAACATTGTTCGCAGTAATATTGAATTTGTTAATCAAAACAGATGACGCAATAAAAAGTTTTACACAAATTTTAACCCACTCTTTACCAATAAATATTTCACCAGAAAAAGTAGCCTATCTCCGTCTCCAAGGTCTCATCTATAGCTATATCAAAATACATCATAATCAATTCAGCGGTTTATTTGTGAAAGCGTAACAAACAAATGAACTCACTTTCGCATTTTTAATATTAGTAAGGATTACCTATTGTACTCTCTTCCTTATCGCAACGAGTAAATGTATTACCCGAGCTAAGGCCAAAGCGAGAGGGTTATGTGGCAATACTCAGTAGATAATTAGCACCCGACTACCCACTACAAACCATCACGGTGATACTTCGATCTCCCATATTGCTAAAATCAGGAACAACTTTCATACTTCATCTAATCATTACTATTGCATTTAGATGTTAATTTCAAAACTTATACTAGGAAATACAAATATGGTTTTATTGACGAAAGCAATTTCCTGGTAACCTTTAGACAGATAATGTAATGGATGCATGTAAATTCACTTGGAATGTTTCCTTGATTTCTCTAAAGTGACATAGCAAAACTTATATAAGACATTTCATTTGTAATATACATATATAAAACCTACATAAACTATTATTCATACAAAACAATATTTTGTTCCTATATATTCACGTTCTACTATAGTTTTTACTTTGTATATTTATTACAGTATACTTCAAAATATAAACGCTTTAAAAACTGCTCAGATACATTACTTCTTCTATTTATCATATTAGGTAATATCACACAAATATTTTATCAATTTCAGTTAGAAATCATACAATAAACATAAGTATTTTTTTTGTCTATTTCTATTTAATTTTGTCTATTTAATTCTCTATAAGTAATTCAACAAAATAAATATTTTTTACCTTTTTTTTGTAGTACGGTAATTGATGGTAATTACAGTGCAATACAAAAACAACGACGATCGTCGATTGATCAACAGTGTATCGAGATTTGTTACAGTCACACAGTCTATTAAGTAGGTACCTCGGCTTTGTACACCTACTGATCTCGGAATGTGACACACCCAAGCGTGCCACTGCAGCGAATGTTTTACGTGGTTTATGGTGGTCGTATCATGTTAGACACCATTATAGTAACTTAACTTAATTATGTACGCAATCGAAACGCATCGTAATTTTATGGTTTATAGCTTTTACCTGCGGCTTCGCTCGCGTTAATATTGACTTTGTCAAACAAATCGGATGACGCGATAGACAGTTTCATACACAGTTTACCCCTCTATTTACCCTACTTCCAATAAGTTTTCCCCTAAAAAAGTAGCCTATCGTCGTCTCCAGGTTCTCATGTATCCCTACACCAAAATTCATCATAATCGATTAAGCGGGTTAGGTCTGAAAGCTTAACAAACAAACAAACACTCTTTCCAATTTATAATATTACCAGCTGACTCGATGAACTTCGTATCACATTACAAATCTTTGAATTTTTCTATTTATCTGTACCATCGTATATATGTATTATACAGAAAAACCTTCCTCATGAATCACTCTCTCTACTGCTGGAAACTGCATTAAAATCAATTGAATAGTTTAAAAAATCTAAAGGAACAGACAACGGAAGAAACTTCATTTTATACTATGTAAAGAAGTAAGGATAAGGAAGTATTTTGACTTAGCTTACGTAGTTCAGTGTTACTGTGATGAAATACTAAATCTACGAAGCAAAGGCTCGGATTCGATGACCGCGTTGAAACTAAGGAGCGCCCATGAGAACAAGTGACTCAACGATACACATCTGGTATTGCGAAGTGCAGGAACCTTTCGCTACCACTTAAAACACGGCCGCCTCTCGATTCGCAGCGAGTCGCCACAGCGCGACGCTAAATTTTATTATTATGAAAACTGCTTTCTGTATACACGCATTTCGCAATTGTTGTTGCAACTTTATCACCCGTATTGGATAAGAGCGTTCTCGCGAATGTGAAAGGAAGACGAATAACTCACATCTGCTAACGACGTCACGCGTTTGACGATTCATGTGCATTCAATGCAGTACGCTGATATAATGAAATTATATACAATTAAAAAGAATTATGATCAAACAAAACTTGGAGGTTATTTATCTGACTCTAATTGATACAATGTATGAGAAAATAATCTCATTATATGCGCTACTAGGTGTAATCATTTTTTACCGTTTTTGTAACTTTATTTAATACGTTTTTACTCGTATTAATAATAATCTGCTGTTAAATACCATAACGCCTTCCTCAATGAGTACTCTACTAAATACAAAACGTTTTTTTTTTTTTTTTCAAATAACAGTTTCGAAAATTAGTGCGTTCAAACCAAATTTTCCGCTTTATTTTTTAATATAGATATTAGTGTGTTCAGAATTCAAAGTCCGTAGTACGTCAAGTTAGCGTTAAAAGAGTTCTACTAAAATAATGTGTATGTTTCATAACATAATCAATACATAAATAAGCGAAATACCAAATTACCAGACCTATTAACTTGAAATTTGGCATGGATAATCCTTTCACGGCGAAGATACTCACTAAGAATGGATTATTACAATAAGGTACGGTCGGGGATATCGGCTCGTTCATAAAAAACCATAATGAAGGGACTAAACGGGTAGCTATCGTGCTGAGAAGACGCCTCGTCACTGCCGCTGCGCTGACTACTGTGGATTCGAATCCACACAGGAGAATGATCACTTAAAATAGATTATGGAGACTTAAAACTGCCTCTTTTCATCTTAAATTTTTCAATACTGCCGATAGTTTTTCATAACTGCCTCTATTTTAATACCTTATAGTAATGTGTTACCGATGTAGCTAAATAAATTTTACTCCATAAAAAATAATTATTTATATATGTATAATTGTATTAAAAACTTAAAGACTTCTCTTTAAAAAAAAAAATAACGTATAAATATCCTTATGTAAGATATTTGACTTAGAATAAATTTATTTAGCTTTATCTCCACAAAGTCAACAGGTGAGAGAGAAATGTTGAACTAAGATGCCGTCACGTACAGTACTTACTTACCATCACACTTTTATTTTTGTTGGAATGCCGACAAACTGGTTTGTAAACGAAAATTTCCGTTTAGAACGTGTGAGGTTCAAGGTAATAACTTAAAGCGACTTTAAACATTTTAAACTTTTTTAATACCGTATATATTTAACCTTATGAACACACCTGATGTGAAGGGACGATGTTTCCCAAGATGTCGGACACGCTAAGCCTTGTGAAAAGACTGACTTTCAAGCACAACTGCCGCAAAACACCTATAGGTATTTAGTGGCCAGTTGTAAACTTAAGGGTGGTAACTAACCAGGTGGGCTATGGCCATGCAGTTTTATATATATTGAAAATTAACAATAATCGCTAATGCTTATTATATTATACCACCTACCGGTATCGGACATCCCAAAGCAAGCAAATACCTCGTTCTTAGAGTTTCACATTATATCACTTTCACCTCTATGCACATGTTATGTTTATTATGCTCACGTTATGTATGCATTGTTGAGTTTATATACTAATTTGTTGTATAAACACAAAAGGCAAAGAATAGTATGTTTAAAAAATAGGTACGATTACCAACCTATCTTAATGAGAATAAATTAAACAATGCTTTAAATATTTTTATAAACAACTAGCTATTTCATGCGAGTTTTTTTTTACTTTATAGGTTTAGCGTTATGGCCACTATCTCACATGATGTTAAGTGATGTGTGACCCAAGATGGTGGGCACGCTAAGTGGAGGAACGGGCTCTCAAGTGCAACTCCTCCACAGGTTTAGCGTGTCTACTAACTTTGGCCATGTCATCACTTAAATCAGATGAGATTATAGCCATAACGCCAAACTTCAAATATAATAACGGAACGTAGCTATAGGTGTTTGGCGGCAGATTTTCAACTTGAGAGTGGTAGCTAGCCAGGCGGGAATTAAATAAAGCCCTACCATTATGGTTTAAACACGATGCTTTCCTTCATCTCAAGCTTATTGCAGGTGGATTCGAACTCACGTCCATTGACGCGCCCGCCGTCTGTACACACTACCAAATGAGCAGTTGTCGCTTCTATACGTTTACTGCAAAAGAAATTACTCATACGACACGTATCTTTTAATAATTACACTAAATATAAATCCTTGAAGACTGGAATAGCATGGCTAATATAGCATAATAAATAGATGGATCCGTTTTTACATAAAAGGATTAAGTACCTGGATGACTTTGCTGAATTCATTTTTTTTATTTATTTATTTTATAATGTTTGGAAAACATACAGCTAACAAAGAATATAACAAAAAAAACATTAGGTGAACACATTCACACATTTCATTTAATAAATGTAAACATCAGAAAGACAGTCACCAATGATTCACCAGAGTTAACTCTTGAAAAAATCTCTTCATAAACTGTGTCGGAGGCAAGAGACGCCTGTACTAAACAAGTCAATACTACCATGCAGGGAATTTAAATGCTGCTACGCCCGGATTATGAATGTATTTTATGTTTATGTTATATATGTTTTTATAAATTGTTTTTATTTAAAAACATATAGCATCCATATTTTACGATTATATATACGCGTGAAACCATACAGTCGTAATTGATACTTCAAAAACCGCGTTTTTACGACAAGTACAGCTATGTAATTGAAATCAAAAGCAAGAATTTGTCTTAGTACAAAATGTCATCCTAATCTTTAGAGCCGTTTCCTTGATACGCAAAATGTATATAGATATATACAAGAATTGCTTATTTAATGGTATTATTAATTATATAAATCATGTATACTTCAATTATTCATTATCTGTATTAACGAAAGACCAATAAAATTTAACGTTCCACGTCAAATCTAACAGCAAAAATTATAATGTACTCTATCGTTCAAAAATAAAATAATATGTATTACTTGTTACAGGTAACAGCTTTGGCTGTGCTCAGCATATCATGGGCAAAAAATGCGACTGCAAAATCGAAACCGAAACGACAGTTGGAAAGCATACGAACACCTCAAAATTTGCAGTACTCATTAGTACTACCACATTCAAGGGTGGCCCATTTTAGGTCCTTGACTAGTAATAGGCGGATATCAAATGGTACCCCTAAAGGAAAATTACCACCGTACGCTGTGCAAATGGAACCTGTCGTACAATACTCACAAAAGGACCCTCTGTATGACCCGAATCATGATAATGTTGACAATTCTGTTGTGAACAAGAACGAGATTTACGCGCAATCGAAGATTCTTAATGTACAAGACCAATCTGCTGAAAGTAGTTTCGGTCCACCTTATGGGTCACTGCCAACAGCTCCGCTTTATAGTCAAGAACCTCACAATCAGTACTACGATAGCCCTGAACCAATAATTGAAATAATTATAAAAGAATCGAATGAATCGATACCTGCTCCACCGCCTCCACCAGTACAGAAAAAGAAAAAAGAACCAGTACATGTATTTTACGTTAAATATAGCAAAGATCCTAACTCAAAAGATAAAGTAATTTATGAAAAACCCATTCCTGCTATTACTCCTCCATCTAATGAAGAAGATGAACATCATGAAGATTACATCACCGTGACACCAGAATCAGTTTATGCCCCTGCTAAAACGACTACCTTGAGAGCTATTATAAAACCAGAATCAGAAGTATACCATAGCGACAGTAGTGTAAAAATTACTTTTGGAAATGAAGGGCGTCATTACGGCAATATTCACGATAGAGATTCTGTTATAGAAGATCGCGAAGAAACCGCTCCAAAACCTGCAATAGCATTTCCTAACCAATCTTTATCACAAAGCCACCATTCAGTAGAACGTTCTGCAACATCTCAACCTCAACACCTAGAATCTGCTACTAGACCTACAGCTTATTTTCCTACACCTAGCCCACAAGCTTATAAACCAGCTCAGGCTCATGCTCAGAGTCGCATTCAATTCCAGCAACAATATTTTCCAACTGAACAACAGCTACCTAAACAAAACCCATCTGCTTCGAGCTTCAGGACCCAGCATAATATACCACGTCAACCATTCGCAACCGCTCCATCCTTAATTCCAAACCCTGCCTTCTCTAATGGACCGACTGGACCAATTTTTTCTAACCCAACTGTGCCTGGCCCGAACGGGCCTGCGTACCCTACAACCTATCACAGGACAAATCCCACCTTTCAACCTCGACCCAGTGCCCCAGTATTTGGAGCTAGAACCCATTTTAATGGACCTCCAAGGACTAGTTTTCATTCTGGACCTCAAAGACCATTCCACTTTCCACAGACGCAATCGAAACCATATTTTGATGAAGCAAAATATTTGCAAGAAAATTATCATACTATAACCACAGAGCAAGTTGATCCTCCGAAAGATCAATTGCCTCCTAACCGTCAGCCACAAACCTTTAATCATTTACAACAACCTAGTCCTAGTCCCACTTCGGCCCAATTTCAAGACCATCACCGTCGGCCACCAGTAGTACCACTTAATCAACAACTACCCCATCAAAAGCCGGCTAAACAATTTGCTGAACACAGTCACAATAATCATTTAATTTCTGTAAGTCCTAGTAGCTCTCCTTTCTTTAATCTCAAACCATCACCTCCACAAATCGAAAATAACCATCCTCCATTCCATCAGCAATCACAACAGCAATTTAGCTTCCACCAAGGTATTGAATCATCTTCCAGACCACTAGCATCATTTTCTGCTCAACAAAGTTTTGGAAATGCAGTATCTCCATCACCGTCAGCTTTACCTCCAAATCAATTCGTTCCACAACCATCATCCCCCACCCTATACAATTTTCAACCGCAACCATCATCTATCCCTGAACAACATCGAATCCATCAGCACAACTCTCCTACAGAAAGACCCTTCATCCATCAACAACATAGTCCTTCAGATAGACCATTCCATTTACCCTCTGAGCGACCTTTCCAACAATCTCATGGTCCCTCTGAAAGACCATTCCAACAATCTCATGGACCATCTGAAAGACCATTTCAACAATCTCACGGACCCTCAGAGAGACCATTCCAACAATCACATGGGCCATCGGAAAGCTCATTTGAACAATTTCAGAGTCATTCAGAAAAGCCTTTCCATCAATCTCATGGACCTTCAGAACGACCTTTTGTACAGTCTCATGGACCTTCAGAACGACCGCTTCTACAATCACATGGCCCCACAGAACGACCTTTCCTACAATCACAAAATCCTTCAGAAAGACCTCCGTTTAATCACCAAAATGCTTTCCAGGATCAATCAATTCTCCATCATCAACAAAATATAGGTCAATTTGTGCCAAATGGCGGGGAGCTGGTACCAGCAATTTCAAAATATGAACAGCATTTCACTGTTAATGGCTTGGGTGATTCTAGCCCATCACCTACACCTAATCAACCAGAACAGCAATATCATCAAACTCATCAACAATCACAATATCACGATCCTGAGCAAGAACAAGTAAGACTTCAATTGGCCCAAAATGTTCAAAAGCAACAAGAAGAAATACAACGGTTGCAAGCCCAGCTACTTTTAAATCAACAACAAATATATGAATCTAATAATAGACAAACACAAAACAATTACAATCAACAAGTTCAAGCAACTTCACCCAGGTCACAGTATATACAAGAAAGGTCAAGAGCACAATCAACTACAGCGGCACCCAGTACTTCTTCTCCGCCTTATTATCAATCTACTTCTAGAACCGTCGAGATTAAACCAACAACTCAGAAATATGTTTCGTCTACCGCTAATTCAATCAACACTGCGCCAGAAGCGAAAAACGAAGAAAAGAAAAAAAAGCCAACAATTGAACTGCCCGATGAGGTCCCAGATGATCTTCGTCAACAACTACTGTCATCTGGAATTTTAGACAATGCAGACATCAGCGTCTTAGACTATGATAAAGTAGGAGAAACGCCTTTGGAATCGTTACCACCAGATCAGCTGGCGAACTTCTTTAGTGCAGGTGGAGGACAACAATTAGCTGCTAGTGAAAACAGACCAGTATTTTTAAAACCTAACGGAATTCGTATCGAATCAAGAATCGATGAGGATATTATGGAAGAAGACCAAGAAGGTGCAGCATCAGAAAATATTCCAAGTTTTGTAGCTCCTCCCTCCGAGCAAAAACAAGCAGTTGAAATGAAAGTTGTTCATTTCGACCCAGAGACTCCCGAAGGTCAAAACATAGCGAAAGCATACGTTAACGAAAATGCAACACAGGTAGACCCGGTGGCATTAAACGATAAAAAATATAACAGGTACCTCCCTTTAAAAGTTAGCGGTAATCAATTTCCTTTACCAGATATACTAAAAGGAAAGAAAATAACATCAGTTGTAGTGCTAGCACCAGTGGAAACAGAGTTTATAAACAGCGAGCACACCAGAAAAATACGTTCCGCTAGTAGCGATTTAAAAGGAATAAAATTTGTCGCTGGTGATAGCCTACAGGACTTACTTAAACATCCAACAAAAGACAACTTTGAGAAGTGGTTGAGTATTGAAAAGAAAACAGCTTCAGATTTACAATCCATAGTGCTACTGGTGACTGGGTAAGATTAAATACGAATATATCTTTTAAGTTACTTATAAATTTAATATTTCGGACCCGCTATTAAGTAACAATGTGATCAAAGATCTAACATAATAACACTCAAAGCCCAGAAGAGGTCGGGCCCTAAACTATATCTACAAAATTCAGCAGAATTTCAGTTTATAGTTAACTCCTCAGCGGGCCATTAGTTTTAATTGTTTCCTTCACCAAAAGCTGAGTATTATTGTAGAATTTGCTTTCACACCGAACAACATGGTGTCATAATGTCCGAATGTATTATCACTGAGTCGTCATTACCTCAAAAACCTACAGAGTAATTTCTCAATTTTTCTCGTATAACAGTAAAGTTACTGTTTTGTACCTGATGGTATGCATTGTACAATACAAAAACCACGATGACTACCGACAGATAATTATTATCAATACATAAGCTGTTGTCCCTGTCACGGTTGTTTGTGAAACTGGAAATTTACTTGCTAACCCTGAAAGGCAACAAACTAGAGTACCACTATGGAGTGTGTTACACCGGGTGGTCAATAGAATTGTCGTGAAATTAATACTTATCTTCTTTTTTTTTTCAGACAAGATCCTTCTTCTGAAGACAGAGAAATTTTCATGTACGACATCGGTTCAGGCACCGTTAATAAGCTCAGTGGAGAACTTTCAGATGCATTTGTAGAAGCTGCAGAAAATAACTCGCTCAGTAAAGATATTGAAACTTTGGCTATAGAAGGCGACGGAACACCTGAAAATTTTAATAAGAATTCGAACGACGAAATAGTTGCAGAGGGTTCAGAGAACGTGCCATTATTTGTAGATTTGTCAGGCTTCAGTTTGGACCAGCGAGACAGCAACAGAGTCGCAATATCATCAGGTTATAGTAAAATGAAACATGGCCGATCTTTAAGAAGACATTAATATATAAGGCCCTATGCCTTATGGAGTCTGATTTTTGTAAATAGTATAGTCTTAGTATTACTAAATTAAATTGTCGCGATGGTGTGTGTATAGTCGTATTTTTTTTTTTGACAAAAGTGATAATGGTTGTACAATATACGAACTGCCTTTTACAATCGTTTTTTATTTAATGAACAGATAAAAAAAGTTTGAGTCCTAAATTACTATTTAAAAATAAATTATGTAAATAGTATAAAGTACAACAGGATTGTTTTATATAGATTATATTTTCTATAGGTTAATTTATAGAGATGACACATATAGGTCGCAACAAACTTTATGGCCGGTATGAACACAGCAACTAGTTCGCGCTTGCTAATAGTATAATCGAGTAAATAATGACATTTTTCATCTTACTGCTATATTACCATTAACTTTTATATTTTTATTAGATATGCTTTATTTATTTTTTATATTTTATACTTATGGTTTAGTGTTATGCCCATAATCTCACCTGATCTTAGGTGACGATATGGCCCAAGTTGGTAGACACGCTAAACCTGTGGAGGAACTGACTCTCAAGTGCAGCTGCCGGAACACATCTATTGGTATATGACGGCAGGTTTACAACTTAAGGGTGGTAGCTACCCAGGCGGGCATTAGAAAAAGCCCTATCACCATGCTATGGTTTCCTCACGATGTTTTCCTTCACCGAAAGCTCAAGCTCATTGTAGGTGCCCGGATTCGAACTCACGTCCCTTGACGCGAAGTCGTACACACTATCATTGAGATATCATCGCTTCCAATATAATCTATGAAATAATATCAAAAATAACCGCCTTACAATATTACTTGTAATATTATAATTTATATAATTTTTGTTTAAAATATTTATATCGATTCGACCAATAATAATATATTTTTCACTAGTAGCAACATAGACCGTCACTGTCAATAATGTCAATTTATCAAATGTCAACCATATGGATTATTTATGGTGGAATGTTCATGGCGCAGTGTTAAAATTCGCTGTTTTAATTTTTTTATGACTTTTATTTGTTATTATTGAGTTGTTACAATGATGGAAGGCTCACTAAGTAAATGGACAAATGTGATGAAGGGTTGGCAGTACCGGTGGTTCGTGCTCGACGAAAATGCAGGACTCCTTTCTTACTATACAGTGAGTGACGTTTTATTTTATCCAAAAAACAAATTTCTCTGTGAAAATTGCATTATTTTGTAAGTATTTTATTTAACTTTAGTTCTTGTATTAGTAGTGTATACTATCGCCTGTATATTTATAGAAATTTTTGAAATATGCATTTCAAAATAATCTAGTACTTTAAATACTGAAGAGAAATCGATGTCCTTTTGGAAACAGGTTTTCCTGGTTTTATAATATTAAAAATATATACGGCAGTACTATTTATTTCAATTATAAATTCTGCCTCAAAGATAATATTTCCGAACGATAGTGAAAACTAATTCGAAATATTGGTAATACGAAAAGAATAAATCATAATTGGGATCCGAAATGTGAAGTTGCAATATAATTTAGCTTATTTAATTATTTGTATAAAATTCAATACTGTTATAATCAATTAAAAACCAATCCAGTTCTATAGGGATCAAATTGAGATTATGAAGAGTACTAATTATCAAAAAACAGTGCAGGCGCATCAGGATTTTTTATTTATTTATAGGAACATTTTTTAAATATTACTAGCTATGCCTGTGATTTCATTCGCATAGGACTGAAAATTATTTAACTCAGAAATAATATAGCATTCTAATGGTGAAAGAATTTATGAAATCAGTCCAGTAGTTTTTGAGTTTATTTGTTACAAACTAATCTTTTCTCTTTATAATATTAGTATAGGTAAACTCATTCTTAATTTATGATTATTGTTTTAGTTTTCCTTATTTTAATTCATTTCCTAAATGTGAAGTTGACTATAATATGGAATTTGCTAATATAAATCATTAGTTTGGTTACTAAAATGAGTAATAGTTACTGTGATTTCACAAGAATAAAAAATATTTTAATAAAATTCACAATATAGCTTGGTTAAATGTGTCCTAATGGTTATTGTCAAGAATAAGCTATGTAATTAAATACTATAACTAGGTGTAGAGATATTTATTTTTGCCATTTATTTATTTATCATATAATAGGTAATAAAATATAAAAACAATCTAAACAAATGTTTAATGGCAATAAAAACCCTAATAATTGGGTGTGATTTATATATGCTTGCCTTATGCCACCATTCTTTTCTTTTTTGTCTATGACTGCATCATGTGCGTAAGGTTATGCATAGGATTCATAATGCTGCAAAAAATAGGGTTTTTTGAGACACTATTTTAACTGTTTTCTTTCTTTTACCTATCCTTTCAACAAGTTTTAAATTATATGGATACTGAAGAAGTTTCCCCTTCAAAACATTAAATATTTTTAACAGTTTAAACATTAAAATTATAAATATTGTTGCATATTTTTAAATTACATTATAACTTATGGCATATTCATATATTATCATGTTACTAAATTAAAATAGATGTAACTGATATCTAGGACATGCAGTATTATAGCACGGGAAGAGAACAGCATCTGGCTCTGTCTATGCTCTGCCTAGTTCAGGTGCTAGGCTAAATACGTATATAGTAATACTATGTCATAAGATGTAATAATTTTCTGTATTATAGTCTACTTTCTGTTCAAATGATATTGTTATTTTAAAAATTGAGGCCAAGCTAAATTAATTGAAAGCACTTTTAGTTTCCTAAGTGATAGCAAAATACGTCAAAAATCACTGCAAAAATTTGTTGTTTTGTATTGTTTAACTTTCTTCGGTTTAGCTCTTCAGCCCTCAAACAATAATGTGCTACAAGGAACTCCATCCCAATAGACATACCTAACAGTTTTAGCTAAATTATCATTGATTAAACTAATATAATTTCATTAAATTTATAAAGAAATGAACTTACTGCAGATATTTATTTTCATTTCCATGGGCATACATTAGCACACATTAAGATAAAAAGTATTCTTGATATATTTATTTATAGTTGATTATATTTTAGTTATCATGGCTTTCAATTTAAATTTTTATAGTTTGAGAATGATTAATGCTTGTAGAAAAGCCAGGTCTAATAAAAAAAAATCGAAATAAAATATTTTTAACCTTTATATCTTTAACATAGTGCATACAGATTACAGTTTTGAAGAATTATTTTGTGTTCAAAAGTGACCTAGTTTCAGTTTTATTATATTATGGATAAATATAATATTTATATAATATACATATATGGGCT
Organism: Actias luna; assembly: GCA_039707435.1. Taxonomy (NCBI): domain Eukaryota; kingdom Metazoa; phylum Arthropoda; class Insecta; order Lepidoptera; family Saturniidae; genus Actias; species Actias luna. The sequence continues at coordinate 2,588,127 of JAZHAC010000006.1, read as the reverse complement.
ATAATAAAAAACATACATCAATGAGTCATTTGACAATAAACAATATCAACAACTTATATTTAACCTGTATAAAGATACTTTGTTGTACATCATGTATTTTTTACTTTATTCATCATATTTATTATTATTATCAACATTAAACACTCTTATTGACAATAAGCTAACAGGTGAAAAGTGTTGTGATGAAAATTAGTTAAAAGTGCAAAATCTAGCTCTAAATTTGGCAAAATATCCAACAAGGATATATATATGGGGTACCAAGCTCTTTCAAATGAAATGTGACAGGTTGGGTTAAAATTATCAATGTTACAAATAGATCTCGATCAGCAAAAGCAATGAACTTTTTGAATGTGGATTTTGATTGAGTATACTACCTAAAGAAAGTTAGCACAACATACTATTTTAGGATTATACATATGTATATGTATAATTATGTATTTAAAAAATCAATAATTGACAACAATGTATAAGTGGTGCAAATATTGTTCAAAACTTCTATTAAATTTTGTAAAAATTCTAGCTGTGTCTGATATTTCATTGGCATTAAATTAAAGTTAATTGCATAGTATTTGCCAGTTTTTGTAACAATTTTAATACCATGTTACCCCATTTGGTATTCAAGCTATGTTAAATGGCCCAAAGCCTTCCTTAAGCAATGCTCTATCAAAGACAAAAATAATTTTTCAAGTCTGATCCATAGTTCCTAAGATGAGTGCGTTCAAACAAACAAACATTATACAACTTTTCGTAAAATATACATAAATGACTTGATTATAAATAGACAGTCTTACTGTATCTAGTAGATTTATGTAAGAGATAAAAGTTACTACTGCCCAATTTCACCTTCTACTGTGCACTCTTTTTCGAACCGTTATAGATTACTTTCTTACATTTCTGATTTAAATAGTTTTTCTTGTAGAACTTGTAAAACATGTAATAAACAATTATAACATTCGGAAAATACATATATGCGACCCCTACAGGAGCTTTACAGCTTGGTAGGAATATTTGTGAGGAGTAAATCAGCAGTACTGTGAATTGCACCTGAAATAATATAATGGATTTATGAATTTCATGAACGTAAAGTGTATGTAATCCATCTAATGTTAAATGTTTAAAGCATCAGTTCTCAAAGTGGGTGGTACCGCCCCCCAGTGGCGGCTGAGGCTATCTCAGGGGGCTATTAGGACTTCAAGTGATATTGAGGAAGGCTAAAAAAAATCGGTAGGTGGTTGATTTCCCTTAAAAATTCTGAAAAAAAATTTGATTAAGTGTTTACCCTGCAAATTTACCTTATAGTGGGTGGTACACCAAAAAGTTTGGGAAACACAGCTTTATGTCCATCATCTTTTAGATTGTGGCCAAAAGACTAACTCTCATCTATAAAATAAATCCTTCTGCATATTGTTTCAAAAATAAATAAAAAAATCTTTTACTCTGCAATGAGTCTGAGCTTTTGGTGAAGAAAAAGATCGTGAGGAAACCATGCCATGGTGGTAGGGCCTTTTCTTATGCTCATCTGGCTAGCTACCACTATGAAATTGAGAACCTGCAGCCAAATACCTATAGGTATGTTCTGGCAGTTGCACTTGACTGTCAGTCACTCCACTAGGCTTAGCGTGTTCACCATTCTGGGGCCACATCGTCATTTAACATCAGACATTGTAGCCATAATGCTTGATCTACCTATAAAAAAAATCGGGACCCCCTTTCAGGAGACGTAACACCCATCATAGTGGCGAACTTATGCATCGTCTATTCTAGAATCAGCTGATATATATTCAACAATCAAATGGGTCAATAGGAATCTGTATTTCAATCATTATTTTGACAACCATTCACATAATGATTACCATTATTTTTCTCATCGTAAATCAACTTTAAAACAAATATTCTTACCATTTGGATGACTGTCAACCATTTCTTGTATTTCCTTAGCAAAGTTTGCACTCGGGGACTGCCTTCGGACGATAGTAGGTAATAGCTGTACATTATAACATGAATCATGTTGTTTACCAACGGCGAGAAGGACGCTATGCCACCTGGAAGAATACATATTTGGTAATCAAATCATCCCACGCCCAAAACATTTCGTTGAACCTTCAAAGGCCTCGACTTATAGCAGTGTTAAGGTTGTCTCTGGTCTCAGGCGCTATGAGGAATCAACAGTTGCCTTAATCTCTTTTTATTGGTGTTTTTTACTTTTCTACACTGCAGACTCTCAGTCTGTACCAATTAAATGTAATATGTATTGTTATGACTATTTTTACTTCATGCTCTTGACAAAAATAATTTACTTTTTAGTAAGTGATCGATTATTACTAAATGGTGAGTCTTTTAATATAGTATAAATAGTAGCTGTTTGGCAGTGCTCATCACCTAAAGATTTCCATACGTCCATATCGAAGCATTCGCGGCATTCTACCAGTTGGTCTACCGGGTACCAGTAGATTAAGAGCGACATCACGCCGCTTTATCACCTGCTCACACCAAGGTTGTCTTTAACCTATTGGAGGCCCTAGGCACATTGGACTTGAGGGATTAGGAACGGTGATTCTTTTCGAAAGAGATCGATTTTTGGATCGTTTCGAATCGAAATCGATGTCTAAAATCGTTTTTTTTTTTCAATTCGCTTTTAGTGGTTACATTTTCAATATAAAACCAATCATAGAAAACAAAACGAACGTAAACGAAGTATCATATATACAAGAGGACATGTATTTCAAAAATTTCTTGGTTATATAAAACTTTAAAATTGGTATAGTTGAAAGTGGAACGCATCCTGTGTGCAATGCTCTCTTAGCAGCTGGTCAAAATTTTCATGACTTAACAGAATAAGTTATTTGATTACTTAATCGCCTCGGATATTTACAACGTATTGGTGATTTCAATATGTTCCAGTATTTCTTAGTTTATCACTAAGTTCTACCGGGATTCGAAACTGCGTTTATAAATTCGATCAAATCAAATCAAAAATCTTTATTCAATTTAGGCTCTAAGAAGGCGCTTATCAACGTCAAAAATTCAACCGGTTCAGAAAGTAACGCAGCGATATTCTGCTAATCTAAATTTACTAGACCAGAACAAGTTATTACGTATTGAAAGTATATTATCGAAGTTATTACAAACCGAGTGATATGACATCACAGTACATACCTATTATACAACATCATTTAAGTATGATATCACGACATCGGTAACACGCTAAAATGAACTTTATAACTTGATGATAAGTGTTATAGCGATATGCGAATGACGTTTGGTGTCCACTTTCACCTCTCTCACAGTTTTATAAATAAGATGGATAAACAATGACAGCGCTGTCGAGGGGGCACAGGTTAGCTATCACAGTGTGAGTTTGGCTTATCAGCTGTCTAGTTAAATTCTGTTTGGAAAAAACTTGAATAAATACGTTCATGCATCGGATATCAGTATGTTTCAGATAGGGCTCAAGTCGTATGAAGCGTTGTCTAATACCAAATAGGAAGTTATTTTTAAGAAGCGCTCGTACGCTAAGACTATTCTATATGTAATATTATTTCAAAGCCCTTAAGAAGATTTAGTAGAAAACTGATCTACTTTTTCCATTGAAATATATATGATCACCAATTTTCAAAACTCGCGGAAGAAATTTCTATAGGTACTCATAAAGTAATAAAAAAAGAAAGAAAGAAATACTTTATTATTGGAACAACCATACATTTAAAATAAATTGCACAAACAAATTAGGCAAAAAAAAATTGGTACGTTTGTGAAATAAACAGAAAAAAAAAGATAATTCCATCAATTGGCAAAGCCATTCAGCAAAATGTGTACTACAGCAGTACTGCAGCGCTGATTTCAATAGGAGCCCATATGATGATAAACGCACGCTTAGTCTGTCATATGTTATACTACAAAATTAAACGATCAAACAAACAAATAACACGTCCCTGATGATCACATTAAATAGGCTACTGTAACTACAAATTCAAGACTAAACAAAACAAATATATGTTTAGAAGAACAAATTTGCACCAATAAACAGAGCTTAAAATAGAGCTGCGTGAATACGTTGTATCGATATAATCCCCTCCTCTCCGTTTCACTACAGAACCACGCGGGCCCGACTTCGGTGTCACAGCTTCACGATGACCCCTATTGTATCGCGAACTAAAAACTTTACTTATTCATATGGAACCGTTTTCCCGCCAGCGTGATCCCACCCTTGTATGACATGGGGTCATTCAAAAGAGGCGTAAAAAGTTATCTAAGCAGGTTCAATATCAGTCACCGCTGATCTGGATTGTACTGTATTTAATACCAGATGCAGTACAGTCACTATGCCGTGCAACGTAAAAAACATCACTTTAATTACTGAGTTTGATGTTGCAATAGATAATGCCTATATGAGTGTGTAAAGTTAACAACTAACATTGCCTCGCTCGGAAGTGTATTTTTTTCTAACGAATAAACTCAAAAACTACTGGACCTATTTAAAAAATTCTTTCGCCATTAGAATGCTATGTTATCCCTGAATAATATAGGTTATAAATTAGTTATATAGTTTTCAGTCACATGCGAACTAATTCGCAAGCACTGCTAGTAAACAATAAAGTGCTCAACACGCCTTAAAACTGTTTTCATATAAAAATATAGGAAAACTTCATATTCCACATTAAATTTTAACAAAAGGAAGTTTCTAATTAGAGGTTTATTTAAGATTGAGATTAAGCAACACTAAGGAATTCTTAAGGCGTAAGATGCCTATTGCGGATTATCCGTTTGCATAGATGTTTACTTGTGTTCAAGTAATGTTAGGGTTTGAATATTTTTCTTTCTTATTATATATAAAACTCCCGTGTCACAATGTTAGTTGCCATACTCTGAAACGGCTTGACCGATTTTTATCAAATTTTATATGTATATTCGGTATGTCTGAGAATTGACCGTAATCTATTTTTCATACTCCTAAGAGATAAGGGTGGCCCATCTCAAACATATATTTTTCTATTTATTTTTTTCTGACAAAAAAAAAAAAAAAAAATTATGACGTGTAATTAACAATACATAGAACCCTAAATTTACACCCACCTACCCTCAATCCTCTCATTTTTCAATACAACCAAAGTATTCACTACAAATCCCTACTAATATTATAATTATAATAATATCTATATTAATATTAAAAATGTGAATGTAAGTTTCCTTGTTACGATTTCACACGAATACTACTTAACCGATCATCATGAAATTTTGTACACATATTCTTGGAAGTATTAGAAGTAACATAGGATACTTTATTGAAAAAAAAAAAATTACGTAAGTTAAAAAAATTGCTTGTGAAATATTCTAGCTATTTTAACGCCACCTAGCATTCCAGAGTATAGGTGATACGAAGTTCACCGGGTCAGCTAGTAATTTATAAGACAGAACAACGTTTGTCGTGTCAGCTAGTTTTAGTATAGTATTAAAATGAAGCCAACAGTATTTATATTATTGGAGAATTGAAGACACATTTTCTGCACTGGCATCTGAGTTTTTAGGAAGTCTGAGTGACGAAGGACAAAGTTTTTACGATTGAAATGTTTTTTAAGAAAGACTTTCACTAAACATCACCAATTTCATGTTTTTACCAAATGGCATTTTTTTTGTTGTCTACATAGCTATAATTTAAAACTATGCTGAACATAGTACGCAGAAAATATATTACGTTTAATTATTTAGTAGACAATTTAGTTTAAAACGGAACGTATTTGTTTCCATATAGCAATCTTTCTGTTGGAGATGTTTCTATCGAAATAGGCACTCATAGTAAAACTCGGATTGCCAAATTTACATTAACTAAACAACTATCAGCTATCGATTACCATAACATTGCATAATTATGTGTAAATGGCTCGTAAATTGGAAAATTATGTTCGTACATTTTATATCATTTTTTGGTTAGAGTAAAGTTTGTATGGTTTACGCTAACGATTCTACGGAAGTCATTGTTCTTTGTAATGGTCACTAATTATATTATACTAAAAATCAGCCCCGGTTTTGCACGTCCGTCACTTGCTATCTATGGCCAGATGACCAAAAAAAAAACAAGAAAAATATCTGTTGATTCGATCTCTACCCAACTTCAGATAAACCTCGTCAGTATAATACAAAGACTGCCTACAAATGTGATCATCAAACCGTTTTGGTTTCCATTGGGAACATACGTGAACTTTTATAAGATTTAAAGAAGGAAAATGTACTTTCTCGAGTAAGCACAGTATTTCGATCTTGGGTTTCTATTTATGAAAATGTTGTAGTGGTTAATGTACTGCTCAGAATATTTATTTCTTAATTGCAGTGTTGTTTATTGTCCCAATAGTTTACTACAATCTGCAATTTTGCGACATGGAACTTTTTGGACAGGATGTAATGGAACATATGTAATTTCTAGAAATACCCGTAATGTTTCTGTTGATCGCAGACGTTTAATTTCGCAATCCAAATCAAACTGTTGTTAGGATTATCGCTAACTTTACGAGCTCATAAAACGTTTAATTCCATCGCTTCTTGATCACAACTATCGAATTTTATTATGTTGCTAACGACAATACGTGACTCTCTGTGAATTATTGCGAAAAATTTATTTTAAATATTAATTATTTCATACTTTTTCGTATTTCCAGCAACTTTGTCGACGTATTTGAGTTACGATTTAAAATCATGTGACCGGCTCATTTTGTAAGATCTTTGTTTTCAATATATTTACATAGTATAGCAACTGTCCTGGCAGATGTTATTGTCATTTTTAGTAGTTAATAACTTAGACGCCAGCGCCATCTGTACCATTCAAGAATAGTATGTATACCATGCTCGTTAACAATAAATAATAATTTTCGGTCAAACGGTGTTGAAAGTTTGATTTTAACCCCTGTGTCTGAAGAACCTTTTCCAGTTCTCCTATTTCCTATACGTTGAGCTTTAATATAAGTTACCACCGAGTGTCACTCATCGAAGGCTACAGACTGACAAAAACCGATTTTTCTTTTATTTTCGTTTTATTTCTCAAAAATATCAGAAAAGTTCGCCCGGGTTATAAGAATAAATAGTATAAATTTGATACAGCTAAAATTCTCTTCATGCACTGAAAAGTTTAAAACAAGGTTGGACAAAATTGCATTCCAAGTTTTTGACTCATTGTTAAAATATAAAATCATATCAAACATTACGCTTTCTAATGAGGGCTTTATATTTACTTACAAAATTGTATCCAATAAACATTTCAATTGCTAAAACAATCTAACAGGCAGGCAAGACTAGCGTAAATGTAAACATTATACCCGATAAACAATTTTATATGCTAAATAGAATCTAATTCAACAGGCGGACATGTCTAAAGTAAATAGTAACTTTGTTGTAAACTTTAACCTGTATTTTAGAAAACAAACTGGTAATATTGATGCTGGTTGAATATCGATTATGCATTGTTTCTCTAAAGCTAGCTTTAATAGAAGATTAGTTGTATTTGGTTGAAACAATGTCGTGGTGGAAATTTACTGTCAGACAGGTTCTAAAATGCTAAATTTTATTAAGAAAGTAGCAAACAGGCAAACTTTTGGTGACGTATATATGGTTACCGGTCATTAAAATATAAAGCTATATATAGTTACATTCTACTTAGCGATGACAGTGCTCAAAATGTACCATTATGCGTTCCATAGGACGCGCGGCCGTTGTGGTCGCGGGGAAAGAGGGTCCTAATGACGTTATTACTTTCGCTCACGCCAAGCTCACAACGACCCATCTGCAAAGGGTCTTCATACTCCATTCCCCAATTAAATTAATAATTGTAACGGTTTTAAGCAAGTAGAAAGGGAAAACTGCAGCCGTGAGCACGAGTGTTCTGAAGGCTAAATGGGTCGTATCCTATTTGTAACAGATTTAGGAATAAGTAGTACTTTAACCTTTATTTTAATAGAGTTTTTCTCACAGTAAATATCAAATCTCGCTTTGATTGTAGATCGTTTATTGATATACTAATATCTTAGTGTCTGGTATATTTACTACTCTAACTAGTAGTACAGACATTTTATATGATGAAGGTGATGATACAAGAACATTGTTTTATTAGCATTACGGCCACAATTTTACCTGGTGTTAGTGATGATGTGGCCCAAGGTGGTAGACACTCTAGTGGAGGTAGTATAACTTGTGGGCCAGATGAACATTAGAAAAATCCCTACCACCGTGCTATGGTTTCATCACTATGTTGTCCTACAGCGAAAGCTCAGACTCATTACATGTATAAGAACTCGCGTCCACTGACGTAGCGTCCTCACACGCTACCAACTGAGCCAAAATTTCAAAGTTAATCTATACTGACAGATATGTTATATTTATCTACATATTCCGGTATTCATGATTGGGATAATATAGGTTATAGACCATGACACGCTGCTAAATGCGTTCATTATTCATTCTAATGGCATATTATGTTTTATATGTCTACGCTTTGTCGGGCTAAACTTATTAATATACTTTAGTGGCAATAGTGGGCCGAATTCGATTTTATTTTAATGTTACTGTGTTATCAAGTATATTTATTATTTATTTTATTTATATCCGCTATTGGTATTAAAGTACAAGTAATCCACAGAGCCAAGATCTACTTGAGAATTCTAAGAAATTCAATTTTTTTCATAATTTTCAGTTCCGTTCAAGATTTATTAGTTAAGCACCTATTGTACTTCTTTCTTACAATATTTAACAACTGGTTGATTAATGAAATCGGCTAGTTTTCAAAAGATCCTTATACTATTTCTGTACATTTTGTAATTGTATGATTTTTAGTTACAAAGCACGAATTCTTAGAGGCCAAGTTATCGTGGTCATTTGAGCTTCGATTAGGGTTGCTGCTAAACTTACTCGATTTGCTAAACTGGATTTGAACATGATTAATGTTGAAATAAATAAAAAAGTGAAAAGAAAGTAATTTAATATTAAAAATATAACACTATTATTAATCTTTAATTATAGGCTTAAAAACGAAAGTTTCCAAATAGTAGCGATAATAAAATGTGTAGGATCGCCGCGTCATGGGACGTGAGTTCGAATCCAACCACCTACAATGAACTTGAGCTTTCGGTGAAGGAAAATATCGCGAGGAAGTCATAGCATGATAGTAGGGGTCTTTTGATGCCCTCCTGGCTAACTACCTATTCCCCTAGTGTTTTGGGTGTCCGTGAGTGGCGGTGATCACTTACCATAAGGTGACAAGCTTTCTTGTTTGCCCGCTATTACATAAAAAAAGATTATCTGATTAAGAATTAATGTAATTATTATATACATTAATTAAAAGTGTTCATGAACTTCTTCAGATACATTTTACCACTGAAAGGTCATGAAAATGTACCCCGTTTTAATAATATGTAACGACATCTATAAATTTTATAACAGAAGCCTTGTTATAATTTACTTAAATGTTGAATGGCATCTCAAAACCGGACCATGCCTCTTGTTGAAAAAAAAAGAAATTATGCTATCCACATCGTGATACATCGGAATTTTCTAAAAGAAATCTTTCCGGTGATTCATTTAGGCATTTTACGTCTCTATATTAGTCACTGAATACATAGCTAACTGAAAGCTTTGGACGGCCGATTAGTTTTAATCCAGTCCACATAAATAATCTGTTCATATGGCAAATTGCAATAAACAGTTTTTCGCAACATTAAAACAAACAAAAAGCAATTGATTCAACATTAAAACGTACTTCCATTAGTATAAGGTAAGTAACGCAAACAATTAGACTTGAACTACATCGCATGGGGTAATCTTTGAACGATATATATTTTGTGGAAATCGCCTGACGAAACGTAAAACTATTTAACCGAAACGACAAGAGAACACGCGATTTGTTAATAAAGAAATGGCAAATGATGTAACTTGGAACATCTTTCCACATAACCTAATTCGAAGATAACGAGGCTTGCACCGGTCATAGTAATAACTCTATTTGAAACGTGTTATGTCATTTTACATAAGAGTTTAGATTTGAAGTTACTGTTGAAATATAGTTTATTGTCACACAAGTTTCTACAAATATTTAGATCGAGAAATTAGCAAAGACAGTCTAGTGCCTTTTCCTCCTCTGTTTTTCTATCGAGCTTTAGGTCGTTGTTTTCCTACCTTCACAAGAATTTCTTCAAATTTACAATAATGTTTGTAATGAGACTTCAAGTACTGACCGAACGGTATTAACTTTAATTAGGTTACCCATTTAAGTAGACAGAAAAGACTGCGCTGATGTATTTAAAATTGCTCCAAAATATCAAATATCTCGATTTTTCGTTTTTCTAGGTCAGCCCCTATACATATGTGAATTCCTCCACTGTAAGACTTGAAACCTGCTGTACAGTTATGGCCACTGATGGTTAAAATAGCTCTCAGCGGCTACTCTTTTTTGATTGCAATGTACTTAAAAAAGAAATTGCACGTACTTCGAATATATTCAGCTTGATACTCGTATGTTTCAAGTTTGTAATCGTACTTACCTCCAACGTATTTAACGGCAAGCCATATCAAAATCGGCGAGACAACATGATGGTAAATATGAAGAAAGGATGCCTGTTCCTCCTTCTTTCTTAACAAAAAGAAAACTGTTTCGACCAACTCCACAACTTTAATGATTATAGTCCACCAAAGGTATGTGAGCATTCTCATCGGTTCAGGGTTGGTTGAATAATCGGGAAGCATACAACCGAAATGATATGTTGTCGTCCAACCGGATGTCATTATCTGAAAATTTTTTAAATGCAACTTGTTTCAGTAACATAAAATATACGTGAAAGGGTGTTTTTTTTATACTTAAGGTTTAGCGTTATGGCCATAATCTCACCTGATCTTAAGTGACGATACGGCCCAAGTTAGTAGACACGCTAAACCTGTGGAGGAACTGGCTCTCAAGTGCAGCTGCCGGAACAAACCTATTGGTATTTGGCGGCAGATTTACAACTTGAGGGTAGTAGCTAGCCAGGCGGGCATTAGAAAACGCCCTACCACCATGCTATGCTTTCCTCACGATGTTTTCCTTCACCGAAAGCTCAAGGTCATTGTAGGTGCTTGGATTCGAACTCACGTCCCTTGACGCGAAGTCGTACACACTACCACTGAGCTATCATCGCATTATTATTGGTAGACCAGTCGGATTAAAAAAAAGCCTTAGTTACTAGAGGAATCATTGAGGCGGGCTCTAGATTATTTAACATCACACTAACATCAATAGAAACAAATCTGTATGTAAAAAGCTACAAAATGGGTAAATATTATTAAACAATTTTTAGTTTCCCGCGATAGAAGTCGCGGGCACATCTAGTAATGTAATATAGTAGAGTGCAATATAACACCGTTATTATGTTTTAAATCTATAAAACTGTTTACCAATCGTTGTTAATTATCTTTAAGGAGTCGTAAATTCTTTAATATAGCGTAATTCTAACATGTTTAATTGTTGTAGATTCTGCAATATATAGGTTAATTAGTTTCAGATTGTCTTACGCGAGTTTGAGCAATTGCCGAGTCCGTCAAGTGTGCAAATAGTTGTATAGGTATTTGTTCAAGATAATATCAACACTTTGTAGATAAGGAGAAACAATGAAATTTCGACACGGTTTCATCAATGCGTGTGAATATATTTCAAATGATGTCATCGTGGGTGTGCGAGAATGTCTGTTGTTGAACGTTTGTAAGGGAGGAAAGGCCTTATATAGCCAATAAATTAGTGGCGGTTGTGTGGGCTCACAAGGTAGCAAAATTTATTTTGATAAATAAACTCATTTGCGAAACCCTTTTTACATACTTCTTTACATGTTTATCGGATAACCACAATCTCGCGTGATGTCATATGTCGATGCGGCCCATAATGGTTACTTATTTAGCTTAGTAGGGAGTCTGTCTCTCACGTGTCGATGTTTTCACTAAAACGTTACAAAATTTTTGGGTTAACAAACCATACAACACATCAACCTCAATAACACACATCTTTAGAGTAAAAAAGTTTGGAAAATTCAAAAGTGTACGCGTTATATTCTCATTTTTTTTTTTTGTTCATCAATAAACCACATCGAATCAGGCCGTGAAAATGAAAAGGGTTCTATTCCTGATTATACTGAAGCGTGAGAAAATGAAAAGACTCGATTAGTAAAGTATTTGGGTCGTTATTGTGATAACATACTGGATCTGCACATACCGACACACGGACGTCAAAGACAGAACTTTTAAACAGTTTTTTAACTAGCTTGAATATACGAATGGCATCAAAAATATCATGAGGTGTTAAAAATAGTGTTTTTTCTTGATATGTGTGTGCATATATTATTTTACAAGTTCAATATACGACAAATAGAGACATTTTAAGTTTTTGCGTAAAGTGACAGTAGTACCCACCTCAAAGCTTCGCTTATGAAGCGTGCAAAAGAATATTTAGTATGTGTCCTAAAACGGTGACCACAGCATAAACAAAGATCGAATATATCTCAAAAATAACTGTTACAAAACGAGTTCAGCTTCCGCTGTAACAAACGAATACGAAAATAAACCGATATCAGAGTATTGATTATTTATCGATAAATGGCTTAATAAAACTTTTTTATTTGATTTGAAAAGGTAAACCGCGTGAACCTTCTAAGATTACGAACAAGCCTTGAAACCAGTTCCTTAAAAGTGATGGTTTAATTACAGTAAACTGTGTTAAGGATACTTAGAATTTCAATCTTTACATATGATAAATCTGTAATTTTAGTACATGTACTGCCGAAGTATGTATAGTCACTAAACTTTAAAATTTATATTTATGCTTAACAACTGTTAAATCTCGGAAACGGCTTCAACGAATCTGAAGGAAATTTTGTATTGAAATAGATTTTTGCTTTTTGATTTCGTAAAAAAACGCAAATAAATTTAAATTTTTTTTTGTTAAATATGTTTTAGGACCTCATGTCCGTTCTCATCCTAAAATATTTTGTAAGATGGTGCTATATAAGTATTATTATTGGTGTGTATTTGTTATGCTAAATTTATATTTATATTTGTTCTGTTTAGTCTTGAATTTGTAGTTACAGTAGCTATATATATTTAGTGTGATCATCTGTGACGTGTTATGTGTGTCTGTGTTATTTGTTTGTTTGTTCGCCTAATTTTATAATATAACATATGATCGACTGAGCGTCCGTTTATCATCATATAAAATCAGTGTTGCAGTACATTTTGATCAGTGGGTTTGCCAATTGTTGGACATATCTTATTTTCTTCTAATTTTTTAAGTGTATCATTTTTTTCTAATGCCTAATGTGTTCGTGTAATTCATTTTAATTGTAGGGTTATTCCAACAATAAAGTATTTCTTTCCTTCTATCTATATGAAATTTCTGTTTAGTTGACATGCTATATGACATTGTCTAATTATTTTATGGTCCATTTACTATTTGTAGCTTACAAGCATAGCAGAATTATTTAAAAAAGACATTTCACTTTCATTACCGCAGGCAGAGCCCGTAAGAATAAAAAATTGTTGCCTTTATTCGACCCAAACGTGCTGCAAATATAAAAGACACTCCATTTTTTTCTACAATTAAAGTGAAAATTGATCCTATTATTGAAATGAACAACTAAAACCTACTAAGTATCATGCGTTACAAAATACAGCCACTGACAGTGTCGAACAACTTAAACACTGTTTAGAAGATCTACCACCCTCGTTGATCTTTGGTTTGTATTTAAAAGTAGGTTTGTATTTAATAGAGGTTATTTAAACATTGAGGAAGGCTTTGGGAGATAAAAGTAAATATGTATTGAAAAAAGTCACAAACATTGACAAAATAATGAAATAACTTTTAGTTTGTAAGAAGTCGCGGACTGAGCTAGTCTATATTAATCTATTCACGTAAATAAAATTGTAGTGTCTGTCTATAATATTGAAATAACCTTTTTTTACTACATGTATATGAATATATACGGTGCATACACCAAAAAATTTTTTTTTTTACAATTTTTATCTTTCCGTTTGTTTGTTCTGGCTAATCTCTGAAATGGCTGGACCGATGTTGACGGGACTTTTGTTGGCAGGTAGCTGATGTAATAAGGTGTAAATTAGGGTACGTTTATTTTAGAAAAATAAAGTAATGTTGCAATGTCCAAGTACCGTCCAGTACCGCGCGCAGCTCACGCGCATGCCGCTGGGCCGTCACGTTGGGCGCCTCCCACCAACGAATTAATATTAGTTAAATATATTCATAGTTAAGACAGCACAAAGTCTATCGGGTCAGATAGTAAATCATAAAGCTACAGAGTTTTTAATTTAATCGCGCTAATCTACACAAGATTTGCGAGTCGTCAATACAACTTGCAAACGACACCACGCAATTTTATTTCAGTCCTACGTAAAGTTACCGAATTAGACTTTACTATCACGACACTTATGATCCAGAAAAAGTACTATTTTCGAGAGTTCAAAACATAAATTTTACAGAAGAAAGACACAGTGACAGCTAGTGCAGCACAATCTAAGTGAAATGATAAGAACGTCTACCCGGCTCGATCACGCGCGACATGTATGTGGTAATAGATTCGTTACATTGACCAAATTAGTCACGCTTTCTTCTTAGTTAGAATCCAGATACGGTAAAGTTTCCAACCTAACACGATAACCGTCGATAAAGTTTGCCTTACTATTGGACGTCCCTGTTGTTTTTGGATTCCATTGCGCATAACACAAAGCATTGTTTGTCAATTCCTTATGCTACTTATATGTGTATGATAAAAAAAAGACTCTTTACATCCAATTTAATGCCTTCCAAAAGTGATGAAATAGGCAAAATAGATCTTTTAATATCATCAATGCCTAATATATTAATTATAATGTTTTTTTTTAATTCGCTAAAGACAAAGGATTTAGATTAGTTACCAACGGTGTAATTTTCTATCGGTGATGTTTTCCCATCCATAACGAAAATAAGAACCATAGCTTTCATGTTATAATGTTTTCTTATTTTCCCCGCGACCCTTGAGCGGTTGCCCGATAAGGCCGGTGTTAGGATCACTAAACTAGTAA
Organism: Actias luna; assembly: GCA_039707435.1. Lineage (NCBI taxonomy): Eukaryota > Metazoa > Arthropoda > Insecta > Lepidoptera > Saturniidae > Actias > Actias luna. Next base: position 2,573,058 of record JAZHAC010000006.1, on the reverse strand, counting down.
GTTAGCAACTGTTGGTTAGTCAGGTTCGTGAATCATTGTCCGACAGCAGCCCAAGCCGAAGTTCGGCCATTCTGGCACCCTTGCGCCCATTGCCTCGGGGTTGAGTACCTTCAGCACTCACTCCAAAAAATTCAGCGAAGCTGTCAAAGCCTCGAAGGTTCACAGCGTATGACAGTGCGGAAAAAATAATTACTTATGTAACGTGATGCTGTATGACTTTGATTAGCAAATACGGAAATTTTAATCGGCACGGTTTCAAACTCATTTATAAATCACCTTTTGTAATTTTTATTTTATAGTCATGTATAAGTTGGCTAGTAACTAACAATCTGATCACGTTTATTACTTACATAACGAAAACAATTTAGTTTTAATTCTATTCTATTTAACGTACGACGGAGTACATTAATCATTTCATTGCGGTAACTAGATTGCAGCGAATGCATTTAAGTGCGCCGCGATGAATATAGGTCACGAATAATTGATCTGACTGTGGATTATTAATCTAATGGCATTCATTACAAGCTTCCAGCAGCTTTTATTTAAAGCTTTTAATCGCATGATTAATATGCGACCTTTGATATGATCTCAGTCCTTTCAGAAAAGTATCTATTGTACTAAAACTTATACAAGTTTATTTTAATATGAAATAATAATAAAAAGAATATAAATTTTTACTACATGTATATGAATATATACGGTACACCAAAATAACATTTTTTTACATTTTTTGTCTGTCTGTCTGTTCCGGCTAATCTCTGAAATGGCTGGACCGATTTTAATGGGACTTTTGTTGCAGGTAGCTGATGTAATAAGGTGTAACTTAGGGTACGTTTATTTTAGAAAAATAAAAAAATGTTGCAATGTCCAAGTACTGTCCTGTCAAAAGAATATAAATAGTATAAAATAAAAGATTGAAAACGAAAAACAACATGGTAATAAATTGTACTTACGCCCCAACTTACAACTGCATTGGCCAAAATCTGCATGATATTATACCATTTGATGGCAATTCTAAGGTTATAAGGTTTTCTGTCTCTCATGTAGTTAGGTATTACCATCTTGATCAGCAGCAGGTAAGTGGCTAATATGGCGAACATGGGCCATGGTGATGTCATCAACAGCCATTCATTGACTCGTGGATCTGTTGAAAGTATTTATGTGTTGATAATATATATTTAGATGTTCGACTTGGATTAAATTAAATGATGGATTGTGGACATAGTTTAATATAAAGCGGTGCGATGTTGTGAATATATGAGAGCTATGATAGACTAGTAGTATTGTGTACGGACTCCGAGTAAAGGGACATGCGTTCGAACCCACCTACAATAAGCTTGAGCTTTGGGTGAAGGAAAATATCATGAGAAAACCATAACATGGTGATAGGGCTTTTTCTAATGCCTGCCTGGCTAGCTACCATCTTTAAGTTGAAAATCTACCGCCAACGACTAATAGGTGTGTTCCAGCAGTTACATCTAAAGCCAGTCCCTTCACAAGTTTATCGTGTCTACTAACTTAGGCCGTATCGTCACTTAAAATCAGTTCAGATTATGATAATAACGCTAAACCTTAATTATAAAAAAAAAATGAGTGGAGAATTGTTCAACACAATCACACTTAAGTTGTAAAATGTTAAGTGAATATTTGGATTAAAATCATTATATGAAATGCCTTAATAAAAATCCGTGAAGGCCTTTCAGTACAATTGTATAGTGAAGAATGAAACAAGATGACCACCGCTCAAGCTGTGGCCTAGATGTTGTAATATTAGATATTGCGCTATAATGCTAATGCCAAGTGTTATATGGTCATTTATAGAAGAGTGTTCCGTATCCGTTTTTAAATTCGATAAATTTATTTATACTATTAAAATCTACGGATCGTTCAAAGTCATTGAATACACAATATTCTTACATTATGGAATAAGCTTAATAATGTTCAAATTAGCCTTTTTATCAAACTTTGCACGCTTTAAAAAGGTGTCTGCTATCATCCCTTAGCCGAAGGACCATTAAAGTTAAAAATATTGTGTGGTAACTTAACGCCATAAGGTATGCGTACAAACTAAAACTATAGATTCAGTACATAAAGTCAGTAAAGCAAGGGCTAGCAAGAGAACACACTAAACATACTAAAACATCTTTTTTCTATCACTCATACACTTTCAACTAGTTCAGCAAAGTAGAATATTTAAACCAATGAAAGACCTTGGTGTAATCCTTGGATGTACTGTAACTGAGCAATTTTATTGGCTTAATATAATGTTTTAATTAATTCCTGAGAATAAACCTACGGCATAATGTAATATAGACTAATAATCTCAATTTTAATTTTTTTGAGATTATGCAAAAGTTAATCTTTCCATCATTTTTGGACTATATTTAAGCCGAATATCAAGCAATTAACAGATAAGGCCTTGATATTTATTTAATTACGTTTGATTAAGTTTCAGTATTATCAATACTAAGATGCAATATTGTGCAGTATTACAAAGAAAATACGATATTTACGTGGTTTAGTATTTTTTTTGTTTTTAATCGGAAAAGTGTGAATTCATAGAATGCAAAATAACCGAGGAAACATTGTAAATGTTAGTTTGCAGTTGTAAAAATAAACATTCCACGAAAGCGCATCGTCAATTAGTTCTGTTTTTATTTTGGCTTCTTTTTAAATAAACACAGTTCGTTATTTTTCTTAAATATTTACGTTATAAATCCTGCGGTGGTGAACCAAATTCGTAGTCCATTTAAACTTTAAACAACGCTCGATCGTCTATCATACATTTCGCTCTAATATTATAAAGTATCGATATATAAATGTTTATCTCTGACATTGTATCATTGCTCTATGCAGTACAAAGGAATATTAAATTGTATGTTCGTCGTGAATTTCGCAAATGTTTGCAAGTTAGTGAACGTCGGTGAAAGGATTTGTACACGACCACTGGTCGTCTGATGGCATGGATTTATTGCAATTGTTGAGAATATGTTACAATATTCAGAATCGTTTAATTCGTATTCGATACTAGCGTTGCTCTGTGCCTTGCTCGATTTCATGCAATTTTTGTCCAAGTTAATATGACGAACGACCATCTAAAATCATTTTGCTATCTATTTTTTTCTATTGACTTGATGGAAAAAAGTCAAGTTACGGATTTCGTCTTGCGATCCGTAACCGTGAAGTGCCCGAGCAAGGGCCACGAAAAGGGGACGCTTGGAAAGACTCACAGAACTCATGGCGTACTCTAACCCCTATATTACCAGATCAGGGACAACTTTCATATATCTTCTAGGCTTCGGCGAGAGACTGCATGGTTAGCTTAACAGTTTAGTGGGTGCCTCCCGAACGCGCCAATGAGGTATATTATATATTTCACATTGGGCAATTATTTGTATGGAGCAAGGGTCAAAACCTACTGTGGGAGTATTGTTTCTTTGTTTTTTTTTTTTTAAACGGACGAATTTGTTAGTTATCCATGGATTCACCGTACGAGTAGCGTGTCCCTCGTCTGTCAGAGAGGGAAACTTCGAGCAGTTCCCTTGACTTGTGATACGGATGTAGGTTTAAGGGGCTTCTCTACTCCTTAAATACTCGTGTTTCTTTCCCTGCCCAGACAAAATTGGTAGGAGCCTGCTAGCGCAGCTTTAGAGACACGTGCTAATATAGAGATTACTGCAGTCCTAGGCAGGCTAAGATCTTTTAGCAGTTTATAAAACCATTGTTGATAGTAAATATCATGTATAATTTTAACGCGATGATAGCTCAGTGGTAGTGTTTACGACTTTGCGTCAAGGGACGTGAGTTCGAATGCAAGCACCTACAATGAACTTGAGCTTTCGGTGAAGGGAAACATCGTGAGGAACCATAGCATGGTGGTAAGGCGTTTTCTAATGGCCGCCTGGCTAGCTACCACCCTCAAGTTGTAAACCTGCCGCCAAATACCAATAGATGTGTTCCGGTTGCTGCACTTGAAAGCCAGTTCCTCCACAGGTTTAGCGTGTCTACCAACTTGGGCCATATCGTCACTTAAGATCAGGTGAGATTATGACCATAACGCTAAATTTTAAGTATAAAAAAAAAATTGGAAAATCTTACACAAATATACAGTAACCTTTTCATAATTTTACCGCAACGTCAAAACATAAAATACGAGTGGTAATAATGTCAAGACATTTAGCTAAAGCTATATCGCAGTCAGTGACCAAGTTAATACTTTTGTTACGAATCGGGAACAGGGTTGTTAGTAATTTCTTTAAACGTTTTTTTAAATGTTAATGAAATGAATGTTTATTATCTGTTTCTCGTCTGCGCATTGTGATGACATTTATCCGTTTGTTAGGAAACTTTGTTATGCTGTTCTACAAACACCCGCGACGGTTTCCGGTCTAAACAAAAGAAAAACGCTTGTTTTCTTATAAACAGACATATAAGAAATGAATTTAAATACATTTTAAAATTAATTTACAACAATACATGTTGTTAGAGATCACTGTGTGTATATATGTTTTTTTATAGTTAAGGTTTAACGTTACATAATCTCACCTGATCTTAAGTGACGATACTGCCCTAGTTGGTAGACACAGTAAACCTGTGAAGGAACTGGCTCTCAAGTGCAATTGACAGAACACACCTATTGATATTTGGGGATAGATTTTCAACTTTCGGGTGGTTGATAGCCAGACGGGTATTGGAGAAAGCCATACCACCATACTATACTATGTTTTTAGCTTACAACTTTACAGTGTATAAAATAAACGTTCTTTTTTATAATGATCTTTATTCATATACAGTAGAATCTCTATAACTTGGACATCGTTAAGTCATAATGCACGTTATCTCGAAAAACAAAACCCCTAAATACGTTGTATCACGAATTATTTAGACTTTATAACTGGAACAAAATACTATTGCCTTCCGAAGTATTGACACTATATATTTATACTCGTATCATTCGAATAAAATGATGTCTTACCTAGTATGCCCCGAACTTATAGCTTAACTTCTAGTCGAGATATTCCTTAACTCAAAAGATTTTTTTTAGTTGTTCCGCAGTTTACTTCACTAATATTTAATTTCTTTCAATAAATATGTACCATGAAACTTATAGATTTTGTATTTCACTGTGACTCTACAACTCAAAGAATATAACTACTTAAAAATGTGCCTTTCTAAGTAGAAATATTGCCAATTAAATCCTTTGTATCTCGAACTTCTTCTAAGTCGAAAACTCATTAAATCGATATTTTAAGCATTTCCTTTGACATTCGAGTTACAGAGATTTCACTGTTTTTTTTTTTATTTTTTTATTGAATCATTTACGACACTAACACGATTTATATTTTGTAACTTCGATTTTGGTCGATTACCCACCGTACAATATTTATTTTCTCCACAAATTATTATATTTGCTTTTATATATAATTGTAATAGTCATTGTGTTAATTTTTTTTTTCATTTCTTTACGTGGTGTGGTAACGGATGCTTGGTATCATAATTAATATTATATACATGTGTTTGATTTATTCACGCCTTAACTACTCATTATCTATCAATTATCATGAAAATATTACGAAATTTTGCATACACGTTTTTTATTTTTTATTTTATCGGATATAAGTTCAGCGTTATGGCCACAGTGTCACCTGGTGGTAACTGACGATGTGGCCGAAGATGATGGACACGCTAAGCCTAGTGGAGGGATTGGATGTCAAGTGTAACTGCCGGAACAAACCGCAAGGTATTTGGTTGTCGACTTTCAACTTGAGATCGGTAGCTAGCCGGGCGGGCAATAGAAAACTATTGCGAGTGGCAATACGCGAATGTATTTTTCCCAACGAGAAGCGATGGTGGACGTGATGGTTGGATAGTGTATAGGAACGCCGCATCATGGGATGGGAGTTCGAATCCAACCACCTACACTGAGCTTGAGATTTAAGTGAAGGAAAACTTCGTGAGAAAACCATAGCATGGTGGTAGGGCTTTTTCTGATTCCCGACTGGGTAGCTTCCACCCTCAAGTTGAAAAGCTGCCGACAAATACCAATCGGTATGTTTCGGCAGTTGCACTTGAGAGCCACCTTCGGCTATATCGTCACTTAATATCAGGTGAGATTATGTCCATAATGCAAAGCGTTACCTAAAAAAAAAAAACTGAAATATTGGAAGTATATCCAACATTCACAGATCAAGAGAGTAAGTCCCAGGAACCTTTACCTGACTGAGCCGTAACCACAAACCACTTTTTCTCTTTTTCCCATTTAACTCAACCCATTTTGACTTTTCGGGATTAACCACCGCAGTTTCTAATGTTTTTTTTTTTTTCGATTTATTTCGCTGTATTTGGATCGTAATGTACAGCCACTTTACCGTGTTATGCCAAAAAATATAGATAATACGCAGTACCTGCTCTCTTATAAAACAGCGTGTGGTAGGTACTCCGGACGGTGTCCATGTTTCTATAGCGGAGCCAGTTGTTCACGTATCGAGTGTCGCGATGTATTTACGCAGCTGGAGTTTGAACTCGTTCCGTATGCGAAGACATTATAATAATATTAATTATTTATGTAATGTACAGGCTGAAGAGTTTACACTTCCCTAGCGCTTATTTTTATAGCTCAACCGGCTACGCCTGCGACATCATTCGCGTGTAACTAAAAACTACTTTGTGATCTTTTCTATTGAGCTTTGCTCGTATTAGTGGGCAGCATCGTTATTGGCCTTTATTGATCTACGAAAGATGCTTTAAGCAGTGTCGTGGAGGCATTGTTTTGTCGACCCAGTAAACACATCTACTACACTTAAATGCACGCAGTTTAGGGTCGCTAGACCGCTTATGCCTTAAGATATTGGTAGGTTTGCTATACCGTTCACGCCTTGACTTATTGGTGGTAGCGTGATGTTATATAGTCTTAAGTATCAATGATTATTGCTCTGTCAAACGCAAATATGGTTCTTGAAATCCGAATAGTAGTTCCTATAGTTAGCGCGGTCAAATAAGCGAACTTTATATATTATTAACTGGCTGTACCTGCAACTTCGTTTGTGTGTAACTAAAAATTAATTAACAATTTTTACCCGTTTCATGGCTTTTTTCAATGACTTTCACAATGACTTGTCTATTAACTGCAAAAATATTTTTTCATTTCCGACTGGTATTTCGTAAGATTAGCATAGTCAAACAAACACACAAACAAACAACCTTCTCCGTACTTAAACAGATATTTGAGATGGATGGAACCCGCGATTTGTTGGCAGAATCCTATAGTTCAGGGGCTCCCTGACACATGTTTATGTTGTCGCGGCGTTCTAACTTATTGTTACATACTACGTCTACTGCTAATTAATATGCCAATTTAATAATACTAGATACTTTAAATTAATGAGAAGGAGGGTAGTTGATAACACAAATTACTGCATAAGTGCGATGCGACCGCGTCTAAGGTTCAGTTCAGTGGAAGCGACACTCGAGATCAGTTTAGTCGTTTCAGCTGAGTTAAGAACGTTCGGCAGTACAGAAGTGTTGTAGTAAGCGAAAGCTCTGCTTTAAAATATAACGATTTTCGAACGAGACTCTTGAGTATGAATCGAGGCAACCTCCACGGTCTCTAACACTATGTAGCTGGTCGAAATAGATATGTACAATGATATGAGAATAGTAAAGAGAATCATTTCACGGCGCCCTTCACTCTCTACGCCTCACCAGGACGCCGCGGCGCACACTTTGGGAACCACTACTATAGTTTGCTAACACTGTAATGAGGCATGTGAATATAGTAACAATAGATATGATCAATTGAGACTTTAAAACAATACTTATTTGCATTAGAATCTTACATTTATTCGAAAACATTCAAAATACTTAAGGGAAAAAGTTCTCTTAAGTATTTTGAATGTTTTCGAATAAATGTAAGATTCTAATGCAAATAAGTATTGTTTTACCTACCTGAAGTATAAAATCGACTGAAATAATATAATGCAAACAGAAATTATTAGACGGGTCGGTAATGTAAAGGCTAGTGGGTAGTTTAGAGCGCCAGTAACTTTGTTTAGATAAGGATTAGCTGTATACATAATTAAATACGGCTTTTAAAACTTAAGTTTGGAAGCTTTTAAACACTTTGTACTTGAATATTTAATAGATACAGTTGGTATAATGTATGATGTAAGCAAAATCTTACCATTTTTTTTCTAAAATTTGTTGTGGCCATAATGCTAAACGTATATACGTATGTACTAGCTGAGCCCGCGACTCCGTTCGCGTGAAACTAACATGTTATTTAATCATTTTCATAATAAAAATATGTTATATGTGCTATGGTACTCAGGGCTAATGTAGCATTCTAATGGTGAAAGAATTTGAGTAGTGTTTGAGTTTATTTGTTACAAACGAAAATACAAATTTTCCCTCCGTATAATTTTAGTATAGATAAAATAAACAATATCTAATATATCTATGTAATACAATTAAGTGAGCAATTCTTGTATATAAATAAATTTCGCGTATCCGAAACGGCTCTATCCATTTGGATAAAATGTTGTATTTAGACAGTCTTGCGAATACACCTATATAGTTGTGTTTTTGTTAAAGCGTGTTTTTTGAACAAATTATTTTTCATAAAATGATTAATTATATACATTCATGTTTTATTTTTTTATTAAAATAATCAGTTCATTCGTATGAATAACCCTAAAATATAGATGTTCAATCAATATATCGTATTTCAATTTGATTTTTTGAAATGAAACATGCAACTAAAAATAAAATACATAGCCAATTAGGCCAAGTAACATAAGTATACCGACGCTGGAAAGAAAATTAGTTGTGTCCCCCAAAATTAAACTTTAATGAGAAGCAGAAAACCTTTTTTAAAAAATTATATTATAAAATAAAATGATCCGTTTTTTTTCATCGCAAAATAAAATAGTTCCAATAAATTCGCAGCAGGTTTTTTTTTTTCTAATTCAAGTTATTTATTACTCTGTCGAATATTTTTACGATAAACTGTACGATACGAGATTTATATGCTTTTTAGCGTCGGTATGTAGCAAAAAATTCGTAACAGCCATGTATAAGAAACTTATTCTATAATTATTCTGTATTTACCGTTTGGTATTCAATTTATTAAGTTACGATCATTAATGCTTATTGAATTTAATTGACTTACGTATAGCATTATTCCATTACTATCATTGCATCTATGCAGTATTAAATTTAAATCTAGTAACAATGGCGACCTTCGGACCATAAACATCAGAGATTCTTTCTGTTAAAGTGACCTGTAACTATGCTAATAAAAAGAACTCCAGTTGTGTACGAGGTCTAACGCATAACTGGAACTAACTCCTCATCTCTTTCATAATGATTTTTTAGTTTGAGAAAATATCATCCATAATTACAAATCTTTTAGGTATGGATACGTTGCAGAATATTTAGAACAAATTGAACGTTAAATTCTTAACAAATTTTCTTTGTACGTCTTTGAATATAGGACTAGGTGGCATCGATGTTGGTGTGTAACACTAGGAGTCGTTTGGGATAGATGAGCAACCACCTACTTGCAATGCGTTGATTGGTGACGATCGTTTTTTTTTTTAAGTTTATAGGTGTAGCCTTATGGTTACAATCTCACCTGATCTTAAGTGATGATACGTCCCAAAATAGTTTATACGCTATTACTGTGGAGAGCCTGTATTGGTATTTGGCGGCTGTTTTCAACTTGAGGGCGATAGCTAGCCTGGTAGGCATTAGGAAAAAACCCCACAACCAAGCTATGGTTTCCTCGCGATATTTTCCTTCGCCGAGTGGTCAAGCTCATTGTAGGTGGATGCAAACTCACGTCCCTTGACACGGTGTCCGTACACACTACCACTGAGCTATCATCGCTACTAAAAGCTGATGAGCTGGATTGTTGTATATCTTTAAGTGTCCCGACAAACGTTAAGCACAAAGAACATTACAGCTTATGGTACTTTAATTTTCACACTACATCTCTAAACTAAAGATTATGACAAGTGCGTGCCATCGCTACGATTAACGTAAGTACCCTCAAATCTCGACATCTGGCGAGATGAAATGTGAACGAAATTAAACCTGATTAGGAGCATTTAATCTACAAATATTTACTGCTACATACGGTAAGAAAGGAGTCTCTAAAGGATTAAGTAAGATTGTCTTTCAACTTGATTTCAAAGTGAAGGTTGCACAAGGTACGTTGCGCAAAAAACCTTAACTTATATTAATTTCACTTCTCATATAATCTCCATACTGGGGACGTTATATAAAAATCGATTATTCAAAACCTCTAAAAAGAGTCATCGCACAAGAAGCAGTCGGATTTCGAACCCGTTACCTCTCGGTTCTTAGCAGGAAGAAATATAATCGAGGTTATAAAAACTTATCTTTATTTATTCTATAGTATATTATAAATAATAGTTATAAACACAAAACCGGATATTATGAATAAGTGTTTAACATTTTTTTTATTTCAGTGCGGAGTCAGCGCCGTAATCATAAAAATGTTTTTTTTTTTTTTTATGGTAACCTAAAAATAATTTAAGAAGCATTATATTAATAGCCAGTATTTTAATTATGAACAACAAGTCCTCATTTTTTGAAAACTTTTTAATTAGGAATATACAGTCTCTCTTATAAACAATGTCGATTGTCGCCTACAATGTTTTTTCCTGAAACGGCTCGATATGGATAAGGCGAATAGCAGTAGAGTAATTTTCGAGAATTCAGTGATTAGTATTTTATATGTTTTGTATTTTTACGGCAATGTAAATCTTTTATCATCCAGAGAAAAACTCTCACTATCACACTAGATGATATTTAAGTTTATTTATTTCATTATATACAAAAAAAACTTATTGAAAATAATTTTTCTTGGACGTCCGTATGGCTGTGTGACTATAACGCCCAAAAAACTTCATATAAAGGGACGATTTATTTTTTAATAGCTCTAGTATGACGTCGGATTACTTCCTTGATGATGTCATTCAATTATAATTGTATTACGAGGCTTGCATTTTTAGATTTTCCAAACTATTTTATATCGATGTTACATGTTTTTTTTTATTTATTTATTTCAGTCGAAAGAGAAAATGACCAGGGGCGTGAGACGCGGTTGCGTCCGGCTTCGAGCTGCCGTCATAGGCATCGATGATGAAGATGATTCCACATTCACCATCACAGTTGACCACAAAACCTTTCACTTCCAGGTAATATACCTTTCATGAAGAAAGGTTTCTTTTAAAACCTCTTTCTACGGAGTTTTTTTTCTTGGCGTTACCAGTAAATACATTTACGTATTGCCGTTTTCAATATGCAGTCCAAACTACGTCAGAAGTATGTGGAACTATTTTATAGTTAATAGGTTTAGCGTTATGACCGCAATCTCACCTGGTGTTAAGTAACGATGTAGCCAAACATGGTGGGCACGATAAGCCTAGTGGAGGGACTGGCTCTCAAGTGTAACTCCCGGAACACGCCTGTAGGTGTTTGGCGGCAGATTTTCAACTTAAGTATGGTAGCCAACTAGGCGGACCTTAAAAAAGCCCTACCATCGGGCTCTAGTTCCATCACGATGTTTTACTTTACCGAAAGCTCAAGCTCATTGTAGGTGTTTGGATTCGAACTCACGTCCCTTGACGTGAAGTCGTACATACTACCACTGAGCTATCATCGCTTCAAAGTTTCTTTATTATTCTCTGAGAATATGCCGTTATTATAATACCTGACAATAAGTAATGTATGGGCTCTTCCAGACACTGCTTTCACACTGCTCCTATATGCTCTATGTCATCTTTGCTCTACAAATGTATGCTTTTAAAACATAACAATGCAATAATATATAAATTAAACACAATTTGTGTACACATGAATCTTAATAACTGATCAACTCATTAACTCACCTGGGCAGTTGTCATCTGAGAGGAAGATGCAAACGGTCTCTTTACGCCGTTTGCCTTTAAGAAGAACTGTGTCGCCCCGGAACAGTTGTATTTGCTCCATTTTTGCATGTTCGGTTATTTATGAATAGACAAGTATGCAGACATTGTATTTTATTACTTATTCTTATTTAGCATAGACTATTACACACAAATATGTTTTTAAAACATTAAAATTAATATATTTAAACTTATTGTTGACGTGAATTCAATAATGGCTGATTATAATTATATACAAGAACTTTGAACTTCTTTGTCCATTAAATAATATGCAGTGGGTTATTTTTAGATGTTCACATATTTAAATAATTATTATGTTATAATAAAATAAAAATATAATAAAATATATTAAATAAAAATTTTGAAGCGATGATAATGGTGGTGTGTGTGATTTATCGTCAAGGGACGTGATATCCAATCCACTCCACCTACAATGAGATTGAGCTTTTGGTGAAGGAGAACATCGTGAGGAAACCATAGCATGGCTTCTTCTAATGACCGCCTGGCTAGCTACACTACTCTGTAGTTGAAAATCTGCCGCCAAATATACCAATAGGTGTGTTGCGTCAGTTGCACTTGAATGCCAGTTTCTCTACAGGTTTAGCGTGTCTAACAACTTGGGCCGTATCGTCGCTTAAGATCAGGTGAGATTATGGCTATAACGGTAGCCTTCAAGTATAAAAATAAATTGTAATGAAAAATATTTTTGGACTTTCTTTAAGCTCCAACATAACCTTTGAGAGGACGCCGAGTGTTGGTCAACTTTTTTTAATGCGAAGATAGTTATAGGAGCGCTTTTGCTAACAGGTTTCCTTGAGGGTCCTCGCCGCCTGCTACGCAGAATAGGCTTCCCTACTACTATACCTATGTATAATTAATATATTAATTTGTTTTCCAGGCCAGAGATGGCGCCGAACGTGAGCGCTGGGTCCGTGCGCTCGAGGACACGATATCAAGGCACGGGCGCCGCGAGCGCTGGTCCCGCTGCGTGCCGGCGCCGCGGCATCGACACGGCGACCTCGAGAGGCGCATATCAGAGGCGGACGCCTATCTACAGATCATGATCGACCTAGTCTCCGTAAGTAACAATACTTCAAGTATATACTGTGCAATCTCTGAATGTCGTTAGGTCGTAGTCATAATCGTCAGTAAGTCGAACAAAAATGCGATTTCCTAAGCGGTATTTGGAATTATTTAGGCTTTGTAACTCGATCCTTATTTCGAACATGCTGCCTTGGGAAATGTTAATAGGTTAGATTTTTATTTAAATAAATAAAACTAATGGTACGTTTAACTCGTTTTAGGAACCCCCTCCTGCCCTTGTAACGCATCGTAACGTTTTACAAAACCCTCTCCCCCCAAATTGTGTTACGTACGGCCCCTGAAACGTGAACTTCGAACTCCCGTATGGCCAAAGACCAAGGACAGTTTTCACAATTTCAATCAATATTCTATATAAATAATCAAACTAGATAATATTGGGGTTTCAATAATATCGTCATAATGCAAAAATATAGTCAAATTAACGACAAGCTCTGCAAGACGTTGAAATTTTTTGATATTGATTGGTTTACGTTGTTTTACATAGAATTATGACTTCTCTCCATTTAACAATAACTCTCATTAACGCCTTTAGATGGGTAACCATGTAAGTCACGCTGATGTTAATGCACGATAGTAGCTATCATCGCGAAAAATTTCATTACAGTGTTTGTCAAAATTTCAAAGTCTATTAAGTAATAGAGTCAAATAAAAATTCTAATTAAATTATTTTTAGTGTGTATTTAGTTCAGTTACAAGTTTATTACATAAATTAATATTCAGAAGTCTTATGTTAAATTCAAATACTCCAAAATGTGATATTGGCTCTTGTGTTCTGTAGGTATTTACTAACCATATACTTAATATGAATACATATAATATTGTTACAGAAAATGAATACAAGGGTGTCTGAGCTGCCTGACCCTCAAGACAAGACCAAAGGGCAAGTCATTCTAGATCATTCCAATGTAAGTGGCTAATAAAAACAAGCATTGTTTATATAATATAATTAATTATACAATAAAAATTAAATAAACATACAGTTAAAGATTAAAGTCCTAAATAATATGAAATATGTTTTAGTCATTGTTCCTTTTACTTTTTATTTTATTAATTTACTTTCGAATTTTGTTTTTCTTAAATAACTATTTTTTTTTAATTATGTACAAATAGACAAACGGACACAAATTCCAAAAATGCTGAAAATGTGTTCTATCAGTTACACTTGTTAGTCACTAGTTAGTCTGTAACTGTCAGTTAGCACCGTAAAATTTTTTTTTTTGCAAATATTTTCGATGTGTAGAAACGGCCCTTCTACAGACTTATTATGTGTATAGATATATTTATAACAATGAAGAACTGTTTGTTTCCCGAAGAAACAAATAAGTCACCATTGTATGAGCATTGGTGACTGTAATTTATTATTGTGCTTTGTTTCAGGCCATGTTGGATAATATTAAACATTCCATAGTGCTTCTACAAATAGCTAAGGTACGCCTATAGTTTATTAAGTTCTTATTGTTTTTTTTTTTTTTTTTTGTAAAATAATTAGTATATATATATTTTATAAACGAGTATTATCCATTTATAATTTTATCATCGAGCGCCAAAAGACATTAACTGTGTACGTATTATAGTGACATCTAGTGTAAGATTCTGACAACATTTTTCTGTTAACAGATGACGCCTATAAACAATTATTATATAATATATTATTTTCATTTATTTATTATATTATATACTCAGAATAATCAATTCAGTAAAGATTGCACATTTAAAAATATCAAATTATTGATTCACAGAATACTGTGAATCCGGTCAACGGAGTATATCAAGGACCGACGAATCCCTCTCAAACACATATCAAAGAAGGTATTTCACCCGCATTTTTTAAATCTTTATTTTCATGTAATGTTTCAAGTTATGATAGCTCTGTGGTAGTGTGCAGGACTTCGCGTCAAGAGACGTGAGTTTGAATCCACCAACAATGTTAGCTCGAGCTTTCGGTGATGGAAAACATCGTGAGGAAACCATAGCATGGTGGTAGGGCTTTTTCTGATGCCCCCCTGGCTAGCTACCACCGTCAAATTGAAAATCTACCGCCAATTACTAATATGTGTGTTCCGGAAGTTGCACTTGAGATCCAGTCCCTCCTATAAGTGTTGTGGGTGTCTATGGGTGGGGGTAATCACTTACTATCAGGTGGTACGCCTGCTTGTTGCTCGCTATTACATAAAAAAAAATACTACAGACTAAAATCTATTGAAAATTAGCATCGAATATGTAAATAAGCTAAAAACGAGATTACATTTAGATCTAATGGGGGCTCCACAGCCACTATAATCCATCTTCAGGTGAAAGCATGCGGACAGCTTTCTGTAATTCAATCTCGATTAGATACCGCTAAACTAATATAATGCCTGCCTTGAATAGTGAAATTAAGTATTTTAGAACCTACCGTATTCTACGTGTGGAAAATCTTTACTGATATTTTAAGTTACGGGGCCCAAAGTGGTGGGCATGCTAAGCCTAGTAGAGGGATGGGCTTTCAATAGCAGTTGCTGAAAAATACCAATAGGTTTTTGTCGGCAGATTTTCAACTTGAGGGTGATAATTGGACAGAATGTAGTGTGTGAGATGTCCCCGATCTCTGGTAACATGGGAGTATGTACCGTGGTGCGTTTTAGTGGGTAGTGTTGGGTGTTTAGTGGGAGTGGTGGGAGTCACCACATCTTGCCTTATCCTGAGCCCGGATAACGCAAACGCGTGTCGCGATAAGGAAGTCCGTAAAGATTTTTTTTTTTTTTGTTTTATACTTATAGCGTAATGGCCATAATCTCACCTGATCTTCAGTGACGATACGACCCTAGTTGGTATAAATGTGGGTATCGGGAAAAGCCATACCACCATGCTATGGTTTCCTCACGATGTTTTCCTTCACCGAAAGCTGATGCTTACTGTAGGTGGTTGGATTCGAACCCACGTCCCTTGACGCAACGTTCCTTGACTACTGCCTATGTTGATGTCTCGCTTCGATTTCCTAGGTGAGCTATCACCGCGAGTGGAAATCGGGTCCGAGTGTAGGGAGCTTGTAACACCGACGCACTCGTTGCAGCCTCTTGAAGACATCGGAGAACCACGTATGTTTTTTTTTAATCTTATCACTAACGAGTTTATTGTTGTATATAAACGATGTATGATACACGATCTACTGCACAGTACAATCTTGCCTCGCCTGCCATGGCACAGTACAAACCAAAATGAGTTTTTCAGATCCCGAAGTGGATCAGTTAGTTTCGATTATACCTTTTTACGATTAATAATATTTATATTTTTTATTAATAGCTAGTATCACGTTCGTTTTTCTTTTACGCGATTCGGCAACAGCCCAAGCCGAAGTTCGGTCACTAGTGACACCCTTATGCGAGTTGCCCTGCGGGCTCGAGCGCCCTCCGCGCTCGCCCCTCTAGTTCAGGTGAAGCTGTAAAAGCCCCTCAGGCTAAAAGTGTAGGTCCCATCAAAAAACATAAAAAAAACACGTTCTACTATATTAGTTTCAGTTGCTTTTTTATTTCGGAAGGTTTTTTATGGGCGTTATGGGCATAATATTACCTGATCTTAAGTGACGATACGACCCAAGTTGGTAAACATTCTAAAGCTGTGGAGGAACTGACTGAAATGCAACTGCCGGAAAATACCTATTGGTATTTGGTGGCAGATTTTCAACTCGAGGGTGGTAGCTAGCCAGGCGGGCATCAGAAAAAGCTCTACCACCATGCTATAGTTTCCTCACGATGTTTTCCTTCACCGAAAGCTCAAGTAAGTTGTGGATACGAACTCACGTCTCTAGGCGCGAAGTCGTACACACTACCACTGAGCTATCATCGCTTCAAATGGTATTGTAGCGAGTATTCACAGCGATTTCATGCAAACAACATGTCAAAATATTTCAGCGCCGGACCTTTTATAGTCCGTCGAATTACAGTAGACACCTAAGGGCTGCTTTATGTATGTTCGTTAACAATATGCCCTTTTTTTATCTCGGTGAGGGAGCATTTAGACAAGTTTGCCTGCTAGCTTGCTTTATAAGATAGTATTGTCGCTACATTTGTAATTGAAAAAAAATGCAAATAATAGTTATTTTTTTATAGTAAGGTTTTAGCGTTATGGCTATAATCTCCTCACCTGATCTTAAGTGACGATACGGCTCAAGTTGGTAGTCACGCTAAACCTGTGGAGGGTCTGGCTCTCAAGTGCAACTGCCGGAACATACCTATTGGTGTTTGGCGGCAGATTTTCAACTCGAGGGTGGTTGCTAGCCAGACTGGCTTTAGAAAAATCCCTATCACAATGCTATTAAAAAAAAAAGTTAATTAGTGGAATGATAGTGACATCCGTCATAATGATAAAGTCAAGCTTACGGTGGCAGCTTTTTAGGTAATAGTGTAAGGTTTTACAATAAAGTCCCAAAGCACAGTACCGAATTGCCGGACAGTAAGTTGAAGAACCATGTCAAACGGTTTTTGATGTGATAAGATACTGTATGGTGGAACAATATTGGAACGATGGTGATATCTGGAATTTACTCGCCTCTCGGCGTATAACTATTCTAAATGCACATATTTAAACATTATTTTAAAAAGAGTACCTAACAAAAGATATAAACAGATCGTGTTTCTTGCCGGTTCTTTCTTCTTCTTTCTTCTGGTAGTTTTAACGTTCACATGAGTCTTCTTAAGGTCTACATTGAACAAAGATTTTTGATTTGATTTTTTTTATCAGCTACGACGCGGAATGCGACCCAAAATAAAGTTAGATAAATATATTTCATATATACATATATAAAAAATAACACCGACCACAGGTCATAACGCTATCTGCTGACGGAAAAACATGGTATAAATAAATTAACAACTACAGACTAACATATGGACCGTTTATTTTGAAAGTGGTGTAAGTCCATTTTCTTTTGTTTCGTGAAAATTAAGGGTTACTGTATTTGTTGATAATGCAATTTCATTTACCGACCGATTCTAAGTTGTACAAAACATGGGATTTTTTTGAGAAATTAAACACGGACTAGTTATATATAAAAAATTATACATTAAATTAAGCATGAATTACGTGATAGCTCATTTTTCTCA
Organism: Actias luna; assembly: GCA_039707435.1. Classification (NCBI taxonomy): domain Eukaryota; kingdom Metazoa; phylum Arthropoda; class Insecta; order Lepidoptera; family Saturniidae; genus Actias; species Actias luna. Next base: position 2,554,922 of record JAZHAC010000006.1, on the reverse strand, counting down.
AAAATGGACTTACAACACTTTCAAAATAAACGGTCCATATACGTAACCTTATTGATTTGACATACGATGGTAGCTTAGACGTTCATGAGCGCCTTAGCAGGGCCCAAATTGAATAACTCGATTGGGCATGTCGATACAGGGCAAGCGATGTCGTTGTTAGTTCCCTATACGTCGTACTCCTCGTCGGAAGGCGAGGACGACTTCTACGACGCTGATGATGAACCGGCCAGCTCCGCGCAGCCCGGACCGAGGTTAGTGCTCGCTGATAAGTTGATAATATTTCGAAGCGATGCTTGCTCAGCGGTTTTTGACGACTTCGCGTCAAGGGACGTGAGTTCGAATCCGAACACCCACAATGAAAACATCGTGAGGAAACCATAGCATGGTGGTAGGGCTTTTTCTGATGCCCGCCTGGCTAGCTACCACCCTCGAGTTGAAAATCTGCCGCCGAATACCAATAGGTGTGTTCCGGCAGCTGCACTTGAGAGCCAGTTCCTCCGAAGGTTTTATCGTGTATATCCACTTGGGCCGTATCGTCACATAAGATCAGGTGAAATTATGGCCATAACAATAAGATTAATTAATTAAGACTAATTAACTAATTAAGAGATTAAGAATAAGATTAAAACGAAATACAGTAATCTCCCTATAACACGGTATTATTATAACGCATTTTCATATTATGCGATTTCAATCCCTCGTATAACACGGGTATTCCCCCATAAAACGCGGGGATGCCCACATTATTTTTCTGTACTGTGAAATGTATAACGGTTTGTTCTTGTAATAATTAGTTTCGATTGTGTTCATATACATAAGTTTTTTTTTTTTTATTTAAAATGTTCTTAGTTTAGTTTTGTTTTAATAAAACGTACATATTTCGTTCATAATATAGGTTTTTCTTAATATTCGATTTAAACCCCTTTTACTCGAAATACTCCTACAGCGCGTTTTCCTATAACGCGGAACCAATCCACCGTGTTGTTATATGGGGGATTACTGTAATCGATGGTTCTCGATGGCTCGTAACTTGATTTTAATGATTTCAAGTTTAAATCGGAAAAATAATCACTAAATACAGTCGCACAGTTCTGTAAAGTTATTAATTAAAAATATTTATCCGTTTTATTTTCTTCATTCAACAAAATACAACCACTTGTCTTAACACGAGAAAATGTGTCTTGCATAACCTCGTATCTAAAAATAGGAAATTTTTTCACATCTTTCATAGCTTAAAAATATCAAATAATGATGTATCTGCTATGAGGTAGCTATGGGTTTTTACGGAGACTTGTATTCTATAGGTATTTTGCAGTACCCACAACCGAAATGTCACTATAGCTAACACCTTATACCGACTGGCTGTAAATAATAATTAAAAAAAAATGTACCGTGTTTCTATAACGGACTAAAAAATTTAAAATAAAAGATTGCAAACGAAAATCGTGGGACGCATGTTTATAGTTATGTACATGTGCCTCATGTTTTTGGTTGTTACGTGTATGTGAATGAAATTTTGATACATTATGTTCGGCCGCCAGTTAGACTTGAGCTATATTTAAGTTAGGGAGGGTAGAGGTACCCTCTATAATTGAAGTTTATGGCTGATCGAGAAGTTAGTACAGTAGAACCTCGATAAGTCGAACATCAAGGGAGACGCCAAAATATTCGAGTTATATAGAGTTTTCGACTTATAGAGAATGGAGGTTTTGGTGTTAGAAGCGAAGGGAACAAAACATTTTTTCGAGGTTTGAAGGTCTTCTACTTATTGAGGTTCTTCTGTAGTTATCAATAGATTATAAAACTCTTATCGAAAAAGCAAAAAAAAACATTTTTTTGTCACATTTTTATGTGCTATGGTTCAAATTAGAAGTATCTAGAATCATCGGGAAGTTAGTTTAAAATCAATTACAAAATTCCACCCGATATAATAAAGAGGGTTAATAAAAACATGGTAAAAACCAACATCGAGATACTTAACAAATATTTAGGCTAGGGTCACATTCAGATAAAATGTGAGTTTGTTCATTTGGCGATAGAAAGATGTAATAAAAATCGAGAAAACCGTACAAAGTTGGTACAAGAGTTAATAATAAAAAATCAATTCGGTCTGGTAATAAAAGTGGACCACATGCTATGTTACATATTACAGGATTGAAGTTTATTAAAGATACATAATCTTTAAATTATCGTTCAGTAATTAATGGGTAAATTACCACAACTTTGTAAAAATTGTACGAAGTTAAGGACTTATATTCGAAAGAAATACTATCATCAAAAAGTTTTATAATACTGCTTATTATTTGATTAAGAATTATTAAAAAAATATATGTCAATAGCTCATTCATGTTTGTACTCTCATTTAAAAATAAGGCTGTCACATATCTTATATTTTATCTATACAATAAACACATATTAAAAAAAAAAGGGAAAATATAATGATACAATGTTTCTAATACTATACTTATCTTAAAATACTTATTAAACACCATAATATGTTTTATATAGAATAAAATAAAGTGTTAAAATAATTGAAAAGTATCTTATAAAACGTTTTTCGTCTCTCCTGAAAAGTACTTTTTAAGAAATGAGGTGGCGTTTGTAAGCCCTCATAAATAATAGTATTTAATATTCAAACTCTGATAGCTTAGTTGTTAGTATGTATGGACGCCACGTCAAGGGACATGGGTTCGAATCGACCCGCCATAAACTTTAGCTTCTAGAAAAACATCGTAATGAAACCATAGCAACCAAGGGTTATTTCTAATGCCCGCCTGGCTAGCGACTAGCGTCAAGTTGAAAATCCGCCGCCAAATACATTAAGGTGTGTTCCGGCAATTGCATTTGAGTCAGCTTCGCTAGCTTCAAAATCAGCCCTTATTTTACCGCTATGGGGAATGATTAAAAAAAAACTGAGTACTGTTTTTATTTTTCCCAAAAAGATCGTAATTACTCCATCAGTCGCACTTGAGAGCCAGTCCCTCCACAGGTTTAGCGTGTCTACCTATTTAGACTGTATCGTCACCTAAGATCAGGTGAGATTATGGTCATAACGCTAAAACTTTAACTATAAAAAAAATATAATTGGAAACGTGACAGTTTTCCCAAGTTTTATCTTTAAAATAATAAATAGCCGATGGCTATTACATGATTCAATGGATTTCTGTACCAAATGTCATTGAATCTGTTTCAACTGTTTGGCGTGAAAATGTAATAGAAAGAAAGGTGACATTAATATTAGTTTTGTATTGAAAAATTCAAGATTATTTGCATTTTAAATGATAAACATAATATGTACTACCAATATCGTATTTTATAAATATCTGGATCTCCATTCGCAGTTAGTGCAATTCGGTTTTCAAATGGGGCAAATCACCCCATAATAAACAGTGCCCAGTTGAGATATAAAATTTCTCTGCCCGCCGGTTACCGGGTTACGTGTAGTGTTGCTATACTTAAATTACGTGTAACGAGAATTTTTTTTTTATAGTTAAGGTTTAGCGTTATGACTATAATCTCACCTGATCTTGAGTGACGATACGGCCGAGGTTAGTAGACACACTAAACCTGTGGAGGAACTGGCTGGCTCTCAAGTACAGCTGCCGGAACACACGTATTGGTATTTGGCAGCAGGTTTTCAAGTTGAGGGTGGTCGCTAATCAGGAGGGTATTAGAAAAAGCCCTACCACCATGCTATGGTTTACTCACGGTTTTTTCCTTCACCGAAATCTCAAAGATCATTGTAGATCGTTGTATTCGAACTTACGTCCCTTGACGCGAAGTCGTACACTCTATCACTGAGCTATCATCGCTTTAATTAATAATATACAAATTTCCTTAAGGTAAATACTTTTTATCCTTGTTGGGCGATATTGGTTAGGGTAAACTTCCCTATGAGTTTGCATCATGCTAAGTGTGAATGTAACTGCAATTATAAGGAGTTGTACTTCGACACTACCAACAGTATATATATATATAGAGTTTTCTAGTTATTTGATTACTTACCGCAGATTTTATTAATAAAAAAATATGTTAATTGTGGTAATAATTAAATTGTATTTTTATTTTGTAATGGATTCACGAAGCCCACCTTGTAATTTGTTTAATAAATAAATCATATAATTGTTATTCAAATGATTGATAAATGTTAAAACTGGACTAACATACTGACTTCAATTTTAAGGTTATGAAATTTTAAGTTTTGGTGGTATAATAATTTTTTGAAAAGCAAATACTTTCATTTTATACATTTTAGTTTTTACTTGTGTCGATAATTGCTAATGATTTTGTCTTCGGTTTTCGATAAAAAAGTAAAATATTTAATTAGATTTATGTTATTTAGCAACGGTTTAAATATTTAACATTGTAATTTTTTTTTATGTCAGTAAATGTATGAATAACACTCAATTGGTTTATTGTGATACTTTATTTATGTATCGATCTACTGATGAAATAATTCTGTCTCCCATTAGCACGGATATTGAGCTAATCAGCGATCTTTTTGATACTTGAACTCGCTTTCCATCGCATCAAGGATCGAATAAACGACACAAACGGATTAAATACTCGAAACGAATTCCCCTACATCTCATATGAGTGACGTCATGTAACATTTCCTTTTAACTCTATACCAATTGCATTGTAAATGGTAGTAGGAATGTAGGTGTTTTTCACTATATATATATTCGTTAAAAAACTTATATATGAATTTAGTTCTTTTAAAATATTGAATTTTTTTTTTTATTTTTACTTGGTTATTCATTATTCCTACTACTCCCATCCTACCAATCTTCCATCGATAAAACTTTCTATTATCGTCGAACGGTCCGGGAATTGTGATGGAGTTGGTAACACCGGAACATAAAGATCGATGTGCATTACGGGTTTTAGGTCAGAGGCCATTCACCGGTCCTGAAATAATCGGTCGATGAACTGTTAATCCTAGAAACGGCTAATATCGGACTGTTTTATATGCGAGATCAGTACTTGAGATTTTTGTATCCGTAATACACTTTACGGCTTACAGATTGTAAGCCTTTTTACGATCGAGACGATGATGCGCTCTTCGAATGTATCCGAGTCAAATATTCTGAAGCAATGACGGCTCAGTTGGCATGGTGTACGGACACCGTGTCACTGGCCATCAGCTCGAATCCACCTGCAATGACCCTGAGCTTTTGGTGACGGATAACATCGTGAGGAAACCACAGCATGGTGGTAGTGCTTTTTCTTATGCCCGTCCGACCAGCTACCATCATCAACTTGAAAATTTGCCACCAAATACCTATAGGTGTGTTCTGGCAGTTGCACGTGAGAGCCAATCTCTTCAGTAGGCTTAACGTATACACCATCTTGGTTCACATTGTCCCTTTAAATATCGGTTATACACACGTAGAATACGGGAGGCCCTAAAATAATTAAGGTCACTATATCAAGGAAGATGTTATAGTAAATTAGCAGTATCTTATCGAGATTCGACTATAAAAATCACTCCCCATGATCGCATCTAAAATTGGATTATAGGCACTGCGACCCCCCACCAGATCTAAACGTAATCTTGTTTTTTGCTTTTTTACATATTCGATGCATAATCTTCAATAGAATTTAATCTGTACTATCTCTTGCAAGATTAAGCAGTCTATCAAAGTTTGACATTCTAAGATCGTTATTTGCCACGACAGCGGTTTAAGAAAGGTCTCGACTCAAATGGCTGGCTTCAGAATTCCGGATTTTAGCGGTTAGCTTATAAATAAATATCTGTAAGCCATAATGAGTGCTTAGGAACAGTAGAACTTTTCTTTCTTTATTACTTTAACAACAATAAATCTCGTTATCCATATTAAAAATTTTCTGATCATCAGAAACTCTGACAGTGGCTCGATATGACTTTTGTCGGTTATGGTATTTGTCGGCAGATTTTCAACTTGATAGTGGTAGCTAGCCAGTCGGGCATTAGAAAAAGCCCTGCCACGATACTATAGTTACCTCACGATGTTTTCCTTCACCGAAAGCTCATGCTCATTGTAGTTGGTTGAGTTCGAACTCACGTCCCTTGACAAGGCGTTCACGCTACCACTGAGCTATCATCGCTTGATTTATACTTGTCGATATATATAGGGCTGAAAATGCTCCACCACCAGCAGTAGTTTTATCACAATACTTTCTTTCACCGTAAGGTCAGGCTCTTGTGTAAGATTATGGAAGTAATGCGATTTTTTGAAGGCAAACGAATGTGGTCCCCGATCTCTGACAAATTAGAGGGGAATGTAAAGAAATCCTCGGGATTTTAATGGGAGTTTCTAGAGATTCGAACCTGGCGAGTTCAACATACGCAGAACGCACGTGAATTTATTGTATCAATGTAAATTTTTTTTTCGTTCAATTGACTTCAGTTTATAAATAAGGATGGTCTTAATTCAAAATTTTTATTTGTTACCTCAGAACTGCGGCATTTATGAACCTTTTTTTTAATTGAGTTTCATTTTAATTTCATTAGCATTGAACACTCGATTTCGAAGATACACCATGAAAGTCCTCGAAATATAATAAGAAATATATAGTGACTGAGATATACCTAAATATGGATTACGCAGACGCAACGGAAATTCTTTTATTTCATTTTCTGAGTATATTTTATTGAAGACAATTTTGTTTTCTGGTATTTTTTTTATATAATGTTCTACATTGCATTGGTGGATTATTTAAAAAAAAACCACGCGGGTATTGGACTAAAATAGGTAGGAAATAAATGAATGACCCAGTTATAATGTATCACAATCATTTTTATCGGTTCGTATGTTCGATTTTTATATCGCTGCGTATAAATATGACCACTCCAAATGTCGATTTCGCTTCGATTCATTATAATAACAGTATTATCCAATGCTTGGCTAATCAACGTGTTTCCGCAATAGATTTTTTAATTTTTCACTTATTACTTTATTTTTCTGTTTTAAACATACTCTTTGATTATTAGTATACTGAATCATTCTACTGGACACTTTTGCTCAAACATATGAATACACTCTCACTCACTCACCAACATTCACATATTCAAATACATACACGTCTGAATACACAAAAGAGTCATTTTTCTTATTCTCTCATATTTTTTATGTTTGTTTGTATATTTGTAACCTGATGGGCTTGATTTTGACCTAGTTTAAACGGTCAAATTTCATTTAAATTTCGTAGAGTTATCGAGGACTGATGACAATACATTAATTTGATAAGATTATTCTATTATTTAATTTGCGAAATAAGATTTGTTAATTTATATAATTTTTATCTATAGTCGATTAGGTAGGAATTGATGTTAATTATAATACAATTTTTTGTATACCAAAGAGAATTTTAATTCAACAAAAGAAGCATGAATTTAAATTAATAATTTTGGAGAAAGGAGACTTGTTCGCTATTGTAATGAATGATGATTGAGCTACCAATTAATGTTGTTCTAATAACAATAATACTTAAAAAGCACGCTTTTGTTAAACCAAACTAAAAAGTAGAAAATAAATAATACTTAAAAAAACACGCTTTTATAGAAAACTAAACTAAAATAAATTGTAATAAATTTGAATTAAGAATAGTGTATTTTTTTTATAAATATAAATTAATAATAGTATAAATAAGAAAAAAAAATATTTCATTTAAATAAAAAGAGAGTTTTGATAATGTGGAATGGTTGACGCTAAATATTTTGAGCCTTAGCCCAGGCGTAACAAGTCTAGTGCATACGTACATAACCTCAAGCCCAACAAACTGAATATAATATAATAAGAATCGAACGTTAAAATTACTACATATTGGACATAGTACATCATATTTAAACCGAAACGACTTCCGACGCAGAACAAATAAAACTGTTTTATACGTTCTTTAATAATATATTAGACGCAGTACACCGGTAGCTGTATCAAATCCATTACCGATTTCCTCATCCCTTTTTTTCCGAACCCATAATATATATTTGAATATGTTTATTTATAAACGCACTTGATCGTACTCGGCGCGCCATTTGGCTGTCGTGGATTCAGTAGCGCTGCGCGGACGATGCGCCATTACGGTGCGCTTCATCCGTAATAGATTAAAATGTAATACAGATGAGACACTTTACACATTAATTAACTATGATAATGAAGTGAAACTGTTTTGGCATTTATTTGATATTTCAATGATAGTTTATTATAAAAGGCGTCAAATTTATACCCATTTCGTTACATAATAAAGAAAAAGAGATATCAAGTAGACGAGAAGACTATTCACATTTCCCTTTTGTGCGGTATTTTCTTGAAGTGTTATTTTTATCTTTGGGACAATGTTACATGCGATTTTCTTTTAATTTAGCTCATACTTTTGGTAAGGTTTGCCGAACATTTTTTTATATTCAATTAATTTCTCGCACAGTCCATCCACACTAATAATTCTTTCAATAAATAAGATACTTAATATATAGAGAAATAAACATCTTAACTATCCATGGATTCACCGTGTGGGTACCGAGTCCACCGTGTGACTGCCTAAGTCCATCATGTGACTTCCCGAGTAGGTTTAAAGGGTATCATTCTTTCGCGCATCAACACTCACTTACATTACTCGTATTTCTCTCCCTGCCTAGCGAAATTTAGTATAATTTCTTAAAACACGAACTGAATTTGTAACTTTCTCTTACTTATAATTGAGTTATATAACCTCACAAGTATCATGAAAAAATAATTTGGACCTTATTCTTTGCGATTTTTTTAATATGTATAACATGAAATTTTGAAAAGAGCTACCCCTCTGTTTCGAGCGATTCCAGCTCTTTGATGCTATCTCGCGGCTCGCACTTCAGTGCACGACGGTACGCGCCCCGCGGCGCACCTCCACTGTGCCGCCGCTGTAACGTAGATCGATAGCTCCGCCACCGACAATAGCACTGCGATCGGGACGAAATTGTTGACGTTTTCCAACAACGCGCGTGTTACATACAATACGGCAAAATAACGTACGTGACTGCGTGTGTGTGCACATACTTGGATCTTGTTTTTTCTTAGAACTTCCATACGATGCATGACAGTCTAAGCGTTGCGTTTTGATTTTGCTCCCAATTTATGTGTTTACGTTTTGTTTGTCGGGCTGTGTTCTGTTTGTAAGGGGTTATTATAGAAGAAAAATATCGAGCCATTTACTCATGTATTTTTTTATTGTAACCTCGTAAAAATTATCTTCGTTAATTAGAAACCGTATGTTACTTGCCGCAATTTTATTAGATCAGTCTTTAATTATGAACCACAAATCATATTGCTTTATTAATTAGGAATGAAAAACTCTCGTGGAAAAAGTGCAATTTTCGCTGACAGTGTTTTTCCTGAAAAGGCCCGATATATTAGAAAACTTTTTTTTTATTAGTACATGCGAGTATATTTGTATATCTAAAAAAAGAAGAGTATAGGTAAATTGACTTACAAACACTCAACGTTTATGTCTAGTGGAGAGGGATGTTTTCGATTTATATAATTGTTTTCGATTACGTATTTGCTTTTCCAAGGTCACGCCGAATAATGCAATGTTTTGACAAATCTTTATTAGTTTCAATATTGTTACAGTTAATTTTCAATTTGTATGCAGACAAATTTATTAAATGAAAGAGTTTCGTTGGGTTTATTTCGGATTATATCTCGATCACTGTCAACTAATCCAGTGAACCATAGGGTGTGTTCAGTAAACAAGCGCGGTGATAAGGATGTATATAGGTGACTGGGTTACAACTATCATATACGTGGAATGAATCCGTCACAGTGATTCTTATGTAGCTTTTTTTTTACAGTAGTTGGCACCAGTCCCTTAGCCTTTTTACTATAAATAAAGGCCCGTACGGTAACTGTGCTCGTTTAAATTCACCAATCTTGATGAATAAATCATTCGGCCTATGTCAGTTCATTAATAAAAATCCACCGCTAACAAAACACTCCCTTACTTGCCACGCGAAGCCAGACCATACCAACATAAACTATATTTAAAAACGAATACAGATTAAAAAATCTATTTGCATATCATTATGAATACAGAATAATGAATAGTTTTATTTATTGTAAAATGTTTTTAACTACTGAAACGTTTTTACAGTATTTTTTTAATAATCTTATAAAACCACGTACACAATATGCAGGTGCATGTAATGAAACTAACTGAGGGAAATCTTCAATATACGTTGTTTGTTGTATAGAGGTTATAATGTTTTTATTTCATATTGCATCTGTAACTTACATCTGTGCATCACGCTTATTGCTCTGAAAAAAAAAAATTACTAAAATATAAAGTAGTATTTATTATATTATTATTATTATATTAATTAAATTTAAAGCAAACAGTTCCCTGTCACCTCGCAAATTTTGCTTTTCTCATCCTTTTATGCATTGTTTTATTTAATTGTAATACTGAAAATAATACATAACTGTTGTCAGTTATTATCATGTTACGCTGTTTGTGAAACTCTGTATCAAGTTGCGTCATTGTTTAGAATTTTCTACCGGACGAAGAAAACATGGCATCTCTCACGTCATCCATTCTGTTACCTTTTTTTTTGTCTTTCTTTCACACAATTAAGTGTAATGTATATGCGTGTGTTAAATTAATAAACATAGCTGTTATTATTTAAATATTTTTATATAATTAGATATGCCCGCATGTTCGTTCGTGTAAACTTGAATAATAGCATTTCGTATAAAAATTTTATACTTTTCACAGTATTAACATGCTTCGTTTTATTGTTACTATCACGGACGTTTTATATACCCCTTGTAGGCTAATCATATTGGTATAATTAAAACCTTTTCTCGTAGTAGATGACTAACAGCTTGCGTAGCACTTGCTCGGCCTATTACCTAATACTCGAAGTAGCGTTAGAGTAGTCCTAGGTCTCCTATAACAAGGGAAGTTGAATGTTACGCCTCTCCTTAACGTTTTTTTTATATAGTTATGGTTTAGCGTCCATCTCACCTGATATTAAGTGACGATGTAGCCCAAAATGATGGATATGCTAAGCCTAGTGGAGAGCGTTGTTCGCAAGTGCAACTGTCGGTACACACCTATAAGTATTTAGTAGCTGATTTTTTACTTGAGGATGTTAGCTAGCCAGGCGGGCATTAGACTAAACCCCTACCACAATGCAACCTGAGCCTAGATAGTGAATTTATGCATTATGGTAAGTGTATGTAAATGGATTTAATAAATATAGCCCTACGACCATGCTCTGGTTTTATCTCGAGGTATTCTTCCGAAAGCTTAGGCTTATTGCAAGAGTTTGAACTCACGTCCACTGACGTAGTGTCCGTACACGCTATCGCTGAGCTATCATTGATTTAGTTTTATTACATTTAATATATTTATATATTAGTTATTTAAAACGTGCATCGAGTCACGTGATTCAACGTTAGTGTATTTACCACACGTCTTTGGATATTTTAAAACGTGTCAATATAATAATACGCTTTATTACAGGGGATACATTATTTAATTTTATAGATTACATCATTCACCATATATTATCTATTTTATATCAGTTTTAAAAATTAATTATTGTATAACAAAACTCTCTGTTAAATAGAGTCGTTTCTATAATCATTACGAATATATTTCAATGTTTTGAGTTACAATAAATATTAAAGGAGTCGGTATTACAGCCTTTTTTTTATGTCGGTTTGCGGATGTCCTCTCTTGTGTAAGTGGGTGAGAGAGGCGTTCATTTGTATATGTGTCTCGGCTAACGAGAAGCATAATTTGTTTTGTCTTTATTTAATGTAGGGATATCGGTCGAAAAAGGACATGTCGGCCCCATCGTACTCTGACCTTACAATATGTACAAAAATTACTTAGAACTAATGACAAAATTCCATAAACTCTGGCTTCATCACTTGCAAGGAGAACCAGATGAATACTCACTAAAAGAAATAGCTGGGATTAGGAACTCCTTTTGTATTTCTGCTAGTCAAAGACAGACAGATAGCTTTCTATCTCGTATCTCGAGCGTCACATAAAAGGTTGTGGATCAGGATTTCAATGCCCTCCCATAAGAATCACTTCGAAAACATTTCTTCGGAAATTGACTAACAATCCAGGTCACTCTCCAGGTGACCAGTCGTTTGATGTAGTGTGAAAGCAGATCCCAGTATCTGGTAATCAGGGGCATTATGGGTCGTCGTGGTTGACTTTAAGTGGGTATTTGGCGGTGCTTCTCGCAGGAGTCCCATACGCCCCTCGCTATAATAAAGTGGGCAACACTCGTGTGTGTCACCTATATGTCAAATCTATACTAATATTATAAATGCGAAAGTGAGTTTGTTTGTTTGTTGCTGAATCGATTGCGATGAATTTTATTATACAGATAGACGGGATCTTGGAGACGGTGATAGGCTACTTTTTCTCGCGAATCCCGTGGGCAAAGAGAGGGATAAACTTTGTATGAAACTTTTATCACGTCCTCAAAATCAATTATAACGCGAGCGAAGCCGCAGGTAAAAGCTAGTATAATATAAGGTGATATTAATTATAATAATAACTTATAATAATAAATACTTTATTCAAAATTGTTTTACATGTTTTACAATTTGGTTTACGCAATAAACAGAAAACACAAATATCACGTGATTTATGACCACCAGGCTGCCAAACTAAGATTCCGAGAAGAATTATAAGTGTACGTCTCTGTTAAAGTTCTGATTTGTATTTATTCAGTAGTTATTATTGATTTGGTATCTACTATACGTCGCAGTCGGCAGAATTCGAACCTACACTCCCGTGGGGAATCTGATTGCGTTTATTCTGTAGTTATTATCGTTTTGGTATCTATTTCAGTCACAGCTCGTCCGACATAAAACGTAAACGCGTATGTACATTTATTTTACAACAGACAAAAAGGCGACATATAACAAAAAGAAAAGAAACTACAAACACACACACACACACGCTCATCGGAATGTTATGTATAAACATGATTCATAAAAATCAGTGCCTCATAAATGTGATATAAACATTCTCAACTGACTTATTTGCGTACGTAATCCAAAAGTGTATGTTATTTGACAATGATTTCATTCGTTTGAACTGTTAAATATAACTGTGATAAATAGTGAAGTTAATTCGTGAATTATGATACGCGCCCTGACTTCCAGGAGGTGGTCTTTGAGACGTGAGAGTGAGAGGTGAGAGAAGAAAATCACGTTTTAGTATACATATTTTTTTCATAGTTAGGGTTTTAGCTTGTGGCCGTTATCTCACCTGATCTTAAGTGACGATATGGCCCAAGTTGGTAAACAGGCAAAACCTGTGGAGGAAATTGCTAGTCATGTGCTACTGCCGGAACACATCTATTGGTGTTTTGCTATTTTCTATGATTAGAAAAAACCCTATCACCATGCTATGATTTCTTGACGATGTCCGTCACCGAGTGTTCAAGCTCTTTGTAAGTAGATTCAAACTACCTTCACACTTTTTCACACTACCATTGAGCTATCATCGCTTTATAAGTTATATACATAAATTACGTCACAGGTTATAAGTGCTGGAGAGGGTCTACGAAGTGTGATATTACGTGACGAGGTGCGGGAGGGGTCCTAAATTTCTTGACGTCACATTTCAAAATCCAATGTCAGGAAAAACATTTTAAACGCCAAATATCTTAAAAATGCTATTTTTTAATGTATCCTCCTCTTTGTATATTAGGAACAGTATATTAATAACCAGTATTTTAATAGATCAGTGGTTAACTATGAGCAACAAATGTTTTTTTTTTTTACAAAGATATCGTAAATATGTTTTTATTAGGAATGAAAAAACTCTTCTGTAAAGACTGCAGTTTGTCACTTACAATGTTTTTCTCGAAAAGGCTCAAAAATTTAAGTAGTGACACACGAACAATAATTTCTTGATGTAAACTTACATAATACGTGACTTCACACTGGGTCGGATGAATCTCACAAATTTGATCAGCTGTGACAAGAACGAGGGGAGGGGGGTCAAATATTTGATATTAGTGTGACGTAATTTATGATTGGCCCCTTACGTCAGTCTAATTTATATACCGATGGTTCTCAAACTTGTTTTATATTTTGTCTCTTTGAAACAACACATGAAAATACTGGAAAATAATATTTTTCATTTATTTATTTATATATTACCATTTCTGTATGTACGTTAAGGTGTTATATTACAATTATCCTTATAAATGAGCTGTCTCACCGAATGAAATCACTATGACGTGAATTGACACGACGTAAAATTTTCATTCGAGTATAAACGCATGTACAGCTAGTATGTTATCATCACTACATATTATAAAACAAAGTTCCTTGCGGCGTCGGTGTTTTTTTTTCTCACAATTCGCTGTGTATATATATATGTATGTATAAATATGTATATTTAGTTTATTCATTTTGACTATAATTTTCTTTTTTTAATATGCTATTCGTCATGAGTTCTTTATATTAGGTAAGTATATTTATTAGTACGTTATTATTTCACCAATTATTTTATTCGCACAACCTAAAATGGTAGTAATTATTTCTTACTACATTACTGCTGGTTAGCTGGAAGAAAATGTCTTATGGCATTAAGCTCGCCAGTGTACATATTTGAAGTGCAATAAAGAATTCATTCATTCATTATTCATTCATAAACTCAAAAACAACTCAACAGATTTTCATACGATTTTCACTAATAGACAGACTCATGCATGAGGAAGTTTTAGGCTATAATTATTTATAATTGTTTGTTAAGATTTTGTGCAAATTGACTAAAAATATGACAATAATTGTTCAACATGTCGGAAAACACAAACCGCCTCGGAGTTTTCATGGAATACGCTGCCTAATTCTTGTTAAGATATTACAAAGTAACGTATGGTGGGATTAGGTCTATACAAAAAAGTCCGCAACGGCGTATATATTTTTAGCACTGTGTTAGGGCCTTTTCTAATGCAGGCTGGGTAGCTACCACCCTGAAATTGAAAATTTGCGGCCAAATACTTATAGATGTATCCCTGCAGTTGCACTTGAGAGTCAATTCTTCCACCAGGCTTAACATGTCCACCATCTTAAGTCACACTACACTTAACATCAGGTGAGATTGTGGCCATAACGTCTAAAACTCAACTATAAAAAAAATACCTTTTAAAAATCCACGCGAACAAAGTCGCGGGCATAGCTAGTAAACAATAATTACTCACTTCATGCTTTTGGTTTTGATATAACGCAGTAGTATATGCACCGGAAATCACAAATTAAATGTACTCTGTTTAGCACAGTCACTTAATTATATTAATGTTTCCGTTCTCGTAAAAAAGTATCAAGCTAATCTTGTCAATTACATCACCAGAGATGGTCAAAGTTCATCTCAAAGCTCCCTCAGCGTACATAATTACGCATATAACGTAACCGTAAACAACGTCAGTAGATACCTAACGTACGTGGGAGAGCCCTTATACCGCCCCCGAGGGCGTTGTGGCCGCCGTATAAAAATGTAGGTTTATGCAAAGTCCGCTCGGAGGAAAACTGTGACACAGATGCGAGCTCCTTCAGGCTCACCTTTGTGGAGAATGTCATGTATAAATAATATATTTTCTTAATGTAACGGTAAAAGTTTTAGGGATATTTCAGAGAGTTCATCTTTAAATTATTTGTGAAGCGATGATTGATACGATACACTTACACTTAAAACTTAATTAAGATACACTTAAAACATAGTATTATATTATAATATATCGTATAATAGAGTATTAAAAATGTATTATGTATAATGCTTCTGGTTTGATCCATATCGTAGCGATGATAGCTCAGTTGGTAGTTGGTAGTGTGTAGCGACGGCCTGTCAATGAACGTGAATTCGAATCCACCTGCAATTAGCTTGTGGTTTCGGTGATGGAAAACATAGTGATGTTCCATCCTCAATTTGATAATCTACCGTCAAATACCTGCAGTCGTGTTCTGGCAGTTGCACTTCAGAGCCAGTCCCTGCACTAGGCTTAACAGGTCCACCGTTTTGAGCCACATCGTCACTTTACATCAGGTGAGATTGTAGCCCTAACGTATGACATATAAAAACTATAAAAAAAAAAAGGAAAACTAATTTAAAAAAACACGGTGTGTGATTAAGATTACTCGACAGCAGTGAAAACTTTATCACTATATCACGCGTTCTGTTTGCTACATAGCAGAGCGTGACGGCTCGGTTTCATTCAGTACTCATGGATAAAAACTTTTTAATCTACATATATGAGAGTATTTAAGCGAGACTTTAATCTGCCATGTAGTTGTTTCTAAATTAATTCAGATACTGACGCGTATCTATATGAATGTTGTACAGTGTAAAAGTTTGTTTGTTTGGACGCGCTAATCTTAGGAACTACTAATTGGTTGTAAAAAGTTCCCGTTTACATATTGTATAAATTAAAATATTGTAACATTTATTACTCGGGTTGTAAACGCTCTTTATACGGACAATGGCCTCTTCTCGAAGTTAGGAATTTTCTTAATCATTAATTAATTTACCACATACCTACTGGCAATTTTATCTTTTTTTTTATGTTAGCTCGGCAAAGTGACTGCACTGTACCTGATGTTGAATACCTGGAGAGAATGACAATCCATCGCCAGTCGCTACTGTCATGCCGGCCTGTGTAAATGCTTTTTTATGTTTCGCTTGAAGGACCCGATGTTATATGAGGACGGGAATATATGGACTGGGAGACTGTTCCACGACTTCACGGTACGGCAAACGGCAAAAGTACGACTTAGCAAACTTTTTGGTTCGAGCCGTAATGGGGGTTACCGTGAAACTGTAAACTGTGACTCCAAAGTCCAGCGCGTGTAGTTCTATTGTGGAAAGGATAAGATTGAACAGCTCTTCAGAACACTCACCGTGGTACATATGGTAAAATATGGCTAGAGAAACAATGTCTCTACGCAACTAAAGCGGCTCGATAAGCTTGGTAACTAATATTATGAAGCCGAAAAGTTTCTTTGAACGCGCTAATCTGAAAAAGAAACAGTAGAATTTCAAAAAAAATTCTTGTTTTTATACAGCGATCATTGAGGAAGACTTTAGTGTATTTATTAACATGACGCTACCATCAATAGGAGCAAAGCTGTATTTAAAAAAATATATATAAATGGGCAAATTTTTTAAAATATTTTTTTAGTTCCATGCTAATGAAGTTGCGAGCTCAGATAGTACTACATGATGGTAGTAGCATGTTTTGTGATATTCCATAGTCATTGTGTATAAATGAAACCTTCGGGACATGTTTTATTAGTTATCACAACACCTTCATGGAAAGTATTCGATAGAAATATTCATTCCAAATGTCAAACCAATAGGTTAGGTATATATATATTTGTATGTAGTTATTAATTTCTTTATATGAAGTTTTTCAATCAGCAGGTAGCGGAGTATTTTTTTTTTCTTATAGTTAAGGTTTAGCGTTATGGCCATAATATCAGCTTATCTTAAGTGCCGATACGTAGTTGGTAAACACGCTAAACCTGTAGAGGAACCGGCTGTCAATTTACCTACCTAAATATATTTCTCTAACTTTACCTTAGGTCGCATTCAGCGTCGTAGCTGAAAAAAAAACAAGCCAATTAAAAAACTTTATTCAATTTAGGCCTTAAGAAGACGCTTGTGAATGTCAAAACTACCACCGGTTTGGAAAGTAACGCAGTCGTCGAGAAGTATTGGCAAGAAACTCGATCTGCATGTTTATATCTTACATTGGGTACGTTTTTAAAAAATAATAGTTAAAGTGTGTATTCAATGCAGTTATTAGCGGATGTACACAGAGGGGTGTCAATTCCAGACTTCACCATCGCTCCCATATTGATCTGAAACCCGTTTGACATGGATCCTGAAATTACTGTCCGGCACTATGTAGGTTTAGCCTTTGTCTAGAATTTTATCTGATGTTAAAAGGAAATGTAAAACTAGAAAACATCAAGCTATACCTAACCGGAAACGGACTCTCAATTACAGCTGAAGAACCATACATGCAAATGTTCGGTAGTAGATTTTCAGCTTGAAAGTGGTTGCTAGCCAGATGTACATTAAAAAACCGTGTCAAGGCTTGTTTCAATATATCGATAATATCAAACGGAATTATGTAACTAAATCAACTGAAAACGGAACTACTTCGTTTTGTATGTATTACATTTTTTGGTACAAATTTCCTTATCGCATGGTACGGATGGAAGCTAAACAAATCGAAATGGAAGATTTTACCGTCACGATCCTTTATAAGTCAGTTCTATATTGTACTGTATTCTTATAGTGTAGACGGTTATCCATAGTGCGTACACATAGGTGTGTTCAGGTTGGTTCAAGGCAGCCAGTAAGTTCCCAACATTTGGGCAAATACAGTTTGTACACGTTACAATAAAATGTTTATTTTCACAACTACAAAAAATATATGACTCACGAAATTTCCTACAATTCATTAGTTATCTCTCAGGATCTAGTATTTCATTTATTTGTATTTGTTTATCAATGATATAATACGTTTATCAAAAATGGGTAACATACTACGTAAGGAAATTCGTTCCAGCCTAGCGTTCCAGGACACTCACACATATTTTTTTGTATCTCTATTAGTCATCTGACATATATAACTGTAGTAGCTGGGAGAGCAAATGAATATAATGTTACCGCGTAACGAAATAAACCCGGCATATTGAATGGGTAACGTCAAGGGGCCGCCTGCCGCGGTCGAGGCGGTCCTTTGTTCCAGAATGATCTCCTACAATCGAACCTGTTTTATGTAAACGTGTATTGTTGTAGACTTCACGCTCGAACGCACTGGACTGTATCCATTCCGTCATCATAACGGTGCCGCTGCACGGTGCGTGCTTGTAATAAATCTATCTAGTACGCTCAATAAAATGTTGAAGCTATTTGAATATTTACTGGTAGGAGGATTATATTTTAAGGATGATCTGCTTTATAGTTTTTTTTCTATTATGTTGAAACAATCATAGATTATTACTAACTTGTTTCCACAATCCATATAGGTTCAGATGCGTCTATAGCAGTATTGTTGTCATGCGCTCCGGGATTGCCTGGTGCAGACTCAGCGATCGAACGGTGAACTTGTTTGGGCATCGTATCGTGGGATGTAGGCTTAAATGTAGAGTGATAAGAGATAACAAAAATATCGGATCGCTACCTAAAGCATAAGCAGCTGCTATAATGATATGTTTAGAATCATTCTGACATTAACTGATGTCTAACCAGCCGATAGTGCGCCCAATTGGCTATACCCAAGTGGGTCGCGACCACTTCAACCATTTTGATTATTCAGTCACACTAACTTTCCCGCGTTCCATCTATTAAAAGTCGTCACTGACAAGCCGGTCTCCCAACCTTTCAGAAACTGAACGAACGCGAATTCTACAGTGTGTATGGTGTACGAGATTCAGTTGGAAAAAACTATCGTGCCGTTTAATGATTACATAATGGTCTGGACAGGGAGGGGTTCTCATGCCCTCATACCCTCAGTCCAGGGATTCTCAAACTTTTTTGGTGATAGAACCTTTATGAGAAGAAAAATATTTGATAGAGCCCTAAAAACATCTGTCTATGAACTTTCTTTATTAAGAATTTCGTTAAAATGTGACTGTTGTGTAGTAATTAAATGTCTAATAGAACGTAAGAAACTGGTTTTTATATACATCAATTGGTTGATATTAGGTTTGATAGAAGAGTCGAAGTATTTCTGATTTTCTGCCATTGCCATCAGTATTCCCGTAGCTCCGCGGAGCACACTTTGAGTATAGCTGTATATTATAGTATTAGAGTATAGAGTATATTGACTAGTATACGCAATAAAAAAGCAATAAATACTACAATTAAAGAAAATAAAACACATTTAGGAACGTTAAAGCCATTTCCACGTAAACAGAGTTATGGATGATGGCAAATTTTTCGTAAGAAGGCGTGTGTCATCACTTAGACGGTCGGTCTACTCTCCGTCTGTCGCAGACAACTGAATATTGAATGATATTACGAAAGCTTGTAGTAATCGTATCACTGTCTAGGTCGGGTAATAAAACTTGGCAGCTGAACTGAACTAGACATAGTTTCTTTGCAAATTCATCGCGCGCATTCCCATAATCAATTTTTGTTTGTCAAGATTTTTTTTGTTATAATTCTATTAGGTCTGCTCGCAACTTCTTTTGTGTGGTACTAAAAGTTTTTTTTTTATATTTTATACTAGCTGTATCTGTAACTTCGTTTGCGTGTAGCTGATTTTTTTTAGTAGTTTATATTTTTTTTAGTAAAATGAAAGTAGCCTTAGTCACTCCTTATAACATCAGCTATCTGCCAGCGAAAGCCCCGACAAAATAAGGCTAGCCGTTTCACAGATTAGCCGGAATAAACTGACCAACAAAAATATATATATAATTTTTTTGTATTAATGATTCATATACTTTCATATACATTATACATACGCATGGTAGCGCACGATAAGGCATGGTTTCTCAGCTTAGAGCATAAAAGAACAATGCAGCACGATCAGGCGGATAATACTGGACGAAACTCTGCTTTTTTATGTTCTTTATGCGGTCGACAGTGCCGAACACAGATTGACCTATAAAGCCACGAGAAGAAGTACTCTAAAAAAATACTGCTTTAACCGTCTGTCATAGACGTAGAGGCTATTTATACATTTAATAAAAAGCTGTTATTTTGACATTACATACAGACACTTTAATTTTATCTATTTGGTAAACGGTACTGTGTCCAGGTAAAAGGTATACTATGTCCATTTCTGTATCCCTGATAATGGGTATACATAATTAATGCGTATAAGGGTAGCAAACCAACTCGCTCACATTCGAATTTATAATATCAGTAGTCGGCGAGTTAATTTCGTGTGGATGTAAAAATTATTTAATGACTTTTGCCCGCTTTTGTAACCTTTCTCAGCACAGCTTTGCTACTATTAGTGCTGGCGTCATGTTAAATAGCCTAAAGCCCTCCTCAATGATTTCTCTATCAGAGACAATAATAATTTTTGATATCCGTCTGGTAGTTCCTATGACCAGAGCGATGAAACAAACTGTTTCAGTTTATAATATTAAGAGTATTAATGTAGATAGTTACGTAGGATGTACTACGTCACAAGGGCATACTGTATTCATTCTTTGAACAGTGTGTAATATAAGTATTCGAAGAGATTTTCTATTGTTTTCATCTGACCTCGTAGTGATCTTGAAAATTAAGCTGTATATCTAAGCTAATACCATTAATTGTTGTATCAATTTCGCGAATGTCCAAGATAGATCTGACTATCTATTTGGATGAAATTTTCTATTTAGGCATATTTTTGTGTTAAAACTTATGTGGGGTAATAAGAGGAATAAACATTGTTTGAAACCTTTTATTGCGTCATCCGATTCGCTTGAAACTTACAGAATAATTGTCTACAATTAATAATGAAAGTATGAACACTGTTTTTTTTTTTCAATTTACTGTTAAAGTAGTTGGAATGGGGTTGTAAACACTAAATTAAAAAAGAAATGTTTATTTATACTCATAATTTATTTATCTAAAGAATCAGTCTATACGGGTTTAAGATAGTGAAATACTAAATGTGATTCGTGTTTTAATACATTATTTGAAATAAACCAAATTAACAAAAAAACTACGCTCGATTAACCAGGTACTTTCTTTCTTTCTTTCTTTTTTCTTTCTTTTCAGGTATTTTCTTAATAGGAAAGGTTTACAGTGAGTAAATATATGTATGCACTTTTTGTTCACAGCGAATTCTATATTAAACAATTAATGACCTCCAACGTCGGAGCAAATGACGGGTTTCCCAGAACATTTATTGTTTCATTCTGATAAACGTTAATACATAGTTAGAGCTTTCGTATCGGGTATAGTCTGTTAAATTAATCGCTATATTGAGTTTATCGATTTGTTGCCTCATTATTGTTCAGGTAGTGTGAAAGTTGTCCAAGGTCTAACTACAAAATAGTATAGTGTTAAACTCGTTATTGTTTAGTTGTCGTTAAATGGAGGTAGGTGTCATTATGCGCACAATAAGGTACCGTCTTTCTGTCAACGTGATTCCTCCTTCCTACGATATTGGCTTCTTCAAGGTGTGAAAAGATATCTAAGCAGGCCAACATTTCAATCGTGACTGGCAGTGAATGTTGGTTCATACTTAGTCCCCGTTGATTTGGATTGTACTGTATACTTAACATCAGGTGCAGTGCAATCCCTTTGCAGCCCAACAAAATAACTTTGGTCGGTTTTTTTTTTTTTTTTTTTATACTTAAGGTTTAGCGTTATGGCCATAATCTCACCTGATCGTAAGTGACGATACGGCCCAAGTTGGTAGACACGCTAAACCTGTGGAGGAACTGGCTATCAAGTGCAAGTGCCGGAATACACCTATTGGTATTTGGCGACAGATTTTCAACTTGAGGGTGGTAGCTAACCAGACGGGCATGAGAAAAAGGCTATACCACCATGCTATGGCTCACGATGTTTTCCTTCACCGAAAGCTCAAGCTCATCGTAGGTGGATGGATTCGAACTCACGTCCCTTGACGCAGAGTCGTACACACTACCACTGAGCTATCATCGCTTCAAAAATGATATTTATATTGACCGATTTTAAACACGATCACAATGAAAATAATATTAAAAAAAAAACCAACAACGCGGGTGTCATTTGAAAATATTCAAAACGCTGTTTAACGCTACGTAAAGTCATAGAGATATGTTTTGTTATTCATATTAATAATTCAACAGTCGAGATCGGATTTATTGATACATTGAATATGAATTAGTTTAGTATTTTTCGAAAATTTTCCACTTGTCAATGATCTTAAGTCTTCTAGCTTATTTCGTCAGGTATAATATTTTTCATGCCCTAATGCTTTCTTGTTACATAAGTTTATTTTTGTGGTCTTAATCAGTCAAAATATTCGATGACATATCATTGTCTGGTCTTCTAACTTTAAATATTTCAATACTTCTGATCAGTTTACTAATTCTGATCAGTTTGTCGGATTTGTAGAATAAATAACAGAATACCAACGCATATTTAAAAACAATAAAGGTATAATCCCTCAGATGGTATTTGATCTTTAGCATGAGCTAATAATACAATATGCGTCGCAGCATACTCTTTTCAAAAATATCGAATTTCTGATATATTACTTCATTCTGTTTGGTACGATGTTTTTAGTGCCCCAATATTACAGAAACCTTTTTTTTTTTGGAATAGGTGGCAAACGAGCAAATCGTTCACCTGATTGTAAGTGATCACCGCCGCCCATGGACACCCACAACATTAAAGGAATAGTCAGTACGCTGCCGGCCTTTTGATGGTAGGGACTGGCTCATAAGTGCCACTGCCGGAACACAACTATTGGTATTTGGCGGCAAATTTTCTACTTGAGGGTGGTACTTAGCCAGGCGGTCATTAGAAAAAGCTCTACTGCCATGCTATGGTTTCCTCGCGATGTTTTCCTTGACCGAAAGCTCAAGCTCATTGTAGGTGGATAATTCGAACGTACGTCCCGTGACACGGCGTTCCTACACGCTACCACTGAGCTACCATCGCTATCAGATGAAACAGTTTACATTTTTAACTAATTTTTTAGCTACCGATAAGAGGAAATTACATCAAAATCCCTAAATAATTACATTCACTAAAATGTTGAACTTGTATGTCCGATATTGAGCGAACGATTTTTGATTTGTACCTGATGGTACTAGAGATGCTTGTAATAACGTGTTAATGGGATTTATATAATGTATTTTAATTCTCAATTATTTTATGAAAAATAAACTACTGCGGGAACTAATATAATAAATGCTATTATTTCAACAATAATCCGTCTGAGTCACGGCATTGATGTTTAAAGTTTTAACGTTATTTCGAAACTCGGGTTTGTGCAATAATCTTTGTTATCGCCGAACAAAACGACAACCGAAATAAAATCATTATTCTTTGTTGCTGCAATTTTAAATTGCACCATCTTTGATTACCTAATGCTTATTATTATAATTTACTGTTGAAATATAGCACATCCTTAAAATTTTAGGTGCAAATAAATAAATACAACAAAAAAAGCAAACTAAGTAATTTATTTTTCTTAGTTCAAGATTACCTGAAACTGGTTCTCACGTTTGTGCAGGAATCGCCCTTTTCCGAGCTGTATTCGTTGAGCCTTGAACTTTAGAATCTTTCCACACATTTGGGTTTCAATGACCTTAAGCAGAAGCCATAAGAAAAGGGAAGCGTAAATGGATACCACGAGTATGACTGACATTGTATATTCGCTCGTATATTCATAAGCTAAAAAATTCTAAACTGAACGTATATTTGAAAGTTCAAGTCCAATATACTTGATAATACAGATGATGGTTAGTTTTTTTTAAAGACCAGTTAGTACAATTCCCGGTTACTTTTCACGACGGTCACATTTTTATATACAATATGTATACAAAGTTTCTCTCAAATTCTCTACCGTTCCACCATGGAGTAGTACAAATGAAGCAAAGTAGATGTAATAGAAAAATGTACATACATGTTTAATGACTAATATAATCTTGCTTGAGATCAGTCTTTTTATCTAAAAGTAATTTTCGAAATTTATACTTGTACGTATACCGATTGGTTGACATCCTAATATTAAGAGGTAGCATATCCCAAAGAAATGTGGATGAGATATATAATACTTCTGTTTTAGGATATATTGATTCATTATTAAATTTACTTTCCTTAATCCTACAAACGTCTATCAAATTGGCGACACCTTTGATGAAGATGCTCGTAATTTTGTTCACACGGGGTACTAAAAGTTACTCTTCATAACTCTCAGGAGCAGTACTATTTTTAGTGATTTAAAAACACAATGTATTTTTGTGTACCCGTTACAACGTTTATGCAAGATTGCTTAAACAGCGGTTGAGTAGGTGAGTCTTAAAACAAACGAAATTATATACGAACTAGCTGACCCGGTGAACTTCTTATCATCTATAATCTATGTTCTTTATTCTCGGAAGTACTGAAAAAGGGTTTGACCTGATTTTTTTTTATTTTCATTTTGATTAGTTATAATCAATCCTGATCAACATTGCGTGGCAATTGGGAAATGAAATGCCATTATGTAAAATGTACAAAGATACAATTATCAAAAAAATTATAACTAATTTATGTGTATTTGTTTTTGTTTTTAAAACATTTTTTGTCATTATATTTTCTGTAATTATCTAATTTTCTTCGCAATTTTCTTATTGTTTCTTTCCTTACAAACCTCCTAGAAAGTATAACAAAACTGTAATGACTTAAATGAGCATTATCCTGTTATAATGCTCAACTTCCTTAATTTTTTCTTTCGTAAGAACCTTCTTCTGACAATAATTAGCACAAGTAATTATAATAACACTATTAATTAGAGAAATTCTTCCATCCGGTCACACGTGATGCAATGACAAAGGGAAATAAAGTTTACAGTTTTCAGGTAGAGTAGGATCTAAATACATATTCCATTCACTTAATACCAAGTGCCTTCGTAGCCAAAGTCAGTCCAAAAGTCCTTGATCATTGTTAAATACACCTACCTAGTCTAGATTATTATAAACCTTTCAATATCTCAATAACTGTATGTCTTCTATTCGATTTAGAGGTTCCCTATTGTACCTTCGAAATACGATGTCCAATACTAATCAAATGAAATTGAACCCGCTTACAAATACCTATTCCACTTTTTTTTAAAAGGTTTTTACAAATCATTTCATAAATGACAAAGTTCTAAGGTCGCAAACAAAAAAAAAAGTAGCACCCGAATAGAGAACCTCCTTTTTTTAAATTGAAGTCGGTTAAGAGCATAAATTACAAGTTGTAACGTAACTTAGGGACCTCATCATTCGGTCAATGCCAGGTTGAGGGCCGCGCGATGCTATTGATTATTCGATAAATTGACACTCGTCGAGCGCCCGTCTCATAGCTCGGTAGCACTTTCCGTGACTTATTTATACGACTTGTATTCGATCTTGACACCGTGTTTTATTCTTTCATTTTTATTTCGCTCTTAGTATTTTTCACAACGTTAAACTGTGTTTTATACTTTCATTTATATTTTACTCTTAAATTTGTTTTTTCACGCGCTGAAAAAATTACGTTACTGTGTGTCTTAGACTTTAATTTATATATATTTTTGCTAGTTTTCACATATTTAAATAACAACGTTACTCTGTGTTTTATACTATTATTTTAATTCTACTCATAATTTTTTTTTCACGCAACTTTTATATTTTTACGGTCATTCATAGCCTATGTCCTTCTTCAAGGTCTACACAAAAATTCATTGAAATTACTTCAACGACTTAGTCGTGAGAATGTAATAAACAGTCTTTCGAACTTACAGCATTCTTTTGTATTACCATACTAGCTCGTGCACGTAACTTTGTTCGCATGAAACTTAAAATTTTGTAATAATTTTTTGTAACGTTTTTCAATACAGCTTTCCTGCTATTTATGGTAGAGTGATGATGTTAAACAGCCAAAAGCTCTACTCAATGATTACTCTATCTCGTACAAAAATATTTTATCCGACTAGTAGTATGTACCTAATAGCGTGTTCAAACAAACTTTTTCCACTTTATAATATTGATGTAGTAGGTACGTGTTATACTTGTTTCATGATTAAGACAGTACCTCGCCTGAGAGGCAGTTGCCTGTCAAAAGAACGTATACAAATGTAAATTCAAATATAATATATTATTCAATATGTAAATAACTTTCCAATTTTTAACGTAACCTTGAACTATTACAGTAACCAAAGATTTCGCCTAATCCTAAATCATTCTTACATATTAACATTGAGTGAGCTTGATATAATATGGTATATTTCAACTCGTTCCGGGCCTCTAGCCAAGGCCGACATCTAATATTTATGTAAAAAATATATTTAAATTTGTTATACCTATAATGGTTTTTTAATAAATGCAGTTATATTAATTTTTCCTAAATAATTCCAGTACTCTTTCAAGAACTGATTTAATCTAGTTTGAAGGGCGCGTTAAGTTTTAACACTAATTTAGCTAATATAGGACAAGTGTCCTCAGTCTTTGTGAAGGTCGACAACTAATGTTACTGTCAAAATATAATTTTCAAGTCTATGGATACAGTTTAAGTTTTCCTATAAGTTTAGTTTTCAGTCAACTTTTAGCATTTCTTCAGTATGTGCAGTCCTTGTTTTGACTTTTTATAGCACAACTAGCGGTGACAGTGACTTCGCTCGCGTGGCACTAAAAAATATTTAATACTAGACTGTACGTGCGGCTTTGTCGATCTATCTATGTATCTATATCTGTACTGTCGACTTCTAAAACTTTTTTTTTTAAAACACAACTGATGGTTTCTAAGATTAGCGCGTTCAACCAAACAAACAAACCTTACCGTTTTATAATATTGAATAATAATATAGACAGGACAAGTTTCCATTATATATTGCAAACAATCAAAATAATGTTGAACAGTAGTTTTATCGAAGTTCCTGTAAATAGCGATAACGTAAATTACTGAAATTAATTTATAATGATTACTAGCTTTTACCCGCGGCTTCGCTCGCATTTATATCCATTAAATATCTTTCATCTTTCGTAATCTTGTTTTTTCATTAAAAAGCAACCTATTAATATGTTACCTCCAAGAATAAGTGTATAAAGTTTCATGATAATATCGGTTAAGTAGTTTTCGCGTGAAGGCGTAACAAACAAACTTACGCATTTATAACATTAGTAGGGATTATCTCGATTAAGTTTAATCTATATTTTGTATTGGAGTAACAAATAAACCATATATAAGTATTTAAAAAACAGATTAGTTTAATGCCTGATTTACAAATTGTTTTATTTTTAATTTTTGATACTACAATTTCTTTGAAAGCTAACTGTTGTATCATAGTTACCAGTTCCATCAGCAGGTCCTAATGACTATCGGTATTTATTAACGATGATAGCTCAATTGATAGTGTGCACGGACGCCGCGTCAAGGGACACGAGTTGAATCCAACTACAATGAGTTTGTACTTTCGGTGAAGGAATCGTGATGAAACCATAGCATGATGGTGGGGCATTTTCTAATGCTCGCCTGGCTGGCTACCACCCTAAGTTGAAAATCTGTCACCAAATACCATTAGGTATGTTCCGGCAGTTGCACTTGAGAGCCAGTTCCTCCAAAGGTTTAGCGTGTCTACCAACTTGGGCCGTATTGTCACTTAAGATGAGGTGAGATTATGGCCATAACGCTAAGCCCTAACTAAACAAAAAAAC
The DNA here is from genome assembly GCA_039707435.1 of Actias luna. Taxonomy (NCBI): domain Eukaryota; kingdom Metazoa; phylum Arthropoda; class Insecta; order Lepidoptera; family Saturniidae; genus Actias; species Actias luna. Next base: position 2,526,594 of record JAZHAC010000006.1, on the reverse strand, counting down.
TTGTCAAGGACCAATAACAATACAACAATATCATGATTTTATCCTGCCGGCAACGAACCTGTGATTCCTCTGATCTTGTGGGTGTCCATGGGCGGTGGTGATCATTTACCATCAGGTAACACGCTTGCTCATTTACTCCCTAATCAATAAAAAAAAATGTGTTCCGGCAGCTGCTCTTGAGAGCCAGTCCCTCCACTAGGCTTAGCGTGTTCACTATCTTGGACCATTAATGAAAAAAAAAATATATAAGAATAGGTGTAGGCTGAAGCCATATCGCTGGTAGTTAATAGAAATAAATTGGTTCTATAGTCGTTACAACGAATATAACGCAGACAAGACTCTGGTAAACGCACGAATCGTGTCGACCGAATCAATGTATTTTAGCGCGTTATATTTAATCATATTCAGCTAGACCTAGATTCGGGTAATGGAACGTAAAGGTCAAGGCTATGTTGAAACCTTGTTCGATAAAATTATTTAAACAAATTCTCATACCTCCGTTAGGCGTGCGTTAATTTGGAAAAAAAAATATTCAAAACACTCATGAGGACTTGCTGACAGAAGCGGAAACTTAAAACTATACACATACAGTTGTTATTTATGTATATCCAAATTAATTGTTTGATCTTAAATTAAAACTTGTAAATAAAAACTGTTTCCAGCGCAATAAGTGCATAACTAATAGGAACAGATATAGTGTGCACGTTAACACGTCACGTGACCATGTCGATGACGGCTTACATGAATTTACTGCCTATCGAAACCTACGTATGGAAGTTTTCAGTTCAAAAAACACGCTTACTGAGCTCGATAAGGTGAAATCAGTGACGTAGCGTGGGACAGAGTCAACCGAAAATGGGCAAATCACGAGTCCTTTTATTTGGCATTCATCTAAAGGCATGTCAAGTTAATTTCAAGGATCCGAGATGTCCGTAAACATATACCTATGAGGGAAACATGTATTGTTCCTATTTGTTACTAAAGTAACGACGAGAGTTTCGTGATGGTGCGTAAGGTTGTACAGTCATGAAGGCACATTGTTCCTAGTTGATATTTACGGGAGTAATCCTACTGATATTATAAATGTGAAAGTGAGTTTGTTGGTTTGTTACACTTTCAGGCCTAAACCGCAGAAGCGATTACGATGATTTTTGGTATAGAGATAGATGGAAACCTGCAGACGGTGATAGCCTACTCTTTCTCTCGAAAAAATTAAAGGGAGTGGGGTAATCAGTGGTATAAACTTTGTATGAAACTTATTATTGCGTCATTCGATTTGCTTAAAACTTTACAGTATAATTGCTTATTATTCCAAATTTAAGTTTATGTCTACCAGTGTTCATCAACATCCTCAAATAAATAATTTCATAGATTTCGATAGAAATTTTTTTTCTGTATCGATCGAGAACCGGAATTGGTTGGCAAAAGTCAATATTAACGCAAGTGGAGCCGCGGGTAAAAATAACTTATTTACATAGAACTTCAAAATGTATAGGAGTAATATTGTATTTGACGGATACAAATTCACTAACTAGTAGAGTGCTTGGGGAGTTTGACCTCGGACTCCAATTACTGTCAATGTATTAATGTGAGACCTTCTGCATTATGTTTTATACATAAATTACTAAAAAGTTTACCAATTTTTTTTCGTTGCTTTTTTGTTTTTCTTAATTTGACACTAATTTCAAGAAATTGTCAATTTTTCCATTTTAAATCAAAATATTTTTATAAAATATTCATAATTTAAGTAAAATACATTTTAGAAAACATCTTTCCAGAAGTTTCAATAACTATTAATGGTGCACATGATTGTAATTATGTAATTGATGGAGGTATGTTATTACATCGATGTAAATGGCAACTAGATGAAAAAATGGATGAAATATGCAATCACTATGTTCGATATTTAAATAATAATTACGGCAGAAACGTATACGTAGTATTTGATGGTTATAAAAAAAAATGTATAAAATTAATGGAAAGAAACCGTCGTGCACTCAAAAATACATGTGCAGATGTCGAATTTAATGAAAATACGCCCCTCAAAATTGGCCAAGAGAAATTTCTTTCAAATAGTAAAAATAAAAGCAGACTCATAGACATGCTGAGGAAGAAACTATCTAACAATAATATTTTTACATGTCAAGCGGAAAGTGATGCGGACAGATTGATTGTTGAAACAGCAATTAATTTACAGTCAACAAATGTTACTGTAGTTTCTGAAGATATTGATGTACTAGTTCTATTAACTGCACTAACTCCAAACGACCGTGAAATTTATTTTCAAAAGCCACCTCGAGGAAATGTTGTACAGATTTTTTTTTCATCAAAAAGCTTAGAAAATACATTACCGAAATGTAAAGAGCATATTCTTTTCGTACACGCTTTCACTGGTTGCGATACAACGTCTGCTTTTTGCAATAGAGGCAAAAACAAGTTCGCTAAAAATTTCGAAAAATGCAAGAATTTACATGGCGCTGCTGAAGTATTTAAAAATATTGATGCAGATCCTGACAGAATTTTTGAAGCTGGCGTTGCATGTATTTTGGAATTATACAGTGCTCCCAAAAAAGTTAAAGATTTGAATATATTGAGGTTTAATTCTTTTCTAAAGGGCACAGCCAAAGAAACGGGTGTTCAATTGGCATCTCTACCACCTACGTCTGATGCAGCGTTTGAACATTTCAAAAGAGTATATTTACAAGTCCAGATATGGTTAGGTAATAATATTTATGTTGAAAATTGGGGTTGGAGGTACGTTTCTGATAAACCTGAACCAATACTGATGAAACAATCGCCAGCTCCAGATAATTTACTTAAAATGCTATTTTGTAATTGTAAAAAAGGATGTGGTAATGCTTGCGGATGTCGAAAAAGTGGCTTATACTGCACTTCAGTAATAATTGAATAATTGAAGTTTAATCATTTTTAAGCATGTATGAGAGGCGAACTAAATAAATATTTTTTATAAACTTTTTTTTTTACACTTATTGTTTCATACTATTACTTTTTAATATTATATGATAGAAATGTGTTTATAACACGATTTTGACACTACATTACTTAGTTAAGCTCGTAATGTCTTATATTATATGCCTTAATTTATTTATTTTATTATTAAATAAAAAGGAACGATTTTTAATTGGTAAACATTTTAATATACCTTATCAACAATACAATCCAACAGGTCTCATAATAATTCGTTAACGGTAATTGGATTCCGAGCTTTTTCAATTCTAGATGCTTAAGGAACTCTACTAAACTGTCACTAGTTATTATACAAAAGAGCGCTTTGCAAAAAATTACCACAGCCGTTTGGCTTAAGTTAAGTTTTTCGTATTAGTACTTATAGCTATACTAGCTGTTGCCTCCCGATTGCGTTCGCGTTATTACCGCTAGCCACGACTAATCCTAAAATCCGTTCTTATTAGGTGTCTACATAATGAAAGGGAAATCGATGCCATATTTGAAATCAGTCTGGAAGTTTTGGAGATATCGTGATAAGTCAGATAATTTACTTATATATATATATATATATATATATATATATAAATTATAATTTTACATGTGTATACCTATATATATTGGAAATTGTAGACAAATACGTATTATACCTATCGAATTCGTAGTCGTGAACTAGTCGCAACAGTGAGCGCATGTTATTCAATTTATTACAAGGATAAACTTATTTTCGTCCGTGGAACTAATGGTTTCTAGAATTTCCTTATTTTTTTTATATGTACGTAGAGCTATCTAGTTTTATGCGAATTCTTAGGAAATTATGAACGCTATTTTGGTTAATTTGTTTTCAAATTATTACACGCCTCATAAGCGAAGCGTTGGGGTGGGTCCTACTGTCACTCCACGCAAAATAACTGATTTTTCAAACTTAAAATGTCTCTACTTATCATGGTTTTGAAAAATAATATATACACATACACACAAGCTATTTGACATCACACTGCCACCGATAGGAGTAAAGCTGTTGAAAAGGTTACAAAAACGGGTAACAAATATTAAGTATAATGATTTCTTAGGTTTACGCGGATATTATTCATTGTAATAAAACTAATTTAAACGAATTTTATCGCGGTTATTTATTAAATTTTGATCCCGACGTTTCGAAAGCTTTTCAAGCCGTGACCACAAAGGCTGAAAAGCTATCGAAACATCGGGATCAAAATTTAATAAATAACCGCGATAAATTCCGTTTAAATTAGTTTTATTACAATAAATATTAAGTATTTTTAGGTATAAAAAAATCACTTTCTAACATTAACGGGACAGCACTATACCTTGATAAATGCATTCGGTATTCTTTTAACATTAAATTGGTCGATCCTATAAATATTTTACGTACTGTCGTAATCAAACGTTTATTTTGATTGGTTTCAATCATTTCATCAATCTCAAGTGATAATTTATATAGTCAAAATTAATTATGTAAACATTAAAGCCTATGCTTTCTATGTGTCTTCTGCTATTGACAAAAAAACACATACAAATTATTTATAATTTACATTTTATTTTTCATCAACAGACACGGCAAACTTCGTACCGCCTACCAGGCAAAGAATATCCTAACATATTTTAACTTTTAGCTAAATTTAATGTACGATTGTTATTAACGTAATAAAATTAATACGTTTTTTTTATGGGCTAACACGAGTTCCGCAAAGTACAGATCACTGAAATCGGTCCAGCCTTTCTTAATCTATAAATGGTGCAACTAATGAATTTGTTTTATGAACACCATAACTTCATTAGGAATCCCATTATCATGTAGGAGGCACCATCTATTCAAGTAATAGGAGAGTTTTTAAATTATTTTAATTATATTTGTAAATATAATCTACTTCGGAAATCAATCAAATGGTAACATTCGGTGGTTGATTTCAATAGTGTGCCGAATATTCGCACGTCTCGATTATAGTAATTTCTTGCAATAATTTATAAGGTATTGATTTCTCACTTTGTTTATGTTAGAATCATACCTTTTATTATCGTGATCGCGCATTGACGCATACCCTCCCAGGCCGGAAGGAATGAGAAGGCTATGTGAGACACGCCTGCGGCTACCCTCCGGAAATACTGACTAAAACCTAACCTAACCTAGTCCTAACGGTCTAGCAGAAAATGGTGTAAAATTGCGTGACAAATTATTTCTAAAATAAAATATAGCCAAATCTAACCATTGCGGATTGTCACAAGATGAGCTTCTGTGCGCAAGTTGAAAAAGCAAATGATTTTATTGAAAATATCTTGGGTATATTGGTAATTTGAGGAAAATCTTACGAAATCTTACCAAGGGGGGAGGGGGCGTCGAAATTTTTTTACAAATGCCTCACGTAATTAATGGACGCCCTCTTAGAATCATACCTTTTCTTTTATCGTTGGAAGATCTTACATAAGATACCCACCTTCCGCCGGACAGCAAAAATATGGGTTATGTCAGATTCTTACTGACTAAAAACCTACGGCCTTTGTACCTTCCACCAAGATTGATGGAGTACTTTCACATTCATCATCTAAAATCATACCTGTTAATACGTGAGAAAAAATATTTGCTCTCGGATTTAGTATAGTTAAAATATATATTTAGGGAAGAAATGGAGCAGCACGCACAAACAGAGAGTGAACAGGTACTTGCTGAGTAAGCGCGTTCCATCATAAACCACATCGTTACTTACCATCAGATAAGATTATGGTCAAGCGCTTACTTGTTGAATGTAAAAAATAAGCCTTATTTTTCGCTCTGACTAACGCTACAGGTTTGTCGGACCTTGAAAGCATCACTGATCCTTGAGGCAAACGTAGAAAATGTAAAATGCCACCGCGGCAAGTCGTCAAAATAAAAGTAAACCATATTTTTTTTTATACTTAAGGTTTAGCGTTATGGCCATAATCTCACCTGATCTTAAGTGACGATACGGCCCAAGTTGGTAGACACACTAAAGCTGTGGAGGAACTGGCTCTCAAGTGCTGCTGCCGGAACACACCTATTGGTATTTGGCGGCAGGCTGACAACTTGAGGGTGGTAGCTACCCAGGCGGGCATTAGAAAAAGCCCTACCACCATGCTATGGTTTCCTCACGATGTTTTTTCCTTCACCGAAAGCTCAAGCTCATTGTAGGTGCTTGGATTCGAACCCACGTCCCTTGACGCGAAGTCGTGCACACTACCACTGAGCTATCATCGCTTTGCCTTGCAGTTTGCCGTTTTAAATATAACGTTTGTTTTGTAGCGCCAGTCGAACGTGTCCGGCAGAGGGCGCGCCCGAACAAGACTCGACGCAGCCCGCTGTCAACCTGCCGCGGACCAGAGATGGAGAGATTGATTACGATGGTAAGCTATATATGGACCGTTTATTTTGAAAGTGGTGTAAGTCCATTTTTGAAAAAAATTCATGCCTAATTTAATGTAATTTTTTTATATATAACTAGTCCGTGTTTAATTACTCAAAAAAAAAAAAAATCCCATGTTTTGTACAACTTAAAATCGGTCGGTAAATTAAATTACATTATCAACAAATATAGTAACCTTTAATTTTCTCGAAACAAAAGAAAATGGACTTACACCACTTTCAAAATAAACGGTCCATATATACATACACGTATATTTACCATACACATATACATTTAACGTATCCATTTTAATATTACAGAGTGTGATTTTTTTGTTTGTTTGAACGCGCTTATCTTCGCGCTCGATCTACGAGTCGGATTTAAGACAATATTTTTGTATTTAATATAGAAATCATTCGTGAAGGCTTTACACTATTCATTTTCACGCTACCACGAATAGGAGCAAAACTGTATTAAAAAAGAGCTACGAAAACGGACAAAAATTATTAAATAAAATTTTAGTTTCACGCGAACAAAGTTACGAAGCTATTTATATTATAAAAAATCCCGTTTCTTACCTTATTTCTACATAACCATTATCGTTGCTAACCATTAACTGTTGCTAGATATCATTTATTAAAACGACCACCCGAGAGCTTTACTACCAAACACTGAACTCCTATAACCTGATATCAAATATGTATTGTGCGTAGCCTAGCGTGGCTATATTCAGATCGGATATAAAGCTTTTTTCTAACGCCTGCCTGGCTAGCTACCACCCTCGAGTTAAAAAGCTGCCGTCAAATATTATGAGGTGTGTTCCGGTAGTTACACTTGAGAGCTAGTCCCTCCTATAAAGGCGATTCCTCTGGTGTTGTAGGTGTACATGGGTGGCGGTGATCACTTACCATCAGGTGACACGCTTGCTCGTTTCCACCTATTCCATAAATCATGCGTACACTGCAAACTCAAGTGTTTTACTTTTAAACACATACAATGTTTTAAATCTTGTAGTCACTTTTTAAACATTTTATGGTGTTTTATGTAATGGAAACGTTTTAAGCGTTTAATTTTAATGCACAAAAGTGTTTTTATTAAAGCACTTGAAGTGTGTTCTGATCTAAAACATTTTAAGCGTTTTATAAATTTTTGATTAATACATAAAAAAATAAAAATCATTAAATTATTTTTTTAGAATTATTTATTTATTTATTTTAAGTTTTTACATAAAATACATAAAATTACATAAAATTATAATGAATATTCTTAGGGAAATTTCTCTTGTACATGCAAATTACATTTTTGTTGTTTATAAACTATTGAAGGATTTTTTTTAAAGTATCTGTTGTTTTATACTTTTAATAAAAAATAATCTTTAATTAAATTAAATGATAACAGAAAGAGAAAACATTTAAACAAAAAACATTTCAGATTCTCACATTACAAATCCAAATGTTTTTTTTTTCTATTAAAACTTATTTGTTTTTCTTATAGTAACTATTTTATAGTATTCGTGTATCTATTAACTATCTGAGTCTTACATTAATAACAAAAAAAAAAAAATTAAAATGCTTGGTAACTATCAAAGTAAAAATTAAGTCCAATACATTACTTATTTATTTTATTTTTCTTTTTCTTCTCGTTTTCGAATGAACTTCAACAAAACTTGATTTTTTTAAATCAGTGTTCCCAATACTTGGCTGTCGATGTACTCTAACATATTTAAGTATTGTTTAGGAAATACCGTGTCCCAAACATAATAAGCTGCTAATGAAGTAGCTACCACCTTTGGTACTGTAGGACTCGAAATTTGAACTCTGACATTGGTATCAGCCACAATAAAAGCAGCGCTGATTTATTTATTATCAGAGTATATAATAGCTCGAGGAGACTCATTCTCTTCAGTCACAAGACAATCAGTAGATGAACGTGTCTGTAACAAAATAAGTTTTTAGTAAGATAAAAGACCCAGTTGTTGATATTAGCCTAGTTATTGAAACTTAAAAAAATTTTTAATAAAAAAAAAATCAACTCTATTAAATTAATAAATATATTTTTTAAATCATAAAATTTAAAATATTTGATTTTTTAAGAACATTTTATTTTTTTAATTAGAATAAAATTGCAAGTGTCAAACAACTAGGCCAGTGTCAATAACTGGGTCCTTTAATATTTACATTCATAATATTTATTTGTTTAAATACATATTAAAGGCACAATAAAAAATGATCTAGCTTTTTAAAGTTTTAGTTTCTATACAACTTGAGTATTAATTAATAAATGCACTTTATAATAATAGAAAATATAATAAACCTTACTGGTTTGAAAGTAAACAAAGGCTTGACTTCTTTCTTTAATTTTCTGGTCACAGCATCATTTAGTTTGATTAAAAGGTCAATTTCAAAACCTCAGATCTAGAAAATTTAATTCATTTATTACAAATAATTTTAATAAATAATCATAAGTACTGAGAGAAAAAAATATTTTTATAAAGAAAATATATTTGGCTAAAGAGATTTATGCTTAATAAATTCTTATCAACAGAAATTCGTCAGCTGTTTTCAAAATCAAAATACATTTCAAATTAAAATATTTCAATAGGAAAATTTCTCAAGTGAAAAAAATATAATATCTATAAAAAAGCATGTTCTTTCTTAATCTAATAAATATTTATTATCTGTAGAATTATTTAAAACATACCTTTCATTTGATATTTCCACTTTAGACATTTTCAGGACATGATTGATATTTGTATCTGCATTTCTTTTTTTTCCTTGTTTTTTTAATGTGGTTCTGTGATTTCTTATCCAGGTACTTAATTGACTCCTCACTATATCCTTTAATAAGAAAAAGGTTTTTATTTTAACTGTAAGTCTAGTAAATGTACTATTATTTTTATTAGATTATTGTAATTGAATTATTTACTAATAAAAAAAAATACTTACATAACCTTTCGGACCACCTTTTAGCAATGGATAAGCTGATACAATGGTGCTAGCAAGATTCTGATAGTCAATTTTCATCGGCTGTCCATCAGTTATTTCCCATAAAAACGATCCCCAATGATAAATCAAATCTTTTTGTGATGCTAGAACTCCCAAATCTTCAATTTTTTGTTTCAAATCATAAGTTAAAGAAGGTAAAATTGCTGGCATCTTGATAGAACCTGGTCCAGTATTAACTATACTTATATTTTTTTTTCACTGATCATTTTTTTTTCGTCAACATTAACTTCACTATCTAGCGGGATTTGAGACTAAAAAAAATAAAGTTAAATAAATAAATAACAGTTAGAAGCAATCAATAAATTACATATTAATTTTAATTGATGATGATAATCATTAAGTTTGATTAACTTAATAATTAACTCAATTTACTAACCTTAGAAACTTCTTCATCTGTTGCATCATCATTTGGATTTTCAATTAATTTTTCTGATCCTAAATCATTCAGCGGTTTTGTATATAGAATTTTATAGGGAAAACTTCCATCATTTCCTTCTAAAACATCAGGTGCAGATTCAGGTGTTGGCAGTAAAAGAATACTCAACTAGTCTCTATCTTCAATAATGTCATCATCTTCCACGTCGATCCACATTGCACATCTTCATCATTATCTTTTTTTTGTACAACAATAACTTTATTTTCAATAAACTTTTTTAAACACGTATCGCGTTTACAAATGTCACGAATTGTTTCTCGTATCATGGCAACGTCAGAGACACTTGTCACATTGAAACTTTATACATTTTGAACGCCCTTGCAAAGAACAAAAGACTTTTTTGTCCATTTTTGTAATTTTTATTAATAAAGAAATTACTTTACGAATATATACTCTAACGTATTCTATTTTTTAAATTAATTATTAGTAACAATAAATTTTCATTTGTTATTAACACGATAAGGGTTAAACTTATTATGGAATGCAGCTTAAAAGCGGGAAAACAAAATAAGAACGACGTACGTGCGTGTGTGTGTAACAAGCGCCAGACTGAGAAGCAGCGTAGCGTCAATGGGTATGTGTAGAGATGTACACATAAACCGTTTTTTTTTCTAGAAACGTTTTATTTGCTAATACCTGATTAGTTTTAAAACGTTAGAACGTATACTAAACGTTTCACAAATTAAAAATGTTTTATTATAAAACAGTTTAAAGTATATTTATTGGTAAAACAGATAAAGAGTTTTAAAACAAAATGCTAAAATGTTTAACATAATTTTATTAATCACTTAAAACGTTTTAAAACAAAACATTTAGTTTAAAAAAACACCTCAGTGTTTTGCTTTAAAACACTAAATAAAACACTTGAGTTTGCAGTGTAGTGCATCCTATACTACTATTATTTTCACTTGGGTAAATTTTCATCTATCATTTTGCGTGCATAACAGTCAGGCGACGGTGGTAGTAGAGATCTCACGGAGATTCGATTCCGACTCCTAACTTCCGGTTGATTTTACACCTTACTTTTAAATCGGAGGTTATAACGGAGCTCGCAACACAAGCTACTACGGCTACAATAAGGCTTATCGTATCGTAGCGTGATGTTGAATAGTCTAAAGCCTTCTTCAATAATGAACAAACACAAAAATAATCCGACTTGTAGATCCTAAGATTAGTTCATTCAAACAAACAAACAACACAAACTTTTTAGCTTTATAATATCAATATAGCGGATCACTAACTATCGCTCTACGAACGGATATCCGCTACTGGGTATCACTCAGTACAGATATTTTCTTACACTTTTCTATCCACGGTCAATTCTATGTAAAGTGAAGGGTGTATCTACTTCACGCGGCATAACCCAGAGGACGTCTCAGTGATAAAGAGAAAAAAATAATCACTTTTTGTCTGCGAACGTGTGGTTGGTATATGAATACGACCTTATCTGGTGAAACGAGCGCGTGTCGGGTCCAAGTTTCATGCTGGCACGAATACCTAATGTATTATTCGGCATGTTATTATGAAATACTGGCTGTGTCCCCGACTCCGATCGCGTGAAACTAAAATTTTATCTAATCATTTTCATAAATACATGTTATTTAGCCTATGTTATTGAGGGCTAATATAGCATTGTAATTATGAAAGACGTTTTGAAAGCAGTCCAGTAGTTGTTAAGTTTATTCGTTACAAATAAAATTACAATTCCTTCCTCTTTATAATATTAGTATAGATACTAGCTATGTCCGAGACTTCGTTCGCGTGGAACAAGAGATTTTTAATAATTTTTGCTCGTTTTATGTAACTTTTTTAAATACAGCTTTGTTCCTATTAGTGTTAGCGTTATTTTAAATAACTCAAAACCATCCTCAATGATAACTCTATTAAAAACGTAATTTTCTTTTTAATGCGACAGGTAGTTTCTAAGATTAACGCGTTCAAACAAACTAACAAACTTTTCCGTTTTATAATATTAATATAGATTAACTTCTGGCTTAGATCACGTACGCCCTTTTCTCATTAACAACGCGAGATTGTGAGATTGTACTATAGGTAACAGCATTCAGAAAACAATATTCATGGTTAATTTCTTATTAATAAACTTCTAAACAAATCAACCTATACAATATAGACCGCATCTCCACGTTTTCCTCGTTAAGAAAAGCACCCGTCCTGCGTCTGCAGTTTGTACTCGTGCAAAATACGTCAAACAATCTAACTCCAAGAAAATCTAGCTAAATAATTTCATATATTTGAAATGAAAGCGTCTCTACACGCGCTGGAAAAATTAGTTTGTGAGTATTGAATGAAACTGAGCCGTCACATTTTTCTATGTAACGCTTGTTCGAGTAAACTTGACTCGAGTGTAATAAGGACACGAGATAGATATAGTCAATGCGTTATCGTTATACATACTAGGCGATGTGTTACTTCAAGAATATTCATAAAAAACAAAATTTATATTTCGTATTATTAACCTGTTTTGATAAAAAAATAAATATAATTATTAATAAAAAAATAATAAATTCTCATTGATATTAAGACAGTGTGAAGGATATATTTAAGCAATACAAGTAGAGAGTGGAATCCAATCCATTCCATTCTATATATATGAATATTAAATATGAAATTCTATATATATATATATATATATATATATATATATATATATATATATATATATATATATATATATATATATATATATATATATATATATATACTGTTGAAATTGGCAGACGGTGACAATTTCTATATAAAAATGAATTACTATTATTACTATGAATTTCCAATAATTATGTAAAAAATAACATAGCATTATTTTTCTATAAAAAATGTTCTTCTGCTTGCACGTTAATTTATTACTTTGACTTTGAAAAGTAATTTCAGGAGATTTTAATGATTTTAAAACTGTCCGATATTTCACAAACTAGTTCTAACGCTTGCTAAATTGTCGAGGAAATCTTGTTCCAATCGAAAAGGGAATACCGTCCGAATGACACATGTGACGTATTTACGAAGAGTGAATAATGATTTTGTTATTGAAGTCGCGTCTCTACAAATATCCTACGGTGACGAAATATCTCGAAGCGAACGTACGAATGACGTAGAACTCATTATAGCGCATTAGCAGCCTCGTTTCTACGAATTTTTCAAAACCGGGGCATAACTTGATAGTGGCGCCCTCGTATAGGAGGTCAATTGTAAAGAACAAAAAAATGAAATATTATATACAATACAATTGCTTCCAGAGCTTGGTACATTACGAAAAATAGTATAAATGCGAAAGTGAGTTTGTTTGTTTGTTACGCGTTCACGCCTAAACCGCTGAATAGATTATGATGAATTTCGGTATATAGATAGATGGGATCCTCGAGACGGTGATAGGCTAATTTTTCTCGCGAAAATCTTATCGGAGATGACGTGACGAGAGGGATAAACATTGCATGAATTTTTTATCGTGTCATGCGTTTTCTTTGACAGAATCAACATTAACGCGAACGAAACCGCACGTGAAATCTAGTGACTGAATAAAAGTAACTTTGCAATACTTCAGTAGAAATAATAATTGTATGTCTATTGTACCGAATAATTAGATGTTGTGATTATCTGTAGCTCTGTATGAAGATGAATCGGACAGCGATATCGGTTCTATGGAGAACCACGGTTCAGTCGTCGCTCACCTACTCTCACAAGTCAAGATTGGAATGGACCTCACTAAGGTTAGTTATTTGATCGTCTCTGTACCTAAATCGGCTCCGCTAAAATACGTTGCCTTAGTGACATACGTATTCCGTATACGTTCGAAGCGATGATAGCTCAGTGGTAGTGTGCACGACTTCGCGTCAAGGGACGTGAGTTCGAATCCAAGCGCCTACAATGAGCTTGAGCTTTTAGTGAAGGAAAATATCGTGAGGAAACCATAGCATGATGGTAGGGCTTTTTCTAACGCCCGCCTGGGTAGCTACCACCCTCAAGTAGTAAACCTGCCGCCAAATACCAATAGGTGTGTTCCGGCAGCTGCACTTGAGAGCCAGTTCCTCCACAGGTTTAGCGTGTCTACCGACTTGGGCCGTATCGTCACTTAAGATCAGGTGAGATTATGGCCATAATACTAAACCTTAAGTATAAAAAAAACAAAATAGTTTTCCACCTTCGCCCGCGACTTTTTTCAATACAGCTTTGCTCATACTGGTGGTAGCGTGATGTTAAATAGTCCAAAGGCGTCCTCAATGATTACTCTATCCCTATGAATAAAATTAAAATGCATTTATAAAATGCGTAAATGAGTTTGTTTATTTGTTACGCTTTCACGCCTAAACCGCTGAATAGATTATGATGAGTGTTAGTATATAGATAGTTGGAAACATGGAGACGGTGATAGAATACTTTTTTCCTCGAAAAACTTCTAGGAAGCGGGATAAAGAGAGGGATAGACTTTGTATGAAACTTTCTATTGCGTCATCCGATCTGTTTGATAAAATCAATTGAAACGTGAGCGTAGCCGCACGTAAAATCTAGTCAAATATAAAAATAATGTTTTGAATTCCGACTGGTTGTTTCTAAGATTAACGAGTATAAACAAACGAACAAACTTTTCCTGTTTATGATATTAAGAAGCATACACAATACATCTATATCTTTTTTTATTTTTGAAATATTAAATATTAACTTACTTAATTGTTTGGAAAATTCAACTGAATATTTTGAAAATGTGAGATAGTTATCCTTAATTTATCAGTCTTTGTTAAACAAAATTTACTGAATTATAAATTAGTATATTATACATTGATGTAATAAGGAAGTACTGTTGTTATCTGTCTCGCTCTTTACGGTAATTATAGAGCGCGACAACAATATGCTACTGTTAAAATTTATGTTTTTAATGTATTGGCGGTCGCGGTTCCTTTTACTGTTACCATCCGGAACACACCTATTGGTAGCCAGTTGGTCATTACAAGAAGCCCTACCACCGTGCACCTAGGATTTCCTCACGATGTTTTTTTTTCACCGAAAGCTCAAGCTCATCGTGGATGGATTCGAACTCGCGTCCGCTGACGCGGCGTCCGTACATGCTACCAACTAAACCATTATCGCCATACCATTTTAATACAAAACCATATTTATGTGTCGTTTTTATTTACAAACCTCATTTCGAGTAATGTTATCATGTTGGTACAAACCGATGGTTATCTGAATTTTTTTTATATTATTTTAGGTTGTCCTACCGACGTTTATATTGGAGAGGCGATCTTTACTAGAAATGTACGCGGACTCCTTCGCGCATCCGGACCAATTTGTTAAGTATGTATGAAATTTTATTTTTAAATAAAACTTGCAACACTGTCCATTTGATACAAACGCGATCTTCATAAAATGAAAAATATAAGAGATTTAAAAATAGAGAGAGAGAGAGAGCACATCTTTCTTCTCTCTCATGTAACGAAATGTAACTAAACATGTGCTCGCAATTCTCGCTTAGTAATCGAATTATACGTAATACGTAATATTGATAAATCGCAGAAAACGTAACAT
The DNA here is from genome assembly GCA_039707435.1 of Actias luna. Classification (NCBI taxonomy): domain Eukaryota; kingdom Metazoa; phylum Arthropoda; class Insecta; order Lepidoptera; family Saturniidae; genus Actias; species Actias luna. The sequence continues at coordinate 2,511,274 of JAZHAC010000006.1, read as the reverse complement.
AGCGTGACGAAGGAGTGAGAGTGGGGTAAGAAGGTAAAGTTGTCGTGACGTATTTTATGGACGACCCTAAAGAACTAATATAAACAGGTTTTAAAAACTTCTTGTAATAATAATGAGGTCTTTATTTCGTGAATTGATTTTATATTTGTGAGTATTTTTTTTATTATATATTAATCAACAAATAACTAAAATCTACACTTGTTTCACAAAATGTCTCTTATTCCGGTGTGCCTTACGGCAAAGACATCCTCCAACTCTATCAACTGCTTTCTGTCTCCCGCTACTCTTATTCAAAGGTGTCCCGAGGTCATTTTCAGTTCATCTTCCCACTTTACTTTGCGAACTCTGCTCCTAATACCATCCCTTGGGCACCAAACTGTCATCTGCCTTTTCCGTTTCACCTTTCTACTTACTTACAACTTAATATTGTATAATATTCAGGATAGTTGACATGCAGACGCCCCGCGACCGTATGGTACAGGTCGTCCGGTGGTACCTAAGTTCATTCCACGCGGGACGGAAGTCTCAAGTCGCCAAGAAGCCTTACAACCCCATACTGGGCGAGCTGTTCCGCTGCCACTGGGATCTCGACGGGCCCGTCGACAACAATGCTTCTGAGAAGGTATTTTATGAGAATTTACTTGGAATTTAAATTTTATAGACACTAGTAACAGAATAAGGCGGTGATAGCTCGGTGGTAGTGTGTACGACATCGCAGCAAGGAACGTGAGTTCAAATCCAACCACCATTTTTTTTTTTTTTTATGTTGCACAGCAAGGTTACTGCTCTGGATCTGGTGGTGAGTACAGTACAATCCATATCAGCGGCGACTGACAGCGAACAGAATACACTGCCAGTCGCGGCTGTCATGCTGGCCTGCTTAGGTACCTCTCCACGCCTCTTTTGAAGGACCCAATATCATAGGAAGGAGGGAACACGTTGAAAGGAAGACGGTTCCACAATTTCGCGGTGCGACAAAGATAAGAGTCAGCAAACTTTTTGGTTCTGGATGGACCTACAATGAGCTTGAGCTCTCAGTGAAGGAAAACATCGTAAGGAAATCATAGCATTGTGGCAGCTACCACCCTCAAGTGGAAAATATACCGCCAAATATTAATAGGTGTGTTCCGGCAGTTGCACTTGAGAGCCAGTTCATCCACAGGTTTAGCGTGTCTACCAACTTGAGCTGTATCGTCACTTAAGATCAGGTGAGATTATAGCCATAACACTAAGCCTTAAGTATAAAAAAAATATTCACACAAAAAGAAAAAAATATTACCTCCCTAAATAATATTTTTACAATCAAAAACAACCGAAACAGAAATTATTTTTTTACCAACTACATAACGTTTTTTTGTATACTTCATAGGCATAGCGTTATAGTCACAGTCTCACTTGATGTTAAGTGACGATATTGCCCAAGATGATGAACACGCTATGCCTAGTTGACTGCCTAGCTCTCAAGTGCAAGATTTTCAACTTGACTATGGCAGCTAGCCAATTAGACATTAGAAAAAGCCCTACCACCACGCTAGTGTTTCTACACGTTGTTTTCTTTCATCGATAACGCAGTCTCGTTTTGGATACGAACTCACATCTACAGACGCAGGTTCCTTACACACAACCACTGAACTGTGACTGCTTAATATCTTTTACCGATAACTCGGATTCTCGTGTAAGATTTTGGGCACGAGGTGATTTTTGTAGCATCTACCGATTATGGACCATTGTGATCCGAAACAAAGAGAGTATGTATAAAAAATATATTGCTCCGGTTTCATCATCATTGAAACGATGATAGCTGAGTCGTAGGGGGCTATTCATTAAATACGTAGGGGGGGTGGGGTGTTTAAAAATATCTCTAGATGCCCTTATGTCGTGAAGAGGGGGATGAAATTCATTCTTACGTAATATTTCGTGTATCAAAATACAATATTAAAATTCTAATTATATTTTGGATTCCAAATAATTTTCTTAATTTCAAACTGTACAGTTTCATTTTAATTTTATTTAAATAATTTTTATTGCTTAGTCAAAAGAAAAATGTTATTAAAATTTCATGTTTTTATCGTTATCCATGTTTGGTTGTATAGAAAAAATTCTAGTACATTTTTTCATGTATTGTCGTATTTTTGGTGTTGAAAATGAAAAAACGTTTCCTTTCCTAACATAACAATTTATTATTTAGAAGATCAAGATAGAATCTTACGTTAGAAAGGGGAGGGAGATTCGAAAAATCTTACGTATACTTACATGGGGTTAGGGGAGTCAAAATTGACCAAAATTATCCTTACGTAATTAATGGATGGCCCCTAGCGTGTAGGGACGCCGCGTCAAAGAGCGTTATTTTGAATCCCTGCAATGAGCTTGAGCTTTGGGTGAAGGAAAACATTGTGATAATTTCCATTGCGTTATGTACACATACCTTTATGTTTAAAACCGCCGCGAAATACCTATAGATATGTTCCGACATCAGTATTTGAGACCAATTGGCTTTTTCCCCTAGTCTTAGCGCGTCCACCAACTTGGGCCTGATCTTCACTCCATAAAAAAATTTATCGGTTCGCTCCCATCATCAGCAGGAAGTCGGTGACGGGCCCGTGCCCTGGTGTACCCCGGACCAGCTCTCGTTCGTCGCGGAACAGGTGTCCCATCACCCGCCGATATCCGCCTTCTACGCGGAACACGTCAACAAGCGTATACAGTTCGAAGCGTGGCTCTGGACCAAGAGCAAGTTCCTCGGGCTTTCGATAGGTGTTCACAACATCGGGATGGGCACCGTCACGCTTATCGACACCGGTGAAGAGTATACGTTGACCTTCCCCAACGGATACGGCAGGTAGGTTACTTTCTTCGCATCCGATGAGTCCCACATAACCCGTTCGACCCCCTCCATGGGGGCGAGAGGGTATCCAAAAATAGATTTCTTTATTAGAAATTATTCTAGAAAGTTTCATCAAAGAATCATCCTAACTAATATTATAAATAACTTAAAGCGATGGTAGCTCAGTGGTAGTGTGTGTGACTTCGTGTCAAGGGTGTGAGTTCGAATCTGTCTACAATGAGCTTCAGCTTTCGGTGAAGGAAAACATCGTGAGGAAACCATGACATGGTGGTATGGCTTTTTCTGATGCCTGCCTGGCTAGCAACCACGCTTAAGTTGCAAATTAGTCGCCAAATACCAATAGGTGTGTTCTGGCAGCTGCTCTTGTGAGCCAGTTCCTCCATACCAACATGGCCGTATCGTCACCTAAGATCAGGTGAGATTATGGCCATAACGCTAAAACCGCAACAATAAACATAAAAATGCGTAAGTTTGTGTGCTTGTTACGCTTTCAGGTCTAAACCGCTGAATCGTTTACGACGAATTTTGTTCTAGAGATAGAAAGGAACTTGGAGACTTAATAGACCGAATTTATTCATTTTCTTGGGAACATCAAAACACATAGTAATGATTGAGTTCACTGCACCAGGCGAACAAATATACCGAATAACCACGCTATAAAAATAAATAAATACTACGAGCTACTATTTAGTAAATAATTTTATCTGAATAGGAATGGCTACGTAGTGAATCGAAGTGAGAGCGACAGGTATACCAGCGAAATCTCTCTATAATGTACTAAAAGATCTTGCTCTAAAAAAGGGCCTAAAAAAAGTTATAAGAATAAGACCTAAAAAAATATTCTGATCTAGTTTCTTGCCGTTTCTCCTCGATGCCTGCGTTACTTTGCGAACCAGTGGTAGTTTTGACGTTCATAAGCGTCTTCTCAAGGCCTAAATTGAATAAAATTTTCGATTGATTTTGGCATGTCTAGGACCGCCGTAACTATTATACTAGAACGTGTCTCTAAAGTTTGGTTAGCAGGCTCATAGCCAGTTTGTCTAGGCAGGGAGAGAAACACGAATAGGGAAGGCACGTGTTGACGTGCGTCGGAAAGGGACCCCTTGAACCTACATACGTTAGGTTCTAACCTAACTGAGTTTCCCTCTGCCACACGATGGAAGATTTAGCGTAATTAATGGCCACAATCACACCTGATCTTAAGTAACGATACGGCCCAAGTTGGTAGACACGCTAAACCTGTAAAAGAACTGGCTCTCTAGTGCAGCTGCCGGAACACACCTCTTAGTATTTGGCGGCAGATTTCCAACTTGAGGGTGGTTGCTAGCCAGGCGGGCATTAGGAAAAGCCCTACCACCATGCAGGCAATGTTATGATGTTTTCTCGAATGTACCAATAATCTTAAGTGACAATACGGCTCAAGTTGGTAGACACGCTAAACCTGTGAAAGAACTGGCTCTCAAGTGCAGCTGCCGGAATACACCTATTGGTATTTGGCAGCAGTTTTCAAACTTGAGGGTGGTCGCTAGCCAGGCGGGCATTAGGAAAAGCCCTACCACCATACTATGGTTTGATCACGATGTTTTCCTTCACCGAAAGCTCAAGTTAATTGTAGGTGATTGGATTCGAACTCAATTCCCATGACGCGGTTATTATACTCGCTACCACTGAGCTATCATGTATCATGTACCAGGTCGATTTTAACGGTACCGTGGATCGAGTTGGGCGGGTCGGTGGTGATCGAATGCGTGCAGACCGGGCACAAGGCGAACATAGAGTTCCTCACGAAGCCGTTCTACGGCGGTAAGAAGCATCGTGTCACCTGCGAGATATTCGCCGGTACTGAGAAGAAGCCATACTATACCGCTCACGGTGAATGGAACACCAGGATGGACGGGAAATGGACTGACACTGGAGTGAGTCATTTTGATGTCGAATATTTATTTTGTCCTACTTTTGCCAATAAAATCCACTCTTATACCGTGGAGGCATAAGGCAATTATTTTTGTTGCATTTAAGAATTCATTTTATTTATAATTCGATTTACACGTGCCCAATAACCAAACCATATCCAATATACCATCTACTTTACAGAAAATCGATATATTATAAAGCAGAAAATTTTTATTTTGTTTGTTTGTTTAAACGCGCGAATCGTACGAACTACCCATCGGATTTCAGAAATTATTTGGTAGAGCAATCATTCAAGAAGGCTTTAGAGTATTTTACAACACGCTTCCACCGATAGCAGCAAAGCTGAATTGAAAAAAGTTTCTAAAACGGGTAATAATTGTATTTGATAAATATATCGGTACTTCTACACGAACGAAGTGAAATCTTTTGTGTTTTTACGGCAATGTAAAAAGTTTTATTATCCAGAGTAATACTCTCACTATCATACTAGATGATTTTTAAATTCATCTATTTTATTATATTCTAAAGAAAATCTTATTTAAAAAATGTTTTTGTGGACATCCCGTTGTCTGTATGGATGTGATCACCGCCGCCCATGGACAACACCAGGGGAATCAAAGGTGCGTTGCCGGCCTTTATTTTGGACAAACTGGCTCTCAAATGCAACTGCCGGAACATACCTAATGATATTTGGCAGCAGGTTTTCAACTTGAGGATGGCAGCTAGCCAGGCGGGCATCAGAGAAAGCTCTACAACCATGCTATACTTTCCTCACGATGTTTTCCTTCACCGCAAGCCCAAGCTCATTGTAGGTGATTGGACTCGAACTCGCTTCCCCTGACGCGGCTTTCCTACACACTACCGCCGAGCTATATAAATAAATATACATATGGACCGTTTATTTTGAAAGTGGTGTAAGTCCATTTTCATTTGTTTTGAGAAAATTAAAGGTTACTATACTTGTTGATAATGCAATTTCATTTACCGACCGATTGTAAGTTGTACAAAACATGGGATTTTTTTTTTTGTGAATTTAAACACGGCCTAGTTATATGTAAAAAAAAATGCATTAAATTAAGCATGAATTACGTGATAGCTCATTTTTCTCAAAAAAATTGGTTGTCTGTAAAGTCGGTTTACTGACGATAGTTGAACGTGACAACTAGTAGCTGTCCACGCAGACGCATCGCTCACTCAAGTAGGAGAGAGACGGATGTCGAACGCAAAGGCCGATTGTGCTTCTCTGTCGCTCGTTCCGCGCTCTCGCTTGCACTTAAAGCCTTACACGGAACGGCTCAGAGCGAGGTAACGCCGCATGAGTCGTGTTTTTTCGTGCGTGCAGCCGGCTCTATCGAATTATAAGACGTTGTCACGTCAAAAAGTACTTATCTCAGATCCCTAAGGGGATCAGTTAGTTTAGACTCTTTCTTTTTATTATTATAACATTCTCTTTTTAATAGCTAGTACCGCGCTCGTTTTCTCTCGTACGCGATTCGGCAACAGCCCAAGCCGAGGTTCGGTCACTAGTGACACCCTTGTGCGATTTGCCCCGCGGGTTGGAGCGCCTTCCGCGCTCACCCCACTAGTTCAGGTGAAGCTGTAAAAGCCCCTAAGGCTACCAGTGTAGGTCCTTTCGAAAAAAAAAAAAAAACATGCGTGCGTACAAAGTACACATGTCAGAAGTGAAACTTCTTTGGCGAACTAATTTATAAATCTTGTTTATATACGACGTTCGCTCTGTCTCACTTTTTCTCTCAATCTTTCTCACTCGCTTGCTCCCTACTCTCACTCCACGGCTAGTTGCTCATGCTACGTTCGCCCTGTCTTACTCTCTCTCAATCGGTCTCGATCACTCTCTCTCTCTTTTCCGACACTTCCGTTGCATACCGGCGTGACGTTTCATCTGTAAAAATTTTACCCTCATGCGCCTAAAGAAGTTTCACTTCAAAAACAAAAAGGACTTACACCACTTTCAAAATAAACGGTCCGCATAGTTAAATAAAGAATTAAACAGCGGTCGGAGGTCGTGTTCGACGTGAGCGCGATGAAGGCGCGACGCAAACGCGTGGCGCCGGTGGGGCGGCAGGGCGCGGGCGAGTCGCGCCGCGTGTGGCGCCACGTGACGTGCGCGCTGCGCGCCGCCGACTGCGACGCGGCCACCGACGCGAAGCGTGCCGTCGAGCAGACGCAGCGCGACGCCGCCAAGCTGCGCGACGCGACCAACCTCAAGTGGATCACGCAGGTACATTTTTTTTTTATGTTCCAGCCATCAGTTCAGTTGCTTCACAGGTTAGCGATCGTCACCCTTTTTTTTTTTTTTTTTTATACTTAAGCTTTAGCGTTATGGCCATAATCTCACCTGATCTTAAGTGACGATACGGCCCAAGTTGGTAGACACGCTAAACCTGTGGAGGAACTGGCTCTCAAGTGCTGCTGCCGGAACACACCTATTGGTATTTGGCGGCAGGTTCACAACTAGAGGGTGGTAGCTAGCCAGGCGGGCATCAGAAAAAGCCCTACCACCATGCTATGGTTTCCTCACGATGTTTTCCTTCACCGAAAACTCAAGCTCATTGTAGGTGCTTGGGTTCGAACCCACGTCCCTTGACGCGAAGTCGTGCACACTACCACTGAGCTATCATCGCTTCAAAAGATAAGCATAAGATCAGGTGAGATTATGGCCAACCTTAACTATAAAAAAATGTATAGGCGAGAGTTAACCTGATTGTTGGCGAGACATAGCCGTGTAATATGATGGAATATATGTACTGTACGTAGTCTATACGTAGTAGTGTGTGAGACGTGACGAAGTAATTAATTTGTCGCGATTTCAAATATTTAAATTTTGAATTTTTGTAATTCATGTTTAATAAAAATGTGTATTTTTCGTAATAAACAGTCATTATTTCATTAAACAAACTTGTAATCCTTTATCTCTTCACTATACCATATATGATTCCTGTCGTTATCTGTTCTTTCGTGGATATAACTTATACAAAACAATTTCGATATCTCACATCTGCCAGGCGTCCCGCGACGGCATAAATTTTTTTTATGTAATAGAAGACAAACGAGCAAGCGTTTCTCCTGATGGTAAAATGATTCCCACCGCCCATGGATACCCAAAACACCAGGGTAATCGCAGTTGCGTTGCCGGCCTTTATTATTGGAGAGACTAACTCTCAAGTACAACTGCCGGAACACACCTTTTGGTAAAAAAAAAAACTACAAAATTTAATATATATGCCAACCTTACTTGTATATGCCCGAAATATAGCATGGTGGTAGGGCTTTTTCTAATGCCCGCCTGGCTAGCTACCACCCTCGAGTTGTGAACCTGACGCCAAATACCAATTGGTGTGTTCCGGCAGCAGCACTTGAGAGCCAGTTCCTCCACAGGTTTAGCGTGTCTACCAACTTGGGCCGTATCGTCACTTAAGATCAGGTGAGATTACGGCCATAACGGTAAACCTTAAGTATAAAAAAAAAAAGCAAAAAGCACGTTTAGGGATTTCCTAACATAATTTTTATTGCGTATTCGCTCTCATGTGGTGTTATATGGATAAATTATAAAAAAAATAATTGAGGGGTCAAATATTACAAAAATTCTGCTTTCGCATTACTTGAATATCGCCATTCACAATTGTTGCGTAATTTTTTATTTCAGCTCTTCAGTCCCAAAGGTGAAGACGGATGGGAATACAACACGCCGCTCAAAAAGAGGGTCGGTACGTCGAAATCGAGCCCCGAACACAAGAGCACAGATCCCACTGACAACACGAGATAATCCCACTTCGAAACAAACATACGGACTCTAATGTTGTAATGTAGAAATTTCTATATCACTACGAAAATCGGACCTTCTATTACGGGCACGTAGCCAGGATTTTCTGATATTATCTATTTTTAAGTAGATTTTACACGTCGCCAGATGTTAGATACGTATATTACTCTATTATAGAGGTATCGTTTATCGATTTTAAAGTTATTCGGCCACATTTCACGCACGCCACGTAACGTCGCGGAAACAATTATTACTATCATCAAGATCATATCAATAGCACTTTGAATAATAACTAATCATGTTTGTAATAAATACAAAATTTCTAGTAGTTGTATGTAGCACGAATTAAAAAAAAATTAAAACACATCCAGCACTCGATTATTGAGAAAACGATTAATAATCGATTATTCGATTTAATCGCTTGTAATTTCGTTTACGGGTGGGAGCGGTGTACGTTTACGTGGTGTGGGGGATGTTTAGCACTAAGCCTCTGTATCCACGATACGATCATGATCTCTGAATCGAGCCTGAAGTTACACTTAAGCTGTGGAACTTTACCCTGTTTTTTTTTTAATAGTTGTAATTTCTACATTTTTCTACGAGCTCAAAACGTTCTGATATTTTTAATAAAGTACTTAATTTTATTAAATTAATACGTCGGCAGTACTTTTCGGCAGTCGGCAGTAAATTTGACGGACGCTTTTATAACGCGCGTTTAAAAAGCGTCGGATCGCAGAAAGCTGTACTACCGAATCTGAAAGATGTCCGTGCTCATTCATCCTTGTAATTAAGTCGATAGATTGTGATAAATGTTCCTGAATAAATATTCCCTTTAAGATTTCAGTTGCTTCCTGGTCATCGCAGAATATGACCACTTTTTACAATGTTTTTACTGACTCTCTTTCTTGCATGTCTGCCGGGTGGAATTTTGTAATTGATTTTAAATTAACTTCCCGTTGAGCTAGATACTTGAAATTTGTACCATAGCTCAGAAGTGGGCATGCATGAATATGTGAAAAAATTGATTTGTTTGTAGTTTAGTTTTAGTTCTGCATATAGACAGTTATTTAACGTGAAATTTTTATAAATTGAACAAATGTCATTTGACAAATTCCTTATTATTATGTAACTTGAAAAATAAATAGCTTTATTTTTATAAAAGTATAGTGCGTGTACTATTCAGCACCTTTGACTAAAGTAAAACTAGGCATACATCCGTCTCTTTCTATCGCGCATAACTATCTCTTTTCGTTTAGGTATAGTTTGTTTCTTTCACTCTCCTATCAAATGCCTATTTCTTTCATTTCGCGCGTGCATACACTCGTCTCTTTCTATCGCGCGTATCTATCTCTTTCGCTCGTAGCATATTTTGTTTTTCTATTTCCTCTTCATATACTTATTTTCCCGTTCTTTGTGCGTCAAAAACGTTGCACTACGATTTCACTTAAGAATTTTACTCTAATCACGCTCAAATGTAAAAACAACGAATTTATTTCTTCTCTTATGTACTTTCTTATGAATATTTCACACTGGAGTGTCTCAGTTTGAGTGTAATTTCGGTCCTTAGTCATATTACATTCTTAGGTATCTTTTAAATCATTCAGTTCGGTTACGTGCTTGCCATTTTTAGTATATTTAGAGTTTTATGGGAATATTTTTAGGTAATTTCCAATTCTTTGCCACGCATTATTCATCAGTTTCAAGTCATCAAAATATGCTCCATGAAATTGTTCTGAATGCGAATCGAACGTGTTTAGGGAAGCTCCAATTATGTCACGTGAATTACGTGAATATGTAGGTAATAATACCTTTAATGTTGCTTAAATAGATGAAATTCGACATCCATAATTATATCGGTGTTGTTTACAGAACAAAAATGCTTTGTTATATTATTTACTAAAATTTTAAATTTACAATATCAATTTTCAAATGTTTTTAATGAAAATTAAAAATAATTAACCTTGAGAAATACATTTTTTATATTTTAAAACCTAACATATTCACGTAAGACACGCTACCTCGTGGAAATGGAAATCTGTTAATTTTCAAGCAAAGTTCCATAGAATTTTGCCAGTCGCGTGAGATCGACTTGCGTCATGGATAATTAACCTAATATCAGCAAAGTTTCTTGTGCCATTAATACAAAATTTTATAAAATACACATTTCTTTCGATTAAATTGTTGTACTGTCCCAAATGTATATTAATTTATTGAAGATAGGGATAAAAGACCAAACTAAACTGACGAGCTTGACGTCAAGCGACTTGTACAATGTTTTTTTCCACCTACAAACAAAAGTGATGATACAATATCGGTAAATGTGCGATGTATTAACATAAAAAAATTAAACTCAATAGTTTTCACTATACACAATATGGTTTGTCAGTTTAGCTTGACAGTTTTAATAATGTCACAAATTTTGGATATTTCTCACGGCGGCCTATGAACAAAACTTAAGTAAATGTTATAATATATTAAAATCGAATTTATATGTCAGTATTTAGTTTATTATTGGCAGCGTTTAAGGCGAATTCACATTTTTAAAATGTTAAAGACATTTAAATAATTTTTGTGCATGATTCTTGTAGGAAAATGACAATTTAAATATAAAACTAACCTTTTGAGCGGTTCGAATAGATATATTTAGTTTGAAAATGGTTAGAAATACATATCCGTTGTTACTGTGAATGAAGTTGACAGAGATTGATATATCTGTAAACAAATTATCCGGTTGTAACACTTGAAATGCGTTTGTATATATATAACTTAGAAGAGTGATATTTGGCCTCTAAAAACTTGCTACGTCAAAAAAAACGAAAGTTTCTTTACGATATTATGACGTCACAGATATCGTAAATATTATATGGATATTCCTGATTCATTGCGTTTTGGGTGTGACCAAGGTGGTTACGAAACCTATTAAAATAAAATTAATTGAATCTATAAGTTTAAATACACGGTATCAGGGCGATACCAAAAGACAATTTTTTTTAAAGTTTGAAAATATTCTACAAAATCGTATATCTACTGATATATTAATGTATACGCTGGTTTTAATATAATATATTTAACATTGTTACTCATAACTGTGACTGGATTTAACCGAAACTTTATAAATACACAAACTATCAACTTGCATGATACATTTGCGTGTATTTATTGTTAATACAATTGTTAAAACAAAATATACATGAGCAGTCATGAGGACTGCAAACAGAAGTGAAAAGTTAAACCTATAAAGAAACAGTTGGTATTGTTGTATATCCAAATTAATTAATTGATCTTAAATTAAAACTTGTATATTAAAACTGTTTACAGCGCAATAAGTGTATACTAATAGGAACAGATATAGTGTGTACGTGAACACGTCACGTGACCATTTCGATGACGACTTACATGAATTTTTGAAACGATGATAGCTCAGTGGTAGTGTGCACGACTTCGCGTCAAGGGACGTAGGTTCGAACCCAAGCACCTACAATGAGCTTGAGCTTTCGGTGAAGGAAAACATCGTGAGGAAACCATAGCATGGTGGTAGGGCTTTTTCTAATGCCCGCCTGGGTAGCTACCACCCTCGAGTTGTGAACCTGCCGCCAAATACCAATAGGTGTGTTCCGGCAGCTGCACTTGAGAGCCAGTTCCTCCACAGGTTTAGCGTGTCTACCAACTTGGGCCGTATCGTCACTTAAGATCAGGTGAGATTATGGCCATAACGCCAAACCTTAAGTATAAAAAAAAAATATTACTCCGTATACAAACCGCGCTATAGAAGTTTTCACTTTAAAAAAGTTAAAACAATTTTTTAACAAACGAACTGTCCTCGGGGTCTCTTTGAGTTACTATGACAGAGTTTACTGTTCTATCGGCATTCGATATCTCGGAGCAGAGACGTAGCCAGGTGTTTTTAAAAGGGCAGCTGACCCCCGTTTCCCCCTACCAAGCTTTAATTAAGTCGTATGCGGGATATCTAACATTATATGTAACACTCTGGTTGTGAATATATAAATAGGATTATTTTAACTAACAACTTCAAGTTATTGATAATGGAGTTTAAGTTATTTATAAAGATGACATTCCTGCAAAAAGATGAGTATGGTATATAGCTTTTGTTACCTATTTAACCCCCTCCCCGGCCCCTGAACTAATTCCTGACTATTACCTTGCCGGCTATTACCTCGAAGCGTCAAATTCCCCTAAGAACCTTCTAGGAAGATAAAAGAAATAATTGTTTCACCTAACAGAATTCATAATAATTATCAATCTTTGTTTACAATTTAATAGAAACAAAAATACATTTTCAATTAAACGTTAGACAGTCTAAGGACACTATCAACACTGCGTTTCTCAAAGTTGGTGTTCTATGAATACCTTAAGAAAGTATTTTCGGTGGTTAGTAACAAAGGCAATCGATGTTCGCACATTATTGTTAGAATAATCGTAGAGAATCGTTTACATACCTACTGTTTATCGATTCTAAAAACATGCCCACATGTTGTTTGTCGGATGTGGAGAAATACCCGCATGCCGTTTATCGATTCTGAAGAATCACTCGCATCTTATTATTTATTATCTTTGGAGAAATAATACTAGTAAGATATTTAGAGGCCGTGCTATATTAATGGGTTCAGTTCCGATAGTTCTATACGCGAATTTATTTTTTGTTTTTATCGTGAACAAACACTGAAGCGAGGGTAGCTCAGTGGTGGCGTGTAGGAACGCCGCGTCATCGGACGTGAGTTCGAACCCAACCGCCTACAATGAGCTTGAGATTTCGGTGAAGGGAAACATCGTGAAACAAGCATAGCATGGTGGTAGGCCTTTTTCTAATACCCGTCTGGCTTGCTACCACCCTCAAGTTGGAAATCTACCGCCAAATAACAATAGGTGTGTTCCGGCAGTTGCGCTTGATAACCAGCCCATCCTATAAAGGCCGGCAACGCAACTGCAATTTCTCTAGTTTGATAGATGTCTATGGGCGGCGGTGATCATTTACCATCAGGCGACACGCTTGCTCGTTTTCCCTCTATTACATAAAAAAAACGCACTTCAGACACCGCTACGAGAAGTACTTGTAGTATTCATCCGGTTATACGCACCATCAAATACCTAATAAAAAGATACCAAGACATCCCACAATCTCACATACTGTCAGAGACCAGAAACATCGCCCATACTTCTAGTCCTTGGACGAATTATTTCCACACTCACGGGGATTCCCCGTTTGTTGTCTACAAACTGCATATAAACCAATGAAAATACACTCTTACGGTACGGTATATATAATACTGAGAGTCACGGCTGTATGATTTAGATTTATCATACAAATATTGAGCACGTTGAAAGAATTTACATTTTTTTTTTACATTCAACAAGTAAGCGCTTGACCACAATCTCACCTGATGATAACTGACGCTGTGGTCTATGATGGTACGCGCTTACTCAGCGAGTACCTGTTCATACTCTGTTTGAAGACTCTCAGATTGTAGGATATAGGAAAGACAGACGCTGGTAGTGAATTCCACTCCCATGCAGATTATAACAGAAGCTGCAAAACGCTATATACGGGTGAAAACCCTCGCGGCCGTTATAAACGTATCGAATGCGCTTTAATAATATATATAAAAAACACGTTATTGTCAAATACTCGGTTGCGAATGTAAAACGAGAATTATACCTAACTGACTTTAATATCCCTATGGAAATGGCTTAAGATTTATTGTTAGTGAAAAGACTGAGGTGTTAATGATGTGAACGAAGGTTAAAACGACTGACCCAACAGTCTATCTGTCACGTGGAGAAGAGGAGCGAGAAGTAAATTAATTTTTCAATCACATAGACTTATTTAATTACATAGTTATAACTACCGTGTTGTATATTTAAATAAAAGAGAAATAATATTATTTAAAAATAAAAATGTGTTTTTTTTTCCTTTTTTTCCTCACAACTATACCCGTTTTTATATACAAATCATTCATTAGTCAAATCTAATTTTCTAAATTTTAATACACTTTTGATGTCAAAACACTGCTGGTTCACTAAATGTCACTGTATATTAAAAACAGATTACGGAAAATATAATAAGGTTGAAATACTTTAATTTGAATTAACAATTTCATAGCAAACCGATTTAAAAGCCATACAACTTTCTCATATGAATCATTTATTATATTGGGTTAGTGGTTTTGGAGAGTGTAGCTTTTCTTTGGAGTTAGACCGAACATTACAATTTCACAAGATTTTATCGGAATCGGTTGAACAGTTTCCGAGATTTGTGTGAACGACATTAGATTTTATAATTATGATTTCCATTTTATCTGGAATTCACCAGTTTCTTTATAATAATCTTTTAGCGTTAAACCACAATCTTAGCTGATGTTCAGTAAAGATATGGCCCAAGATGGCGGACATGCCAATCCTAGTAGAGGGATTGGCTGTCAAGTGCATTCCGGAACACACCTATAGATATTTGGAGGAAGATTTTTAACATGAGGGTATCAGCTAGACAGGCGGGCATTAGAAAAAGCCCTACCACCATGTTACGGGATCTAATTTCGTCGAGCTAAAGCAACTTTACTGCGTCCTTCTACTCAATAATTCTTGCTTCAATTGAATTATAGGTGGACTCTGAGGCTGATCCAAGTTTTTTTGGTATGTCGAAATAAAACTAATTTAAACGGATATTATCATGATTGTTTATTAATTTTAATCCCGCCGTTTCGAAAGCTTTTCAACCTTCGTGGTCACAGGGTGAACTGACATGTAGGTAGTCCAGAAAAATTAATGTTACAGTGTACCTTTAAAAAAGGTGACCAACGTGTTAAGGCGTGGTGCGACATTAACCACATGGAGGAAAACGTGTCACTCACTTCTCCGTCGACTCATACTCTATTCATAGCGTAAGGAATTCCAGTTAAGGGTTTTCTTTAAACACAAACTTTGATGGTAAAATAATTATAAAAAATTGCTTACCTACATGCTGTTTATGAACTGTGGAAAATCACTCACAGGCTGTTTATCGACTGAGGAAAACATGCCGCATGCTGTTTGTACATTGTGGTTAGTTTTTATTAATGTTCGAGTGCATCAATAAACAAAAAAAAAACCTGGCGTAGTAGGTAGGTGTTATGTCGTATCTTCAAAACAACTCGTTTTGTAAAGTGCAATAATAATTCGAAATAAGGATTTCAAAATTGGTTTACAGTGAAAGTGCTTCGGTTATAAGTAGAGAAAAAACTACCTTAACTTCTTTCCCAATCCCGTATTTGCACATATTTTAACGTACTAAAAATAGATCAAAAATAATAATAAATACCATTTTTTAACATTTACAACACGGAATTATGAAAGGTTTATAAAAAAATAATAAGGGAGAGTCGGGTAGTCCCCGCCACTGTGATTTCTAAATAATTTCGCACATATAGATAAATATTGCATAATTTAAAAACAACCATAGATCGCCATGTAGCATATTCCAATCAATAGTCACTTAACCTCTCAATGAACATCGAGTTTTATTTGTTTACAAGTAAGGTTTTTGTGTGTTGATTACTTTTTGGATATTGTTATTTTATATTAGAGATAAATACATTACTTTTATTTGTTAAATAATACTTTGGTTGCTATTTTAGTATGTAAATTAGGTTTGACTTTGTCGTAAATAACGTAAATTTATTGACAATCCTTACTAATATTATAAATGCGAAAGAGAGAATATATTTTTGTTACGCTTTCACGCCTTAACCGCTAAATCGATTATCATGAATTTTGGTATAGAGATAGATTGGAACCTGGAGGCGGTAATAGGACAATTTTTCTCGCGAACTACTTATAGGAATTGGGGTAAAGAAAGGAAAAAACTTTCAATGAAACTTGTAGTTCATCATCCGATTGGCTTCAAACTTTAGAGAATAATTGCCTATAATTTCATTACTATTACAGTGAGCGGAGCTGCGGGTAAAAGCTAGTAATATAATAAAAACACTAAATCCACTCATATTGCATGCTATTTAATATTCATTTACGGTAAAATATTATTAATATTTAGTATTACTTTTTCAGGTGCTACATCACTATGTATACAGCTACTTCAAAATATATATTCACAAGTTTTATTGTGAATTTAATTAAATATAATAAAGTGTTATTTTTCGCCATGAAACTATTGACACTGGCACATTCACATAACTGCTCATTTCAACAGAATAAGAAAAAGTAAAACTAGAACCAAAATATTGCGTCTATGGCAAATTATAGTCTATGAAAGGCAAAATTCGAGCAGATGTCGTGATATAGAATTGTGTTCATGTTGTTTTCTAATAAATTGAATAATTGGAAAGATCTATTGAGTGCCACTTCACAGTACGTCAAGTATTAGAATAGTTAAGTGTCCGAGTAAGCACACAAGATGTCAGTGGATAAAGAAGAAATAAAAACTTCTGAGGATGTATCTGTGCCTGAACAGAACGGTGAAAAGCGTATCGGCTGTGCTCATTATAAACGTCGCGCTAAATTTGTGGTGATTAATTTTCTATATTATTTATATATTGCACGAAATTGACTTAAAACATATTGACATTTTAGAAACATGGAATCTATATATAAACATTGCGGCGTAGAAAGCTCAGGATGAAACCGCAGATTTCAGGAGACAAAGCGATGTCAACGAACTGGGAATTCTAGTTCACGGTCTTATTTCCTCAGCTTGGTATTTGGGTTCATTAATTTGTACACGAATAACTCACTAAACGACACGAAGAGAACTGTCTTCAACGAAAACAAGCGACTTATAACCAATACCTTATGTCTGATTTTTTATACATCTGTCAATTTGGTTCAGTTGAAGATATATTATTGAATCGATTATCTAGTAAAATAACTTTTAGAATGTTTTTATAGTTAGAAGAAAACAATTAGGAATTGTTTGTAGAGTATTTATGAGAATTTTATAAACGAATCTACCTACTTATATCTAGCATTATCAACTTTTAGTCAGCACAGTACAAACGCCTTGTTATTCCTCCAATATGGAAAACCTTCATGCTTAATTTGTATTTAAAAAGAAGTATCAAAACATTTGATTATGTGGTGCAATGAGAGATATAACACATCAGTAAGTTGTGACAAATTAAGTTTTACTTTGAGTAATAAAAGCAAATGCAATGACCATACGTTTAGAAACTTTTGAATTTAGTAAAATAACCAGATTTGTTTAAAGAAATAGATACTAAATGAATCTACGTAACTTTGTTATCTATTAGCTTATCATTATTATATATTACCTTGATTATAATTTTGATGTTATTAACTTTTCTTTTAGAGCTTCAAAATCTCCTAAATTTTCACAACAAATTCTTAGTTGGCTGTATGGCGTAGAATTATTTTATTATACTATAAAGACACTCATTCTAGTTACTCTGCTTTGTGATGTCACACATAAAAGTTTGGAGGATATTTCTGCCCTCTATAAGCACTGACAAGTTAAGTCAAATGTGTCGAAACTCTTTGCTTCTGTATAACTCATATATTCAAAATCAGAAAAAGTATACTTTGTACTTTTTCCAGTCTTCTGTTTTTCAATCATACTCTATCTACAATGTTATTATATATATTTTGTACTGTTGCTGTAGATGTTCTACTTTTCTCGAGTTTATGTTTTAGTTCATTATGCCTGTTTCAATTACAGTAACATTATTTCAATTTATTTAAAAATTAATTCAATATAATATAAAAATAGCAGCATATGTATACAAACAATTCTGTCAAACTTATGTTATTACAATATTAAACTTTAGAAATTTCAAACATCATTCTAATAAAAAGTTGGCAGCTCTCTTGTGATAACTGAGCACAGAGTTTTCATGGCAACTAAAAATCCTTGTTGCCAGTTAGTTATTATTTATAAACCACTTGTTTGTTTGGTATACTTGTCCACAATAACTATATCCCGTAAATTGCCACTGGCAAGACTGAAATGCATTAATTTTTAGTCCTTCAATTTTCAAAGAGAAATATCAAGCCTAAAAGGAGTTTGTTCTATGCAACAAACCAGGTTATATCATTTGTTTAATCTGTGATATGATTATAATATGCAGACATACTTTCTCTTTTATTAGTACATTGAATTATGAGAATCAGAGAGATAAGATAATTATGGCAAAAAAAATTAGTATGTCCTATAGAAATAAAACTTCTAAAGATGAGGATCCTTAAATTCCATTTATTGAAATTAAAATCCTTTACAGTCCAAAAACTGATATTCTTTAACTAAGTACAGCAAATTATTGCTGCTTTGAAGCACTACTATTTTATGTCCTTACATCATCTATTGCGTCAACTATTGCATAAAATTAAGTTGAACCAGTATTCCGCCACTCTCTGGGCCTTTGAGGTAGATGCCAAAAGGTCGGCGAGTGTGCAGAAGTGTGTACAGAGGGGAGCCGGACAGTAAATGAGTCATAGTTTGGGGTTCCACAGAGCTGGATTAGGTTCTCTAAAACCCCATTTAACCATGTGGGAATTGCAGAGTCCCACCTGAGTTCGAAGACAGTTCAATGTTTTTCAAATACTCCATAGCAAATTATATCTATGTGGTTACTTTTCAGCAAATTCTGCATAACCTGGTGGTAGTTGTAACTTTTGTAACCATATGATACTTCATGCCTCTATTGTACTTAAAAAAATACTAATTTTTGGACTGAAGCAGATTTTCTTGTACATCCCTCAAATAACCTCATAAAAGGGAAACACGGATGGCCTAAAGTATGTATCAGATACAAAATGTATATGTGTTTTCTTTGCTCTTATGTAATGGAATGTGGCTAATAGTTCAATCTGCAGCATAAGAAATATAACTTCAAAATTGAAACTTCAAATTTAATTATAAATGTAGGGTTCTTAATGTATGAATTAATTTACAAATAATAAAGTATTAGTGTCAAAACCACACCATATTTTCTAATTTAAAATAGTACAAAACATTCAAGTTATCAATTAGTTGCCTAGAGTCTAGAACTAGATTTTAACTCTTGTCTAGAACCATAAATTACCATTTGTGGACTGTTAAAACTGACAGTGAAGGCAATAATTTATTAACTTATTGTTAATAAAACTTTAGGTATATATATATAAATTGCATATGTAACAAATGGTGATGGATACTCTAATACTTTACTTGTAATAATGACTGCATATATAATTCATACTTCTGTGATTTAATATTGTTATATTAACCTTTGTTTAACTGTTTTAAGGTTCTCACAGAGATCTTTTAACTAAGCGTAATAATATTCTTACCTTTAAACCAATCTTAATGCAATTTTGCACAATGTGGAATTAGAATTTTAAAAGTACCATTTTTATATTTATTACTATCGTAAAGGGATAGTGTTGTGGACTAGTTATCGAAAGGTAGAAGTTTTGCCAGAACAGATAATCTATTATAATTATTTATTGTCATTTTAAAGATTTATGTTAATGTATTTGATATATTTTTTCAGACTCCTTGCTGTAACAAGGTATATATATGTAGATACTGCCATGACGAGAATGAAGAACACTATTTCAACAGAAAATCTGTCACCGAACTCATATGCACAGAGTGTGACACACGGCAGAAGGTGCAAGCGGAGTGTGAGAATTGTGGTGTGAGATTTGGAAAGGTCAGTTTCTGTATACTTTCCACCTAAAAGAGAGATCTATAATAAATAATATGTGTATTTAGTATATTGTATTTTTGCATGGAAGATGCTGCGTTTTCTTGTTCAGGCGTTATTAATATAACTACAAGGTATATAGTAAGTAGGTAGATGTAGGCAGTACTGGTAAAACTGATCATCGAATATTTCTTGTTATGTTGACATCATTTTGAGTACACTAACTATAACAAGATATAAAATTTGTTGAATATTTTAATGAATTGACTGTAAACTTTGACCTTTTATTCTAATATAGCTTTTATATCCATTACAATAAAAAGAAATAGAAGAAGGCTGTATTGTTATGATTTAATTATGTTTAGTCTACTTATGACATAAAGACTTAGTATGGAATCTTCGTTACTAATAATCAGGGTTGCCAGATAAAAGTAGAGTCTTCATTGATGAAATATATAAATTTTTTTTACCATTTTTTTTTATTCTAATTTAATATGCTTAAACTATTTTTAAAAAGGATTAAGTGCCGAATAAACTGCTACAACATATATAAAAAAAGAGGGTGTCTTAAAATAACAGAAGTAAAACTTTTGTATTAGAGGGAAATATTTTAATTATTCATCAATCACTTTTCGCAACAAAATATTGCGAATCATAATTTCGAAGCCTTCATAGAAGAAGTTTCGCGTCAATATTACAGGGATAAGAAATTAAAATTTGAATAAAATGTAAATACTATGGAATCTCCGTAACTCGAACCTCGTTAAGTCGTAATCCTCAGTAAGTGTAAAAAAATCGATTCGTTTCTGCTAAGCCTCTAAATAGTCAGTATCTCAAATTAATTACACTTTGTAACTCGAATAAAATGTTATTCGCCTACAAGATATTGAGAGTAGATATTTATACTGTACTAGTTTTTGCAGGCGGCTTCGCTCGCGTTAATATTGATTTTGTCAAACAAATCGGATGACGCAATAAAACGTTTCATACAAAGTCTATTTCTTTACCCAACTTTCAATAAGTTTTTCATGAAAAAAGTCGCCTATCACCGTTGCTAGGTTTTCATCTACATCTATACTAAAATTCACCATAATCGATTCAGCGGTTTGGGCATTATAAGCGTCACAAAAAAACAAACCCACTTTCGCACTTATAATATTAGTAAGTGTTCGAGGTATCCACTACCGGTAAAAGTGAGCGGTGCTGAGTCCCTTAACCGATATTGCTCGCGTTCCAAACCGCCAGTTGATTTGTAAAGTGATGTATGTCTAGTGAACTGTATGTACTAGGTATGTGTTATGATCACCCGCGTTGTTAGAGCTGCAGCCACCAACTTTCACCCCAATCAGCCCACCATCACCTCTCACCACTCAGCAAGGCACAGTACCAATTCACAAATACATAACAATAATAATAATAAGCTGATAAAAATAACTTTTTCTTCAATCACAATAGTCATCACCTTTTTCCAATCCCAATAATAAAATACAATACTACGACAATAATTATTAAAATATTTGATGTTACCAACCGACAGATTTATTTTTAATTTTTACATTAAATTTATATCGATAACTAACTATATCGATATAATATAATTCTCCTTACAACTCGTTGTAATACAACTCTAAAATTTTACTTATAATCGCACCTTGCTAGGTCGTAATTTACTTTTCATTTTACAAAAATGTTAGCAGACGCTACCAGAGTGTTGCAACATACACATATGGACCGTTTATTTTGAAAGTGGTGTAAGTCCATTTTCTTTTGTTTCGAGAAAATTAAAGGTCACTATATTTGTTGATAATGCAATTTCATTTACCGGCCGATTTTAAGTTGTACAAAACATGGGGTTTTTTTTTTTGTGAAATTAAACACGGACTAGTTATATGTAAAAAATTTACACTAAATTAAGCATGAATTACGTGATAGCTCATTTTTCTCAAAAATGGACTTACACCACTTTCAAAATAAACGGTCCATATATCACTCGTCATGTCGTTACTAGCATGACGAAATTTCACTATAACGAGGCTTCTGGTATATGTCAAGAAGTTTTGATACTTGATTTAGTGGTAAATTTTTAATTGTCATAAAACGTATATGCCGGTGTAATTATGATATTACAGTACACGTGCCTGATCTGCAATCTGTTTGACGATGAGGACAAGAGGCAGTACCACTGCGACGGCTGTGGGATCTGTCGAGTTGGAGGTCGGGACAGGTTCTTCCACTGCGAGCGCTGCAACATGTGCCTGCCGGTGCAGCTACAGCGGGTTGGACATAGGGTTAGTGACGTCACTTTAATATATATATATATATATATATTTTTTTTTTTTTTTTTTTTTTTTTTTTATACTTAAGGTTTAGCCTTATGGCCATAATCTCACCTGATCTTAAGTGACGATACGGCCCAAGTTGGTAGACACGCTAAACCTGTGGAGAAACTGGCTCTCAAGTGCTGCTGCCGGAACACACCTATTGGTATTTGGCGGCAGGTTCACAACTAGAGGGTGGTAGCTAGCCAGGCGGGCATCAGAAAAAGCCATACCACCATGCTATGGTTTCCTCACGATGTTTTCCTTCACCGAAAGCTCAAGCTCATTGTAGGTGCTTGGGTTCGAACCCACGTCCCTTGACGCGAAGTCGTGCACACTACCACTGAGCTATCATCGCTTCAAAATATATATATATATAATTTTTGGTGTGATGTATAATATGGTGGTAAGCGGTCACCGCCGCTCATGGACTTCGGCAATGCCATGGGCACAGCCAAGCCGCTGCCTACCTCTAAAATATAATATATTATATAATATATATTTAACATTTAGCGTTACGCCCATAATCTCACCTGATCTTAAGTGACGATACGGCCCAAGTTGGTAGACACGCTAAACCTGTGGACTGATAATGTTATGACTTAGCATTGCAAAGTGCCTACAGTGCCTGATAGTGATAGCAGTACATTAACTATGACCACGATCCATACGTAATGCACCAGACATCCTTTTTTTTTTATTTAGCGTTATGGCCACAATCTCACCTGATGTTATGTGACGCTGTGGTCCAAGATAGTGGACATGCTAAACCTGTGGGGATAGTGGCTATCAAGTGCAACTACCAGAACACGCCTATAGATATTTGGAGGTAGATTTTCAACTTGCGAGTGGTAGATAGCCAGGCGGGTATTAGAAAAAGCCCTACCACCATGTTATAGTTTCATCACGATGTTTTCCTTCACCGAAAGCTCAAGCTTATTGCAAGGGATTCGAACTCACGCCCTTTGATGCAGCATCTGTATAAAATCACTGCAAAATTATTGCCACTTTTCTTTTCATTTCATTACCCACAATCACATGACCTAACTCGAAGCGTGGCTTATTTTGAAACTTTGGCATTGCGACGGGCATTGAAAAAGCCCTACCACCATGCTATGGTTTCATCACGATGATTTCCTCCACTTAAAGCTCAAGCTCATTCCAGGAATTCGAACTCAAGTCCTTTGACGTGTCGAAGAATGTAGTCATGGAACACAACTAGTATATATAAGTGGCATTTGACCAAAAATAGATTACTTTGGCATTAACATTAATGTTCAAGTTGGTTACATAGATTTTTCCATATCGACCGTTTATTTTGAAAGTGGTGTAAGTCCATTTTCTTTTGTTTCGAGAAAATCAAAGTTTACTATATTTGTTGATAATGCAATTTCATTTACCGACCGATTTTAAGTTTTACAATACATGGGATTTTTTTTAGAGAAATTAAACACGGACTAGTTTATATATGTATATATATAAAAAAAAACATTAAATTAAGCATGAATTACGTGATAGCTCATTTTTCTCAAAAATGGACTTACACCACTTTCAAAATAAACGCTCCATATAGTTATGACCATAATCTCACTTAATGTTAAGTGATGATGTGGCCTAAAATACTGGACACGGATAGACTGGCTCTTGAGTGCAACTTTTTTTTTCTACTTAAGGTTTTAGCGTTATGACCATAATCTCACCTGATCTTAAGTGACGATACGGCCCAAGTGCCGCTGCCGGAACTGGCAGGTGCAAGTGATGTTTAATTTTACCAGTGCGTGGAGAACGTATCCCGTTCCAATTGCCCGGTGTGCCTGGAGGACATACACACGTCCAGGATCCCGTGTCACATCCCGGACTGCGGCCACCTGTTACACAGACCGTGCTTCGAGCAGCTCCTGCACTCCGGGCACTACGCCTGCCCGACGTGCCAGACCAGCATGATCGATATGTCCAATGTAAGTGATGCCAGTTAAAAAAAATAACACTGTATTTTTTATGTGTATGTTGTTTTTTTTTTTTTTTTTTTTTTTTTTTTTTTAATATAAATCAATTCTCGAAATTGACTTGTAAATGAAGGTGATTAATATTTAAGAGTTATATATATTACAACAATATGCAGCGTTCTAGAACTACTTGTAATGAGACATATCAGTTACAATTGTGATCACTATGTTATTCTTTCAAGTTATGTAATGAAGTTACTTATAGTTTAGGCGTTAGTAAATACGTCTGCAATTATTGGGGAAGAGGTGTCGCTTACTACGGCAAAATGTGACCTGGGTGGGGGGGGGGGGAGGTATCGCTTACTGTGACAAAATGTAACCGGGGGAGGGGGGTCTAAAGTATCGGTACATTTACGGCTCATAAAACAATTTTGAAAAATTTAAATATTTATTAGCTGGCTGTACCCAACGACTTCGTTCGCGTGAAACTAGAAATTATTTATTAATTTTGTTGTCCCGGGCTCTAATTTATTTCTAAAATAATAGTAGCCCGTAAAGTTACCCCTATAAGAAGTTATTACATCAGGTATCTGCTAGTATAGGTCCCGGTAAAATCGGTCAGCCAGTTTTCGAGATACGCCAGAACAAACTGACACAAATTTTTTTTATATGTATGTACCGTATATACTTTCATAAACATCTAGTAAAAACCTGTTACTTTGACATGTTGACCTATTAACATATACTTCAAATTTATTTATTTGTATAGGTTTATTGAAGTTTCAATATTATAGCAAGCAATAAATATTTAAAAATACTGAAATTTTCTGTACTGCTTTAGATAATTATATATCATGTGGGGGGGGGGGGGGGAGGTCGCGGAAACCACGACATGGATTAACGAAGGGGGAAAATGGGGTATAAAGTAAAATTTGCGTAACGTATTTTATGGACGGATCCCCTATCTTTATAGGATTAGGTTCAATTCTATTGAAAACTCCAAAAATTTATTAACTAAGTTACGTTCGCTATATACAAGATAGTGATTGCTTATGTTTGTTTGTTTCAGTTGTGGAATTATCTAGATTCCGAAGTGGCAGCGACACCCATGCCGCCCGAGTATGCGGATTATAAAGCGACGATCCTATGTAAAGATTGTCATAAGGTATCTTTATCCATACTAATATTATAAATTCGAAAGTGAGTTTGTTTGTCACGTCCAAAACCGCTGAATCGGTTATGATGAATTTTTGTATAGAGATAGATAGAAACCCGGTGCAGAGTTGGGCTAGTTTTTCCGTGAATACCATATTGGAAGTGGGGTGAAGAGAGGGATAAAATTTGTATTAAATTTTCGCTGTTGTTTGTGAGAATCGATAGAAATGCGAGCGAAGTCGCACGTAAAATTTAGTAGCAAATAATTGGTTAATAAAATTCACTGCAATTTATGCAAACAAAAAAAAATGTATATTGACTTACATTTTAAAGTATACAGTCGCGTACCGAATTACAATTTACCTTATATATCTTGCTATCTGACCCCACACACGTTGTCCTGCCTTAACTATGAATATTTAATTAGAATTTGTAATATTAATAAAAACAATATATAATTCAAAAACATAGTATATTTACTATTGTAATGCTCTTATGACAACAGACAGTTATGTAAAATAATATTGGCGTTAAGTTTTTATACATTTTCGTAAATTTTCTAATGTTCCACTCGACTTCCTTAATTTTTTCTTTCATAAAAACCTTCTGACAGTAATTTACATAACAATAAACAGGATTAGCGAAATTGTTTTATCCGTTCACTCGTGATGCGATGACCAAGGGAAATAGAGATTCATTTATATATATATATATTTTAATAAAAATTAGAATATATATACGGGTACGCGCAATCCTCAGTATTGAACTGTCTAATGTGTTGGATCATAGAGTACATACTGCTTAAGACCCACTATATATTAGATTTTTTTAGCTTGGTATCTGACAAATTACAGATCCAATGATAAGATTCTATGTTACACTTTGAAGTACAAATCATACTTCAATATATTATATATCAAAGTTAGTAAATTAAACTACAGACATGTAGTCAAATTCTGACTAAGCGATGATAGCTCAGTGGTTGTGTGCACGACTTTGCGCATCAAGGGACGTGAGTTCGAATCCAACCACCTACAATGAGTTTGAGCTTTCGGTGAAGGAAAACATCTTGAGGAAACCATAGCATGGTGGTAGGGCTTTTTCTGATTCCCACCTAGCTAGCTACCACCCTCGAGTTGAAAATCTGCCGCCAAATACCAATAGGTGTGATCCGGCAGTTGTACTTGAGAATTAGTCTCCAATATTAAGGCTGGCAACGCATCTGCGATTCTCCTGGTGTTTTAGGTTTCCATGGATCACTTACCATCAGGTGACACGCTTGCTCGCTTGTCCCCTATTCTATAAAAAAAAAAACACAATTTAGCTTACTTTATTAGACTAACACTGACTACCTAATATTATCTATACTACTTTAAAATAATCATAGTAAAACTTATCTATACTTATGTCTATCTTGTATAATTAACAGAATTACCTAAGCAAAGCCAGGACGAATTACTAGTAATAGATACTTTTAATTTCCAGTTATCTACGGTCAAGTTCCACGTGGTCGGGCTCAAGTGCCAACACTGTGGTGCCTATAACACATGTCAAACCAACGGGTTCCAGAAGTGAGTTCATTCTCACCTATTTAGTTTCAACAATACTACTTTTATATACTGCTGTTTAGCATATAACATGAAATTTGCAGCTATGATAACCCAGTAGTAGTGTGTTGGGACTCTGCGCCCAGGAACGTAAGTTCTAATCCAACTACAATGAACTTGAGGTCTCGGTGAAGGAAAACAACTTGAGGAAACTATAGCATGGTGGTAGAGCTTTTTCTAATGCCTGCCTGGCTAGCTACCACCCTCAAGTTTAAAAACTGCTGCCGAATACCAATAGGTGTGTTCCGGCAGTTGTGTGTTCACTAACTTGGGCCATATCCGCACTTAAGATCAGGTGAGATTATGGCCATAGAGTTAAATCTTACATATATAAAAATAATAATAATAATATGTTTTAATGACTCGGTTATTTAAAAAATTTTAATGAAGTAATTCATTTTACATCCAGAATATGTAATTTCACAGCATGTGCTGTTAATGTTAACAGTAATAAAATATGCTATATTTAACAATTAATTCATTCCAGTTATGAAGTATTATCTGTACATGTGCCTTTGTTTGTGTGGAACTCAAAATTATTTAATAATTTTTGTGTGTATGTGTGTGTTCGGTTTCAGGGATAGCAGTAGCAGCAGTAGCAGCAGCAGCAGCAGCCCGGAGGACGGCAGCTCCTCGACGGCCACCTCCACGTCCACCAGCCGCAGCGGCTCCACCTCCACCTCGTTCCAGGAGTCGCGCGACCAGCACCGGGAGGAGCTGCCCCGCGCCAACCCGCTGGACGAGCCGCCGCAAGCCTGACCGCCTTCACCCCCACCGGTACCTTGAACCCACTACCTTGAACACACCACCCTGAACTCACTACCATGAACCCACTCTCCTGAACTCACTACCCTGAACTCACTACCCTGAACTCACTACCCTGAACTCAACACCCTGAACTCACTACCCTGAACTCAACACCCTAAACTCACTACCACATACCCACTATCCAGAACCCACTACCCCAACCTAGTAACTATAGATTTAAAGTGCAGTTCTATCTTGTTATTCTGTTGACTTACTCGGTTCAGATAGAAGTTTTGTTACTAAAGATTTTGCGTTAAAAAAAAGAATAGGTGCTACTAACGTCACGGTGATATAATAAGTGAAGTTCAATGAATGAATGAATGAATGAACACTTTCTTGCATTTTTAATGTGTACACGGGCGAGCTTAATGCCACAAGGCATTTTCTTCCAGCTAACCATCAGTGTTGTTATCGAGATACAAAAAATATGGAAGTAGACAAAAGAAAATAAAAATTAATAAACGAAGAAAATATAACATTAAGGTAAACTTAACATTGAATATAATTAAAATACATAAATAGTGTATTGAATTAATAAAACAAATACATACAAATACAAAGAAATATATATACAAACATACATACGCACTTGTATATAATTTTTTTTTTTTTTTCGAAAGTTGTCAACTTTATTTATCTCTGTAAGGGCGTGCATATTGAATATTAAATTAACGTTTTCAGCGAATGAAAATAGTGGATGCAACTTAAGTTAACGGAAGGGAAATGTAATAACTTATTTTGGTTTTTTCTTTGTAAATGATTAACTTTATCCGTCCTTTACTAGGTACGGTATATTGAATACGCGTTTTCAATTTTAAAAAGGCCAGAGAGATACAGATGAAATACTCGTAAAGAAAATTATTCTTGTTCGTATGCTGTTGACATTTTTCTTTTTATATATTACGGGGCAAACTAGCAAGCCTGCCACCTGATGGTAAGTGATCATCGCTGCCCATGGTCACTCGAAACACCAGGGGAATCGCAGGTGCGTTGTTGGTCTTTTTTATTGCAGGGACTGGCTTCCGATTGCAACTGCCGGAACATACCTATCGGTATTTGGTGGAAGATTTTCAACTTGAGGGTGGTAGCTAACCAGGCCAGAAAAAGCTCTACCGCCATGTTATGGCTTCCTCACGATGTTTTCCTTCACCGAAAGTTCAAACTGGTTGTAGGTGGTTGGAATCGAACTCACGTCCCATAACGCAGCGTTCCTACACTCTACCACTGAGCTATCACCGTTCGTCGTTACTTGGTCATATTACATAAGTGAATATCATTCAATTACCTTCTCATTCTCTTTATAAGTATTTAATTCATCCGTCTCTGTCACACTCATTATAGCTTGCGTATATTCGTCTCTTTCTGTCACGTACATATCTTTCTGACGGGTCATAGGATAGTGCTATCCTTTTCACTCGCTGGCTAAGTTCCTATTCTCCGTCCTTCTTTTTTAGCAACGTTACGCTCAAAATTCGACTGTACACTTTAAATCTCATTGCATTTTCCAATACGAACATAGTACGTATAGATAGTTTCCCAGTACTTACAGTACAGTACAGTACAGTAACTTTATATATGAAATTAATCGATTATCTATCTTGGTATATTTCATTATACTTGCATTGTATTTTCTATGGATCCGAGTTATCGGCGAGATCTTAATCTGATAAATAAATATTCACTTGGTTAATTGTGTAATGTCGCCATATTGGTGAATTTTTACGTGACATAGTTCGCTGTTGCGCGTAAGTATATACTATATCAGTTGGCGCAAAAAACTCTCTAGGCAGTTCCAACAAGAGAATCACCATCTTAGGGGCCATCCATTAATTACGTAAGAATGATTTTGGTCACTTTACGTAACAAGGCAATACGTAAGATTTCTCAAACCCCCCCTCCTCTTTCTTACGTAAGATTCTATCTTGATCTTGTAAATAATAAACTGTTATGTTAGGAAAGGAAATATTCTTCTGACTACAGCGACATCTATCGCGTTATGATCACTTATCGAGATAAAAAGTATCCTGTCTCTTCAGTTGGATCGAACTGTACACAGTGTGGAAAATTTGATGCATATCGGTTCGGTAGTTTATAAAGATTATAAGCGAAATAGTTTGTTCCGACCTGTCAATGAGCTGTCATTGAATAAGACTTAAGGGTATTTAACAATACCTTACCACCTATTTGTGTTGAAAACAGTTATAAGAAAAAAAAAATCTCAGTTGTAGGAACATCTGTATAATTCAATTAATGGTGTAAAACAATATGAATATATATATATCGGATGTAAAGTTTTATGTGAGAGAAATAAATACAGAGTTTGTATGTACCTAGTGTTTTGATTGAATATTGTATTTCTCCAGTAAATGAATATGCAGTGTTATCTCTATTTAACGCTGTTCGATTTAACGAAAAAGTCCCCTATAACGTCAACTGTGTATATATATTATAATTATATATATTGTCTTGGGTTGAGTTATTACGTTTTCAACCCTATGTTTGCGATTGTGGGTCCATATACATTTATGTATTTTCATAGTTTGCAATTTAATATTAATATTGTGAATATGCAATTGATAACGTGTCGATAGAAATATATGTATATAGTAAAAATATGCAATATACCGTCCCTTAGCGTCTAGGGTCGTAATCGAAGCCGTATTTCAAGTGTACCATTCCATCAAATTTAATTTCTAAATTCTAGACATGCTTTGTACAAAATTATTGATTTTCTAGTGGCTTTATAAAGTTATCTTCCCACGGTCTGTTTCATTTAAAAAAAAGAGTAAAAAGTGTTTGTAAGTTACCTTTTTTGCTTTAAAATTAATGCATATTATCCGTTTTAAACTGAGTCAGAAAGTTTCGATTGAGGAAATTGAGTACAATACATATACGTTCGAATGAATGTCCATACATCGATGTTTTAAAAATATAATCACACAGAAACTAACAAATTTATATTATTTCAAAAGAAATAACTCCCGGCTAACTTCACGGTGTGTTTTAATTTCCTCTTCAAGTAACATAAGTACATTATTCCATGATCCTATAAAAACATATGATAATATCAGAATTAACAAATTATTTATGGTATTTCCAATTTTTTAAACTATGAGATAACCTTTATTATAATTTAAGTTTACATAATTTAAAAATATATCGACGACGAAGTGACGATGAAATAAGTTAAAAACATAATTTTGAAGAAAAGAACAATACATTGATATCAGGATTTCGACTAATCCCTTGAGCTTTAACTCTGGTAACTCATTTTGTTAACGTCGCCAACTCGAAACTGAGTTAAGAAATGTTTATTATCTTAGTATTAATTATGTTTGGGACATGTGTGCACGTGTTCAAATATCGCAGACCGCGGTGAGATAGCTTAATAATATGTCAGATTAAAAATACTTCGATTTGTTAATAAGTATTCAGAATCTGTAGCGCAATTACTAATATAATCTGTGACGTGTAATGTTGCTATACTGGTTTATTTGTATATCATGTGTAAAAAAAAAAAAAAAACTTTATGTACAAACATTTAACAGGATTTTTACACCTGTTTACAAAATGGCGCTTGTTTGTAACGAGATATCATAGTACTAACACATGTGTAATATTAAGTAACTCGTGTAAAATGTAGTTTAGGTTAATATATATTTTTTTTTCATTGTTGAATTTGTGATATTGACATATTCATAGACGATACATTTTTTTTTTGTTTCTTTAATAAATGCTATGTTAATATAACTGTTGTTTTATTTGGGTAATAAATCGCTTTGTTATGAGAGTGGTGTTCAAAATAATTTTGGCCTTGTTGAAGCGTGTGGTCATCGCATACATCGACATGAGTTCGATCTAAGCAATAAGCATTTGTAATGGTTTTTCTTTATAGTTAAGTTTTAGCGTTATGGCCACAGTCTCATCTGATATTAAGTGACGATGTGGCCCAAGATGGTCGACACGCTAAACCTTTGGAGGAACTAGCTCTCAAATGCAACTACCGGAACACATCTACAGGTATTTGGCGGTAGAATTTCAACTTAAGCGGGGTAGCTAGGGGAATACAGGATAAACGAGCAAGCGGTTCACCTGATGGTAAGTGATTACCGCAGCCCATGGCCACCCACAATATCAGAAGGATCGCAGGTGCGTTACCACCATGCTATTTTCTCTCACCGAAAACTCAAGCTCATCAGGTGGATTGGAACTCGCGTCCCTTGATGCGGCGTCCGAACACACTACCAACTGAGCTATCGTCGCTTCAAAAACAATAAGCTTTTGTAGGTAAATTTGAATAGATTTTGATTTAATATCACACAATAGTAACTAATAACATGAACACATATAGGGATAGATATGTTTCAAGTTATGGAGTGATAATAAGTACTGATTGTACTGAATTGGATTGAAGGGACTCTTTGATTATTTCCGAATAATATACGATTGTAATTTCGAGTAATAGATGTTTTGGGGCTTGAATTGAAGGGAACAGGTCTTCTCTAGAGTTTTCAATGCTTTTGACTTAACGAGGTTCTACAAGTTTATATTTTTTTATCTCGGTTTTTATGCTATACCTGAACGCGATAGTTGACGCTGTTGTCGAGTTATTAACTGCTGAGGGAAGCATTCTTTTAATGGTATTAGGGGTAAACGAGCAACCGTGTCAACTGATGGTAAATGATCACCGCCGTCCATGGAACCCCACAAACCAGAGGAATCATAGGTGAGTTACCGGCCTTTATAGGAGAGACTGCTTCTCAAGTGCAACTACAGAAATAAAAAAAAATATCAATTAAGTCCAGTAAGTAAAATAGGTGTCTTAGATGTATGAAAAGACGTTTACGTTATACCAGATTGCCCACTTTACTCGTGTAGTGTCTAAATCTGAGATTACCACTTTTAATTCTTCATGGCTTTTGTTCAGCTTTGCTTCTGTAATCCTTTGGTAAGATAATTTTATCACCTCTTATCCCACCTAGGTAAGGTCTGTCGGGTAGAGGACCGGTTTACCTTGAGTTGGAGCGGTGCAGTTATGGTAAGTTTGAAACTTGGTTGCCTCAGTAAGGAGATGAGATGGTCGTGGAGTCTTAGTAATGTCACATATCCCATCCAATCCCCCGGGCTGGGAGTAAATGCATATACACAACTCCCCACATGGAAAAGGGTCAAAACACTATATTTTCCAGTTCCTTTGTATCATGTCATTTCAGTATTCACACCTTTTATAAACATTCTCCGTCGGTATTTCACATCCTTGTTGCGTAACTGTGGCAAAATTATTATATTATTTATAATATAACTATTTATAATAGAACTAGCTGACCTGACAGACGTCGTTCTGTCTTTTCGAGTTGTCAATCACATCGACTACAGCGACTTTTGTCGTGATCTAGTTGGATCAAACTGCACACATTATGCAAAATTTTATTATTATCGGTTCAGTAGTTTAGGAGTTCATCGCGGACAAACGACGTGACACGACATTTTTATATATAAAGGTTACAAAAAAAACACATGCATAATATTTGGCAAACATTTAATAATTATTATTATAAAGCTAACGTACAAAATTTTAGTAAAAATATTTTTACTAAACTCTCGAGTACTAGATTAGGGAATGTAAAGAAAGCTGTGTAACAATAAATTTATAAAAGTACCTACGTCTATTAAAAGAAAGGAATAGATATACCTGTAGGTATATAAAATACAACGAAATAAAAGTTCATAACTTCTTACATGTAAATGTTTTTAAAACCTTAAAGTAATCTTACACAATACTGAAGGATCATAGTATAAACGCCAAGCGAGGCAATAGATATACAGGCAACATTTTTATATGAACAAATTTTAACAATTACAATAATATTGCAAAAAAGACTGCTATCGAAAAAAAAGTACAATTAATATATGATATAGTCAATAAATATAGTTTGAAAACAATAAAAAAAGGATAAATCAAACAGAGGTAGATTAAAAAATAAACCTACACAATACATAGATATAATAGACAATATATTGCTTTATATAAATAAATTTCAATCTATTCAGTAAATCAAAGGTACAAAAAAAATCGTGTGGTTTTATGAAACCGTCATAAGTGAAACTTTTTTTTCTGATCGCAGGCATTTAATTAAAATCTTTCGGAAAATAGAGAATATGAATGATAAACTACTCTGCGGCCGACTGTAATGCGACATGCGATAAACGTACGAAATAATTTGAGGCGATGTAAAAAAGTTTCACTTCAATAGAAAACATGATACCGTTTTAACGAATAATTTATTATTGTTATTGCATATAGGAATATTTTATTTTACATCAAACAGATTCTTATAACCTTCGAGTACAAGAGTGTAGCCAGGATTATGTCCAGGTCAGGCAGATAAGAGTAAATATTAATGTCCAACTGAGATAGGATTTATAGACGAAACTTGCTCGAAAAGAAGTAACTTGTTCGAATGAACAACGTAACTTAAGTATGTAACAAGAATATTTATTTATGTTATAACTAGTAAGTCTAATATAAAAACGAAATTAATTATTTATAGCAAAAAACACAAACTAAAAACGATGAGGGCGGTGCGCGGTGAGGGATACATAGCTGTTAACACGCGAGTCGCCTATTCTGCTGTTTGTTGTCGAACCTAGATTTTTTGGCCGCAATTAGCCGAAACCGAATCTAACTTTCGGTCGTTCACTAGTGGATATCAAAAATACTTCGCCACAGTATTGTCACCTCTATTTAATAGAACGTGCCCGTAACGAGGGATCTAAGTCGTCAAATATTCAAATATCGTTGCAATATAGGTATATGCAACGAAATACTGGCTCGTCCAACGTCGAAAGATGCCAAATTAATTTATGATTTGGTTGACATCGGTATTAATGGAATTATGTCCATTAAGGACAGCAATACCTATATATTCTCAGCAATTATGTTACAGGTGATACTTGAATTATTTACGCTAGGTCAAATTTGCGTCTGATTTACAGATGCTTGGATCCGGGGCCATTTAGCCCCCCCGCATACCTGGTTACACTCTTATACGAGAGGTACAAATAAATTATTTTTTTCTTCTATTGGACAATAATTAATACTAATTGTTGACTTAATTAAATATAGTACCATATAAAAAGCTACAAATTCCAACAACACGTGAGCAACAGTTGCGATTGAGCTCGAACGTACATTTGTATATTGTTACCAAGTTTACTTAGCCTAAACTTTGGCAGTGGTGTCGAAACTGGAATAACACTACGATACTACTACGAGTGACGTCAATTATTGGCATTGCAAACCAGGGCCGGACTTAAGGTCTGTAATAGGGGCATCAGACCCGAGCTAAAGGACAAGTGCCTTTAAAATTAATTATTCTCATTTTAATAAGAAATAAATGACACTAGTGCCTACAAACAACAATACAGATATATTCAAAGCCCCTATTTAATTAATTCACATTAAATTCCGTTCGTTGTATCGAGGATTTTCAAAATTTAAATCCGGCCTTAATGATATTACATATGATTAATAACATATGTAAACGTTGCTTGACTTGACAAGAACTAAAATTATGTGATAATATTTATACATAAATAAATTATGTTTGATACTATATTATGTGATGTATGACATTTTACGTGATGTAGTTGGAATATCGTGTAATAGTGGTACATAAATTACTCGAAATAGGCAATTTGAAGTTGCGTAAAAACTCATTTAGTCAGTTTAAATGAAGAAGTCAGTTGCCATCTTGTTAGAGCGTTGTTTCAACTTTAACAAGATTAACAAAATATTGTATCGACGGAGAATTGACAAAATTATGTATAAACACATGTTGCTATTCATGAATAACACATATAACCATTTTAACACGTTATTTGAAAAAAAAAATCAACCCTTCTCTTTTTTAATTATTGATTATATCCAAGTATTCAGTGTAACGTAACCCTTATATGGACATTTATATATCTATTTGTACTTTTATTATATCATTTTAAGTTATAAGATAATATCCGTAACCTTTACACTTATTACTAAACACTTAAATTTAAACAAAAAAGAATACGTAAAAAAACATTTAAATGTTATACAGGAAAATATTGCGTATGTTAAAACAAATGTTGGTTAATTCTTTCATTCATCCATAGTGATCTACGAATCAATTCACACATGAAGCTACCAGCGTATGTCAGCCCCCAACCAACACAAATTAGTCTTCTTAAAAAGGCAAAATCAAGCTACTGAAAAAAACCGTACATTATACACAGAAAATGTGTGTCATGAATCCAAATAAGTGGGTATTAAGCGAATATTAGCATTCCAGCGCATGTTTAAAGGACTGGGGAGTACAGATCCCTAAATAACCCCTTGATACGTCCACATAAGTTTCATAATAATTCCTCCATTTCTTAAATTCAAATTTACTTAAAATTTGCGATGAATAACGAAATTACATAACAAATGTGAGAGTAACTCATATTCGCTTTTTTTGCTGTTTTTACTAGCGATTTGACGAGATACTATTGATGAATTTTTGTATACGCAGATCGTACGGCGGAGAAAAAAAAAGTTACATATTGTAGCGAAAATAAAACTTGAATGAGCGAATAAGGCATGATTGTATAGAGAACCCATCATTTCTCAATTTCCTAACCAAAAAATAGTGTTTCCTGCATTTTTGAAAAATCATCATTCAAGGCTGTAAAGTAGGAGGTAATTTCAAATATTCAAGATCACGCGAACTCACGCGCGGTCAGAGCTAGTAATATATAAAATTTATTTAATCAGGTGAGAAGGTGAGAAAGCCACGTCTAATTAGATATATCGGCAACACTTTCACGCGGCACAGGAAATTCACGTTCGCAATCGATTATTCGATATTCATAGTTTGAAGATAACTTATCAAACGATATATGAACGATAACGTAGACAATTTAATTAATATTAATATCACCCATAAACATATATAAAGTAATACGTGTACATTATTTTTATCTCTAAGGTCATAAAATTTTGTTTAGCTTGTTCGTTGTTTACGTTATTATTGGGTTTTTTTTATATGCCTTTTAAAGGACCTTCCCAGACCTCAGTAATTTAGTAAGATTCCCATCTTTATCCAAGTTTTTGAAATATCTTGCTATACTAAGGCAATAAGTATAGCGAGGCACTTATTAGTGAGATGTAAGGTGCTCCTTGACAAAGAGAATTACTTACGCCACCACGATAGAGAACTTTAAATTATATGTGAAGGAAGCCTTTCAGTAGGTTTTTTTTTATAGTTAAGGCTTAGCGTTATGGCCATTATCTCATCTGATCTTAAGTGACGATACGGCCCAAGTTGATAGACACGCTAGACCTTTGGAGGAACTGGTTCTCAAGTGCAACTTCTGAATCACATATTGGTACTTGGCTGCAGATTTACATCTTGAGGGTGGTAGCTAGCCAGGCGGGCATCAGGAAAAGCCCTACCACAAAAAAAGCCAAAAATCAAAATAATGCTCAATTCCATGACCTAGAAAAAAGCCCTTTTCAATCCTGAGTAATGCATCTCACTTCATAATTTTAATGGGCATATATGAAAAGCACTATAAAATCGCAGAGGGTGTTGGGCCTACAACTTCCAAACCGGATTTATTAATAATAGAACATTGAACAACATTATTCTGACTGAGCTCACTAAACAAATATACCAAATACCATGCTATAAAAACAAAAAAAGTTTGCAGAATCCAAAGCTGCACGCCCCATAATCTCATTTTTTTTAATTAATAAGGTTCTATTCCTAATTATACTAAAGCGTAAGAAAAAAAGAGTCGATTATTAAAGTATTTCGGCCGTTATCGTGATAACATACAGGATCCGCACATACAGACACACGGAAGTCCAAGAGAGAACTTTTTTAAACAGTTTTTTAACTAGTTTAAATAATAAAAATGGCATCAAACATATCATGAATATTAAAATTTGTGTTTTTTCTTGATATGTGTGTGTATATATTATTTTACAAGTGCAATATATGATAAATAGAGATATTTTAAGTTTAAAAAATCAGTTGTTTTGCATGAAGCGACAGTAGTACCCACCTCAACGCTTCGCTTATGAGGCGTGCAATAAATACTACGAGCTACTAAATGACGTTCTTTTGAATCATAACGTTTTTTTTTACATTTGTTAGTGTTAATTAAGACTAAAATAGTCTTTACTATCAGTAGTGAAATAAATATCTAGACTGAGTTTTAAATGTATGTGAATTTAAAAGTTTTTAAACAAACACTTATCAGGGATTATAGTGTTAGATAACACTGGTAGAAATAGGTAGGTTGGCTATAGGGGCTAGACAGAACCATACGCGCCCAATATCTGAGCAAGTTTGACCTTAACCTCCAAGGTGATTCTGTGGAGCAGTCGCCCAGCCCGTGTATTTCCTTCCTCCTACAACATCGGATTCTTCAAGCGAATCTTAACGAAGCAATTACTCAGGCCGGTATGAGAGGGGCGACTAGCGATAGATTGCGGTTCCATTTGGATAGATATTGCATAGGTTTTCACTGTATTAATTATTATTGTGGTGCTATTGTCGATATAGATTCATTTATATTGGAATGAAGTTCCTTATGGGGCGTAGCGAAGGGGTACCATAGCCGGCAAAAAACGTCCGTAACGTTAGCATAAGATTTTTATGTATTGTCTTTGTATTACGGCCATACATCGTCTAATGTATATAGTCTACGTGATTACTGTTATTATTATATATTTTTATAAATCATCGCAAACAAAATAAAGGTGATAAAATAAATTTGTAAAACAGTTTTTTCAAAAAATCGTAATAAAAAATATATACCCGAATATTTTTTCTTTATACCACGAATAGAACTTAAAATTAATATTTTTATAATAAGGAACGTCGTTACTATCTGGTGTTCTATGACACTACTCGTTTTTTTAGGCTCTAAGATGTTGAGATCAGTCTAGCAAGTCCGATAGTATATAATATTCATTAAAGAATGTGCTAAAACTAAAAAGATTGCAATATCAATTAGCTATAAAGGAACGCAGAGGTTAATATTATTCATTTATAAATATATATTAATTTATTTTCTTTTTTTATATAATAGCGGGCACACGAGCTCAGCCACATTGTAGGTGGTTGGATTTGAACTCACGTCCCATGACGCGACGTTCCTATACACTACCACTGAGCTATCATCGCTTTGATCTTCGCTATATCTTTAATTATTAAATGAATATTTTACGTTACAATAAGGGACATTTTTAAATAGGAATAAAGCCTTATTACAGATTATGTCGGTATAAAAACATTTCTAAATATTATCAAAGTCGCACTTTGCCTCGGTTTGTTTCTTTGTTTACTTCTTCTAAACAATGCAAGGATTTTCTATACAGTTTTCACTGATAGAAAGAGTGATAACTGAGGAAAATGGCGGAATTGGAAGTCGTCATAACGCTTAAAAGGCATTATGGTGTTTTGTCAGAAAAACTGTGTTTGTAGGTTTATAAGGTGAAAACCGACAACATCTGTTAAATAACAAAGCAATAAATAAATGCTGTATATAAAATAAAATATTATCCCGCCAAGCGTATACGTTTTTTTTTTATTAGGAAGCTGCACCCATGGGAATTCGGGTCGGGTCGCTAGTTATATTAGCTATAGCTAGACATATAAATGAATATATTTTAATTTAAAATATCCGTTATCAGTATTGATAATTATTTATAACGATCTATATAACGTTTAATCTAATATTAGATATATTAATATAATATAGAATTTATTACTTGGTTTATTGTATTAGTATATATAATTAAGTAACAGGTATGTATTTAGATATATTCTCTAATACGATTTTCGACTAGATTATCACATTATTTCTATATACCGGATATATATTAAGAAACCTGTTCCATTTTCGTAGTTTTTTTTTTTTTTAGTAAATGTCGTTTACCTAAGTAGTCAATTTTGCCAATGTCAAGTGTGAAGGACCTTATAACCACAATTTAAGAACAAAGGTAAAGATTAATTATAATTTACGAATTTCACAGACAACTGCTTTAGATGTAATAGCTAAAAATACTATATATATACCATCTCTTTCTAACAAAGTAAACATCCTTACGTTAGAATAGAGAAGATCATGTTCCAAACTGAAAGTTTATTTTTCCTGTCACAAAATCCGTTGAACGAGCACGTAAGATCACTCTTTGCTTTTTTTTTTAAGTTGTCGTTCAAAGACAAAAAGGAAATAAATAAAATATCATTTTTATATGACATAATCTAACTTGATGTAAATAAAAATTAATTAAGTTACCTTAAAGGCGATGACGTACTATACAAAAGCAATGTCGAGTAAAAATATTATTGCGATAAAAAACTTCCCCTATGTTAAACTCTCAGTTAGATCTTATCTAAATATAAAATTGTTATACCAATTAATCGATCTGATAAACTGTTAAATTATCTATATTTCTATACAAGACGATTTTAACTTTGATAACGTTAGCATTGATTTTAAATTAAGTCAATATTTTCGAGATAATCGATAGGACAAATAAAAAAAATATACGCACCATATTATGCGTAATTAACTGAAAGGTGTTACGATCGTATTAACTGAAAGGTATTTGATCGTATTAACTGAAAAATATATGATCGTATTAACTTAAAGGTGTTTGATGATATTAACTGAAAAATATATGATCGTACTAACTGAAAGGTATTTGATCGTATTAACAGAAAGATATTTGATAGTATTAACTGAAAAATATATGTTCGTATTAACTGAAAGGTATTTGATGGTATTAACTGAAAAATATATGATCGTATTAACTGAAAGGTATTTGATCGTATTAACAGAAAGATATTTGATCGTATTAACTGAAAAATGTATGTTCTCATTAACTGAAAGGTATTTTAACGTATTAAAACGTGTAAAACGGACATTAATATTGCACGGTTCTTACATCATACACCTGAAATTTCATTATGTGCGATTTTACCTATTAATTCTGTAAAATGGGAATTATTTGCCAGTACTTTAAGTTTTCATATATTGATATATTTGTGGTATTCAAGTAATGTAATTCGATTATTCTACATACATTAAGTGGATTATAAATAGTCACTGGAAACATGAACTTTAAGGCGTTACGAAAACTCCGTGGTCAGTTCTAACAAGGAAACCGCCATCTTGTTAGAACGATATTTGAGCTTATATATGATTAGTAAATAATTCTATCGACCTGTTATCGGTAAAACTGTATATAAACGCATTTCCATTTATCAAATAAGGACAAATACCTAATAAAGAAACTATATAAAAATATATTTAGTATTAAATAAATTCATTACATTATTAACGAGGAATATCACTTCGAATTGTAATGAAATATATCATAATATTCTGTTAATTGTCAAATTTAAAAGATTTGCAAGTATATGTTATGTCGGCAGACTAAAACTATATATTACCAAATAAAAAACACCTTACAATGATGTATATTTTGGCCGTTTTTGAACATTCAAACAGATGCAATTTTTACGGACGATTTATATGAATAATTTTTATAGAAAAACGTCCAAGAAAGATGTTATTAAACGATGAATAACATCACCCCATGGAAGTTGGATAAAATGGTTTTTGTTTGACCCTCACTGTTCATTCAAATATTTTGAACACGTTCCGCACTTTTACGTTCAGATGTTTCGATATCTCATCGCCGGCAATATTGCAATAGCATTTCACTCGGTTTACAAATTGTAAGCTTTCACGATACAGCACTTATTTTCGATATAAAAATACCTAAACAGTATACGTGTATATCTAAGGTAACTCGTGAAACTCAAAGTCTGTGTAAAGTTGTTCAACGCGTCGGTATACCTCATCGCATGCGGTCAAAGTCTGCGGAAGCACGGCTAGAGCTGCTGCTAAGCTTTCATCTGTGCCAAAGATCTGAAAAAAAAAAACTATCGATACCACTATTGGCTATTGCCCAACCACTACACTTGGCTAGAAAGAAATGTATTCTATAGGACGTCACCTAATGTTATGTAAAGATGTAACCCTTGATGATGGTCATGGTAAGCCAAGTAAACGGACTTTCTATAAAATGCAACTGTTGAAACACACCTACAGGTATTTAAGGATTTCCAAGTGAAGTGTGGAAGTCCGCCAAGTGGGCATTAATAAAATCAATGCTATGGTTTCAACACGTCTTCTATCACCTAAAGCTCAGGCTCATTGAAGGGATTCGAACTCACGTCCGACGATTCGGCAGCCGTACACACTGTCTACTAAGGGTGTATCATCGTCGTGGGATTTCACAGTGCATTTTTGGTGATTGATGAGTCCAACATAACCATTTCATAGTTTGCCCAGACAAACCTGAAAGGGAATTCCGAAAAGGATGGTATTTACGTAAAAAACAGAATTGAGATCTGCGAATCGATAGCAATAAATAACAGTTTAAAAAAACTAAAAACATACGCTTTTTATAGAAAACTGTACAAAAAAATAGAAAATAAATTAAAATTTTCAATAAATATAAATTAATAATAGTGTAAATAAAAAAAAAAATATTTATGTTTATTGAAATTTTTAACACTATTCATAATGTAAATTTATAAAAACTTATTATCTATTTTTTTAGTACAGTTTTAGCCTATAGATGAAAATTATATAAATTAACAAAAATGTTATTTCGCAAGTTGATAAATGGAATAATTTTATCAAATTAGTGTATTGTCATAGGTCCTCGATAAATCTGCATAGTTTAAACGAAATTTGGCCGTTTAAAGTGGGTCAAAATCGCGCCCAAAAGTGTCGGTTACAAACATACAAACAAACATACAGGTGAAGTTAATAAAAAGCGTGTAAAAAGCGAAAGTAGATCGGTCGTCAACTTGAATACGTGTATGTGAAAGATTGTATCATAAATCAATAAACATTGATAACGTTTAAGTGAAGCGAAATGCTAAGTGGCATGATTATCGACGGCCTTGGTCTGATAGGATCGCGTCATAACCTACACAAAGATACTGTAGAAATTGTACCGAGCGACGAAGTGATCGCAATTGTTTTGACAATCCAAAATCCTAACTAATATTATAGATGCGAATGTAAATTTATTTATACGTCTGTCACACTTTGTATGTATGCAAAGTACATATGCTAACTACTGTACAGTCAATACAATAGTTATGCTTGAAATTTTGCATACACTTAGCGCCCACAACGCTCACGACCGCGGATTTTCCCGTTCCACTTTTTTGCGAGCCTTACAATCATATACTACGTGTAATATCCAAGAGTATATATCCACACTTGCAGACAATCATATACTAAGTGTAATGGAGTATATATCCACACTTGCAGATAGATCGGCGAGAGTTAAAATGATGACGTCACTAGTGACGTCATAGGCACGACCACAATGATCGCGGACAGTATGCGGAACGGCTGAAGACATGTTTTTAGCAATTTTCATCCGAAAAAATACTGTTACCAAACGATAACAAAATGACTTTTACATTGTCAAGATACTGCCGTTTAT
The DNA here is from genome assembly GCA_039707435.1 of Actias luna. NCBI lineage: Eukaryota > Metazoa > Arthropoda > Insecta > Lepidoptera > Saturniidae > Actias > Actias luna. The sequence continues at coordinate 2,467,676 of JAZHAC010000006.1, read as the reverse complement.
TCGCTTTCACGACTAAAACAATTTCAATGAATTTTATTGTTATAAATAAATTGTACTTTGGAAAAGAACATAGGACATCACGAATATAAAACTTGAAGAGCTGAATAAAGGGGAAAATATTCGTATGGGAAACCAATAATTCCTAAGATAACCATATGAAAATTCATTTTGACGTTTTTCGGTAGAAAATAGTGTATGCGTTTTTGAAAAATCATCCTTTAAAAGTAAGATTATATCTTGATCTACTAAATAATAAACTGTTATGTTAGGAACGGAATTTTTTTTTTATTTTTTAAGTAATAAAGATACGATAATGCACGAAATAATGTACTATAATTTTGTCTATAGAACCAAACATGGATAACAATAAAAACATATTAAATTTTCAGACTATTTGGAATCCAAAATGGAATTAGATTTTTAATATTGAATTTTGATTAATGAAATAATATGTAAGAATGAATTTCATCCCCCTCCCCGCCCCCAATATAAGGACTTCTTAACGTCGTCGTCCCCCTCAATTTTTATTCCTCCCAAGCCTCCCAATCCCTCTAAAGCGGATTTAATATTTTTGGGGATTTTATGGTATATACAGGTAGATACCTAGATTATAGTGCGTTTACTTGATACGATCATTATTACGTGTGTGGTGGACTGGCGGTAGATGGCAAGAAAAAAAACCCCAGCGACCAAGGTGACCTCATATGCTGTGTGGTTTATTCCTCCCAAGCCTCCCAATCCCTCCAAAGCGGATTTAATATTTTTGGGGATTTTATGGTATATACAGGTAGATACCTAGATTATAGTGCGTTTACTTGATACGATCATTATTACGTGTGTGGTGGACTGGCGGTAGATGGCAAGAAAAAAAACCCCAGCGACCAAGGTGACCTCATATGCTGTGTGGTTTATTCCTCCCAAGCCTCCCAATCCCTCCAAAGCGGATTTAATATTTTTGGGGATTTTATGGTATATACAGGTAGATACCTAGATTATAGTGCGTTTACTTGATACGATCATTATTACGTGTGTGGTGGACTGGCGGTAGATGGCAAGAAAAAAAACCCCAGCGACCAAGGTGACCTCATATGCTGTGTGGATTAGGGACTCTGATAATATTTAGGGCTAAACTTTCCATTATCGTCCATCGATTTGGAAGTTCAAATTGTAGATAGTACTCATTACAAAAAAGGTTTTACAAATTTTCAAGTTGCGGATATTCACGGTTTCCGAGATATCATTTTTTAAAGTTACCATAAAAATTGGAAAATAATACGCCATTTACAAATTTTTAGGTTGGATGAAGTGTTCATGGTAGGCGTCAAAGTTGACATTTCACGTTCCGTTCACAGTAGAGGTGTATTTTATTTTATTTTATGTCCACAACGGAAATTTTAACTGTGGTGTATATTTGTAATCAAAAAATATATTTTATACTAGTTGACCCGGCAGACTCTGTCTTAACTATGAATATTGTTGGCACATTTTAGTGGCAGTTATGTAAAATTAATATTGTGGCTAAGTTTTCTTAAATTTTCTCCTGTTTCACTCAACTTCCTCAATCTTATTTTTTCACTAGAACATTCTCCTGACCATAATTAATACAACAAAAAAAGAGTTAGCGGAATTCACGCATCCGTTCACGTATATATATAGATGTAGTTTGCATCTATTGTTTGTGTTGTCTATTTGTTAATGAATAGCCTGAATTGGATATAAATCAAAGAGAAAAACAAAAATTGTTTAATACAATCTCCATTACTTATGGTTCTACCTACGCGTGACATTGGCAAAATTGTGTGCGCACACATGTGGCCATTAAATAAAAAAGAAGGAAGTTCACCTATATTTAGGAATCACACGTAAACAGCAACTAATGCCCGAAATACACTTATAAGTGTACTTGGTGACAGATTTTTAAAGCATGATCTTTGACTAGTTAGGCGGACCATAGATAATGATCTACCACAATGCGATAGTTTCTTCTCGAGGTTTTACGTAATGAAACTTTACTCTCGTTGTACGAATACGAACTCCCTATTACTGTGCCACCATTTCTTTACAATTTAATTTACAATTTGGGTAAGTGTCGTCAAATACCATGCGTTCCAGTAGTTGCACTTTAAAGCCGTGCCCTCTACTAGACTTAGCGACACCATCTTGGGCCACATCGTTATTTACCATCAGATGAGATTAGATCAGACAATTTTGAAGTGGTGATAGCTCAGTGGTAGTGTGTACGACTTCGCGTCAAGGGACGTGAGTTCGAATTCAAGCGCCTACAATGAGCTTGAGCTTTCGGTGAAGGAAAACATCGTGAGGAAACCATAGCATGGTGGTAGGGCTTTTTCTAACGCCCGCCTGGGTAGCTACCACCCTCAAGTTGTAAACCTGCCGCCAAATACCAATAGGTGTGTTCCGGCAGCTGCACTTGAGAGCCAGTTCCTCCACAGGTTTAGTGTGTCTACCAACTTGGGCCGTATTGTATATATATATATATATATGGAGAATTTAAACCAGTCCTACTAAATTACAGAGCGCATTTATAACTATTTTTGAATGTTACCGCCAGCCTAAGTTCTCATAACATATACAATCGTCTTACCTTTTTCAACAAGTCAGGCCGCGTTGGCAAAGCGTGCATCGCCAGGGTGGCCGCCTTCCTTATATACCACGGATGGAACTCCGCCAACGTGTCATTGTATGTACCCTGACATGCAGTACACGTGTTCATTGTCTCGTCAGCTTCACCGAGTCTCTTTAGGAACAGCCTGATGAAATCTGAAATACCAATCGAGTAAGACACACTCCACAACTCTCGAGCATCTTACTCTGCAAGTATTTGATACTTACAGCAGCTGCAAGCGCTTCAAGCCTTAATTATGGCAAAAATAAGCATTTTTCTCTGTGCCATATTTCAGTTTTATGGATGCAATTGGCAATAGGCACGACTAGAATTGCATTGGGAATAGAAATATCACTATACAATTTTCGAAATTAATCAGTACCTATAAAGTTACAAACCATGGACTTGAAGTTGGCTGTAGGCAGTTTTAAAATATAATAAAATCTTAAACTACCTACGCAATGTTTCTATATAATGTAATGAAGCGATTTTAGCTCAGTCGGTCAAATCAGTTGGTCGACGGGCGGCCAGCGTTAAGGGACTTGAGTTCGAAGGAAACTTGAGTTTCCTTTTATAAACCCCGCCTGGTTAGCTACCACCCTCAAGTCGATGATCTGGAGCCAAATACCTGTAGGTGTGTTGCGGCAGTTACACTTAAGAGCCGGTCCCTCCACTAGGCTTAGCGTGTTCACCATCTTGGGCCATATCGACACTTAAAATCAGGTGATAATAAAAAACATACATTTTTTTTTAACATAAAACGCATCACACTCTGTTTTTACATGATATTATACTTCCGCAAACTCATTCGAGACATCAATTAAATTACCGAACTAATCAACTACCAAATATACAATCAATCACCGTCATACCTATTGTTAGTATAGTAACCAAAAAATTACTGCCACAAAACAAAAGAAACGCCATACCCAAACCCCTGTGCAAACGAAGCATTGTTCTCGATCCCGACACGAAGCCGTTCTTATCGATCAGGTTCGATTCCTTTTCATAATGCATCATCTTCTTAAACGACTCGTAGTAGACCGCGTTTTCCGCTTGGCGGTGCTTGTCCATAACCTTAATTTTGCTTTTAACATCACTGCTGACGAACGAAAACACTGATCCTATAAGATTCAAGAATCTGCGAATTGTAATTACATTTATACAAAGGCAATTTGATATAGCCATATAAATAGAAGACTGTTAAGTGCGGAGGTGAATGAGATGAACTCCTAGCAACCATGGATTCACCATGCGGGTGCCGGGTCCATCGTATGGTAGGGAGGGAAACTCCGAACAATGTTCGAGACTTGGGACTCATATGTAGGTTTAAGGGGCTTCTTATCAACGTGTGTCACACCTTCACCACTCGGGTTTCTCTCCCAACCCAGCCAAATTTGGTAAGAGCCTGCTAGAGTATCTTTAGAAGCATGTTCTAGTGTAGAACTTACTGCAACCTTAGACAAACCAAGATCTTTTAGAAAATTTAAGAGACGAGAATGGCTGAAGAAGTTATGGATAGACTGTGTGAGAAATGATGTGTGCAAAAAGAGTAAATACTGAGATGACGGTTGATAGAGTAGAGTGGAAGAAGAAAACATGTTGTGCTGAGATTGCTGACCCTACCTAGGTGGGATAAGGGCTAATAAGAAGAAGATACAATGTCAATTCGATTGTGAACCAGTTGAGTTGTAGAAAAAGTTGGCAACTTTTAATATTTTTATTTGAATTGTGAATCTTATCACCAAGCAATAAAAAAAATGTTGATAATGATAATGATAATGATGTAAGTGATCACCCCTGCCCACGGACACCCTCAACACCAGGGGAATCGCTGGTGCATTGTCAGCCTTTATATGAGCAACTGGCTCTCAAGTGCCATTGCCAGAACACACCTAATGGTATTTGGTGGCAGATTTTCAACTTGAAGGTGGTAGCTAGCCAGTCGGGCAATAGAAAAAGCCCTACCACCATATATATAACTATACATAGAAAATACATATGTACACACATATTAGGAATTTAAAACATTAATTTAACAATTTCTATAACAGGTATTTTACATAAAAATCCTGTAGTTTGTCCCAATCAAAGTTATTAAAATGGAAAAAATTTGACTTGCAAAGGACCATTTACAAGTCAATTGTGTCAGCAGCTTTTTAAGAATTATGATAGAATTATCTTTGCTCTATTAAAAAAAAAACTGAATGTATTCAAACAGTACACAAAAAACTGTAAGTAAAAAAAACAAATAAAATTACTATTGGCTACATACATTACATTGGTTAATGAAAATAAATTTACAATTAGTATAGATAATAGTGAAACTGATGATAAAATCTATATAGCCATATGTAAGTTAATTAAATCTTTGACCGAGTTTAGGTAACAAAGACTGTATGGAAAAAATTTGATTGAATTCCTTGAAATAATTAATGAAAAAATCATTTCAAACTTACACCCATGAGCCAGTACAGTTTGGAAGTCTAATCAAATATATATATATATATATATATATTCCTCTACAGGTTTAGCGTGTCTAACAACTTGGGGCGTATCATCTTTTAAGATCAGGTGAGATTATGGTCATAACGCTAAGCCTCAAATATATATATTTTTTATTTTTTTTATTGGTGTATATTATTAGAAAGCAATGTATAATAAATACATAGAATGTAATTTAAGTTTTTAATTTTGGCTTAAAATATGACCATATGGTACAGTATAACGGATAAAATAAACATATATTTATTGTGTTCTTACTTCACTAGTTCATTGTACCCCTCAATGTAAGCTTCTATGACAACGTCGTCCTCTTCTTTCAGACTACGCTGGAAGCTTTGCTGAACGAGATGAAGATCCAACGAGTTATCACCAGACATTTCTTTCAAAACGTATTAAAGTTTAGGTAACAAAAATAATACCGTTCTTAGCACGACTCTCACACAGTGATAATAAAATTGTACTATCAGCACAGTATAATGACGTTTGTGACAGTTTCAAGTCTCAAGTTTCGATGACAAATAAAAAAAATGACAGCTATGCTATCAACCAGAGATTATTGTGAATGTGTCCGTTATTTGTAGACACCCCGTGTGCAGTTCTGCTATATGCTGTGAATTATGCCCCGGGTTAACAAAGATGCGATAATTATCGTATGTATTTTTTTTTTTTATTTTATGGTATACGTTTTAGCGTTATGGCCATAATCTCACATGATCTTAAGTGACGATACAGACCAAGTTGGTAATATCACTAAATCTGTAGAGAAACTGGTTCTCAAGTGCAACTGCCGGAACAAACCTATTGGCATTTGGCTGCAGATTTTCAACTTGAGGTAGCTAGGTGGTAGGTGGGCATTAGAAAAGGCCCTACCACCATGCTATGGTTTCCCCACGATGTCTTCCTTAACCGAAAGCTCAAGCTTATTGTAGGTAGATTTGAACTCACGACTCTTGACGTGAAGTCGTACACACTACTACTCAGTTATCATCGCTTAAAATATGTATTTTGATATACTTACGAGAAAAATACGACTTGTCCTAGCATATTGTAATGGAATCCAAATCGTGTGCAAACATATTAATATTTGTTCATTTATTTATTTAAATAATATATAATAAATAAATATCAATATTACTGGTGTTACGAATGTGAGATGTAAAATAAAAAAATAATAAAAAAACCTAACTTATATTATAAATGCGATAGTGAGTTTGTTTGTTACGCTTTCACGCCTAGACTGCTAAATGGATTACGATGAATTTTGGTGAAGAGATAGAAGGGATGATGATGATGAAAAGCTACTTTTTCTACAACTTTAGCAATTTTTTTTTTTATTGTGTCATCCGATATTAACTCGACTGGAGCCACGAGTACAAGCTAGTAAAACATAAAGAAACAGTGTGTGGATAGCCTTTTTTTATCTTGGGGAAATGTATTAAAGCATACACTCCCAGCCTAGGAGGGACCTAGGAGGATTATGTGGAACTCGCCCAACACTAAAACCGCACAGTCATCTAGCGTCTTGCTGGGACGATGCGGAAAACCTGCCTTGAAGCTACGTTTGCATCAAATCCCAAGTACTAAACAAGAAAATCGTACTTACCAATTTGGTTGACTCAAACTCTTGTATAGTAGGTTCTTTATTCCACTTGTTGCAAGTTTAATCCGATGCAAGTTGCAATGTGATGTGATTTCCGAATTTTTATTATTTATTTTCATAAATTATAGAATATATCCAGGCGTTTTTAACTTGTCAGATATATGTAATAGTGTTGCCGATCATGTAGTTCACATACCAATACAAGAGCCGATATAGGTCGAAAGGCTCATACTAAGGCTTTAAATGGCACCCTGGATTTGATTTAAAAATTAAACCCAAAGCAGCTAAAAAATTAAATTAAAAGTAAACTATTTAAAATAATTTGTTCGTTATTTAGAAAAGTACGCTTAGTTTGGACAATGAAAGTCCATAGATGATAATTTTAAAGCACTGATATCTTAGCCTCGGTTTAGGTTCTCATAACTAGCACATGCTATTTATGATGACTATTGTGTCACATTACTATATAAACTGAAGAGTTCAAATTTTGTTTAATAAATTCAGTATTAAGTCCATATTTACAAGTCCATATGTAAAGTAATTATTTTATATTGGCTAGCATAGCACAAATAATATACGAAACAATAAGATGTTTTATTTATATATTCATTACGTGACACTGGCTGAATTAAGGACAGTAACCAAAGGAGCCATGTAAAAAAATAACATTTCGTTGTCGAATATGTCACTTTCACTTTTTGTCAGTTTTATTATTGTTAACTTGTCAAGTGTCAGTGTCAAATGTTTATCTCGGTTTGAGGTCGCGTTTGTCGAAAAATTGTATTCATTATAAATAGTTAATTATAATATTTCATAATACAATATAGAGTGAAGTGTTTACCTAAAAATTGTATTTTTAGTACAAATTTAAGTCGAATCATTATTATTGTTATTAACAAAACAAGTTAGTTTTTCCTTAATATATTTTAAGAGGTATGTATTTGGTTTTGCGTAGGTATCCTGTATTTGTAAAAACATTATCATGTGTATTTTTAGTTTATTTTATGTGTTTGTTAAGTTTCGTACGCGCTATTATATAGTTTTGGAAATTAATTTCATATTAAAGGGTGAATTTGTTAAATATACTTACCTGTTACAAGAAATGTATGTTATAAAAATGAAGGGAATTCCCATATGACTCAATTTATTAATATCATCTACTCTTTTACTTGTATTAGTTATGTGATAATAATTTTATAACTAACTTGAATAAAATAAATATATAATTCAATAATATCTATTGTTATATGAATAATCTTTGAATATACTATATCTATTCTCAAAAAGGTATCTGTATTACACAACAACTCCTCTTATCTTATATTTTGGATATTCTACAGTGATCAGTGCTGATTATATTGCATCAATGTCACATCGTTATTTATTATCTGTTTATTTTAGTAATCAAAATATGAAAAGATTGGAATATGATAATATTTTAATATTGTGCATATAATTTTATGAAAGGTAATTTACCTGAGCTAAAAGAAAACTGTCATCTTCAACTGATTTTATTATCAAATAATTAAAAAAGAAGGATTAATATCTCATACTTTTGATTTAGTAATTATTATATGCATATGTCTGTGTTGTTATTACAAAGAGGGAAACATTGTTTGTTTGTTTGAACATGCTAACCTTAGAAACTGTGGGTTGGATTTCGTAAACTCTATTTATATTTGATAGAGCAATCATTGAGGAAAACTAGGCTAATTAATATCCTACCACCAAAGGGAGCAAAAATGATCTGAAAAAAGTTACAAAAATAGGCTAAAATTATTAAATAATGAGAATTAACACTTATTACTGAAAAACATATTTATTTTGAAAAAAGTCTAATTATGATGATGAAGACAGTGAACAGGTGAAGCCTAGTGAAGTGACAGGCTCTCAAGTGCTACTGCTGGAACACACCTATAGGTATTTCTTGGCAGATTTTCAACTGGAAGATGGTAGCTAGCCATCCCACCAGTGACTAGAAGTATTGTGAAAGCTGTTCCTGGTTTCTGGCAACACGAGAGTTTGAAGTGTCGCCATGGTGTGTTTTAGTAGGTAATGTTGGGTGATTAGCACCCAATGAGTCACCACATGCCCCTCACGCCTTTGACCTGAGCCCGGGTAATGCATTTGCACATTGTTTTGAGGAGACACTGGGATTTTAAACACCAATTAACAAAAAAAAGGTGGTAGCTAACCAGGCAGGCATTAGACAAATTACAACCACCAATGCTTATCATAACCATGTCTTAATACATGCAAATTATATAACATAATTAATATATTTTGTACCAATTTACAGTGTCATTACCTACTTCTTTAATTGTTGTTTTTAGTTTATAATATAAAAGTGAATATTTCTGCAGATTAATGTTATCAAATGGACATGTCATCAATAGTGGAGAACAATGATGAAGATTCTTTCATCATACTCGGGACATCACCTGGGACAAGTTTGGATATAAAGTGTAATGGTGTAGAAAATGGAGAGGATCAGCTGGACAAAGTGGAATTGGAAGAGGCCATGAAGGATCTCTCTTCAGAAGCAAATTCAGCTTTTAAAGCTCATTTCAAGTTGGAACCATGTGTGAGTATATTATGTAGTATTTTTATAAAATAATTCACTAGGTAATAGCTCAAATCACAATACCACCTTTTATTTTCGGAAATATCATAAAAACCTTTTCCAAGAAGAAACCCATCGTCAAAGTACATCAATAAATTCATTTACTACGTATGTTTCACTGTTAACACTTATCTCAGAGGAACCTGTTCGTTTTATAGGATAAAAAGCATTTGGTACATAATACACTAAGGATTTTTAGTAAGACGTATTGTGAGTGAAACAATTTGACAACTTCCTTGTAATGTATGATTAGTTTCGAACTTCATTGTTAGTCATCATACACTTTAGTTTTCACTTCAATACACTGGCCCCACAGAACATTGAGCCGTCGCGGGTTATATGTATAATTTGTTTTTAGGGTATATTTATTGTTTGTAGTGTTGTAACATTCTCATCACCTTCAACTTGCACACTTATTCTGTCATAGGATATATGCCAACGGCGCGGGCACGTGTTGTTACGTCATGACATTCTGGCGTGGTCACCATTTAGATGTTAATCCGTAATATGTACAACTTATCGCTATGTCAAATTGCATCATAACCTATCGAGTAGTTTTTTTTTTATACTTAAGGTTTAGCATTATGGCCATAATCTCACCTGATCTTAACTGACGATACGGCCCAATTTGGTAGACACGCTAAACCTGTGGAAGAACTGGCTCTCAAATGCAGCTGCCGGAACACACCTATTGGTATTTTGCGGCAGGTTTACAACTTGAGGGTGGTAGCTACCCAGGCGGGCATTAGAAAAAGCCCTACCACCATGCAAGAGTGCAAATAGACCTGTCACATTTTGGGATACGTATAAAAGCTGCCCCTAGTACCTGGCAACACGTGGGTTTGAGTGCTGCCATAGCGTGTTATAATGGATATTTGACGAATTTGTTACCTGAGAAGTCTCACCACGCACTCCTCTCGCCGTGGCCTGGCTTAGTAATTCGTTTTTTTGCGCCAAGTTAGCGGAAATGCATATACCGATTTGTGTCATCACATTTAAAAAAGAGAGCAGACACAACCACACGCATTTTTATACCCTAAATAAGCAAATATCCAAACTGAGAAACCGTTTTAAACTAGTATAGATGTCAACAACCTGTAGGTGTATTGATATATCCGTAAAATAATTTTCGTTTTAGTTTTATCTAATTTTAAGTAATACACAAAGTATATTTTAAAGAAACACATTATTACTATTATTAAAGTCACCAACGCGAGCGTTCCGTCAAACGTCTTGGCTCCTTCTGTCGTCAAATGTGACAGAATCGGGTCAGAGGAATTTTTTTTTCTCTGTATCTTTTCATTTACTTTTTTTTTTAATAAGTCCGTAGTAATTTGTTTGGCGCTATGCCTGCTAGTCACAGTTGTAAGTATATGAAACTAGCTTTTACCCGCGGCTTCGCCCGCGTTAATATTTTTTTTTTTCTAAAAGTCTGATGACGCATTAAAAAGTTTTTACCGGAAATGAGTTGTGAGAAAGGTTTTTGGTAGGAAAAGTAGCCTAACACCGTCTTTAAGGTCCCATCTATCTCTATACCGAAACTCATCGTAATCGATTCAGCGGTTTAGGCTTGAAGGTGAAACAAACAAACAAACTCACTTTGCATTTATAATATTAAATAAGGATTACAGAGAGAACAAAGAAAGTTTTCGCTTTGAAAAAATGGCAAATTAGTTACAAAATACAGCAACATGTATTTAAGGGTTTATGCTGATACTTAGATATTAATATGTAGATTATCACAATAGGTAAAGAGCACCTTTACATGTTTCTCCAAGATAAAACTTTGTTTTGAACCATACGATTTATCTTAAACTATTGTAATACGTCTGATAAAAAACCACGCCTCCACGGGGACTTCACCTAGTGATATCTGCATAACCAAAGTATATTATACAATAGATTTGTATGATTTCTGCTTAGTTTGTCACCGTGTTTCTTATTTACCTCTCGTGTTTAGATTTGCCTGGGTTTCATGTGAGTTTTGATAGTTTATCTATATTAATATTATAAAGTGGAAAAGTTTGTTAGTTTTAAGGAGCTAATCTTAGAAACTAGCAGTCGTATTTCAAAATGTTCTGTTTGTGTTCAATAGAACAATCGTTGACGAAGGCGCTAGGCTATTTAGCATCACGCTAACACTAATAGGATCACAGCCCTACCACCATGCTATGGTTTCCTCTCGGTTTTCCTTCACCGAAAGCTCAAGCTCATTGTAGTTGCTTGGATTCAAACTCACGTCCCTTGACGCGAAGTCGTACACACTACCACTGAGCTATCATCGAAATCATCAGTTCATATATATCATCAGTTGTATGTTCGGCGGTATAAGTCAGGAAAACTGCCAAAGTCCTGCAGAAGTTCAGGTTTTAGACATTAGTCATTAAAACAACATGGTTTAACAGTTTAAAGTACTAACATTTTTTATGTAATATTTAAATCGATAGCACTTCTATCAAAATTATCCGCATATTCATAAGTGCGTTCCGTGTATTACTATTTATACATTTATTAATGGGCATATACTAAATTGTGTCTTTAAATGGTGTGAAACGCTCGTCAAGGTCGGCGCCATACCTAGCTAGCGCAGTTTCATATACCTACTTTCCAATTACAATTGTTTTTTGATGTTCTACGTAAACTACACCATCAAATATGGCACTACGTCATTACATATTGATTGTCGAGTGTCTTTTATATCAGAAGTGTAACTATTCTATTACCGTATCGTCCGTTTTTGGAGTTTATTAGTTCAGAAGAGAAATAACGATTTTTGAAGCGATGATAGCTAATTGGTCGTGTGTCCAAACGTCGTGTCGATACGTGAGCTCGATCCCTGTAATGAGCTGAGGCTCAAGAGTTGCACTTAAGAGCAAGTTCCATCACTAGGCTTACCGTGTTCATCATCTTAGGTCACATCGTCGTTTAACAGCGGGCTAGATTGTGACTATAACGCGAAGCCTGTAATGTATATGGGTCATTCCTTCCTGGAACCCTTTTGATTTGGAAAAATTTAGATCCGAAGTTTTTTTTTATCTTATAACGAAGTTCTACCAAAGGATTTTTTTTTTTCATAAGTTACGAAATATTAAAAATTACGATATTTATCAAGGTTTTCAATCTTATTTTTTAAAAATCTCTAAATTAAAGTTACACTACTTGACCACAGATCATTTTAAAGAGGTACTTTGTGCTAGGAAAAATTATTTGTAACATTTTGAATTTTTTTGAATCGTCAAAATTGACGATGTTCTTAAAATTTTTGACTAGTATTTTTTTTTGACTATTCTTCAAAGGTTCTGAAATTTCAGTGTCTTTTTTTTAATATATGGAGTATTATTGAATATAAATATTATATTGCAATTGGTAGTTTTGTTTCAAATGTTAAACAATTAATTAATTTTATTAAAACAAGTGTCACAATACACAATTGTTGTACTCTTCTGTTGGTTTAGCTGGTTTTAATTAAATTTCTACAAATATTGCGACATTTATTCCATACAATAATGACAGCGTCATTGCTATGTGGTTTATAGCTACTTTGTCTAGTTTGAAGGAATAATTTATTTATATGTGTATACACGTAATAATAATGTGGAATTTATTATCGGGATGTGCTTCGTTGTCGATATGGCGGTTAAAATAATCTTAATTTCTATCCACTTGTACGAGAAATTATTGCCTAGTTGTCTTACAGCGATCAATAACGTAAACAAAAAAAAAATGTATGAGATCGTTGTATTGGATCAACCACGTCAATTTTATGGATCGACATATGGGATACATTTTATAAGGAATTCTCCAGGGCAGAGGATAAAGTAAAAATTTATAGAAACCAAATTTATTTGTGTATTTTAACAAAATCTTCGTATTTCAATAGGGTTATAATACGTCTTTGGTAGTAACAGGTATATTTAACACAATAATATGACGTTCTCAATATTAAAAAAATCGTTCTAAAATTATACGAAACATAAGTCCAGGAAAACGAAGTCGCAGGAACAGTTCTGAATAAACATGAACATTACTAAAGGTTGTCGGCCAATTCACTTATGGAAGGGGGTTCAAATTGGTCAATAAGCTAGTGACACCTTATATGTATTGACGCTCTATGCGCAATTATAACTTTTGGCGATCAGATAGAGTCGTAACTCTATATGGAACTTCAATGGTATAAAAATATTTCGTTTTATATTGATAATAGTCGATAATAAAATATATTGCAAAGGTTGAAGGTTGCATCATCATCATTTGTCTACTACTAGATCAAAAAAACGCTATCGTAGTAGGTATTATCGAATACATATTTGTTTATTTTCTTTGTCTGACTAAATATGTGTGATTAAACTTTTTGGTAATTTTGTTTCAAATTGTAAATATCTTAACATTTATAGTATAGTTCACTATTAAAGGATATATTTATAATTCTCTCTTTAAAAAGTTTAACATGTTATCTTAAGAGTAGAATATTTTACTTTATGAAATTAAATCGCATTGCACTGGATTCTATTGTAAGATATATATTACACTATTTTACATTGCACTTAACTATAATACACTACATTACCATATACTTAATTACGTTTTATATATTGTTATGCGTATAAATTCAGATTTTTACTCTTTCATATTTGCGTATTCAAAATAATGGGTGGTAACATATATGGAGCATTTATTTAATATGGTTCTAGTATATAACATTACACTACACGATATTACATTTACATTACATTACAATTTCTAATTATGTTACACTTTTATAAATTAAGTTTTTTGCTCTTTCATGCCTGCGTAATTATAGTAATGGTTGCTTATATAACACATGTGAAGCATTTATGTAATATGGTACTATATTTGAAAAGCTATTTAGTGTATAATTGTTAATTTATCCATTTCTTGTCTCTATTGAGTACTTTCCACAGAAAGGATTTTCCTTTTTACATAAATCACAAGACAATACGCTATTCCTTGTGTAAAATGGAATCAATAAATTCTATTAACAGGGATGTCTTTGTGGTTTTTCAGGCATCCCCGAGTAGCATGCTGATAGCGAGCACAATAATAACAGACGACAGAAGCACTGAGGAACTTCAGAAGCAGTTTGGCGAACTTCTCGACGAAAATCTAATTCTGAAAGAGACCCTTAAACAAAACAATGATTCCATCAAGGAACAGTTTTTGCTAATCGCGTCATGCCAGGAGGATATGATGAAAACACACAAGCTGCATAAGGAGAAGTTTGAGGAGACCAAAGAGTTGGTGGAGAGGGTAAGCAGAAAAAAGTCATACAGTAAATTCATCGTATCTGCTCCGGCAGACGTCTTGCTCTGTCTAATAGCTACCTTTACTACAGCGCCTCCTAGTGTATTCATAAATAGCAATAAAACTTTCTCCATTAATAAATTAAACAAAAAATTGAATTAAGATTAGAGTTTTTTATTTTTATTAAATATAGATTAATAATAATGTAATTTATTAAAAAAAAAAGCGTGGAGTGCATGGTGTCTATAGTTATGAATATTTTGTTGACAGATATGAGTAGAAGGATTATCTTTTCGATAAAATCTTAAAATGCACCCTACTCTTTTGTTAAAATATTCTTTTTTTCTTATTTACACTATTATTTATATTTATTCAAAAAAAAACATATTCTTAATTTACAAAAATTTAAATTTATTTTCTATTTCTACGTTTGGTGTTCCATAAGTTAGTTTAGTGTGTTTTAGTTTTTTTAAACTAATATTTATTTTCAATTTTTTAGTTTGGTTTATTTATAAACGCTTGTTTTTTTTTAAGTATTAATTTTATTAGAGCAAAAGTAATCGGTAGCTCAATCATCATTCATTACAATAGCGAAAAACAACATTTACAATAAATATTATTTTAAGATAGATATTAAATATAATTTACTACTGTAGTACTGTTGTGTGTGTGTGTGTGTGTGTGTGTGTGTATGTGTGTGTGTAGTGTACTGTACTGTAGTAACTACTGAAAGTACAATGATTTTCACGGGTCTGCCAAAACTGGTCGTTGGTTATTGGTGCATGGTCTGGTGACATCTCAAGATTGAAGAGATCAGAAAATTAGTATACATGTACAATAATTGTTGTACGTCTACCAACATTACTTTACACCGCTTTTATGTGGTCAACAGATACAAATCTCTAGTACCCTCTTTAAGTACTAGCTATACGCAAGCAAATCCTTGAAAACAACACGCTTCATAACCCACAGTCGCGGTAAACTTTAATAGAAAGCCTTTCCCAGTAACCATGTACTTATTTCCCGACCTTTTCGAATGAAAGGTCGCTTTATAGTACCAACTTTGGAATTTATAGCACTCCACTTATAATTCATTCTGTCTCTTTCTCACTGAGATCTGATACCCATTTCTCTATTCTTTTTGAGTCCCAAATATTGCATTAAAATTTGACCATTGGATTTATGTCACTCCGTATACAATCCATTTTCTTTCTTTATGTCTCAGACCAGATACCCATTTTCCATTCTTTTTGAGTTCCAATCGTTGCATTAAACCTGTTGGACCTTTGAGTTTTTTCCACCCCGCATATAATTCACGCTATCTCTTTTTCTCAAACCAGATACATATTACCCCGTCCTTTTTTTGCGTCAGAACCGTTGTATTGTAATTCGTTCTCTTTCTGTCTTAGACCAGATACCCATTTCACCATTATTTTTGCGTTAAAAACAATTGATTAAATTTGCACCTTTTAGTTTATGCCACCCCACATATAAATCACTCTTTTTCTCAGAACAGATACACCAATCCCCCGTCTTTTTTGCATTAGATACGTTGCATTGTCATCCTCTCTCTTTCTTTCTCAGATCAGATACCTTTGTTACCATTTTTGAATACTCAGAAACGTTGCAACAAAGTTCGACGATTGAATGTCATCCTGCATATTATTAATTCTCTCTGTTTTTCTCTCCGACCAGGAGACCCATTTCCCCGTCCTTTTTGTGTCAGAAACGTTGCATTTCCCAACGTTGCATTAAAGTTCTTTAACATCTTTAATTTTTTTTTTATAATACTGATGTTTCCTTATCAGTTACGCCAAGAGAATAAGAAATTGAGGCAGGATATCGCTATGTCGCGTAGCGGTGATGGGGATTCTGTCGCGGTGAATAATGAGACCGGGGAGCAAGGGAAGTCGGGGCCGCCGTCGGCGCTCGAGTTCGTGACGTCACCAGATGACGACACCATAGACAAGCTGACGTCACAACTAGAGCTGGTCGAGAAACAAAGACGTCAGGTGAGACTATTGCATGTGGGAAAACAATTTCCCCGTTGGTTTGATTGAAGGTAGATGACTTCGTGTTACTGGGTACGGACACTGTCGATGTTCATGAACTGAATCTGCAGTAAGGCTGAGTTTTCGAAGGGATTTTCTGATTATTTCTGATGAAATAGCACCATTGTCCGGTATTTTATAATGGCAACCTGGTTCGATCTTCTTTTTTTACCAGGGGTACGTTTTTTTTATCTATCTCATCTGCCAATATGCCAAGCAGGTTTGAGGGGGGTATTTGAGGGGGGGGGGTCTAGATAAGGTCTAAGTTACTCTACCTGGAAAGTTGAAATAACTAGTGCAAATAAACATATTAAAATATCGACATCAAAATTTCAGGATCCTAATAATTTTTATAGTAGAAGATAGAGAAATAACGTTTTTTTTACCGATTTTGAAGGAATTTGGAAAGTTTTAAAAAAATTGAGGTAACTCTTAAATATTTTTTGAGCTGCGCTTGGACGAGGTCTAGTAAAACTTGATAAACAAAACATATTTTCGGAAGTAACTCGTAAAAAAAATAGTTTGCAAAATCCAAAAGTGCACGCCTCATAATCTTTTTTTTTTATAGTTATTTAATAACAATTAAACCATATCGAATCAGACCGTGAAAAGTAATACGATTCTATTCCTAATTATACTGAAGCGTTAGAAAAAAAAAACGATTAGTAAAGTATTTCGGTCGTTATCGTGATAACATACTGGATCCGCACATACGGACATACGGACGTCCAAGACTGAACTTTTTTAAACAGTTTTTTAACCAGTTTAAATTACAAAAATATCATGAGTGTTAAAAATTGTGTTTTTTTTTCTAATTATATGTGTATATATTATTTTACAAGTGCAATATATGATAAATAGAGTCATTTTAAGTTTGAAAAATTCGTTGTTTTATATGAAGTGACAGTAGTACCCACCTTTACGGTTCGCTTATGAGGCGTGCAATAAGGGATAGGACACTATTTCATCGATTACGTGTATCGAGTCGCATCCAGTGAACTTATAATGTAACTGTATATTTCTTAATAGTAAGGAATCCTTGGACAATACGAACTAGCTAAATACTTATAATAATTGTACGACTTGCATGTTTTTGAAAAACAAAAAAATATGATAAAAAGATTTTTGTATTGTCCGATATTTTGGACAATAGTTTGGGACATTTTTTTATAGTTTATAGGTTTTTAGGGTTATAAAAAATCAATCTCACCTGATCTTAAGAGACGATATGACCGAGCTTGGTAGACACGCTAGACCTGTGGAGGGACTGGCTCTCAAGTGCAACTGCTGAAACATACCTATAAGTATTTGGTGGCAGATTTTCTACTTTGGTAGCTAGCCAGGCGGGCATTAGAAAAGCCCTACCACTATACTATGGTTTCATCACGATATTTTCCTCACGAAAGCTCAAGCCCATTGTAGGTGGATTCGAACTCGCGTTCCTGAACGGGGCGTCCGTAAACACTACTAACTGAGCTATCATCGCTTCAAATTTTTACCGATTGTTCATATTGTCATAATGTATTATGTATAGGTTATTGTGGAAAACGAGAAATTGACGTGGCAGAAGGAATCTCTAGAACACATCGTAGATGCGACTTCTAAGGAGAGGGACGATCTGAAGGAGAAACTCAAAAATATTGAGGTAACATTTTAAATACATATTGTTTTACGGTTCTAATAAAACTGATGTAATTTTTCCGTACTAATATAATAAAAAAACGGTGTGTACTTAAGGAAGAGTACACAACAGAAGTGATATATGACTATATTTTCCTCATTCTTCTATTATTTTTTAAGCGATGATAGCTCAGTGGTAGTGTAAATGAACGCCGCGTCATCGGACGTGAGTTCGAATCCAACCACCCACAATGAGCTTGAGCTTTCGCTGCAGGAAAACATCGCGAGGAAACCAGAGCATGGTGGTAGGGCTTTTTCTGATGCCCGCCTGGGTAGCTACCACCCTCAAGTTGAAAATCTGCCGCAAAATAACAATAGGTGTGTTTCGGCAGCTGCACTTGAGAGCCAGTCCCTTAGGCTTAGCGTGTTCACAATCTGACCCCACATAGTTACTTAACGTCAGGTGAGATTGTAGCCATAATGTTAATCCTATAAACTTAAAAAAAACGTAATTTATCTAATTTCCCATATCACGCAGTGGTAGTATTCTTCGATGCCCCCAAGCCCTCTGATAAACTCTTATAAGCAGGTATCCCGGATAAACTAATCCTAATCTATAATTATCTTTCCGATCGCTCCTTGTAAAATATTTTTTCAGATTTTGACTATATATATACCGTTTATTTTGAAAGTGTTGTAAGTCCATTTTTGAGTAAAATGAGCTATCACGTAATTCATGCTTAATTTAATGTACATTTTTTTATATATAACTAGTCCGTGTATTTAATTTTTTTTTAATTCCCATGTTTTGTACAACATAAAATCGGTCGGTAAATGAAATTGCATTATCAACAAATATAGTTAGTAACCTTTAATTTTCTCGAAACGGAAGTAAATAGACTTACACCACTTTTAAAATAAACGGTCGATATATATATATATAAATTTGAATAAAAATAATTTTCCTTAAATTACAGTTACAACTCTCAACCAGAGACAGTCAATACACCGCCGAGATAAACAATTTGAAATACATTATACAAGACTTGAATAACAAATTGCAAAACGTCAGCAGTGCAGTGAGTTAATACTATAGTATACATTGTTGGTCTCTTAATGCCCCACTTTTGGGACTTTGCTAATACCTAGTACCAGTGGAAAGCCGGGGCGGCTAACTAGTATATATAATATGTTGGATCATATGGGAGCAAATAACGCACAATTTGATTTATCTAAAAATAGAAATATTTATTGGTTTTATCAAATGACAATACTCAAACTAATTGAGATGAAATGGTTACACACACAATATGCTAACCTAAAAATAGAAAAATCGACAATTAAAGGTTTTTACTTCCAATATTTTAGTAGATCAACACTATTACTAAATTTAAAGAATTTATGAATTTCACTTCTAATCAAATAAATAATAAATCACTTCACGAGCAGGCTTATATTAATACTACGTCTCATAGCCACTCTTTAATCTGTCGTCCATATTGTAACGTCATAGTTTAAGGCGGCGTTCACATAGTATCAATATTAACGCTGCGTACCCAAGATACAGTATATTATATAAAATGTTTTTTTTTTTAATTCATTTATTTATCAGAATAACGTATATAAGGCCAGCTAGTATCTATATTAACATTGTCTATATATATATATATATATATATATATATATATATACAATACTAAATAATTAAAAAAAAACGAACTTTTTTTTAAATCTCATAATATGAATAGTAATGAAGCGATGATAGCTCAGTTTGAAGCGACGTTAGCTATGTTGGTAGCGTGCACGGACACCGCGTAAAAGGACGTGGGCTCGAATTCTCCTGTATTTAAATTTGATATAATTAAAATAAATTTACTGCATTGGAATTTTAAAACAGTTTATTTGGACTAAATCAAAAGAAGTGAAAGTTAACGAATTGAAGTTGGTAGGTTGATTAGGATTGATTATAGCTAATCGAAATGTAAAAAAAAAATACAAATCGGTCTAAAATTTTTTTTCTTCGAGTTTTAACTTAAAAAAGGAATAGTTTCGTTTGTTTGAACGGGCTAATCTTACGGACCACCATTCGGATGTAAAAAATTCGCCATATATTCAATAGAACGATTTAATAGACGAGAATTTTTGAAGCGATGATAGCTCAGTGGTAGTGTGTACGACTTCGCGTCAAGCGACGTGAGTTCGAATCCAAGCACCTACAATGAGCTTGAGCTTTCGGTGAAGGAAAACATCGTGAGGAAACCATAGCATGGTGGTAGGGATTTTTCTAACGCCCGCCTGGCTAGCTACCACCCTCAAGTTGTAAACCTACCGCCAAATACCAATAGGTGTGTTCCGGCAGCTGCACTTGAGAGCCAGTTCTTCCACAGGCTTAGCGTGTCTACCAACTTGGGCCGTATCGTCACTTAAGATCAGGTGAGATTATGCCCATAACGCTTAACCTTAAGTATAAAAAAATAACCACGAATAACGACCACCAATAGGAATAAAATAAAATTGTATGAAAAAAGTTACAGAAATGGGCAAAAATGAGTAAGTAATTTTAATTTCCACGCGAACGAAGTCGCAGGCATAGCTAGTATTAGTATGAATACCTATTAGTACGTATTGGAACCTTTTATTTAGGACATAAGTATTATAACATCGATTTACGAATTATAGAATATATCGTCCTCGGACGAGATGAACAAACGGGACACTCACATAAAGCAGTTGGACAGTAAAATATCGAATCTACAAAACGAACTGAAGAATGCGCAACTGAAGATACTGGAGTTGGAATCTGTCAAGGTATTATTCATTTGTATAGTATATATTTTTCCTTTCCACTTAGCGCTCGCAACGACCAAAATGACCGTCCTTGTTGTTGATATACCAACATAACAATTTCACATATAAAATAATAAAAAAAATAAAAAAAAATAAGACCATTTTTTTAATTATTATTTTCTACTAAACATTTACTAATAACTACATATATAAACGAAATGTAAGGATGTCAAGTAATACGTGACGCGATTTTTGAAGGTTTTTGACCCCTCCCCCCTCTCCCGCATGTATCGCGCCGTAACATTTAACAAAAATTAGTTTTTTTGTAATGCATAGCTCTACCTATCACAAAGCAATTTCTTAGCGCCGACCAAATCACTCACCTAAAGGAACCCACATCCAAAATACCCGGAATCCGCACATTGTGTATATTAAAAAAAAAACTGTACCCGGACACAATACAATTTACCCTACTAATTTCCTTGCCTGCTCAATCAATACTTTACTTATAGTACTTTACCTACTTTACCTTACTATTTTTATTTTATTCCTTCCCGGCAGTAGCCGATACAAATTTGCCCCAAAAAGCCCTGCCAAGCTGTGAAAGACCTTTAGGCTAACAGCGTAAGACCTTTCGAAAAAAAAAACAAACCGAAAAGTCATTATTATATTTTACCTTTTTTTTTTACTAATAATATTTTAAAATAAAATATCTTATTTATCTTAACCTTTGGCAATGCGTTTAAAATAGTCGAGTTACTCTCCGTGAAACATAAACGAAAAGTGCTGCGAACTTGGGAAATTTTAATTACCTGGTTTTATTTTTTAAATAAAAAAAAACCATGTTCCGTAACGCGTTGTTCGTACCCCCCTCCCAACTTTGTAACGCATCGTAACGTTTTACAAGACCCCTCCCCTCCCCCCAAATTTCGTTACGTTATACTTGAACGGCCTCGTATCGGCCATTAAAGTCTGGATAGCGGTGCATTTAATTCGATATTGGTTTTTAGGATTGACGTTTTAAGTACGTTAATAGGGTAATATATTATAGTATCTTTATATATAAACATTTCGTGTCACTTTGTTTGTCCGCGATAAACTCCTCAACTGCTGATCTGATTTTAATAAAATTTTGCACACTGTGTCCAGTTTGATTCAACTTGAGACATAGGATACTTTTTATCTGGATAAGTGATCATAACGCGATAGATGTCTGCCAGGTCAGCTAGTAATATAATATTATATTTACATAATATAGCTGGAGTATACATACACTGCTCAAAAACATATAGAGATCCAAGGGCACGTATAGAAACATAGGCAAGTTTCGGACATCTGCTTTTTGCAATAAAAAAAGGTTTTAAAATATCAATGAGTATAATGGCATTAACAATGATTCATTATCAATAATTTTGGATTTTCCATAAAATATTATATATAAGACCACTAACTAATAAATAATTTGTGTGTATTAATAAGAATATTTTTTTTAATAAAATATACAATTTTAAAAAGATCAAGAGTCTGCGATGGGTACAAAAATGTAAATAAAAAATATGTATCGTTTTACAGTTGGAATTTGCCAAATATAAATCGGCTGTGTCGGATACAATGAAAATGTATAAGGATCAAATTCAAGACCTTAACAATAGGCTCAAGCATGCGTCGACTACGGTAAGATAATAAATATTTATATAATTAAATATGCATACTGTAAGGGACAAAATAGGGTTATTAAACAAATTTAAACATATCGATTAAGTGTATTTTTTAATAGTTAAGGTCATGGCTACAATCTCACGTGATGTTAAGTGAAGAACATTCATCATAGTAAAGTATAGTTTTATACTATCAGAAAGTAGATATTTCAATGATCAAAAATTCAACCGACTTTTTTGAAAAAGTTGATTTGTTGACGTGATACTGTTCGATTTCAAATTATAAGTTATTAAGTCGATATAATCAATCGATATTAAGTTAAAATAAGGTGAAAAAATAAATATTTAAATCACAAAACGACACTGTGTTTGGGACATAGAAACGTAAGTTTTCACCAACTTTCAAAATAAAAAAGCTTTTGTAAAATATAGATAAAAATAATAATCCAAAAACTTAGTTATTTTAATATTTCACATAATTTTTTAGATTATGTGAAAAAAGTGTAAATACAAAATTTGTAGAGCTTTTTATTACCAACAACTTTGCCATATAACTTTTTTCCATAGGATTTGTAGTTTTGCCGCAAATCAAAATAAACCATTTTTTACCCTTAAAAACTCATCCGTTTCCCTTCGCGACCTCAGATCGCCCGTATTTTATTTTTCCCTTCGTTTTTGTTACATTCTTTTACTTTTCCAATGGGTTTCATCGTACTATAATTTTTTTGTTAATATTTTACCATTTTCAAACGCTTCAGCCGTGGTCTATATCGAAAGTGGGGTAAAGAGAACGATAAATTTTGTATGAAATTTTTTATTGCGTATCCGATTTGCCTGACAATATTTAAATTAACGCGATCAAAATCGCACGTAAAATTTATTAGCTCAACTAATTAATAAGATTAAAGTAATTGTATTCACCTCACAGATGTTCCAGCCGGTTCGCATATCTATGAATAACGGGGAGGAGTCTGCATCATCAGACCAAGGGGCTCTCAACAACATCAAACTCTACGACAGGACGCTGAAGCATTTGGCTGAACTCTTCAATATACTGACACGAGGGTGAGTTTTTGTCACTTTCATCACCTTGGTCGTTGGTCGACCTCGAATCCACTCCCTCTAGAAGCTCGTTATACACAAATCCCTGGAAGAACAGAACACAGGGTTATTTGACCGGAATCTTCTGTAAGGTTGAGTTATTTCACCAGATCTCCGGACTAAAGTATAAAAAAATGTATTTTTTCTTGCCAATTGTTGGACATATCATTTTTTTTTTCTTTTCATTTCTCAAATGTATCATTTCTTTTTGCTGTCTAATTTGTTATGTAATTTACTTTCATTGTATGGTTGTTCAAACAATAAAGTATATCGTTCTTTTAAAAGTAATACTGGATCAAGAGAAATCTAGAAATATCTGTTTTCAAGTATCATCACCGATTTTTACTGATTTAAAAAGTAATTAAAAAATAATAGTTCAATTGTAAAAAGTTTAATTTTTAGTCTTTTTGTCTAACGAATGAAAAATAAATACATATGACAAAGGACCACTTATAGTTCTGCCTACGCCTGGACAAAGTATAATATAATTAAAGGTGTTAATTATTCGAGTGTTATATATATAATTTTATTTTTTATTTGAAAAATATTATCGATGTGTACATCATTGTGTTCATAATTTCTACAAAAAATATTAGACGTCTCACTTCTGCCAGTCGTCTCGCTACGACTCACTATTTGTTTTCAAATTGGTGTCCTGTAACTTAATTTGGTATTTTTAGAGAAAGTTTGTCTAAAAAATAATCAGAAACCGATGTTTCTTCACATCTACATGAATTTCATATATTTTTCGATAATATATAGAAAGAAAAAGTTAAGAAAGTTTTATTTACTCACCACACAGCACATGATAATTACAAACATAATAGATACACCTATAAAAAAAAATAACCACAAAAAATATAATTCCATGAAAATTAACAACTTAATGTGAGGATAAATTGATACCGGGTACACTGAATCAGTCCAGCGCTGACATTCTGACTGGACCCTCTTGTATAAATTAGGGATGTTACGAAGCTTCGACTCTGATTCCGAAAGGTCGGAACTTTCTATTGATTTTACACCTCCGACTCCTTCGGCTTCGGTACTTTTGAATTGGAGGTTATGGCGGAGATCGCAACACAATAAGTAACTGTGCCTATTATAGATACGTATAAAAACTTAAATCAAAGCTCAGGGAATTACTTGATTTTTCAAAGGTTTGCCCTACAGAGCCTTGCTGTATGTTTTATGGAAGATACCAAATGGTGTCGCTTGTTACAATTCCTATTATCAAATAATATTATTGCACGCCTCATAAGCGAAGGGTTGGGGTGGGTACTACTGTCACTTCACGCAAAACAACTGATTTTTCTAACTTAAAATACCTCTGTTTATCATATATTGCACTTGTAAAGTAATATATACACACAGATATCAAGAAAAACACTATTTTGAACACTGATAATATTTTTGATGCCATTTTTTTTATTTAAACTAGTAAAAAAACCGTTTGGAAATGTTCTGTCTTGGACATCCGTGTGTCTGTATGTGCGTATCATGTATGCTATCACGATAACGTCGAAATACGTTACTAATGAAGTCTTTTTTCTTCTAACGCTTCAGTATAATTAGTAATAGAACCCGATTACTTTTCACGGTCTGATTTTATGTCGTTTAATTGTTATTAAATAAACAAAAAAAAAATTAGATTACGAGGCGTGAACTTTTAGAATTTCCAAACTTTTATATAATTTATTTATATAACACATCCGTCTTCTTCTCTATCTCCGTTTCTCCTCCGACTCCGACTCCGGCTCCGGTTTTTCCACCTCCGTAATATCCCAAATATGTATAACGATGTATCGTCAATTTTAGACCAATGGGTGAAGGCTGGTTATAATAAGCTGAAACTTGCAGGTTATCAGACAGCCTAGTGGAAACGCTTGGGGTCGTAGCGAGCTTGCAGGACTTCAAACTGGAACTGGCTACCGTGGAGCAGTTCCAGTCTGGTCTCGCGGACGTGAGGCAACACCTCGAGAAGCAACACAGCGCGGCGCTTAATAATATGTCAGTATAATGTACAGTGATAGCGTGTACGGATGCCGAGTCATGGGACGCGAGTTCGAAACCCTGCTATGACAGTAACATTTTGGTGAAACCATTGCATGGTGGTAGGGCTTCCAGGTAGAGCTAAGTACCACCCTCAAGTTGATAATCTGCCACAAAATACCTATAGGTGTGTTTCGCCAGTTGCACTTGAGAGCCAGTCACCCCACTAAGCTAAGCATTTCGACCATCGTGGGCCGCATCGTCACTTACCATCTGTTGATGTGGCCATAACGCTAAACTATTAACTATTAAAAAAGAAAAAAAAAAACAGTAGTTAAGTTATAGTATCGACAAACGCGAGTTTAATTCTGTACATGAAATAGTAAGATGGTAGAGAATATAGCATTTCATCTATGGTTAAAATTCTAGTATATATTTGTTTACTGTGTATGTATTATTTCGACCCTTAAAATAATGCGTATAACCTGGAAAGTTCTATACTGATTTCCAATGCGTGATCACGCCAGAACGTTGTAGAGCATTAGGTGAAACGGAACGCATCCACGTAGTTAACTTTTTTTTCTTGTTTTGGTACCGAACGAGCATTTGCCAGTGTCAGTGTTTTGAATTTGTTTTTGCCTATCACCTATGACAGAGTGTACAAGTCAAAGTTAACGCGAACGTTGATCATAAGAATTTTTAAAGCGATGATAGCTCAGTGGTGTTATGTACGACTTCGCGATTAGGGACGTGAGTTCGAAATCCAAGCACCTATAATGAGCTCGAGCTTTCGATGAAGGAAAACAGTGTGAACAAACCATAGCATGGTGGTAGGGCTTTTTCTGATGTCCGCCTGGCTAGCTACCACCCTCAAGTTGATAATCTGCCGCCAAATACAATAGATGTGTTCCGGTAGTTGCACTTGAGAGCCAGTCCCTCCACAGGTTTAGCGTGTCTACTAACTTGGGTCGTATCGTCACTTAAGATCAGGTGAGATTATGGTCATACCGCTAAAACCTTAACTATAAAAAGAAGGATCAATTTTGGAACGTATCCATTTGACTAGTCTGTCTATTGAACATTCTCTGCCCTATCTTTAAACTTTGATGATGTTATTGATACCTACTTTTATCGACCAGAAAGCTCGGAGAATAGAGTTTTATTAATAAATGTTAAGTTAAGGTTAAATTGTATTTTTGAAGTGAAACTTCTTTAGGCGCATGAGGGTAAAATTTTTACAGATGAAACGTCACGCCGGTATGCAACGGAAGTGTCGGAAAAGAGAGAGAGAGTGATCGAGACCGATTGAGAGAGAGTAAGACAGGGCGAACGTAGCATGAGCAACTAGCCGTGGAGTGAGAGTAGGGAGCAAGCGAGTGAGAAAGATTGAGAGAAAAAGTGAGACAGAGCGAACGTCGTATATAAACAAGATTTATAAATTAGTTCGCCAAAGAAGTTTCACTTCTGACATGTGTACTTTGTACGCACGCATGTTTTTTTATTATATTATGCTAATGTATTACCTATACTTTTGAGAATTACATTTATTAGATATTGAACTAAATTCACACAATATTAGTAATGCCGCTGGGTACTAGTTTATTTATTAAGATTAACCACATTAAATTTGCCACAGACCCCAGATCCCTAATTGTCTGATATTAAATCCAAAGTTGGGTTGTAATTGTTTCAGTGGTCAAGTGAGAGGCAGTCTCACGATATTCGAAGGAATATTCAAAGACTACAGTGAACTATTGAAGAAAAGTGACAAGCCGGAGACGGTAAGTGGTAAATTGTTGTTGTATATATATATTTATTTTACCCAAGTTACTTATAACGAAGAAATAAAAACGAAAAAACAATGAGGAATAACATAAGAGAGTTGTATTTTGTTGTTTTGCTAAGGTTTGACTTAAAACATTTTATACGTTTCGAAGTAAGTTTGTTAAATGGGACAGATCGACACACTTATCGATAAAAATTCTTACCCCTATAAGTTTATATTTCGAAGTAATGATAGCTCAGTTGTTAGAGTGTACGGACGCAGCGTGAATGAATGTGAGTTCGAATTCACGTGCTATGATCTTGGGCTTTCGATGAAGAAAAATATTTTAATGAAACCATAGCACGATGGTAGTGTTTGGATAGCTACTACCCTTAAGCTGTAAAATCTGCCGTCAAATATCTGTAGATGTGTTCTGGCAGTTGCACTTGAGAGTCAGTCCCTCTCAGGGTCCCACTAGGCTTAGGGGGTCCACCACCTTGGGCTACATTATTACTTAACATCAAGTGAGATTGTGGCCGTAACGCTAAAACTATAAAGTATTATGAAAAATTGTAAATCTAAAAATATTGTTACAATACGTGAAAACGTCAGGGTGTTTTTTATGTAAAAGTAAAGGCTCTGTGACTTATGAAATATTAAACCTCGAAAGTTTCCAAACACTGGATTGATACTAATTTCATTATGGTAGTTATAGGATAAGAACGTACATCATTATTCATAAAAAAAAATTAAAGCATCATGAGGACTACCGACAGAAGTGAAAAACCGAAAACTGTAAAATAAACAGTTGTCATTTTGGGATATCCAAATTAATTATTCTATCTCAGCATTAAAACTTGTAACTCAAAACTGTTTATAGCGCAATTAGTGTATAACTAATAACGACAGAATGAGTGTGCGGGTTAACACGTCACGTGACCATGTCGATGACGGCTCACATGAATTCACTTCCTGTAGAAGCTTTCGCTTGAATAGAATACTGTCGAACAGAGTCCGGTGAACCCATTGAACGTGGAAGCCCTGACCGCGGCGCTGGTGGCCCGAGGCCAGGAGGTGCAGTCGCTGCAGACGGAGCTGAACAAGTGGAAGGGCCACAAGGAGGACACGGATCTGTTGAAGGCGCAAATCGATTTGTACAAGTGAGTCGTCTGTTTTTATATCGATAATATAGATATTGTTTGGGCCAAAAGTTACGTGGTTGTTAGGGTTCCTGTCATAGTAAAAAAAACATGCGTGCGTACAAAGTACACATGTCAGAAGTGAAACTTCTTTGGCGAACTAATTTATAAATCTTGTTCGCTCTGTCTCACTTTTTCTCTCAATCTTTCTCACTCGCTTGCTCCCTACTCTCACTCCACGGCTAGTTGCTCATGCTACGTTCGCCCTGTCTTACTCTCTCTCAATCGGTCTCGATCACTCTCTCTCTCTCTTTTCCGACACTTCCGTTGCATACCGGCGTGACGTTTCATCTGTAAAAATTTTACCCTCATGCGCCTAAAGAAGTTTCACTTCAATAAGCTGTGAGCTCGCTCGAATTACGCGCGCGAGTGCTGTATCCAACCGCCGCCAGGGTGAGATTGAAAACCCCGACCGCTGGCGCCGCGGTGGCTGAGTGTGCGAGTTGTGTTCACCGCAGCCATTGTTCGTGGTAACAAAAATATTAATAAAACTTGTCTCAATAACTTTGAAGTCGGGTAATTATACTTGAAAACGGGTGTAAAGAATTTACATACCAGCGAAGCGTCTGGATTGATGTTCGGAGTGTGGGTTTTGTCAATTGGAGACACTCGTGTGAGTCGCCGGCCGGCTACAAGGTGCAGCGCGAAGAAATATCCAGATGAGTGAGTGGGCTTTAATGCTTGATTTTGCTAGGACAGGTGACTCGGCAACCGCGTATAACAGTACATTCTGAACCCCAGGCGTCTGAGTTGGGAATACTTTCCCCGGGTACAAATACCATTCCGTGTACCGGTTATTTTTTGGCCGGTACAGATATCGATTGCTGACCCGACACACGTTGTCCTGTCTTAACTATTAATATCGAATTGGAATTGGTATAATTAATAATAATTAATAATTACTATTGTAGTGCTCTATGACAATTGACAGTTATGTAAAATAATACTGGCGTTAAGTTTTTACAAATTTTTCTAAATTTCCACTGAACTTCCTTATTATTCTCTTTCATAAAAACCTTCTACTGACAATAATTAACACAACAAGAAAAAAATTAGCGAAATTGCTCCATCCGTTCACGCGTGATTTGATGACCAAGGGAAATAGAGATTCATTTACATATATAGATTATATATATATATATAATTTTTTTTTAATAAAAATTAGAATATATATACGGGTACGCGCAATCCTCAGTATCGAACTGTCTAATGTGTAGGATCATAGAGTACATACTGCTTAAGACCCCCTGTAATCTGGATTTTTTTACCTTGGTATCTGACAAATTACAGATCCAATGATAAGATTCTACGTTACACTCTGACGTACAAATCATACTCCATTGTATTATATATCAAAGTTCTTTTATAATAACCTTCTCCTTACAATAACTAACACAACAAAAAAAATTTTTGCAAAATTGCTCCATCCGTTCACTCGTGATGCGATGACCAAGGGAAATAGAGATTCATTTTTATATATAGATAGATTGTCATCGAAATATTTTTTTTCTAATTGTAACTTTCGATTGATCGCACTTCTATCAGAAGAGAGCAGTATTTGTTATAACATGTGTTATAGTACGTTTTAGAGCATACTAGCTTTTACCCGCGGTATAGCTGGCGTTAATATTGATTCTGTCAAACGAATCGAATGACGCCATGAAAAGTTTCATACAAAGTTTGTCGCGTTCTTTACCTCACTTCCAATGAGATATTCGCAAGGAAATGTATCCTATCACCGTCTCCATGCTCTCATCTATCTCTGTACCAAAATTCATCAAAATCGATTCGACAGTTTGGACGTGAAAGCGTAACGCACAAACTTACTTGCGTATTTAGAATATTAGTAAGGATTTTTTTTATTACTGTTATCATGAATCTGTGATAATCCGGTCGTGATGGTCGGGATGGCGATTCTTTCTGAAAAAGATCGATTTTTATCCGTATCTTCTCTGTAGTTTTTACGGACGCAGCGTCAAGGGACGTGAGTTCGAAACTACCTGCAGTGAGCTTGAGCTTTCGGTAAAAGAAAACTTTGCGAGGAAACCATAGCACGGTGGTAGTGTTCTTTCTAACGCCCGCCTGTCTAGCTACCACTCTCAAGTTGTAAATCTGCCGCTAAATACAAATAAGTGTGTACCGGCAGTTGCACTTGAGTGCCAGTTTCTTAACAGATTTAGCATGTTCACCAACTTAAGCCGTATCGTCACTTAAAAATAAGGTGAGATTATGGCCATAACGCATAACTTTAACT
The DNA here is from genome assembly GCA_039707435.1 of Actias luna. Taxonomy (NCBI): domain Eukaryota; kingdom Metazoa; phylum Arthropoda; class Insecta; order Lepidoptera; family Saturniidae; genus Actias; species Actias luna. The sequence goes on along the minus strand of JAZHAC010000006.1, from coordinate 2,436,633 downwards.
TAAAAAAAAAAAAAACAAAGTAGTCATGGGTACTACCAACCGAAGCGACAACTGAAAACTATAAACAAATAACTGTTATTTATTGGATATCCAAATCAATTGTTTGATCTTGTAAATCAAAATTGTGTAATAGGAACAGATGTAGTGTGCACGTTAACACGTCACGTGACCATGTCGATGACGACTTACATGATTTAACTGCCTATCCAACCCTTCCTATAGAAGTTTTCACTTCAAAAAGCATCAGGTGAGGTTGTGGTCGAAGCCTACCCGCTGATGTTGGAAGGTTATGACTTCAAAACCGTGTATGAATGAAATGGTGTTTCAGGAGTGACTTCGAAGCGGAACGTCAAGCTCGACAGATGATGGCCTCCGAGAAGGAGCACATCCTCACGGACCTCAGGACATCGCAGCGCCGTAACGAGGAACTCTTACGTCAGGTATTATTATATTTTTATCAATCAGAAGCAGAAATTCTAAATAAAAAGAAACCACTTTGCTACGGCCTAACGCTAACGCAACACAACTGATGTGCACGCGACGAACGCTCGGAACTAAGTGAATGCATCGGCGGTCTAGCTGCCCTTTTATAGGCAGTGGCTATAAGTAGTGATGAGGGTAGTTGTGTCATCGTGGAGGACAATTGCTAACAATATTACCTACTTCCATCTCTATCCACTTTAATAAAATATCAATCAGTATGAAAAAAACGATAATACCAATAATGTTTTTGGGTTTCAGCGACATCTCTCGGACAGACTTGAAATAAGAAAAGTCGTTCTTGATTGTAGTATTTATTATGTATATGACTAGCTCTGTCCGCGACTTCGTCCGCTTGAAACTAAATTGTTTTAATCGTTTTCATAAAAAAAGGTTATACAGCCTACGTTACTCAGGGCTAATGTGCATTATAATTAGGCTTACCATAATTACGAAGAGCCAAACCGGGACGCAGAAGAGAAAGAGGCTCATTTTCATTTTGCTTTTCGCTTAATTTGTGTTTTTCATATTTGGGACAGGGATCTCAAACCGGGACTATCCCGGTCAAACCGGGACGTATGGTAAGCCTAATTATAATGGTTAAAGAATTTTTGAAAGCGGTCCAGTGGTTTTTGAGTTTATTCGTTTTCAAACAAAAAAAGTATGGATAATCCAAAAGTCCACGCGTCATAAACATTTTTTTTTTTGTTTATATAATATCAATTAAACCTCATCGAATCAGACCGTATAAAGTAATAGGGTTCTATTCCTAATAATGAAAAAATAAAAGAAAAAAAAGACTCGATTAATAAAGTATGTCGGTCGTTATCGTGATAACATACAGGACCCACACATAAGATACACGGACGTCCAAGAAAGAACTTTTTAAACAGTTTTTAACTAGTTTAAATAACAAATATGGCATCAAAAATATCAGGAGTGTTGAAAATAGTGTTTTTCTTGACATGTGTGTGTATATATATATATATCTTATTACAAATGTGATATATGATAAATAGATACCTTTTAAGTTTGGTAAAAATCAGTTGTTTTCCGTGAAGTGACAGTAGTACCCACCTCAATACTTCGCTTATGAGACGTGCAATACAATTTTTTATAATATTAGTATAGATAAAGCAAAAAGTTTACTGGAAAACGCTAATCTTCGGAACTACCAATCGGATTTCAAAAATAATTTCAGTAAAATTGTATTCAAATATAAGAAATATTGTACAACTGTTGGCAGACCAAGTAAAGAGAAAAAAACTCATTATTAATTGTTTTCTATTATTAGTTTAATTATTAAATATATTTATTATGCAGTTGGATCAAAATAGAAACTCGGGGGGTGCATTTGGCGGAAGCAAAGTTACCAAAGGGCCTACTGTTGGTCGGAGCTCGACGACCTTCACTCCTGCACCTAGCGCTGGAAAAATGGTAAGTTTCCACTTATCGATGTCGGTTATCTATCTTTATAAATAAAATCTAGTTATGCCCGCGACTTTGTTCGCGTGAAACTATAAAATATTTAATCATTTTTGGCCGTTTTTGTAACCTTTCTCGATACAACTTTGCTGCTGTTGATAGTAGTGTAGTGTAAATCGCCTAATATCTTCCTCGGTGATTGCTCTGTCAAATATAAAAAGAAATTTTGAAATCCGACTGTTAAGATTAACGCGTTCAAACAAACAGACAAACTTTTCCGTTTTATAATATATTTACATGTATTAATATATATACTGCCTTTAAATAACTGAATCTTGTGACAATTGTAGAAAATTAGAGTAAAAAAATATATTAAGAGAAATGAAGTAATATCTATACACATGATTTGGGTTTTTTTTCGATATTACAGACGGGTTGCTAACTGTACTATAAAGGTATCGTGTAGAGTTAGCACAAAAAAGTTGTATTTCCGTATTTTTAAGTCGAACCACAGGAGCCTCCTTTTTGTCATGTTTACTGCTTGAGTGGAACCTTGATTCATATTCCATCTTTAACCAAGTTAACTTTTAGTAATTAAAGTTGTGGATAAAGAAATATGTATTGTGTAACTACCTTTATGTAAGAATATTTTTTTAAAATAATTGAATGCATATGATATGATACTGAACATATCAAACGATTAATGGCTATTAAATTTTACAAAAAACCTTTTAACATAATATATTTGTTTTATTTAGTTGTGTATGTATATTTATTTAAATGTCTATAATATTTAGTATTGGATTTCGATACAGAAACGTTTGAGATAGTTCGAATGGTTAATATAAGCTAAGAGATTATTTATTTATATAGATAACACCAAACAATTATATTTTTTAACATACGTACAGTACTGCCTACGTGTCTTGGCCGCTCTGAATATAGTGTCTGTAAACTTTCGCCCCTGTATACTCAGATTCATTTATATTTACATTTACGAATAAACTTTATTATTTCTTATGAAATCTATTTATTTCGATAAATCTTTTTTGTGCTACCATCTACACGTATTCAGTCCGGCCAAGTTTTGTAGGACGTACTGAGAATAAATAAAGGCCCTCCTCCAATACCTCCCTCTTACTAATAAAGGCCGGCAATGCATCTGCGATTTCCCCGGTGTTGTAGGTGTCCATGGGTGGCGGTGATCACTTATCCATATTGATCGATTGCCCCATAATCCATATAAAAAAAATCGTTTTTTTATGTCTATTAAAATAAATCGATACGATCAAGGTCCGCAAAAAGAAGAAAGTGTCAGACGATACATCGGAGGGAGTAAGCGGAAGCACGACCCCGCCGCCGCTGCGATACGACTGTCCAGTCTGCGATAAACCATTTAAAACACTCATACTCTTACAGCAACATGTCGATAATTGTTTACTCTAAATCAAACCAACAATATCACCCCACATTCGGGTCAATGTTACCACTGTAAAACTTGCATTTTGTAAACAAAGTTCTAAAACGAATAAAATAGCATTTAAATTCCAATCAGTTTTTATTTAGAAGTTGCAACTTGACCGATCAACGTATAAGTATGTATATCTGTATTTTCTCATATATAATATTCATGTAGAAATCGATGATAGCTGCATGGACTTAAGTTTAAACTTTCGGTGAAGGAAAACATCGTGATGAAAATGTAGTACGGTGGTAGGGCTTTTTCTAATACGTACACGGTACGATCCTCAAATTGAAAATTTGCCGCCAAATACCTATAGGTACGTTCCAAGAGTTACAACTGAGAGCTGGTCCTTCCATTAGGCTTAGAGTATTCACCATCTTGGATCACATCGTAACTTAATATCAGGCGAAATTGTGGCCTACACCCATTAAGTATAAAAAAAATGTTTTCATGATAACTTTGAAAGCGATAGGTGGCGCTTTGTTAGACAACTGGTTTATTCATATATTATTGTTATTTTTTCAAATATTTGTTATATACTTGCCACTTATAAAACTACATCGAATCGTCCTGTCACGTGGCCAATTCTTTAACAAAGTCACTTACTTAGTAATATCAATTCTACAGCAAAGACAAACAAAGAAGTGACCAAAAGCTTGAAGTATTATTTTATTATGACAAGTAGAGTTTATTAATGACCTTTTAAGACACCAGTTTTCTATAATTATTTAATTCTGGCCATTCTCTGGGTTAGACCATTTGACAGATTACAATGAAAATTTTCCTATTAAGTGTAAGTTATGGGTAATTGAGTCATCAGTATAAATGACATAGGTGAATGAAATATCATGAAACCCATAGGTGAGATAGCATGTGTTGATGTTTGATATCGATTGTTTAGTAATTTTGCTGAGAGTCTTGCATGTTATTTTAAATTTCGTTCATGATGTATAGCCAATATAAATCTAATCATCTAACAAATGAATGGTTGTTTTAATGATTACATTTTGTTTTTTTTTTTGTTGTGTAACCTAACTAAAGCTTGAATTTGTTTGAGTTTAAATTTGAAAAATAGTGGTGTCTATCAAAAAAATAACCAATCCTGTGTCTAGATTTTATAAATACCACGATATTTGCCTTAAAATCCATTTATCCAGAGGTCTTAAGAATTAAACACAAACAAACGATGCCACAATTTTTTTTGTGGGGTTTTTTTTTGGCGGGTTCTTGATCTGTCATGTTGTGATTTTAATTTTAATTCATATACTTAGTAGTTTAGCCCTATATTGTGTAACTTAAGGTGATATTTTACGTAATGTAGTGTAGCTGAAGAGTATAGGTGAAGCGAATTGGGAATAATCATTCGGAACATGGTATATTGTTTGCCACAAAAACTCCCAAGAGAACTTCAACAAGAGAATCACCATCTCGTTGAATATAGTGTTGTCGGCCCGAAATGCCCAAATCTTATTACTTGAAAATGGCAATAATAGTCTGCCTGAGTTGCCAAAAATAAAAAAAAAAAGAAGAAAAGAACGTACGGTAGTTTTGGCGCCATCTTGATCTGTCATGTTGTGATTTTTCGTTTTTAGTTCGTATAGTAAAGTTATTTGGCCCTATGTTGTGTGTTATTTGTGAAATTTGACGCAACGTGATGTGGCTCATGCCTATTGTTAAAGTGAATTATGAATGATGGTTGGATAAACAGTGTCAACATTAGTCAGCATCTTGTATACCTAACCTCTTTATTAGGAATTCTTAAAGTATTATTTACAAAAATGTAACTGATTATATTTAAACAATGATTGATAAATCAGTGTATAACACGCTTTGCGTTTTTCTAATATTTATTTACTATTGTTTGATTTCGCACGTGTATATATCTGTCTCATTCTATCGAGTTCATCCATCTCTTTCTTAATTCTGTGGTTCAGATTCCTTATTGGCTGACCTATTATGAATTTTTAGAGTATTTTATCAGAAAGGCTTTTGTAGCAATAATGATACTGCTGATAGCTATTCTTTGCGACGAGTATAATTCTTCGGTGAGGGGGAACATCGTAATGATCCATAGCATAGTGGTAGGGCGATTTCTGATTTCTACCTGGCTAGCTTGGTTTTTAAGTTAAAAATCTGTCACCTATAAATGTGTTCCGGCAGTTGCATTTTTTCCACAAAGCTTAGCGTGTCCATCATCACCTTGGTCCGTATCAGCACATTAAAATCAGGTGAGATTGCGACCAAATGTTAAACCTATAAAGTAACTATAAACCTCCCAAAGAAATTTGTCTTAAAACCCACTTATTCGCATATAATACATGTCTACATAATTTCTGAACAGCTGGCATGAAAATCAATATATTTTTTTATACTATTTCAGCTCTACAGATGTCCCAAGTGTATGGTGTTCTCATGCCAAGATTACAAAGTGCTGGAGGATCACTTGGACTACTGCCTGGATGACTTCTGACTCGTTAGTACACCTGTCTCTGTCACCCGCTAGTCTTAAAGTGAGATAGATGTATGTACATATATAGAGTGGTACTGTGAAATTTAGTAATAGTTTTCGCGGTGTAGCTTAGATACTATAGACAGCCATAATTAGTAACTAGATTTGCATGTAAAGGGAACAATTAAGTAGTCTTATGATCAACAAAAACAAACATATATTATTTAATAAAATTACATATATGTATTATACTTTACCAAATAGGATCGGTATTTTTGTATTTCTTGTCAAAATAAAAACTATATATTCCATATATATGATCTACTATTATGTGGCCATTCAAGTATAACTTAAGCACCAAAGGGGGAGGGGGGAGGGCGCTGCTTAGCTTCTTTAGAAACTTGAGATCCGGAGTGTTTGGTACATGATTACCTCAGCATTATTTATACCTTTAGTTTTTCTGATTTTTCTATTATGGTATCTGGTAACGTTACTTGTCTATGCTTGGTAGCGAAATTAATGTTCTGGGATTCCCTTAAATATTTGGTAATGCTTACTCGTTCTCGTATTACGGTTTATATAAGCATATGAGGAAGGGGCGGTAACGTTGATTTGTTTTGCTGACAAGTGGGAGGGGAGGGTTAGAAATTACTAAAATTTGATTTATGTAATACTTGAATGGCTCCTATGTGGCTATTTGACGTTTTTCGTGGTTATTATAATTTTTTTCATATATCTAGAAGGAATTCGAAATGCTTGTATTATTATTTTTTTCTGGAAAAACATGTGAAAGTGATGGTAATTATAGTACAATTCAAAAACAACGATCACAACAGACAGATGTGTCGTCACTGTTACTATGTATAAACCCTTCGAAAGCTGGGGTATTCCCCAGTCACTGACAGGTTTCTCACTATTGAGTATACATTGACTGATACTGAAACGCACCGAAGCCCCCGCGACATGTTGTCTTTGCCTACATTGCGTATAGAATAATAAAAAAAATATTTGGGATGACATTCTGAACATTACATCTACTTGTCGACTATTATCTCTTCACTGAATTCCGTTATCAGAGCGTGTTAAAAATTTGTAATCTCGCACACATTTGAAACACAATATTGATATTTTTTATATCTTTATTTTTATATATGGTTTGTTCAGATAGAGCATGCCACCCCAATCCATACAACATGTTACAATTGATTCATCATCCCAATGCCGATGTCGACCAAATTGTAAATTAATTTGGCTTCATTTATTTTACAGATTATAGTAGAAACACCGTGTTCTTTGACTGACCACGGAATTCAGCGTTGAGACGTGTCATCGATTTAGTGTTTAGAATGTCACCCTAAACAGTTTTTCAAATTAAATCAATTCTCCACTTTTTTGAAGATAAAAATTAATACCGTTTCGGAAACAACATGTCGTATTTGGAAGAGAAGAAACGGCGAAAGAGACTTTCTAGCAATTGTATGAACTTAAAATGAGCAATATTTTAATGTCATATATTTTTACCTGTTAAATTGTCTACATTTTTGATTTAATTTGAATTGATTACTGTTTACACAATGTTCAGATGACTATTTGGCTAGAGGTTCTAGTGTATGGTGGTTTTATTGACAACGACTGTCGCATCTTACACTCCATAATAACACCCCATATTTCATTCTGTTAAAATGTGGTCAATGTTCATTTTGGCGCCCAATATGGGATTTTTTGTTATAGATCTGATTAACGGCTCTGGTGTATGGTGCTCCAATTAGCAACGATTATCGCATATAACACTCAATAAATCGCATCCAGTATTTCGTTGTATTGAGATGTAGTCAATTTACATTTTGGCGCCCAAATTGGGGTTTTTGGATATGAACTTTTAACAGTAATAAGACGAATTAAATAATTCTTTTTTATTGCATAATGTATTTTGACTTACAGTAGGACGTTGCATCCATATGTATTTTTTTCTTATTTTTTTTTTTTGTAAATCTACCTTCTTAATTTATTAGGCAATGATATAACGACAGATTTAATGGAATATTTTTTTCTTATAATATTGCACATAAAGCAAATTTACTTAAGATATTTTCCTCAATAAATTTTTTGCTATACGAGCATGATAAAATTATTAATAATAAACAAAAATCTTGTATAAGACATATTATCGGTGACAGTAAACTAATAGATTTTTGTGATATATCTACAATAATATATAAACTTATTGTATCTTCGTACATTTTATTTTTGTATTAATTACGAAGAGTCCAGAATGTAGTTTTTTTTTTGTTGTTTTATATAGTTTACATATATTTTTGTTAATAGTAAATATGTAATACAATAGACTGTGCTAAGGGAATCTATTTTTTCCATCCCATACCAAAAGTACGTTATTTATGATTATAAAAAAAATTTGATACAAAGACGAATTTTATAATTTAAGTAAATATTGGATTGAACACAAGATTGCGCTTCTGTTCGGTATTGATTGGGCATTGTAATGTGTCATAATAACTCAACATGAAATTATGGATTTCCGCAAATGAACACACGCAATCAACCAAACATAATTTAATTACATGCGTCCTTGACTACCTTTGCCTGAATTTGAATTATTGTAATGTATCCTTTTGTATATTGCCTTAAGAGACGTTTTTTCTTCAAGTTAGCAGTGACGGCTAGCCAGGCGGGTATTGCAAAATACCCTACCACCCAATACTATGGTTTCATCACGATGTTTTCTTCCACCGAAAGTTTAGGCTCATTTTAGGCATTCAAAGTCACGTCTATCGTCACGCAGCTTGCGTGGACATCATACCCGTAGCCCGCACTTTATCTCAGAAAAAGTACTGCGCTAGGTTATTAACAAACTTTTAATTAATAAGAGAAATTCAATTCTCTTCATAATGTTTCTTGCCACTACTCTTATTCTCAACAATAAACCATGTATTTATATTATTTTGGTACAACTTCTGTCGAAAGTTCATCAAAATCGCATAAAAATTTATTGCTTATTCTATGCCGAACCTAATTCGAATAACGATGTTTTTGTACTGTATAAACACACACTTAGGGCGTCCACAAATTTTCCCAAAATTAATCTCATCGCTAAGTAGACTTTAATTATTAAATAATTAATTTATAAATTATGTATGAAATAATGTTTCCAAAAACTGTACGAAAGGGTTCACTTTGACTCCCTGTTTGTGAAGTACAGAAAGCGTAATTTCCGTATGGGACTGAGAAGAAAAGTGTCAATTTTTTTTGATCAGTGCAATAAATTCTAAGAAATGCAAGAATTTATATGTAGCAGTATACAAACTTTGCCGAAAGATTAACCTTATATATAATTAGAGAATGAATGATACTGTAGTTTTGACTTCGGCATTCTAATTTAGAATTTTTTTGTTATTTTATTAGCAAAGTGACTACACTTTCTGAATGACTTCCGAAAAACAATGATGATTCCCAAGACATAAGTAATCTGTCAGGGGTTATGATTGACATATCAACCCGGAAACCTTTTGGAAGTTGGATACAAACTGGTGGTCTTGACAAACACAAAGAGTAACTGTGACGGGCTTATCAGACTGCACGGTTCGCCTAGCGGTAAAGTGCCTCGAATTAACATGATTTTATTAAATTAAATTAATAAACATGAAAGTAATTTGTGTGATGCTGATTATCTAGTCCTCCACACGTGACATTGGCAAAACTGATTACATAGGCAGTTGCCATAAAAAAAAATACGGTATCTGCAATATGATATGACGCATGTCACTGTCGATTTTGGCATGTGTCATCCTATACATTTTTGACTTTGACATGTGTCATCTTATACATTTTTGACTTTGACATGTGTCATCTCATACATTTTCGTTACCAACCGTTACAGATAATAGCCGTCAAAGATGAATCGCGAATGTCTTAGTTGTCGCCGTTGTTTTTGGATTGTACTATATTTACCATCGGATACAGTGCTGTCATTTTGTCGTACTATTATAAAAAAATGTACAAGTGTGATTGTTATAAGACTGTTTTCTAATTATAATTAATAAATGTATCTACTAAAATGTACGTTTGTTGTGTTTTTGAAATTTGTTACACTATCCAAAAATCGTTGCAAGCAAAGATTGGATTTTTTACTCGTTTTTATAACTTTTTTCAATAAAGCTTTGCTCTTATTGGTAGTAACGTCCAGCGTAGTTTGTCCAGTGATTCCGTTATCAAATACAAAAATAATATTTGAAATTCGACTGGTAGTTCCTAAGATTCAAACAAAGAAACAAACAAACAAACTTTCAGCTTTATAATATTAATACCGAAGAATTATCGAAGAGTGGTTATCGTGTACAAAACTACCGATTAATTGATATACTTAGAGTATACTATATTTAGCTATATTATCAAAGATCAGGCAAGGCCTGTGTGTATTCTCCTCCTAACTAACACTCCTAAAACATTTTAGATCTACTATTAATTTTACTAGTTACTTGGTGTGTCACGACATGTAAAATATAGAGTAACGATGATCGAAGTGTTCAAAGAGATTGTAAACCAATATGAAAGGATAATCGTTTCACTTTAATTTGGTGATAAATATAATTACTTTCCTTTAAGAGTTTATATGAGTTATATCAATATATACTGTATAAAAGTGTATGGCGATTATTAGGCTGTCAGTTGGATTGAAGTAGCATTGATTGATTGATATAATATTTTTCATTACAGACTCGAATTATTTTTATTAACATATAGATACAATAGTTTTGAAAATATGCGGAGATTAATATATCATCTATCAGCTGTATGCAATTAATTTCTGTGCACAACTTTTGTACGTGTGAAGTTATCATCAAATTATATGCTTGCGTGAACATTGACTATCAATTGTTAAGAAATCGTAATAGTATCTATCGCGTTACTCCGATGAAATCTCAATGCCAAGCATTCATGGTTCATCTATATGAAATTAATTAGTACCTAAGTAAATAAAAAACGGTGTTGAGTTTTCAAGAGATACACTTGTAAACCATCTATAGATCTATTCGAAGTCGGGCTGTGGGAAAAACATAAATTGTTTACGCATTTAAAAGATTTATATATTTTCTAATGTTCGTGAAAAATTCTATGTATCTCTGAAAAATTCATATAAAAGATAAAAAATCTTCTTTCAATCAAATTTACGGCTTTTATAAGTGATATTTCCTTAGTTGATTTGTTTGTTTAAAATTAGTTTCGTTATCTAATCATTGTGTGGACTTACTGCAAATTTTAATAAGTAAATCTCTTAATTAAGCTTTGTTACTTATGATATACAAATAATTTTACAGAGAGATTAACACGCGAAATAATTACAGCAATCTGTAAACCTTCAAATACAACTGAGGCCAAGTTCTGTCAAGCCAATCGTGTCATTCACATTTTTACTTTTTATATAGATACCAAATTCTTTTTAACAATTAGTATGTACGATAGCCATATTTCAATGAATTTATAAACTTTGTTTGTTTAGTACTTTTTAATCAATACGTAGTGGTTACAAACAGACGTGTTGATAAAACTGTCACAGTTTGACACGTATCAAGCAATGTATATTTAACAGTCGAAAAACTTGTAGATTTTATAGTAGCTAGAATTTTCTAGAAAAGCTACAATCTCTGTGGGCCAACCTGTCTCTGGGTAGTTGTCATTGTTTGTATACTGTATACCCACTGTATACTGTCATTTTAATGTACCACTACATATAATAAGACGAATTCGAACAGATAAAGAAAATTTCATTCGCAAAATAATCATTTACTTACTTCATTATTAATTGTTTAAATTTCATCGCAGACGTGTTCTGTATCGAGTTTGTCAGTTTGGAATGACATGCGGATTGATCCCACTGATAAATATTTACTTTGAAACGTGCATCAGGATGGTCCTTCAATATACATTGATAGTCTAATTTTCGCTTATTGTTGACTGTATTCCGCACAACGTTTTACGTTAATAACACTATATTGTTTAAATACATTATCTGTGTGTAATATTGTTTGATTTTTGATACTTCTGTGTTTTACATGTAGAGTATAGAGATTAAATAGTTTTGTAATAATTTACTCAATAAAGAGGTATATTATTAATATTTTTTTCGACCTGACATACGCTGTTACCCTTAAGGTCTTTGACAGCTTCACCGGACTTTTTGGGGCGAGTACTGAGGGCCTTAGGCTCCGAGGCAGGGGGCGCAAGGGTGCCAGAGTGTCCGAACCTGCTGTCGAAAAGAATATGCGCTGATAGCTCAGTGGTAGTGTGCACGACTTCGCGTCAAGGGACGTGGGTTCGAATCCAAGCACCTACAATGAGCTTGAGCTTTCGGTGAAGGAAAACATCGTGAGGAAACCATAGCATGGTGGTAGGGCTTTTTCTAATGCCCGCCTGGCTAGCTACCACACTCAAGTTGTAAACCTGCCGCCAAATATCAATAGCTGTGTTCCGGCAGCTGCACTTGAGAACCAGTTCCTCCACAGGTTTAGCGTGTCCACCAACTTGGGCCGTATCGTCACTTAAGATCAGGTGAGATTATGACCATAACGCTAAACATTAAGTATAAAAAAAAAACAAAGATTCGCGAGACTAACTGACAGGTCCTGACTTCCTAAATTTTGTGGTCCTAACAACGACCTTATCGGACGAGCCGCGCAATGGCAAAGGGGTTAGTCCCTTACAGAACCGAGTACTTAACGTGTGAGTGTGAACGAATGGTATGCGGTGTGATGGTGTAAGTCTCAATGATGTAGAGTGTCACTGTATCGCGCAAGCAGAGTCACTCGAGAGGTATGATAATGTACAGCGTCGCTTGTTATGCGTTACTGAGAATTTTCGTTAAATGGAAAGATTATTATTCTTTGGAAAATAAGGTGAACAAACCAAAGTCAAATGTTTGTGAAAATCTAAAGAATTCGACGATAAATCGAGTTTGCATTGCTTTCTTTTTAAATTTTTCTGCGAACTATTTTCGTAATTGTTGATTCACATCTAAAAAATATTTTTTTGATATTATGTTAGTGGGCAAAATAACTGTGCAGCATCTGATGGTAAGTACAGTGTAGTCGACAAAGGACGGTGATTGTCGACATTACAAGTTTCATTGGCAATATCATAAGCCTTGATATATTACAGTGTTATTTATCGAAGTATCATATAGTTTTTTTATACTTTATATACCTGAGTAAGCGATGATCTGCCCAAGATAATCGTCACGATAAGTCTTTTGGAGGGACTGGTTACAAGTACAACTGCTGGAACACACCTATAGGTATTTGGCTAGCTAAACAACCCTACCACCACTTTCAAGGTTCAGGTGCATTGCAGGGATTCGAACTTACGCCCATCGACACAGAGTTCGTACTCACTATCAATTGATCTATCAGCGCTTCAAAAGTACGATACTATTCGGTGTTGTGTCCGATTGAATTACGTGCACTAGATACTCGGTACCTCAGAGAGTATATTGACACGCTTAGGTATGTCACATGTGGTGTCAAATAGTGTATCTCTAGTAATGATCGCTTTTAAAGCGGCGATTGCTCAGTGGTAGTGTGTACGGATTTCGCGTCAAGGGACGTGAGTTCGAATCCACCTACAACGAGCTTAAACTTTCGGTGAAGGAAAACATCGTGAAAAAACTAAAGCATGATGGTAAGGTATTTTCTAATACCCATCTGACTAGCTATCACTCTCAATTTGTAAATGTGCCGAAAATAAGAATAGGTGTGTTCCGGCATTTGCATTAACATCAGGTGTGATCGTGGTCATAACGCTAAACCTATATATTATAAAAAAATCTAACTCGATCGAGTTCAAATTCTAAGACCTAGAGCTCATCAACACAGTTATTTCAATGGTAACAACAAATCAGATAATTGTTGCACCGAAAGTGTGACACAGATTATTTGTGAGAAAAAAAATATGTTTGATAAATGCGCTGTTTGATCGTTATTTAATTAATTCTGTATAAGATCATGCCACTGCTTGTTGTGTGATAAATTTATCTAGTTTGCTCAGTGCATTCGCTCACGTGAGCGACGTCACACAGATAACAGTCAGTCTCAAGGATCGAAAATAACACACTGCAAATGCTTTTTCAAATGAAATATATTTTATGGAACCCGTAGCGTTTCGTAGCTGTTTTCATATAAAACTTATACAATTATCATACTTTTAATAATACAATTATTTCATTTAATTTAATAATACGCATACAAAATTATTTGCGTCTATAAAAACTTCTATACACATCTCACGAGTTGTTATTCTAATGTCATTGGAACAGTTATGGTTGTTGGCACCTATTTTTTTTTAAATAAATAACGTGTCACAGTAACCGCTACATGATATTAAAAACGCTAACAGTAACGCCATAATGAAATGAGATTCAAGAAACAGAGAAGTATCAGCGGGCATCAATAAATTTTCCAAGTAAGTATAAACCGCAACTTAAACATAATCTCAGAAATACAATGTAGTTAAAACTCATTAAATACCCCACTAGTTGTGTACATTCATTTATATTATCGTTGAAAAAGAGTTATAATTATATAAAAAAAGTAAAATACAATAAATAAATCGTACAAAGTAACAAGTAATAAATAAATTATAAGTCGGAAGTATATTAAAAAATAAAACTTTCAAATATCTAACTTACAAACTAAATATTTAATTAATTAAAAATTCGCCCATCGTTCTAAAACAACCGAAGAAAACGGAGCTATATAAATTAGAGATAGGAAGAAGTCGTTTCAATACACGCTTTAAATGATTTTTTGTCGTTGATTAATAATATTAAGTTACTCACGATTTAATGCGGAAAACGAAACGTCATTCGTTCATGCAAAAGCGTTAACAATTTCATAGAAAATTAAGAGCGCTGTCAATATTTAATAAATAAATTCAATACAGATATATTTTGACTAATATTTATTATAACTAATTAAGCCACTTGATTGATATCAATATGGTACAAAATCTACTATAGGGCTTACTTAATTTAGGCTCATAATTATACTATACACGATACAAATAAGAACTGCGTCAGATAAAAAAAAGTAATGACAAAGCGTAAAAGTAATTTACGAAATACTGTGATCGGAATGCGTCGCATATAAAATACACAAAAAATAGAAAATACAATCTCAGTCGGATTTATAATGAGACAGATAAAGAAAATTTGAGATGACCAGCATCGACACCAGAACAAACCTGTCCCAAGTTTTCTTGTTCTTTTTTTTAATTATTTTTTATTTTTTACTAATACCTAGGAGGCGATTTCACGAATAAATCATTAATGTACTTTACACACTCCCCGCAAAAGCTTACTACACTTAATAACACAAAATATTTATTTATGATATATAATATACATAGTACATATATGTCCTATACATTACTTATGATAAAATTATAATTAGTTGCGAACATAAAGTTTTGTATTATGTCGCGTTTAGACTAGAATATGTTGAGGATAGAAAGCAGACGTCAAAATGTAACTTCCCATTTACAATATGTTTTAGATAATATTTTTTTTTTAAATATACTTCTGCTTTTGCAAAGCGCCGGAGTTGTGATGTATACCGTTGCGTTTTATTGTTTGTGTGTTGCCGGGTGTTTTAAACTCGGTCGGGTTGTACGTCCATTATGTTGGGAGTGGCGAGTGTTGTTTAGCTGAATGCGTTAGCGTTTACCAACGAAGTCGATCATTTGATCTATCTGTTCTTTCTCGTCGTAGAGGTACAAGGACTCCATGCATCCCTTGAAGAAGGGCGTTGTGAAGCATTTCGCCCTGGAAACATAATGTAACCTATTAAAAAACAACAAAAAATTGGCTGTAACGAAACGTCTGGCAGATGTGAAACATCGTTTTAAAAAAAATAACTTTTAGGGATATAGCTATGAAATAAAATAAATATGGCACATAAAAATGTTTTAAATATGAATATTTATTTACTATAACTTTATATTAATTTCATTTACAAATTAAATGGAGACAAATTGATTCTTCTCGTTAGTCACATCTTGAACATATATTATCACACCGCGTGGCGACGCATCGCCATTAGATGTTTCACATCCAAAATTAAGAAATATGTAAGACCAATTTAGCCAATACTAGTTCAAAGTTGTTTCAGAGATAAGCGCTAATAATAACGATAGGGCCGGAAAAGTTTTTTTTTTAATAACGTCATCGTCGATAGCTGACTGTAATAACGTTACATAATGGTGTATCGTTTTGTTTTTGACAAGGAATTTCTTTCGATAAAGATCGTCAGAACAGATCAGTTATTTTTTAATAACAAACATTTCAAGCCCTATCGCATTCGATAAGCTATGTCCAATATCAAAGAAAACCCATAAATCATTTTAAGAAGTGAAAGGTATCAAGTGTGCCAAGATTTAAAAGAAAGCAGAAAGTTTACTAAGTAAATAGGCATATCTTAAAACTAAACAGACATAAAAACTAAGTTAATTCTTAGAAGAACCTTTAGTCTAAGTTACCAGAGAACAGTCATCATGCTATTGATAAGGTTAGTGACATAAATATTTTAAGTAGATACATTTTAAAATTTTAAAAACAAAATAAATAATACAAGTTAATCAAATACAAACAAGTGTTCTTTAAATATTTATAATTAGCGTGTGTATTCTAGTTTTCGTTTAAATATTTATCGTTCACGATCAGGTCATAAATTCTTGGACCATTTTTTATCTTAAGTGATTCGAGATTGCGTTATCAATATAGAAGTACCAATAATCAATAAGGTGAGTGAAATAATGTTTAATCTTTATTGATGTGATGATTCCACCTGGCATCGATGTTTGATGCTGACGTATTGAATAAATGGGCATGCACTACTACTGATATAAAAAAAAAACTAAAATGATTTTTAACTTGATCACAGTGTTGCCGTTACAGTATTACTAATTTACCCATTAATTGAGCCAATAAATTTAGCAATCGTACGTTTTTATTAAAACATTTTTGTAGGATTTTAAAACAGGGTTGCTATTACAAAATTACTGGTATGTGTATTAATTGTGCCAATAAATTTAGCAATCGACCGTTTTCAGTGGAACATTATTGTACAATTTCAAAAAGAAACAATAAATAAAAGGTGTTAGATATCGTGCAGTAAAAGTAGCGTGCTGGTTATTCACCTCAATTGTATAATAATACAAGCAGAAGAAATGCGTAACGCATTTTAGAAGATTAAGTGTTACCATAGTGGCGATAATAAGGAAACAGATAGAATTTTAAAACCATTTCTTTGATACCTAATTTGGCGGATTGGCTCCGTGTATTTTTAAAATGTATTGCTTGAACAGTTCTAATTTGTCGGTCTCTCGCAGCACCTCGACGCAACCCTTGAAGTAATCTGTCGTGAAACAGTCTTTCCTGTGTCCCAAACAAGGAAGGTAATCGGTTAATATTTACACATTACAAAAAATAAGGGAAATAAAAAAAAAAATTGTAGGTATTTTAATTTTCTGGAAAACGTCACAATTTCATATAAGAAACAAAACGATGATAAATACATTAAAAAAAAAAGACAATAAAAACATAGAGAGCAATTCGTTTTTTGAATTTCTGGAAAACGTCACAAATTGTACTTTTTTTTTTATTTATTTAAAGACTCACCTGCATAGAGTGTACAGTTGAGGTTCCCTAAATAGGTTATAGCAGTCATCGCAGATTCGATCGAGGCGCGCGAATATGGCCGCGTCGTATACCCCTTTGCATTCGAGGGTGAAGAACGACCGCCGCGCAACGTGGTGCGGCGACGTCGAGGGCGGAGCACCCGCCGCGCTGACCACCAGCGCCACCAGAGCCGCCCACGCGAATTGAACACAGCTAAGATGCATCTGAAACAATACGCGAATAATTAAATAAAAGCGATGTAGCTTAGTAGCGTGTACGGACAACACGTCAAAGACCGTGAATACACTTACAATGTGCCTGAGCTTTTACTCAAACGAAACATCGTGATGGATGGTGGTAAGGCCTTTTCTAATTCCCGTCTGGCTAGTACTAGGCTTAGCGTGTCCTGATGTCACTTATAACTAGGCTTACCATAATTACGAAGAGCCAAACCGGGACGCAGAAGAGAACCAAACCGGGATGCAGAAGAGAAAGAGGCTCATTTTCATTTTGCTTTTCGCTTAATTTGTGTTTTTCATATTTGAAATGCAAAAACCGGGACGCAGAAGAGAAAGAGGCTCATTTTCATTTTGCTTTTCGTTTAATTTGTGTTTTTCATATTTGAAATGCAATCAACATTTTGACCGGGACGCCGGGACAGGGATCTCAAACCGGGACTATCCCGGTCAAACCGGGACGTATGGTAAGCCTACTTATAACTGACACAGAATTGACGCTTAAATTTTATTACGTACGTCTGTCACTGGCATACCCATAAGTACAATAGAAAATCAGTATCACGCATACTTTGGACAGAAAATAGCTGTGTAAGATTTGACAAGCGTTCAAATAGCGAGCACTATGCTTACCCACACTCTCATACGTCAGTTTGAACATGTTCATACTTTGCCACACTATACATTTGTCCTTACATTTTAAGTTAAAACCGAATCAGTGTTACGTATATTTGGATTAAGTAAGTATGGTTTCATTAAAAAAAATATTTCAAAGAGTTCTAAAGTCAATTGCAGAACTTGATGTCACCGCTTTCAGTTGCCAAGCGAACGCATAAGCACTGAGCCGTCATTGATTCCTTTAAGAAAATTATATCTCTTATATTTGTCCTATAAAACCGTGAAGGATTGAACAAGGTGGTTGACCGACGCGAAATGTCAAGTGAATGGACATCAATTAAAACAAAGTGGCCGCATTTCAACCGTAAATCTGTTCATGTAATAACACTATACCTACCGCAGTTAAAACTGAATATGAATAATTTTTTGAAGATTACGATTCAGGCGTGTACTGTGTAACATTAAAGCCAACATTTATTATAATTTTCTACCTGTTTTCTTATCCCCTGGAAACTGAAACTACAGGGCAAGAAATATGGCACAGTGATAGCTAATACTATGTATTATTTGGTGAAACAAAAAAGTTTCTGAGGAACAAGGAATATAAGTTAGTAATTAAGTATATTAGTATCGCCGTACGAATAGTAAAAAGCTGAGAATATATACTTATGAGTTTATACAGTAAGTGAGTCTAATAAAAAACTTACTAGTATTCTAGTTAGGTATATAGATTTGTAATAGGAGCCTCTAAATTATATAATTCTCAATATATTTGTCAAATAAATCGTGTTATTACATAGGCTGAATTTGAACTACACAGTTGCCTCTCTGTTACTTTGAGACCCCCGCGGGAAAATTACTTTTGATGTCTACAAAAAAAAATAAAAAATGAGGTTGCTCGTTACTTTGTGTTTGTTAATTGACACTACACAGTGCACTTGACATTGGCGAAAATATCTACCAACCTGACAAGATATGACCGATATAGTTTAAATAGATATGATAACTAAAAATAATTGTATTTATATATTCGAAAACTGACATAATAGAGAATTTTCCGATTTCAATTAGGTATATATAAGTAACTAATTAATACGAAACGTTTCAATTAATCAAGTTAAATAGCTGTCAGCTGCTAAGTTTATTTCAATGTATATTAGTATCCTCTTACGTGTAGGTAAAATATAGTAACATGTACACAAGAATTCTCGTTGTTTTCCCTTTATAATTATTGTACGTGGATTCCATGGAATTCCACTTAGGTATATTAAAATTTTTAACTTCTTCCACAAGTCATAATAAGGTAAGAGTAAGATGAGTTATATAAAAGTAAAGCCAGCAATCTCACTTTTCCCGTTTTTCAACAGCACATATATAAAACAAATACGTTGAATGACTTTTTTTCTAAAACATTTTTGAATTAAATTTATTACGAAATGGTTATTTCCTTCACCGCTAAAATTACCCTTTTCTTGGTATACATGAATTTGAATTATGTTTGCATGATTTCAGGACCTGTTTTTGAACTTTATGGACAGGATATTTTTATGTTAAGTATAACTGTAACCATCAGAAACTTGTTATATGACTATTTGGATTTAATCACTTGTCATAATGTATAAATATATTTTATATACATTTCCGTGTGTGTACATATTCATGTGTATGTTACTGAAATGCTCCTAAACGGCTGAAACTGATGTCCATGATTTTTTTTTGGTTTTGATCAATTTCATTCGAGATATTCTAGATGTACAATTTGATCCGATACAAATGTTTTTTATCTATTTATTCGTCAGAACAACGTCTGTCGAACCAACTAGTTGAGTATGAGATATTAATTTATATCGGAGGAACAAACTTTGTTTTATGGTATTTCCCATATGTTACCCATTATTATTTATCATTGTGTTGAATAACATCGACATTTGTCCAGTACTTTCTAAATTACTTGCTTACAAGTGCATAGACAAATAGATATACATTTAAAATAAAATATTTTGAACTTCTATATCGCTAATGTAGAACATTCCAATTATATATTTTTTTAAATACAGTTACCGGATTATTATATGAATAGATGCTTATTTTCCAAAAACCTTTAAATCGAGTTTCTAATTCCCACTTTAACTGCAAAAGTGTTTAAATATCAGATTGCTACTTTTGGTTCTGCGTATCTCAAATACACGTGCAAAGTAAGCTACTACTAACTACCAATTTTAGAGTCATTAGACAATTATAAAGTGTTGAATTCAGTCTTAATCGTTCTCATAATTACTTAAGCGCTTGTAATGATTTTGCGTTCTACTTCTGACGACGAGTGCGTACTGTGTTGAGTGAGCAAAATATACTCTGTTCCCTGAACAAACTTGAGAGGCTGTGTCAAAATGCCTTGTTAAAAATACTTAATATTTCACGTAATTTAGTGTGGTTCACAATGCAAATATTTCTAAGCTTACTATTTTTTGTATCGGTCTCAAGAATATAATCTTATATTTATAATTAACATTTAATAAACTTCCTTACGGTATAAACTCTTTGGAAATTAATATTGAAACTGAACAGTGGATAGTGGATTTGCAAAAAAAATACAGTTCATTTTAAGTTCGCAACGAAAAGAGTCGCACCGCAACTGTTATAAATTGATTGTACTTACTATATATTCATAGGGCTACGTGTAGGATCTATTCATAGTTACAGTCTAAAAGATTTTAACTAAACATCTATTTAAAGGTACGTGGTCTTAGGACGTTGCTACTGACGAAGGAAATTTGCCCCTACGGCAGTCACTATTACTTTGCCGAGCTAGGATAAAAAAAAAAAAAAAAACAAAGAAGTCAGATCATAACCATTTATATATCTTATAGTATAGAATTCCAATTAGGATAAGTTATGGCTGAAGAGATGAATTGAAACTGATTATACAGTCTGAACTCCTAAACTCTTAAAGAGTAGTTGTTATGAAGAAAACATATAATTGTTTAAATAAAAAGTTAAAATTTCCAAAGCCAAAGCGTTTTATATTTGTCTTTAAATCGAATTTAAGTAAGTATATACTGTATTTTAAGGTATAACCAAGTGTCAGTATCGGTTTCGACCCATAATTCGCGTCAGATTATTTCAATGCTAAAAAGCCGCTTTCCCGACATGTAAGTTATAACTTTATTATAAAACCGGGCACATGAATCAGCTCTGCCCCGGGGCGTCCCTCGTTACGTGTCTCGTTATCGACAATCGAGGAATACTGGCTTTCGTGAAGGGCCGATGTTCTTTACATGCACTGAACAAACCCTTCGAGTGACGCACGGCGTACACTTATTTAACGAATTTTGAGTACCACTTTTATGACGTCACTAATTATTAAAATATACATATATGTATTACTATTTTTTTACGCACAGTACCGTTTATAAAAATGTAACAGTAATTATGCCTAAAATATGTCAGAGAGTTTTTGAAGGTTACCTGTTATTTGTATGTAAAAATTTCATATTTAAAATTGAACTAGACGACGGTTGACGCAATTTAAGTGATTTACTTGCCAGTATATTTTTTGTTCCATTATATAAAATTTGTATTTTCTTATTTTGCAAACTATCATTAATATAAATATCTTATAAAATTGGCTCGCGTCCAGCCCGAAAAGTGCGGTTGCAAGAATCAAACCGTCAACAATGTATGTTCAAAGGAGACCGTCTCCGTCTAGAAAGTGAATTATTAGTTCCGACTATAAACTGTACCACGATGTGACTTACGTGAAAAAACACTGCCTCAATTATACATGAGATACGAGTTTCTGAGCCGAGCCGAGCCGAGAAGTGAACGCACTTTGGATATGTTACTACACGCGTCACATCTGTGCTTGTGGCTGCAATTTGCCGTTCACGCACTAAGGCACACCTGTGCATAGCAATTATGGCCGACGGAGCTAGACTGCTCGGCAGCCACCCAGGCAGTAGATAAAACAACCTTGTGAGAAAGAATAATTGGTCCTTCGAACCGGACGTTCCATTACCGAGACAAGTTTTCAATTTATTTAACATGAAATTATAGGTCCCTATCGATATTTTGTTTAAGGGCTATCGATTACCAGATCGGCTCTGGTGGTCTCTATGAAAAATGCGAGATGTAGTGTAACTTGTATCGGTTTCAAACTTTTACTTTATTTACGTAGTATGTACGACTAAAGTTACGTGATCCCTTTGCTCAACTATCTGTTTGGCAGCTATAGCTCAAGTAATTGTGGTTGTGTTTACAGACGATATGGCACCACTCTATGACACAGTTTAATACTAGCAACTTCTACATTGTGAAAACACTAATCACGGTAATAACTATATGTATACAAATTTTATTGGTGATTGAGTGCTATGCAGGGCATTCTGTATATATCTTAACTTTTAGCTTTATTATAAATTTCATAGATTTATTTTATGAGAGCAAATATATTCGATAAACAATTGCACACATAGTTACAATTCAAAATTGTTACGGAATATATATTTTTAGGTTCCATTCCGTCATCGTGGAGCTTTTGAGGTTATATTAATGAAGTAAAGATGTAAGTATGTTTGAATATTTTTTTGTTTGTATATTTAATATGGCGGCAAGCAACTTGTAAAGATGGAAAATTATAGACGTAATTGTATTGTCTATGAATGATCTATATCTAGGACTAGGAAGTGAGAGTGCATGCGTGAATTTGCCGCTAAGGTCGCGTCAACTGAGGTCGGCTCGAAGGTTGCGTGTGCGCAGGCCCCACCAACAATGGCTTCCGATCGTCGTCCGCGATATCCACTCATTGTCCCGCGAATCAATTTAAATAATTATGGATCTGCCGCTAAATGTTGGCTTGGTCATCGAGCGCTGCCAGTTGAAAATGGGAACACTGTTCGGTAGAATATTTTGTGATACTATATTTACCGTTTCTCTTAAATAAATAATAAAATATATTTGACAACGAATTATCAGGTTACGATGCAAGCAGTCATAAATTAGTAGCGACCGTTGTAACTACTTCGATTATCAAAATAGAAAGCCGTAAATCTGTTTTTTTTTTTATGACGCATGACTTTCTATGTGATTATTCCACTGAAGATATCGTAAATCTTAAATTCACAAAACAAAATAAAGGCATACATTACTCTACTGTATACTCAGGCATTATATCAACTGACTGTTATTAAAACTGATAACTTTTTGCTTCACCAAGGTCGTTTTTTTTTTAATTTAATGATGAAATTTTGCCAAAGTCCATTGCGTTCAATTTACGATGTTTTAGTAAAGGCAATGCACTCCGGAGCGCTTCGGATAACGGATTTGCATTCGTGTTAATTTTTTATTACCGAAAGACATTCGAAACGCTTTTTCACTGTTGATTTTTATATTGAGATTCGCTTTACATCACATTTCTTAGTCAGTATTAAATAATAATTCTTTATAATCAAAATTCAATATGATTATCTAATATGCGTTTTCAGTACGTGCAAAATGTTATGCGTATAAAATGTACATTCGAAAAACTTAACCCATATTTACTTAATCATCCATTTATTTATCTCCACTCTTATTAAGTAACAGTTCTAATTCTAAAACAGTTTTACCGTGGTACATTAGATTATCCTACTCTTTTTGATCTAAGACCAGAAGAATTGATGTAATCAAATTTGGGTCCGGCTAAAATCTAGCGCCATAGCATATACTGAGGTTTTGAGTCCTTTTTCCATGTTGTGTGAGGCTTTAGTTTGTAAGACTGTATTTGTATGTATTTCCACTATGTGTATTATGTATTCATCATCATCGATATATACGTTCTTCAAAAGAAAGATAACGATCATAATATTGCAATGGACAATATAAATTATAATTAGTGTAATTGTAGCACCCTGAGTATCTCGACTCTTATGGAAGGTTCTTTAGTCTCATTACCATGTCAAGGCGGTAAGTTATTGCAATTATTGAAACTTGCAGTCGATCGTTGTTAACCTTATTATTATAAACGTTTACTGTCAGAGTGTTCCTGAGTTAGTCATCCGTCACGGGGACTCTTTACTGCATTTTTTTTTAAGGACATGGATTAAACATTTAACAAAACTATTTGTGTATCAGCTCAAGATCTCTTTGGATTCGTATATTAGTTTCGTTACATTTATTTGCACGTCATACTTGCAAAATCTTAGAAATAACTTAAGTTTTAGTTACTGATTTGTGGATGATACAACTTTTATTGAGGTTAGATAAATTTTGATATTTAGTAGACAGGCATTCCTGTACTGGAACTCATCATTAGTCATTATTACTGTAATCGAATAAACTTTACCTTATAAAACCATATTAGTACAAGTTGAAGGACTGGAGATTGTAAGCAGGAATGTAGCTCCATTAGGTATATAAATTGCAGTTCCATTAGTGTTCAACTATAAGGACCGTAAATATATAGAAAAAAAGTGATAAATATACGTTCATAAATACTTAATCTAGGTTTAATTTACTCGTAATATAACTCCCAACATGGATGAAATTACCTAATTGCTTACTCCAACAAAATTTCCCTAACTATTTACAGCTATTTACTCCGGAAATTCAGAAGTACCTTCCTATTAATAAAATCAAATATTAACAGCAACTGTTCATATAATACATAAAATATTTGTTAAACAATTGTTATAGATTACTATACTTAGTCAGTAGGCCGTAAGTTTCCTGATGTAATACCAGATAGCTTTGTTACTGAGTCTAAAATGTCCAAGAATTATCCTTCTTTGCTCCAAGAATGGAAGTTACCGATATAAAAAAAATCAGTACAACCATTAATGTTCCTGCCGACCGCTTTAATTACTTTTAATTATACACGGACGTTCATTAATCTATCTTCAACAAGGTCTCATGAAACACTTATACGGGGTGCCCAAACGGGCAACAACTGTGCAATTAGCAGGCTAGGCCCGAGTCGCGTGACGACCACGCCACCGATACACCCAATGAGAGACAATGATTGACCACGTGCGCAAACGTTATGTATCTAGGTCAACGTCGAATTACTGCTACTGAAAACGCGTCGCTACGTACAACACGAGACGTCACCGTGCCCGTGTCACGATGGTCAGCCCGTGTGTCGGTGTCGCAATCCATTTGTTTAACATACCCTGTTATTACGAGATAATTTGCTACAGACGTTTTGTTAATATTCCTTTCTCGCGCCATTATATAATTGCAGATTAGTGAAAGCTTAGACGTTTCTGGTTGCAAAGGCTCGCGTGCGACGTCGGCGGATTAAGATTTTTATTGTCATCATTTAAAATTGATCCAAGTACCGCCCAGTAGTAAATTATACCTTCTAACGAATCACTAACATCCGATTTCGTAAGGAAACAAAGTACCATTTCTAAAATTTTGCATTTTACATTTGATAGGTTTAGAAATGTTATATGATAATTAGTTTTCTTTAGCTACATCAATATCATTGAGGAACTAAAATTATCAGTAAACATGTGAGTAAACAAAGTAAATTAAGTTATCACGACACGTGCTTATTACCCTATTTTTAGGGAGTCCGTCGTTGACACAGCGTCTGTATCAGTGTGTTCGTAACATAATTCCCATCCTAAAGTGTCAAGTATATAAAGTGACATACAATAGAAAGACAAAGAAGAATCCTGATATGTTAAGCTTCTCGAGCATAATACAATATTATAGGTAAATTTGACGAATTAAAACTAATTATATAAAGGAATAAAATAAAAATTTACGTTCCGTGATCGGATGATGTCAAAACTTTGTATAATTTAGTGAGACTAACTCACAAACGATTCAATTATAGTAAGTATAGGTACAATGGAACTGATATATTCAAGTGAATAAAGATCCCCAAAAATAAAAACTATGTATCCTATTTACTGGGAAACAATTTCTCCATCGATTTCAGACATAAAAGTTGGTGTGACCAAGAATGCTTGTAAGAATAGTAAAATGATAGGTACAATGGATATATTCAAGGATATATTCAAGTGAATAAAGATCCCCTAAAATAAAAACTATGTATCTATCCTATTATTTATTGGGAAGCAATTTCTTCATCCATTCTAGACACAAAAGATGGCGTGAGCAAGAATGCTTATAAGAATAGTAAATTTGTCAAATTCCCTCTAAACAAGATCAATGAATACCGACCCCAGACGATTACAACAGGAGACTTCATTCCAAGTACTTGCATCTTAAGAGTAGAAACCTGTTAATTAAAACGTTTTCTATGCAACTCGTGGATGTAATTCAGCACCGCATCGTCTAGTCGGTTCGTAAAGGACGCGATAATCGCTAATTCCAGTTGTTTCCAGTTCAAATTAACGCATACATTGATGGTGTCATTGGTAAGACGCGACAATTATCGTCCATTGTTTGATGCCAATTTATCGCTGTACTATTTTCGTCGACTGTATTTTCGTTTCACTGTAGACTATACGCGTACGAGTTACGGGTCCATTACCCCGCTAAGAGTTAAATTCACAAAGCGACTTGTATAGTTATATATTTTCGAGTTCAATACGTCGTAATAATGTGATTTAAAAAATCTACATAAAAACAATGTTGAATAGACTTATTTAATGTTAGGTTAGCTCTAATTTTTTATGTTTTGAGGTTTAACCTTTGGCTACAATCTTGCTTGATGTTAAGTGATCATGTTGCGCAATACAATCGACACAACAATCGAACAATACAACGCCCGACTGTATATAGTACAGTCGTCGTGGTCTAACCAATCTGTGGTATGTTATTCACGACGCGAAATATCGACCAAAGATTTCACAGATAAACGTGTTTCCCAATTCCCGGATCTTGAACATAATTCGTTGTGTAATGAATGGCGATCGCGATAAATCCATTGTGTCACATTGGGGCTGATAAAAATCTGCACTCTTTCGCATATAAAACAGTTGGTTGCGAAGGAGTAGCTTCAGAGAGCATGCGCACGCGCCTCGCTGTCTGTAATGGTCTCACGTACCGAGGTACCGCGCCGCTCACACACGCGCACTCTGCACCTATTACGCCGGTCCTCGCACTATGTATGACCAAGCCTGTTTATATGAGCCAAGTTTTCCCAATAGGGAGACCCGGGTAATTGAAATATCAGGACCTGAGTGTCGATTCACTAGACGTCTAATCTAAGTCCATAGAGTAATATTAATTTTTATTACGTCACTTGTCTTTGTAGTCACTTTTCCAATGTCAAACCGAAATACAGATTGAAAAACATACAATATTCTGAGATGGGAGTTTATACCTGTGGCTGACTAAGAAAAATGGCAATCAGTAATAAATTACAATAATTATTTTAAGTAATAAGTAAAGTCCTTTAATTCAAATGTTCTTCCCTGGTTTTTGACAGTAAGCTGGCAGTATATTCTACATTTAATATGTCAGCCATTACACCTGGGTAATTAAAATACTCATTAGCATCATGTTTATTGGATAAAAGTTAATTAGAAATTTATCCTCGGATGTGCATCAACATTTACGTAACGCATCGACGTTCTTTTTAAACATATAAAAAAGAGTGTGTATTTATGTACCCATGCATGTGAGAAGTAATACAGTTTTATGGTAAATACAATTGTAGTCTTTCTGATTTTTTTATAGGTTTTAATTTACTTGACGCTTAAATCTTAGATCAGATGAACACATTTAGATGCCTTCAAATATTTCAAGATGAAAATCTTGTTACAATGATTTCACATAACGCGCCGAAGGAAATTATAACTTCAAAAAGTTTCTGCAAAAAGCATTCAAAAGTTGAGTAACGATTTGAGTGTAGACGGTGTTATTGCGTGCAACGAATTTTCGCAATATCCCAGATAATTAATAATCACGTTTACCTACATCGGATCGAGAGGCAGTAGTACATTGGTTAGTGGTTAATTACGTGTACGCTACAAAATAGCAGTGCAATTTATTCACCGGCCCTTCTAGTGGAAATTATCGATCTGCGTGGAAACTATAAATTATTTTAAAGTAATCATCGAATATCGTTACGATAGTAAATTCTAATTTCACTTGAAATAGTTGCTAAGAATCTGTGATAAATAATTTAATAAACGACTATATTGAGACATACTTTTAGGATCGTTTTTCCAATTTCATTTGCCTCTTTTTTATAGATTTAGCGTTATGACCACAATCACACCCTGGCCCAAGATGGTAGACTCATTAAACCCGGTGGAGGGACTGGCTATTAAATGCAACTGTTTGAACATACCTATTAGTATTTGGCAGCAGCTTTTGAATAGTCGATTATCTGACGCATTAGAAGAACCCCTACCACCATGCATAGGTATAGATATCGGCATTAAAAAATCGACCCAAAACAAAGTATAAACACGTGAACACCTTTCGAAACATAAATAGACCCGGTAGTTAAAACTATTTAGTTAACTGCTTCGAGTGAAACGCTACGGATCGTACATACACAAGTACCTACGACGTAAGATAATGAGGCGATTGTATTTGGTCAAATAGCTCTACGCATTCCATACATGTTAGTCAGTCGACGAATAATAACTGCAGTGCAATGCAAGATGCAGAATAATCGATGGATAATTTGCACACAGTTTGCCTATGCTGATCACGCGGCTGGCACACAATACCCCTTGCATTCCAACACTGACGTACATAAAAGGCCTAAAACGTAAATAGTTATGTCCGTGTTTAACAAGATAGCGGACATCTGTCGACAGTATGGACCTAATTTCTCAAGCTTCGCTTTTATATCGCGATTTTCACACGTCCGTACTAATAATTGCATTGTATCGGTCCCACACCTATTAAAAACTTCATTCGCGTAGAGTTATCAATTATTTTTTTGAAAATACCACCACAATTACATAATTTTCTGAATAAAATTAAAAATTTATACATTGTGAAGCGATGATAGCTCAGTAGTGTGTTTACGGATTCCTCGTCAAGGGACGTGAGTTCGAATCCACCTACAATGAGCCTGCATTTTTCGGTGAAGGAAAACATCGTGAGGAAATCATAGCATGGTGGTAGGGCATTTTCTAGTGCCGTGAAATACCAATAGGTGTGTTCCGGTAGTTGCACTTGAGAGCCAGTCCCTACACAGGTTTAGCGTGTTTACCCACTCAGACCGTATCCTCGCTTAAAATCAGGTGAGATTATGGCCATAACGCTAAATCTTAACTATATAAAAAAAACACACAAAGACTATGTCAAAAATTTGACATAATTTTCAAAAACATATCGGTTTATTGTTGCTTATCATTAAAACTGTCATAACATTTTTCTCTATCTTAACCCGCCCGATATTATTTGTACTCAGGTTAATAATAACTGGAAGCGGATTGGCCTTCAAATAAATGTTTGTAAAAATAAAAACTATAGGCGCTTGGTTCTCGACATTCGATTTCTGTGTGACAACTTAATCTAGGAGGCGTTAAGTATTATTTAAAACATTCAATTCGAAGCCCGAGGACATTAACAATGTAGTAAACTATATTATGATACCTCTAGAACGTTCCATTGCTTTTCTACCGGACTGGATACGTCATTAACAGTTTTCCAATATTTGCTTTCAAGTTTTTATCGTTGATAGAAGTAACGCTCGGCGATATACAAACTAGTTTTACAAAAATAAACTCGATTTGAACCGGTATTTTATTGTGTGTATGTATATTACTGGTTAGGGTTGGCACAGTACTGTTATTTGTATTAACTAAAGAGATATTTGTTTAAATAAAATATGCATGTACAAAACATAAAGAAACGATGATGGCTCAGTGCTTGTGTTTACGGACTCCGCGTGAAGGGGTGTGAGTTCGAATCCACCTATAATGAGCTCGAGCTTTCGGTGAAGGAAAACATCGTGAGAAATAATGGTGGTAGGGCTTTTTCTAATGCCCGCCTGGCTTGCTACCATCCTAAAGTCGACAGTTTTATTCTATGTTAGTTGAAAACAAAGATCGCCCTGTATAAAAATAGAAGTCCCCAGCTCTTTACTTTGCGGACAGTAAGCAAACATTCCTTCCCGAAGGAAGGCGTAGGTAGGTAGTAGGTTTATCATTATACTGGCGCACTATGACATTTATTAATGAGTTCAGACGTCGATTATTGCTTAGTTTTGAAAGGTATGGTATCATTTCCTGTTCCGCTAGGCACCGGATAATACTGAGAACTTATGACTCATATAGAATTTAAGGTGCCAATTTCACTTTTTTACACGTTCGCAGTGATGAATATATATATATAATAGTCATAGTAATGAACGACTTTACGTCATTTTTTATTTAAAAAAGTAAAGTAAAGGCGTCTCTTCAAACACATTTAAATGGTTGCACTTAATCCACTCAAAAGTATCAAAAAGTGTCCCACCTTTAAATGTAAAAGAAAGAAACGCTGCTCTATTTTATATCTCTGTCTCTCTCTCTTTTGTACCAGTAGAGGTTTGAAAATTATAGAGACCTTAATTTTTGTAAGATCGACCCTAATGTTAAAAATATTCACAGCAACATAGTTGCCTAGACTTAAATGAATAGGCGATACATTTCCTTTCATAAAACATTTATACACTGACAGTTTAATAAATTTGCAACTGTACGCGTCAATTTATTATATTCATGCAAGATAAAGCAAATGAAAACAAACGTTTTCAACGTCCCAAAGCAGGACACTCTCTAGAGATTACGGCGCCCAGGACGAAAAGATAAATCGCCGCTCCTTGAACATTTTAATATATTGACAATATACAAATACATTACATAACCAATATCATTTTTTAGTGATGGAAGGATTAATATGTGAAATTTTCTCTTTGTTAGTGAAATTTAACATAAAATTAGATTTTTTTAAAACGAAAAAAAAAAATGGCCGAAACAGTGCCCCTAAATTTTGGCGCCCCGGACAAATGCTCGGTTTGCCGCCCCCTTGAGCAAAGCATTTCCTAGTCCCTAGGAAAAATGAAATCTCAAATCTAATTGGTCGATTAAACTGAAATACTTTCCAGTCGACTCTTTATTGATTGTAACATATTTTCTGATATGCTGGTAAATTAAAAATATAAAAAAATGAAACGAGATATAGATTTTTAAAATAAAAATTTTCTTCTAATATATGTAAAGCATGTGAGTGATATTTGTAAAGTTCTTATTTTATTTGAAATAATTATATGAAAAATTATTTTCACTGACAGAAAGACTGGGTTTAAAATAGTAAGCATTATTTGTTTTTTTTTCTATTCCACAAAATGATGTTTGAAAAAATTATATGTTAAGTAAAGTTGGAAAGAAATGATATAATTACTTTATGAGAATGTAGTTTACTCATATTAAAGTCAAATTGTAGGTTTTCTTACGAATGTAATAAAAAAGACGCGTTCCAGTCTCAATAAGAATACAAGAACAAGCAAGAGATAATTACAAGAAGACAAGCAACAGTAGGAGATATATTGTGAAAATAACTTGTTAGTGACATAAATATGTTACCATTATATTATTTAACGTATTACTTTTTTATTTTACGGTACATATTTTATAAGCAAACTGACTTTCATTATAAAACATGAATCAACAGGAATGACTTGGCAACAGAACGTTATTTCTTTTTTCTCAAATTATTATTGATGGCTATGACACACTGATCTCACGGCCCACCCTGAGTGTAACAAAAAAATAGCCACAACATTTGCGGGCACTGGCATTAATCGCGAACAGCCAGACCGCGTTACAGTTTAAAAAAATAAATAAATATATATGTACACACAAATGGCGCTTTGTCGGCGGAACCAGTTTCCGTTCGTCTGCATTGACAATATGGCTTTTACTTGTACAATAAAGTCTAAGATTGCGTGATTTTCAACGTGACAGGTGTAAATTTACGTGGGTCGGTTAACCAGACAAACTGGTTAGTTAGTGCCGTTGAACCACACAGGTGGGCCTTGGATTACTAGAGATAAATTTAATATGGCATAATAATAGAGTCTTTAACGATTGACGTCCATGAGTTCGCCAGAACTCTGCAGAAACTGAGAGTATAGGTGTAATTTACACAGAGAAAAATGTGAGACGTGAGATCTTTTTTTTCTTTAGAACGGAAACGTCTTTATCTATGGTCGAGGAAACAATGAAGGTCGTAAAATAAAGGAGGTTGAGAAAATCGGTTTTATATCTACTTTTTATATTTTATACCTAAGTTCAGTATGACTCAGTTTGAATGTGTTTTTTTTATTATTAAATTATAGAATGTAATGCGAAACTTCCGGAACATACGACTAAGTAGGAAGCGGACATAGGTCATAATTCATTCTTACGCGTCATGCTAATTACAACATAACAATTTGCAGAAGTAAGCGTGGAAAAGCACGCTGCCTTGTTTTCCATAATAATTACATATAGATTATTTTTATATTACTTCATTACCTACTTGATTTTTTTTTAAACTCGCATAATAACAATACGACAATTCGAGAAGACGAGAGTAAGAGTAGAAGCGTGTTTAGACATTGACGTATGTTCGGAGCCTGTATTTTCTATGAACGAAAACACATATGGAATGGTGTTAAGGTATTTTCTGAAGTTAACTCGATTATAAATATACCGCCAATAAATATATATACATAAAGATATATTACAGCAACCGCGTTTCAGGATCAAAATATATCAAATATACAAAATCCGTTAACGAGATTCATAAAAAATATAAGAAAACTTATAATATTGTCGATTCTATCTTTACGAATTAATAAAATTAAAGTGTCTGTAATATTGGAATAACATCTTTTTACTAAATGCATATAAAAATATATACGGTATTTATCTAAAAAAAAAATAACAAAAATGTCTGTCTGTGGTTCTGTTTGTTGCGGTTAATGTCTGAAACGGCTAGACCGATATTTACAGGACTTTCGCTGGCAGATAACTGATGTTATAAGGAATAATTTAGGCTACTTATATTTTAAAAAATATAGGGATACGGAAAAAAAATTAATAAATCATTTTTTGTTCCACGCGAACGAAGTCGCGGGCTCAGCTAGTTAGTACTAATAACCAGGTACCCAGTTCGTTACAGGAACAGACTATCTAATAACTGACATTGAAATCGATAAGTCGAAGATACGATTTAGTTAGATGATGATACAAAATCTCTCACTATCTTTAAATACATACAATTTGACAGTCACTTTGATACTTGCATGCCAGCACACAATGCAGTATAGATCTGAATCACACAATTTCCTCTTATTATGTAAAATATTATGGGTTCAGTTGGAAGATAATCTCAGATAAGATATGTTTTTATAAACTGCAATGTTGTCACGTATATACTTTAGTTCTCTTATCATTTTCTCTCTAAAATATTACTATACAAAATTCTTATAAAGAAAACAAATCAGCAGACACTTTAGGCATAATTCATTAGTCATTTGAGGAAATGTTTTCTCGTAAATTATATAAAATATTTGCCGTTGCAGTTTCAATATATTTTATAAAATCAATAATAAAAATACTTTACCCTATTTAGTTCCTAAGAAAGGACTTGAGAATATCGAACCGTTACCGTCGGTTCGGAAATTATCGCAGACGTCGAGAA
Organism: Actias luna; assembly: GCA_039707435.1. NCBI lineage: Eukaryota > Metazoa > Arthropoda > Insecta > Lepidoptera > Saturniidae > Actias > Actias luna. The sequence continues at coordinate 2,402,686 of JAZHAC010000006.1, read as the reverse complement.
ACTCCAACAAGAAACTCGAATGAATTTATCTTATTTTTTAATGTAAAATTCACAGTTAATAATCTATTAAATGCATGAGAATTATTCAAAAAAATTATCGACATTGATACAAATTCCAATAAATTTACCAGTTTTAGAATTCTTTTGGTTGGCGTGGTGACACGTCGCCACGCTATGTGATAGTATATGTAAAGAACGTTTCAGTACTTTTAAAATTTTTGATTATGCCAAATTTATTTCCTTTCATAAGCTATCCCTTTGAGTTCATATTTATACGCAAAATATTGGTATTTCACATCTGCCAGACGTCCCGCGACGGCTTACTTTTTCTTATTCCGTTACTGTTTGTGATCAGAAGACATAAATTGAACAGTTCTATACAAAGTAATCATGATATAACGAATATACAAATATCGTGTAGGAGTATTGTTAAACTATTTGTTATCCACTATCTAATTGAATTTTTACACTATGGTCGATTCGCATTATGTCCACTATACACAATCAGGTGATGCTAATTGGTTGGAAACTCAATGATTCAACACGGCTATGTACCATTTAGGGTTCATAACACTCAAAATACGCCTTGAACCGTTCCATCTGACGATGACGATCGTTGTGGTCGCGGCGAAAACGTCACCAATAACGTTACTATTTCACTCACTCCAAACGCACGGCGATACATCTACAAGGGTAGCCCCATACTCCATTCCACTTGGGTTAGTGTATATAACGCTCGCAAGCAAGTAGTACGTGAAAAAGCGCGTTCGTGAGCGTCTCGAACGCTAAGTGGAACCTAACCATAAAGACAAACCCAATAAAAATAGAATCACCGTCAAAATAATGAAGTATACTACATATAGTACATATAGTATATTACATATTTATTACATTATGATTATTATATTGAAGCTTTCTTGTAATATATGAATCTGTGGCATCATTCCATGTAATATATATTTCATTATTTTTGAATATTTTTTTGTTTTAATATTTATTTTTAACAGTTCAAGTCAAGATTACATTAGGTAAGTGAGCCACTATAGTTTGTTAAAAATTAAGCCAATATACTCTTTTATTGTTACAAGTTGCAAGAGTTTATACACGCAACACTAAATTAACATGCTGTCAAAACAACGCATTTATTTTAAACTCGTCTGTTATCACATACATGTTAATATTTTGATTCAATAATTATCTTAAAACATTTGTTTTATTAATTAAAACATCAACTATGTACCCAGAGCTCTTAAAGAACGAAGATATTAATAGACAAAATAATAATGCACAAGAAAAAAGATACTATGTCCATATTGAATGACAGATCTTTATGGTACTTTTTCTTCGTTGACGAAACTACAGGCAGCGAGAATACCATAAACCAAATATTATAGTACAGTTTGAATCAAAACAAGGTATTTTTATTCATTAACACGTAGATAATACGTTTATTATGATGTTACGCGTTTTCATTAATATTAATGACGATAAATATCAAACAGGTTCGACTGTCATATAAATAAATTATATGATTATTATAAATTAACAAGAAAAAAGAATTGGCTATTAAAATGAGTTAAATAATCAGTTACGTAATACATTAACAATACGTTGACCTCATGTATGTAAATAAAGCCCGTGGGAAACACATCTATTACTCGCATTTGATATTATATATAGATTATCTCATATAATATTGTATCACAGATTATATATTTACCAAAATCACACATTAAATTTACTTACATAGATTATCACGCTTCACGTCAAAAGAGAAAAAAAAAGTTACATAGAATTTTGGCGGGTTTTTAGTCGGCAATGTTGTGATTTGTGTTGTTTATTAATATATTCGTTTGTGTCACTTTATACAGTGTAGTATTTTATATAATATTACTCGGTTATTTTGTACAAGTGACGTTGATTATAAATAAAAACGCGAATTATGTATTCTTAGACGTCACAAAACTATCTGGAAAGTTCTAAAAAGGCGGCAATCATCACAGGTGAGTACTTAGTGGATATAAGCAGCAATCATTTTTGACAACGAAAATTTATTTTCCAATGTACGAAAAATAAAAGAAATCTACGGATTTAGTAGACATAAAAATGTTTAAATAGACATGGGTAAAACGAAATACGAAATGGTTTGTGTAAAAAAATATTAATAATTCATTGATATGACCTTTGTTGTGTTATCGTAAAATTATTTATGGCATATAAAATGAATTATCTAGAATTTTTAATGATGAAAATGAATATTATTAGATTTTAGTAAATGGCGTGCATTTAAAATAAGCTGAATTTGTGTTGATAAACTTGTCTAGGTACACGTAAACTATATTATTAATCTTGGTACAGTGGAAAGAAACAGGAAGGCGCCGATGACTGTGAAATTCTACGATAAAACTTTGAAACGTAACACGGATTACGGGCGAACAAGTTTCGTGCAAAACGTATTAAATAAAACAGAATGCATACGAACCGTCTGCGGATTATATACCTACAGAAAAGTCACGCCGTATTTGTTGGAAGTTTATTTTTTATTCCCACACGCGACTGGCCGAGTAAACTTGTCAACGGCGTCTGGCGGGGACGTGTTCGTTTGTTTTGTTTATTGTCCAATGTACCCTGAAACGTGTCCAGACGTTGGCAGCGATCCAGAGGCGGGTCTTATCATAAAATGTCAAAATTTTAGTCTTCATTCACCGACGTGTCGCGTGGGCGTACCATTCAACATATTGGCACTATAAAAACACAATGTATAACAATGCCCTTGGACAGTATTTTATTAAAGTTACACTCGTTGTTTAGGAGTTACTTTAGACCTTTTTTTCGTTCAAAATATATAAAAGAACATAACCTTATAATATTGTTCCTCCTTTAAAATATGAGTATCTCATTATACAATATTTTACTTCTAGGTTATTCTATTCTATACAAACTCTAAAAATGTATACGTAACTTGAGATTGGCAAAATTTTCTGCATTGATAGTCGTCATATATATAGAAGAAAAACATATTTCTCGTGTCTATGGTTAGGTAGTGACAGTTACAGATACGGTCTTTGTAGAAGGCTACCGAAACGCATAGTAAAATGAAATACAATATGTAAATCTTCACTTCCAGACGAATAAATTTTACGGTCGGCGCGTTGATTCGCCGCGAGTTCTTAAAAAATCTGACATTTAAATATATAATACCTAACGGATGTTTTGATGAAATTATTCAAAAGTTTCGAGCGCACTGCATGATGAGTTGTGTCTTACATATCACTATATTTTGCATGCGTCTTCGCTCGCGTTAAAATTAAAATTGAACAAATTGGATGACGCAGAAAAAGTTTCATACATAGTTTATCTCTCTCTTTACCCCATTTTCAATAAGGTTTTCGCGAGAAAAATTAGCATATCGTAGTCTCCAGGATCCCATCTATTTGTATACCCAAATTCATTCAACACGAGAAAACGTAACAAACAAAATCCCTTTCGCATTGAACGTTTCTAATGCACTGTATACGAGCCGATTTTAATAAATCCGTTATGAATATTTTCTCACGATTTGTACTTGAGAGCGAACAAAAAGCTTTTCGAATTGCCTCATTGGGCCTCGCATATAATATTAACCGGCTTGAATGACGGGAATGTTTAAAAATAGAGCTTGTAAATGTGATTTAGTCAGGCTATATAGATTTTGCTCTCGAGACGGCGCGGGTTCTTGCTCCGGCACCGACGCAGGGTCGGACTCTTCAAACAATTTTAAACAACGATATAAATTTCCTTTGAACATTAATTACCGAAAATACCGTTTGTGGTAAACCCGCTATTACTTTATATCTTTCTTACGCTTTTTTAAGAAGTTTCATGTCTATAAGGAACTTTTTTTTTTGTGCATAATTTCTTTCATAAAGTGTATTTTCCTTTTATATACTATATTTTTAATTTTCTAAACAAAATTTGATTAATGTCAACACGTCTCACTTTGTTTTATTTACTAATATATATATTAATAATAAATATATATTAATGTAATAATATTACAAAGCGGAAAAGTTTGAGCACGATAGTGTTAGGGACTACTCAGATTTAAAAAATATTTTTGTATTTGATAGAGCAATCTTTGAGGAAGGTTTTCAGCTAACGATTAGATAATTTTAGTTTCGTGAGAAAAAATTTAGTTAGATATATACACAGTTGTAACCTCGAAACGAACGATGATCTAGAGGCAGACCAAGAGCCTGATGGTTAGAAAACGTTGGTTAGCTGGAAGAAAATGCCTTATGGCATTAAGCTCGCCAGTATACATATTTGCAGTGGAATAAAGAATTCATTTATTCATTCATTCATTCCTGACGCTAGCACGGGACCGAAAAGTATTTAGCATAGTGGTAGGGCTTTTTCTAATGCCCGCCTGGGTAGCTACCACCCTCTAGTTGTGAACCTGCCGCCAAATACCAATAGGTATGTTCCGGCAGCAGCACTTGAGAGCCAGTTCCTCCACAGGTTTAGCGTGTCTACCAACTTGGGCCGTATCGTCACTTAAGATCAGGTGAGATTATGGCCATAACGCTAAACCTTAAGAAAAAAAAAAAAAAAAAAAACATGTTCTGATACAGGAGACCTATACCGAATACTGGGTGGAATCGGGCTGATATAAATAGATATACATGTAGTCAATACATAAGTTGAAGAAGAACTGTGGGCATATGTTGTGATATCCTAAGTACGTACCTGGGCGTGCCATGTTGTAAAATACACTATATTATTACACAATTATTCCGCTTCAGTCGCGAACGAAGTATGTGGCGACGCCGGGCAATTGTCAACGCTCTCGCTAACTTTAGCCCGGGCCCATCTACTTTGTCTTTTATTTGTTCTACACTAGATCTTACTTGCGGTATTGCTTGATTGTATTGTCGTACGCAGTCAAGTTTGTTTGTTTCGCTGTTATTTTTGTTTATCTATCTATATTAATATTGTAAAGTTTGTTTGTTAGTTTGAAAGCGCTTATCTTAGGAACTTCAATCTGCATGAGAAATTTGAAGTTGACAGATCTGGTAGCTCTGGAAATCTGTTGATATATCGTGCCATGGTATTTGTGGTCAGACTCCTTCAAAACGGCTCGAACGATTTATATGAAATATTTCATGTACATTTGGTAGGTATGAGAATAGGTCGTAAAAATATATAAATAAAATATTATTATATATAATATATAATAAAAATATTAACTAGAAATAATTTACAATTTTGTGTATATTTTTTTACTTACAACACTATTGAATTGGTCCAATTTATGGTTAAGATCAAGATGTAAGTGGCGTCTTTCTATATTTAGCACAGCATCTCCTCTTTCAATTTATTTGCGTCCGAGGAATACAGTGTCACTTGTATATTTAACACGAAGTCAGCTTTCCGAATGCGATGTAACTTTTTTGGTTTATTTTTTACCCACAAAATTGTACAATTTCTTTAAATTATATGCGAAAATATTCATAAAATTTATAAATTAAAAGGTTGACCTCAAAGGTCATATGCTTTTTTATAGATTTAGAGTTTTAGCCACAATCTTACCTAATAGTAATTACCTAATTAAAGTGTAAATAGAAAATATGCTTAATTTCCATAACGGTAGCAATATAAACTAATCAAATTTTTACAAAAAAAAAACGAAGTGTGCTTGAGATCATACGGTAGAAATGAAACATTGCTATATTTCTCTCGCTCCCTTAATCGCCTCAAGTCGACTTTACCCGAACGAGCGTCACACAAAAGGTTGCTGATCAAAATTTTAAATCCCTCCTATAAAAAGTTTCACTTGAGTATTTTATGTGCAGATCTGGCTCAGTTTAAAAATCTAAAGATTGGTAAAAATTATAAATAGATAAAACTATGGTCTAAATTATTATAGGAAAGAATGTCTACAAGATAAGCAAAATCTACTAAACAATAGCATTAAGTTGATCTAACTTACATAAGCTGTGATAATACTGTAAGTTACAAATTTAAATAACTTAATAAAATTATCATATGCCGACACGGTACTTGCCAGTAAATACTTGAGGTAAAAAAAACATTTACAAGTGACGAAGTAATGGTTCCCAGTTCATCCGAAGATCATTAGTTAGCTTATCGAGTTAACTTATTAGGGACCGTTTACCTTTCCAACTTACTGAGGAGGTAAATTGCTTTAAATTCCGTATAAGGTGCGGCCTGAATAGCTTTAGGACGACAGTCCACGAGTCCGCGTACTCAGGTAAGAATTCAGATAAAAAATGATTAAATTACTTTTTTTTATTTTGCGAGTTATTATTAAATATTAGTTTTATGCCATTTATTTGTTTACATAATTATAATATTCTTTTAAATTTTTAAACTTCTGTCTGCTAAGTTTCACAACAAAGTATGTAGTTGAACTGAATCTTAAAATGATATTTATATGATGCTATAAATGCTAATAAAAATAGTGCGCGTATTTATGTCCGTGCGTATCAACTAGAACTCAGTAGGCTATTATCATTTTTTCTATTCTATATCAATACATATTATAAAACAAAATCCCCTTTCGCGACTGTTTGTTTGTTCGCGATTGTATCAAAAACTACTGATCGGACTTTCATGCGACTTTCACCAATAGACAGACTGATTCATGGCGAAAATCTTGTGTAAACTTATTGGAATATGACGATAACTATTGAAAAGTATCGGAAAAATCAAGCCGCCAGGAAGCTTCGACGCCTAGCGTAGCTTTAAATTAGCTGACAGCTATTTTAAAATAAATAATATAAATTAGGTGTCAACGAAACGTTTTTTTTTTTTCAGTTTTTTTTTACAATAATCATAACACGTGTATGTATATATGAGGAGGGGAGTAAAAGCAAGTCCGCTTCAGCTCAAAATTGGTATTTCTAAGTAAACACACCAAATTGTTGCTGTTTTCGCGAACTAAAATTTAGTGTACTTACTAAAAAAAAAAACTATTTTGGACTGAAGCCAAAATGCGTTTACATCACTCATATGTTCATCACACACCCAAATGTCGGCTTCACTGAGGAATAAGACGGAATATCTGATAACCGTACTAAATTTTCTAGCAATAAATAATTATACCATAATTCGTGTTATAAGATAGAGGGCCCCGCGTTACCTGGATCCATACCTGCGTCATGAAGTAGACGCTGTGTCGCCGCGAAACGCATAACTCGAGAGCCGCTGTATTTGGGTCGTATTGGTAATTTATACGTTTATAATATGATATTTGTGCGGACTGTCTACAGTTAAAAAGTGTATGCATGAACAGACATAACTGTTCTCCGGTCGTTAGTATATTGACACTAATTTAATTATGACAGTTACATCGCGACGTAAGATTGCAAAATTACGAGCTTCTCCAAATGGAATTGGACCTTGTAACCTCTAAAATTATTTAAAAATTACCTCATATAAGGCTATATCGTCTGACGTGACGGTATATGTATCATGGCGAATAATTTTGCTAAGTACTTTCCAAAAAAAAAAAAAAAAAGGAAAACCGCTTGCTTTCATTGTTTAATAATTGTATGTATCTACCTATATATCTACATAATTACCACTAATTACAATATCCGATTGATTTGGAATTCACGACGTAGACATCCGCTAGTACTGACTGGAAAAACGTAAACGAATACACAGGCAACAGCTTGTATGTATTGTATATATTGTATATATGTATATTGTATATACAAGAATTACGCACTAATTAATAGATAGATTCTCCTAGTGGCTGGTTATAAACTTGCCTATTCATTGTGTTTTTAATATTCTCCATAGCTATCATCGCTTTCAATAAGGTCCGAGAAGGTAACACGCTAAGCCTAGTGGAGGAACTGCTTCTCAAATGAAGATATCAGAACACACACGATATGTACACCGATGTATTTTTAACTTAAAGGTATTTAAGTTACCTACCTAATAATCTAACCAGACATTAGGAAATACACTAACAAATTTTTATAATTTCATTAAGTAAAAACTTAGGTTTATTGGAGGATTCTAATCCACAATTCTATATCTTATAAAATAATTATCTATAAATCTATACAATTCTTTTTACGGATGATGCTCTGGTTATTCCTTAGCAATATTGTAATCCGGTAAGTACATTGACGTTTACTAAAATAATTGTCTGATAACAGTTTACGTAAGCGAAACTATTATAATTTCCTTAAGGAAAAATGCTCTGTTCTGTGGATTTATCGGCGGTATGTTTTGCCTTCATTGAGTATTAAAACTTCGGTGGAAGTTAAATGTTTATTTCAGATACGATATACCAAGTTTTAGGGTTGTTACGTTAAGTGATTAGCTATGTCTGTGGCTTTACTCGTGTTGACTTGAATTTTTTAGATTTTTTTTTAAGTGCATCTTGTTGGGCGGTTTATCGATTATTTGATGAGAATTGAAAGTAGGATTCGTTACGTTAGGCTAAATTAGGTAACATTAAAGAGAACACTGACATATCATATTTTAATTATTATTTTATTTGCATACTACAGTTGTATTTGTTAGACTGTGTAAATAATAATATAATAAATATTCAAAACATATCTTATGTGCACATTTGGCTTTGTTACAGTATAATTATTTGTAAAGATTAAATTATTTCTGAACGCAGTTTTCATTGAAACTCTCGACCGTGTGTTATCGGAAAAGCTGTTCTTAGAATCGTACTTTAATTTATTTTCATACGAACCATAAATCTCAATACTTAGTATATTTATTGATACCTTTATATTTAAACCTGGATTACAGAATTTATTTACCTATATTAATACTATAAAATGCAAAAGTTTGTTTGTATGGATGCGGAACATTGAAGATGGATTTAGGCTACTGAACATCACGCTACCACCTATAGCATCAAAGCTGTATTAAACAAAGTTATCAAAACGAGAAAATTGGTTAAATAATGTTTGTTCCACGCGAACAAATTACATATATAGATTTTTTTTTACAGTTAACGTTTAGCGATATGGCCATAATATCACCTGATCTTAAGTGAAGATACGGCCCAAGTTTGTAGACACGGTAAACGTGTGGAGGAACTGGCTCTCAAGTGCAACTGCCGGAACACACCTGTTCCTGTTTCCTCACGGTGTTTTCCCTCACCGAAAGTTCAAACTCGTTGTAGGTGGTTAGATTCGAACTCAGTCCCTTAACACGAAATCGTACACACTACCACTGAGCTATCATCGTTTATATAAGTAAAATATCACCGTCAGACTCGTCACGATATCTCTAAAATTACCAGAGCTGTTGACTTGAAATTTGACGTAGAGTCATACTAAAGAACCGATTATACGAGCACACGAAACATAAGACACCATATAGTAGTATTATGTTGTTAATTCTTGGTGTATTACGTACTCAGGTTATTCCATATTGTTTTGACGGGACTATTGTTATAAATAAATACGGATAACGTAAAGTTCGATTCATTCATAACTACGGTATGACTGTGACTAATTCGATTATGCAAACATTGTAAACAAATGATATTATGAATAATTAAATAATTTTAAAGCAATAATGGATCACTCAAGTTCGATGGACGTGACTTGATATTTCTGCATAAACCTAAGCGTTCGGTAAAGGAAAACAGCGGGATGAAACTCCATAGCATGGTGGTTAGGTATTATCCAACGCTCACTTTGCTAGATGGTAGAGTGATCGCTAAAGTAGAAAATCGTCGCCAAATACCTATAGGTGTGTTCTGGCGATTGCACTTGAGAGGCAGTTCCTCCGCTAGGCTTAATGCGTCCAGTCTACATAAGTATAAAAATATACTTTTTAACACCAGATTAATATGAAAGAAGGTTAATAAAATATATGTAAATTACTAAAGCATTACATACTATACAAATAGAATATTATTAAGAAGGAAATCTACTTTTTAAAGGGCGACTGACTTGTGACGACGGTAACATAGAAAATATTAAATAAATATAACAATGAGTCTGATAACACTGTATTAAATCACAACGTGTGTGACCAATCTAGTAATTTGGTTTAGGTAGCGACAAACTTTATGGCCGGTCTAAACACATCCATTAGGTAACACACACAGAGAGGTAGTACAGGTCGTGGATGATCATATTTAATCAGAATTATAAAATAAAATATTTATATGGAGTTAAGATGAAAAATCACATTGTTGGCATTATTTACTCAAATACACCACGAGTTAGTACGAACTCGTTACTGTGTTCAGCCCGACAATAAAGTTTGACTTGATCTACACATAATAACATCAATAGTTGTTACGTAACTCCACAAGTCATCGTGATATTATAAGAATAGGTCCCGAGTTGGGTGAGGACATTTTGTGGACCAACAATACTGCGTAGTCCAGCCACTTTGTATCCATACACACAGAACAAAGTTAAACATGCGCATAAGTATAAGTATAAGTATAACATGCATATAAGTAAAACATAAATAGATATATATTTTTGAGTTCTTTTATGTTCGATTACTTCAACGCTGTCCTCTCATACCAATGAAAGAAATTAGTGTTTTTCGCTTCTTTTAGTCGTCAGTTTAATTTGTTTTAGCTGTCGGTGTAACATGAAGTTCGCGCGGACCGATACGCTAAGATTCGACGTTACAAGTCAATCGCCGTATTAACAGCCGAGCGAATCGTTCAAGTCTGCAGCCGTGTAGTTTTAACGTCATGTTGGTTATAGCTTATAGGCAAGGTGGTAGGTGCAACGTGTCACTGATTTTCCCTGTCTGTGCGTGGATCGAGTTTCACGACGGCATTGCGGCGGGCGCGGGTGTGTGCGTTCGCCGGACCAGACTCCGTGGCAACGCTTGCCTTAACATAAAGCCTCGTCTATACTTGATTTTTTTAAATAATTATCATTTAGGCCACACACTCACACAACATTAATAAACGATGTGGCCTAAGATGATAAATATGCTAAGCCGCTAGGGCTGGCTTTTAAGTGCAACTGTCGGAACTCGTACGTACATTTGGCGACAAATTTAAGGGAGGTAACTAACCGGGCAAGCGTTTAAAACACCCTACCACCATGCAGCATTCAGTTTACACAAAATCCTTTCGTAAAATTATGTATATTAATAAATGAAAATATTAATATAAATTATATTACGTAAAAAATAAATACACGAATTAAGCTAATATTACGCTATTTTGTCAGCGAAAAGTAAATTAATATTTATATCTACCTATTTCTAAGCTAGGTCGTAGCAAAGTTTATAGAATGTATAAAGGTTACAACAACATTGTTAAGTAGAGACAGCCTGTAACAGTAACATTTATATACACACACGTCAATAATTTGTTTTAAAAACTTGCCATCTTCACATAATCATCCAAATATACAGTAACTTAGACTGTTAGGCACCTTTTTTATTTTAGAATCCATAAATGTTCTAAATGTACATGTTTTGATGTACAATAGGATAGAAGTATTGTAGCAATCAAGCCGCTCTTGGAATTTATCTCTGCCCTACCTAAGCTACCTTATTCCGAACCCTCTTCTCTAAGAAGTTCTTAAAACCTTTCACAGAATAGTAATACAAATGGGTTACTTGGCACCGTTTTGCATATGTGATGGAGGTATTTCATCAATCAACATGCTCAAGAAATTACAGGCACAATCCCTGTCTGTGTTTTAACTGACACTTCTTCGATGGCAATTTGATAATTAGACAAGGATTGAGAGTGAGATTTGGAGTGTGCGTCATTTGTTTACATAAGAGAGAAGAAAATATAACAGAGAGAGAGCAGTAAAAGGAAAAAGACATTTAATACCTAATTTTCTGTAAAAAAAAGATCCGCTCTCCGCTTCGTGCAGTTCTTTTAGGAAGTGTTTCTTCATCTATGGCGGTGCAGGTGTGATTATTTTTTCCTTATTAAAATTAAATTTATCTGCAAATACTTTAAATTTAGTACAGTCGACCCCGAAAGTCTTGGCAGGAACGCCTTCGACATCGCTAAGAAGTTTACCATCGACCGCAATAGCGGTTAATATCTCAAAATAGCCGTGTTTCTCGGATGCTTAACGTATTAAACAAAACATTCTGAATGGTATGCGTTAGTCATGGCATCAATGAAGTTGATAATTTTAGAATGTTATAACATAACAGGCATAATGACCGCCTCCATGGTCGAGTGACTGGTCAAGGCGTTTCACTGTACAACCGACGAACAAACGAGCTCATTAAAAACTGCTTTATTTGAAATGCATGTTATAATACATTTACCTTGCATTTTTTCAACTTGGTTCTTTCTAGCTTTTTAAATTGATTTCTCTGTGAAGCAAAGGTGCAGAGTCCTGACGTTTTGACAACACTGTATTAAAACCATCCAAATTAAAAATAAACCTGTTTTTCTGTCACTTTCCCCCGCTTACAAAAATCGTGTACTTTAATATATATAACTGGATTATCTACTTAAAAAATAATGTCACTGTTTTGCGTATTGAAAGGCATTAAAAAGCATAGCTGTTACTTCTAAACGATTCAATAATCCTATGTAACGATTTGTCGTTAGTCAATCTTGTCTGCAGATCTCGTCTACATTAAAATCGATTTATTTTAAAGTGTCTAGACTCGTTGAAAGTAATTCATTTGAATATCAAAAAATTAGCTGTATTGTTGACCGTACAGACGCACCCTACGTCATTGTTTGCCGATGTACGTTGACAAAGGGCACACGGAGACTACTCGACGCCTTCCACGGCGTATGCGTCCGGACTGCAATTCAATATCCACTTATTATAATAGTCCGTTCGTTGTTTACAGTAGAGCCAGTGCACGCAATAACGTTGCAAATATTTGCCGAGTTATCCCGTACTCCTCTGCACTGTGTCAACATTGTTTTGCTCGAGAATTTCTTATGTAGTTAACAAAATAAAGTCCACCGGTCTGTTTGTCATGTTATTCAAGTTTAATTTAACACTATGCTATTTGCTTTATGTTATTTTAAGCCTCTTTGTGGAGTTAAAGTAACATTTGAAATAAGCACGGCTGGTCTAACAGTTAAAGCAGTGGCGTCTCTGGAATCACCGTGCCGAAGTGCTTTGGATTCGAGTCTTACACGAGGCAAATATTTGTGTTGTCCACAAATAATGCTTCTCAGTTTGGCTTATACTTTGTATTCGTTAATTGTGTTTATAGAATCCTTCCACAGTTGACTTTGGCAAAATTGCCTACATATGCAGATGTCATAACATAACAGATATATCTTCACATGACAATAATCTCATTCTAAATTAGACGAGGCGTCTATTATAGTAACTAAATACATGTATAAAACGGTGTCTACAATTTTGTTTGCATTTTTCCCGTCAACCTCGATTAAATTTTCAATCCGACAATTTTCTCTTGATTATAAAATCATTTGTTATTACGTTTGATTGAATACGTTTTGAAAGGAACATTCATAGTAATACGGGTGTATGTTTTGTGGAAGTGTTATATACATAAATTGATAGATTTGATACCCACACACACACACAACTGACAATTAAACAAAAGTTAGACATGTGAGAAGATTGAACCGACGATCTCTCTGCTCAATAACAAACTAGCACTGTGCCATTATAGTACAAAAGTATAATGAAAGGATATAATCGTCAAAATATGAAGCATTTTTTCCGCAAACGATATTTGCTTTGTGAATTATAAAAAAAGGAAATCCATATCTGGAAAAATAAAGAAAAAAACGAAGTATACATTACTTTTCATCAAGAAATTTATTTAGGAAATCACTAGTAATATGGTTGGTTGCATGGTGGTAGGGCTTTTTCTAATGTCCGTCTGGTAGGCAATCTACCGCTAAATTCCTACCGGTATGTTCCGGTAAATGCGCTTGAGAGCCAGTCCCTCCACTACAAATAGCGCTTCCAACTTCGTAGGCCATACATCTAATATCATATGACATTGTGGTCATAACGGTAAACCTATAAATAATTAAAAACCCATACAAATATTGCTAACTTAATATTGAGTATTAGACTAGATTATGGAGGAATAAATCAATGGAACGTAAAACAGTGCAAGAGACAATGTCGATAACGCCATTTCAACTTGTAAACTGAAGATTTTTTCCTGTTATGTAACAAATAAACATGTTATCGAGACGCTTTTTCACATTAAACGCGCTAAACAGCGCACAAACAGAGTCGATATTGAATTGTGTGCTAATCATATTTTCTATTAATCTGCAGAGAAGCGCCAACGTGATTCGTTCTAAGGCCAACTGCATAGAGTTCAAACTGCTCCGAGCAGAGTTTATGGAAAATCATGATACACCAATTTAATCTTTAATAATATGTCAAGATTATATAATCAATAATATATACAAAATCGCGAATACATGTATAAAATATCTCTAAATTGTACTAACGACTTCTCCACTCTCTGATGTATTAGTTTTATAAACTTATATACAACTTGAGTACACTCTTATTGGAATAGTGTATTTAAGTTGTTTTCTTCGGTGACGTCATCTGAGATACGTAGTTTATGTTTAGATAACTATATATCAGTATGGCTGGACGGTTATTATAGCAGTTTAGGCGGTCGTCTCGCTAGGTTCGAATCCCAAACACGACAATTATTTGTTGATTTCTCGTGAGAAACTTATTGGAAATAGGGTAAATAGAGGGATAAACTTTGTATGGAACCTTTTTTTTGTTTTGCGTCATCCGCTTTGTTTGACGAAATCAATATTAACGCTAGCAAAGCCACAGGTAAAAGCTAGTATATGCATAATTTTAAGTCGCACGCGAACAAAGTCACGGACACTGCTAGTATCTATTTAAAATACCACCCACTGATTGCTTGACTCATTAAGATATATCCAAAACTAATTGAAATTTTTCATATATATATTCCTTTCACAACGAAGACACTCACTGAAAACGAATTTTACAATCACGTGCGGCTAACGGGGAAAATACGAAAAAAGTCGGGGGTTCCAGCTAGTATATTATATCTACCAAGATTATCGTCACGGAAGATCAATTGACACCGATCATATCGCAATGGTTGACGTGCAGCGAAATTAATCGAACTAAAGGAAATCTGAGTTGAGAGAGATTTAATTAAAGATACGGCCTTTCACTGTGCCACGGCTTTTGAGTTGCTGACTTTTATTATTACACATCGTCACGCTATAGCCGTGACGTGGTAAGCATTATTAGTACTTCCTAAGAGACGCCGTATTAACATTCACGTCTAACGAAATAAATGTCTAAACTATATCTAAAATCTAAAATTCTGTGGACATATAGAACTCGTTGTAAATTTGAATAACTGATGATTTTACATTGTTTTTTTAAAGTACCGGTAGCTCAGTGGTATAGTGTATAGACTTACATGGACGTGAGTTCGAATACATGTTATGAACCCGAGCTTTCAATGACAAATCCATAGCACAGTGGCAATTTCTACATACCCTCAAGCTGAAAATCTGCCCTCAAATATACGAAGGTATGTTCCTACAGTCTCACTTTCGGGAGTCAATCTGTCCATTAGGCTCACTGTGTAGCGCTGCTTGCGTCACCTAACATCAGGTGGATTTGTGACCATAAAGCTAAAATGTATACGCGAAATGTATATATTGGCAACATCCACTCGACAGCATAGATCTCCGGAACTATTCGATATATTAATTTGAAATCTGATCTGAATATTCGCTTCTGTCATTGTATTTAATTATTCAATATAATAATAACATCTTGTCTATCTACGTTAATAAAAAAGACGAAATAAGATAAAATTATTAACGTCGTAAATACTATTATGTGTAGAATTATTTTTAATGTATTCTTCCAAAGCGATATATGATTTCACTGTATGCTAATTTATTAACTAAGCAAGTTTATAATAATAAAATTACAAATTATTTAAATGTCACAAGCCCAGGTGTGTTTTTTAATGTCTTTTGATAGAATTAGGATCGAATAAATCAATATTCATAGTTGCTTTATTCATAATTAATGTAAAAGGATTCAGCGTTCATATAAATTGTGAATATTGAACAATGAGTGTTGTATTGAACCACTTTTAAAGCAAAAGTGTATAACATTATTTTTTTATGTCAATTTTAAATGCATTATGGCGTAACTATACAGTAGATGGATTGCTGAAATTTGGTGTCAGTAGATTTTTATGAGTACTAAGAGAATGTTCTTCTAATGGAAGACCTCTTGGAGTTAGTTCGTCCAACTCTCCCCAATGAAACAGCAATTGCGGTTTCAGTAGGTAATTTTTACAAGATATTTGAATATAGTGACTAGCTGGGCTTGTAGAGCTTGTACTGACTCTTTAAGTAATCAATACCTCGACCAGCAAATGTCGCATATAGTGTTAACATATAAAGTCACTTATTTGGATAAAAAACTGTCCTCTCAAGTTGGACCAAGCTATTTACGAAAAGAGCAATGGCATCCAAAAACTGTGTAACCTAGAACGTTATCATAATCATCGTTATCATTTACGAACGTTTCCGCTTCGAATGGTATTAGTCCCGTCCCAATAAGTTTAGTAGTTTTGACGTGATTGCGTGTCAAAAGAAACCTCATTTATCTAATATTCGTATAGATTAAAAATAATATCTAATACTTAATAATTAATTGTGAATTAATTCAAAGTTCGAACTAAAAAAGACAAATAAATCACACGATCTTAATTAATTAAAAATAATTTTAAAATAAAGTATATTTTTGAATATATCACAGCACACCTGCGTGTATCTCGAAACTCGGTGGACACTCGACCAAAATTGACCGGCCATTTATTTCGCCATAAAAGTAATTTTGAGTATCAAATGTCTGATCTTTTACTGTTGTTTTTTTTTAATTAAATTATAAGAAAGCATAATTTACTTTAAATAATACGAATTTATTGAAGCTAAATTTTTTGTATAAAATCGATTAACATTAGGTAGTTACATCAACCATAAAATAAAATGGTAAAAGGAAAGAACATGGCATCTCTTTTTGATAGCGTTCGTTCTGGCGGCAGACTGTATGGCGCTAACTACTTATGTTACATTGTTAAGTTTAATCTTCTATTAATCTCCTATGTCTTTGTATCTTAACTCGCTTAATCAATCATACAGTACTGAGAAATATACTTGAATACAAATTACAGAGTTATGTCAAAGTACGACGCATCGACATTTTATTGCCGAGTACAAGAAAGTAGTAACACAATTTTTCAAATCGTCCGAAAAGAAGAATGCCAATACTCAGTTATAAAATACAGGTACCAAAACCTTTTTATTTTACCGGGAATTGAATCTACGAACTCTATATCATCAGTCAATCTACGCGTAGTAATAGCACCTCATGCTATCCCAGATAAGCTTTTTATTGAATTCTAAAAAAGCTAGGTTCTTTTTTACTAGCCTCTTAGTTTGTATTTAATGTTATATACATTTATGTGAAAATGTTAATATATGAAATAATAAAATTGAATTACTAGTTTTATTGTATCAGCGAATCCGTTAATCATTTAAAAATCCCAATAATTAATTTACAAGTAACTCGGTCTGTTAGTTTGCTTGTTGTGCTTTAACGCCTATTAAAGCGCTGAATAAATATCGATGAATTTTGGTATAAAGATAAATTGGCTACCTATTCTCGTGAGAATAAGTGGAAAAATCGTGAAGGGTAGAAAAATCGTGAAGGGTAGAAAAATGAATGAAAATTTGTAAGCAGAACCTATCGTTTTTTTATGCTTAAGGTTTAGCGTTATGGCTATAATCTCCCTGGCTCAGGAACTGGCTCACAAATGCAACTGCTGGAACATACCTATTGGTATTTGGCGACAGATTTTCAACTTGAGTGTGGTAGCTAGTCAGACGGGCATTAGAAAAAGCCCTACTACCATGCTATGGTTTCCTCTCGATGTTTTCCTTCACCGAAAACTCAAGCTCATTGTAGGTGGTTGGATATGAACTCACGTCCCTTGACGCGAAGTCGTACCCACTACTACTGAGCTATCATACCTAGTTTGATTTCTTTAAATTAATATCGTATCAATTATAATATATGTAGGTATATCAAATGTATAGTAATTCATCATTCAATACACATACGTGTGTATCTCGATAACAGAATATGTCATTCATTGTAACGCTTGGTGTTTGTAAACAGATTGTTACGCGGAAACCTTACTGAATGCACTCGACACATGACCTATCCACTCTAGTACATTTAAGACTAGATACTAAGTTAACACTCACTGCATAAATATCGAGGATTGTGGAAAACCAAATACATTTCCTATTTTAGGTATAACTGTGTTATGTATATATAGATAGATAGATACAAAAACCAAGCCGCTATCTATACAAATAAATATATTTGTATTCTGTAATGTCAGAATAATAAATTTTTATCAAACCTATGTGAAAGTATACACAGTGCCTATAACGAAAAACATTACTTCTTGATTCAATTTTGTTTGTTGCGGCTAATCTTCGAAACGGTTAGATCCATTTTAAAGATAATATTATTGGCATATAACTGATCTTATAGGAAGTAACTTGACTGCATGGTTGGCATAGTGGTTAGAGAAGTTGCGAAGTGCTGTGTGTTTGAGTCCCTCACAGGACAATTATCTTTTTCATCCTCAAATAATTATCCCACGTTTGATTATTACTTTGTGCCGATCAATTGTGTTTCGTAAAGTCCTTCTCACTTAGCATTAACGAAATGGAGTGTATAGACAGTTGCTTTAATAAAAAAAAAGATAACTTAGGCGACTTTTATTTTAAAGTCCACGCAAATGAAATCGTAGTCATTGCCAGTAAGTAGAAAATTATTGGACGACTTAAATTAAAAATGAAATTAATCGATTTTCTAAATATATTGATACTTGCAATATAATCAAACAGCAAAGGATTCCATTACTAAAGTAAAGGGGTATTTGTATGCACAGTGTTATGGGATTTGAGTATATTCAACTAACACAGCGGTAATATTTTTCCTATTGACGTTTCGCTTATTCCGATATAACAAAATAACCTTTTTTAATTAAATTATTTTTCTTTTGTTTCATTTTGATATCAATTTTTATTTTTATATTGGCTCTAGACTAATATAAAATGTCTGGTGAGTTTATTTTTGTTTTTTAAACGCTATAATCTCTGGGACTAGAAGTCAGATTCGAATAATAATTTTTGTATGTATAGCATGAATGATCGATGAAATTCATTATTTCACAGTCAATTCAATACATAGGATCTTCTCTTGTAGAAAAATTCTGTTCTCAAAGTGATAGGTAAATAATTGACCGCGTCGTTACGTGCTTGGACACAGTGCTAAGGTTCAGATTTTAGTATAATTATACCATAGTCACTACCCTTATTAAGGGCCGGTCCCTTTTACCACCGTAGCATACACTTTAATTACTTAATCTAACCTCGGGTTAGATAGTAATCAGTACTTTGAAGACGGTCTATCAATACTTTAATTTAATAAAGGGAAAAACTAAAATTTGCAAGGATATACAAAAGCAATGCTCTTTTCTCTCTCCGCGACTCGATTCATAAGTACCGTCTTAATAAATATATTTATTGTTATATACGTTTTCAGTCATATAACACAATGTATATAAGTAAACTTTGAAATTGTGATAACAGCTAATCGGATAACAAATTATTAAATTCCATCACACATCAAAACCGTACGGTTAATTAAATCGAATGCATTCAATACACTGTGTTTTTTTTTTGGTATCGGCGGATGTAAATTGGAAATTTATAACTCGATGAAGCAGTTCCAGGAATAGGTCGAGACGTTTGAGCCGCGCCGGGAGCTCCAACTGCGCCGGCCACGATTTCGACTCAAGCGAATTTCTTAGAAGGTCCAAGTACCCGTTGATGTCTTTTGTATAGGTATAGATGATTTTTTTAACTAATTAGTTTTTCGGTTTTTTGGTTTCCTTCTCATAGTACAAGACCTATTAAAAGTGATGACTATAGTATCACTGTACAATATATAATCATGACTATATATAATATAACTAAATTTTGATTTGAAATGCTTCGTCTTTAATATAAAGTTCTTTTGACATTTTTGATTATATCGAATAAGTTTTTCACGTTATTACTTTCGTAATCTAATTTCATATTAAGCAAGATATAAAAAAGATTGTATAATATATTAAAAAGTTGTAATCTTTTTGAAAATTACAATCAGGGTGTACATTCGTATCAATAGAGCATAAAAAATATTTTATTAAAAACTTTTTGTCTCTGCTCTCTTCTATTCCCGGTAGTAATAATATGGAAATTTTAAAAATTTGTACCAAAGTACCTTCTTTGTTGATTAAGACAATATTTTTAATAAGTATTTAAAATGTATGAGATGGGTGGCATAATAATGCCATTTCTATTACGTTGAAATATATATTTTCAAATTACACGAAACATATTTCAAGCCTGCGTGAATGAAGTTACGAGCCACAGCAACGTTGAAACAAAAAATCACGCCAGGTAAAAGTCAGCCGATGCAATGATAACTGGATGTTGCATCATAAATTATTCGACGACATCTTGCTACAGAGAAAGGTGTCAAATATTCGCCTCATTTGTCACCCGATGATGTTAAAATAAGGCTGTTCTAATGCGATCAACGTTTGCATCTAAATAATTTAGACAAATATTGAATTCTTTTTATGGGCGGTCTGACATAGTGTTTGCGTATAAGTTGGCGCCGAGCCGTTGGCCCAACAAATTTTATCTGTTTATATTTGTTACTTATAAATATATATATTTTTTGTTTTATGACATTATTTACGGTTTCAATAAAACTAGTATACACGTATATGTATAAAATTGTCGTGTTATTTATATATGAAGAACGGCTAAACTGATTTTAATGATCTAAGTTTTGTTGGATTCGTCTCCGTCCAGAAAATAATAAGTTTCACGTATTCATTTTATGATATAAATAAATCCTATATTTCGTTAAGCTAAAAGTTCATACGATATTCATTGACTGTTAGGTGGTACAAAGTTTGCCGAAGGAACGAATGGTAATTAGCTATTCATTCACTAACACATTTGATTCAATCAATGGTTTACAAGTATAGATTATATTTAGATTCGTGTTTCTTAACGCATAACCGTTTTTTATTGTGTATCCTAATTTTTATGATATATGATTTGATATTGTATGAATTAAATGTATTTGCCATATTATAATCGAAATGCACTTACTTTGATACTAATATAAGAGTTATTAAAAGTATTTTATTTTAAAATTTTATGTGTTCTCTTGAAATTCTTCATTTAATTGTTTTATAGTTAAGGTTTAGTCCTATGGCCATAATCTCACCTGATCTTAAGTGACCATATGGCCCAAGCTGGTAGACATGCTAAACCACGCTCTCTCTCTCAAGGCAAGGCTCTCAACTGCAACTGCCGGAAACCTATTGGTATTTGACGGTAGATTTTCAACTTGAGGGTGGTAGCTTGCCAGGCACATATATTTATTTCACTATCAAAATTGAGACTCCTATAAAGATTTTGATAAACTTTATCATGGCTAACTCTATAAAGCAACATATAGGATTGATATTGTGCCATAAGGTGTAAGACCCTATCGGGAGGGGAATATGCTAAATCCTCCGTACACTTTCGTTGCTTATTTTATCACCCTTTCAAATGTTGTTTTCGTAACTATTACTGTATAGCATTATATATAACTATATGCCTATAACCTTACTTCTTATATATATATATAGCCTTACTTCTTCTTTGATGTTTAATCTATATTTATATCAAATCGGATCAACAGCTAAGGCGTGAAAATATCAAACCGACAGAGCTACTTTCGCTTTTTTATATTAATTTAGATTATCACGCTACGTTTTATATTAGCTGCTCAGTTATATATACATATGTATATGGCGTTTTACAGTTTGTGAAACTGTAATTCATGCACCCGATCCCACGTCATGTGACTCATCGTTTCAACTACGTATTCTCGCAGTGTTATTCTTAACTAAAGAACACAACGCGGTGAATACTAAAATGCTTTTAAATAACTATTTAGAGAAACTAACTGACGTCTTCAATTGTTGTATTACGACTTACATTTAACCGTCTTCAGACTGGCAGAGTTCATATTAAGACATGACTTTCTTTTTAAAGTTTTATTTTATTTTACTTTGTAAATTTGTTTACAGTACTTGTTACATTGACTAGTTCGATATATATATATATATACTTTTACATTTTTATATTACTCGTAGTATGTAAAATCTTACTAGTAAATACCACTTGGTTATTCTATCGGCGCGAACTAATTTTTATACACTTTTAAACAATATTATTAAAGAATACATAATAAGTTACCGCTCACTTATATGTGCTTAATCCTGTAATATTTATGAGTTTTATAGATTTATATATGCTAAACAGTTTTAGTAAGGCACCCCCCTTTTTTTAAGCTTTAAAAATATGCAATGAACTGATAGGTCCTTCAAAATAATACACTGGCGCTGGTAAATGTTTCTACGATGTTACTTAAAAAATGCAATAGATTTAACATTACTTTTGTATATGTATATAATTGCTTTCTGGGAACCATTGTAACGAATTGGAGAAAATTTTATATTAAGATAAAATTTTACTTTTCGATTTTAACAACGAGCTAGATTCCGTCGGAACGCATTTATATGCTTTAAGAACGACACAATATATAAGTATCTTAATAAATATATTACTGGAAGAAAAAGAAGAAGAAATTATAGTGATCTAATTGATATTAAAAAAACCATGTAATTTTTATACATTTATCAAGTGACTATTTCAATTTATGAATTATTATTTGCGTTCATGACTTATATATTATTTAATATTTTCGACAATATAAGTGATATTTATTCGAAACAAATATTTCCGAAAAAAAACATCTTTCATAAATATTTATATGATAATAATAAAATAAATATATGATTTAATATAATTTTAGATGCCGTTTTTTATCTTAGGCACCAGATAAACTAATTGCACTGTATCAGATGATAATAACGAATTCCGGTGGACAAACAATTCATCAAGGGTCGACTATCACCAACTATTAAAAATCACTAGGCGACGTCAAAACGTTATAAACCGAATGACAGTCAGTATGATTGGTTTTCCCCTACACATCTTTTTAGATTTAGCGTATTTAATGTAACTTTATTTGCCATTTTATAATAATGTTTTCCTTCAACGTATTTTATATTAATAAAATATCGCCTCTCACTGTAGAAGGAAAATTGAAACCTGTGAGTAGAATCCGAACAGTGTTGAAGTCTATGACGTGTTTCTGACGTAGTGTTTACAGTAATTTATGTGGTTATGTAACATTTTGAAACAGATGCACGTTGAGGGTGTATTTATAAAATTTCGAAGCAATGTTTTACAAACTGCGATGTAGGAGAGACTTGAAGAGAAAGATTTTCTCATCTCTTTAGTTTTTTTTTTGTCAATTCAGAATTAGAAGGCTTTAATATCGTATGTAGGAGTGATTTAAATATTGTTGTGTACTCGTAAATTTGGTGGTTTTTTTTTTAATTGGAATTAAAAGGCTTTCATATCGTATCAATTGATTACTTAGTTGTGTATGTCAAAAGTATGGTATATATCTTATCGGGTACTGAAGATTTAATACGAAACTTTGATAAGCTAGTGATGTTCTATTTATCATAGATATATTTTTGATTTTTATGCAACATTTGAAAAACGTTATCGCAGATTAACGTCAAATACATGACTGTCAATTTTACTCACACCTCTTGTGAAGATGCATTCATTGGTTGACAAGGTTAATTTTTTTATGTTACTAAAATATTAATAAAACAGAGAACGTAATTTGGTTCGTTTAAAATTTATATCGTGTAAAAAAAGTAATAGAACCTACTTTAGAATTTTAGAAGCGACGGATCGTACGATTCGCTTTCTTTTTGAAAATTATGACTTCCATAATCACGTTTTTAAGGTCGTTATGAAAGTTACTAAATGATTGATCATACTTTATATTAACCGTTGTAACTTAGTTTTAAAACTAATTAAATATATTCACCTGTATCCAAAAATACATATGAAAAAAAAACACATGTCCACATGGTATAAACTATAAATAATAATAATAATAAAAAAAAAAAAAACAAATAATATCTTACTTTAGTATGAACATGTTGCGCTAATCCAATATAACGTTCACGATAACCTATTATTCCATGTGGACACGAACACGATTCATACAAAAAAAATATATATATAGGTGTAAAAAATAAACGTTAGAAATATATAAATAAAGATATGTTTATACTCACTTTTGATTCCGAAAAGCAACACAAACACTTTCGCGAGAGGTCGGAGGAATGAACGAGCCGTGCGAACGTTACGAGAGATTACAGGCGTGCGTATCTCACAGCGTACGTATCCAGTTTGTCGACTGAGTACACGGTTTGACGTATATAAGAAGGCCGGTGATTGGTCGAGGGACAAAGCGTTTATAAGCAATTGAAAGCCTGCTTCAACTTTTGTAATTAAATATTAAATAGTGGCGTTTCGTGTGACATGTTTTTCGTTGGCGTGTTATTAGAAAAGCTGGGCGCGAATGGCGCGAGGCGTTTCCACCGCAGATGTTGTGCGCCTCTTTCGATATTAGGTCTTTAATCGATAGAGGTAGAGTTCAATATGTCATACAATATCAATTAGTAAATACTTTGATTATTTTCATTAATTCTTGATAAATATACGAACTATTAATATTTATATTTATACATGAAAAAATGAGGTGACTTCTAAACCTTTTCTAAACATATATAATAAAATTAAAAAAAACTTAAAAAAAAAACACGTGAAATAATTCGCTAGTATTAGTAAATCAATCGTATCATTTACATAACCATTTTAATTATTATTATTTTGCCCTTCGCTAAGTAGATAATTTTGTCAAAGTCAAATTTACAATTACTTGTTTAATTATTAAATATGTTGTAGTTTAAAAATAAATATTGCATCTTGGAGGCTGCAATAATATAATAAAATATATTGCGTAGATAAAAATATAAATATTATCAACTTTAAGATCAATTTTATGGTTATCAATCAAAATAACTATAAATTCTAATTAAGGAAGTGAAAGCGTATTCCAAGGATAGAGAAAACAGATTATACATTCCTTTTCAAGAAGGAACTTTTTTTTATAACCAAATAGAACCTTTATAGCTAACGATCATAGTTTCTGATATTCATAGAAAGTATTATATATGTTGTACTACATATATGTACACACATGTACAGCGCTGAATATATATTAATAAATAAGTTTGGTTCCATTGCCGCAATCTCGCCGGATATTAAGGGATGACGTGGCCCAGGATAGTGGACACTCTGAGTTTAGCTCTCAACTGTAACCACTGGAACACAACTATAGGTATTCGTCGGCAGATTTTCTAACATTTATTCAGGCGGGCATCAGAAAAAGCCCTACCATCATGCTATGGTTCCGTCACGATGTTCTGCATCACCGAAAGATCAAGCTCATAACAAGATATCGAACTGAAGTCCATTGACGTCGGGTCCGTACAGACTAATAAGTGAGCTATCGTCACATCAAGAAATAAATGATTTACACATGATATATGATGAGAGAAACTTGCGAAGAGTTTCTTGAGATTAGTCTATCAACAAAGGTGTTTCCTCTTTGTTACACTTTGGGTCGCTGATGAAAATTGTGTCACCGACCGTTGTCGTGTTTGTGAACTGTACCGTTTTTACCATCACAAATTGTGCAATCATTTTGCCGAGCTCAGGCATTTAGGCATAAAAAAGTAGACAAAGCTAGATTATAACTTAATCACATTACATACAACTATTCGTAAAATATACAAATAGGTTTAGCGTGTATACCAACTTGGGCCGTATTGCCACTTAAGATCAGGTAAGATTATGGCGATAACGCTAAGGCTTGACTATAAAAAATTTGGTTACAGATTCGTATAAACGACAATAGTTCACGGAAACACGTCTACAAAATCCGGTTTTTTATTTAATAACCGGAACTTTTTGTATCGATTTTCTTACCATATATATAAATCAGATAATTCTGGGTATTACGATGATTAATGAGTAACCGCTGCTCTTGTGTTCCGGTTTTTATTAAATATCTTCTACGTACATATAAATAGATAAAGGTAAAACAATCCAATATCTTTTTCTCCTCTGTTTGTCAACTAACTTCTTTCGATATATATATATATTTCCCTTTTTTTATTGGCGTGTTTTAGTAACAAACAGTTTAATTTATCCATAAACAATTAACGCATTTTTTTTTAAATTTATTGCAATTAACGCAACGCGAAGACACTTCAGCACATGCTGAGCTGGACACCAACTACCAACCACTTCACCACTTCTACCAACTTGTGCCGTATCGTCACTTAAGATCAGGTGAAATTATGGCCATAACGCTAAATCATAACTATATAATAATCGTTTATGGTACTTTTCATCCAAAATTGTTCCTCAGATTTCAAAAATAACCTATTCACACACAGTATTCGATTGAATGGTAAAATTGAACCATGACTCAGTCATCGCATGCTTGGACACACCATGCTAGGGTTCAGCATTTAATAAAGATTACATGATAACAAGTACAGCAACGTGATATAACATTCTTTACTACCCGCTTATTTTAAACCAGTAGTTATTAAGATTGGCATAAACTTAGATGGTAGAGCAAGAAACTGAAGTGGGTATGGAACAAAGTCATGTGGACGGCTATAGTATGTAGTATTATTTAAATAAAATAAAAAAACAACCATCGAATCCGGAACAGCAAGTGAACCGGTGGCCTTTACGGAGTATCAATTCATTGTAAGCCTCTACAAATATGTAATGAGCTATCATTACGGCACATGTCATAATATTTAACGAACAAATAAATGGGCATCTCAATTATCTGATAAGAAACGAGCCGTGGATATGTTGATACTGAAGATTGTAACATAGTATTTCTACCTGGGGCCGTTATTCTGAAGGCACGTGAGTTTTAAACATAGATAATAAATTTACTATTGTTTTTAATGTTATAGATCAGTAGCGACGACATTACTTACGCAGTATTCGGGTTCGCCAGTTTGCCTCATATAACAATGTCTGTCTGACCGTCCCGCGACATAGTAACCTCGCGTAATTGTATAATATTATCGGATTGTATAAGTATATAATTGGTAATGTTATAAAATATCTACAACAAAAGACCTTCTATTTAAACCCTTAAATGCGTTGTATATTTTCTTCAAAATATTATTTTAATTATTATTAATTATAAATTCTAATTCTAACTTAAATGTTTCGCATCTGCCGAGCGTCCCGTGACCGCCAATTTATTTCATAGCTATATTTAAGCGATTACCACTTATTACTGGCTCTTCGAAACTACCTGATCATTGATTTGACATACATATTTTTTATTCACACAATCTTTTTTATATATGGTGTTTAAAAACCTATTCTTTATGGGCTTCCTCAACGCAACGTGCAAGCACATTACATAGCCAAGGCGTGAGGGCATGTTGTGTCTCATGGGGTGCTAATCACCCAACACTACCCATCAAAACGCACCAGGACGACATTCCAAACTTCCGTGTTGACAAAGGTCAGGGACAGCGTCCACACTTCTCCTAGACTTATAGACACAATTTAAAAATTAATTGTAGTAAATGAAAGTGGAAGACATTATCTAGTATACATAGAATAGTTTCATTCATTCGACTAAACAAAACGCACGATTGCCTCGAATTCACAATTTCAAATAGAAAATTTCGTATCATATTTATTCAAATCGTGACAATAGATATTTTATCTTACATCATTCAGTTTATCTAATTCATTTTCATACATATAATACACTACGAAATACCTGACACGTATGATGTGTACAAAATATATGCGCATTGTAGTTGAGAACTTACTGGCTGTCTTGAACCAATAAGCGCGCACCTATAACAGGGCACAGCCAATAGCATAAGCACTAGGGATAACCGTTCACACTACAGAAACACAATGCAATATAGAACAGACTAAAGAAAAAATACATTTTGATTTGTCCAGTTTCCATTCGTACCATGCGATGAGGAACTTCGTTCGAAAAACCCAATTAAGTTGGAAATTATTTGGATTTTAGGGAGTTCAGGAAAAAATTATATTACCACTGTGGTAAGTACGGAAAATATCGCTTGAATTACAGAAAATGGGCAACATAAAAGTTACGTCATCATTCGCACTGAGGTACCTTGTACAATGATTAAACAAATTTGAACCATTATATTGGGTAAAACTAATAAATTTTAATTAAATATAATAACGGTAATTTCAGGAACTATGTAGTAATATATACATATATGTAACAATAGGTTATTGATAACGTATTTGTATGAACATATTATAGTATTATTTGCAAAAGAATAATTTTACAAGTTTATCCTTGAACCTGATGACTGTAATTATATTTATAATTCGTTCAACTTTTAAACCTACATTAATGATTCGAATTGTGACTATATACCACCAAGGTTTTAAATCACCAAGCTTTGTCACTTTGTAATTTTGTCACATCAAAGCAATGATGATGAACAATGATGAGGTTTAGCATTAGAGCCAAAATCACACCTGACGTTAAGTGACTATGTGGCCCAAGTGGTACACACGCTAAGCTCTGCGGAGAGATAGGGTGTCAATTACAACTGCCGGATCACATGTATAGGTATTTGTTGGCCAATTTTCAACTTGAGGGTGGTAGTTCAACGTAGGCTATCGACGCGACGTACGTCAGCGATGATAGCTCAGTGGTAGTGTGTACGACTTCGCGTCAAGGGACGTGAGTTTGAATCCAGCACATACAATGAGCTTGAGTTTTCGGTGAAGGAAAACATCGTGAGGAAACCATAGCATTGTGGTAGGGCTTATTCAAATGCCCGCCTGGCTAGCAACCGCCCTCAAGTTGAAACACTGCCGCCAAATACCAACAGGTGTGTTCCGGCAGCTGCACTTGAGAGCCAGTTCCTCCACAGGTTTAGCGTGTCTACCAACTTGGGCCATATCATCACTTAAGATCAGGTATATTATGGCCATAACGCTAAACCTTAAGTATAAAAAAAAAACGTACATCGTACATCCAACTGAACTATCATTGCTTCGTGGTTATTTTGGCGTCATTATAATGACTATTTCTAGTGATTCATGCCTGTCTCGTAGACCGCCCGGAATATTGCGGGAGGAAATATTGAAATGTGCTTTTGCTCAACATTAGAAAAACTGGTGATGCTATAATCGAATTATCGAAACGTCTGCTGGGCTAGCTAATATTAACTAAATTTGGATAATGAAAATATAAATTTATTGAATAAAATTATGAACACCCCTAAATGCCAAGCTCGTTATTATTTACACAAAAGTTCTAGCTACTCTTGGTAAATCAGAATTGTCAATAAATTAACATCATATTTGCCAAAAGGTGTTGACTAAAAAGGACATGAGCTTTCTTTAATGTTCCTCATAATGGTGGTAGAGCTTTTTCTAATGCCCGCCTGGCTAGCAACCACCCTCAAGTTGAAAATCTGCTGCCAAATAACAATAGGTGTGTTCCGCCAGTTGCCCTTCAGAGCCACTCCCTCTACAGGTTTAGCGTAACTACCGACTTGGGTCGTATCGTCACTTAAAATTAGGTAAGATTATGGCCAGAACGCTGAACCTTAACTATAACAAAAAAAAAATACCACTGATTTTGAATTCCTTGCATTCACCTAGTACCTGTAAATTTAATTAGGTCAAAATTCCATGTCAAGGTAAATCTTACAGCGTCGGCTGATACACGATTACCACTCATATCCCATCAACCGCCATTGGCAGTAAAAAGATTTTGTACTGAAAATTTTATATTAATAAAATGTAACTTGAGAATTGAGCTCGTCATACACAAATAAAACTAAACATTCTAGGTAAAGAAAAAATACGTGTAAAACCAGCACAATACCACTAACGTAAAGTAACAAAATGATTAAAAATGGTTGAATTTAGCTGTTCCACTCAAATTTCTTTTTAAATTATTACGAATATTTTATTAGAACCGATGTGGAAACTTTTACCGTTTTTATTCGGTTTAAACCGGAATACTGAAGATTTCCGTGCGAACAAGGAACTTTTTTTTACAAACACATAATGTTTACTTAACAATTGTAAAGAAATTTAAAAATAGTCTCGCGTAGGTACATTGTCTGTTATCAAGGCAAAGGGCGGTATGACGTCACGTCTCCTTTATTTACTTTTACATGTATCTAATTAGGATGTACTTAAAATTTCAATGACGTTCACTAACAAATCTGTTTAATATTAATACGTCTGTCACGCCGAGGGAAATTAGAATAATCATATGAATTAACTTCCGAGAAAAATAGGGTCAAAGTTTGAAATGGAAAAATTATGATGTCGTTTCTTGTAGGAAATATGTATCAATACATATTGTGAAACAAAGTCCAACGCCGCGTCGGTCCGTCTGTCAGTCTGTTAGCGGTAAACTGAAAAGTGACTGAATGGGTTTTCATGCCGTTTTAACCAACAGACAGTGATTCATCAGGAGGGTCTAGGTGTAAATTGGTTGAAATATAAAGGTGATTGATAAAAATATTCGAAAAAGTCAAGCTCATTGCAGGTGGGTTCAAACCACGCCCATTTACGCGACGTCCATGCACACCTTTTGCAAACATTTCAGTGTCAGTTTATTTTATTTTGTTTGCAGGAAAATGTAACAGCAAATAAAGTCATGAATAATGTTAGGTTAAAAAGCGACTCGACGATGGAATTTTACTAATTACTATTACATGACACACCCACATATACCTAAAGTCACAATGAGACTTTTAAATATATTAATACGAATGCAAACCGCTATAAACAATGTAAAAATATATCGGGAATTACCGTCAGCTGGTGTCCCAAAAGATGACGTATACTTAACCCTCTAATGCATAGTGATGCATTTTTACAACCCGTATGACAGAATATCAATGCAAGTTAAAGATGAACGTGAACGTTGTGCATATAAATAATTAATATAATAAAATTACGCCTGCTCAATGTTTGTGGGGACAGTGTAGTTAAATGAACAGCCAAAGTGTACGAAAAACGAACTCAAAGATTAATATACTATAAAGTTTAAAAATAAAACCAACATAACACTTAAAATTATTTTAACGACTTTTAAATTGTAAGCTTACGAAGCTGTTTATTTTTATTCACCATTACACGTTGTCGACTACCCCTTGAGATGTGTCTGTAAAATTTACTTAATTTCTAAGAATACGTATATTATATATATATATATATATAAATAAATAAGTGTAATAAAAAGTTTCCTCGCTTTTATCCGGTCAGTGTCTGCGGTTTGCTGAATCATTACTCTATATTTGCACTCAGTTGTTGCCATTATATTCGAAGCTAGATGTATTATGCATTCAAGGTAAACGCCGAGCGTTTAAAATCAGACTATAAATAAATTTATCTGCCTATCATTGAATAATATGTATACGGTTTTGTGAATCGATTTCTACGTCTGATTTGTTGTTGTGTTTCTTGTAATTTACATTTTTAAGGCTAAATGTCCATTAGGCGGTCTGGGCTCTTTATTTCGTGGTTATTGCATGGAACTGAACCGAAACGCTTGGCTATGTGACGCTCGCTTAGGTACAGTCGGCTCGAGTCGGAGCGAGAGATATATGGTCAATACGTTATTTCTATACTAGCTCGGCGAGCGTTACACGAGAAAGCTTGACGCATCAGTCGCACTCAGTATCGCCTTAAGCTCCGTAAGTGTCGTGTCAATACATCTCTATTTAATCATTATACTTGTATTTCGTGTAATGAACCTCACCCACTTTTGTGGGGTGGTCGTTTATTCAAGCATGTGTATGTGGTCGTGGTACATGCCGTTTTTTATTATTTTTAAAGTGAAGACTTCTTGTCGTATTTTACGTTCTTTCGTTCATAGTGAACGAAAGCGAACCGCCGCGCTCGTGTCGGTGACGCACTAAATCTTTTACATTCGGTTCCAGTCGGCATCAGCCACGTCTTTAAGTTTTCACTTCTGTCGGCAGTACTCGATAACTATTTTTTAGACTATCCTAATACCGAAAGAAGTATTATGGATTAGTAATTCAATGGAATATCTGTCAAATGTCTGCTCGATCGATTTCTGTCGAGTACATTTATTATATAATTTAAAAAATTAACGATATCGCCTGAAGTTAAATAAAGAAATAGAAGGTCGGAGAAGAGTAGTAGAGGATATATGTCTCAAGTTGGTGGACATAAACCTGGTGGACTGGTGGTGGCTCTTAAGTGCAACTGCTGTGATAAACCTATAGGTATTTGGCGGCTCATTTCCAACTTGAGGGTGGTAGCTAGCCAACGAACGAATTGAAACGAATACCTAAATGCTTACGTGATGCAAATCGTGTGCGACCAAAGAAATATTTTAAATATTGTTTAAAATTAAATTATCACTTCGAGGATCTAATTTGATTGATTCGAGGCGTCAATCGATTCTTCGCAGAAACGTCTGGTTCGAGTCTCCTAAAATTGATTTACGAAGAATTCAGTATGACTAGAGAAACGTGGACCTGACACGGTTTATATTACGTGAACTATATACTATGGTTACCGCTGAAACTTATGAAAAAAACTACCTAGAATAACACAAGCGCGGATCCATCGTTGTAGGCAGGATGGGCATGCCCACAATCCTAATAGACTTGCAACGTCACACTTTCACCGTTAGCGCTTGTTTCTCACATTTTTGCCCATGCCCATATAATTTATAAACATCAACTTTATAGGACTGGCATAAGCTGCGTAAACTTATAGAACAATGTAGAAACAATATCTTACATAACTATTCCTTGTATATAGATCTATTAAAATGTGGCAACGTTATATGTCTCTCTAGTATTGATTAATATTCAATAATGAAAAAAATTTGCTAGAGAATGCTGGTAACCATGTCTTTAAATGAAGCGAGATTTTGGGGTAACTGTTTAAGTATTCATATTAAAATTAGTAGGCACATACGCTTACTACATGTGCAAAGCCGGGCGAGTTGATAAGTATATAAAGAATCCAATAAGCTCCAGCTGTTTCTCCGGCAACAATCCAAGCCGAGAGACGGCCATGTCATGGCCACTTTTGCGCTCGTTGCCGCCCAGGCTACTAAAGGCACTTAAAGTGCCTTCTACACTCGTCCCCTAAGCACAGTGAATCTGTGAAAGCCCTTAAGGCAAACAGATTATGTCCTTCCCAAAAAAAAAACGTCAACAGTCAAGTCCAAAATTACCCGTAAAGTAGGTGCGAAAATAACTGGCCAAACAAACACATAATCTCACTGATTAATTTCCAACTGATATGAATTTTCACAGTGACGTCACAAATCTAAATCATATGACTAATTATTATCAAGACGCGTTCGTCGAGTCGAAACTCGAGTGTCAGCCGCAGAGATCACGTGTGTCACTCGATTCTACTATTTGTTTACATTTTCTCAACAAATACCCAAAGCCGGCGACTTTCTACAAGGTGTGATTCATTATGCAAATATTAATGCTATTTTTAGTTCTTTACTTCTTTAACTCTTACTTCTTTAACACTTCATAGGTTTAGCGTTAATGGCCGCATTGTTACTTAACATTAAATAAGATTGTGGAGGTGGGAGACGGTGGGGAAGCTAA
This sequence comes from Actias luna, assembly GCA_039707435.1. Lineage (NCBI taxonomy): Eukaryota > Metazoa > Arthropoda > Insecta > Lepidoptera > Saturniidae > Actias > Actias luna. Next base: position 2,368,876 of record JAZHAC010000006.1, on the reverse strand, counting down.
ATAATGGAGGGACAGTCTTACAAGTGCAACTGTCGAAGCACACCTATAAGCATTTGGCTAGATTTTCAACCTCAGGATGGTAGCACGTCATTCCGGCGAGATACTCGAACAAGTGCGAAAGCTGTCCAAGTTTTCTGGCAACACGGAACTTTGCAGTGTCGCCGTGGTGCTTTATATTGGATAGTGTTTGGTGCTTATCACACAACGAGTCTTGCCAAATGCCCTTTCGCTTTGGCATGAGCCAATAACGCGTTTGCGGGTTGCGATGAGGAAGTCCATAAAGAATAGGATTCTAAACAACACGTTAGTAAAAAAAGGATGGTAGTCAGTCAATCGGGCATTAGAAAAAGTCGTACCATCATGCAATGATTTCATCACCATGTTTCCCTTCACCGAAATCTCTGACTCAAGATGACTACGATTATTTTGAACTTGGTGCTTCTATCATTTATTTTCCCACATCTATCTGAAACAGACGCAGCTGCGAATGTCGAAATAAATAATATCAAACTACTCGCCTTACAGGTTGCTTCTTAATTCAACTAAGTTACTTAAACCTTACGTGAAAACATAATATTTGATATTAAGCTGTGTAACATAGATAAGGCTGCAGAAACAGAAGCCAAATAAATCCTCTCTCAAAGCCTACTCCAAATATTTTCTTTCGTTTGTCGTAATTGATCAGGTGGAATATCCGTGGTGCAAAGTTTTATGCACAACATAGTTAAGAATTCTCAGAAACAGTTTTGAAAATTTTCCGATCTGATGAAACTTTTCATTTTTAATATGCCTTTTTAATTTGTATAGGCGCTCTGGTCCAACATGGTGTACACTTTAAGCCTAGTGGAGTCCTTGGCTGTCAAGTGCATCTTCCGGAACCCACTTATACGTATTTGGTGACGGATTTTCAATTTAAGGCTGGTAGCTAGCCAAGAGGGTATTAGAAAAATTCTTATCATACTATTGTTTTACTACGATATTTTCCTGCTGATAGCTGGAGCTTATTGCAGGGATTCGAACCCACGTCGTTTGATGCGGCGTCCGTGCAAACAACCAACAGAGGAATCATCACTTGCAAAATATAAGTATGTCATACATACACACGTACTACAAAAAATATACTATGTCATGATGAAACTGAACATATAACAAATAACTTGGAGTTTTTGCGACATCTTAATTTTTCGTTTGGTTTTTATATTAATTCAATTTGTAAATTTACATTACATTACCCTATGTTATGTATGTCGCAATCTGCCTAATACAGTTTGATTCTGTTCATAAGTGATGTAAGCTATACAATGTTAACTCGATCCCTCATATGTTAGTTGCCACGAAAATTCCCTATGACTCTAGCCAGTCTGTCTTTATAATCAAATCAAAAAACTTTAATCAACTTAAGTCCTGGCTAAGCGCTTGTGAACGTCAAAACTACCACCGGTTCGGAAAATAACGCAGACATGGGAAAAACCGGCAAAAAACTCGATCTGGATATATTACCTTTTTTTTAAAGTACATATTTAAACAAGGATAAATTTACAATAGTTTTTTACGGATGCACAGAGAGAGGTGTTCCTTCCAGACATCACCAAAGTTTACATATTGATCCACACCGTAATAGCCTTTTGACATCAAAACCCGCTCGTCATGATGCTAGAATTTATTATCCGTTAAATCTTTTTGCTTTGCGCTTTGTTAAAAACCTAACATTGTTACCTAAAAAACTTTTACTGTCTTACTGAGTCTAAAATATCGGGTGACAAGTTTGTCATGATTTCTAGTATTTAAGTTATGTCGGTAATATTTTACACAATCCAGCTTATTCAAGTATTTTGTCAGACATACATTTGGATTTAATTATCTACAATTGCTAACGTAACGAGGTAACAAAAAAAAATGTAGGGGATACCACACGTCAAAGTGGTTTTGACAATCTAAATAGAATTTCATCATGTTGTGAATTTGATCCCTGCACGGGACGATTAATTCTGTAAAAATAATTCATAGTTGTACGACTATTCTCACTTGACATTGGCAAAATTGCCTACACAGGGAAATGCAATAATATATAAATAAAACATATTTATTCTCTTCTTCCTAACCGTAGCATGGGGATGTGACTTCATAGGTCCACCTGAAAACCAGGGCTATAATAGTTTGCCATAGCATATGCTGAGCTTCGGTCCCTTTTCGATGTTATGGGAGGCTTTAGTTTTTAAGTACATTGTAATTGCTACACATTTGGATATTTACATGCTTGGTTAGCTACCGTCCTGGACCATCTTGGACCACTCGTGTTTTAGTATCAGGAGAGGTTGTGGCAAAGCACTAAACGTACAAAATATAATGATCATTATAATATATACGCAACAAATTGTAAGTGGTTATATTTCTCATTATGAATAAAGTCACACTAAACCGGTCCGAGGCGCCACCCCTTTGACGTCATGGTAATATCCGTTGAATCACGAAAACGTTTTTTTTTTTAATTATTTATAACTGTAACATTTATATGTCCTTTATTAGGTTTTTCCCAGAGGTTCTACGTATTTGTTATATTAAAACGCTGTGGTTTAAAAATAGAATAAATAAAATGTAAGTTACTCGATTAAAATTAAACGCAACTTTAACGAATGGAATGTTTTTAACTTATATTTGGAATTTAATTTAGTTTTTCTTCTCTTAGCGATGAAAACAAACTTGATAATTATGCTGTAGGAAATGATACAATAACAATTTTATGTAGAACAAATATGTCAATCACCTATTTTTTAACGTAACGTTTTAATTAACGTATCGCCTGATTTTCTACTGCTGACGTTTTGTTATAAGTTTTCACTTGATTTTAAGTTTCCACTGCGATTTTTGGCCGTGTAGAAACCATTTAAAAGCACCGTTGTTCATAGGTCACTCTAAATAAGTATGTATGCCTAATGAGTAGGAGATAGTAAAGCAATTTTGATCAAAAGAGACATACATAAAAATATTTATCTATAATTTTTAATTGTTAGAATCTTCATTTTTGTGCGCCTAAAACTTTGCTTCCTCTTAGGAACAGTACTTTTTTATCTTCAAACAAGTAAACTATTTCTCGTGAGTCTGGGTATCATATACATAAACAACTTCTCAAATCCGATACGTAGTTCCAGAGATCAGTGCATTTAAGCAAACAAACTTTTAAGCTTTACTCCATTATTATTGATTCTGGGACTGTAATATTGGATGATTAGCAAATAGATAAGAGAGATATTCAGGAGTAATAGATTAGGGTAATGTAAACATATTATGAGGAGAAGTTAGAGTAATAGAAGTAGAAGGATATCATAGGTATGACGGTGAATGAATAGAGGAAGACCGAAGGAGATATAGATGAAGATTGAGAGGCATTATATATGTGTAAAATGAGCGATTACTAAGATCACAGCTGGTAGAAGAAAGTGGAAGAGAAAATTATGTCTTGGTAGGATAAAATAGCTGACTGATACCAATTCAAACGCGGTACTCATCGCGTCGCGTCATGGGACGTGAGTTTGAATCCAGCCATGTACAATGAACTTGAGCTTTCGGTGAAGGAAAATATCGTGAAGAAACCATAGCATGGTGGTAGGGCTTTTTCTAATGCCCGACTGGCTAGCTACCACCTTCAAGTTAAAAATCTGCCGCTAAATACCTATCAATAGGTGTGTTCCGGCAGTTGCACTTGAAAGCCAGTTCCTCTACCAGATTAGTGTGTCTACCAACTCGGGCCGTATTGTCACTTAAAAGCAGGTGAGATTACGGCCATAACGCTAAATCTTAACTAAATAAAAAAACCATTTTCATATATTTGCTAAGTCAATTGTTCAGTTGACAGACCCGAATGTTTTCTTTTCAAAATAAGTTATTGTTGTAAAACGATATAAGTAATACTGTGGTCAAGCTATTAACTACTTTAAATAGCGTAATATTCAATAAACAAATGGATTTATCATTGAATTAGAACGAAAAACAATTCAATGTAGAAACAAAAGAATCAAATGTTATCACATATAATTGTATTATTATAAAGAAATAAGTTATATCTAAACTCAACAGTTAACGCTCTGGTTACGTAATTGAGTTAATAAGTTAACTTAATAAGGCGTAGAATTAAAAGTTTAGATTTATCGTTGGATTCGAACTGATTTTATCGCTTGAATGAGAAGTAATGGAAAAATATTATTTGAACGCAGTTCTCAATTGATAAAACTCTAAAGATCATTTTTAATCTATACTAATATTATAAAGAGGAAAGATTTGTAGTTTTGTTTGTAAAGAATAAACCCAAGAAGTACTGAACCGATATCAAAAAAATTTTTCATCATTAGAATACTACATTAACCCTAAGTAACATAGATTATATAACATTTTTTTTAAATTAATAAATAAAATTTTAATGCCACGTGAACGGAGTACAGTACAGTAACAGCTAGTATTTTACAAATACGAAAGTGAATTTGTTTGTTTGTTACTATTCCACGCCTTAACCACTCGACCGTTTTTTTTTTTTTTTTTTTTTCGAAAGGACCTACACTGTTAGCCTTAGGGGCTTTTACAGTTTCACCTGAACTAGTGGGGTGAGCGCTGAAGGCGCTCAAACCCGCGGGGCAACTCGCACAAGGGTGTCACTAGTGACCGAACCTCGGCTTGGGCTGTTGCCGATTCTAATTCGACCGATTATCAGGATACTGCGTATACATGTTGCCTAAAGTATGAAACAAGACATAGGGTACTTGTAATCCATAATAAAAGTACTGTTCTCTTAGGGAAAGAAAGAAAAATCATGTCTACGGGATAGAGGTCCCAGACACAGGTAATATTAGGTTATATTTACTTAGTGAAAAAAATGACAGCTCGGCAAAGTGACGGCACTATACTTGAAGTTCAGGACAGTACAGTTAACAAGTTTTTTTTTATACTTACGGTTTAACGTTTGACCATAATCTTGCCTGATCTTAAGCTACGATACGGCCCAAGTTGGTTGACACGCTAAACCTGTGGAGGAACTAGCTCTCAAGTGCAGCTGCCGGAACACACCTATTGGTATTTGGCGGCAGGTTTACAACTTGAGGGTGGTCAGGCGGGCATTAGAAAAAGCCCTACCACCATGATATGGTTTCCTCACGATGTTTTCCTTGACCGAAAGCTCAAGCTCATTGTAGGTGCTTGGATTCGAACTCACGGTGCTTGACGAGGAGTCGTACACACTGCCACTGAGCTATCATCGCTTCAAAGTAATGGTAACCGTCGCGGGAATGACAATATATCACCAGTGACCCCTTTCATGCCGGCTACTTTCCACTGGTGAATGAATACCGCTAAAAATAGAATCATACACAAAGGTCAAGTTATCTTGGTCTACAATGGTTAGTGTAAGACAAAACTAAAATTTACATTCTAAACACCAAATCGACGAAACATCTCAACGACAAATCCCCCGTGATTTCAGTGTGTTAAAAATGGCGTCTTTTATATCACCTGTGAAATAAAAAACAAAGTTGTTTTTTTCAGTCAAATTTATATGTATTGTAAAGTTTTTAATACACTCTAGGGATTAGGGATCGAGTGTTGAGATGTATCGTCGATTTAGTGTGTGGAATGTCATTCCAATCACGTACTTTTTTTTTTGTTTTTTTTTTACGCTATAGATTGTGGTATAAGATAATTCGGTTCGGGGCTACGGTGTCTCGCGTACAGCATGACGCAACGATAGACAGACCGTCCGTCAGTTCGACACCGGTACAGGTATGTGGGCAATCATTCACATTCACTTGCGTATTTATAACTGCGCCGTTAAAAGGTCATGAGCAGCCGACTTCGGTGGTTCGATATAATTTACATGTCGTGTTTCGATACGTATCTTCTCCTACACATACTGGTGACTACCAAGGTTATACCGCAGTAAATAATTATAAAACTGTACATAGAAACCATAGCGTGATAGTTGGACTTTTTAATGGCCATCTGACAAGCTACAATTCTCAAGCTGAAAATCTGCCACCATATAACTGACTACGACTGCGTTCGTATGGACTAATTTTTTTTTTTTTTTTTGTGTCTTTTGTCAATACACCTTTGCGCCTATTCGTGTTAGCGAGATATTTAATAGCTTCAAGTGTTCCTCAATTATTGTTCTATCAAATAAAACTACAATTTTTAAAATCCGACTGGTTAGTCCTGAGATTAATGCGTTAAAAGAAACTTCTTCACTTTATGCGATGATAGCTCAGTGATAGTAATTCTAATCCAATCACCTACAATGAGCTTGAGCTTTCGGTGCAGGAAAAAATCGTAAGGAAACCATAGCAGAAATCGGCTTTTTCTGATGCCCGCCTGGCTAGCTATCACCCTCAAGTTGAAAATCTGCCGTCAAATATCAATAGGTGTGTTCCGGCAGTTGCACTTGAGATCCAGTTCCTTCAAAGGTTTACCGTGCCTACCAACTTGGGCCGTACCGTCACTTAAGAGCATGTGAGATTATGGCCATAACGCTAAACCTTAAATATATTTAAAAAAAAATTAAGTCATTCCTATCCGTTTCACCGGCCGAATAACATTTTAATAAAAATGCGACAGGGATTTTTATTTTTATCGGCGGGAAAAATGTGCATAAAAGTAAAACAGCAATAAAATAATGAAGGATCATTAGAATTCAAATAATGAATAGCCCTAAAGCATCTGCAAATAATTCTCCATCGAATGAACATGTCGATAAGATCGGTAGTTTTATCATGATTGCGTCTCAAACTAACAACTTTTTCGTTATATAATTATATGTATTCATACAAGATATAGAAAGTGTATGTATTACAATCCCTTTCGATAAATAAAATATATCCCGTGAACCAGACGAGTGACTTTGAACGCGGCGAGGCTGCGACCTCGTTGCAATATTAATTAGTAATTGCAATTAAATTAATCGAACAGATGCCTATCGTATGTATATTCATGTTCGTAGAAAAGTCTCAAACCGACTTCAAGGTTACGATCGGAGCAACTTTTGACGCTTTTACGTCATCTCCGGCCATTTCACAGCGCCGTTCTAATATTTAACTGTAAATTCCAACCCTACTTTTATACTGGCGTAAAAAGCTACCGATGTTACGTCAGATTTTGACGCGTGCGCCGATTATGGTTTCTTCGATATGGCGAGCGGCTGGTTCTGTCTACGCCGCGTTGTTCGAATCGAACAATATATGGACCGTTTATTTTGAAAGTGATGTAAGTCCATTATTGAGAAAAATGAGCTATCACGTAATTCATGCTTAATTTAATGTAAATTTTTTATATAAGTCCGTGTTTAATTTCTCAAAAAAAAATCCCATGTTTTGTACAACTTAAAATCGGTCGGTAAATGAAATTGCATTATCAACAAATATAGTAACCTTTATTTTTATCGAAACAATAGAAAATGGACTTACACCACTTTCAAAATAAACGGTCCATATATTTGATGTAAAATTAGATCCGCGACATATATAAGCGAACGACATAATATGCACTTTTATCTTTTTTATAGTTTAGGTTTCGGGTTATGGCCACAATCTCACCTGATGTTAAGTGACGATGTAGCGCAAGTTGGTGGACACGCTAACCGTAGTGGAGGAACTAGCTCTCAAGTGCAACCGCTGGAACACACCTATAGGTATTTGACGGCAGATTTTTGACTTGAGGGTGGTAGTTAGCCAAGTAAGCATCAGAGATAGCCCTACCCTAAAGAACTCACGCCCCAAGACGTCCCTATACCCTACCAGCTGAGCTATCATCACTTCAAAATTTTCTTTATTTGTTCTTGGAGTTTGGTTACAAATTGACCATGTCATCACAGTGTTTACCTTCAAAGTAAAGTTAGTACGTTACGTAATTGATAATACCTAACTAATTTTAACGATTTATTACATTACAGATATTATATATGCAGACATTACTAGCCTGTAAAGCATTCTTGCTTCTCCGGACATCGGTAAAGCAAAGATGCTACTACATAAACCAACTGATCTCAATGAGATATTAAAAAAATAAAAATAAATAAATAAATATATTACGACACTAGCTGTGACTTCATCCGCATGAAACCTTTTTTTATATTTAAGGTATAGCGTTATGGCCATAATCCCACCTGGTCTTAAGTGACGATACGGCCCAGGTTGGTAACACACTAAGCCAGTGGAGGGACTGGCTCTCGAATGCAACTGCCGAAACGTATCAAATAGCATTTCGCGCAGATTTACAACATGAGGGTGGTAGCTAGCCAGGCAGGCATTAGAAAATGCCCTACAACCGTATTATAGTTTCCTCTACGATGGTTTTCTTCACCGAAGCCTTTAGCTCAGTGTATGTGGATTCGAACTCACGTCCGTTGACACGAAACCGTGCACACTATCTCTGAGCTATCATAGCTTTAAAGAACTAAGAATTATATGAACATTTTCTTTTTCAAGGCAGCTTTCCTCGTATCTGTGGTATCATGATATTAGTCCTAAGCCTTCCTGCATAACTAAGATATAAAATGCAAAAATGTTAATTGAATATCGACCGGCATCGGCAATTCCTAACATAAGAGCGTTCGAATCAAATCAAATCAAAAATATTTATTCAATTTACGCCCTGAGAAGGCGTTTATGAACGTCAAAACTACTACCGAAAATGTATTTCCTATACTTTTATGTTAAGTTCTTTACTATTATTTATTACTTTATTTACTAATTATTTTATTTCCCTTTTTAAGAAACTATTCCTTTTATATTCACTACAATAATACTGATTAGTTGAAATCAAAGGCGCTATGACATTAAGATCGGTATAAGGCGAAATACAGTATGTATTTATTCATTCAATTCATTTCGTATCTACTAGTATCCCGAATGACAGTACATGAGAAGATATACAAAAAAAAAATATTTTAATACGTAGAATTTAATTTTCATTGAAATAAGATAATGATAATAATTTAAAAATAATTGTAGTGAAAATTCTGAAGCGCCGATTCGATTCGATATCGAGGGGAATTTCAAAGATTCGTCACGTTTAAGCACATTTCGTTACACGAGAAAGAAGAAAGGTATAACAAAACCCTATCACTAATTCATACTGTATGGTGACCATAACTATCTTGACTTAACACATCACATCACATGGGGCTAGGGTTACCAGATCCCGAAATAAGTTTTCAAGGACAAATCCCTGCCTTCTTAATACATTTCCTGATACTTTACCAGCAAACGTATCTTCTTTTAAAACCTCGCAAGTAAGCTTGAATATACGTGTGAGATGCGAGGGACGAGGTTCAGGTAAATAAATAATCAATTATTTGATCGAAATTATTAGATTTTATTTTTTAATTATAATTTTTCCTTTTTTTTATTCCTGGTATTTCCAATTTTTCCTGTTTCCCTGATAGACAGCTGAAATTCCTAACGTGTCAGGAAAATTCCTGTCATCTGGTAACACTACATGGGGGCCGCTCGTAAAATACATTGGCATTTATGAAGGGTAGAGAGGGTGTCGCTTATTGTGACTAAATGTGACATGGACGGCTGGGATCTATACGAAATTGTGACGGAATGTTATTACAGGGTTTTTATTTTATTTATTAAAGTTTTATCACCGCACCCATTAAATATTTAAAATTATTGAATTTTGCGTAAAACGTAAATCGCCGTGTATCACGTATATCACTTGTGCCGTAATATTGATCGCAGAATATGTGGCAGCGTGACGAAGGGGATAGAGGGGGTCCACAAAGATAAAAATTTACGTGACGTATTTTACAAACATCCCCATGGTAGTTGATAATCGAAACATATTCTAAAACTAAATGAAAACAAAAAAATGTAACAAACTTATTTCACGTATCGTTCGAACACGATTACGAGTGTTTGATACTTTTATTCAACATATAAATTAGAAGACTAGACAGGCGCCAGTCTCGACTGTCCGTAAATAATTTATTAGTTTCGTTTTTTTTTATTATTTTATTTCGCACTAGTATTATTCATCAAATTATAAACCCGTCGCTAAATATCAAAGTAAATTGCACGACTGTTGTATAGAATGATATAAAAAGTATGGTTATGTAATATACGAGGTATTCACAAATCTCTTTATACGTATACCAGCTGTGCCCGCGACTTCGTTTGCGTGGATTTAAAATTTTGATCATTTTGCCCGGTTTTGTAACTTTATTCAATACAGCTTTGCTCCTATTAGTGGTAGCGTGATGGTAAACAGCCGAAAGCCTTCCTCAATGATGGATCTATCAAATAAAAGAAAAGTTTTTGAAATCTTATTGGTGGTTCCTAAGATCAGCGCGTTCAAACAAACAAACAAACTTTCACGTTTTATAATGTCTATGTTATAATATAGATATTGTATTAGCTGTTTGTTACACGTCCCCTATGATAAGCATGTTTGCTTTTCGAAATCGATCCGAAAAATGTATATAAAAGTAAATCGAAAAAAAAAAAAAATACGGTGCCAATGAAATGTAAAAACTATCCATTATAGATACATTTATGAGAAACTTCGCTCAAATGGAATAACATCCCGGTTAGTTCAGTAGTTTTGAAGTAAGTGACCGTCATAGTAAATGTGCTGGATTTCAAGGAACACCTTAGTACTTTTTTGAAACGAAGTTCCTTATGAACCGTTGCGGAGGGGTACCCTAGCCGGCAAAAAACGTCCATAAGGTTAGCGTAAGATTTTTATGTATAGTCTATGTATGATGGCTAGATACTTATCTAAGGTATAGTCTACGTGATGACTGTTATTATTATATATTTCATATAAATCATCGTAAACCAAATAAAGGTGTTAAGATAATTTTGTTAAGTATTTTTTTTTGTTTGTTTTTATCGATAAAAATATCGTAATAAAAAATGTGTACCAGATTAATTATTTTCTGTACACCTCGAATAGAACTTGAAATTAATAATTTTATAATAAGGAACTTCGTTTCTATCTGGTGTCCTACGATACCATTCGTTTTTTTATTATTTTACAAGTTACACTTCTTCGGCTGGTTAGGGAAAAAATAATGAGTGTTTTTTTACGTTTATTTTTGTATATTTAAGGTTTAGCGTTATGGCCACAATCTTACCTGATATTAACCAAGATGGTGGACACGCTAAGCCTAGTTGAAGGGCTAGTTCTCAAGTGCAACTGCCAGAACATCTATATGTATTTGCCGGCAGATTTTCAACTTGAGGGAGGTAGCTAGCCAGGCGCGCATTAGAGAACCTCTACCACCATGCTATGGTTTCTACACGATATTTTAAGCTCAAGCTCATCATAGGTGGATTCGAACACACATCCTTTAACGCATCAACTGTACACACTACGAACTGAGCTATCATCGCTATGATGCGCGCGCACACCGACATCTAAATCGACACCACAAAGTTGGTTAGTATTATGTGTTCTAACTGACACTGTATCAAGTTACATATATTATTGAAGGTATATTTACGTGAACGTTTGTATCAACTAACAAATCATATCGGGAATTAATATTTATAAATTTACAAATACTTATAATAATAGTCTCAACACTACAGATGGAGAACCCACTAAAAATTCCGAGATATACATTATTTTATATAATAGTATGTTATTAATAAATAGTATTTCATTTCGCATTTATAATTCTTTGCAACTTGTATTGAATGCGTTACGGCCATTTTGGTAAAAATCGTATGACATTTAAAAAATAATACTAAGATACGAGAATCATTATTTTTATTATCTGTTTCATTAAATGCATGAATTATTCATGACGCTTGATTACTTAATCTGAACGAAGAAAGACACATTTAATAAAATAAATAAATATAATATAGAGATCATAAATAGAAATGCAAATAAAGCAGACGTAATATGTCACGGTCATTTTCATAGAAAGGATGAATTGAATTGATTTAGTAGTTATTTGATACCCGCGACTTTGTTCGCGTTGTTTTCGTCGACTTCTTACGATATTTTATCAATATTTTAACACCGTAAATCAAATCATATCGTTTATTTCCCAAAAATAGGATAATAATATCACTTTATTGAAGTCAAAAATCTACTACCGTTTCGAAAATAACTATTTTTTTTTTTTTTTTGTAGTCAAGGTTTAGCGTTCTGGCCATAATCTCACCTGATCTTAAGTGACGATACGGCCCAAGTTAGTAGACATACTAAACCTGTGAAGGAACTGGCTCTCAAGTGCAGCTGCCGGAACACACCTATTGGTATTTGGCGACAGGTTTTTAACTTGAGGGTGGTTGCTAGCCAGGCGGGCATTAGAAAAAGGCTCTACCACCATGCTATGTTTTCCTCACGATGTTTTCCTTCACCGAAAGCTCAAACCCATTGTAGGTGCTTGGATTCGAACTCACGCCCCTAGACGCGAAGTCGTACACACTACCACTGAGCTATCATCGCTTCGTAACATGGCGTTCCTGAAGAGAAGTAACGGCGAAAGAAACTCTTCTGCAATCGCTTTTTTTATCATATATCATATACGATTGTCCGAATTTAAAAATATTAACAATAATTTAATCTCATGCATGTTTATCTTTTTAACAAGGTTTTGTTTTAAATTTGTTTTAATTGCGGTTCACGTATTCCGTGAGAGATTTTATTATAAAATCGGACACATTGTCCTGTAAATGGTTTCTGTCTTTGTAATTAATTTACCTTGATAAAATACTGTGGAGATTATCGCGACGACGGCTCAGTTGATACTATGTACGGATTCCGTGTCAATGGACGGGAGTTCGAATCCCTGCAATGAGCCTGAGATTTCGGCGAAGAAAAACATCGAGATGAAACCATAGCGCGGTGGTATGAGTATAGATGTGTTGCGGCAGTTGCATCTGAGAGGTAGTCCGTACACTAGAGTTAGCGTGTTCGCAATTTTAAGCCAAACTGTCACTTAATGTTCTAGAAATTAATTGTCTATGGAACCTGTAAAATCTTTAAATATTGAAGTTACTTATTTATATTAAAAAAAAAGAGTAACTTTAAACAAACTAACCAGTTCTGTCCATGACTTCATTACTCGGACGTCCCTTTCGTTTCCAATTGCCAGTTAGCGTACGAAGCCGCAGACCGAGCGTAATGACTACAAATTTCAATCACCAGCCCATCTCGTGTACGGTCGACCGTATTGCAAGAGATATAAAGCAGTATATCGTATACTTTTTTATTCTCAAAAGGCATAATATACCTCTGTCGTCTACGTGACGATCAGTCAAAACGCTAACTGTTGCATGAAGGTTTTTTTGCAGCTTTTTTTTAATGCTAAATATTTAGTTCGCTGCAAGGATTTTACGTCATCGTCTGCGCACGCACCATACCTGTACCATGGGATGGGAGGGATAATAAATTTTGTATGATTTACGATATAATCATGAAATTTGACAGTTGAGCTGTGGTAAAAAATTGTTTGGTTTCGCTGCGATGCTAAAAAAGATTGCTATTTTTGAATGATAATTGAGGAACTTCAAATTTAAAATTTAATATTATAAAGAGGTAAAGTTTGTTTGAACCCTAGGAACTACCAGTCGGATTTAAAAAAAATATTTTTGTATTAGATAGCGCAATAATTAAGGAACTCTATTCAATTTTTTTCGATCTAACATACGATGTTAGCCTTAAGGACTTTGACAGCTTTACCGAACTTTTCGGAGCGAGTGCTAAGGGCATTCAGCTCCGAGGCAGCGAGCGCAAGGGTGTCAGAATGACGGAATCTCGGCCTGGGCTGCTGCCGGAAAGTGAACAAGCATTCGCGAGCCTAACTAACCAACAGGTGCTAACTTACTAATTTAGTGATCCTAGCACGACCTACGCGAAAGGGCCGCGGGGGTAGTTAGGTTATTCGATTTCACGCTACCACGAATGGGAGCAAAGTTGTATTGAAAAAGTTACGAAAACAGGCAAAAGGAATTAAATAAAAAAAATTGTTTCACGCGTACGAAGTCGCGGACACTGATAAATAAATTATAGATGAATAAATAAATAAATAAATTATAAATAAATGATTATAAAGCAGAAAAGTTTGTTTGTATGGACCCGCTAATCTTACGAACTACCAGTCACATTCCGTGAATTATTTTTATACTTCATAGAGTTGTCATCGAAGGAGGCTGTAGCTAATTCAACATCACGCTACAAAGATGTATTGATAGAAAATACAAAAATTGTTAAATAATTTTTGATTCCACGCAAGTCTGTATTGAATCGGAAGATGTGTTGGGCGAAAAACAAACCAAAAATATATGAATGCCCTTCAAACGATCCGAAATGATTACATAGTACAATAGGTAGCGAAACCAGACATTATATAATTTATCAGTAAACATTGTGAGCGAACTTTTTTCTCCTGTCAATGATTAAACATGTAAATAGTGTGAAAAAGTTGGCGCCACCGCGTTAGAGAAGCGGAAGCGGCTGACCTTCAACCCGCCACCGCGGCCAGTGATTTTGGCGCCGAATTGTAAATAATAGAAGGAAAAAAAAGCAACCAATAAAAAACCGTCTGAGTATCCACTCGCGGGTCATTCGTTTTTTTTTTAATGTTCAATTAGCGTCGATTGAGCATTTGCCTGTGTCAATATATTATATTCATACAAGTAATAATAATATGTCGTAGCACGAGTTCTGATAGGATATTATTCTTGTATTACGGTTCTTACGTCTTCCTAGGCATTTAAAACGTATCAGTGTCTGTCTGTATGTTACATTCTCACGATTCCATAGATTATTCTTTTATACACTGTAATTTAGTGAAAGACAGGCTAGCGAAGCATGGTCGCGAAAAAACATTAATAAGGGTATAAATGGAGCTGAAAGTTTGCATAGACCCTCTTCATTTTTAAAATTAGCGATACAGAATTGTCTATTTATTACTTTAGTAATAAAAACAACTCTCAAGACATAGTACAACGTGAGTGACACAGTCTTTATTTTTATATGAAAGAATGGATGTTTGTATGTAGAAATACTAGTTGGCACCCGCGACTTTGTCTGCATTTTTCTCGGCCATCAAGCGTTATCGTAAAATTCGTACTCATTGGGTATCTTCATCGTGAAAGGAATGCCCATGAGAAATTTGAAGTCAATAGATCTGTTACTTTTGAAGATACCGTGATGATTCAATCAGTGAGTCTTAAATCGCATATACATATAAATTGTTAAAATCCAACAACGTTTGTCACTGATCACACATATAAGTATTTTTTATTGTGAAGATGGTTTTTGGTAGGAGAAAATGGTAGGACTTTATCTAATACCCGTCTGGCTAGCTACAACTCTTAAGTTAAAAATCTGCCGCTGGCTATCTATAGGTCTCACGGCCTCCATAGGCATATACCTATAGATGTGTCCAGCGTTGCACCTGCAAACCAGTCCCTCCAAGTTTCTACCATTGTCAACTACATCGTCATGTATCAGATGAGATGGCGCGGCTTTGGATTTAGGCAAGTGAATAACTAACTGGGCTGGCAGTTCCATTAATAAGTGGTATATTTTATTTTACATAGTCTTTTTTTTTACTATTGAGCATATATTCAAACACGGCTATTTAATAACAAAGTAACCAAAACTTACGTTGTGGTATGGTTGTTTACTAAACGTATGTAAATTAATCCAGTCACGTAATAAGTAATTTTTACACATCACACAAAAGTCATTCGTGAGCGGTGATCGAACCCATGACCTCTCGGTTTAATTGTACTAAGAGGTTAATTTTTTTAATATTTTACAAAAAAATATAGGGTTATGTTATACATATTTCCATCGATGTTGGTATAACAATTATCGATATTCGCATATCGATTATAGGGTATATGAAATACCTTTTTCCTTTTCTAATTTATTTATTTTTATTTTTATTATTTTAACAACTAACTTTATATATTGAAGATCACTTCTCTCATTCTCAAGAAAATAGTGTCTTCTGATAGTCTAACTATTATGAACAAAGCGGCTTACCCCTAGTCAGAAGTTTTTGCGATACCTAAATATGTTATAAACACAAACAAAAATAATACATGTATTCCCAAGAAAAGTCGCCAATACTAGAAGAAGCAATGGAAATGTAAAGAAAGCACTCATCGAGCAATGCTGGCAGAAGTGACGACTTTAAACTTTTGATATAACTACCGGTTAGATTATTTTGATATTTTCTAAGTAATTGTATTACCGAACAATAAAATGTTATCATAGTCAATGTGAACATCGAAAAGTAATATCAAAGTATCGATTTTTTTATTCTGATATCGATTTCAATATCGATGTTTTTCTAACATCGCTCTACTCTAGAACTAATGTTGAAAACGGACAGCTTTAAAACTGGAGTCAAAGGTACATATCTAGTATCCTCGTTTGGGCCTCGAGTGACGTATATCTTCCATAAATTAGAAATAGTTCATTGGCCTCTATAATTATGTAATGAATAGCTTGAATTATGAATTGGTTAGTTATCTATATTAACATTATAAAGCGGGTACGTTTGTTTGTTTGAAGGCGCTAATCCTTGAGGCTACTAGACGAACTCCAAATTTTTTAGATTTCTTAGAGCAATGATTTAGGTTTGTTTAGGCTATTTAAGCCGGTAATCTCACCACTTTTTTTTAGGTGACCCGGTAAAACAAATACTTTGAATTACCGTTTTACACGCCTTTTATTTGCTTAACTGTTATGTTTGTAACCTGCTCCTTTGGACATGATTTGGACGTACTTTAAACGGTTAGATTTATTTCAAATTTCGTAGACTTATCGAGGGCCGATAACAATACACTAATTTGATAGGATTATTCCATTATTTGAATTATTAAAAAGCACATTTTTATAAATAAACCGAACTAAACAGTAGAAAATAAATAATAGTTGAAAAAAACTAAAAAAACGCGCTATTATAGAAAACCAAACTAAAGATTGAAAATAAATTTAAATTAATAATAGTGTAAATAGGAAAAAATGTTTTTTTTTTTTTTTTAAACTTGGGATGTTATTTAATTATTATCGAATTGATAATCCTTCTACTCATATCTGTCAATAAAATATTTATAACAATTGACACCATGCACCCCACGCGTTTTTTAGATCAATTACTTTTTTTTCTTATTAACACTCCTAGTAATTTCTATAAAAAATATAACGCTATTCTTAATTCAAATTTATTAAAATGTATTATCTATTTTTTAGTTTGGTATTCTATAAAAGCGTGTTTTTTACATTATTATTTATTTTATTAACTCTGAATTAAAAAACGACATTTCCTTCACCGCTAACATTAAGTTTGTGTTGATACGCGTGAAATTAAATTGTTTCGCATAATTTTTGGACCTATTTTTTAACTTTTTAGACGTGATACTTTTATCTATATTAATATTATAAAGCGGAAAAGTTTGTTTGTTTGAACGCGCTTATCTTAGGAACTACCAGTCGGATTACAAATATAATATATATTTCATGGAGTAATCACTAAGAATAATTTAAGACTATTTAACATCACGCTCCCACCAACAGGAGTATAGCTATATTTTAAAAAGTTATAAAAAAGGGCAAAATTATAAAATTTTTTTAGTTCCACGCGTACGAAGTCGCGGACATGGTTCGTGTAACATAATCCTTTCAACTTACTCGACGTTTGCGTAATTATCCATAGTTTTGTTACAGCTTATAAGTTTAACATTATGGTTAACACGCTAAACCTGTGAAGGAACTGACTCTCAAGTGGAACTGCCGGAACACACCTATATGTATTTGATGGCAGATTTTCAACTTGAAGGTGGTTGCTAGCAACGTGAGCATTAGAAAAACAGTACCATCATGCTATGGTTTCATCACGATGTTTTCCTCCACCGAAAGCTCAAGATTATTGCAGGGATTCGAAATTACATCTTTTAACGCGACGTTCGTACACTCTACTACTGAGCTATCATTGCTCTTTTATTTCTGATACTCAATATTTAACTGGACGTAAATTCACTTTTAGATATAGATAGTAGTGTAAGGCTTATACAGACAAACATACATTGTTAAAACATTGATATTAACACGTATAGTATTGTGTTGTTGCTCATTTTATCCTCTATCTGACTGTCGACTGTTGTATTTTCCATAGTTATAAATAAAACAGTCCAGAAAGTTTTTGACCCAACACAGTATGTTTTAATATGTATATATTATCCTGGTTATTGTTAACATTTCATATGCACGTAATACCCAAATCGTATAACGTAAAATGTAATATATACAATAATATTAGTAATATTCGTCCAATAGAACAGGCAAAGGAATTAATCCATACTGCCAATTTTGAAGTTGTAAGTTTGAAATAGAACGTAAACTATCTTCATCAAGTTGGTGACTCTTTTCCAGTAATATAATAGATATTAAATATAATATTTGTTTACGAATCTATACATGTATATAAAGTCAATCATGGTCGAAGTTCGAGTAAGAGCGAACACTCGTTAAATTTAATTTTTTTGGTTCCAGTTATTCCATTTTAACGAAAAGGCAAAGACACCGAGCCGATGCAGCAAAGTTACATGTTATTTCATAATCAAAAAGTCCACACTGTAATAACATGGTGACTTATAAAAGTCCACACTAGTTATTATAATAACCACTAGATGACAGATCAAGATCCTGTCAAAAACTTTCGTACAGAGATTAATATACATCAGTTCAGACAACTAAACGGCGAAACTTCCAAAAGTTCCGTTCGTAGTCCCGTAAGTATCCATATGGTGGCATAGTATTATCTAAACGCAAACAGTTACTGTGCTCGGTTACAAAAAAAAACTACCAAATAAAGTTTTTGATCTGACATTGAAATATGTCTGCAAATGTTTGAAAAAAAAATGTAGTTAGTTAAAAATTGTTACGCAGAGTAGTTTACGTATTACAGATAATTACATAAAAATAAATTTACGTATCAATTATTTGTTTGTAAAAAGTATAGGCAGTCATCTCATATATACTACTGTACTAAGTACTTTGAATTTAAATATATACATATAATAAAACTGTAAATGGTTTTAAAGTGATAGCCTCTTTAGTAAATCGTTGATTTGAAACTCGATGATAGCTTGGCTATCATAACTTGTTTGGTAGTACTTACCAAGGTAGTGTGTACGGAGTCCGCATCAAGAAACCTGAATTCGAATCGACCTACAGTGAACTTGAGCTTTCGGTGAAGGATAACATCGTGACGAAACCATGGCACGGTGGTAGGGCTTTGTCTGATACCCGCCTGGTTAAATACCACCCTCAAGTTGAAAATCTGCCGCCAAATACCAATAGGTGTGTTCCGGCAGTTGCACTTGAGTGCTATTCCTTAGCATGTGTACCAACTTGGGCCATAACGTCACTTAAGATCAGGTGAGATTATGGCCTTAACACTTAAACCTTAAAAATCTAAGAAACGAAAAAGCGATAGTAAAAGAGACAACCGCATATATGTATAGGATATAATGAGCGAAAAATTGAGATAGAAGGCATTATATAGTGTTTCATAAAATCCAAGCGTTGTACGTTTCATTTGTATGGCGTGTAAACTGCACACATATATATATTTTTTTTGTTTAAGAAAACTTCTTTAGGCACTCTGGGCACTCTATTTTGTGGGTATTAATTAAGACTAAGCCATACGCGAGGTTATGTAACGCTCCTTTGGGAAAATTAGTTCAAATTGATTCCTAGAGCGAGAGAGGTATAGTAACGCGTCACTACTATAACTGCTCGGCGAGCATTACATGAGAAAGCATGACGCATCAGCTGCATTCAATATGGAAATAAATACAGTATGTACCGCGTCAATACTTTTTATTTAATGCGCTAGAATTGTATTTCATATTACTTACCTGGATAAATTTTTTACTTCAACCTTTCTATAAAATAAAGATAAAAATTAGTTTTATTGTTAACACGCTTATTTTCATATAAAACGTTAATATAATAAAGATCTAATATTTCTCTGTCAATTGCATTACTCTATGCTGTCATATAGACGTTGATCATATGAATTTTGACAACGTATGTAGCTAGCTACAAGAAACGTGAGAACAGATACTCAATTTAACTTTTTTATGATTGCAAATACTAAGCGATATTTTTTTATGGAATAGGGGCAAAAGGGCAAGCTTGTCATCTGATGGTAAGTTATCACCGCTGCCAATGGACACCCAGAAGACCGGAGGAATCACAAATGCGTTGCCAACCTTTATTGGAGGAACTGGCTCTCAAGTGCAACTGCCGGTAATACACCTATTGGTATTTGGTGGTAGATTTTTAACTTGAGGTTGGTAGCTAGCCAAGCGGGCATTAGAAAAAGCCCTACCATCATGTAAATTAATTTACATTAAAACAAACCTAGTAGCTTGAAAGACGGGTTACAATGCGATGATAGCTAAAAAAACTAGTATGATATAATTGAAAATCAAAATAATGATTTTTGATTTCTTATGTTTACGCGAATATTATTCATCGTAATAAAACCAATTTAAACGGATTTTATCGCGATTACTTATTAATTTTGATCCCGATGTTTCGAAAGCTTTTCAGTCTACGTGTTTACGAGGGTAATGATTTTTTTTTAATAATTCGTACAATGGTGGTTATTAATTAACGCGTATCGGAAACGGTCTTCCTTAACCTAGACCCGTAACACAAATCTCGGAAATTGCTCGGATTTTCCTCTCTATCCCACGATGGACCCGTCACCCCCACGGTGAATAAATGGATAGGTAAGAAGTTCATCTCTCTTTCTGTCTAACAATAAATATAATTATTGGAACGATGTACTTTTTAAAGTGAAATATTATTTCCATCGCCTTTTCTTTTTTCGTCCACCTATCGCATGTCGTATTACAGCCGGCCGTGGAGTAGAGGTTATTTGAAATTCGCTCGGCAGAGTAGCCAAAACCAATATGACGGCATCCACGGCTCACATCAGCTGCCCGTGTACCATTAATATTCTCACTAATCCGCGCAATTGATGTGTTTTGATCAGTGTATTGATCTTTCTCTTGCATTGTGGTTTATAACACCACATATGTTTTTTTTTCACGCAGTGTCTTATTATTAAGAATCACCGACATGAGCGAAGTTTGTTCACTTTTCTTCACTCTTCAGAAAGAGTGTAAAACGCAAAGAAATTTTCCCCTCAAAAATATTCGTCAAGTTACAATATATTTTGTCATTTGTATAAAGTGAGCAAGCTGTTATGAAACTTATCTTTGGCAACTGTTAACGTAAGTTCATATTCGAACATGTTTCAATTGGCAAACGCAGTCTCATTTTTTTTTAATATGTATTTATGTAATAAAAAAGATATATATCGGTATTTGAAATTGATTTGCCGTGACGGTAACATTGATAATATGTTTGTTTGTTTGTTTGTTACGATTTTACGCCTTAATTACTCAGCCGATTGTCATGAAATTTATCATCAGATGAGATTGTGGTCATAACGCTAAACCTACAAACTATGCAGAAACATCACAGTCTAAACAACGATGATAGCTTTCCATTAGCGGTCGTAACACTTTAAATGCCTTTGTCGTACATTTAATCTGCATATCAATTGTCTATTAGATATTATTTCAGCAAGGGTACAAAAAAGGGCTTAGCGTAATTTACATCCAGAAAACAATACTGTTCCTGAGGGAAATAAAAATAACTTTTATTTAGAAGATCCAACAATGCATTACCGTTTTCTATTCTGTATTGAACCAATTGTATTATCTTATTTTTGGTCGTAATTATCGAGATTATGTGTCACGTGTCATCAAGTACAGAGTAATTGAAAAGAGATTTTTTTTAATATAGATTAGCAAAGACATAAGATTTCAACACCTTTTATTCCTTTATTTGTAAGCCGATTTTTTTTTAATTTCAGTAACTATTAGCAAGCTTAGTGATAATAAACGCCTCTTTTCTCTATTCTTTAATAATTTGTGCAAATTTTCGAAATCGATTTTGGTTACATATCGACCACTGAACGAATATAAGTTATTAATAAGAAGCTCCAATACTCCGAAGAATGTTCATGGTCATGTTTTACGGCTCTCAAGCGTTGTCGATTATAAGGAAAATTGAGATTGAAGATTTCGCCTCGATCGTCTTCTAAACATTTGAGATGATTCAGTCTGTTTGTATATCCATTATCGCACATAGAATTTGGATATATAAGCTTTTGAAATAATTCTTGTAATAATGAAACTATATATAATTATATATATATATATATATATTTATGTTTTCCTTTTCATATACTTATTATACATAACAATATATATAATCGCAATATACTTAGCGAGTTATGATCATAAAAGAATATTCCTTTTACAACCTTCCTACCATTTTTGTCGTGGACGTTCATGAAGCAATGATAGCTCAGTTGGTAGTGTATACGAACGCCACGTCAATGGATCTGAGTTCGAATCCATGCAATAAGCCTGAGCTGTTGGAAAACGAAAAATTTGTGGGCTAGTTAATTACCCTTATGTTGATGATCTACTGCTAAATAGGTATAAGTGTGTTCCGGCAGTTGCACTTGAGAGCCAGTTGCTTTACTAGGCTTAGCGTGTCCACCATGTTAGGCCACATCGTCACTTAACATCAGGTGCGTATGTAGCCATAACGCTTAACACAAACTATAAAAAGTATATTTATGGCATTATAAATGTTGCTGAGGTACCTACCATTTATTATAAATTATAATAAGTTAGATTTTAAGTGCGGCTTTGTTCGAGTTAAAATTAATTTTGTCTAACAAATCGAATAACGCAATAAAAAGTTACCGATAAAGTAAATATCACCGCCACCAGGTTCCTAGCTAACTCTATACCAAAATTCATCATAATCGATTTAGCTGTTGAGGTGTGAAAGCGTAACAAACAAACTAACTCTCATTCACTTTTATAATATTAGTAAGGATTCTGTACAGGCGACGTCGCGCTCAATAGTAGTAGTGATTATAATTAATTCAACATTAAGGCAGGAAGTGACAATTCTGCACGATCTCTCGTTACGTAGAATATTGGGGCATAATTATTTCTATGACACATGTTAATTCTACGGATTGTATAGTGGTAGGTGCCGTGGCGTGATAGTGCAGATACACTGTAGCTTTAGGTTTACCATAAGTTTTGATTCAAGTTGGACATTTTTTTTTTTGGGAATCATATTTTTTACTTAGCCCAATTAAGTGATTCACTATTATTTTCCTTCTTACCCAATCTCCTCTACATCGTGAATCATTTTCTTTTCCTTGTCCCCATATAAGGACGATTCGCATTTATTTACCTACTCACCTCTATATATAAATACTAGTTGTGCCCGCGACTTCGTTTGCGTGGAACTGAAATTTTATTTAATCAGTTTTGCCCGTTTTTGTAACTTTTTTCAATACAGCGTTACTTCTGTTGGTGGTAGCGTGATGTTAAATAGCCGAAAGCCTTCCACAATGATCCACAATCAAATACAAGACAGTAAATGAAATCTGACTGTTAGTTCCCAAGATTAGAGCGTGCAAACAAGCCAATAAACTTGCCCACTTTATAATATTAATATAGATTCGCTTTTATACATATATCAGTCCACGCACAATCCATTCCATCAAACTGGGGTGGAAAGCATATATTTGGTCTGAATGATGATCAGAATTAACCTCTTAAAATCCTTAAAGGCGAGATGATCGTGAAAAGTGCTGTTTGCTCTGTGCTTATATAAATTGAGTTTTCTTTAAGCTAACTGTCAACTAATTTCCTAACTTAATCTTTAATCTCACTAACTGGCAGTGAAATTTGTCGTTCATAAGTTGTAATAGGTTATTTATTTTGAAGTAATAAAGCCATTCTAGCCCGGAAATCTGTTGCCAAATTTCTATTGGTGAAATGACTACTTCCAGTGCATGTCTAGTGTTACCTTTGACTAAAAATAACCAGCTGTCATCTTTAAAAGTCTACGATGTTTTGGACTGTATATATCTTTCCACGTTAATTACGTTATGACAAATTAATTAAGGCTTACATAGTCACATAATAATGAAAATGTATCAGTAAATAGTTTTAATTCAGCGCTTGCTAAATATTAAATAAAACCTATTCGGTTAGCTAAATAGACACATAGGTATATAAAATTACTGGAGTGACAGGTAAAGCATTTGACAAAACGATGTACCATCATATGCATGTTTAATTCTATCTCAAGGGCCGGCCAGAGCATTAGCCACTAGATTAAGTTGAAACTTTATTGAAATTAAAGATTTTATTGAAACCGGATTAACTTAGTTGACCAAGTTTTTATTTGTAATAACAAATTTTATGAGGAACATTATAATTTATAGAAGACGCAGCGTGCACTCGTGTAACAACTTTTTAATATTCATAAAATTTTATAGATCTCAGTCTAGGCAGCCTATGAGGTTAGTATGTGGGAGTCACCTTTTAGGTATAAGAAATAGCCATTAAAAAGTTCCACTGTGACCCTATAGACTTCCCTCAACTGACAAAGACGAGAAATCGCTTTTCTTCCAGTTCTAACACTCCCTTAATAACGTCCTTGGCCCCATGCATTTGTTTAATAGTCAGTATTTTTTATAATTAAAAATCTTAGCGTTATGGCCAATATCTCACCTGATGTTAAGTGACGATGTGGCGCAAGATGGTGGACACGCTAAGCCTAGAGGAGTGACTGGCTCTCAAGTGCAACTACCGGACCACACCTATCCGTATTTGGCGGCAATTTTCAACTTGAACTACAAGTTCGGACGGCCATTTCCTCTAGAGACTAGAAGAATTGTGAAAGCGGTCTCTGGCAACACGAAAGTTTTTAGTGTAACCGTGGTGCGTTTTATTGGGTAATGGATCTCACGCCTTTGACCGGAGCCCGGGTAATGCGTTTGAGTTTGCGGGTTGATATGAAATAGTCCGTATAAACTGAGATTGTAAACATGTAAATAAAAACGATGTGGTAGATAGCCAGGCGGGTATTAGAAAAAGCTCTACCACCATGCAAAACAACATTTCATTATATAATTAATTAAAATAATAGATTTTCCTAAGGTAAAATTTATCAAATGAATCTTCAGAGTTTTTGTAATTTCTTATTAAATACATGACGCAGTGAACTTATTCACTGATTCATTTCTGTGGCTGTCGGTCCGTACGAGGGTAGCTTTTTTTCACCCTTTTTTGTTCGATACAATTCATTCTGAAAGGCGCCTCCTAGAATTCCAATTGCAATCTATGAGTCATTTAGGAATATTTAGGTTTTGATGTCGATTAATATTAAGAGACAGGGTTTACCGTGAATTGGCTAGACAAAAAATGTTGTAGCGGGTTTTAAGAACATTTCCAAAGTATGCAGCTGTCATTAATTCCTTGAATTTGTTCTTGTGGAATTACGTTTGAGATGTAGATAAAGTTTTGTCACTTGTTTATTGTATCATACCTATATAACAAACTAAATATCTTAAGCTATTTTCTCGTTATTTAATAGTATAGTATCGAATGTCTCTGCCAAGATCTATATATCTCTTATGCATGAAAATTTTGTATGCATCTGATAGCGATCGTGTCAGCTCAAAACTAGTTAACAGTATTAGGTCATATTCAGATGATATATTTATTTTATTGAGATGAAAATTGGTAACTATCTATAGTCATCCTTATTTTTAGATTACGTTGAGCTACAGAAACAGATTTATTATTTTTTATGGCCAAATAGTATGTTCTTTTTTATAGTTAAGGCTTAGCGTTATGGCTATAATCTCACCTGATCTTAAGTGACGATACGGCTCAAGTTGGTAGACACGCTAAACCTTTGAAGGAACTGGCTCTCAAGTGCAACTGCCGGAACACATGTATTGGTATTTGGCGGTAGATTTTCAAGTTGAGAGTGGTGGGATCTGTTGTATCTTCATAGTGGTCTTTACAAAAGGGAAACAGTCACATAATAATATAATCAAATAAACATCGAGACATTAAAACGAATCACAATAATCCACGATCGAAGTGGGAATAAATACCTAAACAAAAAAGGAATGCAATATTGAAAAAAAAACTTCATTCAACGTGAAACTGGTATATGTTTTTCTATCATTCGAGAACAGACAGCCTTATCTTAACTTTGACTAACAATTTCAACGAAATTAGTATAGCCATTTTAGAATATAGAGAACATAAATACACACATCGATATATACATGTATTTATTTATATATAGTTGTTGGCCTCACAGAGATTGGTCTGTACTTTACAGTAGACAATAAATAAATCAACTGGCAATAAATAGTCAAAGCTATTGTTAACAAAACCCTATGATGTCTTGAATCCGGTGTTTTAATTATTCATTTCAAAATGTCATTATTTAATTTAGGCTCTATGAAGGCGCTTATGAACGTCAAAACTACCACCGATTTGGAAAGGAACGCAGTAATCGAGAACTACCGACAAGAAGCTCGATTGGCATATCTATCCTATTTTTAAGGTCCATGTTTTTATATAATAGTTTAATGTGTCTTTACAACATTAATTAGCGGATGTACAGAGAGGGGTGTCAATTCCTGACATCATTATAATAGCCTTTTCACATCAAAACACAAGCGATGACAGCTCAGTGGTAGTGTGTAGGAAAGCCGCGTCATGGGACCTGAGTTCGATTTCAAACACCTATAATGAGGTTGAGCTTTCGGTAAAGGAAAACATCGTAAGGAAACCATAGCATGGTGGTAGGAATTTTTCTGACGCCCTCCCGGTTAGCTACCATCCTCAAGTTGAAAATCTGCCGCCAAATACCAATAGGTGTGTTCCGGCAGTTGCACTTGACAGCCAGTCCCTCCAATAAAGGCCGGCCACGCACCTGCTTTAGAAGGTGTCCGTGGGGGGCGGTGATCACTTACCATCAGGCGACACGGTAGCTTGAACTTACTGTCCAGCAATGATGCCTATACCAGTCTATATAGAATCCCATCAATCGTTTTGCTATAGACGGTTACTCCTAGATACGGGCTCGAAGAATTAAAACAATAGAATATTTCTATATAAATTATTGAGTACCGAGTCCTGAAGATGGTGAGTGAAAGCCTTGATTCAGCCTTGGCTAGCAGGTTCACCGAGCTACATGTAAAGGTTCGTTGAGCCTGTCCATTGATTGTGATACTTTTGTTATTTTAATCACTTTTATGTCCCTTATTTCCTTTGTATACTAACATAGTCTATAAGTTATATTGTTACTAACACTATGAATCTGCTGGTCCGAAAATAAATTATTTTTATTTTTCTTTATAATTGGAATATCTAAAAAAATCCGTACGGAGTTGTAACACTACTGTAGGCAAAGTTTGTTTATCTCACGAGTCCCGCAGTAGTTTTCCTTGCTTACGTTGTACGGGTAGCCTATAATTTTCTGCACTGTTGATGATTGACGGATTCAGTTCAATGCTTTGTACTTAGATTAATAACACTAAATGGACCGATTGGTTATAAAATTTTCCTCTTGCCGGCGTCAGTTAGACAAGACCAGAGGTTGTTTTACGGTGACGTGTTCGAAACATTTCACAATTGTTATCTCGAAAAATCCATTTAATTTTGTAATGTTTTTCAAAACGTTTCTAGACCTTTTTTGTACTGAACAACGTGAGAATCATGTTTATAGAGAAGTAAGGTATCATTTGAAATATAGCCTTCTTTGATTCGTTGAAGAGAAACTTCTTATAGGCTATGAAATTCTGATCAGCAACCTTTTTGTGTGACGCTCGTTCGGGTAAAGTCAACTCGAGGTGACTGAAGCAGAGATTTAGTAATGTTTCGTTTCTGTCGTGAGCTCTTAGGCACGCACGGTTTTTTTATATTAATACATCTAATGTAAAGGTAAAGATGCCGTGTGACCTAGAAAAACTGTCTTATAAATGAGTCTTTTAATTTGGTCCCAGAAAGAATTGCCTTGGTCCGATATATTCTTTTTTATTGAAACAGCATTTTGCCATATTCTCACTTACAATCATGTTACGATGTTGGTATAAACTATGCCTAGTTGAAGGACAATAGGTGTTTTCTGACAAAGTTTCAAGTTGTTACTACCAAGGCAGGCGATAGAAAATTCTTCACTACCAAAACAAAGGCCCTGGTTTAATGTGAGATCTCAGACAATGTTAATTGAATAAATGTCTTAAAAACAATGAAAAGAAAATGTGTATTTTATTTATTTATTTATTTAATAAACTTTGTACACAAAGTACACTGGCAGACTTTGATGCCTAAGGCATTTTTTCTAGTCGACCTTAGGGTGGTGGAGATCATTACTGAGACAGGTGCATAATAAAAATATATACATATATAATTTAACTAAATCACAAATATAACATATAAATAAATAATATATATAATAGAAAGTGTAACGGAGTACATCACGTTTAAACTGAGCTAGATCCAAACCTATAAATTCTGAATATCCGAGCACTCCACTGGCATCGCTTAATTCGGTATAAAAAGTATTGACGTCAAACCTCGTAAAAGGTTACACACCTATCTAGTATAAATCATACAAAAGTGGTAAAGAACTTATGTTTTTTTAATTCAAGCGTCTTTGAGCGATTGGAACTTAAATGGCATTGGTTTTCCGATTTAAATCAGGTATCAGATTATGTACGTTTGATATTTTGGTAAAGGAAAATTTATAAACATCTATTGAAAATTTAGCATATATGGCTGACGCATTTCTCGCTTATCGGCCAAACAGGCGATAGAGTGACACTGGAATTATAGTACGTTAGAGTCCGTCAAAATCCACCCTTAACTACCCAGCATGAATATCCCATAAGGATGACTTCCTCATACAATAAGAAGCTCTTTCACGCGCTTGCTTAAGTATTTGTCTTAGATTCAACATATAGTCATGCAGCTATAGATGTATTTCGAGCATTATATTAAACAATCAGTCCCTTACTACAAGCGATCAGAAGGCTGACTCAAGTTTCTAGCAAAAAATCAAGATCTTGCCGGCATTTTAGTGGGTATTTCAGATGTTCCAGACCTAGTGAGCCCAACACGCCTCTGTCGTAGCCCGTCCCGCATATTTCTAGAGATTTTTTTTTATCACATTAACACAAAAAAAGATAATCTTTGGCCATATAATCAATTAAGATGAGTTGAGATTTTAGTTATACTGTGGACCTACAGAGTATAAAAAATTATGATGATTCAATACACATATCGGCCTCATTACATACCACCTTTCTAATTTATCGATTACCTTTTTTTCTTGGCACGCATGAATGAGATTTTAATTCCGAAACTGTTAGTCTGACATCGTTCTAAGAAACAGGGACTTTTGCGAGTTCGTTAACCGTTCATAGGCATTTATCTTATGGAACCATTTCCCAGTGTTATTCATCGATAATTACCTTTTTTATGATAGAATTCCAAGGACTTTATTGCACAATATTATTATGAATATTATAGACTCAGCCATTAACTGGAATCTTACTAAGATGAGTAACTTGTGATCTAAAGGGATTGAGTCTATTGTAGACATCGACACTCACTTATAGGTTCTTGGCGACAGTTTCTTAGCTTAAAGACAATAATTTAGCCGGGTGGGTTTTAGAAAATACCTTGCCATAATGTTGTTATGTTTTCCTTCACTGAATACTCAGTCTTACCGCAAAGCTCACTGCCTGTATAAACCCATATTCACTTAAAGTTAATTATATTTTTTCGAAGAGTCTACGTCTAAATTAGAGTAATATTGCCAACTTTTAAGACCCTTGGATACCAGTTTTGAAGATTAGCAGTTGAGGGAGTAGTAGTAAGTAATCTAAATAAACTGAATTCTATATAAACCAATATATGTATTGTGTATCTATAACATTTATACTTACTATATCTCTATAGGAAAAACGAAAACTGTTTAGTATAGTTTTCTCCCCTAGCAACCATTTTTTTTGTTTAGCGACTATTTTCATAGACTTTTGTTTGATTCATATTTTCAATGATAGTTGTGGCCTAATTTCGACCATTAAATGAACTATACTTAATATAGATGGTCTTTTAAAAATAAAGCAATATACAAGTAGATAATCGATAATAAATCCACGCTCGAAATGACCAAAGAAAGTTTTTTAATTCTGAAACTTCGATGAAATTCCGCACGATCTAATGCATTTAAATGAAGAGCTCGACATAGCTCAGAGATTAGATATACAGTTCATAAAGCTTTAAAGTTCATTTTTGTCGTGTGGTAGGATAAAGTTCCAGTTAATCGCGACCACCATAAACTAGGCATATCAGTAACTTACAGGTATAGTACAGAAGGAAAACATCACGATGAAACCATAGCATGATTGTACGGCTTTTTCTAATGCCCGCCGTGCTAGCTAGCACTCTCAAGTTGAAAATCTGCCGGCAAATACCTATAGGTATGTTCCGGAAGTTGCACTTCAGAGCCAGTTCCTCCACAGGTTTAGACTGTTCACCAGCTTGTGCCGTATCGTCACTTAACATCAGGTAAGAATGTAGCCGTAACGTTAAAACCTATAAACTATTAAAAAAAAATTACTGTGTGTATGCCTTTACTTATCTGTGCTCCAATAAAATTGTAGGAATAAATAATACCACCAATTTTTTTTTTTTTGTTATGCCGTCTGCCTAAACAGATATAAAATAAAACTCAAGGCACCGGGGCCTTATTAGGCCAACAGCCAGGGCAACGCGGTGACTGTCAACTTGACCCCGGGTCATCCTAATTTATGAGGCAAAGGTATACTGTATACTTTTAGTGAGTATTCCCGGTTCGCATCGGGTGACTCCCACATAACCCACTCGTCCTTCGCGCGGTGAGGGGATATTCATAAACGAATTTCTCCACGTTAAAAGGCCAATCATTTTTAAATTATTCAAATCATTGTCCTCGTCTCTTCGGCACTGCGGTTGCAGCGTGCTAATTACATTATCCTAGACAAACGTGCAGACCAAATTCATTTCATATGTAGATACTTAATTGAGTGTACAAGTCAACCCACGTTTTTATATGGATCGTTTATTTTGAAAGTGGTGTAAGTCCATTTTCGTTTGTTTCGAGAAAATTAAAGGTTACTATATTTGATGATAATGCAATTTCATTTACTTACCGATTTTAAGTTGTACAAAACATGGGATTTTTCTCAGAAATTAAACACGGACTAGTTATATATAATAAAATTACATTAAATTAAGCATGAATTACGTGATAGCTCATCCTCAAAAATGGACATACACCACTTTCAAAATAAACGGTCCATATATAGATTACTGATATACAATAATTAATACGCCTCCATTTGTACTGTCTACACGTATTCGTATTCCAATATTTCTAATAGATTTAATTAAAAACGTAATCTTCACTTTTATCTCCTTTGTTTGCATGACAGAGACGTGGCATTGCGGTATTTTCCAGACCGAAAATCGTTCAACGCGCTTAAAGAAATCGTCACTTCAGGAATTAAGTATATAAGGAAACAGACAAGGTTCGGCTACAAACAAAAAATAACACGATTCTAAGAACTAATAATGAAGTATGAATAAGTAGTTAGATTCCCTTGTCATTTCCAAGTGAATCAGAGTTTTGGTAGTTGATAAATCGAAAACTTCGTTTTCGGTATTTTTAAACTTGTACAGTACATTTTTATTAAGTAGGGCCGTACCTAAGCGTTACCATTCGGGACACATGGGACCATCAAATAAATGAAATACCTAAACTAATTTTTAATATTCATCTTCATATAGTTTTATCGCATCCAGGTAGGGTTGGCAAAATATGTTTCCTTCTACCAGTCTACTCTATCAGCCGTTTTCTTAATTTTCACATTTCTTGTGTAAATACGAATTAACACAAAATGCCAAAGAAATTATACAACATAAGTAATACAATTAAGAGGAATAAACGATACTCTTATTTATACGTCAAATTTAATTTAAATAAATTCAATTGAAATAATTTCAAATTAAATATAAAGAAAGTAAAATATAAGAAGAAACATTCGGTACAAATGTGATATTGATAAGAAAAAAATTATAATGAAAAATCCTTTGACTATGTTAGAAAAGACACAGGGTAAAAAAACATGTAATTCCTCACACGGTCCATCCATATCTTCCTCGGCCTTTCTCCTCTCCTACAACCATTCATCTTCATACTTAACATTCTTCTAGTTATATGGCTTTCCTCTCTTCTCATGACATACCCATACCGCGCTAACCTATAATACCTTCATTTCCCTAAAATAATTTGGCATGAAAATTACAGATATGATTTTATGTATTATAAGAAAAAAACAACTACTCCTTCGATGTGTTTTGCAGCGATGATAGCTCAGTTGGTAGTGTGTACGGACACCACGTTAATGGACGAGAGTTCGAATTCCTGCAATGAGTTTGGGCTTTCGGTGAAGGAAAACATCGCGATGAAACCACAGCAGGGCTATCTTCTGCCCTCAAGTTGAATATCTGCTGCCAGATACCTATAGGTGTGATCTGGTAGTTGTACTTGAGAGCAGTCCCTCCACTAGCCTTACCGCGTTACCATCTTGGACACATCGTCACTTCACATCGAGTGAGATTGTCACTAACACGTTTAACCTATACCATATAACCATAAAGGAACTTTTTCCATTGTCATCAAGGATTTTATGTTCTGTCACAATAATGTGTAGCAACGAAAAAAAGGGGAAAAAAGAGAAAGAAAAAAGAAGGGGAAAGAAAAGTCTCAACAAAGAGACATATAGGAGTAAAACGTCTTTGTTTTTATTAAGGCATCTGCCTATGTAGGCAATTTCACCAATGTCAACAGCGATGGACTTTATGAACACAATTAACAGACGTAAAAATAACAAACAAACTCACAAATAATAGTCCTATGTGGTACTCGAACCCACAGCACTTCAGCAGGGCGGTTGCAGAGAGGCAACGGTTTTTACCACCACTTAGCAAACCGTGTAGTGAAACGCGTGATATAACGTTTATAATATAATAGCCTATTTTTAAAGAATTTTGCTCATACTTAAAGTAACATGCTTTCGATACACTCCCGACAGGCTTCAGCAGACATGTTCATCGGCATGTGTATTATGATTGCGACCCACAGATCTACACAGCTCCGCACGATTTCTAGATTTATCCAATGATATGCCCAATAGATACGCTAATCCCACAACGCCACACGACTCTCTAGTTAATCAAATGCTATACATTCGGGATTCGCGTGTATCGAATAAAGTATGTTTGTTATTATGGCAACTGTCTATGTAGGCAACTTCGCCAATGTCAACTAAGAATAACTTTATAAACACAATAAACGAACAGAAAGTAACGATCATACTCAGAACAAACTCAAAGATCAAACTGTGTGGGACTAAGTTGTGGCTATGTTTTTTTTTTTTTGATAATCGGGCTTAGAAACAAAATCGCACTGGTTAATTTTAATAAAAATACTCAAGTGGCCTACTGGCCAACCTCCTTCGTTTTATCTTCTAACCACATGACACTGGCAGAATTAGGTACTTCGCGCATGTCGCCATTATAGTAAAAAGAAGAAGAGTGCGGTGAAGCGATGATAGCTCAGTGGTAGTGTGTACGACTTCCCGTCAAGGGACGTGAGTTCGAATCCACCTACAATGAGTTTGAGCTTTCGGTGAAGGAAAACATCGTGTGAAAAACAGAGCATGGTGGTAGGGCTTTTTCTAATGCCCGCCTGGCTAACTACCACCCTAAAGTTGAAAATCTGCCGCCAAATACCAATAAGTGTGTACCGGCAGTCGCACTTGAGAGCCAGGTTCCAGAGGTTTAGCGTGTCTACTAACTTGGGCCGTATCGTTACTTAAGAGTAGGTGAGATTGTGGCCATAATGCTTAACCTTAAGTAAAAAAAATACATTTAAATTCCTTTTTTTTATATATATATACTCAAGGTGTAGGCGTTATGGCCACAATCTCACCTACTCTTAAGTAACGATACGGCCCAAGTTAGTAGACACGCTAAACCTCTGGAACCTGGCTCTCAAGTGCGACTGCCGGTACACACTTATTGGTATTTGGCGGCAGATTTTCAACTTTAGGGTGGTAGTTAGCCAGGCGGGCATTAGAAAAAGCCCTACCACCATGCTCTGTTTTTCACACGATGTTTTCCTTCACCGAAAGCTCAAACTCATTGTAGGTGGATTCGAACTCACGTCCCTTGACGGGAAGTCGTACACACTACCACTGAGCTATCATCGCATCATAATTCTGGAGTTCAGGTAGAGATAATGTTGAATACACTCTATAAGGAAGATCCTAATTGACATAGAGGACTGTCAAAAAAAATATCTAACTGAAGATGACGGAGTATACACGATTCAGCATCACCGACTGAAGCGTGACGGTTCACTTACTTTAATTATTCAGAAACAACGCACAACGTGCCTAAACACGTTTTTCCTAGAAAAATCTAAACAACTACTGCGAAATCGCGTGATCGACAAAACATTCACGTTTGAAAAATCGTGAGGGCGTGTTTATAATTTCTAATAACAATAAAAACCCAATTTACTCGAAATTGATTTACACAGTGAATATAATAATCAAACGGAATGGATATCGTAAGATTTCTCGGGATCGATCGTAATCTAGTAACCTATAATTTACGAGAATAATGTATTTTCGACACTTGTACCCTTGCCTTTCAGTCCGGTGGGTATTGCGCAATCTCTTGACATTGAAACTGTTAGAGCGTAGCAATTAAATGTTGTGCATTGTAAAGTTGTGACTTACAAGGCTTCCCAGGAACAAAACTTTGTAGCTAAGTGCTCCTTAATATAATTAAACTGTTTAACATTATCACTTTCATTATATTGTCGTATGGCCCTAATTTTCCTACAAGCTAACAGAAGATCAAAAGGGGCCTACATTCATGCTGCTAGTATAATTAAAATCACACTATTCTAATAACAGTAAACACAGGACAGAAAATAAGGACAAAATTCTACATATATGACTAATAAACAAACATAAAAATGTATTGGTTAAGATTAACGTGAGAGGTGAAAGAACCTCATAAGTGGAATAGCCTGGGGCCTGTTTTTATCTTAATTCAACCCTGATTTTCGCTGTCAAACCAATATCTCCTAGCACAGAGTTATTCAGGAGAAAAGTTTACGTGTATTATTCATCAAAGTTTTTGTGTAAATTGGTTAAAATATAACGCAGAAGTCGAGAAAAGCCATGTCCGAGATTCATTACTATACCGTTCGTCGTATAAACTATCATAATCATAGAAAAACAAAAGAATATTTTTTTGAAGATCTGTTAAACTGAAACAACGTTATATACTTCTGTTCTGCGATTAACACAATACCAGAAAAATATTTGTAGATAATGCGTTTAAATATATTATTAAAATAAACGATTTCATGTGGTTATTATTTACTTGTCATTATTAAATAAAATTAGTAGGCATAATGCCGTCGCTTAGCACAGGTCAATTTGACTGATTATAGAAGGAAAATTGCTTTTTTTTTTAAATTGTATGTGAGAATTTTCGTGATTGAATTGTGATATATGCTGTGCGTATTAAAAATGTAATAAATGTGTGAATTATTCGAACGCCTACTGTAACGCGTTATGATAAAATTTATAGAATGATATTTACAAGTAAAAACTGCTATTTTTTTATTTAGACGGCGTTGTTTGTTAAACGACTATAATACATACTACAGATGCAAAAGGTTGCTCGTTTAAGCTCAACTGAAATTTAAATCGCTTATATTTTGTTTCAGCGCCATCTAGTGACACGTATACGAACTAAATAAAAAGGCAACGCTGCGTTATGTAAGATGGTTTATTGTACTAGCGGGAGATAACGCTTTATCCATAACTAGTTATTATTAAATATTAATGATTATTGTGTATTTATATAGTTACAGATTTGTGATATAGTTAAAAACGAATACCTTAACACTTCTACATAGTTTTTTTTTGTAAACTTAAGTGTGTAATTGTCTTATGTTTATCAGTGTTAAAACTGGTCGAAATATTTGAACATCGGAAAATGTTTTGGTGAACTCGATATATAAATATAACCTCAAAATTGTAAACAACACTCATTCAAACCCCGATTCACGGTCATATGAATATCGGTGGTCAAAGGTGAGAAACACTTTTTCAATATTATGTATTACAACTGTTATTATAATAAAGTCAATTCAAAACAACCTAGTTGGTAACAGAAAGTTACGATCGCAAATAATGGACACATACTGTAAAATTCGCTCGGTATCTACTTTTTTTATATTTATTTATTGTTTCTTTTTGCATTTGTTGTTTCACAATTCCTTAATGTAATATCATGATTGAAGCTCATTCCTTTGGTATTTTATTCTGAGACGTTATCTTTTTTTTTTTTATTTCACATGAGCTAGACCGTAACAGTTTTAGGTTTTATTTAAAAATGAAAAACGTACTTACCACGAGTAACAGCTAAAAAACAGCAAAACAGAAAAATAATAGTAAACAAACATCTTAACCACACCTGTTCATGGCACATAAAACAACTCGTTAAAGGTTAAATAAACCCTTTTACACTAATTACTTTAAAACGGACTCACCTAAAACGTTATCGCATCAAAGAAACAGAACTTAAGTGATTCAACCGTTGCACCGGCGAAAGTGACTTCTTTTTTTTTTACACTGGCCGCGAGACGATACGCAGGCATGTCCGTCGTTATGCACAACACAGGCAGAATAATATTCACTATATATCACTGCATCGGCGAGCAGCGGTAAAATCCTATACGGGTTCCTGTTATTTTCGGGACCGTTTACATGTCTTAAGCTTCTGTTGTGGTTTACTGTCGCCGGAGCAACGTCAACGGTATCCCAGACATCATAGAGCACGTTATCTTAAAGCGGTTAACTACGCATATAAGAACAATGGTATTAACTGTATTATTATCAACAGTTCTACGGGTCCTAGAGTGAAGCGAGAGATGCAAGCTCTTAGCACATACTGGAGCGGAATCGACACGGTACAGGATGCGAATAATTTCGTTGATGATAAAATTGTCGGTCGGTAGTGTGCGCTTCTTCTTAAATTGTCACGATGCGACTGTACTTGTGATCGGTTATGGGATATTTAGGTCTTACACGGTTTATCAATTAGCGTTTGACCAGGGAAATGTACTTAGTAACTACGTTACTGGGTGTCCAAGTTGGCCTATATAATTGTAGCCATGTGGACCATCGCAATAGTGGTATGATTTGGCGTGTCACGATCCGCCATTAGCAGATGTATATCGAGTAATGAAGCGGACTGGCAAAGATCTGTACCGTTACAGAGTGACTGAGTCACGTCCTAAATAAACCCTACCAGGTTTTAAAAAGATTTTAAGTCGCGCAGCAAAATGACAATGAACCAAAATTCACTGCTAGGCACCGCTGTCATGCTGGCCTGCTTAAGTACCTCTAGACGCCTATTTTGAAGGACCCAATATCGTAACCTATACTACAGTTTGACGCTCTTCGTTACCGGCTAATATATATTCAGCTACTAAAAGGTTTGCAGGCTGAAATGAGTGCGATATCCTTCGCTGGATGATTAGTATGATAATGGACCAACTTCTTTTATTGGATTGTACTATGTGTTTCTTTCAGAACAGTCTTCACACTTTGCCGTGCAACTATAAAAACTTTGAAAAAGATCACGAGTTAAATTAGAAATCCAATTTTAAGCGTAGTTGTTGGAACACAACAGGCGTTAACCAGTCAGGTAGGCAATAGAAAACGAAATCAGAAGAAGAAACAGAGAAAAAAAACTGATATTTTACGGTTTACTTCTAAGCACAGATAATGAAATACCGTTTGACTTGGCTACATGATCTGTGTTTGCTTTTTCCTTAGAAAAAAAATCTAAACCCAAAAAAGTGTATCTCTAATCAACTACTGCTCACAGGTTACTTCTATTCTAGAATAAACAGATCATAACTGAAGGGAATGAGATGATATGGTCTTACAGGATCTAGGGTTACTCACGCTAGTTAAGCTAAATTAGACGGTTAAGTGGCGGCAAAATGAAGTAAACTGCTTCCGCTCATGATTAATGTTGAAACCAAATGAAATATATAACAGCTCAAAATATAAATTCTCAAATGCTATAATAATTATTAGCGTCTAACTGATACCTGCAAACTCATTTAGGTAACACATTTGACGTTGGACGGAAGTAGTATTGCTAATAAACTAGCCTAAGCAAATATTATTTAAAATTTCCCACTGTATTCCTCTTAAAGGATGGATTAAAAATGCATATAAATCTATTGCTAGATAAAAAGGGACCCCTAGAATAGAAGCGGTATTAAGGATTAGTCAGTAGTACGGAATCTACAAAAGGAAGACAGAGTGTCTTGATGATTAAGAAGGAAGATGAAATTAAAGGTGGCCTTGACTTTTTATGAAGCTGGCACATTCTTTTGATAAAAGAGAATGTAATCCAAAACTATAAATAGATACCACTGGATGTTTTGCAATAAATTTCTTAAATTATTGTAACAATTACACTGAGGAGCACTTAAAACGTCTTTTGCGGTCTTCAGAAAATGACTGACGATATATAATTTTGAGTCGATAAATATCAATCTTCAGTAACTGTTCGTGATGCAATAAATTTATACAAGAAAAACCCATAATTTACCTTTAATTGGGATAAGAAAAAATCCGCTTTAATGACTGCACTAAAACATTTCAAGATCTTTATGTTTAGCAGTATTTTATTTACATTTTACACTTAGTTAAATTAAATTAATATATAATGTGTATATGAACAAATAAAACTTATGTTTCTATTGAGGATATTATATTTCTAATACCTATTCAAACCTCAATAACTGACATCGATACACGAATTCTTTCATACTTTCATACATATACATAAAGTGTAAAATAAATAAATAAATTAAACCCATCCTTTACACCATACATATCTAACACAAAGTTTGCGGTGATTGTTTTGTTAGATCCTATGATAAATTTTGTAGGTGAACACCGTGCTGATTTACAGGACAATAACTTCAAGAATTAAGTAAGTTCTTTGATCCAAAATACAGAATCGATCATTGCCTAAAATACAATAATGTCAGGGTACCGATGTATCCACAAACAATACTCTTGACTTAAGAAATAAATAGATTAAATAAACCGGATCAAGTTTCTTGAATATTTTCTAAGCGATTATGATGCTTCTACAGTGTTTTGTCAGTCAGATGTAATTCCTTTGTACGTAAATCACACAAAAGTGTCTGTTATTAATTTATTACTTTAAACCGTTCTGAGCTGCAAATATCTGGTTTGGATGAACGCTTCGTTACGATCGTTGGGGACCTGGAGATGTGCCGACGATCTCTTATCCGATATAGCTACACTGTCCTCGTTCCTTGGGGCCGAATTCAATGTAATTGATGCAAAGAGTTGTGTTTAAGGTCGTCGAATTGATACAATAAATCATGCGCACCCAATTCAAATGTTGTTTCTCAACGGTTGTTTGTCCGATATATGTATACATACATGCGTACAATTCTTCTTTGTTGGATTTCGAAACGTATAAATTGGCTATTCAGTAAACTTCTAGTAATTTAGTTTTAAATCTGATTACTAATGATGTTACTTTGGTTATTTGCTTATAAATAAGCCATTGACGATGTCTTTGCTTCATCTAAATTTTGGTCCTTACTTAAGCTCAATCAGCGAGGTATTTTGTAAAATCCTATCTAAGTGTTCAACTATATTATGTAAGCCACTTACGTACAAAGCATAACGGTGCATCGGTGCAACCACAGATTTAGGATTGAAGTAATTCTATAATAATTGTTGAAAAATTCATCACGCAGACACGTACATATGTACGTGGGTTAATGATATTATATAATATTTGCAGCAGAAAGAAACGTGTAGGCAATAATGTAAATAATATAAAATAAAAAACAAAAACTATTTTTTTTTAAATAATTTAACCAAGGTATCCACAATATTTTCACACAAAGTCGGTGTGCTTTAGTTACGAGAAACTTTACAAAATCTAATTACTTTAACAAATTTCGTGACCCGTCCGTATATTGTGATCAAACGCTGAATATTAATATAAAATATGGTAATATTTTAATGAAATATATTTTATGATGGAAACATTCTTCTTAAACTATGTAATGTTATCAATAATTTTAAAATAATTAATTAGATTGCAGAAATAAAGGAGATAGGCCCTCATCTCAAAAAGGACCATTAAGAAATGATACATAAAGTCTATAGACCACTTATTTGTAGTTTTACTAACAGAAATATAGAAAAAATAATATTAATGCAAAGTGACGCGGAAAGCGTAAATATGTTACTGCATAACTGTTCCGACGAGGGCCGGCCGTCACACCACCTTTTTCGACCAATCACAGCCCGTTCGGTGGCCATGGTGTTTTTATGCCATGTTATCATGTTACTTCGAAACGAAAGTTTGTACTTTGCTGATAATAACGTACGCTGTAAGCTAAATGATAATAAAGATGACATTATCTTCTATGGTATTAACAATAATTATTACTGATGTTGGTCAAGTAGTGAAAATTAATCTGTAGCCTATATTGAAAATTTTAATAAACTATTTTCAAAACTTGTTTTTACAACATTTAAGCTTGTCAATAGTTACTTAAAAAAGATGTTCTGTTGATAAAAAGGAGAATCAGCTGCAGAACTGGTCTGTCTTTCCATAATTAAATAATCTGATAGTTTACTAATCGACACCGTTATTACATTAAGTGCTATGGTTTTGTGATTGTTTTTTTTTTTGCATACGAAGAACATGTGTACGATTTTGTTATTAATATAAATAGCAACTATTCATGATAATTGATATGTAAGTCTAGAACCACAATTAGACTTATCAATGAACTAGGTAATAGAATCATATATTTTTCCGATTTTTTTTTTTGTTTTATTTAATGGTATCGTGTGTTTATAGACAATTCTACCAATATCATGGCGATAGAATAATTTCTTTTATATTTCAAAGTTCAAACAACACCTTAACAAGATGGCGGCTCCTTAATCACAGCTGATCAAATGTGTTCATTTTGTAAGTCCAAAAAATGTTTTCAGCTACAAAAAAACCATTTTACTTATGCATAATAAACAAAAATTTCGCAATGTAACTTGGTATGGGGTCCAATAACGTAAATTTCTGAATTAAAATAATAACTAATAAATTGCAACTATTACAACTACGCTCAAAAAATGTAAACATACACAAATATAGCATATATAAAACTATTACAATATAGTGTAATATAAATTGGAATGTATACTAGTTCGAATGGTTAGAATGTATACTACTTTAAGTTCGAAAGGAACACAATACCAAAACAGATCATCCTAGTTTGATAGAGAGACTTTATTATATATTTTTTAATATATATTCATATTAATTTCAATTCTTGTATATATGGAAGTACATCAATTTCGCGTATTTTGGAAAAGGTTGTTACTATATTGATGAAATTTTGTATATGGAGAGATTTTTTATTTTTTATACAATTGTATTTTTCGTAAAAACGCATTTTATCAAACGCAAATAGTTTCTAATGAATTTATTAGTTATCGTTTTTTATTATTAAATAATGAGCTCTCATACGTAAATAAAATCGTAAGATATCGATATTTAATAACCTTTAATAATATGATTTAAGGACATATTTTTTTAATTAAAATTACCGAGATTGGTCACTTATTATCATTACATAAAGAACTAATAAAAATACCTATAAAATATCAAGGGCACTCGTATACGAAACAAATCAAGCAAAACATTAATCAAACTGATTAATTAACTTGCATCGAATAACCTCATAGGTGAAGACCTATTCAAATAACTTTGAGGTTACGACACATAAGAGTGAATTCTAGAAATTAATTAGTATGATAAACATTAGCGTTAGCGGCTTCAGCGTTGCAATTCCACGAAACGAACTCTTATAAGAAATACTAACTAATTATTTTAACTGAAAACTAATTAACACATCGAATTAATATAGTATTTTTTTATTTGGTCTTATTTTTTAGGCTTTGTAGTTTTGGCGATATGGCCACAATCTCATCTTATGTTAAGTAACGATGTGGCCCAAAATGTTGGACATGCTAAGGCTAGTGGAGAAACTGGTTCTGAAGTGTAACTTCCAGAACACATCTAAAAAGGTCAAATACCAATATATTTGAAAGCCGTTTTTTCAACATGAGTAAGGTAGCCAGGTAGGCATCAGAGGAGGCCCTACCGCCTTGCTATAGCTTCGTCACGATGTTTTCCTTCACTGAACGTTTAGACTCGTGGCAGGGATTTGAACTCACGTCCGTACACACTACCAA
This sequence comes from Actias luna, assembly GCA_039707435.1. Classification (NCBI taxonomy): domain Eukaryota; kingdom Metazoa; phylum Arthropoda; class Insecta; order Lepidoptera; family Saturniidae; genus Actias; species Actias luna. The sequence goes on along the minus strand of JAZHAC010000006.1, from coordinate 2,326,446 downwards.
CTGACCCATCATCGCTACCAAGTTTCAAGATTATCTATAACTAGCTATGCCTGCGACTTCGTTCGCATGGAACTGAAAATTATTTAACTAATTTATAGCTTATGTTACTCAGAGATTTGAATTCGAATAGTGAAAGAATTTTAGAAATCGGTCCAGTAGTTTTCGAGTTTATTCGTTACAAACATAAATACAAATCGTTCCTCTTTATAACATTAGTACAGATAAAACTGTAATTGAATTTGCTCTGTCATCGATATAGAATTAAAACATGTTCTATAAAATTAAAGGTATTCTCAATTATTGTTCTATCAAATATAAATAAAACTTTTGAAAAGCGACTGGTAGTTTTTAAGATTAGCGCCTTCATATATACAAACAAACTTCCGCTTTATAATATTAATATAGGTGCGTAAAAAATGTATTTAGTTTCTTTTTAAAAGGAACCAATATTTGAAGTGTAAATTGGACCAGAGACCATATACAATGGCAAAAAAAAAATTAATCTATACAAATTACTTAGAACTTACATGACTGAAAATCAGTTACTATCAAGCTAAATATTACATAGGTTCTTCATAAATAAAATAAAAAAAAACTATAACGTGTCTTTTCAGCTTTTTTTAATATAATTTACTGAGTTAAACTAAAACCAACTGTTACAGATGAGATCGTGACTTATATAAGTTGCTATGATAGAAATTTGTCTACTTTCATCTCTGTATAAGGTAGGCAATGTATATACTAGTCTGGGATATTACCGTCCATTTCTGTATACCGTTGAACGAGGAACTGATGTAAGTGATCCATTGATTTATTAACATTTATTTCAAATCGGTACCGAGCTGTCAAAGGTTTGTCGTTTACGCTTAGTTCGAACCGCTTTAAACCGGTTCTACAGTAGGGATGTTATAACATTTCGTAATTTTAAGCGAAACTATCGGATATATACGATAGTTATTAATTAAATAAATTTATCTGATATCTCATAGGGTTCGAATAATTATAAATAAGAAAAGTAGGTGTTTTTTTATGCTTTATAGGTTTTGCGTTATGGCCACGATCCCACGTGATGTTAAATGACGTTATGACTCCAGATGGTTGACACATTAAGCCCAGTGGAGGGACTAGCTCTCAAGTTCAACTGCCGAAACACAACTGTAGGTATTTGGCAGCAGATTTTCACCTTGAGAGTGGTAGCTATTCAGGTGGGAATTAGAAAAAGCCCGACCACAATACTATGGTTTCATGATCATGCTCATGGCTATAATTCGAACTCACGTTTATCTACTTGGGGTACGTACACATTATCAAATGAGCTATTTATTATTTATTAGCGCCGGGTGAGTTCCACATAACCGTTTCGTCCCCTACTACGGGGCGAGAGGGCACCCATAAACGGATTTCTCAACATAAAAAAAAAGTACGATAACTCTATGTCGCTGGAATGATACAAACATACGATAAATGGACACATAATAACACTTAGATTCGGAACAATCATTTGTGGATTACACAAAAGTTTCTCCTGTGTGGGTTACGAATACAACATTCGGTGCGGCGACAGTATCGAGACGACCGCTTTAACCACTTAGCCAACCGTGCAGTTTTAACTTCGAAGCTTAAACCGAAAATGAATAAGTTTATAAAAAGATCCGTATCGGAAATTTCGTATCTGTCACATCCCTATTTACCTATAAGTTTGATCATTTGGATTAGTTCGATTTAGGTTATCTCGATGTTAGTTTTCTTTATCTGACAGTTAAACTTGCGAGTACTTTATCTCTTCCTTCCTCTTATTTGATAACAATTTATATTAAAATTATAAAGCGCAAAAGTTTGCTGGAACACCGTTAATCTTAGAAAGTACCTGTGGGATTTCAAAAAATATTTTTGTATTTGATAGAGCAATTATTAAGGAAGGCTCTAAGCTATTGAACATCACTTTACCGCCAAATAAAAGCAACACTGTATTGAAAAAAGTTACAAAAATGATGAAATAATTTTTAGTGCCACCATTTTGACCCACATCGTCACAATACTGAACACACAGACGTACAGCACTAGCAATACCATTCCATACCAAATTCCAGGTTGCGAGCTGTCTGTTGTCGTGATCCTATTTTATACTTATTTAGGGTTTTAATTTATCTATAACAATAAGTTCGTATGATACCATTAAAACCTCTGACATACTACATGCGAATACACGCCAATTAAATTATTATTTAATTAAATGTATATACTGGAATATAAATGGAATGGAAATATGTAATGGAATAGTTAACAAAATATTATCATTTAAAAATGTAAAAGAAAAAATACTTACAGTGTTTCGAAACACTACGAGTATTGCTTCTGATTGTTCGAGTGACGTACTTAGTTATTTATATTTCATTTGGTACAGATAGATAATTTGGAATATAGTTATTAACCTTCGATAGCTCAGTTGGTAGAGCGGTGGACTGTAGAGTTAATATGAAGTTATCCATAGGTCGCTGGTTCAAATCCGGCTCGAAGGAGTGTTCTTTTTGAAGTTATATTTTATTTTTAATTAAGTATTTAAAACATAATTGTGCACATAATCATTTTTAGTTGTAAGATATTTTATTTTAGTAGTTGTGAATAAATAAAAGTAAGTAGTTGAAGCTAACAATTATTGACTAACGATAACTATTTCAATAGTATAATTACATACTATTTTATATAACTAAAGTTAACCGTTAGAATCAAATAGAGTGTTGAAATAAAAAAACCACATTTTTAGGTCTGTTTCCGCCCGGGATCGAACCGGGGACCTTGTGCGTGTGAAGCACACGTGATAACCGCTACACTACGGAAACTTATTTTATTGCATCGAAATTACTAATCTTTTACAGACTTATATAGCGGATAAAATATTTTTTTATTACTAATATACTATTGTAATTTTTTTTAATAATTATGCAACAGCTATTAATTATTAATTTTACCTAACGCTAATTGAAACTTTTTATGAGGAAAAAACTAAAAACAACTTACCTTGCCAGATGCAAATTGGACAGCGAACGGCAGGAAATAAAATATACGATTTGATAATAGATGTGCAGATGCGAGCGCTTCTCCTGAAGACGCCGTAGAAGTCGATGCTAGAACCGTGCACCCCTTCCTTTTTATACTAGCGAAAATTGTACAAAGCTATCGCCCACCCGCTGAATAGAGCTCATTACATGGGTGTGCTTATGTCCTAGCTAATTTGTAATTGTATTCACACCCTATGCCAGGACCGTATTTGGAAATATAAAACACGAATGAATTCAAATATGTCTTATAGGTAGGCTTACCATAATTACGAAGAGCCAAATCGGGACGCAGAAGAGAACGAGGCTCATTTTTATTTTGCTTTTCGCTTAATTTGTGTTTTTCATATTTGAAATCCAAAAACCGGGACGTAGAAGAGAAAGAGGCTCATTTTTATTTTGCTTTTCGCTTAATTTGTGTTTTTCATATTTGAAATGCAATCAAAATTTTGACCGGGACGCCGGGACAGGGATCTCAAACCGGGACTATCCCGGTCAAACCGGGACGTATGGTAAGCCTACTTATAGGTATTCAGAAAACAAACTAAGAAATATTTAAGGATAAGAAGGTCTGGAATAACATTTCGAACATCTTTGCTATGTATTATTTCGAGTTCCTCAATATATGTTTGTTTTTTTTTCGAGACTCATTCTTTTGTTTTTCCAATATCATATAAAAGTGTAACATAGTATAGACTTTGGACTAATAAGTACATTGTCAACCAAAAACCTTCAGCTTCTATAACATTTTATATTGTATCCCCTATACCGGTGGAATTCTTTTATTTTATTTAATAAAAAGTTACATTAATCACAAATGTCTATAATATAAAATGTTATCAAACTCTGTCCAGTAGTTACACACCCCGATTATAATTACAAAAAAACAATGTACCCATTTAGTTGTTAGTTTTTTGTTAGCAAACTCATAGTAAGTATGGATAATTCGATTGGTTAGTTAAGGAGATAAAACAACAGCGCGTGAATATAATGATGTGATAGATTACGTTTGATAAGTACAGTGTGTAGCCAGAAATCGGCATACAACTTTACATATTTATCATCACAATCCAACATTTTTGTTATATGTATAGATTACTTACTATGGTACCAAGTCTAAATAACCAAGGTTGTAAACAAGATTATGCTGGGACTGTTAATAAGCCGCCGCTACAACTTGCAACATCAAAAACATCACATATCAATTGAAGTGCGTGTCGATCTTCCCAACGAGTCCAAGGTTTTATGTGAATAAAAAATGTTATGCAGCCATAGTATGGTGATGGGAAGATTTCTATTGTTCACCAGGTTCTTTACTGGTCTCCAAGCGCTTTATGGTTTAGTACGACAGCCGCAGTTTCGAACCAACTTCCTTTAGAGTCCTAGTGCGTAACGGTTTCGGACCAATGTCAATCAACGTCAAATGACGCTATGTTGAATACGTATGCTTTAAAATAGTCACACGAATGACATAGTTTAAATAAAATAATGTACTTAAATTATAAACCACCCAATATAAAATTACTGGGTACGCCCCTGCAGTTTGTTCAACGCATCTTCCCCTATCACCGATATCATTACCAGACTTCAATGCATCGCATACCTCGGATACATTACTGCTTTGTAACGTTATATTTGCCGTGAGTTTTCGATTGACGGTGCAATGTATATTAAACTTTCAGACATTGTAATATTCAATGTAGGTAAAGTACGTTCATAATGCGTTGGCGGTAATGAATATATAAATACGTTTTCTTTAATTAACTAAAAAACCGTTCATATTGTTATTTTAAAAGAAATTAGGAGTAAGCAGGGAGTCTTATTAAATACCATTATTATTATTATTCTTAGCGGGATCACTGCGACCACAGATGTACTATTGTAATTGCTCTACGCTACTAAATCTCACTGCCTAGTCCTATAGCATGAATGTACTGTACGACTTTTTTGGCAGGGAGAAGGTGAACCTCTCCTGGGTGCAGTACATGCTTTCCTAGAATCCGGTTACGCTTGTATTGTAGTGGCTCACATTCGCATAAGAGGTGTTTTGGCGTTTCATCCACACTGTTGGAAAACCTGCAATCTCTTATGCTCGGGAAACCGTTGTTAAACATATGTTTGTTCAAACAGCAATGTCCAGTAAGTGTTCTCACCAGAACACGCAGCTGATTCCTACTGACCGTCATGGTCTCTCCAGCTTGGCGCTGGTTAAAGGCCATGATAAGGTCTTTGGAATTATTTATTAAAAACTAACATAAATATATAATTTAGAACTCTTTGTAGAAGAAGCAAACGATACGGCCTTATAATTAAGTCTTCCTTTTAACCCTTTATGCCCTACACCACATATTTCTGAGTGATTTGTTTGTAACGGGACAAACAGACTGACAATTTTTATTAAAATATCGATTCGGTCGATCCATCGGTCACTATCGATATTAGAATTCAATCCAATTAAGATTTACAAAAAAATCATAATTTTATAATACTTATCCGATTGTGATCAAATTTCCTTGAGTTATTTTGCCTACGTCCCAAAACATTCTGGTTCCAAAAATGTATACCTACATTTGGACCGTTTATTTTGAAAGTGGTGTAAGTCCATTTTTGAGAAAAATGAGCTATCACGTAATGAATGCTTAATTTAATGTAATTTATATATATATATAACTAGTCCATGTTTAATTTCTCAAAAAATCCCATGTTTTGTACAACTTAAAATCGGTCGGTAAATGAAATTGCATTATCAACAAATATAGTAACCTTTAATTTTCTCGAAACAAAAGAAAATGGACTTACACCACTTTCAAAATAAACGGTCCATATATCCTTTTTTATTTCTATAGTATTGCAAAGCATGCCACAGCTTTTTCAATGATAAAAATATATGTTAGCAAATTCCACCGTTTAGTTCTATTGTGACAATTCTCGTTTCCTCCAGACGTGTTATTTATAGCCCAAGATCTTGATTTGTAGTGCATTCTTATCAACTATATCCCACTTCATATATCTATCCACTTCATCGAAGTTTTTTGTATACCGACATTTTCAGAACATGTTAATGGTACAGTTGTATAGTGTCTAGTATTTATTAAAAATAGGAAACCACGGGTCAAGTATGTATTATTTAATCGAACATTTCCCTACAATCTCACGTCATTACACGCCTAATCTAATTAGGGCACTTCCATAGGTACCTGGCGATTAGAATGGAAGCTGGCCATGCAAGCCTTTAAAAATGGCCTACATTATGCTATGTTTTCGGTCACCGAAAAGTCATGCTTTGCATAATTCGCGCTTATTGACGCACTGATCAAACAAGATACCGCTGAGCCATAATTGCCTCATTGATTCCTTTTAAACCATAATTTGGATAGTAAAACATATGATACTTTATTGACGTTATACCGGTCATGATTATCATGACATCATATAGTTTTTAAAATTATAAAACTTTCATTGTCGGTCTGTAAAATTCGCGAGTGTAATACAAAAAATGTTTAATAAATTATAATCTTAAAAAATCTTTTAAGTAAACGTTTGAAATTTTTTTTTAGGTATGAGAAGTTTATTCTATAGAGTATATAATTATATAAAAGCATGTTTTTAATTTCTATAATTTAAGTTCTTAAATTAGTGTTCATATTTCAAGGTACATGCATGAAAGTCACGTAGCGACATCTATGATGTCATAATCGTACTATTTCCTAAAAATTGTCCTGATAATCCTCGTATGATAAGCTCTTGACACGTACTGTGTAAATTTTCAAATTAATCAGGTAAGAGGGCGTCCACGAATTACGTGAGGTGATTAGCGACGCAGGGGTTCGAGCCGAATCTCATCCAACCTCATGTGAGGGAGAGGGGACCTTTGCAAGTATCACGTAGTTTTATTCCGCAAGAAACAGTGCAAAATTACGAAAACTTTGGTGTACAAAAAATACAATGTTAGATACTTGCAAATATTCATCCATGATAGGGTTCCCACTAAACGCAAGTAGTCTTAAATATAAATATTTAATCAAAATACTGTTTTTTGACAGACCAAACGCAATCAAACACAGATTAAATTGTTTAGATTGAATGCATGCATTTGAAAAATTTCACGAGGGATTAGAGGAAGGGGGAGCAGGTCGAACAAAATCTCACTAACTAATCGGGGATTGAAGGGGGGGGGGATCGCCAAAATCATCTCACGTAATTAATGGATGCCCGCTAACTCTAAATTGGCCACAATAATGTCAATAAATTCTTTAACAGTAACTAATAAACACATACACACAAGTGAAGTTAATAAGCTAGCATTTTTTTTTTCACAGAACCATGGCTATAGAAGGCGTAATGATCTCCTATAACTTGTCCAAAGACGGTGAGCGCTCCGATATCCTCACAGTATCAGCTTCTGGTATTAAATTCTCTGACAGATGGGTCCTGACCCACGGTTCGATACTGTCGCCATTGAAGGAAGCGAAGACAATCCAAAACTTGAAAGGCAAAGCTATTTTGAACGAGGAATTCTATTCGAATCTTCCAGAAGTTCACGTGACTTGCGAGAAAAAGCCGCAGAGGCCAAGCATTTACGAAAATATTGAGAAAATAAGCAGACAAAGGAATGTACAATTAGACATGGATTTGGAACATAGCAGCTACTTAATCAGGGTTTTGACTGGACGGTACATCTGAATCTTTTGTCTTATAACCTAGCCACTTCTACCACCTTAAACTCCATGTTCAATGACAGGGCGCTCTAAATTCTTATGTATTGCTAAGCAAATTGTTGTTAGTCTTAGGTAGTTAGAACAAAAGTATTTAACTTAAAGATGGTAATCATTCTAGCAAACTTAAGGGAGTATCATGTTATTTGTAGGTTTTTTACGTTATTTTATACGTTCAGCTGTTTCTCGTACGTGCGAGAATCTTCTGTACTTTGAATTACCTATAGCTTTTAGGTCAGTGACAGACACTGCCTAAGCAGTGTCACTGAAACTCTTCCAGGATATGTCACTGAAACTCTTCCAGGATATGTCACGTGTGGCAGTGCCCTTACCTGGAGAGGTGCGTAGACGAGATCCTATACAGCTGGTCCATCGGCTACATAGAAGGGAACACGGAGAAGCAGACACAGGCCAGCCACGCTTTGTTATCGGTATTCGTGCTGATCGACCTGGATAGTGACGTCACAGGTACGTCATCCTAAACTTGTATCTTGTAAACATTGTAAGAACATATCGAGCCTTTTCCGGAATAACATCATAGGCGGAAATTGCACTTTTTACAGGACATAGTTCATAGCTAATAATCAACCCCGGATGTATTAAAATACTAACTATTAATATACTGCTTATAATTTATAAAGATAGTTTTAATAGGTTACAATATAAAACATTTATAAGACTTTTGGCGCTTAAAAGGCACGATACATTCACGTGCAATATACCCAATGGGCTTCTAACAGGGCTTGTGGGACCCATTGAGTCAGTACACGAAATAGCCCCTGACAAGACATAACAAAGAACCACATTCTCCCTTATTACTAGAGGTCTTACTGCTTTCGTATTACTTCAAGTTTCTGGCGGGAATAGTCACGTCTATTCTAAAATGCATTTTTCTAAATTTGTTCGTATATTAACTGATCAGTTAAGATTTTATAAGACGTTATCCGCTTTATTTATACGTACGTAATCTCGTATTTTGTGACACCTTCAAACGTTACATAATTTCCATTCCCTTTTGCTTACACGTTTATAAATAAAATCGAAATAAATGTAATCAATATATATAATATAGCTGCAACGAAGCCAGATATGTGCATATATATATATATATATATGTGTGTGTGTGTGTGTGTGTGCCTTTCCGTATCTACTTGAAATATTTTGATGTAATTAGACTTATAACTTAAATTATGGATTTATACATACAATAGTTTCTATCCCATAAATTGATAAGGTTCCTCATGGTATAGGGGTAAAAAACGGATAAACTCATACAGTTCGCCCCTAACTTTATTGCCGGTCTGAACGTAGCCACGTGTAAGATGCGCATGATACAATTTTAGTTATCGGAGAGTTAGAAATGGTCTTTGATGGCTGTTTTAATAAAAGTATATGACAGTATTTACTCGATTATACCATGAGCAAGCGTGAATTCGTTGCTATGTTTAGAATGATGATAGCTCAGTGGTAGTGCGTACGACTTCGCGTCAAAGGACGTGAGTTCGAATCCAACCACCTACAATGAAGTTAAGCTTTCGGTGAAGGAAAACATCGTGAGGAAACCATTGCATTGTGGTAGTGCTTTTTCTAATGCCCGCCTGGCTAGCAACCACCCTCAAGTTGAAAATCTGGCGCCAAATACCAATAGGTGGGTTCCGGCAGTTGCACTTGAGCGCCAGTCCCAACACAGGTTTAGCGTGTCTACCAACTTGGGCCGTATCGTCACATAAGATCAGGTGAGATTATGGTCACAACGCTAAACCTTAAGTATATAAAAAAGATCTGTTATTGCCATGATCGTTTGAAACCGCGTCGCCCTAGCGATTATCAGTGTGTTCCACATAACACTTAGGCCTCCCGTGACAAGGCGATATGCCTAAATGCATTTCTCTTCGTAAAAAGCTGGTGTGGTCGACTTGTTGACTATTGTATAGTCGAAATAAAGACGAAACGTCTATCGGCGCAGATAGTAAAAACAGTTATAAAGGAAATAATAATTTATTGAGATTAAATAAAAAGACATATAATGTGTTAACAGACTCCTTTGTTCCGCAAAACTGCATGATGTTCAAGAGTTACTTCTTTTGTCCACAAGTGTGACGCATTTCTGAAAATAACAGACCATTTTGTTAATGTAATAGATTTTTTTTTTTTTTTACTTAAATGTACCTTCGAACAAACTACCACGCCACTGAATCCCCTCCTTTTCATGACCGTCGGTTACTCGGCAAGGAGCACCGCGTACAGGCGAGATTACCCCGGGTAATTCAGATGGTATACGATAGCCCTTACATTTACTAAAATTACCACATTAGCCTTTAATACCAGATACCAGACACTACTCAGACAATACTTCTACAAGCTTCTAGAAACTGTCTGTCAGTATACCCCGAATCAGTAACCTTCTAATTCAACAATCTAATTTACCATCCCTGGGATCTTTGACCCAAGTACGATCGTATCTCCAAGTCCTTATAGAGTTCATGTGTGATGGGACATCGGGAAATAAAATGGTTCCAGAATCGATTGCGTCCTTCTTCACCATCCCGGCAACGCCTAGGGCCATTCCTCCTAGCAGGATGGCGTGCTTCGAACCTAGATACGATGATAGGATGGGACCGCATGCCAAACCACCTGCAATAAAAAAAAACAATGCATATTCCATTTAACGTCACTCGATTTAACAAGAAATTGCCTAAACGTCTTATCTGCGCATTTTTTATGTGTTATAGCGTTATGACCATAATCTCACGTGATGTTAAGTGACGATGTAGCCTAAGATGGTTGACACGTTAAGCCCAATGGTGGGACTGGCCCTAGGTACAACTATTGGAACACACTAATAGATATTTCAAGGCATATTTTTAACTTGAGGGTGATTACTAGCCAGTTGGGCTTTAGATAAAGTTCTATTACCATGCCATGGTGTCATTACCATGTTCTACCCAAATACAAGACACACTGTAGGATTAGAACTCATGTTCATAGACACAGAGTCCGCACCACAAGCAACTGAGCCATAATCACTTCAATTATTATTATAAAGGAAATCCACAATAACCACATGAAAACCTTGGGCCCTTTTTTTATCATTAAGGTTTAGCGTTACGGCCATAATCTCACTTGATCTTAAGTGACGATACGGCCCAAGTTGGTAGACACGCTAAACCTGTGGAGGAACTGGCTCTCAAGTGCTGCTGCCTGAACACACCTATTGGTATTTGGCGGCAGGTTTACAACTTGAGGGTGGTAGCTACCCAGGCTGGCATTAGAAAAAGCCCTACCACCATGCTATGGTTTCCTCACGATGTTTTCCTTCACCGAAAGCTCAAGCTCATTGTAGGTGCTTGGGTTCGAACCCACGTCCCTTGACGCGAAGTCGCGCACAGTACCACTGAGCTATCATCGCTTCCTGTAGGTTAACATAGGGAAGAGTTCTGACTACGGATTTTGTCTAATTAAACAGAAACTAGTTCAATATATATTTACCTAGAAAGTAATTAAGTCTATCATCTTTCTCCCGTAATAACTGGACACCGTTGGCGACAAGAGCAAACGTAACTCCCATTAGACCAAGCGGTAACGTGTGATACATATACCTGAAATAATTAACATATCCTTTAATACAGCGATTGAAATAAGATCGTTTCTTGAAATCTTTGAAAACTATAGAGATTGTGCAAGGTTCGACTCCGGAAAGATCTTTTTATTCTTTCCGTTGCATTGTATAGCATATTCGCTGTGGACGTATATTGGCCTGATTATCCCAACGGGATATTCCGTTCGTAACAATCACATTAGCATGGCGGTAGGGCTTTTCCAAATGCCCGCCTGGCTAGCAACCACCCTCAAGTTGAAAACCTGCTGCCAAATACCAATAGGTGTGTTTCGACAGCTGCACTTGAGAGCCAGTTCCTCCACAGGTTTAGCGTGTCTACCAACATGGGCCGCATCGTAACTTAAGATCAGGTGAGATTATAGCCATAACGCTAAACGTTAACTATAAAAAAAAACAACAGCTTCTTTTCTTTTATTCTCTGTATACAGCCAGATAATTTGTTTTACTCGTGCGAAGCCGGGGCAGGTGCCATCGAATGGTGGCTTAATTATGTGGACAGTGTACAATAGTGCCTACATTTGATAACCTATTTATAAATAAATAATAAATAAAAAGGTAATATAAACTCATCAACACACAGCCGAAACTACCAAAACTAGGAACGTGAAATTTAGACAGTAGTTTGTGTTTGTGACGTAGAGACTCATAAGGAAATGATTTTTCGAAATTTAACCGCTAAGGGGACAGACAGAGGTGCCAGAAATTGATTGTAGGGTGGTAAATACAATCTCCGCGTAAACACTTCATATTTAAGACAAATTATGCTAATGAAAATAAATGCACACCTATTTCTTCCGCCAACTATGAAAATTAATTCCCTATGTGCGTGAAATTGCGATTGAAAATTTTTCATTCATACTTGTATTGATTATATTATGCAAATCGTTTATTTTTTTTATACTTAAGGTTTAGCGTTATGGCCATAATCTCACCTGATCTTAAGTGACGATACGGCCCAAGTTGGTAGACACGCTAAAACTGTGGAGGAACTGGCTCTCAAGTGCTGCTGCCGGAACACACCTATTGGTATTTGGCGACAGGTTTACAACTTGAGGGTGGTAGCTACCCAGGCGGGTATTAGAAAAAGCCTTACCACCATGCTATGGTTTCCTCACGATGTTTTCCTTCACCGAAAGCTCAAGCTCATTGTAGATGCTTGGATTCGAACTCACGTCCCTTGACGCGAAGTCGTGCACACTACCACTGAGCTCTCATCGCTTCAGATTTACTTACATTATTCTCATGGACTTACATTTTTGGACTACTGAAGAAAGTAATCAAATCAAAATAGAACAAGGTGTCTTGGGACAGCCAGTAATAGGTTAATATAAATATAATACTAACGAACTATTTGTAAGGTACTTACCGCTTCAATATAGGAGTCAAGCCGACAACACGCGAGTACATGAGGACATCATAAGTAGAGAAAATAAGGCCGGTCATGATACCATATCTAGCAGTCACCATCGCCTGAAAAGTTTACATAAATATTTGCATATAGTCATTGTTCAACAAATATTAGCTGCCTGTAAGACGAATGTCTTTGAAATATAAATTAATATCGTTATAAAGCTGAAAAGTTTTTTTGTTTGTTTCAACGGCCTAATCTTAGAAATAACCAGACAGATTCCATAAATTATTTTTGTATTTGATAATGCAACAATTGATGTAAGCTTTATGAACATAACGTTACCAGCAATAAGGGCAAAGCTGCATTGAAAGCAGTTACAAAGACGCGCAAAAAAAATCTTAAATGGTTTTTATTTCCACGCAAATGTATATAATGTATATACATATGTATGTATATAAATATGTTATGTTAATGTGTATGTAAGTTTACCTTTTTTTCGATATCGCATCCATCTGGTGTGTCGTAATACCTATAATAATTTCGGGTAGTTTTTTGATCACATTCGCAAGTCATTTTCGTCACTTTGACAATGTTAAGAATGTCCACTCATTCTTTGATTTTATATGTCACTTGTCTATTTATGGTTTATGGAAATTATTTTGTTTCAAATAGTTTGCGATACACTATTATTGTTTTTGTATAATTTATATGTTTGGCGTTCTAATCTCACCTGATGTTAAATGACGATGTGGCCCACGATAGTGGACACGCTAAATCTAGTGGAGAAACTGGTGGCCTTCAAGTGTAACTGCCAGAATACACCTGTAGATATTTGGCGGCAGATTATCAACTTGAGGATGGTAGATAGCCTTAGGAAAAGCCCTACCACCATCTTAAGGTTTCCTCACGATGTTTATCTTCGCCGAAAACTCTGGCTCACTGTCAGTGGATTTTATTTTAAATAGTTAAGGCTTAGCGTTATGGCCATAATCTCACCTAATCTTAATTGATGATACGGCCCAAGTTGATAAACACGCTAAACCTGTGGAGGGACTAGTTCTCAAGTGCAACTGCTGGAACATGCCTATTGATATTTGGCGGCAGGTTTCAACTTGAGGGTGGTAACTAGCCAGGCAGGCATTAGAAAAAACCCTACCACCATACTATGGTGTCCTCACGATGTTTTCCGAAAGCTCAATCTCATTGTAGATGGTTGGATTTGAACTCACGTCCCTTGACACTAAGTTGTACACACTACCACTGAGCTATCATCAGATTTAGAGATTTGATTCATGAAGGTTTGGGTAAATTTGCTGATATATAATGATGATTATCGACGATGCAAAATTAGAGCTTCACTTACATGTAGCACGTTAACGAGATGCAAGTAATGAATAAATTTAAATGCATTCGTGTCATTGGGTTACAGACAAAAGAATCCTAAGGCCGCTCTCGTCTCTACTGGATATGGTACGAACTCCTCCAGATCGAGGTGAAACGGTCGAAATCCATTCTACACCGTTCGGTTGCGAAGTAAGTATCTCCAGCATAGATATAATTAAATAAGTGCACTTAACAATATTTCTCCATATATTAAATCATGTCTTCAATTAGCTCCAAGACTAAATAGTTCGTTATGACATGTCTGTGCGTACTTTTACCATAATAAAACCTTTATATATTCCTGGTTATGCTGATAGTGATGCATCTTCAGTGCCTGTGAGTAGACGTTAAGAAATAGTATTAAGAATAGAGTCAACCTCCCTTTGGCGCTGGGGCGTGGCACTAGCCACTTTCAATATAAGTTTGTAATGTTACAATTCTTTAAAAATATATTCAGTAAAGCGATTATAGCTCAGGTAGTGTAATAGACATGTGTTCGAGTCCCTGCAATAAAAGCCAGAGCTTTAAGTGAAGGAAAACATTCATGATGAAACTATAGTATGGTTGAAAATCTTCGACAAATACTTATAAGTGTAATCCGGCAGTTGCATACGAGATTCAGCCCTTTCATTACCCATAACATGTTCACCGTCTTGGACCACAAAGTTACTTAACATCGGGTGCCATTGTGCACATGTAGCGAGTCTACTGTCCGTTAAAACAGTATAATAAGCTCGGTCGTCTAAACGCTTCCTCGCAAGATAAAATAAGAATGCACGTAATTAAGTAACAATAGGTTAAGTCACGACCATTTTATAATCCGCGCTCGAGCAGCCAATGAGTAAACAATGTAATTAGACGAACTATAAACGGTCCGGCGCTATCTTATGAGTTGGGTTGTTGTTTGCATAAATTCTTCACAAAAATATTGTATTTTTATTCCACACCTTTCGAAATAAAAAAGTAAAAGTAAATTGACTCGTAGTAAATAGATATATTCCTATACCCATAACTAGGTTTACCATAATTACGAAGAGCCAAACCGGGACGCAGAAGAGAAAGAGGCTCATTTTCATTTTGCTTTTCGCTTAATTTGTGTTTTTCATATTTGAAATGCAAAAACCGTGACGCAGAAGAGAAAGACGTTCATTTTCATTTTGCTTTTCGCTTAATTTGTGTTTTTCATATTTGAAATGCAATCAAAATTTTGACCGGGACGCCGGGACAGGGACCTCAAACCGGGACTATCCCGGTCAAACCGGGACGTATGTTAAGCCTACCCATAACCTTAAACTTATAGAGTACAAAAGTCTTGGTATACGATAGGTTTAAGCGTATTGTTATGGAGCTTTCTTATTGTCCTTAAGTGACTTCTAAGGTCTGTTTAGTTTCTTTGACACGCCTTATACCAGTAACCGAAATTGTTAACGGCCAGGTATTCTTGAACACGACGACCAGAGGTGTCGTGTGCGGTGTGCTCGGCAAACGACCCACGCTTTTGCTAACTGATGCAGCGACAGCCTTGGGTTGCGAAGGCGGTCCGGTTTTTACTGAAGGACCAACGTAAGTTTTCCTTCTCTCCAGGAACATCTTTGGTACCGCTTATCGAATACGAAATCTGTTAAAAAAAATAATCGATCAAAGTTTCTGGGTAAAATTACTTCCATATTGGAGCTCAATAAACCATTTATGTTCCATAACAAAAAAGTTTTTTTTTTATATTGAAGTTAAATGTGCTTGTGAAACAAAACTGTCTTATTACATAATAAGATGTTATCATAATAAGGTATAGACATTCCATCACATGTATCGTATTATATATATGATGAGTAATGAGTTTTCCTGTCACTCGACGAATCATATCTATTGAATATCACCTAATCAAAAATCCTATGTAATGAGTTTTTCTGTTACCTAACAAAGTATACCTACGAACTATCATCTAACCCAAAAACATTTCACAGTAAGTTTTCGCGCCATTCGACGAGTCGTATGTCTACAAAACCACCTTTCGCAAATATCTACGTAATGAGATTCCCTGTTACCTAACAAAGCAAAGCAACCAATTATCATCCAGCTCAAAAATATTTCTCAATGAGATTTCCTGGCACTCGACGAATTACCTATATCTATTGAACATCAACATACTCAAAAACCGAACGAAACTAGATTTCCTGTTACCTCACAAAGCATATCAACCAATTATCATCCAACCCAAAAATATTTCACAATGAGTTTCCTGTCATCAGACGAATAAACATCACTTTTTTCAAAAACCTTATGTAATGAGTTTTCCTGTCATTCAACGAATCATACCTGAGTACAGTATACTATACCTGAATAATAAGGCTCGATTCGTTTCCCAGCAAGGAGTTGATAGGCATAGTAATATGCAGTGTGTCTTGGTGCCGCGGGGAATGGGTGGGCCTCAATATAGTAGCCCCTTTAATATCAGTGCTGTCAGCAAAGCTGAGAGTTACACCGCCAAAGATACCAAGACCCTTGCCCGAATATCCACAGAATGAATTATTAGGTGAGTTGAACAAATTAGGTCTGATAGATATAAAAAAAAACTCGCTGCAGGTGAGTTCATAATAAATCATATTCTACATGACAATGCTACTTCAGTTAAAGTCTATATATAAATAAACTTCAATTCAATAAAAAAATAAATCAATATAAATTCAATAAAAAGTATCCTATGTTACTTCTAATACCACCAAGATTATGTGTACAAAGTTTCATGATGATCGGTTAAGTAGTTTTCGCGTGAAAGCTTAACAAACAAACTTACATTCACATTTATTATATTAGTAGGGAAGATTACCATCACAGGTAGTTAAAAATCTTAAAGCCAGGACTGTTTACAGACAGTATAGATTCGTGTACGATGCTGGTGAGATGCGGTGCAGCCTGGGGCTCTGGCTTGTATCTCGGAGCTGGGTTTGTGCTCACATGCTCGCATGTAGTCAAAAACGTAAGTTTCATCATATTTGTTGAACTATGAGAAAAATTTAAAATTTTTATTTGATTAAGCATGATAATTAATCACTTCCTTCTTTGTTTTAAAAGTGATACTCCGGTCGAAGCGTTATAAAAATTCGTGAAAGTTAAAAGGGACGTAGTTAACTTAGTGAGTAGACATTTTTAACTTGAAAGGAAGTTTACGTGGATCGTAGTGATACACTATGAAGTTTGTTGAAACGAAATTGTTTAATTTAAACGTGTTTATGCAGTATTTATATTTAACCTTTCATTTAGGTTCCAATAGTAAAAAGTCTGCGTTTCAATGTAAGGGACGTGAGTTCGAATCACTGTAATAAACCTGAGTTTGCAGTAAAGAGTTCATCGTGATGCATAACCGGGAGGCTTTTCTAATGCCCACCTGGCTAGCTATAAGCCTTTTTTGTTTCATTTAGGTTGTGATTAAAATCCAATCTTTGCGGACTTCCGCTTAGCATCGCGCAATCGCATTACCCGGGCTCAAGCCATGAGAAAACGGGCATGTGATATCTCATCGGATGCTAATCCCCCAACACTACTCATTAACACGCACTATGGCGACACTTCAAGCTCCCGTGTTACCAGAGACGATGGGGAATGCACACACTTTTAGTATGGCGGGAAATTACCACCCTCAAGTTGAAAATCTATGCCAGGTGCTGAGAGCCCTCCTAAAAGTCCCTCCACTAGGCTTAGAGTGACCACCATCTTATGCCATATCGTTCCCTAAAATAGATGACATTGTGGCCAACACGCATAACTTATAATATGTGTGTCAACTCCGACGCACGACTGGAGTTTCCTCCTTATGTACTATTATCGTGTAGATTATGTAAAAAGAGGGTAAATGAGAGCATCTTAAATAATAATCAAAGTATATATAAATATTTATTCATATTATTTACATCATGCCAATGAAATACATAACAAACTATTTCATACAATAATAAATATACACACATACAAAGTCTCTAAGTGAAAGGTCAAAGTCTATTGCGCAAAGGAACGTAACGTCTCACTTTCAGTAAACGCTCGATTTTACTCCTAATAAAATTTTCATACCGCAGGTTTAATATGAAAATCGTTTTTATAGTATAAGCTTCAAACTTACCTCATAAGTGAAAATTACTCAGAACTATCTATTTACATTTACAATTGCCGACAGAACATAGAAGTTACCGTTGTGAATAAAATCTTAATCTATGTCGTAGATAACAATATACTTATTTATTTATTTATTTATTTATTTATTTATTTATATATAGCAAGTCAACATTGCACAGACATAAAGTTAATATACAAAACATAACGAATAACGATTCCAATGCCGGTACAATAATTATAGACATGCATAACTTTCACAGATAAATATGAAACAAATTTAAGTCTAAAAGTTTAACAAACATAAATATACAAACAAGTGAAATCATGATTGAGAAAGCAAATAATGTATTATGAGAGATTCCCAAATCAATATAAAATAAAAAAAAATAATTAAAAAAATATATATACTGAATATACTGAAGCAGTAATAGATTTTAAAGAAAAATTACAACTTTCATACCGCGATCTAGAATTGAAAATCGTTTCTTAAGGAGTATAAACTCCAAAAATGACGTCACGATTGAAGTTATATTTTCTATATAGTTATATTGTATTATATTTATATTCCCAGTATAACATTAATACGATATCTGTGTACTGCCAAAGTGTGAAAGAAACTGCGATAGTCCGATACAGAACGACAGACGATAAAGCTTATGACTTAGCCCTGTTGTACACAAATCCGGAACATTGGGGACATTTACGATCGGCCGTGTTCGCTAATGACCCCGTCGTAAAAGGTAAGAAAGTGACGAGTTCTCTATTGCACTTTTTTAATTTTTTTGCAAATAATACATTTTTCAATATTTGTACCGTGTCTTTTGAAAGTGATGTAAGTCCATTTTTGAGAACAATGAGCTATCACATAATTCATGCTTAATTTAATGTAATTTTTTTTATATATAACTAGTCCGAGTTTAATTTCTCAAAAAAAAAAATCCCATGTTTTGTACAAGTTTAAATCGGTCGGTAAATGAAACTGTATTATCAACAAATATAGTAACCTTTAATTTTCTCGAGACAAAAGAAAATGGACTTACACCGCTTTCAAAATAAACGGTCCATTTAATGACGCATTTCCGAAAAGTAAACCCTTTAACAAACAAATATTTTATAGTGTTTACTATTTGTGACGACTTATTCTATAGCGCAGTGTAAAATGAATGTTTGTTATTATATAGCATTTAAAGCATCGCTTTCTGTGTCGAGGGGTTTTATTACGAGATGTGTTTATGTATCTCCTTTGTTTCCTGTTATTTTCGCTACCGGTGGTGGTTTCCTCGTGAAACCTCTTACTTTGTTTCTTTTATAGTTTCGATTACTTGTCAATTGTGGTTTCCATGTATGTTTATTTTTATTAGAGTCCATCGTATTATTTTATATTGATTTGTCGATTATTTTATTTTCACAATACTAAAGCGATGATAGATCAGTGGTAGTGTGTACGACTTCGCGTCAAGGGACGTGAGTTCGAATCCAAGCACCTACAATGAGCTTGAGCTTTCGGTGAAGGAAAACATCGTGAGGAAACCATAGCATGGTGGTAGGGTTTTTTCTAATGCCCGCCTGGGTAGCTACCACCCTTAAGTTGAAAAACCTGCCGCCAAATACCAACAGGTGTGTTCCGGCAGCAGCACTTGAGAGCCAGTTCCTCCACAGGTTTAGCGTGTCTACCAACTTGGGCCGTATCGTCACTTAAGATCAGGTGAGATTATGGCCATAACCATGGCCTTAAGTATAAATAAAAAACTTTTAGTTTGTAAAGTTTTTGTTAACAAGCGAGCTATAATTATAGATGCTAGACAAGAGATTTGTGTTCGATTGAATCTTTATTGGAAATAAGTGAGTTGAGGGACATCTAGTCCTTCCACTAGGGTAAGCGTGTTCACCATCTCTGGCTACATTGTTATTTAACATCAGAAGAGATTGTGTCCAGAACCCTGTCTACAAACTATTTTTAAAAATTGGCACGTCGTGCCATTCATACATTTTTTTGTTTTCTTCTTGCTTTTTTATATAGTTAATTTTCAGCGTAATGGCCATAATCTCACCTGATCTTAAGTGACGATACGGGCCAAGTTGGTAGACACGCTAAACCTGTGGAGGAACTGGCTCTCAAGTGCAGCTGCCGAAACACATCTATTGGTATTTGGCGACAGGTTTTCATCATGAAAGCGGTAGCTAGCCAGGCGGACATTAGAAAAAGCCCTACCACCATGCTATAGTTTCCTCACGATGTTTTCCCTCACCGAAAGCTCAAGCTCATTGTAGGTGGTTGGATTCGAACTCGCACCCCTTGACGCGAAGTCGTATACACTACCGCTGAGTTATCGATTCAAAAGCTAGCACTTGTCGAAAGGCAACACTGATGTAGAAAAAGAACAAATAACACATATTTATTTCCGTGACATTGCAACACAGGCGGATATAGTACGCAGGTAGTTGTGTCAGCGACATCATCCGATCGTCCTGTATTTCTCGCGTTATAATAACAAAGATTGTTCGAAAGGTCGACCACACACCGGCTATCGGATGACATATGCTGACATTGCATAGTCTACCGATTAAACGAAAATGTGTAAGGAACTTAGTCCGTAATAAGTCGCCTAACACTCGAATTAAAAATCAATTCGTGATTTAATTTTATATCTATTTAAAAGCTGTTTCCCCGAATTTGACTATAGGTAGTATAAAGAAAAATAAAATACTTAACTTCCAGGTGAATCGATCCTAGCGGCCGGTTACCCTTATTTCAATGAGAACAATTTGCCAGATTTAAAACCGACCGTAACATCGGGCCACGTCAACAATGTGTCCCCGTCCATGATACAGGCGTCGTGCTGCGTGCAATCCGGTTTTAGGTATAGACACATAATTACTATATCACACCACCTGCGCCTCTGACTTCGTTCGCGTGACACCAGAAATTAATTGATATTTTTTGCCCATTCATATAACTTTTTCAATACAGCTGTGTTACTAAAACCGTCTTCAATGATTACTTTATGAGATATAGACCAAAATTTTACTATAGATTTCATTTCGTTCACTTCAAACCTATGCGAATACTTCAAACGATGATAGCTCAGTGGTAGTGTGTACGGCTTAGCGTCAAGGGAGGTGATTTTGAATCCACATACAATGAGCTTGAGCTATCGGTGAAGGAAAATTTCGTAATGAAACCATAGTATGGTAATAGGACTTTTTCTAAAGCCCGCCTGGCTAGCTACCACTCTCATGTTGAAAATCTACCGCCAAATACCAATACGTCTGTTCTGGCAGTTGCACTTGAGCTTCACCATTTCACCAGCTTAGGCCACATCGTCACTTAACATTAGAGGAGATCGTCGCAAGACCGCTAAACTGTATAAAAATACAACTTTTTCCATTGCCATCAATGATTCTGTTTTGTTCTCTTACAATAAAGTGTAGCAAATATTTATTTGCCACCGAACGCCTGCAAGATATTCTACCAAACTACGTGACGCTTGCATCAGTAATAAGTAATTACATTTTCTACTTTATAGTGGCGGTCCGATATTTAGGATAACCAAGAACTATTCCGTGGAAGTGATCTCTGTTATAGTAAGTAACGCGAAGACGGAAACCGGTGCGTACTATCCGTACGTGAACATGTCGATACCGGTGTCAGTCTTTAGACATGTTATAAACCAGTTCATGATAGACAAAGGTAATTTTAAAAGGTCTTTTAAATGTTTTAACCCTTCTTTGCATGATTTTTTCTTTAAAATGATATGTTTATTGCAATTCTAACAAAAGCGGAATGACAACTTTAAGCTCGTTTTACTGATAGTGACACTTGCTTATTTTTCATAGCTATGTTTTTTTTTTTATGCAATTAACATTAAAAAGTTATCCAGACACATCAACTTAACGTGAATTTGTTATTTTATATAATTTTTGGGCAATCAATATTATGCTGAAAATTTCCACCATTATGCAAAGAAGGGTTAAAAAAGTGTCCCAGAACGGGGAACACCCTGTTGGACGAAGTTCCTTTCGTAGTATATTATTATTGATAAACGTATTATATTATTGATTAGCAAATGAATTGCTAATAACGCAGAACTAACTCAGAAATAACGAACGAATTAAAGGAAGGGTACTAAATTGATTAACTAATATATTTGTTCGAGTTGTGAAAATAAACATTTTATTGTACATCATTAAATTCATCTTATTCATTATAATACATACAGCTGACCTGTATGAAGTGTACAAATTATATCTGCGCAGCCGTCGAGAACGTACTGGCTGTCTTGAACCAATAGGCGTACAGTTATCACTGGGCACAGCCAATAGCGTACGCGCTGTGGATAAAAGTCTATATAAATGTTTATTTAGAAGCGATGATAGCTCAGTGGTAGTGTGTACGACTTCGCGTCAAGGGACGTGAGTTCGAATCCAAGCACCTACAATGAGCTTGAGCTTTCAGTGAAGGAAAACATCGTGAGGAAACCATAGTATGGTGGTAGGGCTTTTTCTAACGCCCGCCTGGCTAGCTACCACCCTCAAGTTGTAAACCTACCGCCAAATACCAATAGGTGTGTTCCGGCAGCAGCACTTGAGAGCCAGTTCCTCCACAGGTTTACCGTGTCTACCAACTTGGGCCGTATCGTCACTTAAGATCAGGTGAGATCATGGCCATAACGCTAAACGTTAAGTATAAAAAAAAAAAAATTTATAAAAATTTCGTATCACGTTGTTTGTCCGCAATGAAGTCCTAAATTACTGAACCGATTTTAAACAATTATTGCACACTGTGTACTGTTTGATCCAACTTGAGAGATAGGATACTTTTTATCTCGATAAGTGACCATAACGCTAAATTCTGTATAGATGTCGCTGTAATCGATATTATTGACTACTCGAAAGATCACGGTCTGCCAGCTCAGCTACTACTCTATAGAAGAGTTGTGGCGGAATAATCTTACACTTTTTTCACCTAACCCCCATCCGTCGAGTCCATACCGTGCGATAAAGAACTGCGTTCCAATTACATGTATATTCTTATATCCTACCTCATCAACTCGAGATAAACCAAAAACGAGCCCTGAAAGAGAATATTTTTGGAAATTTAGGAACCGAGATGTGAAATCCAATCTCGGATGGGTTGGAATTTATTCCAGAATGATAGAAATCGATAGTCTACACGTATGAGATGAAAATCGATTCTCATAGAATAACAACTCGATACTCATTATCTCAATATTGTGGAATAAATATACTATAATTGGATTTATACTTAAAAATTTCAAACTGTAGATCACTGAATTCAATTTACTTTTCATATTATTAAGATCTGGGTAACGAGTAGTTGCATTTTTTTTTAAATACTTCTAAAATCCGTAAATGTACCTCTTTTAGGTCAATATATATTTTTTTGAATTATTGAGTTCAAAACGATCATGTTTGTTAATTATTCGATGTTTTTAAAGATAACAAGTTTAAAAAAATCGCATTTTAAACCATAACAATCAATTATTATTTATTTTTAAATGCGCCTCAAACTATTGAGCTATTTGTTTTCTATAAACTACATATTTCATCTCAAAGGTACGAACTAAAAATATATATTTTCCCTGCAGAGTGCAATATGTAAATTGTAATACTGTAAATATTATGTGTAATCCAGTCTTCATTTACAGATGTTACGAAACTAAACGTGATGGAAAATGACAAGGAAATTATTCAGGCCCAATGGAACCTACTGCCGTATAAATCAAAGATATGAAGGAATCACAACTTGACAATAAATTACAATTTTGTTTTATGTACAATATAGATTTATTATTTTAATCGTGTTTATTATTTATTAACTGAATCTCTATTTTATTAATGATATGTTTCGACATAGACAATGACGCGATGTTGAAACTATGATAGCTCAGTGGTAGCGCGTAGGAACGCCACGTCATAGGACGTGAGTTAGAATTTTATCATCTACAATGAGCTCTTGAGCTTTCAGTGGAGAAAAACATCGTTAAAAAACCATAGCATGGTGGTAAGGTTTTTTCTAATATTTGCCTGACTAGCTACCAAGTTGAAAATCTGCTGCCAAATAACATTAGATGTGTAACAGTCTCCCCACTAGGCTTAACGTGTCCAATATCTTTGGCCAAATCATCACTGAACATCAAGTAAGATTGTGGCCATAACGCTAAAACTTATAAAATATAAAAATATCAGTCATTCTGTTGGAAACTGGCTTAGCAATAGCGTGCGTCGATGGACTCTGATCTCATAAGGATAGTGATTAATTTTGAACTGTGCTATGTTTATCAAGTATGAATAATTGTAGAAAATGAATCTTTCCATACATATTAACCATTTTGAAGCGGGTCGAAATTTCTATCAAAATTAGAATACTGTAAACAAAGGTAATAAAACATAAAGAGATTGAAAACAGCAGATTTATATATATATATATATATATATATATATAATTAAATTCAATACTAATACGGCAAATGAAGTAAAATTCTTATCAAACTTCAAGGTGTGTTATAATAGCCCGTACAACTTTCGGATTGAGTTAAAATATATTTGTCAAACGGTGTTAAAGAAAATTTAGATGAAATCTTCTTTCGTGTTTTACATGTCTATAAGAAACTGGCAGGTTTTTCATTACAAACAAATCTACAGTGACAATTATTGTGAGTATAATAGAAGAATAGTTTGTTTTGCGAGAAGTTTTTCTTTTACCTTGCTCATAAATGGCACGAAAAGGACAGATCTCTATACAGGACGCCGTGGAAAACGATGAAGAGTTTGAAAACTATATAATCTCACATTCACATCAGTTGATTTGTAAGTAGATTTAAAAAAAAAAAGATTGTGAAGCATTGGTAACTGTATGAAAAGGTTCAAATACTGCGTATATCCTTTATTTAAATTTTAAACTTTAAACGCACTTTAAAAGAAGCGTTTGATCTCTCACTGAAGTTAAACACGATGTAACGTAGCACGGTGATAGAAAATCTACACCCGGAAACAGTCAAAGCCAAGGTTCGGTTACTTATTGGCACCCTTTTCAAAAGGTTGATTGGCGGCAATAATTATACACATTAAACATATTTATCGAATTACTTTTATTAATATCTATTACATATAAGTATTAAACTAACACGGCATTTATAGACGCACCGTAGAAATTGATAGACAAGAGTAATACCACACTTTACATTTATATAAAATAATATATCGCTGCCCTCCGCTTCCGACCTCAAGTTTAGTAAAGCTGTAGATACTCAAGGTAACAGCATAGGTCCACTCAATCTGAAAAGAGATAAGAAATGTACTACTTATTAGGCTGTCCCTAATTCCCTATAAATTATTTGATTTGTTCAAAGTAGTTCACTTTAATATTTATAACCCTTAAGATCCTTACCTTATTATTACCTTAAAAAGTCGACCGCAAACAATCATCTTAGTATTTTGACACTGAAATGGGAATCAATAAATTCATAACACCATCTTTAAGTAACTATCAAATTCGGTTTTTGGGACTCATATATGTAAGTGTTTGGCTTCGACTAAACAATTAGACATTAGGAAATGCCCAACGAACATGCAATAGTTTTTTTTTGTCTCCACCGAAAGACGGTTTAGTGTACATCTTAATACTGTCATCTGTACCGCACGGTATCTATGTTAGATATTAGATGTCGTAAGATTAAAGACCTCCCTTCAGCGTTGCCTGAGCAGGCTGCGAGACAGGTATATGGGACACTCCTGGTGGGAACTACGAATTTACCAACCATAATCCATACGGCAACTCTACATTCAACTTTGCTCGCCTGAGACCAGGAGTAGTCGCTTTAGGATTACTTACAGCGCAACAATCTATATAGTGGAACAATCTAAATACGTATTACTGTTTAGGTGTGGAAGTGTATTCAGAATTTTGCGGTTTCTGTTTAGCGACAGGTAACGCTATCCGCAAAGGTAAGCTGGAGATTGGTCAAGATCGTATCGCCATGGTGAAGGTAAATAGGGACACTGAGTTTCCATTTTTAAATATTTTTTTCTAGTTGATAGGTTCAGCGTTATGAATCTCATACGGTGTTAAGTGACGATGTGCCCCTACATGATGGTTACACTAAGCCTGTAGTGGAGCTGGCTCGCAAGTGCAACTGCCGGAACACACCTGTGGGTATTTGGTGGTAGATTTTCAACCTAAGAGTGGCGGCTAGCCAGGTCGGTGTTAGAAATAATATTAGCACCATGGTATGGTTTCATAACGAAGTTTTCCCACACCGAAAGCTCAAGGTCATTGCAGGTGGATTGGAACCAACATCCTTCGACGCGGCGTTCGTACACACTACCGACTGAGCTATCATCTCCTCAAAGCGATCGCATCGCTTGTATAAACACACAATAGATACATTAATTATTGTATAAAAAGACAATAGCAATGTTTATAAGGATATAGATACTGTTTATTTAGAACAAGAACCTCGAACGATGAAATAATTTAAAACGCTATTTTATCTACTCAAATCATTAGTAAATTAAGTTCGATGTAATAATATTTTCGACCGTTGGGCAACTATAATGATGATTTTGTTTATTGTTTGTTATATGCTGAGGCTCTTTGTAATATTATAACGCTCGTTTACGAAGTCAATTGACGTTTGATACACTGATAAGTAGTAACTGGTCCCGAAACTGTGACGGTTTTGAAGTTGGTATTTATATTTCACTAGCGGTGCCTGCCACTTAGTTCGCATGTAACTGTAAATTATTTCACTAATTTATAGCCTATGTTACCCTGGGATAAAATATAGCATTCTAATGAAGAAATCAAAATAACATTCAACAAAAATACAAGTCTGTTTATAATATTAGTAAAAATACGCCACACAGATCAGGTCTTTTTAAATTGAAACTTTTTTACATCGCTTTAAAATTTCTCGTTCATCTATCGAATGTCGCATTACGATCGGACGCCGAGTAGGATTAAAGTGAAAGGCGCTCGATAGAGCAGCTCACCGAGGCTAATAATATAGCGGCGCCCATAGCTCGCTTCAGATGACCGTATAGCATTTATATTCTAATTCGTGCAACTGCTCGATGATGCTGCTGTGATTTGATTTGAAAGTTTCACTTATTTTTTCTTTTTTGTTACGGGGGGAAATGTATTTACGCATCCTCTCCCAGCCCGGGGGGACTGAGACGGGTACATGGGACTCAGCCCGCGCTAAGCGCCGGAAATGCCCACTAAAACCCCAAGGCCGTGTCGCTTCGTCGGGCATGGGGGTTCGTGTATGCGATCACTCTTGCATCGTGATTTCATAAAACTACACAATATTGTTATTTAATTTAGAAAAAATTTAATTTAATTTAAGACCAACATCTATCTATATCCATTATTCAACAGTTACATTATAAATAAAAAGCCGTTTAATGATCCTCGTCAATGAGTAGTAAATAAAAAAACAAAAAATCGTCTGATCGTTATACGAATATGCTCGTAAAGAGGCCTGTGGTATATTTAAAAGCCACCACAACTTTTGTTCTGTATATGTTGCCAGTACATTGATTTGAAATCTTGTTCCAGGCTGTTGCTGATAATATTAAAGTTTTATCCAGATTTAAGGACAAAAGTGAACCTGTATTCTTGTTCATAATGGTAAAATTATTTGCATAGTACACGTTCTCGACTAAGAATTTTATAGAATTCACACGTGCACGAAACTAAAGAAGCCTTACTTACTACTCTCTGTGGAGGCCTCTTATTTTGGTATACAGATGAAAAAATACATTTTAGTTCCACTAGTTTATCAAATTTGAAGCAATGTCAAACATCCACTTATAAGATACCACGACCTATACTGCTGTACACCAAGAACAGTCTTCACGATTCTCCTTATCTTGGATTAAACGCCGGACAAAGTATTAACACATTTTAAATTGTTAAAATTGTAGATAGTCACTGTAATGTAACGAAATTCACTCTGTTACGTTTTCACGGCTTTTCAATTTCCAATTCTTTGCACTCCTAGCTATTCCTTTTTAAGCTACTCCAATGAATTTCGGCAAAGAGATGATTACTCTTTTTGTGAAAATAATATTTGAAGAAGTACGGGACGATTGTAGAGAGAACTCCCTTTTCAAATTAAGAATATGCAACGTCTTAATCGTGGTTCTGGTTTGAAGTAAATAATGTTTCGCTTTTTTTCATCTTTCCATAAGGCATTGGAAATGGTTTTAATTATACAAGTTCACGCCAACGTAGACACGGACAAAAGTATATGTATATAAACAGAGGATCCCCGAAATCATTATTTTCAGAAAGGTAAGCTGACTCGTGCAATGTTCGGCGCCAACGGTATAGAGCTATGTCGTATAATAGAAGAGGAATTGGGTTACATGCAAAAGGAGATTGAAACTGGTATAGAGAGGAAGAAACAGGAGATCGACGAATTACTACCTGAAGAAGCGGTATTAATCTTTTATAAAAGCTATACTTTTGCTATGAGAATGCCTATTGACTAAGGGCAAGCGGTGGAAATTTAGTGGTTCGCTGTGTGGAGTCTCAGTGTAGTGATAATAACTCTAATAACCGAATATAAAAATTACAATCTGCGTAACCTATATTTACTCAAAATCTTATAGAGGAAAACCTTTATGAGTGAATCTGGACAAGCATGTAATGCGTCTGTAAGTCGTGCAATATAATAATGACATAGGATTAGGCTGTTATAGGGATTACCCAATAGATCATCTCTAGCCGCATTGCTTTTTCGTGGTGGTAAGGGTTTTTCTAACACCCACATGGTTAGCGATCACCCTCAAGTTGTAAATCTACGCCAAATACCTATAAGTGCATTCGACAGTTTTCCTTGAGAGCAAGTCCCTCCACTTGGATTAGCGAGTCCACCATCTTTGGTCACATCGTCACTTGAAATCAGGTGAGATTGTGGTCATAACGCTAAATTTATAAACTCTTAATAAAATGATATAGGTCTAAAATATATAAATATAAAAGCCTGCGTAGCTTACAACAATAATAATACGGTTCATATTCATCATGGCATTTTTCTTCATGATCTATCTCGGTTATAATAGGCAGTATGAACTTATACCAAGAAAATCGTTAACATATAGTATAGTCCTGAGATATTGTGATCAATATCTCGTTAGTTTCAATAGTTCACCTACAAACTCAAAGTAAGCTTGTGTTTTTGCAAAGGCATAATATTCGACAGATGTGAAACTTATAAATTTGACATATTCCATTATGTTACTAATGGCCTTTTTTTTTTATAGTTCAGGTTTAGCGTTATGGCCATAATCTCACATGATCTTAAGTGACGATACGGCCCTAGTTGGTAGGCACGCTAAACCTGTGGAGGAACTGGCTCTCAAGTGCAGCTGCCGGAGCACACCTATTGGTATTTGGCGGCAGGTTTACAACTTGAGGGTGGCAGCTACCCAGACGGGCATTAAAAAATCCCTACCACCATGCTATGGTTTCCTCACGATCTTTTCCTTCACCGCAAGCTCAAACTCATTGTAGGTGCTTGGATTCGAACTCACGTCCCTTGACGTGAAGTCTTACATACTACCACTGAGCTATCATCGCTTCAAAACACGTACTTTCCTAGTTCATTCTTCACGTTCTTTAACCGACTTACGTCAAAAACGTTGCAATAATATTTAGCCTTAAATTTTACGCTCATTGCATTTCAAGTAAATTTGCCTAAAAAATATGCAAATGTTAGGAGAAAATCGAAACGAATCTTCGTCTGGAAGAGGAGCACCGCGAGGCCGTTGAGAGGCTTCGCGTACTGACGCTGACTGCTCGGAAGAAGCGGGTTGCTGACCGACTGTCGGCACACGTTAAAAGATTGAACTATATCATGTACTGGCCGCACTGTCACCACGCCCATCGAGATTTATACGAGAAATGGGACATGATTAGTTTGTATTTATATTTTCTTATGTATTATGTAATTTATTTGTATGATAGAATCAAGTATCAGTTTGTACATATAAATAGTATTTTGGAAAAAGCAACACTAAAGTCTTTTAAGTTCACCTCTAGCTTGAAATTCCACAGCAGCACACTGCCTAGGTATTTGTTTATCATTAACAAATAAGAACATGCACATTTGGGCTGCAATAACGTAATCTTCAGAACATTTTTCGGTATCATACATAGCAGTTCAAATTTGTGACTCACTGGGGTGACTCACATTAAGTGCTTTCTTTTCAACTACAGCTTTTCTTCTTTACACATATATGTACTAATGTAATCAATCATAATGATACCATTGTGTGTGTATAACACACCAACTTCCATTGTTTTCTATAAAACATGTTTTTTTTTTATTTATTTCGTTTGAGTGTTAAGTTTTGAATTTCTATCTTGTATATTAAATGTAAAACACTGTATTGTACATGCTAAATAAGCTATCACTCTCAAGTTTGAGACATTTACAAGTGTCGGCAATTGTTTTTCCATTTTTTTAATGTACCACTACGTTCCACTTTTTGGGAAGATTCTTATCAAATTTACTTAGCATTGACCTTTATTTTATGGGATATCTAGCTAAAGGAATACCGTTATAAGCATGCGCCAACTTGCTGATGTAATAAATAATAAGATTAACAAGCTCTTACCAGTTTGTATGAAGGACTAAATCGAATCTACTTTAACTATGTTCATGTCATGGATCTCGTATCTCGACCAGTTATACTGTGTTATAGATATCCAAGTGGCGGCGAAAGAGACCTTCCAGTTGACACAAGAGAATATAAAAGAAGCTTTATACATGAGTGACGTGGATCCGAATGAGGCTTGTATCCACGCGCTACTCAACGGAGAAGTTCTTGTGGTGCTATTCAAGATGCTGGAGACGGATACGCGTGATTTCATTCGTAAGGAAAAATTGTGTACAGAAAATTGCTTCTTATGAAATCCAATATTATACTTTTTGAATACTTTTATAGGGTAGCGTTATGGTTACAATCTCACCTGATGATAAATTTCGCCCGAAATGCTGGACTTGTTAAGGCTAGTGGAGGAACTGGTTCCCAAATGCAACTGCTAGAACACACCTATAGATACTTGACGGCAGATTTGTTGAAAGAAATTTGTTAAATAAGTTTAAAAGCCTTACCACCATGCTAGGTTTCCTCACGATATTTTTCCTCATCAAAGATCAGACTCATTGCAAGTGGATTCGAACTCACGTTCAACTGAGCCACCATCGCTTCCTACACTATCATCGCTTCGAAACTTATCCTAGAACTTATCATTGCAAAGTTTATTTTAATGTAACACATTTAAAGTAACACGCTGTCTGAATAAAATACTGTTTACCTACTTACCTTTAGATTTTCGCTAAGGGTGTTAATGGTATATACAGTATAACCCTGCAATATATTATTGGTCATAGGTGTAATCTACTTTCCAGCTGAAATGCGTCAAAATAAACAAAATAATATTTGTAATCCAGTCCAATCAAATATAGCGGCCGTGTTTTCTACCGATAGTTAGAAAACCTGCTATTTACAGTATGTCTAAAATTTGAGAGACAGGATTTTTTACCTCCCATATAAATATTTTAATATAGATGAATCTAACACAACAAATTACTGCCATTTTATCCCAGAGCTTTTAAGATACACCCTATACGAAGAGATTCCGGTACCGAAAGAAGATGTTCCTCCAGAGAAACAAATAGCTCCATTCCCAGCGTACAAACGATACGCCACCATCAGCAAGACGGCTCGAGAAGTTAGACGGGATAGATACGAAGCCAAAATGCAAAAACTTGTAAGTTAGTTTATAAGAACTAAAGTGTAGTAGTAGGAAGTAGATAATTATTGGATGTTTGAGGGAAATCTTACAAAGATAATAAAGAAAATATTTGAACAACAAATGTTGCTAACATTGAAGCTTTTTAGTAGATACAAAACAAAAAAAAATACGGAATCAGTGATAAATAGACAAGAAAAAGGTACTGAAAGACTGCACCATTGGTCACCCGGTTTAGGCGGTCACCTGCTGACGCATGTTGTGGGTTCGATCCCTGACACTTGAGTGCTTGCGTTTTTACTACTATTTGTGCTAGCGTGATGTTAAATTTCTTAAAGCCTTCCTGAATGAACGCTCTATAAATTACGAAAATAATTTTTAAAATCGGACTAGTACTTTCTAAGATTTGCGCGTTCAAACAAACCAACAAACTTTATAATAAGATTATATATTTTATAATATTAAAAACTAGATTTCGCATGCGGCTTCGCTCGCGTTAATATTGATTTTGCCAAACAAATCGGATGCCTCAAAAAATGTTTCATACAAGTTTTATCCCTCATTTTACCCTACTTTCAATAAGAGATACGTGAGAAAAAGTAGCCTATTACCTTCTCCAGGTTCCTGTCTATCTCTATACCAAAATTTATCATAATCGGTTCACCGTTTTGGAGTGAAAGTGTAACAATCAAACTCAGTTTTGTATTTATAATATTAGTAAGATAGATAACTATTAGGTGTCTAGAGTATGAACGGAAAGTACATGTTGTATATCAAGTCCATCCGACGTACTGATTTGGAAATCTGATGATGAGTGTGCAGAAGATTCTATATAAGCTTCTTAGATGCTTACGTTTTTAACAGAATAATAGAAAATGACATTATTTTCTGTTTTACTAGCGTGAAGAGAGAGAAGAAAGAGAGCGCCTGGCAGCAGAACAGGCCCGAATCGCCCGTGAGGCAGAAGAAGACAGA
The DNA here is from genome assembly GCA_039707435.1 of Actias luna. Taxonomy (NCBI): domain Eukaryota; kingdom Metazoa; phylum Arthropoda; class Insecta; order Lepidoptera; family Saturniidae; genus Actias; species Actias luna. The sequence goes on along the minus strand of JAZHAC010000006.1, from coordinate 2,293,448 downwards.
CAGCGAATAGAAAAGCAGAAACAAGAAGAAGAGAGGATGGCTAGAATACAGGCTGGGGTAAAAACATAGAATTTTAAGGGCGCATCGTATTTAACACATTTGGATGCGTAAGAGAGAGAACAAAAAGAAGAGAAGAGTACAAAAAGTTTGCAGAACAGAAGTTCAAAGTCCTCGCAAAGGAGTTTCACTTCAAAAGATATAACATCGCGTCTCTCTTTATGCGGCCCATTTTAAGGCCTTTTAATCTTGTCACAAGAACTATGTTCTACACTGCATTTTTTTTATCGAATAGGAGGCAAACGAGCATGCGTACCACCTGACGGTAAGTGATCACCGCTATCCGTGGACACCCGCTACACCAGAGGAGTCGCAGGGAGATTGCCGGCCTTTATAGAAGGGACTGGCTCTCAAGTGCAACTGCCGGAACACACCTATAAGTGTTTAGTGGCAGATTTTTCAACTTGGGGGTGGTAGTTAGCCAGGCGGCCATTAGAAAAAGCCCTACTACATACAGCTGTAGGTGCTTTGTGGCTGTAAGTAAACTGAACACTGTACACTGTCTCTGGTACTATAGGTAATTAAAAGTCGCTGTGACTTTTTTAATGGGTACCTCTTTGACTTTGTTTTTGCCCCGGTGTGTTTTTAAACAAGCCCCCATCGTCAACTAACTGACGCTTCATAAGTACGCTTTACGGATGGAAGTACGCAATAACGCAAATGTATTTTTTCAACACGATGACAAAAATATGAGAGCTCGGTGATAAATTTTGGATTTTTCTTTGGTATTTGATTTGACAAAATGCTCTGCTACGGTGTTACGGTTTCATCACGATGTTTGAAAAAATTCAAGATTACAAGATTGGAATTGTTGTCAATCGATGCAATATTCGACGAATATGCTGCCTGTGAGTCACCATTGCTTAATAATTTTGTACCTCTGCTGCCATTGTGCGGCTCGCCCGATAAGGTCGTTGTTAGGAACACTCAATTTAGCAAGTTTGGATCTGTTAGTTAGGCAAGCGAATGTTTATTTGTTGTTTCGGCAGCAGCCCACCCCATGGTTCGGCCACTCTGGTACCCTTCCGCCGGTTGCCTCGGGGCTGAGTGCCATCAGTGCTAGCTTCAAAAAGTTCGGTGAAGCTGTCAAAGCCCTTAAGGCTAACAGCGTATGTCAGGTCGAAAAAAAAACCATTGCTTAAGGTATCTTTAAACATTGTTATAGGGGGTTGCTAATAAAAAAATAGACCAAGATGAAAATGAATGGGAAATTGAAAATATTTGCCACCATGCTACGGTTTTATTATGTTGTTCCGAAATTCTAGCATACTGAACCCACGTCAATCGGTCAGAGTTCAAATTTACTACCTCTAAGCCATTAATTCTTTAGATATCTTTAAACCATGCAATAGGATGTCGATGACAATATTTTTTTAAACCAAATGAGTAGAGGTTATTTATTACACTCTCAATAATACATTGTTATTAGATAACGGTCAACATTTCTAGTTACCAGCAGATCCTGAACCAGAGGAGGTGGAAGAAGAAGCCGAAGGAGAAGGAGAAGGGGAAGAGAAAACAGAAACGGAAGTGACAGATGTCGCGGTAAGATTATAACAAATTATTTAATTTTATTTGAGAGTTGGTTTGTGATAATACGTAAACATTAGCTTCTGCTTCATTTTAATCTTGACGATAGTAACGATAGGTGAACTATGTTTGTAAAATGAAACTTCTTATGAGCGGGCTGTGAAATGCTAATTCGCAACGTTTTTGTGTGACGCTCGTTTGGATAAAGTCGCCTCTAGGTGACTAAAGTAGTGACAGAGATATAGTGATGTTCACGTTTCTCGTGTGGTCTAAAGCACAGATCGGTTTTTGAAATAACAAAAGTATGTGTACTACGGCATATAATGCTGAGTCTTTCATTAGGGAAGGTCCAACATAATATAATATTACGTTACGACCTTAAAAATTGGAACATCAAATATGTGGTAAGATGTAGCAATTTGTTTGACTCGATTCCTACCATCATAACTTGGATGTAACACGTATCTCAGTGATATGCTTAGGGGCGTCCTGTTCTGCGATCTGCCAGCGTCAATAGTAGAGATTTATACATGGTACTGCATCGCGACCATCATGCCCATGGTAATAAACTCGTCACGGCATCTCTCTTTATTTTGCTTGTCATGTTTCGGGATCAGCCAGTTGCGCAGATAATTTCCAATCTATTGATGGTCGCTTTTGATTTTGGATTGTACTGTGGTCACCATCAGATACGGTGCTGTCAAATAGCCGTGTATACAATATTTTAAACTTCATGGAAATATGCAGCAAGAGGAAGAAGAAAAAGTTGAGGAGGAAGAAGGATTCCACTCTGACGTATCGATAGAGGGAGAGGACTACATACCGCCCGGAGGTCTGTTCGTGCCTGGACTGTACGCGCCTGCAAACGAACTGGCTAAAGCTAATGGCTTAGCCTTCTTTTACCCTAAAGTAAGTTTTGTAAATTGAATAAAAACATATATCGGGTTCGTTTTACCAAAAACAGAGGCAAAATGATAACCACACTAAAAATAAACCCAATTAGATTTTTTCAAACCAGTTTGATTGTATGTTTTTTTTTCTAAACACGGCAGATCGCAATTGGCTGATTTCTAAGTATAAGGGGCTTTATCTGGGCGGTCTTACCTTAACAGATAATTCAACAACTGACCCCGATAGAGACGGAGCACTTACCGCCACATGTGCTCGTCATGTTCACAGTGGACAAGCGACACGATGTCCTGGAACTCGTCAACCAGTATGCCGATGAGATAATTGCTGTTAGTTGTTTTTTTTTTCTTGGGTAGCGATACCTGTGCCCATAGTCAATTTGTCTTTCAACATATTGGAGCGCGTACATGTTTTTGATCCTTTACGTTATAAGTTGTAGAAAGGAGAGTTTGCCAAGAGGTTGACCATGTATATAGAAAGTCATCCCATAAAGTTTGTTATCTATTTATGTTAATAATTGTTGAAAGCTAACTTGACTAGGTGCACTAGACGATAATTGACGGGTAAAATTTCAGAAACGTGTTGCTTGAAGAGACATTTTAAAGTAGAGAGAGAAGTAACAAGAAATTGTCATATTTATACAACACAAGAGAACTACACACGCTTGAATTCAGAGTAACAGCTTCACGTCGTACTTTCGTCTTCCAGCTCGTGTAGTTGCTTCCTCATATAACATGAAAGCTCAGTTGGCAGTGTGTACAAAACGCCACGTGGATGGACGTAAGTCCGAATCCACCTACACAAGCTTGAGTTTTTGGTGAAGGAAAACATTGTGATGAAACCATAACATGGTAGTAGGTCTTTTGCTAATGGCCAACTGGCTAGCTACCACCCTCAAGTTGAAAATCTACAGACAAATACTTATAGGTATTGTCCGGCAGTTGCAAATGAGAGCCAGTCCCTCGACTAGGCTTAGCGTGTCCACCATTTTGGGACACATCGCCACTTAACATCCGATGAAATTGCAGCAATTACGATAAACTTGACCTGTAAAAGAACGGGTCCCTCAAGTGAAATATAAAAAAGCACTTACGTCACTAAGTTGACCCGGTGATTGCATGCACGGACCCGCATCGCCCCAGGAAAGCAACAGACAATCGTGGAGATTTAGTGGGTATTATGAGCCCCATATACTCCACTCAATCCCTCGGGTTGGGAGGGGATGCGTAAATCCATTTCTCCGTAGTGAAAAAAAGATGCTACTTTGCATTTTTGGACTGTTGTGTACTTAACATCAGGTAAAGTGCCGTCACTTTGCCAGGCTATCATAAAAAAAAAACAGTTAGTTACTTATCTGAAAAGACAGTTACTTTAAAATGCACAACTTCGGTTGTATTTTACACGATATAGGTATGTTTTTTAAACTAGTCTTGTGTGTATCCTATTATAGTAACAGCCAGCCTGTGTATGTACATAATTTGTTTTTCATCCCCAGACAGGCATATTCGTCGGTGACGACCCGTTTTCAGCAGAACACGTCGCCTATACCATCAAACAATATGACAAAATGGAGAGATTGAGAAAACAGTACGTGGAAAATATTTTCATGTCTACTAAAATCTGTAAACACTTTTTTTAGGATAGATTTTATTACCCACTAACTGTCCTCACGATTTTTATTGCTTCATATCAAATCAAATCGTTTATTTCTTAAAAATAGGGCTATATTATCACTTTTTATAAGTCAAAAATCTACTACCGTTTCGGAAACAACATGGCGTTCCGGAAGAGATGAAACGGCGAAAGAAACTCTTCACAGCAATGCTCTTTTTATCATGTATCATATACAAATGTCCGAATTCAAAAATATTAACAATAATTTAATCTCACACGTTTTTTTTATGTTAATGGGCAGCAAACATGCAGAAAGCCCATCTGATGCTAAGTGATTACCGTCGCCTATGAACAACTGGAACACCAGGGGCATTACAGCCGTGTGGCCGACCGTGGAGACCGTATTTCAATTCCATTCATCCAATTATTTGCTAAATAATCTGCAGCACTATATATACTATAATCTAATATAATATAATATACTTATTTAATAAGTTTTTGTTTTACAATTATTTTTAAATCTTTTTAGTTGCAGTTCACGTATTTCGTGAAAGTTTTTGTTATACAATCGGACACATTTTCCTTTAAATGATTTCTATATTTTTGTTAGCCTCGTGTGAATCAGAGCAAGATGATTCTATTTCTAGTATTACAACTTAAATTATGTATAATATAAACATACATACATGTATATATAAAGAAAAAGAAAGAAAGAGATAACAATTAACAATGATGCTTGGGCTTTCGGTGAAAGGACACCATCGTGACGAAACCATAGCATGACGGTAGAGCTTTCTCTAATGCCCGTCTGGCTAGCTACCACCTTCAAGTTGAAAGTCTGCCACCAAATACCTACAAGTGTGTTGCGGCAGTTGCACTTCAGGGTAAGTCCCTCCACTAAGCTTAGCGTGTCCACTATCTTGTGCTACATCGTCATATAACATCAGGGCAGATCGTGACCATAGCGCTAAACCCTACCAATAAAAAAAAAAACAAGGCAGTCACGAAAACTGCCGACAGAAGTGAAAACTTAAAACTACAAACAAACACTTGTTATTTTTGGATATCTAAATTATTTTTGTCTGATCTTAAATTAAAACTTGTAAATCAAAACTGTTTACAGCGCAATAAGTTATACAAATAGGAATAGATATAGCCTGTACGTGAACACGTCACGTGACCATGTCGATGACGGCTTACATAAATTTACTCCTTATACAAACCACTTTACAGAAATTGTTACTTCAAAACCTAAAAACTTGTAAATCAAAACTGTTTACAGCGCAGTAAGTTATACAAATAGGAACAGTTATAACGAGCACGTGAACACGTCACGTGACCATGTCGATGACGGCTTACATAAATTTACTCCCTATACAATTTATAGAAGTTGTTACTTCAAAACCCCATATGTTATTGCCCATAGTAAAGACAGGTTGGCACTAATGGTGTCCCGCAAACGGAGCTTACCATTACTCCAGCTAGCTGGCCTCAACCCTTGTTACATAAGCGCTGACGTCGCGTCCGGGGAAAAAGAGTGCCTCGCGATGTTCCCCGTCGGCTACGGCGATGATTATACAGAAGTGGAAAGCGTCAAAGAAGAAGAAATAACGGTGATTATATTAAATTATCTGTCTGTGGTAAAATAAAGGTAATAATTAAAATTCCCACCGGTATGCTGACCTAAATGGCGCGGCGGGATGGATAGTAGAGAGCCGGTAGCGCCGCTCTTAGACCCCTGGATCCCCTCTCACCAATACCGAGGACAAAGAAAGTCTTACTAAACTGGTGTAGGTCCGAAGTCCCAGATTATGAAGTAGTGCTAATAAAATCCAAATCAGCGCCGTCCGCAACGCGCACATATGTGGTTTCAGATTATTGTACATATGCGAGTGAAACCCAATAAAATAGATAGAATAGCCGCGCGGCAGATATATTAGCAGTTACAAAATTTCTCAGAAATAAATGATGATTTTCATGGCATTTGCATATAAACCTGTTATATAATTCTCCAGCTGTATTTTATACTGCTACTGAAAAAAAAAACGACCAACAAGGAAGAAAAACAATTGACGGTCACCCTGGGGACGCTTCGAAAACGCTCCTTTTTTTTATTGGCGGCGGCGTCAAGGAGTTTGGTCACAGGTTGTAAGACCTCTTATTCCCGTCATTGGTGATAAAAGATCCAGTGGTAGAGTTGGCCCAAACACTATCGCTTTATAGATTTTAATCTATTATGTAGTATTAGTGGCACCTTAAATAATAGAATATGGTTATTGTGCATACGTGGAGTGAATTAAGAAGTTACTCTGGGTATGATTGTTCGCTGAAATGAAAAAAAAAAAACTGTAGACTGTAGTTCCCATTTTGATAAAACGTAGTATTTCAACAATGTTTGCAAGATGTCAATATGTTTTAAATGATATAAAAACTATTGTGTATAAGCAAAACTGTCTAAATAACTTAAATGTGCACATCTTGTAAACATAATATAATTTATTTCTTGTACGCAGGTCGTGGAACAAGAACACGTATCCGAACCGGAGGTAATTATATATTGTAATTATATTTAACTTATAATAAATTCCATAAATATTTATAAAACGATTCCGAAAGAAAAGTTACAAAATAAAATTAATATTGAATCATTAATCAAACCATTAATAACAACCCCGCGCCTTCTATCACATAGTTTAATGATTTTGTATATATATATACCTATCCATTTTTACACGCTTTATATTAGCTTCACCTGTATGTATGTATGTATGTTTGTAACCGACCCCTTTTTTCAAGTAAAATACATCAACGGGATCTAATTATTGCACGCTTTATATTAGCTTCACCTGTATGTATGTATGTATGTAACCGACCCCTTTGAGCTCGATTTTGTCCTACTTTGAACGATCAGATTTAATTCAAACTTTGCGCACCTGTCAAAGATCGATGACAATGCAATAATCCGATCAAAGCATCCGATTATCCTAATTAGATTCGCCAGGATTAATTAATTCCTTTCCGCATCCTTTGCATGCGAGTAAGAGGGATAGATCTAGTGCGCTTTGCATGCGAGTAAGAGAGATAGAGCTAGTGCGCGAACTACGCATGCGTGCAGTTCCAGTAACTAAAAAATAAAAAATAAATAATAGTTTAAAAAACTAGAACACACGCTTTATATAGAAAACTAAACTAAAAAACAGAAAATAAATATTAATTAAGTATAATGTAAAAAAAATATATAAGTTATTAATAGTTTGAATAAGAAAAAAAATGTTTTATTGTAAAAAAAGCGTGGGGTGCATGGTGTCAATAGTTATGAATATTTCATTGACAGATATAAGATAGAGAAGGATTATCATTTTGATAATATCTTGAAAAGCACCCCCTTTTTTTTACAATAAAACATTTTTTTTCTTATTCAAACTATTAATAACTTATATTTATAAGATTTTTTTACATTATTCTTAATTAATATTTATTAAAATTTATTTTCTGTTTTTTAGTTTAGTTTTCTATATAAAGCGTGTGTTCTAGTTTTTTAAACTATTATTTATTAGATATACAGTCGGAAATTCAATCAAAACATTTTTTTTGTCATGAATGTTCCAACGAAATTCATCAATAGTTAATTTACTACGTTACTCTATCCCGGAGGAACTATTTATTTTTATGGCACAATAAATCTTATATACTTATGCTGGTTAAAGTATTATTTCTGATAGTGTTCAATTTCATCGAAATCTAAATTCTTGTCCAAAACGACAGGAGATATATTATCTAATTATATATACACAAAACTGAAATAAAATATATTATCTATGACGGAGTCCTCTCCAAATAATAAAAAATCAAGTTTCTAAATAAATGCGGGATTTTATAGTTAAAATCTCGTCTACTGTCTCATGTTAAATACGAGTACGGTACGATTTTCAAAATTCTGCATGAACATTCTTTTATCATAACATTACGAAGACATAAATCATAACGAATGGATACTGCCGAGACTAATTACTTTTTTTAAAGTAATTATTCACTTTTACTTATTTAATTTGACATTTATTCTAATTGTATTATTTTATTCAGCCCGCTGTTGTCGAGGTGGCGAAACAGGATGAAAATGAAAAAGCCGAAGAAGAAAGTTAATATATTGTTGTTTTATATTAACACGACAATAATTGTATTTGAAAAACTTTAATGTTACACATTTATGTATACATATATAGTTAATATAATACGCATATATAGTAATGGAAATATTTAATTAATTATTGTTTGTCTTATATTTATATCAACGCCCATCTTAAATGTCCTAACTCTGTACTACTTACGTTCTATTTAGGTATTTATATTTAATAATACATTCATAGAATAGTAAATAGATAATTAAAAGAATGTGGTTTGTATCTTCTATTAATAAAATCAATAAACAAGGGCGCAAAAAGAAAAATGAGTAATTAAATCTTAAATTAATTTTTTTAATGCTTCCGCCTATATATACCTATATTGAGCCAATATCATGTGACAAAGACTTTATAAGTACAATTAACGAACACGAAAGTAACAAACAAACTTTGAACAATTCTATTTATGGATCTCAGAAATAAGAGTATTGTATGGGATCGAAACCCATCCCTTTTTGTCGCGGCGGTTCCATTGAGGCAATTGGTATAACCACTAGGAAAACGTTGCAGTTGTTTATTAGAAGAAAATAATAATAATAATACAACTATAACGGTGAAAAAGGCCATGGGTGAGGTGTATAAGCTAAACCTTAACTAATCATCTACGTCCACGCTGGGCGCTAGTCTACAAACGAGTAAGACATACATCATACGGCCCAAAAGTCACACTTCTATCTAGAGTATCGTGTCTATAAACCTCACATTGCCATATAAAAATGTTGTAATTAATGATTGTAATCTTGCTATTAATGATCATATAACGTATATATTAAACAATAGATCTAAACATCCATTTGATTAGATACAAAATTAGCTTAGTTACTCTTCTGACGATGTGCACGGTTACTAAGAAAAAGTTAAGATCACGGTGGTTAATGGTAAAAACGCGAACAATATAGATTGCACTGGCTAGTACAAATATATAAAGGATTACAAATACATTCACTATACCTACCTCGTCTTTCAATACTCTATACTCATTATAATATGAAGTATCCACAAGCACCAAGCGTTGTTGTTTAGGTTTATCTCTATAGAGCGACAGAATTCTGCGAATTTTAATGTGCATTGACCCGTCCGAGTTCAAATAACGTGTTATACATTAACTAGTTATACCTACTTAAATGGTATGGCTATGAGTACTGTTATCATCTGCGTTGTCAATATGTGAGACTAATTTTTTATAAATATTTTTATGGTTCTAAGTTATGTAATATCAGTGACATTTTATGTCATGTAGTTTGACTAAGGTTCATAACATAATATGACAGTTTTAACAAGATAGGCACAATCTTGGTAAAGCGTGAACCTCCTAATTATGAAACAACACTGAACAAGGCTGTATGGTCTCGACACTTCTGCCTTTACCTAAGAGGGGGAAAAACTTGATAAAATGAAATAAACAAAAAGAAATCAATACGTTGTGCTGTCAAACAGTGTCAAATACTAAAATTTGTTAATAGGGATGATTGTTATTATAAAAACATTGTATAGACATCGAATGTAATATTAATTAAAACATTTCATTTATGAATAGTATCGTTTGAAAAACATAAATGTTTAGAGTGAGAAATTTAAAAAAATCTATGGGTTAATGATTAAATGCATTTATAATTCATGCAAAATATAGTAAAAATATGTTCAACGTTTGTGGTACATTCCACAAATAAATAAAACTTAAAAGTTTTCCTTATAATATATTTTATTCATAGTACTTGCAGATGTTGATAAACTTTAGAAAAAAAACCTTTCAGAAGCCGTGGAAGTCGCGTTACAGCACAAATATTTAATGACTGTTTAATTTTACATTAATTAAGAGTATCCTTTCCTTTCTTTTACATTAATTAAGACTCTCCGTACAAATAATGGTTCTTGTTTCAAACAAACTATAATATTTTTAAACAGTACCTCAGTTCGGTTGCCATACTGATATTTTTTGTACAGTCAAAATACTATTTTTGCGCTAAAAAGTTCACATTATTTTACTGTAGGTTATAAGGTCATAACATAATACCTATATAATATAGTGAATATATTACAGTACAGCTGAATTGATGACTGATAGTTGACTTACTATTGATCAGTGATATATATATATATATATATATATATTATACTATGGTTTCCTCACGATGTTTTCCTTCAACGAAAGCTCAAGCTCATTGTAGGTGCTTGGATTTGAACGTCCCTTGACGCCAAGTCGTACACACTACCACTGAGGTATCATCGCTTCATATATATATGTGTGATATATTTGAGTTAATATTGTAAAATAATTTACTGAGTGAAATTTAATCTAAGCTAAATGAATTAACTATCAATTTTTTATTAGATTAACAAACAACCAGCTAAACTTTGGAACATTAATATTTTGATATTATACTTTTACCATCGATAAGCAGTACTTTTGCAAAATATACATCGATATATTTCTTTATCAACGATGAATATTGAGCATCCCTATTTGTTATTCGTGTTTTTTCACTTCAGTTTTAATATTGTAGAGATTCGTTACAGCAATTATCAAAAATTATGAGAATTTGCATTAAACATACATTATACAATGTGGGACAATAATTCGTTTTATAGTGTTAACTGAATTAAATTATACAAAACCTAGTGCATTCCTTCGGTGACTCAACTCGGACGGACTAAGTATCAAATACGGCACAATAATGGATTACACACTTTTTGTTTTGTTATGGAAACATTTTACGGTTCGAATAAGACGCTTTATTCACACGACCGCGGAAGTATGTTCACCGATAGTGTTGATTCTATTGATATATTCGTTCAAAGACCAGATAAACCCGAACCAGCTTTCACAAAATTTGACCGAAGCAAACAAAATCCAGAATACGGTGAGCAAACTATGTTATTTCTCTTTACTGATGAATATATATAGTTTGATTATTATCACAACATATAAGGACTTGTTCGTAGATAGTATTTGTATTATTCTGGACAGCTGACAGGTCGTCAAATACACATAGGTCAACCTCTTTTTATTTGAAAAAAAAAAACACTAAAACTTGACTTACCAAAATATAGTGGCTAGGAACAACCTTGGGCTTTTCTTATCTTTTGGTATGTGACTCTGTTTGTCCTGTTTTAAACAACTGATTAATTTAAGAGAATTCTTTTATTACAGAGCTTAGCCAAACTTATACAATTTTTTTTATATTCCTTTAACATTTAAACATGAAAATATATACATACAAAATATATACATACAATGTTAGCCTTAGGGGCTTTGACAGCTTCACTGAACTTTTTGGGGCATGTGCTGAGGGCACTCAGCTCTGAGGCGGATTGGTGGAGACGAAAGGGAGAAGCGCTTTCAATCTTGTTATTTTATCGACAAGATCGGTGAAGGTCCCCAAAGTGGTTTATATGCACCCTTTTGAATAACTTTGAATCTGAAAAAAATCAATATTATAAAATAGGGAGTTCACCCAGTCCAGCAAAGTTTGATAAGGAGTCTAGAAAAGTTTTTATATATAAATAATTAACATATGAATTTATCTTGTGAAAATTTTAAATTATATGCCAATTTTAATGATTAATTTGCTATAAATGGCTACATACTGTTTACCTAACACAGAATAAAAATTGGATATGATGGCTAAAATATGAAATGCTGGATTCTTCTTCCATAAAACTTTCTATATTGTAATGGAAGGGAAAATTACATAAGAGAAGCCATCATGTCCAAATCTTATAACATTACAATGTATAATGCGGAAACTTAATCCTAAGAAGGATTGCTGTGAGGCAGGTGTTTTGTCATGAAATACTAAGGCAAATCTCAAATCACTACACATCAATTATTCATGGTCATGATAAAGTATGAAAGTGGACAGGAAAGTCAAGCTTCATGTCAAGTAGGTTTTGATTTCAAAAGGCTGTTACAGGGTGGATCAATATGTGAGTGATGGTGCTGTTGGGAATTATAACCCTTTTCTGTGCAACTGATAATAACTGCTGTATTTCACAGATTAAAAAAATACTTAAAAAAAAAAAATATATACTGATCCAATTTCTTACTGATTCTTCTCATTGGCTAGATCACTTTTCCAATCAGTGTTAGTTTTGACATTCATAAGTACTTTGTTAGGGCCTAATTTTAATAAAGATTTTTGATTTTATTTGATGTATGTAAGAGTAGAGGACGGATTGTGTAAGGAATGATATGTTTAGAAAAAAAGTCAATGCAGATATGACAGCTGATAGGAGTTTGCAAGATGAAAACATGTTGTGCCTACCCTGCCTAGGTAGGATAGGAGGTCAGAACAAGAATGCAAGGGGAAATTGGTATTTTGATGTCATGCATAAACACTCAAATAGATTACAAAATCTGTATCCACACCCTTCTGGTGGCATGCTGAGCATAATGAAAAAGTTTATAAAATCCAAAAGTGCAGGCCTCACTATTTTTTTTTTTTGTTTATTTAATAACAATTAAACCACATGGAATCAAACAGTCATACGAAAAGTAATAGAGTTCTATTCCTAATTATACTGAAGCCAAAGAAAAATAAAGATTCGATTAGTAAAGTATTTCAGTTGTTATCCTGATAACATACAGGTGTGCACATACAGACAAACGGATGTCCAAGACAGAACTTTTTTAAACAGTTTTTATCTAGTTAAAGAAAAATGGCATCAAAAATAGAGTAGATGAATAGAGTCATTTTAAATTTAATAAATCTATTGTTTTGTGTGAAGTGACATTAGTATCCACCTCAATGCTTTGCTTATGAGCTGTGTAAATCTTGGATGAATGATCTTGGAATGTTAGCATAAACAGTTAGTGTGTAGTGTCTGATTTTAAAAGGTAAAGCAGGCACCATGTTGATATGTTTCTCTAAGTATTCCCTATTCTACATGGGGTAGAACACATTAATAATTTCTATTTCCACTGAATTCCATAGTCTCTAGATTTCATGATATTTTCAGGTTATTGCCAATATAAATACCTGACTTTACGCAGAGTCAAAAGGATAGGATAGGATAGGAAATAGGAAGCTGATAGGCAGGACCAAGGCCCAAGTGTGGGATCAGCACTCCATATGAGGGCCCATTATCACTTTGTAGTATAACAAAATAGGGTCCCATAAGCATTTTTTCAAATGACTCCAGAATTGAAAATCACTGAATAAGGCCAATGATTTCAAGACTGCTTTAATATTTTCAAAGAAGTTCCATAGAAATCTTAAGTTCCTTAACAAATGTGTTTCCCTAATACAGTCACTCTGAAATTCATAAAACATTACTAATCATTGGTTGTTTTCTACCAGGAATCAATACCGATAATGGGAAACCATAAGATAACTTCGAGGATATTTTACTACCCCGCTACAAATGTGACTGGGTCCCTCATGGATTCCGTTGCAAAGGCAGTTCAGTTAAATCGGCTACCTTATAAACCAGGTGAGGAAATATTTCAAGATTTACAATACATTTAAGACTTACGTTTCTATTAAGCATTTAAATATGGCGGATGCTGCAGAATCTGAAGCAATGATAGCTCAGTGGTAGTGTATACAATTTTGCGTTAAGGGACGCGAGTTCGTATCCAACCACCTACAATGAGCTTGAGCTTTCGGTGAAGGAAAACATTGTGAGGATACCATAGCATGGTGGTAGGGCTTTTTCTAATGCCCGCCTGGCTAGCTACCACCCTCATGTTGAAAATTTGCCGCCAAATACCAATAGATGTGTTACGGCAGCTGCACTTGAGAGCCAGTTCCTCCACAGGTTTAGTGTATCTACCAACTTGGGCCGTATCGTCACTTAAGATCAGGTAAAATTATGGCCATAACGCTAAGCCTTAACTATATATAAAAAAAAACTCCATTGATCCTAATGAAAAGTAGCATTTTCTTTTTTTTCGACAACTTAGCAATCAATTAAAAATAAATGTCTATCCTGTTCTAAACCTTCATATATATATTGTAAAAAAAAACATTAAAGTAACTCGTTATCGCCTGTTGAGTTTTGAGGTCAGCCGGCTATCGGTTGTCTCGATGAACACGACTATTCTGTTAGCACAGTGTAGAAACTAGCAGTGGATGACAGATAAATATCTTAAATTCAGACAAAAGAGGTTTCTACTAAGGGAAATAACTAAACCGAAGAGAAGCCGCGCTCAAAGCTAAATAATTCATAGTTTTCAGGCAATGACAGGTTATAATAATAAGAATCCCTGGAATAAGCTTTAGTTTTCTGTGAAGGAGGACATCATGATGAAACCATAGCATGGTAAAAGAATGAAAGAAAGTTTTATTCATCCAACACATAGCAAATGATAATTAAAATAAATAAAAGAAAATAAGCTAAAAATAAAAAATAATACAAAAAAAAAAACAACAGAACATTACAGCAAGATCGGAAAGTAGTAAGACTCCTAATGCCTGCCTGATGCTTAGCTTTCTCTCTACTAGGCCTATTTTTTTTTTTTTTTTCGTCGGAAGATCTTACTTAAGATACTCACCTTCCGCCGGGCACCAAAAGTATGGGTTATCTCAGATTCTTACTGACTAAAAACCTAAGGCCTTTGTACCTTCCACCAAGATGGAGCGCTTTCACATTCATCATCTAATCCCGGTAAGGTCCAAACCTAATCAAGGGTTCCCTCTAATGGGGTTGGGGATCGGTACACCCAGACAAAACCTACGGAGAGGTGCGCGCAGAGGTCTGCCCTCCACTAGCGTGTCCACCAGCTTGGGCAACATCATCCCGTGACATCCGGTGATATAGTGGCCGTAACGCTAAACCGATGAATTCAAACGGAAATAAAGTAATGACGTTTGTTCTAGATGACTACAGACGTGGCGTTTATCCATTGTTGAACGAATCTCTGATACAAGATCTGCTGCTGAACCCACTCGACGCAGTCATTGTGTTCCACGTAAGTATTATCTTTCCCTGTTGTCCATTGAAGACTGTTTAATATGTGTCGTCAAATACCAATAGGTGTGTTCCGGCAGTTGCACTTGAGAGCCAGTTCCTCCGCAGGTTTAGCGTGTCCACCAACGTGCGTCGTACCTCACTTAAGATCAGGTGAGATTACGGCCATAACGCTAAGCCTTAACTATAAAAAAAAAAATTCAATAATTTATGTCGCATTTGCTTAAAACTACTACATTACTAACTTCTACCCGCGGCTCCGCTCACGTTAATACTGATTTTGGCAAGCAAATCGGATGACGTAATAAACAGTTTCATACCAAGTTTATCCTTCTCTTTACCCCACTTCTTAGAAGTTATTCGTGAGAGCCTATCACTGTCTCTAACACAATTCATCATAATCAATTCAGGGGCTAAGGCGTGAAATCTTAACAAACAAACAAACTCACTTTTGCATTTATAGTGTTAGTGGATTCTCTTGAAAGTAATTTAGTCGTGTTCACTTGTTTAAGATGACGTATAGAAATTGTAGAAATGAGCGAATGCCATCCTAAAGAAATTGTAAAAACTATTCAGACCTTCTTTAAAACATACTCTATAGGTTTAGCGTTATGGTCACATTCTCAGCTGACGATAAGTGACGATGTAGCTCAAAATGGTCGACACACTAAGTATAGTGGCGAGATTGGCTTTCAAGTGGCACTGACGGAGCACACCTGTAGTAGGTATATATGGTGGCAAATTTTCAACTTGAAGTTGGTAGCTAGCCAGGTGGGCCATTAAAAAAATCCCTGGCTAGCTACCACCTTCAAGTTGTAAATCTACCGTCAAATACAAACAGGTGTCTTCCGGCAGTTGCACTTGAAAGCCAATCCCTCCAAAGTAAAGGCCTGCAACGCATCTGCGATTCCCCTAGCGTTGTAGGTGTCTATGGGCGGCAGTGATCACTTACCATCAGATAACACGCCTGTTTGTTTGTCTGCTGTTACATAATAATAATAATAAAAAAAAAATCTGTATGTGTGTTCCGGCAGTTGCACTTGAGAGCCAGTGCCTCCACAGGTTTAGCGTGTCCACCGTCTTGGGTTTCATCCTGACTTAACCTCAGGTGAGATTGTCGCCATAACGCTAAGATCTATACACTATAAAAAAAGCGGAGTGCTATAAAAAAAAACTGCCTGTGTGTCTGTCAGTTCCGATACACCACTGGAGTTCACTCCTTAAGTACGACAGTTTTAAAACGAGATTTCAAAGTGAAAGGTGCGCATGGCACCTGCGCTGCAAAAAAAATCTAACGATTTTAAATTACAGTTTGTATTAATTTCACTCAGCATAAGATTTCCATACTGGGGATAGATATAAAGTACTAGCTGTGCCCGCGACTTCGTTTGCGTGGAACTAAAAATTATTTAATAACTTGCCCGTTTTTGTAATATTTTACAATGCAGCTTTGCTCCTACTGATGGTAGCGTGATGTTAAATAGTCTAAGGCGTTACTCAATGATTACTATATGACCTACAAAAATAATTGGTAATTTCTAAGATTTGCCCGTCGAAACAAACAAACTTTTATACTTTATAATGTTAGTATAGATTATTCGTTACTTCGGCTTATTATACTCTAAACTTTTTTAGAGCAATAAAGCAAGCGAAAATATTTTACTTTGCAAGATTTGATTTCTCTGGGATTCATTTTACATGTAATTATGTATACGACTATGAATCTGATAGAATTGAATTACTTAATTTCTGTAACTTAAATATGGACTACGAATATAATGTGCAGCATTCTTTAATATTATCAATTATTTATGGAAATTTGTTATTAATAAAGTTAGTATAATAAAGTTATTAATAAAAATAAAAAAATTGAAATAATTCGTATTTTATTTGAGCATAATGTTCTTTTTTACTTTTAATTAACAATGCACTTTATTTAAATATTAAGAAAGTCGCAAACCCGACTTGGGTCCTTATATGTAAATCGATACTCAAGGATTGAACTTCAGAAACGTCGACCTTCGACAGCTAAACAGTCGGTTAGGGGTAATCACTGTCATAACGGCCTTCATGCCTCTAGTCCACTGATTATATATCCGCCCCCTTATTACGTATATCGCAAACGTAAAGCGATAGCAAAAGTAGCAAATAATCTGCGCAATAAATTGACAAATCTAGTCCACTAAAGCTAATATGTAATACGGATTTACCATTTCTAAGCAAATGTTTAGCCATATTTTTGGTTTGCTTTTGTGAAATACGCAATAAGAGATTCCACTGAATTGTTTATAATAAGCCGGTTTATTGTGAGAACGATGAATTATTACGACATCTTGCCGAGACTTTTCCGCGACAGCGTTAGGAAATCCCAGGCGCAGCGCCGCGATGTCTGCGTGGCTGTTTTATTTTATGTTTTCTCCGCAACGTGACTACGCTGTACCTGATGTTAAGTACAGCACAGTCTCAAAAATAGCAGGGAACATCGGGAGGACGACAATTACTCTGTCAAATACAAAAATTATTATTCAATTCTGACTCGTAGTGCCTAAGATCAGTTTTCTCGTTCAAACTAATTTTTCCGCTTTAAATTATGAATACAGATATGTAACTGTGTAGAAACCATTGTAATCATTGAGCTATTTACATGCCGAGTTGAGCCGAAACTGCTGAAACAGAAAAATATGTGAATTAATATGTAACATAATTTCCCTGTACGATGCGTCAAGGCCTTTATAATGGTCTGCATCAACGCAAAGTGTACGTTATATGATGTATCATTTATTTGACTAATTGTTATATAGTTACGACGAAAAATATATATGTTTTCTTTGTTATATTTTGCTAGTAACATACCCCGGTTATGCACGGGTGTAATTGTGGTAAACGTAGCCTGTTTTATGCTTTATAAGTTAAGTGTTATGGCCACAATCTCACCTGCTGATGAGTAATGAGTGGCCCAAGATGTTGGATACGCTAAACCTGTGGATGAACTGGCTGTCAAGTGCAACTGCCGAAACACACCTATTGGTATTTGGCGACAGATTTTCAACTTGAGGGTGGTAGCTATAACGCTAAAACTTTAACTAGGAAAATATGTTTGCTTTTAAATTGCATTTTTTTTCTTAAGTATAAGGGTTAATCTAGGTGCTTAATTAGTCAATTTATTGTCGATCATTTGCGAGTTTTACTTATCGTTCTTGCTTGTGCAAGATACCGTAATAACGGAGTCGGCTGGCCTCGAAACGTGATACACTAAAAGAGAGTCACTGTGACGAGCGTTGTGGTCGCGGCTGGTCCTCTTATTACGTAATCAGCAATAAATTGACAAATTTACAGTCAGTTGCAAGAAAGCCATCATTAGCTCTCCATTAGTTAATCTTCCATTAAAATTAAGACTGTCTTTAGTTTAATGATTATTGCGTAAAATGTTTTGTAAAAGTTCTTTACTTTTTAAGTTTTTCTTAATTGAAAAGCTCAAGATGCTAACAGGAGCTTAAACTCACGTCCATCGGTGAGTGGCTAAGACCATATATATATACGTGAGAGTATATACCATTCGTTACTATCGAATGTTTAAAAACTATCATAAGTAGCGAACACAGTGATCTTTTGAATTGAATAGTATAAAGTGATATTTTGGATTAAATTAAATTGTCAAGTAGATTGAGAAATTCATTTAGAAAAGATTAATACCATTTCGTTAAAACACCTTGGCAAATAAAGTATTATTAATAGAAATAATTAAGAATCATAAAAACAGTTGACGTAGGTAAAACAACAATCTGGTGTATAAAATATTAATGGACTGCACGCTTGGTTTAGCGGCTTAAGCAATCGGCATGATACTAACGCAGAGCTGAAGTGTTGTAGGTTCGAATCCTACATGCAACAATTATTTTTCCACAATCCACAACAACTTAATTCACAGAAAAAAAATCGGTCTGACGTTTACTTTATGTTTGGTGCTTATTATTATTTTTGGTTGCCATTAATGTAATTTCCTACAAAGGCAGATATCACAATAAAATGCCATTATTTTTGTGTTGCGTCATATATTTTGAATCTGTGATACTTCCCAAGTTACTAATTTTAATTGAATACTATAAACTGAAATGTTGGTCTAAATTTACATTCTCGTAATGAATAATAAATTCATTGACTTACGGATTAATACCATGTTGATTTGATTGATAAATGTCCGTCTGGTTAGCAACCACCCATAAGTTGAAAATCTGCCGCCAAAAACCAATAGGTGTGTTCCAGCAGTTATACTTGAGAGACAGTCGTTCCACAGGTTTAGTGTCTACCATGTCGTCACATAAGATCAGGTGAGATTATGGCCATAAAGCTAATCTTTGACTATATAAATAAAGAGAGGAACATTTATCTCATAAATTAATTTCTTTTAAAATCCACCGGCATGGCAGCGCACGTCTAGAAAGCCTACATAAAGAATGTTTTCCCATTCTTGTGACTTTAGTGGTAGCGTGATATTAAATAGCCTAAAGCCTCCCTCAATTAATACTCTATCTTGTACATTTTTTTTTTAATCTAACTGTTTGAGCCTAACATTAGCGTGTTCAAACAAACAACCGACTACCTTTTTTAGTAGTATAGAGTGATATACATGATTGGTTTGGAGAGTCAATGAGGGTTTAGTGATAAGATTTTAAAGGGTTAATAATTAAAAAACTAATAGTGATGATTTATGTGAAGTTTATGTTTCGATCAGGACATGGATGGACAAGAATTGCCCCGAAAACTTAACTACACTATACGTATGAAGGAAGAATTGAATACTGAACTCATTGAGCCGTTAGATGGGATTGTACAACCACATTCAACCTACGGTAAGTAGTATTTACCACCGTTTTACTGTATTTTTTTAGCTTTAACTTTAGGTCACAATCACAGTTAATGTTAAGGGAAAATGTGATTTAAAAATGTTAAGTTTAGAGGGAAGGACTAGCTCTCAGATGCATCTGCGGGAATAAACTTATTGATGCTTGATGACAGTTTTAAAAGAAACTCCTTTGATGCGTGTTTGTTCTATGCCAAATTCCATTTGGGATCGATTAAGAAGTTTAGTTGTGCAAAGTTATCAGATGAATAGACTGATTTCTTTTGTGGTAATTTTGGTTCGAATGGGCCCAAGCTCCGAGTGCAGGGAAGTATATGATCCCTTGCTTATGTGTATTAAAAAAAAATAACTTAAAGAATATAGAAGACAGTATGTATTTGTTTGGGTCTTACAAGAAAATTGGAAAGTCTTGCCTTTTTTTTAACACGGCCACCTGTCGACTTCCTCGGGAGACGCGGGTTCGTGGTTGCAGTCACCGCAACACCCTGGCAACCGTAACATAAAACCCTGACATTTTACGTTTTTTTTATATAGTTAAGGTTTAGCGTTATGGCCATAATCACACCTGATATTATGTGACGTTACGGCCCAAGATGGTAGACACGCTAAACTTGTCGACGAACTGGCTCTCAAGTGCAACTGCCGGAATATAGCTATAAATAATAGCTATAGGTATTTGGCGGCAGATTTTCAACTTGAGGGTGGTAACTAGACAGGCGGGCATCAGAAAACTTTATATAAAAAAAATGTTTATGGCGTTAACAGGAACGAAATACGAGACGTTTATGAAGATACAATGGGCCATCGATACAAGCTACATCAAGCTTCTGACTGGAAAGGAAATAACACAGGTAAATATATCATTAAGTATAATATCTCTGATATTAATATTAAGTTTATTTACTATATTTGTATTTTGTTTAAGAGGAAACCCGCTTAATAATGGGCCCATTTTATTGAAACCCAAGTACGTGATAATTAAGCAGTTCACATACATCAATAGTTTTAAACACTTATTGTTTCCAATAACAAAACTTTAATAAATATGTGTAATAACATGTAAGGCCTCTTATATGTTTAAATTCCTGTTTAAATGAAACTGGAAGTTCCTTTGAAGTAATGTGAATCTAATATGAATATAATGGTATGTTGGATTTTGATATCTCTGCTGATTTAATCAGAGATATTGTTATATAAAGAGAAATCGAACAAATAACGGCCTTGCAGTGCAACGGATTCCTTTCACTTAGGCTAGCACATTCCACTTTGCGTTCATAACGCTCACGACCGCGTTTATTCCCGTACCACTTGCACGCGGCCGTTGCAATAAATAACTCGAGTGAAGTATGGTTCATTTTAAGCTTTAATGTAACCATTTCAAATGGCGACTCTGAAAATATAATAAATCTTTAAAAAATATTGTTGTTTTTATTTGTTTTACTAGTTTATTTACATAAAACTCATCCTGCTAAACCGCAAATGATTAGTACATATATAATTAACAGAGCATTTAACATGATATAGTTGGACAAGTTCAAAGAGTTTTTTTTTTGTCGATGGCCTGGTTCGGATACAGTTTATAGGGAGGAAAATGTTCGATACAATCCCCATCGTTTATGGTCCTACCTACGTGGCATTAAAGTTGTGTGCGCAGATATGTGGCCGTTTAATAAGTAGGAATGTACCAATAACGATTGAATATAGACTAAAAATAATTTTACCAAACTTATTTAGGAAAATTGTGTTTTCCTGTGACTGCATGTTGAGCATTTACTGGGAAACACACGATTATCGATTTTGTCGCCATTTTTAACTTTTAAAATTGCACCGTATTGCTCTACGCTCACTACGACCCTATTTGCAGAGAAGTCGTTGTGAGTTTGGCATGAGAGAAAAGTATGACGTCAGTAATAATGTAATATAAAGATGCAAGTAACGACAGTAGGAAGCATAATTATAAAAAAGGATAATGTTATATTTCACTTGTAAGCGCTTAATTCTAATTTGTAGCAATAAAGATTACTAAAGTAATTCGTTAGGTAGAGATCAACCATATTGGTTTCTTATTTTGAAGTTTTATGATCTATCTCTGTCGCACTAGTTACTAATTCTCTCTTTCTCGCTCTATACGTCATGTTCCATATTTTTGTCCACCAATCAGAGTGAGTAAAATTTTGTCGGAATTAGTTTCGAACAGAAATGACGACATACATAGCTACTTTATAAAGTTAAGTTCTTTATATATGTATCAGAGCATCTGTATATTTATTCCGGCAGCACTTCCTTGCAATCCTCCGACAGGCTTAACACGTTTAGAAGTATGGGCATCTTTCCTGATCTCTGCCAACACGAGAGTTTCAAGTTTAGCCGTGATGCATTTTAGTGGCTATTGTTGGGTACTTACCCCCTGATGAGTGTTGCCATACAATCCTCTCGCCTTGGACTTACGCAATTGCAAACGTAATTTACGCGTTGCGATGAGGAAGTGCTTAAATGGATTTTAAACACCGCATCAATAAAAAAAGGCCTAACATGTTACCACATAAATTCAATAAATGGCAAGGTTGAAACCGAAGGAATATAGATCTTTTTTTTTCAACAGGAAGTTTTCCTCCAAGAGTTTCCCTTCTACAGGAAAGATGACAACCAGGGTATAGTGATATTATGCAATATATTTATGGTGTTGTGCTGGCTCTCGCTGATGCTTGTGTTCGTGTTTCTCGTGTGCCGCCTTCTCGAGGAGAAGGCCACAGGCATTAAGGTATGTTCAACTTTCATTTTTGATTGACTCATAATAATAAATTGAACATAAAAGCCTTTGAAATCATCTTATACTGTGAATCTATACCACTAGTAATCCGCCTCGAATTTGCCACGGGTAATTTGTTTTAATCGTGGAAGATGATAGCGTTAGTTGGAAGTAATGGAATATGAATATATTTAGGCATTTACTTTAAAAATCATTAAAAAAAAATACAAATCCGATCGTGACGTAACAATCACAGATTAATTTCAATTAAAAATAATAAAAACACAGATTAGGAACAAAATAATTCCTAGCAAACAAGAAATCATAAAAACAATCTACTTACAAATTAGGCGATTTACAACTACCCACACAAAATAATTATTCTAACAGTCCTTGAGCGATGTTTAGTCGACGACAGACACCTGACAAATGTGTCGGAACCTGGGTGGCTCGCTGCTTATATACTTTCCCTTGGGGTATTCCTTGTTATATTATATATAAAATGGTGGTTTTATGAAACTACGATGCAACCACATTAATACGCTGGTCAAATACCGCGGGACACTTGCAAGAATGAGTTTGAATCAAAATTGGACACGACCAGTTGATGCGAGCTATAAGTGACGCCGTATTGGACTTGGATAGTTTGCAAGCGCATACGATTTTACCTCTACTCCGCGGCCTGCTGTAATGCGACATGCGATAGATGGACGAAAAAATTACAGGCGATGGAAAAAAGTTTCACTTTAAAGATGTGAAAATGAGATTTTTTGTCACCCTTTTTCAATTTAATTACTCAACCGCACGTTACCAGCAGTACAAAGAGAGACATAAAGTACCTTAATTCAGAAAAAATACCTTTTACCATTACTGTACTAATAACTTTAACATTTATATCCACTTTAAAGCAAGGGAAGCTGCCGACAAAGCCTAATAATATATAAATATCTAACTGAGTTATTCATTTATCACGTCTGTTTATAATTTAGTGTTTAACATGGCCATGTTGATAACGATAAAGCACGTACATTTCACGAGCGCGGTTTATTTTAATATTTTAACATAATCTATTCAATTAAATAAAATCAGCGTACTTGAAATAAAACTAATTTAAACGGGATTTTGATCCCGACGTTTCGAAAGCTTTTCAGCCTTCGCGGTCACGGGGCGGACTGAGGTGTAGGTTGTCCAGAAAAGTTCACGTCACTGTGTCTACCTTCAATTAAATTGAAAAGACTGAAAAGCTTTCGAAACGTCGGGATCAAAATCAATAAACAACCGCGATAAAATCCGTTTAAATTAGTTTTATTTCAATGAATAACATTCGCGTAAACCTAAGAAATCAAAATCAGTATATTTTATGGTGCACTTGCATCGCGGTTTCATAAAGACAACACAATGTCTTTTTTCATAAAAAAATAAATCACACTGTTGTTTTTTTTTTAATTTCAGGAACTTATAAAAATGGTCGGCGTATCCTCGAACACGCTCGGTATATCGCACTTCCTAAACGTGCTCCCTTCCGGTCTGATATACAGTATATTATGGGCTGTACTACTGAAGCACACGTGGGATCCGCTTATACCGAACACATCCGGTTTATTCATATACATCGCGCTTATCCTCCATTTCGTCTCGGTCGTCGCGCTCGGTTTCGCTTGCAGCTATATAGCTAACAGCAGTGAGTTCTTATCAATGTTTTTTATACTGTATAGATTTAACGTTATGGCCACTATCTCACCTGATGTTAAGTGACGATGTGGCCCAAGATGGTGGACACGCTATACCTAGTCGAGGGACTGGCAGATTTTCAACTTGAGGCTGGTAGTTAGTCAGGCGGGCTTTAGAAAAAGGCCTATCATCATCGGTTTCGTCACGATATTTTCGTTCACCCAAAGCTCAAGATCATTTTCCATTGGAGTGGTGTCGGTACACGCTACTAACTGAGCTATCATCGGTTCTTTAGCATTTCATGTGTGAGTAGCTTGAATATTAATTGTTAACTATTTGTTTTTACTTATATATTCATATATGTATGGTTAGGTATTATATAATTCAAGTTCAAGCAATCAAACTCCATAGCACAGTCAACGTGTAATAAAAACATATCCTAAAAAACAGTATATAGAGATTTTAGTAGAAATGAAATACTTTCTACGTTCTGTTTTCTCTATCTAGCCATTTTGTCATATTGTTTGATGGTATAGACGACGTGTTCTGCTGAAAACGGATCGTCTCCAACGAATACTCCTACATTCAAATAAGAGCATGTAGTGATTTTTAGAACGTCACTTCTCTTGAGACCTTTACTTGATTAATAAATATCCCATTTTAGCGAACTTTTCTTTACTTATCCAATATAAGATCTGGACCAGTCCAGGACTGCAGTAAGTTCTATATAAGAACTTATCACTATAATTGAGCAGGCTCCAATCAGATTTCTCTGGGCAGGGAGAGAAACACGAGTAGTTAAGAGTCGTTTTGACGCCCATATGAAAGGGGCCGTTTAAACTACATCTGTATCACATATCTCGGGAATTGCTCGGAGTTTCCCTCTCTGCCACACGATGGACCCCACAGGAACGGTGTATCCACGTGTCTCATCTCTCTTACATATACGATCTTTAATTATTCTTTTACTGTACAGCTCAGTACAGCGTGTCGTTATCGGTTTTCTGCTACGTGCTGCTGTGGGTGCCGACGCAGATTATATTCGTATACAAGATCCCGAGGGCGCTCACTATCATCACCGGGATACTGCCTCACGTGCCCGTGTATTGGTTCTGGAAGGAGATCGCCGCTGTCGAACGATACGGTTGGTACTTATTTCCTAGAGCTAAGCTTTAGATTGGTATTAGAAAAAAAAAACGCGTCACGCGTGCAGATTTTTTATATCACTTTGGAACAATATAGTCTTTCTAGATGGAAAAATGAAATCCCTATTTCCCTCTCTGTACTGCTGCGGTAATTCTAATCTGTGTAATAAGCGCTCGATTAAAGAAAACAGCGTGGTGGAACCATAGTATGGAGGTAGAGTTTTTTCTGATGTCCGTCTATCGCCCTCAAGTTCAGAATTTGTTGTTATATGCATGTTGGTTTTTTCTTTATACTTAAGGTTTAGCGTTATGGCCATAATCTCACCTGATCTTAAGTGACAATACGGCTCAAGTTGGTAGATACGTTAAACCTGTGGGGGAACTGGCTCTCAATTGCAGCTGCCGGAACACACCTATTGGTATTTGGCGGCAGGTTTACTACTTGAGGGTGGTAGCTAGCCAGGCGGGCATCAGAAAAAGCCCTACCACCATGCTATGGTTTCCTCACGATGTTTTCCTTCACCGAAAGCTCAAGCTCATTGTAGGTGCTTGGATACGAACTCACGTCCCTTGACACGAAGTCGTACACACTACCACTGAGCTATCATCGCTTCAAAATGTGTACCAACATTTGTACTTGAAAGGCAGTTCGTCCACTGGACTTAGCATGTACACTTCTATTATTCCATCTTGGGCCATATTTTAACACCAAGTAAGATTGTGGCACAACGCTAAACGTGGAAACTATTGAAAAAAAGTGTGTGCAGTTCACACACTACAGAAGTGAAACGTTATTCATAATACGCACACGTAACGCTCGGATCCTCTAAGAAACGCTGTATAATACGTTCTATCTTATTCTCTCGTACCTTAGGGGCCATTCATGAATTACGTAAGGACATTGAGGAGGTAAAGGGTTAGGAAATTTCTACATGTCCTTATGTTGGGGGAGGAGGGGGGTGAAATTCATTCTTACGTAGTATTTAGTGAATCAAAATTTTAATATTAAAAATCTAATTCCATTTTAAATTCGAAATAGTTTTCTTAAATGTAAAGTTTACAGTCGAATTTTAATTTTATTGAAATATTTTTATTGCCTATTGAAAACAAAATACTTATTAATATTCCATATGTTTTTATTGTTAACCATGTTTGGTTCTATACAAAAATGGTATATTCTTCCGTGTATTATCGTATTTGTATTATTTAAAAAATGAAAAACTTTTGCTTTCCTAACATAACAGTTTATAAATTAGAAGATCAAGATAGAATCGTACGTGGGAAAGGGGAGGTGGGGTTTGAGAAATCATACGTACACTTACATGGAGGTGGGGGGCCAAAAGTGACCAAAATTATCCTTACGTCTGTGGTTGTCTCTTTTTACTGTCGCTTTTTCGTTTCATCGACAAGATTTTACGTTAAAAGTCGATTGACCGAATTGAAAAACCTTTTCCAATGAATGGTGTTCCGTCGCGCAGGTCGGGGTATAACTTTACAGTCCATGACGCGGTTCCACGACGAGCACGACGCTTCGGTGCTGCTCAGCTACATCAT
The DNA here is from genome assembly GCA_039707435.1 of Actias luna. NCBI lineage: Eukaryota > Metazoa > Arthropoda > Insecta > Lepidoptera > Saturniidae > Actias > Actias luna. The sequence continues at coordinate 2,266,265 of JAZHAC010000006.1, read as the reverse complement.
GTCGCTGGTTCAAATCGCGCTGTTCTTCTTCATCTCCTGGTACCTGTCCCTCGTCAGACCTGGACAGTACGGGCAGGCGTTACCCTGGAACTTCCTATTCACGGTACCGTTTGTTATGCCCATAAAAATAGTCATACGCTTCACAGAAATATAATATCGGGCTTTTTCAGGAAAAATATCGGAAGCGACGATTGCACTTTTTACATGAGAGAGTTTTTACAATCGTATTTGTAAAGTATTTATGATATCTTTATAAAAATGTATGACGTATTGCTCATAATTATCCACTGATCTATTATACAATAGTTTGCTATTAACATACTCCTTCTAATTTACAAAGATAATTTTGAGATGTTATTATAAAAGAACATTTTCGCGATTTCTGGCGCTGACTATGTTCACAGTAAACAATAAAAATAAACACAAATGAAATCGAATCAAAAACTTTATTTATGCGGTATTAGATTTGATGTATTCTGGCAGTTGCACTTGAGGGCCAGACTCTCCACTAGGCATAGCGTATCCACCATCTTGGGCCACAGCGTCACATAACCTCAGATGAAATTGTGGCCATGACGCTAAACCTTAACTATAAAACAAACGATCTTATGTCAGGTTATTTGTAGTTTGAGTGAAATCAATATAATCCACACTTATTTGTCGAATTATTTGCACATTCATTCATTCACAAATTTAACATCACAAGCCACCATGAAATGGTACGGGTTTGTAATCAATAAATTCGCACACTATAATTTGTAGACGTAGTTAAGTTAAGTAAAGAAGTAGTTATAAAGTTAAAAGGGATGCTTCGTAAAAAAAAGTCCAGTGGTAATTAAAAATACTAATTCTTTCACTTAATGCACTGATAAAGTTCGCGAGTGCTTAGTTAGCTAATGATTTTGTATATTTCAACTGGTCGTGAGTTTTGTTGCATCGTGATTTTATACTAAACTGTATTGTAAAACAGCTTCATGTTCACAATTCACAAGTAATTTTTTTGTTATATTCTTATTCTAGCTGTCACCCACCCGTTACCCGTTATGTTAACTAACTTACACAAAACCTTAACCATATATACACCAGGGATTTTTGGGATTTGATTTGTTTACATCATGATTTATTATTTTAGAAGTTTTACCTCTATAACTTGTGCCGTTTTGCAAGCATATTACTTTTATCGCCTATAACTTTCCATTTGCTTCAGCTTCTTGTAGTATGCAGACATTCGATTGTAAAAGAATTGTGTCCACTTTAATCTTGCCTATTATATTTCTCTTTGTTTTTACTACACCACTGTCGCGGAAAGCGATCCGGATTGAATAAGTTTAGAATAAGATATGTGATAGAATAAGTTTGAAATAAAGAAAATATATTAATAGATAAACTAAGGGTAGAATGGGATCCCGAATTCCGACGCTCCAGGAAGGCGACAGACGGCCGTGGGGTTTTGGTGGGTGTTCCCGGCGCTTAGCGCTGGGTGAGTTGCACATACACCTCTCAGTTCTCCCGGGTTGGGAGGGGGATACATAAATAAGTTTCCCCACGTAAAAAAACAGTTTTAGGTTTTAATTATTATAGGTATTTTGTATACTTTTTGTAGTGAAAACTATAGTCCGGTTTGTATAGGGAGTAAATTCATGACGACTTCATCGACATGGTCAAATGACGTGTTCACGTACACACTATATCTGTTTCACTATACACTTATTGCGCTATGAACAATTTCGGCTAACAAGTTTTAATTTAACATCAAACAATTTGGTTAGCCAAAAATAACAGCTGTTTGTTCATATTTTTGAGTTTTCACATCAGTCGGCAGTCCTCGTGACTGGTTTGAAATTTTTTTTTGTAGTTCAAAAACTCATCACCTATCATGTCTACACATTCGACACACAACGGTCAACAGACCGGTTTGTTAATACAAAAAAAAAATAATATTTTCAGAAACAATATTGGGTGAATAACGAGGTCGCTCCTCGGTCACTTTTAGAGGAAGAAGAGGAGAGGAATTCCGATCACGACATGCGGTACTTCGAGCAGGCGCCCGAAGATCTCGATGTTGGCATCAAAATCGTCAACGTATCAAAGGTACAGTCAGCATGTCTTTAACCCATTCCCCCCACTGTCATATTTTTAGGACACTATTTTCAAAATGTCTTATTACGTATTAGGACTTTTATTTTTACACTATTTTTCGCTGTAAAAAAATGTTAAAATAATAAAAATAAAAGTCCTAATAGGTAATAAGACATTTTGAAAATAGTGTCCTAAAAATATGACAGTGGGGAGGAATGGGTTAATAGGTTATAATAGCCCTCTATCTTACTATCTTTTCTAATCTTTTCTATTTTGTCTCAGCGCCCTAAACTGTTTAGCTGGTCGAAACAGATATTAGTAGATAGATTAGATAGTAGTAATAGTTAGATAGATAGACATTAATATTAAAACATCCACGTTATGAATCTAAACCGTTTCTTTATGCTTATCCTTTCCGTACTAATATTATAAACGCCAAAGTGAGTTTGATTGTTTGTCGCCCTTGTACGCCTAAACCGCTGAATACATTGTGATGAATTTTTGTACATTGATACATGGGAACGTGGAGACGGTCATAGGTTATTCACACGAGAACCTTATTGGAAGTGGAGCAAAGAGTAGGGATAGATTTGTATGAATCTTTTTATTTACAATAACGTTATTGTTTACGCGTTTGAAGCAACCGTTGGTGTAACAACGGACGAACAATACTGCATAGGATTTTGAATAGAGAAGCAGCTTGTAAAAGGAAGGAATCCACAATACCTTTGTCCTCGCTAAGTTGCTCCTCCTACTGTATGTCGTCCAAAATTTAACACCCACGCGAACAAAACAGTATTTTTAATAATAGCGAAATTCGCGACGTAATACGTAGCCACGGTTACGATTTCGAAGAGAGATAGGAAGAGAGGGGAATGAGGAATGCACCAACCAATAGCGTTATTAATGCAATAATAAAACCAGTTATAAAGCAGGAAGGTTTGTATGTTTGTTTGAACGCGCTAATCTTAGGAACTACCTAAGTATCTTAGGAACTTAGGAAGGCTTTAGGCTATTTAACATCACGCTACCGCCGATAGGAGCGAAGCTGTATTGAGAAGAGTTACAAAAACGGGCAAAGGTATTTAATCAATTTCGGTACTACGCGAACGAATTTGCAGGCACAGCTCTAGTAGTGTATTTATACACGGAGATTGTCCGTCCCTTTGCCGTTTTTTATTTAACGACATCAAGTTTTATTATTGAAAAGGTGTTCCCGAAGCAGAAGGCTTTATCTGACGTATCGTTGGAGGTGTATAAAGGCGAGATAACAGTCCTATTGGGACACAACGGCGCCGGGAAAACAACACTCATGTCCATAATTACTGGTGAGTATAGCGAAACGTCGACACAGTGATCGGATGAAAAGATGGTAGAGTTCAGTGGTAGTGTGTACGCACGCCGCGTCAAAGGATATGAGTTCGAAGGTACCTGTAATGAGCTTGAAACATTTGAACTTTAAAACATCGTTGATGAAACCGTAGACTGGCGGTAGGGCTTATTCCAATACCCGCTTGGCTAGCTACCACCCTCAAGTTGATAATCTGCCGCCACTATCTATAATTCCCATACTAGGCTTAGAATGTACAGTTCTATTGTACTATCTTGGGTCACATTGTCACTTAACATCAGGTGAGATTGTGGCCGTAACGCTAAACTTTAATTATATAAAAAAGTATGAAATATATTCATGTGCCTATACATATAGCCCTTTTTTCCACAAATTTTAAAAGTAACTACAATTGTAACCATCAGTAGTGGACTAACAAAGATATCTGAATTTCCCGTTTGTTCTGAATTATATAAAAGTTGAACAGACTTAGGGTGGCGAGTGCGGACGCGGGTGATCTATAATGCGCCCCCTGCATGATTACCAAAATACTAATTTAAATATACCATTTCTTCCTATAGTTAACGTTTAGCGTTATGGCACTAATCTCACCTGATCTTATGTGACGATACGGCCCAAGTTGGTAGACACGCTAAACCTGTGGAGGAACTGGCTTTCGAGTGCTGCTGCCTGAACATACCTATTGGTAATTAGCGGCATATTTTCAACTTGAGGGTGGTAGCTATCCAGGCGGGTATTAGGAAAAGCCGTAGCACATTGTACAACCACCACGATGTTTTCCTCCACCGAAAGCTCAAGCTCATTGCAGGTGGTCGGATTCGAACTCACGTCCCTGGACGCGAATTCGTACACACTACCGCTGAGCTATCATCGCTGTCGTCGGCCACCGCTGGTCTGTACAATGACATTTTCTCTTTGCCGATTGCTCTATAGTGTGGTAAAACAGTGTCTACATTATCTCGTATAAGGTATGACGAGTGCGACCGACGGCAAGGTCTACGTGAACGGATTGAACACTGTGACCCAGGAGGCGCAGGTCCGGAAGCACCTCGGCCTCTGCCCCCAGCACAACCTGTTCTTCGCCGACTTGACCGTATTAGAGCACGTGCTGTTCTTCACGTTGGTGAGTTCGAAAGCGAACGCTCGGCTACGTGACGCTCGTTCGGGTAAAGTCGGCTCGAGTCGACGACCGGGGGAGCGAGAGAGATATATCGTCAACGCACCACTGCTGTATTTACTCGGCGAGCGTTACGTAAACGAGCATGATGCATCGTTCGCATTTAATATCGACATAAACATCGCTTGCGCTAATACGTTTTTTTAGATACTAGCAGTGCCCGCGACTTCTATCACGTGTATATCGAAAACTAAAACGCGTCGCTTAGATAAAGAGTACTGTTCGCGCTCGTTCGGTTTTTAGATTTCTTAGTAATAAACTAACCGCCAATGTAGCTTACCTGGTAAGGTAAGAGTTAGTATCACTAATTTAGTAATACAGAACCTGTTTGTTAGTCAGGATCATGAATCTTTATTCATTTACCGGCAGCAGCCCTAGCCGAGATTCGGCCGTCCTGGCACCCTTGTGCCTGATTCCTCGGGGCTGAGAGCCCTCAGCACTCGCCCCCAAAAGTTCGGTGAAGCTGTCAAAGCCCTTGGGGCTAACAGCGTACGTCAGTTCGTAAAAAAAAAAGCCAATGTAGTGGCGCTTAAAGAAACGCAATGTCAATTTAGACACAACAGTACCGGATATGATGATGGAAAGAAAGTACTCACTTGAATGTCGATTGCGATAGCTTAGGATGTCTCCTTTTATTTGTATTACGGTGCGAGAACACACCATACACGCATAACACACGTATACACTCGTAATAATGTTCTCGATACTGATTATTCGTCGCTCGAAATCAAATCGCAATTGATTTGGGAGGTACTGAAGTACTGGGAGGAACTGAGGGGTAGGAAAAAGGGGGGGGTGGGTGAAAGGTTATTGGACCGTTGTGCATAATCCAGACTAAGCAAGTACAGTCAATATCTCTGTTACACGATGACGTCATATGTACAACGCCATCTATCGAATATGGAGTTCAACTGTCGACATTAGTTCTATTATGGTGTTGCAAGTAACTGAATTGCGTGCGTGAGAACACTTTCAATTAATATTACCTAATTGATTGATTGATTGATGAATGAGATAGAAGCGATGATAGCTCAGTGGTAGTGTGCACGACTTCGCGTCAAGGGACGTGGGTTCGAATCCAAGCACCTACAATGAGCTTAAGCTTTCGGTGAAGGAAAACATCGTGAGGAAACTATAGCTTGGTGGTAGGGCTTTTTCTAATGCCCGCCTGGCTAGCTACCACCCTCAAGTTGTAAACCTGCCGCCAAATACCAATAGGTGTGTTCCGGCAGCAGCACTTGAGAGCCAGTTCCACCACAGGCTTAGCGTGTCTACCAACTTGGGCCGTATCGTCACTTAAGATCAGGTGAGATTATGGCTATAACGCTAAAACCATAAGTATAAAAAAAAACCGATTGCGATAAAACAAAACTAAGTGATAATTCAAGTTGCGTACAACTTTTACGTATAAAAGTTATGTATGTACACTGATTTCGTATACTTTACGTAATGCGTTTACAGATAAACTGATAAAAATTTTCCAACAATTCTGGAAATGGCTTCTGTTGGCTATCTCTTAACACTCTGGCTTATTTGTTGGAAATATTCTCGATAGACAAAAACGACTTTCCTACAGATTTATTATATGTATAGATGTTACAGTTGTAATTCATATCATTAACCTCACCTTGATGTTTCATTTCCCTTGAGTGATCTTAAGTACGTACCATCTTTCGCTTTTTAGCTACCACCCTCGAGATGAAAATCTGCCGTTAGATACCAATAGGTGTGTTACCGTATCTACCATACTAAGCAATATCGTCAATAAACAGCAGGTGAGGTTACGGCCATAGTCTATGTATATAGCGTGATCTTAAGTGACGATACGGTTTAAATTGATCGACACGCTAAATATATAGAGAGTCAAGCTTTCAAGTGCAATTGCCGGAACACACCTATTAGCATTTGGTGGCAGATTTCCAATTGGAGGGTGATAGTTAGCCTGGTGGTGGGCATTAGAAAAAAGCTCGAATACATCATTTCACGTCAGGTGAAGTTGCGGCCGTAACGCTAACCCTATAAAGTATAAAAGGGGGGATGTGTGTGTCCCAGTTGAAGGGCGTGGGTTGGAGCAAGGCCCGAAGCGACTCCCGGGAGCTGGTGAACAAGCTGGGGCTTGGTGAGAAGGCGGACAGCAGCAGCGGGTCGCTGTCCGGGGGCATGAGGCGGCGGCTGCAGCTGGGCTGCGCGCTGGCGGGCGGCGCGGACGTGCTGCTCCTGGACGAGCCCACCTCCGGCCTGGACGTGGAGACCAGGCGGGGCCTGTGGGACTTGCTGCTCGTTAGTTAACCAAATTCATATCAAACCTGTCGACAGAAGTGAACTCTTGAAACTATAACAGTTGTTATCTTTGGATACCCAAATTAATTGTTTGATGTTAATTATTCTAATTAATGTGTTACAGTCCAATAAGTGTATACTAATAGGATCAGATATAGTGTGTACGTGAACACGTCACGTGACCGTGTCGATGACGACCTACATGAATTTAATCCCTATCCAGATCGCGTTATACAATTGTCACTCCAAAAAAAAATCTTCCGTCATCACCAATTTAAATTTAGTTTCTTTAATATATATACAAAATCCTAGGATGTCCCAGTGAATCCTTAAAACAAAAAGACGTAACAAACACGTTTATATTTACAATAATACTCAGAGAAACTAACAGATTATAGGTTAGCCTGGTGTAGGCACGTTATGAAGAGGAATGTAAGTCATATAACTAGAAGAATGTTAAGTATGAATGTAAGAGAAGAGAAAGGCTAAATAAAGTAGATATGTATGGGCTGTCTGAGACATGATATGTGTATCAAAAGAGTAAGTACTGAGATGACTGATAAAGTAAAGTGGAAGAAGAAAATATGTTGTGCTGACCCTTATTAGGTGGGATATAGGGTAATAATATTAGTGACGAAGGGCAAAATATTCAAAAAAGTCTCATTAGTTTACAATTTCTCGCCCTCATTACCCATTATATAATTTTGACAGCGTATATACAATATTGTATTGAAATATTGAAGCGATGATAGCTCAGTGGTAATGTGTCTGACTTCGCGTCAAGGGACGTTAGTTCTAACCCACCTACAATGAGCTTGAGCTTCCGATGAAGGAAATCATCGTGAGGAAACCATAGCATGGCGGTAGGCCTTTTCCCAATGCCCGCCTGACTAGCTACCAACCTCATGTTGAAAATCTGCCGCCAAATATCAATAAATGTGTTCCGGCAGTTGCACTTGAGAGCCAGTTACTCCACTGATTTAGCGTGACTACCAACTTGGACTGTATCGTCACTTAAGATCAGGTGAGATTATAGCTAATACGCTAAACATCAACTATATTTTTTTTATTAAAAGCTACTTCCAAAGGCCCAATGCTATAATGTTTAAATTATAAAATGCATTTGTGTATAAGAGCGTCGGTTCTGATACGGATGTGTGTGGGTGCAGAGCCTGCGCGGGTCCCGCACGGTGCTGCTGACGACGCACTTCATGGAGGAGGCGGAGGCGCTCGGGGACCGCGTGGCCGCGCTGCACCACGGCGCGCTGCGCTGCCACGCCACCACTATGCACCTCAAGAAAGCCATCGGTAACCAGCCCTATTCACTCACTTTCGGAATCCACTTAACTCTTCCCCACTCCACAAAAATACACTCTTCTCCACTCCACTACACTCTTCTCCACTTCACTACACTACACTCTTCTCCACTCCACTACATTCTTCTCCACTCCAATACACTCTTCTCCACTTCACTACACTCTTCTCCACTTCACTCCACTACACTCTTCTCCACTTCACTACACTCTTCTCCACTCCACTACATTCTTCACCACTCCAATACACTCCTCTCCACTCCACTGCATTCTTCTCCACTCCAATACACTCTTCTCCACTTCACTACATTGCACTCTTCTCCACTCCACTACACTCTTCTCCACTTCACTACACTACACTCTTCTCCACTTCACTACACTCTTCTCCACTTCACTCCACTACACTCTTCTCCACTTCACTACACTACACTCTTCTCCACTTCACTACACTCTTCTCCACTTCACTCCACTACACTCTTCTCCACTTCACTACACTCTTCTCCACTCCACTACATTCTTCACCACTCCAATACACTCTTCTCCACTCCAATACACTCCTCTCCACTCCACTGCATTCTTCTCCACTCCAATACACTCTTCTCCACTTCACTACATTGCACTCTTCTCCACTCCAATACACTCTTTTCCACTCCACTTCACTCTTCTCTACGCCACTGCCTTTTTCTCTACTCCATGTGGTTCTTAAACCACATTTCATTGAGAAATGGGAGGTAGGTGGGATACATGAAGTGGCGATGCACAGTACGTAGTACATTATGAGCTGGAGCCAGCTTGAAGCCGATTCCTTAGTTTCCTGTTAGTTCTTTGTTCTCAACGATCGACCGTGTTCACACTGTTAGCCGACTATTATTTGTACGGGCAATCATATAAGCGTTAACCAGAAACGTCTACCGCGACATGACAGTTCGCATACACACTAACGATGTTATGCGCTCGCGTTATGTCGCTACGTCATACGAATTTTTGCATGAATACAATTCTTCTCCGCTCAACTCTGCTTCACTCTTTTTTCCACTATTTTACTCATATCTCTACTTATAATTATTCTCTCCAACATCATTTGAAAACACTTTACTATATATAGATCTTGTAAAGGCGTTCATGCGCATCAAAACTACCTCCGGTTGGGAAAATTACCTAGTCATTGAGAAGAACCGGCAAGAACTCGATGTGGGTATTATCTTCACTCCACTAAACTTTAAATGTCATTCCGTATCATTTATCTTTCTGAAGTTAGACTTATTTTAACGTTTTATGAGAGCTTTTTGAGAGAGAGAGAGAATTTTTAGCTTATTTTGTTTTTCTAATTTTCCTATCTTCATGGAGACTTTTCTAATTCGTTATCCCCTCAAATGTTTATTACAATTATTAATAATACAATAAGACTAAAAGTAAAAGGGGTTGTCTTTTTTTTAATTTATATAGATTGTTAATTGCTATCCTCGAATTCGTCGCTTTTAGTATATATTTTTCCTAAATTTCTAATATTTCACGCAGTTTCGGAGATCTGATGATGAGGCGGTGGAAATCTACTATGTACAAATAGATAATAGAAATGTCCTCTGACAGGAACTGGGTACCGGCTCTCGCTGACAACTATCGGCGCCCCGAAGGAGGGCGGCATCACAGAGATAGTGACGTCACAGGTTCCCGAGGCGACCCTGAAGGAGCAGACCCCGAACTCGTTGTCGTACAGCCTGCCCGCGCGCTGCACCGACAGGTTCCCGTCTCTGTTCACGCGCTTGGAGTCGAATCGGTCGGAGCTGGACATCGACTCCATCGGCGTCGGAGTATCGACCCTCGAGGAGGTATTTTTGAAGTGAGTATTTAACTGCTATTTATGCTACATTATATTAGGGGAGACCGTGGCAGGTTTAGAAAAGAGCCCACAATACAAATAATCCAAGGAATTAGATATCTATCTATCTATATATGTAGAGAAGTCTGTTTTGTACATTGATGCGATGCGATGATAGCTCAGTGGTAGCGTGCACGATTTCGCGTCAAGGGACGTGGGTTCGAATCCAAGCACCTACAATGAGCTTGAGCGCCCGGTGAAGGAAAACATCGTGAGGAAACCATAGCATGGTGGTAGGGCTTTTTCTAATGCCCGCCTGGCTAGCTACCACCCTCAAGTTGTAAACCTGCCGCCAAATACCAATAGGTGTGTTCCGGCAGCTGCATTTGAGAGCCAGTTCCTCCACAGGTTTAGCGTGTCTACCAACATGGGCCGTATCGTCACTTAAGGTCAAGTGAGATTATGGCCATAACGCTAAACATTAAGTATAAAAAAAAAAAAAATTTAACTGTTTCCAAAAAAGATAGTCAGCGTGTTAAAGGATAACGAATAGAACGCACATTTTCAGTATTTTTGGAATTTATGTCTTTGCACGTAAAACATACAAAACCAATGTAGATAACTTTGTTACGTAAAAGCTGTACGCAGCTTGGGGTATTACTTAGTTTTTGTTTCATCGCAATCGGTTCAATCTATCAAATGATATTAAAAATAATATGTTAACGTGTAACACGGATATGGACTGTACTCTTATCGAAGCGACGAGGGAAAAGTTTGTTTGTTTGAACACACAAATATTAGGGACCACCAGTCGGAGTTCAAAAGTCTTATTTTTATATTCTATAGAACAAACATTGACAATAGTTTTAGGCTATATAACATCACGCTTCCACCAATAGAAGCAAAACTGTAATAAAAAAAAAACAGACAAAAAATAATATGCGATGAAATTTAAATCGTAGATAGCTCAATGGTAGTGTGTACGACTTCGTGTCAAGGGAAGTGAGTTCGAATCAAAAGTTCGCTCCCATTCGTATTAGCGTGATGTTAAATAAGGCATTCTTCAATAATTACTCTATGGAGTGCGAAAATAATATATGAAATCCGACTGGTAGTGACTAAGATAAGCGCGCTGAAACAAACGAACTTGTCTGCTTTATAATAATATCTTTACTCTATAATCTACTATATATATATATACGAAATTATAAATATATATAAATATAATTATAAATACGATTTGTCTGTTACGCTTTCGCACCTTAACCGCTGGATCGATTGTGTTAAATTATCGCACAGATAGATGGGACCCTGGAGACGGAGATAAGCTACTTTTTCTTGCATAAATCTTATTGGAAGTGGGGTAAAGGGAGGGATAAACTTTATATAACAGAAACTTTTTATTGCGTCATCTCATTTCTTTGACAAAAACTATCATAACGCGAGTGAAACCGCGGGTAAAATATAGTATTATAATATAAGAAGTTATTATGATCCACAGGTTGTGCAGTGACGTGAACAATTCACTCACCGATGATGAAATCGATGGAACATCTCAAGGTGATATGTTTTTCTCTTTTCCCTTATATATATATATATATATATATATACATTATACATTATAGGTTTAGATTAGGGGTGTGCCAATAACGTTCTAGTTATTCATTAATTACGAATATTTCGGAAAATTTAGAATAATTCTTGAGTGATTAGAAAAATTCGCGACACCGAATTATCATTGGATTTTCGATTGCTTTGATAATACTTTACTTTTTTTACCTAATTATTTCTATTGTTTCAGTCTTATTAAAAAAAACTATACTAATAGTTCTGTTTTTGTAACTTTATTTCATAGTGTAAATAAAGTACAAAGTGTTAAAAAAGTATTCGGCAATACTCAATACATTTCGCGGGTGGCAGGTTTAAACCTGCGTCACTAAAATGCGCGTGATGCAGACGCCACGTTGCTTGAAATCGTGCAATCGTTTACTATCAACAAATGTTAGTATGTGTGTGTTGTATATTACGGGTTGAATTTTAAAACGTTTCATTTCTATCGCCTGTGAACTGCACACACATTTTTTTTTATCGCAGTCTAGTATTCGGCCGAATAACGAGCAGTAAAAAACTTTACTGTAAAGTATAATACAGAGTAATTGGTGAATATACTCTATTATATTAAAAAAATTGTTTCAGGGAAGAAATACACCAAATTGACGGGCTCGTCGCTTTACCTTCGCCAGATAATTGTATTGCTGTTGAGACAAATGGAGTATCTGATGTCCAAGAAATGGTCTTTCCTCATAATGGTAAGTCGGTTTTCACCGACTCCCATGTTACGAATATAAATAAATTTTACTAGCATATACCTAAACGCTACGGTGAACCATACGGTCTTTTGCTACAGCAAACATAAACAAAACAGTAAAAAAAAAAAAAACAGATACTATCTCTGAGACCGTAAAAAGGAAAAAAAAAACAAACGGACAATGGAATTTAAAAATTCAATACTTATTATTAATCATCTATATACGAAAAAGTACGCACAGAATTTTTGAATTTTATGTGACGATGTGGCTGAAGATGGTAAAGACGCTAAGCTCAGTGAGAGACATGTCTTCTATCTCATTCTCTCGTACGTGATTTCCTATATGCGTATGTAGCTGTCTCTTTTTACTGTCGCTTTTTCGTTTCAACGTGTTTCAAATCCACGACGGTGCTAAAGAAGTTTTCACTTCAAAAGTGTTTTTTTCGTTACGAGTTGGTTCGTAAAATTATATGAAGTTATAGTTTTTTTGTTTATAGGTCATGGCGTTATGGCCATGATCTCATCTGATCTTAAGTAGTCCATGTTGGTAGACACGTTAAACCTGTGTAGGAACTGGCTCTCAAGTGCTCGTATAGGTGTTCGTCGGTAGATTTTCAACTTGAATGTGGTAGCTTTTGCCAGGCGGGCATTAGAAAAAACCCTACCATTTTTTTTTTTTTTTTTTTTTCGACCTGACATACGCTGTTAGCCGTAACGGCTTTGACAGCTTCACCGAACTTTTTGGGGCGAGTGCTGAGGGCACTCAGCCCCGAGGCAGAGGGCGCAAGGGTGCCAGAATGGCCGAACCTCGGCTTGGACTACTGCTGGAACACGAACGAAGATTCGCGATCCTAACTAACCAACAGGTCCTAACAATAACATAGGGCAAGCCACGCGAGGGCCGCAGGGGTAGTCCCTTACAGAACCGTGTGGGATGATATGCGGTGTGATGATGTACTCTCAGTGATGTAGAGTGTCAGTGTATCGCGAGAGCAGAGTCACTCGAGGGCTCCTGTCCGGAGGATCGATCCTAAAAAACCCTACCATCGTACTTTGGTTTGCTCAAGATGTTTTCCGTCACCGAAAGCTCAAACTCGTTACGCGTGGTTTTAAACTCACGTCCCTTGATGCGGCGTCCGTACATACCACCACTGAGCTATCAACGCTTGAAATGTAATGGAAAGAAAAGCGTGTGACTCCTTAAATACGATTGTTATCTTAAGATACGTTACGCAAAGAGACGGAACGCTTTTGCAATTTCCATACTGGAATCGTATATGGAAAATCATTTTTAATAAGTAACTCTAAAAATAGTCACATGACGATTATAATACACTAATCCCGCATGGATAATATTTTTTTTTTGTATCAAATATCACAGCAATTGTTCCTACCGCTACTGTTGGTGGGATTGTTCACGAACACTTACAACAACGAGGAAGCGGCGCAAGGCGACCGCAACCAACCGATCACTTTGAACCCGGACCTCTACAGCTTGATGGAGGACAGGCGCGGGCTCTACCACCTCAACGCTTCAGGGGTCTCCGTGCAGCGCTTTCTCGATCGATATAGTAAAGTTAATTTCCAACAGGTTGACAACATCGCCGATGGTAAGCCATTTCTGTTTTATATCTGGCTCTCGATCGTAACACACTCACTGGAAATTTTAATTTTATAATATTAGCTATATATCCACGGGATAAAAATTTGCCACTTAAGTGTTTAAATTTTTTCTATAAAAAAATCAGGCATATCCATAGTTTTAATGTGCCAAAGAGACTATAAGATTATAAATTTTTGTTGATAGCAATAAATTTTTTTTTTATATTTTAATTAAATATAAAATTATGTGTGTATGTTCGGTCACAATAAATGCAAATAAAGAATCAAGAGCATTTAATATAATTTTTAGCATTTCATTTAATTAAAAAAATATATGGTGATAACGTATTCCCTTCAACAGTTTTGTATAAGGCACCTGTCATATATAAGTCAATTAAGATTTCTATATGTACCCTACATAATGTTCAATAACATTTATACGTCAAATATACTAATAATTCTGCGACAATCCATCATTTATTGTATACATTATATCACCCTATTTTTATGCTAATGGTCAGCAAAGGTTCAGCCGGCCCATCTGATGGTTATTGGTTATCATCGCTTATGGACATCACCACAACACCAGGGGTTATCACAGCCATGTAGCTGACCTTGGAAACCGCATTTCAATCCCTTTTGAAGACCCACATATCATAGCTTTTGGGCAAAACTGTGCTGGGTAACCGATTCCATAGATCTAGCGTACGGCATAAGAAGTTTCTACGGAACCTAACTGTTCACCTATAGGAATATAACTTGAGAAATAAAATTAACTAAGGGTTTATGTTTTTTTTACAATGCAGCCGCTCTCGCCATCGCTAAGGAAGATGTCTATGAGTACAAGAAGTATTTGATCGGCCTCGAACTGAACGAAACTAATGCTAAGGTAATACAAAACACATTCCGTTTGGGCTAGTGTTCAGTAAAATCAACGTTTCCACTTGACAACTATGATCCTTCAAGACGCCACGAAATCTTCACTATACATACAGTATACATACAATTCTTACACAATCTACTACAAAGATATTCACAAATGTGAAAACATGACCGATACAGTAGTATAGCTACAGTAGTTTGGATATTTTTTATATATAGTTAAGTTTTAGCGTTATGGCCATAATCTCACCTGATCTTAAGTGACGATACGGCCCAAGTTGGTAGACACGCTAAACCTGTGGAGGAACTGGCTCTCAAGTGCAACTGCTGGAACACACCTATTGGTATTTGGCGGCAGATTTTTAACTTGAGGGTGGTAGTTAGCCAGGTGGATATTAGAAAAAGCCCTACCACAGTGCTATAGTTTCCTCACAATGTTTTCCTACTCAGAAAGTTCAAGCTCATTGTCGGTGGTGTGGATTTGAACTCACGTCCCTTGACGCGAAGTCGTACACACTACCACTGAGCTATCATCGCTTTAAAATAATAATAATGAGTAATAACGATTATTTGAGAGAATCCATAAACATTTCGCATACTGACATAGACAAAAAGGAGTGCCATATCATAATCTATAAATTTTTGCAAATACATTATATAAAAAAAATCTTCAACATCATAAAATAAGCTAACCAAAAGACCTCTGCGCCCCCTTTGGATGCTTAAGTAATACTATACAAATAAAGTGCTTTTTACACGCTTTATATTAGCTTCACCTGTATGTATGTATGTATGTATGTATGTATGTAACCGACCCCTTTGAGCTCGATTTTGTCCTACTTTGAACGATCAGATTTAATTCAAACTTTGCGCACCTGTCAAAGATCGATGACAATGCAATAATCCGATCAAAGCATCCGATTATCATAATTTTTTAGTTAATTTTTTTTCTTACTTAGGTTTTCTCTCTATCTCTTTAGAGTACATTAAAATGTCTCTAGTCCCACTTTTACTATAAGTATTACAATTTCTTCCACAACTCAATTATAAAATAGTCATTAGGTCTGCCGACAGAAGTGAAAACTCAAAACTAAAAAAAAAAAACAGTTATTTTTGGATATTCAAATTGATCTTAATTTAAAACAGTTTACAGCGCAATAAGAGTATACTAACAGGAACAGGCATAGCGTGTACGTGAACACGTCACGTGACCATGTCGATGACGACGTACATGAATTTACTTCCTATCCAAACTATACTATAGAATCTCTCCAATCCCACTTGTACTATATGTATTTACTATTTTAGATTGAAAAATGTCCCCTTGTATTTATTTTGTTTTTTTTTTTTTCTAGGTATTCTACACGACGACAGTGCGTCACGCGGCCCCCGTGGCGGTGAACCTGCTGTCGAACCTGCTCGCGCAGCAGTGGGATCGCGCGACGGTCACCACCACCAACTGGCCGCTGACCAAGGCCCGGGCGTACACACCGTACAAGGAGCCGAAGAATATGTTATTCGGGGTCATGTGGATGCTTTGCGTTATCTTCAGTGAGTTTATATTAATTTTTTTTTTTCTGACCACAGTTTTTTTTTTTTTTTTTTTTTTTTTATACTTAAGGTTTAGCGTTATGGCCATAATCTCACCTGATCTTAAGTGACGATACGGCCCAAGTTGGTAGACACGCTAAACCTGTGGAGGAACTGGCTCTCAAGTGCTGCTGCCGGAACACACCTATTGGTATTTGGCGGAAGGTTCACAACTAGAGGGTGGTAGCTAGCCAGGCGGGCATCAGAAAAAGCCCTACCACCATGCTATGGTTTCCTCACGATGTTTTCCTTCACCGAAAGCTCAAGCTCATTGTAGGTGCTTGGGTTCGAACCCACGTCCCTCGACGCGAAGTCGTGCACACTACCACTGAGCTATCATCGCTTCAAAACAGTATAATGGCACTGCGGAAACGCGGATTCAAAAACCTCTGGACACTTAGAAATACATTGAGTAATGGTGGTAGGGCTATTTCTAATGCCCGCCTGGGTAGCTACCACCCTCAAGTTGTAAACCTGCCGCCAAATACCAATAGGTGTGTTCCGGAAGCTGCACTTGAGAACCAGTTCCTCTACAGGTATAGCGTGTCTACCAACTTGGGCCGTATCGTCACTTAAGATCAGGTGAGTTTATGGCCATAATGCTAAATCTTAAGTATAAAAAAAAAATGTATCGGATTTATCACCTTGCATAGTCCCGTCGTTAGGCTTATCATGTCCACCATCTTGGGGCCGTTCACGTATTACGTAACGCAATTTTTGAATATTTCTGTATCTCCCCTCCCCCTCATGTAACGCGCCGTAACCTTTTTCTGTAAATCCCCCTCCCCATCCCCCTTCAAACGTTTCATAACACCGACGTGAGCATTTTTACCTAAAAGCCATAATTATGTTTTACCCTTTTTTTACTTATAAACTTTTTAAAATAAATAACTTATTTATCCTAACCTCCGGACATTCGATCAGAAATAGTTAAAGGATCTTGCGTAAAACATAAACGTGCGAAATCGGAAAATTTTAATTGGCTAGTTATTATTATTAAAAAAAAAAAATATATGTAACACGTCGCTCGAACCACCCCTCCTGTCCCCGTAACGCATCGTAACGTTTTACTAGAAAATAAAAATTAGTATACGTAATACTTGAACCCTATAACGATAATTCTATAAAAAAAAAAACATGCGTGCGTACAAAGTACACATGTCAGAAGTGAAACTTCTTTGGCGAACTAATTTATAAATCTTGTTCGCTCTGTCTCACTTTTTCTCTCAATCTTTCTCACTCGCTTGCTCCCTACTCTCACTCCACGGCTAGTTGCTCATGCTACGTTCGCCCTGTCTTACTCTCTCTCTTTTCCGACACTTCCGTTGCGTACCGGCGTGACGTTTCATCTGTAAAAATTTTACCCTCATGCGCCTAAAGAAGTTTCACTTCAAAAATGTTTTCTTTTTTTTTTCCTGTCCAGTAATATTGGCTACGAATATAAACTGCGCGTCGCTGCCGTGCGGGGAGCGCGTGTCGGGCGCGCGACACATCCACGTGATGTCCGGCTGCCCGCCCGAGCTGCACTGGCTCTGCACGCTGCTGTTCCACCTGCTCCTCAGCACCCTGCTGCTCGTCACGCCGACCCTCGTCATGGCCGCGCACCTCGAGAGAGATCACACTATCGACCAGAACGAATTCCTATGTGAGTTTTGCGTATAGCCTACTCTTCTTTTTAGATTTGTCAAACAAATTAGATGACGCAATAAAAAGTTTCATATAAAGTATACCCTTCTCCTTACCCTCCGTCCCCCCGACCTGCAATAATGCTTTCGCGAGAAAAGTAGCCTATCACCGACTGCAGGCTCTCAGCTATCATTGTACCAAAATTCATCATAATCGATTTAGCGGCTTAGACGTGAAACCGTAAGAAATAAATAAAAACATTCACTTTAACATTTATAATATAAGTAAGGATGTTGTGATGTTAATCGAACACCGCGGAAAAACCGGTTTCCGTAAGGGGACCGACACACAAAAATAACGTACTCGTAAATTGTATATAGGTTACCATCCATCAAGTCTTCTAATAGGCACTCGGACTCCTTCAATACCGTTATGGTGACAATTAATCCTCCCTGGTCACCCCATATAACGCGTCTTAACATTTTTCTGTACAGATGTTCTGAAAGGGAAAAGCGACAGTAAAAAGAGACAGCCACATACATACAAGAACATCAGTTAGAAGGCATTATACAGTGTTGGTTACAGTATTACTAAGCGAATTTTGGCACGCTTTATTTCTACCACGTGTGAACTGCACGCACTTTTTTAAATAGAATTAGCGTTTACCGCAATCTTACTTGATGTTAAGTAACGATGTGGACAAAAATGGTGATTACGCTAAGTGTAATGGGTGAACTGGGTCTGAAGTGCAACAGTTGAAACACCTATAAGTGTTTAGTTTTCAACTTGAGAGTGATAGCTAGCCAAGCGTGTATTAGAAAAATCCTACCACCATACTATGGTGTAACCACACTTACGATGAGGTCGCCACTAGATAAGTGGAAAGAGAAGCTCTTATTATGTACATAGATATGTCGAAAAGGCTTAATATTTATTTTAGCATTTTGCATTATTTTTTGCATTATATATATATATGCAACAAAGTATGTCATAAAATTAACGTTGTATTATAACTACACAAATAAATTTATTTCAATAAAAATATAATTACGAAATATATATCCCTAACTACCAAACTATATATCACTCGCTACCGGATTAGAAGATCTGTATTTTGGTAGTTGGTTCCTATCTAACTTAAATTATGAGTACATTAGAATTTAAACTGGATTATATAAATGCTAATTTTTACGTCTCTGTGTGCTTGTGTATATGTGTTGTAATATTCAGATGCTGGGTAGGATGTTCCAATAGGTGTAGGGTATTAACATGAATGAGGTATTTTTGTTATAGACACTCTGAGGAGGATGCTGGAGTTGGGCTGTCTCTTAACTGTCTTAAATAGGATCAACATCCTTGATGATTTGTCCTATACACTTTGGGAAGATACTGGAGTTGGGCTGTCTCTTAACTGTCTTAAATAGAATCAACATCTTTGATGATTTGTCCTATACACTTTGGGAAGATACTGGAGTTGGGCTGTCTCTTAACTGTCTTAAATAGGATTGATATCCTTGATGATTTGTCCTATACACTCTGGGGAAGATACTGGAGTTGGGCTGTCTCTTAACTGTCTTAAATAGGATCAATACCCTTGATGATTTGTCCTATACACTCTGGGGGGATACTGGAGTGGGGCTGTCTCTTAACCGTCTTAAATAGCATTAACATCCTTGTTATTTTTGTTCCAGACACTCTGGGGGGGATACTGGAATTGGGCTGCCTCTCGTTCTTCGCTCTGACTTACATTATCACGTTCAATTGTACCGAACGAGTCGCCGGCATCGTGCTTATAGCGCTTCTGATCATCTTCGGTGAGTGGAATGAAAATCAATTCGACTTACCCTACCAATTGTGTTCTAACCCAGGAGATTTCGATTGACTTATTGACAGGTTCAGACACTATAATGATTGATGGCTGAAGTAGCTAAAGAATTCATGATTCTATTACAGTTTGAGCGAGTCCTATTTCTTTTACAATTATATCAGCAACAGTGGCTAAGACATTTCTATTTGATTAATACACTGAAGCGATGATAGCTCAGTGGTAGTGTGCACGACTTCGCGTCAAGGGACGTGGGTTCGAACCCAAGCATCTACTATGAGCTTGAGCTTGCGGTGAAGGAAAACATCGTGAGGAAACCATAGCATGGTGGTAGGGCTTTTCCTAATGCCCGCCTGGCTAGCTACCACCCTCTAGTTGTAAACCTGCCGCCAAATACCCATAGGTGTGTTCCGGCAGCAGCACTTGAGAGCCAGTTCCTCCACAGGTTTAGCGTGTCTACCAACTTGGGCCGTATCGTCACTTAAGATATGGTGAGATTACGGCCATAACGGTAAACCTATATAGGAAAATTAATATGATATCATTATTAATTTTATATATACTTCTTTAGAGTAAATTTTTAACTAGAAACGGAAGTTGCGCATAACCAACCCATTACATACACCCTATTCTTCAAGTTTGATATTAAACGTTAATTCGATTTGGTTTAAGGCAGATTTAAAGAGTGTAGTAAACTCCAGGATGCGTGACCCCGGCGATAACCGTGGTGAAGGACCTGCTGGAGGACGAGTCCCGGGGGAGTATGTACTACGCGCTGGTGTTCGCCGAGTACGTGACGCCCGCGCACACGCTGGTCTCCGCCGGGGTGAAGGCGGTCCACCTCGCCAGGGTCAACGCCTTCTGCGCCCTCAACGCCGCCCGCTGCCCCGACCTGGACATGGACAACGAGCCGCTCTTCAACGCTGCCAAGTGCTGTGGTAAGTCCGCCCTGAGGAATACTGAAGCCTGCAATGAGTATCAGCTTTCGGTGAAGGTAAACATCGTTAGGAGTTCGTAGGGTAGTAGAAATGTGTAAGCGCTCTATCAATCTTGGTGGAAGGTGCAGAGGCCGTAGGTTTTTAGTCAGTAAGAATCTGACATAACACTTTTGCTGTCCGGGAAGGTGGGTATCTTATGTAAGATCTTCCTACGGAAAAAAAAATGCTACCACCCTCAAGTTGTGAACCTGCCACCAATTACTGATAGTTGTGTTCCGGCAGCTGCACTTGAGAGCCAGTTCCTCCACAGGTTTAGCGTGTCTACCAACTTGGGCCGTATCGTCAGTTAAGATCAGGTGAGACCTTAAGTATAAAAGAAAAATGAATCCTTTCTTACCCGAGATTACGTATATATGTATAGGCAGCTATGCACCTCAGCGTTATTAAAAAAATACAGAAAGTATATGGAGAGTATATTAAATAGAAAATTAAATCTAAAACAACGAGTTCCTTAATATTACGCCTACAAATACTATGTAAGGTGTGTACAATGTAAGAGGGGAAAAAATATATATATCAACTCGGCTAAAATATGATGTAGAAAACAAATAAATTTCAATAGGAAAGTGGTTTATTAAAGGCAAGCGACTGTTAGCAAGAAAGGTTCACCGTTGATTTAATACAGTTGTCAATAAATAAGTTCTGTTTAAATTTAAGTAAACTAACTGAAAATCATGTATCGAATATTAGACGAATTTGTTCCTCATCTATGGGTCAATGTTTGTCAGTCAATGTCAATGTCAGTGGGTACAGTTTGGCTTAGACCCCAGACTAATGGAACATTGGTCTTCTCGGCGGACCTTTCTCTCTGTCAGTCCCGGGCTGGAGACAGCTTACTGTCTCGCAGCACGATTGAAGGTTATAAAGAAGAAGTAAGGTAGATACCAAAATAAAAAAAACTCGTATATCTGAAACGCGTCGACGTACACATATTAGAGTTTGTAGATTTTACATTTATCAAAAAAAAAGTTAAATTAATTTGAGGGTAGTTTCTAATCTTAATTAGGTAAAAGTTAAACGAGAAAAAGGCTAGAAAGGGAAGTATGTTAAATACATTTCCGGATTTATTATTAACATCTAATCATATAGAAGCAGAACGATGGATCGACTGAAAGTCGGGTTATATTTTAATAACTTAAACTAAATGTAGCTATCAAAGTTTTGAAGTTAACTTATTAAAAATTTAGTGATTACTCACCGGGGCTAGGAACCGGCTGCGTCAAGACTGGTGGAAGATCACAATAATCATCCCAAAAAATTTGCGGTCGGTCTAATCAGTCCTTCCACTAATGAGTTAATATTCTAAACATTGAGGGCCAAGCTATCACGCAGTTTACAAATATAACTCAACCATTACCACTAATTTTTCGGCCGCGATCAAATGTTAAAAAGGGATCGCGAACAGTATGCCTGGCCCTTTTATATATTTTTCATGGATTTAATATATTTATTTTATTTTTATATTTTTGATTTACCGTAATTTAAATAGCGAGATATTGCATATTTTCAATAATACGAATTGTAACGTTTGTTTTTAATCGAGACAATAATAAGAGGCAAAGGCAACTCAACCAAACTGCCAAGTTGTATGACAGATAAACAAATTATATCGACTTGCAGTTTCCGTATAACTTTATTTAAATAATTTACTTACATTGAGTTAGTCTATCTATACTAAATAATTTGGATTTATCAAATCATATACGAATATAGTTTTTACAACGTAACAGTATGTATGTATGTCGTATGTTTGTATGCATGTATGTTTGTATTTACGTATGTTTCTAAGTAGCGCCTAAATTATATATGCAAGTATTGAAAAGTATGGTAAGTCAGCAGTTACTTATCATTAGTCGGAAGCATATCGTGCGTTCGTGGTCGAGCAATATTAAAATTGCGGTGGATCGTTGGTACGCGCGCGTCGCGCATTTTGTACTCGTTTTCATATTCGACAACAAAGTGATCGGGTCCAGCACGCAACTTATCTGGTCGCGGGTACAAAGATTCAGGCAAGAAAGGACAGTGGTGAGTAAAACTCCTCCTGGTCCATCAACGTCAGCAATAACGACAGAACGTATGTCTATAGTTCGAAATGAAATTATTCGAAATCCACGTAAATCGATAAGGAAGAGTGGGGCCTCGACAGGAATAAAAAAAAACAAAAGTACATGTTATTCTATAAAAAGCTCCACCCGTAAAAAATATTAGTTCTACAGGATCTCAACGAAAATGACTATCCATTCCGTGATACCTTCGCAAGAACAATGCTGGAACGTTTTACAGACATAAGCACATTTTCATATCAATGGATATGTCAACAAACAAAATATGCGATACTGGAGCCCCAAAAACTATAGAGAACGCCATTAAAAACGCTTGCATTATTTAATAACCTCTTTGGTGTGCCATTTTAGCCAACGGAATAATTAGCCCTTATTTAATTAACTGCTGCATATTGCCGTATGATAGGCGATTGTCTGTTACCGCAATTGCAGCTGTATTCAAGGTTCAACAACAAAACACAATTTCAGCAAGATGTGCCAATCTCCATTAGCTAGGGTTTCGATGATAATGTTGGACAATTTTCCCTAATAAACTAATCAGCAAGTCGTCAGTCAGACCTCACCGCCTTGCGGTTTTTTTAAGGGGATATCTCAAATCAAAGGTTTATAATAATAATCCTCAGACAATAGAGGCCCTGCAAGAAAAGATTCGCCAGTAAGTTCAAAGCATTACTGCAGAGCTTTGCCGTTGTGTAATTGTAAATGTAATGGTCCGCTTCAAAAGTGCATTGAGAAAAACGGCCACCATTTGGACGATATCGGTTTCAGAAAAAGAATTCCGCATTGTTGTGCTACGTTTTATTAAAATTAAAATATATAAAAGCCATATAGTTTTTATACAATAGAACCTCTATAAATCGAACATCAAAGAGGACGCCAAAAATTTCGGGTTATAGAGTATTCGACTTATAGAAAATGGAGGTTTTGGTATTTGAAGCGAAGAGAACAAAATATGTGTTCGAGATTAAAAGGCTTTCAACTTATCGAAGTTCGACTTAACGAGGTTCTACTGTATTTAACTTTAAAGATAATAATTTTCCGCTGGACATCCTTTATTCATCCGATTTTTATGAATAAGGTGTCAATCGATTCGTTATTATGACCCAAGCAACATAGAAAGAAAGGGTATATTTATTTCGATGTTGATATTGAATACACAATGCACTTAGTGTAAATATGCACAGATTCATATTTATAATAGAAAAGAGTTCGTTCCAAATAATCTTTACCTATCTATTCTAACCGAGTAGTTATTTATCTTTATGATTTGGTTTGCTTTAGGTGCAGACAGGAACCTGATGTTATTTCGGTTTAAACGTGACACTTTCAAGTTCTTCCTAATGGAAAACCTGTTTTTTTTTTACTGCTCTAATATAGGTGCATCACACTTAAACCAGTCCAGCACTCTCATATTTTTTACATGTGTAAAAAAATTAAATAAATTCGTAAATAATGAATTACGAATTTATTTAAATCTATACAGAGAAAAAAAGCCAGAATAACAAGCTATTTCAAATTATTAATCAGAGTTTTTATTTTTACATAAAAAAAAACGTAAAAATAAATTTTGTTATCCATATAAAGGTAAACGCATAGTACAGCTAATATTGTGCATTAAAAAAATATGAAGTTCTACAAATACAAGTATTAACTTAGATATATTAATATGATTATAGTGGTCATGAATGATAATAATTAAGTAGGTAATGCAGGTAGGTATATTGAATTTCTATAAACTAAGTGATTAAAACGAAACATGACGTCATGTGACCAAAAATTGCCCACAGTAAAGTGTAAAACACAGTTCTTTTATTTTTGTAGGCGAGTTTTCAACCGTTCAAAATGATTTATTTAGGCTTTAAAACGGCAACATTTTTATTAAAACGGTTGTTTTAGTATACAAAATAAAGACATTTCTACAAACAAATACAAAACAAAATAAATTGTATATATATATACTATACAATAGAGGGCGATTAAAAGCTATGAACACAAAGTTTTGAACTTACTTAGCTCGCTAAGCCCATTTCCTACAATGAGTACATTGCCTTATTAAATATATAATTTGAGTTCTATATACCTAGGGAGTTTTTAGCGGGATCTTGATCTGTATGTTGTGATTTTTATTTTTATTATATACTTAATTGTTAAGCCCTGTATTGTGTAATATAGGTGATATATTACGTGACGCAGCTTAGCTGAAAGGCCTAAGTGATATAAATTATAAATAATCATTCGGAACATGATACATTAGTAGCCACAAAAACTCCCAAGAGAGCGTCTACAAGAGAGTCGCCATCTTGTGGAAAATAGTTTCATCTATCTAAAATCGTATCACTTGAAAATGGCAGTAATATGTAATAATGTACGTATTTGGCAGCAGATTTACAACTTGAAAGTGGTAACTAGCCAGACGGGCATCAGAAAAAGCCCTACCACCATGTTACGGTTTTCTCACAACATTTTCCATCACTGAAAGCTCAACCTATTTTAGGTGGTTGGATTCGAACTCAGGTGCCATGACGCGGTGTTCCTACACACTACCACTGAGCTATCATCGCTGAGTTTATTTAAATACATTTATTAACACAATATAACAGTTAATATTCTTTGTTATACTAGGTTAGTCTTTTATAATAAGCATTGTTTGTGTCACAGATATCCTATGTACATATCCACCTTACAGTATACGGGGTGTTAGCTATATTCATCAATTATTATGTAACATTATAAAACTATGTAATATAATGTAAGATAAATTTAACAAACAACAATAGACGTAACAAAAAGCAATGTATTGAAAGGGCACGAACTTACAAGCCCGAGTTAGCTAAATCGGCGCTATAATCAACTAACCACGTCGTCGGTCGTCGATTTTAATTTTATTTATAGATAGACGTCACGCGCTCATTTCCTAATAGAAGAACATGTTGCAACACGCGTAGCGCGATACACTTGTTACTTACGACTCAATACGTAAGTTTTAATACAGTCACCAACAGATGTCGCTGTTTGTTTGGCTCGCGATTCTATACCGCGGTGTCAAGATTCTCTGGCGCCGAATGACCACTTTCGAACGGAACAATTTTGTTAAGACCTTACTTCATAGGATCATTTCTATAGTAAGTTCTTCCCGAGATTCTCACACTATGTGAATCAACCACGACCGTGATGAGGAGAAGTGGCGCGGCACCCTGAGCGTGAGGCGGGCGACGGTAGCTCTACCGTCAGCCTTCGATGATCGTTCGCTTCCCTTCACGGGGGAGAGTGGGGTGTTGTCGCTGTCTGAGCGGCCATTTTTAAACCCTTATAATTATTGGATCACTTATAAGTATCATAAGATACTTAGTTTCGTGTACTACATACTTACAAAGTATTATTTATTTTGGATGTGTAAATTATATGTAAATAAAGATAAACGTATCTTTTCTTATCCGGTATATTATTATTAACATATTTTTAACGATTTATATACTTGTCCGCCTTATTATAACATAGTCCTAACATATTCGGACATAAAACTTGTGATTAATAGTTAAAAACAGTAGACTTTTTAATAGCTTATGCTTTTGATACAAACGTTTATCCTATTATATTCAAAACAAATTTGATTATTAATTTACCTACTTAGGATGCATAGAATACGGATCGCGTCTTATATATTCGAGTATTTCTGGATCGCGTTCGTAATATTTTTCATACTTGATACACGTCGCTATGTGGGGTGTTCAGCTTTCATATGAAATGAATCATACTGATTGGATAATTGCCTAGTATTTTTTACTGTAAAAATAAAAATACTGTATCTGTTGGATCTAGGTATGGCACGCCTTGTAACACGGAAGCGTTTGAAGTTATATATTACTGTCAACATTCCAAAGTCGAGCGATTTTGGAGATTTCTATAATGATTATTTTAAATTTCTTGTGTTTTACGGCAATGCAAATGTTTTATTATCCAAAGAATTAATCTCACCATCATAATAGATGAATTTTAAATTAATTTATTTCATTATATACTAAAAAAGTCTTCCAGATGTCTAAGTGTATGAATGTGTGACGATTACGTCCAAAAAACTTAATGTATGGGATCATATCTTGTTTAATAGTTCTAAAATGACATCAAACTACTTCGTATTTAATATGAAATGCTTAGATCTATGTCATTAAATTATAATTTCGTTATGTGCCGTGCACTTTTGGATTATCCAAACCGTGTACGTTTGGAACAGGTATTCAATAGATATATAATACATTCACATATTCCAATATATTACGTCACAACACCACCATGTATAAGAGTTCATATGGTGGAATCTTAGATTACCATATAATTTTTATTTTGAAACTATAAACTGATCGAAAACTGTGTAATGTAGGAGGTGGCAGTTTTGACCTTAGTTTTTATACAAAGTGATGTGTCGAAAGTTAGAAATATTGGTATAGAGTTAATAGAACATACATTTATATTTATCCTAACGTGTAAACTTTGAGTCAAGTATAACTCACAGATCCCTTATTATATTAACTCTCAATAAAATCGTAGGTAACTTTGAGTTTGTAATTGTATTGAAATGGTTCCGGTTTACGAGTGAAAAATAATAAAAATTTAATAAATAACCGCGATAAAATCCGTTTAAATTAGTTTTATTTCAATGAATAATATTCGCGTAAACCTAAGAAATCATTATAAAATAATTGTTGTTAGAATTAACAGGTGAATGTTAGTGTATTGCGATGACAATGTTGCGGTACTTGTGTTTGATAAGTTGGGGGCATTTAGAAGTGCGGATAGGAAATCGGCGACACGTGGTGATTTTATGATGGTTGCATTCCCTGCTTTTCCTCGGGCAAAAGGCTTTCGCCCAGCTATGATATACAGTATTCGATTTTACTTGCGACTTCTCTCGCGTTAATATACATTTTGGCAAGCAAATCCGATAACGATATATGGATCGTTTATTTTGAAAGTGGTGTAAGTCCATTTTCTTTTGTTTCGAGAAAATTAAAGGTTACTGTATTTGTTGATAATGCAATTTCATTTACCGACCGCTTTTAAGTTGTACAAAATATGGGATTTTTTTGAGAAATTAAACACGGACTAGTTATATATAAAAAAATTACATTAAATTAAGCATGAATTATGTGATAGCTCATTTTTCTCAAAAATGGACTTACACCACTTTCAAAATAAACGATCCATATATAGTTGCAAATTTTATCCCTCTCTTTACCACACTTTTAGTAGGATTTTCGCTAGGAAATGTAGCTTATTGCTGTCTCCAGGTTCCCATATATATCTATATACATTATATAGATAACTAGCTTACCCGATGAATTCGTATCGCCTACAGTCACTCTCTGTTAAGTCTCGCTAAAACACAAAAACGGCTTAACCGATTTCAATATATTTCTTTAACATTATGATTAGCCATAAGTCAATCCTAATCAACCTTCCAACTTACTTTAACTTCTTATAACTTGCCAACTTAATCAGGTAGCGGTATGAAATATACTTTATTATCTATTCTCATACCTACCAGGATACATAAAAAAAATATCATGAAATTCGGTCGTGCATTTTCAGAGGAGTGCGACCTCAAACACCGTGACATGATATTTATATATATATATATATATATATATATATATATATATATATATATATATATATATATATATATATATATATTAACATGCTGATATGAATTCGTTACAGCCGGGCAGAAACCTGTCGACTATCTCACAATGAGCCCCTACGCTCCACTGCAGGAGATGATAATTCTGGCTGTACAATTTGTGATTTTCATGGTGAGTTCATATTTCAAGTATTTTCGTGAGCCACGTTCGATTCCCTTCTATCGCTATTGCCGATTAAGTTTTCCACACAAAAGTTTCTACATATATATATATATTATAAAACGGAAAGTTTGTTTCTTTGAACGTGCTAATACCGGGAACTACAAGTCCGATTATAAAAAATGTTTTTGTATTTGCAAGAGCAATCATCGGTGAATGCTTTAGGCTATTTTACATTACGCTATCGCCAATAGGAGCTAATCTATATTGAAGAAAGTTACGGCAAGTATATATCAATATAACTCACTGACTGACTTATGATATATTTAATCTATAAAACCTATAGACTTCAATGTTGGTGTGAATATTTCCTTTTACGGCGTAGATTGTTCTCATAAAATAATTTTGTAAATATTTTACATGTTATTACTGACACTTATTAATTTATTAAAAATATTGACATTTGTGTATTGCGCGGGGTCTATCAGTTGTGACGACGTAATATTGATAGTGGGGCTCGGAGAAAACGAAATATAACGAGACGAAGGAGGGGGTCTATAAAAAGGTAGAATTTTGCCTGACGTATTTTATGGACCGCCCCCAATAACTAATGTAATGAGCAAATAACAATATATATAGGATGACGTCCTATATACTTTGTTAAAGAATGATGAGATCTTTGCAAGGAACAGAAGCATATAAGGTTACACTGGAATATAAAAATTGACACTCTCTTTATTTTTGTGTCTTAGACGGCGGTGTTCTTGTTGGAGCGCGGCGTATTCAATAGACTGTTCGACCGGATATCGAACCTGCGCTACTGGCCTTCCACACCCGTCAACCGCTCGGATTTAGTGCGCGCTGACGCCGCCTACGTCGCCAAGGCTATCGAACTGCGTAAGTTTTTGGACCTAGTTCTAGATTTTAATCTATTTCACTGTGTTATATTTAGTAATAATCTATTTCACATTTTAAATAATAATAAAATGTATTTAAAAGGACTAACTAAATCCTTTTTTAATGTAGCTTTGTAGTATGTCTTTGTAAATGCAATACTTTTAATATTATCATAATGTCAGTCAAGGTGACTTTGTAAACGTATCGTGTAATGTCAACAGCCACTATTTTAATAGATCAGTGGTTAGTTATGAACAACGAGACCTTTTGTTATAAAGATGCCATAAATACTTCTCATTCAGAAATGAAAGATGTTTCTCATGTGAAAAGTGCAATTGTCGCTTATGATGGTTTTTTTCTTGAAAATACTTGATAATTGATAATTTATATTGTCCAACAGCTGACGAACAAATAAAGGACGCGATGTTGGTGCACGAGATACATAAGAACTATCCGAGTATATTCGGCAAGTCGTGCAACGCCGTCAAGGGACTCAGTTTTTCTGTGAAAAAAGGTATTTATTCTATTAACTAATTTTTTTTTTTTTTTTTAGATTTACCATTTGTTTATTATATTATTACTTCAGATTGCAGCCTCTCGACCGGACCATTTTCATTTAATTTGTATATTTTTATATAGTACTCTTAATAGAAATGCAGAAAATATTTTTTATATACATTTTTTCTTTGAATAATTTTTATAAGCTTTTTTGTGATTGTATTATGTTGAAAATCTTCTTTACTGTTTCCATATTCTATTTATTATATCTATTCTATAATATAATAGGTGATAATTTCTTTAGCCGGCGTTAAGGTAGGTTTAGAGGTTATGACTACAATCTCGTCTGATGTTAAGTGACAATATGAGCCAAGGTGGTAGACACACTACGCCTAGGGACTGGCTCTCAAGTGCAACTGCCGGAACACACTTATTGGTATTTGGCGGCAGATTTTCAATTTGAGGGTGGTAGCTAGCCAGGCGGGTATTACAAAAATCCCTACAAGCATGCTATGGTTTCCTCACGATGTTTTTCCTTCACCGAAAGCTCAAGCTCTTTGTAGATGGTTTCGAACTCACGTCCCTTGACGCGGGTTTATACACACCACCGACCGTCTAACAAGTCTGGTCCTGTTTCAACTGTCTTATGAATTATATTGGTAGTTTTTTTAACAATACTTTTATTTAAATGTTTAAATTGGGTGTAACGCAATTACACCGTACAGCAGATGCACTGGATTGTATGATAATAGGTTTTGTACTACAGGTGAATGCTTCGGGCTGCTCGGTGTGAACGGCGCCGGCAAGTCGACCACGTTCAAGATGCTCACTGGCGAGGAGACAACCACCAGGGGCGAGATATTCGCCAACGGGTACCGGATTAACAAGAACACTGGAAAAGTTAGTTATCATGCAGCACTATCGTAGAAACTCTCGGCAGGATCTCAATCTATGGGAAATTTTATCCGTATATAAGGAAAATACAGTTCCTAGGACATTAAATGATGTCGAAACTACTATATTTATCGGGATAAGATTATAACCATTCGATGTGGAGTTGTTCGTAAGCAGCTCTTGAATGTATAGCTTTTGAATTTCACAGTCCCATCGTTTTTTTTTTTTTTTTTTGGCTTAGCTTGTATACATATTTTTTTGCCTAGTAAAAATAAAAGTCGCCTTGCATAACGAGTGATAGTTTTTATATACTTACGGTATTTGATATTATGTATACTGCCCAGGGATTTTTTATATATTAAGCAAAATGCTACCAATTATTATTAATATTATAAAAGGACAATTTTGTTTACATATTTTTTTTGCCTAGTAAAAACAAAAGTCGCCTTGCATAACGAATGATAGTTTTCATATACTTACGGTATTTGATATTATGTATACTGCCCAGGGATTTTTTGTATATTAAGCAAATTGCTACCAATTATTATTAATATTATAAAAAGGACAATTTTGTTCGCTGTTTAAACACTTTTATCTTAGAAACTACCAGTCGTATTTAAAAAAAAAAAATTATATTTAATAAAGCAATCACTAAGGAAGGTCTTCGGCTATTTAACATAATTCTACGATTGGATTGGATCGGAGCTGTATTAAAAAAAGGTTTAAAAAGCTGATTAAAATTATTAAGTATTTTAGAATTCCACGCGAACGAATTCACGGACACAGCTAGTAATATATAAAATATGGCCCTAATAACATGTGATTGAATTAAAATATAAACACACGATGACAGATTTACGGGCCAAATACTGACAACAAAACCACACATTTTCCCAAAAACATACGTCAATATTTGTTTTTAATAAACAAATAAATCATACTCCGTGTTATTTCCAATTGACTTATACGTAATAACTAAATTGTATCACGGGAAAAACCTCAGTATAACATAACATACGATCCAATCGAAAATATAAACGTTATAATAAAATATAATAGAAAAATAACACGGTCTACAATGTGGCTTGACCGATTTCTTATACGGTCAACAAAAAAACAACTAATGTTAAACTGTATTTACTTTTGGCATTTTATTAGGTAACAAGTCATGTGGATGTTGTTCGAGTTAGGTATTTTATATGTTTATTTTTTTTTTATTCTAAAGGTTTGGCGTTATGGCCATAATCTCACCTGATCTTAAGTGACGATACGGCCCAAGTTGGTAGACACGCTAAGCCTGTGGAGGAACTGGCTCTCAAGTGCTGCTGCCGGAACACACCTATTGGTATTTGGCGGCAGGTTTACAACTTGAGGGTGGTAGCTACCCAGGCGGGCATTAGAAAAAGCCCTACCACCATGCTATGGTTTCCTCACGATGTTTTTCCTTCACCGGGCGCTCAAGCTCATTGTAGCTGCTTGGGTTCGAACCCACGTCCCTTGACGCGAAGTCGTGCACACTACCTACCACTGAGCTATCATCGCTTCAATGTAATTGTTTGTTCCAGTATTTGC
The DNA here is from genome assembly GCA_039707435.1 of Actias luna. NCBI lineage: Eukaryota > Metazoa > Arthropoda > Insecta > Lepidoptera > Saturniidae > Actias > Actias luna. Next base: position 2,233,693 of record JAZHAC010000006.1, on the reverse strand, counting down.
GTTCGTTGGGCTACTGCCCTCAGTTCTTCGGGCTGGACGAGTTCCTGACCGGCAAGCAGAACCTCGCGCTGCTGCTGACGCTACGCGGGCTGCGGCCCGACGACCTGACCGCGGAGGTCAACGATTGGATACAAGTCGTTGGTAATGTACCATTTTAATTAATATAAACGATTTTGTGTATCTTTTGTCATAAAAGTCGACATATTTTGAAAGGTTAAACACCGCCTTGTATACAAAATGTAATAAAAAATCTTATTGAGTTATTGGGTTAGTGTTTTTGTAATTAGTCTTGATTTTAACTATTTTAATAATAATATGAATATTTACCAATGTTATATTAAAAGGTTTATATTAGATTATTACATATATATATATGTAATATTACTGAATGATATGTATGTGTATAGCTAGTTTGGTTTAAATAACTAATTTGATGTGTTAACATATAATTGTTAAAGATTTTCACGATGTCATGAGATCAGTCATGAGCACTGCCGACAGAAGTGAAAACTTAAAACTATAACAAACAGTTGTTTTATTTGGATATCCAAATTCACTGTGTGACCTTAAATTTAAACTTACAAATGAAAACTGTTTACAGCACAACAAGTTATAGTGTGTAAGTTAACACGTTACGATTTACATAAATTAACTCTCTATCCAAACCTTATTACAGAAGTTTTCACTTCAAAAGACACCATGTATCTTTTTTTATACGAAAAAACTTTGCTCGGAATGAAGTAGGATGCAGTCGGTTTACCGTGGTGTTTGATGTCGGACACGTTGCGCAGGTCTGGAGAAGTACAGCGAGCGCGCGGTGTCCGGGTACAGCGGCGGGTGTGCGCGGCGGCTCGCAGCGGCTGCAGCGCTGTGCAGCGGCGCCCCGCTCACGCTGCTGGACGAGCCCACCGCCGGCGTGGACGTGGCCGCGCGCCGCCGCGTCTGGGCAGCGCTGCGCCGCGCCCTCGCCGACAAGCGCTCCGTCATCATCACCTCGCACAGGTGCCGTACGCACTTACACACGTACACGTACACGTACAGGCACGCACAGACGCACGTACACACGTACACGGACGCACACACGCACGTACACACATACAAGGACGCACAGACGCACGCACACCTTACGTACACAGCTATAGACACTTACGTACTCGCACGCACGTACGTACACCTTACGTAAAGTCACGCACGCACGTACATACACCTTACGCACAGTCACGCATGCTCGTACGTACACGCATGTACACACTTACGTACACGCACGCACGCAGGTACACCTTACGTACAGGCACGCACAGACGCACGTACACACGTACACGGACGCACACACGCTCGTACACCTTACGTACACACATATAGACACTTAAGTACACGCACGCACGTACGTACACCTTACGTACAGTCGCGCACGCACGTACATACACCTTACGTACAGTCGCGCACGCACGTATATACACCTTACGTACAGTCACACACGCACGTACATACACCTTACGTACAGTCACGCATGCTCGTACGTCCACGCATGTACACACTTATGTACACGCACGCACGCAGGTACACCTTACGTACAGACACGCACAGACGCTCGTACACACGTACACGGACGCACACACGCACGTACACACATACAAGGACGCACAGACGCACGTACACCTTACGTACACAGCTATAGACACTTACGTACGCGCACGCACGTACATACACCTTACGTAAAGTCACGCACGCACGTACATACACCTTACGCACAGTCACGCACGCTCGTACGTACACGCATGTACACACTTACGTACACGCACGCACGCAGGTACACCTTACGTACAGGCACGCACAGACGCACGTACACACGTACACGGACGCACACACGCACGTACACACATACAAGGACGCACAGACGCACGTACACCTTACGTACACAGCTATAGACACTTACGTACGCGCACGCACGTACATACACCTTACGTAAAGTCACGCACGCACGTACATACACCTTACGCACAGTCACGCACGCTCGTACGTACACGCATGTACACACTTACGTACACGCACGCACGCAGGTACACCTTACGTACAGGCACGCACAGACGCACGTACACACGTACACGGACGCACACACGCACGTACACACATACAAGGACGCACAGACGCACGTACACCTTACGTACACAGCTATAGACACTTACGTACGCGCACGCACGTACATACACCTTACGTAAAGTCACGCACGCACGTACATACACCTTACGCACAGTCACGCACGCTCGTACGTACACGCATGTACACACTTACGTACACGCACGCACGCAGGTACACCTTACGTACACACATATAGACACTTACGTACACACACGCACGTACGCACGTACGTACACCTTACGTACAGTCACGCACGCACACACACACGTACACACGTACACGGACGCACACACGCTCGTACGCCTTACGTACACACATATAGACACTTACGTACACGCACGCACGCACGCACGTACGTACACCTTACGTACAGTCACGCACGCTCGTACGTACACGCATGTACACACTTACGTACACGCACGCACGCAGGTACACCTTACGTACAGGCACGCACAGACGCACGTACACACGTACACGGACGCACACACGCTCGTACACCTTACATACACACGTAGAGACACTTACGTACACGCACGCACATACATACACCTGACGTACAGTCACGCACGCTCGTACGTACACGCATGTACACACTTAAGTACACGCACGTACACACTTACGCACACGCATGTACACACTTACGTACACGCGTGCACGCACGTGCGTACGTACTGTTATATTCGTAGTATGTAAGGGTTAGTGCTGCCCAAGCATCCCTCTAAATCTGCATAGTAATCATAGTAATATCACGCTCGGAGCGCTAGACAATAGCGCTGCCAGTCTGCATCGAGATCTTGGAAAGAGCGGTTGCCTTAATAATTAAGTTTTATTCGATTAATCAGGTTATATTTCTATTATAACGTGTGTAAATTAAATAAGGTTCTTTTTTAAATACCTATTGCTAATTTAAGTTTTTTTTTTAAGTTTTATTATTGCAGGCAATAAATATTATAAATATTGAAATTCGTATCTGTAATTTTTGGAGTAACATTAATAGGGGGTGGTAGGCACTGTGACGAAGGGGGGAGAAGGGATTTAAAAAGGTAAAATTTTTTGTGACGTATCTTATGATCGGTCCCTTAGGTAAGACTCACGTAGCTTCCTTAAACTGATACGTGTTGGAGTTTATTATCTGTATGCATTAAACAACTGTGCATACTTGTTTATATCTATGGTATTGAGTTGTCAAAAAATTAGTCTGTCGTTACTGCACTATCAAATCACACACCAGTTATATAATCTTTCATTTAAAAATATTAAATACAGTCCACTAAAGTATATTATATATTCATCAATTTAACCAGTTCCCAACAATATGAGTGGTATAAAAGTAGATAATTGGGGATAATTTTTTTTTTAGTTAAGGTTTAGCGTTATGGCCATAACCTCACCTGATCTTAAGTGACCATACGACCCAAGTAGGTAGACACACTAAATCTTTCGAGGAACTGGCTCCCAAATGCAACTGCCGGAACACACCTAATGATATTTGGCGGCAGATTTTCAACTTGAGGGTGGTAGCCAGCCAGGCGGGCAACAGAAAAAGCCCTACCACCATCCTATGGTTTCCTCACGATGTTTTCCTTCACCGAAATATCAAGCTCATTGTAGGTGTTTGGATTCGAACTCACGTCCCTTGACGCGAAGTCGTACACACTACCACTGAGCTATCATCGCTTTTACTAGTAATGCACTAAATATGGTTTCATAGTTTGCCTCTTTTTTCTTTAAACGCGCATTATTTTGAATTATTGGACACTGATAAAAATACGGCGACAACTGTATTAAAATATACGATATTTTTTTTTTCTCATAACATGAAATGGAATAGGGAAGAAAGATTTATTAATTTTGATTGTTTTTTTTTTTTTGGTGTTTGGATTCGAACTCACCTCCCATGAGGCGGCGTTCCTACACACTACCACTGAGCTATCATCGGTTTAAAATATTATAAATGTTGAAATAAAACTAATTTAAACGGATTTTATCGCGGTTATTTATTACATAATGATTTCTTAGGTTTACGCGAATATTATTCATTGAAATAAAACTAATTTAAACGGATTTTATCGCGGTTATTTATTTATTATATATATATATATATATTATAAATATAAATAAATATAAATATTATATATATATATATATAAATAACCGCGATAAAATCCGTTTAAATTAGTTTTATTTCAATGAATAATATTCGCGTAAACCTAAGAAATCATTATATTATAAATGTTCCAGTATGGACGAGATGGAGGCGCTCTGCTCCTCCATAGCGATAATGTCCCGGGGCGAGATACGAGCGCTGGGGTCGGCGGCCGCACTGCGCGCCGCACACGCGGCCGGGTACGCGGTGCTCATCAAGGTCAAGCGGCCCAGGGCCGGAGGAGACGGTAATTTTTTTTTTGTCCTAATCCTAGTTCGGCAGGATGACCGTACTTCACCTGATGATGAGCTCAGCACGGTCCAGGAACAGTAGATATCCGTATTTTTTTAAAGTTAAGTTTTAGCGTTATGCCCATAATCTCACCTGATCTTAAGTGACGATACGGCCCAAGTAGGTAGACACGCTAAATCTGCGGAGGAACTGGCTCTCAAGTGCAGCTGCCGGAACATGCCTATTGGTATTTGGCGGCAGGTTTACAACTTGAGGGTGGTAGCTACCCAGGCGGGCGTTAGAAAAAGCCCTACATGCTATGGTATCCTCACGATGTTTTCCTGCACCGGAAGCTCAAGCTCGTTGTAGGTGCTTGGATTCGAACTCACGTCCCTTGACGCGAAGTCGTACGCACTACCACTGAGCTATCATCGCTTCAAATTGGAGTATGCGACAACATTTTGCAATTCATCATAATCGGTTCAACAGCTTAGACGTGAGCAACAAACAAACAAACTTACTATCGCATTTTTAATATTATTAATAATAATATAATAATGTCTGTTATAATATAAAAAAATCAACAAACCATCTCGACCTTGTCATTGAAACCGTGCAAGTATTACGTAAGCACCAAAAGGGGTCTTTATTTAGCTTATTTTTGACGACACAGGGATAGGGAGCAGTGAATAATAATTAAGTCGGCATTATTTATTTATATTATTGCAAAAATTTATGGATTAAAGCATATGGCAACCATACTTGTCAATGCTCAACAAAAAAAAAAATTATAATGGATTTCTTAAAATATGTTTTAATGTTTACTCGTTCTCACGCAGTTTTTATGTTAAATTTCAAAACTTTACATTTACTAAATTTTATAATATTGATTACCTTGAACAATTTTGACGACGCAATATAAAGTTTCATACAAAGCTAATCTCTCTTTTTACCCCATTTCCTATAAGTTTTAACAAGAAATATTTGCCTATCTCCGTCTCCAGGGTTCCATCTATCTCTGTACCGAAATTCGTCGCTATCGATTCAGCGGTTTAGGCGTGAAAGCGTAACAAACAAACAAATTCACTTTTGCATTTATAATATCAATATGGATACCGATGCTTACGTAAGCATAGGAAAGAGGGCAATAGCATTGCTTATTTTTGCTGATAAGAGGGAGGGGGTCGGAAATAACTAAAATTCTGCTTCCGTCAACTTGAACGGCTCCGTTAAAAATAAACTAAGCAGAAATCTTATCCCCTTTTCATGCTTACGCAGTAATTGCATGATCCCTTTATGTCGGGTTTGTTTTTGGACGCTTCATTTTTAAAGGTGACAAAATTCAATTGGTCATTTGTAATTTTTCCTTGTCCGAATTGAAAGTCACGCGTTATTTTTAAGTTGAAATGTGTCGCGGACTTTTTCAGTGCAATCGCTTGTTTATATTATAAGTTGTTGAGATTATAAATATGTATACTGAGTAATATATTTTTTTTTATGTATCCAGTGGTTGATTCGACGAAAACTGAAATCGACCGTTTCAAGGGCGCCCTGCATCAGACCTTTAATTGCACACTGAAGGATGAACATCAGGTGCGTATTTTAATTAAGAATCTTTATGTGAATGAAAACAAAAACGTTGAGATAACTAATGAATTTGAAGGAATTATAGTAAATTAATATGTTTGTTTCTAGTTATCGATATAATGTATCGATGTTGTGTGAAAACTGTAATTGCGCAGTCGTTGAGAACGTACTGGCTGTCTTGAACCAATAAGCGTGCACTTATGAATAGTTACAGCCAATAGCGTACGCGCTATGGGTAACCGTCTACACTATAGAAAGGGTCGTGACGGAAAAATCTTACATTTTTTTTCGCCTAACCGCCATCCGCCAAGACCGTACCGTGCGATATGGAATTTCGTTTCAGAATTTATTACTATACATTTAGACATTAGTAGCGTAGTAGTTGAAAAAGATAAACAATGTCGCGGTGATATATGAACATGTTCGCAAACCACGGATTCACTGTAAGCGTTTATCGTGTCGCAGAGAGGTAACTACGGTGAGACGGATGTAGGTTTAAGGAGGCTTCCTTTACCGAAACAAACAGCGTCAATAATACAGAAATATTAATCTTACGTCCTTTCGTGATGTTCCAACTGCGTACTATGAATGTCTCGCCTCGAGTGCTTCGCTTGGACTGAACTTATGCGGCGCTCGCATCGCACCTATATACTGGTATCTGGTATCGTGTTGGTATCAAGTACCCTCCTAAAAGCCCCCATCTGGATCCGCAGACGATGCTGCACTACCACATCAACGAGACGATGCGGTACAGCGAGCTGTTCACCCAGCTCGAGGGTCTGAAGGGCTCGTTCCCGGACCTCGTCGAGGACTACTCCGTCACGGAGACCACGCTCGAGGAGGTGTTCCTATCATTCGCCAAAGAGAACAACCCTGACCCCGCACCCGTTTAAATGAACTCGAAATACACCATCTTTGTAGAAGAATGTTGTGTTAATCATCTATAAACACTTTATTAATTTTACATATATTTTTTTTGTATACTAGCACTCGTATAAAGGTTTAGAATCACTGTTCTTTTAAAATTTATGACCTTATAATTCACTTATGCACATAATCGAATTAAATACATCACATGAAATGCCACCGATATGGCTTTATATATGGTTAAATAATGTAAGTCGATGAATTATTTTTGATCTTTATTTTTATATTGGTTTCGTTTAAATAGAACATGCTATCCGCGTCTATACAAATCGTAAATTCATTTGGCTTCTTTCGATGTTTTTCGAGACAGTATCGTTTTAAATATAACTGTTTTGTAACTATGTTTGAATGTTTGTCGCTATAGAGATTCATTACGGGCACAGTTTATTCCAATATGACATACATACATTTTCATCTAGATAACACATCTGGTAATATTTCGGTGTATCGCGTCTTTTCATCAAACAATTAAATTTATTCAAAGTAAATATTGCCGGAAATAATTGTGAAAGCTAGAAAAATCGTGTGTCTTTTATCTAAGAATCTAATTACAATGGCAACATTTAACGGTTTCTTTTTTTTTTATTTACAATTGTGTGGTACAACTTTTTTTAATTACGCACTCATACGCTGATAACTGGATATTTAAATATGTTACAGGTACAGGTTAAAAGTTTTTTTTCTAAAGTCTGTATTATAATTGTTTTATTGACAGGTTAAAGGTCATATCTAAAAATATGTTTGTTCTGTATGTAATTTTTAATATCTTATCTAGAACTTTTCTATCTGTGACTACATAACGGTAGACGAAATAATTATATGTTACATTGACAGGATGAATGACAACAGTTTGAAAGCTATTTCTTAAATTCTGTTTTTTTTTTTTTAATCGTATATAATCTTTTAAAGCCTTTTCTAGAACTTGTCTCCCTGTCACTCTATAATGGTAATGACAGGACGAACGAGGTTATATTGATGGCTCTTTTTATAACTTTTCTTCCACAAATAATAGTTAATTCTGGAAGGCTTTTTTCTTGAATTCAGTTTTTGTATCACTTTAGTAATGGTCTTGATTGGGACGGGGTGAAAAGAGGGTGGCGATTAAAAATCTTTGCTAGAACTCTGTTCTCTCTGTCGATTTATAATGTTAGTTAAAATAATTATTTTTATAAAGAGAGCATGAAAAGGGCACTTTGAAAGCTATTTCTAGATGTTTTTTGATGTCATCGTCAAATGATTTTAATGATGGAATAAAAACGAACAGGTAAAAAGCCTCTTCTAAAATTAGATTTCTGCTGTCTGTATATTTAATATTGTCTAGTAGTATTTAGACGATCAATTTGTCTACACAAGCTTTAAAACTATTATTGATTGCTTTATAAGTTGTTAATTCCATAGGGATTTAATCTCGTATAAGATGTATGTGATATTGTATTTTTTAGTTTGTGCTTCAAAAACATTCATGTATATAGGAATTTATTGTATACTATTTAATAGATTTGTTGGTTTGAATAAATTCCATACCGCTAACAAGTCCAACAAAATATATATATATATATATAACCAATATCAAGCGATGATTATTATAGTATAAAACTATAGAATGGTGGGTAGGGCTTTTACTAATGCACGCTTGGCTAGCTACCGCCCTCAAGGTTCAAACCTGCCGCCAAATACCTATAGGTGTGTTCCGGCATTTGGAATTAAGAGCCAATCTCTCCACTAAGCTTGGTATGTCCACGTGACTTGGGCCACATCGTCACTTAACATCTGGTGAGATTGTAAACCTATAAAGTATTAAAGAAATAAAAAGCCAGTCCGTAGGTAAAAATATTGACTAGAATATTTTGGTATTTATAGTTTAAAAAAAGTAACGAATAAACTTCTGTCTGCGCTAAGATGAGACCTTATATGATGAGGGTTTTGAAAGAATTAAATAAATAAATGCTATGATCCTAGAGTGTAGTGTATATTTTTGTAAATAAATAGCAATTTAGAAAAAATTGCATGTGTGTAAAAGAAACAGAGTCTTTTCGTTGCAAATGAAGTCCCCGTTTATAATTTAAAGATTGGGTACTATTGAGTTCAGTAATTGCCAACCTTGTCTGATCTAGGAACTTTGAATTTCTTTGTTACTAGGAGGCTCTTAGGGAAGAGGGGTTGAAAATAGGCAAAGCGATAGTGATATCTCTGATGTTTGAAACGAAGAGATGCTATGGTCACCACTTACTATCAGGCGGGCTGTGCTGATTGTCATTTTAGGATTAGAAGAAACGAGGTTGAAGTAATGTGAAATGTGTCTAATTAAAAATGGTTTTTTTACATATTTCAACTGATTTTCAACACCACTGCTTAACCACGTTAGCCACAAGTCTCTTAATAATGTTTTACTTTTACTAAAAATAAGTTTTTTTTTTATTTTTGGCTAAATTTCACCTCTTGTGAACCACTAGTTGACAACCACAGATGGATACATATTTTTATCGCCACAGTTGACTTCTATGAACCAATTTTAAATCTCATCACAGACGATATCAAAGGCTTAGATTTAATTTTCAAATTACACGTTCTATTTTCATTCCATATACGTGTATTTTTTAGTCAAAACCGTAGGTTATAATGATGCACTTACAACTCACAGACTGATTTATGAACATTTGTTCTATATTACTTAACTTTATAGTTAAGCTTTTTAACTACGATATATGGTAGTTTCAGTGATCCTAAAAGCAGCCTAATACCTAAACATTTGTAAAAGAAAATATATTTTTTGAAGAAATTTCATATGTACATATAATTGTATAGAATGAAAAAAAAAACTTGACTAACTCACATTTCATCTTGCCACGTTAGTGCTCATTCAACAAATAACTTATCGTAATGTCAAACCTCACTTTCATATCGCCTATTTTGGTAATAATCCCACAGAGTATTTAACAAAAAACATAATTGTAATTCAACGTTAAGGGAATATGCTATATTTATATCAAAATTATTGATATCAAGTCATTTTTTTACCTGTGGTCGTCCCTTGCGTCCTTCCTCTTAGAACGTTTTAACGCCACATTATATACTCTCTATGTCTCACCGCCCCTTTTGAAAATTTAGTCCGCCCACAAAGGGATGTATTTTCGCCCATTTAAAGGACGATGGGCTTATTAACCGGGATAATTCATCATTGAGGAAACATTCTGTATTTATTTCAAAAATATGGATAATTTGGCAAATTATCATTTTTTAACTATGGTCGCCCCCTTCCCTTTCTCTTCCCTAGAATGTTTCAACTCCACATTATTTACTCTGTACGTTTTACCGCCACTTTTGAAAATGAACTCCGCCCAGCTGGAGGTATTTACACCCATTTGAAGAATCTTGGGTTTATTAACCGGCCTATTAATATATAATTATTATCGTATAAAATGAGTATTGTGTATATTAAGCTTAATCAATAAACATAATATGTATTCGGAAAAGCCGTTATAATTATAGGCCAATAGCATTTATCTAAATACATTTCTATAAAGTTGTTAATCTAATACTATATAAGTGAAAGATTATTGTATACTATATATGTAACAGTGTGTGTGTGTTCGTAATTCTTCTCCGCCTAAAAGGCTTGACCGATTTTTTATTTTTTTACGATTTTAATTTTAATCTCGATTCAAAAGTGACGAAGCCGAAGTCGCAGTCGAAGGTGTAAAATCAATAAGAAGTTCCGACCTTTCGGGATCATAGTCGAAGCTTCGTAACATCCCTAATACCTACCTATGGGGCCACTCGGTTGACCCTTAGCTGTAGATGGACCCAGTGGGTGATGCTGTTTGACAGCCAGATTAAAAAAAAAAACTTTTCGGTCTACCTTAGAATAGTTTTTTTTTGCTGTGGGATCTGTGCCACATTGCCTGACCTATTCGGTCCACTAATACTTCTATAAAACTTTGATACTTATTAATAAGTACTTCGGCTAGTTTCCGAAATGTTTAATTATTTAAAAATGGGCCAAGTGCAAAATTAATGAAACAAAAAATTTTCACGACTTTTTTAATTGACCTAATTCATGTATTTTATTTTTGATTAATTATTTTCAATGTTCATTATTTAGGAGTCTTTCGAATTATTATAATCTGATCTTATGCTATATAATGCCGGTATGGAGGCAAAGTACTTATAAGAAACATAAATATTATAACATTAGCAGAAGTACCTATATAGGATTATTAAATCCGTTTTTGTGGTCGGCAAAGTGTCTGAGATAAACACAGGACTCTGTCGTATTATTATTATTATTGCAGGAACAACATCTTAAACGCCTTAAACCTTAAAAATGTGTTTGTTTTTTATTGTAAGCAGCTCCTAAAAAGTATCTTTGTAAATTACAATCAGTATGTTAATAGCCGCTATTTTAATAGATCAGTGGTTGATTATGAACAACTGGATTCTACCTGCGGCTTCGATAGCATTATATTGATTATGTCAAACAAATCTGATGAGGCAATAAAAAGTTTCATACAAAGTTTACTCCTCCCTTTACCCTACTTGCAATAAGGTTTTGGCGATAAAAGGTAGTCTATTACCGTCTCCAGGTTTCCTTCTATCTCTATACCATCTCTTTAGCCGTTTAGGCGTGAAAGCGTAACAAACTCACACTTTCGCATTTATAATATTAGTAAGGATAAGTTATATTTTTCATAAAGATATCATATACATTGTAATTTGGAATGAAAAACACTCTCCTGTAAAAAGTGCAATTATCGCTTACGATGTTGTTCCTGAAAAGGCTCGATATGTACGTTGTATATTTCTATAATCACACCAAAGATTTGTAATATCTCATGTCATGTTTTTTTATTTATTTATGTTTTGTTTGGTATAAGGAATTTGTTAAATATAACAACAAAACAACAAATAACCAAAAAACGGTGTGTGCATCACAGAACAGCGCTGAAACATCAGTATATCTCTCTCGCTCCCTTAGTTGCCTCGAGTTGACTTCAAACGAACGTCACACGAGAAAGTTGCGGATCAGATTTTCATAGCGTAAGAAGTTTCACTGCAAAATCTGTATTAACATAAAAAAGCGGAAAAGTTTGTTTGTTTGGACGTCTTAATCTTGGAACTACAAAGATTTCAACAAATATTTTTTTATTTGATATAACGATAATTAAAGGCTTTAGACTGTTTAACATCACGCTACCACCAATAGGAGCAAAGTAATAATATTGGAAAACGTTACAAAAACGGGTAAAAATGATTAAATTAAAAAATAATTTACGCGGATGCAGTCGCAGGCACAACTAGTATAGTATAAAAGAGAACGTCTCTTGAATGTTCGGTGGTTTCTAGTACAGTGTAATTAATCGAATCAATTCTAAAATGACTTTTGGAATCTATTGTATTTAGAAATAGTATAAATATTGTACTTACGCAATGCATAGCTGTAATTACTTGCATTTACTGTATATTGAAAATATATGTGTACGAATGTGTTTCGATGTTTTTATTCATCGACTAACAATTACCTTAATATTCCTTTTTATCATAATAGATTTAGCGGAATGGCAACAATCTCACCCGATGTTAAGTGACGATATGGCCCAAGACGGTGGACACGCTATGCCTATTGAAGAGACTGCCTCAACTGCAACTACCGGAATACATACAATACAATACAATAGGTAGGCTTACCATAATTACGAAGAGCCAAACCGGGACGCAGAAGAGAAAGAGGCTCATTTTCATTTTGCTTTTCGCTTAATTTGTGTTTTTCATATTTGAAATGCAATCAAAATTTTGACCGGGACTCCGGGACAGGGATCTCAAACCGGGACTATCCCGGTCAAACCGGGACGTATGGTAAGCCTACCTATAGGTATTTGGCGGCCGATTTTCAACTTGAGAGTGGCAGCTACCCAGGCGGACATTAAAAAGTACCACCACGTAAGTCCGCTCAAGTTGTTTTTATAATGCCTCGGTAAGCAATATCGCCCATGTCAAGTGTGAATATGCACACGAGCAACGGACACAAAATAACCCTATCAGACTTAAAATAATTACTTTTGCATCACCCAGATAACTGTTATGTGTGGATTCGAACCAACAGCCTTCAGCGTAACATCAGCATCGAAGCGATCGCCTAATATATATAATATAAAATAGCTAGACCAATCGTCGAATATCATGGTTGGGTATACTTAAATACATTTAATTATATCATAAACTAAGGAAAATGTGTACTTTTTTTTTAACTACTTTATTATCAATATCGAGATCAAAACAAAATATATTGAATTTTTGCTCTATCTGACCGTCCAGTAATACGCGTATCTCTGTGAAACTATTGAATAAAAAGATATACTTAATACTTTTTGTCCCATGAAATGGGGTTGTTCTGCAGACCTAGCATTGACGTACTAAAAATAAAACCCATTAGCGATGATAGCTCTGTGGTAGTCTATAGGATCGCCACGTTATTAGACGTGAGCTCGATTCCAAACACCTACAATGAGCTTTTGGTGACGGAAAACATCGTGAGGAATCCATAGTACAGTGGTAGGGTTTTTTCTAATGCGCGCCTGGCTAGCTATCACCCTCAATTTGAAAATCTGCCGCCAAATACTATTAGGTGTGTTCCGGTAGTTGCACTTGAGAACCAGTCCCTCCTACAAAGGCCGGCAACGTGCCTGCGATTCCTCTGGTGTTGTGGGTGTCCAAGGACGGTGGTGATCACTAAGCATCAGATGGCACGCTTACTCGTTTGCTCACTATACCATAAAATAAAAAAAAATACTATAGACAAGATCCCGCCAAAAATACCAACTGTATACTTGTTTGCTAAAAAATAAAAAGTTAATATTCTAAAAGTTAAATGTCACAGACAAATGTTGCATATACACAAGTGTAATTAAAAGTGAAGAAATCCATTTTGACATTGACTACAAGGTTTTGAGATTGCGAAGAGAAAATAAAAGTCATAAAATGTTTCACACAATTAACTTTAAATTTCAAAAGACAATACACTAGGCTGAACTGTCCGTTAATATGATTATGAAATGCATACAATGTAGGTAAACTAAATAACAGAATATATTAACTTGCGGCATGAAAATATGACGGGAAAAACACTTTAAAGTATTTTATTTAAAAATATTAATAACTCAATAATAATTGTATGTTAGAGAAATTCTATTATGGACACAGTATTAAAAAATATATATTATATAAAAAATGTGGATATATTTAAGGATTTAATTGTTTATAATTTTCTTCCAGGTAACTGTAGGCATGCGTATACAATGGAGTGTCAATTCAATACATAGAATATATGTAATTAACTGATTTAATTATACAATAACTATACCTTAACCCTTAAATGTATAAGACAAGTTAAAACTATATTGTTGATGTACATGTAAAATAGATTTTTATTCACAATCATATCTTTATAATTCCAGCAGAGTAATAGACACACAAAAGGAATGTAAGTATTGTAAGATGTACTCATATAGAATTATAGACTAGAAACATATTTATAAGTAACTCATTTTAGTAATAATGAAGAACAAAATGCCTTATCAATAATAAATCTTAATTATATATGTTACATATGAATTCACCTATGTTACTCTAAATGAACCTTCTGAATTTATAATTCAAAAGATTTAAAAAAACATAATTACAAAATCTCACTCATAAATAATACTAAAATTATAACTGTATATGTAATCATTAATTTATAACAAGGTATATCAAATCAGCAATGTGTTGTTTTGCTATATTCATGTTATTATTAAGATAGTGGGAATATCATTCCACAGAGTTATATTTAGAATCAGTTAATTTAATTATAAACTAAAAGTGTATGCTATCCACCTCCACCATAAGTTATATAGTGACTTCTATAACATATGTGTTCATAATGCTTTCAGGACAATGTTTAGTTTATACTTTTTAATCTTAAACTCAAAGGTCATATTCCAATCCTATTAGCATATTATATGACTTCATTGGCTATATTGCAGATTTCATGAGGTATATCCTATCTATATTTAAAAATAATACATAGAAAGTCTTGATTTGTTTAATATAACAATGTACAATAAAATTAATAAAAACTGATTACTAATAATATTCTAGATGTTCTTACAAAATTTATAAAAAAAAAACAATTCATTCAAAATACAAAAAAACACCTAGAAACTGATTTTAATAATTACTTGATTATTACATCTCATTTTAGGTAAACAAAGTTTTAAAGCTTAGTTTAAATGTATTGATGAATAGAAACATAATTGTTTTGAATATACACAACAGAAGCATTCACTAGGGAAATTGTGCTAATAAATATATATTTTAATTTTCTATGCTATCGAGGTCGAGGGAATCAAAAGCTATTTTAACATGATCAAACACTTTTTCAGGTGCCACCTCAGCGTTTATTCTTCTGACAAGTCCTAAGGCGTCGTAATGTTTTATTATCGGCATTGTATCATTTAAATATGTGTCAAATCTCTTCTGCAAGCTTTCCAAGTTGTCGTCGGAGCGACCGCTGCCCGCAGCGCCGCGTCCCAGGCACCTCTCGGTACACAAATCTCGCGAACATTCAAAGAAAAGTACAAATAAAAGTTTTGTTTTATCCGACATCATGCGGGTCCACCCGTCTAAATTATCCTTGTTCCGCGGGAAGCCGTCTATAAGGAAGCGAGTTTTGCCGGACTTCTGCATGGCCTTGTGCAAAAGCGAGCACGTAACCTCCACAGGTACTATCTTGCCGTTGCGAATTTTCTCTTCAATCATCTCTCCGTACTCTGAACCAGGACGTTGTCTCTCTTCTCGTAATAAATCGCCAGCCGATAGGTGAACAAAATCATATTTTTTTGATATAAATGAGCACTGTGTACCTTTTCCGGAACCGGGCGCCCCCAGTACGAACACCACTTCAGGCACCATCTTGTTGAGATAACTGGAACACTGCCGCAACACGCGACTCAGCATGAAACTATTATTCGTCAGACTAATTTATTTAGGTGAATTCCAATTAGTTTTATAAAACATGCGCGCACCTCTGACCTTGACGGAACAGCCCGAATGACGCATTGAAGTAATGAATGAATGAAATCCAAGAATGACAACCTAATGAAGTTTAACTCCTCGTAATATTTTTTCCTATGTTATTATGATAATATTTTCTAATCGTTTAAGATTAAGCACACAATGGTGTTCTTTCGACGATAACTGTGAGTATTGTATTTATTTGCCTTGCAACAAACAAGTCAATCAATTTTTATAGTATTTTATATACTCTGTGGTATAATGTTATTCAAACGTAGGACCTTATCCATGTATTTTTATTGGTTAGGATCAGTTAAAAGTATTTAAAATAAATTCTTCTCATGCATATTCAGTAACAATTATAAAAATAGAGTTCTGAGATTTTCAGGTAAATATTAACGAATATTTGATTGCAGTAAATAATCTACGATACCATGATTCACATAATCTATAGGGCAATATCGATTCCCATCGGTTAATCCTGAACTCATCTAGTGTTGTAGTAAATTTAGCGAATAGTCCGAAATTAATTCTTGACTTTTCATATATATCCTGTACAGTCATAAAGCGGAGAGAAATCAATATTACATGCCTTACTGCTGTATTTCTTTTGTCAGGAAATACTTAAAAAAAAACCATCGTCATTAAATCGATTCGTTAAAAATTGATACACGTATATCATTCAATCTACCGCTTTTGCAATCGAATAAGATTATCGATACCTACTCTGCTTATACCCTGATGCTGTAATATTTACAACGGCGTTGCTAAACATTCCTAGATACACGTTAGAGATATTATTAAAAAATATCTACATAAATATGAAATAGTTCTCAAAAGAAAGCTCTGGTGGAATTTGATTTCAATGCTCGATACTACGTTATGATTGTATCTATAGAAAATAACTTGAGAAATTCGATTAATTGCTAATCATTTACTATTTATTATTAATTACTAAAAAATATTAAAAACAAATTTATTTTTAGTTTCACGTAGTTTCTAGGTAATATAAAGATTGTCCATTCGGTTCATAGTGACAAATAAAAATATACTCATCCGTATAGTACTGCAGATTTTTCTTCACCAAATTAAAAAAAATACCATATTCATCGATATGAACTATGACGTACAAAACCTATTATGATCACGGGCGTTTACATACGAATAAAAATCAAAGTCGAGGTCACTAGCTGTTATGTCTATAGAAAGAACGCAAATTCACACGATAAGCGTTCGATCAGAGTCGACCTTTGCTCTTAGAGTTTTTGTATATATTCATTTTGTAGTTTGATAAAAAAATCAGTTAATACGAAAAAAAGACGTGCCTGGCGCGATCATTAGCGTATTTAAGAATACATGCGCATATCGAATGTTCTACACATTGTTAAGTCACCAATAATACTAATTACTAAAACTCATTAGTTTTACGGAAATTAGCTAATAACAAGAATAAGCCTTCATCACTGCACTAACGACTCATGGTAACTATAAAGAAACTAAACTTCATAGCATTCCACTTTATAACTTTTTACATTCATCACAACTTGACCTTCGAGGAAGGCTTTATTATATATTCGTATATTTTCCTGTTTGGATCCATATTGGGCCAATACAATAAAGTGGAAGTTTAAACGAGCTAATCAAAAGCTTCCCAGTCGTAATTGATTTTAATTGGCCCAATTATTAAGTTACTTTATAGGCCATTTACATCGCGCTGCGGCCCTCGGAAGTGGAAAAAAATTATAAGCAAGAATACATGTAACTATTCGACCGATCATCAGTAAATTTTGCATACACGTCAGCCATACAGAAAATTTAATTCCAAGCGATCGAATTCGCGACCACAGTTATGACACACGTACAATATTACTTTAAATAAAACCAATATACAGATAAAATTGTATTTATTTAAACAGGTAATTGTTAACAGCAATATCCGCCTGTTCAACAGAAGTACAACTATACGTACCTGAAACAAAAACATTTGATTATGAATAAATGCATTTAGATATATATTTTTTAATTATTAGATGTTGCAATCAGATACTTATAAATTTTACCGCAATATAATTCAGAACAGGTCTGTGGTATAATCATCATTAAAAGCAACGTGTTTTCTACTTAGCATATTAATTCCTCGATATTTTAACTATTAACTTCATAAAATAAAGACTAGAGTAAAATGAGAAAAAAGCTTTTTTGTATATATTTCTATTAAATTATAAAACTATATTATCAATAAAAAAGCTTTTCAAATATACAATATAATAATATTCAGAATATTATAATATAAAATTCGACAAGTAAAGTTATCTTGTAATTATGTTGTCAGCGAAAATGTTGAAATTTAAACTGCAGCCTCAATAATATTAACATTTATTCACATTATATACTGTTTCTACGCAAACAGAATTAGATATTTCCAACTAATATTATAAATGTGAATGTAAGTTTGTTTGTTGCGCTTTCACGCGAAAACTACTTAACCGATCATCACGAAACTTTGTACACATATTCTTGAAGGTATTAGCAGTAACATAGAATACTTTTTATTGAATTAATATATGTAAATATATATTTATATTTCACAAAAGATAAAAAAGTTTTTGGTTTATTGAAGAAACGTACAAAAACGGGCAAGCTGGTTAAATAATTTTAGCTGCACACGAACGAAGTCGCGGGCACGGCTAGTATTACATAAAAAGAAATATAAAAATCATTCACCCGACAACGTCAAGATAAAAGCACGCAGATTATATAATCAGCGGAGGTCACTACGACAATTGTAATATTACAAAAAATAAATAACACGATGAATCGTAATTTTATTCGCGATGTAGCGTGATTTGTAACTAATAAACTTGATACAGTATTGCTAGATAGAGGTTACACTGTATATTTATCTACACAAACATTGTGTATGTTCCGATGTGCACTGTAACGTGTAACTTGAATTTAGTATACTGTGCGAAGCCGTTCCTTGATAGTTAGCTATACCGGTTACTTTTTAAAATGGAACGCAGTTCAGTAATATATCTATGTTTTATACAATTTATAATGTTGTATATAATTTAATTGTGATGCAATTGGATAAATACCCAGAATGCAGAACGATTATATATTTCTGCTGTCACATTCATTTCATACAATGTATTGAGTTCCACACCACAATTACATATAACTTCTTAAAATTTTCCATTTTTATTTTTCAATAATAAAATTAATTATCAATATTTCCCTATATACTAATCATATATCTCCCTAGGATACTGCGACAGTAGACTCCAGTCCGTAATGGAACTAATTTCTCCCCAGAAAAAGCACTGAACGGTGCTTGCAGTGTATATGGGGTACATAACCGTAGTGTTTGATATAATTAAGAATATTTTAATTTGGGACACTTATGTCTACATAATCAACGATAAATATTTTAACTTACCTCATATTATAGCTTCTGGAAGCTTCCAATTGTCATCGGAACTCATCTGAAAAAGACATTGGAATTGTAACAAAACTGTTTTTTTTTTAAATACGTATATTAAAAACAATTTAATTTGTAATTCAGTCCTGTTGAGCTTGTAAAAACCTTCACGGTGGCATCAAGGGGAAGAGTTATCATCATAATAATACAGTACACAGTTGAGGATAAGAAAATAAGAAAAAAAGTGACAGATTGACCTCAATGCAATAAACAGTTAGAAGAATTAACGGCATGTCGTTAGACAACCTTAAAAATGAAGTATAAAAAAACAGAAAATTTCATCACAACTACAAATATGTGTACGCATTAAATGCACAAGTATGGTACATGATTATACCAAAACTGACAGTTACATATATCTTAGTGATTACGACTATATGTTTAATTCAACATATATTTGAATTTTTAATCATTAAAATTGATATATCATGAAAGAAGTTTCAGTCGTTACAGACACACTCTAATACTAGATATATAAATATGTTCTCGTTGTACCAAAACAGTGTCAATAATAGAGAAGTATAAATCTTACGTCCCTTCGGTTAATATAGGAATATAACTACATTCTTTCATACAACTATGTTGTGCCATAAAACACCCACCCTATCACTAAATCCCTATATATACATTATAATATAAAAATCAAATGCGTGTCTAAAATGCGACTTACTTTTTAATAATGGTTACAGCTGGCCGAAAAATCGAGCAATTATTAAAATGTGGCTGGCCTTTTAGACCTGCATTTAATTTCTATATTATAATATTACATCATAATGAAATTCATCACGAAATTTTCCATACATATATACTGCCTGGGAAACGGAAAAAAAGTACTGTACCAATATAGATAGCATTAACTTTTAGCCTATCAGAATCTAGAGTAACGCGAGCAAAGCCGCAGGTAAAAGATAGTCTAAAATAAATTCAACTCACTATTAATTTCCAGTCAGCCGTGTGTAGTCGTAAGACGACAGATCGCGTATCTGCGGTACGTAGATTATTTACCTGGGAATAGAAATAATGTATTGAAAGCGACATATCCAAAGGACAATTTAGGTAAAGCGCATGTTAAATAAATTCAGTCCTGTTGAGCTTGTATAAACCTTCACGGTGGCATCAAGGGGATAATTTTATCATCATTCTAGATAGAAAAAAAAAAACTTAGTAATTAACCATAGCTGTTCAGGAGTAATCGGGTGTCTATTATCTATAGAAATAAATAAAATTGATGTGTCCGTTTGCACTGTGAAAATAACAGATTTTTACTAAATGCATATGAAACTATATACGAAATTTGTATGAAAAAATATTTTCAATTATAGGGACTTTCGTTGGGTGATAGATAATGTTGTAAGGAGTAAAAACCTAGGTTATATTATTTTAGAAAAAAAAAAAATAGGGTGATACGAAAAAAAAATGCATTTTTAATTCCACGCGAATGAAGCTGCGGGCAGAGCTTGTTTTTTTATTTAAGAAGACTTCCTTATTTTCGGGGAACAATACAAATTTTAAGTCCTTTGCTAAACACAAACAGACGAGCATTAGAGAAACTATGATGACTTACCTTCCACATTTATGAAAACATTCTCTTAAAGTCCATGTAGTACTGAGGTTTATCTGTAACAAAACGGGTAACAATATGAAACCACTATTTAAAAGTAAAACAGCTGTTATAACAGAGTGAATTTCCATCAGAAGAAAATTAATTAAATTGTCCTCAATGTATACAATCAGAACAGGTCTGTGTTATAATCATCATTGTAATTATTTATTAGAACTATTCAATACTGTTGACCATAAGGGTGTTTGAAAGGTTTCGAGGCAAGCTGGAAATAGTTTGCATGGCGGTGCCTACTTAGCTAGCTACCACCCTCAAATTGAATATCTGCCGTCAAATAGATGTGATCCGGCAGTTGCACTTGAGAGCCAGACCCTCTAATAAGGCCTTGTGTTGTGGGTGTCTATGGGTGGCCGGTGACCACTTACCACCAGGTGACACGCTTGCTCGTTTACCGCCTATTCCATTAAAAAATATAAGCTGAAAACTCGAAATGACAACTTGTATAAGTGTACCAAACGGGCAAAGTTTAAAGACCATTAATTACTGGGATGCAATAATTCTGCGAGACCTATTTCATTGTAAGTTTTATATAATAACATTTAAAGGAATGCACTTTTCTCTAGCTTCATTGAACGTTATCTATACAAATAAATAAAATTGAAGAGTCCGTTTGTATTGTCAAAATTATATGTTTTTACTAAATGCATATGAAAGTGTATACTTATTTATATAAATTATTTTAAAACTTTTTTTTTTTACTTTTTGTCTGTCTGTTTCGGCTAATCTCTAAAACGGCTGGACATATTTTAACGGCACTTCCGCTGGTACATAGCTGATGTTATAAGGAGTGACTTAAGTCCCTTTAATTTTAGAAATATATTAGGATTTCTAGAAAAAACAACGTTTCACTAGAACAAAGTCGCGGATATAGCTTATTATTAAATAAAAATAAAGATATCTGAGAATGATCAACAATTTGTTAAGTGAAGTTAAAAGTTTTCAATAATGTAAGACAGAATAATTCTTACCTAATGTTACTGTGGCACTCGAGCATTAAGTACATCTGAAAACATACACAATGATTAATTAGGACATATTTTAACGGCACTTCCGCTGGTACATAGCTGATGTTATAAGGAGTGACTTAAGTCCCTTTAATTTTAGAAATATATTAGGATTTCTAGAAAAAACAACGTTTCACTAGAACAAAGTCGCGGATATAGCTTATTATTAAATAAAAATAAAGATATCTGAGAATGATCAACAATTTGTTAAGTGAAGTTAAAAGTTTTCAATAATGTAAGACAGAATAATTCTTACCTAATGTTACTGTGGCACTCGAGCATTAAGTACATCTGAAAACATACACAATGATTAATTAGGACATATTTTAACGGCACTTCCGCTGGTACATAGCTGATGTTATAAGGAGTGACTTAAGTCCCTTTAATTTTAGAAATATATTAGGATTTCTAGAAAAAACAACGTTTCACTAGAACAAAGTCGCGGATATAGCTTATTATTAAATAAAAATAAAGATATCTGAGAATGATCAACAATTTGTTAAGTGAAGTTAAAAGTTTTCAATAATGTAAGACAGAATAATTCTTACCTAATGTTACTGTGGCACTCGAGCATTAAGTACATCTGAAAACATACACAATGATTAATTACTTTAATTACGTAAAAAATGAGAAATAGGGACCGATTCTAATTACAATTGTACACAATCCAACA
This sequence comes from Actias luna, assembly GCA_039707435.1. Taxonomy (NCBI): domain Eukaryota; kingdom Metazoa; phylum Arthropoda; class Insecta; order Lepidoptera; family Saturniidae; genus Actias; species Actias luna. Next base: position 2,210,836 of record JAZHAC010000006.1, on the reverse strand, counting down.
TATTTATAGTACAAAATTGTATAGAATCGGTCCTTCGATAACTGAAACTTACCTCATTAATACATATTTAATAATATGCCCATGAAAATCAAACAAGATTCCTTATACAATAGAAAAATTATAATTTAAAAATTAATTACAATACATGTTGTATATTGTGGAGTTCCCTTTCTAACAAACAAGATGATATTTAACAAATAAATTGACCAAAAGAGACAAGAACAAAAAAAAAAAAAACAGGGTTTTCAAGTAATTTATTGTTGTTTGTTTCCCTCGTTTATAATTATTTATTGTATCCGTGACACACGCAATAACCTAGTATCACCCGTGTTGATATAAGACAATGGAAATATCGACCAGCCACTTGCATTATCACCTGCTTACAGCGCGTCTTACAAAATTATTAAGAAACAAAAAATATGACGTATTGTTTGTTTATGTAATAACAAAACATATTCCATGGTGTGGAGTGCGGTGCGTGAAGCGCGCTTGATAACATTAGATACATATATATTACAGTGGTGTTTGCATTAGCTACGGCTTTTACAACTTGTCCAGGTATTGATTTAAGTCGGGCAGACCTTCCTTCAAGCCTTTCCTCTTTCTCGTTTCCTGCAAACAAAATAATAAGCAATTTAGTTTAAAAATAATTATTTTATATAAAAAATCTTTGTTTACAAATGTGAAATCGTTAAACTTCAACATCGTTTGTGACCACAAACCATGAAAATTTACATTTATATGAATGTATTGTGCAACAATTATAAAACAAACACGCTAATTTGGTTACATTTGCAATAAGTTACTACATACGTTACTATTTTATTATTTAAAAAATTGTCATTTCATATCAACCAAATCTTATATTTTATATGTACCAGCAGTTGGGCACTAAACAATTTTTTTCTTTTTAACCATAGTGCAAATTTAATACTATTTAATAGAGATTTGTAGTTAAATCGACGGTCGTTATGTGGATTATTTTCTTAAATATAGTTAAGATTTAGCATTATGGCCATAAACTCATCTGATCTTAAGTGAGAATACGGCCCAAGTTGGTAGACACGCTAAACCTGTGGAGGGACTGGCTCTCGAGTGCAACTATCAGAACACACCTATTGGTGGTATTTGTCAGCAGATTTTTCAACTTGAGGGTGGTTGCTAGCCAGTCGCGCATCAGACGAAGCTCTACCACCATGCTATGGTTTCCTCACAATGTTTTCCTTCACCGACAACTCCAGCTCATTGTAATTAGATTCGAACTCACGTCACTTGACGCGGAGTCCGTACACATTACCACTGAGCTATCGTCGATTGAAATACTACAAAAGTTTATAATATAGCATGTATCGTCCACGCCGTAGCATGCAGTCCTGGGACATAAGGATAGAGGTCCTGTGCAGCGTTTGGACGCGGTCGAGTTGGTCTCCTTCGCGAGCACGCCGGCGCTGTCCCGGCAAACGCGACATGGAGACGCGTTCGCTATAGCGCGGCACGGTGTGCCTGAAGGTATTCCTACATAAACACTGATTATTCTATCCCGGCATAAGTCTTTGCTACCCTTCCTAGTTGTTAAGTACATTAGTAGACTACAGCACCATCTTATTGGCCCAAATTCGAAGTTTAACGATTTCATTACAGGAGCCACCCGTAGATTATGTCACACGTTTACGGAAAGTCAAATTAGTTATGAAAATTAATTAAAAATAGATTCCAATGAAAAATCTTCCACCATCGAGACCCTCGGTTTTCCACATACACCCCCCCTTTTTGCTGATCAGACTATTTGTAATTACAGGAGAACGAACTAAGTACCTAAAATTCATGTCATCAGGGTACCAAATTTCGTGACGTCACATTTGAAATATATCAAAGCAATTAAAACACATAACGTGACTGGTACTTTACTGATTTAATTTAATAACTTCTGGATTTAAAATTGTAAAATATATGAAGTCACCATAGAGTAGTTTTGCGTGACCAGCTGTGGGTGGTGAGACCAGGAAGGTGGCACAAGTCAAGAAATCCGTGTAACACAATTTGCAGATAACCCATGTATGTTCAGCAGTGGTGGAATTACCAGTAGACAAAGTATGCTGGAAGCCTATTGCAGCTAATATTAGGTAAGTCAAATTTTGGTCAATTTTTTTTTTTTTTTTTAAACATGAAAATAATTCATACCTAAACATCATATACCTAAATGTTACTAGATAATATGTATCACCAATTCGAATTTAAGTCTTATATCGTTTTCTTTTATCTACAATTTACTTAGTCCTCTGCGAAATCTAATTATAGTAGTAAATAGCGACAACAAAATTCGACTAGCCTACAGGCGGCAAATGTGTAAATCCACCACTGATGTTTACGTAGATACCACCTCACTTATGGCGAATATCGTGTCGCGATCGACCAAATAATGTACCTTGAAACAAAACTAATTTAAACGGATTTTATCGCGGTTATTTATTTATTTTGATACCGACGGGACTGAGATGGGTCCGTGAAATCCGTTTAAATATACTTTTCATTTCAATGAATAATATTCCTATACCTGTACAACAACGTAGGGTTTGCTGCCGGGCTCGCACGGGTCCCCGGGCAGGATCTGCCAGTGGTCGAAGACGCACTGCGGGAACGCCTGCCCGCCGGTGTTGGAGCGCAGGTCGGCTGTGAACCCGAACGACTCGTTCACGGGCAGGTACGCCTTCACCACGAACATGGGTGTGCCGGCGACCTGAGACTCCTCGAACACGTGCCCGCGCCGTCTGTTCAGCACGCCGTAGATACCACCGACAGCTACTTCAGGGCACTGTATTCCAAATAAAAGGTATTTATTATCAATATATAAGGTTTTACCGTTACGGCCGTAATCTCACCTGATCTTAAGTGACGATACGGCCCAAGTTGGTAGACACGCTAAACCTGCGGAGGAACTGGCTCTCAAGTGCAACTGCTGGAACACACCTATTGTTATTTGGCCGCAGATTTTCAACTTGTAGTTAGCCAGGTGGGTATTAGAAAAAGCCCTACCACCATGCTATGGTTTCCTCACGATGTTTTCCTTCACCGAAAGCTCAGGCTGATTGTAGGTGCTTGGGTTCGAACCCACGTCCCTTGACGCGAAGTCAAGTGAGCTACCGCTGAGCTATCATCGCTTCAATGTTGCCCTGCAGCCTTTCGCCTGAGGGACCTTTTCGACTCCATGCAACACTGTTTCAACTTTGTTGTTTTATAAGATATTGTTATTATTATGTGGTGTATGTATATATGTTGAATATTTTTTTCTTTCTTTAATAACATGATGGATAAACTTAAATAAATCAACACTTATATTTATCTAGTTAAATGATGGTACATTTGTCAAAAATTTTCGTTTCGCCTATCACTGGAGCAATGTAAAAAGATAATTACGTTCATTTATTGACAGTATAATGAAAAAATAAATAGTATATGCCACAAGTAAAAGATGTTGGTAGGTTATTTCCAAACATTTCGAATCTCTCAGGATGTTTCCAATTATATTATTGCTAATTAAATACCTAACAGCCTATACATGAAATCATGATGTCATACAATATATATACACAATATATATATATATAAAAAAACAAGGTTTGAAATTAAAATATTATCTCCATACATAATTTTATAAAAATATGAGGAGCCCTTTGTAGGAAGTAAAAGCACAGATATTTTCAGTAATATTAGTTTGGAAATAGTACACAATTATCATCAGAATTCTCACCAGAGGAATTCAACTCAATATTATACATATTTAACAAGACATTTTTCGTATTTAATTTTGCAATAGCTCATAATAAGAAATCTACTAGATCTAAGTACTAAAGTAAGTATCTGTGTATTAGTAGAATATGCCTATAAATTAATACAGTTTGGTCTAGACCCTTAGAGATTGATATATTATCATAACATGGGTCAACAAAAATACTTTCTCGTATTCAAGAACCAGAAACAAACATAAGAAACTTTCACCTCAAGTTGCCAATTTCTTTTATAATATTATAGAAAAAAATATATATCGTATAACATCTTAACTATGTGAAGAATACATAGGATAAACATAACAATACCAAAAGTTCCAGGTTTGTGTTAAAATTTTGATAACATAAGTGTTAGTTCCCCTATTCAGGCAAGGCGCTACGTTTGGGTGACAATGCCAAAACAAAGAGCTGTGTTGATCTGCCACGTCTCGGAAGGGCGGTACTATCGTGTGCATGCTAGCCCGCTCAGGAAAGAACGTGGGGGGTCACAAACAGTACATAAACTTCACAACACAAAAATAACCATAGATACTAAGATATACGCATATAACAGATATCTTGATAACTTCATTTCAATTTACAAACTGATGCTGTTGAATGAATTTTACTAATAGATTCATAATAGTTGTAGAAAGTAATAACAAAAAGTGTTCTTTGAATTTTGAAAAATGATTCAAGTTATCAAACATGTTAAACACTAAGTTACTATAGTTTTGGTTTCCAACTATACAGGTAATATTTTTTACTATATCACTTATTGTAGTGTATCAATTTATTATACATTCAAAAAAATTTTTTTTTTTTTATCTTAGTTGAATTTATTAATAAGTTGAACAAACTCTTTGGATGCAAATACAATGCAAATATACAAAAATATTTTGTAATTTTATAAAAAGATATTGGCAACCCTCAACTAAATAAGCAAGTATTCTCAGTTGTAATTTTGAATGATTGCAGTGGGATCTAAATAATATATGAATAAACAATAACAAGTTTTCTGATACAGGGATTCACAAGGAGTCATTTTCAGTTATGACAAGCAAACTTTTTGTTAATAATCATGTGACAACACTGACCTGGATCTCGCAAAGGTATACGGGCTCCATGAGCCTGGGTTGAGCGGTCAACAGACACGCGTACAGGCATCTCCTGGTGGTTGGAATGATTTGACCGCCACCTCTGATGAAAGAAATATTATTTATTAAAATAAAACACCAGTCACCATGAACGCTGACACAAAGTACAAAGTAAAGTGAGTTCAAATCGCTGCAATGAGCTTTAGCTTCAGGTGAAAGAAAACATTATGATGAAACCACAGCATGGTGGAAAGGCTTTTTCAAATATCAACCTCTACCACTCTCAAGTTGGAAATCTGCCACCAAATACCTATAGGTGGTTTTCCCGCAGGTTGCACTTGAAAACTAGTCCTGCCACAGGTTTAGCACGTTCACCAAGTTAAACCACATCGTCACATAGCATCAGGTGAAATTGTAGCCATAATGCTAAGCCCATAAACTATAAAACAATATATTCTATTATTGTTCACAATAATATAAAATATATAATATACAAATTTGGAGATATTTAAAGAGCCAAGCTGAAAGTATGCATTTGTTGTTAATTAGTATTTTCCAGATAACTGTAGGAACATGTATACAATGCAGTAATATATACAATTATTCAATTTAATTCAACAATAATAAAAACTTAACCAATAAATGTATTAGAAAAGTATAAAGATTATATGAAGTACTTCAATTACACAAAATATAAATATATATTTTCTTACAAAGGTCTATATTAGAACTGTCGTTTTTCAATTTGAGTCAAGTATTTCTTATTCTAGACCAAATATTATTACAAGATTTTTTTTAAGTTAATATTTCTATAGGGTTTGGATAGAGAGTAAATTAACGTAAGTTATCATCAACATGGTCACATGATGTATTAATGTTCACACCATATCTGTTCCTATTAGTGTAACTTATCGTTGAAAGCAGTTTTGAATTTAAAAACATAATTCAACAACAAACAATTAATTCGGTTATCCTAAAACAACTGTTTGTTTATAGTTTTAAGTTTTCACTTCTGTCAGCAGTTCTCATGGCTGCTTTGAATATTTTGATAGTGATATATTACCTGTGGATGGCATCAGTGTGAAGAGTGACGTCATAAATGTTGAAACGCACTCCTCTCAAGTTCTCCTCAGCCATGGCGCCCTCCTTGGCGGCCCACTGGAATCCCGCCACGACAGAGTCCTTGATCTCGTTCAGGTACTGCACTCCCTTCGAGCAGTCCACCATGATGTTGGGCCCGGTACCCTCGGGACCGAAGCACCAGATCTTACGCGCCTCGGTCAGATCGTACTCGTACTTGTCGCTCAGGTAACGGGCACGGGTCTTGAAGTCGTCACGGGGGTTCACTTTACCCTGATAAGAAAAAAACATTATTTTACTAACATTTTTATCATATCTCAGTAAAGTGTCTGCATTATGTCCAAAGGTTATCTATCACATTAAAATCTCATCAAGTCTCATCAAGACTGATCAAGTCATGCCAATCTGCATCCATCTCCAAAAACCCAATATTCTAAATAAAAACACTGTATGCTTTCTTGATCATTCATTCTCGCACCTATTGGTGTATGGTGGTAGATTTTCAACTTGAGGAGGGTAGCTAGTCAGGCGTGCATTAGAATAAGCCCTACCAACATGCTACGGTTTCATCACGATGATTTCTTTCACCGAAAACTCAAGCTCATTGTAGATGGATTCAAACTCACGTCCCATGCCGCGACATTCGTTTACACTACCAACTGAGCTATCATCGCTTCAACCATATCACACACCTCACTCAATTACTGGACATACAAAACCTACCACTGGGTGTGGTGTATACTGAGTTATGGTGGTTGCATTAGATAAAATAAGATGTAATTATCTTATCTAAAATGTAAACATATACTGTCATTGTATATTTTAAATTTTACTGCTAGTTACATCAATAAAATATATATATACATATATTATTTCTATAATTAATACCATGTAAAAGGTAAAAATATACATACATCATCAATATCTTCGGGCAGACCGTCCGGCATGGGCTGGGCCTTCATGAACAGACGGTTGTGTTTGTTGGGCGACTTGGACAGGCACATTTGGTCAGACTCCTCACTGACCGTCTCACGGTACGACACGACGGGGTCAGATTTCTTAATTGGAATGCAAGCATGGTCCTCCTCCAGATCCTGCAGGAATATTTTTTGTTATCAATACAACAGAATTATACTGTGGCAAAACACAATTCAGCTACATAATTTATTAATTTGATACAACATAGTGAATGGTATACAAAAGAAAAGTTAATCTATAAAAATATTATAAAGCAGATAAGTGTGTTTGTTCGAACACACTAATCTTTGCAACTAGCAGTCTGATTTCAAAAATGATTTTTGTATTTTATAAAGCAATCATTGAGGAAAGCTTTAAGGTATTTAACATCACACAATCACCAATAAAATCAAAGCTGATTTGAAAAAAGTTACAAAACGTTTCAATACGACGTCACAAGCTCAGCTATATATTAGTATAACATTTATTATATGACAGAGAATTCAAACTTAGTGTTATAATTTAAAGAGTTAAGGATAAAACTATACATTTAAAGTCAGGTAATATAAATTTACATAATAAAACTATACCTTGAGACAGATCTCAAGATGCAACTCTCCGGCACCAGCAACAATATGTTCACCGGACTCTTCATTGATGCACTGCACCATAGGGTCTGACTTGGCAAGACGCTTCAGACCTTCTACCAGCTTGGGCAAGTCGGCGGGGTTCTTAGGCTCAACGGCTACACGCACGACAGGAGACACGCTGAACTTCATGACCTGGATATTTAATGAAAAATTATACATAAAAAGATTTATTGACAAATGTATTACTTAAATAATTATCAATATCGAACCCGGTTTTAAAGGCAATTTAACAACAATTTTGAGTTAACACTAACATAACTTGCTAGCTACAGAACAGAAATAATATTATCAATGTTCTGTCAAGAATTGTATTTAGTACAAAATTCTAACATTCCTTTTTTTAACCTTTTGTTTAATTGGATAAATTTATCCTATATTTTTATTCATGATATAAACTTCACAAGTTAAATTTCATGCAAATGAGTCTAGTAATTGAGTAATACAGTAAGTATTAACAAATAAAGGAGATAGACAGGACAGCCTACATAATTAAAACAAAAAAATTGTCCTCTTTACTGAAAACGAAAATTACCAAAATGATCCTTTTTTTCGAAACTACATAAATCTACACATTTGGTTGAGTAAAAATTTCATTACCAAAAAGTATCTTTCAAGTTTAGCTGTTTACAACTTTTTAATAAACTATAATATGCACACCTTCATGTTATGCGCGTTCTTGTAGGTTGTAATAGTTCCGGTCTTGACAAGGAACTGGTCGACTCCGACCAGACCGCAAATGTTACCTGAAGGCACATCCTCAATGGCCTCCACGTAACGACCCATCATCAGAATTGTACGCTGGATGGTCTTCTCATACAAGTCCTGAGAAGAAAATACAAGAAACATTAATCAAATTATACATAAAACGACTCCAGAAGTAAAAACTTATAAAATAAATATTAACAAACGATACAAAAATGAAAAATTGTATATATTCCTTATATATTGTTCAACAAAAGCCGCCTTACTTCAGGATTTAGAGTATTGATATGAAATTACAGTAATTGGCGTAAAATGGTGTATTATGCGATAAATCAGATTAAGCGACATCGCATTTTTTTTTTCAGATTGTAGAAATTTAACTGAACATTTTCGGTCAATCATTTGATTGATTTTTAGGCCATTAAAATCGCATTTTGAATCTGAACTTCATAATAAGAAAATGGAATATCAATGCTAAATGGTCAGCTGATGCGAGTCATGGGAGACCTTTTATCCCTATTTCGCGGTTAATTGTAATAAATTTTTTTTTATAGTTAAGGTTTAGCGTTACGGCCATAATCTCACCTGATCTTAATTGACGATAAGTTGGTATACACGCTAAACGTTTGGGACTGGTCAACTGACTGACTTCAACTTGAGGGTGGTTGCTAGCCAGTCGGGCATCACAAGAAGCCCTACCCACCATGCTATGGTTTTCTCACAATGTTTTCCTTCGCCGAAAGCTCAAGCTCATTGTAGGTGAATACGAACTCACGTCACTTGACGCGGAGTCCGTACACATTACCACTGAGCTATCATTGATTCAGATATTAAAAAAGTTTATAATATAGCATGTATCGTCCACGCCGTAGCATGCAGTCCTGGGACATAAGGATAGAGGTCCTGTGCAGCGTTTGGACGCGGTCGAGTTGGTCTCCTTCGCGAGCACGCCGGCGCTGTCCCGGCAAACGCGACATGGAGACGCGTTCGCTATAGCGCGGCACGGTGTGCCTGAAGGATATTGTATCATATTTAAGCGATTTCGAATCCTTACAATGAGCTTGGCTTGAGTTTTCAGTGAAGGAAAATATCGAGATCAAACCATAGTATGGTGGTAGAGCTTTGTTAATGCGCGCCTGGATAACTACCACACTCAAGTTTAAAATCTTCCATTAAATACTTCTATAACACACCTATACAACTATGTGTGTTTTAGCTGTTGCACTTAAGATCCAATCCCTCCACTAGGCTTAGCATGTCCACCATCTTAGGCGACATCGCTTAAAAACAGATGTCACTGTGGCCATAGCGCTAAACCTTAACTATAAAAAGTGACATACTAGAACACACTATAGAAAGGGTCGTGACGGAAAAATCTTACATTTTTTTCGTCTAGCCCCCAACCGCCAAGTTCGTGGCGTGCGATCAGGAGCTTCGTGTAAAAAAAAAAAAACAGATAGAATAGTTTAAAGAGTGACGTTTACCTCCTTCTTGCCGGGCTGGAAGTTGGGGCCCATGATGCGTGCCTTCTGTCCAGTTACGACTTTGCCGGAGAACACACGGCCGAAGGCGTAGAAACGGCCCTTGTCCGATGTCGGCACCATTTTGCTCACGTACATCATGAGAGGTGCTTCGGGATCACAGGTCTAAACAAATATATGTCTAATATTAAAAAATAAAACATAATTCCAGGACTCAATAATAGAACCACGATACTACCTATTTAGTATTAAATCTTTAAGATATATATCAGAGAAAAATTTCATGATTACGGGTGAAACAGTTTAGAGATTAACACTACACCCTATTAAAAAAACCCCATCAGTTCACAAGATAAATAAAATTCTTACACCTTGAACAATAACACATGTTATCACCATGTTAAATCTCATAAAAAACCTATTTTTCCTACCTTAAAAGCAAAACTAAATCAGCTATAGAGATTAAGAAAAGTTACAAAGATAGAATATATTATATTTATATATTACTAATAAAAATATAAAATTTATTAAAAACCCTTGTAATCTTTTTTAAGCTGTAAATTTAAAATTTATACCTTGATACCGAGAGCAGCCTCGTCATCATGAGGACCTTCGTACAACATCTCCATACGGTACTTCTGAGCGACCACAGGCGACGGAAGATGGATGGCAATCATCTGAAGCAGAGCTTCACCGGCCGGCAACCACGAACGCATCACAACCTACGCCAACAGATATATAATTTATTAATGTCATTAATATATTCCAGCATGTTTCAAAGTTACGAAATAATATGGTCATCAAGTGCTAATAAATAAGATTTATTTATATATTAAATGGTGTATCTTCCATTTATGGGGTCGCAAACTATAAAAAGTTCACAACCAATTCCGGAAAGAAAACATAATGTCAGTCCACTTTGACACCCAGAAACTTATTTGGAGAAGTAGCTGGCAACACTTGGGACTATCGCTAATCTCATGTAAAATTACTCGAGCAGAATTTATGTTTTAAAACAGTACCAATTCTTACCTTCAACAGAGCTTTGCCATCCTTGTCGGCATCTTCATGCTTAATCGTGACTCCGAGCTTCTTGAGTAAGCTGTCAATCTCATCCTTCTTGAAGTTCATAATGGCATCAAACACCTTGTAGATAGGGTCCAGGACGTACATGCAGAAAGAACGCTTGTTCTCGGCATCCTTCTGCTTGGCCCACTTCTTTGTGGAGGCATTGAAGAAGTTCTCTCCCCACAGCCTGTAGTTAAAAGATTTTATAAGACCTCTCTGATAAAATATTAACGTTTTATTTGGTTTAAAATTCCTTGCAACATTAATATGATACATGGCTGCATCTATTTTACAATTTTTTTATTTAATTATGTTTTTAACATAAGCATAATTATGTTTTTTACCATAACTTTTAATTTGTGACTATAACAGAAATAACAGATAAGTTGGTTTATGAATTACAAGACTTCCAATTATTCATATATTATATTATAATGATTTAACCTAGACTGCCTTGTCCTAGATATAGTTTCACAAAAAAGTTTCTTTTTATATAATCTGTACCTCAATTTTCGTTGTAAATAGTCCAAAGGGACAAATTCATAAATCCAAACTGAGAATTCAATGTTCGTCCCGGTCTGCCGCTGGATTATAGCATCAAATACTTTATCCAGTATCAATGGGACGATTCACTAATAATGTTAATATGAATTTAAAGTTTACAGTTGAATTAAAAAAAAATAACATCAGTACACATAAACTAAAAGATAAAATTCAAATATTCATTGTTAACACAAAGACATATAGTTAATTTCTTATGCTTTTCAAAAATGATTATCATGAGCACTAAGGCTATGTTTCACACAACATTTCCAACATTCAAAATATGTATTTAGACATGTAACATAATGACTACAGGTTATAAAAAACATAATTGATAAATTAAAAGAAAAATAAAGTATTGACATTTGTTCATACTTGTACATACAAACAAATCTGCATATTAAAGATATTTTTGAATAAGTAGTCACCAATATAATTTACACTGCTAATTTCAACATTGAAGTGTTTGCATTTGTAATCTATAATTGATAATAATAAATTGTGACGAAATAATAATAAAAACATAGTTATGCATTTGTTTTTTCATAAGCCCTATACTTTACTTTAAATACCTGTGATACAAAATAGATTTGTTAATATTAGCATAGTATGCTACTATTGAAATTGAATTTTTTCAAAAGTGTTGATGAAAATTTAAGATAGACAAAAAAAATAGTATAACAACTTTAAATTGTCATGATTTTTCACTATCTAAGAAAACAAAGCCATTATAAATAATTTTATAACTTTCAAAATACTAGTATTTGGTGGAGTTCCAATTTGAACTGTAATCATTATTCAAAATGGGGAAATACTTTTTATAGTTGAGATTTAGCATTATGGCCATAATCTCATAATTGGTATTTGGCAGCAGATTTTTAATTTTGGTAGCTAGCCAGGTGAGTATTAGAAAAAGCTCTACCACCATGCAAAAAGTATGGAAAAATAATTATGGAACTAATTAATAAAATTTTAAAAGTATGTAAGTGTTTCTAATTTTTTATACTATTTATTGATATTAATAAATTTATCCATAGCTACTAATTGAAGAACTGAGAGAGAAAAAGGTACTTTTTTGCCTTCTATATATACTGAGATGATCAAAAAATATAAGTAATATATAGAATAGACATTAAAAATCCATTATAATTGCATTATGAACATAAAGACTAACGAAAATTGTAAAAAGATAAGTAGTTACAAAACACCTCATTTACGTAATAAATACGTGTTCAAAAGAAAAGTATTGAATTTCATTATAAAAAAGGAGTATTGCATGACATAAAGTCAGAAGCTACTAATAAACGTTGTGGCCTTTCACTTTGCGTCATGACTATGAGTATTTAGACTGCAATGCAGTAATGCAACTCAAGTGCCATTTATATTTATTATAGACGTGCCAAACTCTGGCATTTAGACGAAATTAGGTTTAAAGCATACCCACAAATTAACTTACTTCGTTCTAATTGAAGTCTCAAGAATAAATCTTTCGTCAATTTAATAGATATAAAATAAACTTACTATTCATGTAACAAACAACAGTAAGTAGTGTAATGGAATTAGTTAATTATAATGAATAATTATAATTAGTTAATTATCATTAAAAAAATTATTACTAATATATCATTTATACATGTAACAATGTAAACAAAGTTGGGGACTATTTTATTTAAGTATTTGGATCAAGGTAGTATAAAATTATTACTAATATATCATCTATACATGTAACAATGTAAACAAAGTAGGGTACTATTTTATTTAATTAAGTGTTTGTAGGAAGGTTGTATAAAATTATTACTAATATATCATCTATACATGTAACCATGTAAACTAAGTTGGTGATTATTTTATTTAATCAAGTGTTTGGCTGTAGGTTGTATTCTGTTCAAACCGCATTCCACATATTTACAGGTTTTTGGTATAAGTATTTTATTACACGTGCCCAATTTGAATGAGACAAAATTTATGTAAATTACAGTAATTCATATGACTGTCTACGTGGCACTAATTATCAGGGACTTAGAAATTACCTTACCTTACCAATCAATTTTGATGAATTTTTCAGATAATCTTCAAGATTAGATAGCATGTTATTCGATGCAGTTTGATAGCGATCGGCTGCCGGTTCCGGAGGGAAGTCGCAAGTAAATGTTGGGACGATATAAATCACTAACCTGTTCATAAGTTTGACGAGGTCGATTTTGAACTTGTCGGCGTACATCTCGGAGAACTGTTTGAGGGTGAACGCCCAGCCGTGAAGACCGGAACCGAAGCCCACGGAACCCTTGCTAGGGTCGACACGGACCTCACCTAAGTAACAAATTTAAATACATTGTTTCTGTCCTTTTTTAAGCCTCATTAAGGATACGATCTATGGGTTGAAATGGTTTTGCGGTTTTGGCCTAAATTTTATTTTAAAGCAGATATATAATATAATAGTATTTGACCAGATGTAATGTGGATACAGCCCCTGCTCCCCAGACCACTAGGCGATAGAAGAATACCGTGGGGTTTTAGTGGGTATTCCCGGCTATCCGCACTAGGTGAATCTCACATACTTCTCCGAACCCATCAGGGAGGTAACTTCTCAACATATAAAAAAAATATCATTCAAAAGTATATAAATAATTGACTACAATGGTATGTAGGTTCATTGACATTGTTTCTTGATTTAAATAGTTAAACTTAGAAAACATTCACAAATAACTAATACATAAATAAATAAATGTGTAGTTTGTTCGCTTGAATGTTCAGCAGAAGTTTCAGTGTGACAAATTGCAAGTCACTAGAAGCCCAAGCCAAGATCTAGCTATTTTGGCACTCCTATGTTAGTTACCTGAAAATAGCAGTGTACCTGCTGCACCTGCCCCAAAAACCCTAGTGAAGCTGCTAAAGCCACTTAAGCTGACAGCATCAGTTAGTTTGAAAAATGATAAATGTAAGACGTTTTATGTATCCTCTATGGTTTGAAATATAATCATCATAATTAACACATTACTGTTAATTTGTAAATGTGCAAATCATTTAATTGGTTTTTTGTTGCACTTAACAATTATTGAAGAAGTCATTATGCTTCACTTTCACCTGGGTCATCAAAATATCACGTTTCAATATCATGCTGATAAAAAAGGTTATTATAAAACAATCTATATCAGTGAAATTTTAGATTTATCGTGTTTGGTAAATTTAATAATAAAACACGTCAAACGAAATTTTTTGCTTATAATAACATGTCATATAGTACTGTTAAAACTTATATGTATTATATATCTAAAATTATTTTGTAATAAATGAAATTAAAAATTATCAGGATAGATGACTATGAGAAGTGATTAGACTTTTTTTTGAGTATTCAAAAAGGCAATGTGACTTATTTCCAAAACTATTTTTTGTACTTGATAAGGAATTATTGGGGAAGGCTTTACGCTTTTAATATCATACCAATAGAAAAAGAAGTAAAGCTGTATTTAAAAAATGTTCAACAATTATTACCACAATCAGTAATTGTTTTTTTTTTTCACCACAAAGAAATTCAGGGTTGTCACTGCCAAACCATCATTAAATACCTGATAGAACTTACCCATAGGACCGCTGTCATCAGAGTAGGTGGCAATAATGACGTTTACGTTTTCAACAATACGCTGGAAGGTCTGGTAGAGTTCCTCAGACTCGAGCTGGAGCTCGAGCAGGGCGCGGTCCATCTTGTTCATGAATAGAATAGGCTTGATACGTTCGGCGATCGCCTGACGTAGTACAGTCTCGGTTTGTACGCACACACCTGGTGTAAAGAAAATCTATGAACTTTGATCAACACCTGATGATATTCCTATTAAAATCAATGACTCAATTACATATACTAATCTTCAAAGAGTGGTTTTAACTTGACCATAATGATTAAATCTACATTTTTTTATATTCTATCACAGAAGTCCCTTTTTAATTTTTTTCAATTGTATATTATCATGTATGGGTATCACCATCGAGTCCTGGTGAGCTTGGCATGAAGGAAAATCTCTACATTAATGGAGGTTTTCCAGCTGAAAATCAGCACTATTACAATTTGCTATATCATATGCTGAATTTAGGTCCTATTTCAATGTATGATGATATTAGTTAGTAAGACTATTTGTGTATTTACACTTTGTGCACTGTGTATCATTGAAATAAATGTTCTTTCTTTAGAACTTAGCATATATAACTTACTAAAAACCATTACATCATAAAATAGCTGAAAAATATTATTTAAAATATCATAGAAAGTACAGCTTACCAGAAACACAGTCCACAACAACGAGAGCTCCATCGGTGACACGCAGAGCGGCTGTTACTTCTGAAGAGAAATCAACGTGTCCAGGTGAATCGATCAGGTTGATCAAGAAACCCTTTTCGCTCTTCTCACGCTGGTCAGCGTTTGTGATGAAGACTAAATCTTTTTCTTCGAGCTCGAAGTACATGGATATGGCACTGGTAGGATAACATTAACTTTGTATAAACATATTGTATGTTCATTCATTAGTCATTGGTAACATGTTAAATAAAGTCAGATGGCCGTTCTGAAGATCTTCAATGAGAATCAGATTTTTAAGGTAAGAACATTCATCATACTGAGTTATAATAAGGTACTTTGATATATTGACTTGAAAATTATTTTTTATATTAATAAAATTTTTGCTGAGTTGTCAGCTAACGAAACAAAGAAAATTGCATTGAAATACCAAAAGGATTTAGTAATTTCTAACCAATATCCTGCTTGAGTCTACCATTTTGGGTATAAAAAGTATCCTATATGTATTACTATCACCACATCAGACATAGATAGCTGTGTGATAGTTCAAACTAATATACATACAAGGCGACAAGCAGGCAGACAAAAATTCCAACTATTTCTTTAGCCTATACATATGGATGACAAATTACACCATGTTTGCAATGGTCAGAGAATATTTTAATAAATCTGTACAAGATTTATTTTATGTACCTTTAGTAGTTCATAAATATTAAATAATAGATTTTATGGTCATTGATAATTATGATTTCTTCATATTAATCTCAAATATATTATGTGTAGCATCTCAGGATAGAACATATGCCTATTATCACTTACTGATTGTATAATGTAAAAATTGGAACAAAAAGATGTTTTTATTTAATGACACAGTAAAGTTATGAAATTCATAATAAACAGGATAATACTTGTTATTATTTATTTAATTCAACCTTCAAGATGGTTACAGTAAATAAAATAATTAATTCTACATACATTCTTGTACGTATATAGAGTTTAAAATTATTTTGGTTATGTTGACCTGGTAATTATTATATTGATTGGTATGTGCTTAATATTTTTTTTTATTGTCACAATATTGTGTAATCGGAAAACTGTATTTTTGTGCAGGTTTACATAAAATCGCACAGGATATGAATTGCATAATTATTTGTAAATTACAGTGTAATATCGATCTTAAAGGTTTTAGTACCGCAAAGTTTTTTTAACATATTCCATTATTTGTTAGTTTTAATGATACCAGGACATGTAAATGTAGTGAATTTAAGTTTTACGAGTACCGAATGACGCTTAGTTCTAGACAAAGATTGGTATCGAATTGCCAGATGGAAAGGTTATAAGCCCCATGTGGATAAATCGTACTCACGTGGACTTGATGGTGATGCATCTGTCTTGCTCGTCCTTACGCGTGTCTGTGAAACGAGTTTCACCGGCTCTGGCACCAGCGATGATACCTGCCTTTGATACTAGGGAGTCCGTTAACGTCGACTTGCCGTGGTCGACGTGAGCTATCACGGACATGTTTCTGATGTTCCTCTTCTTGTCCATCATCGTACGGATCTCGTCTACAGTGAAATTCACCTGCGCAAACCAGAAAACAATCCCTCAATATACCGTTTACCATTTCACATATGTTTCGACAAGTTGCACTTTTTTAACACACGTACATTCCATTTTTAACGGCTAAAGATCTGAATCTCTTTTATTCTATTGATATAATACTTTAATGAATAATTGCACAGCCACTTTAGACTTCACCGCTACACTTTGAAAACGTCATCCGATCACAAAGACAGCGGCCGTGGATAAAGCAATAAAAGAGGTATTCGAACGCGAATTATCAAAAATATTAACGCGAATATATAGCCCGTAACGACCGCAGCACTTTAATGAACACTTCAATCGTATTTTGTACTCACCATTTTGGATGGTTTTAGATTTTTCTGTCAAATAAATAAACTACCATACGCCAGCAATGGCGTACGCTTGAAAAAGGACCCGTTCGTGGGCCGGCCGGATGTGGCAGCGAAACGTCAAATTTCATGCACCACAGACAACCAGGGTTACCGTTCATAAAAATTATTAGATTCTGCATACACTTTATACTGGTCTCTGGTTTATACCATCCTCAAACGAATTACGTTATATCGATTCTGAAATATTATTTTTATATATTTTGGTGGTCATTTGTAATATTGTTTATACTAGGAATAAAATTAAAAAAAAAATCTTATTATAGATGACCATAGACAACTTAAAAATATAAAAAACATTTTAGAGCGATAAACTCCTTAGTATTCCATGGCTGAATCCATGGAATATACAGCTTCCAGATCTATAGAGTTGCAGAAAGGGAAACTCCCAGCAGATTTCAAAACTTGTGATACGGATATAGGTTTAAGAGGCCTATCCGACGAGTGTCGACACCCACCTTCACTGCTTGCGTTTCTCATTCCGTGTCCTTTAATAAATTTGTTTATCACAGTACAATAAGCTCAAGCTTAGTAGTTCCAGAATATATCCGCTCTAAAAGTCAAAACCCTTACATCATCTGTGATTTTATAGTGATCTTCATACATTTCAATATTATTAAAATATAGGTAACCCATTTCACATATTGGTAAAGTTTTTTTGTAATAAGTAATACCCGAAAGAAAAAAATACATACACATTAAAAATTATTTATACGTCGAATCATAGATATACAGAATTCATTATTGTTATTAACAAATTTATTGTTTTAAATACTTAAATTTTCATTTTGATTCCAAATATATTTTAGTACATCGACATCTATCGTACAATAGCGGGATACACTTTAAGATTTGCATGTTTTACTAGAGAATAAAATAGTTTGGTATAGTGACATCTATTATGAAATAGTGTATTGCAATTTAGCATGCTTTTAAGATATGTTAGATAAAAATATTTTTTAAACAAACAACAGATGTCATATGATTTCATGTTTGATATATGTAATGTATCACTGGAAGATTAATTTTATTATACAATTTTCTATTAATAACATGTGTTAGTTTTTATCAGTATATGCTTATGATGAATCTTATGTAATAATTCATCATAACTTTGATTATCTCGAAGTTACAAGGCTATCGATAATGGTAAATCGTTTCTTAAATTTAATGTTTAATCGACAAACATTTCCTTTATTTTATTTATACATTTAGGTACACATACACATATTGTAGTCTTAAATAAATTTACTACGTTATTCTTTATTCGACAAATTTTATAAAAGTAACTTTGGAAATTCATTGTCTTCTGATAGCTAAATAACATTTATATGCGTCTTTATTTCATTTAGTACCTATTCTTTCCCATTATAAATTCAATACCACGAAATTACGTAACATGCCAATAATATTTTATAAGCAATCTTTTAAAATTGATGTTCAATAATTATATACATTAGAGACGACCTTGAATATAAATAAAACTAAATAATTTATTCTCAGTAGTATAACTACGATCGTTATGTAATACTTTTAGATATTATATCTATAACTGTATAAAAAAACAAACTTTTATTTTATTTTAAAGGTTTAGTTTGGCCACAATCGCAGCTGTTGTTAGGACGATGTGGTCCAATATTGTGGACATGCCAAAACTAGTGCGTAGTTGGGGGTCAAGTGCAGTTCTTAGAACACACCCATACAGGTATTTGTACTTAAAAAGCGTAAACTCGCTAACGACAGCCAGTATTTTAAAATACAGCACAGTAATGTGTTTATCATTGTTATCCGTAGTATTATCTGTATTGCATAAGGTCATATAATACTCTGTCAGGGTCGTGACGTTGTGATATGTGTGACTGTATAATGATCTGATGTCATACAGGTCAGTTTCGACGTCTAGGTAATTTGCAATAGTTAGGGTGGACAACGAGGTTCGCTATCTATAGGGGTGGCTTGAGGCATTTAGTCTGAGTTGCCAGATGTTTTTTAAGGAAATGTACGGTTATTGTAAGAAATTGAAAGAAAAATTTCAAGCAAGTGTCATGTGTTTCTCATCTCGATATTAAAGATATGTTATCATAGAACTATATATTGTGTGTAGATGGTGTAACTATACGATGGCAGAACTGACAAAATATCACTGGTAGGGAGTTATGATGTGTAGAGAAACGTCAGCCTTGGATACCACACGGAACTACAATACACCTTTTAATTGTCAGTATACATATCCCAGATGTCGAGGACACTACTGCACATGATCTCTTAAAAGGTGGGAATCAATGAACGAAGGCTCCTCTTGATTGTCCCCCCAGCAGAAGGACGTACCCGATAACTGACGAGCGCTTTGCCAATAGACCTTACCTTGACTAAAGTAGTAGGTTTATATAGTTTGTAATTTTATAAATATTATTGTGAAAGAAACCTTTGGAATTATACAAGTTATATTTTCACTTCATTTCCTTCTCCTAAATTTATTTAACTGTCCTCGTGACAAGCCCTGTCGAATGGAATAGCCACGGCCCTCGAAAGGTACCGTTGTGGTACTGGTATTTATTGCACATTTCAGAGTATCAACGTCTTCTTTTATAGATTATTTTTGGGTAGTTTCATTTCTTTCATATGGACAGTGCTGCACGTGTATTTTATATATATTATCGCATATACGATAAGCGTAATCATACAGTAAGTTGTATTGATGAAACGTAGGTGAACTATTAGTATCTTGATAAAGAAAGGTATTATCATCTACATAATACGTCAAAAATCCGCATAGCACCTATATAGAATTTATTACAAATTTTGTACATTTATACTAGCTTTGTGTACGACTTCGTCCCCGCGGAAATATCAATTATTTAATAATTTGTGCTCGTTTTTGTAACTTTGTTCAATATAACTTTGCTTTTACAGATGAAAGAGCGATGTTAAATTGCCTAAATATTTACAGAATGATTGATCTATCAATATAAAAATAATTTTTAAAATGCGACTGGTAGTTCCTAAAATTAGCGCGTTCGAACATACTTTTCCGCTCTTAATATTCATATAGATATAGGTTTTGTAAAACACAGATGACTAGTTGAAGGAGCAACTGCATTCGAGAATTTTTAAACTTATTTCTCTATTCCTCGGGAATAGTACTTTTTCTGGATAAAAGATCCTATATACTCTTTTTTATACCGCTGATTACTTGTTTGCAAATACGCTGATGATCGATCGATTAGTTAAGGCATAGTATAGTAACAAACTGATATACGCGATGGTAATATTGCTTAAGATTGCAGATTATTATTATTATATAAAAGTTCAAGATAAGTCATCCCGTATAGGACAATTTTTGTGTGATAAAAGTTAATAATTTGTGTAAATAAAATATAGTGATACTAGTGTTTAGTAAAATTGGTCTTGGTCTAGCGAAAAAGCAAGATTAAGACCAAGACCATGACTAAATACACGAGCAAGAATAAATGTGCAAGATTGAACGAAAAAATATAAATTCCGTTGAAATTATAAATTAAAATATTTCTCGCTGCTTCGAGATGTTTTTCTTCTAAGGACATAAAATAATTTTTGTATTTGAAATGTCCAATTTATTTCAGTAGATTTTAACACTCAATATATATTTCTTGTATATTATTAAGCAATCATTGGGAAAAGTTTTAGGCTATTTAACATTATGCTACCAGCATAATTGTACCAGCAAAGGTGTATTGAAAAAGTTACACAAACAGCCAAAAATGAGTAAATACTTTTTAGTTCCATACGCACGAAGTAGCAGGCACAGCTAGTTATACATATAACTTCTAACGAGTTTTATCAAACTGTAATAAAAACAAAAATACTACAGTCGCGGTAATTTGCGTGCGGGCAACCCTGTCCGGCTGGTTCGAAGGGGACATTTCAAGGTCACAGTATATAAATATTGACAGAATCGTATGTTCTCAAAGCGTGCTATCCTTATCACGTTATTACGTGAATGCGTACTGTGTACAGTGGTTATTTATGCAATAACGTATTTATCTAGTTCTTTGTTTTTTTAGGAAATAAGCAATCAATCATTGTGTCATACTGTGCTTAGTGGGCATGTTAAATAAATAGCAATGCCCTATAATCAGTGTCTTTTCTCCTTATTCATGTTTTTAGTGGTTGGCTAATATGATTATATTTATAGCAATGTCACGTAGATTATCTTGCATTTATTTAGGGTTCATATAGCGCTTCGAAAAGATGGTGACTCTTTTTGTAAGGGTTTTGTGTCAAGTTACAGATTATACCTCGAGTTATTTAATTATTACTTTTTATACATTATTTATTTTAGCATTATGACCACTATCTTGACCACTTGAGGTTAATTAAGTTGACACGAAAACCTTGTTGAGGGACTGGCTCTCAAGTACAACTGCCGGCACACACCTATAGGCATTTGGTGGCAGATTTTCAACTTGCCGGTGGTAGCTAGCTAGCAAGGCGAGTATTAGGAAAAATCCCTACCACCATGCAAAATTCAGTGAAAAGAACGAACTAAGAACTAACCTTCCATTATGCCATCTATCAAACTTTCCATTATAATTTACATTAGAAGTGGAAAGTTTAATTCATCCGCGTTATTAATATTTAAAAATAAACGACTTTCAGTATACTAGCCCGTGCCCTTGGCTTCGTTCGCGTTGTACCCTTTAAATGTTCCTCATAAATCAGTTCTTTGGTATCTAAGTGTCATTAGAAACTAGAAGCGATCTCTGCCAAGTATGAGGGATAGATATGGATGATGTGGAGATTTTAGTAGGTAATGTTGATTTGTGAATTACAGTCGAGTTCCACATAGTTTCCTGTGAAAGGAATGTTAATGTTAAATATCAAACCAATCGGGGCGACGCGATGCAGCGATGTGTTAAATATTAAATATCAGTGTAGACAGCTATTGTTTTTGCCTTTTTCGACGTTCGATTATTTTTATTTCGACTTTTACCTTGACTTCTTGACCTCGTACATAAATAGTAATCTTACAACAATCTAACAAGCTTAAAATACTTATTCGTTTTTTTTCTCATACGTGCAAATGTATATTTTTGTATGTTATGATTATGTTATATTCTAAAACAAAAAAAACGTAATTAAAATAATATTAATAACATTATTAATAATATGTTGTTGTTTAATTAATATTCTCCATTTATTTATCATTCATAAGGTTAAATGGTCGGTTTGTTCGTTTATTATGACTTTTTCGATATAATGCCATTGTTAAGTAACCGTTCCTTTTCTGGGGCGGCGTTGACTGGCAGAGAATTTTGATTCATTACCACTTTGTCGCTGATTTGGATTGTCCTATACTAAACATCAAGTGCAACGCAGTCACTGTGCTATACAACACAAAAATAAGTGGTGAAAAAATAAATGTAAGTACATTGCATTGTGTTGCCCTCAAGTTGAAAATCTGCCGCCAAATACCAATAGGTGTGTTCCGGCAGTTGCACTTGAGAGTCAGTTTTCCATAGGTTTAGCGTGTCTACCAGTTTGAGCGGTATTGTTAAATAAGATCAGGTGAGATTAAGGCCATGTCGTTAAACCTCAACTATAAAAAAAACCTCCCCTTGTAACATATCGGATGGTTTACAGGCGCGGCAGGCTGTAAGTAATATTGGTAAACAGTAGTACTGTTATATCCGCGTACTGAGCTTGCCAACCTGCTCTTCAGGAGTCGCGAGTGTGGCAAGCCTAACTTATTAAAATATAGGTACACGAAAAAAATTACGCGCAGACCTCGACAGCCCTAAGTTAGCCGTGTCGTAACGACAGGATACAGAATGCTAAGAGTCCCCGGGGGAATTGTGAAAATGTCATCGTAGAGGTTGCAGGGAACCGTTGGTTACAAACGTCACAGAGCCGCACGTTGTGGAGAATGTTCGGTAAGGCGTATGTCCACCAGTGGGCAACAGTAGGTAAGCTGATGCAATATGATGATGATATGCAATGGATCTAATTATTTTTTTATATTTTTTTTGACTGTAGTTGGTTTCAAAATTACGTTTATGTGTCGAACTAACCAGAAATGGCAAATCGGTAATGCCGTTAGAGTAAACATCTTCAAGTTTTATCTATTAGGATACAGATACTTGCCCTACAAAATTACGTAACGTAATCCAATGATTTTATCGACTCGAACAGTAGTTGATGGACATTTATTACCTGACTACAGAACTAGCATTGATTGAAATTGTATCCAATATAGTTGAAAGTGTCATTTTTTAATAACTTCTATGACAGCGCCTTTCTCAATATTCGAACGAACTACAATTGCCAATATAAAATGGTATATAGTATCTGCCATTATGTCAGACGATATTTGACAAACCAATGAATAAATTAGTTCCGGTGCGAATTGTCGTTTCCGTCTTCGGCTCAAAAATATTCGGTGACGTTAAACGATCTTTATATATAAAAATGTTATGTCACGGTGCTCGTCCGCGCTAATCTCAACAACCGCTTAACCGATTCAAATGAAATTTTGTAAGTATGTAATATCTGGACCAATTTGCGAGATAAGATATTGTTAGGAAGCTGACAGGTGGGACTGTAGCGGTGGCGCAGTTACTAAGGGATTGGACGGAGCCGGGCTCCAGGACCGCACGGGTCTGGGATACCATTGGATCTTGATCAAACAAGCGGATCTTGCGACAACTTCTCCTGCCAATAAGATACATATACAAGCACTTCTATCCTGACTACAATCACTTCAATTTATCCGAAAGCAATTTGATCTTATAGGAGATTTCGGTAAAGTTTTCTGTTGTTGGTATAGTGTTGTAAACTATTTTTTTTTCTATAAACTGTTCCATAAGAAATCTTACCATACTTATTGTATTCTACGGATCATGATAAAGTAGTTTTGCACCATTAAGGTATTCATATAAATATTTTTTTTACTTGATAAAACCTAACTAGTTTAGATAGGACCCTATCGTTTTATTACACCAAGGCCTTTAGACACTTAGCTACACCAATGCACTGTGACCAAGTTACTTACTACTGAAAACGTCGAGTCTGTAAAGGTAATCAAGTCATGATATTGGTACTTGTAGAATGATTTACAGAGGTTCGACATACATATCGCACGCTTTGTGAATAGCGGCACATGGTCATAACAGATGTGTGTAATGAGTCAACGCACCCGAAAATTCGGTGGCAACAGCAATTATTATTAACGTAAAAAATATAAACGCGTGTATAAAGTCACCTTTGGACGCACGCCAGCGTGGCGCGGCGCAACGCGACGGTGAGGAATCAGCGGACGTTCGTTTACTTCCGTACAAATTATTATGGTTTATAAAAACTACAAAATCACGTCATAATAAGAAGCCTTATTTATAATTAACAGAGGCTCAGATTTACAAAACGTACGTAGAAAAATGCCTTATCGACTTCCGTATCGTGTTTTGATAAACAGTCCCTCCATCATCTTGGGCCACATAGTTATGTATCATGTATTGAGGTTGTGGCCATAGCTTTTTTTTTTTAATTTATTTATTGTCATAGCAACGACACATTCACAAATATCACATTAATTTGATATTATAAGTTCTTAAACAGTGTGAAATGTCATTACAGGTGTGTACGTCTTACATGATTATATCCGAGCATAATCCTAACAACAACAACTTAAATGCAAACAATTAAAACAAACTAGGGACTAAATAATTAAAATAATTTTGAGCGAATATTCTGGAAGGAGCATTGATAAATGGCAATATCACTAACGTTGTTATTATAAATTCCACCATATAACTGCTTCATACGATTTAGTGGTGAACAGATGTTGGTTCTCATAAATTCTACAGAAAAGGTTTTTTTTATTTTATGGAACGTTAAAATTATTAATATTAATATTCTTTTAGTATTTTATAGAGCAATAATTGAGGAAGGCTCCCGGCTATTGAAAATTGAAAAATAGGTAGTGGTATTGAAAAAAGTTACAAAAACGGGAAAATATATCAAAATCACTTTTAGTTCCATGCGAAGGAAGTCGCGAGCACTACAAATTGTACTGATATGGCCCGAGCGCAACATGGGTTTCATTGGTCGTAATCATATTTATATACCTACTGGACGTATGAATCAACTGAACGTTCTGTTGGCAGTGTGACAAAATCGTCGTGGCAACCTTGAGAAATTGATGGATAGGGTTTTTTATTGAGCAGGCCGAGCTCAAGGCTTCGTGCATGCGAAATATGTAATTATTTTTATAGTGTAATTACATTAGACGCTTTGGTGTTAAACAAAACAAAAACGGTGTGTTCTTAAGACACCATGACAGAGTTGAAACAGCACTATATATCTCTCTCTCTCTTACTGTCTTAGTCGCCTCGAGCTGAATCTACCCGAACGAGCGTTACACAAAAACGTTGCAGATAAAAATTTCAAAGCCCTGCTATAAGAAGTTTCACTTCAAAAATTTGATGTGGCAATAACATGTTATCATGGTGTATTCGTTTTATTATAAAATAATAGGCGTCTATTAATTACGTGAGGCGTTTAGGGGTGGCATGGGGTCGAGTCGAATATCGCCCAATCTCATGTACAGAAGGGAACCTCGGCAGATATCACGGGATTTTTTTCCGCAAAAACCAGTGCAAATTTGCGTGTAACTGGTTACATTGCCAAAATTTTTTTTTTTTTTTGATAAAAATGGGCAGTGTTGTGATAAGAAATTAGTGTTTTTTTTTAATAAACTCAATGCAATCAAACACAGATTAGCTTATTTAGATTAAACGTATGTATTTAAAAAAATACTACGTGAGATTAGGCGAGGGGGAAGGGTTCGAAAAATCTCCAAAATCACCTCACGTAATTAACGGATGCCTACATAACGGGGGACTAACCCCCCACTCTGTTCCGACTTGGATACTACCACGCTAATATATGAATAGGTTTGGCAAGTTTTCTATAAGAAATTACTTTTTTTTTTGGATAACCCATAAAAAATACCAACATGTTTTACTGCGACTGCCTGTTATTAAGTCGTCGTTTGAAACGTTTTCCGATGTGGTTAGATTTATATGTTGAAATAAACTCGACGGAAAACGATCTCAATAAAACATCGAAGAATATTCCATTACACAGACACTGTATAAAAGTGTTTTTGGTATTTCATCTTAAAAATTGAGAATATATTTAATATTATAAAGAGGAAAAGTTTCTTTGTTTGAACGTAATAATCTTCGGAACTATCAGTCGGATTTCAATCAATCTTTTTGTATTTAAAGCGATGATGGTACAGCGGTAGTGTGTACGACTTGAAACGAATGCAACCACCTACAATGAGCTTGATCTTTCGGTGAAGGAAAACATAGCATGGTGGTAGGGCTTTTTCTGATGCCCGAATGGCTAGCTACCACCTTCAAGTTGAAAATCTACCGCAAAATATCAATACGTGTGACTTGAGAGCCAGTTCCTACACAGGTTTAGCGTGTCTACCATCTTGGGCCGTATCGTCACTTAAGATCAGGTGAGATTATGGCCATAACGCTAAACCTTACCTATAAAACAAAAAGAAGCCGATACCAGATGAGCGCCTCGCCAGATAAGACCTTACCTACCTACGTTACTTGGACAAAAATACTAGGTTTATATTCCTCATAACTTTTCTATTAATTTTTATAAAGGAAACCTTTGGTAGAATATGTTATTTATTCTCATATCATATTTTCATTTGAGTAACATCTAGAATACCTTTATCTAGATTAAATTAATTGTACTCGTGACAACCCGCACCTATTACAGTTGTTATAGTATTGTGTTGTGATTAGTAGGTGTAAGAATTTTACCGTATTAAGATTTTTTATACTAATAGATAGCAAACAGACAGGTCTTCCATCTGATGGTAAATGGTTCCGCCACAACACCAGGGGCGTTACAGCCATGTTGCTGAATTTGCTGAAAAGAACCAGTTGGAGTTTTTAGTGGGATCTTGATCTATAATGTTGTGATTTTTATTTGAAATCGTAAACTTACTTATTCAGGCAACATTTTACGTGATGTAGTGTAGCTGAAGAGCATAAGTGAAGTGAATTATGAATAAACATTCAGGACATGATATATTAGCTCCCACGAAAACTCTCATTAGAACTTCAATAAGACAATTGCCATCTTGTTGGAGATAGTTTCATCTGCCCAAAATGGCCAAATCTTATCACTTGAAAGTGGCAGTAATAATCTCTAAAGAGGTCTGAGTTGCCAACAATAAAAAAGAAGAAGAAATGGTCTGGTTCTCGTTCACTATGCCGTAGCATAAAGGCTCATAGTCAACCATCATTTTGTGGAAGTCTAAACCCGAGGGTGGTCGCTAATCAGTCTGGCAATAATCCTACCACCAGGCTGTGACGGATCAAGGATTAACCGGTTAACGCTCAAAACGCATCTGGGACCCATAATTGTCAGAGCCGGTTACTCGGCAGGGTGCATCGCGTGCAGGTGAGGTTGACTTGAGTAAATCGCATGATATTTGTTACGCCTTTCGCCCCAAAAGATTAAAAAAATCATTCATAAATTATAATCAGTCATGACTGCAATAAAATAATATAATTGAATGTTTTGTTAAATAACTGGTGGAAGTGTATACATGTGTCTGATTTCCTGAATCGTGATAGATCAATGACAAGGCTTCAATTGGAAGCACGACTGGACACTTGCATATAAATAACTTGGAATTTGTAAACAATTCGAAAGTTTACGTCTATGTATAATATTAAGGACGTGGGTTCGAATCCAACTACCTACAATGAGCTTCAGCTTTCGGTTAGGAAAACATCGTGAGGAAACCATAGCAATGTGGTAGGGCTTCGTCTGATGCCCGCATGGTTCGCTACCACCATCAATTAGAAAATCTGCCGCCAAATACCAATAGGTGTGTTCCGGCAGTTGCACTTGAGAACCAGTTCCTCCAAAGGTTTTGCGAGTCTACTAACTTGGGCCGTACCGTCACTTAAGATCAGGTGAGATTGTGGCCATAACGGTAAGTCTTAAGTATAAAAAAAATCCGTCCAGTAGTTATTGAAATTATTCAAACATACAAAAACACAAATCTTTCCTCTTTATAATAGAAATAAAAAAGTATAGATGCAGATACATATTTTATTGTATATTTAGGTCATCGGCAGCCTCTTCATCTCATCTTTTGACGTAGGTTTCTTCTAGGGATTTCCGCTAATTCCTATCTCTTGCGGCCTTCATCCAGGTTCTGCAAGCTATTTTCTGTATATCGTCTGTCCATCCGTATTGCGGTCCACCGTTTTCCCTTTTTCATCTTCGCGATACCGTCTTTTTTTATACTTAAGGTTTAGCGTTATGGCCATAATCTCACCTGATCTTAAGTGTCAATGCGGCCCAAGCTGGTAGACACGCTAAACCTGTGGAGGAACTGGCTCTCAAGTACAGCTGCCGGAACACACCTAGTGGTATTTGGCAGCAGGTTTACAACTTGAGGGTGGTAGCTACCCAGGCGGGCATTTGAAAAAGCCCTACCACCCTGCTATGGTTTCCTCACGATGTTTTCCTTCACTGAAAGCTCAAGGTCATTGTAGGTGCTTGGATTCGAACTCACGTCCCTTGATGCGAAGTCGTTTATACTACCACTGAGCTATCATCGCTTCATATATTCTTCATTATAGTTTCTTTAGTTCTTTTTTCTGAAGTCATTTTTGTTAATTTGTTTATAGTTACGGTTCAGGGTTACGGTCTCAATTCCATCTGATGTCAAGTAACGGTGTGGCCCAAGGTGGTCGACACGCTAAGCCTCGTGGAAGGACTTCCTCTCAAGTGCCACTACCGGAGCACACCTATTGGTATTTGGCGGCAAATATTCAACTTGAGGGTGGTAGCTAGCCAGGCTGGCATTAGATAAAGCCCTACCACCATGCCAAATCTTGTTATTTGCGATATGCTTTTAGTTTTTAATATGCGTTGAATTCCAGTTATTTTTGAAGTTTCTTTTAATTTTATTTTTATACGAACTACTCGTAATATTATAAATGTGACTGTAAGTTTGTTTGTTACGCGAAAACTACTTAACCGATCAGCGATAAACTTTGTACACATATTCTTGAAGGTATTTAGTGTAATTATACTTTTGATTGAAAAAAAAATGCGAGTGATGCCGCGGGTAAAAGTTAGTGAAATAAATAAATAAGGGAAGGTACAATAGTTCAGTAGTTTTTCGCCTCTGTAAACATTTTTTTGTACAGATGCTGATAGTGACCTTTTAGAATTTATCAATAAAATTAATAAAAATTTGGAAACAGGTTCTTTCTTATGTTTACAAAAATTTCTTCAAATTTTTAATAACAACTACCCGTGACCTCGATTTTGTTAGCGTGAACTTGTAATAAAAGTAGCCGTAGTTACTCCTTATAACGTTAGGTATTAGGTGTATATACGAGTGAAGATTGTAGGTATCTTCTTTAGGTCCAAATCCGTCCCAATTATTTCGAAAATTAGCCGAAAAGTTTGTACATTTATGTATTTTTATGAAGAAGCTTTCGCGCTAATAATACGCCAAAAACAATTATAACTCTCAACTAATTCCACAGTGTGCAGCTAATTTGAAGCTATCTGAATTGGAGTCTATCATAGTACAAGAATGTGCTGTTTACCTGTGTGGCAACAACGCACCTACCGCAGCGTTCGTCTGTCATTAAAATTAATAACATCGCCCTCGTCACATTTGACACTTAAAAATGTTACGTCCGTGAAAAACGTTGAATGAAGCCGAAACCGGCGGGTGATGAATGAAGCGATCGCATCCACTTCTCGGTAACTGTGGCGCAATATTGGTTTTGACATATTAGGCCGATTACATAGTAGGAGATTATCGTAGGGCGATAGTTGAACTGCAGTATACAAAAAAAAAATTTTTGACTTCAATATACATTTTAAATTATACCGCACGGTGTTAAGCACTATTTTGTATGTTTAGTCATACCCTAAGGCAGGATACAAGCCGAATGACGAGGTAACGATTTTCATACGTTTTACAGGAAAATCCATAAGATTTTGAAGCAGGCTATAACTGCTTTTATAATGTACTAGATTTTACGTGCGGCTTCGCTCGAGTTAATATTGATTTTGTCAATCAAAGCGAAAGACACAATAAAAAGTTTCATACAAAGTTTATCCATCTCTCTACCCAACTAGAATTTTTTCGAGAAAAAAATGAGCTATCATCTTCTCCAGGTTCCTATTTATATCTATTCCAAAATTTATCATAATCTGTTCAGCAGTTTAGCTGTTAAGCGGTAAGGCGTAACAAACGAATCAACAAACTTACTTTCGCCTTTATAATATTAGCAAGGATCAATTATTACTATTAAAGATAAGATAAAACTAGAGCCTATAAGAAAACAAACTAAAATTGGTCATGTTACTTACTGTATTAAATCATTAAAATGAGCAGATCATTTGGTTAGCAGCAAGGATAAATAGTTAACAAATATAGTAGAGCGGTATCCACGATAATATAAAAGAGAAAAAAGGAGACAACGCCAAAGATGGAAGGACAATATTAAAAGTATAGCAGAAATGTTTAGAGACGACAAACAAAGAAGCAGACAGTGTTATCAACCTTAAAGGAAGCACTAAGCTGGCAACAAAACAATCTTCACGTACCAGTGTCACAAAACTAATTGAAAATATATTTCCAGTGGTACTTCTTATGGAAGGGCTTTTGGATTCTGATTCGCAACCTTTTTATGTGACACTCGTTGGGGTAAAGTTGGCTTGAGGTGACTAGCGAAGTGAGAGAACTACAGTTATGTTTCACTTCTGTCGTTTACTTTTAAACACAAACCGTTGTATTTATTGTAAAGTTAAAAAAATGTAAAAAGGATGGGTAAACAAAGGTTATTATTAGTATTATAATTATTGTATTACTAGATTTTACGTGCAGCTGCGCTCACTTTAATATTCAATTAGTCAAACGAATCGAATAACACATTAAAAAGTTTCATTCAGCGAGTTTTCTTGCGAGAAATCCCATCTATCTCTGTGCCGAAATTCATTACATTCATTCAGCGGTTTAGGCGTGAAAATTTAACAAACAAACAACCTCTCTTTCGTATTTATAATATTAGTATGATAATGAACAAAAATAAAACGACCGGAGTGATTTTTTACGATACGCTCGCACACCTATATCTAAATGGCTTTCACGCATAAACCGCTGATCCATTATGATGAATTTTGGTATAGAGATAGATCGGAACCTGGAGACTGTGATAGGCTACTTTTTCTAGCGAAAACCTTATTGGAAGTGGGGTAAAAAGAGAGAAAAACTTTGTATGAAACTTTTTATTATGACATCTTATTTGTTTAACAAGACCAATATTAACGCGAGCGAAGTCGCACGTAAAATTTAGTACATTATAAAGGCAGTAAAAGTCCGTTTCAAAATCTTATGGTTTTCCTGTAAAACGTATGAAAATCGTTATTTCGTCATTCGGCTTGTAACCAGCCTTAGAGTATGACTAAACATAAAGAAATAGTTCTTAACACCGTGCGATAAAATTTAAAATGGCCGGTTTATTTTCAATCGGATATATCGCGGGACAGATGCCAGTTATTCGGGGAAACGGATGAAAACACAGCAAACAAATATATGTGATGCAATATGAAACAACTAGAGTTCTGTTTGCCTCATTACTGTTTACACCAACGTTATATTTCACAAGAATACAAAATTACAAAAAGTAAAACTGTGCCTTGAGCCTATATTTAAACGTGTATTTTGTTTTCTCTCTCTGTTAAAGGGTAGCTGGATGATGGTCATATTTGTTTAATTTAACTATATTTTATTTGTCGAAGCGATGATAGCTCAGTTGGTCGTTTGTACGGAAGCCACGTCAAGGGACGTGAACTCGAGCGGACGTGAGCTTTCGGTGATAGATATGATCCTGATGAAATCATAGCATGTTGGTACGGTCTTTTCTAATTCCCGTCATATTGAAATTGAACCAAATTTGAATATTACATATTAATTAAATATAATAAAATTGGACGTCATTATTTTCACTGATGCTGCTCAGAGCATAAATCTTATGTTTATTAAATTTTAAATGGTATGGGGTGTATTACGATTTAAGTTCGGGTTGATTGATACGAATATTAAGAGCTATTTTAGGTCAGATATTTATTTTTAGGGTATAAACTGGAAATTTAAAGGGGCATTTAAAATAAAAATACCACCTTTGGGAAACAGACTGTACTGTATATATATTTAAATTTATCTCGGAATTTCTTTGCCACATTTACAGTACAGTTATAGGAAGTCAATTTGAACAGAATTTACAATATAGTATATATCAAGTAACAGTGTATTCAGCCGTCGTAATTCCATTATTCCGAGTGAATATAAAATTTCATTGCGAACCAGACGCCTTGGCCTTGTTTCGGGACACGGCGACCTCTGCGCCGCTAAACAATTCAATGGAATAATTTTATACTTGTATACTGTTTTAAAGGTCTGCTTATTTATTCGCGTTTTGCACTGAAACTGTCACGTACGTCCCGAGAAGTCCTTTTGAGAAGTTGAAAACAAATATGTGTAATCATTTGAGGCATTGCTGATTCAGCTGGTAATGTACGGTAGTGCGTTCCTTTGTTTGTTTGTTTGTTCTCTTTCACGCTTTATTTTATACAAAAAGGTAGTAGGTACTTACTGTTTCCGAGAGATAAGAAAATTACTTTTGGTTCTTACGCAAATGAAGCAGCATATATATATATAGCAGTCCCGTCAACAAAGACCGGTAATGCACCTGTGATTCCCTTGGTGTTGTGAGTGTCCATAGGCGGCGGTGAACACGTACCATCAGGTCACACGTTAAAACTTTTGGCTCCTATCCCATAAAAAAAAAAAAACCAGTGTGTATGTGAGCTAAGATGAAGGCTGTAGTTTATCACTATCATGAGTCGGGCAAGTTCACGACTGTCAAAGTGAAAGGTGCGCAAGGTACATTGCGCAGAAAAAGTAAAGCTGGTCATAATTTAACTCCCCATAAAAATTTCGTACCGCGGGCATTATAAGAACATAAATTCTGTAGGAGTAAATTAAATAAAAATCATTAACTGTTACTTCCCAAGTCAGTTTAAAAAAAAAAATGCGTCCGTCTCGTTGACGATTGTCAGGGAGTTTTTGGCGGTATCTTGATTTGTCATGCTGTGATTTTTTTTAAATTCATATACTTAGTTGTTAGCCCTATATTGTATAAATTAAAGTGACTTTTTACGTAATGAAGTGTAGCTGAAGAGCATAGGTTAAATCAATTGTCAACAATCATTCGGAACAAGATATATTAGTTGTCACAAAAACTCTCAAGAGAGCTTCAACAAGAGAGTCATCATCTTGTTGAAGATAGCATAGTCTACATTTAAAACAACACTTGTCTTGGCTGCATTGTCTAGATACCTTTGCCTTTTCCAATTGAAAGGAAAAAGCTATAAAAAACGCGATTGTCTAAATTGTAACTTGGCTGTCAAATGTATGAAAAAAGGGGTCGAGGGATAACAACACCCGCAACTATTATTTCGAACGTATAGACAATTTGTTTTGATGACGTCACTGGCCGTAGGGTTATATCATTACCATGCATTTTTAAACGTTAAGAAATATCGAAAGACGACTTGGCTAAGGGGACTGAACTATGATCGTTTCAAACGTACATACATACAGATCTCGATAGATTCTATTTAGCATAACAAAAAGGGCAGTGTTAAACTCTCACCGTACAAGGGACATTGCCCGATGACTAAAATAAATGGTACAAAACGTCCCGGCCACATCTGGCGCCTGTGAGGTTCCTCACGACTCGTATTGTAAATCTATTTTCGTCTTACGTTCGAGTAAGTTTCGCGTATTGAAGACTTAAGTTGTGTTAGAATTGATCTAACCTTTATTTGTATGCTAAATATAATAACTAATAACAGATTAATATTGCGATGGGTCCCAGGGCACACGGGGATTCCAGACAATGAGATTGCCGATGAACTTGCTATATTCGGTGTTTTAATAACACAGATTGGGCCAGAACCATTCTGTAGAATACCGAAAAGCACAGTTCGATTGACCCTAAGGTACCATTTCAACCAAGAAGCGAAAGAATTCTGGTATATTTTGCCGGGACAAAATCATTCCATAGGCCTTTTCTTTCCCTTTAACCAGCGCCGAGCTGGAGAGGGTATGAGGTTCAGTAGGAATCAGCTTCGTGTTCTGGTGAGAACACTTACTGGATATTGCTGTTTGAACAAACATATGTTTAACATCGGTGTCCAGAGCATAAGAGATTGTAGATTTTGTCACAGTGTGGATCAAACGCCAAAACACCTCTTATGTGAATGTGAGCCACTACAACCTAAACGTAACCGGATTCTAGGAAAGCATGTACTGCACCCAGGAGAGGTTCAACTTCTACCTGCCAAAAAAGTCGTACAGTACATTGATACTATAGGACTAGGCAGTGAGATCTAGTAGCGTGGGGTAATTACAATAGATCATCTATGGTCATAGTGATAAAGGTCTGGATAGCCTGTATAGCTCCGCCTCGGAATAATAATAATACTAAATCTATATTTATATGTACTATAAATGTAAAAAAAGATTATATCCGTATGTTACATTTTTACGCGTAAAGCCTTGAACTAATTTGAGTGAATTTTGGTGTAGGTAGATATAGATGGATCTGTAGGTAGGTAGTTATGGTTAGATGGACGATACTCGGTTCGATTTGAAATAGATGGGACATCCGATAAGGTCATTGGCTACTTTTAGTCCCGAAAATAAAACTTGATAGGTTGATATAGAATAAAAAAGTTCGTTTAACGTAACATTTGTCAAATATGAAAATACATATATATTTTATGCTTGTTGAAAGAAATAAAGGTTTTTACATGTTATTGAAAAATCATTCGCTATCCTTCCTATGTGTACATTAGGATTTAATATCAATTATTCAATTTTAATAATGTTATAAATATGAATTTGTTTGTTTGTTACTTTATCCCACCCAAACTACTAAATTGACTAGAGTGGAATATTGCATATACATGTCCTGGTAATGACCAGGGGTACAGAAAAGGACATAGAGTACCTTTCGCGGCAGATTGTTCAGTTGAGGGTGGTAGCTAGCCAGGTGATTATTAGAAAAAGCCCTACCACCATGCTACGGTTACATCAGGATGTTTTCTTTACTGAAAGTTAAGGCTCATTGGAAGGATTCAAACTTATGTTCATTGACGACTCGTCGACGACGTGTCCGTATGACACCACCACACCGCACTACCAACTGAGTCATCATCGCTTCAAATCCTGTAATACTGTGTTTCAGGTGACAGTACAGACATTGTTACTATTAATGACAAGAATTATTGTTATTAAGAAATTTGATATTCATGCGAAAATAACGTCATCAATGTATAAATGGCACATAGCACTATCCATACATCGTATTCTTAGACAAGACTACAACGAATGTTCCATAATATACTCTATCCACCTACCCCCGCAGTGCAGGCGTGATGATAAACATATGCGTTATGTATAATTTTCAAGCGAAAATTCTTTCGGTACGTCAGATGCAAAAACGTCACGTCAGATTTGCCCGTCAGGGTTATAGATGAGCTTTGATGAGTGGATATTATAAAAGCTTTATTAAGTTTTGTTTATAGATTTTTTTGCTTACAACAAATTCATTTAATGAAATTTTAATTGTGTTACTATTTTTTCATTAATTTGCATGTAGCCTGTTTTGTATAGCCTTTTTTTTTTTTTTTTTTTTTTTTTTTTAACGTGGGCAAATGCATTTACGCATCCCCTCCCAGCCCGGGGGGACCAGGAGGGGTATGTGGGACTCACCCGGCGCTAATCGCCGGGAATACCCACTAAAACCCCACGGCCGTCTGTCGCCTTCCTGGGGTGACACGGGTCCGTACTAGGCAATCACCGCGTCACCCCAGCGACCGGCCCGGCCTGATGTTAAGCGGGGCCCATCCGGGCAGCCTGGCAAGCTGCCCTATCCTTCTGCCGGACTGGTGCAATGGGAGGTGGGTCTCCCGACCCACCCCCCCAGTCCGGCATTAGGGCGGCGGAAGAGCTCGGACAAACCGGCCCCTCCTGCCGCCCGTTCTTCTGCGCCGGAGAGGGTCCGCTTGGGCATCCGCCTCACGGACCCTCTCCGCGGCCTCCTTCTGCAACATAACCTGTTCACAGAAGGAGGCCACCTCATTCCAAACATTCTCGCTGCCGAGCATGGCTTTCACCACACCCGACAGCGAGAGGTCCGCCCCGACCGCCGCCTCCAGAGTGCGGCGCGGCTCAGACCACGCAGCACACTTAGAAAGAGTGTGCTGCGCAGTGTCTTCCGCCGCACCACACTCGTGGCAGGCGGCTGTTGGCTCCCTTCGAGCAATCTTGTGCAGGTACCATCCGAAGCAACCATGCCCGGATAGCACCTGCACAAGCCGGAACGACAGGGAGCCAAACCTTCTGTCGCACCATTCCTTAAGGACCTGGCGAATGGCGTTTATGGTATATGTACCATAACGTGCATTCGCCAGGTCCTCCGCCCAGCGCCGCATTATGTCGGCGCGAGCCACTAGCCTCATCTCCTGCACCGCTGCAGGAGATGGGCGCCCACCACCAACCCTCGTACTCGCCGTCGCATAATTATACACGGCGGCGAGCACCTCCGCCTCCAGCTCCCACGGCGGGGAGCCGGCGAGCACACAGGCCGCCCCCGAGGACACCGTGCGGTATCCGCGGATCACTCTCAGCGCCACCGTACGCTGCGCTGCACGCAGCGCACGTTTGTTGGTGGCGCTGAGGGCGTCCACCCACACCGGTGCCCCGTAGGCAGCCATGCTCCGCACGACTCCCGCGTAAAGCTGGCGGCACTTCGAACCGGGTCCTCCCGAATTCGGGAGGAGTCGGCCGAGCGCCGCCGCCGCTCCGACAATGCGCGGTCCGAGCCCCTTAAAATGGGGCTCGAACCGCCATCGCCCGTCCAGGATGAGGCCCAGATATTTCATCTGGGCCCCCACCCGGACGGTATGCCCCCCTACAGAGATGCTCGCCCCAGGGGGCGGGCCGAGACGAGGACCATGGAACACCATGGCCCTGGTCTTCTCGGCCGCAACCCTGAGACCGAGCATCTCTATACGCCTGACCACAAGGGCTGTACCTTCTGTGGCCAGGCGCGCCACCTCCCTCCACACCCGACCTTGGGCTACGACGAGGGTGTCGTCCGTGTAGCAGAGCAGGCGCACTCCACCGGGGAGCACGCCTGCAGTGTCGCGGAGCACCCAGTCGTAGCCCACGTTCCACAGGAGCGGCTCTAAAACCGACCCCTGCGGAACACCACACTCGGTCGGACGCCGGACCACGGCGCCCCGCCTATCTGCGTAGACGATCTCCCGGTTGTGGAGATAGTCCTCCAACAGCCGCCGCAGGTACAGGGGCACCCCGAAAAATCGGAGTGCCTCCCGTATGACTCCATGCGGCAGGCTGTTGAAGGCGTTGGCGATGTCCAAGGCCTATCCCCTCGGGAGACCGCCTCCGCAGACCACCCCTTCAGGGTCATCAGGGCGCCGATGGTCGAGCGCCCAGCCCGGAACCCTAACTGCCCGTCCGAGAAGTTCGGCCCCACTTGATCGATGTGCCGAATGACACGAGCAGCCACTATCCTCTCTAGTAGCTTGCCCGTATCATCCAGCAGCACCAGCGGCCGATACGCGGACGGGCAGTCCGCGGGGCGGCCCTCCTTTGCTATAAGGCAGAGCCGCCCCTCCTTCCATGGCTTCGGGAACCGTCCGACGCGAATGCACCGGTCGAACAGTTCCCGAAGTTGTCCACCCATGTAGCCCAACGTGAGGGCCAACACCTTTCCAGGGACCCCGTCTGGGCCGGGAGCCTTCCTTCTATTGTGGAGGCGCCTAACCACCGTCTCCATCTCCTCATCAGTAATGAGGAGAGGGACGGCAGCTACCTCTGCCCCGGCCCTACAAGGAAGAGGGGGCATAGACGGTGGGAGAAATCCTGGAGGGTCGTGAGGAAATAGAGTCTCCACGACCCTCTCCAGCACCTGGGGGTGGAGGGCCCCCGTTGGTGGAGGCGCCCGGGTCCGAAACTTGGCTCGGGCCATTTTGTACGGGCGCCCCCACGGGTTCCGTTCCACCTCCCGGAGGAGTTCCTCCCATGCCCCCTCCTTCGCCCGGCTTATGGCAATGCCCGAAAACGGAGGGCGGACGCGTCAACCTCCTCATTCTGAGGCGGCCATCTCTAACTCTGGACAATGGCCGCCTCCTCGGCCAGCTCCCGGTTGAGGGAGCATAAGGCCCAGCGCGGGAACGGCATTCCCCTGGGGGGGCGAGCTCCCGTGTCAGACTCGGAGGTGGAGACTTCAAATCTGATATATCTATGATCAGATAGAGTCTCCACCTCCTCCAGCACGCGCCACCCCCGGACACGGCGTGCGACAGGCGGGGAGGCGAACGATACGTCCACCACTGAGCCCCCGTTCTGTCGCACGCATGTGTAGGCCGTTCCCCTGTTGAGGAGGGACAGTCCCACTTCAACTGCCCACTCCTCAACCGCCAGGCCCCGCAGGTCTGTGGTCACCGCCCCCCACGCCCGAGACTTGGCGTTCAAATCGCCAAGCAGGACGATAGGGAGCGGCGACAGCCGCCTTACAGCGGGCCCCAGGGAGCTGAGAAATCTCTCAAACTCCACCAGGGCCCGGTTGGGGGAGAAGTATACGCCGACTAGCGCATACTCCCCCCAGACGGCTGTCACGAACCCGCTGCCCCTCTCACGCACCAAGATAGAGGTGTCTGGGCAGTAAATCGCCACGGAACCGTCCAGGGCTCCAGCCCAGTGGTTCTGGGTAGGGACGCGGTACGGCTCCGCGGCGACCACCATTCCTATGCCCCACTCCGCCGCTGACTGGACCACAAGATCCTGTGCAGCGGCGGAGTGGTTTAAATTAGTCTGGAGGCAGCTGATTTGGACGTACTCCATTACGTTTCCATAGCAGCTGCCTCCGACATGCTAGCCACTCTGCTAGGGTCCTCTCTGGTTCCCGGAGTGGGAGCACTTCTCCCTTTAACGGTGGGTGGCTTGCACACCATGCTCCCCATAACGTGGTCAGAAGGTTTCCCTGCCTCAGTGCATATGGCGCAGCGAGGTTTATCAGCCACGCAAGCTGCAGCCATATGACCAACCTCGCCGCATCTGTAGCAGGTCAACCTTCTGTCCTTCGTCGATGGACACAATGGATGTGTGTGACCCACCCCCATGCACTTGAAGCAGCGCAATGGCTTGGCCTCAAGTGCATGGACCCGGGACACACTCCAGCCCACCTTGAGACGCTCTCCCTCCACCAAAATTCTTGCCGCGGTAGCGGGGAGGGTCATGTGTAGCACCCCCATACCCCTGCCATATATCCGGATCTCGCCGGCCCTTATTTGTGCCACTTCACACCCTCCCCTAGCCGCCGCGGCCTTCATCACGTCTTCCTTGGATACCGTATCGTCAATATCGACGATACGGATATCAGCCCTCTTTTGTGGTCTAGCCACGAAGGCCAAATCTCCCACTGCCTGCTGCAGCTTTGCTGCCAGGCTATCCGCCCGCTCCGCTCCCTGGGGACCAGGGATCTCTATGATCTTACTCCCCGTGACGGTGGAGCGGAGAGATAGCTCAGTAATTCCGCACTCCGTCAGGGAGACTGAGTCCTGTATCTTGGCGAGAACCGACCTGTAGTCCTCTCCTTTTTCTACTGCCCCCGGCTGCAGGGTGATGATAACTGCCGCCGTGCGCGGAGGGGCAGGGATCTTCGGTTTTGGCTTCGCTAATGGAGGAGCCACCGGCACCACAGGAGTCTTGGCCACCTTACGCGGACGTCTTGCCACAGTCGACCATGCGGCCAGCTCCATGCTCGTAGGATCCTTTGTTGGATCTGCTGTAGGGAGCTGAGCCCACTCAGTCCCGAGAGGAGAGGCAGCAGTAGTGCCTCCAGCCACTGGTGTAATCTCTGGTAACGGGTTAGGTCTACCAGGATTTCCCGACGCCCGTCCAACCAAAGGCAGAGCATTCCCTCTTTTGTCTCCTGCAAGGGGAGGTCGAACTACTTTTTTTGGGAGCAAACGGTCTTCAAGTCCCGCAAATCGCGCGTCAATCATTGATCCCCAGACAGTGTGTAGAGAATGGCCCATCTTTTCAACTGCCTTATTGAGGCATTCTTGCCAATCACTCGGGAGCTGAGGGTTACTAGCCTTCCAGGCTTTCCGCACCTCTTCTCTCTTCTCATCGGCTTCTTTCTTCCAGGCCTTCACTTCTTTTTGCAGGTCTTCTGCCTTCTGCCGGAGTACTTTATTCTCACGGCTGAGCTTGCTCGATTCCTCCGTCGCCGAACGATCAGCTAAAACGTCTACTATATCTCGCAAACCACGGGCTGCCTCCCTTAGCTGTTTAATATACGTTCCCTTCAAGTTGCGCGACGTCTTGCACACATGATAAACAGATGCCATCAGGAGACCCGCGTGCACCTTCAGGCTTCCGCTGTCTAGCACCTCTACCTCTTCGATGGACAAAACAGGGGGTGGGGGAGCCTTAATCCCATAGCCCTCCACAGACGTTTCCACACCTTCAGTGCGTTCACTGCAGGCCAGAGCGCGATCGTAGGATCCGTCTGCTTCTCCTACTACACCGCGCCTCGACACTGAGGGTTGACCAGGGGGCCGGCGTTTCCCTCTGCTCGATCTCGCCACTTTGGGAGCCTCGTTGTTTTCAATCTCCGTATCGGAGTCGAAAAGTCCTCCCTCTGTGGAACGTTTTCTTTGGTGGTTCTTTTTATTATTCACCTTCTTATATACTTGAACCATAGAGTTCACGATCTCCTTGTTTGCGACATCTTTATTTACCGTCGCCAAAGCATCATCTCCATCAGACGAATCGAAGATGATTTCTATATCTTGCCCCCTAGGGGGCGATTGTGCGTCCATATTGGACACCTCAAAAAATGGGGGGGAAGTCCCCAGTCAATAGGCAAAAAGGAAAACCTAAAAATAACTAAATAATCAACTCCGAGCCGAAATGCAGTCACGGTCCAGTAAATCAGTACGCCAGGTCAAACAGAATTATTAATCACAAGGTCCAGATAACAAGCCAGGGTCAAACAACAAGGTACAAACGAAAACAAAACACAACAACAACAGAAAAGTAACAACAACAAAGCAAAACAAAACCGCACGACAGCCTCGACTTAGTTATACAACCTCTGTTTTGTATAGCCTGCCTGGCTAGCTAGCTACCACCTCCAAGTTGATAATCTGCCGGCAAATACCTAAAAGTGTGTTGCAGCAGTTGTACTTGAAAGCCAGTCACTCGAATAGGCTTAGCATGTCCACCCCACCATCTTGGGACACACCGTGTGAGATTGTAGATTGTGGCCATAAGGTTGATCCTAGACT
Source organism: Actias luna (assembly GCA_039707435.1). NCBI lineage: Eukaryota > Metazoa > Arthropoda > Insecta > Lepidoptera > Saturniidae > Actias > Actias luna. The sequence continues at coordinate 2,168,726 of JAZHAC010000006.1, read as the reverse complement.
ATATATACATGTATACATGACAAAGCATTCATGTTTTTTTATTAAATCTCTTCTGTCAGTCTGGGAATTAATAACTTAAGTGTTATGAATATATATATATAACTCATTTACTTTGTAAGAATCATGAGATAATTACCTGATTCATCAGTTTCATTATATAGATTACTTCCACGCTTATCACCAAATCTCGAAAAGTAAACCTCCGACTGACTTGATATTTGATTCCTTTCATTACAAAAAATAGATTGTATAATTATGCGAGACTGATAGAAAATAGTGTAGTCAGGGACACCAGATGGTTTTTCTATATACCTTTATAGATATGTTTAAGTTTTCATACATCGAAACATTATTTTATACGTTATTGCATTTCAAAGCCATGACTTTGTTATGCGGAATCCGCAAAACTATTAGTACGTTTGACACATATTAAAAAAAAATCGATTAAAAAATATAAACAACAAACATGGCCGCCGGATTCGGATGCCCGCCAAAATGACTCAAGTATCGACGCAGCCATTTTCACACCTGCTGTAGGTGTCTATTTTGACTTTATCTCTTCAATGAATTTCTCAGTGTATTTTCTTGCCGTTGACGTGGTGCAGTGGGTAAGTACTTATTTTTAAATAGTTAGAGGACGGGGAATATATTTAAGTAATGACTAATGCATGGAGTACAGATTTAAATTATCTTGTACCACTTATTCCAGTTTTACACATTTTCTAGAATCATTTCGAAAGACTTAAGACGAAAGTAAGGACCGGCGAATATCTTGGAGCCCTATTTCGACCCGTAACAGCGACCTACATGTTAGTGAATATTCGAGAAGCGATGATGGACGGTGACTAATTAACCTCATAAGATTGTATAAAGTAACATTAAACTATGGACGATTTTTCATAAATGTACTAGCAAAAGACATTAAGCCAGATACTGTCGTATAACTTATTTTGTTAATTCTTTATATGTTTAGCGTTATGTCTACAATATAACTAGGTGTTAAGTAACAATGTGACCCAAGATAGTGGATACGCTAATTCGAACTGGCTCTCAAGCGCAACTGCCGTAACGCATCTATAGGTATTTGGCATAGGTGTGGAACAAACCTAAAATATATAAAATGATTAGACATCAGCAGCACTATTGGGTTTTACTATATCTGATGATATTCCATATAACCCCTTGATTACATGGTAAAAATTAATCAATGTCATCTCAGTCGTGTCCTGGAACATCGTCTACCATGATCACTATCCATACGGTTACAATAAACAATTCTTTTTTTAAACCATAGGGTCATGTGGTCGATGCATTACAACCTTATAACCAAAGACCAGAGACTACACGGACCAGGGTATAGTCATCGTGCCCTACCACCCCGCGTAAACAAGCCATTAAAACAGGCATAACATTAGTGCTGTCCAGTCAAGTTGCTAAGTCAACGAGCTGGGATGATAATTATAAACTGTAGTTAATCCTGGAAATACGGTAAGTTGTAAAGGGGACACTATAAATCTCCTGGCGCCGGCGTATCCGTGACTCACCAATCGTTGCCGCACGGCTATTGGCGTTGCAGGCGCTTTCGTTCTTCAAAATTCTATTTTCATTGAAAAAACAAATGATGAAAAGACACGGCTGTATTGCTAATTTAGATCCATGTTTTGAAGGAGTTCGTATAGTATTTACGATAGGGGAAAAACTTTTTACAGCTAAACCTCGTCAGATGCGATCTGTGTTTGACCTGTTATTTGATGTTGTGGTACGTGACGTTTTTGGCGGGATATTAATCTGTCATGATGCTGTAATTTTTTTAAAATTATAAGTTTTTTTTTATAGTTATCAAGTTTAGCGTTATGTTCAGGAGACACATGATGTTACGTGACGATATGGGCCAATATGGTACACACACTAAGCCTGAATGGAGGGACTGGCTCTCAAGTACAATTGTAGGAACACACCTACAGGTATTTGACGTAAAATTCTTCAACTTGAGAGTGGTAGCTAGCCAGGCGGCCATTGGCAAAACCCTACCACCATGCTATGGTTACATCATGATGTTTTCCTTCATCGAAATCTTAAGCTAATTGCTTAAACTCACAATTGACGCGACATTCATATTTACTATTGACTATCATCGATTCATCTGTCATCATATTCTCTTCACTTCGATCAGCAATCATATATCTACATTTACACACATACATTATATATTTACACACACATATATTAACATTGTTCATTAAAACAGCACAATCTGCATGAGCCTTGTATAAAATATAAATGACACATAATTGATGTAATACTTAATTGTAATTTATACTATTTTTATCTTGTGTTGGTAATACCATAATTTTAACCATTATTTTCTTTGTATCGCTTGGGCAAATTATATACACTTGCTATAATGCGGGCTGAAGTACGAAAGGGTAATGTGAGATTCATTAGGTGAGAAGCCACCAAGATCACCCGGATTCCGCCTTGTTAGCAAAGACCAGGGAAAGTCACTACGTCGAGTCTCTTAAAAATCACTCTTATCACCTATAATCCACCGTTAACACGTCGGTGACGCGCCTCTAAATTTTTTACACCTATAAAAATCGCCTAACAAGTTTTAAGAAGTATTTTAGAACGAAGTTCCTTATCGCACGTTACGGACTTGGCGGATGGGGGCTAGGGGAAAAAAGTGTAAGGTTTTTCCTTCACGACTCTTTCTATGGGGTAGACGGTTATCTATAGCGCATATGCTATTGGCTATGCTCAGTCATAGGTGTCTGCTTTTTAGTTTAAGGCAGACAGGTAATGAGTTCGCACCGGCTGCAGAGGTATAGTTGGCAAACGTCATACGCGTCAGCTGTTTCATAACGTATTATATGTATTATAATGAATTGAATAATATAGAATAAAATGTTTATTTTCACTACTCGAAAGTATATATTATTTACGAAATTTGCTAACATTCCTTTATTATTAGTTATCTCCCCGTTCCATTGAATTGCTCTCTGACGCTAGTAATTCATTTTTTTTTTTTATTAATAATAGTAACAATATTCTAAGAGAAAAAAACTTAGTTTCAACCTATTGTTCCACGGTACTAATGTTTTTTTTTCACTTCAAAAAGTGTTTAGTTTGCACATTATATTGTTAGAGATGACCTATTTAGTAATCTAAAAGGCGATCTCTCAGATACGCCTACGTGTTTCGTTTACGTCAAAACCGTAACTAAAGATCGATGCAATACGACTCCCTGTGGTACATTTCAACGATTTTTCTGGTGTATGATTTAGGGTTATTTACCACTACTATTTGCTTCAATTTCGAACGTTTTTACTCTGTTGTATTTTAAATACTGGATTGCAACTATTATATATTGTTATAGATATAGTGGAGTTGACTAGAAGAAGTGTGAAAGTTGTCCCTGGTAGCTTGGTAGTATGGGGGATTGTGGGTGGGTGGATCACCTGATGAGTTCCACACGCCTTTCTCACTGCAGACATAAACAAGTGTTAGCTTGATCGTTGATCGTCACTTTATAATGTTAGCTTTATCGTTGATCGTCTCTTTATATTAAATATAAAATAAAAGTGTTTAAATATTTACACGTTTGATTAAAAATAACTTTATGGATTGATATTGATTTTTACATGTTTGGTTAAAAATAACTTTATAAATACAAACTGTAATAACAAGGTTTTATAAAATTCAAGTTTATTTCAAGTAGTTCGCTTTTAGTTTACGATTGTGGCAATATAAATACGTCTTATAATATTGAAGCAGTCATAGTGGAGCTCCAGAACGAATCAGTGCACTGAAGTATTATTGATGTGAAGAACCAAATATTAAACAAGACGGTTAAGATATAAGGATTTTTACACAGACAATTTCTTGTTTTCCTACTTTTCCTACGTTAAGCATAAAAATGTGGGAAGGATAAGCCGCTTAGATTATCATATATCAGGTGGGGCATCAGCGATAATGTCATACTAACCCGAGTTGAGTTTCTGGATCTATACTCAACTAGCTTCCAAACATCATGAACCTGATAATAAACCCTTTTTTCGGTTAAATTGGCGTACGTAAGTATATCCAGCTGTCTCGGGGCATGTCGAGGCGGTATGATATCAGAGTTCTTCAATGTACTGCTGATCTACTGATTGTCCTCATTGTTCTTCAATTCTATAAAGGAGAATGGAAAATTAAATTAATTGGAAAAATTAAATGATAATAGGTATAGATTATGGAATGTATCAAAAAATAATCCAAAAATGAAGCGATGATAGCTCACAATAGGAACGCCGCGTTAAAAATGAGTTTAAATCCAGCCAACTGCAATGAGCTTGAGCTTTCGGTGAAGGAAAACATCGTGAGGAAACCATAGCATGAAGGTAGGGCTTTTTCTGATGCCCACCTGGCTAACTACCACCCCCAAGTTGAAAATCTGCCGCCAAATAATAATTGGTATGTTCCGGCAGCTGCACTTACAAGCCGGTTCCTCCACAGGTTTAGCATGTCTACCAACTTGGGCCATATCGTCACTTAAGATCAGGTGAGATTATGGCCATAATGCTAAGCGTTAACTATATTACAAAAAACAAATGTAGGCTTATATGTGACTAGCATTTGGGTCCGAGTTAGTTAACTTGAAGTTTAAATTTATTTCTTTAAAAACAGATAAGCAGTTCTTACTATAGTCAGAAACTTTAGCAAAATTGGTCAGACCATTTTGAAATGTACATACATACACGGACTTATGCATGTAACATAATAAACTAAGGAAGAAAGCTTAGAGAAAATACTCAATAATAAAAGTTATTCATAAGGAAAGTCCACATAAATTTTATATTTGTGGTAGTTGAGGTTCTGTGGCACTAATTTGAAAAAGCGAAACATACTCTGCTACTTACGGCTCTTGAAAAGAACATTTCGCAATATCTTCCAACTGTTACCTCAGACCGTGAGACCCATAGCTCTTCTAAAAGTATACTTCGTATAGACAGAGTTCGCTAGTATAGAAAAGTAGCTTTTTCTAAAGGTCAAACTGGAGAAATGGCTACAATGGTAAAGAGTTGGTGCATTGAAAAAGGTTAAAGCGAGTGCGTTAAACCACCTACTCTGATTTCGTAGGCCAACGCAAGTTTCAAAACCTCATAATGTATTTAATTTATTATACTTTTCTTTCCTGTTATGGATAAGACCAAAATCGCACGCATGATTTAAGGATAGGGTTGAGTTTTTATAATTTATAGGTTTAGCGTTATGACCACAATCTCAGCTCATGTTAAATGACGACGTAGCCTAAGATGGTGGGCACATTCAGCTTGGAGAAGGATGAATAATGGGAAATGTCGATTTGTTTAATCGGTTACCTAATAACGAATCACTAATAACCATTACTAATACATAAAATTGTTCATTCTTAACTGTGGAATGTTTGGATAAAGCTTCAGTGCGTTTTACAATATTTCTACGTTACATCTATATCAATATTATAAATCGAAAAAGTTAGTGTATTTAAACGCGGTAATGTTAGGAATTACCAGTCGGATCAAAAAAACTTTTTTTTTGTTTTTGATAGAGCAAATAATGAAACAGGTTTTAGGTTATTTAATATCACGCTACCACCAATATTTTGCCCGCCTGGCTAGCTACCACCCTCAAGTTGTAAACCTGCCGCTAAATATCAATAGGTGTGTTCCGGCAGCTGCACTTGAAAGCCGGTTTCTCCACAGGCTTAGCGTATCTACCAACTTGTGCCATATCGTCACTTAAGATCAGATGAAATGGTGGCCATAACGCTAAACCTTAAGTAAAAAAAAATAGGATCAAAGCTGTATTGAATACAAAAATAGGCAAAAACTATTAGGTATATCATTTTGACTTCCACGCAAACGAAACGGAAAGTACGTGGGTTTGTATGTCATCATATTAATTTTATACAAAAGGGTTGAAGGATATTATTAAAGTATATTATTTAAATACAGTAATCCGCTCCATTGCGACTGATTTCCCGTGAACCGAGTTACTGACAATGTTTTGAAATACGTACATCTTTATTGCCCGTACTTAACGTTTGCCGTAAATTTATCAATCACAGTAAACCAGTGGTAAAAAGACAACAATGAAACCTGTTAGTTATGGTCGCTTCGTTCCCAATGGGAGTTATTTTCGGAAAGCGGTGGCGTATCGTTTGTAGATGCGACTGGATGCGAGTGAGTCACGAGCGAGTGCCGGTGGTAAGTGGCACCCCACGCTAGGGGCAGAGGCGCCGGGCGGACGCGACGCTGTCGGCGCCCGAGCCCGGCGCCACGCCTCGGGCTCGTTCCATTTCATAAACTACGATTACTCTTTATAATCCGTAGATCGCGCTGAGAAAGAAATATACGAATCATTTATATATATACAATGAAACAACAGCGAAATGTATACGGGTATATTCAAAATTTTGTATATTTTATATCATTCGATGGAAAAAAATGTATCCTCCAAAGTAACCAAAGCCCGAGCCAGTCCCTTCAAAATAAAGCCCGGCAACGCACCTACGATTTCCCTAGTGTTGTGGGTGGCCATGGGCGGCAGTGATCACCTACCATCAGATGACACACTTGTTCGTTTGCCCGCTATTACATAAAAAAATTGATTTCAATAGCCTTCAATAATCCTCAATAGCGTCATAAAAATTCGTACTTCCTAAAGCGTCGTTAAACAGAGAGAGTTAACACAATATATTATTACCAGGTTTCTTAGCTTCTCTTGTAACTATCTATCAATCTAAGATGTTATATGATAACTTAAATGTGCATGTCACTATCGCTTGTAATCGGTAGCGGATTTTTAGATAGGCTAGGTAAGTTACAGCCAGCGGCGGCAAATTTTCGAAGGCGGCATTGTTTCGGTGCCGTTGAAACGGAGTTTCAATTATTAATTTTGTCGGGAATGTTAGCCGCGCGATATGATGTAAATCCACCAGTGCCTGTAATTTCAGATACATCGAATAAAATATTATACTGTATAATTCACGGGTTCTCAATCTTTATCAGTTCGCGGCACACATGCATGATTTATTTATATGTACATATAATACCAATTTCCGAGTAGTAGAGTAAGTATATAATTTTTTTTATTACCCGCAAACACTTAAGTTGATGTTTCAGAAAATGGTACAGAGAATCGCTTCACGGCGCCCTTCTTCATTGTCTACGATGCAAAGAGCGCCGCCGCGGCAGACACTTTGGGAACTATTGGTTTAACTAGATTTTAATGTAGTGATGTAGATTCTGTCAGCGCCCTTAATAAATAAATTATTAGCAAAACAGACGTAGTAAGAAACAACACGTCCACGCCGAATCCGTTACACAATCACGTACGTCGATCAAATTTGCATTGTAAGCCTACAAAGTTTTTATTACCGGGTCGTCGTAAACATACCTAAAGGACATCAACGTAATGTGACCATAAAAACAGCATTCCGACATGCAGTTCCATCCATACAAGCTTCCACAGAGCGGTTGAGAAAAAATTAAAAAGTGGGTGGTCAACGAAAACTACCGACAGGGTTTAAACCTTGACACTTTGATATAACAATGTTTTTTTTATTTATTTCAACTTCATTAAACTTACAAGTTCAGGCAGAGATTCGAACTCACGTTCATCGATGCGATGTCATTACTTTACAAGGTACACGTACAGGTATCTTTTATACTTTATAGGTTTTAGCGTCATGGCCGTAGTCTCACCTGAAATTAAGTGTTGATGTAGCCCAAGATAGCGGACACGCTAAGCCTACTGGAACAACTGCCACTCCAGTATAACTCCAGCAGTTAAGGACTTGGGTAACGCATTACTTTACCACTTACGCTGTGGGTCCTCGTCAGTGCGTATGCGGCCGCGCGTGCGTCACAGCTTCTTCCGTATTTCCACTAGAGGCTGCTGTATGGATATCTGCTCCTGCCAGAGACTAGAAGTAGACTGAAGGATGGTCCTGGTCTGAATTTTTTGTAGGTAGTTCGCGGTGATTTTCATGTGATAAGTTCCACACGCAACTCTAGTATATCGCCCGGTATCCTCTGAAAGGTACTGAGAGAGCGGAAGAGAGAGGGGAGGAGAGTGGAGAGTAGTAAGAGGAGGAGAATTGTGAGCAGAAAGGGTAAGAGAAAGGGTCGGGGAGAGGGAGAGGAAAAATATTATTTCATCACGTTAACAAAGAAATGCTAAAGGCGTTATTTCCAGCTGCGTCTTCGTTTAGATTTTAAGTTTCGTGATCAGATGTTATCCCCTCAATAAATAAAATAAACAACCGATATACGAAGAATGGACACAGTCGCAGATACATATATATCTCTAGGAAACGACCTTGCTGTTCGCGTCGTAAAATCGAGCGATACGTGCCGCTCCTTATCGACAATGTTTTGCATAAGCTTATTGTAATAATCATACATATAATATATCGTAAAAAACTGATGACCATTACTTTATAAGCATCCTTTGTTGGTTAATGTACCAGCTGGGATGGCAGCACTCGGTTTGCCTTTATCAGGACTCAATAACTTGACCAAAGCGCAATCTGTGGCGTTTAGAAAGAGAATCACTTATTTGGATAAAAACTATGCTATCTTAAAAGATAGACAATGCAGTAGTTGAGTGTTTTCCAAGATTAGTTTGCACGAATGTCGTGCTTATTGTTAGGTAACAGCAAACTGTTTCAGGCAACCTTTTGACGTGAGTTTGAATCCAACTACCTACAATGAGCTTGAGCTTTCGGTGAAGGAAAATATTGTGAGGAAACCATAGCATGATGGTAGGGCTTCTCTGATGTTCTCCTGGTTAGCTATCAGCCTCAAGTTGCAAATCTGCCGCCAAATACCAATAAGTATGTTCCGGCAGTTGCACTTGAGAGCCAGTCCCTCTACAGGTTTAGCTTGTCTACCAACTTGGGCCGTATCGCCACTTAAGATCAGTTGAGATTATGGCCATAACGCTAAGCCTTAACTATATATAATGTAACTAACATCATCTGCAACTTCCCCTGGACTTAAATAATGTTTAGTTAGCTTTTAGGACCTTGTATACGAATTTATTCCATTAGTTGATTAATCTGCAAACGTATGTATTTTAATAACACTCTCAGAACATTCGAACTCATGTTATAATCTGAAAAAATTAAGAATTAGAGATACATATATCTGTGAGTGTGGTCTGGAAGAGGGTAACATCATGTATATTATTTTTTACTGTTATCTTTATAATTCTCTACCACTGTATGATCTTTAATGTTATTATAAGGCTATTTTTCCTTGTGGCCTGTCATCTATAATAAAGTGTATATTAAATCATTAGTTAAGCTTCTTAATTATCATAAATTATTATTGTAGATTTCATTATTTATTTATATACTGCCACTCACCATTTACCTGTCTATTCCAGTCATCTGCCCAAAATTACCAAACCCTATCACTTGAAAATGGCAGTAAATGACTCTAAAGAGAACTGAGTTGCCACAATTAAAAAAGAAAAAAAAGGAATTTTTAATATCTGATTTACATAATGATAACTTAAGAGTCACTTAAAATTACGATTAAGATAATTATTTCTCAATTGAAATGGCCTCAACTTTTTCCCGTGGACTTGAATAACATTTCGTATAATTTTATAATCAATTTTACAACTTTGTAGACACGATGTAATTATTATAATAATAGCGGTTCCTACGACTTCATTCGCATGGAACTTAAAAATATTTAATATCTTTTCCAGTTTTTTTATATGTAATAGCGGACAAACGGGCAACCTGAGTGTAAGTGATCACCACCGCCCTTGGATACCAGAATCGCGGATGCTCTTCCAGCTTTTATTGGAGGGTCTGGGTCTCAAGTGTAACTGCCGAAACACACCTGTTGGTATTTGGCGGCAGATTTTTAACTTGAGGGTGGTTGCTAGCCAGGCGGGCATCATAAAAAGCTCTACCACCATGCTATGGTTTCATCACGATGTTTTACTTCAGCAATAGATGAAGCTTACAGTAAGGGTTCAAACTCACACCCTTTGACGCAGTATCTGTACTGTACACACTGCCATTTGAGCCGTTCTTTAGATACGTTACATAGCTTCTTTAGGTATCTTAGTATTGGCTATCATACTTGACTCCTATGTTTGCTAAAATATTTTAATAATTATAACCCATATTTTACATCACATTAAAATTGAACACACCTTTGAAATTTTGATCAACCTATCATCAACCTTCAAATTTTATGGTCCAGTTTTACCCAGTCCCTGTTATCGCCAATAACGATTTCAAAGAAGCAAGATAGAAAACTTATTTTAATAAGAAAATGCACGACACGATCTACAAAAGTGGTAATCACGCTGGGATTTATTTCTAGATCACCAAAAGCCACCGAAATATCTTGTAAATCTGCATAATGCAATACATAATGTAATTTTACATTTGCAATAAGTTTTACAAAGTCAAAGCATTGAGTCATATTATCAGTGCATGCACGGATATAACATATTTATAAAATTAATTAATGATAACAAAAATAAATGGTCAACACCGATTTGTGGATTTCCTGCGCAATGCGATAATTCAGCAAAGTCTGAATTAAAAACAAAAAAAAACCAAACACCTATTACCAACATCCTGTCTGAGTTATCTGCAGATGCAATCTGGCCTCGTCGACGCTAACCACAGATTATATTAGCATACAATGAAAAAAAAAAGCATTTTGTTAATTATTATAAAACTATGTTGTGTTGGTTTTTATTCTATTCATTATGCTATACTTTGAAGGTTAGAAACGAATGGCTATTAAAATTTTTATGGTGTAGAATTAAAAGCAACAATAACTATACAGTAGTTTTTGTGTAATGAGAATTTAATGATAAAAAACGAAGTACGACCCCAATTAAATTAAAAAAAAAAAGTATATTGCACAGATTTACTACAAATTGGTATTATCTATATTAGTATTATAAAGTCGAAAAGTTTTTTCGTTCTTTTGTTTGAACGCGCTAATCTTAGGAACTACCAGTCGGATTTAAAGAATATTTTTTACATTTGATAGAGCAATAATTGAGGAAGTATTTAGGCTATTTAACATCACGCTATCATCAATACGACCAAAACAGTATTGATAAAAGTTACAAAAACGGGCAAAAATATTTAAATAATTTTTAATAGCCATATGCACAAATTTTATTCAAGCGCTTTGTTAGTTACAACAAAACTATAATTTTTAGCCTGGTCGGTTTTTATTTTAATTTAATTTTGCATTTACATTTAATATTACGACAATATGTGTAGAAAACGAAATACAATTTATTACTTAATCTCCTTGTAATACATGAGTCATTTTATAGCAAATCATTGATCAGAAATAATAATATCCTTATCAGCACATACCCTCAAAGCTTTATAAGTCGTTTACAGCGCGTCGTCGTTCCGCAATATTAAAACGTATTTTATTGCAACACTTGGAAAATCCCGACGCAATACCGTTTTGTTTCGCGTCCAGTGTAATTTGAACCTTTACGTTATTTAGGTCAGTTATCTGTTACAAATATATATCACTTAGTATATATATTTTTTGTTATAGGAGCACGATAAAATGTTGTCACTGTACCTGGTGACGAGCACAGTACAATGGTGACGGATTTAGGTTCGATAGCACTCTAGGCCCAAGTTAATTTGATGCCCTTATATATGAATTTCTAACTGTGCCTCCGACATGGTACCTGTGGAACTAAAAGGTATTTAATCATTTTTGCCCGTTCTTGTAACTTTTTAAATACAGCTTTGTTCTTTATTGTAGTGTTAAATAGCCTAAAGCCTTCCTCGATGATTGCTTTATCAAGTACGTAAAGTTTTTTTATTGTGACTAGTGGTTCTTGACAACGTTCAAATAAAAACAACGAACAAACTTTTCCGATTTATAATAGATTATTTTATTAAAAAAGGTGTGTGCTTAATAAGACCATCGACAAAAGTGAAACAAAGCAAAAAATAACCATTAAAACTCGGTGTTACAGTTGAAAAAAAATATTTCAGATTTTTACCGCCTCGAAAATTTTGGTGCCACTAAAAATTTGCTACATTAGGCCCGGGTCTAAGCCGAAATCCACCACTCAGTGTAAGTAACCAAATCGCAATTATTCACTAGATGAATCTGGAAGATTCTAAGCAAAAAAAATCACTGACTAGTTAGTTCCAATGTATACATAGATTCTTCGAGCTTTCAATAAAGGATCAGAAAGGGTGGCCGAATACAGGTCTAACTTAATTTGATGCAATCTTTGACACTATAGAAGCAGAAGAAGTAAAGAAAACACTACGATCAAACAACAATAAGATGGTTGTTTCCTCAGCGTTAAAAAACAAAAAAAAAAGGGTTAGCCAGTTAAGTCGTCTAGTTAAGCTAATTTATTTAACCGATGAAATTAGCTAAGCTTGTTGGTTAGTTAGTTAATCAGCTTAACTAACTTCTTCAGCCGTCTTAACGGGATAAATTGTACAGCCCTAACTATTATTGATTTTTGACACGTCTGCAAATTTGTAAGTCAGTCGGAAGTCTCTACTTAGTAATTATTTTGTTTGTCTATTTAGTAAATACTTGACAGATTCCATTGCATCGTTAGATAGATACCTACAGATGAAGCAAATATAAACTAAAAGCTTTTTTATATACATATTGGAATGTAATGTGAGTAACTGTTGTATAGGAGTTTTGAAAATGTGTTCTAATGTACCGAGGTAAAGCGTAATTCTGGCAGATCAATTTACACTGGCCGTTTATTCACTCGTCGTTTTATTGCACAAATGTATTGCGTAGCCAGTGAAAGCATTGTTACCGGACACATTAGTATTCTACATTTAGCGAAACAATTCTCGATGTGAACACGGTACGATCCAAGAAAGGACGGTGATAACCGATTTAACATCTATCATGGCCTTTCTAGACTCAAACTTTATACTAATAGATCCTGAAACGTGAAAAACAAATCTATACTAATATTATAATAAGGAAAGATTCATATCTTTGTTTGTAACGAATAAATTCAAGAAATACTGGACTGTTTTCAATAGTTCTTTCGCCATTAGAATGGTACATTAACCCTGAGTAAGATACGCTAATTTTTTTTTTTATGAAAATGATTAAATGAAATTTTATTTTCACGCGAACGGAGTCGCGGACACAACTAGTATATAAATAAAATAAATTACTATGTGGAGTCACTATCACGGGTAATACACCTTGTATATGGTGGCCGATAAGGACAAAGTTTTTATGTTTTACTATTTCATATCTTTATTAATAATATTATAAACCAGAAAAGTGTGTGTTGTTTGTTATAACGTACTAATCACAGGAACTTCAAAAATTATTTTTGTATTTTATAGAAAAATCACTAAAGAAGGTTTTAAACTATTTATCAATATACTACCAGTGATGCAAGTAAAGCGGTATTGAAAAAAGTTACAAAAACGGCCAAAAATTATTAAATACGTTTTAGTTCCACGCAAACGAAGTCGCGAGCACACTGAGTGTATAGTATGCGCATTTTTAGCGTTGCCTTTTAAATAAATAAATATTTTATTCTGTATACCGATGAAACCCTTTCTTTTTACGATATTCCACACCGCGGTGTGTCACATTTAATTTAAATCTATTCAGTAATCACAAAGCCGCGCGTACAAGAAGACAGCCGGAGAGGTAAAAATTCCAAAGAAAATATATCAGAACTACACTATACACTGTTGTAATATAAATTTCGAAAAATACTATACGAATAGATTTGTTTAATTAACAATTTTTTATATGTATAGATAAGCAATAAAGAGTAATGTTTTTTTTTTTAAATACATTGCGACAGTATGGCACTAAGCGGGAGGTCGCAAGCTCACGTGTGCCGAAGCGGACCTCGGCGCTCGGCAGCGGGTCAAGGCGATCGCCCAACTGTCTACACAACTTTTCATAATAGGTTCTGGTGATAATCACTCAAGTGTCTACTTTCAATGCTGCCTTAAAACTTGTTTAAATATACATATATATTTTCTTTAAGCTCACCTTAATTTTTTATAGGTCAACTGAATCATAGCGAGACAGCTTCGAACGAATGTGAACGTAAGTAAGGAACTTCCCTGGTGTCGCTATATGTTGCAGTTAGGAAAACTAACTTTCTGAATAAGTCAAACGGACCTCACATTCAACAGGTCGATATCATGTCAAATCAAAATCAAATCAATAATCTTTATTCAATTTAGACCCTAGACAGGCGTTTATGAATGTCAATAATACTACCGGTTTGGAAAGTAACACAGTAATCGAGAAGAATACGCAAGAAACACGATCTACCTCTTTTTTTAGGTCTTTGTCTTATCTTTTTTTATATAATAGTTTAATGTGTTACAGTAGTTATTAGCGGATGTACAGAGAGGGGTGTAAATTCCGGACATCACGATCGCTCACGAATTGATCCACCCTTTAGCCTTTTGACATTAAAACCACATGGACATGGTTTTTGAAATTACTGATCAACAATTCAGTTATGTGCTTTGGGTTTTTACTATAAATTTTAACAAATTACCTGAAAAACTGTTAACTGTCTTACTTAGTTTAAAATAGGGGTCCAGTAAGGTCTTTAACAAGCTTTTGTAAGTTTTTCCGGGCAAACATTAAATTGTCAAGAATATATTGGGACGACAAAGTTAAAATACTAAATGTCGATAGGTAGGTTTGATGACAATATATACAGATCACCTTTTTGGGTGTCGATGTATTTTTTCATTAGTTACTATACGATATAGATATATTTACTAATACTCGGTTACTATTACTTTGTTTATTCCAGGCCTGATACAACTATTTGTATAGAAAAATTTTAGGCAGGAAAATCAGGAAAATCAATATAAAATAATACGTTTTTCCCTGAATACACAATGTAAAAAGTTTCTCACTTTTTTCCTTACGCGTTGTGTGTTCGAGAAATCCGTAATATTGAATTAATAAACGATTTCTTCTTTATATGTTATACTTCATTTGTCCTTAATATATATCATCAACCGTATTTTTACTCAATATTAAATTCGAACTCTAAATTAGCTTTCTGGTTACTTAAATACATTTTTATATAAATACCTTTTTTGTATAGTTAAGGTTTAGCGTTATGTCTGTAATCTTGCCTGATCTTAAGTGACGATATGGCCCAAGTTGGTAGACACGCTAAACCTGTGGAGGAACTGGCTCTCAAGTGCAACTACCGAACACACCTATTGGTGTTTGGCGGCAGATTTTCAACTTGAGGGTGATTGCTAGCCAGGAGTGCATTAAAAAACCCCTTCCACCATGCTATGGTTTTCTCACGATATTTCCCTTCACCGAAAGCTCAAGCTCATTGTAGGTATTTCGAACTCATGTCCCTTAACGCGAAGTCGTACACACTACCACTGAGCTATCATCGCTTTCAATATATAAATATTATAAACCTAAAAATAGAAGTTTGTTAGTTTGTCTGAATGCTCTATCTTAGGAACTACCAGTGGGATTTCAAAAAATACTCTTGTATTTAATGGGGCAATCATCAAGGAAGGCCTTATTCAACATCACGCTACTACCAATAAGAACAATACAGTATTGAAAACAGTTGCAAAAACGAGTAAACTCATCAAATAATTTTACTTCCACACGAACGAAGACGCGGGCACACCTATTAAAATATACATATATTTTTACGCAATTCATAATGTGATTTTCCACCTTCCGTCCTACTCTAGTATCCAGCCGAATTATACTTTCTAATTGTAAGTGTAACATACCATTTTATAATATCTGGTGACATTTTATGTTTAAAGGTTAATACATACTATCATGTATGTGTAAGAGACTTCAACTAACTCATCGCCAACTCACATAAAAAATACGCTCGTCTTACTTGATACTTTGTTTGGCATTGATACTCACAAAGTGAGAAAATGTCGAAAATCTGATTTTAAGATTACGCGCTGATGACGAGGAAAATGCAAAGGAAGTCGGAGGCACTGTCTAGTTAAACCTATAACGAAGAATTTCAAACTACTGTAAAGGTTCTCCTGTATTTTGACCCGGGAATAACGAATGTTATGTGTAATGAGATGTACAAATTATACAAATAAAATTTCTAAAGAGCATACGATCACATTTAATTCGTAGTTATTACTATTTTCATTGATAACTTTGACATTTTTATAAATATAATATGTCCAATCGCCAAATTTTCTGGTATACATATTTATAACATAAACAATGCTTGACAATGTATAAGTATACATCATCGCCGCGCCCGGGTTAAAAAAAAAAGTGTCATAACTTGTTCATTGCAATAATACCATGTGCCCATTAGCATGTCACTTATGTTTTTTTTACATGAAGAAATGCATTAAGGCATCCCCTCCCTTATAGGCGAATGAATCTTCAGTAATACCCACAGTAATTACAATAGAGGCACTAGGGGCTAGTCTAGGCTAGCCTAGGGTGGCGAAATTTTCGAGGGCGCCAAAATTTGGAGTGTCAGCAAAATATTACTCAACTTTCTGCTATACAAATAAAATATTTTCAAAAAGTTATTAGTGTCATGCTAAATATTAAAAATGGAGTCCTCATCGGACATTAACATTTTCAAGTGTAGTTACAGAGCATATTTTTTAATCAATATTCAATGTAATTATTCAAAAATTTATACAGTATTTTGCATAGACGTTCAACTTTGACCTTGAATAACTTTAAAAGAAGTAGATTGATCAAAAATGTATAAGAGACCTTTTTTGTAAGGCGTATTTTTCACGGTGCCTCAGGGTGGAACTTAAGGTAAATCCGGTCCTGAATACGTACTAAAACCCTGCGGTGTTATTCTATCGACTATTGGGCCGGAAAGCAGGATATGTTCACATTGCATCTGCTCCCGAGTGCTACTCATTTTAGTCAAATATTACAAAGGTAACGTATCTACAGTTTTATAATATCATTACTCGTATCATGTTCCTCATAATTAGTCACAATTCATCCACTTATGCGCATTAGCCAAACTATATTACGTAAAATGGAAGCAATATTACGCAACATAGGGGCAAATAAGTGACATGCAGAAAAATAAAAAAATAAAACAGAAAATAACAAAACAAGATTCCGCCAAAAACTCCTAACCATAGATAATTGATCGAAAAGTTTTTAATCTGAATTGGATTCAAGAAATGATTTTTGTTCTTGTTTTGGCATCGCATGAATATTTGGCCAGTGTCAATGTTTTTAAGTGTATATTTCATTTATATTATTGGAAATTTAATTTTCTTCTTATTGTTTTTTGTTCTTGGCAACTCAGTCCTGTTTAGAGACTATTACTGCTATTTTACAAGTGGTAAGATTTGGGCATTTTGGGCTGATGAAACTATCTCCAACAAGATAGTGACTCTCTTGTTGAAGCTCTCTTAGGGAGTTTTGGTGGCAATTAATATATTATGTTCCGAATGATTATTCATAACTCACTCCACTTATGATTTTAGCTACATCACGTAACATGTCACCTATATTAAACAATTCAGGGCTAAATAACTTGAAAAATGAATAAAAATAAAAATCACAGCATGACAGACCAAGATCCCGCCAAAAACTCTTCGAAAATGTTTAACAACTATCAGTTGCCAAAGACGACAAAATAAAGAACATTGATTATGAAACTCGACGTGCCTACTCTGTCTGTACATTTTTAAATCACCAGAGGCATTTGCTGCCTTGTTCGTTTACTTTTTTATTTATTATAGTGATATATGGTTCGGTGGACGGAATGCATAACAGTGCACAGGAATTCGAAACGGTGCTTCTTTTAAATTGTAACTATAAACCTTATACTAACTACTTAAGGTTCAAAATGATAAACAGATATATTTTACTTCATACGATACGATTAAAAAGAAAATATCTTTTGACACGCGTCTTAAAGGGTGTTTCGTTTGATTATTATAGTTACATATTTATAAACGAGGTTATAAATCTAAAGAACACTTTGTAACAGAGCTCTCACTTTATGACGTTGTACCGTGAACAGCGATTTATATTATAAAACTTGAAGTTTCAGAATACTTCGCTAGTTTCCTAGCGGTGATAACAAAGGAATGTCCAACTGTATTGGCCCCAACTTTTGATCAAATGTTTGTTGTTGTTTTTCTTTATGGAAACGGTTTCAGTCATGTCTTTGGCAAATATGCAACAAAAATTAAACTGAAAAGAACAGAAATTATAGCATAATAATGAAACGGTAATAATATTAAATAAATTATATAATATATTCACATTACATAGCAGAAAAATTCTTTTTTTTTTTCGACTTGACATACGCTGTTAGCCTTAAGGGCTTTGATAGTTTCGCCAAAAGTTCGTTGGAACGCGCTAATCTAGGGAACTACCTTTTGGATTTCAAAAGCTGTTATCGTATTTGAGAGAACAATCATTTACGAAGACATTAGGCTACTCTACCAAAAAAGGTTACACAAGAAAAGGCCGAAAATGATTAAAACCTTTTTTGTATTTGAAAGAGCAACCATTGAGGAAGGCTTTAGGCTCTTTAACATCGCGCTACCACCAACAAGAACAAGGCTGTATTGAAAAAAGTTACAAAACTGATTAAATAAAAGAAGTTTCACACAAAAGAAGTCACGTGCACAGCTACTACGTAATAATAACGGCATTAAACGTATTAAATAATATATGACCTAACATATTTTCCAGATAGCGACTTTAAAAGTACAAATAATATAGTCCAATTTCCCATCAAGAGATGGCAGCACCTGGAATATTCTCAGGATGTTTTACATATGTTTTTATATGGCGCTGTCGGTTCATTCTACCAGTCCCACGTGGATCGAATATTTCACTAATCTTGTAAAAATTTAAACGGTGCGGTAACAAAATAGATGGGACCTTCTTTGGAATTGACCAAAGATTTTTGTTGCAACTCAAAATACGTTATTTTTTACCATGATTTGGTTAACTCGCTTTCTTATATCTCTGTCCGGTTGGAATGTCATAATTGATTCTTAACTAACTATCCGATGAGGACAGTAGTGGATGACAATGCATGAAAATGTGAAAAATGAAGAAGAAAAACAAACAGGAGGAGATAAAGATATGACAGACGAATGTATTTTATTATTGACCGTTTTTTTTTTTCATATTTAATGTTTAGCTAAGTTAATCTTACCTGATCTTAAGTGACGATACGGCCCAAGTTGGTGGACACGCTAAACCTGTGAAGGAACTGGTACTCAAGTGCAACTGCCGGAACACACCTATTGGTATTTGGCGGCAGGTTTTCAACTTGACGGTGGTAGCTAGCCAGGCGGGCATTAGAAAATGCGCCAAAACAATGCTATGGTTTCCTCACGATGTTTTCCTTCGCCGAACGCTCAAGCTCATTGCAGGTGGTTGGATTCGAACTCACGTTCTTGACGCGAAGTCGTTCACACTACCACTGAGCTATCATTGCTTCAACATTTGCAGAACAGGATGTATAGAATATATCAAAATTTTATTCACTTTCCGTAAAAACCAGTAAAAAATAAAAAATTGATTAATATACCACGCTTTTATAACTGAATAAAAAGTATTTAATAAGAGATTTTGAAATGTGAAACATGAGGCTTATGTTGATACAATCTCGCCTGATGTTAAGTGAGTATGTGGCTCAAGCCAGTGGACATAGACAGGTGAAGTGCATAGTATGTAGGTGTATAGCGCTGATATAAATTTTAATGGATTATAAGTTTGACGTTATGTACACAATCTCGCCTGATTTTAAGTGAGTATGCGGCTCAAGATAGTGGACATTCTAAGTCGAGATAGGTATATTTTTAACTTAAAAGTGAACTCGTAACAAAGAATCAAACTCACAGTCGCATTTATAATATTAGCATGGAAGTATATCGGTATGGATTATTACTCATAGATGTTAATACTGAATGTTTTTGACCGACTTGTTAAGCTACTGTTAACTTTTTTTTTAAATAAAATAGATACCTACTTATATAGTTATTGCAATATATATTTCACAACTGACTACTAGGAAACATGAGTCAGGGTGTATATAAAAGCAAATATCGTTTCCTTCCACTTAGTAAGTACGCACCTGATAACACAAAACCTACCTACAGTTAATCCATACAAACATATTTTTCCGCTTAATAGACATACATATATGTACTTAGATTATTTGCGACTTTCACTATCGGTTTGCCTGCTTTCGCAAAATGTATAGTAGGAAGGCCGGTATGTTCGCGTTGATTTTATATATATATATATATATATTAAGGTTTAGCGTTATGGCCATACTTACCTGATCTTAAGTGACGATACGGCCCAATTTGGTAAACACGCTAAACCTGTGGAGGAACTAGCTCTCAAGTGCAGCTGTCGGAATACACCTATTGGTATTTGATGGCAGATTTTCAACATAAGGGTGGTAGCTAGCCAGGCGGGTATTAGAAAAATCCCTACCACCATGCTATGGTTTCCTCACGATATTTTCCTTCACCGACAGCTCAAGCTCATTGATGGTGGTTGGATTCGAAGTCGTACATACTGCCACTGAGCTATCATGATTATCTATGGAATACGGAATTGACTATCTATGACAGGTAGTCGATTTTAAGATATAGTGACCACACTCGACCATGTTTATATATAAACAACTAGTATTTATTATCTACTTGGTTCGCATGAAACCAAAATTCATTTTACTAGAGGAAAATTTGCCGCCAAATACCTATAGGTGTGTTCCGGCAGTTGCACTCAAGAGCCAGTCTCTCCACAGGTTTAACGTGCCTACTAACTTGGACCGTATCGTCACTTAAGATCAGGTAAGGTTACGGCTACAACGCTAAACCTTAACTATAAAAAAAACTGCAAATAAGAAAATACATTCGTCTGTCATATCTATATCTCCTCCTTTTTGTTTTTCTTCTCAATTTTTCACATTTTCATGCATTTTCATCCGCTACTGAGCTCATCGGAGAGTTAGTTTAGAATCAATTATGACATTACACCCGGACAGAGATACAAGAAAGCGAATTAACAAAATCGTGGTAAAAAAGCAAGGAATTTTCAGTTGGAACGAAATTTTTAGTCAATTCCAAAAAGAACCCAGCTATTTTATTACCGCATTGTTTAAATTTTTACAACCCTTTTAGTTGGAAATTTGCCGCCGAATACCTATAGATGTTCCGGCAGTTGCACTTGGGAGCTAGTTCCTACACTAGGCTTAGCGTGTGCATGCACTTTGGGCCACATAATTGTGTTGTGTGTGTAGGTTGTGGTATGGCCACGCTAAATCTATACAGTTAAAAAAACATACATACACTCATCGGTTTATATGTATACGTATATTTTCTTGATTTAATTTCTTATTTAAATTGCGTTGCATTCCTAGTGTTTGCTCGCGCAGCTCTCAGATAAAGACATAGAAACTTTTAGGTACATTTATGTTGAAAAGATTATAATGAGTCTTTTGAATTCGGCCTTGTATTTGTCCATTATTAAATCAAATATTTATCATTAACGAGGCGCGAAGTTTAGCCAACTTAATCTTGACATTGGGCTCGAGATAATTCTTGGACGTGCCGCACGTTCTTTGACAAACAATTTTAGGTACCTATTCTACATTCGCGTTGAGGTTTCAATTTATTATTATTAAGCAGTGTCTGTGTGAATTTTTATATTAGGTTAGAGGTCGTAAAGTACTACGTAACGAAATTTGGAGGGGAGGGAGTTTGGTAAAACGTCACGTTATTTTATATTTATGTTATATTACGTTATTTATGTTATAAAGAGGTAGAACATAATTATCGCTACATGGCTTGGTAGTTATGGTTTTTAGCTAATAATGGACACTTGGATGTTACGTAATGTTTGAGGAAGGGATGGGATGCTACAGAAAAACGATACGGCGCGTTACGTGGGAAGATGGTGGGTCAAATATCTTAAAAAATTACGTTACGTAATACGTGAATGGCCCCTTACGCATTATGGCGACAATGTCACTTGAATGTATCACAAGATGATGGACACATTAAACCTAATGGAGGGACTGGCTTATAAATGCAACTGCGGATATGCAACTACTGTTTACGCTTTGTAATTAAATAAGTAATGTGTGTTGCTTTTCCATAATATATAATCCTTTATTGCTACAAATTGAAAACGTTCTACATATTTTATATTTCATTGACATATTATTCTTTATTTATTTTATACCGGCCAGTAATGTCTTGTAGTTGCTCGAACACCTGTATAGTAACAAAGTCAATGTGATTTTTCCTTAATTATTTAATTACGAGCATAAACAGCTATAGGTATTCGGCGGCAGATTTTCCGCTAGAGGGTTTTAGCTAACCCAGGCGGACATTAGAAAAATGCCCTACAACTATGGTTTCATCACGATGTTTTCCTTCACCGAAAGCTCAAGCATCCATACACGATAACGCTACACTAACATTGATTAAAAAAAAAAACGAAAAAACATCAGTCTAGATAAATTGGTAATGTTATGTTACATTATCGTCAGTCAGTTTACGGAAAGCTTTCACACCTGGTTCACAGTGACGAGTCCTCAAGCATTTCTAATCTATTACTGTTACTAAAGTTTGCCTTTGTACCTTTGCCTTGATTGTATAAAAAAAAACTGTCGTAGGGCAGTACGTCAGAAGAAGTGATTGCGATTCTTACAGAGAAAGATCGATACTTGCATCGATTCAAATTGAAATCAAATGAATCTATTCACAAAAATATCAAGATACAAAATATCGATTCATCAATAAACTTTTCTATTTCAATTAATTTTTCGTACTTTCAATATAAAACCAATCATATAAAACAAATAGAACACTACAGTAATCGATTTTATCTTTCTATATATGTAAAAAATATCATTTCCATGTTTGGGTAAAACATTCAGAGCTGTGAATCGCTTTAAAAGATTGCAAAATTTATTCTTCGATTAATCGATTTCAGATTACCATCCGTTGTCAGATGTGAAAATATAAAGTTACTGCAAGTTTTAAGAAGTATTTTTATTAGAAATTTATGTACTATTTCAATAACAAAATTATCGTTTATTGCGCTGTTATCATTGGTTATATATAAGTAGGCGAATGAATATTTTTCTCCGCTAATTCTATTACCGATATAGTGTTATGATAAATAGATAAACACATTAGGAGTACACAGTTCACTAAAACCGAATTGTACCGAGTAGATACTGACCTCGTTCTCAATGCCATTAGATTTTAACCAACTTTAACAATAAAAAACAACTAAGTTTCCATTATTCACAATAGATTATAAGCCCTATCACAAAGCTATATAATTTAAAATCACTTAAACAATGAGGTCGATCGTAAACACGCTCCGAGAGATAAAACCTAGACGGATGGCTGTTAAATAGTTGTACCTAAATTTTGTTGTATTGCTGTTATAATATTTGCAAAGCTCAAAACATTTTTAGAAGACGATTTTAAAAAAGTTGTATTAATAACCAGCTATTTAAAAAATACCTCACATATTAGAGGTTATGTTAAAAAATAAATATAGAATAAAACTTATTGTATAGTAAGAGAAAACAACATAGTTGGTTTAGCAGTTAAAGATAATTCGCTTTATCCTGCGCGCCCAAATACTGCGGCTTGAGCCCTCCACTGGGCAATTATTTGTGATATGTGAAGCCACAACGGCTACGTGTCCTTCAATTGTGCTTATAAAGCTCTTCTAGACTTTGGCAATATTCTCTATATGGACAGATGCCTTAAAAGAAGAAAAAAAGAATAAGAAACATAGAGTTATGATTTGAGCTTATTTCAATTTCCAATTCAATATATTAGTGTTCGCAAAATGGCCGAAATTTATGATCATCATTGAATAAGTTCCGGAATTCGTGAATAGTCGGTAAAAACTGTTTCGAAATTATATTTATAAACGCCTAAAAAATTTATCAACAGCTACAAACATAAAAGAAACTGGTTGACGAAATAGTAGAAAAATGTACTGGACTATTTTGTCTTTGTCTATTTTTTACACTCGGACCCACACACACACACACATACATATGTTATTATTATTTCCATTATTCGCACTTCCCAAAATACTTTATTTAGAATTTATTTATCAGTATTATACATTATTTTAAATTCTGTGGAACGCAAATAAAATTGTGGTGGGTACTATAAGGTGCCATACAGTTGTACTATTGTAGCCAGTATTGTGTATTTTGTTTCCGTGTAATACGTAATAGGTTCATCAATAAATAATAATTTAAAAA
The DNA here is from genome assembly GCA_039707435.1 of Actias luna. Classification (NCBI taxonomy): domain Eukaryota; kingdom Metazoa; phylum Arthropoda; class Insecta; order Lepidoptera; family Saturniidae; genus Actias; species Actias luna. The sequence goes on along the minus strand of JAZHAC010000006.1, from coordinate 2,144,399 downwards.
AAAATACGACTCCAAGGGCAGCTTACCAGGCTGCCAGGATGGTGCCCAGCCTTTTAGTGGGTATTCTCGGCGGTCAGTCCCCCCGGGCTGGGAGGAGATGTGTAAATGCATTTCTCCATGTTAAAAAAAATGTATGACTTCTTTTGTGTGGAACTAAAAAATATTTAATAGTTATTGCCCGATTTTGTAACTCTTTTCAATATATCGTTACTGAAATCAGTGGCAGCGTGACATTAAATAGCACAAAGCCTTGCCCAATAATTGCTCTATCAAATACAAAAATACTTTTTATAATGTCACTAATTAGATCCTTAGATTAGCCTATTCAAACAAACAATAGTTTCCACTTTATAATATTAATATAGAAGATAGATATTTTATAAGCTTTATTTATTAAAACCAAAAAGTTCTGCTGGTAATTTATTTCGTGAACGTTAAATGTCGAACTTCCTGTCAAATTGTTAATGGTACGACCTTAATGAAGTTAACATCTAATAATTACAAACGGCCGAGCCGTGTGAATGTTTTGCACTTTATCTATGTTTTAATCCTATAAAGTGAAAAAGTGTTATGATTTCCTATGTTTAAGCGAATATTACTCATCGAAATAAAACCAATTTAAACGGATTTTATCGCGGTCATTTATTAATTTTGATCCCGAAGTTTCGAAAGTTTTTCAGCCTTCGTGGTCCACGTGGAGTTCTATTTCGGTGGAAACGTGTGTTTGTTTGAACGTGCTAATTTTAGGAAATACCAGTAGGATAAAAGTACTTTCTGTATTTTATAGAATAATCATTGAGGAAAGTTATTTGAGATCACGTTATCATAAACAGAGCAAAGCTGTATAGAATTAAGTTACAAAAATTAGCATCTATTATTAATAATTTTTAGGTCCATGTAAGTGCAATTACGGGCACGGCTAGTATATATACATATATATAATATCATGAAGCAGAAATGTTTGTTTGTTTGTTTAAACGTATTTAATTAAGAACTACCAGGCGATTGTTTTTTAATAGAAGGCATAGGAGCGAGTGCGTTACGTGATGGTAAGTGATCACCGCCACCCATGGACACCCACATCACCAGAGGAATCACAGGCGCGTTGCCGGCCTTTATAGGAGGGACTGGCTCTCCAGTGCAATTGCCGGAACACACTTAATGGTTTTTAGCGCCAGATTTTCAACTTGAAAGAGGTAGCTAGGCGGGCATCAGAAAAACCCTTACCACCATGCTATGGTTTCCTAACGATGTTTTCCTTCACCGAAACCTCAAGCTCATTGTAGGTGCTTGGGTTCGAACCCACGTCCCTTGACGCGAAGTCGTGCACACTACCACTGAGCTATCATCGCTTCACAAAACGGTCAACGGGTTTTGATGTCAAAAGGCTATTATAGGGTGGATCAATAATATGTGAGCGATCGTGATGTCTGGAATTGACGCCCCTCTCTGTACATCCGCTAATAACTACTGTAACACATTAAATTATTGTACATAAGGATAAGAGTAAGACTTAAAAAAAAAATGCAGATCGAGTTTCTTGCCGGTTCTTCTCGATGTCTGCGTTTCTTTCCGAACCGGTAGTAGTTTTGACGTTCATAAGCGCCTTCTTAGGCCCTAAATGGAATAAAGATTTTTGATTTCAATTGATTCGATTCGACACAATTTTTTGGTCACACGCGAAACAAAGTCGCGGGAGCAGCTAGTCGTAAATAATCATCAAGTAATACCTATTTGATTGATTTTCTGTTATACATTAACATTTGGGAAACACAATGCAAATAATGTAACAGCTGTTATGTTATTAAAATCAATTGTTATCATGTTGATGTGATTCCTAATGAAAGTAGATATTTTATTTTAAAACGTAGAACGTTCTGAAGCGGCGATGGCTCTGTTGGTAGTCTGACGGACGGCGTGTCAATGAACATGAGTTCGAATCGCTGCAATGAGCCCCTGAGCTTTCGGTGAAGGAAAACATCATAACCTTAGGGTGATGTTAGGGCTTTTACTAATGCCCTTATGGCTAGCTATCAATCTCACGTTGAAAATTTGCCGCCAAATATATGTAGGCGTGTTCCGAAAGTTGCACTTGAGAGCTAGTCCCTACAAGGCTTCTCGTGTCCACCATCTCGAGCCACATCGTCACTTATAATCGGGTGAGATCGTGGCCATACCGCTAAACCTATAAAATACATATATATGAAGCTGTAAGTCGCTAAGTGAGCGTTATAACCGCCCAAACATACTTTTAATATTAACATCAACCGAAGACACGAGAGTGTTGAAATATCAAAATATTAATTGAACGAGACATCTAAGTTTAGTTTCGCAACGTGTGGGTGTTATGAAACGGTTATAGAGAAACGGGCACCTTTGTTATGCAAATTAAATTTTTTATCGGCATCGAAATGTTGAAGATCACTGACACTGCGCGAATATATTAAAATCGTAATAGGATGATATATAAAAAGAAATATAATGAACGTTCCTCGTGGCTATAATATTATGGTCGATATACTTTAGAAGCGAAATAATTATTTTTATCATATCTCCGTGTTGGTAATGTCTTTTTTATGGAATGGGGAGGAAACGAGCAAGCGGGTCGCCTGATGGTAAGTTATCACCGCCGGCCGCAGCACTAGAGGAATCGTAAGTGCGTTGTCAGCCTTTTAGGTGAAAGTGAGCTCTCTTTTAAAGGTTCCCGTATAGGATCGGCCCGGAAACAAAGCCGAAGCAAGCTGGTTCCACAAGGGAGTCGTGCGAGTTTTTTTTTTTTATATACTTAAGGTTTAGCGTTATGGCCATAATCTCACCTGATCTTAAGTGACGATACGGCCCAAGTTGGTAGACACACTAAACCTGTGGAGGAACTGGCTCTCAAGTGCTGCTGCCGGAACACACCTATTGGTATTTGGCGGCAGGTTCACAACTAGAGGGTGGTAGCTACCCAGGCGGGCATTAGAAAAAGCCCTACCACCATGCTATGGTTTCCTCACGATGTTTTCCTTCACCGAAAGCTCAAGCTCATTGTAGGCGCTTGGGTTCGAACCCACGTCCCTTGACGCGAAGTCGTGCACACTACCACTGAGCTATCATCGCTTCATAGGTAAGAAATTCCGTGCGAAACACTCCGGCGTGGATCGCCATTTATCCTGATTATGAGGATGGAATTGAAGTTCATATCGCATTGTACGGTGGTGGAATCCAGCTTTATTATTCCGTACGATTCCTCGGAACCATGTTAAGTTAGATAGAAGTGCAAAGGGAAGCCACGTCCCTTTGCAATGACAGTGGAAAAGGTCGATCGAGTAGAGCATGGTTATTGAAAATTCGAGACGCTCCGCGTTGGATGCGGTTAAATGGAAATAGCTGGTACTGGAGTGGTTTGAAAATAAAATTTACTACATTTTAAAGGTTCTATATCATAATATAGGCAATGAAAAATAAAAATAAACCAACAAATAGTGTAAATATACTAAAAAAAGAAATACAATAAGTAGAATCTATATTAATATTATAAAACGAAATCTCAGTCGCATTTCAAATATTATTTTTGCATTTGTTAGAGCAATTATTGAGGATTGCTTTACGCTGTTTAACATTACGCTACCACCGATAGAAGCAAAGCTGTATTGAAAACAGTTACGAACCGGGCAAAAGTGATGCAATAGAATTTTAGTTCCACGCGAACGACGTCACGGGCTCAGCTAGTGTATCGTAAAATAGCTTATGGAAAATAAGAATAAACAAACAACTACTAAAGATATTCAAGAGGAAGTCTCAGAGATAGTATGCATAATAATGGCGCATATATATCGATAAAATCCTTTTTTTTATAACTAAGGCTTAAAGTTATGGCCATAATCTCACCTGATCTTAAGTGACGATACGGCCCAAGTTGGTAGACACGCTAAACCTTTTCTGGAACTGGCTCTCTAGTGCAGCTGCCGGAACACACCTATTGGTATTTGGCGGCAGATTTTCAACTTGAGGGTTGTAGCTAGCCAGGAAGGCATCAGAAAAAGCCCTACCACCATGCTATGGTTTCCTTGCGTTTTCCTTTACCGAAAGCACAAGCTCATAGTAGGTGGTTGGTCACGAACTCACGTCCCTTGAGGCAGAGTCGTACACACTACCACTGAGCTATCGCTGCTTCAATTATATCGACGCTGGAACGCACAATTGCCGTATCTCGCAAAAATAAATATTACACGAGTTGCAGAAAACTTCCTCTAAAATACATATTAAAAAAAATAATTAAATCGATTTATTTTAATGTTATATAATTTTTTTGTTAGTTCATCATATAACAAACAATACCATATTTGTTCGATGCGTTTTTTTATTATTATTCAAATAATACGTATAAATTGTATTCGCCGTAACGTAAAATCGATATATGTACATAATTGCTAATAATAATAATTATTAATGTTAATGGTATTATTGTTAATGTTATTAATAATGTTCTAAATTTGAAAATTTCTACCCACTCTTGTAACTTTTTTCAATACAGCTTCACACCTATCGGCGATAACGTGATATTGAACAGCCGGAAACCAACCTCAATCAATACTCTATTATGTACAATTTTTTTTTTTAATTCGACAAGTACTTCCTGGTTTAGCGCGTTCAATAAAAACAAACTTTTTCGCGATAACATATTAATAATAGAAATATAGAGATATACATAAATAAACTGTAAATTTTAGTAATAAATCACACCGCCTTGTCGTATAGTTGCTAGATATCCTTGAAGTGTACAAACACACGCCCACGCGCGTCTCTTCGCTTCCTATTGTTTGGTTCGGAATATTTTTAACGAGAAATAAGTAATATTTGTAAAAACAACACGCGAGTAACGTTCACAGCAATATGTTTTGTATAAACACTGACGTTTCCTGTTTTATTTGTATATACGATAATAATAATAAATTTATTTCACAGTCATACAAAATAAACTAAAACAATTTGTTAACAAAAACTGTAGATAAAACATTGAAAATCAAGATGAATTGTTACGATTTGCGTGAGGTCTGGAGTCTGAAAAGGGTACGATGACCTGAACTTCAGATCTTCGGACCCTCGTTCTCTAATATTTGTTTACATTTTTCTTATTTTATGCACAAGAAATTAAAATCAACCCAGTTCTTATGAAATTATATGTAAAAGATTTTCAGATTTTAGATAACGAATCGCGATGTATTTTGCTTAGCGAATTTTACATGATTTTTTGTTGTTGTTCCCTGAGAACGGTTGAGACGAAATTAAATGTAAATTTTATTATACATATATTAACTTATTACATTATAAACTAGACGTGCCTGTGGGTTCGTTCGCCTGGAACTAAAATAATTTAATCTCGCGCAGTCTTTCCGATTGTTGATAGAGTGAGCCGATTTTAATGAAACAAAGACTAAATGTTACTCGAGGATACGCACTCTATTATCCTTGGTGACCTTTTTTCATAAACGTTGTACTTTAGCAGTGACGCGTTCACAAACAAACAATCATTTCTAAAAATGATGTGTATGTAGTTTATTACTTATTCTTACTCACTTGCAATGTTTTTTCACATAAATCTAAAAAGTACGCACTCGTTAATTTTACGTTTTTATTATATTATAATAAGAATACATATGTATAGATACATTTTAATGCGGCATTTGAGATATTATCTCCACTTACATATAGTAAGCACTGGTACATTTTATTTTACAAGTTATAATGATGTTGGAAGTTAGCCGGAGGAAAATTATTTGTGGCATTAAGCTCCAAAGTGTGCATAGATATTTTATACCTTATATGTTTAGCGTTACGGCCACAATCTCTCCTGACGTTATGTGGCCCAAAATTGTGGGCATGCTAAGCCTAGTGGTGGCACTGTCGCTCGAGTGTCCAAATACTTGAATACACCTACAGGTATTTGGCAGCAGATTATCAGCTTAAGGATGGTAATTAATCAGGTGAGTATTAGAAAAAGCACTACCTTCATGCTATGGTGTTATCACGATGTTTTCTTTCAAAGAAAACTCGGGCTCATTGTCAGGATTCGAACTCAGGTTCATTGGCGCAGCGTCTGTAGACACTACCAACTGAACTATTGTCGCTCTATACTCTATACTATATGTATATATTAAAGATTGCAAAATATTCATTTTACTTGATATTAGTACATATAATATTATAGTAAGTGAAAATCGTATTAATTAACCGGCCAGAACCTGAACCGATTAAGGCCAAAATTAACCAGCGGCACTTAAATATATGTTCCTGAAAGTTATTGATAATTGATAATGCGGAAGCGATGATAGCTCAGTGGTAGTGTGTACGACTTCGCGTCAAGGGACGTGAGTTCGAATCCAAGCACCTACAATGAGCTTGAGCTTTCGGTGAAGGAAAACATCGTGAAGAAACCATAGCATGGTGGTAGGGCTTTTTCTAATGCCCGCCTGGGTAGCTACCACCCTCAAGTTGTAAACCTGCCGCCAAATACCAATAGGTGTGTTCCGGCAGCTGCACTTGAGAGCCAGTTCCTCCACAGGTTTAGCGTGTCTACCAACTTCGGCCATACCGCCACTTAAGATCAGGTGAGATTATGGCCATAACGCTTAAGCATATACAAAAAAAAAAAAAAAGTATAACATCAGTAGACTACTAAATTATGTATAATTAGTTACGGATACAGCCCTGTCACTGTTTTGATTGTTTTAATGCTGGAATGTACTCGAAACATGCCATTCTTTGTTAAAAACAAAGAAATTCCTTAGATAGTATTATCGGCAAAGCGACTTGTAGTTCCACGTAGATACGCGACACGGTTACAAGGCAACGCTTCCATTGGCAGATACGGAGCGATATACAGATATTTTGCAAGTAATGCTATATACGTGCTATATGCGTACTATATTATTAACAGCTCATCGGGCTTTTGAGGTAAGCGCAGAATGCATTCGGCTGAACATTTATAAAAATAAATAAAAAATATATACACTGTGCTTTATATCAAAAAACAAATAAAAAAATCTGTCGCTAACTCTGCTTCGTCTGATCTCTAAAATGAGTGAACCGATTTTGCTGAGCCTTGTATTGACAGATAGCTGATGTTATAAGAAGTCTCTGTGGAACCAGCTGTCGCCGGCGGTCTTTCCGAACCGTTACGACTTGGGAACCTTCAAGAAGAGAGCGTATTCTTTCCTTAAAGGCCGGCAACGCACTTGCGAGCCCTCCGGGTTTGCAGGTGTTAATGGGCGGCGGTGATCACTTTCCATCAGGTGAGCCTCCTGCGCGTTTGCCCCCTAATTCCATAAAAAAAAGTAATATGGGCTATTTTTATATTACTTCAAGTCTACGCGAACGAAGTTGCGAACATTGCCAGTATATTATATTAATCACGTACATTTACTGGTATACGAACGAATATACAGTGAACGAACGAAATTTTTTATAAATATTTTAAAAGTAATAAAAAAAGAAAAATTGTTGCAATCTACGTCCAAATCTATGTTGACATCATAAAGCGGAAAAGTTTGTTTGTCTGTTTGATTGCGCTTATCTTAGGAATAGTCGAATTTGAGAAATTATTAAAATACTATGTACAAATTGAAAATGATTTAATAAATTCTGTGTTTTCTAATAATGCCATAGAAAAAACAATACAAACATATTACTAACAAAAAACCAGTAACTAAAATGTTCTTTTTTTGCAGTAGTCATTCTTTTTAACAAATTAGGGTTGCTTCGTATAATATAAGCTATCGGCCAGCAAAATTCCCGCCAAAATGGGTCCATTCATTTCAGAGATTAGCCGGGACAAACAGACAAAAACTTTAGAATATTATCTTATTATATAAGTACTGTATATACTATTATATGTATATATGCATTCAGTTAAATCCTGTTATTTTGACGTTACAAACAGACACTTAAATTTTATTTACTTGTATTGATTTTACAAAATTCAGGTTAGTATCAAAAACTCTTATTTATTATAATAAAAAAATGTTAATAATAACGGTCCCTCTTAACGTTGTTCGTTGATAACGGATACATCGCTTCAAGCATATTTATGAATTCGCGAGCGTTAGAGTGTGGCCTTTAGAAGCACTTTGTCGAAAGATGTTTTGACACTTCAGCTTATCTAATGAGCTAGAAATTCTGTCTCGTCAATTATTTACTGTGTGTTTTTTGGTTAATTGATCGGTATGTTTGTGTGTCTGTCTTCAATCTCACACCGCGATCTCGTAGGAAGCGATGATAGCTCAGTTGGTAGTGTGTATGAACGCCGCACGCTGGATCATCTCTATAGTAGGGGTTGGAGATGATAGGCCACTAAAAACATTAAAGTCGTAATTTTACAAAACGTTAAACGCTCTTTGATTCCTCTGATAAAAAGCAATTGAATTGAATCTATTTACATTTTAGATTACTTATTATTTAGATTTTAGATACCTATTTTAGGTGTAAAAATAAAACTATTTTTAATTAACGGGGAGCTACCTAAAACTATGAATATACCATGATATCGTCCGTTTTCGTTCTGAAATTTTCCTATTAGTATCTGCCACAAATTATCCAAAGTAAAATGGTATACATTTTGTGCACTTTTTGAGGTATAGCATATAAGAGAAAACAAATAAATAAAAAATTACGTCGTAACACAATAAAATGTATAGACTTATTTATCGTCTGCAATTATCTTAGCATAATGTTACAATTAAACTGAGACAGGACGACACTTTTATATTATGCATGAAGGTTAATAAATTTAATTACATTTGTTGTTCATAAATTGCATTTTGTTGCATCATTCGTTTACAACAATAAAGTGCACACGTGCATTCAATAGCTTTATTCTATTGCCACCGTTATATCGATAAATCGGTCAATTACAAATTAGTCCGCTTACATAAATCACGTATTCAATTTTAAAACCGTACAACCAATCATCATGGAAATCTCTACAACTTTATATCCGAGGAGACACTTTGGTCTCCCGTTAGAGCCTAAAAACACTGTGGAAGCTCTCCTAGTTTTTGATGTGAAAACTTCTATAGGAAGATTTGTGTATGGAGTAAATTCATGTAAGTCGTCATAAACATGGTCACGTGTCGTGTAAACGATAACACTATATCTGTTTCTATTAGTTACTTGCTTATTGCGTAGTAGACAGTTTTGATTTACAAGTTTGAATTAATTTGGTATCCAAAAATATAAGTTTGTGTATAGTTTTAAGTCTTAATGGTGAAATTGTCATACTTACCGTATAATGCCGGCAGATACTTTAACTATGCCTCTAAATCGTATAGCACATGTTAGGTTTTCATCGGATTTAGGTTTATTTTAAATCTGTACATATGTTTTTCTTTATAAATTATTAGCTTATAGTATGTTGTATTGTTTTCTATACTCTTGTTTTGTATATTTTCATTAAGGGGGGGATGTTGTAAAACCACTATGTGTATAATGTCATATACAAAACGAATCGTTCTTTATATATATATATCTATATTTTTTAAAGTTTAGCGTTATGGCCATAATCTTACCTGATCTTAAGTGACGATACACCCCAAATTGGTAGACACGCGAAACCTGTGGATGAACTGCCTCTCAATCGCAACTGTCAGAACACACCTATTTGTATTTGATGGCAGATTTTTAACTCGAAGTTGGTTACTAGCCAGGTGCAAGCTCAAGCATTGCAAGTTGATTCGAACTCACGTCCCTAGACGCGAAGCCGTACACACTACCACTGAGCTATCATCGCTTCAGGTATTTAAATATTTGATATCGACTTTAATACAAAATGTCGTAATGAACGGATAATCTTTTATTTACAAAGTTTATTCCCATAATACACGTAATTAAAAGAAGTTCCGAGGTAAGCTCTGTCATCCAAGTATTGCAGATGGAATTTTTTGTAAAAGTACCATTTTCTCCAACATACCACTACCGCACTTTGTGAGTGCTGACCGCTCAACAATCAGGTCTAAAAGTAAATGCTTATCTTGTGCCCAAAGATGGCGTGATACCGGATGAATGGAATATGCAGGTGTGCAGACAAATATGATGTTGTTGTTTATAGGAATAGATAATTCCAGTAATACATATATTATACAGGAATGTTGTTTAATTAAAGTAACTCCCATATATATTAATCAATCATGTGAGACCAGGAACTTTGGCTTGGGAGAAAATGTATGTTAGGCGATCTTTTGAATTCCATCTATATGAAATTCCCATTGGAGCTCCATTGTACACTTTACACAGTTTTTTAAAGAAATTACAAGGACTTAGACACATGTTTTTTTAATTCCATCTGACATGGGAAGATGTTAAATTAGAAGAATTGTGGGTGCTGACTCTGGTCTTTGGAAAAACGGGCGATGGAAGTATCGTCGCGGTGCTTTTTACAGCTCATCCCCATACTTTACACCCCGGCCGTATAGTGACAACGGTAGGTTTTGCAGAACCTTCTTGGTGTGACGTTGGATCAATGGAATCGGCTACCCAACACAGTTTTCCCCAGAACTACGACATGGGTCTCTTCAAAAAGGGATTGAAATACGATCTCCAAGGTCAGCAACATGGATATACTACCCCTGGTGCCTGGGACGTCTGGCTGTTTGCTGCCAATTAGCCAAAAAAAAAAGGGAAACTACAGTATTACACACTTCGGGAACGCGATAAGCGTCAACGAGAACGAAGTTAATTTAAGGACTTCGTGATGTTAAAACGTACCGGTAAAGAACCAGTATGGCTTTTCAAACTTAGCATTATCGTGCCCTCTACTCGATACGACGTGTTTACATAATACTTATGTCTTAGCGAGGCGATGATAAGCGAAACACGTCGACGGATGATTGCTTTTTAGTGATTACTCGTACGTGCGTACTTAGGGTACATTTTGTAAGGTTTTTCTTGTAAAATTCCATCAGCATACCTTTGATATGACATTTTAACTCATATGAATACGTTGGTTTGTTACTCTGTATTACATTCAGTTTCATTCGAAGCGATAATAGCTCAGTGGTAGTGTGTACGACTTCGCGTCAAGGGACGTGGGTTCAAACCCAAGCACCTACAATGAGCTTGAGCTTTCGGTGAAGGAAAACATCGTGAGGAAACCATAGCATGGTGGTAGGGCTTTTTCTAATGCCCGCCTGGGTAGCTACCACCCTCAAGTTGTAAACCTGCCGCCAAATACCAATAGGTGTGTTCCGGCAGCAGCACTTGAGAGCCAGTTTCTCCACAGGTTTAGCGTGTCTACCAACTTGGGCCGTATCGTCACTTAAGATCAGGTGAGATTATGGCCATAACGCTAAACCTTAAGAATAAAAAAAAAATAATGTATTTTTGTACACACGTTTGCATAGGTACAGAAAAGGATATCTGTGATGTTCCCGATGAATATAAATAATTTTTAGTACAACGAAGTTGCGGGCACAACTAGTATGCTTAAACAAGTAGAATTGTAACGTAGAACAAATGTAATAGGAAAATGTTCAAAGTAGAGTGAATAGCTTTTTAAATTGTATATTAAATAATAGTTTCTTACAGTAGTAATACTCAACTGCGCATGTACCAGATTTGGAATCTATCTCAATTATTTTTTTATGGAATAGGGGGGCAAATGAGCAAACATGTCACCTGATGGTAAGTGTTTACAGTCTCCCATAGACACCCACAATACCAGGACAATGTCAGGTCAGGTCAAGTTGCCGGCCTTTATAGGGGGGACAGGCTCTCAAGCACCACTGCTAGAACACATCTAATGGCATTTAGCTGCAGATTTTCAACTTGAAGGTGATAGCTAGCCAGGCGGGCATTTTAAAAATCCTACAACCATGCTATGGTTTCCTCACGATGTTTTCCTTGACCGAAAGCTTAAGCTTATTTTACGTGGTTAGTTTCGAACTCACGTCCCATGACGCGGCGTTCCTACACGCTACAACTGAGCAATCATCGCTTCAATTAAACGGAAAAGTTTGTATGTTTGTTTTAATGCGCTAATCTTAGGAAGTAACAGTCCGATGTCAATAATTAATTTTGTATATCATAGAGCAATCTTTGAAGAAGACTGTAGGCTGTTTAACATAACGCTATCGCTAATAGGAGGAAAACTGTATTGAAAAAAGTTACAAAAACAGACAAAAAAGTTTTTAATAATTATACAGTTCTACAAGAAAAAAGTGGTAGGCACGGCCAGTTTATACATAGAGATGTATGTAAAGATGTAAATTTTTCTTCAACTTGCGTAGAAAAGTTTCACAACAAACACCGGATTCTTAATTTGACCGCGACACAATTAGCGGGTTGATCTTATGAATGTAATACCGGATGTTGATCGAAACTGTGTTTTTTTTTTTGTCACTAGACTATTCCGTATTCTGCGAAAATGACTCACTGTGTATCAATAATATACTGAATTAAATCGGCCACATCATCTGTCCACCGGCCATTCACAATTGTGTGGGCATTACGTATGTATCTATGTAATACTGAATAAATTACATTGAAATATTTGTATGTGATTTTTATTTTATTATAAAAAATTATGTAATCCATTGGATGGATTTGAATTCCGTTTTATGCGATAAAAAGTGTCGTATATGGTAACGTAGCTATGTTCAGACCGGATATAGATTTAGTTGCGACCTATACGCGTATCTCTCTGTAATTGTAGGGTATATTTTCTTGAAGATAGACGCGGTATATAGACAGTCTTTTTGGACTACCCACTAAAATTCATTACTGCGACACTTCAAATTCCCGTGTTTCCAGAGACCAATGACAGCTACCACAATTGTTCTAGTCTCTGACGGCCAGATAGTTATTACCTTGTCTAATTTAATTTAATAGTAATAATTATTATTAAATGTGATCCCATGACCTATAGAAGTTTTGTTTGTATAGTTTTTACTACATCGCATTACGTACGAGGGCATTTTCTGTAGTTTTAGAACGCGTGATATATCAGTCGCTGCACAACATACTTCTTTGAACGTTGTCGCGAGACTGAGGTTTGTGTGTGCCGATTGGCACAAAATCAGCGTGACACGTTCGGAGCACACATATTTTTACTTACATATAAAAGGTCTTGGCCTGTCTAGGACTGCAGTATCTTCCGGCAGCAGTCCATGCCAAGGGCCAGCCACAACGGCACCCTTGTGCCCGCTGCCTCGGGGCTGAGTGCCCTCAGCAATCGCCCCAAAAGTCCTGCCAAGCTGTAAAAGCCCCTCCGGCTAACAGCGTATGTCCTGTCGAAAAAAAAAAAAAAAGGTCTGCTGTAAGTTATATACTGGAACGTGCTACTAAAGCTGCGCTAGAAGGCTCCTACCAAATTTGGATGGGTAGTGAGAGAAAACCAAGTGGTGAAGGTGAGTGTTCACGGGCTGCGACAAGGGGCCTCTTAAACCTACATAAGAGTCACAAGTTTCGGACATTCCTTGGAGTTTCACTCTCTACCAAAGATGGAACCGGCATCCGCACGGTGAATCCGTGGTTTGCTAAGAAGTTCGTGTTTCTCTCTTGATAAACATAGAAGCAATACTTTCAATACTAATTCGGAGCATAGGGCGTGTTTTATATTTAATATTAAGTAAAATATTTACATCTCGGAATAAAACTTTTTGTAATACTTTATGGGTTTAGCGTTATGGTCACAATTTCACCTAAGGTCAGTGACGATGTGGCCCAAGATGGTGTACTAAGCCTACTAAAAGAACTGACTCACAAATGCAACCGCCGGAACACACCTAAAGGTATTTGGCTGCAGATATTCAACTTGAAGGTGGTAGCTAGCATTAGAAATAGTTTTACCACTATGCTATGGTTTCATCATGATGTTTGCCTACACTGAAAGCTCAAGCTCAAAAATGAGCGACGTGAGTGACCTATAGAGTTGAATTCGAACTCACGTCCTTTAACACAGCGGCCGTACACACTGACAACTGAGCTATCGTCGCTTCAAATGTACTTTGTTTCGCTGTATTGTCTATTAAGATTAAATGATTTCTTTTTTTCTTTCTATAATATATAGCCTAAAAAACAATAATCTTAGTTTCAGTCTTCATTATAAGCAAAGAGCATGAATTACATTTGATATTTATGTAATATATTTGGATCTCGGGTTAAAATCAACTTCGAAACCACTTCAATTGAACACCACAAACCTCTATCCACTCTCATACTTCATTTTATCGATATTAATAAGGTAAAATATTTATAAAACACAAAAAAGACCACTCTTCTCTTTCATATTTCATCCCACTAAATACGTAAACATTAAAACAATGCAATGTTCGTGAATTCAAACTTCCACTGATCTATTAGCATAGTTATCTCATATTTGTATTTCATCAAAAAACTGCGTATAAATTTAGATCTTATTTGTTTATAAGAAGGTGCAATATACACCTTACCCTTTGTAGTTTTAAAGGCGATTTATAAAACAGTCTATAGAGAATAGTTTTTGTTCAGAATTGACATTCCAAATGATATACGAGCGAAGGATATCTTATACATATACAGTAGAACCTCGTTAAGTTGAAAACCTCCAAATCTCGAAAAAATGCTTTTTAAACTTCGCTTGATACACCAAAACCTCCATTCTTTATAAATCGAAAACTCTATAACTCGATTTTTTTTAGCGTCTTCCTTAATGTTCGACTTATAGACGTTTTACTGTAATAAAATTGTAAGTGGTGCGTAATACTCAAAGTTGGATAAACGAATAAGAGGACAACTACCCTGCAATGTGCTAAGTGGTGCAGATTAATCTTTGAACTAAACTGTTATTTATCTTCGTACACTTTAGACACCTTACTACACTTTCTCTATAAAATATTGAGCTGGGCGGTATCGGTTTACAATATTAATTGTTTATATTTACACAATATTCATGTTACCTTAAAATTTCACGTTCACTCTGTCACAGGTGATCGACAAACCACAGATTATGTATCAACTGTGCGGGCGCGTTTTGTTTCACGCAGCCGCATTCGCGTTCTGACATTCTGGCGTGATCAGTAATTAAGTTAAATCTATACAATAATATTTATTTTTTAATTAGTATCAGGTGTAGGTATTATGATTACGTTCCACTTGCCTTTTACAACGAACAAAAAACGTCTTCAGCCGCTTCTCAAGACGAGCTGTGGTAGTAGCTAAAGCCCAGAACGACTCATCTGCAAGGGTAGACCTATACTCATTGTACTTGAGCTAATGATTGTAAAGATTATAAGTAAAAGAAACGCGAAAACCAACGCGAGGTTTTTGAAGCGATGATAGCTCAGTGGTAGTCTGTACGACTTCGCGTCAAGGGACGTGAGTTCGAATCCAAGCACCTACAATGAGCTTGAGCTTTCGGTGAAGGAAAACATCGTTAGGAAACCATAGCATGGTGGTAGGGCTTTTTTCTAATGCCCGCCTGGCTAGCTACCTCACTCAAGTTGTAAAACCTGTCGCCAAATACCAGTAGGTGTGTTCCGGCAGCTGCACTTGAGAGCCAGTTCCTCCACAGGTTTAGCGTGTCTACCAACTTGGGCCGTATCATCACTTAAGATCAGGTGAGATCATGGCCATAACGCTAAACCTTAAGTATAAAAAAAAAAGGTCGTGAGCGTGAGCGTAAGCGTTCAGAGCGACAAGGAACGAACGTTATAACATTATATTCATAATAAAGAGAAATTAAAAATTAAGTACCTATTCATCCGACTCTAACAAAGTTTTTGTAACTTCTAACAAAGTTAACTTCTAAGTCTAACAAAATGTACAAAGTTCATAGACTTTTGAACAATAAGATATGTTATATACAAACGATAGGATACGTTAAAAAAACATTGATAAGCCTTATCTACTCATTCGTTTTTCATGTAGGCGATGTTTACCGACACGTGCAGAAACGGGGTTGAAATAATTAACACGTCCGAACTTGTTCTTTCACGCCCCGCCCGAGACGATACGTAATATATTTGTGCATGTAATAAAATCAATAGGTAAATTAAACACTTTCTGAAAAATTATATACGGAGTGTCCTTTGTTATCGATATAAAAGAGAAATACTTTTTTTTTCGTATGTGTTTGCATGAACATATACTTGCAATATACGTATATAAGTGTTTATGGAATCTGAGTATAATTATTTTATGTTATTTTTTTCTCAACAATCCGTCAACCCAGTTTCTGTGTTTGAGAAAACAATATTAACTTTTATTTTATTTTTAAAATAAACCGATTAATTTATGACACTTATTTTATCAGAACTGTATTTGTAAAAGTAATGGAATATATATATATATATATATATTCCATTACTTTTACAAATACAGTTATATATATATATATATATATATATATATATATATATATATATATATATATATATATGTATTATGTATGCGTTATACAGTTCTTCTTCCTCTTAATTTTTTAATCCTGGCAACTCAGTCCTCTTTAGATTCTATGTGTTATACAGATTATGATAAAAGTGTACTATAGAATATTACAGGCGAGTGAAAAAATCATGCAGCCAAATATTTGTCAGATGCTAATTCACATTCATTACACATGATGTATATAACTTTAAATAAACTAGCTAATGCTAAAATGAAGAATATTATTATATGTATATTCTTTTACGTTGTATAAATAAAAAATAACAATAAGCAAATGAACAAAATACATACAGCCAAATATTCCCAGATGTGAAGTTACATTAAATTAGGCGTGTCGTAGCTTCGTTATGCTTATAATGTTGAATAGACAAGCTCAATAATCTTTAATAGATGCCTATATAGAATAATCTATGTAGAAACAATGTTATAATTGAAGGCAAATAATACTGAGTCACGCGATCGTTGGCAAAATGACATTAGCGTTCGCGAAAACATATTTCACGGAATTTTGGACTTAATACCCGCTATTTAGTGCAAATAATCGTATAAAATATGTGAATTTGTGTGATAACTTTATTTTGGTAATTGTTTATTGAAATTTGTAACATTTGACCTATTTCACGCGTAGCTCTCTGATGTATAACGTTATTTATTATGATAAAAAACGACTACTAATTAATAAAAGGGTGATATCATTTATAATATCGTATTTGTGGCTCGTTATAAAAATAATATTCTATTAATTTACGTTATTTTGAATAAGAAATATAGCATTATAACATTATATTCAAAACATTATAATAAGTACAATGGACATTATTGGAAAATTTGTAAAAAAATACATAAAGTTTGTGTCCACTGAGTTATTAATTTTTCCGATATGTATAACAATGTGTTATCAGAGTTGGGCACTTAAATAGCAAAGAGGCGCTTGTTCATTTTACAATTTATACATGAGACCGGAGAATATATGTTTTGTTTATGTGTAATTATATTGGTGTTTATGAGAGAAATTAATTAAAAATAACATATTTCATAGTACTTATAGTAAATATTTATGTCAGATTGCCATAAAATCTGTCAGTGTCTTCGAACGATATTAAAAGAAAAAAGGCACAAACATATTCTGCTATTTCTAAAATATATTAGGTTACCCGTTTTTCTTTTTTTTTCTTTTTTTTTCGACTTGACATACGCTATTAGCCGTAAGGGCTTTGACAGCGTCACCGAACTTTTTGGGGCGAGTGCTGAGGGCACTCAGCCCGAGGACTAACTGTGCCGTCGATTTCAATACAGCTTTGCTCCTATTTGGGGTAGCGTGATGATACATAGCCTAAAACCTTCCTTTATGACTGGTCAATCTAACACAAAATAATATTTGAAATCCGACTGGTAGTTCCGAAGATTAGCTCCTTCAAACTAACAATCTTTTTCAATTTACATTTTATACTATGACTTTTTAATCATGAATTATGTCCACCGTGGTGTATATTACAATAGAAAAAATCATGCAATGAAGGGATGATGTATTTCAGGTTACTCGATGGTCAAGCACAGTAGCAATGGGTCGTCGTGTAGTCAACAAAAAGCACGAGCTTGCAATCGGGTGCAATTATGCACGTAGACGCGTGACAAACGTGCGCTGATCATCAATGGACGATACCGAGAAATCCCACACTCGCGAGATCTCAGAGTTGAACGTGAACCACTTCCTGCATTTGTACTCGACGACCATTAAGTTGGGTGCAGTTTCGTAAAAAAATTATGGAGGTCGATATTTTTTGACATTAATAATTTATGGGAGGGCTGTGAAATTCTGATCTACAACCTTTTCGTGTGACCAAGAAAGTGAAAGAGATAGCGATATCTCACTTCTGCTATGGGGTCTTAAGCATAGACCATTTTGTTTTCAAACATTAACAAAACGGTAAAAAGTAGTAAACATTACCTCGCTTCTAAAATATATCGACCATAATGTAATGGCGATTGGGAAAGTTCATTATTGTTTCCTTTTTAATACCGTCCTATTCTGTTTTTATTATTGCAAGACTTTTGTTAACTGGAAACTTCTTTAGCCGCTCTGACTATTTTATTTTGAATGAAATTTCAGCTTTAGTCGGCTAAGATAGTGAGAAGGTAATAGTGAACGCATCTCTGCTCTGCTCGTTCGGCGAGTTTTACATGACAGAGCATGATGTATTAATCGCATTCAGTATCGACGTAAACACGGCATGTAACGTATCAAAATGTTTTATTTAATTACTTATAGTTGTAGTTCTTATTATGAACTTGTGCTGCACATCCCATTTTTGTAACATATAAACACCAACGTCTAAGAGATATACTATTCATCAACAGTTGTTTCTGTCATATTTTCAGGCTGCGAGTGTATATTCAGTAGTATTGACAGTACGGTGTTGCCAGGATAGTTGCAGAAGTCCGAATGTCTGCACCCGCCTGAAATTAGAGCCAGTGCTAAAGCTGTCTCTGGGTACTACGGACGAATATGGGTCGCCGTGGTTACATAGTGGATATTTCGGATGCTTCTCACCTGGTAAATCCAGGAAAATCCAGTAACAAATTATGTTGACATTGGCAGTATGAATGTACACTTAAGCGCGGATCTACCGTTGTAGACATGATGGCCATGCTCAAAACCCTATTAGGCTTGTAACATCACACCCTTCATGGTTAGTGTTTATCACACGCCCATATATTTTATAAATATCTCTTTTGCAGGACTACACTACATTGATCATGAGCAAGTTCATACATCGACTCTCGCTTGGTTTATTTTCGGGTGATTGTGACCAGAGCGTTTTATGAAAACTGGATCCGCGCTTGTATACAATGAATGTTTTATTCAAAATAACTTTATGCATATTTTTCTATACGTAAACTGTAATTTAGCCTATTTTCGTACTCTTGCATTTTCACAATATGATTAAAAACAGGCACAAAGGTTTTATATGATATTTTTTTACATGTAAATCAAAATAATTTATTTCCTTGTTTAAGTGGAAACGTTTTTTAGCATCGATATGGGTTGAAACTCGACGAAACGACAGTAAAAAGAGACAACCATATACATCTATAGGTGCGAGAGAATGAGATAGAAGACATTTTACACTATTACTATTACTATTACAGCGTCCGAGCGTTACGTGTGTCTGTATATGTGTGTGTGCGCCTGCATAAAGGCATTATTACTCCGGTTCCATTATTACTCTGGTGGTGAATTATGATTTTATTTAATTATATGTAAATTATTAGTCAGAAACAGCCATTTTATGTCGTACGAAAACCTCACTTCACATTGTTATTGTTGCCGCTTCGTAATAAGCTATTAATCAGATGCAAGGATAAAAATAGACAAGTATACAGACGTGTAGAGCTCAGTCAAGGTGACGATGGGCCTTTAGGCACATGTATTTGTGTGATGTCACTGAAGTACATTAATCCAACCTTGCTCCATGTACTCTCCCAAGAGAATGATAATAATTATTCACCTTAACAGTGTTTCGTTCTACTGAGATCTATCAAAACAACACGCAAGGTTATCTCGTGTTTATACAGATAACCTTTGTAGCGATTAGTACTTACGTCGTTTTTTTTTTTTAATTAAAATGTTATTCTAATTTTTTAAGGTTATTTTGGTACTGACAATTGTAGTTAAGGTCGCATGTTAGTTTTTGGCGAGATTTTGATCTGTCTTGTAGTACATAATTTTAATTTTAATTTATAAGTGAGATTATTGGCCCGATATTATATACATTATAGGATGAGTCGAAATTCGTTTAAAATTTTGTTTGACACGATATTCGGCTGAAATCCTGTTTAAATGCTAAACATTCGATGAAATAAAGTAAATATAATACAGTAGAAACATGCATCCTCCACAGGTTCAGGTTGTTAAAACTTGAGCCTCATCGTCACTTAAGATCAGGTGAGATTATAGACATAATGCTAAACCTTAACTAAAAAAAAAATGCATATTATGCTGTCCTAAACAGTTCTTGAAGTATTAAGAAGAGAGTCGCCATCTTAGTGGTATGCTTCTTACCAAAATAATACGAAGTTAGTTTCAAGGACATGTATCCAGAGACCTTAAATTTAAAACAACAAAAGGTTGTGCGTCCCTTACCGCATGTAGTTTCATAAAAAAAGAATTGTGAGAAATTTAAATAATTTTTACCCGTGGCTTCGTTCGCGTTAATGTATACTTTCGGAATCTAAACCCCTTCGTTCTCCCTCTTTACCCCTTGCAATCTTTACTCCTCGGGAACAATACTTTTTTTAAATAAAGGTACATTATGTCCTTTTCTGTATTTCCAAATAACATGTACGCAAAATATGTCATATTGGATAGAGTTGTTAAACATACAAAGTCTATATTCGCATTTATAATATTACTAATGTTTAGAATCGAGAACATAAGGACAGCTGATTGATGTCTTTCGTAAATATAGAATTACGGTTTTGAAATGTGTATTGAATTCCCAGTATTTAGTTACACTCGGTTCGATTGATAAAACTTCAATATAGGTCACTATGTTAATTACATGTATAGTGTGTCTCATGTATAGTTAGTTATGTTTAGTCTTGACATATAACAATATATAAATGCTGTTGTTATTATACAACATTTTACGTGCGGCTTCGCTCGCTTTATTGTTGCCATTTCCAATATGGTTTCGTGAGGACAAGTAGCCCAGCACCGTCTCCAGGTTCTTATCTATCTCTATATAAAAATTCATCATAATCGATTCAGCGGTTTGGGCGTGAAAGCGAAACAAAACAAACTCACTTTTGTATTTGTAATATTAAGTGGTAGGTGGTATATGGGGGTAGGGCTTTTTCTGATGCCCGCCTGGCTAGCTACTACTCTTAAGTTGAAAATCGGCCGCCAAATACCAATAGGTGTGTTCCGGCAGTTGCACTTGAGAGCCAGTACCTCCACAGGTTTAGCGTGTATACCAACTTGGGCCGTATCGTCACTTTAGATCACATGAGATTATGGCCATTACGATAAACCTTAACTATATAAAAAAAAGTTAGCCGGGCGAGATTAAAAATTTTAGATCCACGCGAAGGAAGTCGCATGGACACGTTTTGAGATGAGACGAAACGCATGTGACGGAGAAAGTGATAACTATGAATGCTGAGGGATGGAGAGGGAGAGGACGTCCAAAGAAAAGTTGGATGGAGTGTGTGAGGGAAGATATGAAGGCGAAAGGGGTAGATGAAGATATGAGAAGATATGACTGATAGAGATGTATGGAAGAACCAGACATACTGCGCCGACCCCAAATAACAAATTGGGAGCATGACGATGATGATGGTGATGATGTGAAGAAAGTCGCAAGCACAGCTATATACATATATATATATATACTCTCACTGAAAGTTAAAGCTTGTTGCTGGGATTCGAACTCACGTCCGTACACACTACCGAATCGACCTAAAACGTTTCTTACCCTTAAAAACTGCCTCCCTCCACTTCCCGACCTCAGATCGCCCGTAATTTATTTTTCCTTTCATTATTCTTACATTCTCTTCCTTTGGTTTAAAAAATGATGGATCCTGTTCTAAAATGAGATATCGTCGTTTCTAAATGTCACTAATTATTTCGTTTCGTTTTACGCTGCTAAAAACAATTAAAAACATTAAGCAATCGAAGGCATATCCATCCACTGGACGATTCAATTCACTTTCACAACTTTGTATGAAGAGCCGACACACTTATTTTTTTTTTTTGTGGCACTCAATAAGCGCCGACGGAGTCAAAGAGCGCGTTCTTGTGCAACGGAATGGGGTCATATCCGAATAGAGCAGTTCATTTTAATTCTACACTTGCAGCAAGCTTATGATCTTTATTTCCAGAAGTTATAAGGTTGGAATTTCAACGAATCGACTATATTTAATTAATCTCCGAAATGATAGCAACTTCGTTAATTATTCGACCAGAGTTCGAGCTTGAAATTTACGAACGACAAGACTTATGACTATATTTCCCATCGGCAACATCTCGGGAAACGTCGTGAGGAGATTCTTAATTATATCTGCGTTATGGGGAACGAATTTTATGAAAACCATTTCATAACCGAAAACTGTAATATACGTAGATGGTTTGAAGTTAAGTCATACATTGAGTGCATCTACTTAACTTACCTAACTTACTTACTTACTTACTTCTCTTAAACCTTTAAGTTTGTTATTCACTCTCTTGGTGAATACAAGCTATTACAGACAGTTGACTTTAATTGTACCCTTTTTTTATTGGATAAATCCTTTTATGGATTCATTCTCGCCTCGGAGCAGTTACAGAGTGATACACAAACAACGGAAGTGGACAGACAGATAAAATTTCAGTAAAATCAGTTTTCACCTCCATATCATTCACAAAGTTAAATTTGATAATAATTATAAATAAAAATTAAAGTACTGATATGGCTCCGTTACCATCCTTACGCTTAAAAATATTATAAATGTGAAAGTAAGTTTGTTGTCGCGGGCGCGACTTCGGTGTCACAGAATCACGGTGACTCCTATTGAATCGCGAACTAAAAAGTTTGCTGATTCATACTTATGTCGTACCGTGGAGCTGTGGAACCGACTTCCGGTCAGCGTATTCCTACCTCCTATGACAATGGGTCCTTCAAAAGAGGCGTGAAAAGGTATCTAAGCAGGCCAGCATGACAGCGGTGACTGATTGTGAATCTTGGATCATTGTCAGTCACCGCTGTTCTGGATTGTACTGTAATTAACACCAGGTTCAGTACAGTCACTATGCTGACCAACATAAAAAAAGGCTTTCAGCAGCGGAAGTGTTCGTGTAGAATAATAATAGCATTAGGTAAGGTTTAAGTTCACTGGTTTGTAATCTACATGAAAATAAAAGGCTTTTTAATTTTAATTTTAATATAAAGGTCAAACAGGATCTACAATATATTATGAAGGATTTTTTTTGTGAATTTATTTTTTAAGGGTTTTATTCGCGTCTTTATAACAACATTATCGTACTCTATTATTTCCAGTTTCTAATGAAGAGTGTCGCTAGTCGCATTATAATTTCAATTTTAATAATTAAGTAAAACATACACAGTGTTTTTATAGAACTCGTATCGGCAACTACAGATTAAAAGTAACGGATTCGTTTTAAGTAAGTTAAATGCATTTACCGATCTGCAAAACGGATTCACTGATAATACCCATAACACATTATACGTTGTTTAATTGTTTTTTTTATTGTTTATAGCTAAAGTTTTTAGGTCATGGCCACAACCTCACCGGATGTTTATGCCGTATTATTAACCTCGACTTGATAAAGATTCCACTTCAGTCGTGTGGTTTAATTATTATTTTTTGACTTGATATACACTGTTAGCCTTAGGGGCTTTGACAGCTTCACCGAACTTTTTGGGGCGAGTGCTGAGGGCACTCAGCTCCGAGGCAGCGAGCGCAAGGGTGCCAGGATGGCCGAACCTCGGCTTGGGCTGCTGCCGGAAAACGAACAAGGGTTCGCGGTTCTAACCAACAGATCCTATATTACTAATTTAGTGATCCTAGCATGACCTTATCGATAGTGTGGGTGTGCATGGATGGTATGCGGTGTGATGATGTGTGTGTGTGGTGTTTACTGATCAATAATCGGAGGGCAGGTACTTGCCAGTTATTTCGCCCTGGGACAGAGCCAGTACAATCTTGGTTGGTTGGTTTCTTGTACCTTCATAACTCGCATTGTAACAAGGCAGCCGCTCATCATAGGATCCAATTAGGAATTAAGCTCTACGAAGGTTTTTTTATATAGCGTTATGATCGTAATCTACCCTCTAATGGCGTTGTGGCGTAATAAGTTGAACATGCTAAGCCTAGCGGAGGGTCTGGTTCTCAAGTGCAACTGCCAGAAGCCACCTATACGTATTTGTTGGCAGATTTTCAACTTGAGGGTGGTAGCTACCGGGGTGAGCTTAGAAAAGCTCTACCACCCGGGTTTTCCCTCGATGTTTTCCTTCACCGAAAGCTCAAGTTCATTGTCCGTACGCAAGCTCGATGAATGTATGAATGCCCCTAACGGCATATGTCCATTGAAAAAAATGGTACATTATTATTTTTCCGCGTAATTGTTATCTGTACCTGTATATTAAATGTAATTGTCTTTTAAAGTGAACTCCAATGAAGATATCGCTCGTTACCGTCAGGTGGACGACATTATCTGATAACGCGACACAACCGGTGAAATTCATAGAACATGGCTGAGTGTTTGCTCGCCTACAAAGTTATACATTTCTCAGTAAACTTTGAGGATAAATACAATTATGAAATACCGGGCATAGCCGCGGGTTTGTTTGCGGGGACGCTGATTAATTCGGTTTAACTCATACAGTATCGTCTTGAATGATATTAAAAAAAAATTATGCAAAACACTCTTTATGTGTTACTTAACTTTGAGATAAAACTAATTTAAACTGATTTTATCGCGGTTATTTATTAATTTTGATCCCGACGTTTCGAAAGCTTTTATATGAACTTTTATGGACAACCTACACCTCAGTCCGCGCCGTGACCACGGAGGCTGAAAATCTCTCAACATGTCGGGATCAAAATTAATAAATAACCGCGATAAAATCCGTTTAAATTTATTTTATTTCAATTAATAATATTCGCGTAAACATAAGAAATCATTATGTTACTAAACTTTTTATTAATTTTATTATTAATAAAGCGCAATAGGATTTTTCTAATTATAGGAACTATCGGTCGAGAACTTGTTTGTATATTTGATATAGCTGTTATTGAGGAAGACGTTAGGGTATTTAATATCACGCTACCACCATTAGGAGCAGAGCTGTATTGTAAACGGTTACATAAACGAATAGTAATGATTAAACAAGTTTTAGTTCCACGCGAACGAAGCCGCAGGCACAACTAGTATGTTCATATAATATAAGTTTGAAGCGATGATAGCTCAGTGGTAGTGTGTACGACATTGCGTCAAGGGACGTGAGTTCGAATCCAAGCGCCTACAATGAGCTTGAGCTTTCGGTGAAGGAAAACATCGTGAGGACCCATAGAATGGTGGTAGGGCTTTTTCTAATGCCCGCCTGGGTAGCTACCACCCTCAAGTTGTAAACCTGCCGCCAAATACCGATAGGTGTGTTCCGGCAGCTGCACTTGAGAGCCAGTTCCTCCACAAGTTTAGCGTGTCCACTAACTTGGGCCGTATCGTCACTTAAGATCAAGTGAGATTATGGCCATAACGCTAAACCTTAAGTACAAAAAAATAAAAATAATAATGATTTAAATGTACAATTTTGGCTTATTTACAGTATTACTATATGTAGGTATAGATAATTCAATAATGTTCAAGAGATACACATAGGTACTGTTGTAACACGGAAAATTTGTTCGTTACATAGTACAATATACAAATTAACGAGCTGTTAAAATCAATTTACCTGTATACAATTCCTGCTAATTAGATAGCATTGAAATTAAATAAACCACAGAAGTAGTCACGGCCACTATAAAATATTAATCCAAAGCTTATTCTAAATATTACATACTTCCTACTACCTGTTTTTAGTGACACGTTGAAAGAAATCCTTATAGGGACCTTCTTTCGCACTACCCGCACTTATTGAAATAAAACTAATTTAAACGGATTTTATCGCGGTTATTTATTAAATTTTGATCCCGACGTTTCGAAAGCTTTTCAGCCTTCGTGGTCACGGGGCGGATTGAGGTGTAGGTTGTCCAGAAAAGTTTATATTACTGTGTCTACCTTCAATTTAATTTTTAATATTTATAGTGTTCCGATCTACGCAGAAAGAGCTCACAGTGTCTTGAGGTCTGGCAATTGGTCTTTTGGGTTCCGATTTAATTAAATGTATAATTGGATCCCAGGCTTGTGCTAGCTTCCAACCATCTTCTCTATTGAAATTTGGATGTTTTTACATTTAATTAAATCGGTGACCACGAAGGCTGAAAAGCTTTTGAAACGTCGGGATCAAAATTTAATAAATAACCGCGATAAAATCCATTTAAATTAGTTTTATTTCAATGAATAATATTCGCGTAAACCTAAGAAATCATTACCCGCACTTAGTCTACGGTACGAAGGGTATATGAAGAGATCCCAACACCACAGTCGAGACAAGCACATTTATTCATATACCAAAAAAATCACAACGTCGACAGTGACAAAGGCTAAGAAGGACAGCGCCCACACTTCTTCTAGAAACGGTATTTCTACTTAAACTCCCATCACTTTTATTAATGTGCTTAAATTTGGCATTAACTCGTGGGTTTTAATTAATTTGGAGTCAAGAAATCATCAATAGTCCAAAAAAATACATCGCGTCTAAACTCCAACCTCTGCACTGCCACAGGCCAGAGGAAGCTTTCACATTTATACTAATCACGACTCCGAAAAAAAATTTGCTCCAGGTGAGGTTTGAACTCACAACCCCGGCATCGCTCAGAAACTGTCGTATAAGTACCGTGCGCTAACCGATTGCGCCACTGGAGCTACAACAACCTACTTTCTAGACTTCCACCACTTTTAGTCATGCACGCTCAGTGATACTAAATAATGGGAGACGCGTTTTGCAAGTACAGTTAGTACATAATACACCAAGGATTTGTGATAGTTAAAAAGATAATCAAAAAAGAGTACAACTACCTTGCAATGTGTCGATCGGCAACAAGCTTCGATGATATGTATTTGAGCTGGATAATTTCTTGTTATTTATATATTATTATATACTTATAATATATAATTAAAAACTAACAATAAAAACTAATAACTTCATTTATGTAAAAAGACGATATGGAAATAAAAAGGCTTATTATACTTATTATATTATTATTATTAATTTCTTGTTACAAAACACTTTAATTTTCACTTCACTAGACTGTCTTCACAAACATTGAGACGGCGCCGGTTTGTTATATTTATTGTGTATATTTTCACAAGGTCCGTGATACCTTGAGCTTTAAGAGTCACTCTGTCATAGGTGACAGAGAAAACCGCAGATTGTGTCAACTGCGAGGGCGCGTTCACGTCAATACATTTTGGCGTGATCAACAGTGAAATCCTCAATGAACGGTGACCATCGAGTCATAAGCGATCTATAACGGTCGCCACTATCATGCCAGCTTCCATACCTTTCAATAGCTAGGCATACGCTAGTTGAACCCGAAACGCGAGTAAACGTAAGTCACTGTGACGGATTTATTACACTTTGTACGGTGGTTACGGCTCAATCGAAGATAAATCCCTGACATCCATCTCGATTGCTAAGAAAACGTAAAGTTAGCAGCTCAATAGACGATTTTGTTAATTTTACATTACATAACAGATATTTCTTAATATTAATAATATTGACTTTGTCAGGCAAATCGGATGTCGCAATAAAAAGTTTCATACAAAGTTTTCCCTCTCTTTAGCCTTTTTCTTATAAGTTTTATGCGAGAAGAAGTAGTATCATCACCATTTCCAGGTTCCCATCTCTCAATATGCCAAAATTCATCAAAATCGATTCAGCGGTTTAGGTGTGAAGGTGTAACAAACAAACAAACTCATTTTCGCATTTACCAAATATTGTAAATACCAATAGGTAAGGGTTAAAGTTTTATTATTAAGAGTAATAAATATTTTAGATATTAACATTTGTATATTGCTATTAATTGCAATATATCGTGTTATCATTTGTGACGTAATATTGGTCGAAGAAAATGTGACATAGCGTGACGAGGGGCAGAGGAGCAGGTCTAAAAAGGTAAATTTTTGCATGACGTATTATATAAACGGTTCCTTATATATAATTTCTGCAATTCAGTCTGTTTGAAATAAAAAAAAAAAAAAAAAACAAAAAAAAAAACAAGCAACAAAACGTATCAACATTTATTTGTTGTTCAGTTTTAATTTATATACAAACTTCGTCCGCGTGGAACTAAAAATTATGTTAAATTTTGGGAGTTTTTGTAACTTTTTTCAATACAGCTTTGCTCCTATTCGTGGTAGCGTGATGTTAAATTGCCTAAAGTCTTTCTCAATGTTTGGTCTATCAATCACAAAATGATTTTTTGACATCCGGCTGGTACTTCCTGAGATTAGCGCGTTCAAACATACTTTCTTCTTTATACAATACAATACAATATCTTTATTTGTCTGAATATGGTCAAAACAGGTCGTACATTTATAAAACTAGTTACATCATATTCCGCCAATTGTGGAGTCCAAATTATTAAAAAATTAAAAGACATTGTCATTACAAAGAAATTATACGATATAGTATTTATTAAAAAGACATATATATAATAGCACTGGAATACTAAGATCCCATCTCGATTTTAAAACCTAGCATTCGAATATAAACCTATAAAAGGCGGTGATATCGTGCGATTTCTACTGAAATTTATTGTTTATTTCTTAAAGTAAATTATTGAAATTGAACATAAAATGTTTTTATAAACCCGGCACAGATGGCGAAGAGAAAGCGAGGTGCAAGTTTCCTTGCCGGTGCGCCGCCATGACACCCACGCGCGAAAACAATACAGAGTCAATAAGGACAAATATGCGTTTTATTATTCCATTCGCGTTTGAGGTAAACACGATGTTTCCTCATAACATACCTAACTAAATATATGGTATTTATATGTTTATAATATTCTCTACCATCGTATATATTCTTATTGTTTTAAACGTATAATAAAATAATAATTTTAGTTTTTGGTCTTTAATAGGAATATTGAAGCGATAATAGCTCAGTGGTAGGGTGTACGACTTCGCGTCAAGGGACGTGAGTTTGAATCCACTTACAATGAGCTTAAGCTTCCAGTGAAGAACAACATCGTGAAGAAACCATAGCATGGTGGTAGGGCTTATTCTAATGCCCGCCTGGCTAGCAACCACCCTCAAGTTGAAATCTGCCGCCAGTTCCGGCAGCTGTACTTGAGAGCTCGTTCCTCCACAGGTTTAGCGTGTCTACCAACTTGGGCCGCATCACTTAAGATCAGGCGAGATTATGGTCATAACGCTAAAAAGTTAACTATATTTTTTTTTATAAATAATTATCTTGATAAAGGAGAAACAGTATAAGCTCCCGACACGTCAATATCAAGCAATTATTTTTCTCTTAAATTGCCTCTACCTCAACAAATTCGCAGTTATAAGACAATATGAATATATATATATATATTTATATATATATTATAATATATATATTTCAAGAAAATACTTCAACAAATATATGTTGTGTTTTGTAAAAAAACAATTTTATTTTGCCACCTTAAAAAATACTGTTAGCAAAATGTTTTATGTGGACGTCCATTTTTTTATACGAGGTGGTTACAATAACTCCCAAAAAAGAAAAAAATTGACGTATCGAGACCAGGATTTGTTTATTATCTTTAGAATAAGTTCAACCAGTTACCTATTTTATATCAATAGCCTAGTACCCGTAATTTAATAACACTATAGTTAAATCACGCCTTTTTTTTGTAATAATTTACATTTTACCTTTAGAAGTTCTTGATATTGTCATTTGATTTCTTTTTAAGGAAAAGGCAAAGACACCGAAACCGTACAGCGGAGTCGAACGTTATTTTATAATAAAGAGGTAAACGCTACAACATGATAGAGACTCTCTAGGTAAAACTGTCGACAGAGTTTTTGTGGCCAGTAATAAATCATGCATTCTTAAAAATATAGAGAATTAATAAAATAATTAATTAAATAAATCAATGCTACAGCTTGTTTTTTCCTTAATAATTAAATTAATGGTATGAAGCTTGCTTGGTTTTTCCATAAAAAAATTGTCTGCGCTGTTGTCTAGCGGTTGAGGCGGACGCCTCACTGACGACTGTTTTGGGTTCGATAGCCACACGGGACAAATATTTGTGTAGAGAATAATAATTCTGAGTCTGGTTATGAAAAACAATGTAAGCCTTTCCCAGGGAAGGAAATATAAGAGAAAATATTGTAGTAAGGTTATTTTGTATATTATGAAAATGTGATGATGCATCAATAAGTAAAGTCTGTCGTAGTTAAGAAAGAAAGAAAGATTTTATAAAACCTAATTTCAGATGTCAGCGCACGCGAACTTCCCACCACGTGACGCGGCAACGCTTTTGAATTTTATTCACAAAAATTAACACTATTTCTACGTTATTTATTGTCTATCTGTTCGATAGAAATCTTTCAATCAATTTTAAAATAACTTCCCAATAAATTAGAATTATCTGACAATACAGTATTAACGCGATTTCTATCTTATTTATTACTGGCTTTCTGATCTGAACCAGTTTTTTACTTGTAATAAATCTCGTATCTACGCTTTAAGTTTTAGCGTTTGGCCTTACTGTCATCTGATTATAAGTAATATTAATAATAATAACTTTATTGACAAGATTTTTTACACTACAATACATAGTAGTGAAGCGATGATAGCTCAGTGGTAGAGTGTACGACTTCACATCAAGGGACGTGAGCTCGAATCCAAGCACCTGCAATGAGTTTGAGCTTTCGGTGAAGGAAAACATCGTGAGGAAACCATAGCATGGCGGTAGGGCTTTTTCCAATGCCCGCCTGGCTAGCAACCACCCTCAAGTTGAAATCTGCCGCCAAATACCAATAGGTGTGTTCCGGTGCCTGCACTTGAGAGCCAGTTCCTCCACAGGTTTAGCGTGCCTACCAACTGGGGCCGTATCGTCACTTAAGATCAGGTGAGATTATGGCCATAATGCTAAACTAAAAAAAAAAAATATCTTAAGACATAGTATCGCTATACATTTTTGAATCCTAGCGCCTGAACTAGGCCGAGCCTGTATCTCAGACGCTGTAAAAGTGACGATGTGTGTGGCCCAAGGTGGTAGATACGCTAAACCGAGTGGGCGGACTGACTCTCAAGTGCAACTGCATGAACACACCTATAGGTATGTGGAGGCAAATTTTTTATTTGACGATGTCAGCTAGCCAGGCTAGCTTTACGGAAAATACAATCTCTATACTACGGTTTCATCACGATGTTTCCTTTCAGCGAGAACTCAAGATAATTGCACGGATTTGAACTCGCATCCATTGACGCGGCGTTCGTACGCCCTACCACTGAGCTATCATGTTTCAAAAATAAACATTAAACGCGTCCACTTTACATATAAAGACAAAACGGTTACGACAAAACGTGTTTTCCCCAAACTACGCAGTATCATCGGCCAAATGTATTATTCTAATTCTTATCACGCTAGAATACCATTCGTGTATAAACAAACAAACGTACAGCCGGATAAATTGACCGCAATCCTGGTTGTAACGTTACATACTAAAATTCAATAAAATTCATAAATGATTGTCGAATCACATTAAGTCGAAGCAACATAATATTGCATAGCTCGTAAGCGAAGCGCTGAGGTGGGTACTACTGTCGTTTCACACGAAATAACTGATTTTTCAAACTTAAAATGTCTCTATTTATCATATACTGCACTTGTAAAATTATATATACACACTAACATCAAGAAAAAACACTATTTTTAACACTCATGACATTTTTGGTGCCATTTTTGTTATTTAAACTAGTTAGAAGGTTCTGTCTTGGTCGTCCGTGTGTCTGTATGTGCGGATCCTGTATGTTATCACGATAACGACCGAAATACTTCACTAATCGAGTCTTTTTTTTCTTACACTTCAGTATAATTAGAAATAGAACTCCATTACTGTTCCTGGTCTGATTCGATGTGGTTTAATTGTTATTAAATAAACACAAAAATTAATTTGAAATTTCGGTGAAGGAAAATGTCGCGAGGAAACCATAGGCTAGTGATAGGGCTTTGCTAATGCCTGCCTGGCTAGCTACCACCCTCAAATTGAAAATCTGCCGCTAAATACAAATAGGTGTGTTCTGGCAGTTGCACTTGAGAGCCAGTCCCTCCAATAAAGGCCGGCAATGCACCTGCAACTCGCCTGGAGTCGTAGGTGTCCATGGGCGGCGATGATCACTTACCATCAGCTGACACGCTTGCTAGAGTGCTACCGATTTTACCCGATTATTTTTGTTTGGTTATTTAGTAACTGAAATAGTTTATATTTATAGATATACCTACATGTTGCTAGATAATATGTTTTACTTTTACCACTTAGGATCTAATTCTTATATCGATTTGTGTTCTATAATTTACGTATCTACCTACCTACCTACTACTACTACCTACGTACCTACGTGGACTGTAATTGTAGAGGTAGGTAGGGACGGCAAAATTTTATTAGCCTACGGGCGGCAAATGCGTAAATCCGCCACTTTGTTTAACTAAAGTGAAATAAAACCATATATCAATGAAGATTAAATATTTAAACAGATCTTTTGAAAAATATAAAGTTTCAAAATAACAAACCCATTACTCAAGCCACCCTTCAGCGTAACTACAAGCGTGAACATGTATACGTTAAGACACAGTCATCTGTTTGTTTTTATAATTCTAAATCAGAGCGTCCAGTAATAAGATAGGTTAGTTTCACATATTATTTTAGGGTTCCTTACACTTGCTTTTATATATCGATAATCTGTTACTCGATATCGATAGAAATAAAATGCATGAGTGTCGTAGAACACTCTTTGTGAAGAATTTCTCTACGTACTATATTTTTATTGACGTATAGTGTATTATTATGAATGTATAGTTAAGGTTTTAGCGTTATGACCATAATCTCTCGTGATCTTAAGTGACGATACGGCTTAAGTTGGTAGATACGCTAGACCTGTGAAGGAACTGGTTCTCAAGTGCAGCTGCCGGAACACACCTATTGGTATTTTCAACTTGAGGGTGGTATCTAGCCAGGAAGGCTTTATAAAAAGCCATACCACCATGCTATGGTTTCCTCACGATGTTTTCCATCACCGAAAGTTGTTACAAATAAATGAATGACTATCATCTGAGAGCAATATGAAGAACCGGTGAGATAACTAATACATTAAAGGAATGATAAGAAATTTCGTAATTAATATATTTTTGTATTTGTGTGAATAATCATTTTATTGTACAACGTTCAATTCATCTAATACATGGTATACGCATCAAAACAGCTGACGTGTAAGACGTGCCGAAATTATATCTACGCAGCCTTTAAGAACTTACTGGTTGCCTTAAACCAATAAACGTGCACCTATGATAGGAAACAGCCAATAGCATACGCACTATGGACTATAGAATTATAATATTGCAATATAGAACAGACACAATATAGTCTGTTTAATAAGGGCCGTGAGGTCGTGACAGTAAAATCTTACATTCTGATTTGTCTAGCTTCCATCCGTACCATGCGATAAGGAAATTCGTCCCAATATATAAGAAGACTAGTTACCCACTCCGGCTTTGCACGGGTTCAATTTACTAATAATAAAAATCGGGAATGCGCTTCGCAAGAAAATGTATAGTATTCTTTTTTATAATATGTACAAGCTATGCCTGCGACTTCCTTCGTGTAAAACTAAATACTATTTAATCATTTTTGCCTATTTTTTAAAGTGTTTTAAAGTTTTTTCGATACAGCTTTGCTCCTGTTGGTCTTATCGTGGTGTTAAATAGTCTAAAGCGTAACAAAAACTTTACTTCTTTATAGTATTAATTAATATTAATAACCCATGTAAAAATAAAATATACAAACCTTACTTGTTTATAGCTCTCTCTCTCTCTCTCTATTAGAATAAACGATGTCGAAATCATTATCTGGTTTAGAAGAACTAAGCGGTTTATGACATTTCAGGATCAGACAGTGTAAGTTCAGCTGCTGTAAAGCTTACGTTCCTAGCATTATAAAACCTTTTACCTTTAGTTTATTATTTAAATACCTTTTATCGTGTCTCACTTATTTCATTATTACCTTTGTTTAACTCATTACACTTCGAAGCTAGTACCACTACTTATTTGTTAACGACCTTATTCCTCGACTGTTGAACCAGAAATGACTATATTGTCGATGATATTCAAATGCAAACAATGTATTTCCGGTGACAGATAAATTGAGAGACTTAAAAAATACAAATGTGATAACAGGAACTTCACTGAAGTCCGTTTAAATCATTCGAATATCATTTTACTTAATAAGAATATTATAAAGATCATATTAAATGAGTAAAATGAATACCAAAAATAGAAATCAGGACACTAGGGACGACTTAGAGACGCCACCGACGCAGTTCCTATCACAGAGTGTTGTTATTGTTTTTGAATCGTCGTAAACACACAAAACAATATAATAAAACCACAAAAAATTCTTTAGTTATATTTGTTATTAATGTTAATAGTATATTAATATTAGTTTTGACGAAAAACATCGTGAGGAAACAATAGCGTGGTGGCAGGGTTTTTTCTAATGCTCGCCGGGCTAGCTACCACCTTCAAGTTTAAAATCTGCTACCAAATAACAATAGGTGTGTTCCGGCAGTTGCACTTGAGAGCCAGCCCCTCCACGGGCTTAGTGTGTCCACCAACTTGGGTTGTATCGCCGCTTAAGATGAGGTGAGATAATGACAATAACACTAAAACATATAACCTATAAGTAAAAAAATGGAAGACCGTAAAGAATAGGACTGAACACCACGTAAATAAAAAAAAATGATTACATAGATGCACATCTCATGTATTATATTCCATACTAATATTGCGAAAGTAAGTTTGTTTTGTTACGTTTTCATACCTATACTGCTAAATCGATTATGATGAAATTTTGTACTGAGATAGATGGGATCCTGGAGACGATGAAGGCTATTTTGTCTCGCGATAAATTTACAGGAAGTAGGGTAAAAAGAGGAACAAACCTTATATCACATTTTTTATCGCGTCATCTAATTTGCTTCAAACGGTATAATTGCTAATAATTTCGAATTGTGGGTAAGTTCATATCTGCGAATATTGGTCAACATCCTGAAATAAATAATTTAATAGCATTTGATAGACGAATTATTTCTGTATCGATCGACAACCAGAATTGGTTGAGAATATCGATATTAACACGAGCAGAATTACGGGGAAAAGATAATTTTTTAAGAAATTAGTATTACTATAATCAAATATCGATAACTAAGTACAATTGTCGTCTGCATCACTAAATAAGTTTATTTCTTTAAGGTCGACTCATTAGAGTTCCCAGAAAAAAAGCCACCTGCGTGTCGGCTGTTGAGTATCGACATACATCAAGCTGCGTGCGATACGAAGATATATAGCAACGGATCTGGCACACAACTCATGACATCTGATTACTGTCAGGGCCCCCGTATTTATTATGATAGTGGGCGTTGAAGCTTCCCATTGGCCGTAAGCAATACGTTAGCCAATAAGTTACTTATTTATTTTAATTTACGGAACGTGTGGTATATTTACTTCCATTTATTTAGAGATAATTTCTACGAATATCTTGCAAATGTCCAGGGCCATAAAGGCTTCAACAATATGGCGGCTCTTGTCAAAACTGTCAGGGAGTTTTTGTAAAGTAACAAATCATGTCCCAAGTTATTATTTACTCGCTGTACCAGTGACTTCGTTCGCATCGAACTAAAAATTATTTATTATTTTTTACCCGAGTTAAAAACTTTTTTCAATACAGCTTTGCTTCTATTGGTGTTAGGGTGATGATAAATATAAACAGCCTATCGCCAATGACTGTGCTATTAAATACAAAAAAAAAGTGTGTTTTTTTTTATTAGCGTGTGCACATAAACATACTTTTGCGCTTTATTATATTAATCTAGATAATTCACATCCTTCATGCACAGTAAGTACACAGTATCGTACATAAAGTCAACAATATTATATAATGTAGGATCAAATATTATATTATCGGAGAGGTCACCTTTCTATGCTGCTCGGATGTGGGCCCGGATTACCAAGAGGCCATAGGTATCGCCGTGATCAAACTATTGACTACATGAAAGGAGAGAACGACGTTAACCTTGTCATATAGTAAAATGACATAAATATTCACGAAGTATAAAACCAACCACAAACTTAGTGTGAAAAATACGTTACTGAAAAGGAAAACCGTGCTCGTTACAGTGGGCTATACCTATTTCATAAAACCACCATTCCAACAAAGTGGTAATTAAAAACGGGCCGCTAAAAAACATCTAAAATACAACTCGATTGTAGAACTATTTTTTTTTTAATTAAGGTTAGCGTTATGACCCTTTTTTTTCGAAGGGACTTACACTTAGCCTGAGGGGCTTTTACAGCTTCGCCGAACTGAAGGGGCTCGAGCCCGCGGGGCAACTCGCACAAGGGTGTCACTAGTGACTGAACCTCGGCTTGGGCTGTTGCCAAAGCGCAGCGTTATGACCACAATCTCACCTGATGTTAAATGACGATTTGTCTCAAGATGGTAGACACGCTAAGCATAAGGGAATAGCTCTCAAGTGCGACTGTCCGAATACACTTTTACGTATTTGGCGGAAGATTGAAAGTGGTAGCTAGCCAGGAGGGCATAAGAAAAAGCCGTACCACCATTTTATGGTTTCATCAAGATGTCTCCTTCACTGAAAGCTCATGCTCATTGTAGCTGGATTCGATCCCACGTCCCTTGACGCGGTGTCCGTACACATTACCAACTGAGCTATCATCGCTTCAGATTAATCGTCAGAATTAAAATTGATATTTGATTGACCACAACAACCGTTAGCACGTAAAAGAATTTGTTCAATGTGAAAAATTGTATATTATTATTATAGGGGGCGCTGTGGAGAAATATTACAAATAAAAAGCATAGGACATCTCGTGAATCTACATCTATATTATATGGTAGGGCTTTTTCTAACGCCCGCTGGCAAGCAACCACCCTCAAGTTGAATATATGCCGCCAAATACCAATATGTGTGTACCGGTAGTTGCACTCGAGAGCCAGTCCCTCCACAGGTTTATCGTGACTACCAAATTGTGCCGTATCGTCACTTAAGATCAGGTGAGATTATAACTATAACGGTAAACCTTAACTATAGGAATATATATATTAACTACCAGTCGGACTTGAGAATTTATTGTTATATTTGATAAAGAAATGGTTTAGGAATACTTAGACTATCTCTATCACGCCACAACCAACAGCAGCACAGCTGTATCGAAAGATTTACAAAAACTATTAAATAGAAGTTGTGGATACAGCCAGTACACAATATACGGCAGCTCCTAATAAAAGAGGTAGTGATAAAGGTTTCCAGCATATTGTGATAAAATAAACTCGTTGATAAACGGCTTTGATAACGAGGACACAGTTCCGCGTGGGCTCCGCACCGTCCGCCATGCAAACAACTCATAAGACGTTTCCGAGATAACCACAGATAAGTGAAGATAAAGACGGGTAAACAACGAGCGTTTCCTACAACGTTTAGTATTAATAACCTGTTATACTTGTAATGTTTTTTTTTTAGAATACTGTATACTTTAGCATTATGGCTAAATCAAATATAGTTAAAACCTTTTCCACTTTATAATATTAATATACTCGCGAAAAGTTACTGGAAGTGAGATGAAAGGAGGGATAAAATTTATATGAAACTTTTTATAGCTTCGCCCGATTTGGTCGATAAAATCTAAATGAAAACTAGTTACAAATAAAATAAAATAAAAATTATTACTAATTCTTTTGTAGTAGGTACCTCCTTCACCGAGGTTCGAGGACGTGGACTGGACTTAATGTACGATTATAAAAAAACCCCGTAACGACACGAATCGAGGACAATTCAGAGCGTTTGTTGTCCGCGTTACGAGTGTAAAACATCGGACGGTCGGTCGGCCGGGTGCGCGGGTGTCGCCGGGTAATGAACCTCGGGTCAACACACCGCCGACTGTTATGGAATTACCTACGTGGTTATTATATTAAATTCACGCTTAGGCTATGTAACAGCAGTGAGGGAAGCCCTTGATGAATCACAATTATAAAGTTACATAAAAATTGTGAGAAATCGCTCTAAATGCTTTTGTCAAATAAATCGAATGACGCGAAAGAAATTTTTATCCGAAGTTTAGCCCCAGTAGCCTATCACCGTTTTCAGGTTCTCACCTGCCTCTATACCAAATTTCATCATAATCGTTTCAGCGGTTTAAACGAACAAACTCACTTTCGTATATAAAATATATTAGTAAGGTTATTTCAAAAGGTAACATATAAAAATATTAAAAAAAAACTTTTGCCGGCAGCTTC
Organism: Actias luna; assembly: GCA_039707435.1. NCBI lineage: Eukaryota > Metazoa > Arthropoda > Insecta > Lepidoptera > Saturniidae > Actias > Actias luna. Next base: position 2,105,809 of record JAZHAC010000006.1, on the reverse strand, counting down.
GTTCACGTGGCAATAACATTCGTTTTCCTATCACCGGAGAATAGACGTCGATCCGTATCAAACTCCACAACATCATCCACTGGTCTAAACAGATGGTTTTCTGGAAGAAAAATTACATTAAAATCAAAATCAGCTAATTTTGAATACACAAACATTGATATTGATATAGTTATTTATATGTTCTTACAAATAGGAATCGAAAAGGAAATGACAAAGGGAGCATGGAATCCAAAAATTCGAAACTCATCAGGTACTCAATACCGTCAAATAACCATTAAAATACACCATGAACCTACAGCTTTGTTCCGGCAGTTGCACTTGAAACTCAGTTCCAGGACAAGGCTCAGCGCATCCACGATCTTGGGCCGTATCGTCGATTAAGATCAAGTAAGATTGTGGCCATAACGCTTAACCTATAAACTGTTAAATATACTTGTTGTTCGATTATTATATATATATATATTAAAATTATGAAGCGGAAAAGTTTGTTTATTTGAACGCGCGAAACTTAGGAACTACAAGTCGGGTGACAATAAAAGCTGTACGTGTTTGATAGACTGTTTAATATCATGCTACCATCAATAGTAGCAAAGTATTAATTAGTTTATTTTATATTTTATACTTTATTAAGTAATTGTCAATTCCACGCGAACGAAGTCGCGGGCACAGCTAGTAAATTACAAATGGCGGCAAGTGTTTTCAGTCTCCTCAGAAACTTCGTAGTCAGTTCTAAAACGAAAACCACCATCTTGTAAAATTTTTGAATTTTTATTATATTTCTAGCTATGCCCGAGACTTCGTTCGCGTGGAACAAGAATTATTTAATATTTATTTAACTGTTTGTAATATCTATACCTTTTTAATACAGCTCGGTCCCTATTGTTGTTAGCGTGATGTTAATATATATTATATATTAACATCACGCCTATAGCCTTCGTCAGTGGTGTATGTATCAATAACAAGAATAATTTTTGGCTTGGTGATAGGGTATTTTCTAAAGCCTGGCTCGCCAAGTAAACCTAAACCAAGTAGTAGTAGCAAGTTGAAAATCTGCCACCAAATACCGACAGGTTTGTTCCCGGCAGCTGCACTTGAGAGCCAATTCATCCACAGGTTTAGCGTGTCTACCAACTTGGGCCGTATCGTCACTGAAGATCAGGTGAGATTATGGCCATAACGTTAAACCTTAATAACTATATAAAAAAAATAAGATTAGTGCGTTAAAAAAAACCCCAAATAATATTTTCCACTTTATAATATTAATATAAATCTACGTGACATTGGCAGAAATATGCATAAGCACACAGCCATTATACAAGGAAAAAATGTATGTAACGAACTAAATAACAATGAAGCAACTAACTACTTACAAGTGTGTCTTACGAAAACAATTTTAAAACCGAGCATAATTTATCAATTAGACAAAACAAAAGTACATGCGAACGTGGCCAGTACAACCACATATGTTATAATCAGGTTTGCCAGGTTCAATCGCCAATTATCGGATAAGAAAAAAAAACCGGGGAAATAAAGATTAAATTTAGCAAGAATGACACATAGAATCAAAATTTAGTAGTTATCATTAATATCAATAGATATATTAGAATAATCTTCTTTATATATATAAAAAATTTGTAACGTTGTTTGTCTGCAATGAACTCCTAAACTACTGAACCGATTACAATCAAAATTTGCACACTGTATACAGTTTGATCCAACTTAAGAGATAGGACACTTCTTATATTAATAAATGAACATAACGCGATAGATGGCGCTGTAGTCAATGGGATAGACTACTCGACTATCTTAGTCTTAGACTTAGAACAAGGTCTGCCAGGTCAGCTAGTTTCATATATATTTTTAATTATTTAAGGATGTATAACATTTGCTTTATCACATTTGTCTATCTATACAACTGTTAATATTGCTCTAATACATTTATTACTTGAAAACATATTATGATAGCAATTCGGGCCTTATTCGTAGAATTTTTAGCACTATTATATGCAACAACATGAATTGCTTTTAATTTTATATCTATAAAACACGGATTAAAATTATACAGTCCCGTATAAGAAGTGATATTATATCAGATTCTCAGTAATAATTGTAGAAGTAAGATACATCGTCTTCGTTATGGAAAAAGATGAATGAATTATACTTTCCGTTCCCTTTATTGTGTTGACCCAGATTGCAAATGGCTTGTTCTTATTTATATTTTTACAAAAGTTTCTATAAAGTATGGTATCTAATTTTCCGTCGTACAGTATACAATTTTGCTCATCCTAATTGCATCTTAAAAACCAATTCTCTTTCGTTATAATATATAATCTACTTAATAATAAAATACACATAACTATATAATATGGACAATAAACCTCCTTGTCGTGTAGTTTGGATCTGTGGAATCTTCTACCCAGCTCATCTCTCCCCCAGAATTACGATATATGTCTCTTCAAAAAGGCATTAAAATACGGTCTCCTAGGTCAGCAACATGACAGTCAATACCTCTGATGTTGCGGCTGTCCATAGGTGATGGGAACCATTTACCATCTGATGGGCTGTCTGCCTGTTTGCTACCAATTAGCTTAAGAAAAATCTTTTAAAGATGTCTTTTAAAAACAATAAAACATTATATTTAGTAAAATAATAATAGTAGCTCACAAAAGTAAGAAACGAAATGTATAGTAAATGCACACACTCAAAAGAAAGTCAAGAGAGAGGGCATGACGGCATAAGCAAGCGTCTTGCCATTTGTCATCATAACGCACCGATAAATGTTATTCGTAAAGAACACCAAACTCTTTATATTTCTGGATTTTGTATTACACGGAACATCGTACAAAAACTTAAATTACCAAACGGTTCGGGTAATTTTTTTACACCTGGCAACCCCGGTATAATACACAAAGAAACATGGCGACCGTCGCGCAGCTTGGTGTCAACGACATTGGCTTCCGAAAATATTATCCAAAAGAATGGTGAACATCGTTCATTGTCACATGTGAATGGGGGACATCGGAATAGTGGTAGTTCGAGCCAAAATGATGTACAATGGTTGATATAGTCCGAAGCGGGGAGTTATACTGGGACAAAAGAATTTTTATGGCCGATATGTTCGTTCGTAAAAGCAAATTTATTAGTTCTAATCCAGTTTAGAATGATTATAGCTAAAGTTAGTTTAATATTATTGTGATTCTGCCTAGCTGTGCCCGCGACATTGTACGCGTGGAATCTAAATTTTCTGATATAACACTTTATTACGGATAAAAAATACCTTATATCCTTTGCTGTACTTTTGAAAACGTGGGTCGAAAATGAATGGAGATCGGTCGAGTAGTTAAGCCGTTAAAAACTAACAATCAAAGAACTTACATTCGCATTTACGTTAGCTAGGAATATTTTTTTTTTTCGACTTGACGTACGCTGTTAGCCTTAGGAGCTTTGACAGCTTCACCGAACTTTTTGGGGCGAGTGCTGAGGGCACTCGGCTCCGAGGCAGCGAGCGCAAGGGTGCCAAGATGGCCGAACCTCGGCTTGGGCTGCTGCCGGAATAGCGAGGAAGGGATCTTAGACTGTTGTACGGGTTTGTAATTAGTAAATCCGCACACTATGATTTATAATTCTAGTAAGTAGAGTAAAAATGTAGTTATATCGTTAAAAGGTAATATTTCGTAAAAGAGTAATTAAAAAAGACTAATTATTTCTCTTACTGCACTCGTAAAGTTCACGAGTGCTTTGTTAGCTAGTGATTTGCTATATTTCAACTGGTCGTGAGTTTGGTTGCATTGTGATTTCATACTAAATTGTATCGTATAAACCGCTTAGCATGCAAGGTCCCGCTATGCACGTAGGTTTTGGTGTAAGCAGAAATGTACGGTAGTTGGACCGTACAACCGTCATGGCTCATTTTTTATTAATGTGGTATTCAAAATCCTGCTCTTTACGGACTTCCTCATTCGGCATCCGGAAATCCTCATCCTGGTCTCTGACAACTCGCTCTGGTGTTTGAAATATTGCTGTAGTGTTGTTTAGCGTGGTGGTAGTGTGCGGGCTTCACCACATTCCCCCCTCGCTTGAGCCTGAGCCCAGGTAACGTGCTTAGGAAGTCCATAAAGAATAGGTTTTTAAATACCATGTTAAAATAAAAGGACTAAGGCGAGAGGGGTGTGTGAAAAGGCTCATCGAGTGATGGCCCGACAGTACCCACAAAAACATTGTAATGATTAACTTTAATTTATTATCCAAATTTTATACCAAATAGCTTATTATCTATATTATTATTAGTCTCACATTATTGTTTCATTATTATATTATTATTATTATTAATAAGGAAATCCGGAAGGTTTTGTACTAACTTACTATTTCGATGGCAAGTGTCATAGAATTTTATAGAATATTTTAACGTATGCTCTATGCATATAGAATGTTTATATTTAATATTTCGAACGAAGAACACATCGAATCGAATGGGAAACAAAGTTTGGTCGTCAATCAAAACCAGGAGGCCGAAATGTACGGGACGTGCGAAAAATTCTAGTATCGAAGTCAATAAAAACTGCAGTCCTACGATACCAATTAGCCTTGGTGAACGAAAAGTAAGGGTTCGGAGACATCGGACGTGAAGGAGAAAACGACAGTCTGGAAAACGATATCGATCTACAATATTATTTATTATCACTATCTACCTGTATATACCCCAAATGACGAGTACGATATGTATATGATATCTTAAAAGTTTTTTTTTTTTTTTTTTTTTTTCGAACTGACATACGCTGTTAGCCCCAGGGGCTTTGACAGCTTCACCGAACTTTTTGGGGCAAGTGCTGAAGGCACTCAGCCTCGAAGCAGCGGGCATGAGGGTGCCAAAACGGCCGAACCTCGGCTTGGGTTGCTGCTGGTAAGTGAAAAAGATTCACGATCCTGACTAACCAACAGGTCTTGTCTTACAAATTTAGTGATCCTAACAACGACCTTATTAGGTAAGCAGCTCAGGGCCGCGAGGGTAGTCCCTTACAGAACCGTGTACTTAACGTGTGAGTGTGCACGAATGGTATGCGGTGTCATGGTGTACTCTCAGTGATGTAGAGTGTCACTGTATCGCGCGAGCAGAGTCACTCGAGGGCTCCTGTCCGGAGGATCGAACCTAGGCTCAGGCGTCTGCGGAGGGAGGCCGCGGCGGGTGTGCGGGAGCGAAATTATCCGCTCGGCCTCGGCGGCGAGGACGGCGGTTGCGCGGGCGTGTGCGCGGACACGAGCGATTGCTGGAGACAGCAGGGAGAAGCGCGTTTAATCTCGTTATTTTGTCGACGGGGTCGGAGAAGCAATTGCGTGGCCGGCGCGCAAAGCCTTTAGCGTGCGGATTGGAAGTGTAGCTAACTGCGTGTACTATTTTGGGGTTAGGATGAAGTTCAGCATTTTCAAAAAAATTCTTTGTAAGGTGTTTAATATATGCATACATGGACGGAAGTTCCATATCTTTATGGAGATCTACATTACGGACATAGAACGGGGCTTGGACGGCTATACGCATGAATCTATTTTGCAACACTTGTAGTTTGCGAAGGGTGGTTCGCGAAGCGTGAGCGAATACGGGACAGCTATATGTAAGTATGGGACGGATACATACTTTGTATATTATGAGCTTATGCCTGAGTGACATTTTGCTCTTGGAGGAAGTTAGATTGCGTAGTAGAACCATAGCCCGGGAGGCTTTTTTCTGTACGTAATCTATATGTTTGTTAAAGGTAAGGTGCCTGTCTAATACTACACCAAGGTATTTAGTTTGGTTAGTCCAAGGGATATTGACGCCGAAAAGGTGTAATGTTTTTTTTATGTTCTTTCTCGCGTGAGGATCGAACATGATAGCCGCACTTTTGTCTGGATTAATTCCTATGCGCCACCTAAGACACCAGGACCCGAAATTAGAGACAGCTCTTTGGACGCGGTAGTATACGTGAATCCTATTCCTGCCCGAGCTGAAGATAACTGTGTCGTCTGCGTAGGACCCTACTGCGACGTCGGGGAATTCGGGTATATCGCTAACGAACAAATTGAACAGGCAAGGCGCTAGTATGGAGCCTTGTGGGACTCCTGAACGTATTGGATGAGGTGAAGATAGGGCTCCGTCCGCTTTATAGCAGAAGGAGCGGTCCGATAAGTAAGCAAGGATTATGCGGACTAGTCTGTCCGGAACTTGAAAGTGATTGAGTTTATATATGAGGCCTTCGTGCCAGACCTTATCGAAGGCTTTGGCTATGTCGAAAAATACAGCAAGCGTGCGCCTTGGACGGCGTAGCTCCGTGAAATTGGAGAGAATATGCTCCGTGAGGCGGAGCACTTGGTGAGTGCACGAGTGCTTCGGTCGAAAGCCAAATTGCTCGTGTGGTAAAAGACATTTATCTGCGGCAAAGGCTTGTAGTCGGTTTAACAGAATCCGCTCGTATATTTTACCTATCGTATTGAGGAGGCTTATCGGGCGGTAGCTTTCCGGAAGAGATGCCTTTTTTCCGGGTTTACGGATACCTACTACCGTTGCCTTTTTCCAAGCAGTTGGAAAATGGCAGTGATTTATGGCCGCATTGAAGATGCAGACTAGAAGGGCTATGAGTTTATCAGGGAGAAGTTTGAGGACTTCGTTCCTAATCCCGTCAGGACCGGGGGCTTTCCTTGGCTTAAGGGCTTTTATGATCGCGAGGACTTCGTCAGTTGTAACCGGGTCTAAGTTTTCGATCGGGGGGGTCTCTCTTATTGCTTGTATTGTTTGATCGACCCTGCCGACGTGTTCGGGATCTCTAGTATGATATTCATAGGGATTGGGAGAACACTGTTGTTCGAGAGTAGCAGCGAGATACTCTGCCTTATCTATACTTTCGAAGGCGGGCGAATTGCCGGGGCCTCTATCTAACGGGGGCATCGCGGACGAATAGCTGCTCTTCTGTTTACGAACGAGATCCCAGAAGGCGAGATGAGACGGTTTGATTTCCGCTAAGAGGCTGTCCCATCTTTGACCACGGAGTTCAGAGATACGAGATTTAACTGATCTTTGTAGGTTACGTAGCCTTATGCGATTTTCCTCCGTCGGATAGGAATCGTGCGCGCGTGTTGCCGCGTTTTTCTGCGTGATCAATCTTCGAATGTCATCAGGGAGTATGAAACGGCGATCGTTTACCGCCCTTACCTCTTTCGAGGTTACCCTGATGGCATTCTGGAGGTGACCGACTAGAGATTCAACTGCCAGATCAGCATCGGCCTCAGACTTTATTTCGTTGGGGATCCTATCTAAGTGAGATGAGGCGAGGTTATTAAAGAGATACTGTCTGAGCTTTGGATAGTCAGCTACTTTTACTGAACCGGGAGTGTGGTCACCCGGGTGACCGAGTTGCAGAACTACTGGCCGGTGGTCGGAGTCTAGTTCATGTACGACTTCGATTTGCCGTACCTGAAGCGCGACCCCTTTTAATATGGCTATGTCTAATACTGAGGGGCGGCAGTTAGCTTGGTAATGAGTTGGCTCTGAGGGAGCAATCACGTCGAAGTTAAGCGCATTTTCTAATAAATAAAGTATCCTACCATTAGCGGTGGTACGCGGGTTGTTATATTGAATATGCCCGCTATTTAGATCACCGGCCACTATAACCGAGTCGCCGAGCGCGAAAAGTGCCTCCAGATCCGACTGAAGGAGAGTTTTATTGGGCGAGAGGTACGCGGAAACAATAAGAATAGTAGCATGACCGGTCATGCCCACTCTGCACACCGACACTTCTAAGTTGGTGAGTTCGGGAGGATCTATTGGCATGCAATATAGTGAGTTTCTATAGTATATGAGCGTGCCGCCGCCTCTTACGCCGGTACGATCATTTCTTACTATTTTGTAGTTAGCAATCGCGGGATTTCGAACGTTCGGTTTAAGAAGTGTCTCTTGTATGAGAAACACGTCTATTTGCCGCTCCTTAAGGAAGCTAGCTACTAAGTCACGTTGAGGTTTTAAATTACGCGCGTTAAAAAAGGATAAAGAAAGGCCACGGGGTCTAATTCTATCCTCCATTGCAAACTAATTACGGGGAAGCGCGAATGAGGCGTTGCATGGAGCGCGCAATGTCAGGGAAGGCCTTAATGGCCTTGAGGCGGTCGAAGTCGCGACTCGAGCTAATCATATCGTCAAACGCGATGAGGTCGTCGACAAGGTGTTCTTTGAGAAGGCCTGCGAGCCAATCGAGGCCATGGAAGGCGGATGACGACGCGGGCGTGGTGGAATTTGCAGGTATTGGTTTCGCAGGTTGCGGTTTAACGGCCCACGCAGTGGTTGGGGCATGTGCGGATGTATGTGCAGGGGTAACCCGCGCAGGACCAGGGAGGCTTGGGAAGGCCTGGTTAGAAATAAGCGGTGGTGGAGCGGGACGTGCTGCCGCGGTGTACGTTGAGGGCGCTCGATGAGGGCCACGAGCGTGTCTCGTGCGTGGGGCACGTTCACAGCCGCGATAATTCGCAGGGTGCCCGGCCTTGCCGCATAAGACGCAACTGGGAGGTTCAACTGCTTCGGGCATGCGTGGGCACTCCCTAGTGGAGTGATCACCTAGACATTTGACGCATCGGGGCCTTATGTGGCAATTCCTAGCCGAATGACCGTATGCCTGGCAGTTGTGGCACTGAGTCGGGGTGTGTTTTTTATGTGGGATCTCGACTGTGACACCGGAGAGACCGCAGACTGAGGTGAGCGCGAAGATTTCTTTACCTTCCCGGGTGCGATCAAGGACAACAAGAACCATATCGTAATTTTGTTTAGTGAAGGTATGGTACATACGATGTACTTCACGGACAGGGAAGTTCTGTTCTTTGATGGACGCGAATACCTCTTCGACGGGTATTTCCTTTGGGACGCGTCTCAGAACTACGCGCAGAAGGCGCTCTTCCTCTAGAGTGTAGGTGTAGAATTCGTGTTTGCCTCCTCTGAGGAAGGCAGTAAGATTTTTGTAGTCCTCTATTGTTGGGACTTTAACTTGAATCCCTGAAGGGGTGCTCAGAGCGCTAGTATAGCGTATTTTTTGTGTGTTTAGCTGAGTAGAAATATTCAGCCACTTGGTTTTATCTTTGATCGTAACCGGGGGAGGTGCACGAATTTTGGGTTGCGCGTGTACAGCTGGTGTTGCAGGAATCGCGGAGCTTGAGGGAGTTGCAGATAGCTGAGGGACACGAGAGTTATTAGCGCGTCTGGCTTTAGAGGCAGCAGTTTCAACTGTCTCGGGTGATAGCAACCGCTTGTTTTTAGGTTTCGTCCTGGTAACGACTGTGAAGCCAGTTTCGGGATTAGTCTCTGAATCTATGGCTTCCATTTCGGTCTCTGTTTCAGTGGTTGACTCAGACAAGAGCGGCGAGAAGGAATTCGCCGTAGGAATTGGACGTGGCATATAGGAAATCATTTCTGCAAACGGTTGAGATGCAGGTGAAGGGGTAGGAATCGCTGAAGGCGACTGGGTGCGCGAGGAACAGTTCGCGGGAGCGTCGGATACTTGTGCCTGGCGAGTGACAGGCGAGCGGGAACGGGAGCGCGTACGCGGAGGTGACGGTGGAGATGCTAGGCGGCGTGCCGGTGCGGTCACCGCGGCTGCGGGAGTGCGGATGGGTAGGGAAGTGGTTGTGGCTGGGGTTGGTGGGCGGTGCGCCGGCGCGTTTGCTCCGGCGGGTGGAGCGCGAACATGTTGTGCGTGTGGGTGTTGGTGGGTTTGGGTAGAAAGGAATTTCTGGAACAGGTCCGGCTGTTCCTTTTCGATGAAAGCGCGTAACCTATTGAGCAGTAGCTCGCTACGATGCGCCATATCGGGTGGCGGGCTTGGGGTGGGTAAGGTTATAAGGAAGTAGCCGATGTAAAAAATAAAACCTCCCTGCCTGAAGGGCAGGGGGGTGCGGCTAGCAAAAACTAAAAACTATCCCGAGTTCGGCGAAATAACATTTAAATACTATCTACTGCACGTGCAAATTTGGAAAGAGAAAAGAAATAAAAAACAATATCTGAAGTCTGGCCTGTAATAAAAGGCTTAAGGTAAAATAAGTTTTACCTTTGTTGGCAGCCGGTGACCGGCGTACTTACAGTGGCGGTACTTTAATCACTGCACTAATTCACAATAACAAAAAGCAATACTTGGAATTCACAATAAAAACTAAGAGAATTTTCACAATGTAAACTTGACACGATAACCAAACAATAGATTAAGATTAACAAGAACTAATTATCTGTAGCACGAACTGGCAACAATAGACGGATTATTGCCGACGAGACGTACTACAAAGGAACAATAGGCGGCGCGGCAAGGCGCAGCAATCGATTTCGAAAACAATCAGCGAGAGCTCACGGATACGTCCGTTCGCGACCGCGGTTGGAATCGAACTCTATCTTAAAAGTGGGAACTAGCTACACGAAGGACCCTCTAATTTTACCTGATACACGAAGGTTCCGAAGGGCCGTAGCCGGCACTGATCGACCCTACATACCTACGTTACTTGGATTCAAATAGCACGTTTATATTCGTCATAGTTTTTTATATTTATTACTGTAAAAAAACCTTAGGTTATATACGTAATTTATCTCATTTTCGAATTTCATTACGTTCTATTTATTAATACCTTTGATATAAATTAAATTAATTATCTACGCAACAACGCATCGCGTCGACACTTCGTTCTCCCGTGTTATACCAGGGAAGACTCATGAATCTATAATGACTTTTAATTAATATAATATAGATGGCATTCAGTATTATACAGCTTGGTTATTGTGCGTACGTGATATGTATTTGAAATAATAATATGATGCACGAACTCTGAGATGTAACAAAAGTTCCATAGAAAATTCTAACAAGAGAGCAACCTCTTTGTTAAAATATTGAAATCATCATAGAACATAGTCGCTTTAATAACTCCAGTAATGATGAATACATTGTGTCTCCTCGTTGTAGACTCAGGGCTTCGGTCACAAATTGACCATTTCACCGCAATGATTAACTACCTCGAAAGTAAAGTGTCTACCTTCCATAATTAATAACGAATATTTTTAACGGTTTAAAATACTACACATAACGTGGCTGTAAAGCTTTTTTGCTTCTCCGGATGTCGAGAAAGTAAGGATGCTGAAATTTTATTTTTTTAATTACATCCCAAATGAATCACCTACATCTATAGATATTAATATTATAAAACGGAAAAGTATGTTTCTTATGGCACCCTTGCGCCCGATACCTTAGCATTCGTCTCTAAAAGCCTTGCCAAGCTGTAAAAGACCTTTCGGCCAACAGCGTATGTCTTTTCGAAAAGAAAAAAGTTTGTTACGCTTTCATGCCCAAACCGCTAAATCGATTATGACGAATTTTGGTATAGAGATAGATGGAACCTTGGAGACGGCGATAGAATACTTTTTCGTGCGAAAAGTTATTGAAAGTGGCGTAAAGAGAGGAAAAAACTTTGTATGAAACATTTTATTGCTTCATCCGATTAAGATCGATATTAAAGTGAGCGAAGCCGCAGGTAAAACCTAATGTATTATAATTCACATAAACATATATCTGTTTAAGTTTTGTTGTATGTATATATGGTAAATATATTTTGTTATATTTATAGCACTCAAAAAGTGCGTACATAAAAGATTGTTGAATTTATCCATTATTGAGGTAGCACTTGTATGCAAAAATACTGTTCACACCATTTAGCAATTTTTATTAACATCTTGCCTATTTCTGGTTAATCAAATCCTTTTTATGATACCGATACAGTAGCCAGTAAATTTCGTCGCGTCTCCTTTTCAAACTACATTTTTTATAGTTAAGGCTTAGCGTTATAGTCATAATCTCACCTTATCTTAAATGACGATACGGCCCAAGTTGGTAGGCACGCTAAACCTGTGGAGGAACTTTCAAATCTACGTTTATAATTAACAAATTGCGCCCGTTGCTCTGTTCAGTTGAACTATAAAAATCTTTTTGTTCAAAACTAGCTGACCCGACAGACGTAATGTTGTAACTATGAATATTGAATTCGAATTGGTATAATTAAATTAAAAAAATATATTATTCATAAACATAGTGTTTATTATTGTTATACTCTATGACAACTGACAGTTATGTAAAATTAATATTGGCGTTAAGTTATTTTTAATGTTCTTAAATTCCTTTAATTTTTTCAAATGATACGCTCAACTTTCTTAATTTTTGCTTTCATAAGAACCTTCTTCTGACAATAATTAACACAAGAAAAAAAGGATTAGCGTGATCACGCGTGATGCGAAGACCAAGGGAAATAGAGATTCATTTTTATATATATATAGATTAGCCGGTCACGCGATGTCCGTGAGATGTGAGACATTTAAGTTACTATTAGAACTTGTAATAATATAAATAACAACGAATCAATTGGAATGACTAATGGCAACACTACACGGACTTAAGTATTTTTTTTTGTATCCAAATTATTTTAAATAAATATAAAAATATAAGTAGAAATTCAGTAATAGTTTGTCTAAGATCAATATTCGGACCTCACAATGTGTCACTTTTTCCACATAATATAGGAAACAATAGGAACAAAGTTATTTTTTTATATATAGTTAAGGTTTAGCGTTATGGCTATAACCTCACCTGACCTTAAGTGACGATACGGCCCAATTTGGTAAATATGCTAAACCTGTGGAGGGACTGGCTCTCAAGTGCAACTGCCGGAACACACCTATTGGTATTTGGCGGCAGATTTTCAACTTGAGGGTGGTATCTATCCAGGCGGGCATCAGATAAAAACCCTACTACCATGCTATGGTTTCCTCACGATGTTTTCCTTCACCGAAAGCTCAAGCTCATTGTATGTGGATTCGGGTTCACGTCCCTTGACTCGAAGTCGTACACAGTACCACTGAGCTACCATCGCTTCAACCGTACCGAAAAAGGGTCGCAACAGCGAGCGAAAATTATTAAATCAATTTTTACTTTGTCGCGAACGGTGTCGCGGACTCCGCTAGTATATAATATACACGCGGAGACTCACAAGGGAGTCGATAACTATGACGTAGAGGGTGCATGACGACATAAGAGAGCGTCCTGCCGTTTACCGTCACGGCAAACAGATTGATTTAACTACCAAGGCACTGAAATTTCGAGAAACTCTTATAAGGCGGTCTCATATGCGCTAAGACAATACGACGGAAGTGAAATTCCTCTCCCGTTTCCTTAGTCGCCTCGAGCTACCTTTACCCGAACAAGCGTCACACAAAAAGGTAGCGGATCAGAAATTCAAAGTCGGGATTAAGAACTACAATTGCAAAACATTTTTTTATAGATAACATAAATCTTTAAAGCGATGACAGCTCAGTTAGTAATGTGTACGAGTTGACGTCAAGGGAAGTGAGATCGAATCCACCGGCAATGAGCTTGAGCTTTCAGTGAAGGCAAATATCGTGATGAAACCATAGCATGTTGGTAGGGCACTTTCTAATGCTTGCTTGGCTAGCTACCACCCTCAATTTGAAACTCTGTCGTCAAATACTTATAGGTGTGTTCCGGCAGTTGCACTTGAGAGCCGGTCCTCCACAGGTTTATCGTGTTCGCCAGCTTGGACCACATCGTTACTTAATAGCAGGTGAGATTGTAGCCATAACGCTAAGCCTTAACGTTAAAAAAAGCTGCTTAACTAAATAATCAGTTGAGGGAGATGCAAAAGTATCGAACCGTTTTATCGAAATATATGTATACATATATGTATCTTGGGTACGCAGCTTAATATTGATACTATGTGAACGCCGCCTTAAAGTATGACGTTACAATATGGACGACAGATTAAAGAGTGGCTATGAGACGTAGTAGAATATAAGCCTGCTCGTGAAGTGATTTATTATTTATTTGATTAGAAGTTAAATTCATATATTCGTTAGGTTTATTAATAGTGTTGATCTACTAAAATATTGGAAGTAAAAACCTTAAATTGTCTATTTTTCTATTTTTAGGTTAGCATATTGTGTGTGTAACCATTTCATCTCAATTAGTTTGAGTATTGTTATTTGATAATAACATTAAATATTTCTATTGTTAGATAAATCAAATTGTGCGTTACTTGCTCCGATATCATCCAACATATTATATATATATATATATATATATGTTAGCCGTAAGGGCTTTGACAGCTTCACCGAACTTTTTGGGGCGAATGCTAAGGGCACTCAGCCCCATGGCAGAGGGCGCAAGGGTGACAGAATGGCCGAACCTCGGCTTGGACTACTGCTGGAACACGAACAAAGATTCGCGATCCTAACTAACCAACAGGTCCTAGCAATAACATAGGGCAAGCCACGCGAGGGCCGCAGGGGTAGTCCCTTACAGAACCGTGTACTTAATGTGTGGGTGATATATATATATATATATATATATATATATATAATATATATAATATAGTAATGACTCATTACGGTATCTTCAAAACTACCAGAGCTTTGACACGGATATTCCTTTTGATACGCAGAACCTTACTAGGTAAAGATTTTATTATCACGCGCGGCTGACGAGGAAAATGATAACGAAGTCAGCTGTCGGTAGTATCTACTATTCTCCAAATGAATTAGACAACTTATATTCGAAGGAGTTATCCATACTGAGGACATTCGTATGTAAGATATAGTTTCCAACTAATAAATATGTCAACATTACTAGTGAGTTTATACAAAATACAGATATTTAAAGGACAATGTATCCGCTTCTATAATAGAATCCCTCACGAAATACGTGGACAGCAAGTAAAACTGTTTAAAATTATTGTAAAAGAGAAACATATTGAAAAACGTATTAGACAATTATAATAGATTATTTAGATAAAATTATTGTTAATATTTATTAGTTCGGTCAATTGTATATAATACATGATAAAAAGAGCGATGTCTAAAGAGTTTCTTTCGCCGTTTCTTCTCTTCCGGAACGCCATGTTGTTTCCGAAACGGTAGTAAATTTTTAACATGAAAAAAGTAATATTATTATCCTATTTTTGAGAAATAAACGATATGAATTGATTTATTTCAAGTAAGCCACAAAGTATGACAAAATACATTATATTTATTTATAATAAAGTGATTGAGTTTAACAATGTGTCGTGTAGTGATGTTGAGTGTTGTAGAAATTAACTTATACGTTGGTTGCGTGACGTAGGGATACGTATTGACAGGACGTGCGCACGCGCACGTCGGTCCAGCCATTCTTTGTCACATCGAACAAAGACAAACATAAGTTCTGCGGCTACGTCTTATAATAATTAACTACGCAATATAATAAATATAATGTTATTATACTGAACACGATGATAACTAAATCGGTAGTGTGTACGGAATGAGCTTGAGCTGTCATTGAAGGAAAACATCGTGATGAAACCTTAACAGGCAGTAGGGACTTTTCTGGTGCCCGTCTGGCTTGCTACCACCCTCAGGTTGAAAATCTGCCGCCAAATACCTGTAGGTGTGTTCTAGCAGTTGCACTTGAGAGCCAGAGTGCCCACCATCCTGAGCCATATCGTCACTTAGCATCAAGCGAGATTATGGCCATATAGCCATACAAGTCGGATTTCAAAAACTCTTGGTATTTGATATAGAAATTATTGACGAAGCATTTAGGCTATTTAGTATCACGCTACCATCAATAGAAGCAGAGCTGTATTGAAATCATTAAAATAATGTCCCATGTTTTTGGTTATGTTTTTCAAGGGCCATGTATTATTACTGTTTTATTCCCTATTAAGAACATGATAATTTTTTTTTTTATTTCAATAAATTTTGCTTCTGTTGATGGTAGCATAATGATAATTAATCGTCGTCAATAATTGCTCTATCGAATAGAAATCGAGTTTTGCGAAGTTTTTTGTAGTTTCTAAAATTAGCGCAATCAAACAAACTTTTATTTATCGTCTGCTGTTTAGGGTTATGGTTATGTTAATGAAACTTTGATATATTCTGTTCATCTGTCGGAATTAATAGTACATAATTGTAAAGACCGTGACATAAGCGATTGCAGGTCGAGTATGAGTTTGAAGGCCAAACCGTAGACGAGTACTTCACTAATACGAGATAAGCAATTGCCATTTCCGCCAAGGCATATATAATGCTTTTCTCAAAAGAATGCTGGAACATAAAACATACTTTTTATATCATATTTAATTCATATTAAATTAATAATTGTTAATTAAATTAATTGAAATTAATCGGTAGATAGTTTAATATGCCGTTTTGAGGTGGGTCCAAAAACGACTTAAATGTTGGCAAGTGGCCATCGGGTGAGATTCTGTTTCCGGATTAGGTTGCAATATGATGTTGTGATTTATTTTATTATTTATATCAGTTTTGATTTCATTTGAGTCCTCAATGTAGGCTTCAGCCACTTTATCAGACTTCCAGCCTTCGTGTCTTTTCAGAGTCGTCAAATTCGCTCCAGAATCAGCCAGACACTCTGAAGACTATGGAAATAATGTCCAGTGTAACATTCAGTATTTGTCAAGTTTAAGTAAGTTGCTATTTCTTTAGATATTTTAGCTATTTAGTGTCTTCCAATCACCTGTTTCGTGCACTTCCCTTTCTAAAAGTTACCAAAAAAAACCTATCTGACGTGTTCGCTGGACGAAGATTATAACATTTTTGTACAAATGTTAGGAACTCTCCTCGGATTACAAATATCCGGTCAATCTGTGTTTTAATGTCGCGTAATGTTATTATTGCTTTGTTATTAAGAAATTCTAGGTCTTTTGTGGTAATATTATAGAGTTCGATACTCCGACATGCTCAATAATGCCTAATAACATAGCATCCTATAACAAAGACAACTAAATATTATGCTACAGGCAAGGATAGTATATTTAATAAGAGTCATAAATCCTGTGTATCAAAATTCATCAAAATCCATCCAGCTATTTTGGCTTAACTGTGTCTCAAATAAATAATGAATAATTATATTTACTTTTGTCGCTAAATATATATATATCACCCGGGGCTTTAATTAAATATTGCTTTAATGTTTAAGCCAGTAAAAATTTCGAATTTTTGCTTTTGAATCCGTTTTAGAGAGTTCCACTCCGTTTAAGAGAATTGTCGTTTAAGAAAATTAGTTAAATTTCCATAATTTTTCAAGTTAATGCCGTTTTTAACATGTACTGTATATTTCAGCATGGGGTTAACCGCCCATACGGCTTTTTAGTTTTAGCAATCTCATTAAAATACACCAAAAATACTGTATCGGATAAAATGTCCATTTTTGTCGTTTCTCCAACTCATAAAATTTTCATATACTTTCATGTATTTTTCTATTGACTTTGCAGGAAGCAGGTTTTCCATTACCAATTTGGGTTCCGATCTTAAATCTGGTGGAGTACAATCAATCTTCATTTTACTCTCTGACCCGTTGGAACTCATTTTAATGATTAAATTTATATTTATTAAGTATATAAATAATAGATCAAGACGAACTTTCTAATTATCATCTCAACGCTATTTATACTAAGCAAAGAGACTTACTTTGGTATATCAAGAATGATGATAAAGTTCCAATCAAAGAGTATTTAATATCCCCAGCACGCCATTTCATACAACATTGCTGGAGCGTAGTAATGTTCTAAATTTAAAAAAAAAAACGCTCCATTCTTGGATTTGATTTTCTTTGTCCGTAAATTCGACACGTCGCGTGTTCTTTTTTCGAAAATACTGACAATATTTCCATGCATATTTGAGAAAAATACATTTATCTGTCATATCTTTATCTCCTTTTTTTGTTTTTCTGCTTCTCTTTTCACATTTTCACGCATTGTCATTCACTACTGAGCTATGGACCAAATTTCCAGTATGTAGCTCATCGGGAAGTTTTCTATCAATTACAAAATTCCACCCGGATAGACATACACGAAATGGTGTTAATAAAAACACGGTAAACATCTTACTGACACTACATTAAATCCATAAACGGCTTGCAACTTTTTCTTATTTCTAATAATAGTCCAAAATATAGTGAATATCTTTATCAGATTCACGCATTTTGCCAAAAAGAAAAACAAATAAAAATAGCTAGAAAGAACATTTTCTTAATTTGTTTCTTTTTTATGCATTCTTTTTAATGTCTTCAAAACTAGCCAGATACATTTTTTATAGAATAGGCAGCAAACTAGCAAGCGTGTCACCTGTAAGCGATCACCGTCGCCCACGAACACCCTCAACACCAAAAGAATCGCAAATGCCACTGCCGGAACACACCTAATGGTATTTGGCGGCATATAGTACTACATATACACTTCCAAAGTAGTTCTTCAAGTACTTCCAAAAATAATTTATTACAAGTTTATACATACTATATGCCAAAAGACATTCCATTAAATAGACATTTTAATAAAATAAACACAAATATGAAAAAAAAAATTTTTATTTAAACAATGTGTTCTTAAGAGTGCAATACGCAAGTGAAACATCACTATATCTCTCTCTCGCTCTCTTAGTCGCCTCAAGCCGACTTTACCCGAACGAGCGTCACATATAAAGATTGCGGATGGGTATTTTAAAGCCCTCTCATTAGAAAGTCCACTTCAATAATAACTGCACAATAAACGCACGCAGAGCTGCGGGGCGTCCACGGTTTCGGATAGCTTTATAAAAATCTATCCGTAACTTTGGTTCCAAGTATTTTTCGTCGAGTGACTATGTCAAGGTGATATTTGCCGTCACTGGTTTGCGGTTTGGACGACTTGCGAATAAAATTCCTCTTCAAATATTTCGAAGCAGATGGTACGCATTATTCATGCTTACTGCATTTACAACGCGATTACCTCAAAAAACTACCGAACAAATTTTCATATGGTTTTCACTTACTGACACAGCGATTCATGATATAGGCTTAAGTGTACAGTTCTTTACAATTTTTAGTAAGCTGGCTGCAATATGACAGCGATTGTTGAAGAGATATGAAAATATAATACCGAATTACCATGCCCCATATAAAGAAATATCATAATATACACATAATCAGGTTATTTACACCATTTATAACTCAAAAATGGCTGAACCGGTATTACACGCCTCATAACGCGAAGCAGGTCAGGTAGTGCTCTACTCTCGACACGTCAAGCAATTTTTTGCTCCTAAACGATCTCTAACACAGCCGACCTGCATTTATACGATAGAATGAGTAGATGTATTTCAAGAAGTCACTTCAAATAATTTATCTCATATTTTGTAAAAAAAAAATGTTAACTTGGAAAAAATCTGTTATAGATTTTTTTTTTTCGAAAGGACCTACACTGTTAGCCTGAGGGGCTTTTACAGCTTCACCTGAATAGAGAGGCTCGAGCCCGCTGGGCAACTCGCACAAGGGTATCACTAGTGACCGAACCTCGGCTTGGGCTGTTGCCGAATCGCGTAAGAGAAAAACGAACGCGGTACTAGCTATTAATGAGAGATAGATACATTATAACAATAAGAAAGTAAAAATCGAAACTAACTGATCCCCTTAGGGATCTGAAAAAAAAACTTATTTTAGTTTGTACTGTGCAAAGCGGCGAGGCAAGATTGTACTGTGCGTCCTTCCTACCTAAATAGTGAACGACGGGAGTACCTAACCTAGCAAAACGAACCCTAGGAACCGAGAAGAAGGCAATGAAACGCTGAATTATATATAATAAATATTAATCAAAAGGCCGAACCACATTCAGGGCCAGGGGCGGTCCCTCACAGAACCGTGTTCGTACCGTGTGAGTGTGTACGAATGTTACATGCAGTGTAATGATGTGGGTTCAGTGAATGTAAAGTGTCACTGTATCGCGCGAGCGGGTCAACTCGAGGGCTCCATTCCGGAGGATCGACCTAAGCTCGAGCGTCCGCAGAGGTAGGCCGCGGCGGGTGTGCGGGAGCGAAGTTAAATGTTAAAGAAAAACGTGGATGTTTATATACGAGGTGGTCACGATAACTCTCAAAAAAATTAACGTATCAAAACTGAGTTTCGCTTATTATCTTTAGAATACCACTACTCAGTTACCTATTTCATATCAATAGCTTAGCTCCCGTAGTTTAATAACAAAAATTATTTATTTATTTAACACTTTCTGTATGGTACAATGGCGGACTTATTGCCATAGACATTTTCTAACAGTCACCCTTAAGGTGGTGCAGGGATAAAAGACGGTAGGTGTAAAGCAAACAACAAATGAAAGACGAAACTATCTACTAGAATACTAAGGCTAACTATGATACATATATAAACGTATATACTATGTATATATAAGGAAATCAATAAATAATATACTACTATTTAATTTTGTACATAAATACCTATATATAAATATAATAAATACAAATAAGTAATTATGTCAACAATGAAAGAGTTAAATGAACTAATTCTGCCAAAGAGATCTCATAAAACTGACGTAGCTTGATTTTGAAGCTCAAGCGATTAGTCGACATCCCAATATCTAGTGGGAGCGCGTTCCATAGAAGAATAGATTGGACATAGAAGTGTGTACAAGACCAGAAGTATGAGCTGAACAATCTAGGAGACGATTATTTGAAGATTGTAGATTTAAATAGTGATATAAACATAAGAACTGAACAAATGGTGTTGATTACGAGGGTGCATCGGAGGAAAATAATAGAGAATAGAATATTTTCAATGCTCACATGGCCAACCAATTTAACTCTAAACGCAAGCGCGATACGTGATCATATTTGCGAAAATTATAGACGAATCTAATGCAATTATCGAGTTGACAAAAGTTGCTTTGGTTTTAACGGGAAGGAAGTTTTTCAATTTATTGCATCTTACCTTTGTAAGTTCTAGGTATTGACCGTTTTTTTTTTTTAAGGAAAAGGCAAAGATATCGAAACCGTACAGCCTAGTCGAACGTTATTTCATAATAAAGATGTTAGCGCTTCAATATGATAGAGATTCTCTAGGTAAAACTATTGACGGAGTTTTCGTGGCAAGCAATTAATCATACATGCTTAAAAATATAGAATAATTAATAAAAGAATTAATAAATACATAACAATGGTATGACTTGTTTCTTTTTCTAAAAAAATAATGAAAGGTATGAGAAGTGCACTTTTGGATTTTCTGAACTTTTAATATTATCTGTTTAGTTGGATTCTTCTCGGCCTAGAATAGCAGAATAACTATAGAAATAACCAAAAAAGTAAAAATTATGAAGAAGATTAATATTGCACGGCTCATAAACGAAGCGTAGAGGTGGGTACTACTGTCACTTTACAAAAAAAAATTATTTTTTCCAACTTAAAATGTTTTTATTTATCATATATTGCACTTGTAAAATAATATATACACACATACTAATGAAGTCTTTACTTTTTCTTCCGTTTCAGTGTAGTTAGGAATAGAAACCTTCCTTTTCACGGTCTGATTCGATGTGGTTTAATTGTTATCAAATAAACAAAAAAGTCAGTTTAGTTACATGAACGGCTAAATCGATTTTAATGATTTTAGATTTGTTGGATTCGTCTCCGCCCAGAAAAGTAGAATTAATCAATATTCATTTAATGAAACAAATAAAATGAATAAGATCCTAAATTGAGTTAACGCGATATTGAGTGTTACACGGAGTTTATCGGGTCAACTACAATAGTTATATAAAAACAATGCAATACGAAATTCTTCCTCTTAAAAAGATCTACGTAGCTGGCAACCCTAAACACCTATCTTCTATGAATAACACAATTACAGTTAATTGGCCGTGCTAAGCCCGAGCGTGTTGCTAATTAGTCTAAACATAATATCTGTTAGGGGCCGTCCATTAATTACTTGAAGCATTTTTGAGAATATTTCGACGCCCCCTCCCCATTGGTTAGATTCATAAGATTTTCCTCAACTCTCTCGTCTCCCCTAATCTTACACGAGATAGTCGAGTAGCACTTGTCGATACATTTGGTCAAGAGCGCTTAAACAATCATGCACTACCTCATTGGCCTGCGGGCTTCGAACGAGTACGACAAATTCTGTCAGATTTGGCCATATTATATTCTAGAAATCATTTTTCACGCAATTTAACACTGTTTTCAGCTATAAAAAATAATTACGTATATTTACTGAGATCCCTACTACCCCCAAAATGAGACCTGGGAAGATTTAGCTTGATCCCCTCCCACTCTAAAACACCTCACGTAATTAATGTACGCCCCCTTACGAATTATTTAATTTGTTGTTTAGTAATATAATGTTAATAAGACTTGTTTATACTAACTTACTGAAGCCTCAATAATTACATTCGAATTGACCTCCATTGCCCTATACAAGCTTTAGGTAATCTATTTATTTAAGAACTGTTTCCTTGTAATAATCAATTACTGATCACTTTACTGGTTACTAATTAGCCGGCTGTGTCTTCTAAAACTGTATCTTGAAGTGATGATAGTTCAGTTGGTAGTGGGTGCGGAAGTCGCGTGGACGTGAGTTCGAATCCACTCCACATACAATGAGCTTGAGCTGTCGGTTAAGGAAAACATCGTGAGGAAACCATAGCATGGTGGTAGGCCTTTTGTAATGCCCGCTTGGTTAGCTACAACCCTCAAGTTGAAAATTTGCCGCCAAATACCAATAGGTGTGTTTCGGCAGTTGCACTTGAAAGCCATTTCCTCCACAGGTTTAGCGTGTCTACTAACTTAGACCGTATCGTTACTTACGATCAGATGAGCTCAAGGCCATAACGCTAAACTTTAACTATTACAAAAATATATATATTGTAATTCAAGAGGTTCACCTATTTGGACCTGACATACTCTGTTTGTCGTAAGGACTTTGACAGCTTCACCGAACTTTTTGGGGACGATGTTGAGAGGACTTACTTAACTTATTCACTAAAACTGTCTGAGCTGTTGAAATTAGTGATTTTAAGGACAAGTGCATAATCACGATCAATCTTCAGCTCTTCTATATTTCGCAGTGTTGACATCAGGCCAGCCCCGGCCAAGGTGGGTAATCCCCTACCGGAACACACTTATAAAAGTATATATTAAGTATATATAATTATAAGTAATAAGTTTCATCACGATGTTGTCCTTCACCGAAAGCTCAAGCTCATTGTAGGTGGACTCGAACTCAAGTCCCTTGACGAGGCGTCCGTACACGCTACCAGCTGAGCTATCATCGCTTCTAAATCTTTATCCTGATTAGCATAAAAGAGAATATGTAGGTACAATTTCGTTTGTTCCGATCTAACTAACCAACTAAGGTTTAAGGGACCTTCATACCTCAGCCATCTTTGTGTCGATCGCAGAAAACACTCAGCCGAAATGGGAACAGGCGGACGTATGCCAAAGTGGCCGCAACTCGATTTGGACTGTTGACGTGCATGCAATTGCTTGATTTGAGCCTACCTAACTATAACTATGCATATTCTAATAATACTAGGATTCGGACGACAATCGAATATTTAAGGAAGTTCTAGTAAAAGTAGGTAAAAACTACCTCTAATTTGTAAAATTAATAACAACTACCTGCCAGCGCACGCCACACGACTTTTGTTTTTAGGACAACGTAAATTTTCATCATTTATCGTAATATTTCAACCCATTTTTGTTATAATGGACAGCATACAGGCAGATAATCTATCTGATGGTAAATGGTTACCGTTGCCTAAGGACAGCAGCAACACCAGGGGAATTACAGCCATGTAGCTGAACTTGAAGGAAAGGGTATGGTTCTCGTTGACTATGCCGGAATACAAAGACTCATACTTCTTTTTTTCTTATTATATTAAACAGTAGTGCTGACCGTGACATCACGTTGGACCATTGGAAAACCAGCGCTGCAGCGCACCATACGTTGTAGCATTCTTGCTGAGATGGGTCCATTTATGGCCTCACACAACTGTTTAGTGGGCACGCTCTGTCTTATATTCACTAAGTTATTGTTGTTTTTGTTTTTCGCCCTAATTTTTAATTATTTTTGTTAATTATTTAGTCAGTGTGAGTTCCGTAATAAATGTATTTTATTTCTTTCTTTCTATACTGAACCTGTATTATGCAGGAGTCTAAACCCAAAAGCCCGAGGGTGGTCGCTAACCAGTCGAACGAAAACCCTACCACCAAGCTGTAAGGATCTAGAATTATATGATTAATTGTCATGACCAATACCAAATGTGAGACCGACAAACGCCAGAGCTTTGAAAACCAAAGGAGTGATAAAGGTTTTTGATAAGGATAATTGTTTTTTTTTTTTTTTATCGCGTACACATATATATATATATATATAGATGACATTAAATAGTCACAGATATTATTTCCCGAATTTACTTTGTACATTTATTAATTCATTATTCATACAAATATTATTCTTCTTGTGTAATGTGTGTGAGTGACAAATAATTATCTTAATAATTGAGTGTAATTTAAAAAGTTTCAGACGAAACCGAGGGTGTAGACTAGTTGCATTTAAACAATGGAAAGTGTGCCACGTCGATACCAAGCATAAAGCTTCTACAGTTGACAGCTTGTGAAATATAGAAAGCGGCGCGCGTTTTGTTAACTCCTGTATCGCAATACAATGAACGAGAAATTGCGTTCGACTAATCGAAGCACACGGTTTCACCCGTATCAAACTTCGTTGCATCGTTAAGTAGATGTAAGCGGAGAAATAAACAAAGGCAGACAGCGACTTTGTTTAATGCTTCTCAGAGAAGTCAGCGACATAATTCAAGTCTGTACTTTATGGAAGTAGAAAATATTTACAAATTGTATTCAAAAACCTTCTTCATTTATCACTTTTTCTATTAGTGAAAACCGTATCAAAATCTGTTGCATTCTTTAGTAGTAAGCGGAGAAACAAACAAAGGTAGATAGCGACTTTGTTTTGTACTATTCAGAGAAGCCACTGATATAATTCAAGCCTGGACTGCATAGTATTCCAAAATATTTATAAATTGTATACACAAACCTTTTTCGTGTATCGCTCTTTCTATTTGTGAAAACCGTATCAAAATCTGTTGCGTTCTTTAGTAGTAAGCGGAGAAACAAACAGAGGTAGATAGCGACTTTGTTTTATACTATTCAGAAAAGTCACTGATATAATTCGTCTATCGTAGTCTACAGACTATAGTCTATAGTCTATGGTAGTCTATACTAAATAGTATATTACAGAATTTTTACAAATTGCATACACATTTTATTTTTTTATAATGAAGGTTTAGCGTTATGGCCATAATCTCACCTGATCTTAAGTGACGATACGACCCAAGTTGGTAGACACGCTAAACCTGTGGAGGAACTGGCTCTCAAGTGCAGCTGCCGGAACACACCTATTTGGTATTTGACGGCAGGTTTCAACTTGAAAAAGCCCTACCACTATGCTATGGTCTCCTCACGATGTTTTCCTTCACCGAAAGCTCAAGCTCATTGCAGATGCTTGGATTCGAACTCACGTCCCTTGACGCGAAGTCGTATACACTACCACTGAGCTATCATCGCTTCAAAGCTTTCACATACTCCTCGCTTATCGTTCTTTCTTGAAAACCTTATATTTGTCTCTCTCTTTTCAGTGATAACCATATAGAAATCCTTTGAGTCGTTTAGAAGAATCAAACGGAGAAACAGAGAGAGGTAGATAGAACTTTGCTTTCAGGGAGGTCAACGATATAATTCGAGTTTGTGCGACGTAAGTAATACATATTATAGTATACAAAAACTTGTTTCGTTTATCGCTCTTCCTGTCAGTGAAAATTGTATTGAAATCCGTTATGTTGTTTAAAAGAAGTAAGGAAAGAAATTGACACAGGCAAATAGCGACTCCGTTGTATATTATTCGGAGAAGTCACTGATGTAATTCGAGTCTGCGCTACGTATATAATAATTTACAAGCTCGTTTAGTCTATTAATATAAAACGAACATAAATTATTGTGCAATATTGCTGCCACTTTGAGCCGGGTTGTTATCGGTAAATGTGTTTTGTACTATTCGCCCAGTAGATTCAATTGTGGCTTACTTGTGGTTGTTGGCGTTTCAGTTTACTTCTGTTATTTTATTTAACATATAACACAACAAACATTCGGAATTATTGTTTCGATAGGTTTTGCCCGCGGTTTCGTTCGCGTTAACGAGTATTTTGCCTGCTTGGCTTTTTCTAATGCCCACCTGGTTAACTATCACCCGCAAGGCGAAAATACTTATAGGTGTGTTCCGGCAGTTGCACTTGACAGCCAGTTCCGACAGTAGGCTTAGCGTGTCCGCCATCTTAGACCACATCGTCACTTAACGTTAGATGAAATTGTGGCTATAACGTTATACCTAAAAAGTAATCTAAAAGTTACGAGTATTTTTCTATTCCTATTAAATAATCTATTTATGATAGGTGCAAGTAGTTAATACATTTGTAATTAAAGTTACCTATACGCATTTTGATGAGATTGTCTTTGTTCGGAAGCCTTAACTTGAAGTCGAAGTTCTATTTTATTTCTTATAGTATTGGAGAGGAATTTAATTAAAATAATATATAAGTTTTTTTTTTCTTGCTCTTACATATATTTTTCAATTTATCAATAGATCCTTTGTCAATCAATAACCTATAACAGGCGAAAGTAGCAACAATCTGACCTAGCAGACCTCGTTCTACCTTTTCGAGTAATCAAGCACATCGACTACAGCGACATCTATCGCGTTAAGATCACTTATCGAGATAAAAAGTATCCTATCTCTCAAGTTGGATCAAACTGCACATACTGAGCAAAATTTGATGAAAATCGAGTCAGTAGTTTACGAGTTCATCACAGACAAACAGCGCTACTCGATTTTTTTATATATAAAGATGAATCGCCCTAATGGATGTACGCGCGTAACTTGCGAACGACTGCACTAAATTGGATTATAATAATAATTATATATATATATATATATATATTTAATTAATAGCATATATATCAGTACATAGCATATGTACAGACGCCGCGCCAAGCGACATGGGTTCGAACCCACCAATATTTAAATTTCATATAGGTATTGAATTCATTGGAGCTATAAACAAGTTTCATTCAATTACCACACTAAATAAAATAGCGAAACCACATTAGATATAGCCAGTTCTATTGGTCTTAACGAACTGAAGTGGGAAGGTTAATTAGGATTGATTATAGCTAATCAAAATGTAAAGAAAAAATACAAGTCGGTCAAAACGTTTTTAAACTTTAGCGAGAATAAAGACCATCGATTTTAAGTGATACTAAGTTCACCGGGTCAGTTAGTTTCATAAATTTCACGCCTTTACCATAAAACGTAAAATATTTAGATCCAAAATCTATGTAGCATATTTGTAGCATCTATACACTAAACTAAGCTATGTGTCTCTTTCTCTCATTTGACCAAACAATTAAGACAGTACGGGACATTACATGTTCGGAGTTTCATTACGTTTGATGTACTGATTTATTCATCCAGTTCATAATGGACAAAGTTCGTTGACCTTTTTCTGGAATTATCTGAAATAAAAATATGTTTTTGTGAATTGTTATTGCAATCAAAAAACAAACCTTTATTAATGACTAATTCTTTGTTAGTTTTGTTTTTATCCTGTTCATATGCATATTTTACATTTTACACGGTGTATTATTCCCGCTGATCGATTAACCTTAACATAAACGTCACTTACAGGAAAGAACATATTTAAAATGAATAATAAAACGCATTTTGACATCATTTTACATTACAAACTAATGAACTGTGCGTTGATAGTGTAACTTCATAATTATTACCTTATTCATTTTAACATGGTAAATTAATATACCAATTTACCTCCCGCGTTATCTGGACAGGTTATGGGAGGTGGTGTGTATGACATCAAGAATCTTATAAAGTTTCTAGGGAATGGATTATGAGACGTGAGGTACTGTGTAATATAATGGGATGGGTTGATGAACCATTCAAAACACCATAGACCATTTCTGCCGCGAACATTAGATCTATGGAACGGATTACCCGCCACGGTTTTTCCCCACGAAAAGCTATGGTGCTCTTCGAAAGGGGATTGAAATACGGTCTCTATGGTCGGCTACATGACTGTAATACCCCTGGTGTTGCGACTGTTCATAGGCGACGGTAACCATTTAATGTACCTGCCAGACAACATTTGTAGATCCTTAGTGTAGACGTTGCCTTAAAAAAGAAAGGTAAAAAAAATTGAAGAGTTTTAACTAGTCCTAACTCCTAACTATTAAGTAATATAACAGATTCGAATGTTATTTTATTTGTTTGTTACCCTTACGAATTTTGTTTTCATAGTTTATGGTTTAAGCGTTATGGCCATAATCTCACCTGATTTAAGTGACGATTGAACCCAGATTACACGCGAAACCTGTGCAGGGACTGGCCCTCATGTGCAACTGCCGGAACCCACCTGTTGGTATTTGGCGGCAAATTTTCAACTTGCTAACAAGTAGCTAGCCAGGCGGGCATTAGAAAAAGCCCTACCACTATAGTATGGTTCCGTCAAGATATTTTCCTTCACCAAAAGTTCAAGCTCATTGTACGTGGATTCGAACTCACGTCCCTTGACGCGAAGTCGTACACACTACCACCGAGCTATCATCGCTTCACAAGCTTTAACTACTTCACCAATCATTACGAAATTTTGCATACACATTATCAGAAGTACAGATATGGATATAGAATCTTTTTAGTCATGAAAAAGTTCTGTTTTGGGGGCATAAAAAATAATGATGTAATTGAAAAAATCTATATTAACGCGTACAAAGCCTCGGAAAAAGGCTAGTACATAATAATTCCCATCAAGACACAATGAGGCACAAATTTGTCGGCATCTTGATTTAAATTAAAATTTTAGTGCACTTTTAATCTGTACGCTTGCGAGCTTACTGTCAAAAGGCATATTCTTCCAGCTAACCAGCGAAGAAAATATAAAAATAAAGTGAACTCAACATTGATCATAACCAAAATACATAAATATGTAATGTATTGAATAAATAAAATAAAAATACATATAGAACATAAACATTCAGCTCATATAAATACATGAATAAATATATATATACAAAGATACATACGCACTTGCATATAAATATTAATAAATGAAGAAAATATGACAATACAGTGAACTTGACATTGAATATTAATTTGAATACATACATTGAATATTATTTTGTTTAAATACATTAATACAAGGTTATTGCAAATATACCGACAAATACCAATAGGTGTGTTCCGGCAGTGGCACTTGAGAGCCAGTCCAATAAAGGCCGGCAACGCACTTGCGGTTCCTCTGGTGCTGTGGGTGTCCGTGGGCGGCGGTGATCACTTACCATCATGTGACAATGTGACATGTTATGTGACATAACAAAAAAGTATTGAAATAGAGCGTTTCGCGCCACGTACTGTCCTAAAACACACATGCGGTAAACATTACACACATCTGGTATAACAGTTGAGACATAATGGCGGTGCAACTGGAAGGAAGAGCTAATGAAATAAATAAAATAATATATCTGTCGTGTGGGAACCCATTCCAATTTTTATGATATCTTTATTGTTTTCGCGTATATATTTAAATTTAGTATAATTTCAGACTATAATACTTTCAACTTCATGTTTTTTTTTTTTTTTCGACCTGACATACGCTGTTAGCCGTATGGGCTTTGACAGCTTCACCGAACTTTTTGGGGCGAATGCTAAGGGCACTCAGCCCCAATGTAATCGATAATCAACTTCATGTAATCGGTATTATTACGCTAAATGTAACTTTTATTATCACAAACCTGTTTTATTATACACATGATACATGAGTTTTTTTTTTTTATTACAACCTTTTTAATTATTCCCCTAATACATAGACAGATATAGTTAATCTGTATCGAATAATTTAAAGTTAATGTGTGTGCAGGGCATAGACAAATATGTCTTTACCTTGTTTTTAAGTTAAGGCTTAGCGTTATGGACATAATCTCAACTTATCTTAAAAGTGATGACACGGCCCAAGTCGATAGACGTATGGAGGAACTGGCTCTCAAGTGCAACTGTCGAAACACACCTATTGGTATTTGGAGGTAGATTTATAACTTGAGGGTTGTAGCTATACAGGCAGAGCCATTCCCACCACTAGGCTTACATGGCTACATCGTCACTTAACATCAGGTAAGATTGTAGACATACCGCTGAACCTAAAAAGTGTAAAAATGCTGGTTATAATTTCCAAAACAATATTAAATGTTCAGTTTTGGCTCAGTTAAAGGTTTATTATACGTTTAGATATAACTTGACAAAAGCAGTTCAGTGTTATCAACAGTCAGTCAAATAGCCACAAATCTTTCGAATTACATAATAGTTTTTATTTATAGATGGGTTTGGTGGGCACAATAGTGCAATGAATCAATCGTGACTAAAGTCTTGTTCACACTAGTGAATTATTTAGCACTAACTGACTCGACAGACTTTGTCCTGTCTTAACTATGAATATATTTAACTAATATTAATTCGTTTGTGTGAGGCGCCCGACGTGACGGCCCAGCGGCATGCGCGTGAGCTGCGCGCGGTACTGTACAGTACTAGGACATTGCAACATTACTTTATTTTTCTTAAATTAAAAAAGAATCTAAAATAAGCCTAAGTTACTCCTTATTACATCAGCTACCTGCCAATAAAAGTCCCGTCAAAATCGGTCCAGCCATTTCAGAGATTAGCCGGAACAAACAGACAGACAGACAGATAAAAATTGTAAAAAAAATGCTTTTTTTTTGTGTATGTACAGTATATATTCATATACATGTAGTAAAAAACGGTTATTTCAATATTACAAACAGACACTCCAATTTTATTTATATGTATAGATAGCTGCATTAGCGATTTCGTTCGCGTGAAACTAAAATTATTTAATCTCGCGGCGTCATACCAATTACAACAACGTATGAGTTATTCATTTTAATGATACAAAGACTAAATTTTACTCGACGATACAGTTTATTTCCTCGGTGACGTTTTATCATGAACGTTGTACTTAGCAGTGATGCGTGACCAAACAAACAGGTCGTCGTTTCTAAAAATAGTCTAGATGAATCTTATTACTTATGCTTAGTTACTTGCAATACTTTTTTCATGTAAATCCAAAACCTATAGACGCGTTAAAACAACAGACGCATTAAATTTACATTTCCATTATATGTATAAAAGATAAGTAAACGATTTAATCAAAATTTCACTAAGAGAGCTTTTCAGTTTTTGTAGTTTTAGCTTTTGTAGTGAAATTCCAAGTTCGCGTCACTGACAACATGCTACGTTATGTGTCGCAAAGAAAATAATGTTAATTAAAGTTGATCTTCAATATATTTTTTATATGTAATTTGCAATTTTTCGTACGTAATCACAATACTCCAGAAAGCATACTTATACTACACGCAGGTCAATAAATAAAACTCAGTCGAATTTATTAGGATAAGCTCAATTCAATTTTAATTAATATTTTGAAGGAAACACTTTCTTTAGCAACTCAATGAAACGTAAAAGCCACAGTAAAAAGAGACAACCGCATACCTCTATACGATACAACGTGCGAGAGAATGAGATAGAAGGCATTCGCGTGTGGGCGTCTGCGAATTACGAAGCGAATTTTTCAAGGTTACACTTCAATCGCATGTAAACTGCAACACTATTGTTTTCCTATCTAGTTTTTTGGCATTCTAATCTACCAATTAAAAATGTGTTCGTTATTAATATTCTCCAGTCACCTTATATGTAGGCATTCAACTCAAAAGTTGCAAAATTTCATATAACACAAAACGAGTATCAACATAAAACCCCATACAAGATTAACGACACGTCCGTCATAAATTCCCTGACTTCATTTACACGATCAGAAACATAAAAGAACTGATCAAAGATTTATATACGCATCAATAAATGTTTACGTGTAAACGGATCATTAGTAGATCGCCAGCAGCGGAGCCGTACGGGGCGCGGGGGCGGAGTGGACACGTGCGGAGATTGGAGGCACGCCAGTCGATTCCCGAACAAAAGTAACCGGGGATACCACAAACAAAAACAACTTTGTTCTTTAAGTTTATTTTTGAATTATATTCAACCAATGTACAGACAACGTAATCATTCAAGTCGACGTCTCAGTACAATGATTTATTCGAAATAAAACCTTGAGTTATTCGATTTCAATTTATTAATTTTATAAAGTGATAAAGTTTGTTTATTTAAACGCACTAATCTTAGGAACTACCAGTCGGATTTCAAAGATTCTTTTCGCAATTTATATAGCATTATTAAGGCATTCAAACTATTTAACATCACGCTCCTACCAATAGGTACAAAGCTGTATTGAAAAAAGTTACAAAATCGAGCAAAGTGTTAAATATTTCTTAATTCTACGCGAATAATGTGTTTTTAGAATTAATGCACACAAATTTGATATAAGCATTTTGTTACTGACTGCTTTTTATAATTTGCCTTCTACTATAAGATCCAGTCACGTAAATTATAACATTATAGAATTTTATTGTAATCATAATTAGATGTGGTAGAACATGACAACCACCATACACGAGGTGTTAACACCCACTATAGGGGTATGCTGAGGTGAGTCGCATTCCAGTAGCAACCTGTATATGTCCAAGCATCATATGAAATGATAGAGGTCAATACTCCACAAGCTCTTGACTACGATAAACAGGGTAATTTTGTACTGTTTGTCTGTGTCACTGTACGGGTTTTTAGTAAGTAAACCCGCACACACAGTAGTAAGTAATAAGACTAATTCTTTCTCTTAAAGCACTCGTAAAGTTCGCGAATACTTAGCTAGTGATTTGGTATATTTCAACTGGTGGTGAGTTTTGTGGCATCGTGATGTTATACTAATCTGTATAGTAAAAATTGCTTAGCATTCAAGTTCACTCTATGCACGTAGATTTACATGTAGGCAGTAAAGTACGGTAGTTGGACCGTACAGTCACTGTGACTGTCACGATTGTACAGTGACTTATCATGTCTCTGAACTTCCATACTTTACGAGGGCAGGTCCGATTCGGGAGCCAGTATCACAACGATAACTCCTAACAGCTTGCTTAAGTTTCTACGGTTATCGTGCCTCAGGTACACTGCTTTTATAAAAAGGGCTCGGTTCTACCAAAATATGTTGTTTCATCTAAACTAATACTAATCGTACTATTATTATAAATGTGAAAGTGAGTTTGTTCGTTTGTTACACTTTCACCCCTAAACTGCTGAAACGGTTGTGATGGTTCTTTTAGGTATAGTGATAGATAGGTTTTTGAAGACGACGATGGGCTCTCGAACAATTTATAGAAAGTGGGATATAGTGAGGAATAAACTTTGTATAAAGCTTTTTTATGCGTCATCCGATTTTTTTGACAAAATCATTATTAACGAGAGCGAAGCCGCAGGTAAAATATAGTAATATTATAAAGAGGAAAGATTTGTATTATTATATATTTGTAGCGAATAAACTCAACGACTGCTGGACCGATTTCAAACATTCTTTTACATTTTCCCTGAGTAAGATAGGCTATGCAACATTCTTTGAATGAAAATTATTATATAAAATATTAGTTCCACGCGAACTGAGTCCCGAGGCCAAGCGGTTAATTTATTACTAGAAGAATTAGGGATTTCTACTCAGAAAAGTTTATCAATTTCTTTGAACGCGCGAATCTTAAGAATTACGAGTTATAGTTCACAACGATTATTGGCGAAGGCTGTAAGCTATTAACATCACGCTACCACTAATAGGAGCAAAGCTGTATTGAAAAAAGTCACAAAAACGGCCAAAAATGATAAAATAAAATTTTATGTCCACGCGAACGAATTTGAGCGCCCAAATAGTCAGTTATAAACCTAATGACAAAAATGTTATTACATTTGCATATTAATAGCACGGACATCACTTATATTCTTTATATTTAAATTAAAAAAAAGAATGAAATACGTAACTAAACAAAAAACGAAAACAAAATTCCTAAACCTATGTGTGCTGTAAAATATGATACTAAAAAATAAATTGTTCCTGGTCACCCTGATTTAGGGTTATTGGAACGGCGTGGCAGAGGGCACACCTGCCTGTTCTGTAATGGAAACACGTCGCAACCTACACGCAGCCAAGGTGACCTTACGCGAAGCCAAAGGGTATACCTACTTCTCAAAGTGCTCCATGTTTGTCAGGTCGAAGCGGACGCGCAAAAAATATGCCATATTTTTTATGTTACAACGTTATAGGGTACTACCATTTGCCCGTAACGTCACTCGCTTTAATGTAGTCATTGTCGATAGGAAAGTTATTTTTCTAGAATTCGGGAATAGTACTTTTTCTAGATAAAAGGTATGCTTTATGTCCCCTGATAACATCCATACAAAATGTCATTATGATCTATTGCAGCCATACTCAAAGTGTTTTCCGCCGAGATCTAATATGAGACTTCAACTCTCTACATCAAACCTGACATTAAGCTACTGTTATATTTTGTCATAATTATTAATAAAGTATGTCAATAAAATTTTTTTTTTTTTAGTTACATTTAATATTTACCTTTTTAAATGGGTTTCGTTACCAAAAATGTTCGAGAATCTCTGATCTATTGCATAGTTGGAACGTAAAATACAAATAAACTTACATTCTCATTTATAATATTCTTGAAGTAATTGTAAAAACTAAGTCTTATCAAGATTTTTTTATAATACTCATATATATTATCATTAAATCATGTTTTTACTGGGACAGGCTAATAAAATTATATTTGTATATACAGAAGAACCTTGTTAAGTCGAACCTCGATAAGCTGAAAATCTCTAATACGCAAAATCTCAACCCTCTATTAGTCGAAATAATCAGTGAGTCCCTCCAAGTCATTTTGCTACATAATTGAGACGGAGTTATTGTTTCAAATTACCTGAAATACTTAACACCAATTTAAATGTGTGTATGGGTCTGCTAAGTAGGAATTCATCCCCTTATTCGTACCCTGATGAAAATATTGGCCCGTCTGTGAAATTGGAATCAGCGCTGACTGCACAAGGTTTGCCAAACGTACGTTGGTATCATAACGCGCGGTGGCTTTTTCTATGAACCCCAGTGATACTAAATAAATTAAATATGATTCCATAGACAATTAGCTATTAATTAAAATATTTTAAATACGTATAGATATAAGGCCGTAACTCATTTGCAGATGATGCACCCATATTTTGTACAACACACAAGGATAAGTCAATAATGGCTTCATTGTTGTGAAAAACCCGTTGGCACATTGTCTCCCGCATAGCTGAGTAATGTTACGAGCCCTTTCAGCATTCATAAAGAACACATACAAAGCTGTGACAAACTAATTTTTCAAAACATAAAAGTCATCGGGAAACACGAAAATATCTTATGCGAGGAGGCGGTAAAATGAAATAATTATTACTAAACCCTTTGAATTTACCATTTTAGTCACATCATCACTTAAATTACATGCCGATATTGCATCTATATAAAAAATAGCAAAAATATATGTGACGTAATTTGTGGATAACCCTCATGAGGGTTTCCTTTTTTTTCAAATATTTAATATTGAATTGAAACCTTGTAAGCGATAATCGAGAATGCAATTTCAAGGTCACGTCACGTTTAGGTACAGTTCTTTACATAGTAAAAAAAAATGTAATGTTTATCTTTTAGTTCTGTCTTTTTCCTTTTGTCTCTCATACTAAATCTCTTTTGTTTTTTTTTACTTTTGAAGTGAAGAAGACAACGCAAAATTTTCCGTAAGGGCTAACACTTCATGGTCGCACCATCGACACGCTTGCGTCGCGGCATGAAAAAAAAAGAAAACAATTTTGAAAATCAAACTGGAAATCAAATACATGTATAAATAATAAGAATTTATTTTAATTACTATGTCAATTTTTTCATGAATAAATAAATATAAATAATAAACCATATAAAAATGCACATAATCCTTGACCGAAGTACAGATGGTTATAAAAATGAATGATCCTCCAAAATAAAGGCCGGCAATGAACCTATGATTCCTCTGGTATTGTCGGGGTTCATGTGCGGCGGTGATCACTTACAATCAAGTGACACGCTTACTCGTTTGCCCGCTATTACATAAAAAAAGGCTTAAATGTCCAAATGATATTTTTTTTTTATTATGTCATCTAACTATGCAGCCGATTTTGCCAATATCAAGTGTGAAAGACTTTATAACCGCAATTAAACAAACTCTGAACAATTTTTTTTATATTTAAGATTTTAGCGTTATGGCCATAATCTCACCTGATTTTAAGTGACGATACGGCCCAAGATGGTAGGCAGGCAAAAACCAGTGAAGAAACTGACTCTCAAGTGCAACTAAGTGCCGGAACACACCTATTGGTATTTGGCGACAGATTTTCAATTATTATGGGCTGTATTTATATTAGAAATTATTTTGGGATCACACCAATGGCGTCCTGTAGGGCACTGGAAACCAAAGTAACGTGGCTAAATTTGCAGCGAGGCCAACCGATAATCTCCCTGTTCTTGATCATTATTTTGACAGTTATTTGACATTGACAATTAGTTCGAAAATTAAAACCATTATTTCGAAGATTCACTTACATCGAAAGTCTTCGATGGTTGCCATATTAAAAAAAAAAAAAACTAATATTGCAATATTTTTATATTGACAAAGAGCAAGGGACTGGTCATAATAAAAGTAGTCATGTCAAGCTGGTTTTCTTCTCGTTGTCCTTCGAGTTTAACTCATATAGGTCAGTATGCTATTTTTCTTCAGAAATGTAGTTAAGGGTTATTTATTAAAATGGTAATTATCCACTGTTTTGTAAACAAGAACGTGTTTGGGACCAAAGTAAGTACTTGCTCAATGTACTTAAGTATACTTATCCTTACTAAGATTTACTAATATTATAAATACGAAACTGATCTTGTTTGTTTGTTTGTAACGCTTTTACGCCTAAACCGCTGAATCGATTATGATGAATTTTCGCATAGAGATAGTTGGGCACCTGGAGACGGTGATAGGTTAGTCTTTTTGCGAAAACAATATTGCAAGTGGAGTACAGAGAAGTATAAACTCTGTATGAAACTTTTATTGCGTCATTTAAGCCGCATGTAAAATCTAGTGTTATTATAAAACTAGGAGAAGTGTTAGAGACATCCCTGACCTCTGGCAGTATGGGGGTTTAAATGTCACCGCAGCTGACCCAGCAGGTTAAAGATTTTCTAAATATCTTAAAGCAATGATAGCTCAATTATAGTATGTACGGTGGCCACGTCAATGGAAGTGAGTTCGAATCTACCTGCAATGAGCCTGAGCTTTCGGTGTAGGAAAACATCGCGCTGAAACCGTATCATGGTGGTAGCGCTTTTCTGATACCCGCCTGGCAAGGTACCACTCTCGAGTTGAAAATCTACTGCCAAATACCAGTAGGTGTATTCCGATAGTACCACTTGAGAGCCAGTCTCCTAGGCTTAGCGTGTCAATCTATTCATCATCTTGGACCGCAACGCCATGTACCATCAGGTGAGATGAAAGAATATGTAATTTTGTCCATTGCAAAATGAAACGTTTATATTTTATTCGATAAATAACAACATATCTCGTTTTCGCGCATGGTATAATAAATACAGTGTCTTACTTTCCCGTTCTTCTTCATCCTTTTTTATTCTTGGCAACTTCGTCAGACTATTGTTGCCATTAGTAATAAAACTTCGGCATTTCGAACAGACTATACTATCTTCAACAAGATGGTAACTCTCGTTGAAGCTCTCTTGGGAGTTTTTATGGTAACTAATATATCATCTTCCGAATGATTATTCATAACTCAACTTATGCTTATCAGCTACACTACACCACGTAATATATCACCTATATTACACAATTCAGGGTTAAATAACTAAGCATATGAATTAAAAAAAAAACCCAACATGACAGATCAAGCTCTCGCCAAAAACTTCACTTCTCCGTTCATTGCAATAGTGCTTTGTGCGTATTGGCGTGTCACTTCTTTTAACGAAATATTACAAAGGTGACGTACCTACAATTTTACAACATCATTGTATGTATATATATGCGAGCTCTGTTCACCCCCTAAACCACCTTGAGGTGGCGTGTGGCGAACCCAACAATATTACAATATAAATTGAAGGTGACCCAAAAACTTTGAAGCCAAGAAAGTAATTCTTAGAAACACCCATTGCCAGAACGTTGCAGCCGAAATACGAATTTCCATGTATTTGTTATTAAATGTAAACAACATACATACCTACGCGTTGCAGTGGTGACATTTTGTTTTATTATTATTTAAATTCAGAATACACTAGCTGTGCACGCGACTTCGTTCGTGTGATACTAAAAATCATTAACACAGTGGGTGCTTTTTGTATGGGAAATTTCATGATTATTTGTTGCGTAGTATAAGGGGAAACAAACAAACAAACAAACTCAAACTCGCATTTCCTTCAGAAGGATATTGTATTTAATATATATTTTGGTGGTATTGAAAAAAAAAACAATTGTGTTTCTAATTGCACCGACTTTTATTTACGTTTGTGTTGATGTCGAAGGTCGAAGGTGTGTTCGTTTTATGGTGTATGAGTGAAAATAAGTAGAATCATTTTATGCGTATCCGTATAAATAGTGGGCAAACGGGTAAGCGTGTCACCTGATGGTAAGTGATCACCGCCGCCCATGGACACCCACAACACTAGAGGAATCGCAAATGCGTTGCCAGCCTTTATAGGAAGGACTGGCTCTCAAGTGCAACTGCCGGAACACACCTAAAGGTATTTGGCGGCAGATTTTTAACTTGAGAGTGATAGCTAGCCAGGCGGGCCATAGAAAAAGCCCTCTCATTATGCTACAGTTTCATCACGATGTTTTCCCACCGAATGCTCAATCTCACTGCACGGATTCGAACTCACATCTTTTGACGCGGCCTCCGTACATATTACAACTGAGCTATCATCACTTCAACATTATGCAATCAGTCTTCGCGTAAACTGTTTGACATATACACTAGTCTATACTAATATTATAAAGAGGAAAGATTTGTATTTTTGTTTTTAACGAAAAAACTCAAGAACTACTGGACCGATTTCAAAAAATCTATCACCATTAGAACGCTACATTAGCCCCGAGTAACTTAGGCTATGTAACATTTTTTGAATGAAAATGATTGTATAAAATTTTAGTTCCATGCGAACGAAGTTCTGAGGCCGGGCGGTTTATTTCGCTCTCGCACACCCGCCGCGGCCTCCCTGCGCAGACGCTTGAGCCTAGGTTCGATCCTCCGGATAGGAGCCCTCAAGTGACCCTGCTCGCGCGATACAGTGACACTCTACATCACTGAAAGTACATCATCACACCACATACCATCCGTGCACACCCACACGTTAAGTACACGGTTCTGTAAGGGACCACCCCTGCGTAAAAGGTCATGTTAGGATCACTAAATTAGTAAGTTAGGACCTGTTGGTTAGTTCTGGCACCCTTGCACTCGTCGCCTCGGGGCTGAGTGCCCTCAGTACCCGCCCGAAAAAGTTCGGTGAAGCTGTCAAAGCCGCTACCGTAGATTTACAATGTAAACTCCATAAACAGTTTGTATTTCTGCATCATTAGAGGAATTTCCTTTTTTTTTTCATTTAATTGAAGTTTTACTATCGGATGAGCCTTAAAATTCTTTATAAACGTAAGCTTTATGTAGTTTTCCTCTATCGTAACGCAACTCAGTGGGTTTTAATCATCAATACCTACCCTTAGGGAGATTCCAATACCCCGCGGAGTTACGTCAAAGAGTATATTGTGAACTAGCTTGAGTCCGTGATTTTGCTCGCATATTTTTATAGCTTTTAACAAATCGGATGACACAATAAAAAGATTCATATAAAGTTTATCACTCTTTTTACCCCCATTTCCATTATGTTTTTCCCGGGGAAAGTAGCCTATCGCCGTCTCCAGGTTCCCATCTATCTCTAAATCTAAAATCTAAATCTAAAACTTACTATCGCATTTATAATATTAGTATGATAGTGCTCTGTGGTAGCGCGTCGGACCCTGGCGTCAATGAACATGTATTTCGAATCTCTCCAATGAGCTTACGGTGAAGGTAAACGTTGTGAGGTAACCATAGCATCTCGGTAGGACATTTCCTAATGCTCGTCTGGCTACCTACCACACGAATATTGAAAAAATGCCTATAGGTGTGTTCCGGCACTTGAAAGCCGCGTGTCACTTAACATCAGACGAGGTTGTGGCCATAACACTAACGGTTATATGAAGTAATAAAAAAACACACTTCGAGAGTTTGTTCTAAAATATAATGATATTAAATGAAGTTTATACTGTTTTATTTTACACTAGCTCAGCTCGCGACTTCTTCAGCGTGGAACTAACACTGATTTAATCATTTTTGCCCATTTTTGTAATATTTTTCAATACTACTTCGCTCCTATTCAGGGTTGCATGATGTCATATACTCTAAAGAATTCAAAATTTACTGCTCTGTCATATACAAAAAGAATTTTACAAATCCGGCCGGTAGTTCCTAGATTACCGCGCTCAAATAAACAAACAAAGTTTCCCGTTTTAATATGTTTTGTCCAATACGTATATAAACTAACCGACAAAACTCTTCACAGTTAAGACTTTGAACAATAGAAAACGGCGTGGAAGGTATTCAACATTGTGTCTTACGGTATTTATAAAGGGAGTTTACAACTGTGTCCTCTATTTGTAATACTACGCACAAGTTACAATCTTTTTTTTTTTACCACAAACACTCGTTGAGTCATGCATAAGTTGCCGCCAAACGGTGAAGCGCCGGGCGACAACGTCGAGCGCTAACAAAACGTTCAGGCACCTCCTGCATGTTGGAACTGTTCCAATAAAACCTCTCTGTGATGTGTCGATGCTTTACAGCACTCGTTATTTTTTATTTGTACTCGTATCATCGCACCGTGCTCTCAACAATGTAAGCTAACAATATGAAAATTAAATGTTATCCCTATATATCTAAATTTAAACAATATACTTTGTTGGACTAAAAGTGCTCGCTCGGAACTAAATGTTATTGTTTGTTCTTTAGAAACAGTAAATTTATCCTCGATCTGTACGCTATGTCACTTTCTATACCCCTGACAACGTGTATGGAAAATTTTATGATGGTTAGTTGAATAGTTTTGTTGGGAAATAGCAAAACAATCGCTAATAATCAGTTAGGATGTCACATCAAAATATATCAACTGATAATTTTTACTTAACGTAAGATCAATAGAAATAAAAGATGATAAACTCTTTATTTCGTAAACAAGTTACGAGGTATATTGATAAATATTTTATTACAAAATAATAAAATTTACGTTCAGTGATAATGTTTTTATATACACCAAATTAAACTAATAATACGTATAGTAGGTACATAAATGTGCCGCCTATAGGCTGAACGAATCACCGCCTATGCTACATTTCTTACAAAAAATAAAAATTGATACTATGTTTTCAATTACACCGATAAAATGCCGCCTACAATTTGCCGCCGCAGACCTTAACCTACCTAGCCTACCTGGAAGTCCGCTACTGATAATATATAAAAGTTAAAAGCAATTTAGCGACTATTGTTAATTTAAAACATGGCAGCCACAAAGATTAGTTCCGAGAAGGTGTATCAGCGTTTACTATAAAGACCTTTTTCTTTTCCTATACAAACCTTACCACCTCCGTTAGAAGTTGCATTTCGAAAAATCGCATCTTCGTGTGCGGCTACATTACTTAAGGGAACTACAATTCAAATTTCATGTTTCTAGATTGTATAGTTTCAGCTGTGCGTTTATGAGTCAGCCAACCAACGTATTTATGACTGGTAAATTTTAAACACACAGTTGGTAACCCTATTCTTAACAGCTACACTACAAAATTCTACTGAACCGCTATATAAAATAGTGTCGTAAAATTGTAAAACCTAATCTAATCGTTTGTTTGTTGAATAAAACGTAGAAATCTTCCATCACCAGTTCCGGAAACTTTATATTTTTTACTGTAATTATTTTATTAGTGCACGCAATACTTGTAAAGGTTATTGCCAATTTATCTTATTAGTACCAGCAACCAAAAAAAAAAACAATTAGTTGACAATTTTGGGCCGGAAAAGGTTGAGAAACTGTTCTGTCTTTCTCCTATAGGTTATCATATCTATTATAATAGCGTTATACCGTAATCTTATCTGATGTAAGTGACGATGATTCCTTAGATGGTGGACACGCTAACGAGGAACTAGTTCCCGATTGTAACTGCTGGAACATATCTAAAGGTATTATTTGGCGGCAGATTAACAAATTGACGGTGGTAGCTAGCTAGATGGGCATTAGAAAAAGCCCTACCACCATGCTATAGGTTATCACTATGTTTTCCTGGGGGTCAGGGATTCGATCTCACTTCCATCGACGCAGAGTCCGCACACGCTACCAACATCAAACACACACATACATCTTCATCCTATGCAATTCGCGTTAACACGCTGGTAACTAGGTTCGACCCTTCAAATAGGAGCCCTCGAGTGACTCTGCTCGCGTGAATACATGACACTACATCACTGAGAGTACATCACACCGCATACCATTCGTGCACACTCACACGTTAAGTACACGGTTCTGTTAGGAACCAAACCTGCGACCCTTGAGCAGCTTGCCCGATAAGGTCGTTATTAGGGTCACTAAATTAGTAAATTAGGTCCTGTTGGTTAGTCAGGCTCGTGAATCTTTGTTCACTTTTCGGCAGCAGCCCAAGCCGAGGTTCGGTCATTCTGGCAGCACTGTGCCCACTGCCACGGGGCTGAGTGCCCTTAGCAGTCGCCCCAAAACGTTTGGTGAAGCTGTCAAAGCCCTTAAAGCGAACAGTGTATGACAGTGCGAAAAAAGAAAAATAAAAGCGGTGGTAACCCTGATTCAACGCTTTGGTAATAACAGCACCGAGGCTAATGTATACATAATGTATATGTCTACAGCAGTCGAATGTTAGTAAATATTGCGTTGTTTTAAAATTAACAATGCGTAGGTTTTGCTTCTAGGCGATATTAATTATAAACCCAGAACGCAATGAGAGTTTCATATGTTTTGTTTAAATATACCTACCTATACGAAGCGATTGAAGCGATGATAGCTCTGAGGTAGTGTGTACCACTTTGTGTCAAGGGAAGTGAGTTCGATTCCAACTACTCACAATGAGCTTGAGCTTTCGGTGAAGGAAAACATCGTGAAGAAACTATGGCATGGTGGTAGGGCATTTTCTGATACCCACTTGGCTAGCCACGTTCAAGTCTATGTTCTCGTTCTTCTCTTCTTCTAGTCTTTCACCAAATACCAATAGGTGTCTTCCGGCAGTTGCAGTTGAGAGCCAGTTCCCACACAAATTTAGCGTATCTACCAACTTGGACTGTATCGCCACTTAAAATCAAGTGATATTATAGCCATAACACTAAGCCTTAACTATAAAAAAAAAGTTTTATCAGACGCAGTACATTATTTTCATAAACGACTTTCTCACTGAGTTTACCATGTTCATTGTATGACATTGGCTAAAATGAAGTCGAGGACCACAGAAGCAAAAAAAAAAGTATATCACAATCTTATGTTATTTTTATCTATGTTATTATATTGATGACATTTTATGTGCAGAAGAATTTGTATTTTTAGGTAAGATTATCTATATTAATATTACAAAGAGGAAAAGTTTGATTGAACGAGATAATCTTAGAAACCATCAGCCTGATATAAAAACTTTTTTTTTGTATTTGATATAGCAGTGGTTGAGGTAGGTTTTATTTAGGCTATATAACAGCGCGCTACCATCAATACTAGCACGACTGTAAAAAGTTACAAAAACGGGAAAAAATATTGCATAAGTTTTAGTTCCATGC
Source organism: Actias luna (assembly GCA_039707435.1). Classification (NCBI taxonomy): domain Eukaryota; kingdom Metazoa; phylum Arthropoda; class Insecta; order Lepidoptera; family Saturniidae; genus Actias; species Actias luna. Next base: position 2,061,926 of record JAZHAC010000006.1, on the reverse strand, counting down.
AAAGTCACGAGCACAGGTAGTTAATAATAAGAAAAAATATACACCGAAACTACCAGGGCTGTTGTAACGAAGAAAACACTGTAAAAAGTATTTCTTGAAATAAATCTCATATTTACGCAGCATATCATCAGCAAAGCCCTATCATCTTTGAACCCCCCCCCCCCCCCGCAGATTATAGAAGGTGGCCCCTGTTGAGGGGCCTAAGCCTGTCGGGGATGTGAAGTAATGTGAAGACAGATCCTGCTTCCTGGCCCAATAGGTGATAGAAGAACATCGTGGTGTTTTAATGGGTATCACCGGCGAGTCTTTCGCCGGTTGAGTCTCACATATCCCTCCCAGCCCGTCAGGGAGGGAATTCCTAAAAGAATTTCCCCTGGATTAAAAAAAAACATACCATCAGCAAAATGTACATACGTACTTTGTATATTATAAGTCTGTTTACAATAATAATTATATTTTATTATCCTTGTTACAGTAATTATGTTTGTTATGAGGTTAGGATAATTATTTTACCAAACGCATGAAAAACATCCTCATTTCATTTCAATCGTATAGAAACACATTGATATCGAATCGACTAAATAACATTTGTAAAATAGAAAAAAAAACCCGCTATTAAAAATTGTCATAAAAAAAAAAGATTCTCGATGTCTACACACTTGTCCGGCAACAATCCAAGCCGTGATTTAGCCGCTTCATGACATTATTGTTACATCCTGAGCTGAGTGCCTTCTGCACTCACCCCGCAAGTTTGGTGAAACTGTGAAATCCCTTCAGACTAAGACCATTCGAGAAAAAAAAACTTGACCGGTAGATCTTGTTCCAATCCTACGGATCAATTCCGGCAGTAGCCCAAGCCCCTGTTCGGCCACTCTGCCCTCCTTCCTACGGCTGAGTGCCCTCGGCATTCGTCCTAAAAAGCTCGGTGAAGCTGTGAAAGCCCTACAAGCTAACAGCACTGTCCATTAAAAAAATGAACGGAACAATTAAACACAACCTTACAAGTGGTTTAATAAGATAAAAAATGGCTGTGTAAGAAAAACTATTGCGTAGTGTTAAAGGTTTTTTTTTGGGTTTATCCCTTTCTATTGAGAAAGGAATAGGCAAAGGTTTCTAGACGTGCAGCCAAGTCAGAGCTTGTTTTAAATGCAGACGATACTATCTTCAACAAGATGGTGACTCTCTTGTTGAAGCTCTCTTGGGAGTTTTTGTGGCAACTAATATACCATGTTCCCAATGATTATTCACTTCACCTATGCTCTTCAGCTACACTACATTACATTAAATGTCACCTTAATTTACACAATATAGAGCTAAACAACTAAGTGTATAAATTAAAATAAAAATCACAAAATGACAGATCAAGATCTCGCCAAAAACTCCGAAGTATCAAAGTCCAGTTACAATATCCGACAGAGTATGCTAACGTATACAGTTTTCTATACACATAACATGTGTCATATTTATTTCACCTGCTTTGTAAATACTTAGTCACGTGATGACGGAATCCATTACCTTATGCAATATCTGATAATCACTTCATTTGTTACACATTCGAATTGGGTTTCAATGTCAAAGTCGTTTACTTCTCACGGTGGCCAAGATGGTCGGTAAATTGTCTGTCTCTAGATTACCTCTATATTAATTGCTAAATTTACTCTAATTTAATTCAGGTCATGCAAATATTTGCTCTAAAACCATACCCACTTCTATTATTTGAAATTATTAATTTATACACTTATAGGAAATTAATTTTAGATTTATGTATTGATATTATCTAACGAGACTAAGCAATACTTTCTCATTTATGGTCGAGAACTTTAAAAAAATGCAGTGATTTTCACAGACAATAATTTAGTATTTTCAGACGTTGTCTATATGCGTCGCTCAGACATTGACTTGTGTATAATTTATGTTGTTTATTAATGTTAGGTAGGTATTACATATTATAATGTAATTGCGTAATAAAATATGATTAGGATGTGGAATTAAAAGAAGATATGAAATGGTATAATAATCTTTATAATTTATTTTTCTTTTCATTATTTTTTTTTCATGATACAATATGTATTCAGTATAAAACAATATTCTTTGTTAAATTTATAGAAATATATTATTATAGTATAACTGTTTTTTTATTATTTATAAACTTACATATTATTGTTAACATTCTGAAGAATTTGTTTGTATAAAAAATAATACAAAGGAGACGCGCACGAGGTTCGCGTTATGTTGCAAACATTACACGACTCGTACGCCCCTCGTAATAACAATTCAACGTGTTAATTCATATTAAAAATTATCTTACAATATAAACCTATAGAAGACAATGGTACAGAACAATTTACTGCACATTTCATGGTAACAAAAACAATCATTAAACATAGGCTTTAGTTTTTTTTTTACAAAGCGTAGGCACTCGAGATTTCTTTTTCATCCTATAAGTAAACATTCTCACAAATAAATACTTACATCTCGCTTTCATTCAATACATTTACTCACTGACAGTCAATCAATAACTCTCTCTCAGATACTAGGTTTAGAGGACGGTCTCGCATAACCGGTAGGGGTTACAAAGGTCACGTCTCCTACATTAAAGCACCGGTTCAGTTCCAATAAAATAAAATTAGTCAAATTGGAAAAAAAATACTTTGCGCAAAGCACACTCTTATACAAACAAGGCACACACGCGACCAGTTTCACACAAGCGCGTTATTTCAAATTCGCCTGGAAATACTCAAGTATATCGGCGAACGACAATGTTTTAGAACACAGCCGATTCGTCCCAATCAAAAACTTAACCTTGTGCAACAAAACGTGATTAGGAACGTCCGACTGTTGAACACATGGCCGCCATTCCGCGAGGGCGGCACAGGCGGAATTTTAATTAGCAGAACATCCGCTCGTGACTTGGTTCCACGCGACGTTGCCATTTCTACAATACACATATCTCTTTCACGCTAACAGAGTTTCAGGCCTGTCAAAGCCGTCACGGCTTGTCATCTCTGTCTACAATATAAACTTACGATCATAATGAAGATATTTATAAGATCCTATTAAGCACAACTGACAGAACAATACAAGGCACCTTATTATTATTATAAACAATGGAAATCCCAGTTCATGTGTCGGATACGGCAACATCGCTGAAACGGGAAATTCGCTGTAAAACTGGCAACGTCGCTACAACCTCGTTCAGCTCAGACTGCAAACGAATGACGTAGCACGATTATCCTTTCTAGTTTCTACATAATTCTAAACATAATGAGACAACGCAATACTGATACGAGTAAAACAATATCTGCAACTTACAATGGAAGCTAAAGCTTTCGTTGTGACTCGCGCTAAGTACGTCCTAGTTAGACACCATAGATCAATCAATAAACAATATATACTCAGAGCGGAGGTTCTGCCGCCAATCCGGCGTTCACAGGCGACCGACAAACTTAACGAATACACCCCACAGCATAAACGTGGCAAATTAACACCTTAAACACTAGAGTTTATTAACTATATATTACACAGTAAAATTAAGATCACAAATCGCTTTGTATGCTGCGTCCTAGCGGGCGCGACTAGCTTGGAATGTGGAGGAGAGGCGGCGGCGGCGCGATCAGAAGTGCGACTCGATCTGGCAGCCGCCGTGCGCATGCTCCAGCACCTGCTCCTTCAGCCTGTGAACGTGGTCTTTCAGCTTCACAAGCATCTGTGCCAGCTCGGCGTTCTCTCCCTTCAAGATCTTCACTTTGTCCTCTAGTTTCGAGATGCGTTCGAGCTTGCGGCGTCTGCATTTCGAGGCTGCCACTCGATTCCTTTGCCGTTTGCGTTCGAGTTTGATTCTCTCTTGTGTGTCCATGTCGATAGGGGAGAGCGGTGGCGAGCTGGACGCGCTGGGTACGGTCTGAGGTTCGTCTTTCACGATAGGCGTCGGGTACCGGTCTAGCGGGCGATCGAGGTCGGCATACACTCGCCGTCCGATCGGCATAACAGTTTCGCCGTGATGTAACTTGTCCAGCGCCTCGACGAATGGCCGCGCGTACATTTCCTGTTCCTCCGTAGGCGCGACGGCCGGGAACAGCACCGGCGCTCCGGGAGTGGGGGTCGCCGTTGTTACTAAGCCGTTCTGGACGATAAGCTTCTCCAGCTCAGGAGATGCGAGCTTCAACATCTGCAGGTCGGGAGAGGAGAGGACCGGGGCCGCGAGTCGTGACCGTTTCCCACCAACCCGCCCCACATCTAACGTGAGAGGCCGTTTGAGGTTCTCAATAGGCCCATTGATGGGATACTGTTCATCGTAGAAAGTGGTCTCCATGCCGTGGCCGGAGTGCCGAACCATGTGTTTAAACCGAAGGCTTCTGTATCACTAAAGTCACTGCGCGAACTAAAACTTTCCCGTGCGACGTCGCACGTCCACAACAGTCGACGCTCCACTTGTTTCTAAACATTGTTAAGATACAACCACTGCTTTTATGCCGTGACTCAGATAAGCTATTTTTAGATATGTCGTGATCAAGAAACGATATCATTGGTTTAATATGACGTGATATAGTATAATGCCGTTACAGGATTGGTTGTTGAGTTCGTAGCGTAGCGCGAGGCCGCAGCGGGCTGTTTACGACTTCGTGCGATTACCGAGAATCGACGACCCCGTTTCCATTGTACCAGGAATTATTAAATTAAATGGTATTATTCTATTGCCATTAAAATATCCGAGGCAATGGTAACTTAAACGTATTACCAAAAATAATGACATATACATAATATAAATATGTATTTTACTACAATAACGACATGAATCTACAAAGATTACAAACAAAAAAACAACTACATTTAATAACCTAATTTTAATAAAACCTTATTTTTTCTTTTTATTTGTAAATTGATACCAGAAAATATCGAGTTATTTATGATTAGTGTTTGACATGTGTAATGAAATTCACCAGTACCATTTCAACAGTAAAAATTATTCTAATGTGTAGACTAATCCCCCGAAACAAAATGTTGCAATAGTGTTAGTTTGAAGGAAACCAATTTCTGAGTAACATGGCAGCTTTATTTGATTTTTAGACCCGTGTTATATTGTACAATATACGAAATTTGTTTCGTTGTAAAACATAAACCTTTGGTTAAATTAAGCAGTATAATGCTCTTTAACAACCCTAAGTGTATATATAGACAACGAACTTGGGCAGTCACCGTGTAAATGGTGATTCGAGACACAGTGGCGTTATTGATAGTTGAAGCTTTCTAACATCCTGTAAGGTTTGTTAACGTTTTAGGTTACCTATGACTGTATTGTGATCGAGAGGTAGGGCTGGAGTTAGAGTTACCACCCATCCGGACACCTCGACATTTTTACAGACTTTTCTGAATCTTTCATTTATCAGGATTTTCATTGTAACTAAGTGGGTAATATTTGGATTTTAGGACAAATATAAATACTGCGAATGTATTGGCATACGATTCCCAAAGCTTACTCAAAAAGTGTATTGACACACAATAAAGTTTTACTGAGTAAGAGTTCCACATAATCCTTTGCATTCACAATGACGGAATATGATTGTTAATAAATTAGAAAAGCAAATATCACAAAGCAGGTTAAAAGCAATTCACTCAACCATATAATTGTTTTGGTTTTAGGCATAAGATTTACTTATTATTATAAGACTAAGAGCTCCAAGGGTTTCTATAGGATTAGGGGATAAAACGGTATACTTATACACTAATTAGGATTTCTGCTGAAATCGTTATATAATAATAAATTTATAATACTAAATAATAATCTGAAAATGGCATTTATAATTATATATTTTAAGCTTGAAGAACATGGGATATATTTAAGGTGATATTGATTAATTTGGTTTATTTTATTCAGAATATCACGTTTGTTAAATAAAGTACGTGTTCATATTTTTTTTCACAAGAGAACGGTCAATTTAAAACATACAAAGGTCAAACTCGAAGGTCAGAAGTATAAATTAACAACATTCAATATACAAATTAACGTAACCGAACAACGGAAACAAACTAATTTGGGCGAGGCGCGGAGGCGGGGTAGCCGCGCTCGCCCGATGCAAGAAAATATATGCGAGCGACGTGCAGGGGGAGCGGAGCGATAGCGAGTGCGAGCGAGCACACAGATACTTACCTCTCGCTCGTCAGGCAAGATAATTCCACAACTAAATAGAAGGAAAATAAAAATGCACTTTAAAATTGTTACTTCTTTTTATGAGGACGCTTTATTGTTTGCTTTTGTGTTATTGTAATATTGACCTTCATTATTTTTTTTGTGTAGCGATTTACTTTTTTGCTGCAATTTCTAGAAGCTATAGGCACCAGTACGTATAAGTGGCGATAATGGGACGTTGAAACATTTGTTTCATTTGTAATAATAGTAATTAATAGTAGGATAATGTGGGGTTGATCTTCTTTTTAGTTTAATGACGATGCAGTTAGGTTACGCGTAGGTATATTATATTTTGTCTGGGGCTTGATTCATACATTTTTAATGTATACATATGTATCAAGCAAGTTTAATTATATTTGATATAATGTGAAGGAAAATATAAAGAATATTACGGCTGCCGTGAACAATCATTGAAACAAATTCGTAGTATAGTTATAAGGAAGGACTGAATATGATAAAGTATGTATTATTAATAATAAATAAACATTTTACACTAATAAAAAAAAATAGAATAACAATAGCAAAAACAATTTAATTTTTTATTTTAGGTGTTAGCGTTATAATTACAATCTCACCTGATGTCACCTGAATTGACGATGAAATCCAAACTGGTGGACCCGTTAAACCTGTGGAGGGACTGGTTCTCAAGTGCAACTGCCGAAACACTCCTATTGGTATTTGGCGGCAGATTTTCAACTAGAGGGTGGTTATTAGCCAGTCGGCTATTTAAAAAAGCCCTAACACTATGCTATGGTTTCCTCACGATGTTTTCCTTCGCGGAAAGTTTGAGCTCATTGTAAGTGGTTGGTTTCGACCTCACGTCCCTTGACGCGAAGTCGTACACACTACCACCGAGCTATCATCGCTTCAAATATTTTTGTGATAGAACCTTTATATGTGGGATATGTATAATAAACATCTATCAAACAGAACTAATATTGTAAGTATATTATAAAACCTTTGAAAACGATAGAACGCTTGCGTAAAATGTTATCTCTAACGACGTACGGAGAGACCATTCAAACTATGTTTCTAATACAGAAAAATCAATAAATTTTATTTAAAACTGTTAACCACACATTATGTTTGTAAAATAAATGAAAGGAGATAAAAACCGGTTTTGCCAAAACAAAAACAGATTATGTGCTAAAAAACTGAACACCGCCAGCCTTGTTTGATGTTTCCTTGCAAAAACTTGAGGTAAAAGGCAAACATCATGAGAAAATTATATCTATTCTCTAGTGTCCGTTTGGCTGTCTGCCACCCTCAAGTTAAAGGTCAATTTCCAAGTACTTGTAGATGTATTCCGGCAGCTGCACTGGAAAGACAATTTACCTACTAAACGTCTTTACATATTAGGCGTCAGTTAAAACCATGTTGGTAGAATAACAAGCCAATACTTTTAACGAAATCCTATTTCCATTGTTTAAATTGAAAAATAAGTACGTCTTGTAAATCCAAGCCACTGAGATTTGACAAAGTTTTGCTTCAAACTATAAATATGATACAGACCATGAATATGAATAAATAAATATTAGTTAAAAGTAAATGTACACGCAGAGTAAGATCCATTTTATATGTAGGAAAAACTAAACATCTCCCATATACAGCTGATAGCTGCGACAGGGTTTTTTTTTTATCTTTTTTCAGTACAGTTTAGCTCCCATTGTTTGTAGTGTGATTTTAAATAGCCTAAAGCCTACCTCGACGATTGCTCTACCAAATACAATAAACAATTTTAACAATACTGTTTGTTCCTAAGCTGAGTGGGTTCAAACTTTTACGCTTTATAAAATTAATATAGAAAGCTCCTGTTTGACAGCAGATAAGGTAATTACAAGAATACCACATCAGGAATTTGCATCTAAATTAATATGTTTCCAATCAGGGCTTTGAGATTGATTTCTTTTCTCCACTCATCATCAGATTTCATACAAGCATTATCTCTAATGCGACTCAACAAAACTTACAAATTTCACAGCCAATTTAAAGAATCCGTTGGCCGTACTAACCTTCCTAAAGAAACAACGCAAGTTGTGAATTTAAAAATAATTACAATAAATCACAGATCGCCTATTTTATTCATAAAGTATCCTTTGAATATATTATAGTCGCCAAACGGATGTCTTCCGATAACAAATTCAATTCTTTGAATGAATGGCCGGAGAGATTAATTTAAAATGCAAATTTAAAACGAATTATCTATATAGACGTGATAATTATACGTTTCAAAATTATACTAATGTCGAGGAAACATTTACGCTTGGTGTTAATTATGAGTAATAATTGTAATTAACAAACTAGTTGTTGATTAGGTAATGTTGTTTTCGGACTACATATGCGGTTTACTTTACATTTAAAATTAAGTCTCACTATATAAATTATCTATTAGGTAAATAATTAACATTAATGTTCGTTGTTTCTGCTTTAATAAATTTATAATAGTATTTATTAGACAATTAAAACTTTGTAATAAAGTTATGTTGCCTACAAACCGAGCAAAATACTGAAATATATATTTAAGCGTATATAAATCTACCTATAGTAATAACGTATTTATAAATACGAGTATAATTGATTTTATTGCTGGTTATAAATGTAATATTTATACATTGGCTTTATACTGCCATCTATCGCCATTTAAATTACAAAGTTCCGTGACTAATACATAGTATAATTATTAAATAAAATATCACTACTGGCTGATAGATGGCGCTGTTAAATATCTGTTTAAGTTATTTATTACTGGTCTCTGATTATAAGTATGTTTATAACTTTTACGTGGCCAAATAAATAAAGTACGTATTAAACACTTTGATAAAAAGATACTCGCTCATTGAGTGTTGTTATCATAGATTACAATAATTTGTATACGTTAAAACAACAATTTTTTTATTATTTCAGGTATAGGTATATAGTAATGCCAACATATAGTACGAGTATCTGACATACTTTATACCATCGATAATCAACCTATTCTTTATAGAGTCCACAAACATGTGTCAGTCATGGTATCGCGGACCGCAAACAAAAAATATTTAGGTAACAATTTGTTGGTCCATTGGTAATTTAAATAAAGCAATAGTCGGCGAGCCGCAGGTTGAGTATAGCGGTCTTAAACATTATAATTATAATTAATTAGCTGTGTCCGGACTTCGTTCGCGTGGAACTAATATTTTATTTCATCATTTTTTAAACTTTTTATAGTTTTTATCAATACAGCTTTATTCCTATTTGTGATATTAAATAGTCTAAAGCTTTCCTTAATAATTGCTGTATCAAATAGACAAAAGCATTTTTGAATTCAAACTCGTAGTTCTTAAGATTGGCTTGTTCAAACAAACAAACTTTTCCGTTTTGTAATATAAATATAGATTAGTATATTTAAGAATTATAGTACTTATTATTAAGCTTAAAAAACGAATAATTTGGTAAAATTTGAAGGTAAAAATTAATTTAAAATAACCTTTTTTTACATCTGGTTGTTTAATCTTTAACGAAAACGTTTTTTTTTTTTAAGTTAGCATGGCAAAGTGACTGCACTACACCGAATGTTAAAAATACAGTACAGTCCAAAAACCATAGACAGAACGACAATCCATCGCCAGTCGCTACTGTCATAGCGGCATACAGTTACAAATTTAACGTGTTTTCTGAACCGTTAAATCAATAATGACATATTTATTATTGTTAAATTGATTTTGATATCGATAGTTTTCTAGAATCCATTTGGCGCGTAAATTCAAACAACGTTTCAACAAGATGGCGTTTCACTTGTCAGAAATTACCACTGAGTTTTGTGACGACTCAAAATGCTACATGCGTTTATTCTCAAATTATTATTTATAATTCTTTTCACGTGCGCACAACAACGGAATTATGTCCCGTAAAACGCCACCAATATTATATTATCCAGGATAAATAATATAATTTTATTTAAATATAATACAATAAATAACGAAATAAGATGCCGCCAAAAACTTTTGTCGGTATTTCGGACACTTCGGTAGTTGTTGTTTTTATCAAGTGTCCTTGATATCCAAAGATAAGATTCGAATATTTATTTGTCTCGATTCACTCCTAGATAAAGTACCTGAATACTCAACGAAAGGGTGTTTGTAAATCCTTACTATTAATTTAATGTTTAACCTTAAACTCGCATTGTGTTAAGTGACGTAGAGCTCAAGATGGTGGACAAAGTCAACTTAGAAAGGTCTGGCTCTCAAGTGCAATTGCCGAAACATATCTATATGTATTAGACAACAGACTTTTAAGGGTGGACCACCGTGACCACGAAGGCTGAAAAGCTTTCGAAACGTCGAAATCAAAATTAATAAATAACCGCGATAAAATCCGTTTAAATTAGATTTATTTCGTCGCGTAAACATAAAATCCATTAAGATTAAGATGTATGTTAAAAAAAACCCCCTACCACTAAATAATGGTTTTACATTTTCCAAAAACTTAAGCTCGTATCGACGTGATGCACAAGCACGCTACAACTGAGCCAATATAACTATAAATATACTGCAACTTTTACAGGTAGTGCATACCGATATCATGGTAACATAGTGTAGAAAATAAAAATGCCTGTGTTTATGATTTCATATATTATATACAAATTTTATTTTATAGTAATCGATATGATCCGTATATCGTCGTAAGGTTTGTCCGTCTTCGGGTTCGTTTTGACGCCTCCGATGTTCTGTACGACCTCCATCCCCCGGACCACCCTCCCGAACACCGTGTGCTTGTTGTCTAACCACGGCTGGAACACAAAATGTTTATTTACTGCACATTGCAATATAAATAGTGACAACACTAGTTATACTATTTAAAACAGCGAACAAATACTTCAGTGGTAACTGGGACAATTGAAAGTAACAACTATCAGTTAAAAATACATAGTAAACTTTATTTAAGGCTATTTAATTGGTTTGTTAACCTTGTTGTCAGTACAATTATATCTTCTCTTCAATTAAGTCTAAAAACGAAGTGCGTAAGTAGTTGAGGTGACGTGGTAAATAAGCTGGGATATCGCAGAGAAAAAGCTAGAGTATTGTGGTATTAAGCTGGGATAACTAGGGAAATAATATAGGGTAGCGTAGGAAACAAACTGGGGTGACGTGGGATATTAATTGCGGTAATCTAAGAATAAGCTACGGTGTCGTAGGGAATAAGCTAGTGTGAAGTAAGAAATAAGCTGAAATGACGTGGTAAATAAACTGGGGTAACGTAGGAAATACACTGGGGTAACGTCATGCCAACTTTTTTTTTTTTTGGTTATATGCACTGACGCATACCCTCCCAGCCCGGGGGGACTGAGGGGACATGTGGAACACACAATACCCATTAAAAACCCCACGGGGGTCTATCGCCTTCGTAACCTTACCCACAACTGTCTCCACCTCTGTACATGCCGATCCCGAAACTCGATAAGCTAAGAGCCTCTGATGGCTAAGGATCATGTGTAGGTACCGTGGGCGCTAGCGTGATGAAGAACTGGCTCCCGTTGGTATTGGGCCCCGCGTTGGCCATGCTCAGGGTGTAGGGGCGGTCGTGCTTCAGCTGCGGTCGGAACTCGTCGCTGAACTCACCGCCCCATATGCTTTCTCCGCCAGTGCCGGTACCTGTAAGGTATTACCACGGGATTATTATTAGATGGGTAGATAAATAGATAGATAGTACTAGATTCTATCGATCGGTGAGATGACAGATGATAAAAACGCATGACCCGAAGCAATGTTGCAGAGATTTTTTTTATATGTAAGGTTAGCGTTATGGCCATAATCTCACCCTGATCTTAATTGGTGATTCGGCCCAAGTTGAACACACCTATTGGTATTTGGCGGAAAATTTACAACTTGAGGGTGGTAGCGAAGCGTAGTGAAGAGATGATAGCTCAGCGGTAGTGTGTACGACTTTGCGTCAAGGGACGTGAGTTCGAATCCAACCACCTACAATGTGCTTGAGCTTTCGGTGAAGGAAAACATCGTGAGGAAACCATAGCATGGTCGTAGGGCTTTTTCTGATGCCCGCCTGGGTAGCTACCACCCTCAAGTTGAACATCTGCCGCCAAATACCAATAGGTGTAGAACTGTTATATCTGTAATATGTAAGGGTTAGTCATCATAATGATATCAAGTTCTAAGCACTAGGCAATTGCACTGCCAGTCTGTATCAACACCTTGGTAAGAGCGGTTTGCCTTAATAATTAAATTATAATTCAGTTCTATTCAATAACCCATTTTATTTTCTATATTAACTTGTGTGAGTTAAATGAAGTTAATTTCTAAAAACCCATATCTAATGATTTCTTATGTTTACGCGAATCTTATTCATCGAAATAAAACTAATTGAAACGGATTTTATCGTGGTTATTTATTAATTTTGATCCCGACGTTTCGAAAGCTTTTTAGTTCTCGTCCGCCTTGAGTCCGCCTCGTGACCGCAAAGGCTCAAAAGCTTTCGAAACGTCTGGATCAAAATTAATAAATAACCGCGATAAAATCTTTTTCAATTAGCTTTATTTCGATGAACCCATATCTAATAGGCGTGGTAACGGAACGCGTTACATCTTCGGTCTCGTGCTCACTTCCCATCAGGTGCGACTCAGGCCAAGCGTATATATCAAAAGATAGGTAGACAAATAGGTAGATAGATGGACAGATAGATACAAATCTTAGCGCTCCAAACTAGGCAATGCCTGCCACATGGAAGCCTAACGTACTGTCAGAATTATGCGTGTAATAATTGGTAGCGCATGTCATCTGGGACAAGAGAACACAGAAATAAAATAAAAATATATTATGATTTCTCATGTTTACGCGAATATTATTCATTGAAATAAAATTTAATTTAAACGGATTTTATCGCGGTTATTTATTTATTTTGATCCCTAAACGGATTTTATCACGGTTATTTATTTATTTTGATCCCGACGTTTCGAAAGCTTTTCAGCCTTCGTGACCAAGAAAAATATATTATTAACAATAAGGGTACAATTATAAGGAACCAAAATTAGTCAATTTGTGTGAATATATGTAAGGGTATGTGTACAGTGTATATGTATATTGTGTTGTGTATGTTTGTACGTGAATGCGTTTGTATATAAGTGTGTATGTTTGTGTGTGTGTGTGGGGGGGGGGGGGGGTATGTGAATGCGTTTGCATATAAGTGTATGTGTGTGTGTGTATGTATGCCAATGAGTACATTAAGGAGATTCTTGACCGACGTCCACAGACTAACTAATCACGTATATTTCCCGTGCCTTCGAAGGAAATACTACAAAGCCGTCTTTCGGTAGCGGTTTTGACGTGATAACGTGAATATCGTGTAACGTTACATGTACAATTGAAGTCGGTAATCGACCTGTAGGGTCACCGGTCTGGACCATGAAGCCCTTGATGACCCTGTGGAAGACGTGCCCGTTGTAGTAGCCGTTGCGAGCGTGCACGCAGAAGTTCTCCGCCGTCTTCGGCACGTCCTTCCCGAAGAGCCTCACGTGGATGTCGCCCAGCGACGTGTGCAGCACCGCCTGCTCGTACACCCTCTGGACACCTGGACACGCACGTGTACACTTCGCGTCAAGGGACGTCAGTTCGAATCCGACCACCTACAATGAGCATGAGCTTCCGGCGAAGGAAAACATAGCACGGTGGTAGGGATTTTTTAACGCCCGCCTAGCTACCACCCTCGAGTTGAAAATCTGTCACCAAATACCAATGGGCGTGTTCCAACAGTTGCACTTGAGAAACCGTCTCTAGAATTAAGGCCGGAAATACACCTGCGATTGCCCTGGAGTTGTAGATGTCCATGGGCGACGGTGGTCACTTACCATCAGGTGACAGCCATAGAAAAAAAATTTCTGATCTAAGATTACCTTGTCCCTCAGTGGCGGAAAAGTTGTAGATGTCCATGGGCGGCGGTGGTCACTTACCATCAGGTGACAGCCATAGAAAAAAATTTTCTGATCTAAGACTACCTTGTCCCTCAGTGGCGGAAAAGTTGTAGATGTCCATGGGCGACGGTGGTCACTTACCATCAGGTGACACCCATAAAAAAAAAATCTGTTCTATGGTTACCTTGTCCCTCAGTGGCGGAAATGATGTCTTCCTTGGAGGGCTTCTCGTTGAAGATGTCCCGGTCGGCGTCAGGGCTGTTGACGTCGTCGGGGGACCGGCGCGAGAACAGGTAGAACCGGTTCTTCTTGTACGCCGAGCAGACCAGCGTCGGGTCCGTCTTCACGTTCAGCAGCGCCGGGTTCTCGGAGCCCTCCATCTCGAGGGTCGTCGCCACCTTCGACTGGTTCGGTCGGCCCTGCCGGGGTCAATCGATACCGGAATGTCACTTCGCGTAACAGTTACCGTCTTCAACTCGAGAATCCTGACCCAGCCATATTCTCTGCACAGTCATGATTTATTTAGCGTTACGGCCGCAATCTCACCTGATCTTAAGTGCCGATACGGCCCGAGTTGGTAGACACGCCAAACCTGTGGAGGAACTGGCTCTGAAGTGCTCCTGTCGGAACACACTAATTGGTCCTTGGAGGCAGTATTTCAACTTGAAGGTGCTTGCTAACCAAAGTTTCTTCACTTGTAGGCGGATTCGTACTTACGACCCTTGACGCGGAGTCCGCACAGATTACCACTGAGCTATCATCGATATCTGACTAAGAAAGGCTGAACGTCTTAGTCTGATGACCTTAGCGGAGTATATATAATTAGTACTGCTTATTGCACGGCCAATAGACATCTACCTGAACCCAGCTCTGCCAATTGGGATAAACCAGTTAATATATGGGTAACTCAACCCAAGGTTGAGGTTAAAAATGTTAAAGATCATTGTAACATAACAGACATACGTAATTCTAAACGTATGCAGTAGCAGGATGCCAACATGTAACCATGTTCCTCAAGGAATTTCGGTATTATTTTCGGGGTTTTAAGGGATTTCCATCACCTGGAACAAGGCGAGATGCAAGGGCCGAAGGTTCTCCGGCTTGCCCAGCATGCCGGCGCAGCGGTTGGTGACCAGGTTGACCACCTTCACCCCGAGCATGGTGGCGTAGATGACGAAGTGCCCGCTGGCGTCGAACAGGATGTTCGCGAAGTGGACGGCGTCCGACTTGTCCAGGTCTCGCTCCGCCGCCATTCTGACCAAACATTTTTTTTTTTATGGTTAAGGTTTAGCGTTATGGCCTTAGCTCATCTGATCTTAAGTGGACGATACGGCCCTAGTTGGTAGGCACGCTAAACCTGTGGGGGAACTGGCTCTCAAGTGCAGCTGTCGGAACACACCTATTGGTATTTGGCGGTGGGTTTTTAACTTGAAGGTGGTAGCTAGCCAGGCGGGCATTAGAAAAAGCGCTACCACCATGCTATGGTTTCCTCACGATGTTTTCCTTCACCGAAAGCTCAAACTCATTGTAGGTGCTTGGCTTCGAACTCACGTCCCTTGACGTGAAGTCGTACACACTACCACTGAGCTATCATCGCTTAAGAGGCTCTTTGGAATTTTTCGTGGAATCATACTCCGTCATGTTGTTTTTTTTTCAAATTCAATGAAAACTTCCATAGCGCCGTTTGGATACGGAGTAAATTCATGTAAGCCGTCATCGACATGGTCACGTGACGTGTTCACGTACACACTATATCCGTTCCTATTTGTATAACCTATTGCGCTGTAAACAGTTTTGAGTTACAAGTTTTAAGTTTTTTAAGTAACAACTTCTATAAAGTGGTTTGTATAGGGAGTAAATTCATGTAAGCCGTCATCGACATGGTCACGTGACGTGTTCACGTACACACTATATCCGTTCCTATTTGTATGCCCTTATTGAGCTGTAAACAGTTTTGATTTACAACTTGTAATGCTACGATCAAATAATTAATTTGGATATCCAAATATAACAACTGTTTGTTTATAGTTTTAAGTTTTATGACCGTCGGCAGGTCTTATGACGACTTGATTTTTTTATTATGTTATAATATTTTACAAGTCTTGGGAACTGCTGGGAGTTTGCTAAGTATTTCGCCTCTAATGGTTGCATTTCGTATAATATAGTTTCAATAATGTTGATTTACAATGTATATACCGCCATTCTTTATTGACATTGATATACAAAAGTTGCCATTACGTAATACATATAATCCAACTTATAGAACGTGGAGGCGCTACAATGAAAGTCATGTTCAACACGACATATTCTTCAATAGCTTGGTAAAATTAAAAAGTTTAATTATATAACTGGTTGATGCTACATCTCCAATGTTTACTAGGGTTTTTGTATTGTGTACATTTACTTTACAAAATGCTTGAAAATATTATAATTTCTGTAAAAAAATATTAAAATTTATGTAATCTGTATTCTGTTCATGTTCACTCATACTAAAAGTTCCTAACTGTGTAAGTTGTGCACTAATGTAATAGGGTATGGGATTTAAAATGATATCTAGAATTAAGTTGCTTTTGTATTTAATCTCTTATCTGTATCAGTGCCTTGTAAAATAAAATATAATAAAAATATATTACGATAACTTCAAAATTATGTTTTATTAATGAAAGTCTAAGAAAGACGTGTTAACATTTAAAAATTTTACCTTATACTGACAAGAAGGCAATTAAAAATAACTGTGAAACACAACAAAAAATGTCAATTTAGGTTCCAGCGATAATCTCTATTATCCTATTACTCCATAGAAACTAAGAGATTGAGATTGAGTATTACCTGCGGCCGAATTCCATGTTAGGCAGCTGTTGGGTCTGATGCTGTAACTCCTGGAAGCGTTGGAGACTCTCGTCCAAAACTTTGTGTAACTTGCCCGTCGCGAAGTGGAAAACGCGGACCTTGGGGCAAAAACACAAAATGGTAGCGTGTAATGCCGTCGCGTCTATGGACGTGAGTTCGAATTCGTGCAATAACATCATGATGATGATGAAGCGATGATAGCTCAGTGGTAGTGTGTACGACTTCGCGTCAAGGGACGTGAGTTCGAATCCAAACACCTGCAATGAGCTTGAGCTTTCGGTGAAGGAAATCATCGTAGGGAAACCATAGCATGGTGGTAGGGCTTTTTAAAATTGCCCTGCATGCACTAGGGGTGTTCCGGCATCTGCACTTGACAGCCAGTTCCTCCACAGGTTTAATGTGTCTACCAACTTGGGCCGTATCGTCACTTAAGATCAGGTGAGATTATGGCCATAACGCAAAACCTTAAAATATATTTAAAAAAAATGATAACAGCGTAACATGGTGGTAAAGCCTTTTCTAATGGCCGCCTAAGTTGACCACTTTCAAGTTGAAAATCTATAGATATGTAGATAGATATAGGATCTATAGATCCATAAACCTATAGATATGTTCCGATTGGTGCAGTTGAGATCCAGTCCCTACACTAGGTTTAGCGTGTCCACCATCGTAAGCCCAATCGTCACTTAACGTAAGGTGATATTACGGTCGTGATTGCGTTATATAAAGGTCAAGATCACCTGTCCAACACAAGACCAAGGTTAAAATCGACTCACCTTCCTATCCAGACTAATCGAAGCCATCTTCTTCCCATCCGGCGAGAAAGCGAGCGCCGTCGGATACGTCTTGTTCCTGACGAACTCGAACAGATCCGTATCGAGCTTGGACTCGAAGGACACGTTCCTCGGGAACTCGTACTCGTGCCGCGGGCCGGTCCAGTACTCGACTATACCGGCCTTGTCGACGGAGACCGCCGCTTCGAACGCCGCGTTGTACCTCATAGTGACGACGGTGTTCCGGTGCGTACAGAACGTGTGCAACGCGGTGCCCGACGCTTGCGTACCGTCGAATATGTATATTTTGTTACTGTTCTTTTCTGATCTGTGTGTGTGTGGATTCGATGTTAGAAGCCCGACGGTGTTCCGGTGCGTACAGAACGTGTGCAACGCGGTGCCCAACGCTTGGGTACCGTCGAATATGTATATTTTGTTACTGTTCTTTTCTGATCTGTGTGTGTGTGGATTCGATGTTAGAAGCCCGGCGGTGTTCCGGTGCGTACAGAACGTGTGCAACGCGGTGCCCGACGCTTGGGTACCGTCGAATATGTATATTTTGTTACTGTTCTTTTCTGATCTGTGTGTGTGTGGATTCGATGTTAGAAGCCCGACGGTGTTCCGGTGCGTACAGAACGTGTGCAACGCGGTGCCCGACGCTTGGGTACCGTCGAATATGTATATTTTGTTACTGTTCTTTTCTGATCTGTGTGTGTGTGGATTCGATGTTAGAAGCCCGACGGTGTTCCGGTGCGTACAGAACGTGTGCAACGCGGTGCCCGACGCTTGGGTACCGTCGAATATGTACATTTTGTTACTGTTCTTTTCTGATCTGTGTGTGTGTGGATTCGATGTTAGAAGCCCGACGGTGTTCCGGTGCGTACAGAACGTGTGCAACGCGGTGCCCGACGCTTGGGTACCGTCGAATATGTATATTTTGTTACTGTTCTTTTCTGATCTGTGTGTGTGTGGATTCGATGTTAGAAGCCCGACGGTGTTCCGGTGCGTACAGAACGTGTGCAACGCGGTGCCCGACGCTTGGGTACCGTCGAATATGTATATTTCGTTACTGTTCTTTTCTGATCTGTGTGTGTGTGGATTCGATGTTAGAAGCCCGACGGTGTTCCGGTGCGTACAGAACGTGTGCAACGCGGTGCCCGACGCTTGCGTACCGTCGAATATGTATATTTTGTTACTGTTCTTTTCTGATCTGTGTGTGTGTGTGGATTCGATCTTAAAAGCCCGACGGTGTTCCGGTGCGTACAGAACGTGTGGAACGCGGTGCCCGACGCTTGTGTACCGTCGAATATGTATATTTTGGTACTGTTCTTTTCTGATCTGTGTGTGTGTGTGGATTCGATCTTAGAAGCCGGTTACTTGGAACCGCTTAACTGCGTAGGGATATAGAGTGGTAGTGTGTACGACTTCACGTCGAGCGACGTGAGTTCGAATCCGAGCGCCTACAATGAGTTTGAGCTGTCGGTGGAGGAAAACTCGTGAGGAAAACATGGTATGGTGGTAGCGCTTTTTCCAATGGCCGCCTAACTAGCTACCGCCCTCAAGTTGAAAATCTGCTACCAAATACCAATAGGTGTGTTCCGGCAGTTGCACCTACGTTTCCTCTGGTGCTGTAGGTGTCCATGGGCGGCAGTGATCACTTACCATCAGATGACACGCTTGCTAGTTTGCCCGCTAGTACATACACATATATATAATAAATCTAAATAAAGAGGAGGGTATTAGTTATTAAAAAATATATTCGTGGGTAGATAACACTTATACTAACACTGCCAACGCCGATATAGGATCGCCCGCGGAATGCACCCACTCGACGCGGTACGGTTCGAACTCTATCGAAATCATATTTATCATATCTGTAACAAATCGCTCAATAAACACTATAATACAACAAAAGTTAGCGATAATAGCTCAGTGGTAACTTTTACGGACTACGCGTCCAGGGTACGTGAGTTCGAATCCACCTACAATGAGCTTGAGCTTTCGGTGAAGGAAAACATCGTGAGGAAATCATACCATGGTGGTAGGGGTGCTACCGGCTGGCTAGCACCACCGTCAAGTTGATAATCTGCCACCAACCTATACGTATGTTCCCGCCCCACAAGTATAGCGTATCTACCAACTTGAGCCGTATCGTCACTTAAAATCAGGTGAGATTTTGGCCATAATGCTAAACCTGAACTATACATTGTGTAATACACAATTGTGTAATTCTCAGATAATTGAAGGGGTTACTGTGGCTAAGCTCATGGTTTTTCCTGTTCCATTTGCTGCGAGCGATACAATAATTGACTAAAATGGAATGGAGTATGGACCCACCCTTGTAGATGGTTAGCGACCGCTCTAGCGATTACGTCGCCCCGGACAAAAAGACAAATGGCCGCCCCTTAAGTATATATATATATAATTTTCATTGATTTGAGAGGTGCCGTATGTCCATAGCACCGAATGTTTAAACCAGTTCAAGCAGGGTTACTTACAATATATATTTTTAGCAAACGAAGGGTACTGATATCCATAATTTTAATGGTATATAATTTTAATCTTTGTTGGTAAAATTTACCATATAAATTTTTACAACCAAACGACCCCCACGTTTTGGCGCACCGGGCAAATGCCCGGCTTGCCCCCCCCCCCTCCCTGCTGCGTGCCCCGATCTGGGTCGTTGTGAGCTTGGCGTTAGTGATAATGACGTCACTAGGGACGTATGTGCCGGGACCACAACGACGCGACAGTTGGAACACCTTGAATTTTTGAAGTGAAACTTCTTTAGGCGCATGAGGGTAAAATTTTTACAGATGAAACGTCACGCCGGTATGCAACGGAAGTGTCGGAAAAGAGAGAAAGAGTGATCGAGACCGATTGAGAGAGAGTAAGACAGGGAAATTTAAATTAAAGTTAAAAATTAAATTATTAATTTAAAGTTTTAGATTTGTATAAATATAAACAAGATTTATAAATTAGTTTGCCAAAGAAGTTTCACTTCTGACATGTGTACTTTGTACGCACGCATGTTTTAATTTTTAATAAACATTTTTGGTACATATAGGTCGAGTGCTAATAACGCATGTGGTCTGTTATTTACTCGGCCTATCTAATGTTAAATAGTTACTGTCACATATGGACAACTGTAACCCCAGGACCATTACAGCCATGTTGCCGACCATGGAGACTGTATTTGAATCCATTTTTGAAAAGCCCCATGTCTGTGTATAGATTCCAACATTAAGAAAAGTCAGCCGTCACGAGACGCCCGGCAGATGTGAAACATTTAACTTAATATTAGATTTTATATTGAATAAAAAACAGTGAAGAAAATATAGAAGTAAAGTGATAATAGTATGCAGTGCCCACAAAGAAGTGATTAAGTGTACAGTATACACGCGCACACATTAACGAGTACAAAGAGGAGACATGACGGCATATGCAAACGTCATTCTGTTTTTCGTCACGCACGTCAAGCGTGTCGATTTTACTGCCAAGACGCGCCCGTATTTGTAGTACATTAAAGGAGTAACCTAATCCAATGTCCACCCACAAAACTGCTCAAGGCTTGAGGTCAAACTCGGTCACTACAGAATACTAACCAAAGTTAACAACATCAAACACCTTGATAGTCTTCTCTGGTGATGCAGTGCAGAGCAGAGACCCCGTGCTGTTGGCAGCCACGTCACTGATTGGGGCCAGGTGACATCTGAAGTGCTTGACAAACTCTATACCTTCATCCTGAAAAAAAACAACGAAACTGATATTATCAAGCTATCCCATTCTTACAAGCCTTTTACGTATCTGTCATGTCTCCTTAGGCAGCCTTTGAACCGCTTCTCTGTGAAACTCAACTGATGTGAACCAGAAATTTCCACTTAGAATTTTCATGGTGATCCTACATCCTCCGTATACAGGCTGATAGCCAGGGAATCCCATTTATGTTGTTTTGAGTCCCTGTCGGAAACTTTTAAAAATAAAGCCTATAAAGCTGCGCTAGCAGTTTCCTACCAAATTTGCCAAGACACAGAGAGAAACACGAATAGAGACGTGTCGTGTTGACGCACGTCAGAAAGCGACCCCTTTAACCAATACTCATATCTGAAGTCATAGGAACTGCTTAGTTCCCTCTGACACACGAATGGATCCTTAGTTTAGCATTATTACAACAATCTCACTTGATGGTAAACAACTATTTTCATGGTGAAAATGATAGTTATAGTGACAGCATTAGAAACTGTTCATCACGATGTTTTCCATCACCAAATGCTCAAGCTCATTGCAGAAATTCATGCAGTCAATTTATACATGCTACAAGTGAGTGTATAGAGCTTAATTATAGAGTAAGATGTCTATGGCTATTGTAAAAAATCATAGAAATGCTACTGGCATGTAAGGCAAGAATGTGTAGACTACTAGGACATGAAAATGTGTTTTAATGGAGATAAGATCTACCATAAATTAAGTGTAGCACTGATCATAATGATATATTAAGAATATCTTATTTCGAGATCAGCAAAAGTATAACCACCAATCAAGAAGGGTTGTAAGCCTCTCTACCTGACGGGGTCACAACAACCATAAAGTGATACATTCTTGTGATTTCTTGAGCTGACCATACTTACGTAGTATATATGGTAACAATAAAACAATTGTAATATATTTCGATATAATTTACCTGCTTCTTCCAAAATTTGAGATGTCCATCTTGACTGGCAGTTATAACAAAATCTGTGTTAGTGACAACCACATGTGTCACCACGTCCCGGTGCATATAACTATGTTCATATGTTTCCGAGGATGGCAGATTCTCTAAGTACAATGATTCAAATTCCAGGACTGAAAAATGACCATAATGTGATCTTTTAAGAATTTTCTTTTAATTAAAGAAATATAATTAAAGTTGAGATCCTGACACCTATTCAAACTCCTCAAATGGAAGCCTGGCTTAGCAGCATACCCGGACGGTCACTGAAGCTACTCAGTGACTGCCAGATGGAACACATAACACCCTAGAAAAGTCACAGAAGGCAATGAGGTTTTAGTGGGTTGTCCAGGTGACTGCCAGCTGGTGAAACCCACATACTCATTCTTATCCCTTTGGGTCAGGAGGAGTTGCATAAATGTATTACTCATGTTTATATTTTAGTAATAAAAAAGTGCATAGGTACATAAATAACACACACAAAATTGAATATTCATAACTAAAATATGTTTTACAAACGAGTAGTATAGCTTATAAAAAATGAAAATATATGAAAGAATCTCCTACACATAATAATATTTGCTATAATTTAACATCAAGCAAGAAATTGAATCATTTGAAGTTATTTATTAGGCTTCAAGATAAAAACATTGTATAGGGTCATTCCTTGTACTAAGTTCTAATATATAAGAGGAAGCACTTGTTAGTGTGGTGTAGCATTATATTTCTTGTAAAATAATAGGCAACCAAAATTAAGTGTAGGATTTGAATTTGTATACTTAGTTGTTCATAGAGTCACAACTGTCCAAAAGTGAAAATTATGTAGACTAAAAACACCAGAATTTATTTTAGAGATTTTACTGCACTCTGGCTATAAGGCTAAGAAAACCTTCCTGCCGAGTGACAGGAATCGTATTAGTTAGTTATCTGCCAGGGCTTCTTTAATTTTTTAACAATAATTGATTTAAAAACACAGAAAAACATACCCTTTCGTTTTTTAGTTTTAGGTTTTGAAGCCTCGGAAGGCATAGGTCCGATCCAGCCCTCAGATTCTTCTGAATTATCATTATCTTCGCTTATTTGTCTCTTTTCGGAAGTCATAGTAAAGATGGTTATAATGTATTATTAACAAGTTTTAGATTATGTACTTATTCTAAATATGAGTACCGTGACAAACATTACGACTACTTATTTAAAATTGATTTAAAACGTTAAGTTTCGGCCTACGTAACTGAACAAATCGTAAACAAAATTTTAGCCATCGAAAAACAGCCGTGTTATACCTTGCCTGTTCTATAAAAGTAGTCGTCAAGTAAACAAAAATATAAGTCCTTATTGGTTAAATATCTACACTTCTCAGTAATTGGTTGCTAGAGTGCTGTGATTGGTCTAAATTTGTAAAGCCATAGAGGAAGCCGATTTGTTTTCGTCGTTATTTTGGCGCAATTTCATAAATAGAAAATAATGTTTTATCATAATTACAAAGAAATATTTTATATTATAAGGTTCCCTGGTTATTATGTAAACTTTAAATATAGTTTGATATGATTTTTTAAAATTAATAAATAATATTAGCGAGTCACGCTGTATACAGGAAAACTTTTTAATTGTTGTTGTCTATGCTAAAAATGTCTTTTACAAATTTGTAGTGATGGTGGCTGGCTTTCTTGCAAACGAAGCGTCATAAATTACATCTTATTTGTAAATTTCACTGGATATTTGATCGTTGAACGATCTGTACAATAGTGATCTAAGTGCTCAACAAGTTATACATCTAATCGGTAAGTTGAAAGTGCGACTTTGATTGTGAAATCGCGCGCTACCGGTACCTATACACGTGGTTTGGCTACTATACGCCGTACTTATATTACAGTTGTTTTCTTATAATTATCGGTTTATATTGCCACGACGCACATTCCCTTTGCGTTGTCGTGTGAATTTCTATAATTTCTATGTTAACGCCCCGCGTTTAGGTTGTTTAGTGAACGTGGTCACAGGCGGGCTTTGACTCGTTGGCCGTAGCTGACACATTTAATAGTTCGAGGTAAATGATGTATATATCATTGTTTTATAGAATTTCTTTGTCCTGTTCTAATATTGTCTAAACCTAGCTACCTACGACGCGGTATCGGTATTCGTTCGGATGTACTTATAATGAGTTAGTTGGACTCGTTTTGGCTCGATTGTCTTTGGCTTTATTTCTGCTTTCCTTTTTTTTATCCTGTTTCAATAAAGTACATGACGCATCGCTACAGTGCGAAGTGCATCGTTTAAGAAAACTTACTACTGGTTATTTTATAATTCATCAAGTTTCATCATATGTACTGTCTACCTGTTACATAGTAAACATTATGCTATCCAATAATGCACCGGAGATTAGCATTTTATGACAAGAATTATTTAAGAAATATATTTTCTAAGACTAAAAGTTCTTTTAATATACACTCAGTAATTGGTAACTAAATAGTTAAACTGTGATTTACAATAAACAGATTATATTTTATATTAAGCCTTTTTACAAATTTGATGTAAAATGTTGAATATGGTAATATGAAACTACACATATGTTTCAATGTTGCAAATGAACAAAATTTCTCATACCATCTTATCTAACCTATTAATTAAAATATGTTTCATACTGTTTACTCAATTTCATCTTCATTTGTACTTAACTTTGTCTCAACTAAATTCTCAAATGAGATACCAATATGTAGCAGTACAAAGAGTAATTAAATGTAGAGTGTCACATGTCCTTATGTAAGTATATGAAAGGTAACATAGGAAGGACCATATTGTATAACTATTCTGATTTATTTTATGTTAAAAGTTTTGTTTTAGCCTTTTTCAATCATGCCAATGGTTGTGATGGTAAATTATTCAATACTGTATTTTATCATATAATGAAACATTCTAAATTTAGTATCTGTTGCTTTAGGGAAGATCTAGTGAAATCATTATTTCCTTAAGCATAGTATAGCACTGCGGGTAATTCCAGTAACAACTTTATAATTGTTCGGTAGATAAGATTGGATAGACCATGGGACAATGCTCTTAGTATGTATGCCCTTAAATCTATTCATATAAAAATACCAGTGCCTGATTGATCAAAATATCTCTGAAACTGCCAAAACTATTAACTTGAATTTAATAGGGATGTTTTGACATTTTGTGATCAGGCACAGTTAATAGGAAAAATGTGAATGAAATTAGAGGTCTCATCTAGTGGACAAATGTGTTTTAGTTGCAATATTATCCTTGCCTATAATATTGTAAATACGAAGGTGGGTTTGTTTGTTACACTTTCACCACCTAAACCACTGAGTTCCTTTTATCTGATTTTTGGTATAAAGATAGATTGGAACCTAGAGATGGTGATAGGCTACTTTTTCTCACGAAACACTTATTGGAAGTGGGGTGTATAGAGAGATAAACTTTTATATACTGTGATCTGATTTGTTTGACATAATCAATATTAATGCAAGCAAAGCCGCAAATAAAAGCTAGTTTAGAAATATATATACATTTAAATAGTTTTAAAATCAGACTTCATAATAGGTGATTCTGTTATCAATAAGGTCAATGTTTGTTCATCATTGGTAAATAATATTATTGATATATGTTTGATACATTTATTGTCTTTGTGTTCTATAAGGGCAAATATATGTATATATTAAGTTCATATGTATAAAGTGGTAAATCAGATAAGTAAATTATTACACTAAAACTTGTGATAACCATCATTGAAGCCATTTAGAGAGAGTTAATTGCATTAATACATAAAAGTTTATTTAATTAAGCACTAACACTTTTGTGGTTTCACTTTATGCTTATGTATATTAACACTTAATTATAATGGTTTGTTTAAAATACATTTTACTATGGTTTGCTAAAAATAAAAATGAGTATGATGCACTCCTTATGTGACTAAAAGTTCATGTGAATTTGTATCCATAGAAACAATGTCAGTGTAAATTTTTACTTTTTATTTCTAATCTTATCATATACTGAAGATTATAAAATTTGAGAACAAATTAAATACTTGAAGTATTATTTCATGATATATTGATTGAGATTTGTCATAAATTTAAAATATGTTTCTAGTGAATCTCATAGATAATATGTGTAATTTCTATTCTGTGTGCAATGTTTTTTTATAATTATTGTTGAGGTTTTAGTGTTATGGCCATAATCTCACCTGATCTAAAGTGACCTGACTCACAAGTGCAACTGCCAGGACACACTTATTGGTATATGGTGGCAGATTTTCAACTTGAGGGTGGTAGCTAGCCAAGCTGACTTTAGAATAAACCCTACCACTGAGCTTTCCTCACAAAGTTTTCCTTCACCGAAAGCTCAAGCTCATTGTAGGTGGAGTGGGTTCGAACTCGTGTCTCTCGTGTACATTATCACTGAGCTATTATCGCTTCAAATGTGAAAATATTTGAAGTTGGGATAAATAAATTGACATTTGAAGTTTTAATAACTTATAAAAGCAATAAAATTACAGTCATTGAGATTAATTCTAATCAGTTTCAATACATTATAATTGTAATCTTTATTGATTGATGCATACCTAAATAATATTTAACATATTTTTCCAATTTTTTACATAACTTGATCTTAAATAACATAGTCTTTTTACAACCTGCAATACGAAATCCATTTTTTTCTATATCAAACTCATAGTTTCTAAGATGGGTGCATTCAAACAAACAAACTATCTCACTTTATAATATATATATATATATATAAGATACAAATTTTTTGAATTTAACCAAGATAAATAACACATATGCACTATAGTACATATCATTGAATCCTGACACTGACTATTGATTTCTTTCTTTTGAAAATTATTTACTGTAAGCTTAAATTATATCTGTAATTTCCATCATAACAGATACTTTATAAATATTATTAATAAATGTTAAGTAAACTTGAATTGATTGAATTAGTTATGATGCGTTTCCCCTCCTCCATTTCTCATCTCTACATCTTTTCTTTTCATAAAATTAAAAAGTAGGTTTGTCTTTAAAAGAGGTTTCTATATAATATAATCCCAATGATTTCAAGTAATCGAAGCTAACTATAACTCAAGTGTATATTTATTCATCGTGAGCGGTATTTATTCGCGGTATGAAAGTCAATTTATTCGCTCAGCATCCATAATTACACGTTTTCCTGGAACTGTCATACCGTCGCATTCATATTTATGTATTTACATCGAGCTTGTCTAGTATATTTTTTTATTATATATGTTCTCTCACCAGATTCTATTTTGATAACGCACGCACACATTGTTTATTTTTTTAATTTCTTTTAATAAGTAGTGTTTATATAATGAAAATCCCGTAACGCGATGTCCACGCTGTTCTCGGTAACCGGTTAATAGATTTCAATGTAATATTTTATATTGTTTGTATTTAATGGTCCAACTTAAGAGACAGGATAGTAGTTTTTATTTTAATAAACGGTGTTTGATGTGCAGACATGAACAAGATGTGCTAGATAGTATAATATATTTTTTTTAAACATCCAGAAGTTAGCATGAAAATCCAGCTCGGTTTTTTATGTTTAGTTTTATAAATTTCAAGAAAATCGTTATGTAGAAGAATTATTCAATAATAGTATTAAATAGATACATTTATCAGACATAATTTGAACAAACATACGGAATAAAAGAACATATTGTAACTTTGTATGTATTTACATACTAACTGATACCCTCGACTTGGTTCGTTCTAAGTGACAACTGTCAAGTCGTTTAGTTTAGAAGACTTAGTCACGATTGAATGAACTCTTTATGGCTGTTGCAGTAAGCGCTCACAACGCTCACGACCGCGGGTTTTTTTTTGCAGTGTTGCCAGGATTATAATTGTGACCTCAACAGGAATAGAGTATTGGTCCACCCGCTCAGATGAGTCGCTGTGGACTTAGCATTAGTAGAAATATTGTTATCATTAATGACATTCATTTACAATATGGGACCTCGCGAATTATTAAAGGATAACTTTTTGGAATTTGATATTTTAACTTTGCTCTCCCAGTATATTCTTCATAATTTAATGTATGTCCACAAAAACATAGGAAAGCTAGATTTCGTGAAAGATCGGCATGAGTTAAACTACAAATTGCGACAAACTGGTCAACCCCTATTTTAGACTCATTAGTACCAGTAACAGTTTTTTAGGAAATAATGTTAGGTTTTACAACGAATTCCCAAAGAACATTAATGTATTGCCGGACCGTAAGTTCAAGAACCATGTTAAACCGGTTTTGATGTCGAGATATTATAGTGAATCAATGATATGAACGATCGTGATGTAACACCCCTCTTTCTATATCTGATAATAACTACTGTAACATATGAAACTATTATGTAAAAAGATAAGAATATGACCTAAAAAATAAAAAAAAAAAGAGTTTCTTGCCCGTTCTCCTTAATGACTGTGTTACTTTCCAAACCGGTGGTAGTTTTGACGTTCATAAGCGCCTTCTTAGAGCCTACATCGAATGTAGATTTTTTGTTTCGATTTCACATTTGCGCCGCGATTGTTACGACCGTGGTCGACATGTGGAACTGCTATAGGCATATTTTGAGCGTTGTGAACGTTACAAGTGTCTTGTCTTAAGGTCATGCGATAATAGGCCAGGTAGGGTAGGGCAGGCGTTAATATTAATTTTCGATTGAAAAAAATAATTATATTCATAATTAATTCACTATTTAATTATTATAATAATTTCGGTTATCCATATTCAGTGTTTTTAATGGTTTCCGTTTTGAGTTAATTTTTGCATAAAAGTCGAAATACACGTAACTTCAGGTCAGAGTTCGCTGCTCTACCGGAAACCGCACCTTAACAAGTTTTAGAAGTGTATTTATTTAAAGCGGTATATTTATTTAGAGTCGCTACGATCCCTGTTTATATATTTGAGTAATATCTTGACATTTTCCGACTGAAACTGTTAGAGCGTAGCGATAAAATGTTGTGCATTGTAAATCGATAACTTACTAGGCATCCCAAGAACAAAACTTTGTAACTAAGTGCTTCGTAATATAGTTAAACTATTTGCTGGTAGGTCCTGATTTTCCTACATGCTAACCAGGCCTTACTCCTCAAGATCAAGATGGGGCTACATTCAAGTTGTTAGCAAAATTAAAATTAGACTAGGGGCCTTTCAAGTATTACGTAGTTCAATTTAAGGGGAACTGGGTCTGGACACGGTACATTATTTTATATTTATGTCACTTTAAGAATTTATTAGTAGAAAGTGGTAGAATATAATCTTTACTTTTAGATAATAATGGTAGGCATTACGTTTGAGGAAGGGAGGGGGGTAGAGAAAAAATGATACGGCGCGTTTCGTGGGAAAGAGGGGGAGTCAAAAATTACATTATGTAATACCCGAATGGCCTCTTATGCGTGAAAGCGTAACAAAGAAACAGACTAACTTTTGCATTGATAATATTAGTATAATAGTTCCAGCCGATTTAGATTCTGTATGAAAACATACATACACACATAGATTTTATAAGATAGGCGGCCTTAGTCGCAAAGGTCTCAAACGCAAAGTTTTAAATATCAAGAAAATTTATATAAATGCAAGGTTCGTATTGGATATATTCCAGCAATTTCGTAATTATAATAAAAACAACAACTTTTATTATAAATAAAATAAAAATTGTTACACACACACTTAAGATTCCCAGCCATTTAATTTGACAAACTATATTCCTTTTTTCTACATTACGTTTTGTTTGTAAAATGATATGTCCGTATGTAACTTGTACTATCATTCTTTCAAATCAAAATAATACGTAATACATAGTTCAGAAAGTTTTTCAATGAACTTGAATACTTCTGAAAGTGTGTTCTTGGCATTCTGTACAATTATTTATGCAAAATTCAATCTCGCGTCATAACAATTTAATATAGTATTCGTGCTGCGTAGTGTTCTTTATCCATTGCTAGCTTTAACCGGCGACTTTGCTGGCGTTAGTATCCTGTCAATGTAAGTTATTTTGTAAATGCTAGTTCTATTCAAGTTACAAAAAACTCTAGTGCCTAGTAACATTAAAAATACGCTAAACTTAACTCGACATACAGAACAAGTTAGTAGATTATACGGCCTTAGAAACATATATTATAAAATGCGTGTGTTTAAAACGGGTTTTGTTCATAAAACTGGCGCGATGGGTAGGTATCCACGGGCGTCGCTACCGTGCCGAAGAGAAACTCATGCAAGCGAAAGATACATACGACGGAAGGAACATGTTAGTTTATATCCGTTAATTGGGTTTATAAAGCCCTTCACACTTGACATTGGTGAAATTGCATACAAGGGCAGATGATGTTATAAAAAAAATTGAATGCGTAGGAAGGTTTACAGGTTTTTTTTTACCATAGTTTTTTATAGTTTACTAGATTTTACCTGCGGCTTCGTTCGCGTTACTATTGATGTTGTTAAACAAATATGAAGACGTAATAAACAGATTCATACAGTTTATCCCTCTCTTTACCCCACTTCCATTGTTTTTCGCGAGAAAAACTAACCTATCACACTCCAGGTTCAGCATTTCGCGGTGGCGGTTGCACTGAGGCAACTGCTTTAACTCTTTCTCTTCGTGGGTAAAATACTTAAAAGTCCTAACTACTCCACAACGTTCCGTTAGCCACCTACGAAACGGCGAGCAGGAACTGCTACCATACTAATTCCACCCCTCGGCAGGTGTTGGCCTCGATAGACCTTCTTCAGAGAGGGTCTTGACAATCATTGTGCCGGGTGCTTCACCCGAAAGACCTTGGAAGTCTAAGCTAAACTTCTATGCCAGCCGTTCAGATAACTTGGTGTATGTTGGTCACGATTCATTCAAACGTAACCGTAGTACAGTACCACCCACCAACTTTATTTCTTGACGTAACTATAAATTAGTGATTTTCTCCGAAATAAACCAAGTCTATTCACAAATAAGAACAAAATATTATCTCAATACGAGATGCAACGGTTTCATTGAATCCATGGTATTATTACAGTTAAAACTTTCGAGTTATTGCCCCACTAACCTTGTCCGGTGTAGACGTTAAATTTGTTTTAGAAAGTGATACGTACTTTTTTTTACTTTATATTTTTTAATTAAACGTCGAGTCGCGGCCATTTCGATTTGTTTCAGGTATGCGTTGCTAAATTCGTGCGATATCTATTTTGTGTTTAGGATTGTCTTGTACATTTCAGATTTTTACATTCTTATATTAGTTTTTTTTATGTAGAAATTATAATTTTGTGAAGGATGATCATCTAGTTTATCTGGTGAGTGGATAATACTTAAATATAACCTGCACTAGGCAACTCGCCCCGGCTACGCATGAGTAATTGCTTTAATCATAGAACATATACGAATAGCGTCGATACAGTTTAATACACTTTCAAGAGGAATAAATTGCTTTTAATTAACAATTGGTTTATACAGTGCACACCTCGTCAGAGACTGGAAAAAGTCTCTGGCAAAAGCGAGTTTGAATCATCCCCGTAGTGCGTTTTAGTGGGTAGTGTCGGGTGCTTCTCACGCCCCTCTCGCATTTGCCTCATCCCGAGGAAAGCCCTCAACAGACGGAGCTATAATATAGTAAAATATACATTACTTTATAGCAAGCTGCCACAGACTGTGGCTATGCTTAATATTTATTTATGCACTCTTTAGCTCTGCGGTCGTCGTTGCATGAGCACGTGTTTGTGCTACATTCTTAATAAAGATGTCCTAATTTTGGATATCGTATAATGACTCTAGCTAGTCATGTTGACAGCGCACATAAATAACCGATGAAAAATATAAAAAGATTGCTGAAATATATAAAAAGATACGTTAATATATCTTACTATACCAAAATATGTTATGTTATAACTGTCATTTTTTGATGACGTAACCAAAATATAAGTTAAAGTTACGTCTGTTGCCACTCATCGATTACTATAGAAAATATATCGTAATATACTTTGCTATTTTTTATATTAATATATATTATAGCTCCGTCTGTTGTGGTTTTAATGCGTTTACGCGTTGTGTTGAGGAAGTACGTAAATAATTGGATTGAAATACTACGTTCATAAAAAGGCAGTGCACGCCAGTATAGCTTGATTTTTGCGATTTCTACAACGATCATCGTTATATATCAGCCGATTTACACCTAAACCTTCCTCGTGAGTCACTCGGTCGATTGCTGAAAACCGTATATAAAAACATATAACTGTTGTCAAGGTATCCGATTATCTATCGCTAATTTTGTAGTGTATGAAATTTGTAAAATATTCCGCATTTCATTATGACATTGCAATTCGAGTTAGCTGATTCGGTTGTTCAAACTTTCACGAAAGCGTTTTATTGTCGCTGTTATTCATGTTGGCAAAAAAACTAAATAATTTCGGACTGTGTTTATAATATAGCTTTACACTGTACATCGGTAAACTCCCATTTTTAACCAACTTCAAATGGAGGTGATTGTATATATTTTTATTATCTCAGAACTTCGTCATATATAAAACGATTACAATAAGTATTTTCAATTCATAAGGAATATTTCAAGTGGTGGTCAAAGAACATGGCGTATGTCTCGACAACAGAGTATATAACAATTATAACTACAAAAAAAATTTTTCATAGGCAGTTATTTGCCTTTTTTACACGTAGAGATAACTGCAAAGCAGAATGTGCCTAGCGTGATACTTAACAACATATGTTTTGCCTATGTCAATTTTAATTAAGAAAATAAAGATTAATTATAATACTCTTGGGAGCTATATTGTTGTTAGTTAGGGTGTGGTACTGTAATTGTTTCAGCTGGCTAGTATTCGTGTATAAAATTGTTTCTTTTTTTTGTGCAAACCTAAAAGCCTGTTAATAGCCCGGTCGATGTAGCGCCTAGAATAGGAGTGAAAGATACAGAGATACACAAAAAGTTGAAAGTTTGTAAAATTGTTCAAAATATACTCATAAATAAAATTTTAAAAGTCCTAATCGATCAAGTGCCTGGAAAAAAATGTACTCGAGGTCAAAGTTTAAAAACATGAAGTTTTCGCGCTCTTCAGCAAAACGGTAAATTAGTAACGGTAAAAATAGCCAAGATAAAAATTGTCGATCATGTATTTAGCTACAAAAAATGTATCAATACTTTTTTCCTAAGACCTATCGTTTCTAAAATATAACGATATCAAAAAGTTGGAAGAGTTGTAAGTGTCATAATATGTATGAGTCCGCCACGTATATAACTGTACATATAATAACTAGCTGTGATAGGGCATCTGTATTTTACACGAGAGGTAGGACAACAGTTATTAAAATGTTTGAAAATCTTCATACAAAGTTTATGCCTCTTTACCTCTCTTCCAATAAGTTTTTCGTAAGAAAAAGTAACATATCACCGTCTCCAGGGTAGATCTCTATACCAAAATTAGCCATAATTGATTCAACGGTTTAGGCGTGAAAGCGTTACAAACAAACTCACTTTCGTATTTATAATATTAATAAGAATATAACGCTCGGAAGACATTGTATAGCTTTTTCCAATAGCCGATCGCCCGACTACATCTATCGTGTTCAGGGTCACTATAACCAATAATCTTCATGAAGAAAATATATGAACAAATTGTGATGGATTTTTTCATAGGGTTTTATGGTGA
Source organism: Actias luna (assembly GCA_039707435.1). Taxonomy (NCBI): domain Eukaryota; kingdom Metazoa; phylum Arthropoda; class Insecta; order Lepidoptera; family Saturniidae; genus Actias; species Actias luna. The sequence continues at coordinate 2,027,835 of JAZHAC010000006.1, read as the reverse complement.
TCAAATAAAATGCCTTTTTTTTTACTACGCTGTCGATTTTACTACAATTTTTATGTACAAAAAGAAATGACGCCTTGATACATTCTTTCTTGTATGTACATACTCTAGACATAATTATATGAGTACAATATAAATCTTTTTGTTGTTTTGCCAGCCAGATACCTTTCAACAATACGTTATGTTGTGTGTTATATAAAAAAATATAAAAGTACTCCTTATGTATGTTTATGTCCTCTGTACCACTGACGACGTATGCAATTATTTTCATAAAAATCGTTTGAGAAGTTAGTACGTTTAACGTGTGTGATTATCGAGGCATTGTCTCCGCGTGCAACGCAGTGTCGCATCGCGTTAACGCCTTTGCAGCCGTGTCGCGTTTGGCGGTCAAAAGTTTAATGCCATTAGATAATGTAATCAGTTTACTACCAAGTCTGTATCTTGTCCTTTCTAAAGATAATATATATTATTTGTATTAACGAATAAACTAACAAATAGTTTAAGGTTCGATTCCTTTGTGTGTGTGTACGGATGCTATGCCAATATACGTGGGTTCGAATCCTTGCTGAGCTTTCGGGAAGCGAAAACATCGTGATGAAACTGTTGAATGGTGGTAGGGCTTTTTTTGATGCTCGCCTAACTACCTACCACCCTCAAGTTGAAATCTGCCGCCAAATACCTGTAGGTGTGTTTCGGCAGTTGTACTAGGGACTAGCACATTCACTATCTTGGATCGCATCGTCACTTATTATCGGATGAAATTGTGGTCATAACCCTAATCCTATAACAATAAAATGAAACACGGACACAAGAGTGACGCATGAGGTAATTACCAAATCGATTAGATAATAAGTCTGTGAATATTACGTCGAAAGATTGCTTTAGATGTATAGATACGAGGGAAGCTGATAAAACATAAATAAAGTAGATTGTGCTGTATCTAAGAAACGAAGCTGCCAATAAGCGTGCTGTTATTTCAATGACCTGTCCCATTAGAGTTGAGTGTATGTTGCGTTAATTCTAAAAGGCAGTAATTATTGGCATTTGTACAAATATTTCCTTCAATTTTTCCCATTAAGGCTACGTCCCACTTGGAGTTCACGACTACGGTTTTCCCCATTCCACTTGGTTGTGAGCGTTCCGTTTATGAACTCATTACGAGTATAGTATTCTTACTTCCTTAATAATAATATTACATATGCGAAAGTGAGTTTATTACGCTTTCATGCCAAACCGCTGAATCGATTATAACGAATTTGGATATAGTGATTTATGGTAACCTGGAGACGGTGATAGGTCACTTTTGCTCACGAAAACCTTATTGGAAATGGGGTAAAGAACTAAAAACTTTGTATGAAACTTTTGATTGCGTCATCCTATTTTATTAACAAAATCAATATTAATGCGAACGAAGCCACACGTAAAATTTAGTATTCAATATATAAGTTTTCCTTGAGCGTCGCGCCGTTTGCTTATTTTGATAGCTTCATAAGATTATTGGGAGTTAATTTCTCGTTTAATTAGTTGATATTATGCGACGTTTATTAATTACACGTCTTATTGGTTGAGTATTCTTGTATATTTACGTAAGCTCCTTAATCAGACGTAAATACAGACTTTCCGTTCGAACAATCATGGATTGAAGTTATTAGAACATTTAATTTTGAATTTATTGTATAAAAAATAGTTTTAGATTTTATGTTTCGGAGCGAACCTAACACAGTAGCAATCGAGTTGTGGATCACAGAAATGATTGTTCCGTGCGGGACTCGAACCTACAGCACTGAGGTGCGGCGGGTGCAGCGAGTCAACTGGTTTAACCGATACAAAAAAATAATAAAAAAAGGGCAGATGAATTGTACCGAGAAACCTATCTACTTATTTAATATGTATTATAAAGCGGAACGTTTGTTTGTTCGATCGCGCTAAACTGAGAAACTATCAGTCGGATTAAAAAATATATATATATTTCATAGAGCAATCATTGTGGGAAGGCTTTAAGGTTATTTAACGTCACGTTAGTACCATGAGAGTAAAGCTGTATTGAAAACAGTTGCGAAAATAGGAAAATTAATAAATAATTTTTAATTCCACGCAGACGAAGTCGCAGACACAGCTAGTGTTTAATTTAGCTAGAAGGTTTTCTCGTAATTTGCTACCTAATTGTATTAGCGCGAGTGAATTTGCGACGATCGTTTGCGATTTGTTGCCTTATTCTTGTCAGTTGCGTTATCGAAATCAGGGTCGTCGCGCAACCGGGTTTTCTTTATAGTTAAAGTTTAACGTTATGGCCATAATCTCATCTGATCTTATGTGACGATACTGCTCAAGTTAGTGGACACACTAAACCTGTGAAGAGACTGACTCACAAGTGCAACTGCCGGAACACACCTATTGGTATTTGGCGGCAGATTTTCAACATACTAACAACTAGCTAGCCAAGCGGCCATTACAAAAAGGCCTACCACCATGCTCTTACGTAAATATTGCAAAAACATATCTGTCTCTATCGCACGCATGGATCTGCGCGTTCGTTGGACAGAGATAGCCGAGGGGAATGACCGACGTTGACGTTTAAGGTCGCGCGTAACAAGGTCAGGGATGGTAATCTGTTGTGTTCCTTAGAATTGGAACAAAGTGTCGACGAAAATGCGAACCTCGTGACAGCCCTTGATACTAACACGGAGGACCCACGTGCGTCGAAATAACGAGAATGATAAATTATTTTTATTACGATAAATACAAAAGTACAACGGTTTCTTTGGTCGATGTTTTTATAATGTCGACAGTAAATTATTTAGTCATATCGTGAACTACAAATCTATAGATGTATACAAGCTGATCTGAGACACCTTGTTCTGCCTTTTCGAGTAGTCAATCACAGCGACATCTATCGAGTTGTGATCACCTATCAATAAAAAAGTATCTTTTGTCTCAAGTTGGACAAAACTGCTCACAGTGTGCAAGATTTGATTAAAATCGGTTCAGTAGATTAGGGAGTTCATCGCCGACAAACAACGTGACACGTAATTTTTATATATAATATAAATGGTGTTTGATTCACGATCACGTCAAAACTACTGATTTTATCGACACAGGACTATGATTATTCGATGCTCAATTAGTTGTAAATTATTTAGGGCTGTTCATTATTTGTATTTCAATTATCCTACATGATTTTAAAATCTGACGATTTCTTTTATTAATATTTTTCTCGTCAATAAAAACCATTTGACAGGCTGGCAGGTGGGAACGGCTGGTCAATATATAAAGTCTTTCTAGATTAATAGATCCATACCAAAGATACCAAGAATTTTCCAATATAACTAAATTGGTCTGTTTGTATAAATAAATACTAAATTATACAAGAAAAAAATTGTTTAATAATGATTACGCGAATATTATTCAACGAAAAAAAAAAAACTAATTTAACCGGATTTTATCGCGGTTATTTATTAATTTTGATCCCGACGTATCGAAAGCTTTTCAGCCTTCGAGGTCACGGGGCGGACTGAGCTGTAGGTTGGCCAGAAAAGTTCATGTTACTGTGTCTACCTTCAATTTAATTTTTGTTATTAATCGGATCGGAGATTTAAATTAGTTTATTTCGATACTTTGTTTTATTTAGAGAAGTTTTTATATTAACCCAAAATGCGTTTAATAATTATTTCCTTTTTCAATTATACGACTTAACCTTTACTCTCCTAATTTTTTCATGAATATTTGATGGGTAAATCAGAGTCTACAATATCTACTGGACCTTGAGACTCTATTTAATTTAATAATAAAGCAGAAAAGTTTGTTTGTTTGTTTGAACGCACTAATCTTAGGAACTACCACTCGGATTTTACAAATCCTCCTTGCATTTTATATCGCATTTATGGAAGAAAGTCTTAGGCTATTTAACATCGCGCTAGGACCAAAGTTATATTAAAAAAGGTTACAAAAACGATTAATGATTTAGAGTATAACATAATGTAATATACGTATTGTTTTGTCACAGAAAATGAGTTCAAGCGTTTGCTACAAGTGCAACAGGACGGGGCACTTCGCCCGCGAGTGCACGCAGGGCGGCGTCGGCGCCCGCGACGCCGGCTTCAACCGGCAACGGGAAAAGTGCTTCAAGTGCAACCGCACCGGACACTTTGCACGCGACTGCAAGGAGGAGGCCGACCGTTGCTACAGGTATTTCAACACCCTTTTTTTACACTTAAACTGCCTACAAGCGAAGCGATGATAGCTCAGTGGTAGTGTGCACGAGTTCGCGTCAAGGGACGTGGGTTCGAACCCAAGCACCTACAATGAGCTTGAGCGCCCGGTGAAGGAAAACATCGTGAGGAAACCATAGCATGGTGGTAGGGCTTTTTCTAATGCCCGCCTGTCTAGCTACCACCCTCAAGTTGTGAACCTGCCGCCAAATACCAATAGGTGTGTTCCGGCAGCAGCACTTGAGAGCCAGTTCCTCCACAGGTTTAGCGTGTCTACCAACTTGGGCCGTATCGTCACTTAAGATCAGGTGAAGTTACAGCCATAACGGTAAACCTTAAGTATAAAAAAAAAAAAAAACTTACCTGATGTTACATGACAATTGGCCTAAGATGGTGGGCATACACAAGCCTAGTAGCGGAGGATTTGGCTCTCAAATGTAACTGCCGGAACACACCTAAAGGAATTTGGCGGTAATTTTCAATGTGAGGGTGGTAGCAAATTGTGCGTAAATTATAAAAAGCCCTACCACCTTGATATGGTTTCATCATGACATTCTCCTTCAGCAAAAGCTCAAGCTCGTTGCTGCGCAGCCGTACGTAATGCCACTAAGCTATCATTGACTATCACTGAGATATTATCGATATGAGTTATATGATTTCAATTAATAAATCCATGAGAACGTAATCGACATCAGAATTGGTTACTCTGTAGTGAATATACCTAAATGTGGTTTGTAAGTTAAAATAATAATTGATTGTTCATTCAATTTCATAGTTCCAGCGTATTGAAATATTATTGAATCAATAATGCGAGTGAATAGTTGATGTATACATCGAATGCTATGTTCCCATGCATAGTCAATGAACAGAGTGACGCAGGCATTGACCTAGATAAGCAAGGGTCACGAAGAGATTATAGATTAAATACCTATACATGTTATAACGTTATTCGAAACCTTTGCTGTGGCTTCCTAATTCATCTAAATTAGTAACATTGTTGTAGTAGATTTTATTAAATAAAGCAAAGAAAATTGTATAATTTTTATGACCTACTATATATAGCAGATATGAATTACCTTCAAAATAAGCAATTGGGTGGTGTATTTATATGAATAGATATGAATGTATATGTTAATTTTCTATACATTTCTGCAACACTCATCCAAATGCGATGACATTTTGTCGGGTGGATCTGGTAACGGCTACGAAGGTTCCTGTGCAAAAAAAATTTTTAACAAATTACAAAACACACTTTTTATTACCTCTGAAATTGCAATGTATGCTACAGTTATATGTAAAACTTAACATAATGTAAGTTGTGCTTTAAAGATCTGAAAAGGAAGGGAAAACTATTAACTCTCTTATTTTTTCTTGTTTAATAAGAATATAAGTATCAAAATACCTTACGCATGTAATTTTAACACAATCAATTAGTGCAATTAGGTATTTCCTTATTGATAATTACTATCCAACATGAACAATTACAATTTAATAGAGGGTAATCGACTTTAATGTCTAAAATTAGAAAATTGTTACAATTATATGTTAATTATGTATTTATTTAATAGATGATATGAACCTTGAGAATAAAAATATTGTAAAATAAATGTTGGACTAAAGTGTATGTTTTTATTAACTTTTTTGGCTTAGTGTTCCAATGAGGAATCTTGTTTTCCGGAACACATTACTTGACCCGATCTTACGTAGTTTCTTGCCAATAATCGGTTTCAAGTTGACATAAATTTGGTCGCCATAGTAGCACACCGAAAATAACTGGGTCAATCCAAGTGTACTCTTTTGTCATTCTCATTCATTGCTATTATTGCGAGCCAAAAAATTCTTTGAATGCTGTGTATTATAGGCAGAACCAGATTTAGATGAAAAGAGACCCTAAGGCTTTTTAGTGTTCATAGAACACAGAAGTAGTGTTATTTTTAGAATTGTGTAATTTTCATTTTGCTAACAACTTGAATGAACGCTCCTCTTGATTTTGAGGCCGTTGGCTAAAACCTAGTTAGCCAATAGGAAAGTATATATATATTAGAATAATAATAATTTATTTGAAATGTACAGATGTAACGGCACGGGGCATATAGCGCGTGAGTGTGCGCAGAGCCCCGACGAGCCGTCTTGCTACAACTGCAACAAAACGGGGCACATCGCGCGGAACTGCCCGGAGGGCGGCCGCGACAACTCCAACCAGACCTGCTACAACTGCAACAAGTCCGGACACATCTCGCGCAACTGCCCCGACGGCACCAAGACCTGCTACGTGTGCGGCAAGCCCGGACACATCTCGCGCGACTGCGACGAGGAGCGAAATTAACACGCGCTCAGCGTCGATATTATATTATAAAAATAAACTATGTATATTATGATGCCACGCACGGACGATAAGCAAAGGACGCGAAACGCGCGACAGACACTAAAACATAAGATCACAGGACTGTATGAAATTATAAAAAGCAACGGAATTACAAATCAGATGCAGAGGGCGGTATCCACGCGACACGCGACGCGTGCGGTGCTGTCGGACACGTTGAATCGTATAGAGGCCAGGGCCGCACCCAGCCGAGGGCACTCTCATTGTCCTCGGCGGCGGCGTCCGCAGCCTTCTAGTTAATGTTTGTTCTTGCACGACGTGAACGAGTTATTGTGTTTTTAAATCATTTAATAATAATAATAATCGTGATTGAACTATTGATGAGGTAGCGTTACAGTTTTTAGCATTACAGAGTATATATTTAATATATTTTGTACAGATTTTTTTGTCAAAAGATAAATTGGGATGCTGGCGTACCATGTGAGTTTTCAATGAAGAGAGAGGGAGAGAGAGTGAGAGACGAGCCCCCGGAGCGCCCCGAACCCCTGCGGACTCTTGTTAGTTCGTGCAGTACACTTGCGCGAACGCACTTGCCGACAGCCTCACACCTATCCTATCATTATTCTTAGTGGTTTATTTTTAATGATCAATTCCTTTGTTTATGATCCTGCTGACATGTGGACCGTTCAGTGGTTAATTAGAATTTCATCAATGAGAACATTTTTTATTTTGGTAACCCTTGTCGATTTGCCTCCGTCTACACATGAATGTAAACGAGTCACTCGAACATACTGGGCCAGATAAATAAAATATGCATTTATACAAGTTTCCAAACAAGCCCTAATTTAACATGCGGGTCGCTGACCCATAGTAACCGATATGGAACCAAACAATCATAAACATTCTTAGTCAAACTAATCTTGAATAGTTTCAAATAAAGATTTACATAATGCAGCTTATCAGAATGTACAAATTTTATGTTCATATTAGAATTTTAATCAACACATTTAAACAGCACTTAAAACAGCATTAAGACATAAAGTCTTATTTTGAACCCAAGTATAATTTGATCCGTTTAATATGAGATCATTAAAAAGAACAGAATAAACTTATATTTTGTATTTCTATTTAAAAGTCTATAGGACTGTACGAAGCCAATGGTAATGGCTACTGAATTGCACATATTCATTTGACATTAAATCATTACACGTTATTAATACCTACATATGTCGTTACAGATCTCCAAATACACCAAATGAGTCTAATGTAAGGTCCTGTTTACAATGCATATAGTAGGCATTAGAGAAATATATAAATGGGTGAAGCAATCATTTGATATGAAAACCCACACCTGGACGAAGTTATACTAAGAGATATCGATCATAAATTCACTAATAAGTTAATGCAATACCAATGCTCCTTTCTACCCATACCTGCTTCCTCATGTTAGTGTCAAAGACTCTTCCTATATATTTGTATACACCGAATAGTGTTTCCCCACACTAGTCCGGTGAAACTGTAACAAAACTGTCCCTTCGAAAAAAAATAGTGTCTCCCTACTAGCTCATTTGATGCTAAATGAGAATTGTTTAGTGCGACTGCTGAATCGCCAAAAGCTGCGATAGGAAATGTCCAATGTTTGTTTTATTGCGATGTTTTGATTGTTTCCATAAATACTAAAGCAATTACGGAAATAGACACGTGTTAAAATCAAATTATTGGAACATTTGAAAATAAAGTATTTGGTGGCCCTCGTGCTACATGATTTTGACGACAAAATGCTCATTTCGTAAGACTATTCAACGTTTTTATGGATTGAGAATTCTGAAAATGAAAACAATGTAAAAGTTAATACAATTATTGTTGAAAGTAGAGTCTGCAAGACAATTTAAGGTAAGTATCCACATCATAAAGAGGTCTCAGAACGAGGACAGCTGCGAACGAGTGTTCATCCAAAATCGACAAATTTATTGAAAGTAATTGCATCTACCTAAGTACCTACTACATGAACCTAATACTCATCAAATACTAATTCAATAGCCGTAAGTATTACAGTCATTAGTACACCGATACATCCAAATGAAAGAAAGATCAATAAGCGGTGTGTTAGGGAGACGCGAACACTTGCTCAAGTTTTAAAAGCGTCTATCTGTAATATTTTGAACGACAATGGGGTACTAGGAACACCTTAATCTATAGATACGTCTAATCTTAAAATTATACTGAATATTCAATTAAAAGAAATATCGTAGAATTCTTGACGAAATTATTGTTTTGGTGCCTATTTTTAGTTTTAACCTGTCTTGGCTATAATAACTTACAAGAAGATATCACAATCGACAATTATTACGCCAATCTTCTGTTAAGATCATATAGTTATGTTCTCTTAAACCTGCACTTTTTACTAAAATTAACGTCGAGCAAATGTAGAGAGTCAATATTTATTCAAATCACAAAATCTATTCAAGTTAAGCCCTAAGAAGATGCTTATGAATCTCAAAACTACTACCGGTTCGAAAACTAACGCAGTCATCGAAGAGAACGGGCAAGAAAGTATTTGCATATGTTTATTTGATCATATTCTTATCTTTTTTACGAAATAGTTTCACGTGTTACAGTAGTTATTAGCAGATGTACAAAAAGGGGTGTTAATTCCAGACATCACGATCGCTTACAAATTGATTCACCTATATAGCTTTTCGTCATCAAAACTCGTTTGACGTAGCTCTTAAACTTACTGTCCGGCAATTCAGTAATGTGCTTTGGGACTTTATTTTAAAACCTAACACTATTATCTAAAAAACTGTTAATTGTCTTTATACAGAGTCTAAAATAGGAGATGACCAGTTTGTCACGATTTCTAGTATTCAAATCATGTCGGTCTTTAACGAAACTTAGGTTTTCAAATTTTTGCGGACATAGAATAAATTATCAAGAATATATTGGGAGGGCAGAGATAAAATACCAAATTCCGAAAACATCCTTTAATTATCAAATATTTCAATATTGATGAATACAGTGGGATGGATGTAACTATACAAACAAATTTACCTACCTAATACCTGTAGCATTAGCCATTAGATTTATGATATGCAGGTGCAATCTTACAAACAATTGATTTATAAAACCAGAAAATCACCTAAGCTCAGCATATGCCGTGTCACAATTGTTATAGCGCTGGTTTTCAGCTGCTGGACCTAAAGTTTTATGTAATATTTACTAAAGTTACTATAATAGTAACACTACCTATACATTTTTTGCCGAAAACATCAATTCATTTGGATGTTATCCAGCTAATAAACTGGTGTACTTAAAATACCTACTTATAAGTAATGAAATTACAAAAATGCAGAAAAACACAGTTATTCGGTAATTTGAACTATGAAACTTGTTCTTATTTGTTCTTGGCAACTCAGTTCTCTTTAGAGACGTAACTGCCATTTTCAAGTTATAAGATTTGGGCATTTTGGACAGATGATACTATCTTCAACTAGATGGTGACTCACTTGTTGAAGCTCTCTTGGGAGTTTTTGTGGCAACAATATATCATGTTCCGAATGATTCTTTGTAATTCAATTCATTTATACTCTTCAGTTACACGACATCGCGTAAAATGTCATCTATATTACACAATACAGAGTTAAATAACTAAGTATATGAATAAAAATAAAAATCACAACATGACAGATGAAGATTCCGCCAAAAACTCCAACTTATTATTTAATATCTATTCAAAATTAACCATTTTTTAAAAGCTGTAAGAAATCGTACCAATGTACTCGGTATTGCGTAATGAATACCTACACCATATAGTGTCGGTACCGAAACGTTACTTAGTAATGGATTTCGTTCCTCGTATTTTCGTACTTTATATTAGTCAGATAGATTTTTTATATATACAAACAAATACAACAGTTTCAGTTCGTGCGAGTAATATTGATGCGTGAATTAGGTATTTGCATCAAAAAATATAACTCTAAAAGTGAAATAAAACAGTTCTTTTACATATATACAATTTGAGAATAATAAATTTGATTGTCATATGTAATATCATATTATACATTCTCCCGTATAAAATATTCAAAACCAAATTCAGTAGTATTCTGTCAAATTCTAGGGGTAATTAAATTACAGTTGTAGTTTAACCAATTTACCTATTAAATAAATTTAAATTTACATATACATAAGTTTGGCACAAAATACGGTAAATTAAGTAAAACAAATGTATTGTGTGGTTATATGGAACCAGAATTTTTTCGGAAAATTATTAGATTTAGAGGAGATATTGAAATCGCGTTTTAATCTTAACTTCATAATTGGAAAATGTGAATGATAAACGGAAGGAAAGAGCGAACAACGCGATGTCAATGTTATATATCGTACGAAATACTCAGAAAGACTCGATGCGATGCTCTTTTTTATTAGGTATTAAAAGTAACTATACGATTGTAACGAGTACTGATTCTTGTAGCACCGAATATATACGGGTACGCTACTTTTCGTCTCATAATACTATAAAATACCTTAAAATTATTTCATTCACTTAAATTCACCATCATCACCATTTTTGTTTATAGTATATCAAAGTATAATTTAATTATTTACAATCATTTGTAAGTTAAACAATTAACGTCTAATTTGGTTACGTGCTTTTTAATAATTTATTATCCCTGTTTTGTAACGTTACAATTGTACCTCCATGGAAATAATTATGCTGTCACTTACTTAATCGATAATAGTTATTTGAAAACAGTCAGATTGGAAAAAAGTTTTATTTGTAGAGTTTAGATGAACATTATTTATTTTTGTTAAACAGAATATTACTGATGTATTAATATAGTATATATGACAAAAAGTAACAAAGTATCACCAAATCGTTTTTTTAATGAATACGCTTATAAATAAGCAATAACAGACTCAAAGTAACATTCTAAAGTAAAATATTTGGATTTTCCATAAAGTATAGGATTTGAATTATTTTAAACGCGCTACTAGTGTTTCGTTACATACGTGTAATAAATCAGTATCAATTTGATTTAATTTTTTTGAACTATATTAATGAACAATCGATTGAAAATTAAATATAGATGTACATTCCTATTTCCTAAACGAATTGTACCGGTTTTTTACTAGCCGGGCGTGGTGCGGCTGCGCGACAATCGCTAATCTCCAATGAAGTGAGTAATGAGACGTTGGTAACTATTTGTTTATTTTTAAAAATTAATTTAGTTGTACAATTAAATAAATTAGAGTACCCTCAAGTGTTCAAGCCGAGTGAAGTTTTAATTCAGTGCAAGTGTTATTGTTATTTACATGGTAATAACAACAACAAGGGAACGTTTAAATGGGCGTTAACTTCAGGTCGTGTGTATTGTTAACTTTTTTTATTAAATTTAAAATTAAGGTTAATCTTGTTTTCAATTAGTTTTCTGTTTATGCTATATATTTTATTCAAATGAAAACGCATCTAACAATAATTATCTAACGAAAGTAATTTGAAACTTGCGGCACGTAACTCATTGCGAAAGTGTTTTCTAAAATTAACCGATTCAACACAACGAACAACATATATGTTATTAGTTGAATTGTTCTTTACTTTACTAAATTTTAAATATAAACACCTTTGTATACCGAGAGATGTGTTGTTATCAGACGCAAAAACTAAAGGTTAATCTTGTTATTATGAATGAAGTTACTTAATGTAAACGATAAAAATTTTTAAATGTGTTATTTCTTTTAATATATAGTTTTATATTAGCATTGATGTAGACTACAAGTTTTAATAATGTATGTTCTTAATTACAGGAAGTGCATTGTAAAGACTGAATTATGAATCTCATATTAATTCTGTATATAGTAACTGCAATATTACAAATATGTGCATCAGAAGATTATGTACCTCCTACCTATGATCCAGACGTGTCGAGGAATACAAACGACTATTCCAATACCAACAATCCAAATTATGACAATCCGTATGATGTGAACAGGAAGTATCAGAACCGAGACAAGGTTTCTAGTAACCGTAACCAGTATGATGTTGATCAGAGGTATAATCAGTATGATAATAGGAATGAACCAAAGTATAATCAGAATCCATATAATCCCGAGAATACACCGAGGCCTTCATGGGACAGCAGTAGGGGTTACAGTGGCTCATACAAATCTGCAGCATTGGAATATGATAGTGTCATCATACATGAAGCGTGAGTACATTGCTCGGTTTGCCACTTTCTATTAATTATAATTTTTTAATAACATTGTATGAATGTTTATTATTTTATTGTACATACTAGCTTATACCCATGGCTTCACTCGCTTTTTTTTTTCAATAAAAAGTATCCTTTATTTTATCTAATACTTCCAAGAATATGTGTACTAAGTTTTATGATGATTGGGTAAGTACTTTATATGTGAAAATGTAACAAACAAACTTACATTAACATTTATAATATTAGTATGGATTGAATTGAAACTTCTTTAGGTATATTATTAGAAAGTTTATTCTCCATCAGTCTTTTTGTCTTTCCTGAAGATATGTAATATATGAGTTTATATACATTGTATATGTAGTTGTCAAACTGTTGTTTACTAGAACATTAGTAGCTCCAATTTAAATTAAAAAAAAAAAACTTGGTTATTGTTTATTCTATTTTAAATATCAAAAAATAATAGTGATATATTCCAAGGGTCCCCAATCTTTTTCAGTTCACAGTGCACATACATGCTTACTATTTTATTACAATACTAACTGGTCTACCTACCTACCTAACTGGTCGAAATTGATAGGTGCAATGATTTGAGAATGTTAAAGAGCATTGCTTCACAGCCCCCTTATTTTTGTATTCTATAAAAATGATATTTTTTTATTTATGTATCTCCATTTTTTATGTAGGATAGATAGATCAATTAGCTTGGAAAAACAAACAGTATACTAGTGTACCAACTTAAATTGTAATCTAACAAAATTACAGAATAATGGTGGCTTCTTGAAAATTTTAATAATATACCAACTATAGTTGCAGCTTCATTTGTGTTAATGTAGATTTTATCTATGGAAAGTTATTGTTCTATCTCGGAAGAACAGTGCTATTTTCTGAATAAAAGTTACTCTATGACCTTTTCCATACCCCTGACAATGTGCATGCAAAAGTTCATGAAATTTGGTTTTGTATTTATTAGGTAACAAACAAACTTGCATTTGCATTGATAATCAAGACAGTTAGGACAGTTTTCATTAATTGAAAATAAAAATGTGTCAAATATACATACCATGTTTAATTAGAACTTACGAAATTAATCAGTAAGAATTTTTTTTACACTATAGTAAATTAAATAAATCAATCAAAAGGTCTGTTACATTCAGACTATATCAAATCAAATTTCAAAGTGTGTTTTCCATCAAATAATTTTAATATTTGCAGAAAGTTTCATCAAAATCTATGCCTATATATATGCCTATATACCATGATAATATTCAGCAAGAACATTATCCTTCTGGCCTAAGAGATTTACGTATTTACATTTTAAAACATTAGAAATAGACAACTTAATAAGTATATCTTATTTTAACACAAGTGTCATTTCATAGCTCCTACATCTGGGTGGTTATTAAAAAAGCAGAGCTTCCACCTTAGCCTTCTAACCTTAACATATCCTAATGGGAATGCTCTGAATTGCGTGTTAAAAAGTGATATCACTATTAAGTTGTCTCTTTCTAATCCTTTAAAATATAAATGTAAATCTCTTAGGCCAGAAATGATAATACTCAATACAATATCTAGTAGTTGAACCTATACAACTTAAATAATAATTAATTGAAATCTATAAGTTTCCCCAGAAAAACCTACTAGTATTTACTTTAGTGGCCTATTACCTAACTATACCAAATATATTTATAATAAAAATCGTGCGGCCAGATACTAAAGCAATGCCAAAAAAGGATAAGTAATTTAAAGTTAACCACCATTACAATAATGTTTCTGAGTAGGTTCAGGATGCAGCTGATCAATTATAACCAGTATATACATTCTTGTTTGAGATAACTGGCATATGGTTGAGACTAAATTACAGTTATGAGGTCAATGAACCTGCACAAATATATCCACAGGGCGGTATAAACAAACCTGTGCTTCAAGTGTTTTGTTTATTATAATCAATTTGTTTAGCTTAACCTGACTACTGAGAGTATATAAAAGGTGTTCTGTAGTAGGTTAATTAGCAACAGGAGTTTACAAACAATGAGATGAAGATTTAAATTAATTTTAACTTATTTGTGAATTTACAATGGACAGTTCATATACAATATTATAAAGTTTAAAAGATTGTTTGAATACAATAATCTGATAAATACAAGACGGATATCAAAACTTATTTTTGTATTTGATAGAGCAATAATTGACGATCGCTTTAAGATAAGCAGATAAGATAATTGCAGACACATCTAATGTATATGTAAAATAATATAAAAAGATAATCGGATAAGTCTACAGTCAGAATGATATACGAACTTCTTAGCAAATCTGATATAGAATTATAAAACGCCGAGTGGTTGATGAGCTAATAATAATCGAATCAATAATAATGTCAGGATGAGATACTATCTTTATAGGACCACGGATACACCGTGGGGGTGCTGGGTACATCGTGAAACCTAATTGTTGTAGCAGAGATATGACACGATAATGTCACCTTTACCGCTCGTGCCTCTCTCCGCCGAGTATACATCATTCTTGATACTGATTTACAGCATAAACATCAAAACAGTGTCAATAGTAGAAAAATATAAATCTTACGTCTCTTCGGTAATACTCTAGCTACGTACGATGTATACGAGTCAAACGTCTCGTTTGAACTCGCACTTTATACTGATCTGTTATAAACTACCCTCCTATATTGTACCATAAAACACCCTCACATAACTACATCTCTATATATACATATTATCCACAGTACCTACTTCATAGTAGCCTCGCGAATGGTTCGCCCTGGACAGATATATAAGATCTCAGCGAACATTCTTCAGACTCGTCTACAGATGACGATACGAGCTTCTATCTCCTGCAACGGTGTTGAGATCACGGATGTCACGCAAAGGGTTAAGGAGGGTGTACCGGAGATATTAAATATGAGGGTAAGCAGAATACATGTTATTTCTTCTTTTCACAATGTCTTATGAATGTTAAAAAAATTACAGTTTTCGTTATAATCTCACCTAATATTAAAAAGTATTTTATATGGCATACAATGAATTTTGAATAGAACTTAAACTATACACAATATTTTTTTTACTATCACATACTACAAAAAAATCCAAACTGTACGCCTTATAATCTAACATGTTTTTTGTTCATTTAATAACAATTAAACTACATCGAATCAGACTGAAAAGTAATAGGGTTCTATTCCTAATTATACTGAAGCGTAAGAAAAAAACATTACTCGATTACTAAAGTACTTTGGATCGGATAGAATCTGGACATACAGACACACGGACGTCCAAGACAGAAATTTCCAGCGAAAACCCCATCAAAATTGGTTCAGCCGTTTCAGAGATAAGCCGGAGCAAACAGTTATACAAAAAAATTCATAATTCGTGTTTCTATATAAATACCTACTGTATATACTTTCATATGCATAAAGTAAAAACTTATTTTGCCATGACAAACAGACACTACCATTTTATTGTTTCATATAGATATGTGTTACAAATATTTTAATTAAATTAAATCAAGTATTCATTGATGCTGAATGGTAATTTTTGACAAATAGCCGCAGTAATTTTGAAACTTTACAATATATGTATATAAGACAATATTTCAGAATTTCTATGGAATAGTAGATTAAAATTAAACCAACACGTTGCTCTGAAAATAAAGTTTTATTTTAGTACTTAGATACTAATTACAAGGTTAAACTTAATAATAATATCTTACCTGAAAATAAAGAAACGACATTTAAAGTATAATTTAACTGTCAATTCCTTTTTATATAAATCAAAAATTTTTATAATATCTTTTTACAGTTAGTTGTCAATTCTAAACAAAACTACTTTTTCCACAGAGTTAGCGTCATAACGTTACAGCGCCATCTATCAATTACATGGTTACTGTTTTAAACGTCCGAAACGCGCTGTATAACATAACTAAATAATTTCTTTACATGTATTAAAATTGTGGTATGAATTCCAATAATTAGTCGACCACTAGTATATTAAGACGTTTGAATTTCTTTGGTAGGTACCAGCCACTACCGTCCCCGGTGACTACAAGCTGAGGGTCGAAGGTCTATACCTGGACACACCATTCGGAGGACGGGCGTTCGTCAATGAGACCCAACTCACTTTCTCTAAAAGGTTCATGACCATATTCATACAGATGGACAAACCCGTGTACATGCAGGGTCAAACTGGTGAGTCTTATGAATATATTTGAGACTGAAAAATATGAATGTTTTCAAGCGATGATAACTCACTTGGTAGAGTGTAAGAATGCAGTGGCAAGGGACGTGGGTTCGAATCCATCTACAATATTTTTGAGCTATTGGTGAAGGAAAACATCGTGATGAAACCCTAGCATGATGATATGACTTTTGCTAACGCCCGCCTGTCTAGCAACCACCCTCTAGTTGAAAATATACCTCCAAATACCTATAGGTGTGTTCCAGCTGTTGCATTTTTTTTTATAGATAAGGTTATGGTCATAACTTCACCTGATCTTAAGTGACGATACGGCCCAAGTTGGTAGACACGCTAAACCTGTGCAGGAACTGGCTCTCAAGTGCAGCTGTCAGAACGCACCTATTGGTATTTGGCAGCAGATTTTCAACTTGAGGGTGGTAGCTAGCCAGTCGGTCATCAGAAAAAGCCCCACCACCATGCGAGATGGCATTTGAGAGCCAGTCCCTACAATTGGGTTAGTGTGTCCACCATCGTGGGACACATCTCACTCAACATCAGGTGAGATTGTGGTCATAACGGTAAACTTTAACTTTGGTAACCGTTTTATCGGTGGTTATTTATAATTTTATAATGTTAACTAATTTGTCGAGGGTTCTCATGTGTCTTAATATGTCGTTTCAGTTCGATTCCGTGTGATACCTATCAACACCGAGTTGAAAGCGTTCGGTCGCGCCATCGACGTGTACATCCTGGATCCGAACCGACGCATCATGAAGCGGTGGCTCTCACGACAGGTAACTTATCATCGCTGTAATTATACTAATTATCAATCATGTTAATCTATACTAATATTATCAAGTGCAAAGATATGTATTTTTGTTTGTAACGTATAAACTCGAAAATTACGGTACCGATTTTAAAAATTCTTACACCATTAGAATGCTATATTAGCGCTGAGTAACATAGGCTATATAACATTTTTTTTTATATAAAAATGATTATATAAAATTTTTGTTTCACACGAACGGAGTCACGGACACATGTAGTATAAAATAAGAATCAATAGTGTCGTATATCTAAATAAAAGTATATCCGAAAATGTGGTAGTAAATTATATATAAGTTCTGAATACTTGGAAGAGCTAAAGTTTGTGAAACACTGGCATGATTTAAATACTAGAGATCTTGACAAACTGGTCACCCACATATGTTAGCCTCATTAACAGTTTTATAGGTAACAATATTAGGTTTTATAACAGAGTTCCAAAGAACATTTTTTGGAGCGATGATAGCATAGTGGATGACTTCACCTCAAGGGATGTGAGTTCGAATCCAACCACCTACAATGAGCTTGAGCTTTCGGTGAAGGAAAACCTCGCGAGGAAACCATAGTGCATGGTGGTAGGGCTTTTGTCTGATGCTAGCCTGGCTAGCTACCACCTTCAAATTGAAAATTTGCCGCCAAATAACAATAGGTGTGTTTCGGCAGCTGCACTTGAGAGCCAGTCCCACAACAGGTTTAGTTGTCAACTTGAGCCGTAGCGTCACTTAAGATCAGGTGAGATTATGGCCATAATGCTAAACCTTAACTATTATCGACTAGTTTTTATAGTATATCTAGGTGGTCCGTCTAATAACGTATTTAGAGAAAATGTCTGCATTTTGTTTTAATGGCGGGATTTTTTATTTTATAAATTGCAATAGCAATACAATGATCAAGGGTTATTGAAATTCAAATAATGATTAGCCCTAATTAACAAATAATTCCACATCGTGTGTGGTCATGGTCCTGTGTCCATCAAACTCGCCTCAAACAAACATCATTTATATGTATATAGATAGATTAAGCGAAACTTGTCTGTTATCCGATTCGAAAACAATAGTAACTCATTGCCGTTTTTATGTTTAAAATGGATTACAGTTAACTTTAATATTCTATTGTGTAACACATTCCAATCGTTATGTGCGAACACAATTCAACACCATGCTATGTTGACCAATTCCAGTACGCCATAAATTGTATGACACTGTTACACATACACTGTTTATGGATCAAAGTTCATGTTACACATAACCCTCAGTTATCTATTCAATTTTGTGTATAGTAGAATGGTAAAGTTTACGTAAGTTTACCTGTTGACCAGCTTAGTGCATATTAGTAAAATAAAGTCAATATTATATCCCTTCTTTCGACTGCTACTATAAAGGATGACAGTTCTGGTTCTCTAGCAGAAGTTCCAGAGGAACTTAAATATTTGAATTTATATGTAATATATGGTTTTAAACTGTTTGAGAGTCCAAACCCTGGGTATGTGGGGGGAGGGAGATATTACTGAACGTCTATTTGTGAGCACGTTGGATCGAAATGTTAGCTATTGCTTTGTTCTGCAAGTCAACATTACCATAAAATGTGGGAGGGTAATACTGCTAGCATTTTCGGTACAATAAATTGCGGCCCCCGTTTGGTGCTTTTAAAATGATATTTTATTTTTTAGATTCTTTATATATAACCAATATAATTGTGGCAATCAACCTCTTTTATAAGTTGTAAAGGAATACATAAAAATAATGAGAATGAAGCGTCTCTTGTTTTCACAATGACATGTTTCATTTTATTTGTAAATAACATTTTATTATTATTTTTAATAGATGGTTATAACTCCCTGATAATTCTTTTATAAATACGGACATATATTTTTGCAGAGTAATTTCGGAACCGTGAGCCTGCAGTACCAGATGTCAGATCAGCCTCTCTTCGGAGAGTGGTACATCAAAGTGGAAGCGTTAGGACAGATCGAGGAGACCCAGTTCCTGGTTGAGGAGTATTATCAAACTAGATTCGAGGTTAGTCTTCAATTTGATCATTCTCATTTATAATATAAGAATTATAATTTTTTTTTTTATACTTAAGGTTTAGTGTTATGGCCATGATCTCACCTGATATTAAGTGACGATACGGCCCAAGTTGGTAGACACGCTAAACCTGTGGAGGAACTGGCTCTCAAGTACAGCTGCTGGAACACACCTATTGGTATTTGGCGGCAGGTTTACAACTTGAGGGTGGTAGCTAGCCAGGCGGGCATTAGAAAAAGCCCTACCACCATGCTATGGCTTCCTCGCGATGTTTTCCTTCAGCGAAAGCTCAAGCTCATTGTAGGTGCTTGGGTTCGAAATCACGTCCCTTGACGCGAAATCGTACACACTACCACTGAGCTATCATCGCTTTATATATATATATAAAGAATAATATTAATATTTGAGGGATGGTGAAATATAACATATTTTGATTTTCAGAATGTCAATGTTGTGACATTGATGTTAAAAAAATTGTCACGCAAACAAACCTACATTTGTGTTTATAATATTTGATTGTCTTGATATTTGACGGTTAGGTTATTAATATGGCATTTTGAGGATCGATTAGCGCCATTACTCTTAGGGTTAACTGGGGTGATTTCTCCACGAAAATCAAAGTACCCGAATATGAAGCGGTGATAGCTCAGTGGTAGTGTGTACGACTTTGCGTCATGGGACGTTAGTTAGAACCCAAGCACCTACAATGACCTTGAGCTTTCAGTGAAGAAAAACATCGTGAGGAAACCATAGCATGGTGGTAGGGCTTTTTCTGATGCCCGCTTGGCTAGCAACCACCCTCAAGTTGAAAATCTCCCGCCAAATACCGATAGGTGTGTTCCGGCAGTTACACTTGAGAGCCAGTTCCTTCAAAGGTTTTTAGCGTGTCTACCAACTTGGGCCGTATCGTCACTTAAGATCACGTGAGATTATGGTCATAACGCTAAGCCTTATCTATAATAAAAAGAGTTAATACTGTATTATTGTTTACTGTGCAAAATGTACATTTATGTAAGTTAGCATCGATTAATTCGGTAACACGTATACTAAATATTATAATGAAATTTTATGACATACTAATTGTTAATTAGTTTATTAATGGCCAGTGCACAAAATTAGTGGCGGCGGTCGAGACTCAGTGGTAGCGTGAGTTCGAATCCACCTACAATGAACTGAGCTTTCGGTAAAGAAAATTTTTTTTTTCGTTATAATTCGTAGGTTTAGCATTATGACCATAATTTCACCTGATCTTAAGTGACGATAAGGCCCAAGTTGGTAGATACGCTAAACCTGTGGAAGGACTGGCTCTCAAGTGCAACTGCCGGAACACACCTATTGGTATTTGGTGACAGATTTTTAACTTGAGGGTGGTAGCTAGTCAGGCGGGCATTAGAAAAAGCCCTACCACCATGCTATGGTTTCCTCTCGATGTTTTCCTTCACCGGGCGCTCAAGCTCATTGTAGGTGCTTGGATTCGAAATCAAATCCCTTGACGCGAAGTCGTGCACACTACCACTGAGCTATCACCGCTATACTCGGCAGGTGAACGTGACGATGCCCGCGTTCCTGTTCAACACGGAGCAGTACATACGGGGCCGGGTGATGGCGAACTACACGTCCGGGGCGCCCGTGCGGGGGAACCTCACGCTGAAGGCGACCGTCAGGCCGGTGCCGCAGTACCGGCCGCGGTACTACGCCCGGGGACAGTACAACAACAGGGGACACGCCGGCCTATCAGGGTTCACCGACACGCAGTACACCAGAGGTACTGTTACACTTGGCTTTGGAAAAGCCTTTTTAAAAAAAAAAACATGCGTGCGTACAAAGTACACATGTCAGAAGTGAAACTTCTTTGGCGAACTAATTTACGACGTTCGCTCTGTCTCACTTTTTCTCTCAATCTTTCTCACTCGCTTGCTCCCTACTCTCACTCCACGGCTAGTTGCTCATGCTACGTTCGCCCTGTCTTACTCTCTCTCAATCGGTCTCGATCACTCTCTCTCTCTTTTCCGACACTTCCGTTGCATACCGGCGTGACGTTTCATCTGTAAAAATTTTACCCTCATGCGCCTAAAGAAGTTTCACTTCAAAAATTGTTTTTCACTGAATTTATTTTAAAACTTATTGAAGTGAAACTTCTTTAGGCGCATGAGGGTAAAATTTTTACAGATGAAACGTCACGCCGGTATGCAACGGAAGTGTCGGAAAAGAGAGAGAGAGTGATCGAGACCGATTGAGAGAGAGTAAGACAGGGAAATTTAAATTAAAGTTAAAAATTAAATTATTAATTTAAAGTTAATTTAAAGTTTTAGATTTGTATAGATATAAACAAGATTTATAAATTAGTTCGCCAAAGAAGTTTCACTTCTGACATGTGTACTTTGTACGCACGCATGTTTTTTTTTTTTTACTTATTTGAAATAAAGAATCACGATGGAGACCAAGTGTTTGGAGACGGTGGTGGAAAAAGACTGGCGTAAAACTATATGTAACTAAGACCGTAATATTATTGAAGTGCTGACAATGCAGCGGTTAAGCATATTCCCGTAGTGAGGGGGGATATAACAGTACGAAGAACGAACCTCCAAAGGTTTTTTTTAACAAAATTGGTATTACATAATTTGCTGAGGAACGTCCCATAGAGATGTCATAGATATACCACGTTCACCCGTCGTGCTAAGATGTGACGTAATCGTTCTGATAACTGGGTGGTCGGCGCTCTCTAGACGTTCTTCCTAAAGGTTTAAAGGGATCAAAATTTAATAAATAACCGCGATAAAATCCGTTTAAATTAATTTTATTTCAATGAATAATATTCGCGTAAACCTAAGAAATCATTAGGTCTAGAAGAGTTTCGACTTTGTGGTTCCATTAACCAATAGGTTCTCAAAGTGGGCGCTGAGGCTATCTAAGGCGACCATTGAAATTATAAGTGATATTGGGGGAGCCTAAAATGAATTGCTGAGCTGTGGCTTTCCCTAGAAATTTCTATAAAAATTTAGATAAAGTATTTCTGGAGGGCGTTGGGCATTCAATTTCCTCGAAAGTGGGCGGTGCACCAAAAAGTTTGAGAAACACTGCTTTAACCTATTTCTATACATCGACGCTGGAAACTGAAAAGTATATTTGTCGTATCTGTAAAAAATGCGAACGCGAGTTATATAAATATTTTAAATCAGAAACAAAAATCGTATCGAATGGATTTCATCTCGTTCTTCTGTGATCATATAAAAAAATATTTGAAACGACCAGTGTTACCAGTAAATTTTTCTCGAATCACCTTGCCGGAGCGCGCGTGTAGCCCCGAGATAGCCCCCATCATGGCGCATAGGTAGTTAAGGCGGGAAAGTTGAAATAAATTCAGGACCTTATCTCTTTCATATTTATTCAATTCGTAATATTAAATAACAATGGTTTATTTTAAACAGAAATAAGATTCAATTATTGAAGTAAAGATGTCAAGTTTTTTTTTAAATTAAGTATTATCAAATATTGTCTTACTAATAATTATAACAATTTAAGTATTTTTTAAATATTAAAATGAAATAAAATATATATATAAAAATATTAAATTATATTATAGAAATGTTTATCAATACCAATCTTTTTATTTTATAAAAATACAATGACCAAATTACAAGCACAATTAAAAATAACAATCAGCACGAACAAACGAAAGCCTGTCTTTTTGCAACACACAGTAACATACCATCGAACCAACACAACACATTTGTAGTGACGCCACTAGTACTCGGATTTGCGAGACAGTTAACGTTTTAAAGTCCATACTATTACATATATATAAAAACTATTAAAACTGATTGTTGATGTCAGTTCTCTTTTTTTCTCCAAAAAAATGATAAAATATTATCGCCGCTCCGTAAGGGAGATAGCCCCATTGGCGTTAAATAAAGTCAATCCTGTAAAGTTTAATTCTGCGAGATACGACAGATATGCTTTCCAGTGTCTACGTCACTTTTCCACCAACATCATAGAAGAATTTGCAGTAGCCGACTTGGCAAGTCATTACCGTAACAACATAAGAAAGTAATTAAAATAATGCGGACTAAGGGTTAGAAAAAAGCCTATTTCTATCTAAAATCTGCTGCCAAATACCTATAGAAGTGTTGGAGCTGTTGCATTTAAAACTAGTCCCTACATTATGTTTAATCCATCATTATTGGCCACATCGTCACTTAGAATCAGGTGAGATTGTGGTTATAACGCTAAGCCTATAAAGTATATTAGAATATACATTTTTGACACAGTCCGTCCGAACTACAACCCGTACTTATACAACGAAAGCGGCTACCAACCGCACGAGTACCCCGGACAGGCCACGGACGAGTTCGGGCGCGTGACGTCACAGCCCTCCCGCCCCGGACAGCCGAACCAGCTCGACCAGCCCGACTGGTGGTACGACCAACAGAAAGTCGTTACGAGAATGTTTAACTTTGTAAGTGCCTCTGATTATCTCGTTATGAACTTTTCTGTGTCCAAAAATATTACCCTAATTTTAGGGGAAAAAAACATGATTTGGAAAAAAAAATTGAGCTTGAGGAATGTATTCCTTGTTTTTGGGTAATTATTATATTATTCTTTGACAGATTTACTTAATTTTTCGGAAAATATTGTCCCGTATTTTTGAGGAATATATCCCCAACCACAATATATGCGCAGCTTTTTAAAGCTTATTCCTGTTCTATACATTTGTTTATTGCTTATCTGATGTGGTTAAAATATGTACACTATATTGTTAGTACTAGCTTGAAGATTGCTGAACGTATATTAGATTGTGCACAAGATATTTCACCAATTAATGTATTCTACATTAGAGGAATAATCGCCAATACACCATGGTCCACTAAAAAAAAAATTTTTAAACTCATTCAAATGAAATATTACTATTAATGTTATTTAATAAATATTATGTCTGTGGATTTTTCTCTCTGGTACATATTTTATGGGAACAGATAATAAAATGTTATTTCTATCATATTTACTTAACTTTAGTGTTTCAATGTAGTCTTCAAGTTTAAAACCCAAGGATGAAATAGACAACATATTGTTACGGTTATACATAGGACTAAGCAATTAGAAAATGAAAAACAGTGTTTAGGACGATACTGAATGTACTACTGATGCATCACATGAACCTCTCATGTAACATTCACCGAGCGAATATAATGCTAACTATATCTCTCTCTTGTTTAGTCAATTCAAGCTGACCTTACTCGAACAATCAATACATATAAGGCACATTCAATACCCACAAAATGAAGTGCTAACTGCGCACCTAAACAAACTTGCATTATTAATTATAATTATTTTAAACAGTTATAAAGCAACATTATAAAGCGGTTATTAATATGTATTTTTATATCATTATTAAAATTAATTATCGTCATTATTGGCAGGATGAGAAATACCCATTCTGGATGCAGAAGCCGGATCCCACAGAGTATGCATTACAACAGGGTCAAACAAATACAATCCCTTCATATACAACTTCGTCCACATATAACTATTATGGAACGCAGTACAACGATCGGCTGCCTTACTTGAGATTTGTGAGTTTATTTTTATGTAGTAATTATATTGTTTAAAATTGCCTGCTCTGGTAAACTATGTTCTTTCTTTTCCAGTTGGTAAAGTGACACAATGCACATAAAAACATAGCATATAAACTTTCTCTATGACAAGTGCCATATTTTCGCTATATTGTCATTGCTAATATAGTTGGAGGTAGCAATATTATATATGCAAATGTAGTCATTGTAAATTCAAGAACTTCTTGTATTTCAGTTATATTGTCAGCTATTGAACGAAACCAATTACATAAAAGTCTGCCTAGAAAGTTATCTACCATAAAATATTAATTTTTGTCTGTTATTTGGGAAGATCTCTTACATTTACGGGATAAAATGTTAGATGCTGCATTGTCTAATTGAAGCAAAATCTTTTTAGTGTTCCCAGAGTGATATGAGCCATGCAGCTTATCAGGCAATTCCTGCTGTGTTTACTGTAGAATCTGTGATCTATAATTGGTATACATTTGTGAACAGTTCAACGGTACGTACGACTTCATGTTCCCGATGTCGGAGCTGTCCCAGCTGGTGCCGACGCTGGACGGCGTGGAGGTGATCATCACGGCGGCCGTTGGGGATCCCTTCCTTGATGACGTCATCGAGGGGTACAGCATCGCCAGGATCTACAACTCCTCGCTGGCGCTCACCTTCCTTGGCGGCTCCCCGCAGGTCTTCAAGCCGGCGATGCCTTTCGATGTTTACGTAAGTTCTTATATAGATCTCATAGACAAATCATTGACACTTGAGAAATAGTTTTTTAGCACTTTTCCTAGATAAAAAGCTTTTTTTTTAATTCGCTTGTTAGTTACAAAGATTAGTGTTTTTAAATAATTGTGTTTAAAAATCTGTTTAGCTCTTTTATGTTAGTATATATTCTGTAATTTTGTATTATAGTTATATAGTTGTGTTTATCACAGATTCCACTGCACTAAGAAGTTATATTGCACAGTTTGTCTCGTCTGTTAAAGTCACTTATCCCAAACTGAATCTTATAATAGCACAAATAATTGGTCTGAGATTAGACAGTCCTTTGTGTCTGTGAATTATAAGAACCAAAGATGATCCATTTGCTTGTGCGAATGTTGGACGTCGAATGGACGTTAGTTCGAATCCGCCTGCAATGAACCTGATCTTTGTTCACAAAAACATCGTGGTGAATCTATAATCTGAGTGGTAGGGCTTTTTATAATATCCGCTTGGCTAGCTACTACTCTTAGGTTGAATATCTCCAGCTGAATTCTTATTGGTATGTTTAGGCAGTTTCACTTGAAAACCCATCCTTCATTAGTCTTAGCGTGTACATTATCTTGGACTATAATGTCGGGTGTAAGCGTTTTTTTTTATACTTAATATTAGCGTTATGGCCATAATCTCACCTGATCTTAAAGTGACGATACGGCCCAAGTTGGTAGACACGCTAAACCTGTGAAGGGACTGGCTTTCAAGTTTGTTTCGATGTTTTCCTTCACTGAAAGCTCAAGCTCATTGTAGGTGTTTGAATTCGAACCCACGTCCTTTGACGCGAAGTCGTGCACACTACCACTGAACTATGATCGCTTCAAACTACTTGTACGATCTCAGCATTAAAACTTGTAAAGCGCAATAAGTGTATACTAACAGGACCATGTGTAGTGTGTACGTGAACACGTCACGCGACCGTGTCGATGACGACTTACATGAAACTACTCAATACCCAAACTTTCCTGTAGGACGTTTTCACTTAAAAACGTATGTTACTTGCTACGCTTGGATTCGAACCCGCGTCCGTTGACGCGAAGTCGTGCACACTACCACTGAACTATGATCGCTTCAAATTACTTGTACGATCTCAGCATTGAAACTTGTAAAGCGCAATAAGTGTATACTAACTGGACCAGGTGTAGTGTGTACGTGAACACGTCACGCGACCGTGTCGATGACGACTTACATGAAACTACTCAATACCCAAACTTTCCTGTAGGACGTTTTCACTTAAAAACGTATGTTACTTGCTATGCTTGGATTCGAACCCACGTCCGTTGACGCGAAGTCGTGCACACTACCACTGAACTATGATCGCTTCAAACTACTTGTACGATCTCAGCATTAAAACTTGTAAAGCGCAATAAGTGTATACTAACAGGACCAGATGTAGTGTGTACGTGAACACGTCACGCGACCGTGTCGATGACGACTTACATGACACGTTACCCCATACCCGAACTTTCCTGTAGGACGTTTTCACTTAAAAACGTATGTTACTTGCTATGCTTGGATTCGAACCCGCGTCCGTTGACGCGAAGTCGTGCACACTACCACTGAACTATGATCGCTTCAAACTACTTGTACGATCTCAGCATTAAAACTTGTAAAGCGCAATAAGTGTATACTAACAGGACCAGATGTAGTGTGTACGTGAACACGTCACGCGACCGTGTCGATGACGACTTACATGACACGTTACCCCATACCCGAACTTTCCTGTAGGACGTTTTCACTTAAAAACGTATGTTACTTGCTATGCTTGGATTCGAACCCGCGTCCGTTGACGCGAAGTCGTGCACACTACCACTGAACTATGATCGCTTCAAACTACTTGTACGATCTCAGCATTAAAACTTGTAAAGCGCAATAAGTGTATACTAACAGGACCAGATGTAGTGTGTACGTGAACACGTCACGCGACCGTGTCGATGACGACTTACATGACACGTTACCCCATACCCGAACTTTCCTGTAGGACGTTTTCACTTAAAAACGTATGTTACTTGCTATGCTTGGATTCGAACCCGCGTCCGTTGACGCGAAGTCGTGCACACTACCACTGAACTATGATCGCTTCAAACTACTTGTACGATCTCAGCATTAAAACTTGTAAAGCGCAATAAGTGTATACTAACAGGACCAGGTGTAGTGTGTACGTGAACACGTCACGCGACCGTGTCGATGACGACTTACCTTTTTTTGTACATTACATTTCACTTAAAAACGTATGTTACTTGCTATGCTTGGATTCGAACCCACGTCCGTTGACGCGAAGATATAATTAGTTGATATGTCGGTGTCGGTGCAGATGTCGGTGTCGTACCACGACGGGTCGCGGCTGCCGGCGTGGCGCGCGGCCGGCGTGGCGGTCTCGCTGCAGCTGCAGCTGGAGGGGCGCGGCGCGGCGCTCGACCCGCTGCGGCCCGCGCTGGTGCCGGGACACGAGGCCGTCTGGCACTCGCGCATCGACCTCTACAACCTGCTCAGTTAGTTTTTTTTTTATACTTAAGGTTTTAGCGCTATGGCCATAATCTCACCTGATCTTAAATGACGATACGTCCCAAGTTGGTAGACACGCTAAACCTGTGGAGGAATTGGCTTTCAAGTGCTGCTGCCGGAACACACCTATTGGTATTTGGCGGCAGGTTCACAACTAGAGGGTGGTAGCTAGCCAGGCGGGCATCAGAAAAAGCCCTACCATGCTATGGTTTCCTCACGATGTTTTCCTTCACCGAAAGCTCAAGCTCATTGTAGGTGCTTGGGTTCGAACCCACGTCCCTTGACGCGAAGTCGTGCACACTACCACTGAGCTATCATCGCTTCAAACGCACGCACTTTGCCCACACTAAACTCGTTACCCTTGAAATTGTAACACGCAACCTTTTCGCGTGACACTCGTTCAAGTAAAGTCCCCTCGAGACGAGAGATATGCTGATGTATCACTTTCCTCGTGTGCCCTTCAATAGCTTCTTTGATATCGTTGTGATTTGAAACTCGATGAAACGACAGTAATAAAAGATAGCCATATGCGTTTTTTAGGATATAACGTTGAAAACACATAATCTTATCCGATCATTAAATTTAAGCAACGTCAGACGACGTCAGAACTTTGATGAGTGGCATTTGTCGTTTGCTTCTTTCTTTCTCTATTTATTCATTTATTTAGTCTTAAATTACTTCCTATATTTTTAAAACGAAAATCGAAATGGAGTATCATTAATACTGAAAATAACCTTATAATTAAATATATAAGTTATAAGTCTCTTTAGCATCATTGTGATTTTATACTTGATGAAAAGAAAAAGCGACAGTAAAACGAGACAACCACATACATCGATAAAATATAAATTGTCAGAGAATTAGATAGAAGACATTATACAGTATTTGTAGAAGGCCCGAGCGTTGTACGTGTATATTTCTGTAACACGTAACTGCACACACAATTTTTTTTATAGTAACATTATTATACCTTATGCAACAGACAAAAGATCTAGCTGAAAACCAACACTGTAGCAGTATAATTTTTTTTTTAATTGTCTTACTAAGATATTCATATTAAATTAATAGTATTATAAAAGTATGTGTATAAATTATAGTCCTATTATAATAATGCTATCTGTGTCTGGAACTTTGTGTGGGACTAAATTTTTTTATACATTACTGCCCCTTTTTTTAGTTTTTTCAATACGGATTTGCTTCTATTGGTAGTAGTGTGATATTAAATAGCCCGAAGCCATTTTCAGTAATTGCTCCATCGACACAATAATAATTTTTACCCAATTGATAATTCCAAGATTAGCAAGTTCAAACAAACAACATTTTCCACTTTATAATATAGATTGTAATTTTATACACATTTATATGTAATATTGGCCTACATATTCAACATTATATTAAATTTTTTTTCTTGTCCTTTTTTATTCAATTTTTTATTGTAATTGTTACCTGCAGAACAAGTCACTATGATAGGATAAGTTAAAGTAATTGTTACTAAAAAAATCTTTTTTTTTTTTCGATATAATTTTTTTGGCTCAATAATGTGTTACTTATATATTTTATTTTCCACAATATTATAAATGATATATTAAGCGTAATAGAGAACTAGTTTTTACTGGAGTCGTCGAAAAATATGTATAGTTACGTAAATGTCAACAACTGATTTTTAATTTACTCGGGGCATAGCTCTAAACTAGGGAGGCGATTCTTTCTGAAAAAAAGGGGTTTTTGAATCGATTCGTATTGAAATCAAATGAATCAATTCACAAAAATACTGAGATCCAAAAGATCGTTCAATAAAAAATTACTTATATATCGAATGGCTTTTCATGCTTATATTCCCAATATAAAACCAATCATAAAATACAAAAAGGACACCACAATAATCGATTATATCATTCTCTATATATATGAAAAATTATCATTTCTATATATGTTTGGATGAATTATTCAAGTTTAGTTTTATGAAAATAGATAAGAATGGAACCTCGATGGTGAAGGGAGAAATATCGATGCACTGAATCGATTCTGAGCTGTGAATATATTAAAGATCGATTTTTTTACGCTAAATATTTGATTTTTCGATAAATCGCTCTAAACCGACACTCCTATTCTAAAGTATGTATTATTTCTATGTTCAGAGTTGGAGAAAGATCCGAACTACCGTGAGGTCCTGAACAGCATCACCGGTGTGAGGGTGAGCGCGCAGCTGGTGGACGGCGCGGGCGAGCGCGCCTCCGCGGACCTGCAGTTCGTGTCACACTACAGCGCCGACCACCATCACATAAGAGTCTCTACAAGTACCACCGATGCCCGGGTAAATTCTCATTCAAATTATACTCCTATTAGCGAGGTAGTAGTAACTGTTACTAGTGAATTTCAACTTGAAACACAATAATTTTTTTTTTATTCTTAAGGTTATGGCCATAATCTCACCTGATCTTAAGTGACGATACGGCCCAAGTTGGTAGACACGCTGAACCTGTGGAGGAACAGGCTCTCAAGTGCTGTCTCAACTGATTCGAACCCACGTCCCTTGACGCGAAGTCGTGCACACTACCCTGAGCTATTATCGCTTCAAATACTAATACACTATGAAGTTAGTAACCGGTTGTACATCTTCTGGCGCATTATTTGATATTCAAGTTCTTAACTTAAATGTATTGTTACTTATTATAAAGTTCACCTCCGTCTACCGTTTGTCTGTTTGTTCGCGGTGACCTGAAAAACTACTAAACGTATTTTTATGCTGCTTTCATGAATAGATGAAGGTTTTATATGTCTTTTTTTTTTGTAAATAAATTAATAGAAAATGTCGGAAAACGTCTAAGCGTCTGTGAGCTTTAACTCTTAGCTTACGGAGCGGATGGCTGCTAATAATATAATATATTACAGTACAGTACAATACAATATAATACAATATTGTTTCGCTCCTTTGAATAATTTAGTTTTAAAACCCTTAATAATGTTTAAGATTATATATTGGCTTATCATGGTAAGCGAGTGTATTAGACGGTAGCTTCCATCATCGTTACGTAGTTAATATGTATCTGTTTAGGTCGGCGAGTACGTGATATTCCACGTGCAGAGTAACTTCTACATGGAGTCGTTCAACTACGTCGTCATGTCCAAGGGAACCATCTTGACAAGCGCACAGGAAAACATGCAGGTAATATGTTCAATCATGTTAAGGTGTAAATTGAATGCACCGTCTCATAGTAAACTCATTACAATTGAAGAAAAAAATGAAGGTCTTACAGACTACAAGTCCACGGGTAATAGTGTCATGCACTGTTGACGTCTCGGTGTCTAGATATATATGGACTAATCATAAAACGAAAGGCGTATTACAACGACTATTTATAACAATGAAGAAGAGCTACTTAGCGTTCACGATAACCGCACTCAGGACCGTGAGTTTTCCCGCCCTACTTGCCTACGAATAAAGTTTTAAAAAAGAAAAGTCATTTATTACTTTGGAATAATATATTTGAAAATAGAGTATTTTGTAAGTGTTGTTTTTTTATTTATTATTAATATATTTTCAATACTAAATATACATTTTAATACTTCTGCCAAACTGCATTACAGTTTATTGGCAGATGTAACCTCCGTTGTTAAGAAAATTTGTCTATAATCTTTATAAACGCTTATTAAGCATTGTTATAAAATAATAATAATAATTAAGATTAACAATAAAAATAAAAAAGAAATCAATACATTTCAGCAGAATAAAAAATCAATAAAATTAACCTAAATGTTTACATTACCCAAAAGGAACTGTTTGGTTTTATTTAAAAAAGAATGTTTCGTACAATCATTGTTCCTTAACGACAACGGTGAACTGTTATACAATTTAGGCACCAAGCAACTTCCGCGTCTTTCCCCAAAATAGTTGTCGTAAGTGGGTATTTTGAATGTATCTATTACCCTACTTGTCCTTGTACGCATTATATTTATTTTAAATTCATTAGTGTGTGTGTCTGTGTGTGCAGGAGGGCGTGCGCACGTTCGCGGTGACGGTGTCCGCGGAGATGGCGCCGGTCGCGACGCTGGTGGTGTGGAGCGCGGACCGGCGCGGCAGGGTGCTCGCCGACTCGCTCACCTTCCCCGTCAACGGCATCTCCAGGAATAATGTAATTACCACTGCCTACCACACTATACTACTACCTACCGCACTATACTACTACCTACCGCACTATACTACTACCTACCGCACTATACTACTACCTACCGCACTATACTACTGCTTACAGCATTATACTACTACCTACAGCACTATACTACTACTACCTACCGCACTACACTACTACTTACTATGTTATACCACTACCTGCAACAGTATACACCTACGACGCTACACTACTACTTACCACACTATACTACTACCTTCCAAACCACTACCTGTTACACTATTACCTAACGCACTAACTATTTCAATCAATTTTACTTATTTGACAAAAAATTATAAACTTTTAAACCTACATAACATTAAAAAAATATATGTGACATGAAACCGATCTTGAAATGATATTGTTTGATGGAAATGATAATGATATGCAAAATAAGCGACATACATTAACATTTAAATATATTTTCAAAATAAATATTAATTGTAACTTTTTTATTTTGCAAAGGCAAAGTTTTTTCTGTGTTCCTTATACAGTGACTAAGGAAACATGACATTTTTAGCTCACAAAAGAAATTTGTAAATTTTACATGTTTTACAGACATAATTATGAAAGTTTTGTTATTGAAGGCAATAAATATTTAACATGTTTAAAGTTTGTGTACTGCTATGTATTACCGTAAATCATCTACACTATTCTTTGTAGTAAAATATTGATAGAGGGTCGCAGAGAATGTGGAGACACCCTTCGACGACTTAGGGGCAAATTTTTACTCAAAGTTTCCTTTATAAGCGACCTCACGTGTATAATATATAATTGAATATATTGTTTGTGATCAGTTCACGGTGTTTATAAACAACCGGAAGCACCGCACTGGGGAACGCGTGGAGGTGGCCATCTACGGTGAGCCCGGCGCATATGTTGGACTCTCCGGGATCGACAACGTCTTCTACACCATGCAGGCTGGGAACGAACTCACTTACGCTAAGGTGGGACTTCCTTTATCTCTTTAATCTGGGCATAATCTATGTACAGTTCCGCTTCGCTCAGAACGGCATATAAGACATATCTGGTCATAGGCCGTTCAAGTATTACGAATGAAATTTAGGGCCTTGTAAAACGTTACGATATATTACAAAAGTTGGGAGAGGAGTTCAAAACAACGCATTACGTAACATTGTTTTTGTTTTTAATAAAAGACTAGGCAATTAAAATTTTCTAAGATCGAGTGTATCTTCGTTTATATTTTACAAAGAATTCCTCTACTAGTTTTGATCGCATTGCCAAGGGTTAATATAAATAAGTTAGTTTATTTCTTTCCGGATGACATAATAAAAAGTTTGTCCTTCCTTTTACTCCACTTCCAATAAGGTTTTTGCGTGAAAAAGCAGCCTATCACCATCCCCGATTTCTCATCTATCTCTATAACAAAATCTATCATAATCGATTCAGCTATATAGGCGTGAAAACGTAACAAACAAACAATCTCACTTAGTACGAATTTTTGTCAGCTTTTGTAACTTTTGTCAATACAGATTTGCTCCTTATAGGCAAGCGTGATGTTAAAATATCATAGGGCTTTCTTCCATATCTGTGATATAAAATGCAAAAAGGTTTTTAAAATCTGAGTCGTAGTTCCTAAGATTAGTGTGTTCTAACAAACTTCTTCTCTTTACCTTATTATTAAATTTCAATTTATTAATATAGTCTTACAATCGATTTATATTCGAATGTACACATCAAAAGCCAGCAGATATAGACTCTGATTTAACATTGAAAAATGCACGACCATTTTATTTTTACGAAATAAATAGCAGCGACAGTACATAGTATAAAAGATTAAGAAAACCCTTTTATAGCTTTTCTATGTAAAATGGTACGTGTACATAAATTATTAATCGCATTTGGGATTAGTATAACATGTTCGAGTAACCAGGATGATTGGTTTCATGGTGTTAAGAATTCCATACATGTTAACATCTAGTTCTGTTTATATTTGGTAGGGCAATTATTGAAGAAGGTTTTAACCTAAACATCACGCTACCACCAATAGGAGCAGAGCTGTATTAAAAAAGTTACAATAATTGGCAAAAATCATTGAAATTTTTTTAAGGCGTCGCGAACAAAGTCACAGGCATAGTTAGCATTTATCTATACTTTTTTCTTAACAAGCTTTAATGACATTAGATTCTCCTATAGGCTACTAGGGTACTGTCTATGGGCTCAAGACCAAGAAGGGCCTACATTCAATTTGTTAGCAAAATTAAAAATATACTTTTTTTTATTCTTAAGGTTTAGCGTTATGGCCATAATCTCACCTGATCTTAAATGACGATACGGCCCAAGTTGGTAGACACGCTAAACCTGCGAAGGAACTGGCTCTCAAAATACTATCCTATCCTAAAATACTCCTATCCTAATATACTATACTATCCTAAAAACAACAAACACTAAAACACTGGTTCAAAAAAAGGAGAAATTCTATGCATATGATTAATAAACAAACATAAAAATATATAGCGGTCAATATAACTTAGTGTTTGGTGGTTGAATACAGTTATTTATTACCTTATCTTTGTTGAATAGGTGATATCGAAAATGTCGCACTTCGACGAATCAACGAACGGTACATTCGCGTACACGTGGCGCTCGCATTTCGGTGACCCCGACGAGCTGGTCTACTTCCCTTCCTCCACCTTCGGGATCGACGCCAACAGGACCTTCGAGTAAGTAATACAGCCATACTTATATGTGTTTTTTAATTGTTATTATAATGCAACGTTGGTATATGCAACGTTTCTGACGCGAAATAGAAGAAAAATAATTAAATTACCATAAAATATGTAATCATCCTAATATTATAAATGTAAAAGTGAGTATATTTGTTTTTTTTTTGTAGTTAAGTTTTAGCGTTATGGCCGTAATCACACCTGATCTTAAGTGACGATTCGGCTTACGATCGAAAGCTTAAGCATATTGTAGGTGGGTTCGAACCTCCGTCCCTTGGCGCGAAGTCGTACACGCTACCACTGAGCTATGATCGCTTCACGCCTAAACCGCTGAATCGATTATGATGAAGTTTAGTGCAGATATATATGGGACCTTAGGGACTGGGATAGGCTACTTTTTATAGTGAAAATTTATTTGAAATAGAGTAAAGAGAGGGATAAACTTTGTATGAAACCTTTTAGATTGTCATCTGGTTTGTTTCACAAAATCAATATTAACGTAAGCGAAACCGCGGCTAAAATCTAGTAATGTTATAAACCAAAAGATGTTGATCAGTGTATAGAGCTTAGATTGCTACCAATTTTGTTTATGGTAGTATTTAGTATAGGTAATAAAAATAGGTCAAACAGTGTAAAAAATTGATTAATAGTTTTATCCTAACTAGTATTATGAATACGAAAGTAATTTAATTAGTGTTTCTTTTTTTTATATCACGTTATCTGCCCATGTAGGAAATTTCGCCTATATCAAGTGATAATCATCATCATAATATCGTTATTCGTTATGTTTTGTATATTAACTTTATGTTTGTGCAATGTTGACTTGCTATATATAAATAAATAAATAAAAATAAATAAGAATATTTTCATACAAATAATTATCCCGTATCGAGGTCGAACCTAAAACACGCGTCAACGAGGCGCCCGCCTAAACCGCTAGCCGTTTGTTATGCTACGTTTTGGTGCCTGAACGAATTTTGATTAATTTCGTTCTAGAAATAGTTTGTTCCTTTGAGAATGTGGAGTACTTACTATTATGTAAAAAAAAAATTTTTATTATCTTGTGGCAGATTCGCGGGTCTGGTGGTGTTCAGCGACGTGCCGGTCGCCAGGAGACCCAACTCCTGCAACCAGTCCATGGGCCTGGCGGAGTGCCTGGTGGGGGGCTGCTACCCCCTCGAGAAGCGATGCGACGGTGTCATGGACTGCACTGACCACACCGACGAGTCTAACTGTTAGCCGATTTTTTTTTTGTTGTTGTTCTTATCTGTTGACGTGTTTATATATAACAAACTGTGCCTGCTGACTTCGTTCGCGTGAAACTAAAAAAAAATATTTAATAACTAGATTTTACGTGCGGCTTCGCGCGCGTCAATATCGATTTTGTCAAACAAGTCTGACGCAATAGAAAGTTTCATACCAAGTTTAATCCTCTGTTTATCCCACTTCTAATAAAGATTTCAAGAGGAAAAGTATCCCATCTCCGTCTCCTGGGTCCAATTTATCTCTGTACTAAAATTAATCGCAATCGATTCAGCGGTTTAGGCTTGAAAGCGTAACAAACATACAAACTTACTTTCGCATGATATTAGTATATTATGATTTTTGCCAGTGTTTGTAACTTTTATTAAATACAGCTTTGCTCCTATTGGTGGTAGCGTGATGTTAAATACCATAAATGCTTCTTTAATGATTGCTATATCAGATACACAAATAATTTTTGAGTTCTGTCTGGTAGTTCCTAAGATTAGCGCGTTCAAACAAACAAACAAACAAACTTTTCCGCTTTATAATGTTATTATAGGTAAATTGTAATAAAAAGAAATATCGGTATTGAAGATAACATATCTGCCGGTGTGTTCAGGCGAGAATGAGGACTCGTTCGAGCTGAGCCACTTCCGCAAGTTCCGTTTCAACCGCGTGCAGCGGCAGTACGACAACGTGTGGCTGTGGCGTGACGTCAACATCGGCCCGCACGGACGATACGTCTTCACTATCGACGTGCCGCAGGTACGCTCGCCTCACATCAGCTATTATGGGGTCCGCTCTTAAAATACTTTCGTCCTATCGGAAGGGATGGTTGAAGAAACCTTGACGTTCGCAGCTGAAAAAGAATATTTTAATTTTTACATGTTATTACTGATATTTATTAAAGTTTTACTATTTACTAAATATTTAATTCCTATATATCAGGTACGGGAGACGGGTATATCATTTGTAACGTAATATTTAATTATTTCTAGGATACTTCACAGCATACATAATTATATATAATAACATAGATTATTTAGTAAATAAAGCCTTAACAAGGTTTCATAATGAGTTTACAGTGGTATATAATTATAGTAGTTATACGAGATACAATAAAAGGCATTATTATCTCACGCTTATTTGTGTGGGTGTGTGCGCGTACGTGCGTGCGTGCATATGTGCGTGGGTGTGTGTGTGTAAGCGAGTGATTAGGTGTAAAGACATGTCTATGTTATGTGACATATGGATATAAATAATTAATGTATATATTTCCGTGATTTAACAATTAGAGGAGTCACAGAAAATGTGATATAGAGCGATGACGAATGGAACGGTGGTCTAAAAATGTACGTTTGTGCGTAGTGTATTTTATGAACGGCCCCCCTAACACTTTAATAACTATTTTTCTGGTATTCGATTTCCTTTCGGAACAAATGTAAAGTTTTTGACAGCAGATTTTCAACTTGAGGATGGTAGCTAACCAGGAGGGGTGCTAAACTGACTGACAAGTATATCGGCGCACTGGAACTTCTAAAGAGTATAAGAGCAGTCGGTTTTTATTGACACATTTATGTACTAACTGTCTGCGACTCCGTTCGCGTGAAACTAAAATTTTATTTAATCATTTTCATATAAAAAAAATGTTATATAGCCTATGTTACCCGGGGCTAATGTAGCACTCTAACGGTAAAAGAATTTTTGAAATCGGTTCAGTAGTTCTTGAGTTTATATGTTACAAACAAAAATACAAATCTTTCCTCTTTATAACATTAGTATAGACTAACTGACAGACCTTTTTCTGCCTTTTCGAGTAATCAATCACATACCTACAGCGTCATCTATCGCGTTATGATAAAAAAGATAATTTATAACTTGGACAAAGTTATATATCTGTGCGAAATTTAATTAAAATCTATCCATGAGTTTCAGTAATTAGTCTGGTCAAACATCGTGACAAAAGATATATGTTAATGTTTTATTTTCAGGTACCCGCACATTGGACGGTGTCCGCTTTCAGCATGTCCCCGACACTCGGTTTGGGGATGCTCACAGAGCCCATATATGTGAGTTTATTTACATATAGTAACATTTCCCAAGTTTTGCCCATTTAGTGGACTCATTTAAAAGGCAAGTCTACACTAATTGATCTTTATTACTCTATTGTGGATTTCTTTGACACGTGTACTTTTTAAGCCACAACTTAAGGACATATGGACAAATGATACATGATAATTTATATCTATATATATATATATAATGCTACATCACTAATTTTTACTAGGGTTTTGGTTTTGTGTACATTTACTTTCAAAATACTTTAAAATATTATAATTTCTGTAAAGAATATTACAATATATGTATTCTGTATTCTGTTCATGTTCACTGATAATAAAAGTTCCTAACTGTGTAAGTTGTAATGTCATAGGGTATAGGATTTAATATGATATCTAGAATTAAATTGCTCTTGTATTTAATCTGTATAAAATAAAATAAAATAATAGTTTTCACTTTCGACCGGCGAACAGTCTGGGCTAATGATATGTGTGTGTGTGTGTGTCTGTCCTCAGTACGTGGGCGTGCTGCCGTTCTTCATCAAGGTGGAGGGTCCCGAGGAGTGCCGGCAGGGAGAGCAGGTCGGGCTGCGGGTCGTCGTCTTCAACTACTACCCGCAGAACGTGGAGGCGGTGGTGGTGCTGGCCGCCTCACCGCAGTACAAGTTCGTTCACGTCGAAGAGAACGGCATCGTGAGTACATCCGTGTGCATATATTAAATCGTAAATTTGTTAGTGCAAAGTTATATAATAAATCAAATGTTGAAGATTAAAAAAAAAATCGACGCAATGAAACTTAATGATTTTTTAGGTTTACGCGAATATTATTCATTGAAATAAAACTAATTTAAACGGATTTTATCGCGGTTATTTATTAAATTTAGATCCCGACGTTTCGAAAGCTTTTCAGCCTTCGTGGTCACGGGGCTGAAAAGCTTTCGAAACGTCGGGATCAAAATTTAATAAATAACCGCGATAAAATCCGTTTAAATTAGTTTTATTTCAATGCAATGAAACTTTTTGTACTAAATTTAATAATAATGAATAATAATTTTTGAACAGTCTGCAGAACAAAAACGTGTTTAACCATTTTTACCATATTTAATCATGTTTTTCATTTATTTAAATGGGGGAAAATAAAATTCGGTGGAGACAAATTTAGAGTCTGAATCATGAGCTCCGCTTGTAACAGAAGCTTTGTTAGGACATTTTCTGAGTTATTTTGGGGTGGGATATATAATATGTACTATGTATTCCTAAAAATATGTATTAATTTTCAATAAAAAGTATTATATATATTGTTTTAGATAAAGGTAAAAGATGCGTTAGGAATTCCATCGTAGTTTGGCATTGTGGTAGGGCTTATTCTAATGCCAAGGCTAGATCCCATCCTCGAGTTAAAACATAGTAACATCGAAAGAGAAACAAAACGATTTTTAGAAGGAGGCCCCTTTTGCTTTGGCCTGAAACCGGGTAATGCGCTTGCTTTCTGTGATGAGGAATTCGGGATTTTATACAGCATGTTAATAAAAAATATATTGTGTGGTTTTATAAAACCATGATACAAGTGAAATTTTCGCATCCTTGGCATTTTATTGCTAATTTACGGAAAATTATTGATTTTGGGTAGTTAAAACCCCGCTTTTAATCTTTATTTAATATTAGCGGATGCTCTGCCAAACTTATTTCACTTTACTCCTCGGCCAGCTGTAAAAAAAAACATTTTAGAAACATGGAAAACTTATTTTAAATTTGAGTTTCGTACAGACCATGTATTTAAAATAGAGTATCGTATATAATCTGAAAACGCTTTTAATTAATACAGTATGTCACACACTGTATTCACTGTTATATATTTTTATTACCTAAATGGCATATTCCTAAATCTATCGATGCACGTTTCGTTTTATAATAATATATTATATGCATAAATAAGTACATACATTCTGGTACTCGTATTTATGACGTTAACCCATTCCTTCCCACTGTCATATTTTTAGGACACTACTTTCAAAATTTCTTTTTACATATTAGGACTTTTATTTTTATTACTTCTGATGGAATTCATATTTTTACACTATTTTGATAATAAAATATTTTTTTCGCTGTAAAAAGTATTTAAATAATAAAAATAGAAGTCCTAATACGTAAAAAGAAAATTTGAAAGTAGTGTCCTAAAAATATGACAATGGGGAGGAATGGATTAA
Organism: Actias luna; assembly: GCA_039707435.1. Classification (NCBI taxonomy): domain Eukaryota; kingdom Metazoa; phylum Arthropoda; class Insecta; order Lepidoptera; family Saturniidae; genus Actias; species Actias luna. The sequence continues at coordinate 1,986,860 of JAZHAC010000006.1, read as the reverse complement.
GATAACAAAGCTGTGTTTCATACTTTGGGACATACCTATGTGCGGTTTAATAAATAAAAAACATTACTAAATAGTAGTGTAAAATAAGTGATTACAAAATAAGCGGTAAGTGTGTGACAGAGAGAGAGAGGTCATCTTAAATCGTCTACCTTAAATGGCATCATGCGATATTCAATAAATGGATAAAAAAAAATTGTTGACGATGTAAAAAAACTTTAACTTTATAAAAATGTTATTGATTGGTAATATACTGGGAAGGTGTGGCGATTGCATACACAGACACACGTCGCCCCAGGAAGGCAACAGACGCCCGTGGGGTTTTTGTGGGTATCGTGAGCCCCACATATCCCCTCAGCCCTCCCGGACTGGGAGGGGTTGTGCAAACACATTTCCCTAGGTTAAAAAAAAAAACAAGAAAAAAAATTGGTTGTCTGTAAAGTCGGTTTACTGACGATAGTTGAACGTGACAACGTCTTAAGAAAGTACTGATGGAATGGTAGCGTTTTTCAAAAGAAAATTATAATTTCATTTGTTTAATAGATTTGTAGGAGAGAGACGGATGTCGAACGGAAAGGCCGATTGTGCTTCTCTGTCGCTCGTTCCGCTCTCTCGCTTGCACTTCAAGCCTTACATGGAACGGCTCAGAGGTAGCTCAGTGGTAGTGTGCACGACTTCGCGTCAAGGGACGTGGGTTCGAATCCAAGCACCTACAATGAGCTTGAGCTTTCGGTGAAGGAAAACATCGTGGGGAAACCATAGCATGGTGGTAGGGCTTTTTCTAATGCCCGCCTGGGTAGCTACCACCCTCAAGTTGTAAACCTGCCGCCAAATACCAATAGGTGTGTTCCGGCAGCAGCACTTGAGAGCCAGTTCCTCCACAGGTTTAGCGTGTCTACCAACTTGGGCCGTATCATCACCTAAGATCAGGTGAAGTTACGGCCATAACGGTAATCCTTAAGTATAAAAAAAAAAAAAAAATCATGTTACATGACAATTGGCCTAAGATGGTGGGCATACACAAGCCTAGTAGCGGAGGATTTGGCTCTCAAATGTAACTGCCGGAACACACCTAAAAGAGCCAGTTCCTCCACAGGTTTAGCGTGTCTACCAACTTGGGCCGTATCGTCACTTAAGATCAGGTGAGATTATGGCCATAACGCTAAACCTTAACTATAAAAAAAATAAAAAAAAGAGTCATGTTTTTTTGTCACGTCACGACGTTGTCACGTGAAAAAGAAGTGGTTGGTAATATGCGGTACGGTACCGTGCGGTGCAGGTCCGGTCTTACAACCCGCGCACGTCGTTCGGCGAGCACCAGTTCTTCGTGTACATAGCGGCCGGCGACGCGGCCACCGTGCACGTGCCCGTCGTGCCCACGCAGCTCGGCGACGTGCTCGTGCGCCTGCACGCCTCCACGCTGCTCGGCCAGCACCACTACACCAAGAGGATCACCGTGCTTGTGAGTCCTCCGTGTCACTCGGTTATACGCTTGTTTTCTATGTAATCGCGGGTAATCGAGCAGTCGTGTCAACTGGTGGTAAGTGATAACCGCCCCCCATGGACACCCACAATACCAGCTTTTATTATTGCAGAGACTGGCTTTCAAGTGCAAGTGTCGGGACACTCGTATTAGTATTTCGCGGCAGACTTTCAACTTGAGGGTGGCTAGCAAGGCGAGTATTAGAAAGAGCCCTACCGCCATGCTATAGTTTCCTCATGATATTTTCTTTCACCGAAAGCTCAAGCTCATTGTAGGTGGATTCAAACTTACGTCCTTTGACGCGGAGTCCGTATACACTACCACTGAGCTATTATCGCTTATAGTATCGCGGTATAGTTGACTGAGTGAGAAGAGACATACTAGCTCGATGAGCGTTCCATTAAAGAGCGTGACGCATCAGTTGCATTCAGTATCGACTTAAACACGGTATGTGCCAATGTTTGTTATTTAACACGTTATAATTGTATTTCATATTATTAGCCCAGCCTTAATAAATGGTCACTTCTGTCGTGTGACCTGAAGATCATGATTAAGCACATACCATGTTTTTTTAATACGTTATAATTCAACTTATCATATATAGCTCTCTATATACAGTCTAAACTCCATAAAATATTGAAATTATTTTTATATGTATAATTTGTTGACAACTCTACATAACACCGTGAAGTGCACAATTCTTTAGGTCTTAGGCAATAACGATGCTGGGCGGATGTTTAAAAAAAAATGTGGTTCCTGTTGAGAATCCAATTTTCTTGTCTATTATTCTAGTTATATATAGGCTTACCATAATTACGAAGAGCCAAACCGGGACGCAGAAGAGAAAGAGGCTCATTTTCATTTTGCTTTTCGCTTAATTTGTGTTTTTCATATTTGAAATGCAAAAACCGGGACGCAGAAGAGAAAGAGGCTCATTTTCATTTTGCTTTTCGCTTAATTTGTGTTTTTCATATTTGAAATGCAATCAAAATTTTGACCGGGACTCCGGGACAGGGGTCTCAAACCGGGACGTATGGTAAGCCTAGTTATATATGACTTACTTTTAATGTTGTCAGTCATCGTGTATTCAATACAATATATACACCCAAATTATCATATTATTTATCTGTTTTATTTCCCGTTGAATAGCCCTATTCGACACCTAATCTGTGGTATCCGCAACAGTCTGTATGGTGTGTGGTCTGTATGTTGTTGTTCCAGGCGGACGGCCTGCCCCAGCACCGTCACCAGTCGGTGGTGCTGGACCTGTCGAACCGCGCGTACGTGTTCCAATACATGCACGTGAACGTGACGGAGACGCCGATCATACCGTACGAGGCGGACCGCTACTACGTCTTCGGGTCCAACAGAGCGCGCGTGTCCGTCGTGGGCGACGTCGTCGGCCCTCTCTTCCCCACCATGCCCGTCAACGCTACCAGCTTGCTCGACTTGCCGATGGTAACCATTACGTATCTATTTCAAGTTTTACTTACTCAAAACACTATATACATATCTACTTATCTAATTATCTACTTATCTACATATCTACTTATCTACATATCTACTTATCTACTTATCTACTTATCTACATATCTACTTATCTACTTATCTACATATCTATATTTCTGTATACCTATGTATCTAAGTAAAAACGAAATATTTCAATGTAATATCTACTCATCAATCATATATCCCAAAGATGAAAAATGCAATATAATGCTTGTAATTGATGTTGTATAGGGGCGTGGCATATAACGTTCATTTAGTACTGACCTGTCCATCCTCTAGTAAAAATTATTTTGTATTATTTAAAATATTTCATAACAACTGCTTAATATGTCTGGATATTCGATAAAAAAGTGCAGGAAGTTTGTAGGAAGCATAATTATAAAAAATGGTAAGGTTACATTTCACTTGTGAGCGTATATCTCATAGAAATAAAGATATTATAATTTGTAGGTAGAGATCAACCATACTGGTTTCTTATTTTGTAGTTTTATGATCTATCTCTGTCGCACTAGTTAATAATTTTTTGCTTTCTCGCTCTATGTTCATCGTGTACATATTTGTTTCAACCAATCAGAGTGTACTAGAATTTTAGTGGATTTAGATTCGAAAATAAAAGACGACATAGTTACTTTATAAGGTTAAGTTATCCATGTATTCAACACCCTACAGTCTTCTGGTTCATTTCACAATTTGTACGCGTATCAAGAAGCAATAACAAAACAATGATATCATATCTCTTTCCTTTTATCCTGAGCAGAATTATAAATATAAACAAAAATTACCAAGCTTATATGACACTAAGGCACTTTTGTAACAGACGTTATTTAAACGTATTTTTTATTTATAAGAGATATTAGATGATTGTTATCAAATTCATCTCTGATCCTCTTGTGATTTATCACCTTATTGTGGTTAGTCGAGGGTATATTCAACTTTAAACTTTCAGTTTGTAGCCTCTCCACAATGACGATGCCTAACAGTTTACATATCGTCATATATATTTTTAATTGTGGTTACCATAAAAAAATCTTTTTAATCGCACCAGTGTTTACCAACTGTAGCCTAAACAAACAGCTTTCATAGTGATAAGTTAGCGGTCATGACTGTTATGAAATCCCGCTTTATTAATCAAATGGTCGTAACAATGTTTGCATCTGCTTTAATTGCCAAACGGCCGCGACCGTTTCTAGATCCTACTATATTGGCAGAACGGTTGTGTCCGTTCCCGGATCTTATCTTACCGTCAAATGATGTATAGAAATAAATTTAAGTAAATAACTCCACAGGACTCTGCGGAACAGAACATGTTCAGCTTCGCTGCCAACATGTACCTGACGCTGTACATGCGGCTGATCAACCAGCGCAACCGGACCCTCGAGCGGGCATCCTTCTACCACATGAACATCCTCTACCAACGGCAGCTGTCTTTCATGAAGCCTGATGGATCTTTCAGCTTATTCAGGAGTGACTGGTTAGTGCCAAGCTAAACATCTTTTATATACCCATAAAGGCCTGGGATTCCTCTGGTGTTGAGGGTGTTCATGGGCGGCGGTGATCACTTACCATCAGGTGACAAGCTTGCTCGTTTGCAATCTTATTTCATAAAAAAAAATACTCATACATAATTGTACTCTTACTAACTTACACTTTTTCATATGAATTCTTCTTTTTTTATACTTAAAGTTTTGTGTTATGATCGCAATCTCACCTGATGTTAAATGACGATGTGGTCCAAAATGGTGGGTACTAAGCTACTAAGATAAGCCTAGTGAAAGGACTGGCTCTCAAGTGCAACTGCCGAATCACAGCTATAAGTATTTGATGGCAGATTTTTAACTTGAGGGTGGTAGCTAGCCAGGCGGGCATTAGAAAAAGCCCTACCGCCATGCTATGGTTTCAACGCGGTTTTTTTTTGTCCCTGAAAGCTTCAAATTACTTAGGTTACATTAGTAATTTTTTTTACTAAGATTCTGTTAAATTCTAACTGTATTAATAATCAGTCCGTCATCTAAATTATGGAACTATTGGCTTCATGTCATTCCCACAGGAATCAATCTGCCTCCAGCGTGTGGCTGACGTCATTCTGTGCCAAGATATTCCAGGACGCCTCCTTCAATGAGTGGGAAAACTTTATATACATTGATCCGGATGTAAGTATACAATATATAATAAATAAATAAATAACATAAACCACTAATTTACCTGTTGTTAGTACGAAACTTTTGTGAATAATTTACATACTCATAAAAGTTTTGTTCTGCCCCTTCCAGTATTCAATAAATCGTCAACAGCGCCATCTGTCTCGTTCAGGAGCAGCATTAAAACTTTTTCACGCAAAAAAAACTGCTAATTTTCATAATGATTAGTCAAAACAGTGCGGGGGTTAGTGTTTTATCCCCTAACCAGATGGAACCTTTTCGATTTATGTCATGAAAAGTTTCCTACATGTTAGCAGAAAAAAAGAACAAAATAAAATATTTTTAGCCTGTACTGAAAAAAAATATACACCATATATAATTTTTTTATAGATTTATAGGTAAAGTTTTATTGCCTGAGTTTACCTAAATGAATATTCTTTTTGTAGGTCGGAAATAGTCCTACCCAAATTCTTTAACCAATCATAAGTATATTATTTTTAGCCAGACGGGCATTAGAAAAAGCCCTACCACTGTGCTAAAGTTAAGGATGTAACCACACTTGTAACATTGACATCTATAATCAAACACCAAGTTCATTGGCGATATTAAATGGTACAGGTGATATCGATGGCAGTCTCCTGGGTATTGGAGCACCAGACCCCTGAGGGTGCATTTTACGAGGTCACCTGGCTGCCGAACAGAAACGACAACTCGACCATAGCGGTGCCGAAGACCAGTTCCCTCTATCAGGAAGTCTTAGGAAACAGCAGGTGGCACGATCCAAGTGTTACTGAAGTGAGTACAAAGATAGATCCAATTAATAATCTAACACACGCAGTCAGCTGGAAGTCTAACGTGTTATGACGCGTTTTTCATTTTAATTAGTTAAAATTAATAAAAATATTCAAAACTGATGTATTCAGTGTTATCATATCTTTTATGTTATTTATACAAAATTTTATTCATAGAATAATAACATTCCATCGTTGGAAGTTTTTTTTTAATATTGTTGAAATGTCATCGAAATAAAACTAATTTACCCCGTGACCACGAAGGCTGAAAAGCTTTCGAAACGTCGGGATAAAAAACCACGAAATAATCCGTTTAAAATAGTTTTATTCCGATGTGTAGTATTCGCGTAAATATAACAAAACATTATTGTTGAAATGATTAGAAATACAGTCTAATCCTTATAAAGCAACACTTAAAGGTTTTTTCTAATATATCATAAATGTACTGTAATATTTAAGTAATTGTAGATTGGTGATATAAAATACTAAAGGTATAATTCAGTGAGATTATTGTCAAATTCTATTAATAAATGAAAATAAAAACTTTTCAGGTGAACGGTTCAATAATAATGCAACGCAACATCACGCTGACGGCGCAGGTCGTCATCACTCTGGAAACTGTGAGGAATCTCAAAGACATTGGAATCCGGGAGGTAAGTCTAGAATGTTCCTAACAGTATCATTAGTTATGGGTAAGAGAGGTAGGGTACTGAGAATTCGGTGAGTTCTCTTTACTTAGGGCAGTGGGAAAATTACTATTAAAGGACTGTGTGTTGTGTTTCTGTGCTTAGTAGAGTTTTCGGAGCTCTTTGATGAGAATTTATTGGCATTATTGAGGGTTGTCAGATATGTTGCATAGATAATAAAGTGCACCACATTCAAAGCTAGATCATATCAACAGTTATGATATATGTCCTTTATATCGAGTGTCATTAAATTAGGATCTTTATTTAGCGTTATCGTTACAATCTCATATGATTTTAATTGTCCATGTGGGCCAAGATGGTGTACGGGATAAGCTTAGTGGGGAGCAAGCTCTCAAGTACAACTGCCGTAACACATCTATAGGGTATTGGGTAGTGATGGTGACAGCTGGTCAGCCGGGCATTAGAAATGTCACCACCATGCTATTATGATTATTATGAAATATATATTTTTTCATACTTTATCATAAATGATAGTGTCAAATGTGATTTGAAAATGTGTGTTGAGCATGTAGGGTCTGTCAGCCCGCGTGGCGCAAGCCCAGCAGCGCGCCATCTCGTGGCTGGAGCGGAACCTGAAGCTGCTGAGCGAGTTCGGGGAGCCCTACGCGCTGGCGCTGGTCGCGCACGCGCTCACATACTGCAAGGCGCCCAGCTCCGAGCACGCCTACCGTCTGCTCAAGCGGGCCGAACGCTCTGAGGGTACTAACACTACACTCTCTTTACATTCACTTTACTCTCTTTACATTCACTTTACTCTCTTTGCCTTCACTTTACTCTCTTTACCTTCACTTTACTTTCTTTACATTCACTTTACTCTCTTTACATTCACTTTACTATATTTACATATATTTTACTATCTTTTTCACTTTACTCTCTTGATATTCACTTTACTCTCATTACATTCCTCTATATTACTCTATTCACATTCGATTCATTCTCTCTACACTCACTTTACTCACTTTACTCTCTTTACCATTTGATAGATTTCATCTCACGAATTAACAATCCTATTGGGTGTTGTATCTGTCATTCATCCCTAGTGCGAGCTATGATACGGAATCTTGTAATCGGTCCTATATGTTTCCGATAACTTAGAAGCAAAACACAGGTCATAATGGGACGCCATTGAATACCAAAAAGACTTAAAATGTAACTAATAAGTAATAATAAAAAAAATGTCTTCATCTACACAAAATTATTTGCAAATGATATATTTATTTATCCAAAATTGATTTGATACTTTTATATAATGATTTCTTACGGTTACGTGAATATTATTCATTGAAATAAAACTAATTTAAACGGATTTTATCGCGGTTATTTATTATATTTTAATCCCGACAAGTAACATAAACTTTTCTGGACAACCTACACCTCAGTCCGCCCCGTGACCACGAAGGCTGAAAAGCTTTCGAAACGTCGGGATCAAAATTTGATACTTTCAATCGAGATGAGATTATTATTTTGTCTGTCGTCGCATGACGTCAGGCGGGCTCGTGTACTGGGGCAAGGAGCCGGTCCCGCAGCCGCCGTACAAGATGGAGAACCAGAAGCCGTTCCTGCTGCCGCGGCTGCCCTACAAGTACGACTCCAACAACATCGCCGCCACCGCGTACGCGCTGCTCGCCTGCATGGACCACCAGGACAACAACGAGCCCATCGTCATGTGGCTCAACTCGCAGCGCCTCCGGGACGGGGGCTGGGCTTCCACTCAGGTACCCTCACCGACACCTTTTTTTTTTTAACGTCCAGTCCGGGGGACGAGAGGTTTATGTAGGACTCACCTGCTGCGAACTGAGAATACCCACTAAAACTACACAGTGTGTACCTCTTCTGCATTAATTGGGGCGATCCGGGTTCAAACTGGTAATCACCGCATCACCCCAGCGGCTTACTAGTCTCCCCTTTTCCAATACAGCATTACTCCTACTGATAATAGTGTGATGTTACATATACTAAAGCCATCCTCAATGATTGATATAACAAACACAATAAAAAATAAATAAACTTAAGGTCCCAAGATTAGCTCGTTCAAAGAGACAAGCAAATATACTTTTAGGCTATATGACAATAATATAGATAGGTTTAACGTTGTGGCCAGGATCTTGCCCGATAATAAGTTACGATGTCGCGCAAGATAGTGGATATGGTAAATCTAGTGGGGAGACAAGCTCTCAAATGCAACTGTCGGAACACACCTTACCAGAGCCTTACCACCCTGCTTTGGTTTCATCATGATGTTTCCCTTCATCAAAAGCTCGAACTCTTTGCAGCGATATGAACACTTGAATATCACCAATAGGGACCAAAGCTGTATTGGAAAAAATTACAAATAAAAATCAAGTTCCGGGTACAGTGTTTTTATTTGTATAGCTGTATAGCGTTATGGCCATAATCTCAATTGATCTTAAAAAAACGATATGGCCCAAGTTGGAAGACACGCTAAACCTTTGAAGGAACTGGCTCCCAAGTGCAACTGCCGGTACACACCTATTAGTATTTGGCGGCAGATTTCCAACTTGAGGGTGGTAGCTAGCCAGGCGGTCATCAGAAAAAACTCTATGGTAATGCTATGGTTTCCTCACGATGTTTTCCATCACCGAAAGCTGAAGCTCATTGTAGGTGTCATCATCACTTCAAAAGTCTTATAGATTTTCGGTTGTAATTGTATGATAATGAATGTGTGTGTGTGTGTGTCTGTGTGTCAGGACACGTACATAGCGCTGCGGGCGCTGATCGAGTACACCAACCGTAAGCGGCTCCGTGACGTGAGCTCGCTGACCGTGCACGTGGACGCGGTGGCGCTGCCGCACTCCCGCACGCTGCACGTCGGGAACGACAACCTCGCCACCATGCAGTACATCGACGTCAGTACCACCACACGCACCGTAACCCCACCACCACCATCACCCCACCACCACTCCGCCACCACTCCACCACTACTCCACCACCACCACTCCACCACCACACCACCACCACTCCACCACCACTCCGCCACCACTACACCACCACTCCGCCACCACTCCACCACCACTACACCACTACTCCACCACCACCACTCCACCACCACACCATCACCACTCCACCACCACTCCACCACCACTCCATTACCAGTGCCTCTTAGTGAAAATATTTAACAGTATAATGCAATACAATAATACAATATTATAGTATACAAAAAAAAACTGTTCTTAAGAACCATAATTAAATGTATTATTACTTACTTGTTAATAATTGCTCGACGTTTCGGTTACACAGACCTCGGTCACGAAGAAGTAAGTCGCGTTTTAGACCGGTTTTTAATTTCCATATTATAATGCATACGATATGCGATAGTTTAAAATACATAATTAAATGTATACTTAGGCTGAAATATCCAAAATGCTTACGGCTAGTTTAAGCTGCATGTATATATTTTTAAGTGACCTTTGTAACGATCAATGGCCGTAATATCGGCCTACGTGCTAGCGGTTTAGGAAGACAGATGTAAGGGAGAGATACGGCACATGGTTTTACTACATATATTTTTTGGTTTTTGTTACTAAAAAATGAAATCGTCAAAGAGGTGTAGCCCAGAGTCTACAAAATTAACACTAATAGAAAGGGAAAACAATCCTCCCACACGCGTGAACGCACGTCCGTACGCACGCGCAGGTACATATGCATCACACGTTACATTTTGTACGTGTAGCTAACTGTAATTATCTTCACAAGTGTTCACTCGATGGTCCAAATTTTACTGTAATCATTATTGAAAATTTATGGAAATACTTGTGGGAAAAAGTTACTGTCTTCACCAATATTATTTTATTCTTGACACTAAAACTCGTCTATTGTTACTAAACAAAAACAAAACAATGCAGAACTTATTATGACTGCTTATTTATATATTGATAGCTTAAATTATCTAGAAACATCATGTATATATATATATTATTATTTTTTTAAGCTATATTTAGAGTGGAACTGAATCATTGAATTTATCCTACTAATATTATAAATACGAAAGTAAGTTTGTTTGTTACGTTTTCACGTCTAAACCGCTGAATTTATTGTGATGAGTTTTTGAATACAGATGAATGGGAACCTGAAAACGGTGATAGGCTACTTTCCGTCACGAAAAGCTTATTGGAAGTGGGTTAAAAATAAACTTTAATAAAAAATAAAGTAATAATAAATAAATAAATTTACTAAAAATAAATACCCTTGCGATTTGTCAAGGTATCCGAAATGCCATAATTATAATATAAATGTAATCAGTTGATGTAATGTGAAAGCGATGATAGCTCAGTCGTAGTGTGTACGGGCTCTGTGTCGAAGGACGTAAGTTCGAATTCACCTATAATGAGCTTGAACTTTCGGTGAAAGAAAACATCGTGAGGTAACCATATCGTGGTGGTAGGGTTTTTTTAACGCCCGCCTGGCTAGCTACCACCCTCAAGTTGAAAATCTGCCGCCAAATACCAATCGATGTGTTCCGGCAGTTGCACTTGAGGGCAAGTCCCTCTACAGGCTTAGCGTGTCTACCGACTTGGGTAGTATCAGCACTTAAGATCGGATGAGATTATGGCTATTAATTATTTAAAAATAAATGCACCCGTGGTACGCAGATCCCTGAGGCGTGGGGCACGGTGAAGGTGACGGCGCGGGGAGCCGGGTACGCGATCCTGCAGCTCTCCGTGCAGTACAACGTGGACATCCCGCGGTTCCAAACGCCGCCGCCGACGCAGGCGTTCTCGCTGGTCGCCTCGCAGTACTACTATGGAAGGAATCACTCACACATACGTTTCCAGACCTGTGCCAGGTACTATATAACCTTCATTATTTTACCTCATTACAATAATATAAACAACCCATTATATTCGGAAATCGATGTGAAGAAATACATATATATATATATATATATAACGGGACAACGGAACAGGCGGTCAGGTAAAAAATTTCAATATGTGTTTCAAGATATTGAATACTTAGATTTGACTTAGTTAAGGTCTTGGAATGTGTATGTTATGTAAATGATTATTGTTGTATGAACAATGTTCGCGGATTGGCTTCATGTTGTAATAAAAATGTGTATGGGTTGATTGCAGTCAACTTGTATGAAAACTGTGTGCAGGTTGATTGATTATTGTACGAAGAATTTGTGTTGGTTGGTAGATTCTTGTATGAGTCGGTTGGCTTTTGTATAAATTATTTGTGCAGATAATTTGAATAATGTGTATGGATTATTTGATAGTTGTATGAACAAACTGTGTCAATTGTTCGAATGTTGTATGTGCAATGTGTGTGGATTGTATGAACACGTGTGCGGGTTGTATGAAGAATGTGTGCGGGTCGTATGAACACGTGTGCGGGTCGTATGAACACGTGTGCGGGTTGTATGAAGACGTGTGCGTGTTGTATGAACACGTGTGCGGGTTGTATGAACACGTGTGCGTGTTGTATGAACACGTGTGCGGGGGGTATGAAGACGTGTGCGTCGGGGTTGCAGCTGGACGCTGAGGGAGGAGTCGGTGCGGTCGGGCATGGCGGTGCTGGAGGTGGGCGTGCCGACGGGCTACATGGTGCAGCAGCAGCGGCTGGACGCGTACGTGCTGTCGCGGCGAGTGCCGACGCTGCAGCGAGCCAAGTACCTGCCCACCAAGATGCTCTTCTACTTCGAATACGTCAGTTACCCATATTTATTTAATCTTCCAGTTCATTCGTGTTTAACTTTGAAAATAATGTCCAGGGTCAGCCGGTGTATATCTAGCAATTATTGAACTTCGAAATTAAGATATTATTTTATTTAATCAACTATCACTGGAAAGATGATTGCTCAGTTGGTACTATGTACGGAATCCTCTTCACTGGGTGCGAGTTCGAATCCACCTATAATAAGTCTGAGGTTTCGATGTAAGAAAACACTGTGATGAAACCATAACATGGTTAATATAATATAATACCAATAGACGTGTTCTGGTAGTTGCACTGCCGATGCTGTTGATGCGTCAGCTTACACCAACGCTTGTGCCGACATTTACAGAGTGTAACAAGGTGATGATAAACCTGTCCCGGTAACTCGCTTTGATTTTACCAATATTTCCTCAAAATTCCTAAAGGAACTACAGTTCAAATAACAGAAATTTGCCGTTATTATATTTTCAAGTAAAACTTATGGGAAAGCTTTGGAATTTAACCCGCAACCTTCTTCTGTGACGCTCGTTCGGGTAAAGTCGGCTTGAGGCGACTGAGGAAGGGAGAGAGATATACTGATGTTTCACTCCTGTTGTGTGGTCTTAAGCACATTTTTTTTTTAATAAATTGCATTGGCATTTGATATTTATGTTATCGAATTTATATAAATATTTCCAGAGTATCATTAAAAATGTTAAATAATTGTTTTTTTTTATATATTTATAGCTGAGCATGGAACCGACGTGCGTGAACTACACAATAGAGCGTTGGTATCCGGTCGCGAACATGTCGCGATACCTACCGATACGGGTATACGATTATTACGCGCCAGGTATGTTGTATTTATTTTTATATATAAAAAGTTCGTACCACGTTGTTTGTCCGCGATGAACTCCTGACCTACTGAACCGATTTTTATGAAATTTTGCACACCGTGTGCAGTTTGATCCGACTTGAGAGATAAGATACATTTTGTCTCGATAAGTCATCGTAACGTGATAGAAGTCGCTGTTGTCGAGGTGATTGACTTCTCGGAAAGGCAGAACAAGGTCTGCGAGGTCAACTAGTTATTTTATATTTCGAGCTTATCAAGAAAAGTATGGTAAGTAACAGTTGCACTTTATACAGTGAGAGTTTTTCATTCCATATTAAAAATTATTTATGATATCTTTACAAAAAAGTACGGTTTGTTGTTAATAATTAACCACTGATCTATTAAAATACTGGGTATTAACATACTGTTTCTAATTTATAAAGATAATAACTTGTAGGAGGATAGATTAGAAAAAAAAAAAATTATAATATTTGTGGTACTTACTATGTTGTTCCTGAAAAGGTTCGATATGTAGCAGTACGATATAGTGACTACACTGTGCCATACTAACACGATGGTCGCCGAGCTATGTAGCAGAATATGATTCACCTAAACGTGTCAACTTTTTTTTAATGCTATAGATATAAATTTGTTCTGTATTGGTAAAAAAATTATTATAAAATTATTTTGTTAGCAAAAAAGTGATACGATAAGATTCCTATTATAACATTTATGTTTTGTGATTATAAAATATGACAATGTAAACTCGTTACGAAGTTTATAATTCGAATTTTACGATAAAGGAGTAGGTAATTTACAAATACGTGTTATATCATAAATAAAATATATCTTATTAACTGCTGATGAATCCGATGTTGTTTATTTCCACCGGATAATATGTCGGAAGTATATAGGCTTTGATATTTCGTACGTTTTAAATGGTGGTAGGGCTTTTTCTATCGCTCGTCTGAGTTGAAAAATTTACTACCAAATATCTGTGTGTTCTGGTAGTAGCACTTGAAAGTTCCACAGGTTTACGCTATCACTATAAACTATGAGTATATTTATTGAATGATTTCAGAGCGTTTCAACGAGAGTATATACGACGCCCTGCCCACCTACCTGCTGAACATCTGCGAGGTCTGCGGCTCCTCCCAGTGCCCCTACTGCGCCATATACAACGCCGCCACCGGCCCGCTTGCTGGCCTGCTGCTGCTGCTGCTGCTGCCCGCACTCCTGCTGCACCTCGTCTAACACCATCATAACACTCATCAGAACCCTCACTTCCATACATCTTCTTTTTATTCTTGGGTACTCACTACTCTCTAAAGACTATTACTGCTATTTTCAAGTGGATAACATTTAAGCATTTCGATGAAACTACCCTCAACAACACGGTGACTCTCTTGTTGAAGCTCTCTTGGGAGTTTTTGTGGCAACTAATATATTCGAATGATTATTGATAATTCACTTCACTTATGCTCTGCAGCTAAATGAACACAATACAGGCCTAAATAACTAAGTATATGAATTAGAAATAACCACAGAACAGACCAAGATCCCGTCAGTAACTCCATATTTTCCTATACCGATTGGAGAATTCGAACTTTTCAGGAAAAACATCGTAAGCGACAATCGCACTTTTTACACGAGCGAGTTTTCTCATGCCTAATTAAAAAGTATTTATTGATATCTTTATAAAAATGACTTGTTATTGAAAATGAATCATTGATCTATTAAAGTTAGTGGTTATTAATATAATACATCTAATTCACAAAGATCATTTTTAGGGGGTGTAACAATACAAAAACATTTTAAAAAGTTTCGGCTCTTTCGATGTTTCCCCTGAAAAGATCGATATACTGTTCGATATGTTGGACTAAATAATATCGATACCAACGTTTCGGTGTTGGTTGGTTTTATCAATTAAATTATGTCGAGCAATGATTACGATTTATTCACATATAGATTATATATTTGTCAACATATACGTGAATAAAACTTCAAAAATATATATAAACTAATGAGAAGAAAAGTGGGTTAGTTAGGCATTAAATGGACGAGGTTAGGTTGGATTACATACACCTAGCACAGCGTTAGACAATATTCGACAATATTTGTACCAACATTGTAGTATATTTTTATACATAATCGAAATGAGATGAGTGCGTTGTAAAATTAATAAAATACGACCGCTCATATCTTTTCTATGTCTCATTCGATCTTACTTATTTTCAAACTTGTATGAAAGAGAGAGAAAATGTATGCAGGAAACGGTTGATTATTTTATTTCTTACGTTATTATAGCCAAAGCGAAACGTAACAGTCATAACTTGGTATTGATGCTTTGCCCGGAGCATTTTTATTATTTTAACTGCATTGTAGTAGTCCAGTTATGTTTTCTTGAGAATATAAAGGGGAAAAAATATTCGATAGTTTTTTCGATATACTTATTTTGTCAATGTCAAAGTGAGCTTAAGATAAGTAACAAATACAACTTTATTAAGACATCACATAATTTAAGTTACACGAAGACTAACTTCATATACTTTTTTGATAGTATATTGCTATGGTTTCAGTCATTCGATAATGCGGGTACATAAATAAGTTATAACTTGCAACTTATTCAACTTGTTCAAAGTTTCTTTATCTATTTGAGTTTTTGAGGAAATTTTAATCTATCGTGTGTTGGTTTCTACTTAAAATAATAAGTATGTTTGGTAGTATACTAAAAGTGTTAATGAAAATTAACCACGTTTTAGTCGTTACCAATAAATTCTATTCGACTTCCAACGTTTACTAACCTTGTTAAAATATTGACCTAGTTCTAACAAGATGGCGGCTCGCTTGTTAGAATTAACCACGGAGTTTTGTGCCAAATTGCTACTAATATTCCAATATATGGGTTTTAATATGAAAAATATTATAAATTTAAATGGAAACGAAACACACGACCGATTAAATTCTTTCCAATAACTCCCTTTTTAGTTAATTATTATCGAATAATTCTTACAGTGCCATTTCAAATTACAAACTGGAGATATCGACTTTCGGCATAAGTAAAACAATGTTAATATTATATTATTCTTAAAATTAACAGAAATATTAAATATGTGTTACACTTTCTAAGTTGCTAGACTTTTATATGTCTTAAAATAAGTGAGTTTCACTTTAAAAATAAGACATTAAATCGTTTAGTAGATAACTTCACTTAATATCAGGTAAGAGAGCCGCCAAATATATGAAGAATAAAGTAAAATGGATATTCAGGAAACTTATTTACTAAACAGGACGATTTGTTGTCATCTTTTTGAGTTGAAAATTGAAAGCGTACAATTTTAAGTATGCGTCACAACTGTTTATCATAACACTAATAAGATTTCGTTATATGAAAGAGAAGGAATATATTACATGTTATTTAAGATATTCTCTCTCTCTCTCTCTCTCTTTGTCACACTTACCTCTCATTTTCAAACAAATTTAACTTCTATTTAGTAATACTTTATATATGTTAAACCTCCCATAGATACGTCCCAAAGTACGAAACTTGCAGCTTTGATATAACAATACAAGTACCAGAATGTATGTACTTATTTATGTATATAATACACTATTTTAAAACGAAACGTTTATCGATAGATTTAGTGATGTGTCATTTAGATAACGCGAATACAGTGTGTGACATACTGAATTACAAATGTTTTTAGATTTTATACGATACTCGATTTTGAATTCACGATCTGTGCGAATCTCAATATTGAAGTAACTTTTTCGTAGTTTTTAAATATTTTTTAAAATATATATATCGATACGTACCCAACTCTAGTGTACAAATTTTTCCTGTGAAGTAACTTTTAAAAATACGACGATTGATACCAATCGTAGAATGTTTTAAAATTAATTTTATATAAATATTTTATATATTTTATTTGTTATTAACCACCGTTTAGTGTAATTTTTTTTAAATATTTTATATACTAATACTTAGTTACTTTTCATATAATGTACTGCAAAACGTTGACCGATTTCTGATTTAATATAGAGCATTCAATTTAATTAAAGGGTGCAAACATCTTCTTAAAATTCTACTTACAAGAATTATTATAAATAATCGACAATTTAATATAAATATGTTTGATTTTACCTACATATTGTATCATATCTATAATTATTTATAGTAAAATTATAGATTTTTTTGTCTGCATTTGAATAACTTTACTATATTTTTTTTTTAATTCAGTGAGATATGACAAAGGTTGGCAGCTGTTTTAGTGTAGTTATTTAGATTAGTTGGACAGTATTTGTTTACCCATTCCATTTATACATACTTAGAGTTAGTTGAGTAGTGTTCAATTGAGTGTAAGAATTTATGGTAAAGTCAACCGAATACCTTTACTCTGTTATTCATTAATAATTCATTTTTCTACTTATGTATTTATTCTGTTTCTCATACATATACATATGTATATATATATAATTGAATCAAGTCTCCCTTCAACTTCTAACTTGATCTGCGTATTAGTGATTTAAAGGGGGAAGTTGATACATGTAGATGCGGATCTAGTGGTGAACATAGAGGTCATGACCTACCAAACTGAATACAACATTCTTAGTATGTTTTAAATAATATTTTTTAATTATAGAGTATTCGAGAAACTTCAATCTATGATTTCTCATACTTGAACTTGTAAGGTCACGTAGTGTCTCATAAACTAACATAAACAAACATATTAAATGAATTCCACTTTGGGTGTATCCTAAATATATTATATATCAGATGAGTTGCAGTTTTCTGCTGAGTATGAATATAATAAAGGAAAATCTTATACCACTAGTTTATGAGTTTAAATGCATTTTATATATTAATAAGTATTTTGTCAAAAACTTAACCTAAAACATCTTATTTGTCTAACATATAACTAGATATTGTGCTCTCTGAACTACTTTATCTATTTTCACTCGGTGCTTTGCAAACTTCTATCTAATGAAAAAACTAATGTCAACCAATACGACATATCGAAATGATATCAGAATATTTAGAATGTAGCATCGAATGCGTATTTACTTGCCTTACAAAAATATAACTTTCTTACACACTATTATAAGGGTGCGTCCGTTTATTACGTCAAGTGATTCTTTCATCTCCCATCCACTTATTGGTGTCGTGATATTTTACTCGAAGCCCTCCGACCTCTAATCATACGTTAATTTTATTTAATTTTAGTACATAACCTTGTTTTAATCGATGGAATTTTACAGTTCCTTGCGGAAATAAAAATGTATAATGCTTACATGGACCTGTGGCATCTTCAGTGCCACTGTGTTAAGAATTCAAAACATCTTTAGTATTAAACTAATATATGAAATATCGAACTCTCTACTCGATAAGGTGACTCTTTCTATAATCGATATGCCATATCGATAAGAGGACATATCTCTGCCGTAAGCATTGAAACAAGTATAGAAAATTATAAAGAAAAAGAATAATAATCTTGTTCAAACCCATCGATCTATTCCACAAGTAAGGCGGTTGAGGTCCAGCTCGACCCCCTAATAACTAAACAAATAACGTAATTAATGGACGCCCCCTAACGTGTCGATTATACTTCAGTGTAAATATAATATTTAGATTTATATATACTTTGTTTAATTATAAATACGCTAATAAATAAATTAACTTTCAATCAGAACGCCTTATTCGTAAAAGACAATATTATTATGTACTAGAAAGATTTCTAAATAGTGTTTTTATGCATTTGATTTCATGTATGTAATTAATATAGATTGTTTCTTAAAGTGTGTGTAAGTAGATATCTAGTGTTGTAGAGTATACTTCGTTTTATCGAGTTTTATCAAATGGCTAATAAAATGTATCGATATTTTCAAATAATATATTATAAATGTGTTGACATATAACCGCAAACGGATTCATACAGTTGGCCTTTATTGATTTTAGATTAATAAAAAATCTCATAACACTGAGTAACATTTCTTGTGTTAATTGTGTTTAGGAATTGCACGCTTTTTGGTAAGAAGAAAAAAGTCTGGCAACATTACCATGAATGAATTATTTGCACGCCTCATAAGCGACGCGTTGAGGTCGGTACTACTGTCACTTCACCTAAGGGTGAAAAGAGGGTAATTTTTTTTTCCTGAATGTATGGCATTTTATTTATCTAAGGGTATTTTTAAAATTACTTGTATCTGGTTGTTTTAGTATTAGAACATAATTTAAAGGTCAACCGTGGGTCATAAAACATTCAGTTCCTTTTAAGTGTCTAGGGTTATAATCCGAACACATGAGACTTAACTTTCATATATCCGTAAGCTGTTATATGTTACCGCTTTATCCTTTCATGTACAAATTTAGAAAAAAATCCCGTCCAATGCTAAAATCAGAAGTTATTCATACAAACTTGAATGATTTTATTATATATGGGGCCGTTCATAAAATACGTTCGCACTTATGGGGGAAGGGGGTGTCGCTTACTATGACAAAATGTTACATGGGGGCGCTATGAGGGTCTCAGAAAACGTGACGTGCGCAACTCATAAACCATTTTGTAAATTTTACATGTCGTTACTAGTGGCTGATTAACACTTTAACGTCCCTGCCTACCGCCACAATTAGATTCTACAAAGAGCTATGTAAATTGTAGAAAGACATAGATACTAATTGGTGAAACATATTACCTAGCAACACTTAGCTATATGTATGAATCACTTTAGTTTCTAAAAAGCAGATCTAAAATACCCCAAATATTATGGCCTAGGCTCTCCTGTCTACTCTGGTTACTGTTATATCCACCACTGGTTTTACAGATATTTAGTAAAGTTTTATTATTGCAAGCAATAAATATTGAAATGGGTGTACTGCTAGTAATTGCCATATATCATATTTGGGAGGGGGGGCAGGGTCTATAATTTGTGATGTATTATTGATAGTGGGATCGCAGACAATGTGACATAGCGTGACAAAATGGGAGAAGGTCTAAGGTCAAATTTTGCGTGACGTACTTTATGTAGGACCCGTATTGATATTTAAATTTGAATCTCGAGAGTTATTTACCTTGTAAGCGCGTTACTTATGTAGTTTCCGTCCAAAATTTACCAAAACGACTGATTTTTTTTTTTACTTTTATACAATTATGTATATGCGTGTATATTATCTTTTAAGTTGTTAATTAAGTGTGTCGGTACGTTTAGTGAGTTGTGAACATTTTATTGACTCTTCATAGATTTATTTCTAAATAAAATAATAACAAAAAAGATAATGTTTATTTTATTTTTGACTTAATAAAAAAAAAATCGAGTGTTTATGTATTTACGTGCACACATAAGGAGTCATAATTCTTTGGTGAAACCAAAGAAAATCAACTCCGATAAATGTAATTCACCACTGTATATAATTTAAAATACATAATATAATATATATTTTACAATTTAGCCACAATCTCTCCTGATGTTAAACACATCTATAAGTATTTGGTGACAGATTATCAACTTGATGGCGGTAGCAAAATAAATCAATTGATAGTTTATTAGGTAATGCCTTCATAAATGAAATATGTTTAAGAAATAGTATCATTTTAAATGTAATGCAGTCACATTCATAAATTTACAAAAACAGCCTATATAGGAATTCCGAATTCGAATGTCGATCTGACATTTTTTTGGGTGCTGAAAATCAATTGCACGCCTCATAAGCGAAGTGTTAACGTGGGTATTACTGTCACTTCACGCAAAACAACGGATTTTCTAAACTTAACACATCAAGAAAATAACACTTTTTTTAACACTCATGATATTTGTGATGCCGTTTCTGTTATTTAGAACAGTATATTTAGTTAAAAATTATCTTTTTTAAATTATGAAATTTTATAGCTAACGATTTTACCCATCTCAAATCTAGAAATTCACGGCTTCAATCAACATGGATTTTTAAGCACTAACCTGTGAATGCTAAGAGTTACTTTTGTGCATTATATTCTACTAGCTTTTGCCTACGGTATCGATCGCGTTAATATTGATTTTATCAAACACATCGGACGACGCAATAAACATTTCATACGAAGTTTATCCATTTCGTTATCCGACATACAATAAGTTTTTTCGAGAAAATGTAACCTATCAATGTCTCCAAGTGCCCATCTATGTCAATACCAATATTCACCATAATCGATTTAGCGGTTTAGGCGTGAGTAAAAGCGTAACAAACAAACACTTTCGCATTATAATTCATTATATTAGTAAGGATTATTCTATTCATTTCGTGTGACTGCACATAAAAATAAGTCTACAACCACACTATCTAATTTCTCTATTCTAATGAAATAGTACTTTGTCAACGTCATATGGGGCCCCATTATCCTATTTTGCCCAGGGCCTCCAACAGGTTAGACTGCCCAGGTTGTAGACCATGATTTGACCTAACCATAGAGCTAATAGTACTCTATGAAACTTTGTTGTCTTTTTACAATAAGCACAGTTGAAATAATGACAACCACCAAGAGATATACAATCCGTAAAGGGACATCCTATCTCCTATACAAGTATAAGATTAGCAGTAGAAAAATGAGCTACCAATAGAATCATTGTTGTATAGTTGTTGATGGCCAGTAAGGTACTGGTTCCTATCATATCTCTATATGCTAAAGATATACCGTTTTGGCATTGCTTCACTTCTTTCTATTTGAATGGCCAATAACTTGATAAATTCAGAAGGTAAATTATCAGAAATAAAATCAAGTTCAATTAATTTATGAAAACATATAATACCTTTAACACAATAAAACACTAAATATTAACAGTTTTCCTTAAATCTTTTTTTATGTTTAAGCATGTTATTAATGTTTATTGAATAATGTTAAACTATTATGACAAACAAATTGGTACAAGTAAGGAAAATATGTACATAGAAAGTATCTATAATAATTTAAAAAATGAAGCAAACAGATTAAAATAATTCACAAACAGCTATAGTTTTACTTTGTATGTAATAATGCATCATAAACTAAGAGAACTTACATCCACAAATTGATACCAAATAAACAGGAAAACATTCATGCTAAAAGTTAATTTACAATGCATTATAATATAATACTATTAAGTCAGGAATTCTTGTATATATATATAAATTATGTACTCAGAAACAGCTGTAATGATTTTGATTACATTTTGTATGTAGACATATACTTATTTTATAAATTAAATTATATATTTGTATTTTTTACATAAATACACATTTTGAAGCAAGTATTTCTACTAAAATACTTTGAATAATCTGTTTCTATGTATCTAAAATTGGCAAATGTGAATATTTAATCAATATGTTATTCATGCCTGAAGATTTTTTAATATGTAAATTTTCGATAAAGTACCCTGCAGGAATGCTCTGCCACTCATGTATGTAAATGAAGAGGCCATAAATTACTTTAAACATTTATTATTTCACCTAAACCTTTATTTATATATAATAAATACTTAATTAAGATAAACATTACTGTCTTTTCTTAATTTGTTTAGCTTTTGTACTAGACGCTTTGGCTGATGCTCCTCCGCTGAAGAGGTTTGTGATCATTTCTGACATTTCTGGCATCTCGCCCATCTTTGTCAAGTTGCTGATTTGTTTCAGTTCTTCTTTAGTTTCCGGGTCATTCATCAATTTGGGCAGAATCATTATGAGAAGGAGCGGTAGCACCATCATCATAACCATTGGGTTAAACAGGAAGTCCGTAAGCCGCCATTGCTCCCTCATTTGGAAATATCTAAACTTTGACAATGGCTTCATTCTTAGAGGATAAGGTACTTGAATAACTTGAGAAGTCTGTATATAGTTCACTTTCCTTGCTCTGTATTTGCCTTTAGAGTTGATTTCCACTCTGATTGGCTCATACATGTAATCTGGATGTACTATCTCTACTACATATGACCCTGAAGGGATATTATGTATTGTAAAAATACCATCTTCTCTAATGAATCCGATGTACTCGCCTCCATTCACGTGAACTCTCGTGTGAACTTGCCAGTTAGTCGATTCTTCTTCGTCCGGCGGGAAAACTTTTCCCTCGATAACATACCTGCCGTTTCCTACGTCTTCCTCTCCACTATTCACTGCGCCGTATGCTCGGCCATAAGCGACAACAACAAATAAAACTGTTAATACTTTAATCATGATAGATCTCCTAATATCCTTTTCTGCAGTAACTTTCTTATATTGACAAAAGTGTTAATAGTGAAAATTGTGCATTTATTCTCTATATTTTATATTACACATTATATCGAAAAATTCCTAATCGACATATGACAGGCAGGATATTTGACTTGCCACAAAAGCAGTGTTGCAAATAGTCTTATATATAAATTGCACGATTCATGTTTCCAATAAAAAAAAACTCATAAATTTTATAACACAGTAGTATAATAATAATATGTTATATGTACATAAATACGTGCATATTTTGTTCAATTGATTGATTTTAACGCTTTCTAAGTGTCTACACAAATGCAACCAATTGCAGATATTTAGATTCGTGACCATCGATAGAAAGAATTTAAGTAAATCTCTTCTAAATAAATGAAAACCAATCGTTCGAGTTATGCCAAGCTTCCCATTCTCCACACCTCATTAAATACTTTTGTAATTACATTTCTTTTACTTTAATTACATATTTTTTTCACACCTCATATTGCAAAGAGGGTGAGGTTCTGCTATATTCTCAAAGCACCAAGATCAAGCACTTTTTTGCTCGTACTCTTCTCGCTTACTTCCTGTACCTCAACCAATTTGCATTTATACGATAATATCAGTAGATGTATTTCAAGAAAACACTTCAAATTATTTACCTCGAATTTTGTAAAAAAAAAAAACAATTTTATTTTGCTACCATGAAAAACTTTGTTCAAATATAAATGGCGTGATCGGGTGTCCGGATTATTTTATACGAGATGGTAACGATAATTCTCGAAAAATTTTACTTATCGAGACCAGGTTTCGGTCATTATTTTTGAATAAAATCAACTAGTCACCTATTTCTTAGCAATAACCTAGTACCTGTAGTTTAATGATAAAAAGATTTTTTGCACGCCTCATTTTTGAATTTTATGGTGTTGCAAGTTTTTGCTGTTATTACCTTTTTTTAAGGGTAAGGCATAGGTATCGAAACCATACAGCTGTGAACGTTATTTCATAATAAAGAGGTAAACTTTTCAACATGATAGAGACTTTATAATTAAAATTATCTACAGAATTTACATCGTAAGCTTCGTGCTTGCTTAAAAAGTATGAAATAATTAATAAAATAATACACACAATAAGTCTATGGTACGGCTTGGGTTTTGTTCTTAAAAATGAAATGAATCATTCATTTGCAAATCAAGTGCATTAAGGCGTGCGTCGTTCCAATTTTACAAATTTTATTGAATGTGGTATATTAATTGATTTAATTTAGGTTCATCGCTTACTGTGACAAAATATTACATGGGGCACTCGTGTCTAAGAAAACGTGACTTTTGCAGATCATAAAACAATCTTGTAAATTTTAGATATTATTTTAGATATTATTAAACATTTATTAACTTATTAAAGTTTTATTATCGCAAGTAATAAAGAAATATTTAAAAATATTTAAATTTATGTACAGCTATTAATTACATAATGTACGAGAGGAGGATCTATCATTTGTGATGTAATATTGGCAGGGCGGTCAAGGAAAGTGTGAGACCATGATAAAGGAGAGGGGGGGGAGATCAACAAAGATAAAATTTTGCGTGACATATTTTATGAAGGATGTTTATTATACTTTTATTTTTTATATCAAACTAGTTTGTCCGCGGCTTCGTTCGTGGTAATGGGGATTTTGTCAATGTAAAATTTATTTATGGAAATGATTATTCTTTTACCGTATTAATCGAAAATATTATACAAATTGTATTGTAATTTCTATGCATTACCAAAACAACAAAAAGAAGAATATAGAAGCGATAGTGGTTTAGTTCGTAGTGTGTACAGACGTCGCGTCAATGGATTTGAACTCACGTCCATCGACGTGCGACGTTAAGATGATATATGTTAGGTTATATACCATTTGATATTATCGAGTATTAGAAACATTTATAAGTAGATAGTGAATAGTGCGATTTTTCACTATCTAAAAATGACATTTAATTAAATGAATTAAATTCAATGATAAAAATGTTTTTAGATACCATTCATGGCAACTCGATAAAACACCGTAGCAAATAAAGTACTATCAATAAAAAAAAAACAAAAATGGATATACAATACCAATGCGACTGCATGGTTCGTTCAACGGCTTAAGCATTCGAATCGCAGCCAATACAGCGCCAAAGTGTTGTAGGTTCGAATTCTAAATATGAGAATTATTTTTGTAATCCACATATGGATTTTCAGTCTGGTCGTTACTATAGTTTGTTGTTTATTGTTATGTTTAGGAACTTGCGTTAATTACAAGCTTACAAAGGCAGATGATATCACAATCACTAAGTTATATTTTTTTTTATTGTGTCTTTTATTTTGAATCTGTGATATTTCCTAAGTTACTCATTTTAATTGAATAATATAAACTGAAAAAATAGTCTAAATTTAATTCTTCTGATGATTAATAAATTCATTTTAAAGATTAATACCATGTTGATAAAACATCTTCGAAAATCCAGTGTTATTTTGGAACGAAATTGTAATAAAACAAACCATTGAAGCAGAGCTTGCTAAGAAAAGCGTACGGAAAGAATATGTTTTCCCCGTTTATGTTACTTTTATCAATACTGCTTTGATCATATTTGTATTAGCGTAAATTGAAATAACCTAAAGCCTTTCTCATTGATTACTTTATCAAATACAAAAATAATTTTTGAAATCCGTCTGGTAGTTCCTAAGATTAGCGCGTTTAAACAAACAATCATACTTTTCCGCTTTATAATACTAGTATAACAAATCAAATCAGATCAAAAATCTTTATTCAGTTTAGGCCCTAAGAAGGCGCTTATGAACGTCACAATTATTACCGGTTCGGAAAGAACCGCAGTCATCGAGAACAACCGGCAATAAACTCGATTTGCATCTTTTTTTTAGGCCTTATTATTTTCTTTATATACAATAATTTACTGTGTTATAGTAGTTATTAGCGGATGTACAGAGAGGGGGTTGTCAATTCCAGACATCACGATCGCTCACATATTGATCCACCCTATAATAGCCTTTTGACATCAAAACCCGTTTGACATGGTTCTTGAACCTACTGTCCGGTAATTCAGTAATGTGCTTTGGGACTTTATTATAAAACTTGACGCTATTATATATAGATAGATAGATAGATATAGATAAGAATGAAACTAGCTAATTCAAGCGTTTACTAAAATTAGTTATCTATACAGGGCAGGATGACCTAAATCGTCCTTTCAATTCTCGATATTAGAAAAAATATATTGAAAAAGAATCAAACTTACTTATATTTTTAATATAATTGAAAATGCAAGGTATAGTTAGAGTTTAGCGTCATGGCCATAATCTCACCTGATCTTAAGTGACGATACGACCTCAGTTGGTAAACTCGCTATACTTGTGGAGGAATTGGCTCTCAAGTGCAGCTGCTGAGTGTGTATTCGGCGACAGATTTTCAACTAGAGGGTGGTTGCTATCCAGGCGGGATTTAGAAAAAGCCCTACCACCATGCTACGGTTTCTTCACGATGTTTTCCTTCATCGAAAGTTCAAGCTCATTGTAGGTGGTTGGATTCGAACTCACGTCCCTTGGCGCGAAGTCGTACACACTACCACTGAGCTATCATCGCTTGTTAATCGATTTTTTTATTTATTTCTATTTACTAATCGAAAACTACTAAAGTTACTGCTAATGCTCTTTATGGGTTAGTCGATAATGAAGTGATGATAGCTCGGTTGGTACCTAGAGTCTATAGACGTCACATCAATGAACGTGAATTCATTCATTCAATCAGTCATTTCGTTTATTCATTTGTTGTCATTTATGTTTTTTAATACTATGAATGAGGGAGACAAATGTACGGGTTGACGTTATTAACGATTATTACAATATATCCATGAATAAGTCTCGATGAAAAAGAAATACTATACACACAGCATTACTGGAGTGAATGGAAAAATAATGAAGACTCTAAGAATTAGGGGACACTCGTGTCAGGTAACTCAAGTAATTTTGCAGTTTTATTCTGAAATGTGTGCATAACTTAACGACTCATATGTTTGCAATATTGCAAAGAAATAAATTTTGTAGTAAACATGATAAACAAATACATTAAAAACGAGTGGTGTCGCGGGACACCAGTTAGGAATAAAGTTCTTTATTGTAAAAATATTAATTTCAAGTTCTATTCGAGGTATAAAGAAAATAATTATTCGGTTATACATTTTTTATCGATAAAAATAAATAAATAAACTTTACAAAATTATCTTAATACCTTTATTTTGTTCACGATGATTTATAAAAATATATAATAATAACAGTAATCACGTAGACTATACATTACACACTGCATAGCCGTCATACATAGACTATACATACAAATCTTAAGCTAAGGTTACGGACGTTTTTACCGGTTAGGGTACCCCTCCGCGACGCCCCATAAGGAACTTCTTTCCAAAAACTGTTCATCTTGTCAGAAACGTAACTCAGAATTATTACAAGAAATGCTCCGCTTATGATCTCCCAGACGATGTTGTTCATCAAATTTGTAAATGATTGGTACCAAACTATCCTAACTGAAAACGTTGATGAGGCATGATTTTTCGTTCACATATTAATTGAATATTCGGATAGCATCCTCTTTGAATTTGAAATTTTGCCACGAGACCTACACACTTTATTCTTTTTGCTCTGCACTGTTTATTATTGTTTAAAGATTAAAAATAACTGTTTTGTTAGTCTTGTTTTTTTATACTTAAGGTTTAGCGTTATGGCCATAATCTCACCTGATCTTAAGTGACGATACGGCCCAAGTTGGTAGACACACTAAACCTGTGGAGAAACTGGCTCTCTAGTGCAGCTGCTGGAACACACCTATTGGTATTTGGCGGCAGGTTTACAACTTGAGAGTGGTAGCTAGCCAGGCGGGCATTTGAAAAATGCCCTACCACCATGCTATGGTTTCCTCACGATGTTTTCCTTCACCGAAAGCTCAAGCTCATTGTAGGTGCTTGGATTCGAACTCACGTCCCTTGACGCGATGTGGTACACACTACCACTGAGCTATCATCGCTTCAATAAACATGTATTTTTTACTTTAAACGTTAATTAACAGTTTCATTATTAATGTTTATTAAATTAAGTGACGTTAAATATATGTGCCTACTTCTACAACACAGAAGCAGAACTTCGATAAAACTCGGGCCGTATAGCGTAAAGGTAAGATCTAGAGACAAGTTGTAAGAATACATTTTTTCCCATATTTGGCGGCTTTTTCCGGATTATCTAGTGACTTTAAAAACACAGAATAGCACGCTTGCCATTGGTTAGCCATCATTGCATTAAACTAGTCTTTCACACCGTGTCGGTCGCGGCCCCTGGAGATCCCGAAGCTTCTTTAACAGAGTTGCAAATGGTTGGCGAAATTCGGTAAAAAAAAAAACAATAGAACCTAAAAAGATTTAATAAAAAAATGTAAGTTGCGTTATCTATTGGCGACGCATTCGATGTTAGTAAAAATGTAATTTACGTACTTAATTATGTATTATTTATCCGAACCCTAATTATGAAAATAAATAAATATGTTGAATCGAATATTTGCCACAAAAAAATACATGAAAAAAAAAGCAAGAGGTGTCGCTAAATATTTCCTCTTACTAAAGAGGCCGTGTCATGAAAAAGGTTGAAAACACTGCACTAGAATATGAAATAACGTTCGAGTTGGTAATTTTATATTTGATAATCTATGGTGTCCAACACAATAAAACGTCTTCGAAACGTCCTCGATTTTGTTCCACAGTATGAACTCGAAAATATAAACTTATAACACGTTGTATCTATATTTAGATTATAACCGTATGGTTACGGAATTTGTTTCATTTTACTTATCAAAATGGAACGAAGTAATCCTGTCTTTGTTATTTTCTTTCACTTATTTGTATATAAATATGTATGTATTAATGTATGTAAATAAGGATTGACTTATTTGTATAACCACAAGCGAAAGTAAGAGTCACTTTAGTGAAATTGTGATTTTTATCGATCGTTCACTTCGTTCTGTTAGTTCGTTTAGAGTTGCCGATATTATATCTTTTAATTCAATTTGGAATTTTTTTGTTCTCAATAGCGCTGCCGATCAACTTTAATACCGGCCAATATTTTAATTCCTTATTGTATTTTATAAAATACAGATTTATTGCAATACATATACGTATGATTGTCCAACTAAATCATCCATGATCGCAACAACAAACACATATTGTCTTTTTAATCTAGGTAAAGAAAGTCTTAGGAGTGTTCCATGCTATGTAGATCTGAAACGTTTATTATATCGTCTAACACTAATTTTTAGAAAAATTTGTAATACTTACAGATTTTATTTGGAAACTTTTTACTTGTCATTATTTGGTATCACTTATTCCTTCTATTTTTTTAAGGATGTTATGTCAATCTTTTCTTTTCTTTCTTTTTCAAATCTTATAATAATAATAATTAAATAAGCCAAAGTCAAGCTAAAATTTGTAAGCGAAGTTGTTATTGTGTTAATTAATTTATTAAAATATGTATTTTGTGGTTAGTCGTAATGACCAAAGTAATTCAAATTTTCTGATAACGTTTGTTAATTTATGAGTGTAGTTATTAATTTTGTTATAAATACGTCCAATTTGTAGCATGAATAGGAATATGTATTCGTTGACTGAGCGGTCGCGATGGCATCGGATAGTAACAGTGTTATATTATTTGTGCAACATTAAGATGTGGTCGCTTGTTGTGTTGTGCGTTACAATATTTTTTATATTTTATCCTCGTCCTTCTACGACTTACATCGCGGTTCCAGGGCCGAAGTATCCCCCTACGAGGGGCGAGGTCTGGCCGAAACCGCAGTTTGAAGCCAAAGAAGAATGGTACTACAGATTTCGGCTTTCTTCCTTCAATGTTACGGTATGTTTGTATATTTTAATTTCTATTTTTTTCACTATCGTATAGTAAAACAAAATACGGTATCACATTAAATTAAGCGGGACAACTAACTCTCAAATGCGTCTACCGGAACATACGTTCTTCATGATAGATTTTCAACTTGAAGGTAATACGCGCTATCGCCATTCTTTAGGTAGTCAAGTTTACGGAGCGATCTTCGTAATAAAAAAAAACTTAATTGACAAAGATTTAATTATTATTACTGTTACAAATTTTACAATTAGTGAATCGTCTGAACAGAGTCAGATGTCCAGCACAACTGCTTAATTATCTTGCTATGATTAAAAACGAAAACTATATTCTAATCGTTCCCATGAGTTATACGAGCGCGTTACCTGGAATCGTAACGCTTACGCAGCGATTCCGTGGGAACTCGTTGTTATCAATCGTCCTGGCGATCGCATAACTCCTCCCTCACCAAGCGCGAAATTATCGGGTTCCGTTGAAATGTTAATCTGGTTCCGATGATTTCGCGTGAACTTATGGCGATAATAGTAGTACAATACACTAATACAGCTTACAATTAAAAACACATATAATATAATTGTCATTAAGCTAACGCTTTTCGTTTTGATTACTGATTCGAATAAATTCACTTTGCCACTTTCACTATAGAGCCCTTCACTAATCACATCACTTTCCTTTAACTTTAAGATACGTGAATAGTACTTCATTTCATCCAAATTTATGTTTCTGATGTTAACGGGTGCCAAAAACGTCGTGTTTACAATTTTCAATTCAGGTAGCGCTAATATTGGTAAAATTTTATATTGATGATTTTTAGCAGATGTACTTCCGTATGTTAGCTTTATCTGGTTTATCTCAATTATACAGTTTTTTGCTGTTGTGACTATATAAGTACCATGAATTTGTTCCTTACTATCGTTATGATCACATTGTTCTGATAGTATCGTTGGTCGTCGGGTAAATACGATCCAACTTTCTAAACTAATCCGTTGGACCTTGACATCTTCTACTTGGACAGCATACTGAGTGCAATGAGTGTTTTCCACCTGGAACTCTAGTAGTTGCTCAGCGCATGTAGGAGCTCGTGAATGCATGATGTTGTTGTCTGTGCACAGGAACATATCTGCATCTATTTTCTCGCAGGGTTTCCCGATGGATAGGTATTTGGAATTTTTCGCCAAAAGGTATGGGAATTCAGGAAAAACAGCAATTGTCTTATTGACATCAGTTTTGTACACGGGTAAGCAATATATTTTTATATAATCGAAAATATTTTTATTAGTTATCGGTACCTCTAGTATGAATGTTATCTGGTTTGCCTTTACATATGTATTTACCTTAATTACCCTTTCAAACTTAATTAAATTTGCTTCTTTTACCTCGTATATTAAATTATGGGACTGTTCTACTGATTTTAAAATAGTTAGTAGCTCAGTTGGATCAATAATAGACTGGTGTAATACAGAAACTTTAGTGAACGCTAAAGCTGTTTCTATTTCATTTAATATAATATAAATCATTCTAAAAGTACTCATAAAGGAGTCAAATACATTTACAACATATGTAAGATACAAACAATTATTTTTTTTATCATTTTGGGACTTTATGATGTCCTCTATTCTTTTTAACCTTTTGTCCAAATTAAGGACATTTTCATTTATAGTTTCTGTATTATTAACAAAATTATCTAATATTTTTGTTACTACCGTTATTTTTCGTTGTAAGCCGATTTTTTTAGAAACTATTGCAGAAATTTCTTTATCATAGCGAATAGCATCCTGATAGTCTAAATTTCCCGAGATTGTTTTGATTAAAGAACCAAGGGGGTTGATGAGACCTCTCTTTTAATTGTTAAATTATTTAAATATTCTACCTGCATTTGTATGCCTATGAACTCGTGAACATATGGTTTATGTGATTCTATTATTTTTAGAAAATCCCTAAACTTTTGAGTGTTATCATTAAAGTTATCGTCTAGACTATCTAAATCGAATATTTTTGCAATTAGCCATTTATATTCTTGTTTATGAGCTTGCCCTTCCTTGACCGGTAGAATCCCGGGGTTTCCTTCTAGCTTATGAAGTTGAAGGCCCAGGTTGAGGTGAAGAAGGGTCATTATGACCGTGCACCACCTGCGGAGGACGTTTAACGTTTTTTAATGCTACCTTTGTTTCTCTTTTGCCTATTTGAATGGGGACTACATTTCTTATTGCTTTTCCTTTTATTTTAGCGCTTTTGTACCTACCCTTATCCTTGCTTTTTCTTGTGTTAACGTCTTTAACAAATACTACATCTCCTTCACTTAACTCTACATTTTCGCCTGACCGTTTCTCTCTAATAGTTTCCTTTTTTCTGATTATTTTATCAGATATGAGTTTATAAAGATACTTGGTTCGTTTAGCGTGATCTTTCATGAGTTGTTGCATGTAACATTTTTCAAATTCACCGTCAAACACTTTATTGGAATCTGTATGACCGAATACAATTTCGAACGGGGTTAAGTCAGTAGTAGAGTGTATGGTATTATTATATGCCATTATAGCGTACGTCATAACTGAAGCGGCGTCAGTACATTTTTGTTCGTATTTGGCCAAGCGATATATCTCTATTAATGTTGAGTGGAAACGCTCAACTATACCAGTGGAATTTGGGTTGTGGGAAGTACAAATGTGTAGATCAATTTTGTACATTGACGTTAATTCTTTCATTAGTTCGTTATTAAATTCAGTACCTGGATCACTGCTTATTTTTCTGGGTACTCCGTACATAGAAAAGTATTTTATTAAGGCGCGGACTACTTCTGCAGTGGATTTATTATTTATTTCTATTGCCTGTCCTAATTTGCTAAAGGCATCTACAATGGTTAAATACTGTCGACTCTCGATACTGAAAATGTCTATAAATATTTCCTGGAAAGGAGCATCCTGAGTTTGTGTTAATTGCAAGGTGGGTTTTAAGGGTTTCCTATCATACTTCATTCTTTTACACGCTTCACATCCATTAATAACTGCAGACACTAATTCCTGCATGTTATCCCAATAGTAGCTTCGTCTAATTCTTACCATTGTTTCCTTTATTCCTCGATGGCATGTTTTCCCTTCATGATATTTCACGATAACTGCTTTTTGTTCATTTTCATCTTCCACATACACAACTCTCTCCGTACATTCATAAAACTCAACCATACCTTCTCTAAATAATTTAATAATTACGCTACTGAATTCTTTCCTATGTTGTTTGTCCTCAAAATATATGAAATACTTAATTTTCGGTTTAATGTACTCTTTTAAAAATTGTATGATCAACTCTTCATTATTAACAGGCAGAAGTACTTCTAAAACCTTTTGCTTGGCTCGCGATATGTCTCGAACCTGTAGTTTATTCCTAAACCATGTATAGACTAAAATTTGGTTGGGTTTTGTATCGATGGCTTCATTTAAAATGGGTATGCCTTTATTTTCCAATTCTACGGCGGAATGTATCGTTTCAGTATTAGTAGATGATGGAGGTAAGGGATAATTATTTTCTGATTCGTTTAAGTCACTTAATGATATCGTATCAGCGCTATCTGATATTGATATAATATCCTTACTAGATTTTCTAGCTGCCAATTTAGCTGCTTTATCCTCTATTTCTTTTAAATGATCTTTTATTTTCTGCTGCTGGTCAATATCTATATTTACCTTCATTGAAATATTATCGGTGTCACC
Source organism: Actias luna (assembly GCA_039707435.1). NCBI lineage: Eukaryota > Metazoa > Arthropoda > Insecta > Lepidoptera > Saturniidae > Actias > Actias luna. Next base: position 1,952,907 of record JAZHAC010000006.1, on the reverse strand, counting down.
GATGGCATTTAATTTAATTCTGGATAGGGCATCAGCGTTCGTGTTTTGTTTGCCATTCTTATAGACTATCTTAAAGTCGTATTCTTGTAGACGTAATCTCCAACGCGTTAGTTTGCTGTTTGGTTCTTTTACGGAGTATAACCAAGCTAGGGGTCGATGATCAGTAAAAATAGTAAATGTGTTACCATACAGGTAAGGTCTAAAGTGTTTTACGGCCCATACTATGGCCAAAAGCTCTCGCTCAATAGTACTGTATCGTGTTTCGGTATCGCTTAGAGTTCTGCTCGCGTAAGCGATAGGTTTGTCACTGCCAATAGTACCTTGCGATAATACGGCTCCTAATGCTACGGCAGATGCATCAGTTGTTAGGATGTATGGTTTAGAAGGGTCAGGATATTGAAGAAGGGGTGCGTTTGTTACTAATTCCTTACAACGTTCGAAGGCATTTATGTAATTTTGGTCTATCACTATTTTATGTCTTTTCTTTAAGCAAGAGGTTAAGGGTTGTGTTACTTTTGCAAAATCTTTTATAAAACGCCTATAATAGCCAATTAATCCTAAAAAGCTTTTGATTTCTGTCACAGTTTTAGGTAAAGGATAGTCAAGTACGGCTTTTATTTTAGCGTCATTGGGTTTTAGTCCTTGGTCTGTTATAGTATGCCCTAAATATAAGATTTCTTTACGTAAAAACTCAGATTTGTCTAGTTGTACCTTTAGGTTTGTTGTTCTTAGTCGTGCAAATACAGCTCGTAAGTCATCAATATGTTCCTGTAAGCTTGAGCTATACACTATTATGTCATCCATATAGACTAAACAGTGATGACCTTGAAGTCCTCTAAGTACGTTATCCATAGTCCTCTGGAATGTCGCTGGGGCGGTTTTTAGGTCAAACGGCATTCTTAGAAACTCATAATGTCCGTCTGCACTGAATGCGGTTTTATGTCTGTCCTTTTCCTCGATTTCAATTTGATGGAATCCGTTAGCTAAGTCGAGTGTAGTAAAATATTTACTTTTACCTAACTTGTCAAATAAATCAGTTATATTGGGCAGTGGGTATTTGTCGTCAATAGTTATTTCATTAAGGCGTCTGTAGTCTACAACCATACGGAACTTAACTTCGCCTGAAGCATCCATTTTTTTTGGTACTAGATGAACCGGTGCGTTCCAAGGTGAGTAAGATTCCCTAATTACATTATTTTTCAGTAATTTTTGAACTTGGGCTTTTATTTCCTCAGCTTGTGCTGGAGGTTGCCTGTAAGGTTTGACATATATTGGATCTTCATTTTTTGTCCTAATGGAATGTTTAACTTGATTAGTGAAAGTTAGGGGTAATTGATCGCTATAAAATATGTCTTTATACTCCTTACATAATAAACTTATACAATTCTTTTCCTCTTCGTTCATATGGTCAAGTCTCAGTCTTGTCAAATTTTCATCAAGTATTATGTCCACCTCGACGTCTCTCATTTCTACGTCAGTACAGTATAAACCTTGGGAGTTTTCTAAATATTCGGTAACTTTGAAAGGTTTGATAATAGTTAGCATCTTTGGTTCGTCTGAAGTATTCTGGATAATAGTACTAGCATATCCGTTTATACATTTGACTATGGCTGACGGCATCCTAACTCCTTCACAAAATTTAGTGAAATTTAAAATTGCTTCCCCGGAGAATTGATCTGTAGGTAATTTTACAAGATGTTCCGTCCGTGGGTCTAGTTCAATAACATAGTCGCCTTCATTTATGATCGGAAGTGTTATTGTTTTGGTTACAAGCCTTGAATTTTTAAGATCAATAACGGCTTCTAGCTGTATTAATAGGTCGTTTCCTATCAGACCATCATACTTATCATCTACGTTATATACATAAAATTTATGGAACTTATTGCTATTGAAGGAAGGCATCAGTGGAATGTTGACCACTTTATTGACCTACTTGATGCGTGCGTACTAATAACAGTGAAGGGTTCACTTAGAGCGTAAGGCTCAAAGAATTGATGGGCTTTAAGCGGGCTTATGAACGATCTGGTACTTCCAGTATCAATCATGAGCTTTGCATCAATTTCCGGAATGTATACGTAAGGTAGTTTTAATTTTACGTCGCAATTTAAATGTACTATTTCTGGTTTTTTGTTAACGTTATAATACGAAAATTTTGAACTTCCTCTTCATCATTCTTCTCTGTTTTATCTTCCGACTCACTCACGCTTATTTCTTGCGATGGGTAATCTCCATAATGAGCTCCTTCATCGCCTTGATAGTACTCGTAAGCGTCACATTCATACCCGTTATAATAATTGTCGTAGTATTCCACATCGCCTAAATCTATTTCATTAGGCGGAAGCCTTGGGGTTGTGCTTGTCCCTGAGTTTTAAGTTGCGGTGCCGTCCGCATAGATACATCGGAATCACCAAGAGCCTTGGGGGGTGGATGTTTATACCCGAATTGACCTTGGCTGAATTGCGGGCGGTATCCGAATTGCGGCTGAAAGCCAGGCGTTTTCTGATAAAACTGTGGTAGTCTCGTCTGATTATTTGGAATCCCAAATTTGAATTGGGGTGGATTAGGTACATGTACAGGTGGTCTAAACCCACCGAACTGTAAGGGTGTGCGGTTCATATTAGGTACGCTAGGTTGTGTATTGTTTAATGTATTATATTTAAAGGGGGTCGGCGGTCCAGTTTGTTGTCTGTTGACTTTACTTTTCGCATTATACTGTTCGTAAAAATTGACCTCCTCTAACACATACTGCAAGGCTGTCTCTAGTGTCGGTGGTGACTTCAACCTAACAACGCGTATAAGGTTCTCTGGTAAATTATATAAAAATACATTGAGTGCCATATTATTATATATAGTAGTTTTTGCACGTTTCATGTCACTATCTCGCAATTGGTTTACCTTCGATATGAGTACGGCCCTAGTTGATTGTATCCTATTACAAAAATCAATGTAACTTTCACCTTGTTTAATTTTTGTACTTTCTAATTCGATGGCTATGCATTCTTCGTTACGCGGATCACCAAAATGTTGGATTAACAATTCTTTAAATTGTGACCAAGTCTCGACATCATCTCGTTCGCTTAATAATGCCGCTGCTTCACCTGTTAACCTACTGGTAACCGAATGCATGACATACAAGTTTTGTTCAGGGCTTCCTTGGTATATGTTTATAACGTACTCACATTTTCTTAAAAATAGGTTCAGGTGTTTTTTGTTACCGTCAAAGAGTGGGACTAATTTAAGCATTTCATTCGGTATTACTTTAATAGCTGCCATTTTTATATAATAATTAGTCTAATACTACAAATAAAATTATAACAGTAAATTATTTTATTACAAGAAATTTCACTTATAATACACGAAAATATAATAACTTATTCTTATACTGACCTACCAATTTAGAGGTAAACCTGATAACTATAACGGACAAGGTTCGATTCCACTATAGTGATAAAATGGGATACAGGAAAGGATGGCGAAAAATTCACTCACCGGCCAATCTGCATACTCCTTAAGATCCTTGACGAAGATTTGTTTGGTTCGAGGATCGCGCAACGCCGCGTACTCCAATCGCGAACACGCACTTTTTGAATTACGATTTTTCGCGTAACGCGACGTATAGCAGCACGATCCTACCGGCTGCGCCAGTCAAGTTTACGGAGCGATCTTCGTAATAAAAAAAACTTAATTGACAAAGATTTAATTATTATTACTGTTACAAATTTTACAATTAGTGAATCGTCTGAACAGAGTCAGATGTCCAGCACAACTGGCTTAATTATCTTGCTATGATTAAAAACGAAAACTATATTCTAATCGTTCCCATGAGTTATACGAGCGCGCTACCTGGAATCGTAACGCTTACGCAGCGATTCCGTGGGAACTCGTTGTTATCAATCGTCCTGGCGATCGCATAACTAGGTATACCTATTTTCATTCACTGGATTCAAAGTGATGATAGCTCAGTGTTAGCGTGTACGAAGGCCGTGTCAAAGGATGTGAATTCGAATCCCTGGAATTAGCTTGAGTTTCGATAAAGGGAAACATCGTGATTAAAACATAGCATGGTGTTAGGGCTTTTTCTAATGCCCGCATGCCTAGCTGGCCTTTTAATAGTCAATCTGCCGCCAAATACCTATAGGTGTGTTCCAGCAGTTACAATTGAGAGCCAGTCCCTCCACAGGTTTAGCGTGTTCACCAGTTTGTGACACATCATCATCTTCGCACATCAGGTGTGATTGTGGCCGTAACGATAAATCTATTAACTATATTTAATAATAAAAAAAAAACTTTGAATTTTTTTGCTCCCTCCAAATGAACATGTCTCTTGTTGTAGGTGGTCGGTAACGACTGTGATATACTAAGGAATGCAATAAATCGTTACGGTCACGTGTGGCGTCATCTAGACGCGATCGCCAAACGCATTCGCGGTTACGGATCGCGGAAAAATAACAAGAAACACATGGATCCCAACTACCGGGGCTTTATAAAGGAGCTGACGGTAGATTTAAAGAAACCGTGCGAAGAGTACCCACATTTCGACATGGACGAGCAATGTACGTATTATACTAAGTCATTTATTTAAAAAAAAAAACAAGTTGGGTGTCACGGGACGCCTGGCAGATGTGATACATTTAACTTTATATTAGAATTTGTAATTTTTAAACAACTATAAAGAAAATCTATACTAAAAGTATAAAGACGAAAGATTTGTATTTTTGTTTGTAACGAATAAACTCATGACCGATTGACCGATTTAAATAATTCTTTTACCATTACAATGTTACATTAGCCCTGAGTAACATAGGCTATATAACATTTTTTTTTATGAAAATTATTAAATAAAATTTTAGTCCCACGCGAACGGAGTCGCGGACAGAGCTAGTACGGAGTATAATGGTATTACAGAGCACAGAAAGAAGCAAATTTGTATTGTATACGCGCGTACTCGTACAAGAGAATATGACGGCGTTATCAAGCGTCAGGCCGTTTGGCGTCACGACAAGCAGCTCGATGCTGCTGTCAAGACACGCTAATAGGTGTTTCCAATCAAGTGAGAGGTGTCTTACTGACTTCCGGTTGGAAAGAGTTCCTTTCGTTATATTTATTTTGTGTTTATATTAAGTAACTATACCCGTGACTTAGACCGCGTGAAAGTAAAAAATATTTATTAAATTTCTTACGCGGAACCCTGTTTTTTTTTTCTAAAATAAATATAGCCTAAGTGACTCCTCATAATTCAGTTATCAGACAGCGAAAATCCCGTCAAAATCGGTCCAGCCGTTTCAGAAATTAGCCGGAACAAACAAACGGACCGTTAAATTAAAAAAAAATCGATTTCTTTTATGTAAGTACAGTATATACTTCCATATGTATTTAGTAAAAAGCTGTTGGCTTGACATTACAAACAGACTCTGAAATTCATTCGCTTCAATACGGCCCTTCAGGCCGCAAAGAAATCCGAAAGATAACGTGCGATAAAGGAGTCTGTTCCGAAACTCCGTTCCACAAAATCTAGACAGTCATCTAGGACAGCCGACTGAAGTGAATTTGTACATTAAAATTACAGCCCTAAATTACCGTTGGAATTAAATTGAAATACCCCAGTACCAGCTTGTTCCTTTCGACCACATCCCACGCAGAACGTTTCGAATTGTCAATAATCAAGTTCTTTCCGATCGTCTGAATCCACTGGCAATGCGGAGAGACGTGGCAGCTTTCGGTGAAGGAAACCGTGGTTAGGAAACCATAGCATGGTGGTAGGGCTTTTTCTAATGCCCGCCTGGGTAGCTATCACCCTCAAGTTGAAAACCTGCCGCCAAAAACCAATAGGTGTGTTCCGGCAGCTGCACTTGAGAGCTAGTCTCTCCATAGGTTTAGCGTGTCTAACAACTTGTGCCTTATCGTCACTTAAGATCAGGTGAGATTAGGCCATAACCCTAAACCTTAACCATAAAAAAGGCTAGTTAGTTTTTGGATTCCATTGTTTTTATCGGCGGGAAAAATGTTCATAAAAGTAATATAGCTATAAAATGACGACGAATCGTTGGAATTTAAATGATGTATAGCCCTAAACCATCTATAAATAATTCCGCATCGACTGGCCATAGTCCCATGTCGATACGTTCAGTAGTTTTGACGTGATTACGCCTGATACAAACATCATTTACATCAGCTCATCAGCTCATAAACTTGCACAGTGAGACTCCATTTTAATTCAATAGTTAAGGTTTAGCGTAATGGCTATAATCTCACCTGATCTTAAGTGACGATACGGCACAAGTTGGTAGACACGCTAAACCTGTGGAGGAACTGGCTCTCAAGTGCCACTGCCGGAACACACCTATTGGGATTTGGCGGCAGATTTTTCAACTTGACGGTGGTAGCTAGCCAACTACCACCACCATACTATTGGGTTTCCTCACGATGTTTTCCCTCAGCGAAAGCTCAAGTTCATCGTAGGAGGATTCGAACTCACGTCCCTTGACGCGAAGACGTATACACTACCACTGAGCCTCATCGCTTCATCATCGCTTTTTCATGTGAGTATGAATACAACTAATACTTTTTGCGCAGATAATCTTATAGTGGCCGAGATAGCAGAGTTGAAGAGTGACTCAATCTGGGGCATCATCAGAGGCCTAGAAAGTTGGTCGCAGTTGCTATACCTGGCTGAAGACTATCAAGTGAGTCGGTTGCAGACCGTTATCACGTATTATTATATTAATATATTTAATACAGCTGCGCCTGCAACTTCGTTTGCGCGAAACTAAATATTGTTTAGTATTTTTTTTTCCGTTTTTGTGACATTTTTCAATACAGCTTTCTTACTATAGTAGCGTGATGTTGAATGGTCTAAAACCACCCTTAATTATTGCACTATCAAACATATAAAAAAAAATTGGAAAATCCATAAGTCTTATAATCCCATTTTTTTTTTTTTACTTTTATTTAATAACAATTAAACCACATCGAATCATCGAATCAGACCGTGAAAAGTAATAGGTTTCTATTCCTAATTATACTGAAGCGTAAGAAAAAAAAGTCTCGATTAGTAAAGTGTTTCGTTCGTTATCGTGATAACATACAGGTCCGCACAAACAGACACACGGACGTCCAATACAGGACTTTTTGAAACAGTTTTTTAACAAGTTTAAGTAACAAAAATGGTATCAAAAATATCATGAGTGTTAGAAATAGTATTTTTTCTTGATATGTGTGTGTATATATTATTTTACAAATGTAATATATGATAAATAGAGACATTTTAAGTTTGAAAAATCAGTTATTTTTCGTGAAGTGACACTAGTACCCACCTCAACGCTTCGCTTATAAGAATTAGCGCGTCCAAACAAAAAAAAAAAAAAAATTTTTTTCGTTTATAGTAATTATAGAGATCTTGTAGCCAAAACATGTTTTCCAACAGTTGCAGTGGAAATCCAGTTTTCCCCACTAGGTTTACCGTGTCCAGCATTTTGGGCCGCATCGTCACATACCATCGCGCGAGCTTACAGCCATAACACATCACCTGTACATTTGAAGCGATGATAGCTCAGTGGTAGTGTGCACGACTTGGTGTCAAGGGACGTGGGTTCGAATCCAAGCACCTACAATGAGCTTGAGCTTTCGGTGAAGGAAAACATCGCGATGAAACCATAGCATGGTGGTAGGGCTTTCTCTAATGCCCGCCTGGCTAGCTACCACCCTCAAGTTGTAAACCTGCCGCCAAATACCAATAGGTGTGTTCCGGCAGCAGCACTTGAGAGCCAGTTCCTTCACAGGTTTAGCGTGTCTACCAACTTGGGCCGTATCGTCACTTTAAGATCAGGTGAGATTATGGCCATAACGCTAAACCTTAAGTATAAAAAAAATAAAAAAATAATAATAATTTTCCATTCCTACAGGAAGTATATATAAACGCGACAAAAATCAAAGATTTCCCCCAATATAAACATCGCGGCCTATTGCTTGACACGGGACGGCATTATCTCTCTTTGAAAAACATATTCACAACCATAGACGCTATGGCCATGAATAAGATGAACGTGTTCCACTGGCATATCGTTGACGACCAGAGCTTCCCTTACCAGAGCAAAATGTTCCCTGAACTAAGGTAAGATCCGTAGGAGGTGTACCATCTTTGTTATAGAGTATCCTGACACTTGATGACAACCCTTGAAATAAAAAAAAATAAATAAAAAAATTAATTAGTAGTTTCCGGGACCACTAATATTTTTCTGAATAAACGCTCCCTATTATAATAACCCTATGATTATGGGTCTCTTATATATATTTATTTTTGTATCCGATTGTAGTTTCGAAGTAGAAAAGAAACAAACAAACTCATCTATAATATTAATATAGAATTATTAAGTACGATTGTAGATATATTATTGAACACCAGCTACGCATGCGACTTCGGTCGTGTGGAATTAAAAATTATTCAATAATTTTTGCGGATTTTCTGTAAGCTTTTAGCAATACAGCTTTGCTTCTATTGATGGTAGCGTGATGTTAAATATAGTAAAGCCTTGATCGATGTTTGCTCTGTCAAATACAAAAATAATTTTTGATATCCCGACTGGTTCCTAAGATGGGCACGTTTAAACAAACAAACTTTTCTGCTTTCCAATATTAAATATAGATTACGGTTTGGCTATGAAGGTGTAAGCATTATAAGCAATTACTATACAAAGTAAACGTTATAAAATACACTCAGCGAGAAAGAAGTAAGAGACGTACTAAAAATTACACTTAAAAGTATATTTTTTATTACAACAAACGATAAATGCAGCGATGATAGGTCAGTGGGTAGTTTGTACGGATATCGCGTCAATGGACGTAAATTCGAATCCCTACAAAAAATAGAATAGTAAAAAGGCGTTAGGATATAATTGTGATAGTTTGAAACTAAAAAACATACTAAAGAGTTTGTTGAATTAAATATATATATAGGTATATAAATATATGTATTAGTTAAACTCAAGTAAAACCGAGGGGTATAGTTTCTTTAAGTTACTTCAGAATTGATTTATTTTTAGATAATATATACAATGTAACATCTATGTGTATAGAGACACTAAGATACTGTGCAGTTTTCGGCGTCGTTAACAAGTGTCGTTAAATGGAGAGGGTATATCATTGTATGGACAACTAGGTGATCTAAAGAAATTCACGTGATTTTAACGTACTAGAGAGTTTGTCGGTAAAACGAGTGGTGTATATTACAGTGACCAATGTAGTTAAAACTTTATTGGCACAGTTCAAAGAAACTGTAATGCCAATGGAAGCTGAAAAATTATTAAAAACTCAAGAATAATTCAAAGGTTGTTTAGTATTTTTTCTTCTTACAGCGAAAAAGGTGCGTTCCATCCGACTATGGTGTACACAAGAGATAGCATAAAGTCAATTATTGATTACGCGAGGGATCGCGGGATACGAGTGTTGCCAGAGTTCGATATACCTGGTGAGTCTTTCCATTTGGTCCTCGGCGCCTTTATTTATACGTATTACTTACGTAACGCAATTTTCGAAGACTTCTGAACCGTCCTCCCCTCTCCCACGTACCGAATCGTAACATTGTTCTGTACCACCCCCCCCCCCCATTCCTCCTCAAACGTTACGTAACACACAAGTGATCGGTACTACCTAATAGTCATAATTATTTTTTATCTTTTAGTAAACTCTTAAAATAAAATAAGTTATTTAATTGGCAATTCGATTACAAATAGGCAAAGGATTATACGTAAAACATAAACGAAAAGAATTGCGAATTTGGGAAATTTTAACGTAACGAGTTGTTCGCAAATCCCCCTCCCGCCCTTGTAACGTATCGTAACGTTTTGGCAGACCCCCCCCCCCCCACCGTATTATGTTACGTAATAGCTGACCGGCTTCTAAACCCAGGGCCGGATTTTCCAATAGGCTACCCAGGCTTCAGCCAACGACCTCAAGATCAAGATCAAGCCTACTTTCAAGGTGTTAGGAAAATTAAAATAACGCTCTTCAAAAAACAGTGAACATTAGACATAAAATAAGGTGAAATTGTATGCATTTGACTATACTAAGGTTTAGCGTTATGGTGTCACGATAGGGCCTAAATTGGTAGACACGCTAAATCTGTGGAGGTATTGGTAGCTAGCCAGGTGGTCATTAGAAAAAGCCCTACCACGATGCTATGGTTTCCTCACGATGTCTTCCCTCACCGAAAGCTCAAGCTCGTTGTAGGCGGTTTCGAACCGACGTCCCTTGACGGGAAAGATGGGACAACTTCCAGTCTGTTTCTAACAGCTGGACCTTGATCCGTCCAGGTCATACTCGTTCCTGGGGTGTGGCGTACCCGGGGATACTGACCGAGTGTTACCAATACCGGAAGGTGATCTCGCTGGGTCCGTTACATCCGGTCCGGAACGAGACGTACCGCCTGCTCCGCGATTTGATGCGCGAAGTACAGAGTTTGTTCCCGGACAAGTACGTGCACGTGGGCGGCGATGAGGTCGACTTAAGTTGCTGGTGAGTGGAAGTATTTTCAGTTTATTTAATAATAATGATAATAATAATAAAGCCATTTAATCCAAATCTCACTTTTTATATGTTACAAATAAAGGCTTAGGTCAGGGGATATAGGCGTATATAATAAAGAACTTCCTCTAGGTAACAAAACTATATTGTTTCACAATCTTCTACTTTGCACGTCTTACTCTATACAGCACAAAACAACGACTTCCGATCGAATCGTGCCGACTTCTACAGCCGTCTCGTATTTAACACTATTCCTACAGACACTTCACGTATGCCTATTCCTACCGCGGCTGGTCAAATGACCGGTCTTGCACAACATATATTTTTCAATATTGAATGCAACCAATAGCCAGCTTACCAGTATAAAAATATATTTTCTTTTATTCAAGAGTACATAATTTACATTTTATTCTTTTTCGTCGCATTTTTTACAAATGTGCTTCTCAACTGTACATTTTCCGCATACGTACTTTTTACATTTTAGACAGATTTTGTTCGTCTTATTATCTTTACAATACCTTATCTGACATGTTTTCCGTTCACGAGAACCTGTACTTGTACTTGCGATGGGTATTGATTGATTTTTTTTGCCGAGCTCTTGTTGGTATTCGATGGCAAGTTCTTCTGCCAATTGAAATAGAAATTCCTGTCTTGTAATTTCTCCTCCCGTAGTTTCTTTATATAACACCCATGAATTTATCCCGGCTAAATCCAAGATATTAAAAAATACTTGCAAAGGCCATCTCCGAGATTTAGATTTTACCGAATAATTTCTGGCCATTTGGTCGGTCACATCTACGCCAAACTTGGTGCTATTATATAATTGAATTGTCTCCGGTGTTCGGGTGTCATTTTTTTCAACTTTCTTTTTTGGTTTGGCTTTGTAAACTGTCAACATACAATTATTTGAGCGATAGAGTTTGGTTGAAAAAAGTGCCATGTCGTCATTTTTCAGTTTTGCCAGTCTTGGTAGCTCTCTTCTATTTGCTCTAATTGTCCCAACAATCGTAGTTTTTTTTGCTAAAAGTTTTGTTGCTAAAGGTAGGCTTGTAAAAAAGTTGTCCGTGGTTATATTTCTTCCGCATCCTACATACGGTTCTGCTAATTTCTACACTCTTCTTTTTTTCGCTACGGCCCTGTGTTTACTCAAGCTCGAGTTCCAAGAGTTTTTATGACCCTCGGTCTAGTGGGCGCTCCCCCGAGCTTCTAACTAAATCGAGTCTCCAGTATATTTTCTGGAAGGCAATTATCGGATAAAATCGTGTCATAACTACATTACCTTTCGTTTGTAACGACTTTATAGTTTTGGCATTGAGTCTTAGAGAGAAACTATTTAAAAAATGTATAAATCGTACTACCGGTCAAATGACCGGTCGTGGTAGGTAAGACAGACTACAAATTTGTCTCGGAAAATAAACAATAAAAAAAAAGTGAATATTGAAAAATATATCATACATATATATGAGGAAAAGTGGTAAAGTTTAAAGGCGATTCACATACGTTGAATGTAGGAAATTCCAATTGAAAATTTAAAAACGGTAATTTGACCGGTCTTGGTAGGAATAGTGTTAAATGCGACAACTTGACTTATAGTACCATAAAATATCCTAATTTATTAGTTAAAATATTTACAATATGTTTTAAGTGCATTACTCAGTTGACAGTTTGACTTAAGTACCCTAATTTACTATTACAAATATTTAATAATACAATATTACTGTTATGTAATAAATACACCTAACAAATATTAGTGTTATGTAATAAATAAACCTAACACAAAGTTTATTACTCAATTGTTACTTAAGTTAAGAAAGGTAGCTTATAATTAATGTTAGTAGTGACTTATTTATGAGATCTGGACCCCTATTTCGGTAAAAGCCCCCTCCATTCTTTTCCATAACTTCCTGTCCTTGCCAGACTTTATCCAGTCGTTTCCTGTCATCAGCCCACCGTCTTAATTGTCGGCCAACATTCCTTTTTCCCATCGGTCCTTTCCATTGGGTGGCTTCAATGGTCCATCTCCTGTCCGAGTATCGGGAGATGTGTCCGGCCCATCTCCACTTAAGTGCCTGAGAGCATCGTGAATTTAGTTTTTTTACGAACGTCTTTGTTCAGTTCAGTTTGTTTATTATGACACTAGCTGTGCTCGCGACTTTGTTCGCATCGAGCTAAAAAAATTACTGAACCAGTTTTGCCCGGTTTCGTACGTTTCACTTAACGTCAGGTGACACGCTTGTACGTTTAGCCCCTATTACATAAAAAAAAAAACTCTCAGCATGTCTCTCTTTTAAGGTAACTCTAAAGGCATTGTCTGAAACCGTACGTCATTTTCGGTTTTCAATGTCAGCCATATGACATTAATATAACGTCATACGAACATCGAGGAATGAGAGCGTTTCGCATTTCAGGCAATCGAACCCGGAACTGCAGAGATATATGTCGGAACACGGTTTGTCCGTGAAAAAGCTACACGGCCTGTTCATGAAGAAAGTGATACCGCTGTTGGGAGATAAATCCATTCCTGTAGTATGGCAGGCAAGTTTAATCCTTTACTAAATGAGTATACTCAAGAGTAAATGAATTCAAATATATTTTGCACTAATTGTTTCGATATATATAATATAATATACATTAGACTGGGTTTTACCTGCGGTTTCGTTCGAGTTAATTTTGTCTAACAAATCAGATACAATAAAAGTTTCATATAAAGGTTATCCCTCCCTTTACCCCAATTCCAGTAAGTTTTTTTTAGAGAAAAAGTAGTCTATCACTGTCTTCAGGTTACCATCTCTCTCTATACGATAATTCATCATAATCGATTCAGTGGTTTAGGCGTGAAAGCGTAACAAACTAACTCACTATCGAGTTTATAACGTTAGCTAAAGATAAAGACGTTATTTGATTGACTGAACAAGGTACAAGTGAAACTATTTTAGGGAAAGACACGGAAGTTGCTTGGTGCCTAAATTGTATAACAATTCACTGTTGTCGTTAAGGAACAATGATTGTATAAAACATTTTTTTTTTTAAATAAAACCAAACAGTTGCTTTTACGTAATGTATGTAAACATTAAGGTTAATTTTATTTATTATTTCTTATTTTTTTGTTCTGCTGAAATGTATTGATTTCTTTTGTTTTTTATTTCTAATCTCAATTATTATTATTTTTGAATAACTATGCTTAATAAGTTTTTATAAAGATTATAGACAGATTTTGCTAACAGCGGAGGTTACATCTGCCAATAAACCGTTATGCAATTTGGCAAAAGTATTAAAATGTATATTTAGTATTGAAAATGTATTAATTATTAATTAATCATCAACAAGAAAAAAATAAACAGCTCAAGCCAGGCATGAAATTTAGACTTCAGACCCCTTTAAAACGTAGAGACTCGCTAAGAAGCGACTATTCGAAATTTATTAAAAAAATGAAGATGATAAAAGTTGTAGGGGGGAGAAAAAAATACATTCACCTATGAACTTTACATTTAGCATAAAGACCCTATACAAAAAATAAGAAAACGCGTGTTCCAGCGTTTTAAAAAATATATACATATTTCAGGAGGTTTTCGATGAGGATGTCCCATTGTCAAAAGACACATTGATACAAGTATGGAAGTATGTGTGGATCGATGAGATGGTTAAGGTAAGGAAATGAGTATTCAAAATGGTCTATCAAACAATTTGTGTTATGTGTAAGGGAGCATCCATTAATTACGCATACTTTTCGGGTATGTTTTTTTATATTTAAGGTTAGTGTTATGGCCATAATCTCACATGATGTTAAGTGACGATAGGGAGCATGTTGGTAGACATGCTAACCCTGTGGAGGTTACTGTTTCTTAAGTAAAACTGCCGGGACACACCTAGAAGTGTTTGGCGGCAGATTTTCTACTTGAGGGTAGTTACTACCCCGCAGACATTAGAAAAAGCCTTACCACCATCTTATAGCTTCCTCATGATGTTTACCTTCGCTTAAAGCTCAAGCTCATTGTAGGTGGATTCGACATCACTAAAATGCTAAAAAAATGAGTAAACAGGTATGCGTACGTGGGAGTATATTTTACCTTTGGTATTAAATACGTTATATACCACTTGCGTCGATGTGACATTAAAAGAATTAGAGTAGTGTTAACTGAATATTTTTTGAACTTGTCCAATACTAATATGTTAAATGTTCTATTAATACGTTATATAGAATAGAATAGAATAGAATAGAATAACTTTATTTACAAGAATTTTTACACTACAATACATAAAAAAAAATTCTAAGACATAGTATCGCTATACATTTTTTGAATCCTAGCGCCTGAACTAGGCCGAGCCTGTATCTCAGACGCTGTTTTCTTCCCGTATAATAGTATGTCCTAGATATATTTTAATATAACTACAAGATTTATAAATATGACATAAGGTATACTGCGATTTATTTTTACCTTATCCTACCTTACTTTTAATAATAGTGTAACGGGTTACACTACAATATTGTGAACTTAATTTTTTTTTTTTTTTTTTTTTTGCGTGACTTTAATATTTATGAAAAAAAAACAAACAAAATATTTATCAAATACTAGAAACAATATGAGTTTAAATGACGATGTTTCTTCTCGTTAAACGATAACTAGTAGTTTAGATGTCTGAATAGTATTTATAGGTCCTTCAAACCGTGTCTCTGTGATCGGGTTCCCTGGCAGATCCTGTCCGCTGGCCACCGTGTGGTGTACTCCTCGTCGTGGTATTTGGACTATTTGAACTTCACCTGGGCCGCGTACTATGCGGACGATCCACGACTGATGGTGTACGAAAAGAAACCGACTGCCAACCTCACGAATATCGTTGGCGGTGAAGCCTGCATGTGGGGGGAGATGGTCGATGACTCCAACCTTATAAGCAGGTGACGTATACAATTCAATATTAGACTGACATTAACCCATAAAAAAATTTACGTGTTTGCCTTTACAGTGATGTACAGTAATTATGGTCTTGAATACTGTAACGTGAATGATAGGTTGTGGGTAGCTTTCGGTGAAGGGAAATATCGTGAGGTGGTATCATGGTGGTAGGGCTTTTTCTGATGCCAGCCTGGCTAGCTACCACCCTCAAGTTGAAAAGCTGCCGGTAAATACCAATAGGTGTGGTCTGGCAGTTGCACTTATAGCCAGTTCCTGCGAAGGTTTAGCGTGTCTACCAACTTGGGCCGTATCGTCACTTAAGATCAGGTGCGATTATGGCCATAACGCTAAGCCTTAACTATTAAAAAAAAAAGCGAATATTTTTACTGTAAGTACTACTTGGTACTGATTAAAAAAAGTCAATTATAAGCGATAGATTATATTTATTCGGAAATTATGCTCCGGTCCTTTACCCAAATAGAGGAGGATATGGGTAATGGGGGGCGGCACTTAAAGTAATCCGGCTCTGATTGTGCAAGTAAAATGTAATATTCGAAGCGATGCTAGCTCAGTTGGTATTGCGTAGGGACGCCGTGTCAATGGTCGTGAGGTCGAATCCAGCTGCAATGAGCTTGAGATTTCGGTGAAGGAAAACATAGTGAGGAAACCGTAGCATGGTGGTAGGGTCTGGGTAGCTACCAACGTCGAGTTAAAATCCGCTGCCAAATACCTATAGGTGTGTTGTATGTAGACTTAGCGTGTCCACCATCTTGGACTGCGTCGTCTCTTGTCGTCAGAAGAAAGAGGTGATAAACAAATTTGTTTTATAATATTTTATGTATTGATTTCCTGTGGGATTATAGGACAAGTTGATCTAGATCAGGCGGAAATTGCGACATTTATTTGATAAGGACAGGAAGCCGATGTCATACAAATAACGATAATACCGCGTGCCTCGTAAATGCGTTTCTACGAGCATATCCATTACCCATAGTATATATTTTTATATATATTTATTATAGTTAAAGTTTTAGCGTTATGACCATAATCTCACCTGATCTTAAGTGATGATCAGGGCCATTTCTCTACCACCGTGCTATGGTTTTATCAAGACTTTTTCCGTCACCAAAACCACAAGTGCATTTTGGGTAGAGTGGACTCGAACTCACTTCCTTTGACGCGGCATCCGTGCACATTACCAATTGAGCTGTCATGGCTTCTGATTACGCGGATCTCCTGATCGTAATTCGAAATGGACACAATCTCAATACGGACGTACTTTGGTCGCTGGGTCTTCTTGTGTTGCTCTGGTCAGCCGTTACACATACGAACACACTAGTAACACTAATAGTGTCAATTAAGGCACAATGATCCAGGCATCAGCTAAGATAAACCATCAAAAGTTTGAAAAATTCAAAAGTGCACGCCTCATAATGTTTTTTTTTTTTTTTTTTTTTTGGTTATTTAATAACAATGAAACCACATCGAATCAGACCGTGAAAAGTAATATAGGGTTTTATTCTTACTTATACTGAAGCGTAAAAAAGAAAATATTCGCAAATATCCGCACATACAGATCCGCCAAATACCAATAGGTGTGTTCCAGCGGTTGCACTTGTGAGCCAGTTCCTCCACAGATTTAGCGTGTCTATCAACTTGGGCCGTATCGCCACTTAAGATCAGGTGAGATTATGGCCATAACGCTAAGCCTTTAACTATAAAAAAAAAGACACACGGACGTTCAAGAATGAACTTTTTCAAACAGCTTTTAACTAGGTTATATAACAGAAATGGCATCAAAAATATCATGAGTGTTAAATATAGTGTTTTTTCTTGATATGTGTGTGTATATATTATTTTACAAGTGCAATATACGAGAAATAGAGACGATTTAAATTTGAAAAATCAGTTGTTTTGCGTTAAGTGACAGTAGTACCCACCACAACGCTTTGCTTATGAGGCGTGCAAAATTCACCATAATATGTAAAAAAGCTTTCGCCCTCTCCTCTGCCCGTTAGTCGAACGGAACCCCTCGATTTACCTAATTATTTGAAGCGATGATAGCTCAGTGGTAGTGTGTACGACTTCGCGTCAAGGGACGTGAGTTCGAATCTAAGCACCTACAATGAGCTCGAGCTTTCGGTGAAGGAAAACATCGTGAGGAAACCATAGCATGGTGGTAGGGCTTGTCCTCATGCCCGTCTGGGTAGCTACCACCCTCAAGTTGTAAACCCGCCGCCAAATACCAATAGGTGTGTTCCGGCAGCTGTACTTGGGATTCAGTTACACACAGTTTTACCGTGTCTACCAACTTGGGCCGTATCGTCACTTAAGATCAGATGAGATCATGGCCATAACGCTAAACCTTAAGTATAAAAAAAAACATGCGTGCGTACAAAGTACACATGTCAGAAGTGAAACTTCTTTGGCGAACTAATTTATAAATCTTGTTTATATTTATACAAATCTAAAACTTTAAATTAACTTCAAATTAATAATTTAATTTTTAACTTTAATTTAAATTTCCCTGTCTTACTCTCTCTCAATCGGTCTCGATCACTCTCTCTCTCTTTTCCGACACTTCCGTTGCATACCGGCGTGACGTTTCATCTGTAAAAATTTTACCCTCATGCGCCTAAAGAAGTTTCACTTCAAAAATGTGTATATAAAAACGTCCCTGGACAGCATCAAACGGTTAGTTTCCCCACAGGACCTGGCCACGTACCAGCGCCGTAGCTGAGAGACTATGGTCCGGGATAGATTACAGGAACCCCCCCAAAAATGTGGTGACCCGGCACGTCCGGTGCCGGATGGAGGAGCACGCCTGCCGCATGATGCAGCGCGGCGTGTCGGCCGAACCGCCTAACGGTCCCGGGTTCTGTGTCGGTGCTGTTTGATTTCTCTTCGATGTTGTTTCAAGCGATGTTAGTGGTGCTAGGTGGTGGTAGGTGGTGGTAGGTGGTAGCGTGTACGAGTTTGCGTCGAGTGACGCGAGTTCGAATCCAACCACCTACAAAGAGCTTGAGCTTCCGTGATAGCATGGTGGTAGGGCTTTTTTTGATGCCCGCCTGGCTAGCTACCACCTTCGAGTGGAAAATCTGCCGCCAATAGGTGTGTTCCGGCAGTTGCACTTGAGAGCCAGTCCCTGCACAGGTTTAGTGTCTACCAACTTGGGCCGTATCGTCACTTAAGATCAGGTGAGATTATGGCCGTAACGCTAAGCCTTAACTATAAAGAGAAAAACACCAGTACCATATTCAGCTACCTCATAATTTAAAATTAAGTTACACAATCTATTTACTAGGTAAGGTTTTCTGCATGATTAATTTTGATTTCGATTTTAGATTTCTA
Source organism: Actias luna (assembly GCA_039707435.1). Taxonomy (NCBI): domain Eukaryota; kingdom Metazoa; phylum Arthropoda; class Insecta; order Lepidoptera; family Saturniidae; genus Actias; species Actias luna. Next base: position 1,934,146 of record JAZHAC010000006.1, on the reverse strand, counting down.
TGGAAATCTCTCATAATACATCATGTGTTTTCCTGATCATGATTTCATTTGTCTGCATTTTGTTTGTAAAACTTTTAGTCTCAAATTTGACTGATATTTTTATGTGAAAGTCAAACACGTCTATAGTTATTCTACCGACATTATAATCTTTATTTGTCTTATGTTGTCTATTAGCTATGTGTCTGTGGAATGTTGACTTGATATACATAAATAAATAAATAACTAGTTATATTCTAAACATCATCGTCAAAGATCTTTCGCATTTTGAGTATTGTGATTCTATTACTAACATAATTTTCGTGTAAAACAATGGCTAAGTAACTCTTAAACATAATAATGTGTATGCGCCAGAATATTTTCTAATAAAATCTGCTATTTTGTTCGGAATCTCAGAGTTATAGGTACTTGTTGCGCATAGGACAGCCTCTAGCCATGTTGTCTTTACTAGATTGCTTAGCGTAATGGATGGAAAAATGACGTCGGTACCGTCAGCTAGGAAAGAAATCTTAATGTTATATTTTAAATGTATGTGAACTTTAATATGAGATATGTTTTCGATTTTGTGTGTAGAATGTCATCCCATACATTTTTATGTTTTTGTTTACTCTAACTATTGCAAAGTAGGTAAACTGATTAGGGAGGCAGGTAATATTTGGGCTATTCCACTTATGAGGTACTTTCACCTCTCGTGTTGATCTTAACACATACAATTTTATGTATGTCTATTAGTCGCATGCGTAGGATTTTCTCCTTATTATCGGTTCAGTATATTATTGTTCAATGTTTTTAGTATAGGATAATTTTGCTAACAACTTGAATATAGGTACCTCTTAATTTTCAGTCTGAAACGTAGATAGCCTATACGAACATCCAGCTTTGGTTACGACAACAACAATATGATAGATATTTTTCCATACATGTTCCATGACCTTTTGATGTAGGTAACGAATTGTCAACAAATTTATATATTTGGTAATACGGTATTTGCTGAATTTCATATTTGGTAGCTAGCCTGGCGGGCATTAGATAGAGCCCTACCACGATGCTATGGTTTCCTCACGATGTCTTCCTTCACCGAAAGCTGAAGCTCATTGTAGCAGGATTCGAACTAACGTCCCTTGACGCGAAATCGTACGCACTACCACTGAGCTTTCATCGCTTCAAATGATGAAGCGTCACGCTCGGCTATGTGACGCTCGTTCGGGTAATGTCGGCTCAAGACTGCTAAGAGAGCGAGACAGATAATGTCAACGCGTCACTGCTATAATCGCTTGGCTCTTTACGAATATAGAACAAAAAGATTGTATTTCGGGCTCATTTACAATAGTCGTTACAGCCCGCATTCGGGATACGGGAGATTTATGTTTACGCATGCGATAACCGTTTTCGTTAGTCGATAGGGCCCGCTTACGGTTTGATAGATATTCTTCACCGCGCATTTCTTTTGAAAGATTGGAACTGAGACGAGCAATAGAGTAAACCGGGGACCCGCACCAAGCTTGCTTTACACCGACCAATTAATGTCGTTAGATATTAGGCCGTGTGTGTGGATTTACCGCATTCCATATATAGATAGATACAATGCTTTCATTGGTCGATAGCCTGTATGTAGGGACTCCCCTAATTCGGTATAACAACTGAATTATCGACCAATGAAAATGAGCCCTTTATATTATTAACCTCGCCTGCTTGAAGTTTTCACTTCTGACTTATGCCCTTAAGAATACACCAGTTTTTCTAACGTTTCGCAATACCTTTCGTAAGCCAGATATATTTAATTTCTTACTATAGTCTATATAATATTTAAAACTATATGGCATTGGCGTAGCAAGGACAGACGGAACGACCCTATTCAGTAGCCCTTACAATATTCCATTTTTTGTAATTCTAGTCAGATATGTAACAAATTAGTATTAAGTAAAATTTTCTACGTGGGGGGGGGGGGGTGTGATAGGTTATAAGATATGTAGGGAGGCAGTACCTACTCATGCCTATTCTAGCCAGTACCGTCTCTCGCCGAAGTAAGTTCATAAATTAGATGCCTCGTGATCATAGTTTCACACCAAAGGTGTTTCAAATGTTCAAAGAATACGCATGCCAAATTTCAAGTAAATATTTCTCAAACTTTTGAAGATCATAGATGTGTGAGTGGAAATGTCCTATCTACAATTAGTATGATATTAAGAGCTTATATATACCTATAGTTATTTATAAGAAAGTAGTGAAACGTTTCGAAAGCGATAGTAGTGGCCATTTCTATCATCGGTTGAGCACAGATAAGAAATTCATAAGGGAAGATGACGTCACTAAGACCGCAGATCATAAAACCTAAGATCGTTTGAAAATTCGGCGGAAGAAAACATGTTTTGCTGACCTTACTTAGGTAGGGTTAGAACAAAACTAACATCTGTCAATTGATAAGATGATTGGTTTGGACCAAGACATCTGTATCCAAAAGGATCATGACTATTACCATCAGAATTAAATAAGCTGTTAGCAAGCTGGTGTATGTGACGTTTCACACGGTACGTTATGCCGACACTATGGCACCCACCATCGTTCGATCTCAACGTTGGTCGTTGGTTCTATGTCCGTTTCTCATTAAAAAGCCTGTATCCGTTAAATAAAAGTTAAATAAAATCCGTTAAATAAAAGAGTTAAATAAAATCTATATATTTATTCGTGTACCATGTGACTGAGTTTTTACCCGCGGCTTCGTTCGCGTTAATGTCTATTCTTGTCAAATAAAAAGTTATTTTTGTGACAGCGTGTATGTAAAATTCCATTTTCGCTGGCAGTGTAGTTATGCCGTGGAAGCGAAACAAACAAAGTAGCTTTTGCATTTATAATATTAGTAGGTATATTTATACAGAGTATATTTAAACTTCTATGAAAGAAGTAAGGGGCCATTCACAAATTACGTAATGACGATTCTTGTCATCTTTACTACCCTCATCTACGACCACTAAGATTTCTTGGACTTCCCGTCTTTCTTCTCACCTAAGATTTAATGTGATTTTATCGAAAACGATCCATCGTACGAAAACCGTAACTATCCTGCTACTCGTATAATAGAAATTTTACATTTTTTAACACATCTAAATCAAATTATTAACATAAGAAAAGCTTTTAAATATAAATTCAAATAACAGGTTTAAATTCTTTCTCGAGCTTTTAAATTCAAATTACGTGCCTAAATTCATAAATGTAAATACGCTTTAGAAGTTACGCGAACCGCATGCTTTTAAAAATATATATAAAATTAATTACTTTCCGTAGAAGATGCGTCAGTACTGAATAAATTAATAACAAATATGGCCGATGAATACGACTGAGGTACCATTGTTATCAGCAATAATCAACACGTGCGAATATATTAGGGACAAAGTCTCGTTGCAGGCGCGTCTATAAATCATATCTCGCATAATCATGTGTAAATGCAGGCGGTATACTAAATAACAAACCGGTTGCAGGGGATGCCTCTATTCATATGTAAGTCTGGCAAAGAGTTATTTCTATTTCATTACCCATTTGGATACTTGAGAGGTGAAGGTTCTGAAGTAATATTAAATATACTGAACATTAACCAAGAAGCACTCAAGGTTCCCACATTTTAAGATGAAATTAAAGAATTTGGGAGGTTATATTAAGAGAAAATGTAACATTATTAATACGAGCACTGTGACTGTGATATTTACTTCTGTTCTCATACACGATTTAATGCTGCGTCTACGAGAGATTTTGTCCCTAACATAGTGGCGATGGTAAACAAGACTGGATTCCATTCTATCGATATTTTTTAAGTCCTAAAAATAAAATAAATTCACCACTGTTTAACAATTGACGAAACAGCATTAAATTTAGTGTTGGCAGACGTACAACAATTCTAGTACGTGTATGAACCTCCATTTATTTTCAGTCCAACTTTATGTACACAGAATCAGCCAAAACAACTATATTTTTAGAATTTATTAATATGATTGGTTATTAGTTGTACACTGATTAATATTTACCTAGTATTTTAATAATAAATAATGTTTTAAGATAAAAATTAAATATAATTTTGTAAATTTGTTAGGATAATAATTTTTCACATGTCTGCCGATGCTGATTAGAGCTTATGCATTTTTATAATATATAGTATAGAAATGGCGCCTTCTCAAGCAAAACGGAATATTTAAAAAAATGTGCATGCATCACCTGCGATAGAAGTATATTTTTATTAAAAAAAAAAGAATAAGAGATATATAGAGAGAGTGACGGAGAGGAAGAGCGTTTTAAAAGAAAAACAAAGTGTGCGTAAAATATCGAATCTTCTTAGGAAAAACATCGCTAGCGTCAATTTCCATTTTTTTCACAGGACAGTTTTTTTTCTTAATTAAAAAGTTTCTTATCAAATAATATGACTTATTGTTCATAATCACCCACAGATCTGTTCAAATAGTGCCTATTACCTTCTAATTTACAAAGATCATGTTTAGGAAGTTAACAAAAAATATATATATTTTAAATATTTTCGGCGCTTCCGATGTTTTTCCTGAAACGGCTCGATAGGTATAGTCCATTTTCCTTCTCTCTACGTTATATATTTCTTTTTTATTAACAAAAACTGCGTAAAAGTGAGACGCGTCTTTTAAATCTCACTCTCAATTCTCGTCCAATTACAGAACTACCTGTAAGTTTCATAAATAGAATTATTTAATTGACATGGGCGCGAATCTAAGGTTTTAAGAAGGATCTAAAGAGTTAGTATGCTACTCGATGTGTAAACATGGAAGAATCACTAAAATACGACTTTAAGAAATTATTCTATTTAAGAGTGGAAGCCCTATTACCTTTAGATCCGCGCCTGAGTTAGTGCTACGTAAATCCGTGCATAAGTACTTGTTGAAAATGATAAAATGCCTTAATAAACGCCTTTTTATATATTAATGAAAAAGACTGAATTTGCATAAAGAATTCTTAAATAAAATTGTAAAGCATTGTAATGTGTATTTTATTTCTACAACTTTACATAATTCACAAGAGAATTGGGTGCTTTAATATAAACTATTAAGAATTTCCGTTTATAGCAGGCAGAATTGTTGTGAGAACCTAGCCAAAACAAATATGGAATTTTTATATCAATTTTGAAGGCATGAGCCCAGGACAAGAGGTAAGAGAGAGAGTTGCCAGTCGTAGAAATATAAGGGTGTTATAATCCTGTAATAACATTTATAATTAAATATTGTTTACAAATAAAATAAAACACGTTATTTTTGTGTAATAAAACAAGCATCATTTTCTATATTTTTTCTACTTCTAATCGACATATTAAAAAAGGTTACAAACAAAAAGGCGGTCACGCCACAAATATAAAAAAACGGTGTGCGATTTAACCTCACGTCAGAAGCGAAAATTTAATCAAGCCGAGGTTAATGATACGAAATAAAAACTATATCATATTAAATAAAAGTTAAAATTACACATCAATACAATTACTAAAAATCCTAAATATAATGTTTTTACATTTTACATCGATATCATAGTAATAAAACAGAATAAAGGGAGTTTTTGGCGGGATCTTGATCTGTCATGTTTTATTCATATACTTAGTTATTTAGTCCTGTATTGTATAATATAGGCGACATTTTACGTGATGTAGTGTAGCTAAAGAGCATAATTGAAGTGAATTACACATAATCATTTGGAACATGATATATTAGTTTCCACAAAAACTCCCAAGAGAGTTTTTTTTTTGCATTTAAGGCTTAGCGTTATGACTATAATCTCACCTGATATTAAGTGACGATACGGCCCAAGATCGTAGACATACTAAATCTTTGGAGGGACTGCCTCTCAAGTGCAACTGCCGGAACATACACCACCATGCTATCGTTTCCTCACGATATTTTCCTTCATCGAAAGCTCAAGCTCATTGTTGGTTGGATGGAGTTGGAGGTTGGATTCGAACCCACGTCCCATGACGCGGCGTTTCTATACACTATCACTGAGCTATCATCGCTTCAACAATAGAGTCGTCATCTTGTTGAAGATAGTTTCATCTGTCCAAATCTTATCACTTGAAATGGCAGTAATAGTTTCTAAAGAGGACTGAGTTACCAAGAATAAATTTAAAAATAACATGTAATGAAGAAAACTAAATTTTAGCTACGAATTGTGTTTTGTAACACTATGCAAAATTTAAAATGTCAGTGGTGTGTGCTATGAAATAAAAGATTGCACTTTACCATCAAGAAGGTGTCTGATATTTTATACAATCCGTTAGACTATGTAACACCCGGAATTTTAATCTTGGTTTTGATTTTGTAAATCACCTATTGATGATCCAGCCAGACTCAATCAACCAACCATAACCACCAGGTTTCTGTAAGTAAATTATTTTTAACCACAGAAAGTATATTTGCGCATTAGTTACAGGATTTTTTTAATTTTGTTATTTATTTTTATAAATAATATAGTATTTACGTACGTACGTGTGATTATTAAATCGATAAAATGATTTCTATATTCAGGCCGTAGACAGCTCTCGAAATACTTCTGGAATATATTGACAAATGTATAGTTAGAAGATTTTTGTGCTGGCCAGTTACATATCGGTAAGCTACTTACTGCTCTGGAATATTGATTTAAAACTGTTGACAAACGATATCAATATTTATAGATCACTATTTTAGTTTGTCTATAGTTTTATTTTAATTTATATCAGCCAATATTGTTGGCTTGTGTCTTTATTTACGTGTAGTTATATTTACAAAATCTTTGAAAATTCCGAAATTGTATATGAACTGGAAGGCAGACGCCGTCAAGGGTGTATACAGAATTTTTGTCAGAGAAGTTTTACTTCAGTCGTGTGATCTAACACTTTTTTTTTGTTTATAAGAACTGATCGTATAGTTACAAATAAATCGAAATTACCGTTACGTATCAACAGTATACCTTTATTTCCAGAAATAAGAAATATTCGAAAACCTAATAAAAATGGTTATATTATAATATATTACCTAAATCCTCAAATATTTAGTGACCAATTTTATCTATAGTTGTAGTCTTCGTCCTAGTTAATTCAAAATAGCTAGTAGTTATAACGTTTTATTAATATTAGGTGGATACAAAGGTTGTTTAGTACTCCTTTCTTTAAATTTCACCGTCGTATTCCTGAGTAGAGGTACAATATAGTAGTAGTGGTTATTTTAAAAAATGTAACCGTTACTGGAAACCTGCGGAAAAACCGGTTACCTGTATAATATTGATTTTTAAATTGCAACGATCGCTATTAAAAGTTTATTGCATTGCCAGGCTTTAAAACTTTGCACGGTTTTATGTCAAATTTGAAAGGAGGTACGTATAGAATCGTGTATTTGAAACGTGTCAAATCGACTTTTTTTTAACAAAATCTGATGTATTATTTGCCCTATTTCAACAATATTTGTTTTTTTAATTAAATGTAAAAAGTTTTTTTAAAGTATATTTTTTATTACTGACTTTACTATTATTATTCTGTTAACGATGAATAGCATTAATATACTTTTGTAATAATTTAGTTCACACATTATGACATAATAATGGCCATTTTAAAAGTAGCATGTTACTATAGCCATTGATATAAACTTTTCGTCATTGATATAAACTGAATATGGTTAAAAAAAATATAATTCTGTATATATAAACTTAGTTAACGAAAGAAAGTAAAACAAATAAATATAGAACAAAATAGTAAGAAAAGAAATATAAGTCTTATTAAAATATCATCTTATTGTAGGAATTAATACAAAAGTTATATTAAGGATATATTTATTTATACGATTTTAGTCACTTTAGTGCAATTTCATCAGAGCGTTCTGGCAAAGCCCAATGTTTGTCTATGAATTTTTGTAAACATTTACTTTAATAAACATGTGCATTGTGCTTATTTTTTATTTTATTTAACAAGGGACATGGTCGGTTTCTTTTGTCTAAAATTAGAAAATGTCTGGATATTTGGAAGTGAAGTATCCGTTAAGATCAAACCTAGGGTTGAATCCATTTAAGGTGAGTTTTGTTTGGGGGGAAATCATGTCGGACTTTCGACTTAGTATATAACATTTATGACTTTATTTTGTAGTCATGGAAAAGACAATGGTGTATTTTGCGGCCGAGTCCGACAAGTTCTGGTGGATCGTTGGCCGTTTACTGTAGCGAGGCTGGCGCTGCGGCGGGCTGTGTGGATCTTCCGTTTGGCTGTGTTGTAAAAAGGGCGAAGTCTCGCTCCCGCCCTCATGCTTTTGCAATCTTTTCTACTGACGAGCCTTGCAAGCCGCTAGTTTTACTCGCATCCCAGACTTTCCACGACGCTCAGATTTGGATGGATAAAATAAGGAGTTTACTTAACGATACTAAATTGTTGGGTGAGTTTCTGTTTACCTTTTTTTAATCATTATACATACCGTTTTTTTATCGCTATATGTTATTACAAAATTCGTGGAAACTGATTAATAATTGATTCTTGGAAATAGTTGTGGTGATTGATTTATAATTATTTTTTTATTCTTAATAGGTGTAGATTTTACTCATAATCTCATCTTATATTTAGTTATGATGTGTCTCAAGATGGTGACATGCTAAGTTTAATCTAGGGACAGATATTCAAATCGAACTGCTGGAACACATCTGCAGGTGTATGGTCAGATTTCCAACTTAAAGCTGGTATAAGCCTGGCTAACTTTAGAAAATGCCATAAACATTTATTGATCCATTTTCTCATTTATATGCATGTATAATATTATTATTATTATTTAGTTTTAGAATAAATGAAATACCTAATATACTATAATATAAAGTTAACATATTTTTATTTGGCTTTCATATTTTTTTTCATAGAATTAAAAAAGTAAACCTATGAACATAATAATAATTATTATTTTGATTTATATAAAGAGCTGTAGTATTTTATTATAAATAAATTATTCTCTTAATGAGTTATTTGAACAGCTACCTTTTTTGATCTAACCATGTTTTACTGTAAAGTAGATCTTTTAAGGGTATCAGAGCTAACAAAGCAAATTTAACATCTCAATAAATACATTGCAAATGATATACCATACTAAATCCCTTAGATGTTAATTGGTTTATTCTTTACAAACAAAAATACAAACCTTTTCTCTTTATAATATTAGTATAGATATACCCATGAGATTGCTTGTTAAAAAAAAATAAAAGATCTTGCAACCCTCATATATTAACATGTTGACTGCTACGGCAATTTTCAGAAATCTAGCCATAGCAAAACAATGATTTGATTTAATCATGTTATATTAATAAAAACTCTAATACTAGTGAATTATATTTTGTTCCTTTTTTGAAGCAACGATAGCTCAATGGTAGTGATACCTCATCATGGGATGTGAGTTTGGCTCCAACCACCCACACTAAGCTTGAGCTTTGCCTTGAGCTGCTTTTGCCTTGAACCTTGTTAACACTTTATAAAAAAAAGTAAAAAAACAGTATGGTTTTGTCCATTGAAATTTGTGATTCTACCACTTTCAAGATTAAATTTGATTGTAGAACACATATTAGTGTATTCAAGTGGTTATACTTTACAGTCAAAAAAAAACTAAATATTGTCCTTTCTTTTTTCTACCATACTAAATAAAATTAAAATCAAACATTAGTCTATATGTCAAGTAAAGTACAATTCTTTTAAGAAGTATTTACACTACAGGATGATAAGTAAATTAAAAAGGTGACAAAACCCTTCTAAATTGTTTTCTTTAGACATATCATAGAAAATACTTGGTTTTGGCCTTGCTAGTCCATGAGGCATTCTACTTATTGTAATAGTTGGTGACTTGACTATAGTGCCACCTATCAATCTCATTGATAACTTTCTTCCCCATGAAAAACACTTCCTTATACATTTATGGTAATCTGTCAAAGAACTGATTTTGAAATATAAATATAGGAATCAGACCAGTGCTCTAAAAGAAATTGTCTTGGGTTGCTATGTCTTAGCACTGCGATAGCATAGACATATAAAAATAAGCTTTGATGTCTAGTTGATTGTAAGTAAATTATAAAAAAAATTGCATTGAAATCCACAATGAAGTTGAATATTTATAACTTTAACTTATATCTCTTATCCTGGTAGCATTTAGTTGTAGATTGTTGTAATGAGGCATAGTGTACTTTGTAGTGCTTTAATAACAAAAGCCACTGATTTGTATCTGTCAAGATTTTATTAAAACATAAAATAGAAATTGTTTATTTTTTGTTATATAATGCCATATATGGTTTGATATTCATTTTTAGCTTTTAGAAAAATTACAGGAACATATGTTTTTGTATGACACACTTGTTTACAACTTGAGCTGTTTATTGTTTACGTTTGAGTCACACAATAAATTTTGATTTACCATGTTTATTGGATTATTTGTTTACATTGCAATTGTAAACCTCAATGTTTTTACAATAACATAACTTAATCTAGTGGATTCTCTATATAAACATACTAGCAGTAACCCTGGCTTCATTGGCTTCTATTTTTTATTTCCATGTGAAGTTTCTGGCATAGCTAGTGCATATATATAGATATTCCACACATTCTTTGCTTTCTTTTACGCTAACGATTAAAAAAAAAAAGAAAGTTAGGTTAGAAGCTCTGACTTACTCCCACCAGTCTAGAGCGTGCTTTTAGCATTTGCCGGTGGCTGTCATCTGATGAGTTTACACACAACCCTCTCGCCATGATCTGTATAAAATCGGGCAGCGTGTTTTACGGACTGCGGTAGGAAATCCGTAAACGGCTTTTTTATGTCGAAAAATAGGTGGACTGTAACTTGACAATGACTACAACATAATAATTGTTGTATAGTGAGATCGAAGTGTGTTTGATTAGTCACTGTGTATACAGGTGCTAGAAGGCATGCAGACCGGCATGATAGTAATAACTCTACAGTAATTATTTATCTATCGATGGTCATCTTTGCCTTACCATTCATTTCTCAACACAGCAGTCACTTTACCATGTTACTATCTGTGACTTTTTTATACTTAAGGTTTAGCGTTATGGCCATAATCTCTCCTGAAATGACGATACGGTCCAAGCTGGTAGACACGCTACACCTGTGGAGGTACTGGCTCTCAAGTGCAACGGCTCGTGGGTGGTAGCTAGCGAGGCGGACATTAGAAAGAGCCCTACCACCATGCTATGGTTTCCTCACGACGTTTTCCTTCACCGAAAGCTCAAGCTCATTGTAGGTGGATTCGAACTCACGTCCCTTGACGCTAAGTCGAACACACCACCAAATCGTTCACATGGAACTTAGAAATATTTAATAATTTTTGCGCGGTTTTGTATTTTGTTTTAACACAGCTTTACTCCTTATGGTGGTAGCGTGATGCTATACAGCGTAAAGCCTTTCTCAGTGATTGCTCCATCAAATACAAAAATATTTTTTGATATCCGCCAAGTATCCGTATACAATATTAATATAGAAAATAGGCGGAAAATGATTCACTCACAGCTGACATCTGTGAAGTTTATATCCAATAACACAAGGTTTTTAGTTGTGTTATGAATAAGTTACGCTCGTGCATTCCACATACCATTAAGACAATTAACATTCACGCCCATTTAAACCTAATTAGGGTAAATACTTCAATTAACAACTTTTACACGGAATTTCTATGCTCATTTCTATGTGATAATGTGTTTTCGATTACGAACCGTAGTTCTTATAGATACTGTTTATTTTTATATTTTATAAGTTTAGCGCCATGGCCACAGTTTCGGCTGATGTTAAGTGATGATGTGGCCCGAATGGTGGACACGCTATGCCTGGTAGAGAGACCGGTTCTCGAGTGCAACTGCCGGAACACGTATAGGTAATCAGCGCCAGATTTTCAATGAACCAGGTGGTGATTAGAAAAAGCCCTACCACCTTGTTATGTTTTCATCACGATGTATTTCGTCACCGAAAGTGCAGTCTTTGCAGGTGGTTTCGAACTCACGTCCGTTGACGCGACATACGTATACATTACCAACTGAGCTATCACCTGTTCAAAAGCCAGAACTTGTTTTGCCTTATCCAGTAGGTTTGAGGTTGTTTGACCACTGAGCCACGACCGAGTTTTTAGCTACTGGATAAGGCAGAACCGACTTCCGTGCCAGTTAGTGTAGTAATAAAACTGAATAAATCATGTTTCCCTGGCATTGTTTTTACACCTATTTACTATTGTCGTCTCTAGGAATAGACATTTGTTATCTATTAATGAGGTCTTCGCACGCGCGTGTTGTTATTTGAAGTTTTTATTATGTGCTCATATAGCGTACGAAAAAAACTAATGCTTAGCACGTACTACCGGCGTTGACCGCGCGATTTGTACACCACCAGCTGAAAATAATATAATTTAATTATATATGGCTTTAGTGTGCGTTATTTTTGCATTGATTTTATACAGCAGTACGTTTATGGACTCCACCTTGTAATCAGATCTTGTGTTTTTTTTTTTTTTGCTAAAAATCCCGAGCGTGCAGTGAAATTTCACGGTTGTCCGTGATAAAAATTCCACTCGGTGATGTTTTAATAGTGAAATAATTATGTTTTGTAACGCAATTATGTTCCCATGTGTGTTCTTCAACAGAACACCTTTATCGAGTGTTTTGTAGATTTGTATTAAAAATCCTGCACAGTGAAAATTTACAATTGCGTGTTACGAAGCGATGATAGCACAGTTGGTAGTGTCTACGGATGCCGTGTGAATGAACGTGAGTTCTAATCCACCAATAATGTGCTTGAGCTTTCGGTGAAGGAAAACATCGTGAGGAAACCATAGCATGGTGGTAGGGCTTTTTCTACTGCCCGTCTGACTAGCTACCACCCTCAAGTTGGAAATCTGCCGCCAATTACCTATAGGCGTGTTCCGGCTGTTGCACTTAAGACCCGGTCCCTCCACTAGGTTTAGCTTCCACGATCTTGGGCCAAATCAATACTTAACATCAGATGTTATTGTGGCCATATTATACCCCAAAGCGTTTCCCCCGTTCCATACGTTTATCATACGTTTTGTTAGGCGTAAAAATAACGCGCGATAAAAACTCACCGTCTGCGCTTACCTGATACCGTCACGTCATTTTCCCGTAACTGACGTCATCCCATTCAATGTAAATAAACCAATTCAACATTGTTGTTGTTGATCGCCTATAGCGTATCCATTTCCGTTCTGCACTTCATCGACATTCCTACTCGATGTGAGCATCTATTTATTACCTCGTTCCGTGAAATCTGCAGTCCTCGGTACGCTTATATCTATATAAGTTGTGCTCGCGAATTCGACAGCGTGAAACTAAATTATTTGATATGTCTTGCCCTTTTTTCGAACTCTTTTTTATACAGCCTCGCTTCTATTAGTAGAGGCGTGATGTTAAATAGCCCAAAGCCTTCTTCGATGAGGATTAATTACTCTATCGAATATAGTGAGAATTCTTAAAATCCGAACGGTAGATCCTAAGAATAGGGCGTTCAAACAAACTTTTTCGGCTTTTTAATAATAATAATAATATAGATATTGTTTATAAAAATATCATATTGTTGGAATGTTTATTTTTGTGCTTACGACTCGTGGAGTAATTTATCAATTTGTACGTGATTTTTTTCTTTGTTATAGACATGTTCTGTAGATTGGTTTTAGTACGTCTCGTTATGTTAGGTAACGTAGGAAGTAAGTTTTGATAATGTTAATACGGATTACTTTTTAAATTAACATGTGTTTGGCGGTATATTTTTCGAATCGATTGAATTTTAATAATTTGACGAGCAATAGTTAAATAAATACGTTAATTTTGTCGTCGATATCTTTATAGAATTATTTTTATTTTTACTACTATTATACTTAATAACATTTCAAGTGTAACTGCCGGAACACACCCATTGGTATAGGGTGGTAGCTACCCAGATGAGAATCAGAGAAAGCCCTGGCACCATGCTACGGTTTCCTCACGATATTTTCCTTCACCGAAAGCTCAAGCTCATTATGGGTGGTTGAATTCGAACTCGCGTCCCATGACGCGGCGTTTCTACACCCTACCACCGAACTATCATCGCTTCAATCAACCAAACCAAATCAATATTAACGCGAACAAAGCTGCACGTAAAATCCAGTTTTATCGTAAATATTTTCATTGAATCAGTTTTAATTTATCATCTTATAGGCACAGAGTCCTCGCTGAAGGATACATATTCGGTGACAGTGGTCTCGACTGGTTTATCCCGCAAATGCGGCCTCAGTGGCGCTGACGGTACGGCCACCGTCTTGAAGGGGGGGCTGCTCATCTCCCGGACCCATAAATTGGGTGTCTTCGTCGACTGGAAACATATTTCCACCGTCCGTCTTTCCGAAGAAGACAAGAACAAAATGTGCGTCGTATGCGTTGACAGGTTGGTTGGTTTTTTATAATAATTTTGATAGGTTGGTTGGTTTTTTATAATTTGTTTTATAGGTTGGTTGGTTTTTTATAATATGTTTTATAGGTTGGTTGGTTTTATAGCGGTTTCAATAATTCGCTTAGTGTATTGGTGAAGGATTATTATTTGATATTTATAATGATGAATGAATCTGTTATTTGGTGAGGTGGTAGGGATCTATATACAGTAGGTCGCGACCACCGTGTAATAAACTTGTTGGAACTTTATCTTTTTGGATGCGAATCTTAATTTGATTTAATGAATGATAGTAATATTTATAGGAACAATTGAATAATAAAATTGAACTTTTCTTAATGCAGACACAATTTACATTGTTTTTTTTTATATATACTTAACGTTATGTCCATTATCCCATCTGATTATAGGTGACGATGTGGCCTAAGATGGTAGACATCGTCACAACCGATGGTCGCCGTCGGTAGGTTTTTTAAATAGTTTACAGCTATTAGAGTTATGGCCATAAGCTCACCTGATCTTGAGTGACGATACGGCTCAAGTTGGTAGACACACTAAACCTACTATCTATACTAAACTATCGGAACACACCTATTGGTGATTGACGACAGATTTTCAACTTAAGAGTGGTAGCTAGCCAGGCAGGTATTAGAAAAAGCTACGAGGAAACCATGCTATGGTTTTGTCACGATGTTTTCTTTCATCGAAATCTCAAGCTCGATTCAGGTGGATTCGAACTCAGCTCCCTTGACGCGTCGTCCGTACACACTACCACTGAGCTATCACCGCTTCAATAATGTGGCAAATATTGCCAGGTGTATAACTTGATTTGACCATGGTGACTCTCGACGGGTTCCTTATTCCTCACTGGATTTTGTCTTCGCATACCATGATGCAGTGTTCCGTTTGCTATAAAAACCAATATTTTAATTACTTCTAGTGATTTCTCGAGCGGCAGCGGCAATTTGATGTTCTCAACGCCTCTCGCTTCGGAACTGGTGGTTGCTATGAACCGGGTGATCGCCAACAGAACTCGCGGACGGAAGAAACTAAGCAAAAGCGAAGGTGATCTCCGGACACCGAAATGCAACAGTGGTCAGTGTATTCCATCAGTTTTCTAGGTATACAGCGTTAGGTTCTATAATTTCAAGAAGCACGTCGAACTGGTTTTCCTGTCATCCGGCTATCGTAGGGAGGATCAACATGTGTATGTGAGCGATCGTGGTGTCTGGAATTGACAGCTCTCTCTGTACATCCGCTAATAACTACTGTAACACATTAAACTATTATGTAAAAAAAGTCAAGAATAAGACCTCAAAAAGGAGATACGGATGAGTTTCTCACCGGTTCTTCTCGATGACTGCGTTATTTTGCGAACCGGTAGTAATTTTGACGTTCATAATAAGTGCCTTCTTAGGGGCCTAAATTGAATAAAGATTTGAATTGAATTGGTCAAGGCTGTGATTATAGATTGATTACTTGCCTGTGATATCGTTCGCTTGGATTCGAACCCACATTCATCGTCTCGATGCCCGTACATGCAACCACCGAGTCAGCATAACTTCTAATTGATATAGATTTAACACTTGAATGTATACTGATTCTTGAACTTTCCATAAGTATGTTAATATTTTTGTATTATTTGGTGTTTATTTTTCAAGCGGTAATAATAAAATTAACGTTCGTCACCTTTACAATTATTTGATCTTGTGGAAATCAATGTGAAAAGCATTCGTTTAAGGCTTAAGTTTTATAGTGCCATAGTCCATATGAATGAATAAACTATAATAGTAAATATTTATTAAATAACAGATGACCACGCAAGTTGTTTGATGCAAGAACAACCAGTAATAAAATTCAAATTACGTCAGTTTCACAGAAAATTCCACGTTATTGACGCACGCAATTCTGTATCTAGTTCTTCTATTTTTTAAATTTCATTGTATTTTGTATTCGGTCAAATAATATATTATAGTTTTTTTTTATCTCTTTTTATATAAAAACATTAATACAATGTAATGTGCAAATAGCTAGTTAAGGTCAGCAAAAAAAGGTGTGTGCGCTTCACACGACAGAAATGAAAACTTCATAAAAGCGATGTTATTATTACGAAATATAACGTGTTAAATACAAGGTACTGACATCGACTTTACCCGAACGAGCGTTACATAGCCGAGCGTGACGGTTCAGTCTCATTCGCATAAAGCGCTAAACGGCGTCTTAACGAGTTTTAACTTCAAAAATAAAAATATTAATAACAGTTACTTCAATTTATAACTAGAACTAAGTACAAGTAAGAATTTCTACAATGATTTTTGCCCTATTTTGTAACTTTTTATAATACAGCTTAGCTACTATTGATGGTAGCGTGATGTTAAATATACTTTTTGAGATGTGTTTTGATAGTTTCTAAAATTAGTTACTTGAAACAAACAAGCAAACAAACTTTTTCGCTTTATAATATTATATAGTATTGATGTTAAAATTACACTGTAAATTTATTAATAAATAAATTGCTTTTGATAAATTATTACTGTAATTCCTCTTAGTGAGCTTCAGTTAATTATCAATGTATAATGTGTGATAAAACTAGTGATTTTTATGGGTAAATAATAAAATGATGTGTCCACAGATGAGATCCAACGGAACAGTTGGTATAGTGGGCCATCGGAAGTGTCGCTCGATGATATGGATATTATCATGTCGAAGGTAACACATTCAATCCTGCCTAATAATTATAGACTGTATTAGCAAATTGATCATGTGAAAAGGAAAAATATTTTCCTGTCCCTAGAAATTATAATCATTTTTTCTGGATGAAAATTCCTCAATGTCCTTTTCTGTACGCCTGACAACGTTTATGCGAAATTTCAGGTTGATTGGTTCAGTAGTTAAGGCGTCAAAGAGTATAAAACAAAAAAAGTATATATCCTTCAAACTTTTTGTTATCTAATTTTATATAGAATTAAAGATATACAGATGACGTTAAATAGTTAAAGAGATGCACAGCTTGAAGTAAATGTTTTGTGCAGTAGTTTATTCGGGGGAAACATGGGACTTTTCGTGGGATATTGCCGATGGAAAATGTCATATGATCGATGGAAAGTAGTATATGAAACTGACTAAATTAGAAAAGTTGATGAATGCTTACAGTGAATAAAATGTTATTGTATAAAATTTTAAGGATTCGAAGCGGATACCGTCGGGACAACTATCGCGGTGCAGCGGCGCCGGACACCTCGCCCCTCGGCCCGCGCCCTCTTCCGCACCCGCCTCCGCGTCCACACTCGCCTCCACACCGACGTCCGTATCCGCATTCACATCCACACACACGTTCATATCCACATTGGCATCCACAGCGACATCAGTATCCGCTTTCGCATCCACGCCTACCTCAGTGTCGCACATCCATCCCGATGATGAGGTACCAACAGCAGCACAGTGTGATGACAGGTAATTAATGTTTTTTTTTCATATCATTACTTTAAGTAACACTTACAATGGTAGCTTAGTTGGTAGTGTCTATAGCCATTGCATCAAAGAACATGAGTTGAAATCCCTGAAACGAGCCTGAGTTTTCAGTGAAAAATATTTTGAGAGAACCATAGAATGGTGGTAGCGCCTGGCTAGGTACCATCCTCGAATTGAAAATCTGCCGCCAAATACCTAGAGGCAGTTCTGGCAGTTGCACTTGAGAGGACAGTCCCTCCACTAGGTTTAGTGTATGTGTCTTAATATCTTTACTTAACATAAGGTCAGATTGTGGCCATTACGCTAAGCCTACATAGAAAAAAAGATGTCATTAAATGGGCAAAAAGGTAAACTGACCATATGAAATGTTTTCTTTATCCAAGGGAGTTTGGCGGCAAATTAAGTTTAAACTTTAATTACAATGTGAATGATTTCTTTTTTTAGTTTTTCCGACCGTCGGTCTATGGTGTCAGTGGCTTCGGGCATCTATGAGGAAATACCCGATATCCCAGAGGGACAACCTGCCTCGGAGACTGTCTATTGCAAGATGGGAAACGATGTACCTGATGCATCAAGTTTTAAGGTATGTAGTCCTTTACATAACTTGTATATACACTGCTTTATTCTAACTTTTGGAATTTGATGACGCAATAAAAACTTTCATGCAAATTTAATCCTTCTTTTACCTCATTTCCATTAAGTTGTTTGCAGGAAAAAGTAGCCTATCACCTTCTCCAATGTCCCATCTATCTCTATACCAAAATTAATCATAATCGATTCAGTGGTTTAGAAATATGAAATTGGAAAATATACTTGGACATATCTATTTCTTATAATCCAACTGGTAAAAATTAAAAGTATAGAGGTTTCATGTTTAAAATTAACTAATTATTTAATTTACTTTTTATATAATCTTGTCTTTCGAAAATTTCATTGTTCTTGTACCATTATAATAGTTCTAATAAACCAAGCATTATATTGATTAATTATCATATTGGTGTGCAAAAGTTGGTATTTTATTTTAAATCAATATAAATAATTAGAAAATGTGCCATGGCTTATAAAATTTTTACTATTGAAAGAGTTAAGTCAATTGTTTTGGTGATTTTATATATTTCTTATTATTATTGTGTGTGTCATCTTATAAGATGATGTAAATGTCACCTGTATCACGGGAGTCTGAAGTGTAGTCGTTGTATGTTTTAGTGCGTAGTTTCGGATGATTAGCACCTGATCAGCCACCACACTCACCTTTCGCCACGCCCTAAGTTCGGGTAATGCGCTTGCGCGTTACGATAAGAATGTCCGCAAAAAAGAAGATTTGAAATATCACGTTAATAAAAACGGTGCTGATGTATGTTGTTTGCGTTTGGTTCAGAAGTGGGATCTGGAGGCGATGGCGCGCGCGCGGCTGGAGGAGCCCACGTACGAGTCCGTGTCGGAGTGCGTGTACGCGACCATCCGCCGCACTCAGCGCCACCACCACCCCCATCCTCACCCCCCACCGCTACCACCCAGACTGCCGTTCGGGTAATTTCTTAAATTATTTTTTTAATAAAACTTATTTAAGCAAGCTGAGGACTTTAGTCCATGTGTATTGAATGAGATTGATCCGTCACGCTCAGCTGTGTAACGCTCATTTAGGTAATGTCGAATCGAGTCGATTAACAAAACGAGGGATATATAGTTAACGCTTCACAGCTATAGCCGCTCGGCGAGCGTTACATGTGACAGCATAACGTATCATTCACATTCGCATTATTAAATTTTCGAAGACATTCTTATGTAAACTGGAGTAGAATATATTCTTATTTTTATCTATTAATAGCACTAAAATCTTGTCTATAGTTACTAAACAAAAAACGTCACAGTGATAAACGAATTACAGGTTCACTTTTGGTTTGTTAAGTTTTGGAGTTAGGCAATATATATCCAGATGTTTAAAATTCGATATCACAGCGATGATCGGTACAAAATTGACTATTGTTTTATAGTATATAGGTTTAGCGTTATGACGATAATCTCATTTGACTTTAAGTGACTATACCGCTCCAGTTAGCAGACACGCCAAGCCTATGTGACCTTTCAATGCATCTACTGGAACACGCCTATTGATGTTTGGTGACAGATTTTCAACTTGAGGGTGGTAGCTAGTCAGATAGGCATTAGAAAAAACCAAAATGCATGTGATGGATGATTTTTGAAGGCTGATTTTCCTTAACTTTATTGTGGAGAAATGCATCATTTACATATTCTCTGTCAGCTTGGTGGGACTAGGAAGCTTATGTGGGACATGCCCGACGGTAGCCACCACGAATATCAGAGATATCTCTTGGCTAACTATGGAAAAGTTTGATTTTTTAAGTGATAGCTTTATAAGCATCGTTGTGATTTGAAATTCGATGAAACGATAAAGCGACAGTAAAAAGAGATAACTATACGCATATCTATAGGATATAACGTGCCAGAGAATGAGCTAGAAGGCATTATACAATGTGTCTGACAGGGTCCGAGCGATGTAGTATGTGCGCGGTTTATTTAAGGTTTCACATGCGTCGCGTGTGAACTGCACACAACATTTTTTGAAAGTGTATACCGTGATTGTGCAGTTGTACGAAGCTGGGGTCGTCGTGGGGCGGGCGCGTGCCCTGCTGCCCCGCCGCCGTCACGCGCCACTCGTCGCTGTGCGCGCTGCCGGCCTGCTGCCCGCACGCTGACGCCACGCACAAGCCACGCACGCTGCCGCGCCGCCACGCCTTCAGCGTGTTCCGGTAACTGACTCTACTTTTGCCAGTGTACATATTTTAAGTGCAATCATGAATTCATTCATTCATAAAGAATTCATTCATTCATAAATAACTCATTCATTCATAAATACCGTATTCATTCATAAAATAAATCATTCATTTATTGATAAATAATTCATTCGTTTATTCATAAATAATCCATTCGTTTATTCATAAATAATCTATTCGTTTATTCATAAATAATTCATTTGTTCATTCATAAATAATTCATTCGTTCATACTTTTGTTCTTTCGTTCAATAAAAATTGCTAATTTTTGCCCGTTCCTACAACTATTCCTTTACAGTTTTACCTTATTAGTGGCAATGTCAAATGATGTCTAAAGACCTCCAATCACCGCTGTAATTTTTTTTATTTGACTATTAGTTCCTAAGTTTGACACGATCAAACAAGCTTTTCCGCTTTATAAAGTTAGGGTAGACTAAATTTTTCGTCGTCGCACTATAAAAAGTCCACTTCAAAACTAGATTATCAGAGATAATACTCGTAGATTAATGCCGAATTAACTGACTCAAAAATAAATTAACAGAAAAAGACTGAAGAGCGATTCGCGCATCGCGAGCTCACCGAAATCGGAAACTTCCAAAGAGAACAAGGACGTCGAGACCAAGAAGAAGAAGTTCGACTTCACTCCGACACGAGACATCTTCAGGAACTTCAGGGTCAGCCGCAAGATGAAGAACCTAAAAATCACCGGACTCACCAGCACCGAAACCAAGAGCTGCGAGTTCCTCGACGAGACCGAGCACCTCACCGCCGCGCGCTGCTCCAAGTCCGTCGAGTGTCTCGAAGGTAACCAGGACCACTTCCCTAGCGAGTACACCGCTGACTTGTCGATAGAGTTCAACGAGGACGCCCTCGCAGCACTATCGCTGCCTCAGGAGATCGTACAGCTGATACTGGCCAGCGAACACATCACCAAAGTCCGTCTAAAAGAGGACGAGAGCGAGTACATCCCTATGTCGCCGATAGTGTCGCCTCCGCCGGTAGAACATCACTACATAGCGATGTCGCCAAGAACGAATATCGCATAAACTTAGTAATTTAACTTTATCGACTTATCGAAACTCCTAAGTTGGAGTCTTTAATTTTAAAATTATGAAGGTCAACAAAGTTTGTTTAAAACAAGACAAGAGCGAGTACAATCTTGTATACTTAGTAACTTGACCGACGTATCGAAACCCCTAAGTTGGGGTTCTGGAAATAATATTAACATTATTTTACTCATATAAAGGGTCGATATTATCGACTTAGTGACGTCTTTACACGTAGTACCGGTTATATACTCTATCGACTTATACAAACTTACTCTCGAAGTTTTACAATAATAGTTAAATTATATCAAGGGTTGATATTATCGACTCGGTGAATTTTTCTCGTCGTTCTCGTATCTCGTCGATCGTTGTTCTCATGTCAAGAGTCGATATTATTGATTAAAAAATATGAAACGACACTATAAGAATTTATCGATAATACAAGCTCTAGCGGCATAGTAGATCGCCTATTGGAATCGATTTAAAGTCATAAACTTTTGTTGTTGTAAATAATGCAGTATTGCAGATAAATGACACTGGAACCATGGATTTAGTATTGCCACATGAACAACATGGTCAGTTCTGAAATAGAAATTACCTTCTAGTTTGAGTGTTTAAAATTTTACAAGGTAATATAATATATTGTGACGTGATATTGACAGAATTGTGTCTGAACACATATTGCCATTGAATAAGAGAAACAATAAGGAAATATTTTGACTATTAGAGACTTCGATATCAAAGAGTATCGATGATTTGTTTGCACTATGCAGTTATTCGACTGGTCTATTATAGACTACAACGTAATATTTTTCTCACAACTAATAAAAATAATAGTTACTTAGTTTAATAGCATTTCAATACCTACATTTATTTGATTTCTAAATCGATTTTACAAGTCGATAAAAAATAGATATACGACAACTAATGTCGATAAAAAATTCAAAGATGTTGTTGTGGTGACTAGTCTTATCGATATAAACAGTATCTCCTAGGTGTTTATTTAATATGAATATATTCTAGACATGAATATATGTATATATTTTATGTTAGTTAATTAAAAAATTGACCATTTTACAACTCATGTTGTATTTAGACGAGCATAATAAATTGTTGGTATTATTTAACGATTAGAAATTTTGATTCTATGAACACTTGTAGTAGTTGGAAAAAAAATTACAATAACCATTGATAGTGAAGGCTACACATGAGTCTAAACTATGATAAAAAAATACCCACGAGTGATTGCAACAGAATTTTAATAAGTTTTGAATGTTTTTTATTATTCATAATGTTTATTTATATAAAAATTGCTAGAACAATGACCTATTTAATTTCTGTAAATAAGGTAATAAACAAAGTAAAAAGATAAGTAAATACTTAATCAAAGTATCGCGTCCGTGCTTATTTGACAAACCCATCATTGATTATTTTGCATAATAGAAAGTTTTGGTTTGATTTTGAAAACAAAATGTTTCCTCAAATCCTTGAATGTGTAAGTCTTACATTTCCTTCTTTTTACCTCCGTAGATTTCCTTAAACTATTTGTGGATAATTACTTTATACATTGGACATAAAAGTAGAAAAACAAAAACATATCGAATTAAAAATAGAATACTATGCATGTAAGGTGTATATTTTAACTTACTGTAGTATGTTTATAATTTACAAAAAATATTAAAATAAAGTAGAAATATCAAAATTGAAGTAGTAATGTTCTACTATGAAATTTATTCAATGGTGGAAGAAATGTTTTCAATTATGTAAAAAACACAATTTAGAAAAAAAAAACTTCTCACATTCAATTTAATATTTGGCTTTAAATAAATCTCACTGATACACATAAATATAAGCGAAACGAAATATTAAATTCCGACATTGTTCAGTATATTCTGTATGGAGATATATTTTTTTATATATCTCCAGTTTCTCGAATAAGTAGTTTATCGTATTAAATCGATAGTTCATTAGGTTTTATGTATATGTATATTTTGAACGCTATGTAACTGTGACACTGCCATTAGGTTTACGGGTTTGAGGCTTGCAGTCCGTTTGTTATAAAGTATTTTGAAGTGAAAACTTTATTAGCATCGTTGTGATTTGAAACTCGATGAAACGAAAAAACGACAGTAAAAAGAGACAACCGCATACATGTATAGGATATAGCGTGCGACAGAATGAGATAAGTGGCATTACACAGTGTTTGTTACAGGGTCCGAACGTCGTGTGTGAATTTTACGTGTGTATTGTTTAGATAAATATTTTAGTAATATATCGATAGTTTGAAGGATCTATCGCATGTGAACTGCACGCATGTCTTTTTTTTCTCGATTTTATTCTGTTTTTAAACGAAACATCTCTATATGTAGGAAGCCAATGTGACCAGGCTGAACTTGGGAGTCGATCATTCATCCGATTTCAATTTAACTTTGTAATTATGTATTGCTTACATAAACTTGAGGGTAGTTTTATCCGACTATATGACCCTACCTCTGAATGCGACAGAGATTGTTCTGGTCGAGGTATTAATTACTGAAAACTGGGAATGAACAAGGTTCATCAGACCAGCTATATATATATATATATATATATATATATATATATATATAGAATGTATGTATTTGTCTGAATACGTCGTGACGATTTGTTAGAAAGTAATCTTGCGTTTTTTTTTAATTTTCCCAAAAACATATCTCAAAAACTTAATTATCATTACCTACTATATACATGATTTTTATTTTACTTTTTAAATATCGACATAAGCGACAAGATAATTTCTGCTTCCGAGTCCGCTTGTGGTTAGTTATATATGTTTTTCATAATAGCTGAAATTTTGTATATTTTTTTCCAAGTATTAATTTATTTTCTGAAGTACATTTAGGGCTTTAGTTTAATCAATTATTTCGGTTAGTGTTTTTGACCTGATACTAGTGTATCGAGTCTGTTGACTTTTTATCGATATTAATTTAACTTTTATCGATAATTCTACCACAGTGTTGGCACGCGAACACGTAATTCCGTTTCGCGTGCGAGCGGGCTGCAAGCCTGTAGGACGGGGGTACGATTACCGGTTCGGTCGTATTTCGTAAGACTGACGGACAAGACTATTTTGTGAGGTAGTTTACAATTTTCGACACGCGACTGCTCTAGAAGTGTATACATATCGATTTTAACTCTGCAACATTTATCGATATTAGGATAATTGTAAGTTCAAGATCTTATCCTCGATGTAGGTGATTTCTTTTGGTATCGTTTTTTTTAATCTATATTGGAATATTATTTGCGCTATATAAATCTGTTGATACGAGTTTGTCGACATATGCTTTTTGCTAATATAAATTATATCAAATATGATAATTATTGCGAATTTCTAATAAAATGGATGTGCTCGAAATTTTGTAATATAATTGCATTTTATGTGTTTGGATATGAAACTTAAATTATTATGAAGTCATTTTCAAATATAATCATTTCGGCGCGAATAAATTTATTTCTTGATATAAAATAAAACCTTGGTATAAATTAGGTGACGGACAAGACTGCGTTTAATTGTAATAATTTTATTTAATTAAATTTTTTAGAAATTTTGTAGAATTTGTATGTTTTTACGTTGGAGGTATATTCGATATTGTATTTTATTCACTTGGTCTATTTTAATTATTTATGTATGGAAAGTGAGTCACTTATTAAACAATTTAATATCGAGATAAGTGTTTTGAAAAGATGTTTTGTTATATATTTAAAAGCTTTAATAACACTGGATAATAATTTTATAAGAATTTAATTTAATATTTAATTACGCGGTTGCAGAGTTTCGATCGATTATTATTTATAATTACTTAAGGATGGATGCGTACGTAATGTGTACTGTTCTTGTAAAGTCAAGATAGAAGAAAGGCGTAGATTGTATATTATTTATTGTGTAAATAGAGAAAAAGGTCAAGCAAAAATAGAAGTGAAGCTTTTAAAAAAAATAGAGATAGAGTGTGACTGTAAGAGACAGAGAAAGTAAGAGAGAATCTTCTAAGAAATGCAACAATATTACATTTTCATAAATGCGGTGTGTAAAATCGATTCCGCATCAGCCCGAAAATTGTTATTTTTAAAGACGGTATACCATAATGTTTCTATAAACCTTAACAGTTTGGTGTACTTACTTTAAAAATACAAATTCTTGGCCTGATGCAGATTTGTTACACCCCTCAAATAAGGTATGAATGGGATTGACGACGGGAAAAGGGAGACATGGATAGCTTACGTATATCTTACTTTACTGTCTTAAGACCTTCGTAACGTGACATGTCCTTAAAATCGGTTCTCAATCATAGAAGATTTTGTCGGTGGTCACGATAACTCCCGAGAGTGACAACATGGCCGACTTTTGATCAGAACACTTATTTGGCGTCAAGGAGTTCAAAAGTTTTCGTTTATCACTCGAAAATGGCAGTAATAGACTCTAAAGAGGACTAAGTTGCCAACATCCTTTTTAGTCAAGATTTAGCGTTATGGCGTCACCTGATCTTAAGTGACGATACAGCATAAGTTGGTAGACATGCTAAACCTGTGGAGGGATCTGACTCACGAGTGCAACTGCCGGAATACACGTATTGGTATTTGGCGGCAGGTTTTCAACTTGAGGGTGGTAGTTACCCAGGCGGGTATTATAAAGAGCCCTACCACCATGCTATGGTTTCTTCTCGATGTTTTTCTACACTGAGAGCTCACGCTCTTTGTAGGTGGATTCGAACTCGGGCCCTTTGACCTACCACGGAGCTGTCATCGCCTAAAGAAAAGTTTCGCTTCATTAAAGTTACTAGAAACTTTTAATAACTGATACGATTATTTGCCTATTGTCTCCTTTTGCAAGGTAATACAGATTATGTACGCATCGATATAGATAATCAATGAGTCGATCGAACTACGTCGGTAGTTGGTCCAGTGACGTCATTAGATACGTTGACAGCACATACGATTTCGCGTCCATATATAAAATTACACATACAAGAAAATTATTTACAGTAGAACCTCTGTAAGTCGAACGACAAGGGAGACGCCAAAAAATTCGAGTAATAGAGTTTTCGACTTATAGAGAATGGAGGTTTTGGTGTTTGAAGCGAAGGGAACAAAACATTTTTTCGAGTTTTGGAGATTTTCAACTAATCGAGCTTCGACTTAACGAGGTTCTGCTGTGTTTGTATATGTAAGGATGTATCGTAGTCTATGACAGTTAAATCTACTAATCATTAATAAAAAAAAAGTGTTTATGTACACACGTGAAAATTTATATTCCCTTTATGTGAATATTTTGTCAGAGTCGAATTTCGTATGAAGAAATTTAATATCGTGAATATAGGTTGGAATAAAAACATGTACAAATTATGAAACTATGGCAACACTGTACACAGCTGATTGACAATGTCTATGGTTTATGTTAAGAACTTGGATAAGTAATATTGCGCCGTATTTATTATAACTTCTATATAACTTAACGGTGTGTTACAGCGGATCACATAACTTTCAATTAAAAATCTGCTTAAGATTTTTCATAACGCGTTGTAGCAAGTATAATTTCGTAAAACCTTCGTAAAAAGATCTGTTACATTGAAGGCCGACTAACCGGTTGTCACCGTAACATTGATTGAATTTGGAAATTACAGGACTTTGGTACATTTACCTTCATGTTTTTTTTTTTTTTTTTTTTTTTTTTATACTTAAGGTTTAGCGTTATGGCCATAATCTCACCTGATCTTAAGTGACGATACGGCCCAAGTTGGTAGACACGCTAAACCTGTGGAGGAACTGGCTCTCAAGTGCTGCTGCCGGAACACACCTATTGGTATTTGGCGGCAGGTTCACAACTAGAGGGTGGTAGCTAGCCAGTCGGGCATCAGAAAAAGCCCTACCACCATGCTATGGTTTCCTCACGATGTTTTCCTTCACCGAAAGCTCAAGCTCATTGTAGGTGCTTGGGTTCGAACCCACGTCCCTTGACGCGAAGTCGTGCACACTACCACTGAGCTATCATCGCTTCAAAAAATGTCTATACAATAATATCTTATCTCTAATTTATGATAACTCTCGATAAATCTCAAAACGCATAGTGTCTTATGGGTCGTTGTAACACACTGTATTGGAGCGAAACGTCTCATGGGAGGGCTTTGAGGGCTCCGCGACCATTTTGTGTGACGCTTGTTGGAGTAAAGTTGGCTCGAGGCGACTCTGGAAGCGAAAGAGAGATAGCGATGTTTCACTTCTGTGGTGTGATCTTAATCACACACCTCTTTTCAGTTTCAAAAACTAACAGACAGACGCGACTAGCGTAAATGTTAACATTAACCTTAATTATTGGACCTAGGTCGTATATCAAATATGCATTGTCTGTATGAACGATTAAAAAGTCTTAATTTAAGAAAACACCATTTTGTTTTTGGCTGAGTGTTGAATCTCAGTGCGTACGCAGTTTGCGGGCTCACACGCACTCGCGTACGCATTTGCGTGCGAACATTTATGTTTTTAGTAAAACTGATCAAACACCGGACGCGTTCGTTCGACTGACTCGGTATTAAATCGCTAAGCAGCTTCATTATCGCTAGTGTGTTGTGATATTTAATAATAATTCTTAAATAAATAACAAAAAAAAACATTGTAAGCTTAAAAACGCTTTTGTTGATTTTTTTCAATTTATGTATACGTAAAAATAATGATATCACTAGTTTTACGGCTATATGGTAACAATATTTATAATAAGTAGTGGCTAAGATATATAGAAACGACTTTTAAATTATACAAGTGGTAGGAAAGTTGGTTTCGCTTTTGTATATCTGGGTTTGTTTATTTATAATTAAATTAACTTGATTACACGAATGTAGTATGAACAGCGTTTCTTAATAGTACGAAGTATCGAAAGACTCATTAATACGTTTAAAATCGATTACACGAATGATAGACTTGCCCTAAGTTCCACTTAGTGTTCATAACGGTTGAAATATACCTTGAACTGTTTCCTCGTGACAAACGAAAATGACAAAATGACATCGAATTGCGTGATCTATATGTTATGTCAAACTGAAGGCTTGTATGTATATGATAGGAAGTCATATGAAAAGTTGAAATCACCCATTTTTCATTAATTAAGTCACCATTGAATTCTACTAAACCGTCCACGTATAGTATTATAATCTTAGTTTTTATAGGTATTAAAAGATCTAAGTTTCCAAAATTATTTTATAAAAGTATCATTAAAATAGTTAAGAAACGCTGTTTATCGTTAGTTGAAATGAAATTAATATCTCAACAGATATATTAGTGTAGCTAAAGTTCGTATTCAAGATCACTAAGATGTTCAGAGGTGTGTTATGTTTCTGTGATCTAATTATTTTCAAAATCATCACATTTATAACACTTTTTTTATTTGATTTGATGATGATCTATATAAAATACACTCATTGAGAAATATTTTTTGGCGAATGCAAGTTAAGTAAAATTTGCCTAATTGTAAAGAATTTTGACGAAATTAGTCAAATGGGGAATGGCTCGCTTTAAAAGTTCTTTATTGAATAAAAATTGAATGCATATGCAAGAAACACATAATACAAATGTTGAATTATATCATGATTTGGCTGCTTTGATATCGTATAGCTTATTTATTATTGTGGTTGATTGGTAGTTGTTAAACTTTGACGTATTTAGTCAGACTAAGAAGAGTTGGAATTGGAAAATTGGAAGCTAAAGAAATTAAACTTTACAATGTGTATTTATTTTTATATAGGTTTTTTTGATAGAAATGATTGGTTAGAGGTTGGGTTTACTATGTTTAATTTGGATTAAGGTTTTGGGCATTAATTGCTTTGTAAATTATTATTTCCTTTTATTTTTAAACAAACACTATACCTTATATACGTAATAAAACGATCAATTATAAGTTGTCTCATGCCTTAGTCCGAACTATAATTCAAATAATTTGATATGTCTATAATAAACAAGCCTAAAGTATAGTAAAGATTTCGGAATTGAATATTCTTACTGGAAATTAGAATCAACGCACAAAATATATAGACGTTTGGAATTTTAAGGGACCAGTCATTAATTACGTAAAGTTCCCGGGGGATAAAGACATTCTGCAATTCCTATCACAGAGTGATGAATCTTTTGAGTACAAGAAAGGGTTACGAAAACAACCTCGATAGCATATTTTTTACCAATTTTTGTAATTATGTATATTAAATAAACATATTGCTCATTTTCAAAATATTTAATCTCATTTGATCTTACTTAAGAAGTGAACGTTCGAGAAATCTTATGTGCTCATGGGGTAAGGGATTGTCAAAACTGGGGAAAATCCTTTTTACGTAATCAATGAGTCTCCCACAACTTATTCAAATCCTCGTCCGAACGAATTGAACATTTTTAGAAATTGTTACACTATGAAAATCGGGTTTTCTACGAAATAAATGTATTGTGAGTTGGTTCTAATTTATATGGACATATCCGATCGTTATTATTAGCCGATTTTATTTTTATAATGTATCGTTTATCGATAGTAAGTTATTTTTCGAGATACAGCGGTGATGAATAAAATATATGTTCCTATAAATTCCATCACGAATTTCGTTACCAATTTATTGTTTTTTGTTTTGTATTTAAAATTGTATTGTGTGTACGTAGTTTTATTTTAGACTGATCGGTTAGGTTTGGGTGTATCGGCTGACTCGAATGTGAGATTCCTTGTGTTGTATTAAAAATACGAGTCCATTTTGGGTTATTGTGGCAAGCGTATTTGCTTTAAAATGTACCAATTTTTTTTTTGTAATAAAAGTCAATGCGTTTGATGTTTGTTTTTTTTTGTTTCATTTAAATTGGATAAGGAAAAATCTACTCGATACTATGTGGTCTGGAAGACGTTATACTGGCTGTTCCAGTAAACGATAACTGTACCACGTCGTGGGAAATGTCTATTAAGTCCATAAGATAACATAAAAACTTTATAATTGATTTCTTATGTTTACGCGAATATTATTCATTGAAATAAAACTAATTTAAACGGATTTTATCGCGGTTATTTATTTATTTTGATCCCGACGTTTCGAAAGCTTTTTAGCCTTCGTGGTCACGCGGCGGACTGAGGTGTAGGTTGTCCAGAAAAGTTCATGTTACTTGTTGCATGTTATGTTCAGGTAACATGAATTTCGATAAATTTTTTATGTAAAAAACATGTATTAAAAAATATATATTTAATATAGAGGTATATAAAAATATTATATTAATTAATAATAATAATAGTACCTTAATAAAAACTACTCATTCAATAAACAAATTTTAACGAACAAGCAATTTTTGACTAATTAAAAATAACTTTGACGAAATTAGTCAAACAATGAATGATAATATTAAATAAACGAGTCCAGCTTGGGTGTTGATGTGACGAGCGTTTGTGTGCATGTTCTTAGAAAATACAAGGAAAGAAAAATCTCTAATCCGAAAATAACAGGTAGTAAAGCCCACACCTTCCTAGCTCATTCACGTCTCTATGAAATGCCTTTTGATGTGCTAAAATTTTCCGTAAGTCACTCAGGTATATAAGTTATCTTAAAATAGCAACAAATAGGTATCTCACAACTTTCTCAAAATATTGTAGATGTCTTGCCATCTATTCCAAACTATTATCCATTATACATTAGGTTCGCTAGTTTCAATCTTTATAACCAAGTAAAAAATACTGTTAACTTATTGTTAACTACTGTACCAAGCTAGTACAATTCTGTCAAGATGAGTACTAGCCGATAAAAGTTTCGGTCAACTATTAGTTACTTCAGAAAGAGACGATTCACGAGTATCTCTTAATTATTATGCTCTGGTATTTCATATTACAATCCCTCCATCCATTCATTCAACTGTAAGACGTCCACTGCTGGACATAGGTCTCCCTCAAAGATCTCCACGACGACCGGTCTTGCGCCACCCGCATCCACCAGATCCCCGCGACCTTCACCAGGTCGTAGGTCCACCCTGTGGGGGGCCTACCCACGCTACGTCTTCCGGTACGTGGTAGCCATTAGAGAACCCGTTGACCCCATCGGGCATCGGTTCTGCGAGCAATGTGCCCAGCCCACTGCCACTTAAATTTAGCAATTCTTCGGGCAATCTCGGTTACTTTGGTTCTTCTGCGGATCTCCTCATTCCTGATTCGATTACGCAGTGAAACTCCAAGCATAGACCTCTCCATTACAACGAAACAATACCAAAACCGATACAATAATGAAGCGAAATAATAGCAAAAGTTAGGTCATTACGTCGAAACGGGACAACGCCGAGCAACTCTAGCGCTGATCATTTGAGTGCTTGTTCAGTTCGTTCCAAACGAAAACTTACTAGTTTCCGTCGACATTGATCGGTACTTTTATTTAGTACAAAACATGGATAAAACAACTTTTTTGGATGCATCTTCTGATAACATTCCCCATAGTATATACTGTTTATACCATCAGAAAGTAGAGATTTCAACGAACAAAAAGCCCACCGACTTTATTAAAAAAGCTACTATTATGACGTGATAATTTTTAACTGAAAATTAGGGTGTTCTTCGATATTAAGTTAAAGTGAAAAAAAAAAAATAGTGTGTTTTGAAGATGAAAAGGTAAATTTTTACCAAATTTCATAAAAAAAAAAACAAGATCTTGGTTATTTGAGTTTTTCACATAAATTTTAAGATTATGTTCAAAAAGTGTAAATACAAAAGTTGTAGATCTTTTTATTACAACTTTGTCATTTAAGTTTTTTCCGTAGGACTTGTAGTTTTGCCGGAAATCAAGATAAACCGTTTTTTACCCTTAAAAACCCACCCCTTTCCTTCCCGTCCTCAGATCGCCCGTAATTTATTTTCCTTTTCATTTTTGTCACATTCTCTTCCTGTTCCAATCCTACTATATATTTTTTTCACTTTTTATCATTTTCAAAGGCTTCATTCCCTATCATCTCCGATGAAACTATAGCTCGAAATTTCTCGGAAGTTTGTATCAATTACGAATTTGACTATCGATGCCCACTTAAAAAGTCACCCACGATTCCAAAATGATTTAGCAATACTAGTACAGACAGAAGCCTTCGTTTTTGGACTGTCCTAAGAAGTCGAAAAGATTTTCTAGTTTTGGTATAAAGCAAAAAAAGAAACAATTAGCGTCAAATACTTTATTGTGTGGGCAAAATGAATACAAATATTAAAAAAAATATCACATATACCGTACATTTGAGAACCTCAGTTGTATTATTAACTTAACCAAAACTTAATATGTATTCTATGTATAGCTATAGGTTAGAAACGGCTTGATTTACGTTTCCACGGTAAAAATTGACAATACTATCAAAATGCATATATCTTGTAGTCGTTAACAACAAATATATTAGTTGTTAAAATTAATGTATGCACCTTCCTTAAGCCTAACTTCGTACTATGCAAAATTTCCCTATACAGAACTTATTCGTACTTTCACGCGTCAAGAGCGTAACATCGTGTTTAATTATGCAATCAAATTTAACATATTATACATGTATTATGTTCAATATGGCGTCACAAAAGGTATGCATGTACACTAGAATGTAAATCGGTTCTTGAACAAGAAAAACCTTTTGAAAACCTTTTGACTTTTCTTGTGGACAACTAAATTTCTAAGGGCTCCATCAGACTTTTCAAATGTTCATAGAGATTCATAACTACAGTATGGTTAATAAACCCTGCTTCAAGTGACAATGGATAGTAGATATTAAAACCCAGGCCTAAACATTTCAATTTGTTTGCTCAAAAGAGAAGTTGAATTAGGTTATATTTAGTCAATTAAATTGTTTATCGGACGTCATGTTTACATTTACATTAGTCATACCATGAAGTGAGATGTCACTAGATATATCTCTCGGTTCTATAGCCACCTCGAGTAGACTCTACCCGGACAAACATCACACAAAATGATTGTGAATCAGGATTTCAAAACATTATAATTCTAAAATAAAAAGTAAGTTTTTTTCCTCTTTTTTTAATTAATCATACGTGTCATTATAAACATTATTATTACATGTAAAAATATTTTTAAAGAACATTAAGCTGCTTTGTTATTACGTATTATGCAATAGACAAATTCTTTTTTTAAAGCTATCTCGTACAAATATTACATTATATGTCATGTGCCAAATATTACAAAAAAAGAAACAAAGAATATATATATCACATTAAAGTTCATTTATTATACTAAATTTACTTATGAATTTGCACAGCGTTTCATTCATCTCTATTCTAACAATTTCCTTTATAAAAAAAAAAAAACTTAATACAGTATAATCTACATAAAAGCTACCTAAAAATTCCTGGTCTATTTTGAACTGGCAACACCAAATCTTACTAAATGTTGCCAATATTACATACACGCTTTCTTTAAGCAGTCAGTTACATGAAAAATAGAATAAAAATAATTGTAAACATTTCATACACTAAATTAAAGCATGTTTTTATTACAGATATCAACTCAATTATGATTTCCGAAAAACTACAAAAAATAATACTCAAATTTAAAAACTTAAAGAACCGCAATTGTCATGATATTTTTGTAATTACAATTTAGTCAGTTTTATTCACTCAGACTGTGTTCCGGTTAGCGCTTCCAACGCTCACGACCACTGTGTTTCCCGTTCCACTTGCTTGCGAGCGATATATACATTAAACCATGTCGAGTGGATATACTCGACCAGTGACGACAGACGTTCAATAATTATTGTATATGACCCATAATATCATGATCTATTCAACTTTCAATTTTATAAAGTACATTTTACAACCCGTGATAGAATAATTATGTTTTCACGGGTCTGCCGATACTGGACTACTCATGTAGTCGGGTCGTTCTGAGTTTGGCACGAGTGACAGTAATTTGATCATTGTAAACATTTAATCTTGGTCATGGTATCTTTTAAACAAATATATAAATAAATATAAATGTTTTTTTTTTTTTTGTATTTCCTAAACAATTTGTGATGAAACGGCTTCTCAGTGTATACAAAGGAAGGTTCTTTTTCTTTTCCACGGTATGACCTAACACATGGTAAATAGAAGCCATGATAGCTCAGTGGTAGTGCGTACGACTTCGCGTCAAGGGACGTGAGTTCGAATCCAAGCACCTACAATGAGCTTGAGCTTTCGGTGAAGGAAAACATCGTAAGGAAACCATAGCATGGTGGTAGGGCTTTTTAAAAATGCCCGCCTGGGTAGCTACCACCCTCAAGTTGTAAACCTCCCGCCAAATACCAGTAGGTGTGTTCCGGCAGCAGCACTTGAGAGCCAGTTCCTCCACAGGTTTAGCGTGTCTACCAACTTGGGCCATATCGTCACTTAAGATCAGATGAGATTATGGCCATAACGCTAAACCTTTTAAAAAAAGTCAATAATTAATTTAACGGAATTAATGTGTTTAACTAACTAATTAACCTAATTTGCACATCAAAAATTAGCAGCACGCACTAAGCTGATTTTGTTTACGTAACTACGTATATGTGAAATTGGATTGACCGTATTATATCGACAAAATCATACTTATATATAAATAAATGCATCCATTCCTTACCACGTTATATCTAACACAAACTGAATCAGTTTACAGTTAGAACTTATTAATTCCTAATTTTAATTCCACCTATAAATACACGTGCAAAGGGTCTCTAAAGGGCAATGATAAATATATTCCGTCGAATGGAATAAGAAATAATTTGAAGCGATGATAGCTCAGTGGTAGTGTGTACGACTTCGCGTCAAAAGGACGTGGGTTCGAATCATCCTACAATGAGCTTGAGTTTTCGGTGAAGGAAAACATCGTACGGAAACCATTGGTAGTGGTGGTAGGACTTTTTCCAATACCCACTTGGCTAGCTACGACCTTCGAGTTGATAATCTACCGCCAAATACCAATAGGTGCCCCGGCAGATCCACTTGAGAGCCAGTTCCTCCAAAGGTTTAGCTACCAACTTGGGCCGTATCGTCACTTAAGATTAGCTGAGATTATAGCCATAACGCTCAAATTTAACTACAAAAAAAAAACAAAGAATTGATCTGTTCTACTCTGGCGCTTAATAAACACAGAAAGCTGGATTTCTATACCCTAAAATGTAAGGTCAATAATATAAATATGGTATAACCTTACCTATAGTGCCTTGATATGTTGAGACGCTTCTATATTTGTTTACACTATATAGGTTTAGTGTTACGGCCACAATATCGCCTGATGTTAAGTGACGATGTAGCCCAAGATGGTGGACACGCTAAACCTAATGGAGGGACTGGCTCTCAAGTGCAACTGCCGGAACACATTTATAGGTATTTGCCGGCAGATTTACGATTTAGTAGCTAGCCATGTGGGTATTTTTATGAAATTTAACAAGTTCTTAAGTTATATTGCGTACCACCTGTATTACTTTTTCCCTATAAAATGAAAGGGTACCATCGGGATATGGGATAAGTCAAGTGCAACTGCCGCAACACACCTAGACATGCTAATTAGGGCTTTCTCAAATACCTAACTGGCAACTTCGAGTTGAAAATCTGCCACCAAATATCTTTAGATGTATTCCGGCAGTCGTACTTGAGAGTCAGCTCCGTCACTACGCTTAGCTTGCCCACCGATTTGGGCCACATCGTCACTTAACATCAGCTGAGATTGCGGACATAACGATGAATTTATAAACTATAAAGAATATATTACTCAGCATTTGCACTATTAACTACTGCTATTGGCTAACGTTGTCATAAACTACAATATTTTCCTCGATTTGGAATAAAACGGGTAAACTTAATCGCTTTCAGGTATTCAAAAATCCCGCATCTGATTTTTAACTTTACTATGAAACAAAAAAAAAAAAAAATTAAAAAATATCCTGTCATTTTACTATACAAGTGAAGATTTTTCTCAATAATACTGTTATATTAAATAAAGTCCATAATATTCGACAAGTGAATTTACTAAGCGCACTGCAGTATTATTTTCTCTCAATCGATTAATTTAGATCCGACCGTAAAAGGTACTAAAAATTTCGACTAATTCTTTTCTTACTTAATAAAAATACTGGCAACACTAAAATCCGTATGAAATATTTTTCGCAATGTCGCTTACATTAAATGCATAGAAAACCGCATCGCGTATTAGACCGATGCTAGCTGCATAGGCATGTAAAAAAAACGTTAAACATTAATAACATTTGATACCAAAACGCTTGTCAAAGTTTTTTGGCGCTCCCCCAATAGTATGCAAACACCAGGAACTCGGAATCATAGATATACTTTTGTTTGTCGAATTCACTCTCATAAGAAAAGTCCCCTGAATTAGATCATTTAAAACACAATTTTCAGAAGAATTTAATCTCTCATATCAACGAAAGGCGCATTAAAAAGTTTGAGAAACTGTGGCATGCAAATACGAGGCGCGTTGAAATAAAAAGTTATTTTAGTTTCTCATATAGACTCCACATATAACGCCTGTGAATTAAAACGCACAATTCACAGAGGAATTTCATCTCTCATATCATAACGGAGAGCGTATCATAAGGTTTGAGAAACTCTGGCATGTCTTTTAACGTCGAAATTCTATTAAACTTAACGATTATTTTGCTTAAATACATGCATATTCTAAGAATAGTTAATTGAAGATACTCCATTGTTTATCAAATCAAATCCCACATGTCTCATGAGTGACATTAAATACATAATTTTAGTGGGAATCCAATTTCTTATGTAATAACTGAGAGCGCATCAAAACGTTTGAGAAACTGTGGCATTTGTTTGATCGTCAAAATTCGATTAAACCTAGTTATTATTTTGTTCAACTACAAACTCGAAAACCGTTTAATCGAAGGTGCTGAAATACACAATTTTCAGAAAAATATCATTTCCCATATCAACGAAAAACGTATCGAAAAGTTTGAGAAACTGTGGAATTTTCTTGATCGTTTTCATTCGATTAAACTTACTTATTATTTTGCTTAAATACGTGCAAATTCGAAAAGCATTCAATCAAATATACTGCTTTGTAAGTCAAATCCACTCTCACAAATAAGTCCCATGAATTCACATCAGTTATATACGACAAATTTCGGGGGAATTTCATCTCTCACAACAACGGTGGGCGTATCAAAAAGTTTGAGAAACTGTGTAATCCCTATGATTAAACAATGATCATTCTGCTTAAATACTTTTTTCATCCTTATAAATATTAAAGTCTCGTGATATGACAAAAGAAAATTGTTACAGACTCACATATTCCCCCTACTTCTTCTGCCTAGATCATATTATCTCCCACTCGCTATCTAAATTATCATCTGGAGATATGACTTGGTCCACGGACCCATTCCTCACGTCCAGTTTCAATTCGATGTCCTCCAAATTCCAGTTATTCGGTAACTTCACGATTTTCGGTACCAAATCTGCCACCGATCTCTCCTTTTTAACGGTCACAACCGGTTTCTGTGAATCGGTATCAGCGATTACCGGTTTCTGTGAATCGGTATCGTAAATTTCCGGTTTTTGAGAACCGGTATAGTAAGTTACCGGTTTCTGTGAATCGGTATCGGTAATTACCGGAGTTATTTCGATTCGCGTCGTCGGTAATTCGTCGGTTTCGACATGTCGCGGGGCGGCGATGCTCAACGACTCAAGGTTGAGCATTTTGGCCAGTATCTTCTCTTTCTCT
Source organism: Actias luna (assembly GCA_039707435.1). NCBI lineage: Eukaryota > Metazoa > Arthropoda > Insecta > Lepidoptera > Saturniidae > Actias > Actias luna. The sequence goes on along the minus strand of JAZHAC010000006.1, from coordinate 1,895,706 downwards.
TCTATCTGCTTCTCTAGCAGTTCGTCGTCCTGTTGTTCTAGATTACTGAAAAGAACGAAACAGTCGATTTTTTTTATTTATCATTTTTATACATTTCAAAACATATAAGAAGTATACATAACAAATAATTTGGTTCGTACAAGGGGACAGCCTTATAGCTAAAAGTAATCTCTTCCAGGCAACCTTTGGATGGATATGTTCCATGGAGTTGAATAAGAGGTATTTTGGGTATATAACTAAAATCAAGCTTAATAAAATACATTCTAAAGACATGTGAACTATAACATAGATATGAACGATATAAAAATATATACAACATACGGTCTGCATAATATAACACAAATGTGACATACAGAAATACATACAAATATATCAATCACACAAACTTCAAATTGACATATGGACCGTTTATTTTTAAAGTGGTTTAAGTCCATTTTTGAGAAAAATGAACTATCACGTAATTCATGCTTGATTTAATGTAATTTTTTTAATTTTTTAATTTCTCAAAAAAATCCCATGTTTTGTACAACTTAAAATCGTTCGGTAAATGAAATTGCATTATCAACAAATATAGTAACCTTTAATTTTCTCGAAACAAAAGAAAATGGACTTACACCACTTTCAAAATAAACGATCCATATAGTACTTTTGTTAAAAAGGCATATAGTATTTTTTGACAGAATTTTTAAACATGCCCCATCGTTTGTGTCTTCCTCAGAGAAACAGAAGATGTTTTCTGTTAATTATGACAACACTTTCCTTCTGTCACAGGACCAGGTTTTGTTCAGATTTACCGATCACGTTAGACCTAAACTAAACGCAGTGTTAAAATGGCGTTAGACTTGTCGTTGAAGAATTGAGAATGAAGGTAATGCGATGATGGCTCAGCTGGTGGTGTGTGTGGCCGCCACGTCAGTGAACGGAAGTTCGAATCCCTAAAAAGCCCTGAAGTTTCGGTGAAAGAAAACATCGTTATGAAACTATAGCATCGGCGTAAGACTTTTATAATGCCCGCCTGGCTAGCTACTACCCTCAAGTTGAAAATCTGCCGCCAAATTCTAATAGATGTGATCCGGCATCTGCCTCCACTAGGCTTACGTCACTTAACATCAATTGAGGTTGCGGCCATAACGCTAAATCTATAAAAAAAATCAACTTTTGAATTATCGAGCCTCGGATATACAAAAAGAGAGGAAACGCATGCGGTGAGAAAACTAATGAAAGTGAATGTGGAAGGATGGAAAGGGAGTGGGAGAGGCAAATAAGAGGGATAGAGTGTGAGAGGAATGAGATGAAAGAGAAAGGGAGAGAATGAAGTAGCTGATAGAGATTTATGGAGGGGGAAATCGTATCGCGCCGACCCGAAATAACTTGAGAACAGGGGTTAGGGAGATGAATATACAAAGTGTGGACTCACTCGTAAACGCTGACATTCATAATACTCGAGTTGGTGTAAGTGACGTCCTTCCTCACCGGAGTAGAGCGACGCGGGGTGCTCTCCCCCGAGCCCACCTCCCTCCTCCTACTCCTGCGGCTGTGTATCAGCTCCTCGTCCCATTCCCTCTCCATTATGCTATTGTAGAGCTTCAGTTTCCTCTGCAGCTCGTCAGCCCTCGCTCTCCTCACTTCCTCAGCGTCAGTGACGTCTCTAAACTCGTTGACTATCGACTCTAACACGTTCCCGGAGAGATCATCGGGTAAGTTCTTGATGGGGGGCAGTTCGAAGCATTCCTCTGCGCTGGCGACGGTACCGTTGTCGACGGTATCGTGTTTGGCGAAGATGGATATGGGCTGTTCTAGAACGTTCGTTATGTATGGGACAGTGTGTTCGATGTGGGTCAAGTCCCGGACGGTGTTTACTGCGTGTTGCAGCGATGTGGTCAGCGACTTTGTCATTAGGTTGATCGGTTGCTCTGTAGGGTGGTAATAAATGTACTTAGTATTACTAAATTACATAAAATGCCCAACCACCTTACGCTAAACATGTCATAGTACATTTTCCTCGACTTCGAATAAAAATGAAAACATTCTCATATCTTTTTTTATTTTTTTAGTGAATAGTTTAGCGTTATGACCACAATATCACCTGATGTTAATTACAAGATAGAGGACACGTTAAGCCTAGTGGAGGGGCTGGCTCTCAAGTCATACTAGTTAGTAGCTAGCCAGGTGAGAATTACAAAAAGCCCTACCACTATGCTACGGTTTCATCGTGATGTTTTCCTTCACCGATAACTCAATATCATTGCAGGTAGATTCGAAGTAACGTCCCTTGTAGCGGCGTCCGTGCACACTACCAAGCTATCATCACTACAAATTGTATATATATATGTATATATATATTTAGACGACGTAGGGTTCTAAGGGTAGATTTTCCGGAGATGTTCCTCGTCGAAATATTTCTGGCATTAAAGTGATGAATATAAGTCTATTACTGAATAGAGAAAAAGATAGACGAATGCAATAAAACAAGACTAAATAGTCCGCGTGAACTCATGTCCGTCAGTTCAGTGTGTGTCCAAATACATGTTGTAACAATAATGTTAAATTTTCCTTTAAGATTTTAGATAACTGATATAACATTGAATACAGCATTATTTACTGAAATATCAGTATAATATGGTCGTAGCATGGAACAAACTCCCACATAACGTTGTTATGGCTCCAACCTTAAACTGCTTTAAGAAGAGATTGGATATGCAAGATTTCCTTGTCTCCAAGCTATTTGATACACACGCGTCAGCTAATTAGCTGCTAGTGTGTTTTACTAAATAATAATTATAATAATAATAAACATTTTTATCCTATGTGCTGATCAGATCTGCACACGTTCTTTTTTTCGAATGAACATACGCTGTTAGCCGGAAGGGCCTTCTCAGCTTCCTAGGGCTTTTTGGGACGAATACTGAGGGCACTCAGCCCCGAGGCAGCTGGCGCAATGGTGCCATATTGGCCGGCCCTCGGCATGAGCTGCTGCCGGGGAAGAATTAAATAAAGAATGGCATGGACTGGTCTACTAGAGTAGGTCTTTAGATGAAATATTGAATGAAGAGGCAAGGAAATCGGTGGAGTAGATCGTACGCTCTTTCTACATTTATTTACTTTCTTCACATTGGGGCCGTTCAAGAATTACGTACCGCAATTAAGAGTTACGATGCGATACACGGGCAAGAGGGCGTTCAAACAATGCGTTATATTGTTTTTTTTTATTTATTTAAATACAAAACTATACGATTAAAGTTGCCCAAGTTCGCAACTGTTTTCGTATCATGTTTGACGGATAATCCCTCAAGTATTTCTAATCACATGAGGTAAGTTACGATAAAATATAATTATGACTTTTGGGTAAAAATGCTCACATGGGTTACGTTACATCTGACGAGCGGAAGGGGGGTACTGAAAAACGTTACGGTGCGTTACTTGCGCGGGGGAGGGGAGGTTCAAAATTTCGTTACGTAATACTCGAACAGCCCCCATTTCTTTTTGAAGCTTGACGTAAAAAAGGGACTCTGACGACACGAAACATGAAATATAGATAACTATAGTTATACTAAAATGTATATCATCTAGTCCAGTATTTTAAAAAGTAACAGTGTTTTTTGATAATTTTGCGACGACATATTTGTAACTGCTATATTTGTAGAACAATAACGTTCTATTTTTAAATTTGTATGAGTCTTGTACTTATCGAAAAAAAAAATATAAAAAAAACTAAATACGAATTAAAAAAATAAATGCAAGAAAATTCATATACAAGCTGTTCAGTTGCTGATTCTGAATTCATTATAAACAGCTACGTCAAAAGTACAGAGCCATTGCTCGTATACACGAATATACAGACGAAGCGGGGTGAATATGTTAGTGAGAAATAAAAATGCTAAAGGAATTGTATATAATATTGTATATTCATATATAAGTACAATGGCCATGCTGACATCGAATCACAGGCACCAAAACAATTTTACAGCAAACAACAATTATAATAAAAAAAAAAAACAAATCGTGAGAATTATATAGATAATTACAGTAGGAAAAAAAAAGGATGTATATATATTTTTTAATCACAACACGACGTTACAGATAAAATATGGAGATATAATTATTATACCAACTTATAATATATCTAGATCAGTTTGTTTGAAGTTGAAGAAGTTTGTTTGAATGCGATAATTCATGCAACTACTAGTCTGGTTTCAAGACTTGTTTTGCACTACTCATAACGCGAAGCATTTAAGTAGTGCTGTACTCTCTCAAGGTCAAGCAAGTAGCGGCTTAAGTAGCTTGCATCCGATCTTTTATGCACTTCGAGTATTACATGAATTGACAAATATCAACGAGAACGCTTTTTATGACAGTGGATAATTTAAAAACACTGTTTTTTCTAGGTAGCATAAAAAACCGATGTGAAAAAAATTTTGGTGGACGTCGGGTTGTCTGTATGTGCGGACGATGTATGTGGTCACGATAACACGCAAAGTACTTCACTTAATGAGTGCATTTTTTTCATTCGCTTCAGTATCATTCTGAGTAATTGTTAATTGAAAATTACCGTCTAACTCAATGTAATTTAATTAAAAAATTAATAGTACATGGTTCAAAGGAATAGAAGTTAATATGTTGCAGCGTCATAGAGTGGCGAGTAAACACAATAGGGATAGCATATACACTTTCTACACAAAAAAATAATTAATAATATTACTAAGAAAGACATTTTTTTTTGTGACGAACGAGCGTTATGAGACGTGCACTTAGGTACTTTCCAAACTTTCTTTGTTAGATAGGACTATCATTGAGGAAGACTTTAGGCTATTTAACATCACGCTACCACTGATAGCAGCAAAGCTGTATTGAAAAAGTCACAAAATTGGACAAAATTTATTAACCCATTCCTCCCCACTGTCATATTTTTAGAACACTATTTTCAAAATTTCTTTATACGTATTAGGACTTATATTTTTATTATTTCTGATGAAATTCATATTTTTACACTACTTTTGTAATTAATTTTTTTTTTCACTGTTAAAAATGTTTAAATAATATAAACTAAACTTAGTCGCGGGCACAACTACTAATACACTATATATAGCAAAAAAGTATGTGTGTTTCGACTCCAATGCACGACTGATGGTTTGAAGAAAAGGCTTCTTTGTCGCCATTGGCTGAGACACGTAACCTTATATGACGTGAATAAATGCAACCAATCGTACGCGTGTAAATAAACGTCAACTGATCGTCCAATAACAAAAAACAAAACGTTTGTCCGCCGCCAATGGCTGAACCTCGTTACTTTGTATGACGTCATAAAGTGTAACCAATCACACGCGTGTAAATAAACGTCAACTGATCGTCCAATAACAAAAAACAAAACGCTTGTCCGCCGTCATTGGCTGAACCTCGTTACTTTGTATGACGTCATAAAATGTAACCAATCGCACGCGTGCAAATAAACGTCAACTCATCGACAGTTTCCCCCGACTATGCTATTCGCAATAACTTTTAGGTGCAAAAAAATCAAAACTGACAACTGTGACTTTTTTCCTTGACTTAAATCAAAGGTAAATAAAACAGTCTGCTTCCTTAAGTGTATATAAAATTTCACTGCATAACTTTTGTAAAATCTTTACTCTTATTATCGATAATGGGGGAATATTCATTCTTCTCTTATTTCTTATTTTGATAAGGTTGTCCTCATGAAATAGAGAATACCTAAACGGGTAGAGTGTCGGTAATGATTTTAGTATCTTGACGATGTAATGACCCCTTTGTTAGAACTTTCCTGGGAGTTTTGTGACATCTCAGCAATCTACATCACAATTGCTAAGTTATATTAAATATAACTCTCCTATTAAACCGTTATGGATTTAATAAACCAATTCAGCTAAGCAGTAGTTTTATAAGCGATGCTAGTTCAGTGGTAGCTTGTAGGAACGCCGCGGCAAGGGATGTGAGTTCGAATCTAACCACCTACTATGAGCTTGATCTTTCGGTGAAGGAAAACATCGTGAGGAAACCATAGCAAGGTGGTAGCGCTTTTTCTGATGCCCGCCTGGCTAGCTACCACCCTCGAGTTGATAATCTGCCTCCAAATACCAATAGGTGTGATCCGGCAGTTGCACTTGAGAGCCAGTCCCTCCTATAAAGATCGGTAACGCATCTGCGATTCCTCTGGTATTGTGGGTGTCCATGGGCGGTGGTGATCACTTACCATCAGCTGATACGCTTGCTCGTTTGCCCACTATTCCATGAACAAGTAGCACCTTTTATAGATGAAATATCAAAGCTACTAACAAATGAATGACTAAACACCAAAAGTTTCACTAGACTTTTGTGATCAGTGGAGTGGGTAAACAGCCGAGATTCTGTCAATATTTCCTAAGTGTATTTATCTGGTCTCATTCCATTGCAATATTCTATCTACCAGTAAATTCCCAGTAATATAAGAAAATTCATCGTTGCATCTAGAATCATCGCGTTCAAAAGAGTTTCACTTTAACAAATGAGTCAAAGGCACCGAATAAATCCTTCCATATGAAATTTCCCTCCAACATATATACGGCAAATAATATATTAATTACTTATAAAGTTATTTGGAAGTACTGTATACATTTTCAACACACCCACTTACTTTTTTTATTAAGTCACCTTTTTAACCTTACTTAAAGTTAAAGTTTAATATATTAAGTTACATAACTAACACTAACGGAATGGTTTAGTAACACTTAACTGTAACTTTAAACGCATTACAATATATAACTAATAGAATACACAACACGGTTGATTTGTTTGTTTATTTCCGTTCTAAAGATAACAAGATATTTATACCCTAAAAACTTACACATTTACGATAATAAAAATAAATTCTCTAAGCTTGTGAAACGAATTGGTCTTAATTTGGTATAAGTATTATTTAAGGCACTTTCGACTAAAATATATATATATATATATAAATATATATAACCAGGCCTTGTAGACCTTGTGTTTGATTCCTGTTAGTCAAATTCGAAGTAAATCGAGAATAAAATACCTACTTAAAATATATAAAAAAAAATATTAATATTATCTATATTACAAATCTATGGAATGTAATTTGACAAATGCTAAATGCACGCTCGTTTATTGAACATTCTTATGTTAAATTTCAACTCTGTGAAGATTTTTTCGTCCCCCATTCAATATTTACTAACCCTGTTTATCCCCTTAGGAGTTAAAAAATTCTTTTTAGTCGCCTCTGAGGCAATAAAATAAACTACTGTTCAAACTTTAGTGGTTTTGTTTGTTTGAGCTGAGCGCCCTCAGCACTCGCCCCAAAAAGTTCGATGAATGTGTCAAAGCCCTTAAGGCTAACTTAAAGTCGAAAAAAAAAAGTTTTGGTCGTGCGGCAATAAGTCAGAGAATCAGCTTTTTCAATATATAGGTATATAGATAGATTCCATAATTTTAACCTAATATTTAGTCATAAATAATATAATAGTCATAATATTAGTCATATACCCTTTCCATTAGTCAAATTTGAAGTGTATAGGGAATCAAGTACCTACTCAAAATAGGCAAAAAAAAACCTTTTTTTTTTATAAACTCTCGGATTGCAATATATATATATATATATATATAGGGATATTTATCGATAAATTATTTGTACAACACTATAGCTGGCCTAAACTAATATAGGTAAATGGCACTTAAATCATATAATGTTATAATAAATAAGAATAATCTGCTATATTTTCAAATTTGTGCATGATTTTGTACTCGACATATCGCAGCAGGTACTTTATCGATAAGTAGAAATGCCCATATGTTATCGATAGCTATAAAAATAATTACATTATAACACTAATAAGTATCTTTTACACTTTAATATAAAAATAATCATAATTAACGGTTTTTGAAGTGAAGACTTCTTTATTTTGTGTATTGAATGACGCTGAGCCGTTACGCTCGGTTATGTAACGCACGTTCAGGTGAAGTCAGCTCAAGTCGACTAAAGGAGCTCGGCGAGCGCTACATTACAAAGCGTGACACATCAGTCGCATTCAGTCTCGACATAAACACCGTATGTACCGTGCTAATACGTTTTATCTTTTGTATTTCGTATTATTCACCTCGCCTTGAAAAAGTTTTCACTTCTACCTCGTGGTCCCAAGTACAAGCCATTTTTTAATGTATTTAATACATGTTCATAATATGAATTGAAGTTAAGTAAAAATACACACATGCAAGGACGGTAAGTAAACTAAGGCACAACACTATCATACGTTTTTGTCAAAATTCATCGATAACATATAATCTTATATATCGATAGAAACAAGTTACAGTTCTCGATGAAATTTGAGATTACAGATTAAATTGCTATATAACTAAATACTGGAAGATACATAGGTGCTAGAAATAAAGCATGCTTTTCTGTTCGATACTTTTTCTCACATCACAACCATGGACACTGTGTGAACTGTATTTAACGTTCTTAATTTATCGATAAACTCCATAAAATGTCGAAATTAGTTAACTTTGATCGGAATTAAAAACGCCTCATAAATGCGTAATTCCTTACGTGTCGCTATATAGAGTCTATATAAAAGTTAATAATATCGTTCTATGTACGTGCTTAGAAAAAACATCGATACAGAAATAACATGATACAACACTAAAGCGTACTATTACATCGATAAAAAGTCGAAATATGTAGCTTAGAAAAAATACTAAAAAAAATACAATTGACTTCGGAAGTGTCGAAATAGAGGATAATTTAACTTCTGGAAATAAGTAGAGTAATCAATTTTGACGTGAAAACTTTAGGCGGACCGACTGAGACTGAGCCGTCACGATCGGCTATGTGACACTCGTTCGGGTGAAGTCGGCTCAAGTCGACTGAGGAAGCTCGACGCCATTATCATTTTATAAATATAGACCAAAAACAAAGTTATATTTCTTAATGTTAACTTCGTCTTGATGTTTTCACTTCTATCTTTAGCACAAGTCGTTTTTTTTTGTCAATATAGTCTTACTTTTTAATAAATATACTTCTATCCTCTATTTCAAGTCGAGTTATATAAATCCATCGTCAACAATCATAACAAACATGCGTCGACATAACATCAATAAAAATATCGACAACATAGTGAGGTAACTAAAACTTAAGTACCCAGTTCGAAACAATTATGTCATTAATACTTTAGCTCATGTGCTAAAAGTATTTCTCTAATACTTAAACACATCGACTAACAGTATTTTAATTCGTTAGTAATCAATCTCAGAAAATAGATTATCGACAGTTCGTATATCGACATTTTTTCACCTCTAATATTTTAACGCTACTCTAATATTTTAATAATTTGAACGTAAAATTTTAAACGCTAATTTTAATTACAAAATGAATTCAACTAATTTTTTTAATATTTGGAACGGTTTGGGGTAAATTTACTGAGAATGTGTATTAATTTGTTTCTATAACAAAGGACTATTTTTTTCATCAAGGCACCATATTTATTTGTTTTTATCGTCTTATTTATGCGTAATTAGTAATTGTACTGTAATTGCATGTATTGTAATTCAATATTGTATTCTAATTGTATGTATTGTAATATATTATTGTATTGTAATTGCATGTATTGTAGTTTGAATATAAATAGTTCTCCACTGAGAATTTTGACTTTACACAAAATCTACACAAAAATAATTGAAATCGAGAACGGTTTAGAAGTTTATATTCGTTAATTTTTATAACAATTACTTCCTATTTTCTTGAGTATAACATTATATATTTGGTTTTATTGTATTTTGCAATATAAATACAAGTGACGGTAACGCAAGATTTTAGTTATATTTCGGTGTATTTTATAACGGCCCTCAGAATTGTGATACTCATAGGAGAGGAGGATACTTTAAATTTTAATAATTCTCTGAAATTAAAATACCGAAGAATTCAGATTCCATGCTTTTAATTATATAAATAGACATGGATAAAATGGTTTAGTACCCTCTTCTCCTTTGTTTGTGAAACAATTTTTCTTTTGTTTAAGACCTACTGATAAACTTTAATGTTATCGATAAAAAAATCTATATGTTTGAAAAATATTTTACAGTTCATATATTTTTATTGTCGCGTTTTTTTTCTAATTTTTTTTATAATGGTTACGATCAAATATCGACAAAATTAAACTCCTTAACGCGCCGTCGATATGTTATTGAGTATTCCAATTCGTGTAATATATGTCTTTGTAGTCAAACCAATATCTGCTATGTCCACGATTACATATTAAATCTCATTAGCATTATTTTTAGAAACCTTTTGGGAGTCGCGTCAAAGATTTTTATTCAATTAAGAAAATTTCCTCCACACAAAGTGGATTTTGCGACAGTCCTAACGCAATTATGCAAACACTCATATGTTTGTACGACAGTTCTTCTATAAAACATAAACTATCAGTCGTCATACGATAATGTTGGGTTGTTTTACTCTATATTATTGTAACCGTAATATATATTAATGTTTAAATTTATTTATTTTGATTAGTGCTACGTCATGTATACTTGTGATCTGATAAATGTATACTAATATTATAAAGAGGAAAGATTCTTACGTCATTAGAATCCTACATCAGCCCTGAGTATGAGGGTATATAATTTTTTTTTTATGATTAGAATCTCGAAGAAATTGGATACAATTTTAGTTTCACAGGAACGGATTCTCGCGGACACAGCTGGTAAATAATTATTATACAGACCCTACACCATGTAATATTGAATATTTCATAGTTATACTGTTTGTATATAGTAGATATTGGTTTTGGGATGACGGTATGGGGTTTTTTGAATAGTGTAGTGATATTTAGTGGGTATAAATTGTGTGTGCTGGACGACCTCCAGCCGCTGGTCCCTACCATCTTTAGATTATAGAAGGTGGCCTCTGTCGAGAGGCCTAAGTTTGTCGGGGAGCAGATGCAATGTGAAGACAGATCCTGCTCCCTGGCCCAATAGGCGATAGATAGGTCGAGTCCCACATACCCCACCCAGCCCATCATAGAGGGGATGCCTAATATATATATATATGTATATGTATACAATAATTCTCCGTATAACACGGGCATTCCCCTATATAACGCGGATTTTTTTTATTTAAAACGTTCTTAGTTTAGTTTGGTTTTAATACAACGTACATATTTCGTTCGTAATGTAGTTGTTTCTTATTCGATTTAAATCCACTTTAGCGAGAAAAGGAAAACGTCAATATTTTTACGTAATGATTTAACGAAAATTTTACCATTAATTAATTACGTAAGGATTGGTAAGTGGGGTTGGTCTGAAGAAAATCTCTACATATCCCTATGTTAGGGGGAGGGGGATGAAATTCATTCTTACGTAGTATTTCGTGAAACAAAATTCAATATAAAAAATATAATTCCATTTTGTATTTCAAATAGTTTTCTTAATTTTAAAGCGTGCATTCGTATTTTAATGTAATTTAAATAATTTTATAGCTGATTGAAAAAAAAAAAATTTTTATCCATGTTCGATTCTATAGAGGAATTACATTACATATTTCCGTGTATTATTATATTTTATTATTTAAATATAAAAACAGAAATCCTTTCATAATATAACAGTTTATGATTATGGAGATCAATGTAGACTCTTATGTATGAAAGGGGGGGGGGGTCGAAAAATCCTAAGTATACATAGATGGGGGGTCAAAAGTGACCAAAATGATCCTTACGTAATTAACGAATGGCCCCTAACTGTTTCAGGGGGTTTACTGTATGTATAAAGTGATTCTAGGCAGTGCAAGCAGCGAACAGACCTGTGGGGGGCGCGGCCGGCTCCGGGGCCTGCGCGAGCCGCACCAGGGAGCGAGGGCCCTCCAGCACGAATATCTCGTCCTTGTTCACCGACACCGACAGGATCCTGGGATTTCGTAAAAAAAATACATCGATAATAATAAATAAAGCCATGGTAGCTCAGTGGAAGTGTCTACTTGTGGAGTTTCCACCACCTACAATGAGCTTCAGCTTTCGCTGTAGGAAAACATGAGTAATCCATAGGATGCTGGTACGGTTTTTCTAATGTCCACCTGACTAGCCTGGCTATAATCTCACCTGATCTTAAGTGACGATACGGCCCAAGTTGATCGACACGCTAAACCTTGGAGGAACTGCCTCTCAAGAGCAACTGCAGGAACACACCAGGTGGGCATTAGAAACCCTACCACCATGCACCAAGCACCAAGCAACAAGCTGTGTCTATAACTAGCAGAGATGGTGGTGGTTACCGTCTGAGCTGGTCGACGACGGCGACCGCCGTCAGCGACCGCGGGTCCAGGATGTACAGCAGACGGTCGTCGTGCGACACCAGGAACTGGTCCCGGAACACGTACAGCGGGCCCAGCTCCGGCTCCGGGACGCAGTGTCGCTGCTGCCGCGGGTTCAGCAGCTCAGCGACCGTCAGCGGGTTCGACACCGCCTCCTGGGCATCACACTCGGAGCGATGATAGCTCAGTGGTAGTGTGTACTACGACTTCGCGTCAAGGGACGCGAGTTCGAATCTGAGCACCTACAATGAGCTTGAGCTTCCGGTGAAGGGAAACGTCGTGAGGAAACCATAGCATGGTGGTAGCGGTTTTTCTAATGCCCGCCTGGGTAGCTACCACCCTCGAGTTGTAAACCTGCCGCCAAATACCAGTAGGTGTGTTCCGGCAGCTGCACTTGAGAGCCAGTTTTTCCACAGGTTTAGCGTGTCTACCAACTTGGGCCGTATCGTCACTTAAGATCAGGTGAGATTATGGCCATAACGCTAAACCTTAAGTATGAAAAAACACTCGTTCTCGCACCTTCCATACTCCACCAGCTTCCTACCCTTAACTAATATATGAAGCGATGATTGCTCAGTTGGTACTGTGTACGGACGCCGCTGCAAAAGGCGCGAGTTCCAATTCACCCACATCGAGTTTGAGCTTTCGATGAAGGGAAGACATCGTGAGGAAACCATATATGATGGGCAGGGCTTTTAATGCCCTCCTGGCTAGCTACCACCCTCAAGTCGAAAATCTACAAATACGCCAAATACCTATGGGTGTGTTCCGGAAGTAGCACTTTAGAGCTAGTGTTATCAATAGGCTTAGCGTGCCCACCATTTTGGGCTACATCGCCACTTATCGTCAGGTGTAATTGTAGCCATAGCACTAAACTATATGATTACAATAAAAAAACATGCGTCACTCCAGCGAGCCTACCGATGAAAATTTCACTACAAAAATCACTGCATTATAGATCTTGTCATGAGAAATTAGTCACTGTGACGAACTGAATACTAAAGGGAAAAATATTAAAAGTTAATAAAAATCGCATGATCATTTACAACTCTGTATAGCACAGACTGACCTTAAATATGAGCGTTTGCAAGACCTCCCCGGAGCGGTCGGCGCGCCAGAGGCGGAGCCCCGGCCTCGCGCAGTACAGCGCCCCCGCGCTCCCGCTCGCGTACGAGTGCCGCACCACCGCCCCCGCCCCGCACAGCCTGCACACCGCACCGCACAACTACAACCCCTCGGGTTCGATCCCCCCGCCCAAAACACCCGAGTTCGAACTCCCGGAACGAACTTGAGCTTTCGGTGGAGGAAGACATCGTGATGAAACCATATGGCTACGTGGTACGGCTTCTTCAGGCTAGTTACCTCAAAAGTGTTTTTTTTTTTTTTAATCCGACTCATATTTCTTCATATCAATATGAAATAGAATAAGATAAATGAATGTAAATAAATATGGAGAAATTTTTGATATCGCGATGCAGCTAAAGATACATCGCCATCTATGAATGACTTTTGTAACTAGAAATGTTAATAAGAGTGTCAGTTACTGTTAGCGATCTCGCGAGGTTTTTTTTTTAAAATTCGACTGTTAGTTATTTAGATTGGTAGGACTCAATGGTAGTGTGTACGACTTCGCGTCAAAGGATGTGAATTCGAATCCACCCACCTACAATGAGCTTAAGCTTTCGGTGAAGGAAATCACCGTGAGGAAACCATAACACGGTGGAAGGGCTTTCTCTAATGCCCGCCTGGATAGCTACCAGCCTCGGGGTGAAAATCTGCCGCCGAACACCTATGGATGTGTTCCGGCAGCTGCATTTGAGAGTCAGTCCTATCTCAGGCATAGCGTGTCTGACATCTTAGGCTATATCCTTACTTAACATTGGGTTAAAGGCTGGCAATGCACCTGCGAGTGCTACAGTTTTGTGGGTGTTCATGGGCGACGGGGATCACTTACAATCAGGTTACCCGCTTGCTCGTTTGCCACCTATATATCGTATTAGCCTTAAGGGCTTTGACAACTTCACTGAACGTTTTGGGAGGAACGCTGAGGGCATTCGGCAGTGGGCTCAAGGGTGCCAGAAAGGCCGAACCTCGGGTTGGGCCGCTGCCGTAAAACGAAGGAATTCGCGAGTCTAACTAAATTAAATTCTATTGAAATTATTGGGCAAGGAGTTCGAACGGTGTAAAAGGTGAATCCCATATATCCCTCTCGATCCAGCTGGGTCGGATCATAAATGCATTTCTCCACGATAAATAGAAAGTGGAAACGCCTCTATAAAGCGATTACAATCGAGATTCGCACTTAGAGCTTAAGGTTTGAAAAACATGAGGTAGGTTAAGAGATTTTACACTCGAAACCTAATGACGTCAAAACCTTTTCGTATACGTCCTTACATGAAATCATAATTTACTTATTTCAGATTTATTTATTATTAATACGAATACCAAAAACATTTTTATATCGCAATGTATATTTTAACTAGCGCGATGTATTAGACATATTATAGAAACGAGACGTTTAAGGGAAGTTTATAATGTAAACATATAAGAACAGCTTGTCATCTGTAAATACTGTCTCTTTTAAGCTGCTAAACAATAGATAAACACAGCTCACTCCTATTTATAAGCTACTTGTGGGAAACTTCGTTCGGGTGCTACTGAAAGTTATTTTCGATTCCTTGGGGAAAGAATGTGTCTTTGAATTCAAAGTATTTATTATCTTATTCTGTACCCGATTGTCCCACCACGTCTACGTGATGTGGACCAGGTCACTTCGCATCGCTCGCACACATTATTCAATCCCTCACCGAAATTAGGGGGCGAGCGCGAAAAGCACTCGAGCCCACGGGGCAGGAAATTAGATTTTTTTTTTTTTTTTTCGAAAGGACCTACACTGTTAGCCTTAGGGGCTTTTACAGTTTCACCTGAACTAGTGGGGTGAGCACTGAAGGCGCTCAAACCCGCGGGGCAACTCGCACAAGGGTGTCACTAGTGACCGAACCTCGGCTTGGGCTGTTGCCGATTCGCGAACGAGAAAAACGAGCGCGGTACTAGCTATTACTAAGCGAATATTATAAAATGTAAAAAAAAAGAAGTCTAAACTAACTGATCCTCTTAAGGATCTGATAGGAAATTAGATTAGATAAAGAAATGTATATCAATATGGAGAGATTT
Source organism: Actias luna (assembly GCA_039707435.1). NCBI lineage: Eukaryota > Metazoa > Arthropoda > Insecta > Lepidoptera > Saturniidae > Actias > Actias luna. The sequence continues at coordinate 1,880,228 of JAZHAC010000006.1, read as the reverse complement.
TTTGATATCGCGATGCAGTTAACGGCACAGCGCCATCTATTGAGGACTGTTGTAACTAAGAATGTTAAGGGAGACGTGGTATACCGTTTCCGATCCCGCTTGCCGAGCTGCGTGACGTGCCAGGAGGGCCTGCCGTCGGGCCCCGCGCGGCGCTCGCACACGATGCTGCGGTACATGCTGGACACCACCAGCGTGTTCTGGTGGTAGCTTATCTGGACTATCTCGTGCTGCTCGTTCACAATCTCCATTGACTTGCATAGGTGCTGTTCGATATGTGTTCGGTATAATCGATAGTGTGTAATAGTTATTGAAAACTTTCTAGAATTACTCTAAAGTAAGGACGACGATCTGCGATCGATTAATCGAAGAATCGATTATTTAGGGTAAAAAAATCGATTTTATAGAATCAGTGAGTCGATATTTCACCCTTAAAAATCGAAATTCGATTCTTATCTGTTCTCATATAACATTATTTGTAATTATTCGAATGTTTTAGCCAAACATATATAACAATGACAATTATAAAATCGATTATTCGGGTGTTTTTTTTGTTGTTTATGGTTTGGTTTTATAAGGCAATTGTGAGCACGAAAAGCAAATCGAGAAAACGATCGATTCAATATTTTGGATATCGATTTTATTTTGTTTATCGATTCAGTTGATTTCGATGCGAATGGATTCAAGAATCGATCTTTTTTAGAAAGAATCGCCATGTAAAGGTTATTACTGAAAATCTTGTTTCACTTAACGTGTCTGTTCTCCACTAAAAATAACATTTCTACCATCTTAGTGTACATCGTCACATTACATCAGGTGAGATTGATGGTAGATAATTTAAAAAACCGTTGGAGATTTTTTTTTTTATTGAGATAACTAAAACCCATTACAGTTTGGGCCGAATAAAAAATATTTAATGTACAGGTAAAAGTCAGTTACAGTTACACTAGGAGACCCGGTCAGCTGCGTATCACATTACAATTCCTTAAATTCTTCGACATTTCTGTACTATAATATGTACGTATTCTACATTTCAACCTTCCTTATGAATCATTCTATCTATTACAATCCGTTGAACAGTTTAAAAGTCAGCGGAAGCAACTTTATTGTATTCTATGTAAATAAGATTGCTTCATTAACCCATATGAATATATACAAATGTACAATGAACAGGTATAGACCAGTGTCAGTGTTCTCAGATAACAACTATAGGCATTGCCTTCCGTTATGTTATACTTAAGTAATTGCGTCATACGAATAATTGATATTAAGCATATTTACATATATGTATATATAGGAATGAATTGCTTGAAAATTTGAGCCCTTTATAATAACTCTAAACTTCCAGAGCGTGAGAAGATTCACCATTTAAAATACACAGGAACATAGAATATTTTTATAACTCAGCGGCACTAAATTTGCGCTAACACATCGTTCGAATTCAGGAATGACTCTACCACAGTACCTATTGTGAATTAACTGTAACTCACACCAGTAAGGCAGTACAGTTCACTGAAGTAAATTTTTTTATAGTTAAACTTTTAGCGTTATGGGCATAATATCACCTGATCTTAAGTGACGATACGGCCCAATTTGGTAGACACTAAGCCTGTGGACTGGCTCTCAAATGCAGCTGCTGGAACACACCTATTGGTATTTGGCGGCAGATTTTCAAATTGAGAGTGGTAGCTAGCCGGGCGGGCTTTAGGAAAGCCCTACCACCATGCTATGGTTTCCTCAGGATGTTTCCTTCACCGAAAGCTCAAGCTCATTGTAGGTGGTTGGATTCGAACTCACGTCTATTGACGCGCGAAGTCATACATACTACCACTGAGCTATCACCGCTTCAAAGAAGCTTATAGAAATTACTTGTTTTTTTTGTTTATTAATTATTGAACCTACAGGAAACATATTAATAATATTTAAAAAAAAAATACGTGTATTTTAAATGCGAAATCTGGTCACGCTTTAGGAGAGTACACACAGTTAATATGCAGGGTTCAAATTTTAAGACATTTTTTTTTACGTATTTCTAACAAAATTTAGTCTTAGAACCAAAAAACAAAAACATTGCAAATACACCCTAATATATATCTACATGCATATGTATATATATAAATATAAATAAAAGTATATTTTACCCTAGAATATTAATTACAATTACATAGATTTAACCCGACACAATAACCCCTTATAATTTCAAAAGGACAACTAACCATATAAAAATCAATTTCAGTCATAATAATTATCCCATTATTGTCACCAGAGAAGAGACGCATTCCATTCTTCGACCACTCTATGGCAGTTATTTTACCTTTATGTAAATCGCCTATCGTGTACCTGGAATATTACAGTACAGAATTTAACATAAGAGGTATTATATTATATTTAAGGCTTCAGCGTTATGGCCATAATCTCACTTAATCTTAAGTGTCGATACGACCCAAGTTAGTAGACACGCTAAACCTACGGATCGACTGGCACTCAAGTGCAACTAACCTACGACATCTATAGGGATTTTCCAACTTGAGGGTGGTAGCTAGCCAGACAGGCATAGGAAAAAGACCTACCACCATACTATGGTTTCCTCACGATGTTTTCCTTCACCGAATGCTCAAGCCCATTGTAGGTGGATTCGAACTCGCGTCCGTTGACGTGGAGGCCGTACTCTTCCGTCTCCTCTGGTAATCAAAATTCGATCCTATCACCGTTTATTGCGTCAAGGATATCATAAAAGCCCCCTTCTGGTTCTTACGTAACAATTGAATGGCCCCTTCCTTCCACAACTTAAGTAGAACGAACAGCAAAAAACTATGTCAACAAACGCGTTGATTTAGAATTGAATTACCTTTCGACTTTTGGCTCCACCTTGGGTTTGAAGGTGTCTGGCACATTCTCCGGGTGCTCTTTCGGTATCTGGAAGACCGTCACCTGCCCCGCTGCGTTACCAGCCCCGACCATAAAATCCACCGTGCTCACAATCTTAACGTATGTGATGGGCGAATTAGCTGCCTGGATGGAATCAAATGTAAGACAAAACATTTAAAATTGCTGTGACCGACAGGATCTCGATTACCGCATACTACATGTGGCGTTCGTCATACATTAAGCCTGATATTTTAATAGAAATCCAGTCAAAAAATCCAAAGATTACCCTTAGTTACAATGGTGTAGTAGGCATGGTTTCTTTTTCCGACCTGACATACGCTGTTAGCCTTAAGGGCGTTGACAGCTTCACCGAACTTTTTGGGGCAGCGGGCGCAAGAGTGCCAGAGTGGGCGAACCTCGGCTTGGGCTGCTGCCGAAAAAACAAACAAACATTTGCGAGCCTAACTAACAAGTCCAAACTTGCTAAATTTAGTGGTTCTAACCACGACCGTATCGGGTGAGCCGCGCGATTGTTGCGGGGGTAGTCCTGTAGAACCACGTACTTACCGTGTAGGTGGGTGTGCCCGAATGATATGCAGTGTGATGATGTAGTCTCAGTGATGTAGAGTGTCAGTGTATCGCGCGAGCAGACTCGCTCGAGGGTTCTTATCTGGAGGATCGAACCTAGGCTCGTGCGTCTGCAGAGGGAGGCCGCGGCGGGTGTGCGGGAGCGAAATTGTCCGCTCGGCCTCGGCGGCGAGGACGGCGGTTACGCGGGCGTGTGCGCGGACACGTGCGATTGGTGGAGACGGCAGGGAGCAGCGCGTTTAATCCTGTTATTCAACTCCAGACGCTCGCAAAGGGAGATAGGGTAAGCGATAGAACCTATAAAGTTTCAGTAATCGTATTCCATCTAAGCCAAAAAATCCAGACAAAAGTCTAGAAATCCGGACAAATGGTAACCCTAAGTGCGAACATATGCCTACATACTTACATATATACATCATCTATATTACAAAATGTTTATATAAGTTATTAAGCGTATTACGATTTTATTCTCAAAACGATCTTTACAATCCTCGCAATTTACTTTTACTTTATAAATTACATAAATTTATACGTTAATTAAGTGACCAGTACGTCGGAACAATATTAAAGATACGATCTTTTTAGAGTTTTTGAAAGTATATTTTTTTATTATAACATCTGTCAGTGTAGGCATCATCGTAGGCAACAATGTCAATTATGAAAGACTTTAGCCCATTTAACACACCGTCAAATGGCGAAACTTCAAACTTCAGTATTGCCAGATTCTTAGTACACCGGGAGAAATACGTTCCGTTATGGACTGACAGTATATTGCCGCAGGGAAATCTATGACGTAATAAATCGTCGACATTTTGATACAAAAGTGTCCCGCGCTTTCGAAATAAGGTGCTCTGAGTGCTCTGATCACGTGATTAATAGCGTCTAGAATTTTGACAGCTTGCACTATTGATAATTTGAATATTGTTTTTCGAAGATACCGGCCGTTACAACGAACATGGATAATTTCAAGATATTGTGTCTATGTCAGTGTGGAACAATGAAAGTAAATGAACAATTAATCGTATTCCATTAGCTATAAAAAATAGTTAAATAATAAATAAACATGGATGACATTATACTGGACTGCGTTCCGTTCTACACAGTAACCAATATAGCTAACTATAAAGGGACGGGTTTTCAATATACTAACTGACGTCATACTTTACAGTGCTCACAGTGTATATCGGAACACCGCCAGTCTCTTTTGTTTTTTTTTCTGGCATCACTGTATATAGGCAATTTCGCCAAAGTCAACAGTGAACAACTTTATAAACACAATTAAAGGACACAATATGATATTTATAAATAATAATAAAAAATAATTGAGACGATGATAGCTCAGTTGGTAGTGTGTAACGACGTCGCGGCGTTGGACGTGAGTGCAAATCCATTCCACCTACAATGAGCTTGAACTTTCGATGAAAGAAAACATCGTGAGGAAACCACAGCATGCTGGTTGGGCTTTTTCCAATGCCCGCCTGGCTAGCTACCACCCTCAAGTTGAAAATCTGCCATCAAAACCTATAGATGTGTTCCAGCAGTTGCATTTGAGAGCCAATCCTTCCAGAGGTTCAGCGTGTCCACCAGCTTGGGCCACATCGTCACTAAATATCAGGTGAGAATGTGGTCATAATGCTAAACCTTAACAAAAAAAAAAAAAACAAAGAACAATTATTTGTGAATCTCACAAATAATTGTTCCCTGTGGGACTTGATCCCACAGCACTTGACGTGGTAATTACAAGATGCAACTGTTTTAACCGAGCAGTACCAAGTTTGAACATGTTGACCACCGCTTTGTTAGTATACTGCAATCATCACAAAACACTTTACCCACTTGATAATAATGGCAGTAATAATCTTCAACAGCGAGGTAGATACATGGTACCCTCCAGAGACTAAACTTTGCGAAAACTGTCCCTGTGTCTGGCAACACTGGAGTTTGAAGTGTCGTTGTGGTGCGTTTTATTGGGTAGTGTTGGGTGATAAGCAACCGATGAGTCAACACATGCCCCTTTAGGCTTTGACCTGAACCAGGGTAATGCGTTTGCGCGCTGTGATGAGAGAGACCGTAAAACTGGGATTTTAAACGCGCCATGTTATTAAAAAAAAACAAAGATAGATGCTTGGTGCTAGAGCTTTCTTTAACGTCCGTCTGACTAGTTACTATGCTCAAGCTGAAAATCAGCCCCCAAATAACTATTTAGGTGTGTTCCATTCCATCCACTAGGCTTACCGTATCCACCATCACAGACCACATCATTTAAAATTGGGTGAGATTATGGCCACAACACTAAATTTACAAACTATACAAAAAAAAGAATTATCTGTCTAGTTGGCAGAACAAACGGAAACTCTGTATAACAAGTTATGATACATTTATAAGTATAAATGACTTAACCGGACTTGAAACTTTTACTCGGTATATCGGAGTTGATACCTTTCTATTACCGTAAGCAATGATAAAACGAAACAATACCTCATCGCACTCTCACAAGTTACTTATGATTCAACGTCTGTCTATGTGGACAATACAAATGCGCGTTACAAGAATGAATTTCATCAACCGACCCGCCATGTATATAGCAAAGCGAAATGTCTCAAATATGTATGGACAGTGAGCTGATAATTGATTGTACGGTTTGAGTAGTGGCCTAAGCGGTTACTTCGAAGTAGCCATTTTCCTAAATGCTTTGGGTTCGAACCCTCTCGAGGCAAACATACTTCTGTGATTCACAAATGATCGAGTTTAGTGTCGATGTCATTTTATGTCTGTGAATTTTATGAGTGACCTCGTGAGGCAGAGCTTGATCTCTGCCCATATTACATACTAGATTTTACCTGCGGCTTCGCAAACATCAAACAAATTGGATGATGCAATTGAAAGTTTCATACAACGTTTATTTCTGTTTACACCACTACTAATTTTTTTTTGAAAGATAAAGTTGCCTATCACCTTCTCCAAGTTCTCATCTATCTCAATACCCAAAATTCATTAAAATCGATATAGCGGTTTAGACGTGAAAGCGTAATAAACAAACAAACTCACTTTCGCATTTATAATATTAGTAAGGAAGTAGGGATTTCGCTTCTTGGACAGATCTTTGTTTTATTTTTGTTTCTAATCTACATCGGAATTCATTATTAGGTAGGTTTTTAAAGATTTTTATTTAAATAGATGACTAAATAGATATATATTATGTAATAGCGGGCAAGCGTGTCACTTGATGGTAAGTGATCACCGCCGCCCACGGACATCCACGATATCAGGAGTATCGCAGGTGCATTGCCGGCCTTTATAGGAGGAACTGGCTCTCAAGTGCAACTGCCGGAACACACCTATTGGTATTTGGCGGCAGATTTTCAGCTTGAGGGTGGTAACTAGCCAGACGGGCATCAGAAAAAGCCATACCACCATGCTATGGTTTACTCACGATGTTTTCCTTCACCAAAAGCTCAAGCTCGTTGCAGGTGGTTGGATTCGAACACACGTCCCATGACGCGGCGTTCCTACACGCTATGAGCGCTTATTTTTTACGATAACGCGCGACTAACGGACAAAACACAAACGGAAGTCGCGTGGCATCAGCTAGTAAAGTATACAAGGTATATTAAAATACATTATTTAGATTTGTGTATACATTTTGCTATGGAACAACGTTTTCCTGTTTTGAAGATGCGTTTATATCACTAACTGCAGGTAAAAGGGACTGGCCCTAGAGATAACAATGAAGTAAGTGTAAAATATTATCCTTAATAATATTATAAATGCGGTAGTGAGTTTGTTTGTTAGTTTCCACTCCTAAACCACAATATGACAGATGAAGATTCCGCCAAAAATCCCCTGACAGTGACTGGTAAATACTTCACCACTTTAGCGGCGTGAAAGTAACAAAAAATAGCATATCCATATGTACTATAACATTCAGTACTCATTATTATTGTATCATTACTTCCTACTTTGGATACGTTACAAAGAGCATCACACCGAGTTGTATTGCATATGGTATGATGTTGACATCGTATTGTGCATTGCATGCCTTTGTGAGTAGCGTTTCGTTACTCAGTACTAGATCGTGTACCTGTTATTCAACACCAAATAAATATGGTTTGTTACAGCTCTATGTAGTTTCATCATGAAGTTTTTTTTTATTTATATACTTAAGGTTTAGCGTTATGGCCATAATCTCACCTGATCTTAAGTGACGATACGGCCCAAGTTAGTAGACACGATAAACCTGTGGAGGAACTGGATCTCAAGTGCTGCTGCCGGAACACACCTATTAGTATTTGGCGGCAGGTTTACAACTTGAGGGTGGTAGCTACCCAGGCGGGCATTAGAAAAAGCCCTACCACCATGCTATAGTTTCCTAACGATGTTTTCCTTCACCGAAAGCTCAAGCTCATTGTAGGTGCTTGGATTCGAACCCACGTCTCTTGCCGCGAAGTCGTGCACACTACCACTGAGCTATCATCGCTCCAGTTTTTGGTGAATTAAGCATGAGTGAGGAGTCACTGTGGGAATTTTTAGTAGGTATTATTGGAGATTCACAATAGATGAGTTTCATATACCACAGAGCCACTTATCATTGGATGAGATTGTAGTCATAAGCTGAACTTATATATATATATATATATATTTTTTTTTTTTTTTTTGTTAATATGATAGTCCTATGATTCCAATTAACTAAGTAAATAGCATTATCTGTTTATAGTGAGCTCCTTATCAGGTTCTGCTTATCAGTTGACAACACAATAATTCAAAAGTTTAATATGTGATGACACAATTCAATATCTATATTAATATTGTAAAGTGGAAAGTTTGTTTGAACAGACTAATCATAGGAACTAAGAATCAGTTTTTTTTTTTTTTTGCCTGTGGTATAGTAATCACCAAGGAAGGATTTAGGGTGGTAACATCACGCTACCATTAGGAGCAAAGTTGTATTGAATAAAGTTACAAAATATATTAAATAATGGTTCTACTTGAATAAAGTTGCAGGCAAGGCTAAACTTTCCATTATGGGCCGTCGATTTGGAAGTTCATATTTTTTTGGTAATTAGTTCTCACAAATAGACAGCTCTTTACAAATTTTCACAGAAATTCACAGTCTACACTACATAATTTTTTAAAGTTTCCTACTTTCCATACAAATTGGAATAATACATAATTTGCTAATTTTTATGTTGGCTACATGTTAAAATGTTTCTGAATGAAATAGTATTTTATTTTATTAATGACATATTTTTCATAGTATCATGCAATTACATTTAATTTTACACAAAAATAACAAATTTTTGTTTACACTCTGGAACAGAATGTGTTGTGTGAATATTCGTGGAACCATTTAGATGCCTACAAAAAATGATTAAATGCTATAAAATGTGTTTATATACTAGATTATATATAACAGTCATAAAAGTCTTCATAGCTTATTGTCACTATATGTATATCAGAAAAATACCCAAAACTGAATCAGAGAACCCCAGATTTCCGCAAAATCTAGTAAAAAAAACTAGAGGCACAGGAGGAGAGCATGGATAGTGTTTAATAACCAAGAAACTACCTGTCGGATTTCAAAAACTGTTTTTGAGTTTGATAGAGCCGTTACTGAGGAACATGTTAGACTATTTAACATCACACTACCACCAATAGCCTCAAAGCAGTACTAAAAAAAGTCACAAAAATGGGCAATAATTTTTAAATAATTGATATTTCCATGCAAATTAAGTTGCTGGCAAAACTAGTTTTCAATTTATGAAAATTAACAGTCCAAAAAAGGTAATTTTTATTTTTATAGTTCCAAAACTATTTGAGTGGAGTTGTGCTATTTCTATAGCCTTAAATATTTCAATATTATTTGAATCAGCCCCTTGAACGATTATTTACCAGAAACAATTGAGTAATTAAGAAAAACTGTTGAGATATTTTTAAATTACATAAACAAAGAGGTGCAATAACCCTAAGGGTTTTAATCAGTTTAAATAACCTTGACACAGTTTCTTAACTTTCTCTAAATGTTTTACATTCTGCCTGTTAAGCAGATGTAGAAGTTTTTTACACTTTCGACATGCATTTTAAAGGGGATACAATTTGTAATTATAATTTATATAAACATATCCTAGAAGAATAATTAATTCAAGTGATATATAGACATTAATTTTTTGTTACTGCATATTATAAAAAAATCTGACCATCATTATAATTTAAAATAAAATATCATAAAATTGAACATGTTGAAGCAAATTGAAGTAAAAGGATAAGGGTAAATTCTTACCTCGCATCTTAGTTTTTGTATATTCCCTTTTTTCCTGTCGTACCAGTAAACCAAGCCGACGTTGGTGCCGAGCGCGATATATTCGCTAACCGCGTCCACGCATGTCAGCATTAACTCATTAGAAAAAATGCCTGTTTGTATACGAGGTGGGATTAAGCTTAAAATATGTGAACAGGGTGCCCACTCCCGCACAAAACCTTCCTCCGCACCGCCTGACACTTCCATTGTCCCGAAATATTATCACTCAACTATCATATAGTGCATTTAGGCTGATATCGCCAGATGACATGGCTTATCCGTTATAGAAATAAAATTTCGTGTCGATAAAATTGAAATGTATATTTCGCACAACTGAAAACAGAATTATAGCTCTGACACTTTTGATCAGTGTTGCCGTTTTACAAATTTTAAAATCCCTAGATGATTCTGGAAAATTCACCAGATACGGGAAGAAATGTATTCTTAAAACTCAATAGAAGTCCTTTGATTTTAACTTAATTACTTATGTCCCGAGTCTTGTCTAAGTTTCTGCTTCTCTGATATAGAAGTAGTCGCATATATTTTTTCACGTCACTCAAAATTAATAAATATGAAGAATCAAATAAAAATGTTCATAAGAAATAAAAAAAACATATTTATTAAACAAATCCCGTAACAACAAGACAGGAACTGATTTGTCAGCGAAAGTTTTCGAGTTCCTTCCTCATCAACATTTTCAGTTAGGTACCTTTTTTGATCTCTCATCAACTAGATTAACAACATTGTCTGGGAAGTCATAAGATGAGCAATTCCTGTTATAAGTCTGTGACGAGAAGATCTTAATTTTTCGTATCTTTTACTATCAGAGTTTTTACTAATTCTCGCCTGGTTAGCAACCACCCTCAAGTTAAAAATCTGCCGCCAAATACCAATAGGTGAATTCCGGTAGTTGTACTTGAGAGCCAGTTCCTATCACAGGTTTAGCGTGTCTACCAACTTGGGCCGTATCGTCAATTAAGATCAGGTGAGATTATGGACATAGCGCTAAAAAACCTTAAGTATATTAAAAAAAAAAGATCATAATTTATCACGTCAACCCGTCTCCCTCTTCACCGCTCTCGTTCGTAGTATTGAAAACCAAGAAATATAACAAATGAACAAAAGAATTTTGATTGATTCCAAAATTTGTTTATAGTGGAGAAACTTCCATTCACCGTTCTCGTTAGTTTGAATACATACGTATAAAATTAATCCAACTGGTTTTAGTTAGAAAGTTAGGATTTTGAATAATTAAACTAATCGCTATTATCCAAAGATCAAAAGTCGGTAGACGTCGCTAAATATTTATTTCTCCTTAAAACCAAAATTTTGTTCGCTAAACATTTATAAAATTCCCTAGATGTAGCGACTAATTCGCTACAACGGCAACAGTGGTTTTGATTATTGACATATGTAAAGAAAGTTTAGAGCTAGGAATATTCGATATTCATCTATATATCGAATTCACCCGATGTTTATAGTACAATGCATTGATATGATTTGATTTTTTTTTTGGAGTTTTTGGCGGGATCTAGATCTGTCATGTTTTGATTTTTATTTTAACTCATATACTTAGTTGTTTAGCCTTATATTGTATAAATTAAGGTGACATTTTACGTAATGTAGTGTAGCTGAAGAGCAAAGGTGAAGTAAATTGTGAATAATCATTCGGAACATTATATATTAGTTGCCACAAACATTTCCAATAGAGCTTAAACAAGAGAGTCACCATCTTGTTGAAGATAGTATCGTCTGCCCAAATGCCCAAATTTTATTACTTGAAAACGTTAGTAATAGTCAGACTAAGTTGCCAAGAATAAAAACATAGAACAAGAAGAAGAAGAAAACAAATATTTGTACCTTATACATATATTTTAAAATAAATTACGTGCTATGGTTCGTTCGTTCATAACAAAGTGTACTATTAGATTGTTTACCGATATGTCACATCAGTTGTCGCCACTACTTATACTGCCCTCTATAAGATTATATAGAGCAGCGTTAGTAGTTTTACCACACTCAGTTGATTCCTATAACTACACCCTCTTGAAAACCTGTATTCCTTTTCTGCATGTGCATTTGGTTTAAGTAAGCAAAATAATTTTAGATACCTATTGCAGTCGATGTCTATTTATATAATTTCAGTGTTCTGTGGAACAATTTTAGGAAATTAATATAAAATTCAAATTATTTCGTGTTATCTGTGGAAAAATAGCTCAGTGTTAGCATGCACGACTTTACTTCAAGAGACGTGAGTTCGAATCCACTTACAATGAGCTTGAGCTTTCGGTGAAGGAAAACATCGCAAGGAAACCATAGCGTGGTGGTAGGGCTTTTTCTAATGCCCACGTGGCTAGCAACCACCCTCAAGTTGAAAACCTGCCGCCAAATACCAGTAGATGTGTTCTGGCAGTTGCTCTTGAGAGCCAGTCCCTCCACAGCTTCAGCGTGTCACTTAAGATCAGGTGAGAATATAACTATGATACTAAGACTTAAGTATAATAAAAACCATAGAGAATATGGCAAGTTTATCTTTATATTAAAAAAGAACATCACCATTAGTTATTGCAATTTAAATATATTATAAATGTAAAGATCAGGCAAGTGTAATTAAGTGAATAATAATTATTTTTTATTTCAGATAATTTTTACTTGATTTATTGTAAATGATGGTCCTTAAGGTTCGTATATATCCAGAAATGGTAGACGATTGAGATAAATTATACTAAATCATTTTTAGAGCTCAAATATTATAAAATATATCGTTACCGATATTATAATAAATATCGATATATCCCTATGTGGTAATTGTTATGGTTGGTTGGTAATATGGAAAAAGAGTACAGAGTTTAGAGGTAAGGACAGGTAGATCTCATCTATTCCGGCTGAAAAGGTGACCATCAAATGTATATAATAGGGATTAAATTAATAAAATGGCGCTAGTGTAGCATAAGAGTAAGAGCTGAATTTTATGGTTGTATACAATGAAGTGAAGTGTGTTCAAGAAAATTTGTAGAATATTAATTACAGTTGTTTCATTCAATGGAGTAGTTAAAAATTGTATGATATTTAAATAAAAAAAAAGTTATTCCATAAATTTAAGTTATGGTATTCTATTAATTTGGGGAACATTTTAAAATGTTGTATTTGTGCTACAATTACTCCATCTTTTTTTTAAGGACGTTTTCTATAACTGGAGATACGTCTTTTTAATTTTACACTCCATTGTTGGCCTTGTTTGCTAACGTGGTGTAAAATTTATATTTATGTATATACTCTCACGATATGGTAACGGGTTACGAGAGGGGCGTGTAGGGTACATCAAGTGAGAAGGACCAGTTAAAAGGTCAATCCCCTTGTTACCAGAAAATGCAGACTGCTTTCACGCTACTTCGTGTCTATGGCGCGCGATATAACTCCAGGTTATAGAGATATGTAGTATCATAAATTACCACAACAAAAAGTTAATAATTGTGGTATCTATAGTACAAAGTTGTATATCGTCACGTATCGAAAAAAGAGAATAGATGAAAGAAATTCTAAATAAAAACGGAGCATTTTTATACAAGTCACGGACTTGTAGTATATACTATTTTTATTTAATAAAAAAAATATTCAACATAATTAATGTAAAAGTTACATATCAAACTGTTTTGTATTTGTTCAGATAATACGTATATTAAACCAAAAATAGTTAAGGGACTTTACTACTCTACTTTTTTTAAATACCTGTATTTAACTATATGCCGTTAGATATTCTGAGTAAACTTCTTTTTTTTCAATTCATTCTACTCCGCCAGTAAATCAAACTAAATAAAATATTTTAAGTATTGTAATTTTTTCGATATCCTAATCTATTTTCCGATTATTCCGGATTTTATCCTCATGCAGTTACGTCTCTAACTGCCAGATCGTTTTGGGCAACTTGATAAATCTAATTGGCCACTTGTCAACTTTTTGTCAAAGTGCTCCCGTGTCAGTCGTATTGGAGTTTAGATCGGTATACGTTTCCGCGAGTTTTATTGCCTTATATTTCTTAAAGTAATGGCAGATTCTGTAACAGATATCCCTTTAAACATCGAGGATAGTGTTAAGGATGCGATACATAATGCGACCGACAAGCCCCCGACGAGCATCGAAGGGGTTGCGATCGCTTACTTAAGTTTAGTTGTAATGGCTATTTTACCCATATTTTTTGGGTCATTTAGATCAGTGAAGTACTTAAACGATCAGAAGGTGAGTCTGATGATATTGTCATGTATTTCATATATGCTTTAAATGCACGCACGAATTGTTCGCTGCCTCCAATAGAAAACTTGCACGTATTGTCATCGTGGCATAAGGTCGTCTTCACACGACGAAAAAACTTGGTATAAAGCCTTATATATTATTTTACTTGGAAATCATGTAAACATGGAAATTATTAATTTTATGTCAATATTGTTACACATATGAAAACCTGTTTGGTAATTTTGTGTTTTTTATTTATATATATATATATATATCTTTGCCATCAGAAACTAAAACATGTGTGCTCATCTAATTCACCAACAATTATTTATTGTGGTGATTTTGCATATTATACATATATCTTGTATTATTTATTGTGTACTAAAATGTTTTAATGTTAGATTATATTTTATTATAAATATGCTTTGTATCGGTGAATACTCCATGGTGGTACATACAGTGATTTGTACCTACAATGTTTTTTCATAGTTAAGGGTTAGTTTTATGGCTAAAATCTCAACTGAACTTAAGTGACAATATGGCTTATGTTGGTTGACATGCTAAGCCTTTAGAGGAACTGGCTCTCCAGTGCAACTGCCGGAACACACCAATTGGTTTTTGGCAGTAGATTTTACTATCTTGCTTGAAAGGAGTCTATTTACACTTTACAGAAATCAATAATTTGACTAGTCACCTATTTTGTTGAAAACATTGCATGCCGATTTTCATAGTGATCTTCAGTTATGTATACAGATTACCATAGAGAAAGTGGTGATGGTCCAGTTGGTAGTGTGTATGAATGGTGTGAATTGATATGAGCTTGAATCCTTGTAAAGCCCAAAAGTTTTCTATGAAAGAATGCATAATAGTGAAAATATAGCATGGTTGTAGGACTTTTTCTAAAGTCCACCTAGCCATCTATTACCCTTAAATTGAAAAGCTGCATCCAAATATTTCTAAGTGAGTTCATGAAGTTGCTTTAGAAGCTGGTCTCTTAACTTGGTTTAGAGTGTCCATCATCTAGAGCCACATTGCCATGTAACATTAGATGTGATTGTGGTCACTACATTGAACTTATAAAGTATACAAGAAAAGTATTATGATCAATAATTAAAAAGTAAATTTTACATAAACTTACAGAATTCGCAATGTCAAATCTATAAAATACAAGACACAAAGTTATCTATAATTGTAAAGGAATTTCTAGATATATTTATGGAATTGAAATTAATTATTTGTTACAGGAAGCTGGTGAAAGACATGAAACAATGACAAATAAGGATGCTCTCATGTTTCCGCTTATAGCGTCATGTGCTCTCTTTGCTCTATATATCTTCTTTCAATTCTTCTCTAAAGAGTATATCAATCTCCTTCTAACAGGGTACTTCTTCTTCCTTGGAGTTCTTGCTTTAAGCCATCTTCTCAGGTATGTATAAAAAGTCACTCAATAACTCTTGATAAAATATCAAACTATGTATCTATATTGAAATTGAATGATTCCTTATCATCAAAGAACTAATAACTGTTGAATTACATATGTGAAGCGATGATAGCTCAGTTAGTAGTGTGTATGGATGCTGCATCAAGGGATGTGAGTTTGAATCCCTCTACATTGTGATGAAACTACAGCATAGTGGTAGGCCTTTCTTTATCTGCCATTTATAGGTGTGTTCTGGCAGTTGCACTTTAGAGGTAGACCCTCCATTAGGCTTAGTGTGTTAAACATCTTGGGATCTAAGGTCACTTAACATCAGATGAGTTTGTGGCCATGATCCAAAAAAACCTTTACTATATATCAAGTTTGTTTCAATACTAAACAGCATTCCCTTGCAAACAAGATAAAAAGTTAATCAAGACTTGATGTTGTTATTTCATCCTGCAAGCCTTTCAGGAGTTTGATATAAACAAACTGATCCTAAAGTATGACTAACTAAGAGAGTCATATAATGGCTTTATCTCCATTCAAGTGGTTATAGTAACCCAATAAAATACAAACATCTAAGCTTGATATTTATTGGCTGATTCCGACAGAATGTCACTATGGAAGGTATTAGGTTAAACCTTTCTTTAAAATGTTTCTGATGTTGGGAAAAAAAACATTTATGTACTTATCTTATGGCAATAACTAAACACTTTAACTGGCCTCAGGCCAAAACGATAAGTGTATATGGAGAGAACTATCTGGTGACAAGAACTAGCAAATACCCACCACTGACGACTTTCATACTTCTTATGTTAGTTTTATATCTTTCATTTGTGCATGGTTGTCCAAAATATTTGTTATTTACAATTTGTTTTACATTACATAATCTTTTTAATTCTGTGGAAGCAAATGCAGTCATTAAATACTCTGGTGGTAAGCACTATTGGCTGGGAAACATTAATACTAATGTAGTCAATTTTTTTTTTGTTTTTCTGCAATATGTTATGGATCCATTAATACATTTGTATCGTCCTATCTACCTCAAAATTGTTTATGATTTTAATTTGGTCCATAAAATTATGACCTAAATTCATAATTTCTATACTTATTAAATGTTATTGTTTTTAATTAAGTTTGTACTGTATTTTAAAAAATTACAAATCAAGGTTATTTTATTAAAATGGTATTTAAATAAATTGGCTTTAGGAAGTAGTAATATTATAATTTAAATACCAATTATACTTTATTATAATGAAATAAAAAAAAAATACAATGTTCTGTTGGTGATAAAATGCATGGAATTGGAACGAATGTATTATTTTTCCGTATTATTATGGCTTATAATTTTTTCCTTAATTTTGATATCACTACTTTGTACTTTATGATTCTGGATTAGTGATTAAATTACAAAAAACAAAAAAAATAATCATCCTAAAGTATGAAAAGGTTTTAAATACTCATTATATTATATTTATATAAAAATATATAACAAACCATTAAAATTTCAAGGTAAATCTAAAGAATACATACTCATTAGTGACACAACAACAAGATTGTCTTTAAATATTTTAAAATTTTTACCTGGTTCTACCTGTTTATTGCCCCTTATATTTTAGCCAATCAGTTTGCTTACCTCAGACTGTGGTAATTATAATGAATTACATGTTAACATAATAACTACACATGGTTACATTATTATAAAATAAATATCTGTTACAAGGCCACAACTGGTTTTGTTTAACATAACTAACTGGAATTTTTTCGTGAATTCACAAGTATTTAATTATTTTAAGAATTCAGACATAATAATTTCAGTATTTACTTAGTTGGTAATAAAAAGTTTAGTTAAATTTAATAAAAGTTTAGAAAATCCAATAGTGCATGCCTCTTAAATTTTTTGTTTTGTATATTTAATAACAATTAAACCACATCGAATAGGGCCCTGACAAGTAATAGGGTTCTATTCCTAATAGTTCCTAATTGTACTGAAGCGTAGGAAAAAAAAGACTCGATTACTAAAGTATTTTGGTCGTTATCATGATAACATTCAGGATCCGCACATACAGACACACGGACGTCCAAGACGGAACTTTTTTAAACAGTTTTTTAACTAGTTTAAATAACAAAAATGGCATCAAAAATATTACGAGTGTTAAAAATAGTGTTTTTTCTTGATCTGTTTGCGTGTATATATTATTTTACAAGTGCAATATATGATAAATAGAGATATTTTAAGTTTGAAAAATCAGTTATTTTGCGTGAAGTGACAGTAGTACCCACCACAACGCTTCGCTTATGAGGCGTGCAATGAATTATCATTATATATTATACACATATTCAAAGATTATAAAGTCTAATTAATATAACATAAAATCTTATTCCTCGATATGTGGGTCTGAACTATGATCGACAAAATTAAGTATGTGTATGCTGGTTTTAACTGTTAAGTAGACATGATTTACTTTCAATATTTTTAAGGAATTCTGTGAATAGTTAGATTGTTTTTTATACTTAAGGTTTTTAGCGTTATGGCCATAATCTCACCTGATCTTAAGTGACGATACGGCCCAAGTTGGTAGACACGCTAAACCTGTGGAGGAACTGGATCTCATGTGCAACTGCCGGAACTCACCTATTGGTATTTGGCAGCAGGTTTACAACTTGAGGGTGGTAGCTACCTAGGCGGGCATTAGAAAAAGCCCTACCACCATGCTATGTTTCCTCACGATGTTTTCCTTCACCGAAAGCTCAAGCTCATTGTAGGTGCTTGGTTTCAAACTCACGTCCCTTGACGCGAAGTCGTACACACTACCACTAATCTATCATCGCTATTAGGATAGGTTAGGTCCTAACTTGGTTAGGTGTCCTTATATACAGGGTTTTTTTATAGTTAAGGTTTAGCGTTATGCCTAAAATCTCACCTGATATTAAGTGACGATGTTGTCCAAGGTGGTGGACATGCTAAGCCTGGTGGAGGTACTGAATCTCTAATACCACTGCTGGAACATGCCTATAGGTATCTACCAGCAGATTTTGAACTTCAGAGTGGTAGCTAGCCAGAGGAGGCATTCGAAAAATAACCTATGTTTTCCTGGTGACGTTTTCCATCACCAAAAGGCCATTGCGTTCGTACGCGATACGTATACGTGAAGCGATGATAGCTCAGTTGTAGTGTGTACGACTTCTCGTCAAGGGACGTGAGTCCGAATCCAAGCATCTACAATGAGCTCGAGCTTTCGGTGAAGGAAAACATCGTGAGGAAACCATAGCATGGTGGTAGCGCTTTTTCTAATGCCCGCCTGGCTAGCTACCACCCTCAAGTTGTAAACCTACCGCCAAATACCAAAAGGTGTGTTCCGGCAGCTGCACTTGAGAGCCAGTCCCTCCACAGGTTTAGCGTGTCTACCAACTTGGGCCGTATCGTCATTTAAGATCAGGTGAGATTATGGCCATAATGCTGAGCCATAATTTTAAGTGATATTACTTTCAGCCCCATAGTGTCGTTCATGGTGCCCGTTTCGATACCGAATGTGCCCTACCATATACACTTCACTCGGGGCGATCGCGACGCCCGCAGTGACATCATCAATTATAAGTTCACTTCGTACGACGTGATTTGCCTTTTGATCTCGCTGTGCCTCGGCGGCTGGTACTTGCTCAAAAAGGTAGGTCGTTATTTCCCCTTGTGTAACATCTATCGATTCTCCTTAGCGTGACATCAAACGGCATGACGCTTCCTTATGTCATATACTTTTAGCGTTAGGTTTAGCGTTATGGCAAATATCTCACCGGTTGTGAAGTATCGATATGATCCGAGATGGTGGACAAGCTAAGGTCTAATGGAGGAGCTGGTTCTCAATTGCGACTGCTGGAACACATCTAGAGGTATTCGCCGGCAGATTTTCAAATTGAGTTGGTTATGTTTATGTTGGATTATGAATTTTCGTATACAGATAGATGTGAAACTGGAGACAGCGATGGGCCACATTTTCTAGTGAAAATCTTATTGCAAGTGCGGTAAATAGAGGTGTAAACTTTGTGTGAAACTTTTTATTGCGTCGTCCCACTTGTTTCATAAAATCAGAATTAACGCGAACGAAACCCCAGGTAAATGCTAGTAATTCGTAAACTGTCTTTATTTGTTTGTAACGCAATATTTAGTAAAATACATACTGTCTCACTTTCCCGTTCATTGCGATATTACTACAAAAATTAACGTGTCACTTGTTTTGGGCAAATACGATGAAGGTAAAACGCATCTATGATTTTGTAATATCATTGCTAAGAATACGAATTTTTAGTTCTCAAAGAAATTCTTCAGCTGGTTATGTAAGATGAGCCACCATTTTGTTTGAACTATTGCAAAATTAGTAATAACATAACCAGTTGAGCGTTGGAAAAAGCCCTACTCCAAGGTTTCGATGTATTATTACAAAGATCGGCAACGGATCTGCGATTCTTCTGGTGTTCTGGGTGTCTATGGGTGGCGGTGATCATCTATGGTACCATTAGGCTTGCTCGTTTGCCCCCTATTCCAAAAAGAAAAACAACTTACGGGCATTTGAAGTACGTGCCGATAGGTTGGAGAGTATGCAAGAGTATTGACAGAAGGGACACGGAGTGAATGCATCATAGTTTGCGTCTCACCGCAGTCGCACATGGCTTGGTTTTGTAGTCCATGTTAAAAATTGCAGCGGTCCACTTGTGTTCGAAGACGGTCCAACGTTTTCCCAAGTGCTCCATAGCTAATTATTTCCAGGTGATAACTCCTCAGCGATGATAGCTCAGTTGGTGTTACGAATCCATCTACAAGTAGCTAGAGGTTTCGTTGAAGGGAAACGTGGTGATGAAACCATGGCATGGTGGTAGGGCTTTTTTTTAATTGTCGCCTGGGTAGCTACCACCCTCAAGTTGAACACCTGCCTCTGAGTAAGTATAGGTGTGTTCCGACAGTTGTACTTGAGAGCCAGTCCTATCACTAAGCTTAACGTGTCCACCATTTTGGGCCACATCAGGACTTTACACCAATTTTTTTTTTTTTTTTAAGAACATTTGAGTGTTAATTTTTTTTCTTTCGTACCGTCAATAGCACTGGATAGCCAACAATCTTTTCGGTATTGCGTTCGCCATCAACGGCGTTGAACTCCTGCATCTGAACAATGTAGTGACTGGATGCATCCTCCTCTGCGGTCTCTTCCTCTACGACATCTTCTGGGTGTTCGGGACCAACGTCATGGTGACTGTCGCCAAGAGCTTCGAAGCGCCCATCAAACGTGAGTCTTCTTTATGTATAAGGGTTTTGTGGTACGGAGCGAAATGACTAAGCATGTGATTTTTTTTTTATACTTAAGGTTTAGCATTATGACCATAATCTCACCTGATCTTAAGTGACGATACGGCCCAAGTTTGTAGACACGCTAAACCTGTGGAGGAACTGGCTCTCAAGTGCTGCTGCCGGAACACACCTATTGGTATTTCGCGGCAGGTTTACAACTTGAGGGTGGTAGCTACCCAGGCGGGCATTAGAAAAAGCCCTACTACCACTATGCTATGGTTTCCTCACGATGTTTTCCTTCACCGAAAGCTCAAGCTCATTGTAGGTGCTTGGATTCGAAGCCACGCCCCTTGACGCGAAGTCGTGTACACTACCACTGAGCTATCATCGCTTCATAACATGACAGGGCAAGATCCCGGCAAAACCTCTTGCCGTTTCTTCTCGATGGCTGGGTTGTTTTGGGAATCGATGGTAGTTTTAGTTATTTATTTACACTTTAATATACACTCTATATACAACGTGGACTTAATGCCTGTGGCATTCTCTATCAGTCAACCTTGGGTGTGGTGCAGAGATGTTGCAAAATAAGTACAATAGACAATACAAAATTATATTACATAATCAACAGTATAATTGAGGTATGAATATTAAATATATTTATTTCATATCTATATCTATATATATATAAATGAATCTCTATTTCCCTTGGTCATCGCATCACTCGTGAACGGATGGAACAATTTCGCTAACTCTTTTTTTTGTTGTGTTAACTATTGTCAGGACAAGGTTCTTAAGAAAGAAAATATGAAGGAAGTTGAGCGGAACATTGAAAAAATCTATATTTATAATAAATATAAAAATATAATTCTTCAAAATTTATGTACGCGAATAATTTCCGAACGGCTGTACCCAATTGGATAATTCTTTTTTTATTGTATTAGTTATTGTCAAGACAAAGTGTGTATATAAAAAAATGAACATTTTTTTTAATCTCATACTAAGATACGATAACAGCTCAATTTAAAGCAACGATAGTGTGTTCGGAGGCCGCGTCATGACGGGACGTGGGTTCGAATCCACCTGTATTAAAATTTCATACAATTAAAACACATTTAATTAATCGGAGTCATAAACAAGTTTCATTAAATAACGAAAAGAAATGAAAAACCGAAACTATATATAGATTGAGACAGTTCTATTGATCTTAACGAATTTAAGTTGGAAGATTGATTATAAATGATCAAAATGTAAACAAAGATATACAAATCGGTCAAACCGTTTTTGAATATTAGCGAGGATAAGGAACACCGATTAAAGGTGATACGAAGTTCAAAGGGTCAAGTTCATAAATACTAATATAAATATTGGTATTTTTGATGTCCTAAAGCACCTTTTCGGGGGTCTAAATTGAATAGATTGTTTATGTGATCGTTTTACAATATGAGACCTCGAGAATCATTAAAGGATAAGTTTTCAGAATCTGGTATTTTAACTTTGCCCTCCCAATATTTTCTTGATAATTTAATGCACCTCCACAAAAAGTTACAAAACCTAGATCTCATGAAAGACCGCCATAATTTGAATACTAGAAATCACGATAAACTGGTCACTCCCTATTTTAGACTGAGTAAGACAAGTAACAGTTTTTTTACGTAATAGTGTCAGGATTTATAATAAAGTCGCAAAGCACATTACTGAATTGCCGGGCAGTAGGTTCAAGAACCATGTCAAAAGGGTATAGGATAGGGGTGGATCAATATGTGAGCGATCGTGATGTCTGGAATTGACGCCCCTCTCTGTACATCCGCTAATAACTACTGTAACACATTAAACTATTGTATACAAGGATAAGAATAAGACTTTTAAAAAGAAAAGATGCAAATCGAGTTTCTCGCCGGTTCTTCTCGATGGCCGCGTTACTTTCCGAACCGGTGGTAATTTCTTGACGTTCATAAGCGCCTTCTCAGGGCCTAAATTGAATAAAGATTTTTTGATTTTTTTTTTTAATAATAATAATAACTTTATTTACAAGAATTTTTTACACTACAATACATAAAAAAAAATTCTAAGACATAGTATCGCTATACATTTTTTGAATCCTAGCGCCTGAACTAGGCCGAGCCTGTATCTCAGACGCTGTTTTCTTCCCGTATAATAGTATGTCCTAGATATATTTTAATATAACTACAAGATTTATAAATATGACATAAGGTATACTGCGATTTATTTTTACCTTATCCTACCTTACTTTTAATAATAGTGTAACGAGTTACACTACAATATTGTGAACTTAATTTTTTTTTTTTTTTTTTTTGCGTGACTTTAATATTTATGAAAAAAAAAACAAACAAAATATTTATCAAATACTAGAAACAATATGAGTTTAAAATTTGGATGTGCCTCAAACTTATTCTTATATATATATGGATAAACATGAGCAGAGTAATCCATATCTGAAGATGTTATTTATAATTGTACTTGATTTGATTTGATTTGATTTGATTTGATTCGATCCGCCAGTGGTGTTCCCGCAAGACCTGCTCGTGAACGGCCTCAGCGCCAGCAACTTCGCGATGCTCGGCCTCGGGGATATCGTGGTGCCGGGCATCTTCATCGCCCTCCTGCTGCGCTTCGACAAGAGCCTCAAGCGGAACTCGGAGTTCTACTTCAGGTATGCAAGTTCCTTTCCCCGTGACCGCAATCTCACCTGATCTTAAGTGACGATACGGCCCAAGTTGGTGGGCATGGTAAACCTGTGGAGGGGCTGGCTCTCAAGTGCCGGAACACGCCTATTGGTATTCGGTGGCTGATTTTCAACTTGAGGGTGGTAGCTAGCGAGGCTGGTTAGAAAGAGCCCTACCACCGTAATATGGTTTCTATAACCGAAAACTCGTACTCGTTGTAGATGGATCTGAACTCACGTCTTTTGATACGGAGTCTATAGACGCTACCACTGAGCTATCATCGCTCGATTGTATATCATTGATGGTCACCGTCGATTACCGTCCAAGCGTCTGGTGTTGTTTGGTTTTGCTTCTATTACGGCATCTAAACACTTTATCAAGTCTTCCAATATTACGTACAGTGTGTGATAGAAATGTGACTCGAGTTGAATTTTTTGACTCGAGCCAATTAAGTAAGTTTATTACGTCACTTAAGTTGTTACACACAAAATTGTTATTGTTTGATATAATTTTTTTTCTTAATTTAATTTGCCATACTCCAAACGATGCTTTGTAATTTTATTTATCGTATATTTCTTCACAGCGCATTTAACAATATCAAATTAATTATATATAACAGTTAAGAGGTGCTAATTAGGAAAAATGATTATTAAGAATAAATAATTGTGTGTATATGTTTTCTAGTTTAGTTGAATATGTTGCTTTTTCAATGGTTTTGTGTAAATAAGTAGAAAATACGTATAAGTAGGCTTACCATAATTACGAAGAGCGAAACCGGGACGCAGAAGAGAAAGAGGCTCATTTTCATTTTGCCTTTCGCTTAATTTGTGTTTCTCATATTTGAAATGCAATCAAAATTTAGACCGGGACGTCGGGACAGGGGTCTCACACCGGGACTATCCCGGTCAAACCGGGACGTATGGTAAGCCAAATGAAAATAAACACGTACGAGGTCATCCCTTGAAACCCAAGGAAGCATTTTTTGCCTAACAGAGTGGTCGTGGCACGGAACAAACTTCCACCAGAAAGTTGTCATGGCTCCGACTTTAAACCGCTTTAGGAAGTGATTGGAGGAACAAGACTTCCTTATCTCCAAGCTATTTCATACACACGCCAATTATTAATAAGAAAAATAATTAGGAAAAATTGTGCGCTATACGCCTGTTTGTTACCACGTAAGTATTTTTTGTGTATCGCTGTTCCCCCATCCAGGGCGACGTTCTCCGCGTACATCCTGGGCCTGCTGGCCACGATCCTGGTGATGCACCTGTTCAAGCACGCGCAGCCCGCGCTCCTGTACCTGGTGCCCGCCTGCCTCGGCACCCCCCTCACCCTCGCCCTCCTCCGGGGGGACATCAGCGCTCTCTTCAAGTACGAACCTGCCTCCCCCCCCCCCCCCGCCCCCTACTTACTCCCAGCCGTGGTGTGGAACTCGTGAGGAAACCGTACCATGGTGGTAGGGCTAGCTACCACCTTCAAGTGGAAAATCTGCCGCCAAACACCAATAGGTGTGTTCCGGCAGCTGTACTTGAGAGCCAGTTCCTCCACAGGTTTAGCGTGTCTACCAAATTGGGCCGAATCGTCACTTAAGATCAGCTGAGATTATGGCCGTTATCTTAACTATAAAAAAGAGCGATCGTGATGTCTGGAATTGACAGCTCTCTCTGTACATCCGCTAATAACTACTGTAACACATTAAACTATTATGTAAATGAAGATAAGATTTTTGTCATGTTGATTTGATGTTCATAAACGTCTTAAGGTCTGTACTGAATAAAGGGTTTTGATTTGATTTGATTTGAGGTGTACTACTGGATACGTAACAATACTCTAAATTCTAGGTCCTTCGATCGAAACAGTTCGGAGTAATTTAATTTTATTATTATGGAATAAGGGGCAAACGCCCATTGACCCCCACAGCACCAGAGGAAACGAAGGTGCGTTGCCAGCCTTTATAGGAGCGACTGGCTCTCAAGTGAAGCTATCGGAATATACCTATTGGTATTTGGCGGCAGATTTTCAACCTGAGGGTGGTAGCTACCCAGACGGGCATTAGAAAAAGCCCTACCACCATCCTATGGTTTCATCATAATGTTTTCCTTTACCGACAGCTCAAGCTCATTGTAGGTGGTTGGATTCGAACTCACTTCCCATGACGCGGCGTTGCGACACACTATCACTGAGCTACACACACTCGTTACTAGTAATATATCAAAACGGGGCCAAGCAAATTTGGATGTTGATATATTTTTGTTTTAATTAACCCATTCCTCATCACTGTCATATTTTTAGGACACTATTTTTTAAAATTTGTTTTCACGTATAAGAACTTTTTTTATTATTATTTCTGATGAAATTCATATTTGTACATTATTTTTCTAATAAAATATTTTATTTTTTTCACCGTAAAAAATGTTTAAATAATAAAAATAAAAGTCCTGATACGTAAAAAGACACTTTGAAAATAGTGTCCTAAAAATATGACAGTGGGGAGGAATGGGTTAGAAAGAAATCTACATTCGATGTAAAAACGAACTTTCTAGAACGAGGGTAGGAAGGAAATCTTTTACGTTACAGTTACGAAGACCAGCCGGTGGCGGTGGAGGCCGTCGCTGATGCCAAGTCGAAGAAGTCTGAATAAACAGTGGTAACGGCCAATGACGACGACCGTTTAGCACAAAACGTCAGCGCACTCTATATTAATTAAGTATATTTGTGGTTCTGCTGATTGCAGACCAAAAACTAATTTATATCAGAGCTAAAGACACCTAAGCGATAGCTGAGTGAACCATGACAAATTAGTTAGTATGTAACATACAATGAAAGTTTTAATGAGGAATCTATTAGTCATAGAAAAAGTAATACTGACTAAAAAAGAGACATATTAATTATTACTAACTATAGGAGAGACATACTGTTTATTACTGACTAAAGAAGAGACATTGTAATTATTACTGACTAAATAAGAGACATACTAATTATCATTGTATAAAGAACAGACATTTAATTGGGAGTGGAAGTATTAGAATAACCAATAGGCTTTCTCCTCCGTATTTTGCAGTATTAAATATTTTGAAACATATATGTCTGTAAAAATATACAAATGTCGTCAACTTAGCTTCACATATTTCAGTCACTTTAGACAACTTAGTTTGTATAATTTATATGATAAACATGTATATGAGACTTAACCAGCTCTGGACTTAGCTCTTGGTCTGCAACCGGGTTTAATCGGTTTATATTAAGCGACCCCCCGCGGCGAGGGACCACTTACCGCCGGCGGACACCTCTGCAGGTGTTCCCCTGTCTGACGATCGGTTGTAAATGTTATTGTAATTAAAAATTTGTATATACTAAGGCCCCGTGGTATGGTGTTTTTGATGGATTTTTTTATTATGCGTTATCTGATCAAGTTTTTAATATGTTTAAAATATAAGGAATTCGGTCTGAATTCAAAAATTCTATAACACTATATGAGTTACCTGTTGTTTAACTGTGTTCAATTATTATAATATTAATAAAAAATGTATGTATGAAATTGTATACAAAAACCTAGATGTGCCCACGACTTTGTTTGCGTGGGACAAAAAATTATATAAAAAAAAATTGCCAGGTTTTGTGACTTTTTTCAATACAGCTTAGCTCCTATCGTCGGTAGCGTGATGTTAAACAGCCTGAAGGCTTCGTCGATGATTGGTCTATCAACACACAAAAATTATTTTAGAAATTAGTTGGGTAGTTTCTTAAATAAGCGCGTTCAAACAAACTTGTTCACTTTATAATATTAATATATAAGAATTATATGAGAGACACCATACGATAGGATATTTCTATATGAGGGTTTATTTTTTAAATTAAGGCTTCCTATATATATCTTCCATGTTTCGGTCACTTTCCTGTAATATTTGTTACAGTTTAAACTTTCCTACCCAAGCACTCTCTATGATAATAATTTTGCCACTAGAAAACTTATTTCGGTGGTAATGTTTTATTGGTTGTCTAATTATCGGTTCATTTAATCTGTACTAAAGTTGACAAAATAGCTCGTTGGACTAATCTGAAGATTGATTGAAAGTTTTATCAAAATCGATCCAGCCGTTTCGGAGTTTATACGGAACGTATATATACACGTCGATTTATATATATATATATACAGTATACTTTTTGCTAATTTTTTTTTTATTTTTTTATTAATATTATTTTATTTTTCTCTGTACCTTTATCAATGTAACTAAGAATTACGATATATATTTATTAAAATTGCATCTCAAACTGTATTCTTCAGTCACCACCACTTTATCGGAAACAAGATTTTTTTTTTAATTGTCAATATATAATTATTTCATTCATTAATAAATAAATAAAATGTATACATAATTGTAAGTACAATTTATGTAATATAAATATATTATTTGGTAAAAATTATTATGTGTTTTTGTTTTATTAAACTTCTATAATAAAGCCTCCGCTTGAGTAGTGTCAATTTAAAATAACATTAAAATATTTTTTATTGTATTATTAGATTATCACGTTATTATAAATGTCTTTTTGTAGCTTTAATAAACTTTTTAATTTGCTGAAAACCGTTTTGTTATACATTCAAATAAAAAAAATTGTGTGTGCAATTCACACACGGCAGAAGTGAAACTTTTGAAAAGTCTGTAATTAAAAATACTTATTGAAAAAGTATTGAATTAGTATAGTGTATTAGTAGTTTAGTGAGTGGGGGAGTGGGAGTGGGAGTGGGGTAGTGGGGACGTTACGACGCATCGCACAAAGTGGACAGAATTATCGCGTTCAGACTCCATAATGATACGAACACACTTAATATAACTTTGTTTATTTCCAGCCAATTTCTAGTACAGAACTGCACTAAATGTGAGCTGTGAACTATTCATATAAACCAACAGTCACTTAACGTTTAACAACTGCAACTTCTTTTACAACATGTAATAGAAATTACTGTACAATTAATTTATGAAATATAGTTCAAAAATCAATATTCATATTATAATGAATTTTACATAACTCCAAATGATTTATTTTACACATATTACTAATTTATTTTAATACTCCAAACTCCACTTTACAAAGTTTATCAACAGATGGCGCTACTAACAAGTTGTCCAACAATTTTAGAGTATTTAAATTCACATTTTTGTGATCACAAATAGCTATTTAAATATCAATCTTAAATACTAATTATATTTATATAATAATATAATCATTATTTATTTATTTGCGCCCATATGCAATTTGTGCTATCTGATTCTCTCGTTGGTTGAATCCTATACATTTAAATGTTTGTGTCTCTATGAACTCGCTTTTTCGTTTCATCGAGTTTGTAATCACAACGTTTCTAAAGACGTTTCACTTCAAAAACATAAGATTAACGTGAATAGTCAAACGCCTGTTTTCGATTAAGTTCTTTTTCCAGTTGTGACACTCTTTGAGTGAAGGAATGAAATGTATCATGTAATTTTGAAGGTATTTATAAAAAGCTATATAATTCAATTACCGAGGTAAACCAGTTAATTAGTATAATTAATAACTAGATACATATATACATGTGTAGTCGTGCTCGTGACTTCGTACGCGTGGAATTAAAATTTTATTCAGAATAATTTTTGCCCGTTTCTGTAGTTTTTTTCAATACAGCTCTGCCCCTATGGGTGGTAGCGTGATGTTATATAGCTTAAAGCATACTTCAACAGTTGCTCCGTCAATTTTTTTTTTTTTCAAATTCGACTTCCTCGCTTTTATAATATTAATATAGATATATACATTTGAAATTATCACAAAAATATCCCGTACATTGTTAACAAGGAAGCTACATTTGACATTGGCAAAATTACCGACGTATACAAAAACCACGATAAAAAAAAAAAAATTGAGGCATTTTTTTTTTTTAATTTGGTAAATTCTTATTCACGAATCCCAGTCCAGTACACTGTATAATGTTTTGGTCACCGTCCGGTTGTATATTGAATTTCATCTGGAAATAAGCGAGAGAATACTATATTATTATACTAAGTTTTTTTTTTATTTTGTTTAGGAGCTTTTAAGTGTAGTTATATCAGCCTCATAATAACCTAAAATAATACTACAGTTTAGCTCTTTCACACATCCTAATTCACAAAATCATCTTTCACTCATCTTAATTAGCATTTTAGCTACCTCACTCGAAGGATTTTTTACTAAAATGCTATGATACATGTCCAATTTATTTAAATTAAAGTTGTTAATTAATTTAAACCTAATTGTACTATCCTTAACACAATCCATCAAACAGGAGGTCACCTCATCAATTACTCCACAGGCTGTACGTTTCAGTATTCCAACTAGGGCCGTATCGTCACTAACCATCAAATGATATTGTGCCATAAATAAAGTATTAACAAAGTTGTCAACGCGTCACTGCGATACGCGATCGGCGAGCGTTACACGAGAGAGCGTGACGCATCGGTCGCATTCAGTATCGACATAAACAAACGTGTGGTGTAATACGTTATTAAGCGTTAATATTAACCTCGGTTTGATAAAGTTTGAACTTCTGTCGAGTGATAAGATTACAGGCATATTTTTAACCAATCACAGTATAAATAGAACACATTATACAATATATATTACTTCCTTTTTTTTTGTCTTCATTAAATTAATGCTGAATACAGCTGAAGCATGACGGCCATGACCATGGGAGAACGGGGATCGACCGACGGTCGTCACCGTCACGCGAGCCTAAAAACTTATCATCTCAGAATCCGGTAACTAGATGTATGGGAAGGCATCGAGTTTATAAAATTAAGTGATGATCACCAAGGGGTGATTATCGACCTGGATTAAATTTCTTAATTAACACCCAACCATTCCATAAAACATATTATTATGGTAGCAAATAATTGTATCCGGATATTTTCTATAGTTTGCCTGACTTCTTTTAACTTGAAAGTCTGTGGGCAAGCACCTATAGGTGAAACTGCACAGTATAAAAACAGAACCGTTTGATACCTTGGCGATTAATTCCGCTATATGTATAGCGGTTTTTGTATGCAACGTGATCTCCCCGGCTCGAACCCTGGACTCTCCCTGTGCCAGCGCCATGTATATGATTACTTGATCCTGGAAATATCGAGGTCCCCCATTATATATGTGGTAAATGTGTGCAGAATAGGGGACGCAATACTTTGGATGAGATATCTCCAAAACTACCAGAGCTTGAAATTACCTTTTATAAGCGTCGATGGCTCAGTTGTTAGTGTGTAAGGACGGCGCGTCAACGGACGTGAGATCGAATCCACTCTACCTGAAATGATCTTGTGCTTTTGGTGAAGGTAAACGTCGTGATAAAACTATAGCATGGTGATAGAGCATTATTCAATGCCCGCCTGGCTACCACCCTCGAGTTCAAAATCTGCCGCCAAATACCTTTAAGTCTGTTCCGGCAGCTGCACTCAAATGCTCGACAAGATTATCCTGTCTACCAACTTGGCCCGTATCGTCACTTAAGATCAGGTGAGATTACCGACATAACGCTAAAACCTTAGCTATAAAAAAAGTAACTGTAATAAATATATACAACGGGTAATGGATATGCTCGTAGAAACGCATTTGGTAGTAACGCGTAGGAGCACTAAGCTTGAGCTTTTTTTTATAAGTTTACCGTTATGGCCATAACCTCATCTGGTGTCAAGTGTCGATGGGGTCAAGGTGGTGGAAACAGTAAGCCTAGTGGAGCCACTGGCTCTCAGGGCACCTGCTGGGACACATCTATTGGTATTTTGCGTTAGTTTTTCAACTTGAGGGTAGTAGGTAATCGATTATAGATGTCTGCGCTACCCCTGGTTTCTGGCAACACAGGAGTTTGCAGTATCGCGGTGGTACGTATTAATGGGTATTGCCAGTAGCATGTCATATGCCCCTCTCGCTTAGACTAAGCCTATATGGACAACAGAATAAACCAACCAATGTCTAGCAGTTTCGTTAATCGGTCGTCAAGTCGATGAAACGAAAAAGCGACAGTAAAAAGAGATACATTTATGGGAGGGTATCAGATAGAAGGTGTTATATGCTGTTACTTACAGGGCCCGAGCGTTCTGTGTATTATGAAGCGAATTTATGAAGGTCTCACTTTTATCGTATGTGAACTGCACGCATTTTTTTTTTTTTTTTTGAAGTGAAACTTCTTTAGGCGCATGAGGGTAAAATTTTTACAGATGAAACGTCACGCCGGTATGCAACGGAAGTGTCGGAAAAGAGAGAGAGAGAGTGATCGAGACCGATTGAGAGAGAGTAAGACAGGGCGAACGTAGCATGAGCAACTAGCCGTGGAGTGAGAGTAGGGAGCAAGCGAGTGAGAAAGATTGAGAGAAAAAGTGAGACAGAGCGGAGAAGATTTATAAATTAGTTCGCCAAAGAAGTTTCACTTCTGACATGTGTACTTTGTACGCACGCATGTTTTTTTTTTTTTTTTATGGTAAAAAAATATATTTACATACATCGTCTAGCTTTTGCCGGGTTGAACTTCAAAAGTACGTGTGCGTCTTATCGGGTAATGAACGCCGTTTTGAACCACGTTGATCTTCAAACCATTACTTTGATGGACTGATGATTATTGCCAGGGATCAGGGTACAGGACAGCTTTTTTTATAGTTTAAAAGTTTAGCGTTATGGTCATAATCTCGATTGACCTTAAGTGATGATATAGCCTATCTGTGGAGGAACTGGCTCTGACAAGTGCAACTGACGGAACATACCTATTGGTATTTGGCAGCATATTTTCAAACTGAAGGTGGTAGCTAGTCAGACGGGCGTTAGTAAAAGCCCTACCACCATGCTATGGTTTCATAACGATGTTTTCCTTCACCGGAAGCTCAAGCTGATTGCGGGTGGATTCGAACTCACGTCCCTCGACGCGGCGTATCAAGCCTAGTCAGACTAACATACTTGGGTGTGATTATCGACGCAAGCGCCGGCTCGTAGGACGTTGAGGAGTTCCTCAGCAGCTTTGGCTCCCACTTGGTACGGATCCACTCCTCGAGCGCCGAGTCCGTCGCTGCCCAGGATACAGCCCGATGACAGTACACTGGTCAAGCTGCAACATCATATACATAGGAAGGTAGTTTATAACACCGATTTGCGTAAAGTACGGTGCGAGCGCGGCTATGCGTTCAGTCAGAGCGAAGCACTCGAGGCCAGATATTCATCGTACGTAGCTGGAACGTTACCGGAGGGATGTAAAAATTATATTGTTGTATTATTCATATACATAGGAAGGTAGTTTATAACACCGATTTGTGTAAAGTACGGTGCGAGCGCGGCTATGCGTTCAGTCAGAGCGAAGCACTCGAGGTCAGATATTCATCGTACGTAGCTGGAACGTTACCGGAGGGATGTAAGATTTATATTGTTGTATTATTCATACTGTTTTGGTATTTACGCTCTAAATCGTTATCGGAAATGATTTATATTGGACGGAGAGAAACGCGAGTTGTGAAGGTGAGTGTTGACAATTGTCGGAAAGAGGACCCTGAAATGTACATCCATGTTGCAAGTCTCGGACACTTCTCGTAGTTTTCCTCTTTCTATCCCAGCTATTCCTGTATATACATCTATCTATATTAGTATTATAAAGTGGAAGAGTTAATTTACATGCGTTACTATTAGAAACTGCCTGTCGGATTTAAAAAATTACATATGTATTTGATAGAGCGATCGTTGCGGAAGGGTTCTCAAACTTTTTAGAGTATCGCCCACTTTAGGAAAAATTTAATACCCAAAGTCCAGTTCTTCATCTAATTTGTATAGAGAAATATACAGGAAAATATATATTAATTTGATTGGTTGATATATTTTATTTAGTTTAGTCTCAATTCGATTAATTCTTTTAAATTTGGATATGCCCTTGATATTTTGCAGAAAAAATTAATTGAAAGCCAATGAGATAAATATATATATATATATATATATATAAAAAAAAATCTACAACGAATTATTAACACACCATATTTTTTTATGGAACAGTGGACAAATGAGCAAGCCCATCGCCTGATGGTAAGTGACCACCGCTGTTCATTAACAACCACAACGCGAACAGGTGTGTAGCGGCCTTCCTGGTAGGAACTGGCTCTCAAGTGCTGCTGCCGGAACACACCTATTGGTATTTGGCGGCAGGTTCACAACTTGAGGGTGGTAGCTATCCAGGCGGACATCAGAAAAAGCCCTACCACCATGCTATTTTTTTTTTTTTTTTTTTTTTTTTTATACTTTAGGTTTTAGCTTTCTGGCCATAATCTCACCTGATCTTAAGTGACGATACGGCCCAAGTTGGTAGACACGCTAAACCTGTGGAGGAACTGGCTCTCAAGTGCAGCTGCCGGAACACACCTATTGGTATTTGGCGGCAGGTTCACAACTTGAGGGTGGTAGCTACCCAGGCGGACATCAGAAAAAGCCCTACCACCATGC
This sequence comes from Actias luna, assembly GCA_039707435.1. Lineage (NCBI taxonomy): Eukaryota > Metazoa > Arthropoda > Insecta > Lepidoptera > Saturniidae > Actias > Actias luna. The sequence goes on along the minus strand of JAZHAC010000006.1, from coordinate 1,846,404 downwards.
TATTTTTTTTTTTTTTTTTTTTTTTTTATACTTTAGGTTTTAGCGTTCTGGCCATAATCTCACCTGATCTTAAGTGACGATACGGCCCAAGTTGGTAGACACGCTAAACCTGTGGAGGAACTGGCTCTCAAGTGCAGCTGCCGGAACACACCTATTGGTATTTGGCGGCAGGTTCACAACTTGAGGGTGGTAGCTACCCAGGCGGACATCAGAAAAAGCCCTACCACCATGCTATTTTTTTTTTTTTTTTTTTTTTTTTTATACTTTAGGTTTTAGCGTTCTGGCCATAATCTCACCTGATCTTAAGTGACGATACGGCCCAAGTTGGTAGACACGCTAAACCTGTGGAGGAACTGGCTCTCAAGTGCAGCTGCCGGAACACACCTATTGGTATTTGGCGGCAGGTTCACAACTTGAGGGTGGTAGCTACCCAGGCGGACATCAGAAAAAGCCCTACCACCATGCTATTTTTTTTTTTTTTTTTTTTTTTTTTATACTTTAGGTTTTAGCGTTCTGGCCATAATCTCACCTGATCTTAAGTGACGATACGGCCCAAGTTGGTAGACACGCTAAACCTGTGGAGGAACTGGCTCTCAAGTGCAGCTGCCGGAACACACCTATTGGTATTTGGCGGCAGGTTCACAACTTGAGGGTGGTAGCTACCCAGGCGGACATCAGAAAAAGCCCTACCACCATGCTATTTTTTTTTTTTTTTTTTTTTTTTTTATACTTTAGGTTTTAGCGTTCTGGCCATAATCTCACCTGATCTTAAGTGACGATACGGCCCAAGTTGGTAGACACGCTAAACCTGTGGAGGAACTGGCTCTCAAGTGCAGCTGCCGGAACACACCTATTGGTATTTGGCGGCAGGTTCACAACTTGAGGGTGGTAGCTACCCAGGCGGACATCAGAAAAAGCCCTACCACCATGCTATTTTTTTTTTTTTTTTTTTTTTTTTTATACTTTAGGTTTTAGCGTTCTGGCCATAATCTCACCTGATCTTAAGTGACGATACGGCCCAAGTTGGTAGACACGCTAAACCTGTGGAGGAACTGGCTCTCAAGTGCAGCTGCCGGAACACACATATTGGTATTTGGCGGCAGGTTCACAACTTGAGGGTGGTAGCTACCCAGGCGGACATCAGAAAAAGCCCTACCACCATGCTATTTTTTTTTTTTTTTTTTTTTTTTTTATACTTTAGGTTTTAGCGTTCTGGCCATAATCTCACCTGATCTTAAGTGACGATACGGCCCAAGTTGGTAGACACGCTAAACCTGTGGAGGAACTGGCTCTCAAGTGCAGCTGCCGGAACACACCTATTGGTATTTGGCGGCAGGTTCACAACTTGAGGGTGGTAGCTACCCAGGCGGACATCAGAAAAAGCCCTACCACCATGCTATTTTTTTTTTTTTTTTTTTATACTTTAGGTTTTAGCGTTCTGGCCATAATCTCACCTGATCTTAAGTGACGATACGGCCCAAGTTGGTAGACACGCTAAACCTGTGGAGGAACTGGCTCTCAAGTGCAGCTGCCGGAACACACCTATTGGTATTTGGCGGCAGGTTCACAACTTGAGGGTGGTAGCTACCCAGGCGGACATCAGAAAAAGCCCTACCACCATGCTATTTTTTTTTTTTTTTTTTTTTTTTTTATACTTTAGGTTTTAGCGTTCTGGCCATAATCTCACCTGATCTTAAGTGACGATACGGCCCAAGTTGGTAGACACGCTAAACCTGTGGAGGAACTGGCTCTCAAGTGCAGCTGCCGGAACACACCTATTGGTATTTGGCGGCAGGTTCACAACTTGAGGGTGGTAGCTACCCAGGCGGACATCAGAAAAAGCCCTACCACCATGCTATTTTTTTTTTTTTTTTTTTTTTTTTATACTTTAGGTTTTAGCGTTCTGGCCATAATCTCACCTGATCTTAAGTGACGATACGGCCCAAGTTGGTAGACACGCTAAACCTGTGGAGGAACTGGCTCTCAAGTGCTGCTGCCGGAACACACCTATTGGTATTTGGCGGCAGGTTCACAACTTGAGGGTGGTAGCTAGCCAGGCGGACATCAGAAAAAGCCCTACCACCATGCTATGGTTTCCTCACGATGTTTTCCTTCAGCGAAAGCTCAAGCTCATTGTAGGTGCTTGGATTCGAACTCGCGAACACCAGCTACAGTGAAATCAGTTGGAAAGAATACCTTTTTTGGTGCGTTATTTGAAACTCAATTTATGAAATTTTTTTTTTTTAGCTTTATATTATTATATTTTGATAAAGTAAATATATGTGACAATGTATGATTTACTAACAGAATGCTGTTGCAGTTGTCAGGAGCGATACTTCTATCTGCTTTGAAGCATTTAATATCCACACTGCTATATTCCTCGCACAATAGCTTCTTGGCACCGTCTGCCATCTGGTATGCGAGCTGAAATATAAACATTCGATTCCCATACAAAAGTAAATTAAATACATTAACCCATTCCTCGCCACTGTCATATTTTTAGGACACTATTTTCAAAATGTCTTAAACGTTCAAAAATTTTAAACATTTTTTACAGCGAAAAAAAATCATTTTATTAGGAAACAGTGTAAAATATATGACAGTGGGGAGGAATGGGTTAAAAAAAAAATATGATTCCAATAATATTTACTTTCACGGGCAGAGTGCCTGATACAAAACTCCATCCAGATATTTTGCTGGCTCTGCTACCTCCATCTGTTATATCTACATTCCGGACTTGTCTCACCGGAGTTACATCCACTGTAACATGGCCGCCTCCTCGGGGAAAAAATCTGGAATGTAAGAAATACAGTATTAACAGACTTATTTTTCATTGTAAACGGTGTATATTGATAGCTCAGTGGTAATGAGCTTGAGCTTATGGTGAAGGAAAACATGGTGAGGAAACCATAGCATGGTGGTAGGGCTTTTTCTGATGCCCGCCTGGCTAACTACCACATTCGAGTTGAAAATCTACCTCCAAATACCGATAGGTGTGTTCCGGCAGTTGGTTCCTCCATGGGTTTAGCTTGACCACCATCTTGGGCCATATCGTCACTTAAGATCAGGTGAGAATATGGCTATAACTCTAGACCTTAACTATATAAAAAAAAAATAAGCATGTTGAGACTTTTAAGTACACTTAAAAATTTCAAGTTGATAATTAAATTAAGTTCCTTTTTATGTTATCATGTTACCAAAATTTTATTTTTATATTGCTTCACTATCCTTACTACCTACTGCACATTCTTACCAAAAATTAGACATTTTGAAAAATTAGACTTACCAAAATTAGAAATTAGACATTAAAAATTAGACAAACAGTGATTATGTTTTTTTTATTATCAACACACTCCATATAGCTCAGTGGAGCGGTCAGTATTAAATATATATTAGAAGTGATGATAGCCCGGTTGGTAATGTGTACGCACGCCGCGGCAACAGACGTGGGTTCGAATCCCTGCAATGAGCTTGAGCTTTCGGTGAAGGAAAACATCGAGATGAAACCATATCATGGTGGTAGGGCTTTTTCTAATGCCCGCCTGGCTAACTATGATACTCAAGTAAAAATTTACTGCCAAATACGTATAGATGTGTTCCGGCAGTTGCACTTGAGAACCAGCCCCTCAACTAGGTTCAACGTGTCCATCATCTATTTTTTTTTTTATATACACAATCTGCGGACTCTGGGTCCGTAGTATTTTTAGGTAGGTGATTTGGTTGGCGTCAAGAAATTGCTTTACAATAGTATTCCTCTGGTGTTGTGGGTGTCTACGGGCGGCGGTGATCACTTACCATCACGTGACCCGCTAGCTCGGTTGCCCCCTATTCCATACAAAACGAGCTGCGCATTACAACAACTAAAAAAGAAAAAGTGAGTTTTATTTTTCACCATTTTGGGTCACTTTTAACATCAAATGAGATTGTGTTGACTGAACGTAACTAAAAAATTGGTAACTACAAACACATACCCTCTCCTGTGGATTGTCAAGTTGAAATCGGCTCCGAATTTCTTCAGGGTATGCCTGAACACCTCAGTCATGTAGTCGATCTGTGGAGCCATCGCAGCATTGGTACCACCGATTAAATCCAGGGTGACTGGTCCATCCGCCATCAGGGCGCAGGGGAGGGCAACTTGTAGGAGGAGGCTTATTGACCTGACCACAGAAGTCATAGAAAAATTTATTATACTACGTAATCCAATAGGCATATGTTATAAGGGTTATATTTAGTCCCCGGGAGGCTGGATTAAGTCCAGATTTTTGCACGTCTCATAAGCGAAGCGTTGAGGTGACTACTACTGTCACTTCACGCAAAACAACTGATTGTACAAACTTAAAGTGTCTATATTTATCATATATTGCAATTGTAAAATAATATATACACACATATTAAGAAAAAACACTATTTTTAACACTCATAATATGTTTGATGCTATTGTTATATAAACTAATTAAAGAACTGTTTAAAAACGTTCTGTCTGCGACATCCGTGTGTCTGTATGTGCAGATCCTGTATGTTATCACGATAAGGACTGAAATACTTTACTAATTAGGTCTTTTTTTTCATACGCTTTAGTAAAATTATGAATAGAATTCTATTACAGTTCATGGTCTGATTGGATGTGGTTTAATTGGTATTAATTAAACAACCAAAAAAGAAAATGAGATTATGAGGCGTTCACTTCTCAGTTTTCCAAACTTTTTTAAATGACGTTTTATTTCTATAAAAACATGTTTAAATACGTATCACCTATTGATTACGCAATCACATTTTATAATATTACACACATACAAACTGATTATTTAAATTAATAAAGTCAAATGTAATTCATATTTTTGAAAAACAAAAAAATGTATATAAGATAAATGCAACTCCATAGGTGAATTTAAAAAGCAAAAATCTTTATATATATACAAACTTTCACTGAAACTGTTAGAGCCGTACCTGAGATAACTGATATGTGTGTATATATACAAGAATTGCTTACTTAATAGTATTAGATATTATTGCAGTGCCCACTACTTAATTCACATGGAACTAAAATAAAATATACAGTAAAACCTCTACAAGTCAAACATCAACATAGAGTTTTCAACTTATAGAGAATGGAGGTCTTGGTGTTTGAAGCAAAGAGAACGATTTTTTTTTTTTTCAGAGTTGGAGGGTTCAACTTATTGAACTTTGAATTAATGATGTTCTACTGTAATAATTTTTGCACCTTTTTGAAACTTTTTTCAATACAGCTTTGCTCCATTTGTTGTACTGTGATGTTAAATAGCTGAAAGCCTTTCTCAATAATTGTTCTATCAAGTACAAAAAGAATTTCTGAAATCCGACCATTAGTTCCTAAGATTAGGGTGTAAAAAACAAACTTTTCCAATTCATAATATATATAGATTTAAAAGCATTCAGGCAGCGCATGCTATATTATAGAATATATAGATTAGTAGTACCTGAAATTACACCAAACATCCAAACTCACAAACTTTACCTCTATAATATTAGTTTAGATTGATAACATATTAAATATTTATTCTACCCAGCAGTTTGTGTATTGGCAGTATAATGGCCTCCACGGATCTTTCCTGGTCTGAACTCAATTTCTGTTGATCCTATGTTATCTCCTTTCAAGCTGCCTTGGCACATTTCAGCCACCAATTGTATACCTGTAAAATATAACTGGTTTTAATAATACAAATAACTATTGAGTTCATTTAGATTGTTTTTTTTTAGTTAAATCTCTTTTTGTCATATAATGATTTCTATTTGTTATCCATAAGTTTAACAATCTTACTCTATAATTATACATGGAGTTTTGTATAACTATGTTATTGTGAACAAGCAATGTGGATCAGAAATAATAACCAGCATCTTGAATTCTGAGGTATCTCGAAACACCTCTGTTTCAATCAATTTATTTATTTCCCTGTGCAAATACTTTTCACAGATACTCCAGGTAAATATTGTTTTAAAACAATGAATAGAAATAATCTTTCATTGCTCTTAAAAAAACATAAAGTTCCCGATCTTTGTATATATTAATTTTTTATTGAGGTCACTGTATCATGGGAAACAAACATAACAACAGACTACAAGCTACTAAATGATCTGAACAGTTATGGCTATTTAATTAATTTATATGTGGTTGAAGTGGGAGCAAAATGGATCTATAATATATTAAAGGATCTGCTGATTTCTAAAACCGTGCCGGCAGGCTCCTCCCAAATTTGTCTGGGCAGGGAGTGAAACATGAGTAGTGACGATGTGTTAGGTACTTGTGTCACAATGTGTCTTGGAGTTTTCCACTCTTTCACATGATGGACCCCACACCCGCACGGTGAATGTATGGATAGCTACAAAGTTCCTCTCTATTTCTTTATAATAAATAAAAATATTACAGAGTCAGTTTACCTTTTAAATGTTGCGCCGCTAATCCTGGCTTACTTCGTCCAACACGTATGTTTGTAACTCGCACCGGCTTACCCAATATAGCACTGAGTGCCATTGATATACGCAAAATTTGTCCACCCTGGATGAGAATACATTATAAATAAATTATTGCGAACTTTTTTTAATTAAAAATAAATAGGTACTGTTTATTTTTACCCCTTCTAGTACGCTTCCATCAATTTCCATTAATTCAGACATCGTTTTTTAAAGTATATATTTTATCGCCAAATATCGTAACAAACGTAATAAAATGAATAGTTATAACATATATACATAGACTGATAGGTGGGTCCTTTTTTTTTTAATAATTCAATGTGCAGTATGAGTACCAATACCGAACATTTTATGTGGGTATTAAAATACTAAAATTGAACTACAATTTGAATGACAGTTCAATGTTGTCGGATGAGAACACTCGAATAACCTAAAATCTATATTCTTCAAATATAAGGAGATAAGTTTGTGATCTTCAACAAGTACCCGTAAAGTTATCTGAATATAAAAACGTGTTTTTATTAAATTGTTTCATATACTGTCATATTGACAAATATTTGTCATAATAATAGGTTATCACTAAATTTTTTTTATTATCTTAATTATTTCATCTAGGTACAAAACGATTTAAAAAGCCAATATATCTAATGATTAAAATGCTGCAGATTGTCTTTTGTAGAAGAAAAATTTTTTGAATTATTTTTTATGGTTACTGCAAAAGAAAAAATATAGGTACTTTTAAAAAGGTAACAATTTCCTTCGTCATACGTATAGCTACAATTCCTTTCGCTCGAAATATTAACACGTCAACTATTAATAGCTCAATAAATTATAAAATAATAGAATTCTCAAACCTTCTACACAAATGTAAATTCATACAAAATTCCAAACTTAATTAGTATTCTACAAAGATTAGGGAGTTTATTATATATATCGGCAATCTTGAAATTGTAACTGTCAAGTCTACTAACATCTATTATTTTGTAATTGTTAATTTTACTCCTATTTTTTATTATAAAAGTAAAGGTATTTGAAGCCATACTGCCATATATTTGTTCATAATTAAAAGGTTAACGCTTTAACAAGATGGTAACTCTCTTGTTATTATGTAATATCATATATAATTACATAATATTGGAGCAACAAGTTCTCCTAAACCTTTTTATTGTAAATATATTCCATTTTAGTTTGAAGGCAAAAGTCAGAAGCCGTTAATAATTATATAGACACGTCGTACATATTAATTATTTCGTATTTATTCTTTTTTTTATATTTTGTTTGAGTTTTTCTTTCCTAAGGAATACAAAAGGTTTTGTGACCATGCAGCCAAAGATCTGCAATAAAACGGTGTGTTCCGTTATACACTGAGATCAATGAACAGTATACGAAAAAGCCGTTTCTTTATAGTTAGGTATACTGGTTACTGTTTAAAACGGAATGCAGTCCAGTGTACTGTCAATTATGATTTATTTTAATTATTTAACTGTTTTTTACAATATATAGAATACGCTTTACTCTTTAGTTACTTTCATTTTATACAAAGTATTGCTTTTCCTCTGCCATTGACACAATATTTTGAAAATGTTCATGTTTATTTTAATGCGCAGTATGTTTGAATAACAATATTTAAATAATCAACAATAAAAGTTATCAAATTTCTGGACGCTAATGATCACTTGAACAAAGCACTGAGAGTGTCTTGAAAGCTCCAGTAGTCACAGTGCAAAATGGTGACGATCTATGACATCATATACATCCTAGGTTATTGCGGCAGTATACTGTCAGCCATAGCGAAACGAATTTCTCCCCAGTAAGAGTACTGAATAGTGGTTTAGTGTATATCGGAACACATCCAAAGTTATTACATAGTGACAGGTGTCATATTGACATTTTACATGCTCTGGTGTGGGGTTATGATAATTTGAATTTATCGTTTTGTATTGCAATGGGTGAACTTACGGCTACAAACTTATTTGAATCGCAAACTATATTCGCCGACCATAAAGATCTTATCCACGATGTCGCTTACGATTTCTACGGTGAGAGAATGGCTACATGTTCGAGCGATCAGTATGTTAAGGTATGTTGTTGTTTACCTTATAAAAGTGTTGTTTGTCGTCGTTCCATAAACGAGTTTATATTCGTTTTATTATTTTTATGTTTACTTTCGTTATATTACTACATATTAGTAAGCTATAAATTATAAGTAATCACACTAAGTATAAAGTAGATAATATTCTACTCGCAAATTTTTAATGTTGATCTTACGTTGATACGTCTTCTTAATTTTAAGTGGCGTAAAATTTATTTACATATTACCTCTCCCCTTCCCGTAATTTGTCGTTGAGCCAAAAAGATGGTATGTGCGTCTCCCTAGGAATGTAGAATAAACCACCAGATACCTACTTAACAAATCACCCCAGTGTTACCCTACGTCCCACCAATTTCACACGAGACCAGAAACCACTTACGCATTACTTCTAGTCCAGGGAGGATTGTAGAAGTCCCCAAGGCCTACATTGACCACAGGAGACTAGAAGAAGTAGAAAAGTTGTCCCTGATCCTTAATAATGCAAACTGTCATCAAAGTTTCCTTTAAAGTGGGTTTTTACAGCACTTATTACTCAATGAGTCTCTCTCACTTTGCCCTGAACCTGGGTAGTGCATTTAAGTATTGTGGGGAGAAGTTAGTAAATTGTATACTGCTTTTAGAACTGTAAGTTTGATAGTCTTATTTAAGTAGTTATTCAAGTTTGTATGCTTTTTATCTGATAGTAAAAAGTAACTGGGATATTTTTGATTTAACAACAAAGTTAAACTTTACAAGGGGCTGCTTTAATAACATTTATAAAATTGTTGGTACTTACATATTATTACATACCATACCATATAATCATAATAAATACTTCACTTGAATAAAAAAAAAAATTGTACCTGTAAAGTGTTTTGATATTAATTAAAGTGTTTTATTTCATGTTTTGTCACTGCAGTACAAATTCTTTGGTGTAGGTTACGTTTGACTTGTGTTAAAAAAACCTGTGAACTTCACATAAGTGCAAAGGAATTTTGGGAATGACCCCTAAAATGAGAATTCTGTCCTTTTTTTTTTCATACATACTAAACACAAATAAAGCGTAATGAATACTTCAAAAATTAGTTTCTGACAGTTAAATAATTTTTTACCAATTTTGTTACATGTTTCAGGTGTGGGACTCTGATGGCCATGGGGGATGGAGACTAACAGCTAGTTGGAAAGCCCACCATGGTTCTGTGTGGAAAGTCACATGGGCACATCCAGAATTTGGTCAGGTCATTGCAACATGTTCTTTTGACCGTACAGCCGCCATTTGGGAGGAAGTTGGTATGTATCTATTTAACTTTAATAAACTTTTATATAAAATCAAATATTTTGTTGAGCAATGCCCATGTAGACATTGGTTTGCCCTTTCAGCAGTTTGTAACACAATCTCAGCTTTACTAATAACCCTATATCATGTTGATAATTATAGAACAGAGAATATTGTATTAAATTGATTTTGGTTGGAACAGATACCCTTGAGGATTTGATATCTCATAGATGTTTACCTTGAAATAACTACTTTATTATGTAGGTGATGGCTTTAAGGTTAAAAAGACTAATAAGTTATAAATTATGGTAAGAACAGTAGGCTTAGAAAATTGTGTAGTCTGATATAAGTGATTACATCAGACTATTTGTCAATAGATTTTTAACTTGACAATAGGAGCTAGCCAGGCAGGTATTAGAAAAAAAAAACATACCATCATGCTATGGAGTCTTCACAATGTCATCCTTCATTGAAAACTCAGACTACTGGAGTATCATTGCTAAGTATTTAGAAATTTTAAGTAAAAAAATTCAAAGCAGTCATGAAGCCTGCCGACAGAAGTAAAAACATCAATCTATAAACAAACATTTGTTTTTTAATGTTCAAATTAATTGTTTGATCTTAAATTACAACTTGTATATCAAAACTCTTTATAGCTCAAGAAGTGTATACTAATAGGAATTATTAATGTAAAATATAACTGTTGGTTATGAAATAAATAAATATAGTATTATGGTTAACACATCACATGATCATGTTGATGATGACTTACATGAATTGACTCCTTATCCAAACTTTAGAAGAAGGTAGAAGTTTTCATTTCAAAAACTTAATCTTAAACTTAAAATTGGTGTTTAACTTTTGTTCAAATCACTTCAGGTGACAGTACAGCTTCAGGATCTGATAAAGGTCTTAGAACATGGCTCAAACGTTCCAACCTTGTGGATTCCAGAACATCAGTGACCGATGTCAAATTTGGACCAAAGCATTTAGGATTGTTGTTAGTTACTTGCTCAGCGGATGGTATTATAAGGTGAAACATTGAATGCATTATGTTATTGTATTATTTAGTTTTAACGGTAAACCCAACTTAGAGACTATTTTTACTAGCTTAAAGGACTTCTATCCAGTGGCCTTAATAAATAAAATAAAAATCTCTTTTTATTTTTCAAGGTTTTCGAATTAATAATTTCTAACATAGTATATTCTGATCTTTTTTTTTTTAATTATTTTAAAGTTTATCATTATGTCCACAATCTCACCTGATGTCAAGACACAATGTGGCCAAATATGGTGGACATGCTAAGTCTAGTGGAGGGTCTGGCCTTAAGTGCAACTGCTGGAACACATCTATAAGTATTTGGCAGCAGATTTTCAACTGAAGGGTGGTAGGTAGCCAGGTGGTGCATTAAAAGAAACCATACGATCATGAAAGTATCTGCGACTGAAATGGTTAGATTGATTTTGAGCGGACCTGTCACTGGCAGTAACTTGGGATACTTTTTTAAGTCCATGCAGAAGAAGTCGCGTGCAGAGCTAGTATATGCTATTTATTTACTTTTTTTTTACTATACCCTATTTAGGTTGTCAATGTAGAATTTATTGTACATTTTTAGGATATACGAAGCTCCAGATGTCATGAACTTAGCACAGTGGACATTGCAGCACGAGATACCAACCAAAGTGTCAATTAGTTGTTTATCATGGAATCCATCTTTGTCTAGGTGAGTCGATTAAATTTTTCCACAGTATAAATACTTGGTTAAAAACCGCTCCACTCTTTTTGTGATCTGTGCTTAAACCTAGTAAGCTATTTTTTTTGGAATGAAAATAATAAGGTTTTTAAAAAACGCATTATCTTTGTGGTTTATATTGTCTATGAAGACTCCTGTCGCCGGTCATAATGACATAGTAACAGTTTTTTTGAGGGATCTTCACTTTTCATGTTGTGATTTTTATTTTAATCATAAGGTGTAACGAGGTTGATTGTTCTAAACCATTCGGGTAAGATTCCCTTGAAAATTTATAATAAATCAAACCACTGTTAGCGTCTTTATCTGAAATTATTTTCATTTTAGTGTTGGTAGTAGAAAGGAGATAAATAAAGTTTATCTAATTACATGCATGATTTATCACTGAGTAATTCATGAAAGTTTAATGCAAATTAGCATTAGAAATATGAACTGTGACAGATGATGTACACATCAGTAATAATCCTTCCAACTGAGCTTCACTGGTGTGCATCTCGCAAACCGGTAAAGTTTTACAGTAGAATCTCGTTAAGTCGAACCTCGATAAGTTGAAAACCTCCAAATCTCGAAATAAACTTGTTCTTTCCCTTTAAACACCAAACCCACCGTTCTTTATAAGTCGAAAACTCTACAACTCGAATTTTTTGGCGTCTCCCTTGATGTTCGACTTATAGAGGGTTCTTTTTTTTTTTTTTTTTTTATACTTAAGGTTTTAGCGTTATGGCCATAATTTCACCTGATCTTAAGTGACGATACGACCCAAGTTGGTAGACACGCTAAACCTGTGGAGGAACTGGCTCTCAAGTGCTGCTGCCGGAACACACCTATTGGTATTTGGCGGCAGGTTCACAACTAGAGGGTGGTAGCTAGCCAGGCGGGCATCAGAAAAAGCCCTACCACCATGCTATGGTTTCCTCACGATGTTTTCCTTCACCGAAAGCTCAAGCTCATTGTAGGTGCTTAGGTTCGAACCCACGTCCTTTGACGCGAAGTCGTGCACACTACCACTGAGCTATCATCGCTGTTGTATATATAAAAACAATTTACCATGGAGTGATTCCTCTTTAAGAGATCTATAAAACTGTACAGCTGCATATGTCTATCTTATACAATTAAAATTACTACCTGTCTAACTGATTTATTTGTAATTCATTTAGAATTCAATGGAAATGTACGAGGCTGAGGAGAAGGTGTTTAACGTTTGATATATTTCTTTCAGAGTAGGAAACCCACCGATGCTGGCTGTGGGAAGCGACGAACCGAACACAAGCAACGCCGCTGCCAGCGTTCCTACTGACAAAGCTACATCTAGTAATGGAAAAGTATTTATATACGAGTAAGTTGATATCAAAACTAAACAATTCGATACGATGGTAGCTCAGTCAATCCACCTACAATGAGCTTGAGCTTTTGGTGAAGGAAAGAATCATGATGGAACCATAGCATGGTGGTAGAGCTTTGTATATTGCCCGCCTGCTAGCTACCACCCTCAAGCTGAAAATCTGCCGTCAAATACCTATAGGTGTGTTCAGGCAGTTGCACTTGAGAGCCAGTCCCTCCACTGGGCTTAGCGTGACCACCATCTTGGCCCACATCGTCACTTGCATCAGGAGTTCATAACTAATAAACCTATTAATTATAAAAAAAAAATTAAGTTTTAAACTGTACAATACTTTGGAAACTTCCTGTAATCTCTATGTATTAATCACCATAATAATTTATAATTTAATCACAATCTTATCTGATGGTGAATGACGGTGTGACCCAAGCTGATGAACACAGTAAACCTAGTGGAGGGACTGGCTCTCAAGTGCAACTGCCGGAGCACACCTATAGGCATTAGGCAATAGATTTTTGACTTACTCTAGCACTGAGACATTATTGTTTCATTGGTTTCTCGCATTGCGGATTCAACTAAAGGCTATTTTCTAACAGTGTTTGTAGAGTTACCAATAAGTTACTGATCTTGCAGCCTACGAAATTTTGATATATATCAAGCCTTTTCAGGAGAAACATCATAAAGCGCCTGAACTCATAAAAATGTTTTCTATTGTAAGCTTGAAAATGTGGAAACAGTATGTTTTTGGATTTTCTTTATAAAATAGGGGCAAACAAGCAAGCGTGTCACCTGATGGTAAGTGATCACCATCGCTCATGGACACTCACAATACTAGGAGAATCATGGGTGCTTTGTAGGCCTTTACATTGAGTACCATTGAGCTATCATCACTTCAAATAGCCACTATTTTAATAGATCAGTGGTTACTTATAAACAACAAGTACTTTTTTTATGAAAGATCATAAATTACATTTTAATTAGGAATAAAATATTCTCACCTGTGAAATGTGAAATTGTCGCTTATAATGTTATTCATGAAAAAGCTCGATATATGTATCAATTGTGTTCAGCTTTAAACGTCATATACTTGTAATTTCATTTGACTCGTGTTGTATCCTATATTTTATTTCAGATACAGCGATAGCTCTCGTAGATGGACTCGGACAGAGTGCCTGGCGTCGGTCCAGGAGCCCGTCAATGATTTGGCCTTCGCACCGAACCTGGGTCGTTCATTTCACCTCCTCGCAGTCGCCGCAAAGGACGTCAGAATCATCAAAATCGAGCCAATTGCGTTAGTATTATATCATCATAATTCACCTGTTAAATGATCTGTTATACACCACGTTAAATAACATTTCCTGTGAAATATTAGTTATATATCATGAAGGTAGCTGTTATATATCGCGCTTACGTGATATATAGTCACGTGTGTGAATTTGATTTATGAATAGCAGAAATAAATAAAACTATCTGCGAATATATTTTAAAATTATTTTTACTATAAATCTATTTGTCATCACCATATCACGCTGTAGATCAGTGTCTATGCTATTCAGCATTTGTTAAATATAACTCTACTCAAGAATGATTATCATTTATTTATAGGAGGAGTAATTGTATTAATGATAAAAAAAAATTAAACTCATTCCCACTAATCAATTACCTGAATATTAATATTTTATTATTTTATTTTAAACATATTAATATAGAATTAAATTCTACAGTACCAATGAGGCCAATATCCAAATATATATCTTCTATTTATATATACAATATATAAATGAATCTCTGAAATTTATGTAAGCTTATAACTTCCGAACGACTGCATCAAATTGGATAATTCTTTTTTATTGTTCTCGTTATTGTCAGGACCAGGGTTTTTAAAAGGAAAAAAAAATTCACCCACCCATTCATTTTTTTAAATCTCATTATATGAAAAGTGAGTGGGTCAATAGGATAGAAGACTGAAAATTTATATATATAATTAGTTCGATTATATGTAGCTGGCACAAAGTTCACCGAGTCAGATAGTTTTCAATATATTTGATTGAGTAGGATGGGAGTTTGCTTAGAATTTAGTACAGAAGTCAAATATATATATATATATATATATATATATATATATATAGGGATGTAGTTATGGGAGGGTGTTTACTTACTTACTGTACTTGGGCCGTATTGTCACTTAAGATCAGGTGAGATTATGGCAAAAACGCTTAGCCTTAACTATAAGAAAAAATAATTAAGTTGGACCAGTATTCGGCCAATCTCTGGACATTTGACATAGATGTCTACAGGTCAGCGAGTGTGTACAGAGGTGGCACGACAGTAAATGCCTCATAGTTTGGGGCTGCCTACAGTCACATAAGAGCTTGGTTTGGTTCTCGAAAACCCCGTTTAATCATTTTGGAGTTGCAGCGGCCCACCTGAATTCGAAGACGGTTCAATTAATCCAAATACTCCATGGCAAATTGTAACCGTGATAATTAATGCTAATGGGTCAATATATACTTTTCATCTCATAAAGTGACAAGAGTCCTCCTGGAGAGATGATTAAGCTTGGAATTTTGTAAGAAATTAACTAGTTGACTAATTTAACTAGTCGATAGCTGAGAAAACAGCTTTCTAATAATTATTTTAAAGCATGTCAAAGTGTGGTAGGTTGAGGAATGATGAACTATATATTTTGAAGTGACGTTGAAGTTCTTATCAACACAATGAGCCAGAGCGTTCGGTGAAGGAAAACAATGTGATGAAACCGTGGCATCAGGGCTTTTTCTGATGACTGCCTGAATAGCCCGTATATTCCAGTTGAAAAGGCAAATTCCTATATATATAGTGCCTCCACGATTCTTAGCGTGTTCACCATCTGGGACCACATCGTCACCATAAATATACACATGTGTATATTCGTCCAGGGAGTCGAGCCACGTGTCGAACGGCACGACCGGTGGAGGAGCCGTCCGGTTCAAGACCGAGGTGATGGCCGCCTTCGACGAGCACTACTCCTGCGTGTGGAGGGTCTCCTGGAACGTGACCGGCACACTCCTCGCATCCTCCGGTGATGACAGCTGCGTGCGATTGTGGAAAAGTAAGTTTTTTTTTTTTTAAGTGAAACCTTAGCGTCTTTGCGATTTGGAGTTCGATGAAACGACAGTAAAAAAAGACAACCACATACATATATTTTATTTTTATTTTTTATACATTGAAATAAAACTAATTTAAACGGATTTTATCGCGGTTATTTATTAATTTTGATCCCGACGTTTCGAAAGCTTTTCAGCCTTCGTGGTCACGGGGCGGACTGAGGTGTAGGTTGTCCAGAAAAGTTCATGTTACTGTGTCTACCTTCAATTTAATTTTTTTATTTGTTCTATTTAGTTTTATTTCAATGAATAATATTCGCGTAAACATAAGAAATCATTATTTATTTTGTATAGTTAAATTTTAGCGTTATGACCATAATCTCACCTGATCTTAAGTGGCTATACGGACCATTTTGGTAGATACGCTAAACCTGTGTAGAGAATTGCTCTCAAGTGCAACTGCCGGAACACATCTATTGGTATTTGGTGGCAGATTTTTAACTTAAGGGTGGTTGCTAGCTAGGAGGCATCAGAAAAAGGTCTGCTACCATGCTATGGTTTCCTCACGATGTTTCCCGTCACTGAAAGCTGAAGGTCATTGTAGGTGGAAGGTTCAAACTCACGTCCCTTGATGCCGAGTCCGCTCACATTACCACTGAGCTATCATAGCTTCAAAAAAGTCCTAAGTGACAGAAAATTACTCTATGGTAAAGGTTGCACTCGAGACCCAGTGCCTCCACAGGTTTAGCGTGTCTACCAACATGGGCTGTATCGTCACTTAAGATCAGATGAGATTACAGCCTTAACTTTAAATACTAAAATAAAAGATGAGATTTTGGTCAAACGTCAATAAAGATTATATATTCCCTTTGGCGCAGTGCAATACTTGAACCAGTGGAAGTGCGTGGCGGTGTTCAAGAATGAAACGCTCGCCGGGGACTCCCCGCCGCAGGGCCGCGCGCACACCACGTACATGCGGATGGCGACCATGGCGAACCCCGGACACATGCCGTTCCACTGACCGATGCGCCACGGCTCCCGCTTCAACACCTGCCCTGGTCAGTACACT
The DNA here is from genome assembly GCA_039707435.1 of Actias luna. NCBI lineage: Eukaryota > Metazoa > Arthropoda > Insecta > Lepidoptera > Saturniidae > Actias > Actias luna. The sequence continues at coordinate 1,829,365 of JAZHAC010000006.1, read as the reverse complement.
CAAACAACCCAGGCACTGAAACATTCGAGGCACTCTACATCCTAGACACGGAAACATCTCAAGCGTTAAATAGTCCAGGCATTAAACATTCCAGACACCAAACATTCCAGACACTAAACATTCCAGACACTAAACATTTCAGGCACTACACATTCCAGACACTAAACATTTCAGGCACTACACATTCCAGACACTAAATATTCCAGGCACTAAACATTCCAGACACTCACAGAGCCCAGACACCTGGTCACTCAAGCATCTGAGGTACTCAGAAATCGTATATAATCGCACAACTCAAACATCCGCACTTCTCAGACACTAATATATTCTCGACACGTAAACATCCACACATTTATGCGTCTCAGATATTCAAATTTTCTACAGACTCAAATATTCCAGACACATAAATCTTATGAGACATTTTTAACTTTTCTGAAAAAAATCAACAAAGAATACTCACTATAAGACCAAGCCCAGTCACTTCTAGACGTTTAAAAACTATGGTTTGCACAGACGAGCTAAGAATATCCTATGTTTTTTAAGAGCAGATAATTAAAAGAGATTTATATTTATAATTATTAATGTAACAACAACAAATGTGTGTATACATGAAATAAAAACTTCAAAAAAAATTATCAAAATGGCTGTGTATTATTACTGAAGAAAAATTAACGATTAATTTAATACAAATATGTTTTACAATCATACGATGTTTCAAAAGTGATTCATTACGAATTGTCGCTTAATACGTATTTATAATTAAATGTTGTATTTAGGACGTGGTTAACAAATTGAAACCAAATAATGGAACAATCTTGTCGATGAAGATCTCTGAAGCGATGATAGCTCAGTGGTGGTGTGTACGACTTCGCGTCAAGCCACGTGAGTTCGAATCCAACCATCTACAATGAGGTTGAGCTTTCGGTGGAGTAAAACATTGTGAGGAAACCGTAGCATGGTGGTAGGGCTTTTTCTAATACCGGCCTGGCTAGCTACCACCCTCAAGTTAAAAATTTGTCACCAAGTACCAATAGGTGTGTTCCGGTAGTTGCATTTGAGTCAGGTCCCTCCACAGTCTACAACTTCGGCCCTATCGTCACTTAAGATCGGGTGAGATTATGGTCATAACGCTAAACCATAACTATAAAAAAATATTAAATTAATGTATTGTTATCGGTCCTCAATAAATCTACTAAGTTTAAATGAAATCTGACCGTTTGAAGTGGGTAAAAATCAAGTCCAAAGGAGTCGGTTACAAACATACAAATGAAGCTAATATAAAGCGTGTAAAAAAGTAAATACTTAAATATTAAAAATAAAGTGCATCGAAAAAAAAAAAAACAATAAAGTGCATAGAAAATACTAAAAATAAAGTGCATAGTTTATATACGGTCTATATTACGTACGTACGTTTCAACTAAAATTATGAATAATCGACAATACATTTAGTTCTTACTTAAACTCCGAGCAGCCAAAACGGATTATTTATTATAACTAATGTGCCGACGACTTCGTTCGCGTGTAATTAAAAAAAATTTTAAACGTTTTGCCCGTTTTTGTTACTTTTTTCATTGCTTTTATCAAATGCAAAAATATTGCACGCCTCAAAGGTGGGTACTAGTGTCACTTCACGCAAAACAATTGATTTTTCAAACTTAAAACGTCTCTATTTATCATATATTGCACTTGTAAAATAATATATACACACACATATTAAGAAAAAATACACTATTTTTAACATTCATGATATTTTTGGTGCCTTTTTGTTATTTAAACTAGTTAAAGAACTGTTTTAAAAAAGTTCTGTCTCGGTCGTCCGTGTGTCTGTATGTGCGGATCCTGTATGTTATCACGATAACGACCGAAATACTTTACTAATCGAGTCTTTTTTTTCCTTACGCTTCAGTATAATTGGGAATAGAATCCTATTACTTTTCACGGTCTGATTCGATGTGATTTAATTGTTATTAAATAAACAAAAAAAAAAAATGAGGCGTGGACTTTTGAATAATGCGAACTTTTTTTTTAATTTGACAGATTTAAAACAAAACAAAAAAACTTTTCCGCTTTATTGGAATCTAATAGCAGTGTTTTTAAAATAAAATACAGTACTTTTTAAGAATAAAAATATATAAAACAAAAATAATACAGGGTTTATAACTGTCATAGACTGCTTCTAATAAAGCTTGGATTAAGCTTAATTAAATTTATTATTATCGTTTTATATTACGGAACACAGTCGTTTCGAACATTCTAGATATAATTTCTTCTAAACTCCAGCATGTTTTGTATGAAAAAGGTTACTATCGTATTTGTCTATAGACATAATACAGTGTTATCTAAGGTTTTATTCATGAAAACATTCAACCAAAAAGAAATGTTTTTATGCTCCAAGACACGAGAAATTTTAATTAAAGTATTCAATTTATTTTACACATCCGAATGATACAAACGTTTTTGGTTCTGTGGTCTGTGGGTAGTCGAGTTTTTATTTCATCGGTACAGTCCTCCTGAGTCTTTGCAAATGTGTCGTTTCCTTGCTGACGCTCCTTGTCGTGTACCATCCGACCTGATGAAAAATACGCCATTATTCCTTATCGTGACAATGAAAAACTTTGTCGGTTTTAAATACAGTGTAGATTCTGTTTACGACACTCCCTAAAACGTCGAAATAAATTACTTGACTCCGTTTCGCTTTGCTGTCCTTACAATGATACAATCTCTCCAGTGACAAATTTTAATGTCTTAATGTCAATGTATTGTATACAATGCACATAGCTAATTGTTTAACCCTTGTTCTGTCACGACTGTTTAAAATCTCATCACTTTTTAGACTTATAACTAATTTTCGCGGTTCTCTTCTGTGGGTGGGTAGTCTTTGTATATTGATACTTTTTAGATTCGAAGTGAAATCAAGTAATTTCGATTTTACCTCAATACGATATTTCCACAACAAACATTAAAAAAAAAAAAAACAACAGATTCGTTACACTTACAGGCGTTGCCCGTTCGCTTCTGCAATGGCCGTTCGACGACGAATTCGGGATAACGATGTTACTGTAAATAAAACGTACGGTTAAGGGATTTGGCGTCGGTGGGATCAGACCTCTCGCTGCCGGGCGTGGTGGGAGCCGTGCTCGGTAGCGAGAGGGTGTGGAATCAGGTGGCCTCCTTCTGTCAACATGCTAGTCACCCTTGAGGCAAATCCCCACGGGTATCCTCTCCGTCGCAGAAGACCTGGCAGCCGGAGAGGCCGGTATGCCCTTGCTCTTCCACCGCTCTTAGCCCGACTGAGGGGGGCGGGTCGGGGGCCCTGCCTCCCATTGCACCAGTCTGGCTGACTGCAGGGGTGACGCGGTGATTGCCAGATAGGTATGGAGTGATTCCCGCATATCCTTCCAAGCCTCCCGGGACTGGGAGGGAATGCGTTAATACATTTTCCCACGTTAAAAAAAAAAATTGTATCTGGCAACATTTAGGTGTACGAATAAGTATGAACCATTTCAGTTTCTAAAAAATTGAACACAATACCCCAAAGCCGCTTCTAGAATCTGCCGGCCTAGGTCTACTCAGCCTACTGGTAAATCCACAACTACTCATTATAGAGCACGTTTATGCGTATCGTGTTCCGGGATCATATATTCAGTTATCAAAAGGATTTGTGGTAAACTATCTCCCATAGAACCGCGACGGTGTTATAGGCGATAAATGCCTCTTACGGCTTCTGGTGGCCGACGAAAGGCTATTAAAAGAAGTGTGTACGCTGTGCCTGGTTTCTGGTAACACAGAAATTTGAAGTTTCACCGTGGTCCGTTGAAGTGGGTAATAGCCGACGCTGGTCACTCGATGAGAGAAAGAGAGAAAGAAAAAACATTTATTTCTATGAAACGATACAGTTCAGCATATGCTATGGCAACACTGCTACAGCGTTGGTTTTCAGCTGGATCTGAAGCTGGTTTAGAGCTACTACTGGTGCCCTTGCGTAGAGTACTAATGCAAAATAGTTTTAGATTTAGAGTTAATGAGTCTTCAAATGCTGATAGTTGGGTATCTTTTTACTTGGTATTTCGGGTGCTTCTCAGTCGGACAGTCCCAAACCCTTCATATCGCCCGCCCTGTATATGGTGAGAGGTTATACGTAAATATATTGTTGTACGACGTAAACAAAAAGAAATAGTAAAGATTCGGACTGTGTAGGTACTGGCAGAGAGAGTCTTGCAGTTCTTAAAGGGGTCTTGAGGTGTACGCTAGTTTGAAGCTGCTAGTTCTGTGTCAGTATCGGTTATGCTCGTTGCGGCATCAAAAATAAGCGATAGAAAGTATAGAGACATAGGCTAAGTCTGTATGTTTTGGGAGCGCTATAGAAACATGGAGTTAATTTACCCCAATGAAGCCCTTTTGATGTTCGTCGCATTATTCTGCAGCAGGATCCTCGGTTGGCTATTCACGATGGTGGTCGATCTCCAACTGCAATGGTATTAGGATGATTTTTTTTTCATACTTAAGGTTTTGCGTTATGGCCATAATCTCACCGGATCTTAAGTGACGATACGGCCCGAGTTGGTAGACACGCTACACCTGTAGAGGAACTGGCTCTTAAGTGCAGCTGCCGGAACACATCTATTGGTATTTGGCGGCAGGCTTACAACTTGAGGGTGGTAGCTAGCCAGGCGGGCATTAGAAATGCTATGGTTTCCTCACGATGTTTTCCTTCATTGAAAGCTCAAGCTCATTGTAAAGTCGTACACCCTACCACTACCATCATCGCTTCAAAATGAATGATTGGAAAGATTATATCTATGCGTCTGTAATTTTCCACTCCTCGGAAACAGTACGTTTTTCTAGATGTAAGGTATCTTATATCCTTATCTGAACCCCTAACGACGAGTAGACTGGTAAAAGTGTGGAAGTTGCACGTTTGCATGGTGGTAGGGCTTTTTCTAATGCCTGCCTGGCTAGTTAGTTATTAGAAAGTTGAAAATCTACCGCCAAATACCAATAGGTGTGTCCTGGAAGTTGCATTCGATAGCCAGTTCCATCACAGGTTTTTAGATTAAGGTTAGGTTTAGGTCAGATTATGGTCATAACGCTAACACTTAACTATAAAATAAAGGGTGTGAAACTGACTTTAGCTTTTGTAATATAAATAAAGATTGCAAATTCGGCAATATTCGCTAAATTGCACCGTCAGCATTCCGGTTTGAGCTGTCGCTTTGTCACTACCATCGCGTAGAACAATTATTTATCTACACCTCCGACTTTGCCTTCGACTTCGGCAGTTTTAGATTATTACGTTACGTTAACGTTACGTTACGATATTACGTTAAAATTCTACCTACAGCTCGGGGAATTGCTCGATTTATCAAAGAATTTCTCTACAGGGCCTTCCGTTAAGTTGCATCGAAGCTACCACATTTCTTCGCTTGTTATAATTTCTAGTATCTAATAATATTATTCGATAAAGCACATAATGAACCTCCGATTCCATCTCCATTCCCTGAATTCCCACCTCCGTAAAATCCGTACTTTGCACACGTTAATTGTATTATTGTAAATTCCCATTCCCCAATGTGGTGTAAAAATGTGTCGCGTTTATTTTAACGTCCCAAATTTAACTCTTGAAAGTGTCAAAAATTAAGTCGCCTATATTTTATGACTCATATACACTACAGTTAAGTTTAACTTGAAGTTCAGCCAGTACCTACCTATTCACGCCCTCATACCATAAAACAGATCTTCGATCGTTAACTTACATGAGATTTTGGTAAAACGCCGAGTATAAACGAATAGTACAATGCTGTCTTTTAAATACCCCAACCATAGAATTCACGGCTTCAAGGAATCCATAGTTTAGTTGGGATAATCGGTTTATAAACAGAGAATAAGACCAAATAAAGTTACCTTGAAAATCCATTTCCGGTTTTCCTACAAGAATCCGTTTTCTTGTCCGGGCAACTGTGCAACCTAGGTCGCTCTTCCTCTAAACACGTTTTCCTCACACACGGCGTCTTCAGGCATCTCCTGGCAACCTTGGCTTCGTACGTGCCGTGGCAGTGCTCATCTATGCTCGGCAGACGTGGACCTGGGCAATCTCCACTATCATACACATTGTACGAGGGTGGTTTCAATATCCTCGGACTTATCATCGAGATGCCCTTTCCGGTCTGCACCGTCTTTGAAGCCACATCCTGGGTATTTTTCTTTAATTCGCACGGTCGTGTGAGGTTTCTGTTGCATCTTTCGGGTTGACCGTTCGTTGACACTCCACTGGTGTGGACGGTTTCGGAGTATTTTCCTCGGTACTCCGGCGGGGTGATCGGTCTCGGCTCGACGGGGTTACTTGACCACAGGAGGTCTGTGGCCGATACGGATTGCATTTGATGGAGGTGCGCTTTGATGTTGTAGATGCCTGCTAATGAGCCGAAAGGATCCGCCCTGACTTGTGCGATGACATCCACAACATTGTGACCGCAAAGCTCTCCTATCTGCTTGAACATCTGAAATGTGTGATGAATACGTGAATTATTCAAAGATTATTGATATTTTTTGCTAATTTTTGCATGGCATCATCTGCCTGCCATAACAGTAGTAGGAAAGCAAATAATTAAGTGTGCGCTTAGGGCATCGATCGACCCTCCGGATAGGAGCCCTCAAGTGACTCTGCTCGCGCGATACAGTGACACTCTACATCACTGAGAGTACATCATCACACCGCATATCATCCCACACATCAAGTACACGGTTCTGTAAGGGAGTACCCCCGCGGCCCTTGCGTGGCTCGCCCTAAGTTACTGTTAGGACCACTAAACCTAGTAAGTCAGGACCTGTTGGTTAGTTAGGATCGCGATTAGTCCAAGCCGAGGTTCGGCCATTCTGGCACCCTTGCGCCCTCTGCCATGGGGCTGAGTGCCCTTAGCATTCGCCACAAAAAGTTCGGTGAAGCTTTCAAAGCCCTTACGGCTAACAGCGTATATCAGGTCGAAAAATAATTAACTCCACAAAACTATTTATCATTTCGTGAATCTGCAACACAGTTGATAATGTGTTGGTCATCAATGAATGGTGTTTCTACTATATAGGGTCGTTGAAATGAGGTGTGTAGAAGAGTAGACAGATATGAGGGATACGATGATCTAAATTTTCCCCTCTTTCGTAAATTTCGCATCCAGGTCACATATTCCATGCTTGATGATCATTTTTCTACATACGGGTGGTAGCCGGTCATATGACTATTGCATAGTAACCTACCCATCGGCGTTGGTAAAATATGGCAAAAACATACTGTGATCTCTATAAAGCGACAGTTAAGGTACTGCACATTTTATAGCGTTATCCAGAGGAGTCGTTAAATATAGAGAAGGTACCATTATGTAAGCAACAAGGTAAACATACTAAACTTAAGTTATTTTGACGATTTACATTGTAAATGTATCGGCGAAACCGTTGTCGTGGAACTTAAAAAATCATTATAACTGCTCGTTTTTAAAACTCTTTTCAATACAGCTGTCCTCTCATCGGCGGTGGCGTGATGTTAAATAGCCTCAAGCCACCCCCAATGATTGCTGTAGCGAGTAAAAAATAATTATTGAAATCAGACTGGTGGTTTCTAAGATCACCGCTTCAAACCAACAGACAAAGAAACTTTTCCAGTTTATAATATCAATACAGATTAGAATCTAATAACAATGTTTTTAAAATAAAATACATGAATAAATATATAAAACAAAAATAATGTAGACTCCTTCTGATTATACTTGGATTAAACTGAATTCATTATTACCCTGTTTCGAACATTCTAGATATTTCTTAGATATACATAGTACCTCTCGGTTAACTTTAGGGTCGATAGTCGCCAATGGATGAGTCTTCAAACGCATGCCGGGTCTTTTGACCCAGCGGTGTCTCGCCGCCTCCTCGATCTTCATGCGCAACTCGACGTTAGGTTCCAGCAGTTGCTGGATGAACAGCTTACATTCTGTAAAAACGCCATGTATTAAACAAATTGTAACGCCAGTGCTGCCACCGGAAGCCAAAGCCAAAGGCAAGCCACGCCCTATCCCAATAGCCAATAGCGTCGCAGCACATTACAACAGCTCGGAGTGGGATAGAGGCCGCCAGTTATAAAAGGCCGTGCAAGCCAGAGTTAGGGTTCACTTCGCGGTAGACTAACCGCTAGTAATTTTCAGGAGTGTAAAACCGTGTCTAAATAAGTGTAAAGAAGTGTGTTTTGTAATAACAACTTACGAAATAAAAAAATATTCTAACTATAACATTACAAATGCGAATACCAGTTTTGTTACTCTATCACGCATTGACTCCTAAATTATCACCATGAAATTCTGCATACACGTTGTCACGAGTACAGTGTTTGTCTCGGCAGCAAAGCGACTAGACGTTCGTAGAGTTTTAGTGGGTGGCATTTCCGGCAGCTCGTGTCGGCCGAGTCTCACAGAAACCCTCCCGTTTTTTTTATGGAATAGAGGACAAACCAACAAACGTTTCACCTGATGGCAAGTGATCACCGCCACCCGTGGACGGACGCCCACAACACGGGGGAATCGCAGGTGCGTTGCCGGCCTTTATCGGAGGAACTGGAACTCGATTGCAACTGCCGGAACATACCTATTGATGGCTGGTTTTCAACTTGAGGGTGGTAGCTAGCCAGGCGGGCATTAGAAAAAGCCCTACCACCATGCAATTGACACGCAATATTTCGCATGACCGCGCAAAAACTACTCGGCTCATCATACTTCCTGTATATGGGACATCAACGCTCAGTAAATATGATAATTGGATTTAAAATTTTATTAGATATTATAGATGACTTTTTTCGTTCTCAGGCACAAAATAAATTGGAAGAGGTTGGGAGTCCGTTATAAAGCAAACGGTAAAGACTGCACGAGTTACAAGAAACTTATAAATAAAAGTGTACCCAGTTTTGCGAGAAGCAATTTAAATCATTTTTATAATCAACAAACTTAAAAGGGATTATTAAACTGTGGATTATTCATAACGATGTGTATAGAATTAAGTTAATTAAATACCAACATTACAAAACTATTGAAATAATTAAATAAAACAAGTTTCTATCGAATGTCTTTCATTTATTTATATCTAGCATCCAGCGGGCCGGCATGACAGTAATGACTGGCGTTGGATTGTCGTTCTCTCGATGTTGGGTGCTGTTTTTGAACTGTACTGTACTTAACATCAGGTACAGTGCAGTCACTTTGCAGTGCTGACATAAAAAAAAAAAAAAAAAAAAAAAAAAAAAAAACAAAGACAATTTCATAAAGATAAACGTACGTTAACTCGCAGATAAAAATCAAAACTACGTATTTAAAAGTAAACATCTTTGTACATTTGAAAATCTGCCGCCAAATATCTTTGGCTGTCTTTGCCTAATTACTTGGGGTTTGTCGCGTAATCGAAGGTCAGTTAAAATATATACGTTTATATTTTTAGCACAATACATATTATTATATATTATTTAAATACTGAAAACTGATATGGGGGGTGAGCGCGTCTCCGGCCGGACAGACTAACACTGTGTTCCGGTAGTGGTCGAACTTACACTGGCTGAATGTTACTACAATTTTGCACACATATCTATAGGTGTGTTCCGGCAGTTGCACTTGAGAGCCAGTCCCTCCACTAGGCTTGGGGTGTCCACCAATTTGGGTCACATCGGCACTTAACATCAAGTGAGATTATAGCTATAACGCTAAACTGTAAACCATTAAAACACATTGAAATTATTGTGTTTGTGTTTAGAATAAACGATTCATTTAAGTAGACATTCGTTTGTTGCAAACAATACAGTAAAATCCTCCCTATCCTATCCTATATTTATATCTCCAATATAAAGTAGCCTATCTCTAACTCCTGGGTCTCATCTATATCTGTAACAAAAATCATCACAATCGAAGCGTAACAAAGAAACAAAATATTAATATGCAGTATCATTATCAGCTATCGATCTCAATAAACCGTGATAGAATGTCGACACAACTCCATTAGGGTTGTGAGCATGACAATCGTGTCACTAAGCTGGATCCACGCTTGACTCTAAACCAGTGATTTTCCTAAGGGTCTATGACAACATGCAAGGGGTCTACGTCAGCAAAAAAAAAATTTGGGGGTCCATGAAATGAAAATGGGCGTCCACGATAGTGGATCTCAACACATACACTGATAGTACCTATTTACTTACATCATACTATCTTATAATATCAAAACATATACATTATTTATAAAAGTACCTATGAAGTAAAAAAATTATTATATATGTTTATAAAATTGTGTAAGTTCTAGAATGTTGGTTTTCGCTTTGTGGTCGCAATACATTTTGAACTTGTAAAAACCTGAGAGTCGCAGTCTCAAAGCTTCGCTACCTTGCACTATCGATACGATATAGCACTATAAATACGAATGTGGGACAAATACGTGTATTCGTTTCCTGAATCTTGAATGTTACGTATATTTTACATAAAAGATACAAAATTTTATTTTGAGTAGTTTTCATTTAAATTCAATTAATAAATGTATAAATTAACATGTGTTTTTGCTTTAAGTTTTTAACACTAAACTTCACTACAGTTAGAAATTTACAGGAAATCAATATCAGGTAGGTAGGGGTCTACCCAACACGGAAAAACATGGCAAGGGGTCTACGACACAAAAAAGTTTGGGGAACTCTGCTCTAAACGAACACTGAGTTCAATGTATAGCTAAAACATAATTATATACCAGCCGATACGCAAGCGAGTGCGGCGCGTTGCTTGCGTGTGAAACCTCGAGCGATGGCGGCACGCAGTTGCGGTCGGGACCTTCCCTCGCCGCCGGCGCCTCCGCCCCCCGTAAACGGCAACCCGCCGGTCACCATGCCATAGACAATCACACCTCTGAAACGCATCGAAACCCCTTTATGGAAATTATTTTCTATACGACATAGGTTTAGCGGTATGGCCATTGTATTGCACACATAATACTCCAATGTCGATATTACCTTTAATTATATTTACAAAATTATAAATGCGAAAGTGAGTTTGTTTGTTTGTTACGCTTACACGCCTAAGGGGCCATTCATTAATTACGTAAGGACAATTTTGGTCACTTTTGAACATGACCGCCTACCCCCGTGTAAGTATACGTAAGATTTCTCAAACACCCCCTCCCCTTTCTTACGTAAGATTCTATCTTGATCTTCTATATAATAAACTGTTATAACATTACAAATATATATATTTTTTAATAATAAAAATACGATAAGACACGGAAAAATGTACTATATTTTTTTCTATAAAATCAAACAGGGATACCAATATATATATTTATATATTTTTGATAGTTAAGCCTTAAGCGTTATGGCCATAATCTCACCTGATCTTAAGTGACGATACGACCCAAGTTGACCTATTAGTATTTGGCGGCAGATTTTCAACTTGAGGCTGGAGCCAGCCGGTTAGGCATCCGAAAATTCGCTACCACCATGCTATGGTTTCCTCATGATGTTTTCCTTCACCGAAAGCTCAAGCTCAGTGTAGTGGTTGGATTCGAACTCACGCCCCTGGACGCAAAGTCGTACACACTACCACTGAGCTATCATCGCTTCAAATATGAAATTTTAATAAGTTTTTTTTTCAATAAGCTAGAAAAATTATTTAATTAAGTCTATAATTCGACTGTACACTTTAAAAATAAGAAAACTATTTGGAATCCAAAATGGAATTAGATTTTTAATATTGAATTTTGATTCACGAAATGTTACGTAAGAACGAATTTCTCTCTATACATAAGGGCATAAAGAGATTTCCTTCATCGCCCCCCCCCCCCCTCCTCAATATCCTTACGTAATAAATGAATGGTCACTAAACCACTGAATCCATTATGATGAATTTTGGTGTAGAGATAGATAAGAACCTGGAGATGGTGATAGGCAAAATTGCGTCGCGAAGCATTATTGGATGTGGGGTAATAAAGAAAGGGCTAAACTTTGTATGAAACTTTTCATTGCGTCATCGAAAATTGAAAATGCGTCATTGAAATCAATATTAACGTAAGTGAAGCCGCAGGTACAATCTAGGAATACAAATAAATACGAATGTCGATTGCCCGCGTACGCTATTCCGTCTTCACGCTGCGCCGGTCGGTGTGCTAATGGCCCCCACCACCACGCGATCCGCTGAGTGCGTCGCTTGAGACGACAGATTGACAAACGCGTAAATACATATACTTTTATAAACTTTCATACAAACAATCCATAGTTATTATAATTGTTATACCAACATATAATAACTAATTAATATTTTGATGTAGTTGTGTGTACACTACAGCCATAATCTCACTTTTTAATACCACGTGGTCAAGATTATGGACAAAGGGCTGGCTCTAAAGTTCAACTGCTGGAACACGCCTATAGGTTTTTGGGGGAAGAGTTTCACCTCGAAAACTAGCCAGGTCGGCATAAGTCAAATCCCTACCACCGAGAACCACCACCCCGTGTTAAGAATTAGCTCTCTTTCCACCATTAGCGAGATATCATAGGTAAAACATCGAGCGAGATTGTTGATAGGCGGTAATAATTCAGACACTTACATGCTCCATAAGTCCACCTCAGGTCCATAGCGGCGTCCGTCGACGAAGAGCTCCGGCGCAGCGTATTCCAAGGAACCGCACGGGGTTTTCAGGGCACCGCCGGAACTCCATATATTTGACAGACCAAAATCTGCCGCGATTAATTTTACTACACTGTTCAAAAGCTAACGAAGCTAACTAGCTCCGAAAATTAGAACTGTAATTGAGTCAAACCAGTATATTAAACACTAGCTCTGTCCGCGACTACGTTCGCGTGAAACTAAGACTGGTTGAATAATTTTTGTAATATTTTTCAATACTGCTTTACTCCTTTTGGTGCTAGCGTGACGTTAAATAGCCTAAAGCCGTCCTCAAGGAATACTCTATTAATTAAAAATATTTATTGAAATCCGACCGGTAGTCCCTAATACTATTAGGGCGTTATAACAAAAGAGTTTTTACCGCTTTATAATTTTAATAAAGATTTCATAGAAAATCGTTATCGAGGTTTTTTTTTTATAGATATAGCGTTACGGCCGCAATCTCATGTGATGTAAGAGACGATGTAGTCCAAGATCGTAGATACGCTAAGCCTAATGGAGGGACTGGCTCTCAAGTGTAATTGCCGGAACATATTTATAGGTATTTAGCAGCAGATTCCCAACTCGATAATGGTAGCTAGCCAGGCGGGTATTTTTATGAAATTTAACAAGTTCTTAAGTTATGTTGCGGACCACCTATGATACTTTTTATCCTATAAAATGAGAGGGTACCTCCGGGATATGGGATACACCTAAAACTCTTATATAGATTGACTCACAATCATGATGATTTGCGAACAATGTCGATTTTCATGCTATGCCTGAACGTAGTACATGGCGTTATGGCCGACCTTTTTTTTTTCGTTAGGACATACGCTGTTAGCCGGAGGGGCTTTTACAGCTTGGCAGGACTTTTTTGGGGCGAATACTGAGGGCACTCAGCCCCGAGGCAGCGGGCACAAGGGTGCCATAGTGGCTGGCCCTTGGCATGGACTGCTGCCGGAAGAGGAAGAATCATGTTAAGTAGTAAGGACTGGCCTACTGGGGTAGGCCTTTAGATAAAATACTGATTGTTTAGAGAGGCCAGGAAGTCGTTGGAGTGGATCTGTTCACTACCGGAATAAGGAGGACATTTGCTAGCTAATATAGTACTATTGATACGTTATTCTTACCGACTATTTTAATGAATTGCTTCGTCGTATCCAACATGATGTTCTCCATTTTCAAGTCCCTGCACATTAAGTACTTTTTTAGAAGTATGTTAATTATTTCAAGTTAAATACAAACAACTTAATCCCTAACGAGCCTGTATTCTGTAACATACATTGACGTAACTAGGCTGTCTGGGATCAGGTTAGCCATAAGTGGAACATTTTTTAATATAGTCTTAGTGTTTTCATCTGGTGTTAAATGACGATGTAGCCCAAAATCGTGGATAAGCTAAACCTAACAGGAACTGGGTTTCAAATTCAACTGCCGGGAAACACGTATAGGTATTTAGTAGCAGATTTCTCAACTTGAGAGTGGTATCTAGCCAGACAAGAATTCGAAAAAGCACTACCACCATACGATGCTGTTGATTGGATTGCTATCAAACGTCACGGGATAATTCTGTATGTCATAAAACCAAGCTAAGCAACGTCCCCTTCCCCCTACGTAATACCTGAACGAGCCCTAATCATGCAAAAAAGTTGTTTTAAATTACCGATGCACAACGCCGCGGGCGTGCATATGTCTCACAGCAGACACCAGCTGTGTTGCCAGGGCTCGAGCTCGCGCCTCTGGCAGACCTTTCGCTGTTCCTCTGGAACCCAGCACATGCGCGCACAAGTCTCCACCGCCAGCCGCCTCCATCACCACATACAACCGGGGGCCGTGCTGCCTCGGAACCATAAGTAATGGGGGGTAAAAGCAAACCAAAATAAAAAGTTTGGAAACTCAAAAAGTGCAAATCCAATATCCAAAAGTGCCTCATATTCTTATTTTTTCTTTGTTTGTTTAATAACAATTAAACCACATCGAATCAGACCGTGAAAAGTAATAGGGGTGTATTCCTAATTACAGTGAAGCCTAAGAATAAAAAACTCGATTGGTAAAGTATTTCGGTCGTTATCGTGATAACATACAGGATCCGCTCATACAGACACACGGACGTCCAAGACAGGACTTTTTTAAACAGTTTTTTACTAGTTTAAATGACAAAAACTGCATCAAAAATATGAATGTTAAAAATAGTGTTTTTATTGACATTTGTGTGTATATATTATTTTACAAGTGCAATATATGATAGGAACATTTTAATTTTGAAAAATTAGTTGTTTTACGTAAAGTGACATTAAGTTCGCTTCGCTTTACTTCGCTTATGAGGCGTGCAATATTCACACGAAATAATGCTCAAAGCAGCAACAATTGGATGTACTTATTTAAAAAATACTAATTTTAGACTTAGCGAACTTGTCTTTACACCTCTCAAATATATCTTAACCCCCAAATCCAGTTATTAATTGACACGCGGCACAGGTGCAATAAAAGAACAATGGATTTATATTTCACAGTAGTATTATAAGACCTGTAGTATTGTATTGATATGAATGTTGGGCAACGAAACAATTTTTTTTTTATACTTAAGCTTTAGCGTTATGGCCATAATCTCACCTGGTCTTAAGTGTCGATACTGCCCAAGTTGGTGGACACGATAATCCTGCGGAGGAACTGACTCTCAAGTGCAGCTGTCGGAACACACCTATTGGTATTTGGCGGCAGGCTTACAACTTGAGGGTGGTAGCTACCCAGGCGGGCATTAGAAAAAGCCCTACCACCATGCTATGGTTTCCTCACGATGTTTTCCTTCACCGAAAGCTCAAGCTCATTGTTGGTGCTTGGATTCGAACTCACGTCCCTTGACGCGAAGTCATACACACTACCACTGAGCTATCATCGCTTCAAAACACACGTAGCAGAGATGCGATAAGACTAGGAATGAATATATACGAGTAAGCATGAAAATAGCACTGGTGACAGAGAAATTGAGAAGAAATAGGTTAGCGTGGTACTGGCTCTTATGAGAAGGGTTGAAAGCCATATAACTAGAAGGATGTTAAGTATGCAGGTGAATGGATGTAAGAGAAGAGGAAGGCCGAAGAAGATATGGATGGATTGTGTGATGAATGATATGTGAATAAAAAGAGTAAGTACCGAGATGACGGTATAGAATAGGTAGAGTGGAAGAAGGTAATATGTTATGCCGACCCTTTTTAAGTGGAAAAAGGGCTGAGAACTTATTTGTTCGATTGTTGCATATAAGTGAAGGGAATTTTACAAACAAATATTATGGAACATGATTTGTTAGATGCCACAAAAACTTCTTAGACGGTTTTAGTAACAGCGTTACCATGTTGTTTGTATGGTGCCTGATAACTTAAATTATATTCGATTATTCCACGTGACAACGGCGTAACGTTTATAAACAGATCGCAAGTTAATAAGGGAGAAGGGGAAATAAGGGATAGGAAATAGGTGTCTGCTTAACAAACGAAATGAAACACATTACGAGAGAATAATATTTTTCCTTTTTTTTCTACACTGTTAAAAATTTCTTTGATAATTTTACAAGAAATGTGTTGGAAGTATATGCTCAAAGCAGTTTTGTAATTTAAGTAATCAAGCTTTGTAATTTTACAAATCTTTTTTTATTGTTTCTGTTTTGGAAAATTCAAAAACGTAAATACTAATTTCAGTAACAAACATTGTAATTTTGCAAAACATTTTTCATTGTTTCTGTCTTAGAAAATTCAAAAACGTAAGTACTAATGTCAATGACGAACATTGTAATTTTACAAATAAGCTAAATTAAAAATAGTTTGTAAAATTAAAATATTTAATTTGCAAAATACAAAACTTATCAAAAGCAATATAGTAGAGTGCTTGGGGAGTTTGACCTCGGACTCCAATTACTGTCAATGTATTAATGTGAGACCTTCTGCATTATGTTTTATACATAAATTACTAAAAAGTTTACCAATTTTTTTTCGTTGCTTTTTTGTTTTTCTTAATTTGACACTAATTTCAAGAAATTGTCAAATTTTCCATTTTAAATCAAAATATTTTTATAAAATATTCATAATTTAAGTAAAATACATTTTAGAAAACATCTTTCATAGATACCAGATAGTCAAAAAGGGCCGTAAAAGCCCTTAAAAAAAATTGAAAAAGTAAATGGAGGTATGTTATTACATCGATGTAAATGGCAACTAGATGAAAAAATGGATGAAATATGCAATCACTATGTTTGATATTTAAATAATAATTATGGCAGAAACGTATACGTAGTATTTGATGGTTATAAAAAAAAATGTATAAAATTAATGGAAAGAAACCGTCGTGCACTCAAAAATACATGTGCAGATGTCGAATTTAATGAAAATACGCCCCTCAAAATTGGCCAAGAGAAATTTCTTTCAAATAGTAAAAATAAAAGCAGACTCATAGACATGCTGAGGAAGAAACTATCTAACAATAATATTTTTACATGTCAAGCGGAAAGTGATGCGGACAGATTGATTGTTGAAACAGCAATTAATTTACAGTCAACAAATGTTACTGTAGTTTCTGAAGATATTGATATACTAGTTCTATTAACTGCACTAACTCCAAACGACCGTGAAATTTATTTTCAAAAGCCACCTCGAGGAAATGTTGTACAGAAATTTTTTTCATCAAAAAGCTTAGAAAATACATTACCGAAATGTAAAGAGCATATTCTTTTCGTACACGCTTTCACTGGTTGCGATACAACGTCTGCTTTTTGCAATAGAGGCAAAAACAAGTTCGCTAAAAATTTCGAAAAATGCAAGAATTTACATGGCGCTGCTTGAAGTATTTAAAAATATTGATGCAGATCCTGACAGAATTTTTGAAGCTGGCGTTGCATGTATTTTGGAATTATACAGTGCTCCCAAAAAAGTTAAAGATTTGAATATATTGAGGTTTAATTCTTTTCTAAAGGGCACAGCCAAAAAAACGGGTGTTCAATTGGCATCTCTACCACCTACGTCTGATGCAGCGTTTGAACATTTGAAAAGAGTATATTTACAAGTGCAGATATGGTTAGGTAATAATATTTCTGTTGAAAATTGGGGTTGGAGGTACGTTTCTGATAAACTTGAACCAATACTGATGAAACAATCGCCAGCTCCAGATAATTTACTTAAAATGCTATTTTGTAATTGTAAAAAAGGATGTGGTAATGCTTGCGGATGTCGAAAAAGTGGCTTATACTGCACTTCAGCGTGTTCACAGTGCAATGGTGATAGTTGTTTTAATGCATCTCCTGTCTTAAAAATAAGTGAAGTAGAAGAAAGTGACGAAAACGAAATAATTGAAGTTTAATCATTTTTAAGCATGTATGAGAGGCGAACTAAATAAATATTTTTTATAAACTTTTTTTTTTACACTTATTGTTTCATACTATTACTTTTTAATATTATATGATAGAAATGTATTTATAACACGATTTTGACACTACATTACTTAGTTAAGCTCGTAATGTCTTATATTATATGCCTTAATTTATTTATTTTATTATTAAATAAAAAGCAACGATTTTTAATTGGTAAACATTTTAATATACCTTATCAACAATACAATCCAACAGGTCTCATAATAATTCGTTAACGGTAATTGGATTCCGAGCTTTTTCAATTCTAGATGCTTAAGGCACTCTACTAATATGTCTTGTAGAATTACGTACACATTATATTTGTACGCTCAGAACTCACAGAGTGTACAATTTATACAATTTTTGAAGGATTCACACATATAAGTACTTCTAACTCCGACAAATTAATTTTTTTTTTTTTTTTTTCGAAAGGACCTACACTGTTAGCCTTAGGGGCTTTTACAGCTTCACCTGAACTAGTGGGGTGAGCGCTGAAGGCGCTCAAACCCGCGGGGCAACTCGCACAAGGGTGTCACTAGTGACCGAACCTCGGCTTGGGCAGTTGCCGATTCGCGAACGAGAACGAGCGCGGTACTAGCTATTACTAAGCGAATATTATAAAATGTAAAAAAGAAAAAGTCTGAACTAACTGATCCCCTTAGGGATCTGATAAAAAAAAAAAACATGCGTGCGTACAAAGTACACATGTCAGAAGTGAAACTTCTTTGGCGAACTAATTTATAAATCTTGTTTATATACGACGTTCGCTCTGTCTCACTTTTTCTCTCAATCTTTCTCACTCGCTTGCTCCCTACTCTCACTCCACGGCTAGTTGCTCATGCTACGTTCGCCCTATCTTACTCTCTCTCAATCGGTCTCGATCACTCTCTCTCTCTTTTCCGACACTTCCGTTGCATACCGGCGTGACGTTTCATCTGTAAAAATTTTACCCTCATGCGCCTAAAGAAGTTTCACTTCAAAAACTTATTTTAAATTGTACTGTGCAACGCGGCGAGACAGCCGACAAATTAATTTTTTTTTTTTTTTCGAAAGGACCTACACTGTTAGCCTTAGGGGCTTTTACAGTTTCACCTGAACTAGTGGGGGTGAGCGCTGGAGGCGCTCAAACCCGCGGGACCCCGACAAATTAATTCATCGGTGAGAGCTACATACAAAGAGTAAACAACATCATAAGTGCGATGTAACTCGACTCTAACGCCATCTAGTCATTCTGCGTTGAACTAAACACAGAGTTTTTATTAAAAAATTAATATTTTGTAAGCTATTAGTCGTAGAGTAATGCGGTTTTTTCAATTTGTTTATTATTCTTCTCTCTAAATTTCATTCGCAAGATGTCTCGACTACTTGTCAATAGTTTACGAGATATTTTAATTTTGCAAAATTTTTTTGGTAAAATTACAATTCATCAAAAATATTGAGACAATTAAGTAATTTTCATTCATTTTCATTGTAATATAATATTATGATATTTCTTTGGGATAAATACTTATAAATATAATTTTTTTTTAATTTATTAATGATAAATCAATTTGTAAATTTATAACACATATAGAGTTTATGCAATATAGCTGTAAAACTCAAACTTTTAATAGTGTTTTTCTGATATGTCTTAGAAAATGACTTTAATTGTATGGTAATCGTATTTTAGTTTGGACAAAGTTGCAATTTTACTTAATCTTCAATTTGTAAATAGATTGTAATTTTACGAGCATTTTCAACAGTGTGATATCGGATTTTACAATAATTATGATTTGTAAAAATATAATAATTTTACAAATAATTTTTACAGTTGAAGTTTAGTAAAATTACAATTTGCGGCTAACATATTCTAATTTTTGGCGAAATTACAACGTACTTTGTAATTTTACAATTAAAGAAGTAAAAATAATATGATGATTTTTGAATATATAATAAATTCATTGTAATCAAAGTTACATTGTTTCGTTGTAATATTACAAAAATTGTTATGAATAAGACTAAAACAAAGCTTGTAAATTTATAACGCTTTTCATTTGTAATTAATGAATTGATTTGTAAAATTACTATATGTGTACTGTTTATACATGCATTTTGTATAATTGCAACTTATTATAGTGGTTTTATGAAAGTGTTTGGAAAAATTACCTAAATAGTATAGTAACTTCATTTTGGTACACACTGGATTGTAATTTTACATGACATGTGTCTTGTAAAGAGATTGTAATATTACAAAAATTTTTAACAGTGTAATTTACAAATTCACTGTTATAGTTGAATCCCATCCCTACAATCAAGATTCGCTATTCGCTATTCGCTATTCGCTTGTGTTCGATAATAAATCTATACATATAAAATTAAATATTTAGTATAGTATTACTTAGTATTAGTATGCGCTATATTTTTTGACGTTAATATAAAACAGAATGTATGGTAGTAGGGCTTCTTCTGATGCCCGCCTGGCTAACTACCACCCTCAAGTTGAAAATCTGCTGCCAAATACCTATAGGTGTGTTCCGGTAGCTGCACTTGAGAGCCAGTTCCTCCACAGGTTTAAAGTGTCTACCAAATTGGGCCGTATCGTCACTTAAAATCATGTGAGATTACGGGCATTACGCTAAGCCGGAACTATAAAAAAAAAACTTTTGGAATACTATTTTTCCAGTCTTAATTTGAATTTTTAGATTTCCTACTTCCATCACGTAAACAGTACAGTATTCGCTGTTTTTGAAGTTTTCTTCTTAAAGTCAACTTTCATAAGGCTGGTGTGGATATTTTATGAGGTGAAATTAATTACAAGCTTTGTTATTCTGAACGTACCTTGCGCACCTTTTACTTTGAAATTCTGTTTCAAAGTAATAATAATAAAGTAGTAAGCTCGAAGCGATGATAGCCCAGTGGTAGTATGTACGGATTCTGCGTCAAAGGGCGTGAGTTCGAATCCACCTACAATGAGCTTGAGCTTTCGGAGAAGGAAATATAGTGAGGAAACCATAGCTGGAGGTAGAGATTTTTCTAATACCTGCCTGGCTAGCTACCACCTGCAAGTAGAAAACCTGCCGCCAAATACGAAAAAGTGTGTTCCGATAGTTGCATTTGAGAGTCAGCCCCTCCACAGGTTTAGCGTGTCTACCAACTAGGGCCGTATCGTTACTTAAGATCAGGTGCTATTATGGCCATAACGCTAAACTTTGCCAATAAAAAAAAAAACTCCATTCCTGTGTTCTGACAAAAACACACCCGCGTCTATTTATCCGTTCTCTATGCTACCGAAAGAACTGAAGACCTGTCAGCAATCAAAACAAGGCATCGACTAGTTTAAACTAACTTCCCGTCACCACTAACTAACTACTAACCATCATAGTTTCATAAAGCGCCGCTATACAAGGGTGCCTCAGTTTCGCCATCACCCTCGGCTCCCGGTGTAGGTTCCGCCGTGCGTATTCCTCCTTGATGCACGTCAGATCTATAACCTTTATCGCCACCTTCAAAGGTAAAAGCTTCAAATTCAATCATCATTTCTCAAGCGATGATACCACATTGGTAGTGTGTTGGAACGCCGCGACATGGGAACTGAGACTTCGAATCCAATCACCTACAATGAGCTTGAGGTTTCGGTGAAGGAAGACATCGTGAGGAAACCATAGCAAGGTGGTAGAGCTTTTTCTGATGCCCGCGCGGTTAGCTACCACCCTCGAGTTGAAAATCTGCCGCCAAATACGAATAGATGTGTTCCGGCGGATGCACTTGAGAGCCAGTTCCTTTACAGGTTTAGCGTGTCTACCAACTTGGGCCGTAACGTCACTTAAGAGCAAGTGGGATTATGGCCATAACCCTGAGCCTTAAATATAAAGAAAAAAGTAAATACATAACAATAAATAGAGATTGGTTTATGTAATCGCTCATGCTCCAACTTCGTTCGCATTTAAGGGCATATGGTTCAAATCTTACCAACCCACTTTGTTGCGCTGTACCTGATTTGACAAACTCAAAACCAGTTGACCTGAATTGCCTACTTGCTTTTTGTTTGTTCAGAACACATTTAATTAATTTTTTAGTAATAAAAGTGAAGACGTCAATAAAATTGTGATATATGCAGTACTGTAGAAGATTTTTACCATACGATGAACCATATACTCCCAAAAGTAACGAAATTACTTAATTTTCTTTGGGTAACTTGTTGGCCATACAATGATCTCTTCTTTCCATTCGCCATAAACTGCAGAGTCCTGTAAGCGTTGCTAAATAGAGTTTTAACTGTATTTCAAATTCGGTAACAGACTCACCTTCTTCCCGATAATCCTGTGCGTAGCCTCCTCGACCCGCGCAAAGTGTCCCTTCCCTAGCACTTTTCCATTCATCAAATAATTCCCAACGCTATACACCTGCCCCTTACTTATAGTCATGTTTGCAGTTTTCATTTTCTCTAAACGTCACACACTAATTTCTCATGGTACCTTGCAGGGTTCCAAAGGGAATATAATAAATATTATGTGCCGTGCTTAAAAAACTCCCGAGTATTTCGTTTCTTTTGCACGGTTGTTGTTATGTTTTATTGTAAATGTCATTCTGATGCATTTTGTGTGAGAGTAGATCAGCATTTGTTTTGCTCTTCGAAATTGGAACGGTCCGCTGGCTGACATTTACTTGGACTATTTATAAAATCGATATATGTAATCAATTATCGACGATCGATATAAGTAGTATGTTTGTTAGTTTATATGTTTTTGTTGACTGAGGCGGTGAAAGAATATCCTCTAAGACCTACATCCTAATTATTAGAATATATGGAAGCGACGGTAGCTCAGGTAGTAATGTGTCCGGATGCCGGGTCAATTGATGTAAGTTTGAACCCATGCAATGAGTCTAAGCTTTCGAGGGAACGAAAATATAGTGATGAAACCATAATATGGTGGTAAGGCTCTTTGTAATGCCCACTTGGTTAGTTACCGACTTCAAGTTAAAAATCTGCCGTCAAATACTTATAGGTGTGTTCCGGCAGTTGCACTCGAGAGTTAGTCCCTCCACTGCCATAATCGTGTTTGTCATCTTGGAACACATTGTCACTTTTCATCAGGTGAAATTGCATAGTGCTAAAATTATAAAGTATAAAAAATATATAAACAGAGTTTTTTTTTTTATACTTATGGTTTAGCGTTATGGCCATAATCTCACCTGATCTTAAAGTGACGATACGGCCCAAGTTGGTAGACACGCTAATCCTGTGGAGGAACTGGCTCTCAAGTGCAGCTGCCGGAACACACCTATTGGTATTTGGCGGCAGGTTTACAACTTGAGGGTGGTAGCTAGCCAGGCGGGCATTAGAAACAGCCCTACCACCATGTTACGGTTTCCTCACGATGTTTTCCTTCACCGAAAGCTCAAGCTCATTGTAGGTGCTTGGATTCGAACCCACGTCCCTGGACGCGAAGTCATACACACTACCACTGAGCTATCATCGCATCATTTAGATTCAGAGTTAGTCCATATATAGCACTAGCTGACCTGGCAGACCTAGTTCAGACCTTTCGAGTAGTCAATTACATTGTCTACAGCGTCATCTATCGCGTTATGATCACTTATCGAGATAAAAAGTGTCCTATCTCTCAAGTTGGATCAAACTGCACACAGTGTAAAGTTCAAAAGATTAGGAGTTCATCGCGGTCAAACAACATGACAAGAAAATTTTATATATAAAGAGAAAACGGTACAGTGATAAGAAAAATTGATGGACCGACCGAGATTTTATAAGCTAAATAATGAGAAAGGAGCCATTATTAGGACTACAAGAATTCTAATTAAATGAGGAGTCTACAAATCTTGGAAATGATTATGTTAGTAATGAAAAGGTAGGGAATATTTAAGGAAAAAACCTTGAAAGGTTTTCAGTAGAGCCAAGTGATAGAAGTAGATTCGAAATGAATAATAATAATCAGGGTCATGTTAAAAGTAGCTTTGAGAAAGTGAGGTTTAAGAATATTAGGTAATAAAGTAAGAGTTAATGCTAACTTATTGCTAAGATTCGAGGTAATTTTAAATTGAAATATTAATTTTGTATCTTTTGTGTTTGAGGGAGATGTTATATATTCTATTTTGTTATAGTCGATGGAGTAAAACTCAGTAGGTCTATGGTGATTGCATAAAATAAAATGGCTACACTTACTTGATATTTGTTTTAATATAAATAGCAAAAAACATAGCATGAGTAGACAATTTTGAATGGTTATATAAAATTAAACTGACTCTTCTATTAAGTCGTAAGTGTTTGGGTGTCCAAGCTTAGCACAGTATTTTTAATGTGCTTATTTAGAATAAAAAAATACAAACCACATATTTATTAAACATCTATATTATACGTATTATAAAAAACATTAATGCCATTTACAAATCTTTTCCTTTAGAAAAATTGCGTTATTACGAAAAACGCAACTACCTATGTAGGTGGATACAAAAAACATAAAACTGCCTAAACATATAACTTAATCCAAATCGTGACAGTAATTTCGAAGAGACGCAATACACAAGCTCAGTGAATAGTATTAGAAATATTAAAAGGTAAAAAGCTTTAGATTCATTGGTGCGAGTGCAGAAATTAAAACATTGCTCAATAGTAATCGATGCAATTGGAATGGATGCGCAAGTCATCACATTAACATACAATAAACAGGACAATATTAATTTGCAAAAATTGTTCCGTAATTGAAATAAATAGTTTTCATATTTGTAAAATTGTTTGTATAATAAGCTTTCACCGTAATCGTATCTTTCTCGAATGTATCAACTTTATTTGTTACATGGACAGGCACACCAGAGTTTATAAGTAAATCGAACAAGTCCTTGTAAGTTGCATAAGGTGTTGATTCTAAAATTAAGGCATTGCCGCATGGAAGAGAAGCTACAGCATTCGCGATGTAAGTTTTATCTGACTCTGCTGTGACCAATAACGAACCTACAGGCTTCTCTATTCCGATACACACAACTCCTTTAGACTCAGAGATAAAACGGCTTTGATACAATCCAACCATAGTTTTTAAAGTGCTTATAAACTCCTTAACATCGTGCTTCAAGTCGGGAGTCGATTCATAATGCGTCAGTAACTCCAAAAATCTTTGCCGTCGAGCGGTACTATTTTGTTTGGCCCATTCTTTTGAGCATGCTGTCAATGTTATGGGAATTTTAATGGGCAAGTATTGCTGAAAGCCGGCTTGATAAAGCGGCTTTGAGACTTCCTCTGGGCCATCGAAAGTACCAAAGTCGTTCACCCATATAACTTTACAGTTGATTCCGTGTGCGATTTCATTGGCTTCGGCTATATCATTCGCCCACAGAGATACAAAGTCAGGCTCGCAATCTTCAACCAAAGCGACGAGTTCTTTTGTGGTTCTGTAAGCTTCTACTTTCACAACGTGTTTATTAAAAACCTTCTTGTCATTAAAATTATCTAATATAAACAATTTACTTTCGTACTCGTATACATTGTAATGGTTTTCTGAATCATCACTTAAGTTATTTTTGCATTTCCATTTCAATATTGCTTTGAAATCTTTGTAAATACTCTCTTGTATAAATAAGTTATTCAGGCTCCAAGGTGACTGAAAGTTTATAAACAAATATATATAAGATCTGTTTTTTTAATAGTTAAGTTGTAACGTTATGGTCACAATCTCAGCTGATGTTAAGTGACGATGTGGCTCAAGCTAATGAACACGCTAAATCTGTGGAGGGACTGGCTCTGAAGTGTAATTGCCGGAACACATCTATAGGTATTTGAATGCAGATTTTCAACTTGAGAGTGGTAAAGTACTTATGGCATTTTTATAAAAATATGGCGAAATCATGACCACCGAATTATTAAAATACTGATTATTAATACCTTCACTGCCATATCAGACTGCCGCAGTGCTTCAGCGGCTTCGTAGGGAGAAAACTATGTCCCTCTCGCTTGTGCGGAACGATTATCTCACGTGTTTGCGTGAGTTGGGCAGAGACAAATAATAGCATGGTGGTAGGGCTTTTTCTAATGTCCGCCTGGATAGCTGTGTTCTAGCAGGTCCACTTGAGAGCCAGTTCCTCCACAGGTTTAGTGCGTCTACCAACTTGGGCCATATCGTCAAAAACAGTAAAAAAAATATTGCCGAAAATGCAACCAAAACCTTCACGTCACATGTTTTAAAGACAAGCGTAGGTAAATGAAAAATTATTTTCATTTCTTTTACGATAATTCTGTTTTATTTTCGATATCCCCTTATTTTTGTCTGTCCTATCGCTACTAAAAATACTTTCTAGTGCGCATTAGGTCGATATCGGCCTGCCGCTTTTCTTGGCTTAATAGCGTGCTATGAGCAAGCGTGTCACCTGATGGTGAGTGATCACCGCCGCCCATGGACACCCACAACACCAGAATAATTTATTGGGGGTTCGTGCATTGTTAAGAAGTTCGTTTTATTAGGCATAATCAAAGGCAGATCGATTGAAGGAATACCTACCGGCGCGAAATGATCTTGCGTTTTAAGGATTGACTTACCGTGGAAGTTGATTTAAGGAAGACGTCCAAAGCCGAATCCAGGTCTGAGAGTTCGGTTATTATGCCTACGCAGCGGCTGTTAGAGTAATCTGACATAAACGAAAGAGTTATTTTTGTAGGGATCCTGAGCGTGTCATTATAGCGAACGATTAGAAGTGATGGTAGTTCAGTTGGTACTGTGTACCGACGCCACGTTAAGGTACGTAGGTTCGTACAATGAGCTTCAGCTTTCGGTGAAGGAAAACACGGTGGTAGGGGTTTTTTGAATGCCCGCCTGGCTAGCTATTACGGGGCAAGTTGAAAATCTGCCGGCAAATTCCTATAGGTGTGTTCCGGCAGTTGCACTTGAGAGCCAGTCCTGCCATATGTCTAGCGTGTCCATCAACTGGGCCGTATCGTCACTTAAGATCAGGTGAGATTATGACCATTACGTTAACCAATAAACTATAAAAAAAAACTGAGCTTGGGTCCATTTTCGACATTGTGAGTTACTTTAGTTTGTTTGCATTAGTGTATTTACAGTGTGTGCATTGTGTCAATGTGTCTTTGAATCCTTCATACTGAAACTGAAATGTCAATAGACTTAGCGGTAAGACAGTAGAAGATAGTTCACATTCATGGTCCTTCGAGCCTGATCAATATGATTGTGCATTGGTCGAGGATAATTCGTTGTAGTTATGTAGGGTCAGATTTATGGGTATTTATAGCTCAATGGTAGTGTGTACGACTTCGCGTCAAGGAACGTGGGTTCTAATCCTACCATCTACAGTGAGCTCGAGCTTTCGGTGAAGGAAAACATCGTGAAGAGATTATAGCATGGTGATAAGGCTTCTTCTGATGCCCGCCTGGCTAGCTACCACCCTCATGTTGAAAATCTACCGCCAAATACGAATAGGTGTGTTCCGGCAGCTGCACTTGAAAGCCAGTCCCTCTACAGGTTTAGCGTGACTTCCAACTTTGGCCGTATCGTCACTTAAGATCAGGTGAGATGATGGCCATAATGCTAAACCTTAAGTGTATAAGAAAAAACATGTATATTGCGCAGTATTAAGCGACTTACCTGTTTTATCTACATAATAAGAATCACACCCCTTTTCGATAATTTTCTCAACTAAAATGAAATGCACATTTTTTAATCTGAAATATAAAAGTCTATGGTTATTTTAAAGTTGGGCGTGTTCGCTTCTTTTTGATAATTTACTGGCTATATATACGTATAGAAAATATAATTATTTTGCAAGTAAATCGCGTCAAAACCAATATACTTATTGGGACTAGACTTGAGCATTCTTTACAGAGTTTTTTGTAGATCATTCGAGAATCCTCAGTTTCTTATCTCCATGGTACCTTAATGAATTTTTTCTCGATTTATTGTTGTATACTTTTAATATAATTTATTTTTAATTCGCCGTTTAATTTAGGGTTGCCAACAACAGAAAAGTCGCTCAGCGTAGCGGTTTGGTCACAGCTAGTCTTCTTTATACATAAATATTTCGTGTCACGTTGTTTGTCCGAGATGAACTCCTAAACTATTGAACCGATTTTAATTAAATTTTGCGCACTACGTGCAATTTTACCCAACTTAAGAGATATCATACCTTTTATCTTAACTATTTTTCTATCAGATACATAAAATAATATTTTTGAAATCCGAGTCGTAGTATGCGAGATTTGCTAATCGCTATGTCCAAGTTCCCATCTATTTCTTATACCAATCAAGCGATGATAGCTCAGTGGTAGTGTGTACGACTTCGCATCAAGGGACGTGAGTTCGAATCCAAGCACCTACAATGAGCTTGAGCTTTCGGTGAAGGAAAACATCGTGAGGAGACCATAGCATGGTGGTAGGGCTTTTTCTAATGCCCGCCTGGCTAGCTACCACCCTCTAGTTGTAAACCTGCCGCCAAATACCAATAGGTGTGTTCCGGCAGCTGCACTTGAGAGCCAGTTTCTCCACAGGTTTAGCGTGTCTACCAACTTGGGCCGTATCGCCACTTAAGATCAGAATCGATATCAGCGATTTAGGTGTGAAAGCATAAGGAACAAACTCACTTTCGCATTTATAATATCAGTAAGAATATATAGACAATAATTACCCAACTTCGCGGCACAACCGTATGAACAAGTGACATACGACGGCCATTTCATTCGTTGTGGTGATGTAAATGTTAGAATAATGTATTAAGGCGAAGGCAATAATACCCAGACTCAGGAGTTGTTCATCATCGAAGAAGTTCATCTCGAAGCCGTCGAAACCTTTAACGAGACAGAATATTACATATATTTAGGTGTTTCCGACTTCCCGCCACCAAAACTCTATAGCCTTGTGTTTTATGGCAGAATACAGTTATAGGAGGGTAGTTTATAACGCCGATTAGTATAAAGCGCGTTGCAAGAGTGGCTTTGGGTGCAGTCTAAGCTTGGCGCTTGAGGCGTATTCATCGTACGTAGCTGGAACATTACCGAAGGGCCGTAAGATTTATATTTCTTTGTTATTGACACTGTTTTGATATTTATGCTGTGAATCATTATCGGGAATGGTTTATACTTGGTGGAGTGAGGCACGAGCGGTGAATGTGAGACCGTTGACGATCATCGACAAAGGGGCTCCTTAAACCTACATCGGGGTCGCAATTCTCAGACACTCTCGTGTTATCCTCTCTCAGCCACAATGTTTAGGTTTTCGGATGTACCCGGCACCCTTACGGTGAATCCGTGGTTTGCTAAGAAGTTCGTATCTCATCCTGACATTATTATTGATTGGATTATTATTGTTATCTCAAAAAAAACTACTCGGCGCATTGTATCCTAAATATATTATAATTTGCTCTCAGTGACAATGCCGGGTTATGTTTTTACAGATTCTTAAGGTGACGTAATATACCTGATGGTAGGTATAGGAAAATTCTAAAACAATGAAGTCCAACGAGGGATTTATTGTTCGGACTAATTAGTCTTCGTTGAAGCGGATACCGCATTAGTGGACGTAGCTTCGAATCCGCTTTTTTTATAAAAGGCTTAGCGTTACGGGCATATTCTCACCTGATCTTACGTGCCGATACGGTCAAGTTAGTAGACACGCTAAATCTGTAAACTGGCTCTCAAGTGCAACTGTCGGTACATGCCTATTGATATTTGGCGGTAGATTTTCAACTTGAGGGTGGTAGCTAGCCAGGCGGGCATCAGAAAAAACCCTACCACTATGCTTTCATCACAATATTTTTCTTCACCGAAAGCTCAAGCTCATTGTTGGTGGTTATATTCGAACTCGCGTCCCATGACTCGGCGATCTTACACACTACCACTGCGCTATCATCGCTTCGAAATAGTAGTAAGGATTAGTAGTATTTATGTCGTTTTGTGTTTGATTATAGGTGTCGGTAGGGGCTGCAAAATTAGTAGGTATATCTTATAGGCAGTATAATTTGAACAGCCTACATGCGGCATATGCTTAAACCCTCCACTGGATCTAGCTGCAGCAGGCTCGTACGATATCGCCCACCGTTAACGGATCTATCGACGGTCGCCTTCACTTTACTTAGCTGTTAAGACAACGGTGTATTTGTCGTTAGTGGCGAATCCTGAACGAAAAACTGAATTTCGGAGTATTGGAAACACGGTTCCACGTGAACTCGTGTATCGACGCACAGCGACAAAAACCTTACCCGTTAAAACGCATTCTTTGACGCGACTATCCAAACTCCAGTACTGCAACTGTTTTACAATCAGATCTACATGTATCTTCCCTTCGTAGATAGGCCTTTGCCGTATCAAGTAGTCCAGCTGTGCGAACAGATCTTTGTTCAGTTTTAATTTATCAGCCAATTGAGTCATTTTCACTAACAAATCGGAGATCGGTTCTTTCTCACATTCAACATGCGCCTTTTCGATGCGATATGTATTAGTTTTGTATGAATCCGAGGTAATTTTCTCTTCGTTGCCTCGCTCACGGTCTGCTGAGCTGTGATACTTCTTGTTTTGTCTCAAGTATTGCTGTAATCAATAAAATTACTATTTTCCACGGTGTGTTTAAAAAAAACGCATTGTTCGTGCGCTAAAAATGCATACCTCCTAACCCGCAACCGAGCTATCCTTTTCCTAACTTAATTACCTCTGGATTTCATTTAATTGCTCTCAAACGCTATTGATTCATTTATTTGTATTTGTTGATCGGTAATATATAATAGGTTTATCAATAATTAGTTTTTACCCTCGGCTTCTCTCGCATTAGTGTTAATTTTGTCGATCAAGTTTGATGACGCGACAAAAAGGTGCACTCAAAGTTTATTCCTCTCTTTACTACACTTTCAATAAGTTTTTTACGCGAAAAAGTAGCTTATCATCGTCTCCAAGGTCTAATCTATCTCTATACCGAAATTCATCATAAGCGATTCAGCGGTTTAAGTTTGAAAGCGTAACAAACAAACACACTGCCGCAATTATTATATTAGTAAGTAATAATAATATAGTTAATACGTAAGGAAATTCGTTCCAACCGAGCTCGAACATTCTTTGTTAATTTTAATCTAAATTGATCACATTCGCATGATTATTTTAAAGCGATGGTAGCTCAGTGGTGGTGTGTAGGAACGCCGCGTCATGGGACGTCAGTTCGGATCCACCTACAATGAGCTTAAGCTTTCGGTGAAGGAAACATCGTGAGGTAACCAATAGTATGGTGGTAGGGCTTTTTTTAATACCCGCCAGGCCAGTTACCACCCTCAAGTTTAAAGTCTGCCGTTAAATACCAATAAGTGTGTTGCCGGCAACGCACCTGCGATTCCTCTGGAGACGTGGGTGGCCATGGGCGGCGGTGATCACTTACCACCAGGTGACACGCTTACTGGATTGTCCCTTATCCCATTAAAAAAAAAAAACAATACGCTTACATAAAACAATATGCATGGAATATATAATATTCAAATACATAATATATGAGGTGAAGATAAGAGAAATAAATTATATATATTCTATAATATGGAAAAATTGCAATTTTTTCTTTATATAAAAGATGGCTACCCTAGTTTCGTCATTTTATTAACGCCAACAATTTACACTTACATTATACAGAAATATACAGAAAATGTCCAATTTTTAAAAGTAAAATAATAACTGGTTATCAACTGAAACCATTTATATTATTACACGTTAAAATACCAATGTAATATTAGTGGCGATTGATTCATTTGTTAATTAAAAATATCTGTAAAAACAATAATTCAATTTACGCAAGCGAATATGTATGTTTTAATGAGATGATAACAGTACGCTCGGTTGTGATAATTTTATTAAACTAAATGTTATATTTCCTTATGTAGTTAAATATTTTTAAGGTCATGGCACTGTAATGTCGCTTTATGACGTAAAGTGTTACGATTAAATATACACAATTCGTATTATGGAGACTTGCGTGTTCGAAATTTCTTGGTCGTCAATAGTATCTATACTAATATTGTAAAGAGGAAAGATTTGTAGGTTCTGTAATCACGGCTCGACCTCGCTAAATTTAGTAAGTTAGGCACGCGAATCTTTGTTCGTTTTTCGGTAGCAGCCCAAGCCGAGGTTCACCGATTTTGCACCCTTGCGACCGCTGCCTCGGAGCTGAGGGCCCTCAGCACTCGCCCCGAAAAGTTCGGTGAAGCTGTCAAAACCCCTACGGCTAACAACGTATGTCAGGTCGAAAAAAAAAAGGAAAAATTTGTATTTTTGTTTTGTAATAAATAAACTTAAAAAGTACTGGACCGATTTCAAATTATTCTTTACAATTAGAATGCTATATTATCCCAGAGTAACATAGGCTGTAAGTTAGATAATTTTCAGTTCCATGCGAAGGAAGTCGCAGGTAGAGCTAGTTACATTTATACTAGCTCTATATAAATAGTGACTCCACCCGCGTGGAACCAAAAAAATATGTAATTTTTGCCCGTTTTTGCAACTTTTTACAATACATCTTTGCTTCTGTCGACGGAAGCGTGATATTAAATAGCGTAAAACCTTCCACAATGATTATTACTCGATCAAATACAAAATACATTTTTTTAGTCAACTGGTTGTTTTTTTTTATAGTTAACTGGTTTAGTGTTATGGCTACAAATTCATCTGATGTTAAGTGGCCACGTCGCCCAAGATGGTGGACACTCTAAGCCTGCCGTCTTGCTGTTAAGAGCAGCTGCCGGAATACACCTATAGGTATTTGGCGGTAGATTTTCATCTTGACATTGGAAGCGAGCCAGAGCGAGACATTAGAAAAAACCCTTCCATCTCAAACTCATTGTAGATAGACTCAAACTCACTTCCCTTGACGCGGCGTCCGTACGCACAACCAACTGAGCTATCATCGCTTCATAATTAATTATCGAAACAATAAGATTATTAATAACATAATTACCTCAGCAAGCGCCGTATCCATTTTCACGGAATCAAACTGTAAAATATCCAAGTCACACATTTTCCCTGTTTCAAAGTAGTTTGCGCTGTTCCGAAAGATAAACCCACGCTCGCAACTGGAGACCGAATAATTTTAAATAACCTGCTGTAAATATTTCGGACATTATGTTTTATCGCAGTAGAGATGCGCCAGCAACATTCGATTATCAAACTTATTACATATAAATCGATAACCGATAGTAAATTCTTTCATTTTTTTATACTTAAGGTTTAGCGTTATGGCCATGATCTCACTTGATCTTAAGTGACGATACGGCCCAAGTTGGTAGACACGCTAAACCTGTCGAGGAACTGGTTCTCAAGTGCAGCTGCCGAAACACACCTATTGGTATTTTTGCGGCAGGTTTTACAACTTGAGGGTGGTAGCTACCCAGGCGGGCATTAGAAAAAGCCCTACCACCATGCTATGGTTTCTTCACGATGTTTTCCTTCACCGAAAGCTCAAGCTCATTGTAGGTGCTTGGATTCGAACTCACGTCCCTTGACGCGAAGTCGTACACACTACCACTTAGCTATCATCGCTTCAAAATTTCGCTTTCATAACGTAACATAGTTTTCTTGAAGTGAACCTTCTTTAGAATCGTGATGATTTCAAACTCGGTGAAACGAACAAGCGAGTTCATAGACACACAAACACGTAAATATATAACACAAATGTAACATGTAACACACGTCAATGAGATAGAATACATTACACGTTTTCGATCTCCTCTTTGTACAATGCTTCTATGACCCACTATCGTCTTCTAAGCATTGCCCATATGTATTCCCAATACTTTTCAATAAGTATTTTTAACCAGGGACTTTTCAGAAGATTCACTTCTAGCGTATGTGACTTGCACACACACACACAAACACAAACATTTTTTTTTGGGGTAACTACTAAACACATAATACTGATTGTACCATGGGAAACTAATATACCAAAGGAACACGGTATAAAATTAAATAAATACTATGACCTGCACAGGAATGCTTATGAGTTAATTTATAGGCGGTCGAAGTTGGAACAAGAGATATACCAGCTAGATTTCTCTGTAATCTGCCAAAAGGTCTTGGCCTGTTTAATACTGCAGTAAGTTCTACACTAGAACGTGACTCTAAGCCTGCGCTAGCAGGTTCCAATGAAATTTGACTGGACAGGGTGACGAGCACAAAGGTGGAAGTGAGTTTTGACGCGCGTCGGAAAATAGCCCTTAAACCTATATTCTTGTCACAAGTCTCGGGAACTGCTCGGATTTTCCTTCTCTGCGATACGATGGTGAATCCTTGGAATGCTAAGTGCGTCACTGTTATGAAAGTACATTTACCTTCATCTTCTCGTCATATCCCGGGAAGTCCTTAAAGTTAATGTGATCACTTATCATCAGGCAAATCGTACACATATTTTTCAAATTAGTTACATTAAAAATTATATTACGATAATTGGCGTATTGTGCTCGTCTCTGCTTAGACCACGGCGTTATTGTGATGTATTTTGATTTTACTACTATAATATTGAAATTTGTATTTGGATGCTCTGTTAGTATGTCAAATATATCGAAAAAACAATATGCAGCATCGGACGCCTCATCTATAGATATATATGCGTATTATAAAGTCGAAAAGTTTGGTTCTTTGTTTGAACGCGTTAATCTCAGGAACTACCGGTAGGATTTCAAAAATATTTAACTACACGCTACCACCCTTGAATAGTTGTAAGGCTTTTTCTAATGCCCACCTGGCTAGCTAACACCCTCAAGTTGAAAATCTGCCGCCAAATAACATTACGTGTGTTCCAACAGTTGCACCTGAGAGCCAGTCCCTCCTATAAAGGCCGGCAACGCATCTGTGACTCTTCTGGTTTTATCGGTGTCCATGGGCGGCGGTGTTCACTTACTATTTGGTGACACGCTTGCTCATTTGCCCGCTGTTACAAAAAAAAAGCTGTATTGAGAAAAGTTACGAAAACGGGCACTATTATTAAATAATTTTTAGTTTCACGCAACGAAGTCGCGAATACAGCTAGTAGAAGATTAAGTGAAAATAGAATTAAAAATATATATATATATATAATTAATGTGAGAGCCAGCAAAAGAAATCATATCAAAGGAATACGTCAAGTAATTCTCTCATTCGTGTAACAAGATGTACTTACACGTTACGCATCCTTGAAATTTCATTCTAAATTCGACGGGTAAAAAGTTTAATTCTAATAAATAAACCAAAAATAGTATGAACATTTTAACCGTAATATTGAAAACTAATTTCTTCTAAAATCTAATAAAAATAAAAATTTAATTGTAAAATAAATTATCGATTAACAATGCCTACACGTATCTCATCTCTAGTCCTTATCGGCGTGTTGTTTCATAAATTTTGTATATTTTATATCTGGACGGAAGCTAGTGTTGGTGTCCATTGTGTGGTGAATAACCATCATGAGTCGACGAAGTAATGGAGAGAGTAACATTGATTTAGTCAAGAAATTAAGGGGTATGTCTCTTCGCATTTTATGTATCGACATATAAACGAGCACAGCACATTTATATTATCTAAACACAAACGATCTTTGTGTATAAATATATCTAACACTATCTAAATAAGCTAACTGAAAAATATTTAACTAATTTTTAATCTATTAGCTGACCCGGTGAACTTTGTCTCAGCTATAATCGATTTTCTTTATTCTCGCTAAAACTCAAACAAGATTTGTTCGGTTTGTAGTTTTTACATTTCAATTAACTAAGATCAATCAACCTTCAAATACGATCAACCTTCCAACTCCAATTCGTTAAGATCAATACATCGTTGGCTATATTTAATATCGTTTCCGTTATCCATTTGTTTTGGTTATTGAATGAAAATTGTTCATAACTTTAACAATTAATTAAATCTCTTTTAATTAAATAAAATGTTAATATGAAGTTTATTGATATACTATGTTTTTGTTTCTATTTTTGGTGCGTAAATATCCATTTTTTTATCGGACGCGTGAACACACGATATCAATTCGTCCGTTCATGAATTTGCAAAACTCAAAGTTGAGTACGATAAATTCCAACGTCTGGTTTTTTGTTTATTCGGTTAAAATCTAATGGCAAATTCGTTGGAATCATCGGTATACACGAAATCAAGATTATCTCACCTTTGTATTTGCCCTTGATCGTTGATTCGGTGACGTTATTCATTAGCCTTTTTTTCAGCCAGTCTCTTACCATACATCGTCGTAATAGTACTGTTGGTTGATATTGAGATTCTTTCTCATTTGCATTTGTTCTAGCGGAAATCTCCATACAACCGCCTTTGTTTACTTATTTACCTTTTTCTTTATTGACTTTATGGAGTTAAAGTATTTCACATTAATATAACCCTCATACGCTTTGGACTATAGTCGAGAGTATGGCACGATCCCACTATTGTTTACCTGAACATATGGTCCTTTATATTCACTACTATTGTCTGCAACTCATCGCCTGAATTGGGTATACATAATCACTTTTTGGGTATCACTTGGAACACGTACCGTCGACCATAAAAACTGAGTTATTGTTGAAAACCCCACAATTTTCATTTATCGTTTTTTAATTATTATTGCATGTAATTTATATAATAATATGAGCGAGAGTGATACTCCGAAGAGTTCCCGAGACTTGTAATGGATGTAGATTTAAGGGCCCCCTTTCTGGAGTGCGTCAACACTCATGTTCACTACTCCTGCGTCACTCCCTAGTAGGAGCTATAATAGAGAATATCATTAAGAACGACCTCGGTTGTAATGACTTTTCGGGTGTAGCTACTTGTTTGTTATTAACTATTTGTGACAGATTGCTAGAAATGCCATGCGCATATTGCGACCTAGTCGGCAAAGACTCGAAGATGTATATATGTATATATAATAGTGGATTTTGGAGTGGATATATTTTGGAGTGGATATATATACATAAATATGTGGTGGTAGTTTTGAAGTTCATAAGCGACTGCTTAGGGCCTAAATTAAATAATGATTTTTGATTTAATTATGTATGGGTTTTTCAGCCCCTATGAGTTGTTGTTAAGTCAACCACAGCGCCATCTATAATATCATGGGATAGCTGTGAACCATCGCCTCGATAAAAATAAAAGATGAATTATACGTCTATCAATCTACCTGTTTAGAGGTTACGTGATCACTAACAGAAAGGCCCTCTTTCCCATTAGGATGTCTCGGCACTTACCCCGCGATCAATATGATGTAGTGATTGGCTTTAATTTGTTTTTAACCAAAGAGTCTATTATCTATATTATTATTCATATATTAATGTTTTATTATTATATTTATTTCATAAGGATAACCTGAAGGTTTTCTAATAGTGAGTACTATTTCGATGTCAAGAGTCATAGATTTGATAGAATGTGTTAACGCATGCCCTTTGCATTGAGAACGTTTAAATTTAATATTTGCGAAGAAGACATCGAATCGAATGGACAAGTAAATTTGCCTGTCACTCAAAATCAGAAGTCCGAGATGCTACGACAGATCACCAAAAGATAACCGATATTTATTACTGAGCATATATCATATTTAATTATCTATTTTTTTAATATTTATTAAGCTCAAAAGTTACCCATTCTGCCGATCTGAAATCCAGATGCTGCATCTTCAATCAACATAGATTTTTACGCACTAACATGTGAATGTTAAATAAGTTGATCATATTTTTTTTATGTTGCAACAGCAAAGTGACTGCATCGGACCTGATGGTAAGTACAGTACAATTCATATCAGCAGCGACTGACAGCGAACAGAATACACTGCCAGTCACGGCTGTCATGCTGGCCTGCTTAGGTAACTCTTCACGCACTTCACGGTACTTGATTTAATGTGACTGTACAGAAATAGAAATAAATCAAGAACCCCGAGAATCTATTTACTCTTTCTTGTGGCAGCTTAGAAAACGAAATGTATAAATATATATTTGAATAGCCGTCAAAATATGACTGACACAGACGCGGTTGATTTTTATTGTGAACGCACATTTCCGACGATTATTGTACTAATGAAGTATTATGAGTTATTTTATTTGCAAAGTTTGGATCTAACCTGAAATTATACGATGTATGTGGACACCGGATGTTATTTCTCCCACATTTTGGTGACCGCGACGTGATGATGGCCGTTTTACGCACGTCATCAGGTTCAACAGAAATCTCCTGGTAAGCCTTCACCAGATCCAGGGTTCTAAATACATTGGAACCAGCGATGTTTTGACACATCTCATCAATATGGTGGACTGGATAGCGGTCGGGGACTAGCCGAGGATTAAATGCGGGATAGTCTTCACACAGGTTCCAGGTGACATCCTTTTTCGGTACCATATGTAAGGGTGATGATCAGGAACTTTATGACGGGCGAGATGTACCATTTCCTCTTTTTGAGAGACGGTGTCGACGGCAAGATAATCGGTGGACCCTCAGTCGTTGTAATGTGGTGTGAGGTGTTATGTTTTACCGCCCTTGGTAAATCTCATTTGCTATAATAAAATTCCAAGAAAATTCCAAACATACGTATATCAGTACCAGTAGCGGCATTTAAAACATCATCAGTAGCCTGATGTTGAGTAGAAAGGGTAACACGATAAATCAGAGCCAGTATCCACGAAAAATCTACGGCGTAATACTAACTGGGTAAAAATGAGTCGGCAACTATCGGAAGGGCAATCAGCTGCCGACGCCACTGAGTGACTTGCTGGTTGCCAGTTGCACAGAGCATTGCATTTGATTGCTTTGTCCCGAGATTTTTCATGGTACCAGCAAAACCTAAATGGTTCTCGAATGTGACGATGTCAGTATTTTGAATTAGATCCCGATCTCTTCCTGTCACGGTACTCGGTTAAAGCAGCAACTTGGCGTGTTAACTTATCGAGTTGTTGTAATGCTTGAAGGCTCTACATTTTTTACGGCAGGTTGTGGAATAGGAGCCCGTCTGTACCAGCGATTCTGAAACTTTTTTGAGAACTGAACCCTTTTGAAAATCTAAATATTAGATGGCGCCCTAAATTTGAAAAATACAAAAGTGCACGCCTCATAACCTCATTTTTTATTTAATAACAATTAAACCACATCGAAACACTCGATTAGTAAAGTATTTCGGTCGTTACCGTGATAATATACAGGATCCGCACATACAGACACACGGACGTCCAAGATAGAACTATTTTAAACAGTTTTCTAACTAGTTTAAATAACAAAAATGGCATCAAATATATCATGAGTGTTAAAAATAGTGTTTTTTCTTAATATGTATGTGTATATGTTATTTTACAAGTGTAATATATGATAAATGGGAGACATTTTAAATTTGAAAAATCTGATTTTTTTTCGTAAAGTGACAGTATTACTCACCTCAATGTTCGCTTATGAGGCGTGCAAAAAAATAAATGAACGAATTAATGAATTCTTTATTGCACTTTAAATATGTACACTGGCGAGCTTAATTAATGCTATAAGGCATTTTCTTCCAGCTAACCAGCGGTAATGTAGTAAGAAATAATTACTACCATTGTAGGTCGTGAAAATAAAGTAATAGGTGAAATAAAGAGTGTAATAATAATAATAATAACTAAACTAAAATGAACATTCTTAATTAATAATTATGTTAAAACGTAACAGTTGGTTGATATCCGGTTTGAGAGTTGAAACCTCATATCATGTTAAAAGCCTCTATATTTAATTAAACTTTTTGTATTTAAATTTTTATAAATTATATTTTTATGAAAGTCGTATTCTATCT
Organism: Actias luna; assembly: GCA_039707435.1. NCBI lineage: Eukaryota > Metazoa > Arthropoda > Insecta > Lepidoptera > Saturniidae > Actias > Actias luna. Next base: position 1,789,592 of record JAZHAC010000006.1, on the reverse strand, counting down.
CAGAGAATTACGAAATTAAAAGTCAATGGAAAAAGACGTGAACACTTAAAAGTTTTATTATTTTATTTTACAAGGCGTACGTGGATACGACAGGCTGCTCTATTTTACCAAAACAGTGCTTAATGATTTGTTATGTTTACGCGACTATTATTCATTGAAATAAAACTAATTAGAACGGATTTTATCGCGGTTATTTATAACAGTACTTCCTGCTTTGTCAAGGTGAAGTGCTTGACCACCATTATCCTTGTTATTGTCCTTGTTATGTTGTTTTAAATTGTGGGTAGAAATGAAGAAACGAACACAATGTTAACATCTATAATAAATACAAAATATTAATACATATTCATTAAACGCTCGTATTCAAAAGTAAGCAACAGTAATAAATAAATTATTAACACAACGTTGACAACCGGGGCGAGTTTAACACATATACACTTCATATATCAATATCATAAAACGGAAAAACTTCTTTGATAGTTTGATCTAGGGATGCTACGGAGCTTCGACTCTCGTTCCGAAAGGTCGGAACTTCCGATTGAATTGACACCTCCGACTCCCGCTTCGGCTTCGATACTTTTAAATCGGAAGTTATAACGGAAATCGTCACACAACAACTGACTACGGCTAGAATAAGTACGTAGCTAATTTAACCTACAGCGCAGGGAATTGCTTGACTTTTCAAAGGATTACTCTTTCCATTAGGTTTTATGGAACACCCAACATTTCGTCGTTTGTTACAATTCGTAGAATCGAATCGTATTATGTATGTACGTATTATTACATCCGTCTTCTTCTCTACCTCCGTTACACCTTTGACTCCGACTCTGACTCTTACTCCGACTCTTACTCCGACTCTTACTCCGACTCTGACTCTTACTCCTACCCTGACTCTTACTCCGACTATGACTCTCACTCCGACTCTGACTCTCACTCCGACTCCAACTCCGACTCTTACTCCGTCTCCGACTCTGACTCGGACTCCGGCTCTCGTATACTCACTTCCGTAACATCCCTAGTATGAACACGCTATTTTAAGACCTACCAGTCGAATTCCAAAAATTGGTTTTGTATTTGATAAAGCAATCATTGAGGAAGGCTAAAGCTATTTAACATCACGCTACCAACGATAGGAGGAAAGCTGTAATGAAAAAAGTCACAAAAACGGGCAAGCAATTTAGACGTAATTTTCTATTACAGCTAACGGGATAGTGAAATCTGATGCTGTAGCAAGCGCCATGATAGCTTGTGACAGGAGGCACTACTGTCCGAACTCCCCATACCACGATGAATCACAAATAACTGCCCATGGTGCTACAATAAGCGCACCACACACGGTATATTTTTATAATCTCTACTTTGTCGTCAACAGTTATTTTTTATATCGCTCGGGAAGAGACATCCAATCGATATTCAATTTCACAGGATAACCTATTCGGATAATCTGAAGATTATATATTTAATCAAGAGCGGTCTAGCTGATTTTTTTTATAGTTAAGGTGAAGCGTTATGGCTATAATCTCACCAGATCTTAAGTGACGATACGGCCCAAGTTAGCTGACACGCTAAACCTGTGGAGGAACTGGCTCTAAAGCCCAACTGCCGGAACAAACCTATTGGTGTTTGGCGGCAGATTTTCAACTTGAGGGTGGTTGTTAGCAGACGGGCATTATAAAAAGCCCTACCAACATGCATATATACCTGCTATGGTTTCCTTCACCAAAAGTTCGAGCTCATTGTAGGTGGATTCGAACTCACGTCGCTTGACGCGTAGTCGTACATATTACCACTGTGCTAACATCGCTTTGACGTCCGTAAAGACAGACATATTTATTTAAACTTTATTTTACATGTATTGGTAGTCCAGACCCTCGTGTCCTCAGTAAGGAGTTAGGTGTTGTTACAAAGTCTCTTAAACAATTAGAAATTACTTAGAAGATAAAAATACATAGGAATAAAATATTGTCAATAAGTTTAAATTCATACAATTGTATTCACATGATAAAAAGACCAACCGCTGGAGAGTTTCTTTCGCCGTTTCTTCTCTTCCGGAACGCCATGTTCTTTCCGAAAGAGATAGAATTCTTTGACTTCAAAAAGTGATATTATTATCCCGTTTTTGGAAAATAACGTTTGATTTGTGTTAATGTTCCAGAGATTCTAGCGTGTCTCACATAAAGGTCTCTGTTCCGCCAAACTGCGAAGAGATACATATGCGTATTTTGCTCACTTTAAAAAGGGCCACAGATGTTAAATAACAAGTTAGTTTCAAAACAAATATTTATTGTACGTTTTCCAGCACGCGTACATTTTGGAATTGTTAAAAAACCATTTGGTCCCGAAAGCGACAGTCCTGGATGTAGGTTCCGGACCTGCCTTCCTCACTGCGTGCATGGCCCATATGGTTGGAGAGACGGGTCGAGTCATCGGCCTCGACTCCAAGCCTGAACTTGTGTCATTGGGCATCAACAATATATGCAATGATAACCCGCATTTCCTAACCTCTGGGAGAGTTAAACTTACAGGTATCTATAAATTCACTGGTCTAAAATTTATATCTCTTTGCGATGGGAATAGACAGCCGCTTGCTACGAAAGTATACAGCATCACCCAGTGGTGTAAGGCATACTGGGCTAAGCGGACGTGAGTTCGAATCCCTGCAATGATCCTGAGTTTTCAGTGCAGGGAAACATCGTGATTAAACCATATTATGGTGGTAGAGCTCTTTTTAATGCCCGCTTGGCTAGTCACCGCTATCAAAATCATAATCTGCCGCTAAGCACCTGTTAGCGTGTTCCGGAAGTTGTACTTGATGACCAGTTCCTTCACTATGCTTAGCATGTCCACCACCTTGAATGATAACGCTAAATCCTGTAATAAAAATTATTGCTAATAATTCATTGTTGAACTAATATGTGTTAATGTAATTAACGGTTATGGGTTATAGTTGGCGAGAAGCGCCTGGGCTGGCCAGATCAAGCACCATATGATGTCATTCATGTTAACACCGTGACATCTTCTGTACCAGAAGCTGTGAGTATATATATATTTTTCTATTATGATCTCTGCCTGAACATGTGAACATACCGCCGCATTCAACCTGGGGGGAGCAAATAATGAACGGTATATTAAAAAATATATATATATATATATATATAGTTAAGGTTTTAGCGTTATGACCACAATCTCATCTGATTTTAAGTGACTATACGGCCCAAGTTGGTAGACACCCTAAACATGTGGACTGGCTCTCAAGCTCAACTGTCGAAACACGCCTATTTTTTTTTATACTTAAGGTTTATCTTTATGTCCATAACCTCACCTGATCTTAAGTGACGATACGGCTCAAGTTGGTAGACACGCTAAACCTGTGGAGGAACTGGCTCTCAAGTACAGCTGCCGGAACACACCTATAATTATTTGGGGACAGATTTTCAACTTAAGAGTGGTAGCTATCCAGGCGGGCATTAGAAAAAGTCCTACAACCATATTATGGTTTCCTCACAATGATTTTCTTCATCGAAAGCTCAAGTACGCTGTAGGTGGATCCGAACTCGCGTCCCTTAACGCGGAGTCCGTACCCAGTACCACTGGGCTATCATCGCTTCTTACGCTTAATATGAGTATAAACAATTATATCACATCAAATATATAAAACTCGTCAGAACTACTGAGCTTATCGAGATGGGAGAGTGACCATTCGAAGCGGATACGTTCGTAGATGGTTCTAGGTTAATTCATTTCTGGATTGTATTGTTCCTTTAATTTTTTTTTTCGATTTTGATTTACTTTTATATGCCGTGTTTTTTTTTTATCACATATCGTTTGTTTTTGCATTTCAAGCTTGTTGAACAACTGAAACCGGATGGAAGGCTGGTTGCGTCTGTTACTTTAGAAGGCGATTCCCAAACTTTTATACAGGTAATAGAATTTTATGTTAAATTTTATAATTGCACCGAAAACTTATTAAGGTGCTTTGGGCAATATTTGTAATGGTAAAAATTTCAAGATAGCTCAATAGTAGTGTGCACGGACGCTGCGTCAAGAGACGTGAGTTCGAATCCACGTACAATGAGCTTGAGCTTTCTGTGAAGGAATACAAGTGAGGAAACCATAGTACGGTGGTAGGGCTTTTTCTAATGCCCGCCTGGCTAGCTACCACCCTCAACTTTATTATCTGCAGCCAAATACCAATATGGCTGTGTTCCGGCAGTTGCATTTGAGAACCAGTCCCTCCTCTAACATCTAACTCCTTTAACATCAGGTGAGATTGTGGCAATTACGCTAAAGCTTACCTATAAAAAAATTATAACAAATAAACTGACTTTCGCATTTATTATATTAAGTAAAGATAAATATTTTATTTATCATTTAATTATCATATACAGATTTATAAAAAAGCAGATGGTAGTACAATTTTCGAGAAACTCACACCGGTGACTTCCGTTGCACACACGGACAAGGAATCTCAACTTAATTGTAAGTATTATTATTATTTTTTCGACCTTACATACGCTGTTAGCCTTAAGGGCTTTGACAGTTTCACCTAACTTTTTGGGGCGAGTACTGAGGGCACTCAGCTCCGAGGCAGCTGGCGCAAGGTTGCAAGTTTGGCCGAACCTCGGCTTGGGCTGCTGTCGGAGAATGAACATAGGTTCACGAGCCGAACTAATCAATACGATCTAACTTACTAATTATAGATCCTAACAACGACCTTATCGGGCGAGCCGCTCAAGGGTCGCGCGGGTAGTCCCTTACAGAAACGTTGTAAGTTAATACTTAATAATTGACTACCAGTACAATACAGAAGGTATAAAAATGTTATGGGTAATATTTTTCACTTCCGCCTGAAACGTTCAGCCTGAACGCTGAAGGACAATAATAATTATTATTTTAGACAACTACCAAACTACCAGTTTTTATCTCCGGCTTCGCTCGAGTTAATGTTGATTTTGTCAAACAAATCGAATCAGTTGACACAATATTGGATATCGGACGAGTATTGCAAGAGAAAGTAGACGATCACCGTCTTCCGTTTCCCTTCTATCTCCATACCAGAATTCATCATAATCGATTCACCGGTTTAGGCGTGAAAGCGTAACCAACTAACAAACAAACTCACTTTCGCATTTAGTAAGGATTATTTCTATTTACTTCTACCAATATCTATGTACGTGTTCATAAAACAAATTTTATTGAAAAACCAACATCTATTTACAATGAGCGTAAGCCTACGGTGAGGGAAAACATCGTGGTGAAACCAGAGTATGGTGATAGGATCTTTTCTGACGCCCAACTCTCTAGCTGGCACACGCAAGTTGTAAATCTACCGCCAAATTCCTATGTGTGTGTTCAGGCTGTTGCACTCGAGAGCCAGTTCCTCCACTAAGTTTAGCGTGTCCACTGTATTGGACCACTTCGTCATTTGACATCAGGTGAGATTGTGGCCCTAACGCTAAGCCTATGTAAAGTACAAATAAACCAATCCCCTTAGCCGAGTTGTCTTTTTGTACAACACTAAATCCAAATACATTTGAAACGGGAAGTTGATGTTTATTTCACGGCTGGTAGTAACTCCGTCGTGTTTCCAACACGCCCAGAACAGAGGGTTTATTATTGAGGTATGTCGTAGGTTTTCTGTTTAGAATGTTTTATATACTTTTTTTGTTTTCATTTTACGCTAACGATTGTAACAAAAGACATCTTGGTTAGCGGGGAAAATGTAACACCCTACATACTGACTGACGCCCTTATCCGTTTTACGTTGACGTATTTTCTTATGGCTTAGTGTTATGGCCTTAATCTCATCTGATGTTATTTGACGATGTGGCCCAGGATAGTGGACACGCTAAACCCAACGTAAGGACTGGCTTTCAAGTGCAACTACTGGAACTCATCTATACAGATATCTGGTGGCAGATTATCAACTATAGGGTAGTTGCTAGACGGTAGAACTTTAAAATAAATATTCTACAACCATGTTGTAGTTTCATTACGAAATTTTCATATACCAAAAACTTAGACTTTATGGTTTGTCCGGATATTACCACTGAGTCACGATTTTCATTCTTCTCATTTATAATCATTGTTTCTAGCTACATTGGACTGCCAAAGGCCACCGTTAGGCGCCGCCGCGACTGTCACCGTCGGTACTCAGAATGCTACGAGTGCCGAAACAACGAACCTGTTCAAGTCGTCATGTTCAGCAGCATTAACTGTATTAACACATTCGAGGCCAAATAGACGGCGCCATTTACTACGCCCATCCAGATTCAGAGCATCAGTAGGTTTTTTTTTATTTGCTCTGAGTAGGTTTTTTTTTTTTTATTTTTTTTTTATTTTACATTTCAATTTATTTCATTTTGTCATAATACTAATTACTAATTATAGCTAATTTGTAAATAATAATTTGATCAATTTTTAATTAAATCTGGTGTAAATATCAATTTGGTTAAAATGTTCAATAAATAACTTATCCAAAAATCCTAAAAGGCATCACTCTTTTCATATGTCTAGACCATCGATATTATTTATTCCTGATTCCAGCTCTTTTTGCAATTTCATCAATGAAACGCAAAAAGGCTGGTCGATGGTCTTCGTCCAGCAGTAGGGCCGCTAGAGTGTCCAGTTTTACCTTTACTCCGGTTTTGCTCTCGAGGTCGAATCTGGACGAGCCGAATCTAGGGCAGTCTATAATAAGGTGGAAGACTGTTTCGGCGGTATCCGAGTCGCATGCACACGCGGGGCTATCCTTAATTTTGAAACGATGCAGGTACGCTGCGAAGCCTCCGTGACCTGTTAAGACCTGCACGTGGGTCGGTGACAAATGTGTCTTCTTTAACACCCGATGGGCCTCCTCTACCTTGGGAAAGAAGACCCTTGTCACCGCACCCGTGTCGGAGGCCTCATAGCGTTCCTGCCATAGCCTAACTGTTGCCCCGCGTATGACCTTTTTCGCATACGATATCGGATACCGGTCGTAATCCGCCGCGGTTTTCTTATGAGCAGCCCTTTTTGCCAGTTCGTCGGCACGTTCATTGCCTACGGTACCGACGTGGGCCCTCACCCAGTGCAGGCGGACAGAGCGTCCTTCTGCTCGGATCTCCCGAAGAAGCTGCTGCGCTCCAAGAGCGAGACGGTGCGGCGGAGTCGGGTTTGCCAGCATCTCCAGTGACGACTTTGAGTCACTGAAGATGCCGACATCCCCATCTCTAGATCGCTTTACCGCCTGTATCGCCCTATACAGCGCATACAGCTCCGCCTGGAAAACCGTGCAGAAGGCCTCTAGGCGAAACGTCGAGAACCTGAACTCTTTTCCCTCCTTCCACCAGGTCAGGGCCGCTCCCACACCACCGTCGATCTTTGATCCGTCGGTGTATATGTCGGAGCCGCCCTGACTAGGAGGGTTCTCTAGGCTCTCGTACGTTTCTCCCTCACACTGCGCCGGGTGAGGGAACTGGCAAAATGGGACGGGCCGCTCTAACTCGCAGTCGGCCATGACCTCGTCCAGATTCTCACCCCTTTTTGCACGGTATAGCCTCTCCACCTCCCGCGCCCGGAGGTCCAACGGGAGCAAGTCTGCAAGCACTATTGCAGCCGTCAAGGATACCGTGCGATACGGCCTACAAATCTTCCGGGAAAAGCCCCTCTGGATCGCATCCAACTTCTTACGGATTGAAAGCTTAATCGCAGAGGGGCCCCAGACATTTGCGGCGTACAGCACGATAGGCTCGATGACTGCGACGTATATCGTCTTGATGATCTCCGAGTTTAAGCCCCAGCTCACTCTCGCTGCACATGCCAACTGCTTATAGATGTCAGCTGCCTTCTTACAGGCTGCAGTGACATGTGCCTCGAAAGTGAGCTTGCTTGAGAATCAGACCAAGCAGGCGAATCTGAGATTCTAGCGCAACTCGAACTCCGCCCATGACAATGACTGGTTCATCAAATTTAAGCTTCCTAGTGAGCACCATGGCCTTTGTTTTTTGTGGCGCGAAGCGAAGCTTAAATTTGACGCCCCAGTCCATCACGGTCTGCAGAGTTCGGTTCGCAAAGTCCTGCATTGGTCCAACCTCTTTCCCGGAGAAGACCAAGACGACATCGTCCGCAAATGCTTGACAGTACACTCCCTCAGACTCGAGCTCCACCAAAAGCGAGTCGAAGATTACGTTCCAAAAGGATGGTCCAGCTATAGATCCCTGGACACATCCCTTCGAACTCCCCCGACTCACCTTAACACCAGCATAAGTGAGCTCGAAACTCCGGTCCGACAAGTAAGAAGAGACCATACCGTACAAATTCCTAGGGCACTGTTTGGCCACCAGTTGGGACTTCAAGCCCGGCCACCAAGCATTGTCAAAGGCTCGCTCTATGTCCAGCGACACCAGGGTAACGACCTCTTTGGCCACCACACGGGTCCTGATATACGTCACTAGATCATACAGGGAGTCCTCCGTTCCGCGTTGGGGCATGAACCCATATTGCCGCACGCTGAGCTTAGGTAGCAGGTGCCAACGTAATCTACGGACGAGAAGCTTTTCCAAGAGCTTGCCCAGCACAGGGAGTAGGCCGATCGGGCGGTATGACTTAGGGTCACAGTAGTCCTCCCTGCCGGGTTTCCGGAGTATGCACATATACGCGATTTTCCAGGGGCGGGGGAAGTGGGAAAGTTCCAGGCTCTTATTGGCAATGGCCCGGAACACATCCTCTCCCCCCCCTAAAATCGCGTGTGTGCATATGTCCCCGGTTAATCCGTCATTCCCAGGAGCCTTTTGCGGGTGAATCTCTTTACACACCCGCATCACTTCATCTCGAGTGAACGGCGGATCGTCCGCGGATAATCCCCGAATATCGGCAAGCAGGACACCGTCCCTCACGGCTTTATGAACCTCTGTTTCGTCATCCACCGAATCCTCCGGAAAGAGCACGGAGGAGAGCCGCTCCACAGACCCTTTCGGGTCGAGGATTCCCCCATTGGGGTCCTTGAGCAGCACCTCCTCACGTCTACGCTCGGTCCGTCGAAGGATCCTGTAGATGCCGTCCCAGAGGCTCTCACGCTCCTGTGTCGAGCAAAACTCCTTCCAGCTCCTCGTCTGGGCTCCAGCTGCCTCTCTCTTGTATTCCTCGAGAGCAGCGAGATAGTCCTTAACGATGTACCGCCTCCGACTGGGGGCCGCGCAGCGGATCCTACGTTTCCGCCGCGCTACCTCTCGTTTAAGGCGATCCAAGTCCGCCGACCACCAGGGCGGGCGAGTCACTCCCTTCACACCACCTGCCTTAGGGACAACTTGATCGCAGGTGTCTGTAACGCAGGCTATGTAATCGGACACCAACGTCTCAAAGCTCCCAATGTCGGACACCTCCTCCACATTACATGCCGTCAGACCCCTTTCGGTCATTTTCTCCTGTAGAGTGGATGTGAACTCCGACCATACCACCTTCCTGGTGTTATAGATGCGCGTGGTATTCGGCTTCTGATTTTGCAGAGGCCGATCCAAGCGTATCGAGAAGGTAATAGCGTTATGGTCAGAAGATGTTATGCCCACATCCACTTTCCAATCATCGATCCTGCCAAGAAGAGCGGGGCTGCAGACGGTAACGTCCACAATGCTTGTACACAAGCTGCCCCCCCTCACGACTTGGAATGTGGGTTTGTCTCCAACATTGAGAACCTGCAGTCCGTTAGCATCCAAAAAGGAGCAATATGCTTCCCCCCGATGATCGTCGGACTTAGCGCCCCACCACACGCTTTTGGCGTTAATGTCGCCTCCGACTATCAAGTTCTGCGCCCCTAGTTTGTCGCAGATTCTCCCGAGTCGTACAATGTACGGTTCTATAGGTTCGTTCGGCTCGAAGTAAACGGAGATCACCCCTAGCGATAGGTGGCCCGCGTGCAGCACTGCGGCAGCAATGTTGTTGTCAACAAGCTCTGGGTCTACAGTGACCCTGAGCTTGTCGCCATATACAATAATCGCCGCCTTAACTGGTCCAGCTCCGCCCGCTGTGTTCTGGACAGTTCTCGTGTTTGGGAGCTGCTTCATCACCCCGGTCGTCCCTGTATAGGGCTCTTGGACCAGGGCAATAGCTGCTCCCCCCCGAGAAGCCCAGCACTGCAGCTCCGCCGAAGCCAATTTAGAGCGCTGCAGGTTAGCCTGAACTAACGCTATCCGGGGGTTCGCCTCATCCCTTCCAGTGGCTATCGCGTTGGTCTGCGAAAAAGTGCCCTTAGGAAGAGTATGCCACCCGAGACCGTGCTATGGAGTCCCACTTTAAATATTCAGGACACTCGGTATCGAGCACCGAATGGTGGGACTCGGAAGGAGGTCTCTTTGCCCTGTGGCAGTTGACGCAGGCGGGCACGCTACCCTCAGCTCAGCGAGGCCACTCTCCCCTGCGATGTTTCTTTGTACAGTACGCACATGATTCCTCGGCCTCAGAGCATGCTCTAGTTGCATGCCCGAAGCCGAGGCATCGCGCGCACCGCACCAGGGGTGTCTGGTCTCTCACCGGCCGATACTGGATACCGATATGTACCCGCCCAGCTTCAAGGAACCGCTGCCACAGTTTTGGCGCGACCTCCAGCACTGGCTGGCACTCTAGTGGGTTGCGTGCCTTCTTCCGGTAACGGACACGCATGGTCTGTTCTGATGGCACTAGGTCACGGAAGATTTCCTTGTTTTGCCCCCTCAAGTGATCAAGGACGTCCTTATCACTATGGACCTGAAGGACGTCCCTTATTTCGACAAGGGGGTTCTTACTAGCTGGAGTCTCCACAGTCAGACCGGCAGAGGCCGTCCGCAGCTGCCCGGCCATTAACTTGGCGTCTTCCTCACCTCGGCAGCGTAGGACGACCTTTTGGTTCCTTGCCTTCCTAACTGCATCGACTCGTGCCCCCGTGACCTGTGTGTTGGCCACCCTCTGTATAGTTTGCAGGACCCCCTCACTAGTGTGACGGGGGTCAACCGAAGAAACTATGATGGTGGCCGAGGGTGGCGTGCGCTTTGGTAGCGCAGAGACCATTGCATATGTATCCGACTTCCGGACGTGGCCCCGCTTCCCAGGGGTGATTTGTTTTGCCTCGGTGCTATGGGCTGTAAGCGGGTCCAAGATGTGGAGCTCTGACTCCAGGGTCTGTTGTTTATTAATAGAGGGCACCATTGCTGGGAACCCTATCTCACGGACCTCAAAGAGCACAGTGTCAATCTTTGATGACACCGGCTCCAAAAGGTCCTTCAGGGATTCCACTCAAGCACAGGCACCCTTCGACCCTGTTTTCTCAGCAGCCTCCTTCATCTTCTTATCTATGTTATTGATCTTGGCCCTGATGGCCTCTAGGGGAGGCCCATAATCTGGGCAGGAGGGGGGGTTAGGGGGTAATTGAGCCGGCAGGACAACTTTCTCGCTCACGTGCCTAGGTAGGTCATCTAGGTCCACCTCAAGGCGCGTGAGCGAGCCTTGTAGCCTCGTCGCGCCATCTACTATGTTTTGGAGTTCTTCCGGCTCCAGACGACACGTATCCTTCAGCTCGGGCACTGGTCTTTTGCAAAGGTCCTCGACCCCCTCTCTTATTCCCCGGAGTGACCGCAGTGGCTCCGCAACCTCGTAGTCGAGCCATGACCGGAGAGTTTCAAGTTCGCCGACTAACATCTCCACATGCTTAGTCAGCGCGCTGATACTCCGCTCATGGCTCTCCACGAGGGCGGCCAACTGCTTTGCGTGCGCGCGCTCTGCCCATGCCAACTCCCTTGCACCTTCGGCTCGCGCGCGCTCCGCATTAACCTTGTGTATACTCCGAGAATCCACCAGTTCCAGGGTCGTGATGTAGATACCTTGGAGGGACTCGAAGACCTTCTCTTTAATCTCTTTTTTGAGATTTCCCGAGCTGTCTAGTGCGTCTTTTCCGGCCTGGTGGAACTCCGTGGCGCGACTTTTGGCCATGTCGCATCAGTAGGTTCCCACGCATCAGGAGCATCAGAAGCAGGAGGAGGGGCACCAGGAGGTTTCCACGGATTGTAAACGGTTCTTAGTTGGCCAGACGCAAAATATTTTACACTCGCGAAAACTGTTTGTGTTTATAATGATTTCTTAGGTTTACGCGTATATTATTCATTGAAATAAAACTAATTTAAACGGATTTTATATATAACCATCTTCTCTATTGAAATTTGGATGTTTTTTAATTTCAATAGCCTCACGAATCATCCTAGGTAGGAATCGGTAGGAGTCCGCCCCGTGACCGCGAAGGCTAAAAAGCTTTCGAAACGTCGGGATCAAAATCTAATAAATAACCGCGATAAAATCCGTTTAAATTAGTTTTATTTCACTGTTTGTGTTTTTTCAACTTCTAGCACCAATAGTAGTTCTATATCGGAGATAGTGGTCAGTATTTCGATGATGAGGATATTTTCTCTGTCTTGTGAGGAATCAAGATCAAGCGATTGTAGTATTTTGCTACGAGCAAGGTTCAGTAGTATAAATCGGGCCAGAATTTTCAAATCTGGAAGTACTTCATCCACCTTATTTTGTTGCTGAGCTGAAGAGAGATGAGGGGGTGTGGTCCCATTAAACATCTCCAGATCTCCCTTCAGCAGCCCTTCTTTCAATTGCCCAGCATATTACTTCAACACATTCCTGATCATTTAGTGGATAATATCTACACAGCGTAATCTGTTGGCCTATGAAGATCAGCCGCGACCATTCCTGATTTTCCACTACGAATAACATATGTATTGCCTACTGGTGGAGGTCTGAGGTCACAGATGAGGAAGTAACGCCAATAAAATCTAATCCAACACCGTCCGCAACGCACCCTCATGTGGATTCAGATTGTTATAGATATTCGGGTAAAACCTAACAAAATAGATCAAAGAGTCGCGCAGCAGATGTATTTGTACAAAACTTATCGTAAATACTTGCTATTTATGTTTTTTGTGTCTTCTTTCGAATAAATTAACAACCACAACAGGAAAAGATAATTGATTATTGCCATGGAAACGCTTCGTTTTTTTTTATTTTTTTTGTATATTCGTTCCAATTCAACTGAGAAAGGAAGAGGCAAAGGTGTCTAGACCATGCAGCCAAGTCAGAGGAGACGCTTCGAAACGTTCTTACTTCAAATTGGTGACGGCACCACGGCTGCCGGCCACAGGCAGTGAGACCACTTATCCCCGCCATTAGCAATAAGAGATCCAGCGATAGAATTGGCGGAAACAGGAATAAAGAAATTGAAAGACTTAAAAAATACGAGATCTCTGCATATTAACTCAAATACATATAAGTGTTTTAATTATTATCAGCGAAATAAGAATGGCATGCATGGAATTAGTCTAATCTAGTGACATTGTGAAGTATGAAATCTGTAGAATAAAGTGTAATTTGGTCTAAATTAAATATTTAAGATGATTAACATATTCATTTAGGTGAGGATTAATGACATATCGACATAAAAAAACTTCGAAAATATAGTATCATTCTTCCTTACTAATGTTATAAATGCGCAAGTGAGTTTGTTTGTGACGCATTCATAGATGGGAACCTGGAGGTATAGGCTACTTTTACTCGGAAAAAAACTTATTGGATATGCAGTAAAGTGAGGGGTATACTTTGTATGAAACTTTTTATTCAGTCATTTGATTTATTTGATGAAATCGATAGCAATGCAAGCGAAGCCGTAGGTAAAGGCTTTCTACTTCTCTGACATTTTTGCATGTAACATGGATTAGAATTATTTCAAACTCTAGTATTTCCTAGCGGTTACCTAATAATCCATATTCGATAACAAGGATTAATTATTTTTTTTTAATATATATTAAGGCTTAGCGTTATGGCCATATAATCTCACCTAATCTTAAGTGACGATACGGCCCAAGTTGGTAGACACGGTAAACGTTTAGAGCTGGCTCTCAAGTGCAACTGCCCGAACACACCTATTGGTATTTAGCGGTAGATTTTCAACTTGAGGGTGGTAGCTAGCCAGGTGGGTATTAGAAAAAGCCCTACCATCATACTACGGTTTCCTCACGATGTGGTCCTTCTCCGCAAGCTATAGGTGGTTGGATTCGAACTTATACATTACTTATTTATTATACAATGTAGAATTTATTTTTATATATTATTTTTAGAAGTATAAAATATGCTAGTATATTTCTATATTACATACCGAGTTGAGGAACATGTGTCGTATACGATAAACCCATAGTAGCAATGAACTGAAATGAAATAATAAAGTAAATATAAATATAAGTAAATAGTATATCTAAACTGGTTAAAAGCTGACGCTCAAGTTTTTACACCCGACAAAATAAAACACTTGTTTTGTTGTAACACCAACAAATGTAATCAAATCAAATTGAAAATACTTAACGCATGCCCTGAAAAGGCGGTCGTGAACGTCAAAGTTACTACTGGCTCGAAAAATAACCCAGTCATCGAGAAGAACCGATAAGAAACTTGATCGGCTACATCTTTTTAACGTACCAACATTTTTTTTTTTTAATAAAAATACATTAATATTACAGTCGTTTTTAATTGATGTTGTACAGTGACACATAGAGGTGTGACAATTTCAAATGTTACCGTCCTTCATATAATGATCAACGCTATGATTGCCACTATCTGGCAAATTGGTAATGCTTCAGAGTTTGAACAGCTCATTCCCTTGTACCGTTGGCTTGAGTATATATAGTCGATGATGTCACATGATCAAACCCCCAATCGTTAGCAAATGTTTTAAACTCGTGACTACTATACTGCGTACCGTTGTCAGTCATCAGGAACTTAGGTATCCCATGCCGAGCAAATATATATTTCATGGCTTTTATTAGTGACTACGAAGAAGTATTATTTAATTTACAAACTTCCACGTAATGTATTACAAGTATTTTTTTCCTAAATTCAAAAAGTTCTGATTCTACTTTTTACCATGGAAGCGGACCTCCGCTATACCTATCTCTACCGGTATAATGGGTTGCCTCGTGGATGCTTTTAAACGCTCCTGACAAACTTTACAACATTTTCATATTATAACAATAATATGACAATATTATGCTATATATTATTAGGCCAAAACAACTTGTCCTTCGCGCCTTTACAACGATCTGTGCTTATATGTCCTTCATGAATGACCTGTAACATTCATAGATAACGGTATCATCACCAAATTGATTTAAAATATATTTGAAAAAGGTGGTTTATTATTGGATAGAAGTTAATTAAATAATGAATTTGTTATGTCGGTGTTCTACTTTTTAATGCTAATTAACTCATTAACTCTAAAAAAATATTTTGTTCCATAACGCAATGTAACGTAACGTAGTAGGAGATAACGATTTATATATGTGACCTTTATTTGCGGTCATAATACCGTAAATATTCCTTAATTAAGTGTAATCTTCATTTGACAACACTTGATTTAACAACAATCTTTCTAAAATGTCAAAATTACCCGACTTTGGTTGATTTATTTTGTTGTCCATACAATTATATTTTCTATCCATGTAACTTGATATCTCTCAAAAACACCATACAATACGTAATCCCATAAATGTCGTTACCTACAATTTACTTTCTAATTTGTTTACTGGTTATAAGATTATTTTTTTTCTTTGTAGTTTTCTGGCCTTTTCAATTTTAAAAACGGTGGAATGCCAGTTTAAATGCTGGCAACACTGTTCTGACTTGTTTATTATTATTATTTTTGATAAGAAGTTTATGTATCCGGTGATAAGAAATAAGAAACAGAACTTTTTTGTAAAATGTCGGATTTAAATCCTGGTAATAGTGATAATAATTCGGAAAATTTACAATTTGATTCTATAAAAATGGATACATCGCTGGCTCAGGTAAGACTTTTTTTATAAATTATTTACCATCACCGTAAGTCTATAAAACTAATTTCAATAAATTCCCTTATTCATTTGAAGTCGTGTGAATCGTCGTAATAATAAGTAAGTATGATTTCATACAATGCTATTTATTTTAAAAGTTAGTAAAGCAAGGAATATAATAAGTAAACAACTTCAATATTACTTGAATAAACGTTCAAAGTATACAATAGTAAATTAACAAAAAAAAAAGTCGCGGTGTCTTGAGACACCAGATAGAAAGGACGTTCCTTATTATAAATATATTAATTTAAGTTCTATTGGAGGTATAAAGAAAATAATTATTTGGGTATACATTTTTTATTATGATTTTTTATAGATAGAAAAAATAAATACTTTTCAAAATTATCTTAACACCTTTATTCGTTAAAAAGTATATAATAATAACAGTCATCACGTAGTCTATACATTAGACACTGTATAACCATCATACATAGGTTATACATAAAAATCTTATGCTGTTTCTAATGGCTCCACAATGCCCCATAAGAAACTTCGTTCTAAAAATTACAAATGGTTAAAGGTGCAAACACAAATAAGCACCCTCTGCAAAAATGTCACTCAAATTATTTTAGTTCTTGAAAAATACGAAAGTTGTATCACTTTTTTATAAATCTACTGTTTCGGAAATAAACTGGTGTTCTGATAGAGAAAAAACAGCAAAAGAAACTCTCTAGTAAATACTATTTTTAATATATGATTACAATTCTCTAAACTTTAAAAATATAGTGTTCTGATAGAGAAAAAAGGCAAAAGAAACCCTCTAGTAAATACTATTTTTAATATATGATTACAATTCTCTAAACTTCAAAAATATAGTGTTTTATTCCCATGCATTATTATCTGCTAAGTAATCTGCATTTGTATAATACAATTTTTAAGAAGTTTCTGTTTTACAACTTATTTTAAAGACTTCTAATTGTAGTTAACATATTTTTTAAGAAATTTTATTGTAAAAAATTGTCATTTAAATGATCTATCTATTTTTATTATCATTGTGTGAGTCAGAGCAAGATAATGTCTATTTCTAAAATATATTTTTTTAATTATAAATAATTAAATTAACAAATATGTATTGACAAGGTGCTGTTAATAATTCCTTAAATTGCTATCTCAATGAATGGCTATTGGTTTAATTTTAATTAATACTAATTATATCATTATTCCCACTCACTCCAAGGTCACAGTAACTATGTACAAGGGTGGACCCATACTCTATTTCACTTGAGTCAATAAGTAACCCTAACAAGCAAGTGGAATGAGGCGATGATAGCTCAGTGGTAGTGTGCACGACTTCGCGTCAAAGGACGTGGGTTCGAACCTAAGCACCTACAATGAGCTTGAGCTTTCGGTGAAGGAATACATCGTGAGGAAACCATAGCATGGTGGTAGGGCTTTTTCTGATGCCCGCCTGGCTAGCTACCACCCTCTAGTTGTGAAACTGCCGCCAAATACCAATAGGTGTGTTCCGGCAGCAGCACTTGAGAGCCAGTTCCGAAGAGAGCGTATTCCTTCCTTAAAGGCCGGCAACGCACTGGCGAGCCCTCCGGTGTTGCAGGTGTTTATGGGCGGCGGTGATCACTTTCCATCAGGTGAGCCTCCTGCTCGTTTGCCACCTATTCCATAAAAAAAAAAAAAAAAAAGTCCAAGGTTGTGGGCGTTGAGGTAGTGAACGTAAAGTAGGGTGTAGCCCTAATTATTTAGGTTCTATAGATAGTGTGAGGATATGCCTTGTAGATAGTTTATTATTTGAATTTTAATTAATAATAGCTGTTTGTTATTTGAATTCCAATGATCCTTCATCATTTTATTACTATTTTACTTCAATTAACATTTTCCCCGCCAATACTGACAGACATTATCTCTTAATATGTTATTTGCATGATTAATGTATTAAAAATATCTTATATTTTTTTCTGTAATATAAAAGTAAATTAGTAAGGCCTGCATTAAATTTTTAATATGTTTTATAGGGGCTCCTATTACAAAATTGAAAAAATTCATAGGTAAATGTTAATTGAAATTTTATTACAGAAATACTTAAGTGAAAATCGAGAATTTCACAGCGGGGAATGTTGTAGACAGGGGAAAGAGGAAAAAGTTATTGAGGATTCATGTAACAATAAAGTATATTGCATACACAGTAAGTGTGCTTGTGATGATAGTAAGCGAATCATTGATTTGATAAGAAAGATGGATATTTTAGCTGAACAATTGAAAGTCAATAAAGATTTGTTTATTCAGTTGGATTATATGATAAGACAAACTGCAATAGGTGATGGCAAAATATATATGGATTTGATTATAAAACAATTTTTATATTGGAGTTTAAATCTAGAGGAGAATGATCGACTTAGTAAGTATAACCTTTTTATAGTAACAACAAAGTAACTACACTGCAAAACACTGACTGTAAAACATTACTTTAAAGCTATGATAGCTCAGTGGTAGCATGCGGGAACATTGTGTCAAGGAATGTGATTTCGAATCCAACCACTTACAATGAGCTTGAGCTTTCGGTGTAGGAAAACATCGTGAGGCAACCATAGCATGGTGATAGAGCTTTTTCTAATGCCCGCCTGGCTGGCTACCACCCTCAAGTTGAAAATCTGCCAACAATAACATTAGGTATGGTCCGGCATTTGCACTTGAGAGCCAGTTCCTCCACAGGCTTAGTGTGTCTACCAACTTGGACCGTATTGTCACTTAAGATCAGGTGAGATTATAGCCATAACGCTAAAACCTTAACTATAAAATACACTTGTATTGTCAAAGATCAGGAACAGCTTTCACATTTCTTTAAGAGATGTTTAGTAATAGTGGTTACAGTTCAATCAAACAGCCAGCAAAAATAATAACCAGGTCTGGTAAATGACTCTGCACTTAGTTTTAAATTCCACTAACCAATTCTCACTACACTACCCAGGGACAAAGTCCTTATCAAGTCGATTTTGGAAACATGCACATAAAATTACATCAACACTGAACAATTATTTGACTTTACTTAAAAATGAAGGCCAACTGTACAAAGAAATATAAAAAAAAACAACAAATTAAAATAATAATGACATCCTAAATAATAGTTTCTAATTTAATAGACAGGTTATCTATTTTGCATTATTACCTTGTATAGATTAGATTGTGTATTTGGTAGAAGAGCTTCATATAGCTTGACTTATTTTGAAGTTATTTTTATAGACACTATATCTATTTGGCAACAGTGCTTGGAATAAACGGTATTAATTATTTATTTGATAGGAGTATGCCTAATTTACACTATATGTATCGATTTAGTAGTACAATGCATTTTACAAACGTTTTGTTTATTTGGCACCAGTGCCTTCTATAGAGAGATTATCTATTTGGGAAGAATACATATTATAGACACTACATCTATTTAGCAGGACAATGCCTTTTATAAGCATATTGTCAGTTTGGCAGGAGAACTTTGTGAATTTTAAAAAAGTACCTTTCATAGACACTACAGCTACTCAGAAGGAGTGCTTTTATAGGCAGGTGATCAGGTTTGCAAGAATGCCGACAAGACAATTATATTACAAATTGATATTATAATTTATTTACAGATAACGGGATTTACATTTTAGATATGACAGATAATGCCAAACTATTGACTTTAGGAGTTACCGCTTTTGCCTTTATACATCACTATGAAATATATTTAAATGCATCGAAGGAAGTGGCAATCATATGCCACTTGTTCACCAAACTCTGCCACAAAGTTGGGTGATTATTATTTCTCTCTGTTTACTGATTCAAAGGATGTGGTAGTGTGCACGACTTCGCGTCAAGGGACGTGGGTTCGAACCCAAGCACCTACAATGAGCTTGAGCTTTCGGTGAAGGAAAACATCGTGAGGAAACCATAGCATGGTGGTAGGGCTTTTTCTAATACCCGCCTGATTAGCTACCACCCTCAAGTTAAAAATCTGTCGCCAAATACCAATAGGTGTGTTCCGGCAGCAGCACTTGAGAGCCAGTTCCTCCACAGGTTTAGCGTGTCTACCAACTTGGGCTGTATCGTCACTTAAGATCAGGTGAGATTATGGCCATAACGCTAAAACCTTAAGTATAAAAAAAAATGACGTAAAGTGATAAATTTTGATCGGATCTCGATCGGTCTTGTTGTGATTTTTATTTTAATCTATATGGTAATTATGTTGTATAATAATGGTGACATTTTAGTTAATATGGTAATGTAACTTGTGTAGCACCTGATGCGCTAATGTTTTATTTTTAATGACTGGCTCTCAAGTGCAACTTCCGGAACACACCTATAGGTATTTTGCGGCAGATATTCGACTTGAAAGAAGCCCTACCACCGTGCTATAGTTACATCACGGTGTTTCCCTTCACCGAAAGCTGAGGCTCGTTGCAGTGATTCGAACTCACTCACTCTGAGGCGGCGTCCTGAGCTATCATCGCTTCAATTGTGTATGGTAAATGTATATGTTATTAGTTAAATGCACATTATTTTCTTCTTTTTCAGATTAACAAATATCCATTTGAGATTAAAGGAATCAATTAATAAATCAGTTCCGCCTGAGAAACATTTTGGTAAGTGTCGAGTAAAAAAATTGTGTTGTGCTGTCTGTCTTGATATTGTATACAGTATTATTATTATAAAGTGGTAAAGTTTGTTTGTTTGACCGCGTTAATCATGGTAACAACTAGTCGGATGCCGAAAGTTCTGTTTGTATTTAATGAAGTAATCATTGAAGATGGCTTCAGGCTAACATCACGCTACCACCAATAGGGGGAAAGTAATATTGTAAAAAGTTACAGAAACGGGCAAAAAATATTAAATAGTTTTTAGTTCCACGCGAACAAAGTCGCGGTTTCAGCTTGTACAGTGTAATAGAAGTAATGTTAGCGCGTACGAATACCGTATCGATGGTTGTGAGTTCGAATCTCTGAAACGAGCCGGGGGGATTTGGTGAAGAAAAGTTCGTGATATACCATAACATAGTGGTAGGAGTGAAGCTTTAGCCAAATCAGTGCTTATTGGTTTAATAAGTTTTGAAGCGATGATAGCTCAGTTGGTAGTGCGTATGGACGCTGCGTCAAGGGACTTGAGTTCGAGTCCACCTGCAATGAGCTTTAGCTTTCGCTGAAGGAATACATTGTGATGAAACCATATCATGGTCGTAAGGCTTTGTCTATTGCCCGCCCGGGAAGCTACCACACTCAAGGTGCGTTCCGGCAGGTGCATTTGAAAGCCAGTCCCTCCAATAAATGCCGGCAAGCATCTACGATTCCCCCGGTGTTGTGCGTGTCGTGGGCGACGGTGATCACTTACCATCAGGTGACACGCCTGCTCGTTTGCCCCCCTGTAACAAATACAAAGCTGGTCCTGACAATAACCAGCACAATAAAAAAAGATTTATCCAATTTGGTACAGTTGTTCGGGAGTTATGCGCGTACATACATATCGGTGATTCATTTTTATATATGTCGGAGGAAGCTATGAGTCGAGTTGATTGTTGTTTGCGTGCATAACGCATATTATTATTTGTTTAAATTTAAATTATTTTTTTGAATTCTTAATTTAATATCATTTGATTTGTTACTACTCTCTATAATTTAAAAACCTTACTAATCTATTAAAAGTTATGAATATCGTGATTCACTTAACGACCAATCAGAGCGGGCCACGTGCCTCGAGCGGGGTCGAGGCGCCATCTTTTATTTTATGACAAGCGTACATTGTTGAGGCATATTTGAGGCATATATATTAGAATGGCGGCTGATCGAGTCGGATCATTGATTGTTAGTTGTTTGAAGTAAGTTGTAAGGTGCATTGAACCCGCTGCTCGGTCATAATTGTTCAGTTTTCTTTAGACATTATTGTGAAGTGACAAAGTATTGTGTAAATTTATAATAATATAATATCAAAACTGTGATTATTGTGTTTTGTGCTCGCATTTTACCCTGATGACGCCAACTAAATGTGCAACCACTAATGAAGATGTGGACGGGACTATGCTTCTCCAACATATATATATAGAGAGATAAATATGTCTTTATAGAGTGAATCGAGTGCGATGAAACAAAAATATGTAATACTCAGAGTTGCGTACAATTTTTACGTATGAAGATTATCTATATTCGTTTTGTACATTTTACATGATACGTGATACAGACAAACAGACGAAAATTCCAGAAATACTGGAAATGGTTTCTGTTCGTTATCTTTTAACACACTGGATTTTTTTTTAAATAACTTCGATGTACGAAAACGACTTTTCTACGGATTTATTATATGTATAGATTTACATATAATTTTGCATTACATTCTACTACTTCTATAATCAAAATTGAGAACTATTTCACTGAAGCTGTTGATAGAAATTAATTTATTGTCTGTGACGTATTCCCTGAACGTGTTGTTGTAGACATATTTTTATGACTACAGTAGAACCTCGTTAAGTCGAACCACGATAAGTTGAAAACCTCCCGATCTCGAACAAATCTTTTGTGCCCTTCCTTTCAGACGCCAAAACCTCCATTCTCTATAAGTCGAAAACTATATAACTCGAATTTTTTCGCCTCTCCCTTGATGTTCCACTTATAGAGGTTCTACTTATTACCTTTATCTATTTTACTTACACGCTTTAACAACATCTTTAATATTTGTTTATTTTTTATTTTTAATGTTAATGTTGCCTATATGATGCTTGATTGTGATTATTTGTATATTTTGTATGTAGTGAGTGCCTATAATTGGTTCGCATATAATAATTAGACATTGTAAAGATGTTACTGAATATGTAATATTCGTACCGTCGGCACTGCCGTTGTAAATAAATAAAAAAAATCCTTTTTTTTTGTATGTTACGTTTAGATGAGAGTAACGGCTGTGTAGGGGTTATAACTGAACGCTCGGACCTGGATTCTGCTTTGGACGTATTCCTGGGATCAAGTTCCACGGTAAGACAGCCGGGTCTCTATTCAAGCCTTACCTAGGGATCATGGACCATATTCGGACAGTCAAACCGAATAAGGGGCCGTTCAAGTATTGCGTAACGCATTTTTTTTTGTAGATTATTATCCCTCCACCCATGTACCGAGCCGGCACGACATTTTTCTGTACCCCCCCTCCCCCTCCTCAAACGTTACGTAACATCCAAGTGAACTTTTTCACCTAAAAGTCATAAAAGTTTTACCTTTTTCTACTAATAAAGTCTTAAAATAAAATGACGTATTTATCTTAACCTTTGGCAGTGCGATTAAAAATAACCGACGGATTCTCCGTAAAACATAAATGAGAAGAGTTGCGAACTTGAGAAAAATAATAATTAAATCAATGTTTACGTAACGCGGTGTTCAAACCCCCTCCCGCCCTTGTAACGCATCGTAACGTTTTACCAGAACTCACCCCCACCCCCTATTGCGTTACTAATATTTGAACGGCCTCTACACTAAGGAGAATGAAGCGAATTATTGATGCATGGTGGTAGAGTTGTTTTTAAGCTCGCGCGGCTAGCTACCATTTTCAAGTTGCAAATCTGCCGCCAAATACCAATAGCGTGTCCACCATTTAGTAGAGTCACTTCGTCACTTGACAATCAGGTGAAATTGTGCCCATAACGCTAAGTATGAATAATGTATACGCTAAGTATGCTGCCTAAAGTCGGTTTCTTCCATATACCTAGCAGTCTTCATACGAATGTTAAGTTATAGTTAAGAATAACATATTATCTTAAAACAGCGTAAAGTCCATGTAATGTCACTCGATTTAACGACAAACTTCAGAAGATATCAAAATGATGTCCCTTTTTTATAGGTTTAGCGTTATGGCCACAATCTCACCTGTTAAATTACGATGTGTTTCTAGATTGTGGACACGCTAAGCCCAGTAGAAGGACTGGCTGTCAAGTGCAACTGCCGGAACACGTCTATAGGTGTATTGCGGCAGATTTTCAGCTTGAAAAATACTCTACCACCATGCTGTGGTATCATCACGATGTTTTCTTTCACCGAAAGCTCGAGTTCATTGCAGGGATAGAACTCACATCTCAATAGACAATACGCGAGGTCCGTACACGCTAGCTACTCAACTATAATGGCTTCAAGTATCTTTGATTGGTTTATCTCCTAGCCACACAATTATGTCTTAATTCCATTTAACTCCAAATATCCAAAAGTCGATAAAATTTGCAGCACCTATAAATTCATTTAACCTTAAATTTTAATTAAATAGGTTGTAAACAAATTTCAGACGCCTTGGTGTCTTACACAAATATACGTACAGGAGTGCGTTTACAAAGATTTCAAAGCGGCAATCACATGGAAATGTAAAAAGAATTTGGCAGAAGTCGCGCAAAATGATTGCCGCGTATACGAATATGGCAAGAAAATTGTCATTGTAGATAACTTTAGTCCGGAGAGCGTTGTAAACGGACATGTCCTGAAGGTGGAAGCTTACAGGACGACGAAAGAATTGTTGTCGTTAATCGCTGAGTCGAAACCGGATTACATGTCCTTATGGGCGAACGACGTCCCCGAAGCGAACGAAATCGCCCACGGGGTTCACTGTCAAATCGTATGGGTGAACGACTTTGGATCCTTCACGGGACCATCCGAGGCTTCGAACTCCGTCTACCGGAAATGCCTTCGCGTCTACCATTACGATAAATGCCCCAAAACGCTCTCCGAACGCACAAAACCCTGGGCGAATTTGCACGGCGACGAACGGAAGCGGATTTTATTAGACGCCTTGAATATTCGATTTATATATGATGGAATTTGGGACGAGTTTCGAGAATTCGTCGGGTCGTTGAAGTGTTTATTGGTGGGTCATACGAATGGGTTTTTGGACATATCCAATGGCGTCATGTGCCTCGGTGTACGGAAGCCTATAGGCATTTTACACGTAGAGATAGTGCCCCATAGAGATCCATTTCTGAAATGTCTAGCTTCGTTGGCACTTGGCAATACAATGCTGCTTGACCCAAATTGTTATAAAGCTTATAAAGATCCGATCGACGCCCTGATAAAGTCCGGGGTTCCTATAGTCGTTGATGATGATGAGATACCTAGTGAAAACGAGCCCCTGATATCTTACTACACGTCATATTTTAGCGATATAAAAGTAATTTATATGCGCTATGGGACAATATTTGCTAACTAATGCGTGCAGAAATTTTCTGATCAGATATCGATGGGATTTATACATTATGTACTATATTCGTTATGGGGTAGATTTATTTATATGTTTATGCAAATGTTGGTGTATTTATAAAAATAAAATTAATAAAATGGGAGTTGAAAAACAGCTTCTACAAGACAAGGTTTTAAAGCGATGATAGCTCAGTGGCAGTGTGTACGACTTCGCGTCAAGGGACGTGAGTTCTAATCCAAGCATCTACAATGAGCTTGAGCTTTCGGTGAAGGAAAACATCGTGAGGTAGGGCTTTTTCTAATGCCCGCCTGGCTAGCTACCACCCTCAAGTTGTAAACCTGCCGCCAAATACCAATAAATGTGTTCCGGCAGCTGCACTTGAGAGCCAGTTCCTATACAGGTTTAGCGTGTCTAACAACTTGGGCCGTATCGTCACTTAAGATCAGGTGAGATCATGGCCATAACGCTAAACCTTAAGTGTAAAAAAAAGGTGTTTTGAACAGCGGTGGAAAGTCAGAAATCTATACCTTTTTTTCATTATTTTTGCTGTAGTACTTTGTTAAGAGGGTTCTTTCTCTGTCTGTGTTTTACGTTTAAATTGAAATTATGGATCATTATATATGATACTTTTTATCCGATAAACAAAAAATATTCTTCTCAGATGGGTTATAAGTAAAGTTAAGATTGTATGGACCGTTTATTTTGAAAGTGGTTTAAGTCCATTTTTGAGAAAAATGAGCTATCACGTAATTCATGCTTAATTTAATGTAATTTTTTTTAAAATATATAACTAGTCCGTGTTTAATTTCTGAAAAAATCCCATGTTTTGTACAACTTAAAATCGGTCGGTAAATGAAATTGCATTATCAACTAATATAATAACCTTTAATTTTCTCGAAACAAAAGAAAATGGACTTACACCACTTTCAAAATAAACGGTCCATATAGTGAATTCAAAAACTGAAAACATAAGTCGAGATTAAATTTCAATCTGTATATAAATAAAAATGGATATTTGTTTTTATGGATGTTATAAAAATAAACTTTTTTTATTACCATACATGAAGGTGGTTTTAATAAGTACACAGACATCTTTTTTTATAGTTAAGGTTTAGCGTTATGGGCATAATCTCACCTAATTTTAAGTGACGATACGGCCCAAGCTGGTGGACACGCTAACCCGGTGGAGGAACTGGCTCTCAAGTGCAGCTGCCGGAACACACCTATTGGTATTTGGGAGCAGATTATTACTGGTTGGGAGATTGAAAACAAAATTATTTATTAAAGATACGCCAAACAATTATAGATTTGGGGTGTAAGGGGTTACAAACACTATCTTAGGTACCCAAACCACCTTCACCTGCATATGGTGCACCCTGCCGAGTGACCGACGTGGCTTTGCCGGTTGTTGGTCCCACCTTTGGTTTTGGTCATAACGGTTGACCATGTAATCCTTGAACCTTCACAGCTTGGTGGTAGGCTTATCGACCGACTGGTTAGCGACTATCTTCACATTTGAACAGCCACAAAATAAAGGATCAGTATTATCAGCCTTTGTGTTCCGACGTAGTTAACATGAAAGAACCCTTTCCGCCCAGATCACCAACCCTTGGTGTTGCTATTTAAAACTATTTACCATCACATTGACTCTCTGCCCAAGTTATAAATATATTGTACTTTTATTTATTATTATTAATATGGATAAAAAGTACTATTATTATTATATATACTGTTTTTCTTGAATCTGGTAAAATTATATAAAAAAAAAAAACACAAAATGTAAGTGGTACTAGCAGAGTTAGTGCGATTAAATAAAACAAACAGACAAAAATGCTGTTCAACTCTCTTATATTAGTATAATTGATATTCGTCATAGACAGTAAGATAATAGTAATATCTTTTTTTCTATATCAAGGCTTACCAGACGTAACAAAGCGTTGAATTTTAACAGACACATCATCTTTTGGACCTATAATAAAAATTATATGTGCAGTTTAAACGAGATTGAAGTGAAACTTTTAAAAGTTCGCTTTGCAATACGCAGGCGCACACACATACAATGCTCGGACCCTGTAAGCGTACTGTACAATACCTTCTATCTCCTTCTCTCGCACGTTATATCCTATAGATGTGTGTGGTTATCTCTTTTTACCGTCGCCGTTTCGTTTCATCGAGTTCCAATCTGAATGATTCTAAAAAAGTTTTTGCTTCAAAAATCAAATACAACAGTCTTCGATATAATAAACGAGTTTATTTATTTACACAGGTCACCAACAGAGTTTACATCATCACATTAACATTTACTAGGTATACAGTTAAATATTTTTTTTAAATGCAGCCCTAATTCCAGGTGACAACGACATGCATATTAAAGTTACTATAATATAACAAATATAGCATTGATGATGTTAATAATATCGATAAATGCAAATTATAAGGGGCTTTAAAAATCTATATAAATGTATAACACGTTGTTTGTCCGCGATGAACTCCTAAACTAATGAACCGATTTTAATTAAATATTACACGCTGTGTGCAGTTTGATCCAACTTGAGAGATAGGATACTTTTATCTCGATAAGTGATCATAACGCGATAGATGACGCTGTAGTCGATGTGATTGACCACACGAAAAGGCTGTAGTCGATGTGTTTGACCACTCGAAAAGGCAGTAGTCGATGTGTTTGACCACTCGAAAAGGCAGTAGTCGATGTGTTTGACCACTCAAAAAGGCAGTAGTCGATGTGTTTGACCACTCGAAAAGGCAGTAGTCGATGTGTTTGACCACTCGAAAAGGCAGAACAAGTTCTGCCGGGTCAGATAGTAGTTTTATAAAATATTGTGATTAAAAAAACATGTACTTCATTTAAAAATATAACAATTCATATTATTCAAACTCAAGAAAAAAATGACTTTTTAATTATAGCGAGTAAAGGAAAATGCCAGCTTTCCCTGCTTTAACAATGGATGCAACATTATAATTTCGCACGAGTTTGTTTAACGGAGAAAAAAAAATTGTACGAGCCTGTCTTTTGCAAAATAATTTATAAGTTCCTCTTC
Source organism: Actias luna (assembly GCA_039707435.1). Lineage (NCBI taxonomy): Eukaryota > Metazoa > Arthropoda > Insecta > Lepidoptera > Saturniidae > Actias > Actias luna. Next base: position 1,761,511 of record JAZHAC010000006.1, on the reverse strand, counting down.
GAAGTATTCTACGAGTTTGTATCATGATCACTTCTGATGGAAGTAGTGGCACGTCCATCAAGCCGTTCACCAATTTATAGAGAAACTATCTAACAAATTTCTTTGGTCACTGGGAGATTTCATATTAAAATATTGTAATCACTCATAGTATCTTCTGAATTTGTTGACCATGTTCACATTGTATAATAGGTGCCAGGTGTTGAATATATAGCAATTTGCAATAAAAGCAAAGAACTATTACAATTGCTTATTAAATATATAGCTGGTCGGCAATTTCGTAATGATTACGATGCCACAAAGTACCTAGAAACTGGCGTATTGCGTGTCAACACGGCAGGGACAAATTAGGGACGCAACTGGGAACCGTGACCCCACTTAGCTACCGGATAATCAATGTCCAGTTTAAAAGTTTCGTATTTGAAGTTCGATGAAAAGCGGTATGAAAATTTGATATACAAATATATTTAGGATAATATTGAACCGACAAAAAAATTTAGTGTTCATTGTTATTAATGGGATTTATTTGATAGTATTTCAAATTTGATGAAAACAACTATGGCTGTTTCTGTATAAAATTGTGCATCAACTCTTTAAAATAATTATCCTACTAATATTATACATGGGAAAGTGAGTTTGCTGGTTTGTTACGGTTTCAAGCCTAAACCGCTGAACCGATTATGATAAATTTTGGTACAGAAATAGATGGGAACCTAGAGTCGGTTATAGGCTACTTTTACTAGTGAAACCCTTATTAGAAGTTAGGGTAAAGAGAGGGATAATCTTTGTATGATACTAATCAGTTTTATCATATTACGTTTTTTAATAAAAATTACGTCATCTAATATGTTTGTCAATATTAACGCGAGCGAAGCCGCAAGTAAAAGCTAGTACAGCTTTCATTTTAAGCTTCATATTATTTTAATACTATCACCTTAATAAATATGAACGAAAGGTACAAAATAAATACCTATACATAGGCTTACCATACGTCCCGGTTTGACCGGGATAGTCCCGGTTTGAGATCCCTGTCTCGGAGTCCCGGTCAAAATTTTGATTGCATTTCAAATATGAAAAACACAAATTAAACGAAAAGCAAAATGAAAATGAGCCTCTTTCTCTTCTGCGTCCCGGTTTGTTCGTAATTATGGTAAGCCTACCTATACATATCTAAGGGCGCTCGCTGACCGTTACCGTCTCGTCTCGCACTGTTTGTTGTAATGCATTCAACGTAACTTAACCCAGTACCTCGCTACCAGTGACCACCTCACGGACATTTTTGTTTTTTAATGTTAAGATTTTGCGTTATGGCTTTATCTCATCTGATCTTAAGTGACGATACGGCCGAAATTGGTAGACAGTTAACCTGTGGAGTGTCTGGGTCTCAAGTGCAACTACCGGAACGCACCTATTGGTATTTGGCGGCAGATTTTCAGCTTGACGGTGGTTGCTAGCCAGATGGGCATTATAAAAAGCTCTACCACCATGCTATGGTTTCCTCACGATATGTTCCTTCACAAAAAATTCAAGCTCATTGTAAGTGGATTCGAATTCGCTACCAATGCATATCATGCATGCGACATAACACACATGGAACACTTCAGTCCGCCTACAGATCCATTTTAACAGCTAAACATAATTATAGTTAGGCTTACCATACGTCCCGGTTTGACCGGGATAGTCCCGGTTTGAGATCCCTGTCCCAAATATGAAAAACATAAATTAAGCGAAAAGCAAAATGAAAATGAGCCTCTTTCTCTTCTGCGTCCCGGTTTGGTTCTTCGTAATTATGGTAAGCCTAATTATAGTGGAAACCCTTATTATTATAATTGTTTCAATTAATTTTAAAGTGTGAAATATTATTTTTAAAGTATGTTTGAATATTATCTGTTACCGTTATCAATATGTGCCGGCGATAAGGCAGGTACTAAACAGTGTTACCGTGGTGTAAAAAACAATAAGAATAAACCTTCCAAATGTATTTCTAAATCCGGCCCAACCGGATTGGTGAGTGAAATGACACTTCAGCAAACTGATATTATATTCCGTATACACCTTATATAACTTTAAATATGTGCCTATTTAAAGGTAGGTGTAGGTATACACCTGTACATGTGATAAGTAATAAATTAGTTAATTATCCATTTCTGTCCTTTTTTTTTTTTGGAAATTATAACCTGGGTTTGGGTATTTTGTTATCGATGTAATGAGACGTCAAAAATATTTTATTTCAAAGTTTTATCTTTGACCTTTTTTTGTACGCTGATCACTCCGAAATTATTGGAAAGGGTTTTAATGAAATTTGACATGGAGGTCACTAGTATTGTGGATTACCATAGCTGCGTTCCACTTCGCGTTCACAACGCTAACGCGGACAGGTAGCGTTATGACCACAATCTCACCTGATGTTAAGTGACTATGTGGTCCAAGATAGTGGAGGGAGAGACTCTCAAGTGCAATTTTCGGAACACATCTATATGTATTTGGAGGTAGATTGTCAACTTGAGGGTGATACCTAGCCAATTGGTCATTTAGATTTCCTTTACTCAATGCTCATTACAGATGGATTCGAACTCACGTCCATTACATCAATAACCCTAGTGGAACGGAGTATGAATTCACCCTTACAGATGGGTGGAAGCTTAGCTCGAGTGAAAATGATGACGTCATTGCCGACGTTTTCGAATTAGCGTACTCACCATCGTGGGCCATTAGATAATTTAACATCAGGTGAGATTGTAGCCATAACGCTAAACCTATCCATCCATACTAATATTCTGAATGCGAAAGTAAGTTTGTTACGCTTTCTCACCTACACCGCTGAATCTATTATGATAAATTTTGGTATAGAGGTAGTTCGTAATCTGGAGACGGTGATAGGTTCGTCTCGCAAAAAACTTTTTGGCAGTGGGGTAAAGAGAGGAATACACTTTGTGTAAAACTTTTTATTGTGTCATCCGATTTATTTGACAGAACCAATAATAACGCGAACGAAGCCGCATGTAAAATCTAGTAAATTATAGAATAACCTTGCCGTGCAAATTATATGAGACAATGAAATGTACAGTTGAACATTACAGCACCTTTTAATTTAAAGACGTTTTTAAACACAATTAACGAAAATAAAGTAACGACCAAAGTCCGAATAATTATTTCAGAAAACACAAATTATTGTTTCGCGCGGGACTCGAACCCATAGCCTGTAAACTAAGACGGCAATTAACCCATTCACAAAACAATATATTTCCTTCATTATAAGCGAAAAACGTAAATAATTGAAAACGTCATAAGCAGCGTATTTAAAAGAACGATAATAATTTTCGCAGCCTACGATAAATGAGCGATTTAAAATCCTTAGCCCAAATGAAATCCAAATGATTGAATTGATCATACGGCACTTTGTATATATCAATTGCATTTCCCAACTCGTTGTACAGTAAATCAACGTCTATGGGATGTGCGAGCCAATCAGAATCACTGTAGAATAACGACACAGGGGTCATAACGTTCTGTAGGTTGTAACTCGGTGGGACTTCAGCGCCATACCTCTTTAAGTTTTCCATCGGCCCGTAATCAAACTTCTTAAAATCACCAGATACTACACCCTGGCCGTAATGCGCAAACTGCTTGGCGGACGCTCCGCACGGCGTATGACCGTAGATTACCGGTAAATTTGTAATGTTCAATTGTCCGAAATCGAAGCCAGTTATTAAAAACAATATGTTACTACATAAGATTTCAGTTAGAGGTCCATTACCGCACATGATTACCTTCAGGGTCCTCATGAAAACGTTGTCTGGTAAGAATTCGTATAATCCAACGCTCCTTGCTACACTGTGTATGAACGGGGTCCCCGGTGCCAGGATCCGCACGACTGGAGACCTCACGTTAGACATAAAAGCAACGGGTGATAACGCAACCATTAATGCTACCTTATCATTATATTCAGGCTTCTCAGAAGCCATGACGAAGAACGTCGTGGTCCCTTGGGAGTGGCCGATGTAGTTTAGTGTTGGTGCGTTCGTTATATTTAGCACGTAGTCAATCATTGCCGGCAAATCGTAGACACCAACTTCGTGCCACGAAAAGTCCCAAAAAGCAGCATCATTAGGACTTAAACTTCGGTGATATCGTGAGTGTTTATTCCCTCGGGCATTTCCTATCCAAACATCATAACCTTCTTTGGACAGAATGTACGCCAGCCCGTCCTCTGGTCCAGCTATTACGAAATCATCAGCGCTTCCAAGTAAGCCATGCATCAGGAAAACGACCGGAGCATCTTTCGGTATCCGAAATAGGGTTAAAATGTAACCATCCTCCGTACTGACTTGGTATTCTTCCGTCGGATGCCCGTATTTGTTGACAATTTGTGTTATATTCAAGCGCGAATCTTCGTTCTCCAGTCCAATATTATAATCAGAGATTATGTTATCTGCGGAATCACCGATGTTGCTACTGCTCAGGAGTATCGGTAAGTCTCCAATTCTTAAAGATCGGGCAACAGCGACAGGAACTTTGGTTATTGCGTCGACAGTAGTGGCGAGGACGCCGCTTGACATTTGGCTGCCGATGGCTACGAGTGGATTGTTTATCAGCTCGCCGGCTACCGATCGTATCATGTTTGATACACGAGGAAACAAATCCGAGAGTTGCCCGTCACATGGAAGAATGATTAGAGCGATTATGACACAGAATGTTTTCATCTCCGACGAGTTGTCGCTTCTGGAACGCACTATGAACTGGCAGGTTTCAATATCGGCGACCTTGGTTCGTTTGAATGGATTCTTTGTTTTTTTTTTTCGCCTATTTAATGCATTACGCCAACGTCTGATTGTTTTATTTATCATATCATCGTGAACCCGCTCTAACGTAACAATAGCGTTCCATTTTTACATATTTTTACATTTATAAATGCATGCACATTACATATACAGTACCTACATTTTAAACTTGCGTCATATACTTACGTTTCATCTCAACAAATTTAACACAATCTAATAACTTTATTTTGATTCAATATACATGATTAAGCCCAGTAGCTTTGGCCTTAACTTTTAATAATATACTTATCTAAATGACTTACTTGCTTTGAATTACCGAGTTCTTTTATTTCTAAAATACCTAAATGTTTACATTGCTCAAGGTACTACTGAAACATTAGGCGTATCAAAATTTCAATTAAACGCAATACCCACTATTTGCCTTACGGTTTACTATTTGTGTGGTTCACAAATGATTGTATTAGATTGGTGTTGGTTTATGTCTTTTAATTGAGTGGGAGTAAAAACTATTTAATAGTTTCTGCTCATTTTTATACCTTTTTTTCAATACAATTTTAGTTATTTCAATGGTAGTGTATTGTTAAATAGCCCGAACGCTTCGTCATTGCTTTGCATTGCTTTATCAAATACAAAAATAATTTTTGAAATACTTCTGGTAGTTCCCAAGATTAGTGCGTTCACAGAAACAAACAGACTTCCGATTTATACAGTCGAATATCAGGGAAGACGCCAAAAAATTTGAGTTATAGAATTTTCGACTTATAGAGAATAGAGGTTTTGGTGTTTGAAGCGCAGGGAACCAAACATTTTTACGACATTTGGAGGTTTTCGACTTATTGAGGTTCGATTTAACGAGATTCTACTGTATTAATTAAATTGTATTAATTATTTGTAGTAATTTAAATAATTATAATAAAATATTGTATTAATAGTATTAATTAAATAAAATTTATCTTAAAATATTTTAAGTGGTCATAACAATGATAATGATTATAATACACAAAAAGTGTTATAAGTAAATTATTGATAACAATTCCGCTCTAAGAATAGTATAAGAAAGGCAAGTATCTTTTTTCCGCTCTGTAGACTCTTGGTCTGCATCATTCTAATTTAATTTGTATTTATAATTATTTCTCTATTATACTTTTAATAAAAAATGCATGTTACAATATAAACTACTTTCTTGTTAGTGATCTAATATGTATAATTCGTTTTTTTTAATTGTATTATTTAAACAAAGTTTATTTATAAGCAACGGAAGGTCTTCTATCTCGGCGACCGTAGCAAAGGAATCAAAAGACTTTCATTTCTTATGGAATAGTGGAAAAACGAGCAAGCGTGTCACCTGAGGGTAAGTGATCACCGCCACCCACGGGCACCCACAACACCGGAGGAATCGAAGGTGAGCTGCTGGCCTTTATACGAGGGTCTGACTCTCAAATGCAGCTGCCGGAACATACCTAATGGTATTCAGCGGCAGATTTTCTAACTTGAGTGTGATTTCTAACCAGGCGGGCATTAAAAAAAGCCCGACCACCATGCAAATACTTATTATATTGCCAATTGTGCTAATGTTGTAGTGGAAGTTTCTTTGTGTGACGTTTGTTCAAAAAGAGTCGGCTCGAGGCGATCAAGGGACCGAAAGAGATGCAATGATATATCACTTAAGGATCTACCGTCTTTATTTATTGTTTTAATACTTTTGAACAACATTAAAATATTTTAAACGTAAAAATAAGTGATCTAGAAATGTAGGTCAGCATAAAAAGTAAATCTTGTCATCATAAAGACAAAAAAATAGCTGACGCACAATTATGTCATTGCTATAATAGATGTGAATAAATATATCAAGATTGCCAACTCGAAAGATCCAAAACGAAGAAAATAAAAGAGCATACATGTTAAAATTCTATATACATATTACATATAGCAGAGCCGGTTCCTCCACTGGTTTAGCGTGTCTACTATCTTGGGCCGTATCGTCACTTACGATCAAGTGAGATTATGGCCACAACGCTGATACCTTAACTATAAATAAAATGTGTATTGTATATTTAGAATTATATTTAGCTTGGTATGTTCTTTTTTCTAATTATTTGTTTTAAATATATTCAGATAAATATCATACACGGATTAAACATCCACATTTTACGATGCTACATGTGTATGTACTGATTAAAAAAGAATATGTAGGTAATGTAATCAATAATTTTATATGAAACAATTTGCTTAATCAGTTACGTTTTTATGGCAAATACATCTTGTTGGTAAATTTAAAAAAGCAAGAATCTGTCTAAATACCAAATTTTACTCAAATCGTTTCAGCCTTTTCGGAGATACATGAAATTTATGCGTATATAACTCCTAGTTGTCCCCATAAATGTTTAAGCTGTCAAAACCCATGGGGCTGACAGCGTCAGATTGAAAAAAAATATACTACAAACGTTTTTTAATTCTTTATAGGTTTTAGCGTTATGGTTACAATCTCAACTGATGTTAAGTGACGATGTAGCCCAAGATGGTGGACACACTAAGCCTGATGGAGGGGCTGGCCTTCGAGTGCAGCTGTCGGATCTCACCTATAGATATTTGACGACAGGAATTTATCTTGAGGATGTTAGCTAGCCAGACTAGAAGTGGCCTTGACTTAAGCACGGTTACTGTGTTTGGGCGTTACAATGAGGAAATCTGTAAATAATATGATTTAAAACACCTCGTTAATAAACCAAGGAGAGTAGCTAGCCAGACGGGCATTAGAAAAAGCCCTACCACCATGCTATGGTTTCATCACAATGCTTCACTTCATCGGAAGCTCAGACACATTGCAGGGATCCGAACTCACGTCCATTGACGTATACCAACTACCACGACGTGTACATACTACTAACTGATTTTTCAATAGAAAATTTGAAATTGAAAAAAAAAACCATAGACTTTCCGGAATTCTGCAAGAGTTGGCAACATTAGGCATGATGTATCACAAAGTCCACAAATTGTTTTTTAATGACAGCGCGAAATGAATGTATATAATAAACAAGTATTGTTGCGTAAACGAGCGGAAATAAGTCTCGGATTGTTGGTAGGTATTATTGTATTATGGGGTGACCAAATACTTAGGGTAATTTACCTGACTAAAAACTTATCGATGTACCACGACGCACATAAGAAATCCTTTGCTAAAGAATTAGCTAAAAGCTACTAGCTGTGTCCGCGAATGATAGCTCAATAATAGTGTGCACGACATGAAGCGATGATAGCTCAGTGGTAGTGTGCACGACTTCACGTCGAGGGACGTGGGATCGAATCCAAGCACCTACAATGAGCTTGAGCTTTCGGTGAAGGAAAACATCGTGAGGAAACCATAGCATGGTGGTAGGGCTTTTTCTAATGCCCGCCTGGCTAGCTACCACCCTCAAGTTGAAAATCTGCCGCCAAATACTAATAGGTGTGTTCCGGCAGTTGCACTAGAGAGCCAGTTCCTCCTAAAGTTTAGCGTGTCTACCAACTTGGGCCGTATCGTCACCTAAGATCAGATGAGATTATGGCCATAACGCTAAAACCTTAAGTATAAAAAAAATGTTAATAACAAATAATCCCCCCTACAAGACGGTTCTCATTACATCTACCCTTTAGATCGGTCCTCCGGATAGGAGCCCTCAAGTGATTCTGCTCGTGCGATACAGTGACACTCTACGTCACTGAGAGTACACCATCACACCGCATACCATCTGTGCACACCCACACATTAAGTACACGGTTCTGTGAGGGTCTAAACTTAGTAAGTTAGGACCTATTGGTTAGTTAGGATGGCGAACTCTTTGTTCGTCTTCCGGCAATAGCCCAAGCCGAGGTTCGGCCATTCTGGCACCCTTGCGCCCGCTGTCATTAGTCGGGTGCCTTCAGCATTCGCCCCAAAAAGTTCGGTGAAGCAGTCAAAGCCCTTACGGCTAACTGCGTATGTACAGTAAAAAAATACATCTACCCTCTGTACTTCTAGTTCAGAATTTACTAGAAAAATAATTTAAAAATTCCTCGATCACAATATATTTACCTATAACGAATATACCTGCTTACTTTATGGAATCAATAGCATAGTCGGTAAGGTTGTATTATGCTTATTAGGATAAAAACAATATTTCGAAATACCTTAATAATTTAACCCTTAGTTTTATAATCTGTATTGTAATAAATAAGCCATTTACAATGGGTCACTTATACCTATTTTTTACCTAATTTTACTATGTACTATTTGTGCTTCCAAATTCATGAGCGGGGGGATCTAAAAATGATTTGATCATTTTTATCATGTTGGTAGCGTGATTTTAAATAGCTGAAAGCCTTCCTCAACGATTGTCACCCATGAAATACAAAAATATATATTTTTAACCTCACTGGTAGTTTCTAATATTAGCGCGATCAAACCAACAAAAAAAAAACTATTTTTCGATTTCGTTCGGGTATGTCACGGTTTTCGCGACTTACCTAATAATATTACGTCACAAACGACACAACCCAAATGATATATAACATTCAGTAGTAGTTCACAAACTTCAAAGTTTTATTTCTTCCAATAATAATACTCTAATAAATATCTGTAATAACATGTAAAATTGTTAAACAAAATTAACAAAATTGTTTTATGAGCTGCGAACGTCACGTTTAATTAAAAATGTCATGTCACATTTTGTCACACGACACCCACCTCCAGGAGTAAGAACGTATATCATGAATGACATCCTTATATTCTTGAAATTTCAGCCCTATTTCTCGCCCAATTAATTGATGCCACGATAGCGCAGTGGTAGTGTGTCCAACTTCGCGTCAAGGAATGTGAGTTCGAAGCCAAGCACCTACAATGAGCTTGAGCTTTCGGTGAAGGAAAACATCGTGAGAGAACCATAGCATGGTGATGGGGCTTTTTCTAATGCCCGCTTGCCTAGCAACCTCCCTCAAGTAGTAAACCTGCCGCCAAATACCAATAGGTGTGTTCCGGCAGCTGCACTTGAGAGCCAGCTCTTCCACAGGCTTAGTGTGTCTACCAACTCGGGCCGTATCTTCACTTAAGGTCAGGTGAGATCATGGCCATAACGCTAAACCTTAAGTGTAAAAAAAGGTGTTTTGAAAGTTCGTTTTTTTTTCATTATTTTTGCTGTTAAGAGGGTTATTTCTCTGCCTGTCTTTTACGTTTAAATGGAAATTATGGATCATCATATACGATACTTTTTATAAGTATTAGGTATAAGTATTAGGTATAATAGGTTATAAGTAAAGTTAAGATTATATAGTGAATTCAAAAACTGAAAACATAAGTCGAGATTAAATTTCAGGTTTCGTTTCAGGTTTAGTGTGTCTACCGACTCGGGCCGTATCTTCACTTAAGATCAGGTGAGATCATGGCCATAACGCTAAACCATAAGTATAAAATAAAAAGAAACTTGACATATGAAATTTTGCTCTATATAATTAATTCGGGTCGTTATGGCCAAATGTACCGGAGAGCCGGTTGATAAAGTTTCAGCAAAAACAGTACTCCAATATCACGACTAAAAACTGCTTAGGTGTTGCAAAATAACGCGTGTTTACCTAAACGCTATAACGCATGCCCGGGTCTATGCCGACGGCACATAAAATCTAGGTGCTACGTTGCTATTTCAAATTAGGGATGGTGTATGTGTCGATAAAACATATTATCGAACATAATAAATCATCACATACTTATAAACATCATATATTTTTCTTTAGAACATCGAAGCATTTTGTACTGACTTAGGTGACTGTACCATGGGAAACAAATGTACCAAAAGGTCACGCTATAAAACAGATAAATACTACGAGCTACTAAATGATCCGAACAGTAATGGTTTCGTAGTTAATTTATATGCGAACGTAGAATTACCGGGAGGTATACCAGCATAATCTCTCTATTGTCTGTTGAAAGTTCTTAGTCTGCAGTAAGTTGTATATTAAAACGTGTGTCTAATACTGTGCTAGCAGGTGCTTATAAAATTTGGCTGCGTAGGGAGAGAAACACGAGTAGTGAAGGTAAGTTTTGACGCGCGTCGGAAATCGGAAAGAGGTTCCGTAATTCTACACCCGTATCGCAAGTCTCGGAAACTGCTCAAAGATTCCTTCTCTGGCATAAGGTAGATCCGCCATCCGCGCGGTTAATTCATGAATAGCTAAGGAGTTTCTCTCTCTTTTTCAAATCTGTTTTTGTAGGAATAGTGTATCTTTAAAATTATGATGGCTTAATAGTGTGTCCGGGCGAAACATACAATGAATTTTTCTACGTTCGACTAAGCTATAAAATATAATAATAATAAAAAAATGAAATAAAACGTCGAAGTTTATTCATTTACAGGCAACACTTATCACGCAACACAGTAATTCTATCGATATATTGTAAACTAAACGTTGAAAACATCTATCAATTATACCCATTCAATTCTGGTACACATCCCTAGATGAAACATAAATGCGAAATTGACAATAAAATGGTATAAAAACGAACGATTTGCCCTCATCGGCCAAGTTCGCATCGAAGCTACAACAATGAAGGCAGTCTTCATCTTGCTCTGCCTCACGTTAGCCCGCAGCATAAGCGGCAGCATCTTCCGGCACCATCAAATGCAGCCGGATACGCTCATCGTCGACTCCCGGGACTACATATCGCAGTACCAGCAAGCGCTTTACGAGGGCCAGCAGCGACCGCACCAGGCACTCAAGCGCAGCAAGCACCACCACTCCTCGTCGGACGAAAACTCCAAAGAACACAAGTCGAAATCATCAGAATCTGACGACAAGAGCATGTACGACCAGCGGTACACGAAACCGACTCACTCGCACAGCAAAAACAAGAAGTCGCCTCTCTACTTATCCGTTACTAAAGTGAACAACGTCATGAGCCCCTCCTACGGCGATCCAATCACGTGGAAGGAGTTAGAATTCGTTAACAACCCTGCCCCTCAAACGGCGACCAAGGAAGACATCAAGAAGATCTTCGGCGATGCGCAGATGGTTACGAAACACAACACCCCAGAGGATAAAATGAGTTTCCACGACCAAGTAACTACGGCTTTACAGAAGAATAAGGAAGAAAATAATCTGAACACCGTGGAATTGCTAGAGAACAATCACTACTCATGCGACGAGCACATCTTGAAGACGGACGACGGATATCATCTGATTTTATTCCGCATCTCTCCTAAGGCACCAACTGACAAAGTCGTGATGCTGATGCACGGCTTGATGGGAAGCTCGGACGACTGGCTGCTGTTGGGACCTGAGAAATCTTTGGCTTACAAGCTCGCCGACGCCGGTTATGACGTCTGGCTCGGTAACGCACGCGGTAGCAAATACTCGCGTCACCACGCAAGCAAACACCCGGCCGTCGACGAATTCTGGGCTTATAGCAACGATGATATCGCTCAGCATGACATACCAACGATGATCGACTACATCCTGAAGGTGACCGGGCAAAATAAACTCGATTACATCGGTCATTCGCAAGGCAACACCAATGCGTTCGCTCTGCTGGCTGAACAGCCGTGGTACAGTGAGAAATTCAACTCGTTGCACGCAGTAGCCCCAATGGTTTATATGGGTCACGTCCGCAGTCCTATGTTCCGTATGATGTCTCCAGACAGCCCCTTCTACTACACCCTGACAAGGCAGCTCGGCCGCGGCGCTTTCATGCCAAATGAGGAGTTACTGCACTCGATGGGCGGTGCAATGTGCGAGGAGGAAATCGGATGCAGAAATGTCTGCTCCAACGTAAACTACGTCATGTCAGGCGTGAACACTGAAGAGGTCGACCCTGAGACAGTACCGACTGTTCTAGCTCATCTGCCAGCTGGAACATCGACGAAGGTGATGAACCATTACGGCCAAAATGTGGCATCGCGTGACTTCAGGAAATATGATTACGGAGTTGAGATAAACAAGCAAGTCTACGGTACACCGGAGCCGCCTATTTACGAGCTGAAAAATGTGAAGGTTCCAGTCTCGGTTTATTATAGCGAAGAGGATTGGCTTACGCATCCCAAGGACGTCGAGAAGCTCATCAAAGCATTGCCCAATGTTAAAGACACGTGGAAGGTTCCCAAGAAATATTTCACCCACATGGACTTCCAGTTCGGCAAGGACGCACCGGAGCTCGTTCATAAGAAAATCATGGAATCGATCCAGAATTCTTAACTTGTAATTTCTAAATAGATGTAATGCATTTAATATGTATGTACTTTAAAATTCGTAACGATTGTGTTTTCGATATTTGCATAAATAAATCCGTCCTACTAAGTATTTATTTAATTGTTTTTAATTCAAAAATACATCACTTCTATTAGGTATACATTTTACTCATTGGTTTATGATACTTTCTTCATAGATCGACAGTAAAAACCTGTGCGTTACAATAAATAAGTAATTAATTATAAATAATTTATCAATTGAATACTGTTTGATTGATAATTATTAACATCTTATATAACATTAAATATATGACAACGATGTATCCGAGTCAAATGTATAGCGGTCAAAAGTAAGTTATTTTATATTAATGTGTGTCTATCCTGATATAAGCACAAAACTCTAAACCTACTGGAAGGTTCTCGATAAAACTTGATTACGCAATTAACTTCTATTATGGTTAAACATATAGAATACCTTTTATCTTATAAAACTAAACAATTCCTCTGTAATAGATAGTAAAAATTCAAATTATGGTAGCCAATACACTTCTTTCTACATTATAACAACGTTATTAACGTCAATAGGTACATTTCTTATAGTTAAGGTTCAGCGTTATGGTCAAAATCTACCCAAAATGGCGGACACGCTAAGCTTAGTATAGGGACTGGCTCTCAAGTGCGACTGTCGGAAAACACGGATATTTGGAGGTAGATTATTAACTTGAGGGTGGTAGTTGGCCAGGTAGACATTAAAAAAACTCTAAAAACATCACTTTAAATTAATTTTTTGTTTTTTCTCGTTTAAAGACGGCGTAGCTAAGAACACAAGTTCGCAAAGTTAAAAAAAAAAACTAAATTTATGAGAAACAATTGAAGTCTACGCGAAAAATATCGCAGGCACAGCTAGTTAAATTAGTAAAGAAACGACAAATAAACATTATCATAGTAGCATACAAACATTGAAAAGGCACTTGTGAGTATAAAAACTACCACCGATTCGAAAAACATCCCAGGCACCGAAAACAACCTTTTTTAGGTACATATTTAAATAAACAAACATTTAAAACATTGAAATACAGTATAATGTGCATATATGTGCAGTAAAGTGCATAAATAATGCACATATTGATCCACCATGTAACATAAAAAACAATTTAAAAAAATGAAAAGGCATGAATACAGGCAAAACTCTCCATGATTACTGCCTAGCTATATCAGGTAAAGATAGATTAATGAAAAATAAAAACAAATTCTCTTAAAAGTATATTAGTTCAGATAATATGCATTTCTGTTTGTCTAACATCTACACATATCTATTTTATACTTTGTAGATTTTAGCGTTATAGCCACAATCTCACGTGATGTTAAGTGACGATGTGGCCCAAGATATGCATTCTGAGCCTAGTGGAGGGTACTGACGTTCAAATGCAACTGCCGCAGCACATCTATAGATATTTGTAACTTTGGAGATTTATTTATATTTTGGCCACTAGTCTTGGGCAATCATATTTTATAGAATATTTCAGCATTGTAACGATGCATTTTATGCCTGTAGTAAATAGGGTTTCCACAGCTGCTTGGGGAAGAGTGCTTCAATGTAAGTAACACGCAAATGTATAAGTATCCGTATGCTACGGCAACCGCTTACCATTAGGCGGATCGTACGCTCATTTGGCATCGTACTTGTATAAAATATACATGTATATATTTTTTACAAATATCACAATACTATTATATTAAAAAGGATATATATTATGACCTTTTTTTATATAAGGTTATATACATTTGTTACTTCGTATGCATTTAATGAAAAAATAACGAATAATTTCCCATGATTTTTTTTATACTAGAAGCTTATGTAATTCTTCAATTAATTGTCTTTCCTTATAGTAGTAGATATTAAAAACTTTATCATAGCGCCACCTATTGCGTTTCTGAATAGCATAAAAACCTTTTACGTGAATAAAATCATCTACATGCTAATTTTCCTGGTCATCGGTGAAACAGTGTTGGCGATTAGAGACTTCATATTGACCACAATGCACTTTTATATAAAATACCTATAAATAATTAAATAAATAAATATTGCAATGCGACGATTAATGCCTTAGAATACCAAAAAAAAAGTTAGTTGTTGATATTGGTAAAACGATTGATATCACATGAAATATAAACACATTGGACCTACTTCACATTGTATACATAATTAATTATTGTGCTAATTTTTCTAACAATACATTGCAATGTCAATAGATGGAGTTCGAACCGAGGCGGTTGACTGTTTGACATTTAAACAGCCCACGCTTTGTTTTGACATTCTATATATGCATCTGTCATACAGAAGCGTTGTTGTGTGTGAGAGAAGGGAGATATATTTTTAAAAAGCGTGACGGAGATAGCGGCGCGACGGCGCACTGGCTTCCCGCCGTCCCCCGTTCGACAGTTGCGGTCTGTTCGGTTTGGAGTGCGTAGTTGGGACGCATTATTTTTGTTTTGAACGTCTTTAATGAGATTATACGTGTATTTTAGATACTGACATAACAGTGTAATTATATTCAAGTGACTGGATGTAAAAATAAAGTGTTCTCATGAATTGAGTGAGCAGTTATGTTACCTCCCACGGCCGGTCTCTCACAAGAATACCGCGACCGAACTGACATGGCTTTCCAACAACGTCGCGACGTGAGGGAGTTAACTAGAGACATCATCAGAGAAGCCCGCGTAGCGAACAGTCAACAGTCTTCATCCCCTGGAGGTGAGCCGGCCTAAATCAAACGACGCCACGTTTCCGCCATTCTTGTCAAATTGACATAAACGTCAAGGTGACATTTATACGAAAACAATGCTGTTTTCGGGGTGAAATCACGGGGAAAACGTGATACGCTCCTTTTATAAGCATATACAAGTCCCTTTGTAAAGAATTTAGGACTATTACGTCACCGCATATCGCTTCTAGCGAAATAAAAATGGCGCCAAGTAGTGTCGTATTGCTTATCATTGACTACCATAAGTATCATGTTTTGACTTATTTATCGGTTGTGCTTTGTGATAACTTGCCTCATTTCGGTGATAAATTTGTTTGGTAAATTAATAATTACGTAACGTAAAGTGCATAAGGCAAATAAAGCGAAATTGGCACGTGGTTGGTTTATTTTTAGAATGTCCAATATGTGCGTAACTGGCCCCGCGTAACCTCGATCGATATGGCGGATGTTGCATACATTCTATGTAAAAATTAGACGGTAAAACTGTAAGTAATTTAGTAGCGGAGATTTCTTTGGAATTGTTTGTTATTGTTATTGGATTCCAGTTGACTTTTCTAAAATGTCGCTGTGACATTAAAATGACAGCGATCAAGGCGCACAAAATGGCCGCTGACAATTTTAGACTAGTTCGAAAATCGATCACGCGCCACGATAGGAGTCGCCACTAGCGTTTTGTTGATATACATTTGTCTGTAGGCACTTTAGAAATCGGTAAACACCTGAACGTACTGTTTTTATATCAATTTTTTTTTGTCGGTCCGTATGTTATGAATGTATTACGTGTAGAATGTATTACATTTTCGGGTCGCTTCGAAATGAGACTACATGGTAAAACGATTTTTCTTGCAGAGGCACCTTTCTACTAAACAATAAGTATAAGGAAAAGTAAAAAACTTATAATCTCAACTTTCAAACTAGCTGTTAACTTCGTGACGAGTAGTTGACGATATTTCTGCGTGGGCAAAGCCGCGGGCGAGAATTAGTTTTCAGTATGACGTGTAAGTTACAATTGTTAACTTTTCGTTATCTGGCATTATAAGAATATGTTATTTTCTTAATAATCTCTTTTACGCAATCTAAGCATGTATCTATCTTAAGCTCTTAGCAAGTTAGTTTTCTTATTAATTCTATGGAGTCCGAACTTAGTTCACCGATATTGCAGCTTATTAGGTTTTTTTAATCTATATTTAGTTTCAAAGTGTTGATGTATTATTTAGGATTCCGATAAAATATGATATTTGAAGCGACGATAGCTCAGTTGGTAGTGTACAGACGCCGCTTCAATGGACGTGAGTTTGAATTTTTTGTAATGAGTCTTGAACTTTTACTGAAGGAAAACATCGTGATAAGTCCACAGCCGTAATCTAACACCATGTTAGAGCTTTTTGTAATACCCGCCTAGCTAGTTTCCACAGTCAAGTTGACAATGTGCCGCCAAACACCTATAGGTGTGTTTCGGTAATTGCATTTGAGAGTCTGACCGTCCACTAGGCGTGGCATATCCACCGTTTTGGGCCACATCGTCACTTATCATCAGGTGAGATTGAGGCCATAATGCTAAACCGATACTTCATAAAAAAGGTATACAAATATAAAAATAAAATAAATTGTTCGGAATGCAGAATCAAACTGCTCATTTTATTGCATACTAGTAACACCCGCGACTTCGTTCGCGTGGAACTAAAACTTATCTAATAATTTTGACCAGTTTTTGTAACTTTTTTGCAATACAGCTTTGTATCTATTGGTTTTATCGTGATGTTAAATAGCCTGCAGCCTTACTCGATGAGTGCTCTGTTAAATTAAAAAAGTTTTTTTTTAAATCCGACAGATAGTTCTTAAGATTACCACATTCAAGCAAACAAGCAAACTTTTCCCATTTATAATGTTATAATAACGGTACTTTATCCGGATGAAGCGTAGGTACTCATTGTTGTTTTCTGTGTTCCATTGACCGACCGAGTCACATTGCGTCTCTTGTCCCGTTTTATTGCATCAATCTCGCTCTATTTGCTACAGCCCTTTTTTATCACATAGTAGAAAAAATCCCATTACGGAATCTTCTACTTCGCAATGCGTAAACGGACAACCCGAGATAGGGAAGTATGACGAGCCTCATCGGGTGAGAAGCACGGTCAGATACCTATTAAAACACCACGGCGAAACCTCAGAGACCAAGGACTGCTTTCACTCTTCCTTAATAATAAGGCTGTCAAATACGAAAATGTTTTTGGACTCCATTGGAAGCGTTTGAGGTTGGGCGTTACTCTCGACATTTTTTTTTTATGTTGCTCAGCAAAGTGACTGTACTGCACCTGGTTTTAAGTACAGTACAATCCAGAACAGCGGTGACTGACAATGATTCAAAATTCACAATCAGTCACCGCTGATTCGACAAAGTCGAGCGATTTTCGAGACTCCAATGATCATTATTTGAGATCTTTTGTGTTTTTACGGCAATGCAAATATGTTTTATTATACAGAGAATACTCTCACTGTGACACGAGATGATTGTTTAATTCATTTATTTCATTATATACTAAAAAAATCCTACAGAATTTTTTTCGCTGACATTGGGGATGTCTTTGTGTCTGGATGCGTAACAATTACGCCCAAAAAACTAAAGGTCCAAACTAAACTAATCCATCTTTTTTTAGTAGCTCTAGAATTACATCGGATTACATCTTATTTAATATAATTTCATACATCTATGCCATTCAATTACAATTACATTATGAGGTAGCAATTTGTTTTTTTTTTTATTCGACAGGCAGTTTCTTAGATTTACGCGTTCAAACCAACCAAATCTTTAGCTTAATATAGTTGTATAGATTAATGTCTCTCTGGTACGAAATCCAAAAATTGAGTTACAAATTGTCTTAAAATACTAAATATACATTTTTTTATAACCGGATATTCAATAAAACGGAAAAGTATGTTTGTTTGAACGCGCTTATCTTTTCGTATATAAAATTATTTTCTTATTTGGTGGAGCAACAACTGAGGAAAGCTTTAGGCCATTTATATCACTCTACCAGTTAAAGATCAGTCATTCCGCTCTGAGGCAAAGTCAGTACAATCTTTTAGTTTAGGAGGTTTGTGTGTACTCTAAGCTCGCGTTATATATAGATAAGTAGCTAACCGCATATGTCTAATCGTAAATAAGAAACGCAAAAAAAAGTTTCATATAAAGTTTGTCCCTCTCGTTAATAAGTTTGTAGCAAGAAAAAGTAGTTTAACTCCGTCTCGAGGGTCCCACCTATCTCTGTATCAAAGTTCATCACAATCGATTCAGCGGTTTAGGCATACAAGCGTAACACACAAAGTCACTTTCGCATTTATAATATTAGTATGGACGATTTCAATCAATTTACATAAAACCTTGACAAATTATACATCAAAACCTGCCTCGTGAATCACTCTGTTTATTGGTGAAAACCGTATGAATATCCGTCGAGTAGTTTTTGAGTTTGTAGCAAACAGATAGACAGACACGGCGATCGTATTTTGTTTTATAATATCGAGCCCTTTCAGGAAAAAAATCTTAAGTGACAGTTTACACTTTTTATAGGAGAGAGTATCTTATTCTGAATTAAAAAGTATTTAAAATATCATTATAAAAAATATGACATATTGTTCGTAATAGACCACTGATCTATTTTAATAGTGCTCTATTTTAACAATTTATCTTACTGCTTCTAATTTACATAGATATTTTTTAGGTGGTTGATTTTTGTTTATGGCTATAATCTCGCCTGATCTTAAGTGACGATATGGCCCATGTAGGCGGACACGCTAAACCTGTGGAGGGCCTGGCTCTCAAATGCAACTGTCTATACACACCTAATGGTATTTGGTAGAAAATTTTCTACACCTAAAGCTCAAGTTCATTATAGGCGGATCCGAATTCACGTACCTTGTCGCGGCGTCCGTATACATTACCACTGAGCTATGATCGCTTCGATAATTATATTGAAAAAGTTAGAAAAAAATTAAGATTTTTGGAATAATATTTTTTCTAAAAAGGCTGCATGTGTAGTGAGTTTTAATTCTGTTAATTCATCCGGTGAGTGTTGTACTGTAATTAAGAGCTGTTTCATATATTTATCCTATTAAATATTAATATGAAATTTAAAAAAAATACAAAGATATTTTTACTCGTTATTCTTCATTTAGCGGTAAAACAAGATTTTGGTACTTTTATTTTTGAATTTGGAATCCGTGGGGCGTATTTTTTAAACACTATAATAAATTTAGCGTTTTGGACACTTTCTCGCCTGATGCTAAGTGACGATGTGGCTCATTGGTTACGGACACGCCTGGTATAGTCGAGGAACTGACTCCCAATTGCAACCGCCGGAACACGATTATGATAAATGGTTAAGAATGAATATTTAGCTTGAGACGGAAGTTGCGCGTTCCTATGTAACATAACACCGTGAATTTAATTGGATATTATATATACTTCCTTGGATACGTTATTTGATATTCATTTTACTAATATAAAATATAAACTAAGCAGTACTTCTGGTGTAGCTATCATGTTTTTTTTTATTAAATGTGTATTTTATATGCAACTAATTGCGCCTGGAACTTCGCGTGGAATTAAAATTATCCAATAATTTTTGTCCGTTTTTGTAACTTTCTTGAAGACCGCTTTGCCTCTATTGGTGGTAGCGTGATGTTAAATAGATTGTTATTGATTGCTCTATGAAATATAAATGCCAAATAAAAATCAATTATTAGTATAGGTCAGTGGTCGGCACACCATGGCCCTTTTATTCATTATCTATTACTTATTATCTTACCTTGTAAGAGACGTGTAAAAATTTAACGTTATGTATTTTACTTTCCAAGGAACTGCATGGTTAATGTTTACATTAGTGGAGTATTTGCAGTTACTTTTAAGAATACCATTTATATTAGTTAATTAGATATATGTTTAAATAAAAGTTAGTTTTTTTTTATCAAATTTTTATTTTATTTACTATTAGTTACACTAAGATTATTTGATAAAAGCAAGCTCGAAAGTGTGTGTACTTTTAATCCTAGTTATGTCTGCTAAAGCGAAGCTTAAGTTTCATAAAAAGGCTGTTTGATAAAATTTCAGTTGGGTATTGTCTATATTTGTTTCTTTTTCATGAGAAGGTTAACTGGCATAGGTTAACTTAGAATATAAGCAATTCCAATCAAAAATGGAGCTATAGCTGGGCTTCCCAAAGTGTGTGCCCTGGTGCGCCGTAGAGAGTGAAGAAGGGCGATTCTCTTTACCTTTCTCATATCATCGTATCTATCTATTTCGACCATCCAGATAGGTTAGGGCGCCGCGATAAAATAGTATAAACATGTATGTGTGCCGCGAACTCAAAAAGATTGGGAACCTTTGTGAGTGTCCTTGAGTGGGGGAGGGTTGCGTCACCCTCCGGTCGTTGACCTGTCTATCGACCAGCATCCCTACCTAACTTCCGTCTCGCTTCGCTTACTATCAGTCCGTGGTTGTTTACGTTTTTTATTTCTTCAGTTTTATAGGTTTTTTCTTTTGGTTACTATATTCCCCGATGTTAAGTGACGATTTTAGTACGGGAACTGGTTCTCAAGTGCAACCTGTACAACACAACTTTCTACACATCATTATCTTTAACTTGAGGATGATAGCTTATTTGAAGTGGGTAAAAGCCATTTACGGATTTCCTTCCTGCGTTTGCTTAGGCGGGTCACACTTGACGCGAGCCACTAGAAATACCAATTAAAACCGCCATGTTGTATCGACAATCCCCTTCCTCCCTTCGCTCACCTCTTACTTGTCAGTGACCGGCTCCATTATTACATATTTTATTCATATTTTGCAAAAGCAGAGCAAAGAGTAACAAATTATCGGCAAGAAACTATCAAATTTGGTGCACTGATGATATCAAGTACGAATTTGCAATATCGAAAATATTTTGAGATATTTGCTATCGCTACAATTTGTACGCGTTACGCTATAACGATACGCATTGCTTTCCAAGAGAGGTAGCTAGCCAAGCCGACGTTTTAAAATACTCTATCACTATGCTGTAGTCTTTTACTATGTTTTTCTGCACTGTAAGGCGTAGAGATTAGAACTCACGTCGGTCGACGCGCTATCCGTATACGCTACTACTGAGCCGTCGGTCATTGCTTCAGACACCATAACACAAGTTTTAGTTCGTTTCTAAGTATACGGAAGGTGTATAAAATAGTGGCCCCAAAAATGTATTTTAAGAGATTAAATCTCAGTCTGCTTCAATTTCGTTCATTTAATAACGTATTTTGTAAAGTTTATTTAAGGCTATATGAACTAAATAAATGCTATGGGATTTTGTTATGTTCCATTTAACGCTGATCCTTCAGAAGCAACTCCACGTGAACCTATTGCACGAGTGGATACAATAGCATCACACTACACGCACACCGACACAGTAGGAACGTAGGTTTTATAAAAGCCATTTTTATGTGAAATTTCTATTGGCAGTAAAATGGATAAACTTGTCGTGACGGTAATTGGCACGACGCTTTTTTGTGTTGTCATACCCTTTACGTCATTGCTCTCGATTCCCTGGTTTGTTTGTTCGCATATACCTAAATCTCATTGATTATCTGCGTAAACTAGTTCTTAACTGATATTCTTATTGATTTTATTAACGACATTTATTTTTTATAAATTCTTTTTTCTTTTTGTTTTTATAGTTAAGGTTTTACCGTTATGGCCATAACCTCACCTGATCTTAAGTGACGATACGCCCCAAGATGGTAGACACGCTAAACCTGTGAAAGAACTGGCTCTCAACTGAGGGTGGTAGCCAGCCAGTCGGGCATCAGAAAAAGCCCTACCACCGTGCTATGGTTTTCTCACGATGTTTTCCTTCACCGAAAGCTTAAGCTCATTGTAGGTGGCTGGATTCGAACTCGCGTCCCTTGACACATGTCGTACACGCTACCATTGAGCTATCATTGCTTCAAAATTCAATTGTTTCACATCTCCCGAGCGTCTCGTGCTGGCCAACTTTATTTTACATCTTTGAAAATATTATCGAATCACTAAATATATATTCATAGATTACTATTTGATATATTATATTAATGTGTAGCATACTTTGCTAACTTCGCATTGGTTGTCATTTTGGTTTCTTCTCACGATGAAATTCTGAAGGCAATTAAGGGTAATTGTGGTAGTAAATGTGAAGAAAAAAAGTTCTATATTCATTTAGGAGCCTTACTCTGAAAGTGTATGTGGCTTACGATTCTTGTAGAGTTTCTCATACATGCCAGTAGGTTTGTTATAATGTTTTATATATATATTTTTATTATGACCTCTACCTATGTGGACCATTTCGTTAATGTCAATGGTGACCTTGTGGTTATTATATTTTAAACTTAATACTACTAACTTACTAAGTATTCACTGTAACGTATAATAAATAAACTTAAAATAGCACAATTAATAACTGTTATAAATGAAATAATACTGTGGTACGGGTATCGGTTCTAAGTATTGTTTCGAAAGTACTCATTTTGTTGCATAACCGAATATACCTTTATATTTTCTGGTAAAAAAAAAAGTAAAAATAATACACCTTTTGCTGCGTTACGAGAAATCTTTGCGATTGATTTTTAAGCTTTAAACTAAGTTCCGGGCGTTGATGAAACACACCATGAAGATAGTTGTAATTGAAACTTCTTTTGACGCGTTGCTTTTTTATTAAGCTTTTAACTTTAACATATGACCATAGTTACAAGGTGGTAGGGCTTTTCCCAATGCCTACCTAGTTAACACCCTCAATATGTAATATGTCGCCATATATCTACATGTGTGTTCCGGCGGTTGCACTTGAGAGCCAGTCCCACCACTGAGCTTAGCGCGCCCACCACCTGCGGCCATATCGTCACTTAATATCAGATGAGATTGTGGGCATAGCGCTAAATCAATAACTATAACAAATGAACATTGTGAATTTGTATGTACATATATTATTTATTCAAATATTTATGTTTAGCATTTAGTGTGGTCATTCGTACTTCGGACTCGGTTCAAATAGTTAAAATGTGTAAAAATATTCTTATTTATATTCCAGTAAAAAAAAATATAACTTCTCACGTGCGTACGTACAATGTTTTTTTTTTTTTTTTGCAGCGTTAGACGTTACTAAAAGCTGCATCAGTATATCAAAATACATAAGAATGCGCATACGTATATTATATGTAGGTATAATTATGATATCTTCCAATGATTCCAAATCTACAACGTCGGTCATCTTTTTATGGATTTAATATCTGTGCCCGCGAATTGGTTAGCCGTTTTTATATATTTCTTCAATGCCTGATGTTAAACAGCCTAAAAAGCCTTCCTCGACTGTTGCTCTATTAAATAGAAACATAATTACTTGACTTGGTCGGTTATAATTTGTCTATATTATGACTCCATCTTCCCATTTAAGAAAAAGTTTAATGATGCCACAATGACATCAGTGACTTAAGTGTCGCTATATACATACATATGTAGATTTTAGGAGATTTCCGGTCATAGTTAGTGTCCGTAGTTAATTAGTAACGAACGTAAAGAAAACACAAAATGTACGGGATGACACATGTCAAAGTCACTTTGACATTTTATATAGAACTAACTTTGCCTGCGACAGCGACAGCGTGGAATTAAAATTATTTGATAAGTTTTGCGCCTGTTTTTGCAACTGTAGAGTGACGTTTAATACGTCAAAACAAGAAAACTTTTCGGCTATGTAATATTAATATAGATGATATCCCATACATTTTTTATTATTGTTAGCAATTGCTAGGACGATCTTGGCTAGCGGCACGATCTCCACAACTACATATTTCCGTACTATATATATATATATATATATATTTCTAAACTTATACTTGTAATAGCGAATCACGCACGGTTAAACGCGAAAAACGCAAGCACAGCCGCTGGCACCGAGTAGTTTATTTATGCAAACAGAGTTCTTCGATTTATAAAACACTTGAAGAATCGTTGGTTAGTTGAAAAACAAATTATGTTTAGGTAAACATGCGTGACCCGATTCCTCGTTGACGTCGCATGAATTTTGTATATAAATTCATTTTTCTTACGCGGCTAAAGAAGGTTGCCTTAATTTGTTCAAACATTGCGTGATACGTTATATATATTACAAGCTGTGTCCGCGACTTCGTTCGCGAGGAACTGAAAATTATTTGTGTCTTTTTTCAATACATTTTCTGATTCAATTATTGCTCTATGAAGTACCGTCTAAGTATTTTTGAAACTCGACTGTGTCTGTTCCCAAGAATAGCGCGTTCAAACAAACAAACATTTCTGCTTTATGATATTATTATATAGAATTCTCAATGATTTGGAAATGATTTGTCTGCCTTAAATTTTTGTTAAAATTAATGGTTTTAACATCATTCCATAGGTCATATTTATCACTTTTGACAGTTCCAACTTTGCTTTCGTTTTTATCGATATAAGCGTACTTTAACTTATTAAATCATTATGAATGCTAATGATTAGGAATGCCATCAAACATGTAGGAGGTGCCATCTATTAACAAAGTTAAATAACTAACATGAAAGCAGGGAACTTTCGGATGTCGATTTTTAGACATCCGTAGGTGCAGATGCGGATGCGGATTTGTAGATGTTAAATGTAAAAGCAGATGCGGATGTCATCATAAGGAAATTCGGAAATTAATTAATTTTTATCGAAATTCGTATAAGTGCAGAAATAACATAAAAAGACAGTAATATTTAATGTTTCCATTAAACGCTTTTTTTTATACTTAAGGTTTAGCTTTATGATCATAATCTCTCCTTATCTTAATTGACGATACGGCCCATGTTGGTAGACACGCTAAATGTGATGAGAATCTGGCTCTCAGTTGCAACACCTGAGGGTGGTAGCTAACCAGGCGGGTATTAGAAAAAGCCCTACTATCATGCTATGGTTTACTCACGATGTTTTCCTTCACCGAAAGCTCAAGCTCATTGTAGGTGGATTCGAACTCACGTGTCTTGACGTGGAGTTCGTACACATTACCACTGAGCTATCATCGCTTCAAGCGCTTCAATAATTAGTAAGTAAAGTTAAAAATGGGTGCATAATATAAAAAAAATGGCTGCTCCGTACAGGTCTGTAGTTTCATTAATGTTTATAAATGATAATCGGGATAATGAACAATTGTTTACGAGAAGAAATCATCTGGTTTAAATTAAGTCTAAATCTCCACAAAAGCTTACCATAGCTTATTCTATAGGTTAGTCAAATATCATTCGCGTCTACGGTTCCTATCAAACCTTTTGCTACCGAGTAAAACATGACACCTCTCTGTGACATCTCATACGCTGGAGTGTTTCTGAAGTTTTTGTCTTCTTGACCGACTTTTTTTAACTAGTACATCAACAATATACCGCGCCTCTCAGGGGTCAAGACAAACTCATACATTCATCTATAGTTAAGATTAGAAAGTTAACCTCCTAGGATCATGCGGATATTGTCATGGTGTCTTATACCAACCTATGAATGGGTTCCACAAATGGCGTACAGGAATTAACCCTGAAAGGGTATCATCTTCACCATGCGATTCTAAATCAAAGTCTATTTAGCACGAAAATTCATTAAGCCACTGAGATAAAATATCTTAGAGTCACAATAAACTTAATTTCCGTTCAACGTCAAAAGAATTCCGGCCAAAGGCACCAGTGTTGACCCACTTGCATCTTTTAATATGCTTCATGAGAAAAATGTAGCCCGATCAGATGTGCCCATCCAATACTCACATATGGACCGTTTATTTTGAAAGTGGTGTAAGTCCATTTTCTTTTGTTTGGAGTAAATTAAAGGTTACTGTATATTTGTTGATAATGCAATTTCATTTACCGACCGATTTTAAGTTGTACAAAACATGGGATTTTTTTGAGAAATTAAACACGGACTAGTTATATATAAAAAAATTACATTAAATTAAGCACGAATTACGTGATAGCTCATTTTTCTCAAAAATGGACTTACACCACTTTCAAAATAAACGGTCCATATATAGCTTCTATTCCTCACAGTATACCATCGTACCTCCTCGCTATTTAACAATTGTAATGTGGGACGCTTCGCGCCTACTGGTTTGTTCAAAATAATCCCCCTTAAAAGGACATGAAACTTACCACCATCGGAATCTCTCACCAAGACCTATTTTTATAAAGGGTCAACCCTCCCAACAAAATTATGGCATCTATTGTTGTCTAGGCGTTACCTATAAACGTTCGGAATTTAAATTTCTTCATCTATTGGTTTTGTGAGAGATCTTTACTTCGTTAAGTAGCCGGATTTTGAACTACATACGCATATAATTATTTGATATACGTGTAATCAGTAAGCTCAATGAGTATGATTGGTCGCATTCAATTCGCCAAATTGCACTTTAGCATTCTTACACCAGTTTCAGCTAAGTACGTTCTGTGTTTGGTTGAAGGTCAGAGAACGCTGTTGATAATAAATTATTACTATGTGGACCGTTAACTATGTTTACAAATTCTATCTCTCTTGACATTGTCGAAATTGCTTACATAGGCAGATGCAATAGGGGCCCATTGCAGTATGTGGGGAGTTCCCGAATTCGGCGTAACATCCAATGAAATTCGTCAGTTGGTGTAAGCGTGCTATATAACGTATACTCTTGCAAAATAAATGCGCCGTGTAGAATATCCATCAAACCGCAAGCGGGCCCTATCGACTAATAAAAACGGTTAACAAATACGGTAGCGACCAATGGAAAACCCCATAAGCGTTTTCGATTCCTCGAAAATCGCTTCAATTACGGTGTTTCCGATTTCAGCGCGCAATCGCTTCCCTTCAACGTCGTCGACGGATGAGAATGAAAGCGGCACGGACGGCGAGGCGGACAGGTCGCGGCGGGCGAGCCTCGTCCATGGCCTGTCGCCGAGTATGCAGCCAGGACCGATGGTCACCATACGGAAACGACGTGGCAACCTTCCCAAACCCTCCGTCAAGATATTGAAACGCTGGCTCTACGACCACCGGTACAACGCGTACCCGAGCGACGCGGAGAAGATAACGCTCAGTCAGGAGGCCAATCTGACTGTCTTGCAGGTAAATGTATAAGTTAACGTTTTAATATCCGGATTAGGGATTGCGATTCTTTCTGAAAAAGATCGATTCGAATCGAAATCAATTGAATCGATTCACAAAAAAATCGAGTTTTAAAAGACCGAGTGTGTAAAAATCGTTATTTTTTTAATTCGCTGTTTGTGCTTATATTTGCATTATAAAACCAATCATAGTAAACAAAAAGAACACCACAACAATCGATTTTATAATTCTATATATATGTGATATTCATATAATTTGATACAGTAATTTCGATGTATGTTTGGGTAAATGAAAATAGATAATAATCGAACCTCGATTTTTAATGTGTGAAATATTGATTCACTGATTCAGAGCTGTGTATCGATTTAAATATCGTTATTTTTACACTAAAAAATAGATTCTTCGATTAGTCGATGTCAGATTGCCACACCTAACCTGGACTAAAAAAAACTTACAAAAATATAATTAATTAAACATTACAGTATGAAGATGGAAATGCTGCGTCTAATACAAAAACCATACCGATTGTATGATGTTTTTTTTTTACTCACCACATCTGCGTATTCATTTCCAACTTCTTTCTGTTATTTTGTATAAAGGGTGGCTAGAATTTGCAGTGTTGTTAGATCAAAAAATGTTCTCACCCAACTATACATATATTTCTTATATCATAGTGAATGCTCTGTACTTGTGGTAAACAGCGGACAGTCTAAACTTTTCTGTAATACTTTATAATTTTAACGTTATGGCCCCAATCTTATCTGTTGTTAATTGACGTTGTGGTGCAAGATAGTGGTCACGGTAAGCCTAGTGGAGGGGCTGGCTCTCAAGTTCAACTGCCGGAACACATTATAATATAGATATTAAACGCGGTTTACTTTTCATTCATTAATTGGTCGACTTTTCGACCTGGTTACGAGCCGACTGAAGTGTTTCGCTCTTCCCTAAATACAGCCTTCGGTATAAATGCGTCTCTTTTTTTTTGTTATTCAGGTATGCAACTGGTTTATAAACGCCCGGCGTCGCATACTGCCGGAGATGATACGCCGCGAGGGTAACGACCCCCTGCACTACACTATATCCCGGCGCGGCAGGAAACAGCCCGGCGGAAACTCCTCAGGCACCTCCAACTCTGGTGTGGTCGTCGCCTCCTGGGACGGTGTCGAAGTCGAGGTGAGGTTCAAATTTCAAACTGAAAGATCGATTTAAATTGAAATCGAATGACTCGATTCATAAAGAAGTCCAGATCCAAAAGATCGATTCATAAAAATCGATTCTGATCGATTATGAAAATAGATTAGCATCGACATTGTTATGTGAATCGATATAATATTATATGACCTAGATAATTGTCTGACATTGTATATAAATAGTATATGTATAGATATGAGTATTTTAAATAACAACTGTACTCAAACTCAAATAAGTTGCTATTTCCTTTTCAGAGTTCACGTTAAGGATATATTAAGACCTAAATGTGCATACATAAAAGCGTATGTTTTAATAAACCAGCTTTTACCCGCGACTTACCTCGCGTTAATATTGACTATGTCAAACATGTCGAATGACGCAATAAAAGTTCTATATATAGTTTATCCCACTCTTAACACCCCACTTCGAATAAGATTTTCGTGAGAAAAAGCAGGCTTATCACCTGATGGTAAGTTATCACTGCCGCCCATGGACACCCACATCACCAGAGGAATCGCAGTTGCATTGCCGGCCTTTATACGAAAATCTATACACTAAAATTCATCACAATCGATTCAGCGGTTTAATAGGCTTGAAAGCGTAACAAACAAACTCACTTTTGTATTTATAATATTAAGTAAAGTTAATGAAAATATTATGTTGTTTTATTTTCCCAACAGAACGATGCGGAACACGGTACGGGACAGGAGTACACCGAAGGCCTGCTGGTGTACCGGAGCGACGGTGATGACATCGGTGATGGTGAGGAAGGCTACTCCTCGAGCGCGGTCAGCGAGGAAGAAGTGAAGTACGACCCGTCTGTGTGGCAGTCGGTCATCAGATACGGCCCTGAAGACAAAGAAGTTCACCCTGCAGCCCGAGGGTAACAATTTTTTTTTTTTAATAGTATATAGATTTAGTATAGCGTCCATAATCTCACCTGAAGTTTAGTGACGATACGGCCCAAGTTAATTAATGGACATGCTAAACCGGTAGAGGGACTGGTCCACTAATGGTACTTGGCAGCAGATTTTCAACTTGAGGGTGGTAGATACCCAGGCGGAATTTAGACAGAGCCCTACCACCATGCTATGGTTTCCTCACGATGTTTTCCTTCACCGAAAGATCAAGCTCGTTGTAGGTGGATTCGAACTCACGCCCCTTCTCGCGGCCTCTGTACACACTACCATTAAGCTATCACCACTTCAAAATCTTACATGATTTCAGTAAAGAACTGGCGCATAATTACGGAATAAATATAATACGTCGTTTATAGTTGAATATTTTTATTATTACCGAGTACATTAATTACACTACGATGATTCATTATGCAATTTAAATTAATAATTACTGTACAACTTTTAGAGGCGAACACGCAATATTTTTTGTTATTTCCGCCCTGAACTCTAGCTCCAAGTGCCACTAGTGTGAATCCATCACCGACCATGAAGGCTCAGTTGGTTCTATCCACCTGAAATGTGCTTGAGCTTTTGGTGAAAAAAAAACATCGTGAGGAAACCATAGCGTGGTGGTAGGGCTTTTCTAATACCCGCCTGGGTAGCTACCACCCTCAAGTTGTAAACCTGCCGCTAAATATCAATAGGTGTGTTCCGGCAGCTGCACTTGAGAGCCAGTTCCTCCACAGGTTTAGCGTGTCTACCGACTTGGGCCGTATCGTCACTTAAGATCAGGTGAGATTAAGGCCATAGCGCTAAAAACCTTAAGTATAAAAAAAATTCTAACTATTCACAGAATTCCTTAAAAATATTGAAAGTAAATCATGCCTACTAAACAGTTAAAACCAGCATACACATACTTAATTTTGTCGATCATAGTTCAGATTTCTAATACCCGCCTCACTAACTTCCAACCTCAAGTTGAAAATCTGCCATCAAATACTGATAGGTGTGTTCCGGTAATTGCACTTGAGAGCCAGTTCCTCCAATAAAGGTGACACACTTGCGATTCTCCTGGTGTTGTGGGGATTTATTGGCGGCAGTGATCACTCACCATCAGTTGATATGCTAGCTCATTTGCCCCTATTTCATAAAAAAAAACCCTTAAACTATTGAAATATTATATATTATCTGCTGTACTCATGAATTTTTTTTAGCAGAACAAAATAAGCTTGTCTCAGTACTCAGTAATAAATTTTTTCTGGGTGATATGAATACCCTACAATCTTTACGCTATTTCACACAATTTACTATATACTACATTTGGTAATGATTGGTTGAGTTGTTCAAGGTGCGTGACAAACAAACATTCACCACATATTTGCATTTCTAATATTACTTAAGATTAAAGTGTGGCAGGAAACCTGTGAAATGTGTTTAAATTGATAGGTTTAGTCTTATAGCCATAATATCATGTAATGTTAAGTGACAATTTGACCCAAGATGGTTGATACTCTGAGTCTAGCGAGGAGACCAGCTATAAGGGTTGACAGTATATTCTGCTTATAGACTGTGCCAGGCTTTTTTGAACACTTACTACTGTATAGTAAGCAATTCTCACTTGCCCAGCCAATCATTTTATCCATTACCATCAATTTCATTCCAACTTCCATGCCAACTGGTTGCCTCGACCGTATATTTGTATTTTGTTCTTTGAAGTGATAATATTAAATTAATTTTTATTAAGCTATTAGATTTTTAAATTGTTAAAAATTCCATTTTGTAGCTTCAAGCAAGCATGTAACTTGCTAAGAACTGTTCTGTGATATATTAAAGTAAAACATAAGATAGCATAAATTTGTATGACTCTCAAATGGAATTTTGTAATTGATCTTAAACTACCTTCCTAATGAGCTAGATACTTGAAATTTGGACCAAAGTTCAGAAGTGGATGACAATGTATGAAATGTGAAAAATTATTAATTTGTTTTTTCAAAAGCAGAAAATATTATTAATTTTTTTTAATGTTGGTACCTTTTTTTATAACGCCTTCAAAAAGAAAAAAAATTGGAAGTGAAAAACATGGGGCAAATACTATAACTATAAACATGTGCCCCATGTTTTTGTTTACAACCTTCTATTTTCTACTATTTAGACTCTTATAAAAATATTGTACATCATTATTTTTAATTAATTATACTTCTCGATAGTGTTGTTTTTTGATTTGTGATAACGTTTGAGCGGAGGTGTTTTATAGCGTAGCACAGTAATATGTGTATGTGTTGCATGGTGACAGTGCTGCGGCCGTGGTGACCGTTCGGACGGCGGACGCGGAGGAGGCGGCGGTCGCGGAGGAGGAGGCGGGCGCGGAAGCGGAGGCGGAGGGCGGCGGCGGTGGGGCGGCCGGGGACGGAGGCGGCTGGCACCCGCAGCTGGCGCACCTGCCGCAGCTCCCGCACCCGCTGCGCCGTCGACTGCAGGCACGTTACCTCTCTTATTAATACTGTTATAGTTAATATTATCTATGTTTATACAATAAGGTAAATTTATTGCGTCTTCCCAGAGACAGAAGACGCTTCGTAAATTTTTCCTAAGTTCCTCAGTAATCTGAGGAACATGTTGAAAGTCACAATTTTGCCTGCTTTATAATATATATAAGTAGTCAGTTAAAGTCATATTTTTAAAAATCTATAGGTTTTGGGTTATAGCTACAATCTCACCTGATGTTAAGTGACGATGTGGCCCAAAGCTGGTGAACTTGCGAAATCTGTGAAGGACTGACTCTTGAATGCAACTGCTGCAACACACCTATTGGTATTTGGTGGCAGGCTTTCAAGTTAAGAGTGGTAACTGACCAGGTGGGCATTAGAAAAGCCCTACCATAACACAATTAATCTGGATAAACAGTTACATTAATTTAAAAATATAAGGACTACTTGGATGGTGAATTGGTTACAATAAAAAAAATACTGATGGAACCATAACATATTTACATGGAAACAAAATTCACAATCTAGGCTACATTAGTATAGTATATGTCCACCACTTGACTGTTTAACAATGTGTCTATGTTCCACAGAATTAAAAAGTATGTATAGTAATGTGAAACAAATTGTAAATAAAGTATTTTCGAAAGTGCAAATAAAAGAAATAATACTAAGATATGTGTGTGCGTGTGTGTGTATGTGTGTGGGCGTGAGGGTGTGTATGAAGATGCGTATGTGTGAGTGTACGTGCGTGTTTTTATATATATGCAAATATATAAAAGTTAGTAAGGGAGCAACTTACCAATGTTTTTCTTTTTCGATGTGTCGGGAAAAAATGTTTAGTTTATAGTATATCTTATTATATATTAATAAATTAAGATAAATTATATTGTCATATAGCAACAGTAAAACTGGAAAAAACTCATTTACAAACCATAGTAGGGGTTTTTCTGATACCCGCCTGGCTAGCTACCACCCTCAATTTAAAAATCTGCCGCCAAATACCAATAGGTGTGTTCCGGCAGTCGCACTCGACCCCCAGTACCTCCACAGTTTTAACGTGTCCACCGACTTGGGCCGTATCGTCACTCAAGATCAGGTGAGACTGTAGCCATAACGCTAAGCCTTAACTATAAAAAAAAAATGTTGGATTCAAATATCACAGAAGAGTGTTGTCGTTTTTTTTTTTTTTTTTTTATACTTAAGGTTTTAGCGTTATGGCCATAATCTCACCTGATCTTAAGTGACGATACGGCCCAAGTTGGTAGACACGCTAAACCTGTGGAGGAACTGGCTCTCAAGTGCTGCTGCCGGAACACACCTATTGGTATTTGGCGGCAGGTTCACAACTAGAGGGTGGTAGCTAGCCAGGCGGGCATCAGAAAAAGCCCTACCACCATGCTATGGTTTCCTCACGATGTTTTCCTTCAGCGAAAGCTCAAGCTCATTGTAGGTGCTTAGGTTCGAACCCACGTCCTTTGACGCGAAGTCATGCACACTACCACTGAGCTATCATCGCTTCAAAGTTGTTGTAAGTCGGTTGTCGGTGAATCAGGTGGTCCCGAGCGGCGTGAGCGCGGAGGGCGAGCGCGACAAGTTCAAGTGCCTGTACCTGCTGGTGGAGACGGCGGTGGCGGTGCGCCAGCGGGAGAAGGAGGCCGAGGAGGTGCCCGTCTAGTGGCTCGCAGGTCAGCGAACGCACCCTCTCCATGTCTATGTCGCCTGTAGTGAACGCGACTGACCCGTCACGCTCGCACACGTGACGCTCGATCGGGTACACTCGACTGCGCGACCGAGGGATATACAGTCTGCGCGTTAGTGCTGCACTCGACTACGTGCGTTACGTGGTAGAGCGTGACGCGTCAGTCGCGCGTACGTTGTTTAGGTCGATACGTTACGTATAATTAACAAGCAGGTCAGCGAATGCTCCAATTCCATGTTTGAGGTGGCAGTAGTGAATAGGGCTGATCCGTCACGCTCGCACACGTGACGCTCGATCGGGTACACTCGACTGCGCGAGCGAGGGATATACAGTCTGCGCGTTAGTGCTACACTCGAGTACGTGCGTTACGTGATAGAACGTGACGCGTCAGTCGTGCGTACATTGTTTATGACGATACGTTACGTATAATTAACAAGCAGGTCAGCAAATGCTCCAATTCCATTTTTGAGGTGGCAGTAGTGAATAGGGCTGATCCGTCACGCTCGCACACGTGACGCTCGCTCGGGTACACTCGACTGCGCGAGCGAGGGATATACAGTCTGCGCGTTAGTGCTACACTCGAGTACGTGCGTTACGTGATAGAGCGTGACGCGTCAGTCGCGCGTACGTTGTTTATGTCGATACGTTTTAGTTGTATTACGTATAGTTAACACGCAGGTCAGCGAATGCTCCAATTCCATGTTTGAGGTGGCAGTAGTGAATAGGGCTGATCCGTCACGCTCGCACAAGTGACGCTCGCTCGGGTACACTCGACTGCGCGACCGAGGGATATACAGTCTGCGCGTTAGTGCTGCACTCGACTACGTGCGTTACGTGATAGAGCGTGACGTGTCAGTCGCGCGTACGTTGTTTATGTCGATACGTTACGTATAATTAACAAGCAGGTCAGCAAATGCTCCAATTCCATGTTTGAGGTGGCAGTAGTGAACGCGACTGACCCGTCACGCTCGCACACGTGACGCTCGATCGGGTACACTCGACTGCGCGACCGAGGGATATACAGTCTGCGCGTTAGTGCTACACCCGAGTACGTGCGTTACGTGATAGAGCGTGACGCGTCAGTCGCGCGTACGTTGTTATGTCGATACGTTACGTATAATTAACAAGCAGGTCAGCGAATGCTCCAATTCCATTTTTGAGGTGGCAGTAGTGAATAGGGCTGATCCGTCACGCTCAGCAATGTGACGCTCGCTTGAGTAAAGTCTGCTCGAGTTGACTGTGGAAGTGAGAGATTTAGTCAACGCGTTACTGCTACGCTCGATCGGTGTGTGTTACATGATAGAGCGTGACGCGTCAGTCGCGTTCAGTATCGACGTAAATAACGTATGTGCCTATGGCCTTGATGTATTTTTCACTACTTTCGTGTTGCCTTTTAAGCACACGTCGTTTTTTATACTTAGTATCTGTAAATTTTAGAAACGTTAAACGTACTTTTAGAAATGTTTTAGAAACAATTTTTTCCCACGTTGACAAGTATTTCCTTATTTTTCAGTGACGATTATGGTCAAATTTTGTCTACTCAGTGAACACTAGTTTGGACAGTATATACAATTAAATATAAATACAGTTTATTATAACATAATAATTGAATACAAAAATACCTGTGTTGTTGCGTTAGAAATTGTAAATATTAATTAATAGGTATAATTAGTTTTATTAGAGACATCTTAATTGTCATAAAATTTAGTAGTTTGCAATCAGCAGTTCAGACCAAAAACCACAGCTTTAAAGTTTGATAAGAACGCTCATAGAAAGTTCAATATAAAGTTACTTTTAATGTGTCAAAAGCTGTTACTTTTTCAAACTTTTCGAAGCGATGATAGCTCAGTGATAGCGTTAACGAACGACGCGTCATGGGATGTGAGTTCGAAACCAACCACCTACAATGAGCTTGGGCTTTCGTTGAAAGAAAATAGTGAGGAAACCATAGCATGGTGGTAGGCCTTTTTCTGGTGCACGCCTGGCTAGCTACCACCCTCGAGTTGAAAATCTGCCTCCAAATATCAATAGGTGTGTTCCGGCAGTTGCACTTGAGAGCCAGTTTCTCCTATATTCCTCTGGTGTTATTGGCGTTCACGGGCGGCGGTGATCACTTACCATCAGGTGACACGCTTGCTCTGTAAAAAAAAAAATTTTAATACCCTAAAATATTAAATGGACCGCTTCGATTGTTTCAGCGTTCGCATCTAAAAGGATGATCCGTTTTCAGGGATGACACAGGATCAGCTCGTACTTCCAGTGTGTAAAAGGAAATAAAAAATATCGCATATCTATCTACCTGCACCTATCTCTTAGCCTATGACCTTATCGTGACGTCAATGTTACATCAACTGTGTCATGGTTATGTAGACATTACCTATTCGACACACACGTGATGTCGGTTTACGGTCATATATTAACTGGGAGTAATGTTCCTCCTGGAACTCTATACCTATCTAAAAGTACGTATGACGTAATTGTGACGTCACTATTACGTCATTAAAGCCGCGGTTATGTAGATATTACCTGTATTGTGTATACTTGTTCCTTTTGGAATTATTTCTACAACTATGAATGCGTTTTGTGTTGATTATTGTTTGATCTAACAGCCTCGTTAGTTTTAACTGTGAATGTGATTAATTTGTTCGTAATTTTTCTACCGTGTCCATTGTATTAATTTCTTTTTTCTTTGGAACATTGTTGAAAAGGAATGTCTGATGAATATTACAGAAGAGATATTATGTTATTTTTCCTCGCCCGTGCCTCAAATTGTGTTAATTATATAATGAATGTATTATAAATAGTTTATTTGTAAGTCTAAACCATTTCACATAAAAGCCTTACATACAAAAGATTTCCAGTATTCGCTGTCCGATTTGTACATTTTAATTCTGAATTCGCGTGCATTTATTTAATTCAAATTGAAGTAACTCTGTTACTATAGTAAGAGTACAATGTATATCCTTCTCTATGTCCCCTTTTATCCCTTACATGTAACGAAATGTTCCTAAACGTGACTAATTTTGCTCTCAAATCTCGATTATTTATCGCATTATTTCTTCTGTAATTTCAAATATTAAAAAATGTTATTCACATAGACAAAAAATCTGGTGGTAATACAGTTTACCTTCTTTATTCACGAGATGGCATCATAATTGACCGAATCGATTATTCTAGAATTAACCAATTATTTCAATCGGAATATACAATTATATGATAATTATGTAATGTCGGTTTTTAATTGCCTTTTATCAGCCAATAAATTATAATTTTTCTAACGTGAATGCGAGAGAATCGAGTTGACTTACAAAACTATTCTAATAATATTCTAATATATTATATAAACTTGAATACGTAGGTGTAGGATATATATACATGGTTATTATATAGAGGTTGTATTCGATACATATAATATTCATATATTATATACATTGTAGATTGGATTGTCTAACACGTTCTCTTCCTATTATAGACACCGCACGTCAAGAATAATCAAGGGCTTAAAATTTTTTTTACCAATTATTTAAGGGTGCGACCATTAATCACGTGAGGATTTTTCAATCACTATTCCCTATTCTGTTTTAAGATATAATGTGTTTTAATTCCTCCCTGGTAACCTTTCTCTACTATGTTTAGCGTGTCGTCCATTTTGTGCCACATGTGTTATGTGTGAATAGTTTAAAAATGCTAACAGGTAAACCCTTTTTTTAAGTGAATTTCCTTATGGGAGGCCTTTGAAATTCTGATCCGCAACCTTTGTGTGACGTTTGTTCAGGTAAAGTCGGCTCGAGGCGACCCATAAAACGACAGGTATATAGCGATGTTTCTATTCTGTCGTATGTTATTAAGCACACATCGGTTTTACATATTATTTACATACTCGATTTTACGTGCGGCATCGTTCGTGTTTACATTGATTTTGTCAAACAAATCGGAAAATGCTATTTAAAGTTTCATATACAACTTATCCCTCTCTTTACTCCAGTTACAATAAGTTTTTCGCGAGAAAGAGTAGCCTATCTCCGTATCCAGGTTCCCATTTATCTCTATACCAAAATTTATCATAATCGGTTCGGCAGTTTAGGCGTGGATGCGTAACAAACAAACAAACTCACTTTCGTATTTATAATATCGGTAGGAATATCGAGCTTTTTCAGGAAAAACATCGTAAGCGACAATGGTTTTTTTTTTACATGCGAGGATATTTTCATTTTTAATTTACAAATATTTATGATATCTCAACACTAATCGACTATAAAAATATTAGCTATTAACATATTGCTTCTGTTTATCGATGATAATTAACGAAACCAGAAGAAAAACATTATTAAGATTTTTATTCCAGAAAAAGCTTACGGTAATATTAAATATAACAGTCGAAGATTTTGGCTGCCAACGCCCATCTTTTGAAAGCTCGCGTAATTAATGGCCACACCCTTAAAAGAACTGACGTGAAAAGGGAGGAATTTTAACGTTGAAATATTTATAAAATTGAAATTGTTTTCTAACAACATACATATTATATATTTAAAATACTGTATTCGTACGTCATGCAATAATAGCGGTAATTTATGACTAATATATTATATTTCCTTTCAACGCTTATGTAAAATTAGTCGGTATTTAACTGAATAATATTGATTATGTAAGACTATTATCTATGTAGTCAGTAAGTTCGGTTCTCGCTTGAGAAAATTATATATGTAATAATAGTTTTATTTTAAATTAATTCTTTTTTTTTTGTATATATTCATCTTGTTTAGGATCACTTGCATAAGGCTAATAGTGAAGTAGATTTAGTTTTAAACCTTTTTTTTAATACTATAGTGTGTTCATTTTGGATTAATGAGTGCTAGGATTGATTGTTTTGGGATTTAAAAGGAAAATGATTTACTGATAAATAATGTATATCGTAAAAATAATCTATGTATATGTCTACAAAAAAAAAAACATAAAGTTTACGTTGACCACAGATTATGTTCATTTTTTTTATATATTGTTAATGTTTCATTAGTAGTTTTGGGAGCATTTCTTTTTAATTAGATTGTTCTGAGTTCAGGTGTAAAAAAACTCGTTAATATGACCTTATCGTGACATCGCAGGAAGGTCATATTTGTAACAGATACGTTTGCAGTGATATCATATTTAGATCATGCGGACACTACACAGTGCAATAGTTACGCCGTCTCTTCGGCTGATGATTGGATATCATTATTTTTACCATGAACCAGTTAAGTTAGTTATACCGGAATGTTTCTATAAAAATATTATATTCACCTGGCAACACTGATCTAACATTCTCATTAATATTAGTTTTAATTATTATATACAGTGTAAATTCCATTTAACGACGTCTTCCGATAAGGCAATCTCGTCATTTAACATCAAGTGATTATATGACCAGTGGCGTAACTACCATCTAAAGCCTGTGGTAAATTCATTATATATGGCCTAAGTAAAAATCGTCACGTTTTCAATATTAATAAATCATTGAGAGCCAAAGGTATATAAATGTCGGCAACGTACCTACGATTCCCTGGTGTTGTGGGTGTCCATGGGCGGCGCTGATCACTTACGATCAGATGAAACGCTTGCTCGTTTGCTGCCAGTTTCATAAAATAAAAGTAAAAACTAAATTAGTCACCCAACAGTATAACCAATATTGTGTGCATATTAGATACATATGTTTTGGTAGTGTACGGATGCCGCGTCAAGGGACGTAAGTTCGAATCCACAAACAATAAGCATGAGTCTTCGGTTAAGGAATATATCGTGATAAAAGCAAAGCATGGTGGTAGGACTTATTCCAATGCCCGCCTGGCTAGCTTTCAGTAGCGAAGAGCACATATAAGCCGATTCCCGTCGAGTTCCCTTTAAGATTTTGCATATAACATAAGTACCACAGTATAATATTTAAACTGTGTAAATACTTAGTGCCATATGTAGGTCAAAGGTCACTAAGTAATTTCGATTCTCATGCATTCTACATAGTGTTCAAAACCAAATGTATGTAATTCGAAGTTATAAGCCGTGAATTTACGGCTTATCGCGTATCATCCCGTCTCTTTCATTACCTTAGGAAGATAACAAAGTCTGTCTCGCTCTCACTTAAGGTACTACCAATTTAATCTGGCCCAGTAGCGAATGCGAATATGCAAAATCACGGCAGTTCTGAGAGATCAGATAAATTTGACATTTATAACTCGCAAATCGTGATAGTGATAGAGATATGATTATTTTAAAAGAGGAAGCGAGAAAGGATTAGCGTTTCATACCTCTAAATTTAAAATTAATTTTTCGCTTCGCGCGCCGGTCGCGTAATTGCTTCACCGATCCCGTCGATAAACTAACGAGATTGAACGCACTTCTCCCTACTGTCTGTACCAATCGCACGTGTTCGCGTACACGCCCGCGTAATTGTCGCCCTCGCCGCCGAGGCCGAGCGGTTAATTTCGCTCCCGCACACCCGCCGCGGCCTCCGTCCGCAAACGCTTGAGCCTAGGATCGATCCTCCGGATAGGAGCCCTCGAGTGACTCTGCTCGCGCGATACACTGACACTCTACATCACTGAGACTACATCATCACAACGCATACCATCCGTGCACACCCACACGTTAAGTACACGGTTCTGTAAGCGACTACCCCCGCGACCCTACCGCGGCTTGCCCGATAAGGTCTTGTTAGGATCACTAAATTAGTAAGTTAGGACCTGCTGGTTAGTTAGACTCGCGAATCCTTGTTCACTTTCCGGCAACAGCCCAAGCCGAAGTTCGACCATTCTGGCTCCCTTGTGCTCACTACCTCGGAGCTGAGTGCCCTCAGCATTCGCCCTTATAGTTTGATGAAGATGTCAAAGCCCTTAAGGCTAACAGCGTACGTTAAGGTCGAAAAAATAAAATAAAACTGCAATACATTTGTTTACGTAAAGCTTACAACATGCATGCTCGATTTTAAAGTTTTGTGATTGTTTTATTGTAATATAATAAACTGGAGTTTGTAATTAACAAGTAATAAGTAAGTTAACGATAATTTTGTTTAAATTCCGTAAATCAGCATAAGAAATGGCAATAATTCACATAGAATATAATACATTAACAGATTTATTTTTGAAAATAAAAAACAATTAATCCAATTAAGTCGTGCTTTTCGAGATATGAGAATCGATATAAAGACGGGACGAGTATGTTAAACATTTCCATATATGTCTTCATAGTAAAATTAATTACTTTTTACTGAATAAAATATTTTGTTTTATTGGGTTTATGGGTCTTCAATCTCCATAAGAACATAGGTGACGTCGGTGAACAGCTGATATTGTGTTAGGTTAGAACCTTTCGCCACTGCTAGCTACCACCACCCTTAAGTTGAAAAATCTACCGCCAAATACCTATGTGTGTTTCGGCAATTACAAGTGAGATTCAATCCCTCCCTGGGCTTAGCGTGTCCAACAATTTGAGCCAAATCGTCACTTAACACCAAATAAGATTGTGGCTACGACGCTAAAACTTACTAAAAAAAACCTTTATTTATTTACAATAAGGACAAGTTCGTCTTTCCCTATTTTTACCATTATTTGTCCTTTGCTTGCCAAAAGATGGCGACCACGAGACATAGAATATCATATATACGCAGGCTCTGGAGCGTCTATATTGAATTTACACTGTATATTTTGTCAAGAACTCGGAAAGTCAATGCAATAAATATAGCATTATTAGAGTAAGCACTTAGTTCGTAAACCGAGGGTTTCGGGGTTGCCATATCTGTGCCTGGCGTGGAAAACGATATATGTATCTGTGGGGAAAAATT
Source organism: Actias luna (assembly GCA_039707435.1). Lineage (NCBI taxonomy): Eukaryota > Metazoa > Arthropoda > Insecta > Lepidoptera > Saturniidae > Actias > Actias luna. Next base: position 1,719,573 of record JAZHAC010000006.1, on the reverse strand, counting down.
TAATTGGAATCTTTTTAGATGTGTCAAAATTATTGTTACTGTTAACGGGCCGTGATGGTGACGCGAGCTCACTGCTTTTCTATCTTAAAAGTACCTATCGTTATATATATCTTTATATGCAAGTGTAATATCTCGGTGTATCAAATTCATACATCATAAAATTTACCTTCTGTCAAAAACATCAGTGGTAATCATGAAATGACATTTTCACGCCAAGTACAGATATATATATATATTGGAGGACGTTTCACGTGACTGTAATTGTTGTATCACGTGTGTTCGGCCTCGTTGGGGATGTTGTTCTCTTTAGGTTTCGTCTTAATTTTACCTGAGTACAATAACTTAGTTTTAGTACCTTCAGTTCATGTAAATATTCCTGTGTAAGTTGCTATTTAGTGAATTAAATAACTTGAGTATAAATTAATGTAGTTTTTATTTATCATTTAATCGATTCTAATTTACACGGACGAATGATTTAATTATATATTTTATAAATTTTAATATATTTATAATAAGAACGAATGAGTGGAATGATTGGCATTCGCCCCAACGACTACTAGCGTATGTCCAATCGAAAAAAAAAGTGCTTCACACTTACATTACGCGTGGCCTTCGAACGTGCCTGTTCTTGTCGCGATTTTAAATCGTCTAGTTTTAAAATTTAATAGACGATAAATTGTATGGAATCATTTTGTTAGAATTTATATTTGGTATTTATTGTAATGATTTATATGTCATGTATTATTCCAATAATTTAATATAAAAAAATTGTAAAATCAAATGATGACTTCAAGAATTCTATGAATTTACTGTGATTGGCCGATATAATCAAGTAAAAATGTATAGATATAGAAAATATAATGTATTAATTAATTTTTTAATTAAGCCTCACTAGATCACCCGGTTTGACAAGGTCCAGCAGTTTTGAAATCCATACGACCAACAGCTCAAATATATTGTACCGGTAAGTACAACAACATTAGGAAAATTAATGTGACAACATTATTTTGAAATTTGACATTTGTGATAGTTTATACAAAAGTTCATATGCTGATTTTTTTCTTCAAATATATTGACAATTGAATTCCGATTAGTACTGAAATTGTAGGTAATGGTTGACAATCTGAATTGACAACTGAATTCCGATTAGTATTGAAACTAGATAATGGGTTCACGATGTGAATTGACGATATTATTTTTTTTCGATTTGACGTACGCTGTTAGCCTTAGAGGCTTTGACAGCTTCACCGAACGAATTGACAATTGAGCGTCGATTAGTACTGCAACTGTGGGTAATGATTTTCAATGTGAATTGACAATTGAACACCTATTAGTATTGAAACTGTAGGTAATGTTTCTCAATGTGAATTGACAATTGAATTCCGATTAGTATTGAAACTGTAGGTAATGGGTTCTCGATGTGAATTGACAATTGAACGCCCATTAGCGCTGAAACTGTAGGTCAAATGGTTCACAATCTGAACTGTCAATTGAAATCCTTATAGTATTGAAACTAGGTAATGGGCTCTCGATGTGAATTGACAATTGAATACCTATTAGTATTGAAACTGTAGATAATGATTCTCAACGTGAATTGACGATTGAACGCCGATTAGTATTGAAACTGTAGGTAACGGGTTCTCAGTGTGAATTGACAATTGAACGCAGAATAACGGTTTCCCTAACTGTCTTCATCTTTGTACAATATTTAATTTGTTCAAGAAACTGCCCTTGCGTTTCGCCGTTGACGCGTCTGGCGCCGGTGACTTTCTTTTCCCCGCCACAGTGACTGGCACCCCAGTCTCTTCTATACTTATATCCTGGCTTGGCACATCCATTAATATTTTGTCGAAACTTGACTCCTGGCTCACCTCGATCCTGCCATCTGCAGACAATATACTTTCGATTAAGAAATAAAATGTCTTTTATATAAATGTTACCGCTCGAACATACCAAAAGAATATTTTCGAGTGGATGGATCGTATAGTCCAGGCACCTAAGCGATTCCCATCAGGTTAAGCGCATTTAGGTAATAGAGATTCACGAATTAAAGGGAAATCTATATAAGGTAATAGAGATCATTGCTAGACGCAGATTAACCGTTGATTTATATTTCTGTCCCTATTTTAATATTACTTATGATGCCGATGTGAATAAGCGAGATAATTACGCCCTTAGTGTACAGTAAGCCCTTAGTGTACAGTAAGCCCTTAGTGTACAGTAAGCCCTTAGTGTACAGTAAGCCCTTAGTGTACAGTAAGCACTTAGTGTACAGTAAGCCCTTAGTGTACAGTAAGCACTTAGTGTACAGTAAGCCCTTAGTGTACAGTAAGCCCTTAGTGAACACTAAGCATTTAGTGTACTGTAAGCCTTTAGTGTATACAGTAAGCCTTTAGTGTACAGTAAGCCCTTAATGTACAGTAAGCATTTAGTGTACCGTAAGCCTTTAGTGTATACAGTAAGCCTTTAGTGTACAGTAAGCCCTTAATGTACAGTAAGCACTTAGTGTACAGTAAGCCCTTAGTGTACAGTAAGCCCTTAGTGTACAGTAAGCCCTTAGTGTACAGTAAGCCCTTAGTGTACAGTAAGCACTTAGTGTATACAGTAAGCCTTTAGTGTACAGTAAGCCCTTAATGTACAGTAAGCATTTAGTGTACCGTAAGCCTTTAGTGTATACAGTAAGCCTTTAGTGTACAGTAAGTCCTTAGTGTACAGTAAGTCCTTAGTGTACAGTAAGCCTTTAGAGTATACAGTAAGCCTTTAGTGTATACAGTAAAGTAGTGTACATGATTACTACAACTATATCTTATCTCTATCTACCTATATCTTATTTTTATAGAATGGGGGGCAAACGAGCAAGCGTATCACCTGATGGCAAGTGATCACCGCTGCCTATGGATACTCACTATACCAGAGGTATCGCAGGAACTATCTACCAATAATTCAAAAGTTATAGGCAAAGTCATTAGGGTTTTTTCTTTAACTAAATGTCTATAATTTACTGCTGAAGATATGGGTTCGTCCTCTTAGATGAACCTGAGTTTTACAAACAGAAAACATCATGATGGTACGAGAACATGTTAGTAGAACGTTTACTAAGAAAGCATAATCTAGTAATAAATAGTATTGCAGGATCTTTACAACATTACATCTTCAATTAACATCAGGTGGAATTTCCGCCACGGAAGTCACTTAACATGAGACGACATTTTGGCACCTAATTAAATAGGTACCTATAAAGGTACCTAAATAAAAAGCGTAAAAAAATAAGGACACAAAATGAATTATTCTACGACCAATATGAATTACGGTTTATATATATCTCTCAAAAAAAGTCTTGTCCTTTATTGAATACATTTCGTGGCGCATTTCTTGCTGTCATATAGTACACAAAACCAGGTATTCGCTCTTAATGTAATGTTTTAGATAATATAATAAGATAATAGTGAAAGGGCAAGGTTTATAATAAAAGATAAAATATTTAAAAAAATACGTTTAATAAAAAAAACCAAGAGCATACAAACGAAAAACTAATTTAAATAAAATGTGATTTCATACTTGATGGTACACTAACACTTAGACTATAAAAAATAATACGACATAGAGGAAAAACAAAGAAAAAAAAAATTAGTACGGATAAACAAAACTGAAACATATTATTATTCTTAAATTAAAGAGGAAATAAAAAAACATATTGAACCCACTACCTAACGTATTATTTTCCCCCTTTTGGATTTATAGTGGTAAGTTACAAATACATTTTCGCAAAATGTAGGAATATATCTGATAATCGTGTCCCACCACAGTGCTCCCAGACAATTTGTCGTTCAGAGTAATTGCTAACATACAAAAAAGAGTATGTACGATGACATTCAATATGGAATGTCAAAATCACTTTGACATGTGTTAAAGGAAATACGTTAGCATTTTTTGAAATTTAAATTATTTAGGGAGGCTGTTACCGATAACAACCTCCCTAACCCACTTCAGTACCTTCAGACAATCTGTCTTCCAGAGTAATTGCTAACATAAAAAAAAGAAACAAAACATTCATGCCATGACATTCAATATGGGATGATAAAATCACTTTGACACATTTCAAAGTAAATACGTTTCAATTTTTTATAGATAAAATGTCTGTACAGTGTCTCTATTTTAGTTTGCCTTGGTCTAAGATTAACTAATGCCAATTCTGCTGCCTAGAGGCTTGGAAGCCTTTGTTGAATTTCGGCATGGTTGCTTTGGTCATAGAAAGCACTTTGCTTACCATTACGAATAGTGTTGTCAGCATATGAAGTACAGAATTAACGCATTGGGTTGGTCAATTTGTTAGATTATAGAAGAGAAAACCCTATGGTCTAGTTGACATTATAATTACTATCCGTGTCTTGGCAAAGAAAATGCGAAAAAAAGGATATACTTTTCACCTCAGAATTCATAACAATTTTATTTTACGTAGTCATATATTCGTGGATGATTTCAATAGAAAATGTGTCTGTAAATCGGATCAATACTTCAATTACTTGGCAATAAAGAAAAAAAAATCACTTTACTGGTTTTCTTGATGTTTGAAGTCGATACAGCCGTTAGTTAAAAACCATATGTAACCCAAACTAGATTTTAAGTGCGGCTTCGTTCGTGTAATATTGATTTTGTCAATCAAATCAGCCGACACAATAAAACATTACTACAAAGTTTATATCTCTCTTTATCCCACTTACAATAAGGTTTATGCGAGTACAAGTAGCTTATCAACGTCTCCAGTTTCCCATTCTTCTCTATACTAAAATTCATCATTCAGCTGTTTAGGCGTCAAAGAGTAACAAACAAACTCGCATTTATAATATTAGTAAGGATATGACATAATACACAGATCATATATAAAACGGTTTGCATTGTGGTAGGGCTTTTTATAAAACCCGCCTGGTTAACTACCACCCTCAAGTTGAAAATCTGCCACCAAATAGTGATAGTGTGTTCCGGCAGCTGCACTTGAAAGCCAGTTCTTCCAAAGGTTTAGCGTGTCTACCAACTTGGGCCGTATCGTCACGTAAGATAAGGTGAGATTATGCCCATAAGACGTATCAATGAGGGAAGAGTTAAACTATGTTATAACGTATTAAATCACAAGAAAAACTTTGAGTTAACGCTGTCTAAAACGATGACTACGTTACACTAAGCATTACACCAACGTTTTCCTGTTTCACTTGTCTGCAAGCGTTACAATGATTAACTAAAATGGAACATAATGTAGGCCCACACATGCAAATGGGTCGTTATTAGCTTGGTGTGAGTGAATATAATGACATCATTACTGACATTTCCACCACAACGACCAAGGTCCTTATGTGTGTGTGGCATATTTTGAACGTTATCAATGATAAACGTAACGTAAAGTATAATAGGCCCGAAATAAAAACTAAAAAAAACCATCATCATTGCATGGTGGTATGGCTTTTTCTAATGCCCGCCTGGCTAGCTACCACCCTCAAGTTGAAAATCGAAGTGTGTTCCGGCTGTTGCACCTGAGAGCCAGTCCCTCGTATAAAGGCCTGCAATTCCTCTGGTGTTGTATGTGTCGGTGGGAGGCGGTGATCACTTAGCACCAGGTGACATGGTTACCTGATTACCCTATATTCCATAAAAAAAAATTAAATTTTGATATGATAGTTTTGTTTTTACATTTTATAGTGTGGAATGCGTTTCCATCGCTTATATGACAAATAAATTATGTCAGTTCAAGGTCATACAAGACATTATGTAGTATGTATGTTATCACACTAAAGTAACGTATTTACTGGATAAGTATTAGCATATATAATTACTGCATTGTGTGTATTTTGAATAGGTACATGTAGAAGGTTTTTGCGTAACTCGATCGCCACAATCTAGTGAAGAAGTTATATATACCGATATATATCTAGGCGTTTGAAATATGTAACACTGCGTAGGATTGGGTGATGGTTCAACTGGAAACTAGAACTAATGCGAAAGCTATTACTGATATACGGCAAGACAGGGGAATGCAGGCTCCCAGTGTGGATTTTCAGTGGGTATTTGCAACTTAAACATGGTTAAATAAGGATTCGGATAACAAAACCAAGCCTCGTGCCACTGATATGAGTCCCAAACTATGACAAACCTACCAGCATCTACTTTAAATGCTCAGAGGGTAGCCGATAAAATTCAAACCCAATCTGATATAATCATTCACACGATTGAAGTTGGATTTGCTGGTTTTCAAGCATCAGATGAGTCCCTCATATACCCTATCTTAATCTACCTTGGAATTATGTCAACTTATTTTCACCCATGTCAATAATAAAATTCCCTTACGGTTAATCACTTTCAGGACAGATTTCTTTAAAATAGTTTAAAGGTTTAGCGTTACGGCTACAATCTCACCTGATGTTAAATGACGATGTGACCCAAGATGGTGATAACGCTAAACCTCTGGAGGGACTGGTTCCCAAGTACAACTGCCGGAACATATCTATATGTATTAGGCGGCAGATTTTCAACTTGAGCGTGGTAACTGGACAGGCGGGCATTAGAAAAAGCTCTACCACCACCACTGTGAAAAGACTTGACCTCTTAGACGCTGCAGGGATATAATAAACATGAGTGTTCTCAAATAACGTAGGGATGTAATGCTAACCGAGCGCGTTGTTCTGTTTTAACATCTGTTTTTGGCGGAACTCCTCTTGAGCCTGCCGCTGTCTCCGCTTGCGCTCCGCACGAGCCTCCTCCTCGGTCATGGAGTCCAGGCCGACGTTGGCCGCGTCCTGTTCATACATTTCATCGGTCAGCTATACTTTGGTCAACGTTATTTTTAAGAACTGAAAATTGCACGGCTTCTGCAACGCCCTAGCTAGACGCAAGCCTATTTTTACTAACATGGTGATGAAAATTCAATCTTTACTGACTTCCTCATCGGAACGTGCGATCGCATTACTCGGGCTCAGGCCATGGCCAGAGGGGTTATGTCGTGACTCTTCGTGTGCTAATCACCCTACACTACCCACTAAAATGCACCATGGCAACACTTTCAAATCCCGTGTTGCCAGAAACCTGTGACAGCACACTTCTTTTAGTAAGCTAAGACCCTAAAGTTAAAAATCTGCCGTTAAATACATAGCTATAGGTGTGTTCTGGCAGTTGCACTTGAAAGTCAGTATCTCTAACATCTTGGATAATATCGTTATTTAACGTCAAATGAGAAGGGCCATAAAGCTAAACCTGATCTAGTTTTTTTTTAAATCCCTTTGCCAAACCCTGACCATTAGGTACTTAAATCAAGTAGAACGTCTTCCTATTCATGTAAAGATCATTGCAGATATATCCCAACCTTGAATTGAGCTGCGATACTACAATAGGCTTTTTATATCTGTAAGGGTTGACCGTGTGGATATTTTTTTTTTCTATACTTAAGGTTTAGCGTTATGGCCATAATCTCACCTGATCTTAAGTGACGATACGGCCCAAGTTGGTAAACACGCTAAACCTGTGGAGGAAATGGCTGTCAAGTGCAGCTGCCAGAACACACCTATTGGTATTTGGCAGCAGGTTTACAACTTGAGGCTATGGTTTCCTCACGATATTTTCCTACACCGAAAGCTCAGGCTCATTGTAGGTGCTTGGATTCGAACTCGCGTCCCTTGACGCGAAGTCGTACACACTACCACTGAGCTATCATCGCTCATGGATAAAATATAATATGAACGATTAGAAACATGATATTTCCTTATCATGAATTTTAATAAAAATATAAATAGACGTTATCCAACTGTAGAGCTCACTAGAAAAATAGTTACTTTGATTTACTAAGTGGTAGAAAATAAAATTTAAAAAATGGGGGTATCTGAAAAAAAAAATTAGGATGCCGACCAAAGCGCGACCTACCTAGTTTACTAAACGATAGACCTACAGACCTAAAGATAATCAAAATCGGTGTAATCTAACGAGTAACGAGATCGAGAACATTAGTCAGTATAAATCGACTTGCAACAAGGAACCAACATAAAGAATACATTTTCTCAATTACAACACTGTATTACATGTGTATTCTATATCGCTACACTTCGAAACTGCGCAGTTCATAGTGTTATTCAGATTTGAACGTATATAAACAAAAACATTATATGGACGACAAAGTGAATTTTACATGTGTCATTGTCAAAGTGATTTTGACATGTGTCATTGTCACAGTGATTTTGACATGTGTCATTGTCAAAGTGAATTTGACATGTGTCATCCCGTACATTTTTTTCTTTATGTAGGGTTTGTTGAAAGACAACTCGGCTAGGAGTAGAGGTAAACCAATCACTTTTAGACGTTGTAGGGAATTTGTCGATAGATTAACTTTCCACTGTATATCGAGAGGCTAAAACAATTTATATGTCGTACTTTATTCTTATTAAATCTATAACTATTTGTATCAGACGCATCACAATTATGTCGATAATTTTTTTTTTATTAAATTTATTTTATTTTTAATTTCTTCACTCTTAATATTTTGTTAATTGTGTATGCTGTTTAAATAACCGCACAATATTACGCACCTCGAAAATGTATATCACGAAACTAGATATTGTGCGGCTGTTGACGGTCCTGAAATTATGTAATAATAAAAAAAAACGTGTATAAAAATGGCTTAACAGAAATGCAATCAAACATGAGGCCACGTTTTCAAATATTTTTATTGGCATAAAAACATTACCGCATTCAGTAAAATCACACTACACTTACACGCTAACAATAGTAATGCAGATACACTTATGTACTAGGGATGTTCCGTTTTTTGATAGAAAACTATTAAAATACTGTGTATAACATACACTAGCAGTCTGTCCGTAAAGCTGTATGTCAACGGTTACTATCATAAAGAAAAAAAATTGTATGGGATGAAATCAAACACACAATCCCAATGTCACTATGACATGTGTCATTCCATACAAGTTTTGAATTAGTTTGTTTAAGTCAAGTTTTGTCAAGTTTTATTAGAACTAATAAAATTAAACATTAAGATTTTGTCATTGTGTGGTGTATATTTGTAACCTAAAAACATACTTTATATGTAGTTTCCATGTATTGTTTTTGTTGCCTATTTGTTAGTGAATAGTTGGATATAATTTACATTATAATTTAAAGAGAAAAACAAAAATTGTTTAATTTAATCTCCATTGTTTATGTTTCTACCTACGTGACATTGGCAAAATTGTGTGCGCACACATGTGGTAATTAAATAAAAAAAAGAAGTTTGTTTAAGTTAGCAATTACTCAAATACAACTTAGCCAGGAGAACTGTAAGTATGTGTCATTTATTTTAAGCTTAAAGTTATTATTACTATTTAATCTGAATTAAGTTTATCCTTTCAATATTAGCTTCTCTATAAAAAATATTAAAACTGTAATGGATCTAAATGTGATAGCTAATATTACAATAAATACATAAATGATTTAAAGGACCATATTTCCGCTTTTATAATAAAATAACTCAAGAAATACTTGAGCTGAAATCAAGACACTTTAAAATTATTGCATAAATTGTAAAACTGACACTGGTAAAAATGCAATTATATAAAACGGGTTTAAAATATTGTTAACATTTTTAAATCCAGTCGCTGGAGAGTTTCTTTTGTTGTTCCTTCTCTACCGGAAACCCAAATTGTTTTCAAAACGGAAGTTACTTATTTGACTTCAAAAAATTTATATTATTATCCTATTTATGAGAATCAATCGATTCGATTTAATTATGAATGAATAATTATCAAATTAAACAGAGATTCGATAGTAAATCATACTGAGCACGAGTTCAAAAATTCTTATTCATAAAGCTTAAAGATGTGAAGTGTAGTTTGAGTCAACGGGAACAAAGTCATGGATGAAGAAAAATTCGGAACATCCCTACCATGTACATAACAGCAAAAAGTACCATTAATTGTATATACTACCACTAGCCCATTTACTAATGCAATTAGAAGGTATAATACTAAATCTATGAATGGTAATTGAAAAAAAAAAAAAAAACGAACCTATTAAAAACTTCCAAATTAAATGTCTATAAGTCAGAATTCTCACTGCATTGCAGCTCAATATTTTAATATTATTCTCATGTTTGCTATAGAAAAATGCACTTGTCCTAAAGTGAGATTTAACAAGTCAATTGTATATTCTAATATTTGTCCCAAATGAAATCTAAGGTTTAAACTTATGAGATCCCAGTAAACAATACACTATGTTCCATCTACTCAGATCTATGTCATGTTTATATAATATTGACGTAAACCTGTTATTTTGCGTCCATTCCACGTTAGGGTCACATTTATATGAGAAGTTTTCAACTAATCCGTTATCAATTTCATTATCTCTCACGAACGTTTCTACCATTTTTACATCAAAGTGACGTCAACACATCATCTTTATTATCATATTGTGGTTATTTTTATATAATTGTATAATAAAACAATCACGTTTGTATGAAATCAAACTTCACAACCCCTTGAATACTGTAACGTTTGTAAAAATTCCGCGTAACGCAAAAACTTCATTTGACACCAAACTGACACATGTCATTTATATATAAATATTGGGTAAAATTAAAACCAGTCATCATTGCGCTGTCACGTTTATATAACTGGGATATAATTTTTTTTACCGTTTTAGGATTTGACACCAAACTGCCATATGTAATTTGGATATAAATATTACGTAAACTGTCTAATCAGACGTCATTGTAATGTCATATTTATATCACTGTGATATCATTTTTTTTTACCGTTTTCCCCGGACGTTGAAACACGCTCCGTAGAATCGAACTTTAACCCCAAAGAATACTCAATCGAACGTCAATAAAACGCCTTCGAAAGTAAAAAAAAAGCGCACCCACTTATGTACACACAACAACCTATAACCTCGATCGGGCAAACACTTACATACTAATAAGTCAGTAAAAATCACTTAGAAAATAGTTTTCCTTTTGAGATTTCCGATAATATAATTTTATTAATTACTTTAGATCGAAAGATAATTGAATTTTGTCGCGCTTTTTCCTCCGCCGAATTAATACCTACTGATTTCAATGCTATTCTCTGAACACGTTCAGTTTTCCTTGTCACATTTGTACGTAGAAAAGGAAAACCTGCAGTTTTCGTTCGACCTCGACCACCATACACGAGTGGAACCTAATAAAAATCTTAACTGTTCCTATTCTTAAAGCACAATTAGGAGATAGACCTTTGTATACAATATTAACTTTAATTATGTACTTTCAAGTTGCTTTCAAGAATAAGTTACTTGAGACACGGATAAACAGACAAATGCATTACTTTTTTTTCTCGATGTACGGAATCTTAAGCACGTGTATTATTAATTCTAGGTACAAATGCAACATACAGGAAGAATTTGACAGAGAATAAGAATTCCCTTTATAATGTCCTACCCACGGAAAAGTATTCTTAGAGTAATATTATAAAAGTGTGTGTGAAAAAAGATAAAATATACGCATGTGTATACTTATATGAAATAACGCACGGTTTATTGCTACGTTGTATTGTCACCCTCACACCGAGTTCCACCGAAATGGGTTATTGAATAACGCTGTGAGGGGTGCACCTAGCACGGCGCGTGCGCATCCGGGGACGCCGCCTTCGAAGCCGCGTCCCCCGGGAACCGCTTCTCGACCTGCTCCGCGACCCAGCGCTTCACCTTCTGCTCGGTCCAGAAACCGTCGTAAAAAATCGTCGGCTTGATCCAACACCCGCGCGCGGATTGCGGATGCGGGTGCGCGTGCGCGTGCGGATGCGGATGCGGGTGCGCGTGCGGATGCGGATGCGCGAGCGGGTGCGGATGCGCGTGCGGGCCCTGGTCGTCGCGCGGGCCCGGGGCCGGTCGGGCCGCGGCCGCGTCGCACGCGAAGTGCCACGGGCCCGCGCACTCGTAGTACTCGGGGTAGAGGGGGGGGCCCGGGGCGGCCAGGCGCGGCGCGTACAGGCCGCCCATCATACCGCTCATGACTGGTTGCAGGAGGTAACTCACGTTCTGGTTGCGGGGAGGCAGCCCGCGGCCGGGGGCGGGGGCGGGGGCGGGTGCGGGGGCGGGCGGCGGGGGCAGCACGGCGGGCGGCAGGCTCGCCGGCATCGGGTGCGCTCGGGCGACGGGGGGCGGAGCGCCGCCGTTGACGTGCTTCCTGACGGCCGGCGGCGGTAGGTTCTTCGGCTCGGTGGGTCGCGGTGCGGGCGCAGCCTCCGGCGAGGGTTCCGGCGCCGGGGTGATAGGCTTGTTCGTCTCCGTACGAGCGGTATCCGCAGTCGCGTCCAGTAACTCGCTCGCGACGCTGCCTCCAAAGCTAAGCAGAGTCTCTCGCAGAGCATTCGTTACTGCACACTGTAATAAAACATATATTTATGGTGTATAATTTACCTTGCGTGTGTCTGTTAATTGTTGTATGACTTCTAAGATTTCTTCTAAAATAAAACTTTTAATTATATTTCATAATAAAAAATATAAAAAAAAAAAAACAGAATAATTCTTAAGAAGCGTGTACACTTAAGCTAAGATATTCAAAATCCTCACGATTAGTATAAGCTGCACACGAATGCATATACGTTAAAGTGATTTTTTTTTTCGTAAATAATAAATAAAATCATAAAAAGGTATGGATCAATAGTCTGCAGAATTAACACTAATAGAAAAAATAAACTTTGCAATGAGTAAATTTATTAATGATTAAATAATTAAATTAATATTATTTTTTTATCAAGACTATGGTTCATGATATGATGATATATGGTCCGTGATAAGATAGATGGTCGATTTTATACCTACCAATAAGGGCAGAACTATGTCTGCCGGGTCAGCTACTTAAAATATATAACTTTAAAAGTATACTAGAAAACAAAGACATACTTTTCTCGATTTATAAATGGCCATCCCTTTTGTGCTGGCGACTGACGTTGCATAACCAATGTTCTCTCTATGCAAGTCCAGGGTCTTGACAGAAATGGAGACAAACGCAACGACGCCCACGCAGTATTTTCCATTTGAAAAATCAACAAAATCTGTAACAGGAATGGACTTATATTCCCACTTTTAAAATAATAGCCGTGTTATATTAACATTATAAAGTAGAAAAGTTCATTTGTTTGTTTGAACGTGCTAATTATAGGAACTATAAGTCTAAATTAAGAATAAGGTATTTGAAAGAGCAAACATTCAGGAAGGCCTAAGGCTTTTTAACATCACGCTATCATCAACAGGAACAAAGCAGTATTGCAAAAAGTTATAAAAACGGGCAAATAAAAGAAAAAAAAATACAATTCAGTTACAGAGTTATGCAAATACATGTAAAGGGATAGATGATAGAAATGACAATAAAAATTTATTGATTACAATATACAGTTGAATTATAATTTTACAATAAATAATAGTTTAAAAAACTAGAACACACGCTTTATATAGAAAACTAAACTAAAAAAACAGAAGATAAACTTTAATAAATATTAATTAAGAATAATGTAAAAAAAAAAATATATAAGTTATTAATAGTTTGAATAAGAAAAAAAAGGTTTTATTGTAAAAAAAGTGGGGGTGCTTTTCAAGATATTATCGAAATGATAATCCTTCTCATATCTGTCAATTAAATATTCATAACTATTGACACCATGCAACCCACGCTTTTTTTACAATAAAACATTTTTTTTCTTATTCAAACTATTAATAACTTATATTTATTAAAAAAAAATTACATTATTCTTAATTGATATTTATTAAAAAATTTATTCTGTTTTTTAGTTTAGTTTTCTATATAAAGTGTGTGTTCTAGTTTTTTAAACTATTATTTATTTTTTATTTTTTAGTTACTGGAACTGAAGCTAATATAAAGCGTGTAAAAACCTCATTAGACCTCGTTGATGTCTTTTACTTGGAAAAGGGGTTGGTTACATACATACATACATACATACAGGTGGAGCTAATATAAAGCGTGTAAAAAATGTTTTCTGTTTTAGTTTAAATTTAAGATACAACAATATATTTCCTATACACACTTTATGTAACAAAAACAATGGAGGCAAAATAATTCACGGGATTTTGGCATTGGCAGTTTAAATAAAAGGGTTGATAATCTGGGTCAAAACCCATCAGGGATTTTATTTCCAAAACTCAACATTTCTAGATTCACTTGAAGTCAACTGAAGAAAAATCATCAAAAGTGATTCCGAGTCCACAGCACATTGGACATAATTAAGGGCCTCTGTGGGGGCCGTTTAGTGGGTACCACCACAAAAGAAGCTAAGAACAACCATTTATCAACTGTTTCCCATTATTTATTTTAATGTACAATATGTAACTTTACTATATTGTACAAGTGAGTTTGAAGTATGAAGTAAACATCAGCTACTTAGTGAACAAAAAATTGAATTTAAAAACTTACCCATATCCTGCTTGGTGACACTCCAATTCCAGTTGTTGAACCCCCACTGAGAGTGCCCAAAGTTGATGAGCTGCTGCCTTCTTTGTTGTTGTTCGTTTTCATCATCACCAAGCCCGACTTCCACGTTCGGTATACAGTCTGGCTGTAACCAAAATATTAAAATTAAGAACATGCTAGAGTCTAATTAATAAATATGTAAGAATGATTTTGGTCATTTTCGAGTCTCCCTACCCACATTTTGGGGCCATTCTAGTATTACGTAAAGCATTTTGGGGCAGGGGCAGTCCTAAGAAACGTTACAATGCGTTACGAGGGTGGGAAGGAAGTACAAACAACGTAACACTGCTTTTTTAAAAATAAATAATCAGCGCATTCAAATTTCTCAAGTTCGCAGGTTTATATTTTATGGAGAATCCCTAGACTACTTCCTAATCGTAAATAAGATAAATACTAAGATAAATAAGTAAAAATAAATAAATTATTCATTTTAAGAGTTTTATTAGTAAAAATGGTACTGAATGGACAGGTAAGGTAAAGGACTTTTAGGTATAAATACTCACTGCAGTGTTACATAACGTTTGTGGAAGGGAGGGGGAGGTACAGAAAAATGTTACAGTGCGTTAAATGAGGGGGAGATAGGGTCAAATATCTTCAAAATTTCCTTATGTAGTACTCTAATGGCCTCTAAGACTAAATAAATTTTCATAGACCTCTCGCACTTCAGGAGTAAGATTTTATATAGTTAACTCAGTAAGTAATAAATTGTACATTAAAATATAATAAAAAACATGTATACAGTTAATTTTAACTTCACTTAGATCACAGATAGATTCAGCTAGATCACAAATATCCATCATTTTATATTAGAAACTACACATCTCAAGTTATAAAATATTATCTATATTTTATCCCTCCAACATTTAGAGGAGAGCACATAGAGATTTTGATAACCCGTCAACCCTTTGAGAGCCATACATAATTAATTAATGACTCCTTATTATTGATTAAAAATGCTATATTTACCAAAAGTTATATTTATTGACCAAAGCAAATTGTCAAGCTATCCTTCTAACATCTTTTTCTTATCTTGTGGGTTGATCCATTTCCCAATAACCTTGCTAAAGTGAGCCTGGGCAAGCTGTTTGAGGGGTGTGTGAGACTTAGTTGGAGATACCCAGTTATACTAAGCCCCAATGTTGATCCTTCACCCCCCATACTTTCCAGGAGTGCCAATTTCACAATGCTTCCAGCTATGACCTCTAGTTTTCCCTGTAGATCTTATCTATCTAATTAGGTGTATATAAATAAAATAGACTATAATTATTAGATTTAGTATTCATTAAACTCGCTTGATTAGCAAAGAAGCATCAACAAGTGTCTGTTTTAAGTTTCCAAATGTGGGAGAGAGATCAATAAAAAATAACTGAATTGTATATAAAAAGTACAAATAACTTTACACTCAGCAATCAGCTATTATTGTCATTACCGCAAGTGTCCAATGAAAGTATATTTAAATGCCAAGTGTATATTCAGACATACATAAAGATTGTGATATTGGTGACAATAATGAAATATAAACAGCCAGTGGTAAATGAATAGCCAGCTGTGGTTAAAAGTATTTTTATCATTTTTACCAACTTTTGACAACTTTGCTTGTATAGGTGATAGCATGCTATACAATTGTCTTCAACAATTATTGTTCTATCAGTTACAAAAGTAAAATAATCACATTCAAATAAACTCCTCCACTATAAAAAAATAACTTAGAAAATGAAACCACAACAACCCATACACTGCAGTTCATGCATCTAGTGCGATAGATGAACCAGAATACATTATACAATCAGCTACATACAACGTACATACTACAACCTTCGTTAGCTTGTTACTAAAATTTTATTTGATCCCTTTCATATTTTCTTTAAAAAATTATTGGACGATGTTACTTAGGGCTAATGTAGCAGTAGTCTTAAGTTTATTCGTTACAAACGAAAATAGAAATCTTTACTCTTTATAATATTAGTATAAAAGTATAGATATGTCTGATTATATTTTTATTGTAATCAAGACAACTGTTTTGATATAATGATTTTGACAGCTAAAATTCTAACTCCGTCACTGCCGGTAAAAGTTGGCAGTATAGTGTTTATGTACATTGTTTTCGCAAATTTTTAAGTTATTTATACTTAGGATACAAGAATTCCTAAAATCAATATTATTTGGATTGACTATTTACCATTTTTATATTGCAATTAGCGCCGGGAAAGCTGGGTTTTCTTTGCATTTTCGTAGTTTATAATGTTCGAAACTTATCTTTAATTGTTTCTCAGAGTGATCTAAATGTGTATAGACTCAAATTATATTTATTATGACATATTTGCAGCTTTTCTCTGATATACCGAAGTTGAATGTTTCTCATTGAAAAATAACATAACACACTTCAATCTTCATTCCAACCACAGAGTACTTTATTACAAACACAGAGTAATAAAACACCTAGCAGAGATTACAAATTTTTATTTTCAAGAGTCCTATTAACCAGAGAGAATATGATATTTTTAACTTTCTTGTTTAATGTTTAATATATAGTTTCGTATTTTTTTGCGAGACATTATTATTATTATTATATTAATATAGTTGTTTTAAAACCATTATAATGCGTTATAGTAACAATTTATTAATGGTCTTTGATATTAACAATCACTCTGTTCCGTTGATAACTAATCAAATTGTTACCCTCTTATAATTTAAAATGTATCAACAATAAATATCTAATAGAAAATATAAATTTATGTCAAACACAATAAGTACCCTTTAAGCTTTTTTTAGGAAAGAAAAAAGATTTATAAATTTTAAATACAAATGGATATATCTAAAATTAGAAGCAATTTATTGTGATATAATTCGTTTGAGTGTGGTATTACTATACATTTTTAAATAACTACCATATCAAAGCAAATAGGTAATTTATTTTGAGATTTGTAACTTATTTAGCTGAACATTTTAATAATATTTTATGGCTGTATAATAGAGACTCCCTAAATAATTCGATTCCACTAAATATACTTAAAGGACAACAGAAAATAATAAATGGTTGGATGGAATGTTACAAGGGATCAAACAGTACAATATAATAAAATAGGTACCTACACTACTAAGTTTAATTTTTTTATGTATTATACAATAGTACAAGAAAATATATTCATATAGCACATATATTCAAATTAAAACCACTGTTACATAAAACATTTTTATTGAGTATACACATCGTTATTAGTAACTTGTATAAAAAAAAATATTTAACAGTACAACAACATCGAGTAACGACATCACTTATTAAATAAATAAAAATTTAAACATAATCCTATTAAT
Source organism: Actias luna (assembly GCA_039707435.1). Taxonomy (NCBI): domain Eukaryota; kingdom Metazoa; phylum Arthropoda; class Insecta; order Lepidoptera; family Saturniidae; genus Actias; species Actias luna. The sequence continues at coordinate 1,701,770 of JAZHAC010000006.1, read as the reverse complement.
ATTTTAAATGTGTGAGATTGAGTTTGTTTGTTTGTTACACTTCTCGCCTAAACCGCTGACCCGATTATAGTAAATGTTGGTATAGACATGTATGGGACCCTGGAAATGGTAATAGGCTACTTTTTCTCAAGAAAAACTTATAAGAAGTGGAGTATAGAGAGGCAAACTTTGTATTTTCTAATGAAACTTATTACTACGTCATTCGATTGCTTCAAACTTTAGAGAACAATGGTTCATAATTTAATCAGTACTAATACGAGTGGAGCCGCGGGTAAAAGCTAGTATTATATATAGAATCAACACCACCTTACAAAATATTAAGGAGTGTGAAAGTAATCAAAGTCCTTTAAATCGGCGTAAATTTGTCGTTCGCCATTACTATTTTTTGCAACGAAGTTTCTTATCGCATGGCAGGGATCAAATTAAAATGTATGATTTTTCCGTCACGACCCTTTCTTTATTCTGCAATCTATATATATCTAAATTGTGGATGGCTATCCGTAGCGCGTAAGTTATTGGCTGTGACTACTCATAGGTTCAAGACAACCAGTAACTTCTCAACGGCTGCGCAGATACAGTTTGTACACGTCATATGCGCTAACTGTTTCATAGCGTATTGTATGTATTATAATGAATTGAATGCTGTACAGTTAAATGTTTCACAACTACAAAACATATGTTAAGTGCGAAATTTCCTACCGTTCCTTCAATTAATAAGTTATCTCTGTATTTAATTTCATCGCTTTCAGACGCTAGTAATTTATTTATCCATATGTTAAGGAATAATATAATACGTTTAACAGTAACAATATACTATGCAAGGATATTCGTTCCAGCCGAGTGTACTACGACAGTCAAGCAATTTTTTATGGCATCGGCTTTTTGGAGGCAATTTTGCCAATGTCAACTGTGAAGGACTTTATTAAATTACCGGATACAAAGTAACAAATATTCTTGGATTACAAAAGAAACTGTCCCGTACCGAATTAAACCCGCTTGCTACATTGGTGCTTGGTGCATTGAAACTAAAATTTATTATTCGCGATTTCATACGATAACTATCAGATTTCTACGAATTCATCCAAACGGCCCCTTTACACATATCTAGTGTTAGATGATCAGTTCAAGGGTTGGAAGATTATCTGGAGGTAGTATATAAATTTAAACAAGCACAGACAAAAAAACATACAGTATTTGAGTATCATTCTTTATACATTCAATTTTTTTTTAACCCAAATAACTAAAATAAAAAAAGTCTGAATAATAATTTTTTTTTTTTATCTATGACACATCATTTGTTATTGAGTGAGACATATTTTGTAGAGATTTGAGATTTCGCTTTCACATCTTGATCCAAACATATCTATAACATTAAAGGCACTGTTAATTGCTAATGAGAGAATATCAATCAGTTTATCTAGTGTTCCTAGAGTCAATCTTTTTACAGATATAATACTCATTTGGTAGTAGGACTAAAAAAATAATTTTGGAAGCACTAGTTTTTAACTTTTATCAATAATTTTAAAACTTAAATTAATTACATTATAATTGTTTTAATGAAAATTTAAAGTGGCAACACTTCATTCAATATTTGTAACAAGTACCATTAAAAATAGTAAACAACACTGTCACTTAAGTTAATAGTACAGAATTAATAGAACCATATACTTGTGGCAAATTCATTTTTCAATATAGTTTAAAATTGTATTCAATTTTGACCATATTTTACAATATGTATCCTAATCTTACATAGATTCATAATTAGTATTAAATTGGGGCATTTTTTCTTAATTTTATCAATACATAATAAATAGTTTGTCATTTTTTTGATAGCTGGCAATATTAATAACATTTTAACAAACAACATATTTGATGATTATTTCTAGTAAATTCATTATCACATCTATATTTTACGTTAGCTATTTTAGTTGTTGTCATTAGTAAAAATAAAAAGGCTTACAGATTTTTATTTTGTTCAATGAAATATTTAAAGTTAAAAGCTTGACAGATGTTTAGTTAATATATATTTTGTCTCCTTTTTAATAGATCAATTTCTAATGCTAACTTTCGATTAGTTTCTAATAATGCCTCTTGGTTGCGGGTTAAATTTTGCACTGTCTCATTCAAACCGGACAATTGCTTTTCTAAATACAATTTCTGTTTGGTCAACGCCATCATTATGTGGAGAAAATAATTCCTATTATCATCAGCTACATCGGCTAATGACAATTTAACAAAATCTTTTAGTTCCTCTAAGGATTTACCTTCAATAACGCAATTATTGCTAGAGTTAGTTTTTTTAATATTCGATAAATTTATATTAGACCCTCTCCCATCATCAGGTACTCCGTTTAGTATAATAGGTGAAGGGAAACGTAAATTTTCTGTTGACTTATTATGTAACGGTGTCGATACTTTAGTTATGTTTTTATCGACATCCAATTGCCTATACCTCATTTCATGTTTGTCACTTTTTCTTTCATATTCTGATGATCTGTTGATATCATCATCGAAATCGTTGTTGGTTTTATCCAACCCCATCATCACTAAAAAGGAGTCGTGCTTAACGTCGCATTCATTTGGCTCCTCCGTTTGAATTTTAGGTGGAGTGTCATTAATAAAAAACATATCCGACGTTCTGGTTCGGATAGGCGAACTGACTTTTGTAGGCGATAAATTATTTTCTATATCTTCTTTCAAGCTTATATCGGTTGATATTAATTTTTTCCTAAACGGCTGGAAAGATACTTTACTAACTTCTTCTTCGTGACCTTTTAATACCTTTAGTGGAGAAGTGAAATCTCTTAAATCGTAAATCAACAAATGCCCATTCTTTGTTCCGAGACCCACAAGATTGTCCATGTTTATTGCAAGAGATGTCAGTGTGTGTGATGTTCTGATATTCGAAACAGTATTTTGTAGCCTAATATCATAGACATTCATAACTTTATCATACCCGCATGAAAGTAAAACGTCTTTATTAATAAGGGAATAGACAAAATCGCTGACTGGTGAAGCGTGTACGTTTTCAAAATATGCTTTATCTTTGTTGGTTGTAACATCTCGAAGTACGATATGCCCCTCGTCAGTTGCCAGACCTAATAAAGATCTTGATTCTTGTTGGAATTTCATGGAGGAGATGCTTTTAGAACAGTTTAGTTTTACTGTCAAGATGGGTATATTGGAGACTAAGCCGTATATTACTGTTTCACCATTTTGCAATGTGGCTGCTAAATTTGTGTTTTTTGTGTTATAACTTATAAAATTTACAGGACATTGGTGCGTAGGGGTGGTGAATGTTTTTGTAACGCTTTTATTTTTTGTATCCCATATCATAACATTACCGCTTTTTGTGCCAACTGCAACATTACGGTGTCCGTCGCGGTGAAAACTCGCAGACCATGAATCTTTAATAGGAATATGCTGGAGACTCCGGACATCATAATCGGCGGCACTGAGAACTTCAACCACACCTTTTGAATTAACCTGGAATTATTGTATATTAAATTGAAGTTGTAAATCTACCACTAAATACCGATAGATGTGCTCCGACAGTTGCACTTGAGAGTCAGTTCCTCCATTAGTCATAGTTTGTCCACCATCTTGGGCCATATTCTTAATGAACATTAGGTGAGATTGTGCCTATAATGCTAAACCTTTAAACTATAAAAGAAAAGTTTAAGGAATGAGTCTCCATATGTCACTAAGACAAATAGTATAGTAAATTGTTGTTTATTAATCTTAAGGATTATTTTTTTAAAAATACTTAGGTTGCCTAATTTTTAGTCAACAATTATAAAAGTATATAAAATGCCATATGGAGCAGCATACTATTTGTTTACACAAAGATTAAATAATAATTTAACAACTCATACTGCTCAAACCATATATGTAGTTTATTTGAAGGAAATTGTCATCTTTTAACAAGATATGGTATCACCGAGTTTGAAGAAATCTACCATTTTCAAAATGTAACTATTTTTACACTACTGTATTTTCTCTGCAACAGTAATTGGTAATGTTTATTTTTATACTTAAGGTTTAGAGTTTTGGCCATAATCTCACCTGATCTTAAGTGACGAAATAGCCCAAGTTGGTAGACACACTAACCTGTGGAAGGACTGGCTCTCAAGTGTAATTGCTGGGAAACACCTATTGGTATTTGGCAGCAGATTTTCAACTTGAGGGTGATTGCTAGACAGGCGGGTGTTAAAAAAAGCTCTACGATCATGCTATGGTTGCCTCACTATGTTTTCCTTCACTAAAAGCTCAAGCTCATTGTAGGTCGTTGGATTCGAACTCACATCTCTTGACACAAAGCAGAACACACTACCACTGAGCTATCATCACTTCATACTGTATCTCATGTATATCAATGTACTTAATATTAAAGGAATTATATACTTCTACTGGAGAATAACACTTCAAAAATAACATGAAACCAAATTTAGTGATAAAAATGATGATAAAATATATAATAATAAGCATTAATTTTGCTGATTATATTTTTGATATTAATTTTTATGTATTAATAATTTATAATGGTCTAAAAAAAAATTATGAATTCACAGTCCCCCCAACTGGGAGGAGATGCGTAAATGCATTCCCCCCACATTAAAAAAAGGGTCTCGTTGACCCAAAAAAAATGCACAAAATATACTTAATTTTTAAATAAATTGTGTAATGAAGATGCTACATTTTTAAAATATAATTCCAAAACAGTTTTCAAAGCTCTATCTTTTCACCCAACAGTATTATTTTAGACTATCTATATTTGTATCAAAACTAGCCAGGCTTTTGCAGATATTGTTTCCCCCTTTTCGGTAATAAATAATTAAAAAAAAAGGCCATAAACCATTGTCTCAATAAAATAAATATATTAGATAAACTTTACTTCTAGTTTACAAGTTACACGATCACTAACATACGTATACAAGATTTATTTATATATGTATATAAATATCGTATATGTCATAATTCGTGCCATTAACAATGGGACATTTGCCGCGCCTGATTTTTTTATGCAGTGTTATATTAGTGTTTTTTACCTGTAACATATATTTACTATCATCACTCCACGATACATCCCGCAGTAGTCCATCGTAACAGCTATAAGTTTTTTTCAGATCCCAAGTATTCGTATCGTATAATAATAGGCGTGAGCTTGCAGAAGTAAAATACATTATAAAAGTTTTCTTTAATGTACACAAGCGGAATTTTCGGTTTCTTGTTATTTGTATTAAAACCTGTTACGTTCAAATTAAAATACGTTCAATTAAAAAAAAAAGGTGCAAACGGTAAAATTTTGACGTTACTGTTTACTTCTTACACTGTCAAAATTTGATTGCTAATAGGGATATTCGATATACATTGATGCAGCGAGTTCACTTGATGTTTATAGTTCGAAGCATCGAAACGATTTCATTTTTTGAAAAACTGTTAATCTACCCGATGTGTCGATATATTATCATAAGCTATCGAATCATTGTTAGCCAGCAATATGTAACTTTATCGGATAGTCCCACGATTTCTTTGCATTTATGTCACATGGTTTGTTTATTTAATTTCAATAAATTATACGGTCAAAAAACTAAGATATATAGTAATAGATGATTAAAAATTTCGGTTTGTCTGAGCTGACTACTGCTTTGTAATGCAATGTTAGCAAAGTACTCGATGTTGAGAATATATCGATGTTTTTAACCAACACATCGTAAATCATCGATACGTAGCCTTGATGTATTGCATAGAAAAAATACAATCTATGTATTTTCTAAATGGACATCCTTAATTGCTAATCATTGACAGCTGTGTTGATATCCTAAAAACCTTGAAGATTGTTATGATACATATAATACATATATACATATCGATCCTCCGGATAGGAGCTCTCGAGAGGCTGTTTTCGCGCGGTACAGTGATACTCTACATCACTGACATTACACCATCAACTACACACATATAACGTACACCATTAACTACACGGTCCTGTAAGGAATTACCTGCGCGGCCCTAGAGCTGCTTATTTGATAAGATCGTTGTTAGGATCACTAAATTAGTAAGACAGGTCCTGTTACTCAGGATCGTGATTCTTTTTCATTTACCGGCAGCAGCCCAAGCCGAGGTTCGGCCGTTCTGACACTCTTGTGCCCGTTGCCTCGGGGCTGAGTGCCCTTAGCGCTCGCCCCAAAAAATTCGGTGAAGCTATTAAAGCCCTTCGGAACAACAGCGTACGACAGTTGGAAAAAAAAGGTTGTGATACCTGATTACGAATAAATTTTACATTGCTAGAATCAGTGGCAAATAAAAGACTATAATAGCCTTTACTCTCCACAATGTAAGTAAAATGTAAACGACAAACTGTTTTTATTCAGTTTTGTTATGATTTTTTTATAACTGTTTTGTTTCTAGGGAAAAGACAAAGTTTATGGGAAATTACAACGAAATCTGATTTTATTTTTTTATTATTTAGAGGTTAGCCTTTCAACTAGATAGCGTCACTTTTATTATTAACTTTCTGGTCAAGCTGTTAAAGACACTCACGCTAAACTCGAATGTCCTTTAGAAATACAAAAATAGTGATAATCATTATATGGACCGTTTATTTTGAAAGTGGTGTAAGTCCATTTTTGAGAAAAATGAGCTATCACGTAATTCATGCTTAATTTAATGTAATTTTTTTATATATAACTAGTCCGTGTTTAATTTCTCAAAAAAATCCCATGTTTTGTACAACTTAAAATCGGTCGATAAATGAAATTGCATTATCAACAAATATAGTAACCTTTAATTTTCTCGAAACAAAAGAAAATGGACTTACACCACTTTAAAAATAAACAGTCCATATCATGTCCTCAAATAATAAACATAATTCACTTAACCGTATTAGCCAAACTATATTACATAAAATGCCACTAATATTGCTCAACATGGGGCCAAAAAAAATATAGGGATAAAAACAAAAACCACAATCACACGGATCAAGATCCCTCCAAAAACTCCGGGTTTTATATTATAAAATATCTGTGGTTTTATTATCTGTGTTAACAATTTTGTATATCTGACGTGTAAATTTGTTTACGTGCGGCGTGTTGTAGATTTCATTTTACCAGAAATAACGTAAGTAGTTTAGCTTTTAAAATAATATATACTTCCTTAGGATCTTTAACAAACACATATCTTTCTTATTGAATATTACTTGTAATAATTTAAAGTAAAGTTTCGTGCCCACGGGGGTTGAAAATTTGTTGCGCATATATAACAAAAAGGATACAGTTTAATTTTGAAATGTAATAGAAAACCGCACAATTATTCAGCTGAACTTCGTCTGGTGTATTCTTGTGACATGTTTGGACCTTATAGTTCCAAAAGAAGTATCAGAAATGTATTTCACAAGGACAAATAGCTATGCTAAATCAAAAATTCCCATAAAGAGATACACACTATATTTTTTTCGCGGAGGTTGTAATAGAGACTAATTTTTTTTTGTAAATTAAATATTCCAGGTATACACAACACAATGATTACTGACATCCAGTTGGCAGTATTCTCGAACATTCTTGGAGTGTCGATATTTTTGCTAGTGATCTTGTATCATTACATAAATGCAAACAGTTCAAAATGAAATAGGTATGTATGATAATTTTTTTTTTGTTTTATTTTGTTGGAAGGAACAATATTTTAAACATCCAGTTGATAGTTAAGTAGATTTCACTTAAATATATCTACTATACAGCATGTATAGATATTTGAAAGGTGTAAGAGAACATGCAACAGCATTTATTGACATTGAGGAGACAATAACTTCTGACATGAGAGTCTTGTAGAAGATAGGAGGTATATCAGTGACTGTTCTGTTAAATACAAGAAGACTTTTTGATATCCCAACTGGTAGATTCTCAGGTTATTGCATTCAAACAAACACAGATACACAATATAGATAATAGAAAATATATTGTTTTAGAAACTTTACTGTTATTATAATATGAAAAATAATTCTATATAGTAAAATACCCTAGTTCTATTCTATGATAGTTCAGTGGTAGTGTGTAGAGTGTGCGTCAAGGGACATGGGTTTGAATCCACTTACAATGAGCTTGAGCTTTTGGTGAAGAAAACATTGTGAGGAAACTATAGCATGGAGGTAGAGTTTTGCTAATGCCTGCCTGGTTAGCAATCACCTGCAAGTAGAAAAGCTGCTTCCAAATATCAATAGGGGTGTTCTGGCAGGATCACAGATTTCACAAGTATGCCAACTTGGGCCGTATCATCACTTAAGAACAGGTGAGATTATGGCCATAACACTAAAGCATAACTATAAAAAAAAAATAGGAACAAGCTTTAAGATTGTAAATCAAATTCATGTAACTTGGGTATAATTTACTTATAAATTCAAATAAATCATCAATTGGGTACCATCACTAAAAGGTGCAATAATTTTAATGCATATATAATGTATTGCAACATACATAATACAAGAAATATTATAAGACTTTGATCTCATTAATTTGAATTATATTTTAACTGGTGTAATTATTATATCTATAATGATATGTCTATGATGATTTGTATTTGTTGTAACTCCTGTCTAGATTTATTTAACTATCGATGGGATACAGCTAACGTCTAATATTATAATATTATAAAATGACTAGTGAATTATCTTATTTATGCTACAAAAAACTGTAGCATACATATACTGCTGGATTTTTTTGTTTATAGTAATAAAACAAGTTTCTATTCAAGATCTATTCTAGATACTGATATTTGTATTATAGGTGCTCTGCAAAGTAAATGTCACCTTATTTAAGGATAAACGCAACACAATTCAAAAACATTGCTGAAGCAATGGTCGATTAGAAATAAATTGTAGGTTGTTACTCTCAGGGAGGCTTGTAGACCCACCCACATAGATATACACTGTCTGATGCTGAAATGTCTCATTGTGTCACTCAAAAGGTACTGACTGTAAAGTATTTATCATCATCTGCATGGTAATTTTAACTTCAGTCAGTCAGTAGGTAGACTCAGTCAGTCAGTAGGTAGACTCAGTCAATCAGAAGGTAGACTCAGTCAGGTCATCTTGAAGGACATCTTGATTATTGGATATATATTAATTGATCCCAGAATGCTACATATTTAAGTGTGGTTCTGTGTCAGGGGTAACATATGATGTACAGTTCCATGCATGTTGTATTCTACCGTCCTGGAATACCAACATTATTTGCAGTCCAAATTAGTGAATGAAACCTGAATTAAGAATATAGATGTAAAGTGCAAGTGTAATTCTATTTTGCTCAGTGTTTATGATATTTATCCATAAAAGTGAATGTTTCTTTTTTGTTTCAGGTGCAGAACATGCTTTACCTTTGTCAAGATTAAAATATTTGTAATCTGATAATATTTTTAACATGTAAATAAATTAATAACTTAATAATTGTACTGCATTTTTTTTTCTTACTATTATCCACTACCACCTTTTTTTAAATATATGATATGTGAGAATTACAGTAATCCAAGAGAAAAGTTACAAAAAGTATCAAAGGGCAAATAATAACACTTCATTTTAGATTCAAACCTGAAAGTGTATAGTATTGTAGTGTATTTTTACTTCTTCTAATGTATAAGTTGTACAATTTTTGAACTTTTAATTATATATTTATTTAATTTTTCATAAAATTAAAAAAAGAAATTGTGCTTGATATTTACACGTTGATTAATTAGCCTAGTAAAAAATTTAGAATAATAGTCTAAAATAGAGATACTTGACTTAAAATTATGTGTAATAGCTCATTGGATCCGGAATTACGCCTAAAGAATGGTATTTCTCCCATATTTCATAGACTTTTAATATTTAAGGAATTTCAAAAAAAGATTCTTAAAAGGGAACTAATTTTCAATATTAAACTCCCAGCTCCCGGAACTCTCTCTCTATTATTTAACATTTTAAGTACGACACGTTGATTAATTTTTTAAGGGAATTGATTTTTTATTTTATTTGAATAACTTACGGTGTATATTGAGCACTTTAAAAATATTATTGTAAAACACTTTAATTTTTTTTACTTAAAGTTAATTTTTCAACATGTTCAACGATCGTTAACTAAGAAAATTTTCTCGAACTTCCGTCTTCATCGCAAAAGAAAAAATTTTAGAATATATGTCGTGAAAAAAATTGCTTTGTAGAGCCTTTCTTTAAGTAAAATTTCCAAAGACAATAATTTTTTTTTAAGTGTCCAAAATACACCATAACTTATTCAAATTAAAAATATATTCAATACCTAAAAAAAAAAATTCGTCGTACTCGCTTTTGACGTCGTGCACGCAACTTAAAAATGTGCGGAGACCCATTTTAAACGTTAAACTAAAATCTTTAGTAATGGAGATAGAATTCCGGCACCTGGGAGTTTTTATATGATATTATCTCCACTTTAGAAACTTTTTTTATTTCTTATACATTAATAGCCTATGTAATATTCATCGAAATAAAACCAATTTAAACGGATTTTATCGCGGTTATTTATTAACTTTGATGATTTGATTTTGATTATTGAGGGATCAAAATTAATAAATAACCGCGATAAAATCCGTTTAAATTAGTTTTGTATCGATGAATAATATTCGCGTGAACATAAGAAATCACTATGTAATATTGGCGAAATACCTTTTTTTTCGTTTTTAATTGTTTATATGTAACTTTTGCGATTTTTATGTGCCAATTCATGCGTTTGGCACGTTTTTAAAAGTTTCATGCCGGATCCAGTGAGCTATCACATACAATTTTAAGAGCAGTATTTCTAATTTGGACAATTTTCAACTTGTCGACTAGACTAAATCATTTAATTTTATCAATGAATATTATCTGATCAGGTAGGCTTACCATACGTCCCGGTTTGACCGGGATAGTCCCGGTTTGAGATCCCTGTCCCGGCGTCCCGGTCAAAATTTTGATTGCATTTCAAATATGAAAAAAATAATTTAAGCGAAAAGCAAAATGAAAATGAGCCTCTTTCTCTTCTGCGTCCCGGTTTTTGCATTTCAAATATGAACAACAGAAATTAAGCGAAAAGCAAAATGAAAATGAGCCTCTTTCTCTTCTGCGTCCCGGTTTGGCTCTTCGTAATTATGGTAAGCCTATGATTAGGTAAACATTTCTAACGTAGAATTCCATAATACTTAAATGTACGCTTTAGTTGCCTAGAAAACCTGTTTTCTTTTTCGACTTTTATATCTAAGAAAAAAAAACCTTCTTGTTAGTTGTAATGATTTAACATTTGGCAACAATCTCACCTCATGTGAAGTTATTTGCAGGGACTGGCTCTCAGTTGCAGATGCCGGAACACACCTATTGATATTTGACGTCAGATTTTTAACTTCAGTGTGGTTGTCAAGTTGGCATTAAAAAAAGTTTTACCATTATGATCTAAATTCGAAGTTTTCTTCACTGGAAGCTTAGGTACATAACAGGGAGTCGAACCCACGCATATTCATATCCGCTACTAATAATAATTGGCTATCCATCCATATCCATACTAATATAATAAATGCGAATGTGAGTTTGTTTGTTTGTTACGCTTTCACGCTTAAACCGCTGCCCTAATTGTGATGAATTTTAGATGTAGAGATAGATGGGACCCTGAAGACGGTGATAGGCTATATTTCCTTTCAAAACCTTAGAGGAAGTGGGGTAAAGAGGGGGATAAACTATGTAGGTTTTTTTTTGCTTCATAACATTTGTTTTAAAACATCAATTTTACCGCGAGCGAAGCCGCGGGTAAAGTGAGTAAGCCATAATTGCTTCAAAATATAATTTTACAGGGTTTATAATGATTTACATTCGAATCCGGCAATGGTTCTGTGTAATGGTTTCTCTGGTGTAGTGGGTGTCTATGGGCGGTGGTGATCACTTACAATCGGGTGATCTACTTATTTGTTTGCCTCCTATTCCATAAAGAAAATGGATCGCAGACGTAGGTTCTATTGTAAGTTTCATTGTATTACTTGAAAACGTAAGAAAATGGTATGTTCAGAAATGGAATGTCAAGATGTTGAACAAAAATATATCTACAGTAGGGTTGCCACCTTTATTTTACAAAAAAATAATATATTCTTATTTATATTATAAATGCGAAAGTGAGTTTGTTTGTTACGCTTTCACGTCTAAACTACTGAATCGATTTTGATAAATTTTTGTATCGAGATAGATGTGAACTTGGAGACGGTGATAGGCTACTTGTTCTCGCGAAAAACTTATTGAACGTGAGTAGAGTGAAGTATAAAGTTTGTATGAAACTGTTTGTATGAAACTAATTTGCTTGACAGCATTAATATTATCGCGAGCTTATTAGCGAGATTACTTATTGCATTGACCAGCAAAGTTTTATTATTCTTAAAATATTCAAAGGAATCCGATCAATTTAAATCCATATTAAAGTAAATTGACAATCAATTTTAATCAAACTAAAAGGTGTTCTGATTCTTTTCGCTATTTCACGTTTATGCGAGAGAACAAATTCTTTATGTAAAATTAGAAGCAAATTACAAAAACGGCCGAGAATTGAATTACATATAAAAATATAGTAAATACATTTCAATTTGATATTTTTTTGTGTCATAAATCGTACAAGTGGTAAAAATATACTAAGATACCATTTATTATAGTAAGGTTGGGAACCCTAATCTGTCCCATAACTTTGCGATTTGATAAAAACACGACCGCAATAGAAAACTTGAAATCATTTATTCACTAGTTATGCTCGTGACTTTGTTCGCATGGAGTTAAAAACTATTTATTAATTTCTACCTGTTGTTGTAACTTTTTCAATATATCTTTGCTCCTATTGGCGGTAGCGTGATGTTAAGACTAAAGTCTTTTTTTATATTAGCGCGTTCAAAGAAACTTATCACGCTCTATATGTATGAAAACTGTTTTTTTTATTAACTTAAGCAGCAAACAATACGTATACCGTGTATCTTCGACACACATTTAAACAGATCAGTGTCAATTCCTGCCGAAAAAAAACCCCCCAGAGGCGAACAGTTCGGCCGAAGTTTTAAAACTTCGAAATTGGGAGTTCTCTCGTGTCCGTGGAAATATCGGTGTAGTCCCCGCTCGCTAATTTCCCACGAGGCGTCTGAGAACGCGGCCACGGGCTCGAGCGTACCGCAAACTGTCGCGATAAACATCCACGAAGCGCCGCACGATACTGGCCGAGTATTTTTTCATTGTATTTTATCTACCACAGCTTCTTTATATTGTTCAGTGAATACTGACTCTCTCGGCCATAGATTAAGATTATTTTTTTCCATTGTAACTTCTATGCTCTGCCGGCAATTGTAAATGTAAATCGTTTGGAAAATCACAAAGTGCATGCCACTTAATCTCATTTTTTGTTTCTTTAACAACAATTAAACCGCATTGACTCAGACCGTGAAAAGTAATAGGGTTCTATTAATAATTATACTGAAGCGTATGAAAAAAAAGACTCGATTGGTAAAGTATTTCGGTCGTTATCGTAATAACATACAGGATCCGCACATACAGACACACGGACGTCCAAGACAGACCTTTTTTAAACAGTTTTTTTACTAGTCTAAATGACAAGAATGGCAGCAACAACATTATGAGTGTTAAAAATTCTGTTTTTTCTTGTTATGTGTGTGTATATGTTATTTTACAAGTGCAATATATGATAAATAGAGATATTTTAAGTTTGAAAAATCAGTTTTTTTGCGTGAAGTGACAGTAGTACCCATCTCCACGCTTCGCTTATGAGGCGTGCAAAAGATAGTTCCGAGTAACCTTACTTATTTCGTTTTTTTGGAGTTTACTCTTTAAGAAACGATTGTTATATTTAGCTGGCGGTATAAAAATATTATGAGGATAAATAACGTTAACTAAAAGTGAAGCGTTACGTCCCTTGCGTAACGTACTATGACCATTCACTTCAAGATTATATATGTGTGTGTGGCGGTCAACATTTTTGTTTACTTTTCTGTGTATTAGGCATATAAAAAGGTTACTACCAAAAAGGTTGACCGCGTTGTATAGTTATTATTATGTGAAATAGTTTATGTTATATATTTCATTGGTATGATGTAAATAATATGAATAAATACTTTATCTCTACCCTCTTTTTACATGATCTACACAATAATGGTTATTTAGGAGTAAACTTCATTCGTGCGTTAGACCTGACATACATACACTTTTTTTATAGTTAAAATTTAGCGTTATGGCCTCAGTGTCACCTGATGTTAAGTGACGATGTGGCTCAAGATGATGGATACGCTAAACCTAGTGGAGGGACTGGCTCTCAAGTGCATCTATCGGAATACCTACCTATAGGTACTCGGCGGCAGATAATCAATTTGAGGCCGGTGATTAACCAGGTGGGTTTTAGAAAAAGCAAAGCAGAATGCTATGATTTCGATGTGAGTTCGAATCGCAGCGATAAGTGTGAGCTTTCGGCGATAAATGGTTACCTAATGGTTAAACATCGAATTGAAAGTCCGCTTGAGAGCCAGTCCCTCCGCCAGGCTTAGCGTGTTCACTTCACATCCGGTTTGATTGTTGCCATAAGGCTGATCCTGTAAACTGTGAAGAAAAAACGTGCATTTAATTACATTAACTAATCAAGTACTAACGTAACAAATAATTTTAGACGGTTGACAATAAAGTGCGTTTTTTTTTAATATAATGATTTCTTATGTTTACGCGAATATTATTCATTGAAATAAAACTAATTTAAACGGATGTCAGTAACATGAACTTTTCTGGACAACCTACACCTCAGTCCGCCCCGTGACCGCGAAGACTGAAAAGCTTTCGAAACGTCGGGATCAAAATTAATAAATAACCGCGATAAAATCCGTTTAAATTAGTTTTATTTCAATGTTTTTTTTTAATTAACGTGCACAGAACCGCGGGCGTTTCTAGTCTGCTTATACGGGAGAAAGCGTCGTAATAAACTGCAGAATAAAAACAGTCCGTTGCGAGGACATTTGCTTCGTCTGGCATAGAATTTTTGCGTGGTTGCATATAGCCTGTGCCTTAATTACACGCTTTCTTGGCTTTTAATTAAACCTCGAGACTCTTCTATTCAGTTTCGCAAGTCAAATATTACGAAAGCAGTAACTTTATGCTGACCGAGGCTGTCTATTTCTATACTACTACTAATTTTTTTTTTGTTTGTACGCGCTAACCTTAGGAACTACCGGACGGATTTCTAATTTTTTTTTTGTATTTCATAGAGCAATCATAGGGGAAGGTTTTAAGCTATTTAAGGAGTAGAGCAATATTGAAAAAAGTTACAAAGACGGGCAATAAAATAGTAAATTTTTTATAGTTTCACGTAAACAAAGTCGCGGATTTCGCGGTCTTCGATCTATATGTATATAATAAGAATGATGTTTGTTTGAGGCGCATGTCAAAACTACTGAACGTGTCGAGATGGGACAATAACCGTTCGATGCGTAATTATTTGTAGATGGTTTACGGCTATTACTCATTTGAATTCTAATGATTCTGTATCATTTTATTGCATTATTTTTCTGTTATTATTTTACTGCGATTATAAACAAAATACAGGCATTTTTTCTTAATACGTTATTCACTCGGCGAAGCGGCCGGGAATGTTTAGTAAAAATATATAATTAATATATTAAGGTTTTCGGGCCTAACCGTTACACATCCATACACACAGACATCCGGATGTCCACGAAAAACAAAATTTCAATAAGATTTTCTTTAGTATATAATGAAATAAATGATTCTTAAAACCATCTAGTGTGATAGAATATTTCTCTGGATAAATTCTCTCTCTCTCACACACATACACAATACAGAAGAGATTAGAATAATGATCATTGAAGTCTCGAAAAACACGCGACTTTGGATGTCGAGAGTAATGCACGACCTCAAACGTTTCGCGTTATGAGGCTGGCAATAAATTTTATACAATGATCAACTTAATAAGCCTTTTCAGCCTTGAATAGACTTTTCAGTTGAGTAAATTATACCGTGATGGTAGGTCTTTTTCTAATGTCCGCCCTGCTACCTGCCACCCTTAAGTTGAAAATCAACCGCCAAATACCAATAGGTGTGTCCCGCAGCCGCACTTGAGAGCCAGTCCCTTCACAGGATTCGCGTGTCTACCAACTTGGCCCGTATTGTCGTTTAAGACCATGTGAGATTAGGGCCATAACGATAAACCTTAACTATAAGAAAAGACATGAATGTTTGTGCACATACAAGTTCTCGCTGATGGTAATTTGGAGTCATTAACGACTGGAGGTTGACCAACAATTTACACACCTATCTCTTATGTACATCACGCGTTATTCTTGTCTACAACAATTCGCGCAAAATTCAAACAAGCAATGGTGTTACTTCCGGTATGAAGCCATCGGAGGCGACGTATAGTGTTAGAAGGAAATAACACAATAACAGTATCTTGTACGCCGGTTTAAAAAAAAAAAAACAATTCCGTCCTGAGTAGATCCGGTCGTAGTAATCAAAGGATCCCTTCTCGCTAAAAGCCCTAAGTAGTTTCGACCCTTTTCAGTGGGCGTACCTCATAAACGTAGGGAAAAGTCAATTTTTCCGAGTGGAATAAAGGCGTTCGCCTCTCGGGCCGCGGGAAAATTTAAGAGAGTGGATTGAATATGAAAAGGCATGTTTATTAAGACTTACTTTGTGCTTTGAGGTCGGTATTATGTTGATAAAGCAATATTTACGGCCCGTTTTATCGGTTAAGACGTGTAATGGTGTACGCGGTTCAAGTTTATAATATTTCCAATCTTCGTGTATATATTTTGGCAGGTTATAAATAGGACCAGAATTGTTTGTACTACGTGTTACTTGCGACTTCGTTCGTGTAGAATATTTTTTTTTATATAGTTAAGGCTTAGCGTAATGCCCATAATCTCGCCTGGTCTTAAGTGACGATACTGCCCAAGTTGGTAGACACGCTAAACCTGTGGAGGGACTGGCTCTCGAGGGCGATTGCCGGAACACATCTACAGGTATTTAGTGGCAGATTTTCAAGTTAAGAGTTGTTGCTAGCTAGGCGAGCATTAGAAAAAGGCCTACCGCCATGCTTTGGTTTCCTCCCGATGTTTGCCTTCACCGAAAGCTCAAGTTCATTGTAGGTGGTTGGATTCGAACTCACGTCCCTTGAGTCGTACATACTACCACTGAGCTATCATCGCTTCATAAGCATTTATTCTTATAGCTTCATTCAAATACTATTAATAACTTTTTATAGAGTAACCGATTTTAATGAAACAATGACTAAATCTTAATCGAGGAGACGTATGATCTCTTTGGTGACGTTTTATTATAAACATTGTACTACAACAGTGATGTGTGTACAAACAGAAAAACAGACATTTTTAAAAATGATGTAATTGTAGTTAAGGGTCCAACAATCACTAAAGATACTAATCAGCAGTCTGTATTCTGAGAAACGAGACGCAAATTAAACCCATCCCATACTGATGGTGTGATGGTTCCGTAGAAAATTACTTAGTTATTAAGTTAGACATAATGCAGCGATGATAGCTCAGTAGTAGTGTGTACGACTTCGCGTCAAGGGACGTGAGTTCGAATCTAAGCAGATACAATGAGTTACCACTATGAAGTTCAAAATCTGCTGTTAGATACCTATAAGCATGTTCCAGCAGTTGAATTTGAGATTCAGTACCTCCACCAGGCTTAGCATGTCCACCACCTTGGACAACATCGTCACTTAATATCAGATGAGATTGTAGACATAACGCTGAACCTTAACTATAAAAAAACCCTGTATATAAGGACACCTAACCAAGTTAGGACCTAACCTAACCTTATCGGAAGCGATGATAGCTCAGTTCGAATCTAAGTAGATACAATGAGCTTGAGCTTTCGCTGAAGGAAAATATCGTGAGGAAACCATTGCATGGTGAAGGGCTTTTTCTAATGCGCGCCTGGCTAGCTATCACTGTCAAGTTGAAAATCTGCCCGTTAATACCTGTAAGTGTGTTCCGGCAGTTGCACTTGAGAGCCAGACCTGCCACTAGTAGCGTGTCCATCATCTTGAGACAAATGGTTACTTAACATCAGGTGAGATTGTGGTGACAACGGTAAATCATAACTATAAAAAAAATCACCTAGTGTTAAAGCATTTCAATTAAAATGAAAATAACATGATGAGAGTTTAAAATCCCGGCAAAAACTCGGTATGCGTCTTCATTTATTACGCAGTTTGCAAGCGAGAATGCGACAGTTCCTTCCGATGTTTTATTCGAACTATAAAAAGTTTATGAAATCCGTGTACCTACATGTTTAATTTCCTCGTGGTTTTTATTACGAAGCCCAGTTTTCTTAATACGTGATATGATTACAGATGCCTACAGTTGAAGGCAAACAATTTTATGGCAATATTTACGACGTTTTGTAACTTATATTATAGGCAGTCGCGAATGTATACTTAAGAACGGTATGGCAACTTGCTTTTTGTTATTTAACTCGTTTTACAGGTAGAATGGTGAAATTTTGCAAAATTATCAGTGATAATGATCAGTGACGTCGCTTTAATAGTTGTTTAATTTATTACACTTTTATTTACAATTCGTGTGCAGGGCGGACTTAATTCCTGTCGCATTCTCTACCAGCCAACCTTGGGGTAATGCAGAGATGATGCAAAGTACGTGCAATGGATAACAGAAAATGTATATTACCTATTCATTATAATAATTGTGGTAAGTAAAAATATTAAATGTGTTAATACAAAAAGAAATATATTTTATAAGAGAAGAGTAATGTAATATAAATGTATTAATTTAATGTATTCCAAATTCAAAGTGCTTGTTATTTGTAGGGAGCAGCCATTTCAGATAGTATTACTTTTTTTTACACATCTATTGGTATACTTGAGTCTGGTAGCTAACCAAACGGGCAGTAGAATAAACCCTACCACCATGCTGTAGTTTCACCACGATGTATTCCTTCACTGAAAGTGCAATCTCGTTGCAGGGATTCGAACACGGCGTTCGTACACACTACCAACTGAACTATCATCGATTCACCTAACCTCGTAACCTAAGCTAGCCTTTAGGTTAGTGGTATGGAAGTAGTAGCAACAAATATAAACAGACTATGTCATGTTTTGGACAGTCTGCTCAGGTTTTGAAAATTATTCAAACTGCAAGGATTTTGTCATCATATTTTACTTCTGTGACACATTATATACGAAAACAAGATCGTAAAGTGACATAGCTATAGGCAGAAGGCTGATAATCGTTATATTAGCTATATCAATAATATATTGTCTCCGAATCCCAACTTTTTATTAACGCGGTGAAATGCATTTATGAATTTTCTCCCAGCCCCGGCGGATTGAGAGGGATATATGGGACTCACCCGGCGCTAACCGCCAAGAGAATACAATGAAGGTGTTAGTAGTAGATTTTTTGTATATTTTCTGTAAAAAGATACCGCCCCTTCGGGATTCGTTCGAGTCGGATAAAAAGGATTAAAAAAAAAATTATATCGAGGCCGCTGAGAATTAAGTAACTAACTAAAGCTAATCTACTGCATTTACTCTTTACATGGTTATCCACAAGCTGAAATAGTATCTACTAGTACTTCTCTTATTTTTTCTGAATGTAATGAATAATACATTTCCCTGCTTCCTTCCGCAATAACTGTGTGGGCCGTGTAGGTCTCACTTGTTGTGAATCACCACAAATACCTACAAGAAGGATCCTACAACAACTCTGCATTCTATACTGTTGCTAGACCCCAGGAACCGCTTTCTCACTACTTCTAACAAGGTAGACTTCTATCTAGCTATTAATTTCACATCTAAATTCCTTTTCATAAACATATAACGAGATGTTGTAACATTTGATGGATATACAAATGTGCCGGTTATAGGCTGAATAAAACCACTGCCTATGCTGCATTTCTTAGAAAATTAAAATAAATAATACTCCATTTTCAGTGGCACCGAAAAACTGCAGTTTTTGAAAATTTGCTGTCGGCTACCTCGAAATTCTTCACTAGGTGGACAGTTGAATTTATCTATAGATAAATTAGGAGCGATTTTATAAGCTTCTCACTTGTGATTAAGATTAATTGTTATCCCATAACAATGGCGAAGAAATATGACGTGAAGGTTAATGTAGTCTAAAATGTACCTATATCGTTCTGTTTAGCCAATGCGTTACTGATCACTTCTAATATAAGTGCATCATTTGATACGAGAGGAACCCTTGTTCAGCTATAAATTATAATCGAAAAGAACCCAGCTCTCGAGTCGCCAAAACGTGGAAATTATTGCGATACCCGCCGCTGTCAGTGTTGCCACCCGCTATATTTTATTTATACCCTTTACGAGTGTTGCCAGCCGTAAAAAAGTTTTAGTGGGTGCTGTAAAAATTGAGGCCCTGGTTTTTTGATCGTTGTCGGGCCGATGCTGATGGGCTGAGGCGTCGGTTTGGTTCATTAAATCGACGGATTTCCGGAATTTTAAGGTTTTATCTACTAATTTGTTTTCCCCTACAGTTGTTTCTGTTTATCTTAACCATCGTAATACATCACTTTGAGTTAGGAGTTAATTATAAATGAAAACGTGCCGTAGTTAATTCGTAGGATACAGTTTTGTTCTGCTCAGAGGTACAGCTCTATTGGTTATATTTATTTCAATTTTAATCTAACGTTATTTGATCCTACACTTTGCAAAATCATGTACAGTAGAACCTGTATAAGTCGAACATCTAGGGAGACGCCAAACAATTCTAGTTGTGTAGTTTTCGACTTATAGAGAATGGAGGTTTTGGTGTTTGAAGGGAAGGGAACAAAACAGTTTTTCGAGATTCGGAGGTTTTCAACTTATCGAGGGTTCGACTCAACGAAGTTATACTGTATAAACATGTATAACGTCTTTATGATTTATTATAATAAAAATATAATACCAATTTAGGCTTAAAGGACGTGTAATGTTTTCTAGTAAGATTAAAAAACCAAAATGATGAGTCTGTGGAACTTTAGGCGGGTTCTTGATACGTCTTCTTCTTTTTTGTTCTTGGCAACTCAGTCCTCTTTAGAGACTATTACTGTCTCATCAAGACGGTGACTCTCTTGTTGAACTTTTCTTGGGAATTTTTGTGTCAACTTACGTATCATGTTCCGAATGATTATTTATTATTCATTTCACTTATGCTCTTCAACTACACTAGATCAAGTATATTACACAATACAAGACTCGGTAATTATCCGAATGGTTACACTTTCACGACTAAATAACTGAAGCGATTATGATGAATTTTGGTATAGGGATAGATGAAAACCTAGAGACAGTATCAAATTACTTTTTCTAGCAAAAAACTTATTGGAAGTGGGGTAAAGAGAGGGATAAAGTTTGTATAAAACTTTTTATTACGTTCGATCCGATTCGTTTGATAAAATCAATATTAACACGAGCGGACCCGCGGGTAAAAGCTAGTACTGTATAATATAGGTATCTTGCTTAGTATGATTTGTATATAAACAAAAAACAAAATGAAAATGCATTACAGTAATGTTGTTGTTACCGGTCTGGCTTTCCTGAGCCAAAGCTTAAATAACAGAAGACATACGTTCGACGACAAAGAACATTTATAACCAAATGCGGGTAGTTTACACTGTAGGCGGGATGTACCTGCGATGAGTGTCTGCGCAATATCCGTTCCTAGCTCATATCCGCTCTCACTGCGTCTTTGAGGGTTGGCCACAGTTATAGGCAACAGCGGTTTTCATTTTTTGGAAGTTAACTTTAAATGGAAGTTTTGTTACACACCATGTAACACACCGTGAAGTCAGGTGGATATAATGTTTCTTTTGACATATTATGAGAAAACGTTTAATAAGTTTTTTCTTGTAGGATGAAATTATTTTTAAAACTATATACATATGTCTCGGTGTGTATAAATGCCTATTTTTTTTTGAAGTGAAACTTCTTTAGGCGCATGAGGGTAAAATTTTTACAGATGAAACGTCACGCCGGTATGCAACGGAAGTGTCGGAAAAGAGAGAGAGAGTGATCGAGACCGATTGAGAGAGAGTAAGACAGGGAAATTTAAATTAAAGTTAAAAATTAAATAATTTAAAGTTTTAGATTTGTATAAATATAAACAAGATTTATAAATTAGTTCGCCAAAGAAGTTTCACTTCTGACATGTGTACTTTGTACGCACGAATGTTTTTTTATTTTTTTTAAGGCATGAATCTTTCTTCTGTCATCGCAGCAACAGTCAGGCACATGTTTATGCATGGCAATGGTCCATGCGTGCATCGCTACGGTTCGCATGAACAAGGGGCTACCTGTAGACGATGGTGATGTAGAAGAAATACAAGAACAGTTTCCAATGTTTAAGTTTAAAGTAGTTTAGTAAACCTACATGCCACTAGGTCAGCCTGACCATAATATTTTAAGTCACCACGAACCCACCTAGATCTTAAATATAATAAGGAATTTATGATGATGTCATTGTAAATCATGATTAATAAATTCATTGCCAAAATGGTTTGCTGATTAACAGAAAAAAAATGAAAATAATATATCGTAGTTGTCAATCCAACATATGGTATGTGTCAAATTTAACTTTCAATAGTTATTAAGTGAGTGGTTTTCAACTGAAAATGTTAAGGATGATGAATGAACCATGTTTTTTTCTGACCAAAATTCAAAGTGGTCTTTTTATAGGAAAACTTTTTTCGTAAAATAATTATAATAGTCAAAATGTCAAAAATAAATAATGTATGAGATGACTTCTACACACTAAATTGATGACATAACTGAATACGAAATATTATCATTAGAGTGTGTTAAAAAAAAAAAAAACAAATACATTTGAGAGACACCATTGATTATTATTTCACGGCTAATTTAAATTTTCTATTTACGGTGACGTTTGTAGAAACAGGCAACTTGGCTCGACGGGTTCATATCTGTTTTATTCTATCTTGAAGCGAGTGTACCGGCGACGCGTAGATGGTCGTGACTTCGAATCCTTGGAAGGATATTGAGCTATCGGTGAAAGAAAAACTTTTTTTTCAATCCCAGTTTTTACGAAATATTTCATAGCAACGCGCAAATGCATTACCCGCCGCGACTTCCCTCCGCAGACACTTGAGCTTAGGTTCGTTTCTCCGGATAGGAGGTCGAGTAACTCTGCTCCCGCGATACAGTGACACTCTATATCATCACACCGCATACCATCCATGCACACCCACACTATCGATAAGGTTGTGCTAAGATATCTAAATTAGTAAGTTAGGACCTGTTGGTTAGTTAGGATCGCGAATCCTTGTTCACCTTCCGGCAGCAGCCCAAGCCGAGGTTCGGCCATCCTGGCACCCTTGCGCTCGCTGCCTCGGAGCTGAGTGCCCTCAGCACTCGCCCCAAAAAGTTCAGTGAAGCTATCAAAGCCCTTAGGCTAACAGCGTACGACAATTCGTAAAAATAAAAACCTGGCCACAGGTCAGAGGCGTGTGGGTCATGTGATGACTTATCGTGTGCTAATCACCTAACACTACCCACTAAAACGCACCATGATGTCACTTCAAACTCTCGTGTTGCCAAAGACCAGGTACAGCTTTCGTAGTTCTTCTAGTCTGGCGGCTACCACCCTTAAGTTGAGAATGTTTTTTTTTCATAGTTAAGGCTTAGCGTAATGGCCATAATCTCACCTGATCTTAGGTGACGATACGGCCCAAGTTGGTAGACACGCTAAAACTGTGAAGGAACTGGCTCTCAAGTGCAACTGCCGGAACACAGCTATTGGTATTTGGCGGCAGATACTCAACTTGAGGATGATAGCTAGCCAGGCTGGCATCAGAAAAAGCCCTACCACCATGCTATGGTTTCCTCACGATGTTTACCTTCACCGAAAGCTCAAGCTGGTAGTTGGATTCGAACTCACCTCCCTTGACGCCAAGTCATACACACTACCACTGCGCTATCATCGCTTCAAATACCTACAGGTGTGTTTTGCCTGTTGCACTTAAAAACAAGTATCTCGGCTAGGCTTAGCCTGTTTATGGTATACCTTGAGTGACTCTGTCAAGTAATGTCAAGTCATGGAAAAACTACAACATTTCCCTTAGAACTTTGGTTAAATGCATAGCTGTGACATTTTAAAGGTAAAATTTGATAAACGCGCTTTTCTCGTAACTTGGGACACACGTCAAGGCGCGCAGTCGCGAAGGCAGGTGAGTTACCGGTTGCCGATATTAAGAGTAGGTAGGCGTTTGTATCCGATATCTCCAACGACACGTTAGGATATAAGATTTTTTGAAGGTAACCACGCGCAGTCAGCCGACTACCTATTGCTCGTGACCGCCACTTGAATTTCATGTTTTATTTGTTCACGCAAATAAATATTGGCCGGTTACGTTTTACAACTGGTATATTAACTGGTCACTTGTTCGAAAAGGAAAGTTTAGTTAAAGTTTGTTTGTTTTAATTTTTAAATATTTTACACGAATTTGGTATTACCCGATGAAGAATGGTTAGGGTTGCTACGTTGGGGGTGGTACGTATTCAGGGAACCTTCTATGGAGCACCTCGGGCAACGTTTGGCTAAGCTGGTCG
Source organism: Actias luna (assembly GCA_039707435.1). Classification (NCBI taxonomy): domain Eukaryota; kingdom Metazoa; phylum Arthropoda; class Insecta; order Lepidoptera; family Saturniidae; genus Actias; species Actias luna. Next base: position 1,677,153 of record JAZHAC010000006.1, on the reverse strand, counting down.
GCGGCTGATACCCTGACAACGTAGAGTGGTCCGGTATCTTTCCTCACGGAGAGTGCCACAGACGCACAATGTACTGTGTACATTGACATAAATATGGCGTGCAAGGCATCCTAACTTACTTCTTCCGTTGAATTTGTTGTCTTATCGGAGCGCTGCAGAGTTCGAATGCTGCGTCTCGCACCTTTGATGGGACCCAGGAATTTGGCTTAACTATCTGCGATGAAGAAAATCTCTAATAAAATTACCCAAGAGTGATCCCTTTCGAGGGACCTTAGAAATCCCATTTATAAATAAAATAAATAAATAAAAATAAAATTCATTTATTTTCGGACCAGCAGATCCATATTGTTAGTAACGATATTACTTATTGACTATGTTAGTATACAAAGGATCTAAAGTTATAATAATTCCATAAGAGAAAAATAAAAACTCACTTTGTAGTTTTTAGTGTAACGCCTACTGTTGTAAAGCCATTTTTAACGCCTAATATTACCAAATAATACCAAACTAATAATACCAAAAATAAGGTGTGGATTCAGAGTACGCAGATTGTGTATATAATGATAAATTAAAAAAAAGTATGCAAAGAAAATAAAAGTGATCTAAAGTAACACCAGCAATGGACAGGCTCCGTACCTTTACATGTAGCTCGGTGACCCTGCCAACCAGGGCTGGATCAAGTCGTCAAATGGTTTAATCTTAAAATTAATGGGTGGGGGACAAGCGGGTTATGTGGGACTCACCGGGTGAGAAGCGGGAATACACACTAAAACTCCAGGGTGTACCTCTGCCGCATACATTGGGGCGAACCGGTTCAGAACTAACAATCAACGTGTTGCCCAAACGCCTGGCCCAAGTTGACTGGCCCAAGTTGGCTCCGGCGCTAAAGAGGGACAGGTTGGTACACGGCAACGGTCCCCCAGATGGCTGTCGAGTGCACCAGCGTCTACCGTGGAGCAGAACACAGGTTTTGTCCCCCAGCCCTTTATTCGATAGTGGAGACGCGGGGTGTTAGTGGGTATTCCTAGCTTCTCGCGCCGTGTGAGTCCCACGTATCCCTCTCAACTCATCAGGAATGGGATGCCTAAATTCATTTTCCCGCGGACAAAAGGGGTGCTACGTTTAATTTAAATTAATAAACTTTGTTGGACGTCAAATGTAGGACAAACGTTGGAACAACTCACCTGATCTTAAGTGACGATACGGCCCAAGTTGGTAGACACGCTAAACCTGTGGAGGAACTGGCTCCCAAGTGCTACTGCCGGAACACACCTATTGGTATTTGGCGGCAGGCTTACAACTTGAGGGTGGTAGCTAGCCAGGCGGGCATTAGAAAAAGCCCTACCACCATGCTATGGTTTCCTTACGATGTTTGGACGATGACGATTTTCATATATAAGAACACATACTTACGAATCCTGTTACTCAGATGAAACAATAATTTATGATCGAATGTGATTATAACAAAAAAGGCCAAACTCAAAAGGACTTATTTATTGGCCCCAGTTTTATCGAAGTCAGAATCGGAATGGCCGTCGGCGATACCATAAATAAAGGCGGTAACAATGTTACAGATTAATATAAGGTACAGTGCGTTGATCGTTCGTGATCGTTTTGATCGGTCGACGGTCACCAACAATGGGACGAGGGGACGAAAAAGGTTCTGAAAAAGTGTTATAGCGCCGCGGGCCCCCGATATGGAAGGCAATGTGCCGTGCTCTGCGAGAAAACGTTCGTCGGTCGTGGAATGGCTACCGCTAATGCTGGTACACTCGCTCGGGAAAGTGTTTGACAGTATTTTTTTATTTATAACAAAAAATTTTAATGTATTTAGGATACAATGCGCCGAGTAGTTTTTTTTTGTAATGTCAGGATGAGATACGAACTTCTTAGCAAACCACGGATTCACCGTAAGGGTGCCGGGTACATCCTAAAACCTAATCATTGTGGCAGAGAGAGGATAACACGAGACTGTCTGAGAATTGCGACCCCGATGTAGGTTTAAGGAGCCCGTTTGTCGATGATCGTCAACGGTCTCACATTCACCGCTCGTGCCTCACTCCACCAAGTGTTAACCATTCCCGATAATGATTCACAGCATAAATACCAAAACAGTGTCAGTTATAAAGAAATATAAATCTTACGGCCCTTCGGTAATGTTCCAGCTACGTACGATGAATACGCCTCAAGCGGCAAGCTTAGACTGCACCCAAAGGCACTCTTGCATCGCGCTTTATACTAATCGGCGATATAAACTACCCTCCTATAACTGTATTCTGTCATAAAATACAAGGATATAAAGTTTTGGAGGCGGGTAGTCGGAAACACCTAAATATATAATATTTTTCTGGTTATATAAAACCACGTTGCAAGTGAGCGTTTTTGTTATGATCGTAGGCATTTAACTGATTTTTTTTGGAAAATTATTCGTTATGGGGTATGAAAATCGCGTTTTTTATCTTAATAATTGGAAAATGATAATAGGAAATCAATATTACACGCTCAGATGATCCAAGCTGTGGGCACCGTCATATTGGCATTGGCTGCTCTGCCGAGCGCTGCCAAATTTACCTCTATTCCGCGGCCGACTGTAATGCGACATTTGTTTTTATAGTTAAGGCTTAGCGTTATTGCCATAATCTCACCTAATCTTAACTGACGATACGGCCCAACTTGGTAGACACGCTAAACCAGTGGAGGAACTGGCTCACAAGTGCTACTGCCAGAACACACCTATTGGTATTTGGCGGTTGATTTTCAACTTGAGGGTGGTAGCTACCCAGGCGGACCACGCCCACCAAAACGCAACACGGCGACACTTCGAACACCCGCCAGACACCAGGGAAAGCGCGCGCAGCTCTTCGAGTTGTTAGAATCTCCTAAATAAAGAGAACAAAGAATAGATTTCCGTACGCGAGCGTCCACGATTTTCCGCTTCGCAAACGCCATTCGTGTACCTCAACCGGCTAATTTCCCGGCGAATATATAAGTTTTTATTAAGAAAAATAAAAAGGGAGAAACTACGACGGTAAATATCGTTCGTAATAAAGTAAAGTTTTTTAATCAATCCACGTAGATTGCACGAGAATATGTGTACTGTGGAATCCGTGTTCGGGTTCTGATCGAAGTAAATATACTGTTCCTCTGTTCCGAATATTTTTATTACCGTGACGTAATAGCTACAGTATCCGATGATCGAGTTTTGTTCGTATATATTTTTTTTTATTATATTTATTCCAAAAAAGTATATTTATTGGACGCTGCGTCACGCGATGTAAGTTCGAAACCATCTGTGATGCATCTGCTGGAGCTTTCGTTAAAGGAAATATCGCGATGCAACCATAGCATGGTGGTATGGCTATCTATCACCCTCAGGTTGAAAATCTGTCGCCAGCCACCCCTATGTCAATCCCGGCGGTTACACTTGAGAGTCTGTCTCGTCAGTACGCTTAGCGTGTCGACCATCTTGTGTCACGTTATCTCTAAATTTTTCTTTCTGTTGTGCGGCATAGTGACTGCACTGCACCTGGTATTAAGTACAGTACAATCCACATTGGTGGTGACTGACTTGGAATCAAAATTCACTATCAGTCGACGCTGTCATGCTGACCTGGTTAGGTATCTATGAACGCCTCTTTCAAAGGACCCCATGTCTATGAGGGTGGGGTTATGCTGACCGGAAGACGGTCCAACAGCTCCACGATGCGAGAAAAATATGAATCAGCAAACTTTTTGGTTCGCGATTGGTTCTGCAGTGAAATGGATAGGAGGGGGTTATATTGACGAGTTCTTCAGAACACTCGCCGTGGTACATACGGTAGAACACGCTTAGAGAGGCAATTTTGAAGCGATGATAGCTCAGTGGTAGTGTGCACGACTTCGCGTCAAGGGACGTGGGTTCGAACCCAAGCACCTACAATGAGCTTGAGCTTTCGGTGAAGGAAAACATCGTGAGAAAACCGTAGCATGGTGATAGAGCTTTTTCTAATGCCCGCCTGGGTAGCTACCACCCTCTAGTTGTGAACCTGCCGCCAAATACCGTGTGTTCCGGCAGCAGCACTTGAGAGCCAGTTCCTCCACAGGCTTAGCGTGTCTACCAATTTGGGCCGTATCGTCACTTAAGATCAGGTGAGATTATGGCCATAACGCTAAAACCTTATGTATTAAAAAAAAAATCCCTTCGTAGCTTCAGCTGTCGAACATCAAGTGAGATTATAAATTATTTAAAAAAATAATGTTGAAAGTTAAACAATTCACATTGAAACGGGTAGTATGAATATCAGTTTTAATAAACGTATGTGTTATTTTAGGGCGTTGGTATAGTGGGAGTCGAGTTTCCACTGGCCGAGGGATGTTAGCCCGGTCGAACTATCTCGATAGAGCGTTCAAGCTACTTCGATTAGTTGCTAGCGCTAAGGATATATATATTTCAAATAGATACGGCAAATTCATTTGCATTGATAAAACTGTTTCACTGAATTTCAAGCGATGTTAGCTCAATGTTAGTGTGTACGGAGGTTAAAGCACGCGACTTCGAAACCCCGCAACGAGCTTGAGCTTTCGGTAAAAGAAAACGACGTGATGAAATGTGGTAAAAAATGGTGGTAGGGCTTTTTCTAATACCCACCTGGCTAGCTACCACCTTCAATGAAAATCTGCCGTCAAATGCTGAATACTATACAAACACTATAGGTGTGTTTCGGCAGTTGCACTTGAGAGTCAGTCCCTTTGACAGGTTTAGTGTGTCCACCAGCTTGGCCATATCGTCACTTAACTTCTGAAGGCTGTTTTGAGGTCCATAGCGAACACACACACAAACACGTTGATTTATATATGTATATGTAGGGTAACGGTAACGTTCTTTCACTGTGCCGGGTATATCGTGAAACCTAATCATTGTGGCAGAGAGAGGATAACACGAGAGTGTCTGAGACTTGCGACTCAGATGTAGGTTTAAGGAGGCCTCCTTTCGACAATTGTCAACACTCACTTTCACTGCTTGTGCCCTCTCCGCACAGTATAAACCATTCCCGATAATGATTTACAGCATAAATACCAAAACAGTGTCAATGGTAAAGTAACATTAAATCTTACGTCCCTTCGGTAGTGTTTCAGCTACGTACGATGAATACGGCTCAAGCGCTTCTCTTACACTGAACCCAGTGGCACGCTTGCATCGCTCTTTATACTAAACGGTGTTATAAACTACCCTCCTATAACTATATTCTACCATAGAATAACCACCCTATCACTACATCCCTATATATACATATAATAAAAATGTAACTTTAACGTGTCTATACATTTTACCTAAATGTGAAAAATAAAATTGCAAGTGAAAAGAGATAGAAAAAGAGTAATCCTTACTAATATTATAAATGCGAAAGTGAGTTTGTTTGTTCAATTGTTACGCTTTCACGCCGAAATCGCTGCTACGATTATGATGAAATTTGGTATAGAAATAGATGGGACCTTGGAGACAGTGATAGGTTACTTCTTCTCGCGAATAACTTATTGGGCTTAGGGTAAATTCAGAAATAAACTTTTGATTGCGTCATCTGATTTACAAAACCAATATTAACGTAAGCGAAGCCACCGGTAAAAGTTGGGAAGCAATAAAATGTACATTTACATAATTTTTAGAAATATCTGTCTGCCTGTTTGTTTGTTTGTACACGAATCACTGCTAAAGTACAACGTTTATGATAAAACGTCACCGAGGAAATCATAAAGCGTATACTCGAGTAACATTTAGTCTTTGTTTAATTAAAGTCGGTTACCTCCATCAAAAGCTTTTCTTTTTCAAAAAGAAAAATAATTTTTGTAAAGCTTTCTTATGTTTACACGAATATTACTCATCGTCGTCGGGGTTAAACTTAATAAATAACCGCGATAAAATCCGTTTAAATTAGTTTTATTTGGATTAATATAAAAATTTTCGTATAGATATAGGTCTTTGTAATGTTCATAATATACCTTCGCCACTGTTTTTTTTTTTAATTCCGTCATCACCCCGCACATTATCAGGGACTTAGATAATAATATTTTTTTCAGTTGCCTTTATTAGTAAACATATTATTTTGCTTGAGCATTATATATTTTCTTAGTCTAATACAAACTTAATTATCTAACGTCATTTACATTTGTCTCGCATATTTTAATTTGAGCCATAATTCATACAATTTTTTAATTAGTCTATTCCTAAAATTATATAATGAAAATTGTTTAATGTTAAAAAAGTTTAATAAGTATTAATTCTAATTTAAGCCTAATACTAAATACCTTCTCCACTGTTCGTACTACGTGCCTCGCACGATTTCGATCGACGATGTTTGCGAATATTTTCACTCAGTTTACTTTGACGCGCTGCCAGAGGTACGGCCAACGATATAAGGAATCTCTAGATGCGACAAACAATATTTTCACAACGTTTTAACGTGAAAAAATTAGTTTACCAAGTAGCCAGTACATGATAATGAAAGTTTTTTTTATTAGTTTTTACGTTCTCGGGTTTGGCAACATTCTCATTTTGTATTAAGTGACAATGTGCACCAAGATGGAGCATACGCTAAGCCTAGAGGAAGGGCGGGCTCTCAAGTGCTATCGCCGTAGAAAAACCCTTATCACTAATCTATGGTTTCCACACGATGTTTTCCCTTCACCGAAAGCTAAGCAGGTGGATTCAAACTAACGTCCATTAACATATCATCCGTACAAACTACTAATTGAACTGTCATCGCTTCAATTGTTTCATTTATTTGTAAATAATTATTGGTTGGTTCACTTTATATTCCGTGATACTCATTCTCTCTCATTTCATCTGGGTATATTTAGCTTATTGATAAGGAAAATAAAACTATAGGCCCAGCGGTTCCCAATCTTTTTGAATGTTTACTATTTTCGCATGTAGCGCCCACCTTTACTCTCTACGACGCACCGGGGCGCCGAGGCGCTCACTTTGGGAACCCCTGCTATATGCTATTCGGTACAACGTTCTATTTTAACTACGTGTTTATTATTCCATAACATACATATTAAATGACACTTCCATATTCTTTACATCATGGTACGACCTAAGCTATCATGAGTAAGCGACTTAAAGTTAACTTCAACCGGTAAGGGCCGCATTGTTACCGCTCTATTGGCTTCCAGTTAACTGTATGTGCAAGTTATTGGCTTTATCTACACATACACATACACGTGTCGTATTAACGAGTAGTTATATCCACCCACCAATATATATAGCGTGTTGGGTATATAGACAGAGTTTTAATGGTGAAAATCAGAGTTGCTTGAGGATTTTTCGGATGTGACCCTATAGGTGTATATTAACAAAATCTCTCTATAATCTTGTATAAGGTCTTGGCTTGGCTAAAGCGCCCACTGTAGCAATAATCTAGCCTCGGATTAAATAACAAATTGCCGCCCCCTTTTTTATAGTTTTAAGTTTATCGCTATGGCTACAATCTCACTTTATGTTAACTGACAAGTTGGCCCACGATGTTGGACATATTAAGCTCAAGGGTTTGGCTTTCAAATGTACCTACTGATACAGGATTATGGGTATTTGACGGCCAGATTTTCAACTTGAGCGTGGTAGCTAGTTAGGCGGGTATTAGAAACAGCTCGACCACCGTGTTATGGTTTTATCACGATGTTTTCCTTTACCGGAAGCTCAAGTTTATAGTAGGCGGATTCGAACTGACATTCGTTGAGGCTGCATCCGAACAGACTAACAACTGAGCTACATCTCTTAGATTTGTTTTAGTCAAGGTTTTTAGCGTTATGGCCATAATCTCACCTGATCTTACGTGACGATACGGCCCATGTTGGTAGACACGCTAAGAAGGAACTGGCTGTCAAGTGCAGCTGCCGGAGCACACCTATTGGCGCTTGGCGGCAGATTTTCAACTTTAGGGTGTTCGCTAGCCAGGCGGGCATTAGAAAAAGCCCTACCACCATGCTATGGTTTTTTCACGGCGTTTTCCTTCAGCTCAAGCTCATTGTAGGTCGAATTATTTTTTGCGGAAGAAATTACCTGTAAACATTTTAGGCGACGTCGTGTTCGGTTACTGACTATTGAAAAGGCTAGAAGTTCTTTGGAATATGTAGTATTGAATAATGCTTAACATACACTGTACTGTTAGGTAAATAGTTTCGAACTTGTACTAGTGTGCAAACGATACACCGTTAAACATTTTACGACGACGTTAAACTGAAACGTTTGGAACCTGCGAACCTGTCATACCAACATATAGGGTTTAACTGCCGAGAATGATATAAACACGTACGTCGATTAAACTAATCAAGTTTTGTAATAAAATTGACAAGAAGTTTCATTACACATACGTAGGAAAGTACAAGTAAAGGAGGTGTAGGAAAGCAAACCAGTCAACCGTAAAAACCCATTTAGCTACAGTACAGAGAACGGCGTCTATCCTAGCGACAGGAGCCATGTCGACTTCACCTGGTGCAAATCTGGATGCTTTGTTAAATCTTACGCCCCTACATTTACACGTAGGAAAGATGGCGATGTTAACAATGCACAGAATGTATGTACAGGGAAGGTTGAAATGGCTATCCTCGTCCATGAGATCCCTACTGGACTCAATGATAGTAACACCTGTTTTAGGAATGATAATAGACACTCCTGACTCCTGAAACAAACTTTAAAATTTTTTATACTGTAGAGATTCCTTCACGGGACTGCTGGACCAGCAATAAGATAACGTGGAAAAAAGGCAGTCTACTATGGTATACAGATGGATCTAAAAGTGAAAAAAACGTAGGCTGTGGAATATATGGAGAGCGACCCAACTTTAAGAAGCATATTAATCTTGGACGTTTCGCTTCCATGTTCCAGGCAGAGATATACGGTATACTAGAGTGTGCCGATATAAATCTGCAAAAGGCCTATGTAAATCATACGATTTATATCCAATCGGATAGCCAGGCTGCTCTTCTGGCACTGGCTTCAAATACAATTGGATCTAAACTCGTGGCCAATTGTGTAGAAGTGTTGAACAGTCTGGGAACACATTCTGTGGTATACCAAAAAGCACAGTTCGGTTGACCCTAAGGAACCATTTCAACCAAGAAGCGAAAGAATTCTGGCATAATTTGCCGGGACAAAATCATTCCAAAGACCTTATCGTGCCCTTTAACCAGCGCCGAGCTGGAGAGGCTATGAGGTTCAGTAGGAATCAACTGCGTGTTCTGCTGAGAACACTTACTAGCGACTGCTGTTTGAACAAACATATGTTTAACATTGGTGTCCAGAGCATAAGAGATTGCAGATTTTGCAACAGTGTGGATGAAACGCCAAAACACCTCTTATGTGAATGTGGGCCACTACAGCATTAGCGTAACCGGATTCTAGGAAAGCATGTACTGCACCCTGAAGAGGTTCAACTTCTCCCCGCCGTGAGATCTAGTAGCGTGGGGCGATCACAATAGATCATTTATGGTCGCAGTGATACAGGTCTGGAAAACCTGCATAGCTCCTCCTAAGAATAATAATAATAAATAATAATACACATACGTAGGTAAGAACATTATATGTACTAAATGACGTGAATAGGAATGGATATGTTGTTATTTTTTTTTTATACTTAAGGTTTAGCGTTATGGCCATGATCTCACCTGAACTTAACTGACGATTCGGCCCATGTTGGTAGACACGCTAAACCTGTGGAGGATCTGGCTCTCAAGTGCAGCCGCCGGAACACACCTATTGGTATTTGGCGGCAGGTTTTACAACTTGAGGGTGGTAGCTAGCCAGGCGGGCATTAGAAACAGCCCTACCACCATACTGTAATTTCCTCACGATGTTTTCCTTCATCGAAAGCTCAAGCTCGTTGTAGATGCCTGGATTCGAACTCACGTCCCTTGACGCGAAGTCGTACACACTACCACTGAGCTATCATCGCTTCAATCGTTAAGTTCTATCTCTATATCTAAATAAATCTCTCTATAATCATCTAAAAGATCTTGGCCTATGTAAGATTGTAATATACATGATGGACCCTGCATTCGTATGGTGAACGGTTTGCTAAGAAGTTCGTCTCTCAAGGAATGTTCTGGAATGTTCTACAACAAATAAACATTTTAAATTATCCACTGTAGACCTTTTAAATCGATGATAGCTCTGTGGGAGTGTGTACGGACGCCGCGTCAAAGACCGCGAGTTCGAAACTGCCTGCATTGAGTTTGAGCGTTCGGTGAAGGAAAACATCGTGGGGTAACCATAGCATGGTGGAAGGGGTTTTCCTAATGCCCGCCTGGCCAGCTACCACTGTCATGTTACAAATCTACCGCCAAATACTAATAGGTGTGTTGCGGCAGTTGTACTTGACAGCCAGTCCATTCACAGGTTTAGCGTGTCAATTTACTTGGACGTATCGTCACTTAAGATCAGGTAAGATTATAAACTATATATATAAAAAAATCGTCCGGAACTTTTCCACCTTTTTTACCGGATCATCTGCTAACGGTTCTATATTTAATGGTCATAGTCCCATCTCAATGAGTACACAGCGCACAGCGCATGCAGTTATAAAAAAATGTGGTTGAAATGTATATATATATATGCTAATATAATATGTGCTGTGTATATGGTGGACATTTTTTTCTCTCTCTCTCTCTTTCTCTCACCCTCTCTCTCTCCCTCTCCCGCACTCTCTCTTTCTTATTCTCTCTATCTTTCTTTCTTAACTGCCGAATCGATTATTATGATTTTTTCCATAGATATAGTTGAGAACCTGGAGACGGCGATAGGCTATTTTTTCCCGCGAAATACTTATAAAAATTGAGGTAAATATCTATGAAACTTTTTATCGCGTCAGCCGATCTGTTTGACATAATCATTAATATCAACGCGAACGAAGCCGCAGGTAAAAGCAAGTGTATGTATAAATATAGAAGATGACGCGTTGTATTGCATGTCATTCTAAAGGATTTTTCATCCGGCACTTAAGAGAAGTCAAAACGATTTTCATTTCTCACGTCTACTCAGGATTATAATAATGGATGGTGAGTCAATTTTGATTTTCTGACGCTGCTCGATGTCACCTTTCGCTTTACTAATTTTCAGAATGGCGATATGCGTGACGTAGACACTTCAGCCGGTATCGTATGGCATGTTTTTGTCTTTTCAATTTCAAATGTGACTCAAGGCTGTAAGATTTATGTGACCTGACAATCTAAATGGTCAATCTAAAAAAAAAAGAAAAACGTTTTTTTTTTTTCGTTTTTTTTTTTTTTTTTAAACATAAGGTTTACCGTTATGGCCATAATCTCAACTGATCTTAAGTGACGATACGGGTCAAGTTGGTAGACACGCTAAACCTGTCTAGGAACTGGCTCTCAAGTGCACCTGCCGGAACATATCTATTGGTATTTGGCGGCAGATTTTCTACTTTGAGGGTAGTCGCTAGCCAGGCGAGCATTAGAAAAAGCCCTACCACCATGCTATGGTTTCCTCACGATGTTTTCATTCACCAATCACTAAGACTGATTTAGGGTTTCGAACTTACGTCCATGGGCGCTGTGCTCGTACACGATACCAACTGAGCTATCATCATTTCAATTGTTAGTATTAGTAGTTTAAAAAGTTTCTATAACTCACTAGTGCTATGCCTCACCCACCCGCTATAGAGGTCACACGATAGTAAATCGAAAACAAAAGATAAAACGGAAACGGAACTTAAAAGTTAAGCTTCTAAAATTTAATTTCCTGTAGCCAGCCGGTCATTGGGGAGGCGCGGAGATTGCATCCACGAACCCATGTCGCCCCAGGTAGCCGACAGACAGTCGTGGGGTTTTAGTGGTATTGTGTGACTCCCACATAGCTCTTTCATTAAATACATTTACCCACGTAAAAAAAGCTCCCAGCACCATTTAAGAACATATCCGTTTTGAAGCGATGATAGCTCAGTGGTAGTGTGCACGACTTCGCGTCAAGGGAAGTGGGTTCGAATCCAAGCACCTACAATGAGCTTGAGTTTTCGGTGAAGGAAAACATCGTGAGGAAACCATAGCATGGTGGTAGGGCTTTTTCTAATGCCCGCCTGGGTAGCTACCACCCTCAAGTTGTAAACCTGCCGCCAAATACCAATAGGTGTGTTCCGGCAGCAGCACTTGAGAGCCAGGTTCTCCACAGGTTTAGCGTGTCTACCAACTTGGGCCGTATCGTCACTTAAGATCAGGTGAGATTATGGCCATAACGCTAAACCTTAAGTATAAAAAGAAAGCGCATAACCCCATCCCAATAAGTTCAGTAAGTTATAATGCGAATTAGTATCCGTGTAGAACTAAAAAATAAATTGTCGGTTTTTTTATTTGTATTTATAGTTCACTGTTTTGGCGATAATGGCTTATACATAAAATATAGGTATATGATGTACCGGGGGTTTTTGTAGGATTATGTAAAATACAATTTTCTATATTACATTATATACGTGTAATTCTAACGGTTTTTGCAGGGTACGCCAGAATAGCTTACATATGGCAGAGTTTTTTCGTACTCACTTGACACTTATCGTTATATATTGAAAACAATTTACATAATATCTTTATAAATTATATCCAATGTGTTATTCTGATGTATAAGCTATATTACTGTAAAGTTTCATTAAAATCCATTAAGTGGTTTTTGAGTGTAAGAGTGATGTTAAATAGCTTAAAGCTTTTCTCAATAAATGCTCTATCGAATTCAATAAGAATTTTTAAAATGCGATCGTAGCTCCTACGATTAATAATCAACCCACTTTAATATATGAATGTACGTAAATATAGCTTACATATATACCGGTAGGTAGGTACCGGTAAAACCGAAATAAATAAAAAGAAACACAATAGAATTAAAACCCGGCTCATCAATTGTAACCTCAACTGTTAATACAGTAAAGCTGAAATAAATCCTTGGAAACTATTAAAGAATTGAATTTTCAATAAAGCCGGAAAAACCGAAACGGTATTTCATTTCGTTGAATAACTAACGGATAGCCGTTATAACGCTTTAAACGCTTAAGTTATTGACGCAATTAAAACGTTATTTATAGCTTAAACAAAGATATAAACATGCGAATGAATGCTACGGCGCGCGGCCGGGGTTACAGTAGGATTGTCGCGTCCGATCCGGACAGATTTATAGACGTACACCGTCCGGGCGGCTGTGGCCGAGTTTAAGCTGTTTGCAAGCTTGCGGTTTTATTTTGCACTTAATTAATTTGCCGCTAACGAATTAATACTTTTATTTAAGTTTTTTTTTTTTTCAAATTTTTGCAACCACCTATCGCATGTCGCATTACAGCCGGCCGCCGAGTAGCGGTGAAGTAAAAGGCGCCCATGGCTCACATCAGCTGACCGTGTAGCATTGATTTCATTATGATTCCCATTTTTCAATTGTTAAGTTAAGAATATAAACGCGATTTTAATACTGTAAATCCAGTAAGATTCTGGAAATTTTCAGTTAAATGCCTACGATCTGAAAAAAAGTCTCACTTCCATCGTGGTTTCATATAACCATACAATTCATTTTTTTATACTGGTAACTTTGCGCATTATAATCACCTACCAATTGTATATTTTTCTACATAGTTGTAATGTAACAATGTCTGAGGTAAATTTCACGCATTATGACTTGCTTTTTTATAGTTGAGGTTTCGCGTTATGGCCATAACCTCGCCTGATCTGAAGTGACGATACGGCCCAAGTTGGTAGATATGCTGAACCTGTGGAGGAACTGGCTCTTAAGCGCAACTGCTGGAACTTACCTATTGGTATTTGGCGGCAGATTAACAACTTGAGAATGGTAGCAAGCCAGGCGGGCATTAGAAAAAGCCGTACCACTATGCTGTGGTTACCTCATGAAGTTTTTCTTGATCGAAAGCTCAAGCTCATTGTAGGTGGAGTGGATTCAAACTCACGTCCTTTGACGCGAGGTCGGACACACTACCACTGAGCTATCATCGCTTCAAAAAGTGCTTAGAGAATTGTGATTATTGGTGTTCAGAAAGTTAATGGCCGGACGGTATACCCGCAGTGTTGCTCAAAAGATGTGCAGCACAGTTGCTTCCAGTTCTAACACGGCTGTACCGCATATGCTACCTCCCTGATGCCATGCCTCGGGTTTGAAGAGAGGGTAATGTGCAGCCGATTCTAAAAAAAAGGTTTTTTTTTAATATTGCGCTGCATGGTGACTGTACTGCACCTGGTGTTAAGAACAGTACAATCCAAAACAGCGGTGACTGACAATGATCCAAAATTCACAATCAGTCACCGCTGTCATGCTGGCCTGCTTAGATACCTTTTCACGCCTCTTTTAAAGGACCATATGTCATAGGAGGGTGGGAATACGCTGACCGGAAGACGGTTCCACAGCTCCACGGTACGACAGGAATATGAATCAGCAAACTTTGGATCGGTTGGATCTTAACTACAGCTCAGTCTTTATAACCTCAGTGTTGTACAAGATCATGTGGTGAATTCTCAACAACCAACTCATTCGCCACCTAGAAGACCAAAAACCAATCGACGGGTGGTCTTTTGGCATACGTGCTGCACCGCTGGAAGAAGACGATTGGCAATCAGTCTCGACATAACCAAGGCATTCGACACAGTTTGGCACCATGGTGTTCTCTCCATGGTCCCAGGGTACGGAATTCCCGAAAACATGTGCAAATGGATCTCTAGCTTTCTACATGAGCGCTGAATTCTTGTCCTCGTTGAAGGTTGTGATTTGCAGTTCATATCTGTAAACGTTGGAGTTCCACAAGGCTCTGTTTTACGCATACTCTGATCCTTCTGCAAATCAATGGATATACAGGTTGTACGCTTTGCTATAGAAAGGACAGCACTATTCATGTATTCCACGACAACTAACCCATTTGTAGTCAGGAAGTCACATAAAAGAGAGCAGAGGAACTTGGTAGTGAACTCAACCAATCTGTGCAACGCCTATCTACGTGCAGGGCAAATAACATTGTCAAGTTCGATGCAAAAAAAAACTCAATTTGTTTTCTCCTCTCCCCGCTCTCAAGAATGTCTCGTTCACAATGCGCGACAGTCTCAGTGTCTCAGACATGGGCAAATAGAGATGAAGTATCCTTCCATCGACGGTCGTCACTGTTTTTGCATCGTACTGCACTTAACATCATGCACATTGCCGAGATACCAAAAATGAAACAGACATTATGCTTGATTACCTTTAGTGTTCTTCTTTTTTGTATTTATGTATGGTAAGTTTGCGTTTGATCCCAATCATGCCTTAATGCAAACTTAAAGTATGCCTATTCACTCCTGTCTTGAAACTATCCAGATTATAAGTTGATGGGAAAACAGACGCCGGGAGGGAGTTCCACTCCTTTGCTGTCCGCGTGATGAACGAAGATGCAAATCGTTTCGTACGAATCATGGGTACTTCTACCACATAAGGGTGGAAACCCACGCGGCATCTGGTCGTCCTGTGGTGAAACGGGTTGGGTGCCACAATTTACCGGATAATTCACGATGTGACCCATGATGGTGAATACGTTAAGTCTAGTGGAGCGACTGGCTGTCAATTGCAACTGCTGGACCATACCTAGCAGATTTTCGACTTGAGGGTGGTAGCCAGATAGGTGAGCATTAGAAAAATCCGTACCACCATGTTATTTTCCATCACAACGCTCTCTTCACCGGCAGCTTCTGCTCTTTGCCGGGATTCGCCGTTACTGTATAATCAACCCGCAACTTCGAAGTTTTTCTACCGATGTTCGTAATTTTTCATTTAGTCTATTATGTTAACCCTATTATGTTACCGTGATATTATAAAAAACATAGAAACGGTTGGAAAAATTATCGCAAACGTGAAAACCGCCTTAATTTCGTATGTCGTATGCATTTCGCAAAGTTGAGCGTTCAACCGCACGTCGCGTCGCGCCGCACCGCACTACACGCGATAACGTATATTTTGGAATCTCTGGCGACAGCCCAAAAATATGGTTACAACTAAAAATGACCGAACGTCACGATTATAGAAAAAAAAGTCGGCGCTCATCGAGGAGTCCTGACAGACGTGATAAATTAGAAACGCGTCTGTTGAGTACTGGAAACGAATATATATGGTTTCATTGCGTTTTTTTTTTATAGATATGGTTTATCGTTATGGCCATAATTCATTGAAATAAAACTAATTTAAACGGATTTTATCGCGGTTATTTATTGATTTTGACCACGACATTTCGAAAGCTTTTCAGCCTTCGCGGTCACGGGGCGGACTGAGGTGTGGGTTGTCCAGAAAAGTTCATGTTACTGTGTCTACCTCGTTGGATCCCATTTCCGATTATACATTTAATTGAATCGAAACCCAAAAGACCAATTGCCAGACCTCAAGACACTGTGAGCTCTTTCTGCGTAGATCGGAACACTATCAATAATAAAAATTAAATTGAAGGTAGACACAGTGACATGAACTTTTCTGGACAACCTACACGTCAGTCCGCCCCGTGACCACGAAGGCTGAAAAGCTTTCGAAACGTCGGGATCAAAATCAATAAATAACCGCGATAAAATCCGTTTAAATTAGTTTTATTTCAATGAATAATATTCGCGTAAATATAAGAAATCGTTATGGCCATAATCTCACCTGATGTTAAGTGACGATACAGCCCAAGTTGGTAGACACGCTAAACCTGTGGAGGAACTGGCTCTCAAGTGCAGCCGCCGGACACACACATATTGGTATTTGGCGGCAGGTGTACAACTTGAGGGTGGTAGCTAGCCAGGCGGGCATCAGAAAAAAGCCCTACCACCATGCTACGGTTTCCTCACGATGTTTTCCTTCACCGAAAGCTCAAGCTCATTTTAGGTGCTTGGATTCGAACTCACGCCCCTTGACGCGAAGTTGTACACACTACCACTGATGACTCTTTTGTTAGTATATACGACGACACGTCGATAGACCTGAGTTCGAACCCAGGCCTTTCGGTGATGGAGCTCATCGTGAGGAAACCATAGCGTGGTGGTAAGTTGGGCTTTTTGTATTGCCCTTCTGGTTAGCTACCACCCTCAAGTTAGTAATCTGTGAGATATCAATACCTGCAGCAGTTTCACGTACGACTCTTCACTTATCTTCACCTACACTTAATTGATCACTTTGCCGACTTAAATTACTATGATAGTTATAATTTGAACTATATATTGTCCAATGTAACAACATGTATACAAAATATAACCTGACCAGTGACCACATATAATATTAAAAGATTTGACGCCCGGAAAATGTAGAGTTAATATTAAAAATTATAATTAATTAAAATATGAATTACTTAAAATTTTTGTTTGTTTAATGACAATTAAACCACAACGAATCAGACCGTGAAAAGTAATAGGGTTCTATTCCTAATTATAAGTGAAGCGTAAGAAAAAAAAGACTCGATAGGTAAAGTATTTCGGTCGTTATCGTGATAACATACAGAATCCGCACATACAGACACACGGACGACTAAGACAGAACTTTTTTAAACAGTTTTTTAACTAGTTTAAATAGCAAAAATGAAATCGAAAATATCACGAGTGTTAAAAATAGTGTTTTTTCTTGATATGTGTGTGTATATATTATTTTACTAGTGCGTTATATGATAAATAGAGACATTTTAAGTTTGAAAAAACAGTTGTTTTGCGTGAAGAGACAGTAGTACCCACCTCAACGCTACTCTTATGAGCCGTGCATTAGTAAGCAGTATACACCAAGAAGCAAAGAAGTGTGTAGTATACGGGCGCATATACAATCGAGACTGGTGGTATAGAGGGAGCATTGCGGCGTAGACGACCGTCATGCCGTTCACCGTCACGACAATCGGGTCGATTTTAATTCCAAAGGACTCCAATACATGTCGCACATCAAAAGGAAAGGTTTAAAAAAAATATCGAAAGAAACTCCAATAAAAGGCCGTAATCGAAATAACTTTTGCATTCTAATTTTTACGAGCAATAAATCTAATATATAAATCACTCGAGTGAAAGTTTTCATCAATCGACTTCCCGCTTTCAATGTATTCGCGCATTGGCCTGTGCAACACGAGATCTTAGTCCGGGCAGGCACGTACTCAGCGCGTCAGAGGGGTCGCGACCGCCTAAACTCAACACGGTGTAGTATAAATTTGTAGACGACTGTATAATAAACTCCTTACGCTCATTCTCTTTTGCTTTACGACATTTGGGGATCAGACAAACTCTATCCTAGCTGTATTGCAGGCCACCTTGACCTATGAAAGACTATATTTTTATATTTAATGATTTAGCGTTATATATTTTAAGTTACGATATGGCCCAAGTTGGTAGACACGCTAATACTGTGGTGGTACTGGCTCTCAAGTGCAGCGGCCGGAACACACCTATTGGTATTTGGCGGCAGATTTTCAACTTGCGGGTGGTCGCTAGGCAGGTGGGCATTAGAAAATACCCTACCACCATACTCTGGTTTCCACACGATGTTTTTCTTCACCGAAAGCTCAAAGTCATTGTAAGAGGATTCGAACTCATGTCCCTTGACTCGAAGTTGGTGGTTATTTTGTTATGAAAAGAAAAAAGAGAGAGAGGACACCCGGTTGGGACGATTTTCTCTTCGCTACCTATATCTTTTTGTGTTTATATTAAGTAATGAATAAATAAAATATTAGATAGTCCAAATATTTTATCAAATTCTCATAATTAACGGCAAGTTGAATCGTTTGAAAAAAGTTTCATCTTACTTCGTGATCGTGACGTGCCTCAAAAATGACTACAAAAAGATGTCGGGTTTTTGTGTCGTTTTCCATTGTTACATATTTTTCAGCATAGCCCCTCAGCCTGCAAACAAATCGGAGTGTAGTGTGCCGGAACATCATTAGTGATAATGAGGAATGAGGGTAGTTACTAAAAACTGCCCTCCGTAACGAAGACACCGCAACACTTCAGTCGGCTCGTGACCACGGCCGTGTAACCACGCCGTAACATCGAGCAATTGTTAAAATGTAAGTCGCATTTTAGATCCGTATTTAATTTCCATATTAGAACGATTACACCATAAGGAACTCCGTTCAAAAACAAAAAAATGCACGAAACACAAACTAACCCTACCAGATATTTAAAAGGGCCCTTCTGAATAAACTGAAATACATCCCAGTTCCAATACGTACGGGCACAAAGGGCCCCTTCAGACTGTCATGTCGGCGCCGCTGTCAACAGCTCCCTCCGTCTGAAGGAGCCTTTATATAACTCCCGCCATTATTGGACAACATCTATTCAACAACTGATTTATGAATTCACGTTAATATTCATTCTAAAAGGTTTATTTTCACTGAATTAAGCACCGAATATATTAAAATATAACGTATTTTGTTTACTTCATTCTTGCTTGTACTAATTTTTGTGATGTTCGAAAATTTACTATAATATTGATTGTAAAATTGATTGTTCCCGCCAGAGAATATACTGGTGGTAGAGTATATTTTAAAGCCCAATTGACTGATCACCATGCTTAGAAAATGTATTGCTGTTGATCCGTCAGTTGCACTTGAGAATCATCATCACCATCTTTAACCACACCACCATTAATCACCAGGCGTGATTGTGGTCTATCTCTCTAACTTATAAAATAATGGCAACACTCCCTTTGAAATGGTAGAAACGAATGGACAAACATTTGATCCAAGTATCATATATGGTAAACACGTTGGCGGTGGATACGTAGCAAGTATAAACTGATACTACAAATACGAGGACCAGGACTTGAATTAAACCTCAAAAGAAAAAAAAAAAATGTTCGTGATAAATTGTTTTATCGAAACTGGTCACCCAATATATTAGACTCAGTAAAACCGCTAAAGCTTTTTAGGTAATAGTGTTAGGTTTTACAACAAATTCTATAGTAATTACATTCCAAAAGCATATTACAGATTTGCTGGACATTAAGTTGAAGCACCATGTGAAGCTGGTTTTGATGTTCGAAGGTAATTGTAGGCTGGATTAATATGTGAACCATGATAATGTTTCTGAACAGACGACACCTCACTGTGAATTTGCTGATAACTTTTATCAATGCCCATATTAAAACATAAAAAAAGTCTATCTAAAAAAATGTTATAAACAATTATAAGATATATGGCATTTATTACCAACACGCAAAAACCAATATTTTGAAAATTTTACAAAAAAATTTTTTTTAACAATTATTGCCTGCTATAATAAATGTTGTATAAATTAATAAATATCTGTACTAAAATGTGATATTTATAAACTTGTTTTATTACACTCTTTGTCATAGTAGGCAACCCTCCATCCCCTGCATATATGAGAACGTATTTTTCGAACGGCTCCGTACGAAAACCAAAAAATAAAAATGTACACAATATTATTAGAATAATACTGTATCTACAAACTTGAAAAAGCTCTCAAATTATAGCATATTTGTATAAGGCATAATTCAAATAGCTCAGTTTTGTTGGCTCAGTTGGTACTGTAACACATTAAATTATTGTATATAGAGATAAGAATAAGAATTAAAAAAAAAAACATGCAACTCGAGTTTCTCGCTGGTTCTTCTCGATGACCGCGTTACTTTCCGAACCGGTAGTAATTGTGACGTTCATAAGCGCCTTCTTAGGGCCTAAATTGAATAAAGATTTTTGATTTGATTTTGATTTGATTAGTTTGTATGGACCCCGTGTCAATGCCACGTTAGGTGAAATCGCAGTAATGAGCCCTAGCTTTTGATGAGGGAAAACGTTTTCATAAACCATACCATGCTGGTAGGGCTTTTTATACCGACCGCTTACCTATAGGTGTGTTCTGGCAGATGCAATTGAGAGCTCGTCTCTCAACTAGGCTCAGCGGGTCCATCATCTTGGACCACATCGTCACTTAATATTAAGTGAGATCGGGACCGTAACGCTAAACCTATAAAGTAACAAAAAAAACGAAGTCACTAGCAAGTTACTTCGGAATAGATGCATTTTTATTACAATGCACATAATGTTTTCCTAAATCCTGAAGAATGTTATGTGAAACGTGATGAAAAACAAGTGAAAAGGGTTCAGAAACGAGATGTATGATATGGGGTTAGGTTGAACGAACCCTGCAGACACGTGTCGCTTGCAATTGCGCAGTTTTGAACACCCCCTGCTTTTGGGTTACTGCGTCGTTGCCGAGAGTGGGGTAACCGACCTTGTTGCGGTCACTGCGTTGCCATAAAGTGTAAGATTTTCTCAAGAAACCATGCAGAAAGCTTTTCTAGCGTTATGTCAACGATCTGTATCCTCAAATATTTGTTCTGATTTTTATAACTTGGAGACGGTTTATAGTTTAACGTGATATTATGGTCAATAGTATGAACGTAATGGCCACAAACAATCTCATCTGGTGGTAATTGACGATGTGGTTTATGATCGTGGACATGCTAAGCTTATTGGAGGGACTGGCTCTCAAGTGCAGGTGCCGGAACGCAACTATAGGTATTTTTAGGTAGATTTTTAACTTGAGGGTGTAAGCTAGCCAGACGTGTATTAAAAAAAGCCCTTCAACCATTATATAGTTTGGAGCAAGAAGAGCATCGTGATATTAACCATAGCATGGTGGTAGTGCATTTTCCAATGCCCGCCTGGCTACCTACCACCCTCAAGTTGAAAACCTGCCGCCAAATACCAATAGGTGTATTCCGGCAGTTGCAATTGAGAGCCAGTTCCTCCGCAGGTTTAGTATGTCTACCAACTTCGGTCGTATCGTTACTTAAGATCAGATGAGATTATGGCTATAACGCTAAACCTTAAAAGTATAGTAAAAAAATTTAGTGGCTTGAAACTTGGCATAGATATTCTTTCCATGACAAGAACACTTACTACGAACGGGTTACATGGTCATTCCTGTTTTAAGGTTGGTTCACCAATCAGGGTCACAATGCTGCAGGGATGTCAATTAAATCTTTTAGAGGAGTCAATAAAGAGGCATTTGTAATGACCAGTGTTTACTTTTATATTGACATGAAAGTTACGTTTATTGATACTAGTATATTCACTTGGTATTATTCTGTTCGTAACTCTATATAATACCCACTTTAATAAACTCACGAATGCGATTTATGAAGTGAGCGTTCTCATTCGAATGCATTCAACGGCGTTTGTCTAAAATTGGACTCATTTCAAACGAAATGGCGTCGGGTCTCCTTCGGCCAGGACTCGCGTCATATTTGAATACGGGACGTGATTAATTTGTGTCCGTTTCTACTGTGATTTGTCTAATTCACACAATAGCTCTCGAGGAGTTTGAAGATGCCATTCACATTGTTTTCTTCTGCGGGATAATTTATGGCAGTTTGAGAACGAATAGAAATATTTTTAAAAATGTGATATAACAAAAACTTTGGACTGAAGGCGTGATATTTAATTCCAGTTGTAAGTTATTATCGTATTTTTTATTCATAGATTGTTTTTTTTTTTTGTTTCAATTTGAACTAGACTTTTATAATTGATAATGTTGCTTATGGTTCTAGTATTTTGACATAGGTCTTATGTTTAAACTATATATTAATGTATATTTTATTGTCGATTTTTTATTATTATAATCAAAATAATAGTTTTCTTACCAATGTCTTCTTTTTCGATTTTCTTCAGTAGTTAATGGATGGTCTATAGTGTCACTTATCGCGTACTATTGTTTCATGAAAAAATGCATATATATACGCGCCAACTTTCTTGGTGGTTGGAGTTGATATTTAATATTTTGTTTCCTATCCTGTAAAAACACTTTAGATATATAGCACAAATAATATCTCATACAATGATCCATAATATTAGTTTAAACTGTGTCAAAATTCATCAAAATCTATTGAATAGTTTCCAGGCGACCGACAAACATATTTTAGAAATATATATTCTTGACCTGTGTATTGTTTGGAAAATAGGCTTGATTATAATTTTCTAAAAATATTTAATCTATGGTTTTAATGTATGTATAGATCATTACATATAATACATCATAATAAGTATTTAAAAGGTCATCGTATAGTTTTAAAATAAATTTGGTTAATCCAAAGGTGCATTCATTTAATTTTCAAGAAAATAAAACAAGCTGTAACATTGAATTTTCTTATTAATTATTTATTCGTTTTTTAAATATTCTATATTTTTAAGCAAGTATGATTAATTATTTGTCAAAATAAGTCCGTTTCACCTAGAGAACCAATTTCATGTTTAAGCGCTAACCTCTTTATTATGAAATAACGTTCAACACGGCTGAATGGTTTCGGTGTCTTTGCCTTTTTCTTATCTTTGCATTTAAACGAAATTGCTCTAAACTTGTATTAAATTAAAAAATAAGGCGTAAAAAAAACATGTTATTATCTAATTACGAGTACTAGGCTATTTATATGAAATCGGCAACGTGTTGATGTTACTCTAGAGAAAATCCGGACGTCCACGTATCTTTTTTAACGGTTTGTTTTTCCTTCTAAGGTAACAAAATAACAGTTTTTTTTTTACAAAGTATGTGATAAATTATTTTAAGTGTTTTCTTGAAATATTACTTATATTTTTTATATTCATATGATCTTATGAATGCGAATTGGTCGTGGTAGAGACAGTTTAAGAGCAAAAAATTACTTGATTCTGACGTGTTGAGAGTTAGAGCACTGCCTCACCCGTTTGTGGTATGAGGCGTGAAACAATAATAATTTGTCACAAATAGCAAAGGTTTATTAACTACTACTTAACTTGACGGTGTGTTTTTGTTCAAGTTAATTAACAACCTATCGGATACTCCCTGTCTTTTGAATAAATTAAACTTTTGTGTACCTGGTATATGCCCGAGACAATGTAAAAAACTCACTACGTTTGTAAGGATCGATGCCAGACCGAATCTGGGATTGCACTCGCCTATTCATAGGATAATAAGTAATTACAATGCATTCAATGACACTGAGTTTAACCGAGACGAGAGAAACGATTCTAATGGACATCATAAATTACATCATTTGGACATATTTTCAAATAGTTTTTATACTTTTAAGTTTAATCTCAAATTGAAAATAACTAAGACATAATCGCTCGTTACTGTTAATTTTATATGTTGTATTTTTTATTTTTTCTATCATCTTATTTTATTTGTGAATACTTTACTCAATTATTATATTTATTTTTATACCTACTATTTTATTTTTGTTATTGATGCCATTTCTTTTTTTTATGTATATAAATTAAACAACCGTTTAAATGAGCTGTAGTTTTGAGTTTGTGATTTGTGCCTATAATGGAGGTGACATCTAGCATGCTGTAATGCCAATGTAATATAGAAATTGTGTTGATTTTTACTTTGTTGGTACAATGAAATAAATAAATGCGTTTGTTGTTATGTTTTTGTGACCGATTATTGGTGAGTTTACCTCATTTAGGGTCCGTATTTGGGTGACCTAAATCCGACCCCGCAGGGAGCCGTGTGGTGCACGGAACTGCAATCAAATGGACGTTTTTGCGTTGATTAAGAGGTATGTTGCCACCCACGTATACGCTTTATTATATATACCACTGCTTATCCGGGTTTGATTATTTGATTCCATTGTGTATCTTTAGGTATATTTAAAGTTTAGTGTTCTGTCCACAATCTCATTTGATGTTAACTGACGATGTGGCCCGTGATGGTGGACACGCTAAGCTTAGTCTCGAATGCAACTACCGGAACTCACCTATACGTGGTTGGCGATAGATTTTCAACTTGAGGATGGTAGTTAGGCGGGCGGCCATTAGAAAAAGCCCTACCAGCATGCACTTTTTATAGTTTTTGAAGCGGTGATAGCGCAGTGGTAGTGTGTACGACTTCACGTCAAGGGACGTTAGTTCGAATCCAACCACCTACAATGAGCTTGAGCTTTCGGTGAAGGAAAACATCGTAAAGAAACCATAGCATGGTGGTAGGGCTTTTTCTGATGCCCGCCTGGCTAGCTACCACCCTCAAGTTGAAAATCTGCCGCCAAATACCAATAGGTGTGTTCCGGCAGTTACACTTGAGAGCCAGTCCCTCCACAGGTTTAGCGTGTCTACCAACTTGGGCCGTATCGTCACTTAAGATCAGGTGAGGTCAGTGCCATAACGGTAAACCTTAAGTATAAAAAAAAACGATTATATCCATATCCGATATTATTGTAAACTTTCGCGGATATTTTATTTTTTCGGATATCGTAGTTTCAGTTACGGATACAGAGTTCCAAAATATACCTGGTACGCGTGCGGATACAAAATAACTGACCGAGGAACCTTATAGGCCATCTGTATGACACGTAGGGGCCGAGTAAAGAGAGCCTGCGACGCAACGCGATGGTTCAATGTTTAAATAACGAAGAATCCTGGCCTAAGGGGACCAAGTTCCCGATACCAAGGATAATACAATAACCTATTGTTCTCTGTGAACAAAGTCGCTGATATAACGTCGACTATCTCTCTACTTTGTTTACTGCCATTAAATCCGTGATATATCGCATTCGACAAGGCGAACGTCACAACCGATTTTACGTTAGAATCTAAATACCATATCATAAAGCATCCCCGGGGGGTGAATTTCCTTCGAAATTGTGCACCCCCGGCAACGTTACCGGAGTCAGAAGAGGGTAGGGGGCCGGAAGGGGCCAGATTATGTCGCTACATCAAATTATTTGAAGTTTATATATACTAACCACGCCCATGGCTATGCTCTAATGATCTGTAAATGGTTTTCATATAGTATATTGTTATTATGTAAATAAAAGTAAATCAATGTGTGCGAGCATGTTCCGTATGGTGTCCAAAACGGTTGGACTGATTTTGGTGAAATTTCGGGCAAGCTGTAGCTCACTTCAGCCGGTGACGGTTTGAAAAACCGGCAAGAAATAGGTCGATCCGGTTATATTATCATTTGGGTATAAGTATACATAATAAACATAATTATAGTACTGTTACAACAGTTTTAGGGGATGCACATGAAGGGTGTTTGTTCCAGATGTCACCCTCGTTGACATACTGATCCGCTCTTTACATAGTGGATATAGTTTCAGATAGTCAATCATAAAGCCAATTGCGTTTTGACATCAAAACCTGCTTGTTATGGTGCTTGAATTTATCACCATTCAATCGAATATTAGGAAAATTTTACATTCACGTTGTCAGCGGTGCAGGGAAAGACATACAGGGAAAATGTTTTTCTTTATTGATAGAGAAATGACTTTTAATACCGGATGAACTCGCGGGCACAGCTTGTATTATAATTCAATAAGTCAGGTTTAATTGAGGATGGTCCCGATATAATATATTTTGATAATTTAGTTTGAATGCCTTTGGCTTTCGAAGGGGTTGTTTTTAGCTAAATTCGATTAAGGAGTTACGTGTATTAATATTAAGGGTTACAATATATATGTATATGTGTAAAAGTAACGGGGGTACTCTCAGGAAGTAAGCCATGCTGTTGATTCATGTTTTTATTCGTAAAATGACAACCACTTCCGAACGTTTAGTCTCGCTGGCGAGGTTTTCACGACATTTCCTAGCCAACGTTACGTAGCGCCTTTTTATAGTATAATGGAGCGCTGCCGTCACGTAATGCACTAACATTCGTTGCAGTACTTTTAATATTAATTCGTTGATGTACTCGTAATGCACTAACATTCGTTGAAGTACTTTTAATATTAATTCGTTGATGTACTCGTAATGCACTAACATTCGTTGAAGTACTTTTAATATTAATTCGTTGATGTACTCGTAATGCACTAACATTCGTTGAAGTACTTTTAATATTAATTCGTTGATGTACTCGTAATGCACTAACATTCGTTGAAGTACTTTTAATATTAATTCGTTGATGTACTCGTAATGCACTAACATTCGTTGAAGTACTTTTAATATTAATTCGTTGATGTACTCGTAATGCACTAACATTCGTTGAAGTACTTTTAATATTAATTCGTTGATGTACTCGTAATGCACTAACATTCGTTGAAGTACTTTTAATATTAATTCGTTGATGTACTCGTAATGCACTAACATTCGTTGAAGTACTTTTAATATTAATTCGTTGATGTACTCGTAATGCACTAGCATTCGTTGAAGTACTTTTAATATTAATTCGTTGATGTACTCGTAATGCACTAACATTCGTTGAAGTACTTTTAATATTAATTCGTTGATGTACTCGTAATGCACTAGCATTCGTTGAAGTACTTTTAATATTAATTCGTTGATGTACTCGTAATGCACTAGCATTCGTTGAAGTACTTTTAATATTAATTCGTTGATGTACTCGTAATGCACTAGCATTCGTTGAAGTACTTTTAATATTAATTCGTTGATGTACTCGTAATGCACTAGCATTCGTTGAAGTACTTTTAATATTAATTCGTTGATGTACTCGTAATGCACTAACATTCGTTGAAGTACTTTTAATATTAATTCGTTGATGTACTCGTAATGCACTAACATTCGTTGAAGTACTTTTAATATTAATTCGTTGATGTACTCGTAATGCACTAGCATTCGTTGAAGTACTTTTAATATTAATTCGTTGATGTACTCGTAATGCACTAACATTCGTTGAAGTACTTTTAATATTAATTCGTTGATGTACTCGTAATGCACTAACATTCGTTGAAGTACTTTTAATATTAATTCGTTGATGTACTCGTAATGCACTAGCATTCGTTGAAGTACTTTTAATATTAATTCGTTGATGTACTCGTAATGCACTAGCATTCGTTGAAGTACTTTTAATATTAATTCGTTGATGTACTCGTAATGCACTAGCATTCGTTGAAGTACTTTTAATATTAATTCGTTGATGTACTCGTAATGCACTAGCATTCGTTGAAGTACTTTTAATATTAATTCGTTGATGTACTCGTAATGCACTAGCATTCGTTGAAGTACTTTTAATATTAATTCGTTGATGTACTCGTAATGCACTAACATTCGTTGAAGTACTTTTAATATTAATTCGTTGATGTACTCGTAATGCACTAACATTCGTTGAAGTACTTTTAATATTAATTCGTTGATGTACTCGTAATGCACTAACATTCGTTGAAGTACTTTTAATATTAATTCGTTGATGTACTCGTAATGCACTAACATTCGTTGAAGTACTTTTAATATTAATTCGTTGATGTACTCGTAATGCACTAACATTCGTTGAAGTACTTTTAATATTAATTCGTTGATGTACTCGTAATGCACTAGCATTCGTTGAAGTACTTTTAATATTAATTCGTTGATGTACTCGTAATGCACTAACATTCGTTGAAGTACTTTTAATATTAATTCGTTGATGTACTCGTAATGCACTAGCATTCGTTGAAGTACTTTTAATATTAATTCGTTGATGTACTCGTAATGCACTAACATTCGTTGAAGTACTTTTAATATTAATTCGTTGATGTACTCGTAATGCACTAGCATTCGTTGAAGTACTTTTAATATTAATTCGTTGATGTACTCGTAATGCACTAACATTCGTTGAAGTACTTTTAATATTAATTCGTTGATGTACTCGTAATGCACTAACATTCGTTGAAGTACTTTTAATATTAATTCGTTGATGTACTCGTAATGCACTAGCATTCGTTGAAGTACTTTTAATATTAATTCGTTGATGTACTCGTAATGCACTAACATTCGTTGAAGTACTTTTAATATTAATTCGTTGATGTACTCGTAATGCACTAACATTCGTTGAAGTACTTTTAATATTAATTCGTTGATGTACTCGTAATGCACTAACATTCGTTGAAGTACTTTTTAATATTAATTCGTTGATGTACTCGTAATGCACTAACATTCGTTGAAGTACTTTTTAATATTAATTCGTTGATGTACTCGTAATGCACTAGCATTCGTTGAAGTACTTTTAATATTAATTCGTTGATGTACTCGTAATGCACTAGCATTCGTTGAAGTACTTTTAATATTAATTCGTTGATGTACTCGTAATGCACTAACATTCGTTGAAGTACTTTTAATATTAATTCGTTGATGTACTCGTAATGCACTAACATTCGTTGAAGTACTTTTAATATTAATTCGTTGATATACTCGTAATGCACTAGCATTCGTTGAAGTACTTTTAATATTAATTCGTTGATGTACTCGTAATGCACTAGCATTCGTTGAAGTACTTTTAATATTAATTCGTTGATGTACTCGTAATGCACTAGCATTCGTTGAAGTACTTTTAATATTAATTCGTTGATATACTCGTAATGCACTAGCATTCGTTGAAGTACTTTTAATATTAATTCGTTGATGTACTCGTAATGCACTAGCATTCGTTGAAGTACTTTTAATATTAATTCGTTGATGTACTCGTAATGCACTAACATTCGTTGAAGTACTTTTAATATTAATTCGTTGATGTACTCGTAATGCACTAGCATTCGTTGAAGTACTTTTAATATTAATTCGTTGATGTACTCGTAATGCACTAGCATTCGTTGAAGTACTTTTAATATTAATTCGTTGATGTACTCGTAATGCACTAGCATTCGTTGAAGTACTTTTAATATTAATTCGTTGATGTACTCGTAATGCACTAGCATTCGTTGAAGTACTTTTAATATTAATTCGTTGATGTACTCGTAATGCACTAGCATTCGTTGAAGTACTTTTAATATTAATTCGTTGATGTACTCGTAATGCACTAGCATTCGTTGAAGTACTTTTAATATTAATTCGTTGATGTACTCGTAATGCACTAGCATTCGTTGAAGTACTTTTAATATTAATTCGTTGATGTACTCGTAATGCACTAGCATTCGTTGAAGTACTTTTAATATTAATTCGTTGATGTACTCGTAATGCACTAACATTCGTTGAAGTACTTTTAATATTAATTCGTTGATGTACTCGTAATGCACTAACATTCGTTGAAGTACTTTTAATATTAATTCGTTGATGTACTCGTAATGCACTAGCATTCGTTGAAGTACTTTTAATATTAATTCGTTGATGTACTCGTAATGCACTAACATTCGTTGAAGTACTTTTAATATTAATTCGTTGATGTACTCGTAATGCACTAGCATTCGTTGAAGTACTTTTAATATTAATTCGTTGATGTACTCGTAATGCACTAACATTCGTTGAAGTACTTTTAATATTAATTCGTTGATGTACTCGTAATGCACTAACATTCGTTGAAGTACTTTTAATATTAATTCGTTGATGTACTCGTAATGCACTAACATTCGTTGAAGTACTTTTAATATTAATTCGTTGATGTACTCGTAATGCACTAACATTCGTTGAAGTACTTTTAATATTAATTCGTTGATGTACTCGTAATGCACTAACATTCGTTGAAGTACTTTTAATATTAATTCGTTGATGTACTCGTAATGCACTAACATTCGTTGAAGTACTTTTAATATTAATTCGTTGATGTACTCGTAATGCACTAGCATTCGTTGAAGTACTTTTAATATTAATTCGTTGATGTACTCGTAATGCACTAGCATTCGTTGAAGTACTTTTAATATTAATTCGTTGATGTACTCGTAATGCACTAGCATTCGTTGAAGTACTTTTAATATTAATTCGTTGATGTACTCGTAATGCACTAGCATTCGTTGAAGTACTTTTAATATTAATTCGTTGATGTACTCGTAATGCACTAGCATTCGTTGAAGTACTTTTAATATTAATTCGTTGATGTACTCGTAATGCACTAGCATTCGTTGAAGTACTTTTAATATTAATTCGTTGATGTACTCGTAATGCACTAACATTCGTTGAAGTACTTTTAATATTAATTCGTTGATGTACTCGTAATGCACTAGCATTCGTTGAAGTACTTTTAATATTAATTCGTTGATGTACTCGTAATGCACTAGCATTCGTTGAAGTACTTTTAATATTAATTCGTTGATGTACTCGTAATGCACTAACATTCGTTGAAGTACTTTTAATATTAATTCGTTGATGTACTCGTAATGCACTAGCATTCGTTGAAGTACTTTTAATATTAATTCGTTGATGTACTCGTAATGCACTAACATTCGTTGAAGTACTTTTAATATTAATTCGTTGATGTACTCGTAATGCACTAGCATTCGTTGAAGTACTTTTAATATTAATTCGTTGATGTACTCGTAATGCACTAGCATTCGTTGAAGTACTTTTAATATTAATTCGTTGATGTACTCGTAATGCACTAACATTCGTTGAAGTACTTTTAATATTAATTCGTTGATGTACTCGTAATGCACTAGCATTCGTTGAAGTACTTTTAATATTAATTCGTTGATGTACTCGTAATGCACTAGCATTCGTTGAAGTACTTTTAATATTAATTCGTTGATGTACTCGTAATGCACTAACATTCGTTGAAGTACTTTTAATATTAATTCGTTGATGTACTCGTAATGCACTAGCATTCGTTGAAGTACTTTTAATATTAATTCGTTGATGTACTCGTAATGCACTAACATTCGTTGAAGTACTTTTAATATTAATTCGTTGATGTACTCGTAATGCACTAACATTCGTTGAAGTACTTTTAATATTAATTCGTTGATGTACTCGTAATGCACTAGCATTCGTTGAAGTACTTTTAATATTAATTCGTTGATGTACTCGTAATGCACTAACATTCGTTGAAGTACTTTTAATATTAATTCGTTGATGTACTCGTAATGCACTAACATTCGTTGAAGTACTTTTAATATTAATTCGTTGATGTACTCGTAATGCACTAACATTCGTTGAAGTACTTTTAATATTAATTCGTTGATGTACTCGTAATGCACTAGCATTCGTTGAAGTACTTTTAATATTAATTCGTTGATGTACTCGTAATGCACTAGCATTCGTTGAAGTACTTTTAATATTAATTCGTTGATGTACTCGTAATGCACTAACATTCGTTGAAGTACTTTTAATATTAATTCGTTGATGTACTCGTAATGCACTAACATTCGTTGAAGTACTTTTAATATTAATTCGTTGATGTACTCGTAATGCACTAACATTCGTTGAAGTACTTTTAATATTAATTCGTTGATGTACTCGTAATGCACTAACATTCGTTGAAGTACTTTTAATATTAATTCGTTGATGTACTCGTAATGCACTAACATTCGTTGAAGTACTTTTAATATTAATTCGTTGATGTACTCGTAATGCACTAACATTCGTTGAAGTACTTTTAATATTAATTCGTTGATGTACTCGTAATGCACTAGCATTCGTTGAAGTACTTTTAATATTAATTCGTTGATGTACTCGTAATGCACTAACATTCGTTGAAGTACTTTTAATATTAATTCGTTGATGTACTCGTAATGCACTAGCATTCGTTGAAGTACTTTTAATATTAATTCGTTGATGTACTCGTAATGCACTAACATTCGTTGAAGTACTTTTAATATTAATTCGTTGATGTACTCGTAATGCACTAACATTCGTTGAAGTACTTTTAATATTAATTCGTTGATGTACTCGTAATGCACTAACATTCGTTGAAGTACTTTTAATATTAATTCGTTGATGTACTCGTAATGCACTAACATTCGTTGAAGTACTTTTAATATTAATTCGTTGATGTACTCGTAATGCACTAACATTCGTTGAAGTACTTTTAATATTAATTCGTTGATGTACTCGTAATGCACTAACATTCGTTGAAGTACTTTTAATATTAATTCGTTGATGTACTCGTAATGCACTAACATTCGTTGAAGTACTTTCATTGTATTTTCTGCTTATATAATATTTGCGCCGATATATATATATATAAGATATAAAATATCGGAAAGAGTTATTTAATAGTTAAAAGTTATAAAAGTTGGTATTGAAGAAGGTACTTTCTTACCATGTGAATGAATAAATGAATGATCGGATTATGTGTGGGATATGTAGGTGCGTTGTCGGCCTTTATAGGAGGGTCTGGCTCTCAAATGCAACTGCCGGAATACACCTATTGGTATTTGACGGCAGATTTTCAACTTTACCACCATGCTATGGTTTCCTCACGATGTTTTCCTTCATTGAAAGCTCAAGCTCATTGTAGGCGGTTGGATTTGAACTTACGTCTCATGACGCGTTATCATCGCTACAATTATTCAATTCAATTCATATCGAAACAAAAATATATACAATATAAATTAGTAACTGCAAACAAAAGTACTGAAAATAAATACTTACATAATATATAATATTTTTATATAATAACTAGCCTTTACATGCGGCTTCGTTCGCGTTAATATTGATTTTGTCAAAACAGATCAGATGACGCAATAAAAAGTTTCATACAAAGTTTATTCCTATCATTACCCTACTTCCAATTGGGTTTTCGCAAGAAAAAGTAGCTTATCACTGTTTCCTGGTGCCCATCTATCTCAGCACTAAAATTCATCATAATCGATTGAGCAAGACTACAAACAAACAAAGAATGCGATTGTAACTCAGTTGTATGGACGCCACGTTAAGGGACGTGATGTCGAATACACTTAAGAGCTTGAGCTTTCCGTGGAGGAAAACATCGTGAAGAAACCATAGCATGGTGGTAGGGCTTTTTCTAATGCCCGCTTGGCTAGCTACCACCCTCAAGTTAAAAATCTGCCACCAAATACCTACAGTGTTCCGGTAGTTACACTTGAGAGTCAGTCCTTCCACAGGTGTAGCGCGTTCACCATCTTGGGTCACATCGTCACTTAACATCAGGAGAGACTGTAGGCATAACGCTAAGCATATTAAGAATAAAAAACATTTTCTTTTGTTTTGTACACAAATGTTTAATTTACCAATACATATTTGTACCGGATTCATGGGATGAAATTTTAATTAAAACCCGTATGCGGTTTGTCGGTGAAATTTTGAAATATGCATAACGGACGAAATACCAATAATATTGTATTACATTCCTCATTACATTTTATATTACGGTTTGATTGAAATGTAAATTGTTAACATTGATTCGTTCTTAATGATGTTAAATTAACATTTCGATCCAGATGCGTAATACGAGCGTATTGTGAAGTATCTATATTAAAGCGAAAATATGTATTTGTTTGTTTGAACGCGCTAATATTGGGAACTATCATAGAATAATTATTGAGGAAGGCTTTAGGCTTTTCATCTTCACGCTACCACCAATAGGTGCATTGCTGTGTCAAAACAAGTTAAAAAACCGGGGTAAAATGTTGAACATTTTTTTTTGTGCCACGAGCACGTTGACCCGGACAAAGCTCGTCATTTATTTCCGATATTAAAATAATATATATGTATATTGTAGCTTGTAAAATATTTGCACTGATCGAATGTATTACAATATTTCGCTTACAACACAGTTATTACTAAAGTAGGAGGCAGAGTTTCCTTATATTCGTACCTGTAATAGTTTGTGTTGAAATAAAATTATTATCATAAACATCCAAACTAATATTATCTCTACTAATATAATAACTCTGAAGATAATTTTATTTGTGTGTTTGTAATCTCTGTTATTTGGTTATTATTATCTGACGTTATTTTTGAAATATTGCATAGTTTTGCTTTTTGCAATATGCAATAAGGGGTGACACCGTGAAGCTGTGGTTTCGTTGACCAGCGACAAAGGAGATGATAGTAAGAGATCGAACAACTCTTCATAACATTCACCGTGTAACAGACAAGACGCTGAGAGATGTAACGTCTCGTAGCAATTGAAGGGCTGCTTACTTTTTAGTGTTTCCTTAGATGTAGTATTGTAAAATGGCCGACACGATAAGTCTAGCGGTGGGTCTGGCTCTTAAGTGCAACTGCCGGAACACACCTATAGGCGGTTGGCGGTTGATTTTCAAATTGATGATGGTAGACAGTCAGGCTCTAACTGCTCTAAAGCTCAACAATATGCGATAAATGATCACATATAATATTATAAATCACTCAATTTTTTTTCATTATAAAAATATAAAAAAAAATCTCCGGGAACGTGAATGGGAAATGTTATCTGGTATACCTTAATTAGTAAACCAAATAGATTTCTAAAAAAATAAATACGTGAACAACAAATTTACTATATAATAATAGACAATGCGATGCCATATGCATGCATAGGTTATAGTGACATCTCTATTTTTGAAGCAAACCCAAGCCGTGTTCGATTCTAAACAATAATATTTGGCTACAGCCGGCACCTCATACGACTGGCATGTTTTATTAGTGGAGACTGAACTTAGGAAATTTATTATAGCGGTTCGAAACGTGCCTTCACTTCGATCGCGTACCGTGGCGACTATTCAAAATAATATTCATTATACATTGCTTGCTTTTGCCAGTAGATACGGTTTGGTGTCGAATAACGCACGCGATGGTTGACGAAGTCGGCGTTGAAACGTTTTTAATTGTTGTTTTCAGTGGTGGGGAGGTATGAAGGAGAGAAGTTTGGACGGGCACGTCGGTTGCATAGTCCTCGAGCAGCGAACGCGAATGCACCGCAGCGTCGTCCCTCGCCGCGACATATCGCTGCGATATTGTTCTAAACGCGTTAAGCCCACAACAGACGGAGCTATACTATATATTAATATACTAAGCTATATGTTTTAAAGCGATGATAGCGCAGTGGTAGTGTGTACGACTTCGCGTCAAGGGACGTGAGTTCGAATCCAACCACCTACAATGTGCTTGAGCTTTCGGTGAACGAAAACATCGTGAGGAAACCACAGCATGGTGGTAGGGCTTTTTCTGATACCCGCCTGGCTAGCTACCACCATCAAGTTTGAAAATCTGCCGCCAAATACCAATAGGTGTGTTCCGGCAGTTACACTTGAGAGCCAGTTCCTCCACAGGTTTAGCGTGTCTACCAACTTGGGTCATATCGTCACTTAAGATCAGGTGAGATTATGGCCATTACGCTAAATCTTAACTATAAAAAAAAATGGTATAGCAAGCTGCCACAGACGGTGGCCATGCTGTAAAAACATATTTTTTCACTCATTTTTTTATATAGTTAAGGTTTAGCGTTATAGCCATAATCTCACCTGATCTTAAGTGACGTGAGCAGCGGTAGTATTTGTTTACACAAAGATTTTAATATTTATTTACAACTTATTCTGCTGAAAGCACATTTGTAGTTTATGTGAAGGAAAGTGTCACCTTTTAACAAAATATGGTATCATCGAGTTTGAAGAGATGTACCATTTTCAAAATGTAACTATTTATACATTACCGTATTTTGTCCACAACAGTAATCGGTATTTTTTTTATATTTAAGGTTTAACGTTATGGCCATAATCTCACCTGATCTTAAGTGACGATACTTCTCAAGTTGGTAGACACGCTGAACCGGTGAAGGAATTGGTTCTCAAGTGCAACTGCTGGAACACAACTATTGGTATTTGACATCAAATTTTCAACATGATTCACCTTTCACTTTCAACATTCACCGATTACTACAGAAATTATAGCTTACTATGATTTATATTAATGTATATTATAGCTCCGTCTGTTGTTGGTTTTATGTATTCAACGCTAGGTAATGCTAGTTGCCAAACAATTTTGAACCTTATTTTCATATTCTATGGAGTTTTAGTCCGGATCTTGATCTGTCTTGTTGAGATTTTTGTTTTAATTCATATACTTAGTAGACATCTGGTTGTATTTTACGTAATAAAGCTGTGCATGAGGTTCCATTCGCATGTCACAAAAAATTATTAAAAAAAAATGCCAGTTTATGTAACTTTTTTCAATACAGCTTTGCTTCTATAGATGGTAGCGCTATGTTAAGTAGCCAAAAGTCTTCCTCAATGATTATTCTATCAAATACGGAAAGAATTTTCGAAATACGACTGGTAATCCCTAAAATTAGCTCGTTCAAACAAACATCATTCTACAATCACTCACTAGACCTATAAAAGAAAATGTGTGTGCAGTTCACACGCGATAGAAGCGTAACCTTCAAAAATTCGCTTCGTAATACGCAGCCGCGCAGACATACATACTAACACGCGTACAACGCTCGCACCTTGTAAGTAATACTGTACAATACCTTTTATCTCATTCTTTCCCACGTTATATCATATAGATGTATAAGGTTGTCTCTTTTTAGTGTCACTATTTCGTTACATCGAGTTTCAAATAACAACAATGCTGAAAAAGCTTTCCACTTCAAGAGTTTGTTGTTGTATCATCTACCGTTTGGAATCCTTACTAGAAATATTATAAATGCGAAAATGAGTTTGTTTGTTTGTTACGCTTTCACGCCTAAACAGCTGATTTTTTTTTTTTTCTAAGAAATAGTGGGGCGAACGGGCAGCAGGCTCACCTGATGTAAAGTGATCACCGCCGCCCATGAACATCTGCAACACCGGAGGGCTTTGCAAATCCGTTGCCGGCCTTTAAGGAATCGATTATGACGAACTTCCGCATAGAGATAGATGGAAACCTAGAGACTTGCTACGATCCTGACATACATCTTTCGCTTCTTCTAGTTTCATAAGCACCTTCATACATGCTCTTCGGTTACGGGTACTTTTGACCTGGCCTTTCTCCAGAACGTCCTCGATCTGATCGAGATATGTTCGCCTACGTCGACCCTTACCAGCTTGCCCATTCACACTCGCCTTGTAAATTTGTTTTGTTAATCTTCTTTCATCCATCCTCTCTACATGTCCATACCAATTAAGCATCCCTTTCTCTATCTTTCTCAATACATCCTCTACCACACAACATCGTTTCCTTATCACACTATTCCTTACTTTATCTATCATTCTTATGCCAGCTTTACTTCTTAGACTTCTCATCTCTACTGCATTAATCTTGCTTTCATGTTTCTTCTGCCAGACTCAGCACTCGCTTCCATACATAAGTGTAGGGACTAGCACACCCCGATGCTCAGCCAAACGTGTCTTTGTGGACACATTCCGGCTGCACATAAAGTTACGCAGGGCCCCGTTCACTCGATTCCCTAACACAACTCTTCGCTCAGTATCACGGTAACACTTTCCATCTCTGGTAAACATTGACCCCAAGTATACAAACTCTTCCACTAGTTCCACTCGTTCACCATCAATCAAAACTGCGCACTCTGTCATACTTTCTTCCTAGTAAGGTAAAGGCAGGGATAAGCTTCGTATGAACCTAAACAAAAAAAATATTAAAGTGATTAAAGCATAGGCGAAAGTTAATTTGACTATGTACGTATGTCGAGCTCCATATTTTATTTACTAACAGAATTAACTACTTTAAATAAAAATTAGACTTAAAAAAAAAAAGGTAAATGGTTCGCAGAACACAAGAAAAATCGCGCTTTGTTTCAACGGTACAGACAGTACAGACTGTTTACTAATTAATGTCGCCCGCATGTTAACTTGTATGTTGACCAGTCTAGAAATGAATCTGGGACAATTGTGATTTATTATAGGAAGCGTGAGAGATCGTAGTTGATTCAGTAAATTACCCTCACCTCAGGGCTTATTTGTTCAGTCCACCATTAGTTGGATGGATGAAGCCGTGTCAAGGGACGTGAGTTCGAATCCAATTACAATGGGCTTGTGCTTTCAGTGAAGGAAAACATCGTGATCAAATTATAGCAATTTTCTAATAACAAATACCTAAAGGTGAATTCCGGCAGTTGTATCCATTAGGCTTAGCGCGTCCATGATCTTAGGCCGTTTAGTGAATCATCGAAAATCATTGATTGGTTTACGAGGGCTGTGATTTATTCATTGCATTGTGCTTCATGTCGAACGGAAAAAAGGCGGTCTGGTATTTTTAATCTGCAAAATTGCGACATGTCCACGCAACGTATTAAAAATGTATGGTGTCCTCACACTCTTCCCGCAGTCGCGGCGCGCCCGGGCATTTTTTTTTTTTTTGTATATTTCATTTGTAATTACTTGATGCGTTTCGAATTGGAATTAAATCTCTCGTCACACACGCCGACCGCCATTAGCCGTGCCATGAATGTGTTCGAGTAATGACAGCTCACTAGCAAACGTTTTAATGATTTACGCATTCGGCTAGGTAGTGTTGATGACATCAATAGGACAATACGCAATATTATGGTTACGTGGTTAATTTTATAATCATATTCTTGTCATCTGGTATCGTTAGCGGATAATACGCAGACGAGCAGTTTGTAGGTCGCCCTCCTTCGGCTGTAGGTAGCAGATCCTCGTTTCAAGGCTTTGGGAACTGGGTTTGGGCCGACATGGATAACGGTCGAAGAGTTTCCGAAGCTGACTACCCATGATATATAGCGCCAGCACCAGAACCTTTCGTCTGTCTCTGAAGCGATGGTAGCTCAGTGGTAGTGTGTACGACTTCGCGTCAACGTGAGTTCGAACCCAAGTACCTACAATGAGCTTGAGCTTTCAGTGAAGGAAAACATCGTGAGGAAACCACAGCGTGGTGGTAGGGCTTTGTCTAAATGCCCACCTGGGTAGCTACCACCCTCAAGTTGTAAATCTGCCGCTAAATACCAATAGGTGTGTTCCGGCAGCTGCACTTGAGAGCCAGTTTCTCCACAGGTTTAGCGTGTCTACCAACTTGGGCCGTATCGTCACTTAAAATCAGGCCATATCGCTAAACATTAATATAAAAAAAAAAAGAGTGAGCTCTCTCCATCTCCTTTTCGATGACGAAGGGAGAGATGGCGGGCGTCTCCTACCAGGTTCTACTTGGAGGAGGGATACTCGGTGGAGGAATCTTAAAGAGTTGCAGAGGAACAATGTCCTTACGACCCGTTCCAGAACCGCGGTTGGAGGGACTTCGCCTCTACGGATGCTACATCATCTCCCGGAGGAAGTCCTCCCATGCCTCCTGCTTGGCCCGGCTTATGACGACTCTGAATAAAAAAAACACGTATTAATACGCTGTTTTATAGAGAAATAGCTTTTACCCGCGGCTTCGTTCGCGTAAACATTGATTTTGCTAAACCAATCGCATGACGTCATAAAAAGTTTTATACAAAGTTTATCCCTCTCTTA
Organism: Actias luna; assembly: GCA_039707435.1. Lineage (NCBI taxonomy): Eukaryota > Metazoa > Arthropoda > Insecta > Lepidoptera > Saturniidae > Actias > Actias luna. The sequence goes on along the minus strand of JAZHAC010000006.1, from coordinate 1,637,225 downwards.
ACTTACTTTCACTAAGTTTTTTTCCGAAGAAAAGTAACCTATCTCCGTTTCCTGGGTCCCAACTGTCTCTGTACCGAAACTCATCACAATCGTTTCAGCGGTTTAGGCGTGAAAGCGTAACAAACAAACAAACTCACTTTAGCATTTATAATATTAGTATGTTTATAGTGAGGACGTAAATAAAATTATTTATCGTGATGCAGATGGCACCGCTTGTGTGTATGGCCGACGCGTAATAATTTCGATTACAGAATAAGTGAAATTCATGTCAACAAAATGGCGGATAAATGGAAAAACTCGGGTTTTAATGAGCGCCTCGGGCTCTCGCTGCGGTATGCGGCTCACACGGTTACTCTGATGACATATTTATTCCATACAAGTAGGATGTATTTAATTTTTTTTTTTTTGAAGTAAAAATATCTCTTGTAGAGCTTTAGGATATATGTTTTAAGCTGTGTAGTTTAATGCTGGCTAACCTCATCTGGGGTTAAGGGACGATGTTGTCCGAGATTTGGTTCTGTAAGTGACTGCCTCCGCGGCGCTTACGCGGATTCCCCGATGTCATTGTTAGGACCATTAAAGTGAGTAAGTCGGTTCTGTAAGGGACTACCCCCGCGGCCCTTACGTGGCTTGAAGCGATGATAGCTCAGTGGTAGTGTGTACGACTTTGCGTCAAGGGACGTGAGTTCGAATCCAAGCACCTACAATGAGCTTGAGCTTTCGGTGAAGGAAAACAAGGAAACCATAACATGGCGGTAGGGCTTTTCTAATGCCCGCCTGGCTAGCTACCACCCTCAAGTTGTAAACCTGCCGCCAAATACCAATAGTTGTGTTCCGGCAGCTGCCCTTGGGAGCCAGTTCCTCCACAGGTTTAGCGTGTCCACCAACTTGGGCCGTATCGTCACTTAAGATCAGGTGAAATTATGGCCATAACGCTAAACCTTAAGTATAAAAAAAAGGACGTGTTAGTATCAGTAAATTAGTAAGTTAGGACCTGTTGATTAGTTAGCCTTGCGAATATTTTTTTATTCTATTCTGGCACCCTTGCGCTCGCTGCCTCGAAGCTGAGTGCCCTTAGCATTCGCCCTAGAAAGTTCGGTGAAGCTGTCAAAGCCCCTAGGGATAACAGCGTCAGTTCGAAAAAAAAAAAGAAACTTAGTATGTTAGGACGTGTTGGTTAGTCAGGATCACGAACTTTGTTTCTCTCCCGGCAGTAGCCCAAGCCGAGGTTCGGCCATTCTGGCACCCTTGTGCCCGCTGCCTCGAGGCTGAGTGCCCTCAGCGTTCGCCCCAAAAAGTCCGGTGAAGCTGTCAAAGCCCTTACGGATAACAGCGTATGTCAGGTCGAAAAAAAAAAAAACTTGGTCCGAGATATAGGACACGCTGAGCCCAGTGGAGAGACTGGCTTTCAAGTGCAAATGCCGGAACAAACCTTTAAGTATGCGATGACAGATTTTCGACTTTTCTGTTGGCATTTGAAAAAGCGCTATCACCATGCACGAATATACGTAAGGTATTAAATTTGGAATTATTTATTGATATTCAGCTAAACTTTAAACAAACGCGTTCCACACTCGCGCAAGACATCAATATTCCTGATATCGTATTACAACGAACGGAACGTCTAATATTCGAATTGGTTGGTCTTGTTCGAGACGCCAAGTTGTAAAGTGTCCTCGGTAAAGGAAAATGTACCTTAAACTCTTCATATTACAGACAAGTCCTGACGCATAACGAACCCGCTCCGAGCGGCAGTACTCGAGGGAAATTATGAAAATAAGCATCAAGCTCGCAGGTATTTTGTCAGATAAACGTTATTTGTTTGGTTCGATTATCTATATGTGTAGTGGAAAGTCGTCTTTATGTTCATCCGCACTTTATACGGGTATCGGTAGAGGCAATTAAGTTTAATTTGCACTTAATAAACGTGTTATCTTAATTTTAATCTCGACGTTCGAAACGGATTTGAAATCGACTGGATTCGCTTCGTTGATATGATAATCAAATTTTTAATATAATTAACAGGAATGTTATTTATCACGTCTTACTTTTTATTATCCTTACTAATATTTGAAATGCGATAGTGAGTTTGTTTGTTACGTTTTCACGCCTATTCTGCTGAATCGATTACGATGAATTTTCGTATACAGATAGATGTGAAACTGGAGACAGTGATGGGCCACATTTTCTAGTGAAAATTTTATTGCAACTGCGGTAAATAGAGGTGTAAACTTTGTGTGAAACTTTTTATTGCGTCGTCCCATTGTTTGATAAAATCAAAATTAACGCGCACGAAACCGCAGGGAAATGCTAGTAATTCGTAAACTGTCTTTATTTGTTTGTAACGCAATATTTAGTAAAATACATACTGTCTCACTTTCCCGTTCATTGCAATATTACTACAAAAATTAACGTGTCACTGGTTTTGGGCAAATACGATGAATGTAAAACGCATCTATGATTTTGTAATATCATTGCTAAGAATACGAATTTTTAGTTCTCAAAGAAATTCTTTTGCTGGTTCTGTAAGATGAGCCACCATTTTGTTTGAACTATTGCGAAATTAGTAAAATATTCTAATGACATGACATTATCAGTATTGTGACACAAATCAGTTTAATTTCCATTAAATAAGAGGAATAAATAGTAAATGTACGTGCTCAATTTTTTTTAAATGTAATAGTGGGCAAACATGCTAGCGTGTCACCTGGTGGTAAGTGATCACTGCAGCCCATGGACGTACACAATACCAGGAGAATCGCAGGTACGTTGCTGGCCTTTTTTGGAGGGACTGGCTCTCAAGCGCAACTTCCGGAACACACCTATTGGTATTTGGCATCAGATTTTCAACTTGAGGGTGGTAGCTATCAACGCGGGCATTGGAAAAAGCCTAATCACTAGAGTACATAAAATACTATCAATATTAAATCGTATAGCGTCAAATAACATAATTTTATGAAATTAAATACAAACCAATACACGAAAAATTAAGATACTTAATCATAAATGTATTTTTGTATTCGTTTCAAAGGTATGTATACATTCTCTTCACTGTGAATATTGTAAAGTGCATTGTAATATAAAAAAAAAAACGGTAAAAACAACGTGAAACTGCATATCAATCTTCGGGGACTCACTCCGGTGGCGACAGCAAAAAACGCTTGCCGCTTGGTACAACAGTCTGCAAGGGAATAGACGCTCAGTGAAATGCCATGAATAGAGGTAATGTATCGCTTTCCGCTTTCCGTTCTCTCGATATGCCATTTGTCAATGTACGGACGCGACTGCTTCACTTACCTACGTGTATTGGTGCTAAAATAATCGGTTTATATTACATGCCGGTGAGACTGTAAAAGCCTCTCAGATTAACAGTGTATGTCCCTTCATAAATAAAAAACAAAGTTGTATGATACTGAGCGACGAGTTGTGTTTGGGAATCGAGTGAACGGGGTCCTGTGTAACTTTATGTGCAGCCGGAATGTGTCTACAAAGGCACGTTTGGCTGTGCATCGGGGTGTGCTGGTCCCTACACTTATGTATGGAAGCGAGTGCTGGGTCTGGCAGAAGAAACATTAAACCAAGATTAATGCAGTAGAGATGAGAAGTCTAAGAAGTAAAGCTGGCATAATAATGATAGATAAAGTAAGGAATAGTGTGATAAGGGAACGTTGTGGTGTGGTAGAGGATGTGGTGACAAAGATAGAGAAAGGGATGCTTAATTGGTATGGACATGTAGAGAGGATGGATGAAAGAAGATTAACAAAACAAATTTACAAGGCGAGTGTGAATGGGCAAGCTGGTAAGGGTCGACGTAGGCGAACATATCTCGATCAGATCGAGGACGTTCTGGACAAAGGCCAGGTCAAAAGTACCCGTAACCGAAGAGCATGTATGAAGGTGCTTATGAAGGTAGAAGAAGCGAAAGATGTATGTCAGGATCGTAGCACGTGGAAGCATGTAGTCTCTACCTACCCTTATGGGAGTGAGGCGTGATATTACGTATGTATATATTTGTGTTTCTACCCGTCTGTCTGTCCATGTGACTGTAGATCTATACCACTATCCGTCTACCTGTCTGACGATCTGTCTATCTGACAATCTATCAATTAGCCTATCTATCTACCTTTATATATGTCTGTATATGTGTCTATCTCCCACTCTGTTTAACTGTACATCTATCTATATTATACTCGTAGACATAGATATCTGTCATAATCATCTGTCTAGCTGTTTATATCTCTGTCTATGCATAAAGAGAATGCAGAAGATAATTGGGATGATATTCTAGACATTATATCGACGACGTATCTCAACACTACATCCCGTAATCAATGCCGACAGGTTAAAAGTTAGAAAACAATCGAGTCCTTGATCTTGATTACCATCCTTAATTTCTGGATATACAAGGACTGATCCCGGAACGCCTCCCCTTGATCATATACTTACTGCAGTCGTTAAAAATAGTTTACTGTGGTTGCGATTGAGACAAACAAAATATTAATATGGTGGAGAATCTCTATAACTCGAATGTCAAGGGAAGTTCGGCAAGCAAAGGGAAGGGGAGTTTTGAAGCGATGATAGTTCAGTGGTAGTGTGTACGACTTTGCGTCAAGGGACGTGGGTTCGAATCCAACCACCTACAATGAGCTTGAGCTTTCGGTGAAAGAAAACATCGTGACGAAACCGGGCTTTTTCTGATGCCCGGCTGGCTAGCTACCACCCTCAAGGTGAAAATCTGCCGCCAAATACAAATAGGTGTGTTCCGGCAGTTGCACTTGAGAGCCAGTTCCTTCACAGGTTTAGCGTGTCTACCATCTTGGGCCGTATCGTCACTTAAGATCAGGTGAGATTATGGCCATAACGCTAACACCTTAACTATAAAAAGAAATGTTAAAAAATTTCGATATAACGAGTTTTCGACTTAACAAAAAGTTCAAGATACAAAGCATTCGAATGCAGAAATGTCGATATAAAAATGAGCGATTTCTAATTATATTTTCCAAGGTAATTTTCAATCGACACATCGTTATATTTTACTTACTGCGGCTTTCGGATTCTGTATTTTGAAATTCGAGTTATATTTATATATAAAAATAGCGTGTCACGTTGTTTGTCCGCGATGAATTCCTAAACTGCTGAACCGATTTTAATCGAATTTCGCACACCGTGTGTAGTTTCTCGAACTTGAGAGATAAGATGCATTTTATCTCGATAAGTGATAATAAAGCGATATATGTCGCTGTAGTCGATGTGATTGACTAATCAAATGGCAGAACAAGATATGCCGGGTCAGCTAGTAGAGTGTAAATTTGTGCTAACAAAACCTCCCAGGGAATTAACATTTTATTCAAGTAATAAAGTGTAAATAATTCGAGATATATATAGGGATCGCGCTGATTTTTTTTTTTTTTTTTCGGATTAGTGAGGATTACGACTTAACGAGGTCGAGTTATAGAGACTCAACTGTATTAAGCAGAAACGATATGCTATCTAGCAGTTTTCGTAATTAGACATTGATAATTATTGAAAATCGACAACGGGTTTTTTTTTTCATAGTCAAAGGTTAGCGTTATGGTCATAATCTCACCTGATCTTAAGTGACGATGCGACCCAAGTTGGTAGACACGCTAAACCTGTGGAGGATCTGGCTCTCAAGTGTAGCTGCCGGAACACACATATTGGTATTTTGTGGCAGTTTTTCAACTTGAGGGTGGTTGTTAGCCAAGCAAGCATTAGAAAAAGCCTTACCACCATGCTATGCATGCTATGTTGAAGCTCATTGCAGGTGGTTGGATTCGAACTCACGTCCCTTGACGTGAAGTCGTACACACTACCACTTTACAGATCTATATCCGTCCATACACAGAGGTCGGCCAAAGACTCAATGGAAAAACGGAACATAATCGATAGCAGACAAGGTCACGAAAAATCGCGACGTTTGGCATTCTTTGGCGGAGGACTTTATCCGAAGAAGGGGGGGGGCACGAAAGTCATTTTTATATAACTTTATGCTGAGACCAGCTCACAAAGTTTATCTCTCCTAACAATATTTTATTTGCAAGATAAAGGAGCCTGTCAGTTCATTATCATTGTTGGTTAACACCGTCTCCAAGGTCTCAACTATCTCTATACCAAAATTCATCATAATCGATTTAGCATTTTAGTCGTGAAAACGTGACAAAGAAACAAAGTCACTTTCTTATTTATAATATCAGTAAGGATTAAGACAACTTACAATTAGTGGAATAAAGACGAATTTTGTGTGACACTCATTCGGGTAAAGCCGGCTCGAGGTGACAATGGGATCAAGACAGATACAGTGATGTTTCACACCTGTCATGTGAAGCGCACACCGTTTTTTTTGTTTATCTTTTCATTCATCCATTCGTTCATACATCGTTCTGAAATTACTGGGTATACAGTAGAACCTCGTTAAGTCGAATCTCAATAAATTGAAAACCTCGAAATCTCGACAAAATATATCAAATATTCGCTTCAAACACCAAAACCTCCATTCTCTATAAGTCGAAAACCTCATTTTTTTTGGTGTCTCCCTTGATGTTCGACTTATACAGGTTCTATTGTACTTTATTTAAATTTAACATAATGATAATTATACATGATTATCAATATGTGGGAATATTTTTGATTCATTTATTGAGTCTTATTGAAAATTTGAGGAATTTCTTTTCAGTTAGAAATTAAAAATAATCTGTTTCTCATTTTGTCAACTATTAACACTAAATAACACTATATATAACCAGAAAATCAGTGGAAAATCCGAGGAGAAAAAGACTCTGAACTTCTTTTTATATAAACAGTTCAAAAAGTCCGATAAAACACATCACAAAGACAGTTCCGCGGCGAATATAATGTTACATTATTTCAAAGATTCGTGAAAAATCACTCGAGCGTATAAAAATGGGAATAATAAATTCACAAACAGAATTTGGCAATTTATAAACTCTTAACTGTGTGACAAGATTAATGTCCCGATGTTTTTACTTCGGGGGTTCTCTCGAAACTCTAACGTAGTTCCATGGGAAATGATACCCACACCACTCTGGCCAGGTTAATGCATTTTTTATTTTATACACTGTCTGACTTATTTAAGAGTGAATGTACAAAAACATACAGCACATTGGCTCCTCAATCTTACTTATGAGGAAATAGATCAATTACTTTTTTTCGTTTAATATCTTGTTAGAGTTTTACAGGTTATGTGCTCGCTCTGACAAACTCATTCTATTACACACATTAACATACTCACACTCACACAAACATACACACACATTGATCACTTGCATTTTCATTGCTTTGCTTAAGTTTAAGATAGTTTTACCATCAATTATATATTACTTATTTTGTTTTTAACCCATTCCTCCCCACTGTCATATTTTCAGGAGACTATTTTCAAAATGTCTTTTTACGTATTAGGACTTTTATTTTTATTATTTAAACTATTTTTACAGCGAAAAAAAATTTATTTTATTAGAAAAATATTGTAAAAATATGAATTTCATCAGAAATAATAAAAATAAAAGTCCTAATACGTAAAAAGACATTTTGAAAATAGTCTCCTGAAAATATGACAGTGGGGAGGAATGGGGACAATAACATTGTTTAGACGTATTCCGGAGGTGGGTGATAGTGGCTACAATACAGTTCTACACTACCGTAGCTACTATCGGTCATTTTCATCATTTGTGTATATATTTATGTGGTGAATAAATAATTAAAAAAATAAAAGTATTTATATTTTTCCTATGAATTTACTACATTACATACATACGAACTGTGTTTTCGGCGTGTATCGAATACCATCTGAGTTACCTAAGCCAACGTCATATGAGTAACCGACGAGGCTCTGGTGATTGTTGGTCTTACCTTCGGTTCTGGTCATGATGGTTAACCATGTAATCCTTGATCTGTCATAACTTGGTAGTAGGGTTACTGTGCGAATGGATAGCGACCACCTTCGGGCTTAAGCTGCTGCAAAATAAAGGTTCAGTATGAGTCTTTGTGTTCCAGCATAGTGAACGAGAACAAGTCGTTTCCCCATAACTTGAGTTCGAATCCAACCACCTACAATGAGCTTTCGGTCAAGGTAAACATCGTGAGGAAACCATAGCATGATGGTAGGGCTTTTTCTGATGCCCGCCTGGCTAGCTACCACCATCACGTTGAAAATCTTCCGCCAAATACCAATAGGTGTGTTCCGGCAGTTACACTTGAGAGCCAGTTCCTCCACAAGTTTAGCGTGTCTACGAACTTGGGCCATATCGTCATTTAAGATCAGGTGAGATTATGGCCGTAACGCTAAACCTTAACTATAAAAAACTATTACATTAAGACGACGGTAACCATTTGCCATCAGATAATGCCTCTACCCGATTGTTGCACATGATCATAAAAAAAGTTACTGTGTTCTGAATTTCATTTGCGTGGACCGGAAATGTGTTTGGTTTAATATTAGAACCTATTTTTAACTTTCATGTTTCACTATCTATCAACATATTATCTATTGTATCTATCTAGCTATCAATATATCTGGTGCGTAATACACCCAAAATGTGTATAATGATCGATATTGAAAGGAGAGATGACAACTACCTTGCAATATGCTGATCGGTGCTGATTGATCTTCGAGCGGAATTATTTCAAATGTGACGGAATTTTAACGTAATTTTCACTATATTAGAGTCGTTTGATTGACTTGCGCATTTCTACACGTATCAAAAACAATGTTAGTACAATGATATCCTCGAAACAGATTATGATACAGAGGCAGACCACCAGCCCGATAGTCAAACGACATTGGTAGGTTGGTCGGTAGATAACGGATGAAGTTAGTGGACACGCTAAACCTGTGGAGGAACTGGCTCTCATGTGCGGCTGCCGAAACACACTTATCGGTATTTGGTGGCAGATTTTCAAACTAATTGTGTTAGCTACTCAGACAGATATAAGAGAAATCCCTTCCACATGCAATTTTTTAGTAATTTGAAGAGAGATTATCCACTTGAAGGTGGTAGCTTGCTAGGTATGCATAGGAAGGAAGCTCAGACCATTGGGATTTGAACTTACGTCCATGATCAACGCGGTGTCGATACACGCAACCGTCGAACCAGCATTTATTTAATTATTTATTTAATAATTCTCAGGCTAATTTTAAATCAATGTGTGACATATATGTATGCGTGTGTGCCGCCGGCCGCTTCGAATTAATATATTCCAAAGAGTCATATAAACAAAAACTCATATTGGTCTGGAGAAACAACAGCTCAGTGATAATTAACGGGTTGAAAAATTAATTTCAAGGTTCCGTAATACATAAAAAAATATAATTTTAATGTGAAAAATCTATTACAATGCCTTGGCAGTAAGATAGATTTTTTATAGTTAAGGTTAGCGTTATGGACATAATCTCACCTGATCTTAAGCGACCTTTTATGTTTGCAGTACCTATAATAACTATTAACAATAACGCTGAATTGAATCGATGATAGCTCAGTGGTAGTTTGTACGACTTCGCGTTAAGGGTAGTGGAGTTCGAATCCACTCCACCTATAATGAGTTTGAGCTTTCGGTGAAGGAAAACATCGCGAGGAAACTATAGCATGGTGGGAGGGCTTTTTCTAATAACCGCTTGGCTAGCTACCACCCTCAAGTTGAAAATCTGCCGCCAAATACGAATAGGTATGTTCCGGCAGTCGCACTTGAGAGGCAGTTTCTTAACAGGTTTAGAGTGTCTATCAACTAGGGCCGTATCGTCACTTAAGATCAGGTGAGATTATGGCCATAATGCTAAACCTCAACCATAAAAAAATGCTTTGTGGTATTAAGCCCACCAATGTACAAATTGAAAGTACAATAAAGTGTTCATTCATTCATTCATATTTTTTCATTCATTCTTTATTTGATAAATAAACGATTTGATTCGATCTCTGTTACTGTTTTAATTCACAACTGTTATGAAGGAGCAAAAAAACAGAACCCAATAAATATAAAAAGGTTACCGAATTCGAAAAAACTATATTTTACATGCGGCTTCGCTCACGTTAATTTTGATTTTGTCAAACAAATCGGATGACACGATAAAAAAGTTACCTCTCTTTCAGTACAGTAAGGTTTTCAAAAGAAAAATGTACTCAATCACCGTGTCCAGGTTCACATCTATCTCTATACCGCAATTCATCACAATCGATTCAGCGGTTTCGGCGTGAAACAAACAAACAAACTCACTTTCGCATTTGTAACATTATCATGGATGTACTCTGGAGCTAATGACGCTTTATTAACTCGATAGAAATTATGGTAAACAAAAATGCACGACATTTTCCATACAGCCATCTATTTTCTTCAGCGTCGTGCTTCAGCGAACGGTGGATCAGTCCCCGGGGAACCCTAAAATATTATAAAACGGCGCTGCACTGGCGAACGTCGACCGTGTTAATTAATTACACACGGAACCCGCCGTCGGCGTGTTTACATACATGCAAAACGCGCTGGAAACGTCTAGCTGCATGTGTACGCTCAAACATTTAAGCTTATTCGACGTATTTTAAATCGAGAAAGTTCTCTGCGTCCGACAGAATTCAGCCGAGCTCTCTATAGACTAGTTTATCGTCTAACTTCTTTGAATAAAAACTTAAATGCTGTCTTTGTAAAGCGATACTCTTCGTAAATTCGACCTCAGTGAAGACCATTAAAGGTTTTACACTAATGCAAGTTTTTGTACGAACACCGGCTGTATTTTGCCGGCCGTTCTTTGGTCTAACAAAACAATTTACAACAGACTAAAAATTTCATCCCGATCGCCAGTAGATGAAGATAACGTCTGTAAAAAAAAGATAAAATAATCTACAAATATATTTTGAAATTTTCTGTGATTGTTTATGATTAAGGAATTTTTTGGTAGCATCTTGATCTATAGTGTTTTGATTTTTATTTAATAAATAAATTAGTTGTTTAGCCCTATATTGTGTGAATTAGGGTGACATTTTACGTAACGTAGTGTATATGAACAGCCTTAGGTGAAGTGAGTTGTGAATAATTGTTCGGAACGTGATGAATTAGTTGCCTAAAACTTTCAAGAGAGCTTCAAGTCTGCATTTAAAACAATATCTGACTTGGCTGCATGGCCTAGATACCTTTGCCTATTCCTGTCTCAATTGAAAGAGAAAAACGATACCAAAAAAGAAATGTTTATGATTAAAATGACATGAGTGTGGAATGTGGACAAGTGTTCGACAGTTATTTGATACAGATATTTTGACGTTGTGTATTTTCTTCTTTTTACTCATGGCAACTCAGTCTTCTTTAGCAACTATTACTGCAATTATCAAGTGATCAGATTTTCACATTTTTGGGCAGATGAAACTATATCCAACAAGATGGCGTCTCTCCTGTTGAAGTTCTCTTGGGAGTCTTTGTGGGAACTAATATATCATATTCAGTACACTTACGCTCTTCACCTACACTACATCACGTAAAATGTCGCCTGAATTACACAATATACGGCTAAATAACTAAGCATGTGAATTTCAATAAAATTCACAACATGACAGATAAAGATCCCGCCAAAAACTCCGTTGTGTATCTCGAGCGCCACTTTTTTATGTATGGCAACCTCCCTTAATGGCCTGTCAATATAAGAAGGAATTACTAATGACATTTGAATTCGGAAAACGTAACATGTTACGAGTTGTCATTCCGAAACGTTAAGATACATTAGAATTGTATTGTTATGTAAATAATAATGCTGTTACAAGACATTTTTTTTTTTTTATAAGGAATAGTGGGCATCTAGCGGGGCTCCTGATGGTACGTGATCACCGCCGCCCATGGACACCCACCACACCAGAGAAATTGCGGGTGCGTTGCCGGCCTTACTGGCAAATGCTTCTGCGGTGTCAAAACGAGACAAACAAGAACATTTTGGAGCGATGATAGCTCGGTGGTATGTGTAGGATCGCCGCGTCACGGGATGTGAGTTCGAATCCAACCGCTTACAATGAGCTTCAGCTTTTGGTAAAGAAAAACGTGGTGAGGAAACCGTGGTATGGTGGTAGGGCTTTTTCTGATGCCCGCCTGGCTAGATACCACCCTCAAGTTGTAAATCTACTGTCAAATACCAATAGGTGTGTCCCGGCAGTTGCACTTGAGAGCCAGTCCCTCAACTGTTTTAGCGTCTCTACCAACTCGGGCCGTATCTTCATAGCAGATCAGATGTGATTATGGTCATAACGCTAAATCATAATTATAAAAAAAAATTATAAGGCGGACAAAATATTATTTTCTTTATATATTTGTAACAATGAAAAATTTTAAGTTAAATTATGGATAGAACATTTTCGAAAATAACTTGTCACATAACCATATCCATTATTATTGTATTCAGTAATCATTTTTAATGATACATACGGGCATTGAGTTAGGCGAAATTAATTTTCAAAATTGATTTTCAAATAGGCAAAAAAATATATTTTAGCGAAGTACGACAAACTACATTATTAAAGCTATGATAGCTCAGTTATTGCATGTACGGACGCCGCGTGAGAGGAGATGAGTTCGAATCCACCTGCAATGAGCTCGAGCTTTCGGTGAAGGAAAACATCGTGATGAAACCATAGTATGGTGTTATGGCTTATTAAATTGCTCGCCTGGCTAGCTGCCACCCTATATTTGAAAATATGCTGCCAAATATTTTTTTTTCTCTTTATTTATGTTAGGGACTTCGGTCCAAAAAGGAAATGTCAGTCTCATCGTACCCTGACCTTATAGTATGTACAGAATATAATAAAAGTCAAATATGTTCTAGAACTACTTAGATCTAATCACAGAATTCCATAAAATCTTGGCTTCATCACTTGCAGGTGCAGTGAAGATTGTGCGTGATAGGTGTGTTCCAGCAGTTGCACTTTAGAGCCACTTATTTGCATTTTGCCAGCAAACTAATGAGGTACCTAATGTAACTCGTCAGTGACGTTGACAATCTAAAAGTACATCTCTTCACATTTTAAATTGAAACAATACAAAGTTTATGTGTAAAAATAACGAAGACAGTTAACGTGGTACCCGACGGCAGTGACAATGTGTCCCTCGAGTGACATCCCAGACATAAAACGATTAATGAAAATATTATCTAGCGTGAAATATCAGCGGGTAACACGCGAGAACACAATCAGCCGGTTGCAGCAGCGACGCGGCGGTAGCGTGGCGTTTCGCTAACGATGTTTTCTGAACGTGCCGACCGTGTGTTAATCACTTTGAAATGCACTTTCGCTATACTTATTTTTTTTAATAACAATTACTACCTGACACTAGAGATCATTTCACAACATTATCGCAACGGAATACTATTTTTTTTTAATTGACCTACGACACCGAGTGATCCCTGATGGGAAGTGAAGACTGTGTGACTGATTTCGTTTCAAAACCCCGATGTTGTAGGAATCTGGTGAAAACATCGATGGCAGTAAGTTCCACTCCTTGGCGGTTCTTAAAAGGAACGAATATGAAAATCGTTTATTGCCATCAAATGGATCATCAACAACGTACGGCTGAAGGCCCATACGACATCGTGTAGTTCAGCGGTGGAATGCGGAAGCGGAAATAATGAATGCAGTTCTTTTGAATTTTCGCAGAAGTGTAATTCGTAATAGATTTTTTTTTTTAATATTATAAGGCTTAGTCGCCACTGCGATTATATCGCCACGGAACAGACAATAACATAAATACATTAATAAGTGTAATAAACACAAACAGTGTTTTAATTTTGTACAATTTTGTAAATTGGTAAATTTGTTTGTAAAATGTTTTAATTCTCTAGTAGTTTCGGAGACAAGATTATATTATATAACAAGGAATGATATATTATCATCACAGGGAGACTTTAAGGGATGTGGCTGAATCGTTTTATACCATATTAATCTTGTTCTGGAAAGTTCATTTGCCATTTATAAGTAATCTGATAGCTGGTTGGTAGAGTTTTTTCTAATACCCGCCTGGCTAGCTACCACCCTCAAGTTGAAAATCTACCGCCAAATAGCAATAGGTATGTTCCGATAGTTGCATTTGAGAGCCAGTTACTCTAAAGTTTTAGCGCGTCTACCAACTTGGGCCGTATCGTCACTTAAGATCAGGTGAGATTATGGCCATAACGCTAAACCTTAACTATAAAAAAGCTACCATATTAGTTAAATGTATTGTTAATAATTTATTACTAAATATTGTTGCCTACACACTAATGGGATTTCTAATGAGAGTACCTATGCATTTATGTTTGTCAGAATATTAAAACATTAATTATGAAATATGTCGAAGTGTTTTAGCGTCTCTTATAGAAATTGTAACACATTAATACATTTATTTTTAATATTTATATTGTTTTTATGTCACGATTTTGTTAATTTAATTCTTTTCTTTAGTTTTAGGTAACGGATCGTTGTAATCTGATAAATAAATAAATAATAAAAATAATTGTTTGTCAAGAGTAGAAAATGTAAATTTTAAATGATGTTGAATAAATGATGATGATTAAATAAAAACTAATTCGATGTCATTCTATAGCTATTAAAAAAGAAACGGTCTCAATGCATTAAGTTTTTTGGGCGTAATATTTACACATCCATACACACGGACATCCGGTCGCCGACGAGAAAATATTTTCAATACGATTTTGTATGCGTAATGAAATAAATATAATTAAAAATAATCCCGTGTGATAGTGAAAGTATTTGTCAGGATTATAAAACATTTGCATTGCCGTAAAAACAAAAAGAATTTTAAAATACAACCTGTATTCTACTGAATTCTAGAAAATCGCTTGACTTTGGAATGTTGAGTGTAATGCGTAACCTCAAACGTTTCGCGTTTTTGAGACGTGTAAAAGCGAACAGTCGCGTGTCCGCTGACAGATGTGAAACATCGATTTCTCGTTGTAAAAATTATGAACTTGAATGGGGTAGCTTAGATAGGAAATAAACATAGCATAATCAAACATTTAAAAAGTGCTGACATGTTTTTAAAGATAACGTCTATTATTATTTAACATACATTTATATTTAACTGGCTTTTACTTGCAGCTCCGCTCGGGTTAGTATTGATTTTCCCAAATGATTCTGGTCGTGGATCGATACAGTAATCATTTTTCTATCAAATGCTATTTATTAATTTATTTATTTATAAACAATTACTCTTCAAAGTTTGCAGCAAATCTGATAACGCAATGAAAATTCTCATATAAAGTTTATCCCTCTTTTTACCTCAATCCCAATCAGCTTTTCGCGGGCAAAAGTCACTTATCGCCTTCTCCGGGTTCCCATCTATCTCTATACCAAAATTCATCATAATCGGTTCAGCGGTTAAGGCATGAGAGCGTAACGAACAAACAAATAAACCCACTTTCGCATTTATATTATTAGTAACGTGTTATACACAAATTACATTGGGACAACTTGATTCTTTTCATAAGTCATTTCTTTACATATACTATCACAATTTATTATCTGTCTTGCCGCATGATATGTTTTACAATGCGAGTTTCCATGGTAACTAAAATAAAAATATTTACCATTTAAAGTTGACCTACAGCGCCCGACTTTCGTAAGTACTTTGATCTTATCCACCTCAAGTATTTGAGAGGGTAAGAGTCCAAAAAAAATGTAGCATCCTAATACATTTTTTTATGGTAACCGGGCAAGCGTGTCACCTGATGGTAAGTGATCACCGCCACCCATGGACACCCACAACACCAGAGGAATCGCAGGTGCGATTTATAGGAGAGACTGGCTCTCAAGTGCCACTGCCGGAACACATCTATTGGTATTTGGTGGCAGATTTTCAACTTGAGGGTGGTAGCTAGCCAGGCGGGCATTAGAAAAAGCCCTACCACCATGCTATAGTTTATTAATATGAACTGATATTGAGGCTTTGTTCGTTTGTCTATGATTTCACGCCTAAACTACTCAGCCGACTGTCATTAAAGTTTCTTATATGTCTTTAGGGACATAGCAAAGGGCATCTATATATAAGGTGCTGCAGACAGATCCTCAAGATTCAAATTATTTGCTGTTAGTAATTATTATTTAACCAAACTCAGGCTTCATTCTCTTATAATTCCAATTGTTTGACGAAGTAGTTTGATATTTATTATTCAAAGTTAATTCATTTCATTTTTTTGTTTATACTTAAGGACTTTCGTTATGGCCATAATCTCACCTGATCTTAAAGTCACGATACGGCCCAAGTTGGTAGACACGCTAAACCTGTGGAGGAACTGGCTCTCAAGTGCAGCTGCCGGAACACACCTATTGGTATTTGGCGGTAGTTTTACAACTTGAAGGTGGTAGCTAACCAGGCGGGCATTGAAAAAAGCCCTACCACCATGCTATGGTTTCCTCACGATGTTTTCCTTCACAGAAAGCTCAAGCTCATTGTAGGTGCTTGGATTCGAACTCACGTCCCTTGACGCAGTCGTTCACACTACCACTAAGCTATCATCGCTTCAATTTGTATTTACTTTAGAAAATATGATAGCACAGTTGGTAGTGTGTTCGGACGTCGCTTTAATGAACGTGAGTTCGATTCCACCTGCAATGAGGTCCGGTGAAGGAAAACATAGTGATGAAACCATAGCATGGTCGCAGGGCTTTTCTGACACCCACCTGGATAGCTACCACCCTTAAGTTGAAACTTCCAGTTTATGCATAAGTATTAGCGTACCCACCAACTTGGGTCACATCGTCCCTTAACATCAGGTGAGGTTGTAGCCATAGCGCTAAACCTGTGAAGTATAACGATAGCTTAGTGGTAATGTGTACGACTTCGCGTCGAGGGCCGTGAGTCGAATCCAAGCACCTACAATGAACTTGAGCTTTCGGTGACAGAAAACATCGTGAGGAAACCGTAGCATGGTGGTAGGGCTTTTTCAAATGCCCGCCTCGCTAGCTTCCACCCTCAAGCTGTAAACCTGCCGCCAAATACCAATAGGTGTGTTCCGGCAGCCGCACTTGAGAGCCAGCCCCCCCACAGGTTTAGCGCGTCTACCAACTTGGGCCGTATCGACGCTTAAGATCAGGCGAGATTATGGTCATAGCGGTAAACATTAAGTATAAAAAAAAAAAGATGCGCACTACATAACGGACATAAAAATGCAGCGATTTCTCGGGTCATACGAGAGTTGAAAGCGATAAATCCATTTGCACCAACAACTGTCGGTACCTACACGCGGCACTATAAATCCGAGCATCGATCTTGTCAATTATCATTTGTTGGAATTGGAAACGGAACAGCAGAGGAGAGCGTACGCGACGATCATAACGTGGATATGCCAGCGATCATGATCAGAAATCTTCAAAACGTAGGCAAGTATATTCGGTATCGCGCTGCTGGCTTGGTGAGGGGTGGATGTTATTGACGTCCGCAGGATGTGTACTTTAGAAAGTTTTAATTTTTAGCAAGGGGTAGTGTGGGATGTCACTTTGCAAGTTCTTTCCGAGTGGTGTTAAAGGTTTTTTTTTTTTTTAAGCTCCGACATCCCCCTAACCTAATTAGGGACCTTGTTAATAATATTTTTTTTCAGTTTACTTTACCTTTTTTTTTTTTTACTTTCCATGAGTGCATTCTTTTACTCTAAGTCTTAAAGATAATGCATACTTAGTCTATTTGGTGTTAAAGGTTGTGGGGTGTAAGGAGTATCGAATACCATCTGAGTTAGCCAAGTCAAGCACACACGCATCCGGTGCACCCTGCCGAGTACCCGACAAGGTTCTGGCGATTGCTGGCCCCACGTTTGGTTTTGAACATCACGGTTAACCATATAATTCTTCATTCGTCACATCTTGGTGGTACTGTTATTGCCCGGCTGGTTAGCGACCACCGTTGGGCTTAGACTATCGCAAACCAAAGGTTCGGTATGAGCCTTTGTGTTCTGGCATAGTGAACAAAAATCAGCCCTTACCATCAGTGCATAGGTAACAGTAACGATTTACAGTCAGAAGAGCCGCTTGCCTGTTTACTGTCTATTAGTATAAAAAAGGAAATGCTCATTAAGAAGATACAATGATTCACCCGATGATCTACTGACGTTACCGACGACCTCATGAAATTGCTGATAGAATTAAATATTCAAATATAAGGAAACTACAATAACCTATTTGGTCATTTGATTCAATAAAAAAGTTGGCTAGGTAGACGTTGCTTTTTGATGTAATAACGGGCAAAAGAGGAAGCCAACAACACCAAAATAATCGCGGGTGCGTTGCCAGTCTTTATTGGAGGTACTGACTCTCAGCTGCAACTGCCGGAACACACTTATTGGTATTTGGCACCAGATTGTCAACTTGAGGGCGGTAGATAGCCAGGCGGGCATCAGAAAAAGCCCTACCACCATGCTATGGTTTCCTCAAGATGTTTTCCTTCACCGAAAGCTCAAGCTCATTGTAGGTGGTTGGATTCGAACTCACGTCCCATGATGCGGCGTTTCTACATACAACCAATGAGCTATCATTGATTGAATAAAGTAAAGTCTGACACAATGATATCACTAGTGCTAGCACTAAAAACGGTATTTCTTAACTGTTATTATAAATCGGTATGAGAATACATTTATTATGGTTTAAATAATGAAAAAAAAATACGTAAGTGTCGTCGAATTATCGGTTGGAACGAATTTCTTACGTAGTATATTATTATTGATAAACTTATTATATTAATGATTTAAAAATATAAATAAATGAATTACTAATTAATCAAAGAAATGGTAGGAAATTTCTTAATGAATATATTTTTTCTAGTTGTGAAAATAACATTTCATTGTAAATAATTTGTAATGCATATAATACGTTACGAAACAGCTGACGCGTATGACACGTACAGACTATACATATCTATGCAGCTGTCGAGAACATACTGGCTGTCTTGAGCCAATCAGCGGACATCTATGACTGGGCACAGCCAATAGCATACGCGTTATGGATAACCGTCAACACTTTAGAAATATAGTGCAATATAGAACACACTAAAGAAAAGGTCGTGACGAAAAAAAATCTTACTTTGAGATTAGTCTAGCTTCCTTAAAAATGTAAGTCGTCATATCCGCATACACCTTTCGTTTGCACCGGAATACGTTCTATACTTTGATAAATCTAGAAAACGACGCCAGACTTCACTTCTAGGTATATTAATGTCGTTTCTATCGAATTCACGTCTTCAGTTCTGTTTTCATATATACCTACTCTTAACAGTTGTTTTACAATATACTCTGTACTACGTACATTATGTTAACAATATATAGGACTTGATCTGTTACCCCTACATACTCATTTTTAGTAGATGTGTTCAGATACCTCCATTAATTACTAAATGTCGTTACCAACATCGTAAGACTGAGGCTGTAGGGCTTATTACATAGCCCATATGGCTATCTATCACCTTCAAGATGCAAATTTGCTGCCAAATTGCTATGAGTGTGTTTATATAGTTAAGATAAGTGTTTATAGGTTATGGCTGCGTGATGATGTGGTAAAAGATGATAGACACGCTAACCCTATACGTATATAATCTAAATACGTATCAGATTTTCAACTCGAGGGTGGTAGCTAACCAGGCGGGCATTAAGAAAAGCAATTCCACCATGCTATGGTTTCATCTCGATGTTTTCCTTCACAGAAATCTCAAGCACATTGCAGGTGCATTCGAATTCGCGTCCCTTGACGTGGCATTCGTACACACAACCAACTGAGCTGTCAGTCCGTTCACCAGGCTTAAAGTGTCCGGGGAACTGGAGGCTTTAGTCCTCGTCGCTGTGTACAGGAATCCGCCTTCCATTGCACCAGTACGGCTGAATGCAAAGGCAGGTCGCAAGGCTGTCCAGATAAGGTCCAGCTTACCACAAGGCCGGGCCGGTCGTGGGGGTGACGTGGTGATTGCACACACGGACCCGCGTCGCCCCAGGAAGGCGACAGACGGCTGTGGGGCTTCAGTGGGTATTCCCGGAGATTAGCCCCGGGTGAGTACTAGATACCCCTCTCAGTCCCCCCGGGCTGGAAAGAGACGCAAAAAAAATCTTAAAGTGCCCACCATTTTAACATCAGATGAGATTGTGGACATTACGCTAAAAACTATAACCTATTTAAAAACATATCTTAGATAAAATACCAGTATAACTGATTGAAATATGACATTTTCTGTATAATAAGCTGTGATTGCGATTTCGTTAGCGCGGAACTAAGATTTTGTTTCGTCATTTTTGTCCTGTTATCGTAACTTTTTTCAGAGCAGCTTTGCTTCTATCGGCGGTATCGCGATGGTAAATTGCCTAAACCATTCCAAAACGATTGCTTCATCAAATACAATTATATTTGAAATCTGATTGACAGTTGCTAAGATTAACGCATTAAAAAAATTCCACTATATAATATTAATATAGTTATCATCGTATACGCGATTTAAGCCGATAAAAGCTACCAAAAAGTTTGGAAAATCCAAAAGTGCACGCTTCATAACGTAATTGTAATTGAATGACGTAGATTTTTAAGCATTCATATTAAATAGGAAGTAATCAGATGTCATCCTAGCTATTAAAAAGAATTACTCCATATACATTAAGTTTTCTGGGCGTAATTAATATACATCCATACAAACAGACATGCGGATGATCACGAAAAAAAATCAATAAGTATATAATGAAATAAATGCGTGTAAAACTCATCTAGTGTGACAGCGAGAGTATTTCTCTGGGTAGTGAAACGTATGCGTTAAATTAAAACCACAAAACATTTAAAATAAAGTCTCGAAAATTGCTTTACTTTGGAATGTCGAGTGTAATGTTTCGTGTTATGAGGCGTGAAAAAAAAACAATAAAATCTGTTGACATACACAGAAGAAAAATGCAAATAAAAGCAATATAGCCTTTGCCTATTTATATGTATACAGTATTAAAAAAAAAAAAAAAACAAATAATGCAATGCAACAGATAAAATATTAATATTTCATATGAAGCCGTGCAAGTTATTAAAAATAAATTACAGCGAGCTCAAAGGGAATATATTCCGGAGAGGGAATTGTAAATTTTCCCAGCGCATTTTTCCTTAATAAGGCTTAATATGAAACTTCATTTTATACGGTAAGTGCATGCGATATTAAAATTTCATTTACTGGCTTTCGCGTGAAATCATCGGTGGTATTATAAACCTGAATAGTCTATATAATAAAATTATCATTGAAATAAATTTTTATCTATATGAAATATCAAAGAGAGGAATTTTAATTAAATTTGTAGTTTTGTTTGTAATTAATACACTTAAAAACCCCTGGACCCGGTTTTCTCACGACGCTTGCCTTCACCTAAAGCTCCAGCTTATTCCTTAACGAGGCATCCATACACACTACCACTAAGCTATCAGAGCTTCAAATATAAAAAAATATGTATATAAAAAATGTATTAATTTAATTAAAGTAATTATTACAAGTTTTCGAGGCCCAAGTTATTGTATAACAGCAACTCTCGCATGCTTAAACATACGCTGAATATGCGAATATTTCGCATAGTAATATACCCCTGGTAATATTTTATATGACCAGGCGGGGGTCCGGGCGACCTCGGTATTTATGGGACAATTACCGCTCCGTAATTAAAGTGATGCCTTAACAAGATTTCGCCGTCTGCGAGATTGCCCGTGTAAATTTAACTTGAGATTTCTGGTAACGCAATGTGGAATTTATTTGAAGCGGTTTAAGGTTATATTTTGAAAAGGGATTTATTCTTATTTCTACTACTAATTTTTAAGGTCTAATATTAATAGTAAAAAATTGCGACATTTTTTTCTTTTTTTGTAAATTCTATTTCGGCATTAAAACGGAATTAAATATGCAAGAAGGAATAAGAGTTTGCGTGAAGCGTCCGTTCTTTACGACCGCACGATGTGTATTGACCGCCATTACAATGTGCAAGCTATTTACCTGTTTTAATTATCTCCGATAAAGAATAGACAATAAAGCACAGACTATACGCAAACAGCAAATTTATAACAGATTATATCAAAATTAAGTTTTTATACAAATTGCTTAAACAAAATCTAAACATTTAAACTAATAACGACCGAGCTAAATCCGTATTTTGTTTTTTCAAAACTATGATCTTTTTTTTTATATTTTATAAGATTAGACTTACGGTCACAATTTCACCTG
This sequence comes from Actias luna, assembly GCA_039707435.1. Classification (NCBI taxonomy): domain Eukaryota; kingdom Metazoa; phylum Arthropoda; class Insecta; order Lepidoptera; family Saturniidae; genus Actias; species Actias luna. The sequence continues at coordinate 1,615,031 of JAZHAC010000006.1, read as the reverse complement.
ATTTTAACAGACGATGATGTTTCTGAAGCGATGATAGCTTAGTGGTAGTGTGTATGATTTCGCGCCAAGGGACGTCAGTTCGAATCCACCTACAATGAGCTTGAGCTTCCGGTCAAGGAAAACATCGTGAGAAAACCATAGCATGGTCGTAGATTTTTTTCAAATGTCCGCCTTGCTAGTAACCACCCTCAAGATGCTATCTGCTGCCAAATACCTATTTGGGTTCCGGCAGCTGCACTTGAGCGTCAGTTTCTCCGCAGGCTTAGCGTGTCTACCAACTTGGGCCGTATCGTCACTTAAGATCAGCTGAGATTATGCCCATAACGCTTAACCTTAAGTATATAAAAATATCTGGTGTATATGTAAAGTTTATCATTATATCACAGAACCGGAAACATTTCAAATAAACTGATTATTATATAAAAGTATATAAATGATTTTGTTTCAATTGCGTACTCAAAACGTAACATTGCGTCGGCGTTCACTGAATTATCTTGTGTAGTGATTTACAGATCAAGTGTCCTAAAACAATAGAAAATGTCCTCGTATGTAATGGGATATTTTACAAACTGTATAAACCCGTATAAGGGGCATGGGATCACATTAAATTCGCAATCATTTCATCATCATAAAATTTTCCGTTACAAAAAGAAACGGCTATATTTTATAGTTTTTTTTTTATACTTAAGGTTTCGCGTTGTGGCCATAATCACACCTGATCTTAAGTGACGATACGGCCCAAGTTGGTAGACACGCTATACCTGTTGAGGAACTGGCTCTCAAGTGCAGTTGCCGGAACACACCCATTGGTTTTTTGCGGCAGGTTTACCATTTGAGGGTGATAGCTACCCAGGCGGGCATTAGAAGAAGCCCTACCACCATGCTGTGGTTTCCTCACTATGTTTTCCTTCACCGAAAGCTCAAGCTCATTGTAAGTGCTTGGATTCGAACTCACGTCTCTTGACGCGAAGTCGTACACACTACCACTGAGCTATCATCGCTTCAAAAATATGAATTTTAGACGATGCATATGCGATGATAGCTCAATTGGTAGTGAGTGCCGACGCTGTGGCAATAAACGGGAGTTCGAATCCACCTGTAATGAGATTGAGCTTTCGATGAAGAAAAACATCATAACGAAACTATAGCATGGTGGTAGGGCTTTTTGAAATGCTCGCCTGGCTAGCTACTACCCTCAAGTTGGAGATTTGTCGCCAAATACCGATAGGTGTTTCTGGCAGTGGCACTTGATAGCCACTCCCTCCTCTAGGCTTAGCGTGTTGACCATTTCGGGCACATCGTCCCTTAACATCAGATGAGATTGTTGCCATAGTGCTAAGTCTAATAAAAATAACACGGTATATATAAACATATAGATTTTCTTTCGCGCCCGGTATGAAAACCACACTTTTATATTTCCTAGTTAATTGCAATATTGCTAGGTACGCATTTTACCAGATATTATGAAGGTAAATATTATTGATCACACAGTGGTACATATCTGTTTGTATAAATATTTGCGAGAATAAATTAACCGAATGTTTACTCGAATTATTATTACCGGATGCGATATGCGTTCGTAACGTGCGGTCCGATATTTAAATCCGGATGCGTGTTGTGTAATTAATAACGTTTCGTTTGTACGAGTATCTATTAACGACTAGCCGTGCCCTGCGACTTCACTCGCGTGGACTTGTTTCAGGTGACTTCAAGGCCTCTTTTTTCGTTGTAGATATATAATTTTTATTATTTCATTTATTTATTTACAATTTATGCGTGGGATAGCGGAGTTAGTGTCTAATGCATTATCTAAAAATCAACTTTAAAATGATGCGGAGATAAAAGATGGTGGGAACTACAATAAATATATAGTAATAATCTATTGTATATACATATTTACGAATATTTTTTTATATAGTTGAAGTTTAGCGTTATGGCCATAATCTCACCTGATCTTAATTTGCGGTAGGGCCAAAGTTGGTAGACACGTTAAACCTGTGTAGGTTCTGGCTCTCAAGTGCAGCTGCCGGAATACACCTATCGGTAGTTGGCTGCAGATTTTCAACTTGAGCCTGGTAGCTAGCCAGGCGGGCATTAGAAAAAACCCTACCACCATGCTATGGTTTCCTCACGATGTTTTCCTTCAACGAAAGTTCAAGCTCATTGAAGGTGGAGTGTTTTTGAACTTATGTCCCTTGACGTATAGTCGTACACTCTACCACTGAGCTATCATCGCTTCAAGACAAATAAATAACTATGTCATTAGTCATAAAACATACTGAAAGACATTAATTAAATGAGTCTGCTAAAAATCTTGTAAAACTGGCGTATCTTGGCTTTGAAGGCGAAGCAATTGTTCGACATACTGATATTTAGTAGAAATGTATTTCATAGAAGTATAGCTTGGACATAGAAGATTTCGACGATAACTCAGTGGTAGTGTGTAAAGAGACGTGAGTTCGAATCTACCTACAATAAGCTCGAGCTTTCGGTGAAGGAAAACATCGTGAGGTAACCATAGCATGGTGGTAGGACTTTTAATAATGCCCGCCTGGGTAGAAAACACCTTCAAGTTGAAAACCTGCCGCCAAATATCAATAGGTGTGTACCAGTAGTTGCACTTGAGAGCCAGTTCCTCCACAGGCTTAGCATGTCTACCGACTTGGTTCGTACCGTCATTTAAGAATCAGGTGAGATTATGACCATAACGCTAACCCTTAACTATACTGAAAAAAAAGGACTTCGTTCGCGTGAAACTCCATATTATTTGATAGCTATTGCCCGTTTTTGTAACTAATTTAAATACAACTTTGTCTCTATTGATGGTAGTAGGATGTGAAATAACCTCAAAGCTTCCTAATTGATTGCTCTAGCAAATACAAAAATATTTATTTGTAATTCGACTTATAGCTCCTAAGATTAGCGTGTACAAACAAACATTTTCGATAAATAAACTTAATGTAGATTACAAAATAATAATAACATCGAACAACGAGCCATTGTAGCTTGAAGTTAGCAAAAACTGATGTTTGTTACAAGACCTTAATCGAATTCCGTGTGAGCGTTAACATTAAAGCTTGCCATTCACCGTGCGGATTTCTGAACTGCACTGAAATTATTTGGTTCAACCATAGGTGGATGGTTGTTATAGTAATAAACTGTGAATCGTCATGAGGTTATTTATATCCCTGTTATGACACTTCTACGTGGGGAAATGCATTTATGCATCCCTCCCCCAGCCCGGGGTGACTGAGAGGGATGTGGGATTCACAATACCCACTAAAACCTCACGGCCGTCTGTCGCCTTCCTGGGGCGACGCGAGTGCGTGCATGCAATCACCGCGTCACCCCAGCGAATGTAATAGGAGACAAACGAGCAAGCGTGTCACCTAATGAGAAGTCACCGCCGCCCACGGATTCTCACAGCACCAGAGGAATCGTAAGTGCGTTGCCGGCCTTTATAGGAGGAAGTGGCTCTCGATTGCAACTGTGAAACGTTGCCGGCCTTTATAGGAGGAAGTGGCTCTCGATTGCAACTGTGAAACAAACCAATTGGTATTTGGCGACAGATTTTCAACTTAAGGGTGGTAGCTAATCAGACGGACATTAGAAAAGCCCTACCATCAATGCTATGGTTTCCTCACGATGCGTTGCTTCACCGAAAGCTCATTGTAAGTGGATTGCCTACCTCGACCCCTTGCCGCGGAATCCGTACATACTACCACTGAGCTATCATCGCTCAATCTACCAATATTCCAAGCAACTGAGTCTTATTACACACTCGAATGAAAACTGGCTTTTTAAGACGGAAGGAAGTAACTAAACGGAAATGAACTTCTTATTTTTCGAAAGAACAATAAAATGAACCTCTCATTTAAAGAGAACATTAAAAAGATTCTGATAAAATGAGGAATATTTAAAGCCAATTCGCTAATTAAATTCCATCTTGTTATTCGATTTACGACATATTTATACACATATATATTTAAGAGTAATGAGGGTACTCTCAGGAAATAAGCCATCTGTTTGACTCACGTATATATTTGCAAAATGATAACAAACTGCGAATGATCAGTCTCGCTCGCCAGTGTTTCACGATATATCCTAGCCAGCGTTACATGGCACCTTTTTGTAGTATTTATAGTATAGTGGAGTGCTCCCGTCACGTAATACGCAAACATCCGTTGAAATACTTTAATAATTCGTTGATGTACTCTAATCATACTTTTTTTATACTTAAGGTTTAGCATTATAGCCATAATCTCACCTGATCTTAAGTGACGATACGGCCCAAGTTGGTAGACTGCTGGAACTGCCGGAACACACCTATTGATATTTAGCGGCAGGCTTACAACTTGAGCGTGGTAGCTACCCGGGCGGGCATTAGAAAAAGCCCTACCACCATGCTATGGTTTCCTCACGATGTTTTCCTTCCCCGAAAGCTCAAGCTCATTGTAGGTGCTTGGATTCGAACTCACGTCCCTTGACGCGAAGTCGTACACACTACCACTGAGCTATCATCGCTTCAAAACTTCGTTGATGTACTCTAATTATAAGTCGTTGATGTACTCGTGATGCACTAATATTTATATTAATATTTGCGCTGATATATATATACATATCTGGCGGTGTATCTTTTGTTTTATTAAGAACAATATGTCATACCGTGTCTATAGAAGTTTACGACAAAAATACGTGAATTTAAATCCCTAACAGTTTGCAGAAATTGACTTTATTTGTCGGAGGTTCAACAGCCGACTTTAAATGCATAGGTGGACGTGTTGATTAATCGAGCGGACCGAGTTGGATGTACAGTGTTTCGTTCTGCACTCAACAATGATGGATCGCCTCGTGTTGTCCATTGGTTAACTTGTATACAAGTCGTTTGTCATTGCTCTATCGTCAGATCTCGGGAACTTTGTCCGCTGCCGTTGCATGTATTGTTAATAATATCTCAGATACAGTTTCCTTTATATTATCTATAGTTACATTTTAAAAACACTTTTTAAAGTGGAACTTTTTATATGGCCGCAATTTTTTTGCGTCCGTCTGTCGCGTGTCGCATTACAGCCGATCGCGGAGTGCGGGTAAAGTTGCGTTCGGCAGAGCATCCAAGGCCAATATCATAATAGGGTAGCATTGATTTTTTCATTTAATATGTTATATACATAATACAAGTTATATTTCATATTATCAACCTCGTCTTGATGACGTTTTCAATTTTGTACTCCTTTGCACAGATTATGATATAATGTATGACTTACGACATGGTTTAGGTGTCTTTGCTTGTTCACCGAAAAACAAAGAATTAATTTTAATTGATTTCCCATATCGATAACATTTTCCGATTGTTAAGTAATGATTAATAATGCGATTTTAATACTCAAAATCGAATAATTTCCCGGAAATTTGCAGTTAAATACCTACGATTCGTAAAACAATTTCTCTGGATCGCGGTTTCTTAAAATCGCATTTTCTTTTTATGGTTCATGTCTACTAATAAAGTGGGATGGTAGGGATCCGTGTGTATTCGACTGGATTGATGTCACTATGCATATATGCACATAATGGTGTTTCGTTTTAGGTTTAGCATGTTATAGGTTCTTTATAATAGTTTTGTTATGTATGGCACACTCTTACCTGACGTTAAAGCACACTTATAGGTATGAAGCGATGATCGCTCAGAGGTAGTGTGTACGACTTCTTGTTAACGGACATGAGTTCGAAAGCAGCCACCTATAATGAGCTTCAGCTTCAGCTTTTATGTCGGAAACTTCTATAGACACGGTATGACAAATTGTTCTTTATTAAACAATAGAATAAAAAGCTTCTACCTTATTTGACTACAACCGCCTGATATATATATATATATACATATAAGCAGAAAATACGATGAAAATGCTTCACCGAATGTTAGTGCATCACGAGTACATCAACGACTTATGATTAGAGTACATCAACGAAGTTTTGAAGCGATGAAAGCTTTTGATGCGACGATAGCTCAATGGTAGTGTGTACGACTTCTGGTTAAGGGACATGAGTTCGAATCCAACCACCTACAATGAGCTTCAGCTTTCGGTGAAGGGAAACATCGTGAGGAAACCATAGCAAGGTGGTAGGGCTTTTCCTAATGCCCTCCTAACTAGCTACCATCCTCAAGTTGAAAATCTGCCGCCTAACACCAATAGGTGTGTTCCGGCAGCTGCTCTTGGGAGCCAGTTCCTCCACAGGTTTAGCGTGCCTACCAACTTAAGATCAGGTGAAATTATGATCATAACGCTAGGCCGTAAATATAAAAAAAAAGTGATTCGGCGGCAGATTTTATGTGAAGCGTTTGAGACTTCAATGTTCATTATTATAAATCTTTTGCAGTGTTACGGCAAAACAAATGTTTTATTATCTAAAGAAATACTCTCACTATCGCACTAAATGATTTTTAAATTCATTTATTTCATTATATAATAAAGAAAACCTTGTTGTAAGTTTTCTTCCTGTACATCCGGATGTCTTTGTGTAAGGACCTGTAAGGGTCACGTTAAAATTGGGACCATTTCTTTTCTAATAGCTCTAGTATTTTAGAGCTATTAAATATTTTGTGGCTTCACTCTAACGCATATGTTTTACTACCCAGATAAATACTTCTGCTATCACACTAGATGATTTTTAAACGCACTTATTTCATTATATACCTATTATTATTATTTTCGTGGACGTCTGCATGTCTGTTTGTATGGATGTATGTTAATTACGCCCAGAAAACTTAATGTATATGGAGATATTCTTTTTTAATAGTTCTAGAATGACATCGGATCGCTTCCTGTATGATGCGAATGCTGAAATCTACGTCGTTCAGTTATAATTACGTTATGAGGCGTGCACTTTCGGATTTATCAAATTACTGATATCGATTTCTATGCAGTTTCTCGTTTCCAATACCGTTCCGCGGTTCATCGTTCTGTAAGTGATATAACCCAATTTAATCATGCATGCAATGTAGACCCGTGCACGCATGTATGCATGGGAAACACTGTATCTGATGTTGTTGAATGTTTTAATAGTAATAGGTCGCGTGTCGTATTTTAGTTGTCAGCAAAATTGGATTTGCTTTTTCCTATATTTTCAGTATACCTCGGTATCTTTGTTTTGTTGTGTGTATTCAACGCTTGGCGACAATCTCATCGGAGTAATATTTTTTTATATACGCGATGTTCAAAATTCTATTCGTTAGCTCAGTGGTAGTGTGTACGACTTTGCGTCAACGGACGTGAGTTGAAAACAAGCACCTACAATGAGCTTGAGCTTTCGGTGAAGGAAAACTTCGTGAGGAAAGCATGGCATGGTGGTAGGGCTTTTTCTAATGCCCGCCTGGGTTGCTACCACCCTCAAGTTGTGAACCTGCCGTCAAATAGCAATAGGTGTGTTCCGGGAGCTGCACTTGAGAGCCAGTTCCTCCACAGGTTTACCGTGTCTACCAACTTGGGCCGTATCGTCAGTTAAGATCAGGTGAGATTATGGTCATAACGCTAAACCTTAATTATAAAAAAAAATAATCGTTACGAACTTCGTGAGCGCATTAACCGGATTCAGGCTAGAGGGACGCGTGGCAAGAATTATCTGGTGACAAGCATCCGGCACTACCCTCACTGCTTATTAATATTTTTATTTATTTGTTTAGGTAACAAACAGCCATTACATAATTATGTATCACAACACTATAAATGAATAGGCCTATAGTACCATATATTTAAATTCTACAACTTAATAAGAAAAATCGTTACAATACAAGCTAGGTGTTTAATTTACAAAAAAGGGAATAAAATTAAACAGATATCAAATGAAAAATTTAGAAAAATACATCATTTCTTAAGATGATATAATTAAAAAAAAGGCAATAAAATTAAACAGATATCAAATGAAAAATTCAGGAAAATACATCATTTCCTAAGATGATATAATAAAAAAGGCAAAAAAATTAAACAGATATCAAATGAAAAATTCAGAAAAATACATCATTGCTTAAGATGAATCTTCAAACAACACGTCACCAATTTTCTTTTTATAAGATGATAGGCTATTACTAAATATGTTAACGTCCTTAAGAAATTTGTTATTATAATGTTAACTAGAGCGTCGGTAAAAGGAGTTCTTGAAATAATTTGTCCGACATAAAGGAGTGTGAAATAAACAGTCGTGTGTTTAATCGTGGAACTTTAAAATAAATTTGTTCCAACAGTGAAGAGGAGTCAATATAATTGTTTATTATTTTGTATAAAAAACTGTTTCAAGATAGACTCTCCTAGCTCTTAATGATTGCATATTATGTCTCGTAGCGCTCATTTTGTAATCTATACAATTTTCACTAATTTTTAAAGTACAATGATTTTTAAAACTTAATAATACTGCATACTTTAAATTAATGAGAAGGAGGGTAGTTGATAACACAGATTACTATATAGTCGGTTCAGATTCCGAAGGGGATCAATTAGTTTCGATTTTACTACTTCCGATCAATAGTTTCCGGCACCGCCAGTTAGGTTTATATATATACAATCTTTCGCGCCATTACAATTACTCTTCTCTTATTATTAGTAGCTAGTAACGCGTTCGACTCTCTTTCGCGTTTCGGCAACAGCCCAAGCCGAGGTTTGGTCACTAGTGACACCCTTGCGCGAGTTGACCCCAGTCCGGTGAAGCTGTAAAAGCCCCTCAGGCTAACAATGCAAAAAAAAAAAAGCGGCTACATGTTCAGTTTAGTCAAAACAACACTCGAGGCAAGTTCCCTCAGTTCAGTTGAGATAAGAACGTTCGACAGTGCGGACGTGTTGTAGTGAGCGGAAGCTCTGCTGTAAAATATAACGATCGTGAAACGAGGCTCTGAGTATGATTCTAGGTAACCTCCACGGTCTGTAACACATGATTATTAGTTAATAAAAATACTTGTATTCGTTAACATCGAACACGTCTCGCTGACACCGCAATTGCGGTTTCAATCAGGAGATATACTGTAACTTAAGAAGTTATGATATCAGAATCACACGAGTTCAGAGCCCTAAGTCAAGTTTTCTTTTTCAACAACTAAAATATTATAGAATGACATTCTATATAGTAAGTTACATAATGCCCCCCGATATGAACACGCTAAGCCTAATGGAGGGGCTGGCTGGCAAGTGCGCCTTCCGGATTAAATGTGAAGGCAGATTTTCAACATGAGGGTGGTAGCTAGCCAGACAGACAGCAGAAAAATCTCTACCACCATGCTTTGATTTTATCACTATGATTTCTCTCACGGAAAATTTAGGCTCATTATACACTACCAACAGAGCTATCATCGCTCCTAACACTTCAAAAACTTAAGTTATATGTGCTCTGATAATGGCATTATACTATGTTATGTTAAGGCCGCTGCCACACTGACCGTTATAAATCAACGGGGATGATTTAAGCGGTGTTCACACCAGCCCCTATTTTTATTCGACGCCGCGCCGCCGTAGCCAGCAGTCGTTATCTACATATTCAGTACGCTTTGTAATAACGTCCCAGATGTACAAATATCGGAGAAGGTTCTATGTATATCTTCACCCTGTCACTATCTCCGCATAGTGAGGAAGTAGGTACTTAACACTGTTGTAATAAATCTATAGGTCTGTGACGTTGAATGAAGTAAATTGTATATTTTGAAACGACAATAGCTTAGTTGGTGGTGTTTAGGGACGCTGCGCCAAGGGATGTAAGTTGGAATGCATTCGTGATGATCTTGAGCTTTCGGTGAAGGAAAACATCGTGATGAAACCATAGCATGGTGGAGGGGCTTTTTCTAATGCTCGCCTGGCTGGTTACTTCCATGATATTGTTTCCTCACGAAGTTTTCCTTCACAGAAAGTTTAAGCTCAAGCAGTTCTGTTTGTCGATCGATACAGAAATCATTTTCTGTTAACTAATTTATTTCCGGATGCTGAATAAAGGTTGATATGGACTTTAAGCAATTATTGTCTAAAGTTTGAATCATATCGATCAACTGACGCAATAATAAGTTTATCCTTCTCTTTATCCCACTTCCTATAAGTATTCGTGAGAAAGAGTAGCGTATAGTCGTCTCCAAGGTCCCATCTATTTTGTTGCATGGTGATAGGGCTTTTTCTGATGCCCACCTGGCTAGCAACCACCCTCAAGTTGAAAATATACCTCCAAACATCAATAGGTGTGTTCCGGCAGCTGCACTTGAGAGCCAGTTCCTCCACAGGTTTAGCGTGTCTACCAACTTGGGTCGTATCGGCGCTTAAGATCAAGTGAGATTATGGTCACAACGCTAAACCTTGAGTATATATATAAAAAAAAAGAATTAGGACAACTTTAATGAGCTTCGATAAGTATATAAAAGTCTGTGGTTATAATAGTTATATTTAAGACAATGACTGTGGGAAATATAGTCTATGGATATGTAAAAAAAAAATTTGGAAATATACCATATCCAAACAGTTCAAGGCTATTAGATCCGTGTAACATGTAATGTTCTGCCTCGAAGAATAATACACCGATAACTAACCGGCGATGTCAAACGGTCAAGCTGTAACTTGGGGCGGTGATTGCAATATATGCTATCGGAATATATATTCTAGAAGTTTCCTATGCGAGGGTTCAACTTACACTGGTCGCCGCGAGTTATTTATCGTATATTTATAACATGAATCTCCGAAAATGATTGCTGGATAGATTTATTCATTTATTTATTGTGGTAGTAATAGTAATAAATTAATTAAACAATATAATACAAAATCCTATGTGCTAGCCAATTTTTTTTGCTTTTATTTTGTTTAGAGGATTTTGATCGTAGGTATATCAGCCCCATCGTAACCTAAAATATTATTATAATCTAGCTCTTTCATACATCCTCGTTCATACACTCACCTTTCACTTATTTCATATAGCATTTTAACTATATTCTTTTATAAAGTTAAGGCTTAGCATTATGGACATAATCTCCCCTGTTCTAAAGTGACGATACGGCCCAAGTTGGTAGATACGCTAAACCTGTGGAGGGACTGGCTCTTAAGTGCAACTGCCGGAACACACCTATTGGTATTTGGCGGCAGATTTTCAACTTAAGGGTGGTGGCTAGCCAGAAAGACATCAGAAAAAGCCCTTCAATGTTTTCCTTCCAATGTTTTCCGTCACCGAAAGCTCAAGCTCATTGCAGGTGGTTGGATCGAAACTCACGTCTCTCGACGCAAAGTCGTACACACTACCACTGAGCTTTCATCGATAACTTCTCACTCGAAGGATCTACTAAAATAGTATGAAACTTACCCATATCTAATTTATTTAAATTATTATATCTCTCTCGCTCCCATAAACGATTCGAATCGATCTTACCCCAACTAATGTTACGTATGCGAACATGACGTCTCTCGTTCAATACCCACAAAATAAAGTTCCCAGTGCACCTAAAGGTGTTTTTACTTTAAAGAGTTGAGAGTGATCCTTTTTTTATATATATTTAATGTACATAAGTAGTTGAACTACAGTTCCATTATATAAACCTCCATTGAAAGTTTAAACATAATTGTGTTAGGTTTCTTTATAACAAAGTCCCAAAGCACATTACTGATTTGTCGGATACTCAGCTCAAGCACCTTGTCAAGGGGGTTTTAATGTCAAACGGCTGTTACAGCTTTTTGTTACAGTTTTTTTTTAAGTATGCACCTACCTAAAAAATATACATCCTGATTCAGTTTCTTAACGGTTCATCTCGACGATTGGGTTATTTACTGAACCTGTAATAGTTCTGACGTTCATAAGCGCCTTTCCAGGGCTTCAATGGAACAAAAGTATTTTTTTTTAATTTTGACAAACATTTTCTAACTCTAATATTATAAATGGGAATGCGTGTTTATTTGTTACGCCTTCACATCTTAATTATTCGAACCGGTTATCATATCAACGTATATTTTTGAGATAAACTTTACTTCTCATCCGACATAAACCTCCGGATGGATGCGTGAAAAGAATCTTCACGAGTGATGATACTCGAGTTTGCACTGTTATAAGGTTTTGATTAATTTGATTAAAAAAAAAAAATATTTTAGCATAAATACTTTTTGCTGTACATTACAATAAGCATTAATTAAAATAAAACACTTTTAGAATTTTGAAGTTTAGGTAAGTGTCACAGCAGGATGATCGAATAGAACTGAACTACTAATTGTAAATCAAATCTTATGAACGATCAGAAAGTGCTGACTGGACAATGCGGTTTACAGATAGTAAGGGATAGTATATATAACAGTACCTTTTGCTATCAGTCTCAGTTCCAACTTCACTGACACGACAATTTTCGTTCGTTCTTTGGGCGAACAAAAATCAAGGAACTCGCGTCATCGTCACCGAACGCTTTCCGTTTATGTAGAGAATGTATGCAGATTGTTAATTATGAGCGGGTCATATATAAAAGCTGGATCGATCGGTTTGACGTGCGACTTAATAATCACGCGTAAGCAAGGTCCGTAGGTTCCAAAATTCAGCCTATGGATATGAGTTTTACTTCCTTTTTTTATAATTAAATATAGTTTTTACTTCTGCCGGCAGTCCTCATGTTTGTTTTAGTTAATTTTTTATAATACTGCTTGAGTCGACACGAATATAAGATCTAGGAGAAAGTACTTTGCCCAAATTATAGATCAATATTTAATTTTGAGGCAATGATGGCACAGTCGGTAACGTGTTTGGACGCCCAGCAAAAAGCTTGCGCTTTCGGTGAAGAAATACATCATGATGAAACCATAGCATCGTTGTAGGGCTTTTTTCAATGCCCGCTTGTCTAACTACCGGTTGAAAATCGGCCGCCAAATACCTATAGGTATGTTCAACTTAGGCTTAGCATATTCAATAACTAGGGTCATATAGTCACTCAACCTCAAGTAATATTGTAGGAATAACTATATAAAAAAACACTTTCGCGCTTGCCAGTATCATATAGTAGTTAGCTAACAAAACATCAGTAGTTTCTGCAGTAGTTAAATTCGAGTGAAAGGATTCGTAACATTGAAAGCACGCAACAGTTGCACTCGAGTAGTGTAGAGACTGCTGAGAGGTCGTCGAGAGGCCTCTACCGGTCCCCCGAAGCACGTTTTGGAGAGGGCTTTGTGATAAAGGCCGGCCGCTGCAAGGTAGTAATTGCCGCGTTTTCTTTTTACCTTCAGCCTCGCTACAGTTAAATATGAGAAACTTAAATCTGTCTTTTGTCTATATATGTAATGAAAATGACGTTTGTTTAAGGCGAAATCAGGTCAAAACTACTTATCCTGTCGACATGCGACCCTGAGCGCTGGATGCGGAATTATGGGTGGATGGTTCATGGCTTGACATTATTACAATTTTAATTATCCGACATAATTTTTTTATTTGTAAGTTTTTAAGTATAAAATTAATTAAAAAATATAATACAAGGTTCCTATGTGCTAGCCATTTTTTTTCCTTTATTTTATTTAGGGGCTTTTAAGTGTAGTTATATCAGCCCCATCGTAACCTAAAATAATACTACAGTCTAGCTCTTTCGTACATCCTCGTTCATACAATCATCTTTCACTCATTTTATATAGCGTTTTCACTATTTTTTTTAAATAGTTAAGGTTTAGCGTTATGCCCATAATCTCACCTGATCTTAAGTGACGATACGGGCCAAGTTGGTAGACACGCTAAACCTGTGGAGGAACTGGCTCTAAAGTGCAACTGCCGGAACACACCTATTGGTATTTGGCGGCAGATTTTCAATTTTAGGGAGGTGGGTAGCCAGGCGGGCATTAGAATAAGCCCTACCACCATGCTATGGTTTCCTCACGATGTTTTCCTTCACCGAAAGCTCAAGCTCATTGTAGATAGTTGGGTTTGAACTCACGTCTCATGACGTGGCGTTCGTACACACTACCACTGAGCTATCATCGCTTGTGTGCGTACGTTTGAAAATGATTGGATTCAAGGCAAGCAGTCGATTCGACTGATATGTGCCCGTATCCAATGAATTTAAATTGAGTCTCAGAGTTCCGTTGTTTTTATTGTTGATAAAATATAAATCTTTCGATTATCTTAAGGGATGATCCTATGGAGGTTGGTAGCGATCGGATATCCGTTTTCCCAGGCCCGGAAAAACAATATTTAAGTAATTCTAATTACATATACTTTACGCAAAAATAAAATTTACAACATAATCAATTAATGTTAAGCAATGAAGCGATGATAGTCCAGTAGTAGTGTGTTGAAACGCCGCGTCATGGGACGTGAGTTCGTATCCAATCACCTACAATAAGCTTGAGCTTTCGGTGAAGGAAAACCATTGTGAGGAAACCATAGCATGGTGACAGGGTTTCTTCTAATGACCGCCTGGCTAGCTACCGCACTCAAGTTGAAAATCTGCCGTCAATTACCAATAGGTGTGTTCCGGCAGTTGCACTTGAGAGCCAGTCCTTCCAATGTGACACGATTGCTCGTTTGTCCCATGTTTAATTTAAAAACAAAGGACTAAAGAAGAATGTAAAAGACACAGTAGAGATAGGGTACATAAAAAAAACTGGTGTGTAGTGTAGACGAAACGACAGTAGCACTTGAGAGCCAGGCCTTCCAATAAAGGCCGGCAACGCACCTGCGAATCCCCCGTTGTTATGGGCGGCGGTGACCACCTACAATCAGGTGACATGCATGCACGTTTGCCCGCTATCACATTAAAAAAAAAGGAACAGTAGAGGTTGTATCAAAGACGCTTAACGTTTTTAATATTCGAACATAAAATTTCCCTGCGGTCTCTATATATAGTCGTAAATGGTTAAAAATAACATGGCTTTATCCCCTCATCGCTGGGGTTAAATGTGAAATTTATTCAAAAGGTAAAAGTCGTGTTATCTTAAATAAAAATCTCTTTAGTCTCCGCTACGAAGGGAATGATACAACCGAGCATGAATAGTCTCTGATTATGTTTCGCTTCTGTTTTTATTTTTATGTTCTTTGACAACGTTCGTTACTCCTTGCACGGGATTCCGAGTGTTTCATGGAAAAATATGTCAAGTGGCGGAAGGGGGGAATTAAAAGAGATCTTTATGATACCGTCTCTACTTAGACACGGCTCTCTGTACGTCCGCTAATAACTACTGTAACACATTAAAATATTATATAAAAAAGATAAGAATAAGATCTAAAACGAAAGATGCAGATCGAGTTTCTTGCTGGTTCTTCTCGATGACTGCGTTACTTTCCAAACCGGTGGTAGTTTTGACGTTCATAAGCGCCTTCTTAGGGCTGAAATTGAATAAAGATTTTTGATTTGATTTGATTTGATCAAATGTTTTGTAAACGTAGCAACAAATCGTATCGAACGAAATTTGAACCATGCCGTGATCGTATCAAGATGGGACCATGACCGTTTGATGCGGAATCATGTGTAGATGGTTTTGGGCTATTAATTATTTGAATTCCAATAATCCTTCAATATTTTATTCCGATTTTACCTTTATGAATATATTTCCCGCTGAAAAAGAAAACAGGCATTTTCTCGTAATATGTTATTCGCCTGCTAAATTTTTTTACGTCTCTATAGAACTGAAGTGCTAAAATAAATCAAATCGCACTTGAGTGGTTTTTTAACGTCAACACCTTGTGTTTGATAAATAAATCTATAGCAGGCGAACGAAGCCGCGGTCGCAGCTAGGTTAGCCTGAAACGTATCGCATTGACACATTAAACGAAAGTTAATCCTGACCCTACCGTTGTCGGCGTCGAAAAGATTTCCCACGAGGTCCGTCGCACGAAACCTTCGCGCGTGGTACAAGTGACAAGCGGATGTTTGAAAGATTATAGCGGGAAGCTTAAGCAAACAGTTAACTTTGTTTGCTTAAGCTTGCTGCTATATAATGATTTTTTATGTTTACGCGAATATTATTCATTGAAATAAAAGTAATTTAAACGGATTTTATCGGGGTTATTTATTAAATTTGATCCCGACGTTTCGAAAACTATTCAGCCTTCGTGGTCTCGGGGCGGACTGAAATGTAGGTTGCCCAGAAAAGCTCATGTTACTGTGTCTACCTTCAATTTAATTTTTGTCATTGATAGAGTTCCGATCCGAGACCACGAAGGCTGAGAAGCTTACGAAACGTCGGGATCAAATTTAATAAATAACCGCGATAAAATCCGTTTAAATTAGTTTTACTTGCTGCTATATTTATTTATTTCTTTAACTTTGTGCACAAGGTATACAGGCGGACTTTCATGCCTAAGGCATTTTTCCTAGTCAACCTTAGGGTGGTGGAGATCATGACTGAGGCAGGTGCATAATATAATAAATAAAAAAAGTATAATATAACTAAATAATTACCCATATGAATACATATATATATACAAATTAAATACAAATACAACATATACGTACATAATATCAATCTTCATGACAAGTGACGATGTAACCCAAGATGCTGGACACTGTAAGACTAGTAGAAGCATTAGCTCTAAAATACAATTGCCGGAATCCACCTATATGTATTCAGCGGCAGATTTTCAGCTTGACAGTGGCCACTAGTCGGGCAAGCACTAGAAAAAGCCCTTGCACCATACTATGGGTTTCTTTCCCCGAAAGGCCAAGCTTATTGTAGAGATTCGAACTCACGTCCTTTGTCGCGGCAATCTTACACATTACCAGCTATGTTACCATCGCTTCAAGAGTACTTCGCAGTAATTTAAGCCTAGGTCCGATATTTAGGTGACGAGCCTTTGAGCCCATAGTTTACGGGATACAGTGGCTTTAACATCCATATCTATAGAGATATATTATATTTAATAAATGGTTTATGGAACGGACTTTTTTTGGAGTTTAATACATAAATAACTTAGCATATTTATTAAAGATTGTACGAGGAGTAAAGTCTCTGGTTAATTAAAAGTGAGGTGTTGTTACCTACGATGACATTGATTATGTGTGTAAGTACAATTATTATTATGTTATATATTTCATTGGAACTATGTAAAGAATAAAAATAAATATTTATATATGCTTTGTATATTTCTTCAGATCCTTACATTTACTTTCTTTTTACATAATCTACACAATAAAAGTTCTTAAGTGCGTCGAGGCTGACCCACACATTTTTTTTTCTAAGAAAATGGTTGTACTTAGAAAACATTTTATAAAATTAACTATATACATATACTTATTGCTAATACTATATAATTAATTATGAAGTTAAACTAATTATTAGTCTGATTCAATTCACATAATTACATGCAAGGCAAGCTCCGACTATTTTGGCAATTTTGTGTTTGTTGTCATTTCTATTGAGTAAATTGTGCGTTTAAAGCTGTCAACCTGATTGAACTTTTAGCATGCATTACTTTAGAAAAAAAAATCGAATAGATACGTGTTTTAGAATAATTTACTTTCAATTCCAACCTGATTTTGGAAGTATTCGAATACTTTCAAGTGTTACAATAAATATTGTCGTGTTTTTAAGTATCAATATCGAGTCTTTGATTCCATTTGATCTGTATATTTTTACGCCCTGGATTGATATGATCAACTGTACTGCAGACCCAAAAGTTTCAGACCGCTATGAGTTCAACTTCTGAAGAAGACCATTTATTAGTGTAATTTAGAAATAATTATTCTCAGTATGTGTGTTATTTTATCTCTGTTAATGGTATGCGTATAAAAACACCAGAAAATAAAGATCTGGGGTAGCTAAACTAGGAATAGTTTGGAAATTATTTTTCACATAAAAAAATTATTCATCGCTGCCGCTTGTAAATTGTACCACAACCATTTGGGGTAAGAGTAATATTTTAAGTGCGTCTGGATCATCACTTGAACGTGTATATACGCGTCGCTATACATATATATATTCGTGGATTTGTACGTTATATAGACGTTACAAATTAGCTTAACCTTTAATACGATTTGGTCTGTTTATTTTTTTTTGGGTGTGATATATAATGATTTGGTAAGTCAAGTTTTTGAATCTACTCGTGTCTATTGGGAAATTGGAGAGAGACGTATTCACAATCAATTTTTATTGGTGACAGGGTGACATATATATTTATGTACATCCTTTTGTATGGAATAGGGGGTGAAGGAGTAAGCGTGTCACCTGATGCTAAGTGTTCACGACCGTCCATGGACACCCAGAACTTCAGAGGAATCGCAGGTGCGTTGCAGGCCTTTGTAGGAGGAACTGGCTCTCAAGTGCCACTGCCGGAAGACACCTAATGGCGTTTGGCGGCAGATTTTCAAGTTGAGGGTGGTAGCTAGCCAGGCGGGCATTAGAAAAAGCCCGACAGCCATGCAACATGGCGAAAATACGAGGACAGTCATTATCGCTTAGAAGTATGGCTTTATGCCTAGCTGTGATAATAATAAAATCTTTAGTAGACTTATTGCCGCAACCACAACGACCGCGACCGCCATATGGAACTACTGATGGTATATTTTGGGCGTTATGAACCCTAAGTGGTACGAAGCTATTGCTGATATTGGTTTGATAATGACTGCATTCCTATCCGCAATAAAATATGAGTATACAGTTTAGTAACTGACGAAGCGATGTTAGCTCAGTGCTGGTGTGTAGTAACGTCACGTTATGGGACGTGAAATCGAATCCAACCATCTAGATTCAGCTTGAGCTTTCGGTGAAGGAAAACATTGTGAGGAAACCATAGCATGGTGGTAGGGATTTATCAAATGCCCGCCTGGCAAGCTACCTCTCTCAATTTGAAAATCTGCCGCCAAATGCCATTAGGTGTGTTCTAACAGTAGCACTCGAGAACAAGTGCCTATTATAAAGGCCGGCAACGCACCTGTAATTCCCCCGGTGTTGTGTGTGTCCATGGGCGGCGGTGATCACTTACCATCAGGTGACACGCTTGCATGTTTGCCCCCTGTTGCATATAAAAAACTAAATCTAACGTAAGACTATTTCCACCATTCAGATAAAACGGAAAACGAATCAACATTTAAAAATCGAAGAAAAAATGAAATGAAAAACGTATATTTTTATTTAAATAAAACTTGAATAATCAACTTCCAATATGAACCGCCAATTTAAAAAAAAAAAGAACGTTAAAATGGCGCGAGCAGAAGCTATACAGTTTAGGGTTACCAGTTTAATTTATATAATTTAAATAATTACGAAATAATGCTTATACACCGTTATTTTTTTAAGTATGTTTGTATTGTATCTCATTTTTGTCAGAATATTAACATCAATTTAGTATATTGATAGTATATTTTAGCAGAAATTGCGCGGAGGTCCTTTAATGTTAATAGAGTTGTTAATTGTTATGTCGTAATTCGTCTACTAACACATCACTACATAATATAAAATAGTATGCCTGTCTGTCTGTTCGCGGTAAACTCGAAAACTACTCTGCGAATTTTCATGCGGTGTATAATAAGTCAAGGCCTTTTGTGAATTGGTTGAAACATAACTGTTTGACTGTGAAATATAATTTTTGAAAATGTCGGAAAAGTAAATCCGTTTGGAAGCTTTGACCTCCTAGCGTAGTAGATAGGTGAAACCTGGTATGTATATATCTTCAACGTAGAAAATGTTATATTATTCCTTCTCCTTTATTTATGGTTAGTATAATGCCAATATCTTAGTGTAAATGGAGAAGGTACATAGTGTCTGTAATCAATGATATATTTTTGACTGTCTGACGCTTTTGGTTCGAGCTACCTTTATAGAATTCAGACTGTCAGGAGAAAATCTGCCGCCAAATACCAATAGGTGTGTTCCGGCAGTAACTCGTGAGAGCCAGTTCCTGCATAGGTTTAGTGTGTCTACCAACTTGAGCCGTATCGTCACTTAAGATAAGGTGAGATTATGGCCATTACACTACGCCTTAACTATAAAAAAAAAACGGAACCAATACAAAAGTATCAAAGGGGCTGAACCTCAACTTAGCCTTAACAAGTATCATAAACGATTTTAATCTGTGGAAATTGTTGATGGAAAATTGTAAAACTTCGCTTTTGTTACACTTACATTAAATTGATTTTTCTAGTTGAAACATAGTCTTTATTGCATATATTTATTTTTATTGATTATATAATTAATAAAATAAATAAATGATACGCTTGTCGGGTGTTGCTTTTCGTGTTGACATCTAAAATGAAAAATACCAGTAAATGATTAAAAAAAAAAAGAAAACGGATTCACGCTTTATTACCGTTAGATATCACGTTCAATTAACAGGATTGAACATTAATGCATAGTGAAGATAATACCAGTAAAAAAACTCATTTTTCAGTGTAGTTCAAACGGTGAGATGGCAACCCCGAACTTACCGGAGTTCCGAAGTGTTCTCTAATTGGCGACACTCGACCCTAGCCTGTTATTGGTCGAGGCGGGAACACTACAGGCTCGTGTTATTCCTTTTTCTTTTTGCCGACGCGACCGCAGAGTTCTACCCGCGTTTTTCTTTATTAAAAATATTGGAATATCGGTATACCGCCGCGCCGGACGGGTTTGCAGTTCTTTATTTTCTCGTATTATATTTCTTGAAGTAAATAAACAGTTTTTTCTTTTGGGCCGTGGTAAAGTCAACTTTTATTGATGTGAAACGTCTATGAGCGAGGGTAGATCTGAATGTTTGCGTGGCGATACAGGCCGTGGCGACACATCGCCACGCTATATGATAGAATATATGTATTATACGTAGTAGTGTGTGAGACGAAGCTGCCACTTTTTTTTTTGAAATTGACTAATTTTTATTTAAGAAAAAATAATATTTATGTAATATACAGTCATTATTTTATGAAACAAATTTGTAATGCTTTATCTTTTTATTATGCCATAACTAATTCCTGTCGTACTCTGTTATTTTATGCATATAATTTATACAAAACAATTTCGATGTTTCACATCTGCCAGCCGTCACGGGATTTTTATTTCACAGTCTGTCTTTAGTTGTATAATTCGTACGTCGTACATAATTGATTGAAGCGTAACATTGAAGCGATGATACCTCAGTGGTAGTGTGTACGACTTCGCGTCAAGGGACGTGAGTTCGAATCCAAGCACCTACAATTAGCTTGAGCTTTCGGTGAAGGAAAACATCGTGAGGAAACCATAGCATGGTGGTAGTGCTTTTTCTAATGCCCGCCTGAGTAGCAACCACCCTCAAGTTGAAAAACTGCAACCAAATATCAACAGGTGTGTTCCGGCAGCTGCACTTGAGAGCCAGTTCCTCCACAGGTTTAGCGTGTCTACCAACTTGGGCCGTATAGTCACTTAAGATCAGGTGACATTATGACGCTAACGCTAAACCTTAAGTATATATATAAAAAAAGGTTTCTCTGGCTGTCTATGAGAACAAGAGGTTAACGAAATTTCAACTTCAGTTGAACTTGATTACGGAAATAACTGTAATAATATATAGCATGTGTTCGAGCTTTCCACGTCCGGAAAAGCGAGCGTTGCCCCCTCAAACAATATTACTCGCGGGTCGTCGACCACTCGATATGGTGCCTGCGATATGCAGCCCTATATCTTACCTTCCTTGGTGGTCAGCGTGTGTTCTTGACGCTCGGCCCTCCAAACCGCCACAAGCTTTATAAAGCGGTGTATGTGTGTGTGTGTCAGTATTGAACTGTGTGTACTAGCTATGTGTTATGATCATCCGGGCGGTTAGAGCAGCTGCCACCAATTTATACCCCAATCAGCCCACCAACACCTTTTTTTTTAATATACATATGGGTTTTAGCGTTATGGCCATAATCTCACCTGATCTTTACGTGACGATACGGCCCATGTTGGTAGACACGCTAAACCAGTGGAGGGACTGGCTCTCAAGTGCGGCTGCCGGAACACACCTATTGGTATTTGGCGGCAGGTTTACAACTTGATGGTGGTAGCTACCCAGGCGGGCATTAGAAAAAGCCCTACCACCATGCTATGGTTTCCTCACGATGTTTTCCTTCACCGAAAGCTCAAGGTCATTGTAGGTGCCTGGATTCGAACTCACGTCCCTTGACGCGAAGTCGTACACACTACCACTGAGCTATCATCGCTTCACACCTCTCACCACTCAGCAAGACACAGTACCAATTCACAAATACATATTAATAATAATAACTTGGTAAAAATAGCTTTTTCTTCAATCACAATAATATTTCCTTTTTCAATTCCGATAGTAAAATACTATATAAAGACTACGAGAATGAATTTTTTTTACGTTACCAAAATGGCAGCTTTATTTTTATTTTTTAGACAAAGTTTATTTATTAACAGCATGTGGTTATTATTGTATTTGAAATATTAAAAAAATATGTAAATAAAAAAAAAGCAAAGTTAAAAGTAGACTTTATTCTAATATTGCCATATCAGGGCTGCAAGGCAGTGCCGGAAACCAAAGCATGGTGGTAGGGCTTCTTTAATGCCCATCTGGCTAGCTACCACCCTCAATTTCCAAACCTGCCTCCAAATTCCAATAGGTGTGTTCCGGCAGTTACACTTTAGAGCCAGTTCGTCTACAGGCTTAGCGTGGACACGATAAACCTGTGGAGGGTCTGGCTCTCAAGTGCAACTGCCGGAACACACCTATTAGTATTTGGCGGTAGATCTTCAACTTGAGGATGGTAGGTAGTCGGGAAAGCATTAGAAGAACCCTACCACCATGCTATAATATCCTCACGATGTTTCACTTCAAGCTCGAGCTCATTGTAGGTGGATTCGAACTCACGCCCCTAGTTGTCTTGTGCGTACACACTACCACTGAGCTATCATCGCTCCATCACAGTCATTATTTAGGTATTCAAGATCTTTCGATCTTGCGATAGTCAGCATCATTTCTGTATCTACGATCAGAGTCAGTGATGTCACAGTGTCTTACAAAAAAAAAAAAAAAACAGTTCGATGTGAAAATAAATGTCTGCTTGATATCTACTACAAGTGAATTTCATAAAGCGATTTCTAAGAAAAATAGACCAATTTCGACCTAATAAGCAGTTACACGATTACAGGTTATACTGGAAAAGACTTCTTAATTGACCGAAAACAAATCACTCGAGGCAATAAAGTTGATTCATTAAACAATTTTAATTTGCAGTAATTCATAGCTACGCTCGCCGGCGGTGCCTTAATATTATAAGCGGTAGCGTTTTTATACGGCAATCGATCGACTATATGGAACTTGTGGTACGATCGTGTTGAAGACGTTCATATACAGCTTGTATCAGTTTGTTTTATTGAATACTAGATTTTACTTGCGGCTTCGTTCGCGGTAATATTGATTTTTTCAAACAAATCGGATAATGCAGTAAAAAGTTTAATACAAATTACATTTAATTAAAAATTACAAAAATAAAATTGTTTTAAGTTAGGTTACGTATAGTCTGTAATATATCATTGTTGAATTTCAACCTTAAGAGAGTCCAAGTCGTGTAAGTCGAGTAGATTAGATGAATAATAATTAATTTTTATTGTAGATCCGTAAACCTCTTAACAACTGGATATATATTTATTGATTGATTGATTATAAGTCACGAGTTAAAGTTGTAACTTGTCTCGATGTTTTTCTTTAATAGTTTACAGGTTTAGCGTTATAGCTACAATCACAGTTGATGTTAAGTGACAATGATGCCCAAAATTGTGGACACGCTAAACCTGTGGAGGGACCGGCTCTCAAATCCAACTGCCGGAACATACCTATAGGTATTCGGCGACAGATTTTCATAACTGAGGGTGGTAGATAGGTAGACGAGTATTAAAAAAAGCCCTACCACCACGCTGTGGTTTCATCACGATGTTTTCCCTTATTAACGCCAAGTCCGTATGCACTAATATCTAAATAATGATATTTACATAAAACGCAATTAAAATAGAAGTGACAATCGCCCAAAGCATAACACATGTACCGCCTCACAACACTGCTTTGAGTTACATCATTGGAATATTAATTTTTGCCCTGGGAAGCTTTCCGTGATGAATTTTATTATCACAATGTTCCCAGCTGAATCCAAATTGGACCATTAGTCCTAAATTGATAACACACTCGAACGGCGAGGGGGGGGAACGCCGCGGCCCGGGGGGGAACGTCATTTAGCTCCTTCAGCTTTTGGTGATTTATTGACAGTACGTTTCCATTAAAAACCGGATATTTAATATGAATATAATGCTCGAAGGTTTCTGTTTTCTCCCTCTTATTAAGCGGCTATATGATAACACTTAATTAGACCACTGTCACTTAGACCGTCTTGCAAAACTTTAAGATATATATCCACTTTGACAGGATGGTGCGATGATAGCTCAGTGGTAGTATGTACGACTTCGCGTCAAGGGACGTGAGTTCGAATCCAAGCACCTATAATGAGCTCGAGCTTTCGGTGAAGGAAAACATCGTGAGGAAACCATAGCATGGTGGTAGGGCTTTTTCAAATGCCCGCCTGGCTAGCTACCACCCTCAAGTTGAAAAACTGCAACCAAATACTAACAGGTGTGTTCCGGCAACTGCACTTGAGAGCCAGTTCCTCCACAGGTTTAGCGTGTCTACCAACTTGGGCCGTATCGTCACTTAACATTAGGTGACATTATAGCCATAACGCTAAACCGCAAGTATAAAAAAAATACAGTTGTGTTCCTACTGGTGACGTGATGTTAAATAGCTTTCCACAGTTTTTGTTGTATCAAACACAATAATATTATTTGAAATCTGACCATTGGTTTCTAAGATTGGTACGTTCGATCAAACAAACGTTTTCATTTTATAATTTTATTACAGACTAGCTGACCCGACAGGCTTTGTCCTGTCTTAACTATGAATATATTTAAGTAATATTAATTCGTTGGTGGGAGGCGCCCGACGTGACGGCCCAGTGGCGTGCGCGTGAGCTGCGCGCGGTACTGGACAATACTCGGACATTGCAACATTACTTTATTTTTCTAAAACAAAAGAAGTTTTCTAAAATAAACGTAGCTTAATTCACTCCTTACTACATTAGCTACCTGCCAATAGGAGTCCCGTCAAAATCGGTCCAGCCATTTCAGAGATTAGCCGGAACAAACAGACAGACATACAAAAAATGTAAAAAAAAATTTTTTGGTTTATGTATCGTATATATTCATATATACATGTAGTAAAAAACGGTTATTTCAATATTACAAACGGACACTCCAATTTTATTTATATTTATAGATAATATAAGAAGAACGTTACACTTGCGCCATCCGTCATACGTTTGGATCAATAAACAATCTATTTAAATTCGCGAGGTTTTTACGACAGTATTTTGTGCTTAGTGTGGACAGAATTATATTTATGTTACTTCGTATAGCTATAATTATTATGTTAACACCGTTATGGAGACAACTTAATATATATAAGCCAAGGGCCACCGCGGTAACTAATTACGAGCTCTAATGGCACATAATTCACGTAAATGTCTGTTTGCCATAATAGATATGTGGGAACATGCGCCGCTGTCTCGTTGTTATTGTATTGATTGCTGTGTTGATGGTTTAACTGAATTGTCTATGTAATTTGTATAGTTGTCGACGACGAAGTATTACGGGTGATTATAGTTACATACATACATACATACATACATACATACATACATCACGCCTCTCTCCCATAAGGGTAGGCAGAGACAACATCCTTCCACTTGCTACGATCCTGACATACATCTTTCGCTTCTTCTACTTTCATAAGCACCTTCATACATGCTCTTCGGTTACGGGTACTTTTGACCTGGCCTTTCTCCAGAACGTCCTCGATCTGATCGAGATATGTTTGCCTACGTCGACCCTTACCAGCTTGCCCATTCACACTCGCCTTGTAAATTTGTTTTGTCAATCTTCTTTCATCCATCCTCTCTACATGTCCATACCAATTAAGCATCCCTTTCTCTATCTTTGTCACTACATCCTCTACCACACCACAACGTTCCATTATCACACTATTCCTTACTTTATCTATCATTCTTATGCCAGCTATACTTCTTAGACTTCTCATATTATAGTATCATCATATAGTGATTATAGTTAAGCCATGATAACTCAGTTTATCCTATTATCTATGGTTCTATATGATGGTAAATCGTTACTGTCGCCATGAACAGCCTAATGAAGCGATGATAGCTCAGTGGTAGTGTGCACGACTTCGCGTCAAGGGACGTGGGTTCGAACCCAAGCACCTACAATGAGCTTGAGCTTTCGGTGAAGGAAAACATCGTGAGGAAACCATAGCATGGTGGTAGGGCTTTTTCTAATGCCCGCCTGGCTAGCTACCACCCTCAAGTTGTGAACCTGCCGCCAAATACCAATAGGTGTGTTCCGGCAGCAGCACTTGAGAGCCAGTTCCTCCACAGGTTTAGCGTGTCTACCAACTTGGGCCGTATCGTCACTTAAGATCAGGTGAGATTATGGGCATAACGCTAAACCTTAAGTACAAAAAAAAAAAACATCGAGAGTATTACAGCGATGTTGCTGCCCTTGACGGAAGGGCTGGTACTTGGTCGCTATGCCGGAATACAAAGACGTATACTGAAGCTTTATTTTGCGGTAGATTAAACCCAGGGTGGTCATTAACCTGTCCAGCAATTATCCTACCACCAAGCTATAATAGAGTAAGGTTTACATGGCATTAACCATCGCCACGAGGGTTACGAGGGAGGGTGCACCGCGTGCAGGAGACGTTAGCTTGGTTAACTTAGATGGTGTTCGATAAGGTGTTAGTGAGTAGTGTGTACCGACTCCGCGTCAATAGACTAGATTTCCAATGCACCTACAATGAGCTTGAACATTCGGCAAACGATAACCTGGTGATAGAGGTAGGGCTAGCTACCACCCTCGAATTGATAATCTGTCGCCGAACACCAATATGTGGGTTCCGGAAGTTGCACTTGAGGGTCAATCCCTCCATATAACGTTCTATAACTTGTAAGAACCATTTTAGGCGTGGCAAGTTTCCATGTTATGGTCATAGTCTCACTTGACGTTAGTGACGTTGCGGCCGAAGATGGCGGAAATGCTAAGCATAGTAGAGGGTGGTAGGTAGCCAATTGAGCATAAGAAAAAGCCATCATGGTTTCATACTGGTTTCAGATTCATGTACATTGACGCGGATCTGTACACAATACCAACTGAGCGACCAGCGCTTCCAAAGACTTCCACTAAAGGACACCTCGGCGGTAGTAAATTCTCTGTAGTTATTGCCAGATATATCAGGATCAGCGCCCACCCTTATAGTCAATTGTCAACAGTCGTGTCCACCCTCTCATTTTTTCTATCAATAAAAAAAAAAACCAATGATTTCTTATGTTTACGCGAATATTATTCATTGAAATAAAACTAATTTAAACGGATTTTATCGCGGTCATTTATTGATTTTAATCCCGACGTTTCGAAAGCTTTAAAGCGCCACCGCATGCGTATTAGACTATCCTGCCAATGGCACGTCGATGGAATGTTATATTAATATTGTGAAAGCATTAACATAGCCCAAACTAGACGGCGGCACGCTTGTCAGAACGGATCACGCAATTTTTGTAGCAAATTAAATTGAAGGTAGACACAGTGACATGAACTTATCTGGACAACCTACACCTCAGTCCGCCCCGTGACCACGAAGGTTGAAAAGCTTTCGTTACGTCGGGATTAAAATCAATAAATAACCGCGATAAAATCCGTTTAAATTAGTTTTATTTAAAAAAAAAACCAAGGCAAATTATCGTGGAGGGTAGAAGTCGAAAATGTTTAATACTGTTTTCTATCTACTATTTACAAATAATTAGGGTGCTTAAATATACTGTATATATATTGTAATAATTTTAAAATATGCGCTGTAACAAACCGCAAATTATTCTTTCCTTCTGCACGCCTCATAAGAGAAGCTTTGAGGCGGGTACTACTGTCACTTCACGCAAAAGAACCGATTTTTCAAACTTAAAATGTCTCTATTTATCATATATTGCACTTGTAAAATAATATATACACACACGTATCAAGAAAAAACACTATTTTCAACACTCATGATATTTTTGATGCCATTTTTGTTATTTAAACTAGTCAAAAGACTGTTTAAAAAAGTTCTATTTTGGACGTCCGCGTGTCTGTATGTGCGGATCCTGTATGTTATCACGATAACGACCGAAATACTTTACTAATCGAGTCTTTTTTTTTCTCTTACGCTTCAGTATAATTAGTAATAGAACCCTATTACTTTTCACGGTCTGAGTCGATGTGGTTTAATTGTTATTAAATAGACAAAAACAAAAATTGAGATTATGAGACGTGCACTTTAGGATTTTCCAGACTTTCTTTTTATTTATTTAGTATCCAACTCTAACATTTTGTGGCGCCCTTTTTAAACATTTTCCACTTGCTACTATAGCGTCACTTTCATTTGCTCCCTTTCAACGGAGACTTTTCAATACATTGAGAAGGTCCTCGTTACTTCTACCCCCCTTGCATATTATAAACGCTAAGTTGTTTTTTTTTATCGGCTGCGCATGCGTATTATATTATCCTGCCAATGGCACGTCGATGGAATATTATATTAATATTGTGAAAACATTAACATCACGCAATTTTTGTAGCAAATTAAAATGCATTTTTCGATTTATTATTCATTCATAATCGAATCCAATATCCGAATTACTTTGCATACGTTTATTGGGTTTTTCATTTAATATATCACGAGAATTCCTGCTGCTATAATATGACAATTGTAAACCGAAACGAATAGCTTAGTGGTAGTGTGTACGGATTCTGCATCAAGGAACGTGAGTTCGAATCCACTTGCAATGAGCTTGAGCTTTCAGTGAAGGAAAACATCGTGAGGAAACCATAGCATGATGGTAGGGCTTTTTCAAATGCCCGCCTGGCTAGCTAATATCAATAGGTCACTTAAGATCAGGTGAGATTATGGCCATAACGCCTTAAACCTTAAGGTTAAAAAAAAACCCCTCAGCTTGATATTAGCGTTGGAAATGAGCGGAAGCAGTCAGTCCGCGGTACTAACTCGGTACGTATGAACCAAACGAAACAACAAAGTCAATCTAAACAGTTGGAATGGGCCAACGGACAACTATGCCCGGAACACGTTCTTCCAGAGTCCGGCCGGAGAGCGCGCGCGGCTTCAATTATATAATTAAGTTATACTCGCTGCACGCAACGCTTGTCTCGACTGTATGCGATCGACACAATAAAACGTACACAGCTTGTTCACTCCAAACCTTGGTAAGTAATTGTTCTTATTAAAAATAAATGCGTGCGCTGTCCCTGGGCTCTGGTAATACGTGAGTTTGAACTGTCCCCGTGGTGCGTTTTAGTGGTTAGTGTTGGGTGATTAACACTCGTTGAGTTATCACATGCGATGAGGAGAATTCATAAAGAATAGGTTTTTTTAATACCTCGGTAATGAAAAAAAGAATTGGGAGTTAGAAGTTAGTTAGTGAGAGCAGTCACTGGTTTTTGACAGTGTTTTTTTTCTGTTTTTTATATTTAAAATTTTAGCGTTATGGCCATAATCTCACCTGATCTTAAGTGATGATACGGCCTAAGTTGATAGACCCGATAAACCTGTGGAGAAACTGCCAGGCGGGCATTTGAAAAAGCCCTAACACCATGCTATGGCTTCCTCACGGTGTTTTCCTTCACCGAAAGCTCAAGCCCATTGTAGGTGGTTGGATTCGAGCTCACGTCCGTTGACGCAAAGTCGTGCACACTACCACTGAGCTATGATCGCTTCAAAATTACTAAAAAAATGTTTTTATACTTTGTACGTTTACCTTTATTAATACAAACCCACTTGATGTTAAATGTCGATGTGCATCTAAATAGTGGACAAACCTAGTGAAGAGATTGGCTGTCAAGACCAACTGTCGACACACCTATAGATATTTGGCGACATTCGAGAACTTTCCTACCACTTGCTATAGCTTTCACAATGTTTTCCTTCACCGTAAGCTCAGGATCTTTGTAGGGATCTAAGTCACACACATTGTCGCGGGGTTCGCTCAAACTATCAACTAAGTTATCCTCGTTTCAAATATGGGGTTCATAAGTCACCATGATATTTTGTTAGTTAGTATTTTGAAATATTTCTGGCTTCCACACGCTCCAATAGAATAGAGACAGGTTCATTTGAGAGCTTATTATTAAAATTGGGACATTAATTAGTCACGGAAAGTCATATTAATTAGTAATTATATTAGTAAGTTATGATATGACCCATAACACACTTAGGCTGGGGTAGTTGACGTTTATATGCAACTGCCAGAACATACCGTTAGATATACTTTTTTTTTTATTAGACTCGGTATAGATCTAGCCGATTGAAGATTACATAATAACTCCTTTGCCATAAGAACAATAGACATAAATTTCTATTAGGCAACTGTTGAAATAATTCAGTAAATGTTCGCTGCCAGAAGAAGTTACAGCGGCATTGAACATTTTATTTTTTATGAAATATATTAAAATACAGTAATAAATAAACAAATTTAGTTTGCAATAAATTCGAATAAATCTGGATTTAGTTTAGCTGTTCATTTTATTTGTATGTGCTCTTAGGATTTGGCCTTAGTGACGGCGGAAGCGATATGTATGTTCGTACGTTAAGTTGTATGACAGTCGAGATTGGATTATTTTAGGTTACATTTATAATAATATTTGATTTTGTTTTTTAGACAGTGGTTTTTATAATCTACAAAGAAATACATGAGGCTTATTAGAACTCTTCGATATCTAAAAATATTAAGTACTTTTAAATTCTTGGGTAGGGCCACGAAATTTAAATTAACTTTTATTCGTAATTGTAGGTTGAATAAAAAGCTCGCTAGAAGTAATATTTAAACTTACTAAGGGTTGAAAATTAAAGATTGTATATTTCTGTGAGATATTAAAAAACAAACAAAATTTGCATGACAGATTAGTAAATATAAAGGTATATTATATACAAAAGAATGACTTTCAAGATATTCCTTAATAGAATTCTCCACCTATATAGTAATGAAGAATTTGTCCTTTATCTTACGTACTTTTAAAATATTTTATGACAGATTTAGTTCTTAACAAGTGATCTCAATCTTTTATCTGGGGTGTAAATATGCTTTCTACGATATTTTTTTCCATCACCTTTATAAATAGCTGCTACGAGTGAAATATTTGTAACATTGAATATTAGCCACTATACTTTTTGTACAATAATATTTCATGTTTTTTCCATCGTCACAATTTCTTTCATCCGTCTATCGCATGTCGCATTACAGCCGGCCGCGGAGGAGGGGTAAAGTGGAAGGCGCTGGGCGGAACAGCCAAAACCAATATGGCTGCGTCCAGGGCTTGCATCAGCTGACCGTATAGCATTTATATTCTCACTCATTCATGCAAGGGCTACACGGTACTTGTGCGCTTTGAGCACTGTAATAGATAAGGGGCAAATAAGCAAGCCGACAGTAAGTGAGCACTGTTGCCCATGGACACCCACAAGACCGGCTTTTATTTTTATTTTTTTATAGTAAAGTTTTTAGCATTATGGCCATAATCTCACCTGATCTTAAGTGACGATACGGCCCCAGTTGGTAGACACGCTAAACCTTTGGAGGAACTGGCTCTCAAGTGCAACTGCCGGAACACACCTATTGGTATTTGGCGACAGGTTTACAACTTGAGTATGGTAGCTAGCCAGGCGGGCATTAGAAAAAGCCCTACCACCATGCTATGGTTTTCTCACGATGTTTCCCTTCATCGGAAGCTCAAGCTCATTGTAGGTGCTTGGATTGGAACTCACGTCCCTTGACGCGAAGTCGTACACCCTACCACTGAACTATCATCGCTTCAAAACAACTTTATAGGAACAACTGGCTCTCAAGTGCCACTCCCGGAATACTTTGACGACAGATTTTCAACTTGAGGGTAGTAGCTAGCCAGGTGGGCATTAGAAAAAGCCCTACCACCATACCATGGCTTCCTCACAATGTTTTCCCTCACCGAAACCTCAAGCTCATTGTAGGTGGTTCGATTCGAACTCACGCTATATTAAGCTGTCATCGCTTCAAAGTTATAGAAATATATTTTAATCGCTGGCACACAGGCCCCGCGTCTACGCAGTTCCATTGCTTGTTAATGTTAATAGGGATTCCGAATTCACAGGGCGATCGCTTCCCGGCTTACTGAATATCGCATTTCAGGCGTATTACTGTGTTCAATGCATCTATAATAACACAATACTGTTGAACATATTAAACATACGTTAATTGAGTTACGTGTAGCTGTTTGTTTTGAAGTTACATACGCTTTGATGTGGTGGTAGCTTAGTTGGAATTGGTTACGGACGACGTGAATGGACGTGAGTTCGTATCCACCTGCAATGTGTGGCCCAGGATAGCAGATTTTCAACTTGAGTGTGGGTAGCAAACCAGGCGGATTATAGAGATAACCCTACCACCGTATTATGGTTTCATCATGATGTTTTTCTTCATCGAAAGTTGAAGCTCACTGTTGGTTGATTCGAACTAACGACCCTTGAGGTGGAGTTTGTACATACTACCCGCTCAGGTACCATCGTTTTAACCGACGATCACGACCAAGTCGGGTACAGGTGTCGCTCGGTGCTGAAGATACGTTGACTGAATACCGAGACGTGTTGATGTCACAGTATTGCTGTGATGCTTGGTATATGATGGGATCTATTTGAAACAACAGACGGAATGAGAGGTTGTCGTAGTTTATAGGTTGAGCGTTCTGGTCACAATTTCACCTGATGTTAAGTAACATGTTGTGGCCCTAGATTGTGGTCACGTTAAACCTAGGTTAGGGATTGGCTTTCAAATGCAACTGACGGAACACGTCTATAGGAATTCCGCGGAAGATTTTCCACACGAGGGTGGTAGCTAACCAGCTAGAATAATTTCGAAAGCTGTCTCTCATCGATGGCAACACAGGAGTTAGTGGGTAGTGATGGATGATTAGCAACTGAGAAACCATCACATCCTCCTTATCCCTTTGACCTGCGCTCGGGTAATGTGTTTGCGCGTTGCCACGAGAAAGCCCGTAAATACTGGGGGATTTTAAACACCACGTTAATGAAAAAAGTGTGATAGCAAATCGGAGGGACATCAGAAAAAGCACTACCATCATTCGTACGTGTGTTTGAAACTTTATTTTATCACCACGATAGCAACAAAAAAAAAAAGAGGGAAAATGATTGGAAAAGGTGCGCATCGAGACGCCTTTTCCCTATGTATCGGAAACTTCGTGGAAACTACCGAGCTAACTCCGGCTAGGTGCGGTTCCGTGGGCTTGACAAAGAAAAGTTTCTGGCAAAACGGTGTTGTCAGCGGCAGGCATTGCAATAGTTTCCATTTACATGGTTCATGAATTTAGGAGTGATTTTTCTAATTTTCTACATGTATTAATAACACTGTACCCGAGTGCGCTCGGTCTAGACATAAAATATATATTTTCAGGATAATGGGAGGTTTACTCGGTTCTTTTTACGTAAGTAAAAAGATTTTTATTGGTATATTTGGGACCTGTATGTCTCGCCTCTAAAATGGCATAAAATCCCCCAAAAAAATGTTTTCCCCACAATATTTTAACTTATACTTCACACCGGGGATATTATTTGGTATTATTGGATCAAAAGAATATGTTGATTTTTCAAAATTCTTTATACGTTTAGCGTTACAACTACAATCTCGCCTGATGTTAAATGATAATGTGGCCCAAAATCGTGGACACGCTAAGCGACTGGCTGTCAATTGCAACTACCGAAACACATCTATGGGTGTTTGGCGGCAGATTTTCATCTTGAGAGTGGTACTTAGCATGGTGAGCGTTAGAAAAAACCCTACCACCATGCTATAGTTTCCTCACGATGTTTTCCTTCACAAAATATTCATAATTGATGCAGGTGAATTCGAACTCACGTCCATTGACGCGGCGTCCGTACGCGCTACCAACTGAGCCATCATAGCTTCAAAATTGATCTATAATATTAGTTATCATCGTAGCAAATTTAATCAAAAATTTATTTATTGATTTCAGAGCGATGCGCGAAGAACGTAGTTGCTGATTTACGCTTTTGCCGCCCGTCGGTTATTCAAATTATACGGTCCCTACCTACCTCTACAACTCAATTCCACATAAAACTATGTAAATCGATAGATATAAGACTTAGATTCTAAGCAGTTAAACATATTATCTTGCAACGTTGAAATAAAACTAATTTAAACAGATTTTATCGCGGTTATTTATTTATTTTTTTATTTTGATCCCGACGTTTCGAAAGCTTTTCAGCCTTCGTGGTCACGGGGCGGATTGAGGTGTGGGTTGACGAAAAAAGTTCATGTTACGTTTCAGTATATGTATAAGTATGAAATATTACAGTTGCAAAAACAAAATTAAAAAAAAAATACCCCAAATTTGATCTATGTGTAATCTGTCGCCCTCGACTCCAGCCTACTGATAAATCCATCACCGATACAACGGCATGGAAGGACGGAGTCAGAATTCAAATTAAAATAACTTTCAAATCAAAGCAAATTAAAAATCTTTATTGAATTCAGGCCCTAAGAAGGCGCTTATGAACGTCAAAACCACTACCGGTTCGGAAAGTAACGCAGTTATCGAGAAGAACCGGAAAGAAACTCGATCTGTATCTTTTGTTTTAAGTTTATTCTTATCCTTATATATATATCGATATCAAAATATACACTGGGTTATAATTTTTGCCACAATTACAATTGCACTACACGTACCGGTGTTAACACACCGATATTCATGTGCCCCACTATAATCGAAGATAGTTGTAGAACTTTCGTGATTTGTTTAGACTTTTTCCGAGGTGCAAGCGTCTCCCGGCTCCGCCGCCCGCCCAAACAAATTGTTTCTCTAAATATAAATTTTCTTTCGCAGTTGTTCGTGAGTTATTCAACTGGTTTGTTAGCACCTATCCGCTGTGGATTTGATTGAATTCGTTGTTGTGAGTAATCTATATATATTTT
Organism: Actias luna; assembly: GCA_039707435.1. Lineage (NCBI taxonomy): Eukaryota > Metazoa > Arthropoda > Insecta > Lepidoptera > Saturniidae > Actias > Actias luna. The sequence goes on along the minus strand of JAZHAC010000006.1, from coordinate 1,580,050 downwards.
AATACACAACTCCGTGCAGCGTCCGTCTGTTTGTCTGCGATAGTCTCAAAAGTTAATAAAGGAATTTTCATGAGGATTATTCATGTGAAAAGTTTAGGTGTATGTGGAATTTGTTACGGTTTTGTGAAAATTGGTTGATATATGGCGGTAATCGCTGATAATGTCAGTAAAAGTCAAGCTGTTTGAGCGCAAAATATTGTATGACTCGACGCGATTTCAAGTTTACAGTTAATTAAGTAATAAAGCCTTTAAATAAGAAAGCACAACAGTTGTCGTCGTTCTGCTCTTTCCGTTAATCTATAATTCGAATATAGCGCCACCTGTCGTGTTCAACGACAACTCACTTTTCTATGGATCTATAGATCTACTATACGCTAAAAGTTCAAAATTAATAATAAAAAGGAATTTCCAATAGGAAACCACTTGAACAATGAACTTGAAATGTTTTTAGGACATTTCCTGCGCTCAATCTAGCCTTATGTCGCGTTGGACTTTACAAACATACAATTAACGCACACAAAGTTATAACCAGACTTGACAGTGGTTTGTCGATCCCGCAAATAATTATCCCGTGCGAGATTCGAACTCCAAGTACTTATTTTCGTGCAATTGAATCTAAAAGGTCATACATCTAATCGAATCATAAGTTAAACCAAATAAACATGATAGCTCAGTGGTAGCGTGTACGACTTCGCGTCAAGGGACTTGAGTTCGAATCCAGCCACCTACAATGATCTTGAATTTTCGGTGAAGGAAAACATCGTGAGGAAACCATAGTATGGTGGTAGGGCTTTTTCTAATGCCCACAAGTTGAAAAATCTGCCGCCAAATACCAATAGGTGTGTTCCGGCAGCTGCACTTGAGAGCCAGTTTCTCCACAGGTTAGCGTGTCTACCATCGTGGGCCGTATCGTCACTTAAGATCAGGTGAGATTATGGCCATAACGCTAAAACCTTAAGTATAAAAAAAAATAATTATAAACTTAATTTGATGGTTAAAACACCCTCGCACTGTTATGCAGTAAACCTTATTTTGATCATACTAGACAATGGAAAATTATATACATGGCACTATGTTGAAAATCGAAAATTCGGGCCGTTCCTCTGTTCTGAGCCTAAATACACATTATACTTATTATTTAATATATTAACGCCAGTACCACTACAAGTGCCAGGCGATATCTAGTTGGAGATAGAAGTTCGATTATTTATACGTAGCTGGGTATTTTATCTAAGAATGATGTTATCTTTACGAAAAATCTCTCCCATCGCAGGGATTGAAACTCAAGTTCATAGGCGCAATTTCCGTACACGCAACCACAAAGCTGTCAGTTTCCTTACGTTGCATTTTCTAATCTAGTTTCCCTCTGATTACGACTATGTACGAAACGTTAACAGATTAAAAATAACAAACAATTGAGTTTCCTTATAAAACGAAAATTTACGCTGACCTGACGTAAACAATCCCGTTGTGTACAGCTCGCAAATGTATTTCTTTTTTTTCATCACCCAACGAATCCCTTTGTGTTGTGAGAGAATATTTAATCATCTCTGCTAAACCAGGAATTCAATGGCATCTCGTAGTATTTTTGATGTTCCATACAACACAATCAATTAGATTTGTATCGCAAAACTCGATTTGTTCCGTGCAAGAGTTTCTCCAAAATCTCACCGAATGTTAAATGACGATATGGCCCAAGTTGCTACGGACGCTAACTTATTACGCTAACCGGAACCCGCCTATAGGTATTTGGCGACAGATTTTTAACTGCATGATGGTAAATAAACAGCTGGGTATTGGTATATTCGCGCACGCTATGGTTTCATCATGATCAATGGTGGATTTACCAGTAGGCTGAGTAGGCTGGTGCGTAGGGCGTCGGGTTTTATAGGCGGTAAATTTTGGGGTATTTTCGTTTCTTTTTTTTTTGAAACTGCAAAGATTCATATGGATAATATGTTTCTTAACTTAGAATCTAAGTCTTATATAAATTGTTTTTCTACAATTTACGTAGTCTTATGTGGAATCATATTGTGGAGGTAGGTAGGGATGGAAAATGTTAAATGTTATCTTTCACCGAAGGCTGAGGTTAACTGGAGCTAAATTACTAATTTCTTTGCAATTTTGTTAGGTTAAAAAAAAAAATCAACATTTACAAAAGCTCTCGCTTATTCTAAAACGTAGTATAGAAAATATATTATATGGATGAACCTCGAAGACCACGAGCGCTGAGTAGCGGGCACTCAGCGCTGCACGATCCGACGCTAAGCTCATTTCGCCCGCTTTGCTTTTATAAAACTGGGTAAATTCCTACACAAAACACACGGATCTATAAAAGCGTAGACGTGGCACTTTTAAAAGGGAAATTTTAACACAATCTCAACGGCTGATCGTATTCATAATACTTGATAATCCTGTATAAGCTGTATCTTGTAAAAGACTTATATCAAATTAGTACTTGTAAATTGTAAAAAGGTTAAGTTTAATAACAAATCCTAAAGGGTTTACCAATTTACCGGATAGTAATTTCAAGCATCATATCAATTGGGTTTTGATGTTATAAGGCCGTTACAGAGCGAATCGATATATGAATGATAAAGATGTCTGCAATTGACACCTACCCCTGTGTGTGCATGCGCTATAAACTATTGTCAATGCATTTTAAATTTAACATGTATTGCAGATGAAGTGAGAAGGGGGGATAGGAATGCATAAAAGCGATAGTTCATTGACATTAGCATTCACCCTCGAGCGACTCTGCTCGCGCGATACAGTGACACTCTACAACACTAACAGTACAACATCACACTGCATACCACCCGAGCTCCCCACACGCTAAGTACACGGTCCTGTAAGGGACCAAAAAACCTGCGGCCCTGCCAGTTGTTTGCCTTTTTTTAGCATTAACTAGTTTCATCTTTAACTTGTTCAATTTCTTAACAATCTACTAAGTTATTTCATTTAAATACGTACCGATCCACTAGTTACTTCACGGTCATTTTGATGCGTAGACTACGTCCTTCTACGAACAAAATCCAAACTCAGATATTTTAAGCTTGAAGAGTACAGTACAATCCACTCCACCGACTTCCTGGCCTCTGTAAACAATCAGTATTTTATCTAAAGGCTTACTCCAGTAGGCCAGTCCTTACGACTTTACATGATTTTTCCTCTTCCGGCAACAGTCCATGTCAAGGGCCAGCCACTAAGGCACCCTTGTGCCCGCTGCCTCGGGGCTGAGTGCCCTCAGCATTCGCCCCAAAAAATTCCTGCCAAGCTGTAAAAACCCCACCGGCTAAAAGCGTATGTCCTTACGAAAAAAAAAAAACATTAGCATACATTCGCGCGCTAGTAACATTGTACTCTGTTACTCTGTCCGTTCGCATAGTGATTAGATTCTGACGTCATTGTTCTCATAAAGTTTCTTTTAATTATAATAATAGCAATTTGGTGTTCATTTTATTTGTAACGGTTTTACCGTTACATTTAAAATTGTTGATTTATGGTCTATTTGTTTTAATTTGTTACTCTTTGGATGGGTATTTGTGATAGTTCTCTTTAAAAAAAAGTCACTTCTGATCGAATTTTCTAGACATGTTTAAATAAAGGGTGTCCAGTGGCAGATTTCAATGTTTGGAAAATTGTAAAAAAAAAACTACAGCTCTAATTCAAAGTAGGTTTATTTTAATTTAATAACAATTAACGCGGATTTCATTTTTTAAAAACCACGTTCTCCAAATGGCGGCCCTCAAGTCTGACACACTCTTCGAGTCTAGCACGCATGTTTTCGAAAACGCGTTTACAGAGCGACTGGGGAATTCTGCTGACTTCGGCTCGAATATTTTCTTTAAGTTGTGTCACAGTGCTCGGATTTGTCTTGTAAACCATGGATTTTAAGTATCCCCATAAGAAAAAATCACATGGGCTTAAATCGGGTGACCTAGGTGGCCACGGTATGGAACCGTTTCGGGATATGTTTTTTTCAAGGAATAACTGCTGCACTGCATTCATGGACACATTAGCAGTATGAGCTGTGGCCCCGTCTTGCTGGAACCATGTGTTTCGGTTGAAGGATGGACTATTCTGAAGTTCTAGTCTGAAAAAGTCATTTAACATCTGGGCATATCTCTCCGAATTAACAGTTACAGTTTGGCCACGTCCATTTTCAAAGAAATAAGGCCCTATGATTGCAGATGCAGATATGGCACACCAAACTGTTACTTTAGGCTTATGTAAAATCTCTTGATGCATTTGTCTTGGGTTGCGGACATCCCAGTAACGGAAATTCTGCTTATTTACATATCCTCCGATATGAAAGTGGGCTTCGTCACTGAAGAATATGTTGCCCATCCGAGTAGCAGTAGGAAATCTCAACAACATTACCTCTGCGTAGGTTTTTCTTAATTCAAAGTCAGAATCGTGTAAATCTTGCACGATTTGAATTTTATATGGATGAAAGTTTTTTTCGCATTATAACCTGCAAAGTTGATTTCGGAATTTCCAATATCGATGAACGTGCACGCAGTGATAATCGGGGATTTTCAACGACAGAAACCATAACACGCTCGCAATTTTCATCCGTGGCTACCGATGGCGTAGGTCCTAGCCTGGGTCTATTTAACGTTGATCCTGTAGATCTGAACCTTGCTACCCATGACTGAATGAGGTTGATCGATGGTCCATCACTTAATCGACGAATACCGTAACGATTATTAAATCGACGGCGTGCTTCAGTCAGCGAAAATCCACTCGAAATGTACGCCTCGACGGCAAAAGCGCGATGCTCTCCACTCCACTGTTCCATGGCTACTAAAAAATCCGCAGCGTTTGCGCTTCTAAAGACGTCCCCCGCGCCCCTCTAGCGTGTTGCGTTCAAAAACTATGTTTGTTCAAAGTTTGAAATCTGCCACTGGACACCCTGTATGTAATTAACTAAGAAAATATATAACCAGATCGAGTTTCTTGCCGGTTCTTCTCGATGACTGGGTTATTATTTTCCGAACCGGTGGTAGTTTTGACGTTCATAAGCACCTTCCCGGGACATAAAATGAATAAGATTTTTTTTAATGGTTGACAGAAAAATAACACGGCTGCACGATTTGTCTAGCATGTGAAGTAAAAGAAAAATTATTTTTGAAACTAAAATAATTCAGTTGCATTATAAAAACATTTAATTAATACGGTTTCAAGAATGTCTTGTACTTTTTGTGTTAGATTGAAGCGATGATAGCTCAGTGGCAGTGTGTACGACTTTGCGCCAAGGGACGTGCGTTCGAATCCAACCGCCTACAATGAGCTTGAGCTTTCGGTGAAGGTAAACAATGCGAGGAAACCATAGCATGGTGGTAGGGCTTTTTCTAATGCCCGCCTGGCTAGCTGCTACCCTCAAGTTGAAAACCTGCTGCCAAATACCAACAGATGCGTTCCAGCAGCTGCACGTGAGAGCCAGTTCCTCCACAGGTTTAACGTGTCTACCAACTTGGGCCGTATCATCACTTAAGATCAGGTGAGATTATGGCCATAACGCTAAACCTTAACGAGAAAAAAAGTCGATTCCTTATTCAGCCCAGTCTTATTCAGTACTTAAAAACTTAAGCGGTGTCATCATCGTCACGTGGGCTTAAGCATACGAGGATTTTTTTTTATTTTAACTTTATACAACTTTCTGTGCTTTATATGACATTTTCTTATTCTTAAGAGTCAAAAAATAAATATTAAAGTAAAATAAAAAAATCTTAAAATACACAACATAAAATTGTAGACGAGTTAAATTCTGTAATATCTCTGTTAATATTATTTAAAAGAACTAATCCTAGGAACTATGAATCGTTTTTTTTTTTAATACAACATCGTGGACGAAGGCATCAGGATGTGTAACATCGCGCTACCACCAGTAGCAGCAGAACTATATTGAAATAAGTTACATAAACGGGCTAAATATAATAAACTCTACGTTACTCTTCAACATATAGCTATTTTTGTTATAATTTATCCTACCCGACGCAGTATATATTCCTTCTTGCTTGTATAACTAAATATTACTATAACGTTCTCTCATAATAGCTAGTACCGCGTTCGTTTTCTCTCGTACACGATTCGGCAACAACCCAAGCCGAGGTTCGGTAACTAGCGACACCCTTGTGCGAGTTGCCCCGCGGGTTTGAGCGCCTTCCGCGCTCGCCCCTCTAGATCAGGTGAAGCTGTAAAAGCCCCTAAGGCTAACAGTGTAGGTCCTTTCGAAAACAAAAAAAAAAGTATAACTAAATGTATTGAAACGTGTGCGTACTTGAAAATTTATTTCAATAAATAATACTTAAAAAAAAACGCTTTTTATAGGAAACTGAACTAAAAAAATAGGAAATAAGTTTTAATAAATTGAAATTTAGAATAGTGTTAAAAATTTCAATAAATATAAATTCATAATAGTGTAAATAAAAAAAATGTATTTTATTTAAAAAAAAGCGTGGGGTGCATGGTGTCAATAGTTATAAATGTTTTATCGACAGACACGAGTAGAGTGATTATCATCTGATAATCTTAAAAGCACCCCACGCTTTTTTTTAAAATAAAATATATTTTTTTTATTTACACTATTATTAATTTATATTTATTGAAATATTTAACATTATTCTTAATTTAAATTTATTAAAACTTATTTTCTATTTTTTTAGTTCAGTTTTCTATAAAAAACGTGTTTTTTAGTCTTTTTAAATTATTACTTATTTTCTACTTCTTAGTTAATTGAAAAATTGAATAATTTTATCAAATTAGTGTATCGTCATCGGTCCTCGATAAATCTACAAAGTTTGAACTAAGTTTAAAGTGGGTCAATATCGCGCCCAAAGAAGTCGGTTACAAACATACAAACAAACATACAGGTGAGGTTAATAAAGAGCGTGTAAAAACTACCACCTCCAAAGTCGTTAATTTGCTTCCAACATCCGGCGGCTATCCGCCCAGAGTCCGCAAGCGAATGAAATTTTAGTAATTTGGTAAAGCGAATGCAAGGTAGGGGCCCCGCGCGGGATTTTCTTGCAATCCTTGCTCTGTTTCGGAGGCCATTTCGGGGTCCAACTTCGAGTTTATTCCGGCGCTTCATAACGCTCGAGTGTCTGCGGAATGGCGGAACCGCCCGTTATCATTTAGACAAGTTTGTTTTGGATATTAAAGTTTTAGTCGTACGCGGCTGTTATACAAAACGAGCTCTACGTATGAAGTATTTGATGATAGCAATTAGTTTTCTAATTATTAGCAGTTTCAGTAGTTTTTTTTTTTTGAAACGGTGATGAAAGTATAGCTAGCTATCACACGAGTTGAAAATCTGTCGACAAATTCCTGTAGTTTTATTTGTTTTATTGTGTGAATAAAGAAAAATTAAGGATGTTGAGTGGAACAAAAAAAAATACGGTAATAATAATTTTACATAACTATCACATAACTATCAGTTGTCATAGAACATTATAATAATAAACATGTTTTTTTTTTAATTAATTTTACCATTTATAGTTCAATATTTATAGTTAAAGCAGGACAACGTCTGTCGGGTCAACTAGCTCTAAAATAAATCCAAGGTATTTCGTTATAACAATACTTATAATTTCTGATTCGAAACGTCGATAAGACAATATCCCCTGTATTTATTATCATCTATTCGCTACTGAGGATTCCATTTCGAAGCGGGATTTATTGTTAAAGGAAATGACGTCATTGGAACGTATAACTCCAGTGCATTTCCGTTACCGGATGGCGTACAAGCGAGACCTCGGTTTAGAGCGCAAGGTTGCACACCCGTTGCCTCGTAAGTACCACACTGGGGTCATAGAATAGTTATTGATGCAACAGACAGGTGACTTCTGAAATTTACAACTAAATTAACTCGCTTTCTTATATGTCTGGCCGGGTGGAAGTTTATAATTGATTTTAAATTAATTTCCGGATGTGTTAGATACTTGAAATTTTGACTATAGCCCGGAAGTGGTTAACGATGCACGCAAATGTAAAAAAAAATGTGTGTGTGTGCAATTCACAGACGAAAACGTGAAACTGCTGAAAAGTCCCTGATTAAAAATACTCATTGAAAAGTATTGAATTAGTAGACGATAGTGGGGACGCTACGAATCATTGCACAAAGAGGAGATCGAGAACGTGTAATGTGTTCTATCTCATTCTCTCGCCGGCTGAATCCTATACATTTACGTGTTTGTGTCTCTGTGGAATCGCTTTTTCGTTTCATCGAGTTTGAAATCACAACGATTCTAAAGAAGTTTCACTTTAAAATATTGGTTTGTTTTTTCGATAAAAAAATATAATCGATTTATTACTAATTTCTGAAATAGCTACAGTTACTTTAGTATAGCTCAAATCTAACTGACAGATGAACAGAATATATTAAAATTTCATTGCCGTTAAGCAGAAAAGCAGAAAAGCAGAAAAGAACAATAAAATTAAAACGTTTAGTTAATTTTAATGTTTGTTGTTTTTATAACGATCTAAAACATGTAAATTTTTTTTTTTTTCGTTTTATTCGTTTATTGTATAATTCTTCAAAGCACATTTGACAATTTCAAATTAGTTAGATTTTACAGTAAAGAGGTGCCAATTATAAAGAAATCATTATTAAAAAGAAATAATTGTGTTTGTATTCTATTTATGCGCAATCAAAGGCATGTTTTTGAGTGTTTGCGCGCGCACATGTTTGTGTGTGTGTGTGTGTTTGTGTGTGAGTATTTTGGTAATGATGTGTGTATTTAATTACATTATTATTTATTTTAAATTCTCTTTTATAAGATTCGAATATTTTGGAAGTGAAAGAGCTGAATAAAAGTAATGTTAGGTTAAAACAGTCCATAACTTCCTAAGATGTTGAGGTCCCTGAGCCTTAAGGTTTTCTAGGGACCCACAATGTGGTTAAGTAAGTATTCACGATACCATGTCGTGCGCAGTCTATGTTCAGACTGGGCAAAAGGTTTAACGCGACGTAAGTACGGGTTAAGCTAATATAAACATATTAAAAGTAAGATTATAAATTTAACGACTTTTTTATAGTTCTATTGGTTTAGTGTGTATCTCTCCTTATGTTAAGTAATGATGTGGGCCAAGATGGCGGACACGCTAAGCTTAGTGACGGGACTGGCTCTCAAGTGTAACTGCTGGAACACACCTGTAGGTGTTTGGTGGCAGATTTTCAACTTGAACGTAGTAACTATCCAAGTGGGTATTAGAATAAGTCCTACCGCCATGCTATGGTTTCATCACAATGTAGGTATTCCTGCACCAAAAGCTCAAACTCAGTGTAGATGGTATGTTTGTTTGTTTGAAGGATATTCCGAAGTCATAGTATGGATACATACCATCCGGTGTATGGATGGTATGTAGTTTGAAGCGATGATAGCTCAGTGGTAGTGTGTACGACTTCGCGTCAAGGGACGTGAGTTCGAATCCAAGCACCTACAATGAGCTTGAGCTTTCGGTGAAGGAAAACAGCGTAAGGAAACCATAGCATGGTGGTAGGGCTTTTTCTAATGCCCGCCTTGCTAGCAACCGCTCTCAAGTTGAAAAATCTGCCGCCAAATACCATTAGGTGTGTTCCGGTAGGTGCACTTGAAAGCCAGTTCCTCCACAGGTTTAGCGTGTCTACCAACTTGGGCCGTATCATCGCTAAACCTTAACTATAAAAAAAAGATGGATTCAAACTCATGTCCTTTGACACGGGGTCGGTAATCGGTACCAACCGAGCTATCGTCATTTCGAAACCCGATCACATAGCCGTAAATTTGTGTAATATTAATAAATGACGCTCAGAGACACGAAAAATATATCCCATTTTTGTAAGAGAGCTTAAACCGGTCTGTCGATTTTACTCTATAGTTTTAGACAAGAATTGAGTGAACAAATGGGTACAGTTAGTTTACTAAGCATAAATGGGACCTTGGTTCCTTAAGGCCAAGGTTGTACCGCCCACACGGACCAAGGATAATCTCGCTAACATTTATTATGGAACGTGGTCCTTGTAAATTACGAGATCGGTCGGGAATGGTTTGTATGTACAAATAAATTCAAAGGTATTCTGTTTTCTTTGGTAATTTCGTTATTATTGGGTGTTTTTTTTCAGGTACGGTACAGGCCAGTAGATGCTTGAGGTCGTGTTGATTGTCGTCGATTTCTAGGGGAAAAAATACGCTGTTAGCGGTGAAATATTGGCTTGGTATAGCATTTTTAATGTTCACCTGGTATTTACCATTCGGTTTTAATTTTGTTAACACGGTACAAGATACCATGATGAACTGCATACTCCTATATCACGAGAAACAGGGGTCAGGTTTCCCGTTTTTCCCATACTACCAGAGACACCGCCTTTCGCTCTTTTTCTAGACATGAAGCGATGATAGCTCAGTGGTAGTGTGTACAACCTCGCGTCAAGGGACGTGAGTTCGAATCCGAGCACCTACAATGAGCTTGAGCTTTCGCTGAAGGAAAACGTCGCGAGGAAACCGTAGCAGGGTGGTACGGTTTTTCTGATGCCCGCCTGGCTAGCTACCACTCTCAAGTTGAAAATCTGCCGCCAAATACCGATAGGTGTGTTCCGGGAGTTACACTTGAGAGCCAGTCCCTTCACAGGTTTAGCGTGTCTATCAACTTGGGCCGTATCGTCACTTAAGATCAGGTGAGATTATGGCCATAACGGTAAAGATTAGACTGCATTAAAAAAAAAACAAATTACAGGAAGTGGAGATTTTCTTTTTAAAACCCAACAGCTCATCCTCGTTGCTTAAGATAATTAATGGCAGTAATGATCCTTAACCAGTTGCGCAGTTTTATGCAAATGTTTTTGTAATCCATATATATATATATATAAATATATATTGTATATACAATAATAAAATACGTAACATTTACGTACATTTTTAGTGATTACAATTCCGCCGTATCATGTCGCGGAAGTAGGGGTTTCAACCCTTGCATTGTCAAAATAAAAATGTACTTTTTTACTTTGTTGCCTTATAACCCCAAACCTTACCCACCCTTAGGTTTTCATTTTAAGTAAAAAGAAAAAAAAAACCATACTCTTATTCTCAAAATTGTGCGACATTATTATTCACGCTTTAATAACCACTACCGAAACTATAAGGGATTTTAAACGAAGAAATGTGCCGCTTTTTAATATGTCGAATTACAAATTTGGAGGGAATTTGTGAGTAGTTTATTGGGTAAACAACACATATATTTAACTGTATATATATTTGCTTATTACCATAGATATGTATTAGCTGGAATGGAAATCATTGTTTTCTTATTTCCTGTAATAAATAAATCGTTTACAGTACCGCATTTAAAAATAGTTTACACGTATCGTTCGTCACACAGTCCATCCAGTACAACGAGCTTCAGCTGTAGGTAAAGGAATACATCGTGAGGACATAGCATGGTGGTATTGCTTTTTCTCAATGCCCACATAGCTAGCTACCACCCGCAAGTTGAAAATCTGTCGCCAAATACCAATAGGTGTGTTCCGGCGGTTGCACTTAAGAGCCAGTTCCTCCACAGGTTTAGCGTGTCTTCCAACTTAGGCCGTATCCTCACTTAAGACCAGGTGAGATTATGGCCATAACGCTAACCCTAAAATAATTACCATGTCTTCTTCTGTCTTTCTCTTCTCCTACATCCATCCGCTTTGTATCACACTAATCTATGACTACTCAATTTCTGTCACTGCTGCAATTTCATGTTTCCTCAAATATATTCATTCTTAAACAATGTAATCAACTTCTCAACCAAATTAAGATTAATTCATGTTTTAAAGCTTAAAGCTCAGACTCTTTAAGGTGAATTCGAACTCACGTCCATTGTCGCGGCGTGCGCACTAAGCCACGTACCGTACACTACAAACTGAGCCATCACTGCTCCAAATTAGTTACTAAAGAATAATCAGAGTAACTTCACGGAACTTTCATGACAGTGTGACAACAATTATGAACGTATGCTTTCGACATTATTACGAATGTCGAATAGTGTTGAGAATAAGTCGTCGCGACGCCATCTTGTAACTTACACGTCTCTGTAATGAACGCTTGATTTTTTCTTTTTCATTGAAAACTAAAGAGGGCGAATTTTAGGCACATCTATATACGTTTTTATGCACACTAGTGGTCGCCCAGTGGTCGAAATTCGACCATAATTAATTTATATATGCGTGTGTTTCAAAGACACGGTAGTGTGTGTGATGTTTTTTTATTGATTTATTGTATTTTTTTTTTGTATAGTAAAAAAAAAAATTAGGAATTCTGCACTCCTTATTTATAAAAACTATAAATGTATGAAATTTCATTATCTTCGGTCCGCGCAATTTTCGTAAAAAGCGGTACTAAGTTTTTGCTTTACGTGATATATTATTAATAAAACATCTCTTGATTATAATTGCTCTGTAGAGTCGATTTCGGGGCTGAGTGCCCTCAGCACTCGCCCCCAAAAGTCCGGTGAAGCTGTCAGAGCCCTTGGGGAGTCAGGTCGAAAAAAAAAAAAAAAAAAAAAAATAGAGTCGATTTTTGCCTATAGATTTCGTGTTTATCAGCATATGTTAATAATATAAAGTAGTTGTGAAATCAATATATTTTAATATAGCCGAGTCCACGACTTCGTTCGCGTGGAAGTTAAAATTATGCAACAATATTTGTCCGTTATTGTAACTTTATTTTCAATATAGATTCGCTTCTATTTCCGGTACCACGATGTTGATAAGCCTAAAGGCTTTTTCAATTATTGTTCTGTACATTTCTAAAAATTGCACGTCTCATGATGCGAAGCGTTTGAGTAGTGCTTTGCTCTCACTCCCACAAGACCATTCGACCTTTTTTTTTACTTTGAGTATTGAATGAGTTGATAAATATCAAGGACACTTTTTTATGACAGTAGATACATTAAAAATACTATTTTTTTTAGATAGTATAAATAAAACCGTTTTGAAAAAATAATTTGGTGGGCGTCTGGTTGTCTGTATGTGCGGATTTGTATGTGGTCACGATAACGCCCAAAAAACTTCACTTTTTAGGTTCATTTTATTTTTCATCCGCTTCAGTATCATTATGAGTAATAGCCTATTAAAAATTACCGTCTAATTCAATGTAATTTAATTAAAAATTGAATAAACTCATTTAACAGTCTATAGTCTTTTTTGCATATTTATAAGTATATATATAAGAAAAGTTGAATATTTTTTCATATTTAATATGAATGCTGAAATCTATGTCATTCAACTATAATTACGTTATGAGACTTTTCCAAATTATTATTGAAATTCGACTGGTACATTCTAAGCTAATCTTACAAATTTTACTACGTACAAACAAACAAATATTCCTTTCCGGTTTATAATATTAATAGAGATATGAGATAGCATAGTTTTAATGTCGATCTGTTTTACAATAATTGAACACGTTCGATGGCGCTTTTCAACTATTTCACAGTTCAAAAAGGAAGATCATTCGCCAGCCTTTCTATATCATATATCTATATATATTTGTATCACTCTGTCATTATGTTTGTAGATGAATGCTACAGATAAATGAGGAAGCAATTTATATGTATTATTACTGATAAGTGAAGCAGTGGATATCATTATTGAATATCATATCATTCGGCTATAGGTAATTTGTATAAATGTACATATAATTCCGATAAATGAAAATTTATCGTGGGAACGTACCGACCGTAAAATAGGTTGTAACATAAAGAGGCGGGCAATGGAAAATTTTATGAAGGAAAAACAAACAATTTTAGTCCAACAAGCAAGCTTCAACAAAAAACGAAACTATAAGGTAGTACGTAATCTTCAATAATAACGACAAAGCGCAATTTAGAAGTGATCATTGCTCAGTTGGTAAACTGTACGCACGGCGCGTCAATGGTGTGAGTTCGAATCCAGCTGCAATACGCATGAATTTCCGGTGAGGGAAAACATCGTGAGGAAACTGTAACATGGTGGTAGGGCTTTTCTAATGCCCGCTGGGCTAGCTCCTATCCTTTTTAATTAACGTAGTCTGTCTCTACATGAGGCTTAGCGTGACTGCCTTCTGAGGCCACATCGTCACTTAAAATCAGGTGAGATTGTGATCCTCATGGTAAACTTATAATGTATATTTTTCTTTTTACAAAATTTGTTATTATGACGTTTGAAATAAGAGTTCGTTGTATTAATAAAATTAAAAAAATATGTGTGACGTTTCAATTTGAACATATCCTATAATTTAAAAAGTATAATTAGTTATAACTATTATAGACCATATTACAAGAAGGTAATTTCGTACAATACATTTACGTTCATTCTCCATTCGCGGAGGAATCATTCAATTTGATGGAACCAAACTGCTCTATATCCATTATATAAATGATCGTATAATTATTCATAATATTATTATGAAGCGATGATAGCTCAGCGGTAGTGTGTATGTAGGCTGCGTCATGGGTCGTGAGTTCGAAACCAAGCACCTACAATGAGCTGGAGGTTTCGGTGAAGGAAACATAGTAAGGAAACTATAGCATGGTGGTAGGGCTTTTTCTAATGCCCACCTGGATAGCTACCACCCTCAAGTTGAAAACCTGACTCCAAATACCAATAGGTGTGTTCCGGCAGCTGCACTTGCGAACCAGTTCCTCCGCAGGTTTAGCGTGTCTACCAACTTGAGCCGTATCGTCACTTAATATTAGGTGAGATTATGAATCCATTTACGCAATGAAAAGTACTTATAAATGTCAAAATGCTAAAACTAACTTTTGCAAACTCTAGAAAGGATGGGAAATAATTTTTTTTCAACTATGCAATAGTTATTGCTCTGAATACAGTGAAGTGTGCCATGAGGTAGATGTAAATCGTATCCTGCATTCGTTGTAGGTTCAAGGGCTCAAAGTCGCTATAGCTTATCGAACATAGTGCTAGGCAATTAAGCAGATTGCATTTATATGGGTTCCGCATAAATCAGGCATCCATTGCGTTCCGCGCTCGAGCACGAATTCCCTGAAGGTGGGGCTACGGAAACGGCGATTTCATAACTATATTATAGAAAAATATATATATTTTTTGCTGCTAATTTTATCCCGGCTGTTGTTAACATTTACCCAGCACAAATATGTAAACAAACTCTTATCAAGATTGCAGAAATCGACCATTTACAAATTTAATAATTTAGTTTTTTTTTTAACGAATAAGGGGCAAACGTGCATGCGTGTCACCGGATGGTAAGCGATTACCGCCGTCCATGGACACCCATAACACTGGGGGAATAGAAGGTGCATTGCCGATCTTTATTGGAGCGACTGGCTCTCAAATGCAAAACACAACTATTAGTATTTGGCGGTAGATTTTCAAACGTTAGGGTGGTAACTAGCCAAGCGGGCATTAGAAAAAGCCCTACCATCATGCTATGGTTTCCTCATGACGTTTTCCTTCATTTATACATAAACAGAGAATGGTTGATTGTTTTTGTTTTCATAGCTTTAGCGTTATGACTATAATGTCACCGGATCTTAAGCGACGATACGGCCCAAGTTGGTAAAAACGTTACACCTATGTCCTTACTTATTTTTCTCACAACGTTTTCCTTCACCGAAAGCTCAAGCTCATTCTAGGCGGTAGGATTCGAACTCACGTCTAATGTCGCGGCGATCCTACACACTACCACTGAGCTATCATCGATTCATAAGTTATTAAAGTTCATCAATATATAATAAAAAAAGTAGAAACTTGAAATTTTTATCTAATTTAGTCTAAATTCTTTCAGTTTGTTTTACACACTGTCGTTGTCTAATTAATAATATTTATTTCAGGCAAAATGCGTAAATTTGAGATCTACATTGATATTATAAAGCGGGAACGTTTTTGATTTAGCTTGTTTGCTTGTTTCGACGCGCTAATCTTAGAAACCAAATGTCGGAATAAAAAAAACATGTTTGTATATGATAGTGCATTAATTCAGGAAGGCTTTGGGCTATTTAACATCACTCTACCGCAAATAGATGCAAAGCTGTATTGAAAAAAAGTTAGAAAAGCGGGGAAAAATGATTCACGTGAATGAAGTCGTTCGTGAACGTTCGATTTCGTGGCCCGACGTCGCACTTAGCAATACGTCTGCTCGTGATTTATTTTAACGCAATTACCACGTTTCGTTGTAGACGTTTCGGTGTTCCACAGAGACGTGACTTGTCAGCCCTTACGGTGCCAATGAGATTTGCCCCGACTTATAGTATATTAGCCCTATAATTCGTTGATAATATTACGACGAGAGCCGTTTAGTGCCCACATACCGCATTTGTCATCAGATTTGTGGTACTTTAAAGTTACATCTATATGGTGGACAATTAAAGTCAGTGTACAGTTTGTTTGTTCGTAAACTGCTGAATCGTTTGTGATGAATTTTGCCATATATTGGGATTCTACATAGACGGTGATAGGTTACTTTTTCTCGCGAAAAACTTACCGGAAGTGAAGTGAAGAGAGTAATATATTTTGTGTTAAGCTTTTTATTGCGTCATCCGATGCGTTTGCCAAAATCAATATTAAACCAAGCGAAGCCGCACGTAAATCTAGTATATTATAAGTTTGACGTTATGGCCACAATTTCACCTGATGTTCAGTGGCGATGTGGCCCAAGATGGTGGAAACGCTAAGCATAATAGAAGGAGTGGCTTTCAAGTGCAACTGCTGAAGCGATGATAGCTCAGTGGTAGTGTGTACGACTTCCGGTCAAGGGACGTGAGTTCGAATCCAAGCACCTGCAATGAGTTTGAGCTTTCGGTGAAGGAAAACATCGTGAGGAAACCGTGGCACGGTGGTAGGGCTTTTTCCAATGCCCGCCTGGCTAGCAACCACCCTCAAGTTAAAAACCTGCCGCCAAATATTAATAGGTGTGTTCCGGCAGCTGCACTTGAGAACCAATTCCTCCACAGGTTTAGCGTGCCTACCAACTAGGGCCGTATCGTCACTTAAGATCAGGTGAGATTATGGCCATAAGGCAAAACCTTATCTTAAAAGAAAAAAAACTGTCGGAACACACATGTTGGCGGCAAAAATTAGGAACACTTGAGTACCAAATCAAATCAAAAGTCCTTACTCAATTTAAGCCCTAAGAAGGCGCTTACGAACGTCAAAACTACCACCGGTTCGGAAAGTAACGCAGTCATCGAGAAGAACCGGCGAGAAACTCGATCTGTATCTTTTTTAGGTCTTATCTTTTTAATATATTAATTTAATGTACTACAGTAGTTATTAGTAGTACAGAGAGGGGTGTCAATTCCAGACATCACGATCGCTCACTTATTGATGCACCCTGTAATAGCCTTTTGACATCAAAACCCGTTTGACATGGTTCTCGAACCTACTGTCCGGCAATTCAGTAATGTGCTTTGGGATTTTATTATAAAACTTAACACTACTACCGAAAAAACTGTTACTTGTCTTACTCAGTCTAAATTAGAGAGTGAGCAGTTTGTCATGTTTTATAGTATTCCTCTGTATTGCTAAAAACCAAAGACACCTAACATGTTTCTTCCAGTAAGCATATAATATACTTTGCTTATTAACGCGTTGATTAAAAAATCTATGCTTAAGGACTTCCGGAAACGCATTTCCCGGCCTCAGGCCAAGGTGAGAGAGCCATCTGGCGACACATTGGATGCTAATCACCCAACATTACCCACTAAAACGCACCACGGCGATACTTCAAACTTCCGTGTTGCCAGAGATCAAGGCCAGCGACTATACTTTTGTAATCAATCTAGTGTTGTAACGTACTGTCTACAAAATGGCAACATTTTTTTTTATGTATATACAAAAAGAAAACTGTACGGTTGTGGAATTCGGTCGATATTTAGAAGTACATATATATATATATATATATATATAAGTTGTAAAGTTTTCGGCTTAAAGAGAACGGAGGTTTCGGCGTTTGAAGGGAAGGGAAGAAAACAATTTTTCGAGATTTGGAGATTTTAATTTTATCGAGGTTCGACTTAACGAGGTTCTACTGTATATAGATCGTATTCGGATATCTTAAACGTCAATAGAAAACTCCAAAGTATCAGATCAGTTTAAATTGGAAAACATTCACTCAATTTCCTGGGCGGGAGGGAATCCGGAGCTCACTCTGCGGGTAGCGATAGCAGGAAAAATCGTAATTTGTATTTTTTTATTGTTGCTTGGCGACGTGACTGCACTGTAATTGATGGATTGAGCTTATTGTGTTATTATTTCAAGGCACAATATAACACAAGATGAAGTAGATAACTGCTGAAACTACAAACAGTATCATTTTTGCAGTAAAAAATTTAGTCAACATTCTGAACAGTAAACCGATACGCTCTGGCCGGTGCCACACTAAATTGTTTATAGTTTTATATAGTGTTTAGAATGGTTTTAGTACTCATTTCATTGTTAACCTACCGTCATAGTGATTTCTTATGTTTACGCGAATATTATTCATCGAAATAAAAGTAATTTAAACGGATTTTATCGCGGTTATTTATTAATTTTGATCCCGACGTTTCGAAAGCTTTTCAGACCGACAGACCAGTCTGTGATCACGAAGGCTGAAAAGCTTTCGAAACGCCAGGATCAAAATTAATAAATAACCGCTATAAAATCCGTTTTAGTTTTATTTCTACCGTCATAAATTTTGTTTCTAACTTTGAAAGGAATATTACCTTGTTATTAAACACATATTCCGAATATTTTAACTCAAGATTATTGACAGAAGGGATTTGGTATAAACCATTCCATCCCGTCCCTGGGTTCTGTGCCTTGATTTAAAAAATCCATTATGAGGAGACACATGAAAGTTCTTGTTTTGAGAATTCGTTCTGAGCATATTACATTAAACAAATTTATTTTTTCAATAAAAGGCCGTGACCTATCGAAACGCCGGATGTGTAATTAAGAAGAAGCTTATCACCTTTTATTAGAATACGACTGTAACAAATCTCAAAGATAAAAATATATTAAAAACATAGTTACAAGATATGCAAGGAAAAATTGGCGCGCCCGACGTCAAAAATAGTCAAATTAATGTGATTTGTTGACATCAGTATTGGGCTCAGGAATTAATGGTATCACGTTGCTTGGATGAACGGTGATGTGGTCTATTCGAACAAACCGTCAATAAAAATAAGGGAAAAAATGTTTTCACTGTCGCCCAAGTTTTCATATCTGTCGGCAATACTCAACGACTGATATATAGTTACCTACTTTGCCTGATATTAAGTTATGCTTAACGCAATTTAAGAAGGAACTGGTTGTCAAATGCAGCCGCAAATATAATTTGACTATACAGGTCGATAGATTTTCAGTTTAAAGGAGGTTCCTAACCATAACGGCGTTATAAAGTAACTTAGCAATATGTTACAGTTTCATGATTATGTTTTCCTTTACAAAAAGCCTATTTGTAGGGATTTGAATTATTTCTCACGAGCTTTTCCGGCATCGTAGCTTACGTTAACCTTATTTTTGTCACTGTGAAAGTTATTTTTAAAGTTTCTGAAGAGCTTTTTTTATATATGGAGGGCACCCTATGCCATTTTCTGTATCTCTGACAACGTGTGTGTAATATTTATGATGATCTTTAGGGTAGTTAAGATGTAGTGAACAAACAGATTAACATTCGTATTTATAATATTATTAGCTTTTACCCGCATCTTCACTCACCTTTATGTTAATTTTATCTAATCATACAGAGTTTCATACAGAGTTTATGCCTCTCGTTACTCCACATCCGAGAAGTTTTTAAAGAGAAAAAGTGACCTATCACCGTCTCCAAGGTTCCATCTATCTCTATACCAAAATTCATTACAATCGATTCACCAGTTTAAGCGTGAAAGCGTAACAAACAAACTCATCTTCACATATATAAGGTTAGTAAGGATTCAGGATTGATGTAAAAAAATAAAACGTAGAAATGTTTTTTTTTTCTGCTATCCGTCCGCCACGTAGCACCGGCTGCAGTCTGACAAATCCACAGCGGTGAGTGGCCGATAGTAAGACTTATATATTTGCTGACCGTACACCGTCCGCAATCTAAGGACCACGTTTTTAAATTACCGCTCCTGCTGACTGTATGTGATTTATTTAATTTATGGCGAGCCACTTCTGTGAACACGCTGAGAGCTTTCGAGCTTTGCAGTTTGTTTTGAAATTAAAAAAAAGAAAAACACATAATATCGATGAAGTCAATACTAGTGGACAAATGTTCAATAATAGCTGTAGACTGTACAGTTGGTTTTGGGGTAAAAGCAATTACCTCGCTACCTATTTGTATGTTCCTCAATTAATTATCCTGAATTATTCTTTTTTATCCTTGGCAACTCAGTCCTCTTTAGATGTCAGTTTAAAGTTATAACATTTGGACATTTCGGCCAGATGAAACTGTCTTAACAAAATGGCGACTCTCTGTTTGAAGCTCTCTTGGGAGTTTTTGTGGCAACTAATGTATCATGTTCCGAATGATTATTTATAATTCACTTCGCTTATGCTCTCTAGCTACATTACATCACGTAAAATGTCGCTAAAATTACACAATACAGGGCTAAATAACTAAGTATACGAATAAAAAACACAAGATGATAGATCAAGATCCCGCTAAAAACTCTGGTTGTTATTTGTGTTTACGAAGTATTTCTCATTTGACATTGGCAAAAACTATCTACGTAGGCACATCCTATAATAATAAAATTAAAAAATAACAATAAATTCTTTTTTTTTTCAAAGGCAACACCTGTCCTGACCGTAGAAGTCAGATTCGCTAATTATTGAAATGTATCTGGACGGCAACTCTGCAAATAGATTTTATTTATCTATTTAATATACGTCGTTAGTTAGAATAAGAAACAGCATTTTATTTGATTAGCATAAAACTATTATAAACCCAACAGAATTGGTTCACTAACTTTACTAACTTAGAATTGATGGACACACTGCTCTTGGCACCGCATCTTATATATAATTCCAGGGTGGTGGAAATCAGTACTCGTGATCACTGTAGACATGATGATTAACGCATTACAGTGAAATTAAGCTAAAGTTACAGCGACGATAGCTCGGTAGTGAGTGGGTAGCTCAAGGGACGTGAGTTCGAATATACCTAGAATGAGCTTGAGCTTTCGGTGAACGAAAACATCGCGAGGAAACCATAGCATGTTGGTAGGGCTTTTTCTAATGCCCGCCTGGGTAACTTCCACCCTCAAGTTATAAAACTGCCGCCAAATACCAATAGGTGTGTTCCGGCAGCAGCACTTGAGAGCCAGTTCCTCTACAGGTTTAGCGTGTCTACCAACTTGGGCCGTATCGTCACTCAAGATCAGGTTCGATTATGGGCATAACGCTAAACCTTAACTATTAAAAATGGATAAAAAAAATTGTGTGTTATATGTGTCAAGTGTTACTGTTTATATATATGCTTTAATCTGTTATCTGTACATGTGCCTTTAATCAATAAATATATCGTACTCGCGAAGGCAACTTACTTATTAATTTACAAAGGCAGCGCCGACAGTCCGCATATTATATATTAACTAACATCCTTTACAATGTCTTATTATGAAATGCGAACGAATTATCAACTCTCACTACATTCATATAGTACACATAATCACAATCAAGCGATGGTAGCTCAGTGGTAGCGTGCACGGACTTCGCGTCAAGGGACGTGAGCTCGAATCAACTTACAATGAGCTTGAGCTTTCGGTGAAGGAAAACATCGTGAGGAAACCATAGCATGGCGGTAGGGCTTTTTCTAATACGCGCTGGCTAGCTACCACCCTCAAGTTGAAATTGTGCCGCCAAATACCAATAGATGTGTTCCAGCAGTTCCACTTGAGAGCCAGTCCCTTATCAAGTTAATACACAATCTGCAGTTCTAGGTCTGCACTATATTTAGGGTAAGGGATTTTGTTGACGTTACAAAACTGCTGTGTAATAGTAACTATGTATTACACTATAATTTAAAAAGTAATTTTTTTTTTTTGTATATTGCGTTTGTGGAACTTTACAGGGTTTAGCGTGTCTACCAACTTGAGTCGTATCGTCACATATGATTAGGTGAGGTTGTGGTCATTACGCTTAAACCTTAAGTATAAAAAAAAAAACATCTTATATGCAACATTAACATAAACGTAACTATTTCAATATTAATGATGTTGTTAGAACATATAAGTAAAATCGATTAAGGTTATAAAAATAAGTCTGAAACAACACGACCAGGGAATAATTAATTTCTATCAAAAGCTTCAGTGAAGTAATTTTAAATTTTATTTATGAAAGTAGTAGAATGTAATGCAAATGTATCCAGATCATCGAATATAATAATTTCAATGTATACTCTGGACATTCTCACAACTTGCAAACTTTGGTCCTGTAAAGTGGCTGGGAGATAGTTTTATAGATCCCCTTTCTTGGAAGATTTATAGATAAAATACATTTGTAATCTCTACGTGTAAGCAATTAAATTTTTTACATTATCATAGTATTGATTTGTTTATTACAAGTGTCTCTTCTATAAGACAGTTTATGCAGACATTTTCTGTGAAACATGTAACATGTAAATTGTCTTTATGTGTTTAGTGTTTTTCCTATACTTTTTGTTAGCTGTATGTTTTCCGAACAATCCTCACTGATATTATAAATGCGATAGTGAGTTTGTTTATTACGCTTCCATGCCTAAACCGCTCAATCGATTATGATGAATTTTGGCATAGAGATAGACGGCAATCTAGAGACGGTGACAGGCTACTTTTCTTCCCGAAAAACATATTGGAAGTGAAGTAAGGACAGGGATAAACTTTGTATGAAACTTTTTATTGCGACCGCCGATTTGTTTGACAAAATCTATATGAACGCGAACGGAGTCGCAGGTAAAAGCTAGTTAAAAATAAAAATAGATTTAAGCAGCGAGCCGATCGCCTAGACGACTTTAGTTTTATCACGTTTCAATGTTCCAAAGGGCTTAAAGGTAGGTATGACAGTACCTACCGTCAATCGATTACTTTCTTAACAATTTCCGCTTTTTAAATTGAAAGTAATCACCAGCAGATATTTTAAAAAGACGAGACGAGATGAGATTTTTATTTTATACTTAAGGTTACTGTTATGGCCATAATTTCACCTGATCTTAAGTGTCGATACGGCCCAAGTTGGTAGACACGCTATACCTGTAGAGGAACTGGCTCTCAAGTGCAGCTGCCGGAACACACCTATTGGTATTTGGCGGCAAGTTTACAACTTGAGGGTGGTAGCTACCCAGGCGGGCATTAGAAAAAGCCCTACCACCATGCTATGGTTTCCTCACGATGTTTTCCTTCACCGAAAGCTCAAGCTCATTGTAGGTGCTTGGATTCGAACTCACGTCTCGTGACGCGAAGTCGTACACACTACGACTGAGCTAATAAAGTACCTACATTTTAAAAGTTAAATCAATAAAAAACATGAGAGATTAAGTACAAAAATAAATAGGTACCATTAAACATACTAAGAACAATGTTATTACGACCTTTACATTGGAAATAACAATTCCTCGTAATCACGAGAAAAATGTTATAAAGGTAAAAAAAAAACGTTTACTGAAAATAAGCGCCTTACAAAAAATAGTTAGCAAAAGCTTTATTTTTAAGCTTTACTTTTGTTTGCATGTATTTTTAATAGGCGTTTTGTTTATACAAATTTTACTTACAATAGCAAATTATATATAGACATATAAGGTAAATACAGTACCTTTGATGCTCAATTATGTCAAAACTACTGAACTTATCGAGATGGGACTATGACCCTTCAACGTGGAAACGTCCGTAGTTTGTTCTATGCTAATTATTTATTGCATACCAACGCTTTTTTTACTTTCTATGTTCGATTTTCATTTTTATACTTTCTGAGTTTAGCGTTGTGACTACAATCTCACCTGGTGTTATTTATTAATCTACACAATTCAACAGATATGACTCTTACACTGTGCAAAGCAGATAATTAAAGACAGAACAATTTAATTCATTAGTTAAATATAAGTAAACTATATAAACTATACAATCCAGTCACTTCAACCTCTCGCAAAAGAAACACTGTGGTAAACAATTCCTTCCACTCATCAGGAAACAGACCGAGTACTCAGAACTGTGCCAAGACCCTACTGACATACCGAAGCATTTGAATGAGGGTCGAGTTCCGATATGCCATAGTACGATATGACGGTATGCAGAGTCATGTAGCCCCATATTTACTTGGTAAATAAAGTCGACACAATCTAGACACAAGTTCTACGCAATCACAGTTACTACTTATGATCATATCACCTCTAGTTATGTTAACATAGTCCAAGATAGTGGACATGCTAAGCCTAGTGGAGGGTCTGGGTCTCAAGTGTGACTGTCGGAACGTACCTATAGGTATTTGGTGGCAGATTTTGAACTTGAGGGTGGTGGCTAGCGAGGTGGGTATAAGAAAAACGGCTTATAGCCACGCCGATAGTGCAGGTTCCCGACAGGTGGATTCGAACTCGTGTCCAACTGAGCCATCATCGCTGCAATGTTCATCACCACTCTC
Source organism: Actias luna (assembly GCA_039707435.1). Taxonomy (NCBI): domain Eukaryota; kingdom Metazoa; phylum Arthropoda; class Insecta; order Lepidoptera; family Saturniidae; genus Actias; species Actias luna. Next base: position 1,555,488 of record JAZHAC010000006.1, on the reverse strand, counting down.
GTAAGGTGGTAGGTTAGTGCAATTGTTACCTGACTACCGTACGCTAGGTAAAACCAGTCACAGTGATTAGGCCGTATATATAAATTTTTTACATGTCTAGTTTTTGGATTAGCTATTGATTTCTCGATGATCGTCATCGTTGATTTATACTGTGTTTATCATCAAGCAGAATATTGTCTGGCTCAGTGATGATAGCTTAGTGGTAATGTATACAGACGCCACGAAAATGGATGTCAATTCGAATCCCGACAAGGAGCTTGAGTTTCCGGTGTAGGAAAAACATCGTGATAAAACCATAGCATGGTGGTGGGCCTTTTCCTAATGCCTATCTCGCTAACTAACACCCTCAAGTTGAAAATCTGTCGCCATATACCTATAGATGTGTTAGCAGTTACACTTGACATCCACCATCTAGGCCCACATGATTACTTAAAATAAGATGAGATTGTGGGCCTTTAAAAGTTGTTTAAAGAACGTCCAAAAATATCTCTAAAATTTAAATTCTACAGTTTAATAACCTCGCGAACTTACAATCGAGCACTCCATTCGATATTCTATTTTAAAATAAAAACCAATCCCTAAACTTTTCACATTCATTAAATAAAAACGAAAACGTCGTATTAATCAGTTAAAAGCGTCCCCTAAGTCCGGTTACGTGCAGGAGGACACTGAAAGCAGAGCTTGTTAAGTTAGAACGGGATTTGATTCAAGACTAATCCCCGGGAACGGAAAAACAGGAACGCTTCTTAAACGAGCTTACAGAAGCAGCGCTGGGTGACGTATTCTACTTTTATTTATATAGGATGTATGAAATTATGACCTGTGCCAATATTGTTTAATTAAAAAAAAAACTTAGTTATAGTCATTTGGTTTTGCTTTGACGTTTACAAGAAAGAAGTTTTGGCGGGATCTTGATCTGACACGATGTGAATTTTTATTATAATTCATTTATATAATATGTATTCGGCACTTTGTTGTTTAATGAATGAATTTTGAGGATATTTTACACGATGTGGTTTGATAAGTTGATGCTTAGTGAACTGTGAAAAATAATTCGGAACACAAAAACTCCCTAAAAAGTTTGAAAATGAGACTCGCCATTTTGTTCATGCTTTAACTTTTTAATTTTGAAATAACGTCAAACTTAGGTGAATAGATAGGTGCATAGTTAAACTTAGAAATACCTTTTACCTAAAAAATTAAACACATTAATAATTTAATTTATCGTTTTCACCGACATTTCATAAATTGTTATATAGTATTTTTAATTTAGAAATTTGTTTGTTTACTAGGATCAAAGAAATGACACTATATAATATGTAATATAGGTATTATATGATGTAGATTATATTTTGTATTAATATGGCTTGATTATTATTAACAAGTGATAGGTATTGTAAATATACGGAGCCTGAATTCTGAGATGTCAGTAGAAACATTCTGGAACGATGCTGTTCCGAGACTTAGATGTCAAAAGACTCTAGTGACTCGATAATAGCAGAAATGTTCTTTTAAAAAGATGATTATATGTCAAATTAGAAAAAATAGAAAGAGAAAACATAAATTCCGGTATTAATGACCTAATTTTTAGAGGATTCTTTTTTTCTTTTTTTTTACTTCAAGGTACTACTCTAAATATGCATATTTGTACTTTGCAGTACTACTATATAGAATGACAAATGTATTTACATATATAGAAAACAATATGTTTATTACTTTTTAGACAAAGATACTACTAGGTACTAGCTTTCGAATATCTATATTTTCTCACATTATTGTTTGTAAGGCTTTATACACATATGTGCTGATATATATGGTTGTTTCAACAGTTATTCAACAACGTAACACAACGCCAAACTCTACCATAATATTTAGTGAACCCCTCACTATGCTGTGACAGGACATAGAGTAACGCACTTACACAGACAGTATATTCCTTTTTAATTTTTACATTTGGCATAAATGTTTTAGTAATCCCTTAAACCCCTTAAGTTGACAATTTAATGCTAAATACCTTTAGGTGTATTCCGACTGTTACAATCGAAAACCACCCCCTCAGCTAAGTTTAGCATGTCCACCATTTGGGGCCACGACGTCACGTAACATTAGAAAGAATTCCCTTTTTTATTTACACCTTATACACAACACATATTATATTAGCATTGTCTATAATAGTTAAAATTTGGAAAATCCAACAGTGCACGTCTTAGAACGCTCATTCATCAGAAAAAAATTGTTTTTCTTCGTAATATTATAAATTATTTTTTCGTAATTTTTTCGTGGAGAAAGATTATATGTTATCCCTATTGTGTTTACTCACCACTTTATGGCGCCACAAAATATTAACTATTATACCTTTTAACCGAGTACTATTAATTTTTTAATTAAATTACATTAAATTAGACGGTAATTTTCAGCAGGCTATTACTCATAATGATACTGAAGCGAATAGCAAAAAAAATGGACTCAAAAAGTGATGTTTTCGGGGGTTATCGTGACCGCATACATTATCCGCACATACAGATAACCCGTCGTCCACCGAAAAAAAAAAAATTATAAAAGGTTTTTATACTATCTAGAAAAAATAGTATCGTCTAACGTTCTTGTTGATATTTGTCAACTCATTTAATACTCAAACTGCAAAACAGAACGAATAAAAGTAATTTATTTCGAGATAATTGCTTGACCTTGAAAGAGTAAGAGTAAAGCATTACTCAAACGCTTCGCACTATGAGACATGCAATTTTTAATACATTTCAACGGTGATTATAATCGCAAGCGCTGTGCTACGTTAGAAAAAAAGACCCCGGTCTCAGTTGAATATGTTTTCATAACGAAAGTTTCAGAAACGCTGGTTTTCAGCCAGACCTTGCAACTGAGATATATTAAATGTGATTATGATGAAATGTTAAGCTTATAATCTCCTCACAAATAGGCCTCTCCGGTATCCATTAGTTTCTAAGGTGTAACGAGGAACGCATATATCATTCACTTTTTTGTACGCGTTAAGGCCTCAGACTGAAAACCAGCGTTGCGTTAATTACTGTAAGATTATACTGTAAGTGTAAGGCAAGTACTGTCCATCATTTTCGAATATATCGTCACTTAATATCATGCGAGATTGTAGCCATGACGCTAAACCTATAAAAAAAGATAACATATGTATGTGAAACAATTATGGCTCAGTGATAACGTGTTCAGATGTCAATGGATGTGAGTTCGAATTTCAGCAATGATCCTGAACTTTTGTATTCGACAGTTATAAGTATTTACTTATAAATGTATCTTGGCAGTTTCACTTGAGAGCCAGTGCCTCGATTAGGCTTAACTTGTCCACTATACTAGGTCACATCTTCATCTAACATCAAGTGGTCAAAAGACAAAACGAAAAACCTACATCTCTTCCAATATTATAAATGCGAAAGTTTGTTTGTTTGTTTCGCTTTCATGCCTAAGCCGCTGAATCGATTACGGTGAATTTCGGTGTAAAGATGGATGGGACTTTAACAGTGATGGGCGATTTTTCTAGTGAAACACATTGGATGAGAGGTAAAGAGAGGGATAAACGTTGTACGAAACTTTTTATTGCGTCACTTGATGTCTGAAATAATCAATACTCACACTAGCAAAGCCTAAAGCCCGAACTAGAAACTTCAACCGCAAACGTGGGAGGGAGATAGGTACATGTATTTTACCTACGTTAAAGTGGTATCAAACTCTGGTGAGTGTATTCTTTAGTATGCTGTTACAAATGTATCTAGATCAGCTAGCTTTAATTAGGAGATCTATAGCTGACTACGTTACGCGATCTTTACTGGGCAACACTTGTTATAACGTGCACTTTTCTTGAGCTACGTTTCAGAACCTGATGCGGTTGCTCGGTGTTAGTGTGTAGAAACGCCGCGTCATGGGACGTGAGTTCGAATCCAACCACCTATAATGAGCTTAAGCTTTCAGTGAAGGAAAACATCGTCCGGAAATCATAATCTTTTCTGATACGCGCCTGGCTAGACATCGCCCTCAAGTTGAAAATCTGCCGCGAAATACCAAAAGGTGTGATCTGGCAGTTGCACTCGAGAGCCAGTCTCTGCAAAATAAAGGCTGGCAACACACATCCGTTTCCTCTGATGTGGTGAGTGTCCATGGGCGGCGGTGATCACTTATCCGGGGTGATCATTTGCTCGCTATTGGATTAAAAAAAAACTCTCTTTACCACCAGACAGGTCTTTGTTTCGATTTCAGTTTATCTGTTATCAGATGCAACCGCATTTAATGAGCTAACGTGAATACAGAAAAGTGTCCCATCTGTACTTACATTTCATAATCTATGGACCGCACATGACGGCCATAAGCGGATTAGTGTAGTACCTACTCGTCTACCGCGTACTAAGCCCTCGTAGCTAATGCAAAATTATTTAATAAATATTTACAAAATGAAAAGGTATTTACGTGATTACGTTAAATTTGAATTCATTGTTTTACATGATTCGTCGGCGGTTCGTGTAATTAGTCGGAATAAGCCGAATTGTGCCCGATAATTAATTATAACATTTGTTACGCAATAATTATTTCGGTCTGCTTATCCCTCGGTGTGGTTATAATTGAAAAATTTGTGGTCTTTTTTTATAGATAAGGGTTAGGCGCCGTCCGAGTATCACGTAACGTAATTTTTTTCTTGTGATTACTTGCGACGCGTTCTTTAACATTGCTTGTTATTTATTTACTAGCTGTTACCGCGTCCTCGTTCGCGTAGAGCTAAACATTATTTAACCAGTTTAGCCCGTTTTTGTACCTTTCTTCAATAAACAAACTTTTTTTTTTTCGTAATACTTTTTTCAATAAAAAGTATCCTATGTTACTTGTAATACTTCCAAGAATATGTGTACAAAGTTTCATGATGACCGGTTAAGTAGTTTTCGCGTGAAAGCGTAACAAAGAAAGTTAAATTCACATTTATAATATCAATAGGGATTTAAATAAAAAACAAGACAATTAAAATTTCTCAAGTAAGCAACTCTTTTCGTTTATGGTTTACGGAGAATCCCTCGATTATTTCTAATCGCATTGCCAAAGGTTAAGATAAATAAGTTATTTTGTTTTAAGAGTTTATTAGTAAAACAAGGTGAAACACTTTTAGGTAAAAATACTCACTTGAGTGTTACGTAACGTTTGAAGAGGGGAGAGTCGGTAGAAAAAAATATTACGTCGCGTTTAGGGTCAAAAATCATCAAAAGTTGCGTCACGTAATACGTGGCCAGCCCTTTAGCGTCATTGCCACAATCTCGCATGATGTTAAGTGACGATGGGGCCCAAGATGGACGACACGGTAAGCCTAGTGGAAGGACTGGGTCTCATGTGCAACTGCCGGAACACACCTACAGGTATTTGGCGGCAGATTTTCAACTTGAGTGTGGTAGCTAGCCAGGCGGGTATTAAAAAAGTTTTTTATTTTTTAAGTCAACGTTTAGAGTTATGGCCATAATCTCATCTGATCTAAATTGACGATACGGCCCAAGTTGGTAGACACGCTAAACCTGTGGAGGAACTGGCTCTCAAGTGCAGCTGCCGGAACACACCTAATGGTATTTGGCGGTAGATTTTCAACTTGAGGGTTGTTGCTAGCCAGGCGGGCATTAGAAAAAGCCGTATCACCGTGCTATTGTTTTCTCACGGTGTTTTCTTTCACCGAAAGCTCAAGCTCATTACAGGTGGATACGATCTCACGCCCTTTGACGCTGTGTTCTTAAACAGTCCCAACTGAGCTATCATCGCTTCAAATTTTCCTGATACTTTTATCTCATACAACGAAAATGGTTCCTACGGGAGCCGATTTTATCAAAACGGACGTCACGGAGCCGAGCGTTACGGCTCAGTTTGATTCAATACCCACGAAATCAAATCATCAATGCGCCTAAATAACATCCAAAAAAAAAAAGTTGGGTTCATTTTTTTTTGTCAATAGATATTTCACATCTTACAGTAGGCAGTAGGCAAGGACTGTCTATACAGTTGGAACTGTGAATCAGAGGTTCTCAAAGTGGGCGGTACTGCCCTCCAATGGGCGCTGAGGCTATCTCAGAGGGCTATTGAAACTTCTAGAAAGATTGGAGGCGGTTAAAAAATCCCTGGGCAGTGGAAAGTATATCGAAATGAATAGTACCTTTATTATATGTAGTTACTGATCTACTCGTCGAGATACTTGAATGCCTTATGAGTTAGTATTTTTTATTTGTTTCATTATACATTCGGCCCTAAGTTCTTTGTTAGCATTGCAGATATAATATTAAAATAAAAGTTTCAAGTGCTTGTTGTCGTTGAATGAAAAAATAAGTGTTTTTTAAGAACCTAGAATGTTTGTTATTATGCATTATTATGCAAAACTATAAGACGTAAAATAACTTGTCCGTTAAAGAAACTGTCGTTGGGTATTCCAACATCAGTGTCGAGTAAACAATATATATATTTTTACTGCCCTTACATATTTCTTAAAAAAAATTATGGGTGGCATTGCGTATTGAATTTTTACGAAAGATTTAGAAACACTGCGCGCATACACGATACAGCGTCATCAATCCGAGCATGATGGCTCACTTTCGTTTACGGTTCGCAAAACGCGCCAAAAAATAAAAACCACAGATTATATACCGTGTAAATAAGGATTTATGAATATTATAAATCCATTTAAACGTTATAAAGCTCTCACGTGACGGTTTTCGACCGCGATAGACATCAAAGCGCTTTCCGCGGAATTCCGACTTCCATTTGATATACAGCGCGACGCGAATCCATTAATAAAGTTTCTCCCGACTTGTAAGTGTTCGATTGTATTTTCTTATTTATTTATTTATTATGTTTTTTTATTTCTTTAAAATAACTTGTACACGTTTAGAGATATTTACCGGTCGACATCAGCTCTTTACGGTTTTCGAAATGTCAGCGTTATTTCGAATATTCAGTTCACTGGATGAGGGAGGGAGGAATGTAAATCGATTTTTGGCGGCTTCGAAAATCTTTTTTGGAATTCCGCACGCATAAAAGAAATGTTTTTGCTGAAATGGAACTGTTCGTTCCTATATTTTAGGCCACGAAATCTTATGAATTGTTTGTGAATGAATTTATAGATGTAATCAAATAGTCTGTCGAGAGTTTTGGGAGAGATCTTAATCTGTCATGTTGTGATGTTTATTTTAATACACGGACTTAGTTATTAACGTCAGTACTGTGTAATATAGTTGAGATTTTACGAGACGTAATATAGCGGAAGAGCACAAGTGAAGGGAGTTATTAATAATCATTCGGATCCATTGATATATAAAAGATCCATGTATCAATGTTCGGAACACGACATGTTATTTGTCACATAAGTCCTCAAGAGAGCTTCAGTAAGAGAGTCTATTCGGACCAGGATAAGAAGATGATACGTGGAATTTAGGAGATTAGGAATATAAAGTTAGAAATTAAAATATTCGTGGAAGTATGAAAATAGCACCAGCGACAGAGAAATTGAGAAATTACAGGATAACGTGGTATGGGCATGTTATGAGAAGGTATGAAATTCATATAACTAGAGAGAGAAAGAGAGAGAGAAAGGGAGAAAAAGAGAGAGAAAGAAAGAGAGAGAGAGAGAGAAAGAGAAATAAAGAGAGAGAAAGAAAGAGAAAGAGAGAGAAAGAGAGAGAAAGTGTTAAGGGTGAAAGTTGGATGTATGTAGGAGAGGAAGTCCCACAAACATGTATGGACTGTGAGAGGAATGATAATGTATATAATGAGTATAGAAAGTAGATTCTGAGATGGATGCTGACAGAATAGAGTGGTAGAAGAAAACATGTTGTGCTGATCCTACGTAGATGAGATAGGAGTTATAATGAAGGAATGTGCAGATATATTCGTACAAATCAACTAATGATTTTGGATTACCAATATAAAAGTCAAAATAAAAATTATATATGAGTACATTATACATTTTTATATTGAAGGGGTGATAACTCAGTGGTAGTGTGTATGACTTCGCGTCAAGGGACGTGAGTTCGATTCCGACCACCTACAATGAGCTTGAGCTTTCGATGAAGGAAAACATCGTGAGGAAACCATAGTATCGTGGTAAGAGTTTTTCTGATGCCCGCCTGGCTAGCTACCACCCTCAAGTTGAAAACCTGCCGCCAATAGGTGTGTTCCAGTAGTTGCACTTGAGGGCCAGCTCCTTCAAAAAGGTTTAGCGTGACTACCGACTTGCCCCGTATCGTCACTTAAGATCAGGTGAGATTATGGCCATAACGCTAAGCCACGACTATAAAAAAAAAACATGATTTATCTCTTAAAAATATACTAAAATATGCGTTTAAGAAAGAAAATTTTTGAGCAGTACCGGAAACTCTGTGTTACCTAAAGTCTCTTTCAAATGGGATTTGTCTACTTTGGTGCTATTATCACCTTATACGTTTTTTTTTATTTTTACGTATTTCATCTTATTAGACGCCTGTTGTAATTTTAGTAGCAATGTTAATTACAAGCATAATCATTAGCGTTATGGCCATAATCTTACCTGATCTTAAGTAATGACGCGGCCCAAGACACGCTAAACCTGTGAAGGTACTGACTCTCAAGTGCAACTGCCGGAACACACCTATTGGTATTTGGCACCAGATTCCAACTTGAGGGTGGTAGCTAGCCAGGCGGGCATTAGAAAAAGCCCTACCACCACGCTACGGTTTCGTCACGATGTTTTCCTTCACCGAAAGCTCAAGCTCATTGTAGGTGGAGTGGATTCGAACGCACGTCCCTTGACGCGAAGTCGTACACACTACCATTGAGATATCATCGCTTTATTATTATTATATTATCGTCTACTAACGATGAATCTCAAGATGTTTATTACCTTTTTGTATGGTGATGGATAGGAAACAGGCAGACAGCCCATCTGGTGGTAAATGTTTACCGTCCATGTTGCTGACTTAGAAGGAAAGGGCTGTTTTTCATTCACTATGCCGGCACACAAAGGCTCATACCCCACCTTTATTTAGGGGCAGTCTAAACTCTAGGGTGGTTGCTAACCAATCGGGCAATAATCGTAGAACCAAGCTGTGATGGATCAAGGATTATATGGTTAAAAGGCCTGACCAGAACCAATTGTGGGATCGACAATCTCCAGACCCTCGTCGGTTGCTCAGCGGAGTCCACCACGCGCACGTGAGATTGGCTTGGGTAACTCAGACCAGATATCTGGAACCCATCCAGTTACAATGTAAAGTCGAAGCGATGATAGCTCAGTGGTAGTGTGTACGGATTTGCGTCAAGAGACGTGAGTTCGAATGCAACCACCCACAATGAGCTTGAGCTTTCGTGAGGAAACCATAGCGTGGTGGTAGGGCTTATTCTAATGTCCGCCCGGCTAGCTACCACCCTCGAGTTGAAAATCTGTGTTGAAATACCATTAGGTGTGTTCCAGCAATTGCACATGAGAGTCTGCGATTCCTCTGGTGTCGTGGGTGTCCATGGAAGGCGGTGATCGCTTACCATCAGGTGACACGCTTGCTCGTTTGCTACCTATTCCATAAAAAAAAGGAAAATTCTTTTGATCTTGTTATCATTTATAGAAACAGTTCATCGAACTGGCACCTACTGCCAGAGTTTAAACGAACAAAAAAGTCTACGCAGTGGTTTAATTAAGTGATAAATTTGTGACTAATGAAGAAAAACAAAGTGATTGAATTTTTCTTTGTTTGCCAAGATATGATTATAATGTATGCGCTTTTTAGTACCTATGTCAATGACTCAGTGGCGCACCTGATCTAATACACCGTCGATTATTGCGGAAGCCCAACGATTGTACCGTCAGCAGAACAGTGACTTTCCTTTAATTATTACTGGCTGCGCCTGCAACTTTCTTATCGTGTAACTAAATATTTTCTAATAATTTTGCATTTTCCGCTTGGAAAATTCATCTATGTTAATAATAAATGGATCGAAATGAAATTCGAAAACGAGATACATTACGTATATTGCCCGAAGGTTTCTTTGCAATACTTAATATTAAAAAAAAACTAATAAGTATATAAACTTGCTATTTGAATTGAAGTAATGTAGGTATGTGAATCCTCTCTGGCAAGGCGCTAGTCCGGTCTCGGGTACTATCCAGAGGAGCCTTCGTGTATTTAAGTCCCACTTCTGATATATCATATTCATATCGTTTTCGACATCCGGGGTACATATAAGTAGATATTAGTAATAAATAATATTGTAGATCGGTATCGTAGTCGAGACTGACGTTTTTTCTTCACGTCCGATGTCTCCGAACCCTTCCTGTTGGTTCACGATGGCCACTTGTTTTTTTTTTATACTTAAGGTTTAGCGTTATGGCCATAATCTCCCCTGATCATAAGTGACGATATGGCCCAAGTTGGTAGACACGATAAACTTGTGGAGGAACTGATTCTCAAGTGCAGCTTCCGGAACACACCTATTGGTATTTGGCGGCAGGTTTACAACTTGAGGGTGGTAGCTAGCCAGGCGGGCATTAGAAAAAGCCCTACCACCATGCTATGGTTTCCTCACGATGTTTTCCTTCACCGAAAGCTCAAGCTCATTGTAGGTGCTTGGATTCGAACTCACGTCCCTTGACGCGAAGTCGTACACACTACCACTGAGCTATCATCGCTTCATGGTATCGTAGGACTGCAGTTTATATTAACTTCGATACTGAAATTTTTCCGCACGTCCGTACATCTCGGAGTCCTGATTTTGATTGACGCCAAAAGTTTAGTTTCCATTCGATTCGATGTCTTCTGCGTTCGAAATGTTAAATTTAAACGTTGCATGTGCAAAGCGAGTGCTTTAAATTATTCTATAAAATTCTATGCCACTTGACATCGAAACAGTGAGTAAACAGAAAGCCTTCGGGTTTTCCTTATGAAATAAATACAATAATGAAACAATAGTATTTGTAGAATAATAAAACAGATAATAAACTATTTGGATACAAAAAAACTAAAGCCACTCATTACAAATTTTTACCCGTTCTCGTAATTTTTCTATATAGCTCTTTTCTGTGGTACCGTGATGTTGTAACCTGATGCATTCCTCGTTGGTTTTTTTTATAAAATACAAATTTCTCCGTCAGTTGTAGTAGTCTCTGCTCTATTGGATCACGGGAGGTGAGGACGAGACGGGCCATTTGTACCTGTTCGTCCACTCAGGCACTAAAAATCTCCCTGCATACATGACAGCTTCTGAATTTTGGACTCCGATTAAGCAGTTGAAGATGTAGCCGTGACCGAAATCGATCAGTTCGCATCATCACAAAAATAACTTTTGTAATTCGACTAGTGGCATCTAAGATTATCGCGTACAAAGAAACAAACAAATTTACCGCTTTATAGTATTAATGACGCAATATAACAGTTCATTCCTCTCTTTAACTTGACTCTAATGAGTATTTCGCGATATGAAGTACCCTATATACTTCTCCAACGTCCAGTCCGTGTCTATACTAAAACTCATCAAAACGGATTCAGCGGTTTAGGCCTGAAACCGTAAGAAACGAGCTAACTCACTTCCGCATTTATAAAATTAGTAAGGTAACAATAATTTAAAAAAAATTCAAAGTATCATAGTTATTTTAAAGGTTTCACTTTTGTCTTCATCGAAGAGGGTCTATTTTTATTACCAAGGCTCTTCACATTCCTTAAGCCTAGTTCTATTAGTTTTTAAAATCATAGATTACTAGAAAGAGTTGAACAAGGTACCTACCAGATAAGCTATCACAATTATATATAGTTACATAGTTAACTTACAGTTGGGAATAGAAATCCCTTTCGTAGCGTAAACGCCCACTCAGATTTACCTGTCACGCATGGTTAATGAGAAAAATACGAAGTCAAAAGCATCAGATAGATTTACGTCATATTCATCGCTAAATACATTTCAATTTCGAGCGGCTAGATACTAATTTACTACTGTACGGATTTACATTTGTAATTCGTGTCAAAAGCCAACAGACACCCGATATGGGAGTCGAAAATTTACGCGCCGGTGCGATGATGAGACCCGAAAGAAAAAAAAAAAATGTTTATCTGTCGTAAACCGAGCTTGTATTGACACACGGTTGAAACGATGTCGAGATGGCGTGTTTAACATTGAGTTTCCATCGTCAAATATAAATATTACAAATTTAGCGAGGCCAATATATTTTGGTGTAAACGATTTGTTTTGCCGATCATCGTTAATTACCGCACCTCGTCGCGTTGTGGTCCAAGTTATAAGATATCTACAAATAAAAAAAAATAGAATGAATTGAATTGAATGAACTATAATAATAATGGTTTCCACTATAAATTCGCTTAGCGTTAAAATCATCCCGTAGGCGTACCGAAGTTTTTTTTTATTCACTTGATATTAAGCGACGATACGGTCGAAGTTGGTAGACACGCTAAACTTGTGGAGGAACTGGCTCTCAAGTGCAACTGCCGGAACACACCTGTTGGTATTTCGCGGCAGATTTCAACTTGCGGGTAGTAGCTAGCCAGGCGGGCATTAGAAAAAGTCCTACCACCATGCGATGTTTTCCTCTCCATGTTTTCCTTCATCGAAACTTCAAGCTCAATGTAGGTGGATTCTAATTTACGTCCCTTGACGCGAAGTCGTACACACTACGACTACGTTATTATTGCTTCAAAATGTTCAAAGTGTTACAGAAGTGTATAATATGTCGATAAGGTGGTCACAGCTAGCAAGGTACGGGGTTAGGTTAAGTTGGACTTATATTAATGATTTCTTAGGTTTACGCGAATATTATTCATTGAAATAAAACTAATTTAAACGGATTTTATCGCGGTTATTTATTAAATTTTGATCCCGACGTTTCGAAAGCTTTTCAGCCTTCGTGGTCACGGGGCGGGCTGAGGTGTAGGTTGTCCAGAAAAGTTTTTGTTACTGTGTCTACCTTCAATTTAATTTTTATTATTTATAGTGTTCCGATCTACGCAGAAAGAGCTCACAGTGTCTTGAGGTCTGGCAATTGGTCTTTTGGGTTCCGATTTAAATCCGTTTTATTTTAAATTAGTTTTATTTCAATGAATAATATTCGCGTAAACCTAAAAAATCATTATGTAAACCAGTACGGACTGGAAACTGCAAACAAAATACGTCGGTTGGAGGATTTGAAATCCAAGCGCGCAAGATATGTTACATAATTAAATTTCTTGAAGAGATGCCGTGATCATAATCTCATTCCTACGTGTGTCAAGATTTCACCTAAGAACAACATACGAGGAAGCGCTAAAATTCTCAACCAGGCTAGTACAAAACTGTTACTAGCTGCCATTCGTGAAATAAGATCCGATCTCCATAACATAAATAATTGTGTTGAGATTAAGTCCAATGAGTTAAAGACAGAGTTATCAGCATTTGATTTTCAAAATTGCATCAACGCTTTAAATAAACGTGAAATAGCGAAATTGAATGAATGTAAAAACAAACAAATCATAAAATATGAAAAATTACAATCTAAATCGAATGCCAAAAATCTTAGCAACACCGAGTGTAGGAATGGAACGCACCCCACCATAGACAACGAACACTCACGCGCAGATGAACAACGCGCTGTCATTAATCTGTCAAAACAAACATTGGACGATAACACAATTCAGGTTTTATCAAAAGGATTAAATTTTGCCGTAACACCACGAAGGATACCGTATGAAGACATTATTTGTAACGTTGAGAATAGTCTCGTCAAAAATAATTTGCAAAAGGAGGATTCGGAGGCGATACGTCAAGACATTTCGTCAATATTACGACAAGTGAAAGCGCTCAAACTAAATCTTCCAAAACAACAATATATCGCTTTAAAGAACTTGCGTTCACAGAAGGATGTAACTATTCTCCGTGCAGATAAAGGTAATGCGACAGTAGTAATGGATACGTCAGATTACAATAATAAAATAGAACAACTTTTGTCGGATGAAAGTACATACAAGAAGGTTAAAACAGACCCAACCAACAAAGTTTTAAAGGCTACCAGCTCTTTAATAAGCAGTTACTCCGACACATTAAATCTTGACGTAAACTTACTCGTCCCATCGTGTGCAAAACCTCCTAAACTGTATGGGTTACCGAAAATACACAAGCCAAATGCTCCACTACGTCCCATCGTGAGTCAGGTCGACACACCAACCTACAGATTGGCTCAGCACGTAGCAAAAGTGTTATCACCACTAAGAGGCAACACTAGAGCATCTGTGAAGGATTCATACCAATTTGTCAGTGATATTAAACACCTACAATTAGCTGACAATGAAACCATGGTTAGTTTTGATGTCCAGTCTCTTTTCACAAGCTTACCAATACAAGACTGCATTGAAATTGTGTCTAAGAGGTTAGCAGATAATGACATGCCCATAGAGTATGCAGCATTACTTAAACATTGCCTCACATCTGGCTACATGTTGTGGAGGAATCAGTTTTATGTACAAGTGAATGGAGTAGCTATGGGCTCACCTGTATCTCCAGTAGTCGCTGATATTTTCATGGAGGACTTCGAGGAGACAGCCCTAAGCACTGCCCCCGTCACCCCCAGGTTTTACAAACGGTACGTAGATGATACTTTCACAATTTTACCATCTGACAAAGTAGCTGCATTTTTAGATCATCTTAACTCCATTAACAATAATATACAATTCACTGTGGAGTTAGAGCAAAAGAAATCTCTTCCTTTCTTAGATGTTTTAGTTATCCGTAATCCTGATCAGTCTTTAGGCCATACTGTGTACAGAAAAATGACCCATACAGATAAATACCTGAATGGTGAATCTCACCACCATCCGAAACAGTTAGATACCGTGGGTAAATCTTTGTTTCAGAGAGCACAAGGAATCGGTGACGAGGAACATCTGGCTGCTGAGCTGCGACATGTCAAGCAAGTACTGCGTGATAACAAGCTCCAAATTCCACGCCGCCGTCACGGAAACCGAGTGAAACCAGCCACAGTAGAACGTGTACCTGTTGTGTTACCTTTTGTAAGAGGGGTCACAGACAAGATTGGCTATGTACTGAAGCGTGCTTCAATTAAAACTTACTTCAAGCCGCCCAAGAAGATTAGTCAATTTTTACCACCTGTCAAGTGTCATATACCTCTACAAGAACAGGGCGTATACAAAATATAATGTGACTGTGGCCTCTCCTATATCGGACAAACTAAAAGAAATATAGGGACCCGCGTAAAAGAACATATACCTGATGTTAAACACCGACGCTCCACGAAGTCTGCAGTTGCTGAACATTCAGAAGAAGGCTCCAAACATTATCTTCGATTCGACAAGCCACAAATCCTTGCAAAAGAACACCGATTCCTACCTAGGATGATTCGTGAGGCTATTGAAATTAAAAAACATCCAAATTTCAATAGAGGAGATGGTTGGAAGCTAGCACAAGCCTGGGATCCAATTATACATTTAATTAAATCGGAACCCAAAAGACCAATTGCCAGACCTCAAGACACTGTGAGCTCTTTCTGCGTAGATCGGAACACTATAAATAATAAAAATTAAATTGAAGGTAGACACAGTAACAAAAACTTTTCTGGACAACCTACACCTCAGTCCGCCCCGTGACCACGAAGGCTGAAAAGCTTTCGAAACGTCGGGATCAAAATTTAATAAATAACCGCGATAAAATCCGTTTAAATTAGTTTTATTTCAATGGACTTATATTAACTACCAGCCCATACTTATAGTTAATTTGTAAATTTAGTTTATGTTTAAAAAAGTTATAATGTTAAGTAATATTTCGATTAGATACTATTACAATTAGGTGTGTTCCGCCAGTGGCACTTCAGAGCCAGCCCCTCCTATAAAGGCCGGTGATGCACCTGCGATTTCTCTGGTGTTGTGGGTGTCGTTCATTCTACGTTATTCTCTTGCTCTCTCTCTCACATAATCAAATTGGTCTAAACTTAATGTCTCTTCGGAATTTGACACCGAATCCTAGTTAGTTACCGAATCTCTTCTTAAAATGTTTCATGGAAAAACAACTTCACAAACGCATGTGTCGTAGTCGTGAATTATTGTGCAAGAATTGTAAATACAATTCCGATTCAGAATATGCTAATGTATATCCAGAAATACAATTTGTGCCCGACTGGAACGCGAGCACATTAAGCACGCTGGTAAACCAATCGGGATAACTCTCATTTAGTATGTGACTATTTGGGATCAGACAGTATGCATGCAGGTATCCGAAGATAACTACGTCGACCTTTATTTTTTTTTCAACCTGACATACGCTGTTAGCGAATATATAATAGGTAAATGGTGAGGGCACTCATCCCCGAATACCAAAGTGTAGGAATACAAAAGTGATTCTATCAGGGTTTTATTTTAAGCACGCTTACACTCATAAAGTTTCTAACTATAAAGGTAACGTAATCTTTCGATCTTATTTCTACCGATTAAAAGTCGTCTGATTGGTTTAAAAATTTACAAACGTGTCGATAGCAAATAACAGTATAATAATATCGTATGCTATATTATATCTTAACAAGAACGATGAGTATGGAAGAAAATCATTAAGTAATACCACTTACTTAGCTTTCACCGGCCAACACTGCCAACTACATATAACGGTATTCAGCCTTATTTCGATATTTTCTACAATTCTTGGGTCTCAATCGAATGTTAACATAAAACATTACAGTTATTTGTTTGTTTAATAAGTTATTTTATTTCGTACAATTTATGGTAACTTTTATTTATAGTTTCATATCCAGTAGGTTACATTTACACAAGCCTGCAATCACGTACATTCTTCAAAAGTGACTAGTCTTGTGAAATAAATAATTTAAAAAAATAAGTATACAAACGCAAACGTGTATTTCTATAGTATCCACAAAAATTTAGTTTATTTCATTATGAGATCTGGAAATTTCGTCTACTTAGTCCTTATCCCAACTAAGTAAGATCGGCACAACAAGTTTTCTTCATCCACTCTATCAGCCTTCATCTCAATATTTATTATTTTTATACAGTTGTCATTTCTCACACACTCCATTCATATCTTCTTCGACCTTCCTCTTCTGTTACATCCATTCACCTCCATACTTAACATTCGTCTAGGCTTTCATCCCTTCTCATAATATGTCCATATTACACTAACCTATTACTCCTAAATTTCTCTGAATACATTCATTATTAATCTTATCCATTCTAGTAACATGAGGTCAAATATAAAAAAATATATTGAACAATTTATATTTCAGCGTCTTAAATCGCTGTAAGTTCGAACCTTGCACCGCGCCCCGAGAGGTGGGTGACTCAAAACGCACCGTTATCAAAAAGCCCTTACCACACACCAACTAAAATGTAGTGCATCGCCCCCCGCTGCGATGCGCCGGCGATTTGTTGCGCCACTGTGGCAAACATTTGCACAGTTGTTTAGCGAGTGCATTGTTCCCGGATGATACACACGACTTGTAAAACAAAGGGCTCTGCTAATTTGTTTTTTTTTTTGTTCTTTATTACGCGTAACTAATTTTTTTACGTGTTATTATTATTATGAGAAGGAAATAGTGCATACTCTTTGAACTCTCTGAACACTTTTTTTTTTTTTTTGACTAGGCAAGTGTAATTGTGAGAGTGCGTAACGTTTAGGCGTATTTCGTGATATAACATAGAAGAATGATATAACGCGTTCTTTTGAGACGCCTTCCCTCTTTCTGTTTCTCGAATTATACTTGTCATATTCTTCACTAGATTTTACGTGCGGCATCGCTCGTGTTAATATCGATTTAATAATCAATAAAAAAATTGCACGGTGGATCCTGGACTAGTACGCTTGTAGCCACTATTTTAATACATCACTGGTTAACTACGAACGACTAGTATTTTATTTATTTAATTATTTATATATAGAGAGTCAACAATAATTACAGGCATGCATAATATTCATAGAACAAAACAAGAACAATAAATGATATGCGACAAATTTAAAATCGATACACAAAAAAAAAAAACATCGGAAAATCATGAAAACAAATGAAATCAATTTTATTGGAGCGAAACACATGCAAGATAGTTTTCCAAAGTACAAACAAGCCAGAAAAATGTTTTTGAATGTTAATTGCATATGGATGTCATTGCGTTACTTTATCAAATCGAAACTTAGCATGGTGTTAGGGCTTTTTCTAGTGCCCATCTGGTTAGCTACAATCCACAAGTTGAAAATCTGCCGCCAAATACCTATGGGTGTGTTCCGGCAGTTGCTCTTGGGAGCCAGTGTCTCCTAAAAAGATCGGCAACGCATTTGCGATTCCTCTGGTGTTTCGGGGGTCCATGGGTGGCGGTGAACACTTACCATCAGGTGACACGCTAGCTCATTTGCCCCCTATTAAAAAAAAATTGCAAAATAATATCTATATCAAATATATTAACGCAAAATCTTACTAAATTAACAGCTTTTTTTTAATTGTTACGGTTTGGCGTTATGGTTACAATCTCATCGGATGTGCAGTGACGCTGTGGCCCAAGATGGTAGACGCGTTGAGCCTAGTGGAAGGACTGGCTCTCAAAAGTAATTACCGGAAAATACCTATAGGTATTTGGTCTTTATTGTAATCAGCCTGGTGCTTAGAACCCCATCATCATCTCATCACAACGCACAAACGCGTTCATCAGCGACTCATCAGGTACTAGTTTTTCCACTAGACTTTTCGTGTCACCATCGTGTATCGCATCATCGTTAAACATGATCAGAGATTGCGGTCAAATACTACGGCTATATGAAATAATAAAATAAATAAAATAAAATGATGTTATCTAATCTTTATTTTCACAATAAAAGAAATAGTTGTAAATATCTGTTCATAACTAGTTGGCTAGTTTTTTTTCAGTAAAGCGGGTAAACGAGTACGCGTGTCATCTGATGGTGAGTGTTCACCGCCGCCCATGGACACCTACGATACCAGAGAAATCGCTGGTGCGTTGCTGGCCTTTAGGAAGGACTGGTTATTATGTACCACTGCCAGAAAACACCTATTGATATTTGGCGGCAGATTTTCAAGTTTACCAAATTTTTTTTTTCAAACGCCTGTAGTCAATAATTCGACACTAGAACCCTCATCTAGACGTTTTTCCTTGAAAGCCTTTCCTTAAATAATCTTTAAGCCTATTATCCGAATTGTGAATTTATGGACTTAGGACTTAGTAATTTCAAATTGTTCTAGTAAAGTCGAAATTGTTGGAAAATTTACATTTGTTTTCTGTAAAAACTTATTCCAACTATTACAAACATATAGCCGAATTTTCTCAGTCAGAGATTCTCAATACAGGAACGGAACAAGAAAAAAAAAAAAAAAACAATTTACTCGGCACTTTTTTATTTTTTCCACTGATACCTGTTTAGAACTAATTACTAATATTTAAACACATATAGTGGAATTAACACGTTGATTCACTGACTGATATAGAAAAAAAAAAACGATTCGAATAAACGTTACTTTATTTTTTTCATATCTTAATGTAGCGTACACGCGTTGAGTGATTTCAAAATGGCTGACGACCGCTTTCATCTAAAATACTGGCGCATGACAGTATATTATGAATCGGTTTTCAGTGTGGCGACTACGAGACGTTAACATCAAACAAAATACCACCAGAATCGGTTGCTGTGTGGCTGAGTGACGCGAAAACAAACATCGGTGGTATGCGAGCGTCGGTATGAATTTATGATCTCGAATGAAGGACACGCGTCGAGTACACGAGACTCCGTTTATGTTGAAAATAGCAGAAGATCCGAGTACAAGCCTGGTGAGTCAGTCAGTGACTCACTAGTCGACAATATTTATATTCGGATGAAGACACTATATATTTACTATCGCTACTAATATTATAAATGTGAACGTGAGTTTGTTTGTTACGCTTTCACGCGAATACTACTACTTAAGCAATCATAATTTAGCGTTATGGCCACAATCTCACCTGATCTTAAGTGACGATACTGCCCAAGTTGGAAGACACGCTAAACCTGTGGAGGGACTGGCTCTCAAGTGCAGCTGCCGGGACACACCTTTTGGTATTTGGCGGCAGGTTTACAACTTGAGGGTGGTTGTTAGCCAGGCGGGCATTAGAAAAAGCCCTACCACCATGCTATGGTTCTATCACAATGTTTTCCTTCACCGATAGCTCAAGCTCATTGCGAGGATTCGAACTCACGTCCCATGACGTGACGTCCGTACACCCTACTAACAAAGCTATTCGTATCCTTTCTAATATTATATAAATGCGACAGTAAGTTTGTTTGTTATGCTTTCACACCTAAACCGCTGAACCGATTTTGATGAATTGCATACGGATTGTAGATTACTATAGTAAAGGAGTCAAGTGAAGTAATAGACAGAGATACGTTTGAATCCTTAATAATAATATTATAATGCGTGAGTTTGTCTGTTTGTTATGTTATGTGGCTAAATAGATTATGATGAATTTTGGTATAAAGATAGATGGAAACTCGAAGGCGGTGATAGGCTATTTTTCCTCGCGAAAAGCTTATTGGAAGTAGGGTAAGGAGCTGGATAAACCTTGTATGAAATTTTTTATTACGTTATCCGTTTCATCTGACAAAGTCAATATTAATGCGAGCGAAGCCGCAGGTAAAAGGTAGCTATTTCATATGCATGCAATTAATACAGTACGTACGGTTGATATATAATATAATTCCATTATTATCATAGTGAAATGAGCGCAGGGTAAGTTACGCAGAAAAACCTAACGTTTAGAGGCTATGATGGCTCAGTAGTATTGTGTACTACATCGCGTCAAGGGAAGTGAGTTCGAATCCACTCCACCTACAATGAGCTTGAACTTGAAGGAAAACATCGTGAGGAAACCATAGCATTGTGGTAGGGATTTTCTAATGCCCGCCTGGCTAGCTACCATCCGTAAGTTGAAAATCTGCCGTCAAATACCAATAGGTGTGTTCCGGCAGTTGCACTTGAGATCAGGTGAGATTATTGTCATAACGTTAAACCTTAACAAAAAACATTAAACTCACTCCTCACAAATTTTCCATACACGAGAAATCGATACTGACGAAGTAAAATTCAATAAAATATCAAGTGGCTACGAATTGAAAGTAAAAAAAAAACATAGCAACTTGTAACTTAATTAAGTGACTGGCTGAAATGAAACTACGACATCGGCCATTAAAAAAAAAACAATCTAGTCCATTTGAAAATAGCTGGAAAATGTACCCACCTGCGTTTCCAATATCGCCAAGCGAGTTCGGCGGGCAATTTACTAGTGCTCTGTTACATAGCCGTCGACGTTATTGTAATGTCCTGTATAGATTACTCGTCTGTTACCTACACGAACCAATTGGGTTGTTCATGTTGTCACGCAATATATACATGGCAATTCTTAATTAATCAGATAGTTCAGTGGCAGTGTGTACAGACGCCGCGGCATAGGAAAACATCGCGAGGAAACCGTAGCATGGTGGTAGGGCTTTTTCTAATGCCCGCCTGGGTAGCTACCACCCTCAAGTTGAAAACCTGCCGCCAAATACCAATAGGTGTGTTCCGGCAGCTGCACTTGAGGGCCAGTTTCTCCACAGTTATAGCGTGTCTACCAACTTGGGCCGTATCGTCACTTAAGATCAGGTGAGATTAAGGCCATAACGCTAAACCTTAAGTATAAAAAAAAAGATACCGAATTATATAAAAAAGGAAATGAAAAACAAAAATTTTAAAAATATATTAAAGAAATTCTATTTGGATAGATTGTCGGATGACACTAATAATCTAGTATCGCTATATTGCTTGTTGTTGTCATATATAAGATTTCATAAAAAATGTATTATCGAAAATCTAATTAATTTTGTTTAAAACTTTAAATCACTTCAATAGAGCCGCCTGTATTTGGGCAAACTTACCCCCAACTGATGCGCAGAAAAACAACGAGTTTTTCTTGCATCAGAAATATAATGTTTATATATGTTTTACTGTTTGAATATAAGTAAATAATAAATAAATATTTTTATATTGGTTACAACTAATATAAAGTTTTTTTTTTTATATTTTACTATGGGAAACAAACATAGGTAAGGACCACGCTATATAATTATATACTACGAGCTACTGAATAACCTGAAAGGAATACGTCAATAACAGCGATGATAGCTCAGTGGTAGTGTGCACGACTTCGCGTCAAGGGACGTGGGTTCGAATCCAAGCACCTACAATGAGCTTGAGCTTTCGGTGAAGGAAAACATCGTGAGGAAACCATAGTATGGTGGTAGGGCTTTTTCTAATACCCACCTGGGTAGCTACCACCCTCAAGTTGTAAACCTGCCGCCAAATACCAATAGGTGTGTTCCGGCACAGGTTTAACGTGTCTACCAACTTGGGCCGTATCGTCACTTAAGATCAGGTGAGATTAAGGCCATAACGCTAAAACCTTAAGAATAAAAAAAAATAATATATATATATATATATATACGATCTAAATCTCTCTATAATCTTTTACAACATCTTGGTCTGTCTAGGACTCTGGTAAGTTCTATACTAGAACGTGCTTCTAAAGCTGCGATAGCAGGCTCCTACCAAATTTGGCTGGGTAGAGAGAGAAACCCGAGTGGTGAAGGTGAGTGTTGACGCGTGTCGACAAGGGACCCCTTAAACCTACATAAGAGTCACAAGTCCCGGACGTTGCTCGGAGTCTTCCTACCACACGATGGGCCTGGCTAAGAACTTCATCTCACTCTCTTTTTATGCCCACAATATCATCTGATGTTAAATGACGATATGATTCGAGATAGTAGACGGACTGGTTGTTAAGTGCATCTGCCGGAACCCATCTATAAGTAATTGGCTTCAACTACGAAAACCAGGCGGGCATTAGAAAAAGCTCTACTGTCATGCTATGGTTTCATCACAATTTTCTTCCTTCACCCCGAAATCTCAAGATCGTGGATTTGAACTTACGTCTCTTTAGGTAGCGTCGGTACACATTAGCAACTGAGCTATCATTGCAAACGTGCTCTCATACTAATTTTTCCGAGTACCGGCGTAACGGTTGGTGATACGTAAATGCAATCTCCTACAAAAATCTCTATTCATACATACATCATATCATTTTTCCAGCAAACCAGCGGTATTATATACGAAATATAAAAAAAAAGTTATTGTCGGTACAAAAACGAAAAAATAATAGACTAAGGAAATATGTCAACGATAAAATGAATGTAATATTGAATATAACCAAAATATATAAATAGGCGGAAGCTAGTCGCGGGCAGAGCTATGTATATCGGAGTTAAAGTTACAGTGAGTATTGTATGTTTAAATTAAAACTTATCTCGAACTGGGGTTGTCTATTACGAGCCAGCCGTGCACTCTAGCCAATGAAACAGTCCTCGAGTGACCCCCGAACTTGGCATCCCTGCCAAAATGTCCGCTTGTTATCATCGCGGAGGAAACTTTCGATTAAAAACAGTTTCCCCATCGCATTCGTTGTAATTAACTAAGAAATATTGCTTCACGGTTATCCATTTAAAAGTACTAGATTTTAAGTGCGGCTTTGTTGGCGTTATTTTTTATAGTTAAGGTTCTAGCGTTATGGCCAGAATCTCACCTAATCTTACGTGAAACACTTATTGGTACGTGGCGGCAGATATTCAACTTGAGGGTGGTAGCTAGCCAGGCGGGCATTAGAAAAAGCCCTACCACCATGCTATGGTTTCCTCTCTATGTTTTCCTTTATTCAAAGCTAAAGCTTGTTATAGTGAATTCGAACTCAGCGCCGCGGAGTCTGTACACACTACCACTGAACTATCATCGCTTCAATTTTAATACTAATATCCTTCAAGTTACACGGCTTCCATCTCTTCTCATAACATGCTCACATCACGCTCACCTATTCCTTAGCCGGTTCATTAAGAGAAAAATTATCAATCCGTAAAACACACGATCTTTACTTAGCCGTATTAAAAGTGTAAGCGTGAAGTTATTTCTGGCATAGCCACTTTCCATAACGTATCTTTATGACCGTCTCTAACTCTCATGAAACCGTATATTACAAAGTCCGGTTAAAAATTATGCGCTCGCCGCCATTTCCTTGCGGAGCACCTAAATTTCTTCTGAGCACCTTCTATACATCAACTTTAGTTCCAGCTCGTAATCTGTACTAACCTTAAAACGCCTTTTATACTCTACGATACGATGTCACGATTAATCGGACCTTGTTATTTTGCGATAAAAAAATCGTTAAGTAATTTACATCTACAGTTGAGAAGTAAAGTAATGCCTTACAGCGTCTGAGTTTTCGAGACCTCAGTGATCATTATTTCAAATCTTTTGTGTTTTTACGGCAACGGAAATGTTTTATTATCCAAAGAAAGACTGTCACTGTCACACTAGATGATTATTAAATTCATTCATTTTTTTATATACTAAAGAAGAACTTAAGGAATAAAGTTTTTCGCGGACGGCCGGATGTCTGTGTGTATGCATGTGTAAGGATTACACTTAAAAAAACTTAATGTATTCTTTTTTAATAGCTCTAGAACGACATCGGATTACTACCTGTTTAATATAAATACTTAAATCTACATTCAATTATAATTACGTTATGAGGCGTGCACTTTTGGATTTTCCAAATGATTTTAATACTCTTTTTGGTAGCTTGGTACACTACATTATGTAAATAAAACAAGCCAGTCCATAAAATGTCGATAATATGAACAGCCAAGTGATATTGATGAAGATTTTTTTATACTTAAGGTTAAGCGTTATGGCCATAATCTCACCTGATCTTAAGTGACGTTACGATTCAAGTTGGAAGCCACGCTTCACCCGTGGAGGAACGGGCTCTCAAGTGCAGCTGCCGGAACACACCTATTGGTCTTTGGCGGCAGGTTTTCAACTTGACGGTGGTAGCTACCCAGGCGGGCGTTAGGAAAAGCCTTACCACCATGCTATGGTTTCCACACGATGTTTTCCTTCACCGAAAGCTCAAGCTCATTGTGGGTGGATTCGAACTCACGTGCCAGCTGTCATCGCTTCATGTAGCCTTTTCGTGAGTACGCCGTTCTCGTAATTAATCATCATTGGAATGATGATCATTCTACGTTCTGTAAATATAACAAGTAAGCCCATAAAATGTCAATTAACAGCCAAGTAATTATTATCAAATTTATCGAGATTATTTTTCGATTGACAGGGCTTAGTCGATATCGGCGAGCCATGAATTTTATTGCACCCTTCGACGTATGCGTAGTAAACCCAAAACAGGTAGGACGTAAGTGATATAATTTATGACTATTAATCTACAAACAAAAAGCGATGATATCTCAGCGGTAGTGTGTACGACTTCGCGTCAAGGGACGTGAGTTTGAATCCAATCACCTACAATGAGCTTGAGCTTCCGCTGAAGAAAACATCGTGAGGAAACCATAGCACGGTGGTAGGGCTTTTTCTGATGCCCGCCTGGCTAGCTACCACCCTCAAGTTGTAAACCTGCCGCCAAATACCAATAGGTGTGTTCCGGTGTTCGTCATATAAGTTCAGGTGAGATTATTAAAAAAAAAACACACACCTCTCGGCAAACGGCTATAGGTTGGCTGATATATCAAATCCGACAGATTTACGACAATTTTAATTCAATCACACACGACAAATGAAGCTTTTCATTATCGTTTTATCGTAACATGCAAACCGTAACATGAGCCAAGCTAGCTGCAACCAGTCCCATCAATCTATGCTACCCGCAATGAATGGACAGACTCCGCGCTCAGCTAACCGATTTCAAAACCGATTAGAACTGAAATAAACCTTATCTCCACAAGTATAGGGATGTAGCGATCGCAAAGATAACATGGTCGAGGCGTTACGTGGCTGGAAATTGATTGTGAGACTCCTACAGTGGATAATGAAAGAATTGAAACAGATAGAATGAAGTTAGTCGAAGTTCGATGCGGTCGTGTTGTGTGCATTGTCAGTGTGGTTTTTGTGTGAGATCACACTTTTTAGTTTCGCTGTCGTGGACCAGTCTTTATTAATGGAAAAGCAAGAGAATTAAAATGCCAAGTTTCAAAGTTGTTTAATTTTAGAGCATTCATTGTACGACTGTTATAGACACAATCTCGTCTAATGTTAAATGGCGATGTGGCCGAGATATTAAGGACTCGCGAAATCTCAAATACAACTGCCGGAACCACACTCAGAGGTGTCAGGAGCTGATCTTCAACTTTGGTAGCCTTGCGGGCATTAGAACAACCCCTTCCACAATATTATGGTGTCATAATGATGTTTTCCTTTGTCGACAACTCAAAAGATTCGAACTCACGTGCATTTGCGCGGCGTTTGTACACACTACCACTGGCTTCTCTCGTATGGCTTTTAAGTATACCTGCCGGAATACACCTATAAGTGTATGCAGGCAGATTTTCAATGTATAAGGAAAAGTTACCACCATGCTTTGGATTTCATTTACCGAACAATCAAGCTCATTGCAGGGTTCGAACTCATGTCCATTGAGGTGGCGTCCGGATACACTATCAACTGAGCCATAAGTGTTTCAGCATTTGTGGTATATGAAATGTGAATCCTGCACTGTATCAATGTGAGATATGACACTTTTTAAAAGAGCCGTGTAAAAGGTTGGCAAAGGTAACCTAAACTGTGAATTGTATATACAATATATATGGCCTTATTTTTTAATTATTCTATGTGAACCCTACCACCATGCTAACCTTTCATCACGATGTTTACCTTCACTGAAAGCTCAGATACCTTGCAAGGGTTTAAACTCACCTCTATTGGTTCAGCGTCCGTTTTCACAGTCAACTGAGCGATCATTGATTCACAATTTTTATCAGAAGAAAAAAAAAATCCTAAAAGGGCGATGCAAAAGGAAGACACGGATAGACTGGGAATTAACTATACAATGTTCCTACCTCTCTTTTTCCTTCCATGTATATGTATATCTTACTTTTGTTTCATGTAACGCAACGTGAGGCTGCTTAAAATCTTCACCTAAAACGTTCATTTAAAATGTATAAACACCAAGTACATCCTCAGCAACTGGTGGAATGGCGATCCGCGACGGTGCGTTCCTTGTGGCATTTCTTTCCTCGAACGACTACCTTGCGGAAGCAACTCGCGTCGCCGGTGTTTCCGGATCTATACGACTTGAGAACCTTCGAGGAGAGAGCTTACTCTTACCTTAAAGGCCGGTAACGCACCTACGATTCCTCTGGTATTGTGGGTGTCTATGGGGGGTGGTGATCATTTACCGTTAGGTTACCCGCTTGCTCGTTTACCTCCTATTCCATAAATAAGTATATTTACTTGAGTTTATTACGATTTACTCAATAACATAGCAATTTACAATAACTGCTATACGGTTGCGGAATACATTGCCGCGTCATATTCAAGATGCCAAAACCATTTCCAGTTTTCAATCACAATTACATCGACATTTCTATAATAAACATGAGTTAGAGTGATGTTTTTTTTTTAATCACAATTCGCTGTGTATATATGTATAAGTATGTATATTTAGTTTGTTTATTTTGACTACGTTTTGCTTATTTAATATACTATTCCTCATGAGTTATTTATAATAGGTTAGTATATTTATTATTACACTGTTATTTCACCATTTATTTTATTTGCACTACCTACAATGGTAGTAATTATTTCTTACTACATTACTGCTGGTTAGCTGGAAGAAAATTCCTTATGGCATTAAGCTCGCCAGTGTACATATTTGAAGTGCAATAATTCATTCATTCATTCATTCATTCATTCATTCGTTCATCCATTCATTGATTCATTCATTAATTCAGTGTTTATTTAAGAATCTAACCAGTAGTACCTTAACGTATTATTTCAACCAAAGTCACTTATGGAAATAGTAATCTAGACAGACTTCATAAATAAGCAGACGCTTAGTTTCCAATGATTTCTATCAAATTGTGCGACCTTTGTGATGATGAGGGGAATCGTGCAAATCAACCAATTTTTCACTCGTCAGCTGGATCAAGCACCAACACTGGATTTCGACGGCCGAGTTGCGACACTAAACAGTAAGCCAACTAACAGTTTAGTGCAAGATTTTGCCACCTAGCTTATAGTTGTCTCTTCTTTTTTAACTAGTATACGAAGTAATAGAAGCTGGTGGCTTATTGGATTCCCACTATCGTACAAGAATTTTAGTATCCAAAGGGTTACACACTGAGGCTTGTACATTATTTTTTTTATAACTTGTAGGTTCATTATTATTATTCTTAGGGGGATCTATGCAGGCTATTATATCACTACGACCATTTTTTTTTTTATTACTAAAGGT
The DNA here is from genome assembly GCA_039707435.1 of Actias luna. Lineage (NCBI taxonomy): Eukaryota > Metazoa > Arthropoda > Insecta > Lepidoptera > Saturniidae > Actias > Actias luna. The sequence goes on along the minus strand of JAZHAC010000006.1, from coordinate 1,527,154 downwards.
TTAGCGTTTTGGCCATAATCTCACCTGATCTTAAGTGTCGATACGGCCCAAGATGGTAGACACGCGAAACCTGTGGAGGAACTGGTTCTCAAGTGCAGCTGCCGGAACACACCTCATGGTATTTGGCGGCAGGTTTACAACTTGAGGGTGGTACCTACCCAGGTGGGCATTAGAAAAAGTCTTACCACCATGCTATGGTTTCCTCACGATGTTTTCCTTCACCGAAAGCTCAAGCTCATTGTAGGTGCTTGCATTCGAACTCACGCCCCTTGACGCGAAGTCGTACACACTACCACTAAGCTATCATCTATTGTGATCGCCCCACGCTACTTCTCACTACCTAGTCCTATAATATTTAGGTACTGAACGACTTTTTGGTAGGGAGACGTTTAACCTCTTCTGGGTGCCGTACATGCTTTCTTAGAATCCGGTTACGCTTATGCTATAGCTGTTAACGTTCACATAAGAGGTGTCTTGGGTTTTCATCCACACTGTTACAGAATCCAAGTTACTTTAAATCTAGGTATTCCACCTGATGTTCAGTTACGATGTGGCCAAGCGTAATGGAGGGTGTGGGCTCAAACACTCTTTTATGTATTTGACGGTAGATTTTCAACTTGAGGGTATTGGAAAAAGACATACCACAGTGCTAATGTGCACATTTCACAGATTTCAAGTTCGGGTTTTAAAAACTAATGTTGGCCGTTACGGGACGCCCGGTTGATGTGAAACATTTACGTTATTATTGAAGAACAATAAAATATTGGGTTAAATTATAATAATATGCAATTCACACAAAGAAAATACGCAAACTGTATAGTTTACGCACAAAGCCATAGAAGGCAGTAGAGAGAGGTGTCGTCACACTGTGTACCGTAACGATACGCGGGTTATTCGACTGCTAAGACCTTGCATCAAAAAATAATGTATTAAATATTTAAAAAAAAACTTTTTGAGTTGTCTAACAATTGGTATTCATTTTAAAATAGTTTTATTTAGATGTAATAAAATATATTGCGTTCGTAAATTCGTATCCAATTGGTGGAGCGTACCTCACAGATGCAAGCCTCTTAAGATAAAGTAATGAATTTGTTTCTAAATTGTACGTCGCCTCGTAGTTTTGTTTGCCGTATATTATTTAAATTGACTTACCATCTCTGCTATAAATTTATTCGTGTTTCTATAAAAAGTAACCAATTTTTTTGTAGCTAGTAATTTCACGTTCCTGTCACATATTAACTGTTATAAACGTAATATCGTCCACGTAGCTGGAACGATTCCCTCAGGTACAAATAAACAAACAACTGACATTATTTTTAAATATACATATATGTATGTTTTAGGTATGTACCTACTCAGACACTAAAAAGCTTTCGTCTATCATTACCAGCCATGATAGCTCAGTGGTAGCGTGTATGACTTCAAGAGACGTGAGTTCGATTCCACCCACCTACAATGAGCTTGAGCTATAGCATGGTGGTAGGGCTTTCTTTGATGTCCGCCTGGCTAGCTACCACCCTCAAGTTGAAAATCAGCCGCCAAATACCAAATAGGTGTGTTCCGGTGGTTGCGCTTGAGAGCCAGTTCCTCGAAAGGTTTAGCGTATCTACCAGTCTACCAACTTGGGCCGTATCGTCACTAAGATCAGGTGAGATTGTTGCCTTAACGCTACGCCTTAAAAAAAAAAAAAAAAACTATATAAAAAAAAACGAGTTGTCTCACTGCAAGAACATTCACAAGGCGCACAAAGAACCGAACGTCATATTTCGAATTCCAAGCACGGCCCAGCTCTCCCTTCGATATGACAGGCGCAGTCTCCCAAAAATTGAATTGATTTTTATCAAGCAAACGACGTGGCTTACTGTGCGAATTTTTTTTTGCCGACTCTACTATCGTAGAAGGGGAAAACGGTGTGCTTCTGGGAAGCTGGAGTTAATTTGTTTCAATCCCTTTCTTCTTAGACCCTTTTTATTACATTGTAATTAATTAATTACTAAGTAAATTTTTCTTTTAATTTTAATTATCCTACACTAGCTTTTTAAACAAATTATATCAAAGGAGTATGGTATAAGAACATTTGTGCTCGTAGTTATTTATACGCGGGCCGCTTACTATTTTGGCGATAATGGCTTACACATAAAAGATAGATATATGTTGACGTGAATTTTTTTACAGGACTATTAAAGATAAACATTTCCAGTACACATTTTATACACGTGTAAGAATTTTTCCTACTCACTCGACATTTATCGTTATATTTTGGACAATCCACACAATATCTTTATAAACTATAGTGCTATTCTGATGCATAGGCTATACTATTGTATAGTTTGATTAAAATCCATTCAGTAGTTTTTGCGTAAAAGGGTAACAAACATCCATACAAATTTTCGCGTTTGTAATATTAGTAAGGGTTATGTATGAACTTATATACTATCGAATGATAAAACAAACATAACCAATGACAAAACTTATGGTAATATTTTATTAAATACATAGGAGTTTGAACGAGTGAATTCTAGGGAGTATGAAACAAGCACCAATAGGATTTAAGTTGGGTTGTGATAGATTTCGCTTAGTATGTTACGAGGAGGGATGAAAGTCATGTAAATAGTTCGTTGAAGTCGTCAAAGCCTTTAAGGGTAACAGTATATGTCTTTTTTTAGGTAATAGCGGGAAAACGAGCCAGCGGGTCACCTGATGGTTAGTGATCATCGCCGCCCATGGGCACCCACAAAAGCAACGGAATCGCGGGTGCGTTGTCAGCCTTTATTTGAGAGACTGGCTCTCAAGTGTCACTTCCGGAACGCACTTATTGGTGTTTGGCGGCAAATTTTCAACTTGAGGGTGTTTTCTAGCCAGGCTGGCATTGGAAAAGCCCTACCACCATGCTATTGTTTCCTTACGATGTTTTTCATAATGGAAAACTCAAGCTCATTGTAGGTAGTTCCATTTGAATTAACGTCCTAAGACGGGGCGTTCTTACGCACTACCACTGAGCTATCATCGTTTTCAAAAAAAAGAAAACCTTATAACTAGCTGTTTCCGCGACTTCGTGTGTAACTCAGTGTTATTTAATAATTTTTATCCGTTTTTGTATCTTTTTTCAATAGAGCCTTGCTTCTGTTGGTGGTAGCGTGATGTTAACTAGCCTGAAGCCCTCCTCAATAATTGCTATATAAATATAAAAGCGCGTTCAAACAAACAAACTTTTATGTTTTATAATATTAATATAGATGTTGTATATGAAGGTATGTACGAGAGAAGAGAGAATGGAAAAGATATAGTTAGAAGAGGAAAAATATTTTTTCTACACAGGGCATATGATAAAAGAAGCTATGTAGGGGTTTAAAACGAAAGTGGAAATTGTTGGTATATATGTCGTAGCCAACTAGCTTAATTATTCGTACAATTAACTGCCTACAATATACAGTGCAATATATCAGGGCAAATGATAAAAAAAGCTATTTAGGGATTTAAAAAGAAATTGGAAATTGTTGGTATATATGTCACAGCCGACTAGCTTAATTAAGAGTACAATTAACTGCCTACAATATACAGTACAATATATCAGGGCAAATTGTACAAAAGCTATTTAGGGATTTCAAAAGAAATTGGAAATTGTTGGTATATATGTCACAACCAATTTGCTTAATTGGCTGTTAAATTAACTGTAGAATATATTACCCGAACTCCCAATCAAACGTCGACAATCAAAAGTTGTCACAAGTCGAACCTAACCTAACCAAGCTAACACCTCTACTACAGTAACCACCTCACCGATACATATTCGGCTTCAAGTGATTCCTTTATTACCTATCATTATGGCTAGTTACAAGGCCGTTAGTTTAACGGAGCTGTTTAGTAAGGAGACTATGCTGTTAATTGATCGGCCAGTTAAGCTAATTGGCTGCGACATATAAGTAACTAAATTAGTTTAATGCTTTTTCCTTTTCTTTGGCTGTCTATCGATTTTGTTTTCCACATCACTGAGTGACATTCTAGATCGCTGACAGTACATCATCACACCGCATATCATTCATGCACGTCCATACGTTAAGTACACGGTTCTGTAAGGGACTACCCCCGCGGCCCTTGGAGGGCTTGCCCGATAAGGTCGTGTTAGGATTACTAAATTAGTAAGTTGAGACCTCTTGGTTAAGCCAAGGTTCGGCTATTCTGGCACCCTTGCGTCCTCTGCCTTGGAGCTGAATGGCCTCAGTATGCACTCAGAAAAGTTCGCTGAAGCTGTCAAAGTCCTTAAGTCTGACAGCGGCAAATCGAAACAAAGGTAAAAAAAAGAATTTGGTTTGTTTAATAGGTTTTGTTGAGCTTTATTGTTAGACGTTAATAAGAAGCCGTATGATTTTGAATCTACCTGCAATGAACCTGAGCTTTCGGTGGAGGAAATACATCGTGATGGAACCTGGTAAGGTGGTAGAGTTTTTTCTAATGCCCGCCGGGCTAGCTACCACTCTCACGTTAAAAATCTGCCGCCAAATATCAATAGGTGTGTTCCGGCAGCCGCACTTGTGTTCCAGTTCCTGTCATAGGTATAGCGTGTCTACCATCTTGGGCCGTATCGTCATTTAAGATCAGGTGAGATTATGGCCATAACCTTAAAGCTTAACTATATAAAAAAAATATATATATAACGCTAACTCTACAAACATAAAAAAGCCAGTTTAGTAATAAAAAAATCCACTAAAACAAGATGGTGCATAATAATAATGATTATACAAATTGATTAGTGTTCAATTTGAATGGACAAGTTGTCTCGTCAGCGTCGAATCAAATGTCGAAGATAGGACACGTCCGAACGAACGTCGTCCTCAGTCACAGCTTAGTACGTGATGTGAATAAATAGCATTTACTCGTCGAGTATTATTATTCTCAGGGATGTAGATTTTAATTCGGCGTATTTAATCCCGGCAAATCAAACTAGTGGGTTATCGACGGAGTTTTGAGAATCTTTGGTTGAAATTAAAATGCATTAATGAAGTTACGATATCTGCGGTAGTGCTGCTTGAGCTTTCGACGAAGGAAGGAAGGCTTTTTCTAATGTTCTAATGTAGGTGAGTTTTAGCGTTATGGCAATAATCTCACCTGATCTTAAATGACGATTGGTCTCAAGATGGTGGACACGCTAAACCTGTGGAAGGACTGGCTCTTAAACGCAACTGCCGGAACACACCTATTGGTATTTACCGGCAGATTTTCAACTTGTGGGTAGTAGCTAGCGAGGCGGGAATTAGAAAAACCCTACCACCATGCTAGGTCTCATTGTAGGTGGATATGAACTCACGTACCACGACGCGACATCACTACACATCCGGACACACTACCACTGAGCTATCATCGCTCCGGAATAATGCGCCGCGTTTTGTTTTTTAATTTCACATGATGTCAAGATATTGTTGACGTGACGTTGTAAATTTTAAAGTGTATTGGGTAAATAAAGGAAAGACTCAGAGACGGCTATAAAAGTAACCGAAATTGTTATGAGACATTCAATGTTAATTTTCATATATCAAATTAAGCTTACAAGTATAGATTATATTGTCTCCGCCTACACTGTGGCCAATAATCACCGTGACCAATACGAAAATTGTGTTATAATTAAAATGTACCGTTCTACTTAAGAATTTCTAGATTCGGGCGCTTATTCTCGTACGTTCGACATTCGCCGATCGTAATTTGTGATATACACGACACGCATATGCCGTAGACATTGCGCTATCGATTCAACGACATTAGAAAGTTCGAGGTATATCTGTCAATAATCGATACGTTCTTGTGGCGTTATATTATTTTTTTTTATTTTGTTTTTCGTTACAGTGTGACTCCAGTAAACAGTTAGGTAGCCTGCCAGGCCTCGTTTTACCCTTTCCGGTGGTCAATATCGTAACAAACAGCACGTCCTCTCACGGTCAGGGTAACTAAGGTAACTAATGAGGTAAGTAATCACTACAACAAATACCCAAATATCTCTTAAGTTTGGTCAAGTAATACACGTTAATACAAATATAAAATGTTTAAATTTTCCTTTTAGATTTATAAATGCACTGTCTTTCTCAGAAGTAATCGAGAGAACGTGAAGTATTTAATTCAAAATAAACCTTGTAAGTTGTTAAGTGAATAATCAGAAAGGTAAATTGTTGGTACAATATTTTTATTTTTCTTTATTTTATATTTATTTGATCACAAAATAGTGTACTTAATTTAAAATAAATCCAAACACCGTTAATTACTAAACCAATTAGTTGTAATAAAAAAATAAGAGAGCAAAGTGACCATCAAATTAAAAGAAAAACGTAACGAAAGTATTGTAGAGATGTCATTGCAAGGACACTATAAACCAGATTTTTCGTTGCATATCTAGTTTAAAGTAGATACATCTATTAATAATGTATTCTTACTAATATTGTAAATGTGAAAGTCAATTTGTTTGTCACGCTTTCACGCCTAAACCGTTAAATATTTAACCGTTAAATTCGAGTTGTTTGACAAAATCAATATTAAAGTAAGCGAAGCCGCAAATAAAACTAGTATTATCATAAACAAAACAAAAACAAAGCGACCTATGATAAATTTTGGTTGGATTAAATATATGACATAAATGTCGAATGGCGTACGAATAGAGGCATATGTAAAGAAATGTCGCTAAGCCGAGATTAAACAATAATTTAAACAATTTATAGAGAATTGTGACCGTTAATAGTGCTCGGTAAAAAGGGCCAAGACGTACGAAGCCCGGGTAAGTGTGGCGACAGTGTAACGGCAAAGAATACACCGGCAACTTTTGCATCTGCAAGTGTGTATCTCGAATGCAACGATATACATTGCTGCGTCGGTATAGAACAGAAATATAATCTCACTTATGACCACACGACAGCAGTGACAACCACTTCGCCGAGGTACCATAAAAATAGCAAATTGTATTAGGGCGGGCCTTGGCTCGGGAGGTAAATCGGGGGCCCGTCGTATGGGGGACAGTTGGGGTTTACTAAACTGTCCCTAATTAGCGCCTGGGGCCACGAGGTGATTGTTAGTTCGAACCCGTGTCGCCCCGATTTATGCGGCAAAGGTACACCATGAAGTTTAGTGGGTATTCACGGTTCGTACCATGTTTTTTTTTTTTATGGAATAGGGCGCAAACGGGCAGGAGGCTCACCTGATGGAAAGTGATCACCGCGCCCATGAACACCTGCAACACCAGAGGGCTCGCAAGTGCGTTGCCGGCCTTTAAGGAAGGATTACGCTCTCTTCTTGAAGGTTCCCAAGTCGTAACGGTTCGGTTCCGTGAGTTCTTCATAACCCGCTCATCCGCCCGGAGTAAGAGGATCCCTATATACGGATTTGTCCACGTTAAAAATTAACAAAGGACGGCACATACGGTGTTAATGTTGATAGTGAATGTGACTGATGCATCATGCTCTCCTGTGTAATGCTCGCTGAGCGAATATAGCACTATTTTTGTTTTTTTTTTTTTTTTTTTTTTTATAGTTAAGGTTTAGCGTTACGGCCATAATCTCACCTGATCTTAAGTGACGATACGGCCCAAGTTGGTAGACACGCTAAACTTGTGGAGGAACTGGCTCTCAAGTGCTGCTGCCGGAACACACCTATTGGTATTTGGCGGCAGGTTTACAACTTGAGGGTGGTAGCTACCCAGGCGGGCATTAGAAAATGCCCTACCACCATGCTATGGTTTCCTCACGATGTTTTCCTTCACCGAAAGCTCAAGCTCATTGTAGGTGCTTTGCTAACGCGTTGTCTATACCCCTCTCACTCCCTTAGTCAGCTCGAGCTGACTCTACCCGAACGGGTATCACAAAAACAAGCATTGTAGCTCGGAATCAATCAATACCTACAAAATACAGTGCTAAGCGCGCTTAAAGATTTCTTCACGCCAAAAAAATATTTTTTTCCTTCGTAAATTTTGATTTTATAGCTATGATAGCCCAGTGGTAGCGTGTACGACTTTACGTCGAGGGACGTGAGTTCGAATCCACTCCACCTACAATGAACTTGAGCTTTAGGTGAAGGAAAATATTATGAGAAAACCTTAGTATGGTGCTAGGGTTGTTTCTATGACCACAATCTCACTTGATCTTAAGTGACAATACGGAAAAAGTTGTTAGTTACGCTAAACCTGTGGAGGAACTGGCTCTCAAGTGCGACTGCCGGAACACACCTATCGGTATTTGGCGACAAATTTTCAACTTGAGGGTGGTAGCTAGTCAGGCGGGTATCAGAAAAAGCCCTATCAACATGCTATGGTTACCTCACGATGTTTTCCTTCACCGAAAGCTCAAGCTCATTGTAGGTAGTTGGATTCGAACTCACGACCCAAGACGCGGCGTTCCTACACACTACCGCTGAGCTAGATGTAGGAGACTTTTGATAAAAAAAATGCATACTTTAATGCTATGCACGGCGACACCTAACATCAAGAACCAAAAATATTGCCGACTCTGAGTTTACTCGTACCGCAAAGTTGTGCAACCGTCTTCCCGTCAGCGTTTTCTCTCCTTCCTGTGATATTAAGTCCTTTAAAAGAGACGTGAAGAGAGTTATATTTATCTATATGTACTATATATTTATGTGTAAAATTTGTAATTTTTGAAGTGAAACTTCTTTAGGCGCATGAGGGTAAAATTTTTACAGATGAAACGTCACGCCGGTATGCAACGGAAGTGTCGGAAAAGAGAGAGAGAGTGATCGAGACCGATTGAGAGAGAGTAAGACAGGGAAATTTAAATTAAAGTTAAAAATTAAATTATTAATTTAAAGTTAATTTAAAGTTTTAGATTTGTATAAATATAAACAAGATTTATAAATTAGTTCGCCAAAGAAGTTTCACTTCTGACATGTGTACTTTGTACGCACGCATGTTTTTTTTTATGTATATATCTATTCACATACGTAATTATTTAGTTAAATAAAAAAAATATATTATGAACCTACCTCAGTCATGATCTCCACCGCCCTAAGGTCGACTAGAAAAAACGCCTTAGGTATTAAAGTCCGCCTATATACAAACCTTGTGTACAAAGTTAAATAAATAAATAAATATCTAAGCGGGCCAACACGAAATGCGTTGTCATTCGTCGCTGATATCGATTGTATTGTATTTAACATCTGGGTATGGTTACTTCGCGTAAATTGAAACAGACCGAGCGATGTATATCGAACAACGGCGATATCGCAGCTGTCAAAACGGAGCCACGCGGGCGTATGCTCTCAAGCGCCGGTGCAGACGATCTAATGACTAGTGGCGCCGCCTAGCGGGGAATAACGGAACATCTTGATTAGATAATTTATGGTTACGCCTATATTGTACTGCTTTCGCTGCGCCCGGCATCACCGTGAGCTATCGGAACAATTATCTCTACGGAATAAGGCTTCGCGGATGCCGATTTCCCTGTGTTATTAAATATGATAATATCTGAAAACAGTGGCCGCCGGGCACACGCCGACTCGTCCTGAAAAATGACTGGTATGATTTAGATACGAGAAATTTTGAAGCGATGATAGCTCAGTGCAGTGTGTACGACTTCGCGTCAAGGGACGTGCGTTCGAATGCAAGCACCTACAATGAGCTTGAGCTTTCGGTGAAGGAAAACGTCGTGAGGAAACTACAGCACGGTGGTAGGGCTTTTACAGGTGCCCGCCTGGCTAGCGACCACCCTCAAATTAAAAATCTGCCGCCAAATACCATTAGATATGTTCCGGCAAGTGCACTTGGGAGTCAGCCCCTCCAGAGGTGTAGCGTGTTCACCAGCTTGAGTCGTATCGTCACTTAAGATCAGGTGAGATTATGGCCACAACGCTAAACCTTAAGTATAAAAAAACGTATATACAGACAAACAATATTATATATAGTGACTGAATTATGTTTAAAAATCTAGGTAGCAGATTAATTTATATATACAAGGATTGCGTTTACCGACATATACGATGGTCAGTTGTTGTTTGGAAATAAACAGATAACTCCGCGAATGATTGTTTCCTTAAATATAAACCGGTATTATATAGATTAAACAAAAAACGTTGGTATTCATCTTCTCAAATTATCTTTAACCCCAGTCGAAATCCTACGCCCTTGGAGCGTCATTATAAAAGGTTGAGAAACGCAAACAAGCTCGGCCCTACTACTTCGGTTTTAACAAACGTCACTTAGCAAGCTTTTAAACATAACTCACGGGTAAATAAAGACAACCGCAAATACACTCATTATCGTGTGTAAATGAATAAAAGAGTTTTAATGCATATATATACATATAAACAGAATAAAACTGTCCGTTGTAATGTAACCCGGATCTTGATAACCGTTGAGCGGAGTTATTTAATCTGTCATCTTGCGAAAACACACGCCAATTTAATTATCTATGCATAGAGCGTGTTTGGTTTTGTCTGACTTATCTATGGTACCTATATTTTACAGCAGAGCTTCCCTTACAACTCGAGGTTACGTCCGCACTCTCGAATGTTCATAACACAACTGACTCACCCAGTCGCGCTTCTACCCAGGATAACAGTTAATCAATTGACCAACTTTATACACAATCATTACACTAACTGTAAGATCAATACAACAACTTATATAAATGTAAAGTATAGTTGTTATTCTTAGTTGAATCATTTCATTAATTAAAATTATGTAGTATTATTGTTTCTAGTGTTAGCTTGATCGTTGATCGTCTGTTTATATCAAATATAATATAAAAGGGTTTAAATATTTACACGTTTGATTAAAAATATCTTTATCGATAGTAATTGATATTTACGCTAAACCTGTGGAGGAACTGGCTCTCAAGTGCAACTGCCGGAACACACCTATCGGTATTTGGCGGCAGATTCAACTTGAGGGTGGTAGCTACCCAGGCGGGCATCAGAAAAAGCCCTACCACCATGCTATGGTTTTCTCAAGATGTTTTCCTTCAGCGAAAGCTCGAGCTCATTGTAGGTGGTTGCATTCGAACTCACGTCTCTTCACGCAAAGTCGTACACATTACTACTGAGCTATATCATCGCTTTAAATTAACCAAGTACTACTAATTTTTATAATTAAATTACATTGAATTAGACGGTGTTTTCAATTAGATATTACTCAGAATGATACTGAAGCGATTGAAAAACAAAATGGACTCAATATGTCAAAGTTTTTGGGCGTTATTGTGACCACATACATTATTCACACATACAGACAACCCGACGTCCACCAAAATACTTTTCAAAACGGTTTTTTATACTATCTAGAAAAAATAGCATTTTCTAAAGTATCTACTGTCATAAAAATGTGTCCTTGTTGGTATTTGTCGACTCATTTAATACTCAAAGTGCACAGAAGTTCGTGTAAATGCAATTTAAGCCGAGATAATTGCTTGACCTTGAGAGAGTGAGAGTGAAGCACCACTCGAAGGCTTCGCGATATGAGACGTGAAATTCATTAAGGTCAGGTTAATAATGCTAAATACAACGACACGTAGGTATTAAATAAAAATGTCATAATGTGTTCTTACGTTTACGCGAATATTATTCATCGAAATAAAACTAATTTAAACGGATTTTATCGCGGTTATTTATTAATTTCGATCCCGACGTTTCGAAAGCTTTGCAGCCTTCGCAGTCGCGGGGCGGACTGAGGTGTAGGTAATCCAGAAAAGTTCATGTTACAGTGTCTACTTACAATTTTATTTTTTGTTATTGATAGTTTTCTGATCTACGCAGAACGTCGGGATGGAAATTAATAAATAACCGCGATAAAATCCGTTGAAACTAGTTTTATTTCGATGAAAATGTCATGTTTCTTTCGACATTGAATGCGACCGATGTCTCACGTTCTCATGTAACTCTCGTTTCGATCTCTGTCGATCTCTCAGTCGACTCGAGCCGACTTTACCCGAATGAGCGTCACATAGCCGAGCGTTTCACTTAAAATTAAATATAAACAAAAAATATACTGTACCGTTTTAATGTGAGTTATTCAAGGACAGAGCCGCGGGACGACGCGAGTGTGGTTATAAAACTTTCGTCGATCTCGTATGTTCTCGTTAACTCGGTTATAACAAAGTGGGTGCGATGGAAAAAGATTCAGGATTCGCGACGCAATCCGTCGCCTACGTGTTCCGTGCGAATGTTAATTAAAACGATTTTTCGCGTTTTCCACGGTGGTTCGTCATTCCGGAACTTCAGAGTTGAAAGAGAAAAACACGTGTTGATATTTATATGCCGGGGCTTCGGTCGTGTGTAAATGGAAAAGGATTGTTCTGGGTGGGTAATAAAAGTTAGACATTTTTAGAGGATTTAGATGTAACTTTCAGTGAAATCCGAAATAGTATCGGAGAGTCAAAAGTAACGTGTCAGAGGAAATATTTTTGTAGGCTACGATGAAAACTCAACTTGATTTTCAACTTGAGGGTGGTAGCTAGCCAGGCGAGTATTAGAAAAAGCCCTATCACCATGCTATGGTTTCCTCACGATGTTTTCCTTCAGCGAAAGCTCAAGATCATTGTAGTTAGATTCGAACTCATATCCCTTAACGCGAAGTTGTACACACTACCGATGTATATATTTTATAGTCATATATTCCATACTTATTTTTTTATTACTAATCTGTATATATATAATGAGCGAGTATTTACCCGTTCCTGTTATATGACAGTCTTATATATATTAATAGTTATTATAAAACGACAAAGTTTGTTTGCTTGAACGCGCTGATGTTAGAAAGTACCAATCAGATTTCAAACATTTATTTCGCATGTGATAGAGCATCAATTTAGAAAGGTTTATGGTAAATAACATCACGCTACCACCGGCAGGAGGACAGCTGTATTCAAAAAAAGTAACAAAAACGGGCAAAAATAAATTTTGACTCCACGCGAACTTCACGTTGATTTCGACTTATTGATTATCGAAAAGGGCGACTAAGGTTGTATGATAACTTAAAAGGATTCAATATAAATCGTATCACAATGCTTCGATTCGACTCGAAACCGGATATAAGCGATATATATTTTAAATTCCAAGTTGTTAGAACGTGCCAGAAACCGTTCAACGTTGAACGGATATTCTTATCTTAAGAGTCGGAGGTTCCGCGTAACATAACACCTGAGCTCGTAGACGCCAGTGCTGGCGGATAAATTCGATAGCCGCTGACCGCTTCCGGCGACGCGACGACGCAGTCTGGACGGCTTTTTATCCGAGCACACCGCCTTGTAACTTTATGGGTTCTCGGTCAAAGACCGATTTTGTTATGAACGCGTTTGCGAAACACCTACACGATTATAAAATTATTTACTATAAACTATTACCCGCGGCGTCGCTCGCTTCAATATTGACTTTGCCAAACAAACCGGATGTGGAAATAAAATGGTTTCATACAAAGTTTATCCCTCTCTTTACCCCAGTTTCAATAAGTTTTTTACGAGAAAAATCAGCCTTTTATCGTCTCCAACGTCCCGTCTGTCTCTATACTGAAATTTATGATAATCGATTTGGTGCTTTATATGTGAAAGTGTAACAAACAAACAAACTCACTTTCGCATTTATAATATCAGTAAAGAAGTAAGGATAAGAATGTTATATACGTAAAATAAATACCTATCAAATTACATTTTATGTTAATTTATCAGTTTTTTTTTATCGTTTTTATATGTCTAGTTTTATAACATACTATGTGTGTGTGTTATAAATGCAAAAAAAAACCGTTTTCGTATATTTTTTTCAATACAACTAATCTCCTATTAAAAAACTTAAAGCCTTCAACGATGATTTTTCTATCAAATACAAAATCAATTTTTGAAAACCGACAGGTAGTGTCTAAGATTAGTGCTTTTAAACAAACAAACAAATAAATATACATTTTCGATTTGTAATATTAAATATAGAGTATTATTTTCTTCGTGTCGTGTGGATCTGAACGTCGGGCAATGAATAAGAAGGTTGATGGAACATTACACGTAGCAGAGATGCGAATTCTACAATGGATGTGTAAAGTGATTAGAATATATAAGTTTAGGAATGAATATATACGAGGAAGCATGAAAATATTGCCAGTGAAACAGAAACAGAGGGATAATATATTAGCGTGGTATGGATGGATATTTAAATGGTAAGAATGTAAAGTATGGTGGATGGATTTCACTGACCGTGGACGTTGCGTGGAATCATTCATGCTCAGTTTCGTTTCACAACCGTTATATTTTACTACCGAGCTTCCGTTTACTACAATGTATAACGGAACAGGCGTCCGCACTGTCGAACGTTCTTAGCTCAACTGAACTGACACAGTCGCGCTACTATCGAGGATGACACATAATCAAATGACCAACTTCTTTCACAGTCATAACACTAACAGTGCAAGATCAATACAACAGCTTTTATAATTTGCGTAGTATCTTTATTGTTCGTAGTTGAATCATTTTATTAATAAAAATCATGGTTTTTTTTTGTAATGTAATAGCGGGCAAACGAGCAAACGTGTCACCAGATGGTAAGTGATCACCGCCACCGATGGACACCCACAACACCAACGGAATTGCAGGTGCGTTGCCGGCCTTTTTTGGAGGGACTAGCTCTCAAGTGCCACTGCCGGAACACACTTAATGCTATTTGGCGGCAAATTTTCAACTTGAGGCTGCTAACACCATGCTATGGTTTCCTCACGATGTTTTCCTTCACCGAAAGCTCAAGATCATTGTAGGTGCTTGGATTCGAACTCACGTCCCATCACGCGGCGTTACTACACTCTACCACTGAGCTATCATCGCTTGACTACAGTGTAGTATTATTACGTTTTAGTATCATTACGTCTCCACACCAATCAGCAGTAGACGTGGTATTTGACATGGATTTCGGAGCAGCGGAAAAAGAAAAAATCTGCCGGAAAATACGCGTAGTTGCCTTCAGGTAGTTGCACTTGACAGCGTTTTTCTTATTTCGAAGGACTCAATAAACGTACTATTAAGGGACACAAATAAACCCCACATTCTGAACAAGCATTTACAGAAAAAAAAAACCTATGCGATCCTCGAACCCGTACCACTCAGAGCGGAAAGGCGACCGATTGAATCCCTAAGCTTACGCGAAAATTAATTATTCAACAATCAGATTTACACTACACACCACCGTAATATAACCTTTGCGTAAGTGACTTCCGGTGTGAAATAAATATATGACCGGCTCGACGCGACGGCCGATAATATTTCGCGTGCTGGCGATTTAATGATCCAAATTATAGTACCTCAGGGGATTGTCGTACATTGACGAACCCTTATTACGTGTACAGTGATACCACCAAGTGTGCCCTTAATGTACACTTCGGCAGTCGATTTTCACCTCTAATAGTTATAAGTTAAGCTTCAGTTTCGTGTGTGATTGGTTTAATTATTAATTATCCCGTATCGAAGGTCGGTATAATGTCACAGGTTCCTAACATATTGATATGATGATGAACACATTCAGCCTATGATATACACGTATATATACTTCGTTCGCAGAGCTAATAATAGTATTGTTAGATTTAGTAACTTTTTTTAATACAGCTTTTTTTCTGTCGGTACTGGCATGATGTTAAACTGTCCAAACTTTTTTCAATGATTCCTCTATCAAATACAAAAAAAATCTGTCTGGTAGTGCTTGAGATTAGCGCGTTCAAACAAACCAACTCTACCGGTTTATAATAATAAGCGGTGATGGCTCAGCGGTAGTGTGTACGACTTCGCGTCAAGGGACGTGAGTTCGAATCCACCTACAATGAGCTCGAGCTTTCGGTGAAGGAAAACATCGCGAGGAAACCATAGCATGGCGGTAAGGCTTTTTCTAATGCCCGTCTCGCTAGCTGTCATGCTCAAGATGAAAATCAGTCGCTAAATACACCACGAGGTACACGTACGCGGAATGAAAGTTCGCATGAAACGCACCATTCACCTCCACATAATTTTAACTACGCCAATTAGCATACTCCGTCGATACAGCTACTTTTTAACTAACAATACAAAATTTTCGCTTCACATGCTTAATAATATATGTAGATGGCAAAAAAAAACGCCTTTTCATATCCCTTTGCTGTTTAAGGGGCGATTTATATTGTTAAGCAGCGTAGTGTGTGATTACTGTCGAATCGTGAAACGCAGGCGCCACGCCACGCCGCGCCGTAAGGCTGGCAACACAGCGCGAGGCCTTTGACGGCAACGCAACTGTAAAATTAGTTGCCTATTCAGCCGTACGGTATAGTCTAGGAGCTGAGAGATTACTAATATACGGTTTCTTTACTTATTTAAATGTATTACTTACTGCGGCATTTCCCAAAGTTAGAGTTACGTAATGTGTTACCATTTAGAAAGCGGAAAAGTCCTAAAGAAAACTCAAGTAAAAATCTCGGATATTTTAGTCATGAATTCTAAATATTACCCACTTAATTATACGGGTATGGTAGACATGGTAGTAGACTTTCACGAGGTGAGGGAGGGTACTTATATATATTATTTCATAGTTAACATTTTAGCGGCCATAATCTCAACTGATCTAATGTGACGCTACGACCCGATTTGATAGACACGCTAAACCCGTGGAGGAACTAGATCTCAAGTGCAACACCTATTGGTATTTGGGGGCAGATTTACAACCTAAGAGTTGTTACTAGCCAGGCGGGCATTCGACACGGCCCTAACACCATGCTATGGTTTCCTCATAATCGTTTCCTTCACAGTAAGCTCAAGGTCATTGTAGGTTGATTCGAACACACGTTTCTTGGCGCGGCGTCCGAACACAATACCACTGTCGTAATTCATTTAGACAAATTAAAGATTGGGACAATAGTTCGGACTGGTGGGTATCAGAAGAAACATTACCACCAAGCTATAGTTACATCACGATGTTTACCTTCACCAAAAGCTGGAGTACATTGCAGGGATTCTATAAAAAAAATCGATCAAAATGTCCACCGATGACCTGTTTCGTACACGTAACTATCGCTATACATTTACAATTGTTTTATACATAAACACATTTGGAAGCGATGATAGCTCAGTGGTAGTGTGTACAACTTCGCGACAAGAGACGTGAGTTCGAATCCAAGCACCTACAATGAGCTTGAGCTTTCGGTGAAGGAAAACATCGTGCGGAAACCATAGCATGGTGGTAGGGCTTTTTCTAATGCCCGCCTGGCTAGCTACCACCCTCAAGTTGAAAACCTGCCGGCAAATACCAAAAGGTGTGTTCCGGCAGTTGCACTTGAGAGCCAATTCCTCCACAGGTTTAGGGTGTCTACCAACTTGGGCCGTATCAATACTTAAGATCAGATGAGATTATGGCCATAACCCTAAGATTTACAAACAATAATGTATTACAATAAGTGACTAGCTCGGGACCTATTCGGCATGACGAGACGGCATTACCCTGAGCGTAATTCAACGGCGTTACTCGAATTTCGATTAAAGAGATTCTGGGTTAGTGATTTTTGGAAGGGTCTATTATTTGATTGAATGTATAACACGTGTGATTGGACGAGATTATCCGGAATATTTCCGGTAGCTTGGTCACGGCGTTATCGTATTTTAGCGTAGCGCTCTTTCCGTGGCTGGCAGTGTAAAAGTTACTGATAAAATATTTATATGATCACACAGTCTCTATATCGTGTATACATAGGCAGATATAAATCAATTTCGTACTTTTTTTTTTGTGTTCTATCATCACTATTTTCATGTCCAATTACCAAGTCATTCTTTCACAAATCTCTTACAGACGTCATGTATTCATTCACTCTCTCTGCTTTCACTGATTCCTCACACACTCTATCAATATTTTCTTTAGTCCTCCTGTTCCTCTCGAACCTTAAACATTACTTTTCTCACCAAATGCGTTTCCTCCACCGATCGATTTCCTTTCATTTTCACTACCACTGGCGCTACTTTCAAACTCACTCTACCATAACTGACTTCTGTCATAGTAAATTCTTGTAACACCCAATATCCATCTCAACATTCATGCTGCATGCAATCAATACTAATTTGTCTTCTCACTCGCCCAGAACTTCGATCTATACAATATGACAGGGCTTATAGTGGATTTATATATTTTACCCTTCAATCTAAGGGACATTTTGCAGTCGCAAATTGTACCCGAGCTCTGTCAATACTTCACATATAAATATATACAAATAAGACGTGAAAGAAAATATAACTTTAATAGGTTTTATCCTGTTTCGTTTGAAGCTAAAAGTGCAAGTTCAGCAATTTCTCATAACGCGTCGAAAGAAATGTACTTAATTATAGCATGCTAATTAAAATTGAGCTAAAATACAATGGGTTAAGTCACCTATTTGCTCTATGGATTATCGTACCTACACCCTCGAAATTTCAGATATATTCCAATAAAATCTTCAGTTCTATCCATTCCGTCGCCGTCATGCTTTTAAATATCTCTATTCAAAAATTTCCATCCGAGTTCCTATATACTTTGTTGAACTTTTCTTGATGAAAAAGGTTGTTAGTTCTTACTTGTTCTTAAACTTATAATTAAAAAACTTTAAAATTGTTCGCCAGTTCAGAAATCAAAGTTTACAGTTTCATCTATATTATGTTGTGAACCGTAACATTATCTTCTGGTTAGGCAGCTAATTGCAGGACTCCTATTTCATCCTATGTTCCATCGAACGTCTGAATTGTAATAGGCTGTGTGTAGCTCAATTAGAGTTCGCTCGGTGGTTGAAATTGGACCATAACAATTATTATTGATAATTTGAAAGAGCTCTTGTAAGGGCGAGGGTCTGTTTCCAAATATTGTTGATATAAAACTTATACATAGATATTTAGTGATTGTCGTAAAATACTCGGTTGAAACGAATTTTCTTACCTAGTGTATTATTATTCATATAGGTATTATATTATTGATTAACAAATACAAATAAATGAATTTCTAGCATCTGAGAGCAATTAAAAAGAACGCAGAGACAACTAATGAATTGAAATAATAGTAAGAAATTTCGTAATTAATATATTTTTATAGTTGTGGTAATAAACATTTTATTAT
Organism: Actias luna; assembly: GCA_039707435.1. Taxonomy (NCBI): domain Eukaryota; kingdom Metazoa; phylum Arthropoda; class Insecta; order Lepidoptera; family Saturniidae; genus Actias; species Actias luna. The sequence goes on along the minus strand of JAZHAC010000006.1, from coordinate 1,508,113 downwards.
ACATAATTCAAATTAATTAATTCATTATAATACGTTACAAAACAGATGATGCATATAAAGTGTAAATACTGTCTGCACATCCATTGAGAACGTACTGGCTGTTTTGAACCAATAAGCGCACACCTATGACTGGACACAGCCAATAGCGTGCGCGCTGTCGATAACCGTCTACGCCATACTATAATGCAATACAGAACACACTAAAGAAAAAGTCGAGATGGAAAAATCTTACATTTTCATTTGTCTAGCCTCCACTCGTACCGTGCGATAAGGAGCCTTATTCGAAAAAAAAAAAAAAAACGAATTTTCGATAACGCAAAGTGTTTTTGCCTATTTATAGGTATTGGGTTCTTAATAAATTTCATGAAACGGAACTTGGTTATATCGTGAACATATCGGCACATACGGTGTCGACTGTACCAATAATTTTATCGGGCAAACTTGGGAATTCCTACAAAGATCTCTCATTGAAACGGTAACTATTCATCAAACATGGAAGCTCGCCCTACGCATGAACTTATAAGTGATGAAATTCTGCGTGTATATTACCCCACAAAGGGTGCTGTAATATATTATTGGCGACGACCCAAAACTGCTGTTTGAACAAATTAACATTGGCCCGGTCAAATTGAATTGAACACCGAAACTTGTGAATAGGGGGGACTGGGTATTCAACGATTTATACATCGGGTTAACAATTCCAGTTCTGTATGGCTCGGTTATTCTGAGGAACGTTGTCGAATTCGTATCGGTAAAAGTCGATTATTAAAATCGGTTTGATATGAGAACATCCATTCGAAATTAAGAGCCGATGCAATTTGAATGTCAGAAAACTCAAACTTTACTTTTTAATTGTTGCTGCATTTAATTATGTAAATAGTTGAGAAATAGAAAAATTATACGTCATGTTAAGAATCTTAGTTGATGTTCAGTGTGGAACCTAGTGGAAGAATTGGCTCTCAAGTGCAGCTACTGGAACTCACCTATAGGTTTTTGGTGGCAGATTTTCAACTCGAGAGTGGTAGCTAAGCGGACATAAGAAAAAGTTTTACCTACAGACTAAGGTTTCATCACGTATTTTCCTTCACCGAAAGCTCTGGTGAATTGTAAGGATTCATACTCACGTTCATTGACGCTGAATCCGTACACATTTCCATCTGAATCATCATAATTAATTTCTCAGTACCTGCATTATTCTTGGCATACAGTGTTTAGTATCAGCGATTCTATTCGCAATTATTTTTTTATTCGTGGATTGTAAAATCGCTTCTTATTGGATGCAAAGGTTATATACAAGACTAACTGAGTGCGTGAATCTAAATACTATGTCATCATTTTTTGTCCGTTTTTGTAACTCTTTTGAGCTTTCTTTTTCGCTTTGCTTGTATTAATGATATCGTGATATTAAATGACTTAAAATCTTATTCAATCACATACATTTCTTTTTTAATCAGTTGGTAGTTCCTAAATTTAGCAGGTTTAAACAAACAAGCAGACATTTCCGCTGTATAATATAAATATAGATTTCATGATCAGGCATATAGTTACGGAGATTTGGTGCTAAGTGAATCAAAGCTTCCTATGTCGTTACTAATAATATAATTGTAAATCTGACTATTGCGATTGGGCTAATATGTCTCAACTAGTATACTTATTACAATGTAATATCGCATACATGCTGTCGTGAATATATAAAAGGACAAGGGGGCAGAAAACGGAACGCGAGAGTTTTGAAGGTTTTATATGTCTGTTTAATTTGTTCAACTGCCAAATCATATTATTCTATCGAAACCTTGTACATATTTCCTAGATTAATACAGATTAATACAGATGCTTAGAATATAATTGTAAATATCTCTAATCGTGAAGTATCGATTGAATAATTTTAGGTTCATTATCGTGATATTATCGTTCCTCTGAATAAACCCAAGGAGTGCAAGCCAAGTCTGAATAAGGCGGACGCGTTTTACAAAGGATACCGAGTTACCGAACTGTCGATAAGGTTTTAACGGATTTCCTTATATACTATTGAAGCCAATATATTGCTTCTCAAGTTGACGTATTGGCAACGTATCGGGAAGATTAGTATCGTAACGTTATACGACGAAAGCAAAATTGATATTATTTCGTCTCCTGTACGTTTTTCCTACTGTCTTTATTTTGTCGATATAAATTTGTTTCTTCTTTTCGTAGTTTTTCAGTTTTGGGACCGGGTATTTCATTTGTGGGAATTGGGTTATTATATACATTGTATCAATTACTATCGCAGACTTTTTTATACCTAATGCATCATTAATATTGGGCACTTTCTATATCATACAAAGACATTTCTTGAAAATGTTTCAGAGTGATATGTGTTCCAAAATTAGAATATTTTTTTACCACTATATAAATAGCAAAATTCTCAATCATATTAAAAAAAATTAAGTAGGTATAGATCTGACTTAATTTTGCTATAATCTTAACTAATATTAGAAAAGCGAAAGTGAGTTTGTTTGTTTGTTACGCTTTCACGCCTTAACCGCTCAATCGATTGTGATGAATTTTGGTATAGATATAGATGGGAAACTGGATACGGTGATAGGTTACTTTTTCTCTGGCAAAAAATATTGGCAGTTGGGTAAAGAGAGGGCTAAATTTAGTATGAATCTTTTTATCGCATAATCCGTTTTGTTTCAATAAATATAATAAATGAATTTCAGTGGCGGGTTTTCAAGTAGGTTAGGTAGGGTGCAGTGGGCGGCGGTAAATTTTCCTAGGCAGCATTTTTTTCAGCTCCACAGAAAGTGGAGATTTGGTTCAGCCTATATTCGGCACGTTCGTTAATAGACCACTCATAAAATTGCTATACTGTTCTCCGTATGTATGTACATCAAGTATTCCTTTGATTGTAAGTGAAATAGTTGAAGTTGTAAGCCGACGTCGAAATACGTAACTATCTCTATTAGTGTTCCCTTCTATTGAGTGACTTCTTGTGCTGAAATAGTTCATGGATCTATTAACGAATTTGTCCAGTCCAAAAATTATTCTGTATAGTTATATAAAAATATTGATTGGTAGAGTGTTTTTTTTTTAATTTATTGTTATTACGATAAGCGATATGGCTACAATCTCACCTGATGTTATATGACGATGTGGCCCAAGATAGTGGACACGTTAAACCCAGTGGAGACTGGCTCTCAAGTGCAACTAACAGAATACACCTTTAGGTATTTGGATTTTCAACATGAGGTTCTATGCTAGGCTCTTGAAGAAGTGTGCGCTGTCCCTAGCCTGGCTTTGGCTTGAGCCCGTGTAATGCGTATTACGTTAATAGATGTCAAAACTGTGCCATTCATAGAAAAATATAAACCTTACATCCCTTCGGTAACGTTCCAGCTGCGTACAAGGAATGTCTGGCCTCGAGTGCTTCGCTTTGACTGAACCCATAGCCGCGCTCGCACCGCACTTATATACTTTTTATGAGATAAAATACATTTTTTTTTAATTTAAGCTAACGATTGTAGGAAAAAATGAATCTGGCGTCTAATACCTATAGGTGACTTCTGGCAGTTGAATTTGGGAGCCAGTTCCTCCAGTAGACGTGCCCACCATCCTGGGACACTACATCACTTAACATCAGGTGAGGTTGTAGTCATAACGCTAAACCTTAAGTATATTGAAGCGATGATAACTCAATGGTAGTGTGTACGACTTCGCGTCAAGGGACGTGAGTTAGAATCCAACCACCTACAATGAACTTGAGCTTTTGGTGTAGGAAACAATCTAGGGCTTTTTCTAATGTCCGCCTGGCCAGCTACCACCCTTAAGTGGAAAATTTAGCGTCTAATACCTACAGGTGTGTTTCAGAAGCCAATTCCTCCACTAGGCGTGCCTATCATCTTGGGACACGTAATCACCTAACATCAGATAAGGGTGTGGCCATAACGTTAAACATTAAGTATAAAAAATAATATCAAAGCATTTCAAAGAGAACAGCCTAGGACACGTAATCCCCCGGCGTTTAACTTGTAACACGGCGAAATAACTCAGAAACGTCGTAACTATAAACACATCTCCTTTGATAGTTAAATTTTAACCGTAAACTAACCGTCTGCGCTATTAAATTTAACGTTGAACGCGACATCTGGGAATTCTCGAAGGCTTCAGTTTAGTTGTGTTTTACTGCTATTAGTAGCAACTATTTCAGTTGACGACTTCAATAATACAAGCGAATTACTCGAGCTGTTTCATGGGTCAATAAAACATACGTAGGAATTTGATGTAATTAAAACCTCTTCACCGACATTTATATAATCCGCATAAACGTATTGTCGTGCGATCAGTTTGAGATTTTCGATGAAGGGTAAAATATATATTTCCGTTATAGGACCTGTCATGTCGAATGGAACGGAGCGCTGGGTTGCTAAGAAGGCGGAGGAATGTCGATTGCATGCAGGAGAAATGATGATGCGACGATAGCTCAGCGGTAGTGTGTGGGACTTTGAGTCGTGGGAGGTGAGTTCGAATCCACGCACCTACAATGAGCTTGAGCTTTCGATGACAGAAAACATAGTCAAGAAACCATAGCATGGTGGTACGGCTTTTTCTGATGCCCGTCTGGCTAGTTACCACCCTCAAGTTGAAAATTTGCCACCAAACACCAATAGGTGTGTTCCGGCAGTTGCACTCTCGAGCCAGCCCCTCCTATAAAGGTCGGCAACGCATCTGCGATTACTCTGGTCATGTGGGTGTCGGTACGCTTGCTCATTTGCCCCCTATTCCATAAATAAAATAAAAAAAAACAGCCATCATAGCTTCAGAACCTGGCACGAGAGTGATGACCAATGATTGATTTATGTATTTCTTGAAAATCCTCGGTTGTAATGTGTTTGCGATCAGGCATATTGGCATCACTAAAAAATAAATAAATAAAAAGGTTTCGTCCGTATTTCGAACCCCCTCTATCATAGTAAGGAATATAATAATGTAACAATGTTCGTGTTGTATTTATCTGGCGCACAGTTAGCGCCGATTATCGGGACAGTTAAGGCAGATTTATTTAGACAATAAAAGTAAACAGCGGGTGCTTTCAACCGCGCGCCATTAGTAAGAGGGATTCCCTTGAGCGGTTGGTCCAAGTGCAAAGGTAAGCGAGGAAATATTTATAGATTATAGCTTTGCATTTCAGTAGGGCTTTTTCTTATGCCCACCTGGCTAGCTACCGTCCTCAAGTTTGAAATCTATCGCCAAATACCTGTAGGTGAGTTCCTGCAGTTGCACTTGAGAGCCAGTCTCTCCACTAGGCTTAGAGTATTCATCATCTTGGACCGCATCGTCACTTAACATCAGGCGAGATTATGGCTATAATGCTAAACCTTAACTATAAAAAAGGTTTAGAGTTATAGATATTCGGCGATAGATTTTAAACTCGATGGTAGTAGCTAGCCACGAGGGCATTATCATTTTGATATGTTATTCGTATAAAGTGTGTATTTAGAAAACTGAATTCGTATTTACCTCATCATTTACATATTTATCTCCTCTATCATCAACTAACGGCTCTAATTTTAAACTATTTTGCAGTAGAGTGATAGCTTATCAACTACTTTTGTTCCAAGGCTACAAACAGTCATTTAATTAAACAAATTCGGGTTCAGCTGGGAACCAGCGCTATAGCAGTTTGTCTTAGCAAATGCTTAGTCTGAGTTCTTTTTCAATGTTGTATAATGATATTAATTAGTTTGTATGATTGCGTTTGTGTATTTATAATGTGTGTATTATATATCATCGAAATAAACGTTTTTTTTCTCTCATTCTAGAAAAAGCCATTTCTAAAACGAGACGTGTCTGGAATCATTTCGAAATATGATTAAAATTTTTAATTCGCTAACAGTCGGTGGTAGTGTGTACGACTTCACGTCAAGCGACTTGAGTTCGAATCCACTTACTATGAGCTTGAGCTTTCGGTGAAGGAAAACATCGTGAGGAAAACATAGCATTGTGGTTAGCATTTCTCTAATGCCCGCCTGGCTAGCTACCATCCTCAAGTTGCAAATCTGCCGCCAAATACCAATAGGTGTGTTCCGGCAGCTGCACTTGAGAGCCAGTTGCTCCACAGGTTTAGCGTGCCTACCAACTTGGGCCGTATCGTCACTTAAGATCAGGTGACAAAATAAACCAAGTCATGGTTCAGCTATTTTGGTACCCTTGAGTTAGTTGCCTTGTACCTGAGTGCATTCCATACCCACCCTGAAGTCCGGTGAAATGGTATCAACCACTTGCGCTTACATTGTTACGGATTCAAAAACAGAAAGAAATAAATGATTACAATTTTTCGAGCGACTCGAATAGATAACGCTGAAATCTTATAACTTGAGCCAGCGGTCATATTAGTTGATAGCGGGGGTCACACATTCGGCACGCGTGTGCGAACTGCGCCCCGAGAACTCGAATATTTTGATTGTCAGCAAAACCGGGGTCCTAAATCAGAAGTAATTTAATAAACGGTACATGGGTTCGATATTCGCTTATAAGATGAGAAACGTATTGCCATATAATAAATGATAGATGAACGGACTCTGTTATCTCGTTTGATGGGATGATAGCTCAATTGGTAGTGTGTACGCAGGCCGCGTCGATTTAAGTCAGTTCGAATCCACCTTCGGTGAAGGAGGACATCGTGAGGAAACCAAAGCTAGGTGGTAGGGCTTTTTCTAATGCCCGCCTGGCTATCCACCACCCTCAAGTTGAAAATCTGCCGCCGAACGTCTATAGGTGTGTTCCAGCTGTATTTAAAAGCCAGTCCTTCCATTAAACTTATCGTGACCGCCATCTTGGGCCATATCGTCACTTAACATCAGGTAACGTAACCTTTAAAAAAGTATGCGTACCTCGTTTTTAAACTAACTACGATCCATGCGATGTTATCACACGCAGTGTGGCAGTATATCGCTGGCTGGATTTTTACACGTTGGTCGGGGAACGAATGAAATTAAAATATATGTTCTTTGCATTGACTATAACTTTCACTGTAAATAATCGTTTTTATAAGATGGCTGGGCTTTTGTGGCGAGGGTAGAAGGCGCATGTTTGAAATGTAACTTAGTCAAAGGCGCCAAAGTGACTGAATCTCGTTTGGAGTGGCTGGTTATTGATTTATGTTATACTTTTTTTATATAATTAAGGTTTAGCGTTATGGGCATAATCTCGCCGGATCTTAAGTGATAATATGGCCCAAGTTGGTAGACACGCTAAACTTGTGGAGGAACTGGCTCTCAAGTGCAGCTGCCGGAACACACCTATTGGTATTTGGTTTCAGATTTTCAACTTCAGAGTGGTTGCTAGCCAGGCGGGCATTACAATAAGCCACCTTGCTATAGTTTCCTTCACCGAAAGCTCAAGCTAACGTTGTAGGTGGATTCGAACTCACGTCCCATAAAGCGAAGTCGTGCACACTACCACGGAGCTATCAACGCTTCAAACTGATTATTGTAAAAAAAGTCAGGTGCTTCACAGGCTCCAAGTACCTGTTGTACGTAGGTGTACAGGATCGAGGGCTCCTCACCAGACGAACGGATCTAGGAACAATAAATTTCTGGGTAAATTCATCAGCATTTCTATTATTAGAACACCATCGTGTAAAAATTCGTGCCGTATGGTTTAATCTCGGGGCGCGACATGTCTTCACGTATTATTATACCGAGTGTTACAACAGTTCTTGGTGTTTGGTGGTGACCAGGCACTACGCCAGATTTTTCTTTTTTTTATACTTAAGGTATAGCGTTATGGCCTTAATCTCACCTGATCTTAAGTGACGATACGGCCCAAGTTGGTAGACACGCTAAACCTGTGGAGGAACTGGCTCTCAAGTGCTGCTGCCGGAACACACCTATTGGTATTTGGCGGCAGGTTTACAACTAGAGGGTGGTAGCTACCCAGGCAGGCATTAGAAAAAGCCCTACCACCATGCTATGGTTTCCTCACGATGTTTTCCTTCACCGAAAGCGCAAGCTCATTGTAGGTGCTTGGGTTCGAACCCACGTCCCTTGACGAGAAGTCGTGCACACTACCACTGAGCTATCATCGCTTCAATTACCGCGTTTCGCGATCTAGTGTTTTAATATTTCTCACATTTTTCGGCGCTTTAGAATCAGAGATACACATCTTTAGAAGGTGTTAAACGTATATTATTATCTCAGATTCAAATTCGTTTATATTGGAAATTGAGTTAAATAGAAATAACTATAAGAGGATTTGTTAGTTATGAATTTAATTATCTTTAATAGTTTATAGGTATTGAAATTAAACTAATTTAAACGGATTTTATCGCGGTTATTTATTAAATTTTGATCCCGACGATTCGAAAGCTTTTCAGCCTTCGCGGTCACGGGGCGGACTGAGGTGTAGGTTGTCCAGAAAAGTTTATGTTACTGTGTCTACCTTCAATTTAATTTTTATTATTGATAGTGTTCCGATCTACGCAGAATGAGCTCACAGTGTCTTGAGGTCTGGCAATTGGTCTTTTGGGTTCCGATTTAATTAAATGTATAACTGGATCCCAGGCTTGTGCTAGCTTCCAACCATCTTCTCTATTGAAATTTGAATGTTTTTTAATTTCAATAGCCTCACGAATCATCCTAGGTAGGAATCGGTGTTCTTTGGCAAGGATTTGTGGCTTGTCGAATCTAAGATAATGTTTGGAGCCTTCTTCTGAATGTTCAGCAACTGCAGACTTCGTAGAGTTTATAGGTATATCATTACAGCCACAATCTCATCTGATGCTTAGTGAGTATATGACCCAAGATTGTGGACGCGCTAAACTTAAATGAAGAACTGGCTTTGTATTCTCCACTTGGTGGTATCCGTTTACCTGCAGGCTGACTAACTTAGGGCAGGAAATATGGAGCAATTTTTTTCATAACTTACATAATTTCGAAGGTTCACACAAATAAGTTAAGATGTAATTGTGTTTCGTCACTTATAATCTAAGTATTGTAAATTATGTTATACATAATTTTATATAAGTTGGTAGGGGAAATAAATGAATAGTCAGGTGGCAAATGTGTAAAACCTGCGATGATAGCTCAGTGGTAGTGTGTACGACTTCGCGTCAAGGGAACTGAGTTCGAATCCAAGCACCTACAATGAGCTTGAGCTTTCGGTGAAGGAAAACATCGTGAGGAAACCATAGCATGGTGGTAGGGCTTTTTCTAATGCCCGCCTGGCTAGCGACCACCCTCAAGTTGTAAACTTGCCGCCAAATACCAATAGGTGTGTTCCGGCAGCTGCACTGAGAGCCAGTTCCTCCACAGGTTTAGCGTGTCTACCAACCGTATCGTGACTTAAGGTCAGGTGACATTATGGCCATAACGCTAAACCTTAAGGATATTAAAAAAAAAGACTGAGTCGGGCGTGCATTAGAAAACGCCCTACCACCATGGTTTCACCACGATGATTTACTTTACCGAAAGCTAAGCCTCTTTGCAGGGTTCGAACTCACTTCCATTGTCGCGGCGTCCGCTCACTGAGCTATCACTGCGAAATAACTTCCATTGCAGGTGTAAACTTACGAATAAATAAACACTTCGTTGACACAAACAGAAGTCTTCAACGCAGATTCGGTGTAATAACGTAAAAACACGACAAAACCATAGAAAGAAAGGCCCCATAACAATGGCGTTTCCCGCGTAACATACTAAACCAAATCGTGGTGTATAAAAGCGCGGGCACAATACGTGACGATAAATGAAAATGGGAAGGAATTCAGTGCCGCCGGCGACAAAAGGCGAGTCGTAAAACAACCGGATTAGGGGGTGGTCATGCTCCCGGCCGGTTCTGTGGCCGCGCAACCAGCGAGTGATCTTGTAAAGTAATATCTTACATTATTAAACTGAAATCTGCTATGTACGGTTATAAATAAATTGAAGCAGTCACGAAGACTACCGGCGGAAGTGAAAACTTAAAACTATACACAAACAGTCGTTATTTTTGAATGCGCAAATTAATTATTCGATCTTAACATTAACATTTGTAAATCAAAACTGTTTGCAGCGCAATAAGTTGTACTAATAGGAATAGATATAGTGTGTACGTTAACACTTTACGTGACTATGTCGATGTCGATTTACATGAATTTAAAGTCTATGCACACCTTCCAATAGAAGTTATCACTTCAAAATTGTTGATTTATATTTTACCCAAATTTTTCTCTGACATATTGGTAGACTTTTATATACAATTCAAATGAACAGCCTAACATTTTGATTTTAAAACGCCGGTAGATTAGTTCGTAGCGTGAGTTCGAATCCCTGCAACAAGTCTGAGCGTTCGGTGATGTGATTGTGATGAAACCATAGCATGGTGGTAGGACCACTTCTAATGCACGCCTGGCTATCTACCACCCTCAAGTTAAAAAGCTACCGTCGAATACCTATCCTTGTATTCAGACAGTTGCACTTGAGATCCAGTCCCTTTACAAGTTTGTCGTGTTCACCATCTTGAGCCGCTTCGTCACTTAACATTAGGTGATATTGTAGCCTTAACGCTAAATCTATACAGTACAAAAAATGCTATATAACTGACACAAACTTTAAACTTTTTGTAGATAGCGGCAATTGATTTGATAATGAATTTGTTTTTAGTTGAACGCTTTTTTAGCTACATCCGGTGATTTTCGGACAGTTACTGAATAAAAAGCTAATTTTATTCTATTGAAATTAAAAAAAACATCCAAATTTCGATAGAGAAGATAGTTGGCAGCTAGCATAAGCATGGGATCCGATTATACATTTAATTAAATCGGAACCCAAAAGATTAATTGCCAGACCTCAAAACACTCTGAGCTCTTTCTGCGTAGATCGGAACAACCAATAACAAAAATTAAATTGAAGGTAGACACAGTAACATGAACTTTTCTGGACAACCCACACCTCAGTCCGCCCCGTGACCACGAAGGCTGAAAAGCTTTCGAAACGTCGGGATCAAAATTTAATAAATAACCGCGATAAAATCCGTTTCAATTAGTTTTATTTCAATACCTATAAACTATTAAAGATAATTAAATTCATCACTAACAAATCCTCTTATAGTTATTTCTATTTAAAACAATTTCCGATATAAACGAATTTTAAACTGATATAATAATATATGTTTAACATCGTCTAGAGATGTGTATCTCTGATTATAAAACGCCGAAATATGAAAGAAATATTAAAACACTAGATCCCGAAACGCGGTAATTCTGGCCTAGTGCCTGGTCACCACCAGAAACCAAGAACTATTGTAACACTCGGTGTAATTATACGCGAAGACATCTCGCGCTCCAAGATTAAACCATGTGGCAGGAATTTTTACACGATGTTGCTCTAATAGTATAAATGCTGATGAATTTACCCAGAAATTTATGGTTCCTAGATCCGTTCGTCTGATGAGGAGCTCTCGATCCTGCACACCTACGTACAAGAGGTACCGTAAAATCCGTTTAAATTAGTTTTATTTCAATAAAAAGCTAATTGTTCGTGCTGGTTCGGAATTTAAAATTCACCACAAAAAAAAAAAAAAAAAATAGGTATTATGCATAACAGTACCGGATGGGATGATAAAAAAAGACCTTTCTTTTGCTTGACTCACCTGAATGCTGATTTCGATACCTTAGGAGGTCTCCTCTTGTTTACATTTCTGCTAGAGTACACACCTTATACGTAAAACACACGTATATACTTTAAAAAAAAATTGATGGCAACGAAAGTCCAAAGGCTTTGAAACACAACGACATGCTGCACTTGAAACCAGGCGTAATGAATTGAAAGCCTATAGGAACAGTGCTCTCTCATGTTAGCAATGCGGACGCACTTTACAGAAAAAGATTGGTTAGAAGCGATGTTAGCTCATTGGTAGTGTGTACGACTTTGCGTCAAGGGACGTGAGTTCGAATCCATTCACTTACAATGAGCTTGAGCTTTCGTTGAAGGAAAACATCGCGAGGAAACCATAGCATGGTGGTAGGGCTTTTTCAAATGCCCGCCTGGCTAGCTACCACCTTCAAGTTGTAAACCTGCCGCCAAATACCAATTGGTGTGTTCCGGCAGCTGCACTTGACCAGTTTTGCCACAGGTTTAGCGTGTCTACCAACTTGGGCCGTATCGTCACTTAAGATCAGGTGAGATTATGGCCATAACGCTGAAACTCTAAGAATAAACAAAAATACAATGATTTGGGATCTAATCTAGGCTAATTTATGATCTTGCGTCGCTCGGACTCAAAACGTAACTGTTTCTTGTCAAGGTAAGAGAGGTAGGAGAGAAAGGGGTGTGTAGGCTGCATAGACACTGTATCGGACCGTTGTGCATAATTTAAATTTAAACACAAGTTATATTGACATTGGCTCGTGACGCTTCTGAGAATTTTCAAATCGAGCTGAGGACTCTGTTAGTGAAACTTATATCGAGAAATTCCGCTACATCAATAGACAATACATCACGTTGGACCATCTGAAAACCGGCGCTGAAACGCATTATACGTTGTAGCAGTTTAGCTGAGACGGGACCATTTACGTCCTCACACAATTGATTAGTGGGCACCATCTGCCTATTATATGTACTAGGCTCTTTTTATTTTTGACTTTCGCCCTAATTTTTTTATTATTATTGTAGTAGTCATTTAGTCATTATTATTATTGTGTGAGTTCTTTCTTTCATTCTTTTCTCGATCCAGTAAAGATGAGACAGCGTCACCGACCTGACAGTGACGGTTATTTTCGCTCATTGCCAACGAAAGCACTCAAAACCCGTGTAAGGTTGTTTTCACTTAAACAGAATCGTCGGTTTCATGGCCCCGTACCTAATTCTGTAAAACTTGCTACAAGCGCCGCACTCCGCGGTGGCCATTGTCGGAACTATAAAACTGGCAAGTCTGTAATAAAACCGGTCGTGAAAATGGTCCCTATGCGTGTGCATACATCACTAATGATATACCATGTCCATTGACAGTTTAGTTTGTCACCTTTAGCGGTAAACGGGCGGGGAGGATCGATGGAAAGTGTTTATGTAAGCGCCACTATATCAGAGGGTATGAAAAGTTTTTTATAGTTTTGGACGCTCGTTACGCGGTATTAGGGTGCCTGTGATTTCCGTGTAATTCTGGATTCGAGTTTGTTTTTAATATTGGTAAGTAGTATTGGTACGAATATTATAAATGCGAAAGTGAGTTTGTTTGTTACGCTTTAATGTCTAAACCGCTGAATCGATTTTTTTTATTTAATTGTACCAACAAAGTAAACATCAACACAATTTATGTGTTACATTGACATTACAAGCATAATGATTTGTTATGTCTACGCGAATATTACTCATGGAAATAAAAGTAATTTAAACGGATTTTATCGCGGTTATTTATTAATTTTGATCCCGACGTTTCGAAGCCTTTCAGCCTTCGTGGCCACGGGGCGGACTGAGGTGTAAGTTGTCCTGAAAATTTCATGTTACTGTGTCTACCTCCAATTTAATGATAATTACAAGCATGCTAGATATTATCTCAATTATAAGCACAAATCACAAGCTCGAAATATCAGCTCCTTTAAATAATAGGTATAGTGAATATAATAATTTAGTAAAGTAGAAAGAAAATAACTCAAAAAAAAAAAATACAACATTGAGAACAAAACAGTAAACATATGTAATAATTAACAGTAACGAGCGATTATGTCATAATTCAATTTGAGAATAAATTTAAAAGTATAAAGACTCTTTGAAAATTTGTCCAAATAATGTACAAAATTTATGATGTCTATCAGAATCGTTTCTTACGTCCCGGTTAAACTCAGTGTCATTAAATGCATTGTAATTACTTATCATGATATTAATAGGCGAGTGCAATCCCAGATACGTACGGGCATCGATCCTTACAAACGTAGTGAGTTTTTTATATTGTCTCGGCCACCCGTCTATCTACCAGGTATACAAAAATTTAATTTATTCAAAAGATAGAGAGAGTCCGATAGGTTTTTAATTAACCTGAACAATAATAGACCGTAAAGGAATTTTCTACGATGATAGAGAGATGATAGTTGAAAATGGCGTAGACGATCATCGTAAGACGGTAACTTTTTGCCAAGCTATGACTAAACGACAAGTGCCAGAGGAAACGTTTCCGGACACTCTCTAGGCGTTTGATATAAATTTCATAGTAACGGTTCCGCACAGTGCTACAATATTCAATTGTGTTGCGTACAAGGGTAGTGTAAATTAAAACATTCACAGCTGCGAATGATCATGAAGCGATGATAGCTCAGTGGTAGTGTGTATGACTTCGCGTCAAAGGACGTGAGTTCGAATCCAAGCACCTACAATGAGCTTGAGCTTTCGGTGAAGAAAAACATCGTGACGAAACCATAGCATGGTGGTAGGGCTTTTTCTAATGCCCGCCTGGGTAGCTACCACCCTCAAGTTGTAAACCTGCCGCCAAAATGCCAATAGGTATGTTCCGGCAGCTGCACTTGAGAACCAGTTCCTCCACAGGCTTAGTGTGTCTACCAACTTGGGCCGTATCGACACTTAAGATCAGGTGAGATTATGGCCATAACGCTAAACCTTAAGTATAAAAAAAATGAATATCGGCGTAGAGATAGACGGGGAGTTGAAGACGGTGATAGGCTATTACTTCTCTCGAAAAGTTTATTGGAAGTGGGGTAAGGAGGGGGATAAATTTTGTATGAAACTTTTTATTGCGTCATGCGATTTGTTTGACAGAATCGATAGTAACGCGAGTGACGCCACAGGTAAATGCTAGTTAAATTATAAAGGGAAAATGCAGGGTTGCTGTGGGGAAATGATTTCAATGTCTTCATCGACAGGGTATGCGTTAAAAGGGAATTTTCTAAATATATATATATGTATAACTATTTTATTAATATGCGTCCAGCGTTACGGTTTGTTCGTAGATTTATGGAAGTCTGCTGTATCAAACCGGTTAGGTAGGTGACGTCAGAAGGACTGCATGTTCGATTAACCAAAACACAAACGAACAATTTTTTCCGCTTTATATTATTAATATAGATGAATTACCTATCGCTCAGAATACTTCGCTGTTGTTGAAAACCACTACCTCGATGTTCAGACTAACGGAAATGGGAATGTCCACGAGGCGAAGGAAAACCCATCGTCACCCTACCGTTTGCAAAATATTTGATAGGCTAAAGTTTTTACGGTCTCAACCGGGATAATTACGCGGTCTATTGTTTTCTATGGTCGGCGGTACGGTGGAGGGTGGATCGTTTTATAGTCAATGAAAAGTTTGTGGAGTCCCTCAAGTGGGCCGGGAAGTGGGACTCGTGGGTTTTACGGATGAGAACGTACCTGTTAGTTCCTTCGAAGTTTTTTTAAGTTCCACACTGAGTTTAGCGTTTGTTTGTATCGTTCTCGTAGACTTGAGTCTGCAACTCATGAGGGTGTAAGTTGGAGTCATTGTACTTGGAATTATGTAGTCAAGTTTTTATGGTGATGGAGTATCGAAGCGATGATAGCTCAGTTGGTAGTCTGTGCGGACGCTGCGTCGATGGATGTGAGCTCGAATCCCTGCAATAAGCTTGAGTTTTCGGTGAATGAAAGCATTGTGATGAAACCATAGCGTGGTGGTAGGGCTTTTGTGATGCCCTACCATCATCGAGGTGAAAATCTGCTGCAATATACCTATAGGTATGTTCCGGTAATTGCATTTGACAGCCAGTCCTTTAACTAGGTTTAACGTATCCACCAGCTTAAGGAACAACGTCATTTTTTTATAGTTAAGTCTTAGCGTTATGGCCATAATCTCACCTGATCTTAAGTGACTATACGACCCAAGTTAGTAGACATGCTAAATATTTTGAGGAACTGGCTCTCAAGTGCAACTGCCGGAGTACACCTATTGGTATAAGGCGGCGGATTTTCGACTTGAGGGTGGTAGCTAGTCAGTCGGACATCAGAAATAGTCTCACCACTATGGTGTGGTTTTCTCGGGATGTGTTTCTTCACGTAAAGCTCAGGCTCATTGTAGGTGGTTGAATTCGATCGAATTCACGACTCCTGACGCAAAGTCGTACACACTGTCACTGAACACTCATCTTACTATATTTAAATTTTTGACATTAGTCGAGCATTATTTCTAAAGGCAATTTTAGGCGTTTTATTTTGGATTGCGGTATTAAATAGCAGTGATACTGTAAGAACTCGTTGTTTATTTTTAATTTGATAATTTCGAATAATTGATTATGCTTGTCACGTATATGTTGATGTGTTGGAGACACATAATAAAGCTGTATCCGAAACAAATCTGGTATTCGTTTTTTTTTTTTTATAATAAATAGGTATGTGCTTTATTATCGAGATAAATAACAAAAATATTTCCCTTTTTATGGGTTATCGTTAATGTCACATATCTCAACTAATGTTAAGTAATGATGGTAGACACGGAAAGCCTATCGGAAGAACCGGTTCTCATGTGCACCCCTGTAAGTGTTTGACGGCAAATGCTCAACTCAAGGGTGGTAATTAACCAGGCTGACCCTAGAAAATGCCCTACCGCCATGCTATGGTCTCATCACGACCGGTTTTCTTGAATTCTAAAGATATGCGAAATAGTCTAATATTTGAAGTGATATTAGCATGAATAAAGGAATAAGAGATATTGTGGGACATGTCGAGTTATATCATTTGGTAGATTGTATCCATTACAAACTCATGCTAGGGAGTTCTCAAGCGATAGGTAACGCAGTGTTTGACAATTTTTGATCTTCCGTCCACCCCATGTAACGTGCGGAGACAATTTTCTGTCCCCCCCTTCCTTATTAAACGTCACGTTACACTTATGATATAATTTTTACCTAAAATACATATTTATGTTGCTTAAAGTACCGGAAAATCACTAAAATACCTTTGTTGCTTTATAAGTAAAGCATTGAAGTGGGTACTACTGTCACTATACGCAAAAAAACTGATTTTTCCAATCGAAAATGTTTTTTTTATCATATATTCCACCTGTAAATTAATATATACACACACATATCAAGAAAAAACACTATTTTTAACAGGAACGAAAAGGGTTGCCAACTTGGGAATACTTAATTACATATTTAAATTTGACAAAAAAAAAACAATGTTATGTAACGCGTGCTTTGGAACCCGCTTCTGCCCTTGACCACATCGTAAAGCTTTACAAGACTCCCCTTACATTTAATGCCTCCCTATCCGTCTAATCATTCGTATGAAACATTCCAAGATGTAATAGCAAAGTTCGTACGCACAAAACCGTGGAAATCGTATAGCGTGGAAATTAATTATGTTATAGAGGGAAAACAATTTCCGGTTGCCGCCATTATCGATCGGAATTCGTATGAATTATTAATCGCCTCGGGATTTAATTGTATAATTCTGTTTCCTTTATGCCAATAGTTTGATTCGTTTGTTACAGATTAATTAAGATATTGTTTGTTGTATTATTATTCTTTAGAAAAATATATATGTCGTTTGACTGTACTTTTTTATAGTTAAAGCTTAGTATTACGGCCACGATCTCACCTGATGTTAAGTGACGATGTGGTCTAAACTATTGGTGTTTGCCGGCAGATTTTTATGTTGAGAGTGGTAGCTAGCCAGGCGGGCATTAGAAAAAGCCTTATCCTATGCAAACATCTGTGTAAATCGCAAACTGTCATGTTGCTGGTTATTATCAGTACACTGTAATACAGAAACCTCAGTTTCAAATTGTATTTAATTTTTGGTATACAAGAATGCGTCGTATAGGTAAGCGAATGTCAGAGCAAAAGAAAAAAATATCATAGTTTTATTATAAAAAATACATCTTAATTATAATTAGAGTACACCAATTAAAGCGATGACTTATACAGTAGTGTGTGCGGACGCTACCTCTACAGGCTTGAGTTCGAATCCGTGCAATGTGCAAAACATCGTGATGGAACCGTAGCATGGTGGTAGGGCTTTTCTAAATGTTCATCGGAATATTTAGTGTTATCAATTTAAAAATCTGCTCCCAAATACTTATAAGTGTGCTCCGGCAATTGCACTTGCGAGACACTCCTTCTACTAATCTTAGTATGTCTACCATTCTGGACCACTTCATCACGTAATATCAGTTCAGATTGTGGTAACACCGGTGTAAGAAATAAATCGTCTACCATTTTAACGTGAAATTACCTTAAGTGGCGATACGGCCCTAGTTGGTAGACACGCTAAACCTGTGAAAGAACTGGCTCTCAAGTGCAGCTGCCGGAACACACCTATTGGTATTTGGCGGCAGGTTTTTAACTTGAGGGTGGTTGCTAGCCAGGCGGGCATTGGAAAAAGCCCTACCACCATGCTATGGTTTCCTCACGATGTTTGCCTTCACCGAAAGCTCAAACTCATTGTAGGTGCTTGGATTCGAACTCACGTCCCTTGACGTGAAGTCGTACACACTACCACTGAGCTATCATCGCTTCAAAATTTATTTAAACAAAATTTTAGTAGAGGCATTGTTTATACCTAAGTTAATATTTGTAACATGAAAGAGAACTCCAAGGAATTTGACATCAAATTTTTTCTCGTCTATGGAATTTTATCGATCGTCTTTTCGGTTGGAACCAGCCGAGTGTGCGGTATGTCCGGATAGGTAACAACGAGTGTCGAGACATCGTTATAGAGCTACGAAATTGTTTTATAAACGTAGAGTAACTCTACCAATCCTCACTAATATTATAATTGCGAAGGTGAGTTTGTTTGTATGTAACGTTTTCACGCCTAAATCGCTGAATCGATTATGAAGAATTTTGGCACAGTGATAGACGGGACCACGGAGACGGCGATAGTCTACTTTTTCTCGCTCAAACTTTGTTAGAAGTGGGATAAAGAGAGGAAACATCTTTGTAACAAAGTTTTTATCGCGTCATCTGTTTTGGCAAAATCAATACTATGTGAGCAAAGCCGCGGGTAAAATTGAGTGTTATATAAAGGAATTTTTAAGTTAACGATATTATAAAGGATTTTTTTTAAATGGTTTCTGTTATATTTAATTTCAATGTTATACTACAATATACATATTTATTTTTGACATCCCAGAATACTTATATACAAAATGACACAAACATACAAAATGAATCTCTATTTACCTTGGTCATCGAAAATAAACGCACGGTACTTCAATTCTTCAATTTACTCTTAACTTTATGTCCAATCTAGAAGTAGACTAATTAATTTCTATTGCTTTTTATTAGAGAACATAAATAGCGTTGAGAAATTTCTAAAAGTGCAATTTTAATAATTGCATTTGCGTTACATTTGACGTCTTCTAGAATTCGATCGTCTTTATTTTTGAAAATTGAAAACATTTTTAAAAGTTGAGAAAACATAACAAACTGTTCTCATATAGATTTTTTATAACATTAAACCTCGTTATAAGGATATTTAACAATAATTGTAAGAAAAAAGGTTTAAAATATTCGATAAAAAGTCCCAAACTGTTTTGGCTTTACTTCTCCTTACACTTTACTAATATTATAAATGCGGAAGTGTGTTTGTTTGCTACGCTTTCACGCCTAAACTGATGAATCAATGTTCATGAATTTTGGTATAGAGATAGATGAGACCTTAGAGACGTTGATAAGCTACTTATTAGAAACGTATTAAAGACAGGGATAAACTATATATGAAACTTTTTATTGCATAATCCGATTTGTTTGACAAAATCAATATTAACAAGAGCTAAGCTGCCGTTTTTTTTTTTATACTTAAGGTTTAACATTATGGCCATAATCTCATCTGATCTTAACTGGCACTCAAGTGCAACTTCCGGAAAACACCTAGTAGTATTTGGCAGCAGATTTTCAAATTGACGGTGGTAGCTAGCCAGGCCGGTATCACGAAAAGCCCTACCACCATACTATGGTTTCCTCACGACGTTTGCCTTCACAGAAAGCTCATTGTAGGTGGTTGGATTCGAACTCACGTCCCTTGACGCAAAGTCGTACACACTACCACTAAGCTATCATCGCTTCAAGTGCAGCTGCCGGAACACACCTATCGGTATGTTCAGGTTTACAACTTGAGGGTGGTAGCTAACCAGGCGGGCATTAGAAAAAGCCCTACCACCAAACAAAAGCTAAGTCAAATATGAGAAAAATAATTATGGCTAGCAAACGAAATAACTACTCTATCGAATTCTTAACTCGTCGGTAAACGCAGACGTTATAGGTGCTGCGAGGCCAGACGCGGAGGTGACCGACCTGCCTCTCTAATATACATTAGCTAAAGATTCCTCGGCTGGTGAAGGACTGATAAATTCGGCATTGTATGTTTTATTTTTTAATTTATATAGCATTCCGTTATTGTGCGGTTTTCCAGATAATTCTGATTTGAAATTAAAAAAGTCGTATACAAGTAACAAAACCATACGTATTTTTAACATCATTATGCTTTGAGCTCTAATGTATACATTATAATTATTATAAATTATATATATGGATATATAGTTATAAATAATTTAAAGGTCGGTAACGCATCTGCGATTCCTTTGGTATTATGGGTGTCCATGGACGGAGGTGGTCGCTTACCAACAGGTGACTCGGTTGCTCGTTTGCCTGCTATTCCATAAAACAAAAAATATTTTCCCCTACTGTTTGTGAAAGCGATGATAGCGCAGTGGTAATGTGTACGACTTTGCGTCAAGGGACGTGAGTTCGAACCCAACCACCTACAATGAGCTTGAGCTTTCGGTGAAGGAAAACATTGTGAGGAAACCGTAGCATGGTGGTAGGGCTTTTTCTGATGCCCGCCTGGCTAGCTTCCACCCTCAAGTTGAAAATCTACCGCCAAATACCAATAGGTGTGTTTCGGCAGTTACACTTGAGAGCCAGTTCCTCCACAGGCTTAGCGTGTCTACCAACTTGGGCCATATCGTCACTTGAGATCAGGTGAGATTATGGCCATTACGCTAAAACCTTAACTATAAAAAAAAATGACTTTTCGTATGCTGTCAATAAGAAAACATTTTATACATGGATTTTTAAACATACGTAAGTTAAACATTCTTATATAGCACTTGAGTGCCAGTCCTTAGCGTGTTCGCCATCTTGGGCCACAACGTCACTTAACATCAGGTGAGATTAAATTAGTGTAAAGCTATATATTATAAAATAATAACAATAAATTTATTTTACACTCATACAAAATATTGTAGAAAAAATTGTGCACAAAAGCTGTACCAAAAACAATGAAATCAAAGGTATATTCTTACAATTTGTGTGAGGTCTGGAGCCTGAAAAGGTTACGATGTCCTGAACTACAGATCTCCAGACCCACGTTCTGTAATATTTGTTTTCATTCTTCTAGTATTAAGCACAAGGAATTACAATCAACCCAGTTTTTATGAAACTATAGATAAAAGGTTTTCAATATTATTGTATGAAAGTGTTAATTAATATTAATAACGAATTGTAAATAATGCGTTTTGCTCTTTGTTTGATTAAAAATTTGAAGAATAGGGTCAATATGATTATATGTAACCTAGAAAACAGAAGAATTTGTATGAAAATTGTAGATAAATAGAAGCGCCTCGCAAACATCACCATATAACAATATCATCTTGTATTGAAGTGAATGCTATGATCAAAAACTAATCTATTGTGCGTGATATGGATAGTTTTTCGAAGAAAAAGTTGTCTTACAGTAAGTATATTCGATATGTTAGCGATGATAGCTTAGTGGTAGTGTGTACGACTTTGCGTCAAGGGACTTGAGTTCGAATCCAACCACCTACAATGCGCTTTCTGTGAAGGCAAACGTCTTGAGGAAACCATAGTATGGTAGGGCTTTTTCTGATGTCCTCTTGGCTAGATACCACCTTCAACTTGAAAATCTGTTGTCAAATACTACTAGATGTTTTCCGGAAGTTGCATTTGGGAGCCAGTTCCTTCACAGGTTTAACGTGTCTACAAACTTGGGCTGTATCGTCACTTAAGATCAGGTGAGATTATGGCCGTAACTTTAAGACTTAACTATGAAAAAAGGTAAACTGTAGGAAATCGATAGGGCAGAAAGTAATAGTAAAAATACAATTCAGTATAATTTTCTTCTCTATTTGTCAACAGGTTTTTTTAATACTGTGTAATATGAGCTTTAGTGATTATATAAAAAAAAATTATTACCAGTTAAGGTTATTTTCATCATTATAAGAATTTCAACTACTATGCTGACATTGATTTCGATTGATCTGTCACACTTTAAGGAAAATTCCGATACTTGAACCAAATAACTCCTACGTAGGTAGGTATCAATTTTAAAAATGTCCACTCGTCCTAAGGCGGGCGGGTACATACCGTCTGTAGTTTCTTTATAAAAATAGGGTTGCTAGAAAGAAACTTACTTAATAAAATAATTTCAATCGTATATATCAATGAAAATCTAGAGACATTTTCCGAAGTTATTGAAATAATACTAATCGACTCTTGTAAATATTTCGCCCATCGTCGCGATGAAAATTAAATCAAATCAAATCATTAATCATTATGAAAGTCAAATCAAATTAAAAATCAATATGAATGTGCCGCCAAATGCCTATAGGTGTTTCGGCAGCTGCACATGAAAGCAAATCTATTAATTAGAGTGTCCACCATCTTGGACAACATCGTCACTTAACATCAGCTGAGATTGTGATCATAACGCCTAAACCTATAAACTACAAAAAATACCCATGTATTTGAACTAAAATTAATTTCATAATTTTTGACCGTTTTTATAACTTTTTTCAATACAGCTTTACTTTTATAAGCGATAGCGAGATGTTAAATAGTCTCAAGTCTTCCGCATTGATTGCTTTATCATATACTGTATACTGTGTACTGTATACTGTAATTAACCAACTGGTAGTTCTTTAGATTAAAAATAGGCCGTTAAAAGATGAAGTCGACTCAACGGACGTTACATAACATAGCGTGACGTATATAATATGTGTAAATGCTGGAGTCCCACAAGACTGTTTTCCATCTCCGAAGTTGTTTCGTCTGCATATCAAGGTATGCTACGGCTGGCTACATTCATTGCTATGCAGATGCTAACATGGTACATGATAGCTACTTCAGTAAGCTAGGCTGTAGTCAAGAAGACACGGAAAGAGACATAACGAACTCACTCACTCCCTTCTATAATAGGTTATAATTAATACAAAGACTAAATTATGAACATAAAACAATACACAATTTATTTCTTTCGACACCCCAGTGAAAATACCAGTTCTCTACCCTTTTAATTTATCTTTATTTTAAATTCTTACGGAAGAATGTTACGTATGTGCAGTTTGTTTAATTCTATCAGTTTTACTATATCAAACAATATACAGTATGGTAGTTTTTACGTACGGCGTTACTATTGATTTTGTAATACAAATCTGACGAAGCTATAAAATATTTCATACAAAGTTAGTCCCTCCATTTACTCCAGATTCTATAAGTTTTTTACGAGAAAAAGTAGTCTATCACCGTTTCCTGTTTCTCCTCTATATCTGTACCAAAATTCATCATTACCGATTCAGCGGTTTAAGCGTGAAAGCGTAACACACAAACAAACGAGCTTTCGCATTCATAATATATATAGTAATAGTATATAATGTATTATACCATAGGTTCTCAAAGTAGGTGCTACCGCCCCCCAGTGGGCGCTGAGGCTATCAGAGGGGGCTATTGAAACTTCAACTGATATTGGCGGAGGCTAAAAATCGTTGGGTGGTGAATTTCCCTACAAATGACTGTAATATTTAAATGAAGTGTTCCGGGGGGGCGTTGACCACTTAATTTTGCCTAAAGTGGGCGATACACCATAAAGTTTCAGAGAAACTGTATTATATGATTTCATAGTAGGGAAGGTGTAGCGCTTGAAGCGGTTACTCCACCATTATCATCGAGTGTTGTGACTTCGATTCCCACTCAGGATTTTTCATTATGTGATCCATATATGATTGTTATGAGCATATAGGTTACATATGCCTGGGGCAAACCGTCCAGTTAGGTAGATCCAACTTCGAGAAAGAGATTCGCTGGTCCGCGTTCGGGAAGCTACGCGAAATCTTCTCGTCCGAAATACCGCAGCGTCTCAAGACGAAAGTCTTCGACCAGTGTGTATCGCCAGTGTTGACATACGGTACTGAGACGTGGTCCCTCACAATGGGCCTAATAAAAAAGCTCAAAGTTGCTCAAAGGGCAATCGAGAGGGCTAAGCTTGGAGTTTCACTGCGCGATCGAATCAGGAATGAGGAGATCCGCAGAAGAACCAAAGTAACCGACATTGCCCGAAGAGTTGCTAAACTTAAGTGGCAGTGGGCTGGGCACATTGCTCGCAGAACCGATGCCCGATGGGGCCAACGGGTTCTCGAATGGCTACCACGTACCGGAAGACGTAGCGTGGGTAGGCCCCCCACAAGGTGGACCGACGATCTGGTGAAGTTCACGGGAATCCGCTGGATGCGGGTGGCGCAAGACCGGTCATCGTGGTGATCTTTGGGGGAGACCTGTGTCCAGCAGTGAACGTCTTTCGTTGGAATGGATAGATGGATGGAGCCTGGCTGTCACTTTGTGCCTGTTAATTGTATTTTTTTTTCATTCTACCTAGGTGAAATGACTGTATTTCACCTGATGGGAAGTTTCAGTACGTTCCTGTAATAGTAGTGACTGACGTAGGGGCAATTATCTGTCGTTATTCGCAAATATATAGCCGGCCCACTTAATATCTCTTAACGCGTCGTTTAAAAGACCCAATATTATAGGAAGGAGGGAATATACAGACCGGAAGACGGTGCCGCAGCTCCACTGTGTGACATAGAGAAGAGTTTTTGAACTTTGAGTGTCGGGATGGAGGTTATAGTGAAGCTGTAACTCCGTAATCGAGCACGGATGGATCTGCTGTGGAAAGGAGAGGAAGGGGTTAGGTGAAATAACTACTCAGAGCACAAGCAAATATTTGTAGAGTTGCAAAGTTGTAAAGAAATATATTGTCAGTGTTACTGTATCAAAGTGTTAATAAATTAAGTGATGCATTCTGGCTCTTCGTATGAATGGTAAATTTTAAATTCGCAAACGCGTCCGCAGTCCATTATAGTTCAGGATTTATAAATTAAAGTGAAATGTACATACCCCGAGTGACTGTAAGCCAAAGTGGAATTTCACTGCGAGAATCGTCCGTCCCGTCTTGGCTTGATTTCACTCGACCTTGAGATGGCTTCGGTATTGTCATTCGTGTTGATGAAAAATGTGTCATATTCCTATAATGATACAGTGAACTTTTGTACGGTTAAATATTATGCAGGAAGAACTCCCTCTGGTTTACGATGACACGCAGAGTTTTATGCGCCAATGATTTGCGTTTTGCGGGATGCGACAATGATGTACAGAAGTAGCGATGATAGCTCAGTGGGACTGCGTACGACTTCGCGTCAAGGGAAGTGCGTTCGGATTCTCGTGCAATAAATAAATAAAATAAATAAATAAATAAAAATCTTCATTGGTACAAAAAACAATATAACATATTGTACAATTGTATGTTGCTAACTGCAGTAGTTAGTAATCTCACTGTGTCGCAGTTAACAGCGCCCACCTCCGGATACTGACAAAATATAAAGGAGCATTGAAATAAATTAAAAAAAGAATTTTAAACAATAAAAAAAAGAAGTTAAACAGTATAAAAAATATTGATAATAATAACTGAGAAATGAAAAAAAAAAGAGTGAAGTGTGTGTATGTGTGTTTGTGTGTATGTATGTGTGTGTGTCGTGTAAGTGGCCGAACCAAATTTAGTTGTCTAAAAATTAGACCAGTACACGTTGGATATGAGATTTTCAGTATCATCATATGTGATTGTCATTAGCCATTGAATTAGCGAGAAATTAGTAATGAGTTCGAGCTTTTCGTGAACGTTAACGTGATGTTTAAAATCCCAGTCTTTAGGGATTTTCTCAACGCAACGCGCAAACGCATTACCCGGGGTAAGGTCAAAGGCGTGAGGAGAGTGTGGGGACTCATCGCGTGCTAATCACCCAACACTACACACTAAAACGCACCACGACGACACTACAAACCCCCGTACATCCAGAAACCAGGGACACCTTTCACAATACGCCTAGTCGGGTAGCAACCACCCTCATGTGGAAAATACCTATAGGTGTAGGTAGAGAGCCAGTCCCTCCACTACTCTTAGCATGCCCACCATCATGAATCACATCTTAACTTAATCCCAATTGAGTTTGTGACGAAATCGCTAAAACTATTACCAAAAAAAAAAATAATAACCTACGAGAAATAAAATAACTTAGAATGTTGTGTTTATACTCATTACTTTAATAACGCGCGTAACAACTTACCTAACGATGTATATGCACGTAAATAGATATAAGAATAAATACATAAATTAATGTTAATGCGCACTGGAAAATAATATAAATCATGATTCACAACCAACGGAACGGGCAAAGTGTTTGTGTCAAGTGCGAAAAACTGAAACGGGTTATTGCGCAGTATGTCGTAATTAATTAGGTTACTGGAGCAAGGGGTACAAAGGTTATAGAGGCCCGCGATGTTATGTGACAATGCCTAATACTTTTACGCGTCGCATAACGCGAAACGTTTGAGGTTGTGGATTATTTTACACGTTCCAATGTCGAGCGATTATGGCCAATGATCATTATGGACATAATCTCACCTGATCTTAAGTGACGATACGGCCCAAGTTGGTGGACACGCTAAGCCTGTGGGGGCGCTGGTTCTCAAGTGCAGCTGCCGGAACACACCTATTGGTATTTGGCGGCAGGTTAACAACTTGAGGGTGGTAGCTACCCAGGCGGGCATTAGAAAAAGCCCTACCATCATACTATGGTTTCCTCATGATCCCAGGATGGTAGGCACTCCTAGTGGACGAGCTGGCTCTCAAGTGCAGCTGCCGGCACACACCTATTGGTATTTAGCGTCAGGTTTACAACTTGAGGGTGGTAGCTACCCAGGCGGGCATTAGAAAAAGCCCTACCACCACGCTATGGTTTCCTCACGGCGTTTTCCTTCACAGAAAGCCCAAGCTCATTGTAAGTGCTTGGATTCGAACTCTATAATGGTTGTAAGGAAGAAAAACTTAAGCTCCTTCCGCATTCGAATCCATCCGGTTGTCTAAAAGCCGCGTCATTCTACCAACGACCGCGATACGGGTAAAGACAAAAAAAAAGTTATAAATAATTCAATAGAGGCATGCTGACAATTCGTCTGTCCGTATGTTTGTCACAACGGCACGGCCGTAATTAAACAGTGACTCACGTGAACCTCTCCTTGTATGTTTTGTATTGTGTTTGTAATTTACGAGGGTAGGTTGTTATTATGATGGCACCGTAGCGAAAGCGACGTTTAATTTGATGATCACATTTCGCCTTCAGACTTTTCATTGTTGTTTATTCTATTACTAGTTTTTGCCCGCGGCTTCGCTCACGCTGACATCGATTTTGTCAAGTTGGGTGACGCAATATTTTTTATTGCGCTCTCTTAAGTTTATTGCTCTCTTTATTCCACTTTCTATAAATTTTTCGCGAGGAAAAGCAGCGTATAACCGTAGCCAAGGTCCCGTCTATCTCTACAGCAAAATTTATCATAATTGATTCAGCGGTTTAGCCGTGAAAATTTAATAAACAAACAAATTAACTCACTTGTGCATATATGTTATTAGTGAGGATTGTAGTATGATAATGTGACTACAATATGGCTGACGATGAATGCTGTACAACGGAAAAATAAAAACGAACACCGAGTGATAATAAAGAATAGAAAAACGACGAAAGAAAATCTACCAAAATAAAGGAAAAATAAAAAATATAAAAACAAATAAAATCGAAAATCTTTATACAATTTAGGCCTTGAGAAAGTACTTATGACCATCAAAACTACAAACTGTTCGGAAAATCATCCACACGTCAAGAAAAACGTGCTGTGTATAGATTTTTTAGGTATATATATATATATATATATATATATATATATATATATATATATATATATATATATATATATATATATATATATATATATATATATATATATATTAATAAGACTTTTCCGTATAATTATTATTAGCGGATACACAGAAAGGGATACTAACTTTATACTTCACCATCTCTCACATATTGATCGAATTGTGGTGGAAATGCCGACGTATGCTTTTCGGTATAACGAGCCGCGACGAATTTTCCGTAGCCCCATTTCCGTAAACCAGTCGTTGTGTGGACTTCGCCGTTAACTCATATATACTAATAAATTGTAATTATAGCGATATGTTTAATATTAAATTAAATTTATAATACTGGACTACCATATGTCTACCTCGTGCTCGCACAGATACACGAAGAACTAAGAAAAGAGATAAATTAACCCTAAATATAGTTTACACACTTTCTAACTGCTCTTTGCTATCTAAGCCTTGCTATAACTTACTGTCTACCAAATCGGTAATGTGAATTAGACGAAGGACAATAAAGTAATAATTTATTCATAATTTACTAGCTCAGTATATGTTAATATTATCGAACAGCATTCAGCGTTGATTTTCAAATGGAACCCCGCGATGATAGGTCAATATGGTAGAGTGTAGGAACGCCGCGTCATGGGACGTGAGTTCGGATCCAACCACCTACAATGCGCTTGAGCTTCCGGTGAAGGAAAACATCGCGAGGAAACCATAGCACGGTGGTAGGGCTTGTTCTAATGCCATTAGGTGTGATCCCGCAGTCGCACTTGACAGAAATCCCTCCACAGGTGAGATTATGGCCAGAACGCAATAAATTATTTAAAGAAAAATATATGTATTTGGCGACAGATTTTCAATTATATAATGGTCGCTGGCCTCGCGTACATTAGAGGAAACCCCACCACGATGCACCACCATTTATATATTATTTTATTTTTATTTATTTATACCTAAAAAGCATGCGACGCATTCGTTCTTACCAAACAGATGGACGCCTTAGATCTTAATCTTCCGACGAGATCATTAATTTCATATAAGAGAAAAATTTTAATTAATGTAAATAATATATATAACATGACTCTAAACGCTTCACCTACACTGGAATGCTGATAAAATAACTCCGAAGTTTAAAATTATTAAAAATGTATAACAAAGAAATCGGTATTTCTTGTGCTGCCCGGTTATCTTATTCAACGATGTAGGAATGGAATATAATTTACAATAATGCTTTATTATATTATATAAAATAATAAATGCTGGTTCAGACACAGAATAATTTTACAAGTTAACATTCGTACATACATCGTATGCAGATAGACATGAATAATGTTTGTTATCATTTTTGTGGAATTATTTTTTAAATTTTCCACGTAAGGTTTTATTTAGATGCTACTAATAGATTATTATTATCGCTAGCTGTTTCCGCGAATTCGTTCTCGCGGACTTGAAAATTATTTAATAATTTTTACCCGTTTTTGAAACTTTTTTACCTACAACTTTTCGCTTTTAATTATAATATAATAATCATAGCCTTTATTTAACAATCCTTTGTACTTTTTACGGTAAATAAATCAATTTTTATTTATCTGTTTTTTTTTTCTACACAATTTGCGGACCCCATTTTTGGGGGTTCATAAATTGCTGTATACCACTCTCAGTCTCACCGGGTTGGGAGGGGATGCATAAATAAATTTACCCACGTAAAAAAATTTGCCTTTATTTGCCTTGTGGTTTGAGTTCGAACAATTATATCGTGTTATTTATTTGGTTGACTTCGGTACGCGAAGATTGTCTTACTTTCCAGCATAAGCCTCCTTTAGAGTTTGCCAAACTGCGTGGCCATTTGCCTGTCTTTTCCAAGTCGTTCCTACTATACTTTTAATATAGTCCTCGCATCTTCAGCGCCGTCTCCCTTTCTTTCTCTTGCTATGTCGTGGATACCACTCTACTATTTTTCTCGACCATTTATCAGCATAACTACTAATCAAAACGACCTTTCCATCTTCATTTTAACGATTTAATGCAGTAATTAATGTCGGTAATTTTAGTTTTAATTGTAATAACCTTTAATTTTATCTTATCTGTAATTTTTATATTGAGTGTGCATCGCTCCATACTGTGTTGACTGGTTTCCAGTTTGCGTATATTTTGATTTGTTAGGCTCCTTTTGGAGGTAGTATTATGTTAAATAGCCTAAAGCCTTCCTCAATGATTTCTCTATCAAATACAAGAAAAAGAAACACTAAAATGTGACTTTTCCGTTCTGCTATTAACGAAACGTCTTCCTGTCAGCATGTTCCCATAGGAAGGATCCTATGGTATTGGGTCCTTCAAAAGAGGCGTGAAGGTGTACCTAAGCAGGCCAGCATGACAGTCGTGACTGACAGTGTACTCTGTTCGGTGTCAGTCCCCGCTGATATGAATTGTACTGTACATACCATCAGGTCCAGTGCAGTCTATTTACTGTGCAACATAAAAAGAAAAATAAGGAAATAATTGCTCGTTCGTGTAACATTTTCCAATATGAATTTCCTTCTTTGGGTGGTTGCATGATTTTATATAATCTTAAGCCTTTCGAAATCCGGCTTGTAGTTTCTAAGATCAAGGAAATAGACTCTTCCGCTTTACAATATCAATATATATTAGAATTTTTAACTTTCTTGCCGATTTTGGCTGTGACTACACTTTTCACGATTAAACGCTAATGAGACTTAAATTTAACATGAGTTAAGTATCCTATCTTAAAGGTGAACGTCTATGTGCACTAAACTCACAAAAAACCCTAGCACTATGGCATGGTTTCAACAGGATATTTTCTTGACTAAAAATTCAGGCTCATTGTAGGACTTCGAGCTCACGTCATTGCCCGAAGAATTACTAAACATAAGTGGTAGTGGGCTGGGTACATTGCTCGCACAACCGATGCCCGATGGGGCCAACGGGTTTTCGAATGGCTACCACGTACCGGAAGACGTAGCGTGGGTAGGCCCCCCACAAGGTGGACCGACGACCTGATGAAGCTCCGCAAGGTGGCGCACGACCGGTTGTCTTGGAGATCTTTGGGGGAGACCTATGTCCAGCATTGGACATCTTTTGGTTGAATAGTGGTGGTGGTGGAGTAACTCACGTCCATTAACGTGGTTTCCGCACACAGTAAACACCGCAAAATCTTACAAAACCTATATTTCGTTAAAGACCTGATAGCGATGAAAGCGATGATAGCTCAGTGGTAGTCGCGTCAAGGGACGTGGGTTCGAACCCAAGCACCTACAATGAGCTTGAGCTTTCGGTGAAGGAAGACATCGTGAGGAAACCATAGCATGGTGGTAGGGCTTTATATAATGCCCACCCTAGCTACCACCCTCAAGTTGTAAACCTGCTGCCAAATACAAATAGGTGTGTTCCGGCAGCAGCAATTGAGAGCTAGTTCCTCCACAGGTTTAGCGTGTCTACCAACTTGGGCCGTATCGTCACTTAAGATCAGGTGAGATTATGGCCATAACGCTAAAACTTAACAATAAAAATAAAAAAGAGACCAGCATAATTTGAAGACTATAAATCGCGACAAACTGGTCACTCCCTATTTTAGACTGATTACGACAAGTAACAGTCTTTTACGTGTTAAGTTTGATAATAAAGTCCCAAAGCACATTACTGAATTGCCGGACAGTAGGTTCGAGAATCATATCAAACGGGTTTTGATGTCGTGAAGCTATTATAGGTTGGATCAATAAGTGAGCGATCGTGATGTCTGGAATTGACACCCCTCTCTGTACATCCGCTAATAACTACTATAACACATTAAACTATTATACAAATAAGATAAGAATAAAACCTATAAAAAAAAGATGCAGATCGAGTTTTTCGCCGGTTCTTCTCGATGGCTGCGCTACTTCCGAACCGGTAGTAGTTTTGACGTTCATAAGCGCCTTCTTACGGCCTACATAGAATAAAGATTTTTGGTTTCATTTAACTACTAACTAAGCCTTCATTGGTCGCTTCAGAAAGCCACCCAGCATACTGCGAGAGGAAGTATACAAATGAATTTGGTCCCGAGGTTCTGCAAAGTAAAAATTGGTTTACTTAACGTTTCTTTTGTTAATAAATTCTCGAACAGCATTTATTTCAGTCTCACGTATTTTGTGTTCTAGTAAGCGAGCATATTGCAGCGTATAGTGCATCTTTGACGAACTTAGTTCCGTGTCGCCGCTTAGCAAAGTTCGAAGTTCAGAATACAGAATGCGCTTGGCAATTCACCCTTTAGTTTGTCAAGCTTTGTTTTTGTCGTGCAGCAAAGTGACTGTAATACACAGCATGTTAAGTGCAGTGCAATCCGAATCAGCGGCGACTGATAATGAACCAAAGTAACTGTTACCCACCGCTGTCATTTTGGCCTGCTAAGGTACCTCTTCACGCGTCTGCCGAAGGACCCGATGTCGTTGGAAAGAGGAGACACAGGTCAGGAATGATAGGTGCAAACTTTGTAGATCCCGTTTGTTGAATACCACGTCTACCGCTAAATATGGAAACATAATTATACTATATACTTTAATTTAATGCGATGATTCAAATATGAACAGTACGTTTTCAAACTCTGGAAAATCCAAAAGTGTACGCGTTGTAATCTCATTTCTTTTTTGTTTATTTCATAACAATCAAACCACTTCAAATGAGATCGTAAAATTTAATAAAGTTTTATTCCTAATTATACTGAAGCTGAACTTTTTTTAACGGTTTTTTAACTAGTTTAAATACCAATAATAGCATCACAAATATCATGAGTGTTAAAAATAGTGTTTTTTCTTGATACGTGTGTGTGTATATATTATTTTACTACTGCGTTATATGATAAATAGAGACATTTGAAGTTTGATAAATCAGTTGTTTTGCGTGAAGTGACAGTAGTACCCACCACAACGCTTCGCTTATGAGGCGTGCAATGGTTTTGCATTTTGACAGGTTGGAGTGTACTGATATTACCAAAAGTGATAATTATACTTTATTTACACTTAAATCTTCTACTCGCGCTTTCACTGGCGTTAATATAGAGTTTGTCAACCATTCTGGCAGAATATAGATTTTTTTTTATTAAGTCACATTGACCTATACTGTGAGGAATCTTAGTGTGTAATTCTGGTATGCACTAGTCGATAACGAAAATATTATGCGTGTAAAACAATTTTAAATTAAAATATATTCAGCCTTGAATTGTAAAACAAACACAACTACAGTTAAAACGAAATTACTGTGTTTAATATATGTAAAGATTTCAAGAGGCAAATAATCAGTACGAATAATAAACACTTGGAAGATACACATAAGTTTCGCTTATCATATTACGCCAAAGTGATATTCGACGAAATAATACGCCCACGAAACTCGAAGAGCGAATATCAAGAGAGCCAAGTACATCAAGTAAAACTCTCTCAGAGAAACCAAGTTTCCAGAACTTGCGAATTCATTTGTCTGTCTGGGAGTTTCGGCGGGTACATCGGCATCGACACACGGCAGTAGCGTTCGACGAATCAAACTATAAAAATATTATACTCGTCGAAATAAAACTAATTTAAACGGATTTTATCGCGGTTATTTATTCATTTCGATCCCGACGTTTCGGAAGCTTTTCAGCCTTCGCGGTCACGGGACGGACTGAGGAGCAGGTTGTCGGGATCAAAATGAATAAATAACCGCGATAAAATCCGTTTAAATACGATTATTTCGATGAATAATATTTGCGTAAACATAAGAAATCATTATAATATACTCCTTAGAAATATTATAAATTCGAAAGTTAATTTGTTTGTTTTTCACATTTAAACCGCTAAAAAAATTAGATGCTGAATAGGTTTCTAAGCCACTGTAATGATAAATATTCACTCCATGCGTTGAGAAACTTGTTGGTACTCGTTAATGTTAGATCTCTAGCCATAGGTAAGGGGGGATGGGAGGCGCGGGCGTCACTCGATTTGTTTTTATGTTGTTCGACGGCAAGAATTAAGGAAAATGGGAGCTTCGCTGGCAAAAATTAGATCGAAAACAAACACTATTAACTGTATATATTGGAAACAAAAAGTGTATCCTTACGAAAGTAAATAAGAAGTTGCTTTAATAAGTCGATTTATTTCGGAGAAGTTGCTACGAATAATTATGATTTAGAAATAAATCATGAGAAAGTGATGCAAAAATCAACACCGGATCACAGTCAACGATTTAAAAAGAAACTGAAAACAATGAAATAACAGAATATAAAAGGGCTAGTCGATTATCAGAGTATGCAACAGAATGGGAGTCTAGAAAACCTGCAAGAAAAATTACAATAAATAGAGCAAAGAGAAAATGAAACATAGAAAAATGAAAAATTTGTTTTTCATTAATTTATAACTATTCCTTTTAATACAGCTTTTTCTACCGACAAGTAAGAGTTTATTTTATTCCCATAATTAGTCTCTACTCATACTTTACGAGCGGTACGAAGTACAATTGATATCTATTTATTTATTTTTTGCAATAGCAGTCTACCCTACTGTCATAACTGCGTGTGAACCCAGCAAAATGTAGTCATAGCCTATGTTTAAGCGAGGACAAGGTGTCATTGTATGATTAATATACTAAACTAGCTAAGCTTTTTTTGAGAGCCAGCCCCTCCACAGCTTTAGCGTGTCTACCAACATGGGCCGTATCGTCACTTAAGATTAGATGGCCTTAAGTATAACAAAAAAAAAACTAATCAAAATCGAGTCGAGTATAATGTACGCTAGCATGCTCGTTGTCCCCAACGTCGGTGTGTCCCACAGACGGGTGTGAGTGACCCGACGAGCGACGGAGCCTATTCTACACTAGCCATTCACCCCGTCGCTGTCCAGACGACCTGTTACACACCTCACTTGCGCCGATGGATGTCTGTGCAGCCTGTCGCGTACGAGGCATCATTATGTATTGTTTATATTAGAAAGTTTATTTGTAAATATTGTTTCGATGCTACTGTGGCTTTGATGTTTCGTGTATTATGGATTTTTAGTCTGTGAATTGAAACAGACTATGCGATTGTTATCTGTGGATACTGGGATTCCGATAGAGCGTTAGATTGGATAGATTTGAAATGCTTGAACTGAACAATGATGAATCATTTTCGGTAATGAAAAAACTCGATTGTTTTATAGATTCAGGGTTCGGACAGACTCTCGCCTGATGTTAAAAGGCGATGTGGCACAAGATGGTGGGTGGATATGCAAAGTTTAGCGGAGGGACTGGCCCTTATGTGCATCTGTCGGAACGAAACATAAATCATCAACTATAGCGATGATAGCTCAGTGGAATTGTGTAAGACTTCGCGTCAAGGGACGTGAGTACGATTCCACCTACAATGAACTTAAGGTGAAGGAAAACATCGTAAGGAAACCAAAGCATGGTGGTAGGGCTTTCTCTAATGCCGGCCTGGCTAGCTACCACCCCCAAGTTGAAAATCTGCCGTCAAATACCAATAGGTGTGCAACTGCAATTGAGAGCCAGTTCCTTCACAGGTTTAGCGTGTCTACAAACTTGGGCCGTATTGTCACTTAAGACTAGTTGAGATTATGACCACAACGTTAAAACTTTCACTATAAAAAAGCAAAAAAACTATATTTCGTAATTTCCGTGAGCGAAACCAAAAATGAACAAAGTAAACCTTTCCCTTCTCGTGGAGTAGTTCCGTTACGCATTTCTTTTCGGTGGTAGGGAGGAGCGAGAGGGGGCATGTGGTTCTCACTCGGCGCTAGTTACTGGAAATACCCATTAGGACCCCATGGTCATCACTAGCAATCACCCCGAAGATCGATCCGGCCTGATGTTAAGCTAGGCTCTGTTTGGCAGCCTGGTAAGCTGCCATAACGGGACTGGTGCAATGGAAGGCAAGTCCTCTGACCCGCCTCTTTCTGTCAGGCTTGATGCAGCCAAAGAACACCGCCGTATGGGCCCCTCCTGGCGCCTTTCCGTCTGCAATGTAGGACTTGACTCGTGGACCCTCTCCGTGACTTCCTTTTAGCCTTTAGCCTTTTTTCCGAGTATGATTACTCCCGGCAGCGAGAGATCTAGACCCACCACCGCCTCTAGAATGCGGCTCTGTCCACGCAATACAGACAGAGTGCACTGCGCAGTATCCTCCACCACACTGTGCTCATGACAGGCTGCAGTCGGCTCCCGGTGAGCGATTTTGTGCAGGTACCAAGGTAAAAGCCGGAGCGGCATGAAGCCAAATCTGTTATCACACCACTATTTAAGGACCTAACGAATGACGTTAATGGTATAAGTCCCATGACGCGCATCTGACAGGCCATCCGCCTAGTGTCGATTTTTTTTAAAAGATTTTTATTAACTTCACCTATATGTTTGTTTGTATGTTTGTTTGTATATTTGTTTGTATGTTTGTTTGTATGTTTGTTTGTAACCGACTCTTTTGGGCTCGATTTTGACCCACTTTAAACGGCCAGATTTCGTTCAAACTTTGTAGATTTGTCGAGGACCGATGACAATACACTAATTTGATGAAATTATTCCATTTTTCAATTTGCAAAATAAGATTTTTGTTAATTTATATAATTTTCATCTATAGTCGATAAGGCAAGAAACTTGATTTAACTTTTTTTATAATTTTTCTCTATAGTCGATAAGACAGAAATTTATATTTTAATTTCCAATCATTATCTTTAGCTGATTTCTCTAATATTAACAAAGTATCGAATACTAAAAAGAATTTTAATTCTACAGAACAAATAATAACAGTTTAAAAATAGAAAATAAATTTAAATTAAGGATAGTGTTAAAAAATTCGAATGGAAGAACTTGATTGCTCAAAACTAACAGGTCAGACCCCATGTAACAGAGAAGCATTACATGAAATGATTCGATTACGAAGTAACACGTAGTAAGACTTGTCGATATCACTTGTTCGGCAATGACCATACCGTTAAGTCTCACTGTATACATAGACGACTGAAAATAATTACAGTTACTTATAATTATCACGGTATGAATAGTAGATTAGAACAAATAATAGTTTAAAATAAAATAAAAAAACAAACTATTATAAATAAAGCAAACTAAAAACTAGAAAATAAATAATAGTTAAAAAAAAACTAAAAAACACTTTTCTTTATAGAAAACTGAACAAAAAAAAAAATAGAAAATAAGTTTTAATAAATTTAAATTAAAAATATTTTTAAAAATTTCAATAAATATAAATTAATAATAGTGTAATTAAAAAAAGAAACGTATATTATTTAAAAAAAAGCGTGGGGTGCGTGGTGTCAATAGTTATAAATGTTTTATCGACAGATATGAGTAGAGTGATTATCATTTGAAAAAGCACCCTACGCTTTTTTTTTTAAATAAAATAGTTTTTTTATACACTTGTTACACTTGTGTTCACCTCAGTCCGTCCCGTGACCGCGAAGGCTGAAAAGCTTTCGAAACGTCGGGATTAAAATCAATAAATAACCGCGATAAAATCCGTTTAAATTAGTTTTATTTCTATGACAGATATGTTAGGGTCTAGGAGTATGGTGATTAAGATTGGTGTCATTTTTGGTCAAAACCGGGATAGTCTACCTACGCGGTCCAGCCATAAACATAGCGAGAAACAAAAACCGCGACAATGACTCACTTCGGCTTCTCGCATTCCGTAATTAGAAGTTTTAAGACAATGCAAATTATTGTCTCGCTTTACGAATCTCGCAATAATTTTAATATTCGAAAATGTAACCACAATTCGCCGCAAATGCTCTCTCGACCGTCGTCGTCGTCGTCGTGCTGACCAAGGAACAAAAAGTCCTAGAAAGTGCACGTATAATAAACATAATTATAGCATCTCATGTGGGGCATAATAATAATAATAACAATATTATATGAATGCAGTAAACCGAAATAGCTTTTGTGAGTGCGGTTTTGTCCGGATATAAAAGTGTAAATGGAACAGGTACGCTCATACCGTACTCTGAAGTACGTAGATCTAACATCCATTTATTGATATAATATGTATAAAAAGTTGTCTTCTCGCAGATGTGAAACACTAACTAACTTCACTTTAACTTTAACTTAACTACTAACTTGTCAAATTACATCAAAATCTTTGTAGTATATACTTAAGTTAGTGTCACAAGGGATTACACAGATAGTCAATATTTCAAAATAAAATATTTGCGACCTTTAATGTAGATAGTAAAATAACATCTACATATAAACGAAAATTTATTACATTTATTTAAAAATATTATTTTAAATTTTACTCTAGGTACTGATTTATATCAGATACATACGCAGTAATATAATAATAATTATAGTTTATTGAAACTTTAAAATATTACACAAAAAAAGTATACGTATATGTATAATTTGTTATAGTAATAAGAAATTATCTATCTATTCTTACTAATATTATAAATGCGAAAGTGATATATTTTTTTTTGTTACACTTTCACGCCTAGTGCGCTGATTCGATTACGATGAATTCTGCAATAGAGATAGATGGGACACTGGAGACGGTGATTAACGACTTTTTCTCGCGAATAACATATAGGAATTGGGGTAAAGAGAAGATTAAACTTTGTATGGATCTTTTTACTGTGTCATCCGATATGACGCTAGCGAAGCCGGGGGTAAAAGTTTGTTTACAGTAATTAATCAACATCAATAAACTAAATATGGAGTAAATTAATAAAATATGATAAGGTTTTCGTAAATAAAATTAATGTAGATCAAGGTTCTTGACTTTTGCAAATGGAAGCTTCTTTTGGCGTGTTAAACGAACTCTGTACGGGTAAAAACTTCAAGGTTAAATATAAATAATGTAACTGTTTTGAATAACTAAAACAGACATTATAAATTTAACGATTCTACAGTTTTTAGGTAGCTTTATTTAGAGTATTGTGGTATTATTTTTGGGGTGTAAGTGGTACAACCAATCTCAGATGCGCGCGGTGCACCCTGCCGAGTAGCCGATGAGGCTTTGGTGATTGTTGGTCCAACATTTGGTATTGGCCATGCATGTAATACTTGATCCATCATAGCTTGGTGATAGGGTTGTTGGCTGACTGGTTAGCGACCACCCTCGGGTTCCCTACGATCCTCTGTGTTTCGGGATAGTGAATGAGAATCAGTCATTTTCACCAAAGTCAGTAACATGGCTGTAACAACTGTAGTGTTACAGGTGTCCATATGCGTCAGTAACCATTTACCATCTGAGACGTCTGCTTGTCTGCTGCTCATTATTATAAAATATAGATCTCTGTGACAAATGTGAGACTGTTCTTGGATCCCAATCTACCGTCGAATGCAGCTTTTTTTATAGTTAAGGCTTAGCGTTATGGCCGTCATCTCGCCTGATCTTAAGTGACGATACGGCCCAAGTTGGTTGACACGCTAAACCTGTGGAGGAACTGGGTCTCAAGTGCAACTGCCGCAACACAACTATTAGTATTTGGCGGTAGTTTTTTAATTTGATGGTGGTAGCTAGTTAGGTGGGCATCAGAAAAAGCCCTACCATCATGCTACGGTTTCCTTACGATGTTTTTTCTTCACCGAAAGCTCAAGCTTATTGTAGGTGGTTGGAATCGAACTCACGTCCCTTGACGGAAAGTCGTACACACTACCATTGAGCTATATGTTTTGAAACTGCGGAATGTGAAATGCTATCATTGCCCCGAGCTTATATCAAAACATGCTATGAGCTGGAGTGATGATTAAGGCCTTTCTCAGAAGTGGAAAACTTACTAGACAGTATTATTATTACGAGGCTGAATCATATATTAAAAAGTTAAATTCTTTGTCTTATTACGCTAATAAATGCCATCAGATAAGATAACAAATATTACGTTTAAATTTTATTCAGAGGTGGAATATTTATTACTATAGCGTAATCTTACAGCTTAAAGGGTTTTGTTTTTAGATACCTTTATTCATTTGAATGTTAAACCTCATTGTACTCTATCCTTTGTACTATTGAATTAGGTGGATCGTTAGTTATTTAGATCATAGGTAATGCAATATCTTGGTATGTTGAAGCATCAGCCCTTTTTTTCGTATTCGTAGGAACTCCTAAGAAATGAATTAACATCTAGCCCGTTCCATTTCGCACTGTATCTGTGACGTTTAATTTTACGAGTTAAATAAACATGCGCCTGAGTTTCCGGAATTAATGCGAACATCTCAAGGCTGTGCTGACGCATCGAGCAGATGCATATGTTTTGACATAACTACCCTACGATCGTAAACATAATAACTTCCTTGTGTTGCTAATAATATCAAATGTTTTGATATGTTCACGAACGACGATAAATACGTTTCAGATAGCTGGCCCCGGCAAACTTAGTTTAAAAATTTCCAGTACATAACCGAGTGTCCATAGCGTATAAAATGTTGAAATCCACTATTTTTGTAGTGATAATTGATCCATACACTGTTATTCATTGGGAAACAAAATAATTTTAATTGAATCTCTTTATCTGTTTGTCTATTTCTCCCCTTGGCACGCACTATTTCGAAATTATTAATCCTAATTGGTAGAAATATGTCGACACTATGACAGGTATTAATAGAATAATTAATATTTGCAGATTTTTATTCGGTAACATGAAAAAAGTTCAGTTGGGGTTTGGGATAAAAGTTTCTAATTACTTAGTAATTAAATTTATTTGTATATTAGTGTATTTTTTAATACTTAAGCTTTAGCGTTGTGGCCAGAATCTCACCAGAACCTTAGTGACGATACGACCTTTGTAGACACGCTAAACCTGTGGAGGGACTGGCTCTCAAGTGCAACTGCCGGAACATACCTATTGGTATTTGGCGGCAGATTTTCAACTTGAGGGTGGTTGCTAGCCAGGCGGGCATTAAAAAGGCCCTACCACTATGCTATGGTTTCCTCACGATGTTTTCCTTAACCGAAAGCTAAAGCTCATTGTAGGTGGTTGGATTCGAACTTACGTCGCTTAACGCGAAGTTGTACACACTGCCACTGAGCTATCAGCTAGCCATGTTATTTATTAATTTTAAACACCAACAACATTTATAATGGGACATTAGATATTACATACAACGGGATGGAATTACTGCGTTGAAGTGTAATATTAACTATATGTACATATTTACAATTAATCGCGTGATGAGTCCAATTAACACAATTCAAAAGGTTAAAAGCAAACATTATATTAACAGCGAGTAAGAACTATTCTCTTAGTCACTGTTTACTTATTTAATTATATTTCTTTACTGGATTTTACCTGTGGCGTCGCTAGCGTTAATATTGATTTAGTCAAACAAATCAGATTACGTAAAACGTAGACCCATTTTCAGCGTGAAATTAAAATTATAAATAATGAAGATAGAATTCCGAGAGTTTACAGGTTTTTATTGGAAATTTTCTCCTCTTTAAGAATCTTTTTGTGAAATTTCTTAGATATAAATATCCTATGAAATAATGAAGAAAATCTAAATGCTTCTTTTTCGTCTTCAATAATTTATAACTTTTGTATATTTTTATGTGCTAATACACGCTTTTAATACATTTTTTTAGGCATAATTTCGAACCCAATGTGCTTTTTATTTCGAACTGACATACGCTGTTAGCCCCAAGCGTTTTGACAGCTTCACCGAACTTTTTGGGGCGAGTGCTGAGGGCACTCAGCCCCGAGGCAGCGGGCATGAGGGTGCTAGAACGGCCGAACCTCGGCGTGGGCTGCTGCCGGTATATGAAAATTCACGATCTTGACTAACCAATAGGCCTTGTCTTACAAATTTAGTGATCCTAACAGCGACCTTATCAGGTAAGCAGCTCAGGGCCGCGAGGATAGTCCCTTACAGAACCGTGTACTTAACGTGTGAGTGTGCACGAATGGTATGCGGTGTGATGGTGTCCTCTCAGTGATGTAGAGTGTCACTGTATCGCGCTAGCAGAGTCACTCGAGGGCTCCTATCCGGAGGATCGAACCTAGGCCCTTCCACTTATCGTGTTTATCCTAACCAATAGTTTTTCTATGTTTCTTTATTAATCATATGAGCAGAGCTTCTCCTAATTTCCAATCCAATGAGCTATCATACATAATTTCAAAGAGTACTATCTCTGAAAGCCTGGGATCCGATTATACATTTAATTAAATCGGAACCCAAAAGACCAATTGCCAGACCTCAAGACACTGAGCTCTTTCTGTGTAGATCGGAACACGAAATTGAAGGTAGACACAGTAACATGAACTTTTCTGGACAACCTACACCTCAGTCCACCCCGTGACCACGAAGCCTGAAAAGCTTTCGAAACGTCGTGATCAAAATTAAATAAATAACCGCGATAAAATCCGTTTAAATTAGTTTTATTTCAATGAATAATATTCGCGTAAACATAAGAAATCATTTCAGTAGTATCTCTATTTTAGACCATTTTCTAATTGTTGTCTAGATTAATTGTATTATATGTATTTTAAAACGGTATGGCCTCGGAGTTAATATTCATGCGACACAGAAAGTCGTATAAAATAATCACAATAAGCCGACCAAATGAGTGAGCTACGCGGAAGTGTGCCTCGTCTGCCCACGCACACCTTTGTCGCTAATTACATGCATACGCGCATTGTTTTCTTTGCAACCGATACTAATATATTAAAAAGCGGGAACAGTTTGTTTGTTTGAACCGTAGACTATTCTGGTCGGATTATGAAAAACTCCCTTTGTATTTGATAAAGCAAGCTGTTTTGAGAAAAAGTTACAAAAACGATCAGACCAGTCCGAATAAAATGTTTGTTCCAAGCGTGTTCGAACAAACAAAGAAACCTTTCGACTTTGTTATATATTAATATAGATTATTTTACGTACACATTCCTTCCAGAACGTCGATAGACACCGGCTAAGAATGGATTTTACAATGAGTAGAAAAACATTAGCAAAGTTGAGGGTACCAGCTTGTATGTTAGGCATTTCCACTCGTTCATTACCAGACCTCCAAAAAGAATTTGACCTACTGCCTTAAAATTTACCTTGAGTATTCCTTTCACGAAGTTAACATCTATCAACAACGAATTTCACGATCATGCGTAGTTGAATGGAAGAGTAGAGAAGCATTTAGTATATAGGTACTACGCATTTCTAGAAATTTCATTTTTGTTAACTTAAAATATCCGCACGGATTTGCACTATCTGCGGAGAAGGAACCCTGAGCTTTTTCGGACATATTATGCGGTCTCCAATGCACTCCTTATCACAGACGTGATAAAGGAAGGGCACTTACAAGATGGTCCTGGCCGATAAGGAGTGCGAAGGGCGGCAGCGTGAAACTAGCAGTTTACTGTTGGTTCGTAATCGTGGTCCTCAACAGTGAGGGAACGATAATAGAGAGAGGCTACTAGCCATTTAATTGATCATAAGTAACTCCTTTAAAAAATTAACGTGTGTATGTATAAGGCTGCAACTTTTCATTGTTCCTTTTACTAAAATGTCACCAAACTATCAGACTTATTGTCTTAATATTCCATTCCTGACGTTGAATCCACTAAGAAGGAATATTACTAACTCGTGACTGACTGGAATTATAGGAACGGAGTCGCGGGGCAGCGGCTAGTGATTTTGTAAACTGAGTACAAAAACACCAAGCAATGCAAGCAACGCTGGATACTTTCCTGGATTAGTCATTGTTAAATATCTCTATAAAATAGCAGATGTAAGTACAAAGGTTCCCTATACGACGTATTATATTAATACTTTTATATTTAAATACCATATTGGTGTACTGTATAGTGGTTGCAACAATAATATGAAGCGGTGATAGCTCAGTGGTAGTGTGTACGACTTCGCGTCAAGGGACGTGAGTTCGAATCCAAGCACCCACAATGAGCTTGAGCTTTCGGTGAAGGAAAACATTGTGAGGAAACCATAGCATGGTGGTAGGGCTTTTTCTGATGCCCGCCTGAGTAGCTACTACCCTCAAGCCAACCTGCCGCCAAATACCAATAGGTGTGTTCCGGCAGCAGCACTTGAGAGCCAGTTCCTCCACAGGTTTAGCGTGTCTACCAACTTGGGCCGTATCGTTACTAGCAGCGAGATTATGGCCATAACGCTAAACCTTAAGTATAAAAAAAAAACAAATTGAGTAAATAAGGAATATAAATCCAAAGAATATCACATTCTCATGACCCGGTTTCCGAATAATAGGTCCAGATAATACCGAAAGCGGCATCCTGCGACACCTCCCACTGTTATCGTTACGTCCATCAAAGAAAGCGAATTAACTGTATGCGGATCAAATAGAAACAAAACGGCCGGCACACTCGGCAGTTGAACCCCCGGCATGCACCAATAAGCATAATAGCCTGAACGCCGTTAAACCCTTGCAAATTAGTTTCGAATCCACTTCCCTCCGCGCCTTTGTGAGCCCTCCGAACAATCTACAAGTAATTATTCTTAAATTAGATTTCAACTTTGTTCGTTGTTACATTGTCGACGTGGCGATTATTTCTCTCAGATATTATTATATAAGCTATTTGTTTACGGCACATTGTTTGGTAATTTGAAGACTAACTAATGCATATAAGATAGGACTTATAAAATTACGGCGACGAGTCTGAATTATGAACATACAATTCATATGAAATCATTTAGAAGCGATGATAGTTCAGTGGTAGCGTGTAGTAACGCCATGTCATGGAACCTACCATCTACAATGAGCTTGAGCTTCGGTGAAGGAAAACAGCGTGAGGAAACCATAGCATGGTGGTAGGGCTTTTTCTAATGCCCACCTGGCTAGCTACCACCCTCGAGTTGTAAATCTGCCGCCAAATACCTAGCTGGTTAGGTGTATTCCAGCAGTGGCACTTGAGAGCCAGTCCCTCCGATAAAGGCCGGCAA
The DNA here is from genome assembly GCA_039707435.1 of Actias luna. Taxonomy (NCBI): domain Eukaryota; kingdom Metazoa; phylum Arthropoda; class Insecta; order Lepidoptera; family Saturniidae; genus Actias; species Actias luna. The sequence goes on along the minus strand of JAZHAC010000006.1, from coordinate 1,463,264 downwards.
CGCATCTGCGATTACTCTGGTGTTGTGGGTGTCCATGGGCGGCGGTGTTCAGTTACCATCAGCTGACGAGCTTGAACGTACGCCCCCTATTCCATAAAATAAATAAATAAAACAAACACACATACATGCATGGATGCACACACCCACATACACATGCACACTCAGCACGCAGCAAAAATTTTAAACAATTGATACTTACTGTACTTGGGAAGGTCTTTATGAACGTCAAAACTACATAGTAAATAGCTATATTATATAGTCGATACCTATATTATAATTACAATTAATTAACCTACAATACAGTGAATACATTAATAGTAATTTTTAAACACCTAAGTTATTTAAATATATATGCTATATAAGTACGTTGTTGGATTTCAATTAAATAAATAATTAAATCAATCAAATCACGGTATGGATATACGCTGAATCTAAATTGATTCTTCGTATCCAATAGTGTAGAATACCAGGGGTTGATATGGTATACAAGGTAAATTAATTTTACTTATATTACCTTCCGTTGTATACATCTAGCTACTAATGTGACGGAATCTTACGGCGTTATTATCAGCAATTAGTATGAAGCGATGATAACTCAGTTTGTAGTATGTACCGTACTGATGAAACCATAGCATGGTGGTAGAGCTCTTTCTTCAGCAGCTACCACCCTCCAGGCGAAAATCTGTCGCCAAACACTTATAGGAGTGTTCCGGCCCCAGCAGTTGCACTTCAAAGCCGATCCTTCCACTAGGCTTAGCGTGTTCATCACCTTGGGTCACATCGTCATTTAAAATCAGGCGAGATTCTAATCAAATCACTATTTTTATTCAATTTAGGCCCAAAAGAGGCGCTTATGAACGTCAAAACTACCACCAGAATAACCAATAATATAACGCTAAACCTTAACTATAAAAAGCGAATAGTAATCTTTTTTATAGTTTATAGGATTAACGTTATGGCCGCAATCTCAAGTGATATTAAGTGACGATGTGGCCCAAGATGGTAGACACGCTAAGCCTAGTGCAGGGACTGGCTCTCACGTACAGTTGCCGGAACACGTCCATATTTATTTGACGGCAGATTTCCAACTTCAGCGTAATAGCTAGCCAGGCGGTCACCAGAAGAAGCTCAACCACCATATTATGGTTTCGTCACAATATTTTCCTTCACCAAAAGCCCAGGCTCGTTGCAGGAATCGAACTCACGTCCATTGACGCGACGTGCGTATCCACTACCGATTGTGCTATCATCGCGTCAAGAATCATATTGAAATCTCCTATATACGGATAAGGACAGATAAATTATTCGTAATGCTATACATAGCATCCATTATCCATTGTATATTATCTATTGTGTAGAATTGACGCCGTAACCTACTTAGATGATATATAGTTATAGTTAGATTTCGCAATATTATCAAGAATTTATATTTTTAGAACAGTGAGACGAGTCTCCTGGATTTCATCTTAACGCCTTTTATAAAGATTAGATAAACTATCGACTTGATATTTATCGGTAGTATTTTGTTTTGACTTGTTCGTACTCACCGTCAGATTTTTTATAATATTGCCTTTTTATTCGTCGATCGGAAGAACGGATTATAAGTGTTTTGTTTTGACTTGTTCGTACTCACCGTCAGATTTTTTATACTATTTCCTTTTTATTCGTCGGTCGGAAGAACGGATTATAAGTGTTTTGTTTTGACTTGTTCGTACTCACCGTCAGATTTTTTATACTATTGCCTTTTTATTCGTCGGTCGGAAGAACGGATTATAAGTGTTTTGTTTTGACTTGTTCGTACTCACCGTCAGATTTTTTATAATATTGCCTTTTTATTCGTCGATCGGAAGAACGGATTATAAGTGTTTTGTTTTGACTTGCACGAATTCATCGTCAGATTTTTTATGCTATTGCCTTTTTATTCATCGATCGGAAGAACGGATTATAAGTGTTTTTTTTTACTTGCACGTACTCATCGTCAGATTTTTTATACTATTGCCTTTTTATTCGTCGATCGGAAGAACGGATTATAAGTGTTTTTTTTTTTTACTTGCACGTACTCATCGTCAGATTTTTTATACTATTGCCTTTTTATTCGTCGGTCGAAGAACGGATTATAAGTGTTTTTTTTTTACTTGCACGTACTCATCGCCAGATTTTTTATATTATTGCCTTTTTATTCGTCAGTCGGAAGAACGGATTATAAGTGTTTTGTTTTGACTTGTTCGTACTCACCGTCAGATTTTTTATACTATTGCCTTTTTATTCGTCGGTCGGAAGAACGGATTATAAGTGTTTTGTTTTGACTTGTTCGTACTCACCGTCAGATTTTTTATAATATTGCCTTTTTATTCGTCGATCGGAAGAACGGATTATAAGTGTTTTGTTTTGACTTGCACGAATTCATCGTCAGATTTTTTATGCTATTGCCTTTTTATTCGTCGATCGGAAGAACGGATTATAAGTGTTTTTTTTTACTTGCACGTACTCATCGTCAGATTTTTTATACTATTGCCTTTTTATTCGTCGATCGGAAGAACGGATTATAAGTGTTTTTTTTTTTACTTGCACGTACTCATCGTCAGATTTTTTATACTATTGCCTTTTTATTCGTCGATCGGAAGAACGGATTATAAGTGTTTTTTTTTTACTTGCACGTACTCATCGTCAGATTTTTTATACTATTGCCTTTTTATTCGTCGGTCGAAGAACGGATTATAAGTGTTTTTTTTTTACTTGCACGTACTCATCGTCAGATTTTTTATACTATTGCCTTTTTATTCGTCGATCAGAAGAACGGATTATGTGTTTTTTTTTTACTTGCACGTACTCATCGTCAGATTTTTTATACTATTGCCTTTTTATTCGTCGGTCGAAGAACGGATTATAAGTGTTTTTTTTTTACTTGCACGTACTCATCGTCAGATTCTTCATACTATTGCCTTTTTATTCGTCGGTCTTTTCATTATGATTTTTCTATTCGTATCACAAACCAGACAACACATCGATATCAAAACAAACACATAATAAAGAGTAAATTATAAAAACATGCGTGACTTATTTTTATAGTTAAGGTTTAGCGTTATGGCCATAATCTCGCCTGATTTTAAGTGATGATTGGGCCCAAGATGGTAGACACGCTAAATCTGTGAAGGAACTGGTTCTCAAGTACAACTACCGGAACACACCTATTGGTATTTGGCTGCAGATTTTCATCTTGACGGTGGTAGCTACCCAGGCGGGCATCAGAAAAAGCCCTACCACCATGCTATGGTTTCCTCACGATGTTTCCCTTCACCGAAAGCTCAAGCTCATTGTAGGTGGTTGGATTCGAACTCACGTCCCTTGACGCAAAGTCGTACGCACTACCACTGAGCTATCATCGCTTCAATAATAATATCATCATCGTAAACATAATATCAGCCGCAAACGGGATTAATCTAAGCGTTGTTCAGTCGATTATATTATTATCCCGACCACTTGGTCATGCGATTGCAATATATTTAAATACAATATATTGCAATATATAGGGTTGCTGTTTTGTTGTAACCTATGCATATGATAAACCTGCTTTTTTTCTTTATCTTTATGGAAGGTTTGTTCAGATAGAACCAGCCACTTCTACCGTACAGCATGCTACGTACGTTATCAATACATTTGTCATGAAGATAAGCCAGATGATATGCAAAGCGTATTATTATAAGCCTTTGAAATATATATTGTGGTAAAATTATACATACCAAATAGACTTTCAGTTACACGTGACAACCCCAAGTAATAACACATACCAGCTAAGCACGCATAATCTACCCTCCGGTAAATAATAAAAACTAATACACAATAAAAAAAAAATACATTTAAATTCACCGCTTGCGCAATGACCTAAAAAAAGGCGAGATTGGAAATTGAAATCGTAAACATCTCATAAATACGTAATTGATGAAATGAGGCAATATGGGAGATTTACGAAACCGAAAACCTATATATAACATAACGAATCGAGTCACGTTTCTATACACATTGTTGTGCGGGGTCGACTCTGTTTGTGTATTATATGAAATAAGTTTGGAAAATTCAAAAGTGCACGCCTCGTAACGTAATAATAATTGAATGACATAGATTTAAGCATTCATATTAAATATGCAAAAATATTAAACATCGTTTACATATAGATAAATAAAAAAGACTATTCACTGTCAATAAATTTATTAATTTTTTCATAAATTATATTGAATTAGACGGTAATTTTCAATAGAATTTTTGATTAAATAATAATGAATCGAATTTTAAAATTATGTACTCAAAAATTTGGAGTATTCTTGGCGTTATCATGACCACATACATCATCCGCACATACAGACAACTCGACGTCCGCCGAATTGTTATTTCAAAACGGTTATTTTATACAATATAGAAAAAAATTAGTCTTTTTTAAAGTATCTACTGCCATAAAAAAGTGTTCTTGTTGATAATTGTCAACTCAATTAATACTCAAAGTGCAAGAAAGAACGGATAAAAGTAATTTAAGCCGAGATAACTGCTTGACCTTGAGAGAGTGAGAGTAAAGCACTACTCAAACGCTTCGCTTAGCCTTCATTTTGGTCCTGCTGGGGGGCAGATGCGATGTGAACAAAGATCAGCCTACCCAGCCATAGTCGAGAGTAGAATATCGTGAGGTTTTAGTGGATACTACCGGTGATTCATTCCCTGGTTGAGTCTCACACACCCCTCTCAGCCCATCAGGCAGGGGACGCTTAAATGCATTGCATCCGGTTGTAACTTTGAAGCGACGATAGCTCAGTTGGTAGAATGTACACATGCTGCGTCAAGGGACCTGAGTTTGAGTCCACCTGCAATGAGTTTAGTTTACAAAGAGAAAACATCGTGGTGAAATCATAGGCATTGCTTTTAGATAACACCTTCAAGTTGAAAATCTGCCGCTAATGACTTATCATCTATAAGTTTGAATGTTGCACTTAAATTAAAAACAAAACATCCGATAGGTATATGTGTAGGCATAAAACTATGTCTTATCTTGCAATATTGGAAAGCTGCACACAAATGCACGCCTCATAAGTGAAGCGTTGAGGTAGGTACTACTGTCACTTCACGCAAAACAACTAATTTTTCAAACTTAAAATGTATCTATTAATCATATGTTGTACTTGTAATTTTTTTTTTTTTTTATTTTAGGTTTAGCGTTATGGCCATAATCTCACCTGATCTCAAGTGACGATACGGCCCAAGTTGGTAGACACGCTCCTTGATGCAAAGTACCATTGAGCTATCATCGCTTCGAACCTTTCGAAATACTTTCCTAATCCGAATTCAGTTCCCGAGAAGGCGCTTATGAACGCCAAAACTACCACCGGTTCGGAAATTTCATCAACCCAATTATCGAAGAGAATCGACAAGAAACACTATTAGGTTATGCCTAGTTTGTTATATATAAAAGAAAATGTATGTCCGATAGTTTTGAACTGACCCACTGAGAGGATTGTAAAGATTGTAATTAAGCGATGATAGCTCAGTGGTAGTGTGCACGACTTCGCGTCAAGGGACGTGGGTTCGAACTCAAGCACCTACAATAAGCTTGAGCTTTCGGTGAAGGAAAACATCGTGAGGAAACCATAGCATGGTGGTAGGGCTTTTTCTAATGCCCGTCTGGGTAGCTACCACCCTCTAGTTGTGAACCTGCCGTCAAATACCAATAGGTGTGTTCCGGCAGCAGCACTTGAGAGCCAGTTCCTCTACAGGTTTAGTGTGTCTACCAACTTCGGCCGTATCGTCACTTAAGATCAGGTGAGATTATGGCCATAACGCTAAACCTTAAGTATAAAAAAAAAACTGTAGACTCCACCATCATTGGCACATTGAAGCAACATGTTAATACCCGATTATCGCTGTTTGTTTTTTGAAGTAGGATAAACGGTGATACTGAGTTAACGTCATAAAAAAATTAAAAACTTATTGCAGCAGAAAAACGTGTGCAAATAAAGACGCTTTCGGTATCTCCATCGTATCCTGTGAAGTGGTTTTTTTTCTTATTTCGCTTCTGATATTTTTTTGCGTCACAGTGTAAATGCAAAGCGGTGTGTCAACTTCCAAACGTTAGGTTAATATAGTATAATATAATTCATGTGACGCAGTTTCTGATTTTCTTTTCGATAATAATAGTCGATAGTTGAATAGATAGGGCGTGAAAACCATAAACGGTGTGATTAAGACCACACGATAGAAGTTCAAACTTGATTAAAGCCATATTTATAACACAAAACAATAACGTATTAAATTAAACGTATTAGCACAAAGTCGAAGTTGGAGCGAGAGGTATACCAGCGATATACTATCTCTATCTCTATCTATATATCTATATATAATCTCTCTATAATCTTCAAAAAGACCTGTCTAGGACTGCAGTGAGTTTTATACTAGAACATGCCTCTAAAGCTGCGCTAGCAGGCTCCTACCAAATATCACTGTGTACGGAGAGAAACATGAGTAGTGAAGGTGGGTAATGACGCGCGTCGGAAAGGGCTCCCCTAAAACTTCCGTATTACAATTCTGGGAAACTGAACGGAGTTTTCCTCTCTGCCACACGGTAGATGCCACACCTGGTGGGTCAATCCAGGGTTTCGTAAGAAGTTTGTCTTTGATGTCGACACCTAATGTGACTGCTCCGTTATGCTCTCTCATGTGTTCTATGCGGACAACAAAGGAGTGGAACTCACATCCGTTCTTCTGTCTTCCCTTCTACCTACGTTTTTCTGCAATTAGCGTTATGGTCACAGGGACAGGCTGCAACTGCCGAACCACATCTATAGGTATTTGGTGACAGATTTTCCACTTGAGGGTGGTAGCTAGCCAGGCGAGCATGAGACAAAGCCCTACGACGTTTACCTTCACTGAAAGCTCAAGCTCAATGCAGCGATTGGAATTCACGTTAATTGATTTTGATTATGGAAACTCGAAAGATTTAGTATGACACTACTATCCTCACTGTACTACGTCACGATGTAAGTCCGGTGAAAGCGTTGTTAAGTGATACATTAAGTGTTTGCATTACTGAACGCGTTCTTGTATTACCGATCTGTTTGCGCAACTCATTAAACGGACAAGCGTCACCGTACGTTCGCTGATTAGTAGATATTCACGCTAAAATAAATCCCGAATGCCTTTATATTTGTTCAAGACGAAAAAGTAAACAGTAATAATTAGCGGTGTGTATGGTAATGTAAATGTTTGACGATCCACCTAGGTAAACTGCGAAAAGTTCTTTATGCGTCTGTAAATGTCCCACTTCTGAACACGATGCGAGTACTAAAGTGTATACGTGCAAATGAAACGACAAAACTATCAAGTGGTATGATGCGACGATTATGTCTGAGTACATAACGATTATTACACAGTAAGTATAATACTTATCACAGTGGTACGCTTAAATGCGATGATGGATTAGTTTTTTTTTATATGTATTAGCAGGCAAACGAGCAAGCGTGTTACCTCATGATAAGTGATCATTGCTGCCCATGAACACCCACAATACCGGGGGTAATTGCAGGGGCATTGCCGGCCTTTATTGAAGAAACTGACTCTCAAATGCAACTGCCGGAACTGTACGTATTTGACGGTAGATTTTCAAGTTGGGGTGGTAGCTAACCCGGCGTGCTAACTGGCTAGCTACCACCTTCAACTTGAAAATCTGCCGTCAAATACAAATAGGTGTGTTCCGGCAGTTGCACTTGAGAGCCAGTTTCTTCACAGGTTTAGCGTGTCTACCATCTTGAGCCGTATTGTCACTTAAGATAAGGTGAGATTATGTCAATAACGTCAATAAATTATTTAAAAAAAGTTTTTCCAAACACGGTAAACTTTATTTCCCGTCAACAGAGCAAATATGATGTTTTTCTAATTGCAACTCAAGAAATGAGAGGTATTTTCATCCAAAATATTTCAGCAAAATTGTATTATACAGAATTATCATAAATAAACTTAACATCACGGTACCACCAATAGGAGAAAAGCTGTAGTGGAAAAATTTGCGAAAACGGGTATAATTAATAAAACAATGTTTAGCTCCACCCGAACGAAGCCGCGGGCACGGCAATACAAAAAATCCAAGCAGGAAGTCGTTTTCTCGTCTACACTGGTCGGATACAAAAATAATAATAAAGAAAGAGAATTATCCCCATTAAAGAAACAGGTACTTCGACTTGTGTTTTACATATGAAGTAAATATATTAAACGTGACACACGAAAGTGAACAAAGTGTAACTTTAAAATATCAATTACAGTCGACGTAACGAATCGGTAATTCCGCAAGCCGGTCGCGTCAAACGGCGCGTGCGAGATGCAGGCGCATTGTCATATCCTGAATATCACATCACGGGCGGAAACATACCGGTCGAGATACCGTTTTCAAACGCGACGTTTATTCCAACTGTATTAGATAGTGAAAAGTTTTGGGTAAAAATAAGTTACGATCGAATTCTCTTTATATAATTTACTCAGAGGCACGACACGAGTGATATCAGTGACATCCATGACAGTGATATTATACGACCAAACAAAAAACACATTACACAACGTGGCGTCAACTGGCGTATTGTAACGACTACACATCTATACGAATTGGGTGGTGTATACCATTTTTTTAGGTAGTATCTGTTATATATACAAAATACCTTATAACGTACCAAATAAATCTGGTTGGCATATGCAAAACTATGTCTCCATTCCGACTGCTAGTTTCAGATGAGCGCGTTTAGGTGAATAAACAAACAAGTCTTCAGTTTTGTATAATATTAGTATGTATCTAGTTTTAGTACATTTTGCCCATGTACACATATACATCGTGTTAAGTAACCGTTTCTACAACGAAGATAGATGTCGAAATAAAACTAATTTAAACGGATTTTATCGCGGTTATTTCGGTTGTCGAAAGCTTTTCAGCCTTGGTGGTGACGGGGCGGACTGAAAAGCTTTCGAAACGTCAGAATCAAAATTAATAAATAACCGCGATAAAGTCTGTTGAAATTAGTTTTATTTCAATGAATAATATTCGCGTAAACATTAGAAATCATTACGAAGACAGATGGTAGTATTTTTGACACCTTTAATGATGTGTCAGAAACATCTTGATGGTGAGGTAAAAAGTAAATAAAACGATATTTTTTTTTTAAATATGTTAATTTATTAAAAAGAATTCACCAGTTTTTATTCTCATCCATCTTGAAAAGTGTCATTAGTTTTATTATCTGCCTTATTTTTCGGGAGCGGTTGCCTAACACCGTTTCTAGCGATGATAGCTCAATTGGTACTGTGTACGGACGCCGTGTCAAGGGTTGTGAGTTCGAATTAATTTGCAATAAGTTTGAGCTTTCAGAGAAGAAAACATCGTGGTGAAACCTTAGTGTAGCTCAACAAATTGTTTGTCGTAGGGCTGCATCCTCTGTAGTAAAAACTTCTGTGCTGAAGTTATCTATATTTAATATTATAAAAGTTTGTTTGAACGCGCTAATTTTAGAAACAACAAGTCGAATTTCTTAGAGTATTTTTGTATTTGATAGAGCTATTATTGCGAATGGCACTGGCCAATTTAACATCACGCTTTCATCAATAGGCACAAAATTCTATTGAAAAAAGTTACAAAACCGGTCGAACATTATTAATTAATTTTAATTCCACACGAACGAAGTCACCCACAGCTAGTATATAAATACCCATATGTATGTAGAGAAAATATATTTCTTTAATTTAAATTAGTTCGCATTGCGCGTCTTAACTCGCCATAGTAAGATAAATATATAATGACAATCAAAGACAATGCCAGAACGAATAAAACAAAGAAAAAAAAGAGAATCATTTTATAGACGAATTTCTACTAAATTAGAAAATAAACTTCAATTGTCGTTTCTTGTGTTCACAGGCAATGTGATTATAATGATTTTGTATTGGTATTCAAATAGATTAGTATAAGAGTTTATAATTAATATAGTAACTATTGTATTCGCATGAACGTTTATTGTCACGAAAATTTATACAAATCGTATATGTATAAATATGTCTAAGCGAGATGGTCACTTGAGCGCCTCTGCTTTATATCGAAAGTGGCCGACGTACCTAAAGAAATTTCCACTTAAAAAATAAACTGTTTCCGGAGACGACGCTCGAAAGATAAAACCGTATGTTTTCAACAGTAATTAGGCGCGCTTGTTTCATCTTACTTTGTCATTTTGTTCGCGGAAAAAATGCAGTTTAAACAAAGGGAAACTACGTGAAAGGACGACAAAGCCAGCCGATAAGTATGCCGGCGTGAACGGGTTTGCAAAGCCTGCGTATATGACTCAGATTCATTTATAATTGAATATGCCTACTGTTTAGTAACGTTCTCTGTGTCTCCATGTACACGGTAATTGTCATAGATTTACCGTAATCTGGTTCTAATCTACCGTCAAGGTAATAAAATATTACCGTGTCATATATCACCATTTTAGTTATATGCTGCATAAAACGCATATCAGTTCACTGGCATGGCAACACTGCTCTTGGATGCCGGCAGAGACCAGTAAACATTAGTGGTCGGGTATCCCTGAATATCAAAATGTTTATCTCCTCTCGCACATATATAAAAACTATCAAACCTCGGCAGTCTATTCTCGTCTTTATTTAAACATACAGGAAGAAGTGAAGTGTTATCAAAATTCTAAGTGAGATTGTTTTTAATAGAATAGGGGGCGTGATCGCCGTGATTCCCCTGCAGTTGCGGGTGTCCATGGGCGGCTGTGATCACTTACCATTAGTTGAGATGCTTGCTCGATTGCCATCTATGCCATAAAAAAAGTTATGACAGCATTACAAGGCCAACTTGTTCTACCAACAGTTATCAAAAGAAATAGCAAAAATTGTGTTAATTTCAGACTTACTGATATTATGTTGGGTAAATAACTCCGTTTACGAAGAATACATTGTCGTGTTAGTAGAGTCTTCACTTCTCTTAAATTTTTCGTGCTTTACATGTTTACTTTTTTTTTTTATATTCTACATAAATAATTAGAAAAACAAATATATTCAAAATTGATTTTTTTTTCCTGTTGTAAATTTCCTTTGAAAAATTACACGTGTAATTTACGCGGTACACATTTTACTGATTTACCGTAATTTTGTCAAAAAATACCGTGTTTTTACCCTTGCAACACGGTAAATGTCGATTTACATAGGCAGACACTGAATTTGGTGTTATTATTTTGCGTAAAGAATTCATTGTAAAACATTTAACTTAGAACGACTAACTGTTGAGATGGAATATAGACACTCGATGCAAGGGAGGGTATGCAGTGTTGCCAGTATAGCTTTTGACATATATTACTTGGTCGAACTGTCCACGACCAGTAAAAGCTAGCGATGCTGGTTTCTTTGGACTCTGAATTTGCTCGCGTGTCGCGGACAATGCAATATGGTGCATCGAATACACAGCACTATCTCTTATATTGGCTCTCTGTGCTTCACCTGTTCCGCCTGCCTTAGTTTGTTTTTTTTCAACACAACTTTATTCGACATAGATCTTATGTTAAGTGGCGATGTGGCCCAATATGGGCATGATAATGTTAGTGGAGGGACTGTCTGATGGGACGCGATGATGGCTCAGGCGTTTGTCTGTACGGACGCCGCGTCAATGAACGTGAGTTCGAATCCACCTGCTGTTCAACTGTTGTTGTTTTTCTTTCATAGTTTAGGTTTAGCGTTATGTCCAGAATCTCATCTGACCTTAAGTGATGATACAGCCCAAGATGGTAGACACGCTAAACCTGTGAACGAACTGGTTCTCAAGTGCAACTGCCGGAACACACCTTTTGGTATTTGGCGGCAAATTTTCAACTTGAGGCTGGTAGCTAGCCATTCGGGCATCAGAAAAGGCCCTACCACCATGCTATGGTTTCCTCACGATGCTTTACTTCACCGAAAGCTCAACCTCATTGTAGGTGGTTGGGTTCGAACTCACGTCTCTTGATGCAAAGTCGTACACACTGCCACTGAGCTATCGTCGCTTCAAATCGCATCGCGTATTAAGCTATATTATAGTACAGAAAGGCTGAAAACTTTAAATATTTAGAATGTGATATAAAGTTCACCGGGTCAGCTAGTTGTAAATAAACCATGAGTCAAGTGATTGTTAAAAGGACAAAACATGAAGCATTTCATGAACCCTGAAGATCTCAACTGAATGTTTATGGCATACACCCAGTGGAATTACAATGAAGCCTTGTTACGATGACCTCGGCACGCAGAACTGTAAAAGAGAGAATGAGAGAGAAAAAAAAGAAAACTATGACGTCACCGTAATAAAATGACCATTAAAACGTCGTAAATAACTACGTGCAGTAGTGGTGGTATGCAAAAATATGATTTGCATATTTATTACGCGACTCATCCGAGATTCGCTTCGAGAGCACGACTTTACGATGCGAGAAACGCATAGGGTTCGTTAAACCTAACAAAAAAAAAAAAAAAACCCAGCGGTATTTAGTGATGAAAATTGTATAATTGAATTATTTATTTGAAATTTTTTCACCGGGTATATAAATTGCTCTGCACTTTTGGCCCTAATTCGTTAAGAACACCCAAGTATCCAGTGAGCACAATACACGACTTTTTGATGTTACATTTCCAATAACTAACACTAGCTTGGTAGTGTGTCGCCTTGTTCGCACTTACAATGCAATATAAGTATCTATTATATATATATATATATATATATATATATATATATATATATATATATATATATATCTTTTATTATAGCAGTAAAGCAATTAAGATCGAACTCTTACATAACGGACTCTAGACAATAAACATACATTTCCCACGCAAACACACAACACATACACACACACCCACACAAGCACACCCATATCCACCATAAATCTTAAATCATTAATACTATATAACTTGTCTTTTTTATTTTCATTTTTAGTTTTATGTTATTTATTATTACTTACCACATTTCACTTTATAGTGTATATACTACTAATATTTGTGAAATCCTATTATAGATTTATGTTTTTTTTTTTTTTATATTTATATGCGTATATGTAACAGTTTAGGGTACGTCCACAAATCAACTAATACGGATTTCATAATTTTTAGACGCACAATGTCGCCGTCACTGCTGGTAAATATTTTTGCTAATTCTTCCTTCGTTTCACTAACGTGGTGTTTAAAATACTACTCTTTACGGATACACTCATCGAAACGCGTAATGCGGGCTCAGGCCAAGGTGAAATGGGTCTATGGTAACTCATCGGATGCTGACCACACCAACATACATTATGGCGACACTTCGAGCTCCAGTGTTGCCCAAACACTGATAGTACCCACACTATGGATGGCAATTCTTTGTATAAAAAAGCAATATTCAGATCCTTTCGAATCGAGATTCGAGATCAAATTAATCGATTCACAAAAAAATCGAAATACCAAAGATGGATTCTTCAAAAGTTGCTTTTTTTTTTAATTCACTTTGAGTGTTTATTTTTTTAATTTGAAAGCGACTATGGAACACCAAAATAATCGATACTCTATCATTCTTATACTAATGTAAAGTTTTGTTTACAAGTATAACAAAGTACCAGGAATACAAGAAGACATATATTTCACAAATTTATTGGTTATGTAAAAACTTTTTGAAATTGTTTGAAAAATGTTCAAATAATTGTATATAATGTGTATTATAAAAGTAAATGAGCATCAAACCCCGGTCTTTAAAGGAGAAATGTCGAGTCACTGGATCGATTCTGAGTTGTGGATCTATTGAAAAAATCGATTAATCGATTTCAGATCGCCGCCACGTCTTATAACCAAGGTACCTCCATTTTCCCTAGTGTGACGTCACATGTTTTGCAATTTTAAACCAAGTAATTGTTGAATGAAATCGACAAATTAATAGTTTACAATTTGTGTTTCATTGCTCAAATATATAGAATTTTGAAATGTGACAACCCAAAATTTAGGACGCCCGAACAACCTTTTACCTCACTTCACCGACCCCGCCGTATGCGTTACGTGATTTATAGATGAACCCGTGTACGTATACTGGTAATTGTCGAGTGGTCCACTGTAATAATTATTTGAAGTTTCATTTTCGCGAAAACTGGCTCTCCAGTGCAGCTTCCGGAACACACCTATTGGTATTGGCGGCAGATTTTCAAATTAATATTTTAATGTATTTTTAAAGTACGTATACCAAATTATAGAGCTCGAAAGCAGTATCAATTTCGTGTAACCACATAAACTAACCAATTTTGGACTGAAAAGGATTTCTTTTTACCACCCTCGATTATTTGTGTGACTAGAATTCATTGTTCTGAGCTTGGTTATAACTTTGCGACTTGCTTGCTTACTTGAACTTACTAACATAAACAAACTTCATAATTTAAAAAAAATGACTATCAAACCTTAATAAATATAAATGTGAAAGTGATTTTGTTTGATTGTTACACTTTTACTCATAAACGACAAAATTTATTATGATAAATTTTGATATAGAAATAAATGGGAACATGGAAAAGGACAGGCTAATTTTGAATTTCAAATACTTATTGGAAGTGAGATTAAAAGAGGGCTAAACATTGTAACAATTTTTTTAATACGTCATCAGATATGTTTGACAAAATCTATGTTAACGCGATCGAAGCCGCAGGTAAAAGCTATTAATAAAATATATTAAGAGTACTAATGTAGTATAACTAAGCAGAAGCGCTAAAGCACTATAGCAATCCAACGATAAAATCTAATAAATGTATAACTAATTCATTCGCACGCAAGAACATAATTATAAAACTCGTTCAAGTAACACCAGACAATTGCAATTAAACGAGTATTTCAAATTTCAGCCGAAACCGCCGTTTCTGAAGTTACCAGTAAACATATTAGTCGGTTACTGACATCAAGCAATCATAATGAAACATAGACCACGCATCGCTAGACGCGAACTGTAGTTCTGTTAGTGAACCTGTATTGAAAGTAGTGTTTTTTTTTAAAACAGTAGCATGGCAAAGTTTTTTTATACTTAAGGTTTTAGCGTTATGGCCATATCTCACCTGATCTTAAGTTACGATACGGCCCAAGTTGGTAGACACGCTAAACCTGTGGAAGGACTGGCTCTCAAGTGCTGCTGCCGGAACACACCTATTGGTATTTGGCGGCAGGTTTACAACTTGAGGGTGGTAGCTAGCCAGACGGGCATTAGAAAAAGGCCTACCATCATGCTATGGTTTCCTCACGATGTTTTCCTTCACCGAAAGCTCAAGCTCATTGTAGGTGCTAGGATTCGAAATCATGTCCCTTGACGCGAAGTCGTACACACTACCACTGAGCTATCATCGCTTCACGGTGTGGAATGGAATTTATCTGGTGCTAATCACGAAAAATACTCAGTAAAAGGACTCACTACAGAACCACGCGGACGCGACTTCGGTGTGACAGCTTCACGGTGACTCCCATTGAATCGCGAACTAAAAGGTTTGCTGATTCATATTTTGTCGTAACGTGGAGCTGTGGAACCGTCTTCCCGTCAGCGTGTTTCCACCTTCCTACGATATGGGGCCCTTCAAAAAAGGCGTGAAAAAGTATGTAGACAGGCCAGTTTGAATTGGACCAAATGAATTTGGTCTAACGTCAGTCACCGCTGAATTGGATTATACTGTACTATAAAAAAAAAATAACATGATAGAAGCCGCACGTAAAAGCTAGTAAACTATAAAAGTAAGCCATAATGTTGTATGAGTTAAATATACCGGTAATAAACGTTAGAAATCACTTTGATATCTTCAAGGTTAGATTACAATTGGATCATTCTTATTATACAATTTCTTAATTAATTAAATTATGTATCACGATTCTTTTTTATATTCACTCCATTAGAGTATAACTTCTTAAGTCTGTACTTAAGTATTCTCTCTCTCTTTCTCTCTTTAAAATAAAAAACAATTATAAACCAATGTCAATAATTCACGTCTAATAATGACCGGTCTGTGTAATAAACCAAACAAAAATTCTTCGACGCCACTCTCTCAAGGTTCGTGTAACGAAATACATTTATGATATAAGACATTTGTTTGCGAATAAGAGAGACGCGTCTTCGAAGAATTATTATTGTCCCTTTGATGTAATTAGTACGCGGGCCAGAAAGTTGAACGGCACTCGCCGAATACACTGACATTTGAGGAATTTTTATTAGTGCCAAAAATGAAAAGGATTCGTACATAACTGATGATTGGAAGGAATTGTGTGCCACATTCAAAATATTTTGTGCTATGTTGGAATGACTGGATCGTTTACTACTCAATAATATTTAGTTCATACATATGTTTCATTTTATTTTAGTTTTATATTTTAAAAGTGTGATATACACAGTGTTGGTAAATACAGCTGTGTTTGAAGTTCACTTGTTTTATCTATCTACTAGCTTTTACCAGCGGCTCCGCTCGCTGTAGCACTGCTTTGGTCAACCAATTCCGGTTCATGATGGATACACAAGTCATCTGTCTATAAAAACTGTTGTTTTTTAATTCTTTCACGAGGCATAAGATGTTCAATATACTGAGCTTAATTGGGACATGATCGCGTTATAAAGAAACAACTCTACCACATTGTAATCTATATTTTGACTTTTGTTTCTTATCCTGGAGGTATCACTTTCGCTTTGTGCGATAAAAAGTATTGCACGGTGATAAGGCTTTTTCTAATGCCCGCCTCGCTAGCTACCACCCTCAAGTTTAAAATCTGCCGCCAAATATCAATAGGCGTGTTCCGGAAGTTGCACTCGAGAGCAAGTCCCTCTAATAAAGGCTGGCAACTTCTTGTTCATTACTTTCCATATTAGGAGATTTAAATAAAATTCTGTACGTTTTTTTTATATACAAACCTCGTCTCGACAATAACGAACACGATAAAAAAAGTATTATTAAATTCGGTACAGTCGTTCGGAAGTTGTGTGCGTACATACATTCTGGCGATTCATTTTTTATATTTATAGATTTATAATTCCACGCGAACGAAGTCGCGGGCACCGGTAGTGAAATTAAAAGAAAACTGTGACGAGAACGCTCGCCGTAAATTGAAATCGACCGAGTTCGATAGTAGTGTAGTAAATCTTTTATCTTTTGGCAAAAGCCTGTGGGTTCAAAGGCCAAAACATATGAAAAATCAAACACAGCCTCCGTTCCACCGGGTGATATACCGCCGCGGCTTATTATTTCTAGCCATTAAAATTACGAATGGCGCTATGTCTTTTTTTTCCCTCTCCCTCTGTCTCACTTTATTCCCGTCGGGCGCGGGGTTTTTTGGCGTTCTGCCGATTTCGGTCGCCGGCTATTGGATTTTATTTAGCCCGTGTGACCGCACTAGAGGACGTAAATCAGTTTTTGCATTTAACTAATTGAATTTATGAGCTGTTTATTGCTACGGGAAATCGCTGTTAAGCGGTTATTGTTTGATATTTCGCTTTTTACGTTTCACTCCCTTTTTCTCTATGCCTCGGCAGGGGAGAGTGAGAAATGTTACTATATGCAAGACTAGCTATGTCGCGTGAAACTAAAATTGAATTTATCAATAGGTTTTACGCGCGGCTTCGCTCGCATTTGATTATGCCAAACAAATGATATTTAAGCTGTGTTCACTTTTTTACGTCACGCGTCTTTTTATATATTACTCTTTATTATTTATTTATTTTGATAACGATGTGTTTGTTGTCTGGTTTGAGAACCAAATAAAATATATATATATGACAATGTTGTTAGTTATGTATGTGCTATTTATGTATGTTAGTAATGCTGTTAGTACAATGCAATTACAATAGCATGGGGTTTCTAGTGAAGGAAAACGTCGTGAGAGCATGGAGGTAAGACTTTTTCTGAAGCCCGCCTGTCTACCTACCAGTCTCTAGTTGAAAATCTGCCGCCAAACACCAATAGGTGTGTTCCGGTAATTACACTTGAGAGACAGTCCGTCCACAGGTTTAGCATGTCCATCGAGTAGGGTTCAGACCCACTTAAGATCAGGCGAGATTATGGTCAAAACGTTAAAACCTTTAAACTATAAAGAAAAAAAAAAACAAATCGAATGACGCAATAAAAAGCTTTATACTAGGAAAAGTATCATATTACTGTCTCCAAGGTCTAACCTATCTTTATACCAAAATTATTATGCATCATAATCGATGCAGCTGTTTAGTCATGTTTTGCCTGTTTGTTGTCATTAGTCAGTCATTGTCGGCTACATGGCTGTAATGCCCCTGGAGTTCCAGTTGTTCATCGGCGACGGTAAACATTTACCATCAGATAGGCAGTCTGCCTGTTCTCTGCCCATTTGCATGAATAAAGGCGTGAAAGCTTAATAAGCAAACATAATAACTCGCTTTCACATTTTTTATTAGTAAGGAGTTTTACTTTTCTTTCAAATTTTTTATTAGTAAGTAGTTTTACTTTTTTTTCACATTTATTATTAGTAAGGAGTTTTACTTTTTTTTCACATTTATTATTAGTAAGGAGTTTTACTTTTTTTGCACATTTATTATTAGTAAGGAGTTTTACTTTTTTTCACATTTATTATTAGTAAGGAGTTTTACTTTTTTTTTCACATTTTTTATTAGTAAGGAGTTTTAATTTTTTTTTCTTTATTATTGTAAGTAAGGAGTTGAAGGGACTGGCTCTCAAGTGCATCTGCCGGAACACACCTATTGATATTAAGCGGCAGTTTTCAACTTGAGGGTGGTTGCTAGCCAGGCCGGCATTAGTAAAAGCCCCACCACCATGCTATGGATTCCTCCCGATGTTTTCCTTCACCGAAAGCTTAAGCTCATTGTAGGTGGTTAAATTCGAACTCACGTCCCATGACTCGGCGTTCGTACACACTACCGCTGAGCTATCATCGCCTAAATATTTAAATAGATATAAATTGAAAATGACTGTATTGTTTAGATTTCCTGTTTAAAATGACAACCTATATAAATGTCTTTTGTAAAAAAAATACGTTAAATGTGCCAAATGTGGTCGTGTGCCAGTTAGACACAAATGCCGAAGAATAAATAATAAAACGGCATAAACGAAACACTGTGAAGCTTCAGTCGCGTACCACTAAGTTTTACGGCTTTTCCAACAAATTCCTGTGTCAACTAAACACAGTGTCGTGTTGTTGGAACACGCGGCTCAGTTGCTAACCGCCGTTCGCGTGACGACAATCGTTTTAACTCTAAATAATAAATTAGCACGAGCATAAAACACTGTGCCTCGCCCCCCTTTTCTATGCAAACACGAGATCGGTGCATTTACTCGAAAAAAAAAAACAAAACAAAACGTTGCACCGTGAACTTTATGCGGGTTTCTTCGAGCGACTTTCTAAAGGTATTCGTTGAGTTGAATAACGTTGGGCAGTACGTGAACTCTATTCATTTAGTTCACAAGCGATTCGATTCAAAGTTAAACTGAATATCTTTTTATTAAAATAACGGAAGTAAATCTGCGTTTGACAAGAATTTCACTGAACAATGTCTATAATTTAAAACCTAGTTGTCGGTGGTAGTGTGTACGACTTCGCGTCAAGGGACGTGAGTTCGAATCCAACCACCTACAATGATGATGAGCTTTTGGTAAAAGGAAGCATCGTGAGGAAACCATAGCATGGTGGTAGGGCTTTTCCTAATGCCGGTGTGGCTAGCTACCACGCTCAAGTTAAAATCTGCCGCCAAATACCAATTGGTGTGTTCCGGCAGCTGCACTTGAGAGCCAGTTCCTCTACAGGTTTAGCGTAGCTACCAACTTGGGTCGTATCGTCACTTGAGATCAGGTGAGATTAATAGATATTTTTTATTTAATTCTCATTACAAAAGCTTACTTAACAAAGTAGAATATTGGGATATTATGATATTTTGTTTATTAGGGAATTAAAAAATTGATAGCTTATAAATTTCATTCACCAAGTTAATATACGTGTATAATAGTTATTATGATATTTGAAATTGTATAGTGGTATGACAAAGTATTGAATTACTATATAATAATGGAGAAATAAAAAAGGTTTTTCTTGGCAAAACCTTTGCTAAAGTATATTTCTTCTTAAATAGGAAATCAAAGTACATTTGAAACGGATTTACAGGTGCGTGTACGATTTACATGTGTATCACTAAAACTATGTCTAGAACAATGACGTGTACAAAATGACAAATGAAAATATATATAAAAAATAAAAAAAACACAATTATAAAATAACTTAATAAGACAAGCGTTGGCTTACGCTTGTTTAATTTGAAACAGTGTCTAAACCGTGTTTATCTTCAAACAATGACAAGACACTGTTGTGTGATTAAGCTCTTTTTAAACAATGTCGAACGCATGTTATATACTCCTTTGTAATAACTCGGATACTGTTTTCAAAAGGTGTTCTTTTTTTGCAGTTACCTTAATGGCTGCCATGTGTTTGACCGAACACTGGTATAATTAAATAAGCAAATAACATTGTTCACCTCTTGTTATATGTAAGACAGCCTCATTTGAAAGTCTAATTAACGTGGAATTACTCGCGATGCTTTCATGATAATTAATGTACGCTGAATGTTTACCAAAATTATAATATAAGCCGATAGATTTATCTACGATGATTCGCAGTCACCGATTTTCCTTTTTTTATACTTAAGGTTTAGGCGTTATGGTCATGATCTAACTTGATCTTAAGTGAAGATACGGCCCAAGTTGGTACACACGCTAAACCTGTGGAGGAACTGGCTCTCTCAAGTGTAGCTGCCGGAACACACCTATTGGTATTTGACGGTAGGTTTTACAACTTGAGGGTGGTAGCTAGATAGGCGGGCATTAGAAAAAGCTCTACCACCATGAAATCCTTCCAATCAACCATTAAAAAACCTGAGGAATTTTATACAAATGTAATGTGACAATTTGTTAAGGATTATTGATACCGTAATATTATAGTTTTAAATCAGTCAAGTAGAAAAACTATACTGTGTAGTGTCCAACTGCAAGTAGGTTCAAAACTTAACAACCGCCTAAGCAAAGAGTTTTCTTTGCATTGCGGTAGATCTTTAAAAAGGTCTTGTCCTGCGACATAACGGCGCTTCTGTATTACAGTGTGTCGGAAATGGAATAATAAGAAGGAAATTAATCGGCGCATTGACTCTACTTCCGTCTTTATATTTCCGTCTTTAAAAGTCTAGTTTTATTCGAGAGTGTAATAAGACATTCATTTGAGCTCTTTAATGTTTGTTAAACACGGAAAAACAGATGTCGCCACAGACTTCCGGGACGTCTGGACAAAGCCTTAGTAATAAGTCTTGCTTGGAATATTGGCAGAGTTATTCTTTAAACTCGGTCATAGCGAGACGTGTACTGGAGGACTTGTCTGTGACCTAGAATTTTTTATTAACAAGTACACTTGCACTGAATGAGTTATTTAAGAACTATTGTGAAGTGTTGGGATTAAAATGAAATTGCGAACGTTGTGCTTCGTTTTACTACGTCGCCTGGGGAACTCTGTAGCGCCCATGAAGAATCATGATGGATGGTGAAAATATAGAACACGTGATTTCACATCCTGCCACGACTGTAGCGACAAGTGTACATTTATTACATTTTTGTTGTCTACTGTCTTGTTGAAATTGTCTGTGGTTACCTTTAAAATTTGCACGTCATTACGGGCAGGCTACGTGACTCCTGAACCGCGCGAGGACGTTACGTTCCTCATTAATATAGTGTCGCCGCTGCGAAATTAGTGCTGAAGCCCCAAAACATTAGGTGACTATAGCGTATCCAGGGCTTCATGGTCAAGAACTAAGGTCAGCGATCCATCCTATTAATCTAAAATCCATCGTTAACGAGCTCAGAGATATAATTTCGACGACGCGTTAACAGATCTTGACTTATCTTGACCTGCAGCTAGTTCTACACTACAACGTGCCTCTAAAACTGCGCTAGCAGGCTCTGCTGGGCACAACAAACCTCAAACAAAAAACCTTTAAACCTACATCCCTGTCACAAGTCTTGGGATCTGCTCGAAATTTCCCTCTCTGCGATGCCAGCCTTTATAGGAGCGACTGGCTCTCAAGTGCAAATGCCGGAACACATCTAATAGTATTTAACGGCAGATATTCAACTTGAGTGTGGTAGCTTATAAGGCGGGCATTAGGGAAAGCCCTACCACCATACTACGATTTCCTCACGACGTTTTCCTTCACCGAAAGCTATAGCAAAGTGGGTCGTTGCATCTAACTCACGTCCCATGGGACGTGTCCGTGTCATGTCGCCGCGTTCCTACGGGCTATCACTGAGCTATCATCGCTTCGAATTCTACTTTCGCAAATGCCATTCCAGTGCTCCCAGCTGAGTGTAGTAACAAAACCTTCTGTAGATTTTGTCGTGACCACAATCCTTTGAAAGCCGTCCGTAGAGAGTTAAAGGCCGGGCATAATTGATAGTAGTAGAAAAGAAAGCATACTTCTTTCCTCATTTCAGCACGTTTTGTAAAATTTCACAATATATCTTTCTCATAAGGATATGTTTCTAGATCCTTGAGGTCACAGTCGGTAAGTGTATTCTGCGTTTTATCCTCACCGAAAACGGTGCATTCCCGAAGGTGGCGCCTCCCTAATTTAGTTCAGCAGACCTAAGTGTTATTGCGAAATTTAAAATGATTGAAATAAAATAGGGTCACCCCATCACTAAAGTTTTTCTTCGGTGTAACATTTCTTTACATATTCTCGTTGCTGCTTGTGAATTGGTTCATCTTTTTTTATTTTTTTTGTTATTAGCAGCTAACTGCACGCAACTGTTTGTTGTACTCGTTCTTATTTCATGATACTTGATATGTTCTTCTCGTGTAATGAATATGCATCAAACTTATAACTGTAAGTGAAACGACGATAGCTCAGTGGTAGCCTGTACGGATGACGCATGAAAGGACTTGAGTTCGACTGCCTGCAATGAGCTTGAGCTTTCGGTGAAGGCAAAACATCGTGATGGAACCACAGCATGGTGGTAGGGCTTTTTCTAATGCCCGTCTGGTAAGCTTGAGCTAGTTGAAAATCTGCCGTCAAATACCTAAAGTTGTGTTTCGACGGTTGCACTTGAAAGCCGGTCTTTCCACAGGTTTAGCGTGTTCACCAGCTTAAAGCACATCGTCACTTATTTATATAATTAAGATTTAGCGTTATAGCCACAACCTCATCTGATCTAAAGTGACGATACGGCCCAAGTTTGGAGACGCTTTCAACATTCGACATTTTCAACTTGAGGTTGGTAGTTAGCCAGACGCCCACCACGCTATGGTTTTCTCACGATGTTTTCCTTCACCGAAAGCTCAAGCTCGTTGTAGGTGGTTTCGAACTCACGTCCCTTGACGCAAAGTCGTACACACTACCACTGAGCATCCAGTGAGGTTGTAGTCATAACGTTAAAACCTATAAGCTATAAGAAATATAGTAGCTCTGTATGTTGCTTAGATTTTCATGTCTAAGCTGTTGAAGCTGTTTAGTCAAGTTTTGGTACAGTTGTGTGCGTTTATATATTTTATAGGTTATGTATTATGTCCACAACCTTACTTAATGCTAAGTTATAGTGTGGCCCAGGGTAGTGAACACGCTAAACCTAGTCAAGGTATATATATATATATATATATAACGTCGCGAAAATTCACAAATATTTAATCGTTTGTAAAAAAACTTTTATAATTATGTTAGTAATGTTAGCTTTTGTAATACGTCACTACGTAATTTGGCTTCAATATAGTAAGTACCCTTCATTATGTTAATCGCTGGCTATCGGTTGCTGCGTTTCCCATAGTTATAAATAACTTAATATACAATTCATATAACAAAATACAAATCACTAAAGTATACATTAACATGACACCAAAAATTACAGTTTATATTTTGCGTGATGATTTACCATAAGGCTATCGAATGCTTGACATTTAATTTTAAACAATACATGATTTAATTTCTCTTTCCGTACGTGTAACGTATTCCGAGCGGGTACCAATTGTTTCAACGGATTAATTAGTCATGTATTCACACGTAAATTTACAGCCATTTTACCTGCCGCCAAATACCAATAGGTGTGTTCCGGAAGCAGCACTTGAGAGCCAGTTCCTCCACAGGTTTAGCGTGTCTACCAACTTGGGGCATATCGTCACTTAAGATTAGGTGAGATTATGGACATAATCCTAAATCTTAAGTATAAAAAAAATAAATCGAAAATGGTTATTCATTGGATTAGAATAAAAAGAATTATAATTGAATTTGAAGTGTTTAACGTTTCTCGCATCGAATTGCCTTCGGAAGTAATGGTGTTGTTGTTATACGAATGTTTACGGATACCGCATCAATGATTGCGAGTTCAAATCAACCTGGAGTGAGCTTGAGCTTTCGGTGAAGGAAAACATCGTGAGGAAACCATAGCATGGTGGTAGGGCTTTTTCTAATGCCCGCCCGGGTAGCTACCACCCTCAAGTTGTAAACCTACCGCGAAATACCAATAGGTGTGTTCCGGCAGCAGCACTTGAGAGCCAGTTCCTCCACAGGTTTAGCGTGTCTACCAACTTGGGCCGTATCGTCACTTAAGATCAGGTGAGTATATGGCCGTAATGCTAAACCTTAAGTTTAAAAAAAATAAATCGAAAATGGTTATTCATTGGATTAGAATAAAAATAATTATAATTGAATTTGAAGTGTTTAACGTTTCTCGCATCGAATTGCCTTCGGAAGTAATGGTGTTGTTGTTATACGAATGTTTACGGATACCGCATCAATGATTGCGAGTTCAAATCAACCTGGAGTGAGCTTGAGCTTTCGGTGAAGGAAAACATCGTGAGGAAACCATAGCATGGTGGTAGGGCTTTTTCTAATGCCCGCCCGGGTAGCTACCACCCTCAAGTTGTAAACCTACCGCGAAATACCAATAGGTGTGTTCCGGCAGCAGCACTTGAGAGCCAGTTCCTCCACAGGTTTAGCGTGTCTACCAACTTGGGCCGTATCGTCACTTAAGATCAGGTGAGTATATGGCCGTAATGCTAAACCTTAAGTTTAAAAAAAGACATCGCCACAATCTCCTTTGACGTTAAGTGAAGATCTGGCCCAGGATGGCGGACACGCTAAGTCCCGTGGAGAGAGTGGTTCTCAAATGCAACTGCGCGAACACACCTGTAGGTATTTGGCGGCGGATTTTGAATTTGAGGGTGGTAGTGTCCCAGGCGGGCATTAGAAAAAGTCTTACCACCGTGCTATGGTTTGCTCGCGATGTTTTTTCACCGAAAGCCTAGGTATATTGCAAGGATTCAAACCCACGTTCATTGACGCGGCAGTCATATCCACTGTGCCATCATCGCAAACGTATACGAGAACAATACGTTCCGGAAGTATTCCCGTCAAAGAGATCGATTAAAACTGTGGTACCACAATATTCCTATCTTCTATAAGTAACAAAGTTTGTTAGTTACAGTAGGTTGGTATTAAATAGCCCTTAATAGACTAAAATCTACAAAAGTACTTTATTATAGTTTAGTGTTATGTCCACGATCGCACCTGATGTTAAGTGACAATGTGAAGGTGGACACGCTAATGTAATTGGAGGGACCGACTCACAAGTGTAACTGCCGGTAATTACCTATAGGTATCTGGCGATGGATTTTCAACTTGACAGTGGTAGCTAGCCAGGCGGACTTTACAATAGAAAGAAAGAAAGAAAGCAAGAAAGAAAGAAATAAAGAAAGGAAGAAAGAAAGAAATAAAGAAAGAAAGAAGGAAATAAAGAAAGAAAGAAGGAAATAAAGAAAGAAAGAAGGAAATAAAGAAATAAAGAAGGAAAGACAGAAAGAAAGAAAGAAAGAAAGAAAGAAACATCAGAGATCAAAGATCCAGCTCAGCATATGCTGAAGTGTCCGAAACACTCAGCGCTGATTTTCAGCTGTAACCCAAAACCAGTTGCGGTGCGTTAAAAACTTGTTACATCAATCGCAGTGAAAATTCTGAATAACAATATTCACAACGAGAATAAATTGTAGTAAAATAAATTAGCCATTTCTTACGAATATACGATAAACATTGTGTGCGAGGGTATAAATATATACCCCTATTCTACCACCATGCTGTAGTATGGTTGATATGCTATGTCTACGTCACGATGTTTTCCTTCACCAAAAACTCAAGTGGATTGACGCAGCGTCCATACACACTACGAACTGAGCCACAATCCCTCTAAAATATAGCACGATATCCCCCGAAAGTACTTAAATAAAATCGCTCGGTTATTATTCTTAAAGGAACACCGCAAACGCGTGAATGTAAAAATTTACAGTACACAATTTCCATTTTCCCGACGAATATAACGAATACACAATACGCGATATTGGGTCGAAAGAAAGCGTTCTAATGCCGTAGATTTAAAAAGCACTCAATAAAAACCGTCCCGAAGGCGGTGTAACGCAAAAGGAAAACTGTCCGTTCTATGATAGGGACCTAATTTCTTGGTCATTAAGTTTAATTACCCCCCCACTCCCCCCATAAAGTTCTATTGTTTCGAGGTTCCGGTTCACCCGCGCCCCGCGACTTGTCGGCTCGTTTAGAGGGAAATGACGTTTCCGCGAGATTTTGTTAATGGCTTTTCTCTCTCTCCTCTCTCGCCGGCCGAATGGAAAGTCTTTGCCGGAGTTGTATTTGTTTTCTATTAACGCTTTTTCAATGTGTATAGTATAAGTGTATCGTTTAGATTTCTGCTTTTAAATGATGCTTTATCTTTGCCATCTCATATTTTATTGTCATCGCGTTTTTGACAGATTGGTGTCGAAAGATGAAAGGTCTTACAGTGTTACTCATGATTGGAACGATGATCGTTGAGTTAGGAGTGTGTATAGATGCCGCGTCAATAGCTTTGAGTTGGAATACCGGCAACGAACCCGAGGTTCCGCGGTTTCCGGTAAGGAAATATATCGTAATGAAACCATAGCATGGTGATAGGGCTTTTTCTAATGCCCGTCTGGCTAAGTATTAGGTTCAAGTTGAAAATCTACCGCCAAATACCTGTAGGTATGTTCCTGCAGTTGCACTTTTTTATAGTCAAGGTTTAACGTTATCTCCATAATCTCACCTGATCTTAAGTGACGATACGGCTCAAGTTGGCTGACACGCTAAACCTGTGGAGGAACTGGCTCTCAAGTGCAACTGCCGGAACACACTTATTGGTATTTGACGATAGATTTTCAACTTGAACGCGGTTGCTAGCCAGGCGGGTATTAGAAAAAGCCATGCTATGGTTTCCTCACGATATTTTCCTTCACCGAAAGCTCAAGCTCATTGTAGATGGATTCGAACTCACGTCCGTTGACGCTAAGTCGTACACACTACAACTGAGCTATCATAGCAGCAGTCTTAAAATCAGGCGAGATTGTGGCTATAATGCGAACTCTGTACTTATTTATAAAAACATTTTTTTTTTAGAACACTGTGAAATTTGGCATATCCAAGTTTATATGAAGAAGAAGTGGATAAAGCTAAAATTTATTTATAATATGTTAAAAAATAGAAATTATTAAATTAAATTAAATATTTACACTCCCTATGTCATATATAGGTTACTAGCAGACCCGACGAACTCCGTATCCCCTATACTCTGGTATACTAGATGGCGTTAAAGTAGCTACATTTTGAGATTTATTTAAAAAATAATGGTTATTTTTTTTTCGAAAAAAAATATATTATTATTTTTTTCAATAAAAATTATCATATGTTACTTCTAATACATCCAAGCATATGTGTACTGAGTTTCATGATGATCGGTTATGTAGTTTTCGCGTGACAGCGTAACAAATTAACTTACATTCAAATGTATAATATTAGTAGGGTATATATATAAACTATATAATTTTTTTTTATGCTTAAGGTTTAGCGTTATGGCCATAATCTCACCTGATCTTAAGTGACGATATGGCCCAAGTTGGAAGACACGCTAAACCTGTGGAGGAACTGGCTCTCAAGTACAGCTGCCGGAACACACCTATTGGTATTTGGCGGTAGGTTTTACAACTTGAGGGTGGTAGCTAGCCAGGCGGGCATTAGAAAAAGCCCTACCACCATGCTATGGTTTCCTCACGATGTTTTCCTTCACCGAAAGCTCAAGCTCATTGTAGGTGCGTGGTTTCGAACTCACGTACCTTGACGCGAAGTCGTACACACTACCACTGAGCTATCTTCGCTTCAAATATTAATAAAAAACGATTTCGCCAATTGCCTCATGATTTTCATATGTTGCTAAACTATATCCAAATATTACATTTACTCGCAATAACTTCGTAATTAAATTAAAATATCAAGTTTCATAATGTCACACAATTAGTACTAAGTGCCAATAAACGCACCGAATAGGAATCGAGACGTGGTTAATTTAGACGCAGTCGATGTGGGAGCGTATTGTATACTAGCGAAATCTCTCTAAAATCTTCAGATATCGGCCTCTCGTGGACTGCACTACATTATATACTAGAACATGCTTCCAAAGCTGCGCTAGAAAGCTCCTACTGAATTCGGTTGGGCAGGAAGTCGAACACGGGCGGTTAGGTGAGTGTTGACTCGCGTTGGAAGCGGGGTTCACAAGGGAGCGTCACAAGTTCCGGGATTTGCTCGGAATCACTTTCTATACGACACAAAAAGGTCGTCTGTGGTTGAATTTCAATCATTAAACGACCAGCAGATTCGTTTAAGACACCTTAAGTTTAATGAAGTGAGACAAAGGTACTTATGATTTCAAGTTGCAAGTTCATTGTTACTATGTTTAGTTCCCTGGTTAGTTCTGGTTCTGGCACCCTTGCGCCCGCTGCCTCGGGGCTGATTGCCCTTAGCATTCGCCCCAAAAAGTTCGGTGAAGCTGTCAAAGCCTTCAAGGCTAACAGAGTATGTCAGGTCGAAAAAAAAAATTCACTGTTACTAGAATTCTTAATATGTCAATAAGCTACCATTAAACCTAACATAATAAACAATTCTCCAACTGAAATATATATATATTCAATCAAGATAATTCCCAGCCCAAATAAAGAAAAAGAAGGTGCACCAGCTGAATACATTAATATCGCAGATATATATCTGCACATATGTACACAATATATTACGGTATGTCACGACTTAATGTGTATACATATGCCTAGTGTTTAAGGCGATTGGCCTTACCCCAGTCAGGGTCACGCGTCTCAGTGTGTTGCACTTTGGCCGCAGTGCAAGCCAAAAGCTGAAGCGGGGTACGTGAATATTATTCAACGCAACCACTTTAAAGTAATGACATAGATTTTCATAATTTTCCAAGGCACGATCAAAAGCAACACTTAATTTCGTTAATAATTCGTTATTATAATTAACAGTGTAGAAAACGTTAAAACCTATAGTGCTAATTACGTACTAATTAAAGTATATAGTGCTGAAGACCATGAATTAATCTTGAACTCCCGTATATAAGATTTTTTTTTATGAAAACCCAACACATTATTGTTCTTGCCTTGTATAGAGGGGGGAACTTTACAAACATACATTTAAGGGACACAAAGTGAAACCCAGTTCAACCAATAATAATTTGAAGGTCACACAAACAATTTCCCTGTGTAGAATTCAAACCCGCAGAAATTCACAATGCGATCGCTTTAACCATCAGTCTTAGTATGCAGGCAATTAGGTTCGTAAAAGAGACCTTTTTTAGCGTTATGGCCATAATCTCACCTGATCTTAAGTGACGATACGGCCAAGTTGGTAGACACGCTAAACCTGTGGAGGAACTGGCTCTCAAGTATAACTGCCGGAACGCATCTATAGATATTTGACGGCAGATTTCCAATTTGAGGCTGGTAGCTAGCCAGGCGGGCATTAGTAAAAGCCCTACCACAAAGCTATGATTTCCTCACGACGTTTTCCTTCTCTGAACATTGAAGATCAAGTTATATTCGAACTCACGTCCTTTCACGCTGAGTCCACACACACTACCACTGATCTATCATCGCTTCAACTAATCTGTTACTGTTATATGTATTGCAGTTCCAACTGCAAGATAATAATATTATTAGTAACAAGTTACTTAACAGGTTTCATTAAAAAAAATTGGATAGATTTTAGTAAATCCTTCTAGACAGAATTCCATATGAAATCAGCGAAAGGTGCTTGTATGAAAGAGGAAGTACGAAAGAGCTAGATTATTGTATTGCTGATTTTGAAGCGATGATAGCTCAGTGGTAGTATGCACGACTTCGCGTCAAGGGACGTGGGTTCGAACCCAAGCACCTACAATGAGCTTGAGCTTTCGGTGAAGGAAAACTAGCGTGTCTACCAACTTGGGCCGTATCGTCACTTAAGATCAGGTGAGATTATGGCCATAACGCTAAACCTTAAGTATAAAAAAAAAAAAAAATAATAACTATCCGTGAAAGCCTTCAAACGAAATTTAAGGATAAACAGAGCTGGTGCAGCGAATTTACAATAATCCGCTGTCGCGTTACATTTAGAGCGTGAACGAGGACGTGATAATTTTGGCCGCCGACTCTGAAGGTGAGAGTGCGATATTAATAAGCCGCGCTCGGAGCACGAGTTTCGTTTCGCGCTTCCTGTTTTCTGTTACTTTTGTTTGACCGTACGTATGTTAATTATGGATGTGTACGGACGTGTTTTCGCGCTCTCCCGAGATGACGATATACTTAGCCACGTTTGGGAGAACGGGATAGGGGTTTAAACGTCATGTTGATATATTCAATGCCTTTGGTTTCATACCGTGTATTATAACTAGGAATTATCGTATAATACAGAACCTAAAGTCATACAAACATGCAAAGAGTCTAAACTTGGACAATTTCTAATACATGTTAGATTGAAGATACCGAAAGGAAACATTTGAATATGTCTTCAGTATATTTCTTTTACAGACTTCATTATAGTTTAACTTAATTACATTAATTTTTTTATTTAGATTCAGCGTTACAATCGCAATCTCATTTGATGTTTAGTGACGTTGTATTCCACGATGATAGACAAGCTAAGCTTAGTGGAAGGACTGGCTTTGAAATGCAACTGCGCGATCACTCCTATGGGAGATTGGTGACAGATTTTGAACTTGAAGGTGGTAGCTAATCAGGTGGGCATTTTACACTGCAATAGTTAGGCATATTTTGAATTTTAATTACTCTATCTACGAAACAACTTACGATGATCGAATAGTGTCACCTAGCAGTAAGATGGTTTGTTTTTATTATGTTTTGGGCTAATTTTGAATCTTTGGTTAATCCATGGCTCACCTGATCTTAAGTGATGATACGGTCTACGATAAACATGTGTAGGAACTGGCTCTCAAGTGCAGCTGCCGGAACGCACCTATTGTTATTTGGCCCTTTATAGATTTGGTATGTTTACTGGCCCACATTATCACTTAACATCAGGACAGATGACAGGAGGGTGTTCTTCCGCAACCTTAAGGCTGACTGAGGAAGCAGCTTGCTAGGCTGCCCAGAATATCCGGGCTTACCACCAAGAGCCAAAGGCATTGAGGCATCTCGCTTGGACTTTGAGTCCATCGACGTTTAACTACTAAAACGAAGTTAAGCTCTGAATTAAACAGGAAACCGTGGTTATATAATTTTCCAATTTTCTCTCTAATTACAATTCTCAAGTTAGATTTCTTCGTCCAATTTGTACCCGCTAGTTAAGAATATCCGCTGTTAGGATTTTCATTTATTATGGAAATTCAAGATGAGTTTTTAGGATGATCGCATAGTAAGCACGTTTTGGATAACAGTTCACTTGAAGATTGGACCGAAGTTTTACGGGGCTTTCGTAATATCGATTTGATATTCAAATTTTGCCTATAGAGCGGGGTCTCAGCTGTAACATTTTTATGAGCCATCAATGAAGGCGGTAATGCAGTCAGATACTGCCTCTGCTCGTAAATATGCACTGAATTTCAATTACCTTATACGTAAATTTTACTAAATCTATACGTATAATAAGACGTATAATGTACGTTACTAATCCATATACATTTAACAAATATAAAAAATATATATATCACTATAGTTAGATGTTTCTGACTTTCCGCTACCAAAACCCTATATAAAGCGGTAGCCTTGTGTTTTATGATAGAATACAGTTATAGGAGGGTAGTTTATAACACCGATTAGTATAAAGCGCGATGCAAGGGCGGCCTTGAGGGCAGTCCAAGCTTGGCGCTTGAAGCGTATACATCGTATGTAGCTGGAACATTACCGAAGGGACGTAAGATTTAATATTTCTTTATTATTGACACTGTTTTGGTATGTATGCTGTAAATCATTATCGGGAATGGTTTATACTTGGTGGAGTGAGATACGAGCGGTGAAGGTGACCGTTGACGATCGTCGACAAAACTCCTTAAACCTACATCTGAGTCGCAAGTGTCAGACACTCTCGTGCTATCCTCTCTCTGCCTAACGGTTAGGTTTTACGATGAAGGCACCCTTACGGTGAATCCGTGGTTTGCTAAGAAGTTCGTATCTCATCCAGACATTATTAACGATTGGATTATTATTATTATCTTGTTAAAAAATCTATTCGCCACATTATCTTAATACTATTAATATCACACGTTGTTATGAGAACAAGAAATATATGATTTAGTATTACTGTAAGACGATTTGTGTCTTGGTGTATACGTAACATCCTGATATGACTGCATTATTACTGTTTTTCAAATCCGTTATTTAAATCATAATAACTTCTAACAGAGTTAACCCATTTTAATGAAACAAGGACTAAATGTTACTCACTAAATGTTACTCGAGGATACGCTTTGTAATTTCCTTGATGAAGTTTTAACATAAACGTTATACTTTAGCGGTGATGCGTGTGCAAACGGACAGACTGTCATGTATTCTTAAACCTTTGTGATGATTCTTTTCTCATTAATCTAAAAAGTACAGACACGTTAAATTCACTTTATTATTATATGGTTTCTTTTTTTATGGAATCTGAGGCAAACGTGTTAGCGTGTCACTTGATGATAAGTGATCACCGCCGCCAAAGCACATCAACAACCACAGGGGAACCGCAGGTGCGTTGCCGGCCTTTATTGGAAGGACTGGCTCTCAAGTGCAACTTGAAGGTGGTAGCAAGCCAGACGGGCATTAGAAAAAGCTAGGGCTCTTTTAATGTTTAATAAACTATTAACATGTATTTGTTATAGATATTATTTTTTTTTTACTTAAGGTTTAGCATTATGGCCATAATCACACCCGATCTTAAGTGACGATACGGCCCGAGTTGGTAGACACGCTAAACCTGTGGAGGAACTGGCTCTCAAGTGCAGCTGCCGGAACACACCTTTTGGTATTTGGCGGCAGGTTTACAACTTGAGGGTGGTAGCTACCCAGGCGGGTATTAGAAAAAGCCCTACCACCATGCTATGGTTTCCTCACGATGTTTTCCTTCACCGAAAGCTCAAGCTCATTGTATGTGTTTGGATTCGAACTCACGTCCTTTGACGCGAACTCGTACACACTACTACTGAGCTATCATCGCTTCAATATGGCTTAGTCGCGGTTGAATTTAGTATGTATATGTAGGTACATAGTAAATAATATATAACTACACTAACTGTAATGTTTCGTACATAACCGTAGTGAAGAACATTTTTATATCTTAAAGCATATTTACTAATTGTAATTAATTATATTATTAATATCATTAATTATATATTAAGTGTTTCGTAATGGCTTACATTTGCATAAACACTTCAATTAATCTAAGAATTATCATTTTTGTTACATAGATTTACTAACAGATGGCGCCACCTATATGTCGACGGGCAAATGTTTTCAAAAAGTAATAGTTTTAAACTATTTATATGCTGGATATATACAGGCTGATTCGGAAACGTCACTAATTGGTTTATCAATATAGGCGTGGTGGTTGCTAACCGGAAGTAAATTTTCCGTTGATTTAGTGGTAGGTATCCCGGGAAGGAACGCAAATCTGAAGGACCAACCCCCCGGGTCTCTGGCAGCACGGGAGATTGAAGTGTCGCTGTGGTGCCTTTTGGTGGGTAGTGTTGGGTGATGAGTAAAACACGCCCCTAAAACATTGGTCGGGTAATGCGTATGCGCGTTGCGTTGAGAAAATCCGTGAAGATTGGATTTTAAACAACATTATAATTTGAAAAGAGAGATAGAGAGCCTGGTGGGCTTTAAAAAAAGCTCGATTACTATTCTACGGTTGCATTACGATGTTTTTCCTACGTCGAATTAACACTGAAGCGATTATAGCTCAGTAGTAGTGTGTACGACTCTGCGTCAAGGGACGTATGCTCGAATCCAAGCACCTACAATGAGCTTGAGCTTCCGGTGAAGGAAAACATCGCGAGGAAGCCATAGCATGGTGGTAGGGCCAGTTCCTCCACAGATTTAGTGTGTCTACCAAGTTGGGCCGTATCGTCACTTAAGATCAGGTGAGATTATGGCCATAACACAAAACCTTAAGATAAAAAAAAACTTCCCCTAAGCTTCAAAATTCAAAGCATATCCTTACCCTTACTAATGTTACAAATGCGAAAATGTGTTTGTTTGTTTGTTACGCTTTCACACCTGAACATATTATGATAAATTTTGGTATAAAGATAGATGGAAATCTGAAGACGGTGATAGGTTACTTTTCTCGCGAAACACTAATTAGAAGTGGAGTAAAAAGAGGGATGAACTGTGTGTGAAACTTGTAATTGCGTCACACTCGATTTGTTCCACTAAATCGATATTAACGCAAGCGAATCCGCGGCTAAACGCAAGTAGTTTGAATAAACAAATTGATTAATAGTTTGACCTTTTTGGTACGATAAATAATACTAACTCATATTGGGATACCTTTCGTTTGCCGCCACGTTGAATATAAATACTTAATATCTGTTTAAATATGCGTGTTTTTACGCCTGGCACACTGCCAGTCTATTGGAGATCGGCTATAATTGACAGCACATCATAAGGTACTCGTGAATAAGAAATTATGGAGCGCGAGTAAGAAATATGGAGGTGGTATTTAACATATATATACATATATTTTTTTTCCTTTTTTGTTTAGGTTTTTAATATACACAATCTGCCGACGCTGGGTCCGTACATTGTTACGTAGGTGATTTAGTTGGCGTTAAAAATGTCTTAACAACAATAGGTAGGAATTACACAGAAAACTAAAAAGTGAGTTTTTATTTTTTTGGGCCTTTTTAACTTATTTCTATAATTGTCTTGAGGCAATTATAACTTGTGTGACCCTTTGGTTACCGTTATAGTTAAGGTATAGCGTTATGACCACAATCTCACCTGATGTAAGTGACGATGTGGCCCAATACGGGGGGGCACGCTAAGCCTAAGGGACTGACTCCCAAGTGCAACTGCCAGAACATATCTATAGGTATTCTGCGGCAGATTGTTAACCTGAGGATGGTGGTTAGTCAGACGGGCACTTCAAAAGGCCTAATACCATTCTACGATTTCATCACGATGTTTTCCTTCACCGAAAGCTCAAACTCGTTGCAGGTGGATTCGAGCCCACGCCCGTTGACGTGGTGTTCGTACATACTATCAACTGAGCTATCGACGCTTCAAAATGTGTAACGTTATAAACATAGGTTACATAATATTATGAATTGTTAGTTCCGTAGGAGAAGTAATGTGCTAACGGAAGACAATAGAAGCACGACGGAAGTGGAAATGGGAGGGCATATAGCCCCAAATACTGATGGCCTAATGGGACAACAAAGTTCTAGAGAGGCGGCCACGAACGTGATAAAGGTGGCACAGAACCGCACGCTGTAGATCAAGCATGGTGATACCATGTTTACCCATGTTAGAAGCGATGATACTCGCGTCAAGGGACGTGAGTTCGAATCCGAGCACCTACAATGAGCTTGAGCTTTCGGTGAAGGGAAACATCGTGAGGAAACCATAGCATGGTGGTAGGGCTTTTTCTAATGCCCGCCTGGGTAGCTACCGCTCTCACGTTGTAAACCTACCGCGAAATACCAATGGGTGTATTCCGGCAGCTGCACTTGAGAGCCAGTTCCTCCACAGGTTTAGCGTGTCTACCAACTTGGGCCGTATCGGTAAACCTTAAGTATAAAAAAACCGGTGAACGTTTGTAGACTGATGACTGTATAATTATTTTATAAATAAATAAATAAAATAAAAATGCCTCGTCCGTATCTTCGATTATCCCGGCCCGGGGTCGTACAACACGGGTGCGTGCCTCGAATACAAAACGCTCGGTTTCTCCGTCCGTCTGTCCAACCGCAGGTTTCCCTTATCGCCCATTGTCTGTCTGCCAGCCAAGGCTCCTGCGGTCGGCGGCTAACACGAAACTGATGTGCTATATTTTTCTTAGAACAGAAACACGTCTAAAGAAATTTCGTTTGTAATTCTCGTGTTTAATATATCTATATATAGGTGTTAGCGTTCTGGTCACCAATTAACCTGATGTTAAGTGACGATGTGGTTAAAATGGTGGGCACACTAAGCCTAGTGAGGGACAGGCTATCAAGTGTAACTGCCAGTAGAGTTATATGGCGGCAGATTATCAACTAGAGAGTGGTAGGTAGTTAGGCGGGCATTAGAAAGCCCTACCACCATGCTAGGGTTTCATTACGATGTTTTCCTTCACCGAAAGCTTAAGCTCATTGTGGGTGGATTCGACTGTACACCTTACGAACCGATTCTTCATAGCTTCAAGATGTATGTAAACCAAATCTTAAATAGGTGTTTTCCGGCAGTTGCACTTGAGAGCCAGTTCCTCCACAGGTTTAGCGTGTCTACCGACTTAGGCCGTATCGTAACTTAGGATCAGGTGAGGTTATGGTCATAACGCTAAACCTAAACTATAAAAAAAAATATGACGTAAAAATAAGCGTGAAAAATGTATTAAATTAATATAAACTGTTTTTTTTTTCTTTTTTTTTTATAGTTAAGGTTTTAGCGTAATGGCCATAATCTCACCTAATCTTAAGTGACGATATGGCCCAAGTTGGTAGACACGCTAAACCTGTGGAGGAACTGGCTCTCAAGTGTAACTGCCGGAACACACCTATGGGTATTTAGCGGCATCAGAAAAAGCCCTACCACCATGCATATTACGCATGGACGTTTGAGGGTGTAAGGGGGTATCGAATACTATCTCAGTTTCCCGAACCACCCTTAGCTGTACGTGGTGCACCCTGCCGGGTAACCGACGACGCTCTGGTAGTTATTGGTCCCACATTTGTTTCTGGTCGTGTCAGTTAACCATGTACTCCTTGATTACCCGCCGCGGCCTCCTTCCGCAGACGCCTGAGCCTAGGTTCGATCCTCCGGACAGGAGCCCTCGAGTGACTGTGCTCGCGCGATACAGTGACACTCTACATCACTGAGATTACACCATTACACCGCATACCATTCGTGCACACTCACACGTTAAGTACACTGTTCTGTATGGGACTACCCTCGCGGCCCTTGAGCTGCTTACATGATAAGGTCGTAGTTAGTATCACTAATTTAGTAATAAAGAACCTGTTGGTTAGTCAGGATCATGAATCTTTTTTCATTTACCGACAGCAGCCCTAGCCGAGGTTCGGCCGTCCTGGCACCCTTGTGCCTGCTGCCTCGGGGCTGAGTGCCCTCAGCACTCGTCCCCAAAAGTTCGGTGAAGCTGTCAAAGCCCTTGGGGCTAACAGCGTACGTCAGGTCAAAAAAAAAAAATGTACTCCTTGATTTGTTACAGCTTTGTGCTTGGGTTATTACCCAACTGGTTATCGACCACCCTCGGGCTTACACTGTCGCGAAATATAAGTTCCGGTATAGCGAACGAAAACCAGCCCTTTTCTGCAAGGTCGGCAACATGGCTTTAATGCCCTTGATGTTGCGGCCGTCTGTACGCGACGGTATCTTTTTACAGTTGTATGTGCTATCACTGTTTTCCGTCCATCACCAAAAAACCCAAACATTTAATAATATAAAATAAGTGAAAAATCATTCAGAGGAACTCAAAGAAAAATACGTGATTATAACATTGTTTTATTAACTAATTCTGTGTACGACTTCATGAACGTGCATTTGAATTTTATTACATATAACTTAGGCACCTATTTTTCTTTAATTTGAATACGCTATTATTATGTTCATCACATACGTTTTACATACCTATTGAAGCTTGATGAAATCGATAAAATATGTACAATTAAGTTCCTTTACTATCAAGTTTCATCGCCTTTCTTAGAAACCATGCTTAATTTTATAAAAATATTCAATAATGTTCTTTTTAATAGAAATAGGGAGCAAACGAGCAAGCATGTCACCTGATGGTAAGTGATCACCGCCCCCAAGGACACCTACAACACCGGGGTTATCACAGGTCCGTTGCAGGCCTTTATAGAAGGGACTCGCGTCCCAAAACTGCTCTTATTATAATCAGCATTTTTCTGATCAATTTCCCCGGACGTTAGATACTCACTAAGAATTTTTTTAATATTTCTACATATATCAAATCCATTTAATCCAAAGTTCACTTTTCATATATATTACAATGTGTAAGTCAGTTGTTACTTAACTTAAGAATGGGTGCTTATAATTAACGTTAGTATTATTAATGAGATTTGGATCCCTGTAAAGGGCTTCTCTAGGCTTTTCCATGACTTCCTGTCCTTGTCTGACTTTATCCAGTCGTTTCCTGCGACGTGTGTTATGTCATCAGCCCACCGTCTTAATTGTCGGCCAACATTCCTTTTCTCCATTGGTCCTTTCCATTGGGTGGCTTCAATGGTCCATCTTCTGTCCGAGTATCGTGAGATGTGTTCGGCCTATCTCCACTTAAGCGAGAAGCTCACAGTGTCTTGAGGTCTGGCAATTGGTCTTTTGGGTTCCGATTTAATTAAATGTATAATTAGATCCCAGGCTTGTGCTAGCTTCCAACCATCTTCTCTATTGAAATTTGGATGTTTTTTAATTTCAATAGCCTCCTTGCCTTTGCTATTTGACTGCATTTGATTTTTTGTTTTATTTTATCTGTAAATATTCAAGTTTGGCAACTCTACAACAAGCAGGGTAATAGGCATGTATTAAATATTGTCCTTTTCATGTGTAAGCTATAGTATTTATATATATATGTATATATTTATTTATATTCTACATTTATTTATAAGCATACAAAAGTTACATAAGTTTTCAAGTTATGCATGTCACGGTCGGTCCGTTGCAACTGTTTGGATCATAACTTTTTGCCCGCTTTTTCGACTTGTACTGCATCTTTTGCATTGTTTCGTCGAAATTTTATATAAGGCGTTGTTTATATTGGACACAAACGGATTTGTTTATAAGTCATTTTGAAAAAGATGCGTGTACGTATGTGCTATGCAAATATAATAAAAAATGATGCCATAATTGCAGGAAGAAATGATAGCCCAGTAAAAGCGTGTATGGACCCCGCAGCGAAACCTACCACTCTCAAGTTCAGAATGTGCTACCTAATTCCGACCTAGAGATATATCCCGACAGTTGCACTTGAGAGCCAGTCCCGCCACCAAACTTGATATGTCTACCATCTTGGATCACATGGTCACTTAACATCCCTTGAGATAGTGGCTAAAACGCTAAACTTAGAACGTTTTAAAAAATTACCATCCGCAGCACCTACGGTGTCCTTGTTAAGGAGTAAATCTTAGAATCCTTTGTAACTGATTATTTACTTTCCACGAGAAACTATATTGCAAAATCTCACGCTGGTAGAACTATACCGCGGGCGTTGAGGGTACGTGAGGACGTAAGAGAATGTCATGACGTATGCCGTGATAGTATATTTTTTAGTTTTACTTAAAATAACCGCTTATAGATATTCCACATTAAAAGCACTTGACATCGTAAAATGTCGCGACAGCAATAAAGTTTGCCGATTCCTGCCGTACGGTAAAGTTTGGGAACCGTCTTCCTGTCAGCCTCAATCCTATAATACTGGATCCTGGAAATGACAGCGGTGACTGACAACGAATTTTGGTTCAGCGTCATATGCAGCTGGTTTTTATTGTAGTATACTTAACATTGAGCGACTTGTGGTCCTGGGAAAAGGTGAGGGTACCAGGCCACAAGGAAGGTCGCCTATGAGGTGGACTGATCAGGTAAACGCGGCTGTAAATGGCTCATCATCACTGCATGAACGCACGAGGAAGGCGGAACAGACAGGAGTGGCGGTGTGTTGTGAAGTTTGCCACCAACACCTGATGTGGTGACCACGACCACTCTGTCAAGAGTGATATTGACAAAGAAGAAGATTCTTACATTAGGTATAGTACAGGCACTTTCCTGTGAAACAAAAAAATAAAAATAAACATTTGGTCATAAATGTGTGTATGGGTTTATGGAAATACGAGATTTACAAAAATGCTCACGGCTCGCTGCGTGTCCGCCGCCTGGAACGAAGCATTTTTACCAACGCACCTCTCTGTTACTGTTGGGTAGGTATTCTGTATCGTCCTAAACTAAAGTCCCTTTGTTATTTGTTTAGATTTAGCGTTATCGCCATAATCACACCTGATCTTAAATGACAATACGGCTCAAGTTGATAGACATGCTAAACCTGTGGAGGAACTGGCTCTCAAGTGTAACTGCCGGATCACACCTATTGGTATTTAGCGGCAGATTTTTCAACTTGAGGGTGGTAGCTGCCAGGCGGGCATCAGAAAAAGCCCTACCACCGTGCTATGGTTTCCTCACGATGTTTTCCTTCACCGAAAGCCTAGCTAATTGTAGGTGGTTGGATTCGAACTCACGTTCATTGATGCGAAGTCGTACACAATACCACTGCGCTATCATCGCTTCCATATAACTTGTTTTTTAATATTTTACATGTTTAGTGTTATGGTTGCAAAACATGGCGGACTAGCTAAGCTCTATTGGCGGAACTCACCGTTTTGGTAGCAGATTTTCAACTTGAGAATGGTAGCTAGCCAGGTAGGTATTAGAAAATGTCCAACCCCTACCATCATTCTATTATTCCATCACGTTTTCCTTCACACGAACCTCGGGCTCAAACTACCAACTAAGTCATCACCGCTTCATCGGTTGTGATGTATTTCCTTTGGTGATCGTTTTCAATAACGCAATGTTTGAAGATATACGTTTTTAAGACCTGCCTGTAATGACTTACGATGCCAAAACTTATGTTAGAGGTGTCTCTAAAGGACAAAATTCGTAATGAAGCTGTACGTCCAAGAACCAAAGACACACAGACAAACAGACGAGATTTACAAGTTAAGCAATCTAATTTAACAGTGGTTCGGTCTATCGAGCATCTAATTCACTGATTTTTTTTTTTATACTTAAGGTTTAGCGATATGGCCATAATCTCACCTGATCTTAAGTGACGATATGGCCCAAGTTGGTAGACACGCTAAACCTGTGGAGGAACTGGCTCTCAAGTGCAGCTGCCGGAACACACCTATTGGTATTTGGCGGCAGGTTTACAACTTGAGGGTGGTAGCTACCCAGGCGGGCATTAGAAAAAGCCCTACCACCATGCTATGGTTTCCTCACGATGTTTTCCTTCACCGAAAGCTCAAGCTCATTGTAGGTGCTTGGATTCGAACCCACGTCCCTTGACGCGAAGTCGTGCACACTACCACTGAGCTATCATCGCTCGAACTAACTAAATAAGAATAGTTCTTAAATGAAAACCACGTTAGCGTGGTAAATGAATACGTGAAGCTGGAAAAAGATAGTGTACGTATGTAAAACAGGGGATGAAAATTTTCATTGACACTTTTACTAAGATACCTACAAACTGTCAGACCTATTGACTAGTCATTTGCCATGGATATTCCTGTCATGACAGCGACTAAGAAGGCATGTCACGATCACTAAAGTATTTTGTCAGAAATGACGTCATATATATATGGACAGATTTGTATTAAAAATTTCGTGTCACGATGTTTGTGTGCGATGAACTCTCAAACTACTGGACCGATTTTAATCAAATTTCGCACACTGTGTGCTGTTTACCAAACATGAGAGATGGGATACTTTTTACTACGTGATAGAAAAGGCTTCTTGAAAAGGCAGAACAAAGTCTGTCAGCTCACATAATCATACTGTATATACTTATATATAGTTAAGTCGTCAATGAAATCATCCTCTGAATACCACAATTGCAGAGTAACAGTGTGAGGTTGCGTTAATAAGAAACAAAACAAACAAACAAAAAAAAAGTTAACAATTGTGTTCACGACTGTACGTAAATTTCGGCCGCAATCGTTTCGAAATATCTAAGGTGATTTGCTTTGATTGATAATAACACACCGAATACTGGCAACTTTATGTGCAATTTTATATTTTATTGCCGCTCCTGGTTCAAAAGCGGAATTGTTTGTTTTTGAGAATTACATAAATTTTAATTTCTAAGTGATTTAATTGTCTCTCATATCTTTTTATATATAAATCTTCTGTCATGATGTTCGTCCATGCTAATATCAGTAACTTTTCCCATATCGAATCCGGATATCAATGAAATTTTGTGGATGTGTATTGCTCGGTCCAACTTACGTGATAGAGTAGTCTATAAGTCTCTATAAGTTAAGTTACTTTTTTAATAGGTAATAGACGCCAGATGCTTTGCGTGGTGGTAGGGATTTTTCTAATACCCGCCTGGCTAGCTACCACCCTCATGTTGATTATCTGTCATCAAATACCTGTAAGTGTGTTTCGGAAATTGCACTTGAGAGCCACTTAACATCAGGTGAGATTGTAGCCTTAACGCTAAACCTATAATATATTTTAAAAAAAATTCTAAGGGACGATGCTGCCCAAGATAGCGGACACAGTAAGTGTATACACACAGTTATAGGTATTTGTCGGCAGATTTTTAACCTTGAGGGTGGTAACCATCTAGGGGAGCATTGGAAACGACCCTATCCCCGTGCTATGGTATCGCCATCATGCTTTCCTTCACCGAAAGCTCAAGCTCGTTGCAGCTTGATTCGAACGTCCCGTGACGCGCACTCACATCACCAACTATCAATACGTTATTGTAACTTCGGTGTAAGCAGAAAAAGGAGTTATCTTTGTGAAGACTTCAGTAAATATTTAGTTACATTAATTAGATAAATTACAGACGACGTTAAAATAATTGGTGTGTGACCAGTTTCCGAAATTCGTTCAAAATCATTTTTGAAAATTTCAAGAAATTCTTGTGAAGGTTCTAATAAAAAAAAAAAATTAACTCGATTTACAAAACGAGGAGAGAAACTTTTCACTTTAGCCTTTTTATGTATTACTAGCTTTTACCTGTGGCTTCGATCGCGTTAATACTAGTTTTGTCAAACGAATCGGATAACGCTATAAAAAGTTTAATACAAACTTTATCCCCTCTTTACTCATCTTCCAATAGGTTTTTCGCGGGATAAACGTAGCTTATCACCGTCTCCCGGTCCTCGTCTATATATGTACTAAAATACATGGTAATTGATTCAGCGGTTTAGGCGTGAAAGCGTAACAAACAAACTCTCTTTCGCATTTATAAAAAAATTAACATTAATATAGGTATATAGATAACAACAGAATATAAAAAAGAAAAGTGTTATTTTTGAAGCGATGATAGCTCAGTGGTAGTGTTTACGATTTCGCGTCAAGGGACGTGAGTTCGAATCCAAGCACCTACAATGAGCTTGAGCTTTCGGTGAAGGAAAACATCGCGAGGAAACCATAGCTGCGTGGTAGGGCTTTTTCAAATCCCCGCCTGGGTAGCTACCACCCTCGAGTTGTAAACCTGCCGCCAAATACCAATATGTGTGTTCCGGCAGCTGCACTTGAGAGCCAGTTCGGTCACAGGCTTAGCGTGTCTACCAACTTGGGACGTATCGTCACTTAAGATCAGGTGAGATTATGGCCATAACGCTTAACCTTAAGTATAAAAATATATATATGTATTGTAACTTGACCATTAATTATTTTTTGATATGTAAGAGTAAAGTCGCGGGCCCAGTAAGTTATAATATGACTTGTTCATTTCTATTTATAAAGAACCTTGTTCTGAATGTGTTTTTTTTTTTTTGTAACGAACCAAAGGTGACTGCTCTGTCCGGCTAGACAAATAAATTTTAATATTTCATAGAATTAATTATATTTTGACTAATAAAATTATGCGGAATTATACAATTTCCTTGAATACAGACGAGGCGATTAAAATTTTCACTGAGTCTCTTTTAATTTTATACGTATTTAAAAATTTTATTATTTTCAACCGGAATACAAACATTCGACGCGGGAATGTTTATGGATGTATCTATGCTGCTGTAACTTTTTTTTTATGGTTAAGGTTTAGCGTTATGGCCATAATCTCACCTGATCTTAGTGATGATATAGCCCAAGTTGGTAGACACGCTAAACCTGTGGAGGAACTGGCTCTCAAGTGCAAGATCCGCAACGCACCTATTGGTATTTGACGGCGAATTTTCAACTCGAGTTTGGTAGCTAGCCAGGCGGGCATTAGAAAAAGCCGAAAACTATGATGCTATGGTTTCCATAGGATGTTTTCCTTCACAGAAAGCTCCTGCTAGACATTCTGGTGAGGCGGAAGTCCCGCCATCTAGTTTGTTTTATGTGAGATCATGTTCTTACGGGGGTGACGTTTGACATTGACAACGACGCGCTGCTTGCGAAAATTCCGCACAACCGTTCTCGATATCTGAC
This sequence comes from Actias luna, assembly GCA_039707435.1. Lineage (NCBI taxonomy): Eukaryota > Metazoa > Arthropoda > Insecta > Lepidoptera > Saturniidae > Actias > Actias luna. The sequence goes on along the minus strand of JAZHAC010000006.1, from coordinate 1,418,531 downwards.
CCGCATACCGCCGTGCAAATCTTGGCTTGAACTAAAACCATCTCCATTTTGGAGCGCTTGTAATATATATATAGATACTACAGAACATTCTGTAATGTGAAGTGAGTGGACGTTTTGCTGGTGACCACCAAGCTCCGTGTCTGTTGGAACCTTGGAAGATCGGCGGCCGCAATAAGGGAAGATCGGTAAGCGAATTTACGCATTAAGTGTTGAGTTGAGTGCCAGATCCATCCTCTTCCGTTCACGATTTCACTATAAGCGAACAGACAAAGTTAGGCTGACACGCTTCCCGTGTTTAGCCATAAAGTGTTCTCAAGCCGCTGATGGAGAACGGCTATTTACACGCCTGCCTCAACGCATTCGAACTCACGTCCTTTGTACGTACAAGTTACCACTGAGCTATCATCGCTTCGTATACTTTCTAGCGGATGCTCTGAGAGAATTGTTACTTCCAGACTTCAACGTCGTTCACATCTTTTGACATTAAAACTCTTTTGACATGTTGCTTCAACTCAATGTTATGTTGTGTCTGTGTTATTTGTTTGTTTGTTCGTTCGTTTAATTGTACTATTTAGCATCTGTTTATCATCATATGGATTCCTATAGAAAATCAGCGTTGCGGTACTGCTGTACTACACATTTTCCTGAATGGACTTCCCAATTTTCGGACATATCTTTTTTTTTCCTTTCATTTTTAAAATTTATTTTTTTCGTCTAATTTTTTTTCTATACTTAAGGTTTTAGCGTTATGTCCATAATATCACCTGATCTTAAGTGACGATACGGCCCAAGTTGGTAGATATACTAAACCTGTGGAGGAACTGGCTCTCAAGTGCAGCTGCCGGAACACACCTATCGGTATTTGGCGGCAGGTTTACAACTTGAGGGTAGTCGCTAATAAGGCGGGCATTTCAAAAAGCCCTACCACCATGCAATAATTTGTTTGTGTATTTTTTTTTATAATTGTATGCTTTTTCCAACAGTAAAGTGCTTCTTTGTTCTTTTATTCTATGTTTCTAAGTTAGCAATGCGCTTTGGGACTTTGTTATAAAATCTGACTCTATGACCTAAAACTGTTACCGGTTTTAGTGAACCTAAAATAAAGGGTGAGCATATTGTCACGGTTTCTAGTGTTTAAGCCAATCCAGTCTTTTACGCAATCCGGGTTATCGAAGTTTTCGCGTTATGTATATACTAGATTTTACAAATCGTATTACGCAATTAAAAGTTTCACACAAAGTTTATCCCTCGAAAATGTTCTCGAATAAAATTGCCTACCACCTTCCCCAGGTTCCTACGTATCTCTATACCAAAATTCATTATAATCGATTCAGCGGTTTAGGCGTGGATGCGTAACAGACAAACAAACTCGCTTTCGCATTTATAATATTAGTAACGATTGAAGGGTAATTTTCCGGATCGTTGAATCTAGTATTCAGTATGTTAATAATAAACTCGTTGTGGAAAAATAAGGAAATAGATACTACTTTAGTATATACAGGTGCGCCCGCGGCTTCGTTCGCGTGAAAATAAAATTATTTAATCTCGCACGTTCATTCGAGTTACAATAACTTTTGATAGAGTAAACCGATTTTAATGAAACAAAGACTAAATGTTACTCGAGGATACGCTTTATGATTTCCTTGGTGACGTTTTATCATAAACGTTGCACTTTAGCATTGATGCGTGCACAAACAGACAGACAGACAGTTTTTAAAAATGACGTAAATGTATTTTACGACTTACTAGTTTTTACTCGGGGCTTGGTTCGCGTTAATATTGATTGATTGTCAAAGAAATCGGATGACGCAATAGAAAAGAAAGAAAATACGTTTATTATGGATCTCACACAATAATAATAATGACTAAATGACTACTACAATAATAATAAAAAATTAGGGCGAAAATCAAAAACAACAATAGCCTAGTACATATAATAAGCAGAGGGTGCCCACTAATCAGTTGTGTGAGGCCGTAAATGGTCCCATCTCAGCTAAAATGCTACAACGTATAATGCGTTGCAGCGCTGGTTTTCACATGGTCCAACGTGATGTCACGGTCAGCACTACTTTTTAATATTAATAAAAAAAAGATTCTAAGGTAAAAACAAAAAAACATGTTTTTTTAATTGCAATAAAATAAAACACTAGAAATAGACATATATAGCCCAATAACACGATATAATAAAATAATAAATAAACGTATAGAAAATAAAAAAATATGACTTATATGATTTGGCAGTATGATTTCCGGTCTTGGCTTGTTCACTATGGAACAAATAAAAAAGGGGAAAAAGAAAACAAAGAATGACATTACTACAATGAAATTGTGAAATTGCGTAAATAAATAAATTATTTAATTGATGAAAATATAAATAATTTTATGAAATTGGAATTATAAATACGTAAATTGCATTATTAGTATTGCTATAATAAAATATTTCATATAAAATTCATCTCTCCCTTTACCCCCACTTCCAATAGTCGCGAGAAAGATTAGCTTATCACCGTCTCCCAAATTCCAGTCTATCTCTAAACTAAAATTCATCATAAACGATTCAGTGGTTTAAGCGTAAGTAACAAACTCGCTTACGCTTTTATAATATTAGTGTGGACGTGACGATTGATTATTAGTCACTTTGTTTTTATTTATTTTTTGCTCGTAACATACAGACATGTTAAATTTACATTATTATTGTATGTATATATATATGCACGAGTGTTTTATCTATGCAGAGCGAGCACGTAGTTTTAGACAATAGCGTTATAAACCTTGACATTGGCGTAGTCCTTTATCCAAGGTCACTGGGACCTTCTAACACTACTGATACATTTATTTCGTACATTCCACTTATCTGCGTACCTTGTCTTTATTGGTGTAAGTAGAAAGGAAAAAAAACGGCTTTACATTGCTTTATATAGCTCAGTGGCTGTATATACGACTTCGCGTCAACGGGTTTGAGTTCTATTCCAATCCTACAATGATCTTGAGCTTTCGATGAAGGGAAACATCGTGAGGAAACCGTAGCATGGTGGTAGGACTTTTTCTGATGCCCGCCTGGCTAACAACCAGCCTCAAGTTGAAAATCTGCTGCCAAGTATCGTGTGTTCCGGCGGTTGCACTTGAGAGCCAGTTTCTCTACTGGTTTAGCGTGTCTAGCAACTTGGGTGGTATTGCCACTTAAGATCAGGTGAGATTATGGCCATGCTTTATTTTCCTGTTAGTAAGGCTAACAAATAATGATGGCTCAGTAGTTGTGTATGGACACCGTATCGATAGAGCAGAGTTCGCATCTCCGCTACAAGTCTGAGTTTTCCGGGAAGAAAAGCCTCGTGATGCAACCATAGCATAGTGGTAGAGTTTTGCATGCCCCCAGACAACGTCATTTTGAAGCGATGATAGCTCAGTTGATATTGTGTACGGATCAAGAATCAAGTCAAGTTGGGTCAAGTGTCGTGAGTTTTCGGTGAAGGGACAACATTCAAACGGAACCATAGCATGGTGGTAGAGCATTAACTAATAAGCGGCTATCTAGCTATCAACCTGAAAATCTGCTGCCAAACACTTATAGGTGTGTTCCGGCAGTTGCACTTGAGAGCCAGTCCCTTCACTAGGCGTAGCGTGTCCACCATCTTGAACCACTTGGGTGTTATAGTTACTTAAATTGAACTCTAAAAAACTTAATATAACAATAATACGATGACAGAGTTGAAAAACGTCATAAAATTGTAGAGAAACATTATAGCGGTACATTGATAAGAAGACGCAAGACACCGTTAGTTTATCAATACATTTATCAAACAATTAATTCCAGATGTACCTTATATAACGATAATAATGGCAGACAAATAACAAACAATATATTCTAAATGCATAGTACCGGGCTATCTGTTTTATAATCGCTGCATATCTCTTCCTTATTGCGAGATATGGAAGGCACGTTTGTGTTTGCTGCTCGATCATTCGATTCTCTACTCTATTTCTTGTGAGATAAAGGTGATAAAGTATGTTTGTAACAGACACTAGTGTTCAAAAGACCAATGTGCATGACGCTACACGCCAGTTTACGCTAACAAATAATATATTTTATTAGAATTTTCCATATCGCTTGTTTGTTTCGTACGGGCAATGATTAAACATTGTATTGCAGAACCGACAGCGAAGCTTCAAGTACAACGGACACGGCAAAGAGATAGCTGTTGAGAAATTATTGCCTCGAGATGGCATATTTAAGTGAATATCTTGTATGTTTGTTTGTATGTTTGTAACCGACTCCTTTGGGCGCGATTTCGACCCACTTTAAACGGCCAGATTTCGTTCATCAAAGATTTATCGAGGGCCGATGACAATACACTAATTTGATAAAATATTCCATTTTTCAATTTGCGAAATAAGATTTTTGTAAATTTATATAATTTTCATCTATAGTCGATAAGGAAAGAAACTTAATTGGTTTTATTTTTATAATTAAAAAAAAACAAGCTATTATAAATAAATCAAACTAAAAAGTAGAAAATAAATAATAGTTAAGAAAACTAAAATCACAATTTTGATAGAACACTGAACTATAAATTAGAAAATCAGTTTTAATAAATTTGAATTAAGAATAGTGTTAACATTTTCAATAAACATAAATTAAGAATAGTGTAAATAAAAAAGTATGTTTATTGAAATTTTTAACACTATTCTTAATTTATGTTTATTGAAGTTTTTAACACTATTCTTAATTTAAATTTATTAAAATTTATTTTCTATTGTTTTAGTTCCGTTAGAAAACGGTGAAGATTTTGAACGATGAACAGTGAACGGACGGTTAGAAACGGTAGAAATAAAAAACTTGTTTTTTAGTTTTTTTTTTACTATTATTTATTATTACTTATGTCGCGGTCAACCTTTTCGGTGGTAACCTTTTATTTGCCCAATAGGAATACCGAAAAATAAATAGTATGAAGCTGCTTTTATTATACAAAGAAGACGTGTTTTATTATATTTGTAAGTACTATTTATTTAGAAGCTTTATTAAAGGGTTAAAATACCCTCAGTTAATTGGTTTAATATATATTGCTATGCAGCTCTGCCCGCGGCTTCGTTCGTGTGGTTATCAAAAACTAAAACGCGTCGCTTAGATACAAAGTACAGTCGACATCAGTGTTACATGATGATGTCATATGCACAACGCCATCTATCGCATATGGAGTTCAACTATCAATATTAGTTCTACTCTGGCGTTGCAAGTAACTGAATTGCGTACGTGCGAGCACTTTGAATTCATATTATATAATATCTCTTGATAGAGTGAACCGATTGCGATGAAACTAAGTAATACCTCAAGTCGCGTACAATTTTTACGTGTAAAAGTTATCTACATTGGTTTCGTACATTTTACGTGATGCATGCACAGATAAACGGACATAAATTCCAAAAATGCTGAAAATGGATTCTGTTGATTGTCCTTTAATAACCAGCTATTTTTATTTTTTTATTTTTGATGTAGTAAAATATTTTTTTCTACTGATTTATTATATGTATAGATTGCTTGCGACTTTTGTATCAAGTAGGTACTAATACATTGCCCTTGACTTCGTTACCGTACAACTATAAATCATTTAATTATTTTTACCTTTTTTTGTACTTTTTTGTCAATATAGCACCACTCCTTTTGGTGGTAGCGTGATGTTAAGATCCTTAATTGCTCTAACAAATGCAAACATATGTTATTCATATCCGACAGGTAGTATGTAAAGTTAGCGGGTTCAAGCAAACATTTCCCATTTTACAATATTAATATAGTTAACATGCCCCGGTGATTAGTTCCTACCACGCTTTTTAAATATAAAATCGATTTTTTCGCATCACTATAGGCATATATTTTAAATTATTTTGTACTCTTTGGTTTCTCTTTAAAGCCGGTTTTTAGTTTCATGTTTTAACTATTTTATTTTTATATATTTGATAACTTTGGACGAGCGTTAGTGATTTTATAAAAGAATAATTGTAAACAGTTGATTCCCTTACGTTAATTCACAAAGATTCCCTCAATCCTACTAATATTATAAATGTGAATGTAAGTTTGTTTGTTACGCTGTCACGCGAAAACTACTTAACCGATCATCATGATACTTTGTACATATATTATTGGAGATATTAGTAGTAACATAGGATACTTTTCAATGAAAAGTAAAAAAAAATGGTATTTTTTACCAAAGATAAAAAAAACTAATTTAATGGCTTCAATGCGAGCGAAGCCGCGGGTAAACGCTAGTTGTTAATAAAAGTTGAATTTTCAAATAATTTGGTACTGGATTTTACGTGCGGCTTCGTTCGCGTTAATATTGATTTCGTCACACGAAGTGGGTGACGTATCTAATAGTGTCACACGATGTTTGTCTCTCTCTTTACCACACTTCTAATAAGATATTCGTGAGAATAAGTATCCTGGCACCGTCTCCAGGTTCTCATCTACCGCTATACTTTTTTTTTCCATGATAGCTCAGCGGTAGCGTGTAGGTACGGCGCTTCATATGACGTAAGTTCGAATCCAACCACCTACAACGAGCTTGAGTTTTCGGTGAAGGAAAACATCGTGAGGAAACTATAGCATTGTGGTAGGGTGTTTTACAATGCCCGCCTGGCTAGTTAAGACCCACAAAATAAAAAAATTGCCGCCAAATATCATTAGGTGTGTTCCGGCAGTGGCACTTGAGAGCCAGTCCCTCCTATAAAAGGCCGGAAACGCATCTGCGATTCCTCTAGTGTTGTGGGTATCCATGAGCGGTGGGGATTACGTACTAACTTACTACCAGGTGACACGCTTGCTCGTTTGCAACCAATTCCATGAAAAAAAATAAAAAAAATACAACAATTTAAGCGTGAATGCGTAACAAATAAACAGACACACTTTCGTATTTATAGTATTCGTAATAAGAATTGAAAGTACGTGCAAAGTTGCTTCTGCTGCATGACGAATTTGGTCCAATGGAGTAACTAACGATGCAAAACAACCCTGTATACCTTCTACACTACAGCACTGCAACACTGAAACAAAATAATTTCAGGTTCACTGTATATGGGTTTTGTAATGCAATTCGCTAAGACGGTGCGACGTCGGGCGCTATGCAAATCCGGATGTCGAGTCTGGAATGGAATTCATATTACCTCTATTAAGCGTGTTAGTGAGTCGAGTGCCACAAATATGATTTCGCGTCGGATTACACTGGCTTCTACCAGTATCAAGTATTTTTGTAATAATAACAAAAACATATGTTACTATATGTATATGGGCACAGTCGAAATAGTGACTCCGTCAGTAACTTCTTATCGTTTCTTTGTAAAACAATTGAGTAACTTTGAAGATTTTGCACGCCTCATAAGCGAAGCGTTGAGATGGTTGCTACTGTCGCTTCACGCGAAACAACTGATTTTTCAAACTGGCTCTATTTATCGTATATTGCACTGTAAAATAATATATACACATACATATAAAAAAATACTGTAAAAAAATATTACAATATATGTATTCTGTATTCTGTTCATGTTCACTCATAATATAAGTTCCTTACTGTGTAAGTTGTGCACTAATGTAATAGGGTTTGGGATTTAAAATTATATCTAGGATTAAGTTGTTTTTGTATTTAATCTCATATCTGTATCAGGGCCTTGTAAAATAAAATAAAATAAAATAAAATATCAAGTTCAAAATAAAATATTAAACACTCATGATATTTTTGATGCCATTTTTGTTATTCAAACTAGTTAAAAACCTTCTGTCATGGTCGTCCGTGTGTCTGTATGTTATCACGATAACGACTGAAATACTTTACTGATCGAATCTTTTTTTCTCAAGCTTCAGTATAGTTAGGAATAGAGCCCTTTTACTTGTCACGATCTGATTCGATGTGGTTTAATTGTTATTACCGTGACTGAGCAAGCTGGTAAGGGTCGACCTAGGCGAACTTATCTAAACCAGATCGAGGACGTTCTGGACAAAGGCCAGGTCAAAAGTACCCGTAACCGAAGAGCATGTATGAAGGTGCTTATGAAAGTAGAAGAAGCGAAAGATGTATGTCAGGATCGTAGCAAGTCGTAGGATGTGGTCTCTGCCTACCCTTGCGGAAGAAAGGCATGATATTATATACGTATGTATGGATTAATTGTTAAATAAAAAAAAAGTAATGAGATTATGACGCGCGGACTTTTGGGTTTTCCAAACTTTTTCTTTCTATAGTTTATATGTTAAGTGACGATGCTGTTCAAGAAGGTGGACACGCTGAGCTTAGATGAGGGACTGGCTCTCAAGTGCAACTTCCGGAACACACCTGTATGTATTAGGCAGTAGATTTTCAAATCGAGGGTGGTAACTAACCAGTTTGGTATTAGAAAAACCTAATTACCATGCAAAAGAGCTAGACTGTCCACTAGGCTTAGCATGCCTATTATCTATGGTCATATCGTTAATCATAGAGCATTAAAATAATAAGCACTATCATTTTGAATATATTTTTTTTTAATTAATTATACCAATACAATATTCATAGTTAAAACAAGACGTCTCTCGGGTCAGCTAGTATACAATATATTGTACAAATTGTGTGTGTGTTTGTTTTTTATATGACTAGCCCACTATAGATTGAAGCGATGATAGCTCAGTGGTAGAGTGTAGTAACGCCGCGTCAAAGGAGGTGAGTTCGTATCCAACCGCCTACAATGAGCTTGAGCTGTCGGTGAAGGAAAACATCGTGAGGAAACCATAGGATGGTGGTAGGGCTTTTTCTAATGCGCACCTGGCTAGCTACCACCCTCAAGATACCGATAGGTGTGTTCCGGCAGTTGCACTTGAGAGCCAGACCCTCCACAGGTTTAGCGTGTCCACCAACCTGGGCTGTATCATCACTTAAGATCAGGTGGGATTATGGCCACAACGCTAAAACTTTAAGTATATAAAACATAAAACCTACATATATATATGTATATATAATAGCAGCGATTTTTGAATACATTCTTCTTGACTCGTAACGAAGCTTGCGGAGCGTAACTTTGAGATAGGATTTATTTTTACACGTACCGATAAAATGAATACATTAATAGCTTTTTGCTCAAAAACGGTTGTGTTGCGAGATTAACTTAGTTAATTTATTGCAATATTAAGGTGAAAACTAAAACCTAGACGAGCTTATCACATGAAACGCTTCGAAGATTTCGCGAAACGTCCGTGAATAGCGAACGCGCGAAAAATCTTTATGAGACTGAATTTTCTAATATTTAGTTACAACTAGCCTTCACCTGCGGCTTAGTTCGCGTTAATATTGATTTTCTGAATGATGCGATAAAAAGTTTCATACAAAGTCTGTACCTCTGTTTACCCAACTTTCAAAAAGGTTTTCATCATGCAAGTTTTTCATGCAAATACCTAATTCACGCATCGACGGTGCTTGCGCGAAATTGACCCCTCGCAGCTTTGTTACTCAATGGTTTGTATAATGAAATAGTTGTGACCGAGATTACGTTTGCGTGGTATATATTATTTAATAATTTACATAATTAATTTGCAGTAGGGCTTTTTCTAATACCTGCCTGGCTAGCCATCACCCTCAAGTTGAAAATCTGCCGCCAAATACCGATAGATGTGTTCCGGAAGTTGCATTTGAGAGCCAGTCTCTCCACAGGTTTAGCGTGTCTACCAACTTGGGCCGTATCGTCACTTAAAATCAGGTGAGATTATGGCTATAACGTTAAACCTTAAGTATATAAAAAAAGTTATATAGCCTATGTTACTCAAGGCTAAGGTAGCATTCTAATGGTGATAGTTGATCAATGGATTTTTTGTTTAATAATTTAAATTTTGTAATATTCATTTAAAGTTTATTATTTTTATAATATTCGTGAAAACTTGTAAAGAGACCTTTTATAATTTTTGTTTTCATTTCAATGTTAGCTGTTAGTTTTCCTTGTAATAAATAAATAAATAAATACCAATAAGTGTGAGTGGACTTCAAGATTATTGAACAGTTTTTACCCGGCTTTGTAACTATTTTAGCTTCGCTCTCTTTGGTGGTAGCGTGATGATGAATGGACTATGATGTTTATCAAAGATTCTGCTCTCAAAAGCAAAAATCCGTCTGGTAGTTCATAAGATTCAAACAAACAAGCAACCTTTTCCGTTTTATAACACGAATATAGGTAAAGCATAGACAAATTATATTTCTCTGCATGTTCGACCATCAAGTACGTGGACTTCAAGAGTTTGAAGAAAGTTGATAACATAATTCAGATTTGCCCAAATATTGGTGATAAAACAACCAATGTATATTTGAAGATGTACGAACGCCGCGTCACGGGACGGGAGTTCGAATCCAGCCACCTACAATGAGCTTGAGCTTTCGGTGATGGAAAACATAGTGAAAAAAACTATAGATTAGTTGTAGGGCTTTTTATAACACCCACCTGGTTAGCTACCACCTACGAGTTGAAAATCTGCCGCCAAATACCATTAGGTGTGTTTCGGCTTTGGTACTTGAGAATCGTACCTCCTATAAAAGCTGGCAACGTACCTGCGATTACTCTGGCGTTGTAGGTGGTCCATGGGCGGCGGTGATCACTTACCATCAGATGACAAGCTTGCTTGATTGTCCGCTAATGTCATAGAATGTCCGTACAAATTTTACAATAAGTGGTTATTATGCTATTTTAGGGTGAGATTTGACACGCCCGGCTAGCTCAGTCGGTAGAGCATGAGACTCTTAATCTCAGGGTCGTGGGTTCGAGCCCCACGTTGGGCGCTATAATTTTTTTTTCTTTCATAGTCACTCGTTTGCGTTTTTTCATACATCGGCCAGTATATATTCAGCTGTAGTTCAGCTTATAGACCAGAAGACAGTGAACATTGTCGGTAAATTTTTGTGCATGCATTGTAAAAAAGCATCAAGTTCAAAATCAATCCTGATATAACAAACAAAATACAAAGTAAAACCGCCGACGGAAGGTAGAGTACTTCATAAAAATAACGTAAGAAATGATTGTTATAATAAAAACTACTGCCTCGGAATTAACCCACTAATTTGTGAACATCCAAAAACACCTATTAAATTAATTAAGTATTATAATTATTATCTAATATAATTTATAGCTTACTCCGTAAATTAGTAGTTAATTACATTAACAATGACATATGAACGCCTTTTAAATGGAAATCTTTATGTGCCTCTAAATTATATGTACCTCAGAGAGCGCTCGCTGTAATTAAAATTTAATAAATAATTTGCATCTAGCGGTTTTAAATTTATTCATATTCGACACGATTCTTAGATTAACACTCACAACCGTAACGATGTGTGAGAACGTGTATACTTTGCGTTTATACTCATATTTATCCATATACGCTCATATATAAGAATAAGTTTGAGGCACATTCAAATTTTAAACTCATATTGTTATATAGTATTTGGTAAATATTTTGTTTGTTTTTTGGTTCTGGTTCTCTTGAGCAACTGCCGGAACACACCTATATGTATTTGACGGCAGATTTCTACTTGAGGGTGGTAACTAGCCTGACGGACATTCCAAAAAATTTTGTCACCATACTAAGGATTCATCGCCATGTATTCGTTCACCGATTCATTTATGAGAGTTATCGTATTGTATGGATCGGATTATGGGTTAGCAAGTAGACGGATGGGTGTTGATTGCGTGCAGGAAAAATATGAATGTTGAGATCGATGTGTGGTGTTGCAATGGAGAAAATCAGGAATGGGTACATAAGAGGGAGTTTGAAAGTCTCGTCAGCGGTAGAGAAGTTGAAAGGGAATCTTTTGTCTTAGTTTGGACATGCCATGAGAAGACAGGAAATGCATATATTGAGAAAAGTAATAGATACCAATATTGAAGGATGAAAAGAAAATGGAAGACAGGAGAAGAGATAGATATAGTGTGCGGAAAAGAGACGAAAGAAAAGGGAGTAAACGAAGAAAACGTATTAAGCCGATGTTTACAAGAAGAAGAAAATGAAAATGTAGTATATATTGTATGCACTTAATTAATGTTAATAGTAAGAATAGGTAATAGAGTGGTTTTCTTCTAGAGGAAGGACTTTGGAGAATCAATGAAATTATGTCTGGGTTTTGAGATTTTTTTTTTTATACTTAAGATTTAGCGTTATAGCCATAGTCTCACCTGATCTTAAGTGACGATACGGCCCAAGTTGGTAGACACGCTAAACCTGTGCAAGAACTGGCTCTCAAGTGCAGCTGCCGGAACACAGCTAGTGGTATTTCGCGGCAGGTTTACAACTTTATGGTGGTAGCTAGCCAGGCGGGCATTTGTAAAAGCCCTACCACCATGCTATGGTTTCCTCACGACGTTTTTCTTCACCGAAAGCTCAAGCTCATTGTAGGTGCTTGCATTCGAACTTGAACACGTCCCTTGACGCGAAGTCGTAAACACTACCGCTGAGCTATCATCGCTTCTTTTTTCATGTTTTACATTTTACCTGGACGCACTATACATATGAACACGCTGTATATAATGCACATGATTTCGTATTATCACCGTAACAAAACATTAATTCATCAAACGGTTAAACGTACGGCACATACCGGTGCATATGGCCGTCGACAAATATAATATGGTTAATCACTAATTAGTGGATTCCAATCTGCTTTGTGAAAGCCGCCCTTTGATCTCGCCGGGCAGGGATCATTATATCCTGGATGGTCGCCGTATTTCGGATTTGGTTATAGATTTATGAAACTGGAAGCGGTACGTTTGTTATAAATTGTTGAAGCGATGATAGCTCAGTTTTTTTTTATACTTAAGGTTTAGCGTTATGGCCATAATGTCACCTGATCTTAAGTGACGATACGGCCCTAGTTGGTAGGCACGCTAAACCTGTGGAGGAACTGGCTCTCAAGTGCAGCTGCCGGAACACCTATTGGTATTTGGCGGCAGGTTTTTAACTTGAGGGTGGTTGTTAGCCAGGCGGGCATTGGGCAAAGCCCTACCACCATGCTATGGTTTCCTCACGATGTTTTCCTTCACCGAAAGCTCAAACTCATTGTAGGTGCTTGGATTCGAACACACGTCCCTTGACGTGAATTCGTACACACTACCACTGAGCTATCATCGCTTCAGTTGGCGGTGTATAAGTTCGAATGCGCTTGGACTTTCGAAAACATCGTGATGAAACCGTAGCATGGTGTGGTAGTCCTTTTTGTAATGCCCTGGATAGCTACCACCCTCAAGTTGAAAATCTACCGCAAATCATCTATACGTGTGTTCTGGGAGTTCCACTAGGCTTAGCAGGTCTGCCATATGCCATACATCATGATTATGCATCACATGAATTTGTGGCATTAACTGAAGTATTTTTACTATCTAAATTCCAATCCAGTATTCGTTTAAGTCGGGATCAAAAAATTTGAGAGCTATAAAATTATCTAATTTACAGAATGTGTTTGTGTGTGCATGGTTTATATTTGTTTATATTGGATCAGTATCTAATGTTCATAACGTCGGGTCGGGTCGTAAACCAGACAAGGCACAAAAACCCGTGCATGTTATATATGTATTTTGGATAGATGCTCTTCGATTTAATGACCGAGGTCGATTATTATGGCTACCGGAAATATCGTACGACTTTTAGGCTAATTTCAAGAAATCGTTCGATTTCTCTATCCATTGTTCTGTTTTTGAAAAGTATCCCTTGGCCTGTTAATTATTTAAAAGAAACTGCCCGTTCTTGTAACTCTTTTTCAAAACAGATTTGCGTTTATTGGTGACAGTGTGATGTTAACAGGATTATGCTTTCCTCAGTGGTTGAATGATTGAATCAATCCGGCCAGTAATTGCTTAGACTAACGATTTAAAGTCAACGATCAAACTTTTTCGCTTTCTATGTGAAGCGATGGGCGTGCGACTTTACGTCAAGGGACGTGAGTTGGAACCAACCACCTACACTGAGCTTTCGGTGAAGGAAAACATCATGAGAAAACTATAGCATGGTGGTAGGGCTTTTTCTGATACTTGCCTGGCTAGTTACAACCCTCAAGTTTAGAATCTGCCGCCAAATATCAATAGATGTGTTCCGGCCAGTTCCTTCACAGGTTTAGCGTGTCTACCAACTTGGGCCGTATCGTCACTTGAGATCAGGTGAGATTAGGGCCACAACGCTAAGCCTTAACCTATAAATAATATATATATGTATGTATATAGGTACAAAATTGCGTAATTCCAACACCGTTAATAGCATCACCGTAAGCATATGTTGTACAATTGTATTTTTGTATAGACGATATTTTATAGTACTCCTGAACAATAAAGAAGGCGCTGTGGTCAAATTATTAACTATCGTAAGTAAGGAATAAAAGTGTCACGATAAATGTCGAACGCTTTAAGAATAACATACTCTTTTTTGTAAAATATTATTAAATAAAGCTACCGATCGAGAACCGACAATTTGATGGTAAATCGTGAAATTACGTGGCGGCGTAAGAGAGAGGTGATATTGAATTTACACGAGCGAGAAAGAGATGACAGGTGCATCACAAATTATTCCAATTAGTTTTTGCGGTCACCGCGGACCGGCATTTCGGTTAAGTATAGAAATTATGCGGATGTAATACAAAAAGTTACATGTTCGATGCAAAGTAAAAAGTATACAAGAAGTCGGTTAAATTAACCTTTTTTTATACTGTTAGTTAAGCGTTTGGCACACCTCTCACTGGTTCTTAAGTGACGCTGTGGCTCAACACGATGGACACCTTAGTGGAGGGACTGGCTCATGGATACATTCGTACAGGTATTTGGCGACAGACCTTGAACTTGAGTGTGGCAGCTTGGCAGAAAACACCATACCGCCATACTATGGTTGCAGCAAGATGCTTCATCTACTGAAAACTCAAGCTTACTGCATATACTCGAACTCACGTCCGCGGAGGCAGTGTCCGTACATTCTACAACTGAACGTTATACATATTCTTACATTAAACATTATTTGATAATTGTAATCGATGAATATATTGTTGTTTACATAAAGGTCAATAATATTCTCTTACGAATATTGTCCGCCCGTCTATGAATCTAATCACTATTAAACCATTCGACAGATTTAGGTGAAGTTAGTATTCCTTATAATAATATTATAGATTTGCATATAGGAAACGTTTTAATCGATGAAACGAAAGTGGCTACAAGTTTGGCCGGCATGACAATCGCAACAGGCCGGCATGACATTGGCGACTAATCACCATGACAGTGGCCACTTACCGGCATGACAGTAGCGACTGGCTGGTGTGACAGTGGCCACTGGTCGGCATGACATTGACGAGTAGTCACCATGACAGTGGCCACTTACCGGCATGACAGTAGCGACTGGCTGGTGTGACAGTGGACACTGGTCGGCATGACATTGACGAGTAGTCACCATGACAGTGGCCACTTACCGGCATGACATTGGCGACTTATAATTCTTTCCCTCGACCGTCGTTACTGTTTTTAGTTTGCACTGTGTTTAACATCACGTCAAGCGTCGTCACTTTGCCGAGCTAACATAAAAAAAGGTAATATTTATAACAAATGAACTTCTCGATGGATTTTGATGTAAATAACACTGTTTGGTAGCTTGACAATCATAGTAAAAATATGATATATTGTTTATCTCGCCATAACTTTGTTAAAACTGAGTTCGGATTGTTAAATAGAATGTGGCAGTAACATCGTACATGTAACACTATGTTAGCAAATTTAAAAAGTCGGTACCAAAGTTATATTAAGCATATAGTCTACTAATCGATTAAAATTATATTAATCGAAGCCGCAGGCGTAGCTTGTATAGCAATATTTCTACGATCGTGTGCTAAATTATCTTCTAAGTATATACTGATTAAAATACACTTAGTCATTTGCAGCGTCCAAACAATATTTTCGGATTGGTATGAAGCGATGATAGCTCAGTGGTAGTGTGTAGGAATGCCGCGTCATGGGATGACGATGAGCTTGAGCTTTCGGTGAAGGAAAACATCGTGAGGAAACCATAGCATGGTGCTAGGGCTTTTTCCGATGCCCGCCTGGGTACCTACCACTCTCAAGTTGAAAATCTGCCGCCGAATACCAATAGGTGTGTTCCGGCAGATCACCTACCATCAGGGGACACGCATGCTCGTTTGCCCGCTATTACATAAAAAAAAATGGTACCGACGCCTTACCGTGTCAGGATGAATATAAAAATAATAGGAATTTAAGTTAAAAAAAAAACAATAAAGAATGTACAAATTATCGGCACGATGGAAAGATTTACAAAATTTGCTTTATATAGACTGAACAACGAATATTTGAAATAAGCGAAATGCCTCGACGGACCGGTATCGATGCTCGAAACGAGCCCCCAAACCCCCACCCCCTTATTTAAAGCAAGGTATTGCAAACTGTTAATTTTAACATTCCACAAAACGCTACCTGGACACCTATTACGTATCGTGACGCTAGAACATTCCGGTTGTCTATTCACAGTTCCTATCTTTGATCTAAGTAACTATTAAACGCGCAAGAAATTGATAGGTATTTCGTAAGGAATCCGCTTCAAGCGTTACGTTTTACACGTGGAAAATACTTATTCATGAAACTGGGTGCCACAAAAATGAAGACGAAATTTCGAATCTGTCTGGTAGTTGTAGAGGATAGCCTATTTAAGAAAACTGTCAAAAAACCTGTTGACATTTATTATGCAGTCTGACAGGGAAGCTCATCTGGCTACACGGATGGAGTATCTCCATCACACGCGGCCGGATGCCAGTAAGGCAGAAGATGGCCGCCGGGCTTCAGCGGGAATTCCTGTAAATGAATTTACTCAAGAAAAAAAATGGCCGACTGTCTCCTTAAACCCGCTGACTGAGATTTGCCTCGATAATAACTAATCCTATTAATTAATATAAGATACTATCATATTATCTTTCCATAAAATTAAAACTTACTTCCGGGTTAGGGGATGAAAGTTAAAATTTGCCAGTAATGAAAGTTCTTTTGATGACTTTTGATATCAGATTGTGTGGGTAAGAATGTAACTAAAAATATATCATCACTATATTATATTAGAGCGCTTAAACAACTGCCAGTTTGAAGGAAGATTCTTTCGACGTAATTGGGCCCCGACTTTGAATTGTGCGATTGACTTGTGAAATTGTATACGTGTATGTATACAATACAGTAATTTCATGATATCGTCCCAATATTCCCATATTTCAGGATCGTCAGGATAACCGAAAGCTACGATGTTTAATTTGTATACAAAAAGTATGTGTAAGTAAGTAAGTGAGCGCCGACGTACCATCAGATGAGACAGCTTTCTTATTGCTGCCTGTTATCATTAAAAAATACAAACACGTCCTACAATACAAAATATACCTTCCACTTATTGGAGACCTTATTGGAGTGAGGTTAATAGAGGGATACACTTTGATTGGAATCTTTTTATTACGTCATCCGATTTCGTTGCCAAAATCAGTATCGACGCGAGCGAAGCCGCACGAAAAAGCTAGTCGTAATATAAATAAAAAAAAAAGTCACTGACGTGAGGAATGAATGACACAGCAACGAAGTACGCAGTTATAAAAATCGCACAGTCGTCCTAAAAACGACAAATGCACCGTCTAGACGGTCAATTAGCGATGCACAATAGAGATTATAACGACACTTAATACGACAGCGCCGGTGTAAAATGACTGAAAGCGGGAATTCGAATTAAAATCGAAGGTTGCCAACAGCGCTTTGTTAGCCGATAGTTCGCGCATCCGGTTACCTCTCCGCCGGTCAGTGTCAAAGCTTTTGATAGCTTTGATAGCGTACTGTAAACCTGGATGTCTGTTTTCCGGAAATATGTTTTTTTGTTTTTGTTTTTCAGAGTTTTAGAGCGTTATGGCCACAATCTCACCTGATGTAAAGTGACGATGTAACCTAAGATGGATGACATAGGCTAATGGAGGGACAGGGTTTTAAGTGTAACTGCCAGAACGCACCTATTGGTATATGACGGCAGACTTTTATTATTATGGCGCATGTCAGCGAGTGACCAAAGTCTTCAAATTCACCTGCAATGAGCTTAAGCTTTCGGTGAAGACAACATTTTGATTAACCATAGCATTGTGATAGGGACTTTTCTAACACCCGCCTGGCTAGCTACCACCCTCAAGTGTGTTCCGGCAGTTGCACTTGAGTGCAGTCCCGTCACTAACCTCAGCGTGTCCACCATCACGGACTACATCGTCACTTAACATCAGGTGACATTGTAGCTATAACTGTAAAATTAATAACGACTGAAAATAAACAATCTCTGAACAATTATCATATAGATAAACCCACAGTACTTTTGCACAACAGTTTACTTAAACCCCTCGGATATGCAAGTTTATTTAAAAATATATGTTTTAATGCAGACCATAAATGATATAATAAATTTAAACGAGTTCACTCATCCGTCGTCTAATTCGAATGCTTTCTTCAAGTGTATAGCCATTAAGCATTTAAAACTTATGCTCGTGCGGGGATTGGTCTTACTGAGAGCGTGAAGCTGTGATTTAAATTATATATAATTATTATATATATACATATATTCTTTACTGCGAAGGTTACTTGAGGTATTGAAGGTAGTATGGAATTTAGTGTAATCACTGATACCAATGCTTTTCAGGAAAATTTTATGCTGCCAACTATTCGTGCTCAGTATAGTGTTCAAAAGTCGGAAAAAATCGAAATGTCGATGTTAGAAATTCGGTGCTCTTTTTTGTATGAAATTCAGAATTTCCTATAAGTTTGTCATTTATATTATTTCTGTAGCTCGAAGGTCGAGATAGGGGTGAAAAAAAATGAGAATTTCATGAAAAAAATTGAGTTTAGTGACCCGTAATGTCCTGTGAGGTAGAGTTGCAATTGTGTCGCAATGAACACATGTAGCATTCAATTCTGAAGAAATCCTGTCATTGACCAAGATTATAAAATAAAATTCCGTAGAGCTATAGAATATTGACGAAATAAAACTAAGTTTTACGTGTATTTTATACGGAAAATCATTGTACGTACGTACGCCTTGGTGGAGCATTCGACATTTATATTAAAATTTCAAATGGTCAGGGATTGTTTTAGGTAAATCACACATTTCGTCATAGGAGTTAAAAAAAATAGTGCCACAAAACACTCTACTTTACATATTTAACGTAAAAATTATACTCTCATTTATAAAATCGCTGAAAGTGACACCCCGAACACTGTAGCGGTCGTAAAATAAATCACGCGTCAGTTTATGATCCAACTATAACATGGTGAAAACCTTAACGTTTCCAGTTTAAGGGAAAACTGAAATTTATTATATATTTTCTCATTATATTCGTGGAAAAAAACTTACTAACATAATATAGACGTTAGAGATAGACGAGTGAAATAATGAACCTTTCTTATTTTACGCAACATAGTGACCACACTGTACCTGGTGTTAAGTGCAGTACAATAAATGTGTAGTTGTGAAAGTAGAAGTGACTGACATTGATCCAAAATTCACTATCAGTCACCGCTGTTATTTTATTATTAAAATATTTTAATAACCATTTTATTCCGTTATAAACACATTTAATTTTTTTTTTGTTATTAATTTCGGTATCTTTTTAAGTTTTTTCAAAACTGTAACTATAATAATGAATATAAAAAGACCTGATACTGATCAACACTGCAATATATATCATAAGGTTTATACTGTAGCAATCAGCTGAGTACAGGACTGTTATTTGATACAATAGCATTGTATGTATGCCAATTTGTATTATCTTGTATTTTTTTTAAACTTAAAGCTTAACGTTATGGTCATAATCTCACCTGATCTTAAATGACGATACGGCCCAATTTGGTAGACACGCTAAACCCGTGGAGGGGCTGCTCTTAAGTGCAACTACCGGAACACACCTATTGGTATTTGGCGGCAGATTTTCAACTTGAGGGTGGTTGCTAGCCACGCGGGCATCAGCAAAAGCCTTACCACCATGCTATGGTTTCCTCACGATGTTTTCCGCCACCGAAAGCTCAAGCTAATTGTAGATGGTTGGATTCGAACTCATGTCCCTTGACGCAAAGTCGTACACACTACCACTGAGCTATCATCGCTTAAATATTATCCAATAATAAATTTCTTATTTCCTTTCTAATGCAGACGTTAGAGCAGTCCCTGTGAATCTGATGAGATTACGTACTTTTCACGACGCTTGCTTACTTCGTATCTTGTAACATACCGGTCTGTAATTCGACTGTAACTTTCAAAAATATGTATATATATTTAAAACAATTAAACTTGAAAATATTACCAAAAATTAAATTAAATTTCACGAGAAAATTTACAATTTAAACTTGTTTATAAATTTGATATATATATATGTATATATTCGAAGAGCAAAAATCGAGATAACATCAGGAATATTTGAATATTCAAATAAGTTTTTACGTTCGCGCCGGGGGATTTTGACTTCTATCATTGTTGAATTACTAATTTAAATTATATTTTATATGAGAATCTTTATTATATTCCTTTAAAATAATATTGAAAAAATTCACTATCCTTCGTTACGCATTGTAACTCCCTGGTAATGTTGTCTTAAATCTAAAACTGAAGTGAGATAATATATCTACATATTGTATTTTATTAGACCGCTGGAATCAACACACAGAATGAGAGCGCTGACGCCAATTATATTTTAATTGTATTTTATTATCTCTGCATATATTAAAACTGCATATACAAAATATTGAAATGAAAAAGAACACTTTAGTATTAAGTAGGTAGACCAGAAATATTTTATTTAGTTCCTCTGTACATATCTCCATCGTATCGAAATTTTCACAGTAAATTTTGGATATATTTGTATATAACGTTCAAAATACACAGTACCCCCTATCAATTGATGTATTAACTGTGTATATATTTTTATCCCTATATCGATATAAACGTTATTAAATATTATAAATCGGAAAAGTTGGTTTTCTTAGAACTACCTTTCGGATTTCCAAGTTTCCGATTCGGATTTGATGGAGCAATTATTGAGGAAGGTTTTAATCTATTTAACATCACGCTGTCACCAATAGGAGCGAAGCTGTACCGATAAAAGTTACAAAATCGGGTAAAAATTATTGAGTAATTTATTTCACGCCTCATAAGCGAAGCGTTGAGGTGGGTAGGTACTACTGTCACTGCACGCAAAACAACTAATTTTTCAAACTTCAAATGTCTCTATTTATCATATATTGCACTTGTAAAATAATATACACACACAAGTATCAAGAAAAAACCCTATTTTTAACACTCATGATATTTTTGATGCTATTTTTGTTATTCAAACTAGTTAAAACAACTGGTTAAACAGTTCGTCGGTGTGTCTGTATGTGCGGATCCTGTATGTTATCGCGATAACGACCGAAATACTTTAATAATCGAGTACCTTTTTTTTCTTACGCTTCACTTATAATTAGTAATAAAACCCTATTACTTTTCACGGTCTGATTCGATGTGGTTTAATTGTTATTGAATAACGAAAAAAAAAAATTATGAGGCATCCACTTTTGGATTTTCCGAACCTAGTCGATAATACAGTGTAACCTAAGCACTGCTCTATAAGGCGCTATTCGATTAACGAATTTAGGTCATTGTCAATTTTATTATAGGCATACGTCTTTGACTCTGTTTAACAATATACAATGTAATTTTAGTTTTGAAATGCCAGTCAAGGCATCTGTTAACTTATCCCCTAAGGTTCTCTTATCAACACCGCTTTGTATTATCGGTCGCTGATAAAACACACAGCTGCATAAGGTCATTTATGAAGTTATATAAACAAATCGTTCTAACACGAAAAGTTGTAATTAGTATACAAATGTGTATAAATCAGTCGGTTCGTATCGATAACCTCCGTGTCAGATGTTACGCAAGTTTGTTATTTAATTATTTCTTCAAATCCACTCGGGTTGTTTCGATTAATTTCACACCGCACTAGCTTCTGCCAGCGGCTACGCTTTCGCTAATATTGATTTTGTCAAACGCATCGGATGACGTTTAAAAAAGCTTTATACAAACTTTCTCTCTCTCTTTCTTTACCCCGCTTTATGTAGATTTTTCGCGAGAGAAAGTAGCCTGTCACCGTTTCCGGGTGCCTGTCCAACGCTATAGCGAAATTCACGATAATCTCTTCAAACATACTCACATTTATGATATTAGCAAGGAGTGGCCGTGCCAGTGACCTTTGTAAGTTTTATCAATACAGCTGTTCCCTTATCGGTGGTAGCGTGATGTCGAAGAGCGTAGAGTTACCTTGAATATTACTCTATGAAATACAAAACGGATTTTTCAATTCATAGCAATGGTTCCTATAATTAACGCTTTCAAACGAACCTTTCCACTTTATTATATTAACTAACTATCTTTTACCCGCGGCTCTGCTAACGTTAATATTGATTTTGGTCAACCAACACTGATGGTCGATTGGTACAAAAAACATTTTTTCTATGAAATGCTATTAAATTATTTTAAATACAAGTAGATATATGAACTTTCGAATATCCTTTGTACCAGATGTTTACTGTCTATGAATTGCGTACTTGCAAAATTTATATACAAACTTCACCCCTCTCATTACATCACTTCCTTTAAGCTTTTAGAGAGAAAAATAGCCTACTACCGTCTCCGGGGTCGCATAAATCTCTATACCAAAATTCATCGTTATCGAGCCAGCGGTTTCAGCGTGGAAACGTATTCAAACAAACAAACTGACTTTCCTATTGGAAATATCAAGTTGAAAATCTGCCGCCAAGAAATGATAGGTGTGTTATGGAAGTTGCACGTAAGGTAAGGTACTACGTACGTGAGGTACTAAAGGTAAGATTGTAGCCATACAAAAATTTTAAGCGATGATAGCTCAATGGTAGTGTTTACGGATTCCACGTCAAGGGACGTCAGTTCGAATCCACCTATAATGAGCTTGAGCTTTCTGCGAGGGATAACATCGTGAGGAAACCATAGCATGATGGTAGGGCTTTTTATAACACCCGCCTGGCTAGCCTCCAGCCTCAAGTTGAAAATCTGCCGTCAAATACTAATAGGTGTGTTCCGGCAGTTGCACTTGAGAGCCAGTTCCTCCTTCCTCCAAGTAAAGTGGTAATAAAAAGGTGCTATATTAAAAATGGCTTTCGATGGCCGCACACACATTCTGACTCGACTTCACGATTCCACGATTTCACATTACCAATGACATAGTAAAAGGGAACACAATCTTTATGATACTTCAACATTTAGCTGGCTGTAAACGACGGATGGGCCTTTTTTATTCGCTTGTTGATCCCCGAATGGCTGATATTATGGCCCGTTTCGGCAATTGAATACATTGTTACGTATAAAAACGTATTAATGTGCTGTTAATGGGTGCGACATAAAAGTTCGCGGCGAATCGAGAAAGGCCTACAATATAGAATGGTGGGACAACTACCACACGCTGGTATTGGACAAAATGTAGTGCAGTAACAGGAACACCGCGTGATGGGACGTGAGTTCGAATCCAACCACCTACAATGAGCTTGAGCTGTCGTTGAAGGAAAATGTCGTGAGGAAACCATGGCATGGTGGTAGGGCTTTTTCTAATACCCGCCTGGCTAGCTGCCACCCTCAAGTGAAAATTGTCTACCATATTGGGCCGTTTCGTCACTTAAGATCAGGTCAGATTATGGTCATAACGTTAAACCTTAACTATATATAAAAAAACGTGTGTTCTAGCATTAACACTTGAGAGCCAGTCCTTCATATAAAGGCCGGAAACGCACCTGCGATTCCTCTAGTGTTGTGGGTGTCCATGGGCGGCGGTGATCACTTACTATTAGGTGACACGCTTGCCAGTTTGCTCGCTATTCCATTAAAAAAAAACAAAAACGATTATATAACTCGTTAAAACGCCATAGGGATATTATTTAACTGTACTAGGTATGGAAATAGAATTTAATTAAATAAACGAAACTAAACGGTTATAATTAATTAATGTGACTAGTAATTAAAAATGGAGCTTGCGATAAGGTGTGCGTGCACGGTCGGCTAGCGTGGACGGTGTTATGTAATACATCACATAATTCATGTGTATTTTTTTTAAACATATTTTCAATACTAAGTGTACATATTAATACTTCTGCCAAGCTGTATGACATTTAAGGGGCAGATGTAACTTAATAAGCATAGTTATTCAAAAACAACAATAAATAAGATTAACAATAAAAAAAAAATCAATACATTTCATCAAAATAAAAAATAAAATAAAAAATTAACCTAAATGTTAATATAAATTACTTAAAAGGAACTGTTTGGTTATATAAATTAATTTATATTTCCCACGGTCATCGCATCACGCGTGAATGGATTAAACAATTTCCCTAATTCTTTTTTTGTTGGGTTAATTAATGGAGAAGGTTTTTAGGAAAGAAAATATTAAAGAAGTTGAGCGGGACATTAGATAATTTAAGAACAAATAAAAAAAAACCTAGCGACAATATTAATTTTACATAACTGTCAGTTGTCATAGAGGATTACGATAATAGGTATTATGAGTTTGAATAATATTTTTTTTAAATTAATTGTACCAATTCAAATTCAATATTAATAGCCAAGACAGGGCAGAGTCTGCCGAAGAAGCTAGTTTTATATATATTTAAATGAGAATAGGTATGTAAGAGGGTGATTTAAATTTTCGAATACCCATACACTGAGCTAGAGCTTTCGGCGAAGGAAAACATCGTAATGAAACCATAGCAAGTGGTAGAGGGTTTTCTAATGCTCGCCTAGCTAGCTACCACCCTCAAGTTGTAAAACTACCGCCAAATACTAATAGGTGTTCCGGCAGTTGCACTTGAGAGCCAGTCCCTCCACCAGGCTTAGCGTGCCACCATCTTGGGATATATTATTACCTAACATCAAGAGAGACTGTGGTCGTAACGTTTAACTATGTAAAAAAAATCGAACAGTGAAGAAATTGAAAAGGAATCGTTTGTCTTTGTTTGTCGGAAGAGAAGTGCGTGTGAGAAATGAGATGAAAGTTACACTTCAAAAATTTTATTATACTTGCTTTTACCTGAGGTTTGGCTCGCATTTTTTTTTCTCCATAAAAAGTATTCTATGTTAATTCTAATACCACGAAGAATATCTGTACAAAGTTTCATGATGATCGGTTAGGTAGTTTTAACGTGACAGCGTAACAAACAAACTTACGTTCACATTAATAATATTAGTATTGATAGGATACGATAGAATTGTAATGTAAATAAATATTATGGAGATTGGTGCTTACCGTTGAAAGCGGTTCATTTTATCTGTCACCGCTTCGAGCGGGAGCGCGATAAATAATAAAGTACTGCGCAGTTGTCAGATAAGCCCTTACTTAACCTATTTATTATTGAAATTGCTTTTTAAAATATGTCGATACTAAAACTTAAAGATTGTATATTTCCATCATAGGTCGTAACCGTGACGACTTTTGGCTTTCGAGTCTTTTTGCAGCTGCGTATACATTTGTCGTTTTCGAGAAGTGACGAGGCTATAGAAAGTCATAGCTTTATCACGTTGTATATAGTTGTCACTACCCAACCAAATACAAATCCTATTTTTTTATAGTCTACATACCTTTAGCGTTTGGCTACACTCTCACCTGACGTTAAATGACGATGTGGCACAAAATGGTGGACACGCTACGCTCAGTGAAGGGACTGGCTCTCAAGTGCACCTGCCGGATACATCTATAAGTATTTACTGGTAGATTTTTAACTTAATTGTGGTATATAGCCCGATGGGCGACGGAAAAAGCCTTACTATACTATAGTTTCATCACGATGTGTTCCTCCACCGAAAGATCAGGTCCATTATAGGAACACCAACTCACGTTCCTTGACGCGACATTCCGCATAACATAAGGTTAGATTTAGGCCAGAACGTTACACCTATAAAGAATAAAAAAACTTCAAAAGTAGTGTCCAGGGAATAGAGAAATATTTTTTAATATCACGCGAAAGAATCCACGAAACTTGGAGTGTCCTACTATGACTATCGTGAGATAAGCTTTCAATTCGATATTCCTCTTATCTCGATTGTTAATCTCACGACAACTTGTGACAATGTAATAAAGACAAAAAACGACTTGTAAGTTTTATTATTTTCATTATTATTTCCCTATCGCTTATTCCATATGAGGCTCAATTCTCATGGCCGCCAGGCTGTCTGTCAAAGGTAACCATAACCAAGTATGTAACCGTTCCTCAAGAAAGGAAAAAAAAACACGTCCGAGCTAATGAACAAGTCTTATAATTTTATATCACTCCGTGGTTCTGTACATTATATTTTGTTTCGGTAAATTAAATAACTGTTCCGATAACTAACACGCTACCGGCTGGACTAATTTTGATCTAGCCAGATGTCTCGACCTGAGCACACTTACGCGATCGTAGATTGCCGCGCAGTTGTTATAACCTGTGGTTTGACACATAACCTATGACAGAATGACAGTGCAAATTGCTAAGGCGAACGTTGTTGATCCAAACAATAATAATTATTCAGTTTTTCAACATTAATCTAATAAAGAGTCTGGCGACCGGATTGAAGTCCATGTAATTTAAATTTATTCTACTGGCAATACTTGAATACGCATATTGTAAAAATTGGTTGTTATAATATTATATAGAAATAAAATTTATACAATTATAATAAGCCCGCGCCAGCTCAATGTTTTGGGGACAGTGTAGTGGAGTGACAACTAAAGACGAGAAATATTTCAACTTGAAATAAGTTATCAATTAATACGACTCAGCGCTGATTAGCAAACAGCAAGGTACTTGTTACTTAAGTTACTGTAATATATGCCGAATTTGAAGCAGTGATAACTCAGCGGTAACATGCACGGACGCGGAATCAATAGACGTAAATTCGAATGCCTATAATGAGCTGTAGACACTATAGTATGGTTCATTATATCAATATAACTGAATTTACCCTGATGGGGCTATTCGATCGGAGCTGGATCTAGGTTACTCAGTTTTTGGATTGGGTACTGTGCTTGTGATGGCTAATGTTTATATAAAAATGAACGCTGGTATATATAAAATAACTGGCCTCCAACATCCCTTGACCAAGCAACATAAAACTTTGTATATGTATTTTGAACGTGCAAGGGTTTCGTGCGATATATGACGTTGCCGTTAAGATGCTGATTTCTGTAAAAAGTATGACAACATCTATGAGGACAGTTTTATATGTATATTGTTTATAATTTTTGTTCTCATGAACAGTTGAATCGATATGGTGTTTTTGTATGTACTTTGATGTTTTTGTTTTACTTAGATAAAATAGATTTATTACACTATTGCTTACACCCAGGTTTTTATTGTCCTGATTTTTGTTCTGTATTTATGGGATTACGCATTTGAAAGCATGTAAGTGTTAATTTTTATCTTCCCAATCGACTGAATACTATAGGTATGTATCAAAAGACGGCATTGTAACTTAGTTCGCTAGAAGTTTCGCAGAACATCATCAATAAATTTAATGGTAAACTGTCAATGAGAAGGCAAAATATCCAACAGCCTTCGGGATTGTTCGATTCAAAAAAAGAATTCAAAGAAAGAATCCAAGTCGGAATAAGAAAAAAAAACGGATTCCACTTATTAACTGTCTTATTGTATGTTGAATGTATGGATATTTTATCAGTTAAATATTTGTGGTCCATGAAAATAGCCTCCAAGGGTGATGATACCTGTGAACTTCCGGTCGACCCTGGGCAGTCAATCTCGATCTCAACTTTACTGACTGGCTAATCTTTTCAGCACGACACAGGATATATATATTTTTAATACAACTCGTGACGGAACGTTGAAGATGAATATTTATATATTAAAATTAAAAAAGTATTATAATATTCACTGAGGGTTTTCCTGCGGTAACACGTTGACTCCTAAATCGGTCACCAGTTCGTACAGGCACGTACACCGGTATGCTATTAACGGAATGTTGTGGAATATCAGATATGAACTTATTGAACGATTCGCTAAGTCGTTTGGAATTTATAATAACATATGTATATCTATAATTTATAACCAGTTTATGTTGATCCATTGCCTATTAATTACTTTAAAATCGGTCCGAGATTCGAAGGTTTGGATTCTTGGAATTGCGAGACGTTATTATAGTTTGTAGGTTGGTGCATACAACCAAGAATCGTTTACGTATAAAGAATGATGACAACCTACTTGCAATGGATTGATGGTAGACACGCGTGGTTGATTGGTGTCCATCGTAGATGGATTGTTGTTTGTTGATATCCTTAATTATAATTGTGTCAATTGTACCCACAAACACTGAGCACACAGAGCATAACAGTTTATTTTACTTTAATCAGACACTGTGTCAGCGCTGCCCCGCGAACTCACATATATAGTTTACATATAACATACGTTACTTATGGCCATATTCCCACCTAATGTTAGTTTCACTTGCCTTTACTGGCGCTCCCTGAACACATCTATAGGTGGTGATAGATTTTCGATTTGAGGGTGTTATCTAACCTTACATTAGAAAAGCCCTACCATCATGGTTTTATCACAATGTTGGACGCGCTATCACTGAGTTATCATTATTTCTTCTTATTTATACCTATTAATTCTTATCAATATCATAAAAATCAATTTTCATATCCCTAATTTAAGTAGCACCTAATCATCGTTTCGAGTTTTATTTCGGCGACGAAAGGTAAATCTATTTCCTTCTTCCTTCATTTCCATTTCCTTTTCCTTTTCCACGTTACAATCTACATGTTTCAATGCTCAAATTAAATGAAATCTAGTTTCGCGTGAAAATATAACAAACAGACAGAGCGAATTCGTCATTTACAATATTAATTAATTTAGATTTAAATTTTTCCTCGAATCACACAAAAGGCCACGGTCCGTTGCTTCGATTTCGAAGAATATATGAGTAATAAGAAAATACCGGTACGCATAATTACATGCATTGCGCGGTTTAGAACCGAATAGATTTATAATCCTTTCGAATGAGTCAACTTTTGACACTAATAGACTAGATTTTATTACCGGCTTCGCTCACGTTCGTGTAGATTTTATCGACCCCGAAGTGATTATTTTAATGCTCGGTAACAGTACTTTGTTTGAATGAAACGTACTAATATATTCCTTTATACTTATGGCTACGTGTAATCAAAATTTGATGTATATCGGTTGGTTAGTTTAGATGTCGAAGGGCAACTAACGAACTCACCTGTATAGATACAAGATTAATGCAATGTGAAACTTCGAAAATTCTTATGGCAGCGCTTTGGATTTCTAATCCGCAACCTTTTTGTGTGACGCTTGCTCGGGTATAGTAGGCTCGGGGCCATTAAGAGAGCGAGAGAGATGTTTCTCTTTTTTATACTTAAGGTATAGCGTTATGGCCATAATATCACCTGATCTTAAGTGACGATACGTCCCAAGTTGGTAGACACGGTAAGCCTGTGGAGGAACTGGCTCTCAAGTGCAGCTACCGGAACACACCTATTGGTATTTGACGGCAGATTTTCAACTTTACCACCATGCTATGGTTTACTCACGATGTTTTCCTTCAACGAAAGGTCAAGCTCATTGTAGGTGGATTCGAACTCACGTCGCTTAGCGCGGAAACCGTAGACACTACCACTGGCCTATCATCGCTTTACAAGCGATAAAAGCATGGAAAAGAAACATATTCTTTCTCCTTCTATATTATAGCGCTGTCCTTCTTTCGCAACTTCATAACAGCTTGCACTTTTGTCTCTAACCCATTACAATAAGTGGGTAAGTTGAATGCAAATTTACCGTAAAATATTCATAACACAACAAACGTTCCGTCGGCACTGGCTTTTAATTATACAATTAATTTTGTCTTATTGCATACCTGCTACAGATAACTGTAGAAAATGGCTTTTCCTAGAACCACTATTACGAAATACATTTTTATGATAACAGTATTACATATCAAATGTTTAATAAAACACTAACTGTATTGAAACTGTATATTAAATAAATTTATTTAATAATAATCCAGATATACGTTGTCATACTATTCATTTCATTTACAACGGCCACGACCGAGATTTTCCCGTTCCATTTGCATGCGGGCGTTACAAGGAATAACTCAAGTGAAGCGATTCTAGCTCAGTTGGTGTTGTGTAGGATGCGGCGTCTAGGGATCTGAGTTCGAATCCACCTGCAATGAGCTTGAGCTCTCGCTGAAGGAAAATATTGTGATCAAACCAAAGCACGGTGGTAGATGTTTTTCTAATGCTCGACTGGCTAGCAACTACACTCCAATTGAAAATCTGCCACCAAATACCTACAGGTGAGTTCCGCTTGTTGCAGTTGAGGCTTGACCATTATGGGTCACATCGTCGCTTAACATCACGTGAGGTTTGGGCGATAACCCTTTTAACTACCGTAGAACCTCGTTAAGTCGAACCTCGATAAATTGAAAACCTCCAAATCTCGAAAAAATCTTTTGTCCCTTCCCTTCAAACACCAAAACCTCCACTCTCTGTAAGTCGAAAACTTTATAACTCGTTTTTTTGGCGTCTCCCTTGATGTTCGACTTATAGAGGTTCTACTGTGAAACAAAGAATAAAGCATAAACAAATAAAAGTTATCTGTCTCATTCTCAGCAACTCACTCAGTTGCAACGGAGTTCCATTCGCTATGCTTCTAAGTCAAAATTTTTTTGCATATTCTCAAAATTGTCGGCAAGCTAAGTGGATTGAAAAAAAAAATATTTTCTTAGGTGATCGGGAAGTACCTTAAAAGTAACTGGAAAAAGGAGGTCAAATCACAACGATAACGTGGTAAACGGAATTCCGTACCAATAAATTCACATACGCATTTCGAAAGTGCCTCACTGAACTCCTATATTGACGACAAACTCCCCGCGGCGTCACGTCTCGTCGGTTGATTGGTAATGGGGGGAGCATGATACCGGAGTCCGGGATTCGTTCCAACGAAAAACAAAGCTGAATTTTTCAAATATTGAAATCAGCGAATTGGGTATTTTCGCGAAACACGTTTGAATTTCACTCTATTCCTATTGAAAACTACTATCGACGATAGATATGATTATGTATTATTTGTTTTTCTTATTATTAACTCTACTTTTAATGCTTATAGATTTTTTTTAATTTTTTTATTTAAGGATTAGCGTTATTATATATATTATATATATATTTACCTGATCTTAAGTGACGATACGGCCAAAGTTGGTAGACACGCTAAACCTGTGGAGGAACTGGCTCTCAGGTGCAGCTGCCGGAACACACCTATTGGTATTTGGCGGCAGGTTTACAACTTGAGGGTGGTAGCTACCCAGGCGGGCATTAGAAACAGCCCTACCACCATGCACGCATGCATACGCCCATTGCCAGAGACTCAACAGCTTTCAAATGTCTTCTACCCAGAATTCATGGTCTAGACAGTAATATTATGCGAGGTATAATTTAAAAAGAAGTCGGTGGCACCGGTTGTTATTAATAAAGACGTTAAAGAAACCAATAAAACTTTTATACGATAACACGTTATGGTATTAAAGAGTTATTAAAATCAAACTGGCGTAACCCACGTATGCTATATTCTTGGTAACCAGTCGTTACGAGTTCACGAAGATCGTTATCACGGACGCTTCACGGTAATATGGCGCGATAATTTCTTCTACATTAGCCCACGGTTACGAATGGTTTATGTGTGCAATTTAAAAATTTCTGTATCTTTATATATATTTAGGATACAATGTGCCGAGTAGTTTTTTTTGAGATAACAATAATAATCCAATCAATAATAATGTCAGGATGAGATACGAACTTCTTAGCAAACCACGGATTCACCGTAAGGGTGCCGGGTACATCCTAAAACCTAAACATTGTGGCAGAGAGAGGATAACATGAGAGTGTCTGAGAATTGCGACCCCGATGTAGGTTTAAGGAGCCCCTTTGTCGACGATCGTCAACGGTCTCACAATCACCGCCCGTGCCTCACTCCACCAAGTATAAACCATTCCCGATAATAATTTACGGCATAAATATCAAAACAGTGTCAATAACAAAGAAATATAAATCTTACGGCCCTATGTTCCAGCTACGTACGATGAATACGCCTCAAGCGCCAAGCTTAGACTGCACCCAAAGCCACTATTGCATCGCGCTTTATACTAATCGGCGTTATAAACTACCCTCCTATAACTGTATTCTGCCATAAAACACAAGGCTATCGCCTTATATAGAGTTTTGGTGACGTGAAGTCGGAAACACCTTACTATATATATAGATAGTTTTTATAAAAGTATAGCAAAGTGTCGGTATTACACAAAAGCAAAGAAAATACAAAAAAATGTGGAAAAACAATTAAGATGAAGTGAAACATCATCTATATCTCTCTTTACCCGAACGACCGCTACACAAAAAGGTCACAGGTAAGAATTTCAAAGCCCTCCCAGAAGAAATTTCATATCACAAACCAGGCAGTCACGAAGGACTCCCTTAGTTATATGTCGGTAGTTTTACTAAGAAGGGAAAATACAAAAACATGGCCAAAAATAACTGAAACTCAATGACAAACAAAACACGATACAGTGCGCCCGAGAACCAAGTGTCCTTAACGTTGGAGTTTTTTTTTTAACGTGGGGAACTGCATTATCGCGTCCTCTCCCAGTCCGAGGGGACTGAAATGGGTATATGGGACTCACCCAGCGCTAGCTGCCGGAAATACTCACGAACACCCCACGGCCATCTGTCACCTTCCTGAGGCAATATAGGTTCGTTTTTGCAATCATCACGTCCCTCAGCGGCCGGCCCAGTCTGAAGGTACGCCGAAGCCCAGAAGTATAGATGGTTTTTTTTTCTTATACTTAAGGTTTAGCGTTATGGCCATAATCTCACCTGATCTTAAAGTGACGATACGGCCCAAGTTGGTAGACACGCTAAACCTGTGCTAAGTGCTGCTGCCGGAACACAACTATTGGTATTTGGCGGCAGGTTTACAACTTGAGGGTGGTAGCTACCCAGGCGGGCATTAGAAAAAGCCCTACCACCATGTTATGATTTCCTCACGATGTTTTCCTTTACCGAAAGTGCAAGCTCATTGTAGGTGCTTGGATTCGAACCCACGTCCCTTGACGCGAAGTCGTGCACACTACCACTGAGCTATCATCGCTTCAAAAATGGTCGTTAGGGAGTAGTGTGTGGCTAACGTCAACCGATATATATACATTTGTTATTCTTGTTATTATTAAAATAAGGGTGTTCATTTAAATTATCTTTTCATACTACAAAGTATTTACTTAAAATAACAGCCAAGTATGAGAAATGACAATTCCTTTCTAAACATCGCTGTGATGGTAGTCTGTAAGCCAGATATATGTTTACTGGCTGCGTAACGTAATAATTTATTTAGTGGTTGCATCTAATAGAGTGCAATTCTCTACTATCCCGTTTGACTAGGAAAGGAAGGTGATATAGACAAGCGTGTATGAAAAAATTTTATTTTCAAGTTTATTTGTCTGCCTAACTATAACTTGTATAATGAATCATTCATCTAGTATAGAAAAAAGGTTAAAATTGTGTTATATATTTTTTATAGTTAGGGCTTAGGAACACACCTATTGGTATTTGGCGACGGATTTTCAACTTGAGGGTGGTGCTAGCCAGGCGGGCACCTGAAAATGCCCGATCACCATGCTATGGTTTCCTCACGATGTTTTCCTTCGCCGAAAGCTCAAGCTCATTGTAGGTGGTTGGATTCGAACTCACGTCCCTTGACGCAAAGTTGTACACGTTACCACTGAGCTCTCATCGCTTCAAGAACTGTACTCCTCGACTGAATTTGACGTAGTTTTTTTTTATCTCTAGCTGACAAAATAGTACCTGTTATTTAATTTCAACTTGTGTTTATAAGAATGGATACATACAAAATCGATAAACTCGAATACCATTCAACCGATCACCTAGTGATTTCATACATGGTATTTATTTCCGAAGAAATGTCTCATGATATTTCTGTACGCCATAATTCACAGTATGTTTAAGAAATTGAAAGAGCCACATAAACAAGCAGGAAAAACCAATAAAAATCACCAGTGGAAATCATAAAATATAATATGGTTTCGGTATATAACAAGTATATTATCTTAGATTTAAAGTTATTGTCGACTGTAGCTTGACTACAGCAAGAGCAATCTCAAGTCTCAAAGAAATCAGATTAAACTACTCCTTAAATGTAAAAAAAAAAATAATGAATAAAAATTATATTTAGTTATGCCGTTCTCACACTCGGGCGTCGAACCAGCGACCGATGAGATCACATATCAGTACCGCCTAACACATGTCATCTCATGATGCGTTGCTAATTATAGTTTTTAATGTATATATGTATAATGTTACAAATCAGTTATTTTTAACTGTATCTTATTAATTTAAACGGATTTTATCGCGGTTATTTATTGATTTTGATCTCGACGTTTCGAAAGCTTTTCAGCCTTCGTGGTCACGGGGCGGACTGAGGTGTAGGTCGTCCAGAGAAGTTCATTTTAGTCCTAGGAGTGGTTACTGCCAATGAGACTGCAAGAGACGTGACTGTTATAATATACACTGGTTAATGTCAAACGAATGTGTCACCATGACATAGTTAGGCCAGCGATATTGTAAGCTTCTTGTTCATTATTCAATATATTCTTCCTCGGCTATTTAGGATGCTCTTAAACTGCATACGATATTCCTCAATACTTGACATATCAAATGCAATAGTCATTTTTCAAATCCAAGATCGTAGATCGTATGATTAATGTGTAAAACTATTTTATTATCATCTTATGATCTTATCCCATTTTATTTAAGGTTGATTCTCTTAATATGTCCTATTGGGACAGATGTCAGCAGACGCTCTGGGTCTTCAATGGGTCTGGAAGGTCGTCTACGCTCTTTGATCCTGGCTTATAGTGTAGCACTTTTTTGATTATGTGTACGTCTGATCTTCTCATGCCATGTATTAGTATTGAAGCGATGAAGCACTTAACTTACTGGAGTAATATTCGCGTAAACATAAGAAGAAATCATTATCACTCAACATAATAACTCTACAGTCTAAAGTACGGTTTGACAGCGGAAATACTGCGTGAAGTAAAATTGGAAATATCTTCTAGAAAAACAAAGTGAACCACGAAGTCATCGAGAGACGGACTTAGTAAAAATAATATTAAAAACCTCACGTCAATATATTACGAACGTAAAAACCAATGTAGAGTCGCGAATAGATAGTCGGAGGCGACGAGATTAACCATAACCGTGATATTGCATTAGCGGCTATTCAGATAAAACCGAAGACAATGGACACTGGATATTGTCGACGGAATATTCTGGAATATTACATTGACGTAATACATACAAACTAGACGTACCTCCGGCTTCGCCTGTGTAAACCGGAAATTTGTTTCGTATAAACTTTACATCTTTTTCTATGACCTTTCTATCACATAATCACATACTTTATATACACTAGATGTACCTGCAGCTTCGTTCGTGTGAAACCAGAAAATAATTTCATAATTTCTTTCTATGTTGAATGCGAAGTTTCCATCATCGAATCTAAAATTCCTCCTAGATGAGTCTGAAAAATTGTAGTGAATTTGGAATGTTTTCTCTAGATTATAAAAGTTACTATAATTTTACGTGCAGCTTCGCTCGTGTTAATATCGATTTCGTCTAACAAATCCGATGAAGAAATAAAAAGTTTCCTACAAAGATTCCCTCTCTTTTTACCCCACTTCCAGTAAACATTTCGAGAGAAAAAGTAAGCTATCTCCGTCTCCTAGGTCAGACAGCTATACGTTGCTATGCATCGTCTAAAGTATAAACGTTTTTATTTGTAACGAAAAATTTTACAGTTGGATAAATTTTGTTTCATAAAAAATATTACAATATCAATGAAAATCTTAATAATTAAGAATTAAATTGAACCCCATGACCTTAGAGGATTTGTTTGTATAGTTAATATAATATTGCATTAGACATGAGGGTAATCGGTACAAGGTTTTTTCAAATGCCGGCTTGGCTAGCTACCACCTTCAAGTTGAAAATCTGCAGCCAAATACCATCAGTTGGGTTCCGGCAGCGACACTTGAGAGCCAGTCCCTGCTACAAGTATCCATGGGAGACGATGATCACTTACCGTCAGCTGAAACACGTAGTCGTTTCCCCCCTATTCCATAAAAAACAAAATACGCCAAAATTATAATTTTGCAAAATCATTCGTTCCGATTTCTTTATCATCGTCAACTAATCTCCCTTTTTTATGTTGAGTAACTATTGATGAAATTTAGTGTTATGTTTGTTACGTACAAGATTTTTCACATAAAAAAAAAAACACTAGAGTGGTTGCGGTCGAAATTTGAGCACCAAAATGTATAGACGAGTCCACTTTTCACGCGGCAATTTTTGACGCCTCTCGTGTATTTAAAGATTAAACTGAAAGTTACAAACGAAATAAACTGCATTCATGTAGAATACGTACACAGAACGACTGTTTAACTGGATTCAATGGCGTATACTCTTGGAAATTGTCCTAAGAGAGCGAAGACGTTCCCTGCTAGACGACAAGTTACTATTAACTACTAGTGATGCGACACGTAAACTAAATATAACTGTATATCGATATAAAAAGTTATATAGTTTGAATATAGCACCTCTACATTTGCGATTGGTTTAATAAAACAATTTACTGAACTGAGAAAATGTTATAAGAATTGTATCTAAACAGAATGGCTTCAAAATGCGTGGCAGACAATTCATAGGTTGAAATACTTTTGATGATATCCGTATAGACGTTTAATCTTTTTTATTAAAAAAATATATATTTATTTTTTAACTCAGGTCTTACAGTACGCGTTTAAAGTCTTTATGTAGAGACATCTCAATTAAATACAATTTTCAATTAATTAATTTTCATCCTCCGTATTGCGTTATATATATGTATATATATGTATGTATAGCAGATCGGAGACAGAGAAGTGAAAGAGTAATAGATTAGCGTGGTATGAGAATGTTATGAGAAGAGATGGAACAGAAAAAGAATGTAAGAGAATCGAAAGAGCCAAGTACACATAAGTAAACCGTGTGAGGAACGATATGTGTGTTAAAGTGTCAATTGAATACTTAGATCACAACGCGCAAAGTAGAGTGGAAGAAAAAAAGGTGTGCTAATCCTAACTAGGCGGATTTATGATGAAGAAGAAAATGAATACAACACACATGTGACATAGGCCTTATTCATTTAACGATAGATTGTCTTAACCGACAAGCATTAACTCAGTATCAAGTCACATTCTAAAATAGGTGAAAAACTCAAACTTACACACCTCTGTCGTTTGTGAAAGTGGCAAAAAAAAGAACTAACAGGTCAGAATCTGCATTAAAAAAGATATCTTCGTTATATTCGAACCTTATTTATAAAGGCAATACACAAGCTTTCAAGAATAAGGTTCACATAATAGCCTTATCCCTTAAGAAATATTTTTTAAATGTTGCCAATATCCACATAAAAATTCGCATGCAGGACCGTGCACGTGATCAAGGAACAACTTCTTAAAGAATGAAGATATAGTGAGAAGTTGAGAGTAAGAAGACATAGTAACATGACATAATAGAGAGAGAGAGAGAGAGAATCTTACTTCTCTTTCGTGCTACGAAATATGCGTAAACTTAACGAGTTACAGCAATTCTTGATTCTCATTAAATTTTGGACCAACTCGTAGTCCCTCTATTAGTTTGTCAATCATTGCGGGCCACATCGTAACTTGACATCAGCCGAGACTGTGATCAAAAGTTAAACTTAAAAGGTATTTTAATATATTTAGAAAGTTTAATATGAAACTTAATTTAAATTAGAAAGTTTAAATTATAAACCTGTGGAGGAACTGGCTCTGAAGTGCAACTGGCGGAACACACTTATTGGTATTTGGTGACTGATTTTCAACTTGAGGGTGGTTGCTAACCAGGCGGGCATTAGAAAAAGCCCTACCACCAGTAATGTTACATTTGTTTTTGAACCGAATTTTATATGTTTTTTTTTATATATAGTTTAAACCTTGTTTATCATCTTTTCCTATTTCTAAGTTATTTGGGATCGGCGCAATACGATTTCTTCTTCCGTAAATCTCTATTAGTGTATCTCTTCTCCATCTCATATTATGTTCATGTCCAGTTCAAGGCAAACTATTTTCTTTCAACTGCTTTACCCCTGGCACTACTTTCAGACTCCATGCAGCATACTCATTCCTGACTTGTCAATCCTCCACACACCAGTCTTCTTGGTAGCCCAGGACTTCGATCTACATGACAGGTCTTACAATGGACTTATATATTCTGCTCTTCAATCTAAGGACACTCTGCAGTCGCAAACTATATGCGTGATTGACGTAAGTGTCATATAAGGTAAAATGTAAATTAGTGATAAATTACGTCGGTATATAATAATAAAAGTTAATTGTTAATAATTTAAGATGTTAAAATAATTAATATTTTAAAATAGCTCATAAAAATCAGAGTTAGGTGATAATTACTAAAAAGTATCTTACATCAATCTAAATCGAATGTTTGTGGTTCACACTGACGGAAGCACAGCGAAACTCAAAAGAAATATAGTGGCATATTACGTAAGTATATAAGTGTATAAAAGTTAATTATTAAAAATAGAATATGTAAAAATTATTAGTATTTTCAAACTGTTTATAAAAAACAAGATTTGATTACTGAAAATTCAATTTATAAAAGTTATATCACATCCATCTAAATAGTAAAATATTTGTGGTTCACGTTAATTTACGCTACGTATAAACTCAAATGAAAAATAGTGTTAGTATAATAAGTTAGTACTAAACTGTAATAAAGACTATATGTAAGGAATGTAAATCGCAAAT
Organism: Actias luna; assembly: GCA_039707435.1. Lineage (NCBI taxonomy): Eukaryota > Metazoa > Arthropoda > Insecta > Lepidoptera > Saturniidae > Actias > Actias luna. The sequence continues at coordinate 1,379,533 of JAZHAC010000006.1, read as the reverse complement.
TAATAAAAAAATGAACAACGTATAAAAATTATTAAACTCATAGAAAGATTATGGCCTATGTCATAAGAATGATTAGCAAAAAAAAAAAACTATAGGCGTGGCCTGTCGCCGCTTTACATAATATAAACCTTGTTGATGTTTAATACAGATAAATAAATAAGTATAAAAAATATATATATCTAATATAAAATAAATATATATCTTTTTTTTATCGATATACCCAATGGCGCATCACTAAGCACGTCTCTCGAACTTAACGCATTACCGAAACTGCAGCTGAACGCCGGAACTTACCTCGTAACCTTACACATAGCAGTTCTCTCACCAATTCCCGTAATTACTCTACCTCATAATACTATAAAAATATATTACATTTCATGATTTAGTTAACGTTATAGCTTATGCAAAGTTTTATCATAAAATTGCTATCAACGACATTAAATATAACTGCATACATATGCATCTTATACATCATTAAGTACGATTATAATATGGACGTAATTCACTAGTACCGCGTCTAAAATGTCCCAATTATATGAGATATAAATAATGAAAAATAATGAGTTACAACAGGGATACCTCCCCTCGGTATCCAGCGACCTTTGCGCTCGCTCTGAAAGTCCGATGAAGCTGTAAAAGCCTTTCAGGCTAACAGTGTAGGTCCCTTCAAGATACAATAATAATAAAACGAATTTAAACGGATTTTATCGCGGTTATTTATTGATTTTGATCTCGACGTTTCGAAAGCTTTTCAGCATTCGTGGTCACGGGGCGGACTGAGGTGTAGGTTGTCTAGAAAAGTTGAACTTGAGCTTTCGAATTCGAATAATATGCGCTTAAACATAAGAAATCATTACAATAAGAACAGTTACGTGGTTAATTTATATGCTGTCGCAGTGGTAGCGAAAGGGATACCAGCAAAATCTCTATAATCTTCTATAACATCTTGGGCTGTCTCGTACTGCAATAAATTCTATGTTAAAATTTCAGTATTAAAACTACAGACGAACCGCCCTATACAATAGTATCTAACAGTAACATTATACCTTGTTATGGTGACGGGATTTTAATTAACAATTTTGTGGTTTTCATTTCAGTTTATTTTTATTTAATTTATTTATTTCATAATTCAAGGGCCGTCTACAGCCGCACATTATTTAACTTCTTTATTTCGAAGCGATGATAGCTCTGTGGTAGTGGGTATGACTTTGCGTCAAGGGACGTGACTTCGAATATAACCACCTACAATGAGCTTGAGCTTTCGGTGAAGGAAGGCATCGTGAAGAAACCATAGCATGGTGGTTGGGCTTTTTCTGATGCCCGCCTGACTAGCTACCACCCTCAAGTTGAAAATCTGTCGCAAAACACCAATTGGTGTGTTCCGGCAGTTGCACTTCAGAGCTAGCTTCTCTAAAGGCTTTAGCGTGTCTACCAACTTGGGCCGTATCGTCACTTAAGATCATGTTAGATTATAGTCATAACGCTTAACGTTAACTACAACTATTGTGTGGTTTTTTAACAATAATAATATATGATATAACAGAAAAATTATAATAAAAGAAAAACTGAACGGAATTAGAACAATCACTGTGACATAAGAAATGCAGCCAGAAATTTGAAAACTAATTAATTTGCAACAACATTTTAAACTATTTTCACTGGCCCAATGTTCGCGTACAACTAAATAAAGTTTGGAAAATCCAAAAGTGCACGCCTCATAATTTCTTTTTTTTTGTTTATTTAATAACAATTAAACCACATCGAATCAGACCGTGAAAATTAATAGGATTCTATTCCTAATTATACTGAAGCGTAAGAAAAACAAAAGACTCGATTAGTAAAGTATTTCGGTCGTTATCGTGATAACATACAGGATCCGCACATGCAGACACACGGACGACCAAGACAGAACTTTTTTAAACGATTTTTTAACTAGTTTAATAACAAAAATTGCATCAAAGATATCATCAGTGTTAAAAATTGTATTTTTTCTTGATATGTGTGTATATATTGTTTTACAAGTGTAATATATTATAAATAGAGACATTTTAAGTTTGAGAAATCAGTTGTTTTGCGTGAAGTGACAGTAGTACCCACCTCAACGCTTCGCTTACGAGACGTGCCGAGTCTATAACGAGCAAACATTATTAACTTAAGTCATTTATTACCTGTTTTTGTATTTATTTCAATACTGCTTTGTTTCTGTTCGTGATAGCATGGTGTTATGTAGCTGTAAAAAATGCAGAATTTTTAAATTCCGACCGGTAGTTCTTAAGATTAGTGCTTTTAAACAAACAAACAATTCCGCCTTTAATATTAATATAGATAAGTGAAGTGAATTTTTAGATATTCGAGTGGAAACTATTTTCTACTATCGTCTGGAATCGATTCACCGCCTCTATGTCTGATCATACAAAAAATTATATTATAATGGTCTCGTATATGAACTTACTTATTGGTAAGTGATTGCTTATTATCAGTTACTTTGCAATTAATCGATATACATAAAAATGAATCTCTATTTCCCTCGGTCATCGCATCACGCGTGAACGGATGGAAAATTTCGCTAATTCTTGTTTTATAATTATTGCCAGTAGAAATTGCCAAAGAGAAAATTAAGGAAGTTGAGTGGAACATTAGAAAATTTACGAAAATTTATAAAAACATAACGCCAATAATATTTTACATAACTGTCACTTGTCATAAAGAATTACAATAGTAATTATATTATGTTTTTGGATAATATGTTTTTTTAGTAATTATACAAATTCTAATTAAATATTCATAGTTAAGACAGAACAGTGTCTGTCGGGGTCAGCTAGTTGAAAACAAAAAAAAAAATCGAAGCGTGAAAATTCTCAGGATAAAGTCATATATTGCCTGTTTTTGTATTTATTTCAATACTGCTTTGTTTCTGTTCGTGATAGTATGATGTTATGTAGCTGTATGATGTATAAAATAATGAGGCAATGCGAGAACCAGCACCACGCAGTACAAACCCGATAGGTCATTACAGCCTCATACTGAAATGCAAATCGAATATTAATTTCACCGATAAATATCAAACTAAAACCCAGCGGAGGCGAACTGAATTCATCGAAATACGGACTGGCTAATTCCGAACAGACGTATGTGCCTTTGATAGTAAACGTTCCATCATTGGTGTTGTTACATCAAAGGGATTCTACGAATGCCGATTTCAAATCGATCTAGGTTTGCAGCGAGCCGAAAATGTCCCTTTACCCAGAACTAACTTTTGCCTGTGGGATCGGCTGCGAGCATTTCTATGCATACACTTAACAGCGTCAAGAATTTTAATTATTAAACTGATTATTTGATTTAAATATGAATAGATAGCGTTAGTTAAATCTATACATCTAACTACATTTTTTAGTTACATACTCACTTCTAACCCGTTGAAGGGATTGTAACAAATTCGAATATAGAGATAGATTGACCTGAAGAGGAATTTTTTTTATACTTAAGGCTTATTATGGCCATAATCTCACCTGATCTTATGTGACGATACGGCCCAAGTTGGTGGACTCGCTAAACCTGTGGAGGAACTGGCTCTCAAGTGCAGCTGCCGGAACACACCTATCGGTATTTGGCGGCAGGTTTACAACTTGAGGGGGGTAGCTACCCAGGCGGGCATTAGAAAAAGCCCTACCACCATGCCTACACTACATATTGTTACGATAATAGAACTCGAAACAATGAATTGGGGGATGAGAGTTTGTGTAGAGAACCTATCTTTTATTTAAATTACGCATAGAAAGATTTATATTGGTACTTTTGGTAAGGAATACTGTGTTGCAATAAGGGTTGATAAAAAAATAATATAAATCACTACTTTACAAAACGAGGACCTGTCAAATGTCGTTATGGAGTTTGTCCTGAAATTAATATTAAATTAAGCCTTCAAGATAGGCAGAGGAAAACTCTTTTAGCGTAATTTTTAGTATCATCCCTTCGTTTTTCGAGCTTTATTTTAAACGGGCGAATTCAATTAAGTGCTCATTAGGCGGTTTAGGCTCGGTTACCATGGCGACAGAGGATTAGCCCGCCCCTCGAGGAGTAAATCCTCTCGGTGAAGGGATACTTTTATATTTCTCTTCTTCCTGTTTTGTTTTCGTTGCGTTTCGATGCGACATATCGCGGCCCGTTCGGTGGCCGGTCAGCTTGGAGTGTCGCATTCTGTTGACTCTCCCCTGTGCGAATGTGGTAGCAATAATTTAGATCCGAGCATCGGGAAACTTTGTATTTGTATGCAGATTAAATCAAAATACTGTATTCAATTTAGGTTCTATGAACTTCAAACCTATAACCGGTTCGAGGAAGCTCGATCTGTTTATCTTTTGTAGATACATCCATCATCCATCCATCCATTTAACCGGAAGACGTCCACTGCTGGACATAGGTCTCCCCCAAAGATCTTCACGACGACTGGTCTTACGCAGCCCGCATCCAGCGGATTCCAGCGACTTTCACCAGGTCGTCGGTCCACTTTGTGGGGGGCCTACCCACGCTACGTCTTCCGGTATGTGGTAGCCATTCGAGTACAGTTGGCTCCATCGGGCATCGGTTCTACTAGCAATGTGCCCAGCCCACAGCCACTTAAGTTCAGCAATTCTTCGGGCATTGTCATAAATATACAATGTTATGTTAATTCCTCGTATGTCCGAATGGCGACAGGATTGAAGTCCGACACGACGGCAATAATGTATATAAAAACGCGTTCCTAGTGAACAAGGTAAAAGCACCAGTCGCTGCATTGTCTCAATGCGCCGCGCACTTCGAAATCGCAGCTTAAGCACACTTAGACAGTTATTATCTCTCTCGCAAGAGGAAAGCGGGCAACAGATGCTCATTTAAACCAGCCCGGGTGGTCTGCAAATAACAGGTGCGAAGATAAAAGGAACACATTAACGGGAAGCCTCAATAAAAGTTCAGAGACTATAAAAATACACGTAGAGGCGCGACTCGAGATATAAACCGCGCTGGCGTATTTACATGCAAATGAGGTCGTCGGGCGGTTCAGTGGCGATGCACCGGTCAAGATAGACGCTGTGTATCTATTTTTTTGTATGTTTTCGTTTGTGTTTTATCTTGAAAAGTATGCCATTTCTAACAACATGCATTGAAGCCGAGCGTTAAGTTTTGTAAAGAATACCAAAACAGTAGGTTACAAGAAAGAAGTGTGCAGGGCTTGAACAATTCCCGTGAGACACGATGTTACTTATGTTTCCAACGTCTATACGCTAAACTGACCATTCACAAATGGATACGTCTTAAGCTGATCGGAAAACATCGTAAATTTTGGGCTTTCACTTACGAATGCTGTCAATGTTTTCGTGGCTGCCAGTGCTTTTCGACAACTGGATTTTACCGATCCGGTAGAAGCGATGGTGGAGTCAAGGGACGTGAGTTTGAATCCACCAACGATCAGCTTGAGCTTTCGGTGACGGAAAACAATATAATGATACTATAGCATGTTAGCTACCTACCATCCTCAACTTGAAATCTGCCGCCAATTACCTATAGGTTTGTCCCGGCAGTTGCACTTGAGAGCCGGTCTCTCCGATAGGCTTAGCGTGTCCACCACTTTAGGCTTCATAGTCACTTAACGCCAGACGAGATAGTGGACATAGCCTTAAAACAAAAAAAAAACTGAAGAGGTTCATAAGTGCCGACTCACGGCACAAATTGAAGAAAAAAAATTGATTTGATTGGAGAAAGCTATCTAACGAAATTTTACTTACAAAATCCAAACTTCGAATTCCAATTCGGGTTTGGGTTATTAAAATTCGGTACACCGTATGCGGACAGCTCTGACGTGCAATCCAACAAGCAAGAATCCAACAAGAATGTGTGGTTCTTTCGCAACGGCTATTCAATACGTTACTGTATATTTGCTTTGTTTTAGCCCTTAGACTCTACGTGGTTCATTAGTTTTTAATTCTATTGAAAGCGTACAGAATGGGTGCAACTGTATCATTGCTCTTTTTCGTGCCTTTGAGGAATCCTATTTGTAATATTAACATCACCACAGAAGTGCTGAAACAATTCAAAATTATGTTATTTAGTTTAGTAGACCGCAAAAAGGCACTTAAAACATGAAAAGTTACTGGGAAAGTACATATTAAATTTCTAGGATTAAAGTGTTAGAATTTCTTTTAAAATCTATAAAGTGTCACAAAAGTAAAACATCACAGTGAAATATTTCTGTATTCGATATTGAGTTCGAATCCAACCACCTACAATGAGCTTGAGCTTTCGGTGAAGATTAACATCGTAAGGAAACCATAGCATGGTGGTAGGGCTTTTTCTGATGCCCACTTGGCCTGCGACCACCCTCAAGTTGAAAATCTGCTGCTAAATACTATTAACTGTATTCCGGTAGTGGCACTCGAGAGCCAGTCCCTTCTATAAAGGCCGGCAATGCACCTGCGATTTCTCTGGTATTGTGGGTGTCTATGGGCGGCGGTGATCACTAACCATCAGGTGACACGCTTGCTCGTTTGCACCCTATTTTATTTAAAAAAAAAATGCTATTTAACCTAAAGCTGCAGATATAACTAGCACAGTTCGTAAACACCTTGGACAATTATCACAAACAGATTCATCATTATCATTGCTTTCAATATGTACGTTACATTGAAATAAAACTAATTTAAACGAATTTTATCGCGGTTATTTATTACATTTTGATCCCGACGTTTCGAAATCTTTTCAGCCTTCGTGGTCACGGGGCGGACTGAGGCTTAGGTTGTCCGGAAAAGTTCATGTTACTGTGTCTACCTTCAATTTAATTTTTATTATTGGTAGTGTTCCGATTTACGCAGAAAGAGCTCACAGTATCTTGAGGTCTGGCAATTGGTCTTTTCGGTTCCGATTTAATTAAATGTATAATTTGATCCCAGGCTTGTGCTAGCTTCCAACCAACTTCTCTATTGAAATTTGGATGTTTTTTAATTTCAATTAAATTCGACAAGCCACAAATCCTCGCCAAAGAACACCGATTCCTACCTAGGATGATTCGTGAGACTATTGAAATAAAAAAACATCCAAATTTCAATAGAGAAGATGGTTGGAAGGTAGCACAAGCCTGAGATCCGATTATACATTTAATTAATCGGAACCCAAAAGACCAATTGCCAGACCTCAAGACACTGTGAGCTCATTCTGCGTAGATCGGAATACAATCAATAATAAAAATTAAATTGAAGGTAGACACAGTGACATGAACTTTTCCGGACAACCTACACCTCAGTCCGCCCCGTGACCACGAAGGCTGAAAAGCTTTCGAAACGTCGGGATCAAAATTTAATAAATAACCGCGATAAAATCCGTTTAAATTAGTTTTATTTCAATGAATAATATCCGCGTAAACCTAAGAAATCATTAGGTACGTTACATTTTATCATTGTCCTATTTTGTGTATTTTTCTGTCGTATAACTAGAGCACAATAGATGAGCGTAAATAAATTGAACGGGAGAAACTCATTAAAGGGCCGAAATAGCCGATCTGTTCAGGTAATGGATTATATCGAATGACGGTAACTTCGCAACAATACTGGGCCTGCCGTACATCGAATGTCATTTTTCATCGTGTCATAAAATCGATAAGACGATTTATCCTTGTAATACCATAGACCAAATTGATTTCTAGATATGCAGCTAGGTTAAATTTACCTTAGATTTATACCGAACAGGACTAAACTATTTTTTGCTGAAAGTGATGAGCCTTGAAGGACTCTTATATTCAGTTCTTTTTTTAAAAAGAAGTAGCAAACTATAATTTTTAGTACTCCGTTTCTGCAAGGATCGCCATTAGTTCGAATCAAACAGAAAAAAACAGTTTTCAACTAAATTACTTATCAGATTGAATCACATTGTACCCTGTGGCCCGAATTATATAAAAAAACAATAGAACACGTTTGCAGTTTAATTATTGAGAATACAGCTGCTTGTAATAAACCCAGACTTGGGTGGTAGCTGAAATTAATTACTGTATGCTTAGTAGGTATTGAGCTGGAACGGTTCATTGCTTGAAGCTTGACGTAAATCAGTCCATTTAAATCAGAGCACAAAAGCGCGACCACTGCAGCTTCATAGCGATGGCAGTTCTGATATAGAATCTTACACAAAGCGAACAAGATACTCCCGATGCACTGATAATATCTGATATTGACGAATGAATCCCTTTGAGAAACTAACACGCTAAACTTATTGGAATATAAACACAAATCGCATCAAGGTAAGATGTTTCGACCAATAGATAGCGGAAAGTTATTGAATTTATATACCCATATATTATACATTTTATAGGTTGCCCCAAAAGAGTTATGAAAAGTCGTAATAAATATAATAAGAGTAATTAGAATGAAAATAAGAAATGTAATTTCAACTTTAAATACAGCGTCGCCTCTATATAGAAAGACTTATACTATTACAACAGCTAGCCCTCGAAAATGTGTGGCGAGTGCAAATGGATTAGGCAATGATGGGTCACTATACACCCTTACTATGGATTTCGATGCGTTTACCGAGACAATTTTGCTAATCATCACAATTTTCTCTTCGCCATTATTTGTGCCAGAGGAGAAAAGCTGTAGAAGAGCTACGTGACATTTGTTAAAATTCTTAGCTGATACATTACGTAATATATCAAAAAAAAAATAGAAAACTATTTAGAAATTGATAAGACGTTACTCGGTTATTGTTGAGACTAATATTTATTGTAAAATCCATGAATAAAAGAGGAAATAAAAGATCGCATTGCCTTTGTTTTAGTAGAGTCGTTTTGTCCCCTGTTGTTGACCCCTAAGCTTAGTAAGTTAGTGCCTGTTCGTTAGTTAAGCTCGCGAATCTTTGTTTCCTAGCAGCAGCCCAAGCCAAGGTTCGGTCATTTTGGCACCCTTGCGCTTGCTGCGTCTTGTTGCTCGCTTGTTTCTTCAACGAACTTCTAATTTATGCGCAAATTTTCTTGTTAAGACAATTTACTTCTAATTTAAAATCTTTCTAAACAATACATATGAAGGTTTGAAGAAATAACAATTGGAGTTTATCCTTCAATTATCAAATGCGTAAATAAAGACATGGCTGTGGCATTATATATTACGTAAGGTGATTTTGGCGACTTTTCGACCCCCACCCATCTTATCCCGGTGAGACGTCGTGAGATTTTCCTCTACCCCCTCCCCCCTCCTGTACTCTCACGTGAGATCATTCCAAATGTTTAATCTAAACAAGATTACCTGTGTCTGATTGCGTTGGTTTATTAAAGAAACACATGCGCATTAATTTCTTGTCACAATCACGCCCATTTTTATAGTATTTTTTAATTCTCAGTGTAACCCAGCTTACTCGCAATTTTGCGCTGTTTCTTGCGGAAATATATTACGTGATATCAACCGAGATCCCCCTTTCCCCTACGTGAGATCGGGTGAGATTCGGCCCGACCCCCTCCCGATCCTAAACGCCTCACGAAATTAATGTATAAGTTTTCCTTCTTATTTAAAAATATACTCATGTTGAAAATTTGCTCTCAAATACCTATTTTTTTATAGTGGTATTTAACTTTATGGCCCTAATCTCACCTGATCTTAAATGACGATCCCAAGTTGGTAGACACGCTAAACCTATGGAGGAACTGGCTCTCTAGTGTAACAGCCGGAACACGCCTATTAGTATTTGGCGGCAGATTCTACCTTGAGGGTGGTAGTTAGCCAGGCGGGCATTAGAAAAAGCCCTTCCGCCATGCTATGGTTTTCACACGATGTTTTCCTTCACCGTAACCTCAAGCTCATTGTAGGTGGAGTGTATTCGAACTCACGCCGCTTGAAGTGTAGTCATACACACTACCACTGAGTTATCATCGCTTCGCTATAAGTGTGTTTCGGAAGTAGCACTTAAGAGTCAGTCCCTCCATCGTCACGTGACGTAAAATGAGATTGTGTGCGTAACGCAAAATCTATATTAAAAAAAAAACACGTACAGAGGAATAAATACGTTAATTCAGATTTTAAAGTGCACTGCATTTACAAATAAGGATTTAACTTTCAGGCGGATATAAATTGGACAAGCGGATTTGTACTTCAACGGGCAAATGGTAGTGGCGTAGAAAGAACCGCGTCCGGACTGAATCAATTTCTATGCAAATTCTATTGGGTTTTTAGTCTAACGTGTTGGAGCGGGGGGGAGGGGGAAGGGGCGGTTTATAGCTTTATGGGTGACTGTGGACAGTATGGAACCATTGTCGTTTTTTAAGTATTCCGGTGCGGAGTTTCGAGATTGCGTTGTCTCGCGTTTCGGTCTGATGACGCCGCGTATGCGTGTTTATTCGCTTTTATTAAATAAATAAGTACTAAATTGTGATTGTTTTCGTTTTTATTATTATTATTAACAGGGTCCTCGATAGTATTAGAAATATTTTATATTAGCTTTGTAATTATTAGTAGTAGAGTAGAATGCAGAGGTTACTAAGTTTTTTTTTTTTTTTTTTGTTACTTTTAAGGCCACGGCCGTAATCTCAATTGTTCTTAAGTGACGGTACGGTTCAAGTTGGTAGACACGCTAAAGCTGTGAAGGAACTGGCTCTCAAGTGCAACCGCCGGAACACACCTATTGGTATTTCGCGGCAGATTTTTGACTTGAGGGTGGTAGTTAGCTAGGCGGGCATCAGAAAAAACCTTTCCACCATGCTATGGTTTCCTCGCGATGTTTTCCTTTACCGAAAGCTCAAGCTCATTGTAGGTGGTTGGATTCGAACTCACGTCCCTTGACGCAAATTCGTACACACTACCACTGTGCTATCTTCGCTTCATATTAAATACTTTTCTAACGTTTTAACTATTGGGATTTTTTTGTTCTTTTATTATCAATAATTTTGATATTTTAATGATAAAATGTATTAAGTTTACGGAAAATATCAAATAATTTGAAAATAATAAGTTTAAATTACATAAATGTTATCCTAAAATGTTTCGAAATTCTATTAAATAACAATTCTGAAGCGATGATAGCTCATTGGTAGTGTGTACGAACTCGCGTCAAGGGATGTGATTTCGAATCCAAGCACCTACAATGAGCTTGAGCTTTCGGCGAAGGAAAACATCGTGAGGTAACCATAGACTGGTGGTGGGGCTTTTTCTAATGCCCGCCTGGCTAGCTACCACCCTCAATTTGAAAATCTGCCGCCGAATACCAATAGGTGTGTTCTGGCAGTTACGCAGTTACGCAGGTTTAGCGTGTCTACCAAGTTGGGCCGTATCGTCTCTTAGGATCAAGTGAGATTATGGCCATTACGCTAAACCTTAACTATAAAAAAAAAAAAAAAAAGTTTATGCAAGGTTCATAGCGGTAGTATCGAGTTACAGTAGCCCGCCCGGCCGCAACAGTGCAGTCTATTCGAACGCAAGGATCGAAACCGCAAAATTAATTAACAAAACCCCATCACACGACACCTACGGGCAAATTGTGACCGGTCAATGTGCATCCGATATTACGCCACAAACTGCGGTTCCAGCAGCCGAGCTGACCGCCCGAGCAATATTACATTTAGCCCTATTCAATATTTAACGAGTTAAGCTTACTAATGTAATGAACTCATTACATAGAACCTTTGTAAGCCGAATATCAAGAGACACGTCGAAAAAATTCGAGTCGACTTAACGAGGTTCAACTGTATATCTATAGCAGGTTGTATCCATTTCCTCTCGTACTTCCAATAGAGACACGAATAGGTTAGCAGAGTATGCATCTGACCGGCAGAGGAGTTACCACCTGGGAATAATTTGTTATAGAGTATTTGGAAAACACTGGACCCTCTCCGAACTCAGCTGGACTGCTGCAAGTTTAATATGGTTCAAATAGGGTTTTAGCCAACAAGACCATGCCCTATGTGTCTCCGGGGAGCCTAAAAGTATGGCCCATTTACTACCGTACCCTCTGTATACGTACTTCAGTACAGTTGCTGATTTGTAGGCGACTGCATCACATGCCGAGAGTGTTGCCGAATGCTGATCCAACTTGAAACGCTGCAACAAGAGATAGAAAAGTTTTTTTTTTATATACATTGGGTTTAGCGTTATGGCCCTAATCTCACCTGATCTTAAGTGACGATACGGCCCAAGTTGGTAGACACGCTAAACCTGTGGAGGAACTGGCTCTCAAGTGCAGCTGCCGGAACACACCTATTGGTATTTGGCGGCAGGTTTACAACTTGAGGGTGGTAGCTACCCAGGCGGGCATTAGAAAAAGCCCTACCACCATGCTATGGTTTCCTTACGATGTTTTTCTTAACCAAAAGCTTAAGCTCATTGTAGGTGCTTGGATTCGAACTCACGTCCCTTGACGCGAAGTCGTACATACTTCCACTGAGCTAGCATCGCTTCACCCGCCAATAACAGCCACTTTTTCCTAATGCAGTGTTTAAAACCTGTTATGTACGGACACGCTCATCGAAATGCCAAAACGCATCGACCGGGCTGAGGCCAAACCGAGAGATGTGTATGCAAAAATCATTGGATGCCGATCACCCAACACTACCCACTAAAACTAACTCAGGCGACACTTCAAACTACCTCGTTACAGCAGAGACAGCGCATACACTTCTAGTCCCCAGCTACCACCTTCAAGTTAGAGTCCTCAGAAGGTCGACATAATCATACTGACTCGATAGCTTCTCTGTAGTTGATTAGACTCTGGGAGACTCCGAACCATAAAAACCGAAACGGCTTTTAATGTATTCATTATCATATCTATTGAAGCCGTGACTCAATCGGCTATATATCCCTATTGCGCTGAATGATTTCGATAATAAAAATTGGTTACATTTGGTAGACATGATGGGACATAATTATTACCCCCCATTATTGTGCCAGCTCGATTCCACCCACTGTTGGGTATATCCTTCCTCTCGCTCACACCACCTTTTCCAGTCCTTTGTTTTACGTGGGGAAATTCTTTTATGCATCTCCTCCCAGGCCGGGAGGAACTAGGAGGGGTAGGTGGGACTCGCTAGCCGCCGGGAATACCCACTAAAACCCCACGGCCGTCTGTCGTCTTCTTGGGATGACACGGGTCCGTGCTTGGCAATCACCGTGATCCCTCAGCGACCGGACTGGTGCTTTTGTTAATGGGAGGGGGCCCATTTTCTTCCGAGCAACCTATCAATGTTGTCTGACCATCGGGCTGGTGGTCAGCCCCTAGGTCGTCGTCCATTTCGAGGATACCACCCCCGGAACTAACCTGGTTCATCTGTCGGTATCCTGGCCTAGAACCAGCAAAATATCCTCCTTACAGAAACGAAGATATTTTAATGAACGTGGCCTTTTCAGTCTTTAAAAGTATAATCACTTAGCACAGTCACAATTTCAATCATACATAAAATTCTACAGACAAAGTTCTTAAAACGTTTTTATCCACTTTGCACTTTTATATTAGAACATCGAGCTGTAAGTACATACTCGAGACAAGAAATTTCCCCTCCGGTCGTATTGTTTCAAAGATAAAAACAACTCGAATAATAAAAATACATACCAAATTACAACAATAGGAACATACAAGAGTGGCGGCGTGATAAAAAATAAACGAGCGACTCGGAAATGTCTCCTTGGAAACCGGCGCTTGCATTCGCCGAGGCGAACTCGACGAAATATGACATCACTTATGCCGGATACCGACGAAGTCTGCTCTGGCCACTTCGCGAATGTCCTAAAATTATTCGATTTTGTCGCTGGTGCCGAATTTTCGTTTATTAGTCTGGCGACACTTATGGGAAATGTCGTGACGGAGAAAATAACGTGGACATCTGAACCTACCTAGCAACAATCCCCCTAACCAAGTTGTCACAATGATAGCTCAGTTGGTAGTCTCAGTTGGTAGTGTGTACTGACGACGCATCTATCGGGACGTGAGTTCGAATCAACCTGTAATAAACGTGAACTTTCAGCAAAACCATAGCATAGCGGTAGGGCTTTTCTAATGCCACCCTCAAGTGGAAAATCTACCGCTAAATACCTATAGGTGTGTTCCGGCCGTTGCACTTCAGAGTGAGTCAGAGAGAGACAGAGTCAGTACTTACATTAGGGCATTAAAATGAGGTGACTGTGAGATCGAACTTTAAAAAGTATACATTCGACTTCATTAGCGTGACATTAACAGTTCGGAAATGATATTGTTAATTGTAAGATGTAGTGAGTCTTAACATCGTAAATATTTAAGTATCTTTCTTCTTGCAGCACCGTTCTGAAACTTGTGGTAGTGTGTACGACTTCGCGTCAAGCGACGTAAGTTCGAATCCAATCACTTACTATGAGCTTGAGCTTTCGCTGAAGGAAAACGTCGTGAGAAAACCATAGCATGGCGGTAGGGATTTTTCTAATGCCCGCCTGGCTAGTTACAAGTGGAAAATCTGCTGCCAAATACCAATAGGTGTGTTCCGGCAGCTGCACTTGAGAGCCAATTCCTTCACCTTTATCCTGGTAGGTGGGATTAAGTCTATAACCCCAAACATCAACTATATAAAAAAAAACGTTTTCATCTAACAATCAGTTAGGTGTCGTAAATCGAGAGAAACAACGCTCGCATAGTTATAACAAAGTTTCCGACCGCTTTTAAGTAGAGAATTTGTTTTTATTAGACGCGTCCCTATGTCGTAATAATGTGACACGTAAATGTGAGTTACTGTGTGTGGAATTTTGCAAAGGCACACTTCTACCTGGCTTCTAGAATTTAAACGACCCGCCGACGATACAATAAATTTTAACTTTCAGTACTTTGCTGAAATTATAAATGTGTACTGTTGCTAGATTTATTCTAATTCTTCTGAACAGTTCAATTATTATACTAATTTTTTTTTTTATTCTTAAGTCCATATATCATTGCCACTATCTCATCTGGTGTAAATTGACGATATGACCCATGATGGTGAACACGCTATGTGGAGGGACTGGCTCTCAAGTGGAACTTCCGGAACGCACCTATATGTATTTGGCGGCAGATTTCCGAGTTGGTGGTAGGTAGGCGGGCGGGCATTAGAAAAAGCCCTACCAGCATTCTATGGGTTCATCCCAATGTTATCCTTCATCGAAAGCTCAAGCTCATTGTTGGTGGACTTAGCCCTTAAATGCATGATTTATTAATAGGGGCTGAAAAACATATATGTAGATTAATGTGGATGCATGTGTATTATGTACTAGGAAAAATAAATCTCAGTGTGTAGATGTTTTATAATCATTTGAATGGACTAAGGTAATATGACATACAGCCAAAGGTAAAGTTTTTACTATGGCGAATGTTTCATTTTTTTTTTTTTAATAAGGTTTAGCCTTATGGCCATAATCTCACCTGATCTTAAATGACGACACGGCTCAAGTTTGTAGACACGCTAAACCTGTGAAAGAACTGGCTCTCAAGTGCAGCTGCCGGAACACACCTATTGGTATTTGGCGGCAGGTTTTACAACTTGAGGGTGGTAGCTAGCCAGGCGGGCATTAGAAAAAGCCCTACCACCATGCAAAATAAGTTAAAGTGTTTCATTTCTGAAATACTATGTATTTAAGGGTTAAGCTCACATCTATTGACTTAGCATCTGTACGTGCTACTGAGCTATTATTGCCTCGAAATCATACTGTTTGTAAGATGAAAAAAAAAAAAAAATTGTGGCTTTAAGTTCGATAGCATATGTGCAATAAACCATTCTTTCGTTGAACGAGTCATCAACTAATTCGTGGATTTATTCTTTTATTCTTTGTTTTATTATACAAACATTCATCTATTAATTTGTCATTTACCTGATTCAATAATATTTTCCATCGGTCAATGTTATTACACTTTTCTATCAGTACATGCTTATAAGACTTTTATCCTTACGTTATGCTTGATGGTAAGCACCAAATACAGACCTAGGAGATTGTATAGTGGTGATTTTTCTAACGCCCGCTTGGTTAGCTACCAACCACAAGTTGAAAAGTGTGTTCCGGCAGTTGCACTTGAGAGCCAGTCCCTCCGCTAAAGGCCGGCAACGCACCTGCGTTTCCCCTGGTTTTGTCCATGGGTCCATGGGTGGCGGTGACCACTTAATTAGTTGACATGGTTGCTCGTTTGCCTCCTAATACATATCTCATACATATCACAGAAAGAATGTTTAAAAACTATACACACATTAGCACCGCCTCTTGCAATAAGGTAAAGAATCAAAACACTGCAATCCAGAACACGAAACAGTCGGCGGCTTTTAACAATTCCTAAAGCGCTTTTTTTTCTACCCGTCAAAGCGCAGATTACGCTGAAATATTACGCTAGCGCTAAAAACGCTAGATTGTACCGTTCGCATGAAATACCCGTGAACATATTCCGTCCGCGTGCCATAAATAATTTATGAACGCGCCAACTTAAAATCTGGTAGGCGCCTTATCAATTTCCCAGTAAACTTTAATACTTTCGCCAACTTTATGCTAATAGCCGGATAGCTGAAACTTTAACCCCGCACAGATATGCACTAAGGTTAAATTCGTGACGGTTAAAAACCTTCTCTCATAGGAATAGAAAGTGGTAAGTTCTCTAGTGGTATGTAGTTTACACGTGACAGAATTAACACCTTTAAAATATTTGTTAGAGTAACGGGGATACTCTAAGGAAATAAGCCACCATTTGGTTGACTTACGTTTTTATTTATAAAACGATAACAAACTCCGTATGATCAGTCTCGCTAGCGAGTATTTCACGATATGTCCTAGGCAGCTTTGCGTAGTGCCTTTTTATAGTATAGTGGAGCGCTGCCCTCACGTATTGCGCGAACATAACTTGAAGTACTTTTATTAATTCGTTGATGAACTTTAATCGTAAATTGTTGATGTACTGTAATCATAAGTCGTTGATGTACTCGTTATGCACTCACATTCGTTATAGCACTTTCATCGTATTATCTGTTTATAAAATGTTTGCGCCGATATATTTATGTTAACAATACTTTAAGCCTTTAGCTGGGGTGAAGTGGTGATTGCACCCACGATCCCACATCGTTCGAAGAAGGCGACAGGGCTTTACGGGGTTAGCTCCGAGTGAGCCCTACATAGCCCTCTCAGTACCTCCGGGCTGGGAGGGGATACATAAATGCATTTACCCACTATAAAAAAAGACGCACACACACACACAAACTTATATAAATACATTTATCGATCAGATCCTGTAGAAACACTGTATGAGACCTTTTTTTATACTTAAGGTGTATCTTTACGGCCTGATCTTAAGTGACGATATACGGCCCAAGTTGGTAGACACACTAATCCTCTGGAGGAACTGGCTCTCAAGTGCAGTTGCCGGAACACACCTAGTGGTCTTTGGCGGCAGGCTTACAACTTGAGGGTGGTAGCTAGCTAGGCGGGCATTTGAAAAAGCCCTACCACCATGCTATGGTTTCCTCACGATGTTTTCCTTCATCGAAAGCTCAAGCTCATTGTAGGTGCTTGGATTCAAACTCACGTCTCTTGACGTGAAGTCGTACACACTACCACTGAGCTATCATCGCTTATTTCCTTCTCTCGCACGTTATACCCAATAGATGTGTGGTTGTCCGTTTTTACTGTCGCTTATTTGTTTTATTATATTAATTTATTTCTTCATTCTAAAGACTTTTAGTCCGCAAAATTTTCGTGTAATTGTATTTCTTTATATTTACTTCTCCTTATATAAATGCACAATGCAAATAACTTACTTATTACTGGTATTGTATATCTCGTTAAGTCATCACCTCGTTAAGTCGAACCTCGATAAGTTGAACTCGCAAATCTCGAAAAATCTTTTGTTCCCTTCGCTTCATACATCAAACCTCCATTCTTTGTAAGTCGAAAACTCTATAAAACGAATAATTTGTCGTCTTCCTTGATGTTCGACTTATAGCGGTTCTACTGTATATATCATTGTTATTACAGATATTTTTTCAGGCCGCTTGTGTTGTCATTGACCCACTGAGTCAGCTGCTGCAAACTCCTCTTCTGTTATATCTGAAATCTTATTTATTGTATCGATGTTCTTGTTTTCATAGATATCTTAATATTATATGTGACGATTTTTTTAGCCGGCGTATTCACCGACCTTTGGATGAGACTTGTGAGTCTATCGAGTTTCAAATCACAACGACGCATAAAAGTTTTCACTTCATAAAACAAAACACTCTTGAGTTGACGCTTGTATTGACACATTTTCACGCCCAGGATCTTGTATCACGAAATCAATTCTCAGGGAGCAAAGTTATATATATAAGATTGATAGATTATTATAAATTAGATATGGAAGATTATGAGAGAAGAAAATATAGAATAGGAGATTATATAGAAGAGAGCGAGTTGAAAATCTGCCACCAAGTACCAATAGTTGTGTTCCGGTAGTTGCATTTGAGAACCAGTTACTCAGAGTCTGAGAGAGTGGGCCGTATCGTCACGTCAGATCAGGTGAAGTTATGGCCAAAACGCTAAACGTCAGTATAAAAAAAAAATATAGCACCGAATAAAACGGGGGACAGATAGCAGTAAATATGAACCCCGTTCTGAAATTCCAAATCCGTTCGAAACTTATCTCCCGGTTTAAGTAAAACAAAGTGCCTTTGACTACACTAAGGAGTTAAGAAGGTGAATGGTGGAGAGAGAGAGAGAGAGATAGAGATGGAGAAAAAATAGCAATATATTTGCTAATGGACCGGTTTATATCGTTAACTGGAAAATTTAATTTGCATTTAAATGGTCTTCGATTTCTGTTGAAAAGTTTCATCGAGTCATCGAGCGATTTTGAGTGTAGTTTTTACAGGAAATTACTTTTGTTTTGATGATCTCTTTTTAGCAAATGTTACCGGCGATTAATGTTTACTGAATTTAAGAGTAAATGAGCCGGTGAACTCGGTAACGATTTTGAGAATTCAGACAATCTGTATTGCCAGTGATCACGATTACAAAGTTTTGCGTTCCAGGTAATTATTTTTTATACGGCATTGTATTGAATGTAGGTCGTGGGGAGTTCCTAAACATTTTATTATATATACTTATAAATTTGCGAAAACTTATACCGCTTGTTGATGTTTTAGAGTCGTCGATAAATTATCTTAAAAGAGTGAGATTTCGGTCCTGCAAAAGTTCGGAAAGTGGTTCTATGAATGTAGTGTTTTTTTTAGTAAAGTAGTTTACTTATAAAATGGAATAGAATCAATAGTTTTAGACATTATTAAAATGTCGTTGAAGATCTTTGAAGCGATTTCTTGTAACTTTAGTATCAACATAGAATGGTATCTTTTATCAAACCAAGACCTGGCTTTTGTTTATTAGAACGACGTTCCTTATGGGGCGTCGCGGAGGGGTACCCTAGCCGGCAAAAACGTCCGTAACGTTAGCGTAAGATTTTTATGTATAGTCTATGTATGATG
This sequence comes from Actias luna, assembly GCA_039707435.1. Classification (NCBI taxonomy): domain Eukaryota; kingdom Metazoa; phylum Arthropoda; class Insecta; order Lepidoptera; family Saturniidae; genus Actias; species Actias luna. The sequence goes on along the minus strand of JAZHAC010000006.1, from coordinate 1,360,113 downwards.
TCTATACAGTGTCTAATGTATAGTCTACGTGATGACTGTTGTTATTATATATTTTTATAAATCATAGTAAACAAAATATAGGTGTTAAGATAATTTTGTAAAGTCCTTTTTTATGGATAAAAAAAAATATAATAAAAACGTATAAACGAATAATTATTGTCTTTACACCTCGAATAGAACTTGAAATTAATATTTTTATAATAAGGATTTTCATTCCTATCTGGTGGTTCATGATACCACTCGTTTTATATATATATATATTGTATAGCATGCAAATATTTTACTAGATAGACTGTACCACAATAGATAGAACTATACGAAGGCCAATCCTAACTCATATACTGATAATATTTGAAAACAACATCTTATTTATGTCAATATTATAAACCTCATTTTGTTTGTCTTTATGTTTACATATCGATTATCTGTGAAACTCTTAATACTCCAAGGTGGAACAATTTACAAGACTTCAATGATCATAAATCTTTAGCGTTTTTACGGCAATTAAAATGTTTTATTACCCAAAGTAATACTCTTACTATCACACTAGATGATTTTCAAATTCATTTATTTCATTGTATACAACAAAAACAAACTTATTTAATTTTTTTAATTTGTAATTTGTGTAGCAACTACACCCAAGAAACTTAATGTATAGGGACCATTTTTTTTTAATAGCTCTAGAATGACATCAGATTACTTCCTTTTTAATGTGAATGCTCAAGTCTATGTGATTCAATTATAATAATATTACGGGGCGTGCAGTGTTGAATTTTCCGAATTATTTTTGTATATAACAGCCTGATTCATGAGGAAATAGTATGGCGTACTTGTCATACGGAAAAAGGTACCCTGAGTGATAGAAAAATAACTTATATTTAAGGATTTATATTAAGGAAGCGATGATAGTTCAGTGGTAGTGTGTACGACTTCGCGTCAAAGGACGTGAGTTCGAATCCGAGCACCTACAATGAGCTTGAGCTTTCGGTGAAGGAAAACGTCGTGAGGAAACCATTGCATGGTGGTAGGGCTTTTTCTAATGCCGGCCTGGGTAGCTACCACCCTCAAGTTGTATACCTGCCGCCAAATACCAATAGGTGTGTTCCGGCAGCAGCACTTGAGAGCCAGTCCCTCCACAGGTTTAGCGTGTCTACAGACTTGGGCCGTATCGTCACTTAAGATCAGGTGAGATTATGGCCGTAACGCTAAACCTTAAGTATAAAAATAGGATCATTTGGAGATGAGATAACATTGTTTGGACAAGAAGGTAAATCAATCAAAGTCAAGTAATACCAAGGTCGTACACAGTATATTGTTAAATAAAATTACATGGAGTTTGCGTTGCATTTATCGATGAATACAGCCCGATGCAGTTAAACAATTTCGCGTAATGTTTACAATTATTAGAGCGCGAAGCGACGCGCAGTTTGAAACCATGTCCGAAGCGTCAGCCTGTCGTGTCGTCCTTTGTTCAATTTCTTATAACAAGGTAATGCATTTACTTGCATTGTTACAATCGAGGATTATTAATTGCCTTTTGTTAACGACGAACCGAGCTGCGATAAACATGAACGAATTAGTTTTTAATTATGTAGAGGAAATGGATGCGCGTGCGCAGCGACTACCATGTCCAGAAGGGTTACTATTAAAATATATATACAAAAATCTCTTAAATACCATTTCCAGTTTTAAATCACAACTATATCGACATTTCTATAATAAACATGAGTTAGAGATATGTTTTTTTTTACCACATTTCGCTATATATATATAAGTATGTATATTTAGTTTATTTATTTTGAATACATTTTGCTTATTCAATATGATATTCGTCATGAGTTGTTTATATTAGGTTAATATATTTATTATTAAGCTCTTATTTCACCAATTATTGTTTCTTCTTACATTACTGCTGGTTAGCTGGAAGAAAATGCCTTATGGCATTAAGCTCGCCAGTGTACATCTTTGAAATGCAATAAAGAATTCATTCATTCGTTCATTCATTCAATCATTCATAAACATAACTGTTACTATCACAAACTTTCCATATGCCTATTAAAACTTAATCTCATTGTCATAATATAAAAATTATTGTCTGCAATTTTTTTTTATTGTTTTCCGGAAGAACCATTCCCTTTTATGGGCTAAAAAGTATCTTACATATCAATCCACAGTATTAGTTATCACCATATTAAGCTGTATAAAAAAATATCTCATAATTTTAGAGTGATACGTGTAAAAGAGGAGAGAATGATTAGCGAGTTGATAACATAGTATAAAATTGAACTAAGTTACATTTTTTTTCAAACGTTAAGGTTTTAACATTATGACTATAATCTCACCTGATTTTAAGTGGCTATACGGCCGAAGTTGGTTGACACGCTGAACCTGTGATGGAACTGGCTTTCAAATGCAACTGCCGAAGCACACCTATTGGTATTTGACGGTAGATTTTCAACTTGAGGGTGGTAGCTAGCCAGGCTGATATTAGAAAAAGCCCTACAATCATGCTATGGTTACTTCCACCACAAGTTTAGCGTGTCTACCAATTTGGGCCGTATCGTCACTTAAGATCAGGTGAGATTATGGCCATAATGCTAAACCGAAAGTATAAAAAAAACTTTATATAAAGTCAACTATCTGTTATACTATTTGCTGTGTACTGCACAACTGATAGGGAACAAAGGTGGCAAGCCTTGTTATACGTTTTATGAGTCGCTAATTTATTTGTGACAATGATTTTTTACATGCGCCTTTGCTAACTAAGAGCATTAACATGATTTACCGCGAGTAATACTAATTTTCGCGTATAATTTCTCGTGCTTTGTGCTTCGGTTGCGTCACGCGTGCTGTATTTGAAATTAAACTCTTTGTGGGACTAATTTGAAGTGCCGGTCCGCAACCTTTTTGTGTGACGCTCGTTCGGGTAAAGTCACCTCGAGACTACTGAGCGAGATGTTTCTCTTACGTCAACTGATGTTCATACAGTTTTCGCGTTACAGAGGATAGCTGTTTGAGCAATTTATTTAATATAATTTTTTATACATACCTGATCTTAAGTGACGATACGGCCCAAGCTGGTAGACACGCTAAACTGTGGAGAAACTGGCTCTCATGTGCTGCTGTCGGAACATACCTATTGGTATTTGGCGGCAGGTTTACATCTTGAGGGTTGCTGGTAGCTAGCCAGGCGGGCATTTGAAAAAGCCCTACCACCATAAATTTAAAGTGCACAACATGGTAACAGTGCCATCTCGATATATATTTGATAATATCATATTTGTTCACGAAAATATAGATAGGTAAAATAAATAATAAGTTTCATAGTTGTATTACTAGAAAATGTTTGGAAAATCTCATTTTCTCGTAATCTCATTTTTTGTCTATTTGATAACAATTAACCCATATCGAATCAAACCGTGAAAAGTAATAGGGTTCTATCACTAATTATACTGAAACGTAAGAAAAAAACACTCGATTAGTAAAGTATTTCGGTCGTTATCGTGATAACATACAGGATCCGCACATACAGACACACGTACGTCCATAACAGACTATTTTAAACATTTTTTTAACCAGTTTAAATAACAAAATGGTAAAAAAAGTATTTTTCCTTGATATGTGTGTATATATTATTTTACAAGTGCAATGTATGATAAATAGAGACATATTAAGTTGGAAAAATCAGTTGTTTTGCGTGAAGTGACAGTAGTACCGGCCTCAACGCGCCGCTTATGAGGCGTGCAATATACATCTTGTTCTGACCAATACGAGGTTAACAAAAATAAAGTAGTAATTAAGACAGTTTAAAATAGTTGTGAAACAAAAACTAGTTAAAAAAACGTATTGTACAATTGCTGATTACGTAGCTGCGTGGGATTCAATTAATGTTAATATTTTTAGGTTCAGACAATTGTATATGATACATGATATATAGAGGGATTGCTGAAGAGTTTCTTTCGCCCTTTCTTCTCTTCCGGAACGCCATGTTGTTTCCGAAACGGTAGTACATATATGAATTAAAAAAAAAAAACCGTTTGATTTGATTTGTCATTTAAACCACAGACTGTTTTTTTTTTGTTATTTATTAACACACGATATACGAATAATTTACGATAGGAAAATTGCTAAGACTTAGCGATATTCTTACCAGGCCATTGACGATTTGGTCCAAGATGGTATAATGCAATTATCCGAGCGAAGCCGAGCTGGATTACTAGTGAACTATAAATGAAATAACGGTATATTTTGGTATTTATATATTTTTTTTACTATATTGTATAGTTGAGAAGTGATGATAGCTGAGTGGTTGTGTGTAAAACGTCGAGTTAAGGGACGTGAGTTCGAATCCAATCACCTTAAATGAGCTTGAGCTTACGGTGAAGAAAACCACCGTGAGGAAACCATAGCATGGTGGTAGGGCTTTTTCTAATGCCCGCCTGCTAGCAACCACCCTCAAGTTTAAAATCTGCCGCCAATTTAGCGTGTCTACCAACTTGGGTCCTATCGTCACTTAACATCTGGTGAGGTTATGGCCATAATGCTAGACCTTGACTATAAAAAAAAAACACTGTAAACCAAATAATAATTTGAACACCGATCTTTGAATTACAGCTATATTATTTGTTTGATTGCAGACGCGTTGCCCTTAATTACAGTGATAATTATCATTCTTCGTCCTGCTAACCGTAAGCATATGCTTAAGACTAAGTTTAGTATGACTTAGGCCCTCACGATTGTAAGCGGGAGAATCGTGAAATGCAGTCGAATAACGTGTATGTAAAAAACAGGATGGATATATATTTTTTTCTTTTTTTTTATACTTAAGGTTTAGCGTTATCGCCGTAATCTAATCTGATCTTAAGTGACGATACGGCCCGAATTGGTAGGCACGCTAAACCTGTGGAGGAACTGGCTCTGAAGTGCAGCTGCCGGAACACACCTATTGGTATTTGACGGCAGGTTTACAACTTGAGGGTGGTAGCTACCCAGGCGGGCATTAGAAAAAGCCCTACCACCATGCTATGGTTTCGTCACGATGTTTTTTTCTTCACCGAAAGCTCAAGCTCATTGTAGGTGCTTGGGTTCGAACCCAGGTCCCTTGACGCGAAGTCGTGCACACTACCACCGAGCTATCATCGCTCAAAATGCTTCCGTCCATTTCTTATCTTTAACTTTTTAAACCGGAAGTTCTTCAGCTTGAAGTCTTTTCCTAGAATCAAATGACACTATAATATGTATTGTCTTCTTCCTTCTGTTATCATTTTTACTTACCATTATCATTTTCCTATCCAGTTCTCAAGTTATTTGAAGTCGACGCAATATGTTTTCTCCCTCCTTAAATCTCTATCTCATTCCTCACACACTCTATCCATCTTTTCTTTGGTACTCCTCTCTCTTTCCAACCTTCAACTTTCTTATCAATTACTTTTCTCATCCCATGTCTTTCTTCCCTTCTTATAAGTCATCCTAACTAAGACAAACGATTTCCTTGCAACTTCTCTACCACTGGTGCCACTTTCAAACTCCACCTCGCATACTTATTCCTGACTTTGTCCGTTTATATAACTCCAAAGATCCATCTAAACATTCTCATTTATGCTGCATGCAGTCGACAATAATCTATCATCTTTCTAGGCTAGCACTCCGACCCATACAATTCTTTTACCATTTTTGCTAGCGTGGGTAAAAATACAATTCATACTTAAAAAACTAGTGGTGAGTTAGCACCAGATAGGAACGAACAGAATAATTATTCAGGTATACATTTTTTAAATATTTTTTTTAATCGATAAAAATATTAAAAAAAAAGAACTTCTTGACAAGATTATCTTAACACCTTTATTTTGTCTACAATGATTTATAAAAATATATAATAATAACAGTCATCACCTAGACTATACATTAGAAACTGTATAGTCATCATACATAGACTATTACACATAAAAATCTCACGCTAACGTTACGGACGTTTTTTGCCGGCTAGAGTATCCCTTCGCGACGCCCCATAAGGAATTTCGTTCCCAAAGATAATTCACGTCCAGACGACATCGGTCTGTGTATAAGCAGGTCAAATAACATGTATCTGGAAGGGGCTACGTAAGAACAGCGCTTTATGCAATTAGCACTCGTGCAGCGCTAAATACATTAATTTTTACAACCACAGCGCTTTTGTGTTCGTTATCTTTGCCCCGATCTAGGTTAAGGAAGAGCTGTGATCGCTTTTTTTTTTAATTATATAACCTGATGTTAAATTACGATGCGGTCCAATATAATGAACACGCTAACCCTAGTGGAGGGTCTGGTTCTCAAGCACAACTTCCGGAACACACCTATATGTATTTTGCGACAGACTTTTGGGCATTAGATAAACCTCTAACACCATGCTACAATTTCATTACAATGTTTTCCTTTACCGAAAGCTCAGGTTCATTGCAGGGATCCGAACTAACGTCCATCGCGGCGTCCGTACACAGACCCACTGAGCTATCATCGCTTCGAAAACCATTTAAAGAAAATACTACCGTAAATTGCGGTGTCTCTTAGGTGTCGCTATTTTCTTTTTTTTCACAGTTTTCATCACCATTTTCATCTAATTTGTATTTAATTTTCTTTTATATATATTGTACTCTTAATAAAAAAATGCACAATACAAATTATTTAATTATTGATTTTTTTTAAAAGTGTCTGTGATGTTATTAACTCGGTGGGTCAACTGCGGCAAATTCCTCTTGTATTATGTTTGGAAATCTCATTTATTGTTACCAAGTACCTATTTTGATGGCCACAAGTGTCACTATAAATGCATACATAGAGATTAAACTGTATATTGACTAATAAAGAACTCCGCTGTACGTTCATAAGCGGTATATGATTTCTAAATTATGATCAAGCCACAAGGCTTCGAAGGCTGTTCAGTGACGTCACCAGCATATACTTAAATCCGTGAAGGTAAAACTATGCAATGAAAAGGCAAACAACACGATTCACTACTGCTATATAATAACTATTATAAATGTGAGTGTTAGTTTGTTTATAACGCATTCAAGTCTGGACTAATCTTGCAAGACATTCAAGGAACGTTCTTCATAACAACAACATCACTGAAGGGACACGATAAGATTTATATTTTTGCTGTTTATTTATTTATTAGATTGATTTCGTCAAACAAATCAGATGCCCTTTATACTTCTCTTCCCCTCACTTCCAATAAGGTTGTCGCGAGAAAAAGTAGCCTACCACCGTCTCCAGGTTCCGATCTATCTCTATACCAAAATTCATCATAATCGATTCAGCGGTTTGAGCGTGAAAGCGTAACAAAAGAACAAACTCACTTTTACGTTTACAATATTGGTATAGATATAATTGACTGTGGAAAACACAACAGTCGACAGACAGACAAAGAATAAAGTAATCTAGGTATATATAAAAATTAATCTCTATTTCCCTTAGTTAGGCATCACGCGTGAACGTATGGAACGATTTCGCTAATTCATGTTTTGTTGTGTTAATTATCGTCGGTAGAAGGTTCTAGTGAAAAAAAAATAAGGAATTCGACGGGAATATCAGCAAATTTAAGAAAATTTAAAAAAAACTTAACGACAATGCCAATTTTACATAACTAGCTGTCAGTTGTCACAGAGCATGTAAATAATAAACACTACGTTTTTGAAGATACTTTTTTTGATACCAATTCGAATTCAATATTCATAGTTAAGACAGGACAACGTCTGTCGGGTGAGTTAGTTATATAAAAATACAAGATACAAGATACAAGATACAAGACTAAAGCCCAAATACATGTTAAAACGTACGCAGCTAACACTCTCAAACAATAATAAGATGTTACTCCAAGTTGTTATCAAAACTGTGTTCCGCATTCTGGTGTTTGTGCTGTAAATTATTACGTAAAACGATTTACAGTGAGTTTATTGTGGGCATAATTTCGTTCCTTCATCACAATGTTTTATCGATGTTTTAACTGCTCTGCTTCTGAATGCTAAAAGTACATACATTTTTTGGAGTTAAGGTTTTAGCGTTATGACCATAATCTGACCTGATCTTGAGTGACGATACGGCCCACGTTGGTAGAACTTGGCTCTCAAGTGCATCTGCCGGAACACGCATATTGGTATTTGGCGGCAGATTTTCAACTTGAGGGTGGTTGTTAGCCAGGAGAGCATTAGAAAAAGCCCTACCATCATGCTATGGTTTCATTACGATGTTTTCCTTCACTGGAAGCTCAAGCTCATTGAAGGTGGTTGGATTTGAACTAACGCTCCTTGACACGAAGTCGTACACACTACACTGAGCTATCATCGCTTTTTATTTACTTATTTTTTGTATTTTTTTAACGCTAATAATTGAATTAGAAGACAAATTGGCTAGACGGGCAGGAGCACAGAAAAATCCATAATCAACTTATAGTTCATCCAGAAAAAAAGTTGCTTCAGAGCGATGTATAAAAAACTTTGTATGGTTTTAAGAAATCACGATAGAAGACATTTTCGCGTATCCTAGGCATTCAACTGAAAATTTACGGAAAATTATTCATATTAAGGTATGAAAATCGCGTTTTGAATCTTAACAATAGGAAAATGGTATGATAATGGGAAATCAATCATCAATGCTATAAGATCATATTGATTTTAGCTGTTTTACCAAGCGCCTTTCACTATACCCCTACTCCGCGACCGGCTGTAATGCGACATGCGATAGATGGACGTAAAAATTTGAGGCGATCTAAAAAAAAAAAAGGTTTCGCTTTAATCATTTTTACAGTCACGCGAAAGAAGTCACAAGCGCAGCCAATATTAATATAATATGTCAAGTGTAGAATATAGCATATCTTGTTTACGATATGGAGATAACCAGTTTCATATATCCGCATAGATTAGGGTTCCGTAATCATCCTAATAAGGAGCCCAGTTGTCTATACTTACACGGGCTCGACTGACCTTCTTATGGTAGTCGGAAATATGTTTACAATTCCCATGATTGTTATCGTGTTTCCATTTTTGGCAGCCAGGTATGTCCGTACTTGTATATATATAAAAGGCAAAGTACCATTGTAGAAGTGAAAGCAATTCTGCTTGTTACAGTTTTTTAAATAGTTTTTTTTAAGGGTTAGCGTTATACCGACAATTTCCGGTTATCTGAAGCGAGGATGTGGCCACGACGGATGGACACTAAGTCTAATGGTGGAACCGGATATCAAACTCAACTACCGGAAGTCACCTATAGACGTGTGGTAACGGATTTTCAACTCGAGGGCTGTTGGCTGACTGGAAGAATTGTGAAAGCCGTCCCTTGGTCTCTGGCGATACTGGAGTATGAAGTGTCGCTGTAGTGCATTGCAGTGGGTAGTGGTGGGTGATTTGAAAGAAAGAAAGAAATCGTTTAATACTAACTTTGCTCTCCATGACTCACCACCCGTCCCTCACGCGTTGTACCTGAGCCCGGGTAATGCGTTTCCGTGATGTGATAAGGAAGTCCGCAACGACCGGGATTTTAAAGACCACGGTAATAACAAAACTGGTTGTAGCTGGCCGGGCCAGAGACATTTTGTGGGATATTACTGTGAACTGTGAAATGATTATCAATGGACCCATCACTATCTGTAGGTTCCAATCGATATCAATACAAAAAATCATCATAATCGATTTAACAAACACAGTTTCGCATTTATAATATTGGTATGATTAATATTAATATTAATAATAATAAATAATTGAAAAAAAAATCAAAGCAGTTATGAGGACTGCCGAGAGAAGTGGAAACTATAAGCAAACCGATGTACGTTAACACGTCACGTGATCATGTCGATGACGACCCACATGAATTTACTCTGTATCGAAACCTTTCTATATAAGTTTTCACTTCAATAGAAATGACCAAGGATAAGGTTACACTATTTCCGCTAACCGCGTCTCGTTTTAGGGCGGTATATTTAACAAACCTCACTTCTGTCATACGCACGATACTATAGGAGTATATATGTATATATTATATACCCAAATCTGTTAAGTGGTTTTAAACGCTTGTAAACCAACGATGTAAACATTTATTACTATACAATACTAGATTTTACATGTGGCTTCGGTCGCATTAATATTGATTTTGTCAAACATATCGGATGACGCTATAAAAAGTTTCATGCGATGTTTATCCCTCTTTTAATCCCACCTCTAATGAGGTTCTAGCGAGAAAAAGTAGCATATCACCATCTCTAGGTTCCCATCTATCTTTATGCCAAAATTCATCATAATCGATTCAGTGGTTTAGACGCAAAAGCGAGCACAAACCCACTTTCGCATTTATAGTACTAGATTTTGCGTGCGGCTTCGCTCTCGTTAATATTGACTTTGTCAAACAAATCGGATGGCGCAATAAAAAGGGTTCATACAAAGTTTATCCCGCTAATTACCCCACTTACATTACATTACAAATAAAAAGGTTTGACTAATGATTTCATATGTTTACTCGAATATTATTCATCGAAATTAAACTAATTTAAACGGATTTTTATCGCGGTTATTTATTAATTTCGATCCCGACGTTCCGAAAGCTTTTCAGCCTTCGCGGTCACGGGGCGGACTGAGGTGTGCGTCGTCCGGAAAAGTTCATGTGACATTCTGTCGGGATCAAAATTAATAAATAACCGCGATAAAATCCGTTTAAATTAGTTTTATTTCGATGAAAGAGGTTTGATATAGATAAAATGGAAATGGGTAAGCATCGTCGAGGATGTGAACGGCTCGTGCGTGTCCACCGTCGGCGGCGGGGCCTCTCGTCGCCTGTCAAATTAACGTCATCTCCCCGAGAGCGGTTCCAGGCACTTCTACGTATTACAGATCGGCGCCGCGGTCTGGAGTGCCGGGCGGGATTTTTACGAGGTTATTTCAAACCCCGCTTATGCCGAGCGAAGAGATTAAGTTATATAGAGATAGCTACTCGTGGTTCCCTTCGCTTGGAATTCAAAGTTATTGAGGTAAAACTTGTGTACGCACGCTGGGCTGGAGAGTAAGCTGGTGAAAAGTGAGATTGGTTGAGGCGAACGGGATTCGAGAGGGAGATATACGTAAGTGAAGTTAGATAAGGAAAGAGTTACGTTCTCTCTTTCTCTAATAGCCAGAGAAGTTTGACTTCAGTCGTGTGGTACACTCGATTTTTTTTTTCAATATAATTACAGTACATTTGTTTGCTTCCGGTTGAAAACTGGCTTATGCCATATTCCGTATCCCTGATAACACGGAGATCAAATTCCCTGATGACAGCACTAAAAGCGACATGAATAACTTCTCTATGGATTACTATTTATGGCAAAATCTGGCACTCGAAGATCGCATTACGTGGAAAAAGTTTATCACTGCAGGAAGGAAAACCCATGATACGATCTGACTTAAAAAACTTACAGTGAAGCGGATGTTAAGGCATAAAGGGTCTAGCAAACCTTAACCATGAGATATAGCACTAGAACTGGTTATTCTTGCCGCTCACGAATCGGCATACTGAGTCACCAAAAAAATGCCTTCCGGAGTTAAAAGCCTCCGTCAAAACCAATAGGTGAGTTCCGGTAGTCACACTTGTGAGCCAGTCCCTCCACAGGTTTAGCGTGTCTACCAACTTGGACCGTAGCGTCATTTAAGATCAGATGAGGTTACGGCCATAACACTAACTATAAAAGAAAACCTGGGAAAATTCAATTATTAATGTAGTAAAATGATTGTAACATGATATAACCTCACGTATGATTAATTGAATTAGAATTGGTGTACCCCAAGTCGAGATTATTTGTGCGTACAGTGAAGAAACTTGGTAAAAATTGTTATTCCCGTAAAAACGCCATCTAGTGTGCGGAAAATAGAAACTGTAAAAACTTTTCCACACAAAACCACTAACGCATCGATAGATGACGCAGCTGTACATATATTTTCTCGTTTTTTTTTTATTATTTATAGTTAAGGTTTAACGTTGTGGCCATAATCTGACCCGATCTTAAGTGACGATACGGCCCAAGTTGATAGACACGCTAAACCTTTGGAGGCGCTGGCTCTCAAGTACAGCTGCCGGAACACACCTATTGGTATTTGGCGGCAGGTTTACAACTTGAAGGTGGTAGCTAGCAAGGCGGGTATTAGAAAAAGCTCTACCACCACGCATTATATAATTGCATGTGTAAGGCAATTACACAAGAATTGTGAGAGCTGTTTCTACTTTCTGTAACACTAAATAATTTTCTATAGGGCAGTACGTGTGTCGGTCCAGCTGATTACGTAACGAAAGATATTTTGTATGCGTCGCAATAATTTTCCACAGACGTCATACTCTTTTGAGAGGAATCCTTAATGCACGTGCGACTGCGGAACGTCGATAACAAAGTCCGCTATCCGCGATAAGCTTATCAAACCGCTGTTCGCTTCGAAACGTCGCTGTTGATAAGTAGGTAGGTACGTATCGATTTACAAAAGTCACTGTCGATTGCGGCAGGCGACTTGCTGTCTGCAATCACGTATGCAACTGTTAAAGCATCCCATTGACCGACCGACTTATTGGTATTGGACGCTGTAGTACAATTTAAATCATATTAAATTATAATCATATTAAATCATATTAAAAATTGTGTATACTTATCTACGTACGTGAGAAGTGGATAAAAGAAAGCGAATGGTGTCGTGGGACACCGGATAGGAACGAAGTTGCTTGTTGTAAAAATATTATTTTTCAAGTTCTATTCGAGGTATAAAGAAAATAATATATCCATAAAAAAGAGCTTTACAAAATTATCTTAACACATATATTTTGTTTACGATGATTTATAAAAATATATAATAATAACTGTCATCACGCAGACTATACATTAGACACTGTATAGCCGTCATACGTAGACTATACATAAAAATCTTACGCTAACGTTACGGACGTTTTTTGCCTGTTAGGGTACCCCTCCGCGACGCCCCATAAGGAACTTCGTTCCAATAAACAAAAGCCAGGTCTTGGTTTGATAAAAGATACTATTCTATGTTGATACTAAAGTTACAAGAAATCCCTTCAAAGATCTTCAACGATATTTTTTGCCGGTCAGTTTAAACGTCTACGACACCCTATAAAGAACTTCGTTCCAATAATATATATTTAAATCTTTTTTAAACCCAGTTAAAAATTTGTAGAATTAACTTAAATAATACACATTTTGGAAATCCAAAAGTACACCCCCCCACCATACATTAAATATTTAATTAAAAAAAAAAAAATAATAAGCCGCACTATTGACTTATTTTATTACTTATTTTATTAATTATTCTATTTTTTTAATCAGGATTTATTGCTAGCCACAAAAACTTCGTAGATAGTTTTACCTAGAGAGCATTTATCATGTTGAAACGCTAACCACTTTATTATGAATAATGTTTGACTTGGCTGTATATTTTTGGTACCTTTGCCTTTTCCTTATAATAAACAAAAAAATGACAATACCATTATCTTATTAAATAAATAATAAATTATGAGGCGTGTAAAAATGCATTTTATTATTAAAATACGGTTACTAGGCTATTGATATGAAATAGATGACTGACTGATGTAATTCTAAAGATAATAAAAAAAACCAGGTCTCGCTACGTCGAGTTTTTCAGGAGTTATCGTGACCGACTCGTATAAAAAACCCACGTAAATTTCTTTTGAAACAGATTTTTTTCAAGGTAGCTACTTGTAATTGATATTTACTATGAATGAGATAAATTATTTGAAGTGTTTTCTTGAAATACTTTCACCCATATGATCGTATAAATGCAAATTGGTTGTGTTAGAGGTGGTTAAAGGCAAAAAATTGCTTGGTCTTGACATGATGAAAGTAGAGCGCTACCTCACTCGCTTTGCAGCATGAGATTATGTTATGTTATATGTTATAGCCTATGTTATTCAGGAATAATGTAGCATTTTAATGGTGAAAGAATTTTTGGAATCGGTCCAGTACTTTTTGAGTTTATTCGTTACAAATATAAAAATGCAGATCTTACCTCTTTATATTATTAGTGTATTTATATCACATTATGTTGGCCGGTTAATAGGCCGCTTTACTAACCGTTTGACGCAATATACTTAATAATTGCATATCACGATTTGGATAACGACTTAGGTGCCTCGGAATTCAGGTAATTTATTTTACTTTTCAAGTTTATCTAGACAGGCGTTGCATCTCAGATTTTTTCGTACGTCACACGAAGTGTCATCTTTTGGAAAACGATTTTATTTTTCAAGTTATTTCGGCCTCTAGGCTTTTTGTGGGTCTAATCGTTTTCCAAATTTCATCTAAAATTTGATGTTCCTTTCAGTAGTTTGCTCTATCAAGAATTGCATAAAAATCTGCTACATGAAAATTGCAATAATGTGACAATTGTCACGGTGATCGGTCGAATAGTGCTAGAATTTATCAGATTTACACATTCATTTTTAATATATAGCAGGTTAATATTCAATCACAGTTTATGTTTTAAGTTAGTTACATATATAACTGACAATTGTCACTGTGATCGGTCGAATAGTGCTACAATTTATCAGATTTGCACATTCATTTTTAATATATATGCAGGTTAATATTCAATCATAGTTTACATTTTAAGTTAGTTACATATATAACTGACAATTGTCACGATGATCGGTCGAATAGTGCTACAATTTATCAAATTTACACATTCATTTTTAATATATATGCAGGTTGATATTCAATCATAGTTTATGTTTTAAGTTAGTTACATATATAACTGACAATTGTCATGGTGATCGGTCGATTAGTGCTACAATTTATCAAATTTACACATTCATTTTTAATATATATGCAGGTTGATGTTCAATCACAGTTTATGTTTTAAGTTAGTTACATATATAACTGACAATTGTCAAGGTGATCGGTCGAATAGCGCTACAATTTATCAGATTTACACATTCGTTTTTATTATATATGCAGGTTGATATTCAATCACAGTTTATGTTTTAAGTTAGTTACATATATAACTGACAATTGTCACGGTGTTCGGTCGAATAGTGCTACAATTTATCAGATTTACACATTCATTTTTAATATATATGCAGGTTAATATTCATTCACAGTTTATGTTTTAAGTTAGCTACATATGTATACTTAGTATTAAATAATTGTAAACTGTATCCCCTATGACGAAGTAAACCTTTCTGAAACCCTTTATAGGATGAAAATAATTTATACATGTTCTTTCAAAACACTACTTATCTATAAATTTTATCAAAATCTATTGAGTCCTTTCAAACTCATACACGCACAAGGGGACAGACAGAAAAAAAATTTAAAATAAATTATTCTAATTAAAAAAACATATTGAAAAAATGTGATTATAACTTTCAGAAATAATTTACACTAGTATCTGTCAGCGGCTTCGCTCCCGTTCATATTGATTTCGTCAAACAAATCAGATGACCTGATTAAAGTTTGATATAAAGTTTATCCCTGTCTTTACCCCACTTTCAATAAGTTTTTTGCGAGAAATTGTAGCCTATCACCGTCTCCAGTTACTCATATATCTCAATACCAAAATTCATTATAATTGATTCAGCGGTTAAGGCGTGAAATCGTAACAAACACTATAACTCACTATCGCATTTATAATATTAGTATGACATGGGTGGGAATATCAGACTTGTAAATAAGCTATATACTGCCTGATGCCCCCGACTTCGTTCGCGTTTTCCTCGTCAAACTGGCGTATCCGTAAAATTCGTTCTTATTGGATGTCTGCGCAGTAAAAGTGAATATCTATGGCAAATTATTATATTTAGCTAATCTTTTTTATGCCAAAATGTCTATGTGATTGTTTTGGAGATAATTAAGTAAATAAAAAAATTTTTTATGTTATTTTTATTTTATTTATTTTAATTTATAATTTGCTGTGTGGTGGATAAAAAAAACTTTCTTTTCTTTCTTCTAATATTTTGTTTATATATCCTATGATAGCTCAGTTGGTAGTGTGTACAGACGCCGCATCAAGGGACCTGAGTTCGAATCCACCAACATTGAGCTCAAGGTTTGGTGAAGTAAAAACGTTGTGCTAAAACCATAGCATGGTGGTAGGGATTTTTCTAATGCCCGCCTGGCTAGCTTCCAGGGGTCAAGTTGAAATTCTGCCGTCAAATAACTATAGGTGTGTCCCAGCAGTTGCACTTAATATCAGGTGACATTGTGGCCGTAAGCATACCTATAAAAAAATGTAATAGGTAAGTAAGTAAGTGGAAGGTGGTGTAAGTAAGGGCTTTTGAATACCATCTGAGTCACACAAGCCAACTTTACCTGCACGTGGTGCACCCTGCCAACTAACCCACGAGGCTCTGGCAAATGTTGGCCCCACGTTTGACTTTAGTTATTACAGTTAACCATATAATCTTTGATCCTCCACCGCTTGGTGGAAGGGTTAGTGCCCGACTGGTTAGGGACCACCCTCGGGATTAGAAGGCCGCAAAATGAACGTTCACACTGAGCCTTTGTGTTCTGGCATTGTGAACGGGAACCAGCCCTTCCCGTATTACCTTTAGTGTTGCGACTGTCCACGGTAACCATTTACCATCATACGGGCCGTCTGCCTGTTTGTTGTGCATAAAAAATAGAAATAAAAAAAGGGAATTCAAAATCAGTATTTGCCTTCCGGCTTCACCGGCATTAACCGATGAACCAAACGAAGCGGCCGTTTGTCGCACCTATAAAAATATTTATAACGTATTCACTTTCAAACAAACAGACAATAAACGTTTGACAAGTAATTAATCTTACAAAAACATTATATAGGCACCGATGTGTGTTCCGAAAGGTACGTTAGGTCTTGCTACACAGCGTATAAAGATACACGGAAAGTGACAGTCAAATCGTGCAGCGTCGTAAGAATATGTATGAAGCTAGCATATGCTGTGTACCGTTTACGGCATGGTGCAGTGAACCTTTGTTCGCTACCATTTTAGAATTTTTATAGTGTGTCGCGTCGACAACTATAAAAAGGTTGGGCCCGACTTCAATAAGTTATTGAACCTATCGATGGGAGAGATAACATGTATATGGGATATACTGGCTTTAACGATTTGTACGCATGATATACCGCACATACGTGAGCTGTGTGAGATGCCTTATTTGTACCTCTTTTAACAATGATGCGCTGATGGTTCCGTTGGTAATGTGTACGGACGTAGCGTCGATGGACGTGAGTTCGAAACTAATAGTTAAAAACTCGTTAGCCATATACCCTATAGGTGTGTTCCGGTAGTTGCACTTGAGAGCGTGTCCCTAAATTAGGCGTAGCGCGTATACCATCTCGGGCCACGTCGTCACTTAACATCGTGTGATGATTGTGGTCGTAACGCTAAAACATATTAAGAAAAAAACAATGCTTACAACACCTTCTCTTAACATCGTGTGATGATTGTGGCCGTAACGCTAAAACATATTAAGAAAAAAACAATGCTAACAATAACTTCTCTTAATATCGTGTGATGATTGTGGCCGTAACGCTAAAACCTATTAAGAAAAAAACAATGCTTACAACACCTTCTCTTAACATCGTGTGATGATTGTGGCTGTAACGCTAAAACGTATTAAGAAAAAAACAATGCTCACAATACCTTCTCTTAACATCGTGTGATGATTGTGGCCGTAACGCTAAAACATATTAAGAAAAAAACAATACTTACAATACCTTCTCTTAACATCGTGTGATGATTGTGGCCTTAACGCTAAAACGTATTAAGAAAAAAACAATACTTACGATACCTTCTCTTAACATCGTGTGATGATTGTGGCCGTAACGCTAAAACATATTAAGAAAAAAACAATGCTTACAATACCTTCTCTTAACATCGTGTGATGATTGTGGCCGTAACGCTAAAACGTATTAAGAAAAAAACAACGCTTACAATACCTTCTCTTAACATCGTGTGATGATTGTGGCCGTAACGCTAAAACGTATTAAGAAAAAAACAACGCTTACAATACCTTCTCTTGACACTTAAAATAACATCATGAGGAAACCATAGCACGGTAGTAGGGCTTTTTCTAATGCCCACCTCCTAGCTACAACCCTCAAGTTGAAAATTTGTCGCCGAATACCAATAGGTGTTAGGCAGTAGCCCTTCAAAGTCAATTCCTACGATAAAGGCCGCTAACGGATCTGCAATTGCCCCTGTGTTATGGGTGTCCATGGGTGGCGGTGTTCACTTACTATCAGACGAAACGCTCGCTCGTTTGCCCGCTATAACATAAAAGGAAACTAGTAGTACCAAAGCTGTATTGAAAAAAATTACAAAAACGGAAAAAATATTAAACCATTTAAGAAAGGAAGAAAAAATAACAAAGCAGTCACAAGGACGGCCGACGGAAGTGAAAACTTAAAACTATAAACAAAGAGTCGTTATTTTCGGATATTCAAATTAATTATTCGATCCTAACATTAACACATGTAAATCGAAACCGTTCACAGCGCAACAGTTATATTAACAGGAACAGGATATAGTGCGCACGTTAACACGTCACGTGACCGTGTCGATGACGGTTTGAGTGAATTTACTTACGCCCTATCCGAACCATGGTATCAGTTACACACGAAGGAAGTCGTAGGCAGAATTGATACTATTGACTGACCTTTGACTGAGTTTGAAGAATGCATGTATAGATACTTTATAATATTCACGGCAACGAAGTGTAATGATTTGTAACGTGTTTATTTCTACGTGTAGACACTCGTTTTTTTATTATTATTATTATTAATATATGCACATTTCAAACACCGTTCGAAGATTTAGGTTCTTAAGCGTAATTATCGAAACGAGTCAGACGGGTTATAATGATAAACATTTATTGTCTGTATAGTGTACGGTCATTATGTTGACAACTGACTTAACCGGATAAACTTGACTTCCTGCGGTGAAACAAAAAAGAGTCAATAATGGAAAAAAACTCTCGGATATAGAAAACCTTAAGGAAAACAATAAAACTTTTTTTTTATGCTTAAGGTTTAGCGTTATGGCCATAATCTCACCTGATCTTAAGTGACGATACGGCCCATGTTGGTAGACACGGTAAACCTGTGGAGGAACTGGCTCTCAAGTGCAGCTGACGGAACACACCTATTGGTGTTTGACGGCAGATTTTCAACATGAGAGTGGTTGCCACCCAAACAGGCATCAGAAAAAGCGCTACCACCATGCTATGGTTTCCTCATAATGACCGGAAGCCCACGCTTATTGTAGGCGGTTGGATTCGAACTCACGTCCCTTGACGCGAAGTCGTACACACTGATCTATCAACCCTTCCATTTATAGTTCGTTAATTGTCGCCAGTTTACAAAGTTTTAAGTTATATATCATGTTGTGGAAAACATCTGATAATTCAACGTGTTCTATAACTGAAATGATAGGTATAGAGATACGTAATTAAAAGAAATTGACATAAAAGTGCCAGCAAACAATCGACGGGGATTTCTACTTCACAATTTTATTTACGACATAACAATGTTGAATTCTGAGTAAATTATATTTAAAAAAAAAAAAACTCGAACACTGTTTTCACACGAACATGCTATGGTTTCCTCACGATGTTTTTCTTCACCGAAAGCTCAAGCTCATTTATGTGAAAACTATTTAAAGTTTTTCTACGTGTTAGAACTTGAAGGTAGCTTCATTGTTATCTCACCTAAATTGAAAGTCCTCTGCCTGATAGATATGGATGAGTTTCGGCAGTTGCACTTGAGAGACAGTCCCTCTACTAAATACGTAATAAATATTGAATTGATGATAGCTCAGTGGTATTGTGTACGACTTGGCGTCAAGGGACGTGAGTTGGAATCCACCTACAATGAGCTTGAGCTTTCGGTGAAGGAACACATCGTGAGGAAACCATAGCATGGTGGTAAGACTTTTTCTAATGCCCGCCTGGCTAGCTACCACCCTCAAGTTGAAAATCTGGCGCTAGATACCAATGGGTGTGTTCCGGTAGTTGCACTAGAGAGTCAGGTCCTCCACAGGTTTAGCGTGTCTACCAACTTGGGCCGTATCATCACTTAAGATCAGGTGAGGTTATGGCCATAACGCTAAAACCTTAAGTATAAAAAAAAAAAATAGTATGTCCATGATCGTACAAAACATCGTCAATTAACATCAGATGAGAAGGTGGTCATGACGCAAAACCTATTGAGTATAAGAAAAAAAAAATGTTAATGTATAATGACGAAGCGATAATAGCGCAGTGGTACTGTGTACGAACGCTGCGTAAATGGACGTAAGTTTGAATCCACCTGCGATAACCTTAAGTTATCGGCGAAGGAAAACATTGCGATGAAACCATAACACGGTGGTAGAGCTTTTCCTCATGCCCACCTCAAGTTGTAAATCAGAGTTCATCAGAGTCGAGAACCAGCTCCTAAACTAAATACACTCTCAGTGTGTCCATCGTCAAAGCCACATCGTCAATTAACATCAAATCAGTTGAGTATATAACAAAAAAATTGTATATGCTAATTTTAAAATCTAACTTATGTTTATTCTAATGCGAACTAGCAAAACTAAGTTAGTAAACTGCCGGAAGCCAATGGTATCTGACCAATTGTAGACATAATTACGCATCTTATCCGTTTCTCGAGGCATTAGTATGCGTTCGCGCACTTACAGTCGGCAAATATAGTAAAGCATGACCTTTCCACCGGCTTCCTTGTGTGCTCGATTAATTGGCCACAGACCTTCCGCATATATATGTTTTTTATACTTAAGGTTTAGCGTTATGGCCATAATCTCACCGGATCTTAAAGTGACGATACGGCCCAAGTTGGTAGACACGCTAAACCTGTGGAGGTACTGGCTCTCAAGTGCTGCTGCCGGAACACACCTATTGGTATTTGGCGGCAGGTTTACAACTCGAGGGTGGTAGCTACCCAGGCGGGCATCAGAAAAAGCCCTACCACCATGCTATGGTTTCCTCACGACGTTTTCCTTCGCCGAAAGCTCAAGCTCATTGTAGGTGCTTGGATTCGAACCGCACGTCCCTTGACGCAAAGTCGTACACACTACCACTGAGCTATCATCGCTTCAAATATGCGAATGGGCGGACCGTGAGCGAGCGTGTCATGTGTTATCACGACTCATTATCCCTCGATTCGTCGAAACTTTATTACTTTGTTATAACACAAAAAAAAAAAAATTAGCCAACGGGTTAATGAACTCGGTTTTGGGTGTCATACTTAGAAGGTATGGTGATTGATTGAATTTGGTTTTTTTTTTTATGGGCAAATTACTTGATAACATTTAGTCTTCGAACTAAATACATAGCTTAATCATAAGTGAATAAACATTCGTGTTTTGTTTTGTATAAGTATGCTAGCATTTACACGCGGCTTTGCCCCCGTTATTATCGACTCTGTCAAACAAAGCGGATGACTCAAAAAAGAGTTTCATACAAAGTTTATTCCTATTTTTACCGCGTCTCTAATAAAGTTACCGCGACGAAAAGTAGGCTGTCTCCAAAGTCCCATCTGTGTCTCTATCTGAAATTCATCATTATCGATTCAGCGGTTTATTATTATATATAGTATTAAAGAAATGACAGAAGTTAGGAAAAAACTTAAAACTTTGTAATGATAGGATTATTGTAGGATCCTCAAAATATATGTATTGGGTACAAAAGAATTATTATTTCATTATTTATAAATTTACTTATTTATTCGTCAAAACAAAATATAAACGAAACTTAACTGACGTGCCAATTAATATGCATTCATACTATTTACACATGGAGTCATAGAAGCGATGATAGCGCAGTGGTAGTGTGTACGACTTCGTGTCAATGGACGTTAGTTCGAATCCAACCACCTATAATGAGCTTGAGCTTTCGGTGAAGGAATACATCGTGAGGAAACCATAGTATGGTGATAGGGCTTTTTTTGATGCCCACCTGGCTAGCTACCACCGTCAAGTTGAAAATCTGCCGTCAAATACCTATAGGTGTGTTTCAGCAGCTGCACTTGAGAGCCAGTTCCTCCACAGGTTTAACGTGTCTACCAACTTGAGCCGTATCGTCACTTAAGATCAGGTGAGATTATGGCCATTACGCTAAGCCTTAACTATAAAAAAAGAGTTGGTTATCACAAAATCATCAATTGCATGGTGGTAGGGCTTTTTCTAAAGTCCCCTTGCTATCAACCACCCTCAAGTTGAAAATCTGCCGCCAAATACCAATAGGTGTGTTCCGGCAGTTGCACTTGAGAGCCGGTTTCTCCGAGTGATAATATGACCATAACGCTAAACCTTAACTATAAAAAAACATGATTTTTAACTTTATTATTTAGGAATACAGTATCGAGACTAAAGTTATACATCTGACAATCTAAAGTCTAAGGAAAGTAAGTAAGTAAGAAAGTAAGTAAGTAAGAAAGTAAGTATATAATATTACGAACCGGAAAAGTGTGTATGTTTCAACGTGTTATTCTAAGGTATAACCAAGTCGGATTTACAATAAATATTTTACGTTTAATAGAATAATCATTAAGGAAACCTTTAGACTACTAAACATCACGCTATCGCAGATCAGAGCAGAGCTGTATTGAAAAAAGTTATAAAAACGGGCAAAAATTATCAAATAAATTTTGGACTCACAGACATAGTCAAATTACAATAACTCTTAATAGAGTAAACCGATTTTAATGAAACAAAGACCAAATGTTACCCGAGGATACGCTTAACGATTTCCTTGGTGACGTTTTATCATAAACCCTGTACTGTGCCAGTGATGCGTGCGCAGACAAACACACAGAGATTCTAGATACATTCGAAATAGGTTCTGATGATTATCCTTTAACGCCCTACCTATTATTTTTGGATATATATTTTCGATGTGCAAAAACGACTTCTACTTTTTTTTTTATACTTAAGGTTTAACGTTATGGCCATAATCTCACCTGATCTTCAGTGACGATACGGCCCAAGTTGGTAGACACGCTAAACCTGTGGAGGGACTGGCTCTCAAGTGCTGCTGCCGGAACACACCCATTGGTATCTAGCGGCAGATTTTCAACTTGAGCGTGGTAGCTAGCCAGGCGGGCATCAGAAAAAGCCCTACCACCATGCTATGGCTTCTTCACGACGTTTTCCTTCACCGAAAGCTCAAGCTCATTGCAGGTGCTTGAATTCGAACCGCACGTCCCTTGACGCGAAGTCGTGCACGCTACCACTGGGCTATCATCGCTTGAAATTTTTTCCAAAAAATTTCAATACTGATTGTTAAATTACGTTGTAAGAACGTGGCGGTTGTAACTATAAAGTTCAATTGCGAGAGCCGGAGCGCGTTATTCCTGGCTGTTCCAAGGACACACGCGTATACAATATACATTGGTGCGGTAAATGAAATCCTCAATAACACCGATAAATTCGACCGTACGGTTGTATTGGTCCGTGCAAAGAACCGCGCACGCGCCGGTTCCATGACCTGTCCCAATGCTAACATTGTATGTGTGCCGACCGCTCGCGACCGATGTGTGCGACCGCTTGTTTACATCAATACACACGCGTTCGTACCGCGGTATGTGAGTTTTGATACTTGCACATCGCTCATTACGTGTATCGCGGATTATAACCGCGCGACATTGTTGTAGGGTGTTTTCTATTGCCCTCCTGATTAACCATTAGCTTCAAATTGAAAATCTATCGCCATAGATATAGTTGTGTGGTATTTGCGTTTGAGAGTTAGTTCTTACTCTAGTTTGCAGCGAGGTGATCACTTTTAACGCAAGTTTAACTGACGCACTTCCCACGGAGGGGTGGAGATCTATCAGTAATCACTGTTGATAGCAAATTATAATAGCCTGCCACTGCGAAATCCTGAATTTGATGTGTTTATTTAGGACTTTTTTAAAACTTAAAGTTTAGCATTATGGCCGTAATCTCAGCTGATGTTAATTGTCAATGCGGCCCAAGCTGGTGAAGACGCTAAACCTGTGGAGGGACTGACTCTCAAATGCAACTACTGTAACATACCTATAGGGACATAGCGAAAAATACCAACAATATATGGAAAACGTAGGCGGTGATTCTTTTAGGCACGTCATATTTAACCGCAAGTAGCTGCTCGGGATAGATAATACGACGATGACGACGATACATGATTCAACGATAATATAAGAAAACACTATTAATGTCAATTAATCTAATAATGTCCACTTAAAAAAAACATGATCAATAAACTATTGGAAATAGTTTTATATTACTTACTTTGTGGAATTGCATTATTTTTTCATTGCTCAAGATGTGCTTATTACCTGAATAATTTAAATAGATTATTTATATAACAATAAACTTTACTATTCGTAACAAGTTCTAAGAGATATTTTTAAAATAAAACATCCCTTTAAACTCGTCCAACTCTAATATGCTAAGATGTTAAATGTTCTGGTCAAGTTATATTTCAAACGTCGATGTCTCTCCTGATTTAAACTGCGATTTCAGTTTCAGCACGAAGATTCTTTATGTGAATAAAAAATGAACTAATAATAAATAACTTACTTTATATTCACAATGATAAAATTCATATTATTTAGTATGGTTAAGTTTTGTTTTTTTCTATATAGTGTTTTTTAATGGAATAAGAGACAAATGCGCTAGCAAGTCAACTGATATGAAATGACTACCGCCGTCCATAGACAACCACAATACCAGAGGAATTGCAGGTGCATCGTCGGCCTTTAAGGTAAGCTCTCTTCTTGAAAGTCCCCAAGTCGTATCGATCTGGAAACACCGTCGACGCAAGTTAGTTCCGCAAGGCAGTCGTACGAGGAATGAAAATTCGCATGAAATTTACTGTCGTGGATTGCCATTCAACCAGAAAATGGGGATAAAATTTAAATTTAGGGCGCGTTGTACAGTGCTGGCATCCAACTGCAAGCAGTAACTCGTGCAATTCTTCGGAACACTTCCCAGGTTAAATGCGATAGAATATGCAAACAGATGCCACGTCTCTTCGCAATGCTAGTGGATCAAGTCGATCAGAAAGAACTTTGTTATTGAAAATTTGAAACGCTCTGCGTTGGTTGTGGTCGAATGGAAGAAGCTGGTACTGGGGTGTTCCTGCTCAGAGATGAGAACAGTATTCCATATGAGGCCGGACCTGAGCTTTGTAGAGGTTAAGACAATGGTTCGGTGTGGAGTATTATTTTACTCTACTGAGTGCACTAAGCTTTTTGGAGGCCAATTTGGCCTTATTCCCCAGCTGCCCGCGAAATTGAACGACACTCGAAATGTCAACTCCAAGAATCCCGATGCTGGGCGAGGTACCAAAAGGAGCGTTTTCACACCGAAGAGAAACGACAAAGGAGTTCTTTCTAACAGTAAACTCGCAAACTTTTGTCTTCTTAGGGTTGGATTGGACTAAGGTTAGTCTGCTTCATTCCGAGAATTGTTCCAATAAAGCCTCGACTTCAGACAAAAGTTTAATCTGGCACTAGTTGATGTGTTCCTGACTAAAGTTGGCACTGTCGGTATACAACGAATCCCCCTTACTGTCATCTGCATAGTAATTAATACTGTTATCAGTTACAGCATCACATTGATATACAGAAGAAACAGGGTGGGATATATTATACAGCCTGGTGGGGCACAATCATTCACGAGCTTGAAATACACAACGTTTTAAAATATTGCATTTTTTTGTTATGGAATAGCGGGCAAACGAGCTATTGTGTCACCAGATGGTGTCACGTGATTACCGTCATTTATAGACACCCACAGCACCAGAGGAATCGAAGGTGCTTTGCCGGCCTTTACCTAATAGTATTTGGCGGGAGATTTTCATCTTGAGGGTGGTAGCTAGCGGGCATTACAAAAAGCCTTACCACCATGCTATGACTTTCTCACTATGTTCACATAACCGAAAGCTCAAGCTCATTATACGTAGTAGGATTGGAACTCACGTCCCATGACACGACCCAGCTACACGCTACCACTGAGCTATCATCGCTCAAATCGCTGATTACTAGAAAGACATTTATTAATACCGTATGTAATTATTATAAAATCGAATTCAAGTTAGCATCAAGATTATTACATCCAACTACTTTATAAATATACGTTTGCATGTGTGGTGTTTACAGATAATGCAGCGTTTGCGTGTGTGCAACTCCTGCGCACTATATTTATTTGACAGTGTGTTTGCCCGCTGGCTCGCTTCTCTCGGGTTTCACAAACGTTTATTGGTAATTTCCAGGGTCTCGAGTAACCCAAGTGAATTAGTATAATTTTATCTATGTAAATACGTTTCACCGTCCAGGTTTTAATGGACATATTGAACATATATTGCATTAATATTATTTCTATAGTTAACCTGACAAGGATAATTCAAATGTTTTATATTAAGCACTTTAAGGCTTTTATTGAGGCTTTACAAACGGCTAACTGAAATTTCGAGTACACTGCGGTTAAATATTATTGACGTGTGAATCGTTGAACGCATGGTCTGGTGTAACATCGAACTAGCTGACCCGGTGAACTTCCTATCACGTATACTCTGGAATGCTAGATGGCGTTAAAGTAGTTAGATTTTGAGATTTTTTTGACAAGCAATTTATTTATCTTTAGTAAAAAAATTTTTTTTTTTTTCATGAAAAATATCCTATGTTACTTCTAATACCTCCAAAAATACGTGTACAAAGTTTCACGATGATCGGTTAAGTAGTTTTCGCGTGAAAGCGTAACAAACAAACTTAAATTCACATTTATGATATTATAGTGTGATGTCTTGTGGTCAATATTATTTCTAATTTATAGAAACTACGTTTTTTTTTCGGTAGTAAGACTTAACATACTAATACGAGAAGCACTATGAATTATCAGAGAATGTTAGCGCTTCGACTCCCAGCCCGAATTTATTTATTATTCTAGAACATCGAAACACAATACTGTCTGAGCGCACTGTAATATGGGAAATAAATATACCAAAACATCACGCTATAAAACAAATAAATACTTCGAGCTACTAAACGACTCGAACAAGAAAGAGTAGAGTAGTGTTTACGACTTTGCGTCAAGGACGTGTGTTCGAATCCAAGCACCTACAATGAGCTTAAGCTTTCGGTGAAGGAAAACATCGTGAGGAAACCATAGCATGGTGGTAGGGCTTTTTCCGATGCCCAACTGGGTAGCCACAACCCTCAAGTTGAAAATCTGTCGCCAAATACCAATAGGTGTGTTCCGGTAGTTGCATTTGAGAGCCAGTTCCTTCACAGGTTTAGCGTGTCTACCAACTTGGGCCGTATCGTCACTTAAGATCAGGTGATATTAAGGCCATAACGCTAAACTTTAACTATAAAAAAGTAGTTTATTTATAATCGGTCGAAGTATTAGCGAGATGTATACCAGCAAAATCTCTCTGTAATCTACTAAAAGTTCTTACTCAGTCTAGGATTGCATGAGTTCTATATTAAAACGTACCCCTGAAGCTGCGCTAGCAGACTCCTACCAAATCTGGCTGGGCAGGGAGAGAAACACGAGTAGAGAAGGCAGTTGACGCGCGTCAGAATGAGGCCTCTTAAGCCTACATCCGGGTACGAGCTTAACCTATTAACTATAAACAAAAGAAACCTTTTTATTTGCACGCGCATCGAACATGATACCCATATCCTATCAATAAGCGACCGACTTTCACTTTACGAATGTCTCAAGGTGCCATCTGCATCTTACGTAATACGAATTTTAATTATTTTTTTACACCTCCCCTCCAACACCCCCCTCCTTTCAGTTGGTCACGTTTTGTGGGACTCCACAATACGTCGTGTGAAGTCGCGTATTGCAGACCTCATATCGCGAACCGTTTGAGGTTGTGCATTACTCTCAACTTTTCACAGTCGAGCATTTGTCGAGACTTCGATGAACATTATTTTAAATCTTTTGTATATTTTTTCGGCAATGCAAAAATGTTTTATTATCCAAACGAAATATTCTCATTATCACATTGGATGATTTTTTAAATTCATTTATTTCGTTGTACACAATATTCCGCAGACATCCGGATGTCTTTGTGTTATGTACCGATTACGCCCAACAAACTTAACTTATTGGGACCATATCTTTTTTAAGAGATCTAGAATGATATCTGGTTACTTTCTATTTAATATCTCTAATTTAATGATTAAAATCTTCTATAATTACGTTATAAGGCGTGCGATTTTGGATTTTTCAAACTATCTTGCAAAAATTATTAGTTTTTACAGCAAATTAATATTCAAATTTTGAAAGAAATCGTTGAAATACATCACGTTAATACTGTTTTAGTCGAATCAGATGACGCAATAAGAAGTTTCATACCAACTTCATTCCTCTCTTTACCCCTCCCCCCATAAGTTTTTGCGAGAAAACCCAGCCTATACTTATCTCCAAGGACCAATCATCACAATCGATACAGCCGTCGAGACGTGAAAGCGTAGCACCAAACAAACTCACTTTCGCATTTATAATATTCGTAATGATAAGCTTTGAAATACGACTATATGCTGTTAAAACCACGCTATCACTAAACGGAACAAAGCTGTATTGAGAAAAGTTACACAAACTGGCAAAAAATTATAATACAAAATTTCAGTTTCATTCACACGAAGTCGCATAAGCGAATAGTTTTAATACAAACGCAGTCGCATCTTCACAAACAGCACATTGTGTAATGCGTCATACAAACAATTTTAATAACATGGAAACCTTACGACTTCCTAGTTAGGATTACTCATACATAACATTCATTTTACCTTTTTATTACAACTAATATAAATAAAGTATTTTAATCACAAGCAATGCCCGTGGCTTTGCATGCGGTAGTGGTCACGACTCGTCAAACGAGGTGAGGTCAAATCCAGCTGCAATGAGCTTCCGGTGAAGGAAAAACATCGTGATGATACCATAGAATGTTGGTAGGGCTTTTTCTGATGCCCAATTTGTTAGTTACAAGACTCATGTCGAAAATTTGCGATACTTTTAGGTGCGTTCCGGTGTTTTCACTCGTGAGCCAGACCCTCCGATAGGGTTAGCGGGTCTGCGATCTTATGCCACATCGTCACTTAATATCAGGTGAGATTGTAGTCTCCAAGCTCCAACATCTAACCACGCGGTGGCGTGTCAAGCCAAGTTCAAGCTAACAGAAATTAGCACTTTTGACATCCCCAAAACTCAAAAACTATTTCACGTAAACATCACAATGCATTTAAAGCGATGATAACTCAGTGGTAGTGTGTACAGCTTTTCGTCAAGGGATGTGAGTTATAAACCAATCACCTACAATGAGCTTGAGCTTTCGGTGAATGAAAACATCGTGAGGAAACCATAGCATGGTGGTAGGGCTTTTTCTGATGCCCGCCTGGCTAGCTACCACCCTCAAGTTGAAAATCTGCCGTCAAATACTAATAGATGTGTTCCGGCAGTTGCACTTGACAGCCAGTTCCTCCAAAGGATTAGCGTGTCTACCAACTTGGGCCGTATCGTCACTTAAGATCAGGTATTGATCAGAAGTTTATTCTAAACTTACTTCCCGATGAGTTGGATATTTGAAATTTGAACCATAACTCAGAATTGCGTTACAATGCATGATAATGGGAACAAATATGAATTATTCCGATAAACAGTTTCATAATAACTTCTAGCTCTACTATATACAATACTTGAGTATAGCAAAAACCTAACTCATAGATGAACAGAATACTGTGAAAAATTATTTACATAGCCTTAAATGGCTGAAAATAATAATAATAAAAACAAATATATATTTGCACCGTGTTTTTGTAGTGGACAATAAGTGGTAAATAAAAGATTAGAAGCGAATAACACTGTACATATGCAATACATAACTATGAAAATGCGTCCCATATACACGCCCGTGTAACCGCCGTTCTCGCCGCCGAGGCCGAGCGGTAAATTTCGCTCCCGCACACCCGCCGCGGCCTCCCTCTGCAGATTCTTGAGCCTAGGATCGATCCTCCGGACAGGAGCCCTCAAGTGACTCTGCTCGCGCGATACAGTGACACTCTACATCACTGAGAGTACATCAACACACCGCATATCATCCGTGCACACCCACACATAAAGTACACGGTTCTGTAAGGGACTACTCCTGCGGCCCTCGCGTGGTTTGCCCTATGTTATTGTTAGGACCTGTTGGTTAGTTAGGATCGCGAATCTTTGTTCGTATTCCAGTAGTAGTCCAAGCCGAGGTTCGGCCATTCTGGCACCCTTGCGCCCTCTGCCATGGGGCTGAGTGCCCTTAGCATTCGCCCCAAAAAGTTCGGTGAAGCTGTCAAAGCCCTTACGGCTAACAGCGTATGTCAGGTCAAAAAAAAAGCGTCCCATATATTTTTCGTTTCCAATCGTTTACTCTATCTACTTTTAGTGCGTGACGTATACTTTGCTCAGTTTGGACTTCACTGCGGTGACACAATGACTCCAGTTTGCCTCGTTTATACACTAAATATTAAAACAATACATAATCGCGGAACAATAAAACCTCGTCCATATTTAGTAATAAATATTCTTACTATTTAGCGCTCGGGTACAAATGGGAATTAAATTATTTATCTTTGAACGTGAGCGCAGCTGTGCTGTGACTCAGTCCACAGAGTAAAATCTGCGCAGACGCGACAATTCTGTATTCTGTTCTGACGTACTGGACCAATGGACCATTATTTGTGTGACCCGCAAATAGTTCTTCAGTTAATAGTAATATTAAAATTCAACGATCAATATTAAATAGTTAGTCACAAATAATTCTTAGTTTGTTTTTTTACTATGTATTCGTTAAGTTTATAACTTTGTTTATAAAATCTTTCTTACTTGAAATTGGTGAAATTAATTACATGAGCATGTGCCATAAAAGGCTGATGAGTTTTATTTTAACGCCTTAATCTCAACACTTTCAGTCCGATATATAAATCTACCGCGAAATAACAATAGGTGTGATCCGATAGTTACACTTGAGAGCCAGTTCCTCGACAGGTTTAACGTGTCTACCAACTTGGACCATATCGCCACTTAAGATCAGGCGACATTATGGCAATAACGCTAAGCCATAACTATAAAAAACAATTACATGTGATAGTCTAATTATTTAGGAAGACTTTAAGCTATTTTACATCAAGCTAAGTCTGTTAGGAGTCAAGCAATTAGTAAAGAAACTCTAAGCGAGAAGAATGGAAAGCGTGAAACCGAGTGATGCAAAGTGATGGATTAATGGGAAACAGAAATGTACATTCAATATTCATTACCTTAAAAAAATATTCTATCGCAGATCGATCGGAAAAAAACTTTCAATACCAGGTGAATAAAACTCCAAACCAGTGGAATTTAGTGCGGCAGATTTTAGAGGCGGTAAATTCGGTGTATTTCTAATTTGTTTTTATAGAAACTGAAATTATTCAAACATATATATACATATGTATAAGTAAATGTTGGTAGATAATATGTTTCACCACTTAGAATCGTGAGTTTTAACGACGCCTTTTTTACTACAATGTATGCAGTTAAATGTGAAATCTAATTGTGAGATAGGCAGGGATGGTAAAATTTGAATAGCCTACGGATGGAAAAAATGTAAATCCGCCACTGCTTTGGAAACAGCTAAATTGCAATAAAATTAAACGTTGTCAGTTACGATCGATTTGGATCGTTGATTTGAACGTCCATGAAGATTACTGTCTGGATCGAATTACGTAATCTATGCCATAGTGTGTGTGTGTGTCCGTTTGATCGCGCCGAACTCGTTACATCCTTACAGACTATAAACACATTTAACCGCAACGTTAAACTGCCGTTCTTATAACAAATATTGATTACCATTTATTACGAAATAATTATACATTTATAACATATCAAATGGCAAAACGTTTTGTTAGTAAAATCGGAAATCGTATGAGTCAATTGTAGTTGAAATATCGAGCCGTTTACAGAAAACACTGTAAGCGGTAATTTGCATGGAGATTTTATATTTTTTTCCTTTATGATTTAAAATGTATTTATGATATCACCAGCTCTTACCTGAGGCTTCACTCGCGTTAATTTTCATTTTGTCTAATAAATCGGATGATGCAATAACAAGTTTCATACAAAGTTTATATATTCTATTCTTTACCCCCATATTATTATATTCTTTACCCCCATTCCAATAAGGTTTTCGGGAGAAAAAGTAGCCTATCTACATCTCCGGGTTTCCAACTATCTTTATATCAAAATTAATTATAATCAATTCAGCGGTTTAGGTGTGAAAGCGTAACAAACTCACTCTCGCATATATTTTTCCTATAGGTAAGGCTTAACGTTATGGCCACAATCTCACCTGATCTTAAGTGACGATATGGCCCAAGATGATATACAAGCTAAATCTGTGGAGTAACTGGCTCTCAAGTGCAACTACCTGAACACACCTATTGGTATTTGGCGGCAGATTTTCAACTTGGGGGTGGTAGCTAGCCAGACAGGCATTAGAAAAAGCCCTACCACCATGCTATGGTTTCATCACGATGTTTTCCTATACCAAAGCCAAAGCTCATTGTAGGTGGTTGGATTCGAACTCACGTCGCTTGACGCAAAGTCGTGCACACTACCACTGAGCTATCATCGCTTTAAATGTGTTGTGATGTTTATGTGAAATAGTTTTTGAGTTATGGGGATGTTAAAAGTGACTCCAAAAGGTTTGTGTAATATCCTCCAGTTTTGTTAGTTTGAACTTGTCTTGACACGCTACCGCGTGTCTGGATATGACTACAATCTCACCTGATATTAAGTGACGATGTGGCCTAAGATGGAAGACTCGCTAACCCTATTGGAGGGGCTGGCTCACGAGTGAAACTGCCGGAACGCACCTATGTTTTCCTTTACCAAAGCTCAAGCTCATTATAGGTGGACTCGAACTCACGTCCCTCGACGCGACGTCCGTTCACACTACCAACTGAGCAATAATCATTTTACAATTTACTATGCAAATCCATGCACATGCATGAAGATTCCATTGTAATTTTGAATCAAGCGTGATACCCGAGAACACAGTACTATCAACTAAGCCTTTTATGGATATAGAAATCAGTGAGAGTGAATTTCACAAGGTGGAAATCTTTTGTTCGCTCCGACATTACTTCAGTGAGAGCTGAATTTCAAGTACGAACCTGAAAATGCGGTCTCTAAGCTGAATTGCAAGACAGATTATGGCGTAAGTCGACGCTACACGACGTCTTAGTGCCGCACAGTGGTTCGTGTCTCTAAAATTTTATGGACATTTTTTATTTTTCAAATAAATTACTCATTCTTTAAGTGGAAATTAATAATCTAATAATCGAGAGCTCATGATGTAAATACAGACACCTTGTATCTAGGTATATTATTAAAAAGCGGGTAAGTTTGTTTGTTTGATCGTGCTAATCTTAGAAAATCGGTTGGATTTAATAATCTTTTCTTGTATTCGATAGAGTATTCACTAATGAAGATTTTAAGCTATTCAACATCATGCTATCACTAATAGGAACAAAGTTGTGTTGAAATAAGTTACAAAATCGGGCAATAAAAATATTATATAAAATGTTTATTTTCCACGCGAACGGAATCGCGGGCACAGCTAGTCTATAAGGTTAGTATATATTATTATCAGTTGAGTTTTTATTTATATTTGTTACCGGCCCTGCGCATCTTATCCTGTGTTAATTATGCACACATAAACCATATTAAAATATGTATAATTATTGTTGAATACAGTTTGGTATCAAAACGTGACGACTTATTTTAATGATTAAGAACAAACAATGAAATATAATATATAATAATACAATTATTTAGTCACGTATTAATTTTTTTTTTAATTTTACAGTTTTTCTGCCATGAAAGCCTACCTTTTTTCTATATTCTACACTGGTAGTGACAACTGATTATTGAGTTAGTAGAATTGTAGGTGACGATGATTGAGTTCGGCTAGATCTTGACTACAATATACCAAGTGACCGTCATAGTGCCTGCGTATTGCATTTCAGGATCAGCCAAGGTATCTTCAGCTACCCAGAGGTTTGTATGACAGCATGATAACGATGGTCAAATAACACGTTCCTGATTTCTGGGCCATGGATTCTTTTGAACCATCAAAACAGTTTAACTATAGAATAAATAAAAAAAACCTAGATATACTATTGAGCAACGTGTTGAGCATATTACAGAACGAAACCCACAAAATCTTGTTGATAGTAAATATCGTTTGAACCACTAACAGCAATTTTATTCTTCCTTTTTTTACTGTTAAGGCTTAGCATTATGGCCATAATCTCATCTGATCTTAAGTGACGATACGGCTCAAGTTAGTAAACACGCTAAACCTGTGGAGGAACTGGCTCTCAAGTGCAACTTCCGAAACACACTTATTGGGTTTGGCGGTAGATTTTCAACTTGACGGTTGTAACTAGCCAGGAGGACATCAGAAAAAGCCCTACGACCACGTTATGGTTTCCTCACGATGTTTTCCTTCACCGAAAGCTCAAGCTGATTATAGGTGCTTGGATTCGAACCCACATCCCTGGACGCAAAGTGGCACACGCTACCACTAAGCTATCATCGCCCTTCGGATTTCCGAAACCTGTATGTAATATAAGTGTACTATTACTATACATTCGTTTAAATGAAACCCATTTTGCCTTCTGAAAATTATTTTCCACTTTAAAATTGTGTCAATTTCTAATTTTGTTGCAGTATAATGATAAATATAATACAAATTTATGAAAACATAGTCCAAATGTTTTCAAGTAATTATTCGCCTAACCAACAGATTCCATAATCTACTTAATTTTCTTTGGAAATATATTTTTAAAATGCTTGAATATCTGCATCCAAATACCAATAGGTGTGTTCCGGCAGTTACACTTGAGAGCCAGTTCCTCCACAGGCTTAGCGCGTCTACCAACTTGGGCCGTATCATCACTTAAGATCGGGCGAGTTTATGGTCATAGGGCGAAGCCTTAACTATAAAATAGACTTTTTAATAGACAAATAAAAAAAAACAATTCAGTTTTGACCTAGCAAATACCGAATACAGCGCACTGTGCCACAGCAAGCGTTGCCTTGAGTGTCAGGTTATGTCTAGAGCGTGTGAGGCGACACTACGACTGTTGCAAACTCTAATTGCAAGTATTATTGCGAGCGACACGTTATACGAGATCATTGAGACTGCCTCAGACTACGGGTTCACTGTTTACTTTGAACGGGGCCTTTATGTATCAATATACTTAATTGTATATATATTTTTTAACATAAACCTTTCGGTAATACGTTAATTTAGACAGTGATATAGAACTTAGTAATACGGAATTCTCTAATCTAGATCTAGAATAGAATCTAGATTTTTTTTATAATTAAGCTTTAGCGTTATAGTTATAAAATCACCTTTTTTTTATTCTTGAGGTTTAGCGTTATGGCCGTAATCTCACCTGATCTTAAGTGACGATACGGCCCAAGTTGGTAGACACGCTAAACCTGTGGAGGAACTGGCTCTCAAGTGCTGCTGCCGGAACACACCTATTGGTATTTGGCGGCAGGTTCACAACTAGAGGTGGTAGCTACCCAGGCGGGCATTAGAAAAAGCCCTACCGTCATGCTATGGTTTCCTCACGGTGTTTTCCTTCACCGAAAGCTCAAGCTCATTGTAGGTGCTTGGGTTCGAACCCACGTCCCTTGAAGTGAAGTCGTGCACACTACCACTGAGCTATCATCGATTCACCTGATCTTAAGTGACGACACGGCCTATGTTGGTAGACACGCTAATCAACGCATACCCACAATCAATGAAACACCACGAACGAAACCGTAATATTGCAGTATCATCCCTTGGCACCCTGTTTATAGTTGGTGATGATCGAATCAGAAACAATCGTCATTTGAAATATATATATACAACATAAAACAATAGAATAAATCCAGATAAACATATATGGCGTCTAAATATTAATTGTTGCTGATTATTCTAAAAAAATAACAATAAAATACAACATTGTTGCGGTCAGCTAATAACTGAGTAATACAAAGTCGTATATAACAAATTTACCTACCAAACATCATACCTTCTTTACTGTGTCCTAGCAAAATAAACACAGTTATGTGTTTTTTTGAACGAGGTTTTCCTTGTTGCCACACCTATATTTTATTATTCGGTTTAATATTTATTAGAATTATATATATTTAATTACTAAATGATTGTTCCAATGTGGTTTTTTCGCTTCCAGTATTCGATAACTTGAACAGGCTGCCGCAAACCGCGTTCAGAGATAGCTTACTTCGAAGAACTTGGTAAAACACTTAGATATACGCTCACGATGATTACTTTTTTATAGTAAACAGGATTAGTGTTATGACCAAAATCTCACATGATCTCAAGTGACGATACGGCCCAAGTTGGTGGACACGCTAACCACCTACATTGAACTTGAGCTTTCGTAAGGGAAAATATCGTGGGGAAACCATAGCATGGTGGTAGGGCTTTTTCTGACGCCCGCCTGGCTAGCTACCACCCTCAAGTTGAAAAGCTGCCGCGAAATACTATTAGTTGTGTTCCGGAAGTTGCACTTGAGAGCCTGTCCCTCCTATAAAGGCCGGTAACGCACCTGCGATTCCTCTAGTATCGTGGGTGTCCATGGGCGGCGGTGATCACTTACGATCAGGTGACACGTTTGCTTGATTGCCCCGTGTTGCATAAACAAGAGTTTTTATTATGGTAAAATGATATATCATTTGTTATAGCTATATATATAATAAAAATATAAAGAAAAACAGTGTATTTTTGTCTAAAACACAATATCTCTCCTTACCATTATGCTTAACCCTTTAGTGATAAGTCGTAATGATGAATGGAAAGTTCGAGATTTTAATATCCACGGCGTGTTTGATTTGTTGAAATTATCCTTTGTTTTTATCACCTACTCGTAAAAACGCGTTAAATTCGTACTTACACGAGATAATTAGGGTATAGTATTGTAATTTTATTTCTTATAGTCAAGGTTTAGCGTTATGGCCATAATCTCACATGATCTTAAGTGACGATACGGCCCAAGTCGGTAGACACGCTACACCTGTGGAGGAACTGGCTCTCAAGTGCAGCTGTCGGAACACACCTATTGGTATTTGGCGACAGGTTTTTCACTTGAGGGTGGTTGCTAACCAGGCGGGTATTAGAAAAAGGCCCTACCACCATGCTATGATATATGCACTATGTAATATGATGATTACCATTATTTGAGGTACAAACTCCTTCAGATATATTTGGTAACTTTTTAATGGGTAAGAACTCAAAGGTCGCATTACCGTCAAGCTCTTGCCATTTGATTTCTATACCTATAAATATTATAAAGCGGAAAATTTCGTTTGTTTGTTTGTTTGAATGCGCTGATATCAGAAACTGCCAATTGGATTACAAAAATTCTTTTTGTATGTGTAACAATAACCATTAAGGGCTTTAGGCTATTTAACATCACGCTATCACCAACAGGAGCAAAGTTGTATTCATAAAAAGTTGCAACAAAGAGGAAAAGTTAGTGTGAGAACCAGTTCCTCCACAGGTTTAGTGTGTCTACCAACTTCGGTCGTATCGTCACTTAAGATGAGGTGAGGAACACACCTAACATACCTAGTTAGGCGGGCGTTAGAAAAACCCCTACCACCAAGCTGTGGTTTCCTCATGATGTTCACCTCAAGCTCAAGCTCATTGTAGGTGGTTGGAATCAAACTCACGTCCCATGACTAAGCTATCATCGCTTCAACTTTGATTCAATTATGATCCGCGACCGATTCTGTGTGACGCACGTTCGCTAATGTCCCGTCGAAGGGACTAAGGGAGAGAGAGATGCGGCAAGGTTTCACTCCTGTCATCTGGTGTTACGCATACATATACATACATAATATCACGCCTCTCTCCCATAAGGGTAGGCAGAGACCACATCGTTCCACTTGCTACGATCCTGACATACATCTTTCGCTTCTTCTACTTTCATAAGCACCTTTATACATGCTCTTCGGTTACGGGTACTTTTGACCTGGCCTTTCTACAGAACGTCCTGGATCTGGTTGAGATAAGTTGGCCTAGGTCGACCCTTATCAGCATTCCCAGGTACACTCGCCTTGTAACGTTACTGTCACTGTCGGTATTACGCATACACAGTATTTATTATTCTATTTTCTTCTTTAATACTCTTGACTTTCATTACAGCTCTATCTCTCTCTTTTTTCTATCCATTATTATATTTTCTACCCTTTTCACATTACAGACATTGCTTATAAAACCCTACACAATTACATATTTCTTATTATAAAAATATTAATTTCAAGTTCTATTCGAGGTATATAAAAAATAATTATTCGGCAATACAATTATATTGTTTTTTTTAATGGTAAAAAAAACTACTTTACAAAATTATCTCAACACCTTTATTTTGTGTATGATGAGTTATAAAAATATATAATAATAACAGTGATCACGTAGACTATACATAAATCACTGTATAACCGTCATACATAAAAATCTTACGCTAACGTTACGGACATTATTTGCCGACGCCTCATAAGGAACTTCGTTCCAAAACCTTATACTTCCCTAAAAATAACTTTTAGAACCTTAAAGTTAATTTTAAACTTAAGTTGTCTTATTATAACTATATCTCCTGCTATTACAAATAAATTTTCTCATTAAAAATTACAAGGCAGTCAAAGTCACTCTACTGTATCTCCCTATATGCGTCCGTTAAAATATTATCTCGAATTCAGATAGCCCGGTTTATTAGACCGTCGGTAAACATTTAACTGGAAACAGAAGCATTTCGGGCAATAAACTCGCCTAATTGACGAAATTTTTCATAACAACTCCTTAAAAATGTGTTCTTGACGATATCGGACCATTTTGTTTTTTTGTTCACGCATATACACTTACACGCGAATAATTATCGATACTAGAGGTCGCCCATTAGTCGATATTTGACCATAATTTAAATTATAAATATTGAACATTATTAAGGTTTCGTTTTCATCGCAAGCTTAAGTTTTTCCAGGTATTCGAACTCACGACCGCTACTGCGTCGTCCCTACACGTTACCACTGAAGCCTCATTGCGTAATCACGGCTAATTAATAACACAGTTTAGACGGTATTTCCGTGATATAATTAAAAAAAAAAACAATAATTTTCCTGTATATCGCAATTTCAAGACTCGGATCATTTTCCCTTTAGTTTTTCAGCAACAGGAAAAACCACTTGCGATACTTCTCGGAACGTTAATAAATGGCTTATCACGCAGTTAAATCGAGTAGGTAAGTACAGGTTAAATGTAAGAGCAAACTCATTTTATTGATGCATTTTTTTGTTTGTTATGATCGATTGGAATCACTAATATATATTTTTTTTATACTTAAGGTTTTAGCCTTAAAGTTTTAGTATACGGCCCAAGTTGGTCGACACGCTAAACCTGTGGAGGAACTGGCTCTCAATTTCAGCTACCGGAACACACCTATTGGTATTTGGCGGCAGATTTACAACTCGTGGGTGGTAGCTACCCAGGCGGGCATCAGACAAAGCCCTACCACCATGCTACGGTTACCTCACGGTGTTTCCCTTCACCGAAAGCTCAAGCTCATTGCGGGTGCTTGGATTCGAACTCACGTCCCTCGACGCGAAGTCGTACACGCTACCACTGAGCTATCATCGCTTTTACATATGAACAAAATTACAAATATAGAATATACCGGCGCAAATTCCGTTCCGTGTGCAAATTAGGGACGCGTATATAACACCTCGCCGTTCGTTATCCGGCCGCGATCGACCTCGCCGGATGGTGAATGTTCGAGAATTATTTGACGCGGCCTAATGTAAAATTTGACATAATAAGCGCTTGTATATCGTCGGGCGCCCTCTAACGGAGGCGTAATGTGACAAAAGGAATGTAATTTCGCACCGAAAACTGTTCCCGAGATAAAATAACCTTCGAATAATCGTATCCAAAGTAAGTGGTAGTGTGCACGACTTCGCGTCGAGAGACGTTGGTTCGAATCCAAGCACCTACAATGAGCTTGAGTTTGCCGTGAAGGAAAACATCGCGAGGAAACCATAGCATGATGGTAGGGCTTTTTCTGATGCCCGCCTGGGTAGCTACCACCCTCTAGTTGTGAACCTGCCGCCAAATACCAATAGGTGTGTTCCGGCAGCAGCACTTGAGAGCCAGTTCGTCCACAGGTTTAGCGTGTCTACCAACTTGGGCCGTATCGTCACTTAAGATCAGGTAAGATTATGGGCATAACGCTAAACCTTAAGTATAAAAAAAAAGTGATTAACATCGTCTATAACTCGACAGGTTGTACGAAGCGTGGAAGGAGGTTTCTCGATAATGTATCCTCTCTATTTTCCAATGGAACGTGTCCAGAACGTAATCAATTTGAAGCTGGTCGATACGTTTCAAAATAGATTGATTGAAACAAAACCTCTGTACGATGATATTCAACACTCGCACAGAGTCGAATGCGAAAATATTTCGAGTTTTGTTGAACCAAACACGTGTGTGGGGATCGTAAATTTTAAGCCGGCAGATTGACTTGCGACAATTCGTTACCTATACATTGTAATCATCAAAATGTAACTGAGACAAATAGAAAGCAAGAAGAAAGAAAGAAAGTTTTATTTATCCAACACACAGCAAATGATATTTAAAATAAATAAAAAACCACAGAACAGTACAGCAAGATCACAAAAAAAATAAACAAAAAAGGAGCTAACGTGTGGATAAATTGGTAGCAGTCTCAGCATAAATATGTGTATTAAATATTTAAAATAGTAGAAGTGTATTTTATTATCGATATTAATATAAAAAACTTAATTATGAATTTCTGATTATCCCGTTATTCGCGTATCACTTTCAAACTACTTAAATTCAACAACAGTTATAACTAATATTATGAAACGAATTTCCAGCAGAAGCGATTGAAAACCCAATTCCTTAATAGGTTTAGTATTTTATTCTTATGTTGGCCATCTTGCTAACATCAACACATAACTACGTAACGTTTTTTTATAACCCAAATCTATGTTAAAAGATGTGCGTGAGAATATATAATTATTTGACATCAACATACAAAATCATCATTTCTTTATAACGTGTAGTGTCTACAACCTGTCGAATCACATATAATATTTACCAGTGTCTGATGGAATGTGTTAAGAACTATGCTAAAAGAATTAAAATAATTACGAAGTTTATTTCAAATAAATTAAGTATGAGTATGTTTAATAGCATTTTACTGAATCTTTCGGATGACGTTCTTAAAATCTTATATGAAATGAGATATCGAGAATTTTATGAACGTGGGTGTAAGATTTAGTATTCTTAGGTTATGATGGCGTGGATGAAACTGTTGATATAGGTTCCTAATAAAAATAAAAAAAACATTTACACACACACACACATAACAAATTACAGAAATACGATGACAGAATATTTATATTTTTATATCAAAAGAAGTATAAGTACCCACTAACTTCTAGGTATATCGCGTGAACCTACGTTACTTGTATGTTCAACTAGAAATTCAAACTCAAAGGGATCTCATCTCATAGTGCGCCTAAATAATTGACACTTCCAGCAAGTGCGGTGAGAAAACGAAAACAAAAGAATCCGTCGTAAGTCAATCGTCGCGTACTCGGGTTTATTTCTGCAAACAGCCGAAACGGTCCGGCGCATCTGCGCGCTGCGTTACGATCGGTGAGCGATCGTTCCTCTCGACTCGTTTATCAAGGAAAAGCATAAAAAATGACTAACATGTCATTCCGCGTGTCGCTTCCGCCGAAAATATACGGGCTCTTATGTTTAACGACATCGGGCGAGACAAAAAGACAGCGCGAACTTCAAAAAAATTATATACGGACACGCGTCGAAATGTTACTACTTCTGTAATGCGACAGGGCGCTCGTATATATTTTGACAAGCGCTTTAATATTTTTTTTTTTATTGAAGCGAAAACTTCATCAGTGCGGTTCAGATACGGCGTAAATGTACGTGAGTCGTCATCGACATGGTCACGTGACGTGTTAACGTACACACCGTATCTGGTCATCTGGTAAACAATTTTAATTTAAGATTAAACAATTAATTTTGATATCCAAATATAACGTGTGTTTGTTTATTATAGTTGTAGGTTTTCATTTCTGTCGGCAGTACTCGTAACTGTTTTTTTTTTTGGGTTTAAATCAGTACATTATCACATTTATTTAACTGTAATTTCTTTTACATTTTCTGAACATTATTTTTTACTTCACTACTGTTAGGGTAGAATGAAAAAATATGCAATTAACCGAGACAAAGTACTTTTTCTTTATTTCTTTTCGCAATGAGATGAAAAACCACGAGATGAGAAAAATTCATTAGGTGATAAGTACCGTGAAATACATATTTTCAAATATTATATAGATTTTAGCGTTTTGACCATAATCTCACCTGATCTTAAGTGACGATACGGTCCAAGTTGGTGGACACGCTGAACCTGTGGAGTGACTGGTTCTCAAGTGCCACTACCGGAACACACCTATTGGCATTTGGCTCCAGATTTTCAATTTGAGTGTGGTAACTAGCTAGGTGGGCATTAGAAAAAGCCCTACCCCCTTGCTATGGTTTCCAAATGGTTGGTTAAATCCAACCACCTACAATGCGCTTGAGCTTTCGGTGAAGGAAAACAGTGTAACGAAACGATAGCATGGTGGTAGGGCTTTTTCTGATGTCCACCTGGATAGCTACCACCCTCAAGTTGAAAATCTGCCGCCAAATACCAACAGGTGTGTTCCGGCATTTGCACTCGAGAGCCAGTTCCACCAAAGGTGTAGCGTGTCTACAAACTTGGGCCGTATCGTCAATTAAGATCAGGTGAGATTTGGGCCATAACTATAAACCTTAATATAAAATGTAATGTTTATAGTTGACTGGCCATTGCGAAGCGTAAATT
Organism: Actias luna; assembly: GCA_039707435.1. Taxonomy (NCBI): domain Eukaryota; kingdom Metazoa; phylum Arthropoda; class Insecta; order Lepidoptera; family Saturniidae; genus Actias; species Actias luna. The sequence continues at coordinate 1,317,112 of JAZHAC010000006.1, read as the reverse complement.
CCGTAAAAGCTATGTACCTACTTGCTAGGTTTATTTGTACGCGGTTACGAAATACAATGAAATCGTCCGTCTGTCAAGCTCTTAATAATACGCCGTGCAGTGAAAACAAATATAAATCAATCAAGCGTGTTCTCATTTACATTCGCAGATTATAAATATTAAAGCTACTTACACACTTATGTAAATTATTAGAGTTTTTACTTATATCTTTTAGGTTAATTAATGTATAGTATTTGAAGGGATGATGGGTCAGGTAGTAGTATGTGCGGTCACCGCGTCAGTGGACTGAAGTTCGAAACCTCGGTGAAGGATTTATTTTTATTTTTGTATACTTAAGGTATACCGTTATGGCCATAATCTCACCTGATCTTATGTTACGATACGGCCTAAGTTGGTAATCACGATAAACCTCTGGAGAGACTGGCTCTCAAGTGCAACTGCCGGAACACACCTATTGGTATTTAGCGACAAATTTTCAACTTGAAGATGGTTTAAACAGGCGGGCATTATAAAAAGCCCTATCACGATGCTATGGTTTCCTCGCAGCGTTGTTCCTTCACCGGAAGCTTAAGCATATTGTAGGTAGATTTGACGCGGAGTACGTACATACTACCTAGAAAACATGATAAGGCAAAAAAAAAAAAGTTTTGTGTTAGTAATATTGTAACATACAGAACATCCTTCATTGTTTTGAAGTTAAACAAAATATATATAGACATAAATTTAACGTGCGTACAAAGTGGTCATTGTGAATTCACCGTCAAAAATCGACGTACCCTCGGAAACAATGGAGGAACGGGCTCTTCACCGATTGCGTAAACTGCATTTGAAATGTGCATTTATAAATTTGCCAAATATTTATCTTATATAATACGCGAGGAAAACTCCAACGGGCGAACAGAAGTACATTAATAATTTAGCACAACGCGAGAATGTTTCACGTGTTTACAGATTGTTTCGTAGTCCCAATTGCAATGTAAAATTACAGTTTCTCTTGGAATTTTCCATTTACACATTACGTTAAACACACACATTAACTTTACATCTATCTATCGATGTACAAAAATCATTATACTACCTTAATAATCAGAGCCAATGGCAATTTCAATACTTTGAAGCGATGATAGCTTAGTAGTAGCGTGCACGAAATCCTCGTCAAAGGATGTGAGATCGAATTCGAAGTTTGAGCTTTCGGTGAAGGAAAACATGTTGATCAATCATTGCATGGTGAAAGAACGTTTTCTAATACCAGTTGAAAATCTGTCACGAAATACTTATAGAGGTGTGCACTTGAGAATCAGTCCTTCCATTGGTTGATCGTGTTCACCAGCTTGGGTCACATCGTCACTTAACGTTAGGTGAAATTTAGCCATAACTATGAACCTATAAAATATTAAAAAAAATACAACATATATTATGCCCTAAAATAGCACCAGTGATAAAGAAGCCTCGAAGTAATAGATTAGCTAAGTATGGGCATGTTATGAGAAGAGATGAAAGCCATATAACCAGAACAATGAATGAACGAATGAAGAATGAATATATGAGGAACGAAGAAAGTACGGATGGACTATATCAGAAATGATACGCGCATAAAAGGTATACATAATAAGGTGACAGCTGATAAAGTAGAGTGAAAGATTGTCGTGGCGACGCTACCTAGATATAGGTTCTAACAAGATCTCCTAATATTCTAACCAGTACCACCAGGATAAACGCCGTCATCTCCTTCATATCCCGTTTCCAAGTTATTTAGGGTCGGGGCGGTACGTTTTATTTTCCCACAAATCTCTATCAGCCATCATCTCTTTATTCACTCCCTGTTTTTATCTCATTTCTCACACGCTCTATCCACCTTCTCTTTGGTCCTCCTCTCTCGTTCCGTCCTTCAACATTCATATTATACTTATCTCACCACATGTGTTTCCTCTCTTCTCATGACATACGAATCTCTTTCAACTTGTCCACCAATGGCGCCACTGTAAACTCCCTCTAATATTGAGTATGCAATATTTCCTGACTTTGTCCATTCTGTGGTTTAGCTATATGGCCATAATCTCACCTGATCTTAAGTGACAATACGTCCCAAGTTGGTAGACACGCTAAACCTCTGGAGGAACTGGCTCTCAAGTGCAGCTGCCAGAACACACCTATTGGTATTTGGCGGCAGGTTTACAACTTGAGGGTGGTAGCTAGCCAGAAGGGCATTAGAAAAAGCCCTACCACCATGCTATGGTTTCCTCACGATGTTTTCCTTCACCGGAAGCTCAAGCTCATTGTAGGTGCTTGGATTCGAACTAACGTCCCTTGACGCGAAGTCGTACACACTACCACTGAGCTATCATCGCTACAAACATCAATTTTTTTTATGTTGCACAGCAAAGTGACTGCACTATACCTGACGGGAAGTACAGTACAATCCATATCAGCGGCGACTGACAGCGAACAGAGTACCCTGTCAGTCAGGACTGTCATGCTGGCCTGTTTAGGTACCGCTTTACGTCTCTTTTGAAGGACCCAATATCATAGGACGTACACGGTGATAGGTAGACGGTTCCAGAATTATAGGGTGTGACATAGCAATTTTCTACATCCAACTTGTAAATTAGATATATCAATTGTTAATCCAGTTATTTAGTAGAGCGTACTTTTTAGTATTTCTTTAAACGATACATAATTTGAAATACAACACCTTTGACAATATTATTTTATTATACTTTATGTAGCTGTGTAGAGTTATGACTACAATCTCATCTGCTGTTAAGTAACGCTGTGGTCGAAACGGTGATCACGCTAACACTAGTAAAAACTGACTCTCAAGTACATCTTCCCTATATTATAAAACACATTATGTCTGAACATCATACTATGTGAGCTTGAGCGCCCTCCGTGCTCGCCCTTCTAGCCTCTCAAGCTAACAGTGTAGGTCCAGTTCAAGCTAAATAAAAGAAATACACCATACTACGGTATCATTACTATATTCAACATAACCGGAAGTTCGAGGTTTATTGCAAGTATTTGAACTCACGTCCATCGACACAGTGTTCCTACACGCTACCACCGAGCCATAATTTCTTTATAAAATCACACACATACCATCACATATGCCGGGGTTTTATCGATTTAATATAACAAACATTTCCCTCCAGTTCCCTGTGTACTATTTTCCTACATAGATAGATAGATATGTAGGTAATTTGATACATGAGTCGTAATAAATTTACTAGAGAGTTCATTGCTCTTCTAACTTACTACACGGTCCAGAGTTTCCTAAACTTTTTCACTTAAGCACACGTTTGATAAGATGAAGACTAGACTAAAACTTCGACGTATCTTCTGTACATTTCTCTAAATATATACTAATATAGGGTTTAGTCGATTTAAATCAATTGTATTTTATTGTAATATTACGATAGACATAATTATGTGTGTAACAGCATTTTGGTTTCTAATTGCAATATATAATACTGTCAAGAAGATTGTATATTACAACGTATAACGTATTTTTACACGCTTTTTATTAACGTCACCTGTATGTTTGTTTGTATGTTTGTAAAATTAAATGTAATCCTTTGGGCGCGATTTTGGCCCACTTTAAACTGCCAGATTTCGTTCAAACTTTGTAGATTTATCGAGGACCGATGACTTTACACTAATTTGATAAAATTATTCCATTTTTCAATTTGCAAAATAGGTTTTTTTTAGTTATTATTTCTACTTAATTTCATTTGGGCACGATTATCAAACTATAGCACTAAGAATTCTGCCATTCTATACTTAGATAATAAAGCTGCAGAGGTATATTGTTTGTTTGTATACACGCATCGATCACGAAACCTATAAGTCGGATACGAGAAATGCTTTTCAAATGTGGTATTAATATATTGTAAGTACTGTATATATTGCAATGTATGTTTTAATAAAAACCTTTTGTATGAACATTACTAATAGGCACTTGAATTGAATTAGTTGTACTGACGTTCTACTTTTTTATTTAACTAACACCGCACTAGTAGGCGATGCGACAAACTTTGAGAAACGATGACAGAGTCGCACGCGCAGTTTAGCACAAATTATCTAATAACCGATGCAACAAGCTACGCCCTCGCACTCAGTATGTACGCATCAGCATTGTAACAGTCCTGCGCAGTTTTCGCTTACTATAAATATGAAATCACTAGGAAACATGTACGTAGTAAGACTAATCGGTCGGGTGCATGACCCACCGAATATTAAATACATATCTTTAACCGGGACGTAATTAATAGGATAAAGGTAGGGTGGCTGAAATGGCGATAGGTGACTGGCATTACTTGTGATTTCTAAATGGCTGTAAAACTTAAAAAATAAATTATTAAACTATTATAAGACCTTTAGTATAAAAGAAAATATATAACCTCTTTTATCTTCTGCTTAATTTTATAAATGTGCCATTTTGTAATGCCTAAATAACTGCTTAAAATGATCCACACTCCATTTGTAATGCCTAAATAACTGCTTAAAATGATCCATACTCCATTTGTAATGCCTACATTACCACTTAAAATGACCCATACTCAATTTGTAATACCTACATTACCACTTAAAATGACCCATACTTCATTTGTAATGCCTACATTACCGCTTAAAATGATCGATACTCCATTTGTAATGCCTAAATAACTGCTTAAAATGAGCCATACTGCATTTGTAATGCCTACATTACCACCTAAAATGACTGAAACTACATTTGTAATACCTACATTACCACTTAAAATGATCCATACTCCATTGTTAATGCCTAAATAACTGCTTAAAATGACCCATACTCCATTTGGAATGCCTACATTACCACTTAAAAAGACCCATACTGATGTGTATTATCATATCAATGTGTCTGCATTATCATATCAAGCGAACTGGAACTAATTATTTCCACGTGCCTCTACAAATATCGTTAGATGTCTTGTCTCTATAACAAAACTAAAACGTAATATAAATAAAATATACATAACAAAGTGTTATTATTTCATTATATTTATTATCAATAGGTATTTATTATTTGCAAAGTTTACACGAGTTACTTAACTGAACGTGTTAATGTATTCAAATGATCTATTTGTTCTATACTGTATGGGTGTTTTGATGATGAAGGAGTTATTGTGTGGAAAAACATTGTTAAATGTCGGAGTAAACGATACTATGAATCCCTACCTAGAGTAGATGGGTCGCTACTGTGAATCGTGAAACAAAAAATGTATAGCATTTATTGTATCATGCTATTCGAATTATATTAAATTATAAGAACTCATTTCATGTTCAGATATTATACAAATTTTAAAAATGACAATGGTAAGGTTATGGTCGCAGTATTACACGTCAAGCACAATGGAGTGACTGACCCCCAAGTGCAACTGCCAGAGTACATCTAAAACTATTTAGCCGGGAGATATTCGCCTTGAGTGCGATAACTAAGTGCGCATTACAAAAAGCCCTACCACCATGCTACGGTTTCATTGGGTTGTCCCTTTATGGTCAAACGTATATTAACTTTTGGAATGTTAAAATTGCATGACATAGTCCTTGAACTTATCGTCTGGTAAATCAGTAATGTCTTTAGGAATCTTATTATAGGACCTAACAGTATTGCTAATTATACGTGTTACTAAGACTGTAACATGAATGTTTGTTTACTTCTGGGTGATTTAATTAATCTAGATTACATTTCTGCAAATCTGCATTAAGTTTTCTATGAGGTGTCCTTTCGACACCATAGTGTCATTTACTAAACGATGAGTTAATAGAAGAAATGAGAATAATTTATTTTTCAAAGTAAATAACACTCGAGGAAAACGCTTCGACAACCCGGAGTCGCACTTAGAAACACACAAACCTGACCTTTGTTTCCTGTTATCGTGCCTGACTCAGAATACGTTGTAGTATTATTACGATAGCGTTTGCGTTTGTTTTAGTTTTATTTTAATAATTTCATAAGAGCTTAGCACTAACATGTTATGATACGAGCTGATGTATTTACAACCATTTTTGCACGCGACTCGATATGCGAAGATCATTTCGTACCAAATAATTTGACTCACTTGAAAAATTGCTTACCTAGCTTCTTTACATTGGTAATGACTTCTCATGTTTACGCGAATATTATTCATCGAAATAAAACTAATTTAAACGGATTTTATCGCGGTTATTTATTAATTTTGATCCCGACGTTTCGAAAGTTTTTCAGCTTTCGTGGTAACGGGGCGGACTGAGGTGTAGGTTGTCCAGTAAAGTTCATGTTACTGTGTCTACCTTCAATTTAATTTTCGTTATTGATAGTTTTCCGATCTACGCAGATCTGTTCTGTTCACCTCAGTCCGCCCCGTGACCGCGAAGGCTGAAAAGCTTTCGAAACGTCGGGATCAAAATTAATAAATAACCGCGATAAAATCCGTTTAAATTAGCTTTATTTCGATGATTCTTTACATTGGTTTTAACTGAGCAATGTGACCGGACTGTATCTGACGGTAACGACAGTAAAACCCAAAAATAGACACCACTAATGATGGTTTAGAAGCTCATCGCAGGCTGGTCATTGTCATGCCATTTTGCGAGCCTTCCCACGACTGGATAAACATTGGTAGAGTCTGATGCTAGGGCTGATCTGATTCTTCAACTATCCATCCATCCATTCATGCATTCAACCGAAAGAAGCCACTGCTGGACGTAGGTCTCGCCCAAAGGTCTCCACGACGACCGGTCTTGCGCCATCCGCATCCAGCGGATTCCCGCGACCTTCACCAGGTCGTTAGTCCACCTTGTGGGGGGCCTACCCACGCTACGTCTTCCGATACGTGGTAGCCATTCGAGAACTCGTTGGCCCCATCAGGCATCGGTTCTACGAGCAATGTGCCCAGCCCACTGCCACTTAAGTTTAGCAATTCTTCAACTATATTATATTAAAAATAATATTGTACTTCTAACGAGTTCAAATCCCTGTAATGAACTTGAGCTTTCGGTGAAAACCATACCGTGGTGTAGCGCTTTTTATAATGTCTATCTGGCTATCTACCACCCTCAAGTTGAAAATGTACCCCCAAATTCCTATAGCTGTGTTCCGGCACTCGCATTTGAGAGACAGTCCCTCCCCTAAGTTTAATGTGCCCACGTCCTTGGGCTAGATCATCACTTAACAACAGGTAAGATTGTAGCCATGATGCTACTTTCGACTTATGAACGAATCACTGAATTTCATGAAAATATATAAAGTAATTTCAAAACACTCGTGAGACTTGACTTTTAGTTAGTTAAACCACAGTTAATTCATTTATTACGTGCTCAAGGTAAACCTTTTAAACAATTAACACGAAACTGAAGTGATTTAATCTTGTACCGGTAAGTAATTGCGGTACCCGTGTAGCGTCAACATTGGTCATTTAATTGAAGCGACTAACGACAAGACCGCTTGTCTTCTACAACCAACCGCAAAACAATATGGTAGTCTAACACTTACTCGATCGGAATATGTTTTTTTTTGTATCACGGCTCGGCAGAATGACCGCACTTTACCTGATAGTAAGCTAAGTAGCGATTGTCGAAAGATTTTCATGGTGGTAGGGCTTTTTCTGGTGCCCGCCTGGCTAGCTATCACCCTCAAGTTGAAAATCTGCCGCCAAATACCAATAGGTGTGTTCCGGCAGCTGCACTTGAGAGCCAGTTCCTCTACAGGTTTAGCGTGTCTACCAACTTGGGCCGTATCGTCACTTAAGAGCAGGTGAGATTATGGCCATTACGCTAAGCCTTAACTATAAAAAAAAGAGAAAATGTCCTTCGTCACTCACAGCTACCATTCCGGTCTGCTTACATTTCTTCGCGTCTCGTTTAAGAACCTATTGTTGTATGAAGGCGGGAACACCCAGGACGGAAGTGTTCGAACTTTTTGGGCGGTGTTTATTAATGGGACATGATTCTCTAGTAACTTCACAATTAAAATATAATGAAAACAGTATATAAGAAGAGATAAGGAACTATGATTTCAATGGGGTTATGGAGAATTAGCAATAAACGGAGAAAAGGTATTAATGCGTGGACTACAAGGTGACTAAACAAAGTCGAGAAATTTTGATGTTTTAATGAGTTTATGCGTATAGCGTTCATAGACTCCGCGTTAATGGGAGTAAGTTCGAATCCCTACAAAGAGCTTGATCTATAGCATGGTGGTAGGTTTTTTTTTATACTAGCTTTTCTTTCTACTAGTTTTTCCGATTAGCTACCACATTTAAATTGAAAATCTGCCGCCAAATATACATAGATATTTTCCGGCGGCAGCCCATATGCTTGAAATACTTTAATGACTTTTTATCTTATACTTAAGTTAATATTTCGTTTTTATTTGAACGGTAACAAAGAAGTATTCTACTATATAACATTGTAGAGGGGATTTTAGTTAGAAAATTACACAAACGTACATATATCTATAACGATAAAAAAGTACACGCCGATTATGTTTTTTTTAATTACGTACATAATTAATTCAATAGCCAGTCCCTCTAATAAAGGTCGGCAACGTACCTGTGGTTGCCCCGGTGTTGTAAAAGTCCATGCGCGGCGGTGATCACTTACCATCAGGTGACTCCCTCGCTCGTTTGCCACTTATGCAAAAAAAACACCGTAGCTGGCTGGCTGGCTGGTTGAAATAATCACTTAATAGATTTATGAGAACATCGCTTTATCAAAGCTTATGGATGTGATTGATTTATTGAAACCGCTGTCAATTTTTATTGTCAGTCAATTGATTATGACTAATAGTGCTTGATAGCAGTTTGGCTCTAAGATCATACTTAAGCAATATATTTGAAATGAAAAATTATGTAGTTGATACGTAAATGTTTTATATCAATGACTAATTATTATAAAACAAAGTGCCGACATCTTTTTTTTTATATAGTTAAGGTCTAGCGTTATGTCCATAGTCTCACCTGATCTTAAGTGACGATACGGCCGCAGTTGGTAGACACGCTAAACCTGTGGAGGAACCGGCTCTCAAGTGCAACTGCCGGAACACACCTATTGGTATTTGGCGGCAGATTTTCAACTTGAAGGTGGTAGCTAGCCAGGCGGGCATTATAAAAAGCCCTACCATAATGCTATGGTTTCCTCACGATGTTTTCCTTCACCGAAAGCTTAAGCTCACATTCCATATTCCTACACAGTACATCCGACCTATCGTCGCTTCATTCTTGTTTATATGCTTACGAAAGTTAAATGCATAATCGAATAAAGTCTTGAGAAAATGGATTGAAATGTATCAATAATTGTTGAAGAAATCAGAAAAAAGTTACGCCAACTGCGAGCTTTCCTGGCGTGCTCTGCATAACCAATAAAGCTTTTTATAGTTTATAACTTTAAGCGTTATGGCATCAATCTCACGTGATGCTTAATGAACGACATAGCACAAGATGGTGGAAAGACTGGCTCTCAAGTGCAGCTGTCGGAATATATCTATAAGTATTTGGCAATGGATTTTCTTCTAAAAATATCCAGGCATACGTTAGAAAATGCCCAACCACCATGCTAAGGTATCATCAAGACATTTCCCATCAACAAAAGCTAAGGCTTATTGCAAAGATTCAAACTTAGGTATATCGACAACATGTCCGTACATACTTTTACTGAGCTATCGTTACACTGAATTTTACCATTATGACAATTTATAGTACGTTTAAGGAGTTTTCAGTTCAAACAGAGCCGCAATTAGAATTAAGTTTCATATAATTTTGTGTGTTAAAATCAAGATGCTTAGAGCGTGGAGCTGGCTTATTACACGTCCTAAAGTGCAACGCAGCGTGGCTTATTAATTAGAGCATTAGTTCCATACGATCCTGGCCATTATGCGCCACGATGGGCAATAGCACTGAGGCGATGGCAAACAGAGAGAGAGAGAGAGAAACGTGAAAGAGATTAATATCACCCGCTTTGGATAGAAATTCCTTTGCAACGATTCCCAAGCATCTGTCACAGTGCAGGATGCGCTATGAAATTCGAATAATATAAAATCAATGGCCGATGCTGATGAAAATCGAGATGGAGAAACCCAGCTCGTTTGAGACATGTTCTATTATCATTCACTAAGAGATAACGTTATCATCACACCGCCAAAATAATGCCAGTTATATGGACGATATATTAGTCTATTCTATGACTGCAATAAGGCTTCTTTTCGGAAAACTTGACACTTTGTAAATGTGCCATTATGTTACAAATACATTCCATCAAATTATCCTGACAGTATGTAACGATTTGGCTTAATATATATATATATATATATATATATAATTTTGCAAATAGTTTTTGTAATCGAACATGGTATTTACGGAAGTAAACATTATAAAACTCCTTTCAATTATGCATTGTTTTTATTAAGATGATGATTTTTCATAAATAGTGAAAATATACTCAGCTTTTGGAAAAGAAACATAAAATCTAATGTCTCTCCTTTTTGGCTTTAGATATTCAGCAATTCGTATTTTCCTCCTTCATTTTGCTCTGTCTTACTCTTTTCTATTTCATTTTAGATCAGACAGATTTTAAGTTACAAAGACAAAGTTTTATGGTAAATTATTTTCTTTACTGCCGTGTGAAAGGCCTTACCTTCGATTATTTTTTTTTATATACTTTAGGTTTTTGCGTTATGGCCATAATCTCACCTGATCTTAAAGTGACGATACGGCCCAAGTTGGTAGACACGCTAAACCTGTGGAGGAACTGGCTCTCAAGTGCTGCTGCCGGAACACACCTATCGGTATTTGACGGCAGGTTTACAACTTGAGGGTGGTAGCTACCCAGGCGGGCATTAGAAAAAGCGCTACCACCATGCATATTGACGCTTACATTCGAAATAAATTCCACTTTGTGAATATAGTATATCTTGCAATGGATAACAGACACGTAGCGGTCCGGCGAACAAGAAGCGTGTGACAGTTGAGCGTTTGCCAAAAACGTTAGCGTGAGAGGGCCTCGACTGCGTTAGTACGCACCGGAATGGATACCGAGTTGACAAATATAATCGCTTGAACGCCAAACGCACTGGAGTGTCAACTTTATTTCTATATGAATCGCTGATCATTTACAATAGTGAGTGGAATTATTATCATCAAGGTTAATATATACTTTACCTCGAGCATGTTGTTTAGATAAACAAGCGTTGAAAACTCTCTTCAACCGATGTACGTTCAACGAATCAGTATCTATAGTTTGTAATATACTGGATAAGTCAATAATCTATATTCATTGTTACCGTTAAATCTTAAAGAATTCTGAATTTAATGCCGATGACATATAGACATATTTTTTTTAATTTTTATATACACAGTCTGCGGACTCTAGGTCCGCCCCTTTTTTTAGGTAAGCCTAATTCATTAGGCGTTAAAAATAGCTTTACAACAGTAGGCATTACACGAAAAACTAAAAGAAAAAGTGAGTTTTATTTTTCTCTTATGAAATTATTACAATTTTCGAATTATTTATATAAATACATTGTCACCTAAACCTCTAGAACTGATATTGAATAATCTAAATTTAATTCTACTAGCGGTCGCCCAGTGGTCGAAATTCGACCGTAATTAATTTGAATTATATGTTTGAACATTAGTAAGTTTCTGTTGTCAAAGTTTCATATTAATATATAAGGTTATCTTTGAAATTCAGTAAAGACAATATTAATCTATAATCTATTCTCAATTGAACCACAGACTTTAACGATAAACATAAGATTATATGTGCATGTGTGTGTCAAATACATGGTGTGAGCGTAATGTCCCTATTAATTTATTTAATGTATTTTGCAATGCAATTTTTCTTAAAAAGATGTACAAAGTTTTTGCTTAACATATTAATATATAGACAGCGATAGCGAGATAGATTTCGAAGCGATGATAACTCAGTAACTTGAGCTTTTGGTGAAGAAAAACATCGCGAGGAAACCAAAGCATGGCGATAGGGCTTTCTGTGAAGACCGCCTGGCTAACTATTACCCTCAAGTTGAAAATCTGCTGCCAAATACCAAAAGGTGTGTTCCGGAAGTTGCACTTGAGAGCCAGTCCCTCCACTAAAGGCCGGCAACGCACCTGCGATTCCCCTGAAGTTCTGGGTGTTCATGGACGGAAGTGATCATTTACCATCAAGTGACAGCAAAAAAGATCAATGCCACTTTTTATTATTAATTCCGAAATTTTGACCATTATTTACACAGTATCATGGTAATGTATTGTATCGAACTTGATGGTACACTTCAAAAACAATCGACGAAAGTCATTTATTAAGGGTCGTCACTCTAATACCGACTTACAAGCTCCTACATATAACAGACTCATCCCGAAACATGTACCAGTAAGAGAAAAGTTACTGCCTCAGTTTCATCAATTTTCCCAATATGGCCTGTGGACTCAGTTTACATTGTCCTGAAAGTATCTTCAGTGAAGATACAAAATAAATAGAACCTGAAAGGTAAACTGGAAAAATTAGTTCAACATTGAAACCACATCTTAATTCTCTTGAGTAATGTACAAGTTTAGTTAGTCTTTAAGCGATAGACTAAGCTTCAACCTTGTATATAAGCAGAAGACGTTTGAAAGCCGTCTCTGGTCTTTAGCGGTTTTTTGGTGGGTGTTTCACAGTAATTCCTCATGAGAAGTCAACACATTCCTCTTGTAGTTCGGCTAGCGTATTGCATCAATTTATATTTTCAACATGAAACAAAAAAAAAAACAAAGGTTTCAGCTTTACAACCCTTGAGCCCATTGGAGCATTTTTCTTGGACGTGGAAATAAAATACTTTTTCTCTTGCAATCTGCCGGGCTGAGGTATGCAGGATACCCTGGTACGAATACCACTGCTTTTGCAATTTCTCTTACTGCCTGCAACTATCCACGTGAGGCTTTTTTCTTCAACGTGGCGAAGGTGGTAGAAGACTACGAGAGGGATATTCAGGATTCTCCTGGTATGAAACTCCAGAAAAATCTAGAATAATAAACGCGTGAAATCCGTTCTTTATCTCCATATTGCTAGAGACTATTGAAGTGATGATAGCTCAGTGGTAGCGCGCACGAATTCGCGTCAAGGGACGTGGGTTCGAATCCAAGCACCTACAATGAGCTTGAGCTTTCGGTGAAGGAAAACATCGTGAGGAAACCATAGCATGGTGGTAGGGCTTTTTTTAATGCCCGTCTGGGTAGCTACCACCCTCAAGTTGTAAACCTGCCGCCAAATACCAATAGGTGTGTTCCGGCAGCAGCACTTGAGAGCCAGTTTCTCTACAGGCTTAGCGTGTCTACCAACTTGGGTCGTATCGTCACTTTAAGATCAGGTGAGATTATGGCAATAACGCTAAAGCTTAAGTATAAAAAAAAAATACTAGGGAGTGGCGTCGTCGTGAAAATTGGCAGGCAATAACTAATGCAACTTTTCTCTCCTTTCCGAGTGCATTTTCCTTTAATAGGATTGTGCGTCTGTGTGTATGAATTTTGTGCATTAATAAACCTGTATACATTCGTCGGCCGCGGAGCAACCCTGGCCGGGTCAGCCACCCCCACGGTCGAGGTCAGATCACTTAGTACCATTTACCTCGTAAACTTTAATAACGCGCCGCGTTGTGTTTTCTTTATTTTTATTTTCGTTTCGCTCGTTGTGTCTGCCCGGTATCCTGTATGAGCTATCTATCAATTTACGCTTTGGTGTAGGCCGGACCGTTTATTCACGACTCCCGATGCACGATAGCGATGCACAAGTTTGGTCATTAATGTTGCCAGGTATTGAGGCATGTAACTCGATTTCGTAGCTTTTTAATTCGCTTTTTTTAGCTGGAATTGTATGTATACCACTATGAATACATGTTTCGACGTAATTTTTTACAAATTAGAGTATACTGATTGGTTTGAGATTAAGAGAATATAAAAATAATATGACTTTGTTTTATTATCTTGACCAGGTGTATTTGATTGTTTATTTATGGCTTCAATCTCACCTGATGTTAAGTGATGATGTGGTGAAGCTGGTGGACATGCTAAGCCTAGCCGGTGTACTCTAGTGCAACTCCTGGAAAGCATCTATAGGTATTTGACAGCAGATTTTCAACGTAAAAATCTTGATACCAAATAAAAAAAAATCTATTTGATAAATAGCCGTGCGGGCGTTAGAAAAAGCCCTACCACCATGCTATAGTTTCACCACGATGTTTTCTTTCATCGAAAGCTCAAGATCATTGTACGTGGCTTCCAACCCAAATTCCTTGACGCGGCGTCCGTACACATTACCAACTGAGCTATCATCGCTACAAAAGGCTTCGCTTCATTAGGATAAACGAAAATAACCAAGCATAATTAACGGAAAATAATATATTTATAAGATCATATATGTCACTAAGACACATTTCTGCATACACTTTGTAAAATAGAATTAAAAAAAAAATATATATTTTTTAATTTTGCTTATTATTGAAACTTTGCTTTTTCCCTTTTTTAAGACTTAATGGAAACGTGTAATTAAACTATAACGGATCTAAATCAGAATTTATATATCAGATATGGTTTTCAAATTTCACTATCAATTCGCTTGGAATTATTCAACGAAAACTTAAGAGATTTCCCTGAGAAAATTCAAAAGTGGAAAATTTTGTAGAGTCACTTTCAATAGAGTAAAATAAAGTTGACGAATATAGTATGTGCGCACATATACGATAGGTTTCCGGAAAATTCGCTACTTTTGGCAGGCGTGTTACGGAAACGGGATAGTTTGAGGTCACCGGCGTGCAGCCTCGTTAGTGAAGAGCAGCGGCAGAAAAAAAAAAGAGAAAAGAAAAGTTAACACCCACGCACGAAGACGAACCTTGGCAACGAAACGGGTTTACATTATGATCCCGAAATAATGCATTACACTTCCCTTTTATCTGAACGATGCACTCGTTAAAGCGAAAATATTCCACAAATTCTGTTAATATTCGAGAATAATGCACACGCCTCTTCGATCTGTCATGCCTCGGTTTCTATTTAAATTGTATATGTCATGTTGTTTGTCTCTCAATGGCGTAAAATTGGGCGGCAATTTTATTTACATTTTCACCCAACTGGATTATATATAGGATACATAAATTTCGAGCAAAAACTTAACAATTAACGACGTTAAATAGACAATATAAACAGAACCAAGAACAATAAAGAGTGCGTCGACTATTATTTGTTTTTAATTAATTTAAAATGTATCTGTTGTTTATTCAAGTATTACTATATTATATTAGTTTAGAATTAATTTGCGGTTTACGAAAAGTGAAAAGTAAATGCAAAGCTTTAACTTTACCAAAGAGTGTTTCTTATAAAATTAGCTGAGAACGCGATCTCGTTCCTATGGATTTGAATCATTTTCCATATAATTATTGAGATCTATTTTTTGCTTTAGGATATGTTATTAGTATATTACGTATAAATGTTACTATCACATACGTACTATATAGTTACTCAAGTTCAAACGCAATTCAATTTCAATGAATCTCTAACTTTTCAGGAATAATACAGCCGATTCTGAAGCGACTATAGCTCAGTTATGTATACTGACGTCTCGACGAGGGACGTGAGTTCGAATCCACCTAACAGCTTAAACTTCCGGTGAAGTAAGGCAAGATGGATGGACGAAACTAACAGTAACAAAACTATAGCATGACCGTAAGGCTTTTTTAATGCCCGCCTGGCTACCTACCATCCTTAAGATTAAAATACCTAAAGAATTGGGTTACCCAATCGAGTTACTTGTCGGTTCTTCTCGCTGACTGGACTGTTTTCCGAACTGGTGGTAGTTTTGGTGTTCATAAACTCCTTCTCAGGGCCTAAAGTGCATAAAGCAGTTTGATCTGATCAGATAACATATCTGGCCTAACTGCTTGTAGTTGTTTCCGTGTACTTGCGTCATTTAGAAACAACTCGTGCAATATATTAAGTCATTTATATTCAAAGTTTCATTTCCCAAGTGTCGCTATGCACTTTTTTACGTATATATATATATATATATAGTTTCATTATCGCTAAGAATTAGCACGGTTTCTCAGTAAAAGAACTCCACGATTGTTATCAACGAGTTCACCGTTTCCCACTTTGTATTTATTTTCCATAATTGTTTCGAACAGTGCTAAAGCATGACAAATGCGTTCACCGCATGAATATGTTTCTCTATACATATTCGTATGGGTGGTTTTGCTTGTATTTATTTTAATCATGTTTGATATTCATTGAAACTGATGTAAGAGGTTTTTCACAAACGGGAAATCTTCTGCCGAATACCGATAGGTGTGTTCCGGAAGTTGCGCTTGAGAGCCACTCCCTCTATAGCTGTAGCGCGTACGCTAACTTGGGTCGTACCGTCACTTAAGAGTGAGATTAGAGACATAACACATAATCTTACCTTTAAAAAACCTTTTTTTATATATACTTAAGGTTTATCGTTATGCCCATAATCTCACCTGATCTTAAGCGACGATACGGCCCAAGTTGGAAGACACGCAAAACCTGTGGATGACATATTGGTATTTGGCGGCAGGTTTACAACTTGAGGGTGGTAGCTACCCAGGCGGGCGTTAGAAAAAGCCCTACCACCATGCTACGGTTTCCTCACGATGTTTTCCTTCACCGACAGCTCAAACTCATTGTAGGTGCTTGGATTCGAACTCACGTCCCTTGACGCGAAGTCGTACATACTACCGCTGAGCTAACATCACTTCGAAATTGAAATTAAAATAGGCACTAAGGGCGGTATGATAACTTTATGGTACATTACATCCACGGGCACGTGCATAAAACTGTTATAGATATTAAAACAATCTAACCACCTTCCCAGTACAAATGTATTGTGATATTGCGGTAAATTTAAATAACAAAAGCATTTTAAAATTCATAATACAAACACATGATAGCTGGAAACTAACGTAACATCGTGCGCAGACAAATTCCATTTTGAGAGAAAAAAAAAAACAAACTACAATCCTTATTTCGACCGCAGACCAATTAATGTGTCACAGTAAATTTTAATAACAGAAGTATTATTACAACAGGCATAAACATAAACGTGTGTATTTATTTTATATAGACGAGGATGTTACATTGGCAATGAACGCTCAATGCCATGCGGGTTGCGACGCAATAGTAAAAAATCCGGAAGAACTGTCAAGCTATGCGCAAGCGCTTGTATTATGGTAATTAGGGAGGTATGACAGAAAGCATTTCTATGTTTGAGCCTTGTTGGACGTTGGCAAGTTGCCGGCTTCCGGGACCGTACGTTTAACGTTACGCCGTTACCTACGGTGATAGGCACACAATATAATACCTGTAATGCGTATGTTAATTGCATTTTGTAAAAGCCGGAGTTGGCAGACCCGTGAATATATGTTATTGTGGCTTGTGTAATTGTAAAATTATATTTGACTAGATATTACGTGTGGCTTCGTTCGCGTTAATTTTGTATTGTCAGACATATCGGATGAGGCAATCAAGAGTTTCATGCAAAATATATCACCGCCCTTTACTTCACTTCTTATATATATATATGGTTTTTTAGCGTTATGGCCATAATCTCACCTGATCTTAAGTGACGATACGGCCCAAGTTGGTAGACACGCTAAACCTCTGGAGGAACTGGCTCTCAAGTGCTGCTGCCGGAACACACCTGTTGGTATTTGGCGGCAGGTTCACTACTAGAGGGTGGTAGCTAACCAGGCGGGCATTAGAAAAAGTCCTACCACCATGCTATGGTTTCCTCACGATGTTTTCCTTCACCGAAAGCTCAAGCTCATTGTAGGAGCTTGGGTTCGAACCCACATCCCTTGACGCGAAGTTGTGCACACTACCACTGAGCTATCATCATTTAAATATTTTTGAACGACAAACAGTAGCCTATAGTTGTCTCCACGTTCTCAACTATATTTATACCAAAATTCATCACAATCGATTGCGCTGTTTAGACGTGAACGCGTAAGAAACAAACAAACTCATTTCCGCATTTATAACATCAGTAACATATTTAAACATATTAAAAAAAAACAGTTAACCGTACTTTTTTAAAATAATAAGTAAACATTGATCAGTGTAAAACGAACCAATCGAATTAATTTCCGTCTAAAATATGCATTATTTTGGCTGATACTGTCAACAAAAATATTATACGTTCAGGATTGAAGATTGAAGAGATACTTAAAGTTATAGGAAATGATGGTAAATGTTCAATAAATACTGCACGTCTCCCAACGCTACTATAAGCAGTACAAGGAAATGTGTGATCATCACGGCGTCACTTTTGTTGGTGTTTCTTACCTGATGAGTCCTATGCACCCCTAGCTCCTAGGCCCCTTTGCAACCCTAGCTAATAGGGTATCTGCATACTTCAATAGAGGTGTATGATCTTCAGGAATAATACAGGATCATGGGCAAGAGATTTATGAAGCCATTCTTTGCAGCAATTCAATAGGTCTTTGGTGAGTGCGTGTGTCACCTAAGTGTGACTCACGGGTTTGCGGTCAGACCAAATATATGATGACACCAAAGATGATGAGTAAGTGCAGTCATAAGTTGTGGAACAGTCTTCCGGACCATGTATTCCCTTCCTCATACAACATCGGGTCCTTCAAGAGAAACATAAAAAAGCATTTACGCAGGCCGACATGACGGTAACGATTGGCGATGGATTATCGTTCTTTCGATGGTCGCTGCTGTTTTTGGACTGTGCTGTACTTAACATCAAGTACAGTGCAATCACTTTGCCGAGCTACCATAAAAAAAAAAAAAGTCCGAAGGGGTATTATTCCCCGAAAGGATTGAAAATATTGTAAAAGCGGTTCCTATGCTCTACTAAGTAAAGAACTGTAATTGTGAGGTTTTTAGTAGATAATATTAATTCGTACCAGGTGAGTCCCAAATAGACCTTTTCTAGCGCGTCCTGGTAAACGCTGGAACAGGATACATTAATAGGTTTTACTCACATTTAAAAATATCGTATATACATGAAGATATGAAATGATGGTAGCTCAGTGCTAGTGTATGGTCTCCGATTTAAGGGGCGTGAGTTGGAATCAACCTACAATGAGCTTGAATGTTCGGAGAAGGAAAACATCGTGGGCAAACCATAGCATGGTAGTAGGGCATTTTATAATGCCCGTCTGGCTAACTACCACCCTGAAGTTGAAAATCTGCTACCAAATACCAATTTCTGTGTTCCAACAGCTGCACTTGAGAGCCAGTTCCTCCACAGGTTTAGCGTGTCTACGAACTTGGGCCGTATCGTCACTTGAGATCAGGCGTGATTATAGCCATAACGCTAAACTTTAACCATAAAAAAAAAGTATTACAATGACAGAGTGGAGTGGTTGAAACGTGACAGTTTCCTGATAGGACTCTCGTTCGGGTTTGGTGAATTTTGTATTCGAATATCATGCGACCACTATATGAGTATATACCATGAGTGGTCTACTTATCTATCAGTGGTCAGTGTTATTTCTAGATTGTACCGTGTTTCCTACCAGCCAGTACGTAACAGCAATTAGCATTTAAAAAAAATTGAGTCACAGAGCTATCGAAGCTCGACAGATTCATCGTCAATTCATTCTGTCTCATGCGTGTAAGTAATAAAAAAAAACACACACACGAGTTGCCTTTTGAATAACACAATCCGCCATTTTGAATATTTAATATATCATAACGATACCCTTTTTCGGTTTGTTATTAATGTATTAAAAATGTTTCGCGGAAACCGTTTGTTATTCATGACCTACATACATATTGTGTGTAATTTTTACGGAATCATTGTAATATTTGTGAAAAATACATCATACTTTTTCCGTTTACTAATTACTGTGAACGATTATATATATAATGGTGGATGAACTATTCCAATGTAATATTTACAATTTAGTATAATATTTGCTTAGTTCCGAATGAAATAGCTAACTAAGAAAAACAAAAAAAAAAACTATTCACGACGGTCAAACGACGAGTGCTGTGCAAACCCTTCTTGCTTTACTCGACTACCACTTTTCAGAGGTTGCCAAAGTGACCAGATGAAAAAATTAAGATCCAATGTAACCAGTGTATACTAAATACAATTCGAAGGTTCAACTCCAAAATGAAAATTTCTAAGCTTACCATGTTACGCATTTCGACACGATAGCAATATATATATACACCAATCTTCGATATACAGTAGAACCTCGATAAGTTGAAAACCTTAAAATGTCCAAAAATATTTTGTTCCCTTCAAATAACTAAACCTCAAATTTTTATAAGACGAAAACTGTATAACTCGAATTTTTTGACGTCTCCCTTGATATTTGACTTATAGAGTTTATCCTGTATTTTTTACCGTAAATAGGTTTGCTTCATAAGGCTTTCGAAGCGAGTGCATAAAGCGCTCAGCAAGGGAGCCAAAGTAGCAAACCTCAGCTTGAGTTGATGATCGAATGCAAATCCTCGAATTTAATCTAGCACAGTCATTCAAGCTAACTAATGTATGCATACATATGAAATTACATTATAAATACATTTTTGCGTGATGATAAAACTTTTTCTAATACACAAATGGCTAGTTACCAGCCTCAAGTACGAAATCAGCCGCAGATGTGTTGCGGCAGTTGTGCTTGAGAGCCAGTCCGTTCGGTTTCCAGCAACACCGTTAATCCTGTGAAGTATTATAAAAAAAACGTATATATCTTTATCGGCGCAAATATTATATAAGCAGAAAATACAATGAAAGTACTTTAACGAATGTTAATGCATTACGAGTACATCAACGAATTATGATTAAAAGTACTTCAACGAATATTTGTGCATTACGAGTACATCAACGAATTATTAAGAGTACTTTAACGGATGTTTGCGCATTACGTGACGGCAGCGCTCCACTATACTTTGAAAAAGGCGCTACGTATATATATATATATATATATAGTATATATCGCGAGAGACTTACGAGCGATAGTGATTATTCGAAAGTAGTTGTCATTTTACGAATAAAAACATTCAACGACACAAGAGTCAACAAGATGGCTTTCATATGATAGCATACATCTTTAGTAATTTGACAATATTTTCAGGTCTATTATAAGAAAAAGTGAAGTTTCCCACAGAAACCATGTACCTGCTCTATCACTCATATTATTGCTTTATCACCCAAAGGTTGAAGTGCTATGTGATGGTGTTATACTAGTTAATAATATAGATAAGCTCCTGGACTTCTACAAGTCGATCCGGTCTTTCGTGATGATAATCTAGATTTCAGGACATCCTTTCGCATATGTCAGGCAGGCCGCAAGTGTCACCCCTCTTGTAGAAGATTCAAACAAAGCTTTAAAATTCAAGAAATTCCTTTGAAGTTCCTTGCTAACAACAATAAAATGACTTTGTTGTTTGTACTATACTAATTGGCAGCAAAGTGGCAGACGGCCCATTTCACTGTACATGGAGACCGTCGCCTATGGAACATTGCAACATAGACAGAAGAGACAGTGTATCAATTCCTGTTTGAAGAGTCCATATCATAGTTTTAAGAGAAAACTGTAGTGAGTAATCGATTTCATAGATCCAACGTACGCGGAAAGAAGGTCCTACAGAGCCTAACCTTCTACAGAACCTGTCGCGATAAGGCTTTAGAGTATGAAACGGCGAACCAAGCGAAATTTATCGACTGCGTATATCGGTCGATGCAATAATATATATTTATTTATCTCATACTGATAGCCGATTCGAGTGAACGCTCCGGTGTCCTATGCAGCAAGTGTAATCTTGGCTTATCCTAACAATGCGGCAATAAAACACAGATACCATTAACGTGTAGGGTGACCAAACGTCATTAAAGGAACTGGACAATGTAAATAATTTTGTCGAGGAATGAAGTACCCACGAAGTCGTTGGTTCGAACTCTACGCATCATTATCATCTTGCCCTCCTGTCCTTTTCTGTCCAGTGAGAACAAGTAGATAAAATGTCTCCAGAAGAAAAAAAAATCAACTAACTTCAAGGTTTGATACTGGTTTCAAGCTAAGCTAATTCGAGGTGATGACAGCTCAGTGGTAGTGTGTACGACTTCGTGTCAAGGGACGTAAGTTCGAATCCAAGCACTTACAATGAGCTTGAGCTTCCGGTGAGGGAAAACATCGTGAGGAAAACATAGCATGGTGGTGGGGCTTTTTCTAATGCCCGCCTGGCTAGCTACCACCCTCAAGTTGTAAACCTGCCGTCAAATACCAATAGGTGTGTTCCGGCAGCTGCACTTGAGAGCCAGTTCCTCCACAGGTTTAGCGTGTCTACCGACTTGGGCCGTGTCTTCACTTAAGATTAGGTGAGATTGTGGCCATAACGCTAAACCTTAAATATAAAAAAAAGGATTCCTTCTCAACATAAAGTATA
Source organism: Actias luna (assembly GCA_039707435.1). NCBI lineage: Eukaryota > Metazoa > Arthropoda > Insecta > Lepidoptera > Saturniidae > Actias > Actias luna. The sequence continues at coordinate 1,294,709 of JAZHAC010000006.1, read as the reverse complement.
CACAAAACAACATTTTTTTTTCACAATAAGATTCTATCGCCATCTCATTGCTGGGAATTTATAACAATCATCAAGTTCCTCAGAGATTCGTTGCCACCGAGAAACTCACTGCCGCTTGAGCTAAAAATCCAAACTCTACCCTTCATAACTGAATACATATAATTTTACATTTGTGAAAACTTGTAAATATAGCCTTTTGTATTTATTTATTTTTTGTTTTGTCCAAGTTCATAATGTTAGCTGTCAGTTTTCCCTGTGATAAATAAATAAGAATAAAAATAATTCAACGATCTTAAAACCTATGGTCACCCCGGTACTGACCCCTATTGCTGCTACCAAGTTTATAGTGCCTACCCTCGATTATCTTTGGATTTTATTTTACTTCCACAAAGGTTATATACCGACTAATGTTGCCCGTATTCCGCTTCAGCGAAAATACTGCACTCTATATCATGATATATGTATGTATACGGTAGAAAAAGCATGTCGTGTTCGTTGAATTCTTAAGTCCGATGCCGTATCTATCCGATATACAATTTTCTACAATATTTGCTGTGTTCAAAATGCGTTGCAATGCCACGATGATAGCTCAGTGGTAGTGTGTACGACTTCGCGTTAAGGGACGTGAGTTCGAATCCAAGCACTTACAATGAGCTCGAGCTTTCGGTGAAGGAAAACATAGTGAGGAAACTATAGCATGGTGGTAGGGCTTTTTCTAATGCCCGCCTGGGTAGTTGTAAACCTGCCGCCAAATACCAATAGGTGTGTTCCGGCAGCTGCACTTGAGAGCCAGTTCCTCCACAGGTTTAGCGTGTCTACCAACTTGGGCCACATCGTCACTTAAGATCAGGTGAGATTATGGCCATAACGCTAAACCTTAAGAATAAAAATAAAAAAAAAGAAACAAGACATTTTTAAATGGTGCAAGTTTAGTTCTATGATCACATTCTCATCTGATGTTAAGAGACGATGGGGCTCAAGATGGTAAATCAGTAAAACTGTTGTAAATAAACTGTATGTGCTTATCGAGTTTTCTATTCCAGGTATGATGCTGCACCGGGAACCAGCTGGTGGAACACGAGCAGAAGACCAAGCCTAGACCAGAACTATCGAAAAAAAAGTATATATCGAATATATAGAGATGTAAAACCTCTAACTATAAAAACAACGAATTTTCAGGAAAACCTATTATTTATTTGTATAGATAAGTATATGGTTGGGAATTTATAAATGTTTAGAAGAAAAAAGGATTTAAAAAGTGGAGAAAAACTTGTCGTACATACAATAAACGGACATCAGCATATTAATAAAGATCTTATTAGCTGCGTCACGAAAATATTTACATAAATAATACAAACCGACACTTTCATTTTATTTATTTATACACACACGTGGATCTTTTGGAACATAAAAGAGTTTAGAGAAAAAAAATAAGAAAATGCACAAGAAAAAGAAAGAAATATACGGGATACACCACAAGTATTACAAAAGATTGTTCTAACTGCGAAACGTTGATCCAGTCCTCAAAAATCGTTGCGGTTACGGCCACCGGAAAACCCACGGATTCGGTGTTTGAACTTGTTCATTATCGATGTAGTGCATTCCTATAAAGGGTAAGTTTATAAAATATATGAGCCTGGGTAACACCCTAATCGTGAATGTGTGACGTCACAAGTCTATGAGGGTTGTAGGTACCCTCATCGTGGCGGCCGCAACGGTGGATCCGCGCTCGATAGCTGCATCATGAAAAAATATTTATAAATAACCCTTTTCATCACATTCTTAATCAGTTCCCAATTAAATTGAGATCGGTTCCATAGGTTTTCTTCTTCGAGAAATTCTAGAGGCCGCCATCGCTTCATTTACATCCTTTTTCTCATCTCTTTCCTCACAATCTGTATCCGTCTTTTCTTTTGGTCCTCCTCTTCTTTCCATCCTTCAACATTCATTACTTTTCTCACCAAATGTCTTTCCTCTATTCTTACGAGATGTCCAAACTAAGACAAAAGATTTCCTTTTAACTCCTCTAAAACTGGTGCCACTTACAAACTCCTCTCTCTCATACTCATTCCTGACTTTGTCTATTGTTGTCCACACATCCATCTTAATATTCGCATTTCTGCTGCATGCAATCGACACTCACCCGTCCAGTTATTAGCTCATTTCGATCCGTACAATATGACAGGTCATATAATAGACTTGTACATTCCGCCCTTCAATTTACGGGGCATGCTTCAGTCGAAATTGACCTACCGGCATTTCATTAAATAATCCTTTTGATCTATAATAATGTCCTTATAATAATTTATATAAACACACGTTTTCAATTTAACAAACAGTCACACGAACAGTTCTATGAACTAAGGACTGTCATAAAGATATATTCAGCCTTTCAATTAAAGTAGCATCTTGCAGCCGCACGTGACCTACCGCCGTTTCATTAAATAATCCTTTTAATCTATAATAATGTCATTATGAAAAATTATATAAATACACGTTATCAATTTAACAAACAGTGACACGAATAGATGTACAAACGGAGGACTGTAATCAAGCAATCAATGAGAGACTATTAATTAATAAGTTGACCTCGTGCTTTGGCTTTTCATTATTCGCAATATAGCTGCTTGGTGTAAGGGACAAACTTCCTTTTCTTTCCTACCAAAACATTGTTGAGATACTTTATTTCCCATAAAACAAAATACTTTAATGCCTAAGGTCGTTCCTTAGGCATTTAGGAACTAAAGGGGTTAGAAAAAATGCACATTTTGCGTCAACATTACACACGTATAATAAGCCAAAAACGTTGATAATGCATATGGTATGCTATATTAAAAAATCATACATAATGATTATCCACAAAATACTACTTAAAAATTAGATTAATACAAAGTATCTAATAAAAATAAATGAATTAACTGCACAAAACACATGCGATAAATTAAGACCAAAATAGGAATTTCAGAGTCAACAGCGCATAGTTAAATCGTCTCGTAGAATTCTTCAAGACAACACACCAAACGTAGTCAGAGAAATGATGTTACAGATAAAGACAAAACAAATGTTAATGTTAAAACTGTACAAAAAACAACAAGATTATTATCTATTTTAATACTATGAAGCGGAAAGTTTGTTGTTGGAACGCACTAATCTTAGAAAGTACCAGTTAGATTTCAAATTCTTTCGGCTTTGTTTGAATGTATTTGTGGGAACAATTATTAGGCTTTAGGCTAACATAAACCGATACAAACTATTTTATATTTCGCGAAGGAAGCCGCAGGCGTAGTTAATTCTGAATAAAGTTCGTGAGGTCACGAAGGTTGAATAGCTTTCCAAACGTCGGGATCAAAATCAATAAACAACCGCGATAAAATCCGTTTAAATTAGTTTTATTTCAATATATAACTGTGGTCATTTGATGCGCGGTACAGTGTCACTCTACACCACTGAGAGTACATCATCACATCGCATACCATTCGTGCACACTCACACATTAAGTACACGGTTCTGTAAGGGACTACCACGCGGCCCTTGCGCGGTTTGGCCGATAAAATCGGCGTTAGTATCACTAAATTAGTCATTTAGGACCTTAGTTAGGATCGTGAATCTTTTTTCATTTTCAGGCACCTTCAAGCCGAGGGTTGATCATTCTGGCACCGTTGTACCGGTGCCTCGAAGCAAAGTAACTTAAGCACTCGTCCCAAAAAGTCCGGTGAACCTATCAAAGCGCTTATGGCTAACAGCGTATGTCATTCAAAGATATAAAAAAAAATGGATATTTACTTAATAACAATAATAAATACGACTATATTATCAGAACATATATCGTTGCTTTTTATCCATCCAGTATTCAATTCTTTGGCAGCAACAAATCAAATCAATGATTACATGGATCACGAAATATACAATTTGTATTCACCTTCAATAAAATTATATAGAAATAGAACCGCAATTCGCTCATGACGCAAATCGGGCCAATCTTACAATTAAGTTGTTAAGAACATCAGGAACCTTCGTCCTTTATGGAGACCGATTTCGTTAAATATTCAACTGATGGCGGCTTCCGATCGATTCGTCGTGAGCTTTGATAGAAAAATGCTACTACACTCTCTTTTGAACAGGCTATAAGACGGATTTGTGTCATCATATGCGAACCAGAAGGACCTACTAACGATTTCTTAATCTAGAAAACTTTAGATTCCATCTTACTAGTTGGAAACTGAAAACCGTTCCTACTGAATTTTTATCGGACCAACTGTTGAAGTAAATCACAATTCAGACACAACGATACTTAAATGGAAAAAAAGGGAAAGTGCTCAAAGGAAAACTGTCGTGTGCTGAAGTTTAAGACGTCTCCCTTTTTTACAGATATACCATTAGCATGTAGTAAAATACCTACACTAGTTAAAGCTAAGAATATCTATCTAAATATATAATAATTACTTGTATGCTCTAGTATCTCTTGATGTTTACCGTTCAGATTCAAAATTTTGTACGTCCACACATCTCGAGAGAGGAAAGGGTAAGCAGATATATGAACTAAGGGTTGGCTTCTATTATTGTGCATTACATGTGCATTTCAGTCTATTTAATCAACACTATTAGGGTACTATTGATAATTGAACTGTAATAGAATCCATTGGTGGTAGAGCTTTTTCTAATGGCCATGAAGCTAGCTGTCACAATTAAGTTGAAAATCTGCCGCCAAATACCTATAGGTGTCTTCCCCTCTCCAAGCCTCATCACTAAGCTTAGTAGCGTGACCACTACCTTAGGCAACGTAGTCACCTAACAGCACGTGAGACTGTAACATTAAACCAACACAGTTTTCTTAATCTATTTAATTTACCATTAAAAATTGCATGCTGTATCACCACAGTTACCTCACAGGTTTAGCGCGTCTACCAACTTGGGCCGTATCGTCATTTAAGATCAGATGAGATCCACTATGACCATCACGCTAAATCTTAACTTTAAAAAAACACCACCACAATGACATAACAATTAATTCCATCATTCATAGCGCCTATTTTTTTGGTCTTTAACTTAGAAACTTCATTAGACTAAGTTTCGTAGAAGGAAGGCAAAAATTAGTGATGCATTTAAATCAATTCCATTACGGATAAAAAATGAAATCTTAATATTACAGGGTGTTTATAGATAAAGCGTGCTTGAAGCGTTGATAGCTCAGTGGTAGTGTGTACGACTTCGCGTCAAGGAACGTGAGTTTCTAATCCAAGCACCTACAATGAGCTTGAGCTTTCGGTGAAGGAAAACATCGTGAGGAAACCATAGCACGGTGGTAAGGCTTTTTCTAATGCCCGCCTGGCTAGCTACCACCCTCAAGTTGTAACCTGCCGCCAAATACCAATAGGTGTGTACCGGCAGCTGCACTTGAGAGCCAGTTCCTCCACAGGTCTAGCGTGTCTACCAACTTGGGCCGTATCGTCACTTAAGATCAGGTGAGATTATGGCCATAACGCTAAACCTTAAGTATATAAAAAAAGATTTAAAAATAGTTGACAGGCTAAAGCAAGGTTACGTTAGTTAATTAAACAAATCTTTAATGAATACAAGGATACAAAGTTTTGTCTAAGATCAAGGGATCAAAGATATATTTGATCACATCAAAATTGAAAATACTTAAACATTTTAATAAACTCTGAGATGATTAACTTCAAACGCACTTTTCTAATATTGAAAATGAAGGTGTAGTTGGAGCTAACGATTATTCTTGTCGAAATCAAATATATTTTTCATAGAAGTCGTATTGTGAAAATCAGATTCTACCACAAGTTCTGCAAACCGTTTATTCGAATTGGTCGAAGAATAAAACACTTCAGAAACAATCGGAATGTCTCTCGAGCAATAAAGCTTTTTCTTCCTAAAAAAACAACGTCTTGAGATACTGCTTTGAAAACTATCGAATACCGAAAGATTTATAATTCATACTTAAACTTTACATGCGAATTATGATAAAACGAATTTACATGAATTGAATTTGGATTAACCTTCAATGTATCGAATATATAAAGATCCGTACCAATAACAACATATTTAATTAAATATATTGATTTACATCACAGTAATGATGTATTTAATTATCTATCATGTAATTTAGTAATTATAAAATGACTGGTAAGGCTTCATTAGTGGAGTAGCTTAAGGCCTTTTATCTAAATCCGGTTTTGAATATCATAACTAAGCAGTACGTACATGAAATAGATGCTAAATTTCGAATAGGTAAGAAAGAATGAAAGAAAAAAAAAGAAGGAAAGAGAGAAGGTAAGAAAGAAAGAAAGAGAGAAAGAAAGAAAATTTAATGAAAATATTCATGTAAAATGTATAGTGTATATGCGGCAGTGTGTATGAATAGATAGTGTACGGAGTAAGGTAATGACTGCTCCCTTTTTATAAGATTACTAGCTGACCTGGCAAGCTCTGTTCAGGAAAACTCGACCACAGACCTACCTATCGCGTTAACGAATAATCATTTAATTAAGATAAAAATTAATCTATATCTCAAATCAGACTAACCGTTTACAGGAACTCATTGAAATCTGTTGAGCGGTTACCAGGATTAGCGTAAATAAACATCGTGACTCGGGATTTTTATATAGAAGGATGAATTCCATTCGTATTTATGACTTAGCCAAAATCAGTCCCAGCTTCGCACGAGTAACATTAATTACCTAAGCCAGATGACCGAAACACAAAAAAAAAAAAAAAAATTCAAAGCACCAAGGACTTCCGGCAGAAGTGAAAACTTACGACTATAAATAATTAGTCGTTATTTTTGGGTATCAAAATTAATAGTTTGATCCTAAATTAACACTATTTACAGCACAATAAGTTATACTAATAGAAACAGATACAGTACTATCGTTAACACGTCACGTGACCATGTCGATGACGCCTTACATTAATTTACTCCCTACCGAAACCTTCCAATAGAAGTTGTCACTTTAAAAAATATATGTTGGTAATATTGTGTTCTCGATTAGGATGATATAGGGTGCTTCTATCTAATGTGGGCTGTTTCAAATAATAAGTGCAAATGACCAAATGACTCTTATATTCAACCCCAAACGTAGTGAAACTGGGACGGTGTGTGGGCGAGTGACGTTGCACCTCCACTATCACACATACATATAGTGCTGACGCTACACTAAGATCCCTACCAAACTCCATAGCATCAGACGCAAGACTTGGCTTAAATAATACCAAAGAAATTTCATCAAAATCAGTCCCTAACATATAATCGCAAATCGATATTAGTATGCCAAGAATTTTTTATAGTCAATAAAGAATTTAATTTACATGTTGTTTGGAATGAATACAAAAAAAAAACATAAAGTTCCGAGCATTAAACATTAAAATTGCCCGTGCAATACTCTTGTTTCTAACTGAATAGACTGGAGTAGGGAGTAGCGTGTCCACGACTCGCTAATAACCCCGTATTTCCATCTATAATTGCCATGAAACCCGCGTCAAGTGTGCATTTTCCCTGGCTCCATACAGCCATAGAGTAAGCGTCATATGTATTATTCCTCAAAAGTATTTTTATATGAACGTCATTTCCCTAAACAAAACCATCTTTGTCTTTAACTTTTTTAAATTCTATACACGAATATATACTATATATATATATATATTTTATACTTAATGCTTAACCTAATGACCATAATCTCACCGGATCCTAAGTGACGATACGGCCCAAGTTGGTAGACACGCTAAACCTATGGAGGAACTGGCTCTCAAGTGCAGCTGCCGGAATACACATATTGATATTTGGCGGCAGGTTTACAACTTGAGGGTGGTAGCTACCCAGGTGGGCATTAGAAAAAGTCCTACCATCATGCTATGGTTTCCTCACGATGTTTTCCTTCACCGAAAGCTCAAGCTCATTGTAGGTAGTTGGATTCGAACTCACTTGCCTTTGACGCGAAGTCGTACATACTACCACTGAGCTATCATCACTTCAAAACTTCAAAACAAATCGCATATATACACGAAGCGATGATAGCTCAGTGGTAGTGTGTACGAGTTCACGTCAAGGGGCTTGAGTTCGAATCCACCTACAATCAGGTTGAGCTTTCGGTGAAGGAAAACATCGTGAGGAAACCATAGCATGGTGGAAGGATTATTTATAAAGCTCGCCTGGCTAGCCACCACCCTTAAGTTGAAAATCTGCCGCCAAACACCACCGGTATGTGTGTTCAGTTGCATTAGAGAGCCAGTTCCTCAACAGGTCCAACTTGGGCCGTATCATCACTAAAAACTAGATGAGATTATGGCAATACCTATAAAAAAAAATCGTCGACTTATCGCAACACTGAATCTCGTGGTCAGAGTAGGCACGGGATTTAGTGTTCAGAATATCATCCCATATATTTTTGTTTTCTGTTTACGTTAACAATTATAGAAAAGCATTCTCCTGCTTATTCTAATCTCACTAAACACAATTGTCGTTTCTACTATACACCAATTACAATGGGTATAATATTTATTACCTTCACCGTGCTATTGTAAAAAATAAATCATCCATTAGCTTATTGATAACCAAGTACTATATTTTCCTAGCCCATTTTTTTTTAAATCCAGCTTTAATCCATTTAAATCTGGCTAGAAAAAGGTAGACTAATTAGTACCATAAACATTTACTAAAAATTCCACGCTGACTCTTCCTTTTTCTTGTCCGGACACCGGAAACAGTATTGGATTGCTTCAAATTCCTGTCAGGATTACGTGTCAGGTCCTCATCCAATCGTGAACCCCTTGGGTGTTACGAAATAAACAGGAAAATGTCCAATCATTAGCACAACTTGTTGCGTTGATGCTAAGCGTAGGGTTGCAGAAACCCCCTCACTATAGACTCCATCTAAGGAGGCCAGTGATAATAATTAATTACTAATCTTGAGGACTTGGATTTTAAACAGTTTGAAATACAGAATTTTTCGTTTTACTAGCGAAGTTAGTCGAAACAACAACACACAATTACAGAGCTTGCTGTAGTGTGTAACGCTATTCTTATTACTGAGGGTATAAATCCTACTAATTGTCCTGCGGTTAGTTGGAACATCCCCCAGTATTTTGTCTCTGTTAATTGTATATCTCAAAAATCCGTCATCTAAAAGGGACTAATACAACGAGAAATATTCTTTAAAAATATATACGATTAGATTTTTTGGACTTGTAGTTCGCTGCTAGACTTAAAGGCTTTGACAGCTCCACAGAACTTCTTGGGGCGAGTGCTGAGGGCACTCAGCTCCGAGGCAGCGAGCGCAAGGGTGCCAGGATGGCCGAACTTCGGCTTGGGCTGCTGCCGGAAAGTGAAGAAAGGATTCGCGATCCAAACTAACCAACGGGTCCTAACATACTAATTTAGTGATCATAGCACGACCTTATCGGGCAAGCCGCGCAAGGGCCGCGGTGGTAGTCCCTTACAGAACCGTGTACTTAACGTGTGGGTATGCACGGGTGGTATGCGGTGTGATGTACTTTCAGTGATGTAAAGTGTCACTGTATCGCACGAGCAAAGTCATTCGAGGGCATTTGGCGACAGTTACAGCTATTTTTGCATAGGATCTGTGTTAATTTAATTCTTATTAAAAGTATAATTATTTTCGTTATTACTTCACCCACTGTCAAAGTATTACTCTGTGTCACAGTGCACCATGCAAAGTATTTATAACTAACTTGTATAATGGACAGACATTCTATTGTGAATTTTTCATTACCCAGGTCTGGATTTCAGAGCTTACGTGGCTTTCTTATATCTACGTCTACCGGACTAATATATTATACATATATAATTGAATCATAGATCGTAAACTGTATTAGAAATTTATCGAACAAAATAGTATCTATTTGGACGCGAACTGGGATATAGATAGAGACATTTGAAAGATATATATTTTTTTATATAGTTAAGGCTTAGCGTTATGGTCACAATCTCACCTGATCTTAAGTAACGATATAACCCAAGTTGGTAGACACGCTAAACCTGTATAGAAACTGGCTTGCAAGTGCAACTGCCGGAACACACCTATTGGTATTTGGCGGCAAACTTGAGGGTGGTAGCTAGTCAGTCGGGCTTTAGAAGAAGCCCTACCACTACGCTATGGTTTCCTCACGATGTTTTCCTTCACCGAAAGCTCAAGCCCATTGTAGGTGGTTGGATTCGAACTCACGTCTCTTGACGCAAAGTCGTACACGCTTCCACTGAGCTATCATCACTTCATCAGAAATGTCGGTTTATGAAATCGTTGTCGAAAATTGATGATAATCGGAGATATGAGATACAACTTTTCAGTTTCAGAGATTCAGTTTTCTAAACCGGAAATCGATATCTTTACACGAGCGGAAAATTAAAATTTGAATCCCTTTCTACAAAATTTTCCAAGTTCGCTTACAATTAGTACTTTCATTTGTCTATCACCATCTGTTAATAGTAAAGAAAATATTGTGCAGAAACTCGAGCGCTGGAAATATGTTATTGTAGGACCATTCTAGTTGGAAATGTATAGAATGATGGGTTAATGGTTTAAACCATATCTTTCTACAAAGACATGTCTTCGCTCAACATTACAACGTTGCTGACTAATATTATTGTAACGAGTCGATTCATTGCAATGATAGCTCAGTGGTAGCGTGTAGGAACGCCGCGTTATGGAACGTGAGTTCGAATCCGACCACCTATAATGCGCTTGAGCTTTCGGTGAAGGAAAACTTGGTGAGCAAACCATAGGATGGTGGTAGAGATTTTTCTAATGCCCGCCTGGGTAGCTACCACCCTCAAGTTGTAAACCTGCCGCCAAATACCAATAGGTGTATTCCGGCAGCTGCACTTGAGAGCCAGTTCCTCTACAGGTTTAGCGTGTCTACCAACTTGGGCCGTATCGTCACTTAAGATCAGGTGAGATTATGGGCATAATGCTAAACGTTAAGTATAAAAAAGTCACTTCAGTGAAGGCCGGCAACGCACCTGTTGTGGGTGTACATGCGCGGCGGTGATCACCTACCGTCAGGTGACACGCTTGCTCGTTTGCCTGCTATCACATAAAAAGTAGAACTTCAGAGAGCAATTACAGACGAGTCCAAAGTAATATCATAAAAGCGAGTCTGACTATTTTTGTTCCCTAATATTTTCTTCTTTCTTCTCTTTCTTCTTTCGTATCAATAACTCAATAATTATTATTTAAATCAATCTGTTCTAGGAGAAATCAGCAAAGGATATTTGTGAGTCGAATTACGTCAATGTGCATTTTAAAAACGGACACAAGTACAGGCGAAAATTTTCAAATGATCTATCCGAATTGCGTCGTCGAGTTTCAAAGGAAAAATAATACAAATAAACTATTCAAGTCGATTTAATTTCAATGAAGATGCCAAGAAAAAAGATTCGGAATAAATTATTTACGTCAATCTGTTTTAGGTGAAAGTAGGAAAAGGGGTTTTTTTAAAGAAATTATTCGCCTACTGATGCGAATGTAAAGTTTTTCATTTATTAAACACAATATATATTTTTTTAGATGTTTTACAATCCGCATTCCACTTGAGAAGTTTCCAGAAGATATTATTATACAATACAAAGTTACATATAAATAAATCTTTGAATGTTTTACTTGTTTTTCATAGTTAAAGTTTAGCGTTATGGCCACAATCTCAGCTGATTTTAAGTGACAATATAGCCCAAGTTGGTAGACACGCTAAACCTGTGGAGGAACTGGCTCTCAAGTGCAACCACCGAAACACACCTATATTTGGCGGCAGATTTTCAACTTGAGGGTGGTTGCTACCCAGGCGGGCATTAGAAAAAGCCCTACCACCATGCTATGGTTTCTCCACGATGTTTACCTTCACCAAAAGCTCAGGCTCAGTGTAGGCGGATTCGAACTCGCGTCCCTTGATACGAGCTGTCATCGCTAGTGATGCAGTTTTTGAACTTAGTGACCGATATCAGTACACGAGCGGAATCGAAATTTGTATCATTGACAACTAACAGTAAAACAAGTATGTTCATTTAGGATCACTGTCTTTATGAGAATATAGAAGTTAAGCTTCACGGATCAGACCGTACCTTCCCTTACGGAGATGTCTTCGCAAAACTTTGAGAAGTTGTGACTGGTAATATTGTTATTACGCAGACATTAGCTAATCTCTTTTACAGGAGCTTTTAAACTAATATCACAAACTGGAATATGAGCAGTTCTGTTTGTTTCGCCACGCCTTAAATACTCAACGGATCATCCGAAAAATTACCATACACATTTTCAGGTGTACAGAAAAAGGCATTAAGGCTTTTCATCCAGAAAATGAATACCGTCATCGAATAATAGTCAAATAATTTTCACTTTCACATGAATGAAGCCAGAGATCAATTAGTTGTTGGACTTAGGACACCATATTGGTTTACTTTTAAAATTGTAGGCAAAATCTGTAATTATTTTTAGTTCTAGGAACTTCTAAGTGGTTTATAAGGTTAATGGGTATTTTACTACTGCACGACAATATTCTTGAATACGCAAGTAATAAAACTGGCATCGCATGCGCTCTCCTATACAGTTGGACTTTCCAAATCACTCGTCCTTAACGTCCAAGTGTAATGTACGATGACAGTGTAATCTCTTCATTGCGTTTCACAACTCGAGGCTGAAATTACTAGATTTAAACCTAAATTAGTACATAGCACGGTCTCGGAGTGATGTATTGAAGACCTCATCTACTCTGCACTGGCGAGGTCACGGGACCAAATTAGTAGCGCTATGATCGCAGACTATATTTGTCGTTCCACTTTCAGTAGTAGATTGGTCAAGGTCGTTTCGTTCTTGACTAACATTCTGTGGGTCACAGTTTTAGTATTATTTTGCTTGCGACTAATCAGCTCAGGACAAGGAGCTGCGCATTCATTTTATTTTTTAAGAAAAAGCAGTCTTCTGTTGATATGGCTTACTTCGACACTAAATTAAGAGATTTAGTTTAATTTGGATTTTATTTATAGTTAAGGTCTAGTGTTATGTCCATAATCTCACCTGATCTTAAGAGACGATTTGGCCCTAGTTGGTAGACACGCTAAACTTTTGGAGGAGTTGACTCTCAAGCGGAACTGCCAGAACATAACTATTGGTATTTGGCAGCAGATTTTCAACTTGAGGGTGGTAGCTAGCCAAGCGGGCATTAGAAAAAGCCCTACCACCATGCTGTGGTTCCCTCACGATGTTTTCCTTCACCGAAAACTCAAGCTCATTGTAGGTGGTCGGATTCGACCTCACGTCCCTTGACGCAAACTCGTACACACCATCACCGAGCTATTCGGAAAACTTCGTAGGTGTCGAGTAGAGCCAGCGAGGAATTGAATCTGACTTTCAAAGGTGGTGGCACAAGATGACTGTGTGATACTAAAACGTAAGTAAAATTTCCTGTCATATTGAGTCCAGTAAGACAGTGTCTGCGGTGAAGGTGTTGGGTTGCCTGTCACCTTAGCAGTCAAGGATCAAGTCCTTGGTATTAAAGTCCCTGTTTAGTCCGTAGTTTGCACGTTTCCGGTATAGTAGGCCGATTGGCAACGTTGATACTATAAGAGCTTCAAGCGATGATTGCGTTAAGTGACGTGAGTTCGAATCCATCCACCTACAATGAGCTTGAGCTTTCGGTGAAGGAAAACACCGTGAGGAAACCATAGCATGGTCGTTGTGCTTTTTCTAATGCTCGTCTGGCTAGCTACCAACCTCAAGTTGAAAATCTGCCTCCAAATAGCTATAGGTATGTTCCGGCAGTTGCACTTGATAGCCAGTTTCTCCACAGGTTTAGCGTGTCTACCAACTTATCGTATCGTCACTTAAGATCAGGTGAGATAATGGCCATAACGTTAAGATTTAACTATAAAAAAAAGCTGGACAAGTCCATATAACTGCTACTACCAGAACTTAGAAGCAGTGCAAAAACAATACTTAATAAGATGAAATTTGAGTCGTTGTTTCTGATGTGTTCTTGATTTCCACGCAATTCTATATTACACAGCAAGAATCTTTATTAAAAATGTAAACGTCAATTCTTTCCTCTACGATATTAGACTAATAAAAATAGCGTGTTCAACGCAACGTCTCATGTGAATTATCAAGAACTGATAATGTGAGTTGTTAAATCACATTTTAGCGGAATTTCCCATACCGGTGTTGCGATAAATCAACCGGTAACATTCGACCGTCATATGCCAGTATATAATAAAGTCTACAAGATCTCGCTGATCTTTATCGTGGTGGGCAAACTGCGAAGCTCGTGCCAATGCCGTGTGAACTGGGTTGACACGCGTTCCATTTAATTTTGCCTTAATTAGTACGAAGGTACGAAATTAAAAGTTGGCAACACCGCGCGTACGTTTATTACGGGGGTATTTCGCAGGGCATTATTTTAATGGAGCAATAATTTTTATTGAGATTAATCGCTAGTGTATTATTTGCGCGGCACTCGGGCGATGATTCGCTTGAAAAGAGTCTGCAGTCAATTTAAAGTCACCGTCTGTTATATTTTTGGATGGGAAACTGTAAATATTTGTCACACGAGTATGACCACCCTATGTCAAGTGTAACTAAGACGGATTCCATTTCAGGAGCTGTCGATGTACATATTAACGCATGGATTCGCAGACATTTCTATCGGACTTTGTAGCCGGACACATACTCATAATAATAGTTTATAGATTGAAATAAAACTAATGTAAACGGATTTTATCGCGTTTATTTATTAATTTTGATCCCGACGTTTCGAAAGCTTTTCAGCCTTCTTGGTCACGGGGAGGACTGAGGTGTAGGTTGACTAGAAAAGTCCATGTTACTCAGTCCGCCCCGTGAGATTGTAGGTCAGGTGAGACTGTAGGCATAATCTCACCTGATCTTAAGTGACGATACGGCCCAAGTTGGTAGACATGCTAAACCTGTGGAGGAACTGGCTCTAAAGTGCAACTGCCGGAACACACCTATTCGTATTTGGCGATAGATTTTCATCTTGAGAGTGGTAGCTAGCCAGGCGGGCATCAGAAAAAGCCCTACCACCATGCTATGGTTTCCTCACGAAGTTTTCCTTCACCGAAAGCTCAAGCTCATTGTAGGTGATTGGATTCGAACTCACGTCCCTTGACGCGAAGTCGTACAGACCACCACTGCGCTAACATCGCTTCAAAATTACGCAAACAACGCACGCTTAATAATTTTTTTGTCGATATTTTTTTTTTTGTGTGACAAATGCCTATTTAAGGCACTGTCGTCGATGTCAAGTGTGAAGAATCTTATAATAATTGTTTGCAGATCAGATAAATAATTGTCCTACGCGTGACTCGAACCTACAGCTCTTCAGCGCATCAGTTACAGCGAGGCAATTGCTTCAACCGCCAGGCCAACCGTGAGGTCGAATTTTTTTCCACGACCGTCTTCAAATTCTAAACAACTCATACTAATAAACCTTTCGCAACATATAAAATAATTATATCAGATTGTAATAATAAAATGTATGTAATCAAAAAATATGTAATTTTTAATATTCATATGACAGAAGGCCGCTTGTAATTATTACTAGAAAATTATTCTTTGGCAATAGTGCGGTACGTTGTACAGTCGCGTACACAATGTTACATCAAACCTTTCACTTTTTATAATAATATTATTTTTTTGTATCTTGCAACTAAATATCGTGCTTTGTTATTCATATTAAGTTAAACTGTGATGCATAATGATGCACTATGAGGCTTTGATGTTATGTTCATCTGTAAGCTTCATTTTTCTTGGATAACGGCTCTAAAAGGCGATACATTTTTTTTAATATACTTAAGGTTTAGCGTTATGGCCATAATCTCACCTGATCTTAAGTGACGATACGGCTGAAGTTGGAAGACACACTAAACCTGTCCATGAACTGGTTCTCAAGTGCAGCTGCCGGAATACACCTATTGGTATTTGGCGGCAGATTTACAACTTGAGGGTGGTAGCTACCTAGGCGGGCATTAGAAAAAGCCCTACCACCATGCTATGGTTTCCTCACAATGTTGTTCACCGAAAGCTCAATCTCATTGCGGAAAGATTCCAACTAACGTCCTTTGTCCTGCCAACAGAGATATCATCGCTTCAATTTAAATTTAGAAGTCTGAAGTTATTGTTTTTAAAAAAAAAACAATTTTCTACGCGACATTCTAAACGAATCTCTCGCCCCCTTGACGTAATATACAAACCAGTTCTAATGATAGCAATCATGTCTCCTCCAATTCAATTCTAAAATGCTACTACAAACGTTATGCTTCTATTAGATTAATAATTGCATTATTATTGTGATTCACAATAACACGGACAGCGACTGTATACTGATAGACAATGACTATAATTACATATGTAATATTTGAAGCTATGGTAGCTCAGTGGTAGTGTGGATGAACGCCGCGTCATGAACGTGAGTTCTAATCCAACCACCGACAGTAAACTTGAGCTTTCGGTGAAGGAATACGTTGTGGGGAAACTACAGCATGGTGGTAGGGCTTTTTCTAATGCTCGCCTGGCTATCTACCACCTACAAGTTGAAAATCTTTTTTTTTTTTTTTGTTATACTTAAGGTTTTAACGTTATGGCCATAATCTCACCTGATCTTAAGTGACGATACGGCCCAAGTTGGTAGAGTGGAGGAACTGGCTCTCAAGTGCAGCTGCCGGAACGCACCTATTGGTATTTGGCGGCAGGTTCACAACTTGAGGGTGGTAGCTACCCAGGCGGGCATTAGAAAAAGCCCTACCACCATGCTATGGTTTCCTCACGATGTTTTCCTTCACCGAAAGCTCAAGCTCATTGTAGGTGCTTGGGTTCGAACCCACGTCCCTTGACGCGATGTCGTGCACACTACCACTGAGCTATCATTGCTTTTTCTGATGCCCGCCTGGCTAGCTACCATCTACAAGTTGAAAATCTGCCGCCAAATACCAATAGGTGTGTTCCGGCAGTAGCACTTCAGGGGTTGTCTCGTTTGTAAAGGCCGGCAACGCACCTGCGATTCCTCTGGTGTTGTGGGTGACCATGGGCGGTGATAATCACGTACCATTCCATAAAAAAAAAAACGTTTATTGCCACCATACACACAGCACATATTATATTAGTATATGTATAGATACATTTCACCCAGAATTTTACCTGCACCCGCTGTGTTACACTAGGAAAAAGACCCCAGACCCACCTAAATGCTCCCACAACGAAAGTTGTAATGGCGCTGGTTTTCAGCCGGGGCTTATAAATGCTATCACGGGGTCTCTGATACGTCATATGCATGGTGGTAGGGCTTTTTCCGCATGGTGGTAGGGCTTTTTCATGCACGGTGGTAGGGCTTTTTCGCATGGTGGTAGAGCTTTTTCTGCATGGTGGTAGAGCTTTTTCCGCATGGTGGTAGGGCTTTTTCTGCATGGAGGTAGGGCTTTTTCTGCGTAGTGGTAGGACTTTTTCTTGCATGGTGGATGGTGGTAGGGCTTTTTACAATAAAAGTACGTCAACGAATTATGATTAAAAGTGCTTCAACGAATGTCGGTGCATTGCGTGACGCAGCGCCCGCCGCTACCAATATACTATAAAATGGTGCTGCATAACGTTGGCTACTTTAGTTTCCAGATTTTCGCATGGTGGTAGGGCTTTTTCTGATGCCCGCCTGCCTAGCTACCACCCTCAAGTTGATCAAATCTGCCGCCAAATACCAATAGGTGAGTTCCGGCAGCTGCACTTGAGAGCCAGTTCCTCCACACGTTTAGCGTGTCTACCAACTTGGGCCGTATCGTCACTTAGGATCAGGTGAGATTATGGTCATTACGCTAAGCCTTAACTATAAAAAAAAGATCAGTTAGCACTTTAGGCTTTTCAATTTTTATTAATAGCTAGTACAGCGTTCGATTTGCGCATACTCGATTCGGCAACAGCCCAAGCCGAGGTTCGGTCGCTAGTGACACCCTTCTAGTTCAGTGAAGCTGTAAAAGCCCCTCAGGCTAACAGTGTAAGTCCCATCAAAAAAAAAGAAAGCTGGCTACGATATATCGTGAGAGACTCCCGACCAAGACTGATCATTCGGAGGTAGTTATAACTTTACGAATAAAAACATGAATCAACAAGATGGCTTATTTCCTGTGAATACCCCCGCTGCTCTTACATACATAGTTCCTGTATATTTCCATTCAAACCGGACCGTAAAAATTTCAAAGCAGTCATGAGGACGGCCGACAGAAGTGAAATCATAAAACTATAGACAAACAGTCGTTATTTTTGGATATCCAAATTAATTATTTGATCTTAACATTAACACTTGTAAATCAAAACTGTTCACACAGCGATAAGTTATACTAATAGCAAAATATATAGTGTGTACGTTAATACGTCACGTGACCACGTTGTTGACGACTTAGTTACTCCCTACCTATCTAAAGCTGTCTATAGAAGTTTTCACTTCAAAGATATATCTAAAAATGGATTTAAATAGATCAATTTTCTTGCCGTTTCCTCTCGATGACTGAGTTATTTTCCGTATAAGCGCGTGATTGAAAATAAATTTAAAAACAATATTCGATTTCATTCGAAGCCTCCGTAATGCCAAAGGACAGATACAGACATACTACAAAACACCCTACAACTGAGATGTTTTAACCGCATCCTCACGCACCGAAAACTCGCTGTGATTGTAAAATTAGATACACCATCGATAAATTATCATCGTGACCTTTGCCCGGACATTATGAGTTAGCGATTTGTAACAACGAATTCATTAGAACACGTCCGTCTTGAAGTACGCTGTTATATTCCATCAATCATGACGCTTACATTCAAAACACCTACAACGTGTCATAACAGAGCCGATGGATAATAAATCATCACGAGTCCGGTCACACACGAGTTTTACGATCATAACCTAGCACGACCCGGGCGGGCGTTAAGGCGGTATTCGTTAATTTGCAACGAAATCAATATTCAACTTACGTAGATGTAAAAAGACACAGACTAAAGGAAGGGTAAATATTTGCCGAAGAAACAATATTATTTTCGTTCCGCACGGCGTCGGAGCCCCGTGCAATTTGTAGTCGATATGGGTCCATTTCGTATAGATCGCCGTTTCAGGCGCTTTCAGAGTGGACAGTTAGTTGTAGTGCCTATGAATCTGTGATCGCAGAGCGGTGTTTTGCTACTTCTATTGCACGCCTCCTAAGCGAAGCGTCGAGGTGGGTACTACTGTCACTTCACCACTGGTTTGTCAAATTTAAAATGTCTATATTTATCATATATTGTACTTATAAAATAATATATACACACTCATATCAAGAAAAAACACTATTTTTAACACTCATAATAAATGAAAAGTGACAAATCCCAATAATGCTCTTTTCCAAAGGTACTCTATCTCTATTTATTCCATAGGATATAAAGTATATACTATATGTTAATCCGTAATATTAATTATCACTGTAGCAAAGTTTATCAAAATCCATGCAGTAGTTTCAGAGTAAATTGCATACAAAAAGATTTAAGTGGTAATAAAAATTTAAAATGATATATTTTTCGCTCAGCTGCAATTTCTTGCCACATTTGGGCACTTACAATGTTTTTTGATAAATTCGGTCGGATCAAGAATTTCACTGAAAGCTGACTGGTAAGGAAACACTCTTTTCAATGATTTTAATATTTTATATATACTTATCCTATACCTCTTATCATGACAGGAACTGTAAGAAACTATTTTAATTATTTTAATTATTTAATTATTTTAATTATTTTAATTATTTTAATTATTTTAATTATTTTAACTATTTTAATTATTTTAATTATTTCAATTATCTTAATTATTTTAATTATAATCATTTTAAGTATTTTAATTGTTTTAATTAATTTAGTTATGTGTATAACGGTCATGACCCCACCAACTGGTTCGGTTACTGTACATAGACCTCTCTGGTTATAGAATCTTTAACCATGATCGAGTTGAACAAAACGATTAAAACCAATTCGAAATCGAGTATCCCATCTGTTCACATAAGGATTTATTCTATGATCGTTTGTCAACAAGTCCGATCACGTAGGCCCACCGTCCAACCACCGTAAGCTCGGTTAGAGCGATGCATAAAAACTAAGCCCGTTTTGAACTTTGAAATTCAAATGTATATTAGGTTGATACGGTGTCCGCGTCGCCACCGCGAGTGGGTAGCGGAGTTTTATATGCCTTATCTAACATCGTAAAGGGTGGATTCCGAATATGTGAATAATATTCATATTTTATCATAAATCTGAGGGTAGAGTGAAGTGGTTTTTTTAAACTACCATAGGGTTTTACTTTATCTTTGATGGGGCCGTAGAAGCATAACTTTGGTCGGTTAGCGGGATACCCGTTTTATTTAGTGACTTTTGTCTATAACAGATATGCTGTGACCGCGACTTCGGTCGCGTGGATTTAAAAGTATTTGATACATTAAATTTTTGAAGCGATGATAGCTCAGTGGTAATGTGTACGACATCGCGACAAGGGACGTGAGTTCGAATCCAAGCACCTACAATGAGCTTGAGCTTTCGGTGAAGGAAAACAATGTGAGGAAACCATAGCACGGTGATAGGGCTTTTTGTAGCTACCACCTTCAAGTTGTAAACCTACCGCCAAATACCAATAGGTGTGTTGCGGCAGCTGCACTTGAGAGCCAGTTCCTCCACAGGTTTAGCGTGTCTACCAACTTGAGCCGTATCATCACTTAAGATCAGGTGAGATTATGGCCATAATGCTAAACCTTAAGTATAAAAAAAAAGAAAAAAAAATACTTTTGTCCAGTTTTGTTTCTTTTTCAATACAACTTTGCTCTTATCCGTAGTATCGTGACGTTAAAAAGCCTTCGTCAGTAATTGCTCTATGAAATACAAAAATAATTATGTAATCCCATTGGTACTTTCTAAGATTAAACTTCAGAGTAGTAGAGTCGAAGAAGAAAACATGTTATGCCGACTTAACCGAGGTGGGATAAGAATTAAGATGATATATAATACAAGGCAAAAAACTTTAATATTTTTTTTTATCTTTAGTTACCATGAAAATCGCTCATCAACTCCAATTGACAGAAAAAAAAATCTGCTAGAGTTTGAGCTGTTAATATTAATCACTAAGAGGTGGGGCTTATCGTGATTTTCTATTTTCCATTTAAATAACATGGCTTTGAACAAATCATCGTCCAGTGAAATTGAAAACATATACTTGTAAGAAATTAAATGATCTAATATTATTTCTTGCGTTATTGACACGTTAAAAGGTATTTGAGGTTAAAAATTAACCTGAGTTTGTAAATAATGACTTCTACAATTTTTTATACTCTATGCCAACATTTAGTCGAGAACATAAAATACCATACTTTTGGTGAAGTTTATCGAGTGTTCTGTAGTAAAATGAATACCAGTGGAACGCAAAATCATTTTAAGTAATAGTATTTATTCTGCTTTCAAAGCAACTATAGCTCAGTTGGTAGTATATACGAACGCCGCGTCAAGAGACGTAGACTCAAATCCGCCTGCAATGAACCGAAGCTTTCGGTGAAAGAAAACATCGTGATTACACCATAAAAAAGCATGGTGGTAGAACTTTTTTTAACGCCATACCTACAAGCCTTTTTTTGGTGGTCAGCCTTTATAAACGTGGTGTTTAAAATCCCGGTCTTAAGGACTTCCTTAAACGTAACGCACAAATCGGGCAATTACCCGGGCTCAGGTCAAAATTGTGGGGGGCATGTGATTACTCATCGGGTGTTAATCACCCAAGACTACCCACTAAAACGCACCACAGCGATACAT
This sequence comes from Actias luna, assembly GCA_039707435.1. Classification (NCBI taxonomy): domain Eukaryota; kingdom Metazoa; phylum Arthropoda; class Insecta; order Lepidoptera; family Saturniidae; genus Actias; species Actias luna. Next base: position 1,272,888 of record JAZHAC010000006.1, on the reverse strand, counting down.
CAAACTCCCGTGTTGCCAGAAACTTCACTCTCACCTCACCTTCAAGTTGAAAATCTGCCGACAAATACCAATAGGTATTTTCCGGAAGCTGCACGTGAGAGCCAGTGCGATCATGGCATGAGGTGATTATGTGGCTGAACACTAAACTATAAAATATATACAAGCGCGTGCAACCGCGGTCAAAGCTAGTTTCACGGTAAACAGTAAATAGTTTACTATTCAACGCGAGTAATAAGTAATAGAATAACACAAAAACCCAAGGCTTTTTATTAGAAAATGTCGGAGTATTTTACCGAAGCAAACCGTACGCCATAATTTCACCGGACGATAAAATCAAGAATTCCTAAACGCTTTCCAACATTCCTTTGTAACACTTTTTTTGTACCGCCTTAATTTTTGTTGCAACTTCTATTAATACTCTGAGTAAAATTATGTTTTATTATTAATTATATAGGTATTTTTGCGTTTTATTTAGGTACGAAGCGTTAATTAAATAAAATTCAAGACAGGGGTAAAATAATTTGTTATTTATTTATTTATATTTAAAAAAAAAATACAGCTGTCGAAGCGACGATAGCTCAGTGGTAGTGTGTACGGCTTCACGTCAAGGGGCGTGAGTTCGAATCCAAGCACCTACAATGAGCTTGAGCTTTCGGTGAAGGAAAACGTCGTGAGGAAACCATAGCGTGGTGGTAGGGCTTTTTCTAATGCCCGTCTGGCTAGCTACCACCCTCGAGTTGTATACCTGCCGCCAAATAGGTGTGTTCCGGCAGCTGCACTTGAAAGCCCGTTGCTCCACAGGCTTAGCGTGTCTACCAACTTGGGCCGTATCGTCACGTAAGATCAGGTGAAATTATGGCCATAACGCTAAACCCTAAGTATAGTTGCGTTGGGAAATGTATATATACATCCCCCCCCCCCCCAGTCCGTGGGGACTGAAAGGGGTACGTGGGGCTCACCCAAAAACCCCACGGCCGTCTGTGACAAGAGAGGAAACATTTCTTTTGTTGAATAGGCGGCAATCGAGCAAGCGTGTCACCTGATAGTAAGTGATCATCGTCACCCATGGACACCCGCAACACCAGAGCAATCGCAGGTGCATTGCCGGCCTTTATAGGAAGGACTGGTTCAAGTGGCACTGCCGGAACACACCTTATGGTATTTGGCAGCAGATTTTCAAGTTGACAGTGGTATCTAGCCAGGCGGGTAGACTACAAACAAACTGTTGTTATTTTCGTGTATCCATATTAATTTTTTCATGTTAAATTAAAACTGTTTACTGTGCAATAAGTTGAACTAATAGGAACAGATATGGTGTTATCGTTGACACGTCACGTGACCATGTCGATGACGACCTACACGATTTCACTCCCTATCCAGACCGCGCTGTAGAAGTTTTCACTTCAAAACACCTTTTCTTTTCCGTCTACTGTCTCCTTTTTGTTTATCTTTTAACGAGATCCAGTAATATGATACCTTACTAATATTAATAATATGAATGTGTGTCTGTTTGCTACTCATTCAAACTTTAATTACTAAGCTGATTATTAATTAATCTTGCATACACTTTTATAGTAGTATAGAAAAGGACATATTACAGTATTTAGTCAGAAAGATAGTTTTTATAATCTACAGATTTATGGTGTGGCCAAAAACTCACTTGACGTAAAGTGACGATACCGCCTCAGATTATGGACATTCTGAATCACTTCAGTTCAGCTCGATCGGTAGTTTGTACGGACGTCGCGTCAAGGGACGGGAGTTCGAATCCAAGCACCTACAATATGCTTGAGCTTTCGGTGAAGGAAAACATCGTGAGGAAACCATAGCATGGTGGTAGGGCTTTTTTCTAATGCCCGCCTGGGTTGCTACCACTCTCAAATTAAAAATATACCGCAAAATACTTTTAGGTGCAACGCAGTTCAGTTCATTTAAGAACCACTCTCCACTGGGCTTAGCGTACCACATTATCGCATGACATCAGAAGACATTGTGGCTAAGCCTGTTGAAAGAAGTTTAGCTACCAGAGCACGTCTATAGCCGTCTGAGGAGAGATTTTCAACTTGCGAGAGGTGGCCTCCCAGATGGATATTAAAAACGCCTTATCCCTATGCTATGGCTTCATCAGATGTTTACCTCCACCGGAACCTGAGATTTATTGCACGGATTCGAACTGATACCCCTCGGTGCAGCGTCCGTGCACGCTCCAAGTTCGTCATCATCCCTTTCATCAATCTTGAAACGTAACTTAGCGTGATCGCATCTTCAGCCATTACAGCCAAAATACTGACCCTATAAAAGACAAATGCATCCAATAAAACCCTTCAATTAACAACATCCGCTATAACGAGCCATTTTCGTATATCACCATCAGTGATATTTACACGAACGCTGCCAATTCCCTGTATTTTGTCATCGCAACCGGCGCATTGGAGTGAATTAAATGAAAATACGAAATTAAATATTGCACCTATAAAGCTGTGTAAACACTTTTGGAAGTGTTTATACAAGAAAAAAACACGCATTTAGGTATGAACTGTTGGCAACACAGCGAGGAAAATTCGCGGCCGCGATGTATTCGAGTAGGTTTTTTGGACGAAAGCGTCGCGTGTCCCAAAAGTGGGCGTGCGACCTCGTAAATCCTCCTTACTACTCGAAAGTGTAAAAAATATTGACCGTTATGCGTGACTGCGATGACAGTCGTAACGGTTCCGTATAAAATTTTAATTTGTATATTAATTTTAATCAAATAAAGCTAGCTATAGGGCTACTAGCTATGTCGGTGACTCCGTTCGCGTGTAACTAAAACTTTATTGAATCATATACATAAAAATATTATTTAGCCTATGTTACTCAGGACTATTGTAGCATTCTAACCATGAAAGAATTTTTGAAATCGACCCTGTAGTTTGAGTTTATTTATTACAAACATATATATATATATATATATGAATATATATTTATTTATAGTTAAGGTTAAGTGTTACGGCCATAATCTCATCTGATCTTAAAATGAACGATATGGCCCAAGTTGGTAGACACGCTTAACCTCTTGAGGAAGGTATATAGTAAGTATAGATAATCATTATCAAAATATATTCATTTTAAATTCAGTTTTGTTATATGTATAGAAAATATATAATTTTGCACGGTGGTAGGGTTTTATTCTAATCTAAACTAAAATCCGGATGCTAGTTCCTAAGATTGACGCGTTGACACAAGCAAACTTTTCCGCTTTGTAATATTAAAAGTAATTCATATTTATAACAGAAATATTCATTTCAAAAGGTTTTCATCATCCCCATTTTCCGTTCACCGGACACTAAAATTGTAAATAAACATACGGACTCAACGCATAATTGGGATTATAATAATTTTGCGTGTGAATGTTTTGTTGATTCCGTCGTAACCTTGTTGAGACTCAAATTTGAGCTCGCTTATTATTATTATTTCCATAAAATACGTAAATAAAACTGATACATTTTAGGAAGTATCCACGTATTTGTTTGGTATTCGTGGCGTGTCGCGAACACAACATTTGTTTTAGTATGGCACTGTAACTGGCAGCAAAATCCGAATACAGCGTTGACCGTCGGGGAATCAGCAATTTACATTAATTATATTCTTATGATAGACGTCACCTGCCCGTTGAACTGCGTATATACATATATTTTTTTATGAAAAAGGGGGCAAACGTACAACCGCGTTACCCGATGGTGTGTGATCACCGCCGCCCATGAACACCCACAATACTAGGGTAGTCTCGGGTGCGTTGCCGGCCTTGAATATAAATGTAGGTAAAAAAAAATTACACAGGGATAATTGACTCCAAAAACTAAGTACCGTAGAGCCATCACGAAAACTCTGCATCGAATGACCTCAGTCCCGTACTGATAAGTTCAGTTGTCCTACCGTGATTCGACATGAAGTTACTTTGTGTTTTCTACGTACGTAGACTGGTTGTATACCCGCCGGCGACGCTAATAGGCGTCTTCTGTGTTGAGTAACTTTAAATAAAACAAATGTCACTTATTCTATATTACAGTAACCAATGGGACACTAGAATCCGAAATCTAAGTACCCTAAAACCATCTATATATATAATGACAATATACAAGTTGGTAGACACGCTAAACCTGTGAAGGAACTGGCTCTCAAGTGCAGCTGCCGGAGCACACCTATTGGTATTTAGCGGCAGGTTTACAACTTGAGGGTGGTAGCTAGCCACGCGGGCATTAGAAAAAGCCCTACCACCATGCTATGGTTTCCTCACGATGTTTTCCTTCACCGGAAGCCCAAGCTCATTGTAGATGCTTGGATTCGAACTCACGTCCGTTGACGCGAAGTTGTACACTACCACTGGGCTATCATCGCTTCATATATATAGTTGTTACAGCAATTAGAGTACGGTGTGGCCGTAAGCCTCTCTTGTTTATGCATTTCTTATGAGAAAGTGTCTCACCCAACTGTGTGACGTTCGGATCGAAGACTTACAACACTTGTTGACTAAATGTGAACTGAACTAAGCTTATCTGGGACTTAATTTCATGGACCAGGGCATGTTCCATAAAATCTTATCTGCCCCTGGGAGTTACGAAGTCAGGATTTTATGGAATTTTGTTAATACGTATCGTAAGGTAAAGGTATGCGTTGAAGCGATGATAGCTCAGTGTTAGTGTGCACGACTTCGCGTCAAGGGACGTGGGTTCGAACCCAAGCACCTACAATGAGCTTGAGCTTTTGGTGAAGGAAAACTTCGCGAGGAAATCATAGCATGGTGGTAGGGCTTTTTCTAATGCCCGCCTGGGTAGCTACCACCCTCTAGTTGTGAACCTGCCGCCAAATACCAATAGGTGTGTTCCGGCAGTTGTACTTGAGAGCCAGTCCCTCCTATAAAGGCCTGCAACGCACTGGTAATTTCTCCAGCGTTGTGAGTGTCCATTTGTGGTAGTGGTCACTTATTATCAGGTGACACGCTTGCTCTTTTACACCCTATTACATAAAAACACCACTAAAACGTTCATATTTAATTCAACTGTCACTGCAAAAATTCCATTTCCTCTACCATCAGAGTCGGTAACGACCTAATCAAAAGTTGTAATAACAAAAATTTCATACAATCACGATGCAAGTGAAACTTGCTTCCGGAAAATATACGGAAAATTATTCGATTTACGGTACTAAAATCGGATTTCTAATCTTAACGTTATATTGGAAAATGATAACGGGAAATCAATGCTACACATTCAGCCGTCATACTGGCCCTGGCTGCTCTACTGAGCGCGTTTCACTTTACAACTACTCGGCGGTCGGCTGTAATGCGACATGCGATAGACGGATGTAAAACAAACGATTAACTTTAAAAATAATAAAATCATCAAACAATACGTACCTAGGAACGATTACAATTGCAATAGAAATCATAAATAATACGGAAGATTGTATATAAATCATTATATACCGACGAAACGTTTTGGCGTATTACCTATTGCGTCGACAGATGCTTGTGCGCATTTCGCGTGCCGGGGCCAACGACACGACCACTCGGTCAAGGTTCACCCTCGTTCCGATAACCGATAACAGATGGCGTTGTTACACTGGTTACACCTTTTTTTACTAAAACTTTATGGACCGAAGTCTTTTTTTTTTTTGCAATGCATTTTTATTCGGTTCACCGCTTCGTAAGTCAACGTACTGAATCCGAGGTTTATGACTGTCGATTGCCAATGGGCCTGACCTGACAATTCGTTTCGATTTCTGAACGCTCTGCACCTATCATAGTGACATGTTTGGATGCATGGTAGTAAGGCTTTTTCGCAGTGTTAAAAATCCTATTCTTTACGGACTTACTCATCGCATTTACGTATTACACAGTACAGGCCGAGGCGAGATGGGCATATGGTGACTCATCAGGTGCCAATCACCCAAGGCCACCCACTAAAACGCACCACGGTGACACTTCAAGCTTCCGTGTTGCCAGAGACCAAGGAAAGCTACCACACTATTTCTAATCAGCCAGCTACCACATTCAAGATAAAAACCCGTTGTGAAATATTTGTAGGTGTGTTCCGGTAGTTGCATTTGTGAGCCAGTCCCTCCACCTACCATCTGTCTACCATCTTAAGTCATCATCAGGTGAGATTCTGGTTATAATGCTGTGGCGGTTAAAGAATAAAAAATAAAGAAGTTATATTATATAAATCTCGTAGAATCGTAAATCTACTCCAACCACCTACAATGAGCTTGAGCTTTCGGTGAAGGAAAATATCGTGAGGAAACCATAATATGGTAGGGCTTTTTCTGATGCCCGCCTTGCTAGCTACCACCCTCAAGTTGAAAACCTGCCGGCAAATACCAAATAGGTGTGTTCCGGCAGTTACACTTGAGAGCCAGTTCCTCCGCAGGTTTAGCGTGTCTACCAACTTGGCCTTACATCACTTAAGATCAGGTAAGATTATGGCCATTACGCTAAGCCTTAACTATAAAATAAAAAAAATAAAAAGTAGAAGGTGTATTTTAGAGAGATTTTAGCAGTGCAACTATTTCTGAATAGTATTGGAAAGCGTATTTATGTATTTCATTAGAAATTAACTAAATTGTGCAGCAAGTTACGAGGTGATTACAATTGTTAACTGTTTCACGTGCAAATAGAAGTCTCTCTTACAAAATTATACGAACACATGATATGAATGTAAATAAACAATTTCGTTCTTGGCCGCGAAACAGCATAGGAATCCTGAGTAATGACGAACTTCCGCCAAGAGTTTTCACAATCGACTACTAAAGAAATGATCGTTTCAAACGAAGAACCCGTCGGTCTGTTCGCATTACGCTCGATTTATTAAGATTTATTATCGAAACGAAATTAGCATACGGCTACATAGTTTTAAACTTTCCAACGATAAATAAATACATTCTACACACACGTTTTACTATATTTATTTATATAGGAAAACTCTCTAACCAGAGAAGGTGATTTAGGATTTCCTTTCAAAATTCCACATTTCACGAAACATTTGACAACTAACCACTAAAGAGTTTACAGTCATAAAAAAAAAGAAAATTAACCAGATGACTGCCAATATCATAGATTTGACAGTTCAGTGTTGCAATATTATAAAATTTGAATTTCTACTAAAATAAAATATTGGTACCATTTTTTTTCTCACACAGCAAAAGCATGGGCTACGTCAGATTCTTACTGACTAAAAACCTACGGACTCTGTACCTTCCAGCACGATCTTTAGAGCGCTTTCACAATCATCATTTAATCCTGGTAAAGTCCAAACCTAATTAAGAACCTCTCTCGTCGACTTGGGGATCGCCAAATAAAATATTCTTACTTTAAGTATATTAAGAAAAATATATGAAATTAAAACATAACAGAATACGTTAATTATCAAGTTAAAATAACCGATAATTTGGAATTCATTCTAAAGTAACAGAATTTTTATTTAACAGATTGAATAAACCTATCGTAATTTGCTTTGAACAAGAACGGTGTTAATAAGAAACGGTCCAAAAATGTACTTTTAGCATACATTGTTGGTTATAAAATGTTTCATACAGAAGCAAGTGACGCATTTCGAATTCGCTAGTTCATATTTAAAATAATCACAAACGTTTAGCTTTCGCGTCAACATTCGTAGAATCCACCGGCAGCTGTCACACGAGGATAAATTACATTTCATAATATCGCTTTTTATTTCGTAAGCCGAGTTTATTAACTACAAAACTATTTGACTGTAAATACGTTTGACGTTTTTTATTTGTAGCATGACTGTGACTAGGATAGAATTTAAATACATAGAGAAGTTTGCCGAGATTCGAAAACGTTACTAATTTTAATGCTTTCAAACTGTTCTTCGAAATTGGGTACGCAAAAGACAGAGAACCTTAGGGAATTTGGAGTCCACGCCTCGATTTGACAAAAGGCTTTCACCTAGCGGTAGGTAATTTACAGGCTGGTATTATTTTTTCGTTGAAGGACAACATGAACTGTGACTTGGAAATAGATCTTTTGCTAAAACTGGCTTTCCTTTTTTTATAATTGAGGTTTAGCGTAATGGCCATAATCTCACCTGATCCTTAAGTGACGATACGGCCTAAGCAGTGGACACCTATTATTACTTGGCGACAGATTATCAACTTGAGGTTGGTAGTTAGTCAGACGAGCATTAGAAAAAGCCCTACCGCTTTACCGAAAGATCAAGCTCTTTGTATGTGGTTGGATTCGAACTCACGTCCTATGACGCGGCGTTCCTCGACACTACCACTGAGCTAGCATCGCTTCAATCGTGATGGATCATTAGCAGGCTGTTGTTTCATAGCTTTCACTGATTTTAACACCATTGTGTTAGCGCAATTTTAGGGCTACCGCTTTTAAGTAAAAATCTACAAGCAAATGCCAATAGGTGTGTTCCGGCAGTCCCACTCAAGAGTCACAGTGACTCAACTAGACTTAGCGTGACTCAACGTCAGGTCAGATTGTGGTAATAATAAACGTTAAACCAATAAAGTTAAAAAAAACCGGAATCAAAATCAAACCACCGAACGCGTATCAAACAATTTCTCAGACTCAGTACGAACAGTAAATTTTTTTAATATATATATATATATATATTTATTTATTAATATATGTATATATATATATGTTAGCGCTATTACCATAACCTTACCTGATCTTATGTGACGATACGGCCCAAGTTGGTAAACACGCTAAACGATGATAACGGAAGCGATGATAACTCAGTAGGAAACCTGTGTGAGGAAACCATAGCATGGTGGTATGGCTTTTTCTAATCCCCGCCTGGCTAGCTACGACCCTCAAGTTGTAAACCTGCCGCCAAATACCAATAGGTGTGTTCCGACAGCTGCACTTGAGCGCCAGTTCCTCCACAGGTTTAACGTGTCTACCAACTTGGGCCGCAATTTCACTTAAGATCAGGTGAGATTATGGCCATAACGCTAAACGTTAATAATAAATAAAAATACACACCTATCGGTATTTGGCGGCAGATTTTCAATTTGACGGTGGTAGCTAGCCAGGAGGGCATCAGAAAAATCCCTACCACCATGCAAAGTTACAAATGTCACATAAAATACAATATCCGTACAACACCGTCCATTGTACAAGTTAACAAGATATGTAATGTACAGCAAACATAAACTCTGATCCAGAAGTGCAATTAAATGAATTCTCTTTACCATGAACGTGACATAGCATGTTGCATGTAGTACCAACATAAAGCAGTACACAATCTACAGGATAACTACTTAGACAATAACTACGTACATGTGTATGTTTAAAATGATATTTTTTTCTAATTTATACACGTAGTTCAGTGTAAGAGATAAAATACAGTTTTTGCTGTTATCTATTCGCGGAAGGCGTCGAATGTCTTCTGATGAGGAAAACGTTACTCATTCCGCATGTTAATGACTGTTAAGAGCTACATAATTAGATAATTATAAAATTGACTGACGTTTTTACAATAAAACTAGACTTTGCGTGCGTCTTCGCTCGCGTTAATGTTGATTTTTTTTTCAAACAAATCGCATGACGCAATAAAAAGTTTCATACAAAACTTACATCTCTCTTTGACCCACTTCCTATAAGTTTTTTTGCGAGAAAAAGTAACCTATCTCCGTTATCGGGGTCTCATGTATCTCTGTACAAAAATTCATCACAATCAATTCAGCGGTTTAGTCGTGAGAGCGTAATGAACAAACAACACACATTTGCATTTATAATATTATTAGTATGATTTATATGAAAATACTTAAAAAATGCGAAAATAGGAATACATTATATGTATTATAATGATACTTTACCTTCCCCTTTTCCAGAAGTCAATCATGATTGTAAGAGATGAGGTCATTTACTCGCTTAAAATTTTCTTATCTGTCAAGTCAGTCACGAGCAGTGTTACGCAAACTGTAATCAGATTAACGATTAAAGATTATGATTACATTATGTCATCTTCATTCATGATTACAAATTAGCTAAAATAATCAAAAAAGTAATCATACAAGAGATTAATAATGATTAATCTTTAATCGTAATCTTGATTACGTTTTTTGATTAATATCAAAATAATAATGTAGAAACAAGACATAGTTTTACAGTGTAAATCAATTTTATTTGTATTCAACCTTTATCATCAATTTTAATTTACCCCGATTATAATAGATTAATCATTACAATCAATGAATTTTAGTCTTACAGATATGTTTGAAATAATTCATATGCGGCTTAAATTAGATTTCAATAGCGCTCTCTTATCAAACATCTCATCTAATAATCAAATAATACTCATAGGTATAAAATAACGTTTTGGTAAAAATGCAATAACTTCAAAATTTTTATTCCATCAATCGACTACTTTTAGAGTTTTGCAGTCATAAAGATACAGAAAATGGTAACTTATTTATAAACTTATCCAAAGTTCGTTTTCCTTCATGTAATAAACATAAACGTGATTTAATACCTACGGGTTTTTATTCAATAGCGGCATAAACTATTACTAAAACATTGAATACAAATAATCATATAATCTTGATTACGGATTACTTTAATCATGATTAATGATTACACAACAGTCATGATTAAATGTAATCTTGATTAAATGTAATCATGATTACTTTTAACCAGATTAATAATCTAACTACAAAAGTAATCGTTTACACCCATTTGGTCACGAGATACACAATTACAAAATTTCATTAGAATCGGTAGAGCGATTTCAGAGATTAGCGCGGATACACACTGAATCATACTTTTATATTTTAAGATTTTTGTATAAAGTGAATAATAGTGAATATCTAGGATTATTATTTTGTAATAATATAATTTTTTCTATCTATAGTGATACAAAAACTATATAATCGATGTTCATACTGAAGATAAGTGCGAGGTATTTTTATTGCCAGAGTGATATTAGAGCTGACGGCGTTATCTATCCTATTACATCTGATTTTTATGGGCACTTTGAAATCTTACTCTAAAATATATGTCATTAGAAATTCCTTTCGTTTTTATACTTTCTGTACAACTTCCTCCATCGATGTTTCAAAACATTTCGAGATTACTAGCTATTTCTGTAAAATGAAAATCACAAACTGTTGATTAGGAATTGATTTCATTAGATTTAATTTATTCTTTGTCTGGGTAATTTTTTTTTATATAGCTAAGGTTTTAGCGTTAACCTCTGCCGGAACACACCTATTGGTATTTTGGGCATCAGAAAAAGCCCTACCCCAATGTTTCCTCACGATGTTTTCTTTCGCCGCAAGCCCAAGTTCATTGCAGGTGGATTCGAACTCACGTCCCTTGACGCGAAGTCCTTAACTGCATAGCAGTCGACCATCATCTTACACTAATCTCTAAAGAATCCTTCTAGCCCATAGCATTGAAATTAAAATAGACGAATTAGATCATGTGTAAAGTGATGTAACACGAGAAGATCATATCCCAAATGAGACGCGCGTAAAGTGTACAGTTGCAATGATCATTATCAAACCGGTCGTCTCGTCGTAAAGAGCCTTTGTTTACTTTATAGAGTTGCCGGTTTACATTGGTCTTGTGATCTCGGATTCACCTTCGGTGCATCGGCATCGCGTTTCGTGTTGGCTTCGTAAACACATATTAAACACACGATTTCGGAATGCATGTTTTCGATGGTAACCGACGGTTTTTATGGTCCATATTTTATTAATATAAAAACTTCTGTACATCATACAAGTGTGCATTTTTCCCGTTTGTCTGTGTAGCTTAATAATATTTGTTTATAAGCGAACTATTACTCGGCAAAGGTCTGTTCTAGACGGAAACTAGGGCCTATATTATCTCACCTGTCTCCGATATATCGGCGCGTTGGGACATCAAGAAATTTATAGATACTTTTTTTTTTTTCACAAACTACGTTCTTAAAGGGTTTCATGCTTTCTCATAATCACTTGTTCATCGTCAGATAGTAGTGTTACTAAATTTCTAATTTAGTGTTACGTAACTTTTGAAGCGATGATAGCTCAGTGGTAGTGTGTAGAAATACTGCGTCATAGGACGTGAGTTCGAATACAATCACCTATAATGAGTTTGAGCTTTCGGTGAAGGAAACATCGTGAAGAAACCATAGCATGGGGGTAGGGCTTTTTCTAATGTTAGCTCGCCGCCAAATATTAATAAGTGTGTTCCGGCAGTTGCACTTGAGAGACGGTCCCTCCACAGCTTGTCTATTATCATGGGCCATATTGTCACTTAAGATCAGGTGAGATTATGGCCATAACACAAAACCTTGACTATAAAACAAAAAACTCAATATAGTAGTAAATAAAGCGATGATAGTTCAGTGGTAGTATGTACGACTTTGCGCCAAGGGAGTGAGTTCAAATCCAACCACCTATAATGAGCTTCTGAAGTCCGCTTGTCTAGCTACCACCCTCAAGTTGAAAATCTGCCACCAAATACCAATAAGGCTGTTCCGGCAGTTGCACTGGAGAGCCAGTTCCTCCACAGGTTTAGCGTGTCTACCAACTTGGGCCGTATCATCACTTAAGATCAGGTGAGATTATGGCTATAACGCTAAGCCCTAACTATAAAAAAAAACGTAAATTTAGAAAAACCTTTGCTAGCTATAGAAATTCGAACCTGCAGACATATAATGGCTATATTGTCAATGAAAACTAAATTGACAAGATGACTTGCACGCTTCTCGGTAGCTTCAGGAGCTCGGTAGTTCAAATTAACCAGTGATTACTCCGATAATGTGATACACCAAAACAGAATTACTATGAAAGGTTTATTACCATGGTCATAATTTTAGCCCAGTCGGGTACATATACCTCACAACACTCTTGATTATTTTCCAATATATATTTTGATTCCTTTGTTTATAACCTTCAGTAATCTATAGAAATATAATTTCATTAATTGTTGGCTTAAATTGTATTTGCTTCAAACTATTTGACAACCAAAAAAAAAAAAAAAATCCCAATACTCATGACTCTTGTATTTCCTTCTCTCTAATACAAATACACATAAAACAACTGAGTGCAATACAGAAGTGATTATAATGCAAACTAGTCATACATATGAAAAAGGCAGCGACCTCAGTTTCTGACATTTTAAAGTCTTTTTCAGATAAAACAATTAGCTATGTTAAAATATCTTAATTTCCAAGTTCAAAAGTCTCGCAAAGTGATAATGCTGCAGCGGCTTCGATATGATTCGCATATTTTGCCCTCGATCAACTGTCGGTTCAAATCAAGCCAGATTTCCAGTCGTAAAATGTATTTTCGTTTCACGTTTGTCTTGTACTCGGTGTTTATTATGTTAAAGGACGTCAGGGTGAAATTTTAATGTTCCGTGTAAACTTGCATCTCACATCGACACCGGCTACGTTGGTACGTTTTAAATGTTCCCCTGAACGTATTTTACAGGTTTGAATCGCTCTTGAAACACAAAGTTCATTGACATCTACAGCCTCTATCACTTCTCTTACGTCAGTACTAATATATAAATCTCTAATATACATAAGTACTTGTTCTTACAAAACAAATCTAAGAAAGTTTAAGCTCAAAATCATCCAGGTCAAAGATTAACCGTATTCTTCAGGACTTTAGGAACTTAAACACTCTCGAGATGGGAAACCACTTAGCATATTTCTTTAAATATAGGTGCCAAAAACGAAGGAATATCGTGCAAGCTAAAGTTTGCGTGACCGTAAAATGTTAACTGGTAACGAGAATTAGACTCTAACGGGTCAAGGACCTGATTAACTGACTGCCACACTTAGCCGAACGGAGACAGTCGACAAATCACATTAATCTAAGTTAAATTGTGTCCAACAAAAAATGCATTAGCATCTAAATTTCGCGTGTAGAGTTTTATAACTCACTATAGATAATCTTGAACATTAAACACCCATATATTTATTATAGCCATAAATCAGTCTGTTCCGAGGTGCATCAGGCAGAGTGCACTGGACTTAGATCCAAAATTTGCAGTCGGAAATATATTCTATAGCGCAAAAAATAAATGCTAATTCACTTTGTCGAATTTTTCTTTTAACGTCATTTAGTAACCAGTGTTATTACCGATGCAAATGTAAGGCAAATTCAGTTTTATAATTACAGCGATAAAGTTGACTATTCTATAACATTAGGCTACAGTTTTCTATTTTGCGAATAACACAGTTACATAAAATTGAATCTTATGCCTGGTTGAATTGTGAAACGTTTTTTATTGGCTTCACGTGGTTGATATAAGTCGTTTCATTATTAACGTCCATCCAAATTGACCTCAGCTGGGATGTGCAGGCAAATGTTTGCACACAGACGCCGCTCCGCGCGAACCGTCTAGAGATTAACAGAGGAAGTTGTGAATTTAAAAAAGTTAGTAATTTCTCAGCACTCGGTTGAGAGTTGAAGGATTAGAACAACTTTTATAAGTGGCTCGGAGTGTAAACCGTACGAGGATTTAGAAATTTAAAACGAAAGTAGGTTCATTGACGATTAGTAACGTATCACAGATATAACGCAATTACGAAGCGAAATATACAGAGGAGTTTGGCATTTATTAAATTTAGTATTATTTGAAACGACAGTGAAACAGATGGAATAAGTGGAAAAGATATGAAAAAAACAAATAATGTCTCATCAACGAGCGCGTGACTCAATTATCGAGAATTCGTGTTTTTCTCTCGCTTTGATACTATAACGATTCTCTTAGACATTGCGTCGATTACGTGGGCTGGATGTCTACAGTATGATTGACGTATTGATAAGGAAAAAACACTGAAAACATACCTTTGCTTCGTGTTTTTATATTTGCCAATATTCTGATTAATTGGCTCTACGAAGATGAAAATAGCAAGCCAAGTGAAGCAATATTAGCTCAGTGGTAGTGTGTACGACTTTGCGTCAAGCGACGTGAGTTCGAATCCAACCACCTATAACGAGCTTGAGCGCCCGGTGAAGGCAAACATCGTGTGGAAACCATAGCATGGTGATACAGCTTTTTCTGATGCCCGCCTGGCGAGCTATCACCCTCAAGTTGAAAATCTGCCGCCAAATACCAATAGGTATGTTCCGGAAGTTCCACTTGAGAGTCAATTCCTCCAAAAGTTTAGCGTGTCGACCAACTAGGGCCGTATTGTCACTTAAGATCAGGTGAGATAATGGCCATAACGCTAAAGCTTAAGTGTAAATAAAGCCAAGTATCTACCGGAAATTATAGCAGTCCAACTCGAGATAGGCAGTTCCTTTTCCATGGTATCTTAAGCTTCATTTTTCGCTGAACATATTATAATGCACTTAGCGTAAAGTATCTGGGCTGTAAATTGCTTATAAACGTTATTACATTTTATAAATTAACAGACACGAATAATTCATTTCTTCGATGTTAATACAATAATTATACCTATCAAGATGATTAATTTAGAGAGCAATTTAAATAAATGTATATTTCAATCGATGCATTAGCAAATAAAAATATAGATAAACAATATTTTGTCTCAGCATCATAATCTGTAGAACTAATATCGTCATTATTATATCTTCTAGATTTGCCTTTTATCATAAATTTCCGTGAACTCTGATCTACAGTCTTTCTTAATTCAACAGATAATTATGCATATATAAAGAACATATGACAAAATTTTTGCTTTATATTGTAATCGTGATTTGTGTTGCTTCGAAACAGATAAAGGTTGTGTTAGCTACAGCTTACAAAGTTAATTTATATGGTTAAATAAAGCCCACAATTTATTCGACACTGATTTGACGTTCGGTATTATTTATAATTCCTATTACGATTTCTTCACAACCGCTCGTATACATTACTGCAACTCTCTGTTCTGTAGAATCAAAATTAGTATGCCGTAAACCTCTAAAGAATATAGTTGTAATAAGTGAAAAAGTGTCTTTGTAAGTTTGACATTATTAACCGGTTTCTTCGTTTTCTCCTGTTCGCAGGTTATTCGGGGTCGGCGCAATACGTTTTTCTCTTCCATAAATCTCTACCAGCCGCCATGTCTTCATTCATTCCCATTTCTCTCATCTCAGTCCTCACACACTCTATCCATATTTACTTTAGCTTTAATCTTCCTTGCCATCTTTCATCATTCAGATCCATTACTTTTGTCAACACATACGTTTTCATTCTATTTATGATATGTTATCAATAAAACTATCTAAAGCCAAATCCAGAGAAGTTAATTTTTCAAATTAACATCGAAAAACCAATTCACTTTTTTAGGTGCCTAAATTTGGATACGGATCCCCTCATGCATATGATGAGCAGGTTACGAGAGGAATATTTAAGATACGACTGGTACTTACAAATCCGGAAAGCCCACTACAAACCCAGAGACCAGCAGCCGCTTTCGATTGGCTTCTAATCCTTGACGAGGAAAACCAATACCTCTAGCTAGCCATGTATACAGATTAATATACGTGTGTTTATAATCGACTGAATCCAGTGCTGAAATAACCTTTCCATTAAATCTAAATTCGGCCGCAATAAAATACCAGAACCCATTATCTCTCGCGTAAATCTATGTGCTGAAAACAATATCAGAATTCAGGGAAGAAAACTTTCAATATCCGGTGTTCTGTTAAACAAAGAGTTACAAATACTTTTATATATAGTATATTCTCTAAGCGAATTTCAAGAATCATTAAAGGTAAACGAAAAACAAACACATACTGAAAACTAAATTGATAAATGGAAGAGCTGATTTTTGAGACTCGATATGAAATAAAAAGGTTTTATTTTTTTATTAAGGCTTAGTGTGATGATCACAATCTCACCAGAGGTTAGGTAACAATGTGGTCCAAAATGGGTACACGCTAAACCTAGTGCCAGGACTGGTTCTCAAGTACAACTGCCGGAACACACCTATAGGTATTTGGCGAATTATTGATGTTGTCAGAACTTCTCATAGCTTACCAGTCGGTAAATCCAAAACGACAACCATTTCTGCTTTCTTTATACGTCACTGACTTCTGGCACTAGTGGGTGGTAGGGTACAGCTCGTCTGGTGATATCAACGTGGCCCAAAATTGCTTGTAACTCCAAATGAATTATTAGTACGTTGTCAATCTTAAACTCCACTCCTCCAGGAAGATCTAGAGATCCTGTTCATCACAGGAATGTAATACAAAGTTATATTGTTACGTTCTTGCCAGGGATGAAGTTAAATTAAGAATCATCTTTTATTTCGATCTATTTTATTTTAATTCATTAAGACAATCTCAGACATTAGACGTTTCAACAAACTCTATAGTTATTATCAAAAGCTGACTTCATTTTTTAATAGGTTTCAAGTGTTGTTGTGGCTCAAACCGCAACTGTGAGTGCAACTTCCGGAATACATCTATAGGTATTTGCTGATGGTAGTCACCTATACGAGCATTAGAAAACCTCCTACCACCATGTAGTATACTCCTGCTTAGTTTAAAGCTGGTAGTTAGTTATCTTTGATTGCACCGACCAGTCAACATTCTGGTAACATTTGCAAGACCTTTCCCTCCCTAGTGTGACGTCACATATTGTGCAGTTTTCATCATGAAATTATTAGATTACAATACCCAATTAAATAGTTCACATTTCGTGTTTCTCTCTAAATATATTAGATTTTAAACTGTGACGCCACGAAACTTAAGACCTAACCCACCATTTGTCACGAAATGACTCACTTCGTCGACTCCCTCCACCTTTTTAACGTTTTACGTGTTTTATGGATGAATCCTAAGATAGATTATGTTTCTGACCCAATGAGTCCATAGACATTTCTTGTAGTGCACCCGGTAAGGGAAAACTACGCCCCTGTGTTCTCAACCAAGTAGTCTGTTGACAAATGCTAATATAAATTGAAATAATTAAATGTACAGTTTGATACACGACATGGCACTTTAACATTCTATATAACATTTCTGTATGTTGGGAATTATTTAAATGCAATTATGTTATAGGCACTAGTATAGTCACGCATTCAGGCTAAAGCGAGAGGGACATGAAGTGACTCAAGGGGTGTTAATCACCCAATTTTACCCACTAAAATGCACCGACATTTCAAACTCCGTGTTGCGAGAGTCCAGGGATACCTGTCACACTTCTTTAAATCTCTGGTAAGAAGATTAGATACCACTCGAAGCTGAAAATCACTCACCAAATATAGGAGTGTTCCAACAGTTTAACTTTAGAGCCAGTCCCTCCTCGAGGCTCAGCGTCTCCACGATCTTGAGTCACATCGTCATTTAACATCAGGTGAGATTACGGTCATAACGCCACATTAGTGAGAACATCAGCTGTAACCCTCATGCGTCTGTATTATCGGGGACACATTATATTATAACCATTAACTACATAAGTTATATTCAAAAACGATCGAGCGGAAATAAACATGTCGTTGTCACAAATCGTTCGGGAATGTTCTCGATTTCCGATCGTTCGAGGAAAACACAAAAATAATGTTAGATATTACAAATACAGTCGAGGAATATGATGGTTTACTCGACTCTGAATAATGAATACGTATTGACCGCGTATATTATTGATATTCTAATAAAACGGCAATATCATATGCAAAAGGTCCAGTGCAGACACTTTGCTGTGCAAGATTTAAAAAAAAATAACAGTTTAGGAATCGTTGTAACTGACCTCACAGTTAGCGCGTCAAATAGATAACTTTTATGTGTCGGAGCTACCTTTTTTTGAGAATGATATAAGCATAGTCGATGATAGCTCAGTGGTAGCGTGTAATGGAAGTGTGTAATTCAGTTATGTATGGAAGCGAGTGCTGGGTCTGGCAGAAGAAACATGAAAGCAAGATTAATGCAGTAGAGATGAGAAGTTTAAGAAGTAAAGCTGGCATAAGAATGATAGATAAAGTAAGGAATAGTGTGATAAGGGAACGTTGTGGTGTGGTAGAGGATGTAGTGACAAAGATAGAGAAAGGAATGTTTAATTTGTATGGGCATGTAGTGAGGACGGATGAAAGAAGATTAACAAAACAAATTTACAAGGCGAGTGTGAATGAGCAAGCTGGTAAGGGTCGATGTAGGCGAACATATCTCGATCAGATCGAGGACGTTCTGGAGAAAGGCCAGGTCAAAAGTACCCGTAATCGAAGAACATGTTTAAAAGTAGAAGAAGCGAAAGATATATGTCAGGATCGTAGCAAATGGAAGGATGTGGTCTCTGCCTACCCTTATGGAAGAGAAGCGTGATGTATGTATGTATGTATGTAGCGTGTAAGAGCGCCGCGTCATGGGACGTGAGTTCGAATCCGACCACCTACAATGAGCTTCAGCTTTCGGTGAAAGAAACCTTGTGAGAAAACCATACCATGGTGGTAGGGCTTTTTCTGATGCCCACCTGGCTAACTACCACCCTCAAGTTGAAAATCTACCCCCAAACACCATTAGGTGTGTTCCGGCAGTGGCACTTGAGAGCCGGTAGCTCCTATAAAGGCCGGCAATGCATCTGCGATTCCTCTAGTGTTGTGGATGTTTATGGACGGTGGTGATCACTTACGATCAGTTGACACATTTGACCGTTTGCCTCCTATTCCATAAAAAACACACACATTTTTGAATATACATTTTGACGAGGGTTTTAAATGTATTATTCTTGAAGTAGAACTTATCCAATAAATGGTCGCTCACAATGGGCCTAATGCAAAAGATCAAAGTTGTTTGGTGTGTCACTGCGTTATCGAATCAACAATGAGGAGATCCGCAGAAGAACCAAAGCAACACATTGCCCGAAAAATTTCTTTACTTAAGTGGCAGTGGGCTGGGCACATTGCTCGCAGAACCGATGCCCGATGGGGCCAACGGGTTCTTGAATGGCTACCACGTACCGGAAGACGTAGCATGGGTAGGCCTCCCACAAGGTCGACTGACGACCTGGGGAAGGTCGCGGGAATCCGCTGGATGCAGGTGGCGCCAGCCCGATCGTCGTAGAGATCTTTAAAAGAGACTATGTCCATCAGTGCACGTCTTTCGGTTGAATGGATGGATGGATGGAATAAATGGACTAAGATTGAGAGTGTCAACGACGCATCACATTTAAACACGTGAAATTAAAAGACAGAGACGAAATATGTAAGAGTGAAAGAGATAGAGAGCCGCACGTTGTATCAAAATGAATATTACAAATGCGTTTGTGAGGTTTTAAACATTAATGGTTCAGCGTTATGACCACAATCTCACGTGATGTTAAGTTACAAAGTGGACCAAGAACAGGATTGTGGACATGTTAGGACAGTTTGCTTATTAACGTGGTGTTTAACGTGTCAGTGTTTACGGACTTTCTCAACGCAACGCGCTAACACATTACCCGGGCTAGGGTTAAGGCGTGAGGTTCGTTGGGGCGACGCGATGATCGCCAAGCACGGACCCGTGTCATCCCAGGAAGGCGACAGGATGGCCGTGGGGTTTCCTCACGATGTTTCCCTTCACCAAAAGCTCAAGCTCACTGTAGGTGCTTGGATTCAAACTCACGTCCCTTGACGCGAAGTCGTACACACTACCACTGAGCTATCATCGCTTCAGAAGAGACTTTAAATCTAATGGAGATAATTAGCCAGCTTTTTACCCTTCCACACCTCAATCTCTGTAAAGGTCATGATGTAATTTGACAGAAAAGCTACAGGGATACAGAAAATACTGGAAAAGTATGGGCGATCTTCCTGGTTTCTGGCAACACGGGAAATTATAGTGACGCCGTGGTACTCGTCTAGTGGGTACAAGGCGGTGTCTGTCTCTCAATGAGTCTCTCCACACACTCCTCTCGCTTTCTCCTGGGCCAGGGTAGTGCGTATGTTTTGCGTTATGGCTGAGTTTAAAAATAGTATTTACCCCGAAAACAAGTACATTAACATGAACTGAAGCGATGATAGCTCAGTGGTAGTATGTACGACTTCACGTCAAGGGACGTGACTTCGAATCCAAGCACCTACAATGAGTTTGAGCTTTCGGTGAAGAAAAACATCGTGAGGAAACCATAGCACGGTGGTAGGGCTTTTTCCAATGCCCGCCTGGCTAGCAACCACCCTCAAGTTAAAAACCTGCCGCCAAATACCAAAAGGTGAGTTCCGGCAGCTGCACTTGAGAGCCAGTTCCCTTCCATAGGTTTAGCGTGCCTACCAACTAGGGCCGTATCGTCACATAAGATCAGGTGAGATTATGGCCATAACGCTAAACCTTAACTATAAAAAAAAAAGAACTTGTAACTATTGTAACGTTTTAATAGCGATAGAAGAGGCGCCGAAGTTGATCACTAATTAAGATTGTCTAACAATGTTTATAGCGATCACGATGCAATTGGGCCCCATAAACATTATACTCTCTACATTTAGGGATCAAAAGATATTTGTTTTGCTCTAGCAACACGTTAACGAACTGTCAGATAACTTACGCAAATCAATTGTACTGCTTTCGGTGTAACATTTACTATATATGTCTTCTTGTGTACTCGTTTTTCCCGAAATTCGTGTTAAATATCTATATTAATAAAGTAAAGCGGAAAAGTTTGTGAATTTCTTAATTTGAACACGCTTATCTTAGGAACTACCAATCGAATTTTAAAAATTCGCACTACATTTGGTAGAACGATCATCGCTGAAGGTTATAAATTATTTAACATCACGCTACCACCAATAGGAGGAAAGCTGTATTGAAAAACGTTGTAAAAATGGTCAAAAATTATGAAATAATATTTTAGATTTACTCAAACATAGAAGGAAATCTAGCCAGTCTTTACCAACATTAAACTGTATCAATAATACTTTTGGAAACCAATATATATAGAGCAGATCCAATGTGAAGACAGATCCAGCTCCCTGGTCAGATAGGTGATCGAAGAACACCGTGGCATTTTAGTTGGTATTACCGACGAGTCTTCCGCCAGTTGAATCTCACATGGTGCCTAAAAGCATTTCTCCACGTTAAAAAAAAAAAATATGCAAAAATCACTGCGTAACAAACGCGCGTGGAGTTACTCGTACAGCTTGATCCAAACAAGCTCAGTAGGCAGTAAGAATTTTCGGTCTCGATTCGCTACGCAGCTTTCGCATTCGCCAAGCCTATCATTACTGTTTTGCAAACGAATAAAATAATATTCAATAAAACAATAAAATTATTCTTGCTAAATAAACCGACTTTTGGACGGTGCGTCAATTCACAGGCTGACAGCGTGAATGGATATAGAAAGGTAGTCGGGTACCTACAATGAGCTTGAGTTTTCGGTGAAAGAAAACATCGTGAGGAAACCATGTTATAAAATAATCTCACCTGATCTTAAGTGACGATACGGCCCAAGTTGGTAGACACGCTAAGCCTGCGGAAGAACTGGATCTCAAGTACAACTGTTGGAACATACCTGTTGGTATTTGACGGCAGATTTTCAACTTGAGGGTGCTAGCTAGCCAGGCGGGCATCAGAAAAGCCCTACCACCATGCTATGGTTTCCGAATGATGTTTTCCTTTACAGAAAGCTCAAGCTCATTGAAGGTGGTTGGATTCGAACTCACGTCGCTTGACACAAAGTCGTACACACTATCGAGACAATGTACTTCAAAGGCTGAACATTTATATATAAAGAGAATTTATTACGAAACTAATGCAAGTTTGGTCCGGAACTTATTTGAAAGTTAAACATTTTATTTACAGCGTTTCGCCTACTCTTGTGGCTTGGGCGATAACATTTCACGCCCAATAGGATTATTCTATAAGAGAGCCGTGTAACTGGGTTTACGATCTAAAAAGTCCGATTCACACTTATCAGTTGTGTCGCTGATATAACACATACACTAAGTGTCAGCAAAACAAAAAAAAAATCAATTTTCTGGTTAGTGTGTCAAAAATTATAAATTTTTTTTTCTAGACCTAACGAAAAATATATATTTCAGTCAAGTACATTATATTCTTCACTTTACGTAGAGTTTAAAAGCATACAAAAGCCTTATTTCTTAAATGACAATATGTTTTTCGCGGGAACTTCGTCGTTTAGCGATATATTATACATTTATTGATTTGATCTTTTATCGCATAGTAGCATTGACATTTATAATATGTGAATTATACGCAATATCATTGAAAACTGCAAAAATTTCTAGAAATTTCTATGCGAAGATAAATAAATCGTCACATCTATTTTTAATACCCTATATAATGGCAATAATGTTCTTCAACAACGGGGATTAGAGGAAAAGAAAGACTCTTTAACCGAATCGTTGATCAGCCTTCTGTTCACAAAACGCGTCGACTTCTCGACTTACTGGCGTATTTAAAAGAAAATATTCCCTACAAAGCTAAATATAAAAAAAAGTTAAAAAAGCTGGACAAAGACGTTATTGTTATATATTTTATATTTGTCTGGCTAAATGGGAACCATTGTGTAGAGATTTGGTAAGGTTTTGCGTTATCGCCATAATCTCACCTGACCTTAAGTGATAATACGGACCAAGTTGGTAGACACGCTAAACCTGTGGAGGAACTGGCTCTCAAGTGCAGCTGCCGGAGCACTCCTATTCGTATTTGGCGGCAAATTTTCAACTTGAAGGTGGTAGCTAGCCGGGCGGGCATCAGAAAAAGCCTTACCACCATGCTATGATTTCCTCAGGATGTTTTCCTTCACCGAAAGCTCAAGCTCATTGTAGGTGGTTGGATTCGAACTCACGTCCTGACTTACAACCATTTTCATCAATGGTTCAGAACCTGTTATTAAATGAGATGACTCAGTTTGTGATAAGTAAGACAAAGATTATTGTATGTCCACAATTTGTTTCTTATAAGAGAAGCGGTCACGAGGTAAAGCATTCGACGAGCGAATCAACCACAATTTTAAGAGCATCAGTATTAGCGTCTTTGGTATGGCACATCCAAACTCCGAATGCTCAGTGGTCACCGTGGTCATACCTGCCTGGAATCCCATTAATAGCCGAATATGCATTGGCTAATCTCTAAATGCCATTAATCAAAAGAAAATCAACAGTGCTAGATGGCTTAACTGAATACATATTTTTCTTCGTCCATTTTTAAAGTCGATACACTATTATTTAGTATGATCTCTGAAAACACGATCAAAGTAAAAATATTTATTAATATTATAGTTTTAAAAACTACTAAATTTTTTTGCTATTTTAAAGATTACGTTTGGATTTGAAACGACCTGTGGAGTTTTACGACCAAACCTATTAAGGATCAAATAGCTATATATATCAGTAGAATTTTACAATCAAGAGTGCGGCCGCTTACGTTACACAGTTTTAATGGTTTCCTTCTGATTTACGAATGTCATAAAGATGTAACGTTGAGTTTCG
The DNA here is from genome assembly GCA_039707435.1 of Actias luna. Lineage (NCBI taxonomy): Eukaryota > Metazoa > Arthropoda > Insecta > Lepidoptera > Saturniidae > Actias > Actias luna. The sequence continues at coordinate 1,248,556 of JAZHAC010000006.1, read as the reverse complement.
GGTTGCAACACTTTGTGGTGCCATGTGGAAATACATAAAAACGCGGCCCGCCGCAACGCAGCCGGATGCTGGGGTTTACTTTTGTTTGTAGTTAGGTTAGTTATGGACTTACCGCGAGCTTTTTTATGGGAAGAAATTGACATTCCACTCGCTCCAAGTTTGGCTTTTACTTTTACATTTAGCTATTTGAAGTCATACATTTTAAAATTGTATATTTTTATGAAGATTGTTTTTAGGAAGTTATTTTGTAGGACTTTAGGAGTTGCAGTTGTAGTTGGAGTTTTGGAGTTGGCTATTAGAGCTGTTAATTCTAATATCATTTTCTCCTTTTAATAACAAAGTCACATACATAAAAATCTAAAGACACAGTATTTTAAGAACATCCATCGTGGCCCGGTCTAAGCATTTTTCCGTATCTTTGATGTACTTGATATCTTTTGGCCAATTTATTAAATTCTTACTACAATTTAGATTCCTCAAACTATATCGTGCCATCTGTAGATTTCTCGATTATCAGGTTTCTTGCTACCATCTTGTGTTAGACATAAGAAACACCCATTTATTGAATGTTTTTATAACTTTAAAATTAACTACGTCACGGTCCTCTACATTAATACTAGAAGATTAATGAACTATTGCCTTAAATATTTGCGTGTCTCGAATTTCATGCTAGTGATTATACTATTGAACCATTCCGCCGATGTAAATCGACAACTGAATCGTTAAGTGCGTGAACAGTGCTTTAGGAAGGCATTTCTTAAACGCTTTTCAGTAGTCGATGTTTAAGGGATACAAACACGCAATCATTTTCAAGATTGATTAGGGTTCTGCTCTGTTTTCATCGACTAAAAACTTTCCACGAAGTTTGGTTTCCACAAATCAGTTTAATTTTTTTTAATATCAGGATAATATGCCTTCAGCTTGTGCCAATTTTATCAGTGTCAATACTGATCAGGTATGTAACTATAACCGAGGATAGTACTATCGACAGATGGGTTGAAACAGTTCCGGGTAGTAGATAAAATTTGAAATCTTCTAGTAAGAAAACTTTTTTGTATGTTATGATAATATAAAATCTTTCAATAGATACTTCAATTGATAGTAAGATAAAAATAACTTAACGTAATAATACCGTTTCTAGAAAGTCAACTTTTTTACACTATATTTAACTTTTAACCGCAGTTATATTAACCTCATCGTACCTTAATAATGCTGTAAACAAACTCTTTCCTATATCCTCCTTTATAAAATTAATGTTCACTCATTTCGTACAACAATTTAGCAACCTCATTCGAAGGATTTACCTAACTACTAGGAAACATACCCATGTCAAGTGTATTTACATTTGCTTTTACATTGCTTGGTGGTAGGGCTTTTTCCAATGCCCGCCTGGCTAGCAACCACCCTCAAGTTAAAAACCTGCCGCCAAATACCAATAGGTGTGTTCCGGCAGCTGCACTTGAGAGCCAGTTCCTCCACAGGTTCAGCGTGCCTACCAACTAGGGCCGTATCGTCACTTAAGATCAGTTGTGATTATGGCCATAATGCTAAACCTTAACTATAAAAAAAAAAAATCTTAAACTTTTTGATTATCTAAATTCCAATAGTGCTATTGTTAACAAATTCCATCAGACAATGGTGAATATCTTACACTATTTCACAGGTTGTATAACGCGGGAAAGGACGTTTCTGCCTCATATATCCTAATTTTTCTGATGGAATATGTCCAGAAAGTAATTTATTTAAAAGTACCCTATACGATCGGAATACTGTCACAACACGAAGATGCTCGAGTAGGCTGTCAGAAACATACGAAAGATAATTCAAGTCAACACGAACGAAGTATAGACATAACTATTGAATTAGAAGGCATCGTAAAAACTAACAATAAGAGCCATAGTTTGTCCCATTTATGAGCACATACATAAGTCAGCAGATGGAGATAAAATTGATTTAGACAAGCATTTGCGCGATATTGGGATGTTAATGAGTCGTATTTGTAGAGATTTATGAATTGAGACCGACAGAACACATACTAAAGTTCACAATTATCCGCTTTAGATCTTTTTAATGGCCGACCGAATCCAAAACAATGGCTGATGATTGAATCCGAGACGGTGTTTTTTTTTTTTAATTCTTTTGCTCGGAACTAGTTTATTATAAACTATGGAGTGGTTTATTAATTCTCGATACGTTACGCTTGTTGTAAGTTATGTGTGGTTTTACCTATATTGATATACAAGTTGTGTTCCTTACTTCATTCGCCTTAACATTTTGATGCTAAGTACAACTGTTATTCGCATATACTTTTACGTCAATTGAGTTTAAATCTGATCGTCATAGTGTACAAATAAGTTAATTTACTACAACATTTCAATTACATATCTTATTACAGGAGAAACTTTTTCAAAATGTCCTGTATTTTTTTAAATATTTACAAACACATTATCTACCCCTACAATGGGTTACATTAAAATTAATCTGGTATTTTCAGAGCAATGAGTGTATTTGTGCGTTCAATTGTCAATAGTGAATAGGTTTAGAACGCTACTGTCTCCTGATTTGAAGATATTTTAAAGTAAGAGTGCCTAATCACCAGCGATTTGCAGGGGTAGAACAAGTTGCTGAGAAGCCGAAGGCAAACAACACCAGAAGCATCCCTAAGGTCTAACCTCCAGGCACTGAATGTGGGGTTATCCACTGTCATATAAAGGCTGTCGTAACTCCTACGAATGGAACAGAGGGAGAGAAACGAAGATTTGGAAAAGTCAGAGAATCATTAGAGGAGAAGTAGGAGTGGAGGAACTTTTACTACTGCTCCCCTGCTGTCTCCCCACGCGACGAGAGTCCTCGAGCGTCTACCATCTTCCAAAGTTTCATCGGGTTGACAGGTTAGCGTTGGCCTGTTAGCGCGTTCCCCGTTATCCTGCCCACATACGCATATGAAGTTGCTGTGGTATCTTAAGGCTCGTAGGGTTAAAGGGTTAAAGGGTATTCCTGGTATAGCACCGGGCTAGTCTCTCAAAGGTCTTACGTCTCCCTCAAGATTAGAGATGTCCTCGTAATAGATCTTCTCCAGTATAGAAAAGAGGTGAAAAGAATGTCCAAAGATTATTTATTAAGAATTTAAGAATTTAGAAGAATTTAAGAAAGATTATTTTATTAATTCTCAATTAATTTTCACAAATATTTCAGCGATGATAGCTCAGTTGAAAGCGTGTGCGGACGTCATCCCAAAGAACGTGATTTCGAATCCACCTAAATTGAGCTTGACCTTTCGGTGAAGGAAAACGTAATGACGAAACCATAGCATGTTAATAGAGGGTTTTCTAACACCTACCTGGCAAGCTAAATAATAGTCGAGGTAACACGAAAAATAGGTTTCAAACTGCACGTTCTTACATAAAACCCAGTTATTCATTTACCCCATAATAAAAAAAAGGAAAATACCGCTATATTCGTGGAGCTCACGATATGGACATCAATCGAAACCCACACATAGACACACAGTTAAAGCCATCAATCTTCAATGATAATAATGTAGGTGGAATCGTTATAAATAACGCAAGAAATAAATTAAAATATTGACGCCAACAACAGATATACCGTTTTTAATGTCCGACATGGCAGCGAAGTTACTGCCCGGACTAGGTAATTACTTTTGCCTCTTATGGTAAATCATCCAAAAGGAAGTGAACGTTGAAGGCTTTAAATATACAAACAGTCTCTTTAATACGAGTATGCGAAACATATTACGTGGACGATTTGTAAAGTAATAATAGGCAATTAAGAAATAGAATTTACCATCAAAATTATTGTCTTGTATTCGGCGACACTAATAATCATAGTACCACTTACATTTTTTGTTCTGACATTATGGCCACAATCTCACCTGATCTTTAGTGATGATACGGCCCAAGTTGGTAGACACGCTAAACCTGTGGAGGAACTGCCTCTCAAGTACAACTGCCGGAACACACCTATTTGTATTTGGCGGCAGATTTTCAACTTGAGGGTGGTAGCTAGACAGGCGGGCATCAGAAAAAGCTCACCCACCATGCTATGGTTTCCTCACGATGTTTTCCTTCACCGAAAGCTCAAGCTCATTGTAGGTGGCTGGTTTCGAACTCATGTCCCTTGACGCGAAGTCGTACACGCTACCACTGCGCTAAGTTATACATGAAAGAAGTCACGGATAGAAAATTTTCATTGACTCATGAACAGATCTCCAAAATTACTAGACCTATTTATTAACTAGAGATTTACCTTGCTTTTGATTCCTTTTAAAGTACAGGCTGAGAATTTACAATAACGCGTGATTAAACATATCAGTAACAATGTGTTTCCAATCATACATATACTTACAAAAAGAACATAGAAAAAAAAAATACTCACGACCTACCAAAATATCTACCTATATACCACCGACCATCAAAATTTGTAATGAGTAAAAGGCGAAAAAACACTCGAGCTTCAATTTCGACGACAATTCACGACGCGCGAAGGTAATTGATTTTAGGAAGAAAAAAAAAACCCCCCCGAAATACCTGAACGACATCAAAGCGGTGCTTCGATGGAAATTAGTCGAAACTAATTTGTCACTGCGTTTTCGACGCGCAACAAAAGCACCCGCCGTGACGCTGATAATTTTTCCGGGAATAAATTATAAAAATGTGTGGCCATTTCGGTATTTGCAGATAGCGTTTTAATAATTAATTGAAAAAAAAAAAAAAAAAAACACAGGTATCTACGCCCGACCGTGCATGACCAGCACGTAATAGAGAAACAGTATGAAAATGCACGGGTACCACCACGATGGACGTGAGTTTGAATCCCTGCAATGTGTCTCAGCTTTTGGTTGAATCTATTGTAAATAAAAAAATGTACAAAATGTTTAATCGGGATGATGGACTCAAATTAGCTACGGCATTGAATCTAGTGATAGGATGACTCGAACATCGGATGTGATCGATGCATCTATCGTCAGATATAGTGAGTGTAGTGTGTCGGTACATCATTATTGATAATGAGCAAATGAGGGTAGTTATTGGAAACTGCCCTGCCTAACGAAGACACCGCAACACTTCAGTCGGGTCTTGACCGCGGCCTGTGTAACCAGTAACGTCGAGCAATTATCGAAAAGTAAGTCACGTAGACCCGCATTTAATTTCTATATTTTAACATCGCTTAGTGGTAGGAAATTTTCTAATACCCAACTGGCTAGCTATACTTACGGATCGCTTTTCTTATCTGACTGAGGCAGTTACGAGAGCGTATGTAGGAATTACCCGATGGGAATTACTAAAAATACTCACGGCAACCCTATATCTTCATTACATTTCCAAAAGGCTCGGAACCGTTCTCATTTTACTTCTAGGACTAGCCACCATCCTTTTTTATTCATGTGATGTTTAAAATCCCATTGTCTATGGACTTTTACCCGAGCTCGATCCAAAGCGAGAGTGACGTGTGGCAACACTCATCGGGGGAGAAGCAATTGACACTGACCACTAAAACGCTCCACGGTAACACTTCAAACTCCCATGTTACCGAATCCCGAGAAAGTTGTTAAACTTCTAATCTTTGTTGGTAAAAATCAAGTAGAGAGTCTGTGCATATATATTTACACGTATGTTCCGGCAAATGCACTTGAGAATCAGTCTTTCTCCTAGGCTTAGCGTGTTCACTATCTTGGACTACTCGTCTCTTAACCTGAGATGAAATTGTGTGGATAAACCCTTAAATAAAAACCAAAGTAATTCTCTATCATTTGTCGTGTATCGAAATCAATTACAATGAATTCAGTTGCCAAGAAGTTTACAGGCCGATGTATACAAAAATCTTTGATAGATTGCTCATCTATTATCGATGACAGTAAATTATGCTTTCTACTGTAATTACCAACAATATAGTGCAATCGTTTTACAACATAAAATATCATGTAAAGTATGCTATTAACCTTGACACAGAGCATCTATCTTCTATATCTATCTATCTATATAACTTTTATCTATCTATAAGTTTATCTTTAAGTACTTTTCTCGAATACTTCATCGGATTAAATCAAAGGTAATTTTTAATTCCTATTATTGTCTTTCTTATATTTACATGTAATTCATCATTAAATTTAGCGTTTGACGACAGTATTATTTTATGTTTAGCCACAATTTTGCCTAATATGGTATGTTACGCTAAGTTTATTCAAAGAAATACCTTTCAAGTGTTGGGACGTTATTAGTAACGCAATGTTTAGATTTGGAACACATTTTGGATTCGCTTTAACATGATTATAAATCTATATATCTATATACTGTCTCCATGTTAATCTTACAGTGTATTTCTAAAAGGTATCTTCGTTTTACACAATTTACGAAAAATATGTTCAAAACTGTTTTCTTATTTAATACAAAGAGCACACCTTCATCAGGAATCCCATCAGCTTGTAAGAGGCACCATCTATTAACAAGCTATTCAACTAATATTACTGCTGTTAGAATATTTGCATTATATTTGCAAATATAATCAACGAGTACTTAATATTTGGTATTACGATAACGTGTTAAATTTTCGCATTAGTCGAGTCGTTTAACTTTTTGTTTGCAGGCGGACTGTTAATCAAACCATTGCGCGATGGTAGAATTCGCTTGTGAGTGCCATCATCACGAGCAAATTCTTTTTACGCCACAAGCTACACCCGCGTCGACAATTCGATTCGTCTCGAATGAAACCGAAGCGAATTGAATTTAGCATCCGCAAGAATTATACGCGGCGCACGATGCAGCGGCGCGCACGAGAGTGCATAGTGCGGGTACGAAGAAGCCATATGCAGGGGTGTCACGCGCTCCTACTTGTAGATTTTCTACGACACTGCTTAGTATGAAGTTACATTAGTGTCTGACCATAATACACTCAGATGTAACACCCTCATTAGTTTCACACAGTACGTACACGGTTCTGTGAGGGACCGCCCGTGGTCCTGAATGTGGTTCGGCCTTTTCTTTGGCACAGTACAATCTTGTCTCGCCGCGTTGCACAGTACAATCTAAAATAAGCTTTTTATCAGATCTCTAAGGGGATCAGTTACTTTAGACTTTCACTTTATTTTCTTATTACTATAACGTTCTCTCATAATAGATAGTACCGCGTTCGTTTTCTCTCATACGCGATTCGGCAACAGCCCAAGCCGAGGTTCGGTCACTAGTGACACCCTTGTGCGAGTTGCCCCGCGGGTTTGAGCGCCTTCCGCGCTCGCCCCACTAGTTCAGGCGAAGCTGTAAAAGCCCCTAAGGCTAACAGTGTAGGTCCTTTCGAAAAAAAAAAAAAAAAAAACCCTCCTTAGTCACGCTTTTGTTCCTGGTGTATATCCAGTAGTGAAGTAGAATGATTTATGTCTACTCCCGCAGTAGACTAAAAGAAGTGTGTATGCTGTTCCCGGCCTCTGACAGAAAGAGGGATTGTAAGGGGGTTGCGCTGTATCTTTAATTTGTATTCGACTTTTTCATTGGTCATAAACATGAGGATATACATAAATGTATTTTTACCACCATCTTTACAAAAAAATCTTTACATGGCTACTCGCAAACACCGTACACAAGCTGATAATTTATCACAATGATCTTGTTTTTTATTAATCGAAATTCAACCATAATTCATCATAGTTTTAAGTTTGAACTTTATTGTTCACTAATAGCTATGTATGTGGTTATGTTTAACATTCAATAAAGAGAAACAGTATTAATCTGTAATCTATTCTCAATTTGACCACAGACTTTTACAATAAACAAAAGAGTATATATGCGTGTGTGTGTCAAATACATGGTAGAGTATGTAATGCATTTCTTATGTCAAATTTTTTTGAACATTAGCATTCTGCATTCTTTCTCTATATAAACTATAAGTGTGTGAAATTTTATACTCCTACGTCCGCGCAGTTTTCGTAAAAAGGGGCACAGAGTTTTTACCGCACGCATCAATATACGTATATATATAAGCTATCAGCAGGTTTTTAGGCTAACAAAACAAACCTTCATGGATTTCTTATCTCCTGGTCGTCTTCCTTTGTTTTCTTTTTTGTACATTATTAATCTTACCACCAGGTAAAGTTCAGTCACTTTGTCGCGCGACAATGAAACAATCAGAGTGGCTAACACAAGCCAATTTTATCGGATACGTGTTTCGAGAAATATCCTAACCTCGCCACACAGACATACAAACAGGCGGACGACAAAGTGTTAATATAAGATTTCGGTATATTATTTACATACTTATAGTAATGATTTCTTAGGTTTACGCGAATATTCGAACGCGAATTCAGTCCGCCCCGTGACCACGAAGGCTGAAAAGCTTTCGAAACGTCGGGATCAAAATTTAATACTTATAGTATATAATTTTTAGTGATTAGTGAATGCAAACATTGCGAAAGCGGTGTTAGTCATATCGTGTGAGAGAATATACTGAAATAACATGTCAATCGCCTTGCAAACGAAAACTCTGGACCGTCATTGATAGTTACACGCTAATTCTCTGGCCACACATGCTAGTAGTTGCCAAGCGACAATGACCTTGCTAAATCGCCGTCAGGTCAAGGTGACTACGCGGTGGTCTCTAATGGGGAACGCTCAAGGTCATGCCGTCGGTGCCAACCTGCCGCTAATGGCAACTCTATACCAGTCACCAGCAAGCCTATTGGTGACTCGAATATCCTTCAGACTAACTTGATCCATCGAATTTATATCTAGTATTTTAAACTAAATTTTATTAATATGATATATCAGAAAGTGTGTTCGTTTAAACGCCATCTTAGGAACCACCACTCGGATTTCAAAAATTATCGAGGAATAGTTTAGGCTATTTAACATCACGCTACCACCGATAAGGGCAAAGCAGCGATTGAAAAATAATCTTTAGGGAAACGCGAACAAAGTCGCGGATATAGCTAGTATTCTTAAAGAATAAGTCAACTCTCAAGTAAATCGGGCTTACCAAAATAAAACGTAAAGCACTTAAATAATAAGATGACGTAACAACAGATGTTAAGGGAACATTTTATAAAAGCTATCCTCACGGATGGATCTAAATACTGGGATACGAAAGACATGAATAAAAAAGATTACACGTGTCTGAGTGGCGAATGTTAAGATGGACGTGTGTTTTAACTGGAATAGATAAGTTACGGATTAGTATAATCGAGAAAGCATGAAAATATCAACAATAATATCTGTTAACTTATCTAAATTGAGGAGTAATAGATTAGCATGGTATGGGTTTGTTGTGATAAGAGAAATATAGTCTCCATGGTCGGCAACACGACTGTAATGCCACTGGTGTTAATGCCCATTAAAATATTAAAAAATAAAACCAACTACAAGAATTTGTAGTGTGCAAACGGATGGATGTTGAGGAAAACCGAGGACAGAAATTCTGGATAATAAAATTGTATTTTTACATTAGTTTTTCGTAGCAAAAAAAAAAACGTGGATGGTGATATAAAAGAATTATTATGTAATGATAACCAACACAAATCTGCCGAGATAGCTAATTAGAAATAGCTGTTTTCAAATTATTTAGATTATGATTTTCAAATAATTTAGATCATGATTTTCAAATAATATAGATCATTACTTTCATATAATTTAGATTATTGTTTTCAAATAATTTAGATTAAGATTTTTAAAAAATTGTTACCTGACGTTTCTGTTCCTCACTTACAAAAGTTATTAAAAAAAAAAATTAAGTCTGTCTAAATGATATGGTTCAAACTAATAACAGTTTTTTTAATGCAAACAAGTCTTTTTTTGTTTATTACTCTTTTATAGCTTAACTACTCAATCGATCACAGTGTAATCTTGCATTATTGATAATGACAGCGTACCTTCTGTCTCGATTGAAAGCTTTATTTTCGATACATCAAAAAAAAAATACATGAGTGGCGTAGGACACTCGCTTGGAACAAATTACGTTACGTAGTATATTATTGTTGATAAACGTATTGTATTAATGATAACAAATACAAACAAACGAATTACAAGCATCTAGGAGCAAATTAATGAATTAGTGTTTCTATAGTGAAAATAAACATTTTATTGTATATTATTCAATTCATTATAGTATATATACGCTGCGATACATCTGATGCGTTTGATTTTTACAAACTATACCTGCGCAGCCGTTGAGAACGCACTGGCTGTCTTGAACCAATAAGCGCGCACCTGTGACTGAGCACAGCCAATAGCATACGTGCAATGGATAACCGTCTACGCTATATAAATATAGAGCGATACAGAGCAGACTAAAGAAATGGTCCGGACGGAAAATCTTACATTTTGATTCGTTTAGCCTCCATCCGTACCGTCCGGCAAGGAACTTCGTTCCAATTACTTATACATTGAAAATGTTGAAGCGATGATAGCTCAGTGGTAGTGTGTACGACTTCGTATCAAGGGACGTGAGTTCGAATCCACCTACAATGAGCCTTAGTTTTCGGTGAAGGAAAACATTGTAACGAAACCATAGCATGACGGTAGGGCTTTTTCTAATGCCCGCCTGGCTAGCAACCACCCTCAAGTTGAAAATCTGCAATATGTTCCCTCCACAGGCTTAGCGTGTCTACCAACTTGGGCCGTATCGTCAATTACAATCAGGTGAGATTATGGCCATATCGCTAAACCTGAACTATAAAATAATATAAATATAACATTAGCGAAGCCGCGGGTAAGAGTTAGTGAAAGATAATTCACCCTTTACTTTGATTTAATACGATCGCTTACAAAACGTCGCCGCGTCCGCTTGTTGAACATGAAGAGACACTTACAGATGCGTCAATTATTGGAAACTCGCCAATGTGACGAATTCGGGAAACTTCGATGCGGTGGGTAACATGCATCGGTGTCATAGGTTTAATTTAACTGTCTGTTATAACGCTATGTATATTCGAAGGTCAGAAATTATTAACGAGATGTTGAGCTTCAACGAATCAAAGTACGAAAGCATTTTTTATACTGTGTAACTGGAGGCCTACGTTAGACACGCTAAGCCTAATGGAGAGACTAACTCGAGATGCAACTGTAGGAACGCAGCTGGAAGTATTTGGTGACAGATTTTCAACCTCAGGGTGGTAGTAAGCCAGAAAATGAAAATAACATAGAAAATGTCCTACCAATATGTCACTGTGTTGTACCGTGAAGGAAGAGCGGAAATCGTTTTTGCCTTTCATCATTGAAGCGACGATAGCTCAGTGGTAGTGTGTACGACTTCGCGTCAAGGGACGTAAGTTCGAATCCAAGCACCTACAATGAGCTTGAGCTTTCGGTGAAGGAAAACATCGTGTGGAAACCATACCTACCTAGCTACCACCCTGAAGTTGTAAACCCGCCGCCAAATACCAATAGATGTGTTCCGGCAGCTGCACTTGAGCGCCAGTTCCTCCACAGGTTTAGCGTGTCTACCAACTTGGGCCGTATCGTCACTTAATTTCAGGTGAGATTATGGCCATAACGCTAAATCTTAAGTAGAAAAAAAAAGATCAAAATGTAGCTGTTTACCACGAAATTATATTAAAAAAGTCCTTTAAATTGTCTAATGATTTGTTCCAAACATGTTAAAAATGCGATCATCACCTTGGCAAAAGTATAGAAAGTATATATGAAATATAATAGAATTGTTAGAAAAAAAACCCCCTTTAAATAACGTTAAAACATTACCAACATACCGTAATATGTCATATTATTTATGCGTATATTGTAATGTTAACTGCATGACTTATAATGTCTCTTATTCACTCGTTTCGTATACTACACCCACCGTCTCTCCGGAGACGACGACAATTAATATTTATTTATCTGTTTTATTCACATCTCCGCATCGAAATAAGTTTCGAATAATTACTATTTGTTTTAATAATTATCATATGCCAATGTAATCTATGAAAAAACTTAACATTAACCTCAAAATTTTAACTAGTATCTTCCACAATAATATAATAGACATTTTTTCTAAACCCAACAGTAAAATCTCTGACTGCCGGCGTTACATCAGCTGTGTCAACATATTATAATACAATACATACGCGATCGAAGTTGGAGCGAGAGGTTTACCAGCTAAATCTCTCTATGACCTTCTAAAAGATCTTGGCTTGTCTAGGACTGCAGTAAGTTCTATACTAGAACGTGCTTCTAAAGCTGCGCTAGCAGGCTCCTTCCAAATTTGGCTGGAGAGGAACCCGAGTGGTGAAAGTGAGTGTTGAGGCACGTCGACAAGGGACCCTTAAACCTACATACGAGTCACAAGTCTCGAACATTCCTTGGAGTTTTTCTCCCTACCACACAATAGACTGGTTTGCGAAGTTCGTCTTCTCTATTACAAAAGCTAGAATGGCCAAAGTTGGTTCTGTTCTTTTGACGTTTCAATAATGTCACCGCAACGTAATCTATTGTATTCAGAGACAACATAAAAACCAGATTCTCCTAAATATACATAACAATTTTCACGGCCAATGAACGAACCGTGATGGAGTTTAAACTGTTATCCCTTATCCCGGAGGAACCTTTTCATTTTACGGGATAGAAATTATCCTACATTTAAATCCATAATCTTAATATGCACCGTGTCAAATGCCATCAAGATCTGTCCACTAGTTTCAGAGTAATAATGCGCGTACAAGTAGGCATTTTTAAATATATCACAAATTCGCTCATTTATAATTCTCGAAAATCATTTAACACGCGTACGTGGCTCACTTATCACTTTATTATACGTGTGAATTAATAATACAAAAATATATTTAATTGTTAGAACATAATATAACGTGTTATGACAAGCTCCGTGCAAACTCCGTGACTTTGGAGCGGTTTAATGTTTTTTTTTTTATTTATTACAAACGCAAAGAAATCACGCCAGACCGACAAACAATCATCTATTAATCATAACTATCCACAGTTTCCAGGAAGCTGTTGAAGACCTTGGCTGCGCTCGGGTGAAGGTCAATGTGGTGCGACGCCCGGCCGTCGAACTGCGATCTTAAATAAATAAATACCACTGAAAATGGCGCGCTACGACGAGTTAAAACGCTGGATGCGGCACGAGCGTACTCGTTTTACATATGCATGGTGTGGTACTGCAAAAAAATATCACAGTGGTTTTCTTTTAGTTTAGGATCACTCATTGGTTCTCATCGTCATCATAGTGACGACTTAAACTTTCAGGAGTCACCAGAGTTCGAGTTTTGTTATAGTGTTTATCCGACTAACAATTTTAATATATATTTTTTTCATATAAATGATACAATATATTTAATACAATTTAATTATTATTATATTTTAACCATCGAAAGGGGGGGAGGACCAGGCTGCAATTAACTGGAGAGGAGGACTGACAGTAGGAAGAAAATCCATGAGTTCGGAACTCAACGGCGCTTTGAACTGGATACTAAGAGCAACGAGCTCAAAGCTCGACCACCCGCGGTAATTAATTACAAATAAATCAACGGTATACTCACATGCCCGCAATCCACGAGGACCTTTTCAGGGAATATTGTCTACATAAGTATGCGAGGGTACGAATGACATGACAGAACATAGAGGAGTTGAGATTGACGCCGTGGCCGAAATAGGTCTGATTGCATCGTCACAGGACATTTCAATTGGCTTATTTTGCGTCAGATAACATATAAAAATATATTTAAAAATGATCAAGTAGACTATATTATTACCATAATCGTGTCTTTCGTAATGCGTCTATAAATGCAGTAATGCCTGTACCGATTCTAACTGACCCGAAAGACATTGCCCTGCCTTAAGTATGAATATTGAATTGTGATTGGTAAAATTAAAAAAAAATATATATATGGTTTAAAAACAGTCTTTATTATTGCAATGGTTTTGATAACTGACAGTTATATAAAATTAATATTGTCATTATTAAGTTGTTTAATTTTTTCTTTAATAAGAACGTTCCCCTCACAATAATTAATACAGCAAAATAACAATTAGCGACTTTGTCTCATCCGTTTACGCCTAATATGGTGACGAAGGGAAATATATATAATTAATACATAATTAAAATATAAACAGTGTGCATTTATGACTACACAACAGAAGAGAAACATCAGTATATCTGTGTCGCGGTGTTAGTCGCCTCAAAACGGCTTTACCTGAACGAGCGACACAGAAAAAGGTTGCTGATCCGAATATCAAAACCCTGCCATAAGAATGTCTCACTTCAACATCTCCCAATACTTGGTCTACTTTATTATTTATAGCATCATACTTATTACAGAATAATCCCAAATGAAATTACTTAATTATCTTTTTACTTGACAGCTATGAGACGGTAAAATTATATCAAAGGAACACTGAATAACTCACAATTTATTAATTCAATTTATTACACATCAGGTTTTTTATTGTATCTGATAAATAATTATTTTAAATTTTGTTACATCAAATAAGTATAGCTTCCATCTTTAAATATACGCGCACGGTTATTAAATGAAAACTTTTTTACATCGCCTCAAATTGTTTCGTCCTCCTATCTCATGTCGTATTACTGCCGGCCCCCTAGTAGATGTAAATTAAAAGGCACTCGGCAATATGTCGGCACTTATGGCTCGCATCCGGTGACCCTGCACCATTTATATTCTCACATCTTCTTAAAATTTGCACTTTATCACCTAACATCAAAACTCACTTGTATCGCAGTTTAATAAAACCACACACTTTGCTTTTCCAACATTTCCATTCCAGATGCAGTTTACTGTATCCGTGTAGCGAACAAAATGGCGACGCTCGCGCCGGTTTAACGATAAAATTATGACGATGCACCGGCCAAGTGACGAAAATTAACATTCGAGCATGCGTTTCATATTCGTACGTTAAATTAATATTACACCTTTTATATTTCTATTTTATCGTTGATTTTAACGGATATTTGCGGGATGATTGATGATAATGTAAACTTAATTTAGACACAAAGGCTCGTGAGTTCCCTTCATTTTAACCGAGAGTACCTACATTCGTGCACAAAGTACACAGTACACATTACACAAATGAGTAACTTAGCTAATATTATAATGATAGCTCAGTGGTAGTGTGTACGATTTCGAATCCATCTACAATGAGCTTGAGGAAACCATGGCGGCTTTTTCAAATGCCCGTCTGGCTAGCTACCACCCTCAAGTCGAAAATCTGCCGCCAAATACCGATAGGTGTGTTCCGGCAGTTGCACTTGAGAGCCAGTTCCTTCACGGGTTCAGCGTGTCTACCAACTTGGGCCGTATCGTCACTTACGCTCAGGTGAGATTATGGCTGCAAATCCTTAACTAAAAAACAAAATTCTAAGTAGAGTAGCTTAGACGTGTTCGAGCGATTAATTAAATGTAATTCACAATGAAAATGAATCAACAGATAATCGACTTAGAGATTTTGGAAATTAAAAAAATTGAGTGTCCTATAAAAATTTACTTTTTGATTTGCACTTTGGAATATTGAAAAAAACAATTCATTATGTATAACTACGAGCTCTACTCGTGACTCCCTTCGCGTTGAACTAAAATTTTATTTAATCATTTTCATAAAACAATGTTACATAATTTATATTACTCAGGGCTAATGTAGCGTTATAAAGGTGACAGCATTTTTGAAATCATTCCACTAGATCTTGAGTTTATTCGTAATATAAAAAGAAAATACAAATTGCATGGTGGTAGGGCTTTTTCTAATGCCCGCCTGGGTAGCTACCACCCTCAAATTGTAAACCTGCCGCCAAATACCAATAGGTGTGTTCCGGCAGCTGCACTTGAGAGCCACTTCCTCTACAGGCTTAGCGTGTCCACCAACTTGGGCCGTACCGTCACTTAAGATCAGGTGAGATTATGGCCATAACGCCTTAAGTATAAAAAAAAAGAAACAAATCTTTCCTCTTTATAATTTTAGTAATCTGTTACCTAACGAACGTTTAGTATTCTCGAACGTGATGAAATAAACTGCCAAAGCAAATAATAAGTATGAATAATATTATAGTGCATTTTCAATGACCAATTCACTTGGCCTGGACGGTGGATAAAATTTGTCAAATGTAACAACGCTGTCTTGGTTTGTTTGGAACGCGATAATCTTTGGAACTACCAGTTGTATTTCAAAACTTATTTTTGTATTTCATAGGGCTATCACTGAGGAAGGCTTCAGGCTATTTAACATCACGCTACCGCCAATAGGGGTAGAGCTGTATCGATAAAAGTCTCATAAACGGGCAAAAACTGATCAAATATTATTCGGTTCAACGCCATGCGCAATCACAGCTTCTAGTTTTATAAAGCATTACCAGATTATTTACCGGAATTACCTAACCCACAGAAATTCGTTGATGAATCATTGTTTTTTTTCGTGATTTTCACATGTTCTCTGTGATTCCCTATCACCACTGCGAACATAATATTATTGTACTGAGTCACATTTGTGAGTTGATTATTTTTTTATAGCTTGCACTTTTTCATATTAACGTGGTGTTCAAAACCAATTATCAGCGGACTTCCGCGTCGAAAACCCATTACTCGAACTCGGGCCAAGACAAGAGCGGTATGTGTTGACCCATCGGATGCTAATCACCCAAAACTACCAACTTTCTTTTTTTTTGTTGAAAATTCCGTCATCACCCCTAACATTATCAGGGGACTTTGATAATAATATTTTTTTCAGTTGCCTTTATTAATAGTTAGCATATTCTTTTGCTTGAGCATTATATATTTTTATAGTCTAATAGAAACATAATTATCTAACGTCATTTACAATTACATTTGTCTCGCATATTTTTAATTTGAGCCATAATTCATACAATTTTTCAATTAGTCTATTCCTAAAATTATATAATGAAAATTGTTAAATGTTAAAAATGTTTAATAAATATTAATTTTACCCCAAAACTACCAACTAGCATGCACTACGCCTTCACTTCAGGATACTTCAGAGACCAGAGACCAGAGGCAGAAGCCACACTTCTAGATCTCTATCTTTTCAGATCGCGAGCGTCGCTCTGAAAGTACCGAACAGATTTTGCTGAAATTTGAAACGGTGATAAGACATACTGTGTTATCACATAGGATGCTTTTATCCCGTGAAAGTAAAGGTTGCCTACAAGATAGATTTGAAGCGATGATAGCTCATTAGTATGTACGGACGCCGCACTTAAGGACTTCAGTTTAAACCCCTGTTACGAGCCTAAGCTTTCGATGAAGGAAACACTATGATCAGTTCATAGTATTGTCAGGTTATGGTTATTTTGAGGATATAAAAGCTCAGTGGTAGTGTGTACGATTTCGAATTCATCTACAATGAGCTTGAGGAAACCATGGCATGGTGGTACGACTTTTTCTAATGCCCACCTGTCTGGCTACCACCCTCAAGTTGTAAACCTACCGCCCAATACCAAATAGGTGTGTTCCGGCAGCTGCACTTGAGAGTCAGTTCCTCCACAGGTTTAGCGTGTCTACCAACTTGGGCCGTACCGTCACTTAAGATAAGTTGAGATTATGGCCAAAATGCTAAACCTTAACTATATATAAAAAAAAGTATAGTGGTAGGAAATATTCTAATGTCCGCCTGGCTAGCTACCACCCTCAAATTTAAAATATACTACCATATACCTATAGGTGTGTTCCGGGTTGCAGTTGAGAGTTAGTGCCTACACTACGCATAGCGTGTCCATTACCATCTTGTTCCGTTGTGGCCATAACACTAAATCTAAAAAGTATAGGTTAGGTATAACTGAAGCGATGATAGCTCAGTGGTAGTGTGTAGGATCGCCGCGTCATTAGACGTGAGTACGAATCCAACCACCGACAATGAGCTTGAGCTTTCGGTGAAGGAAAACATCTTGAGGTAACCGTCACATGATGTGTTCCGGCAGTCGCTCTTGAGAGCCAGTCCCTGCTATAAAGGCCGGCAACGCACCTCCGATTCCTCTGGTGTTGCGAGTGTCCAAGGGCGGCGGTGATCACTTACCATCAGGTGACACGCCTACTCGTTTGCGAACATTTGCATTTCTAATATTAATCAGGATACGTTAAACATAATTAGGGTTCATACCAACCAATTCCAAATGCACGGGCAAATGTAGGTAGCGTACTGTCATTGAAAGGATAATGCAGAAATTATAATACAACTAGAGGAAAATCCGTATAGACGTTTGGCGGCGCGCTGAAACTTCTCGGAACGTGTAATTTTTAGAACGCACGCAACAACCGGAGATCACGGGAAACGTTGAGACACGGGGTGTCATCAACTCATCACTGTAACTGTGCTATCCACTTGCCAAACGGTCCACCGGTTTCCTATACACACGTGCCATGAATGTTTACGACGTTAACTTGTGTTGACATTAAAAAAAAGTTTTTTTTTTTTCGTTCAAACGCTCTCATCCTGGGAACTGCCAGGCGGATTTCGAAACGTCGTTTCGTATTTGATACTGCAATCGTCCAGTACGGTTTTAGGGTATTTAATATCACGCGCTGACATCCAAGCTGTATCAAAAGTCGTAAAATGCGAAAGTGAGTTGGTTTATTTGCGACACTCTAAACTATGAAACGCTGAATCGATTATGACGAATTATGGTACAGGGATAGACGGGAATCGGGAAACGGTGAGAGGTTACTTTTTCACACGAAAAATTTATCGGAAGGAGTGTAAAGTGAGATATAAACTTCGTGTCAAACTTTTTATTCTGTCATCGGATTTGTTACAATATTAATCAATATTAATGCGAGCGAAGCCGCATGAAACGGCTTGTTATTTAATATTTTTTTGTTCCACGCGAATGTAGTCACGTACATAGCTAGTGTTTTTATAAGTAAAAATGAGTAAATACTGCATACGCACTCCGAAAGAGACACGTTGATTCTGTGTCAATTGTATCACTCAAACCTCAGTACCGCGTCGGCGTTCAAGGAAGTATGTTGTGCGTCAATCGATGCATCAAGTGCCGTAAAACAACAGATAATTTATGTTTGTGTAATGCGATATTGTAAAAACTGTACAAGCAAACCTTGTAATGGTCGTGAAATCACATTTAATTCGTAATTTTCATTAATAATGTCATACTTTAATGAAAGAGAATATATTTAACCTTAAAATTTTCCGTTACAAATAGAAACGTTTAGACGATCCCGAGCAACGTATAGCTATCTCTTTTTCTCATACTCTTCTCATTCACCGTTCATTGCGATATTAGTATGAGCGCATTAGTATGTCACTTGTTTTGGCGAAATTTTATCAAAGTAACGTAATTATACTTTTTATCGTTCTATATCAATATGTAACGTACTATATCATTTGTACTACATTCACACAAACAATAATTAAATTATCTCCCTTTCCAAGCTGCGTGAACGCAAACAATGATCCCTGATAACACGGGGGTTTCTAAGTTGTCACGTTTCTCACCAGCTCGGTACACTGCAACAAATATGAAACAGAAACTATTCGTTTGACTATCGGACGAATGTCGAGAATGATATTTCAGGATAGGCGGATTTCAGTACACGAGAGAGAAGAGATATAGAACTTTGGGAGGAGAGAAAGAGAAGTATATATTGTGTAAAATGTTTAGGTTTCAACGTCATTTTTGTGTGTCGTGCCCTTTAAAAGTTTCATGGTCATCACATGTGCGATGTTACACGCGCATTTTTTTTGCTGGCAGTGTGTGTAATATGTTTTAATATGAAAGACTCTTGATTGTAATTACATTTTAATTTATGTGTTTATTCAGCGAGAAAACGGGCGACATTTGGTTTTGTAAATAAAGATGAATTAACCCATCTTGTCGTTTTTTTTTATATATTTAAGGCTTAGCTTTATGGCCATAATCTCACCTGATCTTAAGTGACTATACGGCCCAAGTTAGTGGACACGCCAAACCTGTGGAGGGACTGGCTCTCAAGTGCAACTGCCGGAGCACACCTATTGGTATTTGGCGGTAGATTTTCAACTTGAGGTTGGTAGCTAGCGAGGCGGGCATTAGAAAAAGCCCTACCACCATTCTATGGTTACCTCAAGATATTTTCCATCACCAAAATCTCAAGCTCATTGTAGGTAGTTGGATACGAACTCACGTCCCTTGACGCGAAATCTTACACTCTACCACTGAGCTACCATCGCTACAAACTTTACCCGTTTACTTTGAACATGAATTTTTCGGTAGTGTCTTTGGAGTTCAGTCCTTGAGAATCGATTTTTATGGACATTTTATTAAGTATAGAATTTATACAATTATTGCGCGCCTTTTTTATATATATATATATTTATATATTATATACTAAAACCGCAGCGCTAATAAATCCACAACGTACGTAGCTAGATTTAGACGTATTACTAATGCGCAAATGGAAGCGACCGAAGATAAACAGAGTCGCGCATAGAAGCCATATGTTGATAATACGTGACAAAAACAAACCAACGCTCCGTTTACAAGTTCACGATAATAATACACACACACACATACATACATACAGACATACGTACATCCATTAGATTTACGTAACAATTGCGTTTTAAGATACTACCCTATAGTTTATCACTATTCCACCGGTCGGACGAAAGACGGATACTCAAATGAATCATCACACGACGCCGATCTACGTGACTCTTATCTGGTATATGGAAAAATGGTTAATTCGTATGATACTTTTTCCTGTTCGCTTGTCGACCGTAACGGAGTTAGGTGGTAAGTCACACGATAGGGGGAACTACCGCGAAATTTGATTACGCGAAATTGACGTAATTTTTTTTTTTAACTGTGATTGGTTGCATTAAACTGACTGCCTCTTTATTCACGTGGCAACAAGAGTTTTCTTAGTTTTATATATATATATATATATATATATATATATATATATATATATATATATATATATATATATATATAGTTGCAACCGACTGTCATGTTTCTACTATATACGGTGTGATGGTTTTTTTTTATTGTTAAGGTTTAGCGTTATGGCCAGAGTCTCATCTAATCTTAATTGACGATACGGCCCAAGTAGATATCGTCAGACGCGAGGCATCGAGGACTATCGATATGGCTGGTAAGCCGTGGGTCGATGGTGGAAAAATTTTCCGGGGAAACACGAAAAACTATTTTCAGTAATTTGTATGGACTAATTTGACAGTATGTGTTCCAAGCGTGATGCTGCAACAAAACCAACTGGTGGATATCGTGCAGGGAATCAAGCCCCCCGAAAAAATATTCTAAGTCTAAAAATGAGAAAATAGTAATCCTCGCGATAAAACTTATAGGAGGCGAGGTAAAGAGAGGGTTGACTTTGTATGTAACTTTTTAATTCCTCATTTGATTTGCTGTAAACTTTATAGAACACGAGCGAAGCCGTAGGTAAAAGATAGTTGTTTATAAAACTATTTCATATCGAAACATTATAAGGTGAAGACAGGCAAAATAAGTAGACAAGACACGAACAGCTCATCATTTGTCAGACGGAGCGACAGCGGAGACCTTGGATGGAACAAAATAATTATAACGTCCCACGATGATTATATGACTTATTCTAAATGTCACTAAGGAGATTCAATGTTGAAGCATAGGGCACGTGAAATCGCTAAACACGACACCTATGAATTATTCATATTAAAAACACAAAGTTATTCCAAGATAATCTCTAAATTGTATATATACGATGAATATATATTATTGATGCAGCGATGTTTGCTCAGTTGGCAGTGTGTACGGATTCCGCGTCAATGAGAGAAATCCCCTGAGAAGTCATCGTGTAGAATCCACAGCATGGTGATTGGATTTTTCCTAATGCCCGCCTTTCTATCTATCACCTTTTTTAAATCGACGTGGTGTTTAAAATCTCAGTATTTACAGTCTTTCTCATCCCAATTCCCGGGAGACCATTCGTCTCTGGCAACACGTGCGCGTTGTGATGAGGAAGTCCGTAGATACAGAGTTAAAAATCACCCACCAAATACCTATAGGTGTGTTTCAGCAGTTACACTTGGGAGACGCGTTTCCCACTAAGTACATACCTATTGGTATTTGGTGGCAGATTTTCAACTTGAGAGTGATTGCTAGCCTGGCAGGCATCAGAAAAAAGCCCTACCACCATGCTATGGTTTCCTCGCGATGTTTCCTTCACCGAAAGCTCAAGCTCATTGTAGGTGGTTGGATTCGAAATCACGTCCCTTGACGCGAGGTCGTACACACTACCGCTGGGCTATCATTGCTTCAAAAAATATCTCTCTCGCGCTCTTCTAATATCCAATATAAAAAATAATGAATAACAAATTCTTCGGTGTAGACCCACCGGTTATTGTTAATACATGTAAAATAGCCTTTTTTGCGTGAAACATAAATTCGTGCGAACATACGTCAATAAACTTGAAATTCACGTGTAACATTTAGTCATCCTGGCTTCGCTTGCAGTGTTACTGGTACCGTAAACTACCGGATGTAGACTCCACTCGATTCACAAGAGGTGAAAATGAGATAAAGAATTTAAAAAAAAAGCATGAATACAACAAGTCTGAAGCCCAAATACGAGGTAACACATTGATAACATCAATTTTCTCATAATAAGAAAAAGTCTTTTAAAGTGGACATAAAAAATAAAACTAATAGTAACGGAAAATTACAAATTAGATCGGAAATCCGGGGTAATATTACAAATGTAATAATGAGTTTGTTTATTTGTTACTCTTTCACGCCTAAATCAATTGTGATGAATTTCGGTATACAGATAAATGGGACCTTGAAAACAGTGATAGGTACTTACTCTTACTACAAACTTATCGTAAATGGCATAAAGAGAGAGATATAACTTCCTATGAAACTTATTATTGCTTTATCCGATTTGACAAAATGATTATTGACGTGAACGAAGCCGTGGGTAAAAGCTAGTAAAACTAAAATTTAAACCCTGTGAAAGATATCAAAATCATAAATGTAGGTGTAGAACGTAATGAAGTTGATGTCAAAAGGCTATTACAGAGTGTATCAATGTGTGCACGATGGTATGTTTGGAATAGACACGCCATCTTTATGCATGCGCTTAAATCTATTGTGAATGTATTGAAATTTTAATTACGTAGTTAACTAACTAATAAATAAATATATATTACCAGATCGAGTTTTTGCCGGTTCTTCCGATGACTGGGTTGATTTCTGAACTGGTTGTGATTTTTACGTTTATAAGTGCTTGGCGCTCCAAATTCCTGGTTCACACTCGGTATATGTGGGATACAGTCGCAGCTAGTTGCCGGGATCACCCATTTAATACCCCACGGCCATCTCTGTTAGGGTTCTCAGGGATCGAGGCAGGTATACATCAAAAATATTTTTTTTTCTGATAAATTCATATACGTTTAGCACATTGCAGTCGAGGCGTTTTATTGCATTGATAATGACTGTTACTATTTAACTGATGAAAAGCATGACTCGAGTGTGCTTGGCGCTTTAAATTCTCAATTCATCCCCGAGACAGTCGGCGCTAATCGCCGGAAATACCCACTAAAATCCCACTACCATCTGTCGCTGTCCTGAAGCGAGGAGGGTTCGATCATGCAACCACCACTTTCTCACAGCGATTGGCCGGGCCGGAACTTCATTCAGGCTGCCTAGCGAGCTGCCTACTTAAAAGAATGTTCATTGCAGAATACAATGAGAGGTGTATAAAAATAATATATATGTGAGTGACTACCATTTCTCTTATGTTACACGTTCGAAGACACAAGGCTTAGCAGGAAAACCACAATTTAGCTAATCAATAAAAAATATTCCCTCCAAATCGACCGCAACAATTGTTCGCTTAGTGTCATAAAGTAGGTATGTCGTTACTATGTTATTAACCGCTACAATACCTAACATTATAACTAACTTCCATAGGGTTACCGGTTAATTGTAATTTGTTTAGTTGTCTCGATTTTATCTCCAGAATCGGACTACAGTATACCTGTATTTTTTTAATGCGACTTACAATCCCTTCGGCAACTGAATATGCACTGCCTGATTGTAATACCTGAAAATTCAGAAGGAAATAAATGTAATGGGTTAACACCATGTATGTGAAAAGACCCAAACTTGAGTAGTAATTTGAGTAATGTAAAATTATTAATAAAAATAAGCCGCTTCTAGCTTTGGAGTTGTTATAGCTTTACGGTTTCTTACATTCGGTTTTATCCCAATACGTTGGACAGATAAGTCAGTATTCTATAAACGTAGTATAAAATGATAAAAAAAAAAATCGCGGTATTCGATTACTCGGTTGGCAACACCGGTCCGCCGTCGCATCTAGTCTGCCCTTGACATAAAAATGTTCACTACAATCGATGGAAATTATTGTAATAATTGTTATATAAACTGTGCATTTATATCAGCTCAGTTGCCTTCAAGGATATAAGGGATCGTGAAGTTGCCACTTAGAACACAGTTTTAGTCTCTGTTAAAAACCCTAGGTTAATAAAATCTTTTTTTTTAATATACTTTAGGTTTAGCGTTATGGCCATAATCTCACCTGATCTTAAGTGACGATACGGCCCAAGTTGGTAGACACGCTAAACCTGTAGTGGAACTGGCTCTCAAGTACAGCTTCCGGAACACACCTAGTGGTATTCAGCGGCAGGTTTACAACTTGAGGGTGGTAGCTAGCCAGACGGGCATTTGAAAAAGCCCTACCACCATGCTATGGTTTCCTCACGATGTTTTCTACACCGAAAGATCAAGCTCATTGTAGGTGCTGGGATTCGAACTCACGTCCCTTGACGCGAAATCGTTCACACTAACACTGAGCTATCATCGCTTGAAAATCTTCGACGTTCTTTCTCGGGAACTAATTTTTGTTAGCGAAAGTGAGTTTGTTACGCTTTCACGTCTCAACCGCTGAATCGATTGTGACGAATTCTAGTACAGAAATAGATGGGACCGTGGACACTGAGATAGGCTAGTATTTCATGCTAAAAACTTATACAAAATGGGGTAAAGAGAGTGACAAACTTTATATGAAACTTTTTATTGCCTCGCCGAGTTAGTTTAACTAAATCAATAGTAATGCGAACGAAGTCGCACGAAATATCTTGTTATTATACTATAGTCAGGTGTTTCCGACTTCCCGCCACCAAAATTCTATATAAAGCGATGGCTTTGTGTTTTATGGTAGAGTACAGTTATAGGAGGGTAGTTTATAACGCCGATTAGTATAAAGCGCGATGTGAGCGCGGCTTTGGGTTCCAAACTCAGATCTTTTAATCCAAACTCAGATCTTTTAATCCAAACTCAGATCTTTTAATCCAAACTCAGATCTTTTAAGCTTGAACAGTACAGTACAATCCACTCCACCGATTTCCTTGCCTCTTTAAGCAATCAGTATTTTATCTAAAGGCCTACTCCAGTAGGCCAGTCCTTATTATTTTATATAATTTTTCCTCTTCCGCCAGCAGTCCATGCCAAGGGCCAGCCATTACGACACCCTTGTGCCCGCTGCTTTGGGGCTGAGTGCCCTTAGCATTCGCCCCAAAAAAGTCCTGCCAAGCTGTAAAAGCTCCTCCAGCTAACAGCGTATGTCCTGTCGAGAAAAAAAAAGCTTTGGGTTCAGTCTAAGCTTGGCGCTTGAAGCGTATTCATCGTACGTAGCTGGAACATTACCGAAGGGACGTGAAATTTTATATTTCTTTATTAATGACACTGCTTTGGTATTTTTGCTGTAAATCATTATCGGGAATGGTTCATACTTGGTGGAGTGAGGCACGAGCGGTGAAGGGGACCGTTGACGATCGTTATAACACAGGGGCTCCTTAAACCTACATCTGAGTTACAAGTCTCAGGCACTCTCGTATTATCCTCTCTCTGCCACTATGATTAGGTTTCACGATGTACCCGGCACCCTTACAGTGAATCCGTAGTTTGTGAAGAAGTTCGTATCTCATCCTGACATTATTATCGATTGGATTATTATTGTTATCTCAAAAAAAAACTACTCGGCACATTATATCCTAAATATATATCACTGATTAATGAATATACATTTACTGAGAGACTTGGTCGATGATATACAGATCTGTTAACGGCCACCTTTCTCCTGGGATTGTACTGTAACCACCATTAGGTATAGTGACGTCTTTCTGCCGTGTCAAATCGTATGTACAATGGCGATTATAAAATCGATAATACGTAGAGTCATCGTGGTGAAATGCGTACCGAGTAACGGTGCAAAAATGCACGCGACCTTGTCACGGATAAAATAGCATGACGCGAGATATCGGACGATAAATTCCTATGGATTCCCGCATATATGCACTGTCATACACCAACTTGTATTGGTATTTCGAAGACGTGATTAATCTGCAGGACTTTCCAATCAATTGAAATGAAAAAACTTCATTCAATTTAGGCCGCAAGGAGGCGTTTATGTACGTCTTGACTATCCGGGAAATAACCTAGTCTTGGAAAAGAACTGTCTAGAAACTCGATGTGTTTAAATATAGATACGTACATATTTTATTAAATAATAAATTTACAGTAGTAATTATCACATAGAGAGTTGTTAATCAGAGATATCCTAACATTTACATATTGATCCATCCTGAATAACATTTTGATATCGAATAGCTGAGTTGTTAGTGCGTACAGACTTCGAATGCCTGTAACGAGCCTAACCTTGCCGTGATGGAAAACAACGCTATGAAGCCTGTACAGCCTACGAAGTAATTGATGACGTGCAGTACTGTCCGATGGAAGTAAATAAATTAATATGTTTAATTTAAATAAATTAGATGTTGGGCATGTTTCGTAGCTTTTTAGTAAAGCCTTCGAGTGAGGTAGCTAAAATGCTGTATGAAATGAGTGAAAGGTGAGTGTATGAAAGAGCTAATTTAAAATATTATTTTAGGTTACGATGGGGCTGATATATCTATGGTTAAAAACCTCTAAAAAAAAAAACAGGACGGTAGAGCTTCTGACCACCTGACTAGCTAGTTTTTACGGACTTAGTCAAGCCAATATTACCCACTAAAACGCACCACGGGCACGACACTTCAAACTCCCATGTTCCCAGAGACCAGGGCCTGCGTCTGTGTTCTTCAAGTTGAAAATCTGCCTCCAAATACCTATAGGTGTTTCCAGCAGTTGCACTTGAGAGGCAGTTCCTCTTGTAGGTTTAGCGATTTGAAATCTAGCACGATGACTGTTTATTGAATACTTAAATACAACAAAAATTGGTATACAATGAAAATAATCAGTTTTTTTTACGTTTTACAATTTACACCCTCCAAAGCGTGTTAATTGTTTTGATACATACTTTTATTAACAATGTGTGTATTCGATCTCTTATAAACCTAAAATTCGACCAACTATTTTTTCATGTTATAGCGGGAAAACGGGCTGGTGTACCACTTGATGGTAAGTGGTCACCGCCGTGTGTGGCCACCTACAACAACGGGAGAATCGCAGGTGCGTTGCCGGCCTTTACTTTGGAGCGACTGGCTCTCAAGTGCAACTGCCGGAATACATCTATGAGTATTTGTTGGCAGATTTTCAATTTTAGGGAGGTTGCTACCCAGGCGGTCATAAGAAAAAGCCCTACCACCATGCCATGGTTTCCTCAGGTCCCTTGACGCGGAGCCCGTATGTACTACCACTGAGCTATCATCAGATCACTATGTATCACTACACTTAATATATCGAGTTTGTTAATATATCGAAAATGTCAAGATACTTGCCAGTTCCTTTCGTAGACTGAAATTTATTTCAGCACTGAATATTACGCTTCAAACCTCATTAATAAATACCTTCTTATATCTTGAATTCCATAAGGTATTCTCGATTCGGTTTGTTGAAATAAATATGCAAAAATATGAATACAAAATTAATAGACGATTCAACATTATTTATTACTCGGCCGCGCACAAATTAAATATAACGAAAACGCAAAGGTCTCGCTCGGGTTCACATCCGAAACGCATAATTTCACCCGCAGTTACATCTAAACCGGCGAATCCTAATTCGGCCCGATCTTCGGCGAATCCTTGCGTCGTAACGGTAAGGTAAATCGTTATCCGCTTCTCATCAGAACCGCACCTTATACGGACGGATATAAAGTCGGGTTTCATATTGAACGAGTTATTATTATCGGTTTTAATTAATTATTAGTCAGTAGTAACGGGCGGCGGTGACTCAGCGCGTCCGTCGACATAAGAAATCAGGTAGTGTTCACTGTTTTTTTTTTTTTTTTTTGCGAAACCAACGGCGCTCGGCTCGAGCTGCGAAAAAAGTTATTAGCTCCAATGACTTTTGGGGGTGACGATATCGCAGTGGACAACAGAAAGTTACTTATACCTGCTATTTTTACGAATTTTAATTGTGTTTGTTTTTATAATAATGACTGTTCGTTTGTTTTTTTTTTTTTTTTCAAGTTTTCAAAGTGTCTACGGATTAATTAGTATTGAGTTGACCGTTGCTCTTGTGATAAAAACTTAAAGGCTTTTTTTACTTGACGTATGCCTTAACGGCTTTGACAGCTTCACCGAACTTTTTGGGGCGAGTGCTGAGGGCACTCGGCTCCGAGGCAGCGAGCGCAAGGGTGCCAGGATGGCCGAACCACGGCTTGGGCTGCTGCCGGAAAGTGAACAAGGATTCGTGATCCTAATTAACCAATAGAGCCTAACTTACTAATTTGGTGATCCTAGCAAGACCTTATCGGGCAAGCTGCGTAAACGACTCAAAGGCTTTGATTACTGGATGTATACAGGTTAATCCCGTAACTTGATAAAGCGATGATAACTCAGTGGTAGTGTGTAGGACTTCGCATCAAAGGACGTAAGTTCAGATCCACCTACAAAGAGCTTGAGCTTTCGGTGAAGCTACACATCGTGAGGAAACCATAGCATGGTGGTAGGGTTTTTTCTAATTCCTTAGCATAGTAACCACCATCAAGTAGAAAATCTGCCACCAAATACCAATAGGTGTGATCCGGCAGTTGCACTTGAGAACCAGTTCCTGCACAGGTTTAGCGTGTCTACCATCTTGGGCCGTATCGTCACTTAAGATCAGGTGAGATTATGGCCATACAGCTAAACGTTACCTAAAAAAATCTAATACAACGTATATAGTAGTAACACCACAGTCGGCTACAGCTTGTTTTTTGGACGTAAGGAAATGTGTTTCTGAATTCCCTCTTATCCCGTGAGGACTGGGAGGAATATGTAATATTCACCTGGTACCAGCCGCTGGGAATACCCACTAAACCCCACAGCCATCAAGCCAGGCCTCGATCCGAGCAGCCTAACGAGTTGCTCTACTAACCCGCCGGCCTGGTGCAGTAAATATTTAATTGGCAGCTATAGATTCAAATTCGTAAATCGAAGCGCCATTTTACATATAATCATTTCAAAGCATCGATTTAATAATTTAACCGGTATATTTTAATAGGAATAAAAAACGTATTACAGAATAAATTTATGTGCACCACGAAAGCAATAAAAATGAAGATTTCAAAGAAATATAAGAGAAATTAAAAAAAGTTAAAATTAGTATAAGATGTAGTATTAGTTTGGTTTTGAGATGGGAAATAATTTACATTAAGATATAAAAAATTAAATATAAAATTTATTTCATACACATTTACACAGGACAAAATCCATGATACCTGAGACTAGAAGCAGTATGAAATCAGGGTTTCTGGTGATAAGAAAAAAGACAGGAAGTTTTATTTATCCACCACGCAGCACATGATAATTTGAAGCGATGATAGCTCAGTGGTAGTGTGTACGACTTCGCGTCAAGGGACGTGGGTTCGAATCCAAGCACCTACAATGAGCTTGCGCTTTCGGTGAAGGAAAACATCATGAGGAAACCATAGCATGGTGCTAGGGCTTTTTCTAATGCCCGCCTGGCTAGCTACCACGCTCAAGTTGTAAACCTGCCGCCAAATACTAATAGGTGTGTTCCGGCAGCAGCACTTGAGAGCCAGTTCCTCCACAGGTTTAGCGTGTCTACCAACTTGGGCCGTATCATCACTTAAGACCAGGTGAGATTATGGCCATAACGCTAAACCTTAAAATATAAAAAAAAAATACATAAATAAAAGATACAGCAACAAAATAAAATCGAAACACAACAACATGAACACTCACAACGTGACGTGTGAATGAATTGATACCAGTATCAGAATGACAGCTACACTGATATAGCGCAGAGCTGGTATCATGATCTTGCAACGAGGGGGAATGCGTGGTCTTCATGGATTGTATCGGGGGTGATTCATAGGCGTTTCGCACCAGTGGATCCCAAATGATTGAAGAAACGTGACCGCTGTCTTCGATCTTTGGCAACACGTGAGTTCGAGGTGCCGCCGCGGTGTGTTGTAGTGAGTAGGGATGGGTGAAAGATGGGTGGATGGAAGGTCTCTCCCTTTGTCCTGAGCCATGTTATCGAGTTTATGCGTTGCGATGAGGAAATCAGTAAAAAATGAGATTTTGAATACCAATGTCAATAGAAAAAAACAAATCGCATATGAGTTATGTTTCCAATTTTGCAAAAATAATAATCAAAGACCTGATCCGTGCAATATCTACCAAAAACAAATAAAATTCCTTACTAATAATAATACAAATAATTTTAAGGCGTCACAAAACATTTTCACTTTTTTTTTATACTTAAGGTTTTAGCGTTATGGCCATAATCTCACCTGATCTTAAGTGACGATACGGCCCAAGTTGATAGACACGCTAAACCTGTGGAGGAATTAGCTCTCAAGTGCTGCTGCCGGAACACACCTATCGGTATTTGGCGGCAGGTTTACAGCTTGAGGGTGGTAGCTACCCAGGCGGGCCCTACCACCATGCTATGGTTTTCTCACGATGTTTTCCTTCACCGAAAGCTCAAGCTCATTGTAGGCGCTTGGTTTCGAACCGCACGTCCCTTGACACGAAGTCGTGCACACTACCACTGAGCTTTCATCGCTTCATTTCTAATTTTATGAGGACACGCCTCATACCAAAGATCCAACGTCAATGATGACATTTGTGAGCTGTCCTTTTTGCCGCGGACAAGTCTGGACAGGTAGGACCCTTTGTACATAACAAAAAAAAAAAAATTGACGACTATAAAGAGATCTCTTTATTCTTTAACGTACACGGCGTGCTTCGATCGGTAACGCCGTGAAGGTTATTACTGTTAACAAGTAATGAATCAGAAATATCGCACAAACATCCATCGGACGGGTTGTCATTTACTGTGAACACATAACAAGTGATAACGAGTCGAAACTGCGTAGTAATTTGAAATCATTGCGACGTTTGATAGGTATTTGGGTCGTCGACCTCACCAGCTCGAATGACTAAGCAGTATATACACGAAAGTTTCATAATATTAAACTTGATTTAATAATGCTTTATTAATATTAAATTTATAATGTTCTTCCTGTGATTTCACTCAGGTTTTTTACGCGGTAATTTATTCATCTGATGATAGCTTAATTCGGTGTGTTTGTATACGCTTAACTTAACTTCTCGACGAATGATTATGAAATTTTCCATTCACGTTGTCAGGGGTACAGAAAAGGACATACGTTACAACCATTCACCCAGAGAAACGGACTTGCCGAGGAGCAGAATAATGATTTTCTCATTGACCAAATCAAGACTATTTCTAAAAACTTTAAAGCGATAATGCCTCAGTTGGTAGTATGTACGAACGCCGTTCCGTACCAATGGACGTGAGTTCGAATCTCTACGATAATTATAATTATAAAGATTATAATCTTTCGAGTTTTCTGACTACCAATTTTAAGTAAAAATCAGCAGCGAAACACCTATAGGTGTGTTCCGGCAATTGCCCTTGAGAACCAATCCCTCGATTGGGCTTAGCGTGCCCACGATATTGGTCCATATCGTTACTTAATATGAGATTGTGGGCAAAACTGTAAATATAAATTAGCAAAAAAAAAATTTTTTTACGGCAAAGAGGGCTTATGAGGAAGTCTGTCAATTGATGGTAAGTGATCACCGCCGCCCATGAACGCCCACAATACCAGATGAATCGCAGGTACGTATCTGGCCTTTATAGGAGATACTGGATCAAGTGCCAATACCGGAACACACCTATTGGTATTTGGCGGCAGATTTCCAACTTGAGAGTGGTAGCTAGCCAGGCAGGCATTAGAAAAAGCCCTACCACCATGCTATGATTTCCTCACGAGGGTTTTCCTCACCGAAAGCACAAGTTCATTGTAGGTGGTCGGATTCGAACTCACGTTACCGACGCGGCGTTTCTACACGCTACCACACTTTTTACTCATAGTTAAGGTTTTAGCGTTATGGCCATAATCTCACCTGACGATACGGCCCAAGTCGGTAGACACATTAAACCTGTGTAGGAACTGGCTCTCAAGCGCAGCTGCCGGAACACACCTTTTGGTATTTGGCGGCAGATTTCAACCTGAGGGTGGTAGCTAGCCAGGTGGGCATTCGGAAAGCCCTACCAGCATCTCTATAAATGATATTAGTCCAACTTCCATCGTCCATCAGAAGGCGGTAACAGAATCACACAGCGTCAATAATACCTACAATTACCCACACGCTAACAACCTATCATACAACTAAACCAAGTTCCAAACAGATCGTTCGCTTCGAAACCTTGGAGCTGCTAAAAATGAATCAGTCTCCCGAGATTATATACAAAATTATGATCATAATAAGCGGATACGTTTATTTTGGTCACGAACCAATTGACAATGATCGGTGCGGTGCGATTTTAGTGTTGTCCCATTTGATGCGTGTTTAGAAGCATCGATAAACATCGATAATGGACATAATCTTACCGGCTGTTAAGTGTCGATACGGCCCAAGTTGGTGGACACGCTGAACCTGTGGAGGGACTGGCTCTCAGGTGCAACTGCCAGAACACACCTAAAATAGTATTTGGCGGTAGATTTCCAACTTGAGGGTGGTAGCTAGCCAGGTGAGCATTATAATAATCTTTAACATCATGCTATGGTTTCCTTCACCGCAAGGTCAAGCTTATTGTAGGTGGATTTGAACCCACGCCCGTTGACGCAGCATCTGTACACACTTTTTTTATGGAAAAGGGGGCAAACGTACAATACGTCATCTGATGGTAAGTGAGCTGCGCCACCGATGGATACCCACAACACCAGGGCAATTACAGGTGCATTTCCGGCCATTAAATTGAAAGTAAGCTCTCTTCGTGATGATTCTCAAGTCGTATCTGTTATATGTATATATATATTAGGTTGGTCCTTATTTAGGGTTTGTCCGAAATTCACGATAGTCCTAAATCGGTTCTAAGTCTATTTAAAAAAATCATGAAAAGTTATAGCTTTTAATTTTAACTTTAACGTGGCCCCTCCGATAACCAAAATTTTAAATGGCAATAAACGGGGGAAAAAATCTGTTGTTACTTTGGATTTTATTCGTCGTGAATAGACGGACAGATCATGTCTGCAAACAATAATTCTTGTAGAAAATTTAACGCTCTACAAAAAAGGTATCTTATGATTTTTTATTATCTCTAACGGTTTCTGAGTTATTTTAGGTCACTGGTTAGGTTAACTGGTTAATTCTGGTTAATACCAGGGACCGTACCAGGAGTTATAAGTACTGAATATATCATTGTAGCTGATTAAAAGAAACGGTTCTCTATCGACAAATGACTACTACATCACTAGCTAACGAGTAACCTTTACTCTGCTTGTATTTTGCTTGTGCAAGTTTAATCATGCTTCTCGAGCCGTTCGTGACACAACGTTTCGCAACCCTAGCCATTATTTTATCTTGTAAAATGTATTAATGTGGAGAATGATATCAGACTGCATCGGGACCACCATACACTTGAATTATATCAGTCTGCTTCGGGACCACCATACACTTGAATTATATCCGACTGCATCGGGATCATCATACACTTGAATTATATCAGACTGCATCGGGACCACCATACACTTGAATTATATCAGACTGCATCGGGATCACCATACACTTGACTTATATCAGACTGCTTCGGGACCACCATATACATGAATTATATCAGACTGCATCGGGACCACCATACACTTGAATTATATCAGACTGCATCGGGATCACGATACACTTGAATTATATCAGACTGCTTCGGTACCACAATACACTTGAATTGTATCACACTGCATTGGGACCACCATACACTTGAATTATATCAGACTGCATCGGGGGCACCATTCACTTGAATTATATCAGACTGCATCGGGACCACCATACACTTGAATTATATCAGACTGCATCGGGATCACCATACACTTGAATTATATCAGACTGCTTCGGGACCACCATATACATGAATTATATCAGACTGCATCGGGACCACCATACACTTGAATTATATCAGAATGCATGGGGATCACGATACACTTGAATTATATCAGACTGCTTCGGTACCACAATACACTTGAATTGTATCACACTGCATTGGGACCACCATACACTTGAATTATATCAGACTGCATCGGGGGCACCATTCACTTGAATTATATCAGACTGCATTGGGACCACAATACACTTGAATTGTATCAGACTGCATCGGGACCACCATACACTTGAATTATATCAGACTACATCGGGATCACCATACACTTGAATTATATCAGACTGCATCGGGACCACCATACACTTGAATTATATCAGACTACATCGGGATCACCATACACTTGAATTATATCAGACTGCATCGGTACCACCATACACTTGAATTATATCAGACTGCATCGGTACCACCATACACTTGAATTATATCA
Source organism: Actias luna (assembly GCA_039707435.1). Taxonomy (NCBI): domain Eukaryota; kingdom Metazoa; phylum Arthropoda; class Insecta; order Lepidoptera; family Saturniidae; genus Actias; species Actias luna. Next base: position 1,213,779 of record JAZHAC010000006.1, on the reverse strand, counting down.
GACTGCATCGGTACCACCATACACTTGAATTATATCAGATTGTTTCGGGACCAACATATAACAAATAAAAAAAAAAAGTTTTTCCCTTTATAATACCAATATAAATACACAAGATTAATTAAGATCCTGCCGAAAACTCGATCCATAAGTGTGAAATTACACTAAACTGTGGCCTGTTTTTTGTTTACGCGCTAAAATAATAATACATTTTCGGTTACACTTTCGTGATAACTAACACATTATTTTAAAATAACTTATCTTGATGTATTCAGATATACCCTAATCACCTTTAAGTCCATCTGTTTGATGGAGCAGTTTCATATTTGTTAATTAATTTTAATCGCAATTTATTTCATTTCAGTTTAATTAATTTTAATTACACAAAATTTTGTCAGGTTTGTTCGATATTCATTATTTAGTTTTAAAATTATACAATGTATGTGTCACTCACACAATAAATATGTGCCTTAGTCATCTATAATAAAGGTTACATTTGTCCTTGAAATTGTATACATATATATTTCATTTTAAGGAATGTCGTATTGTACGGATGAAACAGTTTCGCGAATTAGTTTTTTTGTTATGTTAATTATAATCAGGATAAGGTTCCTGTGAAAGGAAATATTAAGGAAGTTGACCGGAATATCAGAAAATTTAAGAAAATTTAACAAATTTAACGACAATATCATTTTTTCATAACTAGCTGTCAGTTGTGTTAGAGCATTTCAATAATAAACACTATGCTTTTGAATCATTTTTTTATTTTAAATATACCCATTCGAATTCAATATTCATAGTTAAGACAGGACTACGTCTGTCGGGGCGGCTAGTTTAAAATAAAAATAAAATAAATAAAATGCACCGTACGGATGTCGAAAGGACTTGTCTCTGGTACAAGACAAAAATTCACACTAAACGTCCCCAAAGTGTTGCTATATCCCCGCCAAAGATTATATAAGAAGTGTGCGCGCTCTCTCCGGTATCTGGCAACACAGGAGTTTCAAGAGTCACCGCGGTGCGTTTTAGTGGGTAATTAGCAAAGGTGCGAAAGGTTTTGAATCGATGGTAGCTCAGTGGTAGTGTTTACGATTTCGCGTCAAGGGACGTGAGTTCAAATCCAAGCACCTACAATGAGCTTGAGCTTTCGGTGAAGGAAAACATCACGAGGAAACCATGGCATGGTGGTAGGGATAATCTAGTGCCCGCCTAGCTAGCTACCACCCTCAAGTTGAAAAACTGCCGGCAAATACCAACAGGTGTGATCCGGCAGCTGCACTTGAGAGCCAGTTCCACCACAGGTTTAGCGTGTCTACCATCTTGGGCCGTGTCGGCACTTAAGATCAGGTGATACTATGGCCATAACGCTAAACCTTAAGTATAAAAAAGGGTGTCCATAAATTCCTTCATTACTTGTTAGAGCCTACAGGTCTCTCTCTAACAGCTTCCGGTCTGCGCAAAACGCAAAACAGTAGAAGAGGAACCTAACGCCAATAAATCTAGAACCGTCGCACACGATCATCGACCCGGCCGATGAACTTTACATAGTAATAGAAATAAAAAAAAAAAAAACGACACGCCATAATGAACGTATTGTTTTCCATTTGATTATGCGTTCTGAATGGACGCGTGTTTGTTAGACGCCAGTACTACTAATATTTGTTCAACGCCGTTTGACCGTGTTACGAAAGTGTATCCATTGACAGCCTGTTCCACCGTTGGGCGTGCCGCCGCGATCGCATCGGTATCACGTGTCCCAATTTTATTCTATACACACACACAAATATATCTAAAAAGTTCTATCTTCTTCTTAAAATCAAAGTGTATGAGCGGTAACCAGTTGAAGTTTGCAAGCTATAGTTCTGAAGTACCACCACCTATGGACACCCCCACAACACCCGGGGAATCGCAGACGTGTTTCCGGCCTTCATAAGAGGGACTGGCTCTCAAGTGCAACTGCCGGAAGACATTTATTAGTATTTGGCGGCAGTTTTTCAACTCGAAGGCGGTAACTAGCCATACGGGCATTAGATAAAGCCCTGTCGCCATGCTATAGTTTCCTCACGATGTTTTTCTTCACCAAAAGCTCAAGCTCATTGTAGATGGTTGGAATCGAACTCACGTCCCGTACCACTGAGCTATCATCGCTGCAAATTGAAAGCTATTAAAACTCCCCACAGTACCTTTTTATTGGATACTAGACAGTGCTTCCTACTCGTTGAGTCTTGTCTAAATATACTTTTTCACCGTGATAATAAAAAATGCATTTTTAGAAGCGATGATAGCTCAGTGGTAGTGTCTACGACTTCGCGTCAAGGGGCGTGAGTTCGAATCCAAGCACCTACAATGAGCTTGAGCTTTCGGTGAAGGAAAATATCGTGAGGAAATCATAGCATGGTGGTAGGGCTTTTTCTAATGCCCGCCTGGCTAGCTACCACCCTCAAGTTGTAAACCTGCCGCCGAATACCAACAGGTGTGTTCCGGCAGTTGCACTTGAGAACTAGTTCCTCCACAGGTTTAGCGTGTCTACCATCTTGGGCCGTATCGACACTTAATATCAGGTGAGATTATAGCCATAACCCTAAACCTTAAGTACAAAAAAAATGCATCAGCGTGGCAACATTACTATTTTACACTATGACAAAGCGATGGTAGCTCAGTTACTATTGGGTAATTAATAGTAATGTGATGCCTTCATGAACTGAGCCTTTGGTGAAAGATAACATCGTGATAAAACCATAGGATTGTAGAGTTTTTTCTAAAGCCCTCCAGGCTAGCTACCTCTCACATATTGGCAGCAGCAGTTGCACTCGAGAGCCAGTCCCTCCACTAGGTTTAGCCTGTCCACCATCTTCAACCACACCGTCATTATAATAAATATTGAGTATATAAAAACACAAATCTAAGCTGCAGGGTCTACGCGCATAAATATATCAAACCGTGCGACGTACTAAGGCCATAATAATTACCTTAGCAGCCTTCTACGTAGTCCGTTATCGTGATAAAAACAACATACCATATCCAAAGTCGACTCCCTGAATTTATGCATCAAAACCTATCACGTACGACTTCGCCGCAGCGATTCATAAACCATCGAAGACTATATACGTCCTATCGACGCTCGCGAGCGTAGATAAACTATTGAACGTTACAAATTTGGGTACCCCTTAAGTGTGGGCAATTAGTTTTACCATCGGTTCAGGCCCTATCGAACGTAAACGGAGTTTCGCCGATGCGTTCAACCCGGCGGGTACAGTCGCGGACCGATGACCCGGCCGTTGACCTTAGCGCCGTTATAGAAGCCTTTTTATGTCGACTGTACCGGGCCGATGCCTGCCGGTGTAACGTGAGAATTCACCGGATAGATATGCCAATTTGTGGGTTCAGGTTCCCCTACTTCGGTCGAGTTTCTACCACCGGCAGGACATTTTTAGCGATACGCGGAGAAATAATTCTGCAACATTTCGCAATTCTTTGTTATTCGTGGTGAAAAATATATAACTATAAATATATATATACAAAACGTTTAATCTGTCAAGTATTCTCCTAAAATTTGTTACATGCATTTTTATGGATAGATAAATAATACAAAATACGTACTAATAAAAAATAATTCTCCAACTTCTCGCAATTCTTTGTTTTTAATCGTATAAAAGATATATTTATAGAAAAAAAATTAAAAGTATGCTTCGAAACTTTGTTACCTGCATCTTTGTTAATAAAGAAAAAAAAATTATTCACTAATATATATCTATTCTTTGATATATTTTTCTTTTTAATTATAAGACACTGTATAAAAAAAAAACAAACATTTTTAATCTGTTGATTATGCTCTTAAAGTTTGTTACGGCCATTATTATGGATAAACAAAAAAAAACAGCTTAAAAGTATATAACACTCCACTACTCTGTTTATGTCCATGAAAATATGAACAAAAAGTATACACTCCTCAGAATACCAATATACATTATATATAATAATACATTCCTAGTTTTGTTTATGACTGTAAAAAAAAAAGTTTGGAAAATCCAAAAATGTACGCCTCGTAATCTTATTTTTTTCTTTTTGTTTATTTAATAACAATTAAACCCCATCGAATCAGACCGTGGAAAATGATCAGTTTTCTTAACTAGTTTAAATAACAAAAATGGCATTAAAAATATAATGAGTGTTAAAACTAGTGTTTTTCCTGATATATGTGTGCATATATTATTTTACAAGTGCACTATATGATAAATAGAGACATATTAAGTTTGAAAAATCAGTTGTTTTGCGTGAAGTGACAGTAGTACCCACCTCAACGTTTCGCTTATGAGGCGTGCAATATGCTCACAACATTGGCTACTGATTGTGTTATTATGCTATAAAGGGTATATAATCTGTGACAGTATCATTTATATTTTAACAATACTATACTCGACATAATTCGAATCACGATTACAACTAACCATAAAACAGATTCTATACTTTATTTTATCCTGGCCCGTCATAATGACCATACTTCACCTGATGGTAAGCTCAGTACGATCTAGGAACAGTAGCGACTGTCGAAATGTCCTCTGCCAGACCACTATACACTTCTTCACGTTTCGTTTTAAGGACCCAATGCTGTACGAAGGAGGAAATACCCAGGATGGAAGACGGTTCCATAGCTCTACATACAGTAAGACGGAAGTATGAGTTTTCAAACTTTATGGTGCGTCTCGGGATAGAGACAGTAAAGCCATGACTCCGCCGTCAAATGCGGGTAGATCTGCTATGAAAATAAATAATAATTAATATCATATAGTGGAAATGCTTGATTAAACACGCTCATTTTACAATACAACAGTAACACCACGCTACCACCGACAAGTATCATACCAAGACAGTAACCTAAAAGCTGTATCGGAAAAAAGTTACAAGACGGAAAAAAAAATGGTCAAATAACTCTAATTTCCACGCAAACGAAGTCGCAGGCGCATCTTGATATATATAAAACGAACGTCTTACGCAATAAACGCATCCAGATCCACAGGCATAGCTAAATATAATAACACAATGATGTCTGATGCATTATTCATTAGACATTTATATAATTTTATGTTTGACGTAAGCCGACATTGTGCTCACGACGGTCATGAAATCATAGTTGACATTTAGCAATTGACTATATATAAAGATATTCTATTCACAGGCTTTGAAAATATAAAACAATACCAATTAAACTTGCTGAAAAAAAAAAAACTTTTATTTAATCCATTTTCAAATTTTCACAATTGTGCATTTTTGTACAAAACTTTTTCAACCGTCCCTTTATACGTTTCATCCTCTACGAAAGATATAAAGATTGGTTTATTAGTGTTTGAGATATTCAATAAACGATTTATTCGAAAATTCATATTTTGTTTTAATTTTCCATTACGAAACATCGTGGCGAAAACCATGATTTTCTTTTACGCCTAACTTGCTAGATACCTCCTAGGCAAAAAATTGACAATCTGACGCCAAATACTTATTAGATGTGTTCCGGTAATTTCACTTGAGATGATCACTAAGCATCAGGTGATATTGTGGTCATTTGCTATATCTTATAAACTCTATAAAATAACATGATGTTATTATTATAAAAGTTAAAATATAACGCATGCAGCACAATACACTCATTACGAGTACATTTACTTACAAAGGACCGTAGTATTTGATAGCTTGTAACATTTTCCTACGTTCTATGTTTCTTCTCTCTTATGTAATGAGATGCAGCTAACAGTGACGCGTCCATGAAATTTCCATATTAACACTCACAGAACTATCGAATCGGGGCACGAGGATTTGAACTTGTATATTCAATTAAGACCTTCCAAGTTAACGCCTGTATTTAACGAAGACCGAAGCGTATGTCCCTAAAGAGGGCAAAACCTAAATACATTTCTCGTACCTAAAATTTCATAATACTCATTCAATAATCAAATCGGGGCATGAGAAGTAAAACTTCAAATTAATATTCAATTAAGACCTTACAAGACGATGTTCGGCTTCAACGAAGACAAGACCGGAGCATATGTCCCTAAAGAGGCTGAAACGAAATACATTTTTAAACTATCTTACATCCATTCGGCAAACGAAGCGCGCCCACGGGATGCGACAATCGTAAATCTTGCCCGACCGATGTTTTTCACCCTCCAACTCGACGACAGCGGGCTAACAAATACACGGTCTTTTAGCAGTCACACTAACATACCGGCCAAGGAACGTACAGAAAGGCAAAAAAAAAATATGGTAACACAAACTCAAAATTAACCCCACCCTCGAGAAATTTATAAATTTCGTAAACGAAGCGAGTGAAGCCAACGAGATAAATGCAGTAGCAATAGACTAGAAGCAATGTGAGGTTACTCCATCATTGGTGTTAATAATCAGTGTCAAGCTTTAGCAAAATTAGTCCAGAGGTACCAAAAAAAAAAATGGGCAAAAAATGCGTGTACTGAAGACTAGACGACAGAAGTAAACCATTACTATATATCTCTTGCTGCCTTGGTCACCTCAAGCCGACTTTACCCGAACAAGCGTCTCACAAAAAGGTGGCGGATCACAGTTTCAAAGCCCTTCCATAAGAAGTCTCATTCAAAAATGTCAACAAACCATATTTAACCTCTACGTCAATAACTAAGTACAAGCAGATTACGATTCACAATAAATATTAGTGTAGTGATTCGACCGGCCCACTTATGGCTTTATTATATGTACTAGCTTTTACCCGTGGCTTTGCTCACGATAATATTAATTTTAGGTCGAACAATCCTGATTCTTTTACCAGATATTTTAAATAATTTATATCATTTATACGCGGATCGCTCACTATTTTCACGATAATGGCCTACACATAAAAGATAGATATATACTAGCGCAGACGTTTTTGTAGGTTTTTAAGGATAAATATTTCCATCGTATATTATATACGTGTAACTCTAACGGTTTTTGCAGCGTACGTCAGAGTAGCACGCAGATGACAGAATATTTTTCTACTTACTTGACACTTATCGTTATAATTAGGACAATTCACACGATATCTTTATAAATTATATCCCATGTGTTATTCTGATTCATAAGCGATATTGTTGTAAAGTTTCATTAAAATCCAGTCATTAGTTTTTGCGTTAAAGCGTAACAAACATCCATACATACAAACTTACACGTTTTTAATATTAGTAAATAGTGGTATTTAACTCACAGGTTATAATATTCTTTGACTACAAGAAGTTTGCAAGCTGTCTCTGGACTCTGGCAAGACGTGTGTTTGAATGTCGCCTGTTTTAATGCGTACTTGTCAACCGATGACTCTTAGTAGACGCTCTTCTAGTCTTGGTCTAGTGCGTTTTCATATTGCTAGAGGGAGTCTTAAAGGGTTTGTTTTTGGGACTCACAAAGGTACCAAGTCCATTGAGCACTTTGTGGGTGCACAAAAATCATAGAACTCGTACAATCGTTTCCGCTTTTGTTTGTCAATTACGAGATTGTCGTATATGAACGCTTGGTGGATCGATTCGACGTGCGACTTAATAATCACGCGTAAGCAAGGTCGTACGTTTCCAAACCTTAACATATGTATACGAGTGTTATTTCTTTTCTTTATAATATTTTATGAAATATATGTAGTTTTCGCTTCCCGTCGGCAGTCTTCGTGACTGGTTTGAGTTTTTCACTTCTTCACACTGCAGACTTTTGTTTCGCACCATTTTCATTTACATTGTTTTATACAAAACCTTTAATGAAAAATACACAATATAAATGACTTGAAGCGCTGACAGCTCAGTGGTAGTATGTACGACTTCGCCTCAAGGGACGTGAGTTCGAATCCACCTACAATAAGCTTGAGCTTTCGGAAAACATCGAGAGGAAACGATAGCATGGTGGTAGAGCTAATCTAATGCCCGCCTGTCTAGCTACCACTCGTCAAATTGAAAATCTGCCACCAAATACCAATAGGTGTGTTCCGGCAGTTGCACTTAAGAGCCAGTTCCTCCACAGGTTTAGCGTGTCTACCGACTTGGGCCGTATCGTCACCTAAGATCAGGTAAGGTTTGGCCATAATACTAAACCATTAGTAACTATGATTTTAAGAGTGTTTGTGATGATATTAACCTGCTGAGTCAGCGGTAGCAAATTCCTCTTCTATTATGTTGGAAATCTTATTAACTATTTCAATGACCCTGTTTTTATAGCCATGTTGATATAATATATGAAATTTCTTTACCCGGCGTACTCAGCGCACTTTGAATGAGTCTGCCCATGACATATTTTGTACCATGAGTATAGTATACACGGGCGTTAGCACACTGTCACAACATGATTATTAGCAAGTCTGTATCCAACAGGCATAGCTCCTTGATACTATAATATATTAATCTTCATCAAAACCCAGCAGGATGTGGTCACGCTGATTATTACACTGTTGAAATGTTGCAATACAACTTTGTATGGCGTCATCAGATCAGTGACGCACGGATATACGCTCACCATTATCGCTTAGGAAGTCAGTCGCCTTCGATACGGATTTCAATTTATACCAATTTCCGTTAATTTTTTTTATACTTAATGTTTAGCGTTATGGCCATAATCTCACCTGATCTTAAGTGACGATATGACCCAAGTTGGTAGACGCGCTAAACCTGTGGAGGAACTGGCTCTCAAGTGCAGCTGCCGGAACACACCTAGTGGTATTTGACGGCAGGTTTACAACTTGAGGGTGGTAGCTAGCTAGGCGGGCATTTGAAAAAACCCTACCAACATGCTATGGTTTCCTCACGATGTTTTCCTTCACCGAAAGCTCAAGCTCATTGTCGGTGCTTGGATTCGACCTCGCGACCCTTGACGCGAAGTCTTACACACTATCACTGAGCTATCATCGCTTCGTTCATCATCGTTGTTTTTATTAGTTTTACAAAAAAAAAGAAGGCTTAGTGGCTATGTTAAAAATGAAATTATCACTATAAACTTCCTATTTTAGGCGTTTCATCAATGTCTCTTCTGTGAGTGACGGAACACACCGATAGACATTTTTGGAGACCGATTTTCTATTATGGAGAGGTAACAGCCAGGCGACAATAAGAAAATGCCCTACCGCCGTAATATTTTCTCTTACCGGAAACTCAGGTTCATTGCAGAGAATCGAACTGACGTCCACCGATGCGGTATCCGTACAAGGTATCACTGAGACATAATCGTTCTAATAATTATCACATTTAAATTTCCAAAAAAATGTGACGAATTTTAAATAGATTTAGAAAATAGTTCTATGAAAATTCCATTCAGAAGGATGTTATATCGGTTACTTTTTCTGATCGAACGTTAAAAAAGATTGTAGTAGGTAGTGACATAGAATATATAATCCAGATAGGTAACTTCGTACAAAATCGACATTGATATTTATGCGTATTAATAAGCTCGAAAGATATCGGATCGAGTCGGTCGAACTCTAGGTTCGAATGTTCGAACTTCTGAGATATATGTACGTGTAAACGAAGCGTTGAGGTAGATACTACTGTCACTACAGGCAAAATAACTAACTTTTTCAAACTTAAAATGTCTCTATTTATCAAATATTGCACTTGTAAAATAATATATACACATACATATCAAGAAAAAACACTATTTTCAACACTCGTGATATTTTCGATGCCATTTTTGTTATTTGAACTAGTTAAAAATAGTTCTCTCTTGGATGTCCGTGTGTCTGTATGTGCGGATCCTGTATGTTATCAATCTAGTCTTTTTTTATCACGCTTCAGTATAATTAGGAATAGATTTACGTTTCACGGTCTGATTGGATGTGGTTTAATTGTTATTAAATAAACAAAAAAAAATTATATTATGATACGAACACTTTTGGAATTTCCAAACTTTTTTGTACGTGAATCTAGATTTAGAATTAACCACTAATAAACTACTAATAAAAATGAAGTAAAATAGAGACTTTTTTGTATAAGAGTGTTTTTTGTTTATAAGACTAAATACACTCAGATCTTTTTTTATATAGTTAAGGTTTAGCGATATGGCCATAATCTCACATGATCTTAAGTGACGATGCGGCCCAAGTTGGTAAGCACACTAAACCTGTAGATGAACTAGCTCTCAAGTGCAGCTGCCGGAACTCACCTACTGGTATGTGGCTATCATGTCTAATATTGATAAAAAAACTTTCTCTGGTATCATGGTATCATAAAATCACAGAATTATTATTTTTGTTTATTACTGAAATTCATACTAATATTATAAATGCGTAAGTGAGTTTGTCTGTTTGTAACGCTTTCACACCTAAACCGCTGAATCGATTGTGATTAATTTTGGTACAGAGATAGATGGGACCCAGGAGACGGAGTTAGGCTACTTTTTCTCGCGAAATCTTTATCGGAAGAAGGGAAAGGAAACTTTAAATGAAACTTTTGATCGTGGCATCCGATTTGTTTGACAAAATCGACATTAACGCGAGCGAAGCCACACGTAAAATCTAGTATTCAATATTGTAGAGGCTGTAACGAATCATAGGTGACTAAATCGAAGTTCGAAGTTCCTCATATCCAGTATCCGTTTTTTTTTAAATATGATATACACAATCTACGGACTCTGGATCCGCACCTTTTCTTAGCTAGGTGAGATATAGTTGGCGTTAAAAATAGCTTTACATCTCAGTTTTTCCCACAGTTCCAACAGTTTCCCGGTTAAGGTGATTCTTATTTTATCTTAGTTGCCAGCCCTGGCCGTGACGAATCATACCCTAACAAGATACAGAACGAAGCGAAATAATAAATTTTTTTCAAAGGCACCTACACTGTTAGCCTGAGGGGCTTTTACAGCTTCACCGGACTAGGGGCAACTCGCGCAAGGGCGTCACTAGTGACCGAACCTCGGCTAGGGCTGTTGCCGAAACGCGTAAGAGAAAATCGATAAAAATTTTTTTATAGAAACACTGATTGTACTGTGCCAAAGACAACGGCGCGAAGCATTGTACCTTATCGAAAGAACTCGAAGCGAAATGATCCGCATCCGTCAAAGTCGAACAGAGTCGGCCGTCTGCACGCACGTATGCTATGGCACCGTGCACTTTACACGGTGCGGGGCGCGAGGTCGAGCGACATCGAACATGTCGTGACTTGCTTCGGCCAGCCCGGGCCATTCGACTCGTGTCCGCGTGTCCGTACCGCGCGTTTCCTTATCGCACCGCCTGCACCTACTTTTCCGTTAGTTACAGGAGAAAAAATTTGGGAAACTTTCGATACCAGTAACTATCATGTTATTCGTCTTTACGGACATGCTACTTTTTATATAGCGACTAGTGTTTACCCGCAGTTTCTCTCCCATTGATATTATGGAATCTGTCAACGTTTCATAATAAGTTTAAGCATTACACTATCGTCGTATCCAGGACTCCACTCCAGGACGATAGAGATCCGGATAGAGAAGAGTCTTTGTTTAATACTTTATATTTACACCCATTTTGCGCTATTAACCTCGCCTCGAAGTATTGACATCTGTCGTGAAGTCTTAAGCACACGCCGATTTCAACATCTACATGATTACTAGATGCGCCTGTGTCTTTCAGTGGTATTTGGCGGCAGGTTTACAACTTGAGGGTGGTAGCTAGACTGGCGGGCATTTGAAAAAGCCCTACCACCATGCTATGGTTTCCTCGCGATGTTTTCGTTCACCGGAAGCTGAAGCTCATTGTAGGTGCTTGGATTCGAACTCACGTCCCTTGACGCGAAGTCGTACACACTACCGCTGAGCTATCATCGCTTCGTTCGCGTGGTATACAACTAGCGTGACGGCTGTAACCGGTCTCTGGCAGCATACGGTATCGCTATGATGTTTTTAATGGGTATCTTACGTCTAATACAGCCAGAGGTCCGCCAAACATAAACAACGGGATATATCTATCCCATTTAAAAGTATTTCTTCTTATGTTAACAAGAAATAAAGTACCAAGAACCCGGGTCGCAACCACAAGACACATGGCGATAAAATCCGTACCAGCGTGTTTCGTTTTAGTCTGTCACGATACGGAATAGACCAGTACGTACGTAAGCCTAGTTGTCGACAGGCTCGCAGACAGAGTACACCTTATTTTAAGACAGCAAAGTGCGTAAATAATAATAATGGTATACGTTCAAAAGTAAGCCACTCAAAGGCGGAGTATTTCTTTTTTTTTTTTCGTTCTCGTTACAAAACAAAACCAATACGACAGGCGGCGTAGGAACCGCCCGAGGAACCTTTTCAACAGATGTCGTGGTGCAAAAAGACGACTAGAAGTGGCCGTGCGGCTCGCCAATTAACATTTCGTACGTCGTAAAAGCGGATGACCACAAACGAGAGTTACACAGCTGGTCTACTCCCCGCAAAGGGCACGCTGATAAGGAATCTATCCATTACTTGATTACGTATTCTTGTTTATCTCAACATTAGGAAATGGTGGAAAGAGTATTTTAAGTCCGCATGATTAGCTACCAGCCTCAAGTTGAGAATCTATCGACAAATACGTACAACTGTGTTCCAGCAGTTGCACTCAAGAGGCAGTAGATACTGGAACGCGTATCCACCGTCAGACAGGTGAGATTTTGATCATAATGATAAGGCCATAAATTATTAAAAAATATATATATATATATCAGTGCTCCTATTCAAAATAATCTACGTACCATATATTTATACAATTTCCCATTGTTGATTTCAAGTGTACCTACGTTTTTGTTATTTTAAATATGATAAGTAATATTTATTATCTTTCAATTGTCTATTCTTTTATGATTTCCGGTGTAGATAGAAAAAACTGATTTGTATCACCGTTAAAGTCATACTACTGGATGAGTCAATAATTAATTCCGTTAGTCATTACCACTTTGTATGAGTAAACCTTATTATAGAATTATAATAAATCTTCTGCTGGGTCAGATTTTTACACGAAATATTGAATAAATATACATAACTATTATTTACCTGCGGCATCGCTCGCGTTAATATTAAATTTATCAAACCGGATAACGTAATAAAAGGTTCATACAAAATTTATCCCTCTCTTTATCCCACTTACGATAAGTTTTTAACGAGAAAATATAGCCCATCACCTTCTCCAGTTTCCCATCATTTTCTATACCAAGATTCATCACAATCGGTTCTGCGGTTTGGACGTGAAAGCGTAACAAACAGACAAACTCACCTTCACATTTATAATGTTATTAGTAAGAATTGAAACGTATTTATTTTCTTTTACTTTATAGGTATAGCGTTATGGCCACAATATAACCTGAAGTTAAATGATGACGTAGATCAAGACTACGGACACGCTAACCCTAGTGAAGGGACTGGCTCTCATGTACAGCATTGGAGCACACCTAGAAGTATTTGGCGGCAGATATTCAACTCGATGGTGGTAACTACCCAGGCAGGCTCATGAAAAAGCCTTACCACCACATGGTTTCAACACGACATTTGCCTTCACCAAAAGCCCAAGCTCATTGCATCGATTCCGAACTGTACTCACCCTGAACCCACGTTCGTTGACGCGGCTTCCGTACAGACTAAAACACACATATTTATATCGATAGTGAGGCCAAAAACATCTCATCTGGAAGTTTTTATTATCTGTCAGAAGCTACTTATCAGAGTTCGCTATAATTTCTCACGGGATAGCTCCAACCCAGCGCTCCAGCTCCAACCAAGAGGAATCCAAACACCTACAATGAGCTGGAGCTTTTACTGAAGGAAATCATTATGAGGAAACCGTAGCATGGTGGAAAGGCTTTTTCTAATGGCCGTCTGGCTAGCCACCACCCTCAAGTTGAATATCTGCCGCCAAATACCAATATGTCCGGCAGCTGCACTTGAGAGCCAGTTCTTCCACAAGTTAAGCATGTCTACCAACTTGGTCCGTATCTTAACATCCGGTGAGATTATGGCCAGAACCCTAAATCGTAACTATAAAAATAACAATAGTATGTATCAACGTATATGATACTTATCATCTCGTAAAAGGAAAGAATTCCTTCGGGATAGGGAAAAAATTTAGGATTCTGTACCAAAATAATGTCGTTAACTGATTTTGGTGTAACTTTTCTCTGTTTGGTAGCCGACAAACAAAAATTCTAAACGATATGTCATCTCGCAGTGTCTCTGTAGTTAGTATTAGAGTGCTAAAAATAGTATTTCAAAGACGAGTACGTTATGATTTTATAGCAAGAATTAAATAAACCCCTTTTCAATGGCCGCCTTCTTTATTTATATATTATTAATACAAATCGGTTTTGTCATAAAATAACTTGTAACATGCAAACGAAATCACAAACACAACTGTCCTTACGTATTGAAGATAGAAATGTGAGTTTGTTAATTTATTTATGTTTCATGCCATAATTATTCATCCGATTAACATGACATTTTTCACAAATACACACACACACACGCACACACACATACACGCCCACGCACACATTTTAAGGAGTACTATACGCTCTGAAACATAAGGAAAACTGCAGAGTTATAGAAAAGAAAAATCGTTTCACGGGAACCAACTCACAAACACTGCTTGTTTGACAGGGGCCTGAAAGTATGTTAATTAAAATTTTAAATATAAACAGGCGCTCATTATAGTATTTATTTATTAATGAATAAATTCTTTTCAATATACAATGTAACGTTTTGTTCCAGGTAATTAGAGGTATTGTGGAAAAAGTGTCAACATATAGTATTAGCTTCGTCCGCGACTACGTTCGCGTGAGACTATATATTTCCCAAACACTATTGCCCGTGTTTGTAAACTCTTTGTAGTACAGCTTTGCTCCTATCGGGGGTAGCGTGATGTTAAATAGCCTAAATCATTCCTCAGTGATTGTTCCAACAAATACATAAATATTTTTTGAAATCCCGTCTGCTAGTTCCATAGATTGACACGTTCAAACAAACAGCTATTCTGTTTTATACATATTAACATAAATAAGTAGAAGATTCTGGAGGATAATACAAAAGTAAACACTAAAGTGTGTAGTGTATTGAGATATGTATAAATAACACAATGATTAAACCAATTGAAATGCATAGAATAGACTATTGAAAACACCGTTCGTGTAGACAACTTGTCTGTTCTTTTTTTCCTATATTTATTTTTATATGCGCTTAATAATACAGTAGGTAATTCATATAACCGAACGTTGTAAGTAGGTAGTGACGTCGAATAAGCCGTGCGAATGAAATGTCAAAGGTACGAACCGCAGCGCCGTGACTCATCCAGCATTATTAATTCTGCGGTCGGTCCATCCGCGCTAGCCGGCGGCAAAGACCCGGGGGCCAAGGACACGCGGGTTCGATGCTCGAGTGAATAACATCGAGTGCACCGCGGCCAGTGATGTATCGAACATCTCGGCGTAATGTTACAACTTTTAAAAAAATAGTTTCACAGCCTTCGTTCACTATTACACGTGATACTTAACCAACCTCGGCGAGTTATGTTTGTGGTGTGGAAATTTAGAGATACTCGTATCCGGTGGATGGACAGAATTCGGTAGTAATAATTATTAATAATATATGTATTCTTGTAAATGCGAGAAAAGATAAAGCATTTATTTCATGCCTCATTAGCGAAGCATTGATGTAGGTAGTACTATCGCTTCACGCAAGACAATTGATATGACAAACTTAAAATGTCTCTATTTATCATATATTGCACTTGTAAAATAATTTATACGTGAAATTTGGATATTTAATGCAGAAACGTTCTTCCTCACTTTGTACAACATGCGCAGTAATTGATGATATGCACCACTGTCTGATGGAATGTATTAAGAATAGTACTATTAGAAATAAATTAATTAACAAGTGTAATTTAAATAAATTAAATATGGGCATGTTTCATAGCATTTTAGTAAAGCCTTCGAGAGAGGCAGCTAAAATGCACACACACACACACACACACACACACACACACACACATATATATATATATATATTAAGAAAAAAAACACTATTTTTAATACTCATTATATTTTCGATGCCATTTTTGTTATTTAAACTATTTGCAGTTGTAGTTCAAACAATAAAACGAACAGATTTTTTCTACTTTGTTATTATAATATAGATGCAAATCTTCTACACGGATTATTTCAAATTAAAAAAAATATAATACATCTTTTATTATTAGGAAAGAAGTTTTTAACGGAAACTTGTTACATTTTATTTTAATTCACACAGTGACGTTATTTCGAGTTTTATATAATTCGTGTCGATTTACATAATGCATAGTTTCTTTTTGTTCATAAGTAGACTGAATTATAAATAATAACTCGCGGCCTGATTTCTTAGTTGCTACAGAAACGCTCTGGGCAATGGAAAAATATTCTACCACTAGCTTTTACCCGCGGCTTCGCTCGCTTTGAAGCCATTAAATGAGATTTTTTATCTTTCGTAAAAAAAAAAAAGTATCGTATGTCACATGTGATACCTCAAAGAACGTGCGTACAAAGCTTCATGATGATCGGTTAAGTAGTTTTCGCGTGAAATCGTGACAAACGTACATTCAAATTTATAATATTAGTAGGGAATGTACGTGGCATTGGCAGTATTGTGTAGGTGCATTGCCTCTAAACAGATTGTCGAAATGGCTTTGACAGTTTTGCCATGCAATATCCTACAGTTGTTTTGTTGTTTGTTTATGTTTGCGATGCTTCGGCTATCGTTGAAAGAGAGCTTGGTTAGGGACTCGGTTAGTCACTTACTAAAACGATAAATAATATCGGATAACAGACAGTTATTTTTCCTTGACTATACAACGGAAGTGGTATATAAAAATGCAATATTGTTAAGAAATATTTCCTTTAAGTTTTAGTTATTTGAGATAGCATGAATGAAGTATTCCATCGACCTTTCTGAACTGCTAGTGTACAAATCTTAATACATGGATTGATACTAATCTCATCGCCTCAATACTTACCGATGACTACTACTATTTAAAGCGATGTTAGCTCAGTGGTAGTGTGTACGATTTCGCGTCAAGGGACGTGAGATCGAATCCAAGCACGTACAATGAGCTTGAGCGTTCGGTGAAGGAAAACATCGTAAGGAAACCATAGCATGGTGGTAGGGCTTTTTCTAATGCCCGCCTGGGTAGCTACCACCCTCCAGTTGTGAACCTGCCGCCAAATACGAATAGGTGTGTTCCGGCAGCAGCACTTGAGAGCCAGTTCCTCCACAGGTATAGCGTGTCGACCAACTTGGGCCGTATCGTCACTTAAGATCAGGTGAGATTATGGCTATAACGCTAAGCCTAAAGTATAAAAAAAACCTGTTCAAACCATTAATACTTAAATTTGGAAAAGAAAGATACAGTTTTACTACATTTTTACATATAATATGCCGAGTTACTTGTTCTGACTTGTCGAATGGCATATAAAAAGCCTTTAAAACAAATGCTAGTTTTCAAAGTACAACAAAAAAAAAACTACTTTAAAATGCATCTAATGGTGGATTGAATAAATAAGCACTTAGGTGGCAATTTATTACCGACTAGCTGACTACTAAACGTTATGGACAATGTAATGAGCCTACCTTCTTGTCTCGTACGTTAGATATAGGTAATGGATTACCCAGAAAAAAAAAACCTAGAGCTATGATGTGGATTTCTTCAAAAAAGGATGGCAATACCTTGAATACCTGGTAATTATTTACCATCAGATGTGCCAGCTGTATCTTTGCTGCCTCTTGGAACAAAAATTGTCTTAGTTCTGTCGCACATAGGAACAAGGCATAGCATACCCTGCTAAGGGTTGCCAGCCTATGTGAGATCGTATACTACTTTGTTTTCAGATTATCTGTGCTAACCTTTAGGTATAATATATAATACACAATCTGTGAAATATTGCTGCGGAAGCTGGTACATATTTATATGGGACACACCTACTTCTGAATGTCTTACTTAGATTTTCCAAAGTATCGACCTATGAGTAGTTGAATTTTTTTTTTTTTTTTATCTTTAAGGTTTAGCGTTATGGCCATAATCTCAACTGATCTTAAGTGACGATACGGTCCAAGTTGGTAGACACACTAAACCTGTGGAGGAACTGGCTCTCAAGTGCTGCTGCCGGAACACACGTAATGGTATTTGGCGGCAGGTTCACAACTAGAGGGTGGTAACTACCCAGGCGGGCATTAGAAAAAGCCCTACCACCATGCTATGGTTTCCTCACGATGTTTTCCTTCACCGAAAGCTCAGGCTCATTGTAGGTGCTTGGGTTCGAACCCACGTCCCTTGACGCGAAGTCGTGCACACTACCACTGAGCTTTCATCGCTAAATAAGCTTATAAACATGTTTTCTTATTTATAGGTAGAGATTGCGGCAAAAAGATTCACAACATATCTGTGTGATAACGTAATAAAAGCCATATTCATATGTATACATATATTTTTATATCAGCAACGTGTCAAACAGGCTTACGGGTTCCATGATTGTGAAACAGACGCTTGTAACACCGAGATCACACTAGATAATGACAACGGATGCAATTTTGTTAAGAATAGAGGTGTGTCCCCAATTACGCTTTCTCAAGTAAACAAGTTAGGTTTAAGCGATGATAGCTCAGTGGTAGTGTGTACGACTTTGCGTCAAGGGACGTGAGTTCGAATCCAACCGCCTACAATGAGCTTGAGCTTTCGGTGAGGAAACCATAGCATGGTGGTAGGGCTTTTTCTGATGCCCGACTGGCTGGCTCCCACCTTCAAGTTGAAAATCTGCCGCCAAATACTAATAGGTGTGTTCCGGTAGTTGCACTTGAGAGCCAGTTCTTTCACAGGTTCAGTGTAGCATCGTTACTTAAGATCAGGTGAGATTATGGCCATAACGTAAAACGTTAACGATAAAAAAAAAACAAACAAAAATCTTCTCTGTATCTGGAAATCATTTACCAAGTACCTAGAGATGTCCAAATATAGTTTGTAGATGTAAAAAAAAAAAAACTAAATGACGGTAGTAAACCGGTGTATCCATAAACCTACGTAAATGTCTCCTCACATCAGCGCGTAGAACCTAATGTTGTAAGAAGAAGGATATAAGTGTATCTTCCTGACAGTTGACAAGGAGACAATTGTAAAATTAAATTAATCGTTCGTTCCTTAATCATGTTTAAATTGATATTCTAGCCGCACGCTAAATTAAGGAACAAAACTTATCTACCAAACAATTTATTGCTCATAAAGATTACGTGTATCTATGATTTAAATTCAAATCACACCTCATTTATGTTTCCTTTTAAATTTCTGCGGAACCGAGAACAAGGTTTTTTTTTAATAGTTAGCAGTGTTAAATGGCTAAGTGGTGACGTGTTGGGACATCATGATCGAATCCCTGCAATCAACCAAAACATTGGATGAAAAAGAACATTAAAATCATCACAATTGTTTTTTTTATATAGTTAAGGTTTAGCGTTATGGCCATAATCTCACCTGATCTTAAATGATGATACGGCCCAAGTTGGTAAACATGCTAAGCCTGTGCTAAACTTGAGGGTGGTTGCTAGCCAGGTGGGCATTAGAAAAGGCCCTCCGACCATGCTGAGGTTTCCTCACGATGTTTTCCTTTACCGAAAGTTTGTAGGTGGTTGGATTCGAACTCACGTCCCTTGACGCGAAGTCGTACACACTACCTTTGAGCTATCATCGCTTCAATCGCTTGTATGGTATTGCATTCCACCTTCAAATTGGATATACCAAATACCTATAGATGTTTACCGACAGTTGTACTTGAGAGCCAGCAGAGACTAATGAAGGGCCTAATGAAGGGTTATGAGGATTAATATTAGATGACATTTTGACCAAACGCTAATTCTATAAAGTATAAAAACCCGCCGCGGCCTCCTCCGCAGACGCCTTAGCCTAGGTTCAATCCTCCGGACAGGAGCCCTCGAGTGACTCTGGTCGCGCGATACAGTGACACTCTACATCACTGAGAGTACACCATCACACCGCATACCATTCGTGCACACTCACACGTTAAGTACACGGTTCTGTAAGGGATTACCTTCGCGGCCCTTGAGTTGCTTACCTGATAAGGTCGTAGTTAGTATCACTTAGTAATACAGAACCTGTTGGTTAGTCAGGATCACGAAACTTTTTTCATTTACCGGCAGCAGCCCTAGCCAAGGTCCGGCTTTCCTGGCACCCTTGTACCTGCTGCCTCAGGACTGAGTGCCCGCAGCACTCGCCCCCAAAAGTTCGGTGAAGCTGTCTAAGCCCTTGGGTTAACTGTGTACGTCAGTTCGAAAAAAAAAAGTATAAAAAATGACTTGGTTATTTTCCAGGTGGCTCTGTTATCGGTTATTGATCAATGATAAATTCCCATCCTATACTCAGGTTATAAATCTGCTAAAAACGAAAAGCCTTTGGCTTGTACTGAGATTCTATCAGCAATCTCCAAACTAAATTTCGAGGCGGTTTTTTCGCTATTAATAAATACAGATGACCAGCTTCATCTAACTTATTTCAGAACAATAAAATTGCATGATCTTTCCAATATTTTTTTTGCAATTTACAATACCTTTCTACCCACTGTAATGAAACGATCTGAAGTAGAAAGATCTTGGAAAGGAATGGAATATATGATTTGTTTTTCCAGTCTTCCCAATAGTGAATAAGTTAGGCATCATTTATCACATGCAGGAATGAAATAAAAACTTTCCCCATGGAATAGAATATACGTGACACTTTCATGGTTATCTGTCAAACTGTGTTAGAGTTTATTACTGTTTTATATGTTAAGCTATTGGTCACAACAACATCTGATGTTAGATAGCGATGAACGGAGTATCAGTGTGTTCCATTATCCTACTAATCATAAGCATATTCAATATTAAAGTGTGATTCTTCAGAACTACTCAGTCCACGTTTTACGTTTATCTTGGCATTGCGTTTTTTTTTTTTGTATAGTTAAGGTTTAGCGTTATGGCCATAATCTCATCTGATCTGAAGTAACGTGTAACTTAAGTGCGATATTTGGCGGCAGATTTTCAACTTGAAGGTGGTAGCCAGCCAGGCGATCATTATAAAAAGCCCTACCACCGTGCTCTAGTTTCCACACGATGTTTTCCTTGACTGAGAACTCAAGCTCATTGTAGGTGGATTTTAACTCACGTCCCTGACGCGGCGTCCGTACACACTATCACTGAGCTGTCATCGCTTCAAAATCGCTTGTCCGTTTGTCCCTTATTCCATAAAAAACTTGATTTGTAAGCATACAAATTTTTATTTTGAATAATTAATAAACTTAATCGGTTTGAATATACAAAGTAATGCAAAAAAAAAAAAACAATTTGCAGAGTCATTCTATTCCACATTGTGTTTATAAGAATACAAATAGCACCCAAATGGCAAATTATAATGGAAGCAGCAACTTCTTTCTGTCGCTGGCAGTAAACTTTTTTGTATATAGCCCTCCTGAGAGAAAAGATACTTGCTCTTAAATATACAAGAGGAATGTAACGACCGCTATCTCTTGGAACGATAATAGAATTGTAACCAAAAGTTAAGTTAATACACTTTCTCCGTGTCTGCAAATAAGATCATAAATTAAATTAAAGCATTTGTGTAAAGTTTGGTTACGTCATATTATTTGTATGAAATTTTCTTTCACCTTTCGTTATTGGCGTCTGCACATACAATAACTACATATCTCCGATTAGACCGCGATCACAATGCACTACGCATAACATCCTTTAACACGGTTTATTTAGACGACCCTTCAGTAGTTAAGGGAAATAGCAAGGATCTGTACTGATCCTAGCAACGACGCATGGACTATTATTATACTCTAGGTTGTCCTCGTGGTTCTTTCCTTGACTGACTTCACTTAATAGTAGATTTAGTACGGTCCAAAAAGTAATGACTTCCGTCAGTCACAACTGCCATGCCGTTTTGCTAAATATTTCTTCACACCTCGTTTAAAAGGCCTAATGTTACAGGAATGAGGAAACACTCAGATCGGACGAGAATTCAACTGCTCCACAATTCGGCAGAGATTTTTTAAATTATTTGGATCCTATCGGGATGTAAACAACAGGAAAGCTTTGGTTTCGTAGTCCTGCACTTGTGGATCGACTATAGAAAGGAGAAGCGGGGATTAGATCAAATAATTCCTCAGAGCATACACTAAGATACAGTAAATATAATACGTTAAGTAAGGCTATATATAAGTGCGGCTACAATGGTTCTAGGTTCTCGGTACAGTCTGAATCATTCATAATGCGGACTGGTTGTGTCTTGTCCAGGGCATCTAGAAAGTATTGTGCAGACACAAAGTTGCGCGTTAACCGCTAAAAAGTCACCATTTCTCGCAAATCCTCATTTTGAGAATACTCCCTTTTCTGCCAAAGCCAGTATCGGAATACTTGGCGTCGATATTTCGAGCAACGTCCAGTTTCGCGGTCAATTGGAAGGTAAGGCCAAATTGGCCTCACAGAAGCTAGGTGTGCTCAATAAGGCGAGACGGTACTTAACGTCGGCTCAATGCCTGAACCTGTACAAGGCACAAATTCGGCCCCACGTGGAGTACTGTTCTCATCCCCGGGCGGGAGCCCCCCAGTACCAGCTACTTCCATTTGACCACATTAAACGTAGGGCGGCTTGGATTATCGACGATCAAGCTCTTTCCGATCGGCTTTATCCTTTGGCTCTGCGTAGAGATGTTGGGTCACTCTGGATCTTCTACCGCATTTACTACGGGGAGTGTTCTAAGGCATTGTTTGGATTGATCCCGGCCGCTGAATTTCACCATCGGACATCGCGCCAAAACAAAAAATTTCACCCACACCACCTCGATGTCCAGCCTTCCACAACAGCGCGATTTATAAGGCACTTCCTACCTCGCACAGCCACTCTGTGGAACCAGTTGTCGCTGGCGGTCTTTCCGAATCGTTACGACTTGGGGACGTTCAAGAAGAGAGCGTATTCTTTCCTTAAAGGCCGGCAACGCACTTGCAAACCCTCCGGTGTTGCTAGTGTTCATGGGCGGCGATGATCACTTTCCATCAGATGAGTCTCCTGCACGTTTGCCCCCTATTCCATAAAAAAAAATACGTATTCTAAAGATGCGAACATGGAATGTAGTATCATCATCATCATATATCATCAAGTACAATCTACATGTCTCTGCTTCTAACGGAGTATCAGAAAAGGACATGATAGTTAGCAATCAGACGGGAAGCTAATATTGCTATCGAACATCTACCCAAAAGAAAGTCTAAACTGGTTAATAATTCAAAATAATTCTGGTTAAATAATTAATACTTTGATAGTACATATTTATGAAATACTAACGGATTATAAAGTATCAACTAAAAAGTCAATAAAATCATTATGATATATAATTATGTCCATACTTTTCCGGTCCATATAAAAGATCGTATTTAAATTATTACCAGCAAGATTTCCAGTCACATATCTTTAATGATTCAGACGTGATATTTGTTTTAAAACACAATTTATACCCATTAAATGCGAAACTGCATAAATATACAGATCCTAAATCGAGATAAGTTAATTTCATAAATATCAGAGACGCATAATTAATATTGAATATATTTGTATTAATAGCATCTACTATTCTATAAAAAGATCGATTAATTTTTAAATAGTAACTGACTAAAAGAGAAATTGTAAATAATCTGAGACAAGAATAAATAAATAATTATCTGTTAATCACACCATTAGAACGTTAATGGGTGATTTTACTATTCTAAATTAAATATTATACTGTAAATATTAACTGTGTTCAATTACCGTGGTGAACATAACTTTTACATCGACATAAGTTAGGTAGAGTTAACGGATTCGACAGACATTTGCATACGCTATATACTCTTAAATAAGTATATCCATTTATTGTAAGTTGAAAGTTGTTTAGGTTACTAAAATTTGCGTTATATAACACGAGTCGTCATAAAATTTACTTTATTTAAACCAATAGAGTCCTAACTTAAGTAACAGTAATTACTTTTAAAATGGTCCTCTTAACTTAAATATACATAACTGTTCTATGGATACAAATAACAATGTATATCATGTAGTTGATGAGGTAATAAAAACAAGTCTTATGATACACAGAATTGACAAAGAAGTGAAAGTTACAACAATGGACAACGTCAGGAATTAGTATGATAGAGAGAGTTTGAAAGTGGCACCAGTGGTAGAGAAGTTCAAAGGTTTATCTTAGTAAGGACATGTCAAAAGAAGAGAGGAAACATGTGATGAGAAAAGTAATGGATATAAATATTAAAGATGGAAAGGAAGCGGAAGGCCAAAGAAAAGGGCGATAAAGTGTCTGAGAAATGAGATTGCAGAAAACGCAGTGAATGAAGACATGACGGTTGATAGAGCTATCTGGAAGAAGAAAACGTACTGCATCGTCCGCAAATTATTTAGGAACAGTACATGAACACGATGATGGTGATACTAGGTCTATGTCACTAATGGTAGATCTCGCAAAAATGTACGATCACTCAATGCTTGAACTTTCTCGTTGCGACCCAATCAGAAATGGGGAAACGCAAGAACTAATATCATCAACACGTTTGCCAAAATTGTTAGATTTAAGGCGGATTACGGGTACAATGAAGTTCAAGACACCTAAAGTGGCAAATACATATCAGAAGTGGCAATGCACAATGACCACATACTGCAATAAGTACAGCAGAAACGGTCGCTGTAATAATGATAAATATAGATGCAAATGAAAATGCACGTCACGTAGTTGGTGTTCAGTATTGAAATTAAATTTTTAAGCACACTGAACGCTTGTGCTTTGTCTGTGTAATCGAATCAGTGATGACGAATTCGCATTCACATTCGCGGGTGCATTGATCGCAGGCGAGATGATTTACGGATTTGATCAATACAGCCATTCCTTAGAAGAGCCAATACAAAACGCTCCGACGTTGGAAAAGCTAGTCAGCGTCAATTCCAAAGCCAATTTCCAAAAACCATATAAGATTAAAAGGAACGTACTCCATAAATTCCACAAAAGAGTGTCTTTTACTAGACTAATGCGTTCTTATGATGAACATAAAATGTTGTAAGGAACCCACACCACTTCAGTATATATTAATAACCGTTAAATAGTGTGTAAGATAGATTAGAGACGTAAGGCAAAATTTCTCCATATTATAATCAAGTTAACCATCTTATATTTTTATTAATAGTTAATAAGGTGATGTATATCTTACATCCTGCCGTATCAGTCGTTATTTATAGGATCTCTCTCGACGAAATCTAGGACGAAATCTCTTAATAAAGATATAAATAAAAATAGCATACGGTCAGTTTATTTGAAATTTGTGCTAATGTTATTACCGAGTTTCAAGTAAAAAAACACGTTGACCACTTTTAAAGGAAAAAGTGTTGGTAGATAATTGAATAGGAAACGTTTTATTACAACATTATAAAAAACATACAGTCATAAGTTGACAATGAAATGCAAATGATTTGTAATACGATTTTAGTCAAGCTTTTGACACGGAAGCTTGCGAACCAGAGCTTACTCGGTAGGATACAACAGTGCAACGGAAGTATGGTTTTTACCAAAACGGAGTGGTTCACGATGGAGTGGTTGGCAATGCGGTTCTAGTCGGCACTGTAGTATCATTTTTAGTTAGTATTTTACCACAGGCCGCTTTCGTTGTGGCCTGAGATTCGGCATTTATACATAGCGAGAGGCACACCATCAAGGGGGTATGCCACTACATAAGAAAAACATGGTGGTTTTGCAACCACCATATATACACCGGAAGTAACAATTGGCTTAGTGTTTTGGAATATCACTTCTAAAGGTCAGCCAGTGGCTAGCGCCAAGATGTGAGTCAGCATGAAATCGCGTTGAAAATTCTAATCTATCGAAACTCTTTATCTAAACTCATTTTGAAGTGATGATAGCTCAATGGTAGTGTTAACGACTTTGCGTCAAGAAACATGAGTTCGAATCCAAGCACCTACAATGAGCTTGAGCTTTCGGTGAAGGAAAACATCGTGAGAAAATCGTGAGAATCAATTCCTCCAATGGTTTAGCGTGTCTAACAAATTGGGCCTTATCGTCACTCAAGATCAGGTGAGATTATGACTATAACTATAAAAGAAAAATCGCTAATTAACTTAATTGTGCTTAAGTAAGTGAAGTACACCTGACCGTGTATCTTTTCAAAATAATTGCACGTTAAATGGCTTGCAGTGTATTACGGACTTTGATTTGTGCTTTGCCCACTAATTTTTTTGTGGAGCAATCTTCATTAGTCTTCATTTACTACACAAACCAAAGAGACTTGCAGATGTTAAAAACAATGGTCTATCGTGTCGTCTGTATCATCAAACTTTTTCCGCAGCGATCAGTTCGGTGCCGACTGCAACCAACTGCCCTCCGCAAAGTTTACAATATAACCCGTCTGCGGAACAGGGTACGTCCCACGCTGGGTTTTCCACCTCCAAAGCAGCTGTGCTATTCGGTAAGCTATATTGACAACTTGAGTTCTCCAACAGATCTTATTTTCTATACGATCACGAAGCGAAACTCCGGGCTCAGCTTTCTCCATCGCACGCTGATGAACCATGTGCTATCTTACGCGGCCCATAGGTTCTTATAAGTCGCGATAAAATAACGTCAGAAATGAAAGTCTTTAAATAAAATATTGATGACAAAAAAACAATGGATAACATAGGAAAATTAATAAAGGCCAAATTAAATGTCACATAGAAAGGTTTACGAGGCGTTGGTGACACCGACGTCCCCAGGTTCAGGGACCGGACGTCTGATGGATGTTCTCATGTTGTGCAACGTCTAGACAGACTGTAATTACGAAATTAGAATAATTTTATTACAAACCGCAACATACGAATCATGTGAACAGTATGCATTACTCAGATGTGTTTTTATTTCAATATTACAGCATGGATTATGGTCGATGACTTTAATAATACTTAAAGAATTAAAACCATCAATAGAGTTAGCTTTGTGATCAAAACTTATTGTGAATTATTAGAGGTTGTCAGTTTAATCGCATTTAATAATTATTGGTAACGAGTTGAAGAAGCAATTGAATTATATACCAAGAGAATTTGGACACAATTTTGTAACTTCACTTGTGTATGTAACTAAAAAAGAGGTAAATTAGAATCTAATCTTTTTGTTTATTATTGTAGTTCGATTACTTATTTTTAATCTGTTTGTTTGACTTTTCGCTTAAAATTCCATTGCCGCTCTTCATGTATATAATATTATATTATAGGGGCACAGCACTGTCGTGCACGAACTGTCTTGCAAAAAAATGCCTACGTGTTACAATTAATATTCACGCACCGAATAGCTTCAGAAGCGATGATAGCTCAGTGGTAGTGTGTACGTCTTTGCGTCAAGGGACGTGAGTTCGAATCCAACCGCCTACAATGAGCTTGAGCTTTCGGTGAAGGAAAACTTTGTGTGCAAACCGTAGCATGGTGGTAGGGCTTTTTTTGGTGCACGCCTGGTTAGCTACCACCCTCAAGTTGAAAATCTGCCGGCAAATACCAATAGGTGTGTTCCGGCAGTTGCACTTGAGAGCCAGTCCCTCTTAAGGTTTAGCGTGTCTACCGATTTGAGCCGTATCGTCACTTAAGATCAGGTGAGATTATGGCCATAACGCTAAGCCTTAACTATAAAAAAATACACACTTCAAAAAACTTAAAATGTTAAACGTACCATTTATATATACTAGATATAGCAGTATCTGTTAAATTTACGCCCAGAAATATTTAAGCATTACTTTACAAACGCTCGCCGGAAAAGCAAGGTGTAAGAAATATACAAAAAAAATCCTTTACTATAGATCCATAACTATATACAACGATATCCCAGAGGTCCTTACGAAGGAAGACAAATATACTTAAAGACAAAATATACTTAAAGATTTTCTAGTAAATAAATCCTACTATTCGATAATAGAAATTATGAACGACATAGCTCAATAGACCGATTAAAAGTAAATCATGAAATTGTTCTAATATGTTTATAAGACTGTATTAAATTATACATAAACTAACAAAATATTAATATGATATAGACAATTCACTGATATGTATATATAAATAGTATATAATCTACATAATAACTGTTCTCAAATAACTTGCTATACCATGTCCAGGGTTCATGTATATAGATATCATAATATAAGACCTGAATGTGCATACATGGATGTAAATAAATAAATAAATAAATAAATGTATTCATTACAATATGTACACCAAAATTATTGTAGTACTCTTGCTTTCCCATTATTATTATTATTTGGTTAAGTTAGCCTTGTGACCACAGTCTCATCTGAGGTTTAGTGACGATGTGGACCAAGATAGTGGATACCTAGTGAAGGATCTGGCTTTCAATCTGCCGCAGCACACCTATTTACGGCAGGTTTACAACTTGAGGGTGGTAGCTAGCCAGGCGAAAGTCAGAAAAAGCCCTACCACCAAGTAACTTTCTTTTTTAATCTAAAAGTTTAGCGTTATGGCCATTATCTCACCTGATCTTAAGTATCGATACGGCCCAAGTTGGTAGACACGCTAAACCTGTAGAGGAACTGGCTCTCAAGTGCAGCTGCCGGAATACACCTGTTGGTATTTGGCGGCAGGTTTACAACTTGAGGGTGGTAGCTGCCCAGGCGGGCATTAGAAAAAACCCTACCACCATGCTATGGTTTCCTCACGATGTTTTCCTTCACCGAAAGCTCAAGCTCATTGTAGGTGCTTGGATTCGAACTCACGTCCCTTGACGCGAAGTCGTACACACTACCACTGAGCTATCATCGCTTCACTTAACTTACGATTTGATTATATGTATAAATTACATCATCCTAGCTTAGGTACTACGTTACCTACCTTTTCCCATTAAGAGACTTTAATAAAGGAAAATTAATACCCAATGCTGGGCCTCGAGTATGACATTAATGTTGATGAAAGATAATAATTAATACAAGTCAATCAGAAACCAGTAACAAGTTACGCCTATTACAGCGATACTATCGGTGGTAGGGCTCCGTACAATTACAACGCAATCTACTGACAAATCAACAGTGTACCGCACAAATAGATTTTATATCTCTGGTGCTTGGCGCAAGGGTAAAGCGGAGGTAACAATTAAATCATTCTATTATTTCATTCTTAATGTCGCCAATTACTTTACTTCGTTATCATTATTCAGACACTAAATCCAGTGTTACTTGATGAAATATACACAGTTTTTTTTTTACACTCATCGACGCACGATTTGCCAGTTGAGCAGCGAAAAAAGAAACCGACAACATCATAAAAAGAATTGCTTTAGATCGAGAAAAATATATATAAATTTCGACCGATTTCCTTATTAACAAAAATCCAATTTCATGGATTGTGAATTTGCGTTTGCAGTAAATTTATTTGGAGTTCAATTTGCTCAATGTTCGAAGTCCGGGCAAAATTATTATTGAAAATTTGACAAAATTTTTGTAAAAGTTTGTGAAAAAGACACTGTTTCAAATTTTTATCATGTTACTCAAGCGTTTGGACTTTGTATAATTATGAATAGATAACTTATAAAATCACTCGCGTTCAAGTTTTTGGTTCCTGTAAATTGACTAATCAACCCTTTCCCTCTATACTTGTTCTGGTATAGCATACCTTTTTTTTAATTATTATATATTAGAGATGAGAAGTCTAAGAAGTATAGCTGGCATTAGAATGATAGATAAATTAAGGAATAGTGTGATAAGGGAACGTTGTGGTGTAGTATAGGATGTAGTGACAAAGATAGAGAAAGGAATGCTTAATTGGTATAGACATTTAGTGAGGATGGTGGAAGAAGATTGACGAAACAAATTTACAAGGCAAGTGTGAATGGGCAAGCTGATAAGGGTTGACGTAGACGAACTTATCTCAACCAGATCGAGGACGTTCTGGAGAAAGGCCAGGTCTAAAGTACCCGTAACCGAAGAGCATGTATGAAAGTGCTTATGAAAGTAGAAGAAGCGAAAGACGTGTGTCAGGATCGTAGCAAGTGGAAGGATGTGGTCTCTGCCTACCCTTATGGGAGAGAGGCATGATATAATGTATGTATGTATGTAGTATATATTTCAATACAGAAGAGGGTGTGGAGACATATTAGGTGAGTCATTGTCAACTACCTAAGAAAAACATAGCGACTCTTAACCCTCGATACTGCCAGAGTCTAGGGATAATTTTGATTCTTCTCTGAGCTTATTTTTTAACTTACAATTTGCAAGACAATTACTCTACACCTTAAGATCATAACGCAAGATGAGATATCTTAGGAAAAATACTGTAAAACAAGAGATAAATGCATTCAAATAATAAAAATTATCTTGAGTTCACTAATATTAATATAAAACATAACTTCAAAGTTCAGATCAAAATTCGAAATCACTTGTAGATAACATTCCAGTGTTAAAAGCTTTTCATAGTAAGCTTTAAAAGATATATTATATTAATTAATTATTAACAAGATTCCTTTCGACTGCGTTTTAAAATGCTTCGTCTAATAATAACCCATATTTGGAAATACATAGTTTTATACAAAGAATAATTTAATTCAAGAATAACGGTTAGGTTTATTTTTTATATATATATTTATAACACCTATACTTTTTTTCGCTAATTTTACAAACTAATTGCCAGAAGTTCCCACAATTTAACTTTTATCCTAAACGGCCTCCTTTTATCATAAACTCTTTTCATTTAGAATATTTATTTACTTTATAAACCCTATAATATCGATGGTTGACTATTAAAAAATCTATATGTAAAAATGATTTATGAAGTAATGGTACATACCATTACGTTGAAAACTTAATAAGAAATAAATAGGTATAAAATATTAAGATAAAAAATAAAGTGAAGCAATATCTTCATCTCAAATATCTTCGCATACGATTGTAGTGTCGACGAACCCGAATATCTTCGTGGTAGCGTTTATGGAAAATTCCAATTATCGCTGGCGCTTATACATTAAGCGTGCACCGCTTCATACTTGCACCGGGACGTTTGTAGGGCAATAAATATTTATTGGTAGCTCAGTCAGACAGAGAGATTAAGATGAACTCGCGCAAATATTGTTTTGGGACAAGGCACTTCCTATGCGATCACATCTTAGTAATACCGATTTGGCCCATCGGATACCCAATTATTACACCTAATAAAATATATTCAAGAATTGCTACATCCGCAAGTATTTCTTTGTTGATGTGGTGAAAAATATACTCTCGCAATGAGATACTGTGACGACAGTTAGGTTCTGTTAAAACCTTCTAGGGCCAGGCTACCAGGGTGGCGCCCAACACGGGCGGTCGCCGGTGCCTATGCAAAGTTTTAGTGGGTATTCTCAGCTACCTATCGCCGGGCAAGTTCCACGTAAACTTCTCAATCCCTCCGGACTGGGAGAGCATGCATAAATGCATTTCCTCACGAAAAAAAAAGGTTCTATAGAAACTTCTTGTCGCGCACATAATATTATTGAAACGAGTTACCCAGCACAGTTTTTCCTTAACGCTATCATATGACACTCTTCGAAATGGAGTTGAAATTCGATCTCCGAGATCGGCAAAGTGGATGTAATTACCAGGTTTGCAGCTGCCTATAGGAGACGGTGATAATTTACCAGCAGATGAGCCTTCAGCATGTATGTGGTCTTTTAGCATTAAAATATATGCCTGGTAAAATACCAAAGAGACATGTGGATTTCATCAGGTTAATAATTCAATAGTTCAAGTGGAATTGCATACCTAAGAGTGCCACGCTGCAGAATTGGTTGATCTTGTAAACTATTGGTTGGTATCAATGTGGTTCTGTGGCCTTCGTTGTTTTTTAGGATTTTACTATGATGTGATTGATTTTGAAGCGATGATGACTCAATTCGAAGCGTGTACAGACGCCATGGCAATCTAGTTCGAATCTGTGAGCTTTCGATGAAGAATAATTCCGTGATGAAACTATAACATAGTGGTTGGGCACCTTCTAGTTGAAAATCTGTCATCCAGTACCTATACATGTTTTTTTGTAGTGGGACTTGAGGGTCAGTTCCTACACTGGGGCTTAGCGTGTCCATTATCTCAGGACACACTGTTATTTAACATCCTGTAAGTTTGTGGCCAAATGGTAAACCTATAAAGTATGACAAACAAGTTGAAGTGATACTAAATCAGAAAATGTTTATGTGAACAAGTAAGTGTGTCTGAATATACATAAATAAATAATAACAAGCTTTCTGCAATGTATTTTTAAATATATTTATAGATATGTATTTTCTGAAAAATTATAATCGTAGTGGTATTTAGTTTTGTATGAATGAAGTAAAATTGTTTTTTTTTTATATATTATTGGATTAACGTTATAGCCACAATCGCACCTGATCTTAATTGGCAATGTGGCCCAAGATGGTAGACATGCTAAGCCTAGTAGAGAGATGGGTTCTCAAGTGCAACTGCTGGAACACACCTATACTTAATTGGTATATATTCAACTTAAATGTGGTGATAAAATAGCCAGACGGGCAATAAAAAAAATGTGTGTGCACTTCACACGCGATAGAAGTGAAACCTTACAAAATTCGCTTAGTAATACGTAGACGCACACACACGTACAACGCTTGAACCTTGTAATAAACACTGTATAATACCCTCTATCTCATTCTTTAACCCGTTACATCCTATAGATGTACGTGGCTGTCTTCTTTTTACTGTCGTTTCATTGATCTACCAGAACGATGCCGAAGAAGTTTTCACTTTAAAAACCCAACCACCGTGGAAACTTTACCGGCATTTTCAGTTCCAAGCGAACCGAGTCACGGGAACAGTTAGTGCGCTATAAGAATGCAAACAAACTCTGTTATCGTACGTTAGTCGTCTTCGAGTCTACGCGTACACACCTTGACAGTTGGCCGCGACATCACTGTTAATCGTATACGCTATCTCGGGACGTGCCGCAAGTCACAGAGTTACGCTGTTCTTGAAGGTTATCGGAACGAAATGGACCAGCCACTGGCTAATGACGGCGAATTAGTTCAAGTATTTCACATTAAACGTGCTCAAATGAAACCAAATCGTATATACTTCAAAAATGGGACAATAATATAACATTTTTGAAGTCTATACTCTCTACCGTTTCAGAAACAACATGGCGTTCCGGAAGTAGAGAAATGGCGAAAGAAAATCTTCAGAAATCGCATTCTTTATCATATCAGATACATCATATCATATCATTTTGAAGCGATGATAGCTCAGTGGTAGTCTGTACGACTTTGCATCTAGGGACGTGAGTTCGAATCCAACCATCTACAATGAGCTTGAGCTTTCGGTGGAGGAAAATGTCGTGAGAAAGCCATAGCATGGTGGTAGGGCTTTGATGTCTGACTGGCTAGCTACCACCCTCAAGTTGAAGATCTGCCGCCAAATACCAATAGGCGTGTCCCAGCAGTTGCACTAGCGAGCTAGTTCCTTCACAGGTTTAGTGTGTCTACCAACTTGGGCCGTATCGTCACTTAAAATCAGGTGAGATTATGGCAATAACGCAAAACATTGACTATAAAAAAAAGATACAATTTTCCGAACTTGTCTGCAATTGTATTATACGCTTTTTTGATAAGTTTCAGTGTTTTACAATTACTTTAAACTGTTTTAGTTGCAGTTTACGTATTTCGTGAGGGGTTTTATTATAGAAACGGACACATTGTGCTTTAAATAATTTCTGTATTTTTGTTAACCTTGTATCAATCAGAGCAATGTCTATTTATAGTATTACAACTATGAAAATGACTGTGTTTTAACTATCAGTATTTTTATGAACAATTTTCGAGTATAACATTCGTTTCAACTGGAAGGAACTCAAAGCGAACCCCTCAGGCAGTTTTTAAGATTTCTTGATGAGTAGAAATATTATATGTATACTTTGGTAACTACTACCTGATTCCTTTTTCATACTTTGTAGGTTTAGCGTTATGACAACAATCTCCCCTAAAGTTAATTGACGCTTTGGCCCGAAATGGTGGTCATGCTAAACCTAGCGGAAGGACTGACTCTCAAATGCGGATTTTCAGGCTTCCTTCAATTTCTTCGAATATTTCTATTTACACTATAATGGTTTTTCTTTATAATAATACTTCTTATGAAGAGTTAGAGGAAGATTATAAATGAATTGTAACGATGCGCGTGCTCCGACATTTGAATTGACACCATTTATGCGGTCAGTGTATTGATAATTGTTGAAATATTTTTGAATATATATCACGTTTATGTTTCATAACAGTAGAAATAAACTAGTTTTATATATTTAAA
The DNA here is from genome assembly GCA_039707435.1 of Actias luna. NCBI lineage: Eukaryota > Metazoa > Arthropoda > Insecta > Lepidoptera > Saturniidae > Actias > Actias luna. The sequence continues at coordinate 1,179,447 of JAZHAC010000006.1, read as the reverse complement.
TATATATAAGTGTGTTTCACAATTATATACATTGGAAAACGGAGAAATAATTATATTTATTGATCCCACTTTACTTCTGTTACTCCAACGAAATACAACGATTTACGTGATTACTTATTGAAACATACTCAGTTTATTTAGTTTAATATCCATTGACTATTAAGCTATAACTAAACACAGTAAACATATTTTGGAAACAGTTGGCTTTTTTCTCGCGTTACAAGTGTTTTCAACAACGACCAAGGCATAAATTCATCACTGAGCAAACACTAATACAGTATATATACGGGAAAAATATCGGCCACTGGAAACTGATTGAAAATTTAAAAAATTATGTTAACGCTCTGCGTGTAATTTATTTATTAATTTCCCGCTGACCGCTCGTCGCTTGTACCAACACGGTAGCGCTCCGCCGGTATCGTGCAACGAACTCTCTCTCCAAGGACGTACACATATGTTTTTGCATTTTTATCAGAGGCAAACATTATTTTACAATATCAACTTTCACTGATAACGCTCGTGGCAGAGGGATTACGGCTTGACCTACTACCACAGGTTTATCATTGAGTATATCCCTTATAATCGGTCAACAGTTCCGTCCAATTTATGAAATTAGGAAAAAAAATGTATTCTTAGATTTACGCGAATATTATTCAGTGCAATATAACTAATTACTAACTAAAAACTAACTCTCCTATATCGGCCAAACTAAAATAAATATAGGGACCCGCGTAAAAGAACATATAGCTGACGTTAAACACCGACGCTCTACGAAGTCTGCAGTTGCTGAACATCCAGAAGAAGGCTCCAAACATTATCTTAGATTCGACAAGCCACAAATCCTTGCCAAAGAACACCGATTCCTACCTAGGATTATTCGTGAGGCTATTGGAAATTAAAAAACATCCAAATTTCAATAGAGAAGTTGGTTGGAAGCTAGCACAAGCCTGGGATCCAATTATACATTCAATTAAATCGGAACCCAAAAGACCAATTGCCAGACCTCAAGACACTGTGAGCTCTTTCTGCGTAGATCGGAACTCTATCAATAATAAAAATTAAATTGAAGGTCGACACAGTAACATAAACTTTTCTGGACAACCTACACCTCAGTCCGCCCCGTGACCGCGAAGGCTGAAAAGCTTTCGAAATGTCGGGATCAAAATTTAATAAATAACCGCGATAAAATCCGTTTAAATTAGTTTTATTTCAACAACAAAAAAAATGTCTTGACCCCAAAAAAAGTTGCCTTTTTCTACAGTGGCTTGCGTAAGCGGTCATCAAAACTAAATCCCATGATCAAAATGCTTTATAAATATCCCATCTTTACCAATAATATTTACACCGTAGTCTTAAGATAGTAATTGTATAATGAAACTACCAAAGAGAAGCTCGAAGCGATGATAACTCAGTGGTAGTGTGTACGATTTTGCGTCAAGGGACATGAGTTCGAATCCACCTACAATGAGCTTGAGATTTCGGTGAAGGAAAACATCGCGAGGAAACCATAGCATGGTGGCAAGGCTTTTTCTGATGCTCGTCTGGCTAGCTACCACCCTCAAGTTGAAAATCTGCCGCCAAATACCCAATAGGTGTGTTCCTTATATATATATATGTAGACCAAAGCTCGGTGGAAAAACGAGATAATACCTTTTTATTTATTATTATTATATCTAAGCTCTCATTTTTAGAGTTGTCTCGTTAAGTTGTAACATATTTCATAAGCAATTTCGCCTCGAATAACAGCCGAGCGCTTCATCCAGCTTGCAACCCCACCCCTAGCCGCGCTGAGCGCCGGTATCGTTATTCAAGCTATTTCCAATTATTTTGCAAACTACAGTTTTTGCCTCTCGTCTGTTTCAGCGAGGACAACGAATACGGGCTTTTGAGTTTCGTTTTTCACATTCCAGTACCGCGAATTAAAAACATTCGGTTCATTTTCATGGGGATAAGTTTTAAACGAACGCCATACCTCCGTGGATATTATTAAACTTGAAACTGTTGCACTTGGAAACAAAAATATAGATCATATTTTTGCATTTATAGCGAGAGATGCGTTACATTTATCCGTGTATTCATTAGTGTAAGCTTTAATTGTGTATCATATTAATTAAGGACCTGTTCTTTTACTTATGCCACGAAATTATCATACTCATTACAGAGTATCGTTTAGAATGAGTAGATGACATAATAAATATAAAAACTTTGAAATATTCAGTATGAAATTCTCACGATTTATAGATTGAAGTAAGTCATTTTGACGGTAGGCCCAATGAAGGTACTTTTTCCTTTTAAAATTGATCAACCATAAATTCTGACAAAGAATTAAAAAAGATATCATGTTAACAAAAAGTCATGTTCAAAAGATCTATATTAATATTAAAAAGCGAAAACGTTTGTATGTTTTAACTCAATTACATAAGAAACTACTTGTCGGACTCCAAAAATTCTTTTTAGATTTCATTTCGCAGTTACCGACGAAGGCTTTAGGCTGTAACATCACAAGACCCTCATTAGGAGCAATGTTTATTAAAAAAAAGTTACAAATACGGGGGAAAGTTGTTATATTATATATACGAGTGGTCGCCCAGCGGTCGAAGTTCGACCATAATTAATTTAAACTACAAGTTTGAACTTTATTAAGGTTTTGTTGTCAAAGATTCGTGTCAATATATAAGGTTATGTTTGACATTCAGTAAAGACAAACAATATTAATCTATAATCTATTCTCAATTTAACCACAGACTCTAATAATAAACCACAGAGTATATATTTGTGTGTGTGTCAAATACATGGTAGTGTGCGTATTTTTTTTTATTTATTGATGATTTTTTGTGTATAATTAAAAAAAAATTACATTCTGCAATATAAACTATAAATGTGCGACAATTCACACATACAACACATACAAAGGGGTACATGATTTTTGCCTCACGTATTAATATATAAATAATCGTATTTTCCATATCGATAGCTGCCAACACGTAAATACGTGTGCGCTAAACGAAAAACTCAGAATTAAGTTCATCATTTCAAAGACCGCCGTTATTTCAGTGGCCAATTTAAGCCAAAGTTTGCAGGAGAAGTCGCGGAAGCGCTTGCGAGGGCCAAGTTTCAGGGCGGGCGGCGAGCGACTCGGGAACTGGTTTATTAAAATTCAAACTAGCTCGACTTGTTATTGAACCGAACCTCTGTAAATTTAAGTACAGTACGCTTTGGATAGGGGTTTTATAATATTTTCATTATAGAAGGCTTGGAATTTAGCTTTTTTTTGGTATAGTTAAGGCTTAGCGTTATGTTGGTAGACACTCTAGAACTGGCTCTCAAGTGCAACTCCCGGAACACACCTATTGGTATTTGGCGGTTGATTTTCAACTTGAGGATGGTAGCTAGCCAGGCGGCAATCAGAAAAAGCCCTAACACCGTGCTATGGTATCCTCACGATGTTTTCCTTCACCGAAAGCTCAAGCTAATTGCAGGTGGTCGGATTCGAACTTACGTCCCATGACGCAAACCCGTACACACTACCACTGAGCTATCATCGCTTCGCAACTTTTCTAAAAAGCATTATTTTAATTTGTATGAGTTATAAAATTTCTCAATATGAAAATTTTAAAGAGTCTAAGCCTTGTTGTAGCCCTTAAAAAAATAATTTCCGAAAATCCACTAGTAGTTCCTAACATTAGCGCGATCAAACAAACAAACAAACTTTCCACTGTATAATATCTATATGGATGCGTGTAAAAAATCGTATATCGATAAAAACTTTTTTTATTTTTTTTCATTTACATTGCCTTTTTTTTTTAATCATTTCCTTTATTTCGAGGCCTTGAATCATTAATTTATAGTTCGTGCACCAATTGTGTCCAATTGGATTGGGACAGGGCGATAAACTTGTCACCAAGTTTTTTTTTTCTATTATTATTAACAGCTGCCTGTATACACAAATTTGCCAGTGTCACGTATGGACGATATATTAAAACAATTAACGAGCACAATGTAAAAGAACAGATTTAGAATATTTATTCATTAATCACACAAAAAATTGTCCTGTATGGAACTCGAACCCACGATCCTTTGGCGCGGCGGTTGCAGCGAGGCCAACCTTGAAGCCACTACCAAAATTAAATGAATAACTTATAATAAATAATAAAAATAAACCTACAAAAAGATGCATCATTATAATCAGATAATAAATTATTTCAACTTAAGTTTTTTTTATCAAAAAATAGCAGCACTCTGCAGCGTTACCACCGTTTCATTGAAATCGGTCGAGCCGTTCGAGTTTTAGAAACTTTCGACATAAAAAGTAGCTAATAACAAATTTCATCGAATTTAGTTCAGCCGTCTGAGCGTGAAGAAGTAACAAACTTACAACCTTTCGCGTTTATAATATTACTAGTTTTTACATGCGGCTTCGCTCGCGTTATATTAATTTTGACAAATAAATCATATGACTCAATAAACAGTTTTAATACAAAATTTATCTCTCCCTTTTTTCCACTTTTAGGAAGCTTTTCACGAGAAAAAATAGCCTATCATCGTTTCCAGGTTCCCATCTGTCTCTATACTAAAATTCATTATCATCGATTCAGCCAGCGGTTTAGGCGTGACAGCGTAACAAACGAACAAACTCACATTCGCATTTATAATATTAAGTGTAGATTATAGGAGGACGTATAAACAGTAAAAACTCAAAATCCAACACTTTAGAAATAATTACTCTCAAAGACCAAAAAAGATATGTAATCAAATTCTTCAACCCTTATACAGAGATAGAGCCTAATAATGTACCTTTGAACACACAACAGCAAAAAAAAAATTACCCCGAATCCTCAAAGAAATTCATCATCCATCTCGGAATTAGGGGGAACGCGAAAAGCTCCTCGGTATAGACAACTCGATTCTTTGTAAACTGAACAATATGAGAGTACAAAGGAGCGCACGGTGTGAGAGAGAGAAGAAAAGAAAAAAAAAGACTTTAATAACGCCCCTTTCGGCGTAATTCTGTATTTCAGCCGGTCAGAGTCATAACTTAAGCCGTGAAATAGGGCGGGCGCCGCCTCGTGTTCGCGAAACAATAATAAAAATAATAAATCCCCTTCAAAGCCGTCTGACAGACGCAACTATTCGCTAGCGATCGTTCGGTGAGCACGCTGACGGGATATCCGTTGGAACGTTTATTATTAATTATATATATTTTTCTTATAGTTATGCTTAAGCGTTATGGCCACAGTTTCACAGGATGATTCGTGAGGCTATTGAAATTAAAAAACATCCAAATTTCCATAGAGAAGACGGTTGGAAGCTAGCACAAGCCTGGGATCCGATTATACATTTAATTAAATCGGAACCCAAAAGACCCATTGCCAGACCTCAAGATACTGTGAGCTCTTTCTGCGTAGATCGGAACTCTATCAATAATAAAAATCAAATTGAAGGTAGACACAGTATCATGAACTTTTTTGGACAACCTACACCTCAGTCCGCCCCGTGACCACGAAGGCTGAAAAGCTTTCGAAACGTCGGGATCAAAAAAAAAAAAATAACCGCGATAAAATCCGCTTAAATTAGTTTTATTTCAATGAGTAATGTTCGCGTAAACGTAAGAAATCATTGGTAAGAAATATCAAATTATTTCTAATATCACGCGGTCAGGTAGTAATTATTTAAAATCGGAAATGTTCGTCACTTTGTTTGAGCGCGATAACTATACGTAGATGCTTCTTGGATTAAAAAATATCTACTTTTGTGTTTCAAATAGCATTAAGAAGCTGTAGCTTAGTTAACATCAACTAATAGCAGCTGTATTGAAGAAAAAACCAACTACGAAAAACCCCGCTTCGAATGACTCTGGTCCTATGACGATAAGTTCAGCAGTTTTGATATAATTGAGGGTCAAAAGAACGCTTTGTTTATACATATAGATTAGCTGACCTCACATACCTTGTTCTGCCTTATCGATTAGTCAATCACATCGACTACAGCGTCACATATCGCGTTATGATCACTTACCGAGATAAAAGTATCCCATCTCTCAAGTTGAATCAAACCGCACACGGTGTGCAAAAATTGATTAAAATCGGTTCAGCAGTTTAGGAGTTAATCGCGGACAAACGGCGTGTCACGAAATTTTTATATATATATAAATATATATATTAATAGACATCTATGTATGTTTATATGGACTTCAAAACGGCTGTATTTTTATTTATTTTTTGCGTACGGCTATCGATGGATAGTGTTAGCCGTGCAAACCAGGGACGAAACGATAGTATATTAGAATAGAAGGTTCGAGAAATTACACTGACCCAGTGTTTATTATTTTAATTACTTTGACGCTTTGACAATGTGTCAAAATCAGATACTGGCTGAGTTAATAGTAATTGAATTAATAACGTTTCATGGTCACCCGAATGAAATCCCGTCAACGCCCGACTCGCTGCAAATCCAAACGAAAATGCGAGAAAATTTTGTTTTACATGCGAAAATGGAAAATTTTCCTTTCAAGAATCCAAACACGGAGAGGCGAGAAAAACCAAGGAACAATTGCTCTCGAGTATTTCACTTCACGCTCGGCGTATGACAGCTTTTCAATTCAATATAGTCTGCTTTGATTGTTTGTTAAATTGTCAATCTTCTCTATAAAGCTTTTCCTACGGCTATCTAACATCCTCGAGTTGGAAATCTGCCGCGAAATAGCTATAACTGTGTTCCGGAAGTTGCACCTGTAACTGGCCCTTCACTAGGTTTAGTCTGTCCACCATCTTCGGCCACATCGAGAAAGATCGAGTAGAAAACTCAAACGAAAATTTGAAAATAAAATGTCTTGTACCTCTATACCAATGTCAATAACGATTCCTATCTATATTATTATTATAAACTGGTTAAGTTTGTTTGTTACAACGCGTTAATCGTAGGAGATACAGGTCAGCTTTCAATTTTCATTTCATCAATAATCGAGGAAGGCTTTTTGATAATTTGCTATCACGCTACCACCAATAGTAACAAAGCAGTAATGAAAGTTACAAAAACGGGCGAAAATGGTTTACAAAGACATTTTTTTTTAGTTCCATTGAAAGGAAGTCGCGGCCACGACCAATGTGCAGAATGTAGATTTAATACAAAATAACTTACAATGGTATTTCATAAAGCTCAAGTGTTATTTAGGAATAAACCTTATAAACACTTCAGACTGATCTAAATTGGAAACCATACTGAATCCCATTAAATTGACTCAGTACAGAATATGTTGAAATTGAATTTCATTGAATACAAGCCTGTTTTCCTGGAAATTATAATCTATATTAATGAGCTTACATTACTGTTTTAACATTCAAATTGATTCAACATTTGTGAAATAAATCTCTTTATATATAAAAATGAAACACTGAAATGAATGTACAGTTTCGAACGGCTGCACCAAATTGGATAATTCTTTTTTATTGTATTCGTTATTATCACGACATGGTTTGTATAAAAGAAAATAAAAAAAAAACGATAATTACCTTTAAAAAATCTAATAATACGTAAAGTGAGACACTGAGGTGACTGTCAGAAAACTATGTGTATAAAAATGAATCTCCGTTCGTTAGTCTCGCTACAACTGACAATCGGCTGAATCGATTTAATTTTTCTACTTTTTTAAAGTTGGGTAAGGAGCGGAAAATAACAAAAATCCAAGGAAAATTCGATAATTGACGATAACCTGAAAAATATTAACAATTTGAGTCTCATTGACTATTTGTATACACTCACCAGTAAAACCTTCGTAAGTGGCGATTCGATAACGGACAATAAAACTTCAAGGTCACAGCCGGTTTATATACATTTCGTTATATGAGAGCGCTATGACGTGATAGTTTTTGTGACATTTTGTCTCTCATAAACAAGTCTTTCTTATTTCCCATTTTTTTTTTATATTATTCACTTTATTATCACATTAGACAATTATAATATTCTACGGCTTTTTACAATTATCAGTATAAATAAATTGTGCGAATACAAATAAATGGTTTGAGCCCAGCACAAATAACCCCATATTAATAAAGCTTTGTTTACACAGTTGGACTTAAATACAATAGATATACGTTTATTTATGAGCAGACGTTTATGCATATCCAATCTTCTTCCATCTTGTGACTCGACCGTAAGTTCATTGCAAGAAACTCTAGTAATAGTGGGAAAAAAATCTATTTACCTTTTTTATTTATTCCTACCCAAAAGATCTTCAATGATTACTAAACAAAAGAGAGCAGCATCTGAAAGATGTATGTCAGGATCGTAGGAAGTGGAAGGATGTGGTCTCTGCCTACCCTTATGGGAGAGGAGCGTGATAGTATGTATGTATGTATGTTTAATATATCTTTACCCCTTTCGGAGGTAGCGCGATGTTGTTGTAACCTAAAGCCTTCCTGAGTATTTTTCCCTTGATAAGGCGCAAGTGTAATGAACTGTATTCATTGGAATCACGTTTTCCTCAAGTTTTTCATCTTTACATATAATAAATTAGTAGAAAAATCGTTTTTGAACATTGAAATAATAAAAAAAAACCGGGGTGTTAAATGATAACCAACATAACACATTTCTAGCGTTTTTCCCATTTGTGTCTGTTTATCTGTTTGTCTGCGCACGCATCACGTAAAACAATACAAAACCAATACGACTAAATTTTAAACGCAATAATTGTACGCAAATTGTAATATTACATAGTGTCTGTTTCATCGCAATCGGTTCGATATATCAAGATATATCTTTATTACATAATATATAATGAAGTCGCTTCCGCCGACTGTTCGCTTATATGTGTAATATACATCATCATCATCACCATCCTGCTCCCAATTTACTATTTGGGGTCGGCGCAGTATGTCTTCTTCTTCCATACAGCTCTATCAGTCACCATATCTTCATTCACCCATTTGCCTTCATATCTTCCCTCACACACTCCATCCATCTTTTCTTTGGACGAACTCTCCCTCTCCATCCCTCAACATTCATAGTCATCACTTTCTTCGTCACATGCGTTTCGTCTCTTCTTAAAACATGTCCATACCAAGACAAACGATTCCCTCTCATCTTTTCTGTCACTGGCGCCACTTTCAAACTTCCTCTGACATACTCATTATATGTGTAATATACATATAGTACAAAAAAGGCAAAAAAATTCCAAGATTCTAATGAGATACGAAGTTCACCAGGTCAGCCAGTTCTTCAATATGACAGAACGTGCTGCGAAGAATAGGCCACCTGGAACTCTCACACAGGCAATAAACATTGACCTGAATTGCAACTCCTCTCGGCGTCCACGGCTCCTGCACCGAGCTCATATGAGTCACCACACAAATCTAAAATGACCTCCGCAGCTTATACACAGTTACAAGCGAAGCAGAAATTCGTTAGAAGCAATGGCGGCACACATACATCACTCGAACGCGGTAAACCGGAGGCACTAACGATGTGCCTAAGGCCGTGCGAAAGATTTTTCCATCGTACAGAAAAGGCGTTACCATGTTAAATACGAAAAAAATATTGTTGGTAGTTCCCAAGCTGCTCCCATATTCAAACAAACAAACGTACCTGCTTTATAATATTAATATAGATACATTTGTAAAGAAACCGATCATACCTAACGTCACTAAGTAAATTAGGTTAGATTAGTATATAGTATATTAGGTGTCTGTCAGATTCGTGTAACTTTTAATGTCCACACCGACATTCGGCCACTCTGGCATCCTTGTGCCCACTGCCTATTGCCTGGGTGCCTTCGACAACAGTCCTGAAAACTTCGATGAAGGCTTTACAGCTGCTTAGGCTACCCGCAAATGGTCAAGTTAAAAAAAGCCAGGCAAATCAAAGTGTGCGGTTGTGTCTTCAATAATTGTTCAAAATTTCCACCTTTGATGAAATCTGTCACGGTGCTTGTAACAAAACAGCTAAAATTTATCCCATAAAACGAATGAGTTTCTCCGGGATAGAGGCTAAAGCATAACAGTCCAACACCGAATTACCATTTACCATGAAAATTGGCAGTGTATGTGTTTTCTGGTGAACAAGACTTCTATCCTACCTTGGTCTAGCTACTCATTAACTACTAAAAAAAGGTAAGAAAACGTCTGCCACAGCGGCTACTAAATAAATAAATAAATAACTGTCGATTAACAAGATTACAGAATGTTATGACCGAATGTATATTAACACGTTATATAAAATACATTACTAATTGATGGAACTATTCAAAACAAAGTAAATAAACACAAAATACCTTACGAAGAGCAAATAACAAAACCTTTTTAAACCGGTCAGCTAATAGCGTGAAAACGTCTGCAGCACCAGCTACTAAATACATAAATAAATAGCAATAGAATAACATCATCACAACTGTTAAATTGAATGTTGACGTTAAATAAAGCATATTCTTAATTAACAGAACCTCTAAAACAAACTAAAACAGTACAAAAATCTTACGAAAAGCAAACCATAAAAACCTTTTTAAACCGGTCAGCTATTTTAATATAGCACACGGTACGTTACGCTTCAGCCGGACACCCGGATATGTTCCGGTTAAATACCAGTTCAATAGCGTTGTTGCCCGGTTCGAATTATACCGAGAACCGTACTCTGTTTGACCGGAATATCCGGTTCTTAAACAGCGCGTTTTATTTTTTCAACGATCGCACGAATTTTGGTTTAATTAATTCAAAATAGACTATCGGTCCGCCCCGGTTTCGCTCAGGTTATTGAAGATTTAATTTTAATAGATATTTTTAAAGGGTATAATTCTGCAATACACCCTCAACCTTACTTAATATTATAAATGCGAAATTGTGTTAGTTTTTTCAGCTTTCAGACCTAAATTGCTGGATCGATTATGATGAAGTTTGGTATAGAGATAGATGGTACCCTGGAGATGGTTATAACCTATGTTAAAACATAGAAAGTGGGATAGAGAGATACAAATTCTGTAGCAACTTTTAATGTATCTTCCGAATTGCAAGAAATCGTAGAGAGTAATTTCTATTTCGTTCTTTCCGAATTTCATTTATGCTCAAAATTAAAATCTATTTAGACCCATAAATTAAATAGACCCATAATAATGGGTAATGGTAAGGCATTTTCAAATGCCCGCCCGGCTAGTTACCACCCTCAAGTTGTAAGCCTGCCGCCAAATACCAATAGGTGTGTTCCGGCAGTTGCACTTGAGAGCCAGTTCCTACACAGGTTTAGCGTGTCTACGAACTTGGGCCGTATCGTCACTTAAGATCAAGTGAGATTATGGCCACAACGCTAAACCTTAAGTATAAAAAAAATACCTTCCTCGTGAATCACTTTCTCTATTGGTGAAAACCATATGCACAGTTTCTATTTCGTAGTTTTTGAGTATATCGTGTTCAAACAGATATCCATGGCGAGTGGATATATTTTTACAAATGAAATACCTGTAGGTATGTTCCGGCAGTAGCATTTGAGAACCAGTCCCTCTTTCAGGGTCAGCGTGTCTACTATCTTAGGCCAAATCGTTACTTAACACTTAACATCTGGTGAGATTAAAGCCATAACGTTAAAATCTATACAACGTTTTGAAGCGATGATAGCTCAGTGGTAGTGTGTACGACTTTGCGTCAAGGGACGTGAGTTCGAATCCAAGCACCTACAATGAGCTTGAGCTTTTGGTGAAGGAAAACATCGTAAGGAAACCATAGCATGGTGGCAGGGCTTTTTCTGATGCTCGCCTGGCTAGCTACCAACCTCAAGTTGAAAATCTGTCGCCAAATACCAATAGGTGTGTTCCGGCAGCTGCACTTGAGAGCCAGTTCCTCTACAGGTTTAGCGTGTCTACCTACTTGGGCCGTATCGTCACTTAAGATCAGGTGAGAGTATGGCCATTATGCTAAACCTTAATTATAAAAAAAAAAACCTAATATATGAAATGCTCTTATCGAATCTTCCAATATAACTTTCAGATACATGTTTTCATGCGGAATTAACGGTATAGTTATTTCATTTATTTCTGACCTACGGTCAGTATATTTTGTAGTTTACCATTCCAAACCTATTCCAATATTTCCAATTTTCACTTCCGCACGCGTTCGCACCGAATCATTGTCATTCCATCGCCCAGCGTACGTTTCACAAAGTAACACAAAGTGACACAAAAAATCTACAGACACGAATAGTTAAAACAGTTCTAGCGGCAGAATACACAAAACCCCTATCCTTTTTGTGCCTAAATCTACATGCTCGTGTAGCGCCAGATAAATTTCTCAGCAAACACAATTCCAAAAAAAAAAAACACGAAAACACATATTGCGGAAACCTCTCCCGCGACTTGAATCTCGGATCGGAGCGACTTATAAGAAGTCCAATGCCTCGGGATCTCGAGACACGATCGAAGGGAAATTGAAGTGTTGTTTTCCAAATGTATTAGTGCATTTTATTCGCTCGGGAGCTAGATGCATCCGGTTCGAACGATAATATTTTAACTTTATCTCAGATTCTATAACGAGTGCTCCGTTCGGCCCCACCACAGTGTAGCGACATCGGTTTCATTATCAGTATACGAGTTCAAGTGACGGAACTTTTAATTCCAATTTATTTACTGTCTGTACCCGTGTTACAGTTTTTTTTTTTTTTTTTATAATAAAGGTTTAGCGTTATGGCCATAATCTCACCTGACCTCAAGTGACGTTACAGCCTCAGTTAGTAGACCCTGATTTTCAACTTGAGGGTGCTTGCTAGCCAGGCGGGAATTAGAAAAAGCCCTACCACCGTGCTATGTTTTCCTCGCGATGTTTTCCTTCAACGAAAGCTCAAGCTCATTGTGTCATACACACTACCACTGAGCTATCATCGCTTCTATAGGTACATCTTTTTAATACAAGTTAAATAATTATAAAAATAACTAACATGCATTCCAGACTCTCGTATATATTTCTGCTCTGTGGGTATCGTTCAAAGCGGACGATGCGAAAGCGACACCGGGCGGGCGTGTTTATATCAACGGAACAGAGCAAAAAGTGCAACGTTCCCGACTGCCTTCTTTACATAATAATAGATTTCGGCTACCAAACAATTTATACCAGACCAGTAACAATGGCGTCGAGTGGAGAATTTACGAAACATCGCAGACTTCCCTTCAACAATGGATAACGAGAGGCAAATATATCGCTACTTAATATAAATTCTCGTGACGTACAAATTCAAAAGAACCGCCACCTTTTAATACCATAGAATAAAAAACATGTATTAAAAATATTGTGTGCGTCTGTTAGTACTTCTATTAATTATTATTTTTTAATTATGCATAAAAAACATTGATATATAAAATACAGTACTGCACGTTTACGAGTTAAACGATAGAAACTATATATAATACAACAAAAGTAGACCATAGTAATTAAATAAAATTGCTAGATTTTTTTTTATAGATTTTCCTAAGCCGAAAGAGAGTAGTCATCAAACACACGAGAAAAAGTACTCGACTGTCTTGCCTTTCTACGTAGTTATATAGGCTTCGTAGCTATTCCAAAAACCTAATAAACCATGCAAGACATCAGCCAATTTTGATAGCGACGAGTAAGAAAATTAATTCATTTTTATAGCAACAAAAAAACAATGGAATTTCATACGATCAAATTGCTCGTGTATTTTTGCCACGAACATTTTTAGGGACCGATCAATGATTACAGAATAAGGGATCCGTGGGCAAATTACGATTTTCGATGCCTACGAATACACTAATTATACCTGGCATAATATATTGCAATGGCACGCCAAGAAAAAGATCGAGGAAAGGATCCTCATCGAGCGACAACACGACCAAAGTTTTTACACAATCGAAGAAATCATTCAGGAATCAATAGGCGACAGACATATAACAAATATTTTTTACTTATACACAACGGGTCATATTTTCATTTGAAAAGCGTTTTCATATAACGAGAATCGCAACACAAATAAACCAAACTCAACAAATTATAGAAATGCTGTAGAAAGCATTTGCAATTTCGACAGAAATCCTTTTCAATAACAACTAACGAATATTCACTGCAATCGACGTCGAACGCAACCACAAATTAAATCAAACGATTCGTAACATTACATTAGATCTAAATAACATTCAAAGAGGACGACTGCCCTTTAAATCACAAATAATTTCAACATAAAATATCGAAGTTCTCTAGCAAACGTCTCTTTCCGTGAAGCGAAGGAAGCGTTCGATTCGTTTATTCATTTATTTTTTCTCAGCCTTTAAATAACGTAGTGGCCAGTTACTCGTAATATAAAATAGCATTATAACAATTTACTTTTTGACGTTAACTGTTTTGAATTTATGTTGTTTTATTCCATAACTGTTACTTTTATTTTACATATATGAGACACAGACTTCTAATAACATTAAAGTACTGTTTATTTGTCATACGAAAATGGTTAACAATTTTTATTTAGTATTCAGTATTAATAATTTTATATACTGTTAGTTTGGATGGTCCACGTATGATAAATTCATCCACGGCGCGTCGCTGAATGTATTATTCGGAGATAGCATTGAAAGCTTCTTTATAAAAAAAATACGTATATATGTTACTTGTTATAGTTACCTGTCAAATCTTGTTACATGTAACCTTTACACGTCTATATTAATCATAAGAGGGAAGTTTGTATGTTTCTTTCTTTGACTGTTTAAACTCGCTAATCTTAGAACCTACCAATCGGATGTCAATAACTCTTCTTATATTTGATAGAGTAATCATTGAGAAAGATTTTACCAAGAACAGGAGTAAAGCTGTAGGTATTGAAAGAGTTATTATTACGGGCGAAGATGATTAAATAATCATTAGTTCCAAGCAAACAAAGTCGCAAACACTGCTAGTGTATGCGCATACAAACATTTATTTCTTTACATGCAAAATTATAATATATAAAAATTGAAATTGTCACTACGTTATAAAAATATAAAAGTCCGTATCTGCATGTTTTGACGAGTAGTTTCAGATATTATTGACCTACACAATTCTGTGACTCAAACAGAGCTATGTCGATCTCGGAACGTGATACATTACTAAATGTGTCACTGTGGTAGTATTTACAAGTATATAATAATCACAATTCAGTTTAACATAGTTATAATAAGATTTCTCGTTGGGTTTTCTCAAATTCGTACCGTTTACCTGAAGCACGTTTTCATAGATCGGTTTAAAATATCTAAAGATTTTTTCAAAGTATACCGAATTTTTATTTTTAAATAACATTAATAATACAGTTTTCTACATTTGAATACGAAAGTAGATCATTATTGTTTTAATTAGTGTAACAAACATCTTAATAAACTGTTATTAAAATAACAACTATGTAACGTTACAATAGCGGTTATTGTAATACAGCATTTTTTAATATGCGATTCGTTTTTCAAATACACGTTGCAGTCTATAAATTGGAATGTAACATTTTAAATTTCTACTTTTTCTTTTATCGCCGCCACAGAAGTATTTGCCATTGTCAACTTTTTATGTGTAAATAGAAGTTTGTATTATTAAAATTTTTGATTTTCGTATGTATTAAAAAAAACATTTCCTATTTTTTTTTCATTAATGTAAAAAGACTACAACTAAAAGTAGTCAATAAATGTAACATATATTTTTTTTTTTAGAAAATCGATCTACAAACAAAGGTAATGAAGTTCTAAACAGTTTTGTAATAGCCTATTTATATATAAACAGCAAATGTCTTGTCCATGTAGCAACACAGGACGTCTTGCCGCTTTATATAAGTCATTACATACATAAGTCCTCAATCTCAACTTTTTCTAATAACCAACGAAACGGCGCAAGTCATAGCCCGAATTTCCATCTGAAAAGTTTTCAGGCGTTCACGGGTATATTTAAAAGAAAAATCGGTTGACGTCGCCGCTTCCAGCAGATCAGGGTGCTTCGTTTGAATTGATCGTAAACCATCCCCGGAAAATTGTTTTGACACCGCTTCTAATATCGCATTAGGGGAGATTTACACATGATCCTATATTTTAATATGATTTTTTTAAGTTTTGTATGTCATGATATCGCCCAAGATGGTGAACACGCTATGCCTAGTGGAAGGCCTGGATCTCAAGTGCAACTACCGGTATGCATCTATGAACGTTTGGCTGTAAATTTAAAATGGAGGGTGGCATCTAGCTAATTGGATATTAGAAAAAGCTCTACCACAGAGCTATGGCTTCATCTCAGAATTCTAGCTTATATTACGTGATGATATCGCCCAAGATGGTAGACTCGCTAAGCCTAGTGGAGGAACTGGCTCTCAAGTGCAACTGCGGGAACACAGATATAGGTGTCTGGCTGCAAATTTTAAAATTGAGGGTGGTAGCTCAGTGGTAGTGTGTACGACTTTGCGCCAAGGGACGTGAGTTCGAATCCAACCACCTACAATGAGCTGCCGGTGAAAGAAAACATCATGAGGAAACCATAGCATGGTGGTAGGGTTTTATCTAATGCTAGCAACCACCTTCTAGTGGACAACCTGTTGCCAAATACCACTATATGTATTCCGACAGCTGCACTTGAGAGCCAGTTCCTCGACAGGTTTAGCGTGTCTACCAACTTGGGCCGTATCATCACTTAAGATCAGATGAGATTATGGCCAGAACGCAAAACTATAACTATAAAAAAAGAAGATACTAGAAAAATTCCTACCACAATAGTATAGTTTCATCACGATGTTTTCCCAGACTGAAAGGTCAGGCCCATTGCAGGTGGACTCAAATTGATACTCTTCACCTGTTGGAGTCGATTAAAATAGAAAAAAAAAAAAACTAATTCACCAGTGTATCGACAGCTTTAGATACGTCTAAAGTGCGTTGAACGTTTCAGCTGAGTTTTTTACGAACGAAAGCCCCGAAACATCGAGTTAATCAAATGCGCTGCGAACCATTACAGCTTCAAAACGGTTTTTTAATTAAATCCAAAGAGAGGACAGTCCTTCGTGCATATCAGTTTTACTGCTGTCGTAATTCGTTCCTTTTAATTTAAATAATTAATTTCGATTACTATGGGTTTACGTTGGGATTCTAATCTCTCGTGCTGTACCTATAAAAAGGACACATCCACATACATACACGTTCACTATCTACCCGTACTAATAATATCACAAATGCGAACTGAGTTTATTCGTTACGCTTTCACGCCAGAATCGCTAATTCGATTATGGTGAATTTTGGTATAGAGATAAATAGAGATCACGATACGAGAAAGAGTTCACGAGAGGCCATGCATGGAAGGCTGTTTGCATATCTGGGTTAAATCCGCGGAATATCTCTTTTATGCCCTAGACAGGTTACAGAGACGAGCTGTCCGCACAGTGCAAGATGCAGACGTTACAAAGAACGTCGAGCCGCTTAAACGCGCAGAGACAGCCTGGATAAGTGTACCTTCTTTATAAGTCACAAGTACTGCCATGCATGGAAGGCTGTTGGCATATCTGGGTTGAATCCTCGGAATATCTCTTTGATGCCCTAGACAGGTTACAGAGACGAGCTGTCCGCACAGTGCAAGATGCAGACGTAACATAGAACATCGAGCCGCTTAAATGCGCAGAGGCAGCCTGTATAAGTGTACCTTCTTTATAGGACACAAGTACAGCCATGCATGGAAGGCTGTTGGTATCTCTGGATCGAATCCGCGGAATATCTCCTTGATGCCTTAGACAGGTTACAGAGACGAGCTGTCCGCGCAGTACAAGATGCAGACATTACAAAGAACGTCGAGGTGCTACAAATAAGCAGAGACAGCCTGGATAAGTGTACCTTCTTTATAAGTCACAAGTACAGCCATGCATGGGAGGCTGTTGGTATCTCTAGATCGAATCCGCCGAATATCTCCTTGATGCCCTAGCCAGGTTACAGAGACGAGCTGTCCGCACAGTGCAAGATGCAGACGTTACAAAGAACGTCGAGCCGCTTAAACGCGCAGAGACAGCCTGGATAAGTGTACCTTCTTTATAAGTCACAAGTACGTCCATGCATGGATGGCTGTTTGCATCTCTGGATCGAATCCTCGGAATATCTCCTTGATGCCTTAGACAGGTTAAAGAGACGAGCTGTCCGCACAGTGCAAGATGCAGACGTAACATAGAACATCGAGCCGCTTAAATGCGCAGAGGCAGCCTGGATAAGTGTACCTTCCTTATAAGACACAAGTACAGCCATGCATGGAAGACTGTTTGCATCTCTGGATCGAATCCTCGGAATATCTCCTTGATGCCTTAGACAGGTTACAGAGACGAGCTGTCCGCACAGTGCAAGATGCAGTCGTAACATAGACATAGTAACGCCGTTTCAAATACGTAGAGGCATTACTCCTCTGGCCGTGTTTCATCTTATATATCACGGTGAGTGTTCTGAAGAGCTATTCAGTGTTATTTTCCATTCCACAACAGGACTACGCGAGCTGGAGTTTAAAGTAACAGCTTTACGGTAACCCACATTCTGAACCGAAACAAAAGTTCGCTATATCGTACTTTTGCCGTACCATGAAGGTATGGAACAGTCTCCCAGTCCGTATTTTCCCTTCCTCTTATAACATCGGATCCTTCAAGGCAACGTAAAAAACATTTATGCAGACCGCCATGACAGGGGCGGTTGGCAACGTATCTTCATTCCATCGATGGTCGCTCCCTGTATTTAGTTTTTACTGTGCTTAACATCAGGTACAGTGGTGTCACTTTTCCGAGCTAATATAAAAAAATGGGTACCTGGGGAAGGTGATAGGGTAAATTTTCTCTCGGAAAAAATCCTGGAAGGGTATAAAGAGACGTATAAACTTTGTATGAAATTTTATATTACGTCATCCGATTTCTTTGACAAACTCAATATTAACGCGAACGAAGCCGCAAGTAAAAGCTGTCTATTTATTATAAAGGACTATATTGTAATATGATAAAACCCTTATAGGATATACTGGAACTTTATTTGAAAGCAAATAGATTGTATAAGGCCCATGACATAACTATGATTTTCCGCTCGAGCACCGACACTTTGATCCCAAAACTTGATCCCAGTAATGAACTATTGGACCCGATATATCTATTAATAAATAGGAAAATGCTTTTTGCCCTGCCATTTTAATATCAGCATAGCATTTGAAGCGTTCCTTGGAGGATGAGATACCAGTTTATACATAAATTTAACCCGCAAACGTTTTTCGATGTTATATTTATTTTACCAAATAGTTCTGACAGTTCTCGATATATACGAGATTCATGTTGTCCCTCTGAATGTAGGACGAAGGAGAGCCCTATTTGATTGAAGGCGTTTATTTATTCATACCTATGTCCTGCGCAAGGGTTGGGTCGCAGAAATTCTTTACTATAAAAACTCGAATGAATGTCGAACCTGGTCTGGAACTGTGCAGTCTGCGGTTGTTCCAGAATATTCATAATCAGTTAGCGAACTTAGGAAAGTGAATTCAAGCCATGTCAAGCTGGTTTTGTTTATAATCTGGATAAATATATGAACCCTAGTTTTATATCCACTAAAACTATCTTAAATTAATTATTATTATTTTTAAATATGTACCCGAAAATATTTAACCAAGGTAAGAACGTCTTACTTGCTGGTTCTTCTCGATTACTGTGTGTTTTACTAGTTTTGATGTTCGTAAGCGCCTTTCCAGAGCCTAAATTGAATAAAATATTTTGATTAGAAGCGATCATAGATCAGTGGTAGGGTGTAGAAACGCCGCGTCATGGGACGTGAATTCGAATCCAACCACTTACAATGAGGTTGAGTTTTCGGTGAATAAAAAAACATTTTGAGGAATCCATAGCACTGTGGTAGGGCTTTTTCTAATGCCAACTGGATAGCTACCAACCTCAAGTTGAAAATCTGTTGCCAAATAGCAATAGGTGTGTTTCGGGAGTTGCACTTGAGGACCATTTCCTCCAATAAAGGCCGTCAACGGACCTGCAAATCCACTGGTGTTTTAGGTGTCCATGGGCGGTCACTTACCGTCAGGTGACAGGCTTGCTCGCCTACCCCCTATTACATAAAAAAATAACCTAAATTGTTTTCTAACTTATGTTAATATCTGCGTTCCTAAAAGTCGTAGTGTGATGTTATTTCCCTAAATCATTCCAAAATAAATATTTTCTAATATACAAAAAGAAAATTCAAAGTCCATGATGGATGTATCCATACATTAGTGTATTCAAACAAACAAACAACAAAATGATAAGATTTATAATATTGGTAT
Organism: Actias luna; assembly: GCA_039707435.1. NCBI lineage: Eukaryota > Metazoa > Arthropoda > Insecta > Lepidoptera > Saturniidae > Actias > Actias luna. The sequence continues at coordinate 1,159,204 of JAZHAC010000006.1, read as the reverse complement.
ATGTAGTTTTGTGGCACGTGAGATATTAAAGTATACAAAGAATTATTCTAAAAACTTAACCAGATTATCATACGATTTTATGCGTTGTTATTATCCATACAATACTTATTTGCTAAGTGTAAAGTCTAACCTTGAGATCCCTATTAAGATTATAAATGTGAATGTAAGTTTGTTTGTTACGCTTGCACGCGAAAACTACTTAACAGATAATCATGAAACTTTGTACACATATTCTTGGAGGTATTAGAAGTAACATAGGGTACTTTGTTGAATATATATATATATATATATATATATATATATATATATATATATATATATATATATTTTATGAAAAATAAAAAAAATAATTCTCAAAAAATCTCAAAATCTAGCTACTTTGACGCCACCTAGCATTCCAGAATATACGTGATACAAAGTGCACCGGGGTAATTTTTTTATACTTAAAGTTTAGCGTTATGGCCATAATCTCACCTGATCTCAAGTGACAATACGGCCCAAGTTGGTAGACACGCTAAACCTGTGAAGGAACTGGCTTTCAAGTGCATCTGCCGGAACACTTAAAATACAGATATTATTTTATGACATTCTAGCTGATACACATGGCGTATTATTCTAAACTCCTCAGTTGACCGTACAGTGTTCACCGATACCTTACGATAATCTTTTTACACAAAAATGTGGTTACCGAACAGTTCATGATAGTCAAATCTCGAAACGAGTTCGTATTAAAATGTATTCGAGTTTCTATAGTAGAGGTGCTTGTTTGCAGGACCGAAGGACCTTTTAAATACAAATAACGTTACCTTCTAGGCCCAATATTTATGTGCGTCTCATTGAATAGATGTCTCGCCTACAGGGAGATGTTCTTTGAAAGGTAAATATGGAGTTTCTCACAGAGTCGCATTTATTTGTTGACGTGCTTTTTATTTTTTTATAAAATAACGGTTTTTTTTTTTTTAATAGTTAAGGTTAAGCGCTATGGCCATAATCTCACCTGATCTTGAGTGTCGATACGGCCCAAGTTGGTAGACACGCTAAACCTGTGGAGGAACTGGCTCTCAAGTGCAGCTGCCGGAACACACCTATTGGTATTTGGCGGCAGGTTCTTACCTTGAGCGCGGTTACTAGCCAGGCGGGCATCAAAAAAAGCCCTACCACCATGCTTTAGTTTCCTCACGATGTTTTCCTTCAACGAAAGCCCAAACTCATTGTAGGTGCTAGGATTCGAACTCACGTCCCTTGACGCGAAGTCGTACACACTACCGCTGAGCTATCATCGCTTTGAACAAGCAACAATATAACCAAATGAAATAATCACTACATTGCCAACTACAACGATCCCAATACTGACTAATTATATGTAGATTGTTCCTTAATCTCATATGATTTATAACTGCCCCAGTCTTCGATCAAGAGCATCATCCTTTGTATCTTGTCATTTATTGCGATCTCGGTTGTGACGTCATTTCTTATTCGCCCAAATGCTTAATATATATGGTACGACTTACAGATGTCGTAAAAAGACTTTTCTTCAATGGCTAATGACATTCACATATGATGATACTGAAAATCTCATATCCAACATGTACTAGTCTAATTTTTCGACAACTAAATTCGGTTCGGCCACTTACATGACACACACACAGACACAAACATACACACACATCACTCTTTTTTTTTCATTTCTCAGTTATTATTATCATTTTTTTTTATATTAACTTCTTTTTTTTTTCAATGTTCCCTTAAATTTTTTCAGTATGCGGAGGAGGGCGCTGTTAACTGCGAAACAGTTAGATTACTAACTACTACAGTTAGCAACGTAAAATTGTACTATATGTTATATTGTTTTTTGTACTAATAAAGATTTTTTATTATTATTAATGTTTGTCTACTTTTTTTTAATGGCATTCTCTGTTAGCTCAGGCCGCTTTCACAGCTACACCTAGCTGTTGGGGGAAGTGCGAAGGGCACTCAGCCCAGGAGGCAACGTGCACAAGAGTGCCAATAAGGGACCGAACATCGGCTCGAGCTATCGCCGACACGCAAAAGAAAACAACATGTGAGTAGATCATAACTAATCTTAAGTAACCGTACTGAGCCATAATAGAAATATTGTACTATGCAGTTCTGATTCTCGAGTACTATTAGTGAGGACGGATATACGGAAGTGACTGACCTTGATAGATCAGTGTTCACTTTAGTGTACGTATCAAAATTATAGCCAGCCACTTTAGCAATATTTCACAGTTACAATTTTTTTTCACATCAATTCCTGTGAAATATTCAAAAGGTCTGTAGTACTGTGAGAAATAAAATCACAGTCGTTATCAAGTAATGAATTTAAATAGCTGGGTGGTTTACACGATGATCACACATTTTGTATATATAGCGTAAAGTTATATTAGGTATGTGAAAGAACGTGTTTTTTTGCGGGATCAAGAACTATCAAATGTTATTTTTTATTTAAATTTATTAACTGTTTCACCCTATATAATATCATATTAGTAGCAACTTCCGTGATATACTTCGAGTATTACACACAAATGAAAAGAATTATAGCTAACAATTGAAATGAAATATTGTGAGTTGCAACAAAAACTACGTGGTCCGATCTAAGCTTTTTCGAGATGACTAATATACTTTATCAATGTGATAATTGTGTTTAAAAACATTTGTGCGTAATTTAAAAAGAGCAGCCTTCAAACGGACGCTATAATTTGGTAGGTAAAAATAATAGTTCCCGATTTAAAAAACTTAATAATTCTATACGAAATCATAATCTCATAAATTACACAAAAACGTATACACAATAGGCAATTATTCGAATGAAAGCAATGATATTTATGAGGGCGGTGGTAGTATGGATGGAAATTAACCCATTAGGCGAACGAAGTCTTGTTAGAACGTGGCAATTTGTATGCAATTAAATCACAGGGTAGATGTGTGCTCGACTGTGAACGTTTTTAACATTTGAAGAAACTCAACAAGCAATATAATTTATTGTGTACTACTATTTGATAATATTTAAACAATTTTAATTATCATTAGTAAATTTAAATACTATTATGTATTCACGAATATCATTACCGTTATTTCAACGTGTTTCATTTCACGTATCGCAGCTATTTTTGACATTTATGACTTGGCATTTTCCCGTGAATGCGTTCACGTGGAATTAAAATTTATTTTTCTATTCCTCGCGAACAGGTATCCGATCGCTGCCAAATATCACTGAATCAATACGGGCTAATTCATTAAAATCGGTTCAGTCGATTTGGATGGATATGTATGATACATATATTTTTTTGTATATAGCTTACGTGTGTATCCACAGTTTATGTGATTTTAATTATATTTTTGAATAATTACTCATGGAGTCACCTGCATATTTCTTAGATAATTTTAGACTTAATAGGTGGCACTTTTAGAGACAGTATATTTTTTTAGTTCTCTTCACTAAAACTGAACGCGACAGATGGCGCTGCGGTCAAGTCATTAGCAGTAAAGAGCAGAATAATGTCTGCACGACGAAATCGTTCTCTATATATGTATAAAGAAAAATAAATCGACCCGTAGAACGACTGTAATAAAACTGGAATTTTCATAGATTATATCGGAAAGGCATTTAGTTTATGGCATGTCATTCGACAAATCGACACTTTCACGTGACATATGAATGCCATGAGCATTTTCCGATACGGAAAAATAACCGAAAAAAAAAAACACCCATCGAGGTAATAATTCCGGACGATGGCTAGAAATTACATTCATTTGGGTTAATATATCAAAGAGGCGCAAGTTAAACGTAAAAATAGGCGTATTATCAGTAAGAACTTTTCGAGATTGACTTTTTTTTTAATTCGGTGCTCGAGACACTTTAAGAAGTTGGTCACCACATCGTAAACTCATTCCCCGACCTCAGACCAAGGGGAGAGGAGCGTATGGTGAAACTTATAAGATTGCAAGCAACCGACACGTCCCAATAAAAAGCAACGTGGTGACACTTTCTTTTTACATACTTAAGGTTAAGCGTTGTGACCATAATCTCATCTGATCTTAAGTTACATCCAAGTTGGTAGACACGCTAAACCTGTGGAGGAACTGACTCTTAAGTGCAGCTGCCGGAACACACCTATTGGTATTTGGCGGCAGGTTCACAACTTGAGGGTGGTAGCTACCCAGGCGGGCATTTGAAAAAGTCCTACTACCATGCTATAGTTTCCTCATGATATTTCCCGTCACCAAACGCTCAAGCTCTTTGTCGGTGGATTCGAACTCACGCCCCTTGACGTGAAGTCCGTACGCAGTACCACTAAGCTATCAGCGTGGCGAGAGAAGTAATGGATATGAATCTTGCATAATTAATAGTCAGAAAAGAAAATATGGATAGAGTGTCTGAGAAATGAGATGAGAGAAGAGGGAGTGAACGAAACGACGACGGTAGATAGAGATTTGCGGAAGAAGAAAACGTACTGCGCCAACCGGCAATAATTTGGGAACAGGGCGCGAAGAATATGATGAAAAGCTCGAACTCGTTACAGGCGTTACAGGCAGGTTTTAGAAGCGAGGATAGCTCAGTAGTAGTGTGCACGACTTCGCGTCAAGGGACGTGGGTTCGAACCCAAGCACCTACAATGAGCTTGAGCTTTCGGTGAAGGAAAACATCGTGAGGAAACCATAGCATGGTGGTAGGGCTTTTTCTAATGCCCGCCTGGCTAGCTACCACCCTCTAGTTGTGAACTTGCCGCCAAATACCAATAGGTGGGTTCCGGCAGCAGCACTTGAGAGCCAGTTCCTCCACAGGTTTAGCGTGTCTACCAACTTGGGCCGTATCGTTACTTAAGATCAGGTGAGATTATGGCCATAACGCTAAACCTTAAGTATAAAAAAAAAGGCATTCGAATACGCCTTCACGTGGATTTCCTATAAGGTACCGCATTAGTTAGTTTTGAACCCGCGACGCGTAACTAGTGAAGCGTACGTAACTGGTAGATGATACCAAAAACCAAACGGTACAAAAGTCAACGAACTCTCCGTAATCGGACAACGCGGGAGATAGAGAGACTACGCGATACTATCGCAGTGAGATTATATACTCTTTATCAGTGAGACCTTTCGTCCGATATAATTAATCCCCCCCCTCTCCCGCCCCTCTCCCCCCTCCTCCACCCTGCCCCCTAATTACGATCAATATGATTATTTGATCATATTGAAGTGGCTATCTGGGAAAAAGCCACGACACACTCGTCGAATGACGTATGAATTCATCGATGAACCTGTTTGAAGTGTTGATTAGCGATATATGTTTTGGCGAATAGCGGGCAATCGAGCAAGCGTGTCACCTGATGGTAGTTGGTCACCGCCGCCCATGGGCACCTATAACTTCAGGGGGATCGCAGGTGCGTTTCCGGCGTTCACTGGAGGGACTGGCTCTCGAGTGTAGCTGCCGGAACGCACCTATTAGTATTTAGCCGCAGATTTTCAACTTGAGCGTGGTAGATAGAAATGCGGGCATTAGAGTAAGCTTGGTGTCTTTTTCTAGCATACGGTGTCTACCATCAGGTAGAGTAAGATATGTAGATAGTTCTTGTTCATATTGTGGAGTGCGTTTGAGTGAAACACATTTATGCTTCCTCTTGAAATAAGGCCACGAGAAGTCTACATATGTGGAATATGTAGATTCTTTAACACACGATCAGGTCAAAGTTATTAGACTTATCGGGATGGGACTGTGACCATACGATGCGATGTTTTTCATAGATAATTTTAAACTATGTAGCATATAACGAATGCGCCCCTGCTACCTTCACAAAAACCAGACGTTGAGATCCGAATTGGAAAGTATTTGTTAGGTGAATCGTAGTCCAGTCAACATTGGTTATCACTGCCTTAGTGTGTGTGGATTTTGGATTCCTTCGCCCATTTGTCATTTTATTTTCGACTTACTATCGAATACAATTTAACTTTTTTTTTAAGCACGCCCAATATATCGGGTGAGTGTCAACCTTACTTAATATTATAAATGTGGTAGTCTGTTTGTTACGCTTTCACACCTAAACCGCTGAGTAGATTGTGATGAATTTTGGTATAGAGATAGATGGGAACCTGATAACGATGATAGACAACTTTTTTTCGTTCAAGTGGGGGTAAAAAGAGCGACAAACTTTGCACGAAACTTGTTATTGCGCCATCCGATTTGTTTGACGAAATCAACATTAACGCAAGCGAAGCCACAGTTAAAAGCTAATGTAGTATAAATATACAGGGAAAAATACATTTCCCTTGACACCCGATCACGGGAAAACTACTGAAGTTATCCTCATTGTCTCAACTATGACCTTTTGATGCGGAATTATTCACCGATGGCTCGATGCTACTTGGTTTATAGATTCTACGGACCCTTAGTCATTATACTTTCTATATATTTTTGTATACTTTTCATATAAATAACTCCACGATGACCAGACCTTCCCCTTTGTTGACATAGTCCAGGCACTGATTAGAGACTGTTTCTAAGATGAACGTTACACCTAATTACACAAATTTATTGGCTAGTACGTATTCCTATATTTATTTATATGTAAACAAACATTGCGATTCCTACCCTTTACTGCAACCCTTATAGCGGAGACCCTCTCAAAAATTAAAAACAGTACTTAGCGCGTTCCCCCGCGTTTCGCATCTCTAGTATAACGCATGTACAATTCTACGTCGATCCAATAATAATATTAAAGTTTCGGGTTCCGTATAATCTATACGAATATATAGTGTATGGGTTGTAATGTCAAAATAACAGATTTTTACTGAATTCATATGAGAGTATATAAAACTACGCGAGTAAGAAAGCTTTTTTTTTGTTTGTCTGTCCGTCTGTTCTCTGAAAAGGCTGAACCGATTTCGACGGGACTTTCACTGGCAGATAGCTAAGGTTATAATGAGTGAGTTAGACTGCTTTGATGTGCGGCAAAAATAGGCTTTAACGATTTAAAAAAAATTAGTTCCAGGCAAACAAAGTTGCAGGCGAACTCCATCAGCCAACCATATTAGTTCACTTTGGTTGTATTACTTCGTTGTCCTTGCAATGATTACATTCCTGTCATACAGTCCATACATTCGACGATCGGAAAATCAAATCACGGTGTGACAAAAGATTTATTAATGTTATGCAGAGAAGTGACTGCGCTACATCTGATGTTAAGTAAGTAAGTAAACAATGGTGACCGACGATAAAGCAAAATGCACTGCCAGTCAAAGCTGTCATGCTGGCCTGTTTAGGTACCTCTATACGCCTCTTATATACTTCTCACATGCTTCTTTATCACGATCACCAATGTCACAGTGATAAAACATTTGAAGCGATTATTGCTCAGTTGGTACGGACGCCGCGTCAAAAGAGGTGAGTTTGAGCTTTCGTTGAAGGAGAAACATCGTGAAAAAACTATAGTAGGGTGGTGAGGCTCTTTCTAATGTCTGCCTGGTAAGCTACTACGCTCAAGTTGAAAATGTACCACCAAATACCAATAGGTGTGTACCGGCAGCTGCACTTGAGAACCATTCATTTCACCAGGTTCAGCGTGTCCACAATCTTGTAACAATAAAAAACCAGTCAGCCTTGAACAAATGATATCAAAAGTGGCATCTGTACACGTAATAATATAAAACGGGGAAAGTTATTACTAACGATATGGTTCAAATTAAATTGATTAACGTTATGTCACGTCGACGGAACCCCAAAAGTTCAGGGTTGAAAGTACTAGGGTGAGCTAAGGGCGCGGGTAGGTCGCTCTCATTACCGCTGTCGTCTAAGCATGAAAGGGAATGTACAGACAGTTTATATCACAGTTTTTCTATATCACAACGCCCACAATCTTCGGTTTTCGATGACATCTGGAATGAGATTTAAATCCGAAAATCCATGACTTAAATTATGTAGAATTGTCAAAAAAAAAAATAAGACAAGGCACACAGAAACAATTTTAGTGGACTCAAAAGCCTAAAATCGGCGGTCCAGTTTACGAGGGATTTAAAAGAAAAAAACGTAAAATCTTGTATTAAATATTTTTTTAGTTCGACGCTTCGCTAGTCGCAAACATAGGTAGTTAAAAAAGTTTAATCTAATAATTTAAGAAAATTATATGCAATATAATACAATGAATTCACAAACGACTTGATCGAGATCAAAATCCTAAAATCCATGGCTAATTTTACGAGGATCTGTAAAAAGAAAAGTGAATGACATATAAAGCGCTCCTGGTATTGTGGGTGTGATGAGCGGCGGTGGTCACTTACCTTCAGGTGACACTCTTGCTCGTTTATCCGTTATTACATAAAAAACCTTTGAGCTGGTTTGTCGTCGTGCTTCCCACATTAATTCTATATAAAAATAAATCTTTATAACTATAATAAAGACAAGAGTCGATAAACAAAACTTAGAGGTGACACAGTGATAACGTTAATCTAGGTTCATTGGCCGTTATCATTTCGACCTCAGTATCACCGATTGCGCTATCACCGGCGCTGGACCTGTTTATGTGTATATGATAGGAGATTGACGTTTTTATATAGAAGCACTGTACTTGATAATAGGCACGAAAGATTCGATCTTAACTGGGTTCGCCTCTGTTGTGCCAGCAAAGAACTCTACAAATTCACTAATAAATATTGTAAATGCACACATTACTAATTAAAAAAACGGTGCGTACGTGTGGTTATAGGCGATGATAGTTCAGCGATAGTGTGTACGATTTTGCGTCAAGGGTCGTGGGTCGAATCCGACCACCTACAATGAGCTTGAGTTTTCGGTGAAGGAAAACATCGTGAGGAAACCATAGCATGGTGGTAGGGCTTTTTCTAATGCCCGCCTGGGTAGCTACCACCCTCTAGTTGTAAATCTGCCGCCAAATACCAATAGGTGTGTTCCGGCAGTTGCACTTGAGAGCCAGTTCCTCCTCAGGTTTAGCGTGTCTACCAACCCACGCCATATTGTCACTTAAAGTCAGGTGAGATTAAGGCCATTACGCTAAACTTTAACAATAATTAAAAAAAACGTTATAGTTACAATCTTACCTGATTTTAAGAGACGATATAGCGCAAGATGGTGAACACGCTGTACCTGTGGAGGAACTGGCAATCCAAGTGCAACTGTCGGTACACACCTACAGGTATTTGGCAGCAGATTTTCAACTTGAGGGTGGTAGCCAGCCAGGCTGGAATTAGAAAAATCCTCAAACAATGCTATGGTTTCATGACGATGTTTTCCGTCACCCAAAGCTCCAGCTCGTTGCAGGGATTCGAACTCACGTCCTTTCACGCGGCGTCCGTACACGCTGCTACCATCGCTTCTAAAATATATAGACAGATCGAGTTTCTTGCCGGTTCCACACGATGGCTGGGTTAGTTTTACGAACCGGTGGTTGTTTTGACGTTCATGAGTGCCTTGTCAAGGCCTATACTGAATTCCCGTCGATCACCAGAAGAATAATGAAATCTGGCCCCGGGCTCTGGTCTGTTTGTATCCGTACACCACTTTCACCTTGGTCTAACCCCGGAAGTGTGACAGGAAGTAATCAAATTGACATATTCACCGCTTTCATAAATAGAAGAACTGAAACGAAAAGCAATACAAAACTGAAACGTGATCTTTTGACTTTTTCATGCTAATTGACGGCAGACAGACAGACGGCCTAGCTGATGGTAAATGTACTGTCGCCTATAGACAGCTGGAACAATAGAGGTATTCTTGTTGTTGAGGTTGGATCTCGTACAGTATACCGGAACACAAACGCTCATACTGAGCATTCATTTCACTTTATTGCTAACCAGCCGGGCAATAACTCTACCAGTTAGGTGTGAAGTATCAAGGATTACATGGTCAACCATCTTGACCAATGTGCGACCAACAGTCATCGGTTATTTGGCAGGGTGCTGGTGAGGTTGGCTCGGGTAACTCAGATGGTTATCGACACGTCTCGTTGTAACTGTTTAAGGGCTTTTTATGGCAACTAACTAATCTTATTACATCCATACGTAATTCACTTCAATGTTGCGCAATACTCAAACTGTGTGATGCAATATGTCATCAATATTATATAGCACTAGCCGACCCGACAGACGTTTTCCTGTCCTAACTATGCATATTAAATTCGAATTGAGATGATTAATTTAAAAGAATATTAATCAGAAACATAGTTTTTATTATTGTAAAACTATACGACAACTGGCAGTTATGTAAGATTAATATTGACGTTAAGTTTATAGAATTTTTCTCAAATTCCTTTTTTTTTTTTTTAAACGTTGCGCTCTACTTCCTTAACTATCTCTTTCATTAGAACCTTCTCGTGGCAATAATTAATATATAACAAAAAAATAGCGAATTGTTCCCTCAGTCGCCTCGAGTCGAGTTTACCCGAACAACCGTCACACGAAAAAGTTGCGTATCAGAATTTCAAAGCCCACCCATAGGAAGGTTCTCTTCGAAACGCACAATAAGACCCAGAAGGGATTTGCTAATGCCCAGCTAAGTCAATAAGTTTTTTACGTGGGTAAAATATGTATAGGTTATCTTCCTCTCGCGTTTACCTGAAGTCACTACGAGAGGAGTGTGTAGGACTCACGTGGTGCGATCCAGAAACATGCATAAGAAAACTTCACGGCAATACGCTTCTCATATAATAGAAACTACATCAATATTTAACATCATATAATTGGACAGTGGTTAAAGGAGTAAAAATATAAAAATTACATTTAACATTCTAATTTGTTAACTACACTGAGTGTTATTAGTATTAACTAAGTTAAATAAACAACAAGTAACACCTCGAAAACAACGATTCGACCGTGAATCATACGCAGTATGAACCATTAACCCAGATTATGTACTGCGATCGACCACAAGCTCTATGAAATTATAAATTATGTAGGAAGTGTTCTGTGATTCAGAGCTCGCGTGTAAACTCCGCGCTCGTTGCAGTGAGGTGACCGCGTAAACTGTGAACTTGGACATTATAGGTTTTATTATCTTACCGGGTAATATAATTGTGTACCCACGGTCCAGTAGAAACTTAATTTCTTTCTCTCAGTTACTTTGCCTTCAGATTCCGGTGGATCCATTAGATTCGAGTTTTTCTTTCTCTTGAGTAGTCAGTAATTATTGACACCGCCAGCTAGGGTTGCACAGTACAATCACTCTCACTATTTTCGCGTGCCGGCGACAGCCCAAGCCGAGGTTCGGTCACTAGTGACACCCTTGCACGAGTTGCCCTTCGGCCTCGAGCCTCTCCGCGCTCACTCTCTAAGTTTAAACTGTGAAAGCCTTCCAGGCTAACGGCGTACGCCCATTCTAAAAAAAAAATGTGTAGGTCTAGGCTTACCTCGCGTTCGTCCAACCAATAGTCGAAGCCGTGGTAATGATCTCTGGTCTGGTCTCTCTATAGTCTGGGACTGCGGTGGAGAGTAATTTATTAAGATCACATTTTAGGCTTTGCATGCGACCCGTATACGTCACGGTTTGGCGGTTAATTTTTTTTTTAATTTAACGTTGAACGTTATAGCTATTATCTTACCTGATCTTAAGTGACTATACGGCTTAGTTGGCAGATACACTAAACCTGCAAAGAAACTAGCTCTTATTCGTTCAGATATTCGGGCAGATTCATTGGAGTCCGTAGGCCGATTAGGTAGGTTACGTCGGACGAACTGCTTGTCCGATTATAAATTCCCACAAGAGATTAGAAAAAGTGTGTGCACTGTCCCTGGTTTTAGAGGAATTGTCGGGTTCTTATCATCTACAATTATGCGAAACATAATTTAATTATTATATACATAAACATGACATAAACAAACTAAAAATGAATTTCCTCACTGATTAAAATCTTTCAAACCGATTCACTTACCTAGAGATTAAAATCCGTGCCTCTCTGAATATAAATTTTATTAATTAATTATTATATATTTATTTATTAAAAACCTATACATATTTTAAAATCAGATTACACAATAAACAGACAACAAAAATATCACGGGATATATGACCACCAGGCTGGCAAACTAAGGTCTTCTGTATCTTAGCAGATGGTTTGTCTCCGACTAGGTATTGATGTGTACTGTATCTAATGACCCTATAGTACTATTACAGATTAAGAAATACCTTCTTTTTTGTGTATTCAGGCGTGTATGTATTTGAGTGTATGTATGTGGGTGAGTTAGTGTATGAAATATAAAAGCAAAAGTGTCCAGTAGATCGAATCATGTTTATTCTACAGTTTTGAGGAGCTCCACTGTTTCTTCGTACGACTTATTCATAAATCATCATTTTTTTTACTTTCATACATTGGTTTTGTCCATAGACAAAGATTTCGTAAGAATAATTATTATCGATCTATATATCACCAGAACAACATATTTTTGTTATTCGATTGATATATTTCGCGTAATCTCCTAAAATAACGTTGACCGATAACGACATTTTCCTAATCGTATTATTTGTAATCGATTACCGAGTCAATCGAATTGTTAAATCGATATGATGTAGTCCCAAGTCCGTATTATACGCGAGCAACAAATGTAATAACATAGCCTTGTAGTTTATCTACAAATGAGTCACTGTGTATGCACATCGGGCAGCACGCTGCTGATTTCTGGCTAATTCCACGCGCCCTTAGTTCTATCGTGTCGATTTTCAATGTTACATACACGGCTCGATGTTATAATTGGTGTGTAATTAGATGCATTATGTGGGTCATTGTTGAAACGAATGATGCTTCGTGATACTTGTGTTTTTTTTATAATTATAAAGATTTGCATTTGACCACAATCGCAGCTGATGTTAAGTGGCGATGTGGCACAAGATAATGGAGGCGTAGGAGAGACTGGCTCTCAAGTGCAACTGCAGGGACACACCTATTGGTATTTGGAGGTAGATTATTAACTTAAATTTGGTAGCTTGCCAGATGGGCATTAGAGAAACCCTACAACTATCCAGTATGTCATGGTTGCTATACACAGAATGTTATGGCAGCGATGATGGCTCGGTTGGTAATGAAGTGGGTTCGAATCCACCTACAATGAGCTTATGTTTTCGGTGAAGAAAAACGTCATATTGAAACCATAGTATGGTGATGTGACTTTTTCACACTCAAGTTGAAAATCTGCCGCTAAATCGCTGCCGCTACCTATAGGCGTATTCTGGCAGTTACACTGGAGATCCAGTCCCTTATTGGGCTTAGCGTGTCCACCATCTTGGGTCACTTAACCTCAGCTGAAATTGCGGTCATAACACTAAACTATAGATAAAAAAAAATAACAAACGAATAAAAATTCCGCTTTGTAACGTTAATATAAATAGAGATATAGTTATTTAAGCAAGCAATTAACATTCCCATTATATCGAGGTAAGCCAGAATAAGACTTTTTGTACGTATTATATCGAATAATCCATCGATAACTATCATAAATAAATATAAATATAATCTACAATCGAATGACTCGGAGACGACCTTATCGATTTTTTTTAAAAGTCAACGAACTCTTATAGAAGGTGACTGACTACCGTCGAGAATTTCACAACAATTATGACGTATATTTTTCATGCAAATATTTTGTCAGACAAAAGTTAATGTCACTTACGACACCTGATGAAACCGCAGGGAACAGACAACGCCTCCACAGGACGATGGGGTCTCTTTTCAAAACTGTTCGTGAAGGTTTCGTGGCAGGAATGAGGGCTCAGTGGCAGTGTGTACGGCTCGGCGTCGATTGAAGCGATTTCAAAACCGTGCAATCACCTTCTAATGCCTGTCTGTTTGGCTACCGCACTCAAGTTGAAAATCTGTTGCCAAGGAAGCGTTCCGGAGGTTGCATTTGAGAACCAGACGTTCCATAAATATAAAATCAGGTGCGAATGCACCCAAATGATAAACCTATATAATAGTAACTTCTTTGGAGACCTCGTTCTGCCTTTTCGAGTAGTCAAGCACATCGACTACAGCGGCATCTATCGCGTTATGACCATCTATCGAGATGAAAAGTATCCTCTCTCAGAAGTTGGATCAAACTGCACGCAGCGTGCAAAATTTCATTGAATTCGGTTCAGCAGTTTACGAGTTCGTCGCGGACAAACAACGCGCCACGAAATTTTTATATATAAACATTTAAAAACAGTCACAACTGGGTAACGTTTCATGTAAATTTATTTAGCAGTTTCAGAACGATGCGCGTGCAGACCGCGTTACAGTTTCAGTGCATGTGTATATTATATGTAGTTCGAGTAATGGATAAAGAATAATTACAGTTCTCAAGTTTGATTATCCATTTGTTAGATAATAATTTAATTAATTATTTCTGATCATTTATAAGTGTGTCAAGTACGTAAACAGTTTCTCGATCGAGAAGAACAAATCTATCTTATATATGTGTATATACAAATATATATATAAATTTATTATTTACACCGAGAAAAAGTTTGTTTGTTTGAACGCGTTAATCTTCCAGTTGGATTTCGAATATTGTTTCTTTAAAAGATCAATCATTGAGGAGAGCTTAAGGCAATTTAAAATTACGCTATCTCACGAAGGGAGTCGCGGGCATAGCTACTATACATATAGTATATCACGTCATAAGTACTGAACGTTTTTTTTATGTAATAGCGTGCAAGCGAGGTCAGGTGTCACCTGATGGTAAGTGATCTCTGCCGCCCATGAACACCCACAACACCAGAGTAATCGCAGATGCGATACCGTCCGTTTGGAGGAACTGGCTCTCAAATGCAACTGCCGGAACACATCTATTGGTATTTGGCGGCAGATTTTCAACTTGAGGGCGGTAGCTAGCCAGGCGGGCATCAGAAAAAGCCCTACCACCATGCTATGGTTTCATCACGATGTTTTCCTTCACCGAAAGCTCAAGCTTAGTAGGTGCTCGGATTCGAACTCACGTCCCTTGACGCGAAGTCGTACACACTACCACTGAGCTATCATCGCTTCAACATGTATTGTACTGAAATTATTATATTGGTTTTCATGGAATTTTCCACAGCGATTACTATTATTATGGATTTGGACGATTTTCCCTTGTAACGAAGAGTTCACAAGCGAAAGTGTTATATCAATCTACTTTGTCCTTATTATAATGTGCTGCAATAAATATTTAAACGGTACGTGATAGTAACCAAATTATAACGAGCACAATAACACCATATTCGTAAAAGTGAAAACACTTTTCTTAAATGAAACAAATCTAATTCAAATTTACACGTACGAAGTTTTTTTTTTATTGTCGTAACCAGCGACTTTTTTAATATCGAACCATTCGCTTATGGGAAAATTTACCCTTCCGTCTTTTCTTCTGAAGCCCTAGAAGGGATATAGTATATTAGCCGTTAAAAATATAGTTACTATTTAATATATTACGAAAATATGTCGGCATTTATCAAAAGAATATAAGACGTATGTAGTCTACATGTCTCGACGCATGTATATCGAAGTGATAACTAATTCCAAAGAGATTTAAGAATTTGAACTGCGTCACGATGACCGGAATTATTCTGTATCCGGTATAACGTCCGTCTTAAGGTACACATTATCGAAAATATTTTCACGTAATATCCATGACGTCATGGTTTCTTTTAGACTCGAAAATATATAATGATACAAAACACGGCAAGTACCAATAGAAGACCGTCGACAGAATGCAAACGTTTGAATAACAGCATTTCCTTTGGCTTCGTAAAAATATATCCGTTACTTGTAAATAAAAATATATTAATATTGGTCTCGTTTCTACATATCTTTGGCGTATAAGGGATATCGAATACCATTTGAGTCACCCGCCAAGCTCAACTGTACACGGTCCGACCGAGTAACCGCCGATGGCAAATGTTGGTCCCAACTTTGATTTTGGACATAACTCTTAACCATATAATCCTTAATCCATCTCAGCTCGGTAGGTGTGTTCCGGCAGCTGCACTTGAGAGCCGGTTCTTCCACAGGCTTAGCGTGTCTACCAACCTGGGCCGTATCGTCACTTAAATTCAGGTGAGATTATGGCCATAATGCTAAACCTTAAGTATAAAAAAAGGTAGATTCGAACTCACGTCTTTGACGCGAAGTCGTACACACTACCACTGAGCTACCATCGCTTCAATATCTCGTTCGTCATCATTTTTTCCTAAATTATATTATGTTTACTATCAAGTTCAATATTTATCACCACACACTGCGATAAACACTGAATATACTCGCTGAATATACAATATGTACATATTAAGTCACGAAATATAGAAGGTTATCAAATGAACATTCACGCCACAGTATATTGGTTCCTGATAAATAACGTGATACAGAGAGAGAGAGATACGCATTCATTCCGCACCGTATCGGGCATTTCCACGGATGCTATCCTGTATTCATGAATAAACATAGCTACTCGGACACATGTAGATAGTCCGACGTTTCCTCACCTTGAGTTATCGCGGACGTACCGACGTGATGCAACACGTTTCGTGAAAATCTCACTGTAAAAACGTTTCACACTAAGATATACGTATCTCCGATTGAATCAGTAAGGTCCTAGGTAAACAATTGAGAGTTAAAAAAAATTTTTTTGACCTCCTTATCGGATGAATTTAAAAAAGCCTATAGCGATAATTTAGGAATAGGGGGCAAATAAACAAGCCACAACTGCCCATGGAGTCCCACAACACTGGGGAATCGCAGGTCCGTTGCCGGCTTTTATAGGAGCGACTGGCTCTCAAGTGCCACTGCCGGAACACACCTATTGTTATTGGGCGGTAGATTTTCAACTTGAGGGCAATTTCTAGCCAGGCGAGCATTAAGAAACGCCCTACCGCCATGCATATTTGTAGAACCGTCGATTTAAGATGATTTATGGTCATAAGGATGCACTGGCTCTCAAGTGTTACTGCTGGAACACACGTAATGGTATTTGACGGCAGATTTTCAACTTGAGTGCAGTTGCTAGCCAGGCGGGCATTAGGAAAAGCCCTACCACCATGCATATATGTAGAACCATCGATTTAAGATGATCCAGGGCCATTGAGATGGACTGGCTCTCAAGTGTTACTGCTGGAACACACGTAATGGTATTTGGTGGCAGATTTTCAACTTGAGGGTAATCGCTAGCCAGGCGGGCATTAAGAAACGCCCTACCACCATGCATATTTGTAGAACCGTCGATTTAAAATGATCCAGGGCCATTATAAAAGGGAAAATTGTATTAAAAAAGAATGATAAACTATTGCCGCAGTGTTTTGATACGGATGGGTCTTGAATAACCCATTAATCTATTTTTTTTAATCGTTGCATACATACAGTTGGCTTCTCTAACTCGGGTAGTTGACAGGATGTGAGAGATTCCACTGATAATACTTATTAAAACCATCACAACAGCCTATACACTGCACTTATGCGTGCCAAGGACGGGGAACCAATTTCGCATTTTTTTCATTCCAACGCTACGACACTTCAATGCATGATCCTTGTGGGTATGAAGAAACTGATCTATCATCACTGACAGTCACTTGACAGCGAGTTGAAATAAACAAATACATAAAGATTTAGTTAAAGCCCGTTCGAATGCCACGCGGATCTCTCTATAGATGGATACTAACATCTGAATTAATCCAAGTCCGTGTTGGGGGCGGTTTTATGTGACTCATGTATTATGCATGGCCGCGTTGGATATGCACCGAGATAGAGGCTTCACGACAACTTCCAGGGGAGCGGGTAGGAACATTGAAATACATAGACAACAGAGATTTCGTGTACGGAATGCTGGAAGCGGTGAAAATATTGTCTTTATAGTTATTAATGGAGTTGTATGATTTTGTATGATTATATCTGAATATTAGTATATCAGAATTTGTAACGTCAGTGTATTTTCTCTGGATACCAATTCACTATTGTCTTTACCAAAGATGGTAGATGTTTTTATTTTTTTTCGAAAGCACATACCCTCTTAACCGGAAGTGCTTTCACAGCTTCACCGGACTTAGAGGGCGAGCGCGGAGGGCGCTCAAGTACGAGGGGCAACTCGCGCAAGAGTGTCCCTAGTAACCGAACCTCGGCTTGGGCTGATGCCGTGACGAAATGGTATTTGCGTAAATAATAATATTTTTTTGTCACTAAGGTACGACCAACTTAACGAAATCGTTTTATAAAACTCTTCGAAGGATAATTTTTATTTTATTTTTTATATTTAGTTAACTATTCGGAGATACGTCATAGGAATTATCTCTAAATATCATTAATGACCAGCGTAAATATTAAAAAAAAATGTCAACGTCAAACTGATGTTTTTAAAGCCGAAGTTGTGATAGCTCAGTGGTAGTGTGTACGCGTCAAGGGGTGTGAGTTCGAATCCACCTATAATGATCTTGAGCTTTCGGTGAAGAAAAACATTGTAAGAAAACTATAGCATGGTGGTAGGTCTTTTTCTAATCACCGCCCGCTCAACTACCGATCTCAAGTTAAAATCTGCCGCCAGTGTGTTCCGGCCGTTGCACTTGAGCGCCAGTTCCTCCACAGGTTTATCGTGTCTACCAACTTGGGTCGTATTATCACTTAAAACCAGATGAGATTATGGCCATAACGCTAAACCTTAAGTATAAAAAAATACCTTGTACAAATCTAACAAGATTAATTTTAATTAATTATCAACTTTACACAAAATGATTATAATGCTCCATAACCATTTTTGTAGTGACGTTATTTGTTCTTCCGTAAAGGCTTTACAGCTCTCTTCTCATAACTGAAAGCCTTCAGATCAGACGTGTGTATTTTAAATATCATATAATTCCATGTAAACGTATATTTTATAACCAAGAAAAACCAACGTAGAAAATTCTAAGGTAATGTACCGATAAGGCATGCCTGACGTCAACGGACGCTGAAACGGCGCTGAAGCATAAAAACAAGACAGGATAAGTTATCATTAAGGCTGTCGGTAGTATTTATTACTTGCAATCCTTCAGCCGTCAACTATCGGGCCGGATGCCGTCGCGGAAGGCGGAACTCGTCGGATTAACGTAGCAACGAGGAAACGTAACGTTCGCACAGCCACGAGCCGGATAACAGACCATCCTCGGCTGTGCGAGCTATCGTTAACATTCCACCCGGGTTCGTTCGCCGGACGCGTTCGAAAAACAAGGAGAGACGAACCCGAACGTGCGGAATCGATTTCAATTTGTACACACACCCGTGTGCCGGAATTGTGGATGGATTCTGGTTTTGTATTTTTTTTTGTTCGTTTGTTTGTTGCTGAATTTTCGACTTGTATTTGTTTTTTTTTATACTTAATGTTTAGCGTTATGGCCACAATCTGACCTGATCTTAAGTGACGATACGGCCCAAGTTGGTAGACTCGCTAAACCTGTGGAGGAACTGGCTCTCAAGTGCAGCTGCCGGAACACACGTATTGGTATTTGGCGGCAGATTTGCAACTCAAGGTTAATTAGTAGACCGACGGGCATGCTAAAGTTTCATCAAGATTTTTCCTTCACCGGAACCTCAAGAACATTGTAGCTGGTTTCGAACTTACGTCGCATGATTCGGTGTTCGTATACACAACCAATTGAGCTATCATCGCTTCAAATTGTTTCTAATGCATGTGACTTTTAATGTTATAGTATTTGTTTGCTAATAATTGTTGAAAAAGAAAAATTGTCCAGAGCCACTGAAAGCATTCAGAGGGCAATGTATGATTGCCGTGTGGATTTTTTGTTACGTCTTATGATTTACATCAGATGACTTCCGTATACAAACCTCTCTCGTAGTCAGCTCAAGCAGATGCGGCAGATAGATCCGTGAACAGTTTTTGCTAAGTTAAAATAGATACTTTAAGTTCAGTTCTGTTTGTAACCAAACTCAAAAGGTACCATAAGAATGTGTACTGAAAAAGCTCGAACCCCTATTGAGGTGGTTTAGTACAAAAAACGTTATGGTGTGTCTTTAAACGGATGCCTAATATCTTCTATTGTGCACGAGAATTATACTAAGCCTTGCTAAAATAGGTTTTGTTTTCAACCCCTTTATTGATTTGGAATCTTCAGTATTTCAGTCACTTCAATCAGTCAGAGATCTACAGTCAGTTGAAAGTTTTATATTAGTTTATATTTTGTTTTGAATTTTAAAAACATCTCAATTGTCGCCGATGCTTTTAGGTCCTTCGAGTGATAATTATACTGTATATTAATCTAATAACTTTTATAAGAAGTATATACGTTTAATTCGATAGAAATTAGCTTCTAGATTAATTATATGTTTTTTTTTATATATATACTTAAGGTTAAGCGTTATGGCCATAATCTCACCCGATCTTAAGTGACGATACGGCCCAAGTTGGTAGACGCGCTAAACCTGTGGGGGAACTGGCTCTCAAATGCAGCTGCCGGAACACAACTATTGGTATTTGGCGGCAGGTTTACAACTTGAGGGTGGTAGCTACCCAGGCGGGCATTAGAAAAAGCCCTACCACCGTGCTATGGTTTCCTCACGATGTTTTCCTTCACCAAAAGCTCAAGCTCATTGTAGGTGCTGCGATTCGAACTCACGTCCCTTGACGCGAAGTCGTACATACGTATTTAGTCCAATTTTTTTTGCTATTGCACCGCCTTTGCTAATGTTAAGACACTACAAGAGAAGTAAATATTTAATGGTCTCGTTCCAGTTATAAAATCGATCTTCGTTCAACGAATGATTATATTTCTCTGTCCTTACATATAACACTGAGAAAGCGAAATTGTAGAGGACTAAAACAGTGAAGGTTGCTTTTTTATAGTTCAGCGTTATGGCCATAACGTCACCTGATCTTAAGTGACGATACGGCTCAAGTTAGTAGACACGATAAACCTGTAGAGGGACTGGCTCTCAAGTGCAACTGCCGGAACATAGCTAGTTGAATTTGGCGGTATATTTTTCAACGTGAAGGCAGTAGATAGCCATGCGGGCATTAAAAAAACTGAAGCTCATTGTAGGTGAATTCGAACTCACGTCTCTTGACGCGGAGTCCGTACACACATCACTGAGCTGTGATCGCTTCGTCCCTAATTTATACACAACTACTAACTAACTACTAACTGATCAGATGAATCCAATATCATATTTCTTCAACATATCCTAACATCGGAAAACTCTTATTTCTTTTTATGTATTATGTTTTTCTTTCAAAGCATATTAGGGTGAAATCTATATGGCGTGCTTAGTCTAACCACAGCCTTAACTGTAACTTGACAACTTGGACTTTTCTCAGGCAAGGTAATCGAAGGCTTTATAGGTGGAAAATATAAATATGGATAAGTTTGAGTTAGCTCTATAAATTTCGCCATTTTCATATTGCAGGCATTATTTGATATCGTACCTCGGTGGTGTACGTTCTATGTACGTGTATTTGAAAATAAAATTCATCCCTATCGAGAATTTATGGAGTGTATATCAATTCAGTTAACCTTAAACCTACTCAGTGATCTGTATCTTTCCATTGTGGGTATATTATTCGATACTATTATAATCTAGATAGCCCAGTTTAGGAATATTTATGTCCTAAGAAATTTACGTATACCAGTGTTGAGTTCTACGATATTAAGCTCGATTTCTCTTGTATGAATACTAAAATCATATACCGAGACTTTCTAATTAAAAAGTCATTTGTATTGACCTTAAGGGCTGTAAAAGTCAACGCTGCCATAAGTACATGAGAAGTAATGTCAAGGGACACGACTTGCCTTCTTGGATCTGTATTTCGCAAACCTAAAAATCACGAAGCATTTGCTAGTAAATGGCTGATTGGCATTTGGGAGTTTCGTCCCCGCGAAACGTGTATGTAGTTATGTGACCACTTTTTTTCAGTGATATTTTTGGAAGTAAAATGTCATTGACATTTTTTTTTAATAATAATTCATCTCAAACTACTTGAAATCAATCATGGGATTTTGATGTTACTTTATAGCTTTCACAAGCGATGATAGCTCAGTGGTAGTGTGTACGACTTCGCGTCAAGGGACGTGAGTTCGAAGGCAACAACCATCCAATCCAACCTACAATGAGCTTGAGCTTGCAATGCCCGCCTGGCTAGCAACCGCCCTCAAGTTGAAAATCTGCCGCCAAATACCAATAGGTGTGTTCCGGCAGTTGCACTTGAGAGCCAGTTCCTCAACAGGTTTAGCGTGTTTACCAACTTGAGTCGTATCGTCACTTAAGATCAGGTAAAATGTGGCCATAATGCTGAACTTTAACTATATTTTTTTTTATAATAATTATTTTCTGTTCGGTAAAATTTTTGCAATAGGTTATATCAAATGAAGTATAGTGCAAACTTTCCTACGTACAGGATTAAAAGATGGTACATATTTATAAAATAACTAAACCGGGACATTCCAAATCTGGTTCAAATAATCTTTATGGGATAAGGAGATACTATATCACAACTTTTAGTTATTAACGTGGTGTGTTAGAAATATATTTCATACAATTTTGTTCTCTCTTCCAAGAGCGTCAAGTAAAATTGAAAAAAAAAAAAATTATTCGAAATGTCCATATTGTATAAGTCAAAAATACTGTGCAGGGTTGAAACGTCAATGTGAGGGTGTATCGAAAATAAAATTCGGATGTATATTTTTTTTAAAAACTGGATGTTTATTTTTATCATATAATAATATATGTATATTCATTGCTGAAACAAAGTACGTTATAAAATGTACACGAACTCTTTATCCGTATCTAGAATTGTTATTCATACTTAACAGTTAAGAACTACGTACATTATATGTATTTATAATACCTTATAATATATGCATTAATAATTTATACATCGTACGAGGATGCAAAGTAATGATGCTGAACTTATATCACCCTCGTTAACTTAAAATAACTTAAGCTAATGCTGGACAAAAACTTCCTTTTTCCAAATCGTTTTTTTTATTTTTTAACTTTTTATTATTTTTCACTTTTATTAAAATAAAACCCAATAAGGGTTAATAATCTTCGATTCACACACTCGTATGAACCGCATTTTACTTAAAGCGAATCTCATCTAATATATAATATATTATATATATAGATATATATATATATACAAGTTACAAACCAATAACGATTGAATACGTTATGTTTCAAAAGGTATTTGATGCTCTAAATCCCAGTGTATTAGCTTCACTTAAACAGAGATCCATCGGTAACAGTTATTCAGAGCGTCATAATTTTTTGGTATAAATTGAATTATAATAAAACATATCAGGTATCAATTACACCAGGCCATTGAGAAACGATTTCACCGTCGAACAGCGCGACTGTCGTCATTACAGGTTGTCCGAAAAATCCCAAAGACTAGATTGGTTCGGAAGGTAGGTAGACGCTTCCCGAAAATCCTAAAATACATGTGGCCATACAACATTGGATATATACAAATGGCTAAAGAACAACTACACTGAAGCGGGTACTTCAAACGTCAGTCGAACGTTACGTTTCCCAAATCATGCTACATTGTCAACAGTATATGCAAATTCAACATTGTCTGCAGGTAAATGACAAAATACAACATTTTTTTTTTCGAATTCGTCGATCTACATAATACATACATACTTAATATTACGTGATAAAATTTAATGGACCATTTTCTTTTTTATTTCTTCGCAAATACATTATGTTCGTGTTCCCGAAAGTAAAAAGAGAAACCTCTCGAAGTATTTACAATACAGTGAAATAAAATTTGTTTTGAATCTAACAAACTGCGATACCATTTTCGGGTATTCAAATTTATTTGATTAGGACAGTTTTGATAGGTCGAGCGGTGGAACCGGTGAGGTTATACCGTGTGATAATATGAGTTATTGATAAATGCACACGTTCAGTGTTGAATCGATTAATTGCGACGGACGATCAAGAACGTTATCAAACAGTACAGGAAGGTAAACCAAGAACCATCCCTTCCGCAGACAGTGTAATTCAAACCGTTGAACAGAATTCTATCGCTAAAACGTCGACCACACTACAGTAAACTCGTTCACTTAATTATTATCATTATTATTAATATTATTATAATTATTTTTCACTAATATTAGTTCCTTGCTGAGATTGTGCGAAGTTGTTATTTGTTAATTATCAATTAATTTATCATTAGTATACCGATATTTTAATGACATAGCTACCGCGACAACGAATTCATTAATCTTTTTTTTTTTTATTATTATAAATAATATGGTATTCGCTACCTATTTTTTGCTGATCGGAATTATCTTTGTCTTGATTAACGTCGTGTTTCGGCTCGCGATCACCAAAACGTACTGAGGAGTTAATAATTTCAAAGATAAATCCAATGCGGGTATACTATTATTATTCTTTAGTTTATTCATTTTATAGACACCGATTATAATATTTTAATTATAGATTACATACAAGGTGCTGATACAGACGACAGGCGAAATGAAACTTTCGTTGTGTTCTTCAATGAATGTAGGTTTAAACGAAATCTTATAGATAGAAGAAACTTACCAATTAAATCAACAGTAGATACATATGATACATAATTATTAAGTTTTTTTTTTTTCAAACAATATAACGACAATATTCAACTTTTCAGTTCTGTGAGTAATCACTAACATTTTAAATTGAATCACATAGTTTTATTTACATGTTATGAAGTAACAGGAGTGCGCCCGTCTCTAACATTCAGGGAAACGTTCTCTACTTTGTTTCTAGCTAGTTCGTAAGCTTAGATTGCATGCGATCTCGATAATAATGAAATAGACAACAATTTTTCTTCCTTTTTAAATATATATTTATACATATAAGTATATTATAATATACGTACCCTACAACAAGTAACTAATTCCTCTATGATATCTTTTATAAGACATTACATGACTACCCTCTAATATTTCCTCACAGTATCGCTTTTTGACTTTATTATAAACACTTTTGTTCGATTAATTATTTACAATATTACCACTTAGGTCGAAAAACCTTCAACGTCATGAAGGTAGAAGTACTTAGCAAAGAATTACGAGCTTCGTAAGGAAGGCATTGACGAACGGGACATTATAATAATTCTAAACGAAACGTTTTAACCCTGATGATTCCAAACTTTAACGAAAAGTCACAACATGAAGCGCTAAACATTACTTTTAAATTCGATGTTGTATCAAAAGTAGATTCGGACGATTCAACCGAATCCCCCGCATATACGAATTACATGGAAATCAGCTGCAACAGAGGCCGATGGTAGAAAATCCGCAAAAATGGCGCTCGAAACGAACCATAAGGAAATTCGAAATTTCATACTTGATTTACAATAAGTCTTTCTGTTGCATCAAAGGTACTGCAGAAACGTATAGATAATTTTTTCACACGAAGAGAACACGTAGAACTACTAAATTTGAGCGTTATCACTATTAATATAGTTTTAATTTTATTGCTTACAATCGTTGCTTCTGTAATTTAGTACATGGAAGATTAGCAGACTACACCAAACTGTGTGTCGTCGGATGAAGGAGAAACTTCAGATATACATTCATATATATCAACTGATAAGGAAGCTAACTTCAGAAGTAACACAGGGAAAATAGAAAAACATTCGGTTCTATGTACTGAACTTTGCGAATTTGCAGATAACTGCGAAACGGGATACTCTGCACGTGAAATCTGTCTGTAATTCGTGAAGTTATACACGTAACGCTGATTTATTAACATCACTTTGGATGGAAATTTTGCATGCGTAACAGCATGGACGAAGATTAACGTCAATCTCAGATTTCACGTTTCCAAAAAGAAATGTAAATGGGAGAAGCGAGAGAATCAAAACGAAATGCATGTCTGGCGTCGTACGAACCCTAGAAATTTTAAAAATTACAAAATTTGTCAACAGTATCTATAACCACTACGCGCTTAACAAGTATTTTGAGCATCACTAAATACATAATTATTATGAACAAGTTTCAAGAATTAATTTTGTATTAGGCACAATTTTTTTTTTTTTTCGTCCACCTTACATATATAACGTATCAATATAGTCTACAGCACACAAGACGATAGATTCGCAATACAATAATATATATAGATAACATGTTATATTATGCACATTTTTTTTTTTTTTTACAATATTCATATAATTGGTTTTCGTAGACACTTACTAGTTTATGTTTCGTTACATGTTTTATTTTACATATACAATTTATAAGAATAGAGTGGATATAAGTAAAGCATTTTCTTCCTTATCATTTAGAGCACAAGGGACCCATTTATATTATTGCGGGACACAATTTTTTTTAAACACTATTTCGTTACAAATACACCATTTTTTACATTCTGAAAATGAGTATCGTACAGAAGATCCTATCATTACAATGAACGGAGCTGCGTTATTTCCTGCATCGCTCCCTAAATAATTAATACCATTTTTACTGAATTGACAGATGTTTAGCAAAACTCTACTACCCCCATTTTTATACAGTGGTTTCAATTTTTACTTCACTGTGGATCGCGGGGCGGTACTGAAACCTTATTATAATAAATATTCACAAGAAAAATCTGATTTTGCTTAGATTACACATTGGACGCTATACGCGCTTTTAAATTGATTCAAAATACGATGAAACGCAAAAAAAAAAAACAAATCTTTATCTTACAATATCCCAATATCCACAGTGACGCAGAATATCAAAAATAGGTATACATTAATATAATTTTCATAATATATAGTTATCATGCTCAGTATATCATTTTGAAATCAATAAAACAAAAAAAAAAACAAAGTCAGAGAAGCTAGCGATGCTAAAACTATACTATGCGTATTCAGTCTCCACCAGGACCTTAAAATTTAGAAAATCCATAAAGTAAATCACAGAGTTTGAAACAGCAAAATATTTATTGAAACTTAACTTTCTTTTAATCATATATATATATAGATATTCAATAATATATCTCACCGTCCCGCGATACAAAGTACGATTACTGATATGTATCCTTCTTTAGATGTTTATTGACAATAGCGTGAAGATAATGAAAATAAACAGGAAAGTTCAAGTGTCCCAGTTCATCGATCCGTAAGTGCCATCTCTTTATAATATAACACCATAAATTACCACTGAAGAGACTTTAACTCTACTTACACGAACCCTAAAAATACAGTGAGACCGACTCATCGAAAATACAAAGACATTCCACCGAGACCTTACCATGATACAAATAAGGGAATTAATGGTCCGATTCGCGCATAAATCAATAAAGGACAAGAAGATGACAATAACAGAGACAGAGATAATGATCAATCACTGAATACGCGCGAATCGAACCAAAGACAAATGGTAAGGTTCGATAAGTATGCACCAAATTGAAATTATTCGCACTCCGAAATTCAAAATACATATCGATCAGCTTCCAAAAATAATATTGTATAATATATACCTTTATCATCTAACAGTGCATTAAAGAATATAGTGAAAACTTACGTATAGTAAAATAGAACGCAAGAAAACTTGACTACATCTAGTCTTAATTTCCTATTAAAAAAGATACATCCATCTATGACGGCTTCGAATCATATAAAATTAAAAAGACGCTCGACTTAAAAATTACAAATGTTAAAAATAATAAACGACGGTGTGTGATCGAATAATGCAAACGCATCGAATGCAGAAGAAGCGAAGTCGTTTGATATACACAAGAATACGGACACGATAACGCGGTGCTTGCGAAGACCGTTTGCAACAACCAGTAGACGGATACATTTACTGAGATGCGTCAGAGACGTGCCGTTTGGTAATCACCTCCAATGTGTGTCGAAAGTAATTTAACAAAGAAAGCTAAAACGAGAACCGACCCAACTCACAGCCTTTTAAAACCCAACATCCGAGGATCTACGTCTAAAGGGAACATAAATCGAACTTAACATGAACGGAAACATAACGGTCTGTTGTTCGAAATCAATTCTCACCCTCGATACTTATTAAATAACTTTGTACATTGAATCCAAATGTCGACACGTTATTTCGGATAGGCACTCTCTAGGCGGGGCGGCGAGCGTTCGCCGCGTCATCGGCCTCCGTGGGACGGCCTCTTGGCCGACCGCTTGAGATCAGTGGAATCGGCCGGCAGCGGCCGAGGCGACCCATACACCGCTCTAAGACGACGTTAGGTACGAGGAGAACGTGTGGTCGACCCAATCACCAGCGACGCCGATCTCGCTCAGCATATCCGAGACGTCCGGCGTGCACGAGAACTCGAAGTGTGACCCCGAGGATGACGAGGTGGTTTCGAATGAATCTATGTCCGTCGTCAACGTATCTAAGTCCACTTCGCAGTTAGGCGACAGCGGGAGCAGGTCGGTGATGGAGTACAAATCCGTGAGGTCCGCCTGTTCACGTCTGTTGTGGTCTTCGTACAAACAGGCGGATTCAGGGGAGTCCGGCGCTCCTGCGGGAGAGGCCGGTAATGGAGGTGGAGCTGGCGTTTCGACCGGTACACTAGGAACCGACGGGATTGGTCTTCGTCGCCTAGAGACACCCCTATTGTTGTTCGAATCGGCTCTCTGTTTACGTTTCGGTTTCTGCACAGAACCGGCTCTCACACCGCTCCTGTCTGATTTAGCAGTTTTCTTGCGTGGCCTGTATTTGTAATCCGGGTACTCCCTCATGTGTAGCTGTCTTAGTCTTTCCGCCTCGTCGATGAACGGCTGGCGTTCCTCGTCGTTCAACGTTTTCCAGACACGGCCGAGGTTCTTGGATATCTCGGCATTGTGCATGTCCGGAGTTTGTTCGCATATTTTTCTACGTTCTATCTGTGACCACACCATAAACGCGTTCATGGGCCTCTTGATGTGGTTGGGGTTGTTTTTCTTGGTCTGCGGACAAATAGAAAGAATAAAATTAGATTTTAGATTCTACTAATCAAGTTAAAGACGTAGTCAAATTTAGATTCAAGCTTATACGACAAACACTTCATTTAGAATTATGTATCAGAATCGTTTCAAGATGTTTTAAGTCCTCGCTGTTTCTCAAGTATACAAAAAGGTTTTTTTTGTTTATGCGCACTTTTAAATAACATATTAAAAGATACAATATTACGTATTAACACGAAGGAGTAGTAATAAGTTTATGAAATCATTGTTATCGGTTTAATTGCGGGAGGTATTAAAATTTCAAGCATGTCCACTGTGTCGAGCTCCGGGTGCCAATTTGTATGCGCATGATGCAGCACAGTCATATGTCCTTACTACTAATGATATTGTTATCATAGGAATTAATACAAACAAAATATAATTCTATTCAATGGTGGAATTTTTTTCTTAACCAACGTGACATGATAACAGAGCACACAATCAGAATTATCTAACGTTGAAGTGGTTCTAGAGATGAAAGGATTTACATGTTAAGCTAAATTCACATGAAATATATTAAATTAACTATCGCTTATTTAGTACACATGAAAATGTTTGATCCAATGCGGCATATTTACAATGACGAATACAATTATGCGTCGGAAGATCAATTTCAATATCACACTGATCCATAACTCGCATTAAATTTGTAACGTTCTCGAATACTTCCGCGTAATGTTACGAGGATGGCCGCGGAAGGTCGCAGATGAAGGAAGTCGTTATCAGAACGTAGGAAGCGCGCCTGAGGACGCCGGATCATATGGGCCCGGTATCTTTTCCTCGCTTGGGATTCTGTTTCAATGGCGGATGTAATGAGAGGTCGAATGGAGGTCGCAATTAACTTAAGTTATGGAGTTAACGTCTCGACCCTTTCTGTTCAAGGTGGGTACTAATTCATAAATGTTGACACTTCGAGTACATGGTATTTAGCTAGTTTCACGTTAGTGGCTTTGCTCGGTTGCGGGTATGTTTGACAACCTACGATAGAATGTAATTTTTTTTTTTTTTATAGTTAAGGTATAGCGTTATGGCCATAATCTCACCTGATCTTAAGTGATGATACGGCCCAAGTTGGTAGACACGCTAAACCTATGGAAGAACTGGCTGTCAAAGTGCAACTACCGGAACACACCTATTAGTATTTGGCGGCAGGTTTACAACTTGAGGGTGGTAGCTAGCCAGGCGGGCATTGGAAAAAGCCCTACCACCATGCTATGGTTTCCTCACGATGTTTTCCTTCACCGAAAGCTCAAGCTCGTTGTAGGTGCTTGGGTTCGAACCCACGTCCCTTGACGCGAAGTCGTGCACACTACCACTGAGCTATCATCGCTTCATCGCTGCTAATAGTATAGTCTCGTAAACCTGCACCTGCGGCACAAGTCCCAGATACTGATCAGAGTTTCCCGGCCTGCCGCAAGATGGACCCGATACCCGCGCGGTGAATCCATAGATACCTAAAAAGATCGTCTCTTCCAACGAGATTCGAGTCAGTCTTTCGTACGGCAAAGATGCGACCGCAGTTGAGTTCGTATCGTATAATTATTAAAATATATGGGTAATTATTTAAGCGCTAATTGATTCCAGTTCATTGTTCAAGAAACCTTTCTTGAAGTTTTTTTTTTTTTCGAATAGCTTATTTATATTCAGGGCAAAAAAGGGTACGTCAGGTGTCGCGGCCGAATCCATTCGCCCACTCCGATCTCAAGGTGAATTTCATAGATGCGGGCAGTTTTTTGCTACTAAACATAGCGGAATTAGTAAACAGTGGGTCGAATCGATTAGCGACGGGTAATAATTTCGTACGATGTTTAGGTAAAACTTGGCTATATTTGTAACTGGGCTTGTTTGTTAAATTTCGTCTGGACCTTGGAAGGGGGACGTACAACGACTCACAATAAAACTTGAAGATGTGTGTCGGGGGATGAAGTGTGGAATTGAGAAGTCATCTTTTCTCGAAGTATGGGAATGTAAATTCGTATTTATGATTTTGGTATGGTATCTTACCAATGGCACACTATTTTTATATCTTCGAGATGCTCTTTCTAACGTTTTGCCTTCTCTTTAGGTATATTGTAATCTTGTCGACTTCTTAAGGCACTGCGGACAGTAGGGCGTTATTAAAACTCTCATTAATTGAAGGAAACGCATCATTCCTTAGACAATAAGGTCAACGTCAAGTAGTATCGAACTTTTGGGAGTTCTTTGTAAAATAGATTACAGTTAAATTGAGTCTACCTACGTTGTTATGTATAATAATATTATAATGAAATTAAATCAAAAATCTTTATTCAATTTAGGCCCTAAGAAGGCGCTTATGAAAATCGATCAGCATCTTTTTTTTAGGTTTTATTCTTATCGTTTTTCCATAATAGTTTAATGTACATCAAAAGCGGAAGTTACCAAGAATCTCAGGAACTACCGGTTGGCTTACAAAAATTTCCTTTTGTATTTGATAGAAAAATCATTGAGAAAGAAGGCTTTAGGCTATTTATTATCACGATACCATCGATAGGTGCAAAATGATTAAATACAGTAGAACCTCGTTAAGTCGAACCTCGATACGTTGAAAACCTCCATATCTCGAAAGAACGTTTGCGTGACGTTTTTTGCATCAATAATTTAGATTTAGAAATATATATACATTTTTTTATGTTTTTTTTTAATTTTACATTTATTTGGAAATCTCTCATAATACATTATTTGCTTTCTCAATCATGATTTCACTTGTTAGTATATTTATGTTTGTTAAACTTTTAGACTTAAATTTGTTTCATATTTATCTGTGAAAATTATGCATGTCTATAATTATTGTACCGGCATTGGAATCGTTATTCGTTATGTTTTGTATATTAACTTTATGTCTGTGCAATGTTGACTTGCTATATATAAATAAATAAATAAATAAATAAACGTTTCGACGCCTATTCCCTTCAACACAAAAACTTCCATTACTCGAAATCTCAAGCCTCTGTCAGTCGAAATAATCAGTGATCATGATACCATCAATGGGCGCAAAGTTGTATCGAAAGAAGTTATATAAACGGGAAAAAAATATTATATGAATTTCAGTCGAACAAAGTTCCGGACACCGTTCGATATATATGAGAATAGCGTGTACTAGTGACACCGTATATTATTTACACTACACACGACCCTGACCAAGTTACTATTATTATATATTTTCGTTTTTTTGTTTTTTTTTTTGCTCGTACAATTTGTTTTGGCGAATTGGTACGTACGTTGCAACGGCTATCGATTTATCACGACGCCAGTCCGGGGCTTTTCGTGACTAATTTGAATTCTGTTGCCATGTTGCCAAGTACTACTACTGTTTTTTGTCGTATAGCCTTATGTGTTGAGAATAATCTAGTTGTGTTTTTTTTTTTATCTCTGTATCGTAACGAGCTAAGGTTCGGCAGCGGTTTGACCAGTATATAGTGTTAGTTGCAGCCGAGACTTCATTCGCATGGACTTTAGTAATTGAAAAAGTCCTCTATTCGATCGTGTTGAAGGACGAATTTTGAACAGCGCGGAACGTTATTTCTCACCGATGATTTTATATAAATTTGAAACGATGATAGTGTGTTCGAATCATCCTACAATTATAACGTGGTGAGTATTGTCACTCAGGTGAGATTACGGCCATAATGCTAAACTTGGACTATAAAAAGAACGAAGAATGAGATGACACCTAAACAGTGGAATAACCACGTGAGAAGAAGATATCATAAACAGGCGATTTCCGGTTTCAGGTGAAAGGCGTGCAGCTAACAAAGTACAGTACTTATCTACGCTACAACGGCAAATTTAAATAAGTCTAGAGTAAATAAAGTAAACCGAAACTGATTTCGTAATCAACATCGAAGGCTCAGTAATTGGCAGAGACAACGCCAATACAGTGAAATAGAAAAGCCAGTAATAAAATATGAGTTGTTAGAATCAAAATCGCGTAAATTAGTAAATTGAAATCTGTAAAAACAGTTGATTATTCCAACTATTATAGAAGCGATGATCGCTCAGTGGTAGTGTGTAGGAACGCCGCCTCATAGGACGTGTGTTCGAATCCGACAACCTACAATGAGCTTGAGCTTCGGTGAAGGAAAACATCGTGAGGAAACCATAGCATGGTGGTAGGGCTTTCTCTAATGCCCGCCTGGGTAGCTACCACCCTCAAGTTGGAAATACTGTTGGAATACCGACTTTGTTCTATTGACGGTAGAGTTATGTTATATGGCCTAAGGACTATCTGAACGATAGTTTCATCAGTAAATGTTTGTTCGAACAAACATTTCCACTTTATAATATTAAATGTATAGATTCTTTTTAACACGACATAACTACAAGTTGATAAATAAAAACAAGTTAAAAAACATAATACTTTTGTGCAATAAATCTTTTCTAATCATCAAATAAATTAGTAAGTAAGTCATACTTAAATTCAAGGTCGAGATCCGATTTAATTCCATGAGATTTACAATAAATATCTATCATAAATTCATTCAAAGTCGTTTAAACAATGAAATATCAAGTGGGCATTGTAATTATAAACAACAGTTTTATTTTTGACATTTATTACATTTATTTTTTATTTGTTACGTTTTTTTTTACGAGTAGAGATCAAAAGGTGTCTTCCAGTTTAAGGGCACATTATTTTTTTTTATCGTCTCTCCAGTGTGGAAAACACAAAGTATTTTATGGATGTCTTAAAAAATATACTGTATATTAACGGCATAAGTCAAATGTGTAGACGCGGCATATGTGTTTCGAGAATGGCACGCTGTTTTTGTGTCATTTGGCACACCTAAACCTCAGTATCGCTTCGGCGTTCAAAGAAGAAGGTTGTGTACCGATCGACATATTGCAAAAAAAACAGAAAATGCTCTCATATGCAATGCGATATTGTACAAACGATGAAAACGAAACTTATAAGAATATAGTATCAAATTTATGAATATGAAATTATTACTATTTTGTTTGATAAAAATAAACAGCTTTTATACTTTAGACGGTGGACAGCAATGTATACTTATCTCTTTTACACGCCCCGTATAAAATACATACTGTCTTACTTTCCCATTCATTGCAATGCTATTGTGAGCACATTAGCGTGCTATGTCTTTGGTTAATTATTCAAAGATACCGTATGTATATTCTTGTAATATCATTGCTGTATATAGATGAAAGCTCAGTAGTGGTGTGTAGGAACGCCGCGTCATGGGACGCGAGTTCAAATCCAACCACCTACAATGTGCTTGAGCTTTCGGTGAAGGAAAACATCGTGAGGCTACCATAGCATGGTGGTAGGGCTTTTTCTAATACCCGCCTGGGTAGCTACCATCCTCAAGTTGAAAACCTGCCGCAAATAAAGCCGGTAACGCACCTGCGATTCCCCTGATGTCGTGCGTGTCCATGGGCGGCGGTGATCACTTACCATCAGTTGACATGCATGCTCGTCTACCCGCTATTACATAAAAAAAAGTAATATATTATTTCGCTAAAATCGATTATCAATCATCTTCTCCTGATACTTATTCATTAACATCTTTTTTTATAGTGTATTATTAAAATTAGCGCAACCAAACAGAAACACGAAATTTTACGATTTATAATATAAGTAAAGGTAAATTATGCCACGTAAATTGATACAACATCTTGGGTAGTTTCATAATGCATACAACGCCTCAATAAGATTTTGATCCGAACTATTTGATTTTCATAGGAAATTTAATTCGTTGGAAAGTTTATATAAGCATTCCGGAAACCAATACGGAACCAACACCAATATGAAAACTAAAATCTCATCTGGTGTTGAAAGAAAGAAAGAAACACGCGAAAATTGTGGTAGGACTGGTTCTCGAGTGCAACTTCCGGAACTCACTTATAGGTATTTAGCGGCAGATTTTCCACTTGAGGGTGGTAGCTAAGGACTGGAAGAATAGCGGATGCTTTCCCCTATCTCTAGTAACACGGGAGTTGGAAGGGTCGCCGTGGTGCGTGTGAGTGGTTAGTGTTGGATGATTATCACCCGATGAGACACCTTTTATATTAGCCCGGGTTAAACCCCGTATAAAGAAAGGGTGGTAGTTAGCCAGGCAGGCATAAAGAAACCTTTTTTTATTTCGTAAAAAGATCTTACATAAAATATCCACCTTCCGTCGGGCAGCAAAAGTAGGATGTCAGATTCTAAGTGATTAAAAATCTAAGTCCTCTCTACCTTCCACCAGGACGGATGGAGCGTTTTCATATTGATTTCTTAGGTTTACGCGAATATTATTCATTGAAATAAAACTAATTTAAACGGATTTTATCGCGGTTATTTATTAAATTTTGATCCCGACGTTTCGAAAGCTTTTCAGCCTTCGTGGTCACGGGGCGGACTGAGGTGTAGGTTGTCCAGAAAAGTTTATGTTACTGTGTCTACCTTCAATTTGTGTCGGGATCAAAATTTAATAAATAACCGCGATAAAATCCGTTTAAATTAGTTTTAATTCAACGTTTTCATATTTCTCATTTAAGTGTTTGTAAGTCTCATTTAAGTTAGTGTATAACGAACGCATCGCAGTTCCTCATTCTGGACCGTACCAACCAGGAAGCGAACTGGGCGCCCTTGTACAGCCGGCTCTAGAGCCTGCACAACGCGGTACGAGACAGAACGAATGCGTTACGCGTACATAATAATGATCACGCATATCAATAGTTAAATAGAAGGCTGCGTTCGCGCCATACACGTGTAGCGATTGCCGTGTGGGCAGAGTGCGTTAGTTACCCTTGACGTTTTAGGAAGTGTATATAATACTAACCCGTGGCGTCGGTTTCGTTCGCGTTTCGCCCTGGCAACACGGAAGTTTGAAGAGTCGCGGTGTTGCGTTTATCGGGTAGTGTTAGGTGGTTAGCACGAGTTACCACATTCCTTCACCCCATTGACATGAAGCCCAGGAAATGCGTTTGCGCGTTACGTTTTATTTTTTTATACACGTTTAACCTGTGGAGGAACTGGCTCTCAAGTGCGACTGCCGGAATACACCTATTGGTATTTGGCGGCAGGTTTACAGCTTGAGGGTGGTTGCTAGCCAGGCGGGCATTAGGAAAAGCCCTACCATCATTTCCTCACGATGTTTTCCTTCACCGAAAGCTCAAGCTCATTGTAGGTGCTTGGATTCGAAATCGCGTCCCTTGACGCGAAGTCGTACACACTACCGCTGAGCTGTCATCGCTTCGAAAGGCGCTATCAGAACTTTCCTTGTAAACGCGTCACTTAGTGTTATGACCACTGTCACCCCTGATGTGTAAGTGACGTACTCAAGGTTGTGGACACACTGAACCTAGTGGAAGGACTGGCTCTCAGATGCAGCTGCCGGAACACACTATACGTATTTGGCGGTAAATTTTCAATGGGTACCCATGCGGGCATTAGAAAAAGCCCTACATCCATGCTATGGTTTCATCACGATGTTTTCCTTCGCCGAAAGCTATTTGCATCATTGAACCTGTACGTAGCTATGATTCTAAGAAATAGAATTATTTATTTGCGTATTTTATCCACTATATCTTGTAATGATAATATATAATTTATGTAATAGAATATAAAACCGGTTTAAAGTAATTGCTTTTGTTTATTTCATTCGCATTGAATATTTTTTATTCGCGAAACTGGTTTCCATTATATCTCTGTCTAAGTACATGCGTACATACATATATTCTGCGATTTATTATTAGTATTTCCGCGAATAAAAATTACAATTCAACGTTTATTATGCAAATTTTGATAAAAATATACATATATCTGTTTATAGAATTTATTACGGTCTTTATAGGTTTGAGAAACTCTGAATTGTAGGTTTTTTTTTTGTATATTAGTTATAGTACAAAAAGTCGAAACACTTTTTGTAATAAGTCAGAGTTTGCAAAATAACTAAGGTAGATATAAATTTAAATATGATATCAAACTTTTTCGTTTTATATATATATATATATTTTATGTGGTAGGTGCAAGCTAATTAACAAAACATTAAGACACTATAGCATGGTGGTAGGGCTTTTTCCAATGCCCACCAGGCTAACTACAACACTAGAGTTAAAAATATGCCGATAAATACCAATAGGTGTGCTCCGGTATTTGCATTTGATATTCAGTTCCCCACTGGGCTTAGCATGTCCACCATTTTGAGCCACATTGTCGCTTAACATCAGGTGAGATTGTGATCATGACGCTAATACTATAAAGTATAAAAAATGTATATACAGCTGATGGTAAGTGATCACCGCCGCCCATGGGTATCCACAACACCAGACCAATCGTAGGTACGCACCTTTATAGGAGGGACTGGCTCTCAAGTGCAACTGCCGGAACACACCTATTGGTACTTGCCGGCAGATTTTCAACTTGAAGGTGGTAGGTAGCCAGGCGGACATTAGAAAAAGCCCTACCACCATGCTGTGGTTTCCTCACGATCTTTTCCTTCACCGAAAGCTCAAGCTAATTGGATTCGAACTCACGTCCCATGACGCGGCGTTCCTACACGCTATCACTGAGCTATCATAAAATAATGTATTGATATAATAAGCATACATTTAGATAGGTCAGCGTAGCGGTCAGTGTGGGCTTACCATAATTACGAAGAGCCAAACCGGGACGCAGAAGAGAAAGAGGCTCATTTTCATTTTGCTTTTCGCTTAATTTGTGTTTTTCATATTTGAAATGCAATCAAAATTATTATGAATTGAAAACATATTAATAAATGTGAATATATTTCTTGTTAAAAAGAAAAAGATACAAAGTACAATTAATACAAACAACA
This sequence comes from Actias luna, assembly GCA_039707435.1. Classification (NCBI taxonomy): domain Eukaryota; kingdom Metazoa; phylum Arthropoda; class Insecta; order Lepidoptera; family Saturniidae; genus Actias; species Actias luna. The sequence goes on along the minus strand of JAZHAC010000006.1, from coordinate 1,121,525 downwards.
CAAAAAATTTGGACAGGGATCTCAACCCGGGACTATCCCGATCAAACCGGGACGTATGTTAAGCCTAGGTCAGTGGAGTTTAGTGTTTTGGAACATAAATTTATCTCTTCCACCTCGCACCGACTGTAACCGATCGAGCGTCACACAAACAGGTTGCGGATCAAAATTTCAAAGCCCACAGAAAGTTTAATTAAAAAAAAAACAACACGGAACGTCGACAGTTCTAGAAACGCCGACCTAAACCCTTTTCCTCCGGCAGAACCGGTATCGAGTTAGGATACAACCGAAGCAAGGTCGTTACCGCCGGTTCCGCGTTTGCAAATCGCACATTTATTTAGCGGCGGATTGCGTTATTTCGCGGACCGAGGTCGCCCAGCCGCTTATATGTTGCCAGAGAAGATTAAATAAGATATAACATCCTATTCGATAATGAACACACCGGATAATTAGATACCTACTGCAGCGCAATAAACCCCGATTGAATGTGCTTACTGAACCACTCTTTGCGATGTAGAAATATGTCACCGGTTCGATTCTCTCCGTTATGAAAGATATAATATGGGTCGAATAATATGTGACAGATCAAATCACAAAATTTTATTCAATGTAGGCCCTAAGAAGGCGCTTATGAACGTTAAAACTACTTCCGGTTCCGATAGTGACAGGAAGAACCAAGGAGAAACTCGATATGCATCTTTTTATAGGTAATTTTGAATACATAAATGTGTTAATGTTTGCATATACATTACTTATTAGCGAATGTACTGAGAGGGGTGTAAATTCCAGACGTCTAAGGTTTATTTCGGCCGGAACACACCTATTGGTATTTGGCGGCAGGTTTACAACTTGAGGGTGGTAGCTAGCCAGGTTGGCATCAGAAAAAGCCCTACCACCATGCTATGGTTTCCTCACGATGTTTTCCTTCATCAAAAGCTCAAGCTCCTTGTAGGTGCTTGGATTCGAATCCACGTCCCTTGACGCGAAATCGTACACACTACCACTGAGCTATCATCGCTTCAAAATTGGTCTACCCTCTAATAGCAAGAAAGTGTATTTACAATAATAAAAGTGAGTTGCAGAGTGTCCCGAATCGTTATTCACGATTCATTCATTTTAATTACATTAAAATATATCAGGTTTTTTTTTATATAAACAGTTTAGCGTAATGGCCATAATCTCACCTGGTCTTAAGTGACGATACGGCCCAAGTTTGTAGACACGCTAAACCTATGGAGGGGCTGTCTCTCAAGTGCAACTGCCCGGAACACATCTATACGTATTTGGGGGTAGATTTTTAAATTGACGGTGATAGCTAGCCAGGCGGGTATTAGAAAAAGCTCTTCCATTATTCACATACAAATTTCACTAATATTACAGTAGTTAGGGCCAAATGTAACGTGTGTAATGAATTAAAATAAAATTCAAACCTGATCTAGATGTGGCTAATAAATCTATATGATAATATTATGAATCGATTTTAAATAGAAGTTCTATCGTCTATACATATAAATAAAATTGGAGTGTCTGTTTGTAATATTGAAATAACCGTTTTGTACTACACGTATATGAATATATACGGTACATACACCAAATTAACATTTTTTTTTACAATTTTTTCTGCCTGTCTGTTTGTTCCGGCTAATCTCTGAAATGGCTGGGCCGATTTTGACGGGACTTTTATTGGCAGGTAGCTGATGTAATAAGGAGTAACTTAGACTACGTTTATTTTAGAAAAAATCTCATATTTTAGAAATATAAAATAATGTTGCAATGTCCGAGTATTGTCCAGTACCGCGCGCAGCTCACGCGCATGCCACTGGGCCGTCACGTCGGGCGCCTCCCACCAACGAATTAATATTACTTAAACATATTCATAGTTAATACAGGTCAAAATATGTCAGGTCAGCTAGTTTTAACATTAAATTATTCAAGTAGGAGGAACTTTTTTCGTAATAACGCGATCACTTTTCCTTTCAAGCGTGTTACATTAAAGCGAAGACGACGGGCCCAGGAAACAAAGAGTTCGGACACGGCCGATTACGAGACCATTGTACCGGGCCAACTGAAGTCTGATGAGGCCAAACGAGGCTTCCACGGGCCCAGCGCCTTTTGTTCGAGTATAATGAGTCACGGTGCGAGCGAAATGAAACTTTTCCTTACTCTTAATTAAGGGAGGAATCACTTTTGTTCTCGTTACGAGTGAACATCAAAAGGGAATGTTTGTGTTCCGATCTTCGGCGTTTGCTGGGACCGTTGTAAAATTACTTTGTTATTCACCTAGCTGTGCCCGCGACTCCGTTTGCGTGAAAGTAATATTTTATTCAACCATTTTCATTCTGAAATAAATGTTATTTCCCTTATGTTACTCAGAGAGAATGAAGGAATCTAATGGTCAAAGAATTTTTGAAATCGATCCAGTAGTTCTTGACTTTATTCGTTATAAACAAAAATACAAATCTTTCCTCTTTATAATATTAGTATACATATAGAATATTTTTTTTATTATCTTACTAAGGTAGAATGCCTTTCATAGGTGTGTTTCGACAGCTGGCCTTAAGAGCCAGTCCCTCCAATAAAGGCCGGCAACGCGCCTGCTATTCCCCTGGTGTTGTGGGTGTCCATGGGTGGCGGTGGTCACTTACCATCAGGTGATATGGTTGCTCGTTTGCCCCCATTACATAAAAACACCGATATATAAGGTGATCATTTCAAGGATTCATAACCATTTGATGATGGGTGTTAGTGCCAGGACAGTGCACCTAAGCCTCAGGCGATGCAGTCCAATATAGTTCTATGCCAGAACAGTATTTTATACTTATATAATGTTATTATCACTGCGTCGAATTTCATTAAAATGAGTAGCAATTTCAAGATAAAGATTGGAAAATCCAAAAGTGCACGCCTCATGATCTCATATAATTTTTGTTTATTTAATAACAATTAAACCACAGCGAATCAGACCGTGAAAAGTAAGTAAGTCTATTCCTAATTATACTGAGGCGTAAGAAACAAAAAAGACTCGATTAGTAAAGTATTTCGGTCGTTATCGTGATAACATACAGGATCCGCACATACAGACACGCGGACGTCCAAAACAGCACTTTGTTAAACAATTTTTTAACTAGTTTAAATAACAAAAATGGCAACAAAAATATCATGAGTGTTACAAATAGTGTTTTTTCTTGATATGTGTGTGTGTGCATATTATATTACAAGTGCTATATATGATAAATAGAGACGTTTTAAGTTTGAAAAATCAGTTGTTCTGCGTGCAGTGACAGTAGTACCCACCTCAACGCTTCGCTTATCAGGAGTGCAATACCAAATTCCACATCAATTATAACTATAGAAAAATATTTAATATCAATATTTGGATCTTCTACAGTTTTATTTAATTATAATTATGGCTGTGGCAGCGTTTGTGTGCATATATAATTATTTAATTTCGCGCCCTACTTCAAATTATTTTTGATAGAGTTGATCGAACGTTGTACTTTATCAGTGATACGTGTACAGACGGACGGACTGACATTTCTAAAAATCGCGTAAATATATTTAATTACTAATTCTTAGTCACTTGGAATATATATTTTTTCAAACAACTCTAAAAAGTACCGACACGTGAAATTTACGTTATTTTTATCATATGCATATGTATTATATGAGATATATGATATAAATGTAACAATGTTTATGTATAAATGTAAGAAATTCTCTTCTTAATAATGTGCAAGATGTCGACGAAAATTTTCCAATCTCAATACTGTAAGGGATGGTATTGCTTCGGTAATGAGGGGTTGGTTTTAATAAAGGTGCCCTTCGTCCGGCGTTATATTATTAATTTGATACGGCATTAGTTCTGCTTTGACATTTTATTTTAATCATGATTACAATCAAAGTATTTTTTTTTATCTCAATATAAGTAAAAACTAATATAATATTGCTAATTATTACATTTTATTATTTAATTATAATTTTATTTCTCACGTTTTCCCTGATTTTTTTTTATTCCCGACAACTTCGAATTTTCCCCGTTTGCCTGATAAACAGCTGAAATTCCGCACATGTCAGGGAAATTCCTGTCATCTGGTAAGCCTAACTGTATATAGAATATGTGTATAATAGGACTAAATATTGAAATGACACCTGATAGAGTGGGTGGAAAAGAAATCTTGTACTACCCAGGTAGGATAAGGGTTGAGAAGAAAATTATTATACAGAATAATTCATAATAAGTAGCTGTTAATACTGTTTGTTATAGTGATCATAAATCATCAAGCGCGATACTATTGTATGGTGAAACAATAATCCGCCTCTGTGTTTGGCCGTGCCAAATTAGTACACAAACGTACAAATGGATATCGACCTATTTGTATATGCGAGTATGTGCCGTCAAAGAATAAATATATCAACACACAGAGCGCGTACACAACAATCTATCTAATTTATTATGTGTATTCAAATTTATATTAACTTTTACACGCGGCTTCGCTAACGTTAATAATGGCTTTTGAAGCGATGATAGCTCAGTGGTAGTGTGCACGACTTCGCGACAACCTACAAGGAGCTTGAGCTTTCGGTGAAGGAAACCATAGCATGGTGATAGGGCTTTTTCTGATGCCCGCCTGGCTAGCTACCACGCTCAAGTTGTAAACTTGCCGCCAAATACCAATAGGTGTGTTCCGGCAGCTGCACTTGAGAGCCAGTTCCTCCACAGGTTTAGCGTGTCTACCAACTTGGGCCGTATCGTCAATTAAGATCAGGTGAGATTATCGCCAAAACGCTAAACCTTAAGTATTAAAAAAAGTGTCACAAATCGGATGACGAAATAAAAAGTTTCATACAAAGTTTATCCCTCTCTTTACACCCACTTCCGATAAGTTTTCACGAGATAAAGACATCTATCACTGACTCCAGGTTCCCATCTATCTCTATACCAAAATTTATCATAATCGATACAGCGGTTTAGGCGTGAAGGTGTATCAAACACACAAACTCAGTTTCGCATTTATAATACAGTAGAACCTCTATAAGTCGAACATCAAAGAAGCCTTTTTATAGTATAGTGAAGCGCTGCGCAAACATCCGTTGATATACTTTTAATAATTCGTTGATGTACTCTTATTGCACAAATATCCGTTGAGGTACTTTTAATTATAATTTATTTATGTACTCTAATCATAAGTCGTTGATATACTCTAAACATATTTCGTTGATGTACTCATAATGTACTAACATTCGTTGAAGTACTTTTATCGTGTTTTCTGTTTATATAATATTTGCGCCGATAAACATTTTTTGTATTAAACCTCTACAGTTAAAATAATTTTATTAGTTACAAATTTTTAACATCACCAGGTAAGCGAATGAAAAATATCCTGTCAAAAGAATATGCATTCAAATGTGTGCATTGCAATCGAGTTAGCGCCAATTGTTAAGTGATTTTGCAAGTTAAATTCAAGGCTATCGTGTTAGTTTAAACGGCATTGTCCAATCTACGAATGAACGATATAAACAAACTTAATCTATGCCGGGGCAGAACACGTACAAGCACGTTTACACACATGCATATAGGTCAGATTAATTTAAATTCACGAGGCGCTCGTATTATGAATGGGTGATTACGACGAAAACGGGTCAAAATAGACATTTTGAAGAGGTCCCTGACTTGAGTTCGGCTCTGTCTAGTTTTTGTTTTGTTTCCACAGGAGTTTTTCAAAATTAGCCATGATTTACGTCAAGCCAAAGTTTGATTGGAATAGAAATGGGCAAGAATGCTTTCTACCTTATTATTGCTAATATTTTATAGTCGAAAGTGTGTTCGCGCCTAGACCGCTGAATCGATTACGATAAATTTCGCTATATAGATAAATTGGGGATCCTGCAGACGATGATAGACCACTTTTTTCTCGCGGATAACTTATAGACAGTGGGGTGTAGAGTAGAATAAACTTTGTATGAAACTTTTATTGCGTCATCAGATATTAACCGCGTGTAGAAGCTGGTAACAATAAAATATCTAGTGAAATTAAAATAGGACATGCAAAGTACACAAATTTAGATAAAACCTAAACAATTGAACGTTATACATTTATTAAAAAAAAAAAACAGGAAAAAATTGTAGTCAATTTGGACACGAATCGCGCTGTATCTGTGTCCGTTCAATTACGTGAAATGTTTCAATTGGCGTAGGCAGTTATTATGCGTTCTGTATGAGTGTCACGTCTGTTGTATTTTTGTATTCACTTCGTTTTATATATCTGTATATTGATTACCGATTTTTATTATGTTTTTTTTTAAGCGATGATAGCTCAGTAGTAGTGTGTACGACTTTGCATCAAGGGACGCGAGTTCGAATCCAACCACGTACAATGAGCTTGAGCTTTCGGTGACGGAAAACATCGTGAGGAAACCATAGCATGGTGGTAGGGTTTTTTCTGATGCCCGACTGGCTAGCTACCACGCTCAAGTTGAAAATCTGCCGCCTAATACCAATAGGTGTGTTCCGGTAGCTGCACTTGAGAGCCAGTTCTTCTAGAGGTTTAGCGTGTCTACCAACATGGGCCGTATCGTCACTTAAGATCAGATGAGATTATGGCCATAACTATAAGACTTGACAATAAAAAAAAAGTTTCTGTTTTATTTGACCTCTGTATATTTAACGCACGGGTTCAAACGTGTCTAAAGACATTAGGGTCGATTATTTTAGTGTCCCTTGTACATTTGTTAGGTATATATTACTGTTATTAACTGTGCGAAATCGGGGCGGATTGCTAGTAACATATAATTGGAATATATTTAATTCATTATATTCTATCTGTTTAACATCAGAACTCCATACTCTGGTTAGTTTAACCGCAGCGTCGAGAGAATTAAACACATTTACAATTCTGGTTTTCCTCGACTAGCTGACCTAGCTTCGATACGAAATATATTATGAATAACAATAATTAACAATTCGTATATTTTAATCGTGAGACTTAATAGAATTGAATTGAGTAATTAATATTTTAATTTGCCTCGCAAAAATTAAGTAGATAATATATTTATATTTACTAGTGTTGGAAATACCTCTATAATTATTATGGAAAACTAAAAATAAAAGTTTTTTAGCGTTATGACCATAATCTCACCCGATCTTAAGTGACGATACGGCCCAAGTCGGTAGACACGCTAAACCTCTGGAGGGACTGGCTCTCAAATGCAACTGCCGGAACACATCTATTGGTGTTTGGCGGCAGATTTTCAGCTTGAATGGTCGCTAGCCAGGCGGGCATTTGAAAAAGCCCAACCAGCATGCAAAAAACCTTTTTTTTTTTTCTTTTATGACACTGCACCTCGACTATAGATACAAAGGGAAACAATTGGTTAACCGACAGAGTTAATAGAACTAAAAGTACTGCTGTTGTAGCGTTATAAAAGTTATAACTAATTTTGAAATTAGGTAAAAAGGTAAATTACAAGGTAATAAGTAAAAAAGAGATAAATGAGGAGAAAATATGTACCATATTGGCTTGGAGGGACACACTGATTATTTCGACTGATACAGGGTTGAGATTTCGAGGAATGGAGGTTTTTGTGTTCGAAGGGAAGGCGGCGGAACGTTTGTTCGAGATATGAAGGTTTTCAACTCATCGAGGTCCGACTTAGCGAGGTTCTACCGTATTTTATAATTTCGCACCTATTGATGGTAGTGTGATTTCAAATAACGTAAAAATTTCCTCAATGATAAGCGCGTGTGAACAGACAACCAAAGTTTCGCTTTAGTATATTAATATAGATATAGAATCGAGTTCAACCCAAAACAGATGTCATGGTATGGTACGTTTAAACTATAGTGTTACACGAATCATAGTGTTGTATGATCCATATGATATTTACATAAATATAACACACTATCTGCGAGTGGGTCTGAATATAGTTCCACCCGTACATAGATATCTCGTATCGTCCACGATGCATTTTCAACGACATTCATATTCAGACAAGATGATCTGGATCGAATTTGAAATACTATTGGATTCGACGCGATGAAGTTTAAGACTTATCTATTTCAATTTACAGTTGGTAAAGGAAAGTTTAAAATTTCAGTATTGTTTATATACTGAAGTGTTTTTGATTATTTATATATATGGACCGTTTATTTTGAAAGTGGTGTAAGTACATTTTTTGAGAAAAATTGAGCTATCACGTAATTCATGCTTAATTTCATGTAAATTTTTTATATATAACTAGTCCGTGTTTAATTAGTAAAAAAAAACCATGTTTTGTATAATTTAAAATCGGTCGGTAAATTAAATTGCATTATCAACAAATATAGTAACCTTTAATTTTCTCGAAACAAAAGAAAATGGACTTACACCACTTTCAAAATAAACGGTCCATTTATATATATATGCGTATAACATACGATGTATAACATTTCTTTGTCTGTCTGCGTGATTGTATGTGGGTTGATAATTCTACTATATATACTAATTTAGTATTGGCTGTGTCATGTGACTTCGCGTGACCTAAAAATTATTTAATAATTTTGCCCGTTTTTGTAACCTTTTTCCCTACAGTTCTGCTCTTATTGACGGTAGCGTGATGTTAAATAGCTAAAAGCCTTTCTCAATGATTTGTCTATCAAATACAGAAAAAAATTACGCACTCCAATCGGTAGATCCTAAGAAAAGCGCGTTCTAACAAACATTTCCGTTTAATGACATTAATATAGATAATAATTATTTTATAGCGACGATAGCTCAGTGGTAGCGTGTAGAAATGTCATGTCATGGGACGTGAGTTCGAATCGACCACCTACAACGAGCTTGAGTTTCCGGTAAAAGGAAACATCGTGAGGAAACCTTAGCATGGTGCCACGGTTTTTCTGATACCCGCCTGGATAGCTACCACGTTCAAGTTGAAAATCTGCCGCCAAATACCAATAATGTGTTCCGGCAGTTGCACTTGAGGACCACCCTGCTGTTGTGGGTGTCCACGAGCGGCGATGATCACTTACTATCAGGCGACACGCTTGCTCGTTTGACCCCTATCAAATACATAAATTACTAACCGGTTTTTACTGGTATTTTTACTTCCATTTAGCGATTATTAATCTGCATTAACACATATATAATTCCCTACGTATAGTCCATCGTTCAATCGAGTTTATATTGCACATAAAAATCTTCAGCAAAATAGAACTCACTACCCGTATGGCAACGTATTAAGAGCATGATCAAAAACAACCACTATACACGATCGTTCGTATTACGTGACACAAAATGCTCCGGCAGCAATATGAGAAATTAATTTTTTTTTTTTTAGTAATTTTTTTGTTTTGTTTTCTTATACTTTGTTCTCTAACGCGGTTACACGTTTGAAGTTATTTATTTTACCTTTAAAATCGGCAACCGAGAAAACCGGGCCAAGGTCCTGTGATATCATAATAAAACATCACGTATGCCTTTTTGTTGTTATTAAGCGATATCTTTGTATTTCAACATCGAATTGCATTTTATCGTTATGTTTAAGAGATAGTTCAATTAACAGATTAATTATACTGTAAATAATTAGAAATGTAATACGAAAACAAATATATAACGAGAAATTAAGGCACTTTGTCAATAGATATCTTAAAAAAAACCTATAAAATTTTTGTTGTATTTGTAATGCAAAGAAATAATATATATTTTTTTATAGTGAGGGTTTAGCGTTACGGCCATGATCTCACCTGATGTCGTCTAAAATGGTAGAGAGGCTAAGCCTAGTGAAGGATCTGCCTATCAGGTGCAACAGCTGGAACATGCCTATAGGTATTTGGCGGTAGATATTCAATTTCAGTTAAGTCAAGGGACGCGAGTTCGAATTCGCCTGCAATGAACTTGAGCTTTCGCTGAAGGGAAACTATGCTATGTAAGCATAACACGGTGGTAGGGTGTTTTGGTACCACCCTCAAGTTGAAAATCTACCTCCAAATACCTATAGCTCCTAAAGGCCTATAGCCACTCGCCCCCCTAGGCTTAGCACTTCCAACATCTTGAGCAACATCGTCACTTAACATCAGGTGAGATCGGGGCCATAGAGGCCGATTAAACAGAAACAGAATTGTCGGTTCTTCGAATACACAAGACCTCATAATGGAACCTATCAATCAAAGTTGCGTAATTTTTTTATTATTTTCAATCTACGAAGTTTGGTGCTTAGGCGGGTTTAAAATATCCATTGTTATTTTCAAACTTGACTTTATAGGTAAGGTTAATATAAAATATTCAAATGTCATAACGTAAAATGCCATTTCTATTGCAATGTTTTATGGCATTTCGTCTACGCTCACGGTTTATTCCGATGGGGCTGGCAATTGAATGTATAGATTATGCTTTATCGGCAATATATTATTAATATAACTAAGCGGAAAGGTTTGTTTGTTCGCACGCATTAACCTTAGGAACTACCGGACGGATATCGAAAATTATTTATGTATTTAATGGAGTAATCATCGAGGAAGGCTTTAGTCTGTTTAACATCACGCTACCACCGATAGAAACAAAGCAGTACTGAAAATAGTCACATAAAACGGGTAAATATTATTAAATACTAGGTTTTGCGTGCGACTTCGCTCGTGTTAACATTAATTTTGTTAAACAAATCGGATGACAGAATAAAAAAAGTTGCACATAAAGTTTGTCCCTCTATTTAATCGACTTCCTATAAGTTTTTAGTGTGACAACCCAAGCCTATCTCCATATCCAGGGTACCACCTATCTCTATACCGAAATACATCACAATCAACCAAACAGTTTAGGCGTGAAAACAAACAAACATATAGTTTTTTTTTTGTTCAACCGCAGACAAATCCAGTGCGATTAAAAATTAATATTTGAAATTACCCCTTACTTTATTGTTCAAATATACCCTAATACCTACTAAAAATAATGACTATGAATGTGTACATAACGATTTACGCATCGATGGGTTCTGCGTGTAAACATTCATCCCCTATTTCACCTCTTCAGAGTATTATTTTCAAGGCAATTAGGTAATCTATGCCCCTCCCTAATATCCCGTCGAAAACTTAACGTACTGAATTATGATCGCGATATATAATATTAGTTTGGATTTATTGCAAACGGTTCTCGGTACTCCGTTCGATTGGAACTAAATGTTATCATCCCTCGGGAGCATAACTGATAGCGCAGTTGGTAATTCGTGTACAATCAAGGGACGTGAGTTCGAATTCATCTACAATGACTTCGTGATGAAACCATGGCAGGGTAGTCGAGTTTTACAAATACCCGACTGGTTAGCTCTCACGATCGAGTTGAAAACCAGCTACCAAATACCTATAGGTGTCCACCGTTTTCTCACTTAACGTCAGGAGAGATTTAGGCCAATAGGGTAAACTTTAGCTATATATATATATATATATATATATACAAATATATTTTATCATAATACATTAAGTGGCTGTAAACAAAACCACATGCGGATTGTTTTTCGGTTTAAACAGGTATTAATATCAGTTAATTTAAAACCCTGTAAACCAGTAAAGTATTTAAAGGTTAAACGAACGTACGCGTAATTTCTTTGCACAAATGTCTCCGCAATAAAGTATTATTAATCGGAAAGGTTAAAGTTGAGAAACGGGTAATATATGTACCAGTAATAAAATAATGATTTCCGTGTAGCCTTCTTCGGGCCGTTTCAGAGGAGTTAGCGTTTTTATTTAGATGCGGAATGTGTACGGCGCTATTAGGCAGTAGATTCGATCCGTATGCCGTCACGGCAAACGGCATGACGCTCTGTTATGCCGTCACGCGACAACGTATTTCAGCTTCAGTATTATCAAGCCGTTTCAGGAGTTGCACTTTTTACATGAGTGCTTTTCTTTGCTAATCAAAAAAAGTATTTGGTATATTTTTATAAGACATGATGACATGTTCATAAGTGAACACTTATCTATTAATATATTGGCTATTATCATACTACTTCTAATTTACGCAGATAATTTTTAGGCAGTTACAATAGAAAACATTTTTAAAATGTTTGGCTTTTCGTAAAACCCAACTGGCTGGTTACATCAGTCTCATGTTGAAAATCTAACTTCAAATACTTATCTTGTCCGTCATCTAGGCCGTACCGTCACTTAACTTCCGGTGAGATTTTTACCATAAAACATCATTGAAACCTACTGAGTATAAAAAAATAGTATCATTGAATGCCATTTATATATTTCTGTGTACCCCCTTAAAAGAGAAGTCGTTGATTTATTGCATTGCGAAAAAAAAAAATACATATAAATATACCAAAAATATACATATATGCGAAAATGGCGGATGCAAAATGTCATTACGCGGTAGAATTTATGATTTTGGATGATAAATTGGATACTGGACCAGTCGTGACTTCCTGAATGTAATGTATTCTGTTGGTACGGCTGCTCGCTGCGAAGGCTAACATTGAATACAAAATAACGCAGAAGCGATACGTCAATACACCGTGTAAACAACAGTAGACGTTCCGACAGTTTCGTGCGGTGACGTGAGAGATACATATTGAGGTACATTCACTAGCCACGACCGCGGCTACGTTCGTGTGTGCTTGAATAATCGTTACTAATATTATAAATGCGATAGTGAGTTTGTTTATTTGTTTGTTACGAGTTCACGCCTAAACCGCTGAGTCGATTGTGATGAATTTTGGTATAGAGATAGATGGGAATCTGGAGACTGTGATTGGCTACTTTTTATCCGATTTGGTTGATAAAATCAATACAAACGCGAGCGAAGCCGCACGAAAAAGATAGTTTCTCTTATAATATTTAAAATCCATATCTGAACTTTGTAAATCTCAATACATAGTATACAACACATTGACAGAATGTATCAAAAAGGTTGGTTAGTATAATATCATATACCTCAGTGGTAGTTTTTAGGAATGCCGCGTCATGGAACGTGAGTTCGAATTCAACCAGTTACGATGTACTTGAGCTTTCGGTGAAGGAAAACTTCGTGAGAAATCATAGTATGGCGGAAGGGCTTTTTCTGATACCCGCCTGGCTAGATACAACCCTCAAGTTGAAAATCTGCCGCTCAATACCAATAGGTATGTTCCGGCAGTTGCACTTGAGAGCCAGCCCCTCCATAGGTTTAGCGTGTCTACCAACTTCAGCCGTATCGTCAGTTTAGATCAAGTGAGATTATGGTCATAACGCTAAACCTCCACTATACTTTAAACAAAACTTTTAGTAATCTATATTAATATTACAAAACGGAAAAATTTGTTTGTTTGAATGTGATATTATTATGAATTAAAAGTCCTTGTATCATATGCGAAATACGTTCAAAACACAAAATAACATGTAAATTAGAAAATGCAATTAAAACAATAAACAGACTTGAACATTCATTGTTTTATCTAAAATTACTTTCCACTCGATGGTTTTCCATTTGGGATAAGTCACGAACTTCATTATTGTGCACAACGGTGTCTAACCGGCGGTTTAGAAGTAAAAATAAAAATAAAAAACAAAATTTACCTCAATAATGATAATAAAGAGAAATAACAACAAACATAACTATATACAAGGGGAGTTACTGTCGAAAATAAACCACTGAATTGTATCGTGGATTTCAAGATATTGTCTCCCTGAGACAAGACTGTCATAGGCATAATACAGAACGAGTTGATGACCTGTCTGAGAACTGTTTGGTCGATAATGTACCGATCACATCCTAACAGGGCTACGCGAGCCGACTACCGATAGGCAGCTTTTTTATGCCCGACCGCACAATGTTTATTGAATCTGGTATTTGATTTGCACATATCGAGCCTCGAGGACTTGAGTTGCAGCCTTAATTACTTGGCTTTATCACGTTCGTTATCCGCTAAGCACCAGCCATTAGAAAGGTAATTGACATATTATCACTGTGATTAAGCATTTTCCGAAACATAACTGTTCTTGAAGTGATATAATTGGATGGAAATTAAGAATCATATGCTAAGAACATGTCACGGTTACGTATCTTTGTTACACGCAGGGTAAGAAAGGTATAAGAATGACGCGATGTGCGCGAAAGCCTTAGCTCTCGATATAGGAAAACATCGTGAGAGGTCATCCACATATGTTCGTCTGGCCCTACCACCCTCAATTTGAAAATCTATCATCAGATACCCGTCGATGCATTCTGATAGTTGCATTTGAGAGCCTGTCCCTCCACCAGGTCTAGTGTGTCTTCCGTCTTGGGCTACATCGTCACTTAACGTCAGGTGAGTGTGGCCATAATGTCAAATCTATAAACTGTAAAAAAAGTAGGAGGTCACTAAAAAATCTGAAATTATCAATACTTTGTATAAAATTGAAGTGAGATATGCACAAGGAACTTTTACAGATACAAACTATATGCCGTGGGGTGTCGGCAGAGCAAAGCAGCACCCGTTAGTACCAGATGTCGTGGGGGGTGACTCAGGTACTCGATAGGAGAAGGAAAACTTGGAAAAAACCCGGAATGGTACCTCCGTAAGGCATGCGCGAGATCCTGCAACCGTCCCGGGGCCACACGTAGTGACTCGTCACTCCTCTGGATCCTCCCGGTTAGGTCGAAAGGTTGGCTTATGTCCTGGGCATGCATGGGTCACCTGATTCACGTCCCAGCCGATCTAGCGTCCGTGGAGAGATCACTTCGCAAATGTAACAGATCGGATGCTACATAAAGAGTCATCTCCTGTATACGCAGAAGGCTAGAAGTGTTTATAGGTTTAAGGTTATGGCTACAATCTCACCTGTTGTTATGTGACCCAAAATTATGGGCACGCTAATTCCAGTGGACGGACCGGCTCTGAAACGCAACGGCCGGAACACATCTATAGTTATTTGGCAGCTATATTTTAAGGGTGGTAGCTATCGTGCCATTAAAATTACTAGATCCATTTTCAGGCCTTCCCTTATAATTACAAATATAAACGTACGCTAAATTGACAGCATCTTACCGTGTAATATCATTTTATGGACATTCCATACTCTGAGATTTGCCAAATATGAATTCTCAATACGGTGTAATATGTTTTAATATAGTTCACGTTTACGACTTGCATCGTGTATTCAATTTAACAGCACGTATTGTTACTACATTGCATATATGTTTTATGTGTTCATTTTTCAACGTACACTGCACTTTTCGAGTGCAATGCGCCGCTGCCATCTTTATTTTACAGATCGATTTGTTTTATATTTTATATGTTGTCTATATGTTCAGAGTAATACGCCGTAAAAGGGGTAGACGATCTTAAAAATATAAACGATGGTCTCGTGTTTTTATGAGACGAACAAGCGTGCCTTCCGCCTGACGGAAAGCGATCACTGCAGCTCATGCGTCACCACGCTATTCGTTTATAGAGTTAAGGTTACGGCATGATGCACAGTCTCGCATGATGTTAAGTGAGATTTGGCCCGAGATGGCGAACACGCAAAGCCTAACCATAGGTATCCTCTCTCGCTCGGTTAGTCGCCTCGAGCGGACTTTATACGAACGGGCGTCACACAAAAAGGTTGCAGATCCGAATTTCAAAGCCTATAAGAAATTTCATGTAGAGTTTCAAGTGGACATGTAGAGAGGATGGATGAAAGAAGATTAACAAAACAAATTTACAAAGCCAGTGTGAACGGGCAAGCTGGTAGGGGTCGACGTAGGCGAACATATCTCGATCAGAACGAGGACGTTCTGGAGAAAGGCCAGGTCAAAAGTACCCGTAATCGAAGAACATGTTTAAAAGTAGAAGAAGCGAAAGATGTGCGTCAGGATCGTGGTAAGTGGAAGGATGTGGTCTCTGTCTACCCTTGTGGAAGAGAGGCGTGATAGTATGTATGAATGTATGTAAGAAGTTTCACTTCAAAGAAGCAGTTGTTATTTTTGGATATCGAAATTAATCGTTTGATAATAACATTAAAACTTGTAAATAAAAACTGTTCACAGCGCAATAAGTTATACTATACGATAGTGCGTACGTGAACGTGCCGATGACGAGCTTACATGAATTTACATTTCCGAACCGCGCTTTAGAAGTTTTTCACTCGAAAAGAAAAACCGGAAATCCTCGATACGCGCCCGTAAAACTGACTCATCCCTACGCGGGCAGTTGTAATGCTGTTTGTAATGTAGTTAACGCAGACACCTCTGTAAGATTAACGCGAGTTCCGAACAAACAAACAGCCCCACGGTTCGTGTTTCGCTAATTCCCAAAGTTTACGCGAACTTGTACTGATAGTTGTAGGTAGAGACAGGGCCGGTGGATGCGGCCAACTTTGTTCTCTTCGTACTCGCTAATGCTTGTATTAATAAACATTACATTGTATTCCCTTCGTCTACGATGAAAGGGATACGTCGTTATGTTTATTTATTTATTTTATTTATACTTAAGGTTTAACGTTATGGCCATAATCTCACCTGAGCTGAAGTGACGATACGGCCCAAGTTGGTAGACACGCTAAATTTGTGGAGGAACTGGCTCTCAAGTGCAGCTGCCGGAACACACCTATTGGTATTTGGCGGCAGGCTTACAACTTGAGGGTGGTAGCTAGCCAGGCGGGCATAAGAAAAAGCCCTACCACCATGCTATGGTTTCCTTCATCGAAAGCTCAAGCTCATTGTAGGTGCTTGGATTCGAACTCACGTCCCTCCACGCAAAGTCGTACACACTACCACTGAGCTATCATCGCTTCAAAACTACTATCATATTTAACAGCACGAAACGCCCTACATTTTCTTTTGTTATGAGAATCGACCACCAGCGTTTGTTCTTCCGGATTCCTACAAAATGGGGGGTATTCGAATAGTAAGTGAATCAGTTCTTATTGCACGAACGCGCCACAGCGCTCGTTTGCACTTATGACCAAGTGTCACTGAGACCAAACGTACAGTCAATAAAAAAAAGATGCATGACTATAGGTTCGAACTCTACAATGAGCTCGATGTTTCGTTCAAGGGAAATACCGAGATGCAATCTTAACGTGCTATTCTTTAGTTGTAAATCTATCGCCGACGTACCTAAAGGCATTTTTGTCCTCTGGCATCACTTATGTGTTATCAATTTTGTGTTATATCATCGCTTGATATTTCGATGAAATC
The DNA here is from genome assembly GCA_039707435.1 of Actias luna. NCBI lineage: Eukaryota > Metazoa > Arthropoda > Insecta > Lepidoptera > Saturniidae > Actias > Actias luna. Next base: position 1,104,417 of record JAZHAC010000006.1, on the reverse strand, counting down.
GTGGCCGAGCGCTAAACTGAATCGCGAGGTGGAAATTACCTACTATTATGTCTGCTTAACCCAGTTCGAATACGGCGTGACGGTACAACTCAGACAACGGACGAAGCGTTTACGCAGTCAATCTGTAACTTTCGAATAACACCCCAAAGTTACCAACGAAGCGGAGACTCATAGTTATAAATGGTTTCGCCGTGTCGAGGGTTGAAATGTGATTTTAAAAAATTGTAGTTAGTAAACACGCTTTATTATTAACGTTCGTTGGAAATGAGTATTTTAATCCTTACAAGATGATTTTCTATTCGGAGATGTTATCACATATGATCTATACTGAGGTTATAATGTGTAGAAGTTTGTCTGATCTTAAGTGACGATACGGCCCAAGATGGTAGACACGCTAAACTGCCGGGACACACCTATTGATATCTGATGGTAAACTATCAACTTGAGGGTGGTAGCTAACCAGGTAGGCGTTAGAAAAAGCCTACGGTTTCATCACGATGCTGAAAGGAAAGCTGAAACTTTTCTTTATTATACTCACTTTTATCGAACGTGTATTCTGCGCCTTGAAAAACAAATTTCCCATCCCGTCAAAGTTATTTAATTTCCGTTGCCTCCGGCCGTTATACGTCGGCTATAGGTATTCGAGTTAGCGGCGTCGCTATCGCGAGAATAATCAAATTTAACACAAAATAAAATCATTGTTTTTTTTTTGTGTATTTCACATGCGTAACGGTGATTTTTCTATCGTAATCCAGCGGAATTTCCACGTAACTTGCTGACGTCAATTACGGAAAAGCTCGGCGACAGCTAAACGTCTACCAAACAGACAAAGAACTTAAGTTTCAAGCGAGGAAACTAAATAGCTGATACACCACGTTGCGTTGGTAAATTTAATGCAAATAAATGTATACTTTTTTAAAGGGGGTCTTCGAAGTTTTGATGCGCAACCTTTTGTGTGACGCCCGTTGGGCTAAAGTCAGTTTGAGTTGACTAAGAGAGCGAGAGAGGTGATGCTTTCCCTCCCTTTTTCCATTGGAATAGGGCTCTATGAGAACTTTCCTCAAGCTCCTACATTCCTTCATAATCACAAAACGGTTTAAATAGTAAAAATTAGTTGTAAAAGTCATATTTTTATGTAATTAACCGCTGAATATTTCGCTAATTATGTTACCCAAATATTGATTATTATTTTTCTAATTGATTCTCTTATAAAATAGATTGTAAATAATCTATCGATTGTTTATATAACTTCAAGGGATTCTTAATAGATGGCGCTTTTAGATGTTATTGAGTTCTGTAATAAAAACACGCTTAAAACAAAAAACGACTGATGTCGTGGGGCACCAGAGAAGGACGAAGTTCCTTATTATAATAATATTAATTTCAAGTTTTACTCGAGGTAAAAAGCAAATAATTATTCGGGTATACATTTTTATTACGATTTTTCTATCGATAAAAAATTAAAAAAAAATAACTACTTAACACCTTTTTCTGTTTACGATGATTTATAAAAATATATAATAATAACAGTCATCACGTAGATTATACATTGGACACTCTATAGCCATCATACATAGACTATACATAGGTTTTTTTTTTTTAATGTTAACAAATGCAATGTGAAAAGAGATCCTGCTCCCTGGCCCAATAGGCCATAGAAGAACACCATGAGGTTTTAGTGGGTATTAGCGGCGGTTGAGTCCCACATACCCTTCCCAGCCCATCAGGGAGGGGATAACTAAACTAAACTTACGCTAAGTCCCATAAGTAACTTCGTTCCAATATTACCTCTAAAATTATTCGTTAATAAAACTTTGCACAACGAATTAAGCGATGATAGCTCAGTGGTAGTGTACACGACTTCGCGTCAAGGGAAGTGCGTTCGAATCCAAGCACCTACAATAAGCTTGAGCTTTCGGTGAAGGAAAACATCGCGAGGAAACCATAGCATGGTGGTAGGGCTTTTTCTAATGCCCGCCTGGGTAGCTACCACCCTCAAGTTATAAACCTGCCGCCAAATACCAATAGGTGTGTTCCGGCAGCTGCACTTGAGAGCCAGTTACTCCACAGCGTGTTTAGCGTCTACCAACTTGGGCCGTATCGTCACTTAAGATCAGGTGAGATTATAGCCATAACGCTAAAACTTAAGTATAAAAAAAGCGAGATATGGAAGCACCAACTACTGAATATCAAAGATTATATGCAGAGGCGTCACAAGGTAAATTCCAAATGTGTAAATGGACGCAGACACGTAGGTATATATAAATACAAAAAGGAAAATCTGACGTTAAAACTACTCCAGTCGGTTCGGCCGCCGAGTCGGGTCCACCATGAACGCAATTAGGTCACGTAGGAGGTGATAAGATTGAGATAAACCGTGACTGATGGTGTAGATCGGATCGTCACGGATGCCGGAATACAATGGTGTTCGAAGAATTAAAAAAAAAAAAAGAAATCCCATCGCCACAGGTAAAATTAAACTCTACATATATAACAATAAAGTCGCTTGGAATATGGCGTCGAAATGATTTCTTTTTTGCGTTGGGATCGAGAGAAATTTAAGGCGCTGATAAGCGGAGAACATCTTTAGTGCGACTTCAGTTAATAAAGAACATAGTTATATAATAAGTTAGGTGTTGTCCGCGGCTTTGTTTCCGTTTTTCTATGCAATTACTCGGGCGTATGTTGTGAAGGGAATATCCATGCCGAATTCCAAATAAATAGCGCCTACATTTTGTAAATTTGACTAATTTTTTTTTAATGTTAAAGTTTATCGTTGTGGCCATAATCTCGCCTGACCATAAGTGACGATACGGCCCAAGTTGTAAGACACCTAAACCTATGAAGGAACTGGCTCTCAAGTGCAGCTGCCGGAACACACGTATTGGTATTCGGCGGCAGGTTTTCAATTTGAGGGTGGTGCAATGGTTGCTAATACAAAATGTATATATCATATATAAATTACTATATTTGAAAAATACACAACATCAATTTTCACAGTATTCGGTCACTTCAGGGATTATATAAATACAAACAACCTTATTTATATATATATGTATATCAGCGCCCCCGACTTACTTAATGCGGTAATAAAAATTACTTAAAAACATCTGCCCGTTTTTGTATCTTTTTTCGATACAGCTTTGCACCTATTGGTGGTATCTTAATGATAGATACCTCGAAGCCTTCGTAAATGATTACTCTATCAAAATAAATATAAAAAAAATATATATATTTCCGACTGTCAGTACGAGAATCAAACAAAGGTAATAAATAGACAGTAGAGAGTATCAGACTATATAGCAAAGTCCTTAGTCACCGAAATTCAAGCGAAATCGTATACAAAGCGAACTCGCTATTACGGGGATTTCAATAGTAATATTGCAAGGTCGGGTTACACGGAAGGCGGGTTCCCGGGCTGTACCTATGTACGTTGAAATACGAAATAAGTTAAGTTCAGTCTAGACGAGAGAGAGATGCGCATTCAGCTCCGTGACTGTAAGCGTATATTGCATTATCCAGACGGGTCTTTGTTACTGTATCGGATATATTTACTTTCGGGTCGATCTGAGATTTACTTTCCCAGAATGAACCCTAATTTCACCTCAGACTGAATAAATACTGGCAGAGGAAAGTGCATAGCGCGATTAAAAAAGTTATCACTTCAAAAAAACACTAGCTTTTGCCCGCGGCTTCGCTCACTTTTCTATTGATATTGTCAAAACGGATGACGCGTTAATACAAAGTTTATTCCTCTCTTTACCGCACTTCTAAGAATATTTTTGCGAGAACAATCGCCTGTCACCGTCTCCGAGATCGCGCCTATTTCTATAGCAAAATACATCGTAATCGATTCAGTCGTTTCGACGTGAAAGCGTAACAAATACACTAACTCACATTTTCACTTATAATTTTAGTACCGAATTAGGATATCCGGATGTCGTTTCTGTTTTTTTTTTATAGTCAAGGTTATGTCCACAATCTCACCTGATGGTAAGTGAGGATGCGGCTCAAGACGGTGCTAACGCTAAGCATAGTTGAGGGACTGGCTCTCAAGTGCAACTGCCGGAACACACCTATAGGTATTTGGCGGCGGATTTTCAACTTGAGGACGGTAGCCGAGACAGGCATTAGGAAAAGCCCTACCCCACCCTGTTTACCTTCGCGATAGCTCAAATTCATTCGCGACGGAGCTATCATAGCTTGAAATTTTTGCGGTTAACTTAGTTAATAAGCGAACACGTTGACTGTTTCCATTAGCCCGTCGCGTCGGCACCGCGACGTTTCCGCTTTCCACGATCCCGGGACGTTCTCTCCCGTAAATTACGTTCGTTTCTGTAACGGTTTATACGAAGTTCCCGAAACTCGGGCCCGCCTTAGTTGGCTTTCATAAAGTGAATTTGAGTTGGTTAAGTTTATATGAAGTCATAATTTTGAGTGAAGCGACGCGCTGCCTGCTGTTTCAACTCGAGTTATACCAAAGGAGAGACAGCTCGACAAACAAACGCTTTTTACTCGGATATTAACTTTGTTTCGGAAGTCGTGACCAATTAGATCCATTATTCATAATTCCATTTCACAACTCCACTAGCTTTTACCTGCGCCTTTGCTCGCGATAACATTGATTTTGTCAATCAAATCGCTCGAAGCGATAGAAAGTTGCATACAACGTTAACCCCTGTCTACGCCCCGCTTCCAATAAGTTTTCAGCGAGGCAAAGTAGAACATCACCGTCTCGAAGTTCCTGCCTATCTCTATACCGCAATTCATCGTAATCGATTCAGCGGTTTAGACGTGAAAGCGTATCAAATAAACTCACTTTCGTATTTATAATATCGGTAACGTTTCATGGACAAAATTTATTTTAATGTGGGTGAATTAATTATATCTCATTTTAATTTCACGCGGTGCAAACCAACAGTAATAGCCACTAACCCTCCCCCCCCCCCCCCCCTTATTTAAATACTAGATCCTAATTCACAAACAGACTAATCTAACGACATCAATTCGTAATCATAAATCATTTGCTGTTATCAAACCACTATATCGAGAAAGAACGCACAATGACTTCTTTCTTTGTTCTTTCTAAAATATATGCATAATTTGATTTATTTTATAAAACCGACAGTCATGCGAGATCAACTGTTGCCTATTAAAAAAAAAAAATTGACACATTGAATACGTTGAAATACCGCCAAAATCTAAATATGTCATATGTATAATCAGTGTTACCACTCTGAAAGTACTATATAATTTGTTTTGGAAGTATTCATACTAGTAAAATGTATATGTAATAGTTGAAAATTCTAAAGTCATACTCATCGAAGAACAATAAAAATGGGAAGGAAACTTGCTCGTTTAAAAGTTAAAATCTCTCTGTACGACACGACTTCTTTACCCACGCTCCAATAATGTACAAAGTGTTGCCCGCTCGAAAAGGCGAACTTGCCAAACATACGCGGGTAAAACTGTTTCGCGGTTGAACAGACATACATTGAGTCGGTAAATAAAACAAGCAAAAACAGCTTCTTCATTCCGCACAAATGTTACTTTAAAATAACCAACGTGATTGAAGTAAATAACAAAACAACTCCGTTTTGTTTTTTTAATCATATGAATTTTTATTGGTCATTTGGTCAAAAAATCACAAACATTATTTCATTTAAACATTAGTAATTTATTCACATTTTTCTTGATATTTGGTTATATAATTGGTCATAAGTGAATTTTAAAAAAGTGAGCCGTCCAGGGACGTCTGGTAGATGTGAGACGTGTTTTTTTTTTAAATAAACTATGAACTTGATTTGATATAAATATGGCACAATCAAATATTTTAAAAGTACCGAGATGTTTTTAAATATGCCTGTTTATTTAATATACATATATATTAATTAAATACAGAAATAGAATGGAGACAACTTGATTATTTCAATAGTCACTTCTTTATAAATACTACTAGCTATGTCCGCGACTCCGCTCGTGTGGAAATAAAGTTGTATTTAATCATTTTAAATTAAAAAAAATATATATATATATATAGAGATAGAAATGTTTCCTCTTTATAATATTAGTATAGATGACATACGTGGCGATGCGTTGCCACGCGAACGGACTGTGTGACCAGCCGCATTACATGTTTCACATTAATAATAACTCGGGAGTGGTCTGTTACTGGCCAAAAATGTTGCAAGGTAAGTTTAAATAAAAAAGTAAATATCAATAAATGCAAGATTTTCTACTATTTTATACAAGTTAACAGGTTAGAATTAAATAAATAGAATAAAAAGATACGTCTGTTCCTTTATAATCTATGGGATTTTTTATATCACGGTATAGTTTTTTTTTATATAGTATCGTCGAGAAACTTAAACAACTTTTGCCAGAGAACCGAGTTGGTTCAACTTTATTCGCTCACAGTATATGTTAAGTTTTTTATAAACCCTTTTAACTGTTCAGAACAGTTGTATGACAATATTCATTGCGATACGATGTTAAATAATTAATTTATAATTTCAATAAAGGGTTAAACTGAAGTTAGTAAAAAAATAATGTTTTTGTCGTTTTGGAAATTATATATATATTGATTTATTATTATTTAATGTGTATATAAAACTCAATATTTATTTAGTTTGACTAACATCAGTCCCTTCATTATTTATTTCACATAACTGGTTACAATAGAAAATCGCCTTTTGAAATGAAAATTCGCTTGCTCTTTTGTTAATATGTTCTTTTTTATGGTTGCGAAAGGAAAATACATGAAAGTTTTCAGGGATATAAAATATCAAGCACCTGAGTGCAAATCGATGAAATTCAGTAAATAAATTTAAATAATGTAAGTAATAATAAAATAATTATATAATAACTTTAATAAAAAAAATAGTATTCAAATTATATATTTAAATAATATAATTTAATTATTCATTTAATTTAATTTATTTATTTAATTTACAATTTTTTCTACTACCTACTTTTATATTCTATAAGATTTTACGTGCGATTCCGATCGCCTTAATATTGATTTTGTCAAACAAATCGGATAACACGATAAAAAGTTTCATACGTATTTTCTCTCTGTACCCCACTTCCTAGAAGTTTTTTGTGATAAAAATTAGTCTATCACCGTCTCCAGGTTCCCATCTATCTCTATACCAAGATTCATCATAATCTATTCAGCGGCTTAGGCGTAGAAGTGTAACAAACCAGCAAACAAACTCACTTTCGTATTTTTAATATCATTAAAAGATTTGAGTTGTTTAAGTCATATAAAATAATGTTTTATAAAAACGTTGAATTTTAAAATACGTATTACAATACATTTATAAGCACATTTCCGAAAGGCGTTAACGTGTCACACGAGTCAGTGATATTTCGATCCCACATAAAATAACTATTAAGGAAAAAATAAAAATAAAAGAAAAATGTTTATAATCTCTGCACGTATACCTATTAATTTGTATCCGTTCGATCGAGTTTAGAAAAAGGTCAGCGGTTGTAAACATATTTGATTTGCAAATTATCGTGTTTTTTTTTTTTTATATCAATAAATTATTTTAATTTAAGTATGTGAAAACGGTTTAAAAATTCTAAATGAATAGTATTTTCTATTTATATATTAAAAATATATAAATTGTATTAGTGTCACATTAATTGGCACGCCAACTAATTAATAGCATAATTAATTTTAAAACCGTATAGATATGGTAAAATAAATTATTATAAAAACACTATCAACTTTGAAACGCTGATAGCTCAGTGGTGGTGTGTACGACTTCGCGGAAGGGACGTGAGTTCCAAGCCACCTACGATGAGATTGAGCATTCGGTGAAGGAAAACATCGTGAGGAAACCATAGCACGGAGGTAGGGCTTTTTCTAATACCCGCCTAGCTTGGTACCACTCCCTCAAGCTAAAAATCTGCCGCCAAATACCAATAAGTGTGATCCGGCAGTTGCACTTGAGAAACAGTTCCACTACAGTTAGTGTGTCTACCAACTCGGAGCGAATCGTCACTTAAGATCACGTGAAATTATGGCCATAATGCTAAACCTTAACAATAAAAAAAAACGAAATTCAAAAGCCACACGATTTCTGTTAAAAAAGTGTGTTAATATTTACACGTTTGATTAAATATAAATCTATAAATTCAAATTGTAACGATGAGGTTTTATGAAAATTTGTTTTAATAATTTATATAAAGTAGCTCGCTTGTAGCTTCCGGTTGTGGTGATATAAAAACGGTATGTTTTGCAATACTTAGGCAGTGATAGTGGATCAGTGGACTGAAGTATTAGTGATGTGAAGAACCGAATAGTACAGGAGACTGTTTAACTAGACGTGTTGGTTTAAAAGATTCCTTTACACTAGAATCCATATACAATACACTTACCTACCTGCCGGCACACCGACGGCGTTTCAACATAAAAGAAAACATGCCGACATAAAAACTTGCCTTCACGACCCGTTTCGCAATAACAATAATCTAATAAAAGCATGCACTCTCTCTGCAACAGATGCGCCGGTGTAATTTGACAGGAATAATATAAAACATATGGCGAAATATAATAAGAATGGTAATAAACAGTTACAGTAAAGATCTATTGAAACAATTCGCTGCAGAATTAATACTGCTATAGCATAGACATCAATTTTCCAGCCTATTTTCTTCACTTTTAATTACGTTTATGTGAATATGAAGAATGCTTTAGATAATAAATAAATAAAACAAAATTAATCCGAAGTAGAGTCTGTATGAGGCAGGTGACTTATCAAAAATAACTAGCCCAAATTTCAAATCACAATGTGTCGATTATAAAACTGTGTCATCAATACCTAAGTGGGATACTGAGTAAGAATAAGGTATTATGATATTATGAATTGCATTTAATCTACGAATGTTAACGATATACGAATCTGTCCGTTGCTGAATAATCCGTTTAATCCGAATAATGTTGTTTCCGAAACGGTACTAGTTTTGGACTTTGAACGAATGATTTAATGTGATCTTAATGACATATTTTGAACAATTCCTCAATAGATCATAACCGTTCTAAGGTGTGTCAAGAATTAAATAAACAGTAATCATGAAATGCTTCGCATTTGGTCACTGCAACTTCTGTTGAATCGCCTAGAATTTATATTAAACAATAAAATTGTAACTCAGTCTATATCTTTATATTAAATTTTCGTACATCGTCCATTTAACACGCACCGTTCTGAAACTATCGGAATAATTATACCGAAATTCGACACTGTGATAACTAATATTGTGGATTAAAATATAGGTATATTAGTCATCGAATAAAATAGATTATAAATTGAATTGGAAATATTCTAAAGTAAAAAGTCCTATTGATCAAAAGTTTGTATCAATGATTCCACGATCAAAAATCAAAAACATTTTTTGATATCCGACCGGTAGGTTATAAATTAGCGCATTCAAACAAACTGTGCACAGATTTATAATATTGATATATAAATATAGATTCCAGTGAAGTTCTAATTGCATTTGAATACACTTTAAATACATTTGTCAGGTATATACATAAACAACTATAGTGAAACTGTTTGTTTAAATCGAAAACGTGATTCATCCGTGCCGATCGCATTTCGATATATACATATATATATATATATATATATATATATATCTGTAAGTGTGCGTATGTTTGTTTTTAATTTCTAAAAATAAAACTTGTAAATTTTTTACGAGCTCCGTGAACGTTGATAACAAGGTTGCCGTGTGAATGAACTGCCATGTGTAAATATATTTTTCGTGTGCATGACACGCCGTGATAGTAAACTTGTGTATATGTATTTTGAAGCGATGATAGCTCAGTGGTAGTGTGTACGACTTCGCGTCAAGGGACGTGAGGTCGAATCGAAGCACCTACAATGAGCTTGAGCTTCCGGTGAAGGAAAACATCGTGAGGAAACCATAGCATGGTGGTAGGGTTTTTTCTAATGCCCACCTAGCTAGCTACCACCCTCAAGTTGTAAACCTGCCGCCGAATACCTATAGGTGTGTTCCGGCAGCAGCATTTGAGAGCCAATTCCTCCACAGGTTTAGCGTGTCTGCCAACTTAAGATCCGATAAGATTATGTGGCTATAACGTTAAACCTTTTTAAGGTTTTTTGCATATAAATGAGTAAATAGTGATGCAATCCTAAAGGTTTACCCAAAACCAATTACCGAAAGCAAAGATTTTAACATAACCGCAGAAATGCAATGAGATTTTGTCTGATTTACGTAGCATCGTGTTCCTTGAACGGATCTATTGAATAACAAGCATATTTGGCGAGACAATTATATATAGGGTTGTGACAACGTGCATTACGATTTATCGATAAAAAGTCATGTAAACATATATATATTTTTATATGTGGATTAGAGTTTGTTTTTATTATATAGTGATGATATTGGATTTTATGAAAAAAATCTGATGACACAATAAAAAGTTTCATACTAAGTTGTTCCCTCTCTTTACTTCACTTCCAATGAATTGTTCGAGAGAAAAGTGAGCCTATCGTCGTCTCCAGTTTCCACTCTATGTTTATACCGAAACGCATCATAATCAATACAGCGGTTTAGACGTAAAGGTGTATGAAACAGACTTACTTACGCGTTTATAATATTACTAAGGATTTAGCTTAATGGCCACAAAACCATTTCATGTTAAGAGACAATGTGACCCTAGTTGGTAGATTTGTTAAGGCGAGTGGAGGGACAGGCGTTCAAATGTGACTGCCGGAACATACCTATAGGTATTTTACATCTATAGGTATCGATCATATATACTATGAGAGATGCAATATGTTTAGAAATAAGCCATATTGATTTCTTATTTAGAAGTTCCATGATCTATCTTTTTTAATTTGATCTTGAAGAGTTAATAGCTCAGTGGCAGCTTATAGACACGCCGCATCATGGGACGTGAGTTCGAATCCAATCACCTCCAATGAGCTTGGGCTTTCGGTGAAAGAAAGACCATAGCATGGTGGTTAGGCTTTTTTAATGCCCGCCTGGCTAGCTTTTTGTTCAGGCAGTGGCACTCGAGAGCCAGTATCTCCTATAAAGGCCAGTAACGCACCTGCGATTCCTCTGATGTTATGAGTGTGCAAAGCCGGCGGTGATCACTTACCACCAGGCGACACGCTTGCTCGTTTGCCCCTTAATCCATAATAAAACCTCTGTCACACTAGTTAGTAATTCTCGCTTTCTCGTCCAATTCACCATCCCATACTTTCTCCATCAGAGGCTAGATTTTTGGCGAAATTAATTTCCAACAGAAAATACGACATGCCTACTCTATAAGGTTAAGATTTTTTGTAACCTTAACTTGAGCAAAGTCCAAGTTATCATATTATAGGGATGGTTCGAGATAAGGCAAAGCATGCTTTATAAATGTCATCCAAAGCGCCTTCACATTCGATAAACATTCAAATGAGAACACGAATTTAATCAAGTCAAATGTAAAATTAATTACGCGTCCACAGTAACGCGATATAGACTCATAATAATATACTGCTATAATCAAATTTATCAAAATAGGTCGCACAGAAATAGGAATATTGTTACACATTGTTTTATACAACATTACGTATCAATTTAATACTGTTTATTTAATAAACCTAGATTCATATTTACCTATTACAAAAATATATATTCATAGTATAGTTCGCGATATATCAAAATAGAACCACAAGGAATGAATCAAAATAATCCATATTCGGTACTGCAATTGAATTCCGAACTAGATATATATAAACTAAAAACACGTAACGAATTTCTCTAATGACAGCGATGATACCTAAATGTAGTGTGCACGATTCTGCGTCAAGGGACGTGAGTTCGCATCCATCTACAATGAGCCTGAGCTTTCGGTGAAAGAAGACATCGCGAGGAAACTATAGCACGGCTAGCTAACTACTACTAAATTTGTGGTACCCACAATAGGTGTGTTCCGGCAGTGACACATGAGAGCCAGACCTATAAAGGCAGGCAACGCACCGCCGATTCCTATGGTGCGGTCAATGGCCGGAGGAGATCACTTAAATTACTTAAAGAAGGCTTCAATTCAAAGAGTATTTTTTTTTATCGATTATCGATATATTTCTTCCTCCCTTCGCAGCATTTGCGACCGCAAGTATAATTGACTTCGCGAAACTCTCACAGAAAAGACCGAATTATATCTAATGCATCATCCATCGCTGTTTAATGAATAAATTGCAGTCGGGGGCGTCCGTAGCGCCCTCTCTACCGAAATTATTCACTCTCGCAATCCCAGTAAAGCTCCTGCCAAACCCCGCTACGCAGGGTTGTCGCGCGACGTAATATTTGTTTTAAACACTGAATTAAGTCCAGAGTGAAATTTATTACAAACTGTGTAAAGTATCGACAGCCATAAAACATATCAGATCGTAGAAAACACTTTAAAATATAGCGCTTATAAAATGGAATAGACGAAACAGTTTTAGAAGGTTTCTTTTCCGTTTTTGAATCACTTTTTTTTTACAACTTTTGACAAATTCTACGATACGTTTTTATACGTTTTATATTATTATGGTCTAATTTTGAATAATCAGCTAACGTTAGTTAATAAAAGCTATTTAGTTTCGTGATAATTTCAATGCAATCAAAACTACATACATTTAAAATGTCACATAAATCTTGTCCTTCTGAAGTTAATAACGACGTCTCCTCCAATCGACTTTGGTGCGTCATTTCACAAGTTCGTAAACGGTAAAAAAAAGCACGAAAAATCCACTGCACAAACGAAAGGCAACATAATGTCAAGTACATCCAGTTTCGTTGAATAAATTGTATTTTGTACCAGATTAGGCGTCCTCAACGCCCTCTGCCGGTCACTCTAGGGATCCTGGTTAACCTGATACCAAATACAGCACAAGAAAGCGAATATTATATAACTTCGAGCTATCAACATACTACCTGTCACCGTGTCCCCGTTCGCGTAGAATTGAGTTTTTTTGTTTACATTTTTTTCGCATAGAATATACCCTAATATCATTTTTTGCAGTTCTGTAAAATTATCAAGTATTCTAGCCCGTAATATTGTTTACCGAAGTGTCAAACCGTATCCAAATGTGTACAGCGATTTCAGTGTGATATTTCTACACGTGAACTTGACTTGTTTTTTCTATACCAATATCAAAGTGTAATCAATAATCGTTAAAAAATTTGTGTATGTACTTTTTTATACTTAAGGTTAAGCGTTGTAGCCATAATCTCACCAGATCTCAAGTGACGATACGACCCAAGTTGGTAGACACGCTAAACCTGTGGAGGATCTGGCTCTCACGTGCGGCTGCCGGAACACACCTATTGGTATTTGGCGGCAGATTTTCAATTTGAGGATGGTTGCTAGCCAGGCGGGTATTAGAAAAAGCCCACCGTCATCCTATGTTTTCTTCACGATGTTTTCCTTCACCGAAAGCTCAAGCTCATGGAAGGTGGTTGGAATCGAACTCACGTCCCTTGTCATACTTCGCTTCAATCTTATGTCAGGTTTACCGTATGATCGTAGTCTGTAACTTAACAAGTACGATTGTTATTCAAACATGATTTAAAGTGAAAGCTTCGGCAGATACTTCACTGGGACACACATAACAATTGTATTAAATTCCCTCCGGAAAAAATAGTCATATGCCCGAGAGAATGAGTAAGCTCCAAAAATATTTTACGTAAGAATTTGTCTCATTAGTTATTAATATTACAAACGGTAATTTTTGTTTGTTTGCTTGTTTGACGCCTTAACATCTCAATCGACCGTTGCATTTGACATAAACGTTGTCCGGAGTTAAGGAAAGAATATGACATACCTAGCATTTACAATAAATAAAAATAACACTTGTGAAATAGAAAAAATGTTTTTTTTCCGTGACAAAATCTATAGTAACACGGGAGACGCTGATGATAAAAATGACTGGATATTTACTCCTATAAAAGTAATGTTATATCACAAATGTTGTAGAAAGAACTTCTAGAATTAATACCGAAAATCGTCAATCTCGAACCTTATGCAATAATTTTATTAGCAGGCACGTGGGGCAACCCTAGCGCGATCTCGCAGCCAGTTCGTGTAATATTAAATTATAGTAACCGAGTAATACATTTCGTAATAGAAAATTGTACCCAGCTGTATTTTGTTTTCAAATGGCAAAAGGGAGAATTTATTTCGAACATTATAAAATTCCCTTTTGTACGTCCCGTCGCTCCCGTAGCGGTGACTCTGGAGCATTCGATATTTCATATTGCATGCGGTGTATCGATTGCCGGTATACGGAATCCGCTTGTGGCGATGCACTCTAAGCGAGCAATGGATGTGCCGTGCATTATTTAACATCGCTATTGCAGTTTGAATATGACGGGAATAATAGAATATTTGATTGAAAATTTTACAAAAAAAAAAAAAGAAACACCGGATGTAGAAAGTGGGCAATAACTTGCTGCGGTGTTGTGAGACTGGATTAAGATCACTATACACTTGTCGAAACATTGATATAGGCTACTTTCCACTTGGTGTTTAAATGGTTCACGCTCACGACCGCGCTTTTCCTGTTCCATTTGCTCCCGTGCATTATGTATGAGTCATACATATATTATATGGTAGATAGAGTAGCTGGCAACATTTACCATTTCCCTCAACGTAATTCGGTCCTTCGAGCCGGATTTGTGACACAATGTATACTATATACATTGTACATTTAGTTTAATTTTACTAGCTTTCACCCGCGGCTTCATTCGCGTTCATGTTACGTTTGTCAACCGACTCTGGTCAGGAGTAATTCATATTATTTCTATAGGTTTTACTTCTATATTTTCAATCGTTCAAAAAAAATTGATATTTACCACAATGTAAATTAGTCACTGCACTCATGGCTAATACAGCTTACTCACAGAAAACGAAATCTAAAGATCGGATCAGTTAGTAATCGGAGATTACCCCGAGCATGGAAACTCACAAACTGTACCTCGTTATATTATAACATTAGTGGAGATTTACAAGTCATTCGGACCGCACACACGGCTCGTCTACCTCGTAGGTACCTAAACATTTCTCGATCTTAAATAATGCCACTTATAATTCGCGAAACGTTGCGAGAAACAGAAAAAAAAAATGCTGATGAATTTGCATACGTGCATGAACTGGAGATAACATCTGCTAATGGACGTACCCATGGTAAAATACTAAATTATGATAAAAATCATACGGAATTCATTAGCGATTCGAATGTTCTTATCTTCAAGCTAAAAAGAATATTTGGGATAGGCAGAGGTCATTAAACTGATGACGTGTTTTGTACCATTTGAGCTTAAAAACTAGAAAAATAAAGAGTAGTGTCGTGGGACACCAGATAGGAACGAAGGAAAATAATTATTAGGGTATACATTTTTTATTATGACTATATCATCGATAAAAAATAAAAAAAGCTACTTTACAAAATTATCCTAATACCTTTACGATGATTTATAAAAATATATAATAATAACAGTGATCACGTAGACTATACATTAGACACTGCATAGCCATCATATATAGACTATACATAAAAATCTTACGTTAACGATAAAAATATAAAATAAAAATATTTAAAAATGAAACCTATGTGGTACTGATTTAGGTATCCCACTATAGGTATGGTCATGAACCTGTAACCTTAAGGTAGTCGTGTTTCAAGGTCAATCACTGTATATCCAGCTGACGCAAGACGTGCAGGATGTCATGGTATAGACAAGTGTTAATTGACTGCAGATATCTCATGATCAGTTGACAGTTCATGTCATATTGTGTCAGCTTTTGTCCGGATCTGAGTTTTATTTATTATATATTAAAACCAACAGTTATATCTAACATTAATTAAATGTTTCAATAGAAATAAAAAACCATTTACTGGTCCTCGCCAATAAGTAACATATAAATTTACAGTTAATTACACCAAACGTAGCAAGTTTATCATTACTAATAACCGCCATTATTAAAGAAATATTGCTTAAGGATGTTGTCGCGTTATTTATGTTAGTATTGAATAAATCTTTGTCTAAAATATTACAACATTACCCAAAACAGACGTACTTTTTTTTATTAAAAGTACCCTATGCCTTTTTTTGTTACCCTGCCAACGGGTATACAGAATTCCACGATGATCCTTCCAACAGATAAACGTTACTGTAATCTTAACAAACTCACGGTCGAATTTAGTATACAATTATTATCGATTTATTTTTAAACACTTCGTACCTTTGCCGTGTTACGAAAACAATAAAAAAAAAAAAAACAAGACCAAAGATTTTAAAATTCAAATGTTAATATTCCCGCGAGGGGCTTACAATTATTTCAGTCGCATACCATTTTTCATATCTATAAACAAAATAAATAAAAAGGTAATTAACTTAATAATGAAGGTATACGATACCATCGTGCGGACGCATGCATGCATGCATAAATGTATATAGCCGCATAAAGAATTTTAATTGCGAAAAATTTTTGATGTTTCGTTTGTTTATTTTTCTTTCGTAGGTAAGTATCTATTTTTTACGAAATGAATTATT
Source organism: Actias luna (assembly GCA_039707435.1). Taxonomy (NCBI): domain Eukaryota; kingdom Metazoa; phylum Arthropoda; class Insecta; order Lepidoptera; family Saturniidae; genus Actias; species Actias luna. The sequence goes on along the minus strand of JAZHAC010000006.1, from coordinate 1,087,848 downwards.
GTACATTGTTCCTTGGTAATATTTTTATATACGAGAGATAAATTATCATATTCTGTAATCGCAAAGTTTTTACGAGTACAATGTGTTATAATATATAATATACACATATCTGAGCCGGTGATTTCGTTCGCGTGGCATTAAAATGATATAATCTCGCGCCCTCATTCAAATTCAAATTACTTTTTATAGGTTAAACCGATTTTAATGAAACAAAGACTAAATGTTACTTGAGGATGCGCTTTATGATATCCTTCGTGACGTTTTATCATAAACATTGCGCTTTAGCAGTGGTACGTGCATCAACAAACAGACATGCATTTCTGAAAATAATTTAAATGTATTTCAATACTTATACTTAATAACTTGTAATTTTTTTTTTCACATAACTCTAAAAAGTATAGCCATTTTAAATTTACAGTCTTATTATTCAATGACATTCACGCATAGTGACGACACACACTGGACTCGAAATTTACCACGTTTTATAAACTCACTATACATCTCTGTCCATGACGGGAGAGAGTGACGAGGAAATCTGACAGACGAGTGTGTCATTTTAAACACCATCTCAAACATAAATACACTACAGGCGTAGATATATTTTGATAACGAGGATCAATACTGTCAAATCATTCGTCCTGAATATAGACGACCAAATATATATTTGACTATCGGATAAATATAAAAAAGAACTCTATCGCATTCGAAATAAAGACTATATATATATACGTAAAAGTTCAGTTCTCGTTTCTGAGTCGCCCTAAACCGTTATCGAGCGAATATGCGCTGATAACGCGTCGGATTCACCGAGGTCTGTTAAAATAGAACAGAGCTGAAGACGAGACAGCTCGAAGACGATAACGCTATGATAGGTTTTAGCGTAACGATAAGCTAATCTTTTCCAATTCCGGTAATAATTACCCCGTATTTCGCTGGGGTGTAGACATTTTTCGATCCCCCCTTTAAAGGTTTTGGCGTTACGTACACGATGTCAACTGCCGGAACACACATATTGGTATTTGGCGGCAGATTTTCAACTTGAGGGTCATAGCCAGACGGGCATTAGAGAAAGCTGTACCATCTACAAAATCTATATTAATGCGAGCGAATCCGCGGGTAAAAGTCAGTTGAGGGTTTAAGAGTCTTGCTGACTTGTTAAAATCTTTTTTTTTATGGAATACGAGGCAAACGAGCGAGCGACCTACTGCTGAAAACTGCATCGAAATTCGTTGAGCGGTTTACAAGATGTACGCGAACAGACAAACCGGAAGCGACTTCGTTACATAGTATATAAAGATAATAGGGATAATGCCGGCTTATTTGTACGGCGTTTGGAAAGTGAATAGACATTTGGAACAGTGATAAGGGGACCTAGGTTATCTGGCCGCTATCGCCCGCTCTGTATTTGGGGCACATCGGAAACGGCTAACTATCAACGAAAGTTGCTCATGAATATCGAGTCGTTTATCTCAAAGAGTAACACGTATCCGTTTGCAGAAGGGTAATGCGATATTATTTACACTGGATTTTTGCAAATTTCAAAGTGTTTTTTTTTTTTTTTTTTTGTATGTTATTACTACAATTAGCTTTTGATAACCATTCCTACATAGTAATCTTGAACTATGTAGAAACTGTATCTGAACGCATAATATGCGTAGTTTTTTTTTGGATAATTACAATAAGCCAGTATTGTTATACAGGGCAACGTAAATATATAATTTTTATTTTCTCCATCTGTCGGTGTTTGTACGTGCATCACTCTGAATTAACTGTATAAATTTTGATGAAATTTGTCACTTTATGTATTAATACATGGGATTTTATATACAATAATATGGAAGCGCTTATAAGGGATATACGTTAAAACTTTGCAGTAGGTCAGCTTTATATTATTTGCGTATTAAAAATAATCTTTTTTTGTACAGTTAAGGTTCAGCGTAATGGCCATAATCTCACCTGATCTTAAGTAACGATACGGCGCAAATTGGTAAACATGATACACCTGTGGAGGAACTGGCTCTCAATTGCCACTGCCGGAACACACCTATTGGTATTTGGCGGCAGGTTTTCAACTCGAGGGTGGCAGCTAGCCAGGCGGGCATTAGAAAAAGCCCTATCATCATTCAATCATTTTAATTCTATCAGTTATTAAGTTGTGGTTTTATCAGTTTAATTTTTTTACGTTTATAATTTAACGTGACTTTAGTAGATTGGACTGTATTTATATCACTCGACTGTGTAAGATCAGAATGTAAATCGTTTTAATTCCGATCGACGCGTATGTCATACGTGGATAACGTGCAAAGTAATATTGAAAGGTTAAATTAAAACCGGATTATAAACATCCGGTCGCATTCCGGAGACCGGAGTACGTTTATCCCGGCCGGTGTATGTCGATCGAATGACATATTAATCCCGGAATGTGAACTCTAAACCGAAATAGTCGGGCCGTAGATTGTGTCGTACTGGAAGAAATCGGGATTTCTCTAAACTAGTAAGGGGGTATATAGTATCTTCCCCATGTATCTGTCAGTGGACAGTGTTGGTTAATTAGAACCAGTTGAGTTACCGCATTCCCTCCTCGTCTCATCCTGAGCCCTGGTAGAGTTTGTGTAGAGGAAGACCGAAAAGAATAGAATTTTCAGCGCCACGTTTATGTAAAAAAAATATAACAGGAAATGATTTTGAATGTCTAAAATGTCTTAATATATCTAGCTCGCTTACTCTTTAATAGAATTGTATTCGTTCGAGAGATACAGCTGATACTGTGACGTCATTCGACGGCTAGCGTAACCATGACCTTTCCAACTTTTTTTTTTTAACTTCTGTTACCTGTTCTAGTGTTATATAAAACACTTTTGGTCCAAATTCAAATGTGGTGAAATAATAGTTACGGTCTTACGATTTGAAGCATATATACATGAGGATAAATTTAAATTCACATTATTATGAATGTTTAAAAAAAAAAACAACGACACGCAATTTATCAGCTCGCCTCGAATCCAGAACAGAGAGTCAACGACACGAAACTAAAAAAAAAAAAAAAAAAAACTAAATAACGCGTCTTAAATCAATGGACTTTTCTTAGGCGCTCGTGACAAAACCCAATACAATTTTTAGATGATTCCGTTAAAAAAAAAAATTATAAAAAAAAGTTGCTGAAAAAATAACTGCGTAGAGCCATTACGCGAATCACGTAGGCATTATTACAGTCTGGACGAAATCATCAGTGCTGTAAATTATTTAGCGCGGCAAGCGATAAGCGACAGCGTTTATTTTTTTATACCGTGTTCCCCGTACAAGCGCCATGCTGAATTTTTAAAGTCACGCTGTGAGAGACCACCGTGAGTCGATTGTAACTTAAAGCGCAAGTTGCGATGACAATTTCAACGCATATTTCATTCACGGCATTTAACAAATGTAAAACTTAGAGGCTAGGGTCTTTCGAAACCGTTGAAATGTATAAAAGGGCTTTTTATTTACTTATACATTAACAATGAGTATCAACCGCAATTTGGGCATATTATCTTTGAGACTTTGTGTGTTTCTCTTACGTTTCCAAGGCGGCAGGGTATGTGAATTGTTTTTTAATTCTACCGAGACAAATAACTAACCGAGAGAGGAGCAGAGCGGTGAGGATCTGTCCCTGGTTGAGTCGCGATAAACCCCTTCAAACCCCTTCAAACCCCTACTCGAGCATTTCCATTTCTGTATCAGTCATATACCCAGCTACCGAGAACCATACAGGGCTATAAGGAAATGTTTTCCGTCATAAGCTATGTTATTTAATTGGACTGTGCTATTAATTTTGTTGCTAAAATATGTGTAATATACACTAAGCATTTATAATTATTTTGCAGTGAAACTTCTAATGGAAGAACTTTGCAATTCGCTCGAATGATGCTCGTTCGGGTAAAGTCATTCTGAGGCGACAAAAGGAGAGAGAGAGAGAGAGAGAGAGAGAGAGAGAGAGAGATATTCACTTTTGTCGTGTGGTTTTAAGCACTCACCGGTTGTTTTTTTTAATTATCATATGCATATATTTACCTCTCGTATTATGCTCTCGATTAGTCTAGGGTATGTAGGTCATATGATGCGAACCATCAAAACAACTAGACGCATTCTCCACTTATAGCGAGACACCGGGACCTGCTTCTAGGATTCGGTATTGATTCTGCGGTCGTTTTGATGATATCACGTATATCGTAATACGTCGACGAAACATAGCGATAGATGCCCGCTCTTCGCTTATCGCTCGTCCCGCGGCCGAACAGCTGCGAAACACATTCATATCGATACGTCCAAAGCGTGACAGAGATAATGGGGTCGTCGAACTTCATCCGCGATACCTTTGTAATTATTTCACTCTGCTATTCACATATATCGCGTACGAGACGAAACGCGTCAACCGTAGTTTTCAACTAGTACAGTCTCCCCGCCTAGTATTCACCGGAACGTTAATCTACGTTACTATCTATTTAAAGTAATTTTAATTAGAGTTCGTTAACCTTTTACACTGTAACTGTTCAAGCGATCGCCCTTTAATTTTGCGATATACTTATGGTACTTTAAAAAACCTTGTGATATATAAATAACTTACGCAGTTCCATGTAATCTGTATATATAAAAATGAATCTCTATCTCCCTCGGTGATCGCATCACGCGTGAACGGATGGAACAAATTCATTATTGTCAGAATAAAGTTCTTATGAGCGAAAAATGCAGGAAGTTGACAGGAACATTAGAAAATTAAAAAATAAATAAAAAAATCAATTTTACATAACTCTCAAATGTCATAGAGCATTACAATAATAAATACTACGCTTTTGAATTATATTTTTTATTATTTTTATTACTTATATCAATTCGAATTCAATATTCATAGTTAAGACAGGAAAACGTCTGTCGGGTCAGCTAGTGTCATGATATTAACGGACTTTTACCTCATACGTTTATCATGGAAATGTATTTAGAGTTGCCACAAAAACTCTGCTGTGTTTTTCTAAAGGCTCTTCTAATGACCACGTGGCTGGCTTAAGTTACAGTTGAAAATCTGCCGCCAAATACCTATACGCGTTTGCCGACAGTTGCATTTGAGAGATAGCCCCTCCGTTAGGCATAGCGTGTCCACTGTCTTGGGTCTCATCACCAGTTAAGATTGGGAACATAATATCTAAAATTATTAGCTGGTGAAAGGAATATTCATAACCGATTTCTAATCGATTATGTACTGCTAAAGCTGGGAGTAAACCGAAACCTTCATATTTGAACCGACAATTAATTTAACACTACACAAGTCGTATCGAGTTTGTAATTAAATCGCATAGTGTGAAATTGTTTCTAAAATAAAAATAAAAAATAATATCAAAATAAAAAACGTTTTATTCGAAATGCAAATAATATACGTGTTTTTTTTTCTTATTAGTTTATTGACCTTCAATAAAGGTTTCAACCGGCCCGGGTACAACGACCCGGTTAAGAACGTAAGTAATTGAGGATTTGAATGCATTATTACCACCATTAGTGAGTTCCATTGACCGTGTAGTTAACAAAACTCATATACGATTCCGATATTCGCAGGTTCGAGTCTGCGCACGTACGAGACAGATTTCAAAATTCTATTTTTTTTTTCTTTTGTCGATGCTGGGTAAATTTATGATAATATGTGGCCACATTCTCATCTGATGTTAAGTAACGATTTAGGCAAGATGGTGGGCACGCTAAGCCTAGCAGAGGGACTGGTTTTCAAGTGTAACTCCCGGAACACACCTATAGGTATTTGGTGAGAGATATTCAAATATATGCTATGGTTTCACCGTATCATTTCACCGAAGGCTCGAGCTCTTTGTGGGTGGGTTCGAACTCACGTCCCCTGTCGCGGCGTGAGTACACACTACCAACTGAGCTATCATCGCTTCAAAGAGCTCGAAGGTCGTACCGCCTCTGGAACGTGCGATTTCGGGCGAACGATATGAATACAGTTAAAAAAAAAAAATAACAGCGAGTTGGTATCACTCGTTATATGGACGGAATGAATTCGGTTCACAGGGTTAATCACCGCGGCGCTTCTCTGTATCACACTCGATGACAGTGAAGTTACGGTTTCACGTTGTACCATCATGCCGCCGAACACACGGTGTCGGCAGACTGCCTCAATATCAAACACTCCTATAATAATAACAAAAAGCGGAAACGTTTTGTCTGTTTGAACGCGCTGATCTTATAAAATACTAGTCGGATTTCAAAAAATATTTTTTCCATTTCATAGAGGAATTATTCAGGAAGGCTATAAGCTATTTGACATCACGCTACCGGAAATAGGAACACAGCTGCATTGAAAAGGTTACGGAAACGGGCAAAAATTGTTAAATCGTTTTCAGTTCCACGCGAACGAAGCCGCGGACTCAGCTATGTATAATAAGACTATCATTTAACCAAATGCACGTATACAAATATTTTTTTTAGATCTTTTTCACGCATTAAATATCTGTGATTCCTTTGAGAACGGGGGAAGGCAAATTATGATTGATAATACGCTATATGAATTTTAATATGTTACTATGATGTAAAGCTTTTCTTCGCTTTCACCGGAAGGCTTTAAACGAGAAAAACAGCAGGAGAAACCTAGACGCCGGTACTAGCGAACACAGCCGGCCTTCGAGATAACCAGTCAAAACAAACTGGGCACACATTTTTATCGGCCGCTCGTAACCGAATAATGCGTCGGATCATCGACCTCACAATCAGACATATGTCGAACGATTCTGTATTGAGATTAGGTTTTTTTTTTTCTTTACACGTACATTATTAACCTAGTAAACTCACACGTACCTGCCGTAGCCAGGCGGGCGTCAGAAAAGGCCCTACCACCATGCTATGGTTTCCTCACGATGTTTTCCTTCGACGAAAGCTCAAGCTCATTGTAGGCGGTCGGATTCGACCCACGACCCTTGACGCAAAATCGTACACACTATCGATGAGCTATCATCGCTTCAAGCAGTATAAGAGATCTATATTTCTAGGTAAACTGTATTTTTGTACGTTTTTACTATCAGCATTGGAATAAATACTAGTATTGTGTGCTTTTCACCGGAAACTCCAGCTCATTGTAGGCGGTCGGATTCGAACTCACGTCCCATCGTCGTAAGTATAAAATTAAGAAAACCCTACGCCCTTCTCTGCAGCCCTGACATGTTGCGGGTAAAATTTAAACAAAAAGTACAAGGCAAAATAAACGCGCATTTCCATTTATAACGTTATTTCGCGTTTTAAAAGAGTATATATATATTTTTTTATACATTTGTATTTTATATAATATATATATGTATATGTTAATCAATCACATATATCAGACTAATAAATTAGTGTTAATCTTTATGTAGACTATAAAAACACTGTTAGGCATTTCTATATCTCGGTAACATAACTTTTCCCACCTCGTGACTCAATTAATTATTTATGTATCATAAATTTTTCGCTTAGGTATTATTATTATTATATATATATATTTTTTAAATTAACAAGCCAGTATCGCCGACATATTTTTTCGCGTTTTTAACATCGACCGCGTTTGATAATAAAATACATTGTTATATGTAAATTAACATAATAAATGAAGATTTAAATAACAAAAAAACACACTATTTAAATTTTTACTGCTTAGTAAAAAGAAATGTTGCATTTTTTTTCTAATTGTATTTTCTGAGAGGCCTTGGGACATAGTTTTAGCATGTTCTATTACTACTGCTGGGCGGAAAAGCTTGCGAATGAAGCCGCGTGTACGAATATGTATTATTGTCACATTTGTGTGGTTGAGTCTAGTTATTTATAGTTAATTTGCTATTTAGAAGCCCTAATGATAAACGGGGAGTATGTGAAATTGTATAGTATATCTAAAAGAAAATTTGAAGCGATGATAGCTCAGTGGTAATGTGTACGACTTCGCGTCAAGGGACGTGAGTTCAAGTCCAACCACCTACAAAATAACCTTAAGCTATCGGTGAAGGAATACATCGTGAGTAGACCATAGGATGGTCGTAGGGCTTTTTCTAATGCCCGCCTGGCTAACTACCACCCTCAAGTTGAAAATCTGCTGCCGAATACCAATAGGTGTGTTCCGGCAGTTGCACTTGAGAGCCAGTTCCTCCGCAGGTTTAGCGTGTCTACCAACTTGGGCCGTATCGTCACTTAAGATCAGAAGAGATTATAGCAATAACGCTATAAGTGACGATGTGGTCCAAGCGAAGCTAGTGGAGGGGCTGGCTCTCAATTGCAACTGTCGGAACATGTCTTCTTCAGCAGATTTTCCCTCTAAATTCAGATTTCCCTCTAAAAGTAAGCAAAGCCAAAAAAAATATATTTCATCACTGCTAATTATTTTCTTCTTATGTTTTGTTTTATAGTTAAAAACGACATTAAAAAAAACATTTTAAAAAACCTTATTTTTTTACCGCCATTTTAATAGTTTCTTTAAGTTATCAATAATAATACAATTAAAGCATATATCCCTCAGAACACTTATTACTAGAAATCGATATCTGAACGCGCAAATCTCACGAGCGAACAGACAGAATTCAAAAAATCACTTTTGCATTTGACAGAGAAATCATCGAGGAACGTTTTAGGATATTTAACATCACGCTACCGCAACACGAGTAAAGCTGTATTGAAAAAAAGTTACTGAACAATTTTTAGTTCCGCGCGAACGAAGTCACAGGCTCGGCTTGTATTCACAGTGGATATATCGCTTCCTAATATACTTACGGATACGTATCTCGGACGAGCGGAACTCGTGGCTCTCGTCTTAGCGCTATCGTCGGTTCTTACGTCAATTCTTACCTGAAACATAAAGAAATACGTTAATTTTTCTTTTCCTCTCCCGCTAACGGTAAACCGATTTGTATGTAAACGCGAAAGAACTCCGCGGAAACCGGGCATTGTTTTGTATCGGCCATAGGTTCAACGACCGGCCAATTTTTTAAATCGGCACCCAGATTTTCAAGCGAAAATTTATCTGTCCCGTGAATACAATACATAGTTTGTCATACAATGAATTTTATTACCGTATATATCTTTATATGATTTCATGTACAGACAGCAATATAACGAATCGAATTAATAATTATTTTATTTTCTAATCGAATAGCGCTTAAATGTGCCATTCGGGTTACTTAGTGTGCCTATGAAGGACCGATTATGCCAAAATCGATATCGATTGAAATCGATAAAAGCAAAATGCAAATCTCATTTGAGGTATATACAAAATTATGAAATCAAATGAAGGGTAACGCATAGCTTGTCAAACGTTTTTCACGTATAACATAATTCAAAAAAACTCAATAATTAAAAGTACATTTTTTAATTATACACTAAACAATGCGAGAACGGTGAACATTTTTAAAGCTCTATTCAAAATAATAAATATATATATATTCACACCGTCGTCCGTCCATTATTCATTCGCCACGTTTCCGATCCAGATATTAAAATTCGATTATTCGTTATGAAAAATGTATGGAATCAATGCGAATAAACATAACGAGTGTACTGTGCTGACTAGATTCGTTTCCGCGTGCGTCAACACTGACGGTAACGCCACAGATAATGAAAAGAAGCTGCCGCACTCGTATCAAGAGAGGCGATACTTGCGTTCAAATTGTTACATCGCGCTAACATTGACATCACGCCAGAATGTTAACATGTGTGCGCTCGCGCGAAGGAACGCGCCCGCGCAGCTGTCACAAACCGTGTTTTTATCGATCGTCTTAGACAAAGTCAGCGTGCAAGTCCAAGGTTAATGCGAACGTTGTGCAAGTAGACAATTAATATAGTAAAACCGGTGCCGAGTTAATATTTTATGTGGGCGTCACTAAAATTAATGGGTACCAAGACAAATAACTATTTAGCTAATGATCAATCAGCGCCAATCAGCACATTTAAGATAATTCTCATATCATTATATATCTGTCCATAAATCCTTGATTTTTATTACACACCATATTTATTCAATTAATATTAACGAAAACTGCGACAACTTTTAGAATGAATACTGCTTATTACTTAAATCAATATCGCTAAATTTGCTAAACATAGAATGCCTCGTTAAAGAGTTCCAGTATTTCAAACTTGCGCCCGTTGACGAGATATTAGTCTGCGGTACCACTAAACCATATGTACTTCATAAAGTTTGTTTGTTTCAACGCTCTATCGTAGGTACTAACAGTTGGATTTCCAAAATTATCTTTGTATTACATAGAGCAATCAGTGAGGAAAGCTTCAGGCTATATAGTAGAAGAGAAACTGCATTGGAGACGGTTACAAAAACGGGCAAAATATTTAAATTAATTTTAGATCCAAGCGAACGAAGTCGCGGGCCGAGCTAGCTTGTGCTCAAACGTGAAACAACGTATATGAGGTAAGAGTGAATATAATATATCGCTCATTGGTTACTGGTAAACCGTCTCGATTCTCTCATCTGTGACAAGGCACTACGAGACAATACTGACTTCTCAATAAAGACATTTCGATTCCCTAACGTAACACTTTACTTGTTGAAATCATATTCAAATTGTAACTGAGTATCCTTATAAATACTAATATTGTGAATGCAAGAGTGGTTTTATCTGTTTCTTACATCATAACATAGGCGTGACGTTACTATTCAATGAGTTTATATAATTGACTGGAGGAATACTAACTTGTGTCGTATGAATGGATGACAACGTGGTTGCTGGACTATGGGTAAGTTCTGAGGATCCCTACGTATCACTAGAATATGGTGAGAGAAAAATTCATAACCTGTTAAATTCGGTCCAATCTTTTTACACACAACGACTTTTATACGTATATATATTTCTCAATACGAATAAGGGAAATAATTTATCATAAATAATCATATCAAGGAAGGAAATTCATGTTCACATCGAAATCATTTTTCATGTTTATATACAATTTCAATGCCATTTGATTTATATGTACATTTAGAAATAACAAAATATAAAAAAAGACAGAAGTACATATAGATCTACAAATATTAGAATACATTAAAAGAAAATGCAAAGAAGAAAATAATATTACACACATAAAAAACTTAATAAAAAAAGTATTTTATTATCACACAAAAAGTCATGTCGAATATTTAATAAAGCCTATGCAAACACATAACAGGGGCGTATTTAGAAAGATAAATCGCGCCGAAAACGTCCGTTGATCGCACCATTACGAAGAAACGGCGGTATTTATCGGGCAACGAATCGTGCAATATTGCAGAGCGGGAGAAAAAATGTGGAAAACCTTCGAAACGCTAAAAAAAAAGCACGAAAGTACCTTAAATGCAAAGATAAAGCGTCTCTTCACACAGAATAACATTTGTTTAACGATCTCTTGCAGAAATATTAAATTTCGTTAACGACGGATGGCAAATAAAAGAGATTCACTGCGGTGAGTCGTGGGGGGCAAACGAGCAAGCGTGTCCACTGATGGTAAGCGATCACCGCCGCCCATGGACACCCGGGACACGAGGGGAATCGCAGGCGCGTTTCCGGCCTTTATTTTGCAGGAACTAACTCTCAAGTGCGACTACCGGAACACAGCTATTGGTATTCGGCGGCAGATTTTCAACTTGAGGGTGGTAGCTAGCCAGGCGGGCATCAGAAAAAGTCCTACCACCGTGCTATGGTTTGCTCAATATGTTTTCCTTCACCGAAAGCTCAAGCTCATTGTAGGTGGTTGGAATCAAAATCACGTACCATGACGCGGCGTTCCTATACACTACCACTAAACTATCATGAATAAGAGGTACCCTATGTCCTTTTCCATATCCCTGAGAACCTGTATGCAAAATTTCATGCAGATCGGTTAAGTGATTATGGCGTGAACAAACAAGCAAACTAACGTTCACACTTTTAGTTAGAAACTAGCTATTACCTGCGGCTTTATTCGCGCTATTATTATTAATTATGCTAACAAAAAGGATGACGCGATAAAAAGTTTCGTTTGCAAGTTCCCATCTGTCTCTAAGCCAAAATTCATCATAATCGATTCAGCTGTTCAGGCGTGAAAGCGTAATAAACGGACTCACATTCGCATTTTAGAAAGATCGAATACAAAGTCGACTACACTTAACCACAAACTATCGACCAATTCCCAACACCGTTCTCGACACCTCCCCTCCCCGTATATCATCTTAAAGTGTCATAAAAAGCTACATAGAGATAAAACATTAAAAAATAACATATCAACATAATGGGACGCTGTAAAATTAAAAAGCCATGGTAATAAATATCTCACATAAAAACAGTTTTAGAACACCACTGGCACTGGTCTATCGTTGCGAGTTTATGTTGATAATAAAAACGGTAGTGGATATTTTAGAATGTGCATTTTTTATTATATAGTAACGTGGAAAAGTGTCGGCACTATGCCTGATTGTAAGCACAGTTCCGAGCAAAAAAAACCCCCCATCGTACTTTACCAAAATATATTTTATTTTATTATGGCATCTACCTATGCATGCTGCTTCGTCAATGAATCACGAGAACTTTTCCTATTTATTCAGAATAATAGTAACTAATACTATATATGCGAATATCAGTTTGTTTGTTTACGCTTTCACTGCCGGCTTAATTAAGCAACCGATTTTCGAATAGTATTATTCATCTCGAGGGATTATACGATACAAACGAAGTCACGGGACACAGTTAAAAATTAAACTTATATAATACTATATTGTTCTCAAAAGATTTTTCTGTGCGGAAAAATAAAAATGCACACAGATAATAAAACTGTAAAAAATATTGAATATTTTTCCAACCGACGCATATTTTTTATATTGATACATTTAAAAATTTTCTGTATGACTGTATGTAACTTTGTACGGGCGTGATTCTGATGCTACTGGACAGATTTTGATAGTACTCGACGCGGTGATAACAATCGGACACCTTATATTTCATAAAACGAAATGGTTCTTTCGGGATATCAGATAAAATGCTAGACTCCAACACGGCTTGGCCGATAAACATGAAATTGACATTTCCTATGGTAAAATTCCCATGCTATCCCTGAATGCCTGATACACAGTTGTATATATATTTAAATTGTAAAGGTAAATTCAATTTCCATACATTAAAAGATGTAGGCAACAATTTTCGCGAAACACTGAGCAATATCAATAATAAACCTAAACAAAGATAAAGCAAACGAAGCGAAATTTTATATTAGCTCGCGTATATTCTGTTTTCGTTGAGTACCGCTGTAATTTAAAGTAACAAGCGCAGGTTTGTACCCAGGCAACATAACAGGAGTACGACCCCCTGATATATAATACTTTGAGGAAAAAACAACAATTCAACAAATAAAATATCCAGACGATACGTAAATCTAATTGTGCATGTATCATCCCGATATTGGTAACACATATGTATATTTTTGGTGTTTAAAAAAATGTGGTCTTGATTAATTTTGATTCAAAAAGTTCGTTTTTTATCTCCAGGGCATCTCAGGGGGGGATACTAATTGTATGCTAAAAGTAAGAATAAAAATGTAAAGTAATTTATAAAGTACCTTTTCTCAAAAAGCCACTAAAATGTAATAAGTTTTTTTTAACTCTTTATAAGTTTAACGTTTGGCCCCAATTTCAGCCAAAACATCAAGGGATATGGCACATAATTGTGAACAAACTGAGCCTAATGGAGAACTGACAAAACACACCTAAAGGTATATGGTGAAGAATTTGATACTCGAGAAAGATAGCGAGCTAAACAAGTATTAGAAAAAGATCTGCCTAATTTGCATCAATACGATATGTTTTTACTGAAATCTGAAGATTCATTTGTTCGCATGTAACGTTTTGCGAACCGCCAAGAAGTGAATCTACCACCAGCGTTTTATTAAGAATAAAGGAGTTTGTGCAGCACCAAAGCGTAACATTTTCATCACACAGCCAAACGTCACACGGGTAATAAAAAAAAAAACATTCAGTGCGGGAACTCGCATCATGAATACTATTAAACAATTTACCGGTACACAAATATTTCGGGCTCTATTTTAACCGCCTGAGTGCAAGCCTGGACAGCAGCGGCGACGGGGTAACCACTTCCTCCGGGGTGGCAGGAGGGAGTCAGCCGAGCATCGAATTGCGAGGGTGTAGAAGTATCAGATGTACGTAAGGACCACGATATTTCGGCTTTAGTGCGGTAGTAGCAGAAATGAAGTAATGATTGATTAAAAAACTGATATACGTGGATCGCTTAGACGCCATTACGCCCGGGCTTCTAAGCCTTTTGTTGTAATGAACACTAAAAAAAACTGACAAACCGCTTCCAAATTTAGGTAAAGAAAACAAATCGACACAAAACAGTTGCACTTGAGTGCCAGTCCCTCCACTGGGCTTAGCGTGTCCAACTTCTTAAAGAACGTCATCACTTAACATTAGATAAGATTGCAGTCATAAGGCTAACTTATAAAATATAAAATAAAAGTGTATGACAGTAATGGTTGCTTGTACTTACATGATAATAACGTGTACACAAATTTGAAAAATACATTACAATTCAAGTCCACCCAAACGAAGTCACGGGAACATTTAGTGTATTAGTGTATGTAGTATAATTAGTGATTATATGGCGAAAAAATATGTTTGTTTGAACGCGCTACTGTTAGGAAGCAATCACTGGGGAAACCATTAGGCTATGGTACAATACTGAATATTTATTCCATAAACGATTCTAATGTTCAACTAGGTATTTATGGCGACTGCCAAAGGAATCACCTGGTTAGGCGGAGATAATTTATTAATAAAGAAAAACAATCACTGTAAACAAAAAATACCATTCGAAAGCTTGTACGAAATCGTGGCGGCGCCATCTATTGGTGTAAAAGTAAAACTAATTAAAATATAAACTAATCATTTACAGTATATTCTAGAACACACAGATACAAAACATCACGTTACCAGCAATAAGAGCAAAGCTGTATGAAATAAAATACGACAACACTAAAAAAATATTAATTTTTTTTTTATTTATTTCCACGCGAACGTACCAGCGGTCGCATCTAGTAATAGAATAAACATAAAACTTTATTTCATTGTTGTTATTAAATTTATAGTTTATTTTAGTAGTCAAACAATTTATTCAAATATTTCGCCATATTTGTAAGAACACGATGCCGTATGTCTATAACATTATTAAAACGACTTATGAAATTTGATGTTGTCTAGATTAAATTTGGACCTTATACGGAATGTTGCCCGTACGTCCGTGGGCGTCACTAAGCTCGGGTTTCACGGTGATTGCGGCGCATCTGTCTAATACAAATTTCGTATTAACGAGACCCCTCAATTACATGTCGCTTTTAATTAAATGTATATACGTGTCTAACGTACGTGTTTTTTAATAAAATATTCGAGTCCCGTGCATTGTACGAATTAAAGGTCTAAACATTTAAAATTTTCCTACCAAGAAATAAAAAAAAAATTCTAGTGACACCATTACACTTAACGTCACTTAGCATCAGATGAGATTGTGACGAAACACTAAACCTATAATTTGAAGCCGAAAAAGCCTCCATCGAAGATTACTCTATCAATTTTTTTTTTAACCCAACTGTTAGCGTCTTCCACCAAATAAATTGTATCTCTTTATAATATTAACTAGGTTCTACCTGCGGCTTCGCTCACGTAATATTGATTTTGCCAAACAGGATGACGCGATACAGAGTCTCATACAAAGTTAATTCCTCCCTTTACCCCGCTCCAAATCAGTTGGTCGCGAGAAATAGCAGCCTATCACCGTCTCCAAGTTCCCATATATCTTTATACAAACAAACTCACTTGCACATATATAATATTATTAGTAAGGATTGTAGGTATAAGATAAAAAATGAATCCGTCTACATCAAGCTACGGGGGACGCGCTCGCTCGGACCTCGGGCCGAACTCAACGCGGCTGCCAATCGATACGTGAAACTCGGTGCGGTGATGCGTGATGAATGATTAGTGAACGGTCCAGGGATCGTGTTCCGAGGAGGCAGACTCGTTAGGTCGCTCCGATTATAACTTAGTTTCGTAGTCGTGAAATTAATATAACTGGTATATGTCTAGTGGTCGAGCTAAGATCATAATGATGAATGTAAGAACTGCGAAAACATGGTCTGCGACATTTTTTTTTTTTTAATGGACAGAGGCAAACGAACAAGCGTGTCTCCTGATGGTAAGTGATTACCACCGCCCATGGACACCCACAACGCAAGGAAAATGCGTTGCCGGTCTTTATAGGAGGAACTGGCTGTCAGATGCAACTGCCGGAATGCACCTATTTGTATTTGGCGGTATATTTTCGACTCGAAAAAGCCCTACCACCATGCTATGGTTTATGCTAACATCATGTAATAAATTTAGAAGTTTAAATAATTATAGACTGAAAAACGAATACAAAAATTGTTGTTCGCATATGATTACAATGGCATTGAGAATCTACCAAAAGCAATAAAGTAGATACAAGTTACGTACCTATATATTGTGTGAACCAATAAATACACAGACACATACTCATTCACATACACACACACGATCACAGACACACGAAAGGTGCGCTAAATCAAGCATTTATGTACTTTATAAGAATAATATTTTAGAGTAAGGAATTATGTACGTTGGGAAGACACTGTCACCTGAGATACAGGATAAAAACCTAGTTCAGGTGACAGGGCTGTCAACCTTATGTTGTTGTCAAAATATTTTTTGGAAAATAAATTATTATTATTATCATTAAGGGCACGTATACTATCTAGAAAAGGTTCCTCCACCCCTGAACGCGTTAGATCGCGTTATAATTGATCCACTGACTCCTGTGTACGGCAGGCCAACGTCTCCCAAAGCAATTGTGCTCGGAAATGAAATGTAATAGATAAAAGAAAATCGATAACCGCTCCCAGTGCATCCGTTAAAAGAAATAATGAGAGACACAGTGTAAAAAAAAAAACAAACAACGACGTTATTCGAGGCGTATCATTTCCAACTCCATCTAAGGTCCAATGGAGTTATATAATCGAATGTAATTGCATCCGATGCGTCTAATGCATTTAAAGGGCAATTATAGTCCAATAAATTTTAACTCGGTGAAAAAAAAAACTCTTGTTATATTTAACTTTCACCAGACGACTCCTGCATTTACGGAGGGAGACGAGACGTTTCATGTCGTTGGTTTTTTCTATCTTTTTATTTTATTTGTATCGATATGCGACCAGCTTTTAATACAATAAATATAAACGTGGAAAAATTGAATAATTTGACTTCTAGAACAAACTTTATAAGAATTATAATGTTCTGTAGGTAATATCTAATATTACAAATGCGAAAGTGAGTTTGTAATGTTTGTTACGCTTTCACGCCCAAACCGAAGCGATGGTAGCTCAGTGGTAGTGTGTAGGAACGCCGCGTCATAGGTCGCTAGTTCGAATCAAACGGCGTACAATGAGCTTGAGCTTTCGGCGAAGGAAACATCGAGATGAAACCATAGTAGCATGGTGGTACGGCTTTTTCTAACGCCCAACTACCTAGCTACCGGTTTCAAGCTGAAAATCTGCCGCCAAACGCCTATTGGTGTGTACCGGAAGTTACACTTGAAATCCAGTATTTTCACAAGGATTAGTGTGTCCACCGTCTGGGGGGGGGGGGGGGCATGGTCATTAACATCAGGTGATATTATTATTAATTATTTATTGTGTATTTCTTCGTATTGTGTTAACAGGTGTCAATTATAAAGAAATCACTTTTAAAAAGAAATAATTGTGTTTGTATTCTATTTTTGCGCAATCAAAGGCATGTTTTTGAGTGTTTGTGTCTATGGGTGTGTGTGTGTGTGTGTATAGGTAAAGATGTGAGTATCTCTTTGAGTAATTTTGTGTAAATGATTATGATTAAAGTTTTTTTTGTGTTGTTTTTTTTGTGATCTTGCTGTAATGTTCTATTGTTTTTTTTGTATTATTTTTATTATTAATTTATTTACTTTTATTTATTTTAAATATCATTTGCTGTGTGTTGAATAAATAAAACTTTCTTTCGTTCTTTCTATTGAGAGATTATGTATAAGCAAAAAAAAAATGTATTATGTCCCTGTTTCCTGTGAAAACATGTTTATACAATTTACAATGTAATTGTTTCATGAACGACACTCTATTTGAATGGAATAAATCTATATGACTAAACATTGTATCTGACTAAACCTAGTGGCCGTAAAGCTAAATCTATTAACTATGAAAACGGGCATTAGCTAACATGTTAAAACCTCAACGTAGTTTGCCGCCGATACTTGGCTGTATCATAGCGAGTGCTCTGAGAAGTTACTTCACCTAATCCCCTCCTTCCCTTTCTACAGCAGATCCACCCGTGCTGGACCACGGAGCCACAGCTTTACCATAACCTCCGTCCCGGCACGAAACGAATGATGATTGAAGCAAAGATAGCTCAGTGGTAGTGGGTACGACTTCGCGTCAAGAGACGTGAGTTCGAATCCAAGCATCCACAATGAGCTTGAGCTTTCGGTGAAGGAAAACATCGTGAGGAAACCATAGCATGATGGTAAGGCTTTTTCAAATGCCCGCCTGGCTAGCTACCACCTTCAAGTTGTAAACCTGCCGCCAAATACCACTAGATATGTTCCGGCAGCTGCACTTGAGAGCCAGTTCCTCCACAGGTTTAGTGTGTCTACCAACTTGGGCCGTATCACTTAAGATCAGGTGAGATTATGGCCATAACGCTAAACCGTAAAAAAAAAAGAAACGGAAAATTCGGAAAAGTCTTTCCTTTGTCGCACCGTGGAGCTGTGGAACCGTCTTCCGGTCTGGGTGTTCCCTCCAACCTATAGTATGGGGTCTTAAGGATTGAAGAGATACCTAGCAGGCCGGCATGATAGGTACGACGTCATTTGCCTAGCTGGGATTTAAAAAAAAAAATCAAAACCTATGTCCTCAATTATCTAGCGAGCCCAGTAACATATCGCTTTCACTTAACTATTAGTGTGCGAAGGCCATACTTATAAATATAGTTCGTAACATTTCCTCATAATGTGACCTTGTTTTTTTTTTTTTTCTATTTAAATAACTTCAAAAGGAAGTTATTTCTGACCTCGACAATTAGATCAAATGCTCGCTGATAATGAACGTGTTAAGAAATTAATTCAGTGGATTCCTTTTGAATGTGCACTCTTTTTTAATACACCAAGGATTAGTGAACAAATTATTTTACGAATCTAACTAAACCATTGGGAGGAGACGCCTTCAGATTGGGAGGAGACGCCTTCAGGCGTATAGTTGCATGAAGCATTCAACCCCAGAGAAATGTTCAACGACTAATTTACATATTTTTTTTATAGTCAAGGCTTTAGCGTTATGGCCACAATCTCACCTGATCTTAAGTGACGATACGGCCCAATTTGGTAGACACGCTAAACCTGTTGAGGAACTGGCTCCTATGATTTCCTCACGATGTTTTCCTTCACCGAAAGCTCAAGCTCATTGTAGGTGCTTGGATTCGAATTCACGTCCCTTGACGCGAAGTCGTACACACTACCACTGAGCTATCATCGCTTTATTTAGTGAAGTAGGCTTTATTCTGACTGCTTCTAGAATTTATGTCCGTTGCTTTAGTAGCTGGTCCAGTTGTCGTTGTCTAGGCTTTCCGACAGACAATAATTGTGCCTCAGAACCACCTATTTCGTTGAATTATTATATATATATATATATTTACGGTCCGCGGGTTTATGACCTCCGCTGAGAGTCACGTTGCCTCGGGCATTATTTTTTATACTCAAACGTCACGACTACACCGAATGAATGTACTAGAAAGAAAACAAAAAACAAAAAAAAACATAATTTTTAACCAAGGAAATAATAAAGCCCTACCCTTATATCAAATAACCCCTTTTTATCAGAGAAATATCAAATGTGTTAAAAGCACACAACTTAGGAAAACGAAATAAAAAAAAAGTTGATACTAAAACGCTATTATAGAGTAAATAATCGGTTCGTACACTTGTTACTTGTAATTTAACTAAATACAACATTTTTCGTGCGATCTTCATTAAACGAATCACGCACTGCGTTGTTAGATTCGGGTGCGGACACATTCTATAAGCGATGCGGTATACGAATGCTTCTGATAAGTAATTTGGCGCCACCCTTTTAAGTGTATTTAATTCTAATATCGAAATAAATTGATGAAATCGATTGGTAGTTTTCCGATCTTAACATAATAACAAGAATTAAATTGAAGGTAGACACAGTAACGTGGACTTTTCTGGACAACCCACACCTCAGTCCGCGCCGTAACCGCGAAGGCTGAAAAGCTTTCGAAACGTCGGGATCAAAATTAATAAATAACCGCGATAAAAATCCGTTTAAATTAGTTTTATTTCGATGAATAATATTCGCGTAAACATAAGAAATCATTATCGAAACAAAATGTGTATACTTTAAAATAAAAAAATCCTTATAAACATTCACACTCAATACTTTTCCACTTGTGGAATTTCCTTGTACAAAATTTTTGGTAATTTTTTTTTCGCTAGTTACATTAAGTTCTACGAGAGATTCAAAGTTATTTCTTTATATTACAATACCCCTATAATAATATTAAGTTATTGAATAATACTGTCGTTAAAGCAATAATAGCTGTATGGTAAAGTGCATAGACATCACGTCGATTGGTGGGTGTTCGAATCCTAGACATTGACCTTAGCTTTTTGTTAAGAAAAACATCCTTTTGAAACTATAACATGGTGGTGGGCATTACTTAAATAACGCCTAGATAAAGTTGAGAATCTATTTAAAATATATATCTTTTTTGGTTTTATAGGGATATCGGATACCATCAGAGTCAACTATACCAATCTCACCTGCCGAGTAACCGACGAGGATATGTCGATTGATGGCACATATTTGGTTAGGCTCATGACGGTCAGCCATATAATCCTTGATCCATCACAGCTTCATGATAGGGCTTCATAATTGCCCGACTGGTCAGCGACCATTCTCGGGCATAGACTACCACACTGAAGGGTTTCTGGTTCCGTTTCCGGTATAGTGACCGAGAAGCAGCCATTTCCCCAAGGCCAGAAAACATTACTGTAACGCCCGTAGTGTCGCAGCTGTTCATACGCGACGGTAGCCATCGACCATCAGATGGACCGTCTGCTTGTTTGCTGTTCATTATCATAATAAAAAATCTATAGTCGTATTACACTTGTCAGCCGGTTCTTCCAGCAGGTTTTGTATGTCCACCATCGTGGCTGGAGTAATAGCTAATCGAATAGAGTATTAAAAATAAAAACATCGCTTATGTAATATAGCGGCACCCTAATCCGCCTAAACTTCACAGTATCGTATTTCTTTTTTTAAACTCATTTCGTAATAATATAAACCATCCATTGAACAGATAGAAATCTCGAAGGGAATTACTTCGCGTGCAACAGCCGGCCGCGTCGACGTCGCGTTCTGTATTTACAAAACGTAACATAGTAGAGGCGAATTTCAAATCGTACAGCACCAATCACGAGCCGGGAAACTTTCTGATATATATATTTTTTAATTTTACATATTACCGCAGCGTGCACGCCGGTTGAGTGGTAATTAAAACGTCAATTGTGAAATCGTCATGGCTAAACTGTGGATTGTTAGGCCGGAGTTAAATATTCCGGAGTTTTTTTAATGGTTTTGACACGGGAAAGCGGGTAGTTCACTAAACTATCCATGATTAGTTCTTCTCATAGGACTTTCGCATAAACTATTTAGTGATTTTTGGCCGTTTTTGTAACATTTTTCAATACAGCTTTACTGCTATAAGTGGTAGCGTGGTGTTATATAGCCTTAAGGCTTTCTCAATGATTGCCCGATGAAATGCAAAAATAATTTCCGAAATCCGACTGGTAGTTCGTCCAATTTTCGCGTTCAAACAGACAACATTTCCCGTTTTATCATTTTCATATAGATATAGATTATGTGTTACAAGGTCGTAAATCCACAGGTCATAGTAGATACCACTTGGTGTCTTCGAACTTCGTCATCAAAGACTTCAAACGTTCTTTCTCTTTCTCTTTCTCTTTCTCAGCTTCTTTCTTTAGAGGTATCGTACGATGATCGTAGATAGCGTACAACCTTCTTCGATAGTTGGACTGTCGAAGGCAAAAATTCGATAATAATAATTCTCCCTGAGAGATAGAGAAATAAGTTGGAGTTTCAGCTATAAAGTTAAGATTGTATGCGTTTCGATGAGGCAACTTCTGTGATACAAGTCATAAAGCTGAAGGTTATATTAATAGCGCCTTCGAACGTGGGTGGACAGGACTCGTTTCATGGCTACCGATGTGAGGTGAGCTATTTATGTGGCATTTCGACCTAGACTTTACTTATGCACGAATAAGTTCACTTCATTAAGCTCCGCACTTTATGTAATCTGCACAACTTAACTAGAACATGATTTCAGTTTGGTTCTTTTAGGATTATGGCGAGAATCTCATCTGATCATAAATGACGATACAGCCCAAGTTGCATGCATGGTGGTAGCGCTTTTCTGATGCCCGCCTGGCTAGCTACCACCGTCAAGTTGAAAATTTGCCGCCAAATAACAATAGGTGTGTTCCGGCAGTTGCACTTTAGAGCCAATCCCTACACGAGTTTAGCGTGTCTACCATCGTGGGCCGTATAGTCACTTAAGATTATGTGAGATTATGGACGTGACGCTAAAACATTAACTACAAAAAAAAAAGATATCACCTAAGTTTGTCATGCCTAAAAAAAAAAATGCATTTTGACTAACACATTTGTACACTGGACATAACTATGGGACTTATTGTCACGAATACAAAAATTGAAGGGTGCGATTTAGGGGATGAAAATGTGTATAGAATTTCTATGCTTTTGTTGTGAAAAGAGGATTCAAACGTGTTTTGAAAAATCATCCCTCGTTTTATCAATCGTTCAAGCCCTCGCGAACGCAGTCGCGGGAATCGCTTGTCGTGTAAATTATGAGTTATAATTATTTTTACATGGAACAAGCAGAAATGGACTCTTACTCTATGCAGGTATAGATAAAAATCGAATATACTTTAATGGATTGAGCATAGCAACCTCGGTCTAGACCCGCGTAGGCGAATGCGAAACGTGGCCTCACTTATTTCGCAAGTAATTGCTTAATATTACGGTCAAATAATGATTTTACTGCGCAATCTCTGTCATACGTTGTACGTACATCTGTGAGGCTTGGCAGATAAGTTGCGTCCCGGGACGTGTGTGTGTGTGGGCATAATCTGGTAATCTACTTAGGAATACTTCTCGACAGACGTGCGTTAAAAAAACTTGGCAACTTTTTTTTATTATACAATTAATTTCAAGTTGTCTTAAGTCTTCAAGTTGTTTCAAGTTTGTGGTAAAACTAGTAAAATCGTGTATATCGATTCTAAGCCAATGGGTCTTGTCGTTTTGGATGACTGGCCATGAGTAATGAAGGTCTCTTAAAGGTAAAACTTCGGTCCACAACAAGGGTTCCCAAAGTGTGCAGAACAGCTCCAATGCGCCGTAGAGAGTGAAGCAGGGCGCAGTTAAGCGATTCTCTTAACCATTCTCCGAAACCTCAACTTAAGTGTTCGCGGGTACAAAATAAACAGTTTAAGTTACTTACTTACCTACATGCTTTGAAAGTATTAATTCTATGTACATATAAATAAACAGTTTGGATTCATAATGTGAAATAAATAATGTGCCTATCGATAAAACCTTTTGAAGCGATGATAGCTGAGTAGAAGTGTGTACGACTTTGCGTCAAGGGACGTGAGTTCAAATCCAACCACTTACAATGAGTTTGAGATTTCGGTGAAGGAAAAACATCGTGAGGAAACCATAGCATGGTGGTAGGGCTTTTTCTAATGCCCGCCTGGGTAGCAACCAACCTCAAGTTGAAAATCTGTCGCCAAACACCAATAGGTGTGTTCCGGCAGTTACACTTGAGAGCCAGTTCCTGCACAGGTTTAGTGTGTCTACCAACTTGAGCCGTATCGTCACTTAAGACCATGTGAGATTATGGTCACAACGCTAAGCCTTAACTATAGAAAAGGCAAAAATAAATGTACATAATCAAATTCTCATCACTGCATAAGACCAAAATACATATACTTTTTCAGTTCTTTTCAAAACGATAAAAACAAAACCGACCTATCTTAAAGTTTGTAAGAAGAAAAACTTGTGTATTTACGCTCAAATGGTTATCGGGAAAAACGTCTACGTTGGAACTTTTTTATCGAGCGCCGAAAGTTAATAAAATTCACTCCCAAATGATTCCGGAAAGTAAACAATTACAAGCCTGTGCTGTGGGAAATAAGACACTTAAACTTCAGAGCTGTAACTTACTCGGGATTCTTCGTATTCCGTTTTCTTATCCGGGAATATTCTTACCAGAATTGTATTTGTCCATATTTACATATTATCATTATCACTGCAAAGTATAAAAAGTCGCTTCTCGCCGTCTGTCGGTCCCTATGTGTATACTTTAAGAGGAAGGTTTATTACACAAATTTCACACACGACCCACAAGCAGACTATGGTAGTCAAAATGACTCTCTTTTTTGTAAATTTTGACATTATCTAGTGCGGGGGTTCCCAAAGTGCGCGCCGCGGTGCCCTAGTGCGCCGTAGAGAGTGAAGAAGGGCCTATCCATTTCGTCCAGCTAAATAGGTGAGGGCGCTGCGAATTGGTAAAGTTTGGGAGCCCCCGATCTAGTGTATACCGATGGTGACCACCGTTGCTGTTTGTTGCAGGTGTTTGGAGTAACATTAAAAAAAAAACAAATCAATGGGAAAGGCGCGGAAGGACTATTAGATTTAGTTTCATTCGTATCCAGTTACTGAGCATAAAGGTTTTATTGACCATTTGATTGATATACGCTGACTGAATTAATTAATTATTTTTAAACATGAAGGTTTTATTCACTGTACACTTATAGATATTTTCACTTATTCACTGAACACTTATAGATATTTCCACTTATTCACTGTACACTTATAGATATTTCCACTTATTCACTGTACGCTTATAGATATTTTCAATCTAACGGCTTATTTCAAAACTGCTCTCAATGTAAGATCAGAAAAAATGCACAACCAGATGATTCAAGGTAAAAAAAGAAAACTCCAAAACATAATGAATATCAACTGACATTGAATACAATATCGCTTGAACAAACATTCAGTATTGACAGTTTCTCGAATCGAATAGCTTGTCGACACTATTACAGGAGCAGTTGTCAATTA
The DNA here is from genome assembly GCA_039707435.1 of Actias luna. Taxonomy (NCBI): domain Eukaryota; kingdom Metazoa; phylum Arthropoda; class Insecta; order Lepidoptera; family Saturniidae; genus Actias; species Actias luna. Next base: position 1,062,549 of record JAZHAC010000006.1, on the reverse strand, counting down.
CCCTTCAATTTTTTCACCCCCCCTCGCCCCCTCCGTGTGTCCCCGTAAATCTCACAATGCAAGGACGACGCTGTGTTATCAAGGCGCGAGAATGAACACAGAGAACTCGATACGTAAGTCACTGGGAGGGCGAAGTTGGGAGGTAGGGGGGAGTGGCGGACACCGGGCCAGTTTGCCCCCCTTGCTGTCAATTACTGTGACTAATGATGAGGCCCGCGGATATTGAATCGTTTATTCGGCCGACGCGAAAATATTATATTACGTTTCGAAGTGGGCCCGCGTTGTGTTTTAATAAAGTGTGTGTAACTTCGAATCCGCTGGCGGGAAAACTTTCTATCGGCGCTTTCCGGTGAAGGATTTTTACCTTTCGCCGTGGTCCCGTACTGTTTGTGAAACTCTTCGGTTTAACATCTGGCTGAAATCGAACGCAGTTTGTTCATTTTACTTGATCACTAGTTAGTTGTGCCAGCGACTTCGTTTGGGGCGGAACTAAAAAGGGTTTGTAAAAAATTTGCCCGTTTTTGTAACTCATGTGAACACAGTTTTCCTCCTATCGATGGTAGCGTGATGTTAAATAGCCTAAGGCATTTCCCGATGATTGTTCTGCGTAATACAGCAATGTTCTTAGGAAATTCGAGTAATGGAATCCTAAGTGAGCGTGTTCGAACAAGCGACGAAACTTTCCCGCTTTGTAATATTCATACAGATTTTTATGTTGAATATGCGACATTACAATCCGACGATCGTAAACAAACATTCGTGAATCGGAGTTGACACACACAATCACACACACTCCTTTCTTTCTTGTGTGTGTTACCTGATGTAATAATAAATCATTTTCTTTCTAACTTTCAACGTATTAGCATCACTGATGTTACAACCGAATGTCAGTTTGCTGGTTGTCTATCCACGCTTTATCTACACTTCCCATCGTCATGGAATTTTGCATACACACGTTGCTAAAGGTGCAGTAAAGTGCATAGGCCATTCTTTGCAGTCAATAAGAGTTCCTTCCCTGGTAGATATATTAAAAAAAACTCTTACAATACAATGGAGTCATAAATCCAAACAAGACAGTTAAAAATGGCAATATTAGTCAGTTATGGATTTCGAAGGTGCGGTCGAAATAAAATAATGCAAATGACTATGTCAAAGCCAAATACACAAATGTACCGTATTCCGTGTTAACATTTAAATAAAAAAAAATTGATATATATATGTATATATATTTATTAACTTTATATTTATCTATAAGCCTTATCAAATGCTTATGTTAATTCTGTGAGATTTAAAAGCATCGATGTCGTTCGCGACAGCACGAGAGATATTTATTAAGCATTTTAAAAAGCGGCAATAAATTATATGAAAACGTATCTTCACGGCATCAGCTTCCTGTGTAGTGTAAGCAGAGACTATCGACGACGTTAGCATTATTTAGAAAATACCGGAAATCAAAATTTTTACAAAGAATTAAAAGTTATATAGTTCGAACATTAACTTTGAATGCACTGTCGGCATAGCGGTTATGGAGTTACATCGATGTTACAGAATAATACCACGGCATTAAAAATGAATGAAGCGATGATAGCTCAGTGGTAGTGTGCACGACTTCGCGTCAAGGGACGTGGGTTCGAACCCAAGCACCTACAATGAGCTTGAGCGTTCGGTGAAGGAAAACATCGTGAGAAAATACATGGTGGTAAGGTGTTTTATAATGCCCGCCTGGGTAGCTACCACCCTCAAGTTGTAAACCTGCCGCCAAATACCAATAGGTGTGTTTCGGCAGCTGGACTTGAGAGCCAGTTCTTCCAAAGGTTTAGCGTGTCTACCAACTTGGACTGTATCGTGATTTAAGATCAGGTGAGATTATGGCCATAACGCTAAAACCTTAAGTATTAAAAAAAAACAGTTTCGATGATCGAACTAAGCGACCTCGCACTCGAAGCTGTATAAAATCAAATTGACTATTACACAATGATTTGATCCAGATACAGAAAAACTATGAACATATTATCTTAATATCGATTCAATTAAGCGAAATACTAATTTCTATCACAGGCATGCGGAAATGACATAAAAATGTCACTAACGCTATATACTTAATATATATTTTGACAGGTTAAGCAATTTTAGATCACGCGTGTAATTTGCAATAGTGATGTTGAATAGAGAAAAATGAATAGGAACATAGAAAGACCGAAAACTGAAATGATAAAAGATGTGATTAATAAATTGAAAGTAGAAAGAAACAAAACAGAAAGCATGTTAGGCAAAACTATGGAAAAAGTGAGGAAGTAATGCTGAATAGACTAAAATAAAAACAAAATGAGAGAAAGGTGATTAAAAAAAGGGTGCCAGTTACGGTAAGATTCGAACGAGACGGTCGGGAGAAAACACAGCGAGACGGAGTGGAAAATTTTTTGGCAGGCCTTTACCGGCTAATGATCGACTTGATTGTGGTTAAGTGTCGCTATAAAGTCGTCTGGATGTTGCCAAAAAGGAAAAAGGCCCGATTCCGTAAAGTGACTATTTTCGCTGGCAGCCTCCCGATATCAAGAGGCAATTCCCTTTAGGAACACTTAGTAGACGACAATATACGTTTTTGCGTAGTTTCCTCCTTGTTACAATTCTTTTTAGTGGATCTGTGAAAGTTTTTAAAGTAATTGTGGTTCACTTACATTTATATCTCACTAGCTTTTACCTGCGGCGTCGCTAGCGTTAATATGCATATTAACGAACAAATCGTATGACGCAGTAAAAAGTCTCATACAAATTTTATCCTTCTCTTTATCCCACTTCTAATAAGGTTTTCGTGAGAAAAAGTATCCTATCTACGTTTCTGGGGTCCCATCTATCTCTATACCAAAATTCATCACAACCGTATCAGCGGTTAAAGGTGTAACAGCCTAACATACAAACTCACTTTCGCATTTATAATATTAGACTGATATGAGGTATGATTGTGGAATGAATGAAGAAAAACGATTAAAATACAGAAAAATTTGCTAATAATATCCGAAAATGAATGGCTAAGCTGCAGACGAAACCAAATGGACGTATTAAAACATTTCAATATAACTAAACATAGGTATATTCCTAAACGACTGATCTTTAAGCCGTGCAAAACTCATGGCACAGTACATCGGCGGCAGACGAGAATTAAAAAAAAAAAAACACAGAGCATCAATTTTAATGAGTCGAAAACCGAGAATTTTCTCTTCCATTTAGAGAGCAATATTTTTTCTACAACATTTAATCAGAGTAAGAAGTGAAATGGTAATTTGTATGGACCGCTCGATGTAAATTTTATGCAAGAATTCGCCGGCTCCCCACGATCTAAAAGGGGAAGATTTTTGCAGCGGACAGAAAATTTTGCTTAGCCAAGTGAAATTTTAACGGCCTCGACAGCGACTGGTCGGAAAACGTGAATGCTTAATGCTAACTTACTTCCCGTCGGTTCATTATACTTCATAATTTTGCGGGGAAAAATTGTCCCCGTGAAGGTTTCGATCATCTTATATTTTAGTTTTATAGACTCGAACATCGTAAAAATATCATTATCGTGCATCCTTTGAATTCCAACACGGTTCATATATTATTATATTCATACCTCAGTCTAACATTTAACGATGCAGTCGTTAAATCTCCCTGAGTATAACAAAAATTTGTGTATGTAATATTATCTACAAAGAAAAATTTGAAAAATCAGCTTCATACATAAGTTATAATAATAATTGGATCTACAAAATCGTCTACACTGTATTTATTATTATTATTTATAGATTTATAGTTTGACCATAATCTTACCTAAGCAAAGTTATAACGTGATTCAATATGGTCATACACTAACCTTAGACATGGAGACTAGCTTTCAAGTGCCAAAATATACCTATAATTAAACATTTACTGATTATCAACTCTAGAGTAGAAACTAATTGAGTAGGTATGAGAAAATGCTCTACCAAAATGCTATGTTTTACCAGAAAACCCCTTAGTCCATAGCAAACTTTCAAATTACTATATTAAATACAGACTCTTATAAAGATCTATAAGAACTAGCAATTGAGATCCATCGAGACTAAGAAATCAGGCGACGATACAAAGTAAATCCAAGTTGAAATTGAAACACGCTTTTTGTTTTCAATTAATAACTTTACAATTAAGAAATAGGTTCAGAACATCCCAAAAATTACCAACGAGCTAAAGGTTCAGATGATTCAATTCAAGTTGTAACAGTAAATTAATGGATTCCCGTCGAAGGGAGCCAACTTCGGAACTCGACTTTCCAGTTTGTTTCAATTTGTCAAGCCCGATAGAAATTCAATGGGTATAACAATGGGGCTCTATAATAAACAAAAGATGTCGAATTGTTTAAGTTACGTTCGCTTAAAGTTCGATATAAATTTATATCGATACTTGTGTACATTTGTTTCGCTTTCCGACTTATTATTTTCGCTGTTGAATCTCTTTGACATTTCAAACAAGTTGTCGCCGTAGAAGTTGGCAAATGGACTTGAATAGTTCAAGTAGTTAGACGAGGGGTTTCAAATGTACTCGGTTTTTTCAAGTTATTTAAAAACAGACCCGTTATAAAAAATCTTAAATAACTATAACAACATTGAAGACGAGTTAACGGGAAAATGCCAGCGTCGTTGCATTGATTGCCGTGAGCTCGAATACCTGCAATGTGTTCGATATTACAAGGAAAGAAGACCATATTATGAAGGTAAGGTATTTGCTAATGTTCGCTTACACCAAGCACCTATATGTGTATTCCGGAAAGTGCACTTCAAAGTCAGCACCTGTACTAGACTGAATATGTTACTGTCTTGGGTTACAGTGTCCTTTAAAATCAAATTAGTTTAAGGCCAAAAGCTAAAAAAGTAAATTTTAGTATAGTCTCTAGTCAATCGACGAAATAATGAAAAAACTCGACCAAACACTAGTACAGATATATAGTTGTTAATAGAAAAATAAATTCCAACGCCTGATACATTTAAGGCGAATGCTGATTATTTGTTAAACAAGGAAAATTTATTCGTTGATAATAACTACTTATTGTGTAATCTTTAAGATTAATTTGCGGTATAAGAGGATATAAAACAGATTACACGAAATGTAATTATAAACACGCTATCATTTGCAGATAATTAAACTGTACTCACTGCTGAAGGTTTAAATCAGGCTTTACGATCTTAAAACGAGACTTTATCATAATTAAAATTCAGTACTGCCTGTGATACAACCTCCATAAAACTTTACGATAACAACACTTGTAGAGAAGCAAATTGGGTACACTTGTATAAACAGAATAAAGTCGACGAAGCCTCTGGGGATATTAAAACACCTTCAAAGATAGATTGTAACGTATAACGAAAATTGTGTTATAAAAATGTTAATTAGAACGAACTTTGAATCATCGTTTGCTAACTCTGACACAAGGGTAATCGATGTCATTTATTTTTTTTATATCCGGCAGCATCCCAAGTTCAAGATCAGCTATTCTGGTGATCCTTGCGCCTGCTTCCTCAGACATGAGTGCCCTCAGCACTCACCCCAAAAAGTTCAGAGAAACTGTCAAAGCCCTTAAGACTAACAGCGTATATCAGTTATAAATATTATTTTTTATTCATGTAAATTGTATCAGACTGGTTGTATTAGGGATGTTATTATTATCTTGCGTACTTTAGTTAGTATAGTTTTTTTAAGTAGCCCTATATATTAGAAAAATAGTGTTAGATGAGCCATTTTATAGATTCAACGTACGTGATAAAAGGGTGCTAGAGAATCTTACTGTTATTTTGATTTAGTTCAACTTAATGGTTCGGAGATGACCAGCCAGCAAACGGCAGGAGGTGCAAGTTTGGAGCAGAAATGAAGGCACTACACTAAAAACATATCTTACCAGTCTAGAGCGTAAATATATTCCACGCCTCATAAGCGAAACGTTGACATGGGTGCTACTGTCACTTTACGCAAAACGACTGATTTTTTAAACTTAAAATGTCTCTATTTATCATATATTGCACTTGTAAAATAATATACACACGCATATAAAGAAAAGACACCATTTTTAACACTCATGATATTTTTAATGCCATTTTTGTTATTTAAACAACTTAAAAAACTGTTTAAAATAGTTCTTCCTGGACGTCCGTGTGTCTGTACGTGCGGATCCTGTATGTTATCACGATAACGACCGAAATACTTTACTAATCGAGTTTTTTTTCTTACGCTTCAGTATAATTAGTAACGGAACCCTACTACTATTCAAGTCTGATTCGATGTGGTTTAATTGTTAATAATTAAACAAAAACAAAAAAACGAGATGATGTTTGCACTGTTGGAGTTTCCAAACTTGTTTTTAAATCCATTTGCTTTATTTACTGTTCATTCAACCCTCTACAACCTACTACGGAAATTAGTCCGTCCAAATTAAGCGGAATTGCAAACTAACGTGTTAAAATGCAAACTGTCTAACGAGAAGGAAAATTTTAAAGGCTACACAGAAAACGTGCGCATTGTTGACTTACGAGTTAAACGGTAGAATGAATAAAATAAAACAGTTAATGAGGAAGCAGATGCTTTAGCCGACACGAATTAATACATCGCTTAAAACGAGCTAGGACAGGAAATAAATAATGATTTTAACATTAAACCTAGATTGGCATTAGTTAAAGTTTGTTTAAAATCTAAATAGATCAAGCCGTTGTGTAATTAGACCGAATTTATTTATAATTGCCCATAATTATATGATTGCCTGACTAAATTGTTTCGTTTTGAATTTATCCTCACGAACTGTGTTTATGAAAGCTATATTCATCTATTAGGTGCTTATTTATCTACATGTATGAATGCACTGACAAGGATACTTTATTCTTGATTCCATAGAGACACCAATTTATTTAATTGTGTGAGTTTTAAGTTATAATTAAGCCGGTGCTGAAAAACATATTCTGCAATTACAACTCGCAAACTATACTTTAGCCTTATGATATAACCTTCAAATGTGTACTGTGATGTAAACGTATTAACCAAAATTTCGTATTTACCTTCTTTTCAGTCAATTCATTCGCGGTAAGCACGAATTAAATTCTTCACTTCATTACGCTATCCTCGCAGGGGAAACAACATAGTAATTAAAAAGTTCTTTTAACTGTAATAATCTTTTCGACTTGGTAAATTAATATGGCCATCGCGTGTGTTCGCCATAAGGTTGGAAGAACGACTATTTTGTATATTATTTACAGCTTATGCTTTTAAAAATGCATGGGCATGTCTTTTAAATAATTACACTTTCGCACGACACTTGAAGTTATCGTTTTGTATTTCTGTCTACATTCGAAAACAAATGAATATTGTATATCCAAGTGAAAATTATTTATACTTAAATCTGATTCGAATGTAATTTAATAGGCAGAAGCCAGTCTTAAGGCTGTTTTATTAATTTTAAATATTTTAATCACGAAAATAGTGAAGGGTTTCAAACGGTTTTGTAATATTTTCCAATTATGTATTTTAGAGAGCGAGAATTTAACGAGGTACGAGTACTAGAGTAAGTTACTGTCAGAAAAAGACTGAACACAAGGATTTTAGAATACGCAATTCGTGTTTTTATGAGTGTCTATCATCCCAAAAACCAATTATCCTACAATAAGGATTAATTAATTTTGTTGTAAGACTTTCAAATTTTAAAGCTTTTCTACAAAGTCTGCTAAATTAGATTGTAGGTGAAAGCGTTTAAATTTATAATCGCGCAGAAAAGGGCAAGGTCCTAGAACATATAAGGTAGGTAGAAGCTACCGACACACCTTTAGGATGCTACAAACTCGAATTAAGGCCATAATGCACGTCCATTAGGGATGAGTTGTTAAACGCCGCAGCATGTAGCGGAATGAACAAAGTTCTTTGAGAATTTATTGTTATAGTTTAGTTAGGAAGACCCGATGGCCTCTTCAGGAACATTGCACTCGTAAAGGTCCCGAGTAATGTACTATAAGCTTGCTTTAATATATTACCTAGACTTAAAGGCTGCAGTTTGTTCCAAGGTGAAGCAGTATTTATTTTTGTAACAGGATTACGTTCCTACCTCGTACATATGGTTGCGAGTCGTGGAAACATAGTCGAAGCAGATTATGAGACGCACTCAGATATTCCATTATTTATATGCTTTGAGGCCGACACATAAATTAGCCGTATATCAAAGGCTGAAGTTAATCCATTTTGATTTCTGTGTTAATTAACCTTTGATCGCGATCACGAAGTTAGAAGACGACGTTGACCAAGATTCACTGAGAATACGCTTTGTAACTGATTATAAAATTAGTCATACATTGACCGTTAAATTAAATCGATTTTAATATTTTTACTAACAAGTCTTTGATCTTATACAGTGACTTACAAGACGATTTAGATAAATATTCGTTTATTCTAATAACGGAACTGAATCCCAACTGTTTGCACCACAAAAACACGACTAGGTGCTTGAGGATAACATTTGTGCCATATCTTTATCAAGCCAATTCAACAAAATTACAATCTATTTAGTAAAATATTTTACGACAACAATACTACATTTATACCTCTACATCTGCGAAAAGGAATTGAGATTTTATTTCAAATATAAAATTAGAAGAAACAAAAAAAAACCACTTTAATCATATCAAAAATGAACGTCATATGTATGATATTACGTCATATGAGATCTATATCAGAATTGTACGAATCCTAAATTGATGCTGTATAATAAATTTATAATGCGCTTACGTTTTTATGTGGATTATCCGCCTGGGAATTTTCCAGGTATTTAAGACTTCTAGACAACGATTGGCTGGCGGTTTCAATAATTTCTGTCCATAATTATAGCTGATTTCGTTGGAATTTAGTTCATTGGAATTCATCCTAAGTATCAATAATTCTTTAATAGTAAATTTAGTAAACTGATCAAAAAAAGTAAAAACCTATCAATTTTGCGCTCATAAGCGCTTTCCTGCTTTCTAGCCTTTTCCTGCGGCTTCGTTCGCATTAATTTAAATTAAACATGCCACCGGAGGTAAATATTATTTTTCTATCCCTGGGGCGCAGTATTTTTTCAAGACGAAAGGCACTTCCTATGTCCTTTTTTATGCTCTTGATGCAAATGCAAATTTTCATGATTATGGCTTGAGTAATTATTGCGTGACAGGGTGAAAACTAACGCATACCCGCATTTACAATGTTAGTTAGTATTACCACGCAATTATTTATAGATAGATGTTAGTAAATATTAATTAATATATTATAATTACTGGTAGTAGAGATGAGTGTTATGAAAGCACTTTTAAATGTCCTTGAATGAAGTAGATCCTTGAAGCCTGAGTATTATTAAGGTTAAATACTTGCGTAATCTAATCCTCGATATTATAAATTAATTTCAATTATATTTTACGATTTCTTCAATCTATATTGGATACTATAAGGTTATATCTGTTAACAGATTCAGTTGCATTGATAGATATAAGTGAAGATAGCGTAATGTTAATAATAGTAGAATTCTTTTACCTACTTAAGATTTAAATGAACCTATCATTCACCAATACATGCAGCTGATGCTTTTTCGATTATCGAAATAAGGTCGAATTTACAAATGTACATATATTTGTACATTGTTATAATGAAACCGATTATTATCACCGGCACAATCAATTTAATGAACAAAGACATAACTAGTACGGGTTGTGTTTAGCCAAGTGTTGGGAATGAGAGAAAATGCGCGCAATTGACAACTGGTATACAGTTTTCCGCATGTCTCAAACATATGGCGGTTTCTTGGCTGCCGTTTAGTCAAGTGCAAAAACTGTGCCTCTGTTGGAACAGGTGGTTTCCGCGGGCACACAAATTTCGAGACCCCTTTTGGACAGTGACTAATTGGTATAAAATTTCCAAGAATTGAGGGGCACGTTCATTTATGGATTTTTTTTTGGTATCCGACTAACTTTTCAATGGGTAATAAATACATGATTAAATATTTTCTATACTGACATTAGTTCAAATATGATATTTTTGATTGCATGAAAAATAATGGTATTTTCTAATTTCAATTAGAGCAAAATTTCAAAAAAATAGTGAGTTTTGGTTTTTGTCCATTGAGACCTAATTATGATAAGGCTTTACTTGGATCAGTAACTGTTATGTCCGAAAAAGATAAGTTAAAAACAATATCGGAATTATTAAAGTGTTTTCGAATCACAACAGTATTAATATCACATGTCCATAATTATTGGCGATGGCATCATATTATTTTGAGATTTACAAGAAATGCCTAATTGAAAAATCACCAGGTAGATTGAAAACACAATCGATAATTAATTCTACTTGTATATAAATTGCAACTTACAAACAGCATCATAATTCCAACCGACATTAATAAATTAATGCATAATACTTTGCATTGCAAATTTATATCCAGCGCCAGGGACGTGGACTGTAGATAAATATAATAATAAAACAAAATTGAAATACATTTTACTAGGTAACCAGTATTACTTGCAACCGTAGCAACAGATGTATTATAATTTACAGTGGATGTAATTAGTAGCGCACCGCAACGCTGCAGTGTCTTTATACAAGACATAGGTACTTTTTCTCACGATATAATTTCCTCGTATCGCATTAGAAAACCTAGCAGCACTAATAATCTCAACACAAGCTCTCCACACCGCAAACGTCTTAACGACAAACGTACTAACAACATAAATAAAACCTTACGAAATACAACACGAGAAAAGTTTAATGCAAACATTAAAAGAGACAGGACAACATAAATTCAATCTAATTACGAAACACAAAAGCAAACCGTAAAGTGGAATCAAGATGCGAAAGAAAACTTATTACTTCATATTAAATAAACGGCACCTTTTATTTATATCTCATAAAGTGAGGATAATACTGAAAGCGGCTTAAAACTTGTTTGGACTAATGTCGACACCAAGTGTTCACAAGGAAATATTGTTGGAGCAAACATTTGCTGGACTCACAGCCTTGCTGTCTTATCGTTATGCAAATACCTATTTGTAAGTGGTGCAACTTGACGGTTTTAACGTTTCAATTGGACGTTGCGACTTCTAAAGAACTACGTAAATTATGTTGTCCTTTCGTTTAATAAATAAGAAAAGGAAAAGGCATCGGCTTATTACAAAAGGAGAACACGGACGAGAATACAAAGTGTAGAAAACGAAATCTTTGTTAAAAATAAACTGAGAATGGTTGGTACTCGAAGCGGAATGAGTCTCTATCACATTATAAAACCACAGAGGTCCGAGTGTTACTTACAAAATTTAAAATGCAAATTAAAAATAGTAAAAGCACTTTGTAATGTTGAAGGTTTCTTTATAAATTTAAATCCTACCGCTTATTCTGTAATATACTTTTACTTTGTTATTTCATTAACGTAAGCGTTTTCTTCATCAAACAAATTCTACACTGGATCTTCAGCATGTGCTGCATCTACATTTGCCGTAATATAACACGAATTTTATCAACTCATTCTATAAATAAGAATCGCTTGCAGCTTACGTTTTGTATCGTATCAGTTATCACGTTTAATTAGCCATCGATCGATATCACCCACTTGATTTAATCTCTCGCAAAGCTAATGTCTAGATATCTAGTCTCTTCAAGGATGTACCTATTTATTGTGGACTTGCATTTAATTTACATTATACGTGATTAATATCGTCTATTTGATCTAAATAGACGCTTTATAGTCTAAGATTATTGTTGTAGAGTTTCAATGAAGAGTTTAATTAATGTTTTGAAGCGATATTGAGAGATGTAGAGTCTATGTAAAGTTCGACTGTGGGATCTTCATCATAATACGTGTTCCCACATTTAGCTGACTCGCGTTATACAGTGACACTCTACATCACTGAAATTACATCATCACACCGCATACCATCCATGCACACGTACACGTTAAGTACGCGGTTCTGTAAGGGACTACCTCCGCGGCCCTAACGCGGCTTACCCGATAAGGTCGTGTTAGGATAACTAAATTAGTAAGTTAGGACCTGTTGATTAGTTAGTCGCGCGAATACTTCTTTATTTCGCCGGCAGCAGCCTTTAGCACTCGCCCCAAATAGGTCGGTGAAACTGTCAAAGCCCTAAACGCTAACAGCGTATGTCAGTTCAAAAAAAAAACACACACACACACATATGGTTGGTAAATCGCATTGACACAAAAGAATTCGAATATTAGATGTTAAAGAAGCAAATAATTATTATAACTAATCTTACAGCCGTTTCTTTTTTATTATTTTTTTTTATTATAGATGCGAGTGAGCTAATGCTTCTAAAGAAATATTAACAGTGAAATAATTAATACAAAGTTATATGTTTGTTACCAACATAATTTCCTATATTTTATGTGATAGCAAGATTTTATAGAAAAACGTTTACACGAACGTTAAAACGTTGCTTGTTTATCCACAACGCGTCAAGAAAACGGTTTCAATTTGATTCCATAAAGTACAGCGAGGTTTTAACTTGAAATTAAGAAACTTAAAAAGTCTTTGGAAAGTTCTTAATCTTTCCGAGCCGCGGGATAAGGATATTTTATCTCTGCAAGTGAATGGGCGATGTCAAAGCGGAGTTGCTGGAATTAAGACGAAGTTTTTGAACTATACGTCTGGAAGTTATTAAGATGCGACCGGTAAACATTTGCGGTTTTTGCCCGAACGATTCGGTTGTTGGTTTCACTTCATTAGATTTTATTTCGCACTGCCATTTTTAAGTCATATTTAATCATTTACATAGAAAAATAAACGTCTTCTTTAATTTCAAATTGCCCAAATAACTAATATAAACATGCTCGATCGATTCCGATGATCCTACGAAAAAATTGACAAGTGGGTTCTAATTTATTTTCTTTCACCTAATTGAGTCGATATCACATTATAAAGATTACTGAAATAAATACAGATGGCCAATTAAAGGGGAAAGAAAATTGTTATTACGACCACAATAAAAAAACTTTCACTTAACGCGTCGAGAACAAGTAGGTACGTAAATTATGCGTCTCGCTGAGGGCTGACTCTCGACAGTGGTGACCGTCTCGATTTTAATAATTTTTAAAGTTACTTTGAAATATTAAACTGAACCAAATATATGCTCGATCAAATAGAAGATATGTAGACGTGGTAGGAAATTCAATTATTGTAATAAAACTAATTCGCTGCACTATACCAAATGGTAAAGATCCTGCAATTCAAACACTACGACCATCGCCGAGACATAGGCAAGTCGCCACTGTCATACTGAACTATAAGACTTCCGGAAACTGGAAAAAAAAATAGAACAAAGTTGGTTTATTGGCTCGTGTAAAGTGGTGAAACCCACAGTCCTAGCAACTATACTTGCGCGTTATGAACATGCATATATAATTTCAGTTTTTACAGTTTAAAACTATTTCGCTTTACTGGCTAGTAAGTTAATAATTCAGGTATTTCAACATAATTTAGTTTGCATATTAAATCTATATTAGTTTCGAGGTAAGCCTGGACTGACTCACGAACGCTGCTTAATTAAAAATACTTCTACGTAAATGAATGTAAAAATCTTGCATTCATTTGATTTTGTTTTTTGTATGTTGACCTAATTAAAAAAGGGCGTTTACTAAGGGATAAAGAAACGTCAATTGATCATAGTATTATCAATGGAATTGCTTGATCAGTGCTTTAAATTTTCCATAAAATGTATGCTGCAGAAATACCTGTAAATGCACATAAGCACTCACTTCCGTTACACTCAATCACTTCCCTGAATTGTTAAATTTGCTAAGGTCCTACGAAGACCAATTTTGGATTTAGTACCAATGAGTACGTTATATAAAACATGCTAGTATGCCTCTAGCTATCACTTCTACGGCCAGTAAATTAACATTAGCCATTTCTGGTTGACTGTAAATTACGACGTAGTTTTTTTTTTATAATTCAGGTTTAGCGTTATGGCCATAATCTCACCTGATCTTAAGTGATGATACGGCCCAAGTTGGTAGACACGCTAAACCTGTGGAGGAGCTGGCTCTCAAGTGCAGTTGCCAGAACACACCTGTTGGTATTTAACGACAGGCTTCAACTTGAGGGTGGTTGCTAGCTACCACAATGCAAAATTATTTTGACTGCGTAGTTTTAGGGAAATTTTCTCCCGGATCAGTGTGTTTAAGTTAAAATATTACATGTTTTTACTTTCATGTAGCTGATTATACGTCAGAGATTTAATTCAAATGCATTTAGCGTTAAATGTTAGCGTAGATACTAAACGGTAAATATAGATATGAATTTACATCAAATGTGGTTACCGAAGCGTTAGTTGTATTTTAAAGGATTAGCTAAGATATAGAAGATACAAAAAACCTGATAACGGTGTTAAAGCACACTGTTAGGTACATTCAACATTTTGTTTCTTCTTCCTGTCCCGTTTCCAAGTTATTTGGGGTCGGCCCAATACGTTTTCTCCTTCCATAAACCTCTATCAGCTGCCATCTCTTCTTACACTCCTTTTTCTTACATCTAATTCCTCACACACTCTATCCATGACATCTGCGCTCTTACCGGCGTGACAGTAGCGACTGGCGATGGATTGCCGTTCTCTCGATGGTCGCTGCTGTTTTTGGACTGTACTATACTTAACATCAGGAACAGTGCAACCACTTTACCGGGCTAAAATATATATATAAAAAAAAAACATATTTTCTTTGGACTTCTTGTTTATCCATCCTTCAACATTGACTGCAGGAGGTTTGACAAATATGTTAAAGCAGGCTGCCTGCTGACCCAACCTTTAAAAACGTTTTCGCTAATAAACTGGGATCATAGGGGAATAGTAAAGATGGGTAAGGGAATTCTTGGAACTAAGCCGTATGGATTGGATACCGCAGTCGCGGAAAGGAAATTTATTCCATACAACACAAACGTATCTGTGTTCTACAGAACGAAAACCTAGAAGAGATTGCGCGACCGCATGCGATTTTTAAAAACCGCCTAATTTATACCCTGTTAACACGAAACACTTTCATAAAGCTGCATTTGACACATGACAAAATATAACGAGCGATAACGGCGCCATTAAAAAACCCAACCCGGCCACCATTCACCCGCTTTTATTGTTACATATTATAGTTAAGTTTTATGTTTCAAACGCATTAAGCGGATAAACCTGATTTTAATCGACGCCGAAACCTTGTTTGTTGTAAGATTTCATAAATTAAACATATAATGATATTTCCGTAAAACAATTCATATTATAGTCCTGTGAAAAGCCTAGCAAAGTACCAGCACAGTGCAATTACAGTGCAGGTTCTTCTGAAAAATAGGCAATTCATCGAAGGCATTAAACTTGCCCATGTGCATACAAACTTAAAAGTGCAATACAGTGTGCATTCATTCACCATTGCTGACTAAACAGCTCACAAGATTCTTTTCCAGAGCTCTACCAGTCCCCTTTGTTGCTAGTTATATACTGCCCAATCGCGCAATGTGCCATACTAAAACATGCCACTATAGTAAGTGATACACCTGGTGTATAGTCATTGTGCTTTAGCCGTTAATCATCACGTCCTACCACTACAAGAAACCTTTAACCCTATTTAAATTAGTGCATATTTAATACCGTGTAAAATTTTGTCAAACCGCTAAACCTATTAAAAGTTTTACATTACTTAACACCGCGTAAAATTGTGTTAAACCGCTAAATATATTAAAATTTGTATATACATTGTACATATATAGTACGAAGTAAACAAAAAGTATAATGTGAAGTAAAATTTTAGTCAACCGCTAAACCTATTAAAACATTTTATACTCCATATCAGGTAAGATTAAGCTAACGCTAAGCCTATTAAAACTTGTGCATACTTAACATTAGGTAAAATAACGTTTAAACGCTAAACCTATTAAATCCTGTACATATTCAATATCAAGTAAATCTGTGTTCAACCGCTAAATATATTTAAACTAATTTTCCTCCCTGATACAAAATAATCCAATAACGTCACGTTAAATGCAACACAAGTTACAACCCACTACTAATATATTAATTATTTCTAAAAACACATCCGAGGTTATCCTAACCTTGCAGAATTAAAAAAAAAAAAAAAAAAAAAAAAAACAATTTATACAGCGTGTGTTTTTTTTGTTGTCTTCTTTTGAAATAATTACAAAAGGTAACAGAGAATTAGCAGTTTTCACTTCGACACAAATTATATCGAATCGCGAAGGTTGTGAGGTGGATTCGAGAAGTTACTTCAAACCGCCGAGCATACTGCATAGACTCTTGTAGATAAACTACAATATAGCAATTATACGCAATACTCTACGTCAGACAAGTGACATTTTTAGTGCCCAGTGATAAAACCTTACACGTGTACTGTGAAGTGAAGTCGAGTGTTTGAGCCAAGGTTAATTTGATTCGTATTGTTTCTGATTGAAAACATTTAAGTTGACACTTTACTAGTATTAAACTTATGTACACGTAAGGTAATATAAAAGTCTTTATACAGACATCCAGTACAATGTACGACACCGTTCGGTGCCTTCTTCGTCGATCTATAAACTGATTTCTTTATTAAGTCACTAGATTTAAAAGAGCTAAAGTGTTGGAAATTAAAAAAAAAATGTTTTTTTTTTTGTTTTTAGGATAACAAAAGACAATACAAATTGCATCTTTTTCTTTTCTGTCTGTTAATTTTTTTTTTGATTTTATAGCTACTGGCGAACATTAGGATTGTCAATGAAAAATAAATATTAATTGCTTTTTTGTTTTTAGGATAACAAAAGACAATACAGGTTGTATCTTTTCTTTTCTGCCAATTTTTCTTTTTTTGTATTTTTATACATACTGGCGATTGTCAATAAAAAAAAAAAGTTTATACAAGGAGTTCCACATTTTTTTATAACGATTATTATCAAATTTTGACCACTGGACGAATAATAGTTATCACACATCTTCATCCAATTATTTTTACCTCTAAAGTGACTGTACTGTAGATACCTACCTGATTGGTTTTTATAAATGTAACATACTCAGTATGAACCCAAAAATGGGCTTATAATAACGGGAATTTCACCGGTTTCTGATGTTAAAACGGGTAACTTGGGTTCCTTTTTTTCGCAACTAGCTTTTACCCCCGGGTTTGCTTGTGTTAATATAGATTTTGTTAAGCAATTCTGATTCCGATACCCCGCTATTTTACGTAAATTATATCACAGAAGACTGGTATAAGAGAATTTGGGCGATAATGGCTTACACATAAAAGATAGATATATGCTGTCGCGGGCTTGTTTGTAGGACTATTTAAGATAAACATTTCCACAATACATTATATACGTGTAGCTCTAACGGTTTTCGCAGCGCACGCCAGAATAGCTCGCAAATGGCAGAATTTATCGCCACTTACTTGACACTTATTATTTTGGACAATTCACAAAATATCTTTATACATTCTAGGCTATATGTTATTCTGATGCACAAGCTATAATATTGTATAGTTTCATTAAAATCCATACATTAGTTTTTGCGTGAAAGAGTAACAAACATACGTACGTCCGTATTTACAAACTTCGCGTTTGTAATATTAGTACAGATTCCGCGCGAACGACGCCGCGTGCGCGGGTAGTGTATCATAAATCAGACGGCGTCGAATCGAACAAACGCAGTTGCGAATGACAGAGAGGCAACCGCTGAAGTGGTTAGGCAAATATAGATAAAAATTCTCTACACGTGCGTCGAGGAAACGTAGCGAGATCTGCATACCTATAAACGTTGCGCGGCGGGAGTTCGCCGCGTGTTTGCGACGTTCATACACGGACTAATAATACCTGTTTACATATGTCATATGTAATGCGTATTTCAATTAATTCTACGCTATCGTCTTCGAGAGGAAATCTTCGTTTAACGCACCAATTGTAAGCTATTAGCCGTGGCCGAGAATTCGTTTACGTGCCACGAAAATTTACTTTACAATCCCGTGGAAATAAGTATTTTTAAATACGAAAAGTGCTCTGTACTGAGTAATGCTGAAAGAATTTTTTTTTAATACAGGCCCTGAGAGGACCCTTATGAAAGTCGGTAGTGAAACGTAATAGTCATATCGTCCCTATAAATTTAGTACTTCTGGCTTGATTCAACGTCAAAGGAACTACACCTATATATTGATTACTAACAGTAAACCGCCCGCGACTTCTTTCGCGTCGTACTGCAAATTATTTAATAACTTTTACCCGTCTTTGTAACTTCTTTCAAAACAGCCTTGCTTGGTGGTAGCGTGATGTTAAATACCCTAAAGCCCTCCTCAATGATTTTTTCAAAAACAGAAAATGAATTTTGGAAATCCGACTGCCAGTTTCCGAGATTATCGCGGTCATACAAAGTTTTCTATTATAAAATTTCAATATGAAAATATAGAAGATCCACGCATACAATGAAACTGTAACGGAGCCAAAATTGTACAGTAAATAATTGAGATGTACTTTGTTGTTAATAGGGCGGTCAAAGAGTTATCACTTTGCTATTATTATTATCACGTGTCATTGTGAAACTATTACCTCATACAATGAAAGGGTTTTGTTTTTTTTTTTGTTTTTTTTATCGGGATAAAGGCCAAAACGCTAATCTCCAACACTGGTTGGAGATCACCGTGAAAATTGGCTTTTCTTTGAAACTTTCCATACAGGTTTCTACACTCTCCCTGGAAAAACTTGGCAGTCATCTGCCGGGTAGATGATTTAAAAATAAAATATAACGTTAACCAAATGACATAATAATAAAATGTATAAGCTAATATGACGTCACAACCAGTAATTTCTTGGCATTTAGAATAATGATTTCAATATCGAAACCGGGCTTGGCTCGGGATCCCTTCCTGGATGAAACTGTCGGGCGGCGGGCCCGATCCGTTGGTCAGAAAATTTACAATCCGAGGAAACGTTCGCTTTCCTAAACTAACAGATTTATTTGAACACATCGCGTTCACTGAATACAACTATTTAATACAATTCGGTGTGTTTTTTTTTTTTTTTGATAGCTCGGCAAAGTGTCTGCACTGTACCCGATGTGAAGTACAGCACAGCCCTAAAACAGCAGCGGCCATCGAGAGAACGACAATCTATCGCCAATCGCTACTGTCATGCCGGCCTGACATGCTGGTTGAGTCATTAGGCCGAGATTCGACGAGATCATTATCGAAAATCCCAGGCAACTGGCAGGTAGAGGTGGGGGAAAAACGAATTTCCTGTACTGTTTCATTAACAACACTAAAGCTTGTCGGTGCATAAAGAACGAAGGAGAAAAATGTAACAAACTGTTTTATCTTTATATTTTTAGATAAAAAAAAGAAAAATAGTTTTCACTGATACCAATACAGTTAGTCGGTAGTTACATTAAAAAAAATAAATCGGTTGAGACTGGAGAAAAAGGCACTCAGTTGTTCTATCTCTATCTTTTATATATTAATATTATCTATCAGAAAAGTTTGTTCATTTGTCTATTTGTACGCGATAATCTTAGAAAAGCATTATTCAATAGAGCAATGACTGAAAAACGTTTTCAGCTCGTTGTACTGAAAAAAGTTACAAAAACGAATAGCCATTAATTTTAGAACCACGCGAACGAAGTCACAGGCAAAGCTAGTCTATTTATATAAGAAAAAAAAGGTTCCTAATTTTACAATGATAACACTTAAACCTGTCAGAAATAAAAAACCAGTTGGCATAGGAGCAAAAGGGTTTTTTTTTTGTCTTTATTTATTTTAGGGACTTCGGTCCAAAAAGGACATGTCAGTCCTATCGTACCCTGACCTCACAGTGTGTACAAAATATAATAAAAGTAAAATATGTCCTAGAACTACCTAGATCTAATAACAAAATTCCATAAAATCTTGGCTTCATCACTTGCAGGTGCAGTCAAGATTCCATGGAACATGCCCTGGTCCATTAAATTCAGTCCAGAAAAAGTCCATCAGTCCCATTAAAGTCAGGAGCAAAAGGTACTGAACTGTTTTCTACTCGAATACGTACATATATATATATGAAAGATAACAATACCCAGACGTAAATTATATAATATATACGCGTATATTATTTACCGTAGAATGATCAATGTTTTGAATGCATACAAACAGAGCCCGATAAGATAGAAGTCGCTCGAAACAACGTGCATACATCGACGTCTGGTAAGAAACTATAATAACTGAACATGGATGTAAAGAAAGCCATAAACATACGAACTACCAGACAGATTTCAAAAATTATATGCGTATTTGATAGAGATACTATTGAGGAATCCTTTCGGCTGTTTAACATAACGTTATCACGAATAGGAACGAAGATGAATCGAAGCGATGATAGCTAAGTGGTAGTGTGTACGACTTCGCGTTGAGGGACGTGAGTTCGAATGAACCAACAATTAGCTTGAGCTTTCGGTGACAGACAACATGGTGAGGAAACCGCAGCATGGTAGTAGGGATTTTTATGATGCCCGCCAAATACTAATAGGTGTGTTCCGGCAGCTACACTTGAGAGCCAGTTCCTCAACCGGTTTAGCGTTTCTACCAACTTGGGCCGTATCCTCACTTAAGATCAGGTGAGATTATGGCCAGAACGCTAAAACATAAGTATGAAAAAAAAAGGTTAGAAAAACTGGCAAAATTGATTCAATTTAATATTGTTGTACCACACGCACGATTATAGCATAGCACGTTGCTATATCAACCATAAAAATAATTTTCCAAATTTCACCGGAAGTAATTGGAGATTGGTGGGTTCAACTGACCTTTTAAACTTTAAAATATTACTAATGTAGGGGGTTACTTACTGGGATCGTGTTACACCGACCATCGAGTAAGTGGAAATGCAACGCACGTATTCCTCTAACACGTTGGTATTCTTGGCACCAATTCAATTCGTTCTACAGACAAGTACATTAGTTTTCAAGAAAACGCCAAAAGTGAGAGTTTTCCATTGACTTTGTAAACACATAATTATTTACACGCCCGTACGTAATCGTAAATACTGAATTATTACTAAATTCAATATGGTATTTTGACGAATGGATACGTCAGTACGAAATATATAGAGCTGTACTCTCGGTGAAGGAAAACATTGTGATGTCAACATATACACGTGTTTCGGCAGTTGCATTTGAGAGAGTTCCTTCACTCGGTTTAACGTTGGAACCATCTTGGGTGATCATCAGATGAGAAATAAGGCCTCAACGTTGACCCAAAGTGATAACTAACCAATCAATCGGATATTATTGATTGACCGACGTATATATATCTACTATTTTATCCAAAGATTATTATATATAAACAAAAAAAAAAAAAATACTAACGCACAAATCAAACTCAGTTGGCTCGATGAAGCTCGTAAATAATTTAATAAAACTGAACGCAGTCGACTGACATGTAGATATAGCCGTTTGTTTATCACGCGGAGCGTTCATACTCATTTGCAGAAAGCAAATAAATCCATTAGCGAAGTATTCCGATCTCTTGGCAGTGGTAAAATTCGACGCACGTGTAAACGGGCGTGTCTATTTTCTAAGCGCGCATAGATTACATTACGCTTGCATACATAAATCACTGCGTCAATAATTCGCGTTGATCGTAAACAGGATTAATTAAACGGTTCGGTGACGTTCAGTTTTGACAGTCGCGTGTCAGTTCTACGGGGTTTGAATTCGCGATATAATTTGATGGGATTTGTTGTGGTTAGTTGGTTTAGCGTTACGGTAACGGTAACAGATTTTGCATGGTGGTAGGGCTTTTTCTAATGCCCGCCTGGGTAAAACCTCGAGTTGTAAAACCTGCCGCCAAATACCAATAGGTGTGTTCCGGAAGCTGCACTTGAAAGCCAGTTCCTCCACAGGTTTAGCGTGTCTACCAACTCGGGCTGTATCGTCACTTAGGATCAGGTGAGATCATGGCCATAACGCTAAACCTTAAGTATTTAAAAAAAACAATGCCACCTATGGAATAACGATGTGCCGCTAGATGGTGGACACATTATAGGTATTTGTCGGTAAATTTTCCACTTCCGGGTGGTAGCTAGCCAGGCGGGTATTAGAATAAGCCCTACCACCGTGTTTCCGTTCACAGGAAACTCTAGCTCATTGCAGGTGGATTCCAACTCGTGTCCTTTGAGACGGCATCCAACTGAGCTATCATCGCCCAAGATGTAGTGCGAAAGAGGTCCCGAGTCGTTGGTAATCAACACGAATTTTGGGTCCTCATGACTTCAGTGGCTTGTATACATTGCGAGAGGCGTAAAATATATATATATATATATATATATATATATATACGCCAGTATCTAGTTAGCGGACGGTATGATATATAGACTCATATTATAAACATATCATTTGATATCAAAATTATAGGTAATATGTACTTCCCTTTGCTGACACTTATACAATTATTAATTATATATATATATATTTCGATTTCTTTCTTTCCTAAGTGTTTTGATTTCCCTAGATACCTCCGAATGGCACATTATCTTCAGTACATATGTTGTTATATCTGAGACCCTATTCCATATCCATATTATGCTGAATATTAATTCAGTAACTTGTATTATTCTATATTATTTTACAAAATATTTTTATAGAACTTTTCTATTTATTTGCATAGGCGTCGTTGATATAAATGTTATATATTGGCCACCTTTCCTAAAATTAATTATACTATATATATATATATATATATATATATATATATATATAATTAATAATTGTATAAGTGTCAGCAAAGGGAAGTACATATTACCTATAATTTTGATATCAAATGATATGTTTATAATATGAGTCTATATATCATACCGTCCGCTAACTAGATACTGGCGTGAGCGCATTATTAACATTAGTATATATTGTACGTATAAGCGCAAGCGATTTGAAGTGTGAACCATTTTAACCCATTCCTCCCACTGTGACTACTAATTACTATTTAAACATTTTTTACAGCGAAAAATTTTTTTTATTTTATTAGAAAATTAGTGTAAAAATATGAATTTCATCAGAAATAATAAAAATACAAGTCCTAATACGTAAAAAGAAATTTTGAAAATAGTGTCCTAAAAATATGACAGTGGAGAGGAATGGGTTAATATAAGATTTACGCGACAATCGATTTCTTTCTTTCCTAAGTGTTTTGATTTCCCTAGATACCTCCGAATGGCACATTATCTTCAGTACATATGTTGTTATATCTGAGACCCTATTCCATATCCATATTATGCTGAATATTAATTCAGTAACTTGTATTATTCTATATTATTTTACAAAATATTTTTATAGAACTTTTCTATTTATTTGCATAGGCGTCGTTGATATAAATGTTATATATTGGCCACCTTTCCTAAAATTAATTATACTATACGAACCTATAATAAACGTTTATCGCATAAACAAATAAATAATAGATAATATATATTATAATTGATGCAATTAAAAGAAAGTATCACAACTATCAAGCAATTTTGATGACAGAATAGCTATAATTGTGTGATGAAAGTGTTTACAAATGGAAAATTAAAAAAATTATAAAAAAAAAAACATTTTTTTAATTTGTTATTTTAATGAAACGACTACGTTTAGTTAGTATTATTATTTTATTTTATTTTTATTTTTTATGTTTATTATTTTATTACGTATAGTTATTATTACTACTACGTACTACTAATTATTTAAATTGTATGCTTCATCTATATCAATATTTTGAAGCGTAAAACTTGTTGGTTCCTTTATTTGTACGCGTTAATTCTACAAACCACAAGTCAGATTTCAACAATTCTTACTATACTTGATAGAGCAATCATTGAGGGAGGTTTTGGGCTATTTAACATCACGCTACCGCCAATAGGAGCAATGCAGTTATGATAAAACTTACAAGAACGGGCAATAATGAATAGATAAAATTTTATTTCCACGCCAACGAAATCGCAGTCAACTGCACGTGATTATTATCACAATACAATCGAAATAGACGAACCAGAGTTTCCATTGGATATTAGGAAAATATATTTTCAATACTCGCTAATCTCAACACTAAAGCGGCCACCTAAAACCACCGTAGGTACAGATATTTTCATATCGCACACGTGTGTGTTTATTATTAAACAGTGCGCAGGAGTGAGCGCGTGTCGTCGTGTAACCGTGTTGCGAGATTATTATATTATGGATTCTCTACCAGTTATACTACAATAAACCTTTGAACACGTACAACCGGCGTGTGCCTGGGCCGTTGAAGAAATCTTATCTAGGCAATTTTCGATATCTGTCTACATGCTTATAGTTAACCCGTATACTTAACCCAGTTAACGGTTAACCTAATTAAAACAAAATTTATTACAATCCTAAAGGACACTAGTTGGAGGTAGTTTAGGAGGGCTCGTAAAGTTTTCTATTTAGTAATAATTTAGAAGGTAGTTCATCAGGAGAATTATAATTTAATGCATGGATAGCTCAGTGGTAGTGTGTAGGAACGCCGCGTCATGGGACGTGAGTTCGAATCCAACCACCTACAATGAGCTTTCGGTAGGGCTTTTTCTGACGCTCGCCTGGTTATCTACCGCCCTCTAGTTGAAAATCTACCGTCAAATACCTATAAGTGTGTTCCGGCAGTTGGACTTGAGAGCCAGTTCATCCACAGGTTTAGCGTGTCTACCCACTTGGGCCGTACCGTCACTTAAGGTCAGATTATGGCCATAACGCTAAATCTTAAATATAAAAAAAGACATTCAAATATAAAATTTCTCAAACGAATCCCTTAATGTTTTCTACATTTTAACATATATCAGTTTTTTTTTTTTTTTGTGGTAACAGGGATACACGTTACGCATTATTATATATATATATATATATATATATATATATATATATATATATATATATATATATATATATATATATATATATATATATATATATATATATATATATATATATATATATATATATATATATATATATATATATATATATATAATTCACTTCAATTAACTAAAATAATAAAAAGGTGTCATTTAAAACCATAGAACAGAAGTGAAACATCAGTATATCTCGATCGTTTCCTTAGTCGCCTACTTAGCCGACTTTACCCGAGCTAGCGTCACACAAAAGGTTGCGGAACAGAATTTCAAAGCGCTACCAGGCGAAGTTTCACTTGAAAACATATGACAGATTAAAGTGTCACTTAAAGTCTTTAAATATAGTTATTGTAATATTTACCGATCAACAAATACCAGGACATAGTATTACCTGTTTTTATTTGCTTCAAATAACGAAAACAATATAATTAAAAGATCGTAATAAAAAAATAAATAAAAAATAGTCGCGAAAAATACACGTCATTTGAAGAAAAAAAACGCGTAATAAAAAAAATTGGAAAACAGGATTCCGAACACTTCCATTAGTCATCGAGCCACGGTTATATACAGCATGATTCCGCAACAATCCTATTTAATATTATAAATGCAAATAGACTTATCGGTTTGTTAGTTGCTCTTTTAACTATTCAACCGATCGTGAAATTCTAAGGTAAGGGTAACCTATGATCCAGACAGTAGTGCTATAACCGAGTGATAAAGAAATAACTTCCGGTGATACGCGATCGAAACCTTTTATATTATTCCGTGTTCTCAAACTCGAATTCAGTTTGAACAGTTATTAAAGTTTTAATGCTTTCAAATTTTCCACACGCGCTGTATATAAACTCGTCGCTTTGATATATATATTTAATTGTTCGGTATTAAGTTATTCTATGCAAATTAAGTATAATT
The DNA here is from genome assembly GCA_039707435.1 of Actias luna. NCBI lineage: Eukaryota > Metazoa > Arthropoda > Insecta > Lepidoptera > Saturniidae > Actias > Actias luna. Next base: position 1,036,738 of record JAZHAC010000006.1, on the reverse strand, counting down.
TAGTCATTGTTTGGTTCACTAGGTTAATACGACAGTCGGCTTCGTTCCACCTTCCTGTATCCAATCACCTGAATATGTTAACTAGGCCAGGAAATTCAAGTTGAAACAATGCGAAACTGGTTCGCGGTGTGGTAAGTAACGGTGAAATGTGATAGGTGCTTTTAAAAAAAAAAAACTCCATTGGTTTTGCGGTCACAACCTCACCTGATCTTAAATAACATGTGAACAGTAATGTGGGACACAGTATAGCTGAAGTAATTTCCAATTTGAAGTCCAATTTCCGGCGGAAATACATAGGTATTTGGTGACAAATGTATAACTTAAGGGTATCGTTAAGAGTCTATCGTGTTAGAGCGGGTAGGAGAGATAGGAGACATCGGATAGACTGCAAGTCTGGACGGCCACTCCCTCCAGAGACTAGAAGAGTTGCGAAAGCTGTCTCTGGACTCTGGTAACACAGGAGTTTGAAGTGTCGCTGTGGTGCGTTTTTAAATACCACGTTAATAAGAAAAGAGGGTAGCGCTTGATAGGGATTCGCATTCCCGTCCTTTGAGGCGGCGTCCGTACACGTTACCACTGAGCCAACGTTGCTTGAAGATTTTATGGTAGCTAAAATATATATTGGATTTCAAAGTGTAAGGTTTGAATACGTTACCGCATTATGTATGAAGTCGCAATATTTACCTGTGGAAAATAGAAGAAAAATATTAATTAAAATTAAGTAAACACATTAGATATGATTAGATTTAACATTATCTTAAAGCTATAGTATACTTTCTATTTATACCCCCTTCAAAGGTATAACTGTCGCGGAAAAGGGATCCTTCACTAAAGGTCTCGTTTGTGTCAGTACCGAAAATTCATACAAAATTATTCGACGGTTCAAACGACAAAACATGATAAACAAACAGAGACATCTGAGTTTATAATATTATATATAGAGTATAAACTTGTTATATAGTTATAAAACTATATCCTCGCTAAGTCGTATAAAGCATAATTACTGTCAACCGCAATAATAAGGCAATTGACCTCGCTATTTTCCCCACGTATCGAATACCTAACGAAAACATAACATTCGTCCAAAACAATCAGCGTACTTCGTTTTCATTTGAACGATACAATTGTGTCCTCGAGGAAAATACAACGTTACTGAAAACTATACTCAGCGATGCGTATATTCGTAGTTGTATTCACAGAATTTTAATTTTTAAATTTAATTTAAATTTCAATTTAATTTTTAAATAAAGAATCCCTGGAAAATCCTAAGGAGTCCATGCGCCTGCCTTTTCACAGTCTATATTAATAAGCGGAAAAAATTGTTTGTTTCTTTGAACGCGCTTAACTTATACACCGCCTGTCGGATTTCAAATATTCGTATTTTATCTGACAGAGTAATTATTGAGGATGACTTCAGGTTTTTTAATATGACCCTACTATCAATAGAAATAAAACTGCGTTGAAAGTAACAGAACCGGGCAAACGTTATTAAAACGTATTTGAGAACCGCGCGAATAAAGTCGCGGGTATAGCTAGTATTATGGAAAAATGATGAATGAAAACATAGAATACTTTTAAGTTGCAATTAGAAAATTATTTGTTTGGTCCGCAACATTCACACCTGATATTAACCCATTCCTCCCCACTGTCATATTTTTCGGACACTATTTTGAAAATGTCGTTTTACGTATCAGGACTTTTATTATTATTATTTAAACATTTTTTACAGCGAACAAAAAAGTATTTCATTAGAAAAACAGTGTAAAAATATGAATATCATCAGAACTAATAAAAATAAAAGTGCTAATACGTAAAAAGAAATTTTGAAAATAGTGTCCTAAAATTATGACAGTGGGGAGGAATGGGTTAAGTGAGGATATAGCCTCAGATGGTGGCCACGTTAAGCCTTGTGGAAGAACTGGCTCTCAAGTGCAACTGCCAGAACATACCTATAACTATTTGGCGGCAGGTTTCCAACTTGATGGTGGTAGATAGCCAGGCATCAGAAAAATAAATAACCTGAAAGTGTGTATATGTGTAACTTCTTAGTAAACCACGGATTCGTCCATCGTGCGGTCGGGAAGGAAACTCCTTTTAATTAATGTCAAAACAATAAATGCATGTTTCAGTTCGGCTGCTATAAATAATTTCAGTGTAGCAGGAAAACCGCGTACCAGGCAGGTCATAGAATACACCAACCAGTATGGCAGATTTTTAAAACGAAATGACTTTGTTTTAATGTAACGCGGTAAAATGTCTATTTTAGTTTTTACAATAATTCCATATAAATAATATACGTATTTTTTACTATTACTACTATAAACCTTGAAAAATAATTGAATTGTATTGTTTCAAAAGTGGATACTTCTTAACGCGCGCGAAACACTATATATATGGACCGTTTATTTTGAAAGTGGTGTAAGTCCATTTTCTTTTGTTTCGAGAAAATTAAAATTATTTGTTGATAATGCAATTTTATTTACCGACCGATTTTAAGTTGTACAAAACATGGGATTTTTTTTGAGAAATTAAACACGGTCTAGTTATATAAAAAAAAATTACATTAAATTAAGCATGAATTACGTGATAATTCATTTTGCTCAAAAATAGGCTTACACCACTTTCAAGATAAACGGTTCATATATAGGTTTTGTGAATGAGAGTGTACCGTCACATTCGGCTGTGTAACGCTCGTTCGGGTGAAGTCGGCTCGAGTCGACTGAGGGAGCGAGATAGATATAATCTTTTTCTTTATGTCACGCAGAATTGTGACTGCACTGCGCCTACAGTACTATCCAAATCAGGGACGACTGAAAATGAGATGAAATTCGTTGTTATCACGCTGGCCTCCTTATAACCTGTCACTTTGCGTATCGCCAGTCACAGTGTAGTCAATATGTCGTGCTGTAATAAAAGGTATATAAATCAACTTGTCACTTTAAAGCGATGATAGCTCAGTGCTAGGGTGTACGACATCGCGTCAAGGGACTTGAGATCGAATCCACTCCACGAACAATGAGTTTTTATGCTTAAGGCTTTTTCTAACTTCCGCCTGGCAAGGTACCACACTAAAGTTGATAATCTGCCGATAAATGTTCCGACAGTTGCACCTGAGAGCCAGTCCCTCCACAGGTTTAGCGTGTCTACCAACTTCGGTCGTATCGTCACTTAACAACAGGTGAGAATATGGCCATAACGTTAAACTTGAACTATAAAAAAAAAAACAAATGTATAAACAAAAAAAGGTATGCAGATTACACCAAATTAACAAGTATAATGATCATGAACAACGTAGCGGAAAAAAAAATGACGCACACATACCTCGTTCTTGACATTGGAAAAGTTGCCTACAAAGACGGAGGGCTTAGCAAAATAAGACAGTTTAGACGTTCCACCCGCGTGGTCACCGTGTTTTTATTTAAATATAAACAAAATGGCTGAATATAGGATAATTAGTTAATATGCAAGGGTAATGTCGACTCGCAAACAGACACCAACATTTGTATATGTGGCTAAACACAATACCAACACACTCATCATGTCCGCACAGAACGAATTATCTACTAATATCTTTAGGTATCCATGCACGTTTTCAATAGAAGGTAACAGCTATTTTCCATCATCCTTCAGTTTGTAGTCATTTATCATAGAAAGTGACAACTACTCTACATATACTATACTACATATACTATATATACTATACTATATATACTACATAGTCAGCACGGTGTAATCCAAGAACCACAGTCAGGATTCGCCACTGCCACGTACATAGGTCTGCGAGATTCTCTTCTGGCGCAGCCCGAAACAACGCAAGCTAAAATAAGTCAGCAGAAGGTCACCGCCACCAGATCGAGTGCAGATCCTAAACACTCCGCATAAATTATAAACGAAGTAACCGACATTAAAACGGACACACAATTCATAAATACACCCGCAGATGACATCAGAGATCGAGCGGTCCCATATATAATAACACGAGGCGATGTGAGTAAAAACACACAAGTTCCGAACCGGCGGGCTGTAATTTTCCGTGTATAGATCGAAATAATTCTAGGCTGACACACTATATTAGTCGTAACGGAGGCTAAATGTGTCTACGAGCACCTACGACGTGCATGGGAACTAGACGCTCGGCAACGGGACAAATGATTGTGGCGGTGATAGTTACGCAGTGTATACACCGTGAAATTATGTCAAATAAAAACTAAACTCGTGAATGGTGCAGACATCAGCAGCACCATAGAACTGCTGAAGCTACGAAGGGACATTGCCTCTTTAAGCGTGTTCTACGGCGAGTGTTCTGAAGAGCCCTTCGTTACAATTCCTCTCTATTCCAGAACCACGCGGACGCGACTTCGGTGTCACAGCTTCACGGTGACTCGTACTGAATCGCGAACATAAAAGTTTACTGATTTATATTTTTGTCGTACCGTGGAACTGTGGAACCGTTGCCGGTCAGCATGTTCCCATCCTCCTATGACATGGGGTCCTTCAAAAGAGGCACAAAAAGGTATCTAAGCAGGCCAGCATAGCAGCGGTGATTAATAATGAATTTTGAATCATGGTCAGTCACCACTGTTCTGGATTGTACTGTACTTAACACCGGATGCAGTGCAGTCACTATACTGCGCAATATAAAAAAAAAAAACGTTCAAATCTTCGCCACAAAACGTTGTTAAATAACTCAATTTTAAGAACATATCGTCACTCATACTTACAGTTCAAATATAGCAACAAAAGGCGAGACGCCTTTGATTGTCGGTCGCGACAATTCATTTTCACATGTCGCTCGGAGAAATCGTACCGAAAGGAAATAACTGACAGATAAAGGACAAAGCGAAACATTTTTACTTTGAAGAGCATATGAATCAGAACATTTATAACATTATAATTTCAATATAAGATATGATTTCTGATATAAATAATCAGTGGAACGTTAAAATCTTTATTATTACTTTGGTCCTTTATGCAGACTGCGTTTAAACCAAGACCCTTGAGGAACCATGGACTAGTCCAACGTAATAGATCATAAACGAATACATCATTAAATATACTAATATGTACAATAAAAAAGAAGTAAACTGACAATCAACAAGAAATAAATCCACTATTTAACTTTGGTAATGAACTATGCCAGATCTCAGAAGTCTGCCAAGCGTTACTGAAGATTGACGTGATCCATGTCATATTCATTATAAAATTAATAAACATATCTTTCATTAAACTATGACGTAAAAATAATCGTATCCATCAAGTGCCAATGGCGAAGTCACCTGGTGCTAAGCGAACGTTTCACGGTTACTGGAATGAGCCGAGGGCGTGTTTACTTTGAACCCAGAAACCCACATAACGTCAATTATAAACGCATTACAGTGCTTTACTGGAGCTGGAGTTTTTTCTTCCTCCAAATTACACGTATTTTCGACAATATCATCATTAACAGTTCGTTCTACCGAAGCGAAAGTACAACTTTGGACATTTGATTCCAATTTCGTGCACAATTTGTTCGCTTTAACATAATGGCTGCTTGTGTCCGGCTGACTCGGTTTAAACGTGGCCGTAGCTGCTATATTAAGATTTCTTTAGCATGGGCATACACGAAAATAAACATTCAACCGTTGGAACTCTCATGGGATATTATAAATAGTTCGACTAACACTGATTTAATTTTACGCTTCAGTAGACGTTGATTTGTATTCAAATAAATGGAATTAATAAGAGGAATCAGTTGATGTTACCAACTTAATTTCTTCCTTATAACATTTGATAGGTCAATAATTAATGTTAATGTCATCAACTTCTAATATTATCCATTCAACTTGTACTTGTAATCTCCGGTCAAGTTTAGTATATATGCACGTTAATTTTTGGTTAAAGAAGCCGTGTTAGCTAGTTAAATAGTCCATAATTTAGAAGGGACGACTGCATTTTATACTCTGAGAAAAGCGATTAAAACTTTCCCTTCGTGTAACTAAAACATTTTCCCGCAGCGAAACAAAGACGAAACGTTATAAATGATACGAAATGAGGGTTAGAATATAAAGCACACCCTCTTCATTCAATAAATACGATACGTCGAGATTTCATCTCGTCTCTTGGAATCTAGTAAAAATAACACAGTCGTAATACAAACGCAAAAAGTGAAAGAAATATAAGAAACGGGCCCGTTCGAAATACTTTTCCTTTGTAAATAAACGAATTCCGGAAAAAAAAAACATAAAAAGGGAAACCTTATGTCTCAAAATTCAATATATTTCTATCAAGCGTGTACGATACAAAAAAAAAGGGAGAGCGAATTCTTAAGAGCGAACCCAGAGAGGACAAAGGGATAAAGGATAATAAAGGAATCATATAGAGGCTATAAGTAAATTGCTTGATCCTATGACTTGCGAAAGCGTCTTCGAGGACTATAAGAATAAATACGTTGTTTCTGAACCTTCGAGTGCATTTGTGTAAACTGGAAATATCATACTATGATACTTTGATAACCTTTATAGGTTAATGTTGATATGATGAATAGGCCACACTGTCATATGTTACATATACGATAGAATTATTAAACAACGCAAATAATTAGATAATATTGCTTCCGCGGTTCCAGTCATCGAAGCGTCTATATAATATAACTTGGTTCTTACTTGCGCTGCAAGGAAAATGTACGTTCATTTCATTCGCATGATAGATGGAATTGATTGTATTTTTTTGCAGGAAAACAAAGTGCTGTCCATGTTAAGTACAGTACTAACAAATAACCAACTATTACTACCCGAAGATCTACAACTTATTACTAGAAATCGATTGTTTCTTTTAAAGCCAAAAAAAAAGGTTTTTTTTTAAATTGAAGACATTATGCAATGGCAATAAAAAAAAATCGGAATTTAATTCATAAAGTGCAGCGATTAGTTAAAATCAATTTGTTTTGCTATAGGATATTAACTCGTCTATATTTTACCCTAATTCTCCTGTATTTTCTCGAAAGCATTATTTACGTTTGTAATTGCTTCGACTGGTATCTGTATAATTTATATTTCAGACTTCACTACCCGGATCCAATAATTCCAGCTATTATAAATCTATGGTCGTTGTAGTAATAATAACATCATTAGTATAGATCCAGTAATTAGACTATAACTTATCCTACTTAAAAGATATCTAAGCTATTAAGCTTACGTGGAAACTACAGTTGTAAATAGTAGAAAATGCGCAAGGCTGAAAGTTCTGCCGAATGTCATTTAAATCTTCTAACTCCAAAGACCTAAAATGTAATACACTGTTTTCTGTATACCACATTATCAATACTTATCAGTACTAAATTTCACAGGCAATAGTATTTCTACTATTAACTTTACTACCCTCTGTCATCTTCTTATGAGGTTGAATGTCAAGACCAAATCACTTGTTAAATAAAATCAACAATAATAAAGCCAAAACCATCTTTATGATGCAAATAACCCTTCTTTATAATTTGGGTAGAACCGTACAGAGTCACTGAGGACGAAGCCCTTTCTGTGCAGGTATAGAAAATCATATGTAACAAACAATGAACAAAGGGAGTACAAATTGAAAACATTATACTTTTAACGTTCCCACCCACACCCGACTTGGGCACATCGAGGAATTTAATTTAAGCATTTCAAAAAGGCACCGTTACAGGCGGCACGTACAAATTAACGTGAATTCCGTATACAGGGAATTGAATTATTCCTTCTAAACGGGTTTCTCATTAAACTCCGAATTAGTTGGACCCTAAACTGATGTCTTTGTCGAGTTAATTCGAGGGTCGAGATCAAAGGTAAAAGTATATAGTGCGGGCCTTTCCTTTCATTTCCAACGAACTTTTCTTATACCGAAGCTGGTGTTCAGGAAATGGGGGACATTACAAAGTCAATACGACGGGGTATAAACGCCGGGAACAGTCAATGAGATCTCTTTTCAACCGTTGCCGCTTAACTTAAGCTCTGTTTGCACGTGGCTGGAATCTGTTATGTTAGTTTAGAAGTGAGAGGGTGGCAGACTTTTAAAATATATTCCGCATTGTTTTAAACAATTTAGCGTAGTGTGATTTTGCAACTAATATAACAATTAAAATAGTAACATCAGTCTGTGATTCTACATATAAATCGTATCACATAAATGTTTTCTTGCGATTTGGACAGCATTTAGCGGTTTAAATCATCTACCCAATTGTACAGCCCTTTAAAAATGTCATCATTGTAATATACAAAATCCTTGAACTAGCCAAATAGGGGTTCGGAAAATCTTATAAAGGATATCTCCCAGTAGCCAATACACCGTGATCGGTACTGGAGGGATTGAACGGGGTCAATCGACCCACTTGTCTCTGTAGACCGATCTAACTTAGACGATATAATTGCTTTGGGAATAAACGTATATCCGAAGCCTGGACACTGAACCGTTGAACTCAGCGAATTTCACGGCATCACGTATTCGCTTGGTTCTCAAGCGTTAGCAAAAATAATATTATATCGTGTACGTTCATTGAAATTAATATCAAATGTAGAAGATTATAGCGAAGATTATTTAAGCGATGATAGCTCAGTGGTAGTGTGCACGACTCTGCGTCGAGGGACGTGAGTTCGGATCCAACCACCTACAATGAGCTTGAGCTTTCGGTGAAGGTAAGCACCGTAAGGAAACCATAGCATGGTGGTAGGGCTTTTTCTAATGCCCACCTGGCTAGCTACCATCCTCAAGATGAAAATCTGCCGCCAAATACCAATAGGTGTGTACCGGCAGTTGTACTTAAGAGCCAGTTCCTCCAAAAGTTAAGCGTGTCCACCAACTTGGGCCGTATCGTCCCTTAAGACCAGGTAAGATTACGGCCATAACGCTAAGTATTAACAAAAAAAAAAAATTAACAATTGTCCACGAAATAATGGTTTAAATATTACAGTTAAAAATAATTGTTAGTGAGTAGCAAATTAGCTCTACCTTTTTCAAATACTTGCTTTTTAAATATATGTTTGCAATGCAATCTCATTATGATTTGATATTCATTAAAAAGAATCAGAAAATTCATTAACGAAGGTTAAGAAACTACAAGAAATCTTTAATATCTTCAAGTGACATCATAAGAGGACCTAACACAAGTGTGACATAAAGATAGTAGTGTTAAAAACGTAGTAAATACAAGAGTAAAATAAAACAAAAGACTCGACAAAAGGAATGCTCCGTAAGTCGGAAACAACGGGAAGTCGAACAACTCTTTCTCAGTCTAAGTTACGTTACCCTGGGGCCTCGGTGTCTTATGCCAGCTGAATAGATTTCTGCTTTCAGCTCGTAGTTTGAACAATATAATACAACTGTTACTTATCGATTTCCTCCAAGTTTAAATTCGAAACGATGATATGTATGTATATTTTTAATCATTGACCACATGACAACTCGTGTAGTCTTAAAATTGCCTTGCGATTTAGGATTTGCGTTGACATCAATAAATATTAATAGAAACATAAGGTAGTGTGTACGACTTTGCGTCAAGGGACGTGCGTTCGAATTCACTCCACCTACAATGAGCTTGAGCTTTCGGTAAAGGAAAACATCGTGAGGAAACCATAGCTTTTTCTGATGCCCGCCTTGCTAGCAACCACCCTCAAGTTGAAAATCTGCCGCCACATCCCAAATAGGTGTGTGACAGCAGTTGCACTTGAGAGCCAGTTCCTCCACAGGTGTAGCGTGTCTAACAATTTGGACTATATCGTCACTTAAGATCAGGTGATATTATGACCATAACGCTAAACTTAAACTATATAAAAAAAAACGTTACAGCTAGCAATACATTTTCTACGTAACTCAATGCCTCATAGATCTTCAGCAAATATTAAAGTACATTTGGAATTAATTTTATTTGATGTACGGTTTGTTAAATAGACAGCAAGAATAAAACTTTAAAACCTAACGGTACAAGGCAATTTACAAGAAAACTTTCAATATATAATATAGTGGAAAAAAATAAAACAGAACTTCGTCTAAACTGCATAGTTAAGTGCGCCCTGGAGAAATCCTAACGACTTGCATCTCATACCTACACGACCATTTGCGACCTGTCGTTTCACACACAATCTCTGTAGTAAATATTAGAATAATGTTAGCAGTAAAAACGGGTTCGTTTTTCCATAGAAAAGTAACCTCCAATAGCGTGAACACTTGTCTTAATTTTCATTCAACTGAAGCCTTTACACTTTCCCTACAAGCTGCTGCCGCTTAAACTCAAAGTCATGAATAGTCATAGCCGATATATAGCTGCTGATTCGTCAATAATAGTTTCATTTGCTAAGACGCTGCAAGAAATAAATAAAAAGTTTAATCATTTACATCTATCAAATGACATACTAATGCCTTAGCTAATTTATATCTCGTTTTATTTTTACAAGAATTTTCTTTTGCCTTCCAGACGTCCGCCGTTGCGGATTTATTTTCCATCTGCAACGGGGGTAGCTCATAAAAACTTTTCAATGAAATCGCAACCGACTTCTCTATCTGGAATCTGACATGCGACTTTCGACAAAGCGAGTATCCGAGCTTTATCATTTTAAAAATATTAAATTCTATAGAAAAATGTCGAGGGATTATATTTACTAATACGTTTATTATTTTAGCTATTGACAAGTCCAACTGACTCTCTCATCTAGATTACTCATAATTATGCTCTTATATTAAGCCGGTTATCCAGAACATTTGCATAGTAAAGTACTTTGGTCTATCAACTATATACTAGATTTTATCAAAGCAACTCATCGTGTGTGTACACATTATACATAAATACATGTTTTCATATAATATGAGCATTGTGTTAATCGGAATAAATCTATCTATATATATAAATATGAATCTCTATTTCCCTGGGTCATCGCATCACGCGTGAACGAATGCAACAATTTTGCTAATTCTTTTTTTTATTGTGTTACTTATTGTCTGGAGAAGGGTTTTATAAAAGAAAATTTTAGGAAAACTTAACGCCAATATTATTTCACACAACTCTCCGTTGTCATAGAGTATTACAATAGTAATTATACTATGTTTTTGAATAATATATTTCTTAATAATTATACCAATTGTAATTAAATATTCATAGTTAAGACAGGACAACGTCTGTCGGGTCGGCTAATTGATAATAATTTTAAAAGTTCGACTACGTTCTGAACGGAGCCAGTCGCGCAAAAGACACCATATTTCATTCGGCGCTCTTCATAAATCGTCAGCTTTGAGGCTCATCTGCATATCGTTTATAGGAGAGAGATTCGATTTTGTTGAGTCAACTTTTTCGAATGCTTTTCTACAACAGCTTTATTATATATCGTTCAATTGCGACTCAGTTTTCAATTTGCGAAACCTTATTTTTATAGTCTATAGATTTAACGCTATGATCATAATCTCATCTGATCTAAATGACGATAAAGATGATGTTGGTAGACAAGCTAAATTTGTGGAGGCACCGGATCTCAAGTGCAACTGCCGGAACACACCTTTAGTTGTTTGCTGGCAGATTTTTAACTTGAGGGTGGTAGCTACCCAGACGGGCATTAAAAAAAATCCTACCACATTGCTGTGGTTTCCTCACGATGTCTTCCTTCACCGAAAGCTGAAGTCCATTGTAGGTGGGTTCGAACTCATGCCCTTCTATCTGATCTATCATTTCATTCGTGGAAGTAAAACAAATCAGGTAATATTCTATTATTATCTATGTTCTATTACAAATGGTAATTAAAACTAAATAAAACAAAAGGCTTTTGTTCTGATTTCCTCAAGGACTTTAACAGTTTTAAGTTTTACAAGATCCCTTAATAAAGGAATATTCTGAGATATAACAGTCTCAATACAAGAAATGACTGAGGAATCAGGTAAAAAATGTCCTCAAAATCAGGAGAATTTAAATGGATGTAATAAAATTAGCATTTATAAGCGAAAATTAAAATTAATTAGAATTCCCTGCCTAAGTGGCTTTACAAAATACAAGGTAAATTAATTTCAGCAAAAACTAAACACGAGCTTTTATTTTTGGATGCATGCCATCGCTTCCGTATACATTTTAAATGAAATCAAGGTGAAACACAATCTCGTAAATTCATAAAAACTGACCTTTCGATTAATTAAAATTTTACATTATAAATAACAATGCGGTCCCTTTACTAAACCAAACTCTGCGTAAGATCTCCGAGGTAGAGGCGCAATCTGATATTCTCTAATATTTGCAACGAAAATTCGTCCTTTAATGAGAAACCAACACAAAGCTGGCTTTAATTAATTCGAAACGATTCGACGTTTCAACGAAAGGGAATATTTAAATAAATTGTTAAATATTTAATTGCACGAACTCGTTACAGCTGTCGTGAGATGGATTTTGAGTCGTCACTTAAGATGTAAAGAGCATTCAAGTCGGCTGAATGCGTTTGCGATTGAATGTTGATACAAATACATTTTCATGCCTTTGATATTAGCCGAGAAATTAATTATGGTCTACCCTTATCTTTTATCTTTGAATACGCAAACGATTTAAAATTCAATGAAATTAAACCTATCGTTATATTCATATTCTTTTTATTTAAAGGGTTTTTTTTATCTATTATGGCATCTGCTCATGTGGCCAATTATGCCAAAGTCACGTATGGAGGACTTTGTAAGCTCAATTAGCGTTATGATCATAATCTCGCCTGATCTTAAGTGACGATACGGCCCAAGTTGGTAGACACGTTAAACCTGTGAAGGGTCTGGCTCTCAAGTGTAACTGCTGGAAAACACCTTTTTGGTATTTGGCGGCAGATTTTCAACTTTAGGGTGGTTGCTAACCAGGCGGGCATTAGACAAACGCCCTACCACCATGCTATGGTTTCCTCACGATGTTTTCCTTCACCGAAAGCTCAAGCTCACTGTAGGCGGTCTGACATCTCTTGACGCGAAATCGTACGCACTACCACTGAACCTTTCTTCAAATATTTTAGTGGGATTACGAAAATAGTATTCCCCTGTAGGAATTGAACCCACATCACTTCGGCGGTAAAGTTTAACAACTTTATAGGTTCCAAGAAGTAATTCACATCATTACTACAAAAGCGACTTATTTATTATAACGAATAGCTGTTGCAGACAATAACGAGGTCTCTTTCGTTACACGGCATAATTCAGTTCCAAGCCAAATTTCATCAGAGTTCGTTCATCCGTTTAACCGTAGGTAATTCATTGTCAAACAACGTACTTTCCCATTTGCTACATCTATTACTTTAGTCAGTACAGTAGATTCACAGATCGTTCCAGCAGTAGTCCAAGCCGAGGTTCGGCCATTCTGGCACCCTTGCGCCCTCTGCCATTGGGGTGAGTGCCCTTAGCATTCGCCCCGAAAAGTTCGGTGAAGCTGTCAAAGCCCTTACGGCCAACAGCGTATGTCAGGTCGAAAAAAAAAATAGATTCACAGTGCAAAGGCAACGTGATTTCAAATATATTCAAATCTAAGTGACTTTTACGTGCTTTAACAAAATTTGTTACCGGTATTTCTACCGCTATAGTTTTCTACGATTTTTCTATTATAACTTACCACAATTGAAGTATTCGCGGATCACAGCCGAGCTCGTATCACAAATATCGAACTGGAACGTCAACGGCGAAACGGGTTTCTTTTTAAAAAAGCGCTCATTGCCTTATAAGAAATTGTCTTAGGCGAGAGCACACCAAGAGCGTTCGAGCAGCTCGCCTCGAATCTTGAAGTTCAAGGCTGTGCAATTGTATTTATAAATACATGCTTTGCTTCGGCTTCCTTGTGCCGGTTTCGCTTTGATCTCGCTTCGGCCGGGGCTTGCAGAACCGGCTTTAATGTTGCAACGTTAACGTTCAATTTCGTCCGCCGGGCGATTGATAGTTTTTTTCCTACATTATTCAAACCTCGTACAATGTAGTTCAATAGATCATATTGTGTTTCGTAAAATATTAGAACGATTCTTAAATGTTATTTAATTGTGAGATCATTAATTCGCGTGATTATTATAAATAGTTTAACATTATAATAAAACATAGAAACGGATTCAGATTTTATCTTTATTACTGTAGCCATTAAAGCTTTGATTCTAGAAATTTATAATTAAAAAAAAAACTATACCAACGATGGTTAATATTAGATACCATTTAAATTCTAGAATTGCTATTTTAATCATTAGCATGATAGATCTACAGCTTTAACAAATAAATCAAACGGACCAATGAAAACAAGCGCAGAAATTAGGCCAAAATTACATGGATCACACAGTAATCGATACTGGAAAATCTGGTCTTTTAAATCTTCGATAGACGGTGTACAGAATGCCAAATTTAAAAACTTTATCGACCGTATCGACACAGTGATTTTAAATGTACTCATTTCGAACGAACATAGCGCAGCGGTAGTGTGTACGACTTCGCGTCAAGGGACGTGAGGTCGAATCCAACTAAGTGAAGGAAAACGTCGTGAGAAAACCTCCCTCAAGTTGAAAATCTACCGCCAAATACCAATAGATGTGTTCCGGCAGCTGTACATGAAAACCAGTTCCTCCACAGATTTACCATGTCTACCAACTTATCCGTATCGTAACTTAAGATCAGGTGCGATTATGACCATAACGCTGAAACCTTAACTGTATAAAAAGAGATACACCGAACTAAATTCATGACCAAGAGTTTACAATCGATATTCAAATAATCGTATCATTAGAATCGATAAAACAAAGTTAAATACATGTAAATGTACGTTACATGTTCATTTATTTTTGTTCCTTATACAGCCTGAACACGATTCAAATCCCTCACATCAGCTACGACTTCACCTACCTTTTTATGGTCAGCCCAAACCGGTCGATCCGTATATCGGAAACTAAACGCTGTGTGTTCGCTTTATTAACTTCACATTTTGAGAAACACTATCTGACATTAAATAATATATTAAAAAACGTTCTCGCTTTACATTAATTAATCTTCTTAAAAGCCCAACTAACACTTGGATCGGATAGATTTATATTATTAAAAAAGATTTATACCTCTGAAGTTCGAGCCAACATTTTAGGGGTCAAAGGGAGATTTTTTTTAGAAAGATCTTTCTAAAGAGCATCTTAATAAATTTCTAATGGATTTTAGAGCCATTTCTATATCAAATTTAAAAGAATCTTGTTTTGCAAAGTTATCTTCGAGATTTGTGAAAAATATCTCCAATGAAAGCTAAAATTACAAGTGCATTGTAGCAATACCCTATCAATATCTTTGGTAAAACTATACCACCACCACTTTGAACCACATCGTCACTTGACATCAGATGAGATTGTTTCCAGACGCTAACCCTATATAGAATTACAAAAGTATATAATTTGTTATGTTTAATGCAGGTATCTCATTCTCCGGAATTGCCTACAGATCCGGTTCTAAAAATGCCTTTACTAATAAGTAGTTCCAATACCCTTTAGTGATAATTGTTATGGTTTGCCTGTTGTTAAAATATCACATTGTGATTAACGTATAAACTTTTGAGAATGGTTGCTAGAACATATAAAAATGAAAGCCTTAATTTAATATCCCTTAAAATTATAATATTCAAATCAGTTAAAAAGAAGGACCCTAAGCAAAATGTCAGTGCAAAATAAACCAGTACTACACGCGTCTCAACGTATAGAAAGATAGAACGTTATAGTACAATAAACGTAGAAAACCGAATACTGGTAAAGGAATTTTGTGTGTTAACATTTCGCGTTGGGTAAAATACTCGAGGGTGATTAATTTAGTAGGCATCGGAAAGATTTACAGCTCGCCCGGTCACGTTAGAAAGATGTAAATCATTTCACATGACTCCCGTTTCGTAGACGGTTTTTCAGTTGTTTTCGTTTCGAAGCCACCGCGAAGGTCGGGCCTCGAACCGATTAGAATTTGGTTCGCGTGTTACGGATGTGTTGTTTGTTGGGTTCGACTCAGTAAAATGTTTTCCGAACTCGCGACCGCTTTGGAAAATTACAATGCTCATTCCCTGTATCAGTAACCGCTCGGTAAACCGTTTTGTTCGGTATTCGCAAATGAAAGAATGATAGTTCAGCTGTCCAGATACCAAAGACTGCATCGTTAGGTATGGATTTGAAACTTAAAATGCATTGAAATAAAACTAATTTAAACGGATTTTATCGCGGTTATTTAAACGGTTAAAATCTACACCTCAGTCCGGCCCGTGACCACGAAGGCTGAAACGCTTTCGAAACGTCGGGATCAAAATCAATAAATAACCGCGATAAAATCCGTTTAAATTAGTTTTATTTCAATCAATAATATTCGCGTAAACATAAGAAATCAATAACTTAAAATGCGTTTGAAATATAGTTTGAAGGTTTTTCAAGCAGCTCATTATATAGCCCTAAGCCATATTAAGCTTAAAGAGTTACCATATTGGATCGCATGGAAGCCATAGGTTGAACTTATATAGAATTATAAATACACTGTATTATTCAAAGGAGGCACGTCTCTCGCCCTTCTGTTCGTAAAAGGTAATTTCAACGCAAGAGATAAGGTCCCCCGGGTTTGATTGCAAGAAATGAGAAGCAGTTCTTGGACCCCAGAGCGTAATGTAGGGATGCATGTCGAACGTAATACTGACATCCAAAACGGAGGGGGTGGGATATATTCACGTTAAAAAATGGTTCAGCGAGTATCGTACGGAGTTACCTACTCGACATTTTAACTAAATTACGATCAACTCGGGCTACGGTTCGCGTAAATCAAACAATAAATTTAATATATAGCTAATGATTATCAAATAACGAGGTCTAATTACTTTGTAATGGAGATAACGAAGCAGTTACACTAATGGTTTCGATAACGTGTTGTGGTTAGAAGTTACTATGGTACGGATTAAATTTATAATTACTAATAATGAATTTGTGATACATAAATTGTTTCACGGGCTTATAAATATGGTACTGAATCAAGCAGAATAAGAAACCCTTAAAATATACGTAGACGTTTCTATTATATTGGACGCAGTTTTACATTCACTATAAAAGCGAAATAATTATTGTGAGGTTTTCAAACACTACAAAGATTTCGTTATCGAAAATGAATCCATCCTTCCAACTGTCAAATTACAAGACTGTAGATGGAAGTTTACTTAGACATTTCGAAGTTTTGACGCGATGATAGCTCCGTGGTAGTGTGTACGACGTTGCGTCAAGGGACGTGAGTTCGAATGCACCAACAATGACCTTGAGCTTTCGGTGATGGAAAGATCGTCAGGAAACTAGTGCATGGTGAAAAACTGACGGCAAATACCAATAGGTGTGTTCCGCCAGTTTTTCCACAGGCTAAGCGTGTCTACCAACATGGACTGTATCGTTACTTAAGATCAGGTGAGATTATGTCCACAACGCTAACCTTAACAAAATAAAAAAATTAGAGTTATTAACTTTAATAAAAAAAAATTGATTCAATGATTACTAAAAATACTTTAAAAGTATCAAACGAAACCTATTTTGTTTATGCGTATTTTTCGTTCGCAATTCGCATGAATCGATTCAAGTCTTTCACCTTTTGCGGCCAATTATGTATAATTGAAGTCAGATTTTAAAGTATTCTTGCTCAACACAGCCGTGACCTTTACTAAACTTTAAATAACAATAGATCAATCATAGATAAGTAGAGAATATGTTTGGTCAATTGTGTGTTGCATCAGCAGGCACATGAATATTTAAATATTAAGTTGTGTCAACACCACGAAAATTATAAATATCAGCAATATAACTAATTGAATTTTCAGCCACATTTGTATAGCAAATCTCCTAACGGGTAGTTACCGTAACATCCTTTAAAGAAACCGTATCTCTTTGGCGATACTAATATAAGTAGGTGAATCCAAAATTTTGTTTGCCTCTAGTTCCAATAGTTCTAGGAGGTTCTACCATTCACCAGTACTCTGTACAGCAGCTGCATTTTATGTCACTTACGATCAGGTGGAATTATGGCCGTAACGCTAAACATTAACAAAAAAAAAAAAAACAAAACACAAAATTAAGTTTAATGAACTCGTATAAACTTTAATAGCAATAAAACGCAAGCCATAACTAAACGCAAATGTCGGTTTCACTGAAGCCATTCTCGTATTAACCAGACCGCCTCGTCAACGCGATTTAATTGTCACATAAAATCATTATGTTACACAAATTCCCTAAATTAATTTTCTTGAAATATATATAAATCAATGCTTTGGCACCACACAACCCTAGCTTAGTATACAAACGAGGACGTCGAATCAGTTGTATTCAGTTAACCAACATTATTTTCAGACCATATTTTTCTATTGTTGACTCTAGGAATTTCAATTCGATTGAATTAGGCCTTTTAATAACAAATCGAGGGTATTTCTGATGAGAGACACGGTGTGGTCATACATCTTGGCATCATAAAACAAATCTCAAAGATGCTGTTATAGACACCAAATCGTATAAATTATTTTTCAAAGCGCAGTTCGAATAAAGTGTTACATCTCTTTATCACCTAGGTAAATTAAATTTTTCTCTGTCGATTCAGCTTACGGTCAATTTTGAGAATATGACCCACAGTTTAGCGTGTCCACCAACTTGGGCCACATCGTCACTTAAAATCAGGTGAGATAGTGTCCATAACGCTTAACCTTGACAATGAAAAAAATGTATGCAAAAATATTTTGTATCAAATTTTTTTTTTATTTCATCATAACATACAAACATAAAAAATATATAGCCGAGGAAACTTCGTTTCAACCGGCAATGGCCGTAAGACATCTCTAACTTAAAAATCAAAAAGCATATTCCTTATCCCATCAATATGTATATACAAACGCCATCTATTAACAAAATGTGTAACTAACATTAAACTGCCTTATTTACTTTCTATTTGCAAATGTAATCGACGAGGAAAATCAATCAAATAGGTATTATTTGGGGTTTGATTACAATAATACACTGGTCCTTAATTATATAGTGACATCTCATTGACACGAATGTTAAGGGAAATGCTAAAAATATGGAGTTAACGAGTTTTCGACTTAACAAGAAGTTCGAGATAAGTACAATGTGTTTAATTGTCGAAATTTCGACTTAGAAAGATGAGACTTTTAAGTTTTTTTTTACTAATTACGACTTAAAGAGATAGCTTTTTGGTAAATTCGGGTTCTATGGTATAGATATGTATTGATGTATAATTCGCAAGGAACTAATATATCGTTTAAGGTTTAAAGTCTAAATAATTCTAGATACTGTGTATTAACTAACCCATTCCTCCCCACTGTCATATTTTTAGGACACTTTGTTCAAAATTTCTTTTTACGTATTATTATTTTATTATTTCTGATGAAATTCATATTTTTACACCATTTTTCTAATAGATTTTTTTCTTGTATCCTAAAAGTATGACAGTGGGGAGGAACGGGTTAAGCGGGATCAGCGGGAGGGAGTGGCATTCTTTTTCGATATACTGAGGACCACTGCATTACGAAGACCGGTTAAGTAGTACACAACTCGGTTTTAAACGGTCACAGGAAACTTCCTGCCCAGGAAGGGTGAGCTTACATGTCCCGGGAAGTCTCGGTTGACTCGACTGACTCACTCATCGAAAGCTCCCATCGTAATCGGGTTACCAGGGAAATTTGCGGACAGACCGCGACCCCTTTTGCAATTACCCACATACTGGTTTGGAAAAAGAAAACTTCTGTATTATACCTTCACGTTTCCTATTCGTCCGATCGAGCTTTCCTATTAGCACTTTGTCACGGTGTCTTTTGAGGATTAGTGTCTGGTTTTTTTTTTTTTTTTCTAAAAGTAGCTCTGTACGCGACTGTACCTACTGTAGTACGTACAACACGAAAGGTAAAATACGTTCTATGACAGATACGTAATCCCTTAGTGGTGTTTGCAGCCGCGCCAGCCTCTAAGTCTTTTGGCTCCCAAGTACTTGGTGTACGAATCCAACCGGACGCAAATTCTGTGTACTCTCTTTTGATATATGCGCGATAATAGTGCAGCGTGCGCCTACTATATTGAGTAGGGCAGACTCGAGTGCCGGCCGTTTCGAAACGATACGTGTATTATCGGTAATGACCTTAACGAACGCACTCTTAATTTGTACAATTGAAACCGGTTAAACTGGATATTAGAAACAGCGTTTGCGCCTAGCGACCCGATGTTACCGACTCCGCTCACCTCGAGTTCCAGTTTCAATGCGCCGTCACGTTCGGAAACGTTGTCATAGTTTTTTTTTGTTTGTTTCATATATATACATATTTAAATATATCCTGATCTTAAGTGATGATACGGCCCAAGTCGGTAGGCACGCTAAACCTGTGCGGGAACTGGCTCTCAAATCAGCTGCCGGAACACAACTATTGGTATTTGGCGGCAGGTTTTTAGCTTGAGGGTGGTTGCTAGCCAGGCGGGCGTCAGAAAAGCCCCTACCACCATGCCACGGTTTCTTTGCGATGTTTTCCTTCACCGATAGCTCAAGCTTATTGTAGGTGGTTGGGTTCGAACTCCACGTCTATTGACGCGAATTCGTACACACTACCACTGAGCTATCATCGCTTTTATAGATTAATGTAGACCACAAACTCATCTAATATGATGGTGGATACACCAAACCTAATGGACGTACTGGTTCTCAAGTACAACATTCGCATTATATCTAGTAGAAATTGACGGCAGAATTTGAACTTGAGGGTGGTAGCTAGCCAGGCGGGCATCAGAAAATGTTCTACATCCATGCTATGGATTCCTCATGTATTTATTAAACTTTGTACACAAGGTATACAGGCGGACTTTAATGCCTAAGGCCTTTTTCCTAGTCGACCTTAGGGTGGTGGAGATCATGACTGAGGCAGGTGCTTGATATAAAAAAAATAACTAAATAATTACGCATATAAATACATATATACATAAAAAAATATGACATATAAATAAATAATATATATAGATAAATAATTACACTAATATCTACCGTGGAAAATCTGCTACCTCAGCCAGCAATAATTGCCGAAGTCTCATGTTAAAAGCCAGCCGTGTTGTGGACGTCCTGATTTCGAGCGGAAGTGCGTTCCAAAGGAGGATTGGATAGCGAAGGAGAAATGTACGAAGTCAGAGCTATGAGGAGGACACTTAAGTAAGAGATTGCTAGTAGAACGCAGATTCCTATTGTGTGTATCACAAAGGAAAGTTAGAGTTATTTTCTTCACCGGAAGCTCAAGCACATTGTAGGTGACTCGAGCTCATGTCCCTTAACATCGCGCCGTAATCTGAAGAGGCCGACAATAAAGATAAACAATCAGGGGATGGGACCGGCGGAGGGGTGGAGATCTCGTTGGTAAGCATCGGACCGGGTGACGTACGTTTTTAAAAGGTATACTGCCAGTGCTTTTGCTGGGTGCGCTCGTAAAATTTATCGTTTTCCCCGCACAGACGACGTTTCGCCCGGACGGACGGGAGGGAAGCGGTCGATCGGTTTTTTTGCACAGTTTCGGTAAATTTAATCTCGGTAAGTGCCCTGGACTTTTTAAGTTACACTTTCCAAAATGACGTCACAATTTACTTTTCGCTACATTCGCTTGTTATATATTTATTACGGAATAAGTGTTGATAAACAAGAATTATTATAGTCTGTTTCGGACCATGCCTTGGTAGGTTACTCAATAGATGGAGGTATCAACACGATAATAGCGGGCAAACGAGCAAGCGTGTCGTCTGATGGTAAATGATCATCGCCGTCCGTGGAAACCCACAGTACCGGGGGAAATGCAGGTGTATTGTCGACCATTATAGGAGGGACTGGCTCTCAAGTGCCACAGCCGGAACAAATATTTTTAATTTAATTTTATTTTATTTTACATGGCACCGATACAGATATGAGATTCAATACAAAAGCAACTCAATTCTAGATATCATTTTAAATCCCACACCCTATTACATTAGTGCACAACTTACACAGTTAGGAACTTTTAATATGAGTGAAGATGAACAGAATAGAGATTACATGAATTGTAATATTTTTTACAGAAATTATGATATTTTAAAGCGTTTTGAACGTAAATGTACACAAAACGAAAACCCTAGTAAAAATTGGAGATGTAGCATCAGCCAGTTATGTAATAAAAACTTTTGAATTTATTAAGCTAATTTACGTATTGAGTATTCATTTTGAGCATACTAGATTTCTCCGGCGGCTTCGTTTGCGCCAATGTAGATTTTCCTAATTGAAAATTGATATTTACATCCTTTGGAAACGATAATGTTTTCTTCATGAATGATATAGTACCTTTTCTCGTGATCTATAGCCCCTGATGACAAGTATGTAAAATTTCATTATCCTCGATTGCAAAGTTGTAGATCGTACCTGTCTTGTGTCAGGATAACAAACAAATTAATCTTTGCATTTTTATAATATTAAGAGTTAAAATTTCATTATAGTAAAAAAAAATAAAAAAATATATGCGGAATTAATTTAGTTAATTAGCTGTTAATTGTAAAACTGGGGTTTCTAATGAATTACAAACTTGAAAGTGGCAACCTTGTATCGAAATTACTAAACCAAGTTTGTATAACTGAAGGTGGATGTGATGTCAGTTTCATACGACGCCGGTCAGTACCCAATCAAACTTTCTTAGTGGTTGTCGAAGCTAGTGTTGTAGTGCGTTCGATTTATCGATATATATTTATTTAAATTTATATTTGACATCTTTCTGCAGTTTTGCACGATGGCATGTGACGATATGGGCTAAGTATGACGTTTAGTCGAGGGGTTGGCTCACAAATGTAAGTGTCAACAGAGACCAAGATAATGAAGCTATTTCAATTCGCTATCATTATACTCAAAATCGATACAGCTATATTAAAATATCGATTGTAATAGTGTATATTTATCTTATTAGTTATAAATAAATATTCCGAACTATTCCATATAGTAATACAGTTTGTTATGTAGTAATTTTAAATAGTTTAGTAAGAATTATGTTGCTATTGAAACCTCTATTTAGTTAATCCGCAAAATCCGTTACTTACAAATGTATACTTCAATTATTTACTAGTAGAATATCCACTTTTTTTTGTTATAGTTGAAGTTCAGCGTTATAGCCATAACCTCACCTGATCTTAAGTGACAATACGGCCCAAGTTGGTAGACACTCTAAACCTGAGACTGGCTGTCAAGTGCAATTGCCGGAACACACCTATTGATAGTATTTGGCGGAAGACTTCAACTTGGTAGGCGGGCATTAGAAAAATCCCTACCTCCATGCTATGGCTTCCCCAGGATGTTGACTTCCACCAAAAGCTCAAGCTCATTGTAGGTGGACTTTAACCACTGAGCTATCATCGCTTTAAAATTACTACATTATCAGGTGCGTTGAATTGTAATTTCGTAAAATGAATTTTATAAATACTAATACTCGACCTGTAGTCCAAAGTTGAACATAATAATTAAAAATAATTAGAAATAAATCCTTGTAAATACCACAGAAAACTGTTATATTTTTTTTTATCTACAACACTGAATCTCGTCAACATTCGGTAAGAAAAAATAAAGAAAATCTCTCGAGAAACCGAAGAAAATACTTATACGTTTATATATAGGTATTCCTAAATTTATAAATATAAAAGTGTAAGAAGATTTATCTATCGATAATCGATAAGAAAAGTAACGGAACGTCATTAGCCCTAATCAATGTTTCCTACTCGTTGTTTCTAAAGAAACTTTGCGAGACCAATCACCATACGGAATCGCTAAATGGAGTGTGATTTTGGTGGATTTCTCGTGATTAAATGAACAACAGCTTTGCTCTCGGATTTACTTGGATATTTATATACATAAAAAACAAATCCCGCACAAAGGATGTGTCCTTATGACTCGGGGATAAACATGATTAATGGATATAAAATAACACCCAGAATAGGAATAATCATTTGTGGATCGGACAAATAATTATTCTGTGCAAGATTCGAACCCAGAGCACTGAGGTTGGCGGTAGCGGCGATGTGACCTCGAAATCCGTTAGCCAATCGAGCAGTGGATTGGGCATATACTGATCAATATAGGGGGTATATGGTGGTCATATTAATATTTTATATTAATTTCAATTAAAAATATAGGTGACTACATACACTTTCCTTACTTCCTTACCAATATTACAAATGTGAATGTGAGTTTGTTCGTTTATTACGTTTTTACGTTTAACCGGCTGAAGCGATTATGACAAATTTTGGTATGAAGATAGATGAGAACCTGGAGACAGTGATAGGCAATTTTGTTCTCGTAAAAAAAAAAAACTTACTACATATTGGGTAAAGAGAGGATTAAACTTTGTATGAACCTTTTTATTGCGTCATCAGTTTTATTTGACAAAATCAATTTTAACGCGAGTGAAGCCACAAGTAAAAGCTAGCAACGTATAAGCTTGAACTGTGAAATCTATAAATGGTTCAATTAGAATTATGATAAACGAATTTCGATCCAATACACGAACTGAAAATGTCGAAGGAAAAGTTTCGAACCGAACGTGTCACAGTACAACGAGCCGGGATCAAGACCAACGTCTGCAAAACTAAAACGGACGTAAACAGAAAGTCTTGAACTCGCTGGGCTATAAATCAGTTAAAGACGCGTTGACACGGCCACTGAACCCCCGCGAGCTTGCGGCCAACAACAGAAATATCATAAATCATCTTCACTGAAAATTAAAATCTCTCCTCGATGTAAAATTAGTCCTATGTTAAATCTACGTAAATCCGATCCGATAAATCTCACTCGAAGGTGCATATTCTTTAAACAGCTTGATTAAAAACGTAAAGATTTTATATCATGATCGTATTCTCCAACCTAACGCTAAGCAGTGAAGAATAACACAGCGAGGAAACACGACATGTTAATTAGGAAATATAACAAATTGCAATTAAAAATGCTTCGTGGTGGGCACGACTATTTTACCTGGCTAGTGTTAAACCTTTCACGGTGGTTTGCTTTGATTTTTTTTTTAAGTTACACTCTGTTTCATGGGAGGTTCGACATATGTACAACTTATAACAAACCTGTCACAAAGATTCACTTTTACTATTACATATATAAACTTATCTGAAAAAACGTTTTGTTTTTAAGATACGTATGAAATTATCATACAATTACCGGGTTTTTTTTTACCTATACCTATTTTACATGCAACTGTAATAAATATCAGGAGGGCGTCACTTACAACTAAAAAAAAAACTATAAGCGAAGTGTACCTACCACAATGCAACGCATTACATACTACAGTGGTTGGTGAAGTTTAACATTACTAGTAAGCCAAAAATCTCCATAACGTGTTGATTAATTTATTTTATGCTACAGCGAGCGATCGAGCTAGCGTTTCACCTGATGGTAAGTGATCACCGCCGCCCATGGACACCCACAACACTAGAGGGATTGCGGGTGCGTTACCTGCCTTAATGGAGGAACCGGCTCTCAAGTGTCACTGCCGGAACACACCTATTGGTATTTGGCGGCAGATTTTCAACTCGAGGGTTTTTTTTTTAAGGTAGTTCGGCAAAGTGACTACACTGTACCTGATGTTAAGTACAGCACAGTCCAAAAACACAGCAGTGACCATCGAGAGAACGACAATTCACCGCCAATCGCTACTGTCATGGCGGCCTGTACCGGGTTGTAATTGGACAAAATTATAAGCTCTATAAAAACTGTATGGGCATTTGGAATAGTAATGACTCAAAGAATACATTATAAGCAATTCGAAAACGGCGATTCCGAGGCGAATAGAAAGGTGAAATGGCTATTATCGGATATGTATTCGGATTCTTATCGCGTTGTGTCACAAAATAGTCCGCAGATAAGATATGCTTTATTAAAAAATTTAAAAACGACCAATTGTATTATGTTTCATATATTCATTCTTTCTTATATTGTAGGGGGTAGGCAGAGCGGTGAAACTAAAAATCATTACTTTAGAATTGCCAGCACATATGTCATGCAAGTTGACAGTTTGCCAAGTTGTATCTGAATAAAAACTTATGTTCGCTAAAATTTTATTCAATCATTTTTGCCCATTTTTGGGAGTGTTTTCATTACACACTTTAAGCCTGTTCGTGATAGCGTGATTTTAAATGGCCTAAAGCCTTTCTCGGTGATTACTGCATCAGATAAAAAAAATATTTTTCGATATCCGACTGGTCGAACGAACACATTTTTTTTATATTTAAGTCTTAGCGTAATGGCCATAATCTCACCTGATCTTAAGTGACGATACGGCCCAAGTCGGTAGACACGTTAAAGTGTCGCGAAGTCGTACACACTACCACTGCGCTACCATCGCTTCGAATGTTTTTCCGTTTTAAATTTATTAAATTTTCCGTTTTATAATTTAAAAAAAACTAAATATACATTGGTCCAGATAACTACCAGAGGTCCTCCATTGACCTAAAGTGCCATAACTTTGTAGTCTTATGGAAAATAAAGAGCAAATACTTTTAATAGATACTCTTTTGTTTTAAAATTCAATTAAAGCCTTAAAAAAACCTTCATTAATTAGAAGACGCCAAAGAAATTTCTAGTAAATTCGTTAGCCTTTTCTAATACAAATATTTGAATATACTTTGATTATTACGTCGTGAACAATTTTCTTTCAATTTCGAAACGTATTTCGTGAGATTTATTCCAGAGGTTTCATTCGCGAAAACGACTTCTTTCAAGTTGTAATTACGTGTTATATAAAATTGCTAAGCATTAATTATACATTAAAAGTAATAATTATTTTGAGTGTTCCAAGAATTTTTTACTAATTACCCCCTGTGAAAACATATTCTGATTAGATTTTTTTTAATCATTGAAATATTTTTGTCAGCGTGGTGGTAGGGCTTTTTCTAATGCCGGCCAGGTTAGCTACCACCCTTAAGTGAAACATCTATTGCCAAATACCAATAGGTGTGTTCCGGCAGTTGCACTTGAGAGCCAGTCCCTCGAATAGGCTTAAAGTGTCCATCGTCTTGGACCACATCGTCACACCAGGTTAGGTTAACATCGGATGAGATCGGATGAGATCAGATGAGATCAGATGAGATCAGATGTGATCAGATGAGATCAGATGAGATCAAACTTTTATATACTATATTGAAGCCCAATTAAATTTTAATGATTAACTCTTACGTTTAATGGAATGAAAACTAATTCTATATGTTACTCCAAAATCGGTATCATCGTGTTGAACTTCAAAAAAATCTACCTGAGGAGTATTAGAGTAATGTACTTACAAACGAACAGACAATTTTGCGGAAATTCTGAATATTCTTGACTTCTATATCGATAAAAAAGCACCTACTGAGTGCACTCTAATCGTGAAGAAAAAAAAAACTTACTGTGTACTTTTCGCTAGGTTTTGGTTTTATTAATTACGTAGTAAAATATCTTAAATCAAATTATTTGATATCAAACGATATTCTTGTCTTGTTCCCTTTCGCATATGAAGTTAAACAGTTCTTAGAATCTATAACTATCCATCCATACTAATATTGCAAATGTGAAAGTGAGTTTGTTTGTTTGTTACGCTTTCACGGCTAACCCGCTGAATCGATTGTGACGAATTTTGTTACACAGATAGATGGGACCCGGGAGACGGAGATAGTTTTTCTCGCGAAACACATATCGGTAGTGGGGTAAAGAGGGGGACAAACTTTGTGTGAAAATTTTCATTGTGTCATCCGATTTGTTTGACAGGCAGGTAAAAGCTAGTGTTATATAAAGACTGAAAGTTATCATTAAGGCAAGCCGATAATTTTACTATATGGCAACATTCTGATCAGAGTTCCTAAGGGAATACAGCGTAGCCCAAAGTCCCATGCGATAGATACGCGCGTCGGTACCGCTCCCGAAGTAACCATGCGGATTTCTCAGAAACGCCAAAAACTAAGCAATCATTTCATATAATTATCGAGAGTAGATAAAAAGAAGGAGCGATGTAAAGAAAAAAAACAGACCCATAGCAATAATAACGCAGGGCGGAGCCGTACATTTTTAATCTCGTACTCGGCGAAGTCAGAGGTGGTTTTTTGTCGAGATTTTTTTCGCCGTCCACACCGGCCACTCTCCGCTTGGCAACAGTTCTCGCCAAGGTCGCCGTGCTCCGGTCGTGAACGTGCACTAGCGACTGGCTATCGCGCCTACAAATTTCAGGGGGGGTAGGCAGAGAGTCCTACTGAAGTGTATGCACTGGCCGCCTGTCTCTGGCAACTGGTCTCGAAGTGTCGCCGTGATGCGTTACAGTCGGTAGTTTTTTATCCGATAGGGGGCTAACGAGGAAGGTAGGCAGAGTCTGGCAACACGGGAGTTCAAAGTGTCGCCGTGATGCGTTACAGTCGGTAGTTTGTTATCGGATAGGGGGCTAACGAGGAAGGTAGGCAGAGTCTGGCAACACGGGAGTTTAAAGTGTCGCCGTGATGCGTTACAGTCGGTAGTTTTTTATCGGATAGGGGGCGAACGAGGAAGGTAGGCAGAGTCTGGCAACACGGGAGTTCAAAGTGTCGCCGTGATGCGTTACAGTCGGTAGTTTGTTATCGGATAGGGGACTAACGAGGAAGCGTGTCACCTGATGGTAAGTGGTCACCGCCGCCCGTGGACACGAACAACACCAGGGCAATCGCAATTGCCGGAACACACCTATTTATAAAAAAATCTATCAACGATAAATCGGGAATCGAACGAGTGCCGTCTTGATACAACGAAGGGGCAAGTACCAAAGAGCCTTGCGGCCGTCACAGCACTGCGTTAATTCCATGACGACAGATACAAGGAAATAGATTCCACCATGAGACGCTTGTCATTACTATTATCGAGATATGACGGAGGTAAAAAAAAAAGTTATCATTGTTATTTGTTATGAAACTGATTGTAAGTGAAGAGATTTATCAACTACCTGATTATCCTTCCGTATCACTAATATGTCGGAATAAGAGAGATACAGTGTCTCTATTCGCGTTTCGACTATGTTTAAACACAGCCTTAAATCTAAGGCGATGATAGCTCAGTTCGTAGCGTGAACGGACGTCGCGTCAGTGGACTGGAGTTTGAATTCAAGCAATTAGCTCGAGCTTTCTTCGGTGCGGGAAAACATCGTGAGGAAACCATTGCATGGTGGTAGCGCTTTTTCTTATGACCGTTTGACTCAAGTTGAAAGTCTGCCCGCCAGTATCTATAGGTGTGCCGGCAGTTAAACTTGAGAGCCAGCCCTCCGATAGGTTTAGCATGTAAACAATTTTGGACCTCATGGTTAATTTAACCTTGAAATTGTAAACGTAACCCTAAACCTATAAAAGACCAACGCAACACTCATTATACTAAATTTTTTCTTATAACATAATTTTTTTGACCTCTTTTATGTAGGTATGTCATATACATTCTATTTTCTTTGCTATATATTTCGATTTTCCACCACGAAAATGCCCGATTCTATACTACTGATAACGTGTACGCATTTTTCGTGTATTGGTGCCGTTTTAGTATTTTTATATAACATTATATTTACGCGTCACATCAGCGAACGGAAATAAGTTGATTCCGGGCGGATGTTACTTCCGTCTAAGTTAATATACTCAAGGCTGACTGACACATGTAGCCTACAGCGAGATAGTCTATACTCTTCTTTACGACTATGGTTATTAATACAAAAAGTATTTTTCCAATAATACCCGGTAGTTTGCGATATTAACGCGTTAGAACATTAAAATAATCGCACGTTAATAGTTATATATTCAAACATTTATTTTATACATTTTAGCCCGTTATGAAACATGGTACATTATTTTTTTATTTATTTAATAATTTCGCTATATTCTGCCCATCCGTCAATTAGATAAGAACTACATTAAAGGATATAGTTGACCGGGAAGTAATTTATAAATCGATTACAGAATTTGTTATCGAAGAAACAAACCCAAATGAATTTTTACACATTTTCATGCATTTCACATTTGAGTTATAGTCCAAATTTCAACTATCTATCTCATCGGGAAATTAGTTTAAAACCAGTATTACATGAAAACAAGTCAATAACATATTGTAAAAGCCTCTTCAGTTGAATTGAGCCCTAAGAAGGCGCTTACGAACGTCAAAACCACTACCGGAAAGAAGAACCGGCGAGAAACTCGATGCGCATTTTTTTTTAGGTCTCAAGCTAATATTATATAAAAATTTAAGCGATGATAGCTCAGTGGTAGTGTGTACGACTTCGCGTCAAGGGACGTGGGTTCGAACCCAAGCACCTACAATGAGCTTGAGCTTTCGGTGAAGGAAAACATCGTGAGGAAACCGTAGCACGGTGGTAGGGCTGTTTCTAGTGTAGCTACCACCCACAGGTTGTAAACCTGCCGCCAAATACCAATAGGTGTGTTCCGGCAGCAGCACTGGAGAGCCAGTTTCCACAGGTTTAGCGTGTCTACCAACTTGGGCCGTATCCGCTAAACCTTAAGTTTAAAAAAAAAAATTGGTTGAACATGTTACAGTGTTTATTATATTGGCCTACATTTACAAAGATGTACATACATATTGAGAGCGATAAATCCTTTCGTAGCGATTGCGCGTGTGCTGGTTTCACACACGCGTGCAGAGTGCAGCTAAAAATACGTCCATATAAATATTGACATTGCAAATGTTAACGCACTCTACTCCGCTCAGGGACAACACGCTGGTAAATCGATCATATGGTATTTGATATTAACCGTGCCCGCGGCTCCGTTCGCATGGAACTGAAGTGTATTTTAATAAACATACTAAATAGGTTTTTCATAGTAAGGGTTACCGTTCCGCTCATAATATCGCCTGATCTTAAGTGACGATACGGCCCAAGTTGGTAGACACGGTAAATGTAAATTAAAAAAAAAGTTTCATCGAAAATTCATTCGTATCTTTACCCCACTTCCGGTTAGTTTCTCGACAGGAAGGGTAGCCTGTCACCGTCTCCGAGATCTCATCTATCTCTACACTAAAATTCATCACGATGGATTCAGCGGTTTGGGTGTGAAAGCGTAACAAACAAACGAACTCTCTTTCGCTTTTAGAGTATACGGAAGTACTAAGCGACTGATTATATGTCAGATGGGGTATGAGAGCTCCGTGCCTACCCCATAACCGCGACAGGCGTTAAGATGGGTTACTAATCGAATGTCGTTCGTTGCCCCGACGTTTTGCGTAGTCGAACACGTACGTCATTGCAACCCGAGACACCATTTGCATCCATTTATTGCTCCATAACATCGGTGCACGATGTATGATAGGTATTTTTTCACTCGTTTCACTCATCCGTAATAAACCGACCGCTCCATGGATCTTGATGCAATTTTCGCTGTACAATAGATGACGGATTCGATAAAAATCTAAGACTACCTTTATCTCTCGTAAAGTGGTTGAAAAATTACGTTACGTAAGCGAGATTTCTTTGAACGACGTTAGGAATTCGTAGGGTGCGCTTCGTGACGATTAAACTCAAAAACTATGGGACGGATTTCAAAAATTCTTTCACCATGGGACCGCTGTGTTATCTCAGAGTAACATTGGCTTAAAATTCGTTAAACAATGGTCAGTCCCATGGGCACGAAGTCGCTAAATCTAGTAGAGGGACTGGGTCTCAAGTGGAACCCACCTGTAGGTATTTGGCAAGAGATTTTCAACTCGACAGTGGTAGCTAGCCAGGTGGCCGTTAGGAAAAGTTGTACCACAGTGCTATTATTTTCATCGCAGTATTTTCTTTCACTGAAAAAACTTAAGATTATTCCAAGTTCGAACCCACGTCCGATGACGCGACGTCCGTACACACTACCATACCAGCTGAGCTATCGTCGCTTCAAATATAGAGGAGAGATGCTGTAGAGAAGTGTGTCGTTAAATCGAGTCACTTTGTAAGGAATTTAAGTCTTATTATGTATATAAAAAAAATCAGTTTTTTTTTGTTTGAACGCCCCAAGCTTAGGAAGTACCTTTAGGATTTCAGGAAATTATTTTTGATTACAAATATAACGATAATCGAGAAAGGCTTTAGGCTTTTTAACGTCACGACGCTACCACACCGACGGAAGCAAAAGTGCATTGGAGAAAGTTACAAAGATAGAGAAAATTTATTAAATAATTTTTACTTCCACCAGAAGTCGCGGGCAGAGCTAATACGAAATATAATTCAAATCGACACGAACGGCATCGGGCCTACGGCTAATGGAGTATTATCTATATATATACACTACTTCTAGAACTTTCCGTGTACGTTTGATGTAGGGAACAATTTTAATTATTTTATTTGATATTTCTAAACTATACGGATATGATACAATTATGTTCTTTATAATGGCCTTGTGGGATATGTAGTAATCTTTAACATATATATGTATATATATATATATATATAAACAAGGTTGTTGAACTCGCCAGTGAAAAGTAATAAATACCTATTAATCTGTTCTCGCAGTAAACAATTGTTCACGTACATATTTTTGTATTGAAATAAATAATTTATACAGAATACATT
Source organism: Actias luna (assembly GCA_039707435.1). Taxonomy (NCBI): domain Eukaryota; kingdom Metazoa; phylum Arthropoda; class Insecta; order Lepidoptera; family Saturniidae; genus Actias; species Actias luna. The sequence continues at coordinate 1,004,220 of JAZHAC010000006.1, read as the reverse complement.
CCTGTAGTTTTTCATGCACAGTTCTTATGCCGTTATCTTTATATGTAGAAGCGACAACATAGTTCGGTTGGTAGTTCGTAGGAACGCCGCGCCATTCGACGTCGGTTCGAATCCGCTGGCAATGAGCCTGGGCTTTCGCTGAAGGAAAACATAGCAAGTATTCTTTCTGATGGCCAACTGGTTAGCTAACATTTTCAAGTTGAAAATCTGCGGTGAAATACCTATAGTATTGTTTCAGCAGTTTCACTTGACAGTCCGACCCTACACTATGCTTAGCGTGGCTACCATCTCGGCTCACATCGTCACTTAACATCAGCTGAAATTGTAGCCATATCGCTAAACTTATAAAGAAGAAAATAACAATGCTTTAGTGTCTAGCTTTTTATGTATGTTACAAATAAACTTTTGTAAACGATTGAAGTAATTCGCTCATAATTCTTTTGTATTAATTTAAATGCATTGAATAGTTTTATTAAGTGTTTTTTTATGGAATAATCGGCAAACGCACGGCGTGTCACCTGATGGTAAGTGATCACCGCCGCCCATGGACACCCACAACACCAGAGGAATCGCCTTTATAGGAGGGACTGGCTCTCAAGTGCCACTGTCGGAATATTCGAACTCACGTCCCGGGACGCAGCGTTCCTACTCACTACCACTGAGCTAGCTCTCAAGTATACAATATTTTCCCTTATTACATAGCACTAAATTATTACAGTTTTTTCTTACAATATTTATTTAATTCTGTATTTTTTTATTATTTACAATAAGATATATAAAACTTTGTATGTTTATTAATTAACTTACAGTTTCTTCGATTAAAACCCAATTAATAATTTTTATTTCAAAATATACCGAAATCTCTACCTACTTTAATTTTTTTTTACTCTGTAATAGCAAAGTTGGATAAAGTAAATCACCCGAAATTAATTACATACAAATTAGTTCTAAAACCCGCTGTAATTGATAAAAGAAATGTTCTAAAGATACGAGATTAACTTAAGCGATTAAGTTATCGGTATTTAATTAATTTTAACCGTATCTTTTAACGGAGAATTACTAAGTTTAATAGTCAAAAATTAGTTACAACCGCGACTTTGTTCGCGTGGATCTGAATTATGTATCATATTTCCTTAACTTTTTGATAATATTATTGTGAATAGAAATATTTTAATGTAATTCAAGTATTTTTCAATCTGTATTAATAGTTATGACTGTGTCATATTTCATGAAAATCTTTTAGACGGTGTCAGAAGGATGAAAGTGTTAAATAAAATATTCTTAACACGTATTACGTGTACAGATAAGTGATTAGCTCGTAGGTGGAATGAGAAAATAATTATATATATTATTCCATAATATTAGTAATCACAGTGGCAAAATTTGGTTAAAAATCGGCTAAGTAGTCAGTTCATATATTGTTGAATTTTTTTAACCGTTTATAATTTTAGAACTACCCGCCCCGATTTTAATGAAAATTAACACTGTGATAACTGTTATCACGAATTAACCATATTTATATATCTACCAGCTGACCCAACAGATGTTGTCCTGTGTTAACTATGAATATTTAATTAGAAAAAAATAATAATAAATCAAAAACATAGCATAATTACTATTGTAATGTTTTATGACAATTGACACTTTGACAGATAATGGCGTTAAGTTTTTATAAAATTTCGTAAATTTTCTAATATTCCACTCGACTTCCTTAATTTCTTCTTTCGCAAGAACCTTCTCTTCACAATAATTAACACGAGAAAAAAAAAAAAAGAATTTGCGAAATTTCCATCCGTGATGCGATGACCGAGGGAAATAGAGATTCATTTATATATATTAATTGGATATCAAATATATTTTACCTCTATATTGAATTGTTACATTTATTAACAATTGTGCCCGCGAAGTCGTTCGCGTGGAAGGAAATATTTTTTATTTCCGCCGAGATCTAGTTTAAATAAATTGCCTAATTCATTCCATCAGCTATCCTGCCAACGGTAGTCCCATCGAAACCGGTCAAGCCGTTTCAGAGATCAGTGGAAACCAACTGTACGTGTCATTGTATATAAACACTTAACATTTCATATGCACTTAGCAAAGACATTAATTATTTGTGCATCACAAACAGACCCCTCGATTTTATTTATAATATAGATTTATTTACAGATAAGTAATTCGGCTTATTATGGAATTCGGAATTAATTTCGCGTCCTACGTACGTTGTTATAAAGATTTCCACGTAGAATTATCTTTTTGTTTGTAACCGTTTTTTTTTTTTTTGTTTATCTTAACTTTTCGTATAGAGAGATTATCGAAACGAATGAAAAAACATGTTTGTTTACGCGAAATAAATATAACATCGTACACATTCTACGTCGTTCGTGTCATGACCATTTTCCGTTTGATAAAATTGTATTATTTACTATATTATAATGCGCACTTACATTGTTTACACACACAGTTTTGCATCAGTTTACGTGTTTTTTTTTCGCGTTTTATATTTATCGTTTTTATGTGTGTGTGTGCGCGTTTTTTCACTCCCTATTTTTTTTCGTGCGTTTGTACCGTTTTAAACTCCCTTAATAACTGGCGTGTATTTTTTTCTTTTTACGTGTTTTTTTTATATTTATCGTTTTGTGTCTGTGTGTTTATTTTTCACTCTCTTTATTTATTTTCGTGCGTTTGTGACGTTTCGAACTCCCTTTCATAGCTGTTTATGTTTTTATTTCTATGTTATTAATGTGTTTATATGTAGATCTGTTTTCCTCGTTATTGGTAATTTTATTAATGGAGTACTTTACACCGTTTGAAATATTGTTTTGTTTTGCTTTTTGATTCCTTTTTGCCTGTTGCTAATTTTGTTCGAAAAATATTTTGAAATTATTTTTATTAATGTACCCTACATATTTCGAATTTTCGTTGGATCACTTTCTAACCTAGTAACTATAAGCTGAACGTACCTGAGTTGCGTCCGTGTATGGAGTTGATGAATTTTTGTCGACAAGCTGTGACCCAAAGACGGGCAATCCACTGGACGTCGGCGTCATGGACCTCACATCCGACACTTGTTGGGGCACCATTTTCGTTTATCCGAAATTAAAAACAGAAATAATAAATAAAATACGCCCCACCCCGCAAACCAAAACACAGCACACAGTTCACCTCACTTAACACTAAAAAGTACGGGAAAAAGTTTATATGTTGTTATTTTTTTTTTTATTTACTTATTCAACAATTCAAAATCTTTCGAATCGAATAATCGACAGTTCAGTTGAAGGCCAGTCCGAGCCGCGAGCGCAACCACTGCTTGTTCCCGTAGCGAAGCCTCTCGGCGTCCTCGGCGCCCGAGATCTCCCAATACCTGGACACTATCCTCACTTTCTCCTCTAGAACGAGATATCTGCTGCTATCCTCGCCGGCGTACGGTCCAAAAGTCATAATTTTAGCGTAATCCCGACCGCAGCTCACTTATTAGCACTGCGGGGCGATCGTATCATAGTCAATTGACTGTTTATTAGCACGTCCGCACTCTGCGAAGGCAGCGTACTTACTGACTGAGCTATATCATGTTGTCGATATACCCGTGCGCTCAGCTGTTATTCCCCCGCCCCGCGCCCCGCGCCGCGCAAGCGCCCCCGCCCGCGCCCCCCCGCGCGTACCGACATTCGCCACGGGGCCGCGGTGCTGTGTGCGTGTCGCTGGCGTCCCCCACAGTACATCACTAGATAATACACACTTCGCGAAACGTTCCCTCCATATTATCGCATTTATATTTATCCTAATTAACTGTACGCCTTGACGGAGTAGTGCGTAATACCCTTCTGTAACATTCGATTTGCATTTTGATTGGTTTTTATCGTGTAATAAAATAATATATATATATATGTTTTTTTTTTACATTAATCTAGCGTAGGTACGTTCGCCGTAATTAATTTATTCCGGAGTGTGTAACTAATAATTTGGTTTAATGTCTATGTAATTATAAGTCGTTTGTTGTTGCTGTCGATTATATTTGGATTATGTTCGCGCGTGCGGTTGCTCGGTTAGGCAGAGATGTTAAAATCTACGTACAACTACGATATGCGACATGACCTATAAACAGATAACGTTTCTTTATCAGTACTAATGGTAGCACAGTGGTCGAAATTCGGCCATAATTAATTTAAATTGTAAGTTCGAACATTATTAAGGTTTCGCTGTCAAAACTCGAATTGATATATATGGTTACGTTTGACATTCAGTACAGATAAACAATATTAATCTATAATCTATTCTTAATTTAATTTATTTACAAACAAAAGAGTATGTAGGCGAGTCTGTGTCAAATACATGGTAGTATGTGTGTAATATTTTTTTTATCGATTGAATGTATTTTTTATGTATATTTAAAATAAAATGAGCATTCTGCACTTCTCCTATATATTGTTTTTTAATATATTTTTCTATTTTCATCTAGCCGTTGTTTGTTATTATGGACATAGGGATTTAAAAATATATATTTTTACAATGTCGTTTATCTATCTGTCCTCTTTTAACAGAATTTGACATATCGGCAAGTATTATTATGGATCAAAATACAAGATATTTTTGACCCCATAAAACTATAGGGTACCTCCATTTCGGGATAGGTGACAAAACGCCTCAACACCATGACAATTGGTACTTGTATTTAACATAATTAATATTATTATGGTAGTCTATAAATGAGACAGATGGCGCTATGGTCGACTTTTTTTTTTAATATGTCATAATATCTGGTCATGGTAACCTTACATAAAAATATTTTTTCTCGAGGTTTTTTTTTTATTAAAACCCACTTCGATAGTTTCTATTGCCGTTGTGATAATTATGTTGAAGGTTGCGATAAGATGAGATTTAAAAATTAGAAACTTGCTCCAAATTAGGGGTGTATGGGGTATCGAATACCTTATGAGTTACCCAAGATCACCAGCATTGGCGTTGGCGAATGTTGGTCACACATTTGGATGTGATCGTGAGGGTTAACCTTGATCCTTCACAGCTTGGTGCCAAGGTTACCGCCGGACTGGTTAGCGAACATCCTCGGGTTAGGACATCCGCAAAATAATGGTTCATTTTGAGCCTTTGTGTTCCGGAATTTTGAACGGGAACCAGCCTTCTCCGGCTAGGTCAGCAACGTGGCTGTAACACCCCCTGTGTTGCGGCTGTCTATAGGCGACGGTAACCATTTACCGTTAGATGGGACGTCTGCCTGTTTGCATCTCATTAGAATATATTTTGTTTAATATTTGTTAGTATTATGTATGTATATTTTAATATAATGGACAGAGAGTGTAGGGTGCTCTTTTTAAAGGTGCGATAGGGTCATATAGTGATAATTGTTGTTGATATTTGATAATATATGATAAGCTGATAGATATGATAAACGGACGGAAACGAATGAATACTGAATTCGAATTGGTTATACTTAACAAAAATATATGTATATATACACAAAAACATAGTGTTCATTATTTTAAAGCTATACGACAAATGACAGCTAGTTATGAAAATAGGTATTGTCGTTAAGTTTTTCAAATTTTCTTAAATTTTCCTGATATTCCGGTCAATTTCCTTAATTTTTCCTTTCAAGAGAGTCTTGTCCTGACGATAATTAACCCAACAAAAAAATAATGGTGATGCGATGACCAAGGAAAATAGAGATTTATTTTTATATATATATATATATAGATATACATTACTTTATAATACAACTAGCTGTGCCCGCGACTTCGTTCGCGTGGTGCTAAAAATTATTTAACCAGTTTTGCCCGTTCTTGTACCTTTCTTCAATAAACAAACAATTTTTTATCTCTCTTGTTTTTTTTTCTTTTAATATAAAGTATCCGGTGTTACTTGTAATACCTCCAAGAATACATGTACAAAGTTTCATGATGATCGGTTAAGTAGTTTTCGCGTGAAAGCGTAACAAACAAACTTACGTTCACATTTATAATATTACTAGCTTTTACCCGCAACTTCGTTCACATGGAAGCCGTTAATAAGGATCAGAAACATATTTTTTTATCTTTCGTAAAAAAACAAATACTTTTCAATCAAAAGTATCCGGTGTTACTTCTATTACCTACAAGAATACGTGTACAAAGTTTCATGGTGATCGGTTAAGTAGTTTTCGCGTGATAACGTAACAAACAAACTTACATACACATTTATATTATTATTATTATTAGTAAGGACAAACTCTGCTTATTCTTATAAATACCGTTCAAAGTACATTTGCTCGTACACAGAGATTAAAAAATATACAACCGAACGGACACTAGCGAAATCCCTACCACCATGTTTCTACCAACTGTGCCATCACTACTGAAAAGGACACAGGAAAACTAAACTTTTGAGTTTCGAAAAAGGGCTCAAAAACTATATTATTAATTTTAGTAAATATTGATAATTACTATTATATATATATTATATATTATATTATATATATATATATATATATATATATATATATATATATATATATATATATATATATATTATTATATATATATCTTAAGATACATTAGGCAAGTGGTGGCGTCCATCTGCCCTGTGGTCGAACACCGTTTGCCCGCATCCTATACGGAACGGTGACAAGGATTTCAAGTTTCCGGAAACAAGTTTTTTTTTTAATATATTTCCCACACTCCAGACTCTTGGTACGGACTGTTTGAATTTAATTTGTGTTTTTATGAGTATTTTTACGTTGCACTTTTAATGAAAATACACAAAATAAGTTACTTACTAGTTAGTGGTCATATGTAGTACATATAATGATAATGTATGTGAAATATTCCTGTACTTTTGCACGGCTCATAAGCGAAGGGTTGAGGTGGGTGCTACTGTCATTTTACGTAAAACAACTGAGTTTTCAAATTTAAAATGTCTCTATTTATCCTATATTGCACTTGTAAAATAATATATACACACAAATATCAAGGAAGAACACTATTTTTAAAATTCATGATATTTTTGATGACATTTTTGTAATTTAAACTAGTTAAAAAACTGTTTGAAAAAAATCTGTCTGTTTATTTGTGCACGCATTACTGCTAAAGTACAACGTTTATGATAAAACGGCACGAAGGAAATCGTAAAGCATGTCGTCGAATAAAATTAAATCTTTCTGTTATTAAAATCAGTTAACATTATCAACAGTTATTGTAATTTGAATGACTACGCTAGATCAAATAATTTTCATTCCACACGAACGAAGCCGCAGGCTCAGCTGGTCTTTATACAAATAATAACTGGGTCCGCAATTTCGTTCGCGTGTAACTAAAAACCTTTTTGAAGCCGCGTCATGGGACGTGAGTTCGAAGCCAAACGCCTACAATGAGCTTGAACTTTTCGGTGAAGGAAAACATCATGAGGAAACCATAGCATGGTAGAGCTTTTTATAATGCCCGCCTGGCTAGCAACCACCCTGAAGTTGAAAGTCTGCCGCTAAATACCATTAGGTGTGTTCCGGCAGTTGCACTTGAGCTAGTGCCTCCTTGGCTTGAGCGTGTCTACCAACTTGGGCTGTACCGTCACTTAATATCAGGTGAGATTATGGCCATAACATTAACTATAAAAAAAAATGTGTCCGTTTTTGTAACTATTTTTAATACAGCTTTGCTACTATTGGTGGTAGCGCGATGTTAAATAGCCTGAAGTCTTCTTCGATGATTCCTCTATCAATAACATAAATAACTTTTGAAATCCGACATACTGTTTATAAGAGTAACGCTTTCAAACAAACGAACTTTTCCGATTTATCATATTAATATATATAGATTAGTTGTGTTTGAGAATCCGCAAATATTTCGAAAATCTTGTCACTGTAGCGAGATTGCTAATTCTTTTTAATACTCATTGCGAATCAACGAACGCAGTCAGGTGCCTAGTACTTGTTTATGGGAATAATTAATTTCTTTTTTTTGCATTATACCCGCATTTTCCATTTAGATTCATGATGTACGTTTATATAAATACATTAACTTCTACTTTATAACATATAATTATTTTATTTCCATAGCTATTACCCTCACTAATATTATAACTGCGATGATAGCTCAGTGGTAGCGTGCAGGAACGCCGCGTCATAGGAGGTGAGTTCGAATCCAACCACCTAGAATGAACTTGAACTTGGTGAAGGAAGTCATCGCGAGGAAACCATAGCAAGATGGCAGGGCTTTATCTAATGCCCACCTGGCTATCAACCACCCACAAGTTGAAAATCTGCCGCCAAATACCAATAGTTGTGTTCCGGCAACTGCACTTGAGAGCCAGTCCCTCCACAGGTTTAGCGTGTCTACCAACTTGTGCCGAATTGTCTAAATCTTTCCGGCAGTTCGACTCCGATAAGTATATTATAAGGCTTTGTTGGCGACTCCACTTCCGGTATGCTCATATCTGAAACACCCCTTGAACTCACTTCCAGCTAAGTCATGACCGCTTCAGATCTAGTCAAGAAAGAGTTTTTAAGGCTTAAACTTTTTTTTTATAATTCATGTTTAACGCTTTGGCCATAATCTCACCTGAATTGAAATGACGATACGGCCCAAGTTGATAGACACGCTAAGCCTTTGGAGGAACTGGCTCTCAAGTGCAACTGCCGGAGCACACTTATGGGTATTTGGCGGCAGGTTTTCAAATTGAGGGTGGTAGCTAGCCAGCTGGGCGTTAGAAAAACCCTACAACCATGCTTATGTTTCCTCACGATATTTTCCTTCACCTTTGCTCAAGCTCATTGTAGATGGATTCGAACTCACGTCCCTGGACGCGAAGTCGTACACACTACCACTGAGCTATCATCGCTTCACAATTCATAATATTGACCTTGCCCGATAACGTCGTTATTAGGATCACTAAATTAATAATTTAGGATCTGTTGGTCAGTCAGGCTTGGGAATCCTCGTTCATTTTCCGGCAGCAGACCAAGCCGAGGTTCGGCCATTCCGGAAGCCTTGCGCCCACTGCCTCGGGGCGGAGGGCCCTCAGCACTCGCCCCGAAAATTTCCGTGAAGCTGTCAAAGCCTTTCAGCCAACAGCGTATGTCAGTTCGGAGAGAAAAAAAGAAAACTTTGCAACAGACACTTCCTGTTACCTTAAGACCGTACTCAGCTTAATTATAAGTTCATTAAAAAAAAAGTATTAGCGAGTTCCGCCGATATAATTATATTATTTTTCCCGTGAAAGCCCGAATTAAAACTTGGGGATTCTCTCAAAAGACCCGTTTGATAATTTCTCATTAGGATCTCGTTAATGAGGCTTTGAAGTTACGTTCATCCAGCCAATTAAATGAAATTTATTTATACCGAAACGTCTTACACTCGTATAGCACAGCGGTTAGGGCGACTGTACTGTGTTTTTACAACATTATATATATATATACTTTTTTCTCAATCATATTCTTTACTGACATTCTGAGACATGTAATGACTTCACATTTCCCGGGCTCAGGCCGAGGCGTGAGGGGTTTGTGGTAGCTAATACCCAACTCTACCCACTGGAACACACCACGGCGACGTTTCAAACTCCCGCGTTGCCACACACACTTATTCTAGTCTTTGGCGGTACCCTTCAAACTTATTTGGCACCCTCAGCACTTTATTATGTCGGTATTCTATGAGAATGAGCCGAAACGCTCAGCCGGGACACTCGTTAAGATAACAGTGAAAGAGATACATCATACGCGCCACTGCTATCTATACTCGACCGGTGAGCGTTACACGAAAGCGCGTGATACACAACTCGCATTCACTATCGACATAAACACATAGTTGAGTTGTGTTACATATTATTTACGTTGTGCCGGTCAACCATTTTGTTTGTAACATATTTTGTTATGTCGATTACAAATACAGAGAAAGAAATAATAATGAAGCCTCTCTTGATATACAGAAATGACGTGTTTTATTTTATTTGCAAAAAAATATTAATTATATATGTTGTTAGAGGGTTGTAACACTCTCAATTGGCGATCCCGACGTGATATGGACACGCAACCTTCTGATCTCCACCCTCAGCTAAGTCTAAATGAGGTTTTCACTTTTGTAATGAAGTTTCAGGCACACACCGATTTATTGACATGGTTTTATAAGCAACACTTGTTCTATCTATCTATATTATGGGTAAATGTTTTGCCATAATTTACACCGCTTTAGAACTATCCGGCTGACTCAGCAATACGCTTAACTGTCGAGATCCAATCACAATTGATGCGTGGATGATTAAATTAAATTTATATATAAGTTTCTGAAGCGATGACAGTTCAGCGGTAGTGTCAACGGACTTCGCGTCAAGGGGCGTGAGTTCGAATCCACTTACAATGACCTTGAGTTGTCGGTGAAGGAAAACATCGTGAAGAAACCACAGCACGTTGACAGAGCTTTTGCTAATGCCCGCCTGGGTAGCTACCAACCTCAAGTTGAAAATCTGCAGCCAAATATGAATAGGTGTGTTCCGGCAGTTGCACTTGAGAGCCAGTTGTTCCACAGGTTTAGCGTGTCTACTAGCTTGGGCCGTATCGTCACATAAGATCAGGTGAGCTTATGGCCATAACGCTAACCACATTAACTATAAAAAATATATCATACTAAAGGCAATGAAATGAATATAAAACAGAATATATAAATATACTCCCGGAGGCTTCTTTGCAAGTATATATTTTTAGAAATACAACGTATTCAAGCCTGCTACGTTAGTTACTGTAAGGCCACTTCCGGGAAGGCGCTCGTCCGGTACAGGGCATGTTCTTCTACTGGTCGGCGTATCCAAGAGGAGACTTCGTCTCTTAATTCCCACTTTTTACGACACCAAGGTGTGCAGTAGCGTCCTCGACATCCGAGACATATATACTGATGTGGATTCCAAGACTGCAGTATTTTTTATAAACATCGATACTAAAATTTTACTTTCACACGTCCTTTGTCTCCGACTACTGACTTCGAATGTCAAGGCAAATTCTTCGAACCTTCGTCCTAGATATCTTATTTAAAAAGGTTCGTTCATATACGGCTTTCTGGATGAATCCAGTGACACTCATGTTATGTACGCAAAGCGACACTTGACGACAGAAGTGTAATATAAGTGACGATACGGCCCAAGTTGGTAGACACGCTATACCTTTAAAGGAACTGGCTCTCAAGTGCAACTGCCGGAACACACCTATTGGTGTTTGGCTGCAGATTTTCAACTCGAGGGTGGTGGCTAGCCAGGAGGGCATTAGAAAAAACCCTGCCATCATGCTATGGTTTCCTCACGATGTTTTCCTTCACCGAAAGCTCAAGCTTATTGTAGGTGGTAGGATTTCAACTCACGTCGCTTGACGCAAAGTCGTACACACTACCACTGAGCTATCATAGCTTCAAAATCGAATCAAACAATAAATAGTCTTCTAGGATGACATAATTAATATAAAGCCAATCATTACAGAACATTATAATATTATCACTTTGTCCTGATATCCTGAAGATGTTTATCAGGATAACCGTATAGCATATATATATATATATATATATATATATTTATAGCATCATAGATGTCGCTAAGACACTTGTCTCCATGTGTCTTATAAATTTGTGCCCCCTTAAGCCATCATGTTATCACAACGTGTATTTTTTTTAATCTTTTAAAGTTTTTTTTTATTTTTGTTATATATCGAACAGCCAAGGGTCTGCACTGTACCCGATGTTTTTTTTATACCTATGGTTTAGCCTTATGGCCATAATCTCACCTGATTTTAAGTGACGACACGGACCTAGATGGTCGACACACTAAACCTGTGGAGAAGCTGGCTCTCAAGTGCCAATGCCGGAACATACCTATTGGTATTTGACGGCAGATTTTCAACTTTACCACCATGCTATGGTTTCCTCACGATGTTTTCCTTCACCGAAATCTCAAGCTCGTTGTAGGTGGATTCGAACTCACGTCGCTTCACGCGAAGCCGTGCACATTAACGTTGTTGTTAAGTACATTACAATTCAAATCATCTACGACTGACAATTAACCAAAACCAACGAACGACAACGAATCATACCACTAGTCATTTCCCTACTAATAATATAAATGCGTATGTGAGTATGTTCGTTAATTTATCACGCTTTCACGCCTAAACCGCTGTATCGATTATGATCAATTTTAGTATATAGATAGACGGGAACCTGGAGACGGTGATAGACTACGTTGTCTCGCGAAAGCTTATAGGAAGTGGGGTAAAGAGAGCGATAAATTTTGTACGAAACTTTTTATTGCGGCATTCGATTTGTTTCACAAAATCGATATGAACGCAAACGAAGCCGCATGTAAAATTTAATTTACAATAAAGTCCACTTAAACGATACCTCTCAAGGTACCCACAGATCAGTAAAAGTGTTTTTCTGATCTGCGGAACGACCCAGTATCAAAAGGGGAAAATTTTCAAAGAATACAGAATAAGGTTCACTTAAAAAAAAAATTCTTACTTGGATGTAAACAAACCGGGGACGTTATCTGTCCCGTTTCTTTATTCGGTCAAACGACACGTGTTCGAAAGAGATAAGACGAGGTGTCCGCTTACACGTGACATATGGATTTTATTTCGATGCACCATACAGATAATAATGTACACGTGTTTGTATTTTAGTATCAATAATTCACTAACTACCTTATTAAAGTACTGTAAAGTTAAAATCGATGAGAGCCCGTGCAATGATCCTGAGCTTTCAGTGAAGCCATCGTAATTAAGGCATAGTATGGTGGTAGGGCTTTTTATAATACCCGACTGGCTGGCTATCACCCTCAAGGAGAAAATCTGCCGCCAAATACCAATAGGTGTGTTCCGGCAGTTGCACTTGAGAGCCTGTCTCTTAGCGGGCCCTCCATCTTGGGTCACATCGTCATAACTTTTGCAAACACTACGCATCTGCGTAATGTTTAATTAGGTTGCTGGAACCTGTTTCGTAGTGACTCTAATCAAGCTCAATGTTACTGCAGAGACGGGTCAAATTCCAATTGACAGCATGGTGGTAGGGCTTTTTCTAATGCCCGCCTGGGTAGCTACCACCCTCAAGTTGTCAACCTGCCGCCAAACACCAATAGGTGTGTTCCGGCAGCTGCACTTGAGAGCCAGTACCTCCACGGTTTTAGCGTGTCTACTATCTTGCGCCGTAACCTTACTTAAGATCAGGTGAGGATATGGCCATAACGCTAAACATTAAGTTAAAAAAAAAATGATTATTCGTTACTTTGCAACATAAAAATGATTGTCAAGTCAATATCGTCGCGTACAATGAACCGAAGTGATACATTATCGATAGAGAAATTACTTGTCCATTCGCTGGTGTGACATAAAAGTTATCGCGCCAACCCGACACTCGTGAATCATGTTGACACTATGTCAAGGTTCTCACATCGCCACTGGACACCTAACCCCGGGCCTGTAGAGACGCGTTTACCGGCCTGTTTGCATCGTCAGCAAAATCGCTGTGAATGATCTGTTTGTTCATTTCATTACCTGCCTATTGAGTAATTATATCGCAACTAGCTGACTTAGTAAACGTTCTCCTTTTTTTTATACTTAAGATTTAGCGTTATGGCCATAATCTCACCTGATCTTAAGTGACGATACGACCCAAGTTGGTAGACACGCTAAACCTGTGGAGGAACTGGCTCTCAAGTGCTGCTGCCGGAACACACCTATTGGTATTTGGCGACAGGTTTACAACTTGAGGGTGGTAGCTACCCTGGCGGGCATTAGAAAAAGCCTTACCACCATGCTATGGTTTCCTCACGATGTTTTCCTTCACCGAAAGCTCAAGCTCATTGTAGGTGCTTGGGTTCGAACGCACGTCCCTTGACGCGAAGTCGTGCACACTACCACTGAGCTATCATCGCTTCTCCTGCCTTACCTGTGAAAAAAAAAATTGCATACGAATTGGTAATATTATTCAAAAACACAGCACAACTACCTTTGTAATACGCTATGACAACTGACAGTTATGTAAAATAATATTGTCGTTAGCATTTTTTTCTTTTTATAAATTTTCCTAAATTTCCTAACGTTCCATTCAATTTTCCTTAATTTTTTCTTTCATGAGAACCGTCTCCTGGAAATAGTTAACACGGAAAAAACGGATTATCGAAATTGTTCCATCCGTTTACTCGTGATGCGATGACCGGGAGAAATAGAGCTTCATTAATATGTATATACATGATACATTTAAATGTACTGGTAATGTGACACTCATATTGTAAAGAAAAACTTTTTTTTTTCAATTGAACATATGCTGTTGGGCTTTTACAGCTTCACCGAGCTTTGGGGCCGAGTACTGTGGCAGTCAGTTCGAGGTAACTAGCACAAGGAAGCCATGAAGTGGCCGATCCTTGGCTTGGGCTGTTGCGGGGTAAATTAAAAAAAAAACAGCAACTATCATTTGTATTTTATTTTATAATTTATAGGTTTAGCCATATGGTCATTATATCACTTGATATTAAGTGACGGAGTGTCCTAAGATGACGGAAATGCTAAGCCTAGTGCAGGGACTGGCTCTCAAGTGTAACTGACGGAATACACCCCTATTTGCCGGCAGATTTTCAACTTGAGGATGGCAGGTAGACATTCGGGTAGTACAAAAAACTCTACCACCATGCTATGGTTTCATTACGATGTTCACGTTTACCGAAAGCTCAATCTCATTGCAAAGATTCGGACTTACATACATTGACGCAGCGTCCGTGCACGCTAACTACTGAGCCATCATCGCCTCATGACTCTCATACTGTGAACTGTGTGCATCAGCTAGAACGTTCTCGAATGAAAATTACTATATTATTCAATATTTCGACGTTATACTAGATGCATATGGGAGATATTTATGTACGATGCGTTTCATATCAAAACACAAACGTTCTTTAACAATAATAATAAAAAAAAAAAAAAAACTAAAGTCTCAAGAAACTAATGTATGTGTATTTAAGATATATCGAATGGCCCTAAGAGACTCACAGTACGTCGCCCACGGCCGCTGTATGTTATGGTCCTTATCGTTCACCGTCTCTTTCACTCGTAGCGTGCGGCGTGCTGTCGTCCCTTTCTAACCGTGCAACCGGTTTGCTGGGGCAGTTGTAAGTCGCCGACAGAATAGTATAGATAAGCATGTTTGATTTGTTTTATCGTAACATTATTGTCGACCGGTACTTCTGTGTCAAGATTAATACAATTAGCGATGATTGTCGAATAAGAAAACGTTTGATTGTGTGAGAAAGCAAACGTGGTAGATATCACGCTATTGTGCCTGGTTGTAAGCCGGATACAATTGAGAAACCGTTATCAGAGTTAGGTTAGAATTTCATACCTGCCTACAAATCGTTTGACTGGTAGATATATGTATCATATGTGATGACAAAATTCCGCATACAAAGTAACGACGTGTGCTTCAAACTACAAGACAGAATTGAAACTACATCACTATATCTAGTCTGTTTAGTAGACTTGGTCTGACTTTACGCGGTCGAGTGTTACCCGAATCGTGATAGCTTAGTCACACATATTACCTGTAAAATAAATTGCTTAACCTGCCTTAAGTAGTTATAAATTTAATGTTAAATAACAGTGACTATTTGAGGTTTATTATGGTAGCAACCAATGCGAATCCACTACTGCAAGACTACCATCCAGTTGAAATAATAGATGTACATTGATTGTCCTTTTTTATTGTTGAGGTTATGACCATAATCTCACCCAAACTTTTCAACTTTAGGGTGGTAGCTTGACAGGCAGGCATTAGAAAAACGTGCGTGATTTAAGCAAACGTTACTCGCTATACTTTATTTATGACCTTATCCCACCCGGGTAGGGTTGTCACAACATGTTTTCTTCTACCACTCTACTTTATCAGCTCTCATCTCAGTATCCATCCACATATTCTTCGATCTTCCTCTCCTCCCACGTCCACCATCATACTTAACCTTCTTCCAGTTATATGGATTTCACCTCTTCTCTTACCATGCTCATACTGCGCTAACCTATTACTTCACATTTCTCTACACAGTTAAATATACAGTTAATTATATTCTCGAACATTGAGTTCTTACTGAATCAGTATGCAGTGCAGTAGCTGCACTCACTTATTGGCGGTTAAAAACTTGTAAAAAATCTGGTATTAAACCTAAGTTCATTTCTCATCTCTCCAAATTCGATAGGAAGCTGTTTACTTTGATTTCTACGATTCGAGTATGTCCTTACTATGGTATACGTTTTTTTTTATATAACCTACGAAGTTAGTATACGGGTAGTTAAGTCAAAATAAAATTGAAATATTAACCCTAAATATCGATAACTAAACTCAAAGCCGATTGCTAGTTTCACATTTATATTATTACTAGCTGCGCCCGCAACTTCGTTCGCGTGGACTAAAAAAAAAATTATTAATTTTTGCCCGTTTTGGTAACGTTTTTCAATACATCTTTGTCACTATCGCTGGTGGCGTAATGTTAAACAGCCTAAATCCTTCCTCAATGATTGCTCAATCAAATACAAACGAATGGGTTAGTCATTATTTTATAAAATAGAATTTACAATGGTTGATTTCTTTATAATTAAATAAAATACCCAGTATTCAAGCTTACCTATATCTCTATAGCTCTAAGCCCGAACGTGTCGAGGCAGCTTTATTTAAGTGACCCTTGCAACTTATAGTTTTGGAAGCAGCCAATATCAGAACATAATTCGAAGAACGAAACCGCGGGAATAGCTAGTTCTAAATATTATAATCGCTTGCCAAAGAGAACTTTATCTCTTCGCCTCGACGCAATGGAATAGAAATAGGTGACTGTCACCACCAAACGGTTAGTAACAAAGTTACTTTAAATCGATTGCATAACCTTGGTTTCAAAAACGTTGTAACCCTTTATCGAGCGTCCGTGCCTACCCCGCAGGGGGCGAGTCGTTATACAATTAACGAATTACAACCGTTGGTGGTACCCTTGACCGAGCTGTGTAACTTTCAACCCTGACAAAACTTTTTATCAGACCCTATAGATGCCACCTCAAATTTACACCCTATTTGTAATACTCTAAAGTAATTTATCGAATGTGGTCGACCGTTTGTTTTAATATATTTGATTTAATATGTGTACACGTACATATTGAAAAATAAATGTTTGCGATTAAACAGTGGTAATTACTGTTTGACGAAGCTCAAGGCATAGTGTATTTTTTTATAAATTGAATAATGTTATACATTCACGGTAGGACAAAATTACAGTTCCCCGCCGTGGGAGTTCGAGGCAGAAGTACTCACCACCATATATAACTACACAACAGCGAGGAGGAGGGATGGTGGTGGGCGCCCATCTCCTGCAGCAGTGCAGGGGATGAGGCTGGTGGCCCGCGACGCGATTATGCGACGCTGGGCGGAGGATCTGGCGAATGCGCGTTATGGTACGTATACCATAAACGCCATTCGCCAGGTCCTCAAAGAATGGTGCGACAGGAGGTTTGGCTCCCTGTCGTTTCGGCTTGTGCAGGTGCTGTCCGGGCACGGTTGCTTCGGATGGTACCTGCACAAGATCGCTCGAAGGGAGCCAACAGTGCGTGGTCTGAGCCGCGCCGCACTCTGGAGGCGGCGGTCGGGGCGGACCTCTCGCTGTCGGGTGTGGTGAGAGCAGCAGCTCGGCAGCGAGAGTGTTTGGCATGAAGTGGCCTCCTTCTGTGAAGAAGTTATGTCACAGAAGGAGGCTGCGGAGAGGGCCCGTGAGGCAGATGCCCACGCACTCCCTCTCCGACGCAGAAGAACGGGCGGCAGGAGGGGCCGGTTTGTCCGAGCTCTTCCGCCGCCTTAAGGCCGGACTGGGGGGGTACGTCAGGGGACCCACCTTCCATTACAAAAGCACCAGTCCGGCAGAAGGATTGGGCAGCTTGCCTGGCTGCCCAGATGAGGCCCGGCTTAAGATCAGGCCGGGCCGGTCGCTGGGGTGACGCGGTGATTAAGTATCGTCACTTAAGATCAGGTGAGATTATGGCTATAAACCTGAACCATAAAAAAAAAAGTTGTCCTGAAAAATGCTTTGACAATCCAATATTTTAACAGCTTAGTAACTACAATGCTTTCACTTTATCGATCTGCTAAAGTAAGTGGGTTCAAATTCTGCCATAACAGACTTTTGCGCGAATGAAGGAATCGTGTTAAAACACAAACACAGTGTCGTTTCTAGTACACGTATACTATATTTCAGTGGTAAGGGCATGTAAATTGTACTTACTAGGGAGACGTCAAGGCTACCCGGGGTTGACCTATGAACCAATCTCTGTGTAACACTATCGGGCGAATGTTCAAAGTTCAATTCTCGTCTCGGTTAGTATTTCGTTGGAAATGATATAAGCTTTATCCATATTAAGCCTGATATATTCATACGAGAAATACAAACTGTTAAAGCAGGAGTAAGTGTTACATTTTTTTTTACTCTACTATGGTTATATTACAAACAGTATTGACATTTTATATATATATAATCTATTGCAACATAAAAAACGTAGGCCGTCGCGGGACGTCTGGCAGATGAGAAACATATTTATTTTTTTATAAATTATAAATTACAAGTAATGATAGCTCAGTGGTAGTATGCACGGGTCCCGCTTTAAAGGACGTAAGTTCTAATCCCTGCAATGAACTTTCGTTGAAAGAAAACGTCGTGATAAAACATTAGCATGCTACCACAATCAAGTTGAAAATCTGCCACCAAACACCTGTAGGTGTACCGGAAGTTGCACTTGAGAGCCAGTAAAAAAGAAACTTGATACCGGTATATGTTGGTAGATTGTTGAATTGAGAGTGGTTGCTAACCAGTTAGGCATCAGAAAAAGCCCTACCACCATACTATAATTTCATCAGAATGTTTTCCTTCACCGAAAGCTCGAGCTCATTGCGGGGATGCGTAATCATGTCTACTGACGCGGAATCAGTACACGCTACTAACTGACCCAGCATCATCGCTTTTAAACTGTCAGTAACAATTAATATACAGTGATAATCAAAGAATCAGAGGTATCGTAAGTCGCGGCTATAGTTACAACGGCGTCCTACGCAAGCTTACAATAGAAAGGCGTTTGAAACACCTTGGCCCGGAGTTCAAGACGTTTATTACCATAAATTCACGTACCGTGTTGTGAACGATCATAGGATTGTATCTATCGATTGCACCGAAGCTTGGCGTGAGAAAACAAAAGCTTTCGTTATGGCCATAATCTCACCTGATCTTAAGTGATGATACGGCCCGAGATGGTAGACGCGCTAAACCTGTGGGTGAACTGGCTTACTAGTGCAACTGCCGGAACACACCTATTGGTATTTGGCGGCAGATTTTCAACTTGAGGGTGGTAGCTAGCTAGTTTCCGCACGATGTTTTCCTTCACCGAAAGCTCAAGCTCATTGTAGGTGCTTGGATTCGAACTCACGTCCCTCGACGCGAAGTCGCACACGCTACCACTGAGCTATCATCGCTTCAAACATTATAGTATCAAATATCACACAGTCCAATTTTATTGAAATCTAAACTATAGTTAGGTACATGGTAAAATTTGTATTCTTACCTACCTTACTATGTATATTAATATAATAAATGCGAAAGTGAGTTTGTTTGGTACTTACGCTTTCACGTCTAAACCACTGAATCGATTGTGATGAATTTTGGTATACAGACAGATGGAACCCTGGAGACGGTGGTAGGCTACGTTTTTTCGCGAAAAATATATACGAAAGGGGGTAAAGAGGATAGTAAAGTGTGTATGGAACTTTTTATTGTATCTGTTTGGTAGCGACTGGCGATCGAGTGTCGTTTTCTCGATGGTCGCTGATGTTCTTAGACTGTACTGTACTTAGGCACAGTGCAGTCACTTTGACGAGAGAGCATAAAGAAAAGAACCGATTTTACCATAGGTGAAGCCGTGGGTTAAAGCTAGTATTCTGTATTTAATCGGGTTGGTAAGCATCTGTACTCGATTGGGTATTGACTCATAATATTAAGTACACGAGTAGCAGATCCCATTGAAAATCTATGCTGCGGTTTGAAACTGGAGTCAGAAGGAGATATGGATGGAGAAAAATATGGATGGACTGTGTGAAGAATGATATGTGTATAAAAAGTGTGGATACTGAGAGGACTGTTGAAAGAATAGAGTGGAAGATGAAACCATACTATGAAGCGATGATAGCTTAGTCGGTAGTGTGTGCGGTCGCTGCGTCAAGGGATGTGAGTTCGAATACAAGAATGAGCTTAAACTTTCGGTTGGGGAACTATCGTGATAAAACAATAGTATGGTGGTAGGGCTTTTTCTAATGCCCGTCTGGCTAGCTACCGCAACTTAAGTTAAAAACCTGTCAATAGTTTGTTGGTAAGAACAATTGTGTATTGTGTTAGATTATAATTTAAATAAAAGAGAATATAAAGGCATACAGTTTAGCAGTATATATCATTTATATTAGTTTATAGGTTTAGTGTTATGACCATAATCTCACCTGATTTTACGCAATGATACTCCCTAAGTGGACTAAACCAAATACCTATAAATGTATTCCGGCAGTTGCACTTGAGAGCCAGTCCCTTCACAGGTTGAGCGTGTCTACCAACTTGGGCCGTATCGTCACTTAAGATCAGGTACGATTATAGCAATAACGCTAAATCTTATCTATAAAAAACTATGATAATTGAGCTTACAAAGTCCTACATACGTGACTATGGCATAATTAGCTACATGGTTAGATGGCATAATAGATATAAAACCCTTTTACATCAAAAAAGTCAGTCCTCCACCTAAGTGTATTACTAACCTTGAATATATAAAATGCCAACAATATTGTAAATTAAAATTAAATTGAAGGTAGACACAGTGACATGAACTTTTCTGGACAACTTACACCTCAGTCCGCCCCGTGACCGCGAAGGCTGAAAAGCTTTCGAAACGTCGTGATTAAAATCAATAAATAACCGCGATAAAATCCGGTTAAATTAGTTTTATATCAATGAATAATATTCGGGTAAACATAAGAAATCATTATGCAAACAATACTTATGTAGGATAGGGGTTGTTATAATGACTTCAGTTTTCAGTACGCGCAACAAGATCACACCCCTACGTATCCTTCCAGTGTAATAATTATAATATACCGCTGTGTATCCTCACTGAGCTGATCGTAACCAACGAGTTCGAAATATGTTTGCAATCTACAAACTTAATTACATATAATAATCTAATTACGAGTGACCTATTTCGCGACAGTTCGGCCACAGTTCAATATCTAACAGTGTTTTAACTCATCTAACATCAGTAGGAAGCGTTCATTATTTGTTTGCGATGGTATTAGTTTTTTAAAATAGCAAAAAAAAAAAAAAATTTTACGACGTTTTTTATTAGTATTACGGCCACAATTTTACCTGAAGTCAAATGCGATGACGCAATAAAAAATTTCACACAAAGTTTATTCCTCGCTTTACCCCACGTCTTATAATTTGCGAGAAGAATTGCCTATTACAGTCTCGAAGATGTCACTTATCCCTATAACAAAATTCATCATAATCGATTCAGTATTTTAGGCATGAAGGCCTAAAAACAAACACACAAAAAAAAAGTATATAGCATATATAGAAGGATATCCGGATGGTATTCCATTTTTTAATAGTTAAGGTTATGGCCACAATCTCACCTGATGTTAAGTGACAATGTGGCTCAAGATGGTGGAAACGCTAAACCTAGTAGAGGGACTGGCTCTCAAGTGCAACTGCCGGAACACACCGATAGGTTTTTTTTTAACTTGACGGAGGTAACTTAGAAAAAGCCTTACCAACTATGTATGGTTTCATTACGATAATCGTCTTCAACGAAAGCTCTAACCCGTTGCAGAGATTCGAACTCACGTCCACCCAGGTGGCGTCCATACCCGCTTCGAACTGAGCTATCGACGTTTCAAAAATATGTCTAAGAATAGAAAAACCCGGATGCATAGCAGCGGTACATGCAAGCGGAAGTCAGAGGAAATAGCAAACTTCGTGGTGTAATTTTTACTGCAAATGTGTCGTTGATTCCCACCTGTTTCTGGTATCGTGGTTAAAAATTACAATGATATATGAACAAATATATCTGAATAGATATATTTTTAATAGTGAAGGGTTAACGTTGTTCCCATAATATCACCTGATCTTAAGTGACCATACGGCCCGAGTTAACAGACACGCTAGTCCTGTGGGGGAACTGGCTCTCAAGTGCAACTGCCGGAACACACCTATTGGTATTTGGCGGCAGATTTTAAACTTGAGGATGGTTGCTAGCAGGCCGGTATAAGAAAAAGCCCTACCAGCATGCTATGGCTTCCTCGCGATGTTTTCCTTCACCGAAAACTAAAGCTCATTGCACGTAGTTGGCTTCGAACGCACGTCCTTTAACGCAAAGTCGTACACACTATAATGAGCTTTAGTTTTCACAGCATGGTGGTAGGGCTTTTTCTGATGCCCGACTGGCTAGCTACCACCCTCAAGTTGTAAATCTGCCGCCAAATACCAATAGGTGTGTTCCGGCAGCTGCACTTGAGAGCCAGCTCCCCCACAGGTTTAGCGTGTCTGTTAACTCGGGCCGTATCGTCACTTAAGACCACGTGAGATTATGGCCATAACGCTAAAACCTTAAGTATAAAAAATAATAATAATATAGATGTTTATTTATAACCGAAAATAAATTAACTTTGATCGTCGAGTTTAGTCGTCTGAAACCACTATTCCGTTTCCCAAAGTGCTACATTCAATAGAATCGTTAGCAGCGGACGGAGCTCGCAGATATCTAGTGCACATATTAACAGAACCTATTTAAGTTTTATCTATGGCAAATAATTGATAATAAAGTTCGTTTTGTGGGAACGAGTGCGGCCGTGTTGACTGATCGATGCGGTTGATTACAGAGCACTTATGAGGTGTGTCCGCATAGCTTTATTAATTTATTTATATATTTGTGCCCGCGATATCGTTTTTGAAATAAAAGTAAATAAGACACTTCCTTTCTCTCACTCTTTATTAGTTGCACGTTAAATAACATCGCGTACATGACAGAGAAAGTCCCGTCAAAATCGATTCTAACGTTTCGGGGATTACTCGAGACAAGCAAACAGACAGAAAAAGATTTAGAATCGTTTATTTATTATGAGTATCGTAAATATATATATATATATATACACACACACACATATACAGAACACATCTATTGGTATTTGGCGGCAGATTTTCAACTTAAGGGTGGTTTCTAGTCAGGCGGGCATTAGAAAAAGTTCTACCACCATGCTACGGTTTCCTTGCGATGTTTACTTCCACCAAAAGCTCAAGCTCATTGTAGGTGGTAGGATTCGAACTCACGTCCCTTACCGTGAAGTCGTACCATCGCTTCTTTTATGTGAGTTTAATATAAAGATGTCGTTTTAACACATGGCAAATTAATAGTTAAATTGTTTTGATTCTTTTTAGATATACACAACTAAATAACCAGGCAGGCAACACCCAGCCTCTCCCAGTACTCAATAAGTACATAATAGCATCACCTATGTATACCATAAAGACATACCATAAATTTTTAACCTTCTCCATTAAAAAGACGTGCTAATTTTCTTGATTATCGATTAAACGGTTCTGGAGTTAAGCGCTTTATCCCATAGAACCCTTTTATTTTATGGGAAAAAACATATACGCTATAAAGATCCATAATTTGTCTTGTCACAGTACATACAATATTAATGCATATCTGCCCAGTAGTTTAATAATGACCCGCTTACAAGGGAACTGATAAATATATATTATTAGCTTTCATATTGGTTGGTAAAAAATTTCACAACGTTTATAATTTCCAAATATATTCCATTCCATTTTGTGAACGTAATATTGTTGTATATCTGTAACATTTTGTGGACATCGTCTGCCAATAAACCATATTTTTAGACATCCAGTTATATGATTGGTTAATTTGATCATTACCAATTTTAAGTTTTAAGATACAGAAATTGAATATAGAATATACTCTGAAGCGAAGATAGTTCAGTGGTAGTGTGTTGGACCGCCACATCGTGGGACGCGAGTTTGAATCCAACCACCTACAATGAGCTTGAACTTGCAGGAAAGAAAAACATCGTGAGGAAACCATAGCACGGTGGTAAGGCTTTTTCTAATGCTCGCCTGACTATCCACCACCCTCAAGTTGAAAACCTGCTACCATATGCCAATAGGTGTATTCCGGCAGTCCCTCCGACAAAGGCCGGCAACGCACCAGCGGTTTTCCCGGTCCATGGGCGGTGGTGATCATTTACCATCTGGTAACACGCTAGCTTGTTTGTCCACGATTACATAAAAAAAAAATGTATAAACAGCAAAAATTTCACGCTAAGTACATAATAATCAGGGACAGCTTTCATACTTCTTTTATATCTTCTTCTCTTCTCGCTTTCGTGAGGCCCCATTCTAAGTTAACATCCAGTTCCGGGATTATATACACTTGAATGGTTGCCTCTCCCATATCGATGATTAAGGAAAGGTTATGCAGACATCATTTTGAACGCATTTTTTAGTAAAGTATTCGACTATTTAATTATTATACAGTACAGAAAATCCAGGACAGCTAGCAGTTCATATTTTTGAATACTACATTTTCTCCTACGTCAACGCGCCACCCGTCCACATAACATTATCCCTCCCGCCTCAAACGCACTCGCTTAGCGTTCAGCTAATTGTAATAATTGTAGACGAAACTCGGCAACTGACGTGTGTTTCTATACAATTAACAGACAAACGTCTGCTTTGGCCCTTCTGTATATGTTTAAATATCATATTTCCCTGTTTATCGTTTCACATAACCGCTGTACAGTGGTTGGCATTATGTCACGAATGCGTATATTCTAAGCAGTCATGAGGACTGCGGCCGGAAGTGAAAATTTTAAACTGTAAAAACAAACAGTTGTGATTTTCGGATGTCCAAATTAATCGTTGGATCTCAACATTAAAACTTGTGAATCGAAACTGTTTACAGTGCAATAAGTTATACTAATGGGAACAGATTTAGTGTTTTCGTTAGACCTGTTGAGGGATTAGCTCTCAAGTGCAACTGCCGGAACACACCTATTGGTATTTGCCGGCAGGTTTACAACTTGAGGGTAGTAGCTAGCCAAGCGGGCATTAGAAAAAGCCCTACCACCATGCTATGGTTTCCTTCCGGTGTTTTCCTTCACCGAAAGCTCAAGCTCATTGTAGGTGCTTGGATTCGAACTCACGTCCCTTAACGCGAAGTCGTACACACTACCACTGAGCTATCATCGCTTCAAACTATCGCACTAAGTTATTACGTTCGTGTGAGGTAAGAGGACATAGATATGCGGTCGCCGATTCTCTCACTCGACTCTATGCCTACGCACAAAAATGAACGTGGGAACTCCGGTGAAAAGTGTTTACAATTCCATTTAAACCTCATTAATATTGATCTAGTAATTGAAAAACATCTGGTTTTTACTTGTGAGAACGGATTTGAAATGATAATAGAAAGTTTAATATTCAGCTCGAGTTTTATTTGATGTGTAAACACACGCATTTATTAAATTTGTTATTAGCTTTTGTAAAAACACGCTGAATCTATATTAATATTAAAAAGATGAAAAATTCGGTTTGCTCGTTTGAACGCGCTAACCTTAGGAACTGCCAGACGGATTTCAAGAATTATTTGTATTAGATCGTGCGTTTATTGAGGACAAACGAAGTCGCGGACATAACTAGTCTATACATATGATTAAACTGTAACTAAACCAAGTTTATACATTATGTATAGATTGAAAATTATTGACGAGGTGTTCGCGCTTTGTTGTCGAGGTCATTAATCTTTTATTTCGATAGTATTTTTTATATTTATATTTTTTATTTTTATTCTTTATAGGATTTAACGTTATGGCTTCAATCTTACCTGATGTTAAGTTACGGTGTACCCCAAGCTGGTGAACACGCTACACTAGTGTACACTAGTGTACCCAGGCGGGCATTAGAAAAAAAACCCTACCACCATGCTATAGTTTCGTCACGATGTTTTCCTTCACCGAAAGCTCAAGCCATTGTAGGTGGTCGGATTCGAACTCAATATCAGATATCAATTATTTGTTTATTTCCAATACTAATTAATAAAATTGGATTATTAGAACACAAACAAATCCTTATATTAGGCATGATGATGAATAAATTTTAATATCACATATCTTGAAATTTGAGTAACGATCTCATATTTATTGTAAACAAAGTGATCGTTGTAGATGAGTCGGTTTAGTTTCTTAACGCTGTAGTTTTTAGAGGTAAGCAGAAGGGTTCTTAGGTTTAGTGTATCTTTACAAATATACCACAAAATACTCTACATTGACTGATCGCGATTTATCCAAAATTACCAGAGCTTTTTCTCACTAATACATTACGTATATTTCTAAAACTGTCGCAAATATACGCGTATGGTATAGATATTTTTATAAGACTTAGACACCTCCTAGGAAAGAGTTTTACGATCACGCCGGGCAGTTTTTATACTAATGTACAGCAAACAGGCAGAGGGCCCATCTGATGGTAAATGGTTACCTCGCATATAGACAGTCACCACACTAGGGGCATTAGAGCAATTCTCGTTCTTTCCAGCAAACAGAAGTTCTTTTTTTTTTTGCCGCAGTCTAAACCCAACAAAGGGCAATAACTCTACCATCATGCTGTGGCGGGTTAAGGATTAGCTACATGGTTACCCGTCAAGTGTGAAACTAAAAGTGGCACCCACAATCGCCAGAGCCTCGTTGGTTACCCAAATGCACCGCGTGCAGATGAGTTTGGCTTGGGTAACTTAAATGGTATTCAATACCCTTAACACCCCAGAATTGCACGATGCAGACACTCAATAAGGCCGGATTCCATAATCGCGCCAGATTAATGGGAAAAACCCGGACGAATTCGAGGGCACCAGCTAATGTCGACAAATATGATTATTTGAACGAGATAACAGTATTAAAAACATACCCTGCTGACGAATACGTGGCAAATTTCGCTTGGTACTTTTCGTGAAGCGAAAACTCTTGGAAATGACGCACTCTTCTTCGTACTTAGATTAACGTACCTATCTCACGAATAAAAAACACAAGTTACACTTATCAACAATTTCCATGGTGTAAAGCGAATGTAAACTCGGGGAACTGGATTTTTAATTGTCACAGTGTAATGTTATAGTAGTAAGCCGATTCGATATCTCTGATCGTGCCAGAATGTCATGACGTGAACGTGTCCGCGCCGTTGATAAATCTATGGAGTTGCCTCATAACCTATGACAGAGTAAGCGTGCAAGTTCAATGCTACCAGGGAAGTTGTGAATTTATATACAATTAATACAGTGCAGTGACGTGAACGACTAAAGTGTATGAAAAGAAATTATTTAACTCAGAGATCAATTGGCACCAGCCAGTACGGATCAGCAAACTGCGAGATTGGTTGTCCTCTTAATTCAGTTTTTATCTTAATACAAACCCTTCGTATATTGCCCAGTATACTATATCCACTGTGGATGTTTTGGTAAACATAGTACAACTCAAAATATATAATTTTTTTTTCGAACTGACATCCGCTGCTAGCCTCATGGGCCCTGACAGCTTCGCCAAACTTTTGTGGCGAATGCTTTGGGCACTCAGTCCCGAGGTAGCGGGCGCAAGGGTGCCAGATCGGCCGAACCTCGGCTTGGGCTGTTGCCGGAAAAAAGATACACGATCCTGACTAACCAACAGGTCCTGTCTTACAAATTTAGTGATCCTAACAATGACCTTATCAAGTAAACAGCTCAAGGGTAGTCCCTTACAGAACCGTGTACTTAATGTGTGAGTGTGCACGAATGATATGACGTATGATGGTGTACTCTCGGTGAAGTAGAGTGTCAACGTATCGCGCGAGCAGAGTCACTCGAGGGTTACTCAAAACAACAATGACCTCCGAGTGATAAGCGATCTATTAGCGTGCGTCGGTGATAACGTGGAATCTTGATCCCCACTATATAATGTATTGCAAATTCTTTTAATGTTCCATTATTATATGAAGCAATGAATAGTAATAATACATATTTAAATTTTTTGAGAACAGGTCAAGAGGATGATGGTAATCCTTCTAAACTTGGACGGTACGATACGATATTGAAGTGACAATAGCTAAGTTGGTAGTGAGTATGGACGCTGCGTTAATGGATGTAAGCTTCAGTCCTTGCAGTGAGACTGAAACATCACTGAACGAAAACATCGTGATGAAATCATAGCATGATGGTAGGGCTTTTTAAATTCCCACCTGTCTAGCTACCAAGCTGAAAATCTGCTGCTAAATACCAGTTTGTTTGTTGCGGCAGTTGCATTTGATAGCCAGCTTTTTTATACTTAAGGTTTAGCGTTATGGCCATAATCTCACCTGATCTTAAGTGACGGTACGGCCCAAGTTGGTGGACACGCTAAACCTGTGGAGGAAGTGGTTCTCAAGTACAGCTGCCGGAACACACCTATCGGTATTTGGCGGTAGATTTTAAACTTGAAGGTGGTTGCTAACCAGGCGGGCATTAGAAAAAGCCCTACCACCATTCTATGGTTCCCTCACGATGTTTTCCTTCACCGAAAGCTGAAGCTTACTGTAGGTGGTTGGATTCGAACTCACGTCCCTTGACGCGAAGTCGTACATACTACCACTGAGCTATCATCGCTTCCACTTGGCATTTCCACATCAGCACCTATAATATCAGTTGAGATTATGACCAATAATAAATCTCATTCTCATTTCCGGTGAGTGGGGTAATAAATAATTCACATATAATGCGTATAGCTTTATCATAAGTACAACGTGGGAGAGTGGTTTTAGCAATTGTAATATCTCTAGCTTACTACGGAGTGGGAACACCGTTGTCACTTACACTGCATAATTAATATCGGTTTCGTGGAAAAACAACGATAATGGATACATGCTCGAATAACTGATTACATGCATGTGATTAAACAAAACACATTACCATATACGGCGGGAGGACGGCCACCAGTGATCTCATAATTAATGCTAACGGCAGTCACGAATACTGTTTTGTTTTCAGAAATGTCTGTGAAACTTGCATTAGGAATTAAAAATTAGAGTAAACCTATAAGAAAATGTAACTGAGACAAAGTTTTTGTCCTAATCCTTACTGATATCGGCAACATGGCTGTAATGTGCCTGGTGTTGCAGCGTTTATAGGCGACGGTAACCATTTAACATCAAATGGGCCGTATGCCTGTTTGCTGCCCATTATAATTAAAAAAAAAAATATGCGAAAGTGAGTTTGTTTGTTTTTGATGCTTTCGCGTCTAAACCGCTGAATCGATTATGTTGAATTTTTGTACAGAGATAGATGGGTAACTGGAGACGGTGATAGGTTACTGTTTCTCGCCACAACCTTATTGGAAGTTGGGTGAAGTAAAGGATAAACTTTGTATAAAACTTTTTATTGCGTCACCTGATTTGTTCCACAAAATTAATGTAAACGCGAAATAAATCGCTCGTGAATGTGAATGCGTGTTTGTTTGTTAGATTGATTTTTTTTTGCATAGAATTTCCTTAACGCACCGTGCGGATGGAAGCTAGACAAATCAAAATGTGAGATTTTTCCGTCACGAGCCTATAGTGTGTTCTACATTGCACTATATTTCTATGGTGTAGACGGTTATTCGTAGCATGTACGCTATTGGTTGTGCCGAGATATAACTGCGCGCGTATTGGTTGAGGACAACCAATATGTTCTCAACGGCCGCGCAAATATATTTTGACATGCCAACCGCGTCAATTATTTCGTTACCAATTTTATTACATTCGATGAATTTCATTATTGATTTTATTATTAATTTATTTGGGAAACATACATTTCTTTATCCTTATAAATGTGTAACAAAAAATTATTATATTCCAATTACGTTTCCACATATATCGTGAAACATACCATGCCAAGCGTATTATTACATATCAATCTATAAAAAATTAAATAATAGTAATAATTTGCGGCAAAGAAAACGAAAAAAAAATGAGACACAATACAAACTACAACAAAATTTTCATATGATTAAGAAATATTTCAAATTTAACATATAATAAGGAAATAAACTAAGAAAATTAATGATGTACAATAAAATGTTTATTTTCATATCTAGAAAATATATATATTAATTAATGAATTTCCTACCATTCTTTCAATTATTTCTGAGTTTGATTTAATTGCTTTCAGATGCTAGTAAATCATTCATATATTTGTGTATGTTAATTAATAATATAGTACGTAAGAAAATGTCGTTCCAACCTAGTGTTCCGCGGCACTCACGCATTTTTTTTATTATGACCTCTGCCGATGTAGACACATTCGCCAATGTCAAGTGCGAATCACTTTCAATTTATTTCTTATCGGTTTAGCGCGATAGCCACAATTTCACTTGACGTCAAGTAACGACGTGACCCAAGATGGTCGACACGCTGAACCTTTCAAAACCACGTTATAAAAAATGTGTGTTACGGCTAGAAAAATACCACCACTATTTCCTACATTGTGTTTTAATTCTGGACGTTTCATAAAAGCCGTATCTCCCACTCGTCCTGCCGCTTACAACCTATTTACGGTTTTCTCACAAATTCATTATGAGTTAATTATTTACATACGGAATATCTGAGATACACATACTGTATTCCGGTGAATTCGTTATCTACGAATTCCGTAGATGCCAGCGCAGGCGGTAGGACGAATCGTTAGACCGATCACATTTATTATTATCAGAATGATGCGTACGTTTTTATCTAAAGCCGGCGGTTGTTGCGCGACTTTTCTACGTATGCGATTTTTAGTCGCACAATCATGTATAGTATACATATAATTTTTTTTTACTTTCTTCATTTTATTGAATTTAAAATTATTTTTTACTATCTCGTCTCGCGTTGTCATCTTTCACATCTCGTGAGATTCGTGACCATAACGCTGAACTTATATATACTTGTTACTTGACGTTGGCAAAAATGCATACATAGGTAGATGATATAATAGTAAAAAAACAAACAACCTAACGAACAAACACACACTCGCATTTGTAATTATAATTGAAACAAACATTTCGGTTCGATTACAATTATGTCTAATTATATATGTGTATGTAGGGTGGTCCTTACTTATTTTCGAATATTAGTATTAATATTAATATTAGTATTTTCGAATCTTTCTTCAGGACAATCTTGATAGGTTCCAAATATATACAAGAACGTTCCGAATTGCAGCTCTCAGTTTTTAATTATTATTGTAGCTAGAACGCTCCACGAAAAAGTTATCTTGTGATTTTTTGTTAACTTGACAAGTTCAAAAATTATTCGAGGTCAAAATCAAAGTTACAGTCAATTCTATAGCTTTTTCAATTTTTGTCGTGGTTTAACGATTTTAAAATATAAAAACGGTTATAATTTATAGTTATAAGGAACACCCTTATACTATGTATATATGAATATTAAAAAAAAAAATGTGTGTGTGTGCAAATCACACACGGTAGAAGTGAAACTTCTGAAAAGTCCTGATTTAAAATACTCATTGAAAAGTATTGAAAATACATATGGACAATGCTTAGTAGAAGATAGTGGGGACGTTACGTAGCATCCTACAAAGAAGAGATCGAAACCGTGTAATGTGTTCTATCTCATTCTCTCGCCCTCTGAATCCTATACATTTACGTGTTTGTGTCTCTGTGGACTCGCTTTTTCGTTTCATCGAGTTTGAAATCACAACGATTCTAAAGAAGCTTCACTTCAATAAAAATGTTAATATCACGTGTGATTATGGTCATAAGCCATCTACAAAGAATAAACAAGGAAAGAAGTTAATGTAAGAATGTGCGCAAAATGTCGAATGTCGAAAATCGCACATACGTCCAGTGAACAGGCAACCAGAAACCACGCCACCGTAGCATGTTCCGTGCCGATGATTCAAATCCTGATTTCCATCACGTAGCGCATTTTCCGGGAAATTAGATCGATGTGAAATGAAAAAAAGAGGAAACAAAAAAAAACAAAAAAAAAACACTGGGAGGCTCGATTTTCCATTCGTTGCGCTATCAAACGTATAGACGTACGTTCTTGTTAGTAACATCTGTTGAATTGTTTATTTTTAGGGTAAGTGCTGTCGGTTAGATGTTAACCGCACTGTTAGGTAGAGCTAGTGTTATAACAAGCCTGTTCGAAAATATTTGATCACCTATTGTGCCAACCTATTATAATTATATTCAAATTTGCATCTTAAAAAAATACATATGTAAAAAACTATATATACATAGATAGAGTTTCTTGCCAATTCGTCTCGATGGCTGAATGATTTTCCGAACCGGTAGTAGTTTTGACGCTCACAAGCGCCTTCCCTCGGCCTAAATTGAATAAAGTTAATTGGTTTCGATTTCATTTTGATCACGTTTATTTTAATAGTTTTCATGATGGTGGCCTCGCTAAGCGTAGTGGTGGGACTGGTTCTCAAATGGAACTGCCGAAACACACTTGTAAGTATTTGGTAGCTGGTGTTTAACTTGAGGGTGGTAGCTAGCCAGATGGGCATTACAACGAGCTGTACCACCATGCTATAGTTACACGGCGATATATTCCTTCACCGACAGCTCAGGCTCATTGTAGGTGGTTGTATTCGAACTCACGCCCCTTGGAGCGGCATCCGTACCTACGACTGATGCAATGCTTCAATTAAACTTGATACTATAGTCAAAGACTCGACCGCAACGTCACTTACAGGTTCCGGGAAAATTATAAAAACACTATTAGAAATGCATAAGCGTCCCTATTTTTTTTCCAATCAAACGACGTTCCAGTTTTATCATCTATCCCTTAGGAACCCTTTCGTTTTATTCGATAAATGTATCCCATATGCTAAACCATTATATGGTTGATGATCATATTACCGAATTTCCGGACAATCAGTTTCAGCACCGTAACAAACGGGTATCAAAAGGCATATTATTTTTCACGGCGTAAGGCTTTTCCTAATTTCCGCCTCGCAAATACAAGTTACAAATCTGTCGCCAAATATGTATAAGTGTGTACCGGAAGGTATACTTGAGAGCCAATTCCTCCACTAAACTAAGCGTGTCCATCGTCCTAGATCATAACTGTTTTTTTTTTTTTTTCGAACTGACATACGCTGTTAGCCGCAGGGGTTTTGACAACTTCACCGAACTTTTTGGGGCAAGTGCTGCAGGCACTCGGCCTCGAGGCAGCGGGCACAAGGGTGCCAAAAACGCCGAACCTCGGCTTGGGCTGCTGGCGGTAAATGAAAAAGATTCACGATCCTGACTAACCAACAGGTCTTGTCTTACAAATTTAGTGATCACAGCGACCTTATCAGGTAAGCAGCTCAGGACCGCGAGGGTAGTCCCTTACAGAACCGTGTACTTAACGTGTGAGTGTGCACGAATGGTATGCGGTGTGATGATGCACTCTCAGTGATGTAGAGTGTCACTGTATCGCGCGAGCAGAGTCACTCGAGGGCTCCTGTCCGGAGGATCGAACCTAGGCTCAGGCGTCTGCGGAGGGAGGCTAAACCATATAGGGACTATTTGACAGGCTGCCCTCATCACTGTTTCAAGGTCACACGTCTCGCTATCGGCTATCATCTCATCCGCATACTTTAAGATCTGGCCGGGTCGTGAAAAACAGTTAGGCTGTAATGCGTTTATCCATCCCTTCGCAGCCCGGGGGGACTAGAGGGGGTATGTGGGACTCGCCCGACGCTAGCCACCGGAAATACCCACGGACTCTGTCGCTTTTCTGGTGTGAGCAGGGTCCGTGGTTGGTAATCACCGCGTGACCTCAGCTGTCTTTTCTTACACTGTAATTATAACGGTTTTCATAGTTAACTGTATATTTGTAAGGAAACTTGCTCTGGGGATTACTTCTTTAGAACGTTCCTGCCGTTTGCCCCCACGACGATGATTTGGGGCACTTCGACCTCACGGCTGTGTTGACCCTGGTGTTGTAATTGTTCATATGCGACGGTAACCATTTAACATCAGATGGGCCGTCTGCCTGCTTGCTACACAATATAATATGAAAAATAAAAAATGGCAATACGTGAAACATGACGGTGGACTGGACGTTAATAAAAATTGTTATATTATTTGGTAGTCACCTGGTAAAACCAAGATAAATTCACTGAAAATCTCCAGTATACCCATTAGTTGACTACGTAAATTATCAGAGGCAAGAATCTACTACCATACCCAACTCCGCCCAATAATTTTCGCTTAGAAAATATTAAATTCAGAACGCGGTCGAATCCCTCCGGTAGAGTCAGCGGGAATGTTAGTACATAAATAGTTTGAGTAAAAGAAATCCCTTTGCACGGGAACGAGAGATAATTTATTACGACCATTTCACCTCTAACATTAAATCTAGACTGTTTACCATTCACGAAAGTTGCGGACTGCCCTAGTTTTTCTTATAATATCTATAAATATATTAGTGACTGAGTCAAATCTGTGTGTTTTTTTTATATACTTAAGGTTTAGCGTTATAGTCATAATCTCACCTGATCATAAGTGACGATACGGACCAAGTCGGTAGACGTGCTAAACCTGTGGAGGGGCTGGCTTTCAAGTGCAGCTGCAAACACACCTATTGGTATTTAGCGGCAGGTTTGACAACTTGAGGGTGGTTGCTAGCCAGACGGGCATCAGAAAAAACCCTACCACCATGCTACGGTTTCCTCACGGTGTTTTCCTTCACCGAAAACTCAAGCTCATTGTAGGTGCTTGTATTCCAACTCACGTCTGTTGACGCGAAGTCGTACACACTACCACTGAGCTAAAAGTTAAATTCAAATTAGTATTTAAAAGC
Organism: Actias luna; assembly: GCA_039707435.1. Classification (NCBI taxonomy): domain Eukaryota; kingdom Metazoa; phylum Arthropoda; class Insecta; order Lepidoptera; family Saturniidae; genus Actias; species Actias luna. The sequence goes on along the minus strand of JAZHAC010000006.1, from coordinate 969,300 downwards.
TTCAAATTAGTACAGATAAAAACTGTGTCATCCTCGACCCTTTGGTCAGTGAGATGACAGATTAAAGACACGAGTTTAATAGCAAAATTTCTTGTATATTATAAGTCACCGGTAGTAGCTACTAGCCTCTATGCCTCCATCGAACTTTATACAAAGCCTTGATATATCTTCATCGTCCGTCATGCTTAAAATGAAATCCGGCATATTTCCGGATTAAATCGAAGCGGATTTATTGATATTAAAGCTGTTCTCGATTGCTTCGGTTAATGTTTTAACGTGTTTTACTGTTCTGTGGGATTATGATATAGAAAGTAAGCCGTTCGTTAATAAGCAGTTAGTTTGATCGATTTTGCTCGACGATTAAGAATAACTAAGCAAACTTTCAGTATACTACAATGGGGTTTAATTATATATGTAAATAGGAAATAGAATCTATTGTTTTTCTTTTATATAAGCTTAGGGTCTTTTAATTCTTATAGATTTGTAGGTGAGCATTGTGGCCGCAATCTCAAGTAATGTTATTGACGGTGTGATCCAAAATTGTGGGCAGGACTGACACCGACTGGCTCTCACGTACAACTGCCGGATATCAGCAAGATCGAATTGTTAGCTTGGTCGTTGATCGTCTCTTTATATTAAATATAATATTGCAGCGGTTTAAATATTTATATGTTCGATTAAAAATAACTTTATAAATTGAAATTTATGTTTACATGTTTGGTTAAAAATAAATAAATTATGATTTTGTGAAGTTAGTTTGATAATTGATTTCAAGTAGCTCGCTTTTAGCTTCCGGTTGTGGTGATATAATAACGTGTGTTTTGCAATACTGAGGCAGTGCGTACACGGTTCTGTAAGGGACCGCCCGTGTCCTTGAATGTGGTTTGGTCTTTTATTTTGTTTTTCTTGTATTTGTTATGAATAAATACTTTGTGTTCCTTTGCCTTCTTCTCTGGTTTTAGGGTTCGTTTTTGCTAGGCACGCTCGTCACCAACTATTAGGTAGGGAGGATGCACAGTACAATCTTGCCTCGCCTGCCATGGTACAGTACAAACCAAAGTTAGTTTCTTAGATAAAGTTAGTTTGAAGATGTAAAAGCCCTTCAGGCTAACAGTGTAGGTCCCGACTAAAAAAATACTGAGGCAGTGATAGTGGAGCTCCGGGACGAATTAGTAGACTGAAGTATTAATGATGTGAAGAACCATGTAGTAAGTACAGAGTATTGAACAAGATGAGTTGGATTAAAGTTTTTTTTTCACAATATTATGCCTACAATCTCAACTGATGTTAAGGGACGGTGTGGTTCAAGGTGGTGGACAGCCTAACCCTGATAGCGACTGAATCAAGTGCAACTGCCAGAACACACCTATAGGTAATTGGCGGCAGATTTTCGACTTCAGGGTGGTCGCTACTTAGAATAGGATTTTAAACACCACGTTAATAAAAAAGAGCCTAAATTGAATGCAATTTTTTTTTAGTTTATCGTTATGGCCACAATCTCGTCTGATCTTAAGTGACGATACGACCCAAGTTGATAGACTCGCTAAGTCTGTGAAGGGACTGGATCTCAGGTGCAAATGTCTGAACACACCTATAGGTACTTGGTGGCAGATTATCAACTTGAGGGTGGAAGTAAGTCAGGCAGGGATTAGAATTTACCTTTTTCTTACGAGCGGAAATGTATTGATGCATTCGCCATCCGCAAGCGCCGAGAATCCCCACTAAAATCCCATGACCGTCTTTTGCTTTCCTGGGGTGACGTGGGCTCGTGCATGTAATCACCACGTCACCCCAGCGACCGGCCTGGCCTGGTGGTAGGCTGGACCGCATCCGGGCAGCCTGGAAAGCTGCTCAAGAGCTGACGGACTGGTGCAATGGGAGGCGGTTCCAAAGCCCGGATTAAGGCGGTGGAAGAGCGCGGGCATAACGACCTATCCGGCCGCCTATTCATCTACGGCGGACAGGATGCCGGAAAGCTCAAGCTCATTACAGGAAATCGAAGTCACTACTAGGTGAGCTATCACAGCTTCAGAATTTTAATTTTACCAATAAATAGTTAATATAAAAATTTGTTTGACACTTTTATTTATACAGACACTTCATTTTGTATAAACAGACTTCTTATGTTTACGCGAATATTATTCATTGAAATAAAACTAATTTAAACGGATTTTATCGCGGTTATTTATTGATTTCAATCCCGATTTTTCGAAAGCTTTTCAGCCTTCGTGGTCACGGGGCGGACTGAGGTGTAGGTTGTCCAGAAAAGTTTATGTTACTGGGTCTACCTTCAATTTAATTTTTAATTTAATCTTAATAACAATAAATAAATCAATAAATAACTGCAATAAAATCCGTTTAAATTAGTTTTATTTCAATATTAATAGACTGTCAAATTTACGTCTAGGTGACATCAAAATAAGCAAAAACTGGCTTAGAAAATTACGCAGTATATTGAGGATATAATAACATGAAAAAATGAACATGATACAATATTAAAACCATTTTTCGTTTACGATCTCATATTTTATGAAGTGGCGTGAAAAGTTCACTCGCGTAGCAAGGGCCTAAATGCAAGATCTAACAGCTTTAGTGAATTGTTTTGGCACGAACATGCCGTTGCTCCATGTATGGGACTGAAATATAGGCACAATTTATCATATAACACGTAAAGAAATCGCCTGTGAACTAATTGAATATCGTTTACATGGGAAATTGTTTAAATCGATTACAATTGCAACCGAGCCAAATCTATTCATCAAATTAATGTTTGTTTTCGTCTTTTGGCGCGTTGGTGCAAATAATGGAAATGTTATATTTATATACGTTTAGCATTATGGCTACACTCTTCCTGATGATAAATGAATCTGTGGTCTAAAATCTTGGACACGCTAAGCGTAATGGACGGACCAGCTCTCAAGTGCAACTGCCGAAACATGCGTATAGGTATTTGTATGCAGATGTCTAACTTGAGGGTGATTGCTAGCCAGGCGGACATTAAAAAAAGTCCTACCACCATGCTATGGATTCCTCGCGATGTTTTCCTTCACCGAAAGCTCGAGCTCATTGTAGGTGGTTGGATTCGAACTCGCGCGAACGCGACTTCTATTTCACCCATACCGAGATGCATTGTGGTAGGGTGTTTTCTAATGCCCGCCTGGCCAGCAACCATCCTCAAGTTGAAAACCTGCCTCCAAATACCAAAAGGTGTGTTCCGGGAGTTGCACTTGAGAGCCAGTTCATCCGCAGGTTTAGCGTGTCTACCACCTTTGGCCGTATCACCACTTAAGATCAGGTGAGATTATGGCCATAACGCTAAACCTTAACTATAAAAAATGTACAACAGCGTAAGTTTTTCAGTAGATATTCACTTGGACAGTTTGCGAAGACACCGAGACTCCGTTACTGAATCACTATTTATTAATTAATAATTGACATATGTTTTTAAAATTTATAATTATATAAGTTATCGAAATAAAACTAATTTGAACGGATTTTATCGCGGTTATTTATTAATTTTAAAACTGACGTTTTGAAAGCTTTTCAGCCTTCGCGGTCACGGGGCGGGCTGAGGTGTAGGTAGTCCATAAAAGTTCATGTTACAGTGTCTACCTTCATAAGTTAATTTAAAACCTATAAGTAATTAGCGCTGTGTTAGCCTATAAATAGTTTGTACGGTTAGTAAATTAAGTGTAAATGTATTTAAATATGAGAAATAATATTCAACTGCTGTCAACAACATAATAAGGAAAAAAATATATGATTAAGGTCACAATAAAAAGACGTTTGTTTGCAGAATTGATCAAAACCGCTTAAACCGACTTTTATTGATAACTTATTTTTTTATATCAAATGGTATTATCGCTCCTCTGAATTACGGTTACTCTACTTATAGTATAAACAACTATCCAATGGATTTTCATCTTCGAATATCTGTTTAAGTGAAATGGATTTTCCGGGCTTGGTTAACAAAAAAAAATCAGGTTTAATTTTTCCGATTAGCCGACATTTCGGCAAACCGTTGCGCAGACACCTACCCAGAGTAATATCGGAGCAGATGTCCTAATTAAGGGGACGAGACATGGGCGGGAGTCGGCTATATTGCGACCTCTCAATAATGAACACTGAGGGAAAGCTTATAGGTGTGACCCAATTTATGTGTTACAGCGATTATTTTTGCTAGCGACTGTCCAATGAAGTCAACGGCTGTGAAAATTTGAAAATATTACAATGATTTTCTGTTGTTTCTAACGAAGTAAAAGATACGTAGTGTCTGAATAATTCGCCATCATTACATTCTCCCAACGCGACTAAACAAGTAATCGAGAGCGACGTCTGCTTTTCTTTGCCATTGAGATTTCTTTTACGTAGTCCAAAGGTTTAGCGTGTCTACCAACGTGGGCCATTTATGATCAGGTGAGATTATTGCCATAACGCTAAGCCTTAACTATAAAAAAAAAGTTGAGAGGTGTCAAGGAACACCCGGATGGAACGAAGTTGTGCAAGAACTTTTGCAGAAACACTGTCAGGATTCATTATTATTATTATTTTTTATAATTTATTATGTACAAAAAACCTGTATACACTTAATAAAAATAATCGTCGCGACACTACACTGTTCAATGCGAAATAGAAATGAAAATATCTGGCTTGCTTTCTATAAGAGAGAGAGAGAGAGAGAGAGACAGACAGAGAAACATGCGCACGCCGCACAGCTTACAATAGCTTACTATAGCAAAAAGTGTCGTTACAACTTTTCATGAGAATTTTTTCCGACTAGCCTCCTTTCACAACGGGTGATAAGGAACTTCGTTCCAAAAAACATGATTGTAAAGCACCGGAAATGTTAAGTACAGTAAAATTACCGCTAACATTCTGGCTCATTTAGGTAATTCTTGACGTCTCTTTTGTTGAACATATATCATACGTAGGAGGGAACACTCTGACAGAAAGACGGTACCAAAACTTCACTGCAGCCAAGTTCTAAAAAACGGAAGTGTGCTTTAGTGCTTTAAACTACACGACTGAATTAATACTTCCCTGGCTATGAGAGAAAGAGAGAAAGAAAATGTGTGTTCGCACTACTCTCTCTTGCCCCTACAGTAATATACGAAACGTAGCTCTCTCTGTTTCTATTTTCAGTAACTTATATATCCCTCTCAACTTGCATTAGTCTCGCCCGGCCACAATTTTCGTAACGCTCTCGTCGTGCATTCACCAGCTTACTCCCCCAAAACGAATGATATACTACAGATATAAAGCTGAAAAATCCACCGCAGTGACACGTTTAGGGCTATATCCAGTCATAGAATGCCAGGAATCTGCTACTCGGGTGTCACTATGACGCATACGGTAATAGACAACGTCATAATGACTCCTTCGATTTCAGGATTAGTTCATTTGTAAGCAGTTGGTGAAATCCTTGCCAAGTGCACGTGATAATGACGTTTCCAAAGGCAATGCTTGTTTCTCGGAGATCGTTGTTGTATTTGGATTTCACTATACTTACCATGAGACAGATTTTGAAGTGATCATAGCTCAGTGGTAGCGTGTGTTGTGTAGTTCAGCAAGTGGAAGCACTTGAGTTCTCAGTGAAGGATCACATCGTGATGAAACCATACCACGGTGGCAGGGTTTTTTTCTAATGACAGCCTGACTAGCTACTCGTAGGTTTTTTTATAGTTATGGGTTAGCGTTATGGCCATAATCTCACCTGATCTTAAGTGACGATACGGCCCAAGATGGTAGGACACGCTAAACCTGTGAAGGAATTGGCTCTCAAGTGCAACTGCTGGACACACCTATTGGTATTTGGCGGCAGATTTTCATCTGGAGGGTGGTAGCTAGTCAGTGGGGCATCAAGAAAAGCCCTACCATCATGCTATGCTCACGATGTGTTCCTTCACCGAAAGCTCATTGTAGGTGTTTGGATTCAAACTCACGTCCTTTGACGCAAAGTCGTACACACTACCACTGAGCTATCATCGCTTCAACCTACTACGCTTGAACACCTACAGCCTAATATGCCGCCAATAGGTGTGTTCCGGCAGTTATCGAGAGCCTGTCCTTCACAGGCTTAGCGTGTTCATCAGCTTCGGTCATTTCGTCACTTAACCTCAGGTGAACTTGTAGCCATTACGTTAAACCTATAAACTAGACAATGAGTATAGTCACTTTGCCGATTTCATTTGATTTGATTTACCATAACAGAACGCTAATCGCTGATTATGGAAAAAGTGATTAAAAAAAATTACTCATCCCGCTACCGCTTATGACTTGCGCCACTTAAATTTGGATAAAGGAAAATATTTGGCAATGAAATCCTCGGCTTCCTTGTAATTACGGCATTGCTCCGAAGAGAGATACGTAGAAAGAATTCGCTTCCCTCGGAAACCGTACGGTCGGTAATGGTCGGTTCGATCTAATAATAATTCTATCGAGTTGGTGGAAGTTCGGTGAAATTGACTTTATATTTATCCCGGACCAGACTTGTGACCATTATGAGTCGTCACAAGCGAGTCGAGTATAGTCGATGGACGGTCACGACTGTTGGAAGAGAAAGTTGAGTATAGTTCATAGATCATGAAAAACCATGCCTATTGGAAAAGTTTTTTAGTTATACTTAAGGTTTAGCATTATGGCCATATTCTCACCTGATCTTAAACGACGATACGGCCCAAGTCGGTAGACACGCTAAACCTGTGATGGAACTGGCTCTCAAGTGCAACTGGCGGAACACACCTATCGGTAGCACACCTAGCTCAAGCTCATTGTAGGTGGTTGGATTCGAACTCACGTCCCTTGACGCAAAGTCGTACGCTCTACCACTGAGCTATCATCGCTTCAAAGCAGGTCGGCCATTCAAAAAACAGTCATCTCGTGGTCCGATGCGTCTCGAACCTTGTCTCCTGTTGACCGAAACAGTCTCTCGATACCGTTGCTAAGCCCTCCGGAGAGTTAAACATCTCATACTTAAGACTTACTTACATAATTACAGACTTACTTAGACATAAGTTTGCGAAACCTTTCTTATGTAGGGCTATATCTTTACCGGCCCTTGTCGTTTGATTAGTCACATCAGAAATATATTAGTCATATTGAGTGTAAAAAGACAGATTAAACTGGTTAATGTGCGGAATTTGAAGCGATGATAGCTCAGTGGTAGCGTGAAGGACTGCCGCGTCCTGAGACGTGAGTTCGAATACCACGTACAATGAGCTTGAGCTTTCGGTGAAGGGAAACATCGTAAAGGAAATTATAGCATGGTGGTAGAGCTTTTCTGATGACCGCCTGGGTGGCTACCCTCAAGTTGAAAATCAACCGCCAAATACCGTTAGGTGTGTTCCGGCAGTTGCACTTGAGAGCTAGTCCCTCCTATACTATACTATATATGGTGGAAGGTACAGAGGCCGTAGGTTTTTAGTCAGTAAGACTCTGACGTAACCCATAATTTTGCTGCCCGGCGGAAGGTGGGTATCTTATATAAGATCTTCCTACGAAAAAAAAAAAGGTTTTGTTTGTATCTTGTTTGTTTTTTTTTTATAATAGCTATTTCGTTAATTATCACTATCAACTCTTGAAAAAGTTATAAAACAGTTTAGAAACCTTGTGATATTTTGTTCCGTGAAAAGCTCAGAGCTATTGTAGGTTTTCGAAGTACCACTGAGATTTCATTCCTTCGATTGGATGAAGCTTACAAATAATTAATTTTGAGCACAGATACGGCATTGCAAAAATACTATATTATAGGTATTGAAGACATTTCAACAAACTTTTACTGTATATTCAGTTATAAATACGTGTATTTGGGAAAGGTGCTTAACTACGACATAAACTTGTTTCGTAAGTAGTAATATAACAGGCGTAGGCGAAGCAATAAACTTTACTAACTCTCCGAATCGGTTTTACCAGTAGGTCCGTCAGAATCGGGATTGTCGATTGGGTGAAATAGGAATTTCTACGTTAACTTTTCAATCGAGGCACAATTCATAAAGTGACTACCACTTTCGGGTTCGTTCCAGTTTGTATTAACTCCATTTGGGTAAGAGATATTACGTGCATTTGATATTTTATAAAAATATACAGGATTTTTTTCAATGCAGAACAATAAAATAATGTGTTAAATATAGTACGTTGACTCTTTATTGGCGTGGAGACATAATGATACTAGAAATATAATAATACTACATACTTTTAATAAATGTAATGATTCAACTACAAATAACAATTATACTTTACATTTATATAAGTTGTTGTATTGATCTTACAGTTCGTGTAATGACTGTGAATAAGTTGGTCATTTGATTATGTGCTATCCTGGGTAGCAGCGCGGCTGGGTGAGGCAGTCGGGTTCAGAACGTTCGACAGAAATCATGAATCATCTCTGCTTTACAATGCTGTAAAATGTATCGATTGTGGTAGAAGTCTATGACATCATCTGCAACATCTACGGTCTGTAACAGATGTTGTTTTTGGTAGTGGTATTTTTATGGATGATAATGATACAAGATTACAAAATATAATATATATATATTACGCTATTTATTTTATAGACGTACGTATTATGCATTGTCATAATTTAAGCAAATTTTTAAATTTGTAAATTATTAAATAAGTGTTAGGTATACAGTATACTTATATTCCGCTATTCGTCTCTTCTAGAACATTTAAAAGTTATTTTTGAATTATATTATTAATATTAAGTTAAAAGTTGGCTAAAAGACAAAGGAGCAATTAATGATATATTTTTGTATGATATCTTACTTTTTCCTGTTGTTTTTATTTTGTGACCCAAGTGGGTGACACGCCAAACCTGTGGAGGAAGTGGCTCTTAAGCGCAACTGCCGGAACACACATAATGGTATCTGGCGGCAGATTTTCAACTTGAGGTTGGTTGCTAGCCAGGCAGGCACTAAAATAGCCCTACCACCATACTATAGTTTCTTCATAATGTTATTTTTTTACCCGAAAGCTCAAGCTGATAGTAGGTAGCAGCTTCGAACTCACGTCGGTTGACGCGAAGTCCTTGTGCACTACCGCTGAGCTCTCAGCGCTTCAAAATAACTAAGTCCAGATGGAATTCGTTTGTGTACTTGTAGAATCGTTTATATGGTTCATAGTTTAATATTGCTTGAGTTTCTCATTTAATAATTTACAACCTCTGAACAGGTGGTTTTTTTCCATTGCGGTTTATAAACAGTAACCTACCAAATCCGAGGTAATTTGTATATTTACGTACTGAAGTTTGAGTAGAAACGCTATTTCGCCTAAACGAGACCGTACCGCCGGATAATGATGGAGCGCGCACCCCCTGATTGAGGAATGGAAGTGATTTCATCCCCCGTCGCTAGGGCGGTGAGAATACGACGTGATTTTTTTTCTATTTTTTTTTCTCCTACTTTCACGGTGACGGACAAAATGTCGGGTTTAACGTTGGCGTACGAACATGCTTTCTGCATTTTTATAACATAAACATAAAAATATGGCAGTGTTTGTTTATTTTTTGGGCGAATTTGTTTTCGCCGATCACCAGATTATGTTTTATTCTGCATTATGTTTAAAACGGAAATTTTGTATAGAGTGAAAAGTGCTACAAATAATGTTTTTGATAGACTGTATTTGGAGTTTGTTTATTCGAATTAACTACAACCTACTATATGTTTCTTGTTATTATTTTTATTGACCTGATGGAAAGTGAGGACGGGGTTGAAAATATAGAGCATTTGTGGAGTAAGAGCTGGTTGGTCTGCGTTTGAAGACACCGATGTTATAGAAGTCCAGAAAAACATGCTGGTAGTAAAACTCCTTGGCGGTTGGTAAAACACACGTAGTTAATATTTAGCCTCATGGCCATAATCTCACCTGATCTTAATTGCGATATAGCCCAAGTTGGTAGACACGTTAAACCGGTGAAGGAACTGGCTGTCAAGTGCAACTGCCGGACCACACCTATTGGTATTTGGCGGTAGATTTTCAACTTGATGGGTGGTAGTGGGCCAGGCGTTTATCAGAACAAGCCAAGCCCTGCCACAATGCTACGGTTTCCTCACGATGTTTTCCTTCATCGAAAGCTCAAGCTCATTATAGATGGTCGGATTCGAACTCACGTCCCTTGACGCAAATTGTAAATAAAATGTCGTCAGCCTCTATATCGATACGAAAGTACGACCCAGTTGTGTAATCATAGAAATAATTTTATCACGAAAATAAATTAAGATAACGTAGCAGCATTTCACCTTAAATTACTTCATGAAAATCACACTGAAGCCCCGTTCGAACTTAAGCTGTCCACTTTGGGTCTGTAAATTCGACATCAAAACTGCAATAACTTATTCATCGGCCCCCGTAAACGGAGCAGATCCGTTCACTCGGAGGCCGTACAAAGTGAATCGGTAATGGGAACTCGGGACTACTTAAAATAACCCTTTATATTGCGTAAATTTTCCTTTGATATTAGCAAGTTCGCTTTGAAAATTCACGTTGGTCTTTAACACGGTGAATGGCGGGGTCACGTGTCGTTTTACCACGTGTAAAGGTGGGAGGGTCTTAATTTTTTTAAAGAATATAATGTTCTGACAAAGTGACTGAACTGCAACTGAACTGTATCGGTTATCAAGCCAGTAAGAACCAGAAGATAGTGACTCTAATAGGTTTATACGGTAACATACGTGTTAAGGTGGGAGGGTCTTAATTTTTTTTTTTTAATAATTTAATATTCTTACAAAGTGACTAAACTGTATCGGTTATCAAGCCAGATAGAACCAGAAGACAGGCACTGTGACGGGTTTATATGGTAGCATACGTGTTAAGGTGGGGGGAGGGTCTTTTTTTTTAAATAATACAATATCATGACAAAGTGACTAAACTACATCGGTTATCAAGCCAGTTAGAACCACAAGATAGTAACTGTGACGGGTGACATGTGATTGCGACTTAATCGGGTTGTGTATCCATACACCAGTTCTTTTTACACGCTTTTTATTAGCTTCACTTGTATGTTTGTTTGTATGTTTATAACCGCCTCTTTTGGACTTGATTTTGACCCACTTCAAACGGTCAGATTTCATTTAAATTTCGTAGACTTATCGAGGACCGATGACAATACACTAATCTGATCAGATTATTCCATTATTAATTTGCGGAACAAGATTTGTTCGTTTATATAACTTTCATCTATAGTCGATTAGGCAGGAATTGGTGTTAATTATGATTTCCAACCATTAACTTCAACCGATACAACTAATATTAACAAATTAGAATACCACAGAGAATTTTAATTCAACGAAATAAGCAAGAATATAAATTTACAATTTTGGAGGAAAGAGTCTTGTTCGCTATTGTAATGAATGATCATTGAGCTACTGACTAATTTTTCTCTAATAAAAATAATAGTAAAAGAAAAACTAAAAAAACACGCTTTTACAAATAAACCAAAGTATAAAATAGATTTAAAATAGAAAATAGATTCAAAGCAAAAAAACAATGTATTGTATTTAAAAAAATGGGATGCATGGGGTCAATAGTTATAAATATTTTATTGACAGACATAAGTAGAAAGAATATACTTTCGATAATATCTTTAAAAGCACCCCACGCTTCTTTTTAAATAAAATACATTATTTTTCTTATTTACACTATTATTAATTTATATTTATAAGAAAAAATAAACACTATTATTGATTCAAATTTACTAAAAATTATTTTCTATTTTTCAGTTAGATTTTCTATAAAAGCGTGTTTATTAGTTTTTTTTTTAAACTATTATTTATTTCGTTAGCCTAGTGAAGAAATATTTAGTGAGGAAATTAAAAATTTGCTTTATCCTACCATATGTATTGCGAATAATATATTAGTGTACATAGATTTACATACCATTACATTTACATTACAACTGTAATTAGAAAGAAAAGAAAGTAGAAGAAGTGAAGGTAGAGGAAGCGAAAGACGTATGTCAGGATCGTAGCAAGTGGAAGGATGTGGTCTCTGCCTACCCTTATGGGAGAGGGGCGTGATACTATATGTATGTATGTAATTAGAACTGCATGCACTGAGATACACAACATAAAAGATCTCCGGTGTCAGCTAAATATGTACGCGTAACGGAAATTTTGGAAGCGCTGGTTTTCATTCTTAATGATAAGCGTACCGTAATGAAAAGCGTCAATGATATCACGCAGTATAATAAGCTTCATGAAAATACTAGCTTATACCTACAGCTTTGCTCGCTTTAATCTTGATTTCGTCGAACAAATCGGCTGACGAAATGAAACGTTTCATACAAAGTTTATCCCTCTATCCAAGATTGTTGAGAGAAAAAGCAGCCTATCTCCAGATTTCCATTTATTTCTATGCCAAAATTCATCATAACCGATTCAGCGGTGTAGACGTGAAAGCGTAACAAACATACAAATCCCCTGGCGCGTTTATAGTATTAGTAAGGATTATGTATAATACGAGGTGTATAAATTTTTGACATAGGCCGATGTAGACATGTTGCCGAATCGCGTAATAGAAAATCGAACGCGGTACTAGCTATTAATAGAAATAGAAAAAGCTAAGGTACTGACTGATCCCCTACGGGATCTGGAAATTCCTAACCGGCGTTACGTAGAGCCTTTTTATAGTATAGTAGAGGGCTGGCGTCACGTAATCCGTTGAAGTACTTTTAATCACAATTCGTTGATGTACTCGTAATGCACTAACATTCGTTAAAGTACTTTAAACGTATTTTCTGCTTATATATATATAGTATAATATTTGCTTATATATATATAGTAAAAAAGGAAACAAAAACTCTCATTGTGTTGATTTTAATGCCGGCCTGGCTACGAGAAGACGTATGGTACACATCAGGTGGGATCACCAGTAAATACCCAGTTACAAGACACGACGAGTACTCATAATTCTTTTTTCGGAGCTGAGTGGCCTCAGTATTCCGCCTAAACAGTTCGGTGAAGCTTTCAAAGCTCTTACGGCTAACAGCGTATGTCAGGTCAAAAAAAAGTTCTCTCGATCCTCACATTGCAAGCTTTCACACTTCTGCTGCAGACATCAAAGACTAAAAACAGAAATAATGTTTTTTTATGAAATAATTGGATAATACACGTGGCTTCGCTCGTGTTAAAATTGATTTTGCCAAACAAATCGGATAACGTAATAAAAGTTTTCATACAAAGCCTATATTTACTCCACTACCAACAAGTTTTTTTGCAAGAAACAGTAGCCTACCACCGTTGCCAGGTTCTTATCTATCTCTATACCAAAATTTCATCATAATCGATGCAGCGGGTATGGCGTGAAAACGTAACAAACGAACAAATTCTCATTAATAATAACATATAATATATAATTAATCGCTGATCGGTACTACGACATATATTTTATTTTTTTAGCGTTATGACCACAATCTCACCTGACATTAAGTGACGATGTATCCCAAATTGGTGAACACGCTGAACCTGTGGAAAGACTGGCTCTCAGGTGCATCGGCCAGAACAGACCTATAGGTATTTAGCGACAGATTTTTAACTGAAGGGTGGTAGTTAGGCAGGAGGGCATTGGAAAGTGACCTACCACCATGCAAATATGTATGACATATTTATTTAGGAGCGCGCGGGCTCAGCACAAAATATAAACAAAACTTGATCGTCATAACAAAGAGTACACATTCGTATTTTCTTCATTTGGTATGAACATAAATTTTATAACATTATTTATGTCGTATGAAACCTGTCCTTGAAGTCATTAACCTAACGAAAATCAAGCAAAGCGTCTACAGAAATATTCACATCAAAAAATGTTTATTCAAATGAAAAATGACTCTCAAAACGACCCACTTTCGATTTATGGAAGTGATGAATTTTGTGTCGGACTTCTTAATTTGGCGGTAAGCCATTTTCTAATGTTAACTTAGTTATAAGTAGAGAAATTATGCTCTAATATATATATATATATTTTATACTTGAGGTTTACCGTTATGCCCGTAATCTCACCTGATCTTAAGTGACGATACGGCTCAAGTTGGTAGACACGCTAAACCTGTGGAGGAACTGGCTCTCAAGTGCTGCTGCAGGAACACACCTATTGGTATTTGGCGGCAGGTTCACAACTAGAGGGTGGTAGCTACCCAGGTGGGCATTAGAAAAAGCCCTACCACCATGCTATGGTTTCCTCACGATGTTTTCCTTCACCGAAAGCTCAAACTCATTGTAGGTGCTTGGGTTCGAACCCACGTCCCTTGACGCGAAGTAGTGCACACTACCACTGAGCTATCATCGCTTCAACTACATGAAGTAAAATACAGTATCAATAATACACTTCGATAATATTTAATACTGTTGAACGAGATTTTAACCCGTCATGGAACACGAGAATCGAAAACAAAAAATGGACTAGACTTACGAGTTGTGTCTTAGAATAAATTAAGCCCTAGCCAAATGAACAAAAGATAGAAGAATTATACCGAAAATGTAACTGGCCCAGCGTGTAACATTTAAGAATAGAGTCAGATCGAAACGGGTGTGGATGGACTTGTTAAAAGTGACGTGTGTAATAAAGGTGTAAATTAGGAGACGAGAGCTGATTGAAACGATGATAGCTCATCAGATCTGATACAGTGTGTACAGACGTCGTGTCAAGGGACGTGAGTTCGTCACCTACAATGAGCTTCAGCGTTCGGGGAAGGAAAACGTCGTGAGGAAACCGTAGCATGATGGTAGGGCTTTTTCTGCATTTTCTACCAGCTTCAAGTTGAAAATCTGCCGGCAAATAGCACTAGGTGTCATCCGGCAACTGCACTTGAGAGCCAGTCTTTCCACAGGTTTAGCGTGTCCACCAACTTAGCCCGTATAACGCTAATCTTATAAGACACAAGAAAACGAATCATTGTAATTATGTATAAAACTGTAGTCTACATCCATTCGACTTTTGAGGCTAGAATACCTAAGGACCACGCTCAAAAACAAATAAATACTTCGAGCTACTGAATAACTTGAATAAGAGTGGCTACGTGGTCGATTTATATGCTGTCGAAGTGGAAGCGAGAGGTGTACCAGCGAAATCTCTCTATAACCTTCAAAAAGATCTTGGCCTGTCTAGGTCTGCAGTTAATTCTATACTAGAACGTGCTTCTAAAGCTGCGCTAGCAGGCTCTTGCCAAATCTGGCTGGAGAGGAAACCGAGTGGTGAAGGTGAGTGTTGACGCGCGTCGACAAGGGGTCCCTTAAACCTGCACACGAGTCATTCGAAACAGTGCTTGATAATAATTCCCCAAAACCAGGTACTTACTATAAGACGCTTATTCCATATATCTATATTTACACAAATATATATATATATATATATATAAATAAGAAAGTAGATTATATTTATTTGGCAGATGTCGCCTTAGGCCGCGACGTTCGACCGCCCCCTCTGGCATTGTGTGCGAAGTACATTCAGCGTAAGAAGTGATACAACCCCGGTACACGGTACACTTACAAGAATAAGGTAAACACACCTAACATTGACACAATAACGTCTACGTCATATACACATCTCATTGCGGCCTGTATTGCTACACAAATAACACAGGTCACGCAGAACAGCTTGTATGAAAAGCCTGTAACTTTATATATATAAAAGCTTTAGTAGAAAGTGAGAAACGACTCTTAGGCGACGATATGATGTTGTCTATGATTTTTGGAACGAAGTTCCTTATCGCGCGTTGTGAAAGGGGGCTAGACGGAAAAAATTCTCACGAAAAGTTGTAACGACACTTTTTGCTATAGTAAGCTATTGTAAGCGGTGCGGCGTGCGCATGTTTCTCTGTCTGTCTCTCTCTCTCTCTCTTATAGAAAGCAAACCAGATATTTTCATTTCTATTTCGCATTGAACAGTGTGGTTTCGCGACGATTATTTTTGTTGAGTGTATACAGGCTTTTTGTACATAATAAATAATAAAAAAAATAATAATAAAAATATATAATAAAATTCCTTCACTAATTAATCGAAAGGAACTTCGTTCCATCCGGGTGTCCCTTGACACCTCTCAACTTTTTTTATACTTTTATAATTAGTGTTATGGCTACAATCTCACATGATAGTAGTAATTTGAGCTAAGAAGGTAAACAAACTGAGCCTAGATGGACTGGCTCTCAACTCTCCTGTGAAAATACAAGAACACACCTACAGGTATTTGGCTGCAGATTTTCAACTTGAGGGTGCCAGCTAGCCAGGTGGGTTACTACAAAAAGCTCTACCATCATGCTATGGTTTCGTTACGGAGTTCTCCTCCTCGGAAAAGCTCAGGCAATTTGCAGATGGATGTAAACTCACGTCAATTGACGCAGCGTTCGTACACACTGACAATTGAGCTATCATCGCTTCAATTGATGTGTAATGAGAAACCTTACGAAAGGAGTCCCTAGCGTCTAGAAACATGTAGAATGTATTGTCATCACAGTGTCTTTAGTAAGTAATTCGGATGATACGGCACAAGCATATTGCGAAATGACGATCGTAAATGTATTTCCGTCATCACGTCACGAAAAAATAGGTCCTTGATCTGTGTTTGCGGCCAACGTTCGTGTGCTGCGTAAAGGTCTGTTGTTATTTCATTAAAACCGCTGCGAAAGCAGTTCCTAACCTCTGGTGAAATGGGGAAAATCCATAGTTGTCTAAGTGTTGTGCCACTACCAGGAGTGTCTCTTATTCACAATCTAACCGAGATGTTGCGAGAAATGAAACGTTAAATTATTTACTTACGTTAAAAAAATTGCGCCTCTATTATGAGACCGACTTTAGTGATATCTAAATGGAATTCAAGTGATAACAATAGGACAGAGTCATGGTGTCACTGAAATGTCATTGGCTCTTGACACGGGAGAGAATTTACAAATCAAACTCATCTATAAGTGGGGCAAATAACGTCTAAAATTTCCTTCACATCGACTAATACATACAAATTAATATACGTGTGTTTATTTATTTTTATTTTATTATAGTATTAATATTGTAAACTTTCTTGCTGAATTCGGAATTACAGTTTGATTCAGCAGTGAAATCGTCGTGTAACAAATTCATTGGGAATTTCCACTTGAAAAAAAAAAAAATAGAATACTGAGTAAGTGAAAGCTCGATTGTGTCAAGTGAAGCAGCTGTTCTATAAAAACTGTGCAAATAACATCGACACCTACACGTTCGGACGCATTTCACCGTCTTCTCCACTAAGTCTTATGTCAATATTTGGTTCGCTCACCTCATTCCTTGTACGTTCGCTGGATTATTTGCTACTATTTCAAAGGGATTAAGACTCTATTCTAACGTGAGTAAGGTGTTTAAAACGTGATCTTCTATTTACGTTAATGTGTAGTAAAATACATACACCGTAACAGATTGTGTTTGCTTTGACAAGTTTAGAGTTTGTGGAGTGAGTGATATAGGCTTCGGGCGTTTTCGCTTCAATACAATCGTGGTTCGGGCTTATTCATTTTTTTATCTTCAACTTTTAGTTTTTTTCTATGTATATTTTTAGCAATAAAGTAGGTAGTATTAAAATAAATGAATAATGCGATCAATGAAGCGATGATAGCTCAGTGACAGCGTGTACGACTTCGCGTCAAGGGATGTGAGTTCGAATACCTATCTACAATGAGTTTGAGCTTTCAGTGAAGGAAAACATAGCAATGAGGTAGAGCTAGCAGCAACCCTCAAGTTGAAAATCTACCGCCAAATACTAATAGGTGTGTTCCGGCAGTTGCACTTGAGAGCCAGTTCCATCACAGGTTTAGCGTGTCTAACAACATGGACTGTATTGTTATTTAAGATCAGGTGAGATTATGGCCATAACGCTAAACTTTAACTATAAAAAAATAATAATTATCTATTGTTTATAAATTATATTGTCTATAATTATTATATTAATATGATATCTATAAATAGAATGCGCTGTACATATTGGAAAGTAAAGTAGAACACAAAACCTGAAATCCGGTGGGAACTTTTACTATCATATCCGTCTACAAGCCGACGTGATAATCTAAGAGTCACTGTGAAGGCATCACAGCTTTTTTATGCTTTATAGATTTAGCAGTATGGTCACAATTTCACCTGACGTTAAGTGATAATGTGACCCAAGATGACAGACATGCTAAGCCTAGCGGAAGAACTGACACTCAAGTGCAACTCCCGGAACACATCTATAGCTTGAGGTCGGTGGCTAGCTGGGTGACCACCAGAAAAATCCCTAACACCATGGTAGAAATATGGTTTCGTCATGATGTTTTCCTTAGCCGAAAATGCAGGCACATTGCATGGATTCGAACTCACGTCCATTGGCGCGACGCCCGTATACACTACCAACACTACCACTACCATGAACAATAGAATAGAATCCAATCCACCCAATAGAATCCAACCATAGAATGTCCAGAGAAATTAGATTTATATCCTATATCTTAGGAAATATTCTTATCAACATAAGGTTAATATAGGGTGGATCAATATCTGATATAGTTCACAATAATACACTATAAATTGATGTATGAAGTTGAATGAATGAATGAACGAACGAAAGAGTGAATGACTGTGTGAATGTATGAACAAATGATTGACTGATTGAATGAATGAAAATAAATGAATGAATGGATGAATGGTCGGCTGATTGAATGAATTATGAATGAATTCTTTATTGAACTTTAAATATGTACACTGGCGAGCTTACTGCCATAAGGCATTTTGTTCCAGCTAACCAGCAGCAATGTAGTAAGAAATAATTAACACCCCTGTTTGTGCATCCGCTAAAGTCTATTGTAAGCGTTAATTTTTTAAATGTGTTCCTAATAACCAGGTCGAGTTACTTGCCGGTTCAATCTTGATGAATGGGTTGTATCCCGACCCGGTGGTAGTTTTGACGTTTATAAGCGCTTTCTCAGGCCCTAAAATTGAATAAAGTACTCTAATTTGATTTCAACAATAGACATTCAAATATACTTTAGTCAAAACATACTTCAGGAAAGTATTATTTCTCTAAACGTTTCCCCTCTCACGCGATAGTTCCGGTGTGCGACATACTAATATTATAAATGAGAAAGTGAGTTTGCTTGTTTGTTACGCGCTCACGCCTAAACTACTGAATCGATTGTGATGAATTTCGGCGCAGAGATAGATGGGATCCTGAAGACGGGGATAGGCTATTCTTTCTTCCGAAATGCGTATAGGACGTCGGGTAAAGAGAGGTATAAACTTTGTAGGAAACTATTGCGTCATCCGATTCGTTCGACGAAATCAATATTAAAGCGAGCGAAGCCGCACGTGAAATCTAGTTACGGTAATAAATTAAACACAAAAAAGGCTACCAGAACTTGTCGTCAACAAACAACCAGGCGGTCTCGACTTACGGCGATGTTTAATTCATGAGATCGAATTTGATAAGGTTGTAATCGTGATATTAATTCGTACAAATTCGAAACGCTGCCTGCGCCTCGCTTATGCTAATTCGTATGGGGAGTGCGCGCCGAGCGGTTTTCAAGGCCTATTCAAACTAAACACTTTACGGATAGTCCAGCAGCCCGGAAGCATTTTAATTGTAACATCAATACGTTTTTTTTTTTATACTTAAGGTTTAGCGTTATGGCCATAATCTCACCTGATCTTAAATGACGATACGGCCCAAGTTGGTAGACACGCTAAACCTGTGGAGGAACTGGCTCTTAAGTGCTGCTGCCGGAACACACCTATTGGTGGCCGGTTTACAACTTGAGGGTGGTAGCTACCCAGGCTGGCATTAGAAAAAGCCTTACCACCATGCTATGGTTTCCTCACGACGTTTTCCTTCACCGAACGCTCAAGCTCATTGTAGGTGCTTGGATTCGAACCCACGTCCCTTGACGCGAAGTCGTGCACACTACCACTGAGCTATCATCACTTCAATATACACTGTGACTGAGGAATGAGAAATCCACTGGTCATATTTTCATTTTCATTTAGGATTTGTTAAATTAAGGGTTAGGGAGCTGGATCTGAGACATCGTTATTACCGGTTTTTTGTATTACTAGAAGAATTTTTGAAATCCGAATCGCAATTTAATCAAATCCGACTGGTAAATTGAAGATTGACGCGTTCAAACAAAGAAACTATTCCGTTTTTTTAATATCAAACAATCTTAAAAGGCTACAAAGATTTTAGTGAATATTCATTATTGGTATAGGAATATAGAAATTAGACACAATTTTTTCATTACCTCAGGGAAGAATATAGGTAGGAACTGGTATGACATATAAGAAGCAAATTTAGAAGCTTAGTAAATATAAAGAAATGAGGATCTATTGCCATTAACAATTGCTGTGAGAGCGTGTAAACCATAACCAATGTACTTGTGTGTCTCAAAACGGTATACATAATACCGAATAATTTTGTTGTGTTTTGTTATAATTTGTCAATTAAGTATTATGCGCATATTGATGATGTAAATTTTGGTTTGCAACATCATATTTACAAAATTTCCTGGTAATTTTCCTAGAAATATATGACAGCATAGATTGAGGATAAATTAATGTTTAGCACCGGAACGTAAGCGGTGACCTAAGGATGTTGACAATACTAAAGATTCCAGTTGTTGTTTGTCTATTTAGTAAGTTTCTCGATTTGGAACGTTTGTAGAAGGAAATTCTTACAAAATTAACGAGATGAACAAATTGGAAGAGTGTTCATTGACCAGTTTATTATGTCTGAAATTAAACATTTATAAAACGTCGCTTTTAGAGGAAATAATTATGAAAACTGTACGAAAATGTAAACAAAATACCAATACATACAAAATATACAAAATACAAAATACCATACCAAAATTCCATACCATTAAGTCCCAACCAAGTACAATCCAATCTTTTTTTTACCACTTTTTTTGTTTTTTATTTTTTATCATGTAGTATTTAAAAAATGTACAACCCTAGATTTTCACCCTCCTACCCACGTCCTCTCATTTTAGAATACAACAAAATTATTCACTACAAATAATTTATAAGGCATAACGAGATTTTGGATATAGTTAGGATTTATTTAGTGTTCCTGTTTATATAAACTTCAATGAAAGTACTTTTCGACATTATTTTCTCTATTCGTATGACGTGATGCAAGCGTGTCGACGATGCGACCTTGTATTTATTGCTAAAAATACAAACAGACACACCTAAACTATCGTTCACCTCAAAAATATTATTAACTAGCTTTTACCCGCGGCTCTGCTCGAGTTCTTTAAATTTAGAAACAAACCGGATCACGCATTAAAAAGTTTCATACAAAGTTTATTCCTCTCTGCAGCCTACTTTCTAATAAGTGTTTCACGAGAAAACGTAGCCCATCGCCGTTTCCAGGTTTCCATCTATCTCTATACCTAAATTCATCATAATCGATTCAGCGGTTTAGACGCGACAGCGTAACAAATAAACGAGCTCACTTTCGCGATTGTAAATTAAGTAAGAATTAAGATAATGTTGTATGAAACGTTTGCAGCTCTCAAATAAACCTAATGCCAGATGAGTGGCTCCATTGTATAAACTGTTAAGATATGGTTAAGATTAAATGATAACCAAGTGTTAAGTAGCGCCTATGCTCTACTGGTTATGAGTAGGTACGGCTTTTAACTTAACCAGTCTCGAATACAGTGCTAACTTAACCGTATTAAAGTAGATACGTTAGACAACTTGTATTTTATTATAAATTTTTTATCAACACGCTTTCTTGTATGACTGTAGAGGTGGAATTTTGTAATTGATTTTAAACCAACTTTCCGATGAGTTAGATACTTGAAATTTGGACCATGGCTCAGAGGTAGATGACAATGCAGGAAAATGTAAAAAAAATGATTTTTTTCTAATAAAAAAAATATCATCGATTTATAAATAACTTCTCGATCAGCTATATATCTGAATAAATATCATTTTTTTGTTATTGTTAGAGCTTAGCGTATTAGCTATAATGTCACTTGATCTTAAGTGACGATACGGCCCAAGTTGGTAGACACGCTAAACCTGTGGAGGGACTGGCTCTCAAGTGCAGCTGCCGGAACACACCTATTGGTATTTGGCGGCAGACTTTCAAAATGAGGGTGGTAGCTAGCCAGGCGGGCATCAGAATAATTGCCATTACTTTCACATGACCCAAAAAAAATCTACATAAAAAAAATGGTTTTATTAGGTTACAATCTCACCTAATGTTAAGTGATGTAGACCAAGATGGTAGACTCAGCGTAGCTATATGTATTTGGCGGTAATTCTCAATTTCAGGGTGGTATCTAACCAGTTGACTATTAGATCAAGCCCTACCACGATGTTATGCTTTCCTCACGATGTTTTCCTTCACGGAAAGCTCAAGCTCATTATATGTGGATTCGAACTCAGGCCACTTTCCGTGGCGTCCGTACACACTATCACAGAGCTATCATCGCTTCCTTAAAATCTCTTCGAGATTTGTAGTCATTAGATAATAAAATGAATTGCCATAACATATTAATGAACAAATTACTTTACATTCTTTACATATTTCTATAGTATATCGAACCCGAGAACTTGTACGCGGGAGGTAAATAATCTAATACACAAGTTAACGAGCGAAGAGCCTCATGAAATGGCCTCATTAAGTAAAGTCTAGTGACATCGGCAAACATAAGTTTTCCGCTCGCAAAGTAACAATGAAGTGTCCTATGTATTAGATTTTCATTTAATTAAAAAGATTGTTGCGTTCTCTCGAGCGAAACAAAAAGTTTGCGGTCCCTCACCGATGTTTAATTAATACGTTTTTGAGCTTAGAACGGAATACGATGTACACGGAGATCAGTATGTCATGTGTATATATGAATATTCATACGAAATTTAATAAAAATGTATACGATATTACTGTCAGGTATTCTGTTAACCGGAAGTTATTATGACCTTGTAAATAGTATCTTATAAGGTTAGAAACATATCAAATTTAATGCAAATATCGAGTGGTTATAGGCGTACAGATTGAAAGAAATGTATGTGTTCACACATGAATCTAAAGATGTCTATAAATATTATTGAATAATTGTTAATTGGCTGTTTGTTCATTATTGAACATTGCAATGTTCATATCTGCTTGCTACGGGCTTATTGAATATTTTTATCTTTATTAATATTACAAAGTGGAAAAGTTCGTTTGTTTTTTTAAACGCGTTACCCTACCAGTCGGATTTCAAAAATATTTCTTTTAGTTGATAGACCAATTATTTAGGAAGGTTTTGGACTAATTAAAATCACGCTAAAACAAATAAGAGCAAATCTTTATTGAAATAAGTTACAAAAATGGGCAAAATTCCACGCGAATGAAGTCGCAGATGCAGATAGTACATATTAAAAAAAAAACGTAATTATTGGTACGATGCACTCGCAATGAGATGATATACGCGACTGATAACGACTGGAGCCGAGTATGTAAACCTAAATTTAGCGTCACCGACCCGAGAGTGACGATTCAGAAAGAACTGAAAAGCACTTAAAAAAATGTTCATATGCAAAAACCACAACGTAAAAAAGTAGAACATACGCCAGAAGAGAAGAAAGAGAATAGAATATATGAATAGAAGAAGAGATGAGTAAGAACGAGCGGGTCGTCGGTTGCTGTGACTGTTTCTAAAGTGCCATACCGTTTCTATCTATACAACGTCTTCCACGAGTTTCGTACGCATTTGGACAATGTCGTCAGGGGTCGCTGATTGCGTGATTTATATTTAACGACCTCGAAATTAATTCACGTGTTTAAATTAACAGTTTATTGTTATTGTTCCTATGAATATGTTAATAACAATAGTAATGATATCATGGCGTTTTGTACATCTGTTCAGTTTGTTTTGGTTTCGTGTTCTTTTTTTTTTTTTATTACATTTAGTAATAATGTATGAAGCGATGATCGCTCAGTTGGTAGTGTGTGCGGACGCCACGTCAGTGGACGTGAGTTCGAGTCCACTCACAATGGCTTGAGCTTTGGGTGAAGGAAAACATCGTGATAAACCATCGTTTTTTTTTCTATACTTAAGGTTTGGCGTTATAGCCATAATTTCACCTGATCTAAAGTGACGATACGGCCCAAGTTGGTAGACACGCTAAACCTGTGGAGGGGCTGGCTCGCAAGTGTCACTGCCGGAACACACCTATTGGTATTTGGCGGCAGATTTACAACTTGAGGGTGGTAGCTAGCCAGGCGGGCATTAGAAAAAGCTCTACCGCCATGCTATGGTTTCCTCACGATTTTTTCCTTCACCGGAAGCTCAAGCTCATTGTAGATGCTTGGATTCGAACTCACGTCCCTTGACGTGAAGTCGTACACACTACCGCTGAGCTATCACCGCTTCCAAAATCTACCGCCAAATATCTATACATTGGATAACCACAACACCAAAGGGATCGCAGGTGCGTTGCCGGTCTATATAGGTGGGCCTAGCTCTCAAGTGCAACTGAAGGAACAAACCGAACGGTATTTGACGGCAGATTTTCAACTCCACGTCGGTATCTAGCCAGGAAGGCATTAAAAATAGCCCTACCACCATCTTTCCTCACATGTATTCCTTCACCGAAAGCTCAAGCTAATTGCAGGTGATTGAATAACCACTGAGCTATCATCGCTTCATAAAAAAAATATGTTTTTTTTTAACCTGACAACACTTATAATTCCTATCGAAGCCAGTGAATTAATATTATTTTTTTATAAATTTGCGAGTAAAAACTGCTTCTCATTTACAAGGATTATATTTAGGAGGTTTAAAAAAAAACCTTTTCTACGATCTTTCGGAGCTTACGTTGTTTTTCCTGAAAAGGCTGTATATACAAGCTAATCCTGTCCTACAAAATCTTTAACTTTTATTCGAAAAATGTTGTTTATGTTTAAGAATACGTTTCGTGGTACTTATTAAGACAAATTCATGATATTACCTTTAAGCTAAGATCTAATTTTGAAGTTAATCTATCTCTTTATCGTTACTATAATTAGCGTTCTGGGCACAATCTCACTTGATGTTACTATGTTACCGAAGATGGTGGACATGTTAAGCCTAGTGGAACGACTGGCCTTGAAATGCAACTATAGGAACACATTTAGGTATATGGCGGTAGATTTTCAACTCGACGGTGGTTTCTAGCCAGGCAGGCATTAGTGAAAGCCCTACCACCATGCTATGGTTTCATCACGAGGTTTTTCTTTAGCGGAAGCTCAGCCTCGTCGCATGGATACGAACTCACGGTCTCTGACGCGGTATGTACACACTCCTGACTGACCCATCCTTGTTTCGGTAAGTTTAATTATATTTTAATTTAACTAATTAGGGTCGAATGGTGATCATCAGGCGACCGCTAACTATTTTTAATAATTACTGTTAGATTATGACCTAAAATTTCTGTTAAATACAATTAATGCACTTATAGTAACCGAATTGACATATCATGAATTTGGTTTTATATTATGTCGCCGTGAATTATTAGATACGGAAAATATATGTCTTTCGCTGATTTACAAACAAACGTCTGGTTCATAAACTCAACACTCAATTTAGACAATGGAGTGTTTAAAAAAAAGCCCACCCCGCCTCGAAACCAGTAGAGCTTTTGGGGAAATTCAATCAGAAACAATTCAAACAAATCAGTCGTTATTACCCCTTCCTCGGACGGCGAGGGACGGGGTGTGTATTTCTTTTTTTTTTACGTTAATTTCATTGAAACATCGCAAACAAACGGAAGGGTTCTGGTAGGGACCCCTCGGACGGATTTCGGATTCTGTCGGAATTAAACACTAAATAGGTTTCGTGTTAAACGAACCGGAAACGTCTACGTTGAAAATGTTCTGTCTTTTTTTAATTATGTGCTTGAGAAATGTAGCGTTCGTGGTCGAGCGCTCTGTGCTGGGTGGACAGTTGGGAAACTTGCCCATTTGTGACTTGATCCCTTGATGGCCAGCCTTTATCTCTGAGTTCGTTGTTGTTTTTAGATTGTGCTGTGCTTATCTTTTGGGGGTAAAAAAGTAAGTGTGTCGCCTAATGGTAAATGATCACTGACGCCCATGGAAACCCATGACACCAGAGGAATCGCAGGTACGTTGCCGGCCTTTATAGGAGGGACTGACCCTCAAGTGCCACTGCCGGAACACACCTATTGGTTTTGGCTTGCTATGGTTTCCTCACAATCCTTTCCTCCACCGAAAGCTCAAGCTCATTGTAGGTGGTCGGATCGAATTCACGTTCCATGACGCGGCGTTCCTACACGCTACCACTCAGCTATCATCGCTTCTATACTAATATTACCAGCTGTACCTGAAAGTAAAAATGATTTCAATTTTAACACAACTTCGCTTCTACTGTATATAGCGTCATGTTATTTAGCCTTAAATCCTGTAGCAATGATAGATCTAAATCGATCGATATTGACTAATTAGTGCTCAATCTATATTATTATTTAAAAACAGAGACGTTGCTTTGTTTGAACGCGGTAATCTAAGGTACTTCAAGTATTTTGTAGATCATAGAGCAATCAATGATGAAGATTTCAAGCTATGTAACATAAGATTAGGCAGCATTGAAAATCGTTGCAAAATGAGTTGTTATGTTTACGCGAATAATATTCATCGAAATGAAACTAATTTAAACGGATTTTTTCGCGGTTATTTGTTAATTTTGATCCCGACGTTTCGAAAGCTTTTCAGCCTTCGCGGTCGCGGGGCGGACTGAGGTGTGGGTTGTCCAGAAAAGTTCACGTTACTGTGTCTAGCTTCAATTTAATTTTTTGTTATCGATAGAGTTCCGATCGGAATAGAACGCTGAAAAGCTTTCAAAACGTCGGGATCAAAATTAATAAATAACCGCGATAAAATCCGTTTAAATTAGTTTCATTCCGATGAATCGTTGCAAAAACGAGCAAAAATTATTTCCAAAATACAAAAATTGTTTCACGCGAACGAAGTCGAACGGACGAGATGGAGTGCGGTCACTTTGCCGTTGTATTCTAAAAAAAAAAACGATTAAATTAAAGAATTTTACGTTATATATATATAGATGATAAACAAATTTTATATAAAATTTAGGGAACGCATAGCAATTTTGACGGGCGTATAATTATTCCGGTTAAATCTGCGATGCCTCGGGGCGAGGTTCTGCTGCCGTCGTATTTCAAACCACGGTAAGTCTCGTACTCTCCTTAGACTCGTGCTGTACACGAGCGGAGCTATGCTATATACGCTATAAACCAAGATTTTACGTGTGGATCGGCTCGCGTCAATATCGATTTCGTCAAACAAATCGGATGAGTCGATATAGAGTTGCATACAAAGTTCCTCCCTTTTTTTACCCCATTTCCAGTAAGGTTTCTGGAAGAACAAGGAGCCCATCACCGTCTTCAGGTTTCGATCTATCTCTATACCGAAATTAATCATAATTGATTCAGCAGTTTAAGAGTGAATGCGTGACATAAAACAAACAAACTTACATTCGGATTTATAATATTAGTAAGAATAATTCGTTACGCAAGGCCCTGAGGCCTTGTTGGACGGGGTCTGTGTTAAGTGGGTAGTTCAACAATTACCAAGTACTTGGATATAAGTCCCCGATTTCTAGCCGTAAGGTAGAATGTGCGGTCGTTGTGGAACGTTTCCGGTTGTGATATTACTGGTGATTAGTATCTGGTGAGCCCATACGGTGAGCTTCCTTGTATTCCACCCGACATATTGCGAAATGTACATAAGTGCGTCTTCACCACAAAAAAAAAAAAAAAAACATGCGTGCGTACAAAGTACACATGTCAGAAGTGAAACTTCTTTGGCGAACTAATTTATAAATCTTGTTCGCTCTGTCTCACCTTTTCTCTCAATCTTTCTCACTCGCTTGCTCCCTACTCTCACTCCACGGCTAGTTGCTCATGCTACGTTCGCCCTGTCTTACCCTCTCTCAATCGGTCTCGATCACTCTCTCTCTCTTTTCCGACACTTCCGTTGCATACCGGCGTGACGTTTCATCTGTAAAAATTTTACCCTCATGCGCCTAAAGAAGTTTCACTTCAAAAAAGCATAGTGGTCGGGCGTGAATATGGTCCACGCGTGGGACGGTGCGGTTCGATCGAGGAGTCTACTGGTAGATTGGGATTCGGAGGCGTTACAAATATGTAAAATTCGCTAAATTGAACACAGGCCAGACATATCGGGTGAACAGAAGTACCTTGATAGAAGCTATCAGACTCTGACATTTGGAGTGATGATAGCTCAGTGGTAAAGTGTAAGACTTCGCGTCAAGGGACGTGAGTTCGGATCCAACCACCTATAATGAGCTTGAGCTTTGATGCAGGAAAAAATCGTAAGAAAGCCATAGCATGGTCGCAGGGCTTTCTCTGATGTCCGCCTGGCTAGCTACCACTCTCAAGTTGAAAATCGACCGCCAAATACCAATGGGTGTGTTCCTGCAGTAGCACTTGAGAGCCAGTTCCTCCGCAGGTTTTTTATTCACCTGTACAAGAGTTTTTTATTCATTAAAATTTTAAATAACAATAATGCTCAAATTCGGACCACCGGGTAAGCGTTATAAATAATTTCAATTCAATAATATTGAACGAACGCATATGATACATAGAAGCGTTGAAAAATCTTCGACCGGCATAGCAACGGTCACGTGGGACTCGAAAAAAAAATACACCAACATTTTTCGAATTCTATCGAATTTCGTCATTTCAGCGGGGCCTTTTATGTTTTCGTCACGTAACCAAATTGGGCCTCGGCAAAAGGGAACGATGCTCAATATTTATGAATTATTATGAAAATTCGAACCGTTTGCGGGGCGAAGTTTCTAGGAGTCGGGAGGATTCATAGAATTTTCGGCACTCTCGCGAAGTTGGTGGAAAGATGGCGTCGGGAAATTTTAAGAAACCGCGTTGATGTTGACCGCCTCGGTTATAATTGCTAATGGTTCCATTTAGACTTCAAAGAAACGTATAAATTGGTTGCTTACGTACTTTTATATCTATTACAAATCGTTCTAAATATGAAAGAAAGGCTTTATACAAAGTAGAGGATTTGTTGATTGACGGTTCAGATCTCAGTGATAGCGTTTACGGATTTAGCGTCGGTGGGCGTGAGTTCATTTCCGTGCATCAAGCCTGAACTTTTGGCGAAGGAAGCGCCGAGCTAAAAGCATAAAATTGTGGTGAGACATTTTCTAATATCCGTCTGGATAGCCTGGGTAGGCTAAGCGTTATGGCCACAATCTCACCCGATCTTAAGTGACAATATCTGTTTTTTTTTTTCTTTGAAATTAATCATACATTCACGGCGTATCAACACTCACGACTGACTTTGTTATACATTTATATTTAAATTAAGCTAAACGAGGGCGATCATATTCATTATCATTTCACGGCGTGTCAGTGGTGGTAAAACACTTCGGTGTGTGTTCCAGCTGCGTCCGTAATGGGACAAGTTGGACGGGACGGCGGCGAGATGCGAGGCGCACACGCCGTTTCGGATAATAATTGCAACCACACCACGTGGTTTTAACACAACGTTTTAAATTTTACGCTTACACTATTCAAAGTTGAAGTTGAAGCGATGATAGCTCAGTGGTAGTGTGCACGGCTTCCCGTCAAGGGACCTTGAGCTTTCGGTGAAGGAAAACATCGTGAGGAAACCATAGCATGGTAGTAGGGCTTTTTCTAATGCCCGCCTGGGTAGCTACCACCCTCTAGTTGTGAACCTGCCGCCAAATACCAATAGGTGTGTTCCGGCAGCAGCACTTGAGAGCCAGTTCCTCCACAGGTTTAGCGTGTCTACCAACTTAGGCCGTATCGTCACTTTAGATCAGGTGAGATTATGGCCATAACGCTAAAGCTTAAGTATAAAAAAATAACGGGGGCGGGGGGAATCGACGTAAGTGATAATGGGGGTAGAGAGGGGATTTTGTCGATAGAATGATCGCACGGCGGCAGTGTGTACGGATATCGCGTCGATGCACTTGAGTTTGCGTTCCTGCACCGATCCTGAGCTTTCGGGGACGGAAGACGTCGTCACGGTAGCCTACGGAAGCTTTTTTTATATTTAACGTACCTTTGCACGCGGCTTCGCTCGAGGTAATATTAATTTTGTCCATTTATAATTCTGGTTACCGATCGATACAGAAATATTGTGCTCTATAATGCTAATTATTCTACCAAGCTTAAAGTACATCATGTGATGTAATAATAAGTTGTATACATAGTTTACCCCTCTCTTTACCCCACTTTCTATAAGTTTTTCGCGAGCCTATCAACGTCTCCATTATCATCGATTCGGCGGTTTAGGCGTGAAAGCGTACCAAACTAACAAACTCACTTTCGCATTTATAATATTAAAGTAAGGATAAAGAATTGTATTTGTTTAACACAATCTCACTTGGTGATAAATGAGGATGTGATCCAAGATGGGAGACACGCTAAGCCTAGTGGACATATCTAGGTATATGGCAATATATTTTTAACTTTAACTTTAAAAGCGATGATAGATAGATAGATAAAACATCGTGAGGAAACTTTAGCATGGTGGTAGGGCTTTTCTAAAGCTCGCCTGGCTAGCTACCACCCTCAAGTTGTAAACCTGCCGCCAAATACCAACAGGTGTGTTTCGGCAGTTGCACTTGAGAGCCAGTTCCTACACAAATTTAGCGTGTCTACCAACTTTAGATCAGGGGAGATTATGGCCGTAACGCAAAATTTTAAGTATATCAAAAAAAAAAATGTCTGCCTGTTCGCTGTCCGGAAAAAAAAAACGGTATTTGTAGAGTTTCTGTGAAATCGCGAAATCGTGAAATCGCGCCGCTAATTTCACTGTTAATATGATTAACGCTTATCATGAAAGCGATGCGTTGTCACAAATAGAAATATATACACGACAAATAAAAGCGGATTTATGTTAATAGCCTCTATACATGGCCCACCGACCGGTGTCGGGTTTACGGTGTACATTTTTCGGCTGCTCAGTTTTAATTATTATATTTTTTCCTTTTCGGTTATGTCTAACGTCGCACCGGTTGATTGATGTTCTGTTTTCGCTTTGACGGTGGGTAATTAAATAGTTTGCCCCTGATAGGTGGTTTCTATTAAGTCAACGCGGCGTAATAATGTTAAAATAATTAATTTTCTTTTGTCAGAGTTGGAAACCGCATTTTAGTTAACGTTTAGGCGTTATGGCCGTAATCTCACTTGATCTTAAGTGACGAGACGGCCCAAATTGGTAGATACGCTAAACTGGCTCCCAAATGTAACTGCCGTCACACAAATATTGCTATTTGACGGCAGATTTTTAACTTGAGATTGGTAGCTAGCCGGTGGGTATTATAAAAAGCCCTACCACCACGCTACGGTTTCCACACGACGTTTTTCTTGGGATAATCAGTTTTTTTGTGAATTTATTAAATATATAAAGCGATGATAGCTCTATGGTACAGTGTACGGACTTCGTGTCAAGGGACGCGAGTTCGAATCCACTTGCATGAGCCTGACGGAAAACATCATGAGGAAATGGTAGTATGGTGGTACTTGGTACTGGTAGTTTTAGAGTGCTCACAAACTTGGGTCACATCGTCACTTAACATAAGTAAGAATGTAGCCACAATGCTAAGAAATATACAAAAAACGTAAAGAAATTCAAAAATGCTCATTTATATGTTTCTTTGTTGTCAGAATAACAATTCAGCTGTACGAAACCTTGGTTCACAACGTGGACTCATTTAAAACTATATAACACATATATACGTTTTATTATTAACAATACTCGTGTGTTAGTTAGCATACAATATGATAATTTATAAAACTCGAAAACCGAAAGAATCATCTATTAACAATAGGCGCCATGATTCGAAGCCGTTATGTTCACTTTCCAAGCATATTGAACTCTTCCGGTGCGATGACAAAGTCGAAATTGTATCGAGACGCGCCGATCGACTGGACACGACGTAACTTTCAAATTAAATAGGTTAATAGGCTTTTTAAAGTCAAAACTTAACTGACGGTTTGTTTTAAACGATCACTTTTTCGTGTCACAGATTATATAAATCGACAGAGTGGTATTTCGTACTTGTGTATGTTTTTTTTTTGTTATGTTGCAATGCAAAGTGATTACTCCGGAAGTTCATTGCCGGTGACCGCTGTCATGCTGGCCTGCTGAGGTATCTCTTCGCGACCACATATCATAGGAAGGAGGGAGCACGGTGACAGGAAGACGGTTCCACAACTTCACGGTCCGACAAAAGTAGGAGAGGGCAGACTTTTTGGTTCATCGTGAAACTGTGTGGTTTATTGTGGAATGCAGAGGTGGGTATCCGGTGTCAGTTGAAGAGCTCTTCAGAACTGTCGCCATTATACAGACGGTAGACTGCATAATTACGAAATTGTGTACTTCAACCAGCTCTCTACCCCCCATGGGAGACAATTCCGTTTTCCAATTCCATTACAATGGAACCAAAAAGATAACTAGGATTTTAAGTTATTAACTTATAAACTGAGGAAATCCGTAAAGGAGTTCATTTACACAGAGGTTTTAACTTTTGTTCTGTCGTAAAAAAAAAATTAGTTATGTAGAGTTAAGTTCTCAAGAACGCGTATTACGAACCAAATTCGCTGTGTCAATTTAGATGTCGGTGGAATGCGTGAGTATCGTAAATATAGACTTTTATCTTATTTCCATGACGTGTCAAAAAAAGTATACATTTATCAATAACAAAGTGCATTGTATTTATAACTCACTTTTTTCTGCGGCATCGTTCGCATTATTATTGGTTTTCTTAAACTATTCGGATGATACAATTAAAAACACTTTCAAATATATACCTTTCTTTATCACGCTTATTAGATTTTTTTTTTCATTTACCGGCAGCAGCCCAAGCCGAAGTTCGGCTGTTCTGGCACCCTTGTGCACGCTGCCTCGGGGCTGAGCGCCCTCAGCACTCGCCCAAGAAAAGTTCGGTGAAGCTGTCAAAGCCCTTGGAGCTAACAGCATATGTAAGTTCGGAAAAAAAAAAAGATTTTCGCGAGAAAAAGTGGCCTATCACCGTCTCCAGGTACCCATCTATCATTGTGCCAAAAGTCATCAAAATGAACTCAGCGGCTAAGGCGTGAAAGCGTAACGAACAAACTCACTTTTGCATTGATAATATTAGCAAGAATAAGAATAGAGAAGAAAAAATGATCGGATTTGTTTTTTTTTTTTACATTTTTATAATATATAATTTTTATAGATATTCGAAAAGTGAATATGTATGAATAAAATATATAAAATAAATATAAAAAAAAAAATAACATTTTTTTTTACAGTTAAGGTATAGCGTTATAGTCATAGTCTCACCTGATCTTAAGTGACGATATGGCCCAAGTTGATAGACACGCTAAACCTGTGGAGAAACTGGCTCTCAAGTGCAACTGCCGGAACACACCTATTGGTATTTGGCGGCAGGTTTACAACTTGAGGGTGGTAGCTATCCAGGCGGGCATTAGAAAAAGCCCTCCCACCACGCTATGGTTTCCTCACGATGTTTCCCTTCACCGAAAGCTCAAGCTCATTGTAGGTGGTTGGATTCGAACTCACGTCCCTTGACGCGAAGTCGTACACACTACCACTGCGCTATCATCGCTTTATTATAATAAAATTAAAACATTAAATGTATGAATGTCGTTAAATGTTTACTCTATGACAAAAACAGCGCCGAGGCCCTTGATGGGTGTCACTAAAAGCTACCAAGTTTTTATCTACACAGTAGCTTTCGACGGCGAAGCTCTACACGATGCTTTGTTCCGACAACAGGCTAGAAACGATTTCTTAACTTGGACTTTTTTTTTATTTATATAACGGGACTAGATTTGTATATTCATTTAATTTTTAACATTGTAATAGTGGTTCACTTGCCTATTGAAAATTATTGGATAGATTTTAATGAAATTTATGAGATGGTAGCTCAGTGGTTGTGTGTACGACTTCGCGTCGAGGGACGTGATTTCGACTACAATGAGCTTGAGCTTTCGGTGAAGGAAAACATCTTGACGAAACCATAGCATGGTGGTAGGGCTTTTTGTAATGCTCGTCTGGCTAGCTACCACCCTCAAATTGAAAATCTGCCGCCAAAAACCTACAGATGTTTTCCAGCAGTTGCACTCGAGAGCCAGTTCCTCCACAGGTTTAGCGTGTCTACCAACTTGGGCCGTATCGTCACTTAAGATCAAGTGAGATGATGGCCATAACGCTAAACCTTAAGCATAAAAAAAATAATTAAAGATTTACATAAAAAATACTTTTATCCCATAAAAAGAAAAGCATCTTGCTGGAGGAAGGCAAAAATGCGTATGTATTACGTATACATAAATTTTATGAGTTGTAAGCGCTATGAAATCAACCTCACCTAATGTTAAGTGTCGATGTGGGCCGAGATGGTGGACACTTTGAGCCTATTCGAGTAACTTACTCTTAATTGCAACCGGTGGAACATATCTATACAGGTATTTGGCGGATGACTTTCAACTTGAGGGTGGTAGCCAGTGAGACGGGCATTAGAATAAGCTCAACCACCATGCTATGGTCTCATCACAATATTTTCCTTGAAAGCTGGTGCATAATTGCAGGTGGGTTCGAAGACACGTCCATTACTACCAACTGAGCTATCATTGCATGTATAGTATAGCGCTTTATAGAATTCAGTATGTACAGATGGAATTGGTAGATTTTTATTTCGTTTAATTATCTGGATTCCTGTATATTTCATAAAAACGGTACCTTCTTCGCAAAGATGAGTTAAAAGTATTGTCTTAGAGCCAGCGTAATTATTAAATACATCATGATATTCATGAGACAAAGTTTTCGTGCGATGGTACACGCTGCCACGTATAGTTAAGCAGAATAGTTTATTTCTTCTTTAGAAACTAAGGTAAGTTTCGGCAAGAGTTATGTTTGTATACATCCCATTTTGAAAATTTGTGCCAAAAAATGTCAAGGATGTCACATATATTGCAACAATTAGCTTCCGTATCATTGATGCCTTTGAATTTTGGTTGGATTTATATATGGACGTTCGTCTATCTACGTAAGTTGTATTAGAAAACTATTTAAAACTAACTATGTCTTTCACTCGATGTAAACTTCGATGAGTTCTTTACCTCAAATTACTTATAAAGGCATTACTTAATTTCTATGCCTTTTCTTCATCTTTGTAAGCGATGATGCCACAGTTGGTAGTGTGTATGGACTTCGTGTCAATGGTTGTGAGTTCGAATCCTTGCATTGAGCCTGAGGTAGGGCTTTTTCTAAAGCTCACCTAGCTGACTACCACGCTCGAGTTAAAAATTCGTCGCCGAATAACTTTACCTATGTTCCGGAAGTTGCACTCGGGATTCACTTCCTCCAATACTTTTAGCGTATTAACTGATTTGGCCCACATCTTACTCTACATCAGATAAGATTATGATCATAACGTTAAGCCAAAAATCTATATAAAAACTTTCATTTAACTCTGTGAGTAAATTTGTTCATAGTAAGACACCTCCATATTCACTCTGTATGTCACACCAGACACTTGTTAACAATTACAGAGGTGTCCAAGCAAAATCGTCTGCTATACACGAGTGTAGTGTGAATAAAAGTATATTATCATGTTGATGAATGTTACATCCGCTTTAGGTTATGAAAACCACTTTGATTCATAGTCTGAGAAATGGCGCTAGTGCGCTTTCAAGATAGCTTATGTTAATCTCGCGTCAGCCTTCAAGTTTTAGTAATATCTGATAGTGTTAACCGGTTTTAATGGAACAAAACTAAATGTTGCACGAGGAAACGCTTTATAATTTCCTTGGTGACGTTTTATGATAAACGTTGTACTTTAGCAATGATGCGTGCACAAACAAACGAACAGATATTTATAAAAATTATGTAAATGTATTTTATTACTATGTTTAGTTACTTGCAATACTTTTTTTCACATAAACCTAAAATGTACAGACACGTTAACTTTACTTTGTTATTATATGTATCGATTACTAGCTTTTACTTATGGCTTCGTTCACGTTACTATTAATTTTGTCAAACAAATCAGATGACGTAATAAAAGTTTCATACAAAGTTTGTCCCTCTCTTTACCCCACTTTTAATTAGTTTTCGCGACAAAAAGTGGCCCACCATCGTCTGCAGGATCCCATCTATCTCTATACCAAAATTCATCATAATCGATTCAGTGGTTTAAACGTGAAAGCGTAACAACAGACTCACTTACGCATTTCTATTATATAAGCTCTATGAGTTTTGCTTCCGACTTGGTTCGCGTACGTAAATATACTTACTTAATCTCGCAACGTCGTGCAAATTACACTATATAAAGCGATGATAGCTCAGTGGTAGTGTGCACGACTTCGCGTCAAGGGACGTGGGTTCGAATCCAAGCACCTACAATGAACTTGAGCTTTCGGTGAAGGAAAACATCGTTAGGAAACCATAGCATGGTGATAGGGCTTTTTCTAATGCCCGCCTGGGTAGCTACCACCCTCAAGTTGTAAACCTGCCGCCAAATACCAATATGTGTGTTCCGGCAGCAGCACTTGAGAGCCATTTCCTCCACAGGTTTAGCGTGTCTACCAACTTGGGCCGTATCGTCACTTAAGATCAGGTGAGATTATGTCCATAACGCTAAAACCTTAAGTATATAAAAAAAACTAATTTCTTACAGAGTTAACCGATTTTAATACTTTTTATTGACATAAATAAATAAAAAAATACAGACACGTTAAATTTACCTTCTTATTATACGTTTAGAATATATTAAAGGTATGACAACGAGCAACCCGGCTAGCTCTCTGTCTAGATCTTTGTGCGGAGCTCTATGGCCCGAAGCTGGTTGCGACTACAGTGCCACGTAGAGGCAGTAATTGGAAACGCGTGTACATTGTCATCGCCCCAGGGTGTCCACTCTGCGATCCACTTTAGATAGTGTCAGTAGTGTGAATCAATTCATTGCATCCAATGAATTCTGTTTTACGCTGAAAGAGCTATTGTAACAAAAGTGCTAAAAAAGACACTCAACTAATATAATATGTATATATTATGAGTTCTTATGTTTACGCGAATATTATTCATTGAAATAAAACTAATTAAAACGTATTTTATCGCGGTTATTTATTAATTTTGATCCCGACGTTTCGAAAGCTTTTCAGCCTTCGCGGTCGCGGGGCGGACTGAGATGTAGGTTGTCCAGAAAAGTTCATGTTACTGTGGCTACCTTCAATTTAATTTAACTCTATCAATAACAAAAATTCGTTCTCGTTCTCAGTTCGCCCCGTGACCACGAAGGCTGAAAAGCTTTCCAAACGTCGGGACCAAAATTAATGAATAACCGCGATAAAATCCGTTTAAATTAGTTTTATTTCAATAATATATACATTATTGTCTCACTTTTGCATTTTTTTCTATCGTTAAAGTTTAGTATTATGTCCATAATCTCACCTGTTCTTAAGTGACGATACGGGCCAAGCTGGTAGGCACGCTAGACCTGTGCTTTGGTATTTGGCGGCAGAGTTTCAAGTTGAGGGTGGTTGCTAGCCATGCGGGCATTAGAAAAAGCCATATCACTGTGCCTACGCTAACCGAATTCCTTTGGATTACGACAGTGTGAATGCGAAGAGAAATGATTCTTAATTGTCAACACATAAGACTATGTATATTAGTTCCGCCGGACGCTAGAACAAGTGTGTAACTAACTACCCCCAGTTTGGAAAAATACAGTTGTTATGCGTAAATGGCCTGCGATAAAAAAGGTCTTAGTTTAAGGAGAGAGGGGCGTGGCAAGATTAATTAAAAAAGAAGATATTAAACCGATGATAGCTCAGTGATGGTGTGTAGGAACGTCGCGTCATGGGACGTGAGTTCGAATCCAAACACTTACAATGAGGTTGAGCTTTCGGTGAAGGGATACATCGTGAGGAAACCATAGCATGGTTGGGCTTTTTATAATGCCCGCCTAGCTAAATACCAACTACAAGTTGAAAATCTGCAGCTAAATACGATTAGGTGTGTTCTGGCAGTTGCACTTGAGAGCCAGTTCCTCCAAAGGTCACTTAAGATCAGGTGAGGTTCTGGCCATAACGCTATACCTTAACTATATAAAAAAAAGTTTACGCAACCCAACGCTAGAAAGCAACACTAAATCCTCCCGTGTTGTAAGAGATCAGGGACAGAGTCTACTATTAGGCACTGTGTCGTCACTTTGTCATCTTTATATATAAAAATTTCCTGTCACGTTGTTTGTGTGTGATAAAGTCCTTAGCGTGTCCACCATCTAGCGCCAAATCAACCTTAGGTATAAAAAAGCAGTTATGAGTACTGCCGACAGAAGTGAAAACTATATTACTCAAAATAATGTACAAAAAGAAGCAATACTCGTTATACATATGTCAAAGTACCTACAACCTTGCTTATGCGTGATTATTGAGTCGCACGTCAAACCGATCGACCAAGCGTTCGTAATTGACTAGCTCTTGATTAACAATCTCTACATAAACGGAACGCGTTCGGTGACGGTGACGCGAGTTCCGTGATTTTTATTGACCCAAAAAGCGCTCAACGTGCCTAAGGAGTTTTCACATCTAAAACTGCCGGAACACTCTACTAGGTATTTGGTAAGAGGATTTTAACCCAAGGGTGAGAGCTGGCCTGTCTTATCACGACGCCTAGTTTTCGCACGATTTCTTCCTTCACCAAAAGATCCGTCACATTGTAGGAATAAGAAATCATTTTTTTTATACTTAAGGTTTAGTGTTATTGCCATAATCTCACCTGATCTTAAGTGACGATACGGCCCAAGTTGGTAAACACGCTAAACCTGTGGAGGAACTGGCTCTCAAGTGCTGCTGCCGGAACACACCTATTGGTATTTGGCGGCAGGTTTACAACTAGAGGGTGGTAGCTACCCAGGCGGGCATTAGAAAAAGCCCTACCACCATTCTATGGTTTCCTCACGATGTTTACCTTCACCGAAAGCTCAAGCTCATTGTAGGTGCTTGGATTCGAACTCACGTCCCTTGACGCGAAGTCGTACACATTACCACTGAGCTGTCAAAAATTCATTACTCCGGCTATATGTTTTTTTTTTTTTTGTTTAAGGAAGTCAAATCAGCTACTACCGTGTGGTTGCGATATTAGTCTCTCTTTATCATTTTAATTTTCTTAGCATTAGGCATTTTTTATATCAGCAATATTCCCGTTTCCTTGAAATCCGACAGCGGGTACTTAGACCGGCTACCTGCCAGCACCGGAGCCGGTAGTAGCTACGGATACCCCCCGGCTGTATGGTTGTAATGGTAGGGATTGAATGTACGGACGTAAAAACAATATTCCGGTAACTCTTTTCTTTTCAGCTAGCACGCTGTTAGCCTTAACGGCTTTGACAGCTTCACCGAACTTTTTGGAGGGAATGCTGGGGACCCTCAGCGCCGAGACAGCGGGCTCAAGGTTGCCGGAGTGGCCGAACCTCAGCTTGGGCTGCTGCCGAAAAAACGAACAAACATTGGAGAGCTTAACAGGTCCTAACTTGTTAAATCCAGTGGTCCTAACAACGACCTTATCGGGCGAGCTTCCGGTAACTCTACCATTGAAACATCAAAAGGATATATAAATTATACTCTTAAGTAGTGATATTTTAAAAGTTCATTTTACGTTATCAAAGCGTTGTAAATCGAGGCAGCGTTAAGTGTGTTATAGCTACAATTAACCTTTTAAAATTTATTGAACGCACGTCTGTGTTTACTTCTGAGCGTGAGAAAATTGTCGTAGGCTATTTATTTTCCAATTTAACTGTTCCTTTATTATATCCATACTATATATTATATTATAGTATCACTATAATAATACTAACCGATCCCCCAGACGTTGCTCTGTCTTCAGTAAGAATATTGTTGGTGCATTACAGTGACGGTTATGTAAAATTAATATTGTCGTAAGGTTTTCTTAAATTTTCTAATGTTTTGCTCAATTTCCTTCTTTTTCTCATTCATAAGAATCTTCTTCTGACAGAATAATTAACACAACATAAGAAGAATTACCTAAAACTGTTCCATCCGTTCATGCGTGATGCGATGACCAAGGAATATAGAGATTGATTATTTGATTGATATATATATATATATATATATATATATATAGAAAAACGCCAAAATGAGTTTGTTTGTTTGTTACGCTTTCACGCCTAAACAGCTGAATCGGTTATGATGAAATATGGTATAGAGATACGGTGATAGATAAATTTTTCTTCCGATAAACTTATTACAAGTGAGGTAAGGTGATGAATAAATTTTTTATGCAGCTTTTTATTCCGTCATCCGTTTCGATAATATCAATATTAACGTGACTAAGTTTATTTATACACGCTGTAATTTCTAAAGGGAAACCTTACATATATGTAATTAATTCTCATGTTACACATAAATTTCATTACCAAATCTAAATTAAATTAATTGTCCACGCTACAAGTTACCAGTCGGCCATTTATCTTTTTGTCCGTTTACGTATAAAACACTCGATTTACTAGTATGGTTAGATGTGATTTATTCCGTGATTCAATCCAATATCATATGCAATACTCACGCGGTGTAGTAAGAGTATGTAGGTACATCACTGACGATTAACGTATAGGAGTGACACTGATTTGATATATCACGTGTCGGGACACAGTCAGTAAATATCTGGAATGTCTTATATATAGTTAATTTTAAATTACACTATACTAACCATTTACATTAATATTATTATGTAATATTGTAAAGGTGAAGTCGGAGTTTAAAAATATTATTCCCACAATGAGCTTGAGCTTTCGGTGAAGGAAAACATCGTGATGAAATCATAGCACGGTGGTAGGGCTTTTTCTAATGCCCGCCTGGGTAGCTACCACCCTCAAGTTGTAAACCTGCCGCCAAATACCAATAGGCGTGTTTCGGCAGCTGCACTTGCTATAATTTCACCTGATCTTAAGTGACGATACGACCCAAGTTGGTAGACACGCTAAACCTATGGAGGAACTGGCTCTCAAGTGCTACTGCGGGAACACACCTATTGGTATTTCGCGGTATATTTTCAACTAGAGAGTGGTAGCTAAAGCTTGGTGGTAGCTTTTTCTGGTCATCAGAAAAAACCTTAGCACTAGGATGTGGTTTTCTCACGATCTTTTCCTTCACCGAAAGCTCCAGCTCATCGATATGGTTGACGCGACGTTCCTACACACTACCACTGAGCTACCATCGCTTCAATTATTGAAATGAGTTACAAAAACGGACTAAAATTATTAAATAAAACTTTAGTTTCACGCGAACGTAGTCGCGAACTCATCTAACAATACATCAACCAGTCAATCTGCTCTATGATAATTTTGTTTTGGATAATACCCCGGTTATGCGTCTTCAAAGACAAGAAACACGATTTCAAAATCTCGACTTCTAAATAAACCAATGCAACGACAGCATCGCCGTGGTGTAGTGCGCTGTTGCCCTTTCCGTCGGTTTCACGACAACACAATCGGAAGGGACGCGTGCCGAACGAAAATGACTCTTACACCCAACGACGTAACGTCGCCGCCGACCGCAGAAATCGTGTCGGAGACGGTAACCGGTTCCGAGAGGCTGTTTCACTACCGAACTACGCAGCGCAACGTATTATATGTATATTAAAGTTTATTTACGATAACACGGCTTTGTAACGACGCATAAATATGAACAGTTAGAATATTCAATACCAATTTATTTGGACCTCTGTACCGTTTTAATGTTATAAACATTCGCGTGAGATCATCGCTAATAAACGAAGATCGAAAATAGCTATCTTAGATTGTTTTTACATTAAAAACAGTGATGGTTCTGTCATGATTTCCTGTCGATAAATTATACTTTAGAAATTAACTGAGGATGGCCGATAAATCCAAAAGCTTATTAATTAATGCATACATACGATGGGAAAGTCAAAAAGTCTCAAGGAAGTCGTATATTACAGATTAAACATAATAACATTTGTATCTTAATTGTAGATTTTTGTATGGTTAGAAAATAAATTGTTTGTCTATATCATATTAAAATACAGTGTTATATAGCGTCATTTACTTATTGAAAGTTATCGTTGAATCGAACTGATACAAATGTAGTGACGTAAATGTCAACCAATCAGAATTAAGTAATTTCGACGTTGATGTCAATCAATTTGTGTTAGATGTAGTGAAGATTTTTCTTTTGCCCTTTCTATGTTTCGCTATAAAAGTGTTGTGATTTTTTTATGTTTAGCGATACAGCCTGAACTGATGTTAAGTGACTATGTGGCATGAAATTATGGGCATGCTAAGCCTAGTGGCAGGACTGACTTTCAAGTACAACTGCCGGAATACGACTTTAAGTATTTGGCGACAGATTTTCAAATTTAGGGTAGCAGCTAACCAATTGAGCATTGTAAATAGCTCTACCACCGTACTATTGGTTCATCATGATATATTTTTTCACCGAAAGCTCGGGTAAGTGGCAGGGATTGGAACCCACATCCATTCTACTATTTGTGAAAACATACCATCAATAATTTATTGAATATTTTTCTTTGCAACTTTCCTTTTATCGTATCAAAAATCCACGTATGGTTCTCCTTGCGTTTACCTGCGCAGGCTAAAAGTGTTGTATGCAAGACCCACTTGATGCAAGCCATATGTACCCACCGACAATTCACATAGTGACCCTACATCTCCCTTTATTTGTCATAAACTGAGTACCACTATCGCATTGCTTCTAGAACATTCAGGCTAGTTACTATACTAACTCTATATAATTTATTTTCGCATTTATGCATATTAAAGACGAGGTTAATAGAATTATTCTACAGGAATAGTACATGGACGAAAGCATTAAGATAATAATCAATTGTAACCGCTTAATACGGCGGGTTTTCTAATTATTGCGTTATTTTCTGTTACAATATCCTAAAAAGCCGACATAATAGTCACATATCTTAACTATTATCAAATT
The DNA here is from genome assembly GCA_039707435.1 of Actias luna. Lineage (NCBI taxonomy): Eukaryota > Metazoa > Arthropoda > Insecta > Lepidoptera > Saturniidae > Actias > Actias luna. The sequence continues at coordinate 926,298 of JAZHAC010000006.1, read as the reverse complement.
TTACCTTGCCAAGTCGCATTTGGAACGGAAAATATTAATATGTGAATTCGCTAGGTTGAAGTACAGTGTGACAAAGATGATGTTTTTAGTTAAGTTTTGTAGGTTTACAGATGAAGGTTGAATGAAAGATTTCATAAACCAAATAGTTTACAAAACAAAACTGGAAGCCTAATACTACTGAGGTTAATTTATGAGAGCTAAATACAAAGAGTGTATTGTGTATCGATGTATACTATTTTATGTTCAATATTAGACAATCTTTCAAATACTCGGTGAATAGATTAAAGAAGAATTAGGAAGAAGACATCATATCACTGAAGGATGATTTTCACCTCGGACACTAATCGACAAATATTGGCAGTACATTTTCAACGTCTGCTTGGTTAGCTACCACCCTCGAGTTGAAGATTGGCCGCCAAATATCTATAAGTTTATTTCTGTAGTTGCACTTGAGAACCATTCGCCACACTGGGCTTAGCTTGTCCACCATCTTGACCTCGTCAGTAAACATCAGGTGAGATTGTGGCCCATAACGTTAAATTTATAACCTATACAAAACTAGACAAATATTGGCAGTACATTTTCAACGTCTGCTTGGTTAGCTACCACTCTCGAGTTGAAGATTGGCCGCCAAATATCTATAAGTTTATTTCTGTAGTTGCACTTGAGAACCATTCGCCACACTGGGCTTAGCTTGTCCACCATCTTGACCTCGTCAGTAAACATCAGGTGAGATTGTGGCCCATAACGTTAAATTTATAACCTATACAAAACTCGTATTTTTCAACAAATTGTACTAGTCGGAAGATACCGTATTATTTGTATCCGCTCCGATCAATATCCCACGATACATTGGAAAACATTGCCGAAAATACTAATCGATCCGTAAGTGTTTCTCATCGTAACTGTTAAAGGTCAATAACTCAAAGCTAAAACGTACAAATCAGCTCTCGTTTCCTCACCACAGAACAGGTATAAAACTTGTTTACAAAACCAGGAATAGAATCCAAAACCTCGGTCACGATGCTTATCCAATAAACCATCACGTTGCCGCGGTTGCCCTCTCAGGCCGGTACCATGTGCTAATAAAAACCGGTATTCGAGCGTTTTATATTCAACGATTTGTTTGTGGCGGCGCAATATTTCTCTTGATTCTTTAATTTAAACATTATTTTAAAGCACACCCTTATGGACGGATGTATGAATGTAAAATGTATAAATTGTCGTCTATAAAAATCTACTTGTCTAATATTAGCTGTGCCCGCGACTCCGTTCGTGAGGAACTAAAATTTTATTGAATTATTAAAAAAAATTTTGTATGGTCGATATTACTCAGCCCTTATGTAGCATTCTAATGGTGAAAGAAATTTCGAAATCGGTCTAGAAGTTCTAAAGCTTATTAGTTATAAACAAAAATACAAATCTTTGCTATTTATGATATTAGTACAGACTAGCTGATCGGGTTGACTTCGTATCACGTATAATCGGCTAAAACTCAAAGATGGTTTAATCGATTATTATTCTTTTATACTTTTTTTTTAAGCTTTAATCATAACAAACACAATAAAAAGTAATTAGCCAATTTGGTACAGTCCTTCGGAAATTATGAACGTACATACAATTTGTCAATTCATTTATATAAATATAAAATTATAGATATCTCTTGATAATGTTAACCGATTGAAATGAAACAAAAAATATGTAATACTCCAAGTTGCGTACAATTTTTACATATAAAAGTTATTTACATTGGTTTTTATAAATTTTAAGTGATACGTGTACAGACAAACGGACACAAATTCCCAAAAAAATCAATTATTTATTATATGTACGTTAGTTGTTACATTATTTACAATCTGTTTACAAATGTAATCTATAACAAAATTTAATCAAATAGATATTATTTGATGATTGATTACAATTATGTGAGGAATATTCGAACAGGTTGCCTAATTTTTATATATTTGTACATTATTTTAATGCCAGTTTCACCGATTAACCTCTGCTCGAGTGTGGGTATATCAAACTATTATGAGTGTGTTAAAAATACTCTTAACCTCAATTTAATTAAAAAAAAATGTAATAGCTAGCTGTCCGTGCATTATGGAAAGCCCAAGCACCCTACGATATAAAAACATCGTATCGCCATCGTGTCGTATACTATAAATAGGTGCCTACCTCGTTCACTACTGGACTACGCGAAACGTGTTTCTAATATTATGATTCGAGGTACAATTTATGCATATTGCTTTTTGTTTCTTGTACCCGCTTAGAGATCTAGGTAACGTTTTACAGCAATTACTCTGAAGGTTTCTAGGTAATTTGTTGCTTGGAAAGTTACAGTTTATTCGTATGAAATCCGCGTGCGACATTCTGCGATTTACTTTCCCACGGAACATCATTTTTAATTCATTCACAGGTTGAAAGTCTCAGCTTTCACGAAATCGCAAAGTTTAGTTCGATTTAATGATATATTTATCCTGAGAAAGAGATTAATTACCAATAAATAAATAATAATAAAAAGCCCTTTAATTCCGAACTTCATGCTATTCTATTTTTAACACTCGTGATATTTTTTATACAATTTTTATTATTTAAACTAGTTAACAAATAGTTTAAAAAAGTTCTGTCTTGAACGTCCGTGTGTCTGTATGTGCGGATCCTGTATGTTATCACGATAACGACCGAAATACTTTACTAATCGAGTCTTTTTTCCTTACGTTTCAGCATAATTAGGGATAGAACCCTATTACTTTACATGTTCTGATTCGATGTGGCTTAAATGTTATTGAGCTCGGCCTTCTGCAACTCTGGTCCAGTCTGGTCCCAGGGTTAGTCGGATATCGTTATTCCATTTTGTTTCCGGACGCCCCTGTCTTCTGATGTCGCCTCTTGGTTACCACAAGGTTCCTTGTTTGGTCCATTTATTTATTTTACAACGTAGCTTATTTCCTGTCCAACTTCACTTTAGATCTTCTACACCAGCTACTATATGTGTTACTTTTTCTTATCTATCTGTCTTCCCTCTTATTTCTCCATTTCGGCGTCTACCACTAAGACAGGGGGCACTTTTGGGGACCAGGTTTCAATTTAAGATTTTCTGCGCGGTAGCGTTTGACAGCATTTTTTTATATTGTCTATGTTAACGTTATAGGTTGCCTTAGATGGTAAACACGGTAAGCCTACTGGAGGCACTGACTCTCAATTGCAACTTCCGGAACACACTGATAGGTGTTTGGCTGCAGATTTTCCACTTGAGAGTGCAGCTAGCCAGACGGGCATCAGAAAAAGCCCTACCACCAAACGATGGTTTCATCACGATGTTTTCCTTCACCGAAAACTCAAGATCATTCAAGATTCAAACTCACGTCCATCGGGGTTAACTACCACTCTTAAGTTGAAAATTGGTCTCAGCATATATAGGTTTATTTTGACACTTGAACTTGAGATTGAAACTTTCACTAGTGTCAGACACTGTTGTGTGCGATAAAACCAATTAATATCATAAGAGATTGCAGTCAAAATGATAACCTTAAAACAAACAAACCTTTTAATTAACTATTTGCGCCCTTTACTTCGTTTGTGTGGAAATAATAAAAAAAAATAACTATTTTCGCTGGGTATTTAAACTTTTTTAAATTGGTTCCTATTGGTAACAGTGTGATGTTTTTTTTTTATGGAATAATGGGCAATCGAGCTAGCGTGTCACCTGATGGTAACTGATCACCGCCGCCCTTGGACATCTACAACACTAGGGGAATTTCAGGTGCATTACTAACATTTATTGGAGGGACTGGTCTCAAATGCAACTGTCGGAACACACCTATTGGTATAATAATGTCATAACATAGTCCTTATACCCTGCCTGGGATCATTGGGATAAGCGAAAACCACCAACCAAGCAATACTCCTGTTATATCATCATATATATCGCTATGAGGCTTTTCTGTATGGATCGAGTACATTTGAACTTAAGAAATAGAAAATAATTTATACTTTTTAGTTAAACTTGCTATAAAAGTGCGTTCAAATCGAAACAATTTTTTTTTATTTAATTCAGTCCCAAGAATGCGCGTATGAACGTTAAATCTACCACCGCATCGGTTTTTTTATAGTAAAGATTCTGACCATACCGCTCAAGTTGGTAGACACGCTAAACCTGTGGAGACTGGTTCTCACGTGCAACTGCCGGAACACACCTATTGGTATTTGGCGGCAGATTTTCAACTTAAGGGTGGTTGCTAGCCAGGCGGGCATCAGAAAAAGCACTCCTGTTTCCTCACGATGTTTCCATTCGCCCAAAGTTCACGTTGGAGGCGGTTGGATTCGAACTCACGTCGAAAAATAAGGTTCGATATCCGACTGTAGTTTCAAAGATTGACGCGTTCAAACGGACTAACGTCTCCGCTTTATAGTATTAATACAAATATAGATAATATTCCAAAAAAATAAAAACAAACACATTATTCGCTCAGAAACAGTATTATTATACGTATAGGCAATTATAATATTAATTAATTAATTAACGTTATACACTTTTTATGTACATTCTAATTTATTCAGTGAGATATTGCCCTGTGAATCATCGACATTTATATAGTCTGTAATATTATGCCGTTTCGTTTTATCACGGTCGGATTGCGACGGATTATAGACATAACAACGTAAGTAATTTGTTCACAATTTAATGTATACACACTTCATGTTATAGTTAAGTTGGTAGATGCGTTAAACCTGTGTAGGAATTCGCTCTCAAATGCAGCTGCCAGGACACACGTTTTGATATTTGTCAACAGATTTTCAACTAAGGGTCAAACCGTTTTCAACGTTAGTGCGAATACAGAGCATCGATTTTAGGTGGTAGGACGTTTACCGGGTCAGTTAGCGTTTTATAAACATCTCCCTTATAGGAATGCCCTATATCAAAAGTAAGTTCATCAAGTTAGGACCTGTTGGTTAGTAGGCTCGCGAATGTGTGTCCGATTTTCGGCTGCAGCCCAAGCCGAGGGTCTGAGTGCCCTTAGCACTAGCTCCAAAAAATTGCGGTGAAGCTGTCAAAGCCTTTAAGGCTAACAGCGTATGTTAGTTCGAAAATTGAAATTGCATTGAGCTGTTTCTGGATAAGCTGTACCGGCAACCTTATTCTATAGCTGGATCCGCGTGCTGATTTCAGGAAATAGTTATGAGGTTATATTTTTTATTATCATAATAAGATTTCATATATTAGCATATTCTTCACCTAAAAAAAAGGAAATGTTAAGGAAATAATCGTATATGATCTCAATAATCAACCTACGGTCGCAACTAGTTACTTATATCCTGTCTGCGTATTTACTATGCGCCTATTTAACTATGTTTTCTGAATTTAATTCGGCCATCAAGCTATGTAACTCAATAGCCCCCACTGGAATCCGTTAGGTTCAATTCCGTGGCCGCCGGTTCAATGGATCGTAGCGACTGCGCCGAACACTCAATCTAATTTGTGATAATTAATATTGTTGATGGAGATCAATTATTTTTGCATGATTTCGTTAGTTCGATGGAATCACAGACGTGTGTTTATACGTACACGCTAATTGTGCACGCAACATCATTCGCGTCGGTTTGAGTTATGCTTCCTATAACTTTAAGGTTAACTGTTTTATTTTAAACGTAATATTTCCTATCACATAGGTTGTATGTCAGTTGGCGCCACTGTACAGTGCCTAGGCTTTTATCATATATTGTTTTTAACACTTTGTCAGGCAATGCTGTCGATACGTTTTGCAATAAACCATTTTGTTTTTTCGACCTGACAATCTCTGTTAGCCGTAAAGGCTAACTTTTCCGAACTTTTTGGGGCGAATGCCGAGGGCAGTCAGCCCCGAGGCAGAGGGCGCAAGGGTGCCAGAATGGCCGAACTTCGGCTTGGACTACTGCTGGGAAACGAACAAAGATTCGCGACCCTGACTAACCAACATGTCCTAAGTTACTTAGTTTAGTGGTCCTAACAAACACGTCCGGAAAGCCGCGCAAGGGCTGTGGGGGTTGTCCCTTACAGAACCGTGTACTTAACGTATAGGTGTGTAAGGGTGGTATGCGGTGAGATGATGTACTCTCAGTGATGGAGAGTGTCACTGTATCACGCGAACAGAGTCACTTGAGGGCTCCTATCCGGAGGATAGATACGATCAATAAATCAAATGATATCTAATTACACAGTAATCGTTCATTATACCAGAGTGATGAAGAAAATCTTACACTAACTCTGAGATCACTTCCAGCTTTTACCATGTCGTATTAACTCCCTTTGAAGTTTGGACCATAACTCATGAGATGGAGATGATAAATGGAAATGTGAAACAAATAATTAGTTTATTTTTTGGATAATTTTTTTTATAGTCGATTTATTATTAACTACTCGATCAGCCATTCGAACAGAGTTCAAAACTAACTGACATATGAAAAGAATATACCTCAATTTCATTCAAAGAACCTTAAAAACCAGATAAGAATAATATAATAAAAATAATAATTAATAAAAACCTAAAACGTAGGAAAAGATTGAAAATGAAAAACATCGGGCCCAATGTTTATAGCTATGCGTTGCATTTACATTAATATGTATATCAAAACATGCTACACTAATAAATAATCTTTTACTCACATTTCACATATTTACACCAAGTGTATTAACAATGGAAAATTTAATCATATTGAAAAATTTGACGTCTATCTCTCGGCGAAATTTCCACTTTCTGTTTGTGAAAGAATCTCTTCAATCGGGTCTGTAGTTTCAAAGATCCCTGCAAACTTACAAACTTTACCACTTTATTACAATCCTACAAAAGTATAGATTGGCCTTTATTAGTTAGTGTTATAAAGGCACTAACAGACTGATTTCAATTGTCGCTCGGCTATTTTAGGCTTATTGAAGTGATGATAGCTCAGTGGTAGTGTGTACGACTTCGCGTCAAGGGACGTGAGTTCGAACCCAAGCACCTACAATGAGCTTGAGCTTTTGGTGAAGGAAAACATCGTGTGGAAACCATAGCATGGTGGTAGGGCTTTTTCTAATGCCCGCCTGGCTAGCTACCACCCTCAAGTTGTTAACCTGCCGCCAAATACCAATAGGTGTGTTCCGGCAGCAGCACTTGAGAGCCAATTCCTCCACAGGTTTAGCGTGTCTACCAACGTGGGCCGTATCGTCACTTAATGTCAAGTGAGATTATGGCCATAACGTTAAATCTTAAGTAAAAAAAAAAGCTGGCTTGAAAATCAATATTCATACGTCATCATGAAACCAATCATTATGATATTTTTCATATACATTGTCGCAGTTACAGGAAAGAACATGCCTAATTTTCACTCAGAAACCTTTTATAGTAAACGGAAGTTGAATGAAAACAAATTGATAGTCCATTTTTTTCTTTTTTTTAAATGTAATAGACACCACCTCCCATGGACACCCACAGCACCAAGGGAATCCCAGATGCCTTGCCGGCCTTTATTTTGGATGGACCGGCTCTAAAATGCGACTGCCGAAACGCACCTATTGGTATTTTAAAATCTTACATTTTGATTTGTCTAGCTTCCATCCGTATCGTGCGATAAAGAACTTTATTCAAAAAACGTGAGCCGTCACTGGACGTAGAGCAGATGTGAAACAAATTATATTTTTCGTACAAATGATGTAATTAAAGATATAGATGATTATTTATGAAATATTCATTTAAAACGTAAATTAAATGGAGAATACATGATTCTTCTTATTATTCACTTCCGTGATAGTTACATTCGATGTTGTTTTGGACCATACACTATCGTACAGCGTGGCGACGCTGCGACATTCAATCATACAGTTTGACTCACCGCATTAGATGTATGACGTTAAAAAATAAATTCTAAATGAATCCACAAAGCGGTGCGGTTGTGTGAAACGGCAGTAGTTGGACCATTAGTAACAGGCACTCATTCCGGGGCTAATTGAGATCACTACGTGAGAGATAAAGGCAGGTCTGTTAGTAGAGACAGTTTCAACACAAACAGCTGTACGTTTCAAGACAAACGTCGTGGTAAGTGATATTGTATGTGAATAACATATTGACATATATTAGTAATTACATCCTGGTTGAAGACACAGAAATGTGAAGACATAGAAACCTAATTTGTAATCGTACGATAATTGTCCAGTAGAATTATAAATAACATCTTCACATATGGATTACTCTACTCATATTTATTCATATACACTTATTATATAAGAATAAGTTTGAGGCACATTCAAATTTTAAACTCACATTGTTTATAGTATTTGGTAAATATATTGTATGTTTTTTCATAAATCTTAAGGACGCGCATAAAAATTGAAGTTCACAATATTGTAGTGTAACTTGTTACGCTATTATTAAAAGTAAGGTAGGATATGATAAAAATAAATCGCAATATACCTTATGCCGTATTTATATATCTTGTAGTTAAATTAAAATAATATATAAAGCGTCTGAGATACAGGCTATTCTTTATACTTAAGGTATTAGCGTTATGGCCATAATCTCACCTGAACTTAAGTGACGATACGGCCCAAGTTAGTAGACACGCTAAACCTGCGGAGGAACTCGCTCTCAAGTGCAGCTGTCGAAACACGTCTATTGGTATTTAGCAGCAGACTTTCAACTTGAGGGTGGTTGCTAGCCAGGCGGGCATTAGAAAAAGCCCTACCACCATGCTATGGTTTCCTCACGATATTTTCCTTCACCGACAGCTCAAGCTCATTGTAGATGAATTCGAACTCACATCCCTCGACGCGAAATCGTACACATTACCACTGAGCTATCATCGCTTCAAAAGCGGCAAAAGGTTCAACTCGGCCTAGTTCAGGCGCTAGGATTCAAAATGTATATCGATACTATGTCTTAAGATAATTTCTATGTATTGTACCGTAAAAATTCTTGTCAATAAAGTTATTATTATTATTTCTTACTTATGTCTCACAATTACTTAATTCTTTTATAGTCTACCAGCTGGCCTGGTAGACCCTGTTCTGCCTTTTCGAGTAGTCAATCACACCAACTGTGGTGACATCTATCCCGTTATTGTCAGTTCAAAAGAAAAAGTATCCTATCTCTCAAGTTGGATCAAACTGCACGCAGTGTGTAAAATTTGATTATTATCGGTTCAGTAGTTTCGAGGTTCATACGTACAAACAACGTGATATGAAATTTTTATATATATAGTTTATTATTATTATAGTTTCCTATATTTTTTACCAGCTGACACGGTGAACTTCGTATCACTTATACCATGGAATGCTGAATGGTATTACAGTAGATAGATTTTGAGAGTTTTAGAGAAAAAAAATTGTATCTTTCGTAATAAATACATATTAATATTTTTTTTATCAATAAAAATTATCCTATGTTACTATTTACTGCCATGATATTCTGTTTGTAATATAAAATTTAATATTCTTTATTATCTTTTATTTTTACCTACAAAAATAAAGTTGAATATTCTAATATCTCCATGCATACGTGTACAAAGTTTTACGATGATCGGTTAAGTAGTTTTCGCGTGAAAGCGTAACAAACAAACTTACATTCACATTTATAATATTAGTAGGGATTTAGCTTAACGTTATGGACACACTGTCATCTGATCTTAAGTAACGATACGGCCCAAGTTGGTAAACACGCTAAACCTGTGGAGGAACTGGTTCTCAATGGCAACTGATGGAACACACCTATTGGTATTTAACAGCAGACTTTCAACTTGAGGGTGGTAACTACTAGCCAGGCGGGCATGAAAAAAAACCTTACCAACAAGCTATGGTTTCCTCGCGATGTTTTCCTTCACCGAAAGCTCAAGCTCAATGTAGATGGATTCGAACTCACATCCCTCGACGCGAAATCGTACACACTACCACTGAGCTATCATCGCTTCAAGTGCGAAAGCAGAGTTGTCGTAGTACGATTTAGTGCGTAGTGTCCAATGCTTATCACCTGATGAGTCTTACCATTTGCCCCTCTAGCCTTGGATCTAAGCCCGGGTAATGCGTTTCCGCTTTGCAATGAGGAAAACCGTCAAGAATAGGATTTTAAATACCACGTTAAAAGGGTGGTAGCTACGTGGTTTCTTTACGATGTTTTTCCTTCACCGAACGCCTGAGCTCATGGCAGGGTTCGAACTCACGTCCATCGGCGCAGAGTCCGTACAAACTACCAACCGAGCTGTCATCGCTTCAAAACGTGGTATGACACCGACGACCTTTTAAAGATTACTAATTATTTTTTTTATAGTTAATGTTAATGTTACGTCCCTAATCTCACCTGATCTTAAGTGATGACACGGCCTAAGTTCGTAGACACGCTAACCCGTATAGCGATGTCTTCACAGCTGTTTAATATTATAAAATGGAAATGTATGTTTGTTTGAAGGAGCTAATCCTAGGAAATACCAGTTGTATTTTAAAAATTATTTCCGTGTTTGTTAAAACAGATATTTTTGATTATTGAGGAATCCTTTGGGTTATAAAGCATCACGCTACCATTAATAGGAGAAAATATCTACGTGACGTTACGGGACTTGAGTTCGAATCCAACCACCTACAATGAGCTTGAGGTTTCGGTGAAACAAACATCATGAGGAAACCATGGCATGGTGGTACGGCTTTTTCTGATGCCCGCCTGGCGAGCTACCAGCCTCAAGTTCAAAATCTGCCGCTAAATACCAATAGGTGTGTTCCGGCAGTTGCGCTTAAGAGCCGGTTCCTCCAAAGGTTTAGCGTGTCTACGAATTTGGGCTGTATCGTCAATTAAGGTCAGGTCAGATTATGGCCGTAACGTTAAGCCTTAAGTATTAAAAAATATATACACATATGTAATAATTTTAGGTCCATGCGAACGAAGTCGCGGGCACAGGTAGTGAGAGATATAAAGGTGAAATAAAACGTTAGGTAGGTCCGACGTACAGTAGCGTGGTATGAGTCATCTATCACACAGCCGTTTTGACTTTCGTTTCATTTTGTTCCGGACAAGTTGTTTCGTTGTGATACTATCGCATTGGACGTAATACAATGCTCGCTTATAACAAATTTACATTCAAATCTTAACAATAGTAAATATTACTCATATATATCTCATAATATCATAGTATTTACTATAATAATTTCTTAGGTTTACGCGAATATTATTCATTGAAAAAACTAATTTAAACGGATTTTATCGCGGTTATTTATTAATTTTGATCCCGACGTTTCGAAATCAGTAAATAACCGCGATAAAATCCGTTTAAATTAGTTCTATTTCAACGTATTTACTAGTAAGTCTTTGTTCCACTTTAACCAAGTCGCAGTCGAAGTGCTGGGTTGGAAGAAGATGGGTGACTGTTGTTGCTTACAGCAGAGATACGAATTTTGAGACGGACGTGTGATGTTACAAGGATGGAGAAGGTCAGAAATGTGTATGTTAGAGGGAGTTTGAATGTAGCTGCAGTGATAGAGAAGTTATTTCGGGTGGGACGTGCATGAGAAGAGAGGAAACGCGTGTGTTGAGAAAAATAATGGAATAGCAGAGAAAGGCCATAGATAAGATGGGTAGAGTGTGTGAGGGAAAGAGAAGGGGAGTGGGTGAATAGATGGCGGCTGATAGGGATTTATGGAGGTAAAAAACATATTGAACCGACCACAAATACCTTGGGAATAGAACTAGAAGAAGGATTGCATGTAAAGTATACTTCTAGAACAATCTATCTCCTCTTCGTTGGGTAGCAACCGAGAGTCCGAGAAAGTCCAAGACACTAGAGATATCTATGACGTTGTGGCGTCCATTCGGTGATGTAGGGTCTATGGAAATACAGAGCCTTGGACTTGGGGTATACCAACTTGAGTCCAAGCTGCCGAATCTAACTTACGAGGTGGACAACGCGGCCTGTGAGGCTGACTGCACTCGAGCCTTCGTATTCATTTACCTAGACCCTTTATGTGTCAATATGCCATTTTTATACAGAATTGTTTTATAACGCCTTCGACGTGCCGTCAAATAATTTTGAATTCATGATTATTGAGAAAGTAATAATACTTACCTTTAACTTAAGTAAATATAATTATCAATGTCTCAGTTATACACATAATTTAAATTGAAGTAACACGCCGCCAGCTTCTTCAAATAGTTAAATGTGTCCAGTAACGAATTCCACGTTTCCAAAATTTTCTTATCAACATTTTTATTTACAATGCTCTCTGATCTAAAATTATTGATGTTATTTTATTGTATTATGAGGTCTTTTTTTCAAGAATATATTTTCATGATTAGAGAAAATTTGCTTGATAACAGTATTATTTTTCCCCGTTCGCAATGAACTTTGGGTTCTGTGGCGCGCCCAAAATATTGCGTCGCGTGGCATCTACGGCACGCGTGTCACTGGTTCGCCATTCCTGACCTAGAGGGCTGATGTACGGTATGGTTGAAGAATGTAGAAAGAAAGAGAAAATACACGAGCCAGTTTGAGAGGCTGTGTCTTCGATAAAGGCTGGCAATGCACCTGCAATTGCCCTGGTGTTGTGAGTGTTGATGGGCGGCGGTGATAACTTACCATCAGGCGAAACGCTTGCTCGTTTGCCAGCTTTGCATAAAAAAAAAAACCAGCAATGTAGGCGGTACGTAAAACTATCCAGCGACACGAAGCAATGAGTCACGACTTATAGAGATGCGTACGCGCAATGGTTTTACTATGTAAGTGTCAGATTACAAAAACTATGAGTCACGCCGCGTCGCATCGCGTTTTGTTGTTGTTATGTGATAGTTTTATAACGTTACCTTTGCTTTTGTTTCCCTAGTAACGAGTGATTTGTCATCGAGATCACGTGGCGAGTTATGGAAATCATTGAAATTGGTTGTATTAATTTGTTTATGGTTAGTCTATAGTAAGTATTTTATTACAATATATTAAAAATAAAATTTAATCTAAAATTTCGTTATTGAATTCATTTATATTAGGATAATAATAGCTAAATACGTACGTTAAAATATATATGTTTTTGTAGGTACGCATTCCTCTCAAATTATTCAACTTATTGGATACGTAATATAAATAAATAATAGGTTGGACTATGGTGTATTAATTCTTTGTAACTTCGCGGGTAGAAAGAAATAAATACGAAAGTGAGTTCGTTTGTTTATTTATTACGCTATCATGCCTAAACCGCTGAATCGATTATGATGAATTTTGATAGATAGATAGATGGGAAAATTTCTTACGCAAACCTTATTGGAAGCGGGGTAAAGGAAGGGTTAAACTTTGTACGTAACTTTTTATTTCGTCATCCGAATTGGTGGCAAAATCAATATTAACCCGAGGGAAGCCGCACGTAAAATGTTAACATTGTAAGTGACTCTATATCTATAACAATATAAGTCCCAATTATAAAAAAAAAATGTCAGATTTAGTCCAATTACAGTTTGTCTCGTACATGTTTTGCAGGCCAGATATCGTACGTAGCTAGAACGTTACCGAAGGGATGTAAGATTTTCTATTATTATTGACGTAACTGGTTTGGTATTTATGTTGTAAATCCTTATCGAGAATAATTTATACCGGGCAGATAGAGAAACACGAGCGGTGAAGGTTTGTGTTGACAATTATCGAAAGAAGACCACCGTAAACCTACATCCGTGTCGCAAGCCCCGGACACTGCATACGATGGACCCTGCATCTGCATGGTGAATCCGCGGTTCACTAAGAAGTTCGTATCTCATCCCGTCATTATTATTGATCTGATTATTTCCATATAAACCGGTTTCTCATGTCTCTACATATTTCCCTCTTTACCGCAGGTATTAGGCTTTCTATATACACTTATATATATTATGTGAGCTCGCAACTCAGTCAAGAACAGATTCTACCCTTCCCATAAGCAAAGATTAAGATGCTACCATAATGGGCTCGCTTACAGGTCGACCAAGACGTAGAACAGAACCACAAGATTGCCCAACAAACTCCATTAAGCATATATAACCGTAAATCTGCTTACACCGGACTAATGCTGTACGGGGTACAAAACGTAGGATACGTTATAGGTACTGCGTGTAATGAATGTTAATACAAATGAAGCTCACAGGGGTAGAGGCAGAAATGTCTTCATTTTCAAGGGTAAATAAAACAATATCTATGTTTTTATTATAAACCAGAACAGTTTGTTTGAACGCGTTAATTTTAGAATTTACCTGCGGGATTAAATAAATAATTTATCCCATCCCTAAAGTACCGTTTTGGTTTATTTTAATCCATCAAATTTCTTAATAATAATTGGTAGTACATGAACTCAATACAGGGTAAAAGTTTGTTATATTTTGTAAAAACTGGTAGTACATGAACTCAAACATGTATTCATATTCCCTATTGCAATTGTAATGTAGCCTAAATTAATCCCGGTTTTCTTATGTCTAAAGCGCATAGGTATTTTTTGTTAGGAGTTGGACGTTTTCAATTGTAATTCAAACTGTTATTTTGACATATCTATATGTATATTATAGTGTGGAAATGTTTGTTTGTTTGTACGCGATGATCTTAGGAACTGTTTGTCGGACTTCGACAATTATTTGTGTAACAGATTTCACCTGCGACCTACTTTTCTATGAACGTAGCAAGCGTTTGTAATTAGTTCACATATCATAATTAAGCATTGCAAAAAGAAGGACATATCTAAGTAAATATTTATAAAATCAGTCAAGAATAGGCACGTGAGCTTGGACTTTAAAAGTATAGAAGAACTAAACCCCTACTAATATTACAAATGTGAATGTAAGTTTTTTGTTTGTGACGCTTTCACGCGAAAACTACTTAACCGATCATCATGAAAATTTGTACAGATATTCTTGAAGGTATTAGAAGAAACATAGGATACTTTTTTTAGAAAAAAATCTTAAATTCTATCTTCTCTAACGCTATTTAGCGTGCTATAGTATAGGTGATTCGAAGTTCACCGGTTCAGCTAGTATAACAAATAGGTAAATCTAAAAATTTCATATCACGTTGTTTGTCCACAATGAATTCCAAAACTACTGAACCTAATCAAATTTTACACACTGCGTGCAGTTTGCTCCAACTTGAGAGATGGTAACTTGAGTGAAAGAAGTATCCTATGGATACTTTTTATTGAAATATATATATATATATAATTTTTATGTAAGAATAAAAAACTTAACTAATGCCTTCAACGTGAGCGTAGCCGCGGGTAATAGCTAGTTTATTATGTATAGTTAAAAACTCGCTATTATAACGAGCTAAACTAAAAAGCAGAATAACTAATGCTTACAAAGTGCATGCAGGATATTGCCATAGTGATATAATATTATATTCAGGCGTTTTCAGAAAAACCACGTAAGTGTAAAAAATCTTACAAAGGTGTTTTTTTCGTAACCTGCTAAAAATTGTCTTTATAAACTAGAAGCGGTATGTTGACAGCCACTATTTTAATATGACAGTGGTTAGTTACGAACAACAAGTCGTTTTATATATATATATATATATATATATATATATATTAAATACTTTTTTATTACGAATGAAAATGTGTAAAGAAGTGAAAATGGTTTTGCTGTAAGAGTCTCGGTTATGTCAAAACTCTATTGATTTCTACAAACTAACCTTGTTATTTCTTATTTATCCAAATAATTCTCAGCAGGATATCAGGATAAAGCAAACTATTAAAGTTATTATATATCAATAATATTAATATCAATCATACGACACTCTGGCTTAGTGAGAATTTAATTGAAAGATTTTGTCACTTTGATAAATAGATACTGGAGACGCTGGTAAGTTTTCCAGTCACTGTAAGATAGGTACGGGCTAGACATTCCGCCCTGACGCAAAGTCGCTGAAAGTTCGTTGAAGCTATCAAAGCCCTTAAGGCTAACGCTTTAAGTCAGTTCGAATAACAAAGTCAGTATAGTGCTTGAGGTGGTTAGTTCGCGCACTTAACCTGAGTTGTAGTGGAGTAGATTACTGCTTATATAGGATTAGTGAGTTCGCTGTTTATCTTCGCGTCCCTAGCAACAGCCCAGGCGGAATACCGACCCCTTCACAGCTCCCTTGAGCTCGTTGCCTCGGGCTGCTTACCTCAGTATTCGTCCCTAAAGATCGGTAAAACTGTGAAAGCCCTTTATGCGCAATCGGAAAAAAACTAATCAAGTGCGTTAAAAATGTACCTTTCGTTAATCTAATTTTTATAATAATTGTTATAAATAAATGAATTATAACAGCATCGCCAGCGAACAAATCTTCTATCATCACATAACCTTAGGCCTCCAATATCTCGAGTTCGCGGAGGGACCACTAAGATTTTTAATTTAGATAAGGTAGGAAAATAGTAGATGCCATCATATACATGCGTGCCCGAGGCTTGTGTCGCGGAATCGAAACATCTGGATAAGCAAGTTTTTTATTTTATTTAATTATATAAAATACTTACTATTCTCTCGGCTATTTCATTAAGGGTAAATTAGAATGAACACATTTTTAACAGCCTTGCAAATACTAGACTATACTTACTATATACTTAAATTTATTACAGTCTGAAGTTTCATTAGAATTTATCGAGCATTTTCAAGGTAATAGATGGACAGACAACTTTCACAGCTATAAAATGTACTTCAAGTGATGAGTCAGTTAGTTATTGTGAAAGTTTATAAATATAAACATTATTTTGAAGGAAAATACTGCATTTTTTAGTTAAATTTATAACAGGTTTTGTTTTAACTAGCCTTTCCACAAGTATTTAGAGAAAGACGAACTTGTTAGCAATTCTTGGATTCTCCGTGCGGATGCTGGGTCCATAATGTGGCAGAGAAGAAAGCTCCGAGCAGTCCCCGATGCTTATAACTCGGGTGTAGATTTAAGGAGCCCCTATACGACGTGCATCGACATTCACCTTCACCACTCGTGTTTCTCTCAATGTCCAGCCAAATTTGATAGCAGCCTGCTAACCCAGCGTTAGAGGCATGCTACAATATAGAACTTACTGCAGTCTGAAATGGGCGAAGATCTTTCAGAACGAACTTATGTTTCTTATCCCACAAAATGAAGTAGAAAATATGAAGCGATGATAGCTCACTGGTAGTGTGCACGACTTCGCGTCAAGGGACGTGGGTTCGAACCCAAGCACCTACAATGAGCTTGAGCTTTCGGTGAAGGAAAACATCGTAAGGAAACCATAGCATGGTGGTAGGGCTTTTTCTAATGCCCGCCTGGGTAGCTACCACCTTCAAGTTGTAAACCTGCCGCCAAATACCAATAGGTGTGTTCCGGCAGCAGCACTTGAGAGCCAGTTCCTCCACAGGTTTAGCGTGTCTACCAACTTGGGCCGTATCGTCACATAAGATCAGGTGAGATTATGGCCATAACGCTAAACCTTAATTATAAAAAAAAAACCTCGTGCTTTTAAAAAATATATATTGTAATAGTATTTCTCTATTTCTATTTATTACATATATATATTCACCCGCACCTCGGTCGTGTGTAACTAAAATAAACGAATAAAGAAACACGTACAGAAATAACAATAAATTTACTAATATAAATAAGTATATTAAAAAATTATACTTTAATCTTGGATGCGATTATGAGTTACGAGAATTGAAAAAAATTGCATATCCAGTATTGATTGACTCCCTGTCGATTTTCTTGCATGCACGCGTTGTTTACATCCGTGCGCTTTAAGTGATGGGAGCGAACTTATCTAAGTTATCCATTTTATTGTAATAAGCATATTATGGTATTTTACTTTGGACCGTGAGATATTTTTTCACATTAAGTAACGATACATGATTATAACACCGGCGCATCCTTTCAGGGGCAGTCAGAAAGCGTAATACAAAAGGTTCCTTCGAAACGAGAAAAGTGACAGCCTCGATGATCGATCATAATGAGAATTGATACTAGTAAAATATATAATTTTCATGGAAAGTTTTTTATTGTATAGAAGCGATGATAGCTCAGTTGGTAGTGTGTATGAACACGGTGTTAATGGTCGTGAGTTTGATCCCTGTAATGAGCTTGAGCTTTTGGTGAAGGTAACATCGTGAGGAAACCACAGCATAGTGGTGTTAAAAATCCTATTCTTTACGGACTTTCTAATACCAACACACAAACGCACTACAAACTCCCGGGATTTTTATTGTTTTTTTTATAGTTAAAGTTTAGCGTTATAGCCATAAGCTCACCTGATCTTAAGTGACGTTATAGCCCAAGTTGGTAGACACGCTAAACCTGTAGAGGAACTGACTCTCAAGTGCAGCTGCCGGAACACACTTATTGGTGTTTAGCGGCAGGTTTACAACTTGAGGGTGGTAGCTAGCCAGGCGGGCATTAGAAAAAGCCCTACCACCATGCATGCAGTGCAGCATGCAGTGTACAGAGTAGTGTTTCTTCTTGTTATGTGTGTGTGTATATTATTTTACAAGTGCAATATATGATAAATGGAGACATTTTAAGTTTGAATAATCAGTTGCTTTGCGTGAAGTGACAGTAGTTAGTACCCACCTCAACGCATCGCTTATGAGGCGTGGAAAAGGCGGTATATTAGCCTTATTTAGCAATAAAAAATAAATTTAAATAATTTATGACCGTTTTTGTAACTTTTTATACTACAGCTTTGGTCCTATCGGTGGTAGCGTAAAGTTTAAAAGTCAAGTGTCTCTTTCAATTACTGATCTATCTAATACAGGTAGATTTTTTGAAATCCACCTGGTAATTCTTAAGATTAACGCGTTCAAACAAACAAAGTTTTCCACTTTATAATATTTATATATTGTTTGTAGGTTTAGCCTTATGGCTACAATCATGTTCAGTGATAGTGTGATCCAAGATAGTAGACCAGGCTTTTAGAAGGACGGACTCTTACATGCAACTGCGAGAACATATCTATAGGTATTTGGCGGCATGTTTTCAACTTGAGGGCGTTAGAATAAAGTCTACCACCATTCTATGGATTCATCATGATATTTGCCTATATCGAGCTCAAGTTCATTGCAGAGATACAAACTCACGTCCTTTTGAACGGTAATTTAATATAGATCATATTCATTTAAATAATAATACCATATGTACAAAGTTAAAATAAACTATTAAAATGATATACAGCTGTAGAAGGACAGACTCTTAAGGGCAACTGCGAGAACACACTTATACATATTTGGCGACATATTTTTAACGTGAGGGCGTTAGAGAAAACTCTACCACTATTCTATGGTTTCATCATGATATTTGCCTATATCGTAATCAAGTTCATTGCGAAGATTCGAAGCGATTATAGCTCAGTGGTAGTTTAAGATCAGGTGAGATTATGGCCATAACGATAAACCTTAAGTATAAAAAAAAAGTTCGAATTCACGTCCTTTTGATCGGTACCTTAATATAGATCATATGAATATAACTAACAAAAAACATGTCTACAGAGGTATAATAAGCTTTAAAAATGATACGAAACACAATTGAAGCACATTATCACGAAGTTGGAGGAGACAACTATGTAGGAATCATTTGGAAAATGTATAAAAGTGATGCAGATATTGTGACTATGTATAAAAGTGATGCAGAAATTGTGACTCGATTGACGTCGGGGTGCGCTGTAGGTTCTGCATGCGGTAATAACGTGCAGCCATACCGTCCAATTACGTGTACAAATTGAGGAGCGGCGGTTGCACTCGAGTCTAGTGAAATAAACCTCTACCACTTTGTCTGCTTACTGGTATTAAACCCCGTTAAAACGCTGTCCCGGTGCGGAACACAAGACGCGGCGATTTTCAGTCACCCAACGTTTACATGTTCAAATCAAATCAATTAAAAAACCAGTATTCAATTTAGGCCGTAATTTAATTAATTAATTACGTAAGGCTATTGAACTTTGTGTTACGAAAATCTCTAAATTTCCTTATGTAGGCGGGGTGGGGTATGAAATTCAATCTTACGTAATATTTTGTGAAGTAAAGTTTAGTATTAAAAATGTAATTCCATTTTGGATTTCAAAGAGTTTTCTTAATTTAAAAGTGTTCAGTTGAAATATAATTTTATTAAAATAACTTTTACTGCAAATAAAAAAGAAAAACTTATTAAAATGGCATATATATGTTGGTGCTATAGAAAAAAATATAGTATACTTTTCTGAGTAAAAGCACATGTATTGGTTATTAACGTATATTTATTATATAAAAAATAAAATACATTTCCTTTCCTAATAAAACAGTTTATTATTTAGACTCATCAAGATAGAATCTTACGTAAGAGAGGGGAGGGATTTGAGAAAACTTACGTATACTTACAATGGGATAGGGGCGGTCAACAGTGACCGAAATTATCCTTACGTAATTAATTAATTGGGCCCCCAAAACTTGGCCTCAACTCCACCTGATGTGATATGATGATGAGATCCAAGGTGGTAGAAACGCTATACCTGGTGGAGTGATTGGCCCTTACGTGCGACAGCCAGAGTAGAGCAATAAGTAATGGCGGCAGATTTTCAACTTAAGGGTGGTGGTAGCCAACCGGGTAAACATTAGCCTTTTTTGTCGTCACCTGAGCTATTTCTTATTATTATTATTAATATTATTATTAATACTACTACTACTACTACTACTACTACTACTACTACTACTACTACTACTACTACTACTACTACTACTACTACTACTACTACTACTACTACTACTATTACTATTATTATTATCTTTGTTACCTGAAAATTTGTTCATTTTGTTGCTTTACATATATAGCTTGTATACATCGCTATCTGCTCGGAATTTTCCTCTCTGTTACTCGACGAACCGCGGCATATACACGGCGAATAAGCCGTCTGCTAAGAAGTTCGTCTCATTTATACACAAGAAACGAATCTCACGCCGCAGCTTGTAACTCGGGCGGTTCTCAAAGAGAAACAGACCGGCCGCACCTGACCAAAATACCTCGGGCCATTTCCACTCGGTTTGCGCTGCATTGCATATTATAACAAGTCCTAATTAGCTCGATGCTGGGTGTAAAGCTCCTTTGAAGGCTCGCCTGTCGACAATAACCAGCCGAGATACTGGGCACACATCAATGATAATAATAACGTAGACAGATCGTAACCCATAAAGTCCTGTAGGACGTAAATCACATTTTAAATCAATGAATTTCTGAATATATATCTTTTATAGTTAAGGTTTAGCGTTATGGCCATAATCTCACCTGATTTAATTGACGATACGACCCAAGTTGGTAGACACCTATGGAGGGTCTGGCTCTCAAGTGCAACTCCCGGAACACACCTATTGGTATTTGCCGGCAGATTTCCCACTTGAGGGAGTAGCTAGCCAGGCGGAGCATTAAAAAAAATTTCTACCACAACGATATGGTTAAGTCACTATGTTTTCCTTCAGCGATAGCTCAAGCTCATTGTAGGTGGTTGGGTTCGCATTCACGTCCCTTGACGCAAAGTCTTACACACTACCACTGAGCTATCACTTCATATAGCAAAAGAAAAATTACGAAAGATAAAAGAAAAAAACTTATGTAGTGGCTTCAGTGCGAGCGAAGACGCGGTTAAAAGTTAGTTAATAATATAAAGCGGAGAAGTCGAGTTGTCTGTTTAAACGCGTCGATCCAAGAAACTCGAGTCGGATTTCAAAAATTCTCTTTGTATTTGATAGACTAATCATTGGAGTACGTACGCTTGAAGCTGTCTATCATCACGCTACCGTCAATAGGAGGCAACGTGTATCGATATAAGTTACAAAAACGGGCATAAAAATAATAATAATAAATATATATTTTTTAACATCTACACTAACGGAATCGCGCGAGGCAGCTTTTTGATATTATGAACCGTAAAGGATTCTTTGTGTGTTTCAAAGCGTTCATCCATACCACTAACGGTCGAATGTCAAAAATTTTTTTGTATTTGATAGAGCATTTATCGAGGTAGGCTTAAGCCCTATTTAACATCACACTGCCACTTATAGGAGTATATTATAGTAGGCTGTATTCAAGAAAGTTACAAAATCGGTAAAAACTATGAAATGGTTCCTTTTTCAATGCGAACTAAATCGCTGGTATATACTAAAGTTATAACAGAGTCATATCAGTGCGTTGATGGATTTTGTAAATAAAAAGGTTTTTTTTATGGTATAAGGGGCTTTTGAGCATGCGTGTCATTTGATGGTAAGTGATTACTGACGCCCATGGACAACCCACAATTCCAGGCAAATCGCAGGTGCGTTGCCGGCCTTTATAGGAGGGACTGGCTCTCAAATGCAACTGCCGGAACACACCTATGGGTATTTGGCGGCAGATTTTGCACTTGAGGGTGGTAGCAAGACAGGCTGGTATCAGAAAAAGCCCAGCCACAATGATATGGTTAACTCACTGTGTTTTCCTTCACCGAAAGCTCAAGCTCATTGTAGGTGATTCGATTCGAACTCGCGTCCCATGATGCGGCGTTCCTACACACTGCCACTGAACTACCATCGCGTATACTTGTTTATCGATATTAAGATCATAAATCTAATGTTTTGATCTTTGTTTGTTTATTTACGTATTATCTGAAACCAATGGATATAAATTTTAATACATTTTGACACAATCGTAATTTATATCTCATACTTTTAGATTCCATTGGTATATAAAATGTTTGTAATAAAATTAGTTACTTTAAAACTTAAAGAGCCTCTTAAGGCTTTAAGTAGGCTCTAAAACTATATAAACTTTTTCCAAATCCACGAGAAGAAAATTTCAAATGAAGTTAATTATTAAATAATTCAAACATTGGATTATATTTAAGCTTAGATTCAGATGCAGTTGAATTAGTGTCTCACAAAATCTTCATATATAATACAGTTGTATCGGCGCTATATTTGTTCATTGAAGACACTTTTCATCTTATAAAATGAAACAGTTTCTGCTGGATAAGGTTTAAAACGCAAAGCTTCCACACCGTCTGTACTGGCAGATTGTAAAACTTATTATTGATAGTTGTATGTATGTATATCATCTAGTAGGTTTTGAACTATCCGAGGTCCAGTAAGGGCTTGGTGTGGTTGGCTAGAAAAAAAATATGTATCAAATGAAATCGCTAACGCTACCTCCTATAACCTAGCCAGACGGCTAAAGAGCGAGCACGTTATATTGCCCGGGGCCAATTCGACCTATGCATGCTATGCACCTGTTATTATATAGAACTATTGTAATAATATGACACGAACAATTCATACTACATTCAAACAGGTTCCAGGGTTATTATATTAGATGTTGTGTTGAAAAAAACAAAAACTTTGGGTCTCTGGTAATACCCTACCCGAGACTGCAATAAACGTGAAAGCTGTCAGTGGTGTCTTTGGTTAGAAGATGCGATGATAGCTCAGCGGTAGCGTGTACGGAATACGCTTCAAGGGACGTGATGTCGAATCCACCTACATTTCGGTGAAGGAAACATTGTGAGGAAACCATAGCATGGTGGTTCCTACCAGCTGTCCCTATGCTATCTGATTAGATGGTTTGAATAATATAATCAAATTTTTACTTATCGATTTCTTCAAAGTTTAAATTCGAAACAATGATATGTATGTTTATTTTTAATCATTCAACAATATATCTTCACCACATAACTACTAATTTAGTCTTAAAATTGCCTTGCAATTTTGATGTTGCGTTGACTGACATAAATATTAACAGAAAAATAAGGTAACGTATACGACTTCGCGTTAAGGGACTTGAGTTCAAATACACCTACAATGAGCTTGAGTTTTCGGTGAAGGAAAACATCGTGAGGAAACCATAGCATGGTGGTAGGGCTTTTTCTAATGCCCGCCTGGTTATCAACCACTCTCAAGTTGAAAATCTGCCGCCGAATACCAATAGAAGTGTTTCGGCAGTTGCACTTGAGAGCCAGTTCCTCCACAGGTATAGCGTGTCTACCAGTTTGAGAAAAAAGGGTTGAAATTCCGCAGTAGTGAATTTCAATGGGTAGTTATGGGTAATTATTACCCGATGAGTGTGATCAGGAAGTTAGTAAATAATAAAAGTTTGAAGAACACGTTAATAAAATTAGTTTCTGTTACAAAACGCTAAATAGTTCGCTGAACGTGTTCACTTTTTTTTTTATACTTAAGGTATTAGCGTTATGGCTATAATCTCACCTGATCTTAAGTGACGATACGGCCCAAGTTAGTAGACACGCTAAACCTGTGGAGGAACTGGCTCTCAAGTGCAGCTGCCGGAACACACCTATTGGTATTTGGCGGCAGGTTAACAACTTGAGGGTGGTAGCTAGCCAGGCGGGCATTAGAAAAAGCCCTACCACCATGCTATATGATTTCCTCACGATGTTTCCTTCACCGAAAGCTCAAGCTAGTTGTAGGTGCTTGGATTCGAACTCACGTCCCTTGACGCGAAGTCGTACACACTACCACTAAGCTATCATCGCTTGAAGTCGTACTCTTTACGTACGTTACGTACAAGTTCACTGTTATACTAAGCCTTTCTCTTTAATTTATAATTCGGGATTTTGAGAAGTCTCTTTGTCAAGGACTGAGAGTTCGAGTCCCGCAATGGACAATTTTTTCTATGGTCCACAAATAACTGTTCTTCACAACAGAATTTGGCAGAGATGTGTTATAATTAAAAATAATCGAGTCTGTTGTACTAACTAAGTAATTACATGTAATACTCATGTGAATAGAAATGTTAACTTTCATCGAGATCTTAAATAGCCCTATGTAAAGATCAAATGTCGTTGATAATATTTTTTTTAATGTGCTATTCAGTGGAAAACGTCTCTTTTATCCATATGGAATATGTTAACAGCGAGTCTTAAAAATTACATTTATATAATATATTAGAGATACAAAATATTATCTCACCTATTAGGGAAAAGCACAATTAGGTTACTGTTTCGAAAAAATCGGTTTTAAAATACGACCATAAATTCTATAACGATATCGTTATCAAACCAATATGTACAACGTGTGATAAATATAAATTAAGAGACATGGAGATAAAAAAAAAAGGCTTTTATTTGACAATATTCTTGGGTGATCGACACTGCATAATAATTTAGCGGCCACAAATCACTTTCAACGAATCCTTTTATACACTAATTCGAGTAATGAATTATTCGTTTTACTCAAAATGTCGATGATACGGATTTAGAGGCAAACGAGCGAGTGTCATCTGATGGTAAGTGATCACCGCTGTCTGTGGACACCCACACACCAGGGGAATCGCAGATGCGCTGCCGGCCTTTATAGGAGGGACTGGCTCTCAAGTGCAACTGCCGGAACACACCTATTGGTGTTTGGCGGCAGATTT
Organism: Actias luna; assembly: GCA_039707435.1. Taxonomy (NCBI): domain Eukaryota; kingdom Metazoa; phylum Arthropoda; class Insecta; order Lepidoptera; family Saturniidae; genus Actias; species Actias luna. Next base: position 900,984 of record JAZHAC010000006.1, on the reverse strand, counting down.
TCAACATCAGTGGTAGCTAGCCAGGCGGGCATTAGTAAAAGTCCTACCACCATGCTATACTTTCAGGATGTTTTCCTTCACCGAAAGCTCAAGCTCATTGTAGGTGGATTCGAACTCACATCCCTGGACGCGCCGTCCCTATACTAAAGAACAACAACAACATTAATTACAAAAACAAATATGTGTATATATTATATATTTATGTATATATATTATCTATTTATATTTTACATTTGTAATTTTTTATGTATATGTTTTTTTTATACTTAAGGTTTAGCGTTATGGCCATAATCTCACCTGATCTTAAGTGACGTTACGGCCCAAGTTGCTAGACACGCTAGACCTGTGGAGGAGCTGGCTCTCAAGTGCTGCTGCCGGAACACACCTATTGGTATTTGGCGGCAGGTTCACAACTAGAGCGTGGCAGCTAGCCAGGCGGGCATTAGAAAAAGCCCTACCACCATGCTATGGTTTCCTCACGATGTTTTCCTTCACCGAAAGCTCAAGCTCATTGTAGGTGCTTGGGTTCGAACCCACGTCCCTTGACGCGAAGTCGTGCACATTACCACTGAGCTATCATCGCTTCGTATTCATATATGTAATTAATTAGATAAATTAGTTTGTTTTGTTTTTTTATGCACCAGCATCAGTTATGATGTCCACCACCGTAAGATCGACTAGGAAAAATGCATTAAGTATTAAAGTCCGCCTTGTGTACAAAGTGTGTGCAGGACTTTATATAAATAGATAACAATTGGTTAAACAAAGTAATCAAATATAAGAAAATAACTGGGCAGCGGAATTAAAAATTAAAAATACACATCTACACACATACCGGTGTTTCTTTGGCCCCTAATAAAAGTACTATAAGGTCGATTCACACGTTCAATGAACCCTGTAGTGCGTTTTACCTTCGCCGGGCGTCATCGTGAGGGCTTTGCGCAGCGTCGATACCTAAGGGATTCCGCTTTGACAGATATCAAAGCTGTGTGTGCTCGAGCGTCATTTCACGTAAGACGTGTATTGAGCCTCGGGCTGCATGTCTCAGTTATTGACTTAGGATATAATCCTTCATTGCCTCGCTGTTCAGTTACCTGTGAGGTTAAATTTAAAGTTCATCTTCAACCCAACAGTATTCCTTGTTGCAGTTAGCGTGGAACTAAAAAATATTTAATAAAAAATTTTAACCTGTTTTTGTAACTTTTTAGAATACAGCTGATCCCGTGTCAGTGGTTTTTTCGCACTGTAATTTTAATTTTAAATAACACTTGGAGTTACAATAAACTATGTCTAACTAGCTTGAACCCGCGGCTTTGCTCGGGTTAACATTGATCTCGTCAAACTAATCGAATGACGCAATAAAAAAGTGTCATGCAAAGTTTACTACACTCTTTTCCTCACTTTCGATAAGTTTTTTGCGAGATAAAGTAGCCTATTACGGTCTCCCTGATCCCATGTATTTCTATACCAAAATTCATCACAATCGACTCAGCGATTTAGGCGTGAAACCGTAACAAACAAACAAATGAACTCACTTTCGTTTTTATGATATTACTAAGGATAAGATGAAGGAATACGAATTCATTGCAATGTTTACGTCCTCGATACATATGAAAACTGGATTGTTTTAGAATTCATTATTCGATTAACATTCCCTATATGAATAAGTGTTTCAGTTCATCTACTGCCTGCTTTAATGAGACATATTAGGGCTTAAAATAAAACTAACTTTGATCCTACATAAAAAAGGGGTCCTCCAAAATAGCAGGAAAATAATTGAAAAGTTAGTGATACATAAACCTCTTATTACATTATGATTAATAGCTTGTACCTCAATAGGTACCTATTTGTGGTATAATTATATCCGTAATAAGTAAGATAATATTTTTATGTTTAACCTATCAGAACTAGTTTCAGTAGAGAGCTAATAATTTCTAAGCATAATTCTTATTATGGTTATTTCGAGATAGAGTCGGAGCACCGTTTCGACAAATGTCTATATTTTTTGCGGCACAATAGCAATTAACTAATAAACACTTTTTTTATACTTAAGGTTTAGCGTTATGGCCATAATCTCACGTGATCTTGAGAACTGGCTCTCAAGTGCAACTGCCGGAACACACCTTGGCGGCAGATTTTCCACTTGAGGGTGGTAGCTAGCCAGTCGGGCATCAGAAAAAGCCCTACCACCATGTTATGGTTTCCTCACGATGTCTTCCTCCGCCGAAAGCTCAAGCTCATTGTAGGTGGTTGAATTCGAATCCACGTCCCTTGAAGCAAAGTCGTACACACTACCACTAAGCTATCATCGCTTCAAAATACTAGAAAAATAACAAAAAATAATGCGTGAATGTCGCGGAACAGTAGTTTGAAACGGTTTTTTTATATGGTATATTATTATGCTGGCAAAGTCACAATTTTCTTATTAATGTTGGCTTAGAAAAGTTACTGCACAGTACCTGATGTTAAGTACAGTACAGTCCAAAAACAGCAGTGACCATCGAAAGAATGAGAATCCATCGCCAGTCGCTAATGTCATGCCGGCCCGCAAATATAATAAATGCGAAAAAGGGTTTTCTGTTTATTTCACTTACACACCTAAATCGCTGGATCGATGGTGATGAATTTTGGTATAGAGATAGTTGGGCCCTGGTCACTGCGCTAGGCTACTTTTTCACATGAAAAACTGACAGGAAGTAGGTGTAGAGTGTCTATTATAAATTGTATATATTTTTAATTCTCTCATCCAATTTGCTACAAACTTTAGAGATTAATTGGTTTTAACTTCAAATTTTGGTCATGAACTTAAAAAATTACCAACCTGTATCGACCAACGTTCTGAAATTATTTAATAGCATTTGCCTGGAAAATCATATATGTATCGATCGACCACCGGAATTCGTTGACAGAATCAATATTAACGCGACCGGAGCCGTAGGTAAAATTATTTTAATATAAATGTCGAACGTTTCGGAATTAGTATCCGACCACTAATATAACTGGGACGGGCTGTTGAGTGGTAATAATATGTTAACCGTCTGATATTCAAGGCAAATTGTAGGTGCTCAGTGTTATGGTAACTGCTTTAGAAATCCTAAGCTCGCTTGTAGTGATCACGTCTCGTGTCTCACTGTCCGTTTGTTTATAAATTCGTGAGAGTAAAAATATCGACACTGATCAAACGGTAACAAAATTTAGATAGCGTTCGAAGAATGTATTTTAGAGAATTTCAGTTTATTCAGAAATAATTTAGTTTCGAGCCCTTCAATTGACAACTTGATATAACTTGACCATACGAGTGAGGTAAGAAACGGTTATGTAAAACTTTGTAGCGATGACAAACATTACCGAAGTTTTCGGATGTCATTTTTATAAAACCGCTTTGTCTGGCCTTATTTTGTGTTATCGTTGCTGGCATTCTTTGCTAAGTTTGGAATGTGTATGCGTGTGTGTGTGAGTGTGTGTGTGTGTGTGTTTGTTCCGACTGCTCTGACCCCTGTGCTCTGTTGCAAATTTGGAATATATAAGCCTAAAAACGATGCTTGGATCATTGATTTTGACAATAAATTATGGGGATACAGCGGAGTCATTAAAACACCTTTCAGAAGTATTATCTCTAGACATGATTTGATAGTTCCTACAAAAAGCCCCAAAACGGTTGTAATAAAAGAGTGACTGTTGATAAAGCTTTTTATAAAACATGAAGTTTTAATATTCTTACACTGATAATGGCAATATTTATTGTTCGAAATAAAACTAATTTAAACGGATTTTATCGCGGTTATTTCATAATTTAAGGTAGACACGGTAACATGAACTTTTCTTGACAACCTACACCTCAGTCCGCCCCGTGACCGCGAAGGCTGAAAAGCTTTCGAAACGTCGGGATCAAAATTAATAAATAACCGCGATAAAATCCGTTTAAATTAGTTCTTTATTTCGATGAATAATATTCGTGTAAACATAAGAAAAAAAAAATATTGTATGAATTATGGAGCGTTGATAGCTCAGTTAGTAGAATTAACGGACGCTACGTCAAAGGATGTAAGCTCAAATCCCTCCAATGAGCTGGAACTTTCGATGCAGGAAAAACATCGTGATGAAACCGTTGCATTGTGGTGGGGCTTTTTCTAAGGGTTAGCTGCCATGCTCAAGTTGAAAATCTGAAGCCAAACACTTATAGGTTTGTTCCGGCAGTTGCACTTGAGAGCTCCACTAGGTTTAGCGTATCCACTATCTTATGTAAAGCGTATGTAAAATCAGGTGGGATTTTGAGAACAAATTTCGTCATATTTGCAAGCGAAACCGCAGTTAAAAGTTATAGTTAAGCTGTAGACGTTGATTGCAGTGGTACGAGTGAACCTTCCGTTTCAAATCCAGTGTCATTGACAACTCCATAAAGATATACTGCGTTCGCAGTAATATGGAGGTCTGTGCGTTTAATATTATCTTGGTAATGTTTCGTCTCGTTGGGTGTGGGAGCAGCGCAGATGTGAAGCTTAGAAATCGCAGATATAAAATACATAGCACAGACAACTAAATACAAGCTTAGAAATCACAGATATAAAATGACTAGAGAACTAATTACATGGCAATTTTTGAAACGTTTAACACAATTACATCGGTGCAACACTCGATGATTCTTGATTGCTCTTTTAACTTGTTTTCTCTTACAAATTTAATATTAATTAAATAAATTTCAGTTGTGAAAAGGCAAAGAGTATGAAACGCTGGATTTTGTGAGAGATTGGCGTTATTTGAATATTGGAAATCGTGAGAAATTGGTCACCCCATTTCGAAATATTCCATTTTTTTATACATAAAGTTTAGCCTTGTGGCCATAATATCACCTGATCTTAAGGGATGATACGGCCCAGGTTGTAGACACGCTATACCTGTGGAGGAACTGGCTCTCAAGTGCAACTGCCGGAACACACCTATTGGTATTTGGCGTCAGTATTTCAACTTGAGGGTGTCAACCTGGCGGGCATTAGAAAAAGCCCTACCACCATGCTGCGGTTTCCTCACGATGTTTTCCTTCACCGAAAGCTCAAGCCCATTGGAGGTGGTAGAATTCGAACTCACGTCCCTCGACGCGAAGTTTTACACACTACCAGTGAGCAATCATCGCTCCATTGCATCGATAGATACATACAAATGAAGCGAATAATCAATAAATACTTGTTTAACCTTTACTCGTGGTGGAAGTAAAAGTTATTTCACCTTGTACTGCACATTATGTTTATAATTTATATTAACATTATAAAGCAGAAAAGTATGTTTTTTCGTTTAAACTCGTTAATCTTAGGAACTATCATTGATAATTGAGAAAGGCTTTGGGCTATTTAACATCATGTTACTACCAATGGTTCCCACAGTCGTATTGCAAATAGTTACAACTACTGTGCAAAGTTGCACTGTACTTAACATCAGACGCAGTGCAGTCACTTTGTCGAGCGACATAAAAAAGGAAGGTCAGAGAAGGAAATCGTGAGTAGACAGAACCAAGTGTAATATCTACCAATATAGCGTATTCAGTCGTATCGAACGTAGACGAGATGGTGGGATCTTTATAATGTTGCCCAAATGCAAGACTAAGATAGTCGTAATATTGGTCTTACGTCATCATTAATCTCTCATCGCATCATTCATCTGACATCACTGCTGGTTTATTGAAAGAAAAAATAAAATAGATAAGAGAAATGACTCACAATAATTTCCTCAATCGCTCGAATAACGTCGGAAGAACTTCTTTAATCGATTACATAAAACGAAACAACCGAACCCCGAAGCGTTCGAAAATACTAATCGATATGCAAAACGTTATAATGGAACCGCTCAATCGAACTAATGTACCATCGAATAGAATAAGTAGTGATTTATTACGGCTCGTGTAAGAAAAATGACTATAAAATAAAATATGACATTTATAATTCACGATGTCTACGAATAATATAATTAAAAATAAAAAAAGTTTGGAAAATCCATAAGTGCACGCTTCATAATCTCATTTTTTTTTTTTTGGTTATTTTTATTACAAACTAAATCCAATCAGACCGTGAAAAGTAATAGGGTTCTATTCCTAATTATACTGAAGCGTAAGAAAAAAAATGACTTGATTAGTAAAGTATTTCGGTCGTTATCCTGATAATATACAGCATTCGCACATACAGACACACGGACGTCCAAGACAGAGCTTTTTTGAAACAGTTTTTTAACTAGTTTAAATAACATAAATGGCATCAAAAATATCATGAGTGTTAAAAATAGTGTTTTTCCTTGATACTTGTGTGTCTGTGTGTATTATTTTACAAGTACAATAAATGATAAATAGAGACATTTTAAGTTTTAAAAATCAGCTGTTTTGCGTGAAGTGACAGTAGTACCCACCTCAATGCTTCGCTTATGAGATGTATTTAATTGCGCTGAATTGATTACATCAAATCTCTTTAAAGTTATGATTGGATCGGTATCGGATCACTTTATTATCGCTGTATTGATCATTTTAATTTCTATTTGTCTGTCAGTCACTTTCTAAGAGCGTTTCCCTGTAAAATTACTGGAAAATCTTTGATGACATTTGTCACGAAGATAACTGATACCAAGAATAAATGATTAGAGAATATTGTTTATAGGAATAAGATGTATGTTATATGTAATGGAATGTGTCCGTAACGCATCTCTTACATAATAAATAATAATACGCCTTTTATGCTGAACACGAAATGATTGAGTAGGTAAGTTTAAAATGTCTATTGGTATAGATCTCCTCTGACACTTTTCACAGAGTTCTATCTTGTGCTACCATTTTTGAACGATATCCAGCTGTGAGTCACATCACATCTAAGGATCATTTTCTCATCTTGTTTGTGGACGTCTCTTGTTTCGGTTTCTATTCTTTGGATACTGATTAGTAATCATTTTTGTTATTTATTACATTTACATTATCTATCCAAATAAAAATACATCCTTCTAAAAATAGGATTGCGGTCTAAATGGGGAGAGACATCAAGTCATTTAAATTATTACTTTATCAGAAAATTTAACATATTGCCGTATTAGAGTTGAACGAGTTTATGTTGGTTTTCTGAATGGTTTCATATTCCCTTAGAACTAACTCGTCCGACTCGATTAATTTCAGTTTAATATTTTGATCATACAACTTCTCACTTCGACTACGACAAATCGTTTTAAATTAAATTCCCCACGAGTCCCGATTTATCGTGTCGTGTAAAACTTGAAAAAACGTCAGCTCTTTAGCAGATTATGAACTAACGTTTTAGCCAGATTTAGATTTATGCTCGCAAAGTTAATGAGGTGTCTTAATGCGTTTTTATGTTATTGAATATCAGGAGTGATATTGATCGATGGTTGTGTTAAGTTCGTGTAATTACGATGTGCCGACTGTAATGTCGGAGGGAGGGGTTGGGGGTTCGTGACCGACTGTGTCGCGACCACCGCGTACCATATACAAAATAGATTAGATTTTCCGCGAATATAAATTTTTTTCCTCGCAATCCATTATTAGATCTCAACATATTAGAAGCATTGATAGTTCAGTGATAGTACGTACGGACGACACTTCAACGGACGTGATTTCGAATCCCTCCAAAGTTGAGCTTTCGGTGAAGGGAAAAATCGTGATTTTCTAATGCACGCCTGGCTAAATGAAAATCTGCAGCCGGTATGTTGCTGCAGATACACTCAAAAGCCAGTTTCTGCACTAAGTTTAACATATCATAATCTCACTTGATGTTAAGTGACAATGTGGCGAAATGGATACGTTAAGCGTAGCGGAGGGGCTGGCTCTTAAGTACAATTGCTGGAACACACCTACAAATATTTGGGGGGTAGATATTTAATTATACGATGGTAAGTATCTAGGTGGGCATTGGACGACGCCCTATCTCCGAGCTACAGTTTTATCATAATGTTTATCTACCACCGAAGAAAGCTCTAGCTTATTGCAGAGATTTAAAATTCACATCCGTAATACGCAATCATTTCGTCAACTATATTACAAAACTGGCTTCCGTTTAATGGATAAACATATGCCCTATATATTGTTGGTCCATAATACTTATTTATCACTTTTTCAAATTTAATTAAATTTTAGAGTTATGCTCGTATAAGGAAACAAACAGACTAAAATTTAATTATAATTAATTAATTAAGGTTTAGCGTTATGGCCATAATCTCACCTGATCTTAAGTGATGTTACGGCCCAAGTTGGTAGACACGCTAAACCTGTGGAGGAACTGGCTCTCAAGTGCAGCTGCCGGAACACACCTATTGGTATTTGGCGACAGGTTTTTAACTTGAGGGTGGTAGCTAGCCAGGCGGGCATTAGAAAAAGCCCTACCACCATGCTATGGTTTCCTCACGATGTTTTCCTTCACCGAAAGCTCAAACTCATTGTAGGTGGTTGGATTCGAACTCGCGTCCCTTGATGCGAAGTCGTACACACTAGCACTGAGCTATCACCGCTTCAAAATGTTTAATCTACACAAGTAGCTTACTTATAATTTTTATTATATAGTATTATACCGTGGAGGTTGCGTCGAACCATATTCAGAATCTCGTTTCACAGTCGTTATGTTTTACGGCAGAGCTTCCGGTTATTACAACACTTCCGTAACGTCGCACGTTCTTAACTCAACCGAACTGATCGAACTGAACTTCAGCCGCTTTTTTTTTACGTAGGGACCTACACTGTTAGCCTGAGGGGCTTTTACAGCTTCACCGAACTAGAGGGGCGAACGCGGAGTGCACTCGAGCCCACGGGGCAACTCGCACATGGGTGTCACTAGTGACCGAACCTCGGCTTGGGCTGTTGCCGAATCGCGTAGGAGAAAATCGAACGCGGTACTAGCTACTAAAGAGAAGAGTAATTGAAAATAGTAAGATGGAAACTAACTGATCCACTTTGGGATCTGAGAAGCGCACTTTGGTTTGTACTGTGTCATGGCAGGCGAGGCAAGATTGTACTGTGCAACTTCAGCCGCGCCCGCATCGCACTTATATACTAATATGTGTTATCAACTACCCTCCATCTCACTAATTTATAGTATACAGTATTATTATGTTAACATTTTAATAAGCAGTAGACGCGGTATGTAACAAACGAGAGATAATAAATAAAGTCAAAAAAACTATAACGTAACAAAATAAAAACACTTCCATATCGTGTATAGAACTTACGAACTTGTATATATCGTACAGCACAAAACTGGCTTTTAATCTAAACAGATTGTGTGCGAGATACAAAGTAATAGATTAACAGAGAGACAGGCTGACTACCGTCACTTAGAACTTGTCCATTTCATAGTTCGAACGAATGTCTCTATTCATCCAACGTCACAATTCTCAATTGTATTCTCATTGAAATTCTCAGTGGTAGTGTGTACGACTTCGCCTCAAGGGACGTGGGTTCGAATCCAAGCACCTACAATGAGCTTTGAGCTTTCGGTGAAGGAAAACATCGTGAGGAAACCATAGCATGGTGGTAGGGCTTTTTCGAATGCCCGCCTGGGTAGCTACAACCCTCAAGTTGTAAACCTGCCGCCAAATACCAATAGGTGTGTTCCGGCAGCAGCACTTGAGAGTTAGTTCCTCCACAGGTTTAGCGTGTCTACCAACTTGGGCCCTATCGTCACTTAAGATCAGGTAAGATTATGGCCATAACGCTAAACATTAACTATAAAAATAAAAAACAAACGTCACATTTTCTTTTTCAGTCTAAATTCACGTGCTGTTGGGTGTGAGCTTCATATCGCTTACTCCATTTTATCTGGACCTGTGGTAGACTCGTCCATTGGCTTCTGAAAAGCCCGGAAACGTCGTTTTACTTCCGGGGATGGTCGTCTGTTTGTAATACGTTGTCCTTGTCGAGGGTACCTGCACATTTTTATTTCAGCTTGCCGTCACACATTTTCATGTTTAAATAATTAATGTTAATACTTAAGGTTTATCGTTATGGCCATAATCTCACCTGATCATAAGTGACGATACGGCCCAAGTTGGTAGACACGTTAAACTTGTGGAGGAACTGGCTCTCAAGTACTACTGCCGGAACACACCAATTGGTATTAGGCGGCAGGTTTACAACTTGAGGGTGGTAGCTAGCCAGGCAGGCATTAGAAGAAGCCCTACCACCATGCTGTGGTTTCCTCACGATGTTTTCTTTCACCGAAAGCTCAAGCTCATTGTAGGTGCTTGGATTCGAACTCACGTCCCTTGACCCGAAGTCGTACACACTACCACTGAGCTATCATCGCTATGTCTGTCCGTGTATGATTGTTCCGGAGAATATTTAAAGCGGTTGGAAGAATGTTAAGAAAAGGTTATATGTTGTACACACATTGATAAGTTACCACAATATTGTCAGGTTAACTGAATGTTGCAATTTGTTTATATAACAATATTACTATTACTGATGTCATTTCTTATTCAAAATTAGTTTTTCCCGCGACATCGTTCGCTTACAACTAACAAATATTCAATAATATTGCCCGTTTTTAGAACTTTTTCCAAAAAAAAATAATTAAATACTAAGAGATACTAACTCAATGATTCCTCTATAAAATACAAGAACGATCTTTGAAAATTTAACAGGCAAGATTAGCGCATTAAAATAAACATACAAACTCTTCCACTTTATAGTATTAATGATATTGATTTATATTTTGTTAACGTTGTATTTGTGGTGTAATAAAAATTACATAATAATCCTTAGTCTTTGCCATTAGCTATTCACGAGTTTCACTGTTATCTACCACAAATATATATACATATGTATATATGTGTGTGTGTATTTAGTACTTTTTCATTTGTTTTTCAACGGATTTCCGTTTTTTTTTATTATCTAATTGATATTCAACTTTATAGGCACTATTACTTATTTTAAAATATATATAATAATTTGGCTAAACTGTCTGTTTATTATTACCTTTCACTCCGTAAGTGGTCGATATTAACTATCATTCTATTTATTCTAAATACGTTGAGCTAGCGTCTGAGACTCTTTCCATAAGTAGGATGCTAGATCAGCTAGATACTTTACATCTGGGGGATATAACTGGGTATTACTGAACTTTGTTAAATGTATCAATATAAACTTTTTGAAGACATTCTGTTTTTTCTTTCTTCATTCTTAACATTTTAAACAATAATTATGATCAAATTCCAAAGAGGGTCTGAAGTCCAAATATTAGTATGTTTAACTTTACACAAAGTGTTTGTGAACACAGTAAAGGTAACAACAGATGCTTTACTTCAGTTAAACAATGGTAATTTTGAAGCGATGATAGCTTAGTGGTATTGTGTGGGAACGTCGTGTCGTGGGACGTGAGTTCAAATCCAATCACCTACAATGAGTAAGATAGGCAAGATAAAAGGCTTTCGGTGAAGGAAAACATCGCAAGGAAACTACAGCATGGTGGTAGGGGTTCTTCTAATGCCCGCCTGTCTACCGACCTCCCTCGAGTTGAAATCTGCCACTAAATACCAATAGGTGTGTTCCGGCAGTTGCACTTGAGAGCCAGTCTCTCCACAGGTTTAGCGTGCTTACCAACTTGGGTCCTATCGTCACTTATGGCCATAGCGCTAAACCTAAACTGTTAAACAATATATACAGATAAGAATTTAAATAAATAACATATATAAAAACTATAAAAAACATGGCCACAGCTGATTTAACTGCGAGATGCCTTCAATGCTTACTTCGCACTGCGTTACTTAGCTAAGAATGTGGACTGTACTGTCTGTTCCGGAATGGCTTATGCCCGAACCCGATCTATCTCTTGGGTAATTCATCATAACAGTTTCTGGCTGTACGTGTAACGTTATCCCCTATTCGAAACGTTTATACCCCTCTTAGCTATCCGAATGGTTAAAATGGTGGATCATGATGATATATTTTTTAATAATTTTCCCTTACGGTTCGTTAGTTTCGCTTTGATTAATGATTTATAATAAAACTGTAAGTGAACTAAATCCATTTCTTTTTGTTTTTTTTGTTTTGAAAATGACTATAATTTCAATGGACCACATGTATACATTCCAAAGTATATTCTATTATATATATATATATATATAGGGATGCAGTGATAGGGTGGGTATTCTATGGTAGAATACAGTTATAGGAGGGTAGTTTATAACGCCGATTAGTATAAAGCGCGATGCAAGCGTGGCACTGCGTTCAGGGTAAGAGAGGCGCTTGAGCCGTATTTATCGTACATAGCTGAAACACTACCGAAGGGACGTAAGATTTAATGTTACTATAATATTGACACTGATTTGGTATTTATGCTGTAAATCATTATCGGGAATGGTTTATACTGTGCGGAGAGAGGCACAAGCGGTGAAGGTGGAGGCCTCCTTAAACCTACATCTGAGTCGCAAGTTTCAGACACTCTCGTGTTATCCTCTCTCTGCCACAATGATTAGGTTTCACGATGTACCCGGCACAGTGAAAGAACGTTACCCTACATATATATGTATATATATATATATATGTTTCTGTAAATATCTGACGTTAAGTGACGATGTGGCCCAAGTTAGTGGGCACGTTAACCTAACGAGGGAATTGGGTTTCTGGTGAAAAACGCCGGAAGTCACCTATAGGTATTTGAGGGCAGATTTTCATCTTGAATGTGGCAGCTAGACACTCTGGTCGGTGGTAACACGCGAGCTTGAAGTTTTAGTGTGTAGTGTTGGGTGATAAGCGAAGCACAACATGCCCCTTACGCATTTGACCTGAGCTGGGGTACGCAGGTGGTGCTTTGCCAGACTTTATTTTGAAGGTGCTATCTCTCAAGTGCAACTGCCGGAACACACCTTACCGGTATTTGGCCGCAGATTTTCAACTTGAGGCTGGTAGCTAGCCAGGCTGGCATTAGAAAAAGTCGTACCACCCTACTATGGTTCCTCGCAATGTTTTCCTTAACCGGAAGCTCAAGCTCATTGTAGGTGGTCCTATTCGAACTCATTCCCACGACGCGGCGTTCCTACACACTAAAAGGGAACTAGAAAAAGCTCTACCACCATACTATATATCTGTGCTATAATCTGAAACTACTGGGTAGATTTTATTGAAGGGAGAGTTGAAAAATTTGTACGTGGGAAAAAATATGTTTAATCTTTGACACGCACTTTTCTAGTAAACACATAAGAATTTTGTTTTTCTCAGTGTTTAAGGTAAGTTAGTTAAGTTGTAACCATATTGTTACAGATGTAACCATATTGTTACAGATTTCATGTCTTCTTCTGCTACAAATTGAGTACCAGCGAAACCAGTTCCATGGAACGGAATGGCAGTACCATCGGCATAACACAGATTATCACCAAATCTTTATTTTCTATCCATATACGTTTATTTATTATACTTTATTATTTCTAGTTTTTATTTTTATTTTATTGCATTTTTTATTCATATATTAATATTAAAAAGTAGTGCCGACCGTGACAATCACGTTGGACCATCTGAAAACCAGCGCAGAAACGCATTATACGTTGTAGCATTTTAGCTGAGATGAGACCATTTACGGCCTCACACAACTGATTAGTGGGCACCCTCTTCCTATTATATGTACTAGGCTATAGTTGTTATTGATTTTCGTCCTAATTTTTTATTATTATTGTAGTAGTCATTATTATTATTGCGTGAGTTCCGTAATACACGTATTTTCTTTCTTTCTTTCTTTCAAAGATTGAAAGGCTTAAGGCTTGAATGTCTTTCATATAAGTAAGAAAAGTGTAAGGCCGAGGGTCCTAATATGCAGTACTCCATACTTTACCGACATATGGCTGTTGTTAATGTCATCAATTATAATCGATTGCTTGAGATCAGTGAGATAATTTCGAGAGTAGTCCAAAGAACACCTAAATATCTAAAAGCTAATAAAATAATCTAAAATAAATATACTGAAAAAAATTTACAATAATATACAGATTTTTCCAACGGCATTGCTTATATAAAAATAGTTTCGAAAATATTTAGTTTTCTTATATTGAAAATCTAGTTGACTTCCTTAAACACGAAGGAATAAAATGATCCTTGTGACAAGCTAACCATTCGTGACTTGAAGCTTTCGTCGCTCTAGTGATGGGAACGTATCGCAATGGATTATCGATATAAATTTTTTAACCATTACGTATCTGTCTATATATATCCGAAGGCGATAAAATCGAAAACTATGAATACGGAATTTCCTGCGGATCTTAAGTGACGATACGGCCCAAGTTGGTGAACACGCTAAACCTGTGAACTGGCTCTCTAGTGCAATTGCCGGAACACACCTAATGGTATTTAGCGGCAGATTTCAACTTGAGGGGGTGGTGGCTAGCCAGGCGGGCATTATAAAAAGCCCTACCACTATGCTATGGTGTTCTCACAATGTTTTTTCTTTCACCGAAAGCTCAAGCTCATTGTAAATCTTAAGTGACGATACGGCCCAAGTTGGTGAACACGCTAAACCTGTGAACTGGCTCTCTAGTGCAATTGCCGGAACACACCTAATGGTATTTAGCGGCAGATTTCAACTTGAGGATGGTGGCTAGCCAGGCGGGCATTATAAAAAGCCCTACCACTATGCTATGGTGTTCTCACAATGTTTTCCTTCACCGAAAACTCAAGCTCATTGTAGTTAGATTCGAACTTACATTCTATAACGCGGCATTCCTACACGCTACCACTGCGCTATTATCGCATCATATCTTCTTCAATCTCCCTCTACTTCTACACCATTCTTTTATTACATTCTTGTAATTATATGGCTTTAATATCTCCTTATAAAGTGGCATTACAATGGTAGTCTCTTACGTTTCGGCATTTCTTCTGTCTTTGGTGTCATTTTCATGCGTCCTCAAATATATAACAAATTTATAGGACTTTGTAATATATATATTTTTTTTCTCGATATTTGTTCACTGATGCAGATGCCGACACTAATCGCCTCGAGCGATTAAATCATATCCACACACTAAAAGCATTTATAGTAGCGTCCCTGTCGCTTAATGCTTTTCATTGTGGGAGAATCCTTCCTGAGACTATGTTAAAATGATCGTCCCCGCCCCCGTCGGAGATGTCACAGTAACGATAGCGACGGGGTTGACAGCTTAATACCGGGGCTCATTATAAACTGGATAATGTGATCTCTTGCATAAACTTCGACCGTTTTAACATGGTCCACCGTTCCTCCTGCATTTCGTTAAGTTTCAGGTCCGGGGACGAGGTGCTGACTAGGAACTAGGGTCATCAGATTCCGGTCATTACAGTCAGATGAAGCCTGTACAGTGTTCTGATGTATGAATTTAAAAGGGTTGTATATTTTAGAAGAACATTCTCTTAGGAATCTATTACCAAGATATGGATTAACTATGCATTTGATAATTGACATTCGGTCTTATATCTACTTACTTAATTATTAGGTTTATTGGTACTCCAAACAACCAGGTAACCTAAGTTATTTTATAGTTTATAGGTTACGCATTATAATTATAATCTCACCGGATGTTAAGTGACGATGTAAACCACAGCCTTGAGCATGTTAAAGTTATTAGGCGGTTGGTTTTCAACTTGAAAGTGTTAGCTAACCTAGCGCGCATTAGAAAAAGGCCTTCCGCCATACTGTGTGTATTATATCTTGTTATAATTATCAATATTAAGTGTCTGTTTGTTTGTATATATATTTATTTCAGTATGTGAATGAGCTGAGTGTTTATTCTCTGTGTGTATTTATTTTATTTATTAAATACATTATTTATGTATATAGGTTATATTCCATGTCAAGTTCACTTTATTGTTATATTTTCTTAATTTTTATTTTCCTTTGCCTATGTACAAAAAAATAAGTATATTTTGATAACAAAACCGCTGGTTAGCTAAAACACATTACCTTGTGTTATTAAACTCGCCTGTGTACACATTAAAACTGCGATAAAGTGTTCGTTCAATTATTTCATTGAAGCGACGTTAGCTCAGTGGTAGTGTGTACGGATTCCGCGTCAAAGTGCGCGTGTTCGAATTCACTTACAATGAGCTTGAGCAGTGATAAAGGAAAATATCGTGAGGTAATCATAGCACGGTGATAGGGCTTTTTCTAATGCCCACCTGGCTAGCTACCACCCTCAAGTTGAAAATCTGCCGTGAAATACCAATAGGTGTGTTCCGTCAGTTGCACTTGAGAGCTAGTCAAAAGTTTAGCGTGTAACATGGGCCGTATCGTCACTTAAGATCAGGTGAGATTACGGGCATAACGCTTATCCTTGACTATAAAAATATATATTCATACGAAATTTGTGCTACGTAAGTGGAACTTTGTTGAATTTATTCACGTTAGAGAAATTTTTTGGATGATATACTTAAAATTTGTACAAATTAAACCACTAGTTTTATTGAAGGTTTCCGTGAAATTTAATGGTTCAAATTATCCTTTATTGTAACAGTTATTTGTTGTACCATTGAACCATGCACTGTGGTAGTGTTTTTCTATATTCGTCTGATTAACTACTGCCCTCAAGTCGAATATGAACCGCTTAATATCTACAGATGTATTTTGGTAGTTGCAATTGAGATCTTCAACAGACCATCAGGTATCGGAGAAATGGGATTTCGGAAACGCGAAACCCTTTCCCTTCCCGGAAAAAGCATTAGTATTAAATTTATATCTCTAATTTAAAAAACCATGGGGCTATAGATATGGAATCCATAGACAGAATTCTCTACGATAAAAAAAACCGTGTATATAGAGTACAGAATTCTCTACGATAAAAAAAACTGTATATAGGGTACAAAATTATCTACGATACAAAAAACTGCAAATATGGGGAACAGAATTCATTACGATAAAAAGAACTGTGTATACAGGGTACAGAATTATCTTCGATACAAAAAACCGTGTATACAGGGTACAGAATTATCTTCGATACAAAAAACCGTGTATATTGTGTATAGAATTATCTACGATACAAAAAAACCGTGTATATTGGGTACAGAATTCTGTACGAAAAAAAAACCTTGTATATAGAGTATACAATTTAGAAGAGTATCTACCAATAGTAAAAACTCTATATATTTGCTAGTAAGCTATATATAAGATTTAAATCTGTAGGAAAACATACATAAAAATTGGGTCTCGTAACTTAAAACGTAATATTACTATATTCAGCATTACTTAGGGGAAGGTACTGTCCGCAAAAAATGTCATTGTAAGAGGTACGCCTCACGTATAGATAAGTACGGTCAACTTTTGTACTCGTAAGTACGGACAGCAACAAAATTATTTAGATAATATTTTTTTTAATAAAATTTTTAAATTTTACGTACGTCTTCTCACAACATAATATTGATTTTGTCAAATATCTCTTACCCCACTTACAATAGGATTTTCGCGAGAAAAAGTGTCCTATCATCGTCTCCAGGTTTCCCCCTATCTGTATACCAAAATTCATCATAATCCAGGAGGTTAGGTGTGAAAGCGTAACAAACAAACAAACACACTTTCGCCTATGTAATATTAGTAAGGTTGAAAGGATTCATCCATTTTGTCTTATTGAAATATTCGGTAGTAATTTGAAATGTTCTATTCCGTATTTGGACAGGAAAAAGGTGGACATTAGCAAAAGTTTTTGTTCGAATTTGTTTGTTCAGTGGTTGATGACTGCCAAAGGATACCCGTTTCTTGATTGATAATTAGCAACAAACAGACAGACAGCACATGTCATGGTAAATGCTTACCGTAAGCTAAAGACAGTTGCAGCACCAAAGGTATGACAGCCCATGTTGCTGACTTTGGCTGGTACACTATGTTGGAACATAAAGGCCTCATACCTTTATTTTGCGGCAGCCTAAGCCCGAAGGCGGTCGCTAACCAGTCAAGCAATAACTATTCTACCAAGCTGTGACGGATCAAGAATTACATGGTTAACTGTCATAACCAAAACCAATGTTGGGACCAACAATCGACAAGGCTTACTGCGCAGGACGCACCGCGTGCAGGTGGGGCTGGATTGGGTAACTCAGATGGTATTCGAAGCCCCATACACCCTTACATCCCTTACCGTTTAATGAGGCTTATTCCTGAGGGTTTTGATAAAAAATATGATTCGGTCTATCCGTACAACGTAGTCCGGAGCTCCCAAGCGGCCGCATCGTTCGGACCTCGATCTGAAATAAGTTATCTAACGTTGACCTCCGACCGGTGACAATAAATCGACCGAATATGAGAGGTCGGCGCTAGGATTATGCGTGCCCGGCCTCTGAGCCCTCTTTTACCTTCAAGCCTACAGAGATGCATAATATATGGGCTGGTTTGTAACATATACGTCTTTGATCAGCATCGCAGGTGTATTTATCTGTATCGATATACTTTTACATGAAACAAACAGGTCCATTATTATATACACATATATATATTAATGTCTAATTTACTATACAATAGTACTTCTTTGGAATGTGGTACCTTTAGTATTAAAATGTCGACCAATCGCGCGACCAATTTGAAGCGATGATAGCTCAGTGGTAGTGTGTACGACTTTGCGTCAAGTGAGTTCGAATCCAACCACCTACAATGAGCTTGAGCTTTCGGTGAAGGAAAACATCGTGAGGAAACCATAGCATGGTGGTAGGGCTTATTATGATGCCCGACTGGCTAGCTACCAACCTCAAGTTGAAAATCTGCCGCCAAATTCCAATCAATAAAGCTATTATCGCGTTACAAATTATATGGTTACCAGTTCAATCACCATTATAACTAGGTATATAAGGGCTAGTATAGAATACATCATAGTGTAAGTGGAAAGGAAAATTATCAATTTACGTACCGCAGAAAAAACACAGCGTGATGATGAAGTAAAGACACAGGTAAATATTTTTCATACACCACGATCGAACAGTCTCGAGAAACCGTTATCGAACAAAAATGAACCTTAAACTTTCACCGAGGCAGTTCATTTTGACGTTAAACGTGACGTTTATGAAACTTTGTTCGAAATAGTTTTGCGAAAATAGGCGATTTTACGACTGCCTACCGAATGCCTAGATTGTCGAGTAAGTAGTGCCTGATTGTAGATTATTTTTGACTGTATCTCGTCGGCTGTAAGGTAGGTTTTCGCGTGACGAACTTCATTATGTACGTAGAGCATTGTCAATCAATGCTGCCATCGGAAGAAAGGGAGAGATGTCAGATGACACGTTTATTCTGTTTCGATAATACAGCTCCCGAGTCGAATGGGTTGTAAAGATCTCTTTATAGAGATAGTTACGTCGGCGTTATATGAATTTTATTCACAACGTTTTCACGTAAACTCGTACATAAATAATCTTAGATTATATCCGCGTGTGTATTGGATGAGTTGGATTCGAGTTTTCGATGCTATCTTATTTTCCTTTCCTTCTTATTCCATCACCGAAAGCTCAAGCTCATTGCGGGGATTACAAACTCACTTTTGTGTGTCGAAGTCTATACGTACGTAAATATAATTATAGAAGTATTCGAAACGCATTCTCAATAATCATCTCTAATCAGCGGTCATAATCTTTATTTCGATACTGGGGCCGATATAATTCCGAATCGATTCCTTTGTAATCGATATCATCGAACAGATCGTAACGACTAGATAAATCTTCGAGTCACGAGTCTGACCCCGGGTTCAATAGATTAATTTATAATTTTGTTTAAGTAATATTCAGGGCACGCTGTGTGTATAGTTCTGTACTACACTAGCCACGGCCCGTGACTACGTCCGTGCTTAAACTATATTTAGGTTTACGAAGTTACTTAGAGGTAAGTGTATGAATATGTAAGAGATACTTCATTCCTTTTTTTTTCTTTTTTTATACTTAAGGTTTAGCTTTGTGGCCATAATCTCACCTGATCTTAAGTGAGGATACGGCCCAAGTTGGTAGACAAGCTAAACCTGTGGAGGAACTGGCTCTCAAGTGCAGCTGCCGGAACACACCTATTGGTGTTTGGCGGCAGGTTTACAACTTGAGGGTGGTAGCTAGCCAGAAAGGCATTAGAAAAAGCCCTACCACCATGCTATGGTTTCCTCACGATGTTTTCCTTCACCGGAAGCTCATGCACATTGTAGGTGCTTGGTTTCGAACTCACGTCCCTTGACGCGAAGTCTTACACATTACCACTGAGCTATCATCGCTTCAAAAACTGATGATCCGATTGTAAAAAATATTTTACTGATGCAAAGTCATTTCAGGTTAATAGTTACTATGGCTTTCGATGTTGTGCCGGCTGCAGCTGACCTTCCGTGGGTAACTGTAGTCCGGTGTGGTGAAAAGAAAAGGCTAAGGAGCTGGTGTCTGCTGCTACCAGGGCGACAGCGACAGCAGTCAAAAGCCCAAGCCTAAAGTCTCATCACACCCACGCTCAGCTGCAGATGCTCACGCTGCAGCCTGAGGCTGTGGCTCAGGGGGTCAGTTATCAGGCTGCCTTATCACAGACAAAGCTGGCATTGGACCTGCCCGCCTTGGGCATCGAGGAGATTTCGGTTCGGGAAACCAAAACAAGTACGCCGCGGTTGTTATGAATTTGATCCCGGATCGCCCCAATATACGGCAGAGTACACCCTGGAGTTTTAGAGGGTATTCCCCAGTAGAGTCCCACATAACCTGCTCGTCCCCGGGACATAAACAGATTACGCCAAACTAAAAAAAAAAAAAAAAAGGTTGATAGTTACTAATTTGCATGTTTGTGGTGCAGTTCATAAGCCTGCCTAGGTAGCTACCACCATCAAGTTAAGAATCAGTCGCCAAACACTATAGGCGTGTTTTGGTAGTTACACTAGAGATCTATTCTTTCTACTAATCATAGCGTGTCCCCTATATTAGCTACCACCCGCAAGTTAATAATCAGTCGCCAAACACTATAGGCGTGTTTTGGTAGTTACACTAGAGATCTATTCTTTCTACTAATCATAGCGTGTCCCCTATATTAGCTACCACCCTCAAGTTAATAATCAGTCGCCAAACACTATAGGCGTGTTTTGGTAGTTGCACTAGAGATCTATTCTTTCTACTAATCATAGCGTGTCCCCTATGTTAGCTACCACCCTCAAGTTAATAATCACTCGTCAAACACTATAGGCGTGTTGTGGTAGTTGCACTAGAGATCGATTCCTTCTACTAATCATAGCGTGTCCCCTATATTGGGCTACATTGTTTCGCTAAGCCTATAAAATATTACAAACAAACTCAAGTGCAATAGAGTAAGAGTGAATAGAGAGCTCCTTTTTTGTTTATGCTTAAGGTTAAACGTTATGGCCTATCTAACCTGATATTAAGTGACGATGTGACCGAAGCTGGTGAACATCTAAACATGTGGAAAAAGTGACTCTAAAGTGCAACCGCCGGAACATATTTATAGGTATTTGGCGATAGATTTTCAACTTGAGAGTGGCTAGCCAGAAAGGCACTGGAATGGATTCGAACTCACGTCCCTTGACGCGGCACGCGCGCACACTACCAATTGAGCTCTCTTGTTTCACTTGACTGAAAATAATGTCGTTGTAAGTGAGGTTTTCGCTGCGTCTCCAACGAGCGTGGTCGTCATGTGGAACGGTAAGTGAAACTAATTCAATATACATATAAATTTCGATATTAAAATGTATACAGTTCTCAGAGCAATCTAACTTACTAAATGCACCGGAACGAGGCTTGCGTTTCTCACTCAATTAATTCTTGTTAGTATTAACGTTGGTATTACAATAATATCACAAAGTGTTTCACCTCTGACGCGCACCTAATAAAAGCATCCACGGAAGTGCCACAAACAACATGTACGTCAGAAGGTTTTTGTAACACGTCCCCCTATTAAATTGTATTAATGTAACTTTGTTTACGTGTGATGACAATCGAAGGGACAGGTGTGTACGAGTGAAAATACATTAATAATCACTGCACACTTCATTCAAGTGCTTACACCGCTACGTCTCAACGTCGACTGACTTTTTACATCGCGGAATCGGCCGCGTTACATTTAGCAATTGACTTACTTATAATTTTTACATTTATTAATAATTAATTAAGTGTTACATGTGATACTAAAAATACGTCTTAATAAATTTAGTTAATTCATACAGTATTAATTAGTAGTATTTATTATCCATTTCATAAATCAATCTCACTTCCGGTTTCCAGTTTCCGGATATAATTAATTCTACTGCAATTTATATATAAATCAAGGTAACGTATATAAATAACAAATACTCTAATGAACATAACACAATGTAGTGCGATCATGAAATAAAATTAAATAAAAAATTCTCACCGCTATGTCGACCCAAATAGCGAGACGGGATAATCAGAGAAGAGTTGGTAGGTCTGGGCTTGCAATACTGGATCCGCTCTCACTAATAGTGAAGGAACCTGATGATGGTCCGATATTCCAGACGATGAAGTCAGAGTGAATATACCAATATTCTATTATACATCGCTTCTAATATCTTGACCAGTCTCGTCGGAATGCATGAAACATACCACGGCATTTAATTTGTCGGCAACAGTACAATGTTTATGGAATAGGGGCTGACGAGCAGGGAGTCACCTGATGGTAAGTGATCACCGCCACCCATGGACGCCCCCAATACCAGAGGACTCGCAGGTGCATTGCCGGCCTTTAAGGAAGTAGTAAGCTCTCTCTTTGAAGGTCCCCATGTCGAGTCGGTCCGGAAACACCATCGATTAAGGTGATTCCATGAGGCAGTCGTGCGAGGTAATAAAATCCTCGTAAAACGTACCGTCGTGGAACGCCAATCGTCCTGATTGTGGGTATGAAATTTAGGTGTATGGAGTCTTGTACGTTGTACGTTCCTATGGCATGGGGTCGTTCAAAAGGGGCGTGAAAAGGTATCTGAGCAGACCGGCGTGACAGCGGTGACTGATAATGAATTATGGATCAATCTCAGTCATAGCTGATCTGGATTGTACCGAACTTAACACCAGGTGCCTGGCAGTCACTATGCTGCGCAACATAAAAAAAAATTATGATATCATAGATGTTGGTAAGGTACTTTTTTATAGTTAAGGTTTAGCGTTATGGCTATAATCTCACTTGATCTTAAGAGACGATACGGCCCAAGTTGGTAGACACACTAAACCTGTGACGGAACTGGCTCTCAAGTGCAACTGCCGGAACCCACCTATTGGTATTTGGCGGCAGGTTTACACCTTGAGGGTGGTAGCTAGCCAGACGGGCATCAGAAAAAGCCCTAGCAGCATGCTATGGTTTCCTTACGATGTTTTCTTTCACCGAAAGCTTAAGCTCATTGAAGGTGTTTGGACTCGAACTCACGTCCCTTGATGCGAAGTAGTACACACTACCACTAGGCTATCATCGCTTCATTCGCATTTCTCGTATATGATCCTTTAAAGTTGAGTTGTTCCGACTCCATAGATACAAATACATTAGTTAAGCGATAACAGATACTAGTGAACATCTCAGCTGACAAGTTCAGATTGTGTCCAGTACGCGCATTATGGGTGGCATGAATTGGTATGTAACATTAAAGTTACAATGTAGAGGCAAATATTTAACGAATTGTGTGACCTTACTTGGCCCTTTTGAAATACAATACATAATTAACAAGTTACATCTCTCCATAATAGTAGTAATTATAATTGACGCCGCGTCTAATTTCCTTCCTCCATCTACAATGAAACTATACCAACCAACACATCCGGCGCGTATGGACCAATAGCAACACTTGAAGTATTACAGTGATTTTGGCCCTGTAACCCGTACACCCACCCTCTGTTTGATTAGCCCCATATCATAGTTATGGGGAAAATCCATGCTGGGTAACCGATACCATAGATCTAGCATACGCGACCAAAGTATAGCAATCGATTCAGATTATTTTGAAGCGATGATAGCTCAGTAGTAGTGTGTATAATTTTGCGTCAAGGGACGTGAGTTCGAATCCAATCACCTACAATGAGTTTAAGCTTCCGGTGAAGGAAAACGTCGTGACGACACCGTAGCATGGTGATAGGGTTTCTTCTGATGTCCGCCTGGCTAGCGATCACCCTGTGTGTTCCGGCAGTTGCACTTGACAGCCAGTTCCTCCACAAGTTTAGCGTGTCTACCAACTTGGGCCGTATCGTCACTCAAGATCAGGTGAGATTATGGCTTTAACTATAAAAAAATTATTACTGAGTGAACATTCTGTTGTTATGCATGTTGTCGCGAGTACTGTATATCACGCGTACTGGCGTCGCAGCCGCACAAATTAATCAAAGAGAAATATTCATGGCGACACATGCCATGAAATGATAATGAACCCCTATACGCACCGTCTAAGTTATGGGCTATAGCGTTTATGTCATTTATACTAATAATACCCATTATAAAACAACCCTTCGCACTATTTAACTTTACAATAAATAAATATATTTTTCATTGTGACTACAGCGTCATCTATAATCATTTCACGATATAAAAAGTATCCTATCTCTCAAGTTGGTTCGAACTGCACAGAATTTGTAAAATTTGATTTTATATATTGTAGACGATGAAGTGAGAAGGGGGGATAGGAATGTATAAAAGCGATAGCTCATTGACATTAGCATTGTAGTTCGGTGAAGCTGTAAAAGCTCCTCAGGCTAACAGTGTAGGTCCCTTCGAAAAAAAAAAAAATACATTAGCATTCATTCGCGCGCTAGCTTTCGAGTTGTTAACATTGTAGACTGTTGCTCTGTCCGTTCGCATAGTCATTAGGTTGTAACGTCATTATTTTCATAAAGTTTCTTGTAACTATAAGAATAGTCATTTGGTGTTCATTTTATTTGTAACGGTTTTACCGTCAAAATTACAATAGTTGATTTGGTCTATTTGTCTTAATTTGTTACTTTTTGGATAGGTATTTGTGATAGTTCTCTTTAAAAAAAAGTCACTTACGATCGGATTTCCTAGGATATATATATATGTTTTTTATATTTAAGGTCTAGCGTTATGGCCATAATCTCACCTGATCTTAAGTGAAGATACGGCCTAAGTTAGTAGACACGCTAAACCTGTGGAGGAACTGGCTCTCAAGTGCAGCTGCCGGAACACACCTATTGGTATTTGGCGACAGGTTTACAACTTGATGGTGGTAGCTACCCAGGCGGGCATTAGAAAAAGCCCTACCATAAAATCGGTTCAGTAGTTTAGGAGTTCTTCTAGGAGACTTTCTACGTATATAAAGAAGATAAAGTTTATAAAGCGATGATAGCTCAGTGGTAGTGTGTACGACTTCGCTTCAAGTGACGTGAGTTCATACCACCTGCAATGAGCTTGAGCGTTCGGTGAAGGAGAACATCGTAAGGAAACCATAGCGTGGTGGTAGGGCTTTTTCTAATGCCTGCCTGGCTAGCTACCACCCTCAAGTTGAAAATTTGCCGCCAAATACCGATAGATGTGTTCCGGCAGCTGCACTTGAGAGCCAGTCCCTCTACAGATTCAGCAAGTCTACCAACTTGGGCCGTATTAACACTTAAGTTAGGTGAGATAATGGCCACAACGCTATAACTTTAAATATATAAAAAAAAACAATGTGTATCTCTCTTTCTCCTACTCTAAGTTACATTTTTAGTCTCTCTCATGTGCCACCATGCAATTGTAATTTAACGTGTCCACCATCCTGGGCTAAATCGTCACTTAACCGGATGAGATTGTGGCCATAACACTCAACCTACAAATTATAGATAAATGATTCACAAGTTCATAAAATCAAATGACAATGAAAAATCGACGTTAAGATTCGCTGATAGCGTATGAATCACACCACTCCCCTTTATACAGGGTGCGATATCGCAGTGTAAAACAATACGCCGTACAATGGAACTCCTTTACCAGTAGACAATTAGTGTAGAGAATTCGCTCCTGACCGAATCAGATCCAATGAAATCCACCATTGTATGTCTGTCAGGCGGGAGCTTTGACGTATCTGGGTTGCGTTTAGAATTTACGATTTGATATTCAAGCTAGGAACTCTAGCTAATTTGTTTTCCAAGTGAAAACATCTTTAGACACGCTGAACGTATTATTTAGTGGGTTTTGAATGAGGCAGATGAAACGCCCGACTACCCTACTAGGGACAAATATTATTAAGGTTACGTATCTTAGATTTTATAATGTAATTGGTTACAGTGGTACATCTCTGGTTCGGAACAGTATAGCTATGAGACAGTTAATTGAAAATGGATGTCAAGTGGAAGCGAAGCGACGCAGCGATGTACTGGAAATGAACGTATATAAATTCGTCTTGGCAGATGGTACATTACTTATATTAACACATAGAGCATTGGCATGATTTGTCAACACAGTTTAAATTTTATTTTGATTTCTAAGACAATGTCTACTTTAGACATAGTAGAAGGAAAAGCGAGGGGTTTGGAATTATTTTTGAGTAAAATTATATGTTTTGTGGATTTTGTTAATTTTGGTCGTCCCTGAGCTCCCTTAGTCGCCTCGATCCCACCTTACACAAACGAGCGTTGTACGAAAAGTTCACTGATAGGAATTTCAAAGCCCTTTCATATCAAGTCCCACTTCGCAACTTATTTATTTTTTATTTTTAATATAAAGCACCAACAAGGTTTACAATATGACATTCCTTGAATTCAAAATATTTATAAAATTTCAAACACAAATGTAAACTTAATTATAGGTGAGTATGACATATATATTGTGTGAGCGACACATATATAGTATAATATTACAATAAAAAAATGAATATTGAACAAACTAGACTAAATTACGTGAAATTATAATTAATTAAACTTAAACGAAATGAATTGACAATAAACTTATTTATATATAGATAAAATAACAAGTTATATTTAAATACAAAATCCAGGAATCGAGTTACGACAACGCAAAATCGGAAACCAAACACGCCAAGACAATGGGTTATTATCGCTTTGTCGACTTATTAACAATAACATTGCTTTGGTAAAGATACGCGATCAATACTACTCATTGAACTCGAAACAATATCACTTCAAGATCGCCGATCTTTAATTCGATTGATGTGAACTCGAATCCTTCTCGAATCGCATATGGTATTTTATTTAAAAATATGCCCCAGAATACCTGTATATATGTCTGTTCTGGCTGTTGCATTTGTGAGTCAGCCCCTGAATAAGGGTACTGTATCCACCATCTTCGGCTATATAGTTTATCTTATATATAAAATTCCAGAACACAGTTTTAATAGCCATTATCCTCCAAAACGGCTTGACTGATTTTCATTCGATTATTGTATATTCGGTAGTTCTGAGAATCGGTGGTAATCTATTTTTCCTACTCCTAAGTGATAAGGATGGTCCACCCCAAACTTTTTTTTGTTATTATGTTGCATTAAAAATACATACTCCCCTAAATTATATACCGCCTAATATACATACCCCCTAATAATACGAAAGTATTTATTAGAAAAAAGTTTTAAGACAGACCAGCGTTTATCGGGTCAGCTAGTAATCGCTGGGGTGACGCGGTGATTGCATGCACGGACCCGCGTGATCCAGGAAGGTGACAGATGGCCGTGGGGTTTTAGTGGATATTCCTGGGGCTTAGCGCTGGGGGAATCCCACATATCCCTCTCAATTCCCCCGGGCTGGAAGGGGATGCATAAATACATTTCCCCACGTTAAAAAAAGCGTCAGCTAGTAATAAGTATAAGTAAGTTTTGGTAACGGCCTAAATTGACATAAATCGATTCACGAAGTTGGCAATACTAAATTATTTCAGTACAATTTAATATGTATTTGTTTCAATAGTGCACCTTAACCTATGCAAAATATAAAAATAAAAAACATATAAAAATGTTATGTTTAGGTAAATAATATAACATTATTTATTCCTACAGTCTAAAATATTTGCATGTAAGTGCTAACCAAGGAGACGCAATTTTACCGGTATATTGTTTGAATGTTAAAGATTATTGGTAAACTTGTCTATGCAAATTTATCACTAGAAGGAGAGTAATATATAAATACTTTGGGGTCCTTCAAAAGTGGCGTGAAAAGGTATCTAAGCAGGCCAGCATGATAGCGGTGACTGATAGTGACTTTTGGATCAATCCCAGTCACCGCTGATCTGGATTGTACTGTAAACCAGGTGTAGTGCAGTCACTGTGCTGCGGAAGTTAAAAAAAAAACAACCAACTCACTCGAATTCGATACGAACTCGTTCAAATAATGATTACCAGTAGTAAATACACCACAGTTGATATTGAAACGAATCATAACTTTGCTGTTATACCCGTAGTCTCTTATTGACATAATTATTAATAGAATATTAAACAAACGCCAATGTTTTTTTCTCTTACACCATATAAATTCATACTGAATGTTTTTTTAACCCTATATATTTATACTAAAACTTGTACAGTAACGATTCAATAATTGGAGGGCAGTTTATAGTAACATTTCAAGGACCAATTAGTCCTGTTTCGTTACGCGAGAGAGATGCAAGATATAGCGTATTCTATCTATAACTCTTTCTGCCTCAGACACTAAATCTCTCTTATTGTTTATTATTTAATAAGGTCATCCGCTTTTCTATCAATTGGCTGACTCATTCATGATATTGAGTAACAAAGGTCTGAATTGCTGTTTGACTCATATGTATCTAGCACGTTTTTGTTTATATCTAATAACTGAATCGGAATCAAAGGGTCTGAAGGAAATCTAGGGTCTCAAGGTGCTTCTTGCTAGAGACCAGAAGAATTGTGAAATCTCCCCCTGGTCTCTGGCATGACGGAAGTTTGAAGTTTTCACGTAATGCGTTTTAGTTGATAGTGTTGGGTGATTATCACCTCATCGGTCATCATACGCCCCTAACGCCTTGGCCTGAGCCCGGCTAATGTATTTCCATGTTGCGATTTGGAAGCCTGCAGACTTGGATTTTTAAACACCACGATAATTAAAAAAATAATTGCAGAATCCAAAAGTGCGCGCCTCATAATGTCATTTTTTTGTTTTTGTTTATTTAATAACTATTAAACCACGTCGAATCAGACCGTAAAAAGTAATAGGGTTCTATTCCTGATTATACTGAAGCGTGATAAAAAAAGACTAGATTAGTAAAGTATTTCGTTCGTTATCGTGATAACATACAGGATCCGCACATACGGACACGCGGACGTCCGAGACAGAACTTTTTTAAACAGTTTTTTAACTAGTTTAAATAATAAAAATGGCATCAAAAATATCACGAGTAATAAAAATAGTGTGTTTTCTTGATATGTCTGTGTATATATTATTCTACAAGTGCGATATATGATAAGTAGAGACATTGTAGTTTTAAAAATTAGTTGTTTTGCATGAAGTGATAGAAGTACCATTATGAGACGTCAAAAATGGGTCTCAAGAAGTTGAATATTAGCATAGTTAGACGATACTCTTTCTAGAAACTTCATTACCCAATAAGTTGTTAAGTCTTTATAAAAGATAGTTGATCTCTGATTTCATATATATGTAATGTGTTGTGTGGTAGAGATGATTAGGGTAACGAAACAATAAGTCTTAATAGTTGCTGTGTAATAAAGAGTATTTTATTATATTAAATACAAATGTTACAGTAAAATATATGCACAAAATAACTTCTTAATAACCTAACTTATTAATTACCTATTATATTTTACGTACCTGTAATATAGAGAAACAACATTTAAAGCTATTGCTTCACTTTATTTGTATCTTAATATTTATTATCTAATTCTTTCTTAATGTATTGAATGTAATGACATCCCATGAAGTATTTTTGACGTATACATTGTTTCATGGACAACTATCGATAATATAGATTTTAAAAAGAAAATACATATTCTAAATAAAAAGAGTTTATAAGCGTAGAGTTGAAATGAAGGTTTAAATGACTTTCATTTACATGTATATAGATATTGTAGTAGAACCTGTTTTTGTTTTAAATTTTAGGTTTAAAGCGATGATAGCTCAGTGGTAGTGTGCACGACTTCGCGTCAAAGGACGTGGGTTCGAACCCAAGCACCTACAATGAGCTTGAGTTTTCGGTGAAGAAAAATATCGTGAGGAAACCATAGCATGGTGGTAGGGCTTTTTCTAATGCCCGCCTGGTTAGCTACCACCTTCATGTTGTAAACCTGCCGCCAAATACCAATAGGTGTGTTCCGGCAGCAGCACGTGAGAGCCAGTTCCTCCACAGGTTTAGCGTGTCTACCAACTTGGGCCGTATCGTCACTTAAGATCGTAAGTATAAAAAAAAAGGTTTAGACATCATGGTCACATCACCTGATGTCAAGTAACGGACCGGCCACGGCACTTAAGTGTAACTCCCGGAACACCACTATGGGTATTTGGCGGCAGATTTTCAACTTGAGGATGGTAGCTTGCCAAGCGGGCATCCGGAAAAGCCCTTCCACCATGCTATAGTTTCATCATGATGTTTTCCTTCAGCCAAAGTTGAAGATCCTACTACACCTCCCGCTCACTAGAGGTCCCTAGCTAGGTCAATTATATCGAGACCTCTCAAAGTCCATACAAAAGCTCTTAATTTTACTGGAAATTGGAATTTTTTCATACATTTTCCTTTACAGGAAACTAGATTTCGTAAAAAAAACTACATTCACCAAGCCACATATTTTGTTTTCCCTTTTCGTGTACAGTATATTTCATGCTGCAACTGTCCGTTACCCAAACAGTATCTGTTTTTTTCAGCCGACGAATTCTATTTTGAACATTGAAATAAAGTAAAAAAATGGTATTAACATTGGACCAGCGGAACCGGACGAATGTTGAATGCATAACTGCGAACTCGAAACCAATGAACTGTAGACCTTCCCTTCTCCCCTTTTGCCCTAATGTTTGATGTATATTAAAGGGAATGCGGTTTTCCGATCACGGTCCAAGTCAAGCTGGACGTTGTAATTTACAATCCGCCCCCGATTCACTCGCAGCGGCGGTCGCCAGTATTCTATGAGCAAGAATCAATACGCCAGTGAAATATTAAGTTATACGGGTTAGTTTTTCTGTATTTTTCAACGTTTGACTTCAACGTTTGACCATAGACAACTTCCAAATGATCCTACATATGTTTCACGTAAATTTATCAACTAATCGAGATACATGGCGAAGCGGTGATAGCTCAGTTGGTAGTTTATACGGACGTTGAATCAATGAAAGCGAGTTCGTATCCACCTGTAATGAGCTGAAGCTTTCGGCGAAGGAAAATATTTTGAAAAAACTATAACTAACACTTCCGGTTTAGTCAAAAGGCTAGCTACTACCCTCAAGTTCAAAATTTGCCACCAAATATCTATAGGTGTGTTCTGTTAGTTGGTTTCGATAGTCAGCTTCTCCACCAGCCTTAGCGTATACATCTTCACTTAACATATGGTTCTGTAAGGGACTACCCCCGCAGCTCTTGCGGACCACTAAACTTAGTAATTTACGACCTGTTAGTTAGTCAGGATCACGAATTATTGTTCGTTTTCCGGCAGTAGCCCAAGCCGAGGTTCGGCCATTCTGGCAACCTTGCGCCCGCTGCCTCGGGGCTGAGTGCCCTTAGCATTCGCCCCAAAAACTTACGGCTAACGGCGTGTGTCAGGTAAAAAAAAAAGTCACTCAACGTCATGTGAGATTGTAGTTATAACGCTAAACCTATCAAGACTAAATAAAATCAATGTATACAAATGAAAATCGAAAAAAAAATATATATACTAAATAGTCTGGAACCATCTAAAGGCGTTTCCACTTTGAATGGTTATACTTTCATGCGTATAAGCTCAGGAAGTTCAACGTGAGGAAACGTTAGTAAGGTGGTAGGGCTTTTCTGATGCCCGCCTGGCTAGCTACCACCCGTACGTTAGAAATCTGCCGTCAAATACCAATAGGTGTGTCCCGCTAGTTGCACTTGAGAGCCAGTCCCTCCTATAAAGGACGGCAACGCATCTGCGATTACCCCGGTGTTGTGGGTATCCATGGTCGGCGGTTATCACCTATCAGGCGACACGCTTGCTCGTTTACCCCCTATTTCATGAAAAAATCACACTGCCACGCGTCTAGTAGAAAACCGAACACTTTGTACAGGCAAAGATTTTTGAAATGCCATTTAATATTTCACGAAGTTTCCGAAATTTTAGAATGTATCATCATGTACAGTGACGTCTCGCCGCTGACAGTTCTCGCCGGCGCTTCTGACGTTAATTGCACGCGACAACCGTAAAGTTTCACCCCCTATTGTCGACAACAAACAGCGTTTATGCTAACGGGCCGCAGAAAACTCATATTATAGATACCTCTTTACTATTTAAATTGTCAAAAATAGTGTTGTGTGTTTAATTGAATTCGAGATTATTAATTTTCTGTTTTTGCTTATTTTATCTTACATTTTGAATTTATTTTTAATCTCATGAAAATGTAATTGTAGTTATATTGTGTCTTGTTTTACTTTTTTTTCTTTACCACTAATTATTATTATTACTTAAATAGATTGTTATCTAATAATTAGCTTGACTTTGTATGTTTTATGATATATGTGGACACTTGATTGGAAGAAGAAACGATGATAGCTCAGTGGTAGTGTGTAAGATTTCGTTTCAAGGGACGTGAGATGGAATCCAACCACTTATAATGAGTCTGAGCTTTCGGTGAAGGAAAACACCGTGAGGAAACCATAGCATGGTGGTAGTGCTTTTTCTAATGCCCTTCTGGGTAGCACCCACCCTCGAATTGAATATCTATCGCCAAATACCAATAGGTGTGTTCCTGCAGCTGCCCTTGAGAGCCAGTTCCTCCAAAAGTTTAGCGTGTGTACCAACTTGGGCCGTATCGTCACTTAAGGTCAGGTGAGATAATGGCCCAAACACTAAACCTTGAACACTAAACCTTGATTATAAAAAAGAGTATAATAATTTATTGTGTATACATTTATAAGGATAAAGAACTGTATATTTCCCTAATAAATAAATAAACTGTCTCCACTGAGGACTTTTTTTGTATATTAGAAATCATTTATCACAGAACTTCCGGTTCCGGTGACTCCATTCGCGTGGATTTAAAAATTATTCAACAATCTTGCTCGTTTTTTTAATTTATGTCTTTTTTATAGTGACGGTTTGTTAAGTGACGATGTGGACCAATACGGGGAACACACTCAGTCTAGTGCAGGGACTGGCTCTCAAGTGCAACTGCCGGATGTGCATTTGGCGGCAGATTTACAGTTTGAGGGCGGTGGCAAGCCAGGCGGGCATAAGAAAAGCCCTACCACCATACCATGGTTTTCACACGATGTTTTGGTTCACCAAAAGCTCAAGGTCATTGAAGGTGAATTCTAACTTAAATCCCTTGACGCTGCGGCCGTACACGCTTCCAAGATACTGCTTTGCTCCCGTTAATGGCTGCATGATGTTAAATAGCCTAAAGCCTTCCTCAATGATTACCTTATAAAATACAAGAAGATTTTCCGGAATCCGATCAGTAGTTCCTAAGACAAGCGGGTTTGAAAAACATTTCCGCTTTACAATATTGAAAAAGATTCCATAAAAACAGAGCGACAGGAAAATTTGGGAAATAATTGACAATAAATATAGAACACGAATTTCCCATTTCAATGCAAATCGAGCGTTTTCAGGAATAACATTGTAAGCGATAAAGAAATCTTGAGAAATGTAAATTAATAAATTGTCTTTGGTAATTAGAACCAGTAAGTTAAAGGCTAGTTTTTTAATAGGTCAGTGGTTAATTATTAACGACAAGACATATTTTTTATACAGATATCATAAATCATTTTTTAATATGGAATGTGAAACCACTGACGCGTTTAAAATGCAAATGTCGACGATGTGTTTCCTAGAAACGATCGAAATGTTTAGCGATTTTTACTAACGCGTTGTTTACGCGGATTCTATACTATAGGGACGAATAATCATGATGCATATTCGACTCTAACACGCTCGTAATAGTGACTCTTTTTAAATAAATCACGCTTTAGGATTAGGCAGTGTAAATTCAACCACCGGATGGCTTACGGGCTTGCATGACCGTGACGACTGTCACTCAAATATTGATCCTTTGATGGTCATCGTAGTTTTTGGAGAATATTATTTATAGTTGTTACGGCGTTATGGCCACAATACAATGACACACCTGTTCTTAAGTGATGATACGACCCAAATTGGTGCGCACGCTAAACCTATGGAGAGATTGGCTCTTAAGTGCAGCTACCGGAAAAGCCCTACCACCGTGCTATAGTTTCCTTCACCGAAAACTCAAGCTCATGGTAGGTGGTTGGATTCGAACTCACGTCCCATGACGCGGCGTTCCTACACACTACCACTGGCTATGCTACCATCCAAAAGTATGAAATATAAATTTTATATTCATAAACCAAACTTGGGTTTGATTCTGGTGGTTTGTTACATAACAAAATTTACGGACTGTATCTACCTAATCACAACGTTGGTTAGCGTGATAGAAGCTGACCACAAAACTTATCAAGATATGAGTCACGCCTGTAAGTGGTCACTCGACACCAAACTTTACTACGTTTCGAATTCTTGATTTGTTTAGGTTGTAAATTACTTGCGGTGCCCTATGCCACGGGAGAAAAGCGGTTAACGGAGCGTTTTAATTTTATAATCATTTCTTAATTACTTCTTATGTTTACGCGAATATTATTGATCGAAATAAAACTAATTTAAACGGATTTTATCGCGGTTATTTATTAGTTTTGATCCCAATGTTTCGAAAGCTTTTTAGATTTCGTGGTTACAGGGCGGACTGACGTGTAGGTTGTCTAGAAAAGTTCATGTTACTGTCTACCTTCAATTTATTTTTTATTATTCATAGAGTTTCGATCTACGCAGAAAGAGCTCACAGTGTCTTGAGGTCTGGCAATAGGTCTTTTGGGCTCCGGTTTAATTAAATGTATAATCGGAACCCAGGCTTGTCCTAGCTTCCAACCATCTTCTCTATTAATTTATTTTTTATTAATTTCGTCGTATAAATTTATTAATCACGTCAATTTTAAATTAAATTATGTGTGTCAGCTCAGAGGCAGTACTGTAACCACTCCTTAAGTAAGATTGTATTTAAAGCTCGTATTCAAGGTGAAAAGCCCGGAAGTAATGTTACACTGAAAAATATTTCACACATAAAGAGTCCACATCATATACAGCACGGATTACTGAAATCCCGTCCCGACGCTTGTAGTACTTATTTTTAATATTAACTAATTTACCAATTTTTTTATACTTAAAGTTTAGCGTCATGGCCATAATCTCACCTGATCTTAAGTAACGATACCGCCCAAGTTGGTAGACACGCTAAACCTTTGGAGGAACTGGCTCTCAAGTGTAACTGCCGGAACACACCTACTGGTATTTGGCGACAGACTTTGAACTTGTTGATGGTAGCTAACCAGGCTGGCATCAGAAAAAGCCCTACCACCAATATTTTTCCACACATATTTCTGATAAATAGTTCTACTATGAAAATTATTTATCAAGAATGTAACCCCGTGTACATGATATAGGTGTGCCTGCGACTATGTTCGGATGGAATTAAAAAATGTTTAATATGTTTTTCCTGTGTTTGTAA
Organism: Actias luna; assembly: GCA_039707435.1. Classification (NCBI taxonomy): domain Eukaryota; kingdom Metazoa; phylum Arthropoda; class Insecta; order Lepidoptera; family Saturniidae; genus Actias; species Actias luna. The sequence continues at coordinate 865,409 of JAZHAC010000006.1, read as the reverse complement.
TTTTTTTCATGTACAGCTTTGCTCCTTATTGGTTATATAGTAATGATAAGTAACTTAAAACCAACGTTAATAATAGCTCTTTTTCATTAAAAACAGAATTGAAATAAGCGATGATGACTCAGTGCTAGTGCGTACGACTTCTCGTCAAGGGATGTGAGTTCGAATCCAACCAGCTTTCGGTATAGGAAAACATCGTGAGGACACTATAGCATGGTGTTAGAGCTTTTCCAAATGCCCGCCTGGGTAGCTACCACCCTTAATTTGTAAACCTGCAGCCAAATACTACTAGGTGTGTTCCGGCAGCTGCACTTGAAAGCCATTTCCTCCACAGGTTTAGCGCGTCTACCAACTTGGGCCGTATCGTCACTTAAGATCAGGTGAGATTATGCACATAACGCAAAACCTTATGCATAAAAAATATTTACTAAAAGAAGTCGCGTAGTATAGAATAAAATAATTATAGTAGACAGCTCACACAGAGAAACAACGGAATCTATAGTAGAGCGAGACGTATGAACGTCTATCCCGTTCGCCCTCACGGTAAGCGCTTCGATTTCACTAACGGGGCAATCGCAAATCGCGTATAAACTGTACCACACACCAACCGCTAGTCAGTTAGTCATAGAAACTTATCGGCACGTATGAACGGAACTTTATCAGTTGGTAACTTGTTATGCAGGTCAGAGATCTGTACGCGGGTTAGCGTTTAGAAACAGCTGTTCGGATTCAAAACAACTAATTACTTGCATTCGCTCGAGTAGGATAGTTAAACAGTGGGTCCACTGTAACTTGACCTGTTTTAATGAACGATACGTTTGTGTTTCGAGATCTGTACGCTTATTACTAGTAAATATGTATGTACCGGTTAATGTACTTGAATGTGTTTCGATTAGGTTGAGCTTTCGGTGAAGGGAAACATCGTGAGGAAGCCATAGCATGGTGGTAGGGCTAAAAAAAAGCCCTACCACCATGCTATGGTTTCCACACGATGTTTTCCTTCACCGAAAGCTCAAGCTCATTGCAGGTGGTTGGATTCGAATTCACGTCCCTTGACGCAAAGTCGTACACACTACCACTGAGCTACCGTCGCTACACCCCCAGTAGCAGCTTCCTCCATTTGACCACATCAAATGTAGAGCGCCCCGAAATGTCAATATACAAATTATTTCCGATTGAGCTGATCCGCTGTCATTGCGAAGAGACGGGGCGTCTTTTTGCGTTTTCTATCGAATTTACCATGCGGAGTGTTCCGAGTTCCATCTGAATGAATGAATGAATGGCGAAGCACGACGGTGCATTTTATTCTGCACACACAATCTTGTGGAACCAACTCGCGTCTTCAGTGTTTCCGGACCGACACGACATGGGAACCTTCCAGATGATACCAGCCGATACTTCCGGTGTCCATGGGCGGCGGTAATCACTTAACATCAGGAGACACGCATGCTCGTTTGCCCGCTATTGAAAAAAAAGAAGCTATTATATAACAAAATCTTCGTGTATGGTAGTTGTAATCCAGTCGAACGTCACTGTCATATCTTGAGTACGTGCCTTAAGTTCAGAGTTCTTACCTTTGAACCTATACAAATCGAATAAAATTAAATAATTCATGACAAACAACGGCACTCGATCGCTACGTGATACAGAACAAAATACGTTATGAGTCACTTTAGCATAATTATAGAGTCACCATTAGGTTTTATTGATAGACACGAAACTAAACGAACACTCATTATACGATTTCTCTTGGTAATTCAATTGATGACAGAAAATGGGAGTTTGTAGGGTATAGGGGTTGTCAGGGGCGGAAAAATATAACATAGGGAGACTTTGAATCGAAAAAAAACAACAAAGTCGCAGGAATAGATTAGCGTTATGGCCATAATTTCATTTAATATTATGTGACGATACTGTCCAAGTTGGTAATAACGTAGTCAAGTGCAACTGTCGGAAAACGTCTATTGGTGTTTGGGGTAAAATAGGCCAGGCGGGTATTAGGAAAAGCCTTACCACCTTGCTAATATTTCCTCACGACATTTTCCTTCACGGAAAGCTCAAGCACGGAAAGTGATTGAAGAATACGTTTTAAATTGATACAATAACGTATGCAAAGCCGCTGTCAAAAGCTAGTGTTTAAATGGAAATAATTTTGCGTGCAGACATCGCTTGAATTACCTGTATTTTGCTTTGAGCTGCTTTTTAAAAACATAATCATAAGTCATCATATGTAGGGTAACCAATAACTGTATTTTTTATAGGATAAAACTGTCCTTAATTATATTTTTAGCAGGGACCTAAGCGATAGTAGCTATGATAAATATTGTCATCAAAATATATCAATCAAAGTATATTTCTACAATCTCTGTTGAGAAGAAAGATCTTTCTTTATGGAATAGGAGGCCAACGAGTCACCTGATAGTGTCATCTGATGGTAAATGATCACCGCTGTCCATGCACACACACAAACACCAGAGAAATCACAAGTGCGTTGCCGGAATTTATTGGAGAGTCTTGTCCTCAAGTGCAACTCCCGGAACACGCCTATTGGTATTTAGCGGCAGAATTTCAACTTCAAGACATCTTTAAGACGCTGGTCCTTGAAGCCTTCTCATTTCGACCAGAAAAATAATAACTTATAATGAGTAGAATCAGCTTAGTGGTCGTTTGGCGTTAACTTTGTATAACTTTCAACTCCGATATGAAGTTTTTATTAACGTAGTGAATAAAGTCGTTTACAGATTTCCTCCCAAGCATCGTCAGAACGTCAAATACACACTAGAACGTTATCACAACAAAACTCCCATATTGCCAGATCCCATGGACAGCTTCTTCTTGTCTTAACAGGAAGGTAGTCTCCGGTGGAAGAATTATCAGCCATTTTTTATATCACCCAGTATAGTCTACAAACAAAGGAAACAACAGTGAGATTGACAATCTATTGACGGTCTATTACCTTGCCGTTTTGGGTGCTTTTAGATATATTTTTTTATTGTTAAGGTTTAGCGTTATGGCCATAATTTCACCTGATTTTAAGTGACGTATACGGCCCAAGTTGGTAGACACGCTAAACCTGTAGAGGAACTGGCTCTCAAGTACAGCTGCCGGAGCACACCTAAAGGTATTTGACGGCAGATTTTCAACTTGAGGGTGTTCGCTAGCCAGGCGGGCATTATAAAAAGCCCTACCACGATGTTTTCATTCACCGAAAACTAGTTCATTGTAGGTAGATTCGTACTCACGTCCCTGAAGATACGAAATAATTAATTTATATATTAAGTCCCGAAAAATCAATCTACGTAATTGGCTAACCCAGTCGGTACAGTCTAACAAACGTTCATATAATTACAGACGGGGCTACGTCCGTGTACCTAGCTTCGAGCCTATTACTAGATCAAATATTTAAACAAGCCGGGCTTACATTATGCACAGTTCAGTTTGCCTTTGAATCGATTCAGTTTCTACATGGTTTGTATACACAGCGAATTTGTTTGCGTTCGTCTTTGGTGGATACGCCGATGTCTCGTGGGTTTTATTGAATACTGGCTTCTGTTCTCAATTGCACTGGCGATAATGTAGCCTTTGTTTAAGTTTACCTTTTCGTCTGTTGAAAACTGTACTTTTAAAGGACAAAAGGTGTTTAGTCCTTTTCTATATCTCCGACAACGTGTATGCAAGAATTCTCGTTGACCGGTATAGCACTTACGTTTGCGTTTAAAATATTAGTTAAGACGTTCGATGGCAAATCTATCGGCAAATAAATGAATCGCTGAAACGTATTTACGGGCATATAACTTCCAAACGACTGCACCAAATTGCATAATTCTTTTTTTTGTGTGTTCGTTATTGTCAGAACATGGTCTGTATATAAAAAAAGAACCAATTTTTGTCATATCTCATAATATGAATAGTAATGGAGTGATTGTAGCTCGCTTTGGATCGATGATAGCTAAGTTGGTAGTGTGTATGGAAGTCGCGTCAACGGTCATGAGTTCGAATCCGCCTATATTTAAATATCATAAAGTTAAAAGGCTTCATTCATTGGTGCTATAAACAAAATTCGGAAACGATGTTACATATATCCGGTTCTATTGATCTTAACGAATTACAGTTGGTAGGCTGATTATTATTGATTATAATTAATCAAATGGTCCAAAAATAAATACAAATCGGCCAAAAATAACCGATACACGGAATGTTATTTGAACCTAGGTAAAGTATTCCCAACTCAGACGCCTGGAGTTCTGAATGTACTGTACAGCCCACTCACCTGGGTATTTCACTCGCTGCACCTTGTATCCGGCCGGCGACACTCACAAGTGTCTCAAATTGGCAAATTCCACACTCAGAACGTCAATACAGACGCTTCACTGGTATATAAGTCCTTTACACCCGTTTTGAAGTATAATTAACACGACTTCAAAGATATTGAGAAGTTGTTCTTAATTTAATTCACACTCACTGCCACCGCGACGCCAGCGGCCGGGGTTTTCAATCTCACCCTGGCGGCGGCTGGACACAGAACTCGCGTAACTTGAGCTAGATCAAAGCCAACTTTTACTACAATAGGAATCCTAACAACCACGTAACCTTTGGCCCAAACACCGTTGTTGAGTTTTAGGGATATTAAATAACAATGATTATAGCTGATGCGAAGTTCATCGGGTCAGCTAGAATATGATAAAAAATAGTAAGCATGTAAAAACGTTCTAACATCAAACCTTTTTAGAATTACACCTCCCCTGGCTTATATTTAACATTTATGACTATATATAATATACGTATAAAAAAATATTTAGAGAGAGATAGAGAAAGGGATGCTTAATTGGTATGGACATGTAGAGAGGATGGATGAAAGAAGATTGACGAAACAAATTTACAAGGCGAGTGTGGATGGTGAAGCTGGTAAGGGTCGACGTAGGCGAACATATCTCGATCAGATCGAGGACGTTCTGGAGAAAGGCCAGGTGAAAAGTACCCGTAACCGAAGAGCATGTATGAAGGTGCTTATGAACGTAGAAGAAGCGAAAGATGTATGTCGGGATCGTAGCAAGTGGCAGGATGTGGTCTCTGCCTACCCCTGTGAGAGAGAGGCGTGATAGTATGTATGTATGTATACAAAAAATCCATTGAGAATAGTGTAATACAGAAAAAAAATATATCTCTATTATAAGAATCAAACCACATATTAATCGAGAAAAAAACGTAATATTAATTATTGTTGAGCTTTCGTTATAATTACGTTTATCTAAAATGCACAGGTTATATCTAAACTGTAAGGTGCATTAGTAAGGGCGCGACCTTAGTGACGTGAGTAGCGATTTTATATAAAAATGACGCTATGGAATGCGTTCATCCGCTAAGTATAAGAACCAGTTTGCACCTCAAATGCAACTGCGAACACATTGAAAAAAAATATAGAAGCAATTATTATATTTGAAGCTAATTACTATGTAGTAGTAAACCAGCTTCAGAAAAAAAATAGATTATATATCATTAAAAACAAATGTATAATTATTATTTGAAGTATATAGTAATAGAACTTTGAAGCGAGGATAGCTCTGTGGTAGCGTGCAGGATCGCCACGCCATGGGATGTGAGTTTGAGTCCAACCACCTACAATGAGCTTGTGCTTCCGGTAAAGGAAAAGATTCTGAAGAAACCATAACATTGTGGTAGTGCTTTTGCCAATGCCCGCGTGGCTAGCTACAATTCTCAAGTTGATAATCTGCCGCCAAATACCATTAGGTGTGTTCCGGTAGCGGCACTTGAGAGCCAGTCCCTCCTATAAAGGCCGGCAACGCATCTGCGATTCCTCTGGTGTTGTGGGTATCCAGGAATGGCGGTGATTATTTACCATCAGGTGACACGCTAGTTACTTTACCTCTATTCCATAATAAAAAAAAAAAACTAAAAAGTAATAAATATATATATATATATATATTTTATATATACTTAAGGTTTAGCGTTATGGTCATAATCTTACCTGATCTTAAGTGACGATACGGCCCAAGTTGGTAGACACGCTAAACTCATGGAGGGACTGGCTCTCAAATGCAACTGCCGGAACACACCTATTGGTATTTGGCGCCAGATTTTTAACTTAAGGGTTGTTACTACCCAGGCGGGCATTAGAAAAAGCCCTACCACCATGCTATGGTTTCCTCACGGTGTTTTACTTCACCGATTTTTTTATTTTATTGCAAATAAGGATATTGGGTTGCTTATAATCGTATCGATTATTTATAACAACTGGCATTGTGGTCTGGCGCGCCGCTCACGCACTATGTCCAAAGTTAAGGAGGGATAATGATTTGGTACTAACGTGTAGATAGACAAGGTAATCGAACCCTATGGCTGATAGAATCTATGATATGAATCTAAATTACCCTTTGAAATCAGGACGTCCAAAACCCGGATGGCTTTTAAGATGAGACTTTGGCAATGATTGCTGGCTGAGGTAGCAGATTTTCCACGGAAAATGTTAGTGTATATTTGTAATTTTTTTTATGTATTCATATGCGTATTTATTTAGTTAAATTATATATTATTTTCATTTATTACGTTAAGCACCAGCCTCAGTTATAATCTCCACCACCCTAAGGTCGACTAGGAAAAATGCATTAAAGTCCGCCTGTATACATTGTGTACAAAGTTTAATAAATAAATATATTAATTAAGATATTCTGTCAATGACGGTGCGACGGCACCAATAATGAAAGTATAGAACAGTGTGATATTAACGGCAAAAAAAAGTAGTGTATGAAGTAGCTGACAGACGTAGGTTGACACGGTGTAGAGATTTTCAATGAAACACGTTCGACTATTAACTGTTCTTTTATTATCTACTCTCTATATTCATATACATATATAATATTCACTAACTACCTTTCACTAGATTACAGATCTTATTGAAGCCCTCTAGTGACTCTGCTCGCGCGATACAGTGACACTCTGCATCACTGAGATCACATCATCTCACCGTATATCATTTAATGTATCTGTTTCTTCATTTCTCTATATATTATCTATCAGATACAAACCTAACAGATTAAAACGAATTGTATATCTCTCGAAAAACTAAGTTATTCGTAAACCCAATTTTGCTCTCAAAATTTGTGTGACATTATTCAAGTGTTGCACAAATCTTTTAAATCGAAATTAAATATTTGACCCGTTAAAACGTCTATAGTACCCAACGAAAGGTCCGGCGCGTAAGGGCCCGTAATAAAAATATGCTAATTGAACAACGGAGGGGTCGCGGAACCAATTTCGCTTAATTGCAAATCGCAGATTTCTCTTAAACACGCCTCTAAAGTGCGAGGGTAGGCAGAGACGCTTGAGACGGTTTATTATATTTCATAGTAAAACATATTTTAAAGGGGTGTCTTAAATAGCATTTTATATTTAAAAATATTTGAAAGCTATTATAAGTAACGACATCTATTAAGTTTACGCGCTCTACCGTCGGCCTCATCTATGCTATCTATTAGAAGCGATGATAGCTTAGTGGTAGTGTGTACGATTTCGCGTCAAGGGACGTGAGTTCGAATCCAAGCACCTACAATGAGCTTGAGCTTTCGGTGAAGGAAAACCTCGTGATGAAACCTTAGATTGGTGGTAGGGCTTTTTCTAATGCCCGCCTGGTTAGTAACCACCTTGAAGTTGAAAATCTGTCGCCAAATACGAATACATGTGTTCTGGCACTTGTACTTGAGAGCCAGTTTCTCCACAGGTTTAGCGTGTCTACCAACTAGGGACGTATCGTCACTTAAGATCAGGCGAGATTATGGCCATAACGCTAAACCTTAAGTATAAAAAAAAATGTTTACCACCAGGCCTGATTCAGGTAAAGCGTAAACTAATAAATCATAAAAAAATCATACATCGGCACTTTAAAAATAATAACACATATTTAATTTAATATTCTCATTATAAAAAAACACATTTACCAAATTTACAAACTAATATAGATATCTAAGGATGCGCGCTACGCAACTTCCGCTGTTTGTTATCACAAGTTCAGCCTTTTTTATCCCGGAGATAATATTTTATTGTCTCTACCTCTCAAATAAAGGGCAACGCGGAAGGAGGCTTGTGTGAGACTCAACCGGATCGAAGCTGGAGATACAATTTGCCTAAAAACTGCACGGCGTCACTGCAGTCACCTTCGGACCAGGGAGCAGGAACTTTTACTCAGTACTACTACTTCTTTTACTCTCCAGCTGGTGCTGTCTTCTACGAAGTTGTCCCTCAAAATGGGGTCGCGAAATTCAATTGGGGAGGCCGTGTTTCCTCTGATGAACCTTTTAGCGGGGTACATCGAACGTAATGCGCTCGCCCCGGCCTCGCTGATCTATACGTTATCTTGGCGAAGGGCCTGCCCTAGTGAAGACAAGTTAGTCACAAGTCCAGCATAAGTCAACCCAGCACCTCGCTGCCCGTGACCACCTCACCAACATATCGTTCCCTTCTGGGACACTTCAATCCGCCTAAGGGTTAATTTTTTTTATTATATACTTAACGTTTTTAGCGTTGTGACCATAATCTCACCTGATCTTAAGTGACGATAAGGCCCAAGTTGGTAGACACGCTAAACCTGTGGAGGAACTGGCTCTCAAGTGCAGCTGCCGGAACACACCTATTGGTATTTGGCGGCAGGTTTAGAACTTGAGGGTGGTAGCTACCCAGGCGGGCATTAGAAAAAGCACTACCATCATGCTATGGTTTCCTCACGATGTTTCCCTTCACCAAAAGCTCAAACTCATTGTAGGTGCTTGGATTCGAACTCACGTCCCTTGACGTGAAGTCGTACACACTACCACTGAGCTATCATCGCTTCGATACTTTTAAAGTTAAACGTATTTTTAGTGGAATCCATTATTTTTATAGCTCGTTCAATGAATTTCAAAGCTCAACACTTTAAATTACGTTTATATATTCCCCATTTCAAATGACACGATTGAAGCGATGATCGCTCAGTGGTAGTGTGTACGATTTTGCGTCAAGGGACGTGGTTTCGAATCCATCTAGAATGAGCTTGAATGAATTTTATTATACTTACCGAAACTATGATGGCTCCGTCAGGTGTGTGTACAGATACCGCGTCAACGGTCGTGAGCTCGTATCCTTGGAATAAGCTTGAGCTTTCGCTGAAGGAAAACCTCGTGATGAAACCATAACGTGGTGGTAGGGTTTTTTCTAATGCCACCTGCCACCTTGGAGTTGAAAATCTGCTGCCATATACGAATACATTTGTTCTGGTAATTGTACTTGAGAGTCAGTCCCTCCACAGGTTTAGGTGTCCACTATCTTGGACCGTATGCTCACATAACATCAGAAGACATGATGGCCGTAACTATCATATTAAAAATTATTAAAAAAAAAAACATATTATCTATCGAATAAGTTTAACTGAAATATACTTGAAAAAAGCACATTAAAAGCGGGTTCATAACAAACTAACATTACATTAGTGTAAATACACCTGCGTTTTTATTACCGAACACTACGTTATACGAAATTACAGTGGACCGAGTTCGAAATGGGCGCCCGCCCTGAGTAAACTGTCAGTTACGTTAAAAGCTCGATGGAAAGTTGTGTAACGACACTGAGTCGCAACTTTTGTTTTGCAACTTTATAGACACGTATAAATAAAACAGTGAATAGGGATTCACGTGCCGTCGTCAACGGTTGTGACACTTTAACATATATTGGGATTTATCACGCTATCGAGTCCAACACTCGTTAAACTACGAACTTGGGACGTTTATTGATTTTACATATATTTACATAACTGTGCAACATCCTTATAGTACGCTAAGTAATATTACAAATGGAATGATGTCTCAGTGGTAGTGTGTACGACTTTCTAAGCTAAGCTTGAGCTTTCGGTGAAGGAAAACATCGTGAGGAAATCATAGCATGGTCGTAGGGCTTTTTAAAACGCCCGCTTGGCTAGCTATCACGCTTAAGTTATAAACCTGCCGCCAAATATCAATAAGTGTGTTCCAGCAGTTGCGCTTGAGAGCCAATTTCTCCACAGGTTTAGCGTGTCTACCAACTTGGGCCGTATCGTCACTTAAGATCACCTGGAGACGGTGATAAATTAGTTGTTTTTTTCGCAAAATACTTATCAGAAATGAGGAACAGCGAGGTAAGAAACTTTTTATTGCGTCATCCGATTTGCTTCAAACTTAGAACAATTGTATGTAATTTAATGAATATTTTGCAAGCAGAGTACCGGGTAAAAACTAGTATAACATAACTGTAACTGAGGTAAATCTGTATGTTTGCGAAATGGTAGCAGTTTTTTATGGTAAATAAAAAATATATTTTGCTGTAGGTACGCAATGAACGGTATAGAAGTTAATAATATATACCTATTTATTTAACTAATACCTAAAACTATTACCCCTTATTCCATTAAACGATATCTCTGGTGAAGCCAAGATTTTATGGAATTTTGTTATTACTTCTAAGCAGTTAGTGGGCATATTCGACTGTAATTATATTTTGCATATACTCTAAGGTCAGAGTATGATGGGACGTAGATGTCCTTTTTGGACTGAAGTCCCTAAAATAAATAAAGACAAAAGAAAAATAAGATATCTATCTTTTGCGGGATTGGATATAAAAGTTAAAATTTGTAGTAAGTGTCTTTGTATTTTGTTAGACTTTGATGTAAACTCTTTGAAACAATTTAATTGAAGCATGTAAGATACTACGTCCAACCATGACATATTGAATCTTAGAAAAAGCTAGATATTTTGTCAAGGCACACTTGTTAATAAGAGTTATTTCACCTAATCCCCACCTCTCCTTTCCACGGCAGATCTACCCGTGATGGACTACGGAGCCACAGCTTTACCGTAACCTCCATCCCGATACGAACCAAAACGTTCGAAAAGTCTTTTATTTGTCGCACAGTGGAGCTGTGGAACCGTCTTCCGATCTGGGTGTTCCCTGCTTCTTATAATATGGAATCTTTTCAACGAGGCGTGAAGAGACATTTAGTAGGCCGCCGAGACAGTTGCGACTGCCGAAGCATACCTATTGGTATTTGGCGGCAGATCAGATTTTCAACTTGAGGGTGGCAGCTAGCCAGACGGGCATCAGAAAAAGCCCTAACACCACGATATGGTTTCCTCACGATGTTTTCCTTCACCGAAAGCTCAACGTCCCTTGACGCAAAGTCGTACACACTACCACTGAGCTACCATCGGTTTGTACTTACTAATTGATTTCCTTGGTGATCCTACTCGATTATCATGTTATTTTCTTCGACTGATGACAGTAATTTAACTATTTCAAGTCTCTTTTAGTGTCTAAACTAAATAATAAGTTTCTTCAATTTAAAGTTTACATTATTCGTACAATATAACTTTTATTTATATTTTATAACAATTGAACTAAGTTCATACTATATGAGGTCGCACAACAAATGGAGACATTATAAACTTGGATTGTTAATTCGTTGTTCAAAATTCGATTCGTGACCGAGTTTGATGTGATAATGGATTCATTTAGTTTCAGATAACTTTACGTCAAATTATCATAAAAGTTAAATAATATTTTGTTAATCAAAAGTTCAGTAATTTACGTTAATGGCTTACATATAAAGTGTTAGTCTAACTTCGGTTATAACTAAGTTATGTAGCTGTACTGTATAACATTTTCAAACAACGAAATGAGTTCAATAATATTACTAATGTAAATGTGAATTCATCAAATTTTTTTTAAATCAAGGTTTAACGTTATAGGCATAATCTTACCTGATCTTAAGTGACGACACGGCCTAAGTTGGTAGACACGCTAAACCTGTGGAGGTACTGGCTCTCAAGTGCCACTGTCGGAACACACCGATTGGTATTTGGCGGCAGTTTTGTAAATTGTGTGTGGCAGCTAGCCAGGTGGGTATCAGAAAAGCTCTATCACACTGCTATGGCTTTATCACGATATTTAACTTTACCGCAAACTCGAGTTCACTGCAGGAATTCGAACTCAAACACACCATCAGTTGAAATGTTTTACATGTAGTCTAGAACGTAACTGTATATGCTTTTTTGTTTTCTCTTTACACAAACAATCACAGAATAGGCAACATATATTTTTTTTTATTTTATGGAATAGCCGCCAAATGAGCAAGCGTGTTAGCTGATGGTATGTAATCTCCGCCCCCCATAGACACCCAAAACACCAGAGGAATTGCATATGTGTCGTCGGCCTTTATAGGAGGGACTGGTTTTCAAGTGCCGCTGCGGGAACACATCTAATGGTGTTTGGTGGTAAAGTTTCAACTTGAGGGTAGTAGCAAGCCAGGTGGGCATTAGAAAAAGCCCAACCACCATGCTTGTTGTAGGTGGTTGGATTTGAGCTCACGTCCCATGACGTAGCGAACCTACACGCTACCACTGAGCTGTAATCGCTAGGGGGCTAGTGTATTTTGGTCGTGAGGCTGTACGATTTACATTATTCTGTATACTGTATTCAATAATAACCCTCACTATGCTTACTAATGTCATAAATTCGACAGTGAGTTTGTTTGTTGCGCTTTGACGCGTAAACTTCTGAACCGATTATGATGAATTTCGCTACAGAGATAGATCGGACCTAGGAGATGGCGATAGACTGCTTTTTCTCGCAAAAATTTGATTGGAAGTGAGTATTGAAGCGAGCGAAGCCGCACGTAAAAGTTAATATTAAATTATAACTGAAAATAGTATGTGAGTTTTTCAATTTCTAGTGGAGAAAATACCGTTTTCAATAAAAGCTCTTCAACATCGCATGCACTACTGTAACTTGATATTTTATGAAAAAATACATACGGACGAAACATTGGACGCAAACAGAAATCCATTTACGAAGCTTCGTTTTAAAGGCACCACTTAAATGAGCCGCCGAATTTAAAGTGTCGCCGCCATTTTGTCAGGTTCTATTCGGAGCGCGGGAAACCGGGCGGGTCCCGGTTAAAATGGCCACTCCGTATACATTATGTTCCGGGCTGTATGTTCGAGTGATCCCGAATGCATGGCCTCGGGCGATGCAGTCCGATGGGTTTTTTTTGTGTGTGTGTGTGTGTGTGTTTTTTTTTATTTTAATTATTTTCATTTATTCCGCGAAGCGTTGAGAGTTGGGCGTTAATCAATACTTTTTTATATCACATACGGGCGGGCGGCGTATGAGAAAATCTATTTGCATTTTTTTTTCAACAACGTACAAAGTGGTCTCAATTCATCGGTGAGTGGTATCGAAACCACTTTAATCTAATCCCTAAGGGATGAACAAATATATTTTTAAATGTATTTATATATAAAAACCCCGCTTACATATGTTCGTCTACGACGATATCGGAAGTCGCTCAAACGATTTCAGTGATTGTTTTTTAATTATATTCAGTGTTAAGTTCACTATATTGTTATATTTTCTTAATTTATTAATATTTATTTTCTTTTCTCTACCTACAAAAAAAAAGCTGGTTAGCTGGAAGAAAACGCGTGTGGCATTAAGCTCGCCGGTGCACACATTAAAAGTGTAAACAAGTGTTAATTCCTTCATTCATAATCATGATTCGAATTTACTAATAGTTAAACATATCGCGAACCCTGAATATATTACGTAGAATTAGCACAGCCGTGTATATACGGGACGCCACAAAATAAATGGAAAAAGGGCAGGTCATATAATATCAAGTTTCCTCTACACCAATATATTTCGTATTTATATATAAAACCCCGGTTACATATGCTCTTCCACGACAATATCGGAAGTCGCTCAAAAGATTTCAGTGATTGTTTTTTACAGTTTTCAGGTGTAGCGTGTAACGTACCCACCTGTCGTTACCTCCATTTCATTACTATATCAATATTTTTACAATAAATCATAGAATGTATAATAAATATTAAGAATATGAAGAGAGCTTCAGCTTGTTCCCTTTTTATCTATGACAGTGATTATGTAGTATTTAGGACTTATATCTACGTTGTGAAATTAAAAACAGTTGTAGTGAACAAATTATTTTAATCTGGTACTCAGAAAACATAATAACCGAAGTTAGTGACATTAGAACTTAATTGACCACATGACAATAATATTATAATCTTAGTTTAAAATGATTTTCTTATAATTGATTTAATATTATTGTCATGTGTTTAATTAATTTTTAATGTTACTAACTTCGGTTATTATGTTTTCTGAGTACCAGATTAAAAGAATTTGTTGAATACAACTGTTTTTAATTTCACAACGTAGATATAGGTCCTAAATGCTAGATAATCACTACCATAGATATAAGGGAACAAGCTGAAGCTCTCTTGATATTCTTAATATTTATTATTCATTCTCTCATTTATTATAAAATAATGAAATAGGAATGATATGGAGAAGATGACAGGTGGGTTCGTTACAGGTGTTATAGCTGCAATCTCACCTGATATTAAGTGACGGTGTAGCTCAAGACGGTAGACACGCTAAGCCTGTGGTGGGACTGGCTCTCAAGCGTAACTACCGGAACACACCTATTGGTATTAGGGAGCAGATTTTCAACTTAAGCGTGGTAGCCAGCCAGGAGGGCATAAGAAAAAGCTCTAACATGCAACAAAAAAAAAAGAAAAGAAAATGCGACGTTAACAATATTTTCAAAAGGTTTTCATAGACATATTTACACATCTCAAGCATTTAAAACCCGGAGCGATGATTGCGAAATAATATTGTAACGAGGAGCGTATAAAAAAGGGAATTAAACGAATTTTAAAGATAAAAATGGCGGTTCCCCGGGATTTATATGTATTACTATATTAATGGTGTACATGGGAAACGTTTTAAAAATGGTATTAATATTTCAGGACTGAAACTGGAATACAGGTATTAATGAAGGAAAATATTTCAATACCTTTTTCTTTGTAATTTTTTTATAGATAAGGTTTAGTTTTAAGGCCACGATCTCACATAAATAAGCCCTGAAGCGATGGTACTTCAGTGATAGTGTGTGCTTTTTGACAAACATTTTTTTATCTATCGTTAATTTTTTTTTTTTTTCAATTTTTATTGAAGTGTCCTATGTCACACCTAATACCTCCAAAAATATGTGTATAGAGTTTCATGATGATCGGTTAAGTAGTTTTTGCGTAAAGGGAAACAAACAAACATACATTCACATTTATAATTTTATTAGGGACTATACTTATCTATATCATGTTTTATAAATCTATATACACGTACGTTTAAATCTATTTATGTATATATATATTTATTTGTGTATAGATATGTGCTGAGTATTTATGTTTTGTATGTATTCGTATTATTTATTCAAAACACTATTTATCTATTTTAATTATATTCAGTGTTAAGTTCACTATATTGTTATATTTTCGTAATTTATTAATATTTATTTTCTTTTGTCTACCTACAAAAAAAAAGCTGGTCAGCTGTAGAAAACGCGTGTGGCATTAAGCTCGCCGTTGCACACATTAAAAGTGTAAATAAGTGTTAATTCCTTCATTCATAATCATGATTCGAATTTACTAATAGTTGAACGTATTGCGAACCCTGAATATGTTACGTAGAATTGGCACAGGCGTGTATATACGGGACGCCACAAAATAAATGGACAAAAAGGGAGGTCATATAATATCAAGTTTCCTCTACACCAATATATTTCCAACATATATAAAAAAACGTTTCAACTCTCAAGCGTTCGAAGCGAAACCGTTGGCTTTGAGATAAGTTTGAAACTACGCTGAAGAACGCTCGAGTTCATGCAAACGGTCGACCATTAGCTCTCTACATATGCCTTTTTTTATAAAGCGAGAGTTAAAAGCTTATTGAGGCTAGCCTTATATATTTTAATTACAGCCTAGCTCCGCCCGCAACTTTGTTTGCGTGGAACTAAGTTAGAAACTAAGCTACTTGGATGAAAATACCCTACGCTCTTATTATCATCCCTGAAAATTTGATAACAGTTGATTGAGTATTTATTGGTGTTAAAGTAACATACAAACTCCCATACGCATTAATAATATTTTTAAGTGAATACGTCCATAGGTTTTGATGAAGAGTAAATTCATGTAAATCGTCATCGACATGGTCACGTGACGTGTTAACGTACGCACTATATCTGTTCCTATTAATATAACTTATTGCGGTTTACACTGTCTTGATTTACAAGTCTTAATTTAAGATCAATCACATTATATATTTCAAAGTTTGTTTATAGTTTTCAGTGTTTAATTTGTCGGTAGTCCTCGTGACTGCTTTCTCTTTCTCATATTGGAAAGACCTCATCTCCGGTGTACCTCAAGGCGACATTCTTCCACTATTACTATTTTTTATTTTTATTAATATTTTAACTCTCAAACATCAGTGTTTGTATCATTTGTATGATGATGTTATGCAAAAATATATGCTCAGGAGAGCATTCACAATTTGTCTTTGGCAATTGATAGAGTTTATAAGGTTTTGGAGCACATTAAGAACAGGTCTTACAATTTCTGTGCCTTTAAACGCTTCTAAATGCCAGGCCATAATTGTGGGCAGCCAGAAAATGTTCAGTAAATTACGTTCCACGATTATTCCACCTATTGTGTTTGACAGCTCAGTTATAGATCTCAGCATACATGTTAACTCTACCGTGAACTGGCATACGCAAGTTACAAATATCTCAGAAAAGGTAAAAGGTTTTCTTCACGCCCTTTATCCTCTGAAGAACTTCTTACCTTATAAAACCAAGGCAACGGTTGTGTAAACTTTAATTTTCCGTCTGATTGATTATGGTGTGTGTTACCTCCATCTAAATGCAGATCTTCGTAATAAATTTGACCGCCTTCTTAATAATATATTCAATTTATGTTCAATCTTCTCAACTTTTAAACTGAAGTGGTCACATTAGCCAACGTAGGGATCTATGTGCACTCAGTGCTCTCTTTTCTATTCTTGCATCTTCCTCTTCACCATTCTACTTGACTCCTCACTTTCAGTACCTATACTCCCAGCACGGCAAGAACCTTCTGTCTTCAAATGACCATTTACTTCTATCTCCTTCTCATACCACGGCTTTGTGCATGCCTCTTGCGCTACCTCTCAATAATTGAAGCGATGATAGCTCAGTGGTAGTGTGTACGACTTCGCGTCAAGGGACGTGAGTTCAAATCCAAGCACCTACAACGAGCTTGAGCTTTCGTTGAAGGAAAACATCGTGAGGAAAACATAGCATGATGGTAGGGCTTTATCTAATTCCCGCCTGGGTAGCTACCACCCTCAAGTTGTAAACCTACCGCGAAATACGAATAGGTGAGTTCCGGCAGCTGCACTTGAGAGCCAGTTCCTCTACAGGTTTAGCGCGTCTACCAACTTGGGCTTTATCGTCACTTAAGATTAGGCCATAACGCTAAACCTTAAGTATAAAAAAAAATTCGAAGAATCGCTCTACGTTCAAGTTAGTATTTCGAGAATTATTTTTAAATAAAATAACTGATCCAGAACTATAGTGTATTTGTGCTTGTTTATAGATATGGACTCCCATGTATATGTATACCTGAGTGTGTGTGTGTATATGGATGTATTCATTGTATGTGTATGCATGTGTTCATAGATTATGTTATTATTATTACGTGTGTTATAAAATATATTTGTATTTGTATTAATTAATATATTATTGAATACATATCTTATATATTTTCTACTGCACCTACTTTGTATCATCTCTACATCATAAATTTGACTGGAAGAGAAGTCCACCTTGTATACTCTTTGTATATAAAAGTGTAATAAATACAAAAAAATAAATAATAATAATAAAAAAACCTTATTTAATCTACTACAGTAATAAACAAACAGAAACTAACTTAGTATTTTTAAAAAATGCGCAATATATCCTTAATTGATGTTACATTGGCAGAATTTAAATACAATAGCGCATTGCCAATTAATATGCGTAAATAAAGAGTGTTCAAACTTCGCACGTTCCGACGTTAAACGAATCGTCGATTCTGTACGAATCACTCTGTGAACCATGCTCGGTCAAACGTTCAGCGCAAACATGAAATGTAACTGTTCGAATGTAAATAATTGATAGTTTCTGTATTTTTTCTTTTAAATGTTTATTCAATTCAAATGTAACCGTCGACCGTGGCGGCGGGAGGCGGGTAATTTCGGATCTATTGTTTGGAGCGGTGATACCGTTATGAACAATGTTAATATATAGGCATGTTGCGACAGTTGCATTTCCGAGGCATTCCTACCAAGAGGCTTAGCATGTTAACTATTTTGAGTCGCAGGTGAGACTGTAGCCGTAACGCTGCACCTAACGTCGTTGCGTGTAACCCTTATCTATCGAACCTAGCACTCGTACAGCTAATCTCGTGTTTACGTACGTGACATATGCATGCACGAGTGTGGCCAGGTGTCCGTATGTCCGTTTATCGGTCGCCTGCGCGTACGCATCGTATCTCCCGCATTACTGTATACAGTTTCATTGAATTATTACGACACGTGTAAACTTTTATTTTGAAAGGAATCGATACGTTTCGAGTCGATTAGTAATTCGTTATCATCGAGTATTATTAGTCATGGATAAAAATATGAATAAAACTTTAGTGCGCGAGACGCGATATGGAAGTTGGGAGCGTCCCATCTATACATGTAAATAAAATTGGTGTGTCTGTTTGTAATATTGATATTACCGTTTTTTACTACATTTATATGAATATATACGGTACATACACCAAAATAACTTTTTTTTACAAATTTTGTCAGTCTGTCTGTTTGTTCCGACTAATCTCTGAAATGGCTGGACCGATTTTGTCGGGAGTTTTATTGGCGGGTAGCTGATGTAATAAGGAGTAACTTAGGCTACGTTTATTTTAGGAAAAAAAATAATTTAGAAAAACAAAGTAATGTTGCAATGTCCGAGTACTGTCCAGTCTATACTAATATTATAAAGGGGAATGATTTGTGTTTTTGTTTGTAACGAATAAACTTTTTGAAGCGATGATAGCTCAGTGGTAGTGTGTACGACTTCGCGTCAAGGGACGTGGGTTCGAATCCAAGCACCTACAATGAGCTTTGAGCTTTCGGTGAAGGAAAACATCGTGAGGAAACCATAGCATGGTGGTAGGGCTTTTTCAAATGCCCGTCTGGCTAGCTACCACCCTCAAGTTGTAAACCTGCCGCCAAATACCTATAGGTGTGTTCCGGCAGCAGCACTTGAGAGCCAGTTTCTCCACAGGTTTAGCGTGTCTACCAACTTGGGCCGTATCGTCACTTAAGATCAGGTGAGATTATGGCCATAACGCTACACCTTGAGTATAAAAAAAAAAAAAAAAAAAAGTCGGTAATGTTAAAGCCGACACCCTCTCACACCGGAAAGCGGCTTCCTTCACATCAGTTTTATATCTCGAAGTGTTAAGTTGATGCCCGATGTGTTAATGCGTCTTATTAAACGCCATACCTCGTCGACGTGTTTATTAAAAGAATTATAAAGAACAGAGTCACATCGGACAATAAAATCGTTTTAACGTCACCTATAAACCAGTAATACGTTTCGATGGAATCGTTCGCGATCCGTTTCAAGACGTTTACACTACACAAAAGATTTCCGAACGTTCCCGAATGTTACTGATTGTGGGGTTCCACGTTGTTACAATGATGCTTCATTCGAATTACCCATACGTACAAATTATAACAGAGTTAAATTTATTTATGAACTCACCGGCTATTGAACCCGAGGCTACGTTAACGGAGAAACCTCATCCCTTACACAGTATTCTGATGTTAATATATATAAAATAATTTAAGCAATATTTGTAAGCTGACAAAGTCATTTTTTTTTTTCAATTATAACTTAGTTATCTGTAATTTTATGTGAAAATCTGTGTGCAGTGTATAATCAATGTAGTCGTAAAAAAAAAAAAAATTTAAAGTATGATATATCTGTCTAGGCATTTGTAAGCGTATATCTACAAAACGTTTGTATAGATTTTACTGTAATTTGTCTCGGTGTTAAATAAAATTATAGATTGACATATAAGATACCTTTTACCTCATAAATACAAGGCGTTCTTCTTGAGTATGGGATTAAAGTTAGGAATAAGTAATCGACGAAACTCCTTTGCGGATTTTAGTGCGTTTTCTTTGTCGTTTTTTATTTTCCATAGATGACAAGATACGGTTACAATTTTTGAAGAGAAACTGAAAAGCGAGTCCGTAGAGACACAGACACGTAAATGTATAGAATGAGAATGATAATGAGATAGAAAACATTACACGTTCTCGATCTCCTCTTTGTGCGATGCTATTATATGTATCCATGTGTATTACTTTTTTAATACGTTTTAATATTTTTCATCAGGGACTTTTCAGAACTTTCACTTCTACCGTGTGTGACTTACATACACACACACACATTTTTACTTTTTGTAGTTTAATTAGTAATAAACACAACAGTTACAGTTTTATAAATTTTGTACAGAACCGCGTCGACGATAGGAGATTAATCCCGGCGGATGTTTTATTATCAGTTAAAAAAAGGTACGCAAGTGCATATTGCATATTCTGCAGTCGGTCGTAAGGGGGTATTACTGTGATAATTTACGGTCTTGTGGCGTTTATCGTTCTATGTCAACTGTGGGTCGATCCGTTTTTATGAGTGTGCGCGAGCGCAGTATGAATCATTCGCGGCGTCACAGATTAACGAGCAGATACGACACATGGTCAACTTTTATAGCTCATTAGGCATATTGAAATTCACTTTGAAATCACTTTTTTCTTTTATGGTTCCTATACTTACACTATACGTGTGTTCCAGCTGCTGCACTTGAGAGCCAGTTCTTCGATTAGACTTAGCGTATCTAAGTGTAGTTTTGAAGCGATGATAGCGCAGTGGTAGTGTGTACGATTGCGCGTCAAGGCACGTGAGTTCGAATCCAACCACCTACAATGAGCTTGAGATTTTGGTGAAGGAAAACATCGTGAGGAAACCATAGTATGGTGGTAGGGCTTTTTCTGATGCCCGCCTGGCTAGCTGCCACCCTCAAGTTTGAAAATCCACCGTCAAATACCAATAGGTGTGTTCCGGCAGTCACACTTGAGAGCCAGTTCCTCCACAGGTCTAGCGTGTCTACCAACTTGGGCCGTATCGTCACTTAAGATCAGGTGAGATTGTGGCCATTACGCTAAACCTTAACTACAATTTAAAAACTCCAAGGTTACGTTTCTTATGACCTATCTGTGTTATACTTAATCGCTTACGGGAAGCTTTCAAAGCGCCGAGATTAGTTCGTGTCCGAGCAACTTTTACAATGTACTCGGGACCCATCGGAAAAATTTAACGAGTTCGTATTGTCGGAAAGGAGAAATAAAGAATATAAATTCGCATCACTTAATGACATACGGGATAAGTGTTGTCGCTTTATTAAATTTATTTCGCCTTAGCTAAAGATACTATATTGAAATTTTTACAACCCATTGTTGTGTTGATTCATTTATGTATTTCACCCTCTGTCGTTTCAATACATTCTTGATAGTGTAATGTATGTTAAGATTTCGTGAAAACCGGCATGATTTTAATATTAAATATCGTGACAAACTGGTCACCCCTTATTTTAGACTCAGTGTGACCAGTAGCTGTCTTTTCGGCCAATACAATAAAGTCCCAAAGCTCAGCTAGCCATGCGGCCATTATAAAAGCTCTACCACCATGCTATGGCTTCAACACGACGCTTTTCTGCACCGAAAGTCTGTGTGTTCCGGCATCAGCACTTGAGAGCCAGTTCCTCCACAGGTTTAGCGTGTCTACCAACTTGGGCCGTATCGTCACTTAAGATCAGGTGAGATTACGGCCACAACGGTAACCCTTAAGTAAAAAAAAAAAATGTTCTGTCGTTTTTTTGTATAATTTTTTATTTTTCGTTTATTTTCTGTTTATTTATTTTAAATATCATTTGCTGTGTGCTGGATAAATAAAACTTTCTTTCTTATTGAACACTAGCTCTACAGTGACTCTCGTGATGTTATGTTTGAGCTAGTATCTGAATTAGTTTTATTGGAATTTTTCTATACTATATCTGTTTATTTTGGAACGAAGTTCATTATCGCACAACACGGATCGATGCAAAACATATCAAAATGTAAGATTATCTCGCCACGAACCTTTCTTTAGCCAGTTATAGATTGATTTCTACAGTGTAGAACTGTAGATGATTATACATAGCGCGTATGCTATTGGCTGTGCCCAGTTGTAGGTGATCGCTTATTGGTTCAAGACAGCCAGTAGGTTCTCAACGGCTACGCAGATATAGTTTGTTAACGCCATACGCATCGGCTGTTTCGTAGCGTTTTTATATGAGTTAGTTGAATGAATGTTTTACAATCAAATGTTTATGATCACAACTGGAAAAAGTATATTAATTACGAAATTTCCTACCATTGCATCAGTCCATTAGTTTCTTTGCATTTCATATAATTGCCGTCAGACGCTAATAATTAATTTATTTGTATTTTTTAATTTATAATGTAAAATCGTTATCAATCGAAATAAAACTAACTTAAACGGATTATATCGCGGTTATTTATTAATTTTGATCCCGACGTTTCGAAAGGTTTTCAGTCTTCGTGGTCACGGGGCGGACTGAGGTGTAGGTTGTCCAGAAAAGTTCATGTTACTTCAATTAAATTGAAGGTAGACACAGTAACATGAACTATTCTGGACAACCTACACCTCAGTCCACCCCGTGACCACGAAGGCTGAAAAGCTCTCGAAACGTCGAGATCAAAATTAATAAATAATCGAGATATAATCCGTTTAAATTAGTTTTATGTTGATGAATAATATTCGCATAAATATAAGAAATTATTATCTTTATTAATAATAATATACTACGTTAGGGGTTTCGTTCCAACCGAGTATTCCACGATACTCGCGCATTGTTTTTATGTTGTGTAATTGTTTGTTTATCCAACAATAAATTTATTATTCCTTAAACATGTCTTCAGAAGTATAAAAACATGTTACGTTGTATCCCACCTTGCATAGTTTAAAATTTGATGGCACACTATAAACGAATCCATTTTACGACACCTAGATACCGCTCGCGTGCGATAATTCCGCGTGAAAACTTATGTGATCGTAAAAAGTTGTCCACAACCTTACGCGGGCGTTAGTGGGAAAGCAGATGGTATTAATGCCCTTTTTGCGGGTGCTGACTGTGTACTATGGGACATCTGCCGGCCAAGATGTGAATAGATGGACGTTTCGGTTCGTGCCGCATGCAGTCTGGAAAATCTGAAATATTGCGAAATATCACTCCTAGTAACTATTGCTATTTCACATAATATACTATCTAATTTGAACTCTATAAAAATAGAATCTATTTATAGAAATCTATAAAGAATAGTTTGTTTGAAGGCAGTAATCTTAGGAACTAACCAAACATTGAGAAAGCTTTTAAGCTATTTGAAATAACGTTATCATTAAAAGGCTCAAAGCTTTAAAAAAAAAAAAACACAAAAAGGGCCAAAGTACCCACGCAAACAAAGTCCCAGGTGCAGCTGGTATATACACGTATTCAGATATACACGTATACATATACACACACATATACCAAAGTAATAAAAAAATATATTAAATTTTTCACTGCTATCTCCATCCAAATTGCTAGACGGTATACACAAGAACGCTCATGAAGGACTGGGCTTACACCTCTGGATCCCTTTTCACTAAAGCCTCATTAACCATGTGGTGATCCGAGATCCCAGATAACGAAATCAGCACCAATATAGTCCAGCACAGCGCCATCCACGACGCACACCTCAGAGATAACAACGTTGTAACAGAATAGTTTTAACCATTAAAGTTGATGACAAAACACACTCCGATATATAATTTTTAGAAAAAATATATATTTGAAATTACACCCCAAATGCTGTCAGGGCGGTATTTAAATAAGAGAAGCCCTAGGCTAATACACTTATGGCGCCCTTTCATCTCGCGCGTTGATCATAACCAATACATTTTTGTGTTTGCATGCCAGTTATATGCGTAGATTGTCCTTATATTCCATCTAGTATTTTAGACTTTGATGTAGGCGCCTTTTGAATTCGAGGTCGTAGGTTGAAGCCTACTTGACCTACAGGAAAATCCGGCCCTGATTGCATTTTTATTATTTATCTATTTATTAAACTTTGTACACAAGGTTTGTATACAGGCAGAATTTAATACCTAAGGCATTTCTCCTAGTCGACCTTAGGGTGGTGGAGATCATAACTGAGGCAGGTGCATAATAAAAAAAATATAATTTTTACAAAATAGCTAATGGAAAAACATTAATAAATGTGCGATAACTACAATAGTGGTACGATAAATATTTTTGCTATAGAGATCGAAAACATATTATTTTGAAGTTTTCTCCTTTAGACTTCCTATTTGACCTCTTCTACACTCATTATTCAGATACTATGGAGCATATTCTGATGACATTCGATATGTTGATGACTAATATTTTGAGTAATTAAATATAACAGTATTCGGAGTTTAAATACTGGTAAAGAATCAATTTCAATATAAGGCCCCCGATTTGGCATTGTATGGGGAGCGAAATAAATTCATGCGTTACTATAAAAGCGTTACGTTTTTCTACGCAACGTACCTTGAGCGACTTTCACTTAGACATTCGTACTCACGAGGTAAATTACAGTTCTGATTTTTACGTCACAGAACAAGAGGGTTTTTTTGAGATAATAACTAAATTTGCAATATGGCTACAGCACGATGGTGGTTATTCTCAGCATAATCTAACGTGATAGGTATCAGATCATCTGTATGCGCTGTTTCATACCATAATCACTATATTTTTAAATACATTTACTCTATTCCTTAATTATATTATTCCTAACATATTAAATAATTTTTTTTTTTTTTTTAGATTGTGTATATTAATAATAATAATTAAAAAAAATAACTATAGTACTGGAGTAGATAGATTTTTTAAAAGATTTTAGAAGGCACTATTTGATATGGTGCCCTCATCACAGTTTCAAGGC
The DNA here is from genome assembly GCA_039707435.1 of Actias luna. NCBI lineage: Eukaryota > Metazoa > Arthropoda > Insecta > Lepidoptera > Saturniidae > Actias > Actias luna. The sequence continues at coordinate 840,380 of JAZHAC010000006.1, read as the reverse complement.
CGCACCTGACGCCGTTGGCTATCAGCTCATCGTGAAAACCAGGCCGGGTTGTGAAAACAGTAACTTCTCTCTTCATTCCTGCCGTGCACATTAGGTCTATGGAAGGTACTGCCCGTTACTGTATTTCCCCAAGTTATGATATGGGCTCTTCAAAAAGGGATTGAAATACGGTCTCAGTGGTCGGCAACACGGCCGCAATGCCCCTGGTGTCATGCCATTTAATATCAGCTGAGCTGTCTGCCTGTTAGCTGGCCATTGGCATATAAAAAAAAGAAAATTGCGTTCCAACGAAATTTCAATAAGCCATTTATTACAGGCAATGCTGGCTTGGCATATAACTTTTAGAGCCATATTTTGTGCCTATTTTTAAGGGTACGTACTTCTTATTGGATAGCACCGAGTATGCTCTTAGGGGGGCAAGGGTATTTCCTCTAGTTTCCACCGGAAACTGCACTGTAAACTATACCGGATGCCAGACCAACGATGACCTATGATAGATAAATGAACCGTATATTTTGATAGTGGTGTAAGTCCATTTTCTTTTTTTTCGAGAAAAGTAAAAGTTCCTATATTTATTGATCATGCAATTTCATTTACCGACCGATTTTAAGTTGTACAAAACATGGGATTTTTTTTTTGAGAAATTAAACTCGGACTGGTTATATATAAAAAAATTACATTAAATTAAGCATGAATTACGTGATAGCTCATTTTTCACAAAAATGGACTTACACCACTTTCAAAATAAACGGTCCAAATAATTCAAGAAGGCTCGACGCTGCCAAGCAATTTTACGTGCCTTTTGACAGCTGTATGTACTGTAACTGAAGCCTAAAGGTGACAAATTACCACGTACCTCATCTTAAATTATAGATGGCGCATTCTATGGAAAGAGACAAAGAAAAAAGTTTGGAAAATCCGAAAGTGAACGCCTCGTAACCTATTTTTTTTTTTTAGTTAATAATAAATAAACCCCATTGAATCAAACCATGAAAAGTAATAAGGTTATATTCATAATTATACTGAAGCGTATGAAAAAAAAGACTCATTTAGTAAAGTATTTCGGTTGTTATCGTGATAACATACAGGATCCGCACAAACAGACACACGGACGTCCAAGACAGAACGTTTTTAAACAGTTTTTCCACTAGTTTTAATAACAAAAATGGCGTCAAAAATATAATGAGTTTTAAAAATAGTTCTTTTTCTTGATATGCGTGTGTATATTATATTACAAGTGCAATATATGATAAATTGAGACATTTTAAGTTTGAAAAGTCAGTTGTTTTGGGTGAAGGGACGGTAGTACCCACCTCAACGCTTTGCTTATGAGGCGTGCAAAACATTTATTTGTTACACATATGCATTATGCAAAACAACAAAAAAAAATACAAATAAAGAATAAGAAATACAGTTTCTACAAATAAGTGGGTGGGAGGTTTCCATGGTGGTAGGGCTTTTTCTGATGCCCGCCTGGGCCTGACGATACGGCCCATGTTGGTGGACACGCTAAACCTTTGGAGGAACTGGCTCTCAAGTGCAACTGCCGGAACACACCTATTGGTATCTGGCAGCTGATTTTCAACTTGAGGGTGGTAGCTAGCCAGGCGGGCGTCAGATAAAGCCCTACCACCATGCTATGTTTTCTCAAGATGTTTTCCTTCACCGAAAGCTCAAGCTCATTGTAGGTGGTTGGATTCGGGCTCACGTCCCTTGACGCAAAGTCGTGCACACTACCACTGAGTTATCATCGCTTCGAAATTAACACCATGGCTGCGGCAAGTAAACTCATAAACCTTTATCTGGTGAGGTGGAGAGTCGGAATGTGACCTCAACGATATTTGCGCCAGTGTATGGCAGGTTTTTCTCGACCCGCCAGCACTAGGGTATATTAAAATCTTATAACTTTGCGAAAATATGATATATCTATTATTTTTTTTTGTATTTTAGAATAAACATGCACCCTACTTAGGTTCGATTCGCCCCGGGATCTACAAAAGAGGAAATGCGAATTAAACCAGGGAAGCGACAGGTCTATATCGACTTGAACCGCACTAGAAAGTATTTTTAGTAGTGATGGGACAAACAAAAATAAAAGTATAGGCCAGTTCCGCTGTGGACATGTTTTTTTATGCTTTATAAGTTTGCGCTTGATCTGTATCATGCCCAGTGGCAAGCATAGATGAGGCCGGCGATGGAGCGCGCAAACTTTAAAAATGCCTGTTCACTCCTCTCTTAAAACTATCCAGATTATAAATGGATGGGAAGACAGACGCCGGGAGGGAGTTCCGCTCCTTTGCTGTCCGCATGATGAAGGAAGACGCATATAGTTTCGTACGAATCATGGGTACTTCTAGCATATAAAGGTGGAAACCCGTCATGCGTCTGGTCGTCCTGTGGTGATACGAGTTGAGTGAAATGAAATCATATAATTTCTGCGCGCACTCATGGTCATTTATTTATTTATTTCGAAAACAAAACAGCAGTAAACAATGAGGTTGGTTTACAAAATTCAAAGACAAAAGTAATGTGTATATTCCTATGACATGTTTCACAGTTCAGTGACTGTAAATAAATCGTGTCAGTACGTAGACGTAGACGTAGACGTAGTAAATACGTAGAAAAACAAAAGAACAGGACAGTAATTTTATAGGCTAATTATAACAAAACTACGTGTAAATCATTACGTTTTAAGGGCTATAAGTGGTGTTGTACATATAATTAGGTAGGCGTTATTGTTAAGAAGACAAATGTAACATATTTTGCTGTATATTAAACTTTATAGAATATATTATTGCTTGGTGGCTTCACTGCATGGTGGTGAAGCTTCTAATACCCACCTGGCTAGCTACCACCCTCAAGTTGAGAAATGGCCGCCACATACTTATAGGCATGTTCCGGCAATTGCCTTTTTTTATACTTAAGGTTTAGCGTTATGGCCATAATCTCACCTGATCTTAAGTATCGATACGGCCCAAGTTGGTAGAAACGCTACACCTGTGGAGGAACTGGCTCTCAAGTGCAGCTGCCGGAACACACCTATTGGTATTTGGCGACAGGCTTACAACTTGAGGGTGGTAGCTACCCAGGCGGGCATTAGAAAAAGCCCTACCACCATGCTATGGTTTCCTCGCGATGTTTTCCTTCACCGAAAGCTCAAGCTCATTGTAGGTGCCCTACCACTGAGCTATCATCGCTTCAAAAGAAAAGAACCAGCTCCTTAATTAGGCTTAACGTGTCCACCACCTTAGGACTCATAGTCACTTAAAATCAGACGAATTTGTAGTGGTGACGTTACACAGAACTCTCTACGAAATAACAAAATTCTTTCTCTATAGAACTGTCAGTACCTCGCGCAGTATTTATTATTCGGTAAACTGCGCGTCTGAGAAAGCAAAAAAAAAAATAACTTCAACAATTTATCTCAATTATCCCCGTTAACGCACTGTAATGGTAATACGAAAATGACAGTTCAAACGACAGCCATTGACGAAAGTTCGTCGCCCGGTAACTAAAGCCTTCTGCACACGTGACGATACATCGTAACGATTAATCTTTGCGTGCCGATTTGCGCGGATCTATCGATCGTGTGTATGGAAAATCGTTGCGGATTTTCGTTCATTTTTTTTCTTTTTTAATTGCTCCATTGTGTACAAGCCAAGACCAGGAATCATATTGCCCAATCATATAAGTCATATTTTTTATTTTCTATCCATGTACTTTTATTTATTACTTTATTATATCGTGTTATTGGACATGTGTATTTCTAGTATTTTATTTTATTGTTTAATTTTAATCATTTATTTTTTATTTTTTCTTAGTATGTTTTTCTTATTATATTAAAAAGTAGTGCTGACCGTGACATCACGTTGGACCATCGGAAAACCAACGCTGCAACGCATAGACGTTGTAGCATTTTTGCTGAGATGGGACCATTTACGGCCTCACACAACTGTTTAGTGGGCGTCCTCTGCCTATTATATTCACTAGGTTATTGTTGTTTCTGTTTTCGCCCTAATTTTTAATTATTATTGTTAATCATTTAGTCAGTGTGAGTTCCGTAATAAATATATTTTCTTTCTTTCTTTCTTTCAACGGCGGCGGACAAAATCGAAGCAGTACCATTATCGCAACAACTCCGATTATACTCAATTATAACAACATCGAAATCATCTCCCATGCCATCCCCTCCTCCCCGTTCCACTACAGAACCGCGTGGGTTCTAGTGGGCGCGACTTCGGTGTCACAGTTTCACGGTGACGCCTGTTGAATCGCGAACTGAAAAGTTTGCTGATTCATATTTATGTCGCACCGTGGAGCTGTGGAACCGACATCCGGTGCTTATCACCAGGTGCAGTACAGTCACTATGTTGCCTACAAAAAAAAAACTACCCACAGGAGGCTTGTCGTAATGTACAAAGCTGTTGATCTTAACGCCAATATATAAAAAACTACATATAAAAAGGAACTAAATAAAATTTCTCGCCGATATCGTGGCGTGTGGAGACACTAGGGGCGTACGATTTAACTGTACAGTCCGAAATCGTCACGATGTATCGTTACGTGTGTAGCAGGCTTTACAAGGACAATGGTTCAGAAAAATCATCCGAGAAAAAAAAACACGACACGACAGGGAAATCAGAACAGAACACTTTCGGAACAATAATACCGCAAATTGAGATTCTTTGCATGACATTAAAAATCTTTTGAACCGTTTATAATACATACATACATAAATACATATATTTATATACTATACTAGTTCGACTCGTGACTTCTCTCGTGTAATTTTCTCGTTTTTTTTTTTGTATACTTTATACGTGCATTGTCATGGCTACAGTAAATCTGGTTTAGGGTGGTGGACACGTTAAGCCTAATTATAGGACTGGATTTCAAGTACGAATACTAGAACGGCTTTAAAGCTCTACCGCCCCATAGTTTCATAACATTGTATTACTCTATCGAAAGCTTAGGGTGATCCCAGAGATTTGTACTCACGTCCACTGGCGTGGTGTCCGTATTCATTACGTTTTTTTATGTAATACGGGGCAAACGATGGTAAGTGATCACCGCCGCCCACGGACACCCACTATACCAGGGGAATCGCGGGTGCGCGGGCCGTTATAAGGGACTGGCTCTCAAGTGCCACTGCCGGAACACATCTATTGGGTATTTGGCGGCAGATTTTCGACTTGAGGGTGGTAGATACCCAGGCGGGCATTAGAAAAAGCCCTACCGCCATGCTATGGTTTCCTTCACCGAAAGCTCATACTCATTGTACTGTCATGAAGCAGCGTTCCTACAGGCTATCACTGAGCTATCATCGCTTCGAAATCATCGAAGACTTTTTATAAACATATAAAAGTCAAATCACATAAGATTTATTTAATGCAAAAATACTTTTTCATATGCCCTAAAAGTCCCATTCATTTTATTGGCAATTTTTTGTATATTCATCTGTAGTATTAGTTATTGTTGTATTTAGCAGTGTCAGATTGATGCGCGGATAATACACCGGATATGCAGAGAGACTAAACTTCAATATAAATTATATTTGTTATATGATTATAACAAAAAACATTCTATGTGCAGTTCTCACGCGATAGAAGTAAAACTTTAAAAAAAGTCGCTTTTTTAACACATAAGCATGCAAACATACACACTAAAACACGTATAACTCTCGGACTCTGTAAGCAACACTGTATAATATCTTATATCTCGTTCTCTCGCACGTTATATCCCATTTATATATGTGCTTGTCTCTTTTTACTGTCGTTTCATTATGTTTTAAATCTCAATGATCTTAAAAAACGTTTTCATATAAAAAAAGTGTACTTATACCTCTATGTATATATACCTATATATATATCTTATATATAAAAAATTTGTGTCACAAATTAGTTTCTATACTCCCCCGAAACGCATTGACTGATTTTTATATGTATATTCGGTAGGTCTGATAATTAGTCGTTATCTATTTTTCATATCTCTAAGTGATAAGGATGGTCCACTAAAACATTGTTTTATATCAGGTAAAAAAAAAAAAAATTTGTTTTGTGGTATTAAAAAATACATACAACCCTAAATTTTTTCACCCTCATTCTCTCATTTATTATCACAACCAAAGCGTTCACCGGGAATAATTTTCACGACAGATTTTTTTATGCAAATTGTAGTGATTATTTTCCCTTGAAATTCTCAAACAACGCCAAGGGATCCGAAGCGAAATCGGAACGCGGCGGGACGATGAATTCGCATGAATTGCGTAATTTTCACTTACCATTGTGTGCGTCATGCACATCATTGTCATTTCGGAACTGTAAATTTTTCTTAACAATCACGACGCTATTGTCGGTGGGACCTTTCAGAATGTTCCAGTTATGCGTGATTATACGACTTTCTGTTCAATATTGACGTCGACTGACTTTTGTTTGCATCTGATAAAGAAGTCGGCTACGCATTCACTGTGTGATTTCATCGTTTAACGTGAGTGCTATGTACCCACTTAGCATTGACAGCGTTTACCTGCTTTTTTACCACCATTATATCGTGATTTCGGTGAAGGAACACATCGCGAGGAAACCATTTTTTTTTAATGATATCTTTGCGTTATGGCCTTATTCCCACCTGATCTTAAGTGACGATACGGCCCAAGTTGGAAGACACGCTAAACCTTTGGAGGAACTGGCTCTCAAGTGCATCTGCCGAAACACACGTATTGGTATTTGGCGGCAGACTTTCAACTTGAGGGTGGTTGCTAGGCAGGTGGGAGGTGGGCGAGGCCCTAGGCATCAATCAGAAAAATCCCTACCACCATGCTCTGGTTTCCTCACGATGTTTTCCTTCACCGAAAGCTCAAGCTCATTGTCTGTGGTTGGATTCCAGCTCACGTCCCTTGGCGCGAAGCCGTACACACTACCACTGAGCTATATTATAGCGTGGTGGTAGGGATTATTCTAATGCCCGCCTGGCTAGCAACCAGCTTCAAGTTGAAAATCTACCGCCGAATACCAATAGGTGTGTTCCGGCAGCTGCACTTGAGAGCCAGTTCCTCCACAGGTTTAGCGTGTCTACCAACTTGGGTCGTATCGTCACTTAAAACCAGGTGATATTATGGTCAGTACACTAAAATCTTAACTAAAACAAATTTACTTTATAATATCACTAGTGATCCCTGCGACTTCGTTTGTGTGGAACGAAAAACTATAATTTACCCGTTTTTATGACTTTTTCGAAACAGCTTTGACATTTATTAGTGTTATTGTTATCTAAAACAATCTAAAGACATCCCAGGGTTAGCGCGATCAAACAGACAAACAAACTTTTCCAGTTTATAATATTAACAAGTTTTTACTTACAAGCGGCTTCTCTCGCGTTAACATTAAACAAAAAGTTTAATACAAACTTATTTACTCCACGTTTAAAAAGTTTCTCGCGAGAAAGAAGTATATCATCACCGTCTCCAGGCTCCCATCTATCTCTATACTAAAATTCGTCGTTATCGACTCAGCGGTTTTGCCGTGAAAGCGTAACAAATATAGTCACACGTTCGTGTTTCTAATATAAGTAAATATACTGACTTTTGACATTGGTAGTTTCGTCTAAAAACAGGTTACCGTGGATAATAGAAAGAATAACTTTCAAATATATAAATTAAGATGGGTCGGGTAATGGTTTTATAAACTTTATAAAGATAGGCTAGGGCAGCGGTTCCCAAACTTTTTCAGTTTACGGCGCACATACATAATTATTATTTTGTCGCGGCGCCCTAACCTATTTAGCTGGTATAGATAGATACAATGATATTAGTTAGATAGATAGGCACCGAATCTAAAACATCCACATTATGATTCCAAGCTGTTTATTTTTATAATCAGTATTGGGCTAACTGCAATCCGATTAATGATTAAATATTATAATTACATTGTGTAATCTTCAATCATGATTACAGATTAACTAAAATAATCAATAAAATAATCATACATAATGATTATATTAATCTTTAATCGTAATCTTGTTTACTTTTTTTGATTAATATCAAAATAATAACGTAAAAACAAGACATAGTTTTACAGTGTAAATCAACTTAATTTGTATTCAACCTTTGTCATCAATTTAATTTTACCCCGTTTATAAGAGATTAATCATTACAATCGATGAATTTTAGTCTTACAGGTATGTTTGAAATTATTCATATGCGACTTAAATTGGATTTCAATAGCGCTCTCTTTTTAAACATCACATTTAATAATCAAATAATACTCATAGTTATAAAATAATGTTTTGGTAATAATTCAATAACTTCAAAAAATGTTATTCCTTCAATCGATTACTTTTAGAGTTTTGCAGTCATAAAGATACAGAAAATGGTTACTTATTTATATACTAACCTAAAGTTCTTTTTACTTCATGTAATAAACATATTCGTGCATTAATACCTAAGGGCTTTTATTTGATGGCGGCATAAACTACAACTAAAATATTAAATATAAATAATCATATAATCTTGATTACGGATTACTATAATCGTCATTAGTGATTACACAACAATCATGATTAAATGTAATTTTGAATGAATGTAATCAAGATTGATGTAATCATGATTATTTTCAATCAGATTAATAATCTAATTACAAAAGTAATCGATTACGATCATCTCTGTTTATAAACATCATACTAACAGTTTCCGAGCACGTAGGTAAGTGAATAAATTAAATTTTATATGTCGTTCCCGCGAACACTTATGCTGAGGTTTCGGAGAATGGTAAGGAGAAACGCTTCACGGCGCCCTACTTCACTCCTTATGGCACACTAGGGCACTACAGCGCACACTTTGTGAACCCGTGGGTTAGGGAATAAAAAAACAATTCATTATAAACATCTCAGGCGACCGAACAGCATACGTGCAAACGTCACGTCGTGACCCGAGGAGTATTACAAAACACGTTTCGACGCATAACAACAAGAAAAACAAGTCGCTTGTTTATTTTTTTCTTCTGTATACTTATAACCCTTTTCTTATCGGACGCCGTGAGTGAAACGAGTACCGGGAAGTCGCTACGTGAAAATAGCATTCTGCTTAATTAGTCCAAGTTAAATAATATTTATTGTAAGTGACTTTGTTATTCGAATGTTAAATTGTTATCTCTGAAAGTCGTATTATAGGGATGTTAAACACTATAAAAGTTGAATAAGCACTTCAATAAAATGTTGATTAAAGATTTATTAAGTATCTTGCTTTTAACCCTGGCTCCATACGCGTTGAGATTAAATTATAAACAATAATTCTTTAAAGTTTGAAGCAAATCAGTTGGCTGAAAAAAGTTTCATACAAAGTTTATTCCTCTCTGTACCCTACTTGTGATTAGATTTTTGTAGAAAAAATTAGGCTATAACCGTCTCCAGGTTCCCATCTATCTCTATACCAAGATTCATCATAATCAATTCAGCGGTTTAGCCGTGAAAGCGTAACAAACAAACAAACTGACTTTCGCTTTTATACTTTTCACATAGGTGAATAACACCGACCTAGTGGAATTAAAAATACCTTTTATTACCACGCGAACGAGTTAGCGGGCGAATCTAGTTAAGAAATAAAATTAAAAAGTTATCTTAGATCAATCAATTACGATCAAACAGATGGAGAAATAATTGTTGAAAAAATTTTGTCTATAGGGCTTATTGTACGCCACAACCTACATACATTCGTTGAGATAGCATCGGTAACAAATTTATTAAGTCATTATAATAAGCAAAAGGTCACAAGCGTTACTTATCGCGGACCGCGATCACAACTAAGCGGCTATTATAAAACATTCGACATAAAAAACAAATCGTTTAATGCTAATAAAAGACATGCAAGCGACAAAGGAAACTATAAATAAAAACAAAAAAAGGAATGAAAATACACACATAAATAATATCAGTACATATATCATTAGTAGCATAGGGCGTCCAGCTCAGCATATGCTGAGGTGTCGGAAACACTGGAACCGAAGTCCATTTGCGATACGTTAAAAACTTGCTACATTCATCGTGGTAACATTGTGAATAATAAAATTAACAACAAAACCAATATACAGTAAAATAAATTAGGCATCTCTTACTAATAGACGATAAACATTGTGCGCTGGGGTATATATAAATAAATAGATAATAATTAGGGTACTTATCAAATATTTCACCTCTCAATAACAGGGCAGCACAAATAAATTATCCTATTGTGGTATTTTGTCAGGATACCTACCTAGAAAGCTCGTAAGGTCACATAATTTATTCACCAATTGATTTCGAAATTTTAAATTAAAAATAAATACAATCCAGGGTACATTGAAATAACCCTATAAACTAGGAAAAGTGTAGGCGCTGTCTCTGGTAACGCGGGAGTTTGATGTGTCGCCGTGGTGGGTTTATAGTGGGTAGTGTTGGGTGTTTAGCACCCGAGGACTCACCACATACCTCTCTCGCCTTAGCCTGAGCGCAGTTAATGCCATGCGACGAGGAAGTCCTCTTAAGGTTTTTCAATAATACCGCTTGAATAAAATCAGTACGTTTTGTATACATACATCCTCCATTGCCAAGATATCTCTTATACAACCGTTAGTATAAAACCTACTTTACAATATTTCTATTTTCTTTTGGAAATTGCTTTAAATCTACTGTTTGTACTGTCATACACCGCAGATGGCTTTAAGACCGTCATTGTACTATGCATCGAGTGTAAATAAATACTGAGGGGAAAAAGGATAACATGTCATTTCAAGCACTAAATTGTTGACACATCTTAAGATTAAATCCCGAGATGATAATATATTAAATCATGACGTCTTTGCTATAAATTATGGAAAAAAATATCATGTTTTATTTCAAGTGTTTGAGGATTTTAAAAGGTGTTAACGCATTCAGGTCACGTGAATGCCACTCCTAATTATTTTGTTTTCCCTTTACGCTAACGATTGTAGAACAAGATAAAGTTTCTAGTTTTTTTTAATAGTTAAGGCTTTAGCGTTATGGCCATAATCTCACCGGATCTTAAGTGACGATACGGCCCAAGTTGGTAGACACGCTAAACCTGTGGAGGAACTGGCTCTCAAGTGCAACTGCCAGAATACACCTACAGGTATAACTTGAGCGTTGCTAGTCAGGCGGGCATTAGAAAAAGCCCTAACACTTACCTTTTCCTCACTATGTTTTCGTTCACCGAAAGCACAATTGAATGGTGGTAGGGCTCTTTCTAATGCACATCTGGCTAGCAACCACCCTCAAGTTGAAAATCTGGCGCCAAATATCACAAGGTGTGTTCCGGCAGTTGCACTTGAGAGCCAGTTCCTCCATAGGTTTAGCGTGTCTACCAACTTGGGTCGTATCGTTACTTAAGGTCAGGTGAGATTATGGCCATAACGCTAAACCTTAAATAAAAAATTCCATATCTTTCCCTATAATCGTAGTGGGTAAGGTCTAACAATGTAATAAGCGAACTAAATTACATACGCGTTTATAAGTCACCATTACGGAATAGTTAAAGACTTCGATATTATATCGAAGTATTTAAGAATAACAACACACCGTGATAGATAAATATAAATGTAGATCATGGTACAAACGTCACGAAATAATTCAAAGTTGTGTACAGAAAATAATAATAATGCAATAATTGCTATCGGATTGTTCACGTAATTCTCATTCTTGATGTGAAAAACTGTAGGGCCGTCAACGTGACGTCAAGCTCAGATACAAACATATGTATACGTATAGATATGCTTGTAAAAGTTTAGCTAAGAAGTATTTACTTGTATCGTTAATACTATAAATCGAACATACTTATCTACGTCTATAAACGAAGAAAAAACCAGACGGGCGACATAAATGAACAACAAACAAGAAACGGCATAATTAAAGGTAATTAAAAACTTCAAAGATAACATGAAACCGAACAACTATCGAAGTAACAAATCACATGAACGAGCTTGTAACAAACAACAGTAATTGCTTGCTACAACACTAATTCACAGTTAATGTCCACTGTGTTAAGAGTTAAGATTCAGTTCGAATCCGGTTAAAGGAACTTAAACTAATATAACCAAACTTGATGTTGAATTAATTCGGATAAATTGGATAGCAACGTTCGGTTTTTAAAACAGCGACATCTGTTAATTGTTTTAGAACAACTTGTTTACATTGGACAACGCAAGATGGCGCTAAAACGAATTATTTATGTTTCTGCAAATTGATCACCATGCTTTAACGTTTCAAAATATTATACAACTATCTTTTACCCGCGGCTTCGCTCACGTTTAGTATTAATTTTGTCGAATTTGATGACGCAATAAGAAGTTTCATACAAAGCTTATGTCTCTTTAACGCACTCCCAATAAGATATTCGCGAGAAAAAGTAGTCTATCACTATTTCCAAGATACCATTAAGAAGGCATTAGAAAATTGCAGTTTCATCACAATGTTTTCCTTCGCCGTAATCTCTGACTGTTTATGGGCATTCGAACTGGGTATACGAATTGACGTTTCCATTGATGCGGTTTATTTGTAAAAAAAAATATATCGAAAATCTTACCAAGTAGACGCTTCCGTCGGTTCCCTTGTTTGTATCTATTAACAGGTTTGAGTTTATCCCAACCCGTCTATTCAGAGTCAGTCGACGATTTAAGACGAAACTTTTATAATACAGATATACATTTTAGTTTCAAACACCAATAAAAGTTAGCCGCTGCCAAAACGTGTAACTTACGACTGTTGGTCCTGTTGTAAATATCCACGAAGTACCTATTGACCGGCCGAGTTTATTCTGTATTAGTTTATTTAGTTTTCAAGTGAACAGTTCTTTAAGCGTATTGGAAATTTTGTGATTATAAAAATAAAAAAAACACCTGACTAATAAATTTTCAAATATTATTCAGTTGACAAATTAAACTTTAGTTTTATTATGTTTAAACTTACTAATATTATAAATGCGAAAGTGTTTATTTGTTTGTTTGTTAGTTACGCTGTCACGCCTAAACCGCTGAATCGATTATGATGAATTTTGCAATAGAGACAGATGGGCCCTTAGAAATGGTGATAGGCTTCTTTGTCGCGCGAAAATCTGATTGCAAATAGCGTAAATACAGGAATAAACTTTGTGTGAATTGTTTTATTGCGTTATGATTTGAAAAAATCAATATTAACGTGCAGAAAGTAAGATAATCAGTTAATATGAATACTCATGTAAAACTAGACACGAATGGACAATAAATATAAATAAAGCGATGATAGCTCAGTGGTAGTGTGTACGTCTTCGCGTCAAGGGACGTTGAGCTTTCGGTGAAGGAAAACATCGTGAGGAAACCATAGCATGGTGGTAGGGCTTTTTCTAAACCTGGCTAGCAACCACCCTCAAGTTGAAAATCTACCGCCCAATACCAATAGGTGTGTTCCGGCAGTTGCACTTGAGAGCCAGTCCCTCCACAGGTTTAGCGTGTCTACCAACTTGGGCCATAACGTTAAAACCTTAAATATAAATAATAATATTAATTTTACAGTCAAACATTGTCCTCGGTGAAAATATTGAAAAAAACAAAACTACTGTTCACTGAATAAAATTTCTTTCAGGACTGCAAAAGTTGCAATTCGAAACTCTTTCCAGATTTTATAACGACGCAGTAACAGATGTTCTGTGGACAATTTTACAAAGAAATCCCTGCATTCGCCTTTCGAGTTTAAGGCTCAAAGTTTAAGGTTTAGTTTCGTATGTCAGAAGTTTTCAGAATCTCGTCGAAGACACCTCGGTTGTGCCTTTTCAATAGACTTAAAAGGTTCTTCATAAATGTGATTTTATTGAATGATTCTTGCCTATAAGTCACACGATATTATTTCGCGGCCATTGACTCTCCCAGGTTTTAATGGTAGTGAGAGGAAAGTAAACAAAGCCATTTTATGACCACGTGTACGCAATATCAAATATATAGAGTAGAAAATAATTGAAAATACTTTTTTTTCCATAAGTAATGTTACAGGAAAAGTTACTGGAACGAAGTTCCTTGTGGGGCGTTTTTTTTTTTTTTTTTTTTTTTTTTTTTTTTTGAATTGACATACGCTGTTAGCCGCAAGGGCCTTGACAGCTTCACCGAACTTTTTGGGGCGAGTGCTGAGGGCACTCAGCTCCGAGGCAGCGAGCGCAAGGGTGCCAGAATGGCCGAACCTCGGCTTGGGATGCTGCGGGAAAAACAAACAAGGATCGTGGGGGTAGTCCCTTACAGAACCGTGTACTTAACGTATAGGTGTGCATGGATGGTATGCGGTGTGATGATGTACTTTCAGTGATGTAGAGTGTCACTGTATCGCGCGAGCAGAGTCACTTGAGGGCTCCTATCCGGAGGATCGAACCTAGGCTCAAGCGTCTGCAGAGGGAGGCCGCGGCGGGTGTGCGGGAGCGAAATTAACCGCTCGGCCTCGGCGGCGAGGGCGGCGGTTACGCGGGCGTGTACGCGGACACGTACAATTGGTGGAGACGGTAGGAAGAAGTGCGTTCAATCTCGTTATTTTATCGACGGGATCAGTGAAGCAATTACGTGGCCGTCGCGCGAAACCTTTGGCGTGCGGATTAGCATTGTAGCTCACTGTGTGTACTATTTTGGGGTTGGGATGAACTTCGGCTTTTTCGAAGAATTGCTTTGTAAGGTCTTTGATATATGCATATATGGACGGAATATCCATATCTTTATGGAGATCTACATTACGGACGTACGGAGGGGCTTGGACGGCTATACGCATGAATTTATTTTGCAGAACTTGTAGTTTGCGAAGAGTGGTGTGCGAAGCGTGAGCGAATACGGGGCAACTGTAGGTAAGTATGGGGCGGATGCATACTTTGTATATTGTGAGCTTATGTCTGAGTGACATCTTGCTCTTAGAGGAGGTTAGGTTGCGTAGTAGAGCCATAGCTGTGGTGGCTTTTTTCTGTACATAATCTATATGTTTGTTAAAGGTAAGATGTTTATCTAAAACTACACCAAGGTATTTAGTTTGGTTAGCCCAGGGGATATTGACACCAAAAAGATGCAATGTTCTTTTTATATTCTTCCTCGCGTGAGGATCGAACATAATAGCCGCGCTTTTGTCTGGGTTTATTCCTATGCGCCATTTGAGGCACCAGGACCCAAACGTAGACACAGCCCTTTGGACGCGGTAGTATAAGTGAATCCTATTCCTGCCTGAGCTGAAGATGACCGTGTCGTCTGCGTAAGAGCCTACTGCGGTGTCGGGGAATTCGGGGATGTCACTAACAAACAGGTTGAATAGGCAAGGGGCTAGGATAGAACCTTGCGGGACCCCTGATCTTATTGAATGTGGTGAGGATAGAGTTCCGTCCGCTTTATAGCAGAAGGTACGGTCTGATAGGTAAGCGAGGATTATGCGGACTAGTCTGTCCGGGACTTGAAAGAGATTGAGTTTAAATATGAGGCCTTCGTGCCAGACCTTATCGAAAGCTTTGGCTATGTCGAAAAATACGGCAAGCGTGCGCCTAGGACGGCGTGGCTCCGTGAAATTGGAGAGAATATGCTCCGTGAGGCGGAGCACTTGGTGGGTACACGAGTGCTTCGGTCGAAAGCCGAATTGCTCGTGTGGTAAGAGACATTTCTCTGAGACAATGGATTGAAGTCGGTTCAGAAGGAGCCGCTCGTATATTTTACCTAACGTATTGAGGAGGCTAATTGGGCGGTAGCTTTCTGGGAGAGATGCCTTTTGCCCGGATTTGCGGATACCTATTACCGTTGCCTTTTTCCAAGCGGCTGGAAAATGACAGTGAATTAGGGCCGCATTGAAGATACAGACTAGAAGAGCTATAAGTTTATCAGGGAGAAGTTTTAGGGCTTCGTTCCTGATTCCATCAGGACCAGGGGCTTTCCTTGGCTTAAGGCGTTTTATGATCGCGACAACTTCGTCATTTGTGACCGGGTCTAAATTTTCAACTGGTGGGGTCTCTCTTATTGATTGAATTGTTCGATTGACCCTCACGATGTGTCCTGGATCTATGGTATGATATTCATAGGAATTGGGAGAACACTGTTGTTCGAGAGTGGTAGCGAGATACTCTGCCTTGTCTATACTTTCGAAGGCGGGCAGATTGCCAGAGCCTCTATCCAGCGGTGGCATTGAGGACGAGTAGCTGCTCTTTTGTTTACGGACAAGATCCCAGAAGGCAAGATGAGATGGTTTGATTTCCTCTAAAAGACTGTCCCATCTTTGACCGCGGAGTTCGGAAATACGAGTTTTAACTAATCGTTGTAAGTTACGTAGCCGTACGCGATTTTCCTCCGTCGGATAAGAATCATGGGCGCGAGTCGCGGCGTTTTTTTCCGTGATCAGTCTTCGAATGTCATCAGGGAGTATAAAGCGGCGATCGTTTGCCGCCTTTACCTCTTTCGAGGTTTCGCTGATGGCATTCTGGAGGTGACCGACCAGGGAGTCAATTGCCATATCGGCATCGGTCACAGACTTTATCTCGTCGGGGATCCTATCTAAAAAAGGGGAGGAGAGATTATTTGAGAGATAGTGTTTGAGCTTTGGATAGTCAGCCACTTTGACTGAAGCAGGTGTGTGGTCACCCGGGTGACCTAGTTGCAAAACTACTGGGCGGTGATCGGAATCTAGTTCATGTACGACATCGATTTGTCGTATCTGAAGCGCAATCCCTTTTAAAATAGCTATGTCTAAAACTGAAGGGCGGCAGTTAGGTTGATAATGAGTTGGCTCAGAAGGAGCAATTACGTCGAACGTAAGCGTATTTTCTAGCCAGTATAGAGTCCTACCATTAGTGGTACTACGCGGGTTGTTGTATTGAATGTGCCCGCTGTTTAGATCGCCAGCCACTATAACAGAGTCACCGAGCGCGAAAAGCGTCTCCAGATCCGACTGGAGGAGAGTTTTATTAGGCGAAAGGTACGCGGAAACGATAAAGATAGTGGGATGACCGGTCATACCCACTCTACACACCGAGACTTCTAAATTTTTAAGTTCGGGAGGATCTATTGGCATGCAGTACAGTGACTTTCTATAGTATATGAGCGTGCCGCCGCCTCTTACGCCGATACGATCATTTCTTACTATCTTGTAGTTCGCAATCGCGGGATTGCGAACGCTCGGTTTTAAAAGAGTTTCTTGTGCTAGAAACACGTCTATTTGCCGCTCCTTAAGGAAGCTAGCTACCAAGTCGCGTTGGGGTTTCAGGTTGCGCGCGTTAAAAAAGGACAAAGATAGGCCTCGGGGTCTAATCTTATCCTCCATTGCGAGTTTAATTAGGAGAAGCGCGGATAAGGCGTTGCATGGTCCTTGCAATGCCTGGGAAGCACTTAATGGCTTTTAGACGTCCAAAATCCTGACTAGCGCTAATCATGTCGTCGAACGCAATGATATCATCTACGGAGTGTTCTTCTAGTAGTTCGGCGAGCCAGTCGATGCCTTTGAAACCAGTAGAAGGGCCGGCCGCGGTGAGTTTCGCGGGTTTAGCCTTCGGAGGCTGCTGATTGGTGGTCCACGCGTTGGTCGGAGCTAGTGTGGGTCTTTGGGGAGGAGATGGGTTCGCAGAAGTGACCCGCGCTGACTTACCCAGGCTCGGGAAATCCTGATTAGACATGAGTGGCGGCGGTGCGGTACGTGCAGCCGTTGTTTGCGCTGAGGGCGCCTGATTAAAGAAACGCGTGTGTCTTGTGCGTGGAGCGCGTTCACACCCGCGATAGTTCGCGGGGTGCCCGGCTTTACCACATAAGACGCAGCTCGGTGGAGTCGGAGAGTCACGGGTGCGAGAGCACTCCTTAGTGGAGTGGTTTTCTAAACATTTGACGCAACGCGGGTTGATAAAGCAGTTGCGAGCGGAGTGGCCGTAAGCTTGACAGTTATGGCATTGAGTGGGGGTATGCCTCTTATGGGGGATCTCTACAACTATGCCGGAGAGGCCGCAGACGGATTGGAGGGAGAAAATTTCTTTCCCTTCCTTGGATCGGTCCAAAGTGACTAGAACTAGGTCGTATAGTTTTTTTGTTATATTATGGTACATTCGATGTACCTCGTGGACCGGTAAATTTTGCTCCTTAAGGGAGGCTAGGATTAGCTCCTCGGGGAGCTCTTTAGGAACGCGCCTAAGAACGACGCGCAGAAGGCGCTCTTCTTCAGTTGTGTAGGTATAATACTGGTGCTTTCCTTCACGGAGAAAGGACGTTAAATTCTTATAATCTGTTATAGACGGGACTTTAACCTGTATCCCTGAAGGGGTGCTGGTGGCCCTAGTGTATGCAATTTTCCTTGAGTTGAGCTGGGCCGAGATGCTCACCCAGGAAGCCTTATCGCAGATCGTAACGGGGGGCGGTGGGCGTACCGCTTTCTCAGTCGAGCTAGCGGATGTGGGAGGTTGGGTCATCGGGGTATTAGCGTTCTCGGATGCAGTAGGGACGCGCCTTGTTTTTGTGGCAGTAGTTTCAACTGTTGAGGGTGATAGCACCCTCTTGTTCTTGGCTTTGGTGACTATTATAAAGTCGGCTTCGGGATTGCTTTGAGCATCCAAATCGAGGTCCCTCATTTCAGCCTCGTTTTCGGGAATCGGGTCGGGGGATAACAGCGAGAAAGAGTTCGCCGTAGGTATTGGCCGTGGTGCGTACGATATTTGCTCCTCGAAAGGACGAGGTGCAGCCGTGGGGGTGGGGGTCGCTGAAGGCGACTGTGTATGTGTCATGTTGATAGTAGGTGCCTGCGAGTGAATTAACACAGGCGAGCGGGATCGGGAGCGCGAGTGTGGAGATGCTGGGCGACGCACCGGTGCTGTAGCTGCGGTAGATGGGGTGCGGAGGGGTAGTAATGTGGATGGGGGGGACGCCGGTCGAGCACGAGTTGGTGCATTCGCCGCGGTCGGTGGGGTGCGAACTCGTTGGACCGGTTGGGAGGCGAGGAACGCCTTGAGCAAGTCTGGTTGCTCTCTACCTATGAAGGCACGTAGCCTTAAATATAAATCTTCCGGACGATTGGCCATGGTCCGGATGTAGGGCTTGAGGCGAGAAAATTTGCTCGTAAGCCTAGATGAAACCTCCCTGCCGGAAGGGCAGGGGGGCGCGGTTAGCAAAAAACTAACAAACTATCCCAAGTTCGGATAAATAACATTTAAATACAATGTGCACGTGCAAATCAGAAGAGAAAGGAAAAAGAAGAGAAAAAAAAAGACAATAATAATATCTATGGCCTGGCTTTATAAAAGGCTTAAGGGAAAGTAAGTTTTACCTTTGTTGGTAGCCGGTGACCGGCTTACTTACAGTGTCGGCACTTTAATCACTGCACTAAATTCACAATGACGAAAAGCAATACTTGGAATTCGCAATAATAAACTACGATATCTCTCACAATAAAAACTTGACACGATAACCAAACAATAGGTTGAGATTAACAAAGGACTAATTATCGGTAACACGAACTGGAATGTCGGCAACAATAGACGGATTATTGCCGATAAGACGTGAGAACAGCACAGAGAAACAATAGGCGGCGCGGTAAGACGCAGCGCGATCGGTTTCGAGAACAATCAACGAGAGCTCACGGACACGTCCGTTCACGACCGCGGTTGAAATCGAACTCCCCCCTTGTGGGGCGTCGCGAAGGGGTACCCTAGCGTAAGATTTCTATGTATAGTCTATGTATGATGGCTATACAGTGTCTAATGTATAGTCTACGTGATCACTGTTATTATTATATATTTTTATAAATCAACGTATACAAAATAAAGGTGTTAAGATAATTTTGTAAATTAATTTTCTTTTTTATTGTTATCGATAAAAAAAACATAAAAAAAAATTTATAAACGAATAATTATTTTCTTTATACCTCGAGTAGAATTTGAAATTAATATTTTCATAACAAGAAACTTCGTTACTAACTGGTGTCCCGCGACACCACTCGTTTTATTCTAACAATTGCTACGAAATGATATCTACTTACACGTATTATTATTATAATGCAGAAAACATTGGTAGTCTGTTTGATTGTCTTTGTATTTGATAGACGGCCGTCTGGGGACAGTTCGGGTGTACCAAGCTGCCCCCTTTAGAGCCGGGGCCAGCCGCTGGGGCGACGCGGTGACTATCAGCTCGACCCCGGGTCGCCCCAATTTATGCGGCAGAGGTAAACCGTGGACTTTTAGTGAGTATTCCTGGTTTCCCACATAACCCGCTCGTCCCGGGGCGAGAGGGTATCAATAAACAGATTTCTCCACGTTAAAAAAAAAAAGTTTATACACAGGTAAATCATATTTAGGACAAGCTATCATATGTCACGGGAAGAAAACAGCGTCTGAGATACAGGCTCGATCTAAATTAAGGTGCTAGGATTCAATAGTGTATAGCAATACGTTTTTTTTTAAATGGGTAATAGCGGGCAAACGAGACAGCGTCTCACTTGATGGTAAGTGATCACCGCCGCCGATGGACACACCTAAATCACCCGGGGAACCGTAGATGCGTTGCCAGTATTCATTTAGGAGGGACTGGCTCTCAAATGCAACTGCCGGAACACACCTATTGGTATTTGGTTGCATATTGTCAACTTGAGTGTGGTAGCTAGCCAGGCGGGCATCAGAAGAAGCTTAACCATCATGCTATGGTTTCGTCACGATACTTTCCTTCACCAAAAGCTCAAGCTCATTTGGTGGTTTGATTCGAACTCACGTCCCATGACGCGGCGTTCCTACACACTATCACTGAGGTCTTATTATTATAACTTTCATATATTTCAATACCTGGACGACCTAGCTAACTTGGTACCATTATAAATTAACTATATTTATATAAAAAATACATTTAAAATATAAAATGATATTCCGATTCTGATGAAAATTGACATTTAACAAAGAAAATGATTTAAACAAATATAAAAAAATTCCCAGTAAACGTAAGTATTTTATTGTAAACAATTTTCTTGAAAAAACTCCCATTTAGCAGATATAGAAACCTTTCTAAATATAAGATTTGATCTCAATCGTTAGAATCATTTCGAGAGACAGGAAATTTATACTTAATCAATAATGTTATAAATCGGAAAATTTTCTTTATTTCGACGCGATAATTTGCATGTCGGTAGGGCTTTTCCTAAAGCCCGCCTGGCTAACTACCAACCTCACATTGAAAATGTACCGCCAACTACCAATATGTAAGTTCCGGTAGTTGCACTTGAGAGCCAGTCCGTCCAACAAAGGCCGGCAACGCATCTGCAATTCCCCTTCTGTTGTAGGTGTCCTTATGCGGCGGTGATCACTTACAATCACGTGACACGCTGGCCAGTTTGCCTCATATAACGTAAAAAATGAAACTACCATTTCACGCTATCACGCTACTACCAATAGACGCAAACCTGTTTTGAAAAATTTACAAATTCGTGCAAAAGTTATTAATTGATTTTTACTTCCACGCGGCCCAGCAACTACATAGATACACAAGAATTACTTTCTAAAGTGTATTGGATTGATCGAAAGGTACGCTATTTAGCTTACGTCAACTTTGGTTATAACTAGGCTTACCATACGTCCCGCTTTGACCGGGATAGTCCCGGTTTGAGATCCCTGTCCAATTTTTTTGTGTTGTTTGTATTCATTGTACTTTGTCTCATTTTCTTTTTAATAAAAAATATATTCACATTTATTGATATGTTTTCAATTCATAATAATTTTGATTGCATTTCAAATATAAAAAACACAAATTAAGCGAAAAGCAAAATGAAAATGAGCCTCTTTCTCTTCTGCGTCCCGGTTTTTGCATTTCAAATATGAAAAACACAAATTAAGCGAAAAGCAAAATGAAAATGAGCCTCTTTCTCTTCTGCGTCCCGGTTTGGCTCTTCGTAATTATGGTAAGCCTGGTAGTTATAACTCTCTTGAATATCGAGAAATTTAGTTTCGAGAGAAAAAAAAATGGTATCGCTCTGGCAAATTTTAATATGCGCTTTAATATTCGTTCCACAGTTTTTCAACATGTTTTTGTCGGTGTAGGTAGTTCCGAGAAATCGCTCTCGGATTCTTAGAAGTTTTTTTGGGCGATCCCTTAAGGGCTGGTGTGTAGCCCTTACATAGATTACGTATAATAAGTTATACATTTATTATAATTGTTACCAGAATTCCTCCAGTGTTGAAATTGGATCATTATTATTGATTTCTTTCTATACTGCTGACTATTGGTCCGTACCGTTTTAATGTAATTTGAATTGTAGTGATTATTGTAATCTTAAGAAAAGAAAATCCTTAATAGTTAGTGGTAAATTTTTACTATTATTTTAAAACGTTTGACCTTCTGAGTTAGCAAATACATTACCACGATCACAGCAATAAAAAGAAATAAGATCTTCGACCATAATCATTTTTGAAGAACTCGAGTAACTTCTTTTTTTATAATTAAGGTTTAGCATTATGAGCATAATCTCACCTGATCTTAAGTGACGATACGGCCCAAGTTAGTAGACACGCTAAACCTGTGGAGGAACTGGCTCTCAAGTGCAGCTGCCGGAACACACCTATTGATATTTGGCGGCAGGTTTACAACTTGCGGGCGGTAGCTACCCAGGCGGGCATTAGAAAAAGCCCTACCACCATACTATGGTTTCCTCACGATGTTTTCCTTCACCGAAAACTCAATCTCTTGTAGATGCTTGGATTCGAACTCACGGCCCTTGTCGCGAAATCGTAACACTCTCGTTAGATACTCAATAAAACGAATCGGTTAACAAATGAAGGAAGAAAGAAAGTGCTGAATTGTATCATTTTTAGGACGTAGATAAATTTAATAACGTATCAGCATGATTTCTGTATTTGGTATTATTTGATAATTGAGGGTGATATAAATTGTTTACTTTCTTTAAGGTCCTACACAATAAGAACTTCTTCATCTTTCTTCGCCCTTTTGCAGAACATTCGAGGTCAGTTCTTCAAACTTCTGTATCACCACAGTCACAGTACCACAAATCCTTGCCAAAGAACACCGATTTCTACCTAAGATGATTCGTGAGGCTATTGAAATTAAAAAAACATCCAAATTTCAATAGAGAAAACGGTTGGAAGCTAGCACAAGCCTGGGATCCGATTATACATTTTATTAAATCGGAACCCAAAAGACCAGTTGTCAGACCTCAAGACACTGTGAGCTCTTTCTGCGAAGATCGGAACACTACCAATAATAAAAATTAAATTGAAGATAGACACAGTAACGTGAACTTTTCTGGACAACCTACAGCTCAGTTCGCCCCGTGCCCGCGAAGGCTAAAAATCTTTCGAAATGTCTGGATGAGATTTTATGGAATTTTGTTATTAGATCTAAATAGTTCTAGTACATATTTTACTTTTAATATATTTTGTACACACTGTAAGGTCAGGGTACGATGGGACTGACATGTCCTTTTTGGACCGAAGTCCCTAAAATAAACAAAGACAAAAAAAAAAAATAGAAAACCGAAATAAATCCGTTTAAATTAGTTTTATTTCGATGAGTAATCGATTCTTACAAATGCAATTGCTTGGATTATTATTTTTCCATTTTACTAACATTCCGCTGAAGGACTACTCAAAACAAACTATTAGTAATCTTTAGTTATTTTTTTTTTAATTTAGATAGTCGTAGGTATGTATTTTACTTAATAATATACAATCACGTTTAGTTATTTCATGTAGCTTGATTCGAAACGTGACTCCGGCACGTGGTAAATTTACAAGGAACAAATTCGTTTTTGTGTAGCTTCCAAACGGGTTCCCCAAATCAAAACTTTTAACGCAAAGTTAATAAAGTAACCTTTCAAAAGTGAATCAAACATAACAAACTGTTAACGGGGAAAATAAAAATGTTCACAACGAGAGGGAAATCATACAAAAAAACGAAAATAGGGTAGGTTGTTTGCTGACACAATATTATAATTTAAGTTAGAGGTAAGGAAATTTGGTAAAAACACACCGTCACTGTTTCCTGTTTCTCGTTCAAAGGTTAAGCGTTCTAGTCGCAATCTGGCCTGATGTTAAGTGACGATGTGGTTCAAAATGGTGGATAAGCTAAGCCTAGTGTTGAAACTGCCTCTCAGATGCAACTGCCGGAACACACCTTCAAGTATTTGGCGGTAAATTATCAACTAGAGCATATAGCCAACAAGGTAGGCCTTAGAAAATGTCCTACCACCATAAAGCAGATACATTTTATTGTTTTTATATTGAAATAATTTCCTTCAGTCCTGTTCCGACATCTGTCGTTACACCGTGCGAGAATTATATATATTTTTGGTATTACAATAAGCCTTACACTTCCACGCAACTTTCTTACCTTTGCAAAGTCTCTCTCTCTCTCTCTCTCTCTTTCTCTCTCTCTATCTCTCTTTCTCTTTCTCTTTCTCTTCTGATTTATCGCGTGTACATTCGACCGGTATATATTCTGCTGTCGACGCGATTCGAAGTAGTTTTCAAGCAGCTCCTTGTCTCTAGCATTAACGTGGTACTGAGGATCATTGTATCAGTACTGGACATTTCACGCTGCTTCTCATTTGATGGATATCATACCACCACGGCATGATAATACCGACTGTAACTGGTTTACTTGTGGTCGTTATCCTCTGCGAACTGGATAGTGGTTACAGTCGCAGACTAATTGAGGAGAGATATGTTTTGCGTCGCATGAGCAAATTATGAGAAGAGATGAAAGCCTAGAAGAATGTTAAATATGAAGGTGGATGTGGGAGAAGGAGAAGACTGAAGATATGAATGGACTGTGTCATCATCATCAGTTTGTCCTGTTACCAAGTTATTTGGGGTCGGCGCAATGCGTCGTGCTCTTCCATACATGTCTGTCAGATGCCATCCCCTCATTCAGCCCGTTTTTTAACCTCATCCCTCAGACACTCTATCCGTATTTTCTTTGGTCTTCCTCTTTCTTTCTATCCTTCAACATTTGTATCCGTTATTTTTCTCACCTCATCCGTTTCCTCTTTTCTCATGACATGTCCACACCAAGACAAGTGATTTCCTTTCAACTTCTCAACCACTTTCTCTAAATGAACTGTGTGAAGAATGATATGTGTATAAAAAGTGTGCGCAATGAGATAACAACTGATAGAGTAGCGTGGAAGAAAAAAACATAATATACCAATCCAACCTTCGAAGATTAAAGTTTATAAAGCGAGGATAGCTTATTCGTAGTGTGTATGGTGTGTGATATTGTCTGCATTTAAAACAACATCTGACTTGGCTGCATGGTCTAGACCCCTTTGCTTTTATCTTTCTCAATTGAAAGCGAAAACTATACCAAAAGAAAATCTATTCTCAATTTGACCACAGACATTAACAATAAACAAAAGAGTATATATGCGTGTGCGTCTGTCAAATACATGGTTTGGATAATGTGTTTTTATTGATTAAAAGTATTTCTAATGCATCAAAAAAAAAAAAATTAGCATTTTGCATTCCTTCTCTTTATAAACTATAAGTGTGCGAAATTTCAAACGCCTCCGTCGGCGCAATTTTCGTAAAAAGTGGTACAAAGTTTTTGCTTCGCGTATTAATATACAGACGGTAAAAGTATGTACACAGTATTGATATTCTATTTTTATTATCTAATATACAAATTTTAATCTATCACATTCTTACTACACGTATAGATTGTAAAGTGAACAGAATTAAGATATATATATATACATATAGATAATGTTCTGTACGATGATAAAATTGTTCTCGCTGAACACGTGGTTGCCCCGCTCCCTAAGTTGTAATATACCGGTTTCGTCGAGCTCATAATAGCTACATAATATAATAGATTGGGGCTATACCAAGACCTCTATATAACACTATAAAAAACCCTGTATTATGAACATTCTAAGCCACTGACCAAACATGAATTGCGTATTACGTCACTGCATCATTTGATCTTATAATTTCACTTCCGATGAAATGGCTTTCATTAACCGTTCTACGGCTGCATAATTGGCAAATTATTAAAGAAAAGGAAGGGATCATAGAAAAAGTACTTAACATATTTGCTTTTGACAATATATAGATGCAAATACCTTTTATTCTTAGTTTATAAATGTATTATTATTAGTTGTCAGATTACAAGGATCCATTACGTATAACTAAATCAATCTTTCGTGTCAAGGGACGTGAGTTCGGAATCCACCTACAATCAGCTTGAGCTTTCGATGAAGGAAAACATTGTGCGGAAACCATAGCATGGTGGTAGGGCTTTTTCTAATACTCACCTGGCTGGCAACTACGCGCAATTTGAAAATCTACAGCCAAATACCAATAGGTGTGTTCCGGCAGTTGCACTTGACACGCTAAACCTGTGAAGGCTCTCTAGTGCAACTGCCGGAACACACCTATTAGTATTCGACGGCAGATTTTCAACTTTAGAGTGGTAGCTAGCCATGCATGCTATGGTTTCCTCACGTCCCTTGACGTGAAGTCGTACATACTCCGGTATGTAATGTTATGCGTGTTTTCGGACCCGAAGAACGTGAGAAAGATGATAGGAAAGATACACAATGCGAACGTGACTGGAATTCAAAGCCGAGGTACAACCGATAGAAGGAAAGGTATCCTCCATTTTCAATACCGCTTTCGAGTATCATAGTAACGAACTGAGTGAACGCAGAAGTAAAAAAATTTTTAATCCGTGTAAATACAGGCTGATGTACCGATATGGAGCGACTGAAGCGATGATAGCTCAGTGGTAGCGTGTAGGAACCAACCACCTACAATGAGCTTTCGATGAAGGAATACATCGTGAGGAAACTATAGCATGGTGGTAGGGCTTTTTCTAATGCCCGCCTGGTTAGCTACTACCCTCACGGTGAAAATCTGCCGCCGAATACCATTAGGTGTATTCTGGCGGTGGTACTTGAGAGCCAGTCCCTCCTATAAAGGCCGGCAACGCAACTGCGATTCCTCTGGTGTTGTGGGTGTCCTGGGGCGACGGTGCTCACTTACCATCAGGTGAAAGCTTGCTCGTTTGCCTCTTATTCCATAAAAAAGTTTGCTATACTCAGAATGATATGAAGAATTGGTTCTGCATTTTTCTGTGCCGTTTTAAGGAATTCGGCCAGTTTGAGGGGTTTTATAGTCACTTTTAATGGGCATAAAGTATGACCCAATCTCAAGCCAATTATTTGTAAATAGTTGTCCTGTGCAGGACTCGAACTCATGGTACTGCGGTGCGGTGTTTACAGCGAAGCAGCTGCTTTAACCACTAGGTCAACTGTGATGTCTATGTTAAAAAGTTAATACAACAGAAATGTTCTATCTTTTATTAAACAATGTCGATGTATAATTTTCATTTTAATATTATAAATTCACGGTTTGTAATGAGTTAACCGGAATTTCGGTACATAGATGCATGGGACCCGGGAAACGGTGATAAGCTGATTTTTCTCGCGAAATTTTATTCGGTAGTGGGGTAAATAGAGGGATAAACTTTGCGTGTAACTTTTTATCTTCTAATCTGTTTTTTTTTTATTTCTATTAACGCGAGCAAAGCCGCATGTGAAATCTAGTTATTAAAAACCTCCTGAAGTATTTAATAAGAGCGGAGAAAAGGAAATAATAAAAACGACCAGCAGACATGCAGTAGAACAAAATATTGTATCACGCATACATACAAGACGACACAACACAGGCGAATCAGAAATACACCGCTCTCATCCATTTTACTAAACGTAAAGTGACCCTTTCTCGAGGGACTGGAAAAACCAGAAACGACAAAAAAAAAGGTCACAAAACACACCGGCACACACATACATACAATGCACGCACACACGCCATTGCATATCGGCGCACGTGTAAATGTAAACTTATGGTTGCGTACAAAAAATAAACTTGGAACAGAATTTACGAGTGATTGTTATGAGGTCGGTGATGATTTTGAACCCTCCGGTGATGCAGATTAAAGATTAAATTCGTTTGCAGTAGGAAATGATGTTTATGATGAAACATCAGCTGTTTGGACCTTCAAAGAGCGTGGAGGGTACGGGAGTCGTGATAATTCGGAGCGAACTCTTACTTGCGTTTACTGATTCGTTTAACTTTAATGAACTTTTGGTGTGCGTATTATTATCATGTAATTTAGTTGTGAGTACTGGAGATATATTAAGAGAATTAACGACACAATAATTGTTATTGTATTACAGTGAAACCTCTTTAAATCTAACATCAGGGGGGGCGCCAAAGAAACGTTTAAAAACATTTTTTCGAGATTTGGAGGTTTTCAACTTAACGAGGTTACAAGTTACAAAAGTTACAATCAAGTTTATTGGAAGAATTGTGCGATCAGAAATCTCTTCGATTTAAAATTAGTCCATTAGATTTAGTGCCCTTTTTCCTGCGCTGCGAGATTAAATTTTAATTAAATATTAAATCAAGGTTTATTAAATATAATCTGAATATTTACTCCATTAACTCCACTTAAAGTAAACTCCGTTTAACATCAGCAGGTTCAACGATATAATTTCTTTAAACTTCAAAGTTACTTTTTTATAGTTAAGTCTTAGGGTTATGGCCATAATCTCACCTGATCTTAAGTGACGATACAGCCCACGTTGGTTGACACGCTAAGCCTGTGAAAGAACCGGCTCTCAATTGCAGCTGCCGGAACACACCTATCGGTATTTGGCAGCAGATTTTCAACTTGAGGGTGTTTGCTAACAAGGCGGGCATTACAAAAAGCCCTCGCACCATTCCTTCACCGAAAGCTCAAGCTCATTGTACGTGGTTGGATTCGAATTCACGTCCCTTCACGCTTGAGGCTTTTGCTTGATAAACGCATATTCCATGTAAAGATATCTGCTCTTCCTTTAACCATAGTGACGACATGACAGATTTCGATTAATGCTACCAGGATATGCCTATATGTACGTGCTTGATCATCCATTTTCAACTTAAGGGTGGTAGCTAACCAGGGAAATATTAGAAAATGTCTTCACACCGCATCATGGCTTTATTATTTAGCTTTATTTTACCAAGAAGTTGGACTAATGGCAGAGATTTCGACTAACCGATTAAATATGAAAGATATTAACTTCACAATTGTTGGGAATGAAATTATCTGCAACAAAATCGAAAAAATATACTATAAATTAATTATTTTAATGATTTAGACGATGCAAAGTTTCTACACAATGGAATAGTCTATTAAATACATTTGCATCGTGATAAGAAATTGTCTACTGATACATCTGGTAGGCACGAAAGAGTTACATCTATCTATATACGCAAATGGCTTACAAAAATTCATTACTAAGCACCTAGCGGATGGTCTGGCAGATGTAGGTGGTAACCAGTATTCGTTCCAAGTTTGGCCTTTTAATATATTTTGCCGTATTTACATTTTTTTACATAACACACTTTATGTAGTGTAACTTCATTCTCTTCAATTTTGAAACTAAGTATTGTTTATAAATATATAGTTAAGAATATTTCCAACTTATCATAATTTGAGTTTCAGTTCAATCAGCGATGAGTGTTTGCTGTGATACGATGAGGTGGACGCATTATCCTGATAACAGGAGATTTAGTTTACATGCACTATTATTTATATCTATGTCTTTTCTAAATAATAGTTTGACTTTTCTATTCGGATGCCTTTAATGTGTCTATTTAATTATAGTGTACTGTATTTCGCTGTCTTGTTATTAAGGTAATTTCTTTCTTGCCTCTTACAGATTATTCTGTACTTTGTAATTTAATATGTTCGTTACACTCAAGTCTTCCATCTTCAAGATGCATGCAGAGAAATGAATTAGCAACGTCTGTGATATAATAATTGCAGTATATTATTAATGTAGGTGATATTCATTTATCCTGGTGACCCTGTTCATATAGTATGTATGTCTGTAAATAATTAAGTTATTCCAGCAAATCTTAATTTGTTTAAAGTACATCAAAAGCTTCTATTATATTGGAACAAGTGAAACAATTATATCAGCGTGTTAATTGATATTATATGTAAACCACTTAAGGTTCAAAATACAACGTTATTCGTAAACAATCTTGGACTCCTAAAATCTACCTGTCCGTTTCTTTTTTTTTTTTTCTTCAAGGTTTCTTCAAAAGCGTTATACATATTATTTTTTTTGTTGCCACTGGTCGTTGCTATGAGTTCGTTATTACTGGCCTGCTATTGTTAAAATGATTTTGCATAGTAGAAACCAAAAAAAATATATATTAATCCTCACTTTCCGGCTTAAACGGATTTTTTTTTTGTACCATAGTTAATAAAGTGTAAGATTACCAGTCACGTTCAAGTGTTTGGTAATATTTTTTTTTATCCGTCCCGTGTATTCCTATAGGCCGTACGGTTACACAACAGCATACGTGAAATATATGAAGTTTAAAAAATATATGGCGTGAGACTAAGTAATTGGAAGCGGTGATAGCTCAGTGGTAGTGTGTACGACTTCGCGTCGAAGGACGTGAGTTTGAATCCAACCATCTACAAGAGCTTGAGATTTCGATGAAGGAAAACATCGCAAGGAAACTATAGCATGGCGGTAGCATGGCTAGCTACAACCCTCATGTTGAAAATCTGCCGTCAAATACCAATAGGTGTGTTCCGACAGTTGCACTTGAGAGCCAGTTCCTTCACAGGTTTAGCGTGTCTACCATCGTATCGTC
Source organism: Actias luna (assembly GCA_039707435.1). Classification (NCBI taxonomy): domain Eukaryota; kingdom Metazoa; phylum Arthropoda; class Insecta; order Lepidoptera; family Saturniidae; genus Actias; species Actias luna. The sequence goes on along the minus strand of JAZHAC010000006.1, from coordinate 809,734 downwards.
ACTTAAGATCAGGTGAGATTATGGCCATAACGCTAAACCTAATAAACTATAATAATAATAATAATGACAGCCCAAACCGTCATGGTTTTTCACGAAATTTACTTCCAGCAAATACACGTTATATAATTCGTATTTCACGTGTTTATTCATTTGTAAACAAAAATTCGATGCGATAAGATGTTGTAGTAAAGCGAAAAGAATACCAGAGAAATCATCATTTCTCCGTTTTCACGAATAAACGTTTCGACAATTGAATAATTGACGTCAACGGAGCTGTCCCCTGGAAGTCGGATAAAGGATATTTTTTAAAGCCAAACTGATCAATATAAATCACTCTCCGGGGCATTAGTTGATGGCGGGCAAGTCGATCAGTCAAACCCTGAGGATGGAGCGGATGGGGTGACTTGACAATTTTCAAATAGAGTGTCCTTTTTTTTTTGTTTGTTTGTACCTTGGTCACACAGTTATTGTAGTAGTGTTGTGTAGTTGTAAAAGTCGCTCCAAAGCGCGTTACCGAATTGCCAAATTGATGTCAAAAGGCTGTTATAGGGTGGATCAATATATGAGCGGAATTCACATCTCTCTCTGTACATCCGCTAATATCTACTGTGACACATTAAATTATTGTATATAAGGAATAAGACTTTAAAAAAGATGCAGATCGAGTTTCTCGCCGGTTCTTCTCGATGACTGCGTCACTTTCCGAACCGGAAGTAGTTTTGACGTTCATAAGCGCCTTCTTAGGGCCTAAATTGAATAAAGATTCTTTATTTAATCTGAGACGTGATGTATTTTAACACGGTTAACATTAGTTATTGTACTTCTGATGATGATTAGCTGTAACCGGGACACCGTACGCCTGCAGTTAAAAGTTAATTTATCAAAATTCGTTATGTTATCTACCCTTGATACAATCGATGAAGGAAACACATAGTATAGTGGTAGGGTTTCTTGTACTGTCTGGGTGGCTAGCTAGCACCCTCAAGTCTGCCCCCAAATACCTATAGGTATGTTCCAGCTGTTGTACTTGAGAGCCAGTCCACTAGGCTTAGTATGTCCACCATCTCGGGTCACATAACATCAGGTGTTATCGTGTATACGACGTTTTTTTGTTTATACTTAAGGTTTAGTGTTATGGCCATAATCTCACCTGATCTTAAGTCATGACACAGCCTATGATGGTAGACACGCTAACCTGTGAAGGAACTGGCTCTCAAGTGCAGCTGCCGGAACACACCTATTGGTATTTGGCGGCAGATTTTCGACTTGAAGGCGGTTGCTAGCCAGGCTTTAACAAAGCCCTACCACCATGCTATGGTTTCCTGACGATGTTTGCCTCCACCGAAAGCTCAAGCTCGTAGATGCTTGGATTCGAACTCACGTCCCTTGACGCAAAGACGTACACACTACCACTGGGCTATCATCGCTTCAATTAGATGTATTAATGTCTATCTCTAATGGTTAACATAATTACCCACGCGAAGCCGGGACGGGTTACTAGTGATTCATATTCAGGGAATTGTTTAGGGAGGCAAGCGCCGGGATATAGTCTCTGTTCCCGGCCACGCACACGAGGGTATATACTAGTGTTTGTTGTTTACACTTGTGTGTGTGGTGTCAGGTAACATCAGCTGTTTAGGGCCGCATGCCATATGACTTCAAGGACGCTCGGGAACGTATTCTTTTTTATAGTTACCAGATATATCGTACATGCCTCTACCTTCGACTCCATTCGCCTTAATGGTGATTTTCTCAATACACAAGTCGTTTTTCTTTTCCTCGGGAATAGAATACTGGTTTTTACCTGCGGCTTCGTTCACTTTAGTATTATTAATTTTGTCAAATTCGATGACGAAATAAAAAGTTTCATACAAACTTTATTCCTCGCTTTACATCATTTCCAATAAGTTTTTCGCGAGAAACTGTAAGCTATCACCGTTTCCAAGATCACATCTATTTCTATACTCAAATTCGTCATAATCAATTCAGCGGTTTAGGCGTGAAATCTTTACATACAAACAAACTCACTTACGTATTTATATTATTAGTGAAGGTAATGATTTGTTAAGTATTTTATCTCAATTTTGTTAACATTTCAAATTATAAATATGCTTGGACGTTAACATTTCAGATGAAACTACTAACTTAAACTAAATCCCACTCTCGGCAGTCCTATAATTTCTCCTTTTAACAGTTTGTCTTTCGACAAAAGCCTCCTCTCTAAGGCTTTCCACATATTTCTTGCCTTTGCTGCAAGTTGCCGTTCTGGACCAGATACCTTCTTGAAATCGTCTTCCCGTCGCTGCGTCTGTCTTCCTCTACTTCTTTTACTTTCTCATGGATACCATTAAGCAATTATTCGAGTCCATTTCTGTTTATATCTCGCAACATATGTACCGTCGAGCGCAATTTTCTCCATATTGATTGAACCTTCCGCTTTTATCCGCTAACAATGCGTTCTAAATTACTTGGAACATTAAAAATATATCATGCGAAGGAAGTAAATGGATCTAGGTTTTGCCGCTTCTTTCGATGGCAGGGTTTTTTTTAATTATTTCCTAATCGTAGGCATAAGGCAATCCGGAAACAACAACCACCACTGATAAATCCGAAATCTACCAACGGTCACCGCTATCGCTTCTCGTTACGCTCGAGGGAGTTTGTTCATCTAATTCAGTGTTCTCAAAGACCTTATGGTAGCTATAGTAGCGTGTACGAACGCCGCATCCCTGGACATGAGTTCGAATCCGCCTACAATTAGCTTGAGCTTTCGGTAATGGAGAATGTCGTGGTGGAACTATAGTGTGTTGGGTTTTGCTGATGTCCGCCTGGCTAAACACCGACCTACAGTTTCACTTGAGCCAGCCGTTGTCCACCATCCTGTTACGAACATAAGGATAGGTCGTACCCATAACGCTAAACCTGTAAACAAATAAGGAAAAGTTACGTTATCGGCTATTGAACGGAGCGAAAATGCAACAAAACTCATTGGGAAGGTAATTTTGGCCTTGTGATCGCTTTATCTAATTCCATCCAAATTTACTGGGTGACACGCATCGATACACATCGACTGTGATCTTCAAAATACATTAATTATACGTATTATGGGTTCAGATACAGTTTTATTATGTCTATAGTATTACCAGTACATATATTATATAATAGAAACTGCATGAATATACCCATCTAAAGCTCTCTCAAGCACTGCGCATAAACAATACCACTCACACACGCGCGCACACGTGTTGCATCGACAGTACGCCATAGTGTGTATACATCTATACAGTGGTTCAACTGTGTTATTAACAGATCTGTCTCGTTACTACTTATACCTACTTATTTTGTTTATTGCTAATGTGGTGAAAAGATGCATTAATGTACTTACATTGCAATGCAAATTACAATACGTCGGTTGGACGACAAGAGTTACTAGAGTTAGTGGATGAGAAACACCGTCAGATATGCTCTACATTAGCATGACAATTCGCATTCAGGTTTTTATTAAATACCAGGAAGGATTCGAGTATCCCTTCTCCCACTCAGGGTCATAATTCGTCCATTATTATTTACACTGTTCATATATAGAGTCTTCGGTCTTTCTCCACTCTAATATCCTTCAAATAGCAACATTCTTCCAACAATATACCCACGTAATAAACAGCCCGTTCCATCAGAGAATGATTAGACACCATGAGGGTTTCCAAGGTTACGTGGTCGTAGTATTCTCTATTTACTTTGTTGCTTGTTATTTGGATAGTCAAGGAGTGGGAAGTGGGACCCATTCTCGGAGTCTATCGTCTCGTTTAGCTATCATTTAAGTGTATTAGACATGATAAAGACAACTCATATGTGCTCGTTATTCGTCCTCATCCTTATCTTTATATATTATCATGTGGATTGAAATTAACTTTATATATATAAGCTGTGCATTCGGTGAAAAATAAACTTAACTATGGAAACTACAGTACAAGATTTTTAAGCATTTCCTGAATCCAGATCGACTAGACAACAACGTTAAGTTGAAAATTTACCACCAAACACTTATGAGTGTTTCGAGAACTACAATTGAGATCCAGCCGTCCTGCAAGGTTTAACAGGGCAATTTATTTGGTCCATGTCGTTACTTCGTCAAATCTAAAACTGCGGCCGAACGTTAAGATGTACAAATAAATAAAAATGGTGTGCACTTAATACCAAAACGACAGAAATGATACATGAGTATATCTATCTCGCTCTGTTAATCGCCTTGGACCGACATTACTCGAACGTTCGTCACACAGGTTGCGGATGAGTATTTCAAAACCCTTCCATACAAAGTTTATTTTCTAAATTACAGTATAAAATTGCGCGAGGTATTATTTAAAGCACGTCAAATATATTCCGAAAAGAAAAATTCTCGATTATTTTTTTGATGACTTAATAATATTTAAAGCGATATATCACGTCAGTATAAAGTTGTCCCACTGATATCAACTTAAGCTGTGTCGGAACTCAGCTGACTACACACACATGCAACAAACGTACAAATAAACAAACAAGTGTTTACACGACTCAGTGTGTTGAGGATGTTGACTGTTCACATAATAAGGGTTTCGGAAAAAAAAAAACGTACGCGAGATGCGGTGACGTGCGAGGAGGACGCACATCGCGTGCAACTAACTTATTTCAAACGAGTGGGAGCGAGACGGGGACGGTTTTGCTTCGTCTGCCGTCGGCGTGTTCGTTTTTTGTAAACCGAGGCAAGGTGCAGTTCGATTTTTGAATAAGGGAATGAGTGATATTTGACGGTTGGCAAGAAAAGACATTTTATACGAACCTATTCCATTTAAACATGATAGTTTTGGAATATTTACATTCGATCTGCAAAAGTAATCTATTGAGGTAATTAACCAAGTAGGTACTATATGGTGTTTGATTACGATATCATAAACATAAATTGAAGCGATGATACCTCAGTGATATTGTGTACGACTTCGCGTCAAGGGACGTGAGTTCGAATTTAACCACCTACAATAAGCTTGAGGTTTCGGTAAAGGAAACCATAGCACGGTTTTTTGCAATACCCGCATGGCTAGCTAAAACTCTCAAGTTGAAAATCTGCCGCCAAATACCAATAGGTGTGTTCCGACAGCTGCACTTGAAAGCCAGTTCCTCTACAGGTTTAGCGTGTCTACCAACTTGGGCCGTATACGTCACATAAAATCAGGTGACATCGACGATTGATAGCATATTTGTCATATCTCATAAAATTGAACATTACAACACAACCAGAAAACCTTTTCAAAAATTCATATTGTAAAAAACTTTTTTTTTTTTTATTATTATGGAAGGTATCAAAGAAAACTTTATTTCATCGCAGAAGAACGAGATAAAATTCATTCGATGCGATTTTTTTATTAAAACTATGTGTTTAATTCGTAGTAAAAATTCGCAGATATACGTTTTTTTATAGTTAAGGCTTAGCGTTATGGCCATAATCTCACTTGATCGTAAGCGACGATACGACCCAAGTTGATAGACCCGTTAAACCTGTGGAGGAACTGGCTTTCAAGTGCAACTGCCGAAACACCTATTGGTATTTTGCGGCAGGTTTTCAACATGAGGGTGGTAGCTAGCCAGGCGGGCGTTAGTAAAAGCCCTACACCACCGCTCTATGGTTTCCTCACGATGTTTTCCTTCACGGAAAGCTCAAGCTCATTATAGGTGGATTCGAACCGACGTCCCTTGCCATGAAGTCGTACACACAACCGCTGAGCTGTCATCGTTTTGCGCGTTAAAATTTAATGTGTAACAAACAAACAAACTCATATTCGGAATTATATTAGATAGCGTCCAGGAATGCCTTTATTTATGCCTTCGATAAATCCCAATTCGGGAGTAGCCAGATAAGTATTAGATACTGAAAAATAGTAATCTAGGTTCTATGAACGTTACTAGCAGAGTCATCTATAACTTTATCTGGGATTCAAGGTATAATTAGGCATGGTGGTAGGACTTATTATGATATCCGCCTGGCTAGCTACCACCCTCAAGTTCAAAATACGCCGCGATATATCTATAGGTGTGTTCCGGCAGTTGCGCTTCAGAGCCAGTGCCTTCTACACTTAGAGTGTCCATCAATCTTCGCTTAAATCGTCACTTTTGAAGGGATAACAGCTCAGTGGTAGTGTGTACGACTTCGCGTCAAGGGATGTGAGCTCGAATCCAAGCACCTACAATGAGCTTGAGCTTTCGATGAAGGAAAACATCGTGAGGAAACCATAGCGTGGTGGTAGGGCTTTTTCTAATGTCCGCCTGGGTAGCTACCACCCTCAAGTTGTAAACCTGCCGCCAAATACCAATAGGTGTGTTCCGGCAGCTGCACTTGAGAGCCAGTTCCTCCACAGGTTTTAGCGTGTCCACCAACTCGGGCAGTATCGTCACTTAAGATCAGGTGAGATTATGGCCATAAGTATAATAAAAAAAACTTAGCATATACAGAATAAGATTTATAATTAAAGTGCGTCAAAAGGCGGTCTGCGCTCTGAAACCGTTACGCACCTGTACCGTACGTTTGAAACACGCGGCCATGTTTTCGCTGTTATCAATAGAAACTTCGAGAAAATACAATAAATTTCGTTTCACAATTCGCCACAGCCGCTCGGTCCCCCACAGCTGTTAGTCAGCTGATCGGCACGCAAACACGCGCAGCGTCCCCGCACGCACTCTGCGGGTTGTCGGACTGTGTATGTGTGTGTGACGCAAAAAACAACTTAAAACCGGCCTAGCAAGCCGGGCTTTCGTGCATCCGCTCTGTGACATAGATTATGTAATATACGCAGAGGTGACGACCGAGTTCCTTAGCTTCTAGCGTTATGGCCATAATCTCACCTGATTTTACGTTGCAGCCCAAGTTGGTGGACACTCTTAACCCGTCTGTCAACATACCTATTGGTATTTGGCGGCAGATTTTTAACTTGAGGTTTGTAGCTAGCCAGGCGGGTATTAGTAAAGCCTTACCGCCATGCTATGGTTTTCTTACGATCACGAAAACTCGAGCTCATTGTAGGTGGATTCGAATCCACGTCCCTTGTCATGGTGCCCTTACACAGCTACTGAGCTGTCATCGCTTTATTTGTTTACGGGCTACGCCGTTAAAAGTGTAACACCGACACGTTTTTGCAGTTGTTTTAGAAAAACTTCACGATCACTCGTAGGTATCGTACATTATTTTAAATTGACTCAGCTCCTAAGAATTTTGAGAAGATACAAAATTTTATCTTCTAAAATTTGGTGTGATATAGTGTAAGGTACTCCGTTCCAAGCCTGTGTCAATAAGAGACACTATTTTATTGTTTAACTTAGAGATAAAAATACATATTGGCAGTGACTCTCGTAATATGCTGGGTAGACTATAAAAGCAAACTTAACAGGAGTATTTTTGCATCATTTCTAATACTAATTCTTGCTGTCGCATCTCCGCTACCCCTCTCATAGACTACACATACAAACTCGAGTGGTAGATCTAGAAGATATTTCCCAAGTTTAAAAATTGTTTAAATTCAGTACAAACCAAGAATGATAATAACAGATAATTCAATGATAGGCTTCGTTGTAAGATCGACCTTAAGCCTTCCGATAAGCGGAAAAAGAATCTTTGCGAGCGATTTACTACTGTACTGAAACAAAAGCGAAAGCTGTTTCAATTATCTGGTAAAAGCGCAGGATGAGTTACATTTACATACATACATACGTACATCACGCCTCTCTCCCATAAGGGTAAGCGGACACCACATCCTTCCTCTTGCTACGATCCTGACATACATCTTTCGCTTCTTCTACTTTCATAAGCACCTTCATACATGCTCTTCGGTTACGGGTACTTTTGACCTGGCCTTTCTCCAGAACGTCCTCGATCTGATCGAGATATATTCGCCTAGGTCGACCCTTACCAGCTTCCCCATTCACAGTCGCCTTGTAAATTTGTTTTGTTAATCTTCTTTCATCCATCCTCTCTACATGTCCATACCATGTACATTTGTTACCATGAGTTACATTTGAGGAGTTTTATGTGCATCAACATACCATCTTGTGCCACATCGTCACTTAACATCACGTGAGATTGTTGGCATAGCACTAAATCGTGAAACGCAACACTGACATTAAATTCATAGCTGATACTGAAAACGTCATAATTTTAACACGAATTATTTTTCAAATAATGTCATCGATTCATGATGGCAGCTAGGTGAAATGCCCCCAAACCAGGAGGATACAGTTTATCACGACGTTTTCCTTTACAAATGGCCCAGGATCAACGTAGGGGTTTAGAGTCGCTATCATTATCATTATGTCACGGTATTACTGAACCATTTTAGAGCAAAATCACGTTAGTTATATCCATTACTGCTTACTGCTATATCTTATTAATTATGTTACTCATATTCCCTCTCTGTTTGAATATTTATTTGCCTTGATTTTGAGTCCAAATAACTTTTAGGTAAGTAGGCTTTCTTTGTTTATTCGATGTGGCTATTATTTACAATTTTCAGTATGTAATATGCAATGATTGCTCATTGGTAGTGTGTGTCGCTGGATCAATGGATTTTTTCAAATACCTGCAGTGAATTAGAGCTTTCGGTGATGGAAAACATTGTAACGAAACTATAGAAGGGCGGTATGACATTCTTATTGCCTCAGATTATCCTCAAGTTGAAAGTCTGTCGACAAACAAACACCAAGCTCCTCTGTACTCCGGCAGTCGCATTTGAGATCGAGTCCTACCATTACTGTCAGAGTGTCCTCTATTTTAAACCCCATCGTCACTAAATTTCAGAAGAGGTTGTGGTCAAACGTGCAACTTATGAATATAAAAAAGTGTCGGATCTGCGTTACGTTGTTCTTTGCTAGACTTTTGTTTTTTTTTTCGCCTCACGTCCCTATGTGCATGTATTACGACGTGCGTCCGATGAAATGATCTATATTGATTACCCTTCACCATTTATGAGCCTAATTCGATCATATTAGTATATCTATACCAAATCAAATCAAATGAAATCAAAAATCATTATTCGATTTAGGCCCTAAGAAGGCGCTTATGAACGTCGAAACTACTACCGATTCGGAAAGTAACGCAGTCATCAAGAAGAAACGGCAAGAAACTCGACCTTATCTTTTTACGTAACAGTTTAATGTTTTACAGTAGTTATTGGCGGATGTACAGCGAGGGGTGTCAATTCCAGACATCACGATCGCTCACATATTGATCCACCCTATAGTAACCTTTTGACATCAAAACCCATTTGACTTGGTTTTTGAACCTACTGTCCGATAATTCAGTACTGCACTTTGGGACTTGTCACGAGTATTCAAATCATGCCAGGTTTTAAGAAAATCCAGCTTTTGTAAATTTTTCCGGACATACAACATTAAATTATCAAGCATATATTGGGAGGCCACAGTTGAAATACCGAATTCCGGAAACTTATCCTCTAATGATTCGTGAGGTCTCATATTGTAAATGGCTGGAACAGCTCGGTTAGCTTAATTCGGATTTATATGCTAAGGGCATATATTGGTGAACCAATCGGTTCAGCAAATGTTGAGCCTTTCTTATAAGTGAATAATCCGATTAGAGTGTTACCTTTTGCGATCAGGAAAAGTATAAAATCTTTGCCATAGAAACATTTTTTTTTTTATAGTTCGGCACAATGACCGCACATCACCTGATGGTAAGTTTCAGTACAGTCTAAAACAGTAGTGACTGCCGTAAATGCTTCCTCACGACTGGTCTAATACTGTATACTTAATTTTTTATTGAAATAGGGGCCAAACAAGCAATCGTGTCACCTGATAGTTGGTGATCACAGCTCTGCGATCAGAGAGATGATGAGATGAGATGGACTGCCGGCCTTTATAGCAGGGACTGGCTCTCAAGTGCCACTACCGAAGCACATCTAATGGTATTTATTATTTGGCGGCAGTTTTTCAACTAAGGGTGGTTGCAAGCCAGGCGGGTGATAGAAAAAGCCTTATCATTATGCTCTGGTTTCCTCACGATGTTTTCCGTCACCGAAAGCTCAAGCTTATTGTAGATGGATTCGAACTCACGTCTCTTGACGCGAAGTCGTACACACTACCACTGAGCTATCATCGCTATTTGCAGTCGGCGCAATACGTTTTGCTCTACCATACATCTCTGTCAGCTGCCTTCCCTTAGTCAGTCTCTTTTTTTTTCATCTCACTCTTCACACACTCTATCCATATTATCTGTGGTCTTCCTCTTCCTTTCCATTCTTGAACGTTCATATCTATCACTTTTCTCACCACATTCGTTTCCGCTTTTCCCATGACATGTCAAATCCATACAAGCGATTCCCTTTCAGCTTCTCTACCATCGTTGCCACTTTAACTTATAATATAATAAAAAAAAAAAAAAACGAAAACATAATAATTTCGTGTGGGTAATAATCCCTTCTGTGTGTCAACAGAGATTTATCGGTGAAAATAAAGTTTTTTTTTTTTTTAAGTCAACAAATAGGGCGGACTCTGCGCAGATGTCACGCGAGTGGTGTAAAAATACTAAATATTAATGTCCTTTCAAATGGTACGTCATTAATCCTGTGTCGGTGCGAGTGTGGCCATAAAGTTTACGAGATTGTGTTTAATTACCATTTGAAAAAAAAAAAAAAATGTTAACAAGCACATATATTTTTACGACATAATAAATAAAAAAAGTACTTTCTCTGTCTACACAGAGAGAAATCATCGCGTTAGCTATTTTGATGGACTTGTTATTTTTCACAATACAGTAACGATGAGGGAATAATGAAGCGCCGATAGCTCAGTGGTAGTGTGGATGAATTCGCGACGAGTGACGTTAGTTTGCATCCACCTACAATGAGCTTGAGCTCAGCAAGGAAAACTTCGTGAGCAAAACATAGCATGGTGGTAGGGCTTTTTCTAATGCTCGCCTGTTTAGCAACCAGTCTCAAGTTGAAAATTTTCTGCCAAATACCAAAAGGTGTGTTCCGGCAGTTGCACTTAAGAGTTATTTCTTCCACAGGTTTACCGTACTTATTAACTTTGGCCGTATCGTCACTTAAGATCAGGAGAGATTATGGCCATAACGCTAATTCTTAACGATAAAAAAGATCGCTCAGTGGTAGCCCTGCAATAAGCTTGTACTTTCGGCGAAAGAAAATATTATAAAACCTCAGTATGGTGCTTGGGTGATTTTTAATACCCGCTCGTTACCAACGTCCCAAAAGTTGAAAACCTATCGTCAAATACTTCTAATTGTGTTTCGGCAGTTGCACTCGAGACCAGCCCGACCACCAGATCTTGCCAAAACTATAAACGTTTAACGTCTTTATCTATACTAACATTATAAATGCGAAAGTGAGTTTGTTTGTTACGCTTTCACGCTTAAACCACTGAATCGATTGTGATGAATTTTCGTATATAGACAGATGGAGCCCTGGAGACGGAGATACGTTACTTTTTCTTATGTAAATATTCTAGAAAGTGTGGTAATGAGAGGGTCAAACTTTATTTGACACTTTTCACTGCATCGTCCAATTTAACAAAATCAAAATATGCGCAAGCGAAGCCGCACGTAAAATCTATTATAAAGTATTTAATAAAATTAAAACTTGCCGTGTTCGATAAATTTATAAAAATAAGTAATAATTATTATTTTACATACAAAAAAATAATATAGCTAGCGCACGCTAATAAAAGTTTTCCGATTGAATATTTTTTCCCGTCTTTGTCAGTTTTATCAATGCTGTTTAGCTCCTATTGGTGATAGCGTGATGTAAAATTTCCTAAGTCCTTCCTCAATCAGTACTCTATAAGATACGAAGATACTTTTTTAAACCCGACAGGCAGTTTCTAAGATTAACACGTACAAACTAACAATTTTTTCCATCTTACAATATTCGTATAGATTTACATCATTCCAATGAAATATATAACAAAAAGAGTTTTGAAGTTCCACGATTGAACACACGACGAAAGTGTCTATTTCACACTCCTTTACGGCGGACACGTTATTTCAAGAACGCCTTTTTTCAACGCTCTCGTTATCATTATAACAGGCGTGTTCTATCGCCTGTATCGTGGGGAGGGTTCTGAAGGGCTCTTTGAACTGATCCCTCCTCTCCTTTCCACGACAGAACCACACGGGCGGGGCTTCGGAGTCACAATTTCACGGTGACACCTATAACATCCAGAACCAAAGAGTTTGCCGACTCTTACCTTTGTCGCACCGTGTAATTGTGGAACCGTCTTCCTGTCAGCGTGTTCCCTCCTTCCTATGATTTTGGGTTCTTCAAAAGAGGTGTGAAGAGGTACCTAAGCAGGTCAGCATGACAGCAGTGACTGACAGTGTGTTCTGTTCGCTGTCAGTCGCCGCTGATATGGATTGTACTGTACTCACCATCAGGTACAGTGCAGTCACTTTGCTGGGCAACATAACAAAAAAAATTACAAATTTCTTAACGACGTACACATACTTTGTAATAGTCTATATCATCTTATAAAAGGAAAATTGGTGATGTGTCGTTTAAAGACTTATCTTATGAAATTATATATTTTTCTGAATTTTTCTTTTGATATTTGTTTAATTTTATTACCTTTTTTTTATTATAATTTTTTTAATTAATTTCTCCACAAATTTTGATTAAGGTGTATTTCGATAAACGTTCCAAAACAAAAGGAGTATGGTACAAAATGATTCAGCCACATCCCTTAAAGTATTCCTGGATTGATAATATTACTGTTACTCATCGGGAAGTAATAACGGGAATGAGGTTACGCTCAGGTCATATGCCGGGCATGACAGTAACGACTGAGGATGGATTGTAGTTCTCCCGATGAACGCTGCTGTACTGTACTGTACTTAAAATCAGGTGGTACAATGCAGTCACTTTGCCGAGCTACCCTATGAACACTTGGACGATCATTTGAGGTGCGACTTAATAATCACGCGTAAGCAAGGTCGTAGGTTTCGAACCTTAACGTATGGCTAACGAGTATCACTTCATTTCTCCACGGCCCTTGCCCGACTTGCCCAATGAAGTTGTTAGGACCACTAAACTCAGTATTTTAGGACCTGTCTGTTAGTCAGGGTCGCGAATCTTTGTTCGATTTTCGGCAGTAGCCCAAGCCAAGGTTCGGCCATTCTGGCACCCTTGCGCCCTGTTATGCCCTAATCATATTACGTAAAAGAGACAGTGTCAACATAATTAATAATGTATAAAAGCTTTGTCATTTCAATATTAAGTCAGTCTAATAAAAATGTGTGATTGTGTTCTTTCCTTTTGATTTTTTTTTAAAATGTCCTCACGGATTGCCATCCTAGCAGCCCGCTATCTCGGAATCCACCACAAAAAAGTTCGACGATGGTGTCAAATACCTTGTATATTGGCGTATTACGTATAGCGTACGTCAGATCGAAAATAAATGCCAAACTACCGTAAAAAATATATACCATCAAATAAGTTCGCTATTATGCTTTGTAAAATGCCATCTCCGCTTTGCCAGAGTTGCGAACACATCGACCATGTGCACCACATATTGGCAGAATGTACTCGAAGTGAACGTATAAGATATGGGATCAATCCTTATGGTTCGTCCCCCGTTGGTTTATATAATTCCCTGTTGTCTGACGCTGTCTTTAAAATTACTAGAGAGTTATATTAAATAAAATCAAAACATTGTTAAGTGTAAACTATTAATATGTACCTTACATAGGTTGTTACTTTTTTACATTACCTTTATTGTTTGTTACAGGGTGATACACTGACGTCGGCGACTAACGCTTCAATTAAAACAAAAACTGATACCACACGCTTTATATGAGATTGTTTCTTTAGGGGTAAACTCCTCAAACGCAGACATTAATTGGGGTTTGCCAATGAGACATTATTGCTTGGGTTAAATACAAAACTGATTCGCTAACCGAATGGCCCGACCGTACAAACTATACACCGGCTATAAAGACTGAGATAAGGTATGCGATAAGCCGCGATGACGGTGACTCAGTTCCACAGAAACCGAAACGAATTGTATACTATTTATCAACTTTATAATAGAATGACTCTGACCTCATACAGTCAGCATAAAAATAAATCAAAAACAAAGAAAAATATTTATATACAAATTTTCTAATTATATGCGTGTTATTGTGATCATTATTGACATGGTGATAGGTCTCTCACAGTAATTCTCTCATGGTGAATGTCCAATGATTTTTATTACACTTTATAAGCGTTTATATTTTTATTTTATTTTTTTTAAAAAAAGCTCCGACATCACCCCTAACATAATCAGGGATTTTGGTTAAGTAATTTTTTCATAGAGTGCCTTTATTGTCAATATCCTTATAACTATTACATTCTTAGTTTACTTAGAGCTAAATACGACACTTCTTTGTTTGTTTTGTTTATTTATACATTTCTATTTATTTATTTATTTTTAATTTTTTTACCATAATACTAATATCTAATTATAACTAATTTAATAATAATAATAAATAATAAATAATAAATTGATCGAATTTTGTTTATATTATGCGCCGCGTCATGGGACGTGAGTTCGAATCCAACCACCTACAATGACCTTGAGCTTCCGGTGAAGGAAACCATCGTGAGGAAACCATACATAGCATGGTGGTAGGGATTTTCTTAATGCCTGCCTGGAGTGGGAAATCTGCTGCCAAATACCAATAGGTGTGTTCCGGCAGTGGCACTTGAGAGCCAGTCCCTCCTATAAAGACCGGCAACGCACCTACGATTACGCTGATGTTATGCGTGTCGATGGGCGGCGGTGATCAGTAACCGTCAGATGATACGCTTGCTCGTTTGCCGGCTATTACATAAAAAAATTGACTGCAATCTCACCTGATTACTACCGATGGCACTCAGGATGGTAGAAACCCTAAGCCTAGTGGAGAGACTGGCTCTCAAGTTGCAACTGCCAGACTGGCGACAGATTTTCAACTTAAGGGTAGTAGGTAGCCAGGCGGGCATTAGAAAAAGTCCTACCAGCTTGCTATGGTTTGCTTACAATGTTATCCTTCACCGAATACTCAAGCATATTGTAGGTGGATTCGAACTTACGTCCCTCAAAGCGGAGTCTATACACGCTACCACTGAGCTGTCATCTATGAAAACAGTAATCTTTAAAATTTAAAATACTGCCCGGCACAAACGTTAGTATATATATATGTCGGAACATACGGGTTGTTCGAGTCAGAAAGGGTTCTGCGGCGTGGGTATAGCGGGCGAGGAGACTGAGACATCACTCGTACAATAAACCAGTTTTATTTCTCACAATAATTTCTTATTAAAATGTAGGAAGAACACGTTACAATTTAATCACACTTTGTACACTAACGTTTATTATAATACGGAGACAAGGTGTTCCGCTTAGTAACGAACGCTGCGACTGCCAAACGCAAACTGAATCACAAGCTGCCCGTCCGCACGCTCTCTCTAGCGCCTCTAGCGGATGCTATGCAAAACTAATACTCAGCGCTCATTGGCTGCCGCCGTGACGCATCACTGGCCAATGAGCAACCGGCAAGCAAAGCACGTTACCAGCGTTACACCAAAGATGGCGCCACTTCCACCATTAGTCCCCCAAAATTATACAAGGTGGCGCATAACTAAATAATTCTTATCCAACGACGCTAAGCGCCGTCACGGCCAGACTGACACTCGCACGTCCTCGGGCGACCAATTTGAATATCTGTAACAAGGCACAAAATTTAGTTCTGCCTACCGCTCGATCATTCTGACATACGGTGACGACGAAATTTTCAAGCAGCTAATGATGCTCTCAATCTCGGATAGGACACGCAAGTTACGTAAAATTACATATGCCACCAGAGGAGTGAGACCGGATAACAGCGCCCCTTCGATCTACACCCCAGAGTAGAACCGGGCAACTGCACCCCTTCGACTCCCTCTCTGGACTCACAGCATCAACTCATAGCCCAAAATTACAGATGCCACCAGAGGAGTGAGACCGGATAACAGCGCCCCTTCGATCTACACCCCAGAGTAGAACCGGGCAACTGCACCCCTTCGACTCACTCCCTGAACGCACAGCATCAACTTATAGCCCGGGTAACAGCGTCCCTTCGATCTACACCCCAGAGTAGAACCGGACAACTGAACCCCTCGACTACCTCTCATAACACTGAACAGACACACCAATCAACCCAGCATCTAATCCCTTAAGAATTGAGCACATCATAAGGCTTTGCTATAATAATGACTTAGTACGGAACCACAGATCGCAAAGCTATGTACCAAATAGAAGTAACCAGTTTACATGTCAGAAGAAGCAGTCAAAGTGTCGCTGCTAGCTGACATGATGTCGCTTAAAGCTGATATCGTACCACTTACATCATCATCGTTATTTATGACTGCCGTCACGAGCTCATCATCATCTTCGCAATTACTTAAAATATCCGAAATTTCAGCTAAGCGAGCACAACCTCTCGCCACCACGCGCAAATTTTCATGAGAGTATTTGTATAGACGGTTAGATCCAAAAATGCTTTTCAATTCGTAGCGATCATTTTCTCAAACGCGAACAACAATAAAGGGACCTTGAAATTTCCTATCTAATTTGGTTTGATTACGCTCGCTACATTTAATGAAAACAAAATCACCAAGATGAAAGGAATCTACTCTTCCTTGTGCACGTTTTAGAATTTTTTCGCTATTTTAAATTCGATATTATCATCGCTAATTTCAACACATAATCCTTGTTGGTGAATATCCCTACCCAAGATTACAAGTTCAGAAATGCTATCAGATAGGACAATGTGAAACAATACTGGAAACTTAATACCTTCAACCTCTATATCGCTGAGAATTTGAGATTCGCACAAAACATTTCTTTGATCTACCCCCGAAAGAAATATTTTATCATTGTGCGTAATACCGGGAAATTTCACAAGCAAATCTAATCTAACCAAAGAGCATGCAGAACCACTATCGAATAAAAATGGAACGAGCTCACCCGATTATGTTGCCAGTGTACTTCTCGACGTTTGATAGTTGCACGCGTGGACCTCTATGACCACCTTTTCCGGACAGGCTGGAGCGATGTGGCCTGGCTTGCCACACACAAAGCAGGATCTCTTCTCAGCGCCCTCCTTGATGATGGGTTTGGATCTGCACGAAGATTCTTGCAACCCACTTGTTTGTGTCCTGAAGAATTGCAGCGGTGACATTTGCCTTCGAATCGCCAATCGCTGTTCTTGTCATTCTTAAATCGTTTTTCTTCAATGTCACTATCGCTACCTTCGTGTCCTCTTTTGTTTGAAATTCCATTCAACTTTCGAAACAACTGTGCTCTTGTAGTAATATCAAGTCCATTCAGTTCCCTTTTTATAAAATTTTCCTTCAATATCCGCATCTTCATCATCGGGATCAAACTTGATGAACTTGGTAGAATTCTGATTCACCATTACCGGAGTTTGCGTTGCCGCCAGTAGTCGAGTAAACAGTGTCTCCATTCCGGTAAGAACGTCAGATGCGGCTGATTGATTTTGCTGGCCTTGTCGTCTCTCCTCATGGTTATGCCCTTCGAATCCCACTTCTGATGTCGGAACATACGGGTTGTTCGAGTCAGAAAGGGTTCTGCGGCGTGATTATAGCGGGCGAGGAGACTGAGACATCACTCGTACAATAAACCAGTTTTATTTCTCACAATAATTTCTTATTAAAATGTAGGAAGAACACGTTACAATTTAATCACACTTTGTACACTAACGTTTATTATAATACGGAGACAAGGTGTTCCGCTTAGTAACGAACGCTGCGACTGCCAAATGCAAACTGAATCACAAGCTGCCCGTCCGCACGCTCTCTCTAGGGCCTCTAGCGGATGCTATGCAAAACTAATACTCAGCGCTCATTGGCTGCCGCCGTGACGCATCACTGGCCAATGAGCAACCGGCAAGCAAAGCACGTTACCAGCGTTACACCAAAGATGGCGCCACTTCCACCTTTAGTCCCCCAAAATTATACAAGGTGGCGCATAACTAAATAATTCTTATCCAACGACGCTAAGCGCCGTCATATATATATAGAACTTATCGCAAAACGGCAACGTGTTTTTACGTGTGAAACACAACGATGGTCAAAGTGACAGTTTCGGAACACTTGTATTCATTTCACTTCTCATAAAATGTCCATACCGGCAGCTTTTATATGAAAAATCGATTATAAAAGGTTAAACTACACAATTTATGGTAAACCAATACGGAGTTAATGACCTATGCCTATGAACCTAAAGAAATCCCTTTGTTTTTCTTCCGTACATAACATGAGATGTGGCAAGGGAGTCCAATTTATATGAAAACGCATATCGGACGGAAAACGGACGGAAGCGCCGCTAAATTTACTCATGACGTAATAAAAACTTTTTACGAGAAAACCGGCGACCCCATAGCATATTTACTTTCGCACCCCCTCGTATAAAAACATCGCCCGTACGTTGCTAAGACATGGGAACATGTTTACAACCTTTCAATTGAGTTACTGCGTGATAGGATAACGCTAACTTGCCGCATAAGCCCAGTAATTTTCCGGCTAAATCGAAATTCCAAATTGCATTGGAGGAAAAGCGGAAGTGCCTGTTATGATTTGTTTGATAAAATAATTCCGATGTGACAAGCGATTCATAACTCATTCTCACGCGACTCGAGGAACCCATATCTATATTAATATTGTAAAGTGGAAAAGTTTGTTGGAACGTGCTAATATTGGGCACAATTAGTGGGATTTAAAAAAAAATTTTTTTGCATTTGTAACAGCGATTAATCTGGAAGGCTTTTAGGCTTTAACATCACGCTATCACCAATAGGAGGAAAGCTTTTTAAACTTTCACTTATCGTATACTATAGATATTAAATGCGGGTCTAAAAAGCGACATACTTTTTAATAATTTCCTCACGATTCAGCCTGGTTACGAGCTGACTAAAGTGTTGCGGTGTCTTCGTTAGGGAGGGCAGTTTCGAGTAACTACCCTCATTGTTCATTATCACTTATGATGTTCCGACACCCTAATTATATCTGACGATACATGCATCGATCGTATCCGAGACTGGAGTCGTCCTGTTACTGCATTCCATGCCGTAGATAATTTTAATCCGTCATCCCGGTTAAAAGTGTTGCACTTTTTAATTTCGATCTCTTCCCTTACAATTCTAGGATAGTGGAAACGGTCTTTGGAGAGGACTTTTGGTTCAAGTGATTCTATCCAATGATTGGGAACCTCTTCTAGGAGGTGTTCTTAGTTATTCAGGCTTATTACGTTAAGGTTTAGCATTTTGGCCATAGTCTCATCTGATCTTAAGTGACGATATAGCCCAAGTTGGTAGACACGCTAAACCTATGGAGGAACTGGCTCTCAAGTGCAGCTGCCGGAACACACCTATTGCTATTTGGCGGCAGGCCTATATCTACACAGGCTAGCATTAGAAAAAGCCCTACCACCAGGCTATGGTTTCCTCACGATATTTTCCCTCACCGAAAACTCAACCTCGTTGTAGATGCTTGGATTCGAACTCACGTCCCTTGACGCGAAGTCGTACACACTACCGCTGAGCTATCATCTGTTACTGAATACATCAAGATCAGTCAATACATAAAAAGATATCTTAAGACATAGTATCGATATACATTTTCGAACCCTAGCGCCTGAACTAGGCGGAACCAGTATCTATTACAATGACTGTAATATTGAATTCAATGTTTCACATGTACCGGAAGTACCGTGATGTCTAACTGTTCTGTAGGGACTTAAGGCTTAGTAATAATGTTCCTTCTTTGAGAGCTGTATTTGGGATACTAAGATGTCTACAGCTTATTCCAATGCTCTATTCAAATCACTATTTTGTATAGATATTTTTACCACATTAGCGTGCGTGCAGATATGAAACTTGTAAAACATTCCACGTACCGACACTCGATAGGTTATTACTTAGTAAATTAGGGCTCAGCCAAATCGATTGACCTCGTATGGTTTCTTTAAGCTCGGAGCCATAGGATCTTGTAGCGGAGGGGTGTCTGGAACGGTGCTTAACGCGGGACACGGTTTCGTATCTCATTTTGTATCATCACGCTTACCGACGCGACTTAGAATGAGCAGAGTTGTGTTTTTTCCTCGATTTATTTTGCACAAGGTTGGTGGTTCGAAGAGAACTACGTGGTAATTATCATGTCCATACGCAGATAATAAAAATGCAAAACAGACAAGTGGAAATATATTTTTTTTTTATTTAACTGAGATGCAGCTGTCAGGCATAACTTACGACTGTAGGATGCCCGTCAAACTGAAGGGCAGAATATATAAGTCCGTTATAAGACCTGCCATATTGTATGGATCAGAATGTTGGGTTGGTAAGAAGATGGATGAAAAACGACTGCATGTAGCAGAGATGCGAATGTTGAGATGGATGTGCTGCGTCACCAGAATGGATAAGATCAGGAATGAGTGTGTTAGAGGAAGTTTGAAAGTGGCGCCAGTGACAGAAAAGATGAGAGGGAATCGTCTGTCTTGGTATGGACATGTTTTGAGAAGAGACGAAACGCATGTGACGAAGAAAGTGATGACTATGTCCTGTGTAATATGTATGTGACGAGGGAGAGGTCGTCCTAAGAAAAGATGGATGGAGTGTGTGAGGGAAGATATGAAGGCAAAAGGGGTGAATGAAGATATGGTGACTGATAGAGGTGTATGAAAGAAGAAGACATACTGCGCCGACCCCAAATAGCAAATTGGGAGCAGGATGGTGATGATGCAGCTGTTTCAATATAGAAGGTGAAAGTATTTTATTTAGAATTTTGCGCAGAATGAAGCGAGACCAAAATCAAGACTAGGACAATCTTGGTATCGATCTTTGACTTGCTTGTTCGGTTTAGTTTTTTTTTATGTAATATCACATGATGGTAAGTGATCACCGCCACCCATGAACACCGGGGTAATCGCAGGTGTATTGCCGACATTACTTTTGGAGTGCCTGGCACTCAAGTGCAACTGCCGGAACACACCTACTGGTATTTGGCGGCAGACTTTCAACTTGAGTGTGGTAGCTACCTGCTATGGTTTCCTCACGACGTTTTCCTTCATCGGAAACTCGAGCTCATCGTAGGTGGTTGGATTCGAACTCACGTCCCATGACGCGGCGTTCCTACGCACTACCGCTGAGCTATCACCGCTCTCTAGTAGTCAATAATTAAACCACATTGTCATTTATCGAATCCTGAGCTACTATAGTACCTTCTCCATGGAAAAAGGGATATATTTATATGTGTAAATCATCAAATGGTAATACGCCAAAAGGTAAGCCTAAATTATCCTGGTGGGGATTAGAAAAAGCTCTACCACCATGCTATGGTTGCGCAATATGGTTTCATCACGGCGCTTTCCTTCACCGAAAGCTCAGAATCATTGCTGAGTGTCGAACCCACTACCAACTATACTATAAGCGCTTCATAATTTAACTACATATACTTTTTGTCGCTTTACGGCAGATAAAAATAGATCGGTTAAAACGTTGGTTATCGAAACGTCGGTTTAGTAGATGACTGCGAACAAAATACGACATAAACATATTTTCAAACTAGAGTACAACTCATAATGAAATGAGTCAAGCCGGTTATTTTGTAATAACTATTTATTAACTGCTAATACGTTCCCTCGGAACGTAATAAATCATAGAAACCTTTTTAAATAATTAATTAATTCTTAGATGTTTCATATTGAAAAAAAAAGGGGTCGTGAAAACGATATTTCATATTTAATTGCGTTATAACTCACGGGAGACAATAGTGGTGCTCGACAAGTCCTATGCCTATAGCAGAGACAATGCCACCTCAGAAACAATCACAAGATTTACGCGAATCCCCTTAATTTATTAATATTTATTATCTTCGATTCGACTTTCGGAAGGGTGTGGACTAGTGATGAGGGCACGTCGATTTTTAGACGAATAAAATGTGTCGATAGTTTTGTTTTTATAACTTGTTAAAAACTTATTGATGTGAAAACCTCTTGCGATGCGCTGAACAGTTTATTTTGAGGGTATCGAATGAGACTGAGTTGAAACGCTCGGCTGTGTAAGGCTTGTTCAGGTTAAGTCGGCTGGAGTCGACTAAGGGAGCGAACCTTGATAAAATTTTCACTTCTAAGAGTGGTCTTAAGCACAATCCACTTTTTTTAAACAGCTATTTGACAAATAACTTCAACTTTAGCTCATGGAAATATATTGACTATACAGATATTGGCTAGCAGAGAAGTATGAGAGATTTAACTGGAACTCGTGAATCAGTAATATCCGATAAAAATCCTCATAATGACTACACACAGAGACACTCATAGGCCACTCCACATTAACCATGTCAGGCCCAGGGAAACAATATACAGTATATTATTAAAAAACCTGGTAAATAAGTTAACGTAGACTGTTGTTATATTATGTTTTTCAAATAAGATAGTCCAGTTGGGTCTATTTATTACAGGATTTGAAGTTATTATATTAATATAGATAAACACATTGTCAAACAACACGCTTTAAAAAAAGAAACGTTTAAGGAAGTACGATTTGTTCAGTATTTTTTTTTTACATTCTGTGCGCGCATAACTCTGATACTACTCAATTGATTATGATGACATTTGATACCATGATAACTAATATAGAGTATCAACATACTATGTATTTCTAAAAATGAAATGGTTCCTCTAGAATGGAAAGTAAAATTAAAAAAATTCTATCATTCTATCGATCATCATGAACATTGGCAAATATGTGACAACTTTTTATCGAGAAGAACGTTTTCATACTATTAATCAACGCGCCAGATGTATTGTGTTCGAGTTATTTCCTGTTGAAAAGGGCAAAACAACGTATGCCGCGGCATATAGTTTTAAAACGTATCGTCTCGCTTTCCCATCCCTATTTTCATAGCTTTTATAGAGTCAGCAAAAACTTAAATTACTCAAACACTAAAAGTATGATTAATTTAAATAATGGAATTAGTTGAAGGGCCGTTCGCAGAATTTATTATTATTACATGATTGACTTTAAATTCTGTTTGAAACGAAGGGATAGATCTTGGAGAAAAGATCCATTAGTTTGAGTTGAAGTAATTGAAGTTTAATATACGATGTCATAGATTTTTTTAGTTATTTATAGATTCAACACTTATTTATAATCTCAATTGTTATTCAGTGTTGAAAGGGTTTAAGATGGTAACATGCTAAGCCTAAAGAAAGACCTAGCTCTCGATTGCAGCTGTAGGAACGTACTACTGATGGTTGGCGACAGACTTCCAAAAAGACGTATCGATTGCACGGGTGGTTATTTAGACAAACAGAATAAGGAAATATAGATAAAACATAATTTGATTTTATTCACATAACATGGCAATATCATAGGTAAAGACCTAATATATAAATTGGGACAGAAATGTATGAGAAAATATATAAGAAAATAATAAACGACATTATGTGGACAGGGCGACCGGAAATCGAGGATTGGCGGAACATGCAATATCCGCCGAGCATTGATTCTTACCCTTTGCTAAAGAGGACAACGTACTGCCAGGTCAATGAACCTATATAACTAATTCTTTCGTAATAACGAATAAAGATACTTAAGTCCATACGGCAGAAGTCACGCGTCTTGTCAGTAATGTCACACATGTTCTTGTTGAAACTTACCCCTATAAAAGAGGCCATAAAGAAATTCCTCTTAGCACTAAAGCCAGCCTATGCATATACTAATCAAGTAAACCACACTTCCTCATCCTCACGAATATCATATTTTATTTTATTTTACAAGACACTGATACAGATATGAGATTAAATACAAGAGCAACTTAATTCTAGATATCATTTTAAATCCCATACCTTATGACATTAGTGCACAACTTACAAATTTAGGAACTTTTATTATGTGTGAACATGAACAGAATACAAAATACATAAATTGTAATATTTTTTACAGAAATTATAATGTTTTAAAGCATTTTGAACGTAAATGTACACAAAACAAAACAAAACAAAAGCCCTAGTAAAAATTGGAGATGTAGCGTCAACCAGTTATGTAATTAAACTTTTGAATTTTACTAAGCTATTGAAGAATATGTCATGTTGAACATGGCTCTCAATATTCAATATATTCCAAAGTGAAATTGTTTGTTTGTCACACTTTGACACCTAATCCACTGAATCGATTACGATGAATTTTGATACAGAGATAGATGGAACCCAGGAGACGGAGATAGGCTAGCCTTTCTCGCGAAATATTTATCGGAATTACGGTAAATAGAGGGATAAACTTTCTATACAACTTTATTGCATCAATCGATTCGTTAGAGAAAATCGATATAAATGCTAACGAAGCCGCGTGTAAAAGCTAGTTTATATAATAATGTCAACAAAAAAAATACAAAGAAGAATAAAGAATATATTGTACGCGTGAGAAGCCGGTTCCGGTCACTAGTGAATATATAATACGCATTCAGAAAATATTGTAATAATGTATATTCATTCCTTAGTTTGCCCAAACGAGGAGTGAATCATCACGCGGATGCGTCAGCGCTCTATTAAAACCCAGTTCTATTATGGAAAATGAGCACCATGTATCACGCTAGGGCTGCCATTATTTCCCTTCTTCTATTCTTCTGCTATTATTTCCCTTTTTCACTTACGTAAGTAAGTTAGTTAGAGATAATGATTGGAAAATACTCTACGCTGGGCGACAGATGGTTTAAAAAAACTCTATGGGCAGCCCTACGCCGTTGCGGCAATTGTTTTTTTTTATACTTAAGGTTTAGCGTTATGGCCATAATCTCACCTGATCTTAATTGACGATACGACCCAAGTTGGTAGACACGCTAAACCTGTGGAGGAACTGGCTCTCAAGTGCTGCTGCCGGAACACACCTATTGGTATTTGGCGGCAGATTTACAACTTGAGGGTGTTAGCTACCTAGGCGGGCATTAGCAAAAGCCCTACCACCATGCTATGGTTTCCTCACTATGTTTTCCTTCACCGAAAGCTCAAGCTCATGGTAGGTGCTTGGATTCGAACCCACGTCCGTTGCTACGAAGTCGTGCACACTACCACTGAGCTATCATCGCTTCGATTATTTCATTAGATAATTTTCTTTTATTTATTCACAACAAAAATATATACACAACTGACGTACTTGACCGATAGCAGCTGGGGTAGTTTTGAACTGCGTTATAGCCACTATCACCCACCTCCGGACTACGTGTAATGAATTTTACAGTGAGGTTATAATTAAAAAAAAAAATGCATACACATTTTCTTCGTATTTGTATGCGACTAGCGTGAGTCACGGTTTGTCTGTAGATTATCAGGAGTCTGCTGTATCAGGCCTGTTACGTGTGACGCTGGAGTCAGAAGAAACTGGAAGCAGCGTGTGCGCTCTCCCTTGGTTTGGCTACACGTTAGTGTTAGTTAGTGGATTTTTTTGTTCCTACGGAAATGCATTACCGCATCCCCTCCATAACGGGCTGCGAGGGGTATGGAGGACTCAACCGGCGAATGAATCACCGAGGATACCCACTAAAACCCCACGGTGATCTTCTGTCGCCTTTTGCGCCAGAGAGCAGAGGCTGTATCCATATTGCATCTGAACAACCGGCCGGAGTAGGCCACCCTCTAAGGTATCGGGGGAAGATGGCTCGGAGATGGGAGAGAACATCCCGACGAGCCCTCGAGGACTTCGGCAAAGTGACTGCACTGTACGTGTGCTGTACTGTGCGTAAATGCTTTTTTCTGTTTCTCTTAATGGACCTGATGTTATATGAGGAAGGGAATACATAGGCCGGAAGACTGTTCCACGACTTCACGGCACGGCAAAAGTACAACATATTAAACTTTTCGGTTCGAGCCGTAATGGGGGTTACCGTGAAGCTGTGACCCAGAAGTCCAGCGCGCGCAGTTAAATAGAGTACATAGAGTGCACCACGCCTCAGGTCTGTCCATTAGCATCTGTACATCGTCGTCCGTCCGTAGATCATGTTTACGGTGGCTGGATGTCGTCCTGGACACTCCGCCGCCGGGGTCGATGACCGCTGGAGGGGAGCTTAAGACCGGATCGCTCTCTCTCCCTCTCCACCGCCTTCTTATCGAGCAACCTTCTTGCAATATGAGGCGACGAAGTTCCACCCGTTCTCGCGCCCGCCCATCATCATCTTGTCCTGTTCCCAAGTTACTCGGGGTTGGCGCAATACATTTTGCTCATCCATAAATCTCTATCAATGATAGCTCAGTGGTAGTGTGTACGACTTCGCGTCACGGGACGTGAGTTCGAATCCAAGCACCTACAATGAGCTTGAGCTTTCGGTGAAGGAAAACATCGTGAGGAAACCATAGCATGGTGGTAGTTCTTTTTCTGATGCCCGCCTGGCTAGCTACCACCCTCAAGTTGTAAACTTGCCGCCAAATAGCAATAGGTGTGTTCCGGCAACTGCACTTGAGAGCCAGTTCCTCAACAGGCTTAGCGTGTCTACCAACTTGGGCCGTATCGTCATGTAAGATCAGGTGAGATTATGGCCACAACGCTAAACCTTAAGTATATAAAAAAAAAAATCTCTTCATTCATTCCTTCCTCATACACTCTATTCATCTATTCCTTCCTCTTCCTTTGCATCCGTCAACATTATTCATTACTTTTCTCACCACATTCGTTTCCTCTTTTCTCATGACATGTCAGAACCAAGACAAGCGTTTCCCGTTCAACTTCTCTACCTCTATACACCGTCAAAAGATGTGATAACGGCCGGGAACGTAATTCTCTCGTCTCATCCTGAGCCCGGGTAATAGGTTTACGCGTTGCGATAAGAAACACCGTATAGAATAGGATTTTAGATATTAGGTTAACAAAAAAGGGTATCAGTTAGCCAAGCGGCTAATAGAAAATGCTTTACCACTATTGATATATTTTCACGACGGTTTTTTCCTTTCCTGAAAGCTCTGGCTCATTACCTTGTTCTCATTATCGTTATGATGAGTTAAATAATGTTGTAATACAACGATTTCTTATATAAGAAAACAATTTATATATATCTATAAAGATAATTGCCAACCCTAAGATAGTCTCGCGGCATCTATTCGACATCTATGTAAAGCTCTGAAGCCGAATATTTTAATAACTTGTCACCTCCGAAAACACCACCATTGGTTTATATCGTGCAAGCTAAAGGCAACTTTAACTGCAACCAAATAATATCTATATCAACGGCACGTGTAAAATTGTAAACCGCAGTTCGTTAAACAAATTTATCATTTGCCGTCGAAGAAACATAGTTACCGTTTTAATTTGTTTCACGTGTAAATTTATAGGGTGTATTGTGAAATTTGTTAGCGTCCAAGGTTTTGTTTGTACAATTATTTTAAATATATTCATTGGTTAAAATTCGGTCATAATATTTTTTTTTATATATACTTAAGGTTTAGCATTATGTCCATAATCTTACCTGATCTTAAGTGATGATACGGCCCAAATTGGTAGACACGCTAAGCCTGTGGAGGAACTGACTCTCAAGTTGCTACCAGAACACACCTATTGGTATTTGGCGGCAGGTTTACAACTTGAGGGTGGTAGCTACCCAGGCGGGCATTAGAAAAAGCCCTACCACCATGCTATTATTTCTTCACGATGTTTTCCTTCACCGAAACCTCAAGCTCATTGTAGGTGCTTGGATTCGAACCCACGTCCCTTGACGCGAAGTCGTGCACACTACCACTGAGCTATCATCGCTTGCCCCCTAATCCATAAAAAAGATCCTATGCATACCTAACATTTAATTCAACCAATAATCTGTGAAACAGAAGTAAATTATTCCAAGAAAAATCAGGTCAAATATATTAAACTCATGCACACATAAACCTTGCTTGTAATAATGGGAGACGGAGTCATCTGTGGACATGTGTTGTATGTTAAATAAGAATGTAACATATTAACTTTTATGGTAGTAAAACTGGGACACGAGCTCGTTTATCCCTATTTCTATGTATCGATATAAAATTTGATTTAATAATCTTTTGCCCGTTTTAGTAACTTCTTTCAATGCAGCTTATCTTCTGTTGGCGCCAGCGTTATGTTAAACAGCCGAAAGCATTCCTCGATGATTGCTCTGTGAAAGAAAGAAGGTTTTTGCACGAAGCCTTGAAGCGAAGCTTTGAGGTGGGTGCTACTGTCACTTCACGCAAAACAACTGATTTTATTCAAACTTGAAATGTCTCTATTTATCATACATTGCACTTGTAAAATAATATATACACACACATATCAAGAGAGAACGTAATTTTTTGTTATGTAAACTAGTTAAAAACTGTTTAAAGAGTTCCGTCTAGCACGTCCGTGTGTCTGTATGTGCGGATCCTGTATGTTATCACGATAACGACCGAAATACTTTACTAATCGAGTTCTTTTTTTTTTGGTTGTAATTCAGTATAATTAGGAATAGAATCCTATTACTTTTCACGGTCTGGTTTCAGGGTCTGATTTGTAGTTTCTAGGGTTAGCGCGTTCAAACAAAACAAAGTGACAAATTCCGAGAGTTTTACCTTATGTTAAGTGACATTATGACCCAACTTTGTGAACACGTTGAATCTGTGAAGGTACTGACTCCCAAATGCAACTCTGCCTTAAACCACCTATACGTATTTGGCGGCCATTAGAAAAAGCCCTACCATCATCCTATAGTCTCTTCAGGATGTATTCCTACACCGAAAGCTCAAGCGCAAAGCGGCGATTCGAACGCACGCCCTTCGAAGCGGCTTCCGTACGCGCTGCCACCGAGCTACCATCGTTTCCGAATTCAAATATAACATGGCCGAAGTTTCCGTGGTACTTTCTGGAATCTAATTACAATCCCATATCAGAGTAGTTGTGATATAGGTAAAGTATCGCGTGTCATGCGCCAGCGCAGGCCGGAGGTCACGGAATTCGGAGGTTGTCGGCCCTCGCCACGCTGGTTACGATCTGGATAAACACACAGGCCGACAATTTTACAATCACCATTCCACAAAATTCTGTGTATACGAATATAGCTCTTATCGCTCGTAACTTAAGAGAGTGTGTATAGTTTTATAACTATGCTTTTTTTTTCAACCACCAATTTATAATTACCGTTTCACAGAATTAATTACGTTCGATAATAACTCTTAAATACTACGCGATAAGAGTGAGGAAGTTGATGTTTTGAAGCTTTGTAATATATTGTTTTTTTTTTTTTTTTCAAATCGAGATACGCAGATTCGATTGTTTTTATCCAAAGCGCTGGAAATATTTAATTGCGGGTACGATATGGTTAGGAATAGTCGAAACGGTCTGCGATGTTTTGTTGCCTGCTATGTCGTTACGTGTCAGTTAGCTCGGATTTAGGGTTTCGTAGCCGAGGAAAAGAGAGAACCATTATCTTATACGTACGTTAAAATAAAGTTCCATCGACGTGTCTGTCTGTCAAAAGACGATAAACTTAAAATGTACCAAATTAGTTTTCATACTGGTTGCGCCAGTAGACGAAGTGATCTACAAGGAAAGTTTAAAGAAACTAAGCGAAGCATAGATTCACCGTGCGGTTGCTGAGTCCATCGTGTGGCAGAGAAGGATATTCCCCTTTCTCCCCACCCCCCCACTTTATTCGGTAGGAGCTTGCTAGCACAACTTTATAAGCACGTTCTAATATAAAACTTACTGCAGTCCTAGACAGAACACGGCCTTATAGAAGACTGCACCGATTAACTACATAGCTGTTGCTATACAGAGAGAGAGAGACGAACTTCTTAGCAAAACCACGGATTCGCAGTGCGGGTGCCGGGTCCACCGTGTGGTTGGGAGGGAAACGCCGAGCAATGTCTGAGACTTGTGACTCGTACGTGGGCTTAAGGGGTCCCTTGTCGACGCGCGTCAACACTCACCTTCACCAGTCTAATTCCTCTCCAGCTAAATTTGGTAAGAGCCAGCTAGAGCAGCTTTAGAAGCACGTTATAATATAGGACTTACTGCAGTCCTAAAAAGGTTAATATTTTCTATTAACTACGGGTATATGTAAAGCGGTTGAAAAAATATGATAATCACGAAGAAAGTCAGAAACCATTATGCTGACTGGGCGGTTTACTGGTGTGCTCCCCATAAATCAAAACAATTGCACGAAATTAGTGTATTACGGAAATATTCTGCTTAAAAAAATCGATTAGACTGTAACAATGCTTTATGTCTATTTTGTAATGTTCAGTCATGTTCCGAGATCACGTTAAAAAAGTAAACAATCGAGTTTCATGCAAGTTCTTCTCGATGACTGAATTATTTTCCAAACCGGTGGTAGTTTTGACGTTCCTATGCCCCTTCTTAGGGCTTAAACTGAATAATATTTCGTTGATCGTTGTTGGTTTTAGATTATACTGTGCGTACCTTTTTGTATAGATTATAGTATTTGCGTTAAGGTGATAATCTCATCTAATGTTATATGGCAATGTGGCCAAAGGTAGTAAACTGGGAAAGTCTAATAGATGGACTTATCGCAAGTGCTACTACCGGAATATATCTATAGGTATTTGCCCGCAGATTGTCTACTCGAGGGTGGTAGCTATTAAAGTGTGCATTAGACAAAACCCTATTACCATACTATGGTTTATATTACTATGCTTTCAGTGAGAAAGCTTAAGCTCATTGTAGAGATTCGAACTCACGTCCATTGACGAGTCGTTCGTACATACTACTAATTGAGCCATCATCCCTTCGCTTGGGGTATTGTGCAGTTATTTTTTTAAGGCTACATGTAAGAGAAGTTTGTTACTACACCACTTGGTTGTTGCAAAATACCCTAAGGGAATCACCATCAGAGGCGTACTGTGGTCACTATCCAATCAGACACAGCCGAGAGGGTTCACCTGCGTACCGTTTGCAAAACAGAAATAAAAACCATAAACAATATAAATACATCATAAACTTATCTAAGTTAATTTATGTACTGAACCCACTAACGGCCGAAGAAATATACTTAACTGATTTACCGAAATAAAAAAAAACGACAAGCCGTTAAATTTTTATGTTCAATTGTTTAGAAGCCACAAATATTTGAACGTAACTTTTTTCGAGTGCTGTCGTTAATATATGAGTTTTTTTTTAATACCAAAGTTAATTAAAGTTTGCTAATTAAATTATCGAAGGCAATGAACCTCTCTGTACATACCGCTATAGAAAACCTATAATTGTAATACACTTCTACAATTATTTATATGACACAATAAATTGGGCTTCTTACAGTACCGAGGGAGAGTGTCAACACTATGCTTAATTTTAACCATACCAAAACCCAAACATAACATAAATATCGTGATGAAAACATAGCATGGTGATAGCGCGTTTTTAATATATTTAAGGTTTCAGCGTTATGGCCATAATCTCACCTGATCTTAAGTGACAAAACGGCCCAAGTTGGTAGACACGCTAAACCTGTGGAGGGGCTGGCTCTCAAGTGCAGCTGCTGGCACACACCTATTGGTATTTTGGCATTAGAAAAAGCCCTAACACATACGAGCTGAATAAGATAGTTACTTTCAAAACACGACTTCGAATATTTCTTTTGGATGCACAACGAAAAGTTACCGATAATGAAAGGGACCTCTCTCTTATATAAATAGCCTTTTATTATTATTTATTTATTTATTCATATGTATTATTACGAACAACATACTTCACAAAGTCCAAAACAAAAATTTTTTTTTTTTATATAATTTAATTTTTTTTTACCTATTTTTAAATGTATATATGTAATTTATGTGATGTGTAACAGTCTATATATATGACGTATCAGACTCCGTGACATCAATTATAAGCCCCGACTGAAAACCATCGCTATTGCAATTTTTTGAAATAAAAAAATTGTGGTTGAAATGTAGATATATGCTAATATAATATGTGTTGTTTGTATATTGGAGATAAACAATTTCTTTCTTCTTTCTAACACGCTAGTTTCCTCACGATGTTTTCCTTCACCGAAAGCTCAAGCTGTTATTGTAAAGGAGTTTGAGGAAGGTGTCGTCCCGTGTTCAGGGATCACAAGGGTGTTACTGTGGAGGGAACATAAGTCCCGACCGGAAGCTGTTTGCAGAGTTCGCGGAGATATTGTGGAGTTCGATGGAAATGTAGCGTTGATTCTTAGCGATCAGCATTTTAGGTTTCCCGGTGAATGGTTATAGATTTTTCCGTAAACCAACGGACAAAACAACATTCCAGTGCAAGGTGTAAAATAAAAATAAAGTAGGTCAAATTCTGCTTAGCGACATCCATTGAGCTAGGCAAGCGAGTGGAACAGCTGATGCGGTCTCCACCTGCCCCAGGTGCGTATGCGCGACAAGACAAGTGTAATTTGTGCATATGCGAAGAGTAGCTTCGGGTAATTCAGGAATAGTTTGCTTCTAATAAAGAGTTTATTGTTCTAACTGCATTCGAGACAAATGTATGAACACATTTTTTGGAACACCAAATTATTATTAATTTTTGTTTTTTGTAATAATTGGATACGTATAAAATAAATATTTATAAAAGTGTGTGCTCTTATTATATAAGGGTATGTTATTTGTTATTCTATGGCGTGATTTTATAGTATAATATTTTTAGACAATCAACTACATGAATATAGTAATTAATTAATATCTATATATAATAATTGTTACATCGCTTAGTTCCCAAATGTATTGTATGACGACATAGGCTAAGGAGATAATCAGTAGAGATCCAGTTTTTAAATACTATAGCAAATTTATCAGTGCTTAGCGACGTCTTTCCAACTTAAATACACCAACTAACCAAATGTAGATTATAACAAAATGCCGTATCACCGTGTTGTTGTTTGATGAGAATAACTTTTATGAGATAAAATCTTTGGAGTTCTATTTATAACACTGCATTAAATTTAAATGATAATAGCTTAGTGTAGCGTTTGGAACGCCGCGTCATGGTATGTGATTTAGAATCCAACCACCTACAATGAGCTTGAGCTAATGAAAGAAAACAGCGTGAGAAACCATAGCATGGTGGTAGGGCTTTTTCTGATGCCAGCCTGGCTAGCTAATACCCTCAAGTAGAAAATCAGCTGCCAGATACCAATAGGTGTGTTCCGGCAGTTGCACTTGAGAGCCAGTCCCTCCAAAATAAAGGCCGGCAACGCACCTGCGATTCTCCTGATGTTGTGAGTGTCCATTGGTTGTCTAAGCTGTATATTCATTTTCCCTCATGTAAAAATCCGACAAAACGTGAGGCGTAGTCGAATTTTGACTATAAATTTTCGTTTGATCATCAAACAACCATTTCAAAGAACAAAATATTTTTATTTATCGACAGCAAAGTGAAGCCCGATAATAATTTTCTAGTTTATTTTTTTTACACTTGACACAGTTTTAATATATGTATGCAGGCTACCTCCAAAACCCCAATCTCCTCGCAGTATACAATACGTAGACTCCTGCGCATTGCATCCGACCAATGACGTGTCTCTCGAAATTCAAAACACTGTTACATCAGCTGACTGAGGGGCGATTTTACCAATATGGCCGCGTTTTATGAATGAACCGGAAAGGGTGCGTTTGATTTAATGGTACGGGATGCCAGTTAAAAACTTGGTTTTCATTCCTATAAAGATTACAATGGATTTAACGTACATCTTATTGTACAGATGAATAACTAAATATTATAAATATATATCAAAATTGTTAAATATGTGGTCAATATGAAGCCCGTGCTCATCCTAACTTCCGATTTAGCTAGGGTTTTCGAAGGTTCCCCTCGATTTCTCTAGGACGTCATTACCAGATCCTGGTTTCCTGATCACGGGACCATCCTTGGGATCTCTCCTTTCCAACAAAAAAATATACATCAAAATCGGTGCATAAGGGACGGAGTTATCCGCCAGCACACACGAAGAAAAATACGTTCGAATTGAGAGACTACCTCTTTTTAAGTCGGTTCAAAAGTCCTGCAGGTACGCAAGGGATTGTAAAATAAATTTTACCATTAACACGAGGAAAGCCGCAGACAAGTTATAGTTGATATACATATCGGAATCGGTTATGGTTTTCTTATTCATACATATAAAAACGTTGCGTATATAATTGCCCTCAATTATACCAGGCCATGGAGAAATACTCAAGTGGAACATGCTTGCCGCAGCTGTGAAATCAAAAAAAAAATAATTGAGTATTGCTAATGACTTCCCTATGACACTGGACTGGATATGACGTTGTAATAAAGGGAACTTTATATGTTTTTGAAGTGAAACTTCTTATGGGATGGCTTTGGGACAGTTGTGGTGTACCGAGCTGTCCCTCGTTAGCGCCGGAAGCCAGTTAGACCAGCCGCTGGGGCGACGTGCTGATTACCAGTTCGATCCCGGTTCGCCCTAATATATGCAGCAGAGGTACACCGTGGTTTCAGTGGGTATTCCCGGTTCGCACCGGGTGAGTTCCACATAACCCGCTCGTCCCCTCAGGGATGGGATGGGAAAAATGGGATGACTTTGAAATTCTAATCCGCAACCTGTTTGTGTGACGCTCGTCGGATAAGGGAGGGAGGGACAGAGTTATAGCGATGTTCCACTTTTGTCGTGAAGTCTTCAGCACACGGTGTGTACCGTTTTACTAACAATATCATAAAGGTACCGACTCTTGTCTTCGAACTGACATACGCTGTTAGCCACAAGGGCTTTGACCGCTTCACTGAACTTTTTGGGCCGAATGCTGTAGGCGCTCAGCTCTGACGCAGCGTGCGGAAGGGTGCCAGAATGGCCGAACCTCGGCTTGAGCTGCTACCGGAAGTGAATAAAGATTTGCGAGCCTGAATAACTTCCTGACTTAGTAATTAAGTGATCCTAACAACGACCTCATAGGACAGACCACGCAAGGACCGTGGGGTAGTCCCTTACAGAACCGTGTGAGTGTGCACGAAAGGTATACAATATTTTCATTGTATGAGACACACTTCTCAGCAATGGATAGATTCGCAGTGGAGACGCTGAATTCTTCGTGTAGCAGAAACCGATACTCGGAATAGAACCCGGCACTTACACGTGAGTGTACGTTTAAGGCGCCCATTTTCGACGCGCGTCACCTCACCTTCAATACTCGTGCTTCTCTCACTGTCCAGTCAAACTTCGCAGGGCTCCTACGAAGCACGTTCTAGTATTGAAGTTACTGCAGCCCTAGACAGGCCAAGATCTTCTAAAACAGCCAATATACTTTGTGTACGACTTTGCGTCAAGGGACGTGAGTTCGAATCCAACCACCTACAATGAGCTTGAGCTTTCAGTGAAGGGAAATGTCGTGAGGAAACCATAGCATGGTGGTAGGGCTTTTTCTGATGTCCGACTGGTTAGCTGCCACCCTCAAGTTGAAAATCTGCCGCCAAATACCAATAGGTGTGTTCCGGCAGCTGCACTTGAGAGCCAGTTCCTCCACAGGTTTAGCGTGTCTACCATCTTGGGCCGTATCTTCACTTAAGATCAGGTGAGATTATGGCCATAACGATAAACCTTACCTATAAAAAAAAACTTCTCGCTCCCACTTCGACCGCGTGTAAAATAACTACGTATCCCTTCCTGATCAGGTCACATATTAGCTGGTAATATTTATTTGTGTTTATAGCGTGGTCTTTAGGTATATTTGTTTCCCACAGTACCGTCCGCTTCTTCAGTGTGTAGTATTGGTTTCGTTGTTCTAGAAAAAATCAATACAATCAGTCTGGAAATTGAAGACCCAATATCCTTAGGAATTGTATATTGATTTTCATACGTTTCGATTAAAATAATCCGGTCAGGTGCAGTACCCATTTCCTTCCTGTTTATTTCTCAGCAGAACCATATTAGTTAGAGCAGGGGTTGGTCCGCGATTGTCTTGCACCGAGCGCCCATTTGGTACCACGACCTCCGGATAAATGGGAATCTATCTAACACGTCAAAACCTGAAGATTGGTCAGGATATTCACTGACTGATGAAATATACGGAAACGGAAGACCGAAACATGCAAATATTACAAATTTTTAATAAAGGGTATGGTGATTTTAATTGGCCCTATCGCCTCTCATGTTCCTGGTGTTGTACTGCCTTACGCCGAAACCCGACAGCCTGATGAGTGTCACTATGAGAGGTTTTCTTACCAAATGCATGGTGGTGGCGACCCAGTTTGGTATACTTACCTTACCACCCCATAATATGTATTAACATTAAGCACAAGTCGCGGTTCGACTTTACTTAATTTTACTATTATATGGCTATTGCCTGCTACAATGTCGCCGACCACCCAATCGGAGTATAGACGAAACAAACCCAATGACACGCACGTAATCTGAGATATTTAAAATTTTAATAAGGGATTGTGAATAATTTTACTTATTGAAACATATGGAAGTAATTTAATCAACGTTTTTTTTTGGTATTTAACGACTTTTGTTCATACATAACCTTGCCCATATCATGTCGATGTAATGTATTATATATTCTGTCAATGTACAAGCAACACTCTACTTCACTCTATCCACTCCCTGGTCTGGAACGGGTGAGTGGGGCATATTCAGCGCAGATCACCTGGAATACCGACTAAAAGCCCACGGCGTTCTTCTGTCGTCTATTGACCTGGGAAGCAGGAGCTGCATCCCCATTGAATATACTCAATGATAGGCACCCTAATTAGAGTGCAGAGTTTTTGTGCTAACCCGGTTATAATTACCAAATGATATCATAATTTTCACTTGATATAATGTAGAAGCTCTCTTATCAGGACAGCCCGCCTGAGTTTTTGTGGTATGTTTGAAAAGAAACCCAAAAACTCTGTTAATGTCTGTCTTTAGATAGGAATTTAGTCTTATTGAAATATGTAGATATTTCTTTGAACTTTTGATTAAAAGCAGTTGCCAACGCCATCTATGCGTAACAGTCGTAAACAACATTGTAAACACAAATAATCCGTTTTTTTTTTTGTTTATTAAATACAAAAAACAATTAAAAACACCTTATTAAATGTAAACATTTTAAGATATATATTTTTTTTGTAATAGTTATAATGTATGCGAATTATGTTTTTGAAATATCACACTACTGCCATCTGTGATCGGAACTTGAAACTTCTGCGTTTTAAAAAGAAAATCTAACAAAAATAATATATAATATCTTATTCCTTTAATTTTTCCACCGATTACTTTAGCACACCCTTTAAGCGAAGTGTTAAGGTGGGTACTACTGTCATTTCACGCAAAACAACTGATTTTTCAAACTTAAAATGTCTCTATTTATCATACATTGCACTTGTAAAATAATATATACACACACGTATCAAGAAAAAACACAATTTTTAACAGTCATGATATTATTGATGCCATTTTTTTATTTAAACTAGTTAAACAACTGTTTAAAAGAATTCTGTCTTGTACGTTCGTGTGTTTGTATGTGCGGATCCTGTATGTTATCACGATAACGACCGAAATACTTTACTAATCGAGTCCTTTTTTTCTCACGCTTCAGTATAATTAGGAATAGAACCTTATTACTTTTCACGGTCTGATTCGAAGTGTTTTAATTGCTATTAATTAAACAAAAATTAATGAGATTATGAGGCGTGCACTTTTGGATTTTCCATACATTTTTCCACTTTAACAAGGATATCATTTTTTTTTTATATGTTCAGCGTTATGGCCAAGGACTTACCTGACGTTTCAATTGATTAAGTGCAGTAATAGACGCAAAGCTGTATTTAAGAAAGTTACAAAAACAGGCAAGAATTTTAAGTTCCAACTAATTAAAAACAAAGCGAAAATACGCAAAAGTTCATACATAAATATTGTTCAAACCTAATCTATTTAAAAGAACTTTTTAACCAATTTCAAATAATTAATTTTCATAATACGAAAATTTTAAAAAATTATTACATTCCTGTGCTTGACCAACACGTAATAACACCTACCGGAAGTGCGGGATATCGGTGTCCGTATCGCTCAACTAAAACGGAGTTAGGCAGACAGACTGGCCAGATGTGGTGGTGGCAGATAGTAGAACCCTGACTAAGTGGTGGCCGAGAGGGGGCAAGCGAAACGTAGGTAGACCGATGGCAAGATGGATCGACATAGACGATATCACTATCACACAATCTTCAGGGAAAACCTATTACAGAACAGGAAAGAATGACGTAAAATGTAGGAGGCTTATGCGCTGAAGTGGGTTGAAAAAAGCTGCCTATGACGATGCTTTAGAAGTCGGTGTAATATACATATCGTATATAAAAAAAAGTAATCATGCGGACAACCGACAGAAGCGAAAACTAAAAACTACAAACAAACAGACGCTATTTTCGGATATCCAAATCAATTGTTTCATCTTACATTAAAACTGTTTGCAGCGCAATAACTCAAACAGGAACAGAGATACAGTGAGTACGTTAACACGTCACGTGACCATGTCGATGACTACTTACATGGATTCACTCATTATCCAAACGTTGCTATAGGAGTTTCCACTTGAAAAATACACTCTCTCGACGTTTCACTTTAACGCGCTAACAGATATACAACTCGAATTACCTCTTCAGGCCCGGCTCAATGACCCAACACTACATTCGCAGTCCGTAACGACGAGAGACATACACTCGTTGTAGCAACTAGCCCGAGGGTATTCACTAACGACTATACTTCAAACAAGGGGCTCCCGAGTACAGCTTAAACGGTCACCGGGGACTACACGTCTTATGAGAGAGCTAGCTGTGCACGCGACTTCGTTCGTGAGGAACAAAAACATTTTTTAATAATTTTCTGAAGCGATTTTGCGTCAAGGGACGTGTGAGTTCCAATGCAACCACCTACAATGAGCTTGAGCTTTCGGTGAGGAAACCATAGCATGGTGGTAGGGCTTTTTCTGATGCCCGACTGGCTAGCTACCACCCTCAAGTTGAAAATCTGCCGCCAAATAGCAATAGGTGTGTACCGGCAGTTGCACTTGAGAGCCAGTTTCTTCACAGACTATATAAAAGAGCTGTATTCAAAAGTTTTTTTTTATTAGTTAAAGTTTTGCGTTATGTCCATAATCTCGTCTGATATTAAGTGACGATACGACCAAAGTTGGTAGGTACGCTAAGCCTGTGGAGGGACTGGTTTTCAAGTGAAATGCCGGAGCACACCTATTGATATTTGGCGGCAGATTTTCAACTTAAGGATGGTAGCTAACCAGGCGGGCATTAGAAAAGCCCCATGCTATGGTCTCTTCGCAATGATATTGAAAGCGCACTGTAGGTGGATTCGAACTCACGTCCCATGACGCGGCGTTCCTACACACTTACACTGAGCTGTCATCGCTTCAAGCGTGATGTTAAATTGCCTGGTCTACGTCAATGATTGTTCATTTAAATACAAAAGGAATTTATGAATTGCGTTCAAACAAACAATCAAACATTTCCGCTCTGTAGACCATCCGTTTCCGCGAAAAAGTCGTCCGCGTGGAAGTCAAAAAAAAAAAAAACTATTTTCGGTTGTATATCAGCACATTAACA
This sequence comes from Actias luna, assembly GCA_039707435.1. Taxonomy (NCBI): domain Eukaryota; kingdom Metazoa; phylum Arthropoda; class Insecta; order Lepidoptera; family Saturniidae; genus Actias; species Actias luna. Next base: position 770,157 of record JAZHAC010000006.1, on the reverse strand, counting down.
TCTAGACGATATAATAATAACTATATACTGTAAAACGAAGTTCAATAAGCGACAATACACGTTATGTACGGATTGATTTATGTATATACTAGCCTATACCTGCGGCTTTGCTCGCGTTAATAACGACTCCGTCGAACAGTTCCGAATCCGGTGGGCGGTGTTTTAAATAAATCATATCAAAGGACACTGGTGAAAGAACATTTTTACACGTAGTTATTTGTACGCGAGCCGCTCGTTATTTTGACAATAACGGCTTACGCATAAAAGATAGATATATGCTGTCGCAGGCTTTTATGTGAGACTATTTAAGATAAACATTTCCATTGTATATTACATACGTGATTTTGCAGCGCACGCCAGAACAGCCCGCTGAGGGCAGAATTTTTTCCTACTTATTATACTTGAGACTTATCATTATGTTTTGGATAATTCATAACAATATTTCTACAATTTATATTCGTATGTGTTAGTCTAATGCATAATCTATGTTATTGTAAATTTTCATTAGAATCCTATCTGTAGTTTTGGCGCGGAAGAGTAACAAACATACATACATACATACTTACAAAACATTATATATATATGTTACCTTTTCATATAATTTTTTTTTATACTTAAGGTTTAGCGTTATGGCCATAATCTCACCTGATCTTAAGTGACGATACGGCCCAAGTGCGTAGACACGCTAAACCTGTGGAGGCTTACAGCTTGAGGGTGGTAGCTAGCATTTGAAAAAGCCCTACCACCATACTATGGTTTCCTCACGATGTCTTCCTTCACTGAAAGCTCAAGCTCATTGTAGGCGCTTCGATTCGAACTCACGTCCCTTGACGCGAAGTCGTACGCAGTACCGCTGAGCTATCATCGCTTCAAAAAGTGAAAAAGCATACCGTCGCGAACCAGTACGAGTATTGTGAAACAAATTTTCACATCTCAATGTATGGAAACTCGCTAAGAAATCACTAGGAAACTCGTTTCAACTAATTTACATGAGAATCGAATCAAACGCATTTACCATTTGACATTTCATTCTGGAAGTTTAATTACAGTTTTACCGGGACGTGTGTTACCGCCTAGCGGTGCGATGAAGGGGGGAGAGGGGGGGCGGGGGTTAATAGAGGGGGTGGGATGTGATAGACCTGTGTACGTGTTCAGCCTCCATTATTAGTTGTGCGATTTTCATATTACCTTAAATAATATGTTACGTTAGTTTGTGGTCCAAGTCTTGAGACCGAAGCGTTGTTCGTTTCGTGTGGAACAAAAGCCTTAGGCGGAGCGTTTTTGTTGCTGATAGATTAATCGCTCGAATGCACCAAAAAGGCAGTTAAAAAAATCGTATTTTTTACAAAATTAATTTGAAGCGATGATGGAGTTATGTTGCTAGTGTGTACGGACGCCGCGTCGAGGCATGTGAGTTCGAATCCAAGCACCTACAATGAGCTTGAGCTTTCGATGAAGGAAGATATCGTGAGGAAACCATAGCATGGTGGTAGGGCTTTTTCTAATGCCCGCCTGAGTAGCTACCAGCCTCATGTTGTAAACCTGCCGCCAAATAGGTGTGTTCCGGCAGTTGCATTTCAGAGCCAGTTCCTTCACAGGTCTAGCATGTCTACCAACTTGGGCCGTATCGTCACTTAAGATCAGGTGAGATTATAGCCATAAGACTAAACCTTAATTATTACATATACACTCACGATGTTTTCCTTCACCGAAAGCTCAAGCTCATTGTAGGTGGTAAGATTCGAACTCACGTACCTTGACGCGATGTCGTACACACTACAACTGAGCTATTACCGCTTCAACCATATCGAACAAGTTTAAGTATTTGGGTTTAATTTTAAATTTTGGAATTAAATTTAAGTGTTAGGGATTACAACGGATTTACCATGCGGGTGCCAGGTTCATCGTGTGACAGAGAGGGAAACTTCGAACAGTTTCTGAGACTTGTGGGAAAGTTAAAGGTCCTTTACGACGCACGTCAACACTCACCTTCATTATTCTTTTTCCTCTCTCTGTCCCACCAAGTTTGGTAGGAGCCTGCGAGAGCAGAACTTTTTTTTATATACTTAAGGTTTAGCGTTATGGCCATAATCTCACCTGATCTTAACGATGCGGCCCAAGTTGGTAGACGCGCTAAACCTGTGGAGGAACTGGCTCTCAAGTGCAGCTGCCGGAACACACCTATTGGTATTAGGCGGCAGGTTTACAACTTGATGGTGGTAGCTAGCCAGGCGGACATCAGAAAAAGCCCTACCACCATGCTATGGTTTCCTCACGATGTTTTCCTTCACCGAAGCTCATTGTAGGTATTTGGATTCAAACTCACGTCCCTTGACGTAAAGTCGTACACACTACCACTGGCTATCATCGCTACTTCGCAACTTACTGCAGACGTAGAAAGTCCGAGATCGTATAAAAGAAATGTTTATATATTTTTTATATACGAATATTTTTAATATGGACAATAAAAACGCTTTCGCTTATAATTTAGACTTATCTAGAACTCAAAGCGATTCCAAGTTGTGCGGGGTTGTGCAAGTTCCTGGAGCGCGTGCTCTTAACTGTATGTTTTGATGTTGCACCCCACCTGTATTATAATTAGTTTAACTGCTTCTACGTGGTTCCTCGGTTCTCTCTTGTTCTCTGAACATCTTCGCGCGTTATCCAGTAACAGGTTTGATGTGTGAGATTGTGGGACGCGAGTCAGATACTTGCGCATTGAATGCATTAACTAAATAAATGAACAATAAGGAATATAGGCAATGTTTGCTCGACTGTATTGGTTATTGCACTTGAGAACCAACCCCTCCATTAGCGTATCCAACATTTCGGGTCACTTAGCATCAGGTAAAATTTTAGCCATAACTCTGAACCTATAAAGTATAAAAAAGCCTTCATTTCATAAATTTAAGATATTTTTATTCTATTCTTTTACCGAAATAAAACTAATATCTTCTACTAATATATAATTCAACAGTCAATTCTACTGTTGATATAGAAGTGAAGAAACTCATGAAATAAAGTGTTTAGCCCCTAAAGTTTCCATGATGGGTCAGTTTGTAATGTGTACGGAAGCCGTGCAACGGACGTGAGCTTTCGGTAGAGGAAAACATAGTGATGTAACCATAGCATGCTGGTAGAGCTTTTGGAATCTAGCCTTGGTAGCTACCAGCCTCAAGTTGAAAGTCTTTCAAAATACTAGTACGTGTCTTTCGGTAATTGGCCTTAAGAAACAACCCCTTCATTAGCGTATCCAACATTTCGGGTCACTTAGCATCAGGTAAAATTTTAGCCATAACTCTGAACCTATAAAGTATAAAAAAGGTTTTCACTTCGAAAACCTGAGATATTTTTAATCTATCCTTTTACCGAAATAAAACTAATTGAAACGGATTTTATCGCGGTTATTTATTAATTTTGATCCCGACGTTTCGAAAGCATTTCAGCCTTCGTGTTCACGGGGCGGACTGAGGTGTAGGTTGTACAGAAAAGCTAATGTTACAGTTTCTACTACCTTCAGTTTAATTTTCAATTTTGTTAGAGTTCCGACCTACGCAGAAAGAGCTCACAGTGTCTTGAGGTCGGGCAATTGGTCTTTTGGGTTCCGATTTAATTAAATGTATAACCGGATCCCAGGCTTGTGCTAGCTTCCAACCATCTTCTGTATTGAAATTAGGGTGTTTTTTGATCTCGAATAATCTTAGGTAGGAATCGGTGTTCTTTGGCAAGGGTTTATGTGGCTTGCCGAATCTTAGATAATGTTTGGAGCCTTCTACTGAATGTTCAGCAACTGCAGGCTTCGTAGAGCGTCAGTGTTTAACGTCAGCTATATGTTCTTTTGCACGGGTTCCTATATTTCTCTTGGTTTGGCCGAAATCTCCTTTTATACTAGTAAGGGAATTAAAAAAAAATGGCATCAGCAAAACGAGGGTTTTCTTGTCAGACCGTGATATACTTCTATCATAATTAAAATTACAAAGTAGTACTACTTAGTATTTTTTTTATACTTAAGGTTTAGCGTTATGGCCATAATCTCACCTGATCTTAAGTGTCGATACGGCCCAAGTTGGTAGACACGCTAAACCTGTACAGGAACTGGCTCTCAAGTGCAGCTGCCGGAACACACCTATTGGTATTTGGCGACAGATTTACAACTTAAGGGTGGTAGCTACCCAGTCGAGCATTAGAAAAGGCCCTACCACCATGCTATGGTTTCCTCACGATGTTTCCCTTCATCGAAAGCTCAAGCTCATTGTAGGCGCTTGGATTCGAACTCACGTCCCTTGACGCGAAGTCGTACACACTACCGCTGAGAATACGTAATATGTGATTACAGAGCGAAGTCGGGTGCCCAGCTTGTCTACAATAATAAAGAAATATTCAAAAGTAAATTTAATATAAACTAAGTGAATCTTTCTGTCTAACCCGTTTTCGTGGATAAGTGACTTACGCGACGGTAAACTAGCTAACGATGCGCTTTCAAAGGGAACTCTCTGCCGGCTGCCAGGCTTAATGGCACGTCTTTACGTAAGTGAAGCGAATAAATATACTCTAATGTAATAATGTGAGCTTTTGAAATCATCTGAGAGGCAACAGCACAAAGGCTCCGCTGCCTGTTTCGCAGGGAAATATTTTAAAACGTATATATTTACTTTTCGCTCTCTAACATTGTAGTAAGTTATTTGAAGTGCTCGCAGTGGATGTCTAAGCTCTACTGATATTATAAATGTGAATGTAAGTTTGTTTGTTACGGTTTCGCGCGAAAACTACTTAACCGATCATCATGAAACTTTATACACATATTCTTGGATGTATTAGAAGTAGCATAGGATATTTTTATTAAAAAAAAAGTATACATATTTATTACGAAAGATAAATAAATAAAAAAATTGTCATTAAATCTCTAAATCTAGCTACTTTAACGCCATCTAGCATAGCAGAGTATAGGTGATACGAAGTTCACAGGGTCAGCTAGTAAGTTATAAAAAATACATCCTTTCTAATATAATAAATACGAAATTGAGTTTGTTTGTTTGTCACGCTTTCACTCTTACACCGCAGAATCGATTATGATGAATTTCGATATAGACTTAGATGGGATATTAATAGGACAATTTTTCTCGCGAAAAACTATCGGAAGTCGGGGTTAAGACTTTGTATGAAACTTTTAATTGCGTCATCTGATTTCCTTTAAACTTCAGAATTATTGTTTATAACTAACGCGATCGAAGATGCAGGTAAAAACCAGTATTTTTTATGTGCTTTATATATTATATTTTTCCTGCTGTTAAGTGACAGTGTTTCCCAAGAGGTAGTAGGTAGTTTTCCAAAGCTAGTAGAGGGGCTAACTCTCAAGTCCAAACACCGGACCAGCTTCATAAGTATTTGGCTAAAAATAAGCCTTAAAATAAGTTCTACCACTATGCTTGCTATGATTTAATCGCGACATTTTCCTTCACAGAAAGCTGTATTTCGGTCCAATGACGCGGCTTCAGTAATCACTACCAACTGGGCTATCACCGCTTCGGTGTATGTCCCTTTGATTCTGCCAACAGCTCGATAGACGTGGGAAATTATTAGCATATACAACGGAGCTCCAGTGGCGCAATCGGTTAGCGCACGGTACTTATAGGTCAGTTTCTGAGCGATGCCGGGGTTGTGAGTTCAAACCTCACCTGGAGCAAGATTTTTGATATATTTATTTACTATAGAAAGCTTATTTTAACCTTTGGTTATGTTTGTCATTGATATTTCAAACATTCTAAGGGAATTTCATATTTTTCATAATTAATAAGTCCAATTAACCACAGTTTGTTGTGTGTGTCGAAGTCCCTCAAAACCACTCTAAATCTGCAGTAGGGAACTGTCATTGCGCTTCATCTGGCCCTTTTTATAGTTTAGATTTACCTTAATGGCCATAATCTCACCTGATCTTAAGTGACGATACGGCCCAAATTGGTAGACACGCTAAACCTGTGGAGGAACTGGCTCTCAATTCTAGCTACCGGTACACACCTTTTGGTAGTTGGCGGCAGATTTTCTACTTAAGGATGGTTGGTAATTGGGCGGGCATTAGAAAAAGCCCTACCACCATGCTATGGCTTTGTCACGATGTTTTCCTTCACTGAAAGCTCTTAGTAGGTGGTTGGAATCAAACTCACGTCTGACTGACATGTTTGACTTAAGTACTCAAACAGCTTATTTGTCATTGGGTTTCTACCCTGAAAGCTCAGATACAGCATGGATTCGAATTCAAGTCCGTCTACGCGATGTTTCGCACACTTTTCCACTTTTCTTAACTTCCGGTATAAAAAAAAGCGTTTTATTTATTTTATTTTATTAATTTACCTTAATATTTTTTGCTATTTAATGTTATCTGAATGAAATTTCGATATATTTTGTTCATCTGTTAGTTAGATTTGATCTATATCCAAGTATACAGCTGATCGAGAAGTCAGTTATAAAACATTTTACCGAAAACAAAACAAAAAAAAAACAATCAATTTTCTCAAATTTTCATGCATTCACTTCCAAGGTACGGTCGAAGTTTCAAGTATCCAGCTCATCGGAAGGTTAATTTAAAATCAAATACAAAATCCCACCCGGAAGTACATACAAGAAAGCTCGTTAACAAAAACATGGTAAAAAGACGAAACGTGTATGTTATTTTTCTAAGTACTCATGTGTATCGTCTCGCGGGTTCGTTACTCCGAGGCATAGAGCCGTCGTTTTCTATTAAAATAAAAATCCCCTTTCCGCACCGACCCGCTGTTGTCTGGGTAACACACTCCCCGGCACAATGGGGAGCGTAATGATAAATTTATTGGCTTCACTTCGCATTTGATCTCGTCGAACGGCGCGAGTGAATTGACAGGTGAAATATTTTTCCCCTACAAAGTGATATCGGTTTGAAGTTGGAGAGTGATTTTCCTGTATTTTTCTCACCGTCATCAATTATACACAACAAAATCGTGTTTTCCCTTCAATAGCATCGTTCCTTCCAAAACCGGCGCTGCAACGCATTATACGTTGTAGCATTTTAGCTGATATGGGACCATTTACGGCCTCACACAACTGATTAGTGGACACTCTCTGCCTATTATATATACTAGGCTATTGTTGTTATTGATTTTTGCCCTAATTTTTTATTATTATTGTAGTAGTCATATAGTCATTATTATCATTGTGTGAGTTACGTAATAAACGTATTTTCTCTCTTCTTTCTATCTTTCTTATAATAGATTAACAGCCGCAAAATAGAAACCAAACTCGGATCAATTATATTGATGTAAAACAAACAACCAAAATGTTTTAATTTTTTTTTTATCTTTAATATTAATATCCATTAAGCGCTGCAAAAAAATAATCGGTTAGCATGTAAAGTTGGCATGCATACGTACGTGGTAATAAAAACACTATAGTGACTATGTAAGTATTTCCCGTTCTTGGGTTGACCAGTCTACATCCAGTTGGCAAGAAGACTGCATAACAGTGATGAAATTCGAAGGATTGCTGATTGCTCTTTTCCTTTTGTTAATACTTAATACCTTTACCGCACTGTAACGATGTTAAGGACCGTACAATCCTGATCCGACACGACTGACCATGAACTAAAATTCAGGTAAAGGTACCATTAAAAGGTACCATTTCACGCACTTTTTGAAGAACCCGATATCATACAAAAGAGCGAACACGCTGACAGAAAGTCAGTTCCACGACTTCATGTTACCACACAAATAAGAGACAGCAAGCTTTAGGCATTATGGCACACTCTTTCTTGATGAAAAAACAAATGATGTGGCCGAAAATGGTGGAGAAAGTAACTACACAAAGTGTTACACAATATTCAACTTTAGGGGAGTAGTAAGAAAGTCGCCCATTACAAAATAACTTACGATCATGCAATGGTTTCACCATGTTTCACCATGTTTCACCACGTTTTCCTTCACCGAAATCTAAATCCCTACACGTTACCACTGCTCCATCATTATATCATTCGATTTTGGTTTTAGATTACGCTGTGATTAACATCAGGTATATTGTCATCAATAATAGCACGTCAATCACCTCCCTCAGCACTCAAACATGCTGTTTCATGATGATCTTGTCAAAATTATATATATATATCATGTAAGCGATAAACTAACTAAACTGATAAATACCCGAAAATTTTACGCAATCTAATCAGTACTTGACCAGCGCTTCAACTGTCGAGATGCCTATAACATTGTATAAGCTAAACGCCAGCCCGCCAGCCCGGGCTGTTCTGATGACGTTAGAAATCCTCGGTCTCAAAGTGGATACGGTAGAAGTGAGCACAGCTACTGGGGACCAATACCGACCGGAGTTCCTAAAGAAGAATCCTCTCCACACGATCCCTGTCATTGAAGATGGAGATTTCGTGCTGGCAGACAGCCACGCGATCATAACGTATCTCGTGTCTAAATATGGCGCTGACAGAAGTGCGGAATTGTACCCTAGCGATCTGCAAATAAGAGCTACACTTCACCAGCGTTTGTTCTTCGAGACTTCGCATCTGTTTCAGAAGTTACGTCAGATAGCTGTGGATATGGTTAAGAATAAAGCGGTTGATATTGCAGAAGAGGTGAAAGCGGAGGTCTATGAATGTTACGGGTTTCTGGAGACGTACCTGCAGCGGGCTACGTTCCTCGCTGGTGACCATGTGACGTTAGCAGATATATCCTGCGTCGCTACTGTATCGTCGCTCGACACCCTTGTTCCAGTTCCTGAGAAGTTCCATAAGGTGCACGAGTGGTGGGCGAAACTGAAAAAAGAGACCTGGTACCAGAATGCAAATGAGCCAGGACTGACAGACTTTGCAACGTTAATAAAAAATGCGGTAGAGAAGAACGCTTCTTAAATACAATAAATTACTGATTGAGATTGGCTGTTATTTGTTTTAATTTTGTCGAATTTACGTTCGGGATCAGTCTGTTATGTTATTTCAAAACTTGAAATTAAAATTATACTTTTCGCGTTTGAAGAGTTATTACAACAAGCATTACAATCAATTCCTATTTATATTGTGATTCATGAAAATAGAAAGACACTTAAGGCTTTATTAAAGAAATTACACTGATTTATGAAGCTGCCAATTATTACACAAGCTCATCTCGTGCCATTTTATTACCCTACAAAAAGTATTCTCTTATTCTCAATTTACTTAAAATCCTTACCTCTATTCGATAACGATTAAAGAAGATACATCTCAATATTCAGGATCATCATATCACTAGCTGATGTGACAAACGTCGCTCTGCTCTTTCAGTAGTGAATAACTTGGCCACAACACCGACTATAATGTTAATAGATAACATCAAATCTTCATGTATTTATCCAAACGGTATTGAGTTACTCAGATTTATACAATTAACTAAAAGTATATACAGAAATTCTTTACATCAGTTCAGCTGTCTGGAGTGAAGCTCGCCAGGCGACTTGGATAGAGGTCCAGTTTACCAACAGGCCAGATCGGTCGCCGGGCGGATGCGGTGATTGCAAGGTCACAAACAGCCGTGAGGTTCCATTGAGTATTCCCCGTAGCCATTTCCGGGTGATTCTCACGAGCTACTATCAGTTCCTTCAGACTGGGAAGGTATATATAAAAGCATTTGAAGAATTTAAGAATATACCTTTTTTATACTTAAGGTTTAAGCGTTATGGACATAATCTCAACTGATCTTAAATGACGATACTGGCTCTCAAGTGCAACTGCCGGAACACACCTGTTGGTATTTGGCGGCAGATTTTCAACTTGAGGGTGGTAGCTAGCCAGGCGGGCATTAGAAAAAGCCCTACCACTATGCTACGGTGTCCTCACGATGTTTTCCTTAACCGATAGCTCAAGCTCATTGTAGGTGGTCGGCTTCGAACTCACGTCCATTGACGCGAAGTCGTACACACTACCACTGAGCTATCATCGCACCTTTGTTTGCTCGTACTAAATCATGGTCACATCAAATTCGTATCACTATAATTATTATTATAATTGCTTTATCAAGTATTTTAAATGATGTACCTTCTCGTGATAAGCGATAGATAAAGTTATTAGCTACTTCAAGCGTAAATATGAATCACAACCTAATAACGAAGCGAATGACTAAACTGATAACGTATTTAAATATAAACCCAGAACAAAATTTTATTTACATCAAGTGTTAGAATAAGCTTCACACATATAATCCTGATATATAATGTATTTTGGACGATGGACACGCTAAGCCCAGGCAAGAGGTTGGTTCTCAAGTACAACGGTTGGTTGGTTGGGTTGGATTGGTTGGTTGGTTGGTTTCCCCACTATATTTACTTTTACCGAAATCTCAGACTGATTGCAGAGACTCAAACACGTCTATTGATTCGGAGTACGTACATACTAATGACTGTACCGTCCAACTTTTTAACAAACCATAAATTGCCGTCCAGTGGTAGTGTATATGCGCCAAGGGACGTGAGTTCGAAGCCAACCATCTACAATGAGCTCGAGCTTTCAATATCAGCCATATTATAATGTTCTTTTATCAACTTTTAAATGTGTAAATGCAAAATGAAAAAAAAAATACAAAGTGCCTGGTAGTTGGGGTGAAGCAGTGATTCTTAGTTCGAACCCGTGTCGCCTCGATTAATGGTATGGTATGGTATGGTGGGTATACCCATCACCACCCCGGATGAGTAGGTACCCATAAACAGAAGACTCCACGATAATATAAAACCCGGGAGGGTGGCTACGCGTAAATTAATTTCCTCACGATAAAAATAAAAATAGGTACGAGAGGAGTATATAGTACTCGCTTGGGAACTCACAAACTGGTAATACTTATCAAAAATACTTGGTGACCCTGCATTCCCACCTTATTGGCAAACATCAGGAAATGCATTTGAAGCGACGATAGCTCAGTGGTAGTGTGTACGACTTCGCTTCAAGGGATTTCGAATCCAGCCACCTACAATGAGCTTGAGTTTTCAGTGAAGGAAAACATCGTGAAGAAACCATAGCATGGTGGTAGGGCTTTTTCAAATGCCCGCCTGGCTAGCTACTACCCTGAAGTTGTAAACCTGCCGCCAAATACCAATAGGTGTATTCCGGCAGCTGCACTTGAGAGCCAGTTCCGCCACAGGTTTAGCGTGTCTACCAACTTGGGCCGTACCGTCACTTAAGATCAGTTGAGATTGTGGCCATAACACTAAACCTTAAGTATACAAAAAACAAAAAAAATCATTGAAAATAGTTGGTGACCCCACATTCTCCCCTTATTGGCAAACATCAGGAAATGCAGGACTTGCCATCCGGGCTTTAGCCCTTCAGAAACCTTACTGTTCCTAATTGGTCTGAACGCGGACCTGCACACAAATTTCATTGTTTATCGCCAACAGCGCGGAACTGCAAATATATGTCAGCTCATCTGTCCGTTTCCGCGTGCCAATAATATTCACCCCGATAAAACAATATTTTATCTTAATTACTTCCATCCCCGATGTCCAGTCGAATATTTAATAGTGCTGCGACACGCGGAAGATTAAAACACTCGATGTATCGAGTATAATTTCAATGTATAAATCGAATATTTTGAAACGATGATAGCGCAGTGGTAGTGTGTACGACTTCGCGTCAAGGGACGTGAGTTCGAATCCAACTACCTACAATGCGCTTGAGCTTTCGGTGAAGGAAAACATCGTGAGGAAACCATAGCATGATGGTAGGGCTTTTTCTGATGCCCGCCTGGCTAGCTACCACCCTCAAGTTGAAAAACTGCTGCCAAATACCAATAGGTGTGTTCCGGCAGTTGCACTTGAGAGCCAGTTACTTCACAGGTTTAGTGTGTCTACCCACTTGGGCCGTATCGTCACTTAAGATCAGGTGAGATTATGGCCATTACGCTAAGCTTTAATAAAAAAAAAAAAAAAAAGTTATTGATTGAGTAAAGCCTCAAATATCGTCTCGTCTATTACAGTCGTAACATTTAATTTTCTAGGTTTTCCCGTTTCCGGTTGACCGGCGCTTTTAATACATAAGCGAAACGATAGCCAACGTCACTAAAATTCTTACTTTAATAACTACTAATAAATGCGAAAGTGAGTTTGTTTGTTTGTTACGCTTTCACGCCTAAACCGCTGAATCGATTACGATGAATTTTAGTTCGGAGATATATGGAACCTTGGAGACGGTGATAGGTTACTTTTTCTCCCGAAAAACTTACTGGAAGTGGGGTAAAGAATAAACTATGTATGAAACTTTTTTTACTACGTCATTCAATTTGTTTGACAATACTAATGCGAGTGCAGCCGCTGGTAAAAGATAGTCAGTAATAAATTGACAAATTAAATACACTGATACATTATAGGGCATTGACATTACGTAGTATATTATTTTTTTTTAAGGTAAAGTAATTATCGATTAGCGCAAGTAAAGACATTAAATAGAACTAAATTTATATATGTATATACTAACTGCAGCTGCGAGATTGTTGACCTAGACTTTTTTTTTTTTTATTCTTGAGGTTTAGCGTTATGGCCATAATCTCACCTGATCTTAAGTGACGATACGGCCCAAGTTGGTAGACACGCTAAACCTGTGGAGGAACTGGCTCTCAAGTGCTTCTGCCGGAACACACCTATTGGTATTTGGCGGCAGGTTCACAACTTGAGGGTGGTAGCTACCCAGGCGGGCATTAGAAAAAGCCCTACCACCATGCTATGGTTTCCTCACGGTGTTTTCCTTCACCGAAAGCTCAAGCTCATTGTAGGTGCTTGGGTTTGAACCCACGTCCCTTGACGCGAAGTCGTGCACACTACCACTGAGCTATCATCGCTTCTGACTTGAAATAAATGTAACCTAAGTTATTCCCTATACGACCAGCTATTTGCCAGCGAATGTCCCGTAAAACAGATCGAGCCGTTTCGCAGATCAGCCGGAGCGAACAGACAGAGAAGAGTTTTTAAAATTCTCTCTACAACACGTACCATATATTTATTCGTTATTTTGACATCACAAACAGATACGTAAATTCTATACATTTGCATAAAAAACTTAAAATAATTCAAGCTAACTTCGCTACATCACTAAACATATCTGAAATGGGACCCGTGACCGATCCCTAATTAATTTGAGCGTGGGCCCCAACAAACGGACCTATCGAAATAAATCCGCTGCAACACAATTACAAAGCCGGCTTTTTCCCTTTCCGTTGTAACGTATTCGGTTAGAATATCTCCGGAATGTTTTGTAAATCAGAAATATCTTGTTCAATTTCTAACACTCATTGTTAGGGGCCGGATAGTAAACTCTCCCACTTTGATTACGAGTGTTCAGGGTCCACCAGTAACTGCGCCCGGCTGCCTGTGTTGACTCACCTGGGTAGCCGTTGGTGAAGGTCTCGTCGTCGTGGCGTACGTGACCCTTTGCTGGTCTTGGCGGCCGCCGTTGTTTTTTTTTTTATATACTTAAGGTTTAGCGTTATGGCCATAATCTCACCTGATCTTAAAGTGACGATACGGCCCAAGTTGGTAGACACGCTAAACCTGTGGAGGAACTGGTTCTCAAGTGCTGCTGCCGGAACACACCTATTGGTATTTGGCGGCAGGTTTACAACTTGAGGGTGGTAGCTACCCAGGCGGGCATTAGAAAGAGCCCTACCACCGTGCTATGGTTTCCTCACGATGTTTTCCTTCACCGAAAGCTCAAGCTCATTGTAGGTACTTGGATTCGAACCTACGTCCCTTGACGCTCGAAAACCTCTGCGAGCCACTTGTAACTTTCACAGTAATGTACGTAACAGCCAAAATAGAGAAAATACGATGACTTGTGCCTATGCCGACCATCCGTTACCGAGGGCGTATTCAAAAATGACATATGGCGCCCTCAAGCGTCAAACACAAGTATAACCGGTACACAGATTCCGGTGTTGCCCGAACACTCATGAACCAATGCAACTGAGATTTTAATTCCCGGAAATTGCTTAGTTTGTTGCCGATCTGTAGGGTAGTAAATTTAGAGAACGTAATTAACATATTATTTCACTGTTTAACACTGATTTTTATAACTACTACACATAATAATACTGAAACATGCACAGATGTAAAATGAAGGTTAGTCTGGCTCGGTAACCTAAATTTCGAACAAATTCAGCTATTATTACTGGCTAAGATATAGAGAGGACTACGTGTCAATACTTAAGCTTCATAAGAAGTTCATTGTAAATTAAATCAACTAGATTATCAATTAGATCCCAGAAGGCGCTTATGAACGTCGAAACTACTACCGGTTCGGAAAGTAACGCAGTCATCGAGAAGAACCGACAAAACTCGAACTAAATTTTTTTAAATCTTATTCTTATCCTTATATACAATAATTTAATGTGTTACAGTAGTTATTAGCGGATGTACAGAGAGGGGTGTCAATTCCAGACATCACGATCGCTCACATATTGATCCACCTCATAACAGCCTTTTGACATCAAAATCCGTATGACAAGGTTCTCGAACCTACTGTCCGGCCATTCAGTAATGTGCTATAGGACTTTATTACACAACTCAATATTATTACGTAGTTCACTGATTCACTATTTTATTGTTCATTGAATCTTCAGAATTTTAATGATTAGTTTATGAATGAAATTTCCTCCCTACGTTCAATTTTCAAATATTTTCGATATATTCTCAATTTAAAAACCATTTGTGTTAACATTCTTATGGTTGGATACTACTAACTATTATATCTACTGTGGTTGTATAAGGTTTTAATTAATATTACATTATCTGTACCGCCGACCGAAACACATGATCCCCTAGTTTAGGTGACAGAGTTCATAAAATGTGAAATTCACAATTTTCAGCCTAGATGTAGAATAAAATGTGATAAGAGAACGTTGTGGAGCGGTTGAGGATTTAGTGACAAAGATAGAGAAAGGGATGCTTAATTGGTATTAGCATGTAGAGAGGATGGATGAAAGAAGATTAACAAAACAAATTTACAAGGCGAGTGTGAATGGGCAAGCTGGTAAGGGTCGACGTAGGCGAATATATCTCGATCAGATCGAGGACGTTCTGGAGAAAGGCCAGGTCAAAAGTAACCGTAACCGAAGAGCATGTATGAAGGTGATTATGAAAGCAGAAGAAGCGAAAGATGTATGTCAGGATCGTAGCAAGTGGAAGGGTGTGGTCTCTGCCTACCCTTATGGGAGAGAGGCGTGATAGTATGTGTGTATGTAGAATATAGATAATTCCTAGACTATATGTTGGGTATGGTAGGTGAATAAATTATTCCGTTTGAGTAACCGCAAATAATTCTAACGACCCACATATGCAAGGTTATTATAAAATAAAATTAAAAGCAAAGATGGTGCTAATAACATACCAATGGTTGAATTTCTTACTGTCAAATTTTTGCTTTTATTTTTTAATAGTTATATTGCGTTTAACTTATTACGAGTGAATAAATTTAGAGTTATAACTGATGGTTACAAAGTTGTTGAAAAAAAGTAAACATATCCAGTTTCCTGCCAGCTCTTTACGATTGATGAGATATTTTGCGAACTAATGTTAATGCCTTATTCTACGTAATTTTTTTTTTAGTTTAAGATTTAGCGTTATGACCATAATCTCACGTAATCTTAAGTGACGATACGGCCCAAGCTGGAAGCAACCATGAACCAATGGAGGAACTAGCTCTCAAGTGCAACTGCCGAAACACACCTATTGGTATTTGGCGGCAACATCTCAACTTGAGGGTGGTAGCTAGCTAGGCGGGCATCATAAAAAACCCTACCACCATGCTATGGTTTCCTTACAATGTTTTCCTTCACCGAAAGCTCAAGCTCATTGTAGGTCGTTAGATTCGAACTCACGTCCCTTGACGCGAATTCGTACACACTACCACTGAGCTATCATTGCCTTTAAGGACCTAAATTGAATAAATTATCTTAAAACACGTCTAAAAACATTCTGAAGTACGTGCAGTGATTGCTTGCAGTCATTGATATATGAGTTACAATAATAGATATTCTAGTGCGTTGTTTCCAACTATAATAATGGAAAAACTGTTTTCAATACTCACCTATGCAGATGTCTACAGGCAGTGGAATTTTCCATACATTGAACTAAGCAAAGCAGAAGACTATATATTAAAATTAATATCAACCAATGGCCCAAATTACTATTATGAGACTAATCAAACGACTGCAAAATAGAAAAGTATAAAGGGAGTCGTTTTATACCCCCATAATGTTAGCACCGGGGAACATCCAAACGACCCCTGTAGGGAAAATGTTCGGAAGAAAATCTAGTCGCCTATAAAAGGGGTGAGTACTTTGATGAGATATTTATGGATATTACGGAAAATTCGAATAGACCTGGTTTTACAAGATTAAGTTTTATCTCTCCCATCGCATTAAACTATGACAGATAATGAGAATTTTGAGGTTATTAGAAAAAAGGGTTAAAATAGTTTGGGAAATCCAAAAGTGCTCGCCGCATAAGGGAAATTAATAGTTTAATTAAATTACTTTGAATTAGACGGTAATTTTCAATAGGCTATTGCTCAGAATGATACAGAAGCGAATGAGGATAATAAAACGGACTCAAAAAGTGAAGTTTTTTGGACGTTATCGTGACCACATACAGATAACCCGACGTCCACTGAAATATTTTTTCTAACCAGTTCTTTTTACTATCTAGAAAAAATAGTTTAAAGTATCTATTGTCCTAAAAAGTGTTCGTGTTAATATTTGTCAACTAATTTAACAGTCAACGTGCGAAAAAGTACAAATAAAAGCAATTTAAGCCGAGATAATTGCTTGACCTTAAGAGAGTGAGAGTAAAGCGCTACTCAAACGTTTCGCGCTATGCGACGTTCAATAGATTGTTGAAATCGTTGAACGCATTAAAAAAACCATTACATATATCAGGATTAGGTTCAAATCAAATATTAATAACTATCTTGAGTTCAAAGGAAGAATGACAGTCCACTGTCACAATGACACTTTTTGGTAGCACAGTCTGTACAAAACTACCAAGTAGAAGGAATAAAAAAAAAACGGGAGGACGAAGAACGTATATGGATTTTACCGACTTTTAAAAAAGTGGTTTAGTAATAATAACAATAGGGTTTTATTTCAGGCAAGCACATATAACATAAATAGTGTTAGTTTACAATTTTATCTTAATACCTAATGTTAGTACATATAGTTGGGTGGAGCTACGTCGTGTGGAGTTTAATCCAATGACGCAGCATTAAAGATTCCCATCTATCAGTGAATACACTCAAGATACTGTTAGTACTGGGGCGTGGGCGTGTCATTAATGAGGCAAATATACAGGAGGCACTACATCGCCACAGCAGCCCTAACAATATCCTGAGTGTATTATTATACTGGACACGTAGATCGCTGTATGCACAAGCACTATAACTGGTCCACAGACTGCAATTGTAAAAAGAATGAAGTATTCCTTAAATACCAGAGAGATGAGAAGTCTAAGAAGTAAGCTAAGCTAAGCTAAGCTAAGCTGGCATAAGAATGATAGATAAACTAAGGAATAGTGTGATAAGGGAACGTTGTGGTGTGGTAGAGGATGTAGTGACAAAGATAGAGAAAGGAATGCTTAATTGGTATGGGTATGTAGAGAGGATCGATGAATGAAGATTAGCAAAACAAATTTACAAGGCGAGTGTGAATGGGCAAGCTGGTAAGGGTCGACGTAGACGAACATATCTCGATCAGATCGAGGACGTTCTGGAGAAAGGCCAGGTCAAAAGTACCCGTAACCGAAGAGCATGTATGAAGGTGCTTATGAAAGTAGAAGAAGCGAAAGATGTATGTCAGGATCGTAGCAAGTGGAAGGATCTGGTCTCTGCCTACCCTTATGGGAGAGAGGCGTGAAGTATGTATGTATTCCTTAAATATAGTAATTTTAACCGATTTGGTACTTCGTGCAAATCTGCGAGCCAGCATGTTACACCATACAGACAGCCATCTACGTTCCCTGCTTACGTCCAAGTTGTCTTTTAGATCATCAACAAATCAACATCAAATTAATCAGCCCGGAAATATAGCGGAGAGATAAACTGTAAGAAGCTAGCATTTTAAGGCCAAATATTCAATTACTTTGTGCTTTAAACTGTGCCGCCTGTTTGTAGAGTGCTCGTCTACTCGTACATCTTAATTCGTTGGTCGCTTTCAATCGAATTTTGGCACCGACATAAATGATAACAATATTGTACTAACTCTTGCAACACTTTTGGCTCCTTCATATAAACAATCAAGGCTTATTCAATGGCATACTGTTGAAGATGTTTCAAAATAATTAACTGTACGGGAAACGCTTAGGCTGATAGTGAACAAAAAAGGTTCCAACGGATTTTATTAGATCATAAAATTCGAAAAGTTTTGGGTTAAAAATTCTGCAGCTTAGATCTGTTATTCGTAAGTCGCTGTGGAAATTATAAAAGTCGGTGCAGCATGGTCCCTGTAACTTTAAGTAACAAATACGTCTTCCACCTCTCTTTGTTTTTCGGCGAGTCGGCCGTCCTGAGTTATTGTCCTCTTACCTCGCAGGCCTCCCCCGGCCATTTATCATGCCTGCATGTATAGCTTGTTATTGATTGTTATTACCCGATATCGGGGGATCTGCTCGTACAAATGAACGAAGATGCTGCGATAGCCCTGCGGACGTTTTAATCATTTATTGTTGGTTTTTCTTTCACGAGCCTTTCATATTGTATTGCGTGCCACGCATCGTGGGAGTCATGTAAATTAGACGTTTTGAATATTAATTGAATCAAATCAAATCAAATAAAAAAATATTCAATCATTTCACGCACTTATAAACGTCAAAACTTGTTGAAGCGATGGTAGAGCAGTGTAGTGTGTACGGACTTCGCGTCAAGGAACGTGAGTTCGAATCCACCTACAATGAGCTGAGAAAACTATCGCCTGGTGGAAGAGCTTTTTCTAATGCCCGCCTAGCTAGCAACCACCCTCAAGTTGGAAATCTGCCGTCAAATACCAATAGGTGTGTTCCGGCAGTTGCGCTTGAGAGCCAGACCCTCCGCAGGTTTAATGCGTCTACCAACTTGGACCGTATAATCACTTTAGATCAGGTGAGAATATGGGCATAACGCTAAACTTTACCTATAAAAAAACTTATAAACTACCATACAATACTGAAATTACACTGAAATTCCATTCTCACCATCTGTGTTAGTGGCGAGACCAACTTCTGCGGTATTTCCGCAACGATTTGGAAGCCTTCAATCTTCCACACACTTTAAAGGCCGGTAACGCACCTGTGACTCCTCTGGTGTTGTGGGTGTCCAAGGGAGGCGGTGATCACATCAGATGACCCTCTTACCCGTTTGCTCCTATTCCATTGCAATAACTACCACCGGTTCCAATTTTGAACTTACGGTGACATTTGGAATCTTGAAATATCGCAAATATTTTATAATCAGAATTGGTACTATTGCCAGATAGTGTAAAGAATCAAGGTAAAAAACAATGGATGTGAAAGGCGTTACAGTTTGAGATCCTCAATATGCAGTGAACTATCTTGGAGATTACGGCCGTGCTTTCTATCGAGCGGAGAAAATACGCGAATAGATTTAACAAGATGCCATTAACAAATGACTGTCTAAGTAGTTAAATTTGGATCTTTGTTTCATATTCTTCTATGTCGGAAGTTACGCAAAGAAGTTTAAACAGCTTTTACTACAAGATCATACTGGTAACTTTAAATGAACCTCTCATCAGGTATGCAAATAGTTTCCCTGATCGCCTTATCATTTATATGTTCATCCTTTAAATTATTTATATTTTTGTGTTACTCAATTCTTGCATCATTCCCATGCGTTACTAATACTGGTATGTACTATATGCTGTGCCTATCATACATATCTTTAAGAATGTCTACTGATGTCCGTGACGTCGCCTTCAGAGGGTCCAGTCAGAATATCAGCGCTGCACTATATCAGTGTAGCTGTTCTGCTGAGACTGCTACCAATTTATCCACACATTAGGTTTTTATTTCTTTTTTTGTGATCTTGCTGTTATGTTCTGTTGTTTTTTTATATTGCATTATTTTTTTTTTTTTTTATATTTTCTTTTATTTATTTTAAATATCATTTGCTGTGTGTTGAATAAATAAAACCTTTTTTTCTTTCTTTCTATTTCAAACAAGCGTGAATATAATCAGGAAGTATTTTATTATTGTGAATTCTAGGACCAGCTTATACTTAGCATTGATGACTAAACATTTGACTTGAGAATATTCAAACATAGTTTCCTGTTCCTAGTACATTACCACTGTTGGGTTTTGGTAGTATTCCTATATATTATCAGATTTGTCTCATATAATTCTCTTAGCTGAAAGGCTGAAGGGCATCTGTAAAGGTGTTTGCCCACTTTATTAAATAGTGATTTAACATTTTCTATTAACAAATAGGTAGACTAAAGAGTTCAATACCTTATTCTCTTTCGTTTCTAAAATTATGTTTTCTATTTTTAAAGTTTATTCAGTATTCAAATTATTTAGTATCAATCTATATAGATATATGAATCTCTATTTCCCTCGGTCATCGCATCACGCGTGAACATATGGAATAATTCGTTAATTCTTTTTTTGTTGTATTAAATATTGTCAAGAGAAGGTTCTTATGAAAGAATAAATTAAGGAAGTTGTACGGAACCTTAGAAAAAAAATTGACAATATTAATTTTGCATAACTCTCAGTTGTCATAGAGTATTTTTTTTTTTATATACTTAAGGTTTACCGTTATGGCCATAATCTCACCTGATCTTAAGTGACGATACGGCCCAAGTTGGTAGACACGCTAAACCTGTGGAGAAACTGGCTCTCAAGTGCTGCTGCCGGAACACACCTGTTGGTATTTGGCGGCAGGTTTACAACTTGAGGGTGGTAGCTAGCCAGGCAGGCATTAGAAAAAGCCCTACCACCATGCTATGGTTTCCTCACGATGTTTTCCTTCACCGAAAGCTCAAGCTCATTGTAGGTGCTCGTATTCGAACTCACGTCCCTTGACACGAAGTCGTACACACTACCACTGAGCTATCATCGCTTCAAAAGTTACATTGAGTTTATCATAAACAACTCTATTTATCAACTTCTATCAATGCGATTTTCCGCTATACATCCAATAATCGGTAGTTACCCTTGAAAGCCTTCCAGAGTACACAGAAATACCACCACTTCCGCTTAAATCTGTCAGATCAATACACGTAAGGTTGAAAATTAAAAGCATAACGTGTCTTCAATTTACTAGAACAATATACCTGAATCAGGTATATATAATGAATCGAACATAGCGTACGTTTGAAACGTTCTCTTCAAATCTTTGCCGCCGCCCGATCTCCCCCCATCTAGGTACTTAATAGCTTTCTCTTGTAACTCGATATCAGCTATCATTATTAGGTAATTATTTGTTTATCTACCTACAACTATCGCAAAAATTATTGCAATACATTTGTTGTTTACTGCTAACGTTTACAGGCAGCTTTTTATACACTAAGCTGTTGAAGTCAAATGTATAGAAGTTCAAAAAGCATACACGCCGCCATATATAAATAACAAATCAACCTAAAAACAATAAAGAATCAGCAATGAAGGTAACAACAATAATGGCTCAGTAGTAACGTATAAAAACGTCGCGTGAATGGACGTGAATTCGTGTCCGTGCAATGAGAAAACTCTGTGCATTCCGTGATGGGAAACAGTGAGCATGGAGATTGGACATTTGTGGCCGTTCAAATATTACGTTATGTAACTATAGTGGGGAGAGGGGTTCGTACAACGTGTTACATAATATGGATTTAATTTATTTAAATAAAAATTTGGGCTATTAAAACTTCCCAAGGTCACAATACTTTATGTTTTAATTTATGGAGTATCCCTCGATTATTTCTAAACGCATTACCAAACTTTATGATATTTGTAACTTATTTAAGTTATTTTAATGTAATTGTTTATTAAAAAGTTTATGTAGCATGGTGGTAGGACTTTTTGTAATGCTGGCGTGGGGGGGGGGGCGGTGATTGCATGCACGGATCCGCATCACCCCAGGAAGGCGACACACGGCCGTGGGGTTTTGGTGGGTATTGAATCCCACATACCCCTCGTAGTCTCCCCGGGCTGGGACGGGAAGTATACATACATTTCCCCACATAAAAATGGACCATTTCTAATGCCCGTCTGGGTAGCTACCACCCTCAAGTTGAAAATCTGCCGCCAAATACCATTAGGTGTGTTCTGGCAGTGGCACTTGAGAGACAATCCTCCGTATAAAAGTTGGCAACGCACCTGTCATTCCTGTTGTGGGTGCCAATAGGCGGCGGTGATCACCTACCATCAGGTAAAACGTTTGCTCGTTCGCTCCCTATTCCATGAAAAAAAGTAGGAAAAGGTGAAACATAAAATTAATTCTCAACTCAATATGATACAATCACCAACACAATAGAAAAAGACCCACAATCAAAGTTTCGAAACTCGATAAAATCCATACGTATCATCACTATAGGTGGCCCTCGGACAAACAAAATTACACCATAATTATAACACCGGGAATACTATATGACGATACATGAATTACTCAATAAGCTATACAATTATATATTTAATCTTCACAAAGTATGACCATTAAAATGATCATAGACTCACACTAATGTGCTTGTAAAAGCTTCGGTTGTAAATAATATTTCACAACGGCGTATTGAAAACGCGGCGTATTTTTAAGCGCTATATAATTAAAGGGAATGGACAACTTTCATAATACATATATGAAAGGGTAAAAATACATCTATATTTGCTCCCCTATTGACAATCGGATAAACAGATTTTTTTAATTGGCTTTTTGGCATTACGAGAATTTTTATCACGGGAAAAGACGGAAAAGTCCATAGTTTGTAATGATAAATGATATTTTATTTATTAATCTATAGTAACAGTCATAAGTTATCACAGTGTCATATTTCATGAAAATATGTCCCGGAATGTAATAACAATGCGCTTTCAAAAAGAGAGACAGACAATAAAAAACAAAAATATTTTGGCCTTCTTCTTTCTTCTTCTTCTTCTTTAATTGTATCTGACAGGAAACGTGAAAACAGGTTTTACTTTTTGGATGTGTGTTGAGTTTTTCTTAGAAAAATTACGTATAAAGACGTCAGCTGTTTTCTTTCACATAAACAAATGCAGGTATTAAACCGATGGCGCAGGGACGTGGACAGTTTAGTATTCTGTTCACCTTAAAACCCTATTAGAATCTGTTCCGGATCCTTCGATATAAATGGTATTTTATTTATCAATCTATAGTAACATTACAGTTACTCATAAGTTATCACAGTGTCCTATTTCATGAAACTCTGTCATGCAATGTAATAGCAATGTGTTTTCAAAAAGAGAGACAGACAATAAAAACAAAATTTTTTGGCCTGTATATTTCTTTAAATGTA
The DNA here is from genome assembly GCA_039707435.1 of Actias luna. Classification (NCBI taxonomy): domain Eukaryota; kingdom Metazoa; phylum Arthropoda; class Insecta; order Lepidoptera; family Saturniidae; genus Actias; species Actias luna. Next base: position 746,683 of record JAZHAC010000006.1, on the reverse strand, counting down.
TCTGACAGGAAACGTGAAAGCAGGTTATACTTTTTGAATGTGTGTTGAGTTTTTTTAGGAAAATTACGTATCAAGACGTCAGCTGTTTTCTTTTACATAAACAATGCAGGTATTAAACCGATGGCGCAGGGACGTGGACAGTTTAGTGTTCTGTTCACCTTAAAACCCTATCAGAATCAATTATGGATCCTTTGATTAAACATATTATACATCCGTGGCATATGCCACGGTTATAATTTTTCCAATAAAACATAATGTATAGACTTGACAAAGTTTTTATCTATACTTTATAGAGTAAGTGTTATGGTCTCAATCTCATCGAAAATCGTGGAGACTCCAAGCCTAGTGGGAACTGGCTTTCAAGAGCAACTTCCGCAACACATCCCAACGTATTTATCAGCAGATTTTCAACTTTAGAGCGGTAGTTAACCAAGTGGGCGTTATAAAAAACCTTCAAAACGCTATGATCCCATCACGATTTTCTTTACCGACAGCTCGAGCTAACTGTATTAATTCGAACTTAATCATTTCTACTATACCTGTCGTACGACCACCGTACCAACGTTTTATGAACGCCAGTGCGAAACCACTATAGACGCAACATTAAGACTGCTCAGATGACGTAACATTCGGATACAGCCCACTACCATCAAAGCGCGCATTGTCACTGTAACTAAATCATTCTAACCATTAGTTGGCAGCACGTGTGACCAATGACCTTATTTGAAAACTACATCACACGATTTCGTATAACGTACGTATATATCACATATAAAACAAAGTTCTATCGAGTTAATAACTGTTGTAGAGGGCAGATAATTTTTACCGATACTGTCTCATCTGATTAAGTGAGTCAGACTCTCAAATTCGGTTGCCGGAAGTGATATATATTTAGGATACAATGCGCCGAGTAGTTTTTTTTTAGATAACAATAATAATCCAATCAATAATAATGTCAGGATGAGATACGAACTTCTTAGCAAACCACGGATTCACCGTAAGGATGCCGGGTACATCGTGAAACCTAATCATTGTGGCAGAGAGAGGATAATACGAGAGAGTCTGAGAATTGCGACCCCGATGTAAATTTATGGAGCCCCTTTGTCGATGAACGTCAACGGTCTCACATTCACCACTCGTGCCTCGCTCCGCCAAGTGTTAACCATTCCCGATAATGATTCACAGCATAAATACGAAAACAGTGTCAATAATAAAGAAATATAAATCTTACGGCCCTTCGGTAATGTTCCAGCTACGTACGATGAATACGCCTCAAGCGTCAAGCTTAGATTGCATCCAAAGCCACTCTTGCATCGCGCTTTTTAATCGGCGTTATAAACTACCCTCCTATAACTGTATTCTGTCATAAAACACAAGGCTATAGAGTTTTGGTGGCGGGAATTCGGAAACACCTAAATATATATATTAATAGCCGTGCCCGCAACTTGGTCCGTGTGGAACTAAATATTATTGAGTGACCGCCATTTTAAGCGACAATGTCATTATTTAACACGAGTTGACCCGGTGATCTCGTGAATCATCTAAAATCGACGTTATTTATTCTCGCTAAAACTCAAAAATGGTTTGACCGATTTTTGATTATTTTTTTTTTGTACAATTTCATTAGCTATAATCAATCGTAATCAACTTTCCAACTATAGAACTGGTTATATATAGTACCGTTTCCACTGTTCATTTTTTTTTGTTTATTGTATGAACCTTGTGTATAACTCCAATGAAATAAATTTCTTTTAATTATATGAAATTTAATTATCAGTGAATTCGAACCCACGTCCCTTGACGCGGCGTCCGTACACACTACCAACTTAACTATCATCGCTTCAAACTGACCTATCATAGATTCATTACTTTTCATAGTATGAGATTGAAAAAAAAAACATTGACAATAATTAATACAATAAAAAAAAATCAATTTGGTTCAATAGTTCGAAAGTTAAGCACGTACATACATTACGACGATTCATATATATATATATATATATATATGGACCGTTTATTTTGAAAGTGGTGTAAGTCTATTTTTAAGAAAAATGAGCTATCACGTAATTCATGCTTAATTTAATGTAAATTGCATTATCAACAAATATAGTAACCTTTAATTTTCTCAAAACAAAAGAAAATGGACTTATACCACTTTCAAAATAAACGGTCCATATATAGATTACGTATTTTTAGGTTTATCTATTATCATAACGAATATATTGGATCATACGCAGTTTTATTATGATGAAATTGGATTTTAACCTAATAATTCTTTTAGTACTATGTTGCGCGTACGTCGACTTCTCGAGGAGTTTCATATGGTAGAAGTAGTTTTAACTTTGCTTCAGTCTAGAGAATGCTATACACAGCATTCTGTACATGAGAACTGACGACCTCTAGTCCACGCTGAGGAATTCGAATCTTAGTACTTGAGATTTATGTACTGCCATGACAAATGCAGATCTCTCTGGGAATTGGTGTCGCTGAAAGTTACATCCCAGTTCACCCTTTAATGAGTTATTTCTCTTTTCGGTTACTTTACGCATCTTGTTCTGGTAATAAGGATAAATATTTTTTATTAATAAAAATATAAATAAAGAAATTATTTTTAATGATATTGATATTAATAATAATGCATAACATATACAACTAGCTGACCCGATAGACGTTGTCCTACGTCTGTGAATATCGAATTCGAATTGTTATAACACATAATTAAAAAATCTATATTATAATACTCTATAACAACTGACACTTATGTAAAATAAATATTGTCAATTTAAGTTTTTAAAATTTCCCTAAACTCCTTTAAAATTTTTAAACGTTCCGCTCAACTTCCTTAATGTTTTCTTTCATAAGAATTTTGTCCTGACAATAATTAACACAACAAAAAAAAGAATTAGCGAAATTATTCCATCCGTTCACGCGTGATGCGATGACATAGGGAAATATAGATTCTTTTATATATATATATATATATAATTTTATATAGATATGATAATAAGTATTAACATAATAACCGGCATCACGTTAAAGGTGTTTTAATAGTTGCTAAGCATATATAGAAATTTTAAAGTTTAATGTCTATACATGCTTCAGCAGTACATGCACTAAAATTACAAATCTATTATATGTATACATTAAGTGAGATTGTAGACAAACTGTATAAATAACCATGATGTTTAAACGCATACGAAAAACTAAATTCGAGTACTTTGACGGGTTTATTATCTTAAAAAAACACCGTTTAGCTTTAGTTTATTATAAAACACCTTTTACCTTCAGCACTCTTTTATCAAACACTTTTGCTCAACTTATTACGCTTCGTAGCTAGTACCGCTATTTATTTTTAACGACCTCTCTCTCCGACTGTTGAACAACAACTGACCATATCGTCGACGATATTCAAAAGGAAGGCGATGTATTTCCGGTGCCCGATAAATTGAGAGACTTAACAAATACTAAAAGTGGCAACAGGAAGTTTTTTTTTATATACTTAAGGTTTAGCGTTATGACCATAATCTCACCTGATCTTAAGTGACGATACGGCCCAAGTTGGAAGACACGCTAAACCTGTGGAGGAACTGGCTCTCAAGTGCAGCTGCCGGAACACACCTATTGGTATTTGGCGGCAGGTTTACAACTTGAGCGTGGTAGCTACCCAGTCGGGCATTACAAAAAGCCCTACCACCATGCTATGGTTTCCTCACGATGTTTTCCTTCAACGAAAGCTCAAGCTCATTGTAGGTGCTTGGATTCGAACCCACGCGAAGCCGTACACACTACCACTGAGCTATCATCGCTTCACGTTCAAGTTCCGTTTAATTCGTTTGAATATTATTTTAGTTAATTAGAATACGATAAACACCATATTAAAATCACTAATCATCGAATTGTTGAGTTTTTGTTTTTTTTTCCATCGCCTCAACTAACATTATCGCTTTGTTAAGTTATTTAACTTAATAAACCGCCATAAGTTTATATAGACATACATAAAAACTTAACTGTAATTAAATTATTATGCAATTGTTGTGGGTGGTTGTTAGCCAGGGGGATATTAGAAAAAGCCCTACCATCATGCTAGGATTTCATCACGATAACAACTATGCTATAAGCGTTTTAATATCGCTATATAGAGTTAATTAAATTAACATCTCTATATGTATACCTAATTAATTTAACGAAGTGAGGATACCTATTCGCTGTTACAAGGTTTTGTGAAGGTTTAGTTATGGTGCCAGATGTCTAACCGACCTTCGAAGTGCTTCTGAAAATAATCTTACGCGAGATTCATTAGCTAAAACCAAACAATATCTATACAAAGTCGTTACTACAATTAATTTAAGCAATAATTATTATAATCTAAACATTATTGGATCGATTATAATATATATATATATATATATATATATTGAAATCCTTTTTTTATACTTTAAATGGGTAGACGGGTCCTCAAATGCAACTGCCAGAACTCAGTTACCGGAATTAGACAGCAGATTTTCAACTTGTGGGTAGTAACACTTTTTAAACTTTCGCGTATTGTATGTATTATAATATGAAAAGTTAGAAACGGGCCGAAAACGTCGAACAATTGTTAAAAGTAAGTCGCGTTTTAGACCCGTTTTGGTTTTCTATATTGTAATTGTGGGTGGTAGTTCTTGGTCGATCAGTTTCCCGTGCGACTTAATAACCGCGCGCAAGCAAGGTCGTTGGTTCCAAATCTTAACATATGGTAGTTCGCCAGGGGGATATTAGAAAAAGCCCTACTATCATGCTAGGATTTCATCACAATAGCGAATGTGTCATAATCGAGTTAATGTCGCTATATACACTTAATTAAATTAACATCTCTATATGTATACCTATTAAAGAGAGGCCATGTTGAACAAACGTAGTTGTATTACATTCTAGTGGTACAATTCTATTTCATTTGAAACCACATTATTAAAATATAAAGAATCTAGTATTACATATAACAACATACATAGTATAATACATAGTTACATATACAATATGTTAATAAAAAAATAAAAATAAAACATTTTTTATTTATGAAGTTTTAACTATTAAGTATATATAAGGATATAGTTATAGGGTGGGTGTTTTAGGGCAGAATACAGTTATAGGAGGGTAGTTTATAACGCCGATTAGTATACAGCGCGATGCGAGCGCGGGTTTGGGTTCAGTCAAAGCGAGGTGCTTGAGACGTATTCATCGTACGTAGCTGGAACATTACCGAAAGGACGTATATTTTTTTTTATTATTGACACCGTTTCGATGTTTATGCTGTAAATCATTATCGCCAGTGATTTATCCTGGGCAGAGAGAAACACGAGCGATTGAAGGCGAGCGTCGAGGGGCCCCTTGAACCTACATCTGTGTCGCATGTCTCGGACATTGTCTCGTGTTATGCTGTGTCTGCCACAATGATGGTTTCACGATGTACCCGGCACCTCCGCGCTGAATCCGAGGTTTGCTAAGAATTCATCCTGATATTATTCTCTGAAAATAAAAATAAAATCTCGTAAATGCGTTTTGCTTGGTCCAATTGAAAATATGGTAGAATTTTCATCTCGATACGTCCCCTTAGGATAAGGTCTCCCCTAATGAACACCTGAATGAAATAAGTGGCGCACTATTCGATCTATTGACTCTTAGGCAGAACGAAGTCTGCCAGGCCAGTCAATATGAAAAAGTTTTGGAAGGTGTTTCGATATAACAGCGATCATAAATTGCTGTCGAAATTGTAAACCAAATCTATATTGATATTTTACAGCGGAAAAGTTTGTGTGTTTGTTTGAACGTGCTAATTCAGGAAATACCATACTAATTTATTTTTTTCTTTGTATTTGATAGATCAGTCACTCTGGTAAGTCTTTGAAAATTTAATAACATTAACGCTTCTATTAAAAAGTGCTGTATTGAAAAAAGTTCCAAAAGCGGGCACAACTTGTTCAAATATTTTTTTTATTTCCACGCGAATGAAGTCGCGGGTTCAGCTTGTACATATATAAAGACATTGGTTGACTGACTCATTTCATGCACGGCTGAAACTACTGTAGCTAGAAACATTTAATTTAGTATTTACTTCCCTTTCGCAATGCATAGGCTGACTAAGAAACGATTTTGTGAAATGCAATCGCCAAGGCAGTGTTTCTTAAACTTTTTAGTGTAGCACCCAATTTGGAAAAGTTGAATGCCCGACGTCCCCCGTTCGTCTAAATTTTTTACAGAAATTGATAGGGAAATCCGCCGCGAACCGATTTTTTTTGTCTCCCCCAATATCAACTAAAGTTTCTTCAATAGCCCCTTCAGATGAACCGAGCGCCTACTGGGGGGGCGGTGCCATCACTTTGAAAACATTTACTGTAAGAGGATACACGGTGGCGGAAAAGTTTTTATGGAGGGGAAAAAATAACTTCTCACAGACGTCAAACTTATCATAAAGATTCCTTAATAAAAATAAAAAGTTTGGAAAATGCGAAAGTGCACGCTTCATAAACTAATTATTATTTTTTATTTATTTAATAACAATTAAACCACATCGAATCAGACCGTGAAAGGTAATAGGGTTCTATTACTGAATATACTAAAACGTAAGAAAAAAAAAATGACTCGATTAGTAAAGTATTTCGGTCGTTATCGTGATAACATACAGGATCCGCACATACAGACACACGGATGTCCAAGACAGAACTTTTAAAACAGTTTTTTAACTAGTTTAAATAAAAAAACGTCATCAAAAATATTTTGAGTGTTAAAAATAGTGTTTTTTCTCGATATGTGTGTGTATATTATTTTACAAGTGCAATAGGTGATAAATAGAGACATTTAAAGTTTGAAAAATTAGTTGTTTTGCGTGAAGTGACAGTAGTACGTACCCACCTGAAAGCTTCGCTTATGTGGCGAACTTTTACTAAGATATCTCCAAAACTACAGACCCTAGACTTGAAATTCGCCATAGAAATTCCTTTCAAACTATAGATATCCAGTAAGAAGAGATACTTCGATCATTCGAGATATGACATTATATACGAGAATAGCGTAAAACGGAAATAATAAAAAAAAAAAAAAAAACAAAAAAAAAACAATACTTTTTACAACTACATCCTGTAAACGAATTACAATTATTTATTACAATTAAAAATTATAATTCAATTAATTACTTATGATCATTCGGACTAAGTTTCGATTATTTTCATAGCGACAAAACCTCAAAACACTAAACGTTCTGAATTACTTAAAATATTTCGGTGGCATTACCTACGGCATTAATTATAATAACTAATGCAGTCCAAACGACAGTTAAGACAAAATGTTAAATTTTAAATCTACACGTGGTTCATTTGGCGTCCCCTTTAGAGTGTCAAGTGCCCTGCTATTTGACATGTCAAAAAATATTTCAAAATAGCCGCAATCACGACTTCGTTTGAGTATTTTGTTGGTTGATATTGGAACCAGGGCTCATCCCATTAACCCTGTACAAAGTGTAGTGAACTTTTATTTTACTTTATTTTACAAGGCACTAATACAGATATGAGTGTAAAAATCCTTATATCTTAACCGTCTTGTTTAATAGGCTGCACGTACTATTCGATTCTTCATATCACTAAAACTTCAGTCCACTGATTCGTTCTGGAGCTCCACTGTATCTGCCTCAGTATTATAAGACGTATTTATATTGCAACAACCGGAAACTAAAAGCGCTAAAAGCGAACTAGTGTGAATATGATTATTAAAACTATTTTTATAAAATCTCATCATTACAATTTAAATTTATAAAGTTAAATATAACCAAATGTAAATATTAATTTGAATCCATGAAGTTATTTTGAACTAAAGTGTGAATATTGAAACCCCTGCAATATGACATTTAATGTATAGAGAAGATCAACGATAAGGCTAAACATAAAGAGGCGACCAATGATAAAGCTAACATTAGATTAAATACAAGAGCAACTTAATTCTAGATATCATTTTAAATCCCATACCCTATTACATTAGTGCACAACTTACACAGTTAGGAACTTTTATTATGTGTGAACATGAACAGAATACAGATTACATAAATTCTAATATTTTTACTGAAATTATAATATATTAAAGCATTTTGAACGTAAATATACACAAAACAAAAACCCTAGTAAAAATTTTAGATGTAGCATCAGCCAGTTATGTAATTAAACTTTTGAATTTTACTAAGCTATTGAAGAATATGTCGTGTTTAACATGACTTTCATTGTAGCGTCTACACATTCTATAAATTGGATTATTCTTTGACACACGTTATTATCACAAGCTGGTACACTAAACAATTGTTGATGTCTTACGGAGCGTGTAGGCACCTTTATATTATTCGCCTATGTTTCGAGGGTAGCTGTCAGAGATTGCTTTGGTATCCTGTCGATGTTCACCTCATCTTCACGACATATCTACCCAAATCTTCCACGTCCCACGACTAGACTTCGTATAGGTAGATGAATTTAATTAATCTATTACCATATTCTTAGCTCTCTTCCAGCGTGAATAAACACGATTTAAAATTTTAATTTCAAATGGAAATTCATATCAATCCAGTTCAAGGTAACTAAGCGTGGTGGGTGACGATGGAAGGGCTGAAATTCCAAATGGCTGCTCCCGCCAGAGACTAGTAGATATATGAAAGCTGTTCCTGGTTCTTGGCATCATGGAAGATCGAAGTGTCGACGTGATATTTATAGTGGTAATTAGAGGGATGATCTAATGAGTGGCCGCATATTCCTCTTACCTTTGAACTGTGTTTGAATAATGCGTTGACGCGATGGAATCAATCAATTGATTTTCACAAGGTAACTAAGTGTATGGTTTATTATTAAAAAAAAAACAAAAGAAATGGAATCTTCTCGAAGCACCTCCTCCCCGTATCTACTTGTTAAAAACAATAATTCTAACATCACATCACATCACATCACAAGAGTTTAAATAATGCGCTGCGCGATGGAATCAACCAATTTATTTTCATGAGGAAACAAGGTAACTAAGTGTATGGCTTATTATAAAAAATATATAAAAGAAGATGAATCTTCTCGAAGCACCTCCTCCTTGTAAATATTAAAATTATTAAAAATTATTAAAAACAATAATTCTAACATCATATCACAAGAGTTGAAATAACGCGTTGACGCGATGGAATCAATCAATTGATTTTCACCAGGAAAAATAAGGTTACTATGTGTAAGGTTTATTATAAAAAAAAAAAAACAAAAGAAATGGAATCTTATCGAAGTACCTCCCCCTCATAACTACTTGTTAAAAATAATAATTCTAGCATCACATCACAAGAGTTTAAATAATGCTTTGACGCGATGGAATCAATCAATTGATTTTCACAAGGAAAAACAAGGTAACCGTGTATGGTTTATTATTATTATAAAAAAATAAAAGAAACTGAATGCTCTCGAAGCACCTCCTCACCGTAACTACTTGTTAAAAACAATAATTCTAACATCACAAAGGTTGTCGCTTTAACGACCGAACTTTCGACTTCGATGATAACCGAATTTATTAACTGATCAAAGACGCGTTTTTTCCTCTATTTCGATGCGCGTTCCCGATGGAATTTACATTTTACGTTGAACCGAATAGGGGTGTATATTGAACGACCGCGAAACGGAATTAAGTTTTGTTTTGCGTCCAAAATAAGTGTGGACGAAATGGGCTATGAAAAGTTGCCTCATTTAGAAATGATCAAACAAAGAGATTCAAAACTTGTCCCTTTAAGGTGACTCATTCGTTGTTTACTTTGGTTTTCTTTATGAATTTATAACAATACCAGCCGTGCCCGCGACTCCGTTTGTATTGGTAAAACGCCGCATTTTCCACCAGAAAAAGGACTACGCAAACTTATTTAGATAAATATTGTAAAGCGGAAACGGAAGCGGATTCCAAAAATTATTTTTGCATCGATAGATTAATCACTGAAGAAGCCTTAAGGCTATTGAACATCATGGTAGCATCAATAACAGCAAACGTGCATTGAAAAAAGTTGCAAAAACGGGTAAAAGTTATTGAAATACTTTTAGTACAGTCCCACGCGAATGAACCTTATATGAATTAAAATACATTACTTCTAGTAAATAAATAAATACATTTCCAAATACTAGCAAATTTAGTAGTAGATATCATACTAAAAACAACTGTGTTTGGAAACAGATTTTGAACTTAAAAGTTGTAGATATCTTGCCAGGCTACCTTCAGGAAATGCCCTTCCACACGTTTTGCTTTCACAGATTATTCTTCGCGGAAGCCCCAGGCTTTGTCAGGATTTGAATTTAAGTCGATAGACCACAGGGTCTACCGTCTATCAGGCACGGACCTGTGCCCGCTACCACTAAATTGTTTCTTCTTTATTACCCAATTACCGCATGATTCTTTTATCCTTATTTGAAGCGATGATAGCTCAGTGGTAGTGTGTACGACTTCGCGTCAAGGGGCGTGACTTCGAATCCAAGCACCCAATGAGCTTGATCTTTCGGTGAAGGAAAACACCGTGAGGAAACCATAGCATGGTGATAGGGTTTTTTCTAATGCCCGCTGGGTAGCTATCATCCTCAAGTTGTAAATCTGCCGCTAAATACAAATAGGTGTGTTCCGGCAGCTGCACTTGAGAGCCAGTTCCTTCACAGGTTTAGCGTGTCTGCCAACTTGGGCCGTATCGTCACTTAAGATCAGGTGAGATTTTGGCCATAATGCTAAACCATGACTAGACAAATGACTACGATACAGTTAGTTATTTTAGAACGATTCTATAACAACTGCATGGTTGGTCTAACGCTTAAAGCAGTCGTCTCACTGAAGCCGTCGCACCGAAGTGCGTGAGTTCGAATCCCGCACAAGACTTGACCCAAAATTACTGTGATAATTGAAACTGAAGCGACGATAGCTCAGTTGGAAGTGTGTATGGACGCCACGTCAAAGGACGAGGGTTCATATCCACCTGCGATGAGCTTGAGCTTACGGTGAAGGAAAACATCGTGAGGAAACCATAGCACGGTGGTAGGGGTTTTTCGGATGGCCGCCTGGGTAGCTCCGCCAAAATATCAATAGGTGTGTTCCGGCAGTTGCACGTCGACCATCTTGGCTCACAGAGAAGATTGTGGCCATAGATATGAACCTATTAACCATAAAAAAAATGATTAGTTGTGACTTTGTATCCAATGCACGCAACCATACGCTCTAAAATAAACAAATATGTTATTTTTCTATAACCGTGACAACGTGTATGTGAAATTTCATGTGGTGACTAATTTCGAACAAGTAATTAAGGAAAGAACATAAACAGACAAATATTCGGATATATAATACTTCTATCGATTAAAATTACTTTCTATATGTTAAAACGCACTAATTTCATCGGGCGTCAACAAAAATGGAGGTCATCCAGTGACTCATTGCGCGTTACGTTATATTCCCAAAGTGTTACTTCATCCAAAACGATATTAAATATACTACTACCCAATGACTGAGAATTCCATTCTAATGAATAATTATTGTCTATTTATATTCAACACACGAGAAGCCGTGACTCCGGGACAATATGTTACTTCTATCCATCACTAATGCGCGTCTGAAGTCAAACATTTGGTCTACGGCACGCGAAGTTCTAGCTACAGCCGTAAACAGCTTATAATAATAGCGATAAGGTCGCTTCTCCTCTGACATTTGTACTCAACTGACAATTGATATATGCTCAGTGAAATACAAAAGTTAAAAATGACGTGACAAACATAAAATATGCCGTAAATTCGAATCGTCGGGCAGCGACGTAATGAGCTGTTTTCGATTCAACTTTAATTAGATATATTCATGAAAGTAGTAGAGTGTAAACTTTATATACCGATAATTAAGATACTGCGCGTTTTGTGGTATATTATATAAAGGATATTGATGACATATTCCATTCCGCTTTGGTTACCGCTTACGTTTTATGGACTTGCATATTGTAATAAGTGAGGTATAGTGTTTTATACATATCTAATAGGTTTAGCGTTATGCCAACACTCTTAACTGATGATAAGTGGCGATGTGACATAAGATGGTCGACGTTAAGCCTAATCAGGGACTGGGTCTCAAATGCAACTGTTGTAGCACACCTAAAGGTATTTTTTTTGTATTGTTAAAGGTTTAGTGTTATAGTCACAACTTCAACTGATGTTAAGTGACGATATAGACCAAGATGGTTGACACGCTAAGCCTAGTGGAAGGACAGACGCTCAAGTGTAACTGTAGGAACACACCTATAGGTATTTGGTGGCAGACATTCAACTTGAGGGTCTTACCACCATGCTAAGGTTTCAACTATATACCATGCTATGGTTTCATCTATATACTCTCCTTCACCGAAAGCTTAAGCTCATCGCAAGTGAATTCGAACTCACACCCCATGAGGCAGCGTCCGAACACACTACCGACTAAGCTATAGTAGCATTGCGGATAAAACAGAAATAATTTGTGTTCATAGTAAAGATAATATAAAACAATTTTCTTTCTCGTACATTCTACATTCGGCTTATAAAATAATTAACAAACAACGAACCAAAATATATTATTACAAATAGCAATGTACTATCATTCCAATTCATTACTATGGCATCGGTAATTTCCGGCGGCCATTTTGGATCGGTGCCCGCGCCCAATCTCGACCGGATATGACGTTTCGGCCGTTTAAATGATTTTATTATAATCGCGAAACGCGATTATTGCCAACAGAATTGATTATTTCAGTTTGAATTAATTGTATTGTACTCGTAATGTTATAGGTAAAATATAAATAGGTGATGACAGTAAAAAACTTCCAGCCAAAACATGTTGATTGTTTCTAATGCACGTCTGGCTAGCTACCACCCTCAAGTTGAAAATTTGCCTCCTAATACCAATAAGTGTGTTCGGCAGTTGCGCTTGAGAGCCAGTCCCTGGAATAAAGCCAAGCAATGCACCTACAATTCCCCTGGTGCCGTGGGTGTCCATGGGTGGCGGTGATCACTTACCATCACGTGACACGCTTGCTCGTTTGCCGCTCTTATTCCATAAAAAAAATGCCTAACAAAATAATCACATCTTGTCCCATTCCCAATATTCGTCATCACTTCATTCACTCCCTTTTCTTTCGTCCCATTTCTCACACACTCTATCCGTCGGTTCTTTAGCCTCCCTCTCTGTCTTTCCGTCCATCAACACATGTCTATCACTTGTCTCACCACATGCGTTTTTTTTTTATGTTGCACAGCAAAGTGACTGCACTGGACCTGATGGTAAGTACAGTACAATCCATATCAGCGGCGACTGACACCGAACAGAATACACTGTCAGTCGCGGCTGTCATGCTGGCCTGTTCAGGTACCTCTTGACGCCTTTTTTGAAGGCCACAATATCATAGGAAGGAGGGAACACGCTGACAGGAAGACGGTTCCACAATTTCACGGCGCGACAAAGATAAGAGTCGGCAAACTTTCTCTCTCCTCATGCCATACTCCAGCTAATACAAACAATTCCTTTTCCACTTTTTCTAGCTGGCTAGCTACCACGCTCAAGTTGAAAATCTGCCACCAAATACCTATAGGCGTGTTCCGGAAGTTGGACTTGAGAGTCAGTCCCGCTACCACTCTTAGCGTGACCACCGTATTGGGCCACGTGGTCCTTTAAAATCAGATGAGAAGCAAAATTCAGTGTGCCCAGTACAAACCAAATTCAGTTTTCAGATCCCGACGGGGATCAGTTGGATTCGAATTTAGTTCTTTCGATTGGGTAGTAGTCTCAGGCACAGCCAGTTAGGTTTACATGAGTACAATCATTCGCACCATTGTTTTTGGCCCAGTACAATCATTCTTTCTATTCTTTTCAATTAATAGCTAGTACCGCGTTCGATTTTCTCTTACGGGTTTCGGCCACAGCCCAAGCCGAGGTTCGGTCACTAGTGATACCTTTGCGCGAGTTGGTCCCTAGTCCGGTGAAGCTGTCAGGCTAACAGTGTAGGTCCCTACGAAAAAATAATAATAATTGAGTATAAAATTATATTTGCATTAAAATAGCTCCGAGTTTACTATGTAGAGATTTTAGATACGTTTTTAGTTTGAAAAAGTGCTTTTAAATAAATATAGGGCCATATCATTATTCATCTGATCGTAGAGTGCCCATTTATGTATGCAATGTACAGTCGGCTGTAAAAATACGATACCGTTTTTATGCTAAATATTTGCTGTGTCCACGGTTTCGTTCGCGTCTATTCTACCGCATATTTTTCAACTTTATGAGTATAAGTCATTACTAGGTTTCACGTGCGGCTTCGCTCGTGTGTTATAACATTGATTTTGTCAAACAAATCGGGTGACGCAATAAAACGTTTATACATTATAGATTTAGCGTTATGACCATAATCTCACCTGATCTTAAGTGACGACACGCTAACCCTGTGAATAATAAAGTTTATGCAAGTAAAATTAGCCTATCACCGTCTCCTGGTTCCTACCTATCGTTATACCTAAATTCAACATAATCGATTTAGCGGTTTAGGTACGAAAGCATAACGAACAAACAAAGAAACTCACTTTTGCATTTATAATATTAGTTTTAGTAACGATAATGCTAAGTATGACTGAATTTAAACCGCTATAATGGTTTGTCTCTGAAAGCTGACGAAACATATTTTTTTGTATTATTTGACATGATTAGAAGAATTAAAGATCAAATCCTAGGTTTTTTTAACTAATAATAAGATCGCGTTTCTCCGCGATACGAGAAAAAAGTTATAATTTTGTAGCAAAGGAACTTCCTTGCCGGTTTTTGATGGAATTTCCCCTGTTTGGTAATTCAAACTATAATTATAAATATATGCAATGAGATGCCATTACTATTTACTTATAATAGATCGACTCGAAACCCACATTTATTTGCCCCACAGCCGATTAAATACAATTATGCGGAAACTTCTGTTTTGCAGTAATGATTTAGCGTGCATATATTATAATGAACATATCGCCCCCGAATGAAATATACACACATTTAATTTCTTTTTAATAATGACTTTGCTCTTAACCGGTACATCTTAATTGTTGAATGTAATTAATTTGATTTTTCTCAAATGTGCTTGCTGTAAAGAAATATACAATATTTTTTTATTTTTTTTATATACTTATGATTTAGCGTTATGGCCATAAAATCTCACCTGATCTTAAGTGACGATACGGCTCAAGTTGGTAGACACGCTAAACCTGTGGAGGAACTGGCTCTCAAGTGCTGCTGCCGGAACACACCTATTGGTATTTGGCGGCAGGTTTACAACTTGAGGGTGGTAGCTACCCAGGTGGGCATTAGAAAAAGCACTACCACCATGCTATGATTTCCTCACGATGTTTTCCTTCACCGAAAGCTCAAGCTCATTGTAAGTGCTTGGGTTCGAACCCACGTCCCTTGACGCGAAGTCGTGCACACTACCACTGAGCTATCATCGCTTCAAAATACATAAAAAATAAAAAATAAAACTCGGTGGTAAGATTAACTTTACCTATCCATCCCGTCCCACGACTATCACCTAAATATAACTTTTTTTTTTCGACCTGACATACGCTGTTAGCCATATAGGCTTTGACAGCTTCACCAAGCTTTTTGAAGAGACGAACAAAGAGATTCACGATCCTAACTGACCAACAGGTCCACTCAGCCCCGTGGCAGGGGGAGTAAGAGAGTAGAGTAGAGAGTACGAGTAAGAGACGAACAAAGATTCGCGATCCTAACTGACCAACAGGTCCACTCAGCCCCGTGGCAGCGGGAGTAAGAGAGTAGAGTAGAGGGTAAGAGTAAGAGACGAACAAAGATTCGCGATCCTAACTGACCAACAGGTCCACTCAGCCCCGTGGCAGCGGGAGTATGAGAGTAGAGTAGAGAGTACGAGTAAGAGACGAACAAAGATTCGCGATCCTAACTGACCAACAGGTCCACTCAGCCCCGTGGCAGCGGGAGTAAGAGAGTAGAGTAGAGGGTAAGAGTAAGAGACGAACAAAGATTCGCGATTCCAACTGACCAACAGGTCTTAACTTACTACCTTTAGTGGTCCTAACAATAACATAGGGCAAGCCACGCGAGGGCCGCGGGGGTAGTCCCTTACAGAACCGTGTACTTAACCTAAATATAACTGCTTTTAGAGGAGGATCTATTAAATATGCTGCCAATTGATGCGGAAACAACAGACCACCACCGTTGCGAAATGGCAGCTGTAAATTTAGTTTTAGGTACCATTGGAACCATCACATTCAGTTCAGCTGCAAAAAAAGAATGTATACAAAACGGCTCTCACACTACCACAGCGTTACTTATACACCCCCGTAACTTACACCATCGATGCAATATTAAATTGTAAACAGTTTATAGAAAGTTGCATCGCACTTCCATCGACTGGCATTGGAATAGCTCAATGGTAGTGCGCAGGACCGCCGCGCCATGAGACATGAGTTTGAATCCGAGTATCTACAACGAGCTTGAGCTTTCGGTGAAGGAAAACATCGTCAGGAAACCACAGCATGGTGGTAAGGCTTTTTCTAATGCCCGCATGGCTAGTTACCACCCTCAAGTGGAAAATCTGCCGCCAAATACCAATAGGTGTGTTCTGGCAGTTGCACTTGAGAGCCAGTCCCTCCAATAAAGGCCGGCAACGCATCTGCTGTTGTGGGTAAGTGGGCAGTGATGATCACTTACCATCAGGTGACACACTTGCTCATTTGCCTTCTAACCCTTAAATGGGTTTAGTACTTTCTACGTATGACTACACAAACGTACAGACAGACGTTAATTTCTTAATAAACTAGTATTTATTTATTAGGCTGAGTGTACACTGCATGCATCACCCGCAGTGCTCGTGTAAAGGCGGGTTTGGAACGTTCGTCTGATTTATCGTTAGCTAGCCGTAACGCGCGGCGTGACTCGGGGTTTTTAAACTTATCTGTCGCGAAACACCCTGTATATATATTCTCGAAGTTGAGCTTGAAAAGTCTCTTCATTAGCCTTAGACTGTCACCTTATAGGCTTTCGCAGTATATATATATATAAATAAGTCTCTTAAACCTATTGATTTTCAGTAAAAGAGTTTCCAATGGTTCTCGAGTGATGTGTTTACATAAATACAAACGAAAATATTACATTTGTAAAGGTATTTTGAAGTGATCATAGCTGAGTGGTAGTGTGTACGACTTTGCGTCAAGGGACGTAGTTCGAAACCAACCACCTACAATGAGCCTGAGCTTTCGGTGAAGGAAAACATTGTGAGGGAACCAGGGCATGGTAGGGCTTTTTATGATGCACGCCTGGCTAGCAACCACCCTCAAGTTGAAAATCTGCCGCGAAAATTCCAATAGGTGTCTTCCGGTAGTTCCACTTGAGAGTCAGTCCCTTCACTAGGCTTAGCGTTTCCACCATCTTGGGTCACATCGTCACTTAACTTTATTTTTTATATTCCAAGTGGAATACATGAAAATAACCTCCACGGATACATCCGGCGCACCCTGGGCAGTCACTCTCGATCCCAACTATACTGACTGGCCAGTATGATCACCACGAGCCAGGCGTACTTTTTTAAATTCAGTTTGTGCCGACACGTAATAGTAGAAGGAGATATTTTTAATCCTAAACGCAATATATAACGCTGTGGTCGAACTTTTCACTACTGGGAATCATAAGCGATTTTGAAGCGATGATAGCTCACTGGCAGTGCGCACGACTTTGCGTCAAGAGACGTGAGTTCGAAACAAACCACCTACAATGAGCCTGAGCTTTCGGTGAAGTAAACATCGTGAGGGAACCAGGGTATCGTGGTAGGGCTTTTTCAGCCAGCTCCGCCAAGGTTAAGCGTGTCTACCAACTTGGGCCGTATCGTCATTCAGATCAGGTGAGATTATAGCCATAACGCTATACGTTAATTATAAAAAAAATCTCGAAATAATACACTAATGTTACTACAGCTTAGTAACTGCCATGGTAAAACAAATTAGTCTTTATTATTTCCAAACATTTGTGTTATTAGCATAAATCGTTGCAGGTAAATTAGTATATTCGTCGAGTGGGATAGGCAAGACAATAATGGGTAATTTCGAATAATGATTACAATGCAAACCCGGACGTACGTACGACGGTGAAGTTGGATCGTGAATATCTAATACTATTGATTTTTTTTTATATACGGCCCAAGTTGGTAGACACGCTAAACCTGTAGAGGAACTGGCTCGCAAGTGCAGCTGCCGGAACACACCTATTGGTATTTGACGGCAGGTTTACAACTTGAGGGTGGTAGCTACCCAGGCGGGCATTAGAAAAAGCTCTACCACCATGCTATGGTTTCCTTTACCGAAAGCTCAAGCTCATTGGAGGTGCTTGGATTCGAACTCACGTCCCTTGACGCGAAGTCATACGCACTACCACTGAGCTATCATCACTTCAATATTTGATTGAACAACTCTTACACAGGGGAGTCAAATTTCATAGTAATCTTTGAATTCACTGTGTGTTGGAATAAGCGCACCTCATTAACCCATTCCTCCCCACTGTCATTTATTTAGGGCACTATTTTTTAAAATCTCTTTTTACGTATTAGGATTTTTATTTTTATTATTTAAACATTTTTACAAGGAATTTTTTTTATTTAATTATAAGAATAGTGTGTAAATATGAATTTCAACTGAAATAATGAAAGTAAAAGTCCTAATACGTCCTAAAAAAACGACAGTGGGGAGGAATGGGTTCAGTGTCCTGTCTAACTTCAACAGTTTCGACTGTACACTGATTAATCAATTAACAAACGTTTGTATATAGATATATATAGATTTTTGAAAACCGACATCATTATACCGATCACTATGAAACTTGGCACGGAAAATTCTAGTTTGGAGATAAACTACGTAACTATCTATGGATTCTCCATCCAGGTGCCGGGTTCATCGTGTGGAATAGTAGGAAACTCCGAGCAGTTCCCGAGATTCGTGACCCGTTTTTTTTTTATCCTGGCTCGAAAAAATACAAAAGTACGCCAGAAGTACGCGGGCACGACTTCGGTGTCACAGCTTCGTGAACGATCATGACAGTGAAATAAAAATTTGCTGATTCATATTTTCGCCGTACCTTGGAGCCGTGGAGCCGTGTTCCGGTCAGTATGTTCCCACCCTCCTACGACATAGCGTCCTTCAAAAGAAGCGTGAAAAGGTATCTAATCAAGTCAGCAATTTTGAATAATTGACAGTCACCGCTCTTCTGGATTTCACTGTACTTAACACCAAGTGCAGTACAGTCAATATGCTGTGCAACATAAAAAAAAAAATAGTGACCATACTACATTTGATGGTCAGAATACGGTCTAGGGACAGCAGTGACAGAAAATTCAGGCTATAGGTCTAAGGGAGGATAAAGGTTTAATGAGCCCATTTCCGACGCGCGTCAACACTCATCTCCACTATTCATGGTTATCTCCTTGCTCAGCCAAATTTAGTAGGAGCTTATTAGGGGAGCTTTTGAGACATGTTTTAACTTAGCGTTTATATCTACCCTCCTTCTTATTAATTTAAAGTGTGTAGTATTATAAAGTTTCCATATTAATAAGTAGTAGACGTGGTATGTAACATTAGTAAGCTGAATCAGTACATACTGTGTTTTGATGTTGTAAAGAAAATAGATATCCCCTAGAGTTTTATAGTGCTTCTCATACGTGTGCATTAAAATGATCTAGTAAGCTGTAGAACCCAGGATTGAGAAGGGCTCAATTTAATATATATTTTTTTAATTAATGTTTAGCGTTATACCTACAATTTCACCTGATGTTAATCGACGATGTGATCCCAGATGATGGATACGCTACCACCTAGAAAAATTGGTTCGCAAATATAGCTGGGGAAACACGTATATAAATAATTATTTAGTTATGCTATTATTAGCTGGTTTTAGCTAGCCAGAAGGCCAATAGAAGAAAAACTCTTACCACCCTGCTACGGTTTCATCATGATATTTTTCATTGCATCATTACAGGAATTCGAACTCATTACCATTGACGTGGTGTCCGTACTCAACGCCTGGCTATACGAAATTCTATAGAATTGATTTTCAACGCTTGTTTATATCGCGTAACGCAAGGCTGTCGTTGATCCGTCCTTGAAATGTTCACCCTAACAAAAAATAATTTAAAACTAAATTTATTTGGGGCTTCGGTTGCGTTAGTATTGATTTTGTCAAACAAATCAGATGACGAAATAAAAGGTTTATATAAAATTTATCTTTATCTTTACCCCAATTCCAATATTTTTTTGTGAGAAAAAGTAACTTATCAACCTCTCCATGGTCCGATTTATCTTTGCACTAAAATTCATCAAAATCGATTCAGCGATTTCGGCGTGATAGTGTAACAAAAAGCGTGCCACTTGATGGTAAGTGATCATCACCGCCCATGGACACTCACAACACCAGGGGAATCGCAGGTGCGTTGCCGGCCTATATAGGAGAGACTGGCTCTCAAGTACCACTGACGGAACACACCTATAGATATTTCGCAGCATATTTTCAACTTGAATGTGGTTGCTATTCAGACAGGCATTAGAAAAAGCCCTACCACCATACTCGACTTCCTTCACCGAAAGCTTAACCCGATTTCCATTCACTACGACTGATCGATATCATCGCTACAAAATATTAGTAATTATGGTGATATCGCGTTCCAAATTAGCCAGCCGGTGTACGCAGCCGAACGTACCTCTAAAACGGGCTCCCTAGATCACTATAACCATTGGCGTGACATAATAATCCCGTGGTTAATAGACCGAGTTACCAGAACATTACGAGGCGTAATGGCGTACAGTTTCGCCGTCGAACCGTCCCCATGATTACGACACGTGTATTTATGTATTTACCGATCGCGTCTGACTATGCGATAGAAGTATTATAGCGCTAAATCTCGTACGAGGTCAGCAGAGTTAGCGGCCGGTTTTTACACGGAAGTGATTCCTGGAAAAAGTTCTCGAACGAGTTGGCCGCTTCGAATTTAGAATGTTAGTTCGCATTCATTATCTTCTGATGGCACCGTAGAGTTGAAAATCTCTATTAGATGCTCTATTGGTGTGTGCCTGCAACACTCGAAAATTAACTGTACATCAGATGAGATAGTGGACAATTTTATGAACCTATGAAAGTATTAATAAAGTACACATATATTTTATTTTATTTTACAAGGCACTGATACAGATATGATTTTTTTTTATACTTAAGGTTTAACGTTATGGCTATAATCTCACCTAATCTTAAGTGACGATACGGCCCAAGTTGGTAGGCGCGCTAAACCTGTGGAGGAACTGGCTCTCAAGTGCAGCTGCCGGAACACACCTAGTGGTATTTGGCGTCAGGTTTACAACTTGAGGGTGGTCGCTAGCCAGGCGGGCATTAGAAAAAGCACTACCACCATACTATGGTTTCCTCACGATGTTTTCCTTCACCGATAGCTCAGGCCCATTGTAGGTGCTTGGATTCGAACTAACGTCCCTTGACGCGAAGTTGTACACACTACCACTGAGCTATCATCGCTTCAAAAATTGGATCATTAACAAAAATTAGATCAAAAATTAGATTAGAAATCAGATTAAATACAAAAGCAACTTAATTCTAGATATCATTTTAAATCCCATACCCTATTACATTAGCGCACAACTTACACAGTTAGGAACTTTTATTATGAGTGAAGATAATACAGATTACATAAAATGTAATTTTTTTTAGAGAAATTATAATATTTTAAAGCATTTTTAACGTAAATGTACACAAAATAAACACTGAAACCACAAAAACCCTAGTAAAAATTGGAGATGCAGCATCGACCAGTTATGTAATTAAACTTTTGAATTTTATTAAGCTATTGAAGAATATGTCGTGTTGGAAATGATTTTCATTGTAGCGCCTACACAATCTATAGATCGGATTATTCTTTGACACGTTATTATTACAAGCTGGTACACTAAACAATTGTTGATGTCTTACGGAGCGTGTAGGTACCTTTATATTGACCTAACTCAGTAACTCGCCCCCGAGTATTCCATTGGATATTTTATGAAATATACACAGGTCAGCGACAATTCTTCTGTGTTCGAGGCTTTTAAGGTTTAATCCCTTAAGTCTTGCTTCGTAATCTGGTAGATTACGTTAAGACTCCAAGTTTGCTGCAGAACGATCTTAGAGACCTTCGCTGTGTAGATTTAATTCTGTCAATATGTACCTGATATGTATATTCTTAAGGATATAATGTGTCGATTAGTTTTTTCGTGATAACAATAATAAACCAGTCAATAATAATGTCAGGATGAGATACGAACTTCTTAGCAAACTAGGGATTCACCGTAAGGGTGCCGAGTACATCGTGAAACCTAATCATTGTGGCAGAGAGAGGATAACACGAGAGTGTCCCAGACTTGCGACCCAGATGTAGGTTTCACGATCGACAACGGTCTCACATTCGCCACTCGTGCCTCACTCCACCAAGTATAAACCATTCCCGATAATGTTTTATAGCATAAATACTAAAACAGTGTCAATAATAATAAAGAAATATTAAATCTTACGTCCCTTCGGTAATGTTCCAGCTACGTACGATGCACACGCTTCGAGCGCCAAGCTTAGACTAAACCCAAAGCCGCACTTGCATCGCGCTTTATACTAATCGGCGTTATAAACTACCCTCCCATAACTTTATTCTACCCTAAAACAAGGCTATCGCTTTATAAAGAATTTTGGTAGGGGGGAGTTGGAAACACTTGACTATATATATAAGCAGAAAAATACCCTAGTGACATCTGTGATTACATATTTATGTTCGTTTTCCTAAAATTGACCTTGATAATTTTCGTTCATCCTCATGATCTTGGTACCAGAATACTAACACAAAGATGTTAGCTCCCGTATCGTATACAAATAAAACAATGAGACAACTTTAAATTGATTAGAATTATCTCGAAATATACCCTATCTTTGATAGATGGGAAAGAGTAGGATAGATAGTAGCGTGTTACCTCCTACCTGCGACATGGGATCCTTCAAAAGAGGCGTGAAAAGGTATCTAAGCAGGCCAGTGTGACAGCGGTAACTGGCACCGAATGATCGTCCAAGCGGTGATAGCTCAGTGGTAGTGTGTACGACTTCGCGTCAAGGGACGTGAGTTCGTTTCCAACAAAGTACAATAACCTTGAGCTTTCAGTGAAGGAAAACATCGTGAGGAAACCATAGCATGGTGGTAGGGCTTTTTCTAATGCCCGCCTGGCTTGCTACCACCCTCAAGTTGTAAACCTGCCGCCTAATACCAATAGGTGTGTTCCGGCAGCTGCACTTGAGAGC
Source organism: Actias luna (assembly GCA_039707435.1). NCBI lineage: Eukaryota > Metazoa > Arthropoda > Insecta > Lepidoptera > Saturniidae > Actias > Actias luna. The sequence continues at coordinate 723,307 of JAZHAC010000006.1, read as the reverse complement.
CAGTTCCTCCACAGGTTTAGCGTGTCTACCAAATTGGGCCGTATCGTCACTTAACATCAGGTGAGATTATGGCCATAACGCTAAAATCCTTAGGTACAAAAAAAAATAACTACAAAACTTCCCAGACTAACAGCTAAAAAAAGGTCCCCTAAATTGTTTTGTTTATATGAAACACAACCATTAAAGTCTGTTGTAATATATTTCGCCTGACTTGTTTACACGTGCATAGATAAAATAGAGTAAAGTACGAACCGCTGCAGATGTGGGAATAATTGGGTCGCTGGAGACGACATCGTGGTGCGGGGAGCGACGCGGGGCGGCTCTCAGCAAATAGGACGCGTTTAGACGCACAAGGCACGCACTCACACGTTTTGCGAACGTCAGCTTAACCTGGATACGCCCACGACCTGTTTCACAAAAGCAAATCTCCGCGTGACTGTTTCAACGATCACATAGAGGAAAATATTAGGGATAACGCGCTCCCACCTACCGTCTCTTCAAACCGCCCGTATCCGCGTACACGACCGCGTAACCGCAGATCTCGTGGTCGAGGCCTAATGGTTAATTTCACACCCACACACCTCCCTCTGCAGACGCTCGAGCCTAGGTTCGATCCTCCGGAAAGGTGCCCTCAAGTGACTCTGCTCGCGCGATATAGTAATACCCTACAACACTGAGAGTACACCATTACACTGCATACAACCCGTGCACACCCACACGTTAAGTACACGGTTCTGTAAGGGACTACCCTGCAGACCTGCCAATGATTTTTGGCCCTTTATTTTTCTTTTTCTTTTTCCCTTTTTCTACCAACTACTAGTTTAATTGTTTCTCAAAGTGCATACATGACGTCCTTCAAACAAATAAGGTCACTACAAGCTCAGCAGAGCACGATCCACTCCACCAATTTCCTTGCCTCCTCAATGAATATTTCACCTAAACGTCTACTCCAGTAGTCCAGTCCTTACCATCTTTATTTTATTCTTTTTCCGGCAGCAGCCCATGCCGAGGGCCGGACACTATGGCACCATTGCACTCGCTGCCTCAGGGCTGAGTGTCCTCAGCATTCGCTCCAAAAAGCCCTGCCAAGCTGATAAAGCCGTTCCGACTTGTCCTTTCGTGAAAAAAAAAAAACAAAAGCTAGAGAAGGAGATGCCACTATGCCTGATGATAAGCGCTAGGTAAATTATAAAAATGTACTACTAAAAGTAGGTAATAAAATTAGAACCATACAGGTAAGATTACCATGGTTAAGATCTATACGTATATTCCGGTTGATGCACTTGAAAGCTAGTCTCTTACCTGAGCTTAGCGTGTCCGCCATCGTGACCTATATCATCATTTAACACCAGATGAGATTGTCACCATGACACTAAATATAAAAAGAGAGAAGACGCAACAAAATATCGCCACAAACCTTTTTTTTATTTATGGTTACGGTTTAGCGTTATTGTCATAATCTCACCTGATCTTAAGTGACGATAAGGCACTTGTTGATAGACGCGCTAAACTTGTGGAGGTACTGGCTCTTGAGTACAACTGCCATAAAACACCTATTGGTTTTTGCTGGCAGATTTTCAATTTGAGGGTGTTAGCTAGTCAGGCGAGCATAAAAAAACCCCTACCACGATGCTATGGTTTCCGCATGATTTTTTCCTTCAAACTCATTTTAGGTGGATTCGAACTCACGTCTTAAGACGCGGAGTCCATACACACTACCAGTAACTATCATTGCTTCAAAGACAAACTTAAACAACGGCTTGTAATTGACTTAGCATTAGATTTACTTTATATCAAATACAGATACGAATACACCATTATCGTATTGGTATGGTACCGTATTGTTTCCGTATCCGGAAACTGGTCCGGATCCGGAAACGGTAGCCGGATATCAATCGTGTGTCAAGGTGCACCACTTTAGGACCAACGGTACACAAAACTCGCCAATGGTTAATTAATAGTATGAAGAAAAACGTATCTTTTTTAAGTTATTTATTAAAACATGTTAATCTTAGAAACTAACTGTTGGATGAAAAAAATGTTTTTGCGTTTGTTAGAGAAATCTTAAAAGAAGTGTTTAGACTCTTTAACATACACACTACCAGTAATAGACTAAAAGCTGTATTGAAAAAATGAGATAAAATGTTTAAATGCGATGTAAGTTACATGCGAACGAAACCACACGGTTACAGTTAATCTTCCATCCATCCTGAATCTAAGCTCTGTAAAGAAAAGAGGATATGCGTTTTATCATAATGTGAATATTAAATAAAGTAAATAGTGTAATTAAATAAAAGTCTTATCCATAAAGTGATGTTGTATTAAAACATATGCAATCTCGGGCCACGCGGCGATCAAGCAAATGTGTCTAGCTTTAGAAATATAGAGTATATGCTAATAAATTATAGATAGCTGTTTATTTGCCCCGACGATCGTATTAATAAGAGTTTCTGTAATATCAACTCGCTATAGCCCTTTCTGGGTAGGCAGAGAGTTATTAAATTTGGAGCAGATCCAATGTGAACCCAGATCAAACTCCCCAGCTCTTTTTTTATAATTAAGAGTTGGCATTACGGCCATAATCTCACGCACGTAGGCACGCTAATTCTATGCAGGAACTGGCTCTCAAGTGTTTCACCATACTACGGTTTCATCACGATGTTTTCCTTCGGCGAAAGCTCGAACTCATATCAGGGTTCGAAATCACGTTCATTGAGCTTTCATCGCTTTAAATAATAATAATAATGCATACCTATTTCTATATCACCCCCAAGCCCAAAAGATATGATGATTTCCTTAAGGTTTCATTAGGGTTCATTTTCATTGGTCGTCAATCCCCGCATTCGGGGTGCGGGAGATTTCTGTTCACGCATGCTATAGTGACCGCATGCGATAACCGTTCTCGTTAGTCGATAGAGCCCGCTCGCGTTTAGTTAGGTATTTTTGACAGTGCATTTCTTTTAAGAGTGGGACTGATTAGACATTATTGACGGGTAACAGAGTAAACCTAGTACCGACACCACGCGTGCTTTACACCAACAATATTTGCCACTTTTTATAACTTTTTTCGATACATATTATAAAGCCTTCTTATAAAGTAAAGCTTTCATCGATTATTGGTCTATCAAATATAAGTTTTTTTTTTTTATATCCAATTGGTACAGCCCAAAGATAGCACGTTCAGAAATTGAAACAAACTACTCCGTTTAATATATATATATATTTTTTTCGAAATGACGTACTCTGTTAGCCCCAAGCGCTTTGGCAGCTTCACCGAACTTTAACGCTTAATAATATCACGAATATATATGAAGAATAATTAATTACATCACTAAAGACCACGATCGGCTTCGCCCATTCCATTTCCATAAGCAAATCACTCAGATATCCGCTACAGTGCATCTCTTCGGTGTAATTACTGCCGATTGAATTATGAGTATCGACAACGGTCGGTAAATCACCGAGCAGTGATGTGCCGATAGATTTATCGATAGTTGTCGATAGTTTAACGGCACGCCACTAATGAGGGCGGGATGTGACGCGGAATATTTTCTCTCGTCTGATTCTACTAATTAGTCACGGGGTTTGAGTCTCGTAACCGATTTACGAGTTTTGTAGCTAGACAGTTACGAATTCCGATAGACTGTAAACATAGTAATGTCCCAAATACAGCTCTCGAAGACGTAACACAATTACTAATACTAACATTTACTGCCAATTAATATGGAAACTTAAAAATACTACATACTTTAAATTAATGAGATGGAGGGTAGTCGATAACACGGATAACTATATAAATGCGATGCGACCACGGCTACGGTTCTCCAACCAAATTTAGTTTTCATATCCCGAAAGAGATCAGTTAGATTCGAATTTAGTTCTTTCGATTAGGTAGTAGTCTCAAGCATCGCCAGTTAGGTTTGCATAAGTGCAATCCTTCGCGCCATTGTTTTTGGTCCAGTACAATCACTCTTTATATTTTTTTAATTAATAGCTAGTACCGCGTTCGATTTTCTCTTATGCGTTTCGGCAACAGCCCAAGCCGAGGTTCGGTCACTAGGGACACCCCTGCGCGAGTCTCCGCGCTCACCCCCCTAGTCCGGTGAAGCTGTAAAAGCCACTCATGCTAACAGTGTAGGTCTCTTCAAAAAAAAAAAAAAACTCGGTTCAGTTCAGTTCAGTCAGTTCAGTTGAGTTAAGAACGTTCTTTTTTTATGATAATATACGCAATCTGTGGACACTGGATCAGCACCTTTTTTTAGGTAGGCGTGATTTAGTTGGCGTTAAAAAAAACTTAACAACAGTAGCTAGGCATTACACCAAAAACTAAAAAGTTAGTTTTTTTTTTATATATTTTTTTATTTCACTTATGGAACTATTATCCTCTTTCACTTATTTCTATAATTGCTTTGTGGTTTTTTTTTTTTTTAATTAGTTAGAAACGGGCCTCTAACATAATCAGAGATGATGACACTGAGTTTTTTATTATTTCATTTCGTTTTAATTTTATAGTTTAATTGTTAATTATTATTTCTGTCTATTTTTTTGTGTATTGGACAGCTTTAAACATTCATTATTGTATACTCGATTTGTCATTCTTTACTTTATTTCGCTTAAATTTTAGTTATATACTTTCTACTGTTTTGTGTGCATTATTTTAATTCTTTCCTGTTTTCTTTTTCCTTTATTCTATTCGTTTTTGATTTATGTGTTTTTATTTATTTTACTTTTCTGTATGCTGGAGCGTGTAATGGGTTGTGGCTCATTCTAGGGCATAGTCGGTGTTAAATTTCGGCTTTTTTAGTTGCAATTCGACATGTTCATGATCGTCTTTGTTGCAAATCTGGTTTACTACCCAATTTGCAGTTTGCTATCCATCTCAACCTCTGATATGATACAATTTATCCATGGATCTAGATTCATATTCATTATGAGTCGGGTTCATCGTTGCAGCAACTCTTCGGTAGAGATTTCATTGCCTTGTGGTTGGATGTTAAGAACGTTCGACAGTATGGAAGTGTTGTAGTAAACGGAAGCTCTGCTGTAGCATGTAACGAGACACTTAGTAGACACCTAGTATGATTCTACGTAACCTACACAGTCTGTAACATCTCAATGTTACTAATCCTGAATATCCAATCCACACCAAAGAGTTACTTCAGAAAATAAAGATGCTAAAAAAATATTGGCTGTCACGGAATACAAGGTACACGTGATATTATATAACGATGATAGCTCATTGGTACTGTTTACGGCTTTGCGTCAAGGGACGGGAGTTCGAATCCAACCACCTACAACGAGCTTGAGCTTTCGGTGAAGGAAAATATCGTAAGGAAACCATGGCATGGTGGTAGGGCTTTTTTTGACGCCCGCCATGCTAGCTACCACCTTCAAGTTGAAAATCTGACGCCAAATACCAGTAGGTGTGTTCCGGCACGGGGCGGACTGACCACGAACGCTGAAAAGCTTTTGAAACGTCGGGATCAAAATCAATAAATAACCGCGATAAAATCCGTTTAAATTAGTTTTATTTCAATGAATAAAATTCGTGTAAACATAAGAAGTCATAAAGTATTACATTGATAAACACTGTTTCTGAATAAAATTTGTTTTTTACTAATTATACCAATTAGCATTCAATATTCATAGTTAAGACAGGACAATCCATGTCGGGTCAGCTAGTTTTATATACGCAAACAGTAAGATCAGGAAACCCCAAGAATACCTACGTAATTGTCATTTATATACGATCTAATTGGCTAAAACATTAATGTTTGTTCCAACAAGTGAAACAATACATTTTTTTCGCATCGCGTCGCACGAACTATAACCTCGCAGACCTCAACCGTGACACGAGACGTAATTAAAAAAGGTATTAATTTTTAAACCATTAAAACCTTTTTTTATTCATTCCTCGACTAGCGAAACACATTATAATCACTACCTACCCCCCCGAAAAACAACGTTAAAGTGTAATTAACACGTCCAATTTAGAGACGGCCAACTGTAGATCCTATCGAGCGATTATAAGTGCATTAGCACATCACTATAACCGTGTCGATAACTCGTTTCGATGTTTCGTAATGCTATTGAAGTAAATATGGAATCGTTTTTTGATTGCAACGTGCGTAATTGTTACTAAAATAAGTGGTCTCATACGTGGTCTTATACGAAATACCGACGTACTGCGACGAGCGGATGTGTGCGCTATTGAGGCATATTTAATGTGTAGAGAGCTTCGCTGGCGCGGTCTCGTTTCACGTAGGCCGGAGGAAAGCTTATCTTTTACTCTGAGCTTAAGAGTGGCAAGCGTAAACAAGGCAGGCAACTCCTCAGATACAGAGACGTGCTGCAGCGTCATATGAGGAACTGTGACATTGACACACTCGTATTGGAAGTAGGACAACGTGCTGCACTCGATACCAGAGGTGATGAATTGAGAGCCCGACCACAGGCGGCAATCAATTATACCTACAGGAACGGTGTTCTCTCATGTCAGCGATGCGGACGCACTTTCCAGAAAAATATTGGATTGGTCATAACACTAAACCTATACTTATCTCTGTTTGTTTTGTTAACACACAATAATAATGTACTTACGGCCCGGCCATTAAACTTTGACCTCCGCCCACGGTTTTGTGACCCGTAATAATGGATCTACCAGTCCACGACATACAGATTGACATTCCACATTACCGAATTACTGATAATTGTAGACCTGTCCTCAGTGGCGCGTGAAATATGATTCACAGAGTAAATGTGGTTACAGAGAATATGCATATCCGGGAAATTTTAGCCTATTTCTTTATTAATATTATATAGTGGAAAAGTTTACTTAAAATCCGCTTATTTTAGGATCTACCAGTTGGATTAAAAAAATACCTGTTTGTATTTTATTGAGTAATAATCGATTAAAGCTATGAGTTGTTTAACATCACGCTATCACAAATATAAGTAAAGATGTATTTAAAATGGTTAGGAAAACGGGTAAAAATCGTTAAATAAGTTTTACTTTCACTCGAAAGAAGTCGCGGGCTCAGCTATTATTTTTATATTACGAAATTAACAGCTCCTTTGACTTCCAATAGGTCAGTTAAGTGCGTATATAATTAGTCCGGAATAAATAGTTATAACAATTTTAAAGCGACGATAGCTCAGTGGTAGCGTTTAGGAACGCCGCGTCATGGGACGTGAGTTCGAGTCCAACCACCTACAATGAGCTTGAGCTGTCGGTGAAGGAAAACATCGAGAGCAAACCTTAGCATGGTGGAAGGGCTATTTCTAATGCCCGGCTGGCTAGCTACCACCCTCAAGTTGAAAATCTGCCGCCAAATACCGTTAGGTGTGTTCCGGCAGCTGCACTTGAGAGTCAGTCCCTCCTATAAAGGCCGGCAACGCATGTGCGATTCCTCAGGTGCTGGGTGTCCATGGGCGGCGGTGATCACGTACCATCAGGTGACACGTCTGCGCGTTTGCCTCATATTCCATTAAAAAAAAAAAACATAAGTACCTAACAGTGCAAGTATTTCGCACATTTTCTTAATCTATTACCAAATACTACAGGTATAACCACGTTGTTAATTTATACGCGGTATAACGACTGGTTGTTGGAGATTATTATCTGTATGCGTCAAATATCTGTGCATACTTGCCTTTATCTATGGTATTGAGTTGTCAAAATTAGCCTGTCGTTACTGAGGTATTATATCACACACCAGCAACATAACCTTTCATGTAACAATATTAAATACAGTCCACTAAATTTTATCATATGTTCATCAATATAACCAGTTTGCAACACAGGTATACCAACAAAGTCTCTCTATAATAATCGAACACATCTTAGCCGGTCTAAGTAATTTCTATGCTAGAACGTGTCTGAAAAGCTGGGCTAGCAAGCTTCAACCAAATTTGGCTGGGCTGGGAGAGGATCACGAGTAAGGAAGGTAAGTGTTGACGCGCGTCGAAAAGAAGCCTCTTAAACCTACATCCGTGTCACAAGTCTCGGATCCTGCTCGGAGTTACCCTCTCTGTCACACGATGGACTCGGCAGTAGCACAGTGATGCCATGGATAGTTAAGAAGTCACTCTCTATTTGATTGAATTTCGTAATAGATTGTATTCGCAACGAGATTGCCGAAATTCTAACAACTGCCAATTTAATCAAATAGATTGTTAATTGACGGCGCATTTTACATATTAACGGGATTCCTAATAAAAATTACGGATTCTGAACTCGGCAATATTTAATAAAATCCTTTCTAATATCCTTTCTAACATTATAAATATGAAAGTAAGTTTGTTTGTTTGTCTGTTACCCCTTCACGCTTAAATCGTTGAACCGATTATGCTGAATTTTGGTGTAGAGATAGATGGGATCTTGGAGACGATGATAAAAGCACTTTTTCCCGCGTAAAACTTATTGAAAGGTGGATAAAGTGAGGTACAAACCTTGTATGAAACTTTTTATCCGATCCGATTTGTTTGACAAAATCAATATTAACACGAGCGAAGCCACACGTAAAAAGTAGTTTATAATATTAGTAAGGATAAACTAGAGATAAGATTTTTAAGTAAACCTCAAAAAATCATGAAAATACTTCAGCTAATCCTGGAAAAACTTCCAAATAAAAAATCCTTTAATTGCTTTTGATCAACAGCAGAGAGCGTTCCACAGAAAAATCGCGTGTCACACTTCCCCGAGTCTCCCTACGCCGTAGATATTACAACTCTCTAAGCTCTCTCTACTCTAGACACGACACGGATGGAACTCCGCGTACGTAAACCATGTTTTCCTGGCCACACCCTACCAATTACCATTACCGGCTCGCATCGACGTGGAAGAAACTCAAATTATATTCGAGAAACACTTCCACTGCAAGCTATGCGATGTAAATCTATTTTATACTACTTTTTTTTTTTGTTTATGTAGTGTAGTGGCGAATAGAGAAAAAAAAAGTCGCGCTGTAGCCGACGTAAATGGATAAGCAGCATTAGATACAGGTGGGCCTGGAGTCATCCCACTGGATTCCAACTCACTGATACGGAAATCAGCGCCATTAGATCCGATAGAGTATCGTCCGCAATAAAATAAACATGTGTGTAATGTAACGGCATTAATGGTCGGGTATTTACCGACACCTAATAAACAATTTATACAAAGACCCGCGTGGAAGACATTCAACTTTTTCTATTTTTCCATTATTACTTTATACAAGTGCTCGAGCACAGCGTTGAAGCACTGATTTGACAAATGGAAGGGCTCTTTTACTCTTTTTCGATGAACTGCGAGAGCAGTCACTGGTCTTTAGGAGTATGTGAAGAATAAATAAATAAAATAAATAAAAATCTTTATTGGTACAAAAAACAATATAACATACAGTACAATTGTATGTTGCTAACTGCAGTAGTTAGTAATCGAACTGTGTAGCAGTTAACAGCGCCCACCTCCGGATACTGACAAAATATAAGGGAACATTGAAATAAAATAAAAAAAAATTAAACAATAAGAAAAAAAGAAGTTAAACAATATAAAAAATACTGATAATAATAACTGAGAAATGAAAAAAAAAGAGTGAAGTGTGTGTGTGTGTGTGTGTGTCATGTAAGTGGCCGAACCGAATTTAGTTGTCTAAAAATTAGACCAGTACACGTTGGATATGAGATTTTCAGTATCATCATATGTGAATGTCATTAGCCATTGAAGAAGAGTCTTTTTACATCTGTAAGTCATACCATATATATTAAGCATATATTTGCGTGAAATATTGCGAGAATGCGTGATGGTTGCGGATATTTCTGGTGATTGGAATCAAGAGAGACCTACGTACCTCTCACATATAATATATATAGTGTACGTTAATAAATTTTAACTTACTATAATCACAAAATACACAGACAGTAATATGAAACGATAGCTTGTATTATCTCGGAATAGCGTAGCATTTATTGGACTCGTGCCTTACAGCCCCTCGGAGGCAGCCAGCGTTAGTTATTTTGCGTGAGGGCATACGATATTTTTATTCATGGCATTTAATAATAGAGCAGCGAACGCCGTAGCCGACGACACGGGATCGATGGAAAAACACATGCTTGTTTTATGGCTATCAATATGACATGAAACAACATCTTTGGTTTATTACAATTTATATAGAGAAGAGAAAATATTGTTTCCTGAAAATTTGTTTCACCGCGCCACGGCCAATTGTACCGCTATTGTTATCAGATTGACTTGTTTTGGGAGCTGTCGCATCTTGAAGTATTGAAGTGTTGAAACGTCTTAGGGAGAAAAATTTACGAAGCGATGATAGCTCAGTTAGTAGTATGTACCTACGCATGCCGCTTCAAGGTATGTGACTTTGAATCCACCTACAATGAACTTGAGCTTCTGGTGAACGAAAGTATCGTGATGAAACCATAGCATTTATAGAGCTTTTGATAATGCCCGCTTAGCTAGCTACCACCCTCAAGTTAAAAACCTATAAGTGTGTTCCGGCAGTTCCACTTGAGAGCCAGTCCCTCCACTAGCCTTACCGAGTCCACTATCGTGGGCCATATTGTCACTTAACATCAGGTGAGATTGTGACCATAATGCTTGACCTTAACTATATAAAAATTTCATTTAAAGTTATCAAGTTGCAACGATATGTTTTCAGTATTTTCAGAGTGATGTGCTTATAAGGGTAAGGACAAAAATTGAAAATAAAATATTTTAGACCTCTACATATATTTATAACAAAGTAATTCTCAATTATAATTATACTAGCTGCTGTCCCCGACTTCGTTCACGTTTTCCCTCAAATATATCGTATAATCAGTTCTGAACGTGTACTCTTTTAATATAGTCAAGGTTTAACATTTTAGCCATAATCTCACCTGATCTTAAGTAAGCATCCGGCCCAAGTTAGTAGACACGCTAAACCTGTGCAGGAACTGGCTTTCAAGTGCAACTACCGGAACACGCCTATTGGTATTTGGCGGCAGAATTTCAACTTGAGGGTGGTAGCTAACCAGGCGAACATTATAAAAAGCTCTACCACCATGCTATGGTTTCCTCACGATGTTTTCCTTCACCGAAAGCTGAAGCTCATCGTAGGTGCTTGAATTCGAACTCACGTCCCTTGACGCGAAGTCGTACACACTACAACTATCATCGCTTCAATATTTAATAAATAAATAAAAAAAAAGAAATTACATATTTTTCGGGGATCCAGTGTCCGCGCCATACCTCGGGGGACAAATTGGGAGATTTAGGGGACGACGCTCAGCTCGAAGTTGGTTTTTTGGCACCGAATATACTGCATAGTGTATTCTGTTTATTTATGACGCCTCAGTCAGAAAAAAAGGCTTTTACGGCTCATCCTATAGTGCAGTTAATCTTGAATAAGCGATAGTATCCGGCAACTGACAGTATGATCCATGCCATAATCCATAACAACTGCCTCACTCAATCTCAACCAGTTTTCCGTTGAAATTCTAAGCGCGCTACTATTAAAGTTGAATGTAGTTCTGGCTGTTTCCGTTGTTACGGAAGTAGAGTGTGCCTGTATTAAGACTCGTTGGCTTTAATCTATATTGTCCTAAAAGGCTTTATACTTATCTCAACCAGATCGAGGAAGTTCTGGAGAAAGGCCAGGTCAAAAGTACCCTTAACCGAAGAGCATGTATGAAGGTGATTATGAAAGTAGAAGAAGCGAAAGATGTTTGTCAGGATCGTGGCAAGTGGAAGGATGTGGTCTCTGCCTACCCTTATGGGAGAGAGGCGTGATATGATGTATGTATGCTATTATTTGTATTTCATTGTTATATTTATTAATTTATATCATAAAGAAAGCCCCGAAGGTTTCCTATTAGTTTACTATTTTTATGTCATCTGTTGAATAGTTTTATGGAATATTTAAACGCATGCGCTTTGCGTGTATATTATGAGAGTTTACTGAATTTATCGTGATGGTTACATATCCGTTTTGGGTGGAAGGTCGATTTCAATTTAATTTGAAACGAACATCGATAAAATATTTTTTCTTGTCTTTAATAATCACGAGGTCCTATTCATATATTCAGCCTTTGTGTACAATACATGCACCACAATTAGGTTTTGAAATACACGTCGTGTATAGATTTGATTTATTTGCAGTTTATTTATTGTTTATATATAGAGATATAGTTATAAAAGGGTGTTCTATAACACCGATTAGTATAAAGTGCGACGCGAGACCGGCTTTGGGTTCAGTCCAAGAGAGGCGCTTGAGACGTATTCATCGTACGTAGCTGGAACATTACCGTAGGGACGTAAAATATTTCTCTATTTGATGTATATACTGTAAATCACTATCGGGAATGGTGTATACTGGGCGGAGAGAGGCTCGAGCGGTGAAGGTGAGTGTTGAAGGGCGTAGGCCAAGGGGTCCCTTAAACCTACATCCGAGTTGCATCTTATCCTCTCTCTGCCACAATGATTAGGTTTCACAAATGGTAAATCCGTGGTTTGCTAAGAAATTCATATCCGATCCTGACATTTTGATTATTAGAACAAATTATTAGGACTTCATTTTATTAGATATATATAGATTAAAACTGCCTACATAAGTGAGGTGTGTGTTTGAAATCAATAAACGTATCTCTATACATGTTATTTCCAATATAATTTCGTCTATCCGTTATTTCAATTCACGTAAACAAATTGAATCAGAATTTATATTTCCCGTTTCGCCGTTTGTCGTACAATTAAATGTGGCTCACAAAAATATCGTTTCCGTCGGCAAACATGAATGTGTCTTAACGAGCTTCTCTAAAAGAGGGAATCATGTAGACTCGATCGCTTACAACTCACGACACGATATCGTCACGATTTATCTATTTTTTTTTTCATGTTTTGCGGAGTTCGGTGATTGGAGTTTTAAAAAAGGAATTTAATTTAAACACTGAATATAATATACAAAGAAATAGAAAACGATAAGAGTATACTAGAAGAGGTAAGTACTACGCGCAGACACCAAAGTAAGACTATAATTCTTAATCCGAATTTTTAAAATCTAATCACTAGGACGGACTTTGCTACTGAAGTGACGTTCAGCATAATATACACATATATACATGTATTTTTTTTAGTTTACAGGTTTCAGCGTTCGGGTACAATGTTAACTAATGTTAAGTAACGATGTTGAACATGCTCTGCCTAGTGAAGGAGCTGACTTTCCAATTCTGCTGCCGAAACACAGCTATAGGTATTTAGTTCAAGTAGAAAGTAAGATAGATAATTTTATTTGACACATATAATTGTAACCTGTAACCGACTGGATCGCGGCGTCCTTAAACGTGATGTTAAAGTCGAAAAATATAGGTTACATTTAGTTTAACCTCTTCCATGATCAACCAGAGTAATCTGCAAAGAGGCTGACAGGCCAATATAATAGCGACAACCCATGCTGAAAAGCCTATCTTTGTAAGTTTTTTTTTTTTTAATGTACCATGTTTCTTATCAATCACACCGCAATGGTTTAAAGAAAATGTATATACGCAGAAGCGGCAAGGTAGCAAAAATGTATTCGGTGTGATTTTAAGACGAGCGATTCCAAAGTAGATATATGAGTGTTCCCATGTTCAAACTAGAAACAATCATTTTACTAATGATTTCTTATGTTTACGCGAATATTACTCATCGGAATAAAAGTAATTTAAACGGATTGTAACGCAGTTAATAATTAATTTTATTTATTTATAAATAACCGTGATAAAATCCGTTCAAATTAGTTTTATATATAATTATTCGTTATGTTTCGAATTACTCCACAACTATATGGCAAATTGTTGAATTTAGTGTATTTTAAAGCCGCTCCTTTAGTTTCTTTGGTACCATTTTATTCGATTGTTCCTTACGATCGGACTGGATACATATTACAAAGTAATAAATAAATGTATTGAACTCAAAAATATGATATTGCATGTGGAGAATGTATTTTAATTATATAATTTAACTGTTCAATTGTAATTCTGTAAATAATCGACAGTCAGTCCCTGTATTAGACAACGCATCACACGGCAATCGACAAACAGCTTGAAATATCGTATGGTATAAATGTCCCAAAACGGGGGTGTATTCATGTCTACCAATTACAGACAGCGCTCCGATAATGTATAATACTAACGAACGATAACAAGTCGAGTTTACCAACATCCACCCCCCGTTCACCCTCTCACTGTAAGGGAATAAATAATTCTGCGCTCGCAGGCGTTTCCCTTGTCAATTTTATTGTGTGTCGTCTTACAGAATATGAAAACCTTTTAATCACTGAATAAATAAATTACACGTTCTAATGATAACTTTATAAGGGAAATTGTCAGGGTACAGTAATCTTGTAGCGGAAAAGAGAAATGATTTTTTCTTCCACGCGAACGAAACCACGAGCGCAGATAGTTAAAATTTATAATCTGTGATAAAAGTATGATGTGATGATGGTTCAGTTGATAGTGTGTGCGGACGTCGCGTCAATGAACGTGAGTTTGAATCCGTCTACAAAGAGTTCGAGCTTTCGGTGAAGGGAAAATATCGCGATGAAACTATAGCATGGTGGTAGGGCTTTTCCTAATGCCCGCCTACTTCTACCCTCAAATTAAAAATCTTCCAAGAAAACATATAGAAGTGTTCCGGTTGTTGCACTTGAGAGCCAGTTCCTCCCCTAAGCTTAAAGTTTCCACCATCTTGGGCCAAATCATCATTCATCATCGTGGGTGTGTATGTGTGTTTTTGTAAAAAACGCAATGTTATCACAAAATTATCATACCGAAAGGATTATTTACGTACATTTTTTTATTTAAATTAGTAGCTATTACCCGTGGCTTCGCTCGCGTTAATAATGATATCGTCAAATCGGATGACGCAAGGAAAATGTTAATACAAAGTTTATACCTCTCTTTATCCGACTTCCAATAAGTTTTTCGCGAAAAAAAGTAAAAATAACCTATCCCCGTCTCCAGGGTCCCATGTGTACCAAAATTCATCCCAATCGACTCAGCGGTTTAGTTGTAAAAGCGTAACAAACAAACAAACGAATGATAAACATGAGAATTCTATCTAAATTTGGTTTTTCCGAGCTAAGCTCTGTCGCCCAGGTACTGCTACGGATGTGAGAGAGATCGTGCCGTCCATTCGGACGTTTTTAACAAATATTCGTTTAAATGAGAAAACGACACGACACCCGGGAAGGACCTTTGCGCTGTCAACGAGTTTGATGTAGGTAAATTGACCTCGTATCGACTCAACGTTTTTTCAGCCAATTGGACATGAACGAGTTCGGCCCCTGAAGGGATTTTTATGTCTCGCAAAGTACTCTGTATGTGTCGTTTTTAGTTAATATATTCGACTTTACGCGTATGTGAAAGAAATCAATCAATATTATTAATTCGCATATTGATATTAATTTCATTTCAGAAGATACACCAAAGAATGGTTCTTAAAAATCGAATAATAAATGTACAGTAATTGAAGGGAGATTTTTTTAATAATTCATAGCTTTGGTGTCATAACTACAATCTTACCTGATGATAAATGACAATGGCCCAAGATGATAGACACCCTAAGCCTAGTGAAGGGGGAATGGCTTTCAAGTACAAGTCCTGCAACGAACCAATGAGTATTCTGCGGCAGATTTTCCACCTGAGATAACTAACTACGGTTTCCTCACGATGTTTTTCCTCGCTAAAAGTCCAGGCTTGTCCATTGACAATACGTCCGTAGACACAAAAAAATCGTTTCGAAGACAAGTTTTGCATATTGGTACGGGTTTTTCTAATGCCCAACTGACTAAGTCACACTTTCAAGTTGAAAATCTGCCGCCAAATACCTTTAGGTGTATTCCGGAAGTTGCACTTGAGAGCTAGTTTCTGCATTAGGTTTACCGTGTCCACCAACTTGAACACACATCCTTGCTTAACATCAAGTGAGATTCAGGTCATATTACTGAACCTGTAATGAATAAAAGGGACATTCTTGAATGACTTGATCTTCAAAAGCGCAAAGAAACTCGATTCATAACATGCCTTAGAGCAATTTTATTTTATTTTGTCTATACTTTGCATATATCAGACAAGTGAATACACCAGTCACTTTGCCTTACCACAAAAAATAACATCCGGTTTCCATCATAGACTGTTATGTGCTCAACTTCGAAATATTTCATACATAACAACCCCTACGTCGTATTGTGATGATATTTCACTCGTCTAGAATCGAATCTGGGAGCACAAAGGCAAGCGATATAGAAACACGGAGTCACTTCGCTACAAAGACTCGAAGGTATTTGGAGACGTGAGTCGAATCGACTGTAATACGGTTCGAGGGTTCGCCTATTCATTTCGCTTCGTATTTTTCAGTATTATTAATTGCAATCCAATAAATTCCTGGATTTCATTACATTTATATAAATCGGTCGCCAATTGGAAACCATAACCTTTGTTCCTATTAATAGTTCACTATTTCGATAGCTCATTGACTATAGCCACCACATCGATGGGCATGAGTTCGAATTCCTGAAAGATCCTGAGCATCAGGTGAAGGAAGACACAGTAATGTAACCTACCACCTTCAGAATTGAAAATCTGCCCCCAAATACCTGTAGAGATGCAGAGGGTGCAATTGAGAGCCAGTCCTTCCACTAGACTTGAGGTCATCACCTTGGACCACATCGAGCTTAACCTCAGTTGAACCGAACGCAAAACCTATATAGTACAAATAACTACTGATATACTGCCGAATTTTTATTAATATTTCCGAACCGATACGACTTGGGAACCTTCAAGGAGAAAGCGTATTCTTTCCTTAAAGGCCGGCAACGCACTTGCCAGCCCTCCGGTGTTGCAGGTGTTCATGGGCGGCGGTGATCACTTCCCATCAGGTGAGCCGCCTGCCCGTTTGCCCCCTATACCATAAAAAAAAGAAAAAAAAAACGTCACTATTTGTGAATTTTGTGACACAAAAAAAACGCACCACATAGACGCCCATTTTAACATAAATAATGTTTATTATATAGAGTTTAAAAGTTTTTGCCTAATGGTCATAATCTCACCTGATCTTAAGTGACGAGACCGCGCAAGTTGATGGACAGGCTGAGCCTGTGAAGGGACCGACTCTCAAGTGCAACTGTCGGAACACACCTATTGGTTGGTATTTGCCGCAGATTTTCAACCTGAAGGTGGTAGCTAGCCAGGCGCGCATTAGAAAAAGCCTACCACCGTACATAATAATAAGGTATGTGCCGTGCCAAAACGTTTTATTATAATACGTTATATTTGTATTTCATATTTTAAAACTCGACTTGATCAAGTTTTCACTTCATTTGTGTAGTCTTAAGTAAGACAGGTTTTGTCTACGAGAAGGGCTAATGGAATTTCCTTATTTTAATGGCGTAACAAAATCCTTTTAGAATCACTTTTCGCAATGAGTATATACAATGCCGGAATAGGTCAGAAGTGGGATGGCTGACAAGCACCATCTGATAACCAAAACACAGTCAAACCTCGACACTGCTAATAAAACGAAAAGGTTCAGTCGTAACAAAATCATTTCGTGTGTTAGTTTCAACGTGCTAACCTTAAGAACTACCATTCAGATAACAAATTATCAACAAAAGAAATGTGTTTGACAGAGTAATCATTGAGAAAGGCTTTAAAGGATATTTAAAATCATACTACCCTTAATACGAGCAAAGCATTAGAGCAAAATATTAGAAAAACCCGAGTAAAAATGTAGTTAAATAAAAAAATTTTGGTCCCACGCGAACGTATTATCGGTCACAGCTAGAAAATGAATACAAAACACAACACTCAACAGACAAACATATTATATCTATACATATAATAAAAAGCTATAGATTTAAAGCGTCTCTACTTTTAAAATTTATGTAAAAATACATGACTAAAAATAAGTAATAAAATACGTTAACATCATTTTTAGAAATATCTGTCCGTTTGCTTGTGCACGCGTCAGTCCTAAAGTATAACGTTTATGATAAAACCTCACCAAAGAAATTGTAAAACGTATCTTCGAGTACCGTTTAGTCTTTGTTTCATTGAAATCGATTGACTCCATCAAAAGTTATTGTATTTTGAATGACTGAGCGAGATTAAATAATTTTAGGTTCACGCGCACGCACAGCTTGCATTAGTCCATACATTTAATTACAATGCAAAATTAACCTGTACGTACTTTTTAGATTAACGTGAAAAGAAAAATTGCGAGTGATTAAGAATTAGTCGTAAAATACGTTCACATCATTTTTAGAAATGACTCTCTGTGTGTTTGTTCGTTTACGCATCGCTGCTAAAGTAGAAAACGTGTATAATAAAACGTCACCAAAGAAATTATAACGTATATTAAAATTGGTTAACTCTATGATTCAATGATTTTACTTCCACCCAAACGATGTCGCAGGCACGAGTAGTTATATATAAAGACTAGATTTTACTTACGGCTTTCTTTATGTATGCCTTTCTTTACTCTCTTCCCGATAAGTTTTTTGCGAAAGTAGCCTACCAGTTTCCGTTTAACTCTAAGCCAAATTCATCATAATCGATTCAGCGGTTTAGCCGTGAAAGCGTAACAAACAAATAAACTCACTTACGCGTTTATAATATTTGTAAGGATATACTGGGACGGTAGCCATTACGCAAAATGCGAGGACGCGCGCCTCGGCTCTAGGAATTCCGCTTTGTGATTTGTGGCCCTTAATATTCGTGCTCAAATGCAACACAATACACACTTTTGACGGCGAAAATATACATTTGATAAACAGTTTATTATCCGAGGATACACAATACGGGCGGCCCGTTTCCTCTGCTGTATTCCGTATTACCCCATCTACGAAAGGGATGATGGATATTTTTAGTTCGTACAAATATTATGGGACATTATTATGTACCTTATGATCGTATATAAAGTTGGACGGCATTTTTATTTCGAGTTTTTCTTGATAACTTACTGTGACTATGACATATTGAAGCGATGATAGCTCAGTGGTAGTGTGTACGACTTCGCGTCAAAGGACGTGAGTTCGAATCCAAGCACCTACAATGAGCTTGAGCTTACGGTGAAGGAAAACATCGTGAGGAAACCATAGCATGGTGGTAGGGCTTCTTCAAATGCCCGTCTGGCTAGCTACCACCCTCAAGTTATAAACCTGCCGCCAAATACCAATAGGTGTGTTCCGGCAGCTGCATTTGAGAGCCAGTTCCTGCACAGGTTTAGCGTGTCTACCAACTTGGGCCGTATCGTCACTTAAGATCAGGTGAGATTATGGCCATTACGCTTAATCTTAAGTATATAAAAAAAAAACATATTTCAAATTGAAGAATGTATCATATAAATTTAGACACGGTTTGTTATGCCCAATATAATTATTACCTGATTTCTTCAATTAGTATTATAGGCTTCCATGTTACAGATATTGGCTAATTCGAAATGTGCGGCTCAAGTCCCATATATTATTTCTTTCAAATAAAAGATCCATGAGTGTCGTAGAATACTCAGTTGGAACGAATTTCGTTATTTAGTACACTAGCAACCCTGGTAGACATTGTTCTGTCTTTTCGAGTAGTCCATCACATCGACTACAGCGTCATCTATCGCGTTATGATCAGTTATGACATATATACATATATATAAATGCATACGATATGCAAAATTTGATTAAAATCGGTTAAGTAAATGGTTTCGGAGTTCATCGCGGACAAACAAGTTGACACGAAATTTTTATATATATAAAGATATTATTAATCAACAAATACAAAGCAATGAATTACTAGCGTCTGAGAGCAATTTAATATAAGGTAATGAATGTATTCAAGGAATTGTAGGAAATTTCGTAATTTATATAGGTACCTATTATTCTAGTAATTAAAATAAACATTTTTGGTACATCATCCAATCCATGTAATTCTTTATAATACATACAATACGCTAAGAAACAACTGACGCGTATGGCGTTTAGTAAATATATTTGTTATTTATATTTGCGCAGGCGTTGAGAACCTACTGGCTATCGTAAACCAATAAGCGCGCACCTATGTCTGGGTACAGCCAATAGCCAACGCGCTCTGGATAACCGTCTACAGTATAGAAATATAGAATATACTAATCATCCAATCCATGTAATTCTTTATAATACATACAATACGCTAAGAAACAACTGACGCGTATGGCGTTTAGTAAATATATTTATTTGTTATTTATATTTGCGCAGGCGTTGATAACTTACTGGCTGTCGTAAACCAATAAGCGCGCACCTATGTCTGGGCACAGCCAATAGCAAACGCGCTCTGGATAACCGTCTACAGTATAGAAATATAGAACACACTAAAGAGAGAGTGGGGACGGAAAAATCTTACATTTTGATTTGTCTAGCTACCATCCTACCGTACAACAAGAAACTTCGCACGTCGCAAGATAATTGTTCACTTTTTTCATTAACCTTGTTTCTTATTACAAATACTTGGTGTGATACATACAAATTGCTCGGGAATTCTAGCTAACTCTTGTATTTATGTTCTGATTCGAATCGTAGGCACAACTCTTTAGCAACGACAACGTCAGAAACATATTAAATCATCTTAAATGACACCCATCAGCTCGTTGCTTAATATTAAAATTGTGTGGAATTTAACTTCGCCTGTCGTGTATGGTGTCCATGATTCATTATCACGATGAAACTAGTTTTGAAAAACATGATTTCAGTACCGTCTGCTATGATAAGGATCTTCTGACGGTGTCCCTGTTAATATATGCCCAACTTACTTAGATATATGCTACTTAGATACAAAAAAAAAATGCTGTTATACTCATTAGAAGGAGTACTTCGATGAACGTTCCAAAACAAAAGGAATATGGTATATAACGATTCAGCCACATCCCCAGAGTCTCCCTGGATTGATGATAATACTGTTACTCATCGGGAAGCAATAACGGAAATGAGATTACGCTCAGCTCATATACCGTCAAATAAGTTCGCCTTTTTGATGCGTAAAGTATCTCCACTTTGCCAGAGTTGCGGGCTCATTTCATCACCACATTTTGACAGAATTAATTCGAAACGAACATATAAGATATGGGATTAATGCTTCTGGCTCATTCCACGTTGGTTGGTATAATTCCTTACTATCTGACCCTGTTTAAAAAACTACTAGAGAGTTATATAAAATAAATTAGAAAACATTGTTAATTATAGAATACTAATAAGTACTTTACATAGTTTGTTACACGTTTACATTGCTTACATTGTTATATTGTTTGTTACATGGCGAAATAGTCGCGTTGGCGACTCAGCCCTTAATAAAAAATACAGAAAAACGATCTTTTTCCGTTTCCAGTAATTAATAACTCAACAATCGCGCCATCTATCGTGTTATTTGATATCATAAATGATTTCTACATGAAGAAATAGATTATATACTTATTTTCAATGGTTTAACGGTGTTAATGTTTAACAATTTCGTGAAAGACATACATTTTAAATATAAACAAGCTGTGTCCCCGACAATACTTTTTAACAGAGTTTAGGTTTTGAAGCGATGATAGCTCAGTGGTAGTGTGTACGACTTTGCGTCAAGGGACGTGAGTTTGAATCCAACCAGCTACAACGAGCTGAGCTTTCGGTGAAGGAAAACATCGTGAGGAAACCATAGCATGGTGGTAGAGCTTTTTCTGACGCCTGACTGACTAGCTACCACCTTCAAGTTGAAAATCTGTCGCCAAATACCAATAGGTGTGTTCCGGCAGTTGCACTTGAGAGCCAGTTCCTTCACAGGTTCAGCGTGTCTACCATTTTGGGCCGTATCGTCACTTAAGATCAGGTGATATTATGGCCATAACGCAAAACCTTAACCATAAAAATAAATGGTTAGTTTACAATTACATCCAAATTCACCAAGAAACCCGCTTACAACAAAATGTTAATTTTTACCAGAACCAGCTAGTATTCTATACATACAAATATACATACATAGATATCTAATACGCATACACAGAAATAACAGTTAAAAATATAAATATAAGTAAATAAATAAAAATCATTTTTCCTCATTTTACACATTTCACAGTCACCCTACACCTGTGAATCTATTATTTATACCTGCCTTTGTTTCGAAATTTAATAAACCAACAAAGACTACAGTGCTGATGGGGTAACATTATTCAGAGCTTACGTATTACAAAACATTTCATCTTACCGGAGCCGGTTTCCTTTCGTGCCGGTAATCGAAATCTAAACGGATATGGTCAGCGGAAAATCAACATAGGCACATAGGTATTAAAATGGCAATTGCCGAACTGAAAACACGCGGCGTGTACCATTTCCAAAGGATATATAAAGAAATGTAAATATATTACGAGTCCTCCTATTTCCTCTATAAAAACAGGCTTGTACCGCGGCACCCTCGCATACGGGGGTGGAGCTGCAAACAATAAAGCACTAAATGATAATCACGAGATGTCCGCGCCGTTTCCGGTTAGCAAGTTCCGGCAACACGCATTAGCCATTAGCATGGCGGTCGCCGGCGACGTCACATCCGTCCATCTCTCCCCTAAAGCTGAATTATATTGTCAAAGAGAAAAACTCAACACAGCGTTAGCTGGCACCCAATCTGTCACTGATTCTAATACGTTTTTTATTAGCTACCTTTGTATCTATCAAAATAACGTCCACCAACTTAATGTCGTTTGATTGGCTATTAAAATTTGTATCTTACAGATATCAATGTTATAATCGTGAAGCCTCTTACTAAATTTTCTCACTCATTATACTAAAGTGTTTAATATACAACCACCTTAATTAGGGCATTTTGTTTGGGCTATTTTTTTTTTATAGTAAAGGTTTAGCGTAACGGCCATAATCTCACCTGATCTTAAGTGATGATACGGCCCAAGTTGGTAGACACGCTAAACCTTTGGAGGAACTGGCGCTCAAGTGTAGCTGCCGGAACACACCTACTGGTGTTTGGCGGCAGACTTTTAACTTGAGGGTGGTAGCTAACCAGGCGGGCATCAGAAAAACCCCTACCACCATGCTATGGTTTCCTCGCAATGTTTTCCTTCACCGAAAGCTCAAGCTGATCGTAGGTGGTTGGATTCGAACTCACGTCCGTTGACGCAAAGTCGTACAACTACCACTGAGCTATCATCGCTTCAAAATTATATGAACATTATACGTAAAAAAAAGTGCGGACCCAAAAAAATATATATATATATGTCCCAACTAAAGTGGTTCGCCCGGGCTCTTTCAGGATAAGGACGGACCCACGTACATCTGCCTACAGGCTTCAGTCAAACCGTGAACCTAACTACTGAGAATATTATAGGCAGAAATCATGGTCATGATCATGGTGGTAGGGCTTTTTTAATGCCCGTCTGTTTACCTACAACCGTCAAGTTGAAAATCTGCCCCCAAATACTTGTGTGTTCCGGCAGTTGCACTTACGAGCCAATCCCTCCACAGGTGTAACGTGGTCATCAGTTCGGGTCACATCGTCCCTTAATATCAGGTGAGATTGTAGACAAAACGCTAAACATATAAACAATATTTTTTTATATTAAATAACATAACATAACCTAATAATTGAAAACATATAATAACAAATAATTGAATAATTTACAAATTGTAATAATACCTCTTTTAAAGTAAGGTTTTATTTTTCCAAAATCGCGATTTTATTACGTCCACTTAAAGGTTGGACTTAAAAAGACACTACTCCACCACCTTCCACTTCAGTTAATTATTGCAACACTCGCAATCAAGTGGAACGAGAAAAGGCGCGGTCGTGAACGTTGTCGACACTGAGTAGAGCGTAACCGTCGATGACGCTAAGTATTATGAATAAAAAAAAAATGGAAGTACTCTCTTACCTAGGCTTACCATACGTCCCGGTTTGACCGGGATAGTCCCTGTTTGAGATCCCTGTCCCGGCGTCCCGGTCAAAAATTTGATTGCATTTCAAATATGAAAAACACAAATTAAGCGAAAATCAAAATGAAGATGAGCCTCTTTCTCTTCTGCGTCCCGGTTTTTGCATTTCAAATATGAAAAACACAAATTAAGCGAAAAGCAAAATGAAAATGAGCCTCTTTCTCTTCTGCGTCCCGTTAACATGAGAACCGTCTGAACATTAGTTCCGATAAACTAATCTCTAAAAGAAATACAAAACGTTTGAAGACCACGATAAATAAAAGTAAAAAAAAAAAAAAACAGACAAAATCTCAATATAAAAGCGGTATAAATTCCCGGGTACGGAACAGAATCACCTATTTTAGCATAACATATACCTGAATTCGGTTTTTATTGTATAATTTATTTATACCGGCGGCGCGGCGTGGCCCGGCCGCTGCGTTTAGTGTCGCGCCTTGTAGCCAACTTTACGATTACCTCTTAACATATAAATGGCCGGGTTTTGTGAACGCGGTTTTATTATATCACATATACATACAGTGTGTATGCGTCTTTATTGCTTATACATAGGTTACACCGACGTACGAGGGGCTAGGTGAGTCCACTGTCTTTTAACCGTGCGACTTCAACGATGTTATAACTATTTATAGCGAAAGCGTTTGTTTGTTAGTTTTAACTCGACAATCTTAGGTTTTGGGCTATTTGACGTCACGCTACCACTAATACGAGTAAACTCTACATCGAAAAAAGTTACAAAAATCTAATAATAATTGTTTATTGTCACGCAAACAATTTCACAAAAACATTATCAAAAAACGTAACGATACGAAATCGGTGTTAAACAATAGATGCGAGCAAAACCACGGGCGTCAGCTAGTCGTTATTTACAAAGCCCGATCGTACACATACGTACCGCGGGAAATTTTTACTCACAACCGGCGTAGGAAAAAACACTCATTCACCAACCCTTACCTTTTTAGGGGCCGCGGAGCCGACAGTATTTTGCAGCCGCGGAAAGAATCGCAGTACAAATTTTTACCTTATTACTGTGATGTTAAAAAACGTTACTCTCGGATACTGACGATATTTGGTTCAACGTGATAAATTTTAAATCGCAGTTGAGTTCGTTCGCGTGGAAAGCGAGTAACTTAGAAACGATAATTTCAAATCAGATCGGCGACGCGACGGAGCGCGCAGATAAATTCCGGTCTCACCGCTGAAACCGCTTCGCTCGTATTCAAATAGGCCGTGTTACGATTCGAATCACGATAACGTTGTATAAAAGAGGGCGATCTGTTGCTCGGTGATGAAATACGCGGGCGTTGGGAGCAAATAACGGCGTTTGACGATCTCGCGGTGTTTATATTTCAACCGAGTGGGTAGAGTCGCGAGATGGTGGTGGGCGAATTTTCTTATAGGCAGACTTCAACATACAGCCTCCAGATCAAGAGGGGCCACCATTTAAGTCATATGCAAAATTAAAGCTACTTTTTTTTTTGTTACTATGTATCATGTTATTTGTTTTTCTGTATCTTATATTAATAATGTTGTGTTATTTAATTTTGTTCACTTAATATTTTGTTAATTTTGCATGTGTATTAAGAAATTAGATATTGTGCGGCCGTTGACGGTCCTTAAGATATTATATAAATGAAATAATAAATAAAACCAGGGAATATTAAGACAGTAAATCGAAAACAAGTAGAAATTCTACGCATATGATAAATAAACAAACATAAAAATGTATAAAATGTATATAGGTTATTATCAATAACAACATATTTCTTTTAGTATAGAGATATATATTACAGTAATGATGTATTTTATTATCTCTCATGTAATTTACAAATGAAACTTCGCGTCAAGAGACCTGAGTTTGAATCCAACCACCTACAATGAGCTTGAGCTTTCGGTGGTAATGCTTTTTCTAAAGCCAACCTAGCTACCACCCTCAAATTGAAAATCTGCCGCCAAATACCAATCGGTGTGTTCCGGCAGCTGCACTTGAGGCCAGTTCCTCCACAGGTTTA
Source organism: Actias luna (assembly GCA_039707435.1). NCBI lineage: Eukaryota > Metazoa > Arthropoda > Insecta > Lepidoptera > Saturniidae > Actias > Actias luna. The sequence continues at coordinate 697,350 of JAZHAC010000006.1, read as the reverse complement.
GCCTGTCTACCAACTTAGGCCGTATCGTCACATAAGATCAGGTGAGATTGTGGACATAATGCTAAACCTTAACTATATTTAAAAAAATTAGAGATGAAAGGGTCTCACGCGTGGAAAATCCTAAAATCTCTTCTCATCTAAACCGATCTACAGATGAGAGATTAGAGCTAGGAAATATTAATATTTGAGTGACGTGTGAAGAATTGGATGATGAGACACTTTTTCAAATCATTGAATCAATTACATCAATAAATTCTTGTATTGGACAATTTATTAGGATAATTAGTAATACAGATTCGAGTAAATAACTCTAGATAACAGTAAGAGATTTTTAAGGTAGTGATTACTCGTACTGTGTCACCAATGGAACAGAATGTCAGTAGGTACAATTGATTAACATTGACCTCAATAATCACTCCTGGTCCATAGATGTTTCCTCGTTAAGAGATACATGAGATTAATATTAGGATATAGGTTTAAATAAGTCAGTAAACCTTTCAAAAATCTACGTTAATGTCACTTAATTTAAATACTCTTTTTCAGGAACATATTAAAAGATGTTTCAGTTTCAATGATCTTAATATATAGATCTCTATAGTAAACCTCGAAAGGAGTCACAATCCTCTCTGGGACTAAATTTATTTATAAAGAGAGACCTTATTTATATTGCAAATAGATCTGGGAAGATATAGAAACAAGGGAATGTAACGTGGATATTACAAAAGTCATACATCCGAAGTTCCGTCGAACGCTGTCCCCAGGGAGGTGACATCAAACGCATTTCCCAGCCCGCTTGAGGTAAAAAAATGTTGTAACGCAATTATTGATGCAATATGTCTGATGATGGTACAGAATGTCTACAGTAGCACTTAACGTATGTGTTTTAACTATTATTTCTTTATTATTCGAAAAGTTACATGCAGTTTATTGATGCTAAGCACCTATGACGCTTTGATCTTGTCCAAATAAATATATATTTATACTAGTTGACTCGATAAACTACGTATCATGTATACTCTGGAATGCTAGATGGCGTTAAAGTAGCTTGATTTTCAGATTTGTTGACAAACAATTTTTTTTTCTATATAAAGTATCCTATGTTACTTCTGATACCTCCAAGAATATGTGAACAAAGTTTCATGATGATCGGTTAAGTAGTTTTCGCGTGAAAGCGTAACGAACAAACTTACATACACATTTATAATATTAGTAAGGATTGCAGGGCAAAAAATTTGTTTGTTTAGTTGAACGCGCTGATTTTAGAAACTAGTGATCGGATTTTCATAACCTGACCTGAACAAGACAAAATGTCTTTCCACGTCTCATAGCGCGAAGCGTTTGAGTAGTGCTTTACTCTCACTCTCTCAAAATCAAGCAATTATCTCGCCTTAAATTGCTTATATCCGTTCTTTTTTGCACTTTGAGTATTAAATGAGTTGACAAATATCAACAAGAACACTTTTTTCATGACAGTAGACACTTAAAAACACACAATGTTTTCTAGAAAGGGTAAAAAAGCCGTTTTGAAAACATGTTTCAGTGGAAGACGAATATATTTGTCTGTATGTGCGGTAATATATGTATGTGGTCACGATAACGCACAGAAAACATCACTTTTTTAGTCCATTTTTTTTTCATTTGCTTCAATATCATTCTGAGTAATAGTAGAATTAGTACTATTGAAAATTACGGTCTAATTCAATGTTTTTTAATTATTGATTGCCTTATCAGATACAATAATAATCTTTGAAATTTGAATTTTCCGCTTTACAATATTAATATAGGATTACTAATAAAGTTTCAAGTATGGATGTTATAAATTAATTAATTAAAATAAATGTAAATAAAAACTGTTATTTTGAACAAATATTTTAGCTATAATATTTGTATATATATGTTTTGTATTGAATTGAGAATGACCATATTCTAAAAATAAGTTTTGACGAAGTGAAAATTCTTAAGTAAAACTGGTTTTTCGCTATCGACGAAACGAAGTAATGTAACCTTGAAAACCAAATATCTTTTTTAGAATAAGTAAAAGTTTTTGAAGCGATGATATCGCAGTGGTAGTATCTACGACTTCGCGTCAAGGGACGTGAGTTCTAATCCAACCACCTACAATGAGCTTGAGCTTCCGGTGAAGGGAAACATCGTGAAGAAACCATAGCATGGTGGTAGGGCTTATTCTTATGCCCGCCTGGGTAGCTACCACCCTCAAGTTGTAAACCTACCGCTAAATACCAATAGGTGTGTTCCGGCAGCTGCACATGAGAGCCAGTTCCTCCACAGGTTTAGCGTGTCTATCAACTTGGGCCGTATCGACACTTGAGATCAGGTGAGATTATGGCCATAACGCTAAACCTTAAGTATATAAAAAAAATGCTTTCGGTGAAGGAAAACATCGTGATGAAAATATAGCTTGGTGGTAGGGCTTTTTCCAATGCTCGCCTATCTATCTACCACCCTCAAGTTGAAAATCTGCCGCCAAATACCATTAGGTGTGTTCCGGCAGTGGCACTTGAGAGCCAGTCCCTCCTATAAAGGAAGGCGACGCACCTGCGATTCCTCTTGTGTTGTGGGTGTCCATGGGCGGCGATGATCACTTACCATCAGGTGATACGGTTGCTCGTTTGCCTCCGATTCCATATGAAAATGTCCATTCGAAAATCAAACAGTTCAGATAACAAGCTATTCTTCTAGAAAAACCGGTTATATATTTATTTCATACTTATGTATTTTTATAAATACACATATTACAAAGATGTTAAAAGGCATTTTAAACGCGCTTTGCTATATTTCAGAAGTGTTTTAAAATTATGAATTGTTTATTAGTTAACATACTTTTGCTAAATAAAGAAAATTGTAACGATGAACATGCAACTTGAAAAATGTAGAATACTTGACTTTGTAGATTGTATACAAACTATACTAGATATGCTATGATATCAGATTCTCCACGGTAGATATCAGTGTATATATTATATATTTATCTATATATTATTTATTTATATGTTATTTGCATTTTTTTAAATGTATGTATCTATTCATATGCGTAATTATTTAGTTAAATTATATTTATTTTATTATGCACCTGTCTCAGTTATGATCTCCACCACCCTAAGGTCGACTAGGAAAAATGCGTTAGACATAAAAGACCGCCTGTATACCTTGTGTACAAAGTTTAATAAATAAATATACTTTTTAATCTCACTTACCTTTTGTATTATATTTTGTGAACTATCTTCATGCATTTATCTTGTAACTCCACTCTCGACGCACCCACTACTCCCGCGGCTCATTACGTAGTCCATGGAAAAAATATAGCAATCTCTATGAAGATGTGTGTCAAGTTAATTCATATGAAAATGCACTTTAAATCCCTCACGAAAAGGCTGAAATTACAATAGCGTTCTGTAATGGATTTGCAGGCTTTCGGAATTTAACCACAGCGTATGTCTCAATCAGCTAAGATCAAAGGCATGCCTCGGGGTGGAAGATTTCCCACCAGGTAAGTTCGGTTATACTGACTGATGTTTCTCGTGATTTTAATAACGTTAAAACATATTTCGCTCGGTTCTACAAACGTAACGTATTGGTAGGATTAAGAGCAACCAATGGGATGGATATATAGTGTGTTATGAAATTTAAAGTTTATAGTAGAGATTACAAATTTGCAGTAATATTAAATTGTAAAATTATTTATGATCAGATACGTACAGAACCCATTCTTGATGCTTAGAGTATTATCATGTAAATTATAATATATAAGGGGGTATATTTAAAGTAAATAATATATAATTTTTTTTTTCCTAGCTCGGCAAAGAGACTCTACTGCAGCACCTGATGGTAAGTTTCAGTACAGTCCAGTAACAGTAATGACTGCGTAGGGGCAAATGTCCTTCGTCAGTCGCAACTGTCTTGCCGGCCCACTAAATGTCTCTTCCCGCCTCGTTTAAGAGACCGAAAAGAAAAAGACTTTTCGAACTTTTTAGTTCGCATCGGGATGGAGGTTATGGTAAAGCTGTGGCTCCGTAGTCCACAGCACGGGTGGATCTGCTGTGGAAAGAGAGGAGGGAATTAGGTGAAATAACTCTTCAGAGCATTCGCCATGATACAGTCGAAAGTTTAAGAACAAAATTTCAACAAATAGATAACATCTAATATAGAAAAGAAAACTGTTTTAACTGCATTTGTTGGTAATAAAACTCCAATTTAAAAAGTAAAGCTGAGAGCACATTATTAAATTTCATTCAACCTTATTATATAAAATAATTATAAATCAATATATATTTTGAACATAACAACCAGAGTCATGTTTATATCGCCCACGCAGAATAGGGCGGGCGGCTAATTTCGCTTCCGCATAGTTGCCGCGACCTTCCTCAGTAGATCCTTGAACCTAGACCCGCTCCTCTAGTTAAAACCTTCTTATTTACTACTAGAGCGATACAGTGACACTAGTACCCTTAGTTAAGTTGGATTTCGACGATTGTGAAGAGCCCTTAGCAATGCACCACTTTAATACATATCACATTCATGTACTCTTACAGTAGAGACATAGGTTCTGTGAGGGACATTTTTTTCTCTTCGATAATTCAATAAGTATACAATTATGGTCACTGTACCTCTATATGTACTCCACGCCACAATGTATATATATAGGCAGAAATATTATACAGGCAGGAAATACAATAAAAGTATATCAACGAATGTTGGTGCATTACGTGACGTAGCGCTCTCCGCTTCCACTATACTATAGAAAGACGCCTTTCCTTTCCAAGACCAATTTCCTTGCCTCCTCAACCAATACGTTATCTAAAGGCCCACTCCAGTACGCCGGTCTGTACCATCTTTACTTTATTCTTTTCCGGCAGCAGCTCATGCAAAAGGCCGGCCACTATGGCACCTTTGTGCCGGCTGCCTCGGGGCTGAGTGCCCTCAGCACTCGCACTAAAAAGCTCTGCCAAGCTGTGAAAGCCCTTCCGTCTAGCAGCCTGTCCTGCCAGTCCTGTAAATAAAAGGTGGCTACGATATATCGCGAGAGCTTTCCGAGCGAGACTGATTATTCGGAGGTAGTTGTCATTTTACGAATAAAAACATGAATCAACAAAATGGCTTATATTCTGAGAGTACCCCGCTACTCTTACATGTATAAAAATATTGACATAATGATTTCTTATGTTTACGCGAATATTACTCATCGAAATAAAACTAATTTAAACGGATTTTATCGCGGTTGTATATTAATTTTCATCAACCAAATCAAAATTTTGAAGGTAGACACTTTAACATGAACTTTCTGGACAACCTACACCTCAGTCCGCTCCGTAAGTACGAAGGCTGAAAAACATTCGAAACGTCGGAATCAAAATTAATAGACAACCGCGATAAAATCCATTTAAATTAGCTTTATTTCGATAAATATATTTAGTTTAGCTCAAATTCGTAAGTCAGATCCGGGAAATGTCTATGCCAGCAACAGCCCAAACCGAGATTCGACCATTTTCGAACCCTTTCAATGGTTGACTTTCGTCCGAACATCTTCCACACTATCCCGACAAGCGTGATGAAGCTATCCAAGCTCTTCAGACTAACAGTAATAGTTAGATCGAAAGAAAAACATCATGTTTTTCAATATAATCAAGGTTAAAAATAAAATGTGCAAAAGAAAACCAGGTCTAAATAAAACGAATCTAAACGTAACACCACCCCCTGACCACGATAGTTGAAAAGATTTCGAAACGTCGGGATCAAAATTAATAAATAACCGCGATAAAATCCGTTCAAATTAGTTTTATTTCGATGTGTAACATTCGCGTAAACATAATAAATCATTATAGAAAAACATATGTTTACTTACGTGAATTTAAACGAAGAGGAGTTGTGAATGCATTTGACAGCAAAATGCTGAAATTAGAATCGTTCCAATAAACTATAGAACAAAATGTATACTAAGGCAAAAAATATTCATGAGTACCGCAAACGTGTCTTTGTATTCGACTGCAATGAATAAGACAAGTTAAGATATACGTACTCTAGAACTACGATACAGTCACTCCTTTGAGAATTACTGGGCACTTCGCGTTCCAAACATCTCATACACAAGTTATTCAAAATTTCACACCACATTTTCCCTCCGCCTTTACGAATGGCTTATAAATAAGTTAAGAGCGTTTTGCGGACGAACGAATTCGCAAAGTCTCTGCTTATATTTATTTGTATATTGCTTATATTTATTTGTATATTTCTAAAACAGCTATTTTATTTAAAACTACCTGCGCCCCCGACTTTGTTCGCGTGGAACAAATCAATCAGAACTTGTATGTATTACTAGAACAAGAAATCGTATCAGAAAACTATGAATAACAAACAAAAAAAAATTAAATTGAAGGTAGACACAGTGACATGAACTTTTCTGGACAACCTACTCCTCAGTCCGCCCCGTGACCGCGAAGGCTGAAAAGCTTTCGAAACGTCGGTATCAAAATTAATAAATAACCGCGATAAAATCCGTTTAAATTAGTTTTATTTCGATAAACGTATAGTTCATTAGAGTTTTATGTAAATTATTTTAAATATGTCGATGATTTTTTAAGTAGTCGCAAAGAATCATGTCAACTCAGAGTTTTTAAGCGTCAAATACTCCGGTGGTTAAAGAAAAACAATGTATTACGGAATAGTGCCTCTTAGAAAGGATTTTTTTATTGTTAAGTTTTAGTATTATGGCTACAGTCTCACTTAATGTTATGTGAAGATGTAGCCCAAATTGGCAGACACGCTAAGCCTATTGGAGGGACCGGCTAGCTACCACCCTCGAGTTGAAAATCTGCCGCCAAATACCAACAGGTGTGTTCCAGCAGTTACACTTAAGAACCAGTCCCATCACAGGTTTAGCGTGTCTACCAACTAGGGCCATATTGTCACCTAAGATTAAGTAAAATTATGGCCATAATGCTGAAACTGAATTAACTATATAAAAAAAAAAACACTTAGATATAGCTGTTTGGCGACAGATTTAGAATTTGAAGGTGGTAGCTAGCCAAGCGAGTATTAGAAAAAGCCCTACCTTCATTCTATGGTTTCATTACGATGTTTTTCATCACCGAAAGCTCAAGCTTATTGTAATTGGATTCGAACCTATCGACGAACGCTTCGTCCGTACATACTACCAAATGAGCTATAATCGCTTCAATTAAAGATTCAGGTATTATTAACGCAAATACCCGTTTGAATCCAGGTCGGATGTCTTGTTAAAGGTATTATACCAAGGTAATATACCTGTTATTAAAATGAAAGCGTGATGGCAGATAAAAGTATCATAAAGGCGGAACAAATAAATAATAAAAAAGGAAAATCACAATTCAATCGAATAGCGACAAATAAATAAAGTTACCAGAGTATTACGGAAAACTATAACCGGCGAAAATATAAAGGCATTGGGAGGGAACAAATCTAACTCGAATTTATATGTATGAGGATTACGGAGGGCCGAATTATGGCAAATGGCAGGTGGCGGCAGATTGGCGGAATTGTGGCCGATACACCAGGGACTGTATTAGGGATGGTAAGGGACGAATTGATACGTTATACTAGAAATGAATCTGGTTTTTTTAACTATATTTTCACAGTCGACTAGTTTACATATAACATTATAAATGCGTTAATAATTTACGTCTAATCTGGTGTACCGATTTCGTTAAATTTCGCTATAAAGATAAAATGATCGATGGAGAAAAATATAAGCGACTCATTTTTACGAATATAACAATTGAAGCGATGATAGCTCAGTGGTAGTGTGTACGACTTCGCGTCAAGGGACGTGAGTTCGAATGCAAGCACCTACAATAAGCTTAAGCTTCCTCCGGTGTAGGAAAACATCGCGAGGAAACCATAGCATGGTGGTAGGGCTTTTTTTATGTCCGCCTGGCTAGCTACCGCCCTCAAGTTGTAAACCTGCCGCCAAATACCAATAGGTGTGTTCCGGCAGCAGCACTTGAGAACCAGTTCCTACACAGGTTTAGCGTGTCTACCAACTTGGGCTGTATCGTCACTTAAGATCAGGTGAGATTAGGGCCATAACGCTAAACCTTAAATATAAAAAAAAATTGAGACGGTGACAGAGTGGTTAAAAGTGTATATGAAAAACCCATAATCTCTCATATTGCGGAAACGGAAATCCAAATGTGTATATTTAATAAAGAACGATTTGAAAAATCATACCTTACAGCGGTGTTATACCGGAAGATGACAATTATTCAATGTTAGGTTTTACGTGCGGCTTCGCTCGCGTAAATATTGATTTTGCTGAACAAATCGGATGTCGCCATAGAAAGTTTCACACGGAGTTTGTCCCTCCTTTACTCCACTTCCGATAAGTTTTTCGCGAGGTAAATATAGCCTACCACCGTCTCTAGGGTCCCATCTATCACTATACCAACAAACAAACAAACTCACTTTCGCATTTATTATATTACTACGGATGACACGCACATGCAGGAAGAGTTAAGAATTACTATAAATTTAAATGAATTTATCAATCGAGTCTTGTCGATGTTAAAACGTTAAATTTATATAATTGAAGTAGGAAAAACAACGAGTTTTACTTGCGTTCCTTTAATTACAACTGTTTAGTTCATGAACGTTAGTTTTTTTTCGAACTGACGTACTCTGTTAGCCCCAGGTGCTTTGACAGCTGCACCTAACTTTTTGGGGCGAGTGCCGAGCGCACTCAGTCCCGAGGCAGCGGGCACATGGGTGCCAGGACGGCCGAAACTCGGCTTGGGCTGCTGCCGGTAAATAAAAGAGATTCACGATCCTGACCAACCAACATGTCCTGTCTTATTAATTTAGTGATCCTGACAACGACCTTATCAGGTAAGCAGCTAAGGGCCGCGAAGGTAGTCCCTTACAGAACTGTGTACTTGACGTGTGAGTGTGCACGAATGGTATGCGTATGCGTATATAATGTAGAGTGTCACTGTATCGTGTGAGCAGAGTCAGTAGAGGGCTCCTATCCGGAGGATCGAAACATACACTTTCGTATCCGGGTTAAAAACACAAGGCAAGGATAGATAGAGATCATAATTTATTACTAGCGTACTTGCCGCGTTAACTTGAGTTATGTTTTATCTAACTTCGGGACTTACTTTTCAGCTTTGCGAAAACTGTATTATTATGCTAAATATATTTTATAGACCTACTAAAGAGGATTGAAATTCGTGTAATGTTCAAAGACGTTTATTGAATATAAAGTTCTATATCCCTTTAATTGTGTAAAAAAATATATTATATATATTTTGAAGCGATGATAGCTCAGTCGACGTTGCGATAATAGATGTCACTTCGAATCCATCTACAATGAGCCTAAGCTTTCGGAGAGGAAATACATCATGAGGAAACCATAGCATGGTGGTAGGGCTTTTTCTAATGACCAATGGCTAGCTACCAACTTCAAGTTGAAAATTTGCCACCGAATACGTATAGATGTGTTCCGGCAGTTGCACTTGACAGCCAGTTCTTCCATTAGGGATACCGGTCCACCAACTTGGGTCACATCATCACCTAACATCAAGTGAGATAGTAGACATTTTTTTTTTATAGTTAATGTTTAGTGTTATGGCCATGATCTCACCTGATCTTAAGAAACGATACGGCCCAAGATAGTATACACGCTAAACCTTGTGAAGGAACTGGCTCTCAAGCGCAACCGCCGGAACACACCTATTGGTATTTGGCTGTAGATTTTCATCTCGAGAGTGATAGCTACCCAGTCGGGCATCAGAAAAAGCTCTACCACCATGCTATGGTTTCGTCACGATGTTTTCTTTCACCGAAAGCTCAAGTTCATTGTAGGTTGGTTGGATTTGAACTTACGTCCCTTGACGCAAAGTCGGACGCACTACCACTGAGCTATCATCGCTTCAAAAACTAATATATAACGCTAATATATTATCAGTTATCGTCTTATCAAAGTCCCTGAAACATTTATTTGGTATTTAACACTCCGATTATATCTAACATCGTGAGGAAACCATAGCATGGTGGTAGGGCTTTTTCTGAAGGGATGATAGCTCAGTGGTAGTGTGCACGACTTCGCGTCAAGGGACGTGGGTTCGAACCCAAGCACCTACAATGAGCTTGAGCTTTCGGTGAAGGAAAACATCGTGAGGAAACCATAGCATGGTGGTAGGGCTTTTTCTAATGCCCGCCTGGCTAGCTACCACCCTCTAGTTGTGAACCTGCGGCCAAATACCAATAGATGTGTTCCGGCAGCAGCACTTGAGAGCCAGTTCCTCCACAGGATTAGCGTGTCTACCAACTTGGGCCGTATCTTCACTTAAGATCAGGTGAGATTACGGCCATAACGGTAAACCTTAAGTATAAAAATATATATATATATATATATATATATATATATATATATATATATATATATATATATATATATATATATATATATATATGTATATAAAAGTGAATCCCTATGTCCCTTGGTCATCGCATCACGCGTGAATAGATGGAACAATTTCACTAATTCTTTTTTTGTTGTGTTAATTATTGTCAAGAGAAGGTTCTTATGAAAGAAAAAAATAAGAAAGTTGAACGGAACAATAGGAAATAAAAAAAAACTTAACGACTATATTAATTTTACATAACAATCAAACGTCATAGAGCATTACAATAATAAACACTATGCTTTCGTATCATATGTTTTTATATTATGTAGAAGATGAAGTGAGAAGGGGGGATAGAAATGTATAAAAGCGATAGCCCATTGACATTAGGAATCCCTTCAGGCAGCAGTACATGCCAAGGGCCAGCCACTACGGCACCCTTGTGCCCGCTGCCTCGGGGCTGAGTGCCCACAGCATTCGCCCCAAAAAAGGCCTGCCAAGCTGTAAACGCACCTGCGGCTAACATCATATGTCCTGTCGAAAAAAAAAAAAAACATTAGCATTCATTCGCGCGCTAGCTTTCGAGTTGTTAACATTGTAAGCTGTTGCTCTGTCCGTTCGCATAGTGATTAGGTTCTGACGTCATTATTTTCATTAAGTTTCTTTTAACTATAAGAATAGCCATTTGGTGTTCGTTTTATTTGTAACGGTTTTACCGTCAAAATTAAAATTGTTGATTTGGTCTTTTTGTTTTAGTTTGTTACTTTTTGGATAGGTATTTGTGATAATTATCTTTTAAAAAGTCATTTCTGATCGAATTTCCTAGAATTAATTATACCAGTTAGAAATTCAACATTCATAGCAAACACAGGACAACGTCTGTCGGGTCAGTTAGTTACCTTATAAATATTAAAGCTACAAGACCTAGCTCAGTTATAGTTATATACATATGGAAAAACGACACTAAACTCGGTGTGACGGCTCAATGAACCCTACGAGCCCCTCCTTAAGTACCGCTGGCTAATAAATTCTTTGCGAATAAAGTTCGCCTGGTTTCTTGACGTGTACCAACCTTTTTCAGGGTCCAATTGGTTTGGTATCAGCGTGACAGGGGACATGTCAAAAGCGTAAATTTGTGTTCGGAATGCCACAATACGTTGGACTATACGCCAGTATAATACACGCTCGCACAACGAACTTGACGCTGTGAGCTTTTAAAATAATTGTTAATGTTAAAATACTATGCGTGCGTTCGGTGGTCGGAATTCGATGGAAATCATTACTGAAAATTAAAAATATACAACAAAAAGATTTTTTTTGGTCGCAATATTTATACATGTTACTTAGAACTAATGACAGAAATCCATAAAGTCCTGCCTTCATCACTCTTTTTTCTGTATAGTCAAGGTCTAGCGTTATAGCCATAATCCAACATGATCCTAAGTGACGATACCGCCCAATTTGGTAGACACGCTAAGCCTGTGGATTGACAGAAATCCATAAAGTCCTGCCTTCATCACTCTTTTTTCTGTATAGTCAAGGTCTAGCGTTATAGCCATAATCCAACATGATCCTAAGTGACGATACCGCCCAATTTGGTAGACACGCTAAGCCTGTGGATTGACAGAAATCCATAAAGTCCTGCCTTCATCACTCTTTTTTCTGTATAGTCAAGGTCTAGCGTTATAGCCATAATCCAACATGATCCTAAGTGACGATACCGCCCAATTTGGTAGACACGCTAAGCCTGTGGATTGACAGAAATCCATAAAGTCCTGCCTTCATCACTCTTTTTTCTGTATAGTCAAGGTTTAGCGTTATAACCATAATCCAACATGATCCTAAGTGACGATACCGCCCAAATTGGTAGACCCGCTAAGCCTGTGGATTGACAGAAATCCATAAAGTCCTGCCTTCATCACTCTTTTTTCTGTATAGTCAAGGTCTAGCGTTATAGCCATAATCTAACATGATCCTAAGTGACGATACCGCCCACTTTGGTAGACACGCTAAGCCTGTGGAGGCTCTCAAGTTCAGCTGCCGGAACACACCTATTGGTATTTGGCGGCAGATTTTGAACTTGAGGGTGGTATATAACCAGGCGGGCATTATAAAAGCCCTACCACCAAACCATGGTTTCCTCACGATGTTTTCCGTCATCGAAAGATCGAGCTCTTTGTAGGTGGTTGGATTCGAAGTCACGTCCCATGACACGACGTTCCTACACACTACCACTGAGCTATCATCGCTTCATAAGTTTCCAGTTGCGATGAACTACTTATATAAAGTGGTCTATACATACGATATAAGGTATACACGTATGTCCCGGCGTAACCAACCCCACCTCATCCATCTTCCCGGGACAGCCATTTACAAAACGACATCCTGCGAAACTAGCTGAACGATTGATGTGCGTGAGAAATAACATAGGATCGGTTATGCTGGAAACATCGATAACGTAAAGTCTCGTTTCCGTGTAGCGTCTATTTTCAAGCGTTTAGTATTTGATGTGAAACTTCTTATGGGAGGGCTTAGCAAGACAGATGTAGTGATGTTTCACGTATGTCGTATGATAATAACTAAACACAGTTTTTTTAAGTGAAGCGATGATAGCTCAATGGTAGTGTGTACGACTTCGCGTCAAGGGACGTTAGTTCGAATCCAAGCACAAACAACGTGCTTTAACTTTCGGTGAAGGAAAACATCGTGAGGAAACCATAGCATGGTGGTAGGACTTTTTCTAATACCCGCCTGGCTATCTACCACCCTCAAGTTGTAAACCTGCCGACAAATACCAATATGTGTGTTCCGGCAGCTGCACTTGACAGCCAGTTCCTCTACAGGTTTAGCGTGTCTACCAACTTGGACCGTATCGTCACTTAAGATCAGGTGAGATTATGGCCATAACGCTAAACCTTAACTATAAAAAAAGAAAAAAGAAAACTGCTTTAGCGATGTTATGATTTGAGACTCGATGAAACGAAAAAGCGACAGTAAAAGAGACAGTCACATACATCTATAGGATATTAGGCTGAGACAAAAGAGATTATACAGTATTCCTTACCGGGTTCGAGCATTGTGTTCGTGTGTGCACGTCTACATAAAGGCATCATTACAACTGCGCTGTATTTACTGGACACGTGTATTACTTAAATAAATATTTTATCATGTTTTGAAGGTTTCACTTACATCGCGGATGATCGATCAATGATGGACATTGCCCACATGATTTTTTATCTTAATTACGCCCGGGATTTCGTCCGCGGCAACTTATATTTCAGTTTCGTCTTCTCCTCTCTTTCTCTCTCTTCTCTCTTTAAACTTTGTAGATGTACTATTATTATACTAAGCATAATTGTTAATACCAAAGGATATCTATGTGTCTGTTTACACTTACATTTTAACTTTTATACCTTAACCTTGAGGAATCCATTTGTATTATGTGATATAAAGAATGCTATATGTCAACCAATAATATTAGTTATCCCTGTATTAAAATTTCATAAAAAAATATATTCAATAGTTACGAGTGATGCTCGTAAAAGGGGACAGACCGACAAACAGCGAGACTCTTGGCCTTTATATCGATAACATAATGCCTTCCTATTACAATTTTGAAAAAGCTACAACGTTCATAAACTTTATTTACAAATAATTGTTCCCAGTGTAGATAAACTTCTAAAGTCCTTTGCAACACAGTGCTTGATCCCTCTGAGTGCTAATACTCTAAAGTCATTCTGAACACGGGACTTGACTCCTAATAACTCCCGCATTGATGATTATAATGGACCAAACGCACCGCCTCGACAAGTACGCGTCGATTTCACGCCCATACACGCTCCTCTAAACACGCCGCGTGGGAACTGGACTTTATTCACTTTACATCGGCGTTCAATTATTTAGAAACCGGTGTAAAAATTGTCACCGCTGCTCTTCGTTCGCGAGTGAAACAGTGACAGCTGTACCTTCACTAAACGTAGTGTTTTACGAAGTTAGTACAGAGAAAGATCCTCGCACTTTTGTAACCTCTTTCTGTTATATTTTACATGGTGGTTAGGCTTATTCAATGACTCTTCTTCAATGGCTAATGACATTCACATATGATGATACTGAAAATCTCATATCCAATTGTCTAATTTTTAAACAACTAAATTCGGTTCGGCCACTTACATGACACACACACACACTTCACCCTTTTTTTATTTCATTTTTAGTTATTATTATCATTATTTTTTACATTTTTTAACTTCTTTCTTTTTTTTTATTTCAATGTCCCCTTAAATTTTGTCAGTATCCGGAGGTGGGCGCTGTTAACTGCGACAAAGATTACTAACTACTGCAGTAACATAAAATTGTACTATATGTTATATTGTTTTTTGTACCAATAAAGATTTTTATTTTATTTTTATTATTATTCGAATACCCGCTTGGCTAGCGATCACCCTCAAGTTGAAAACCTGCCGTCAAATACATAGGTATTTTCCGGAAGTAAGTGTGTTCCGGAAGTTGAACTTGGGAGCCAGTCTCTCCACTACGCTTAGCGTGTCCGCCTTGTCGTCTTTTAACATCAACATAACGTTATAATGTGTTCCAGTGACTTCTAGATTGTTCTATCGTAAGGTTACTACGTAAAAAGCGTTTTCATTTCCATTAAAATTTTCGAAAATATATACAAAAATTAATATTTCACTCCATTAAAATCCCTAATGGTCGACTCAAAAACGTCTAATAAGACGTAATTAGCGAAGCGCTGCCCACTTTGAGCGGAATTAGCGAGACGCTATGCAGTAAATTATCGCATTATACAGTCTCGAGCGAATTAGCATTATATAAAGGAGCCCATGTCAAAAGTGGAAAGTTAAACACTAAAGCAAACATGGTTAGTGAGTCCTCAAGACAAAACTGCGGTACGAGGCACGCGCTGAAGCGATATAATATATATATTAATCTATACTTATAAATAAAATTGGAGTGGCTGTTTGTAATATTGAAATAACCGTTTTTTACTACATGTATATATGAATATATACGGTACATACACCAAAATAACATTTTTTTTACAATTTTTGTCGGTCTGTTTGTTCCGGCTAATCTCTGAAATGGGTGGACCGATTTTGACGGGACTTTTATTGGCGGGTGGCTGATGTAATAAGGAATAACTTAGGCTACGTTTATTTTGGAAGAATTCTATTATTTTAGAAAAATAAAGTAATGTTGCAATATCCTAGTAATGTCCAGTACCGCGCGCAGCTCACGCACATGCCACTGGGCCGTCACGTCGGGCGCCTCCCACCGACGAATTAATATTACTTAAATATATTCATAGTTAAGACAGGACAAAGTCTGTCGAGTCAGCTAGTATTAAATAAATCGGTAAACTTTGTATGAACGCGCTAATATTGTGAACGACACGGGTATATACAGGTACCACAACCACACCACATTGACGCGACAAAAAGTGGTCAAGCAGTGGTTACGCGTGATTTTCTTTATGGAATAGGGGCAAACTAGCAAGCGTGTCACCTGATGGTCCCATACACGCCAGAGGAATCGCAGGCGCGTTACCAGCCTTTATAGGAGGGACTGGTTCTCAAAAATGCCGCTGCAACTATTTGCAGTCGCGTCCTACAAAATGCGGATGTGGTTGAGTTGTCGCTAGTAGTTCGCGATGTGGTTGACGTAACAATTATAAGAGGGGTTGTGGTATAGTAGATATCATCAAAACGGTTGCATCATTGTGATTGAAACTATTCATTTGTGTATAAAGTATTTCAGGGAGGTTTCAGCGGGATCTTGATCTGTCATGTTGTGATTTTTCTGTTTATTCATATACTTGGTTGTTTAGCCCTGTATTGTGTAATATGAGCGATATTTTACGTGTTGTAGTGTAGCTGAAAAGCATAAGTTAAGTGAATTATATATAAACATTCGGAACATGATATATTAGTTGCCACAACAACTCCCAAGGGAGTTTCAACAAGAGAATCGCCATCTTGTTGAAGATAGTTTCATCTGTCCAAAATGTCCAGTTAACACTTGCAAATAGCAGTAATAGTCTCTAAAGAGGACTGTGTTGCCAAGAATAAAAAAAGAAGATCTTGACCACGTGTTTTTGTCTTGATGTGGTTGTGGTACGTGTGAGTAGGCCCTAGGTCGGATTATGAAAATCTTTTTTTTGTATTTGACAGTGCAATAATTATCAAAGGCTTATCAAAGGCAAAGGCTTGCTAACCCCTTAAGTTACCCGCCGCGGCCTCCTTCCGCAGGCGCCTGAGCCTAGGTTCGATCCTCCGGACAGGAGCCCTCGAGTGACTCTGCTAACGCGATACAGTGACACTCTACATCACTGAGAGTACACCATCACACCGCATACCATCTGTGCACACTCACACGTTAAGTACACGGTTCTGTAAGGGACTACCCTCGCGACCCTTGAGCTGCTTACCTGATAAGGTCGTAGTTAGTATCACTAATTTAGTAATAAAGAACCTGTTGGTTAGTCAGGATCATGAATCTTTTTTCATTTACCGGCAGCAGCCCTAGACGAGGTTCGGCCGTCCTGGCACCCTTGTGCCTACTCTTAAGTTAAAAATCTGACGACAAACGCCTATAGGTGTGTTCCGGCTGTTGTACCTGAGAGCCAGTTCCTCCACTAGGCATATACCTAGTATATACATATACTCTACCATCTAGGGCCGTGTCGTCACCTAAGATTAGGTGAGTATATAGCCATAACGCTAAACCTATAAACAATAAAAAAATTAAACATATTTCGCTTCAGCTTGTGAAATGGACTACGCTATCTAAGTGCCACACTTAACAATGTTTGAATTCGACGCCGTAACAACGTAAACGGTATGAAAACACGGCTCCCTTCGAAACAACTTGAAATGAAACGGGGGAGGCACTGACACACATTAAACGGAAAAGCCAAATGAAAAATGCCGTTTTAAAGATACTCATATGAAGTATAGTAAAACTGTAATGAAGTCAAATGTGTATGTTAAATATTTTTGAAATTTATAGTTTCTTTTAAAAGCTCAGTGGTAGCGTGTACGACCGTCTCGTCAATGGACGTGATTTTAAATCCCTGAGAGGAACTTGAGCTTTCATTGAAGGTAAAACATCGTGAGGAAGTCATAGTGTGGTGGTAGAGCTTTTTCTAATAACGACCTAGCTAGACACCATCCTTTTCTATTAACGTGGTGCTCAAGAGCTTTCTTATTACGGGCTTCTTCATCGCATCGCATATACGCATTGTCCGGGCTCAGGCCAAAGACTACGGATGCCTATGGCATTGACTCATCGCGTGGTAAACACCAGACACTACTCACTAAAGCGCACCACGGTAATACTTCATACTTCCGTGTTGCGAGAGGCCAGCGACAGCCTTCCCACATCTATAGTCTCTGGTGGAAACGGCTAGATACCACCAACCCTGGACCCCCAAATACCTACAGGGGTTGTTCCGGTAGATGCATTCGAGAGCCAGTCCCTCCACTAGGCTTACGTGTCGAAACGTAACAAACAAGCTAACTCACATTTGTAGTATTAGTCAGACAAAGATGTTCTCGGTTTCCAGTTATATACATTTAAATACAATAGTGACTGTAAATAACCAGCAATGGGAACGAAGGTATGAAAAAGGAATAAATTTAATATATTATATACGTATACATACGACGTTTAACCACCGGAATAATTTTATGTAGAATATTCCGCGATACGACTCTTATATAAACAGTGTATTGCAAACATAAACAGAAAATTCCCCCCATTTCACTCCAATAATAAGTAAACAAACCACATCGCGTCAGCTCCGATTCTGGAGCGCGCGACATTTGTCGCACTAATATTTTCGTTAGTCAACTCTATATTATACTAGCCGGTGTCTACCCTCGAATTCGTTCGCGTTTTTTCAGTCAACCGAAAGCAATCATGAAATCCTTTCACATTAGTGCCTAAGTCGTGTAAGAAATATCCAGACTAAGCCTCAAGTGTAGTAGCTAGTCTTGGAGGTATCGTTACAGTTAGTTAGCGGTATTTCACTTATAATATACTAGATTTTATGTGCGGCTTCACTCGCGCTAATATTGATTTTGTCAATTAAATCGGATGCCGCAATAAAAAGTTACATTCAAAATTTAGCCCTGTGTTAGTAGATTTTTCTAACGCCTTTAATGCTGTCAGTCGTGATATTTTTCTGGCTATTCTTTTTCACTTTAAAGTCTCTTATGAGGCACAAATTTGGTTCGCTTCATATCGTCAGTGACGACATCAACTAGTTCCGGTCGATGAGTCTATGTCTGATTGGCGCGGGCTCGCAGCTGGTATTCCGCAAAGTAGCATAATCTCCCCTCTTCTTTTCTCTCTATTTATTACTCTTTTAACTCGAACTCCAATGTTAGTAGTATTTGTATGCTGACGACCTCTAGTTATACATGCAAGCTGGAGTAGGAAATCTATCAACAGTGATCGATTATGTGAATAGAGATTTGGATGCCTTGAGGGATAGGTCTGATAGGTTCAGCTTGTCAGTGAATCCTTCCAAGTGTCAATCTATTATTATAGGGACTCCACGTATGACAAATTGTGTAGAGATTGATGCATTGCCCCGGATTACTTGTTCAATGATACTGACATCATAATCAGCTCGGATGTAATGGATCTGGGCATACAAATCGATTCTACTTTGGAATAGAGAAATCATGTTTTAAAATTATTATTAGTATTTCAACGCATATCTGTGCATTACAAGTACGTCATCGAATTATTAAAAGTACTTCAACGGTTTTTATACTATAAAAGGCGCTACGTAACACTGGCTAGGATTTAGTTTCGAGATCCCGATGTAAAGGGTTCAGTTAGTACATTTAGCTTTTTCGATTTTTATTAATAGCTAGCACCGCGTTCGATTTTCTCCTACGCGATTCGGCAACAGCCCAAGCCGAGGTTCGGTCACTATTGATACCCTTGCGCGAGTTGACCTTCGGTCTCGAGCGCCCTCCACGCTTGCCCTTCGGAGGTAGTTGTCATTTTACGAATAAAAATATTAGTCAACAAGATGGCGTATTTTCTGAGAGTACCCCCGTTACTATTACATGCATACACATTACTTGTGTACCCCAGTCGTTGCTAAATCTATATATTATAGTTGAAAAGCGAATCCGCTCAAGGAATGGGGAGTTCGATTTCAACCTCGGTCGTGAACGGACGTGTCTGTGAGCGCTCCTTGATTGTTCTCGAAACCGATCTCTGCGCGTTACTACGCCGGCTATTGTTCTTTGTAACATTGTGAAGTGTTATCGGCAATAATCCCTCTATTATTGCCGATAATCCAGTTCGTAGTACCGATAATTACTCCTTGTTAAATTCAATCTATTGTTTGTTTACCGTGTAAATACCACATTGTGAAAATATCATAGTTTATTATGTGAAATCAGTGTATTGTTTTGGTTACTGTGAAACAGTGTTGTGATTGAATTGCCGCCTCTGTAAGTACGCCGGACACCGGCCGTTAACAAAGGTAAAGCTTAATTACCCTTAAATCTTTTTTACAGGCCAGGCCCCGGTTATGAATTTTATTTTTTAATTATATTTTCTTTTTCTTTCCATTACTGCACGTGCAACAGATTTGTACTTCAATGTCAGTTCGCCAAACTTGGGATAGCTCGTATAAGTTTTGCTAATCGCGCCCCCCTGCCCCTCAGGCAGGGAGGTTTTATATAGGCTCCCATTTTAACTTTCCCTGCTCCATACCCGCCACTAAAATGGCCAGCAGCCGTATCGATCTAATAAATAGTAGGCTCCGCGCTTTCATCGGTAAAGAGCACCCGGACCTGCTAAAAGAATTTCTGGCCACACAACTCCCACAAACACAACACGTGTGCATGCCCGCTGCCGCGATAAACGCGCCGACGCGTGCCAGCCCAGCATCCTCAACACTTTCTCTGCGCTCGCGCTCCCGTTCCCGGTCACCAGTGATTCGTCCCTCGCAGACGCCTACTATATCCGCAACTTCAGAATCACGCCCCACATCGCCGTCAACCTCCTCCGCTCCTACATCCACGCCTCGTCCTTTCGACGAGCTAATTTCGTTCGCCCCGTGTCCGGTACCCACAGCCAACTCTTTTTCGCCGCTCTCGAGCCCCGAAAATGAGACTGAAATGCAGGACCTCGAACCTGAGGCCCAAACTAATCCCGAGGCCGGCTTTACGCTTGTATGTAGGGCCAAACCTAAAAACAAAAGGGTGCTATCACCCGAGACAGTAGAAACCGCGTCCGTGAAAGCTAGACGCGACGAAAATTCTCGTGTCCCTCAGACACCCACGACGACCGCAATCCCTAAAATTCCAATCGGTACTACGCAATCGCAATCTAAAATACGCCCACCTCCCCCGATTACGATCAAGGACAAATCCAAATGGACTGTTATCTCCGGTCAACTAAACCGGCTAAAAATTTATTACACTAACGCCCGGAGTACCCCTTCCGGGATCCAGGTCAAAGTCCCTACAACAGATGATTATAGAAAACTGACAACCTTCCTTCGAGAAGGGAAACATGAATTTTACACATACACATTAGAAGAAGAGCGCCTTCTGCGCGTTGTCCTAAGACGCGTACCAAAGGAAATACCTGTCGAAGAGGTATTCGCGTCCATAAAAGCGCAAAACTTTCCCGTCCGAGAGGTACACCGCATGTACCACACCATTACTAAAAAACAATACGATATGGTCCTAGTAATCCTTGATCGTACTCGGGAAGGTAAGGAAATCTTTTCGTTAAGCTCAGTCTGCGACCTCTCTGGCGTCACAGTAGAAATCCCCCGAAAAAAACATATTCCAACACAATGCCACAATTGTCAGGCATACGGTCACTCAGCACGTAACTGTTACGTCAATGCACGTTGCGTAAAATGCTTAGAAAACCACTCCACTAAGGAGTGTACGCGTACCCGCGACTCTCCGAATCCACCGAGCTGCGTCAACTGCGGTAAGGACGGGCATCCCGCGAACTATCGCGGATGTGAACGTGCCCCACGCACGAGACATGCTCGCGTCCCTCAACGAGCACCGTCAGCGCACACCGCGGCAGCACGTCCCGCTCCGCCACCGCTTATGTCAACCCAGGCCTTCCCGAGCCTTTCCGGTCCTGTGCGAGTCACTCCTGCGCACACATCCGCACAAGCCCCATCTACCGTGTGGGCCGCCAAATCGCAACCAGCGAAAGCTAAACCCGCAAGTTCCACCGCATCCGCATCGTCATCCGCCTTCCAAGGCCTCGATTGGCTCGCAGGCCTTCTCAAGGAACACCTTGTCGACGACCTCATCGCGTTTGACGATATGATTAGTTCAAGTCGCGATTTCGACCGCCTCAAGGCCATTAAGGCCTTCCCTGACATCGCGCGCTCCATGCAACGCCTCATTCGCGCTTCTCCGTAACTAGTTTTTCGCAATGGAGGATAGAATTAGACCCCGTGGCCTTTTTTTATCCTTTTTTAACGCACGTAACTTAAAACCCCAAAGAGACTTAGTCGCTAGCTTCCTTAAGGAGCGGCAAATAGACGTGTTTCTCATACAAGAGACACTTCTTAAACCGAGCGTTCGTAATCCCGCGATTGCAAACTACAAGATAGTAAGAAATGATCGTACCGGCGTAAGAGGCGGCGGCACGCTCATATACTATAGAAAGTCACTATATTGCATGCCAATAGATCCTCCCGAACTCACCAACTTAGAAGTGTCGGTGTGCAGAGTGGGCATGACCGGTCATCCCACTATCCTTATTGTTTCCGCATACCTTTCACCTAACAAAACTCTCCTTCAGTCGGATCTGGAGACGCTTTTCGCGCTCGGCGACTCTGTTATAGTGGCTGGCGATCTAAATAGCGGGCACATTCAATACAACAACCCGCGTACTACCACTAATGGTAGGACACTATACTGGCTAGAAAATGCACTTACCTTTGATGTAATTGCTCCATCAGAGCCAACTCATTATCAAGCTAACTGCCGCCCTTCAGTTTTAGACATAGCTATTTTAAAAGGGATCGCGCTTCAGGTGTGGCAAATCGAAGTCGTACATGAACTAGATTCCGACCACCGTCCAGTAATTCTGCAACTAGGCCAACCGAGTGACTACACACCCGCTTCAGTCAAAGTAGCTGACTATTCAAAGCTCAGACACTATCTCTCAAATAATCTCTCCTCTCCTCACTTAGATAGGATTCCCGACGAGATAAAGTCTGTGACTGATGCCGATGTGGCGATTGACTCCCTGGTCGGTCACCTCCAGAATGCCATCAAGGAAACCTCAAAAGAGGTAAGGTCGGCAAACGATCGCCGCTTCATACTCCCTGATGACATTCGAAGACTGATCACGGAGAAAAACGCCGCGACTCGCGCTCACGATTCTTATCCGACGGAGGAAAATCGCGTACGTCTACGTAACCTACAAAGATCAGTTAAATCCCGTATCTCTGAACTACGCGGTCAAAGATGGCACAGCCTCTTAGAGGAAATCAAACCGTCTCATTTCGCCTTTTGGGACCTCGTTCGCAAACAGAAGAGCAGCTATTCGTCTGCGATGCCCCCGTTAGATAGAGGCCCTGGCAATCCAACCGCATTCGAAAGTAAAGACAAGGCAGAGTATCTCGCTGCTACTGTCGGACAACAGTGTCCTCCCAATCCCTATGACTACCATACCATTGATCCCGAACACGTCGGGAGGGTCGATCGAACAATTCAATCAATAAGAGAGACCCTCCCAATCGAAAACTTAGAGCCGGTTACAACTGACGAAGTCCTCGCTATCATAAAAGCCCTTAAGCCAAGGAAAGCCCCCGGGCCCGACGGAATCAGGAACGAAGCCCTCAAACTTCTTCCTGATAAACTCATAGCCCTTCTGGTCTGCATCTTCAATGCGGCCATATCTCACTGCCATTTTCCAGCCGCTTGGAAAAAGGCAACGGTAATAGGTATCCTTAAGCCCGGGAAAAGGGCAACCCATCCAGAAAACTACCGCCCAATAAGCCTCCTCAATACTATAGGTAAAATATACGAGCGGCTTCTTTTGAACCGACTACAAGACTTTGTCTCAGACAAATGTCTCTTACCATACGAGCAATTTGGCTTCCGACCGAAGCACTCGTGTACCCACCAAGTGCTCCGCCTCACGGAGCATATTCTCTCCAATTTCACGGAGCTACGCCGTCCCAGGCGCACGCTTGCTGTATTTTTCGACATATCCAAAGACTTCGATAAGGTCTGGCACGAAGGCCTCATTTATAAACTCAACCTCTTTCAAGTTCCGGACAGACTAGTCCGCATAATTCTTGCTTATTTATCGGACCGCTCCTTCTGCTACAAAGCGGACGGAGCCCTATCTTCGCCTCACCCTATACGCTCAGGAGTCCCGCAAGGCTCCATCCTAGCGCCTTCCCTGTTCAACTTGTTCGTTAGCGATATCCCCGAATTCCCCGACGTCGCAGTAGGCTCCTACGCAGACGACACAGTCATCTTCAGCTCGGCCAGGAATAGGATTCACGTATACCACCGCGTCCAAAGAGCCGTCTCTATGTTTGGGTCCTGGTGCCTCAAATGGCGCATAGGAATAAACCCAGAAAAAAGTGCGGCTATCATGTTCGATCCTCACGCGAGGAGAGATATAAAAAAGACATTACACCTATTCGACGTTAATATCCCCTGGGCTAATGAAACTAAATATCTTGGTGTAGTTTTAGATAGGCGCCTAACCTTCAACAAACATATAGATTACGTTCAGAAAAAAGCCTCCACGGCTATGGTTCTGCTACGCAATCTCACCTCCTCTAAGAGCAAAATGGCACTCAGACATAAGCTCACAATATACAAAGTATGCATCCGTCCCATACTTACTTACAGTTCCCCGTATTCGCTCACTTCGCAAACTACAAGTATTGCAAAACAGATTCATGCGCATAGCCGTCCAAGCCCCGTTTTACGTCCGTAATGTAGATCTCCATAGAGACATGGATCTTCCGTCCATGTATGCATACATTAAAGACATTACAAAGAATTTTTTCGGAAATGCCGAACTTCATCCTAACCCCAAAATAGTACACGCAGTTAGCTACACTTCCAATCCGCATGCCAAAGGCTTTGCTCGCCGGCCACGTAACTGCTTCTCCGACGCCGTCGATAAAATAACGAGATTAAACGCGCTTCTCCCTGCCGTCTCCACCAATCGCACGTGTCCGCGCACACGTCCGCGTAACCGCCGTCCTCGCCGCCGAGGCCGAGCGGATAATTTCGCTCCCGCACACCCGCCGCGGCCTCCTTCCGCAGACGCCTGAGCCTAGGTTCGATCCTCCGGACAGGAGCCCTCGAGTGACTCTGCTCGCGCGATACAGTGACACTCTACATCACTGAGATTACATCAACACACCGCATACCATTCGTGCACACTCACACGTTAAGTACACGGTTCTGTAAGGGACTACCCTCGCGGCCCTTGAGCTGCTTACCTGATAAGGTCGTAGTTAGTATAACTAATTTAGTAATAAAGAACCTGTTGGTTAGTCAGGATCATGAATCTTTTTCATTTACCGGCAGCAGTCCTAGCCGAGGTTCGGCCGTCCTGGCACCCTTGTACCTGCTGCCTCGGGGCTGAGTGCCCTCAGCACTCGCCCCCAAAAGTCCGGTGAAGCTGTCAAAGCCCTTGGGGCTAACAGTGTAGTCAGGTCGAAAAAAAAAAAAAAAAAAAAAACAAGGAATGGTTATAAAATATCGAATATTTTAATAATAGAAGCCTTCATCTTTTAAACGGTAAGTTATTCACATGACGTTGCGGCCTGAATGAGGTGAATTTGCCTCAAATATGGCGCTCGCCTGCGTTTTGAGTGGCACGTGACACATTTTAAATTTCGAACTTACAATGCTGCCAGCCTCGTATTTAATTTTAGCCGATCGTCTTACAGTGTATATTGTGTTGCCAGCATTTGAGTAATACTTATTACGGGGACTGCCAGCCTCGTATTTAATTTTAGCCGATCGTCTTACAGTGTATATTGTGTTGCCAGCATTTGAGTAATACTTATTACGGGGAGATTCAATTAATGGGTAAAAATTGAAAGTGACGTTTTAAAAACACGTTACCTTGAGGCGTGTTTGGTTACACGAAAGAAAAGAACGACATACAGCGAATTAAAAGATATCGCTATAATTTGTGTGTCTAAAACAGTTTTCTGTAAAATTATTATAATGGTATATCTAGTGCTTCGCATCCCTGGTATTCAGACTTAACCAGTTTATATATAAGAATTGTAAAATATTGAAATAAAACTAATTTAAACGGATTTTATCGCGGTTATTTATTGATTTTGATCCCGACGTTTCGACAGGTTTTCAGCCTTCGTGGTCACGGGGCGGAGTGAGGTGTAGGTTGTCCAGAAAAGTTCATGTCACTTCAATTTCCTTTTTTTTATTGATAGTGTTCTGATCTACGCAGAAAGAGCTCACAGTGTCTTGAGGTCTGGCAATTGGTCTTTTGGGTTCCGATTTAATTAAATATATAATCGGATCCCAGGCTTGTGCTAGCTTCCAACCATCTTCTCTATTGAAATTTGGATGTTTTTTAATTTCAATAATCTCACGAATCATCCTAGGTAGGAATCGATGTTCTTTGGCGAGGATTTGTGGCTTGTCGAATCTAAGATAATGTTTGGAGCCTTCTTCTGAATGTTCAGCAACTGCAGACAGAGAAATTTAATAAATAACTGCGATAAAATTCGTTTAAATTAGTTTTATTTCAATGAATAATATTCGCGTAAACCTAAGAAATCATTAGGGTAAAATATCTTGCAAATCTTCTGAATTCATACAAGATTCATTTGGCATTCATTACTTTTACTACATTACGTGAAACACCACTAATATTTTACAAACACGGGCCCAATAATATTAAACACGTATCAAAACCGTAACATAATAATTAAAATGTCGTTAAACACACCGCGATACGGGTTAAATACCTAGTGCATTTACATGTTTATTTTAACGTGCGGAATGAAGCGATGATAGCTCGGTGGTAGTGAGTAAGGACTCCGCGTGAGTCCAGAGAAGGGACGTGAGTTCGAATCCACCTACAATGGGCTTGAGCTTTCGGGGAAAGAAAACGTCGTGAGGAAATACCAACTACCCTCAAGTTGAGAATCTGTCGCCAAATACCAAAAGATGTGTTCCAGCAGTTGCACTCGAGACCCAGTTTCTCTACAGGATTAGCGTGTCTACAAACTTGGGCCGTATCGTCACTTAGTATTATATGAGATTATGGCCATAACGCTAAATCTTAACTATATAAAAAAATGCGTGATGCTATATCCATGACTGTTGGTTTATTTTTTGAATATAAAACCTAGATAACGATAGATAGATATAGACGATAGATAGTTTTTGAGATCTTTCTTGAACACATTCCTTTATCACGCTTGTGCGCGAGCAATTTTTTGTTACATAAACTTCGTTAAATGTATTAACTATTATAACTGACTGACTTACATTTCCTTGCCTTTTATATTTCCTATTTTTCGTTACACAGAATTCGTTTTAATTAAACATACGTCATTTCCGGTGTCGCCTTGTAATCATGATTGAAAACACGTTAGCTGCATAACTAAAAAAGTTATGTTAATTTTCACAATTATTAAAGTCGAATCCTTTCGATTCAGTTTTATAATTTGATTTTGTTACTTTCAATCTTCGTCCGATTTACGAAAACATGTAACAAGTAAATATTTTATAACTGTATTCAAAATAAAAAATAAATAATAAAGACGAAAATTGAAAATTTTGGCGGTGAAATCGTTTCTAAAGCGAAGCCCGAGCGCGCTTTGAAATGGCGAGTGACAAGTTTTAAATTTCGAACCTCTGTGTTGCCAGCTCTACATTATTTTTAATGAATCGGTGTCATGGGTAAATTAACTTTTCGCGTGGCAACTGACGTTTTCGGATAATTGAAACGCGCCGGCCACGGTGGAGGTTTACAAAGAGGTTTCAGCTTTCTATTACAGATTATTAAAGCAAAAATTGAAACAAGCTTGCGAGCGTATTCGGTAAATATATATATTTTTTAATCTGCGTCCTGAGATAAGATGTCTAATAGAAAATCATAGAGGGAGTTTTTAACGGTACTGTAGACCTAACATTTGTAATTTGTATTTTTATTCATAACACTCATATTATTGGGCTTATCATAATTATCATCTCAGCTTATTTTACTATCGCAATACTGGTCATAGGCATTATCAAACTTTAAACAATATTATGCGTCCATCGGGTGGGGAGCCTCCCACGCTGCGCTTTCCGGTACGTGGCTGCCACTCTAGAACCGATGATAGCTCCTTAGTAGTGTGTACGACTTCGAGTCAAGGGACGTGAGTTCGAATCCGAGCATCTACAATGAGCTTGAGCTTTCGGTGAAGGAAAGCATCGTGAGGAAACCATAGCATGGTGGTAGGGCTTTTTCTAATGCCCGCCTGGCTAGCTACCACCCTCAAGTTATTAACCTACCGCCAAATACCAATAGTGTGTTCCGGCAGTTGCACTTGAGAGCCAGTTCTTCCACGGGTTTAGCGTGTCTACAAACCTTATTGCCCCATCAGCCATCGGTACTTCGAACTACGTGCCCTGCCCATTGCCACTTCAGCTGTACTATTTCCATCGCTCGCTTAGCGCTTATTTGACTATGTTATGAAAAATCTGCAGCCAAACATATTCCTTAGGTATGTTCCGGCAGTTGCACTTGAAAGCCAGTCTCCACTAGGCTTAACGTGTTAATTTTGGGTACACATAATCACAATTCAAAACTACTTCCCGTATTTATATCACGTTAATTGGACATCTCAGTGTCGCTACCTTAAGGCTTTTATATGTACAAAAATTAGTAAACATGCCCAACAAGTTTTCGCGTCTAAATAAAGTTACCTCGATTAAATTCAATCAAAGGTATCGATAAAATTATTTTAGCCCTGAATAGATGCTTAATATTTATAACTCAATTAAAATGGCTTCCCATCCACCAGCGCCGTTCATTGCGTGCTCTAACTACTCTCTTCTCTTTTCTTAAATCTCCTAGCCCTCCTACCTATCTGTCTCACTATCTAACTCTCCTTTGTGATACACACAATAGGAATCTGCTTTCTACTAGTAATCTCTTACTTAAGTGTCCTCCTCATAGCTCTGACTTCTTACATTTCTCCTTCGCTATTCAATTCTCCTTTGGAACACACTTCCGCTCGAAATCAAGACGATCACAACCCGGCTGGCTTTTAAGATGAGACTTCGGCAATTGTTGCTGGCTGAAATAGCAGATTCTCCACGGTAAATATTAGTGTATATGTTATATATGTATTGTTTTATGTATATATGTATTCATATGCGTAATTATTTAGTTATATTATTTTATTATTTATTTTATTATGATAGGAAAAATGCCTTAGGCATATAAGTTCGCCTGTATACCTTGTGTACATAGTTTTATAAATGAATTAATTAATATTCTTAACCAAACGAACACATTCAACGAAACGTCTAGGTCGCGTTTATTTTGAGTCTAGACAGTTCATTTATGTAGCATTTGTTTGAGTATTCATAAAGTTAAAAGTTGAATTCGACTTTCGTTAGGCGTATTACGAATTTACGTGAGTGCTTGACCTCAAACTCACCTGATGGTAAGTGGCGATGAGGCCTGTGATGGATGATGTTTACTTAGTAAGTGCCGATTCACTCTTTGTTTAATGAATTCCTCTAAACATGAAAGAAAGATAGACGCCAGTATCGAATTCCACTCTCTTGACTTACACATTACAAAGGAATCTATTATTAACTTACACGTCAATAATGTCACGCCATTTCCAATAGTTTACAGCTTGATAACAGAGCTACCTTGCGCGTTCAGGGACACCATTAACACCTTCTGCATAAAAATATTCAAGTGTCAAGTTTTATTCTAAATCCCTTTCGCTTAATATGAAAAAAAGAACCCTACATATCGATCCATAATGTTAGTAATCACCGTGTTAAATTTCATCAAAATCTATTTAGTATTTACAGATTGATGTAAAACGACAAAATGACTCCCGAAACTTATCTCTGTGGGACGTGAGGTTGTGGAACCGTCTTCCTGTCAGCATGTTCACTTCCTCCTATGACAATAGGTCCTTCAAAAGACCCGGAAGAGGTACCTGAGCAGGCCAGCATGACAGTGCTGGGTGGCAGTGAACTCTGTTCATCCTCATTCATCGCTGATTTTAATTGTACTGTACTTAACATCAGGTGCGAAGCAGTAAAAAAACAGACTGGGAAAAATATTTCTGGAATTTATATCGACAACAAATCTGTTGTTTAGAAAAATACTTATAAAATATTGTTTGTTAAATGTCGCTTTGACCTATTTTACCTACTTAAACCAATTATTTACCAACTTAACCTTCATAAAATTAAATAAACTGTTTACCTACCATGAAGAAAAATCATTTAATCATGTTATTTACGAGCGGAAATTCCTAATCACTGCCTTCAGAATGATTTTACCAACAACAAATCTATGGGGTAAATATTTACCCTAATTGGTAGTTTATAGGTAAAAAATAGGTATGTCGTTCTAAGGTGAACATTTAACAATTATAAAAATCGTGAAACCTATCTCCGGAAACACGAGAGTTTTAAGTGCGTCGTGGAACCTTCTAGAGGGTAGTGTCTGGTGATTGGCACCAGTGAGTCGTCACATGTCCGTCTCTCCTTGAACTAAACCCGGGTAATACGTTTAATACGATGAGGAAATCCGTTAAAACGATAAACATAACGCAACGACACTTAGAAGTCGAGTAAAAACAAAAGCTATGCAGGGGACGAGGTCGGTCAATGGAATACAGAAAAGTATATTCAATATCGTTCCTTGAGGGCAAAAGTATTGTCCCTAAGGGATCGAAATATAACATTCAGTATCACGATAACAATATTACGGACAGGGCTGGTTAAGAACAAAGCCTTTCATGTATTGCGACATTGTAAAGACGGAAGTACTTCGCAGCGGACGTAAATTATAACGGAAACTCAGCAAACAGCCCCGTACTAATGTTACCGGTCATTAAATTGTTTACGGGCTCGTCTATTGACTTTCTCATTGGATAAACTTTACGTTGCTGCTACGTCGCGATAGTAAACTGTTATATCGCTGGGGCGGGCGGCCGTTCAACGGACCGGTGCGCGGAGGTCACCATGAATTACAAAGTGTCCGTAAAAGTAGGAGTAAAGTATAAAACTCATTGAGATCGAGAACGTAAACAGGATCGAGAGAAAACATCTCGAGCGTTTACAAGTCAAGTTGAGAGCGTGGTGTGAGTTATAAGCGGCGATTATGTTTGTGGTGTATTTGGTTTCAGAAATGATGGCGAGAGAAAGAAAGAAAGGGAGAAAGAGAGAGACAAAAAAGAAAGATCGATAATGCTCAATACACAATCCTCGTTTTTTTGCGACAAGACATACGCTGTTAGCCGTAAAGGCTTTGAAAGCTTTGCCGAACTTTGACACAATGCACATAGTGTCATAGTGTAAGTTATACATGTGTATAGCACCAGTAATTACATTGTATATTGTACAAATACAGTCTTACACTTCAAGGCCTCATAAAACATCGAAAAAGGCCCCAAGCTCAGCATACGGTTTTCAGCAGGACCTAAATTGACTGCATTATTACTACTGTTAGCCTTCAAACAAAAGAAAAACTATAAACTCTTCCAGTTGTTTGCTGTGTCCAACTCTTTCCTCTTCCGATATGTTGTGAACAGTGCAAACGCAACGAACAACAGCCGCCGATAAATAATAATTTGCAACGATCTCTCATACGCCCGACCGAAAAATCTGCACAAAATCGGTATTTGCACGGATTTATCTCAACGACATATCATCACGCGTGTAGCAGGCTTACGTCACTTCGAACGAGAGTCACACAAAGAAGATTTATTTCAAAAACCATGTGTAACTAATTAGTTTTGACATAGAATTAACGGACCGGAACTGCATGTGCGGATGTAGCAAGCGACTGGATCGAACCGCTACAATGTTATGGATTAGACCGCGGTGCGAGCTTCAGTGGTCCCCCGCTCTCCGTTACCCAATCAATGACAGTCACTTATTGAATTTTGTTGTGCTCGCGACGAGTTTCAATAATTCGACGGAATCTCGAGGAAACTTTATCAATTTCCGTAACAGGGGGACGTTACCCGATATGATTCAGTAACGAGAAAGGCTATGGTGCTGCACAGTCTAGCGAGTCGTATTGCTACAAAACTCCCTCAAACTGTTACTTGTTTTGTGTATTTTTTTTTATTTTAAAATATCTCTCTTTAAAAAACAAAAACACTTATACGTTAAAGAATGTTCTTTTTTTATTTTGTTACTAAAGTTTTTTTTTTGACATGACGTACGCTGTTGGCCTTAGATGCCTTGACAGCTTCACCTTACGCTAACGTGTTGGTTTGGGATGTAATGGGTATCGAATATCACCTGAGTAGCCTAACGTCACCTGCACGCGGTGCACCCTCCGGAGTAACTGACGAGGCTCTGGCGATTGCTGGACCCAGATTTGCTTTAATCATGAAGGTTAACCATGTTTTTTTATATCCCAGCTCGTCAAAGTGACTGTACTTCACCTGGTGGAAAATTTCAGTACGGTCCAGTAACAGTAGTGACTGCGGTAGGGGCAAATGTCCTCCATCAGCCGGCCCACTAAATATCCCTTCACGCATTATTTAAAAGACCCAATATTATAGGATAGAGGGAACACCTAGATCGGAAGACGGTTCCACAGCTCCACCATGCAGCAAAGATAAGACTTCCTGGAAACGTCACACCTTGGAGGTCGGGTTATTGACCGACTGGAACACCTTCAGGTTCAGAATGCCGCAAAATAAAGGTGCGACACCAGCCTTTGACGTTCGGCATAGTGAAAGAGAATCAGGCTTTTCCGTCAAGGTCAACAACGTGGTTATAATACCTCTGATGTTGCGGCTGTCTATAGACGACAGTAACCATTTACCAAAAGATGGGCGGTCCGCCTGTTTGGTTTCCGTTACCTTAAAAAAAAATATTCTTTACGACTTTCCTTATCGCTACTCGAAAAACGTATTACCCGTGCTCAGGGCGAAGGGGGGTGAGTATTCGGGTGCTAATCATCCAACACTACCCACTGGCACGCACCACGGCGACACTTCAAACTCCCGTGTTGCCGGAAACATTGCTCACACTTCTCTTAATGTGAGAAATTAACTGCCTCACAAACAAAAGCGTAAAGCGGAAACCGGTAAGAAAATTTGAAAAACGGTATTTTGAATTGTTTATGATTATCTCGGTTGTTTTAATTGTGTTTTTTCTCAAATTTGTGTTTAAATGCGTATCATATATCCACATTTTATAACGTTACCTACGTAGTAACTGATACTTGAATTGTAATTATTTTTTCATTATGGTATAAAAATATACAACTGTATATTTGCGAATTTTCTTTTTATTATTTTTTATTTATACTTAAGGTTTAGCGTTACGGCCATAATCTCACCTGATCTTAAGTGACGATACGGCCCAAGTTGGTAGACACGCTAAACCTGTGGAGGAACTGGCTCTCAAGTGCAGCTTCCGGAACACACCTATAAGTATTTGGCAGCAGGTTTACAACTTGAAGGTGGAAGCTACCCAGGCGGGCATTAGAAAAAGCCCTACCACCATTGTAGGTGCTTGGATTCGAACTCGCGTCCCTTGACGCGAAGTCGTACACACTACCACTGAGTTATCATCGCTTCAAAATAATTCAACTATATGAGTGAATACGAAATGCAAGAACCTGTCGAAATAACAAAAAACACATCGAAATCGTTAGGGCCGTTTTCATGATAGCTCATGTATTATTAACCTATGCATCAATTTTATCTTATAGGGGCTGGTTAGTTATTAAAAGAAATAATAATGTCTATATATAGATAAGCTACGGCAAATTAGTCCAATACATTTTTGTCCGTTTGTCAAACAATTTTTTTTTCGCGTATTATATATTGAAGAGCTTAGGTATTCCCAAAAAATACATTTTAAAACAGTTTTGTTTACTGTAATTCCAATTCAAGATTTTTTTAATTATATATTTTTTAATACCTTAGTCGCTTGCACGTCTATATTGCCTATATATTATACAGAGAAAATAATAGTTTAAATTAATATTAAACAATACAAACTATCGTGGAACAAACCAGAAGCATTGAATCCAAATCTTAAACCATCACTTCGAATACATTCTGCCAAAATATGAGACCGCAATTTCGGCAGAGTGCATAAAGACTGATCGAATGAAATATGAACTGAACGTAATCTCGTTCGATCGTTTCGAGAACTGAAAAAAAATATATAATCAATTATATTAACATTTTATTCTTTCAACATTCGCCGTGTATTTAATTTCACACAACAAATAATCGCTCTAATGAGAAAAAAAAACCCGACGTTTTCCCACATAGCTGCGGTAAGCAATACGTCGCCCATCGAAACGCCGATGTGGCTACCGTAAGCGGTAGGTGGTACAGAAAATAAACAGGCCTTGTTATAGTAATGCTGACTCCCAGTATTATGACCAATGGCTTTTATATGCAACGACACGTTTTTCGATGTAGCATACGATGATACGACACGATTTTTATTTTATTACCCATAAATGATTTTGTACGACGTGTTACGACATCCTTAGAACAATCCTTACAAACATGCATTAAATTTATCTTATGATAAATGCTTGCTTCGCCGGCCAATTCAGCCAAATTTTGAAGCGATGATAGTTCAAAGGTAGTGTCTAGGAACGCCGCGTCGTGGGACGTGAGTTCCAATCCGACCACCTAAAATGAACATGAGCTTTCGGTGAAGGCAAAAATCGTGAGGAAACCATAGCATGGTGGTAGCGCTTTTTCTGTTCACCCTCCAGGTGAAAATCTGCCGCCAAATACCGATAGGTGTGTTTCGGCAGTTGCACTTGGCAGGCAATCTCTCCACAGGTTTAGCGTGTCTACCAACTTGGTCCATATTGTCACTTAAGATCAGGTGTGATTATGGCATTACGCTAAACCTTAACTATAAAAAAGCCTTGATAAAGTACCCTCCCTTTTTTCGATCACTAAATCTTTGACTATTAAAATTAATATTTGGCATGTAAATTTTGTGTACAACCTAGTCACATGCAGATTAAGATCAGATTTTACGATCACAAAGAAGAAGATGAGAATGAAGCGATGATAGCTCAGTGGTAGTATATACGACTTCGCGTCAAGGAACGTGAGTTCGCATCCAACAACCTACAATGAGTTTGAGCTTTCGGTAAAGGAAAACATCGAGAGTAAACCATAGCAAGGGTGGTAGGGCTTTTTCTAATGCCCGCCTGGCTAGCAACCACCTTCAAGCTGCACTTGAGTACCAGTTCCTCCACAGGTTTAGCGCGTCTACCAACTCGTGCCGTATAGTCAGATGAGATTAGGGCTATAACGCTACACCGTAACTATAAAAAAATATATCACCAACTAATTTAGGTATATGATTTCTCTATGTAGAATTTTCATCACAATAACTCTTCAACTGACCGTCTATGCCTATCACTGCCTCTTTTTGAAAACCAGTACCACATTATCTACTTCAATGTTATACCAGTGCAAGTAACAAATTAAAAAACTATTATCAGACAGCCTCTGGATAATTATTAACATTTCCCAATGTACTTTAATAATATTGAATTTAAAATTTCATCTTTCAAATTAATTGAATGAACTAAAGAAATAATGGTATCCATTATAAATATACATAACTTAAAATTAATTCGCAAGAGGACTAAAGTGTTCCAAACGTGTATGGTGTGTCGGCGTGATGGCTTTAGGTAGCGAGAAGCTCCTTTAAGTTACGTTAGTATACTAATAGTAATACTAATAGTAATAGTATAAAAATAGTTTAATAATCGTAGGGTATAAATAACAGCATAGTACGCAACTTGCGCTGTGAACACGCCGCGTCACTGTCGGAACCGAACACTCCTATTAAGCTATATAAAACGATATTTTTTTAACATCATCAGTTATTACGTGACAGAAATAGTATTTGAAATAGGAAAAAGAAATCACCACCGAACGGTAAAGTTCGGAAAAGTTTTGTTAAATTTAGTCTAAACTACGTAATAGACGTGCGACTTAGCTCGTTTTGTTTTTTTTTTTATACTTAAGGTTTAGCGTAATGGCCATAATCTCACCTGATCTTAAGTGACGATACGGCCCAAGTTGGTAGACACGCTAAACCTGTGGAGGAACTGGCTCTCAAGTGCTGCTGCCGGAACACACCTATTGGTATTTGGCGGCAGGTTTACAACTAGAGGGTGGTAGCTACCCAGGCGGGCATTAGAAAAAGCCCTACCACCATGCTATGGTTTCCTCACGATGTTTTCCTTCACCGAAAGCTCATGCTCATTGTAGGTGCTTGGATTCGAACTCGCGTCCCTTGACGCAAAGTCGTACACACTACCACTGAGCTATCATCGCTCATATTGACTCTCGTGAGAAACAGTGGCCTATCAACGTCTACAAATTCCCGTCTATCTCTATACCAAAATCGATTCAGTGGTTGAGGCGTGAGAGTGCAACAAACAAACAAACTCACTTTCGCATTTATAATATTGCTAAGACTTTACATGCACTACATTTTCAAGTATGTTTTGTTAAAGCAAATTTATCGCGTGGACAATTATTTTAACTTAGATAAAGGTATTAAAAAAATAAACGACATGAAAATCGGAAACGAGATTAACTACATATATTTCCCGAAGGTTTCCTTACAATAATGAATATAAGAAACTATGACGAATATAATCCTACTATTTTAATCCAAGTAACGTGGGTATGTAAGATCCTCTCTGGTAAGGCGCACTTCCGGTATGGGGTACTGTCCAGAGGAGCCTTAAGGCTTCTGTATCGGGTACAATTAGAGGAGCCTTCGTGTACTTAGTTACCACTTTTAAGATATCACATCCATATCGTTCTCGACATCCGGGTATATATAGGTAGATAATAATAGTAAATTTCTTTAATCTTAGACTCTTAATCTTAAACATCTTTTAATTTTTACTTCTAATTTTAACTTTTAACTTTTAAATTTAACTTTTATCTTCTAATCTTTTAATCTTAGACTCTTAAAAAAGGTATTAGGTGAGGTAGTTCGAAACTGAAAAAAAAAACCTTTAGCGACCCTCGAATATCAATATAACAACTTGAAAATTTCAGGATCCTAATCATTTTAGTAGTTAAAAATTGGAAAATAAAGAAAACAAAAAAAATTTAGATTTCCGTCGATTTTGGAGAGAATTAAAAAAGTAATATTTTTTGAGCTGCGCTTTGGAAGAGATCCTCAAAACATGATAAACTAATTTATTTTTGTTAGAGACTCAAAAAATAAAAAAAAATTGTTTGAGCCACATGCTCAAATTGACATACAAGAGTGTCAGGCCGTTTGCCTTGAAGGTATACGGGTCAGTTATACTGCCAAGGCGTGACAAGAGCAAAAAATGAATGCGCATATGATATATATATATACATTCCCCCTCGTGATAAAGAGATAATAATTATTTATCAAGTATGATATACGATCTCGCGTGTGGCAACATCTCTCACAATTAATGAACTATGAGCTCAACTAATGGTTGTTTCCTTGAACAAACGACTTATGAATTTATGATGGACGATAATATACGAATATCGGCTTAATTGCAATTCAAGAAATTATATCTCTCTCCAAGTGATTAACTGAGGCCGGCAATAAATAAATTAAATTATACCTACAGTGGTTATAAATCGAGATTCTTATATAGATTTAGCTGTAGTATGGTTCAGTTGGAAGAGTGTAAGACCCCGCTTCAATAGACGTGTGTTCGAATCCCTACAATGAACCTGAGCTTTCGGGGAAGGAATACATTTTTTTTATTTATTGTTAAGGCTTAGCGTTATGGCTTTAATCACACTTGATCTTAAGTTACGATACGGCTCAAGTTGGTAGACACGCTAAACCTTTGGAGGAACTGGCTCTTAAGTGCAGCTGCCGGAACACACCTATTGATATTTAGCGGCAGATTTTCAACTTGAAGTTGGTAGCTAGCTGAGCATCTAAAAAAGCCCTACCACCATGCTATGGTTACCTCACGATGTTTCCCATCACCGAAAGCTCAAGATCATTGTAGGTGGATTCGAATTCCCTTGATGCGAAGTCGTGCACAACACCACTGAGCTATCATCGCTTCAAAAATCGCTTTACAAGCGTCATGGCTACAATCTCACCTGATGTTAATCGACGGTGTGACCCAAGATGGTTGGCACACAAATCCTTGTTAGGCTCTATTCTGGCTCTCAATTGCAACTACCGGAACACAAGTATTTGGCGGTAGATTCCCCCCTTGTGTATTGTCGCTAGTTAGGCAAGCATTAGAGACATGAGAGCTTGAGCTTTTGGTAAAGCACAGCATGGTGGTAGTTCTTATCGTAATGCCCGCCTAGCTACCACTCTCTAGTTGAAAAAGTGTAGCCAAATACCTTTAGGTATGTTCAGATAGTTGCACTTGGTAGCCAGTCAGATAGGCATAAGGTGTTCACTATCGCAGGCCACATTGGCAGGTAAAATCAAGTGAGATTGTGGCCGTAAATTTGAATACATAACCTTTAATATATATCTATATAGATAAAGATATATTTTAATAGCGTCAAAAGAAGAGAACGTCTTAATGTTTTAAGTAAAAGAATTATAGCCACTAACACCAAAGCCGTTTATACGTGTATTCATTAAATTTTCACGGACCCGTCTCGCTGCGCCATTAACTTCGACAATTAAACTAAGTTAGAACAAAGAAGTTAGAGGGAGGGTGGAAAAAGAAAAATAATTGCTTTCTTTAATGACCGCCACGCTCGAAGCTGCCCACACGCGATGCACTAAAGGGACAGTATGGAAACTTGGCTCGATCATAACTGCACATCGTTTATTCGTACTACAATTCAAAATGCGCCTCCAGTACTGTCATCGTAACATAACTAAAACTACCTTGCTCTTCCTCCATACCTGGACTTTACATTGACTTAACTTGTCCTTTAAAATATCACTCTCAGTTCTCGTGCATTTATTATGGGAAATTTCGGTAGAAAAAAAAAACAATAAGTATAGCTATATGAACAACATCTTACAAATAATTGCTAGTAACACCAAAACACTATTATAAAAGTCATTAATAATCAAATTTATAACAAGTATCAGAGTATGTTATTTATGTTGATTTCATTTCAATACAAGTATACCCACTGTATGCCCGATTACTCGATTACCAATTCGGTATATTTTACATATACGGCACCTCAAGGTATATAAGAGACAAGCACACATCAACAACGACGCAAAATGAATATTTTCGTTAATTTTTATATACAAATATACCTTTTCAAGGTACATTTCTACTCAGAACATATATTACTATCCCAAACGATCAAAACAAGAAACAAAAATGAAACGACATGCACTATCTACTAATAGTTTATAGATATAGAGTATATTTTTTTATTTCCATTCTACTCCACTCCACCGACTTCCTTGCCTCTCTTAACAATTAGTATTTTTAACACTTAACAAATTAGTATTTTATCTAAAGGCCTACTCCAGTAGGCCAGCTCTTATTATTTTATATAATATTTTCTCTTCCGGCAGCAGTCCATGCCAAGGGCCAGCCACAACGGCACCCTTGTGCCCGCTGCCTCTGGTCTGAGAGCCCTCAGCATTCGCCCCAAAAAGTCCTGCCAAGCTGTAAAAGCCCCTCCGGCTAACAGCGTATGTCCTGTCGAAAAAAAAAAAAAAAAGTATATTTTTATTGAAAAAATAAATAAATAATAACAATATATAAATCCAACAGTGAATACCAGTTTGACATTTAACTTCAGACCTTTCACAAAAATCACTATTCATAAACTAATTTTTAAAATTCTGATACTAGATTTTACGTTCGGTTTTGCCTGCATAATAATTGATTATATCAAACACAATAAAAAGTTTCATAGAAAGTTTATCCCGTTCTTTACTCTAAATAAGATTTTCACGACAAAAAGTATCTATCACCTTCGCCAGGTTATGCAATATTAAAATTCATCATATATGATATATATGATAAATGATTCAGCGATTTAGGCATAGCAGCATAACTAACAAACAAACTCATTTATAATATTAGTAAGGTTGTCGGTTATATTGTTTGTATAATTACTTCTTAGTAAAGTCAATCAATTCTATTATAATATTATTACTGCCAACACGATGTGTAAGATAAGGCTGGGCACCAGCTGACAAAGCTAAAGTTCCCTTCATACATTGAAGCTATATTTGAAAAAAGACTAATTTTTTGAAGCAATGATAGCTCAGTAGAAACGTGTATGACTTCGCGTTAAAGGACGTGAGTTCGACCTACAATGAGCTTGAGTTTTTGTGAAGGAAAAGATTGTGAGAAAACCATAGCATGGTGGTAGGGCTTTTCCTAATGCCTGCCTGGCTAGCAACCACCCACAAGTTGAAAATCTGCCGCCAAATACCAATAGTGTGTTCCAGAGTCAGAGAATCAGTCCTCTACAGGTTTAGCGTGTCTACCAACTTCGGTCGTATTATCACCCAAGATCAGGTAAGATAATGCCCATAAAGCTAAACCACAACTATAAAAAAAAACTTGATCTAATACATACACAGAATTTCGAAGTGATAGGTGAAAAACGTAGAAAAAGGTAGAAAAACACATTTACAACTTAACTCTTGCATTATTCCCCTCTGCATAAAATGTCCTTATCAGGCCGCATAGGAAAATCGTGTCTTACGAAGTGAACTCCAAAAACAGAACACTTTTAACACAATCGACTGCTCTTTTTATAGCTTGATTTTTACTTATAGAATGTAATTTTTATTTATATAATTGCTCGGTTACCATACCGTTTACAACTATACAATGGAAAAAATATGAAGCTCGCG
This sequence comes from Actias luna, assembly GCA_039707435.1. NCBI lineage: Eukaryota > Metazoa > Arthropoda > Insecta > Lepidoptera > Saturniidae > Actias > Actias luna. The sequence continues at coordinate 656,873 of JAZHAC010000006.1, read as the reverse complement.
CGAGTTAGTAATGTACAAAGTAACACAGAAGCCATCCGACTACGGGCGTTCATGTAAAAGTGAAACATTCAAATTCATGTACCTACGCACGACGGCTGATCGTCTAACTTCAAACCGTTTCGTTTTCATTTCACTAAGTTTCTAGCGAGCTTAACTATTTCATATTATCTCTGCACAGAGACGGTACGGTTAACTTGTCGAGAGTTACACAAACCATTAGTGCTTTTGACTATCTTCTATCACATTATTACGGTGTATATATATATTTCGAAATTGGAATAACAAGTGTTACATACTTATTAACTGCTTATTTGTATGAAAACTTAATACTTAAAATAATTGAAATGGAGGGTAATTAATAACGAAGATTACTATATAAGTGCGCTGTGAGTGCGGCTAGAGGTTTTCAGATCCCGAAGAGGATCAGTTAGATTCGAATTTAGTTCTTTCGATTAGGTAGTAGTCTCAAGCACCGCCAGTTAGGTTTGCATAAGTCCAATCCTTCGCGCCATTGTTTTTGGTCCAGTACAATCATTTTTTATATTTTTTTTTAATTAATAGCTAGTGCCGCCTTCGATCTTCTCTTACGCGTTTCGGCAACAGCCCAAGCCGAAGTTCGGTCACTAGTGACACCCTTGCGCGAGTTTCTGCACTCACTTCCCTAGTCCGGTGAAGCTGTAAAAGCCCCTCAGCCTATCAGTGTAGGTCCCTTAAAAAAAAAAAAAAGCGGCTAGAGGTTCAATTTAGTCAAAGCAACACTCGAGGCAAGTTCGGTCAGTTCGACAGTACGGAAGTGTTATAGTGAGCGGAAGCTCTGCTGTAAAATATAACGACTGTGGAACGAGACTCTTGAGTATGATTCTGCGTAACCTCCACGGTCTGGAACGAGAGATAGAAATTAATCAGCGAATTCACTCTATACATTCCTTATTTTAATCTTACTCTACTTTCTAATTTTTTTAAATGCTACAAGAATTTAATTTGATTGTCCTTTCGATAATAAGAAGTTAATTTCCGTTTAGCTACTTCCGTCTTTAAAAGTCCGGTTTCATTCGAGAGCGTAATAAGATTTACATTTGATCTTTTTAATTTTTACTAAACGCGGTAACGCAGATGTTGCCATATACTTCCGGGACACGTCTGGACAAAGCCTTGGTGATAAGTCTTGGTTGGAATATTGGAAGAGTGATTATTTAAACTCGGTCATAGCAAGACGTGTAATGGAGGACTTGTCTGCGACCGCGTGGATACCTGCGAGTGTTTATTAAGTACACTTGGACTGGATGAATTATTTAGGGACGCTCCCATAAATAATCAAGACAGATGATGAAAATAACGAACACGTGAATTCACATCTTGCCTCGATCGACGCGACATATTTATAAGATACTAGCTGACCTGAGAGACATTGTCCTGTCTTAACTATGACTACTGAATTAGAATTGATATAATTCATTGAAAAAGATTATCCAAAAACTTAGTATAGTTACTATTGTAATGCTCTATGAAAACTGTCAGTTATGTAAAATAATATTGACGTTAAGTTTTATATAAATTTTCAAAAATTTTCTTATGTTCCCCTCACCCTCCTTAATTTTTCCTTTCATAAGAACCTTCTCTTGACAATAATTAACACAACAACAAAACAATTAGCGAAAATTTTCCATCCGGTCACGCGTGATACGATGACCAAGGGAAATAGAGATTCATTTTTATATAATATACTAGCTGACTCGGTGAACTTCGTATCACCTAAACTCAGGACACCTCGAGCTGGCGACAAAATATCCCACATCCTTCGTTCAGGTCTCATCTAACTTTATAAAGAAATTTATAAAATCATTTTCGCGTTTTAAGCATGAAATGGTAACGGAACTGATAGAAAAGAGTTTTCGCATTTATATTATCAGTATGGACAGACTTCCTCAATAACTGTGCTGGAAAATGCGAAAATGGGATTTGAAAAATGCAGATTAGCGTGTACTATTATTACTAAAGATGTATATTGCGGTATAGCTTTTTGAAGCGATGATAGCTCAGTGGTAGTGTGTAGGAACGTCGCGTCCTGGGACATGAGTTTGTATCCAACCACCTACAATGAGCTTGAGCTTTCGATGAAGGTAAATATCGTGAGGAAACCAAAGCATGGTGGTAGGGCTTTTTCTAATGCACATCTAGCTACCACCCTCAAGCTAAAAATCAGCCTCCAAATACCGATATGTATGTTCCGACAGTTGCACTTGAGAGCCAGTCCTTCCACAGGTTAAGCGTATCTACCAACTTTGGCCTTATCGTGACTTAAAAACAGGTCAAGCAATCGTCATGAAAAGCTTACACATTGTAGGGGGTGATAAAAAAATCATAGAGTACTCCATATCCAGAAAATTATTACACTATGGCGAGGGGTAGAAAAATAACTTTTAGTTTCACTCGAAGTCACTGAAAAGGTAATTAGATGAAACTATATTACTTATATTTGTGTAAAACTTGTAAATAGCCTTGTGTATTATTTGTTTTATTTAAGTTCTCAAAATTAGCTGGTAGTTTTCCGTGTAATAAAGAAATAAAAATAGAAATAAAACTCTTATTCGTTAGCGAATGTGTGTCATCCCTAATAATATTATAAATGTGAACGTAAGTTTGTTTGTTACGTTATCACGCGAAAACTACTTAACCGATCATCATGAAACTTTGTACACGTATTCTTGGAAGTATTAGAAGTAACATAGAATACTCTACATTGGAAAAAAAATACGAACGAAGCCGCGGGTAAAAGGTAATATATAATAATTAAGTCATATAATAGTTATAATCGTAGTAATAATATTAATGTAGGATTATTATAAATAATATTATCTATTACAACGGAAATACGTGACGGATAAAATAAGGCGAAATGTAAGGTGGAGCCACTTTGCTAGCGGTGTTTTGGAGATGCAGATGACAGTCAGTGGTAGTGTGTACGAATTCGCGTCAAGGGACGTGAGTTCGAATCCGACCACCTACAATGAGCTTGAGCTTTCGGTGAAGGAAAACATCGTGAGGAAACCATAGCATGGTCGTAGAGCTTTTTCTAATGCCCGCCTGGCTAGCAACCACCCTCAAGTTGAATATCTGCCATCAAATACTACTAGGTGTGTTTAGGCAGCTGCACTTGAAAGCCAGTCTACCAACTTGGGCCGTATCGTCAGTTAAGATCAGGTGAGATTATGGCCGTAACGTTAAACCTTATAAAAAAGTTGTATAACGCAAATGATAAATAGATTTTTGTATTATTTTTGTAGTAAATAAACTTCTTAGGAGGTTTTAATGCAATTACCTCTGCTTTTTCTATAATCGAATTGTGTTGAATTTGAAATTTCATACATCACCACGGAAATTCATCGATGGGTACTACGTATTATTGCAAACAGCCAGGTGGCGTCTGCCATGTCAGTTTAGCTAGATGGCCTAGCAAATTTTCTTCAACTTTTCCCGGAAGTCAAATTTTAAGCGAATGAGAAATCACTTACCAACTTCACAATATCTCAACAAAAGTGATCGTGAAAAATTTAGGAGATAAAATTTTATAAATACTTGCATGGGTATTAATTTTCATGACAAAGTTTTTTTGGTAACCTTTACATGAATCGGTGAAGTTCTCGTCCCCTGTACAATCTCTTCGGGCACCGTGTAACCTTTTAGGCATATGATTTTTAAAAACCACTACTAAGTGAGACTCTACATTACAGAAAGGATGATTCAGACTGCGAACTTTTGTATGTATATTTAAAAAAAATCATGAACCATACATAAAAAACTCATCGAAATAAAACTAATTTAAACGGATTTTATCGCGGCTATTTATTCGTTTTGATCCCGACGTTTCGTGACCACGAATGCTGAAAAGCTTTCGAAACGTCGCAATCAAAATTAATAAATAACCGCGATAAAATCCATTCAAATTAGTTTTATTTCGTTGAGTAATATTCGCGTAGACATAATAAATCGTTATATAGAAAACTGTTAAACTGTGAAACTGATACATTACTTCTAATGTAAACCCAAGTGTTTTATTTAAGCAAGTTGTTGTTGAATGCGCTAATGACGTTATTCTTGAGTTATTGACTACTGGAATGAGTAAAACAAAGTCTACTGTAAAACCAATTTATGATCGGAACACCATAAATCCCATAGGTAACGAATTATGAAAGTGAGGTACCTTGTAATCTGGTGGGATGAGCAGATGAACGTTGTTGGCTCGTGATGAACAGTCTTGTATTATTGTTCTTATTTTGTTTCTACGTACACACAAACACTGAAACGACATCGGATTTACTATATTGTAGTTTACGTTACACACTATATTTGTTGAGTTGAGTTGTTGAGAGCGCGGCTCCCTACTCTTTGAGATAACGTCATAACATTTTTGTAAGATCACCAGTATTATTTAAAGGTTCTGAAGTATAGTAAGTATATCTAGTTGATTTTGGAAACCTTGTTCTGCCCTTAATAGTCAATAGTTCAACTGCAGTTCCGTCTATCGAACTAGGGTCACATATCGAGAGAAAAACTATACTATACTTTAAATTGACCAAATTACGCACGGCGGTTTAGTGTTTCCGGATTTTACCACAAACAAACCGAATCATATTTTTTATATAGAATACAGGATAATCGAGCAAGAGTGTAGTATCAGGTACTCACATCTCCAAGGGAATCGCAGGAGCATTGCCTGCCTTTATTGGAGGGACTGGCTCTCAAGTGCAACTGCCTGAACACACCTTTTGGTATTTAGCGGCAGATTTCAACTCGAGTATGGTAGCTAGCCAGGTAGGCATTAGAAAAAGCCCTACCACCAAGCTAGGGCTTCCTCACGATGTTAACCTTCACCGAAAGCTCAAGCTCATTGTAGGTGGTTGGATTCGACCTCACGTATTACGATAAGTACACATTTTTATATATTTCACCTCCAGTCATATACTGACATAATTGAATAGTAAACTTAATCGAGAAAAATGCGTTGGGAAATTATTACTACTCTTATAGTTTCGTCTTCGAGGTTATACTTTATAGTAAAACGGTTTCTAGCATCTTAAGAGTTTGCTTGAAGCTACAAAAACACAATTTGTTTGAACGCGCTAATCTTAGGAACTACCAATAAGATTTCGAAGATTATTTTTGTATTTGATAGAGCAGCAATTGAGGACGGTTTAACGCTTTTTAACATCACACCACCGCCAATAGGAGCAAAGCTGTATTAGAAAAAGTTATAAAAACGGGCAAAAAATACTGAATATTTTTAGTTTCACGCGAACAAATCCGCAGACACAACTAGTAGCTCAATAACATGATTTTAATATCATTTTAAGATGTGACAGTATTTGAACGAAATTTTTCCGTTAACGAAGAATTATTTTCAGTAATGAAATCGCTCTGCCTATAAAATCGCTGACACGGGCACCGAACAGAGCACCGCACGAAGCGACTTTATTATATTCCCTAAAGAGACATCGGCGACGGAGCCACCTTGAGTTTTCTTTGAAATTCCTCTCATTTAGAGGACGCGCTCGTTATCACACCGCCGGGTTGTTCTCTCCATCCCGTAATGGTTGTACATAGCGGCTCTGCCGGATTTTCGCAAATAATTTCGGTCGGGTGTTAAAACTAAATGAGCAGCAGAGATATATACTCTCGTACTTAGTTCCTAAGCTAATCTATGATAACATATTTATGAATTCCTTTACAAAATATACACACATATATGTATACGTAATAGCTCCGTCCGCGACTTCGTTCGCGTTGAACTAACACTTTTATTCATATTAATAACTTTTTTGAATACAACTTTCATTAGGTAGTGTGATGTTAGATAGTTTAAAACCTTCCTAATTGAAGGCTCTATGACACGCGAAACTATTTTTCTGAGAAATCCGATCGGCAGGTCCCAAGATTAGCGCATTCAAAAAGACATACTTTACTGCTATATAATAATACAATATATAGATTTATACCCACACCGGAAGTGCCGGCGACATCGTTTATGTGTCACCATTACAAGTTATTTTTCTATTCCTCGATACTTCCTTCAGTCCCGTATCTCCTTTTCTGTACTCCCGAAAATTTGTATGCCAAATCTCATACTGATCGTTATAATATAGTGATTAAATGCGTGTGTAAAACGCGACTTACTTTTCAATAATTGCTTGACGTTTCGGCCTGGTTACATAGGCCGTGGTCACGCGCCGACTGGCGTGTTGCGATGTCATCGATAGGCAGGGTAGTTTGTAGTAACTACCCTCATCTCCTAATTTTTTTTTGTCTGTTTTGTGTTTATGTGTACGACTTCGCGTCAAGGGACATTAGTTCGAATCCAAGCACCTACAATGAGCTTGAGCTTCCGGTGCAGGAAAACATCGTGAGGAAACCATAGCATGGTGGTAGAGCTTTTTCTGATGCCCGACTGGCTAGCTACCACCCTCAAGTTGTAAACCTGCCGCCAAATACCAATAAGTGTGTTCCGGCAGCTGTACTTGAGAGCCAGTTCCTCCACAGGTTTAGCGAGTCTACCAACTTGGGCCGTGCAGTCAGTTAAAAGCAGTTGAGATTATGGCCATAACGCTAAACCTTAAGTATAAAAAAAAAATAGGTAAAATGCACAATCAGCAACAAGCACCGTACCTGATTAGGAGGTAATAGGCAGGATATAAGAAGTTCTGGAACCAGTTCCTTAACAGTAATGACTCTAGTGGCATAAATAGACGACACAAAGTTCGACTATAGCCTTCAACAAAATAAATCTAATGGGTAGAGTAATTAGCAAACACCGTAAAAGGTTAGCTATAGCCCCTCAAAGTGATAAGAAAGTTCCAAAGTGACAAAGTCGACCGAGGAGAAAGTATTCAACTCACTTGAATCCAGACCTCCCCGGACAGTAAGGTGAGGAAGCAACAGGCCATGGGATGTAGATGGAGGGGACACAAAGTCACAGCTTCGAATCCGTGGCCATTATCCTAACACTGTATGGATCTACAGATATAGAAGATAAGATACGCCCTAACAATTATTATGGGTAGAAGGATATAACCATCTATATATAGTAAAACTAAAACACAATTATTGCCTTTTAAATAATGAACAGAACCAATAATTGAATACTTATATCGCATTAGCTCCAGAAGGGAAGCGGGTAGGTTTTCGGAAATAATATGTATTTAAACAAATCAACACTGATTTGTTATAATATATAATAGTACTTTAATAAAATTGAAATATATATAAAAATAGAAACTTAGCCGACGAAAAACGTCCATAACGTTAGCGTAAGATTTTTATATATAGTCTATGTATGATGGCTATACGGTGTCTAATGTAAAGTCTACATGATTACTGTTATTATTATATTTTTATCATATAAATCATCAATAAAGGTGTTAAGATAATATTGTAAAGTATTTTTTTTATCGTTAAAAACATCATAATAAAAATTGTACACCCGAATATTTTTTTTTCTTTACACCTCAAATAGAACTTGAAATTAATATGTTTATAATAAAGAACTTCGTTCCTATCTAGAGTCGCACGACGCCACTCATTTCTTATTATAAATTGTATAATTATATGAATATTAAATATACTGTTAGAAATCATAAATCTCGTGTCGTAAATAATTTTAGTAGTCGTTGTGGCAGAGAGATAATAACAACACGGCAGTGTCCGAGACTTGCAACTACGGATGTAGGTTTAAGGAGTCCTCTTTTCGACGTCCGTCAACACTCAACTTCACCGTTCGTATTTCTCTCTCAGTTCATTATAAATCATTCACGATAATAATTCAAAGCATAAATACCATAACAATACTGTTATGGTGTATCTTGTAATGGAGAAATATAAATCTTACGTCCCTTTGGTGATGTTCCAGCAACGTACGATGAATAGTCGTCGAGTGCTTCGCTCTGACTGACTCATAGCCGGACCATTATTAGCATTTTATGTAGGCTCTATTTTACGTAGGTTTAGCCATACCTGATCATAATTTTAATACCTTATCCAATGTCAAAAACAATTGATAAAACATTCAGCATAAGTGAAATATTTATCAAAATCAGTGCACATAAAATAAAAACATATATTGCGACCTTGACGCGTCGTAGAAAACTTTTCCACATTTTATTTTTAAGCTAAGCTCACTAACTCAATCTAAGCACAAGGATATGAAATAAACCAATGCCTGTTAATTAGAAAGTAAGATATGTCGAAGTTATCATATCTGCATAACTCAAGTCATGACCCAGTTAATATGTCCACCAGAAGCACAACATGACTCAGTTAACATGTTGGCTAAACATTCAACATGACCCAATTAACATTTTGATTAGAAAACATGATATGTCGAAGTTATAATATCTGCTAAACTCATGTCATGGCCCAGTTAACACGTCCACCAGAAGCACAACATGACTTAGTTTACATGTTGGCTAAACATTCAACATGACCCAGTTAATATGTTGATTACGAACCAGTTAATATGTTGATTACGAAGCACTATATGTCCAACCTGTCTGCTAAACTCATGTCATGGCCCAGTTAACATGTCCACCAGAAGCACAACATGATTTAGTTAACATCTTGGCTAAACATTCAACATGACCCAGTTAACATGTTTATTAGGAAACACGATATGTCCAAGTTATCATATCTGCTAAACTCATGCCGTGAAGCAGTTAACATGTCCACCAGTAACCATATGACCGAGTTACCATATCTACTAAGCACGCGACGTTACCCAGTTAACATGCTGGCTGGATAAACAACATTCGTTACAAAACCAAGACTAAAGAAAAGACGACAACAGCGCTAACCAATTGTAATAAATAATTCACTTCCTAACTTACTGGCTTACTTACTACTATATGGATTAACGTAAAGAAAATTTATTTACAGTACTAACCGGCTGCCATAAATAAAAAAATAAAAAACTTAGTCCTTTGGCGACAAGTTGACAAAAGTTACAACCGTTCTAATATTAGAATCGGTAACACGACGTATAATTGTCGGCGACATTAATTCATCGCTAAGTCCCTGTACTATACGTAAGTGAAGTAAATAATAACGCGTATAAACTCTATACGTAAGATGCTTTAATATTTATCACCAGGATAACCAAATCGGATAGAACTGTGGAACCGAATCACACACTTCTTGATGCAGGAATTATTGAGTCATATCCCACTTCTGATGTTAGAAATAAGAAGAGAAGTACTTTAAAAATATATAGGGATGTAGGTATAGGGTGGGTGTTTATCGTAGAATACAGTTATAGGAGGGTAGTTTATAACACTGATTAGTATAAAGTGCGATGCGTTCAGACGTATTCGTCGTACGTAGCTGGAACGTAGGGCTTTTTCTAATGTCCGCCTAGTTAGCAATCAACCTCAAGTTGTAAAACCTGTTGCCAAATACCAATAGGTGTGTTCCGGCAGCTGCACTTGGGAGTCAGTTCCTCCACAGGTTTATCGTGTCTACCAACTTGGGCCGTATCGTAACTAGGTGACATTAGGAGGTAGGTGAGATTAGGCCATAACACTAAACCTTAAGTATAAAAAAAATCTCTACTATTTATTTTGATACTGTTTTGATGTTGATGCTGTGAATCATTATCGCCAATGATTTATACTGGGCGGAGAGAGGCACGAGCGGTGAAGGTGAGTGTTGACGCGCGTCGAAAAAGAGGCCCCTTAAAACTACAGCCGAGTTGCAAGTCTCGGACACTCTCGTGTTATCCTCTCTTTCTAGGTTTCACGATGTATCCACGATGAATCCGTGGTTTGCAAAGAAGTTCGTATATCATTCTGACAGTAAACTTATCCAAACCAATGCAATTCAAAGTAATCCAATGCGTGAAGCGATGATAGCTCAGTGTGATAGCGACTTTGCGTCAAGGGACGTTAGTTCAAATCCAACTACCTACAAACGCTTTCAAATTTAGAGCAATAGCTAGTCAGCTAATATAATATATGTAAGCCAATATATTCTAATCGACACATTCGAACATTTCAAACACGTGGTAGAGATGCTCGAGATAGATTACATTTTTTAAATATAGGATGAATGTAGTGACAACTGTCAAGTTAGGTTGTAATGGACGCGGGTCTATTACATGTTGATGAGATGGAAATAAAAAAAAAATTAACAATTTAATCTGGAATTATAAATTAACGCAATATTTCGTCGATAGCGAGAAAACGTGAACTTTACAATTATGTTCGAATAATTCATTTTGCTCAATTCTACCATAGAATTAAGAGCGATTCGACGCGACCGCGATAAAGGAAACACCTCTGTGAAATAATATATATATGTGATTCCAGAAGGCATAACGTTTCATTAGGGGCCGCAAACGGCACATATGCTCGCATCGTTTCGAGTTATTAATAATTAAGCCCCGGTCGGATTTATAACCGCGGCCGACACGACGCTCGTAAAACTCTATGCGTAACCGCGGGTACGCACGTACGTGGGGAGAGGGGGGGGGGGGAAGAGTGAAAAAACACCGCTTACATTTTAAGGGAATCACCGCGATGCCTTTTTCCAGTGAAATCTTCATAAGCGCATATGCGCGTATTTTCGCAAAAATCAAACAATATATTATTAACAAACAAACTGAAAACACTAGTTAATAATACGAAGCGATGATAGCTCGGTGGTAGTGTGTACGACTTCGCGTCAAGGGACGTGAGTTCGAATCCGACCATCTACAATGGGCTTGAGATTTCGGTGAAGGAAAACATCGCGAGGAAACCATAGCATGGTGCTAGGGTTTTTTCTAGTGCCCGCCTGGCTAGCAACCAGCCTCAAGTTGAAAAATCTACCGCGTAGCAATAGGTGTGTTTCAGTAGGTGCACTTGAGAGCCAGTTCCTCCACAGGTTTAGCGTGTCCACCAACTTGGGCCGTATCATCACTTAAGATCAGGTGAGATTATATATATATATTTCAGAATTTCTACTGAAATCCGTGACGTAGCCTGCAGAGCCTCCAGTCAGATTATCAGCGCTGCACTATATCAGTGATCTCGCTGTTAGTATGAAAACATGTATTTGAACTATATGAATTTGCCTGCAGTAAATTTATCTTGCAAAAGCTATACAACCAACATAAATATGTTATTAGATCAGGGTATATCCGTTGTTATGTTGTGTTATAATTCGAAAGTTCATAATATTTCGACCCGTAGACATTTTGTATCCAATTAAGTTGAAAGTATCGTGACAAGTTTACAGGAAACGCTTTTACGAAACGTCGTATTTTCTGGAATGAAAAAATGTTTACTAAGTTTTATATTTCGTAAAAATTATTATATAAGATACATTGGCCATACGTCGTATTTGTGTTCCTTCACCTATATAGATATATATATACATATTAGTAATGTTTTTGTCGTGTGTTTATGTTGTTCACACACACTGGCGACAATTAGTCGCTATTATTAGTCGCTATTCGTGTTCCTCCTAATTACGTGTCATGTGACATGACTCCGCGAACACTAAGCTGGGTTTACACTGAGAGCATTGCAATATTACCAGTAGCAATCTAAGTAACCTTTTCTTAGTAGTTGTTTATATTGTAAAAAGAACAGGCTTGTTAAAACGTCAAGTCGATCGAGTACATCGTTTCAGAAATACGGTGGTGAGTAAATTAAGTTATTGAAAAATAAAAATATATATGTTAGTTCAATTATTTTACATTTTTCAACCAGCTAATATTTCACGGGGATATCGAATAAACGTAGCAACTAAAGACATTGGCTGACCAATAACATATTAACTAAATAGAGATCCGTCGGTTTATGTAATAGCATCCTCGCTTCTCCGACATCCAGAGAAGCCAGGATGCTTTACAGGTTGGTTATGTGTGGCATTCAGGATCGATGATAATATACAATATAAATATGATACCTACATCACTTCGGAAGCTATCACTCAGGTGGCATGGTCTAATAACAATTAAAAAAATAAAGAGAAACTACGAACTACTAGATGGTTGATTTACTAAGCAATGGAAATGAACGAAAATGGAAAAATACTGGTTCAAAAATCTCTCAGTCAGCGAAGAACTTTTATGAGCTCCTGTTAAAAACTAGCATCAAAAGTAGTCCTTTGTATAATTCAAAGCTTGGATAGGCATTATATGAAATATCTTGAAAGTCTCAGACACTGCTCCTCTATAAAACTCGGACAACTTCATCTCTATCGTTGATGTTCTTAAATATTTACTAGTGATTTTTTCATTTACAATTCATCACTTTTTTTATAGTTAAAGTCTAGCATTATGGCCATAATCTCACCTGATATTAAGTGACAATACAGCCCAAGTTGGTTGACACGCTAAACTTGAGGAGGGGCTGGCTCTTAAGTGCACCTACCGGAACACACCTATTGATACGCGGTAGATTTTTCAACTTGAGGGTAGTTGCCAGCCACGATGTTTTCCTTCACCGAAAGCTCAAGCTCATTGTAGGTAATTGAATTAAAACTCACGACCATTGACGCGAAATCGTACACACTACCATTACGCTATCATCGCTCATCGATCAATTTAAACTCAATTAAAAAAAAAAAAACTTTTTTTTAATTCAACTGATTTCGTACCAAGACATTATATAACTTCTAAGTAATGCCAATAACCTTTTTTTATATGTACTATAATAAAATATATATAAATTATAATAAGTACCCAGTGTTTTTTTACTATTCAATTTATACAAATTACATAAGAATAAATTTTATGTAAATTCTATCGAACCAAAACTTTTATTCCGTACTGTGTGTACCACTATCCTTACACACATGTGTCGTCTCAACGATCACTAAACATCGTCACAGTTGAGTTACGCTCTCGACTAAGTTATATTCACTTGTACGTCCCTATTTGTATCATCACACCTTTTCCGTCAATTAAATATAAACAGAATTAGGCTATCGTTTCATTCTATATGTATACTAATATAATAAATTTCGTTTCGTCTGTTTATTTATGCGCACTAATCTCTGGAACCGAACGTCGGATTAGAGAAATTCTTATAAGAAATAACATAGGGTATCGAATATTGATTTCACAGCCTTCTTCGCTTCACTTGACGCCACTTGGAGGGGACTGCCTATTTTGAGTTACTGATCCCGCGTCCACTTTTTTTTTTATAGTTATGGTTTAACGTTATGGCCATAATCTCACCCGATCTTAAGTGACGATACGGCCCAAGTTGGTAGACACGCTATACCTGTGTAGGAACAGCCTCTCAAGTGCAGCTGCCGGAACACACCTATTGGTGTTTGGCGGCATTGTTAACTTGAGAGTGGTTGCTAGCCAGATGGGCATTACAAAAAGCCCAATCGGCGCCATACTAACCGTCCAGGTCTTACCTCCATAATAATTCTTCGTACAAATTAAATAACTTTTTTTTTATGTTGCTCACCATAGTGACTGTACTGCACCTGGTGTTAAGTACAGTACAATCCAGAATAGCGGTGACTAACAATGATTCAAAATTCACAATCAGTCACCGCTGTCATGCTGGCCTGGTGAACTTGTGAGAAGGTATGCATCCCTGGCGTACTCCTATTTCTCTATGGACAGCTTTGGATATCTGGTTCTCCGATTTCACGAAGCTAGACCCATCAAGGCACAGATTCTGTACAAGAAATATAAGGTGCTGAGCACGTTCTCTCTTCGATCACATCCAACATCTTTCATTACTGTAAAATACATTCAACAATATATTCAAATGGTTTGCACTTTTGGGCACGACTCGTAACGTAAATTCATTATTTAATTAGATTACATTGAATTATAATTTTCAATAGGCTATTACTCAGTGTGATACTGAAGTGAATGAAAACGAAATAGATTTAAAAATTGCAGCTTTTTGGGCTATATCGTGACTACATACATCATCCCCACGTACAGACAATCTGACGTCCACAGTTTTTTTTTCATATCTGTTTTTTTATACTATCCAGAAAAAAAAATGTTTTATAATTATTCTCAAAAAAGTGTGTTCTTGTTCATATTTGTCAACCCATTTAATACTCAAAGTGCAAAAAAAACCGGATAAAAGCAATTTAAGCCGAGATAAATGCTTGATCTTGAAGTGTGAGAGTAAAGCACTACTCAAACGCTTCGCGTTGTGAGACGTGCAAATTTACTGCAATTCTATGATTTAATCACAAAATCTCCCTTCAACGAGTGCTTAGATTTTACGCATGATTCAAATTCACGTCCCAAAAGACACATAGTCGATGACGAATGATTACATATAAAGAATATAATGAACTTCACACTGAGGAAAGTTCACCGTGATGAAATTAAATTCTACCCGAGACGAAAACACTAAACTAAACAATCGAGTGTTTGCGCACCTTTCCCTTACACACGAGTAATTTTAACCCCAACAAACTTATTAACACAATGGATGTGGTATTCTCATTTTACTTGTTAATATGCTATGAGTTTCGTAGATAGAAATATTGACTGCATTCAGAAGTCTTTGAAGCAATAACGTTTGGAATTCCAGCCATGAACCTAAGCTTTCGTTGAAGGAAAACGTCATGACGTAATCACAGCACTGCGGTAAGGTTTTTTATAATGAGCACCTATCTACCTAGCACCCTTTTACTTAGGGTAGCATTTAATATACTTTTCTTTACAAGCTTTCCCATTACTCATTACCCGGGCTCAGGGTAACTAAGGTAATAAATCAGGGTGCTAATCACCCAACACTACCCACTAAAACGCACCACAGTGTCACTTCAAACTCGCGTGTTGCCAGAAACCAGAAACAGCTCCTACGCCTTCTCTAATCTCTGGCAAGAAGCGACCTACCACCATAAAGTTGAAAATCTGCCACCAAATAGGTACTAATGCCGCTTGAGCCAGTCCCTTTGTTAGGCTTACCATGTTTAACGTCTTGAGTCACTTCGTTACATAACTTCAGATGAGGGATGGCGCTTGAGAGCCAGTCCCTCTGCTAACCTTAGCGTGTTCAACGTCTGGGGCCATTTCATTACATAACTTCAGGTAATGGATGGCACTTGAGAACCAGTCCCTCTGCAAACCTTAGCGTGTTCACCGTCTTGGACCACTTCATTACATAACTTCAAATGAGGGAATAATCTTTCGATTAGTCCAGCTTTCCATTGGTGTTTGCTTCCGATTGAGATCTTTTACGAGCGCCCGGAGTCGTAGTGAATGGCTAGTAAATGTATGAAATTTCTAAAACGAATCATGTTTACGAAATCTTAAATTTCAAAGAGCGTTTTGCGTATCAAAAAACTTACATTTTAAAGACTCAATTGCTACTGTAATAATTATGATTATAATTTAATGTATCGGCTGAACAGATTGAGATAATTGCGACTGCTTTAATTATAACACTGGGATTAGTATCAAAACACTATTTTATTTGTTCCCATGAATTATTTATTTATTTATTTAACTTTGTACACAAAGTATACAGGCGGACTTTATTGCATAAAGCTTTTTCCCAGTTGACCTTACGGTGGTGGAGATCATAACAGAGACAGGTGCATAATGAAATAAATAAAAAAATATAACTCAACTAAATACATACGCATATGAATATATATATATATACTGTTAGCAATTGTCCTCCACGACGACACAACTACCCTCATCACTGCTTATTGTCACTGCCTATAAAAGGGCAGCTAGACCGCCGATGCATTCACTTAGTTCCGAGCGTTCGTCGCGTGCACATCAGTTGTGTTGCGTTAGCGTAAGACCGTACATAGCAAAGTGGTTTCTTTTTATTAAGAATTTCTGCTTCTGATTGATAAAATCAGACGTGGGATAAGTAACTTCTAGCCCACAGAACAGAGTAGTTTTAGTAAATATGACTGGCGGATCCAGTCGTAGATCGCGACGTCGTTCTAGTAATAATAGGTCGCGGTATCGGTCACGTAACCTAGCCGATCGAGTGTTTCAACGCGGAATTGTCCGTTACGGCGTCGTTCCTGTGGTAGTAGAAAATAACAATACACACCGGAACCCCAGACGTGATGAGGACGCGTTTTGAGTCAGGGTCAGGTGAGGCCGAGCCCACATAAGGTCGAGGCCTTTGTAAATTCACCGGTTCCTGAGAACGTTCGGCAGAGTTGTGAAGGTTCTACCAAATGAAGAATATGAGCTTGAAACTGCATAGCGGCAGTTATGAAAAACTACACAAGCAGCGGCGCAGTATATGGTGCCTTGGCGTGGCGAGTGGTGCCCTGAGTTATGTGCAGCCTTCTTTGAGGGTATGTAAAAGCTTTTATTATCTGAACTACAGGCTTAA
Source organism: Actias luna (assembly GCA_039707435.1). NCBI lineage: Eukaryota > Metazoa > Arthropoda > Insecta > Lepidoptera > Saturniidae > Actias > Actias luna. The sequence goes on along the minus strand of JAZHAC010000006.1, from coordinate 640,545 downwards.
GGCCTTGGCGTTCAATTATCGGAACTTCGGGCATATTGCCCTGGCGTTCGTTGAACTACAGACCTAACATGGTCTTGGCGTTCATTATCTGAACTAAAGGCATTAGGCCTTGGCGTTCATTATCCGAACTACAGGCGTAAGGCCTTGGCGTTCCAATATCTGAACTACAGGCTTTAAGCCTTGGCGTTCGTTATCTGAACTACAGGCGTAAGGCCTTGGCGTTCAATTATCCGAACTTCGGGCATATTGCCCTGGCGTTCGTTGAACTACAGACCTAACATGGTCTTGGCGTTTTGAACTACAGGCTTTAAGCCTTGGCGTTCATTATCTGAACTACAGGCTTAAGGCCTTGGCGTTCAATTATCCGAACTTCGGGCATATTGCCCTGGCGTTCGTTGAACTACAGACCTAACATGGTCTTGGCGTTCATTATCTGAACTACAGGCGTAAGGCCTTGGCGTTCAATTATCCGAACTTCGGGCATATTGCCCTGGCGTTCGTTGAACTACAGACCTAACATGGTCTTGGCGTTCTGAACTACAGGCTTTAAGCCTTGGCGTTCATTATCTGAACTACAGGCGTAAGGCCTTGGCGTTCAATTATCCGAATTCGGGCATATTGTCCTGGCGTTCGATGAACTACAGACCTAACATGGTCTTGGCGTTCATTAGACTTCAGGCATATCTGCCTTGGCGTTTTACTTTCATACACAGCCTGGATGGTGGCAACGACTGGAAGCTTAGCTGGAATAAAAGCTCTGAATCTACGAAGGAAAATGCCTGGGCTTGATGAAAATACGGTTGCACACGAGCCACAGAATAGCGCATCACGCTTTGGGGCCGGTTACTCTGTGCCTTCCCTAAATGTAGACCAAGATCTTGGAGCTGCCGTTGTTGTCGGTCCAAGAAGTTTGATTCCAGGCTCAGGAATCACTGTTAGTGATTCACTGTCCACTGTCACTGGAGGCAGAGACTTCGTCAGTCAATGAACAATGAAAACGGCACCAGACCAGGCTTCAGCCACGGAGCTTGTGTCGAGGGCGACACTTGGTCAGGAGAGGCCGTGTTAGCAATTGTCCTCCACGACGACACAACTACCCTCATCACTGCTTATAGTCACTGCCTATAAAAGGGCAGCTAGACCGCCGATGCATTCACTTAGTTCCGAGCGTTCGTCGCGTGCACATCAGTTGTGTTGCGTTAGCGTAAGACCGTACATAGCAAAGTGGTTTCTTTTTATTAAGAATTTCTGCTTCTGATTGATAAAAATACATAAAATAATTACAAATAGAAATATAATATATACACTAATGTCTACCGTGGAGAATCAGCTACTTCAGCCAGCAACAATTGCCGAAGTCTCATCTTAAAAGCCAGCCGGGTAGTGGACGTCTTGATTTCGAGCGGAAGTGCGTTCCAAAGGAGGATTGGATACCAAAGGAGGAGTGAACGAAGTCAGAGCTATGAGGAGGACACTTAAGCAAGAGATTACTAGTAGAACGCAGAATTATATGAGCGCTTATAGGAATTGCAAAGTTAAACAGCATTTCCGTGTGATGATGTTACTATGATACGTCCTGACCATCGGGTGACTATGTAAAATTTCTAAATTATGCGACCGAAGTCGCAGGTAAAGCTGGTATTTAAAGTGCCGTGTCCAAAATATACGTGCCGCTTAATGGATGTGTTCTGAAGTGCCCGAGGCGACGTCGGCCGCGCATACATTATGCATGCTAATTTATCGACAGGTCAGCTAGACCGAGGTATATTTCACGGCTACCTCGATTGCCGGAGGGGCGCTTTTTATGTGCACCCTCCACGCGCACTCACACCCTTAGGTGTGCGGGTGATAGCTCTGCACATAGACCTGATGTACTTTCACTTACAAGCTGTCGGGGTACGTAAAGCGATGACAGCTCCGTTGGTAGCACGTTCAGAAGGCGCACGAATGAACGTGGGTTCGAATCACTACGATGTGCCTGAGCTCGGTGATGGAAATATCGTGATGAACGCATAGCATGGTGATAGAGATTCTTCTGATGCTTGCTTAGCTAGCTACCACCCTAAACTTGAGCATCTGCCGTTATATATCTATAGGCGTGTTCCGGGCGATGCACTTGAGAGACAGACCCGCCATTAGCCTTTTTTTATAGTTGAGGTTTAACGTTATGGCCATGATCTCACCTGATCTTAAATGACGATACGACTCAAGTTGGTAGACACGCTAAACCTTTACCGGAACTGGCTCTCAAGTGCAACTGCCGGAACACACCTATCGGTATTTTGGCGGAAGATATTCAACTTGAGGGTGGAAGCTAGCCAGGCGGGCATCAGATAAAGCCCTACCACCATGCAATGGTTTCCTCATGATGTTTTCCTGCACCGAAAGTTCAAGCTCATTGACCGCAACCTTCAGTAGTGAACTGCTGCTTCTTCAGCTCTTCCGGCATCAGCTACCTAACCGGTGTGATACGTCAAACCACCACAAAGCTAACAATCATGACTTATTACTATATATACTATATATTACTGAATATACACTACACAAAAACTTAGAATGGACAGCTGAAAATGTTATAATCAATACAATATAAAGTGACTTTAACATAACTCTTTTTACACATTTTCAAAACAATACAACTACATTGTACAATGCACATAACGAATGCCCAGTGATCTCGCCTGGATTCACCCTAATATGGAAACGTGAGGAAAGTGAGGCATTGAAAATAGCTAACGACAAACAAAATAACGAAAGAAGAATAGGCTTATCGGGATGAGCCTTTTTCATGCTAAAAGACAGCAAACAGGCAGATGGCCCATCTGACGGTAAATGGTTAACCGTCGCCTGTGGACAACCAAGGGGATTACAGCCACGTTGCTAACCTTGGCGGAAATAGATGGTTTTCATTCAGTATACCGGAACACGAAGGCTCATACTGAACCTTTACTTTGCGGAAGTCTAAACACGAGGGTTTGTTAGGTCTACACCTGAAGTCTAAAGGTGGTACCAACAATTGTTAGAGTCTCGTCCGTTACACGGTAGGGTGTACCGCATGCAAGTGAGGTTGGTTTGGATGACATAGACGGTGTTCGGTAACCCTTATACCCCGACTATCCTCAGTTCAGTAGTTTTGACGTAATTGGATGTCGTCAAATTAACTATATATTCCCTAAATATAGATTACATCATACAAAATAAATAATTACCCAGTCTGAGACATACGGAAGTTATTAATAACAACAAATCCAAGCTAGTTCCCGCCGACAATCCATTCCGACGAGGCAGTCTGTCAAGAGGCTGGCAACACGGACGGTTATTAAAAACATCTCAATGATGTATTGCTAGTAATTTCAGCGGAACACTCCGTGAAGGCGGTTCGAGCGGGGGGCGGGCGGGCGGCTACGCGGCCGCGCTTTCCTATGATTTATAGATTTCTTAATAAATATGTTGAGTGGTAACCCTATGTAGGTTGGCTTCGCGTTTATTAATTGTTTTTCACCCCCGCAGTAATTAATTGACGCACGCTCCCGGTTGCAGCGATACGCGAACTAATAGATCCTTCAGTTTTTCGATTGGCCGAGTGGAAAATAATTCCGCACGGAGATTTTCCTATTGATTGAGCAACTGCGTGTAAAACGTTGTAGGTATTAAAATTACTATGCAATACAAATACTCCATCTGAATTATATTATATATGTGCTGCTCCCTCAATAAATAATTAGCGTTACATATTAGTTCATGAAATTTTGTGTTTTTATAAAATTTTAAGGAATGTATGAATGAATGAATTCTTTATTTCACTTTAAATATGAACACCGGCGAGCTTAATGCCATAAGGAATATTCTTCCAGCTAATAATGTCATAATTTAAACCTTATTGGCGATTTATAAATAAATAAATAAATAAATCTCGTACAATATAAGTGCGAGATGAATAAGGTATAACCCTCTCGTTCCACATTAAATACTGATACTTTGTTTTTCGTTTCATAATACAAAATAAGTTCAATAACTTGAAAAATACACTTTAATAGAGAACCAATTAAAAAGAACCCTTAATTTGTTTTGAATAGAAATAGAGTGATTAACAAAATCATTTATTTTATTGTTAAAAAAGTGTATGGTTAAAAAAAGTGTTTTATTTGTCTAATAGCTCCACTTTTGTCAATATATAATATAAAATGAATTATTATTTTTAACTATTGACAATAAACCCCCATGCTTTTTAAATGTAGAGAACTAAGAAAAAAACTCGAACACCAATTGATTGATTGATTGAATGATACACAAATATATTACAGTTAAAAAAACTTCATAAATAATATAAACCTATAGCTGTAAATACGTTTAAGATATGGAAGTCTGTATGAACGTAGCGCAACCCTTTTTTTTTAAGGTCCCTACAGTGTTAGCCCTAGAGGCTTTCATAGCTTCACCGGACTAGGAGGGCGAGCGCGGAGGACGCTCGAGCCCGAGGGGTAACTCGCGCAAGGGTGTCACTAGTGACCGAACCTCGGCTTGGGCTGTTGCCGAAATGCGTAAGAGAGAATCTAACGCGGTACTAGCTAAATGAATAATAGATTAAAAAAATACGCTTGTATAGAAAATCCAACTAAAAAATAGAAAATAAATTTGAATTAAAAATAGTGTATGAAGAAATGATTTTACTGTAAAAAAAGCATGGGGTATCAATAGTTATAATAAATTTATGAACAGATATGAGTATAATTTTTAATAATATACTTAAAAGCAACCACGCTTTTTTTACAATAAAATCATTTTTTCTTACACTAATTTAAATTTAAATTTATTAAAATTTATTTTCTATTTTTTAGTTGGATTTTCTATAAAAGCGTATTTTTTTATACTATTATTTATTTTTAATTTTTTAGTGATTATTTAGCAATAGCTTTACGATATTTACATCTCTATTAGCTATTGCATAGAAGGGCGGTGTTTCACCTTGACGGTCTCTGCAATCGTCATATGCTAAAATCGCTAATCCTGATTATCCTAGTAAGGATAACGGATCAAACTGTTTAAAATATTGAATTGTCATCGGTCCTTAATAAGTATGCCAAATTTCGAGTTAATCCGATGTTTTGAAGGGGGTCAAAATCGTGTTCAAAGATTCCGTTTCATACTAACATACGTATGAAGCTAATATAAGCTTATTCAAATAGAGAGAGTGATTGTACTGTGCCACGATGGGGCGTAGGGTTGTACCTGTATAACGTAGAGTATCTACGCTTCTTTTGTATTTGTATTTGAAAGCAAACCTGCGCGGTAAATGAACCTCGGCCCGTTCGCAGCAAATCGCCCGCGGCAACCAACACGCCGCTCTGTAGCCTGTTACTCGAACGCACCTCGAACGTTCTCTGCTTTGGAAATTTCATTTCCGTTATACGCATTTTAAATAAACTCTTCCGGTATTTACTTATATTTCACAAACAATAACAACAACGGGGCTGAACCAAATATGTCTTTTTTTTTTAATTAACTTTGACTTGTACTTTATAATGGATATAGAAAATGATCGCTTTGACAATTGACACGTAATCAATGACACAGTGATTGCTTAAATTTTTTCTTATAGTTAAGTTTTAGTATTATGGCTATTATCTCACCTGATCTTAAGTGACGATACGGCACAATTTGATAGACACGCTAAACCTGTGGAGGAACAGGCTCTAAAGTGCAACTACCGGAACACACCTATTGGTATTTGGAGGCAGATTTTCAACTTGACTGTGGTAGCTAGCCAGGCAGGCATCAGCAAAATCCCTACCACCATGCTATGGTTTCCTCACGGTCATTCCCTTCGCGGAAGCTCAAGCTCATTGTACACGGTTGGATTCGAACTCACGTCCCTTGGCGCAAAGTCGTACACACTATCACTGATCTGTCATCGCTTCAAGTGTGAACTTTGAACTCTCTAATCATTAATAAAAACAGAAATCCTATTTCTCTTCTAAGTTAAATCTAACCCATTTTAAGTTTATATTATTCACTACGCCTTTAGGTAACTCGTTGAACGAAGTGAAAAATCGACACAGATGTTGTAATTAAAAACTTTCATACATAACCTTTGCCATTAGTAAATAGAACTGGGGCCTACAACAATGTTACATCTTTAAACACAAACACAGAAACATGTGTTTTTTTTTTTTGGTAAAAGAAATGAACTACACGTAGCCCCTCGAATGACACAGAAAACCTTACGTTTTATACAATAATTGGGTGTAAAAAGAAAACATAACATGTACCATTACCGGTTAGTTAAGGTTATAAGAAATATTAAAACGTTTCGATCGACAAAGTATTCGCGAATTTTCTGTTTCGAGGAAGAATTCGAGGACATGTTACGTTACCACGAAAAACGTCTACGAGAAATGAACTATGTCGATCAGTCGGTTGCGGAGTTTGCAGGAAGTCGTTATAATAACGACCAACAATGTTTTTACTATGTTATATATTATATAGGTTTAAACGTATGTCCACAGGCGGCTATTATCACGGTTTGGGCTAAGACAGTAGTAAACACACTATGTTATCGCGGGTTCCTATTTATATTTGTTCACACAGCAGACTCTTGGTTCGCACCGTTTTGGCCATAATCTCAACTCATCTTAAGTGACGATACGGCCGAAGTAGGTAGACACGCAAAACCTTTGGAAGCACAGGCTCTCAAAGGCCACCGCCGGAACACACCATAATGGTATTCGGCGATAGATTTTGAACTTGAGAGTGGTAGCTAGCTAAGCGGGAATTATGAAAACCCCACCATGCTTTGATTTTCTCACGACGTTTTCCTTCATCGAAAGCTCAAGCTCATTGTAGGTGGATTCGAACTCGCGTCCATTACCGCGAAGTCGTAGACACTACCACTGAGCTATCATCGCTTCCTCAACAGGTGTCCCCTGTCGATATAGGAGAGCTGGTTTGAAACTCCGATGACGGTGAGTTTTGCTGCTCCAGACATCCTGCCTGCTAAAAGGATGGCTCCGAAATGGTTCACGTGTGCTTTATCGACCACCAGGCGTGGTCGCTTCTCAGATTTAACTCTGGTTCTAATGTTTCACCCCTAAAGTTGCAATAGGGTGACTTCCCTTGTAAATAATGCCCAAGGTTATTGGGATAGAGGACGAAGGACTCACCAGAACTGCTACTCACGGTCTTATGAAAGGCCTCTTCTTTCATCAGGTTGCATGGTGGTAGGGCTATTTCTAATGCCCGCCTGGGTAGCTACCACCCTCAAGTTGTAAACCTGCCGCCAACAATAGGTGTGTTCCGGCAGCTGCACTTGAGAGCCAATTCCGCCACAGGCTTAGCGTGTCTACCAACTTGGGCCGTATCGTCACTTAAGATCAGGTGAGATTATAGCCATAACGCTAACCCATAAGTATATAAAAAAAAGGTTTAAAACACGCATTATTACGTACTTAATATGAGTAACAATATAAAGGTCTTGACAATTACAATTATTTCGTCACCGAAACGTTTCCCGTAGATACTTAGTTCCTCTACTGACTTTGTACAGATGAGTGAGATCGGGGAAAAGAAAATAACATACGATTGGTGGAATGAAAAGCATGGTCAACGTAACACAACTATATTTCACGCTATGTTTCATTACGATGTTTTCTTTCGCGAAAAACTTAAGCTCAATGCAACCCCCGAAGATAAAAAGTTTTTATTCTGCAATCATTATCGTAAATGCAAAAAATAATATATGAGATTATATTCTAAAAGCTAAATCGACGACATGATGAAATTACGTAATCGTAACGTGGTAGAAAACTTTAAAATACACGTACACTTGAAACACAACATTGAAGTTTATCCCACAGGTGGATTATGAAAGAGGCCATATTTTTAACACACCTCTGATCCCGGGATTTAGGATAACACTTTTTTTTTGTTTACAGCATTGTTGCCAAGACCACAATGTCACCTGATGTGGCGATGTGACCCAAGATGGTGGGCTCGCTAATCCTACTCGATAGACTGGCTCTGTGGGTCTCATTGCAGAGATTTCAACTCACGCCCTTTGACGCGGAGTCAGTACACGCTACCAACTGATCCGTCATAATTTTCCCGATCATCAAACACCAGTGTATGCCTAAGCTGCTAAATTATTCGAACAATTCACTGCCCTAAACTGGAGCTCGCGCACACGAAACTGTTTCCGCGAAGCTGTTTTTGTGAACTTCAAAAATTCAATAGAATCGAGGTCGCGAGGTCTCGTCGCGGGTCAGAGACCTCACAGTTATTTCTTAGGACTTCGAACCGGGACCGTGTTGAGTCCCGACTAGTTTCTACGAAACAGCTCGGTCTAGATTTATTATAATGCGACTGTGGAATGTTAACTACGTTCCGAGAAAGGTTATTAGAAATCTGTTTTTGTATAAATTAACTATGACTTCTAATTAACTAGACACGCAATCGGAAACAACTGGTCTGTAATATATAATTGAACTGATAGACCTTGTTCTGCCTTTTCGAGTAGTCACTTACATCGAGATAAAAAGTATCCTATCTCTAAAATTGGATTAAACTGCAGACAGTGTGTAAAATTTGATTAAAATCGTTTCAGTAGTTTAGGAGTCCATCGCGGACAAACAGCGTGACGTGAAATTTTTATATATAAAGATAAAAGAAATATTAATTAGACCAAAACGAATGGGGTATGTAGCAAGAGTCATCGGGAGATTAGCACTCAACACGAGACTAAAGCCAGGGTCTATACTTCTTCCTAACAAACATACACGCGAACATGCGAACAAAGTTGACTGCACTAACATGTAAAAGGCTTTATCGAAGTGTCAATGTTCAAAAATAATTAAAGCCATTCACCATTATTTCATAGATTAAGTAAAAGAAATGTACGATAAATTGAAAATAAATATAATAGAAGGTGGTCAAATTACAAGAATAATCAATCACATTTTGTACTAACTTAAACGTCTCAGGCGTGGTGTCTACCGATGTACCTATATTCAGTATTAAAGTTGGGTGGGTCCTTTGTGTGTTCATCAGACAACTGTACGTCTGCTGATAAACATATTAGAAAGTATACATACATACATACACACACACACACACACACACACACACATACATACATACATACATTAGACATATTAAACATATTAGAGATTAGACATAAAAGATTAGACCCTTTTTATACTATATAAATTTAGCATTATCACCACAGTCACCCCTGACGTTCAGTGACGATGTTGTCAAAATGGTGGACACACTAAGCTTAATAGGCCTAGTAAGTAATTGCTTTTAAGTGCAACTCCAGAAACTCACCTTGATAGTGGTAGCTAGACAGATGGGATTCAGAAAAAACCCTACCACCGTGCTACGTTTTCCTTCACCGAAAGGCCAGGATCATGGTAGGTGGATTTGAAATCACGTCCATTTACACGACATCCGTACAATCTACCAAGTAAGCCACCATCGTTTCAAAACTTATCAATTTTTTTTTTATAGCTAATGCTTAGCGTTATGCCCGCAATCTCACCTGTTCTTAAGTGACGATACGGCCCAAGTTGGTAGGCACGCTAAACTTTTTCAGGAGCTGGCTCTCAAGTGCAACCGCCGGAACACACCAATGTGTATATTGGCGGTAGATTTTCAACTCGAGGGTGGTAGCTAGCCTCGTTGGTGGGCATCAGAAAAAGCCCTACCACCATAATAGACTCTATGAGATTGGTAATTGGTTGCCGTTCCTCTTGAAGTATAAGGAGCTTACCTTCAAACTTCTATTTGTCTCTTTTGTTCAACAGTAAAACGATATTATACTATTTCATTAAAATAATAGCGTTTTTTGGTTACCAACAATGTGAACTAAACGAATGTGACATTTTTGTCGCGTGCAAAGTTTTTATATTAAGCAAACAAATTTCTGGTATTAGACAACGCTGTTTATTGCGTAAAAGCGATTCTAGTGCTAAATAGAATTCATTGTAAATTACGTATTAAAATATGTTTTAACGGTATCCCTACCTTCTTTGCTTTCTATCTGGCTAACATATTTTCTTTAACTAAATTTATTCCACATTTAAGATTTTGCAAATATGCGACGATAGCTCAGCGGTAGTGTGTACGACTTCGCATCAAGGGACGTGAGTTCGAATCCGAGCACCTACAATGAGCTTGAGCTTTCGGTGATGGAAAACATCGTGAGGAAACCATAGCATGGTGGTAGGGTTTTTTCTAATGCCCGCCTGAGTAGCAACTACCCTCAAGTTGTAAATCTGCCGCCAAATACCAATAGGTGTGTTCCGACAACCACACTTGAGAGCCAGTTCCTCCACAGGTTTAGCGTGTCAACTAACTTGGTCCGTATCGTTACTTAAGATCAGGTGAGATTATAGCCATAACGCTAAGCTTTAAGTATAAAAAAAAAAAAACTCACTAAAACCTCACGGCCATCTGTCGCCTTCCGGTGGCGACGCGGCTTCGATCCAGCAATCACCTTGTCACTCCGGTTAGAGAAAACCACCTTGCTATGTATTCATAATCGAGGTACAATGGACCCCTAAGTTTAAACCTAAGCCCTCAGTCAGCACTAGAGTCAAGATCGAAGGGAATTCAGTATGTTTAGTTGATATTACTACGTTCTTGGGTTCTTGGGTCACGCATGGTTCTAACTTTTTTTTTTTTTTTTTTTTTTTTATACTTAAGGTTTAGCGTCATGGCCACAATCTGACCTGATCTTAAGTGATGATACGGCCCAAGTTGGTAGACACGCTTAACCTGTGGAGAAACTGGCTCTCAAGTGTGGTTGTCGGAACACACCTATTGGTATTTGGCGGCAGGTTTACAACTTGAGGGTGGTAGCTACCCAGGCGGGCATTAGAAAAAACCCTACCACCATGCTATGGTTTCCTCACGATGTTTTCCATCACCGAAAGCTCAAGCTCATTGTAGGTGCTCGGATCGGACTACAATGGGATCCTCACATAAAAAGGGAGGTTAAGTTCTGCTGCATTCGCTGTTCGTAAGATTCGTCAGCTGATAGAAATTACCACTGGTAGGTTAGTCCAGCTTACTTCCACAACTTCATGTCTTATGGTATTTTGCTGTAGGGTTAGCAGCTGAGGTAGAGACCGTATTTCTATTACAAAAATGAGCATTTCGGGCCATTTATAATATGGAAACATTAAAGGATAAGCTTTCGGAATTTGGTATATTAACTCTGCTCTCCCAATATATTCTTGATAATTTGATGTATGTTTGCAAAAACTTACAATAGCTAAAAATCGTGATAACGTACTCATCCCCTATTTTAGACTGAGTAAGACAAGTAACAGTTATTTAGGTAATAGTGTCAAGTTTTATAATAAAGTCCCATAGCGCATTACTGCATTGCCGGACAGAAGGTTCAAGAACCATGTCAAACGGGGTGGATCAATATTGGAGCGATCGTGAGGTCTGGAATTGAAACCCCTCTCTGTACATCCGCTAATAACTACTGTAACACATTAAACTATTATATACAAAAAGATCTAAACAAAAGATGCCGCTCGAATTTCTTGCCGGTTCTTAGGTCGTAGTTTTGACGTTCATAAGCGCCTTCTTAGGGCCGAAATCGAATAGAGATTTTTGATTCGGTTAGCAATTACGCCACTGGTCTCTACAGTGTAACTGCTTTATACATCAAATGTATACTCAAAAGCTGAGGTTAAATGTTGATTTTAATTAAAAATGCATTCGCGACATTGTCCTGTCCCATCCAGAACACGTCGTCTGGTTTGTACCTGAACAAGCTTTAGTATAAATTAATTAGTCTCCAGCAGTTACTAAAAACAGTCCACTCTCTACACTGGATGTACGAAGTGAACTCTGCACACAAATAGTACTCTATAATTTTATTATTACTATCATTTCGTTCACACAATTCGACTATAGGCATTACTGTGGATTGGAATGATTCTTGTAAGTTTGTACTTTTTTGTTGACGACATTAAAACTGGTTATTAGATTTTTTAAGCGACGATAGCTCAGTGGTAGTTATAGGGCTTATTCAAATGCCCGCCTGGCTAGCAACCACCCTCAAGTTATAAACCTGCCGCTAAATAACAATAGGTGTGTTCCGGCAGCCGCACTTGAGAACCAGCTCCTCTATAGGTTTAGCGTGTCTACCAACATTATAAAAAAAAAACTTTTTTCTCAAGGGAGAAAAGAAAATAACATCTTTTGTTTCAAACTGCTTATTATATTATTACTGATAATATAGCATGTTCGTACAAGCGTTTTTGTGTATATCACAATAGCAGAGGTATATCTGATCATTCCTACTTGAAAGCAACTCAGTTTGTATGTATGTCTGTCTGTCTATGCGCATGTTTTGACATACATTTTCTTTGGCAATACGGAGAGTTACAATCACCGTGTTTTGTCATTGCCAAGTATTTCACGATACTTATCACCTAATGCACGTCATACGTCCCTTTCTTAACTCGCTACATCTATTTCATCAAAGGATGTACGTAAATATATAAATTACATATCTAAACAAACAAAAGAGAGACCACATGTTCACCTGTAAACTGCTGGACCAATTTTCATATAGAAATAGAGAGAGGAATCATGAGATCGGAGTTTATATAAAGAACATATCGTTTCTCAAATTTTTTTAATTATAAAAAATCATAGGTATTTTATATTTTTGGGAACAAATTAACAGAGTTGCATCTTTTGAATAGTTATCCTTACGTAAGGTAATAGTTTCACAAGTGTAATAAAAAAAAGAAAAACTCACTTAGTGTTTAGTTTTTTGGTGTAACGCATTATCTATTATTATAAAACAATTTTTTAACCCCAAAAACATTACCTACCTATAAAAAGGTGCGGACCCGGAGTCCGAAGATACATTAAAAAAAAAGGTAAAATAGAAAATTGTTTTCATTGTTCAAGGTTAAAACGAACGCAGTCGAAGACTCTACTGGTCCGTATATAAAATGTATTACTACTAATTAGCACTGTATTTATTTTTTTAATAAACAATTGCACTGTAAAGTTTTAAAAATATAATTAAAAAACTATAAAGTAAAAATATAGAGATGTAAAGGCAAATTTTACCGTATCCATTATGTATACAGTTGACGTCCCAACATGCGCAATCAGCTAACAAAGTGTTGTAATTCAATTGAGTCAGTGAACGCGCAAGAGTAAGAATTATTTACTCAAATAATTCCAACTTGTTTGAAACGAGCTCTACGTACGTAAGCTTAATATTGTGTCAACGGATGCTCTAATTTACTATATGGTCAAAGTCTGCACATACTTATGTCGAGGTTACAAATATCTCACAATTATTTATGAAAATTAATATATTTTTCAAAGGGGTATAGAAAATATCCCCGTAACCCGTACTTTAAATGGTCAATCGATATTAAAAAAAATAGAGGAAGCGATGAGAAGCGATGAGAGCTCAGTGGTAGTGTGTAAAACTTTGCGTCAATGGACGTGAGTTCGAATACAACCACCTAGAATGAGCTCGAGCTTTCGATGAAGGAAAACATCGTGAGGAAACCATAGCATGGTGGTAGGGCTTTTTCTCCTGCCGATAGGTGTGTTCCGATAGTTGCACTTGAGAGTCAGTTATCCCGAAGGTTTAGCGAAAAGAATAAAATAAAAGAAAGTCGGTAAACAGAGGAGACAAGTTACTTTACGGTTCTTGTCTCTCCTTATTTATAAATATACTGGCTGCGCCTGCGACTTGCTTCGGGTAGAAGTTTACTTTGTTATTAAGCTTTGTTTAATAATTTCTGCCATGTTAAGTAAAATTTGTCAATACAGCTCTGCTTCTATTGGCTGTGGTAGTATGATAGTAAATAGCCTAAAGCCGTCCTCGATTGTTGCTCTAACATTTTTTTGAATCCAAATGGTAGTTCATGAGTTTCGAATTAAAACAAAAGAGACTTACAAACAAACTGATCCTTGATCTCTTACATATAAAATTCTCGTGTCACAATGTTAGTTGTCACACTCCTCTGAAACGAGTTATATGAAATTTTATACGTGCATTCGGTAGATCTGAGAATCGGTCGTAATCTATTTTTGATAACACTTTTTTTCCTTTTTTTTAACGTGAGGAAATACGTCAACGGATACCCTCCCAGCTGAGGGACTAGGAAGGTTATATGGGGCTCGCCCGGTAGTAGTCACTGTCAACTGATGGTAAGCCAGACTCCGGCCAGGCAGTCTGGCAAGCTGGCCTTTCAGACCTTTCAGCCCACCCCAAACATTTTATATAATTTTCCCCTAAAAAACTAATCATTTATTATTTTATGATGTGGTATTAAAAAACATACAAACATACATTTTCACCCTTCTACCATTCATTCTCCCATTTTGAATACGAACAAAGTATTGATTAGAAGTTATTTATGAGACAGATTGTTTGTCGGGTCAGTTTGTGTTACTATCGATATGTATTAATTGATCATAGCTTTAGCCTAAACGAGCTATTAAAAAAAAGTATCTCGCAGAACCTATGCACTTACTGTGTGAGGTTGCAATTGCGATATGCAGTGTGAGAATGTAGGTATTGGTAGTGAATGAGTAGTGTGTCTCAGTGTCGTGCGAGTAGTACAACTTGAGAGCTCCTGACCAAAGGAATTTGGAATTTGAATTTTGAAGCGATGATAGCTCAGTGGTAGTGTGTACGACTTCGCGTTAAGGGACGTGAGTTCGAATCCAAGCACCTACAACGAGCTCGAGCTTTCGGTGAAGGAAAACATCGTGAGGAAACCATAGCATGGTGGTAGGGATTTTTCTCATGCCCGCCTGGGTAGTTACCACCCTCAAGTTGTAAACCTGCCGCCAAATTCCAATAGGTGTGTTCCGGCAGCTGCAATTGAGAGCCAGTTCCTCCACAGGTTTAGCGTGTCTACCAACTTGGGCCGTATCGTCACTTAAACCGTAACTATAAAAAAGAGGCCTAGGCTTGAAACACTGCCGAAATGCCCGCAGCATGGGTCTGACATCAGACCCCTACATATTACAACTATCAAAATACTTAGTATGAATACCTTAAATGGTGCTAAATCTCAACCAATAAAGAATGTTATCTTGACATTAATAATGTAGGGTGGATATCTGATGGAGTTAACCCTGTGCCAAGGAGCGAGGTAACTTAAATCTCTCTTGAGGGACTCCGAGCGACAACAGACTAACCCGTCCGCAAATCTGACCAAATAGACGTATGGATCAATTTATAGATGGAAGCGGAATAATAGTAAGAGATAAAAGAAGAAAAGAAGATAGAAGTAAGAGATAATGATATGACAAATAAAAAAACGCTGTTTACTATGAATGCTTTGTAGCGATGACAGCTCAGTGATGATGTGTACGACTTCGCGTCAAGAGACGTGAGTTCGAAACCACCTACAAAATGAGCTTGAGGTTTCAGTCTCGTAAAACATCGCGAGGATTGTTTTTCTAATGCCCGCCTGGCTAGCAACCACCCTAAAGTTGAAAATCTGTCACCAAATACCAGTAGGTGTGTTCCGGCAGTTGCATTTCAGAGCTAGTTCCTCCACAGGTTAAGCGTGTCTACCGACTTGGGCCGTATCGTCATTTAAGATCAGATGAGATTATGGCCATAACGCTAAACGTTAACTGTAAAAACAATTATTTTTACAGGACTTATACAAGACAGTCTAATAATATTGGACTATTTTTGTATTGGGATCAGCCAATGTATATCCGGCAGCCAAATGGTTTACAAACGTCACTACAAGCCGTGGTTACACTCTGTTCAATAATCCTTATATTAGAAACAAAAATACAATACTCTGAAAATTTTAAGGCCTTTTAAGAACCAAAGAGATAGTATATAAGAAAAATTTGGCTAATAAAAAAAAATGTGTGTGTGTGTGTGTGTGCAAGTCACACACGGTATAAGTGAAACTTCTGAAAGGTACCTGATTAAAAAAAGCACACACTAACATAAACACGTAGAACCCTCGGAACTGGAGCGAGATATAGGTATACTGATTAGCCCACTTCACAGGAGCTTATAGGACAATGCTTAATAGACGATAGTGGGGGACGCTTCGAAGCATCGCACCAAGAGGAGATCGAGAACCTGTAATGTGTTCTATCTCATTCTCTCTCCGGCTGAATCCTATACATACACGTGTTCATGTCTCTGTGGACTCGCTTTTTCGTTTCATCGAGTTTCAAATCACAACGATTCTAAAGAAGTTTCATAAGATTTTATTTTTATTTTTTATTAATTCGTTTTTGAGGATTTTGCTTTTCACTGTGTTTCGATTTTTTCCGTAAATACATATTTGTTGTAGCCCCAAATGTCGTCTTTCAAGCGAATCGAGATCGAGTTTTGTAACTGTAATAGTTTCCGAGATATTCAAATAACAAACTTGGGACATACCAAATTTTGAATTTGGCATAACTTTTGAACGAAGAAAGTTTGGTAAATCTAAAAGTGCACGCCTCATTATCTAATTTTTTTTATTTGTTTATTTAATAACAATTAAACCACATTAAATCAGACCGCTAAAAGTAATAGGGTTCTATTCCTAACTATTAGCTTTAGCGTAAACAAATATAGACTCGATTAGTAAAGTATTTCGGTCCGCACATACACGGACGTCCAAGACAATACTTTTTTAAACAGTTTTTTAACTAGTTTAAATAACAAAATGCCATCAAAAATATCATGAGTGTTAAAAATAGTGTTTTTTCTTGTTATGCGAGTGTATATATTATATTACAAGTGCAATATATGATAAATAGAGACATTTTAATTTTGAAAAATCAGTTGTTTTGCGTGCAGTGACAGTAGTACTAACCTCAACGCTTCGCTTATGAGACGAGCAATTACCAACTTCTTTATTAGATGTTAGAAATCGTCTGACCAAATTTCATTCCAATCAGCAGCTTATAGCCATGAAATACCCGATATATCGTGACTTCATCTGCTAAAATAGGGTTGTACAAAAGTGTATATAAAATTGCAATAATCTTTTATCTTAAACCGGTGATTAATGGTCCCGATATACCCGCATCACAGGCCCTATCTACCTGCGTAACTGCGCTCACCTAATACATAATACAGAATGATAACCGAGCGATGATAACACCCCGGGCTAGCGCTTACAGAGTTATACGCTGCAGAGCCATCTACCGACCCTACACATGTTACAATGCTATGTCCTATGGCCATACTTTTAATAATAATAATGGGCATAATTATATTATAATACATACAATACGTTCGAGTGAGCTGGAATCATTAGTGCGGTGATAGTTAAGGTTTAGCGTTATGGCTATAATCTCACCTGATCTTAAGCGACGATACGGCCCAAGTTGGTATACACGCTAAACCTGTGGAGGAACTGGCTCTCAAGTGCAGCTGCCGGAACACACCTATTGGTATTAAGCGGCAGGTTTTCAACTTGAGGGCGGTTGCAGCCAGGCAGGCATTAGAAAAAGCCTTATCATCATGCTATGGTTTCCTCACGATGTCTTCCTTCACCGAAAGCTCAAGCTCATTGTAGTTGGTTGTATTCGAACTCACGTCCCTTGACGCGAAGTCGTACATCACACTGCACTACAAGCACTGAGCTATCATCGTTGAAAATCCGCCACCGAATAGCGATACATTTTGTGTACTGTTTTTTATTTTTATTTTTCGAAAACTTTATTATCGTGTACAGAGGAAATTGTCAAATATCTATTTATATTATAAACGCCTGCGCGTTAATAGATAGCAAATATTCATGACGACTATTCTGCTATTATAATTTTTGTAGGAGCACATGTTAACAATTAAAAATTGTAGTACACGAATGTGGTTGGTACAATGTATTTAAAATTCAAGAGATATTTCATGAACCACACTGTGACCTCATTTTCGGAACTAGACCTTGTAATGAGAATTTAATTGTTTTTGCAAATAATTACTCAGCAAAATGGAGGTCTGATGATAATTAATCGCGGCATTAAATTAAAATAACAATGACCACAGACTGCTGATGCATTTTGGCATCGTGGTAGCTAGCCCAACGTATTTTAGAAGGTTTAGTTTCGTTACAGGTTAGTTTCGTCGCGATGTTTCACTAGTACGAAATTCCACATTTATTTTAGTCATTTAAACCGAATAACTTCGAAACCCGTAAAAGATTCCACTGAACCATGTAGGTACTTGCTATGTATTTTCAACTTTGTAAAGAAATCCTATACTGATTCCGACATATCTACTTTAGTTTTGCCTCGGGCTAGAGGTCCGGACCTTTCACGGAGCACGGCTCTTATTTGATGTATAAAATGCTAAATTGGGTCTTTACGTTCAAAGGTGAAACAGGGTCGTAATCAGAAATTGAAATCGTAATTTAATCGTAACTGAAGCGATGATAGCTCAGTGGTAGTGTGTACGACTTCGCGTCAAGGGGCGTGAGTTCGAATCCGAGCACCTACATTGAGCTTGAGCTTTCGGTGAAGGAAAACATCGTGAGGAAACCAAAGCATGGTGGTAGGGCTTTTTCTAATGCCCGGCTGGGTAGCTACTACCCTCAAGTTGTAAAACCTGCCGCCAAATACCAATAGGTGTGTTCCGGCATTTGCACTTGAGAGCCAGTGCTTCCAAAGGTTTAGCGTGTCTACCAACTTGGACCGTATCGTCACTTAAGATCAGGTGCGATTATGGCCATAACGCTAAACCTTTAACTATATAAAATAAAAACAACTTAAGACAATAAATAAAATATATAAAATTTTTCATACGTACATTTTTTTTATTTGGATGAATTTCGACGAACCATATTTTAAACATTGTATCATATGACCCAGTTACGTCAGTGACGCGATCGTAACATTTTCACCCATAAAAAACTCCATGGAACAAGGGAGATTTCGGTTAAAGAAACATATTCACAACGGGCCTGAATATTCTACAAAACCATACCCATTAAACGATATAGAAATAAATACAGATTCATTAAACCAAATCCGTCCCAGTCCTGGCGATTATTTCACGAGCTCTCAACCCCGGACTAAGTTCTCGACCAAAAACTCATTGGAGTGTTGATAATAATTTGTTCACAATATTATTCCGTACGGGCAATATTCATCTCGGGTGCAAATCCCAATTAACTTCTCCCCTTAAACGCTTTAATGAGATTGCTCTAATTTACTTCTTACAAAAGTATATAATTCAATCAACAGCCTGTTTATTATTTTAAGCAAAGTTTTTGTTCTTGGAAAAAAGTTAACATCATAAAAACATCACAAAAGTTATGGAAATAGTGTCTGAAACTCCTCTTTCAATTTTGAGAGAGTTAACCGCTGAACTGTCCGTACCTCACTAGTCGATCTGTATCATTTAAATAATCATTTGGATACGAAACATATTCCCGCTCGACTAATGCCAACCGATCTGAATTTTCTCCAATAACTCCAAAAATTCGCTGAGGACAAGTTAGAGCGATATAATTCCGACCCAACATTCGAGAAACGCATTGTTAGTGGTGACGAGACGCGGGTTTACGAGTTTGATATGCAAACTAGCAAACAAGCCTCGGATTGGAGCCTCCCAACTGAACTGAAACCGGAAGAACCAAGCCGAAGTGTCTTACACTCAGAATCCATACCGGAAGTTTAAACGGAAAACGATGTATATCATTTGAGAGTTATCCGCCGATTAAGAAAGAAAACGCAACGAAAAAGGCCAGGTTTGTAAATGAATTTTTGACCGTAAACTCAACAAATACTATCGACAAGCAGCTTTATTCACCAGTTATGGCTGCGGCAGACGTTTTTCTTTTTCCCTGACTGAAATTACCGCTTCGTGGCACCCGTTTTTATTCAATACAATACATAAAGGATAATTCACTCGATCTCGGAAAAGGTGTTTAAAATTTGTTCTACACATTAGATTATGCCTTGGATAAGTGTATCGTTTCTGAAGGAACATCATTTGAAGGCGAAAAAGTAATTTTGAATGACTACCTAATAACATTTTGCGTGTTATTGAACGTTTCCCGGTACTTATTTCACGGAGTAGTAAATACAATCCAATGAATAATAGCCTATTTATTATGTTTTTTTTTATACTTAAGGTTTAGCGTTATGGCCATAATCTCACCTGATCTTAAGTGTCGATACGGCCTAAGTTGGTAGACACGGTAAACCTGCGGAGGAACTGGCTCTCAAGTGCAGCTGCCGGAACACACCTATTGGTATTTGGCGGCAGGTTTACAACTTGAAGGCGGTAACTAGCCAGGCGAGCATTAGAAAAAGCCCTACCACCATCCTATGGTTTCCTCACGATGTTTTCCTTCACCGAAAGCTCAAGCTCATTGTAGGTGCTTGGATTCGAACTCACGTCCCTTGACGCGAAGTCGTACACACTACCACTGAGCGACCATCGCTTCAAAAGTGAAGGGAAGTGTTTGTTCTCGACAAATAATTTAAAATAGACAAAGCAAGCGGCAGTACAGTAAACATAGTATTAAAAGCGCTGAAGGCAGTAGACCTAAGGTTTTAGTACCAAAGTATGTTCTGTAAGTCTTTACTAAATAAAGAATTTCAATCAGTTTCTTGTATTTCAGGATGACAACGACAACTCCCGTATCATTAGCAGAAAGCTTTCCATCATTCATTAAGGTATAATAACTCAAAGGTTAAAGCCATAACCGTAGAGTCAAAGTTAACTGGCCCCGAAGCGAAATATGCATACGCATGCATCGGTATGATAACAGAGGATTATGGTAATCAGTGGCTCGCGTGCGGCATTACCGAGAATCCCGTTCGAGATTATAATGATTTACGAGATTTTTAATAGTGCATTTTTGGCTCGATATACGCCCCAACCTTTCTATATACATGTGTACCTACTAAGTGCGCCCGCGATATAATTTTCTGTCCGTTTTTGTAGCAATTACTTTGTAATAATTTGAAGCGATGATAGCTCAGTGGTGGTGTGCACGACTTCGCGTCAAGGGACGTGGGTTCGAACCCAAGCACCTACAATAAGCTTGAGCTTTCGGTGAAGGAAGACATCGTGAGGAAACCATAGCTTAGTAGTAGGGCTTTTTCTAATGCCCGCCTGGGTAGCTACCACCCTCTAGTTGTGAACCAGCCGCCAAATACCAATAGGTGTGTTCCGGCAGCAGCACTTGAGAGCCAGTTCCTCCACAGGTTTACCGTGTCTACCAACTTAGACCGTATCGTCACTTAAGATCAGGTGAGATTATGGTCATAACGCTAAAGTATATAAAAAAGTACCCTATGTCTTATTCTGTGCCTCTGACAACGTGTACACCAAATTTCATGATTATTGGTTGAGTAATTAAGCGATGAATATGCAACAAACAAACTTACATTTACATTTATAATATTAGTTAGCATGAAGATCTACACAAAGTTACGAGTGATAATTAAATTAAATATTAAAAAGAATACATCATAATTATGCAAAATCTAAAAATATACTATTGAAATAACCCTGAGATAAACCTGCTTTTGTATTAATTTTACAACTAATTAAAAATATACAATTTAAATGGATATTTGTAATGTAAAGTAGGTGCTTAAACAAGTTAAAGTAATAACAAAGGAAACTATAATCATAGAAGCGACGATAGCCCAATGGTAGCGTGTAAGGACGCCGTGTCAAAGTACGTATGTTCGAATCCACCTACAATAAGCTTTCAGTAAAAGAAAACATCTTGATGAAGCCTTAGCACGGTGGTAGGGCTTTTTCCAATGGCCGCCTGACTAGCTACCCTCAAATTGAAAATCTACCGTCAAATACTTATAGGTGTGTTCCGGCTGTTGCACTCGAGAGCCAGTCACTTAACACGATTAGCGAGTGCACCAGCTCGGGCCATGTCGTCACTTAACATCAAGTGAGATCGTAGGTATAACGCTAAGCCAGTAAATAAAACTCACTACAAAGTACTGGAAGTTTGTTATCTACATTTACAAATTACTAGCTGAGATTTTTAATTAATTAATATAAAAAAGAAAAAAACACTAAATAATTTTTGCCCCTTTTGTAAATGCTTTTAATAAGGCTTTACTGTTATTGGTGGTAGCGTGATGTTAAACGGCCTAAAGCCTTCCTCGATGAGTATACTATTGTAGGGACAGGTCTGTACGAGTAAAAATACCTGAAGCGATGATAGCTCAGTGGTAGTGTGCACGATTTTGCGTCAAAGGACGTGAGATCGAATACAACCACCTACAATGAGCTTCAGCTTTCGGTGAAGGAAAACATCGTGAGGGAACCATAGCATGGTGGTAGGGCTTTTTCTGGTGCACACCTGGCTAGCTACCACCCTCAAGTTGAAAATCTGCCGCCAAATACCAATAGGTGTGTTCCGGCAGTTGTACTTGAGAGCCAGTTCCTCCACAGGTTTAGCGTGTCTACCAACTTGGGCCGTATCGTCACTTAAGATCAGGTGATATTATAGCCATAACGCTTAACCCTGACTATATATATAAAAAAAAAACCTTGTACAATAATATACATCGACTGACTTTTTCTACTGCGGAGTCTTCCGGGTTACATTAAGTGATTGACTCATATTATTTACATTTATTAATAATTAATATATATTTACACAAAATATTAAATATACATCTTAATAAATTTAGTAAATTCCTAGAGTATTAATTAATAGTAATCATTAACCATTTCATAAATCATCCCTATTTCCGGATTCCACTTTCCGGTCACACTCAATTCCACTACAATCCATACATAAATAAATCAAGGCATATGAATGTATATAAATAACAAATACTCTAATAAACCTAACGTTATGTTTAGCGTTATGGCCATAACAATCTCAGCCGATCTTAAGCGACGACCTATGTTGGTAAATACCCTCGACCTGTGGAGGAACTGGTTCTCAAATACAACTACCGGAACACACCTAATGGTATTTGGCGGTAGATTTTCAACTTGAAGGTGGCAGCTACCCAGGCGTGCATTAGAAAAAGCCCTACCGCCATGCTACACTTTCCTCGCGATGTTTCCCTTCACCGAAAGCTCAAGCACATCGTAGGTGGATTCGAACTCACGCTCTTTAACGTGTAATCCGTACACACTACCACTGAGCTATCGTCGCCTCAAAAGTTATGTTCGGGTTAAACTTCAAGGTCGTATCTCACTAAAATAATTGAGTAATTTTATACGAACAAAGAAACAATTGTTGATAATTAACATATTCTAAAATAATATAAATATGAATTGTACAAATTCGCATAGTGGCATTGTTTTTAACGCCCGCCCGCGATAATTATTTTGTTATCTACGTATTGGTTGAATACCTATTCTTTATGGGCTTGATGATAACAAAGCAAAACCCAGTACCCAGGCTCAGGCCAAAGCGAGAGGAAGGTGTGAGAAGACGTATTGAGTGATAGCCACCCGACAATATTCAGTAAAACGTACCACGATGGAACTTCAATCTCCCATGTTACCAGAGATCAGGGACACAGCGTCCAAACTTATCCTAATACGTCTTTAACCCGTTTCTCTTTTATATAAGAATTGGGGATTGTATACTGTAAAGCGAAAATTTGGTCTAGAATAAATTCTACGAATTATTAATAAATTCATTTACGTAAGTGTTAATACCATGCTGATAAAACATCTTAGGAAATAAAACGTTAATTTGGAACAAAATTGTAAGTCATAAAAATGGTTATTACAAGTAAACCAGAAAAAATAGATATATGCTATCGCGGACATATGTTTAGAACTTTTATTAGGTATATTTGTCATATATATTATATTAATAAAGCAAGTGTACGCTAGTGAAGTTTTCCGAACGAATTTTATTATTTCCCGTTTTTGTCAGTTTTATCCATACTGCTTAGCTCCTATTCGTGGTAGCGTGATGTTAAACAGTCTCAAGCCTTCCTCAATCATTACTCTATCAAATACTAAAAAATTTAATATCGGATTGGTAGTTTGTAAGATTAGCGCGATCAAACAAACGAACTATTCTGCTTTATTATATTAGTATATATTTAGGCGGTAAAATACATTGCGAAGTAAATGTGAGGGGGTTTTTTCTTCTATATACGATTTTTTTTTTCATACGTATCGCCATAGAAACGGTGTAATACATTGAGAGGCGCGGATTTTTCGTGCAATTTTCCCGTATATCCGGTGTTCGGATTTCGCCGGTCTAAAAGGACCGGATTAGTGGAAACATTCGGTCCGTTCAGTCATTCGCCCGGCAACCATTCACAACGTTATTGGGGGCTCGTAAGCGGCTTACTGTCCCGAACGGATATTTAGTGTTCGAAACTGTGTTGCCAGGACGCGATGATATCTCCTTATTTGTATAAATTAGTTTATATTATTAAAAAAAAAAAACAGACATTAAAAAAAAGACATCTAAATACGCACTTTCCCAATTATCGTTGTGGCTAATTTTTTGTTTATAGTTAAAGTTTAGCGTTATGACCATAATCTCATCTGATCTTAAGCGGCGATACGGCCCAAGTTGGTAGACACGCTAAACCTGTGGAGGAATTGGCTTTCAAGTGCAACGGCCGGTACACACCTATTGGTGTTTGGCGGTAGATTTTTAACTTGAGGGTGGTAGCTACCCAGTTGGTATCAGAAAAAGCCCTACCACCATGAAAGGTTCGGTGAAGGTTGATCAGTTGCGGTTTTTGTTTCCGGCGTCCATTACCGAATAATGAATAGAATGTATCAGTTTAAAAATTGTATATTCCGGCACCACTTTTATCTATAATTATTTATTTGCAACGCAGTTCTGGTAACACTGTTATTAAATAAGCGAAGGTAACACTGATGATTTCACGGGAATTTACCTTTATATTCCGGCATTGTCCTTAAATACGGTAAACTATCAATTTAAAGTTCGCGGGGGGTCAACACCGGAAATTCAGCTGACGTATATCAAGTAATGTTCACTGAAGGAAAATTATCCGCCGGAAGTGATAGTGTGTTTGATGAAAAAAAAAAAACAAATATATGTGTAAATTTTGCCCTTGAAACTGCTAAATACATTAGTTACCTTCAAAACACGACTGTGAAAATTTTTTTGGATGCACGACGAAAAGTTACCTATATTGAAAAGGACCTCTCTCTTATATAAATATCCTATTATTATTATTATTTATTTACTCATTAATATGTATTATTACGAACAACATACTTCATAAAAACCGAAACATTAACAGTTTTTTTTTTATGTAATTTAAATATTTTTTACCTACTTTTAAATGTATATATGTACTTTGTGTGATGTGTAAAATCTATATATATGACGTATCAGATTACGTGTCATCAATTATAAGCCCCGACTGAAAACCAGCGATTTTGAAATTTTTGTTGCGGGAGCGTTTAGCTGAGTCTGGGGTCTTTTTTCTGAGGTTAGCACAGCGTATGCAGTTGAGAAAAATTGTGGTTGAAATGTATGTATATGCTAATATTATATGGGCTGTGTATATGATGAAAATTAACCATCTCTTTCTTTTTTTTTAATACTGTTGAAATTTTAACTTTTTTCCCCTATTTTTTTTTTAAGTTAAGGCTAAGCGTTGTGGACATAATCTCATCTGATCTTAAGTGACGATACGGCCCAATTTGGTAGATATGCTAAATTTGTGGAGGAACTGGCTCTCAAGTGCCAATGCCGGGACACACCTATCGGTATTTGGCAGCAGGTTTTCAACTTGAGGGTGGTAGCTAGCCAGGCGGGCACTTGAAAAGCCCTGCCACCATGCTATGGCTTCCTCACGATAGTTTTCTTCACCGAAAACTCCAGCTCATTGTAGGTGGTCGTATTCGAACTCACGTCCCTGACGCCAAGTCGTTCACACTACCACTGAGCTATCATCGTTTGCGAAAAAATCTTGTCGTCTTATATCCGTAATATTAGGTTTTTTAATTCTTTATTGGATTAACGTTATGTTCGGTGAAGGAAAACATCGTGAGAGAACCATAGGACGGTGGTACCACCCTTAAATTGAAAATTTGCCACCAATACTACTACTAACACTAATATCGGGTGACACGATACCTCGTTTGCCTGCTATCACATAAAAAAACATTCACACATTTAGTTCAGTCACAGTTTCATTATATGCATAGATCGTAGTATACTGACTCTTGTAAGAGATTATCTTGTAGCACCCTTATTTCCGAAACCCGACCACCGAAAGCGGTAATCCACAGCATACGAATTTATAAAAATAGAGGCAACTTCTTAACGGAGCAGGTCCCTCGCGTCGATCCTAATTAAGGAAATGCACTCCGAAATCCCTCCGGGCTACGAGCCGCCGAGGTCAACAGATAAAAGCCTTATTTCCAACGGATAACGCTAGTTTTCATCCGCATGAAAAGCGGACCCGTCCTAAACACATTCCTGTTAATGAAAGGAAAATAAGATTTCCAAGAGGATAATAGCGGGACGCTCTGAATAGTTTAGTAGGGATGAGTTCTTTCTCTACGATCATAGCCTATTACGATGTTTACTTTGCTGATTCCACAAAACTATTTAAGCATTAATACAATTATGCAGCGGTTAACTTAAAAACAATGGTACTGATGAGAAAAAACGAACTTTGCGTGACCGCAAACTGGTCCTACAGCGACCTTGGGAATTAATGGTCCAGAACGTTTTTTAGCAAAAACTATTAGAAGAATTAATTAAATTCCGTAGATTACTTCAATCGATCGCTAAACTCTTAAGTTCTACACTGGATTCCGAAGTATACGTGCTCTGCTCAGCCAGAACACATTTATATGATAGATTTTATCTCCGACGAATACGAGATAAGAGTGTCTAGATGATAAGACGCAATAATTCTATCCGACAGAATTGTAACAACCATACAACAATTGCTTGATAGTGCATGGTGATAAGCTCGACGCAATGACACTCTTTTAGTTTTTGTTACCTTTCAGAGATGCTCATGTATATAACAGATTTAAGAGACTTGCTGACAGAACTTAAAGAAACGTGATAGACATAATTTTAGGAACCTTCTCAATAGGTAAAACGCAATAATACTGACTGCCGTACTACTGAGTCAATAATACGAATGTACTAACGCGTGAAATCGTGAACGGCATTAAAACATGTGCCTTATATGACCATAGGTCGTGTAAATCCTTATAAAATAGGATGCATACAACATTAAACAGTATGGCGTTTTGGAAGAGAAGAGGCAACGCAAGAAACTCTCCAACGGTCGACCGCAACGTTAATGCTAGCTCATAAATGTAAATCTGAGATTTAAAGACGTTGCTATAACATACATTAATAATAAGCGATAATTATCTAACTGTTGAGGGTTGCATTGATATGCTCTCAGATGGCTGACACGGTCTATTTTTGCAGTGCAAGTGTGACCACATTCACTGCAAGTCAATAAGTTATAAGATACATTAAGGAATGCGCAATAGAGCCCTTTTAGTGGGAGGCAAATGCATGACAGAGAGTTGTTGCAACTCTGGTTTATCAGCACTTACTTGCCTTTAAAACTGCGTTTTATAACCTTTAAGCAAGAAACCAGATGATTTAAAGACTAGATCACGTTACTTGTTCCAATTACAGTCACTTTTCTATACTAATATTAATTTATATGCTAAAATAACAGTGTGATTGGACATTGTAATGGCCATTATCTCACCTGATCTTGAGTGACGATACGGCGAGTTGGTAGACACGCTAAAACTGTGGAGGAACTGGTCTCAAGTGCAACTGCCGGAACACACCTAGTGGTATTTGGCGGTAGATTTTTAACTTGAGGATGGCAGCTAGCTAAGTGGGTATGAGAAAAAGCGCTACCATCAGGCTATGGTTTCCTCGCGATGTTGTCCTTCACTGAAAGCTCAAGCTCTTTGTAGGTGGTTTGATTCGAACAAACGTCCCTTGACGCAAATTCGTACACACTACGGCTGAGCTATTATCACTTCAATAAGTAAAGTTAACTTTGGTGGTGGTGACATATTTAATATTAATGTTATATGAAAATACATTCAGTATGAACAACACAATCGTATCGTTTACTTCATGGTGATAGCGGTGGGCTTCGAACCCACACCCTTTCGGACTGGTGACAACGGTTAACAAATTTAATTAATATACAGTGTTAAAGTAACAGGTTTTAAAAAAAAAGGTGGTAATAAGTATAAATTAATGATTGCAAAGTAAACATTAAAAAAAAAATAGGAAAAAGTATATTGTAATTTTAATGAAAAATGTACACGAACTAATAAGTCAAATTTATTCTTTTGTTTAACAGTTGTTGTCCGTCTTTATGCTTGTAAATGTAAATGTTTTATGTTTTTAAAAAAGGGGAAGATGTGGTGGTGGTTACATAATTAATATTAATGTAATATGAAGTGTGGGTATATGAAAATACAGTCAGTATGAACAATACAATCTTGTCGTTTACTTCATTAACCACCAGCAGTTTCTGCTTCACCAGCCTATTGCGTTAGATGAGATCGTTGCTAAGTGTCTATAAAACCGTAACATTCAGCTTATATAAAGGTTTGTAATAAAAAAGAAATATCATAATTTCCTCCTGTATTTAGAATACAAGTGTCTCAAATATTTAACGGCTTCGTTGTACCAGAGCGGTTCCGTTGAGAACTCTCTGTCGATCACAAACGCTGTCGGTGATGAGGAGTTTGTTGGGAACCACTTTATCGGTAGCAGATCCGACGTCTCCGGTGTCGGGTGTCTGAAAGGATTGAATAACATTTATTTTTTTATCACCAGCTGTCATGGTCGACATTGCTAAATTTTTATAGTTAAGGTTCTAGCGTTGTGCCCATAATCTCAACTAATCTTAAGTGACAATACGGCTCAAGTTGGTAGACATGCTAAACCTGTGGAGGAACTGGCTCTCAAGTGCAACTGCCGGAACAAACCTATTGGTATTTGACGGCAGATTTTCAACTAGAGGCTGGTTCCTAGCCAGGCGTGCATTAGAAAAAGCCCTGCCACCATGCAACCACAGGCCTCGGCTTTACGCTTAGATTATTTTATAGTCTATAGGTTAATGTTATGGCCATAATCTCACTCGATGTTAAATACGATATGGACCAAAATGGTGATCACAACTTGCAGTGGATGTGAGGATTTTTTATCTCTTCAGAATAATACATCTTTTATATCCCTAGCTTTTTAAAATCGCTAATACTAAACTTACCCGTATTTAGCAAAATTCGTCCACATTGTCGTCATGCGGTCAATCATTTTGTTTTCAAACATACCCGGTACGAGATCTTGCGAAAATAAATAAAACATCTCATCAACGTGAGTTGCTCCTTCCGTAATCTTATAGCGGCTGTTCAAGATCATCTTTGGTAGATTCCTCCAACCGTCGTACTTGAACATGTAATTGAAAGTTGGCTGGTCTGTAGTACGGAGAATCAAATCAGTGAGTTCTAACGTTGGGTAATTCAGATATGGTTCACCGTACCATCTCGACAGGGCTGCAGACGTTTCCAACGATATATTATTATCACCCAAGTATAAACGTTGCAACGTCTTTGTAACTTCTTTCCGCTTTTCAAACGGTATTGCCAAATTTTTCGGTATCGTTTTCTCGAAAACTAATGACATTATCATCGTGTCGTTATCCCTATCGATTATCATAAGCCCTTCTTGGCTATTTGAACCAATTATTAGCGGAACTTTGTAATGATCCCCTCTAGACAGAATATCGTAGGGCAGTTCAGTCAAATATGGTTCAACGCCTTCGATAACTTTCTCCACGCACGGTGTAAAAACAACTTCTGCTAATACTAAACGTCCTTTTTGCCTTGGTGTTCTAATGGATAACAACTCGTCATCAGTTTTGGTCATGAAATATTTGTAAAGGTCAAAGGGTCGAGTAGACTCGAAGCCCATAGTTTTACTTAATAAGCTCGCTAGGTAAATAGGTTTGTATTGTAATACCCAAGGAGCGGTTGACGATCCACTTTCTATTATTGCTCTGTGAAACAATCCTTTAGCCATTGGTGACAAAAGATGGTAAGAAACAGAGGATGCTCCAGCACTCGCTCCCATAATTGTCACATTATTAGGATCACCACCGAACTGATTAATGTTTCTCTGGATCCACTTTAGAGCAGCTACTTGGTCTTTCATTCCAGCATTTCCAGGAGCTTCTTTGATGCCTAAGCACAGAAAACCATGTACACTAAGCCTGTAATTCGCCGTAACTAATAAAACCCCCTTTGAAGTCAAATATCTCGGACCATAGAACATAGTTGATCCAGAGCCTTCGAGGAAAGCTCCGCCATGAAAAAAAACTATAACAGCGAGTCTTTCCTCGCGATTGACGTTGAGAGGTGTGTAAACATTCAACACGAGACACTGTGACTGTCCAATTGTTATAGAGTCCATAAATAATTGATTGCATTGTATGTACTCTTCGTTCGCATCGTAGATCCCGTTCCATTTAATTTCAGCTCCAGGTGCCTGAAAATAAGAGAAATCTTACTGAGGTGAAAACATGGTTTATACAGTAATGTTACAGCTTTATAGACACTTAGCAACGATCTCATCTAACGCAATAGGCTGGTGAATCATAACCTGCTGGTGGTTAACTTCACTTTTTGAAGCGATGATAGCTCAGCGGTACTGTGGACGACTTTGCGTCAAGGGACGTGAGTTCGAATCGAAGCACCTACAATAAGCTTGAGCTTTCGGTGAAGGAAACATCATGAGGAAACCATAGCATGGTGATAGGGCTTTTTCTAATGCCCGCCTGGGTAGCTACCACCCTCAAGTTGTAAACCTGCCGCCAAATATCAATAGGTGTGTTCCGGCAGCTGCACTTGAGAATCAGTTCCTCCACAGGCTTAGCGTGTCTACCAATTTGGGCCGTATCGTCAATTAAGATCAGGTGAGATTATAGCCATAATGCTAAACATTAAGTATAAAAAAAAAGTTTATTTAACTTCATTCAGTTAACAGGACCTTGGACTTAAATGAAGTACAAAGGAAATCTCGGCCTGATGATCTTCAAAACAACGACAAACTATCGTCAGTGTTCCTCTATTACCGATCTCCAAGACACTTGGTTGGATTGGATTTACACTGATTCGCTCCCAAAAAGTGACAAACAAAAGAAATAATACAAAAAGTTTACAAGGATCCTATGAAATCCTTCTTTGTTTATCGTGGTCACGACCTTGGTGGATAAAATTATCATCCCCTACGCTAAATTCAGTTAATAATATGGTTAACATCATTAAAAAAATACCTGAAATCTTGTTTCGTGGTTGACGGTCCCGTAATATATGCCGGTGTATTTGGCGTGAGACCCGTCTGGAGCAATCACTCCTCTCAGAAGACCACCGCTGACCCTGATGACGTCAGTGGGCTGAGGCACAAACCTCGACGCCCAGAGCGACCACAGCACGAGCCATTTCCTCTTCAACAACATCTTCGTATAAAGACCAATTCACACCGGAACGAAATAACTGTCAACAGTGACACAATTTCTCTCATTGACAAGCAAAGAAAACGTATTGAGAATTATAGAGTATCTCCGAGATTGCAGATTTGATTAGCAGAATGTGTCCATGGTTTTATGGCAACATATGAGACTCACCTGTGTGTCTGTGGGTCCACATCACATCACAAATATCTACATAATATCTACAAAATATCCCTTAAGTGTCAGAAGTCGGGCACCTTTCCTATTGTTTCCAATCCACAGCGGAATTCGGTCTGACAAATAACATAAAGTGCAAATTTTTGCCTGTACTTAGAGTATCATGTTTTTTATATCTTATAGATTTATAAGTTCAAGTAAATCTCACCTGATATTAAGTAACGATGTTATCCAAGTTTGTGAATACTTTAAGCGTAGTAGAACTGGCTCGTAAGTGCAACTGCCGGAAAACACACATAGACATTTGGCAACACACTTTTAAGTTGTGAGTGGTAGATAGCCAGGCGGCCATAAAAAAAGTCCCTACGAGCGTAGCTTCTGTGATTTGTGTTCCTCAATTTATTTTATTGAGCATATATTATGTAATATAGGTGACAGATGCCCTTCAAATCGGTGGTGACCGTTGAGACCAAGGGGAGGAAACTACAGATCCACGATAGTGTATCCCACGCTATCATATCTGTCTTGAGATACACGTAGACCTGTACTATACCGATGTGGCCGACGAAGCAATAGGTCGCCAGGTCTATCCTCATGATGGTCATAAAACACGGTGACCAAAAGGCCACGCAAGCTAGAATAGCCCTAATCCAACCACAAAGCAATTATAGAAATTACTAACCTCTATAATAAGTGTAATTGTGTTTATAAAAAAGGATGATTTGGATTAGAAATGTTAATGTAGATCAGAGATAGATGGATTTTACAGGCCTACTAACTAGCACCATTTAGTATTTAAATCTTTTTGATCTCTCTTTCTCTCTCTCTATCAACCGACTCTCTCTATGTATCTACTACTTACTAATTCTTTCAATCAAGTATTCTTTACTACGTGTCCGTAATTTCGTTCACGTGTGAATATAAAATATTTGTGTACCCCTCGAGAACAACACTTTTCTGGACGTACTTTTTTTATATATACTTAAGGTGTAGCGTTATGGCCATAATCTCACCTGATCTTAAGTCACGATACGGGCCAAGTTGGTAGACACGCTAAACCTGTGGGGAACTGGCTCTCAAGTGCAACTGGCGGAACACACCTTATTTTGATATTTGTCGACAGGTTTTCAACTTGAGGGTGGAAGCTATCCAGGCGGGCGTTAGTATAAGCCCTACCACCATGCTATGGTTTCCTCACGATGTTTTACTTCACCGAAAGCTCTAGCTAATTGTAGATAGATTTGAACTCACGTCCATTGAGTTGAAATCGTACACACTACCGCTGAGCTATCATCGCTTCAAACTCATTATTTGCATCACGGCCGTTTGAGTAGCTAAAGCATGTAGGATAAACAAACACACACTTATAATATTCAGACAGCATGGAGGTAGGGCTTTTTCTAACACTCTCAAGTTAAAAATCTACCGACAAACACTTATAGGTGTCTTCCAGGAGTTTCACTTGAGAGCCTGTCTCTCCACTAGGCTTAGCGTGTCCACCACCTCGGGCTACATTGATGACAACAATAAGTGTTAGTGTATCTATAGCACTATACTAGCGATGATAGCTCAGTGGTAGTGTGTACGACTTTGCGTCAAGCGACGCGAGTTCGAATCCAAGCACCTATAATGACCTTGAGCTTTCGGTGAAGGAAAACATCGTAAAGAAATCATAGCATGGTGGTAGGGCTTATTCTGATGCCCACCTGGCTAGCTACCACTCTCAAGTTGAAAATCTGCCGCCAAATACCAATAGGTGTGTTCCGGCAATTGCACTTGAGAGCCAGTTTCTCCACAGGTTAAGCGTGTCTACCAACTTGGGCCGTATCGTCACTTAAGATCAGGTGAGACTATGGTCATAACGCTAAGCCTTAACTATAAAAAAAAAATATATATATATATACCTATAAAGCACAAAAAAGGAGATGCGATGATTGCAAGTTGAAGCCCGCGTAGCCCCATCACGCTAAATATGGCTGTGGTAAGCGCCGGGAGATTCACGCATAACCTTCCCATTCCCACCGGCTGGGAGGGTATACGTAAACCAACCCACGATAAAGAAAGGACAATTTACTAATGTAAAATATGATATACTGTTAATTCCTGGGAATAATGTCTCCACTACTAGATTGAACTCACCGCACAACGCAGAAGATCTGTTTGTTTTGTTTTACAAATCTATCGTTGCTTCACCGTATAGTGGTTAATATGTTCATTACAAATACGCAAACAATCGAACGCTACGACCTTCGAAAGCTTCCATCATTAATTAGCGTACGTGATATTTTAAATGTAACTCTAATTAAATTAGTAACAAAAACACACAGCGGTTCGTCCGCACTCAACGAAGTTTCAAGTAATTATGAAACATTAAGCAACGATTCAGACAATCTTCTATAGCAAATCTTAATTGTCTAATTATGCATAAACCAGAGACTAATACGTAATTCCGTATTCTCTTACAAATCCTTACGAATATTATAAATATGAAAGTGAGTTTGATTGTTTGTTACGCTTCCACGCCTAAATCGATAATGGTGAATTTTAGTATAGATATAGACGACGCCTTGGAAACGGTGATAGACTACTTTTCACGTAAACAAGTTATTGGATGTGGGGTAAAGAGAGAAATAAACTTGTTATTAAACTTTTTTTTACGCGGGTAAAACGCGGGTAAAGCTAGTATTAAACAAAACGTGTTCTCACGGAACATACCATGCGGACTGGTTCTCTAGTCCAATTGCCGGAAAACACCTTCCGATATTTAGCGGCAGATTTTCAACTTGAAGGTTTCGCTAGGCGGGTATTAGAAAAGCCCTACAATCATGCTTTAGATTCAGGGATCAAACTCACGCCCATTGACGCGAAGTTCGTACAGACCACCACTGAGCTTTCACTTAACATCGAATAAGGTCGTGGCCACAACGCTAAACCTATTGAAGAACATGTTAGAGTGTTGGTGATAAAGTATGGTGATGATTAACATATATATCCTGCCTGGTTTAGAATGGGTCCTGAGATTGCTTATGCACCAGGGTCTCTGATACCTAAGATCAGGTGTATTATGGTCACAATGCAGCCAAACAAACAGGAATAGGAGATATAGAAATAAAAAGACAAAACATATATAAGTACAAAAATTATGTTCAGAGAAACCAAATTCTATAAATGTTTTAATAATTTTCTTCTGTATTTCGAATACAGATGTCTCAGGTATCTGACTGCTTCGTTATACCAGAGTGGTTCCGTTGAGAACTCTTCGTCGATCACGAACGCTGCCGGTGATGATGAGTTCGTCGGAAGCCACTTCATCGGCAGTAAGTCCGTCACTTCCGGTGTAGGGTCCCTGGAACATTTTTTTTATAATATACAGGAAGTAATGAAAGTAACGTGATGATTGGTCAGTTGGTAGTGTGTACGGATCCTGCGACAACGGACGTGACTTCGATCCCAGCAATGAGCCCTATCCTATAGGTGTGTTCCAGCAAGACTTAAAAAAGAAAAATGCAGATTGATTTTCTTGCCGGTTCTTCTCGATGACTGCGTTACGTTCCGAACCGGTAGTAGTTGTGACGTTCATGAGTGCCTTCTTAGGGCCTAAAGAGAACAAAGATTTTTGATTTGATTTGGTTTGAGTTGCCCTTGAAAGCCGAGAGAGAGAGAGAGAGAGAGAGAGAGAGAGATAGAGAGAGAGAGAGAGAGAGAGAGAGAGAAAGACTATGCTTAACGTGTCTTCAATTTGTTTTTTTGTTATAGGTTTAGCATTATGGCCACGACCTCATCTGCTGTTAAGTGACAATATGGCCCATGATTGTGTATACGTTAAGCCTAGGGGAGAAACTGGATCTGGTACTTGAAGGCAATTTTTTAGCTTAAGGATTCGAACTCACGTCCCTTCCGCGAAGTCTGTACACATTACTAACTAAGCTATCATCGCTTCAAAAGTGTATCACACTGTCAAGTTGGTTGCAAGTTAAAAAAGTCACTTGTTAATCTTTACTTAATCTTACGGCACGTTATTCGATAATTTATTAACGAACTTACAAACAAAACATGTGTTGTTTATTAAAATGTATATTAGTTGTATAGTAATTAGGTTTAACGTTAATACTTTTGACTCGGTTCAAAAAGGTTACAATGTGTAAAATATATTTATTCATATACATACATAATTAATTAACAAACGTACTTAAGGACCACGTTACAAATCAAATAAATACTACAAATCACTAAATGTCCTGAATAGGAATTTCCTTCCTCTTCTATTAATTTATGTGGGGTGTTAATTATTATTTTATCATGACTTTGTAATGAATTCATGTGGTTTGATGAATAAATGACACAAACAAGTGATAAAAAAAATCACCTGTGGGAAATTTCCGAACGAACATAAAATAATTTAACATAGTTTTATAAGGAATAAAACAATACAAGGTTTTGAATTTTAATAGTTTTCTTGAGTAATATAATGGAAATATTACACGTTATGTTGTGCTATCTGATCTGGTGAACTAAGTATCACTTACAACTTCGTATCATTTACAATAGATGTTCGTTACTCTTGCTAAAACTCAAAAACGGTTAGACCAAAAATTTTTTTTTTTTCGTAACATTTTAATAATCTTTTATCGACCCTAATCAACTTGGCAAATTCAATTTATTAGGATCACTACAACTGGCTATATACATCGGCGCAAATATTATGCAAGCAGAAAACACGATGAAAGTACTTCAACGACTGTTAGTGCATTACAACGAGTACATCAACGAATTATGATTAAAAGTACTTTAACGGATATTTGTGCACTACCAGTACTTCAACGAATTATGATTAAAAGTACTTCAACGGATATTTGTGCACTACCAGTACATCAACGAATTATGATTAAACGTACTTCAACGGATATTTGTGCACTACCAGTACATCAACGAATTATGATTAAACGTACTTCAACGGATATTTGTGCACTACCAGTACATCAACGAATTATGATTAAAAGTACTTCAACGGATATTTGTGCACTGCCAGTACATCAACAAATTATGATTAAACGTACTTCAACGGATATTTGTGCACTGCCAGTACATCAACAAATAATGATTAAACGTACTTCAACGGATATTTGTGCACTGCCAGTACATCAACGAATTATGATTAAAAGTACTTCAACTGATATTTGTGCACTACCAGTACATCAACGAATTATGATTAAAAGTACTTCAACGGATATTTGTGCACTGCCAGTACATCAACAAATAATGATTAAACGTGCTTCAACGGATATTTGTGCACTGCCAGTACATCAACGAATTATGATTAAAAGTACTTCAACTGATATTTGTGCACTACCAGTACTTCAACGAATTATGATTAAAAGTACTTCAACTGATATTTGTGCACTAGCAGTACATCAACGAATTATGATTAAAAGTACTTCAACGGATATTTGTGCACTGCCAGTACATCAACAAATAATGATTAAAAGTACTTCAACTGATATTTGTGCACTACCAGTACATCAACGAATTATGATTAAAAGTATTTCAATGGATATTTCTATACTACCAGTACATCAACGAATTATGTACTTCAACAGATACGAGTATTTGTGCATTACGAGACGGCAGCGCTTCACTGTACTATAAAAAGGCGCTACGTAACGCTGGTTAGGATATTGACACCCTCGAGCCCGCTGCCTCGGGGCTGAGTGCCCTCATCATTCGCCCCAACAAGCCTTGCCAAGCTGTGAAAGCCCTTCTAGCTAAGGGCGTGTGTCCTTTCGAAAAAAAAAACTGGCTAGGATATATCGTAAGAGACTCCCAAGGGAGACTGATCCATCTATATATCTTTCCCATTTTTAATTTATTTTATATTAGGTATTTTTTTTCTAAAGTTTATTTACATTCAACCTTTGTATATTTGTACCATTTTATTCGATGTCTTTCTGCCGTCTTGTAGGTAGTGCCATGACTCCCTTGCTGTAGACATTTTGGGACCTCTCATCAAAATAAGCGCCAAGTAGTTTTGGCAGTACTCTCTTGAATTTAACCTGATTTTGTCTATACAATTTTGAAAAGACCAACACAGGTGGATATCCAAACGTACAAAGGTCAGGGCTATATAGTGGATGCATTAACGCCCTCAACCTAACTCTTAATTTTTACTATGTAGCTAAAGAATGTAGGGTCTAGCGTTAGCATGATGAAGAAAAGAAGCGATGATAGCTTAGTGGTAGTGTGTACGGACTCATCTAATTCAGCTACAATGAAGTTTAGATTTCAGTTAAGGAAAACATCATTAGGAAACCATAGCATAAGGCTTTTTCTAATGACCGCCTGGATAGCAACTATTCTTAAGTTGAAAACGTCCCACCTTCGACAGCGACCTTCTTCGCAAGTTCTTGTCGTATGTGATTCACTTTAATCACCAGTTATCGATCTCTTAACAACTGTTCGGTTGCATTACGTCTCAATAAACGAGCAGACGGTTCAATAGCTTTCTTCTGGTGAGCTCGTGTGGCACCCATATATCGAGCTTTGTTGTGGACCCAGCTTTTTTCATATGGGTCAAAACCGTTTGCGATCATTATCCAGTACTTCAGCCATATCATCACTACTCATATGCCAATCTTGCTGCACTTTTTCACAAACGGCGTCCACATTATCCGTAATAGAGTGACCAGAGCGAGGTGTATCTTTGACATCAAATTCCTGGATTCGAAAACGTTTAAACCAACTGTACGCTAGCTTGCCTGCGTAAGGTCCATAGACGTCACATATAATATATTTATTTATTTATTATTTTATAATATTTTCTTTAAATATATCAAATTTCTTCATTAGTAGATTCAGTGACTTTGACAGAGAGAATAACGTACCAAATATAGCTTGAAACAACATTTTACTGCTTTGTTTCTTTTTTTGGAATGTAACCTTTTTACGACATGACCACTAACCAGATATAAATAGTACAGCCAAAGAGATTTATCACAAGAGGTTCTTACGAAAGAAAAACTTAAGGAAGTCGTGCGAAACTTTAGAAAATTTAAAAAATCCTAACGACAATATTAACATCACATAACTGTCAGTCCTTATAGAACCTGACAATAACATTATAATTTTGAATCATATTTTTTTATTGATTACACCAATTCGATTTCAATATTCCTATGAACTATTTAAGATGGGACGTCTCTCGGGTCAGCTAGTTGGTTACAAGATTATATATGCTATATGCGAGAAGGCTTTTTCCCGAAGCATTACACCGGCTTCACAGCAATATAGATACCAATGTGGGGTAGTGAGGAGTGACGGGCGTAAGGCCTGCCAGATGTTCCGCCCCTGCTTTTAAAATCTCTGATCTCTTGTGCAATATTAATTTTAATGATTTACTGTAAACGCTAATTTCGACCTACATGAAATACACAACGTATTTAATTGTATAAAGAATAATGCTGTATTGTTTAAAATACCTTGATAAATAACCCGTTTTTTTTTTTTTTTTTTGTAATAAGGAAATAAGATAAAAATGGTTTCTGTGTGTAATCCTTAGGCGGAAGTTTTTATCGATCATTTTAGATTTATAATTTCATAGTGCATTAATTTGGTCTATCTCGTAAGGTTTTCTCTACTATAACACATATAAAACTTTCTCATGAATCACTATATCTATCGCTGATAATTGAATTAAAATCCGCCATGTATTTTAAAAGGACCAAGCATACAGACAGTGGGAGTGACTTTGATTTATACTATGTAAAGATATACTAAGGTAAATAACTCGCTGCAGTTACGGCTATAAAATGTGCGCGCAGAGCACATACGTTGCCGCACCTTTTTTATTTCTCTTTCTATCTTTTTCCTAACTTTTAAATCGAGGATAGCTCAGTTGGTAGTGTGTACCGACGCCGCGTTAAGGGACGTGATTTCGAATCTACCTACAATGAGCTTGAGATTCCGGTAAAGAAAAACATCACGATGAAACACATTGTGGTAGGAGTCAAGTTGATAGCCTGCCATTAAATACCTATAAGTGAGTTCCGATAGTTGTACTTGAGATAAAGTTTCTCCACTAGACTTAGTTTGCCCACTAACAACTTAACATCAGATGAGACTGTAACCATAACGCTAAACCAATATACAAAAAAAGTGTGTGTGTACTTCACGCGTTAAAAGTAATTACTTTAAGAAAGAAACATTTAGTTCAATTTAATATTTGGAATAATTTAATTGTTTCGGACTTTAATGATTATTATTATTTGTATCTATTATTAATTTATCGATTTATTTATAGACTTATTACAATACAAAAAAAGTGTGTGTGTACTTCACGCGTTAAAAGTAATTACATTAAGAAAGAAACATTTAGTTCAATTTAATATTTGGAATAATTTAATTGTTTCGGACTTTAATGATTATTATTATTTGTATCTATTATTAATTTATCGATTTATTTATAGACTTATTACACATTGAATAAATAATACATACCGTTAACTAACCTCAAATTCTACAAACGTCAAGCAAAATGTTGACTGTAGCTAACTTCAGGGTGTCGGTGCGCGCGCGCATCGTAAAAAATTACCCAACGCGCCAAAAGAAGTATTACTTCTAAAAAAGGTCTTACCCATATTTTGCAAAGTTTGTCCACAACGTAGTCATTTTGTCGATCATTTTCTGTTCTGATAACACTGGCAACCACTGCTGTGAAAATAAATAAAACAGCTCGTCCACATGCGTTGCGCCTTCTAGAACCGCGTATCGTCTGCCCGCTGACATCTTCCC
The DNA here is from genome assembly GCA_039707435.1 of Actias luna. NCBI lineage: Eukaryota > Metazoa > Arthropoda > Insecta > Lepidoptera > Saturniidae > Actias > Actias luna. The sequence continues at coordinate 600,135 of JAZHAC010000006.1, read as the reverse complement.
GATATTTCTTCTACCTTCATACTTAAATACATAAGAGTAGACCGGCTTGTCGCTCGTGTTCATGACCAGCTCTATCTCATCTAAAGTAGGAAAGTTTAGGTTAACTTCTCCATACCACCTTGACAGCTTTGCTGAAGTCTCTACCGAAACCTCCTCGTCGCCGAGGTATAGCTTCTTCAAACTCCTAGCGATCTCTGGCTTCTCTCTTTCCGGTATTTCCAAGTTCTTCGGAATTGACTTCTCAAACTCCACCTTTGGTATCATTGTATCGTTATCTATATTTATGATCAGTATACCCTCTTGAGCATTTGCACCCACCATCATAGGCACTTTATTATAATCACCCTTAGATAATAAATCATAGGGTAGATTAGTTAGAAAGGGTTCAACTCCTTCAATTATCTCTTCGGCACAGGGTGTGTAAAGGATCTCCGATATGATTATATTACCTTCTTGTCTCGGTACTCTGGTTAAAATTAATTCCCTGTCACTTTTGCTCATGAAATATTTGTATAACTCGAGAGGATCTTCGGTCTCGTATCTCATAACCTTAGCGAGAAGGCTTGCTAAATAGATCGGTTTATATTGGAACGCCCACGCGGCTGTCGATGATCCACTCTGTACGATTGCTTTATGGAACAAACCTTTCGTTGTAGGTGATAAAACGAGGAAGGAAACGGACGCAGCACCTGCGCTTTCTCCGAATATAGTCACATTATCAGGATCACCACCGAATTGAGCAATATTCCTCTGCACCCACTTTAGAGCAGCTACCATATCTTTCAAAGCAGCGTTGCCAGGAGCTTCCTTAATTCCGAGACATAGGAAACCTTGTATGTTGAGCCGATAATTTATAGTGATGAGAATAACGCCCTTCTTGACAAAAAATTTGGGACCGTAAACCAGGGGCGATCCAGAGCCTTGGAAAAAGCCTCCTCCATGTATGAAGAACATTACCGGTAATTTAGCATCAGAGCGGATGTTGAGCGGGGTGTAGATATTTAATGTAAGGCAATCGGTCTGTCCGATAGCGATGTTCGTGGATAACTGTTGATTGCAACGTATATGTTCGTGGTAAGCTTCGTAGATGCCGTCCCATTTTGGTTCCGGTCCTGGTGCCTGGAAAATGGGGAAAATTGTTTTTAGTTTTTCTTTGATTACTACATACTAACTAATTAGTTTTTTTTTATACTTAAGGTTTAGCGTTATGGCCATAATCTCACCTGATCTTAAGTGACGATACGGCCCAAATTGGTAGACACGCTAAACTTGTGGAGGAACTGGCTCTCAAGTGCTGCTGCAGGAACACACCTATTGGTATTTGGCGGCAGGTTCACAACTAGAGGGTGGTTAGCTACCCAGGCGGGCATTAGAAAAAGCCCTACCACCATGCTATGGTTTCCTCACGATGTTATCCTTCACCGAAAGCTCAAGCTCATTGTAGGTGGTTGGGTTCGAACCCACGTCCCTTGACGCGAAGTCGTGCACACTACCACTGAGCTGTCATCGCTTCAAAATCATTGAAGTCGTCTAATCATTTTCAGTAGTCATAGACTCGAGCACATTGATACTTATTGCTTACAAAAGCTTGCCCCGGAATAAAACAAATGCGTGCTAATTGTTATGGTGTTGGGGCGAAAAATGTTGGAGATTAATTCGATAATATATGTACGACAAATTATACTTTTCGATTAATATTTATTTGACTTAGTTAATCTTACTATTTCAAATATTTCAGGGTAAAATAAATTGAATTGAGTAACTTATTATTAAGTTCATACCCTGTACAAGTAATATTATTAACCTACAGTGTTTATACTCAGTCGAAACAAATTATTACCAGCTTATGACCGTACATAATGTTTGAATACAATAAATAACGAGTAAAAACTAGTTTACTTTCCATCTTTATATATATAAAAAAACGTGTCACGTTGTTTGTCCGCGACGAAGACTTAAACTACTGAACCGATTGTAATCAAATTTGGCACACTGTATGCAGTTTGATACAATTTGAGAGATAAGAAACTTTATAACTGTAGTCGATGTGATTAACTACTCAACAAAGGCAGAACAAGGTCTGGCAGGTCAGCCAATTACCATATAGAATCAAATCAAAGTCAAATCACCTGAAATCTGCTCTCAAAGCTGGTGGTCCCGTAATAGATGCCAGAGTACTGAGCGTGTGTACCATCGGGAGCGAGTACACCTCGGAGTAATCCTCCACTGACTCTCACGACGTCAGTCGGTTGGGGCACCAACCCTGCGGCCCAGAGGGACCACAGCACCAGCCACTTGCGTCTCACCCACATGGCTTGCGTTCAAACATGGAAACCAGCGTTCCTGAGGGGAAACAGCATTAATCACACGTAAATACAATAATGTGAATTTTGAATCTCCGTCTGCAAGTTATGTTTTTATAACAATAACATTCATTGTCTAGAAACTTTTCAAATACAATATTATTTCTCATAATTATAGTGTTAGCTTTGTAACTGTTTTAAACTTTTGACTACTTTACTCGAGGCTACTGAGGGAGCGAGATAGAGGTATAGTGTTATTTCACTTCTCACGTTTCATTTCATCACACACCGTTTTTTTTTTAATTATAGGTGAGTTTCAGTGTTAAGGTTACAATCCCACCTGATGTTGAGTGACGATGTGGCCCAAAACGGTGGACACGCTATACTCTAGTGTTGATTAGTCTCAACCACAACGAATTTTTTATTTTTTTTTTATACTTAAGGTTTAGCGTTATGGCCATAATCTCACCTGATCTTAAGTGACGATACGGCCCAAGTTGGTAGACACGCTAAACCTGTGGAGGAACTGGCTCTCAAGTGCTGCTGCCGGAACACACCTATTGGTATTTGGCGGCAGGTTCACAACTAGAGGGTGGTAGCTAGCCAGGCGGGCATTAGAAAAAGCCCTACCACCATGCTATGGTTTCCTCACGATGTTTTCCTTCACCGAAAGCTCAAGCTCATTGTAGGTGCTTGGGTTCGAACCCACGTCCCTTGACGCGAAGTCGTGCACACTACCACTGAGCTATCATCGCTTCAATTATTTATTTATCGTTTATTCATTGTTGAAACACTAAAACATTTGATAACATATTTACTAACATCTACATATGATAACGTGTACTAATTTCAATAATTAGTTGAAGTTTCAATTTGAATGAATCACATTGTATTGGTTGGTCAGATATCTTATCAATTTAGTTTGGAAAAGTGTATTTTTAGATATGATAATTCAAATGTTGATTCATATTTTTAATGTAATATTATCTAATTATCAACAATGTTGATATTTATGATTGTGACTAGATTTTGTGACGACTGTAACTATGTATCTTGAGTAATCGTTTTTTTTTTTATTATAGCATCTGCCTTTTGAAACAATTTTGCCACTGTGTGCCGAAACGATTACTTGTAGACTATACAAATAATTAACCTATGCGAGACTCGAACCCACAATACTTTGGCTCAGCGGTGGTATTTTACAATTATATCAAAAAACGTATATATAACAAGGAGTGTAATCTATGAAATAACTGAGGCATTCATAAGTTTTGAAAACAATCATTACTGCGTGCTTTTTTTGGAATTTACTCATTAAGAATCGATTTTACATAGAATTCCCCGGTATGGATATTTTATGACAAGTAAAAGCAATACAAGCGATACGTTTTCCTGCGCAACTTACCTTACGCATATTACACTTTGACAATTATATTTAAGGGGTAAACTCCAGTCATGCGTTGCAGCCGATACACAGACACACACATATTTTGTCTTTGTTCATATCACGTTGAAGTTTTTAATCGGAACAAACGTTTCGTGTTTAAGATCAAACGACAGAAGAGAATCACTAAATCTCACTCTCTCCCTCAAAAGCCTCGACCCAATTTTACCAGAACGAGCGTCACACAAAAACGTTGCGAATCAGAATTTCAAAGACCGCCCATAAGAAATTTCACTTGAAAAACTCGCCTAACATATTCACGATAGCTTTCACTTGAAAATAATGTTTACCAAATTCATTACCTACCTCAAACGCGACATCCTCGGAGGCAGTCCGATGATTCCGTAACTCCTTAGGATTTATGTACGAAAATCTTTACAATTCTTGCCCTTTGTATAAGACCTTTATACAAAATGATAACACACACCAAGTGTCTGATAACACACGGACAACTTCACGCCGTATTTAATACACAGCACTGGACTACACGGGGTCACGGCGAATCGATAGTGACCACGAATAATAATAATTAGACGTCAACGAACGATAAACAACGGAGTACTATCCGTAAATGTTAATTAATTCGTTAAAATAATACACAACACGTGTTAAATTTATGCACAAACAAAAATACTTTTAATATATTATAACCCGACTGATAAGTTCGCTTACAAAACCACGCGGTCGACGCGACGTTCCTACACTGTGATATATATGATACAATCAAAAACTGATAAAGATTACGCTACGAACTAAGCAATATTAGACTTTGAACGAACAAAAAAAGTCCTTCAAGATGACGTACGGACTTCGTCTTAAACCTATACATATTTATACTAACGCTGTAAAAAAAATTGTGGTTTGTTTGAACGCGTTTATCTAAGGTACTATCGGTCAGATAAAAAAAAATCTTTTTTTTTATTTGATAGAGCAATTACTGACGAAAGTTTTAAACTATTCAACATCACGCTATCGCCAATAGGAGCAAAGCTGTATTGATAAAAGTTCCAAAAACGGGCAGAAATTATTAATCAATTTTGAATTGCACATGCATGAAGTCGTGAGTATAGTTAAAGACTACATATAATCGAGATTCCTGTCACCTGACGTTAAGTGACGATACGGCCCAAGTTGGTAGACACGCTAAATCTGTGAAGGGACTTGCTCTCAAGTGCAACTGCCGGAACACACCTATTGGTATTTCGCGACAGATTTTCAACTTGAGGGTGGTTGCTAGCCAGTCGGGCATCAGAAAAGCCCTACCACCATGATATGGTTTCCTCGCGATGTTTTTCTTCACCAAAAGCTCAAGCTCATTGTAGGTGGTTGAGTTCGAACTCACGTCCTTTGACGCAAAGTCGTACACACTACCACTGAGCTAGCATCGCTTCAAATTTTTCACTGTTCTCAGACTCTGGTAATTAATTTACTTGTATCTGTTAATCTATATACTACTAATTAATGAAATTCGTTGAAACCGAGTTTTCAACGACACTGGCGTATATTTTTAAAGAATAAATGAAATTTAAGAATTTAAAAATTATTAAATTTCATTCCGAGAATTCTCCAGCGGAATCCAAATGACTTTAGCGGTACCGTAACACTCTATTTACTAGAACCGGTCGGCGAATCTAACACGGAATGAGCGGGTGAGCGCACACCGAATCATAACCCGTCCAGCGGTAATCCGATGTGAACGCGTCCAGCGAAAGTTCCACTTTCTTCGAGTAAAAACCATGTAACGTACGTGACGAGGGATCCGTAACTCAAGGTCAGATATTAATTACATCATGTTTCACACGAAACCGAGTGTCAAGTGTTCGTGTTCACGTCAAACGTGCCGTGTATCGATAAGATATTTTACGTCATAAACCGCGCTCCAAAATATAGGGTATATAAAGAAACAGTGTTGCCCGTTTTGTAATATTTATTTACGTGAATAATAGTGTTATTTTATTTGCATTATAATATATAAAGTTCGAAATAAACTGAATGTAAATAAAGGTAATGTTATTATCCATATGTGTCATTATCGTTGAGAAGCATTCGTATTGAATTTAGTTGTAATATGGCAACTTTTTTGATTTGAAACTTCTATGGCGTGTTAAACAGGAATGTTGGCGTGGCAATACAGGCCGTGGCGACGCATCGTCACGCTATATTTATTATTTTTTTCATTACGCCATATTTATTACCTGTCATATACTATATTTTTATCATATTAACTGTATAAAATAATTTCTATGTATCACATCTACCAGGCGTCCCTCGACGGCTCATTTATTATTCATCTGTGGTAACTTTTAAAATAGCTTACAAGTGATCCGGGGCATGTTGTAAATATGTAAAATAATTATAAAAATACATGTGTACCAGGAAATTGATATATTTACCGGGCATACCTAAACGCAGACCAGAAGTGACAATGCAAAAAATATTTTTCACACAATAAATATGCGTTTTAAGTGTTCCAGCTTAAGGTTCGAAATCGAATAACATGTAACGTGTAAATAATTCTCAATTCATAACAGAGTTACTTCATCGGTTGTTATGACGTCTCCGCAAATGATTGTATAATATACGTGGCTGTGTACACGACTGCGTTCACGTGAAACGAAAAAATATTTCTTAATGAATTTTGCCCGCTTTTGTAACTTTTTTCGATACAACTTTGCGTTTATCGATCGTAGGATGATGTTAAATTGCCTGAAGCCTTTCGCAACGGTCGCTCTGTCAAGTAAGTTTTTTGAAATCCGACACATAGTTCCTATGATTAAAAAAAAATACCAAACAAACTCTTTCACTTTATAATATGATCATAGATATACTAGCAACGTGCCCCGGCTTTGCAAACCTTACTGTGTTTGCAAACGTTACTGTGTTAATCATCAAAGTAACACAAGTATGTCTATCTTATGCTATGTATGTCTGTGTACGTTTCTATCTATATATGCTCGGTAGATGACCCGACAGACGTTGTCCCCGACAGACGTTGTCCTGTCCTAACTATGAATATTGAATTCGAATGAGTATAATTAATTAAAAAAGCTCTATTACAACTGACAGTCAGTTACGTAAAATTGATATTGTCGTTAAGTATTTTTTTAATTTCTTAAATTTGCTAATACAACTGCGGTCAACTTTCTTAATTTTTTTTTCTTTCATAAGAACCTTGTTCTGACTGTAATTAACCCAACAATAGAAGAATTTGCGAAATTGTTCCACCCGACGACGATTTTTTATACTTAAGGTTTAGCGTTATGGCCATAATCTCACCTGATCTGAAATGACGATATAGCCCAAGTTGGTAGACACGATAAACCTGTGGAGGAACTGGCTCTCAAGTGCAGCTGCCGGAACACACCTATACGTAATCGGCGATAGATTTTCATCATGAGGGAGTTAGCTAGCCAGGCGAGCATTGGAAAGACCACTATCGCCATGCTACAGTTTCATCATGACGTTTTCCTTCACCGAAAACCCATTATCATTAAAAGATTCGAACTCATGTCCATTCTCACAGCGGCCATACACACTACCAACTGAGATTTTTTTATTTTTTCTTGTATACCATATGCAAATGCAAATCTGTTATCATATAATACAAGCTGCTGCATATTGTAACTGTACGAGGTTAATACTTGGATAATTAGATCTCGCTGGGGTTCCTTCTGTAAAAAAATCATTTCGTCTTGTTTACTTCACTTCACTTGTTCACTAATACTTCAGTACACTGATTCGTTCTGGATCTCCACTATCACTACCGCCGTTTTTTTTTTTTTTGATGGGATCTACACTGTTAACCTGAGGGGCTTTTACAGCTTCACCGAAGCTGTTGCCGAATCGCGTAGGAGAAAATCGAACGCGGTAATAGCTATTAATAAAAATAGAAAAGCTAAAGTACTAATTGATCCCTTTCGGGATCTGGAAACTAAACTGGCTCCGTATTATAAGACACACGTATTTATATTGCCATAACCGGAAACTAAAAGCGCTAAAAGCGAACTACTTGAAATATATTATTAAAAAGATTCTTATAAAATCTTGTCATTACAATTAGAATTTATAAAGTTATTTTAAATCAAACGTGCATATATTTAAACTCCCGTAATATGGTATTAAAAAAAAGAGACGATCAACGACAAAGCTAATACCTAAAATAGATTAATATTTTTTTATAAAATCTCGTCATTACAATTCGAATTAATAAAGTTATTTTTAACCAAACATGTAAATATAAATTTCAAACCATAATGGTATTTTTAATCAAACGTGTAGATATTTAAACCCTTTTATATTATATTTACTATAAAGAGACAATCAACGATAAAGTTAACAGTAAAAAAAGACGATCAACGACTAAGCTAACACTTGGACCACGTAGGTAAATGACCCAAGGCGGCCGATTATATTACGAGGACTTATGAACCCACTAACGGATAGGACGGTTCCGTAATCCTATACGGGCCAGTGTATCTGCTTGTACATCATCCGTAGTGCTGTGGTGGGCGGAAGAAAGACGAACTGCTATCGGATCCAGATAACCGGCTTACATTTCGCTAATATGAAGAGCTAACCATACAAACAATGAATACAAAGTAACACCCAGGCTCATAATAATCATTCAACTCCATTTATATTCAATTCCATAGCAATCATTATTTTTGCTTCTTTACAGCACACAATTGATTAGAATCTCCAGTTGATGACATTTTCGATGGTTCCGGTGTATAGTGTATGATGTGGCTGAGGAGAAAATGGGTGATATTGTGGTCGCTGTGGGCGGCGAGGCTGGTTCCTCAACCCACTGACGTCATTGAAGTCAACGAGGGGTTTTTAAGAGGAGTGATCGCACCGGACGGTTCGCACGCACAATATTACGGAATACCCTATGCGACGGTCAACCATGAGAACAGATTTCAGGTGAACTATATATTTTTTGTACCATAATAATTTAGTTTTACTCGTCGTTTTATACGTTATAGGTTTATTTATTTATTTATTTAGGACCACCATTGGTCAGTGCATTACAACAGTTACAAATTATAATTGAGGCAAATCTGAAACAATAAGTTAGACCTTTTAACGCATTCACTACATACAATTGGTAGACAGCAATAAAAAATATATATATACAAATAGTTTGTCAAGTTAAACAAAAGATAAAAACACGTTGCTCCCGCCAAATACCATTAGGTGCGTTCCGGAAGCGACGCTAGAGAGCCAGCCCCTCCTCCGAAGGTTGGCAACGCACCTGCGATTCTTCTGGTGGTGTGGGTGTCCATGGGTGGGTGTGATCACTTGCCATGAGGTGACACGCTAACTCGTTTGACCCTTATTCCATAAAAAAAGAGTAAATAAGTTAAAATCCAATAATGCACGCTTCATAATCTCATTTTTTTATTTAAAACAATTAAACCACATCGAATCAGACCGTGAAAAGTAATAGGGTTCTATTCCTAATTATACTGAAGCGTAGGCACAAAAAAAAAAAATTTGGAAAGTATTTCGGCCGTTATCATAACAACATACAGGATCCGCACATACAGACACGCGGACGTCCAAGACATAACTTTTTTAAACAATTTGTTAACTAGTTTAAATAACAAAAATGTCATCAGAAATATCATGAGTGTTAGAAATAGTGTTGCAATATATGATAAATAGAGACATTTTAAGTTTGAAAAATCGAAAAAACTGTAATCTGTATAAGAACAACAAAATATCGATTATTATGATCACTTTATGTTTACTATAATCGACTTTATATAAAAAATTAACACGAAAATAAACTTGAAAAAAAAAACGAGTTGTGATTAATCGATGTTTGTGTATCGATTCGTTTGATCTCGATTCAAATTGATCCAAGGATCGATCTTATTCAGAAAGAATCGCCAACCCTAACGCAGAAGCTCCTCGCCAGGAAGCCAATTAACTATCCGATACTAGAGAATCTATGCAACAAAATTATTATACATGTTAACACACAAATAACAACTTACGTAGACGAGATTTGCATCACATTAGCAAACCGGTTCTTTCGTAACACACTTGACTGTGCAGCATAAAAAAGTCTAGAAGCAAAAGAAAAGTTGCACCTCTATTAGTGTAATTATACATTAATAGGTGTAATTTTATATTGTAATAATTAATGTAATTGAAGCGATGATAGCTCAGTGGTAGCGTTTACGACTTTGCGCCAAGAGACGTGAGATCGAATCCAACCACCTACAATAAGCTTGAGCTTACGGTGAAGGAAAATATCTTAACGAAACCATAGCATGGTGGTAGGGCTTTTTCTGATGCCCACCTGACTAGCTACCACCCTCAAGTTGAAAATCTGCCGCCAAATACCAATAGATGTGTTCCGGCAGTTGCACTTGAGAGCCAGTTCCTCCATAGGTTTAGCGTGACCAGAACTTTCACCAGACTATCTAGTAATAGATATTCATATAAATGTTTAAATTAAGCATAATCGAAAATTGTGTATGCCTTTTCATCAGCGACAGAATTAATTAACTTACTCAATAAAGCAAAATAAATTCAAACGCGCAGAATCAACATCGATACAACTTCATTAGTCAATGAAAATTTGCATTAAATTAGCTAATTGCAACATTCTCTTTAGACACCACACTAGAATCTACAGATATTTACTACGATGTGCTAAATAAAGATAAAATCAAATCAGAGATCTCCATTTCAGGGTCCAAATGAAGTTACAAAATGGCAAGGCATTTTTGACGCCTACGACGAGCACATCAGATGCATTCAAAGGTTCACCAGTACGAGGATATTAGGCCGCGAGAACTGTCTCACCCTCAACATCTACACACCTATCGACAGAGATTACCTCCTTCCAGTTATGGTCTTCATTCACGGCGGTGGCTTCAGAGACGGATCAGGATCCCCGTTCCTCTACGGGCCCGATTACTTCATCCAACACGGAGTTATCTTGGTCACGTTCAACTATCGGCTTGAGATTATTGGGTTTTTATGCCTCGGTATCAAAGAAGCTCCCGGCAACGCCGGCCTGAAGGATCAAGTCGCAGCTTTGAAATGGATCAAAAGGAATATACGAGCTTTCGGAGGAGACCCAGATAACATAACAGTTTTCGGTGAAAGCGCTGGTTCCGCGTCAGTGGTCTACCATTTGACGTCGTCGATGTCCCGAGGTCTTTTCAATAAAGCGATAATGCAAAGCGGTTCAGCTATGTCACCGTGGAGTCTGCAGTTTGAACCTTTAAAGTCGGCTAGTTTACTCGCCAAGCAATTAGGTTATGATACAAATGATCCCTATGAGATATATAAGGTATTTATGAATAAGACTGCGGCAGAACTTTTAGAAGCGAGAGTTCCAAGAGCTGAGGGTGATATTGTCCTATCTGAAAACATATTTGTCCCGTGTATCGAAAGAGACTTGAGCGGAGTTGAACCGTTTTTAACAGATTCTCCGTATAATTTAATTTTAAAAGACTCATTTCAAAAAGTGCCTGTTATTGTTGGTTTTAATAGTGCAGAAGGCTTCATGTTCGTTGGTAAAGAAAATGATACTACAATAGGTAAATTAGATTTCTATAAAGCTTTACCTAGGGATTTAACATTTCCCAGTGAAACAGAAAAAACTGAGACAGCAAAAAGATTGAAGGAGTTTTATACGGGAGATAAAAAAATTACGAGAGAAACTCTCGCAGACTTTGCAAAATATGAGGGTGATTCTGGTATAACGTACCCGGTGATTTCAACCATAGATCTGTTGTCTAAGAAAATGGATCAGCCAATTTACACGTACAAGATTTCCTACGACGGATGGTTGAATTTAGCGAAATGGTTTTTCGGATTTTCCAAGTACCCTGGGACTACTCACGCCGATGAACTCTTCTACATGTTTAAAGTAAAGGTTACTTTGCCGCTAACGTTTATTGAAAGGAAGTTTATAGACAAGATCACAACACTCTGGACGAATTTCGCAAAATTTGGGTAAATGTTTTATTATTTTATTATATCATATATCACTGAATAAAGGACTGACAATGAAGTACTGAGGTACAGCATAATATAATCCATCGTATCCAGTACATTTGAAACTTACTCCAAATACCTAAAGTATAATTAGCTACCCACTGATTCCAAAACGCGACTAACTCCGTCATAGTTATAATGTTGCCTTATTCAAATTGAACACGCAATCCAATTTTTTTTTTCATTTTAATCATCTATGTTTAATTGTTTTGATCAATTTTCTTTTTTATTTCTACATTTATTCACAATTTATTTTACATATATGAATAGAAACTCTCTTTTGAAACCATCGCCTTTGGCAGTAATGACTAGGTTACTAATCTAATATCGAAAGCAACGCATATTGAAAGTAGACAGAGTCCTTACAGATATCCCAATGGAGTTACCACATTTATCTGTTACGTCTTAGTAATTTGCATTATGGAAGTCAGTTTGAGCATTTCTTGGTTTTCAGAGAGCCATCGCCAACCGGAACTATATTACCGGAGTGGAAACCAATCAATAAGGAAAACCCGATTGTGCTAGAAATAAACGAACATTGCAAAATGATATCGCTCTGGGAAGACGACGTAATGAAGTTCTGGAATACGACGTACACTAAATATAGGAGAAGGGATTAGTTATATTAATTGTTAAGAAACGACTGATTAGATTATATTGTACAGAATATCATATTTTCTAATTATAATAACAAATACAGTGTAAACTCTATTCAACGCAGATCTATTTAACTACAAACTCCTTAAAACACCGACATTATTTCAATTGGTTCGGTTTACGCCTTCGCCCATAAAATGATAATTATAATCTGTGGTACATTCTTAATAGTACCATATATTACACAGTGTCTTTAATTTCGCTATATTGTATCAAATATGTAGCCTGTATTAGTTTATTCAGACAAATAAACATGAAAGAGTTGTTATTTTTTCTTCGATAAAGAAGTTTGAAACATCCAAACAAGACGCACTCTCATACCAGTTTAAAAAAAAAAAAGACTACATCCCATTGCCTAATTTTATTAATTATATATTATTTTATAAATATTATATATTATGAGAGCAGGAATAATTTTTGCGTCGCACACAATGATTGTGGTAAAAGCAGTTTAAGTGGAAAAATTGCTTGATCTTGGCGTGACGAAACTAGAGTACTATGTCATACGTTTCGCGATATGGAGCATGCAAAATTGAAACAATTTTCGCTGGGCAGGGAGGGAAACACAAGCAGTGAAGTTGGGTATTGCCGTGCGTTCTTATTATTGTCTATCCCGGCAGACCTTTTCCGCAATTAATAACTTTAATCATGCCCAGGAATAATATAAAAATGTATAGTTATGTATGTCAATTAATCTAATGCCCAGAGTATAGAAGAAATCTTGGTATTTATATATTTATAGTTAGGGCCAGGGCCTTAATAATCTCACATGATTTTAAGTGACGATACGGCCCAAGTTGGTAGACACGCTGAATCTGTGGAGGAACTGGCTCTCAAGTGCAACTACCGGAACACACCTATCGGTATTTGGCGGCAGATTTTCAACTTGATGGTGGTTGCTAGCCAGGCGGGGATTAAAAGACGCCCTACCACCCTGCCTTGGTTTCCTCACGATGTATTCCTTCACCGAAAGCTCAAGCTCATTGTATGTGGATTCGAACACACTACCACTGAGCTATAATCGCTTCATATATTATATATTCATTGTGTACTTCAAAGACCAAAGACAAAACAGAAAGGTTATTGATCTGAAACGCTGGAAGCAAGAGGTCGAGACCACGAGGACCGGAGAAGGGTGCCGACGGCGTTGTGGTTGACGATGTCGCATGCTGCTTTGAGTTCCAAGGGCTCAGTCCGTCTGTACTGGGTGCGGATGTAACTGGCCGCCATATATAGCCCTATGCATAGAGGCCGCATTCCATCAACCGGCGATATTTCAACAAATTCGATATATTCCGCAAGGTCTTTTAGTTCTGGTTTTTCCAACGCCATACAAAGTATTATCATGCAATTTTTGCAATAGAATACTTCGACCATAAACTCTGTCTAAATTTAACATTGAAACTCGATTCCTTTCATCTTTGCCTGCTCGATCATAATTTGAATGCATTTCACGTTACGCACGAGTGCGTGGTATCCGAATTAACGTTATGAAAACGAAAGTACCTGTGTGTCAGTTTGTTACGTTATTTGTTTCGTTGACCCATTGAAAAAATGTACCAACCACTGCGTCTTTTAACCGGCTATACTTCCCGGGACCTTGGACAGATGTCACAATTCTTCATGTCTAATAGTTCTATTTTGGCCTTCTTGAGTCCTTCTAGCGCTCCCATATAGCTCAGCTGATTATTGTGCACGGATGCCACGTCAAGGGACGTGAATTCGGTGAAGGAAAACGTCGTCATGTAACCATAGCATGATAGGACTTTTTCTAATGTCTAACTTTTTCAATTCTCACCTGATCTTAAGTGACGATACGGCCCAAGTTGGTAGACACGCGAAACCTGTGGAGGGACTGGCTCTTAAATTCAACTGCCGGAACACACCTATCGGTACTTGGCGGCAGATTTTCAACTTAAGGGTGGTTGATAGCCAGGCGGGCATTAGAAAAAGCCCTACCACCTTGCTATGGCTTCCTCACGATGTTTTCCATCACCGAAAGCTCAAGCTCGTTGTAGGTGGATTCGAACTCACTTCCCTTTGACACGAAGTCGTTCACACTACCGCCGAACTGTCATCGCTTCAAAAAACTTCAAAGTGTGTTCTGGTAGTTGCACTTGAGAATCAGTGCTTCCGTTAGGCTTACTGTTCTCATCAACTTGAGCCACAACGTCACTTAACATCAGATGATATTGTGACCACAAGGTTAAACCTATTAACTATAAAAAAATGTAGTAAAAAGGAATTGAACGAAAGACATTGTCTATTAATTTGAAAAGTTTAATCAATCTCGAGATTGGCCTGTGGTGTCCTTGTCATGGGTTGGGTAATGTTTCAATCAATCAATACGAGACTAGACTGGTCAAGAGACACACTTCACTCGTCAAAGCGAAGCGGTTACAGCTCAATTAACAGCGCATACGGACGCTGCTTCAATGAACGTGACTTCGAATCCCCGCAACAAGCTTCAACTTTCGGTAAAAACAAACATCGTGGTGAAGCTGAAGCGATGATAGCTCAGTGGTAGTGTGTACGACTTTGCGTCAAGGGACGTGAGTTCGAATCCAACCACCTACAATGAGCTTGAGCTTCCGGTGAAGGAAACCATAGCGCGGTGGTAGGGCTTTTTCTGATGCCCGCCTGGCTAGCTACCACCCTCAAGTTGAAAATCTTCTGCCCAATACCAATAGGTGCATTCCGGCAGTTGCACTCGAGAGCCGGTTCATCCACAGGTTTAGCGTGTCTACCAACCTGGCCTGTATCGTCACATAAGATCAGGTGAAATTATGGCCAAAACGCTACGCCTTAACTATGAAAAAAAAACTATAACATAGTGACCGAGCTGTATCTAATTGCCACCTGGCTTTCCAGGTGTCCATCACCTTGACCCAGATCGTCAGCTAACATCAGCCGAGATTGCAGCCATGACGGTAAATATACGTTCGGAATATCAAGCGATTTTGAAACCGCTAACCGTTTGATCCAAATGTTCGGTGCGGAACAAAGTGTTGTTGGATTTGAAGGCCCAGACCATAAAAACTGGATGCCGGCCTGTCCTCGTTCGTTATAGGTGGACCTTGAAATCATTGTGAAAGGGAAACTGCGCATCCACACTGCTCTGGTATCGGACAGTTTAACGCCGGCGCGCGCGACGCGACATTCAAATCGCGTGTTTATTCGACATTCGATATATTTGAAAACCGTTACACGTTTTGTATATATCACGTCACTACCGCCTCTGGTGGAAGGTTACGGAACTGCTGTGCGATACGAATAATTTGCCTACCTATCGAGATCATTATTTTTTTTATTTCACTCGTTTACAAGTTCTTATAAATATAACGTTTACTTGTAACCTGCTAATAGCAGATAGCAAAAATACGTTATTAAAAACGCTAACGTTATCGCGATTCCGTTGTCGAAGTGAAATTTAATTTAAATTATAGAGAATAGTGTAATTTAGAGCTATGATTTTGATTTGAAAATGGTGGTGTGAGTGTGTTCATTCATAGAAGTGTGTTGTTTGAAAATGCTGAATGCGAAGGAATTTAATTATTGCAACGGAACAATTATACTGTTAAGCGTGTATGTATTTTAACGTATCTATTATTATTTTATAGTTGGTAGGTTTAGTATTATGTCTACAATCTCGTCTGTAATAATGGTGGACACGACAAGCCCACTGGAGTGGAGGGACTGGCCCTCAAGTGCAACTGCCGGAACACATCTATACCCGTACGGTAGTTTTTTTTTTTTTTTTACACAAGGTTTAGCGTTATGGCCATAATATCACCTGATCTTAAGTGTGGATACGGCCCAAGTTGGTAGACACGCTAAACCTGTGGAGGAACTGGCTCTCAAGTGCAGCTGCCGGAACACACCTATTGGTATTTGGCGGCAAGTTTTACAACTTGAGGGTGGTAGCTAGCCAGGCGGGCATTAGAAAAAGCCCTACCACCATGCTATGGTTTCCTCACGATGTTTTCCTTCACCGAAAGCTCAAACTCATTGTAGGTGCTTGGGTTCGAACTCACGTCCCTTGACGCGAAGTCATACACACTACCACTGAGCTATCATCGCTTCGAATTTCAACCGGATGGTGGTACCTCGCTAACTGGGCATTCAAAGTCCTACCACCATGATATAATCTTGCACCAGGCTTCCGCACGTTGCAGGTGGATTCCAACTCACATCTATTGATGCGGAATCCGTAAATGTCACTAACTGAGCTATCATCGCTTCGGAAGTGTAATGCTTAATCCTATTAAGTGATTTTTGTAAATATACATGCGAATTTCGCGTATTTCTTCAACGTTTTGTGTAAAATTTCATATTCAGACAACATCTTGCTTTTTCAATTCACTTATACGTATAGTTGTATTTTTCTGAAAACGTCCGTGTTATTATTTATTAACGAAGTTAATAATACGTTCATACGTCTGTAAATTATACCCCCCGCACACACAATGTTTATCGTATATTTGTAAGAAATGCCTAATTTATTTTAACATAATTTATCTTTGTTGTGAATGTTGTTATTTAGAATTTTTACTGCGATTGATGGAACAAGTTTTTAACGCACCGCTACTGAATTTGGGTTCCAGCTGAGAATCAGCACTGTGTTTCGACACACTGAGTGTTTCGGACACTTTAGCATATGCTGAGCTGAACGCCCTATGTTAATAATTAGATATACACTATCATTATTTATGTATGTATTGTTTTTTCTTTTTTATTTTCTTTTAATGTTTTTTTATTTATAGCGTCCTTTATTGCTTGTATGTCTTTGATTAGTATTCAACGAATTATTTCTTTCTTTCTTTCTTTCTTTCTGAAATGAGGTCAATTAATCAACATGTTTATATACTAATAAGCTATTTATCACTCGGTGTGTTAGTTTATTCATTTGAGTCACTGGTAAACTAATTAACAACATATTATAGGATCCAAAAGTGATCCAAATCCAAAAGTGCACGCCTCATAACGTAATTATAATTGAATGACATAGCTTTAAGCAGTCATATTAAATATGAAGAAAGATTGAACTATTAGTTATCGTGACGACATACATAATCCATACATACAGGCAATCTGACGTCCACCGAAATTTGTTTACAAAACGTTTTTTTTAGTCTCTAGAAAAAATAGTGTTTTTATAAAGTATCTACTGTCATAAAAAGTGTTCTTGTTGATATTTGTGAACTCATTTAATACTCGAAGTGTAAAAAAGCTCGGATGGAAGCAATTTAAGCGGAGATAATTGCTTGACCTTGAAAGAATCAGAGTAAAGCACTACTCAAACGCTTCGTGCTAAGAGAAGTGTAAATGGATTCTTCGCATTCTATATGAAAACTAAAGACGTTTTTTTCTAAAGTTTAATTACATTTTAATACAGTATATAAGTGGCATTTTGTTCGATGACTTTCTACCATCATGCACGTGGTGCCATGATCTCGTTGCTGTAGAAATTTCGAGACTTCTGATTTAAAAAAACGCAACAACTAGTTTTGTCAGTACTATTGTAATTAAAATTGCACTACTCATCGCGAAGCGGGCGACGTAGTGCTCTACTCTCGACACGTCAAGATCAAGCGTTTTTTTTTTCTCTTAATTCGCTTCTATAACAACCAATTTGCGTTTATACGATAATACTAATAAATATATTTCAAGAAACAACTTCAAATAATTTTCTATAAAAAAATAACTTAAAAATAACTGTTAAAAAAATTACGCGGACGTCCGGATTTTTTTATACGCTGGGGTCACGATAACTCCCGAAAAAAATGACGTATCGAGGCCGGGTTTCGTCTATTATCTTGTGAATAACATGAAACTGTTATATTTGATATCAAGTACCCGTACAAGTAGTTTCATAATAAAATGTTTCCGTGTTCTCGTGTTGAATTTGTTACATTTACCTGATATTGACTGTTTTTTTCTTTCTAAGAAAAACGCAAAGAGTCCGAAACCATAGAGCTGAGTCGAACGTTTTTATTTAACAGCGCTTCAATGTGAGAGAGACTCTACAGAAACAACTATCTACAGAGTTTTCTGTCAAGTAATAAATCACGCTTGCTTAAAAATTTAGAATAACAAAATGAGTCAATAGTACGGCTTGTTTTTTTTTTTCTTAACAATTAAATAAATGTTATGAGGCGTGGAGTTTGAATTTATTTGTTTGAACTTTTTTGTTCTTATTTTTTTAATTTAACCTTCCAAATGTAATCAAAACCAAACAGATACAAATAATATCAACAGCCAAAGAGGTTTATTACAAGTTTATATATATCATATGCAAAAAGACATATTGTTCTTGACCTTTTAAACTATACATATCTATACATCTATACATATAAATAAAATTGTCTGTTTGTAATATTGAAATAACCGTTTTTAACTACATGTATATGAATGTATACGGTACATACAAAAAAAAAACATTTTTTACAATTTCTGTCTGTCTGTTTGTTCCGGCTTATCTCTGAGATGGCTGGACCGATTTTGACGGGACTTTTATTGGCAGGTAGCTGATGTAATAAGGAGTAACTTAGGCTACGTTTATTTTAGAAAAAAGCCCCTTTATTTTATAAAAACAAAGTAATGTTGCAATATCCTAGTACTGTCCAGTACCGCGCGTAGCTCACACGCACGCCACTGGGCCGTCACGTCGGGCGCCTCCAACCGACGAATTAATATTACTTAAACATATTCATAATCAAGACAAGACAAAGTCCAGGTACTTTTAATAATACGAATAACTTATAAGCTTATAAAATTTACATACAATTTATACGATCTTGTTTGTAATATTTATATACATATATCCCTACTAATATTATAAACGTGAATGTAAGTTTGTTTGTTACGCGTTCACGCGAAATCTACTTAACCGATCACCGTGAAACTTCGTACACGTATTCTTGGAGGTATTAGAAGTAACGTAGGATACTCTTTATTGAATAAAAAAAATGCAAGCGAAGCCGCGGGTAAAAGCTAGTATTTTATATAGAGACTGCAGATTAACGATACAGGGTCGTATACAGTACATAAACATCGATGACCACACGAAGATTAGCTTATCTTAAAACACAATAATTCAAAAGAGAGTAACTGTGACTGATCCTAAGATCCCCGAGTACCCTATAGTATAAATTATGTCTCATCCTTGTACCGCAAGCCAAATTGTCTTTCAATTGTTACCATTGTATGTAAGGAAAACAAGAAAAAAATATACCATATTATAAATATACGTTTAGCAGTTCCACATGACGAGCGCGGTCGTTGCGATCGAAACGCAAAGTTCATTATTTTCCTATATGTCGTACAGATAAGAAATGCAGTGCAACGTTTCCCGTCAAATAGTAGCGTAATTGATCTTATATGGAGCGTGGTATATAATGTTCATTCGGTACAAGTAAGTCCACCGGAATGCGAGTGTGTGAGATTATTTAAAATTATTCATAATACCCGTTTAATAAGTCGAATAATAATTGTTCGATAAAACGTAATAGTAGAGATAGTGGGAGGTATGATTTTAATATATAATAATAGTTTACAAGAATACGCTTAATAACATACTTAATTGTAAAATCAAACTAAGAAGCTACAATAAATCTTAATTAAATTTATAATGGAAATACGAGTGATTACCAAAATAATTGATTTTATATAGTATTTTTATAATGATTTCTTTTAGCGATAAATTATTTATAACAATTGTAATTAAGTGAAGTTTTCATTTGCTTTTTAGTTTTCTTTTAAACAGTGTTTTTTTTAGGTTTCTAAACTGTTATTTATTTTTCCATATCCTGTTGAACCTGGCCAGGAGGCTCGGGTATATTATGAAATCAGTGTATCGTCACCGGTCCTCAATAAACATGCAAAGTTACAGACTGATGATAAGTTATTCGCTAGAAAACGCAACCTATCACTGTCTCCAGGGTCCAACCTATTTGTATACCAAAATTCTTCAAAATCGATTCAACGGTTTAGGCGTGAAAGCGCAGCAGACAAACACACTTTCGCATTTATAATATTATTATACGTATTAGTAAATTAGTGAGACGAACTATCAAGTTATCCATGGATTCACCTTGCGGGTGGGAAACTCTGAGTTTCCGAGACTTGTGACAAGGTTTAAGGGACACCGCCTCCACGCGCGTCTACACTCACCTCCATTACACGTGTTTCTCTTCCTATATGAGGAGATTTTTCATGTTAGCTACTTTGCACTTAGCGAGCACAATGGTTACAACATACTGTGAGTTATTCCACACGACGACCATGGTTTGCGGTCGCTACGTAAACGTTACTAAAGATTTCATTATATAAACTCATGCCTACGATCGTGCTGGGTGGACCCAAGGAGACAAACTTAGATTCTTGCATTCACCGTAGAGGGAAACTAAAAATAAAAAGTGTTTATCTCACTACCCGCCCAAATTTGGTAGGAGCTTGCTAGCGCATCTTTAGGGACATGTTCTAAGATAGAACACACTGCGTTTCTAGACAGTATAATATCTTTTAGTAGATTATAGAGAGATTTTGCTGGTATACCTTTCGCTCTCACTTCGACCGCGTTCAAATTCACTACGAAGTCATTCCTATTCGGTTCATTTAGTAACTCCTAGGATTTATTTGTTTTTATAGCGTGATCCTTAGGTACGTTTGTTTCTCATAGCACAGCAAGCTCAACTAGTATTATGTCTTTAATTGTTCTAGAATAAATAAATACATCCGGTCTGGAAGTCGAAGCCCCAACATTCTCTGGGATTTTGTAATGGCTTTCATACGTGTCCATCAGTAGATCTATACCTATTTAGATCATTTGGTAGCTCGTAGTATTTATTGGGTTTTGATAACGTGGTATTTTGGTAGTATATTAGTATTAGTAAGGGTAATGATATACAGTTTATTTACACACAATAATCATCAAAACCACTTAACTTGTTTGGATGGGACTATGACCATTCTAAACGGAAAATAAATGGTAGCATAGTAGTATTAAATTATTCTAGGGTATTTAATTATTGGATCCCATTATTATTTTGTCATTTTTTTTAATATTTACCTTTGTACGGACAGCATAGCAAGCGGCTGAGGGTCAGTATACATCATGCAGCAGTAAGCGATGATAGCTCAGTGGTAGTGTGCACGACTTCGCGTCAAGGGACGTGGGTTCGAACCCAAGCACCTACAATGAGCTTGAGCTTTCGGTGAAGGAAAACATCGTGAGGAAACCATAGCATGGTGGTACGGCTTTTTCTAATGCCCGCCTGGCTAGCTACCACCCTCAAGTGGTAAACCTGCCGTCAAATAACAATAGGTGTGTTCCGGCAGTTGCACTCGAGAGCCAGTTCCTCCACAGGTTTAGCGTGTCTACCAACTTGGGCCGTATCGTCACTTAAGATCAGGTGAGATTATGGCCATAACGCTAAACCTTAAGTATAAAAAAAATGAATAAAATGGTAGGTACATTTACATACAGGACACAGAGTTCCTTATGTAGTGAGTTTCACATTATTGCAGTATACTAGTGCATTATTGCGAAGGCCGTGAAATAGGCAGTTGGAGGTCGAGTATGAGTTCAATACGAAACAGACAGTTGGCACTTCCGTCATATATAGTGCTTTTCTCAAAAGAATGCAGAGAGATAAAACGTACTTTCACTACTTTTTACGTTAATCATATTGGGGTAGTTACTAAAAGAAAATGTCATTAATTTCCCCGGTGCATTGATGTTTGTTTGTTGAACTTTTGATGGGGTTTGCAGGTGGTGGTGGTGGATGGGTGAATGATGAAATGCCGTTTCATATAACATTGTTGGCACGTCGTAATGTTCTAAATACAGAAATGACAATATTTCCGTGTATGTATGAGAAAATTTATTGACGTACGCCGACTGGTTTTCTTCCGTAATAACTTATTCCTTTAATGTTATTATATGGTCTTATATTTATAAAAAATATGCAGAATATTGCACGGACGCACGTAATAATAAATTTTCGTAATAAATGCATTTTAAATTTATAACAATGTAGTTTGTAATCGGATGTTTAATCCTTTTCTAATTTATTCGTGATCATATACATAAATTATTTCAGTTTCATACATTGGTACTGCAAATATATTCGTATAAAGTATTGTAATAACTTCTGTGTTTTATAAATACTGTGCGTTAATATACATTTGAAGTGATGATAGCTTAGTGTGTACGACTTCGCGTCAAGGGACGTGAGTTCTAATCCAAGCACCTACAGCCATAGCATGGTGGTATGGCTTTTTCTAATGCCCGCCTGAGTAGCTACCACCCTCAAGTTGTAAGCCTGCCGTCAAATACCAATAGGTGTGTTCCGGCACTTGAGAGCCAGTTCCTCCACAGGGTTAGCATGTCTACCAACTTGGGCCGTATCGTCACTTACGATCAGGTTAGATTATGGCCATAACGCTAAACCTTAAATATAAAAAAACAATACTCTTGAAAATATACAATGTCTGGCGCATTATGAAAAACTTTTCGAGAGTGAATTGTGAAATGAAATTATTGCGCCTGAAACGGAAGTCGCGGGAACTGAAGCAACAGACCTTGAAGTTAGTAGCAAATTATAATGATTCTACGCATCATGTGTTATTAAATTCCTTAATTTTAAAACATATATATTTGCACTAGTAGATCTGGCAGACGTTCTGCCTTTTCGAGTAGTCAATCACATCGACTACAGAGACATCTATCCCGTATGATCACGTATCGAGATAAAAAGTGTTCTATCTCTAAAGTTGGATCAAACCGCAAAGCTTTCAAAACTTCGGGATCAAAATTTAATAAATAACCGCGATAAAATCCGTTTAAATTAGTTTTATTTCAATCTTAATTATATGTATTTAATTAACTTTGTAATTATTTAAAAATATGTATCGAAACAAAACTAATTTAAACAGATTTTATCGCGGTTATTTATTAATTTTAATCGCGACGTTTCGTTTCACGTTTTTAATTAACGTTAGTTTTATTTCGATGAGTAAGTAATATTCGCGTAAACATAAGAAATCATGATGAAAAATATATTTTTATATTCGCTTGATAATTTATCTCCTCACGTGCGTACATAAGTACACACACACACACTGTATGACTTAAAGGGGTTTTTAAAGGACTTTCAGATGTAAGACATAGTCACTCTTCATATCTCCCTACATATCCTCTCTTTACCTTAACATCTAGATAGCTACAACGATTCTATACACTACCTTTGTATTTTTAAATCGGAGTGATGAAACTTGATCACCAACAGTCAGGCTTCGAAGGAATTCGGTTAAAAAGTTCGGTAAATACACCAGAACTGCCCATTGATTACCACACTTCGACCGGTACATCATCCGGGCCCACAGCGTACCGGTTTTCCAAGCTGCGGAGACAATGTGATACCTTATCAGATGATATAGGGGTATCAAATCCAAGATCAGGAGCTACTTGCGAGTAGCCCTGCCACCTCTCCTTGAACTCAACTGCGTCGTGCACCAGCGTGTCATCCGAGGTGTTCACACAAATACATTTAGTCATGTCCTACGTTTTTTTTATTATCGTTAAGGTTTAGTGTTATGGCCATAATCTCACCTGATCTTAAGTAGCAATACAGCCCCAGTAGGTAAACACGCTAAACCTGTGGAGGAACTGGCTCTCAAGTGCAGCTGCCGGAACGCACCTATTGATATCTGACGGCAGATTTTCAACTTGAATGTGGTAGCTAGCTAGGCGGGCATTAGAAAAAACCCTATCACCATGCAATGGTTTCCTCACGATGTTTTCCTTCACCGCAAAATCAAGCTCATTGTAGGTGCTTCGATTCGAACTCACGTCCCTTGACAAAATCGTACACACTACCACTGAACTATCATCGCTTCATCGTTGATTTCTCGGGAGCCTTTGCCAAACAAAAGATGGATTTTTGGACCTTTTCGGCCTCCAATGTATCATACAATGGTGGCAATTTATCATATCGAGCTTTGTCAACGGCTCACTTGGCTGCACACGTGGTATGATCCTCAGGATAATAGGTCTCGTGACAGTTCTTAAAGAATGTTCTCTTATCCCGGATTGCCCCCTGCACCGTAACCTTCAAACATATCTTATACTGTAATAACTAAATCACGCCTAAAAAGTTTTGCGCCGACGCACGCTGAAAACCCAAAGGAACCTTCAGATGTTACTGTAAAATAAACAATAGTTTAGAAAAACACTAAAAAACACGCTTTTTATAGAAAACTGAACTAAAAGAATAGAAAACAAGTTTTAATAAATTCAAGTTAAGGATAGTGTTAAAAATCTCATTAAATATAAATAAAAAAAAATGAATTTTATTTTAAAAAAGGACTCGGTTACAAGCATACGAAGAAACATACAGATGAAGTTAATAAAAACTGTGTAAAAACGTAGTATCATATAATAAATACAATTTGGTAATTACGTAACTTCCGGCGTTTAAATCTAAATTATACTTTATATACATTTGGAATCTATTTTTCGTCTTTACTTAACTGCTACCGACGCAGACTTTTTATACACTCATTATAATTCAAAGACATTATCACGACGTACAAATACGTGTGTCGATTATAAAATGTTAAATAAGCTAAGAGCTCTTTGAGATCCTGTGGGAGAATCCCCTCCTCTCCATTCCCTCACAGAACCACCGGATGCCAATTCCTACTTTTTTCGTACCGTGATGTTGTGGAAGCGTTTTCCTGTCAGCGTGTTCCCTCCTTCCTATGATATTGGGTAATTCAAACTAGGCGTAAAGGGGTACTATATAGCTCAGTACTAGTGTGTACGACTTCGCGTCAAGGGACGTCAGTTCGAATCCAAGCACCTACTATGAGCTTGAGCTTTCGGTCATCGTGAGGACACCATAGCATGGTGGTAGGGCTTTTTCAAATGCACGTCTGGCTAGCTACCACCCTCAAGTGGTAAACCTGCCGTCAAATACCAATAAGTGTGTTCCGGCAGTTGCACTTGAGAGCCAGTTCCTCTACTAGGGTTAGGATGTCCACTGCCTTAGGCCACATCGTCACTTAACATCAGATGAGATTGTGGTCATAGCGCTAAAACCGATAAATTATTAAAAACAAAAAACAAGACCTATATAATTATTCACAGACTCGTAAAATCTATTGTAACGAGCAAACGCGGTAATATTCCTTGATCTTTACAACTTATTAACATAATACATATATTATATGTATGTGTATAAGAAATCAAATTATTCATTTTCCATTGACAATAATCGTAGAAACAACGTCCACAATTAGCCTTGTAAATCGAGAAATATCGACCGCACATGAATTAACCCACCGACATTTTATTATTCCGTTTGAGTGTTCGTCACAAACCGACGTCGTTTTAGTTGTTTACTTATTATATATTTAACCACGTAAAAGTATTTCGTTTTATTATCATAAGTTAGTGTGATTATTTCGTTGTCATATTCCAGACTTCGTAAGTGACTTTGTGAGTAACATATATTTAATTGACTGCAGTTAAAAAAGAAGGTGGTTTTTAATTCGTATGTGATTTGTTTTCTCAAAACTTTATCATTCAACAAATTATTGGTAGGGAATATTTTCAAAAAAATAATATTGTTTGGAATAGAAAGTGCTTTGTTATTAAAATTTTGGCAGGTTTGTATACTAACATATAATCAATAAGTTATATTGTTACCAACACTATAGATCTGCTGATCTGAAAATAAATGTTTTTTTTTTTCTATATTATTTGTAGTAATTAAGACTAAGTAAGTGTGGCTTAATACTTAATTTTGCCGAGCAGTAAGCACTATATCTAGCGATTTTTATATCAAAGGGCTATTTGTAGGGTGGTTCAGTATGTGAGTGATCGTGAAGTCTGGAATGAACACCCCTCTATGTATTATTAAAATAATAAATTGTACATAAAATATATACAATTAAAACGAGTTTCTTTCCATTTTTCCGCAATTCGTGGGTTATTTTACAAACCCCTAGTAGTTTTGACGTTAATGAACGCCTTCTCAGAATCGAAATTGAATAAAATAAAAACATATGAGAACACAGTGGACTTTTAGTGACTTAGTGAAGTTTAATTTTAGGCGGTTTTTTTGTGATACTGCTACTAAAGAATCAAAACATCGAATACTCGTGTAAATTAGTGCCGGGGTTATAGCATAGTGACGGAAATGTATATTATTATTTATATTACATTTATATTTATTTATTATTTATTTATATTTATATTATATTATATTTATCTTATTAGGTAAGCATGCTTTTAGTAAACGAGACATAGGAATCTGTATCAGTGTTACATTCTGATAAGAAATCGATAGTTGTAAAATATGTTAGTTTTTATTGGAATATATCAATTTTCGTCTCTAATGGAAAGTCATATCTTGTTTATTATTTACTAGGTGTTTCTAATTCCAGCATTCTAATGGTGAAATCATTTTTGAAACCGATTTTGGGTTTATTCTTTACTTGTATCGATGATAGCTCAGTGGTAGTGTGTACGACTTCGCGTCAAGGGACGTGAGTTCGAATCCAAGCACCTACAATGAGCTTGAGCTTTCGGTGAAGGAAAACATCGTGAGGAAACCATAGCATGGTGGCAGGGCTTTTTCTAATGCCCGCCTGGGTAGCTACCACCCTCAAGTTGTGTAAACCTGCCGCCAAATACCAATAGGTGTGTTCCGACAGCTGCACTTGAGAGCCAGTTCCTCCACAAATTTAGCGTGTCTACCAACTTGGGCCGTATCGTCACTTAGGCTCAGGTGAGATTATGGCCATAACGCTAAACCTTAAGTATAAAAAAAAAACAAACAAAAACACAAATCTTTCCTCTTTACAGTATTAGTACAGAGCTATGGATATAATTGATACAAAATAAATTATTTGAAAGCTACAAACGATGAAAATGGAAATATCAAATTCACATTTCTATTATTTTATCACTTCGTATCACCTAAAGTCGATGTTCTTTAGTCGCGCGAAAACTCAAAAATGGTTTGACCGATTTTTTTTTTATTTTATTTTTTTTCATTATCTCTACTCTACCCAACCCTCCGACCTCACTTCCTTAAGATCAATCGAACTGGCTATACCAAACATGGCATTTCCGTTTTTCATTTCCTATGATTTTTGAATGAAACTTGTTTATAAATCCAACGAAATAAATTTCTTTTAATTATATCAAATTGAAATACAGGTGTATTCAAACCCACGTCCCCTAGACGCGGTGTCCGTACAGACTACCAACTCAGCTATCATCGCTTCATTACTTTTCATGTTACGAGATTGAAAAATAAAATTTTCATTTCTTTTTCATTTCATTTTTCTTTTTATTTATTTTTTATTTTTTCGTACTGGCAGTAATGAATACAATAGAAAAAGAATTATTCAATTATGTACAGTCGTTCAGAAATTATGCACGTACATACATTACGGCGATTTATTTTTATATATATACAGATATAGATCACATATTTTTAGTTTATCTATTATCAATACTAATATATCTATATTCAGTTATATTATGGCGAAAAAGGGTTTTAATTCCTTTATTACTATGTCACGAGTACGTCGAATACTCGAGGATTTTCATACAGTAGAAGTAGTTTTAACTTTGCTTCAGTCTAGAGAATGCTATACACAGCATTCTGTACATGAGAACTGACGACCTCTAGTCCACGCCGACGAATTCGAATCTTTGTCCTTGAGATTTATGTACTGCCATGACAAATGCAGATCTCACTGGGAAATGGTGTCGCTGTAAGTTACATCCCAGTTCGCCCTTTAATGAGTTATTTCTCTTTTCGTTTCATTTTCGCATCTTGTTATTTTAATAAAGATAAATATTTTTTATTAGTAAAAATATAAATAAATAACAAAGTATTCACGCTATAGATATGTTAACATTTGAGAGCAATATATATACTAATTTTAATAATGTTTAGTGACTGTATTCATGCTTCGACCGGCCAATATACTAAAATTATTATATTATATGTATAGATACACATCTTTAAAACCTTCGTAAATATCACCGCGACCTCTATATTTTTAATCACGTCTGTTGTCTGTGTCTAGAACGTTGCATATGTAATAAAAAAAATAAAAATATCTATGGTAGATAACTCGTTTAATTATTATGAGTCGAAGCGGTAACTTCACGGTACGGCTATAAGGAGCGGTGAGGTAGGTAGTCAATTACTTGAAAGCGGTATTATCAGCATTATCTGCCCTTAAATACCTATAGGTATGTCCCGACAGTTGCACTGGGAAACACTCGTTCCAGTTGGCTTAGCGAGATACATACAGAAAACAACAACACACAGATTTTTCCCAATCACTGATAACAATTATTATATTTCAGACGTTAAATATTACAATAAACCTATACGTGTTTCAATGCTAATGTGAGTTAGTCTAGTTAATTATGCTTTCACGCTGTAATTAATCGTGAAACTTTGCATACACTATAGTTTTGATCCGGGGAAAAAGTACTATTTTACTGGTGATAAAAAAAATATATATTTAAATACACGCGTACTATCTCGTTGGCACAAATAATGAACTAAAATATTTGGCTTTGTCAGTCGTTTTTTTTTATATTTAAGGCTTAGCGTTATGGCCATAATCTCACTTGATCTTAAGTGACGATTCAGCTCAAATTAGTAAACACGTTAACCTGAGGAGGAACTGGCTCTCAAGTGCAACTGCTGACACACACATATGGGTGTGCGCCAGTAGATTTTCAACTGGAGAGTGGTCGCTACCCAGGCGGGCATTAGGCAAAGCCCTACCACTATACTGTGGTTTCCTCACGACGTTTTCCTTCACCGAAATCTCGACAAGCTCATTGCAGGGGCTTGTATTCGAGCTCACGTTCCATGACGCGGGGTTTTTGTTGTTAATGTGAAACATTTTTATGTCGCAGGCCCGGAAGGTGACTCCGAAATGGCGGTTGTACTGATCGCTGAGTGACGTCACAGGGTAGGTATGAAGTGGGTGGCTCTGCTGACGCTTATAGCCGCGAACTTCGTCCACCAACCTTCCCCGGTCGTCCGGACGGGAAGCGGCTATGTACGGGGCAGGGTCAGTGAAAATGGAAAATTCTACGAGTTCCTCGGTATACCGTACGGCACTGTGGGAGACGAGAATAGATTTCAGGTTAGCTGTTTATTTGTTATTAATCGAATTATATTGATATATGGACCGTTTATTTTGAAAGTGGTGTAAGTCCATTTTCTTTTGTTTCGAGAAAATTAATGGTTACTATATTTGTTGATAATGCAATTTCATTTACCGACCGATTTTAAGTTGTACACGGACTAGTTATATATAAAAAATATTACATTAAATTAAGCATGAATTACGTGATAGCTCATTTTTCTCAAAAATGGACTTACATCACTTTCAAAGTAAACGGTCTATATATTACAAGTATAATAAAGTCGAATCAAAAATCTTTATGTCGCTTATGAACATAACCGCAAGCATCGGCTCGGAAAATAACTCAGTCATTGAGAATAACCGGTAATGAACTCGATCTATTTATATATGAAGCGATGATAAGCTCAGTGGTAGTGTGCACGACTTTGCGTAAAGGGAAGTAAGTTCGAATCCAACTAGCTACAATGAGCTTGAGCTTTCAGTGGGGGAAACATCGTGAGGAAACCATAGCACGGTGGTAGGGTTTTTTCTGATGCCCGTCTGACTAGCTATCACTCTCAAGTTGAAAATCTGCAGCCAAATACCAATACGTGTGTTCCGGCAGTTGCACATGAAAGCCAGTTCCTTCACAGGTTTAGCGTATCTACCAACTTGGGCAGTATCGTCACTTAAGATCAGGTGAGATTATGGCCATAACACTAAGCCTTAACTATATTTTTTTTTTATAATGTATTAATGTTGACATTAGTTATGAATAGAAACACAGCGAGTGGTGTTAATTCCAGACATCAGTATCACTAATTTATTGATCCACCCTATTGTAGTCTATTGACATACAAACCAGGTTAATATGTTGCTTAAACTGACCGACCGACAAATCGGTAATGTGCTTTTGGACTTTGTTGTAAGACCTATGCTAGTTTTGGCCGATAACTTTATTTTAATCGAATCTTTGAAGCGATTATAGCTCAGTGTTAGTGTGTACGAACGCCGTGTCACGGCACGCGAATTCAAATTCAACCACCTACAATGAGTTTGAGCTTTCGGTGAAGGAAGCATAGTGTGGAAACCATAGCACGGTGGTAGGGGTTTTTCTAATGCCTGCCTGGCTAATTACCAACCTCAAGTTGATAATCTGTCGCCAAATACCAATAGGTGTGTTCTGGCAGTTGCACTTGAAAGCCAATTTATCCACAGGTTAAGCGTGTCTACCAATTTGGGCAGTATCGTCACTTAAGATCAGGTGAGATTATGGCCATAATCAGGTGAACACGCTTGCTCGATTGCCTAGTATTCCATTTAGAAGAAAAACTTCGGCAGAAGTTCGTATTTGGTTCAACCACATTCGGCCGGTCCAGAAAAAGTATGCATATTTGTTTTTTATTTTTCTTTTCAAATTACTCTTCAAAGGGAAAAATAGGGGTGTAAATAATATAGACAAAAAAAGAGAAAACATATGCATGAAGTATAAATTTGGCGGGTAGGCAGTTGACAGATAGTTACGTCAGCCAAGAAAGCGTTTTACAAGATTCACATCTACCTGTATTGACCAACATCATACTTACGTATGACCAACGACCAAAGCTAACAGTTATTATGACAACCAGAATTGGTCGAACAAAATAATCATGAGTGCGGGCGGAACCGTGTGTAAAATCTGATACATAGGTAGGTACGATACGGTTTTGAAGCGATGGTAGTTCAGTGGTAGTGTGTACGGACGCAGCGTCAAGAGACGTGAGTCCGAATCCTACAATAAGCTTGAGCTTACGGTAAAGGAAAATATCGTGAGGACAGCATAGCATAGTGGTAGGGCTTTTTCTAATGCCCGCCTGGCTAGCTACCACCGACAAGTTGAAAGTCTATCGCCAAATACCAATAGGTGTGTTCCCGCAGTTGCACTTGAGAGCCAGTTCCTCAACAGGTTTAGCAAGTCTACCAACTTTGTATCTCACTTAAGATCAGATAAGATTGTGGTCATAACGCGTAACCTTAACTATATAAAAATAGTAGTTGTTTCAAAAGAAAAACAAAATAAAATTTACATATATACAAGAGTAAACAGAATTAAATTGAACTGGTTTTGTTGTGGTGGACGGTTGACAGAAACAGACAAGTTTTTCTTCGTATTGTGTTGATCATACAAGTTGTGAAAATAACACCGAAACGATCTTATCTATACATATAATAAATATGCAGGAAAATCGTTTTTGTATATCGAAAACATTCCCCAAGAATTAGCCAGGGTATTAAAGGATAACCAACAGAAGCCATTTCCAGAATTTCTGGAATTTCTGCACGCATCACGTAAGTTGTGCGTAACCAATGTAGATATTTTTTATACTTTTTACAGTATTATGAATTTAAAGTTCACTCATTTATTACACACTCTATCTTCTTTTTGGATTTTCTCTTTCTTTGTATTTTTAACATTCATATCCATTACTTCTCTCGCCACATGCGTTTCCTCTTACCAACAATGACATTATAATTAAAATATGCAATGTGTACATACGGCCTATGCCCTCCGAAAATGGCACGCCGATTTTGTGACAGATAAGGAAGTATGTTGTGTGTCGATCGATATATCAAAAGTGTTCATATTATATCCGGCTCGAAGGACCAAATGTTAATTTTTCCCCTAATAGATGTTAGATGAAAAATACGTTTTTATCGACGCACAGTATCTTTTTCACATATTTTAACAGTTGTATTTTGACAGACACAATTCATTTTTTACTAGATTTTACACGCGGCTTCGCTCACGTTAATATTGATTTTGTCAAGCAAATCGGATGACTCAATAAAAAGCTTCATACAAAGTTTATCCCCCTCTTTTCCGACTTCCAATAAATTTTCCGCGAAAAAAAGTAACTTATCTCCGTCTCCTGGGTGCCATCTAACTCTGTACCAAAATTCATCATAATCTATTCAGCGGACAAGGCGTTAAAGCATTACAAAGAAACAAACACACTTTCGCATTTATAATATTATATAGTAATGTAGTTATATAGTAGAAGCGATGATAGCTCAGTGGTAGTGTGTACGACTTCGCGTCAAGGGACGTGAGTTCGAATCCACCTACAATGAGCTTGAGCTTACGGTGACGGAAAACATCGTGAGGAAACCGTAGCATGGTGGTAGGCCTTTGTCTCATGCCCACCTGGCTAGCAACCACCTCCAAGTTGAAAATCTGCCGCCAAATACCAATAGGTGTGCTCCAGCAGTTGCACTTGAGAGTCAGTTCCTCCACAGGTTTAGCGTGTCTACCAACTTGGGCCGTATCGTCACTTAAGATCAGGTGAGATTATGGCCATAACGCTAACCTTAACTATATAAAAATCTAGATATATATAATAATAGTAAATATTATATTATATAGTCAGTAAAGTGTGATAAATATCAACCACATTTTTCTATCCAACACACTACAAAGTTAAAACAAAATCAACTGAAAATAAAAGAATTATACAAAAACATCGTCTGAAGGTCACGGGATCACATTAAGTACCTATTATTTCAATATTTAATAATTTTAAATAAGATATATCCATCAGGAAAATTTTCCGTTACAATAAAAAAGACGTTTATACAACAGACGGTGCATAGCAACGTATATTTGTCTCTTTTTCGCCCTCGGAATAAGAAACATGCTATCTTGCTTCCACGTTCATTGCTATATTACTATAAGCGCATTAGTATGCCGCTTGTTTTTTATAAATCACAATAACAAAATTACATCACGTGAAATGCTATAAATAGCACGTTATATAAGAATAATTATTTCGCTTATATATTTAAATACATGACATGACAGGACGTATGCCGATAGATCGTTGATCTCTAAACGATCACCACTGTTTTAGACAATACTGTAGTCACCATCACTCATTTTTATATAGACCTTACGGTGACCAAATGGTCACACAAGCTATAATTGCCCAAACCCCAACCACAAGGCAATTTGAAGCGACGATAGCTCAGTGGTAGTGTGTACGACTTCGCGTCAAGGGACGTGAGTTCGAATCCAAGCACCTACTATGTGCTTGAGCTTTCGGTGAAGGAAAACATCGTGAGGAAACCATAACATGGTGGTAGGGCTTTTTCAAATGCCCGCCTGGCTAGCTACCACCCCAAAGTTGAAAAAACTGCCGCCAAATACCAACAAGTGTGTTCCGGCAGCTGCACTGGAGAGCCAGTTCCTGCACCGGTTTAGCGTGTCTACCAACTTGGGCCGTATCATCACTTAAGATCAGGTGAGATTATGGTCATAACGCTAAACCTTAAGTATAAAAAAAACTAGATATAAGTGGAAAATTGTAATAATTCCATAAGAGAGAAAAAAAAACGCACTTTTTAGTTTTTAGTGTAATACCTACTGTCGTAAAGCTATTTTTAAAGCCTTGTAAATCACGCTTACCTAAAACAAGGTGCGGTCCCAGAGTCCGCAGATTGTGTATATAATAATAAAAAAAAACGTACTGTTAAAAAAAAATGGCGTAGTTTTCGGTAATATCGGCAGAGGTGATCGTTGAGGTGAATTTGTAAATAGCAGTGATTTCATTTGTTTATCAAAATACCTTTATTATCGGAATTTGAAATATAATGAATTATAAATAAACATCAATAACATCGAACACAATTATATACTATATTCAAGTGCTAATTTATTCAAAGAAATACACAACGAATTGCGCCATTACGTACTAATAAAACAGAATTAACATAGTCTGTGTCTATAATATATACATATTTATATACATTTATATTATGTATTTATATGGATTTAAAATTACTATTATAAAACATTTTTTATTCATTTTGTAAAAAAAAATTAATAATAATGTAATATGCATTGAATTAAAAATAAATCGTACATTTTACGTGAATAAATCTTTTTTTTTTAATTTCTTCTACACTGCTGTGTTTTGGTCCTCGGCGTTTTAATTTAATTTCTATTGTTTTGATAATTTTCACATTGTACCCTTAACAGAAATAATTTACTATCTAGTTTACGGTGTATTCTCACTATTATTTTAAAAAGGTTTTACCTGCTGCATCAGCTGGTCCAAACTCCTCTTCTGTCATGTTGGTGATCTTCACATATAATATTCATTAGTATTCCATACATACATACATACTAGTTGTGCCCGCGGCTTCGTTCGCGTGGAAGTAAAATTTTATTTAATCATTTTTGCCCGTTTTTATAACTTCTTTTCCGTACAGCGTTGCTCCATTAAAAGATATCCTCAATGATACAAATACAAATGAAAAAAAATTAACTACAACTGGTAATTTCTAAGATTGGCACTTTAAAATAAATAAACAAACAAAAAACTTTATTTAAGATACATCATGTATCTACGTGCATATAGAAATACTTTATATATTTGTCGTGAAGGAATAAATAGAACGTCTGTTACTGATAAGCGGTGAGAGATAAGGGGTCTCTTCGAAGTTCGAAGTTCGAAGCCGTATCACAAACAACACAGGTACATACATATCTCGACCAACTATAACTAGATCATAGGCGTTACACTATAAATCAAACCAACTTTATAAGTACAAAATTATTATGTTTCTTACCGAAACCTGCTGAATCAATCTCGATGAATTTCGGTCTAAAAAATAAGATTAGATTTTGAAGAATCACATACGATAATCGCAAAACAACCATTCTCTGTAATTGGACTGTGAAATGCGAAGAGTTTTTCAATTCTAAATGGTAGTAAAAACAGGCAAGCAAGCTCACAAGCAAACAAGCTAGGCGTGTGGTCCACACGTACTGCGGTTTTTTTTTATACTTAAGGTTTAGCGTTATGGCCATAATCTCACCTGATCTTAAGTGACGATACGGCCCAAGTTGGTAGACACGCTAAACCTGTGGAGGAACTGGTTCTCAAATGCAGTTGCCGGAACACACCTATTAGTATTTGGCGGCAGGTTTACAACTTGAGGGTGGTAGCTAGTCAGGCGGTCATTAGGAAAAGCCCTACCACCATGCTATGGTTTCCTCACGATGTTTTCCTTCACCGGAAGCTAAAGCTCATTGTAGGTGCTTGGATTCGAACTCATGTCCCTTGAGGCGAAGTCTTACACACTACCACTGAGCTATCATCGCTTCAAAAGCAGTTCTGCACATAATATATATTTCCATGATAATATTTTAAGTTAGACAGTGTTAGTCGGGGACACACGCGCCCTTCGCTATAAGTACCTGCTAATTATTATCACTATATACATCTACAAAATAGAAAAGTTAATATAATGCAGTTACTTTCAATTTACAACCCGTGACACCCCGAGGTAAATGGCAGACCGCAAACTACAACAGAATAAACGTCTAAACAAACAGGCAAACGCACAGAAACAAATAAACAAACATTATATTTCTATTAATTTTCATTTTCAGTCTGTGTATAAACACATCCTGCCTCCCGGGTCCGTCTGCGATGCTCTCAAATTTGTCTCAGTAATATTGAGAATCACATGAGTTACTTATTTTTCACGAACAAACCTAAGACTCTCTGTTACACGTCAAAAATAATAGCACTACGCCTAATGATCAACACAGTAGAAACAGATAAGCTATCTAGCGAGCTACTAATTGGTTACATCGGCTTATGGCGTGTTTTATACCTTTAGCCTTATGTCCAAAACCTCACCTGATGTTATGTGACGATGTGACCCGAAATGGTGGACACCGAGCCTAGTGGCGAGACTGTTCCTCAAATTTTCAAGTGTTACATACCACGTCTACCGCTTATTAATATGTAAACTTAATAATATTACATACTCTAAATTAATGAGATGGAGGGTAGTCGATAACACAGATTACTATATAAGTGCGATGCGAGCGCGGCTATGGTCCAGTTCAGTCGAAGCGACATTCGCGGCGAGTTCAGTTTAGTTGAATTAAGAACGTTCGACAGTACGGACGTCTGTTCGAAATACGAAATATAAATTGCATTAAGCGGAAGCTCTACTGTAATAACGATTGTGAAATTGTTGAGTATGATTCGACGTAACTTCCACGGTCTGTAACACAAGTTCTTTATACCTCCACACACAAACTAAAATCTAGACACCCGGGGTAGTTTTTTTTTATACTTAAGGTTTTAGCATTATGGCCATAATCGCATCTGATCTTAAATGACGATACGGCCCAAGTTGGTAAACACGCTAAGCCTGTGGAGGAACTGGCTCGCAAGTGCAACTGCCGCAACACACCTATTGGTATTTGGCGGCAGGTTTACAACTTGAGGGTGGTAGCTAGTCAGGTGGATATTAAAAAAAGCCCTACCATTATGCTAATGGCGCCTTCGATAGAATTGAGGAGCTGGGCATAACCGCATAACCTCTAAAGAATCACCCAGGAGTGGTTCCTTTTGAGGTACCTCCGTCTGCCGGGGAACAATCGCGAAGAATTCGATAGAAGAATCGTGGGGTTTCAGTGGGGCTATTCCTGACGTTTCGCGTTGAGTGAGTATCACACCTAAATGCACTTCCCCACGGTAAAAAGGGAGGTACACAGCCTACCAGGCATTAGAAACAGCCCCACCATCATACTATACTTTAGTCACAATTTCTTCTTTAACCGAAAGCTCGGGCTTAATGCAGGGATTTAAATTCAAGACCATTATCGCAGAGTTCACACACGGCTACCAACTGAGCTATCGTCGCTTCCAATTGCATCGTTTTTCGGCCGCGTCTAGCCTATACAAATTACGAGATGCGACAGAAAACACCAACGAAATTCCGTCCTTAATGCCAATAGGCCTAGGAATACTTTTGCATTGATGTTAGCGCTACTGCTCCACAATTAAAAAAAAACTTAATTACTCTGAGATATGGGCAACAGATTGCATAATCACAGCATCTAGTCGAAACTCATTCACTCTCGTTTGGTACACGTAACTTGGTCAAGGTGTCACTTATGTTGTGTGTACCTTACGGTAACCGTGGCATTATTAATGTGTTCAACCGGCAAGCAAACCGTATTTAGAGAAACAATCCTTTTTACTAGCTTTTACCCGCGGTTTCGGTCGCGTTAATATTGATTTTTGTCAAACTAATCACATGAGGCAAAAATTGTTTCATACAAAGCTTATATCTCTTTTTACCCCACTACTAATAAGTTTTTTGCGAGTAAAAAACCCTATCATCGTCTCCAAAGTCCCAACTATCTGTAAAGTTTCATACAAAAGTTTTCCTATCTTTACCCCACCTACAATAAGTTTTTTTGCGAGAAAAAGCACTGTATTACCGTCTCCTAGGTCCCAATTATCTCTATACCAAAATTCTCCATAATCAAATAATCGGTTTAGGCAGGAAAATGTAACAAACAAACTCACTTTCGCATTTATAATATTAGTAACGTAATAAAAAGTTTCATACAATTGTTCGCCTATCTTTACCTCACTTCCAATAAGTTTTTTGCGAGAAAAAACACCCTATTACCGTCTCCTAGGTCCCAATTATCTCTATACCAAAATTCATCATAATCAAATAAGTGGTTTAGGCAGTAAAGGGAAACAAACAAACAAAATGATTCGCATTTATAACATTACGTAGGGATAGTAAAGATTATAAAGCGGGAAATCTTAGGATCGATCTGGGGGATTTCAGAAATTGTCTTTGCATTTGATAGGGATATCATTGAGGAAGGCTATTAGGTTGTTTATCACCCACTACCGCCAATAGGAGCGAAGCTCTATTAAAAAAAGTTAAAAAAAAATTTTTTAGTTCCACGCGCACGAAGTCGCGGAGGAAGCTAGTGTGTGGGAGCGATGTATGCCAAATGTTTACAATTTGATCTAATGCCTTACATTGCTTAGTAAATAAGCACTTATTTACATAATAATAATAATAAAAATATATAATAATAATATATAAATAAACAATCTGTCACTTGTTGTGTTGTTTATTTATTTATTCAAGTCGCTGGTAAACTAATAGACAACATATTATAGGATCCAAAAGTGATCCAAATCCAAAAATACACGCCCCATGACGTAATTATAATTGAATTTACATTTCGCGTGATTAAATAATTTTATTTACACGCAAACGGAGTCGCGGGCACAGTTAGTGTTATTTAAAATAATATGTCGTAAAACATTACCTTTCAGACAAGCGAATTCTTGTATGAGTTTCATCTGGTGTGACTTATTAGAAGCGGCAATCGTAACGCTAATGGTATGTGTACATAATTCGCCTGTACGTCATTGCGAATTGCGAATGGGTCAAGGCGTTCAGACCGCAAGGCCGGGCCGGTCCTCGCTAAGTTATTCGCGATTCCATTTAAATTTTATCGCATTCACTATACCCCTCGCAACTATTTATTTTATTTTTGACAGTTCGAGTACACTCCGTTAGTGATGTCCTAATGCGTTACTTATTCGATTTTGTATAACAATTGATTTTATTTTGAGAGTTCCTGTCGATTCAACACATTGATAGGCATTATATTTTTGGTCAATATTTTTGTTTTATAACCATACCTAGGCATTTAAATGACTAAAATTTTATGAATAATTATATATGTAATAAGTAAATTGAAGTTTAATGTACATTTTATTAAATGAAAATATTTATATAATCTGTGGGATGGATGATAAATATCGTAAATTAAAAAGGATTTCGCTGTTTTAAAAAACAAACAGCGTTCATAATCTGTTGCATTTTTTGTCCGTGGTTACCAGATAATTATTATAGAACATCATAGGCCTAAATAACATAGCCACATTAGCGGCTGGTGAAGAGATGTTGTGGCCCAAGATGAAACAGACCTATTATTACCTATATTGTTTCATCACGATGTTTTTCTTCACTATAAGCACAATCTTATTGCAGGGATACGAATTCATGTCCATTACGCAACGTCTGTACACGCTACCAATTGAATTATCATCGCTTCAGCTAACTCTCGCTTTAGTGATTTCCAAATTTCCAGGCACCCCTGCCACCACCGAAATGGGAGGGAATATTTGAAGCAATCAACGAGAACACTTGGTGCCCCCAACCAGCTATCGCCAACATCGTGATGGGAGAAACTGATTGCCTTAAACTAAACGTCCTCACCCCAGTTAGAGCTAAAACAAAACTCCCTGTTATGGTCTACATACACGGCGGATGTTTCTTCTCCGGCACTGGCTCACCCTTCCTCTATGGCGGGGATTTCTTCGCCGAGAACGATGTGGTTTTCGTTGGAATTAACTACAGGCTGAGCGTCGAAGGTTTCCTATGCCTGGGCATAAAAGAAGCACCCGGAAATGCAGGACTCAAGGACCAGATAGCCGCATTGAAATGGATTCAAGAGAACATTCAGCAATTCGGTGGAGATCCTAACAGCGTAACGTTGTTCGGAGAGAGCGCTGGAGCTGTGTCGACATCTTTTATGATATTATCGCCGGCGGCAAAGGGTCTCTTTCATAAAGCAATCCTTCAAAGTGGTTCCTCATTAGCTCCGTGGGGCCTACAGCATGACCCTATAAGACGAGCTAGTGCGTTGGTAGAAAAATTCGGCTACCATACTCTGGATCCACGAGAAATATACAGTATCCTGTCAAATAGAACTACGAGAGAACTGATAAACGCTATGAAACACGAAGACAAATATTGCGTAGCAGACGACAACATATTTGTTCCGTGTGTCGAGAACAGAATCGATGGTGTCGAACCTGTAATATCCGATTATCCAACAGACGTGATCAAGTCAGGAAACTATACAAAGGTCCCCATGATCATTGGTTATACGGACAATGAAGGTATATACTTTGTAGCAGCCGACTACGGTTCGAGTGTGAGGAATAACACAGAGTTAGATATCATGGGAAATCTACAAACGGATTTGCAGTTCCCAAACGAGTGGGAAAAGAACTGTACGGAACTCAACATAAGGAGGCATTACTTCTCATCATACGATGATGAGATAATAATGAACATCGTAGGCCTGTACTCGGATCTGCATTTCAAATTTCCAATAATTTTGGAATCAAGGTTGTACGCGCAGACCACGAATCAGCCAATATATTATTACCTGTTCAAGTATAGCGGGTCTATAAACATGCCAAAGATTATTTCTGGGTTCGCAACGACTGGCGGAGCTTCGCATGCTGACGAGCTTTTCTATCTGTTCAAGCCGCGATCCTTTCCGCTGCCACATCGATGCTTCGAGAGTGAAATGGTCAAGCGCATGGTCACGCTGTGGACTAATTTCGCTAAATACGGGTAAGAATTATATATAATCTTCATGATAGTTACAGCTCAGGTATAGGGCAGTCCAAAATCAAAGGCAACTAGCAATTAGGGCAACCTCCCAAAACACTTTTTTTTTTAAATTATTATTACTATTATATACACAATCTGTGGACTCTGGTTTTTTTTAGGTGAGCGTGATTTATTAGGCGTTAAAAGTAGCTTTACAACAGTAGGCATTGCACTAAAAACTAAATAGTGAGTGTTTTTTTTTCTCTTATGGAATTATTAAAACTTTTCATTTCTTCCCAAATACCCCAAAATACTTTCACACGCTTCTTTTCAAATGAGTAAAAGGTGATGAAAACAGTGCGTTTGTAATTTGCGGGTATTTGCTTGAGCTAAAGTGTCGTTTTGAAGTCAAAACGTGCTTTTGTGGCTGGACTGAGGGGGAAAGAGACTGAGCCATCACGATTGAAATTGTAACGCTCTTTCGGGTAAAGTCGACACGATTCGACTAAGGCAGTGAGCTCAGCAATCGCCACATGATCATGTCGCACCAGTCGCATTCAATACTGATGTTGTCTCATGTAACCCTCTCCTAAAGAGAATAACAGTGACTCGTTAACTATAAATCTCTCTCGGTCCTTTAGTCCACTTGAGCCGACTTATACCCGAACGAACATTACATAGCCGAATATTTCAGTTGATTCTCATTCAATACCGACAAAATAACATTTTCATTTCAATAGATGCTTTTGATATATATATTCAGTAGAACCTCGTTAAGTCGAACCTCATTAAGTCGAACCTCGTTAAGTCAGACTTCTTTAATTCGAACCTCGATAAGTCGAAAACCTCCAAATATTGAATAAAAAATTCGTTGCCTTCGCATCAAGCGACTAAACATCCACGCTCTATGAGTCAAAAACTCTATAACTAGAATTCTTTGGCGTCTCACTTGATGTTCGACTTGTCGAGGTTCTACTGTGTATATATTTAAATAGTACGTAGCATAATGGTAGGGCACTTTTATGCCTAGCTACCACCCTCAAGTTGAAAATCTCTTACCTAATACCTGCAAGTGTGTTCCGGTAGTTGGATTCGATAGCCAATCCCTCCAGCAAGCTTAACGTGTTCAGTATCGTGTGCCGCATTGCCACTTAACATCAGGAGAAATTGTAGCCATAATGCTAAACATATAAAATATTAAATACGATTAGAAGTGAAACATCAGTCTATGAGGATATAAAAGAAACCGCATCAAATTACGAAGTCTATACTTGACCTCATAACATTGACTGAACGGATCTAATATCGATTGCGAAATAAGTTATAGATTCAACTCGGAAATCTTACGAAACCAAACTACGACTCGCCAATCGATAACACACCGTTTTGAAATCGATTTTTTATTTTTTATTTATTTACTCATTGTTAATCCAACAGCGTACATACACATAATTAACGTACATATTTAAAAAACACATAAGGCCATAATAGTTATTTTGTTGTGGACAGATATCTTCGCTGATTTTGAATGATGTTGTGGCCCAAAATAGTCAGCAGGTTAGCCCAATAAAGGGACTGGCCCTCAAATAGTTATGTCTTTTGAAGATATGGATAGCTCAGTGGCGTCGTGTCCGGACGTGTGATGGAATCGGTGAAGGAAAATATTGAGATGAAACCGTAGCATGGTGGTAGGGCTTTTTGTAATGCCTGCTGGCTACTTAGCTAGCTACCACCCTCAAGTTGAAAACCTGCCCCCAAATACCTATAGGTAATCCGCGGCAGTTGCACTTGAGATCCAGTCACTCCACAAGTTTAGCGTAATCGCATCGTCACTTAACATCTGGTGAGATTGTTGCCATTCAGTGACAAAAAAAACGTAAAGCTGTCGGAACAAATTTATAGCGAATTATTTTCTGCTTGAGAGCGGAAGTAAGCCAAGCGGAAATGAGGAAAAACCCTTCCATCGTGCTACGGTTTCACCGCGATGTTTTCCCTCACCGTAAGCTCAAGTTCATTGTGGTGGATTCGAACTCACGTCTCTTGGCGTGGCATTCGTACACACTACCAACTGAGCTATCATCGCTTCAATACTTGTTTCTTCTCTTCTTTGTAAGGTAGAAAACGGTATATTCCATTTGAAGTTGGTGAAAATTAATTCGAAAAATCCATTGCATTGATATAGAAACAGAAATATAAGTGATGCGTGTTAAAAAATTATTTACTATTCACATATCTGTAACCAACTACATAACGTAAAAAAAAAATGTTTTCTGTATTACAGAGAGCCAACACCGAAGTCTTCACGCCTACCGTTCCGGTGGCGTCCGAGCCGAGAACCGAACCCGACAGCGCTGGTCATCGACTCGAGGATAACCACTGCGCCCATGTGGGACCGCGCCTCGGTGGCGCTATGGAACGACACCTATAACAAATACAGAAGAAAAGATTACGGCTTTAGAAAATTCCACATTGTCGACTCCATAACGAGACCTCAACTGTTATAATAATAAATATTTATTGATGAAATTTGAAAAATAAAAAGTTGAAATTTCACTGTTGAAACTGTATGTTTATTATCGCTAATTACAATAAAACTATTATAGATTTCTCATCGTGTCATAGTTGAGGACGAACAAGTCCGTTGCCGGCCTTTATAGGAGGGACTATAATATATAATGGTGTTCGGGGCAGATTTTCAACTTGAGGGTGGTAGCTAGCCAGGCGGGCATCAGAAAAAGCCCTACCACCATGCTCTATGAGTTTCTCGCGATGTTTCCTTCGCCGAAAGCTGGACTCTGGGTGGTTGGATTCGAACTTTCGTCCCGTGACGCAGCGTTCCTACTCGCTACCACTGAGCTATCATCGCTTCTCTAAAAGTTTTTATTGTAGAGACATAAGGTATAGTTTTATCGTCTATGTTAATATTACAAAATGCAAAGTTTTTTCGTTTTTATTTCAAATCTAGGTTTATTTAACACCACGCTCGAACCAATAGGAGGAAAGCTGTAGTGAAAAAGTTTACAAAAACTGGTTAGAATAATCAAATGATTTTCAGTTTCACGCGAAGTCGCGAGAAAAGTTATTATTTATATATGCAGAACGGTTATTTTGTAGCAAGAATTCTCAAGCAAAACCCGTTTTTTGTCTCACCTTTCTTTTTGATTTGTGTATATCGGCCAATATGACTCCTACAAAGAAAAGAGATGTCACGTACATAGACTCTTTTTTGACTTGCCCAAAATGCTTTGTTTTATTTCCGGTACTTTTTAAGTTCTTAAATAATATATATACTCTCTAAAACCGATGAAGCGATGATAGCTCGGTGGTAGTAATAAACGACTTCTCGTCAAAGGGACGCGAGTTCGAATCCACCTACAATGAACTTTAGCTTTCGGTGATGGAAAACATCGTGAGGAAACTATAGCATTATGGTAGGGCTTTTTCTAGCCTGGCTAGCTACGACCCTCAAGTTGAAAATCTGTCGCCAAATACCAATAGGTGTGTTCCGGCAGCTGCACTTGAGAGCCAGTCCCTCCACAGGTTTAGCGTGTCTACCAACTTGGACCGTGCTGTCACTTTAAAAAAAAAAGCTTTCTAGTTTAGTGTGTACTTAGCCAAAGTATTATTATCATATTCTAATCTGGAACTAAATTCGAATCGATAGTTCATATTTACGCTTAAACAGAAGTAATTTATAACACCCACCCTCGATTTTATATAGCACCAAGAGAGTATCTATAAACGATCAATTCCGGCCTATTAGCTCCGTGGTTAATGTACCGGGACCGAAACGAGTTGGGTTCGAGATCATTCTTTACTTCCGCTATACACGTACGTGTA
The DNA here is from genome assembly GCA_039707435.1 of Actias luna. NCBI lineage: Eukaryota > Metazoa > Arthropoda > Insecta > Lepidoptera > Saturniidae > Actias > Actias luna. The sequence goes on along the minus strand of JAZHAC010000006.1, from coordinate 555,459 downwards.
CGAAATAAAAACATTGTTTTTATGTAGCACGGCAAACTGACTACACGGGACACCCTGAAACCGATTGTGTGTTATAAACCCGTGTTGTGACCACCGTGATGTCAGTCTATCGATGGTCACCACTATCATGGCGGTGCATTTTTTTTATAATGATTTATTATGTTTACGCGAATATTACTCTATTGAAATAAAACTAATTTAAACGGATTTCATCGCGGTTATTTATTAATTTTGATCCCGACGTTTCGAAAGCTTATCAGCTTTCGTGGTCACGGGGCGGACTGAGGTGTAGGTTGTCCAGAGAAGTTCATGTCACTGTGTCTACCTTCAATTTAATTTTTGTTATTGATAGAGTTCCGATCTACGCAGAAAGAGCTCACAGTGTCTTGAGGTCTTGATTCTGTTCTGTTCTGGACAACCTACACCTCAGTCCGCCCCGTGACCACGAAGGCTGAAAAGCTTTCGAAACGTCGGGATCAAAATTATTAAATAACCGCGATAAAATCCGTTTAAATTAGTTTTATTTCAATACATTTATTTTTATTTTTTATTATTATTATTTTTTATTTTACAAGGCACTGATACAGATATGAGATTAAATACAAACGCAACTTTATTCTAGATATCATTTTAAATCCCAGACCCTATTACATTAGTGCACAACTTACACAGTTAGGAACATTTACCTTAACATTGAAGATTACGTCAAATAGTTTGAGATGTATTAACAAAAGGTTAACGTAGAACTTAAGCTCTGAATCCCAGGGCGTTATGATTACAATCTCACCTGATGATTAGTGACTACGTAGCCCAGATGGCGGACACGCTAAGCCTGGCGGAGGAACTGGATCTCAAGTGTAACTGCCGGAACACACCTATAACTGTTTGGCGACAGGTTTTGAACTAAATGGTACTTCCATGTTATGGTTTCATCACGATGTAAAGGGAAACACTGCAAGCTCGGGCTCATTGCGAGGATTCGAACTTACGTCTCCTACGTGACCTCCGTACACGTTATTAACTGTGCAATCATTATCGGTTCTGTTGTGGTGAAGGGAGGATGGGATTATACTGGATAGGTTCCAGGTGCCTGGACAGCCTTAGCAGTAACCTTACCTGGGCGTCGATGACGTATTTTACGACCTTTTTTTATGCTTAAGGTTTTAACGTTATGGCCATAATCTCACCTGATCTTAAGTGAGGATACGGCCCAAGTCGGTAGACACGCTAAACCTGTGGAGGAACTGGCTCTCAATTGCAGCTGCCGGAACACACCTATTGGTATTTGGCGGCAGGTTTACAACTTCAGGGCGGTAGCTACCCAGGCGGGCATTAGAAAAAGCCCTACCACCATGCTATGGTTTCCTCACGATGTTTTCCTTCACCGAAAGCTCAAGCTCATTGTAGGTGCGTCGTACACACTACCACTGAGCTATCATCGCTTCAAACCTTTGTAAGCACTCCACACTGAAATTAATAAATCGGTTTGCATTTAATTAGTCAAATGATAACTAACCTTACGAGTTAGTAAATAAGATACCTTTTATCGTAAGTATTCCTATGTAATAGAGTATCAAAATATTATAGTAAGTTAACTTCATCATGGATTTCGAAGTCGCTTTACTAGAAATTTAAACTATATTACATCTTATACGTATTGGAGTACTAATTTATAGCATTTTGAAAGCGAGATTATATAAGAACACTAGCTGTGCCCGCGACTTCGTTCGCGTGGAGCTAAAAATTATTTAACAGGTTTTGCCCGTTTTAGTACCTTACTTCAATAAAAACCATTTTTTTTTATCATTCGTAACCACAAAAAAATTTATTCAATCAAAAGTATCCTGTGTAACTTTTAATACCTCCAAGAATATGTGTACAATGTTTCACGATGATCGGTTTAGTCGTTTCCGCGTGAGAGCGTAACAAACAAACTTACATTCACGTTTATAATATTAGTAGGCATATGTTAGGTATCGATCAACTGTAAAACCATTGGATCGTGGACAATGAAAGTAAATACATAGAAACGTTTCGATTTTCATAAAGAAATACTTACAGAACACGATAGATGGCGTTGTAGTCAAGCTATCGACAGTTGGAAGAGGGAACATCTCAGCCGAGACCGCTAAAGTGGCATAGGTTTCTTAGAAACCAGTCAATTTACAATTACTTTGATTCCACGACATCGTATTTCGAACCAATCACGTCCTGGCTGCCGTCAGAATAAAAGTATTATGACAAAGAAAAATAGTTGAATATCATAAAATATAACAAAGAGGGTTTACGGAAGAAACCCATAAACAATCTAGCAAAGTATACAAAAGTGACTCTGCTTTCCCTCGAGTGACTCTGCTCGCGCGATACAGTGACACTCTACATCACTGAGAGTACACCATCACACCGCATACCATTCGTGCACACTCACACGTTAAGTACACGGTTCTGTAAGGTACTACCCTCGCGGCCCTGAACTGCTTATCTGATAAGGTCGTGGTTAGGATCACTAAACTTGTAACTAAATAAGGATTGTGAATCTTTTCTCATGTACCGGCAGCAGCCCAAGCCGAGGCTCGGCCGTTTTGGCAACCTTGTGCCCGCTGCCTCTGAGCTGAGTGCCTTCAGCACTCGCCTCAAAAAGTTCGGTGATACTGTCAAAGCCCTTGGGGATAACAGCGTATGTCAGTTCGAAAAAAAAAATACAAAAGAATGAACCAGTCATGCAAATACATTAACTGCTGATAGCAAAACTTTAACACAAAACTGTGTTATGAATATCATCATATCAAAGGAGCGTACAACAAACAGTAAACTGGAAGGAATAGCTGACGGGAGAACGCGAAAACAAAAGCCTCATAATAACGATAAAGTCCTGCTATAATTTATAACGAACAGTAGATATAATACATACACAAAATGCGAAGTAAAGGACGCGGCGTCACAAAGTACAAACGGCCAAGTTTTCAACTTACATAGAAACCGTTCCCGCTGGCTGTTTGTACGTCTGTCAACTATTTTAATAGCAAAAACTTTTGCGCAGCCCTGCACTAGACCGTTGAGGCCGGGCGCAGTAACCCCCCTTCGAATAGAAAGTAAGAAAGAAAGAAAGAAAGTTTTATTTATCCAACACACAGCAAATGATGTTAAAATAAATAAAAGAAAATAAAGTAAAAATAAAAAATAATACAAAAATAAACAACAGAACATTGCAGCAAGATCACAAAAAAAAAATTAAATTGTTTAGCTATTCCTAATTCTCATTGTGTACGTCAACGTAACCAGTGACTTACGTGGTTATTATTATAAACTAGTTTGCTCATAAGATCGTTCGTGTTTCTATAAAATAAATGTCATTTTGTAGGTGAAAAAAGCGTGTGATTCCAGCTGATGTCGCTAAATGTGTCCACGGTACTCTAACCAATGCTGAACTCTTGAATTTACCCCTTTGCGTGATGAAGTGGAAGAAAATAAAAAAGAACGAAACGAACTACCATCAATTCCAATCACATTGAGTGAGGCAAGGATACTTTTTAGTACCCTACGCTTCTGCGCCCTAATAACCGCCACAAGTGACCCTTCCTTTGCAGTTTTAACCACAATAGTAAATTCATTGGATCTAAAAGTCGCTCACTCAACAAAAAATTACGGAATGCTTCTCAGTAAACAATAATTGTTGCAGGAAATTATTCTTACTTCCTTACCAATATTACAAATGTGAAAATGTGTTTGTTTATATGTTTGTTACGCTTTCATGCCTAAACCACTGAATCGATAATAATGAATTTCGATATAGAGATAGATGGGAACCTGGAGATGGTGATAGGCTGCTTTATTTTGCGAAAATCCTATTGAAAGGGGGATAAAGTGAGGGTTAAACTTAGTATGAAACTCTTAATTGCGTCATCCTATTTGTTTGACAAAATCAATATAAAAGCTACTAAAATAATAAATCTCGAATCTTGATGAAACTTTTGTTATTTTGAACTCTTGGTAAGTGGTAATTTTTCGCTGGTCCCTTGAATATGACTTTCGAAAGTCGACTCTATAATAAAACTGTACCTAAGCCTAACTATTTATATATGTTTTTAAAAGTAATATTGATATAAACCAAAACTGTTATAGAAACCATATAAATTATAGTTAAATTTGTAGAAGTGTTTTTTTATAACATGGCGACCGTTTTTTATATTAAAGTGGTGTCTAAGATCCCAGTTTTTACAGACTTAACCATCGCAACGTGCCAACGCATAACCCGGGATCAGGTCAATCGTATGAGGGACGTGTAACGGCTCATCTGGTGCCAATAACCCACCACTACCCCCTACAACGCATCACGGCGACACTACAAACTCTTGCTTGCTTGAAATGCTTCTAGCCTCATAATATGGTGCCCTAGTGACATGTGAAGTCCGGCCCTGCGCTGAACAAGAACTTGGCCACTTGTAGACGTCCCCGACGCCACCCGAGGCGGCGATCGGCCACTCGAAATGTTTCGTAGAAATTAATTTCACAGCCATTGTGAAATTCTTTAAAGTTTTTCATCTCCTCGGTCCCGTCGCGTCTCTTTCATGTTTTTCTTTAATGACTCAACTTACATAGCGTTTCGAGACGAGCTTACGTTTTCAGTGTTGAATATTTTAAGGTTTCTTTTTGAATATCTTCGAGCAATTTTCTTACACTCCACAATTAAAAGTCCTCAAGTTGGGTATTTAGAGACATGTTAGTAATCAAATATGTTTTTAATTTTATTTATTTATCGTTTAAGATAAACTTTTTAGAAGGCGATACGTTCATTTGAGGACAAATAAGAGAGGATTTCCAAGGATACGAAGGTATAAGTAGATTTCGTAACACGAAAGAGAAGATAAATAAAAAAGGGAAAGAGACAGAGCTTTACTTTGTAATAGCTGTTTGCCCCAACTTCGCTTGTGTTTCCCCGTGTGTTCGTTAAATCCGTTCTGACACAGCCTCAGCGTGTCTACCAACATGGCCTGTATCGTCACTTAAGATCAGGTTACATTATAGCCATAACGATAAACCTTAACTATAAAAAAGTGTAATGTAAATAGACTACTCATACCTAATACCAAGTCAATAGGCCTGGTAGTTTTGTGAAAATCACGACGAATGTATTCAGGTATCCAATATATACATATCTATTTATATATAGATTATATACATACAGTGTAAGCTGTATGAATAATATGAAAATATTAATGTAAACTGTGTCCAAATTTTTTTCTTTAATTTCATTTATAAGTCGTCATTATAAAAAATCAGTTGACACACAGAGGAAAAAATATAGGTGCTGGATTGTTTTACATTTCCCTTTTTATTTAGATCTTCAATGTGATGTTTGAATTGCTTATTTTCATACTAGCTTAATGAAGGTATAGTGTTGCGCGAAGATAGGTATATGATGATTTAGGTGGAGAGTTGTAACGCCTGCTAAAGGCTTTGAGCAAATGCACAAGCATCGTTGATTGCTAATCTTTATATCTTACGTACGTCTGTCTGTTAAACATCGTGTTACTTCTAATAAAGTTGACTTTTTTATATAGTTAAGGCTTAGCGTTGTGGCCATAATCTCACCTGATCTCAAGTGACGAGACGGCACAAGTTGGTAGACACGCTAAACCGGTGTAGGAACTGGCTTTCAAGTGCAACTGTCGGAACACACCTATTGGAATTTGGCGGCAGATTTTCAGCTTGAGGGAGGCAGGCGTGCATTAGAAAAAACCCTACCACCATGCTATGGTTTCCTCACGATGTTTTCCTTCACCGCAAGTTCAAGCTCATTGTAAGTGGTTGGATTCGAACTCACGTCTCTTGACGTAAAGTCGTGCAAGCTAACTATCATCGCTTCAGATTCGCTAACAGAAATTTCGTTTATTTGGTATATTCCTTTTATAATCGGACTCTTTCTTATCAGAATTTACTAACTTTTACCCGCTCTCGTTAATACCGGATAATGCAATGAAAAGTCTCATATATAATTTATTCTTCTCTTTATCCCACTTCCTGTAAGTTTTTCACGAGAAAAAGTACCCTATGAACGTCTCCAGGGTCCCATCTATCTCTATACGATGAGTTTTGAAGCGATGATAGCTCAGTAATAGTGTGTACGACTTCGCGTCAAGGGACGTGAGCTCGAATCCAAGCACCTACAATGAGCTTGAGCTTTCGGTGAAGGAAAACATCGTTGGGAAACCATAGCATGGTGGTAGGGCTTTTTCAAATGCCCGCCTGGCTAGCTACCACCCTCAAGTTGTAAAACCTGCCGCTAAATACCAATAGGCGTGTTCCGGCAGCTGCACTTGAGAGCCAATTCCTCCACAGGTTTGGAGGTACCAACTTGGGCCGTATCGCCACTTAAGATCAGGTGAGATTATGGCAAAAAAAATACTAAAAATCATCGCAACCGATCGAGATCGAGTTCATAGCTATTCCATGATATTATAAACGGTACTGTGGTCGAAACGCAAAGCAAATAAACGGGCAAAACAAGCCACATAATTCATTATATAATTAAACAGTACAGCAACACTTACCTGCAGCTGGATTCCATCACTGTACAACGTGCCTTAAAGTTCCATCCTCACCATCCGGATGTATGGCGATCCACGACGGTAAGTATAACGTGGAAATCCTTCCCCGACTACCTTGCGGAACCAACTTGCGACGGCGGTGTTTCCGGACCGATACAACTTGGAGACCTTCAAGAAGAGAGCTTTCTTTTACATTAAGAGCCGGCGACGCACCTGTGACGCCTCTGGTGTTGTCCATTGAAAGCGGTGATCACTTACCATCAGGTGACACGATTGCTCGTCTGTCCCGTATTCTAGAAAAAGTCGCATCAGAATACATAAAGAATAAGTGTGTATGTGACCGAAGCGCTGTGAGTTCGAACCCGCCCCCCATGGCATAGTTATTTCTGTGATCCAAAAGTAATTGAACTTAGTTTGGCTGTCAAGTTCTCTCCGTTAATCGTGGTTCCAGAGACCCTCACACTTTCCGTTGCCGAAATAGTCTACAATAGACATATGTCATACAAAAAATATTCAGATATCCACCACGGATACCTTTTCACTGTAACATCTCAATAAACCGAAATATCCCGATGTTAATCATAACTTTAAACTTTGCAATTGAAAGACAATTAATTAATAACAAAAAAAAACGTAATTAAGTGCAAAGAAACGTACTACTGCTAACGGATATACCATAGACAACAGTGGCTTTGAAATAGTATGTCAAATTTACACAACACATAGCAGTTTATATTGTTAGGGCTTTTATAATGTCCGCCTGGCTAGCTACCACCCTCGAGTTGAAAATCTGCCGACAAACACGTATAGGTGTGTTCAGGCATTTGCACACGAAAGCCAGTTCCTCTTCTAGACTTAGAGTATCCATCTTAGGCCTCATCATCACAAAAAAATCCTTTACGTAACAAATATGATATTCATGAAATACATAGAAATATATGTATATATTTTGCATTGTGTTAGGGCTTTTTCTAATACCCACCTCAAGTTGAAAATACCGCTAAATACCAATAGGTGTGTTCCGGCAGTTGCACTCGAGAGCGAGTTCCTCTACAAGTTAAGCGTGTCTACCAACTTGGGCCGTATCGTCATTTAAGATCAGATGAGATTATGACCATAAGGCTAAGCCTTAACTATAAAAATACATTTATATACTTGTTTTTAACCTTAAAACCACAATCTAATCTGATGTTAAATGAATACGCATTTGTGTACGACTACACCAATACGAATTTGGCGGATTTTTTTTTACTTTATAGTGGTAGGCAGCTATGCAGGCAATAGAAAAATCCCTACCACCATGCTATAGATTCTTATCCTTTACCGAAAGCTCAAGCTCATTGTATGTGGATTCAAACTCATGCACCTTGACACAGAGTCCTTACACTACCAACTTAGCTAGCATCGCTTCATAAAATTTACTAAATTGAATAAATAGATTCTAAAATTACGCAAAACCTAATGGCAGTCTAAAGCTAACAAAGTCATGGGTAGAGAGACAATTTATATAGACTTGTGTATTCGAACTGCGGGAGAACATGTTATTTGTTCGTTTTCCACGTTGTGTAATATCAAACATCAGTAAATAAATGTATTTTAATGTCAATATTGAGCTACAAACACGAGGCTCTGCCAACATTAACCTTTGTTCTCATCGCCCAGCATAGGTCTTTTCCCAGGAGATCACTTTAATATTTCTATACAGGTCAGAACCTAACCCATTCACCCTTAACGTTATACCTCATGAGTACACAAAATTTGCTTTCTCTGCCGCCAAACACATTACAGATGTGTTCCGGTGGTTACACTTGAGAGCCAGTCCCCCCACTAGGCTAAGCGTGACGACCATCTTGAACTATGTCGTCACTTAATATCAGGTGGGATTGTAATAATGGTGATAAACTTATAAACTATAAAAAAAGCCTGGCCGCATTTTGATAAAAATGAGGATTTTTAGAACGTACGTTGAATCTATGGAATTTGATACCCAGCCCAGTTTCGCCCCAAAACTATGTTGTTTGCAGTGATTTACTTAGGCTCTGCAAAAATATATTAAAATATGGTCTCCAAGACCAGCAACAGCGACAGTAACCATTTACCGTCAGGTGGGCCGTCTGCCTGTTTGCTGCCCATTTACATTAAAAAAAAGTTACAGGTGCACCTTCTGGTGCACTAAGCGAAATCGGTTGCGAATTAATTTGTAACTTGAACTCCTGGACGCGTTAGTTAATACACGGGGTCGATAGAGGAGCTGCAGATAGAGCGTGACGGCATAACCGAGTGTCATACTGTGTGCCGTCACGGCAAAATTGATTAATTTTACCGCCAAAAGGGTGCAATATATTTTTTCTTATACTTAAGGTTTTAGCGTTATGGCCATAATCTCACCTGATCTCAAGTGACGAGACGGCCCAAGTTGGTAGACACGCTAAACCTGTGGAGGAACTGGCTCTCAAGTGCAGCTGCCGGAACACACCTATTGGTATTTAGCGGCAGGTTTACAACTTGAGGGTGGTTGCTAGCCAGGCGGGCATTAGAATAAGCCTTACCAACTTGCTATGGTTTCATCACGATGTTTTCCTTTACCGAACGCTCAAGCTCATTGTGAGTGCTTGGATTCGAACTCACGTCCCTTAATACGAAGTCGTACACACTACCATATACAATATTTCATATACAAAACGATCACATCCGGTTTTCTCAATAAACTCCCTCGTTTTGCCTTACCGTTGGTCGACCAATCCACTGTGGCACATAACGGAAGTTCTTAATCCGTGTAATAAAGAAAAATACTCGAGAAACGTCGGCTAATTGTTATAAACTGGGCGGACATGCAAATTGGACGCGCCCCGAACTTCCATCCGGTTTTAATTCGGAAGTACAGGCGGGCGGGCGGGCGCCCTAACTCGATTGCGTCTCATCGCCCAAAGAGATCCACCCTAACGTCCCTTTCTAAATCGAAATTCCATGGCCATTTGATTCTATACATTTACTCTCATGTCCCAGTAGGACTTCGTTCCGTCTATTGAAATGATACTGAAAATCTCATATCCAACGTGTATTAGTCTAATTTTTAGACAACTAAATTCAGTTCGGCCACTTACATGACACACACACAAACACACACACACTTCACTCTTATTTTTCATTTGTCATTTATTATTATCATTATTTTTTTATATTGTTTAACTTCTTTTTTTTTGTCAATGTTCCCTTAAATTTTGTCAGTATCCGGAGGTGGGCGCTGTTAACTGCGACACAGTTAGATCACTAACTACTGCAGTTAGCAACATACAATTGTACTATATGTTATATTGTTTTTTGTACCAATAAATATTTCAATTTTTTATTTTATTTTATTTTTATTGCACACAACACACTTTCAACCGTACCACGCCACCGCAGGACGGCCACGATCGTTGTGGTCACTGAAACACCTGACTAATGAATGACATTATTGAAGTGAAAACTTTTAAGGCGCGGTTTGTATAGGAAGTAAATTCATGTAAGACGTCATCAACATGGTCACGTGACGTGTTTTTTTTTAATGAAATAAGGGGGCAAACGTGCAGTAGACTCAGGTGATGTAAAGTGATCACCTCCGCCCGTGAACATGTGCAACACCGGAGGGCTTGCAAATCCGTTGCCGGCCTTTAAGGAAAGAATATGCTCTCTTCTTGAAGCTTCCCAAGTGGGAAAGGTTCGGAAAGACCGCCAGCGACAGTACGCACTATATCTGCTCCTATGAGTATACAATTGGCGCGCTGTACACAGTTTTAATTAACAAATTTTATTTAAGATCAGACAATTAATTTTCATAATTTGTATACAAACTAGTTGGTTTAAAGTTTTATGTTTTCACTTCTGTCGGCAGTCCTCATGATTGCTTTGATTTTTTTTGTTCACCAGCGACGAACTCACAACGATCCGTCTGCGGGCGGCATGGTGGTAGGGCTTTTCCTAATGCCCGCCTGTCTAGCAACCACCCTCCTACTTATTAACGTGGTGTTTAAAATTCTTTTGCTTATTTCCTCACCCGGGCTCAGGTCAAAGCGTAAGGGTCATGTGGTAACTCCTCGGGTGGTAATCACCCACTAAAATGCACCACAGCGACAATTTAAACTCCCGTAATGCCAGAGACCAGATGGAGCGCGCAAACTTCGTCCACTATCTGGTGGGAGTGCTTACTACCACCCTCAAGTTATAAATCTGCTTCTTGAAGCCTGTATGACCACTAAGCTTAGCGTGTCTACTGTCTCGGCCATATCGCCACTTAATATCAAGTAAGATTGTGGTCATAACGCTAACCCTGTTTATAAAGACACGGTGTATGCATAATAAATTAATAACACACTGAAAAATAGATTTACGACCGATTCTCAGACCTAACGAATATACACAAAAAATTTCATACAAATCGGTCAATCCGTTTCAGAGGAGTATGGCAACTAACATTGTGACACGCGAATTTTATTTATATTATAGTTAGGGTTTAGCGTTATGGCCATAATCTCACCTGATCTTAAGTGACGATACAATCCAAGTTAGTAGACACGCGAAACCCGTGGCAGAACTGGCACTCAAGTGCAACTGCCGGAATATATTTATTGATATTTGGCGACAGATTTTCAACTTGAGGGTGGTTGCCCTACCACCATGCTATGGTTTCCTCGCGATGTTTTTCTTCACCGAAAGCTCAATTCGAACTCACGTTCCTTAACGCGAAGTCGTACACACCACCACCGAGCTATCATCGCTTCAAAATACAGTAGGACCTCGATAAGTTTAAAACTATCAAATCTCGAAAAAAAGTTTTGTTCCCTTCGCTTCAAACGCCAAATCCTCCATTAAGTCGAAAACTCTATAACTCGAATTTTTTGTAGTTCGACTTATAGAGGTTCTACTGCATATGTGTATATATAATATTTAAAAAAATGTATTGGTAAATTATAGATATAACCGAATACATAATTGAGTGTTAACTTTGTATACGGAGTTCAAGGCATTCGAGGTATTTCGATCGATCTGTGTAAGAGTTATTACATTCTTGCGTAAAACAGAACGCAAGAATTGGTAGTAGGCATCTCGTAACTATCTAGTTACCACACGCTTCGCTGTGAGCAAACATTTGCAACATTAGTGATCTTTCCGCTGTAAGCGAACGTGTTGTTTTAGCGCAAATTTTAATAGTGGTAACATTAATTGGTTGTTATTGTCGGTAAAGTTATCACTATATATATATAACGTTTCGGATGTACATTTCGGTGCGTGATTGTGAATGATTTTCCGGCGTAGTGTTTGTATGTATTTACGTTCGTTTGGGAACTTTGTGAACAGTGAACATTATATATCCCAATAATAATAATACATTAAAACTATATATAGAGGAAAAATATAAGTCTGTGATTGAACTAAATGTGGAGGTTAAATATATATAAAAAATTATAATGATAGTGTATAATTTGTTATCGATATTGCGGACGAAAATATTTTATTTGGAATTTTTTATATCGGTTTAGAACCACTGAACGAATTTTGATAACTAGTACTGTGGGTTTCCATTTAGAGAATATTTTTGGTACCATGAAACAAATTTTTTTTTTATGTTTGTAGGTTTAGTGTTATGGCCCCAATTTCGTCTAATGATAAGTGACGATGTGGCTAAACCGGTGGACAAGCCAACAAGTCTGCTTTAACGACTGCCTCTCAAGTGTAATAACCGAAACCAATCTATAGGTATTTGGTGACAGATTATCAAGTCTCAGGGTGGTAGCTAGCCAGACTGGTATTAAAAAAGTCTTACCACCAGATACTTGAGGACCTGGAAACGGTGATAGGCCACTTTTTCTCGTGAAAATGAAGATTTTATACTTTGTATCTATCTAATTTTCTAATGCGTAAAATTAATATCTATTAGAGTAATACAACTGTAACATATTAAATAAAACGTTTTGGCACGGCACAGACGATTTTTATGTCGATACTGAATGCTAGTGATGCGTCATACTCATTTATGTGATACTCGCCGACCCAGTGTAGCAGTAACGCGTTGACTCTCGCTCTCTTAGTTGACTCGTGCCGATTTTATCCAAACGAGCGTTACACAGCCGAGCGTGATGACTCAATCTTATTCAATGCCCGCAGAATATAGCGCTCAGCGTAACCAGAGCTTTAAACTTTGAAACTTTAGAGGAAAAGCTTTAAGAATATTGTAATAAAGATTTTGAAAACGTCTTCATTGAAGTACGAATTTGAGAAAACTTACAAAGTGACTGAGGGTCATGACTGCGACACCCTTTATATCTCCTTACGTAACTTTCGCCTTGGCACTTGACCCTTGCAAGTACAACTGGCTTATAACGGATGTTGTACACCTTAGATATATTTCAACATATCACATAATATTTATTTGTAGGTAAATAAATTAACAATTTTAAACGTAGTAAATGATTCGCCGTAGATGCTGTGATCAAGTCAGCCAAAATGGAAAATCTCGAATTGATACTCGGTATATTTCATCTTGTGTTTTATTAATAGACTACTTTGTTTTGTAAAATGACGTATATTAATCCATTATATTAGATATCACCATATCAAATTAAAATAAAACGTATCTTGTAGTTTCGAAAAGTGTCACGTGAAAGCATGTAAGGAAACAAATATTCAAAATAAAATATTTTTAGTTGCTATACATAAAAAGACCTGTAAATTTGAAACTATATTACTTAATATTACGTATTGGTTTTAATTACTGACGGTTTTATTCTATATATTGTATATCTAGATGTAAAAAATATATATTCAAGATGAATTTTATATCAAAACAGTTTTACGGGTTACGAAATGAATAATGGACATTATTAAAATGCGAATAAAGTTAGTTCTCAATTATGTATTATGCTGTGTTACATGTGTTTCTATGTTTGATGTGTTCACGCCGATCGTCAACACGACAGAGGGTAAGCTGAGAGGTCTGAGAAGTCTGTCAGGCCAGAATCGATATTACGGGATAACATATGCAGTGAGCAAACGATTCCAGGTAAGACATTTTATGAAAAAAAAAAACTTGAAAATTAATTATAATTTTTAATAAGTATAACTTAAAAATGTATATAAAGCGGTTATTGGTCAGTTGGTGATTTCGAATCTAGCTGCAATGAGCCTGAGTTTTCGTAGAAGAAAAATATAGTGAGAAAACCATAACGAGGTGGTAGAGATTTTCCTAATCACCAATTAACTAGCTACCAACCTCAAATTGAAAAACTGCCGCCAGATACTAATTAATAGGTGTGTTCCGGCGGTTTCCAGTTTTCTTGCGAGGTTTTATATCACAGTACGTAATCAAAATGCTTAATTGAAATAAAACTAATTTAAACGGATTTCATCGCGGAGCGGACCCGTGACCGCGAAGGCTGAAAAGCTTTCGAAACGTCGGGATCAAAATCAATAAATAACCGCGATAAAATCCGTTTAATTTTTTTTTTATACTTACGTTATGCATGAGCATAATCTCACCTGATCTTAAGTGACAATACGGCCCAAGTTGGTAGACACGCTAAACCTGTGGAGGAACTAGCTCTCAAGTGCTGCTGCCGGAACACACCTATTGGTATTTGGCGGCAGGTTTACAACCTGAGGGTGGTAGCTACCCAGGCGGGCATTAGAAAAAGCCCTACCACCATGCTATGGTTTCCTCACGACGTTTTCCTTCACCGAAAGCTCAAGCTCATTCTAGGTGCTTGGTTTCGAACCCACGTCCCTTGACGCGAAATCGTGCACACTACCATTGATCTATCATCGCTTCAATTCAAATTAGTTTTATTTCAATGACTAATATTCGCGTAAACATAAAAAATCATTACAAAATAGTTAATGTCAATAATTTATCGTGCATAGCCAATTAATTACTTGATGTTTCCACCTAGCCCCCTCAGGATCCGCCGCGATGGGAAGGCGTTTACCACGCAGTGAAACGTTTCGGGTCTTGCGCACAAACCGTCGCCTCGTTCAAATTCGGCAAAGAGGAATGCCTTGAACTGGACGTCTATACTCCCGCACGGGAGGAACCACGAGAGAAGTTACCAGTTCTAGTTTTCATTCACGGTGGAGCCTACTACTATGGAAGCAAATGGAACTACGAACCCGAATTCCTAGTCAAAAAGAACGTTATTGTTGTAATAATTAATTACAGACTCGGTGTACTTGGATTTCTTTGCCTCAACGGCGTCGCAAATTTAGGCCTCAAAGACCAAGTAGCAGCTTTGAAATGGGTTAAGAGGAATATAGCGGCGTTCGGTGGAGATCCGGACAACGTTACATTATCCGGGCAGAGCGCTGGCGCAAGTGCGGCTGCGATGCATTTGTTGTCTAAAACCAGCGAAGGTCTATTCCACAAGGCGATCTTACTAAGCGGCAACGCAATCACACCGTGGGCTTACAACGTAGAACCGGAGAAACCGGCTTTCGAAGACGCTGCTAAACTTGGCAACGTTAGTTGCGGGGATGATGTTTATAAGATTTTGTCGAACGCAGAACTTAACGATCTGCTAGATAAATGCAGTGATACGTCAATAAATCCTAGATACTTCAAATTCTCTCCATGCATAGACAGTAACCACACAGACCCGTTCTTCGAAGATACCCCATACGATGTTATAACATCAGGTAACTTCAGTAAAGTGCCAATAATATCTGGTTTTGCCGATGTCGAAGGTATGCTGTTTTACGGACTAAATAATGAAAATACACTACGAGATATCGACGAGAATCTGATTGATAGACTACCGTCAGTATTTACCCATTGCTCGTGGAATGAGAAACAGGACATCGTGAGTGAAATAAGGTCGCATTATTTCAAAATGAAACGAATCACGGGTAATTCCGTGAACGGTGTTGTGTCGTTTTACTCGGACTGGCTAGCTTATTCGACTGCAGATGCATTTTCAAATCTAATGATTAGATATTCCGATAAACCGGTCTATAACTATATATTCTCTTATGTGGGCGATAGAAATTTTGCAAAGTTTCTGTTCGGATCGAAAACGAAACTAAACGGGGCGTCTCACTCTGATGATATCTTCTATATATTCAAGCCTGCAGGCTTACCGCTGCCGTTGTCGAAATCTGATGAAGTATTCATCGATAGGCTAACAACGATGTTGTCGAATTTCATGAAATACGGGTAAGTTTTTTTTTTTATAATACCATTTGGCCATAATCTAACCTGATTTGAAATAACGATGTGGTCCATGATAAAGGACACTCTAAGCCCTATGAAGCGACTGGCTATCAAATACAACTGCTTGGATATACCCATAGAGGTATTTGGTGATAGAGTTAGCTAGCCAAGAGGGCTTTCGTAAATAATGTACCGCCATGCTTTGGCTTCATTACAGACTTTTCTTTCACCGAAAATTCGGGCTTAAACAGTCGAACTCGCGTCCATCGACGTGGGGTTCATACGCTGTACCACTGGACCATAATTACTTCAAAAGACGTTAGGTAAACAGTTTTAACTCATGCAGCAACACTAAATTATTCAGGAAGTTATATTAAACCGAATATTTGCCTTATTTGAAACTTGTATCAATCTTAAAACTAAGACTACCATATAACATTTTACTTTACCCTGGTGTTAGATATATTTGTAGAAAAATATATGAAATCTTGTCGTTCCAGTGACCCTACACCCGTAGTGACTCGGTCAGTTCCAGTACGCTGGCCAGCGACAAGAACAAACCAGTCATTGTGTATGAAGCTAGATCGAACGCTGTCTGTCATCGAAACTCCGAGAAGTCTCAAGGGACAGTTTTTCTTGAATCTACTTTGTAAATACGGGCAAAAGGGCTACGTCCCTTGCGACAGAGAGTAATAAAAAATTAACTGTATACGTAATTTTGTAAATCAGATGTTAATAGATGTTTTTTGTCTGTTTTTTGTAACTTTTTTTCATGCAGCTGTAGCGGTCAACTTTTTTGGTAATAACCAGGAACCAGGGCTGTTGTTGCTGACTCTACTCATATAGGATAAAAGGAAAATATAAGGGGAGATAAATACCATAAAACTAGAAGGAAGAGAAGATGGCTAGCATGGTGGTAGGGCTTTTTCTAATGCCCGCCTGGGTAGCTACCACCCTCAAGTTGTAAACCTGCCGCCAAATACCAATTGGTGTGTTCCGGCAGCAGCACTTGAGAGCCAGTTCCTCCACAGGTTTAGTGTGTCCACCAACTTGGGCCGTATCGTCACTTAAGATCAGGTGAGATTATGGCCATAACGCTAAACCCTAAGTATAAAAAAAAAAAATGAATTGCGTGGATAAGATGAGTGGTAATGGAGTTGGATTTTATGTAGCTAATAGGAATAGAGAAAAATAATGAATGAAGCTTCTCTTGTTGTAGTAAAAAGGTTGACCGCCACACGTCTTTGTTCATTATTGTCGTAGCGAGATATTAAATTGCCTAAAGCCTCCTTCAATAATTGCTCTAACGCGTTCAAACAAACTGTTTCGCTTAATAATATTAATATAGATATTGATAAATAATAATAATGATAAAATTGTTATGTTTATTACAATATTAGGAAATTGTTTTGTAAACTGTAAATAAACTAAGTCATTCCAAATTTTTAATTATTTAAAACGCTTGGTTGACAGGACAATATCCGTGTTAAATGTAAGTTAGTCAATGTTAATATTTAACCTCACACTATGATAGCAAGTACATTTATACGAACCGTTATCATAGATATGTTCTGAATAAATAAAGATGAACCAAGTTCGCGTTTATATTCAAGATATTGAATCTCTCCTCGCGGCAGATGGAATACTCACAAGTGCAATGTTGATAGTTGAGTGTGTAGGTACGTGGGGTTGTTAGATTTCCCTGTGCAAACATTGACGTTGGAGTGTCACCGTCGGGCCGAACGGCCGCGGCCGCTGGCACGGAATGGAATAAACTATAAATCAACAAGAGAGACCGTCCGAGCGACGCCCAACAGCCCGTCGCGGATTTATAAATATGCAGATCAAATATTAAAAGGAGAGCCGCGAGATGATCCCAGTTCCGGCAAAGAGTAACATTTTTTCAAGTGGGAAGTTCTTCAAGCGCACGGAGCACTTAATTTCTCGAAGCGAGAGATATATAGTCGACGCATCATTGTTATACTCGCACAGCAAGCATAACGTGAGATAGCATGACGGATCAGTCACTATCAGTATCGACATAAACTTTTTTCTTTACGTGGAGAAATGTATTTATGGATCCTCGCCCAGCCCGGGGAATTGAGAAAAGCTGGAATCTAACTGATCCACTGTGATCTGAATAAAAAGAACTAACAGGAGAGCAAAATTCTAATTGTACTGAGCCATGGCAGACAAGGCAAGATTGTACTGTGCTTCCTCCTACCTACGGGTTGGTGACGAACGAACCTCAAACCTCAAAAAACTAAGGAGAAGCGAAAACAACACGAAGCACTATTTTATATTATTTAGTTGAATCGAAAAAATAGGCCGAACTATATTCAGGGCCACGGGCGGCCCTTTACAGAACCGTGTACGTACTGTAACTGCCTCAATATTGCAAAACACACGTTTTTTATATTACCACAGCCGGAAGCTAAAAGCTAAAAAAAAACACTTAAAATTCAAATTATTAAAACAAATTTCATAAAATTTCGTCATTACAATTTGAATTTATTTTTAACCAAACATGTAAATATTTAAACCTCTGTAATATTAGATTAAATGTAAAGAGACGATCAACGAGCAAGCTAACAAAATGAAGGGTTTGTTTAAACGCGCTAATCTTAGAAACTAACATTTATATTAGAAAAATTGTTTCTGCAGTCGACAGCCCAATTACTGATAATGTTAATACTACTAAATTTTACGTGCGGCTTCGCTCACCTCAATATTGATTTTTGTCAATCAAAACGGATGACTCAATAAAAAGTTCCATACACTGTTAATCGCTCTCTTTACCCTACTTTATTTAGCCTATCACCGTCTCCAGGTTCCCCTCTATCTCTATACCAAAATCCATCATAATCGATTCAGCGGCTCAGGCGTGAAAGCGTAACAAACAAACTCACTTTCGCATTTATAACATTAGTAAGTATTAACGTCACGCCACGACCATTAGGGGCCGAGCAAAATGAAAAATAATGGTAAACGAGAACGATGGATCAATACTTATTTTGCTCTATCGAATACCATGAAATTTTGCATACAAGCTGTCTTGTGTATAGAAAAGAACATGGGCTCCTTTTCATCCAGTACAAAGTACTAATAAAAAATAATAAAATAAAAAACAAAGTACACAACTGGATAATCAGATTTGTATATTCGGAAATAGTACACGCTGAATGTAGGCACGTAACAATCTTGACATTTTGAATATAATGGTCACATGACAACTTATAATCAAGAAACTGGGTTACAAGTGAATTACTTACTGACGCTTCTGTTTTTTGATCTGTGTCGCGTACCCGAGCAGTGCACTGGCATCTTCTCAGAATAAATATTCAATGTTTTCATTCAATTTCTCTCGACCTTACCGTCCGCCGCCCCTCCACCACTCCCCTAACTCACTCAACGCAATACTGTGTTATACTGTTATATAAAAATTGCGGATTGTAACAATTTGAATAGAAAAATGTAGCTTTAATCTATACTAATATAATCTAATCTATACTAATGTAATATAGTTGAAGAGATGGTTTGTTTGAACGCGCTAATCTCAGGAACTCCTAGGCGGATTAAAAAGATATATTTATGCATTTGACAACCTAATTAGATCTGTATAATCCGTACCTATGTATAAAGTTTGGATAAAGTTGAAAAGTTGGTTTGTTTAAATGAGCTAATCTCAGAGACTACCAGTTGGAGTTTGAAAATTGTTTTTGGATTTGACAACCCTATTATTTGGGATGATCATAGACTATTTAACATCACGCTACAGCTCTTAGGAGTCAAGCAGAAAGATTAGAAACGCTGGGCGAGAAGGCAGTGGCATGCATGTAAAGCAATGTGCATGGTGGTAGGGCTTTTTCTGATACCCGTTTGGTAGCTAACTCTAAGTTGAAATACATATAGGTTTGTTCCGGCAGTTGCACTTGAGAGCCAGTCCCTCTAAGGGCTTAGCGTCTCCACCATTTTATGCCATATCGTCAGTTAACATCAAGTGAAATTGTGGCCATTATGCTAAGCTTATAAAAAAATGTAGTAACGTGGGTGGTCTACAGTTAAAGATTATGAATACCGAAGCTGCGATGATAGCGCAGTGGTAGTGTGTACGACTTCGCGTCAAGCGACGTGAGTTCGAATCCAACTACCTGCAATGAGCTTGAGCTTTCGGTGAAGGAAAACATCGTGAGGAAACCATAGCATGGTGGTAGGGCTTTTTCTAATGCCCGCCTGGGTAGCTACCAACCTCAAGTTGAAAATCTGCCGCCAAATACCGATAGGTGTGTTTCGGCAGTTACACTTGAGAGCCAGTTCCTCCACAGGTTTAGCGTGTCTACCGATTTGGGTCGTATCGTCACTTAAGATCAGGTAAGATTATGGCCATTACGCTAAACCTTAACTATAAAAAAAAAATATTATGAATGACAGTGGGAAATAATTATTCCAGTCTTACACCACTTCGCATTGTTTGCCAATTACATATCTCTATCTAGTTGTTTTAACCTACGATAGGAATTCAACTGTCCAAGTTGACCCAATAAATAATTGTATATCGTATAGACATATCTAGGGCTATATAAATGGAGTCGACTAAGTAACCATAAACTTAGATCCCAAAGCGATGATAGCTCAGTTAGCGTACACGAACGCCGCGTTATTGGACGTGAGTTCCGATCCCTGAAATGAGCTTGAGCTTTTCGTAAAGGAAAACAGGTTGCTGAGACCATTGTGGTAGAGGATTTTTCAACGCCCGACTGGCTAGCTACCGTCCTCAAGTTAAAAATCTGCTTCCAAATACTTGTAGGTGTGCAAGTCAGTTGCACTTGACAACCAGACCTTCCACTAGGCTTAGCGTGTCCATCATCTTGGGACACGTCGCCACTTAACATCAGGTGAGATTGTGACGATAACGCTATACCTATGAAGTATAAAAATTAGTGATTTTACCAAAATCAAAAAGTTTATTGAAAAAGAGACAGTTGGTTTAAAAATAAATACTTAAATTAAAATTTGTTCGAGAATTTCGTTAGAATTTTTATTATATTTTTGGGGTTGTCCTTATTGAAAAGTGCATTAATATGGAAATGGGTTATCAGAAAGCGAATCGGAAACGAGGGAAGACAACGGCTCATTGAATAATTATGATAATTAATGAAAAATCACTGACGCCGGGGGAAAAATTCCAATAAATTCGACACGGGTTTCCGGATGTCGGTTATTATCTCGAGATTTATGTGACGAACTGATTTTTATGTAAAAATTACAATATAAAATTATGGAAAATTGTAATTTACGGTTTTTTTTTTTTTGCCTCGTTAAATATAAAAGAAATAATCGCTTCCAATAAATTCAAATAAATTACTGATACGAACGACAATTAGGAAAATTTATCGAAGAAATCTAATTTTTCTTTTTGTACACGGGGAAATGCATTTACGCATCACTTCCTGGTGGACTGTCAATATGTGGGACTTAAAATAGGCACTATAACCCCACGGTGGTATTCTATCGCCTATTGAGTCGGGCAGCAAAGTCTGTGTTAACATTGCATTTGCATTATAAGGTTTTCTTCGTCACGGGCCGGGTTGTAAAGCCAACCTTCTTATTCTCATCGAAGCCGCTAGACGTTTCCACGACACTCCGATGGGAGGACGAGATCGCCGGTGGCAGCAAGGCGGATAACTCACCCGCCTACCTGACGTTAGGGTACATGTTGGACTGACCAAGTGAGCGTCCGTAGCACTCTTCGTAGACCACCTTGGAAGACACCTCCGTGCCAGGGTTTTAAACGTTGTCTAGTTTGGCCAAAGTTACCCGGGGCCCACTACGCGGAGGTTCCCTGACATCTCACCCCTTTTTTTTTATACTTAAGGTTTACCGTTATGGCCGTAATCTCACCTGATCTTAAGTGACGATACGGCCCAAGTTGGTAGACACGCTAAACCTGTGGAGGAACTGGCTCTCAAGTGCTGCTGCCGGAACACACCTATTGGTATTTGGCGGCAGGTTCACAACTAGAGGGTGGTAGCTAGCCAGTCGGGCATTAGAAAAAGCCCTACCACCATGCTATGGTTTCCTCACGATATTTTCCTTCACCGAAAGCTCAAGCTCATTGTAGGTGCTTGGGTTCGAACCCACGTCCCTTGACGCGAAGTCGTGCACACTACCACTGAGCTATCATCGCTTCAATGACCTTCAAACCTTTTCTTTTCTCCTGAAGACATGGTAAAGAAAATCCTCTAGCAATTTCCTCCAGCAACGCGTAAACACAGTACTCGAGCTCAGGCCAACTCAAGAGAGGTGTCTGGAGCAACTCATCGGGTGACGAGCACCGCCAAATACCCTACAAATAATGCCGCAGCGAAATTAAAGACCTCATATTGCCTGACACCAGAGACAACTTTCACATTTCATCCAATCTTCCTGAAACACAACCTTAAAAGAGAAAAATTAAAAGTATCATATTTTTAACCTCTTTTCTATAGGCTTAGCGTAATGGCCAGAATCTCTTCTCTTATCGAGGGACCACGTCGTTAAAGATGGTGCAGGGACTGGCTCTCAAGTGCAACTGTCGGAATACACCTACAGGTACTTGACGACAGATTTTCAACTTTAGACGGTTAATTAGGATTGTTAAAGTACAGCACTTAAGCACAGTTAAAGTGCACGTCTGGTTCATGTAGTACTTTATAATAATCCGAGCTAATTGGACAGCTACGCACATGTAGGGCCTCATGTAAAAGCGATAAATCTCCCAATTAAGCAAGATTATAATATTGCTATCCCAACAAAGCCCAACAAAGATACCAGTTGATGATTTTGTGGGTATAGATAAAGAATAATACCACATTGCCAATAAAACTAAATAAATAATAGAATTGTGTAGTTTTCTGTTACCACGATGCAAGTGACATTTTATTCGAATAGTAGAATTTTTCGCCGCCATATTGGACTTGGTTTTCACGTTACCCCTACTATGCGGCCGGCTGTAATGCGACATGCGATAGGTGGTCGTAAAAATAAAAATAAAGCGATGTAATATAATTTTCACTTTAATAATATATTGATCAGCTGTACAGTGCGCACTTATTGAAGGATTTGGTAATTATATATTTAATTCTTCTGTTAAATTAGTAGGATTTGACCGCAATCACAACTGATGTTAAGTGGCGATGTGGGCCAATGTGTGAATACGCTATGCCTAATGGAGAGACTTGCTCTCAAGTACAGCTGCCGGAACACACCTATGAGTATTTGACGAAGAAATTTAAGGGGAACTATGCCCTACCACTAAACTGATTCCATGACGATGTTTTCCCGCACCAAAAGCTCAAACATTCCAGAAATTCGAGTTAAACGTCTAAAGGAATAAAATATTTTGTAAAAATAATTTTGTATCTAATACATTTTTATTTAAAGCGTGTAACTCTTATAATTTGTATTTTAACGATATCGATTTTTTTAGTCACTCGATTACCGCATATATGAAAATAATTCAAACAAAATTATTAAAAATAAAATGCTTAAGTGATGGGTGTTTAAATGGTTTTGTGTCTGTAATTTAAATTTAACTTTCTTATCATATCTTATATTTGGAATACTTCTTAATCCTATGAAAATGTTGTTGTAATTGTATTGTGTCGCATTTTATTATTTCTTTTTGTTTTCTTTACCGCAAATTGTTGTTTTTATTTAATTTTTAAAAGATTAATATCTAATAATACGTTTGACATTGTATGTTTCATGATATATGTGGAAACTTCATTGGAATATAATAATTTATTGTTTATAAATTTATAAGTATAAAGAACTGTATGTTTCCCAAATCATTAAATAAATAAATAAAATATGATGATATGTACGATATTTCTCAGACATTAAAATCCCCGAGTGTCAAATAGTGCATAAACTTTGAAAATTTGTAATCAACGAACTACGGATTTCACTGCAGTTTTGCTATTCGCGACAACCGAAAACAACTAAATATACGAGCTCGTCATCTTCTTGCCGTGTTCTCAAGTTATTTCTGGTCGGCGCGATACGTTTCCTGTTTCCATAAATCTCTATCAACCGCTACCTCTGCATTGATTAGCTTTATTTTTCATCTCATGCCTCAGACACTCTGTCCATTTTTCTTTGGCCTTCCTCTTCTTTCACCCTTCAACAGTTATATCCATTACTTTTCTCACACGTGTTTCCCTTCTTCTTATGACATTCGTGCAGCTTGTAAACTCCCTCTAACGTAGGTACTCATTACTCACTTTGTCCATTCTTGTGACATGACACATCCATCTCAACGATCGGATTTCTTCTACAGAAATTCGACACTCATCAATTTTCTAAATAGCACAGCAATACAAATCATACAATATGACAGGTATTGTAATATTCTGTGTATATAAAAATAGTTTGGAAAATCCAAAAGTGCACGCCTCGTAACGTAATTATGACGATGTTTTCCCGAACCAAAAGCTCAAACATTCCAGAAATTCGAGTTAACATGTAAACGAATGAAATATGATGATATGTAGGATATTTCTCAGACATTAAAATCTCCGAGAGTCGGCAGGATAGTGCATAAAATTACAATAATTAATTACAATTAATTCATTAAATAATGAGATAGATTTAAGCATTCCTATTAAATATGAAAAATGATTGAATTATTAGTTATCGTGACCACATACACCGTCCGCACATACAGACAATGCGACGTCCACCGAAATGTTTTTTCAAAACGGTCTTTTTATGCTGTCTAGAAAAAAATGTGTTTTTAAAGTATCTACTGTCATAAAAAAGTGTTCTTGTTGATATTTGTCAACTCACTTAATACTCGAAGTGCAAAAAAGATCAGATAAAAGCAATTTAAGCCGAGATAATTGCTTGACCTTGAGAGAGTGAGAGTAAAGCACTAATCAAACGCTATGCGTTTTGAGACGTTGAAGCCATGATAGCTCAGTGGTAGTGTGTACGACTTCGCGTCAAGGGACGTGAGTTCAAATCCAAGCACCTACAATGAGCTTTAGCTTCCGGTGAAGGAAAACATCGTGAGGAAACCATATCATGGTGGTAGGGTATTTTCTAATGCCCACTTGACTAGCTATCACCCTAAAGCTGTAAACCTGCCGCCAAATACTAATAGGTGTGTTCCGGCAGCTGCACTTGGGAGCCAGTTCCTCTACAGGTTTAGCGTGTCTACCAACTTGGGCCGTATCGTCACTTAAGATCAGGTGGAATTATGGCCATAACGCTAAACCTTAAGTATAGAACCGCTTGACCTTAAGTATAAAAAAAAGACGAAATATAATATTAATGTATAATACATATAAACCCGCCTCATGAATCACTTTATCTATTTCTAAAAACTACATTAAAATCCGTCGAATAGTTTAAAAGATCTAAGTTAAGATGTTTCTTTATATATAATAATGAAAACACTAACATTTACCGACGGATGTCACAATACTGAAGTTATTAGCTAGTGAAAAATGTTTTTCGGGTGAACTAACCTATATTAATATAAAGCTAAATAGTTTGTTTGTTTACATGCGCTAATCTCTGGAACTACCAATCGAATTCGATAAAATCCAGGTTTATATGATAGCCAAATTCTTAAGGGTTCATCTAGAAAAAGTATTATTTCCGAGGGTAGTAAAACAAACAATTACAGACGAACAAATTAGTAATAAATAAAAAACAATTGAGCCGTTTAAACACAATATATTATTAAAAAAGAAAACAATACAATGTAAGAACGATATTGTTAGAATCACCTTTACAGAACAGTTGGGCGAGACGAGCGCTCACCGCACGAACGCGTAGTACGCCGGTACACTACGCCGGTACGTAAATACCCGTGCACTACAGTACGCTGGCACGCATATACGCCGGTACGCAAACACGTCAGTACGCCAATACGTAAATATCCGTGTACTACAGTACGCTGGCACGCATATACGCCGGTACGCAAACACGTCAGTACGCCGGTACGTAAATACCCGTGTACTACAGTACGCTGGCACGCATATACGCCGATACGCAAACACGTCAGTACGCCGGTACGTAAATACCCGTGTACTACAGTACGCTGGTACGCATATACGCCCATTCGCAAATACGTCAGTACGCCGGTACGTAAATACGCCCGTATACAATTACAAGAATACGCACGTACTATAGCACCACCGTACGCACATACGCCGCTACGTAGACTATTACAACAGTACGTCTGTAGGTAAATACGTAAACACGCGGTACGCGCTATAGTACGCTGGTACGCAAATACACAAGTACACAGGTACACGTGTACTACAGTACGCCGGTACGCACATGCGCCAGTACGCTACTTTACTTACCGTCACTAGCGTAGTGTGAGCACGCAAACTTATAGTACTACTGTTGATTTGTACATTAATAAATCTAAACCGAATTCTATATAAAAAAAACAATTTGCATCAGCCTCGTCTCTGTTCACTCATACAAGTCCACAACTGTAAATTTATCAACATATGTGCAGTCAACTACATCTTACTAGGGATGGCAATTCTTTCTGAAAATGATCGATTCCTGAATCGCTACGAATCTAGAACAAACGAATCGATAAAAAAAAAAAGATTTATTCCGATTTGCTTTTCGTGTTTTTTTTTAATATAAACTTATCATAGAAAACAAAAAGAACACCACAGTGTTCGATATTTTATCATTGTTATACTAATTACAGTTTTACAAGTACAAAAAAATATATCAGAGATTCAAAAAGGCATATTTCACAAATTAATTGGTTACATAAAATCATTTTGAAATTGTTTGAAGAACATTTTAATAATTAAAAAAAGATATAAATCGATTCGCTGTACCGATTCAGAGTTGTGAATCGATTGCAAATAATCGTTTTTTTTTACCTCGAAAAATCGATTCCTCAATTAATCGATCTCAGATCGCCATCCCTAGATCGAACTGTACGAAAAATAACTATATAGAATAAATCTGTAATGAGATTTAAAGTGACCTGTTACGAGAGAATCAAATAAACATATCTGTTCTGTCACTATAAGATTTTTAATAAAATCAGGCGGTAAGGGTAGAGACTTAATTTTTTTTTTTTTGTCTATTTTATAATAGTTTTCCATAGTACAAAACGTAATATACTATTTATAATTATTGCAATTGAAACCAATACGCAGCAGACATAATAAGTTCGTCGACACTGTGCTCGTTTTATATCACCTCGGGGGCCGCACACAGCAGCCGAACGAATCCACCAGTGCTTTTAGTGTCGACAGAAAACGGCTCGATATATTCCTTACACGTATATCCAAATATTCTTCGTGCACTCGAGATTTTCGTCACCGAAACTAATCACCTTTACATAACTAATATTTACCGTTTAATTATTAAAAAAAAAAACACGTAAGAACTAGATAAATTCACTATAATTTTTATCGATAACATCTCCGGATGCAACACTAAAAACAGTAGTGACGTACCCTAATTCGATTTCTTAGCATTTCTATGCACATCTCGCATGTATATAACTATATATTAAAAATCACGGTGACACTGTCGCTTTGTCTCTCACTGCTTCAGATATCCAAACATCACGCTACAGTCCAACAAGATACAGCAGGGACTGTTACATTTCTATATAATCGACATTTTACATTATATTTCCAATACAAAAGAGAAACTATAAGAGATTAATAGATGTGATTACAAATATATATATATATATATATATAATTTATATATTTTATATCACTAAATATCGACATTGGTACTTAAAAGTATTAGACGATTTGTTTTTACTAAACGCATATATATAACGCGTACTTGAAATAATGTAATCGACTAGTTAAGATTTAATTATAGAAATTACAAAATCGTATCGATAAATATAACATCGATATAGAAAAAAAAACAGAATCGATAACAAAACTAAGTGACATCATAAGCGACTGTAGACATTACTGCACAGTGTCAGGCGTCACGTGACGTGTGTCTCTTTACAATTCATATATTTATAACTATACATATATAATAATAATAATAATATAGGCAGACAGACAGACGAATGTACACGACACATATTCCGAAAGTCCACACTAAACTACATTCGAATCATATTCAATACAATTACATTTCGTAACAACGTCCGTTCCCGTTGAGTCAGCCCGGGGGAGCGCACTTTTCGCTTCATATTATCCACGTCCCTTCACATGTATAAAAAAAACCCTCGACACGCGAGACGCGAGCGCCGTCCGCTTCATATATACAAATATAAACAAATAACTTAGCTATATTAATATTCATAGGTGCAACTTCCTTAGCCACATAGAGGGCATCATTAATTATATACCTCTTGAATGATTGCCACTTTATAAAATTCGATAAGGAGATTTAAACATACGAGAACTTTTTAACAATCGTTAGGGACACGATCCTAACTATGAAAAAGCGAAACTTCACGACTGCGGAGTGCGAGTGCGGTAGGCAGCGACCTAGTGACAGCTGCCGTACGGTCGCGTGGGACGCGCAGCGGAGGGCGCCCGCGTGCTCCCCGACTCGATATCACCGGAAAGCGATTTAAGCGAACTAATTGCCAGTTCACGTGGACCCCGGCGACCCCCGCGACCCCCCGCGCCCCCGCCGACCCCCGAGCGCGCGGCGCGGCTCAGTGTCGGCGGTGGGGTCGGTGCGGGCGGTGGGGTCGGTGCGGGCGCGGGCGGGGCCGGGGTCGGGGCGGGGGTCGCGTGGCGGTGCGTCAGCGTCGCAGGAGGGCGGGCAGGTCGGCGAAGGCGCAGGCGCCGAGGCCGGCGCGGGACATGCGCCGGAGCAGCTCGCGCGAGTGCGCGGCGCAGGCCTCCACCGGCGAGATCCACTGCGTGCCTTGCGATTCTGTTCAGCACGATTATATCGTTTACTACTCAGGGGACCTCAGGGAACAATTTAAAATTTCATCAAAATAAACCTACTAATACGAAATACTCAGCAAAACTAGTGAGTATGGCAATAGTGTGTTAATTATATCTCTCTCTCGCTCTTCTAACCGACTCGAAACGACTATACCCGAACGAGCGTTACATATCCGAATATTTAAACTTATTGTCATTCAATACCAACGAGGTAAACGCACTCAGAGCAGTTGAAGAATTTTTCACTTAAAAAAAATTAAAAAAAAAATTACACTAGTGTATTTGTGGACTAAAATATAGTCATAATATAAAACACATATCAACTTAATCCGAAAACGAAAAACTGGGGATAACGAACTTCTGCAATGTATATTGCTGATAGTAAAGATTAAAAGTATGAATATACCATTTCAAATTGTCTTCAATTGTATTTAGAAACCAAGTAAATATTTATCTTTAAATGCATCATATATAAATAAATACGCATAAGTGTTCTATTTTAATTCAGGTCATTTAACCGGAAATTATTTATAATTCCAATTAAAATAAGGTATGTACATTACATGAGTGCATATGTGCGTGCGTACGTCTGACGTCGCGACTGTGTTAATGTTAGTGTGAGTGTGCACGAGTGGGTGCGTGTGTGCATCTGTGTGTGTGTGTGTGTGTGTGTGTGTGTGTGTGTGTGTGTGTGTGTGTGTGTGCGTGTGTGTGTGTGTGTGTGTGTGTGTGTGTGTGTGTGTGTGTGTGTGTATGTGTGTGTGTATGTGTGTGTGTGTATGTGTGTGTGTGCGTGTGTGTCGGTACCGAGTATGGCGGAGTTGAGCGCCTCGCAGACGGGCTCGCGGCGCACGGGCTCCAGCTGCCACCCGACGGGGCTGTCCCACGGGTTGCTGTAGGCCAGCAAGCTGAACGCGTCCTGCGGTACCACACGAACACGTTACATTCCTACTCAACACAATAGAATGCATCAAAACTATACTGTACGTGTAATCATTTTATACGGAAAGAACAAGTTTTGAAGCGATGATAGCTCAGTGGTAGTGTGCACGACGACTTCGCGTCAAGGGACGTGGGTTCGAACCCGAGCACCTACAATGAGCTTGAGCGCACGGTGAAGGAAAACATCGTGAGGAAACCATACCATGGTGATAGGGCTTTTTCTAACGCCCGCCTGTGTAGCTACCACCCTCTAGTTGTGAACCTGCCGCCAAATACCAATAGGTGTGTTCCGTCAGCAGCACTTGAGAGCCAGTTCCTCCACAGGTTTAGCGTGTCTACCAACTTGGGCCGTATCGTCACTTAAAATCACGTGAGATTATGGCCATAACGCTAAAACTTAAGTATAAAAGAAAAAAAAAGTGTACAGTTAGAACATACCTCCAACATTGATTTATGATAGACGTCCTGCTGCAGTTTCTGGCTCATCGCGTACAACTCGCGGCCGAAAGCCAACATCCTCTCGACGGAAGCGCGCGCGCAACCGCCCTCCGAATCTATGCAACACGGTCCATACAAACATACATACAAACCGGTATTCGTACAAGTTACACTGCCAATCGATACCCGAAAATCTTATAACACAATAATTGTAAAGTAAAAACACGTTTAATACATAAACCCCCCTAATACAGTGTAAAATAGAGTAAAATTATTATAAAGAAATATATTACCGATCCTGCCCCCCATGCAATTTCAATTATCTCGACCCGTGATATATACATATATATATATATACATGTATAATAATATAAATAAATATATCAATGACATAAATCACACAATAATAATATATAAAAAGCCTAGACATACATATAATAGTACCATGCAGTTATATAGTATAGTAAGGACCCATTCCATCCACCCCCGGAGGAGTCGTGCGTCCCACATGCAAGCCCCGAAATACTTAGTCTAACAAGTTGTTAACAGTTTTCAATCCAAAATGTTATCAAAATCAAAAACAAATCCTTAAAAAAAAAAAACAAAAAACCTTTACCATCAAATAAAGAAACGATTTTATTTCAACCAAAATATGACCAAAGCTTTAAATCACTTAGTTATAATTTAATTTAGATCATATACTTATAATTGTATAAAAATTTAGAATTAAGACTTTTATTAAGCACCCATAAGAAACAGCGATATATTGAGTCATAAACAAAAAAAAAACAATATTCTTATGAAAATTACCTTTCACCAAAAAGAAGCAGTAGATTTCATATATCTATCTGTTTCTATACCAAGTTCCCAATTAGAAAAATACGTGTGTGTACAAACACACACACACACACACACCCACACACACACACACACACACAAACGAACACACAAACGCGAACAAAGAGATTAACCATATTAAAGTCATAACTCAATGACAACTTTACTAAAAGAAATTAATTCCTTTTAGCCATGTATGTTCCATCCATGTACCATAACAGTTAAAAGTTATAAACATCAGCCTTCCTTACTACATACATTTACTATATTTAATTTTTAATCTATAAAAAAACAAACAAAAATATCCCACTTCTAAATTATTATAACTTTTTAAAACTATTTAATCTAAGAAGCACAGATAATATATACCAGATCTATTTTCAAACATATATATTTGCCCCACAGTATTATTCAAACTGTTTAATCATTTTTAGTAGATTCAAACAAACACCCCATTGAATAAATAAAGGAATTCAGAAATAAAAATTAAAAATAGATACAGTTTATTTTATAAACGTTTAGATTTTAATTACAATTTAAAAATATTGCAATTAAATATATAAAATATTAATCTAAAGATTCAAGTAATCTTTATGGGCAAGCGTTACAGAATGATACTTAATTTTTCAACCTAAACTAACACATGCATGCCATGAGTGGAAATAAACAGATTCAATGAAAGTATTCAATGTTATTGCTATGGGATAACAGAACCTGAGACTTTGGAACTGGGCAAGAAGTCGAGAGGTAAGCACAAAATATAATTGCTTAAACTTAACTATTGGGTGACCGATGAAAGAAATCTTAATGCATACTCTGACTCTGATATCACTTAAAGACAGTATAAAATTTAGTCCTTTCTTATTTAAACAATTATACAAAAGAAAATAACAAGCTTTGCGAATAACTTTGTTTCCAAAGATATGAGATAAGTAAGTTAAAACTTTTAATTCACAGTACACTAAATGACAAAATGCAGCCAAACTATGAGTACAGTAAAGCATAAAGTTACTCCGAATTAATGACTCCAAAGTAATTATAATCAACGAATTATATGTCCTCTTATAAAGCTGGTAACGTACGGCGGTGAACGGTTGAAATATTTCAAAGTAATTAAAACGAAAATTACTTTATTTCCAAAATTAAAAACTTAGCTGTCAAATGGGTGAATTGACTTTTCAAACATATTTAGCATTTGTGCATTTTAATAATATCGATATGTTGACTTTAAACATTTTTTCTTTTTCATTCTTATAGAGTTACACTTAAATATATTGATAGCGAAATCAAACGAGTAGCGTTCAAATGAGAGGACCGAAGTATTTACAAGTAAGAGCAGAATCAGAGAAGGGGGAGATTCGATCAGCAGGAGAGTGAGAGAGAGTGAGAGAGAGTGAGAGAGAGGTAGAGAGAGCGACGTAGATACACACCCGTGTGGAAGTCGGGCATTAGCGCGGCGACGCTCGCCGTCACCCCGGGCATTCCCTTCACGAGCGGCAACTCCTCCGAACCTACAACCCACGCCGCGTCACCCACACGCCCCCCGGACCCCCGACCCCCCGGCACATCCCCCCGCCCCCGGGGCCCATCCCCCTGACACTGCGCGTACCGCAGTACGACAGTGTCAGCTGACACGACTAAACTAGCGGTCGCAGTGCCCCCTTTTCATTGTTACCGAACCTTCTAGAACAGTATTTCCCAAATCATGGTTCGCGGCCGAATATAAGGTGGGCTCAAAAGAGGGGACTATATGACAAGGGCATTCAACGAATGCCCCTGTTTTCTTAACAATGCCACAAGGTAAAGTCCGAATTTGGAGGTTTTTGTCAGGAGCGTCGCGGTCCAGTCAACATTGGGAGCTACTATTCTAGAAGGAACAAGTTTTTCAACTTTAACAACGAAGCCATTTGTCTACATTTCTCTTGTATATGCCGCAGCAAATAATTTTTGTAATGATTAAAACATAATAGTTAATATTGTAACGTAAAAATAACTATATATTTGACTGTTGAGTTCATACATAAAACATTCAAATCGGTTCACTGCGACAGCATAGTTCGCTACAGTGTACACGAGATGCAAGTTCAAAATAAAATAAACTTTTGAAAGCATTTTTTTATACTGCATCAGTAAAATTTGTAATTTGGTGACTTCAAAACGAAATATTATCAAGAACAAGCGTCACAGTTAATATAATATAGCCTACGACAAACTCAAAAGTATTTAACATACAATTAGATTGGATTTCATAAACGTTCAACATTAAAATCGTGCGCGACTATATGCTACCGGCTTATATAAAAACTTGCACCTCGAGTACAACATGCGTAAGCATTTTCCCCCTCAAATTAAAAAAACCAAACTGTAAAATTATATAAAAACATATATAAATATAAAAAGATTTTTAAGTGCGGTTAAAATGTAATGCGGTCGATGCGGTGCGAGTTGATGAACCATCAGCAGAGAAACAAGCAGAAATAAACTATCTATGGGAGGGGGGGCTTTCTTAACCTTATAGTAGGAACGGACCCCAGGAAAACATTCAGACAATTCTGAAACCCCATACAAATTTATATGTAGAGTATGAACTCTATATAGCGAAACCTTACGTCGTTAAATGGAGAGAAGACATCCTTGTATGCACGACAAGGTAAGCCATTCAATGTCAAGTAATTTAGAAATTTAAGATAACCTTCGTTAAATAGAATGCTGTTAAGTAGAGTTTAAAATGTATAGAAATTACTACATGGCAAGTAAGTATGCTGGCATCGAACCGCAGTACCCCAATATCAAGGACCTCACCCCTAGGGTGTCCATGGGCCGCAGGTTAAGAATACCCGGTCTATAGAGACATGCAATTAATTACTCGATTTTTAACTTCATAATGCTATGTATAATTAATCTATCGTATAGAAATCTAGGCATTCTATTTTAATCCTGGTGAAATTTTTAGATGGCGATTCGATAAGTGAAGTGGAAATTCAAGTGAGCGTCACAATTACACACATTTTGTTACGTGAGAGAGACGGAAGGTTTAACGTAGGAGAATGAAAAAGATAGCTATATCAATTAATACATATTTTTTCCTTTGTGTGATTTTTTAAGACGTTTGAATTTTATCACAATTACAGTGGTACAGACATTTTCACCTAATGCTGTGTCATAAACATTCAGATATACTTGGACTACTGCCATTATTTCTAATTTTTTCTTTGCATAATTTATTATTACCAAATTATTTGAGTCATAGAGTGAGAATTATCAAAATTTTTGCACATTCGATTACAGAAATTCAACTATAGTAATGGAAATTTAAATAAATTGTTGTAAAGATGGTACAAAATTTTATTTTATTGTTACCACAAAAGCTTCTAAATAGGTACTGAACTAAAAAAGATCGATTGACAAACAGAATGCAGAATGGCAGTGATTTTTTTGGTCACTACCTATTTATATACAGGTATGATGATAACATATGATTTTCACATAAATTAAATACGCCACTTTATTATTTTTAATTCATCAACGAAAATATCATAACCGGCGACGTTTTATTTGAAAGGATATGATAATTCTTAAAGTAGATTCAACAGAACCTAACAGAAACTTTCAATATTCAATCAATTATTTCTCCATTTAATTAGCACCACAGATATTATTTTGAATTTGTAATAAGACTGTAACATTCACTTGCCATCATTAAAAAAATTATAAAACTAAAATTAGTTGAGTGTTCCCTGAATTGTGAATGTTAAGGACATATGCACCAAATAGTGTTCCCTTCACCAATAATAATAAAAGGTGCTGACTATCGACAATGGAATGGTTTATAACTTTAAATACATAACGATTCTAAAAAGCATTAGTAACACATTACCATAGTTTCTACGTTAATAAGTTATTTCTAATTATTCTAAATGTATCCTATATTAACTTCACATGCAATAAATACTAAATAATTGATAGCAACAAAATAAGATATATTATGATAAATGTAAAAAAATAATGAAAGGTTATATTAATTGAATGTAACCACAATGAATGAAATGGTGATGTGCAAATTATATAATAAACTAAATAATTAAAAATTAAAAGATAATATATTTGTTTAAAAAAATACAGTTACATAATTTCACATAATTAATAATATGTGATGACATGTAATAAAATAAAAATATATTACAATTTTTTTTATGTTTATAGCCAATGAATAGACGATTTTTTAAATATTTTTTATAGCATTTTTTTTATATAGATAACCAAATGTATTAATCTGGGATTTAATCACCGGTTTATTGAAACCTATATTTATTGTATACTTCAATATTTTGTTCATACGTATTTATTAATGTAACCGGTGTGTACATGAATATGTAAAAATCTATGCTTTGTATATTAATAAGTTAAAGAAATTACTCCTCTTTGATTTCATCAAAATCGGTCCAGCCGTTTTGGAATCAATACTGAATATACGTACACGGAGTTTCATATAAACTATATAAAATACTTTGCTTTACCATTACTCTGGTATACTTTGACAATGGCAGTCAAAGACAATTCCAGGATCGGAATAGAGTGTTCTACCATCCTAACCTGCATTATCACTTAACATCGTGTGGGATTGACTATGACGATCGTGATGAAACCATAGCATGTTGACAGGGCCATGAAAATCACCTGCCAAATACCTATAGGTGTGTTCAGGCAGTTGCACTCGAGATCCAGTAAGGGGCTTAGCGTGTCAACCGTTTTGGGCCACATCGTGACTTAACATTAGGTGAGATTGGCTATAAACGCTATATCGTAACTATGAACAAATATAATAATCACTTACATTATCACCGGTATAGATTCAACGAGTTTTGATACGCATACTCGTGTACCATATAGTATGCATTGTCAAACATAATATGCACGGTTCCCGTGACGGAATACCGTGATGAGGAATCCTGACGGGCGAACGTGACAATCGTACAAAACGTTCGCTCAACGTACCGTGTACCCAATTTTTTTATAGTTTATAGGTTTTACGTTAATACGTTATGACCGTAATCTCGTCTGATCGTAAGTGCAGATACAGCCCGGGTTGGCGGACAAGGGAGCCGTCGCTGCCTCATGAGAACTAAATTTGGACCCTGCATTTTTAGTTCGACATTCACGAGATTATCTATATAAATAGAGGGCATAAAAAAAAGTAATGCTAGACTCAGCGTGTCCGCCATTTTGGGCCACGTCATCATTCGATATCAGGTGATAATTGTGGATGTAACCGCAAAACTATAAAAAAAATGCAAGGAGATACCTTTAAGCTGTGTATATGAGAGTATGAGTGTGTGTATGAGTGTGTGTATGAGTGTGTGTATGGGTGTGTATGGGTGTGTGTATGGGTGTGTGTATGGGTGTGTGTATGGGTGTGTATGGGTGTGTGTATGGGTATGTATGGGTGGGTGTATGAGTGTGTATGGGTGTGTTTATGGGTGTGTGTATGGGTGTGTGCCGGTACCTGTATGGTCGCCGTTGGTGGCGAGGGCGGGCGCGGGCGCGGGGCCGCACATCTCGACGTCGCGGGGCTCGGTGTCGTCGCAGCCGTCGCTGTCGCCGGGCGACGCGGCCGCTACGCCTGCAACGACACGGAACAGGTTATTGTACTATCACGTGACAACATTCTAGAACGTTTCCGACCCTCCCTACTGCCCCCGCCCCCCCGTTTTGTATCGCACCGTAACATTTTCCTATACCCCCGCCCCTTTCGAGCCCCTCCGTAAACGTTACGTGACACTCCATTGAACATTTTTCCTATAGCGAAATAACTTTATACCAAGTTGTATGGGAAAGGGGGGAGTTTAAAAGGTTTTCTAATATTACATATGAACTGATTGGGGGGAAAAAAGAGTTGTACTGTAATACAAAGATATGTATATTATGATGGACTGCTGACCGTTGGTGTGATTGAGATCCCTGGAGCCGCAGTGTGTCCGGCTCGTGTGCGAGATGACTGAAGTGGCGACCCCGTTGCTGCCGACCCCGCCGGCGGCGCTCCCTGGGCTGGTCGCGCCGCACATCTGGAACATGTATCCATATGGTTACAGCTTCCTCTTTATAATAACACCAGCTGCGCCTGAGACTGAAAATTATTTAACTACTTCATGGCTTATGTTACTCTGGGGGGTTTTTGAAGCGATGATAGCTCAGTGGTAGTGTGCACGACTTCGCGTCAAGGGACGTGGGTTCGAATCCAAGCACCTACAATGAGCTTGAGCTTTCGGTGAAGGAAAACATCGTGAGGAAACCATAGCAGGCATGGTAGGGCTTTTTCTAATGCCCGCCTGGGTAGCTACCACCCTCAAGTTGTAAACCTGCCGCCAAATACCAATAGGTGTGTTCCGGCAGCAGCACTTAAGAGCCAGTTCCTCCACAGGTTTAGCGTGTCTACCAACTTGGGCCGTATCGTCACTTAAGATCAGGTGAGATTATGGCCATAACGCTAAACCTTAAGTATAAAAAAAATATATAGCATTTTAATTATCTCTTTACAATATTCATATCGATGATACAGTGACGACCATTTTTACATGGTGGTAGGGGTTTTTCTAAGGGCTGGCTGGCCAGCTACCACTCCCAAGTTGAACGTCTGCTGCCAAATACCTATAGGTGTGTTCCGATACTTGCACCTGAAAGCCAGTTCCTCCATAAGATTAGGAGAAATTATGGCCATAACGCTAAACCGTAACTATATAGAAAAGAATAGCGAACCGTGCGTACGTCATGTCGTTTTTTTTTTTTTTGTTTAGTTACTGTAATTGCGAAAAAATGGCTACTGCGTACTCAAATGAGGGAAAAACATTCAAGTTTATAGAACTTTATCAGGACCACACAGAAGTGTGGCATCCCAAACACAAATAAGCATCACAAAGCTCAAACACCACCCCGCCTTCTGTTCTATCTTTTCATTTTTCACAACTATTCATTTCACTAAATTTCTAAAATAAATGTATACTGAAATTAAATTCATGGCAACTCCACGTCCATGTTGAAAGCTTGCCGCTGAATAAATTATCACAGAGGATCCAAGCATCCAGCTTGTACCACTTGATTGTGATAATTACCTGTCGATGACAGACGATCAAAGGGTAATGATCATCAACGATAGTGAAGAGGAGACATTACATGTTCAGGGATCTATTTTTTTTTTTTTTTAAATAGGGGGCAAATGAGTAAGCGTGTCACCATATGTTAAGTGACCACCGCCCGGGAGAAATGCAAGTGCAACTGCCGGAACACACCTACTGGTATATAGCGGCAGATTT
Organism: Actias luna; assembly: GCA_039707435.1. Classification (NCBI taxonomy): domain Eukaryota; kingdom Metazoa; phylum Arthropoda; class Insecta; order Lepidoptera; family Saturniidae; genus Actias; species Actias luna. The sequence continues at coordinate 517,295 of JAZHAC010000006.1, read as the reverse complement.
TCATTTTTAATTGTAGATTGAATCTATAATAGTAACCTCGCTGTCAGTTCCGTTGACCATTTCGACGAACTGGCGACACTTGAGCAGGAACAGCAGCTCGTGGTCGCCGTCGAGCAGGCCCGGGTACAGCCGCCGCGTCAGCTCTATCGCCTCGCCGATACGCCCGCCCAGCACTAACTTCGACACCCCTACGGAACCACACTCCTGCATGTTCATCTTGTACGATTATAACCAAATACAGTGAACAACGTTAAGTCGAATCTCGATAAGTCGAACCTCGATTACCCGAACCTCGATAAGTCGAACCTCGATAAGTCGAACCTCGATAAGTCGAACCTCGATAAGTCGAACCTCGATAACTCGATCCTCGTTAAGTCGAACCTCGTTAAGTCGATACTCGAAAAGTCGAAAACTATAAATCGAGAAATATAATTTTCTTCGCCTTCGCTTCAAACACCAAAACATCCATTCTCTATAAGTCTAAAACTATTTTCTCGTCTCCCTCGATGTTGGACTTATAAAGGTTCTACTGTATTTACAAAAAAGGCCAGTGCTTTGATACCTGTATTTTTTTTGTTTAGTTTTTCCCTTTCAACTGAGAAAGGAAAAGGCAAAGGTATCTAGACCATGCAGCCAAGTCAGATGTTGTTTTAAATGCAGACGATACTATCTTCACCAAGATGATGTGACTCTCTTATTGAAGCTCTTTTGGGAGTTTTTCTGACAACTAATATAACATGTCCCGACTGATTATTCATAAATTCACTTCACCTTTGCTCTTCAGCTACATTACATTATACTTAACTAAGTGTATGAAAGTTGTCGTTCTCTCGACGGTCACTGCTGTGTTTGGACTGTACTGTATTTAACATTAGGCACAGTGCAGTGACTTTGCCGAGCTAAAAAGCCCATAATTGTATCTAAGGTCTTATCATAACTGATTTTTCAAACTTAAATTGTCTCTATCACATATTGTACTTTTAAAATAAAAAATATACACACATATCAAGAAAAAACGTTATTTCTAACACTCGTGATATTTTTGGTGCCAGTTTTGTTATTTAAACTAGTTAAAAAAGTTCTGTTTTGGACGTCCGCGTGTCTGTATGTGCGGATCCTGTATGTTATCACGATAACGACCGAAATACTTTACTAATCGAGTCCTTTTTTTTCCTACGCTTCAATATAATTAGGAATAGAACCCGATTACTTTTCACGGTCTGATGCGATGTGGTTTAATTGTTATTAAATTAACAAAACAAAAAAATGAGATTATGAAGCGTGCACTTTTCAATTTCCCAAACTGTTTTCCTCAATTATAGGGAGTTTTGAAAATTAACAGCGCTTTGCGATACTTCAATCGCATACCGCATTGTTATTTTTATATTCCAACGTCTTTTTTCTTCTTCTGGCCAAGCGATTTATTATTGAATTGATTTTGAAGCGATGATAGCTCAGTAGTAGTGTATACGACTTCGCGTCAAGGGACGCGAGTTCGAATCCAAGCACCCACAATGAGCTTGAGCTTTCGGTGAAGGAAAACATCGTGAGGAAACCATAGCATGGTGGTAGGGCTTTGTCTCATGCCCACCTGACTAGCTACCACCCTCAAGTTGTAATACCAAATACCACTATTCCTCCACAGGTTACCGTGTCGACCGACTTGGGCCGTATCGTCACTTAAAATCAGGTGACATTATGGCCATAACGCTAAACCTTAAGTGTGAAATTAAACTAAAACCTATTTCCAAAGGTTATTTGATAAATGTTACTGACTTTGTCTATTTTTAATAGAGGGTATATCCTCGGTGATGGGCTGCCCGGTGGCGCGGGAGAACGCCTGCGCCGTGCTGCAGTACCCGTGGTGCACGAGGTACGTCGATACCATCCTGCGTCACACACACCACGACCTCATCATACCATGACGACATATATATCCGACTAGCCGTTACCTGCGGCCTCGCTCTGTGAGGATATCAATCCGTGAGGCCTTTTTAAAAAAAATAATTCAAAAGGCAAGAACACAAGCACACACTTTTATTAGGAACTGAACAGGCGTATAGATTTGTCAAACGACTCACATAGACTGACTCAATATTGAAATGACAAAGCTTATATACATTAACTAAAAAACAGAAAATAAATTTTAATGAATATTAATTAAGAATAATGTAATTTATTTAATAAATATAAGTTATTAATAGTTTGAATAGGAAAAAAAATGTTTTATTGTAAAAAAAGCGTGGGGTGCATGGTGTCAATAGTTATGAATATTTAATTGACAGATATGAGAAGGATTATCATTTCGATAATATCTTGAAAAGCACGCCCGCTTTTTTTACAATAAAACATTTTTTTTCTTATACAAACTATTAATAACTTATATTTATTAAAAAAAATTACATTATTCTTAATTCATATTTATTAAAATTCATTTTCTGTTTTTTAGTTTAGTTTTCTAATATAAAGCGTGTGTTCTAGTTTTTAAAACTATTATTTATTTATTAATAACAAGTAAGCGCTTGACCACAAGCTCACCTGGTGCTAAGTGACGATGTGGTCTATGGTGGAACGCGCTTACTCAGCAAGTACCTGTTCACTCTCTGTTTGAAGACACCCAGGTTATAGGATATAGGAAAGACAGACGCCGGTAGTGAATTCCACTCCCAAGCAGTACGCACTAGAAAACCGGGATATGTTTAGGGTTGGTGGCGGGGGTGTTTGGGGTGAGGTCAGAGGCCCTTACCTGTGCAGCACCTGCTGCCACTGGCCCTGCTCGTCCGGCAGCGGGAACTCGTCGATGGCGAGGCGGGTGCGGGTTCGGAGCTCGCGCAGCATGTCCTCGATGTCGAACACGAACGGCTGCTGGCCGAAGTTCGTGTCGACCACCTCGCCGGGCGTCTGCAGCCCCACCGTCGGGTACAGGTTCGCCTGGAAGCCGTCCACCGACATCCCCTCAGCACTAAACAACCCTCCGAGATCCGATAATCCATTCTCGTCTCGTGAAAATACGAAGCGATGATAGCTCAGTGGTGGTGTCTGTACGACTTCGCGTCAAGGGACGTGAGTTCGAATCCATAGGAAACCATAGCATGGTGGTAGGGCTTTTTCCAATGCGCGCCTGGGTAGCTACCACCCTCAAGTTGAAAACCTGCCGTCAAATACCAATAGGTGTGTTCCGGTAGCTGCACTTGAGAGCCATCCATCCACAGTTTTAGCGTGTCTACCTACTAGGGCCGTATCGTCACTTAAGATCAGGTGAGATTATGGCCATAACGCTAAACCTTAAGTATAATAAATAAATAAATAATGTAGCATAATTAGAATAAAAAGAAAGTGTTGGATTAGGGGTAGCCTGTACGGACGCCTCAGCTTTCGGTGAAAGAGAACATCATGATAAAACCACAGCACAGTGATAGAGCTCTTTCCAATGCCCACCCTAGCCAGCTACAATCCTTTTTTTATTATCGTTGTGTTGAAAATCCCAGTTATTACGGACTTCCGTATCCCAACACTGCCCACTAACACTCACCACGGCGACAATTCAATCTTCCCTGTTGCCAGAGACCAAAGACTGCGCCCAAACTTATCCACTCAGGCCACACCTACCACCCTAAAGCTGTACATCTGCCGCCAAATACCTATAGGTGTGTTTCAGTTGTAGTTTTCATGTTGTAAGAGTCAGCTTATTCCTTGTCGTGTGCCACGTCGTTAGTCACACACACACATACACACACACATACATACACACGCACATACATACACAGACACATACATACACACACATACATACAAACACACATGCATACACACACACATACATACACACACAAATACATACACTCACACACATACATACATACATACACACACACACACATAAATACACACACACACAGTATGTTCTGTAGCCTGTTCTCGACCAGGCGGACGAAACTAAAAAGAGACAAGCAAACGACGTCATACCGGCAGGCCCCTGAAAGCGATACCGAGATGGTGTCCGTTCTTCGTGTAGAAGCATGTGTTGTCGACGAGGTTGACGCCGCAGCCGATGACGTCGCCGGTGGTGAACGTCGGCCCGTAAGGCTGGCCGGTGCCAGACGAGCAGAACGAGTGCCCGTCGTCGCCGTGGTAGCCGTACGAGTGCTTGTCCCACCCTGCGGGGGAACACGACCCTCCTACAAAAGCCGGCAACGCATCTGCGATACCTCCGATGTCGTGTATGCCAAAGGGTGGCAATGATCGCTTACCATCAGGTGACACGCTTCCTCGTTTGCCCCCCTATTTCATAATATATAAAAAACTACACCATTAACGAGACACACACAGAGAGATTTTTGGCATCATCTTATCCCAATCTTTGATGTGTTTTAATTTAAGACACAGATTTACATTATTCCCCGCTCTCGCCTTTTAAGGATTTTAATTTAAATTGATCTCCCTACTTCTTTTTTAAGCAACTTATATAATTTAATCAATTTTTGAAAACCTTCGAAATAATAGATGAATGGAATACGTCCTACCGAATTAGATATGATAATCGAGAAACACGTATACTCTTTTTAATACGTTCGAAAAGTAATATTATAGAAATAACTGGAATATGCAGATTTATTGGAAGCCTAATTTGGGGAAGTTTGGGGAATACAAACGAATTCAGTCGGCAGACCATCCGGAAATTGTGTAAAATTAGTGTACGGACTTTCGTACCATGTTATCCCGGAGCAGACTACGAGATGGCTGAGTGCTGCCAGGAATAGCCATTAAAACCCCTATCCTAAATTTCCCCTTACTTGCCAGATCACAGCAACCGCTTTTGTATTCCCTCCAATCACGTTTTAATGTGGTTTATTACAAAAAATAACTACAGATCTGCTTTGTAAGTTACACCGAAAATTCCTTCGACAGTTTTATCAAGGGAATCTACCATCTTGTTACACCATTGTATGAAGACTTTCAAGATATTATATACCCTTATTTATAATATTGGCTTTAAGTATAAATATAAAATAAATTCCCACTAAATAAGTAAATAGATCTAACAGCCCTGTTCAAGGCACAAAAATCACTTAATATCTAGTTTATAGGTAACATCTGACCATATCTTGTATTTGATTACCTAAGCTCGACCGCATCTCCAGGGCCGGCGTGTAGAATATACTACGAAAATACCCGAATCCAGAAGAACAAAATTGGTTGATGAGTAACATTGGTTTTTATAGACTTTATTTAAATTTAATGTCACATTTCGGCAAGGAAATGCCCGATAATTTTCTTAATATATATATATAGTTTATTCGTAAACGAATTAGAACCTAGCGCCATACGAGACACAAATAATAACCCAGCGGTGGTGGACACTCTTGGCTAGTATTCGACCGACTTAACCCGAGATTCTATCGGTATGTACAAACTGATTTTAATTTACACAGAGATAAAATTACGGTCTCGAAGGAAAAAGCAGTAAGATTTTAATGATTTTTTTTATAGTTAAGGCAAAGCGTTTTTATTTATTATTATTATTATATACACAATCTGCGGACTCTGGGTCCACACCTTTTTTTAGATAAATGATTTAGTAGGCGTTAAAAATAGTTTTACAACGGCTTTGCAAAGGCTTAGCGTTAATATGGCTAATAAATTATTATAATTTATTATTCGGCAATAAATTATTGCCGGAACACACCTATTGGTATTTGGTGGCAGATTTTCAACTTGAAGGTTGTAGCTAGCCAGACGGACATCAGAAAAAGCCCTACCACAATGCTATGGATTCGTCACGACGTTTTCCTTCACTGACAGCTTAAGCTCATTGTAGCTGATTGAATTCGAACTCCCGTCCCTTGACGCAAAGTCGTACACACTACCGCTGAGCTATCATCGCTTACCTCTTCAACTATTAATTAGGGCATCGTGGTCCACCACCACTGTAATACTGTGCGATACATCAGGCTCACACCTAGTATTGGGTGTAGTATTTTAATAACTAATAATTTTAGTCACCTTTGCTATCGATAAAGAAGCCATAAATAAAATATAGATAGAATAGATTTTGCCTAAAATAACTAATATTGAGCTTCCGTATATAGAATACTTTTAATTCTGTAGGGGAAGGGTACAGATGTTAAGTTTTTACCTCACACTGACAAAACACCAAGACATTTGACATCCACTATCCCGGAACTACCTACCTACTAACTACCTACTGGAAGGGAGAGGTCGTCTGCGAGGACAGCTGGTGGGTACAATCAAGCTCACCGGGTAGTCTGTTCATGTTGACTCCGTGTGCAGAGAGGCCGATGCCCATGTACCCGTCGCGACCCTTGGATACGATGCGCACTTCGAAGTAATAGAGCCCACAGGCCGCCGGTATGGGATGCGTCGCGCGAACGCTCGCCGCGTCCCTGTGTGTTTTGCCATGACCTGGAAACGATAACAGGTTTTCAAGTAAACATAAAGAATATATACGCACAGATAATAAAACTACTGCTAACCTCAATAAATATAACATTTATCGAAAATTACAATCCGTAGTGTATCTTTACTAATTCTATAAATGCGAAACTGAGTTTGTTTGCTTGTTACGCTTTCACGCCTAAACTGCTCAGTAGATTTAGATTAATTTTGGTATAGAGATAGGTGACAACTTGGAGACGGTGATTGGCTACTTTTTTGCGCGAAAACCTTATTGGAGGTTGGGTAAAGAAAAGGGTAAACATTGAAACGTTTTATTGCGTCTTCCGGTTTTTATGACAAAATCTATATTAATGCGTGCGAAGACGTACGTAAAATCTAGTTTTATTATAAATACAGATGCATTTTTTTTTTATTTTGTTTATTTTTCTTTGCTTGTACGCGCGCATAACTCTGAAACTGTTAGACAAATATTGATAAAATTTTATAGAGTGGACACAGATATAACATGATACCACAACAGAAAAGCATTTCTCGTGAAGAGAGATAAAAGTGAATAAATTGGTCTGGAAGCAATTCACTCTGTTTGGCAACTGGTTCCCTCACAAAAAATCGGAGCTATGCTTTGTCGCTCTTCAGCGTGTCGTCAGTGATTAAATTACCGACTGAAAAAAGAGCTTTTTTTGAGCAGCGCAATTGAAATTTAATGACATATGAAAAGAATTGCTTAAATTACTCCCCCGTGGTTGTCTGATTTGGCCTTTGGTATTGTTGAATTGATAGAACTGATGATAGCTCTGTGGTAGCATGTAGGAATGCTGCGTCATCAGACTCAAGTTCGAATCCAACCATCTACAATGAGCTTGAGCTTTCGATGAAGGAAAACATCGTGAATACACTATAGCATGGCGGTAGGACTTTTTCTAATGCCCGCCTGGCTGGCTACCACCCTCAAGTTGTAAAACCTGCCGCTAAATACCAATAGGTGTGTTCCTGCAGTAGCACTTGAAAGTCAGTCGCTCATATAAAGGCCGACAGCGCACCTGCGATGTCTCTAGTATTGTGGGTGTCTATGGGCGGCTAACAGTTATATTGACAACATTATAATTGGCAGTATGAACTAATACCTTCGCCTATCCTTTTCAATGAATGTAATTACCAGTGGTTGTTGTTGTTTTTACCCAATCCTTGGTTGTAACCTATATTTCATATTATAAAACAGAAAAGTTTATTCATATGTACGGGCTAATCTTAGTTACTAGGCTTAAGGTAATTTAACATCACGCTAACACGATCAACTGTATCGAACAAAGTTACAGAATCGGGCCAAAATTATGAAATAATCCAAAAGCTGGCAAATCTATACAATAACGGGAAACCATTTTCACGATCAACAAACATACGGGCCAAAGATGTACAGAAGTTGCGAGCTAAATCGGGCACCGTAAATAAATAAATCAAAAACGAGTACGAACCACTTCAAAGTAACATAATATAATCACACCGCATTCACAGAGCAAGGGAACGGAACGTCTGTTACACGTAGGCATCTATATTTTAATACGTATAAATCTCGGTGCAAACTCGGTCTGAATGAAAGCCAAGTACGCACAGATGCAGTCGACGGACAAACGTAAAGATATCATAAATGCCATATATATTCCGAAACTCAAACGACGTTACGGGCGTCGTCTTAAAATAATATTTAAAATCAAATTATTTTCCCGGTAATGCTATTTTAGGTACTAACTGTGATCACGACTTCGTTTGCTGGGAAATAAAAAACTGTTAATATTTTTTCCCGTTTCTGTAACTTGGAAACGATGATAGCTGTGTTTGTGTACGACTTCGCGTCAAGGGACGTGAGTTCGAATCCAAGCACCAACAATGAGCTTGAGCTTTCGGTGAAGGAAAGCATCGTGAGGAAACTATAGCAAGGTGGTAGGGATTTTTCTAATGCCCGCCTGGCTAGCAACCACCCTCAAGTTGTAAACCTACCGCCAAAATACCGTTAGGTGTGTTCCGGCAGCTGCATTTGAAAGCCAGTTCCTTCACTTATCGCCACTTAAGATCAGGTGAGATTATGGCCATAACGCTAAACCTTAAGCATAAAAAAAAACTTTTCTCAATACAGCTTTAATGATGTTAAATAGCTTAAAGCCTGAATTACTGCTCTATTAAATAAACCCACACACAATTCAGCAGATCTACCCGCAATCGACAGCGGAACCATAGCTTCACTGTAGCCTCTATCCCGACACTAACCGAAAAGTTTAAAAGTGGAGTCGTGGAACCGTCTTCCCTCCTGGGTGTTCCCTCCATCATACAACATAAGTGTTTAGCATACCGGCATGGGAGCTGCGACTGACAGAGGACATTTTCTCTTTCGACAGTCGCTACTGACCCTGGACCATACTGAGTTTACCGTCAGGTGAAGTACGGTCATTCTGCTGAGCCAGGATAAAAAAAAACACGCAATATGTTTTAGAAGCCGACTGGTAATTCCTATGAAACGCGTTCAAACAAACAAACTTTTGCGCTTTGTAATCTATATATATAAATAAATAATTTATAATAAATAATTAATAAATAAATTAATATCTATGTTCTTCGGTCATCGCATCACGCGTGAACGGATGTAACAATTTCGCTAATTCTTTTTTTGTTATGTTAATTATTGTCAAGAGAAGATTCTTAGGAAATAAAAATATTTTTTTTAAATCTTAACTACAATATTAATTTTACATAACTGTCATTTGTCATAGAACATTGCAATAATAAATACTATGTTTTTTAATATTATTTATTTTTTATTATTAATTATACCAATTGGAATTAAATATTCATAGTTAGGAGAGTACAACGTCTGTCGGATCAGATAGTATTAATATAGATATCTCTTAGTTCCATGTCAAAGTAAATGACACTATTCTTAAGCTTCGATGAAAGATAAATAAATACTTTTATTATAAATCACATCGGCATGTATCAGCCGATATTTTAACTTTGTAACTAATATGAAACCTTAATTAATAATGTTATTGAGAAAATTAATCATACAGGTTAGTAATATTTGCTGTTTGATTGCGAAGAAAGAAATACTTTGGTGTAAAAAAAAATGAAAAGAAAAAAAAAATCTATACGTATTCCGATAGTATGCGAAATACTCGCACGGATCGGCCAGTTTTATAAATTTCATTTAAGGTTTATTATCTTGGACCACATGATCACTTAAAACAAGGTGAGATCGTGGCCATAAGGGTAAACCTTATTAAGTATAATTACCATATGCATTTAATTGGTAAACAGCTCCTTAAATAATATCAAATATAACTCAAGTCAACAGGAACTAAGTTACCAAGGGCACAAGTAGTAACTTAGATTTTAAGTTATGAGGAACGCGATAAAGTAATTTAGACCGAGATCGATAGCGCTTACAGTGCAAAGTATCACAGAGCGGAAGTCAATAAATAATTATACTCCTATCACAAGGTCACAAAGCACTTGTAGCTAAAACTGCGTCTCAGAATATTGGCGATTGATGTTGGCGAGACGAGGGCAAATGTTTGATCAAACGCCCCTGGCAACAGGCGATAATTGAACGCTGCGTATATTGTTTTCAACCGACTTCAATCAAAATTGAAGGTGTTCTCGATTCAGTTATACACATTTTATTTTCATCTTTCTAACGTTAGAATTTCGGTACTTATAAACCAATATGAATTTTGTATTTTATTCATGGACGTCGTTTAAATGAATGAGACTGAGCTGAAATGCTGCTTTCTAACGCTAGTTCGAGTAATGGCTCGAGGCGACAAAGTGCGAGCGGGATATAGTCAGTGTCACTGCTACACACTGATGTGACGAGCTCTACATGAAAGAGCATGACGCATCAGCATTATTCAGTATCCGATATAAACACGGTCTGCACCGTGCCAATAACATTTATTTAATACGTCGTATTATTAACCTCGCCTTGATATCGTTATCGTTTTCATAAAGGGCTTATGTTCAAAAGAGTCCCATTAGATTTATAAAAAATAAACCAGGAGGACTGCCGACAGAAGTGAATACACATAACTATAAATAAACAATTGGTTTTTTCGGATAACCGAATAAATTGTGTGATCTTAAATTAAAACTTGTGAATCAAAACTGCTTACAGCGCAATAAGTTATGTTATAGGAACTGATATAGTAGATTGATGGTAGGCTTTTTCTAATGCCCGCCTGGCTAGCTACCACCCTCGAGTTGAAAATCTGCCACCAAATACCAATAGGTGTGATCCGGCAGTTGCACTTGCGAGCGAGTTCCTGCACAGGTTTAGTGTGTCTACTAACTTGTGCTGTATTGTCACTTAGGTTCAGGTGAGATTATGGCCATAACGCTAAACCTTAACAATATATAAAAAAAATAGTCTGTTCGTTAACACATTACGTGACCACGTCGATGACGTCCTACATGAATTTACTCCCTATACAAAACGCGCTGTAGAAATTTGCACTTCAACAATGAAGACAAGGTAGGTAAATATGGTTTAGGGCAGTCTAGACGAACTTAGATAACAAAGTCATAATGGAATTCATTGTAAGAGCATACATTTCAAGACCCAAATAACGACGTCTTAAAAAATCATTAAATCACACGAGAGAATACTTAGTTTAGTTTTTATCAAATCGCTGATAAAGATGATTCGATGGTCGCTTACTACTGCAGAAATTACATTTCCTCTGATTAAAATGGCGAAAGCTGGTAGAGATTTATTTACGAACCGGAGCGTACTCGAGATACCAAGGGCATCTGTTTATCTTGACGAGTCTTCGATTGAGGTTCATCGGCCCGTGTGGACCGGGTCCATCAACAACCGACCTTCGATAACACCCGCCGAGGTACAAGCCACACGTCAATTGCAAACGCAAACAAGTCCATCAGATACAAAGCCACTCACCTCTGTAAGTTATGATGCGCGTTGTTGTTTTTTTTTAATTATAATCTGTTGATACGTTAGAATCCATCTGTAGAACCAAATTTTTAGCGTATATCACAAGTTTCTTCTAACGTGATACCACAATCTCATCTGATGTTAAAAGACACGCTAAGCCTAGTGGAAGGACTGGCTCTCAAGTGCAACTGCAGGAACACACCTGTAGGTGTTTGCCGGTAGATTTTCAACTTGAGGCTGGTAACTAACTATTAGACGGACGTGACCTAAGTTCGGGTAATGCGATTGCGCGTGTCGACGAGGAAGTCCGTAAAAACTGGGATTTTAAACACCACCTTAATATGCGTAGTATAAAGATGGGCATTACAAAAAGCTCTACGACTATGCTATGTCTTCGTCTCGATGATTACCTTTACCGAAAGCTCATGTTTAGTGAAGGGATTCGAACTCGCGTCCATTGACGCGACGTCCGCACGCGCTACCTTACCAACTGAGACATTATCGCTAAAAAACCTTGACGTTGTTCTGGTATCCTGTTCAGGATTATCCGGATAAACGAATGTGTGAAAGGTATTAGTCGTTTAGGTTTGCAAACAAAAGTCGTTTTTTTTATTTTCGCCAAAAAAGATTAACTTCTCAAGAACGTACATAAAAACGCACATTTTTTTTGTATCATCGTTGTTTGATCTCCAAATAATAAATTAGAAATCAACTAAGTTGTTCTACCAGTTTCCTAGAGTCACTGAACTTTGAATAGACATCACATCTTTTACGTACAAAGTAATAATCAATTCCGTTCTTAAACGAATGTAATATATGAAAAAAAGAAACAGCAAAGTGTGAAAAATGAAAAATCGACGGACAATTCGATTAAAAACAAAAAATAGTCTGGAAAATCCTAAACAAAAAACACGATAAATGTTCAAAACCTCATATGCAACAGGCTTCTTATACCTTGTTAATCCAGTTAATTTAAAAAACAGATCAAGCCAATTGATAACGCCAATCGATCGTTATACAGTAGCGACTTGCGATAGATTGTCGTTCCCTCGAAGGCCGCTGCTGTTTGTGGACTGTTGTACTGTGGATACAGTATAGTCAATTTGCCGAGCTAACATTAAAAAAAAGTTGACCCAATGGGCAGCCTTTTTACGTGGGGTAATGATACGTGACGTGACGACGTGGGGTATGTGAGACTCATCCGGCGCTAAGCACCAGGAATTATATTTAGTAAAAGTCTTGCAAGTGATATAAACTACAAAGAATGTATTGTTAAGGGTTAGAAAAAATATTAAATCAGTTGGTATATAAGGCAGCGCAAGTGGGAAACTCGCCCACCAAAATAAGTTTTTTTTTTTTTTCAGATCCCTAAGGGGATCAGTTAGTTTCGATTTTTACTTTTTTATTATTATAACGTATCTATTTCTCATATTAGCTAGTACCGCGTTCGTTTTTTTCTCTTACGCGAATCGGCAACAGCCCAAGCCGAGGTTCGGTCACTAGTGACACCCTTGTGCGAGTTGCCCCGCGGGCTCGAGCGCCCTCCGCGCTCGCACCTCTAGTTCAGGTGAAGCTGTAAAAGCCCCTCAGGCTAACAGTGTAGGTCCTTTCGAAAAAAAAAAAAAAAGGAAACTCGCCCATTTGCTCGAGGACCATCGGATCATCTACACGTTCGTCTTAGCGATCGATATTTTTTTGTTATTTATTTAATTGTTCTGACTATATTTTTATCGTTCAACGCGGTTGTAATTTTCTTTAAAAAAAATAACTTGTAATCTAGTTTACAAGAGTATATACTCCTTTTTGTAACAGTATATTTTTATACTAAAATAGTATATTATGTTATTTGGAGGAATAATTAAAAAGAAGTGGGCGTTCAAAATTACCTCATTTTATTCATTTGAGTTATTACATGACAGCAAAACTTTGTTTTCCGTCTTACTGTGCGCATACACTAGTCTGAGATTTGACATGATAATGTTTGTTTTTAATTGTTTATAAGTTTATCCTTATGGCCAAAATCTCGGCTGATGTTAAGTGGCGAAACTTACAATTGTAAGAATGGCAACATTCTAGTAGAAGAACTGACTCTCAAATGCAACTGCTGAAAAACACCTATAGAAGTACCAATAGATTCTCAAATTTATTTATGAACAATAAAATTATTTTCACGTTATATTTTTGATCAATTATAATTTAATTACATATAACCAATTTTATATCATTAGGCTATTATCCACAAGTTGTAATAAACATAAGTTTCATTACAACCTTGCAGCCAATGTTTGTATATTGGCCGAGGACGCGCAGTACGTACGTGTGCCAACGTTGGGCAAATGTCAAGGCGGGCGCGAGGTCAACACACCCGTGTTTCCCGCAAACAAAGAATACACACACCGACGCGACGTGAGTAACGGACTCAATTATAGAACGCCATATTAAAACAATTCATCGCATGAAAACAAACATAACACAAGCATTATTATTAAAACGTAGAAATCAAATACAATTCCGTAACATATCCATATGATAAAACTGTAACTGAACCTAAATCGATATCAAAGCAGCGAAAAAGTTTGTACTTTGTTTGAACGCGCCAGTCTCAGAAACCACAAGTCGGGTTTCAAAAATCATTTTTGTATTTGATAAAGTAATCATTGTAAAACGCTTTTGGCTGTTTATCATCACAGTACCACCGATAGCAGCAAAGCTGTATTGAAAATAGAAAAACGGGCAAAAATTATTAAGTAATTTCTAATTCCACGCGAGCGAAGTCGCGGACGCAGCTATGACTATATTATACAGTAGCTATTCTGTTGTTTAGGTTAAGTATTTATATAAAAAGTATAATATGATAGAAACAGTTATAGTTAGCATAATAAAACCATGTTGGTAAAATTGAACACTGCGTTCTAAAATTATCCACAATTTACTATTCGATTAAACTTTGACGAAGTTACACACACAGTTAGTATTCATTAATCCTTAATCCCTACTAATATTATAAATGTGAATGTAAGTTTGTTCGTTACGCTTTCACGCGAAAACTACTTAACCGATCATCATGAAACTGTGTACACATATTCTTGGAGATATTAGAAGTAACATAGGATACTTTTATTGTTTTTTTTTTACGAATGATTAAAAACTTATTTAATAGCTTCATTGCGAGCGAAGCCGCGAGTAAAGACTAGTAATATTATAAATCCTAAATAATTGCTTTGTTAAATACCAACAATAATGATATCCGACTGGTAATTCTAGAAATTGAAGTGTCTCAACAAACTTTTCCGCTTAGATAATCTAATAGATATTAATATACAATAGATATTTTTATATTACTTAGACCATAGGTTCTCAAAGCGAGGCTACCTGAGGAATTGAAACACTAACACAAACACTATTGAAGCTTCAAGTGATATTGGCCAAGGCTATAAAATCTATGGGCACTGGATTTCCCTACAAATTTCAGTAAAAAAATTAGATTAAGTATTCCTGGAGGGTCGTTGGCATTCGATCTTCCCCAAAGTGGGCGGCACAGTAAAAAGTTTGAGAAACACTGACTTAGACATAAATATAGATAATGGTTATATAGATGTAAACTGACAACTGCAATTATTTACATGACCGAGTGCCCCTCTCGCTCCCTCAGTCGCCTCGACCCGACTTTACCCGAACGAGCGTCACACAAAAAGGTTGCACATCAGAATTTCAAAGCCAGCCCATAAGATGTTTCAATTCAAAAACTCTTAGGCTTTATTATATTAAGCCCACACAGACGGAGCTATAATATACATTAATATAAGTTATAACAAAATATATTACGGTATATTTTCCATAGTAATCGGCACGTGGCCACAGACGCAGCTATAACATATATTTTTGTTACGTCACCAGATTACGTCGTCCACTATAGCACGATATATTTTGGTATAGTAAAACATATTAGCGTATATTTCAAGAAAACGGTGTAATTGTGGTGATGAGCCTAACTAGTTTGATCCATTATACGATATCTAAAATTACAACAACCTTTATTAAGAATGTAGGACAAATACGTGTTCATGCAACGACGGTCTGTAGCGTTAGCAGATTTTAGATTTTAGGGAATATTTTACTCTGGTTTTAATTTAAAAAATAATTATATAAAAATGTTTTCAGTCGCTAAAAAACTATCAGCGTTATTTATTTATTTATTTTAAGTCGCTTTCTAACAACTTAGGTCATTAGCGACCACCGTAAACAACTTAACAAACAAATTAAGGTCTGCGTAAATCCATTCTGGTTTAGGCATTCTTTTAGGTTGTTTGGAACGTTACACAAACGTTTTCCTTTGTTAAAAGATATACATTCTACAAGTAGATGGAACACAGTTAAATCTTGTCCACACTTACATTTGTTTCTATTTGTTTTAGTAATTAGTTGTACATGAGTCATGTTCGTATGTCTAATACGTAATCTCGTGATAATTACTTGATCTTTTCGGTGGGTAAACGATGTAGGTTTCAAAAGTTGATTTTCTGATGATCCAGGATCCAGTAATGATACCGATGTGTTTTAATTTTAAGTTTAAAATGTTACTTTTTATTTTGTAAATGTTTGTTGTATATTATTAAAAGTTATATTATTATGTATTCCATAAAAATAAGGCAAAGCATTATTAATATTATTTTTCTTGCCTCTGAGCAGTTTCGTGGCATTTATATTAAAAAAAAACACTCAGCCACATAGAACTGTGAAAAAGTTTTACGGGCAATAGTTTGCGTATAGAAAATATTTGAATTTTAAGTTGTTCATCAGCTTTAGAAAACATAAATAAAACCACAACAGGCTTCCGGGACGCAGACACACATACTACAGAAAAATATCTTAACAGCCTACCGCCGACGAACAATGCGAAATTACTACTGACATGAGATATTTTACACCAAAAAAGACATTAGACAAATTTCGAAACAAATTGTTGGGTACATTTCAGGACGGATAGTTAAAAAAAATTGTAAAAAAAAGAAATTAAGTGTTCAATATGTTGTTAAATAATCTTAGAGGATTGTTAAACACAAGATGTTTATGACATACGTATTAGAACAGAAGCATTCCTAAAAGTACAAATAAGGTACAAGGTAATCACTACATGTACACTGATAACCAATTTCACGTAAAGATACTGGAATTATTTAAGCAAACGAATGTTTTCGCCATATTAAACGACCAGTTCTTGGAGCAACCAGCGACATGACATCACGAAAATATATATAAGAAAGAATTTACAAAATTATAATAAATAAGTATGTACTAAATTATTATTAGATCTATAATAAATATTTAAATAATCATACATTAAACATAATCACTCACACAAAACTACTCAAACAGATACACACATCTTTACCTATACGCACATAGACACAAACACTCAAACACATGCCTTTGATTGCGCACAAATAGAATACAAACACAATTATTTCTTTTCAATAATGATTTCTTTATAATTGGCACCTCTTTACTATAAAATCTAACTAATTTGAAATTGTTAAATGTGCTGTGAAGAAATACACAATAAATAAATAAATGTGTATTATACTTTTTACAATGTGTTTTCATTTTAAATTTCAAAATTGGCTGACCGTACTCGAATTGTAAGTTCATTAGTGTGCGTGCGGAAACGCGTTATCACGCACACAGTTAATTTTTTTACCAACTTTTAAGCGTCAAGGGCACATCTGATGAATGCAGAAAGAATTGTAATAACCACAGATTGTGGCAGCTTGCTATACCGTAATATATAGCCAACTATATTCATATATATTATAGCTCCGTCTGTTGTAGGCTTTAGTTAGAGCATAGTTTAAGGACCCGCTTTTTAACTTTGGCATTACGTATCATGTTATTCGCCAATGTACCTGACAGTAAACAAATATTAAGAAAACATATTTTTCTTTAAAGTTTACTGAAACCTAAGACTGTAGTAGACACGGAGCACTTACAGTCGAGTGACAAAGCACACGACAAGGACAAAATAAAAAAAAGGAAAGCGTATGTCAAACAAAGATTAAGTCACTCGAGACTAGGGTTACCAGATGATAGTAATTTTCCTGACATTAGCGGCGGAATCTCAACTGTCTATCAGGGAAACAGGGAATATTAGCAATTGTCAGGAATTAAAAAATGAGAAATATAATAAATAAAATTATAATTAAAGTATAAAATCTTACAATTCGGAATCAAGTAATTGGTTAATTATTCATCTGAATCTCGTACCACTGATCTCACACGCATATTCAAGCTTACCCACGAGTTTTTAAAATAAGATACTATTGCTGCCCAGATGCCAGTAAATTTAATTCTAAGGCGGGGATTTTTCCAGGAAACCTTATTTTCGGATCTGGTAACCCTACTCGAGACGACCCTTTCACGAGAGCACTATACAAACGAGTGAATACCCATTCGCAAACAAAGATTTACAAGGCATTCATCCTAGGAATTATATTTTGTATTACAGTTTTTTTTTTTAATTTAAACTTGTATAGGGAGTGTAAATACATGTAAGTCGTCATCGACATGTAACATACAATATATCCGTTACTATCGGTATAACTTATTGCACTGTACACAGTTATGATTTATAAGTTGTTTATTTGTTTGTTTATAGTTTAAAGTTTTCTTTTTTTTTAGTTTTGACGTGGTTGACCGTAAAATAACAACATTTTCCTTATATGAAACAATTCCAAAAATTAAAGGATACGTCAGGAACAAAATCACGTTCAATAGTCTTTCGAAACGTGGGTATTTATATTTTTATAATATCATTGATTTCCTAACTATCCCTTGACTTTTCTGTTCAAAGGGAAGCGAAATTAATTTTACATTATACCTTTATTATCTTCATTCTTCTTATATATAAAACTGCTTGTATGTATGTATGTTCTCTATTTACGTATTTCAAAATGACTGGAATCGCTTGCAGGATATAAATTTATACATACATTAATACTATATCTTAGCAACTATAAAGTCAGATTTCCAAAATTGTTTTTGTGTTTGATTGAGCTATCATTGAGCAATGCTATAAGTTATTCAACATCACGCTACCACCGATGACAGCAAAACTGTTAAATTATTTTGAATTACACGCGAACAAACCCGCGAGCGCATCTAGTAATACAAAAAACAATTTATAAACAAACATATTGTCTCCAAACGAACCGGTATCGTGCGTGTCGCCGGTAATACGCAACAACGTTATCAATAAAACTGTGTTTATCAGTTTAAATTCAACGAAACGAGTGCCTACATTAAGCAGCGTGCGTGAGTTAGCATAATACATGTGTAAACAAACATATAGTGAGTCCTCCAATACCACCATTCCGTCTCGTAACCTCAATTCGAGCTGAGAAAATTAAATTTTCTCGATTCAAAATCATAAAAAAGCCTCAGATGAAAGGAGACCAAACGTATACTTAGTATACATAAATAGTATTAAAAAAAAGTTAGAAACGTGCTCAGAAATCGTGGTCAGGAGACAATCACGGACAAAAGAAATCGGCTAATATTAAAGGACTTGATATAACTAATGATGTGTTAACGTACGATGCATCCAGAGGCGTAAGTGTAGGTAGGGCAGGTGGGGCCGCCGACCCGGGCCCAGCATCCCACCTTACAACAAATAGAGAAAAACCATTGTCCATTAAAACAGATACCGATTTCGGGCCCCATACACACCACTTACGCTTCTGTTTCACCTTGCGCAGCCCCCCCCCCCTTATTTACACGCGTATCACCGTAACTACCTACCTCCTCCTCTAATACGTTACAGTGTACACTCTAAATAACGTTAACTCTCAATAACGAAATAAAATGACGCTATATAAAGTGTACATTGCATCCTATTTACATACTAGCTGACCCGGTAAATTTCGTACCGCCTAACAGTCATTAAATACACAGTTAACTTTTAACTGAACCTAATTTAGGATTTCAAATTGATTAAAATCGATTCAGCCCTTTTCGAGTTATAATGGCGAATAACCCGACTCTGTTTTGTGTAATATACATTAGATGAATACGATAAGAAAGACTTACAGAACGTTATCACTGATTTAAACGACTCTACTGAAATAGCTTGAACCTACAGATGCAAGTTATGACTGAGCGTTTCCTGTTGCAGTTAAGTTTAAACCCTTATCAACTATCGAAGCTATATACATGTTGCATAAGAAAGCAGTTAACAAAACCATGCAACACACCAATGAACCATCGCATGGAGCATCGAAACAGCATAGTGGTGCAATGGAGCCGAATGTTCACTTAGCTATATTACTTAATTTAACTATATTTAAATAATAATTTAAAGTAGTTTAGCTTTTTTCATAATTTATAGGATTAACATTATGACTACAATCTCACCTGACATTAAATGACGATGACGCCGGAACACGCATATAGGTATTTGGCGGCAGATCTTCAACTTGAGGGTGGTACCTAGGGCATTACAAAAAGTCCTACCCATGCTATGGTTTCATCACAATGTTTTCTTTTACGGAAAGCTCAAGCGCATTTCAGGGGTGCATAGATGCGAGTCTATATAATCTACCAACTCAGCTATCATCAATTTCAAATCGTTACATATTAACCAGTGTTTGTCAACCTGTGACCCGCGAACCCCAAGAAATTCGCGAGTATATGCACGAAGATACGCAGTGTTATTTATGGACTATTTAAGAATACTAAATAAATGCCAACTACACTCTCTAAAAATACCTCTGTAAAAAGGCATTCTCTGACCTTACATATGCATATTAAAAACAGAGAAACAGATTACAAGTAGAATCCGATTTAAGTAATACAACTTAAAAATATCAATAAGTTAGTTGCCAAAAATCATCACCAGCTTTCACATTAACATATTTTCTAAGAAAAAGTATTGAATTGAAAGTATTAAAAGAATTTACTCTTCTTGATAATGTATATCCATGAATAAAGTAAAAGACAAGCAATACAGCAATTTATTTGACGTTTCATGAAGCTTGAAGCACGCCTTGTATACTATAGTTGACCTTTCAGATTCAAGCCAACCACCGTGGAAAACTTTATAGGCGATCGTTTCAAATGGACAAATTTAGTACAGGGAAGTACATATATTGTAATAGCCTCAATACTGAGAAACTTATTACAGGTTTTATCTATCCATATTAAATTATTAAAACTAATGAGTCTGTATAAACTATTAGCTATGTCGCGTGGAACTGAAACTATTTTTGCCCGATTTAATAACTTCTTCAATACAGCTTTGCTTCTATTGGTGGTAGCGTGATAGTAAATCGCCTAAAGCTTTCTATAATGATGACTGTATGTTTTTTTTTTTACTACCACTAGTGGTTTTCAAACTTAGCTCGTTCAAATACCCAAACATTATTCCCCGCTTTAAACTTATACTAGCTTCTAGAACCTAAAGTCTTCATCGATTATTACTACATCGAATATGAAAATATATTTTTTAATATATCCGTTAGTTCTTAACCCATTCCTTCGCACTGTCATATTTTTGGGAAACTATTTTCAAAATGTCTTTTTACGTCTTTTTCATCAGAAATAATAAAGTAACTAATACGTAAAAAGACATTTTGAAAATAGTGTCCTAAAATTACGACAGCGGGGAGGAATGGGTTAAGCTCGTGTAAGTACGTTTTTAAACAAACAAACATTTCACTTTATACTATTATGACAGGTATAGATTGAAAGGTACCGGTCGTGAGCGAAGCCGCAGCGATGAGAATCCACACGTATTGTTTGTTACCAAGCGACCACGGCCTCGCTGCGCTGCCTACATCCCGACCGATTACTACAAATCGAGTTAACGTTTCGAAACAAATCTCTCAGTATGCTACCTGGTTTGTTTTAGCGAGCACGCTGCACGGTTACAAAACCCTGTTACCTAAGGTGTTAGAAGCATAATAATATAGTCTTAGATGTTAGGTAACCTTTGGGCGTATAAACACCCCAACTATTTGTATTGAGTTATTGATTTGTTGTTGATTGAGTTAAGTTGTATTAAATGCTTAGGTGTTTGTAGCTTTACACTGAATAACTAACGTAAAAAAGTAAATTAAGTTGGTCGCATATTATCAGAAAATTAACTTAATATAAATGGCTAGTAAACAAAGTTGAAAAATAGTACCAAACGTCATTAAAGTGCACGCAAAGTCGCGGGCTTAGCTAATAAATAAATAAAACACTCATTGTTATACTTCTATTTGCGAGTGTATAGCTGCATAGTTTTAATTATTAGTAAATTATTCTGATGCCCGTTGGCATTTAATATGTAAATGAGTTATTGTTATCGCGCGTTACTTAGTAAGGTGGTAAAAACCAACAATGATACGGAAGTTGCCCTAATAGCTATCGGTTCAACGCGCCCGCACTCATATTCTACACTATTTTATTGATGTTAAACTCAATACGATCTAAAAACATTAGCGACCCCTGGGAAATTTACAAGCCAAATGAGGAGCTAACTGTCATGCCAGCATTCAAGCGTATATATAAGCTATAGCTAAAAAAGCAATAAATAAAAATCTGAGAAATAGTTAAATAAAGTTAAATGCTAATCTCACCGATACAAAAAACAATAGAAACCTCAAACCGTAAGTGATATATTTTGAATAATTTCATATAGAAATGGAGTCGGCAATACTTTAAAAAACACTTACAAATTCATCTAGAAATGTATGTAATTACATGTTCTATTACATTACGTAGCTCAGTGGTATTGCGTACAATTTCGCGTCAAGGGACGCGAGTTCGAATACTGGTTTTGAGTTTGAGCTTTCGGTGAAGGAAAACACCGTGAGGAAACCATAGCATGGTGGTAGGGCTTTTTCTAATTGCCCACCTGGCTAGCAACCACCGTCAAGTTAAAAATCTGCCGCCAAACACCAATAGGTGTGTTCCGGTAGCTACACTTGAGAGCCAGTTCCACCACAGGTTCAGCGTGTCTACCAACTTGAGCCGTATCGTCACTTAAGATCAGGTGAGATTATGGCCATAACGCTAAACCTTAACTATAAAAAAAAATCTCTAAGGAAAAATACTTTAAAGACAATAGATGCTGCTGACCAAAGACGATTTGCACCTATTGGTCGTAGCGTGATGTTAACTAGCCTCAAACCTACCTCAAACAATGCTCGAAGAAATAGAAAAATAATATTTGAGATCCCAAACCGCTAAATAGATTATCATGATTTTTGGTATAGAGATAGATGGGAGACGGTGATAAACACTTTTTTTTTTCTCGAAACATTTCTAGGATGTGGGGTAAATACAGGTAGAAACTCTGTATGGAACTATTTATTGCGTCATCGGACTTGCTTCAAGCAATATTAACGCCAGCGAAGCAGCACTAAAAACCTAGTAGGTCAATACAAATAGAAAGGGAGCCGTTGCGGGACGTCTGACAGATGTGAAACACCGTCCAGACCTCTGCCGGATGTGGTGAGAGCGATGCTCGGCGGAGAGGGTCCGTGAGGCAGATCCCCACGAGCGCCCTCTCCCTCGCAGAACAACTGGCGATCGAAGGGGCCGGTATGCCCGTACCCTTCCACCTCATTAAGCCGGAATGAGGGGGGCGGATCAAGGGGCACGGCCTTCATTGCGCCAGTCCGACCGACTGCAAGAGCACCACGCCAGGGTGGCCCAGACAGGGCTCGGTTTACCATCATGCCGATCATCATGCTGGGTTTTAGTGGGTAAACCCCCTTGGCTAGCACCGCAAGTCCCACATAGCCCTGTCAGTCCCCCCGGGCTAGGAGGGGATACGTTAATGCCTTCCACCACGTAAAATAAAAACGAAATATTTTTGTGAAAATTATGAACTTAAAAGGATAGCTTATGAATGAGAATAATTATGGCACTATCATTTATTTTAAAAGTACAAATTTTATTTTTAAAGGTAAAGGTGTTTAAAATGGTAAATATTTTAAAAGGTAAATGGAGACAAGTTTATTCTTTTCATCAGTCACTTCAGCTATCACTAAGCATGTGGACGCATACCCTGGCGACATATCACCGCACCAACAAACGTTCTGACGTATGATGAGAAACAAAGTATGACATCAATTCTTTGCTTACTAACAGACAAACGATCATTGCTTGTATGGGGTGCAAGAAACAGACAATTGAATGCTGTCATGTAAACAATGGCACTAGAGATATTAACAAATTATACATATTCAGTACATCCGTACATCTTAATTTTCACTATCATTTAGTTAACTGTACCCGTAATTTCTCTTAGAAGTCGCCACTGTTTCTGAACTAGACTGCGCTTACAGCTAGGCAAATGACGTATTTTTTTTTATTAGCACCTCTGCCTATGTAACCAGCTTTGCCAATGAACGACGGACTTAATAAAAACAATAACGGGCATAAACTAACAACCAAGTTTAGAACAATTAGTTGTGTGAGTCACAGAAATAATAAAATTATCCTGTGCGGGACTCCATAATACTTTGCAGTGAGGCAACTGGGGTCGTATTATAAAAGAAAGTGTACACAAATATAAATGAGTAATTCAGAAATTAACCACACGTCAGTTTGACCATCAAATTGTATAAGATCAGCCGAGATATGCATTCACCGTGACAGTAACACTCGGAATGCGATAAGAAAACGGACGCCATTTCGGTCCGTCGACGAGCAACACATAACGCATTACATTATATCGGAATACAAAGCCCGGGTCAAGGATACCCTACGGTCGTGTTACAATAACGTAAAGGTTTCCAACCTTTATATACGCTATTAATTCCATTATAATCATTTATAAGTTTAGAATTTTATCACAACCTTAATCAATATTACAAACATAGGAAGTTTAGAAGTGGGATATCAAAAATTGTTATATGTATTTGATAGCATAATCATTGAGGATGGCTTTAGACTATTTAACATCACGCTACCACCGATAGCAGCAAAGCTATATTGAAAAGGGTTGCAAAAGCGAGACAAAATAGCGGACGCAGGTATTAATATTATAGAGAAGAAAAGTTTGGTGTTTTGTTAGTTTTAACGCCCTAATCTTAGTACAACAAAAAATCAGAAATTCCTTTAAGCATGTGTCGTATGTTGGTTGCCCTTTTGTATTCATAAACTGTTATTTGACCCTATTGTATTATTAACTAGTTTTACCAGCCAGCTCTGTTCGCGTTAGTACCGATTTTCCCAACCAATTCTTTGCCACGCTTCCTATAAGTTTTTCGAAAAAAAAAGTAGCTTATCACCGCCTCCAAGATCTCATCTATCTCTATACTAAAGTTCATGATCATCGATCCAACGGTTTAGGTTTGAAAGCGCAATAAACATACAAACAAACGCACTTTTGCATTTATAATATTACTAAGGATTATGGCCCCTGGTTCATGTAGACAGACAATTTTGCCAATGTCAAGAACTTTACAACCACAAAATTTACAGTCAACATTAAACAACTGAATTAAGACCAACTATACGGATATCACACAAATAAATGCCCTGTGCGAGACTCGAACCAACAGCACCTCGGCGCGACGATTGCATTGAGGCAACCGCTTTGTCCGTAATCGACAAACTTCCTAAAACATGCCAAGTAACAGACTAGGCTCTGACAATTGTTGGTCCTACAATTGGTTATGGTCATGACCACGGTCAACCATGTAATTCTGGATTCGTCACAACTCGGTGGTATGGGTTATTGCCCGACTGGTCAGCGACAACCCTCGGTGATAGACTACCGCAAAATATAGGTTCAGTGTTAGCCTTCGTGTTCCGACATAGTGGACGGGTACCTTTGGTGTTACGACTGTTCATAGGCGATGGTAGCCATTTACCCTCAGACGGGCCGTCTGCCTGTTTGTTGTGCATTAAAAAAGGTATTCAAAAACAGCATTTGCCTTCCGGCTTCACCATTAACCGATGAACCAAACGACCGCTGGCTTTGTCAAACCAATTAAAAAGTTTATAACGTATTCACTTTCAAACAAACAAACACTGCAGAAGGAGCCATCTCCGCCAAGATCGGCAGCATGGGTATAACACAGCCTTGGTGTTGAAGCTATCTGTAGACGTTAGTAACCACTTACCAGCAGAAGGCCGTCTGCCTCTTTCTGCCTGTTTGCTGATTATTAACATAATAAATAAATAAAAAGGGCCACCCCGAGTAAAGGTACCCCAAGTACGTCCAGCACACCCTTCGCATTCAGTCCCGATACTGACTCCACTAACTGGCTAATAATTTCATCGCGATCGCGATTAGTGAGCGTATACTTTCTTTTTATAGTTATGATTTACCGTTATAGCCATAATCCCACTTGATCTTAAGTGACGATACGCCCTAAATTGGTAGACACGCTAAGCCTGTGAAGGGACTGGC
Source organism: Actias luna (assembly GCA_039707435.1). Taxonomy (NCBI): domain Eukaryota; kingdom Metazoa; phylum Arthropoda; class Insecta; order Lepidoptera; family Saturniidae; genus Actias; species Actias luna. The sequence goes on along the minus strand of JAZHAC010000006.1, from coordinate 491,535 downwards.
TCTCAAGTGCAACTACCGGATCACACCTATTGGTATTTGGCGGCAAACATTCAACTTGAGAGAGGTAGCTAGCCAGGCGGGCGTTAGAAAAAGCCCTACCACCATGCTATAGTTTCTTCGCAATGTTTTCCTTTACCAAATGCTGAAGCTTCAGGTAGATGGAGTCCAACTCGCGTCCCTTGACGCGGAGTACATACACACTAGCACTGAGCTATCGGCGTTTCAATATACTACGCACATATTAATAGAATACGCGAACTTGACCTCCTATTGGGCGATTGCGACCTGTATAGCTTTAACGGAGCCCAGATATTCGGTACTGATAAAAAACCCAGCGATAAACACTCACCGAGTGACCTCTTTCACTTAGGCATTTTAGATATGGCAAATATATTTTATATTTCTATTTGCAAACCGTTCAATCATTGCGAAATATGTTTTCAATGGATATAATTCTATATAATAAGTGCGAAGTTATTTCATATCTTGTTATTGCCCTATTACACCCAAATCACTTCGAGATATATACAAGTACTTGGAGAATGAACGTATGAACTAAGTTATGAAAATTTTTGTATGGATAAGCCATAATTGCTTACATGAAAAATAAGCGATGAATTACGATGCGACAATGGCTCAGTTGATAGTATGTATGGACGCCGCGTTATGAGACGTGGGTTCGAATCCATCTACAACGAGCTTGAGGTTTTGGTAAAGGAAAATATCGTGATGAAACCATAACATAGTGTGTGGGTAAAGCTGATAATCTGCTGTCAAATTCAAAGTGTGTTCCGTTAGTTGCACTTGTGACTCAGTCCCTGCAATAGACTTAGCTTGTCCACTATCTTGGACTACACCGTAACTTAACCCCAGGTCTGATTGTGACCATACTAAACCTTAACTATAAAAAAAAAACTTTAAAAACGCATGTACCAATGCAGTGTAATAGGAAATGATTTTAATAATTCATGTTTACCCGAACGCAGTCACGAGTATAACTAGTTATATGTAAATGAATATATCAACGATCGAAGTAATCCTAACTAATATTACAAATGTGAATTTGTTTGTTTGCTAAGTCACTTCAAGTACTTACTCAACCGATCATCATGAAATTTTGCATACACACTTTCATACAAATATAGGTATTGTTGTCAAGTTATCCAAAAATAACTTAAAGTATCAAAAACGACAAGAAAACAGTCCTACACACACACAGAGACAAAGGTTTTTATCTTTGCAAATGTCATCTGAGAGCGGCGAGAGGCAGCTGAAGTCGACTCACTTCCTGGACCAAGGAATTTAGAATTCCAACACCAAAGCAGTAGCGTGCATATCAACACAACAATCTTATTATTCACATATATTGTCATAATTAAAAACTGATAATAAGTGCAGAGGAAAATAGACTTTAGACTCGAGTCGTAAAGTACGTTCTCGCGTACATTCATTACTAGATCCGTGTAATAGGACATAGGTTGAAGAAAAATGGGCGGTTTTCCTCAGTGTTAGAGCGTAGAGTCGCTTGTTATTAGGAACCAGGAGGGGGAAACCGGAGGGGAGGAACACGTGGCGACTGGCGTCGCGACCCAACGCAAGTGAGCTTGACCCACTTCGTAGACGCAGTTTCGGTTTCATTATAAAAGCAAGGCCCTACGCTTTGCAACCTGTTCCACTTGCGGTGGAAGTACATTGTTCTCTGACCGAGGGGATCACGTCATCTCAAAGTCCTCTAAACGATTAATTCAAACTAACACAGAAGCCGCGACAATGGTCCTCCCGGAATACTAAATACGACGCGTTATTAGAAACTAGATTTTACGTGCGGATTCGCTCGCGTTTGTATTGATTTTGTCAGAAAAATCAGATGACACAATAAACAGTTTCGTACAATGTTTATTCAGCGGTTCAATTCAGCGGTTTACGCGTGAAAGCGTAACAAACAAACTCACTTTCGTATTTATAACATTAGTAAGGATTTGTAAGAAACTCGTATCCTATATAAATCAATTTGTTGTTCCGTGTTTCTCCAAATTAACTGCGCCTAAGATTTCATTCGCGTGGAACTAAACGTTTTCTATCCCCAATTTCTGGATTAAAAGTACCTAATGTCCCTATTATGGAGGTCCCTATAAGCGTTTTACCTAAATTTTAAGTCAATTGGTGAAGATTATTGAATTCCCACATAGTTTCTTACCTTAGGAGTTAAATTAAAAAAGAAAACGCTTTTAAATGAGTCACAAAAAACAACTGTCCAAACTAAAGCGATATCAACACACACGAACGAGTTCTATTAAGATTACATTATCTCATAAAAATATATGTATTCTCATTTCTAACAGATGCCCGATAACGAGTACTTTATATTTATATTAGCTCATCCGCGTTTCCGTAACGAGCGCTGTGTGTAGAAACAAGTATGTCATCGAGATACCGCCACGACTTTCAAATTTGAGACGTAGCTGAACAGGCGGACGTCGAAACCGAAGAGCTACCTATTAAGAACACGGTAAATTTTATAACGCCGATATATAGAAAACGTATATAGCGCTATATCAAAGCTATTCGTACAACGCAAAATGCGCAGAGCATTTGGCAAAGTGCCTCGGCAATCTACCACACCGGACCTACTAAATACCTACGAGCGGTACTGAATGCAAGATGTAGGGATTCGTGTTCAAATGTATAGTGACCGTCTTGCACGTGACGATATGCCTATTAAAATGAATCACTTTTGATTTTTCGCCTTTTGAGGTGTCACCAGAGCAATGGATAGAAGCGATGATAGCTCAGTGGTAGTGTGCACGATTTCGCGTCAAGGGACGTGGGTTCGAACCCAAGCACCTACAATGAGCTTGAGCTTTCGGTGAAGGAAAACATCGTGAGGAAACCATAGCATGGTGGTGGGGCTTTTTCTAATGCCCGCCTGGGTAGCTACCGCCCTTTAGTTGTGAACCTGCCGCCAAATACTAATAGGTGTGTTCCGGCAGCTGCACTTGAGAGCCAGTTCCTCCACAGGTTTAGCGTGTCTACCAACTTGGGCCGTATCGTCAATTAAGATCAGGTGAGATTATGGCCATAACGTTAAGTATAAAAAAAAAAAAAAAAAAAAATTAATTAATATTTTTTGCCCGTTTTTGTAACTTCTTTCATTACAGCTGTGCTCTTATTGGTGATAGCGTGATATTAAACAGCCTAAAGTTTCCCTCAATTATTCCTTTATCATATACAAAAAATAATTTTGGAAATCCGACTGCTAGAGCCCGAGATTAGCTCGTTCAAACAAACAAACAAATATTTCAGCTTACAACATGTATTAATATAGATTGTCATAAAAACTCTTCAGGAACACTTTTAACTCGGACAGTCAGTTTCGTTCAAACGTTATTTTTTTATACTTAAGGTTTAGCGTTATGGCCATAATCTCACCTGATCTTAAGTGACGATACGGCCCAAGTTAGTAGACACGTTAAACCTGTGGAGGAACTGGCTCTCAAGTGCTGCTGCCGGAACACACCTATTGGTATTTGGCGGCAGGTTTACAACTTGAGGGTGGTAGCTACCCGGGCGGGCATTAGAAAAAGCCCTACCACCATGCTATGGTTTCCTCACGATGTTTTCCTTCACCCAAAGGTCAAGCTCATTGTAGGTGCTTGGATTCGAACCCACATCCCTTGACGCGAAGTCGTGCACACTACCACTGAGCTATCATCGCATATATCATCGCTTATATGCACCATGACGAATTACTACAGTTGTATATGACCAGGGAACCACGAAACGAGAGGAAGATTAACTAAGCTGTCCAGGCTTAGTAGAAGGTGATATCTGCCCGGCCGTATCACCTTCGGTTGGTGATTAACATTAAAGTTTTGCAACAAGCGGCACGCCATTGACATTGATAACGAGCAAACAATGGATGTGGAGGTGACGTCACGTCACGTTTACTCGTGTCAAATGTCGGGCAGTAATACTACACAACAATCATTACTCAGTAAATACAATATTTTTACTAACGTATTACAAAGTGAGAATCTATAATAACATATAATACAAAAAACTCACGGGTTTTTTTTTTATTTACACAAACTGAGGATTCCAGGTCCGCAACTTTTTTTGGGAAGGTGATTTGGTTGGGGTAAAAAAATGCTTTATAATAGTAACTATGCATTACATGGTGATAGGGCTTTTTCTGACGCCCGCCTGGCTAGCTACCACTCTCAAGTTGAAAACCTGCCGCCAAATACCAATAGGTTCCACCATCTCACAGGTTTAGCGTGTCTACCCACTTGGGCCGTATCGTCACTTAAGATCAGGTGAGATTATGGCCATAACGCTACACCTTAAGTATAAAAAAATATATATGTATTAATACACAAACTGAATACAGACAACTTGATTCTTCTCATTAGTCAATTCTTTGCATATACCATCATATAGCGTGGCGACGCGTCACCACGCCAACAGTCAGTTTGACTTTTAGCCCTATAAAGTGTATATTTACGAAAACTTGTGTTCGCACAGTGGTTGACCTTTCGAATTTCATTCATCATCAGTATTAAATGTTTCAGAAGTTTCTTGTAACTGCAGGATGTTATCCAATGTTTTTGTCACTCACAACACTGTTCCAATTAGCAGAGTCCCGACGGAAGCGAACCAAAAGCAGATATGAGGGTTGTTGCAGTCAAATGTTACGAGCTAAACGGGGAAGCTTTTCTGGGGGGGGGGGGGTCCCGAAAAAGCTATGAGCCACGCACAGATCGACACATGCGCATGTCGATCTATTTTTTTTTTTAATTAGTTCTGAAATAACTGCACACAGTAATTAGGCTTACGCATTTGTAATTACTAAACGAAACACAATGACAATCAGTCGACAAACAAAGGAGACAAAGCTATTGAACCGTTTTATGTCTACTGTATTTATATATAGGTAATTATTGTCATAAATTTCTTCGCTAATAGATATCATTTCAAGCTCGAAAGGACATACACAATGACATTATTATGAACAAGCCTTCATGTTATTATTTAAATTGAATGCGGAGTGCGTGGTTGAATCCAAGGCTCGGGTGTAGCGACGCGTACAGTGTTTATGTTAAACGCGTTCAAAAAGAACAAAGGATACATCATGTTTTTTTTTTTTTTAAAGTATATACGCTATTATCCGGATGCGCTTTCCCGGCTTAGCAGCGCTTTTTAGGTTGAATGCTGAGGTCTCTCAGCCCCGAGGACTGATATATCGTGTAAATAACTCTTACTTAATGTACTTTCGCACCTAATCGGCTCAATCGATTACGACGAATTTTGGTATAGAGATAAATGGGACCCTGGAAATAATGATAGGCAACTGTTTCTCGCGAATAACTTATTGAAAGTGGGGTAAAGAGATGGATAAACTTTGTGTGAAACCTTTATTGTGTCATCCGATTTGCTTCAAACTCTAGAGTATACATAATTGCTTATAATTTCGAATATTAGGTAAGTTCATATCTAACAGTATTGGCCATACTAATCCTAAATTAAATAATTTAATAGCATTTGGTAGTAAAAATATTTTTGTATCGTTCGACTACCACAATTGGTTGATAAAGTCCATATTAACGCGATCGGAGCCGCGAGTAAAGGCTAGTCAAACAAAACTAAAAATCATGCTTCTGCAATAATTGGAGTGTGTTTTATATACTTTATACGTTTAACGTTATAGTCTCACCTGAACACGGAAATGAGATCCGTTTAACGTATGATTACACAAAATCCTATTAATATCAAGTGGATAAAATAATTATGTTTGGCGGCAGATTTTCGACTTGAGGGTGGTAGCTAGCCAGGCGGGCATTATAAAACACCCTACCGCCATGCTAAGGTTTCATCACGATGTTTTCCGTCAGCGGTAAGCTCAGGCTCATCCCGGGATTCAAACTCACGTCCTTTGACGCGGCGTCCGTACACACTACCAACTGAGCCATCGGCGCTTCGGCATCGTCATTTGTTCTCTATAAATTAAGCTCGGTGATTTTTGTATACCCTGATAGGGGTAAGTGACCGTTCAAGTATTATGTAACGTAATAAGGGGGGAGGCGGTCATGTATAACGTTACGATGCGTTACAAAGCCGGGAGGAGGGTGAGGACAACGCGTTACGTTTTGTTTTATTTAAATAAAATTTCTGGGCAATCAAAAACACCTAAGTTGGAATCCCTTTTTTTACGGAGATTCCCTCGACTCTTTCTAACCGCATTGCCAAAGGTTTAGGTAAGTAAGTTACTGTAAGAGTTTATTAATGGAAAAAGGTAAACCATTTGAAGCCATGATAGCTCAGTGGTAGTGTGTACGACTTCACGTCAAGGGATGAGAGTTCGGACCAACCACCTACAATGAGCTTGAGCTTTCGGTGAAGGAAAACATCGTGAGGAAACCATAGCATAGTGGTAGGGCTTTTTCTTATGCCCGCTTGGCTAGCAAACACTCTTAAGTTGAAAATCTAATAGGTGTGTTCCGGCAGCCGCACTTGAGAGCCAGTTCCTCCACGGGTTCAGCGTGTCTACCAACTTGGGCCGTATCGTCACTTAGGATCAGGTGTGATTATGGTAGAACCGCCCCTAATCAGATTAGCAGGAAAAAGTCATGATATTAATATATTATCATTGCATATTACATGTCTGTAAATTTGCAAGATTACTTCATAGATTTCGTTACATCGATAGACGGAGTGCTGACAATGAAAGTGTGTAGAAATGATCAGACGTTTGAAATTCGGTTTATTGGAATCATTTCAACGAATATTATAAACACCCGCCCAAACCCGATCTAAGAACAGCCGCTCAGAGAATGCGGAAAGCGGTGAATCGAGCATCGCGTATCTTTCATTCATATGAAATTGTATTTACAGACGTTGGATATAGAGTCTGTTCTCGTCCAACGATACTATTATAGATGGAAATCATTACAACATAGTAGGACACGTTGTTCGAAGGATAATTCTTTACTACTTTTACTAGCCGATCCGTGATAATATTTCGTACATTACGTTATATTGTAAATAAACAACAAATGGATTGATTCATTTTCACATAATTGAAAAAAAGATGATTTTGTTTGTTTGAACGAACTAAACTTAGGAAATAGCAGTCGGATTTCAAACAATATTTTTGTATTTGATATAACAATAACTAAGGAAGACTTTAAGGTATTTAACATCACGCTATCACAAATAGGAGCAAGACTGTATTGCAAAATATTACAAAAAGAGGCAAACATTATTAAATAATTATTAGCTCCACGCGAACGAAGTCGTGGGTACAGCTAATCTATCAGTACAGTAAAACCTCTATAAGTTGAATATCAAGGGAGACGCCAAAAAATTCGAGTTATAGAGTTTTCGACTTAAAGAGTATGGAGGGATTGGTGTTTGAAGCGAAGGGAACAAAACATTTTAGCGAGATTTGGAGGTTTCGAACTTATCGAGGTTCGACTTGTCGGTGTTCGACTTATCGAGTGCCGACTCATCGAGGTTCGACTTAATGAGGTTCTACTGTATAATAAATACCACTGCATGAAATACTTTTGAAAATGTATATTGGGATGTATTTTGTTATCGATATATAAAGACGTTTTTTTGTATACCTGCCCTTTTGCACGCGTAAGCAGTAACCGATCTCCGGACAGTAAGGTAAGAGTGTAAGATCATCCTGAGATTTTTGGTGGGTATTTCTGGTGGTTCATATACCAGAAAAATCCCACACAACCTTCTTGAAACCAGCCCAGGGCGAGTCAACATGAAGATACGTAAGGTACTCACGCACGTAAAAAAAACGTGTTAGTAATTAAAAAATAACCTTTTTTTTTTAATGATTTCCGTTAGCGTGATGTCTTTTGCCAGATTCAACGAAATTTTGCAGCGATCGCAGAAAGCAATCAATTAAAAAGCAACCAGCGACAAGGTTTCAGTGGCGGAACCAATTGAGCAACCCAATTACCATTTAAATATCTTGTTATGGGCACAATTTCACCTGTGTTAAATAACTATATGGCCCAAGAAGGTGGACACACTAAACCTATTGGAGACTCTGGCTCTCAAATGCAACTGTCGGAACACTTACAGATATCTGTCGACAGATTTTCAACTTGAGGCTGTTTGCTATCCAGGCGAGCGTTAGAGAAAGCCCTACCACCACGCTATGGTTTCATCACGACTTTTTCTTTACCGAAAACTCATTGCAAGGATCGAACTCACGTCCAATGACGCGGGGCCCGTGCACACACCAACTGAGCTATCATCGCTTCGATTTAAGTGGCTTGCAAGCTTTATAAATGGCGGACTGAGTAATGAAACTTGGACAGCTATTGCGACCATATTGGAACAGATGACGATGGAAACGCGAAGGTTGCATAAACCACAATGGTAAGTTACAGCGTTGAACAAAGCGTGTAAATCATTAATCTTTACTATTAAAATAAACAATCAGAGACACGTTCCTTGCTCTACGTGATTTTCAAGGCGCACAAAACTCTATACTACATTGCTCTTGCAATAAATACAAATAGCATTTACGAATGGGAAATAATATACAAGGTACAAATCAATAGTGACCAGCAAAATCACATGATTTCAAAACTGCCGGTTAATTTGAAGTGGATTTTAATTTCTCTATAGTCAGATTCTGTGGATCAAGCACGACAATGGTGTTTTATAGACATCGTGACCTACATAAACATGGCAAAAACTTGGCACACGCACGAACGCACGCACGTACGCACGCACTTACGCACGCACGCACGCACACACACGCACACACACACACACACACACACACACACACACACACGCACAGACAGGCACACACGCACAGACACACACGCACAGACACACACACACACACACACACAGCTGACAATTATTGTTACCACCCACAAGTTACTCGTGGGCGGAGATCGAATCTACCTGACATCTCAATAGTAGAACTTGCAACCGCTGCACCAGAACTCTTACCCTATATTAAATTTCAGTATTGGTTATTTTTTTAAATCCCAATTCAAGATTACAGTTGTTAACTTTGGAATAGTCGCTATAGTTTTGAAATTGCATATATATATATATATATATATATATATATATATATATTATTAATGTGGTGTTTAAAATCCTGTACTTTCAGGGTTCAGGCCAAGGCGAGTGAGGTAGGGGCTCGGTCATCGAATGTTAATCACATTTTCTAGTGCATTATTACCGACATAGTTACCTTGCCTAATTAAGGCGTAAATATCTCTAATTGGACATTACGCGGGTCGAGTTGCTCTCAATGAACGTGACCATTGCACTTAGCGATGGGGCGGGGATGGGGGGGTAAGGGGTAGGGGGCAGAGTGAGGGTAACGACCCGGCAGACACGATGGCCCATTGCTCGTGCAGCTCTTCTTACGGTCTCGATGTAACCGCTTTTTGTTCGAACAGGTGCATCGATACATCCATTATATATATCAGACTCTGATATGTGTCTGATCTGATATGATTGAAGCGATGATAGCTCAGTGGTAGTGTGCACGACTTTGCGTCAAGGGACGTGGGTTCGAATCCAAGCACCTACAATGAGCTGGTAGGGCTTTTTCTAATGCCCGCCTGGATAGCTACCGCCCTCAAGTTGTAGACCTGCCGCCAAATACCAATAGGTGTGTTCCGGCAGCAGCACTTGAGAGCCAGTTTCTCCACAGGTTTAGCGTCTCTACCAACTTGGGCCGTATCGTCACTTAAGAGCAGGTGAGATTATGGCCATAACGCTAAACCTTAAGTATGAAAAAAAAAAAGTGTGTAAATAAGTGTTATTCATTTGAAATAAGACCAACCCGTCGCGCCTGGGTGTGTGTACGCAATAAACTTAAAATCTACCAAACGGGTTTTCCTACAATTTTCCCGAACGGACAGAGTGATTCATGGGGTGGGTTAGGTTTTTCATTTCGCGAATGACAGGTAGTTAGTAACAATTTCGTACTCGTCTTTCAGCGCTCCCTCGTATGTTTTCTTTTTTAGGTGAAATTTGACACACGTAAGGATGAGATTATGAACACGGCATCTCTTTAAGAAATTTAATTAAGTTACATACCTTGCGCGCTTGGTTTTCAAATCCTATAACCGGCGTATTTTGGTTTCCAGTCCGTAATGGTTTAAATTTCTTATGTTCACGTGAATATTACTCACCGAAATAAAACTCATTTTAAACAGGTTTTATCGCGGTTATTTAATTAAATTACTTTTATTTCGTTGAGTAATACTGGCGTAAACGTGAGAAAACATTTGGTTGGGTTTGTTATGAAAATTGGATGAAATATGACCATAATTGTTTAAAAATTCGGAAATCATGCGAGCTGATAATTATTATGGCGAACGCCGGGATAAATGATAACAAAGTATCACGTAATGGTTACACTTAAAAAGCTCTGTTAAACTGTAGCCAAATTATACATCTGACTTTTATTAGGTATTACGCAAAAGTAAAACGATATCAATAATCGCTAAACATTTGCTTCACAATGGCAAATTCGTATTACGTATCATCTTGAAATAAGTAACTATATTGTCGATTATTTGTTATTATAAAATCTACATTAATAATAACATAACGAATCGGAAATGTTTGTTTGTTTCAACGTGCTAATTAATATCAGGAACTACCAGTCCCATTCCAAAATTTGTTTTTGGTATAGCATTAATTAAGGAAGCACTTAAGTAATTTAACATCACGCTACCACCTAGAGGAGCAAAGCAGTATTGAAAAAAGTTACAAATACGGGCAATATTTTTTTTTTTAATAATTCCAAAATCAATTCAAACGAAGTCGCGGGCTTAGCTAAAAATAATAAAAGTTTTGCTGTTTTGTTCATGTCACAGATCAATCACGACTGGATATGAATTATCGGGCACTGGCAAATGTGAAACATATGCGCGTATGTTATATTGGGATCTGTTGTGATGTATGTGTATACACACGCAATCCTATCGACGTCAAGTGGACAGAATAATTTTCCAATACTTCAGACTTCAAGTAAATCTGAAATAAAATGGTGGCCATCGTGTCAATAGTTTCAAGGATTATTTTTCCGATAACATAAATAAATTCCATTAAATAATATTTTATACCATTTCTTTTTTATCTTGAGGAAATGCATTTAGGCATACCTTCCGAATCGGGGGCAGGTGAAAAGTAACTTTCCAATGAGCTAGATATTTGAAATTTGGACCATAGGTCAAAAGAGTATGACAAACTATGACGATATGAAAAAAAAAATTTTTTTTTACAAAATTTATAAAGTGACTTCTCGATCAGCGATATACTTCAATATAACCAAATCTAACTGAAAGATGAACAGATTATATCATAATTTCATTCACCTAACCGTAAAACTCAGAAAATAAAAATAAAAAATAAAAACATACTAAATTTTTATTTTATGTAATTATTACGTTTTAAACATAATTTACATACACATCTGTATCAAGTTTACTAGAACCAGTCAACTCGTTTTGAAGTTACACAAACACTAAAAGACGTACACAAGATTATTATTTATATAGATATTTTCTTATACATACTGACTGACGAAGGACATTTGCCCTACGCCAGTCGCTACTGTTACTGGACTGTACTAAAACTTACCATCAGGTGAAGTACAGTCATAATGATTTCTTAGGTTTACGCGAATATTATTCATTGAAATAAAACTAATTTAAACGGATTTTATAAAATTGAAGGTGGACACAGTAACATAAACTTTTCTGGACAACCTACACCTCAGTCCGCCCCGTGACCACGAAGGCTGAAAAGCTTTCGAAACGTCGGGATCAAAATTTAATAAAATTTAATAAATAACCGCGATAAAATCCGTTTAAATTAGTTTTATTTCAATGAAGTACAGTCACTTTGCCGTGCTAGGATAAAAAAAAAATACAGACAAACGTTTTTGCTTTCGACATTATATTTTGGAAATTCAGTTATATGCCTATCCGATGTAGTCATTTCACTGCAAACTCAAGTGTTTTATTTAATGTTTTAAAGCAAAACACTGAGGTGTCTTTTTAAACTAAATGTTTTGTTTTAAAACGTTTTAAGTGATTAATAAAATTATGTTAAACATTTTAGCATTTTGTTTTAAAACTCTTTATCTGTTTTACCAATAAATATACTTTAAACTGTTTTATAATAAAACATTTTTAATTTGTGAAACGTTTAGTATACGTTCTAACGTTTTAAAACTAATCAGGTATTAGCAAATAAAACGTTTCTAGAAAAAAAAAACGGTTTATGTGTACATCTCTACACATACACTGCATTGACGCTACGCTGCTTCTCAGTCTGGTGCTTGTAACACACACACGCACGTACGTCGTTCTTATTTTGTTTTCCCGCTTTTAAGCTGCATTCCATAATAAGTTTAACCCTTATCGTGTTAATAACAAATGAAAATGTATTGTTACTAATAATTAATTTAAAAAATAGAATACGTTAAAGTATATATTCGTAAAGTAATTTCTTTATTAATAAAAATTACAAAAATGGACAAAAAAGTCTTTTGTTCTTTGCAAGGGCGTTCAAAATGTGTGAAGTTTCAATGTGATCCAAGTGTCTCTGACGTTGCCATGATACGAGAAACAATTCGTGACATTTGTAAACGCGATACGTGTTCAAAAAAGTTTATTGAAAATAAAGTTATTGTTGTACAAAAAAAAGATAATGATGAAGATGTGCAATGTGGATCGACGTGGAAGATGATGACATTATTGAAGTTAGAGACAAGTTGAATATTCTTTTACTGCCAACACCTGAATCTGCACCGTATGTTTTAGAAAGAAATGATAGAAGTTTTCCTTATAAAATTCTATATACAGAACCGCTGAATGATTTAGGATCAGAAAAATTAATTGAAAATCCAAATGATGATGCATCAAATGAAGAAATTTCTAAGGTTAGTAAATTGAATTAATTATTAAGTTAATCAAATTTAATTATTGTCATCATCAATTAAAATTAATATGTAATTTATTCATTGCTTCTAACTGTTATTTATTTATTTAACTTTATTTTTTTTAGTCTCAAATCCCGTTAGATAGTGAAGTTAATGTTGACGAAAAAAAATTGATCAGTCAAAAAAAAATATAATTATAGTTAAAACTGGACCAGGTTCTATCAAGATGCCAGCAATTTTACCTTCTTTAACTTATGATTTGAAACAAAAAATTGAAGATTTGGGAGTTCTAGCATCACAAAAAGATTTGATTTATCATTGTGGATTGTTCTTATGGGAAATAACTGATGGACAGCCGATGAAAATTGACTACCAGAATCTTGCTAGCACCATTGTATCAGCTTATCTATTGCTAAAAGGTGGTCCGAAAGGTTATGTAAGTATTTTTTTTTTATTAGTCAATAATTCTATTACAATAATCTAATAAAAATAATAGTACATTTACTAGACTTACAGTAAAAATAAAAACTTTTTCTTATTAAAGGATATAGTGAGGTGTCAATTAAGTACCTGGATAAGAAATCACAGAACCACATTAAAAAAACAAGGAAAAAAAGGAAATGCAGATACAAATATCAATCATGTCCTGAAAATGTCTAAGGAAATATCAAATGAAACGTATGTTTTAAATAATACTACAGTTAATAAATATTTATTAGATTAAGAAAGAACATGCTTTTTTATAGATATTATATTTTTTTCACTTGAGAAATTTTCTTATTGAATTTTTTTATTTTGAAATGTATTTTGATTTTGAAAACAGCTGACGAATTTCTGTTGATAAGAATTTATTAAGCATAAATCTCTTTAGCCAAATATATTTCCTTTATATAATTTTTTTTTCTCTCAGTACTTATGATTATTTATTAAAATTATTTGTAATAAATGAATTAAATTTTCTAGATCTGAGGTTTTGAAATTGACCTTTTAATCAAACTAAATGATGCTGTGACCAGAAAATTAAAGAAAGAAGTCAAGCCTTTGTTTACTTTCAAACAAGTAAGGTTTACTATATTTTCTATTATTATAAAGTGCATTTATTAATTAATACTCAAGTTGTATCGAAACTAAAACTTTAAAAAGCTAGATAATTTTTTATTGTGCCTTTAATATGTATTTAAACAAATAAATATTATGAATGTAAATATTAAAGGACCCAGTTATTGACACTGGCCTAGTTGTTTGACACTTGCAATTTTATTCTAATTAATAAAATAAAATGTTCTCAAAAAATCAAATATTTTAAAATTTATGATTTAAAAATATATATTTATTAATTTATTAGAGTTGATTTTTTTTATATTAAAAATTTTTTTAAATTTCAATAACTAGGCTAATATCAACAACTGGGTCTTTTATCTTACTAAAAACTTATTTTATTACAGACACGTTCATCTACTTATTGTCTTGTGACTGAAGAGAACGAGCTATTATATACTCTGATAATAAAGAAATCAGCGCTGCTTTTATTGTGGCTGATACCAATGTCAGAGTTCAAATTTCGAGTCCTACAGTACCAAAGGTGGTAGCTAATTATGTTTGGGACACGGTATTTCCTAAACAATACTTAAATATGTTAGAGTACATCGACAGCCAAGTATTGGGAACACAGATTTAAAAAAAAAAAACAAGTTTTGTTGAAGTTCATTCGAAAACGAGAAGAAAAAGAAAAATAAAATAAATAAGTAATGTATTGGACTTAATTTTTACTTTGATAGTTACCAAGCATTTTATTTAATTTTAGTTTATTGAAAAAAAAAAATTAACATCTTTTTTATTAATGTAAGACTCAGATCGTTAATAGATACACGAATACTATAAAATAGTTACTATAAGAAAAACAAATAAGTTTTAATAGAAAAAAAAATGATTTGGATTTGGAATGTGAGAATCTGAAATGTTTTTTGTTTAAATGTTTTCTCTTTCTGTTATCATTTAACTTAATTAAAGATTATTTTTTATTAAAAGTATAAAACAACCGATACTTTAAAAAAAATCCTTCAGTAGTTTATAAACAACAAAAATGTAATTTGCATGTACAAGAGAAATTTCCCTAAGAATATTCGTTATAATATTATGTAATTTCTATTCATTTATAAATTAAAACTTAAAATAAATAAGTAAATAATTCTAAAAAAATAATTTTATGATTTTTATTTTTTTATGTATTAATCAAAAATTTATAAAACGCTTAAAATGTTTTAGATCAGAACACACTTCAAGTGCTTTAATAAAAACACTTTTGTGCATTAAAATTAAACGCTTAAAACGTTTCCATTACATAAAACACCATAAAATGTTTAAAAAGTGACTACAAGATTTAAAACATTCTATGTGTTTAAAAGTAAAACACTTGAGTTTGCAGTGTTCGTCTGGGGAACGATGTAAGCTCACGACCTCAGTGTCAATTGTTCCTAACAGTTAAAGGTTATAATGCCCTACCATTAGGGCTGCCAACCGTACACTTAAGAGTTGGGACGCGACGTTTTTAGTACTAGGAGGTTACCGGAGAAAGATTCATGGGTACTAATTCTACATTTAGCCTTAAAAGGAAACGTTGTTAGTAAAGTTGTGGCACCATCAAATGAGTTCGCCTTTGTGATAGCTCAGTGGTAGTGTGTACGACTTCGCGTCAAGGGACGTGAGTTCGAATCCAAGAACCTACAACGAGCTTGAGCTTTCGGTGAAGGAAAACATCGTGAGGAAACCATAGCATGGTGGTAGGGCTTTCGCTAAAACCCACCTAGCTAGCAACCACCTTCAAGTTGTAAACCTTCCGCCAAATAACAATAGGTGTGTTCCGGCAGCTTTACTTGAGAGCCAGTCCCGCCACAGGTTAATTGTGTCTACCAACTTGGACCGTATCGTCACATAAGATCAGTTGAGATTATAGCCATAACGCTAAACCTTAAGTATAAAAAAAATATATTGCAAAGTAACATTTTAACTAGCATGATAAACGTATTTGAATTATCTATTTCATATAATTATGAATTTCCATTCGAGACAACCCTAACGCTGGCCTATTGACCTCGCCGACCTCCGATAATCTATTTTTCGTAGTCGTAAGGCCCGAACACTGCAAAGTTTCTCAGCAGACAATGTCAAACGTGCCACCTCTGTATATCCTTGATCTAGTTGAAAATCTATTTACCCTTGAATAATAATTTTATTATAACACGTAAACAAATCTCACAAGGGACAGAAAATCTATACAACGAACTTACTTAGGAGAGAGTCAACCCTCTTTAAGTCTATATATTAATACGTAAAGCAAATCTTTTGTATCCTTTTTTTACGAAAAAAATCGCGGGCTTAGGAGTATAAAATTTCGCACATTTATAGTTTATATAGACCGGAAGTGCAGAAAGCTAGTATTTATTTTTTATATTATGAATAAATAAAAATATTAAATTAATAAATAAAAAACATTACACACAATACCATGTATTTGACACACGCACTCATATATACTCTTTTGTTTATTGTTAAAGTCTGTGGTCAAATTGAGAATAGATTATAGATTAATATTGTTTGTCTTACTGAATGTCAAACATAACCATATATATTAATAGGTGTCTTTGACAAAATAACCTTAATAATGTTTACTTATAATTTAAATCAATTATGGGCGGATTTCGACAACAGGGCGCCCACTAGTCTATATAATTACTAGCTATTCCTGTGACTTGGTTCGCGTGGAAGTAAAATTTTATTTAAATCATTTTCGTCCGTTTCTGGAACTCTTTTTAATACAGCATTGCTCCTATTCGTGGCAGAGTGATGTTTTTTTATAGACTTGAGGTTTGGCGTTATGCCCATAATCTCACCTGAACTTAAGCGACGATACGGCCCAAGTTGGTAGACACGCTAAACCTGTGGAGGAACTGGCTCTCAAGTGCATCTGCCGGAACACACCTATTGGTATTCGACGGCAGGTTTTACAACTTGAGGGTGGTAGCTAGCCAGACGGGCATTCGAAAAAGCCCTACCACCATGCTATGGTTTCCTCACGATGTTTTCCTTCGCCGAAAGCTCAAGCTCATTGTAGGTGCTTGAATTCGACTTGACGCGAAGTCGTACACACTACCACTGAGCTACCATCGCATGTTAAATAGCGCAACGCCTTCCTCAGTGATTGCTGTATCAAATACAAATAGTATATTTTAATTTCGGCTGACACTTCCTAACATTAGCGCATTCAAACAGCATTCGTACATTCTACACAGAATTGTATAGTTACCAACGAAACACTGATGAAAGTAACTACCCCAGACGTATTTAACGAAGCGCCTCCCTTCCTCTCCCCAGGTGCATGCGATATTAAAATCGAGCAGACAACAAAGCCATAGTAAACTGCCACCCCGGGTCCTTGCCCTGAAGTCTAGACTTCGGACTGAATTAGGGATAATAGCCGACGGGACCGATCGATACCTAAACAGGTGCAATCGTCTGTACCTGATTCTCTTATATTTTTGTTAATACTGCATCTCGCGATAAGAGGGGTGCGTGGTACTCAAAGGGTAAAAATACACTCGGAATACCCACATAAAAGATTTTTTATACTAATGAAGCGATGATAACTCAGTAGTAGTGTGTACGAACGCCTCATCAAAGGACGTGAGTTCGAATCAGCCAACAATGAGCTAGAACTTTCGATAAACGAAAATATCATGAGAAAACCACACCACGGTGGTAAAGTTTTTTCTAATACCCGCCTGACCAGCTACCAGGCTTAAGTTGAAAATCTGTCGCCAAATACTAATAGGTGTGTTCCGACAGTTGCACCTGAGAGCCAGTCCCTCCAGGGGTTTAGCGTGTCCACCAACTTGAGCCGTAACATCACTTACGATCAGGTGAGACTATCGCCATGACGTGAAACCTATAAAGTAGTTAAAAAAATAGACAGCAAACAGGCAGGCGGTCTATCTGATGGTAAATGGTTACCGTCGCATATGGACGGCCGCAACAACAAGGGTATTACATACATCTACGTTACTGATCTTGGTGAAAAGGACTGATTCCCGTTCACTATGCCGGACCACAGAGTAAAAGAACATATAGCTGACGTTAAACACCGACGCTCTACGAAGTCTGCAGTTGCTGAACATTCAGAAGAAGGCTCCAAACATTATCTTAGATTCGACAAGCCACAAATCCTTGCCAAAGAACACCGATTCCTACCTAGGATGATTCGTGAGGCTATTGAAATTAAAAAACAACCAAATTTCAATAGAGAAGATGGTTGGAAGCTAGCACAAGCCTGGGATCCAATTATACATTTAATTAAATCGCAACCCAAAAGACCAATTGCCAGATCTCAAGACACTGTGAGCTCTTTCTGCGTAGATCGGAACACTATCAATAATAAAAATTAAATTCAAGATAGACACAGTGACATGAACTTTTCTGGACAACCTACACCTCAGTCCGCCCCGTGACCACGAAGGCTGAAAAGCTTTCGAAACGTCGGGATCAAAATCAATAAATAACAGCGAAAAAATCCGTTTAAATTAGTTTTATTTCAACAGAGGCTCATTACTGAACCTTCATTTTGCGGCGGTACAAACCCGAGAGTGGTCGTCAACCAGTCGGGAAACAACCCTAAACCCAAACTAGCACGATGACCGCTCATTCGCCATTCTGCATCTGCTTAGACAGGCAATTACGCGAAAATCAAGTGGAAAGAACTTTATAACACCAATTGTGGAACACTTAGCACGGAAAAACCTCAAAACAAATATTTGTGGGACACATAAATAATTGTTATGTGCGGACTCGAACCCGATACTTTGGCGCGAGAACATAAAAAATATGAAACTAAATCAGTGAGGTAATTTAATGATAAAAAGTAATTCACATCACCCATAAAGGTTACGTAAATTGTTTGTAGTAAAGTTAATACAAGTTATAATATTAGTATGCTTGTATCCGTTAACTGTATATTTGAATTGCTTTCCACAACACAAGGTAACACTTTAAAAAAAAACGAAAAAAAAAAACAAATTTAGAACTACCTTTGGGTACATTTGGGTATTGATAGAATAGTCTTCATTTTCAAAAAGACCAGGGAAGGCTTGGAACGGGTATCTTAGGTGTCCTGGTTTTATAACACTTGGGAACTTTGCCTTCAGAAAAAATCTAATCAATAAACAAATTTAAGGAGTTCATCATATTTTCAATTCAATTAAAAACAAGTTTTAAGAGCTTTTAATTTCCTAAAAGCTGTCATATAAGATTTTAAGTTATAAACATTGCCCAGGTACAGGTAATGAACCTATTATATGGTTATGGCCACCCTAAATATAGGAACTGATTGAAGGTATTTATGTCTTTGTTTAATTAAAATATAGATTGGAAAACATTGAAATAATTAAATTTATATATGATATACTGATTGTGGTTTATTATATAAATAAATATATGATGAAATCTCACATAAAGTTAATTGCCACAGGGTAGTAATATATTATATCTCCAGTAGACATTGATTTATTATAATAACAACATATCTATAGAGCATGAAAATACCTACATTTAATCTGAATGAAGTAATTATTATGGAATGCTACATATAATGTAATAAATATACACTCTCCACAATTAGATGCAAAATCGATCTGCAACTATTTGCATCTAATACGTTTCAAAGAGAATATTGGTTAAATTACTGTTATATTTTCATATAAAGGTTACTGAAGTCGCAAATCCAGTTGGCCCTTTCATGTAATATGATCTTCAATCTGATGACCACAATAACGGCCTATAGCTGACTTTTGAACATGAATATAACAGTAGCACTGCTATTATAGGGTGGAAATATGGACAACTAAATACACAAATAATATTCATGATCACACCTTTTTTACTGTGGTGCAAACATTGCCTTGATGTTTTTGCTCTTGCAGTGTGTCGGGTTGGATACAAGGAAGGGGGTTTCCATAAGAGACAATTACTGTCCATAAAGATATCACGGAGACTGTCAATCCTTTTACTACTAGAAACTGGCAGCACTTCCACTAAAGACGGCCAAACCTATTTCATGGACCTTTTTCCGAAGTAATATTAAGGTTTAGCTTATGGTCACAATCTGATGTGAAGTAACATTGTAAGCCAAGATAGTGGACATACTAAGTCTAAAAGAGAGACTGGCTCTCAAGTGCAACTACTGAAAAACACCTAAAAGAATTTGCTGGCAAATTTACAATTTGAGGGTAGTAATAAACAAGGAGTGCATCAGAAAAACCGCCACCACCATGCCATGGTACCATCATAATGCCTTCATTGAAAATTCAGAGCCATTGCAGGATTTAACTCACACCCATTGCAGTGGCATCCGTACACACTACCAACATAACCTAGATTGATTCCGACATTGCAATGCTTGACATGATTATGCCACAACAGATGTCTATTGTACCATTTAAAAATAAAAAGCTGTTACATGACACAACAGGTATTTACTTCTGGTACGTAACCAGAATACATGCTCATATTTGAGCTCCAAATAACAATTTTTTTATTTATTTAAGGTTTAGCATTATGGCCATAATCGCACCAGATCTTAAGTGATGATATGGTGTAAGTTAGTATACAAACTAAACCTGTGGATTGTTTATAATTGCAGTTCTGTGGACAGTCCCAAAGACTGCTTTGAAATATATTTTTTGAGAAGATTTATTAAAATAAAAGTTAATTTATGTGAATCTCACACTTACACCTAATTTAAGAAAATAAACATAGCTTTCATGAGAATATCCTACTTTCTGAATGATAACATCCTTTTATATATGCTTCTGTTTATACATTGTTTACATATGAATTTGTGGAAACACCACAATTAGCATAAAAGTGGGCTAATTGAGAATAAACAAAAATTTAAATGCATTTTTTTGTTATTATAAAATATCTATTAATAAGTTTTTATTTGCTATTTAATTAATTCTCTTGTATATACCAAATAAATAAAAACAAAAGAGATATACTGAGATTATTATAACATTAAAAAAATGTATATGATACATTTGTTTTTTTTATTTTTAATATGGGCATTTAATTGAAATGTAGCAGATCTAAGTCATTTCATTGTATTTTAAATTGTTAACAGATTATTGGTAATATAATGTATATGTCTATAAACCACATATCACTGTATTTATAAGAGTTATGGAATATTTATTTGCTCTAGAAAAGCCCATACCATAAGTGTAGTGTGTAGTCAACACATGCCATTTACAAAAGACATATATTAAATGAATTTTGAAAGTGTAGAGTAAGAAATCCCGTCATACTGCCATGAAGTATTATGATAAATGTAATAAGAAATAAAGAAAGGCAGTTTAGGCATCCCGTCTTGAAAACATACGCGATCAGCTGATTTCTTTGTTTGACTTCTACGAACGGGACCGTCGTAGAAGAGACTTATGACACGTCAGAACTCTAACAAATCGTATAAACTAACAGAAACACTCAATAATAATGATTAATACAAAACAGAACCACATTAGCGATGAATTTCGCAAATTATTAAATCCATAAACAAACCTTCAAAGTTCTCACCTTTGTAATGGACTCGAAGATTATTTTGCGATAGTCCGATGTAACTAAACTTGTCTTTTGTACTCCACGAACGCGGCAGAGGGGTTTCTTCTTCATTCACATTTGGATATAGCAATTTTAAACGATCAACAGTATCACTTTGCACATGATTTTGGGAATCCATCGTTCCCCGTCCACAACTTAACGCAGCCATTTCTAATTTCCGTAATTTCATGTCATCTCTGTGACGTCACGATGTAATGTTGCATCTATCTAAATAGGTGGCAGCACATGCTACAACCTGAACCATGGACAATAGAGTTTTACTTGCAAACATAAGTTATAAACAATAACTTGAAAGTAAATTCATTTTCACTGAAGAAATACTTTTAAATATATCAGTTTTTAATAAAATTAAAATTTAATTAATTCGAATGTTTATCGCATAATTTTAAGGTAGAGAGCATATTACTTAAGACATCCACCGCCATCTAGTGAATGTGGCACATAACATATGACATCGTAAGAAGGTAACAATTTTTTACTATTTTTTATATCGTTGTTCCTTTATTTATTAAGATATAATTTAAGAAAAAGTTTTTTACTTTCTGTCTTCTACTATTAGTACCATTACTATTATAATGAATTATATAAAAAACTAAACATATAGGTACTCTAGATTTCCAGAAATATAATGTACAACTACGTACACAAATCACTAAAAAATATATTAATATTGAAGTAAATAGATGATTAAAAAAGTAATACACAATTTGACTGCAAAAATACCAGTACCACATCTTTTGTATAGAAAAACATATAACAGAAGTACTTGTGTTGCTGTTACACTTGTAGGAAAAATAATATTGCCCCGATATTACGCATTATTTGTTTCTAATAAAATTATTACAAAAAAAAACATATGTAAAGTAGCAAAATCAATAGCATTATTTTAAGGCAAAAAACGAGGCAAAATTCATGTATTTTTTTTTCTTCAAAAATGAAAGTTTTATAATCACCCCACCAACATGGTAATGTACCGATAAAAGTTATCTTTACTAGATAATGGTGAGTGTTCTAATATCAAGTACAGAGCTTGTTATAAAAACAAATATAAGTTTATTAATAATACAAAATAGCTTAACTAGTCAAGTAATGAGTTCTAGGGGGCCAAAATATTTGAAAGATATTGAAAGTATTGTGAGTGCTAAGCTAAAATGTATAAAAAATACTGACAGTGAGTTGTTTGAGAAGCAACAGAAATATTACGATGACGTACTTGAGGTAACTATACTTATAACAATAAATTATAGACAATCTTCTTCTTCTGTAAATATAATATATGTTTTTCTGTCTGTATATCCAGATAAGTGCATCATTTTGTATCTACTAAAAAGGTTTCTATGAAATTTGGCACAGTGATAACTAATGTTTTCTAATTAATATGTAGAACATTTTATTCCGTAACATGGAAGGATTTTATCATCGTAACGTGGGTGAAAAAGGCTAATTACGATTTGACTGATCGCAATTAATATTTCCACGCGTTTTTGCTTCAATTGACAAGGTTTGAATACAATTCCTGAAAGCAGAAGTGGTACTGGGGGTAAATTATTGACTACAGGATAGGGTAGGACTATATCTAACAGACCAGCTGGCCATAACATAAAAAATAATATGGTTTATATAAGTGCCAAATACAAATTATTGTGTAGTTTTATAAAATGACGTTGCAAGTGAAACTTTTTACCACGAGCGCCGCCATATTGGGATTCACTTTACCCCTACTCTGCGACCGACTGTAATGCGACATGCGATAAATGAACGTAAAAAATTTAGACGATGAGTCTAAAGAGAGAGAAAAGTTTCACTTTAAATATCTATAAAATGATGTAATTATAATATAAGCTAACATATAATTAATAAATAATTTTCTTAATCGAATCAATTATTAGTAGTTCCAGAAATTACCTCCAGAATTAAGAATTACCATCTACACTCACTAATTGATTCACTTGTATAATATTACCATAGAAGCATAAATAAAACATTTTTTATTAGATATGGATCATTAATGAGTTTTATTTCGATTTGTGTATGTTTTATAATATTGTTATTCAGAGATAAAGTTCCATTATTTTTGACCATATGTTTTCTGCGTAACTTTTATGAAAGGGATATTAGCAAATTGGAGCGAGCTGCAACTTTCATACCACACCTTGATGTTATAAATGTTCTCCTAGTTAACTGAAATAAACATGCTTTTAGATATATACTGAAGCTTTTAAGAGTTTAATTAAGAAAACGGTCACTAACTCTAGTATCCTCAGTGATATTAAAGTCGCGTACGATGAAGCTCTTACAATAAGGAATAAGAGAATATCTCAGTTAATTGCTCAAGATGTAAGTAAACGTTATTTTATATACGGTATACATAAAATGGTCGACTTATAGTTCCTGGTAGTATGAAACGCTTGTCGCTGTTATCTTTTGGCACTTTGTTTTGTTTTTAACTTTTTATATAATATACTAAGCACTCAGCAGGTAAATCTTGAAACCTGTACTTGTCGTATTTGGTATTGGCGATATAACCAACATGGGCAAAAATCATATAAAAAAAAGTAGATTATTTAAAAATAATAACAGATTATATCTATAGAACAACCAAGGAATATATACTTTATAAATTCCTTGAGAACAACTGACTGCTTTGACATTTCATTTGACATTATAATTCTCCAGTATACTATTCTTATCTATGTTATAATCAAAACAGGTTAGAGGTTACGATTTGTTTTGTATTATTATTTTTATTACTGTTTATTCTCATTTCTCCCGCTACATTTTAGAACTACTGCGGCTGCGCAATAATCTTACGCAATACAAACTGTGTAATGTATAATACATCGTAAATACATGAGATAGACTGTAACTGTGGCCTTTAGTTTAAGTTTGCTATATTATGTTAATATAGTCAGTTTCCGTAGATTTATTCGTTCAAAGACTGTTCATTGGTGTTTTACTTTTATTTCCACTAAATAAAAATTATTATATGGTAATTTTAAATTATTTAAAACCATTATAAATTGACGGAAAATACAAGTGAACTTTATGATGGCAATGAGCGGCAGCGGCAAGTCTGCGTTTGTTCTTGATGGAGGTTTCTCTACGCAGCTATCATGTCACGTTGGTAGTATAGTAGACGGTGACCCTCTTTGGAGCGCCAGATATCTCCAAACACATCCACAGGAAGTTTTGAATACTCACCTTGACTTTCTCCGAGCGGGATCCGATATGATCATGACCAACACCTACCAAGCATCTATCGCAGGGTTCGTCAAACATCTCGGCCTCTCATCTCAAGACAGCTATGATTTAATAAAAAGTGCAGTTGTTCTCGCCAAGAGTGCCAGAGACACCTATGTAAAAGAGTGTAAAGGCAAAGATATTTCTAACCAAAATCCTTTGGTTGTTGGCTCCGTTGGTCCATATGGTGCATATTTAAATGATTATTCAGAATATAGTGGTGATTATGCTGACAAAACTCCAGAACAGATTATGAAAGAGTGGCACACTCCTAGGATCAAAGCACTCGTTGAATCTGGTGTTGATATGTTAGCATTTGAAACAATACCATGCCAGAAGGAAGCTGAAATGTTAGTCGAAATGCTCAAAGAGTATCCTGACATGAAAGCTTGGCTCACATTCAGTTGTAAAGATGTGAAATCTCTAGCTCATGGGGAAAATTTTGAAATGGTTGCCAAAAAGTGTTGGGCTATGAACCCAGGACAGTTGGTTGCGATTGGAGTTAATTGCTGCTCACCCAAAATTGTTGCTGACTTGTTTAGTGGTATTAATGATGATAGAAAAGAATCCCCAATCCCGCTCATAACATATCCAAATTCTGGCGAAAAATATAATCCAGAAATTGGTTGGGTAGACAGAGACAAGTGTCAGGCAATTGAGACATTTGTCCAAGGTTGGCTTGATCTAGGAGTACAATATATTGGAGGTTGCTGTAGAACATATGCAACAGACATCTCACACATTCGTAAGCAAGTTGATATTTGGTTGGAACAAAAGAAATAATTTAATTAATAGTATATTGTTTTGATTATTGTTTCTGTAGGCGATTAAATTGATTTTTACATAATTGCTGATATTATTAATCTTGGGGCATGTAGTCAATATATAAATAGCTTAAATGTTATGTTATGTTAGTATGTTTATTTTTTTATATTCATGGTAATGACACATATATTATAGAGAAAGTCAATTTGTTAGGAACAGATAAGAGTATAGAGATATGATGAAATGTACTGAATAATTTTGGTTCATTCTGAAAACCAGGAATATAATATTATAATTTTTCATTGTAACAACTTTTTTTTTAAATCTATTTGGTCAACTTCAGAAGTATACATTGTTTTTGCTTTCACTCTTCAATTTTTTTATTGCAATGGCTAACAGAAGAGAGGCCACCGCCAGAGGGAATAACCCTGGAGCTGTGTCCCCAATCTGCTCTTGGAGGCTGCCTGCGCTAGAGTTATATTAGGGTAGGTTGTAGGACCATTAGGTTCATGGCTTAATTGAAACTTGTAGGCGTATGTACGTGATCCCATCCTTATTCTAAAAGATTATAGTCAGACCACCTTAGATGAGGCATACCAACAATAGCCAAGGCATAGTGAACAATTGTCTATTTAAAATAAATAGATTACTTCAACTCCTCTTTTTTTACACTTAAGGTTTACCGTAATGTCCATAATCTCACCTGCTCTTAAGTGACGATACGCCCCAAGTTGGTAGACACGCTAAACCTGTGGAGGAACTGGCTGTCAAGTGCAGCTGCCGGAACAACCCTATTGGTATTTGTCGGCAGGTTTACAACTTGAGGGTGGTAGCTAGCCAGGCGGACATTAGAAAAAGCGCTACCACTATGCTGTGGTTTCCTCACGATGTTTTCCTTCACCGGAAGCTAAAGCTCAATGTAGGTGCTCGGATTCGAACTCACGTCCCTTGACGCGAATTCGTACATACTACCACTGACCTATCATCGCTTCAAATTCTATTCATATTCATCTCTATTAGTCAACTCGTTTAGAAGTTACACGATCACTAACAGACGTACGCAAGATTCATAGTCATAAAAATATATATATTGGACATTTTCGGTATGGAAACGAATACCTAAAACACAAATAATGTAACACTATCGATTATTGTATAATAATTAACATTATAACCACAGATTAAAATGCATTCCATATTCTTATAGATATTGATGCCACTCAGTAATCGTAAAGTTATCATGTTTGGGAATATATTGTATCATTGCATGAGATTGTTTGCTGGTTGTATTATTCCGAGTGAAAATAATTTATCATTACATCGAAACACAGTTTGCACACAAATGTATTGATTACATATTTAAGTACACTATACCAGCGGTTCTCAAACTTTTCAGTACACTGCGATCTTACATATTTATTAAATACAATTAATAGAGATAGAGTAACACCTAGACTCGATCAAAGGTATATTGTTGGATTTACAAATAAATGCACTGTGTGCTATTCGGACCCTCAATACTTGGGGCAGCGGCAGTGACGAGACGATTAGACCGTGGAGTCTGCCTGTCACTTTGCGTGAATAAATAACAACTGGACCAACACGTGAAACGGTGGTTATTCTATGATGTGTAGAGATCTGCTATTACTCCAAATTAGAGACGCTCGAGGTCTTTCACGCGAGGGTAAAGCCCCGATGTTTTTTTTTTACATTCAACAGGTAAGCGCTTGACCACAATCTCACCTGATGTAAGTGACGATGTGGTCTATGATGGAACGCGCTTACTCAGCAAGTAAACAATCGCCCTGTAGATGTACGGGCCTCTTCGGACTTCACACCGGAACACGACGAATCGTTTGGCGGCATGACTTAGTTCAAATGGTGGTGGCAAGCCGCGGTCGAAGCCTCCCACCTGTAGAAGCTTCTCGATTAGTACCACCCGGGGGCCACGTGTAAGGTCTCGATGGTAAAACCTACGCACGTGAGCACCACCAACTCCAAAAATTCCTGAAGTGACTGGAAATGAAAAGGAGAATGCAAGTACACCGTTTGGAATTTTCGAGGGTAGTTCTAATGATTCGCGCCTCGTCAGCTCCACACACCCCTCTCGTAAAAAGCCAGGCAAACGTGAGAAGAAGATGCATAAATATATTTTGTCAACGTTAAAATAGATCAACATAGTTTTATACATAATATTTCTAACTTTCATTTAAACTTAAGGTTTTAAAAGGTTTCTGCAGATAATTTTACTGAGATCAATCGTTGATAGTTGATTTTTTTTAAACGAACGAGTACAACTTATACATGGTTATTTAATTCTAAACAAAACATTACACAGATTAGACAGTCGTCATTTTCAAACTTATCTCAGTCCCTGGCGGAGATCGAATCCGTTATTTATAATAGTTAGCCTTACTAGCCGTAATATCCATATCATATAAATTTATACTTATCATTTCAATATAATAAATTAATATTCCAGAGAGTTTTCGGTATATCAGTGTGGAAGAAACAAAGAGACGAGAAAATTCACAACTTAATAAGAGAAAACGAAAATCTAAAAAAGCAGAACACAGAATTGACATTACAAATGGCAAAATTAAAGAGAGAAATGGGGAAGGTGTGTTATAATATAGATATTAGCCTGTACATATATAGGCATATTCAATGTAGGTATATCCGACAGTATGCTTATAACTTGAGAACCACTGAACTAATCTAATCTTTTTTAATCTGTCTCTGGCCAGGGTGTTTGTGTTGACCTGCCTCTCAGTGCACGAGTCCGGTCATGGCTCCCGGAACGAGACTCGACTTACCTGATGGTAAGGCCTGATGACCAGGCCAGGGCCGGGGCTATGCGGTGATTGTTATTTTGAATCCGAGACGCCTCAGTAAGGCAACAGATAACCGTGGATTTTAGTAGGAATTCTTGGAATACCCACAACGTAAATACATACAGTTACAAAAAGGGTATTTGTATTTTATCGTGTTCTGTTACTTGAACTAATATATAACAAGTTACATGAACAATGATTAAACAGGACGGCAAAAAAATATTGTATTAAAACTGTGTGTGTTTTTTTTTATATTCAAACAGTAAAACATATATTTATTCATATATATTTTGATGCAACAAAAACTCGTCGTTTTTCTTTGCATCAGTTGAGAGTAAGTCGCTCGGCGTTATCTGTTTGCCCATATACAGGCGGCTCTATTGAGGTGATTTAATGTTTTATTAAAAATTTGATGATTTTCAATAAAAAAATTGTGATGAAATCTTATATTACACTAACAATCAGTATAGCGATACTAGATCATTAGTATCATCCGACAATCTATCCAAATAAAATTACACCTATTAGAACCACAAGGTTAGCTAGTAATAAATATATTAAAAACAGAGATTAATTTTTATAGTAGGTCCAGCAGAGTGACAGCACTGTAATATATACCTGATGATAAGCGCAAATATATGTCATATCCAATAATAAGGGCTATCAGCGGTAGATCACTAATCTATAGATAACTATTCTTTAATCCATGGTAACTCGACTCTTCGTACCGGCCTGTAAGCATGCCATAAACCAAAAGAGAGACAAAGTCCAGAAAACGACTTACATAAGTTTTCCACTATGGTGAATATAATACAAACAAATATTATTAAATTAACCGTGACAGAGAAATAGTTCAAAGGAATAATGAATACGTATTTTGTATGTATAAATTTGCAGCAGTGACGATGCAGGAATACGGCGTAAAGGAATGGGATAGTCGAGAAATATTTTCATTGTAATACCACAGTTAAAGTGGTATAAATGTAAAATACATAGGCCCTCTAAGTGATGCGAAAACAAAAGCTTTATATAAATATAGTAGATATTAAAAATAATTATTACAAGTTTCAATTTTAATAATATATCATTACTCGGTTAGTTTTAACAAGAGATTTACCATCTTGTTTTAATAATGTGGTGACAGTTAACGATTTTATGTCGTTATTGTCAAACCAATTACTACTCTCTGGAGTTTAGGTTACCTACTAACCAATTTATTGTATAAGATATTTCAATGTGACTGTAATGATTATACGATAAACTGTGGTCTCTAAAATCATGCAAATGTATTAATTGCAAAATAAAACTTCTATTTTAGGTCCCTACTAAATATCTCAGTTATACTTTTTTGCACATAACAGAGCCCTTAGTTAAGTTTTTTCTACGACCGTCTTCAAAGGAAACAAAAAATATACAGGAAGACTATGTATTATTTGTTTTCTCCAATGTAAACGATCTTAGGAAATCCAGCTTGTCTGTAACTCTGATATTGGTTTGACCGCGATGCGATTGTGTATTAGGAAGAAATTACAATTTATGATTACTGTTTTATTTTATATAGTTAAGGTTTAGCGTTGTGGCTATAATCTCAACCGATCTTAAGTGACAATACGGCCCAAGTTGGTAGACACGCTAAACCTGTGGAGGAACTGGCTCTCAAGTACAGCTGCCGGACCACACCTATTAGTATTTGACGGCATATTTTCAACTTTAGGGTGGTAGATACCCAGGCGGGCATTAGAAAAAGCCCTACCAACATGCTATGGTTTCCTCACGATGTTTTCCTTCACCAAAACTAATTGTAGGTGGTTGCATACGTACACACTACTACTGAGCTATCATCGCTCCAAATATTTATACGATTGTATACCTTTTAAAGATAAAAGACGGTACATTCTCCGATTACCTGAACCTCATGAGAGAAAGGGACGCAAGGTACACATTATATTTCGAGAACTTGGAATTGCATCTCAAGCTAAAGGAGCTGGATGGTAGCTCGCAACCGAAACACGATGTATACGGGGATGCTAGTGTTTTAAGAATTGCATTAGATCGATACAGGTATTATTTATTATCTATCTACATATAACTGCACAAATATTAATCTAATCTAAACAATAAATATTTATTTCAAATTATAATTAACATCTTTTTTTTTTTTCGACCTGACTTACGCTGTTAACCCCAAGGGCTTTGACAGCTCCACCGGACTTATAATAATTAACATCTGCTTTGTTATTGATATATGGGTAAAAAAAATCTGGCTTTATGGCCCCTTTGACATTCATCACTCCGAGACTGCTGGAGAGGTTCTGATTAAGTTGGATATGATGATATTTAATATATTTGGTTAACATTTAGTATACATTTTATTCCATGACATGAAAAGATTTGTTAGGGGATAGGCCCTATACGATAGGGGTTAAAGTTTAATTATTATTGTAGCATAATTCACCTACAAATATGATAGAATTTTCTCTGATAATCGTGTTCAAGTGCACTATTGAAGCGAAGCGATGATAGCTTAGTGGCAGTGTGTACAACTTCGCGTCAAGGGACGTGAGTCGAATCCAATCACCTACAATGAGCTTGAGCTTTCAGTGAAGGAAAACATCGTGAGGAAACTATAGCATGGTGGTAGGGCTTTTTCTGATGCCCGCCTGGCTAGCTACCACCCTCAAGTTGAAAGTCTGCCGCCAAACACCTATAAGTGTGTTTCGGCAGTTGCACTCGAGAGCCAGTAAAAAAAAACTATTAAATACTCATTAAGTCACGAATCAATAGATTAATGTTACTCTGCACCCTAAAGCTGAATAGACCAATTTTCTTTTCTTGAATTTACAATCTCTATAACATTTATCGGTTTATAGAGAGTTTTATTCAATAAAACATTATTCGATTAATTTGAAGCGATGACGTTTTACTTGGTAGCATGTACTGATGTCGCATCAATGGACTTCAGTTCGAATCCCAGCAACGTGTCTGACCTTTTAGTGGAGGAAAACATCGTGATGAAACCATAGCACGGTGGCAGTGTTTTTTTTAATGTTTACCTGGCTAACTACCACCCTCAAGTTGGTAATCTGCCGTCAAATACCTATAGGTATGTCCACTATCTTGGGCCCCATCGTCACTTTACACGTGGTGAAGTTGTGGCCATAACGCTAAACATATTTTTTTGTCTTTAATTATTTTAGGCACTTCGGTCCAATAAGGACATGTCAGTCCCATCGTACCCTGACCTTATAATATGTGCAAAATATATTTAAAGTTAAATATGTCCAAAAACAAAATTCCATAAAAATCTTGGCTTCATCACTTTCCGGTGCAGCCAAGATTCCATGGAACATGCCCTGGTCCATTCGATCCGGTCCTAAACATTTTATGATCGCTCTCCATTGAGTTCGGTTCCGTTCACATTCCGTCAACAAGTGTTGTAACTCTTCTATGGATCCGCACTTTACGCAGTTGGGTGAGACAAATAAATAAATAAAAAAACGATAGGAAAACCGAATGAAAATTTCAGAGAGCAACTGTCAACAACACAGTCGGATCTGAAGAAAATGACCGAGGTATACTCTGAGACGGTGCCGCGTCGTGAATACGACAAGCTAGAAATGGAATATTGCAATATATCAAAGAAATTAACTCATCTAAAGATGGAACTAGAGAACCTCCAGGAAACTCATAGAAAACTTTTAGGTGAATATTCACTTCATCCGTGGTAGCGTGTACGACTTCGCGTCAAGGGACGTGAGTTCGAATCCAACCATCCACAATGAGCTTGAGTTGTCGGTGAAGGAATACATCGCGAGGAAACCATAGCATGGTGATAGGGCTTTTCCTAATGACCCCTGGCTAGCAACCGACTTCAAGTTGAAAACCTGCCGCCAAATACTAATTCGTGTGTTCCGCCAGTTGCACTTGAGAGCCAGTTCCACCACAGGTTTAGCGTGTCTACCAACTTGGGCCGTATCGTCACTTAAGATCATGTGACATTATGGCCATAACGTTAAACCTTAACTATTAAAAAAAAACTTCATCTATTTACAGGAAATTTCCATTTACTCTTCACCAGAACTCCAAACCTATAAGCTCGTCTATCTTAAAACTTGCCGCGCATATTCCTTTGATGAAAACAATAATAATACGGTTTATTCAAAGTAACCTTGTGCTTGCTTGGAAAGTTATGTTGGTATGTGTGTTTGTGTGAATGCATGTGTCTTATGTAGTTTTGTATTTATGTGTGTGTATATTTGAGTGTGCGTGCGATTGTGTGAACAATTAAAATGAAATTTCACTTAATAAGGGATTCAATTTTGCACGCCTCATAAGCGAAGCGTTGAGGTAAATACTAGTTTTAGCACTCATGATATTGTGAAGGCATTTTTGTTATTTAAACTAATTAAAAAACTGTTTAAAAAAGCTCTGTCTTGGAAGTCCGTGTGTCTTTGTGCGGATTTTGTATGTTATCACGATAACGACCGAAATACTTTAGTAATCGAGTCCTTTTTTTGTTCTTACGTTTCAGTATAATTAGGAATAGAACCCAATTTCTTTTCACGTTTTTGTTACGTCACGTTTCACGTAATTGTTATTAAATAACCAAAAAAAAAAAATAGATTTTGCGGCGTGTACTTATGGATTTTCCAAATTTTTCTATATTTTTTTATGTGTAATAAATTTCTTCTGTTTCCATATCTTTTCGGTCTTCCTTTACTTTTGTAGTCTATTTCCATACTTAACATTCTTCTAGTTGTAACACAATCATTTTTGCTCAGAATATTATGCAGATATTAGTTTCTCAAATTTCCTCGAATGTATTATTTTCACTATTAATCTTATCCAAACTAATTGCTCCACAGATTCACCTTAATATTCCCATCCCTATTATATCTTCTGGCATATTTTTTTTATAGTTAATGTTTTCCGTCATGGCCACAATCTCACTTGATGTTAAGTGACGACGTGGCAAAGATGATGGACGTGCTAAGCCTAGTGGAGGTATTGACTCTCAAGTTCAACTATTTGGTGGCAGATTTTCATCTCTTACGTAGCCCAGCGTTTGTATCCATACATAACGAAGAGTCGTGTAAATTTTCTCCTTTTTATGACAGCAACTATTATGTGCAGTTTAGACGTTTGGATTTAACTGAAAATTCAGCGGAATGAAATTTCAGCGTCGAAGAAATCGTTAGAGGAAGAGTTGGTCGAAGTCAAAGAAAGGTGCAGTGAGTTGGAACGAGCTGGCACTCCTCGGCCGCAGTGGGAGCTTTGCGCCGACTTCATTGGAGGTGGAAGAGATCGGTTGGTACCTTTCATTTTATCCAATTTTTTTGCCATCGTTACTATAAATCTACACTTTTTCAATGTAAAAGTTAGTTTTATATCCCTTCATACAGTTTACATCAATAGACGCAGTCATTTGTGCAGATCAGAAGTGAGTTAGGTGTATAATTCCAAACTGCTTTTGGATACGCATATTGACAATATAGTAAAAATAGTTTGAAACATCCAAAAGTGCACGCCTCATAATCTCATTTTTTTTTAGTAATTTAGTAACAATTAAACCACATCGAATCAGACCGTGAAAATTAAAATGGTTCTATTTAAAATTATACTAAAGCGTAAGAAAAAAAAAAGACTCAATTAGTAAAGTATTTCGGTCGTTATCGTGACAACATACAGGATCCGCACATACAGACACGCGGACGTCCGAGACAGAACTTTTTTAAACAGTTTTTTAACTAGTTTAAATAACAAAAATGGCATCAAAAATATCATGAGTGTTAGTAATAGTTTTTTTTCTTGATATATGTATGTGTATATATTATTTTACAAGTGCAATATATGATAAATAGAGACATTTTAAGTTTGAAAAATCAGTTGTTTTGCGTGAAGTGATAGTAGTACCCACCTCAACGGTTCGCTTTGAAGTCGCTTGAGTTTGTGATATGCAATATACTAAATACATAAGTTAAATAAGTAATTGTTTTCTATCGATACATTTCTCACAATTAAAATGTCGATACTGGAGTATATATTAAAAGCATCGGATTCGTTCCATAGATGGTGGCAACTGGCTAGCGGCTTGTCTTCAAGAGACATTCTAAGGGTTCTTCTAAAAGAGCTCGGTCCTGCAGCGGAGAGCGAGCATTTGGAATACTTCGATGGACTTGTAAGAGTCTCTTTAAAAAATTGGGCTTTAGCGTTACAACGTGTGTTAGGTTTTATAATAAAGTACCAAAATACGTTACCGATTTACCCGACAGTTGGTTCAAGCACTGAATCAAGCGGGTTTTCATGTTAAATGGGTATTACAGAGTGGATAAATATGTGAGCCGTAATGCTTTCTGAAATAACCAACCCCCTCTGTGCATCTGCTAAAAGTTGCAAATTTTTCTAAATTTTTCTTTGTTCAAAATGTGTACCCACCTTTAAAACATAACCCAGATCGAATTTCTTTTTTATTTTCCGGTTTTCCGGTTATTTTCCGAACCGGTGGTAGTTTGAGGTTCATGACAGCCTTTTTAGGACCTGAATTGAACAATGTTTTTTGATTTGATTTTTTTTTTTTTTTTAAATAATAAATACTTTATTCAAAATTGTTTTACATGTTTTACAATTGGTTTACGCAATAAACAGAAAACACAAATATCACGCTATTTATGACCACCAGCCTGCCAAACTAAGATTCCCTGTATCTTGGCAGCTGGCTTGTCTTCGACATTGATTTTGATAATTTCTCTTGTACGTAAGTCATTTGAAAGTGTTTATTTATGTTGACCGGTTTGTGTATAGCAATGGCGAAAACAACAGCGTAGTGAGTCCGTCAAACGTGACCCACAAAATGAAACAGGTTTTTTTTTATTATTATTAAGGTTTAGCATTATGGCCATAATCTCACCTGATCTTAAGTGATGATACGGCCCAAGTTGGTAGACACGATAAACCTGTAGAGGAACTGGCTCTCAAGTGCACCTGCCGGAACACACCTATTGGTATTTGGCGGCAGGTTTACAACTTGAGGGTGGTAGCTACCCAGGCGGGCATTAGAAGAAGCCCTACCACCACGCTATGGTTTCCTCACGATGTTTTCCTTCACCGAAAGCTCAAGCTCATTGTAGGTGCTTGGATTCGAACTCACGTCCCTTGACGCGAAGTCGTACACACTACCACTGAGCTATTCGGTTTCTTATGGTCTGTAACCGTAGGGCCTATTTTCGGTTACTTCTGATATAACTTCAGGGAACCGACCCGGCTATACCACCGTACCTACGTTACGAAGGCAAGGTGCGCAACCTGCGACTCTCCCGGCGTGAAATCAACGTCATTATCAATGACATCTGGCTGGGCAAGCAGCAGTACATGGACATGCCCATGCAGGACTACGTTGCAAAGTATTTTGAAGATCGGTAAGACTGACTACTTTGCTATACTTTGAAAATCTGCCGCCAAATACTATTAGGTGTGTTCCGGCAGTGGCATTTGAGAGCCAGTCCCTCCTATAAAGGCCGGCAACGCAGCTGTGATTCCTCTGGTGTTGTGAGTGTCTATGGGCGGCGGTGATCACTTACCACCAGATGACACGCTTGATTGGACATGTGATGTTAGCCTTAAGGGCTTTCATGGCTTCACCGAGCTTTCAAGGTAAGTACTTAGGTCCTCAGCCAGAAGTAACGAGCACAAGGGAGTCTGTTGCTGAGAACTGCGCTGTGCTTTTATATATGACACTGTATTATTTATATACCACCCTAGTATTTGACTGTTTACGCGGTTGAAGCTACGGTTGGTGCAAAAATGGACGAACAATACTGCATAGGATATTGTAGAATATACAAGCAGTTTGTGATAGGAAGGAATGCACGATACCTTTGTCTTCGCTGAGACGCTCGTCATCATGTATGTCGTCCAACAAAGCGAAGAAAACAATATTTTTAATAATAGCGAAATGCGTGACGCAATGCGCAGTGGCATGATGGTAGGGCTTTTTTAAATGCCCACCTGGCTAGCTACCACCCTCAAGTTGTAAACCTGCCACCAAATATCAACAGATGTGTTCCGGCAGCTGCACTTGAGAGCCAGTTCCTCCACAGGTTTAGTGTGTCTACCAACTTGGGCCGTATCGTCACTTAAGATCAGGTGAGATTATGGCCATAACGCTAAACCGTAAGCATAAAAAAATAAAAAAAATTCGAGACGGCCACAGCGCTATCTGACGTCAGATATGTGCTGGGAAGGGGGGGGGGGGATGAGGATTGCACCAACCATCAGCGCAATGAATGCATAAAGGCGCAAGTATCATATCTGTTCTCAACACTGTCATTGTATCGCATCCTTTTATTCCGTCGCCTCAATTTTTTACGTCTATCTATCGCATGTCGCGTTTCAGCCGGCCGGGGATTAGGGGTAAAGTGAAAGGCGGTCGGCAGAGCAGCAAAGGTCAATAGGGCGGCGCCCATGGCTCTGACGTTAGCTGACCGTGTAGTGGATAGCTTGTCCACTATTGATAAAAAAGATTCACTTACGTTGCGGTCTCATAAAAGCGCACAATGGTCTTATTTTCAACGATATCCATAATATGCCTGTGCCAATTGAGAGTTTATTGAAATCTATTCAACTGATGATAAGTGATCACCGCCGCCCATTGATACCCACAACCCCAGGGTATCATAGGTGCGTTGCCAGCTTTTATTAAAGGGACTGGATCTCAAGTGCAAATGCCGGAACACACGTAATGGTATTTGGTGGCAGGTTTTCAACTTAAGGGTGGTAGTTACCTAAAAGCTCTACCACCATGCTATGGTGTTCTCACGATGCTTTCTTAACATATAATTTGTGATAGTTTTATTAGTATAAATGGCTGATGATGTTGGTAGCTAGCCAGGTGGGCATCAGATAGAGCCCTACCACAATGCTATGGTTTCCTCACGATGTTTTCCTTCACCGACAGCTAAAGCTCATTGTAGATTGTCGGATCCCAACTCACTTCCCATGACGCGGCGTTCCTACACGCTACCACTATTGCCGCTTGATAGCAATGCGAAAGTGTTTCCTGGGACTTCGTAAATAAGAGAGCAGTATTAGGCAACCATGCGGAATTTTAATGAATATCGTATTACGCTAGATGAGTCCCATATAACCCTCGCCTTACCAGCCCAGAAAGACGCGGGGCTAGATACAGTGACACTCTACATCACCGAGAGTACACTATGACACCGCATACCATTCGTGCACACTCACACGTTAAGTACACGGTTCTGTAAGGGACTACCCTCGCGGCTCTGAGCTGCTTACCTGATAAGGTCGTTGTTAGGATCAATAAATTTGCAAGACAAGACCTGTTGGTTAGTCAGGATCGTGAATCTTTTTCATTTACCGGCAGCAGCCCAAGCCGAGGTTCGGCCGTTTTGGCACCCTTGTGCCCGCTGCCTCGGGGCTGAGTGCCTTCGGCACTTGCCCCAAAAAGTTAGGTGAAAAAAAAAACGCGGGGGTAGAGGCCCGTGAATAGATTAAGCCGAGGTTAAAATAGAAGCGTGTAGGTACCAGCAGCCTTCAGTCCGCGCCGAGTGGGCGTACAACCTGTGCGCGGGCGTCGAGCAGATGTCAGAGGAGCCCCACGTGAAGCTGTTCTGGTCGGTGCTGCGCGCGCGCCTCAGCGACCGCGTCTACTGGGGCCTGCGCGACCAGTGGACTGCGCTCGCCCAGCGGCTACGTCACTGCGCTAACGGACGAGAGGTTACCAGAGATAGCTCAGTGGTAGTCTGCACGACTTCGAACCCAAGCACCTACAATGAGCTTGAGCGCACGGTGAAGGAAAACATCCCTCTAACTAGCCCTCTAGTTGTGAACCTGCCGCCAAACACCAATAGGTGTGTTCCGGCAGTTGTACTTGAGAGCCAGTTCCTCCACAGGTTTAGCGTGTCTACCAACTTAGGCCGTATCGTCAGTTAAGATCAGGTGAGGTTATGGCCATAACGCTAAACCTTAAGTATAAAAATATATATATATATATATATATATATAAGTGACGATACGGCCCAAGTTAGTAGACACGCTAAACCTGTCGAGGAACTGGCTGTGAAGTGCGACTGCCGGAACGCACCTATTGGTGTTTGGCTGCAGATTTTCAACTAGAGGGTGGTAGCTAGCCAGGCGGGCATCACAAAAAGCCCTACCACCATGCTATAGTTTCCTCACGATGTTTTCCTTCACCGAAAGCTCAAGCTCATTGTAGGAAGATTTGAACTCACGTCCCTTGACGCGAAGTCGTACACACTACCACTGAGCTATCATCTCATGTCAAAATAGATCTAATCGAGTTGATAGTTTTATTAGGATTTAAAGGTTTAACGTTATGGTCATAATCTTACCTGATGTTAAGTGACGATATGGTCAGTGACAGAGAAGCTGAGAAGTAATAAGTTTGCATGGTATGGGCAATTAGGATGAAAGCCATATAAATGGAAAAAAATTTAATAACGATGAATATAAAAGTAAAGAATGGACTTAGGTAGACCCGAATAGACAGATATGTGTAATTTTGAAGCGACGATAGCTCAGCGGTAGTGTGTACGAATTTGCGTCAAGAGACGTGAGTTAGAATCCAACCACCTACAATGCGCTCGAACTTTCGACGAAGGAAAACATCGTAAGGAAACCATAGCATGGTGGTAGGGCTTTTTCTGATGCCCGCCTGGGTAGCTACCACCCTCAAGTTGAAAATCTTCCGCCAAACACCAATAGGTGTGTTCCGGCAGCTGCACTTGAGAGCCAGTTCCTCCACAGGTTTAGCGTGTCTACCAACTTGGGCCGTATCGTCACTTAAGATCAGGTGAGATTATGGCCATAACACTAAGCATTAACAATATTAAAAAAATTAGGCATGAATACAGAGAGACAGTTGAGTAGAGTGAAAGAACATGTCGTTCTAACCATATTTAGGGTTAGATAGGGGTTAAGAAAAAATTAACAATGCATACGTGGTTTTATTAAACAGAATGTAACATTGGAAGAATTCGAGAAGGTAACGAAAACTACGTTCCCTAACAAAAGCGAAGTGGACATCAAGAACTTGATGGACGTCGTGAGGAAACAGCTTAAACTTAAACCGAACTGTAACCTTGTCGATCTGGATAAGCTTCTTCACGAGGTAAGTGTTCATTGAATGTATAGTTAACTTTATAACTATATAAAAAAAAAAACTTTATCACGGGTAGTCGGTTAACGAAGACTGCATTAACTGGAGTTCAGACGACAGTATACTGAGACGAGAAATGACTAGGCAGCAACTAATAAACCAATGACGAACTAGTAAATAGCAAACAAAAATATAGAAATTTCTGTTATCGCTGATGAATAAGAGATATATGCCATGTACAGGCCGAGACCTAATTCAATAATGGTCGAATACTAGTGTTGTATAAAAGTACTACAGTGTCATATATAAAAGCACGGCGCATTTCTTTGCAACAGCCTAAGCCGAGGTTCTCGACCACTTCACTATTCCCTTGTACTCGTTATCTCTAGCTGAGTACCTTAGTACTTACCTTGAATGCTCGGTGAAGCCATGAAAGCCCTTAAGGCTTACATCGAAACAAAAAAGGCGGCAAATTTTTTTTTAAGAATACGCAAATGAACAGCGTTTCCCTGATTGTAAGTGTTCACCGCCGCCCATGGACACCCACAACTCCAGAGGAATCACAGCTGCGTTGCCGGCCTTTATAGGACGGACTGGCTCTCAAATGCCACTGCCGGAACTCAACTATTAGTGGCGGCAGATTTTCCACTGGAGGGTGGTTGTTATCGAGGCGGGTATTAGAAAAAGCCTTACCACCATTTAGAGCTGGAGTTATTGAGTGTTGTCATAATTGTAGAGCACGACCGAATTTCGCCGCCGAAGGAATTCGGTCTTTAAAAAGGGTGTCGTAAAATAGAGTTTACACTGTAGAGTGAGGAAGGATTCGATCGCGTGGAGCTCGCCCGTGAGTTGTACCGCCAACGTCAGCTCGCCCAGGACAAGTACATCAGGGAGCTGATCGCGTCGCTGGGCGGGAAGCGCGCCGCCCACAAGCCCGTCACCGTCGAAAACCTTAAACGCGCCTTCGCCCTTCTCGACCCTGCAATAGGTACTACCGGCCATTACCCCGCCCGCTTCGTAACGCATCACTACAATACACAAAAACATGTCAAATAATAAATTCGAAAATGGGGCCTGCAATGGTTAATGATATGAAATCGTAATGATTTCTTATGTTTACGCGAATATTATTCATTGAAATAAAACTAATTTAAACGGATTTTATCGCGGTTATTTATTGATTTAGATCACGACGTTTCGAAAGCTTTTCAGCCTTCGCGGTTACGGGGCGGACTAAGGTGTGGGTTGTCCAGAAAAGTTCATGTTACTGTGTCCGTGTACTGTGTGTGTTCCGATTTAATTAAATGTATAATCGGAACCCAAAAGACCAATTGCCAGAACTCAAGACACTGTGAGCTCTTTCTGCGTAGATCGGAACACTATCAATAATAAAAATTAAATTGAAGGTAGACACAGTAACATGAATTTTTCTGGACAACCTACACCTCAGTACGCCCCGTGACCACGAAGGCTGAAAAGCTTTCGAAACGTCGGGATCAAAATCAATAAATAACCGCGATAAAATCCGTTTAAATTAGTTTTATTTCAATGAATAATATTCGCGTAAACCTAAGAAATCATTAAATACAGTGAATGTAAAGAATACACTCTAAATTCAAAACAAAAAGAAAATTTATGTTAAATTTCTGTTGTAAAATTGTTTTAATCACTCCAACAGTTGAACAATAACATGGAAGCTATATTACCGCGATAAAATCCGTTTAAATTAGTTTTATTTCAATGATATGAAATCGTTCTCTGTCTCGATACGTCATTTTTTGGCATTTATCGGGACCACCTCGTTTTAACGAATCAGAACGTCCACGTAAAATTTTGGAGTGTTTTCTTGAGATACATCTACTCATATTATCGTATAAATGCAAATTGGTTGTGGTAGAAGCACTTTAAAAGCAGTCAATTGCTTGCAGCGGAGCACCATCTCATAAACGTCACGGTACGAGGCGTGCAATAAACAGATTTTTTCATTTCTCAGTTATTATTATCATTATTTTTTATATTGTTTAACTTCTTTTTTTTTATTGTTTAATATTCTTTTTTTATTTTACTCAATGTTCCCTTATATTTTGTCAGTATCCGGAGGTGCGCGCTGTTAATTGCGACACAGATTACTAACTACTGCAGTTAGCAACATACAATTGTATGTTGCTAACTGCAGTTGTTAGTAATCTATTTATTGTACTATTGTACAAATTGTACTATAAGTTATATTGTTTTTTTTACCAATAAAGATTTTTATATTATTTTAGTATTTATAGATTCATAGGTATATATAAATCACTACTTAACATACTATATAACAAAATACTGTTAAAAAGTTTCATAACCTTAAATTTTTGTCGCCAAATGTAGGGCCAATGCTTAGGATCGTAGGGAAGCGGTCCAGTAGGTTACAATTTTTTTTATAGTTAAGGTTCAGCGTTATGGCCATAATCTTACCTGATCTTGAGTGATGATACGGCCCAAGTTGGTGACACGCTAAACCTGTTGAGGAACTGGCTCTCAAGTGCAGCTACCGGAACACACCTATTGGTATTTGGCGGCAGATTTTCAACTCGAGGGTGGCAACTAACCAGGTCGGCACTAGAAAAAGCCCTGCCACCATACTATGGTTTCTTCAAAATGTTTTCCTTCACCGAAAGCTTAAGCTTATTGTAGGTGGATTCGAACTCACGTCCCTTGACCACTGAGCTATCATCGCTTCAATAGTTTAAATATTAACATAAAAAACAAAAACAGTAACTAATTTATAACAACAATAAAACACACTAATATATAAAGTATACTAATTTTATTATACTTGTAGGCTATATACCAAAAATAAAAATAAATAAAACATTGTATTTCAGTTTTTTGTTTTTAATCAGATCACATCCGTATGGAACGTTACGTCCGTTGGGCTTTCTCGGATTACAGCTCGGACTTAAACAGTATTAGCCCAATACCGTTACGGACTCTGGCTGTGAGATTGGCCGCAGGAGATATCGAGCGCTGTGGTCCCAGATACAAAGGCACACGAAGATCAAATTATAAATAATACAAATAACAACATAGCTGCTGTATTGTAAACGATTTAAGAATTGACCGACAAATGGTATCATTGTTATAAGAATTCAAATATTAATTATTGGTTTAAGAACTTTCGTTCATTTGCATTATTATATACGCTATCATTTTATTATCAAATCAGGACGATCGTGGGTTACTTAACCCTACCAAGTTATTAAACATTTTCCGGTGACCAGATTAAAATTTTACCAAAATTCTATTAAATATATATATATATATATAATATATTAAGTATATAAATATTGTGACAGTTTTTCTGTCCATAAATCTTCATTATCAATATTCATCAGCGACTTCCTTTCGATCTTATTATTTGCGCACACCTTTTGCAATTAATGCATTATACAATGTACATACAGTTGACACCCCAGTGTGTGTACTCTTTTACATACGAGACAATTAAAATTTCCCGATTGATAAAAAACCTTAATGCTAACTATCAAGACAGGCCTCAAGTTTAATTTGCTATACCGAGATTTGTGAAAAAAACAAACACCTTGTTGTTTTGTACCAAAACGCTTTTTCAATTAACCAAGATTGAAAAAAAATGCTGTCACGGAGCATAATAAAACATTGAAATGAATATTCGGATTTATAATTAATATTAAATGATAAAAAGTAATCATTTGAATATTGATTAAAATAGTACACAACTCATACAAAAAAAAAAAAGTTGTGAACGGTACCATAGAGGACGCATTATGAGCCAATAGTGTTCCACCACTTACCGTAACTGCCTTAAATAGGGATTGACATTGCCAAGGCACGCCAATGAATATTTAGTATCAAGAATTATTATCGCAACTTATTTAAATTATAGTTGAAATAATAGAATTTAGTGTACACTATCCACTAAACCTCTTTAGTTTCTTGGTTAAAATGAAGGGTCAATATAAACAAAATAATGTCGTGATTAATTGATTAATAAAAAAATTATTTATGTTTGCACTTCCCTTGTGTTTTATTTTGTATTGTTCAGATCATACCCAGTTCTATGAAGTAGCCTCCTAAGTACATACCGTACAATAGTTTTTTTTTTTTTTTTTATAAGAATTCAATGAGCACTTTCAAATCGGGTAATAAAAATAATATAAATTGTTATATTTCAAAACATATTAACTTCATACTAAGTATACTAGTAAAGAAATCTAAAAACACGATTCTACGTGCAATTTAAGTTTTTACTCGTAGTATCTATAAACTAAGTTTTTGTATTTAAAACCTCTAATCCTAAGCATATTACACCTCCAGGGAAAAATAACAGATTAAAAAAAAAAAAAACTATTACTTTAGGCATGAGTATTAATTAACTCATGTTATAATAACTCTTTCCGGTTTAAACAAGATTTTTGTTTTATAAATTTACTTCTCTTCTCGTTAAACAAAAAAGTTATCGAAATCTTTATACGTATATAATGAAAATGGTCTATGTTTGAGGCTCAATCACGTCTAAACCACTGATCGTATCGATATAAAACTACGACCATTCGATGCGTAATTTTTCGGAAATGGTTTACATGGTTTATTATTATTTATTTTTAGAATTCCAACGTTCTTTCATTTTTTTATTGCTGTTTTACTTTTATGTACATTTACTTAATTCTTTTGTTTTCATGGATTTCAACGAAGTATATTAAATGGATTATGTTCTTTTACATTCAGCTAAAAATCTACTCACACTGTCCCACGCACCCACCTGCTCACTCCCATCCAGGCACCCATCCACTCAAAGGATAATCGAAGGATTCCCATCTATACAGTCACTCATCACGAAATCTCGGGAACCGTAGGACTTAGAAACGCGAAACATGGCAGAAGAAACGTGAAACTTGGCAGGAATATTACTTTTAGATATACTATATTATTATTTATGTGGTATTGTCTTTTCTTTTTTATTTTCTTGTAATGTTTTTATTTATAGTGTCCTTTAATGCTTGTGTGCCTTTTATTAGTAATCAACGATTTCTTTCTTTCTTTCTT
Source organism: Actias luna (assembly GCA_039707435.1). Taxonomy (NCBI): domain Eukaryota; kingdom Metazoa; phylum Arthropoda; class Insecta; order Lepidoptera; family Saturniidae; genus Actias; species Actias luna. Next base: position 446,870 of record JAZHAC010000006.1, on the reverse strand, counting down.
TTGCTATGTAGAGGTCAGCTAAAAACGGTTTTTGAGAAATTCATTCCCCAAAGGAGATCGCGGGGGCGTTAACAATGAAACATTCCTGTTTTTTAACTATACCTTCTATAGACTCCAAATTTGGTAGGAATCTTCTGTAAGAGATGTAGAATATTTCACACATCATATCACTTCATATCATTTCACATCATATACTAATGTATATGAACGAATTTTACGATAGCTCACCCCACAGTGGGTTGCGGGGGTGGCTATTAATAATAAAAAAAAATTAAGCTACAGCTCGTACAGACTCCAGTTTTAGCTAGAGTGTTCTATATGTTATGCAGAAATGATCTAAGACCGGATTTTACAACAATCCACCACCAATAAGGATTGCGGTGGTGGGTGTTAGAATGTTAAATTTCCATTTTCGAACTGTAACCTCTACAGACTCAAAATTTGGTAGGAATCTTTTATTTCTCATGTAGAAATCATCTCTAATAGGATCTTTTTTTTTATTTAAATCATTTGTTTTTCTATAACCTACTAATTAATCTAATGATTAAACGTCAGTTTATAAACGGTTGAGAAGTGAACGAAAAATGTCAGACAAAGAAAGTATAGAAAGTTCATGTTTGTGTGTTAATTATGTTTGGTTCTAATAACTGGTCTCATGAGATAAAAGCTCAAACTTTAGGTAAGTAATGATTTGTAATATATTGATATATAATTACAGTTTAAATTATTTTTTTATTAATAACTCGACATTAACTATCAATAGAATCGAGAAAGTCTGATATTGGATGTTTCACAACAGTTCGAATCACTTTAAGTGATAGAAGATTTCATGAAGGCATTGGTTGTTTTGAAGAGTACGATAACATAAGAGAATTTTCCTTTGCAGAGATTAGACACCTAAATGTACATAAAAAATAAAACAAAGTGATAATAAAGTTTAAGAGTTAATTATAATTGTATTTTTTTTTCAGTTTATGTAGAAATTACTGTAAATGTAGAAGATACTCTGTATCGTTTGTTTGGATTCCAAGCCATTGTGGTATAAATAGAAATGAAATAGCAGATGATCTAGCAAAACAAGCGATGGATTGTGGTGACATATGTCCTCATAAAATTATTATCCTGGCATCATTGCCCGGACTTCATCTCTGGAAATCGTGGCATGAAGTTTGTACAGTTAACAGCTGATTAAAGTGAAAATTTTATTTTAATATCCAATCATCAATACCGGTAAAACTAAACTAAACTAAACTAACTAAACTAAACCGGTAAAATTAGTTCCTCAATAATACAAACATAAATTACTAAACAAGACAATGGCAGATGCATTATCATACATTGCAAAAAAAAGTTTTTTTTTTGTAAATCGTGCACAGTAGTGCCAACGTAGGCTATTTGTCATTATTTAGTCTACGCAGAAAAAGAATCGATAATTTAAAAAACCGGAACGGTAACTGGGTGTTTAATAGGCTACTTCAGAGGCAAGTGATTTTAATTTGCCAAATCACAAATGAACATAACCTTCTAATAAAAATGATAGCCACCTTAAGGTAGGTGTTATATATAACAATAACAATTAACCTGACATGCTGGGCTTGTGGGTTCGAGTACCGCATGGGACAATCGGTTTTCAGATTCATTCTACAATATTAGATATTATGAATTCGCAAGTAACTGTGTTTGTAACGTTTTTATATCTAAGCGGCAGAACGGAATCTAATGAAATTTGGCAAGAAATATACGACGTGAGGGTAGACATATCCTACTTTTTATTCGAGTCTTGCGGGTACATGGCGGGCGATGCTGTGGGCAAAAGCTAGTGTATGGTATAGACGACATATGCCGATTATACCGATTAGCATAATTATTCAGGTAAATTTTTATTACAGATTGGCTTACTCAATCAAGCATGTGTTGTAGTAATAAATACTGGTAAAAGCGAGGCATTTTGTAAATGATTTGTTACCGCTCTTCATGCACAAGCAATCACATGCTGGCAGATGAAGCAAAATTTAATTAATTTTTCGTAATTTTAATTTTAAGTCAGGTTAACGTCACCAAAAAAGCTTTTAGTTTTTTTTTTAAATTAGATATAATAAATAGATTAATTTAAACTGTGCTTTATTTTATTTATTACTACAATTTATAATATTTTGACATTAATTTTCGACATCAGGCCTTACGTTGTTGGCAACACTGATCCTGCTGCATACAGTGGATAGTCTAACCTAAGATGTTTAACGTTCTCTGTAATTTATATTGTATTGTATTGGGTTTATAACAGTTTTATTTTTAAAATAGAAATAGCATAATAATGGCCGATATAATAGAAACTCAAGAAGTGGATAAAGATACTGTAGAGCCTGAAGTTTTAGAACAACAATTCAGTAAAAAATATAAAATTTTAACGGAGACTGCTGTTTCATTGAAAAAATCGTATATAAACAAATTGCACGGTTCAAAGTAAGTAATATATTTATTATAAAAACCTTCTGTGTATCTGTTATTATTTCATAGTTTAAGAAGTTTCTAGACTCGGTTATAATTCCTTTGTAATTATGGAAATATTACGTTTACTTTTCATTTTTAATACGTCGCGTACGTACGTAATTAATTATGAAAACTTGCCAAAAAAATCCGATGTAATTATAAGTTAATAATATGTTTTTCTTTTATCTTATTTTCTTGACTTGACACGTAATATTATTACTTCCCCAATTTACAGGTCACTAAAAATAGCTGTAAGCTTAACAGAAAATGTCATAGAAGTGTATCAATTGAATGACACATCCTTAAACCGTGTATGCCGTGTTAACGGGCACAAGGAAGCACCCACAGAGATAGTATGCAGTCCTGTAGATGAGCATCTTATTTATTCATCAGGTGAAGATGGATGTGTCAAACTATGGGATATAAGAACGGGCAAGACATCTCTGGAGTATAGAGGTATGTTTAGTTATCACGGAGACAACAGATTAACATGTTGAGGGCACGTAATGAAAAACAAAAATTAAAACCGTAAAAGTAAATATGATTAGAAGAATGTAAAGTGTGAATGTGGATAGATTTAGACATAGAGAAAGACAAGAATATATGGATATTACGTGTGAATACCAAAGTCAGGACTTTTAACATTTTTTCTAAATAGATTAAGAACATAATTATATGTTTCTCCCTCTCATATTTACCTGACAAGTTATGAGAGGAGTGGTTGACTCATGAAGCCTATCTAGCATCAATACCTAATTTGTTTCATGGCACACTTTTACATACTGTCAATTTATATATGTAGAAACAACACAATACAGTATGGGAATAACCGTTTCATTTCATACCAGGTGAAGAACAGGAAATAATTAAACCATTTGAATGCATGGATGTGTCGAACACTGGAGCTGTGATTTGTGCTGGTAGTAGAGTCGTTAAAAGTGATTCATACATTGTCTTCTGGGATTACAGGCAGCCTACACCGCTGGGAGGATACTGGAATTCACATACTAATGATATCACACAGGTATTTCAAACTTTTCTATATTTATTAATATTATAAAATTGGTAAAGTTTGTTTGAACATTCTAATCTAGGCACTACCAGTCGAATTTCAAAAATGCATTTTGTAGTTTATTGAGCAATAATTGAGTAAGGCTAGATAGCAAAATAGAAGCAAAACTGTTTCAATCAAAGTTACAAAATTAGGCAAAAAATTTTAAATAAAAAATTTTTAGTTCCACACAAACTAAGTTACTGGCACAGGTTGTTAAATATACAATATAAAACACTCAATATCTCACATGACCAAAGAGTTCCTCTGGAATGTTTGTGAAAAGTTTAAACTGTTAAACTATTTGACTGCAACCATGAAAGTTAACAAATAGTACTGTGTTTAAGTTATGGTTAACTAAAAATGGTAGAACAATTCTTGCCCTGTTAATAGAAATATACATTTTAAATATCTAATCCCCAAAATTTTCAATTCAGGTCAAATTCCACAAAGAAAACACTGAGCTTTTAGTGACAGGTTCTTCCGATGGACTGTTAAATGTATTCAATGTAATGGAGGTAACGGAAGATGATGCTCTGGTCTACACGTGCAATATAGAGAACTCCGTCGAGAAGATAACCTGGCTGAACGAGAAGCAAGTGGCCTGCGTCACACAGTCCAATGACGTTCAGTTGTGGGACACTGACACCGGAGATCTGTTAAACAGTTACGCTAGAGATAAAATTGCCAAAAGTATTAAGGTATATTAAATTATATTTTTAAAACTACATTGTCCAAATAAAGTACTTATAGTTAAATAATTATTAATTTATTTATTTAATGATAGCCGAGTTGGTAATGTGTATGGACTCCACTTCAATCAATGTGAATTCACATTGCACTCATAGCAAAAATAGCATTAAGAATCTACCGCTAAATACATATAGATGTGTTCCGTCAGATGCAGTTGCCCACTAAATCTATTAAAAAATGGGTAGCACATTGATGTTGAGAGAAAAGCAATATTTTAACCAGTTATAAGATACTAAGATAATGTCTGAGCTAAATAGCAAGTAATTAAAAAAAAAACATTGAATCCTCACAGGCATATAACATCAGACCTCGCTAATAATGTTTTAATATAATTACAGAGGAGTAGAGAGGATGATTGCTATGTAGTGGACGCATTTAAACCGATAGATGGTACTCCAGTTCTACTTGCTGGTTCTCATGCAGAGAAGGGGTATGTATATGTCGGCGATACGCCAGATTTATCGCGTTCAGACTCCATAATGATACGAACACACTTAATATAACTTTGTTTATTTCCAGCCAATTTCTAGTACAGAACTGCGCTAAATGTGAGCTGCGAACTATTTATATAAACCAACAGTCACTTAACGTTTAACAACTGCAACTTCTTTTACAACATGTAATTGAAATTACTGTACAATTAATTTATGAAATATAGTTCAAAAATCAATATTCATATTATAATGAATTTTACATAACTCATATTTATTTTACATATTACTAATTTATTTTAATACTCCAAACTCCACTTTACAAAGTTTATCAACAGATGGCGCTACTAACAAGTTGTCCAATAATTTTAAAGTATTTAAATTCTCATTTTTGTGATCACAAATAGCTATTTAAATATCAATCTTAAATACTAATTATATTAATGTAATAATATAATCATTATTTATTTATTTGCGTCCATATATATCATTACCAGCTCATATCCATACATTACTTGATTAATTTCTCCTATAGGTTGCCACTATAATCAATATTACTATAAGTAAAACTGTATAGATACGGCATATGCACTCTGATTTTGTGCCAATTGGCACACTCAAACCTCAGTATCGCGTCGGCGTTCAAGGAAGTAGGTCGTGCACCGGTTGGTTTATCGAGTGCCCTAAAACAACAAACAATGTAATGTTTAATTAAATATAGAACAAACTGTAGAAAGAAAATTTCTAAAGGTCAAGGGAATATTTCAATTGTAATATATACATTTTTTTATAGTTAAGGTTTTAGCGTTATAGCCATAATCTCAGCTGATTTTAAGTGACGATACGGCCTCAAGTGGCTCTCAAGTGCAGCTGCCGGAACACACCTATTGGTATTTGGCGGCAGGTTTTCAACTTGAGGGTGGTAGCTAGCCAGCAGGCATCAGAAAAAGCCCTACCACCATGCAATTACTACCTTAATTGATAATTTTATAAAGTAATATATATTGATACGTAACATTATATTTTACAAAAACAAATATTATAGTTTAGACGATGCATAGCAACATGTATACATGTCTCTTTTTCGCGTCTGGTAAAAATACATACTGTCCTACTTTTATCAACACAGCCTTACTCCTATTGGTGGTAGCGTGAGGTTAAATAACCTTAAATAGCGTTCAATTATTGATTTATCAAATACAATTTTTTTTTTTATCTGACTGTTCGTTTCTCGGATTAACAACATCAAACAAACTTCTCTGCTTTATAATATTTATATATAGATAATTAAATGAGTTGCTAATATTATGGGATAAGATATAATCAGTTGAGTTAACTAATTGTTTATAATTCCAGTGATATACTGAGGTCGGTGTCAATGGTAGAGAAGAAACTCCAGCCGTCCACGAACTTTGTTGACAACAAGCAGATAGTCAGGTGCTTGTGGTATTATAGTGAGGTAAGTCACTTGATTCCTTTTGGATAGTTTGAATTAGAAAAACCCTTATCGATATGCTATAGCTTCATTATGAGGTTTTCCTTCATCAAAAGCTCGGGCTCATTGCTTCTAACTCGGGTCCGTACACACTAGTAACTAAGCTCCCAATCCCAATAACTATTGACGTATTGGAAACTGGTATCGGTCATTCAAGAATACCAATACCAATATGAAAGGCTAGATTACTCTTACTCTTGAGTTTATTTTGGTGTAGCGACTTCAAGATATTGCGAACACCAACACATAACATAGAAGCAAGTGTTGCTTGTTATCATAATTATTTTTAACTATCTGACCCGACAGACGTTGTTCTGGCTTAACTATGAATGGAAATGGTGTAATAAATAAATAATAATAAATAAAAATCCAAAAGTGCACGCCTCATAATCTCATTGTTTTTGTTTATTTAATTACAATTAAACCACATCGCATCAGACCGTGAAAATTAATCGGGTTCTATTCCTAATTATACTGAAGCGTAAGAAAAAAAAAGGACTCGATTAGTAAAGTATTTCGGTCGTTATCGTGATAACACACAGGATCCGCACATACAGACACACGGACGTACAAGATAGATCTTTTTCAACTAGTTAAATTACCAAAAATGCCATCAAAAATATCATAAGTATTAAAAATAGTGCCTTTTCTTCATATGTATGTATATATTATTTTACGTGAATAATATATTATAAATAGAGACATTTTAAGTTTGATAAATCAGTTGTTTTGCGTGAAGTGACAGTAGTAACCACCTCGACGCTTCGCTTATGAAACGTGCAAAAGTATTAGTTAAAATCATAGTGTTCATTATCGTAATGCTCTATGGCAACTGACAGTTATGTAAAGTTAATGTTATCGTTAAGTTTTTTTTTTTAATTTACCTAAATTCAACTTCATTAATTTTTTCTTTCATAAGAACCTTCTCCTGACAAAAACTAACACAACAAAAAAAATTTGAGCACAATTGTTCCATCCCTTCACGCGTGAGGTGATGACCAAATGAAATATAGATTCTTTTTAATATTTTTTTAGATGACTAGGTTTTACCTACGGCTTCGCTCATATTGAAGCAATTAAATAGGTTTTTTTGTCATTAATAATTATTTTTATTTTTTTCTATAAATAGTATCCTATGTTTCTTCTAATACCTCCAAGAACATGTGTACAAAGTTTCATGATGATCTGTGAAAGCGTAACTAACAAACTTACATTCACATTTATAATATTATTAGGGATAATCTTTATTGTCAAATTAAATAATATGTTTCATCATTATAATATGTGAATCCTTATTGGATTATGATAATTTAAAATATTTTTTTCCCAATAAATACATACAATCCGTCAGCTGTCATTAAGTTAACATAGCTCTGTCTTTTTTACTCACTACACATGTATGTACCTTCTGTCTCCCTCGCATCAGAGAAGTTGCATAAACAACGTTGCAAATAAATAGTCTTCTATAATTAATATTTTTATCTTTCTCATCTGTAGAAAACTTGGCAACACTTTTTCTCTTTCCTGTAAACGTCACTTTGTGTTGAAGTACTCGTGTGATAATATATGAAGTTTTATTCATTCTAAATATAACAACCAGTTATTAACTATATGAATGTAACACTAAGAATGATTTGTTTACAATTACAGAGAGACCTGTTGGTGACCGCCGGGGAGTCCGGTATCATCACGGTGTGGTGCCCCGGGGACGCGGCAGAGGGCGCCACTCTCGCTAACAAACTACCCACTGCTATGGAAAAACACGGAAAACGACATAAACCTTACTGAAATATATCTAATCATTTTGAACTGTTTTATATTTTTACTTATCTATCATCCCGGTTAAGTTATTTTAATAATCTGCCTGAAATACTATTAGAGTATGTTATATAGAAGTAAAGTGAAGCGATAGTGGATTAGGTTAAAGTGAATGAGGATAAGTATTTTGGCTTTTTGGGCCAAGTTGGTGGACACGCTAAACCTTTGGAGGAACTGGTTCTTCAACTTGAGGGTGGTAGAAAGCCAGGCGGGCACCAGAAAAAGCCAATCACGCTATGGTTACCTCGCGATGTTTTCCTTCACCGAAAGCTCAAGCTCATTGTAGTTGGTCGGATTCGAACTCACGTCCCTTGACGCAAAGTCCTACACACTACCACTGAGCTATCATCGCTTCAAGTGAGGTCCGTGGTTTTGGATGGGCCCCAGTAAAAATCTCGTAATTTAATTTTAATAAATCACTGAAGAAGGTACTCGACAGTATTAATAATATTGTGAGAAGCTTAGTTAAGTATTTAATAAATTTAATATTCGATATACCCTAAGTGTTAATACTGATTTATAATGAAATAACCTTTCAAACTTAACAAGAAATTTAGTATTAAAAGTCTGGTTTCCGATCTTTCTGTAACGCAAATATATTAATGACATCTTATAAGTTGAAATTTTTAATATATAGTATAGCTAAATGAATGTCTTCCAAAATTAACTATTTTTCTATGAATGCGTTTATGTCATAATCATTTTTCCATTATGGTTTTAATATTATGCCTGATATTATTTGATTTAAGTAATTATTTAAATTTGATTATCTTACTAAATTTTGTTAAAAATATTAGGTTACCTACTTCTGAGCTCGTGGCCTCTTGGACGGAGAAATGTGACAGCTTACGGTTATGTCACTACATGTTAAGTAGAAAGTCCTTTGCTATTACTGGTTTCTTCTTAGTTGTAGTGGGTTTTTTTCTAGATCATTCCGGGATAAGATGATGAATGTGAAAGCGCTCCATCAATCCTGGTGGAAGGTACAGAGTCCATAGGATTTTAGTCGGTAAGAATCTGACATAACCCATACTTTTGCTGTCCGGTGTAAGTATTTATGTAAGATATTCCTATGAAAAAAAAAAGGTAACACCGAACGAGACCCACATAACACCTTAAGGTAAGGTAAGGTAAACACTTACTTTAAAGCAAACGAAATCGCAAGCATAGCTACTTCATATTATGAAGCTGAAAGTTTATTTCTTAACGTTTATCTTAGTAAATATAGTTGGATTTCACACATTATTTCTGTATGTGATCGAGCAATTATCGATGAAGGCTTTAAGCTATTTAATATCACACCATCACTATAAATAGAATAATAAACCCCTAAACAGATAATATTAGTCTGCCCAGGCCTATTACCCTCCCAGGATATCCGTAAATGTATTTTCCCTGTTAAAAAGGTGTTTTACCAGTCATCTTAGCCAATTTGTCTTTTTCCAGAATACTAAAAAGTTGCAACACCAAAGGGTTTTCAATAAAACTACATAATACACTTTCATACTATACTTGTATTCCAAAATAAAGATCCCAAAGTAATATACAAATTTTAAAATTAACATAACAGTACTAATTTAGAAACGCATTAAAAATATTTAACCTCAAAAAAATGTATACCTTTAGTACTTTTATATACAGTAATTTCATCCCATCGAGATGTTATAAAATTAGTACCGTTTTACAATATTACAAATATTCTAAAATTAATATTATAGAGATCACACACAATACACTGTGCCTTCTGAAACTTTACTAAATACAAATGTAAAAAAAAAACATTGTCTACAAACAAATTAAAATAATAATAAATTCGCCCGAAGTCATTCTTCAAATCCTACCTTCTTATTTATAGTTGCTATTTAAAATTATACAATTTTTTATTAATTTTCCTCGTTGAGGTTGGAGTTGCCATAGTTAATTTTTTTTTAATAAATTTTACAATGTCTAGATTTAATAAAACTTATAGAAATCGTCTATGATATGTTAGTAAAATAATTAAATCACAATTTAAAATACCATTAATTAAATGTGACATTAATAAATCACATTATCTTTGCCAAATTCATGTGTTACATGGATAACGTTGTTTTTTTTTTTTTATTAATAGACGAAAAATACAATATTTATACATCAATTCTCTACAGTCCAGAGTAAAAGCAATTATTTATACATAATTTAATGTAAATAATGTCCCTTAAGTATTATAACATTTAAAACATACACACCTCACAATTATTTTCGATAATAGTTTTATGTATTTCATAAATTTATTTTAGATAAATAAATGATCAAACCGAGATACCTCCTTATATCATATTCTTTAATAAATTTATTATACTGATATTTAAAACTAATGAATATTAATAGTACATACACAATAAGAGTATATATAACTGTATCTAAAACATCAAGGGAATATATTTGACGGTAATTAATTGCAACTTTATTACAATTTAGTCCCATCAATAAGATAATACAGTTTTTGAGACAATTTTTAAACCTAATCAAGAATCTCAATGAACTTTTATAATATCATCCAAGTTATTATAACTGCGTCTCCTAAAGATATATTTGTTTATATTTAGCAGTACTCAAAATTTAAAACTTAGTTTTTACAAATTAATATGACATAATTCTATTGAACTAAATTTGTAAGTTTCTAACCTAACATTAAGTTTTATACAATATTAAGAGAATGTTATTATGTAACAATGAAAAAATTGTTTTAAAAAAGTTATGATGGATAAAAAATATAGTCTATGTAAGATTTAGATGGCGTTAAATGATGTTTTCGAAGTTATTCTCCTATTACCGCGTTATAACATACGGTTTAGAGTAAATGTGAACTTTAAAATAGAATTTGCGTACGACTATGTAATACACCATGAAGTTAGCTGCAAGATATTTTTGACATTTAAAAACACTTAATTTATATTATCTATTTTTGTCACTTCATTAATCTAAGATCTTTTGTTTTGTTGTAACGTTGTGATATTAAATTATATATATATATATTTTTACTATTATGTGTACTTTTATACAAACATTTGGTATATATTTAATATCCACGCCAAATTAGTGTAACTTCTCAAATGCTACATATCTTCAACTACAGTTTTTTTTTTAAATTATTTTAATTATAGTTTTTATGCGTTGATATTGTTAGAATTTTCCCGCATTTAGGTAAAACGTGTAGGTATCGTTACCGTGGAGTCAGTAGCGCAGCAACTGCAGGAAATGCAGTAGAAACAGCAGCTCCGTGACGCGCAGCAGCTGACTCGCGCGCTCGTATCACTTCGACGATAGAAACATTATTAATCTGTAATATATTAACATTTCTACTGTCATTTTTACGTACCCTGCGAAATGTTAGTTCATTAACGATTTCTTAGGTTTACGCGAATATTATTCATTGAAATAAAACTAATTTAAACGGATTTTATCGCGGTTATTTATTAAATTTTGATCCCGACGTTTCGAAAGCTTTTCAGCCTTCGTGGTCACGGGGCTGAAAAGCTTTCGAAACGTCGGGATCAAAATTTAATAAATAACCGCGATAAAATCCGTTTAAATTAGTTTTATTTCAATGTTAGTTCATTGTTGTAAACCAATACCGTATGCATCCCCGATGATGGCTCAGATAATCCCTACAATGGGTCTTAGCTTTTGGTAAAGGCTGGGTAGCTACCACCCTCAAGTTATAAATCTCCCGCCAAATAGGTGTGTTCCGGCAGTTGCACTTGAGAGCCAGTCCTTCCGCTAGATTTAGCGAGTCCGCCATATTAGGCTACATTGTTACATAACATCAGGTGAGTTTGCGGCCATAACGCTAAACTTACAAACTATAACAAAATTCGTCGCTGTCTTATATTGCAAATATCCGGACGGTTTGAGATCTACCGAGGCATTCTATGCACGACTTTTTGTAATTTAAGCTTTCAGAGCAAGTTATTAAATTGACTAAACAGAAAACAAGAACAAATTTATTATTCTTTTATGGATTCCTTTCTACACTACAGTGTTAAAATGAATTGGTAAAGTCCGGTGAAGCTGTCAAAGCCCTTGCGACTAACAGCGTACTTCAGTTCGAAAACAAAAACCAAATGGGGTAAATTGTATGTGAATATAATGTTTTTTTTTTTTATTTTTTTTTTTTATTTAATCACCCTTAACATGATTAGGGACTTTGTTAATAATAATTTTTTCATTTACTTTGCCTTTTTTAATTTTATGTGAGCGCATTCTTTTGCTCCACATATAATATGATTTGAAGATAGCGTACAGGGTATCAGGCGGTCGCTCCCAAAAACGAAAACAGATGATAATACTAATGATACCTTTGATCATGGGACAGAAAAAATCTCGATCCTAAAAAAAAAAAAAAATTTTTTTTTTAAACCATCAATATAATACAAACAGCTGATGATCAGGTCAATGCACGCCGCGACAAGCGCCTGCCCGCTCCCACGCGTTTCGCAGATAGCGATGGCATCAATACCTATTTATAACAATTGTTTAAGTACCTAACATAACCTACTATTTTACTGCTCTGCTATTCTCTACCTAATCCCTTTCATTCGAATTCACCGGTTCAATAAACTAATTTACGTATTCGATTCGCCTGAAATGTTCAACGAGCGGGCATTGACCTGACCATCAGCTGTTTGTATTATAACGCTGGTTATTTTTAAATAGTAAATTGATTTATTTATACGAAATTCTCGTTTCATTTATCTGTACTAACATGGTGAAACGTGAACAAGGCTTTAGCACACGTTTACAAAAAAAAAAAAAATTTTTTTCATTGGGGTCGAATTTTTTTTCTCTCAACATGGAAGGTCATTAGTATTATCATACCTAACACCCTGTGTATATTTTCTATTACTAAGGATAGGATTGTAGAAATAAATTCAACATCGGTCGGCATGTTGGGTAGATGAGTAGTGACCTGAAGTGTATGGCCTTGTTGGCGAGCAGCCGGTTCGCGTCCCCCGGGTCCGCCAGCGGCAGCGCCTGCGCCGGCGCCTCCGCCTCCTCCTCGGTGAAGGTGTGCGAGCTGACCCGCGGCTGCAGGCGCGCCTCGCCCCACGGGCCCCGCGTGCCCACCCACTGCACCGCGACCCCCCCGCCGCCGCACCCCTTGCTCTTCAGTATCAGCTGCCGGGACACCCCCACACCCTCAAACCACTGCTCGCAATACGCCGTTGGGGCCGTTTCCAAATTTACGTAACGCAATTTATGAAGATTTTGACCTTCCCTCTCCCCCCCATTTAACGTGCTGTATCACTCTCCTGACCCACCCCCCCCCCCCCCTTTATGAAACGTTAGTGACCGTTTTTACTTTAAAGGCCATTAATCAACTCTTTATGTTAACCTTTGGCAATGCGATTACAAACAGTTGAGAGATTCTCCATAATACATAAACAAAATGAGTTACAACTTTGGAAAATTTTAATTATCTAGTTATTATTTAAATAAAATAAAAAACATTATTACGCAACGAGTTGTTCGAACCCCCCTCCCGCCCTTTGTAACGCATCGTAACGTTTTACAAACCCCCCCACAACCATAAATTGCGTTCCGTACCACTTGAACGGCCCCTTCGTTATCCACGGATCCTTGCTATACCAGAAACGATGCGATTTGCGATTTGAAGCGATGACAGCTCAGTGGTAGTGTGCACGACTTCGCGTCAAGGGACGTGGGTTCGAACCCAAGCACCTACAATGAGCTTGAGCGCACGGTGAAGGAAAACATCGTGAGGAAACCATAGCATGGTGGTAGGGCTTTTTCTAATGCCCGCCTGGCTAGCTACCACCCTCTAGTTGTGAACCTGCCGCCAAATACCAATAGGTGTGTTCCGGCAGCAACACTTGAGAGCCAGTTCCTCCAAATTTGGCGGGAGTCTACTGGCACAGCTTTAGAGACACATTCTAGTATGAAACTTACTGCAATCTTAGAAAGACCTAAGATCTTTCAGTAGATTATAAGAGAAATTTCGCTGGTATACATCTCGTTCCCACCTCGGGCGCGTATAAATTAACTACGTATTCAGGTCATTTAGTATTTTCTTAGCTATATTTATTTCCCATGGTACCTGTTTGGGCTGGTTCGGGTTTTAAATGTCTCAATAATAAAACAGGCGCGAATATAGTGGGACCTGATGAAAAAATGACGATTTATGCACAACAGTACCGGATGGGATGGTGGAAAGAAAGGACTCACCTGAACCCCCCCCCCCTTTTTTTATTTCGGCTGGAGTACACACCATACACTTATAGTACGTGTATACTTGCAATAATGTTCTGGCTAATGGCGAGAGGGGTAGGAAAAGAAGCGGGGGGGGGGGGTGGAGGGCGCATAGACAAGGTATTGTACTGTTGTGCATGATTTAGCGTAAACAGTACCTATCTCCCATAGGTATATATCATGGTGCGATTCTAATAATAATGAGCAAACTACTTAACACAATATGTTTAACAGAGAATATAATAAAATTTAGATAATTAAATTCGGGAGTGTAAAATGTTTCGTGCAAGACACCATTGGGGGGAATCAAAAGATTTTTTTTGGGTTTTAAAACGGCAGCCCTTAAAGTATGGACAATAGAAGACGTTATAGCGAGAAGTGGTGATGATAGGTCACCTGGTAGGTGATGTCCCGCTCCGTGCTCTGCGTGGGGTCCCGCTGGTTCTTGTTAACGAACGCCTTGACGACCCACTGCTGGGCGAACGCTGGGAACCGGGACGACTCGTAGTACAGCTTGTGGACGAACTCCTCCGTACGGTACGGCTTTAGCTGTAAATCTGTCCCGATACGCATCGCTCGGTAATATTGACATTCCGAAGCGATGATAGCTCGGTTCTAATGCGTACGCACTCCGCGTCAAGGACCGTGAGTTCGAATCCGACTACAATGGGCTTCAACTTTCGGTGAAGGAAAACACCGTGAGGGAACCGTAGCATGGTGGTAGGGCTTCTTTTGATGCCCGCCTGGCTAGCTACCACCCTCAAGTTGAAAATCAATAGATGTATTCCGACAGTTGCACTCGAGAGCCAGTTCTTCTACAGCTTTAGCGTGCCTACCAACTCGGATCATATCGTCACATAAGATCAGGTGAGATTATGGACATTAAAAAATACTGATATCTTAAAGTGTCATATTCCGTAGCGGAAAGGTTTGCAAAGAACAATTTAACAAAGAAATGCAAGAGACCAGTGATGGTGATCTTCTCGTAGGAGAGGAGGTTGAGCAGCTGGTTGTAGACGAGGCTGTCGTCCCGCTGCCGCCGGTCCCGCTCCGCCAGCACGGCCAGCACCTCCGCCGCGGACTTGTGCGGGTGCGCGCATCGCGCCTCGTGCGCCGCCAGCTCGTGCGCCGGCCCGCGCCACGGGCACCCGATGCACCAGTACTTGCACCCCGTCTGTCTGCACCCCACAACCGGGACACCCTCACCCTGACCTCATCCTCACCTCATCCTCACCACATCCACACCACATCCACACCACACCCACACCACACCCACACCACACCCAACTGACGCCCGCTTCACAGCTCGGTGTTCGTGAGGACAGTGTGTGTTGAAGTGACGATTAAAGTGTACGATTATGAAATGATTCAACTCGAAAATCATGCTGTACCAATCAGCGAATTGCGAGGTAGTTGTCATCTTTAAATTTATCTCACTACAAAAATTCCTGGGTTAGGTATTACGTACGACCCACCCAGCGCATTGGCGTAACTATATGAAGTTTTTTTTTTATACTTCATAATATTAATGTTAAATAACGATGTAACCTACTGACGAGATTCGCTCCCAAGTGCAACTGCCAGTACACATCTACAGGTATTTGGCAGCACATTTTCAACTACAGAGTGATAGCTAGTCAAGCTGGTATTAGAAAAACCCTATCACCATGCTACGGTGTCATCAATATGTTTTCCATTACCACAAGCTCAGGCCCAATGCAGGAAGACACGAACTCAGATCTATATACGCGGCGTCCGTACAAACTAACAACTGAGCCATCATTCATCGCTCGAAATGGTTCTAGGCTACCTAGTTTTTAGATTCCATTGTTTCTACTATTCTGTGCTTGTATCATAATGGCTAATCAATTACTATAAAGCGCTAAAAAAATACTAATTCTAAAGACCAATTATATAGTTCAATTAAATCGAACGTCCAAATATAACTAACTACGCACAAGAGAAAAAGCGAGAAGATGATTTTGGTTCGCATTACACCAGGGTTACGATACATAAAGAGTCTAATGATATGTTAGTGAATGATTTCACCGCGGCCGCTCTGCTTCGGCCAGGGTTTGAGGCAGTGCCTCCACCAGAAGTAGAGGCACTGTGTCAACCTGGATTCTAGGCAGCGGAGGCCGCGGTGGTCCAGCACACACCTGCGGTACCTACGCCGGGCGCCGGGCACCTCAGGGAGGAGATACGATCTCCTCAGCGTGGACATTAGGAGGTCGTAAGCGCTGGTCACAATGCGAACCAAAACATCCAAGTAGGGACGTTTCCTCGCGGTAGAGAATACGATTTGCGTGAATTTGTATTCCCTGGGGGAAAGAAACCATCAAACTGCTAAGTCTCATTACCTATACCACTTGATATGTTCCCTCACTATTGGTTTATATTACCAATACAAAAAGGAAATAGAAAATGATTACAATACATGGGTCTGACTTGAATCCCTGCAAGAGATTGTGCTTTGCGTGAAGGAATATGTTGTGATGACACCGTAACATGGCGGTAGGACTTTTTCTAATATCCACCTGACTAGCTACCAGCCACAAGTTGAAAATCCGATGCCATATACTTTAACTTTTTTACTTCGATAATCAATAACTCTGAAAATATTGATTGTATAAGAAAATTTGTTTTTCAAAATATATTTTTTTCTGCTGTATGAACATTCATTATCCTCGGAGTTACAGCTTCTTGAAAATGACTCAAAACTTTAGACATTATTTTAATTCCTTAATTTGTGGCATATTTATAGAAAATTAAAAAAAAAATATTTCATATTTTACTCAAAGATTCAACTACTGTGAACTTATATAAATAATTGTTTTTCAGTGTTTGTGTAGAGCTAAAAATAATTACCGGATTTGAGGTCATAGGTATAATTGAGTGTGGAAAATCTCCGCTGATAAGCGAGGTCACTCCTTATTACTGAGAATTGTATTTATAAATGAAGGCTGTGTTCCAAAATGCTCAAGCTCATCACCATGGCTTACCCATTCCACTTAATTAGAAGCCTTACAATCACTACTTAAAGTGGAATGGAGTAAGGTTCCACCCTTGCAGAAGTTTGTTTTGCAAATTTTAAGTATGGATTCCCATAATGAACAATTACAAATAACTTAAATACCTATAAGATCATAATGTACATAGAGCATAAAAAAATGATATTGCATGAGTGTTCGATCATTCCTTCACCTCATTTTAGAAGCAGTGGCTTTATAGTAATGATTGCTCATAATGGATGCTGCACCAATTGATGTGACTATGAGTACCTGTAATTTTTATAACAGAAGCCTTTTTGATAAAACCATTGGTAGCATAATGGTTGGACTTTTTCTAATGCCCACCTAAGGCTAGCTACCACCCTCAACTTTGTTGCAAAATGCCTATATGTATGTTTTGGGAGTCAGTCCCTCTATGCTTAGTGTGGTCTTTTATAATGAATAAAAGATCTTGATCCACATCATCACTTAACATTAGGTGAGATCGTGGATATACTGCTAAACCTATAAGATACTAAAACAAAACATCCATCAGTGAGTAGTTGCATTTACGATATTCATAAAAGAATATACAGACTCTTACCTATCTTCACACTGATTCTCCTCATGATGTTGAAGTGAATGTCGCGGGAACACGCAAGTGCAGAACTTGCACTCTAACGGCAACTCAGACACGGTCTTCTCGACTGCTAGATTCCTCGAAGCGGATATCCTTGAGATCTCAACACGACAGTTGGGACATGTGGCTGACTCGTCACGGAGACGTGCATCAGCAAGCAAATGCGTGAAGCAGGGAGCACACATCAAGTGACCATTGCTACACTGAAATTATAATTAACAGTTAAAAATATTGTCAAATATGTTATGCCATAATTTCTGCTCGATAAATTTATGAAAGCAAAAAATATCTACAGGTATAAACAATTGATTTGGATAACTACTTTATTAAAAAAAAAAACATTTTTTTTATTATTATAAAGAGTCAAGTAAATTATAATTATGTTAAAATAAACTGTGAAAAATATACAACATAATTATTAAAAAACCAGGATCTAGGCTTCAGTGTGTTTGCATCTGAAATAAAAAGTGATCATGAATTACAATGATACAACTTTGTTTCAAAATTTTCTTCATAATTAAGAAAGTTTATACTTGGAAAACAATAGAAATTAAACTTATTCTTTGTTCAGTTAATTATCAACAATAGAAATAAAAAGTGAAAAAAAAATCTATTATTTCATTGCAACATTTTGTTTTTTTTTTTTTTATTTAATTTTAAGTACTGGTAAGGTAGATACTGTTGAATATTTGTAATTTAATAATTCTTTATGTAATATAATTATGAAGCTAAAATGTTTTAATTTGGGATAAGGAATGGGAGAGTACTAAATAAATAAAGAAGTAAATCTTGATAAACATTTCTTTATTCCCATGAAATGCTACAAGAGTACAAAGTTCTGTTACTTACTAATGGTACATACAAACTTCTTACATCCTAAAACTACATCACAGATGTAAATCTTAAGCCTAATAGGAACAAATATACAACAAATAAGTCTTTCTGTTATCCTATACAAACATTTTTAACAACTTTTATACATTTAACTTCTATTATAATCAGTGATTGAAGATTTATTAAGAAATCGATAATTCACGGACGGGCGAGACTAGAATATTAATTAATTATAGTTAAAGGCACATCTACGCATTAGATTCTAGTTTGAAAAATCGATAGTGTTCAATACTGATTATAAAATAACAGACGCCTTTAGCGGTCACAAAATGGTGACGTTTTATTACGTCGTGCAGGCGCGGACACGACGAATATTTCAATAATCTCTTTTACGTAACGTTAGAAAAAAAATGTAAAACAGCTGATCGTGGTTAATATGCGATCAGCTGCTCTAGAATACCTGGTAAACAGCGGCCTGCGGTAAGTCCAGACATACTGCGCAGCACAGGATACCTCCGAGCCTGTACTCTAGCTTGTCACTCTCGTTTATTTTACGTTTTTTAGGCAACGGTTCGTCGACATCTTTTGCCTCCACTGCTAGCGGATTTTCGCTGGAGGACGGCGTTGGCTCACTTTCTGCAGCCTCGGCCATTGCACAAATGTGAAACTAATAAAGAATTGAAAAACCGCGAAATCTGCGATAGACGAGAAATAAATAAAATCAAATTATATCAAAGATCTAAAGAGGTCTGTATCTATACAAACAAAGACTTGTACTGTTGTCAATATTGTCACAAGCCAAAGAGTTCATAGATCCGAATACTAGATGTATGATATTGTTTTTGGCTTCTGTATCCTGTATCGATTATAGACGTCCAGATTGTAATTTTCAAATATTAAGGTGGGTACTAACTGGCGTAATGTACCATTCGCAGCGTGCATATTACCGTGTGCTAAAATCCTTGTAACACGCTCGTTTCGAACTCTTTGTTTGTTCGTGCTCTAAATTCGCAAACCACTCTCAATCAAGGTGTCGGACGATGAAGTTGTGTTGAGATCTTTAATTTTACTCAATTATTGTTTAGTCCAAATTAAGAAGAAAAAAAAATTTATTGGACATCAAATTTGTTTAATAAAAGAAACGTATCTGGTAGTTTGTCGTTAGTAACAATACTAAAACACTTATTGATTACTGGACAATATAATAATTTGGTAGGCATATCTCTGATCGATTTTGAAACCCTAATGAAATTGATTGGACTAAGAGTACATAAAAAGATACAAAAGTTTGTAATATCTTTTCAAGATTTCGAATCAACGACGTAACACTGAAGATATTTATGGAACAGAATAATAAAAAAAAAAAAAAATTGGTTTTTAGCCACAATAATAATTTGTAGGTAGGTCCACAGTGTTAGTAACTAATATGTAACTGTTATTGAATTATTTATATATGTACTAACTCTTTAGGGCCGCGATTTTCTATATGCTAACTAGGCTTTAGCCAGGTGTTTAAGATGAAGAGGGGCCTACATTCAAATTGTTAGCATAAAAAAACAGTGAGTCTGAAAATAAAGAGAAATTCTATACTTATGACTAATGAAAAAACATAAAATGTATAGATTAGGATCAATGCAAAAGGCGAAAGGGCCTCGGTTCATCTAAATCCAGCTATATCTCCCTTGTGACCCTTTGTAGAATAGTAAACACAACCTAAATTTAGTATCTACAAAAACAAAAAAATTTTGCTTTTCATTTTGTACTGAAAAGTAATTTTAAATAGTTTAATGTAGTATTTAAATAACCAGTTAAATATTTTTTAATAAATCATTTATTCACTGTTAAGTGGAAACCTAGCTTCTTACAAAACAACAATTATGTATACCAGCATTAGCTGAACACCTGCAACAAATAATGATCTACTCAACAAGCATGTCCTAAGATATCACTTGTCTGATTGAAGTGTGGATAGTAGTGTTGGTTAATTTGTCAATTTCTAATTAACAATAAATTTTTATTCATGCTTTATGGTTAAAATAATTAAACTGTAGCCTTACTGATATATTAAAAGATTTTTCTAATTTTTAGTTACTGGTGTTTTAATACTTTCGATAGACAATATAAGTACTTCAACAAATTATGATTAAAAGTATTTCAACAAATGTTGGTGCATTACGTGATATAGCACTCCCCTCTACCACTATACTATATCAGGGCTGAGAGCCTTCAGTGCTCCTCCCAAAAAGTTTGATGAAGCTGTCAAAGCCCTTTGGGCTAACAGCGTATGTCAGTTAAAAAAAAAAACTATACTATAAAAAGCCACGACATAATGCTGGCTACAATATATCTGAAAAACTCTCGAGGGATCATTCAGAGGTAGTTATCATTCTATCAATAAAAAAGTGATTGACAATGTGAACAAGATGGCTTATTTTCTGAGTACTGGTACTCTTATATGTACTATTATATAATATAATGAACAAAATGAATGTTCTTCACTCATTCTTAGTTCAGAAGTCTTATTAAAATAATTTTTTCAATCCATTTTCTTGTTTTACACCCAGCATATAGATCATTTGAAGCACTCCTACAATAAATAATGTTTTATAATCAATATGTTTTTAATTAAAATGGTGATACAGATATATCTTCACTTTCATATGCATAGTCCTTTAAGATATTGAATTCACTTTGTGAAGGCAGATTCTCATGTCATATTTTCGGCTTTTTTGGTAATGATCCAAATGCAGATATGATCGTTCCTTTTGTGCCTGTAACATTAGTTGTTAAAGGTTGTTGTACTAAACCCGGTTGTTTTATTGTTGGTTTTGCCCCAACATTAGGCGCCGCTTGGTCCCATTTTGATTTTCTCTTTTTCTCATCATCACTCTCTGGTTTCTTTGCTACACCAGTGATAAAATCAATCTTAGCCATTTTTTCTTTTTTCTCCTTCTCTCTTCTGTCCATCTCAACTTTTTGAACTCTAGAAAGCTCATCATAATATGACTCTTTACCCCACTTTAAAGGGTCATATATTTCTGGGGGATAATTTGTGTCTAATTCATTTATATCACAGAATTGTATAAGCTTTTCATATATACTAGGATTTCGGAAATTTTTCTTATCTTGTATGAGTTTATTCATGTCCAGACCTTCAGTCAGCATGCGGTTGTAATATTTGGCTATAGTTTCTTGTAATTCTTTGGGGCACTTGCCTGGAGGCTCAGGCGGTATAGTTACTCCATCTTGAGAGTCATCTGGATCGGAACGAGGGAGAGCTTCGTCTGTGTCGGTCTCCATTGAGAGACGCCGCATGTCATCCTGGTTCTCATTGGTTGGTGACAGAGGCTCCTCATCGGAAACTATTGTGTCGTCCACATAGCTCACTAACCTTTTAATAGGAGTGACTGGTGCCGATGCCGGTTTATCAGACTGTTCCACTTTTTTCGGGCTGCCGGGGACTGAATGGGGTTCTTGACGTTCCTCCTTTTCTGGAGTCGGGTCCTCCATGTCTTCCTCTCCTTCAGAATCTGTATAAGTCGCGGTAAGTGATGCTAACGCTTGAGAAGTCATGATTTATTTTTCTCTCAGTACCTACGAAAACAGTATACTATTTTCTTATCAGAGTCCAAATAAAAATTAGATATAAAATAAATTAATAAACTGTTATTGTAAGTAGTAATGTGACCAGAGTCCTTAAATGCAAAGTTACCTTTACTTACTACAAAAGTTACTCTTTGTCCACAAAATTTATGTTTTGTTCAATTAAAATTCTGTTAATTTATTCGCCAACCAAATACTTAATTTTACTTATTCCTTTATTTGGATCTGTTAAACAAGAATTGAGATTTTTGTTTTCAGTGAAACTTATTTTACATGTAATTTGACACTTTATAAATTATAGTTCTATGTTTGAGTAGATTGTTGTATGGTGTTTGTTAAAGTTGATTTCTCACACAATGTTAAAAAACAATTACATGTACTTTATTAATGATGGACTTCAGCGCAGTCGTTTTTAGTTATCTCTCATTTTAGAGTTTATTGCTGATTCCCTTCGTAAGTAAATATATTTTAGTTTAATAAAGAATATCGACAACATAAAAAATTACGTAAAACGTCAAAATTGAACATAACTAGCTCAAAAAAACGAAAATACTGTAAGATATGAAACGTTAATCATCTGGCAGCTCTCATTTCTCAACTTGTTAATAGCATAGTATTAAAAGTATGTCATTCGAGAATGTTTTTTACATTAGAATCTAACTAACAAAGAAAGTAACTCAGCTCAACATATGTTACAGAAAAATGCCATAACACTGATTTCCTGTGGCCCCCTAATACTAATGAAACACTGATTAAACCAAAAATTAACAATCAGTAATATAAGGCTTCTTGGCATGGGCCCAACCAAGATTACTTTCAGAGGGTTTCACGAGGGCATGAAGTCCCAATGGCTATATCCAACAGTAGTTGGGAGCAGTATGAAAGTTGTTCCTGAGGTATGGAAAGTAAAGGGGATTCAAGTAGGGGTGGCAATGAGGATTTTAATGGATATTTCAGGTAGTTCGCATAAGGTGAGTCCGACATACTCCTTTCGTAGCCTGCTGCATAACTGCGAGTGGGAGGTCTGTAAATTGATGTAACAAATCTTCATTTCAAAAAAAGTTACCCTTCGTGTACCCCGTGTGCCCAAAAATTACACAATTTCATACCATTATCTCCATTCGATTAAAAACAACTGAATGTTGCATGAGTTTATATTTAATGATCGCTACTCCGATTCTTACGAAATAATTTGCTTCTTCATTTATAATGTCACCAGTAGTGGAGTGGAATATATTTCCGATAACTTGATAGTAATTAAGCGGAAAGATAACAATCATCTGTTCGGTAAGCACAATTATAAGGCGTCGTTATTGCCAAGAGAATATCTACTATTTATAAATTGGACCATGGTAATTTGATGGCGCTGTGGTTGATAGTGTGATCTAAAAACAATGATAACAAATTCATTGTTGAACCTCTCGATAGTTGATATACTGTATACTAGCTAATTGCGAAAAGTGATAAAACAAAATAAGGTTACTTGGGTAGGTATATTACTAGATATGATTGTGATTAAATGTGATATGGAACCTTATCATTTCGGTTTGATTGCTGAATATACACTGGCTAATAATTTATTACTGGTCTCTGCAGACTAATCACAGAACGAGTCAAACATAAGTTTACCAGGGAAGTGGCACGTATTTCTATTGGTGTATAACGGTCACAATATAATCCAAAGAGTATAGTTACTGACCATAAAGGAATTATTTAATCAAGACATAATTGTCATGTTTAATCACATACTGAGTTTCATTAAATTTTCGTTTTATACCATCTTAAGATAACTGTATAAACTGCTATTTAACAATTTATTTACAAGCGGTATTAATATATTTTTATTATCTGCGGAGGCGATTGCTTAATGTTTTATTTTTGCATGGTTTTTTATCTGTCAAATTATTTTGACGTCTTGCTGACGAATGGCGATTTTAGCAAACGATGGGGGTGTTGTGTTGGAGTTTGTGATATTAATTTAATTAATGGAACACGCTGCATTTTAAAATGAAATAATATCTCAAAACCATAACTCCCGTACTAGCCGCACACAGTGTTTCCAGTGCGATGGCAACTCAACCCAGTGACTACACAGAGCTTCCAGCCGAGATCATCGTGAAGCCTTTAGCTCTAATTGGACTATCGGGACTGGACGCCATCAACAATGCTGTACATAAGGAGATATGGGATGCCTTTTCAAATAACCGGCGTGCAGATCGCACACCAGTTCGCTTTAAACTACTCAACAACACTTTCGAGTTTCCTGTCGTAAAACCGAAGCGCAACTCCTACGAGTGGTATATACCGAAAGGGATACTAAAGAAGAACTGGATACAGAAACGTGTGTCTCTAATACCCGCCGTGGTCGTAATATTCTATGACATGGACTGGAACGACCCACAATGGAATGAAAAGATTATCGAGTGCGCATCTAAAGTGCAGTCGATCCGCGCGGCGGTGGAAGGGCATGCGACAAGGATTGCTGTAGTTGTCATTCAGAGCCGGCAGTCTCCTCCACCTTCTGAGTACATGCTTGGTGCGGAAAGAGCTCAAACTTTATGTGCAGCCTGTGAAATACAGTCAAAGTCTCTGTTTGTGCTTCCACACAGTGACCACCTTATGGGGTACATTGTACGCTTAGAGAATGCTTTTTACGATATTTCCCAGAATTACTACCATCATGAGACAAAGAACATCAAGCAACACCGTGACCACCTGAACAAGACTACACATCAATATCTGTTTGTAAGACATCAGTTCAAACTTGGCTATTTGAATGAGCTGAAACAAGACTTAAGCACTGCACATAAACATTACATGCATGCTTATAACAATCTGCTTGAAACTAGAACAGTTGACACTAACATTCATGAAGTGAGGACTGTAGCTGGGTATATTAACTACAAATTATGCAAGTTGCTGTTTGCCTTGAACTTACCTAGAGATGCAATAGCTCAACTTAAATCTCATATTGAGAAGTACAAGAACAGGGTGGGTTCTACTGAATTACTATTTGAGCATTATGGATGGATTGCAAGACAGTACAGTGCTTTTGGAGAACTCTTTGATGAGGCCATTAGAGCAGGTCTTCCTGCAATACAATCTCAGCATCCTGGATTCTACTATCAGTATGCAGCACAATTTACAGTAAAACGAAGACAGGCTATGAGATCAGTTTGCACAGAAGCTCATCAATATCCTCCACCTCCTGACCCCCTGGAAGGTATTGTGGAGTATTATGGCCAAAGGCCATGGCGGCCAGGTAGATTAAGTGCTGATCCTCATGACCCACAAAAAGAACAAGCAGCGATTTTGGCTTTGCAGTATAATGAGAGGGTTTTCAATCATTCTGCAATGATCATAAGTTTCTTAGGCTGTGCCATATCCCAATTCAAAACATTCCAGTCACCACGGATGAGAAGACAGCTTGTTGTGGAAATGGCTAATGAGTATTACTACTCAGCTGACTACGGCAAAGCTCTGACTTTATTAACTCATATGCTGTGGGATTATAGAAAAGAAAAATGGTGGTATCTTGGGTCTCATGTGCTGAATCGTGCCTTACAGTGTGCCTACTTGTCTGCAAAAATACAAGATTACCTTCAGCTCTCAATAGAAGCCCTGTCCAAAAATATTCAAGTGCCAAACAATGATAAAGATAGAATATTCAGGAATATTATGTCAGTTTTAAATTGTAATATCCCTGCACCAGAACCTGATCTGCCAGCAACTGCTCAGTGTAAATCTATGGAACTGTGGCAGACGACTGTAGAGAAGGAACCACTCACAGTTTCTATAGATATGATGAACATTTCCAGTTTTTTGGAAATAAAACCAAAATTTAAACAGCTAAAATACAGAATGGATCAGATGGTTGAATTGGAAATCTACGTAAGGTTAACTTATACCACAACACTTTATGTAAAGAATGCCTTTGTAACAATATCTAGTCACACGGAAACAATAGAAATACCTATTCTAGACAATAATAGCCCTATTGTACTGGAGGGAGGAAGAGTGAAAAGATTTGTATGCCAATTTAAACCAAACCCTCATGACAATGGCTCAGAGTTGCATATCAAAAACGTTTATTTTGTCCTGGACTCTGACAGAAAGAGAAAAATTATTTTAAATTTCAAAACTGATGACAACAAGCCTTGTGATACTTTAGTTCATCCCGAGTTGTTACACTTCATTGTAAGTAAAAAGGGTGACTATGAATTTGACTGTATTGTGCCTCTGACAACAGTGTCAATTACATCGAGAGAATGTAAACTATCATTACTTGTAACAAATTTGAGTCCTGCTCTCCAAGGAGAGTGGTTTCCCACAACATTCACCATTACTAATAATGAAGATAGCATGATTTCCGATGTAAAAATATCTGTTTCTTTATTAAGTTCACCGGATAATCAGAATCCAGAATCTGTTACTGAACTCAGTCTATCTGAAGGTGTACTTCAACCACAACCACTTAAGATATTAGCAGGTAACCTCACGCAATCAGCAGCACACTCAAACAAGTTTTATTTAAAGACAAATAGAATTGCTAATATGACTATACAAATAAAAGTGTCCTATGTTATTGATCTTCCGGAAATAACAAAACTGGAGTGTATAAAGGACTTTGTCACCAAAATCACAGTCATCAAGCCATTTGAAGTGATGACAAATTTTGTGGCAATGAATTTCAAACCCATAACAAAATGTTTTGTAGACGATCCCTTTATAGTTATGCCTCAGATAAAGATTTTAAGTCCATGGAACCTTTTAATAATAGACACAGAATTAGAATTAGTTGATTGCTTTAGTAATGCTGATAGAAAGAAACCTTCATCTTGTGTAAGTAATACTGAAGTGGCCGAGAAGAACATTGCCTCGGATGCTGTTTGCATTCAAGCAAATTGTAAACCTAAAGATATTCCTTCTCGAGTGGGTCTATATAATATAACATGGAGAAGAAAGGATAATCCAGATGGTTGTCAAGTGATGAGCACTACAGCACTTTCAGGATTACCTATTGAAGAATGTCAAATAGCAATTGATGTTGATTATCCAGAAGTAGTAGAGCAACTTACATCAGTACCAGTAAAATGTACACTCAGAGGAAAGTCAATATCACCAATCAAACTTAATATTACAGTGGAGGGCACAGACGCCTACATGTTTTCAGGATATAAAAAAATGACCATAACAGTTCCTCCTAATGACAAAGTTGAGCTGTGTTATAACATACATCCTCTAGTGTCAGGTAATACTACACCCCCCAGATTAAAAGCGACAGTTATTGGTGACAGTTTGAGCCAAGAAGTAGTGAGTGCAATGTTTGATAAAGTATTCCCACAGAATATATTCGTTATGCCTAAGTACAATAAATAAATTCTATGTATATGGTTAATTATGTTTTAAAATTTAAAAGAATTGTAAATAAATTATGAACAAATGTGTGTATAAGTTATATTAGTTACCTTGTAATTATTTTAATAAATTTGGTTACTTGTTACATTCATTGTCTGTTTTTATCTTAAACTGAATGACACGTAATTACCTAGACAAGGTTTAGTATTTTTTATTAAATAACTAACAATTTTCATACAATAATACTGAAATCAAAATTAATTTAAGATTTTGGGGATCAATATTAAGCAAACACACAGCTTGCTTGGAAGACTTCACAACATAAAAGTACTAGGAAATAGTTTAGATAGTGTTATAATAACTGTTAAACTGTGCTACATGTACACTTATTTGAATTACAAGAGCTTAATTCAATAATAATCTTATTCCTTGCAATACCACAATAAAACAATATTGACAATGATATTTTATCACCATTCATTCATAAGATTTGAATGTTTCTTAGTTTGGTAATGGTCAGGAACAGCTAGTACACAAAAACCGATGGCAATCGAGGCACTGCAAGATCAATTTAATCTTTTTAACACAAATTATATATACTAAGTAAGAAAAAGTCAAAGTTACTTTTTGTTTTTACAAAATATTTATTATAATAACTCATACAAGTACACGAAATTAATCTTTACGGAGCTCAAACTTCTCTTCCTGAATTCCATTAGCAGTTATGATCAATATGTAGATAGAATCACCAGTGTAAATGTCTCTTTCCGCTGCACTGATGAAGACATCTTTCAACAGAGCCAAAGCTTTCTCTCTTGGCAGTGGAGCTTCACTAACATTCTGCATATTCTTTAAACCGATTTGGTTATCGAGGAGCGGTTGAAGCTGCGCTCCCGCGGATCCTCCTGCGCGATAATTAGACCTTTCACAATGACCAATCGGGTCGTAGCTGTAAACGCAGCCTTTGCCGTCTCCATCTAAGCCAGCTAATACGTTAGATACGTAGTAAGGGAAGAAGCGTTTGTAATACAACATCGTGGAAAGCATCTGTGCCACCGCGGGAGTCGTCATCGACTTGTTGTGTTCATGTTCATACATCTGCATGCGAGCTTTTAAAAGACGGGTAAGAGTGAGCGTGTCGCACCAGCAGCCCGTCGCGCCGAGTACTGTCCGCTCTGACAGCTTGAACAACTTCTTCTGGTCCCTCGTGTAGATAGAGAAGCCAGTGCTAAGACGAGTGTCGGCCCCAATCACAGCGTAATCCTCGCCGGCGATTGCAACAACGCTACCACCGTTATCCGCGTACGGTTCGAAACGAACCTGTTTGGCGCCGGGAACCGCATATTCAGGGAAGTTTTCATTTAAACTTAGCATTTTTTAAATTTTAATAACAAAGTTGTCAATTAATAAAAAGAACGAACGAATGACAAGCACAATTTCTCTGGCCTCAACGACTATTGTCAAGTCATCAAATGACACTAAATTAGTATTTACCTGGGAATATACGTTTTTTAAGCCTTCAATTTCATACTATTTTCTTATGAAAACTCTTTAATGAGTTTTGTCTTATCTAACATAAGTCTAGTTTTCAATTTAAATATTCTTAACTGATGCATTATAACTAAACTGTGTTACTAAAAATATCAGAAACGTGTAAAAACTGTTTTTAGGGAATAAAGTTCTCGAGTCTAAAACTAAGACTAAGACTGTTTGACACATTATAAATAAAGAATTAGGAAATAATTAAATAAATGCTAATTCACTTAGTTTAGATGTGAACAGAGTACATATTTCAGAAAATTCAGAGATTGCAACTGTTTTCCAATAATACTTCACTAACATACTTTTACAAGTAACTCCAAATATAACTAGTTTAGCCGATTTTGCCGCAGCACTTTTGAAAAATCTGAGTGCATCTGCAAATTCAAAATTTAATTTCACGTCTATTAATGGAAGTGAAATAATAAGATTTTTTAATAAATTAAATTTGAATCACACCGAAGACATATGGAGAATGTCGGTAATTGTAGTAAAGTCCTTCATTGTTCATATTTCACTACATTTGGCTAATATATTTTATCAGTGCGTAGCAAAAACAAACTTTCCCTAATTTAATAAAAATAAGTAAAGTGCTTCGTTTATTTAATCAGGATGCAGAAATAGTCTTGGAAACTAAAAACCTATATTTGTACTTCCGTTGTTAAGTTAAATTTTCGAAAAGATTATGCTCAAGCAATTGTTAGAAAATTTTAAAATAAAAAAGTTTTTGGATGGTCGACAGTGTTATTCTTAAATTGAAGCACTATGGTATTTTTGGAGCTTCCCTGGACCTTCTAGTCAATTACTTAAAAGATCGATCTTAGAATGTTAGCATACATCAAGGAACCTCTACGGAATCGGTAGCACGAATTAGCGTTCCACGAGGCTCTGCCTGAAGGCCCTTTATATTCCTGATATATATAAATTATCAGCCGCTAATAGTTCATAACTGTACTAACATGGTATCTTTTTGTAGACGATACTTCAATTATAGTCAAAGTGGATAGGAGAGATACAGAGGTTAGGTATACACATAAAACTTTAAATATTTTTTTGCTAAAAACACACAAAACTAAATGCATTAGATTTATCTTGCCTAATGTTCCTCGGGTTGACACGAGAATTACAATCAAAGGAAATTTAGTAGGCTTAGTTGATGATACTATGTTCTTGGGTATCACGCTTGATTGAAAATTACAATGTGGTCCATATATTAAAAAAATTGGCGGGAATAAGTTCTGCGACATTCACTGTTCGCAAGCTTCGGCAGCTGACAGATATTGCCACTACTAGGTTGGTTTACTTCGCTTACTTCCATAGCTTAATGTCTTACGGTATTTTGCTGTGGGGGACAGCAGCTGAGTTGAACACCGTTTTAATTTTATAAAAACAAGCAGTTTGAGCAATTTACAATAAGAAACCTCGCGAATCATTAAAGGCTAAGTTTTTGGAATTCGGTATCTTGAACCTAGTACATTCTCAATAATTTAATGTATGTCCGTAATACTAACTTGCATAAGTTAGGTTGTGTAAAAAACCGGCATGATTTAAATACCAGAAATCGTGACAAACTGGTCACCCCATATTTTAGACTGAGTAAGACCAGTAAAAGTTTTTTACGTTACATTGTTACGTAATAGTTCTAAACCACATTACTGATTTACCGGATAGTGAGTTCAAGCACCATGTCAAGCGGGTTCTAATGTCAAAAAGCTATTACAGATTAGTTCAATATGTGAATGATGATGATGTCTGGAATTTACACCCCTCTCTGGGCATTCGTTAAATATGTATTGTGAATATATTTAACTTGCTATGTTTAAAAATATATATTACATACTTAAAAAAAATAACCAAATCGAGTATCTTGCCAGTTCTTCTCGATGACGATAATTTACCGAACGGATGGTAGTTTTCACGTTCATAAGTGCCTTCCCAGGGCCTAAATTGATTAAAGTTTTTTTGATTAATTGATTGAAGTAATGTCAACTTTTATATATGGATGAGCAATATTAGACAAAACATTGATAATATTTCTACATATAATTAAACATAAATATACACAAGTATTTTATAACTTTTATATATTTTTTTATTTACAGTTACACATACAGCTACTCGATCAAAATATGGAAACCTTGTTATTTGAAGTTTGTATTGATAAAATTGATATATGCTCTTTTTAGGAATTTAAGATTAGCTCACCATTTGCAATCATTATATTTCATCAATTGTGTAGGTTCAACCGTAAATATATATATATCATCCTAACAAGGGCTAGCAGACGAAAGATAGTTATTGTACATAATTTAATAATTTTTTCAATTTTAATTGTAAGCGTACAATTTTTTTGTTGGCAGCATCAGTCAATAACACCAATATTTTTAGATATACATGAATATGATTGGTTAGTTTTACACTGATCAGTGCTTATGTTTATAGTACTTTCATTTAAACAATTTATATTTTCAATTTATTATTACGTTTTAAGATAAAAATTATATATTATAATTATATATATATTCTTTTATAAAGTAAGGTAATTTTATTTAAATTATAATAATTTGACAGCCCTAGCAACATAAAAATTATTCACGAGGCTGCCCTATGTAGAGGTGTATGTAGCATACCCGTATGATATTGTTACTATATAAATCAGTACTCGTTACTACTATAGTTACTCGTTACTTTTGATACATAACAAAGAGTATCGTACCAACTCGCGTTGCGTATGATAAGACGTTGACATTCCATCGTTCGCACTGTGTATATTTAGTAGGAAATAAGTAAAATGCCAGTAACGAAATGAATCCGTGAGTAATGTTTCGGTACTCGGTACTAGATGGTGTACCTGTTACTCAGTACCGATTACATACGGCTTATTACAACTGAACTCTTAGGTTAATACTTAAAACACTAGTATCCAGTTAAATTAACTCCTATGTCACTAATGTCAAAGTAGGGGTTACATTTGAGAGTGACGTGTATATTTGTTGGTGCCGCACTAAAAAGCCGAATAAAATTGGAAATATGTCTTCGCTAACAGCTGTAATTCCTAAATTGTATCAAGAATATACAACTAAAACATCTAAAAAGTTGAAGATAATCGATGCCTACCTACTTTACGTGTTTTTAACGGCCGTGATTCAGTTTTCTTATTGTTGCCTTGTCGGTACATTCCCTTTCAACTCATTCCTGAGTGGGTTCATTTCTACTGTCAGCTCATTTGTTTTAGGAGGTAAAGGGGAATTTTTAATTTTTTCCTAACTATATATTATCGTGAACCCAGTACTATGAAACTTGACAATGTATGTTACTTCGTTTCAGTATGCTTGAGACTACAAGTGAACCCGGAGAATAAACAAGAGTTCCAAGGTCTGAGTGCGGAGCGCGGCTTTGCTGACTTCATATTTGCACATTTAGTACTTCACATTGTCGTTATTAATTTTATAGGGTAGAATATCTTCACATGTTGGATAAGAAAATATTTCCTATACATTATTAATTGTTTTATTTTCTCTGTAATACCTAAGGGAGTTTAATATGCTGTTTGGCACTATGGTTACTATAATATACGAACTTTTTATATAAAAAAAATGTAGTAATTTTGTTTTTTACTTAGTATTAATAAAAATCATAAGTGATTTTCATTCTAACTTTATTTATAAATATACTTATACAATGCTACAGTTTTGGATAAGATAATCTACTATAGTTACAGAAATTGTGTATTTTTGCCTAATTTTTTATGTTTCTTTAGGGTGAAATCTTGTAAATGAATATTTAAAGCCATTCCTCAACCCAATTGGTTGAACTTATTGGTTTAGTTTTTAACACAATGTCACCTGTAATTAAGTTAAAGTGGAGCCCAAGATAGTGCACACATTAAAACTAGTGGATGGACTGGCTCTCAAGTACGACTCCTAGATCACACCTATAGATAATGGAGGCAGATTTTCAACTTACGGGTGGTAGGGCTTTAAAAAGCCCTACCACTATATATACATATATATTATTGAAAGTAGGTTTTTACTTTTTATTAATTACCTCTAAAATGAAAATAAATATTGTTTGGGAGAAGTTTTTATTTAGATGACAATTATTTTGTCTATGGATCACATATAATTAGTATAAGTAATTAAAAATTCTAATAATTTTAGTTACAAAATAAAAGTAGGTTGGGATAAAAGAAAGTTTATTATGATTTTCCTTTGTTGAATCATTGAGATTTTTCTAGTAAGACAAAAGGATAGGTAGGTTCATTTTCTAGATTGTCTTTTACATGGTTGATAAGTGCCACAGATTCTTTAGCATATACAACAAACATGCAACATATATCACTTTATTTAGAATTATGACATCTTTTTAATTATATCAATAATAAGTGGCACAAACATGAAATAGATTTATCAATTTCTACAATAGTTGCGTTAACTATTATTAGATTTTTTTTTTGTGACAACACAGTTTAGCCTTCAATAAATCAATTCAATAAAGGAATCAATAAATGAAACAAAAAGGTTGGATAGTATTTGTTTATTTACAATTATTATGATGTAATTGCTTTGCACAAAAGGCAAAATAAAACTAGAATATTTCAAATAACTTTTTATTTTGACTAGTCACAAATAAATTTTCGTTACAATTATAAAATGTTATCAGCGAGATATCCTATGTTTAGTAAAAACGTGTTTATAAAGTAAGTCGACCTGTAATGATATCAAATTATATGGTGTATCACCATTTCCATTCTTATAAAAATACATATCCGTTGGGAAGTTTTTTTAACAAGAACACTTCTTATGAATCAACACATTTCAAATACCTTCTTTTTTATAAATTACTTCTATTAAACAGGTGAACAATAGATAGTGAAATGAAACAATATTGTTGTAAAAAGATACAATTAGAAAATTTAAATCCTTTACAAAAAATTAAGTTCAATTTTTGCACTATGCTATTAAACTTTGTTTTCTAAGTGCAGATTGACTATATAAGTTTCATTATTATGCAGAGATTTAATAGATAATCAATATGTAATTTACCAAACTATATGAAATAGATAACGAGATCAGCTGCACGTATGTCATAAATTAGTTATAAGCGAATACAAACAAGAGCAGGCAATTTGTGTTTCTTTCACACTTCAATGTCTAAACCTAACTTACATACTACGGACGTCAGCACTAGCTTCATTTACCTATAATTTTAAAATTACAAAAATATTTGTAACGATCTTGTAGAAGAGTTTTAGCTGCGAATAAATTCTTAGTAAAGAAGATAGATGCGAATTTTTTTTTAAAGTCTTCTTGTGATGTGATATTTACAAATGCGAATATTTCTAATATTGAAAAATTTATGTCACAAATAGTCATAAAATTAAGTTTTTTTTTCCAGTATAACAAATTCTTTGGATAATATTCTCGGGATAAAAAAAAAATCACAAAACGTTATAACTTCAAGCGATGTTAATTAAAGTTTTAAAATATTATAACAACTATTTACATATTTCTTAAACTAAAAGTAAAATGCCGCAATTAGTAAAACGCTAATTAAACAGTAGCTGTAAATTGGAAACAATTATAAATGGTTATAGGTGTGTCTGTACATCGGACGTGTCTTATCTAACGGGTTTGTTTAGAGTTCTTTTTTTCGGTACTCAAACGCAAT
The DNA here is from genome assembly GCA_039707435.1 of Actias luna. Lineage (NCBI taxonomy): Eukaryota > Metazoa > Arthropoda > Insecta > Lepidoptera > Saturniidae > Actias > Actias luna. Next base: position 411,946 of record JAZHAC010000006.1, on the reverse strand, counting down.
TTAACTAGAGCTGTAACAAACCGTACGTATTCGTTACTAATAAATTATCGGGTACATCATCTAGTATGTAACGATTGGCTTTAATTTGTTTTTATCCATATTATTATTATTAATATATTATTGTTTCATTCTTAATATTTATTTCATGAGGAATTTTTTATTTCATTTTTTATACACTTAAGGTTTAGCGTTACGGCTATAATCTCACCTGATCTTAAGTCACGATACGGCCCAAGTTGGTAGACACGCTAAACCTGTGGAGGAACTGGCTCTCAAGTGCAGCTGCCGGAACGCACATATTGGTATTTGGCGGCAGGTTTGGGGCTGGCCACTTGAGGGTGGTAGCTAACCAGGCGGGCTTTAGAAAAAGCCCTACCACCATGCTATGGTTTCCTCACGATGTTTTCCTTCGCCGGAAGCTCAAGCTCATTGTAGGTACTTGGATTCGAACTCACGTCCCTTGACGCGAAGTCGTACACACTACCACTGAGCTATCATCGCTTCTATAACTTCTTCTTGCTTCATAATGCGAAGGTTTCCCACTAACTTACAATTTCGATGTCAAGTGTCATAGAATTTTACAGAAAATTTTAACGCATGCGCTTTGCGTATATAACATTAAAGTTTACTGGGTTTACGGAAGAGGCCATATATAAAAGAATTATTAAATTTTATATTTCGACGAAGAAGACATCGAATCTAATAATCGCTTGGTCGATCGGTGTAACCTTCCTTGCTTACGCGTGATTAGTAAGTCGCACGTTATGGAGCTCCTTCGAGTTTTCCTAAGAAAATAAATATAATAATAAAACAATATATAGACAAATAATATAGAAATAGGCTATTTTGTATAAAAACTAATTAAAGTCAATCGTTATAATACCGAGTACCGAAGTGTTACTCACGAATGCACTTCGTTACTCGCATATTTTCGTATTTAATACTGAATATACAAAGTCTGAAGGATGGCACGTCAGCGTCATATAGGACGCAACAGGACTCGATGCGTGCTCTTTGTTAGGTATCAAAAGTTACGTATAACGTAACGATACCATAGTAACGAGTACTGATTGTTATAGTAACGAGTACATACGGGTACGTTATTTTTGGTTACGTTTACACCTCTAAATGAAACTTTTACTTTCATTTGTTTTTTATTTCCAATATCAATAAACACTAACTGAGATGACAGTTCATGATGTCGTTATATACCCTTTAAGTTCACACGATCTCGACCGGGGTTTTACTCGTTCCACTTGGTTGCGAACGTTAGCAACAGTCACTCAAATGGAATTGAGTACGGGTCCACGCGCTCAGGTGGGTCATTGTGAGCTTGACGTAAGTGGAAATAATAACGTCATTAGTGACGTATTCTCCGCGACCACAACGACCGTGGTCGTCATGTGGACCAGCCGAAGGTATGTTGCGAACGTTTTCATCGTAAGTGGAACATAGCCTTTGTCAAACCTTTGCTTTATTTTTCTCTCAAAATATAGTAACAGAGTATAATGTGTTGGTCTTATAGATCTTTCATGCAAACAAAGAAATAATCTCAGGTGTTGGGTCCATCAAATGTGGAGATGATATCAAAGGGGACTTGATTTAGAATATATCAAGACCAGAGCTCAACAATGTGATGCATAGTGTCTATAAAAAGTACTAACTCCGTCTGGTATGATTTACATTAAAAATGTCAAGCAGGTCATATCATGAATCAATTGAGTCATTTTAATGTTATGACAAATTGACTTACAAAGTATATTATTTAGCGTTCCCATGGTTTCAGCAAATCTATATTTATTCAACACATTATATTTTAAATTAAGTAAAATTATAAATTTATTCATGTTATATTAAGTAAAAATATATTCTTGAACACAGTTATATGATACCTGGGGAAAACCCGTTAATCATTTTATATTTAATTTTTTTATATATATGGCAAAGGTATCGAATACCATACAGCCATCTTATTTATCTTAACATTTCAATAAATTGGTGATTCTCTTATCCAAACTCTTGGGGAGTTTTTATATTATTATATTCTGAATTCATACTTAAATTCACTTAAGGGTTCCCATGGTTCCATTCCCATTGGGCAGCATTCAAACTAAATCATGCAAAATGTCACCAATATTATACAACATAGAGCCAACTAACTATATGTATATGTATTAAAATAAAAAATCACATCAGTCAAGATTCAGCTAAAAACTCTGCTCGTAGACCATTTTAAAATATTTTGAAATTTTGCAAGCGGATTACAACAGTTTTGTCAACTATGGGTTTTTATAAAAATATTTTACAATTTAGTTACGGATATAATGTGCTTAATGAACCTTTTTTAATATATAGGTTAGAGACACATCCGCCAGTTCAATCAATATCAAGCAACTTGGTTACATCCAAAGTAAAACAATAACCAATTATAATATGAGTATATCGCATCGTAAACATTTCTATAACAAATTATCAGTCAATTTTTAAACGACTTTTTTTTTAAATTAGGTACTCACTGGTATTCGGATCACATGTTGTATACTATCACTCGGGTGTCCATACTGTGGTTCTTGGTTCGAATTCATTACACTTAGAAACTACAGTACAAACTCTTTATTGTCTGTGTCGTTTACGTTAACGCTAACGTTACGATAGCCCCTGCCTGGTACAAGTGCGCTACACAAGTTTTTTAAATAATTACATTGTTAATAATTTTCACCGACAATCATAGAATAGAAATTAAGAAAATTGAAAATATTAAATTTTATTAATATTCAAAAATATATTTGCAGTAAAAAGAAGTATAGTTTATTTTACTTTTGCATATAAAAAATATATATCTATGAATAGTGTCTAAGTCACTTATGAAGACCTAACTTCTGAAATTTCCAAAAAGTTATTGACACTAACTGATTGGTCTCATACAATTATCATAATACTGACAAATGTTAATTTTATACTGTATGAGTGTAATTCAGTGAATAAACAAGAATGTATTAGAGGAAAAAATGAAAAGAATTGTAAGCAAAAGTATTGGTGAGCGGTGTCAGTGCTGACGGTGGGGGGTTTGTGTGTCACTTGCCTGGTGAGGAGCGAAGCCGGGGGCGGCGGGGGAGTGCGGGGGCGAGTGGGGAGGCGGGGGCGAGTGCGGGGGCGGGGGCGGGTGCGGGGGTGGTGTACGCGCGGTTACCCTCTCGAGGTACTTGCTCCTGGCGGTGGCGATGAGCGTGTCCTTGCGACGCCGCAGCATGAGCTCGCGCTCGGCGGCACTGCCCAGGAACCTGCCGTGGGTGCCGCTGCTGGACTCGGGACTGTTATATATTTATCTATATTATTTTACACGTTTCCCGCAATTTGACCTAACGTTAAGCACTGATATACCCAAGAGTGTGGTGGGATAGAGGAAAAAAGGCATAGTCGATAAGGTCTGGATAAACAGAGTTCAAGTTAGACTGGTTCACTTGTAATGCAATACTCGAGTGTTACATGTAACACTTTGGTTGGTGAAATGTTAATGTTAGGAAAAGTAATGAGTTGGCAAAACGTGCCTATCAGTGCATAGAATTAAATACCTAATATATACAATGTATATATAGCTTATAAATTAATTTATAAATGAATAGTTTTGCACCTTATCTAATAAGCAGTATAACATTTAAATATTAGATGACAATAAGATTGTTGGAAGAGAAGACATATTATTTAGAGAGTATTCCACAAGAGTGTAAATTATTATAAAAAGTAATATTATTTTATACCGCTCAAATATATCTCAATTTTATATAATGAGAAACATTGTCTTACCTTATAATTATTGATATTTTTTTAAATATAGAATGTTCGTTATATCGATATTTTTAAATATATGAATATAAGAGTTTGATAGATCGAGAAAATAATCGATATTCCGATATATCGGCTTTATTGAAAAAAATTTTTAGTCAACTCAAAAAACATTTACACAGTTTATAATCCAGTATATTTATTAAGCAAATTACGTTATGGATGTATAAAAAAATTGGGACATATATATAAGACATAGCTAAGTCAAGCGAAGCGATGATAGCTCAGTGGTAGCGTGTAGGCACACCGCGTCAGGGGACGTGAGTTCGAATCCAACCACCTACAATGAGCTTGAGCTTTCGGCGAAGGAAAACATTGTAGTGTGGCTTATTCTAATGCCTGCGATTCCCCTGGTGTAGTGCGTGTCCGTGGGCGGCGGGGATCACTTATCATCAGGCGAAACGCATGCACGATTGCCCCCCATTCCATAAAAAAAGTAGTAGCCAAGACATATTTTGGCACTCAACTAATCCTGCCTGACTAGACACTTAGTCACTTAAGTGAGATTACTTAGTGATTTCATTAAGCGCGTGAACATCAAGTATCTGTGAAGTGTTCCTTAACTTTTCTTCAAGTTAAGAAAGGGAGTGACGTTTCCACCACGTTAAATACAAACCTGCGGTCATCGAGGTGTGAGTCGGTGACGGTGACGGTGACGGTCGCCGCTTCCTGTCCTGCACCACTATGTGCGGCACTCGACATCGCTTCGGACAAACAACATTATTTCCATCAGCGTTTACATTTCAAAACTTCGTACAAGGAAATACTTCAATGCGACGTTTTTAAGGGGAGGGTAGATCCGTATTTGGCTAAAGAAAAAAAAACTATCTATTCTGTAGTATAAGAAAAGGCATTCGAGCTAGAATGTCACCTGATGGTAAGTGACCACCGCCGCTCATGGACACTCATAACACCAGGGTATCGCTGGTGCGTAGCCAACCTTTATTGGAGGAACTGGCTTTCAAGTGCCATTGCCAGAAAACATCTATTGGTATTTGGCAGCAGGTTTTCAAATTGAGGGTGGTAGCTAGCCAGGCGGGTAATAGAAAAAGCCCTACCACCATGCTGTGGTTTCCTCACGACATTTTCCTTTACCGTAGTCCCAAGCTCATTGTAGGTGGTCGGATTCGAACAAACGTCCCATGACACGGCGTTACTCCACACTACAACTGAGCTATCATCCCTTCATGTATTTACAGGGATGTAGTTAGGGTGGGTGTTTTATGGCAGAATACAGTTGTAGGAGGGTAGTTTATAACGCCGATTAGTATAAAGCGCGATGCGAGCGCGGCTTTGGGTCCAGTCAAAGCGAGGCGCTCGAGGCGAACTCATCGCACGTAGCTGGAACATTACCGATGGGACGTAACGTTTATATTTCTCTATTACTGACACTGTTTTGATGTTTACGCTGCTAATCATTACCGGAAGTGATTTATACTGAGCGGAGAGAGGCTCGAGCTGTGAAGGTGAGTGTTGACGCGCATCGACAAAGAGGCCCCCCTTAAACCTACATCCGAGTTGCAAGTCTCGGACACTCTCATGTTGTCCTCTTTCTACCACAACGCTTAGCTTTCACGATGTACCCGCACACTTACGGTGAATCGGTGGTTTGTTAAGAACTTCGTATATCATTCTGACAGTTGATCTATCCGATTAACCTTTTAAACTATTCGACATACCATGTTTTTACATTTACTTTTATATCGGAGTAAGTGGTATATCTGGTAATGTTTATCACTATTCTTACAACTTGTTCTAACCTCCTGTAGAGGGACACGGTCAGGGCCGGATTTACCTAAACACCGTCCTGGGTCACCGTGAAAGATACGCACTGGAAAAAGGGTTTTTTTGATCAATTTATTCCTTTAAAAGTTATTCAAGGGTGGGTGCAGTTGAACTGCTATGAAAAGTACTATCATGCGCACTGTGATCCGAGTTCAAAATGTAAATATTCAATGAGAACTTCCCGATTTTAGATAATCATTGATTTTTATAGCAGAAAGTTGTTTCATTATTTTTTTTGGCCCACACTCCAAATTTGCCACCCTCAAAAATCCCGCAGTACAGTGTTTCTCAAACATTTTATATGTAAATTTTTGGAAAAATTAAATACCGAGTGCTACCTAGGAACACTTCATCTACATTTTTTACAGAGATTTGTAGATAAGCCCACAGCTCCCCCCCCCCCCCCCCGACTCTTTCAACCTCCCTCAATATCACTTGACGTTTCAAAAGCCCCCTTAGACAGCATCATGTACCGGCCAGTTTGAGAACCTACGCCGTAACGGGCATCTAACCCTGGGTACGGTACCTGCTGGTGGAGCTGGTGGTGGTGGTGGTGGTGGCAGCAGACGGCCCTCGAGGATGTTCTCGAGCGTGAGGTCGGCGGAGCGCGTGGCGGCCAGGTCTGCGCTGAGCGCGCCCAGCGCGTACTGCGGGAACATCTGCTGGACCTGCACAACCCACAACCCTCAACCCTCAACCCTCGACATTACACATCGCACTTCATATCAACACAAATCATACCTCATCAGCCTGTTAGTAAGTTGACGTTTAGGTATTATCTGGGTTAAATAAAATAAAAACATTGCTATCCACGTAAAGGCACAGATGATATAGTTATGTATGTGTCGGATTTGAATAGCTCATAGAGAGCAATGAGAGTGCAATTTGCGTCAGGATATTTCTTTATATGTTTAGTTGATTTATCTGTGTATGAGGACGTGGACTGTGCGGGGGATGTGAAGTCTCTCTCTCCCTCCCTCCCTCTATCTCCCCCCCCTCTCTCTCTCTCTCTACCTCTCTCTATCTCTCTATCTATCTCTCTATATCTCTATCTCTCTCTATCTCTCTCTCTCTACCTACATCTCTCTCTCTCTACCTCTCTCTATCTCTCTATCTATCTCTCTCTCTCTCTATCTACCTCTCTCTCTCTATCTATCTCTCTCTCTCGGTGTATATGAATGGGTGTGTTGGTGTGTGTGTGTGTGTGTGGTGTGGTGGGGGGGTGAGGTACCTGTGCGGCGAGCGCGTCGAGGTGCGCGGCGGAGAGCGGGGGCGCGGCGGCGGGCTCGGCGCGCACTCGCGTCACCTCCACAGAGAAGCTCGGGAGCCACGACACGTACCGGGACCCTGAGCGCCAACACACACACACACACGTCAAACTAAACGACTGTTAGTGTTTTGCATTTATTTCTATATTTTTTACATGTATAAGACAATATTTCGGAATTTCTATGGAATTGTAGGTTAAAATTAAACCAACACGTTGCTCTGAAAATAAAGTTTTATTTTAGTACTTGGAAACTAATTACAAGGTTAAACTTAATAATAATATCTTACGTGAAAATAAAGAAACGACATTTAAAAAATAATTTTAACACTGTCAATTCCTTTTTATATAAATCAATTTTTTTTTATAATATCTTGTCACAGTTATTTGTCAACTCTAAACAAAACTACTTTTTCCACAGAGTTAGCGTCATAACCTTACAGCGCCATCTATCAAGTTCATAGCCACTGTTTTACACGCCCGAAGCGCGCTATATAACTCAAAGAAATAATTAGTTTCTTTACATATAGAATACGGGGACAAACGAGCAAGCGTGTCACCTGATGGTAAGCGATCACCACCGCCCGTGAACACCCACAACACCAGGGGAATCGCCGCCTTTTACAGGAGGGATTGACTCTCGAATACAACTGCCAGCTAATGGTGTTTAGCGGCAGGTTTTCAACTTGTACTAACAAATTGCTGGTCCACTAGCTAGACAGTAATACACGTCTATTATCTACAATAAACTGTCAGTACTCGACAACAGTGAGAGATTTACACTTTTGCCGCCCGTTGGCTATTTAAGTTTCGCCGTCACTACCTACCCCTCCAATACAATCCACATAGGACTACGTAAATTGTAAAAAAAAAAAATAGATATAAAACTCAGATCCTAAGATTTCTAAAAGGTAACACGTGATATCTAGTAACATTTAAGTATATATATGTTATGTATAAATCATTTCAATTTTTACAAAACAAAAACGAAATTCCTTGAAATAAAACTAATTTAAACAGATTTTATCGCGGTTATTTATTTATATCAGTATTTATTAGGGTGGCGCAAAAAAACCGACTATTTTTTTTTTCAATCCTGAGTGAAAAATGTTAGTTTTTGATGTTTTAAGAGCCCTCTCCAAACAACGACTAAAAAAAAATAATTAAGAGGTCGCTCCAAATTTTTTTAAATTCCAAAAATCGTTAAAATCGATTTTTTTTTAATTTTTTTTCTCGTTACGGTAAAATTTTATAGACCAAAAACAATAAGTTTCTGAAAGTTTCAATTCAAAATTTAAGTTTTAAAAGGTAGCTCAATTTTTTTTTTTAATTATTAGTTCATTACTTTAGATTTTTTCGAGCGACCTTTTAATATTTAAATTTATTACAATAATAGATAAAAATTAAAAAAATAGAATAAAAAAATCGATTAATGACGATTTTTAAAATTAAAAAGAATTTGGAGCGACCTCTTAAAATTTTTTTTTTAGTTGTTCTTTGGAGAGGGCTCTTAAAACATCAAAAACTAACATTTTTTCACTTGAGACTGAAAAAAAAAATTGTCGGTTTTTTTGCGCCACCCTAGTATTTATATTTTATATATTAGTTATAAAAAAAAACCGCGATAAAATCCGTTTAAATTAGTTTTATTTCAATGAATAATATTCGCGTAAACATACGAAATCATAAAGAAATCATTAAAAACGAAATTACTTTAAGTATGCCGCTTCTAAAATCTGCTACCCAAGTTACCAGTCTACGCAACCTATCGGTAAATCTACCACCCTTAGTCAATAGGTGCAATACTGGACCGTTTTGTCTATATTAATTTATATGTAACTAATAACAGTTCAATATTTTTTAATATGTATAAATTAAACAAACGTGTTCGATCCAGAATTCCAGAGAGTTTGCTCCATATAAATTCGCTCTGATACTTCCAACTAATTGCCTCTTAATCTAGGCAGTTCATTAAAAATTATATATCTAACGAAGCAATTATAACTTCTAATTCATAAAGGTGAACGTATGATGATGTATAAGTAAAAATACGAGTGTTAGGACAATTTATACATTGGAAAACAAATACAATAGCAAAACATTACCGGAGAAAGTATAAAACCAGTCACTCGCACCCCCTACACAAGGTAACCTCAAACAGAGACACCTTTCCAATGTAGAGAGATGTGGGAGTTTTACACGCAAATTTCGCAATCTCCAAAAATAAAAAATGTCACATTATTTTGACGTAATGTCATTTTGAGTTTGACAACATATTCATCAAATTTGGAAACATACGTAGCTTGTAATAACAAGTTTGCATATATTTATATAACTTCTTTATGTCATTGGGATGTATTACGATATAGCTTGTAAAACGTTTAACCGGATTTTAAATTTGTATTTAATGTGTTTTTTTTTTATAGTTAAGTATTAGCGTTATGGCCATAGTCTAACGCTAAACCTGTGGAGGAACTGGCTCTAAATTCCAGCTGCCGGAACACACCTATTGGTATTTGGCGGCAGGTTCACAACTTGAGGGTGGTAGCTAGCCAGGCGAGCATTAGAAAAAGCCCTACCACCATAGTCTAGCATTATTTGGCTCTTCATTATATAATAGTGGCTCGAACGTTGCTATTTATAATTGTGACAATTAACGTGTCATACTTTCGTAATGACACGTACAGAACGCGCATAATAGTTATAGTAATAATATTTTTATTCACCGACAAAATCATAGATGTCAAACAAATAATTCAGGATATATCCGCATCTAGGTTGACAATTGTCAATTCACAGATCATAAACGCTGTCATAACTAAGTGATCGTGTGTCTCAGATGGCGGCTCAGATAATGCACCAAATAATTAAAACATTATAGAACCACAGTGGATTAAGTATATATCCGTAAAAATGTTGGCAGAAGTTGAGAATGTAGCAGAAATATTTAATAATTGAACATGGTTAAGACATTTCTCACTCTGATGATTTCTTAGGTTTACGCGAATATTATTTATTGAAATAAAACTAATTTAAACGGATTTTATCGCGGTTATTTATTGATTTTGATGCCGACGTTTCGAAAGCTTTTCAGCCTTTGTGGTCACGAGCGGACTGAGGTGTAGGTTGTCCAGAAAAGTTCATGTCACTGTGTCTACCTTCAATTTAATTTTTATTATTGATAGTGTTCCGATCTACGCAGAAAGAGCTCACAGTGTCTTGACGTCTGGCAATTGGTCTTTTGCGTTCCGATTTAATTGATTACAATTTCGAAGATCCAATGAACAATGAAATAGTGTATCAGTGGACCACAATAAACTGATTATAAAGGATAAGTATTGACACCTAGACCATAACGATGTGGCCCAAATTGCCCATAGGCACGTTAAGTCTTATGGAGGTACTGGCTCTCAACTGTAACCGCCGGACCATACCTATAGGTATATGAGGGCAGATTTTCAACCTATTAGCCTGTCGAGTGGGCATTAGTAAATATCCTACCGCCATGCTACGGTTTCGTTATCATGTTTCCCTTTATTGAAAACTGTCAAGCTCATAGCAGGTATTTAAACTTACCACTGAATCATCATTACCCTTCCATGTGATGACAAAATGCATTAAATTGAAATTATTTGACTTCGGTTAGTTAGTTTACCTTCTTGTCCACACAATTTATTGGCAATTTTTAATAACATCATAAAAACATGGTCCCTTAAATGTCGTTGTGTAGAGATTACCATAATCTCACCTGATCTTAAGTTGATAACACAAGTTGATAGCACAAGTTGATAAGCACGCTAAACCTGTAGAGGAACTGGCTTTCAAGTGCAGCTGCCGGAACACACCTATTGGTATTTGGCGGCAGGTTTTCAACTTGAGGGTGGTAGCTAGCCAGGCAGGCATTAAAAAGGTCACTGTAGGTGGTTGGATTCGAACTCACGTCCATTGACTCGGATTCGCACACGACTACCGGTGAGCTGATTGCTTTATCTGTAGGATGTGTGTGTGTGTGCAGACGTACCGTCGAAGTGAAAGAAGTGGTTCGGGTGTCGTGGCTCGTCGGGGGGCGCTGCGGGGGCGGCGGCGGCGGTGCCGGCGGGGGCGGTGGGGGCGCTGCCGGGGGGCGCTCCGCCCGCCCCCAGCGACCGCCTGCAGGTGGGGCAGGACGCGTCCTGCTGCACCCACTGGCACAGGCACGAGCTGCAACACCGTACCACCCGATCGGTCACAACTAATCTAACATCTCTACATTCACCGATTCAGTTACTCGCTATGTGTGTCGTTTACTCAAGCAATTTATTTCATATAGTTCCCTTTAAGATAGTGTGGGAAAGTTGCTGCACTTATAATAAAGCGCACGCCTCATAATCCAATATTTTTTTTTATTATGCTTAAGGTTTAGCGTTATGGCCACAACCTCACCTGATCTTAAGTGACGATACGGCCCAAGTTGGTAGACACGCTAAACCTGTGGAGGAACTGGCTCTCAAGTGCAACTGCCGGAATACACCTATTGGTATTTGGCGGCAGGTTTACAACTTGAGGGTGGTAGCTAGCCAAGCGGGCATTAGGAAAAGCCCTACCATCATTGCGTTTTTTTGGTTTATTTAACAATAGTTAAACCAAATCGAATCAGACCGTGAAAGGTAATCGGGTTCTATTCCTAGTTATACTGAAGCGTAAGAAAAAATGCCTCTATTAGTAAAGTATTTCGGTCGCTATCGTGATAACATACAGACACGCGGACGTACAGTTTTTAACTCGTTTAAATAACAAAAATGGCATCAAAAATATCATAAGTGTTAAAAGTAGTGTTTTTTATATGTGTGTGTATATATCATTTTACAAGTGTAATGTATGGTAAGTAGAGACAATTTAAGTTTGTAAAATCAGTTGTATTCCGTGAAGTGACAGAAAAACTGATCGAGACATGTCACCCTACATGCCTCTATATAGCTACATATACGCTGGTTGATAGTAAAACGTGACACATTCAGAAAGTGTCAATCGTAGAAACGTACGTCAAAAATGAAAAATTCTTAGGGTCTTCAAAGGGTCTAAGGATTTTTTTTTTATACTTAAGGTTTAGCGTTATGGCCACAACCTCACCTGATCTTAAGTGACGATACGGCCCATGTTGGTAGCCACGCTAAACCTGTGGAGGAACTGGCTCTCAAGTGCTGCTGCCGGAACACACCTATTGGTATTTGGCGGCAGGTTCACAACTAGAGCGTGGTAGCTACCCAGGCGGGCATTAGAAAAAGCCCGACCACAATGCTATGGTTTCCTCACGATGTTTTCCTTCACCGTGCGCTCAAGCTCATTGTAGGTGCTTGGGTTCGAACCCACGTCCCTTGACGCGAAGTCGTGCACACTACCACTGAGCTATCATCGCTTTAAAAGTCATTCTGAGTGGTATGTTAGCCACACTCCATCGCGTACACAGAAGTTTACATTGTAATTATAATTGAGTTACATAATTATTCGTCTCTCAAAATTACTAGAGCCATTTTAAAACAATCTATTTATTAATAAAATTAAATTCTGATAATTGTTTTACTATTATCCCACTGTGACCCAACTAGTGAAATTCAACGATCTTCAGGTTGAGAAACACTGGTCTGAGTTCTACGTCAAACATTTAGTAAAATCGCCTCTGAAGGCAAGATTATTTTTAACTGAAATAAACACACGAATTAGTTAAAAAAAATGGGTTAACAAGTTGTGAAACTGACTTGTGGAAGAGATGGGAGCAAGGCAGTTTCCGCGCCTCCTTCATGGGCTCCCAGCAGATCGCGCAGTTGTCCTGGTTCTTCTCAACTTCCTCTTTACTGGCCATCGGGTAACTGCCCACATGCACACATATTTCATTTATAACAGATTTACAAACACCTCGTTTCGTTAATTTCAATAAACGAGACGACATTAACCGAGGAATCTCTGTTTTTCTATAGTTTATAGGTCTAGCATTAAGGCCGTAATTTCGTTGTTAGAAAACCTACCACCACGTTGTGGTTTCATTACGATGTTTTCCTTTAACGACGCTCAGATTCATTGCATTGGATTCGAACTCACGTCCATTGTCACATCGGTTCAAAAAGATCGCTTTGCTCGCTTTCAAAGATATTGCTTGCGCTTAAGTTCTTTTAAATTTTTAGTGTTTCTGTTAATGCATGATCTTTAATCACGATTCTCGCTTATTCCAAGAAAACTCTTATATAATAGTAATTATAATTAATAACAGTACAAAAAGCGTAATTAAACCGACCAGTTTCTTCACAAGTTAATCGTTAACCAAAGAGTTGATTGATTATTAATCGATTCCCCGATCACACCGATACTCGATAAAATCGATAAACTAATTGGTTTATAAATCGTGACACACCTATGTATATAATTACTTTGTTCTGTCTTCAGATGAATTATATTGATACATTAGTCACCCTCTAAATGATATCCAACTCTTTCCTTAAAGTAGAGAGAGGGGAGATGATTACCTCAAGTTAATCTCACCTGAAGTTAAGTCACGATGTAACCCACAATGGTGGACTCGCTAAGCCTAGTTTGAAGGACTTAAGCGCAACCGCCGGAACACAACCACAACTATTTGGCGGTGGAATTCCAACTTGAGGGTGGTAGCCGGGCGGAGACCAGAGAAAAGGCCTACCACTATGCTACAGTTTCCTCACGATGCTTCCTTTCACCGAAAACTCAGGCACATTGCAGGTATTCGAAGCCACGTCCATTAGGGCGGCGTTAGTGCACCCTACCAACTGAGCCATCATTGGTTCGTGTGTCATTAATGTATGAGGTAATTACGCACTAACCGATCCCCCCTCAACAGTGGCACTACATTCCCCCTTCCTTATAATTTTAGACTCAGTAAGACCAGTAAAAGTTTTTTCAGGTAATAGTGTTAAGTTCTACAACAAAGTCCCAAAGCGCATTACCGATTTACCCAGTAGTAAGTTCAAGCATCACGTCAAACAAATTGATAACCCTCTCAGTGCATTTCCTAATAACTATTGTAAATGCACACACAAGAAGATATCCAAATTTTTAAACTCATATTATTTATAGTATTTGGTAAATATTTTTCTTGTTTTTTCATAAATCTTAAGGTCGCGCAAAAAAAAAATTAAGTTTACAATATTGTAGTGTAACTTGTTACGCTATTATTAAAAGTAAGGTAGGATAAGATAAAAATAAATCGCAGTATATCTTATGTCATATTTATATATCTTGTAGTTATATTAAAATATATGTAAGTCATATCTAGGACATACTACGGGAAGAAAACAGCATCTGAGATACGGGCTCGGCCTAGTTCAGGCGCTGGGATTCAAAAATGTATAGCGATACTATGTCTTAAGATAATATTTATGTATTGTAGCGAATAAAGTTATCATTATTATTATTGGTGACTCAGTTATTTTGCGAACAGATGGTAGTTTTGACGTTCACAAACACCTTCTGAGGGCCTGAAGATCTTCGATTTGAATGTGGGTCATACTTGCGGCTCATGTGTGTGGCGAGGGAGGTGTAGAGCCGGTGCCGGCGGACCCTGGCCTGCAGCTCGTGCAGCAAGTGCCGCAGCTGCATCAGCAGCACCAGCGACGCCATCGACACCAGCATGTTGCTGTACACCACCATGTGCACCACGTGCATCAGCTCCACCACCAGCGACACTGACTGACCGACCATCACACAATCACTGTTACTTGACCTACACCGAGCCACCTCTCGCTGTTGTAGTCGAACACAACCCGCGACAGAGTAATTAAAATAACTTCATGTATGATTAAGTAAGTTAGTATATTTTACTGCTTTATATTTCTTGGTCGAATAACAAAACATTATCTATAGTGTAGTAAAATTATTTTCATGTATTGTTGCTAAAAATGGAAAGTTGATGAAACACTTTTTTGTGATAGAAGAAAGCTTTAACTTGCCTACCCCTCTGCCTTCTAATATATCCTATGTAACTGCCTTACATTTCTACCTATTATAGGGTAGTTAAAATACTACTTGATATACTTTGACTGCATGACACCAGAAAGAATGTTCTAAGGTCTGTTTAATTTCCTTAATGCGACTGTTCGAAGCGGTAGCAACTTATCACACCTCTTCATCGTCGTCATCTTAGTCAAAGGCGTCTACTGTTGGTCATAGGCATTACTCAACGATAGCTACAAAACTACTTCCATTTACCAAGTCTCTGCAATCTTCAATAGATCGTCAACTGGTGGCAAGTTACACTTACGGTCGTAAGGTTTATTACCTCGGTTTATACAGCCAAAATTATGACAGCGTTGATCTTCTTATTAATATATAATAAACAATAGTTAACAATTAATGGATGGCGCAAGTAAGAATCTATTTGATGATATTTATAAGTAGGCTTACCATAATTACGAAGAGCCAAACCGGGACGCAGAAGAGAAAGAGGCTCATTTTCATTTTGCTTTTCGCTTAATTTGTGTTTGTCATATTTGAAATGCAAAAACCGGGACGCAGAAGAGAAAGAGGCTCATTTCTATTTTGCTTTTCGCTTAATTTGTGTTTTTCGTATTTGAAATGCAAAAACCGGGACGCAGAAGAGAAAGAGGCTCATTTTCATTTTGCTTATCGCTTAATTTGTGTTTTTCATATTTGAAATGCAAAAACCGGGACGCAGAAGAGAAAGAGGCTCATTTCCATTTTGCTTTTCGCTTAATTTGTGTTTTTCATATTTGAAATGCAATCAAAATTTTGACCGGGACGCCGGGACAGGGGTCTCAAACCGGGACTACCCCGGTCAAACCGGGACGTATGGTAAGCCTATTTATAAGGAAACTTTCAAAGAGGACCTAAGTGGAGTAAAGTTTACTGGACTCACATCGAAGACGAGATGCGTGTAGTAAGCGACGGGTCCAGCGACATCAGCGTCGTAGAGCTGCAGTGCGTACCTCGCACACACGTGCATTGAACACAGCACCACTAGAACGCACTGACGACAAACAAAATAAATTCTTTCACAGTCCACTTCCATGTTAATTCCTAAAATTTAGTGTACGTTAACCCAAAAACAAGAAAGTAGAACAGAATTTATTTCGTAAGCCTTTGGGGGATTGGCTGACTAAAGGTTTGCTACTCCGTAAGCTTATCCCCCAAAACTGGTAATACGGTCAACCTAAATAGGGGATTAGGTCAATATGTATCCTTAAATGATTGGCAAAGGAAGATCGGGGATTTTATGCCTTGCGCTTTAAGAGCCAGTTCTTCCACTGGGTTCATCGTCACAGAACATCAGACGATATTGAGGCCATGATACTATAAAGCACCTAAAAACTATTAAAAAATCGTATTTCTTTAAGAAACGTCCGATCACATACCCAAAACACTCGAATTCATTAGATATGAATTTGATCATACATATAAATCTAGATTCAGTGTCGACATATATTAATACATTTTAGAGGAACAAATTGGCACAATATTACATATCATAAAACCCCCTTAAATTCATAATCCTCTTAATACCATAAATTTGATTACTTGTTTATATGTTTGTCGTGCTTACACTAACTTCTAACACATTGTCAGAGGTATAGAAAAGGACATAGAGTATCCTTCATCGAGAAAATTTATCTCTACTCCTGAGGGATAAAATATAACTTTTAGTTCCACGCAAACAAAGCCGTGAGCATATTGAAGAAAAACACAATATCTGTAATGCAATATAACCTGCGTGAAATAATATCGTAAGCCGTGACCCACATTCACCTGCCGACTTAGATACGAAAGTACACTTAAATCCACTCGTACAAGATTCAAAACTACATATGCCCGCAGCTTTGTTCGCGTTGTAATAAATTATTTTTCGATCTCCCAAATACAGTTTTTTTTTGTGTAAATAAATGGTATTTGTTGCCCTTTTCTGTATAGCCCATGGACCAATCGCGTCGCAACGTATCACACGCTTATGCTGTGACATCTTTCTTGCTTAGCCTTATTTTTCTTTTTGCTTGATTCCTAAGGGTCGCCCTAGGGTACCTTATAATAATCTTCCTTAATAGTCGGGCTCTCAAAGATATATTTTTAATCCATCAAGTATTTTCTGATAGTAAGCGCATTCAAACAAATTCTTTACCTTATTTATTTTAATATACATATATTATTTTTAGGATTGGCAAGAATATTCGGCTATTCGACGATATATTGAACACTCAACATTTGTTGTTGGTAGTTCCATAACTGGTAATTTAAAAAGATTAATCTACTTTAGAACCAGCTGTGACTCGGTTCTCGTGGACTTATAACAAAAGTGTTAAGTTACTCATAAAATAAACTATCTGCCAATGTAAGTCAATGATCTGTGCAACCTTTTCGAAGATTAGACGGAACAAACAGACAAACAGAATTAAAAAATTATCAATCGATTCTTTGTTATGAGTACCGTATATAAATTCATATGCACTTAGCATAAAGCAATTATTAGATTTACACTTCAGTTTTATTTATTTGTATGGATATATTTTTTTATTTCAGTTTTAGCGTTCTGGCCATAATCTCACCTGATCTTAAGTGACGATATGGCCCAAGTTGGTAGACACGCTAAACCTGTGGAGAAACTGGCTCTCAAGTGCAGTTGTAGTAACACACCTATTGGTATTTGATGGCAGATTTTCAACTAGAGGGTGGTTGCTAGGAAGGCGGGCATTAGAAAAAGCCCTACCACCATGCTATGGTCTCCTCACGATGTTTTCCTTCACAGAAAGCTCAAGTTCATTGTAGGTGGATTTGAACTCACGTCCCTTGACGCGAACTCGTACACACTACCACTGAGCTATATTATTGCCATATTGTCTAATGTCATAAAATACGCATTACTTTGGCGGCCTTTCTATAGAGTTTACATTTTATTGATTGGATGTTAAGGCCCACTGCCTTAAAGTTAGGTGTTTTTTGTTTGAGAAACAAACAAGTCATTTTTGTTCTGTCACGAGTTTGTACAGGTTTCATTTTGGCATGCGCCGAATACTTTTGTATAATATTCGGTATTCGGCGTACGTTCGAATACACGATCCGCCGCAGCTCTAATTATTATCAAGCAGTTGCTACGAGGTCAACACCCGTTAATGCTAATTGTGTCGAAAAGTATTTACACGTGTTAAATTTAAAAAATATTCACAGTGTCTCACATATCATTTGCCGCGACATTGTAGAAGGAAGATACATACAATTACTTTTGAAAACACTTTAATTTATTCAAATGTGACGTCATGAATTTTGGATGACTTCCATCCCTTGTCCCACAATATCACTACTCGTGGACACCCTCCCCCTTAACTTGTGCCATAATGTATGAATGGCCTTTTTTGTCCATGATATGGACCGTTTATTTTGAAAGTGGTGTAAGTCCATTTTCTTTTGTTTCGAGAAAATTAAAGGTTACTATATTTGTTGATAATGCAATTTCATTTACCGACCGATTTTAAGTTGTACAAAACATGGGATGTTTTTGAGAAATTAAACACGCACTAGTTATATATAAAAAAATTACGTTAAATTAAGCATGAATTACGTGATAGCTCATTTTTCTCAAAAATGGACTTACACCACTTTCAAAATAAACGGTCCATATAATAATTCCATTTAACAACAATTCTCAATAACGCCTTTAAATTCCCTAACTATTGCTATAAAGGGTTTGTACTGTATAATACAATATTATTAATAACGTATAGTGTTTAGTTTACAATGAGAGCTCAGTGGGGTAGCGTTAACGGATACCACATCTATGGATGTGAGTTCGAATCCTTGCAATGTGCCTGAGCGTTCGGTGAAAGAAAACATTATGATGCAACCACTAGCTACCACTCTCAAGTTAAAAATCTACCGCCAAAATACCTATAGGTGTGTTCCGACAATTGCGCTTGAGGGCCAATCCCTCCACTAGGCGTGTTCAGCGTCTTGGCCCACATCGACACTAAACATTAGATTACATTGTGCCTATGAGGACAAATCTATAAACTATATATATATAAATGAATGTGTATTTATTTTTTAAGGCATAGGGGGCAAACGATCAAGCATGTCAGCTGATGATTAGTGATCACCACCGCCCATGGACACCCACAACACCGGAGGAGTCGCAGGTGCATTTGTGCCCTTAAGGTAAGAGCAAGCTCTCTTCTCGAAGGTTCCCAAGTCGTATTGGTGCGTTAACACCGTCGACGCAACTTGGCTACACAAGGTACACGTTGATTTTTTTTATAGTTAAGGTTTAGCCTTATGGCCATAATCTCACCTGATCTTAAGTGACGATACGGCCCAAGTTGGTAGACACGCTAAACCTGTGGAGGGACTGGCTCTCAAGCGCAGCTGCCGGAACACACCTATTGGTATTTGGCGGCAGGAAAAAAGGTTGGAAAAAGCCCTACCACCATGCTATAGTTTCCTCACGATGTTTTCCTTCACCGGGCGCTCAAGCTCATTGTAGGTGCTTGGATTCGAACTCGCGTCCGTTGACGTGAAGTTGTTGACATGCTGAGGTTATTAGGGGTTTCGGTGAGGTGTAGGTGCGGTTACCTCGGCGGCCATGAACGCGAAGACGTCCCGGCCGGCGGGCAGGCCCCACGCGACGGCCGCCACCAGCAGCGCCAGGGACGCGGCCAGGATGCCCGCCAGCAGGCTCGCCAGCCGCACGTGCGCCCACCGACCGGTGTTCGGAGACGACGACAACTGATACCGACAGATCCTAACGTTAATCTTTACTTAAGCAGAGTTTAGTCATTTCCGACACACGCCCTTAGCAACCAATGTACTCTTTTTTTAATAACTTGGTATTTAAAATCCCAATTTTTACTGGCTTCGTCATCTCAACTTGCAAATTCAAACGCATTAGGGGCCGTTCGAGTACTATCATCATAGTAATTAGTCATTCTGTCAATAACTCAATCACAAAAATACCTTTTTTATAGTTAAGGTTTAGCGTTATGACCACAATCTAACCCAATGATCCTAAGATAATAGATACGCTAAGCGGTGTGGAGTGACTGGCTCTCAAGTGCAACTACCAGAACACATCTATATATAGGTATTCGCTGGCAGATTTTCACCTTATGGGTGGTAGCTGAGCAGGCGGTCATTAGAAAAAACCTCACCACCATGCTATGGTTTCATCACGATGTTTTCCGTCATCCAAAGCTCAAGCTCATTGTAGGAGGATTCGTACTCACGTCTCTTGACACGGCATCCGTACACACTACCAACTGAGCTATCATAGATCCATATCTATCATACCTATCGCATTCAACGATAACCAACATTTCTTTAAAATGTTATTTTTTTAACTTCAATACTAGAGAGCGGAGGTGGCCAACTGTAATGCCTCCACTGCTACCCAAAATACTAATTCAACTAGATTTTTTTATTTTTTTAACCATGTTTGCATTGTGGCAGGGCTTTTTCTAATGCCCATCTGGCTAGCAACCACTCTCAAGTTGAAAATCTGCCGTCAAATACCAATAGGTGTGTTGCGGCAATTGCACTTGAGAGCCAGTTCCTCCACAGGTTTAGCGTGTCTACCAGCTTGAGCCGTATCGTCACTTATGATCAGGTGAGATTATGGCCATAACGATAAACATTAATAATAAAAAAAAGTGAAAATAATTTTAAAGGATATTGCAAATAAATAAAAATATGTTTTGTTGCTATATTGTTGTAGCTATGCTCACAGCTAGTTGATATAGATAATTTGAACTAAACCAGATATCATATTAAAAGATCAACAATTTTATTCAACAATACGTTTTGCTGTGTATAATAGGTTGATGACGTCAAACGTTTATTTTTAATTAGCTTCAATAATGAGTGTAACAATAGACTCATTATTATTTATTTTGCATTGTTTTTTCTTGACTGTATAACTCGTACTAGGGACGTACACACGTAGGTATGTATAGTGAAGGGATGAAAGTTATGAAGCGATGATAGCTCAGTTGGTAGTGCGTATGGAAATTGTGGCAAGGGACGTGAATTCGAAGCCATCTATAATGAGCTTGAGCTAGCTGAAGGAAAACATCTTGATGAAACCATAGAACGGTGGTAAGGTTTTTTCCAATACATAGTGTCAAGAGGCGTGAATTTGAATCCACCTGTAATGAACTTGATCTAGCTGAAGGAAAACATTTTGATGAAACCATAGTATGGTGGTAGGGTTTTTTCTAATACATCGTGTCAAGGGACTTGAATTTGAATCCATCTATAATGAGCTTGAGCTAGCTGAAGGAAAACATTTTGATGAAACCATAGTATGGTGGTAGGGTTTTTTTCTAATACATAGTGTCAAGGGACGTGAATTCGAATCCACCTATAATGAACTTGAGCTAGCTGAAGGAAAACATCTTGATGAAACCATAGAACGGTGGTAAGGTTTTTTCCAATACATAGTGTCAAGAGGCGTGAATTTGAATCCATCTATAATGAGCTTGAGCTAGCTGAAGGAAAACATCTTGATGAAACCATAGTATGGTGGTAGGGTTTTTTCTAATACATCGTGTCAAGGGACGTGAATTTGAATCCACCTGTAATGAACTTGAGCTAGCTGAAGGAAAACATTTTGATGAAACCATAGTATGGTGGTAGGGTTTTTTCTAATACATCGTGTCAAGGGACGTGAATTTGAATCCACCTATATTGAACTTGAGCTAGCTGAAGGAAAACATTTTGATGAAACTATAGTATGGTGGTAGGGTTTTTTCTAATACATCGTGTCAAGGGACGTGAATTCGAATCCATCTATAATGAGCTTGAGCTTGCTGAAGGAAAACATCTTGATGAAACCATAGAATGGTGGTAGGGTGTTTTTCTAATGCTCACTCGGCTAGCTGTAATTTTTCAGGTGGTATTTAAAATCCCATCCTTAGCGGACTTCCTCATCGAAACTCGTACACATATAACCCAGGCTCGGGCTATGGCGAGAGGGGGGACGTGGTGACTAGTCGGGTGCTAATCACCCACCACGGAGACACTTCAAACTCCCGCGTTGCCAGAAACCAGAGACAACCCCCACAATTTTTCGAATCACCTGACTAGCTACCAGCAACTTGAAAACGTGCTGTCGAATACCTATAGCTTTGTTCTCGCAGCGAGTACTTGAGACCAAGCTTAGCGTGTGCACCACCTTCGTCACTTAACATCAGCTGAGATTGTGACCGTAACGCTAAACCTATATATACTATAAATAAAATATATTATATTTATGGTCAAATTTCGACAAAGCAAAGACAATTATACTAATATTATTATAAAGTGTAAATATTTGTTTGTAACGAATAAACTACTGGACCGATTTCGTAAATTATTTCACCATTCGAGTGCTACATTAATAAATACGGTTTAAATAAAATTTTACTTCCACGCGAACGGAGTCGCGGACACAACTAGTTTTTCAATATCCTAGGTGATTGGTCAAACCACATACATTAGTATAATAAATTACGAACTTTTTAGTTGACACTTTCATTGTTAGTGTCGTTTACCTTCAGTATACCTACTAACATGCGAAAGTTCAAGCAACTCCACACCTTACCATTCCAACGTAATACGATAAATACGGCTGTGCGTTTGTTTGTTTGTTTGTTTGTTCCACGCCTGTTAATGCCATAATAGTTATAGCCAACCGATAACTATAAAATCTTGCCTACACGTTGTCGGGGGGTCGACAAGAACATGAGATAATTTTGATCCACAAAAAATTCTGTTCCCGAGTGATAGATAAAAAAAGTTTGTGTGTGTGTGTCTGTTCCGAGGCATGACTGGAGGTTTTTTTATAGTTTATAGGCTTAGCGTTACGACGACAACCTCCCCTGATGTTAAGTGACTATGTGATCTAAGATAATAGACATGCTAAGCCTAGTGGAGGGACTGACTCTCAAAGGACATTGCCTCTCTAAGCGTGTTCTACCATATGTATGAAGCGATGATAGCTCAGTGGTAGTGTGTACGACTTCGCGTCAAGGGACGTGAGTTCGAATTCAAGCACCTACAATGAACTTGAGCTTTCGGTGAAGGAAAACATCGTGATGAAACGTGATGATAGGGGTTTTTCTAACGCCCGCCTGGCTAGCTACCACCCTCAAGATAAAAACCTGCCGCCAAATACCAATAGGTGTGCTCCAGCAGCTGCACTTGAGAGCCAGTTCCGCCACAGGTTTAGCGTGTCAACCAACTTGGGCAGTATCGTCACTTAAGATCAGTCGAGATTATAGCCTTATCTACCACGGCAAATATTCTGAAGAGCTCTTCAATAACTTCCCTCTCTCCGTTCGACTACAGAATCACGCGGGCGCGACTTCGGTGTCACAGCTTCACGGTACCTCCTATTGAATCACGAACTAAACAGTTTGCTGATTCATATCTTTGCCGTACCGTGGAGCTGTGGAACCGTCTTCCCTTCAGCGTGTCCCCTCCTTCCTATCACATGGGGTCATTGAAGAGGCGTGAAAGGTATCCAAGCAGGCCAGCATGACAGCGGTGACTGACAGTCAATTTTGCTTCAATCTCAGTCACCGCTGATTTGGATTACACTGTACTTAACACCGAGTACAGTCACTATGCTGCGCATTCTAAAATATAAATGGAACTGGTATGCGGCAGGTTTTCCACTCGAGAGTGGTAGCTAGCCAGGCGGGCATTAGCAAAACTCCTATCATCACGTTTCATCATGATGTTTTCCTTCACCGAAAGCTCAAGCTCATTGTATGTGCTTGGATTCGAACTCACGTCCTTTGAGGCGAAATCGTACACACTACCACTGATCTATCACCGCTTCAATATATATAATGTTGCGGTACTCAATCTTATCTTTGGATGTTACGTCGTTTAACAGAATGCATAAGCCAGTGGTAATGAGCCGGTGCTTTTAGAGGACTGAATTATCACGATGAACCTATAGCATGACGGAAGTGCTTTCTCTAATCACCAGGCTGGTTAACTACCAGCCTCAAGTTAAAAATCAGTCACCAAAACCTGTTGTACCGAGAGCTAGACACTCCACTATTCTCAGGGTGTCCACCATTTTAGAATTCAACGTCATTTAAACACCTTAACCCATAAAGTGCAAACATGAATCTAGAATAGAGTAATCGTTTTAACAATCGAAAAACATAACGGATGAGTTCCCAAACTCACATATTCAAACCTGTCCTTGCAAAGTTGCCCCAGGAGGTGGAGGAAGCCGACGAGCGTGAACCAGGAGCACCAGAGCATCACCTCGTCCATGTACTGTACGTTGATGACGCCGAACACGAAGATGAACTTGTAGAAGACGTAGTTCCAGAACTTGTCCTTGACGCGCTGCGCCTCCGCCACCCGGAGCTGGCCGAACACCACCCTCTGGATCAGGAACCCGAACAGGGCGAGGGAGCAGTACGCGATGTTTATCAGGGTCTGGAACAAAGTAATATCGGATATGACTCCTTTGTTTTCACTAGCTATTCCCGCGACTCTAGCTTTGTTCTCTGTTTTTATATTTAAGATTATGGTCATGGCCACAATCGTAACTGATTTTAAGTGCGACGATGTGGCTCAAAATGGTGACCACACTAAGCCCAGCGGAGGGACTGACTCTCAAATACAACTGCCGGAACACACCTGTAGGTATTTAGTGCTAGATTTTTACTTAAGGGCATCAGAAAAAGCCCTACCGCCATGCAAACCTCTCTACCTACTTTTCAAATTCTACACGTTCAAGGATGGCACGTTTATGGCTTTATACCGGATTATAGTTAAATGAAGATAAGATATAATCGTGTGAACGATAAAGTAAACCAACAAAACTCAAATAATGTCGACGTTTTAGGAAGTTCGCCAGCAAATTGGCCGACGTTAAATGGAGTTAACAGTGTATTTGTAATATACTAGCTGTGGCCGCGACTTCTTTTGCACGGAACTAAAAATGTATTATAATGGTTTGTAAGTTTTTTTACTAATGCTTTGCCCTTATTGATGGTATCGTGATGTTAAAGAACCTGAAGGCTTTTTCAATGATAACTCTGTGATTTTTTCTTTCATTTATAATATTAATATAGATTTTCGCAAACTACATTATGCATAACATCGTTATATTATGCATCACGTGTTTAACTAACTCTATAATAACCGTTTTAAAAATGACAATCCTTTATATAGAAATCTAGTTATGCCCATGTTTTCTGTGGATTTCAAAAGGGCTATAGCGATTTTAATGACGTTTTCCGGCAGTTTTCAGGTTAGTCCGAGGGACAGAATTGAAATTCCACGCAAAGGAAGCCGCGAGC
This sequence comes from Actias luna, assembly GCA_039707435.1. Taxonomy (NCBI): domain Eukaryota; kingdom Metazoa; phylum Arthropoda; class Insecta; order Lepidoptera; family Saturniidae; genus Actias; species Actias luna. The sequence continues at coordinate 386,746 of JAZHAC010000006.1, read as the reverse complement.
AAAAGTTAGTTGTTTTATTAAAGGCCAACGTATATAAAGAAGGCCACAGATTGATTATTAAAACGGACACTACGATCGAAGGCAAATTGAAACTACTGCAGGCAGTGAGAGACGTTAAGTGTTTTAACTTAGATGCGAGGTCAGAGTACTCGGAATCCGCTGTGACCTCAAACGGGAAATACCTTCACGGTTTAATAATTTTAAAACGTAGATTTTTACATTCATACTTATTGTGTCAGTATATATGTGTGTGTGATTCGTTTAATTAATTTCACGATAGTATTATTTGTCAATTAAAGTCTAAGGTATTTCCTTTGAACATCCTATACCGCAGACGGTACGGTGTAAATCAGCTTACAACTAAAAAAAAAAGTACTTATAATAAATATTAATAACTAAGTTACCAATAATAGTACGCCTTTTAAAAACCTATAAATCACTAATTTTATAAACACATATGTATTTTTATTACGCCAATAGAGGAAATAATATGATTTAAAATGATATTTATCTTGATAAAGCCACAGAAAACAACTTTTATAAATAACGTATACAATACAAACGAGGCCGTGGGCAGGCTTAGCCAATGGACGGCGAGGGCGCCGCCTAAAGCCATTGCCACGTATAATATTAAGATGGCAATAAAAACAGGGACATGGATACAGCAATTAAGATTTTAAAGCGATGATATCTCAGTGGTAGTGTGCACGACTTCGCGTCAAGGGACGTTGGTTCGAATCCAAGCACCTACAATGAGCTTGAGCTTTCGGTGAAGGAAAACATCGTGAGGAAACCATAGCATGGTGGTAGGGCTTTTTCTAATGCCCGCCTGGGTAGCTACCACCCTCAAGTTGTAAACCTGCCGCCAAATACCAATAGGTGTGTTCCGGCAGCAGCACTTGAGAGCCAGTTCCTCCACAGGTTTAGCGTGTCTAACAACTTGGGCCGTATCGTCACTTAAGATCAGGTGAGATTATGGCCATAACGCAAAACATTAAATATAAAAAAAAAGATTTCAAATATAATAGTAGAGGATTCTGCTGCAACTGACTCAGCGGGTAAATAACATCACAAGCACAAAGCACAAAACAATAGTAATGATACTTATATATACATATTTATAAAATAAATATAAAAAGACCACTAACAAGTAAGATATTAGTATTTGCATTTTTATAAGTAGTACTATAATTTATACAAAAAATACAATTAAATGAAAATAATGCGGACCAAGAGTCTGTAGTGTGAACAAATAAAATAATAATAAATAATGTACGTTATTGAACTCAATAAAATAAATAAAAATAAATAATTTCCGTTTGTTAATAATGCATCATTTAATGTTAGTAATAGATTTAATTTTTTTTAATGGGAATCCATGAATATACAAAATTGAAATGTTGCCTGTACTGAACAGTACAGTATGAAGACAAAATTGGGATAGACAGCGCTGTGTTTAATTTACAAGCTTATATAAATATAAAAAATAAAAATAAAATAAAATGAAAAATAAATTCTATCTCACAAACATATAAAACCTGTTAATTAAATGTTCAAGGTGAATTTATTAAACTGGACAGACGAGCGATATTTACTTTTATAAATGCATATTTAAGTAATTGGTAACCGGCTATGAATTAATAGTTGTTATAAATTTTTTCGCGTTCTAACACAAAATCGCGTGATACATTACGCAGTTTGAAGAACCCAGAATGTTCACTCTTTATGTGAAGCTGCAATGATTCATTTCAATTCATTTTGTTACATGCCATTTCATCTACAAACATATACTTATATAATAAAACAAAACAAATAAATAAATAATACAATACAATAAACGATAGCATATTAAAAATCTGACTAGAATGGTTACGTGATAGGTTAGGTTAGGTGCAACCGAGAGGTACACCATCTCTCTACATTTTTTTTTTTATAATAGTTAAGGTTTAGCTTTATGGCCATAATCTCACCTGATCTTAAGTGACGATACGGCCCTAGTTGGTAGGCACACCAAACCTGTGGAGGAACTGGCTCTCAAGTGCAGCTGCCGGAACACACCTATTGGTGTTTGGCGGCAGGTTTCTAACTTGAGGCTGGTTGCTAGCCAGGCGGGCATTGGAAAAAGCCCAACCACCATGCTATGGTTTCCTCACGATGTTTTCCTACACCGAAAGCTCAAACTCATTGTAGGTGCTTGGATTCGAACTCACGTCCCTTGACGTGAAGTCGGACACACTACCACTGAGCTATCATCGCTTCAAAAAAGATCTTTCTAAAAGGTCTTGGCCTATTTAGAGCTGCAGTAAGTTTTATAGGGTCGGGGGAAAAACACGAAGGGTAAATGGAAAAGGGATCCCTTAAACCTACATCCGTGTTACAAGACACGGGAAATTTTATTACATAGTTTGTAGGTTTAGCGTTATGGCTACAGTCTCACCGGATGTTAATATCGATGTAGCCCTAGATGGTGGACACTCTAAGCCTAGTGAAGGGACTGGCTCTCAAGCGCAATCTTCGTGACACTTTTGACTTTTTGATCACTGATTTTTGTCACTTTTTGATTGTGAACTTGAGGGTTGTTCAGACAGGTATTATAGAAATGCTAAGGTTTTTATAATGATGTTTTTTCTTTATCAAATCTCAGGCTCATTGCAGTGAGGCCATACACGCTACCAACTGAGCTTTTTCTTCACCGAAAGCTCAAGCTCATTGTAAGTGGTTGGATTGGAACTCACGTTCCTCGACGCGGTGACTGAGATATCATAGCTTCAAAATTATTAGTATATTATATATATTATTAGTATAGATTAGTTATAATATCTAGGTTTAGTTTAGCATATATAAAAATACAGTATCCCTTTGTGCTCTATTGTTTAGCGGAACTTGCAAGATGTATATTAATGATCTCGTTTTCAGTGAAATCGAACACAGTTGGGGGCCTTGGACATGCGGTGCCAAGAATACGTATAAATTTATTTGTTTTTCAGTCACTACCGATGTTTGCGTATAATGTGGAGATATAATATAGAATCATTGAAATACACTGAATCTCCGACCTCATACACAGGATTAAACATACTGTTTTTTTTTAATAATTTAAAACCACAGTTACAGCCACAATCCAGGGCCCGCTCTTGGGGGCGCAAGGCAGCCATTTGTACGGAGCGCCAAAATTTAGGGGAGCTGTGGCAGCCTATTTTTTTTTGGGAAAAATTATAATTTGTATGGTAATTTTTACTAACAAAGAGAAAATTTCACATATTAATTTCTTCTTCGCAAAAATATTATAATGTTTATGTTATATATTTGTTTATAGACACAATATTAAAATTTCCAAAGGGCGGAAATTTGCCTTTTTGTCTTGAGCGCCACAATCTCTAGAGTGGCTACTGTATAATCTTACCTGATGTAGTGAAGAGATGGCTCGAGATGATGGCCACAGCCTAGTGGAGGAGAGTATGAGAGAGTAATAGAGAATATTGCTATATGCTTTTAAAATATATGAAGATATCTTAATAAGCCTTGGAATACCCTTTTTATGAATACTAAGCGCACTTACGGGCGACTGTGAGAGTTGGGATATAAACTTTATGCGGAAAAGTGCAGAAACTTAAATCGGATACGAAACAAATAAATAAATATCTAAATTCAATTAAATTAAACGTTCATTATGAACATTCTTACTATCAATGTTATACAATAGCCTAGCGTGGAACAGTTTCTTTGCGTATAGTGCGATGTGTACTATTGTATAAATAAATAATAATTTAATTAATTCTGGTTGAATATAAATCATTAGGCGACCACTAGTATAATTAATTGTATATTCCCATTTAAATACATATACAATTTGCCGTACAACAACTTTTTATTTTATTCCAACTACCTGCCCCTTACAACAGTTCGATGACGACATATTTATTTTTAAACTATACATTTACTTATTGTCTGGTGAAGGACAATCGATTAACCGGACAAGAAAGTTTATTTTATGAACTAAGTTTAAAAGCAAAAACCTAAGTATAGTATAGTAATACTTAAGTATAGTATACCCTTGCAAAATTACCCAGCACGTGACCTCTCTCGCTCTGTCGTCTTGGGCCAATTATAACAAATTCTAACAGAAGCCATTGCTGTTGTCTTGGACTGCAGAATAACGTCTTCATTAGTAGTTTAAACGGTACAATATAAAAAAACGGAAAGCATACTGTAACCGATTTTACAACCAAATAGTACCTACAGCAAAGATGAAAATTTACAACGTTCTCAGCTGAAACTTCTTCGGCGACGTTTCAATAATTATGCACTTAGCCAAACTTTCATTCGGCAATTGCTAACTTAAAGTAAAAACAAAAAAAAATATATGGATTGACACATGTCAGAGTGACTTTTGCATTCTAAATTGAACGTCACCTTATACATGATTTTTTACTCAAGCAATTGTTGGAAAACACAACGGCTTTACTAAACGGGGCACTGAACGAGACCTAACAATTAAGTTTTAAGGATGCGTGAGGTTACTGCGAATTTCGTTATATGTAATAGTAGATATAACGAAGAGAGAAGAAGAAAGTAAGTTATACACTGTGTATCATATTGATTCAGACAAGTCAAGAACCTGGAACTAAATTAACAGCGTAGGGATATCTACAGATCTACCAGTGCTGGACAGTCGAACCACAACTTTAATATAGCCTCCATCCCAACACGAACCAGAAAAAACTCTTATATATACTTTATAGGTTTTAACGTTTTGGCCACAATCTCACCTCATATTAAATGACGAGGTGGCCAAATGGAGTGGACACGTTGACCCTAGTGGAGAGACTGGCTCTCAAGTGCAACTGTCCAAACTTGTCGCATTGTGGAGTAGTGGAACAATCTTCATAACAAAGTGTTCCATCCTTCGTATAACATTTGGTCCTTTTAATTAGGCGTCAAGAAGTATTTAGCAGCCGGAATGACAGTTATGACTGCCGGAAGCAATTTTCCTTTATGGCCAGTCAATATTGTTCTTGGATCATACTAAACTTACCATCAGGTGAAGTAAAGTCATTTATTAAATACAGCTTTACTATGTCCAGGTCAGCCTTTTGTTTGGTCCCTATTAACAGATTTCACTTCCATCACACGTACCATTCTACACATGCAATTTTATTTTTATTCTTGCCAATATGAATGGCACTGTGTTGCCGTGGTTTCGCGTACCACGTGGTTCAGTAGTGAAAGGTAGATACTTGTATGAGGTCAATCAAGTGTTTATAACAGTTGCTTCGATTGACGATACAGAAGAGAAACCACGCTCGTCGAGGCACTTTTAATTAGTAATGAAAACGATTGAAAGTAGAAATTAAACCAATTATCTTTTCACCAAAACTCCTAACGAGTGAACATGCGGGCACTTAGGGCTTATCGATTGAGCAATGGAAAAAGCTGTTCCTGGATTATGGCAAGAAGGGGAGAATGAGAGTCGACTTGGGGATTTTTTATACTTTATAGGGTTAGCGTTATGACCATAATCTTACCTAATGTTAAGTGACGATTGGATTCAGGAGTGGAGAGACTGGCTGTCAAGTACCACTACCGGAATACACCTATAGGTATTTTGCGACAGATTTTCAGCTAGTGGTAGCAAACCGCTAGCTTCAAATGGTAGCTTGCCAGTTGGGCATTAGAAAAAACTCTACCACAATGCTGTGGTTTCATCACATTTTCCTTCACCGAAAGCTCGGGCCCAATGCAGGGTTCGAACTCACGTTCATTGACTTACCAAGTTAACCATCATCGCTTCATACGGTATTTCCGGTGATTCAGATCTGGTAAATCTAACATACTCTCCTCGTAACTTGCCCAGCATATTGCGAGTGGCAATACGTATATTCATTTGTCGGCACGTTAAGAAAAACAAGAGTTATTGTCCTATTTATTCACCATTTATAATCATTATCGCCTCTACAGAGCTCAATAATAAATATATTAAAAAATAACGTTCACAACGTGTTTTTAAAATGGCTGAAGGTGATCGTCGATAATACCTTTAAATTGTATGTATAAAATAAAAAGAATTATAAATATGAGAACGAATGGTCATTTTTCACGGGACAATTTTTCTTATTTTATTGTTATATTTACAATTTTTATAAAGTGAAGATTTTTGCTACCATTATCTGGTAGGTATTCTGTTTTAAGACCATTTTAGTGTTGTATTAAAGCGGTGACACATTTGCTAGGACATTATAGTATGTTTTTGTGACATCTAAAAATTCATGGCCCATTCTGTTATTAATATATTTGTAATGCACATTCCTTGTGCACAATAACCAAGCCGCTTTATTTAAAATGCTCGTTATATTGCACAATTTTGGGTTAAATGCACAACTTTCGTGTAGTATTTGTGACCATTAATATATCAAGTTCGGAGTTATCATTTACAATTGACTTATCGGCGACGCTAGATCATGTAAAATGTCACCGATATGTCACACCAAAGGGCCAAATAACTAAATATATCAATAAATATAAAAATTATAACAAGACAGATCAAGATCCCGCCAAAAACTTCCGGTATGCTTGTTGTTTTTAACAGCTAATAAAACAGGATGTAAGCCCTTTAAGCCTAACTTCTAAATAACAGTTCAACTATTTTTACAACTTGTAAACAGCTCTGACAAGACATTAATATTTATAAGTAACTTGTATTATCTTATAAAAAATGGTATCGTAAACAATGTATATATTTACACTATTATTTGGTTAACATTATAGAAGAGTTATGATAATATTAATAAAGCCGCCATGACGTAAAAAATCGTGACATTGTTTATAGTTTTTAAATTATGTTTTATGTTTATGTGTTGAAGCGATGATAGCTCAGTGGTAGTGTGTACCACTTTGCGTCAAGGGACGTGAGTTCGAATCCTACCACCTACAATGAGCTTGGGCTTTCGGTGAAGGAAAACATCGTGAGGAAACTATAGCATGGTGGTAGCGCTTTTTTAATACCCGCCTGGCTAGCAACCACCCTCAAGTTGAAAATCTGCTGCCAAATACCAATAGGCGTGTTCCGGCAGCAGCACTTGAGAGCCAGTTCCTCCACAGGTTTAGCATGTCTACCAACTTGGGCCGTATCATCACTTAAGATCAGGTGAGATTATGGCCATAACGCTTAGCCGTTAATAAAAAAAAGCAGATAAAACATCACGTTAATAAAAAAAAGTATACGATCTATATAGATCGTGTTCTTCTTTCCTCTACGTTAATCTTTCTCCTCTTTTATGTAACTGAATATGTATAAACGTGACGCATTCCTAAAGTTTCTATTGTCAATTGTCCTCCCAATTATCAGATCGCCGCAAAACAAGTTTCAATTCAAAACCATCGCTTTACGTTGTTTTCGTAGGCAGTAGCAGTTGTTATCATTAAATATAGTATATTTTGAGAGTCGATAATGTATTTTAAGAGCAACGTGTCAGATGTTTATTTACGTAGGCAGGGGAAATGGCGACGCGCAGGCACGCGATATGTACGTTTCATGTTTTAATCAGTATCACGACTATCATATCTATGTGTATAAATAAAATAAAAAATAAGATTAAACACGGATGAAGAATAATACTTTTCTCGAAGTGAAACTTTCTTTAGGCGCTCTGAGCATATTATCTTGTGGGTATTGAATGAAACTGAGTCCACACTCAGCTATGTAGAGGTCACGCAGGTAAAGTCGTCTAGAGTCGACTGAGATATGTGGTGATTAAATTTCACTTCTGTCGTCTTATGCACGCGCTGTTTTTTTATATTTTGCTTTTTATATCTGGACCATGCTGAAATTTTATAATCTGCTAGTTAACTGCCCGGCTTTGCTCGGGTAACACGAATTATCTATATACAGATGGCATGATGATGGCGATGATAGCTCAGTGGTAGAGTGTACGACTTCGCGTCAAGGGACGTGAGTTCGAATCCAAGCACCTACAATGAGCTTGAGCTTTCGGTGAAGGAAAACATCGTGAGGAAACCATAGCATGGTGGTAGGGCTTTTTCTAACGCCCGCCTGGCTAGCTACCACCCTAAGTTGTAAAACCTGCCGCCAAATACCAATAGGTGTGTTCCGGCAGCTGCACTTGAGAGCCAGTTCCTCCACAGGTTTAGCATGTCTAGCAACTTGGGCCGTATCGTCACTTACGATCAGGTGAGATCATGGCCATAACGCTGAATCGTAAGTATAAAAAAAAAAAACCAACCAAAAAAAAAACGGTGTGTGCTTAAAGCCGACTTCATCCGAAATCGAGCGTCACACAAGAACGTCGCGGATCAGAATTTCAAAGCCCTCGCCGAAAATGTTTCACTTTAAAGCGTTTTGTAGAGCCGATGGCTCCCAAACTTTACAATATTTCATCAAAACAGGTCCGGTTGTTTTGAAATACTTAATTAACATACATGGGCTTTTATTTTTAAAAGCTTTTTATTAATTAATAATAAGTTTGAGAGCGAACGCGCGGACGGAAAGCTGCTTGTTTTGTATTTCGTTAAAACTTTCACCGAGTCATAATTACAAATAACGTTATTATGTAAGATAGTTGTGTCAGCATGTATCTGTGCTTTAGTCGTCCGTAAGTTGATTTCTACCCGATTCCATTTAATAATTACTGGGAAGAGATTAATTCAATTTCACTTATAAACTCCAAACTTTTACCCGCGCATTAGGATAATTTCATACTTGAAGTTATTGATATTACGTATTATAATATTTGCATTTTCTACCTCGCTTTCATTGAATTATTTCTGACGAAATATAAATTACCGGTTTTGCAAAGTTTTATTTTTAAACTCCTGGCCTCCGGTGATTATTATGTAATCTGCAATTTACAGAATCATATTTCTTTTTAATGTGAAACATTTCTTGCCGCACTTTCGCAGTAAAACGTCTACAATTTTATGTTGTTAGGTAACGTTGTGACTCAAGACAGTGGACACGCTAAGCCAAGGGAAGGGTCTGGCTTTCAAGTGCAATTGTCCACGTTACACACCTATAGTTATTTGGAGGCAGATTCTCAACTTGAGGGTTGTAGCTAGCTAAGCGGGCATTAGAAAAAGCCCTTTATTTTACGTGGGGAAATGTATTTATGCATCCTCTCCCAGCCTGGGGAGACTGAGAGGGGTTTGTGGGACTTACCTGGCGTTAAGCGCATGGAATACCTACTAAAATCTCCCGGCCTGGTGGTAAGCCAGGGCCCCATCCGGGCAACCTAGCAAGCTGCCCTTGCAGTCTGCCGGACTGGTGTAATGGGAGGTGGGTCCCCCGACCCGCTCCCCTCAGTCCGGCTCACATTACAAAAAGCCCTGCCACTATACTATATACACTTCGTTTGGTTTTGTGTGTGCTGCGGACTATTATTATTTTTTCTCTCAGTTATTAATTGTAATATTAACTTAAATGTATCACATCTGCCGGTCGTCTCGTGCCTGATATATTTTTGTATCGTATTGTTTTACCAGATGTTTATATATAAACTTGCTGTGTCCGTGACTTCGTTCGCGTGGGACTGAAATTTTTTTAATACTTTTTGCCCGCTTTTGTAATTTTTTTCAATATATGTTTGCTCCTATTGGTGGTAGCGTGATGTTAAACATTCTAAAGTCAACCCCAATGATTAGTCTAGCAAATACAAAAATATTATTTGTAATTCGACTTTTAGTCGCTATTAATGCTTTTAAACAAACTTTTCTGCTATATAATATTTATATAGATGTAAGTTCTGTAATGTAAAACAATTTCGAGGTAATGTGACTTTACCTTGAAAGCAGTAGGTATCGTGATTTTTTTTTTTCAGTGCCATTGATAAAATATTTCTTTGACTTCTAGAAATATCAAGAAAGTTAACTATGTATTTAGTTAATACTATTTTAATCTGTAAGAATTCATTTAATAATTAAATGTTTAATAATTAAATGTACATATTTAATACATTCCTGAAAAGTCGTAATTGTGTAACCACCGAATAAAACCGAAATTATAATCACTAATCCCTAGTAATATTATAAATATGAATCTAAGTTTGTTTGTTACGCTTTCACTCGAAAATTACTTAAGCGATCGTTATGAAACTTTGTACACATATTCTTGGAGGTGTTACAAGTAATATAGGATATTATTATTAAAAATATATATTTTTTACGAAAGATAAAAAAAGTATGTCAAAAAATCTCAAAACCTAGCTACTTTAACGCGATCTAGCAGTCCAGAGTATAGGTGATACGAAGGTCACCGGGTCAACTAATTGTATATAAATTAATGTTAATGTATTTCAAGTGTAACGTAGCCGAATATTTCACTGCTACTTGAGTACACGAGTTCGTTCGTGTGGGAATAAAAATTATGCAATAATTTTTGTCTGTCATTGGTACACTTTTCAATACAGCTTCTCTCCTATTGGTGGTAGCGTGATGTTAAATACCTTAAAGCCTGTCACGAAGTACATTACCTACATAATTTTTATGTTTATATCCATAATTCGTAGGAACCCTTTCGTTTTATGACTCAAAAGATTGCGCTATACGAAGCGATGATAGCTCAGTGGTAGTGTGCACGACTTCGCGTCAAGGTACGTGGGTTCGAATCCAAGCACCTACAATGAGCTTGAGCTATCGGTGAAGGAAAACATCGTGAGGAAACCATAGCATGGTGGTAGGGCTTTTTCTAATGCCCGCCTGGGTAGCTACCACCCTCAAGTTGTAAACCTGCCGTCAAATACCAATAGGTGTGTTCCGGCAGCAGCACTTGAGAGTCAGTTCCTCCACAGGTTTAGCGTGTCTATCAACTTGGACCGTATCGTCACTTAAGATCAGGTGAAATTATGGCCATAACGCTAAACCATAAGTATAAAAAAAAATACGTACACCCCTAATTCCATCGTGTTAAATTTCATCGAAATCTAATTTAGTGCTTTCACAGAAATGTGCTCGTACAAATGGACAGACTTCCAGGTAAAAAAACCGTGTGTGCTTAAGCCCACTCTTAGTCGACTCGAGCCGACTTTACCCGAGTGAGCGTTACATAGTCGAGCGTTTCGGCTCTATAGAAGTATTAACTTCAAAAGTGCATACTAAATATAATTTTCCATAAATACTTTGTGTGCGATTTGGCTCGGATTCGGTTTTACGGTATAAACAACAGTGACATTTGCCAAACGTATATTACTATGCGGATGACAGAACAAGACATGACATATACTTGAGTCGTGTTAAATCGTTCAAACGCTTGAACAAGGAAAACTTTACTATGACTTGAGATCCCAAGCTTCTCGGGCAAAAATTATGATTGGGATAAGACCTTTTTCCATCCGTCCATTCAACCGAAAGACGTCCACCGCTGGACATAAGTTTCCCCAAGACAGACCTTTTATTATTACGTACGTTACGTATCGAGGCAATTTCGCTAACGTCAAGAGAGGACACAATTAATGGGCTCAAACCCGAACAACTATTTGTGGGTTACACATATAATTATATTGTGCGGGATTCGAACCCACCGTACTTCGATGCAGCGATTGCCGCGAGGCAACTACTTTCACCGCTAAGTCAACCGTACAGAGGTAAACCTTGCCTTATATTCCTTCAAAGACAAAAGTTTGTGCCGTTTTCCACGGAAAAACCTCCTTACGCGTTACTAGGACTGTGTAAGAAAACAGAACAGTTCATTATTTAATTTCCACTGTCAATCAATTTTATGTTAAAGTTAAGCCTTTCGTCTTTGAAATTCGAATCCGTAACCTTTTAGTGTAATGCTCGTGCGGGTGAAGTCAGCTCGAATTGACTGAGGGAAAGAGAGCGATATAGTGATGTCTGACTTCTTCCACTCCACCTATTCAAGAATTTTCTCTATTTTTCTATAATACATAATTATTGTTCCTTTTTTACCACTTGTATCCTTGAAAACTCTTAATTATTCAAGTACTAGCTTTTACATGTGGTTTCCGTTAGTATTAATTTCGTCAATCAAATCTGATTACGCTTTAAAAAGTTTCATACAAAGTTTATCCCACTCTTTACTTCACTTCCAATAAGTTTTTCGCGGGAAACAGTAGCTTATCACTGTCTACACGGACCCATCTATCTCTATACCAAAGTTCATCGTAATCGATTCAGCGGTGTAGGCGTGAAAGCGTAACGAACAAACTTATTTTCGTATTTATAATATTAGTAATATCATTTTGAGTTTGTTCATGGTGACACATGCATGTTAATTATTGTACCACGGCATTTAGAAGGAAGGAATAAGGTTCAGTTATTTATTATAAACTAGCTATAGTACGGAGTATATGTTCCGTCAAACTATATTATTATAAATGCGAATATGAGTTTATGTATTATTTTACGCTATCACGGCGTAACTTTTGAAGCGATGATAGCTCAGCTGGTTGTGTGAACGGACGCCGCAATAAGGGACGTGAGTACGAATCCACCTACAATCATCTTGAGCTTTTGGTGAAGGAAAATCTCGTGATGCAACTATAGCATGGTGGTAGGGTTTTTTCTAATGCCCGCTTGACTAGGTATGTTGAAAATCTGCCCCCATATACCAATCGGTGTGTTCCGGCAACTGTACTTGAATACTTCCACCAGTTTTCGCGTGTTCACCATCTTCGGCCACATCTACACTTAAAATTAGGCGAGATTGTGGCCATAACGCTAAACCTTAACTATAAGAAGCGATGATAGCTCTGTGGTAGTGTGTATGACTTCGCGTCAAGGGACGTGAGTTCGAATCCATGCACCTACAATGAGCTCGAGTTTTCGGTGAAGGAAAACATCGTGTGGAAGCCATAGCATAGTGGTAGGGCTTTTTCTAATGCCCGCCTGGCTAGCTACCAGCCTCAAGTTGTAAACCTGCCGCCAAATACCAATAGGTGTGTTCCGGCAGCTGCACTTGAGAGCCAGTTCCTCCACAGGTTTAGCGTGTCTACTAACTTAGGCCGTATCGTCACTTAAGATCAGTTGAGATTATAGCCATAACGCTAAACTTTAAGTATAAAAAAAAAAAAAACAAACTACTGAACCGGTCATCATAAAATTTAACAAACACGTTGTCAAGGGTTCAGACATAAGACATGATATAAAGTAATGATTTCCAATATATACCTCATTAATATATTAATATCCACATAATATTAATAACAAAGTACCATCGAAATACGTGTTATTTTGCCGTTACGATAAAAAGTCATACATGTATATAGATATGATTATTTGTGACGTAATATGGGTCGATATCGGCTATGTTACGTCACAAAAGGTTTCAATACATTTTGTAGTCAGGTTACAGAACAAAAGATATTTCATATAACTTGATGAGTAATAAAGAACAACTACAATGTCATCTGACGTTAAGTGACGGTGTTATCGAAGTAACATGCTAACGGACCATGTGTGGCCAAAGATTGAACTATTTTATATATGTTATATATATACAAAAAAATAATTAATAATCGTTAATTTAATTATTCATTTTTTCATTAAATTACATTTAATTAGACGGTAATTTTCAATAAGCTATTACTCAGAATGATACTGAAGCGAATAAAAAAAATGGACTCAAAAAGTGAAGTTTTTTGGGCGTAATCGTGACCACACACATCATCCGTACAAACAGACAACCCGACGTCCATCGAAATATTTTTACAAAACAGTTTTTTTATACTATCTAGAAACAATTGTATTTTTTAAAGTATCAACTGTCATAAAAAAGTTATATTTGTCAACTCATTTAATACTCAAAGTGCAAAAATATGGGATAATAGCAATTTAGGCCGACAAAATTGCTTCACCTTGTGAGAGTTAGAGTACAGCACTACTCAAACACTTCGCGCTATGAGACGTGCAAAAGCATTTAAAACGAAATCAAACAATGGAGTAAAAAAAACATATTTATATCACAAGCTCTGTCCGCGACTTCGTTCGCATGGAACTTAAAATCATTTAAGTGCTTCTTAATGAAAAGTGTCCTTTTCTGTATCACCGGCCATGTATACGCAAAATTTCATGATTATCAGTTGAGTAGTTATTCTATCTAATGACCACTTGAGTACTACTGTGTGTAGAACGCTGTTTTTTTTCTTACTGGCTAATCATAAGAGGGACTTTCCCCCGGTGCGAGGTTATCGTTACCTTCCGGGGCAACCAGTATATATTATTTATTTAAACTTTTTTATACACCTCTAAACATATAATTATACATTTCTAATGATATGCACTTTCACCAAATTTCAAACCTGTAGCTGCAGCTTCCGTTGCAGGTGGAATTCAATTGAATAGTATAAAAAAAGTTTAGGGCAAAACTAATTACTTAAGATGATTAACACATTCGTTTTGCTCGAACCAAAATTTTACATGTACCTATAGAAACATGAAGCGTAATCACTTAAAAGATTAGAATAGATAGCCTGAGCCCAAGTAGTAGTTTAAAAGATATTAATCGCATCAATAATAATGTCAGGATGTGATACGAAGTTCTCAACAAACCATGGATTCACCGCGCGGGTGCAGGGTCCATCATGTGTCAGAGAGGGGATATTACAAAAGGGGTAATACAAGACACAGCGTCCGAGACTTGTGACAATTGTTAACACTTACCTTCACCGCTCATCTTGCTCGCTCTCTCTCTGTCTCTCTCTCGCTATGTGCCCATTATAAATCATTCCCGGCAATTATTTATAGCATAAATAACAAAACTGTCACTAATTGAAAAATATAAATATACGTCCCTTCGGTAATGTTTCAGCTACGTACGCCGACTCCCTGGCCTCGACTGCTTCGCTTTGACTGAACCCAAAGCCGCGCTCGCATAACACTTCATAGTAATCGGTGTTATAACTACCCTCCTATAACTACATCATTATATATCTATATTTTTTAAATATTATAATGTAAACCGTATCGGTGTTTTAATAAAAGTAAATAAAAAAAAATTCGGTTGTTAATTTATGTTTGTTGATTATAATTATTTTCGTTTGAAGTTTACGGAATATTCAACAAAGGCAGATTTCATAATAAAAATAACAGATTTTTTTTGTTGCGTCATATATTTTGACTCTTTGATATTTCCTAAGCTACTAATTTTAACTGAATATTGTAAACTGGAAATTTGTCCTAAATCAAATGCTTCGAATGATTAACATATTAATTTACATAAAGATTAATACCGTATTGAAAAACACCTTCGCAAATGAATGGTTATTTTTGAATAAAATTGTAACTCATAAAAATGGTTATTGTAAGTAAACCAGAAAAGATAAATATATGCCATCGCAGACTTATTTTTAGGACTTTTTAAGCGGAATATTTCTCTCATATATTATATTAATCAAATATTAATAATATAGCTAGCACGCGTTATATAAGATTACTGAAAGAATATTTTTATCCCGTTTTTGTCGCTTTTATCAATACCGCTTTCCTCCTATTAGTGGTAGCGTGATGTTAAATTGTCTAAAGTCATTTTCAATCATTACTCTATCAAATACAAAAATTATTTTGTATATCCTAGTTTAGTTTAGTCTAGTTTAGGCAGTTTCTATGATTAGTGCGTTCAAACTAACAAACTTATCGGTTTTATAATATTGGTACTAATTTTACATAATTCCAATGAAATATATAACATAAACTGATTGATATAGAGATCAAAGTACATTGCACAACGGAACGTAACGCATTTTTACTAACGCTCGATTATATTCCTCATAATTTTTTTAAGTACGGGCTATAATATATGAAATTGTTTCATTAGGAGTAAATTCCAATAAACTCAGTACTATGAGTTTCGTTCTGTTAAAAAAAAAAATTATTGCACGCCTCATAAGCGAATCGTTGAGGTGGGTACTACTGTCACTTCACGCAATACAACTGATTCTTCAAACTTAAAATGTCTTTTTATATAATATACACACATACATATCAAGAAAAAACACTATTTTTAACACTCATGATGTTCTTGATGCCATTTTTATTTAAACTAGATAAAAAAGTTCTCTCTTGTACGTCCGTATGTCTGTATGTGCGGATCCTGTATGTTATCACGATAACGACCGAAATACTTTACTAATCGAGTCGTTTTTTTTTCTTACGCTTCAGTATAATTAGGAATAGAATCCGATTAATTTGCACGGTCTGATTCGATGTACTTTAATTGTTATTAAATGAACAAAAAAAAATGAGATTATGAGGCGTGCGCTTTTGGATTTTCCAAACTTTCTTTTTTTCATTCATCAATTCATATTTGATCCAGTCTGGAAGTTGAAACTCCGATATTCTCTGGAATATCATAGTGCTTCTCATACGTGTCCATTAAAGTAATCAAATTGGGTGCAGCACCCAGGATTGAGAAAGGCATATTCTTAGATCTTAGAATTGAGCTATTTTAATAAGTCTTTATATATGGAAGATTTTTAATTATCCATAACGAGATCTCCGATATTATAACCCACATATACTTAACATATCACAAAGTAATCGGGGTCTGAGAACGTATTTTACGATCATAATAAAAACATTAATATATATATATATATACCAAGATAACATAAATGTATTCCGGTTGTAGGTATATTTGTTTAACTTCTACTGATTATTTGGGTGTATTATTGTTTTATTGCCAGATTACGAATAAATTATATATGATAAATGTATCTTTTAAATAATAACTTTGATATTGAATATTTCGACATTCAATGTTATTGAAAACAAAGAATATATTATAACAGAGCTATACGCACTGCATATAACCTTTGATTTAGCCATATCTATTGAATATATGTTACAAAATTTTAATTGTTGTATTTTTTTTAATGTTCTTGTAGCTTTTTGTCTACATTTGACAACGTGTATGCTAGTGTTATGACGATCAATTGATCGATTGAATTGCGGCTTTGACTACACACTTTTCCCTCATCATTTCTGTGCGTCGAAATTACTCGGTAAATACTCGGTATGATTCATATGTTCGTTCGAATAAGAATTAATACCATATTGAAAAAACCATCTTCTCGAATACAGTATTACATTGGAGCAAAATTTAAAATCATATTAAGGTACGTTAACCAAAAAAGATGACATCTTTTTTATATGCCATCTTATTTTTAGAACTCTTTAAGTAGGCCCTATTTTTGTATGTTATTTTCATGTAACTTTTTACGTAACGACGCCGCGGAAGCCCTTACAAAGGACAATTAATTCCAGTTATCGTAAACTTCCTCAATACTGCTTTGCTCCTATTGGTGCTAGCGTGATATTGCATCACCTATGTTACGTTATAATTAATATTCTATGTAACGTAGGAAAAATTTACTCGGTATATTGTGAATTAACGTTTATGAAAAGATCACAACTTGTAAAAACAGCATTGATTCAAACCAACAGTATTTTAAAATAACACAGGCTGAGTTGTAAGGGTTGTAGGGCAAAAGATTCAGGTAAAAGCGAGACAAAGTTAAATAATTTATCAATTCAGAGTGTCCAAGACTCTTATATATCAGAATACGCATTATTTTCATTCATATATATCGTTGGCAGATGATAAAACATATTTTTAGTTATATTGTCACTTATTGAAGGTAGTCGCATCAAAATTTCAACTTTTAAATCCTGTCTCCGTGGGTTCTTTTCGTTTCAATGGAATATTTTTAATGTTACTTGTTCGAAGTCAGGTTTCAATTTAGTTTCAAGCGAATGAAGTCGCGCGCACATCTAGTATATGTATATGAGGAAAATATAGTTCCTTTAACTAACGAAGATACCGAGATCCCATCGTCATTTTTTTTTCGATTTACTGTGGCGTGCATTGAATAGTATTTGCTTTTACAAAAAGCGACTAACATAGCACGCGGATGTAAGCTTTGGAACGATGATGGCTCAGTTGGTAGCGTATACGGACGCCGCGACAACGGACACGGGTTCGAATCCCTTCAATGGCCCTGAGCTTACGGTGAGGGAAAACATCGTGACGAAACCATAGCATGGTGGTGGGGCTTTTTCGAAAACCCGCACGGCTAGCTACCACCCTCAAGTTAAACTGCTGCCAAATACTTATAGGTGTGTTCCGACAGTTGCGCTTGAGAACCAGTCTCTCCACTAGAATTAGAGTGTCCACCATCCAGGGTCACATTGTCACATAATATCAGGCCAGAATGTGACCATAACGGTAAACCTATAAAATGTTTTAAAAGACCAGAATAAAACAAGGACGTGAATGCGATGCAAATGCGAAAATTGACAAAGCCGTAAACAACACAATTAACGACATAAGATAAAAAAAAACATTGTGTTTATTTAACCATAATGCGTTTTATTTTTGTGCTAATCAAACATATATTAAGGCCAGTAAGTCAACCGACTCTTTTATCTTGTTTGTTCCAAAAACAAAACGCAAATAGATAAACATAGGTTAATTGAACTTTGTCGTGTCAACGTCTTTAGTTTACTTTCTTTATTATAATTTATGGGTTTGAGGATGTTATAACTTTCTAATAACTTTTATAATTAAATATTATTTTTAAATAAAATAAAACACGGCATTTCTGTATAAAAAGATTGATCGCTACAAGTTTAAACGAAGCGTTTTTCAAGCGATGATAGCTCAGTGGTAGTGTGTACGATTTTGCGTCAAGTGACACGAGTTCGAATCCAACCAGCTACAATGAGCTTGAGCTTTCGGTGAAGGAAAACACCGTGAGGAAACCATAGCATGGTAGTCGGGCTTTTTCTAATGTCCGCCTGGCTAGCTACCACCCTCAAGTTGAAAACCTACCGCCAAATACCAATAGGTGTGTTCAGTTGCACTTGAGAGCCAGTTCCTCCACAGGGTTAGCGTGTCTACCAACTTGGGCCATATCCTCACTTAAGATCAGGTGAGATCTTAATTTGCTACCCAAACAGAGCCCGACTTACCTTCAAGTCGGGCTGGTCGCCGGGACGACGTGGTGATTACAAGTTAGAAGCAGAAGGCGACAGATTACCGTAGGGTTGTACGTTTTAGTGGGTATTCACTGCGATAAATGGCTCTCAGACACCCTCTCCCCCCCACTGATAGGGTATGCATAAACGTGTTACACCACGATAAAAAAAAAAAAAAAACGTTCAGCATTACGGCCACAGTATTACCTTATATTAAGTAACCTGTTTATCCTTGAAAACCTGAAATTCCTAACTGTATCCGCGACTTTTTTTGTTTTTTAGTAAATATTTTTCTGTACCCCTTTCGACAACGTGGCTGTGAATTTCACGATAACCAGTTGAGTAGTTAAACTAACGTACATTCGCATCGATTGTATCCGTTAAGGTTTCTTTACCGAGACGTAACGTGCGAATCTTACGCGCCGAATATAATGAGCGAACGTAACGGTGCTACCGTACCTAGCTGTGAATTGTATAAAATCGCGGGTTATTTGTTCTGATCTTTAGCGAGTGTCGTATGGAAATTGGTTTTTAACTTTCCCCCGGCCCGGTCGACGCTTTCAAGAAACAAACCACCTATAACTTCGCGATTTAGGTATATATAGGTAAACTTTGAGTGAATTAATAATTACAGACCAAATAGTTCCCAAATTATTATTTCGTATAATAGGCACTGTCACGGAGAGTTGAATTTTATTGCCCTCTTTCTAAGTATATTTAGGTACACTCATACATTCTATTTATATTTTATTTTATTTTTTTTGTCTTACGACACTGTACTGTATTTATTTATCATCACAACTGATTTATATAGATACTAAAATTAAATAGAATAAAAACAAATAATTATATTTTTTTGTGTAATTATTAGATTAACAAAGCGACATACATTCTATTTGATTATAAGATTTATAAGCGATCGCAGGCCTCAACTATAGCCAATTCTAACAACTTCAAGAAAACTTGTGTTGAGGCAATAGGTAGGAGATTACTCCAGCCGGCACAACAGAGTACTTCAAATTATATGTGAAGCTGTAAGCCCTTTCAGTGGCTAGCCCAAAATGGATTCAACGATTCAAACAAAAGATAGACTAATTTTATAATACAGTGTTCAATTACGAAACCTAAAAAAACTCTTCCCAATCATAGGTGCTGCATCTGAATAGAATACATGAATGGACACATGAGAGAAGCACTATAAAATCCTGGAAAATGTTGGAGATTTGGCTTTGTGGACGGGATTTAATTATCTTTTCTATAACAACCCAACACATAATATTGATTAAGCTCACTGTTGCATGGAAAATAAATATACCAAAGGACCACCCTATACAAACAACTACATACTACGACCTAATAAATTAACTCAACGAAAATGGCTACGTGGTAAATTCGTACGCGGTCGAACTGGGAGCGAGAAGTATACCAGCAAAATCTGTTTAAAATCTCCTAAAAGATCTTTGGCTTTACCCAATTGGTCTGGGCAGGAAGAGAAACACGAGTATTGAAGGTGAGGAGGTCCTTAAACCTACACTACATCCGTATTGCACGGAGTTTTCCTCAATGTCACACGACAGACACACACACACACAGACATTTTTTTTTTTTTACGCCCCTTAATGGCCACACTACACACGATGTTAAGTACAGTAAAATCCAAAACAGCGGTGACTCACGATGAAGAAAAAATCACTGCCAGTCACCGTTGCGCCATTTTTTCACGTCTCTTTTGAAAGACCGAATATCATAAGGAGGCAACACGCTGACAGGAAGACGGTTACTAAGAAGTTCGTCTCATAGCAAAATAATATTGAAATATCTTCTCTCCATTTAACAACAATTCTCAATGATGCTATCGAATGTTTAGTCTCTAAATATCGCTATAGAGAGTCGACACTGCACTTTAAAACTGAGCCTTTAATACTGCATATTATTGCAGCGGTACAAGTTAACAAGATATCATTAAGTTCTATTCGCTTTTTATTAGAATGATGTAAGTTTGTCAGAGGTTCGTTGTCCTACGTGACTCAGGTCACGCTTTCCGCAGCTAATAACTTAACGGAATATATAAAGTAATTAGTAACATGTACAAAAAAGAGCAACAACATATAGCATCATGCTAATGCTATGCAAATCTGTACATAAGATATTAAGAAAAATAGTAAACGGATTTCTTATCAAAATAGAGGCCAAAAATATCTACACAATTAATATTATTGAAGCGACGATAGCTCAGTTTGGTAGCGTTCACGGACAAGCGACAATGGATGCGAGTTGGAATCCTTGCAATGAGCTTGAGTTTTCGGTGAAAGAATACATCGTGTGGAAACCATAGCATGGTGGTAGCGATTTTCCTAATGCCTGCCTGGCTAGCCACCACTCTTTTTTTATGTATTTAATAACATGGTGTTTAATATCCCAGTTTCCCAGTATCCCAGTAGGACAGCTTTCGCAATACATCTAGTCTGGTTAGCCACTACCCTCAAGTTGAAAATCTTCCGCCAAATACTTATAGGTGTGCCGGCTGTCGCACTTGAGAGACAGTTACTCCACTAAGCTTAGCATGTCCACCATCTCGAGCGACATCGTCACTTAACATCAGAAGAGATTGTGGCCATAACGCTCTAAACCTATAAATTATTCAAAAAGGTAGTGAACAACTTTCGTTTCAATTTCGTGAACTGTTTACGTTAGACTATAGTTTGGAATTCCGAAGCGTGATGGTGTAATGACATCTACTATATTTTCGTTTGTCGCCCACTGATGAGTAGGTATTTTACATTGTCCTAGGGCCTAGACAATGGCTTAAAAACAAGTTCAATGACATATATATACACAATAATATATTTTCAATATAAACAAAAATTATTCCGTAAACATCTTTTGTATTATTGTTATAAACCAAATAAGTATTCAGAAGACAATGTTTATTGTTTGTGAACAGATAACTCAACTTCAATAATGTACCTACGTGTTTTCATTTGGATAATTAAAAAAAGTAACAAATTTTATTTCTCTTGTCTCACACTTCATTTCACACTTAAAATGGATACTTAATTTTACGTAACTTTAATCGGGTTGAAATAAACGCCTTCCATATGACTCTCGCAGACTGAATTAATTTAGCAAGCTGAGGGAAAACCTCTGAAAAACCCTGCTTCACTTGTGATGAACCAATAGCTACATCAAAG
This sequence comes from Actias luna, assembly GCA_039707435.1. NCBI lineage: Eukaryota > Metazoa > Arthropoda > Insecta > Lepidoptera > Saturniidae > Actias > Actias luna. Next base: position 364,613 of record JAZHAC010000006.1, on the reverse strand, counting down.
CACTTATTAGTATCAGTATTCGATTTCGATTCGATTCGGACGAAAATCTAAAATTAAGGTTTATCATTATGGCCATAATCTCACCTGATCTTAAGTGACGATACGGCCCAAGTTGGTAGACACGCTAAACCTGTGGAGGAACTGGCTCTTAAGTGCAGCTGCCGGAACATACCTATTGGTATTTGGCGGTAGGTTTACAACTTGAGGGTGGTAGCTACCCAGCCGGGCATTAGAAAAAGCACTACCACCATGCTATGGTTTCCTCACGATATCTTCCTTCATCGCAAGCTCAAGCTCATTGTAGGTGCTTGGATTCGAACTCATGTCCCTTGACGCGAAATCGTACACACTACCACTTAGCTATAATCGCTTCAGTTTAGTTTTTTTTTTTAGCATAGTATCTACGAACGTTGTTAATTTCGCGAATGTCTATTGTGAAGGCCTTTATAAACACAATTAACGAAAGAGACAACCAAACTAGAAACATTTATTGATGAACCACAAAAATAATTGTCCTGTGCAGGAGTCGAACCCGCAGCACTCGGGCGCGGCGGTTGCAGAGAGGCAACTGTTTCAATCACTAGGCCGACCATGCAGTTAATTGATATTAATTGGATTTTACAACAACAAATTTTTTTAAATTACCATAGCAGGAAAACCTGTGTTTGCATGATAATAAAATATGATAATTAAGAAATAATTTACGATACTAAGCAGTCTAATAAAATTAATACAAGAATTGAAGGAAAACTGGTATGTTCACTGACCCTGATAATGTTTTGATATGTCAAACAAACAAGATATAATAGCAAAGTTCATCAACATAAGTATAACAATTCGATTTTTTAGTTGAATGTGGTAGGACTTTTCCAAACTCTACCAGACGAGCTACCAACCTTAAATTAATAAACTACTAACAAATACTTATAAATGTGTTCCAGTAGTGGTTCTTGAGAGCCAGTCACTCCACTATACATTATATCTTACATCATGGTCCTTATTGTTACTTAACATCAGGTGATATTGTCTGCAATAACATTAAACCTTTTAACAATAACAAATAAAATGTTTGGATCAATGAAATAAAAAAACCTATGCAAGATTGCATTGTAATATTACTGTGAAATTTTCATTGCAATGAGCACACATTATTAAAATGTATGTAAGTTATCAGTTACTTTTTGTAAAGATAAACTAATTCCAACTTCCAATCACTTCCTTTTATTTCGTTTTTTTCTTTTACTGGCACAACCTCAACAGATTGCAAACAGGATACAGACGGTGTGCTGAATTCCACTATGAGTACAAATTAATTTACTGCAATGTGACTGTCAGGCAAATATGCAATTAATTCAACACATGATAGGTAAATGCCCACTAAGAAGATAGAACGGTTCCCCTAATAACCTGATCAATATTTAATTATATGTGAGTAATGCATCTGCGTTTCTGCTAGTGTTGTGGGTGTTCATGGGTGGCACTGATGACTTACCATCAGGTGACACGGTTGTTGCCTTTTCCGTTAAAAAATATATAAAAGATACTCAAATTGGCTTCACAATTAACCCGTTCCTTAATAAACTTGAATCATAACTAGCAAATTATTGTAACATCTGATGTGGCAATGGAACTTCCCAGCAATTATTGAATTAGTGTAGAAAATATGTTGTATTTCTCATGTTAGCTAGCCATAATTAATGCTTTACTTAGAAGTTCAATCTGTTAGTGAAATAATTTTATACATCGTATGTTTTTATTTAGTATTAAATAGTTTTATGAAAGTTATGTACACTATGTGGCATTTAGCCTCTTTGGTGTATTTTTTTTTATACATGTCACTACTACAGATATTGACATACAGAATAAATTACAAACTCTTGTAAAGGACAGAACTGTCTTTCATTTTATAGAGAAATAATATTTAATTATAATTGTAATATAATGTTATAATCCCCTCCACTATCTATTGAGATATTGATTTTGTCTTCAGGTGGATTATACTATGAGTAATGGCATACAAATTAAAGCTTATAACTATGAGGCACTTATAATTAGATAAAACAAAAATATAACAATATTCAATATCCTACATCTCAATATTTTCTATGAGATTTGTATATCTATTGATATATGACATGTGATTTTAATAGTTATTCTATTGATCCCGTGTTCTAAAATGTTCCTAATACAATATACAAAATTTATGGGACAAGATATTAAAAGAATTGTAATATAAACAAAAATAATTTGTTAACTAAGGAGTATATTTTTTAGATGTTTGTAATAAACTATGCAAGTTGAAAGCACTCATATATTTTTTAAATAAATATATGTACATAATGTAGAATTTGCAAAAAAAAAACTTATACATTTTAAAAATCATGAAACAATGTTCTTAATATGTAAAAGAGTTTAATATTTTTTATTATTCATAGTTGCGTGTTTATATGGCATTTTATTTTATTATATTTATGCAAATAATTAATGTATGATGTTAAAATTGAATTACATAATAAAGCCTTACATTAATTAAGAATACTAAAGTCTTTTTTATATATACCAAAAATGATTTTATTAAATGTTAGACTCACCCACATACATAGTGGCTCCTGCATCATAAACGTCACAACATCCACAAACTGTTCAGTAAAGTTTCTGGACCCGTTGGAGTCCAGGACGTGTGAAGCTACCACGGGAGGTAAAGTTTTAACTTCACCCTCAACTTCAGCCATTGCTTCCTGCCGCTGAGCAGTCGAATTTAATCGCCAGTTTGGATCACTTGTTACATTCAGTGCATAGTAAACAGCTATCGAAAGCACCACAACACTTCCCGTTGTGTAAACTTTAAGATTCGGTAAGGGCAGTCTATCTACTAGAATCCCAGGCATTTCCAATTGATTTTAATAATATATCCACTATAAAATAATTCCGTGAGCGAACACTTGTTTTAACATACAATATTGTACTGACATTTAATTAAAAATAGATAACACGTAATAATTAGCAGAAACACAAGTACACTTTCATCAACATACGAAACATATCTGCATAGATTATAACTTATAACTGAGACACCCGCTAGGGATGGCGATCTGAGATCGATTTATTGCATTCGAACCCTGAATCTATCCATTGAATTGATATTTCAACCTAGAAAGTTGCAATTGATTTTTTACAATTTGATAAGTACAATAAAATTATTTGAAAATTAATTGATCACATTACTCAAACATGTTATAATTATAAGAAATAATTAGTATAAAACTCGCTAATTGGTTTATATTATTATGTCCGACTTGTCTCCATGATCTTAGACCTTTGTTTTCACTTTAATGAAAGGTTTCCGGCCTCCTACTGGATTTTTAAAAATCAATCGTTAAATGCCGATTTTTAGAAATTTGTGACTTAGAAGTTAATCTTTTATGAATCAATACACGATATATCGACATTTAAAAGATTGATTTTAACAAAACATCCTTCTAGATATCACATCGTGGTAGGGCTTTTTCTGGTGACCGCCTGCCTAGAAATCGGCCACCAAATACCAATAGGTGTGTGGCGTCCTTTGTAATTGTCACTGGCCGTAATATCAAAAAGTGATGGGTAATTGGGCAAAAAATTAACAGGCTCACAGAAACAGTGGCCAGCCTACTACCGGGAACTAATAGCAGCTTACGAGAGTGTACAACATTTCAGACATATCATGGAAGCTCAACAAACTACGATCTTCACTGATCATAAACCTCTTGTATATGCTTTTACTGAAAGTAGAGAAAAGTTACCGCCGGTACAACTGAATCAACTATCATTCATTTCACAATTCACTACGGATATTATTTATATTAAGGGCAAGGAAAACATGGTCGCGGATACCATGTCTCGCACAGAGGCTGTCGCTATTGACATCGATTTTTCAGATCTCGCACAATCACAGGAATTAGATAACGAACTTAAAGAAATTCTCAAATCCAATAGATATTCATTAAAATTGGAAAAAGTTATTATTCCAGGGACTAGCACGATGATTATTTGTGATACCTCTACAGGTAGACACCGTCTTTACATCACGCCACAGTATCGACGGAAAATTTTTGAGCAACTCCATAACCTGAGCCATCCAGGTATAAAAGCTACAACTCGTTTAAATACTGAGCGATTTGTTTGGCCGTCTATCAACAAAGATTGCCGATTATGGTCCAGTACGTGTCTACAGTGCCAGCTTAGTAAAGTCACTAGACACACAGTGTCACCGATTGGACAATTTCAAAATCCATTAGCTCATTTTAAACATGTCCTTAACGACATTGTTGGTCCTCTACCAGTGAGCAAGGGATATAATTATTGTCTTACAGCTATCGACCGTTATACACGATGGCCAGAAGTGTGGCCTATTACAAACATTACGGCTGAGGAAGTTGCGCAAACGTTTGTTAGCGGTTGGATTGCACGATTTGGCGTACCCACGATTGTTACTACTGACCAGGGCCGTCAATTCGAATCAGACCTGTTTCAAAGATTACTTCAGCACTTTGCAACAAAAAGACTAAAGACTACTAGTTATCACCCATGCGCAAACGGCATGGTAGAGCGTCTGCACAGACAGTTAAAAGCAGCCTTGATGTGCCACGATGAGACATGGGTTAGAGCGTTACCGCTAGTACTGCTTGGTATGCGCTCTGCTCTTAAGGAGAACCAGCAGAGATGTTATATGGTGAACCTCTTCGAATACCTGGTGTATTTGTCGCAGTTCCTCTCAACTCAAGTCGTGCCGACGATGTTACAGATTTGTTGATCAGTTGCGCTACAAAATGAATAAACTTAGACCGATTCCTGCTTCATGGCATTGTCAACAGGCTACCTTTTTATTTAAAGATTTGAAGACGACCACTCATGTTTTCTTGCGCGACAATACCATCCGTCGCCCGCTTCAACAGCCATACACTGGTCCCTATGAAATTCATGACCGTCAAGAAAAAACTATAACCTTGAACATAAGAGGCAAACCAACTGTAGTCAGTGTTGATAGGGTAAAACTAGCACACATAGATAACAACGATCAACTTTCCAATATTCCTCGTATCCAGCCTCGTTAACCATCTCCCGACACAGCCGGAACCTCATCAGATCATAGAGTTTTAGACAGTTATGTTACTCGTTCTGGTCGACGAGTTCGCTTTGCTAAACCTATCGACGTGTAACCCCGTTTTGTTTCTTCGTGGGGGGGTGATGTGGCGTCCTTTGTAATTGTCACTGGCCGTAATATCGGCCTGCGTGCCAGCGGTTTGAAAAGACATGTCAGAGGGATACGACAGAGAATATCGCTACAGGTGTGTTCCAGCAGTTGCACTTGAGAGCCAATTCCTCCAAAGGTTTAGCGTGTTTACCAACTTGGGCCATATCATCACTTAAGATCAGGTGAGATTATGGCCATAACGCTAAGCCTTAAATATATAAAAAATTGAATAGATTCCGTAGGATTTGAATCAAGAAAAATTGCCATCTATACGATAGACTTCTAAAAATCGATGTCAAAAATGGTGATTTTTAGAAATTAATAGTTTAGGTGTCTACTTTTTATGAATTTGTTGCGGTCAACCGTTTTGATAACCTTAGTAATATTTAATTATAAATGTTATTAGAGGGGTATAACAACCTCAAATTAGTTCTTTGGCTTCAATTTTAATCGATTAAGAATCGATATATTTCCGAAAGTATAGTCATCCCTAATACCTGGTCACTGCTGAGGCAGAGTAAACAGTGTGACCTGATAGTACTCTACGTTAAAGCAGAGACTACAGAACATTGATAGTGTACTCATATGATCCCAAAACACATGATACTCCTAAAAATTGGAAAGAAATGATTTTATGTACACCCATGTATGCTCTGTTGCCCAATACTAGATACGGGTAAAAACTACCAATTTTATTTTATTTATTTATTATATATTTCTTCACAACCCATTTAGCAATTTCAAATTGATTAGATTTTACAGTAAAGAGGTGCCAATTATAAAGAAATCATTATTAAAAAGAAATAATTGTGTTTGTATTCTATTTGTGCGCAAATATTATATTAATATAATAATAATATTAATATTATGCTGTAATAATTTTTACTCGTCGTTGGGTGTGTTCCAGAAAGCGATTACAATGTTCAAAACATGCCTTACTCGTTCCACAAGGTGACCACGGTCGTTGTGGATGCGACCTAAACGTTATCAAAACCTGTTTATAACGTGCTAAATCAAGTGGACTGAAGAAACCGAGATCGTGAGCTTGTGCGTTGTGATCACTATCTGGAATGCTTTCTTTAGTGGTATTTGTCAAAGTGACAGTATATAAAATAAATATTGATGAGAATGCTTTTATATTCTGTTATAATTACGAATTATGTTCCAAATACCTAATATACATTATTGTATTCTTACAATATTCATTAGATAAGGATATACTTAGCAATGATGCGCACAAACTCGATTTTATTTATGACTTAAAGTTATGTCAAAATAGAAAGCCAAAGAGGTGTTCCACTATTATTTTTCTCTACGGAATGTTTATTTCGTTTATTTTTTAAGTTTAATTCGCTCTGTAAATTAAGATAGTAAATTTACAATGTCAGAGAAGGACTATGCACCATTAAGTATAGCCTGCGTCCGCGGGCTGTGTGACAAGATATATGAGAAGAGAAAATTCGCAGGAGTTGAGATTGAAAAGTTTGAAATTTTTGCTTACATTGAATCGACTACATTTACTTATATTCATATTCTGAATTCATATTTTATATTCTTTTAGAATGGTAAAAGACTTCAATGATGCAAAGAACACAAGTCAGATTAAACGGTTAATAAGAGTCCTTGGTCAGGATCTCATGTCGTCCACAAATCCTAACGTTAAGAATGGAGCACTCATGGGACTTTCCTCAGTAGCTGTTGGATTAGGAAAGGTAATCCGTTAACCTATCATAGCTTATTTATGTTAGATTACATTGTCTTAATTAGTTGATAGTATAATTATAGATTTGGATGTAATGATGACTGATTGATCGTATATTCGGAAACTGCTGATGCCTGCGTTGTTTTATAAAGAAATAGGTCATAATAAATCTGTTGTCTATAGTTGTGTTCCTGCAGTTCTGTTTGAAGTCATCATCACTTAACATTGGGTTAGGATATCGCCGAATGTTAATTGATAGCTCTGTGGTAGTGTGTACGACTTCGCACTAAGGGACATGCATTCGAATCCAACCACCCTACCAACATTGTAGTAATGAGCTTGAGCTTTCAGGGAATTGGAACTTTGTGATAAAACCCTAGTATGGTGGTAGGGCTTTTTCTAATGCTCGCCTGGCTAGTAACCACCCTCATATTGAGAATCTGCTGCCAAATACATATAGGTGTGTTCCGGCAGCTGCACTTCCTCCACAGATGTCTATCAACTTGATCTCACGTGATCTTAAGTGACGATAGATTCCAAGTTAGTAGATACGCTAAACCTGTGGAGGACTGGCTCTCAAGTACAATTCACGGAACACACCTATTGGTATTTGGCAGCAGATTTTCAACTTGACGGTGGTAGCTAGCCAGGCGGGCATCAGTAAAAGCCCTACCACCATGCTATGGTTTCCTCACGATGTTTTCATTCACCGAAAGCTCAAGCTCATTGTAGGTGGTTGGATTCATATTCACGTCCCTTGACGTAAAGTCGTACACACTACCACTGCACTATAATTGCTATAACTATTAAAAAAAACAAGAATGAGAATTTCAATTAGGTAGACCTAATTGAAATTCTATTTGTATGATAATATAGTATGGACTAACATTATTATTAGGACTTTTATTTTTTTTATTATTTCTGTTGAAATTCATATTTTTACACTCTTTTTCTAATAAAAATTTTTATTTTTGCTGTAAAAAATGTTTAAATAATAAAAATAAAAGTCCTGATATGTAAAAAGACATTTTGAAAATAGTGTCCTAAAAATATGAGGGTGGGGAGGAATGGGTTAAACACAATTTCTATTTTTATTATTGTATTTTAACAAAGTGACTGTTGAGACCAGTTTTGATACCTGATGTTACATGCAGTATAATTCCCAAAAACATCAATAACCTAGAAGAGATACCAGATTATAGATGATGGTTATTATTTTCTAGCTTACATGCTAACTGGCTCTTGGCAGTGACGGGTGCAAATGTGATATTATCATAGTTATTTTCTTATCACAGTGGAATTGTATTTCAGCTATTTACCGAATAAATGTTTGCCAGATAGTGATGATGTAACTGTGGGATCATTTTACTGATAAAGAGTTGGACATAGTATAGGAATTGATTGTTTAGTCTAAATCCCTTGTAATTAGACCATTTTAATGTTATAGAAGTTGGTAAAATTTGTAATTAGTGAATGTATAATATGCGTATTGTTTGTGCTGCCTTTGTAAATAAAAAAAATATAACACTTACCGTATGGCACTCTTTGGAGAAACATACTATTGAAAATCCAGTTACTTAAAGGTTTGTAAGCCACTTGGCCTCTGCTGGATTGCATATATCTCAGTACTTATTGTATTTTGTATTGTATTGTGCTTTCCTATGTCATAGGGCAGTCATTTATGTGCCAATACAAAATGATGTGTTCTTAAGACCACATTATAGACAAGAAACCTTTGTTAAGGTGAGACTAATGATATGAAATGCAGCAAAACAAAGAAAACGTATTGGAATGGTATATAAAGTGTTTATGTTGATACTAAATGCAACTGATGCCCCATCTTCTCTCATGTAATGCTGACTGTGCGAGTATAGCAATAACATATTGACTATATTTTTCACAATCCCTTAGTCGATTCCAGCTGTCTTTGCCCAAACAAGGGTTACAGCTTATTCACGTACAGTACCCACAAAATTAAGTGTACAGTATGCCTTAAGAAAGTTTTCACTTCAAGGAATATGCTAATATGATTGTGTTCAATCTACTTCGGAAAAACAAATAATATTAAATATTGTCAAGATAAATACATAGATGTTTTTGTACAGGGCTGCACGGAGTACTTACCAGATCTCACAAATCCTATAGTGGCGTGCTTCAGCGAGAGTGAGTCTCGTGTCCGTTACCAAGCGGCTGAGGCTCTGTTCAACGTTCTTAAGATAGCCCGAGGCGCTTCTCTGTCAGAGTTTCCAGCGGTGTTCGATGCACTTGCTAGACTTGCCGCAGACCCTGAGCCGCAGGTCAAGCATGCAGCTGAACTCCTTGATCGACTCTTGAAGGTCAGTTATATACTTGTCCTAAATAGCCATGCAATAAGAAAGAGAAGAGAGTATCTTTCTTCTCTCTCATATTACACAATGTGGTTAGGCATCATGTTGCCTTGGAATTTCTCTTCAAAACAGTGTGTAGAGCAAGTTTCTCTTTGAAAAAGTATGTAGTACAGAAACTTCTTTTATAGCTTATAGGTTTAGCCTTATGGCTACAATCTCACACGATGATAAGTGACGATGTGGCCCATGATGGTGGACTCGCTAAGCCAAGTGGAGAACCTGGCTCTCAAGTGCAACTGCCAGAACACGCCTAATAGTATTTTGGCGACAAATTTTCAACTTGAAGGTATTAACTAGCCAGACGGGCATTAGAAACCATGCTATAGTTTCATCAATCATCGTTCTTCGAAAGCCCAAATCCATTGCAGGGATTAGAACTCGCGATCATCGACGCTGCGTCCGTACATATTACAACTAAGCTATCATCGCTTCAAAAATACGGAAAATTGTATGATGGTTTTTTAAGAGGTGAAAAAACAAACAAATTGGCACTCGCATTTAGAATATATTAGGGCTCGTTATCATTGGTCGTTACAGCCCGCATTCGGGGTGCGGGAGATTCCTGTTCACACATGCCGTAGGGGCCGCTTGCGGTTTGGTGGATATTAAACCGTGTGCGGGGAAATCCGCTGGCCATATATAGAATACTGTACTTTCATTAACCGATAGGAACACCTGTTAATGGCACGGTGAATTCCCCCTACTGTCAGAGACTATTTTTGTCAAAGGGTCTACTAGTGAAGCACTAGCTTATCTAGATGTGATCTTTGTCGATTCGGCAACAGCCCGAGCCGAGGTTCGGTCACTAGTGACACCCTTATGCGAGTTGCCCCGCGGGCTCGAGCGCCTTCCGCACTCGCCCCTCTAGTTCAGGTGAAGCTGTAAAAGCCCCTCAGGCTAACAGTGTAGGTACTTTCGAAAAAAAAAAAAAAAAACATTAACCGATAGTCTTTATTCAGGGACTCCCCGCATACGGTATAACAACTGAGTTATCGACCAGTGACAATGTGCCCTTAGTTGGGGTTGTTTTACTCTCTACAGACATGGGGTCAATGTTCATAGTTACATAGGCAATATCTAATAACTAATGTGCGTTATCACTACTCTGAATAATTAAAATCCTATATTTTTATACGTTCATCCCGAGGGTTCAGTATATTAAATTTTTTTTATGTTTCTTATAATTGCTTATTTAAAAATACAAAACATTTTATTGTTGGGCTTACAGTTTGATAAGTTAATCTAACTGATATTATAAATACGAAGGTGGGCTTGCTTGTGGGTTTGCGAGCGATGGTGGGGTCTGGAATTAAGATTCCTGTCTGTCCGTGAATAACTATTGTAAATGCACATATTAAAACGTTATTTTTTTCCTTTTTTTATACTTAAGGTTTAGTGTTAAGGCCATAACCCCACCTGATCTTAAGTAACGATACGGCCCATGTTGGTAGACACGCTAAACCTGTGGAGGAACTGGCTTTCAAGTGCATCTGCCGGAACACACCTATTGGTATTTGGCGGCAGGTTTTCAACTTGAGGGTGGTAGCTACCCAGGCGAGCATCAGAAAAAGCCCTACCACCATTCTATGGTTTCCTCACGATGTTTTCCTTCAGCGAAAGCTCAAGCTCATTGTAGGTGCTTGGATTCGAAATCATGTCCCTTAACGCGAAGGCTTACACACTACCACTGAGCTATCATCGCTATCATCTAAAACCGATGTAAACTAATCGAATTTGACTGGGTTATTTTTAAAACCAGTGGTACTTTTAACGTTCATAAGCGCTGGCTCAGGGGGTAAATTGAATAAAAAAAAATGTTTTTTGTTGTAGCGTTATTGCAATAATCTCACCTGATCTTAAGTTGGTAATATTAATTAATACGACCCAAGTTGGTAGACACGCTTAACCTGGGGAGGTGGTGGCGGTGATTTGATCTGTTTGTTTGTTTTTCACTTCGTAACTGTTCAACTGATCATCATGAAATTTCGCATACACGTTGTCAGGGGACAGAGAGGACATACTGTACTTTTCATCATGAAAGAAAAAATTACAATTCTTTTACCCGAGGAATAGAAATGTACCTTTTACTTGGATACGTACGTATTCGCAGGCTCAATTAGTTTATGATAAAAACAAAATCCTTATTTTAGTATGATATTGTCGCCTGTCTGTCCATAGAATTTGCCTGTTTTTCGATAATATTATGACGATTTCACGGTAGGCCTAACGGTTTAGGCGGTCTCCTCGTTGTCGCTTGTTGTAGGTTCGATTCCGAATCGAGACAATTGTTTGTGTATAAATAATTGTTTTGAATCTGGATGGTTTGTTCATTGCTTGTATGGCTATGTTTACTTGACATGGCGATGATAGCTCAGTTAGTAGTATGTACGTACGAACGTCGCGTCAATGACCGCGAGTTTGAATCCACCTGCAATGAGCTTGAGCTTTTTTGAAAGGAAAACTTCGTGAGGAATCCACGGAATATCTATAGATGTGCTCCGGCGATTGCACTTGCGAGCCAGTCCCTCTATTACGTTTAGCGTACTCACCATCTTGGGCCATATCGTCACTTAACATCAGGTGGTTTTGTAGCCATAATGATAAACCTATAAAGTATCAAAGCAACGTCAAGGTAATAAAAAATCACTCAGAGAATAATTAATACAAAAATAAAAACGGAATAAATAAATATAACAATATTTATTTTATCCAAAATTAATACTATTTATTAGAAGGATCCCTAAAAAGCATAATTGTAGAGACGATAAAGAACGCATTCAGCCACTGCAGTTGATAACTCCAGACGCGTAACGTTCCTGTGGTGTAACTATTCGATCTTCTTTCGTATATAGAGAGATCCACAATATCTGGTGTGTTAAAAGTCAAATTTACCGTCAACCAAGTAATATAACAGGAACTCCGACAGTTAAAAATTATATAAAAGTGTTTGGGAACTTCGTACTGTGTGTGAAATTGAAAAAGGTAAAAATAGTAATAAAAAAAAAATATCCTGTAGATAATATTTTATTATATTGCGACTTGCTTTGCGTCGAACAGAAATCAATTTTCTTTACTTACTGAAAATCACTATATAATGCACCGCTTATGAGGTGGGTGGTACTGTCAGTTCACGCAATACAACTGATTTTTCAAACTTAAAATGTTTCTTTATCATATATTGCACTCGTGAAATAATATATACACACACATATCAAGAAAAAACAATATTTTTAACACTCATGATACTTTTGATACCATTTTTGTTATTTAAACTAGTTAAATAACTGTTTAAAAAAGTTCTCTCTTGTACGTCCGCGTGTCTGTATGTGCGGATCCAGTATGTTATCACGATAACGAACGAAATACTTTACTAATCGAGTTTATTTTTTCTTACGCTTCAGTATAATTAGGAATAGAACCCTATTACTTTTCACGATCTGATGCGATGTGGTTTAATTGTTATTAAATAAACAAAAAAAAGAGATTATGAGGATATACCAAACTTTTTTTCTGTACTCCACACGACGTTTACGTAAACATGATGATCGGTTTAATAATTAAGGCGTGCAAACAAACAAACCCACATACGAAGTTATAATATTAGTTTTAGATAATCAAATATATTTTTACTAGCCGCCTCGCAGACGTCCTATATTTACTGTAATTACTGACCCATCATCAGCGCCACCTGTCGCGTCTAGGAAAAGCATATTTTTATTAAAATAAATCACTTTATTACTCAGTATCTGTGCCCGCGACTTTATTCGCTTGTCACTAAACACTTTTTATAATTGTAAACTAAATTTATTTTTGAAACCACATGTTTTTGTAAAATAAACGTACCCCTACAATGAGCTTGAGCTTTCGGTGAAGGAAAACATCGTGAGCAAACCATAGCATGGTGGTAGGGCTTTTTCTAATGCCTGCCTTGGTAGCTACCACCCACAAGTTGTAAACCTGCTGCCAAATACCAATAGGTGTGTTCCGGCAGCTGCACTTGAGAGCCAGTTCCCTTCCATACGTTTAGCGTGTCTACCAACTAGGGCCGTATCGTCACTTAAGATCAGATATATTATGGCCATAACACTAAAACCTTAACTTTTTTTTTATACTTAAGGCTTAGCGTTATGGCCATAATTTCACCTGATCTTAAAGTGACGATACGGCCCAAGTTGGTAGACACGCTAAACCTGTGGAGGTACTGGCTCTCAAGTGCAGCTGCCGGAACACACCTATTGGTATTTGGCGGCAGGTTTACAACTTGAGGGTGGTAGCTACCCAGGCGGGTATTAGAAAAAGCCCTACCACTTACCTACCTACAACTACAAAAAAAATAAAAAAATAAAAGGGTACGTGTGTAGGACATAGTGAGCGAGAGCTCCGCGTTCGAGGTGTCCGGGTTCGTGGGCATGGTGCGCGAGCGCATCTACACGCGCAACGCGTTCGCGCGGCAGCTGGTCGTGTCCTGGGTGTCGGTGCTGGACGCGGTGCCCCACATCGACCTGCTGGCGCACTTGCCGCACCTCCTCGACGGCCTCTTCAAGATGCTGGACGACCCCAACCCGGAGATACGCAGGATGTTAGTACCAGCCCTTCACTTACCTACCAACATCCACTGCCTACGCTGGATTCTCTAATATATTCTATCACTGAATTACTACTAATCGTGACAAACTTATCACCCCATATTTTAGACTTAGTAAGTTTTGTAAGACTTAGTAAGACTTAGTAAGACTTGTAAGATTTAGTAAGACTTGTAAGACTTAGTAAGACTTGTAAGACTTAGTAAGAATTAGTAAGACTTAGTAAGAATTAGTAAGACTTGTAAGACTTAGTAAGTTTTGTAAGACTTAGTAAGACTTGTAAGACTTGTAAGACTTGTAAGACTTAGTAAGACTTAGTAAGACTTGTAAGACTTAGTAAGAATTAGTAAGACTTGTTTTCCAAGTTCCAATACATACTACTGATTTGCCGGATAGTAAGTTCAAGTACCATCTCAATCTGGCTGTGATGTCTGGGATCGAGACTCCTCTCTCTGTATCCGCTAAAACCTATTGTAAATATATTTAAATTGAGATCGTTTTTGATATAAAAATTAGACTTAAAAAATAATTATATATATATATATATATATATATATCCAGGTCTAGTTTCTTGCCGCTTCTTCTCGATGACTGGGTTTTTATCCAAATCGGTAGTAGTTTTGAGGTTCATAAACGCCTTCCCAAACCCTAAATTGAATCAAGTTTTTCATTATATTTCGATTTATTCTTAATTCATCGGAGAAAAATTCTCTTACCGTCCTGATATCTTATAATTTTATTTTTGGTACCGTGGTGAAGGAAAATATTATACGTATCGCTTTTGCAATATGTTGGGCGAAGTACGGGAAGGTCGTGTCGGTCACATCGGATGAAAGCACCACGAAATATCCACTAGAAAGACTTCGCTGCTGCATATTGAACCTTATTGTCAGAGCTTAAGTATTGTTTTTGAACTGCTTTAAGCAGTTCTATAGCTTATTTTGAATAGAACTTTAGAAAGTAAGAAAAACTTAGACGAAGTTAGATATCAAAGTCTACTTATCAGTTCTTAACAAATGTGTCATCCGATACATTTTCTTTACGTTCTCCTTATACTTTATAAGTTTCACCGTTATGATCACAATCTCACCTAATGTTAAGTGACTCAAAATGGTGAACACGCTAAGCCTAGTGCAGGACTGGCTCTCAAGTGAAACTACTGAAATACGCCTATATGTATAACGCCTAACTTGAGGGTAGTAATTAGCCAAACGGACATTAGATAATTTGTATGACCATGCAAATTATACGTCAGTAATTAGTCAAAGTCAACTTGAGTAGAGACAACTAACTTGGTTTATACGTTGCTATGACAGTGTTGACTGTCGATGGTCACCTAATTTATCGATGATCACCATGGATTTGTGTTTGCACTGTATTTAGCATCAGGTAAATTGTTATTATCACCTTGCCACACTTCTGTAAACAACTGTATGAGATGGAAGCTCTTTGAGGAGAGGTTATTGGAACGGTGGGATTTATTCCAGGTGCGATGTCCAGTTGAACGAATTCCTCAGGAGCATCAAGAAGGATCCGTCGAGGGTGGACTTCCAGGCGATGATCAATATACTCATAACGCACGCGCAGTCACCGGAGGAGCTGGTGCAGGTCTGTTCGCTGCACATCCTTTGTCAAAATAAATCTATCTAACTTGGTATTTGTCAGGCTGATTGTGACAACTCAGTAAAAATAACTCTGAAATATTTTTTATGAATTGACGGTAGATTTTTTTTGCATAGTTAAGGTTATGGTCATAATCTCACCGGATCATAAGTGACGGTACGGCCCAAGTTGGTAGACACGCTGTGGAGGAACTGGCTCTCAAGTGCAGCTGCCGGAACACACCTCTTGGTATTTGGCTGCAGATTTTCAACTTGAGGGTGGTAGCTTGCCAGGCGAGCATTACAAAAAGCCCTACGTAGCTCATTGTAGGTGGATTCGAACTCACGTCCCTTGACGCGAAATCGTACACACTACCACTGAGCTATCATCGCTTCAAAATGTATTTTCCAATTTCAACGTTATGCTTGTATATAAGCTTTAAACATATTTATTTCGATACCAGCTACAGCTGGAGTCTTTGATTTCATGTTATAGTTTATTAATTACCATATAGTTAACGTAAAATAACTTACTAATGTTTAAAAAATATAATGGATCTTCAAGCCATAAGTGGTTTTAAATGGTCCTTCGAACTATGTTCTTCATTTTCTCTTTAAATCTTGGCAACTCAGTTCTCATGAGAGTCTATTACTGCCATTTTTAAGTAATAAACGAAAACTTTTATGCTGTGTAGTGCCAAATATGCGTCCTGATCAAGAGTCGGCCATATTGTCTAAGCTGTCATTGAATATTTCATATGGTCCTTCGAGTGGTGAATAGATTAATTTGTACTGCTCCTTAGAGCCATAACTAAGTCGGTTTTGCATGGTCCTTCGGACCTGGACCTAGAGAATGGTCCTTCGAGTGAGTTGTATCGAAATGGTCCTTCGAGCCAGTGTGTGAGTGTATGAGATCGGTCCCGGGAACTGTGCAGTTGACGGCGATCACGTGGATAAAGGAGTTCGTGGAGCTGGCCGGGGAGAGCTTGCTGCCCTACGCGTCGGGGGTGCTGGGGGCGGTGCTCCCCTGCCTCGCCTACTCCGATGAGCCCAGGAAGAGTATCCTTTGCTTACATTCTATAAACTTTATCTTATATTTCAGGTTTTTTTAATCTGTTTAATTTATTTTTTCTATCTGTTTTTAGTCAATTAAACTATTCAAATTTTATGTGTCAGAATTCCGAACTGCGATTTGCGCGTGTGGAAACTGATAAATAAAAGTATGGGGCAGTTTGAAAACCAACGCTTTGTGGTGTTGTTGTGTCTTATGACATATGTTGAGTCTGTCGCTTTATCACATAGTATAGGTTAAATATATGTATTTATGTAAATAAAAAATTGTTTACTCGTAATAAAAATTATCATTATTTTATTATTATATATAAAATTTTCGTCTCACATTGTTAGTTGCCATACTTCTCTTAAACGGCTTGACCGATTTGTATGAAATTTTATATGTATATTCGGTAGGTCTGAGAATCAATCGTAATCTATTCGGAACAAACATATTTTTATTATTATTATTTTATGATGTGACATTAAAAATACATATGACTTTAAATATTTACCCTCCTACCCTCATTCTCTCATGTATAAATAATTTATAAAGCAGCGTTTGTCGGGTCAGCTGGTCTCTATGTAAATAATTTTCGTATTTTACGTATGTTTTAAGTAATTTAATCTTGCAGACCAACGTGACGGGGGCAAATCTTCGCATGTTGATTGTCGCTGTTTTGTAATGTGTTTATATGTCACAGTGTCATCACTCTACCCTCTTCCCCTACAACGGTCTTCTTAAAGTTAGACCCGATGTGTTAATAGCAGGCTGTTTCATTATGTAACCTTTAGGTAATTGATACCTATTAAAAGTTACGTTTTTTAATTTATTTAATGGATTCTCGTTTTAGTAGACGGTTTGTCAACAAAATCAAATCACATCAACTTTTTTGTTAGTATCATATTATCGAACTATA
Organism: Actias luna; assembly: GCA_039707435.1. Lineage (NCBI taxonomy): Eukaryota > Metazoa > Arthropoda > Insecta > Lepidoptera > Saturniidae > Actias > Actias luna. The sequence goes on along the minus strand of JAZHAC010000006.1, from coordinate 347,134 downwards.
ATATGAAATAGCATCAAATATGAAGGATCATTTATGACGTATAAATTAAGTGATTATTATTTTTACTTTGAAATGTAGTTTATGTTACCTTAAACGCCTTAACCAGATAGCTCAGGTATCAGGGAGACGGCGGCCACTGTCAACCTCCAGCTGACGAAGCTCGTCGTCTCCGAGCCGCCCGGCCCTGGCGACGGGGGGGTGCTGGGGGGTGAGGAGGTGGAGGTGGAGGTGGAGGACAGGCTGCAGCTGGACGCGGTGGTGGGGGTGCTGACGCAGATGCTGCACCACGGGTCGGTGCACACGAAGGTGGCGACGCTGGACTGGATCCTGCACCTCTACAACAAACTGCCCAAAGAAGTACGAGTTCATTTAAAACTTAATGTTAACTCTTCAGTTGGAAACTATTTATTCAATACAGGGTGTATTCCTGATCATGAAGAATGAATACATTCAGACGCCTTATATAAAAGTAATGGAACTAAATTAAAATGTAGGCAACATCCCAGCATGGTCTTAAGGACGTATAGGTTTATTTTCAGTTTAATTCTCATTAAACAGCCTGTTGAGAGATGAGAATAGAAGTCTAAGAAGTATAGCTGGCATAAGAATGATAGACAAAGTAAGGAATAGTGTGATAAGGGAACGTTGTGGTGCGGTAGAGGATGTAGTGACGAGAGATAGAGAAAGGGATGCTTAATTGGTATGGACATGTAGAGAGGATGGATGAAAGAAGATTAACAAAACAAATTTACAAGGCGAGTGTGAGTGGGCAAGCTGGTAAGGGTCGACCTAGGCGAACATATCTCGATAAGATCGAGAACGTTCTGTAGAAAGGCCAGGTCAAAAGTAGCCGTAACCGAAGAGCATGTATGAAGGTGCTTATGAAAGTAGAAGAAGCGAGAGATGTATGTCAGGATCGTAGCAAGTGGAAGTATGTGGTCTCTGCCTACTCTTATGGGAGAGAGGCGTGATAGTATGTATGTATGTATGTATGTATGTATGTATGTATGTATGTATGTATGTATGTAAGCAGCCTGTTCAAGTCTCAATTGCGGTTTAAATGAGGAGAGACATAGTTATCTACTATATATAGTAGCTTTTGCCCGCGGTTTCACTTGCGCCTTCATATTGATTTTGTCATACATCAAAATCTGATGACACGATAAAGAGTTTTATACAAAGTTTATCCTTCTCCTTGACCCACTTCCTGTAAGTTTCTCGTGAGAGATAGTTTTCATCACCGTCTCCAGGTTCTCGTCTGTCTTGCATGTATCATACTCGATTCAGCGCTATAGGCGCAAAAGTGTGCCAAATAAACTCACTTCCATATTAAAATGTTAGTAATGATTAACATAATATTGATGTATGTACTCCAGTATATTGTAAATTATTAGTTTATATTTTGAAGTAATTTTACTTTCACACCAATAGATGGCGTTGTCGCGATTTCGTACGAGCTATCGAATAGTGTTTTTTGTTTATACTGATTGTTTTTACACGTTTTATATTGAATTCACCTGTACGTTTGTAACGGACTCATTTGGGCGCGTTTTTGACCCACTTTAAACGGCCAGATTTCGTTCAAACTTTGTAGATTTATCAAAGACCGATGACACTACACTAATTTGATTAAAATTATTCCATATTTCAATTTGCAAAATAAATTTTTTGTTAATTTATATAAGTTTCATCTATAGTCGGTAAGGCAAGATACTTAATTTTAATTTTTTATAATAAAAAAAAGACAAGCTATTATAAATCAAGCAAATTGATAAGTAGAAAATAAATAATAGTTTAAAAAGACTAAAAATCACGCTTTTTATAGAAAACTGAACTCAAAAAATAGAAAATAAGTTTTAATAAATTTAAATTAAGAATAGTGTTAAAAATTTCAATAAACATAAATTAAGAATAGTGTAAATAAAAAAAATGTATTTAATTTAAAAAAAAGCGTGGGGTGCATCGTGTCAATAGTTATAAATGTTTTATCGACAGATATGAGAAGGATTATCATTTGATAATCTTAAAAGCACACCACGCTTTTTTTTAATTAAAATACTTTTTTTTTATTTACACTATTATAAATTTATATTTATTGAAATTTTTAACACTATTCTTAATTGAAATTTATTAAAACTTATTTTCTATTTTTTTTGTTCAGTTTTCAGGTGTTTTAGTATTCTAAACTATTATGTATTCTTTATTAATAAATTATCTCGGCCTAACCAGGTGTTTTCTTTGGAAATGGCCATATATATTTGGGTGAACATTGAGATCGTTTTTGGAATAAATATTCAGTTTTGTACAATTGATCATTTTAGAGTAGAACGAGTTTAGGTTAGAAGGAGGTTTTTTATTTAAAAAATACCCCTTATAACTCGTCCAACTTGTTGAATATCTACACTTGAATGTCTCATCGACATAAGTGGTAGGTAATGCGTTTAATACTGAAGGTAAGATATACTTTCACATATACTATAGAAGTTGTTATGGCTGGGTAGTAGGTGCGTACGTGGGAATATATGCCAATTTATATGACGAAACATATTTGTTTTGGTCTGCGACGAGAATTCTACTAATAATAGCATAACCCATGCTCCATCCCTCTTGAGTTAATTATAGTAACGTTCATAAGTGGAACGAAAAAGCGTGCGATCGTTCATGCTAACCGAAATGTGGTCTCAGTAGTGTTAACTGGTAATGATCCAATGAGACGTGGTTCAGCGAGGGTTGTCGGTTGCGATGGTTGCGATGGTTGTGTTGGTTGCGATGGTTGCGATGTTGCGTGCAGATGTTCCCGCAGACGGAGAAGGTGTTCGTGTCCGTGGTGGGCAGCCTCACCGACACCTCCGACGACGTCGTGCGCCGCTCCCTCGCCGTGCTCGCCGAGATCTGCTCCTGCGGGCCCCACCAACCCCACCACCACCACCAGCCCCACCACCAGCCCCACCAGCACCCAGCGCCAGGTCAGGCAGACTACGTCGAATACATTTATAAAGTTACGAAACAAAATGTAGTAAAGTATAAATTGGATAGTGTGTTGTGGTGGTGCAGGTGAGCTGGAATCGAGCCCGTACTACTACAAGTTCCTGCGCGCGCTGCTGCGCCTGCTCGCCGCCGACGACAACCTGCTCGACGACCGCGGCGCCTTCATCATACGGTCAGTACACACCTCCCCCACACACACACTACCCATACACACGAACACACGCACGTTATTCACACACACACACCTACCCATACATACACACTACCCATACATACATACACCATGCACACTACCTATACATACATACACTATGCACACTACCCATACACGCACACATCATACACAATATGCATGCATACACACACTACATACACGCTACCCATACATACATACACGGTACCCATGTACACGCCACACACCATACACGAACGATAACACGACATATACAAAAACAATCATAGCTCACTGACGCACCCAACTTAAGCCGTATTGTCTCACTTAAAATCAAGTGAGATTATGACCATAATGCTAAAACCCCAAGTATAAAAAAAATGATGATGCAGTTGCTACAAAACTTCAAAAAATCATCCACTGAAGTAGCTTGAAAATTGCCTGAACATTTCATCAAAATTGGTACAGTCGTTTTAGAGTCCACGTAGAACACGTATGCTTAATATAACACTACAAAAATTATTTAATTAATCAAGTATTAAAAAGTTACTTGTAGGACGTCTGATAAATATGAAACATATAAATTATTTTGTACAAGCAATATGCATAAAAGCACAGTTTACGACAGGTAATAAATATGGCATAACGAAAAAAATAAAACGAATAGCGTGGCGACGCGTCGCCACGGCCTGTATCGCCACTCCCATAGGTTTACCCTCGCTTATGGATGTTTCATATCTAAATCGACTGATAGTTTCTAAAATCAAAATCAAAATCAAACAAGTTTTTCCGCTTATTCCTCATCGTTACTAATATTATAAATGCGAAAGTGAGTTTGTTTGTTTGTCACGGTATCACGCCTAAACCGTTGAATCGATTATGAGGAATTATTGTATAGAGATAGATGAGACCTTGGAGGCGGTGACAGGCTATTTTGTCTCGCAAAAACCTTATTGGACGTGGGGTAAAGGGAGAAATAAACTTTGTATGAAACTTTTTCTTCCGCCATCTGATTTTCTTGAAAGTTTAGAGAATCATCTATATATATATATATAAATGAATCTCTGTTTCTTGCGGTCATCGCATCACGCGTGAACGGATGGAACAATATTGATAATTCTTTGTTTTTTGTGTTAATTATTGTCAGGAGAAGGTTCTTATGAAAGAGAAAAATAAGGAAATTGAGCGGAAAATTAGAAAATTTAAGAAAATCAATGTTAATTTAACGATAATAATAATTTTACATAACTATCATATACTTACGGTTTAGCGTTATGGCCATAATCTCACCTGATCTTAAGTGACGATACGGCCCAAGTTAGTAGACACGGTAAACCTGTGGAGGAACTGGCTCTCAAGTGCACCTGCCGGAACACGCCTATTGGTATTTGGCGGCAGGTTTACAACTTGAGGGTGGTAGCTAGCCAGGTGGGCATTTGCAAAGCCCTACCACCATGCAAATATTCAAATATAAAAAATATATATATGAATGAGTCTCTCGGGTCGGCCAGTTGGTTATAATGGAGACGTAATAGAGGGTAGTGTGTGTGTGACAGGCAGCTGTGCGTGTTGCTGAACGCGGAACACATATACAAGGCCGTGGCCAAGATACTGCTGGAGGAGCGGAACCTGAGGTTCGTGGCCACGATGGTGGACGTCCTCAACACCATCCTGCTCACCTCCGCCGAGCTCTACGACCTCCGGCTGCAGCTCAGGAACTTCAGGAAACCTGTAACTTTACATACATTCCAATAGATCCCTTATCATACACACTTCATGGTGCATGGTGGTAGGGCTCTGATGCCCGGCTGGGTAGCTACCACCCTCAAGTTGAATATCTGCTGCCAAATACCAATAGGTGTGTTCCGGCAGCAGCACTTGAGAGCCAGTTCCTCCACAGGTTTAGCGTGTCCACCAACTTGGGCCGTATCGTCACTTACAATCAGATGAGATTATAGCCATAATGCTACGCCTTAACTATAATGATAATTATTTCACTTGGTACTAATGAAAGAACTGGTTCTCAAGTGCAGCCGCCGGAACACACCTATAGATGTTAAGGTAATTGTCAACTTATGTGTGATAATTAACCAGGCGGGTATCAAGGAAAGCTCCACCACCATAATATGGTTTCGTCATGATATTTCCCTTTACAGAAAAGTATTTGGTTTATGAGAACGTTACTTTGAAGAAATTCATTTTTTTTTTTTTTTATACTTAAGGTTTTAGCGTTATGGCTATAATCTCACCTGATCTTAAGTGACGATACGGCCCAAGTTGGTAGACACGCTAAACCTGTGGAGGAACTGGCTCTCAAGTGCAGCTGCCGGAACACACCTATTGGTATTTGGCGGCAGGTTCACAACTAGAGGGTGGTAGCTACCCAGGCGGGCATCAGAAAAAGCCCTACCACCATGCTATGGTTTCCTCACGATGTTTTCCATCACCGAAAGCTCAAGCTCATTGTAGGTGCTTAGGTTCGAACCCACGTCCTTTGACGCGAAGTCGTGCACACTACCACTGAGCTATCATCGCTTCTCGATCGAATTCGACATTAAATGTTGAATCTTGTATATTAACCCATTCCCCCCACTGTCATATTTTTAGGACACTATTTTCAAAAAAAATAAATATACGTATTAGGAATATTATTTTTATTATTTAAACATTTCTTACAGCGAAAAAAAAATATTAGAAATAATAAAAATAAAAGTCCTGATACGTAAAAAGATATTTTGAAAATAGTGTCCTGGAAATATGACAGTGGGGGGTAATAGGTTAATGAATATTACTTGTGTCACCTACCCGCATTCGGTAGAACCGCTCGCCAACGTCAGACCAACTGTCAGCAGCCGAACGATTCTAAACAGAACTGCAAACTTCACAAAAAGCTCAGGTTTATTGTAGGTAGATTCGAACTCACGTCTATTAATGCGCCGTCCGTGTGTACTACCAACTGAGCTATCATCGCTTTAAAGTAAATAACAAATAAACAATAAATGACATATGTCAAGATGATTTCAACATGTTTTAAATCCTAAATATTGTTATTTTTATTGGCGTTAACTTTACACTCGAGGACCAGTTAACATGCCCACCATCTTGTGTTATATCATCACTTACCATCAGCTGAGATTGTGGATATGATGCTGAGTTTTTAACTTATAGAAACTAAACTATTCGTTAGTTATAATAGCCTTTTCCATTTTTTTTTATCTTGGCAACTCAGTCTTCCTTAAGTCAATAGACTCTCTATCACTGCCATTCTCAGACGATAGTATTTTTTGTTTTTTATAGTTAAGGCTTAGCGTTATGGCCACAATCTCACCTGATCTTAAGTGACGATACGCTATAATAGACACGCTAAGCCTGTGGAGGAACTGGCTCTCGAGTGCTGCTGCCAGAACACACCTATTGGTATTTGGTGGCAGGTTTACAACTTGAGGGTGGTAGCTACCCGGGCGGGCTTTAAAAAAAGCCCTACCACCATACATACATGAATAATACTGATAGTTAGAGAGTAGATAAATCTTTGTATATTATTTCTGTGTTCTCTTGTCCCAGATATCACCCGCCACCAACTAATATATGTATAATTCTGACAGTACGTTAGGCTTCCATGTGCCAGGCCTAAGCAAGGCCATGTAAATGATTCTGGAAATAGAATATTTATAGTCGAAAGACAATTAGGCTCGGGGGTGAAGATGCCATTTTAGAGGGTTATTGGGGATGTAATTTTGGGTATCGTGTTACGAGGCTGTCGTGTCGCTGTTCGTGTCGCTGTACGGCTGTTGGTGCCACAGTCCGGTCTCGCTGCTGGCGCTCTGCCTGCTCACACACAACTACCCTCACTGCAACCACCTCATCCAGCTCTTGTATCCTTTGCTATACCCTCTCTACCGGTGTGCTACAGGCTGAGGGTTCATCTGATGGTAATTACTCAGCAGCACCAATGGGCAGCCGGAAGTATTACAACCATGTTGCTAGCCTTGGAGATCATATTGGATCCCCTTTTTTTAGTTAAGGTTCAGCGTCATGACCACCATCCCACCTGATGTTTAGTGACGATGCGGTCCTGGATGATGGACTCGCTAAGCCTAGTGGAGGGACTGGCTCTCAAGTGTGATGCTGGAGGTATTTAGCGGCAGATGTTCAAATTGAGGGTGGTAGCTAGCCAAGGGGACGTTAGAAAAAGCTTTACCATCATGCTATGGTCTCATCATGATGTTTTGCCTTCACCGAAAATTCAAGCTCATTGTGGGTGGATTCGTACTCACGACCCTTGAGGCGGAGTCTCAACCAACTGAGCTATCATCGCTTCATTGTTTCGATACCAAACCATTAAATAAAACATTGTCGGAATTTGTCTGGTTGGATTTAAAAATGTATAATAGAATCAGTGAATACTTCCGTGATGGTGGAAACATTGTGGAGAAAAGATAACATTAGTACGATGTTTGAACTAGTAAAGTTAAGTTAAGTTAAGTAAAACGTGAATCCAGTGTGAGGTTAACTCAAAGACAGCGGTGAGCTGGAGATTACCGTTGACTTCCTGACCGAAGTGGACAAGCTGGTGCAGCTCATCGAGTCTCCTATATTTGCGTGTAAGTTTTTTTTTATATATATAGTTAATACTAACGTTATGGCCATAATCTCATCTGATCTTAAGTGACGATACGGCCCAAGTTGGTAGACACGATAAACCATGAAGGAACTGGCTCTCATGTGCAACTGCCGGAACACACTTCAACTTGAATTATTTAGATAAAATAAAAGCTCTACCACCATGCTATGATTTCCTCGCGATGTTTGCCTTCACCGAAAGCTCAAGGTCATTGTAGGTGCTTGGATTCGAACTCACGTCCCTTGACGCGAAATCGTACACACTACCACTGAGCTATCATCGCTTCAAAAATGTCTAAATTAATTTTAATACAATGTATTGGTTTACTGTAGGTATGTATGAATATGGAATTGTATCGTTTTTATAATATCAATGTAAATGGTCAGATGTGTATGTTAGAAAGGATTAATTATTGATATTAAGACTTATCCATACTAAATTATCTGTCCTCTCTCGGGGATGGTATTTGTTATTGGTAAATTAAAGTTATTATGATTGGTGTGTACCAAGGATTTAGGCAAATAAATGGATAATGGAAATTGAGGACAACTACCTTACAATGTGCCGAGCGGTGCTGATTGATCTTCGGGTTGTATTATTTGTCTATTTTTTTTTAATCTGCAACTATTTTGTTATTAAAATGAAATGTTTTATAGCGCGGTTTGTATACGGAGCAAATTCATGTAAGTCGTCATCGACATGGTCACGTGACGTGTTAATGTACACATTACATTCGTTCGTATTAGTATACACTTATTACGCTGCAAATAATTTTGAATTACAAGTTTTAATTTACGATCAATTTGGATATCCAAAAATAATAATTGTTTGTTTATAATTTAAAGTTTTCGCTTGTCGGTAGTCTTCATGCCTATTTTGAGTTTTTTTTTGTATTTTCATACCGCCTGTGTTAGCGTTGAATTTGCACTGCTACTGTTATAGGTAGGCTTACCATAATTACGAAGAGCCAAACCGGGACGCAGAAGAGAAAGAGGCTCATTTTCATTTTGCTTTTCGCTTAATTTGTGTTTTTCATATTTGAAATGCAATCAAAATTATTATGAATTGAAAACATATTAATAAATGTGAATATATTATCTATTAAAAAGAAAAAGAGGCAAAGTACAATTAATACAAACAACACAAAATCTTGGACAGGGACCTCAAACCGGGACTATCCCGGTCAAACCGGGACGTATGGTAAGCCTAGTTATAGGTGACGTGTGAAAAGTCAAAGTGCATTTATGTCCCGATATCTGAAAGTGAACAAAAAGGCATATTTGCATTCATCATATCCGTTGGGATAAGTGCAACTGTTTTTTTTTTTGTATGGAATAAAGGGCAAACTAGCAAGTGTGTCGCTTGATTGTAAGTGACCACCGTCACCCGGAGACACCTACGGTACCGAGAGAATCATAGGTACTTGGTCGACCCAACTGTCGGAACACATATGTTGATATTTGATGGCAGATTTTCAACTTGAGGGTGGTAGCTATGGCGGTGGGCATTAGAAAAAGCTCTATCACGCAGCGAGGGTTTCGTGTGGGTTACGTGTAATTCATAAAGTAGTGGGGGACCGTACTGTGTGTGCCTGTGCAGACCTGCGGCTGGAGCTGCTGGGCGGTGGGGCGCATGGGGCGGGTGGTGCCGGTGGGGCGCGTGGTGCCGGTGGGGCGGGTGGGGCGGAGGCGCTGCGCGGCGCGCTGTACGGGCTGCTGATGTTGTTGCCGCAGAGCGACGCCTTCCGCACGCTGCGGGACCGTCTGCAGTGCGTCCCACCACCACCACTACCACCACCACCACCACCACCACCATCATACCGTCAGTGAGTACCCTCCACCCGACACAACACAGCCAGCGCTCACGACAATACATTACTAATATGATAACCAGCTTCCACCTGCGGCTTCGCTTACGATAATATTGATTTTGTCAAGCAATTCAGATGACGTAATATAATGTTTTCGTACAAAGCTTATCCCTCTATTTAATCCGCTTTCAATAAGGTTTTCGCGAAAAAAAATTAGCCTATCACCGTGTCCAAGTTACCATATATCCCTATACCAAAATTCATCAAAATCGATTTAGCAGTATAGCCGTGGAAACTTAACAAACGGACAAATTCACTTTCACAATTATAACATTAATAAATGAGAACATTAAATTTTTTATACTTTATAAATTATGCGATATGGCTACAATCTCACCTGGAGTCCAGGTACGATGTAGCCCAAAATAGTGGCACCAGCTCTCAAAGGCATCTCCTGAAACACACCTATAAGTACTTGACCATAGGTTTCCAACTTGAGGATGATAGCTAGTCAGCTATGCATTAGAGAATATTTCATCACGATGTTTTCTTTCAAACTCAGGTTCATTGCACGGATTAGAACTCACATCTTTTAACGTAGAACCCGTCAGCACTACCAAGCCACTATCGCTTCAAGTATAACTATTAACATAGATATACAATTATAGATTATAATAGAAAACGTGAAAACCGAAAAACAATCTCACTCCATTTTGGTCAGAACTTCTATATTTCATTTTCATTTAAAAGTAAATGACAAATAATTTGTGAGCTCGTTATCGATAAATTATTCCATACAATTCATTATGGTCATTATTCCATACAATTCATTATGGTCATTATTCCATACAATTCATTATGGTCATTATTTCATACAATTCATTACGGTGTAGCGACGAGCGGGAACTGCTAGAGGACGCGAAGCCGCCGATAGATTTCGAGGAACTTCTAGAAGAATTCAAGCGGGTGCAAGCCGCGCACCGCGAGTACAAGATGCTGGACCGCACCAGGACTAAACTCTTCGACAAACCAGCTGGATCCTCCTAGCTGCAGGGCTCCTGTGCGGCTCCTGCACGGTCCATAGCTGAATCTTAATTGTGATCTCCTTAGCTCTATTTCAATGGCCGCTTGCTTTCACTCTTCGCTTGGAACTTTGAAATTTTTCGCTAGCTACCACCCTCAAGTGGAAAATCTGCTGCCAAATACCAATAAGTGTGTTCCAGCAGTTGCATTTGAAAGCCAGTCCCTCCCCAGGTTTAGCGTGTCTACCAACTTGGGCCGTATCGTCACTTAAGATCAGATGGGATTATGGCCATAACGCTAAGCCTTAATAAAACAAAACATATTTATCAATGATTTCTTATTATTTATTTAAAATATTAATTAAACCCTTAAGAGACCCAAATATAAGAGGCTGAAAGTGGTGTTCCGAATGTGTTTTTTCAAAAGCTGAAACCCCCAACACCCCGTACCTCGATGCTGCAGTAAAAACAATAAAATTAAATTCTTTGAAAAAATATTCTTGAGATATCTAGTTTATAGGTTTTATTATTATTATTAGATTATGGCTACAATTTCATCCAAGACTTTGGACACGCTAAGCCTGGTATAGGGACTGGATCTCAAGAGCAGATGCCAGAACATACTTATAGGTTTTTGGGTTCAGATTTTCAACACGTATACCACCTCTCATCGGCTAAATTTGTAACTGATATTAAATAGAGGTAGTCGTATATGGCAATATGTCTAAACGTTAATAAAGGGAAATCGACATCACATTTAAAACTACAGGTATATATTGCGTAACGCAATTAGGGGGGAGAGGTGGGGAGGAGGGTTTATTTAGGTAATTATATTTAAAGTCTTCATTAGTAAAAAAAGGTACAAGAAAATTACGACTTTTAGGTAAAAATGCTCACTTAAAGTGTTATATGGCGTTTGAGGGGGGGGTACGTAAAAATGTTACGGCGCGTTACATGGGGGGGGGGAGGCTAAAAAATCTTCAAAAATTGCGTTACGTTATACTTGAACGACCCCTTAGTTGGAAGCGTACGAAGCATTATAAATGTGTTGTAGCTTTATTTACATATTGGGATACATAAAAATGTCTCAAATTGTGCTTACAAAAGCATCGCTTTTGAATCAAGTTTAGTTTTATTAAATAAACCGACTATAATATTTTATTGTATATTGTGTATAAAAGATATTGTAAATACATTCCGAGGTGAATAAAACGGATTATGTTCAATAAAACATTATGTATAATAATAGTTATAAGTTGTGTTTGTATAAATTATAATAAACGTTTTAATAATTACAATAAGATTGTTTAATTTCTTAGAGAGCACCTCTTTACTAACATATTATTTACAGGAAATATATATTTTATAACTAATTAATAGAGTGTGCTAAATAAATATTTTGAATTCATTTGCTTGCTATTTTTATTATAATGTACAGTTTACAACAAAATATTAAGAAGCAGAACTAAACATATTTTATTTAGGAGTTTAGATAGATGACTATGATCATGAGCCGACTGAAATGTTTGAGTGAGAATGAGGGTAGTCAGTAAAATTACATTAATTAAGAAACATACAGAACAATTTATTCTGTATTTCAATATTTAGTTTCAAACTGTACAAAACGCTATAGTTTTAAAAGTCGTTCTACAGTTCATTTTTGTATTAAAATATAATATTTAAAATAATATATTTATAAGATAATAGGAAATGTTATATGCAGTCTCGTGAATTTAAACACATTCAGATGTTTGTATTCAAATAATTTAGAAATATAGTTTTTTTTTTTATAACTTAACATTAGTTTTTGCAAGGAACGCTGTTAATATATGTATAAAAAAGGAAGAGTTTAACATACTAGAAGCTATGAGAGATTTACACTATAACGAGTGATATGATTTTCTCTATAAAACTATTAAAATACAGTTTCAACGATATTGAGGATAAGTAACAGTCATAACTCTCAAGTAACTAAAATTTACTAAATATTATTGTTTATTTAACATACAAGTGGAATGGTAAAGGATCACTAGTGCTTATCCAACGTACCTATATACCTTGGAAATGAGTGGAAGGTCAATCACAGATGAGTTACAATTAAAGACATAATTGAAACTGAGTTAAATCCATTGGACTAATATGGATATGTTTCACTTACCATTTACAACGCTCACGACTGTTGTATTTCCTGTTCCACTTACTTGCAGATTTTACAATCATTAACTAAAGTGGGTAGTTCTAAGTAAAATTAACGACGTTATTAGCCATGTTTTCATTGAGGGTACGACCTTTGTTGTCATGTGGAACAGCTGAGGGGTACGTAGTGTTATGAATGCTAAGTGGAACATAACCTATGTTTTGCCAGTTATATATGTCAAAACGGAATACAAAAGTACATTTAGAATGTGACTTCGTAGAGGTTCCACCACCATGAAAACATTGTTCAATATTATTGTTTTTAGTTAAACACTTCCGAGATCGTTTGACAACTTTGTAATATGAATCAATAGCACTGTTTATTGTCTTGGCAAGAAATTATAACATTTGTTTATTCGCGTGGTTTACGGTAGCCGGTTAGCAGATACACGCCGACCTCATGTGAGTGTACATGAGGGTTTCCTCATGACCCGGGGCCGTTCCTCCTCACCGTCCTCGTCGATGGAGCCGAGGTCCCTCGAGCTCGTCGAGTCGTATATGACGGTCCGCATCGGCGAGCCCAACGAGTCGGCCGACGAGTCCGGCGACAGGTCGGCCGACGCGGACGCGGACGCGGACAGGCGACTCGAGTCCGAGGTGGAGGTGTGGTCGGTCTCCTGCTAGGGTTGTATCTCCGCGGTGAGGTGGTTGAGGCGGCCGATGAGCGCGGAGTTCCCGGCCAGCGCGGAGGCGAGCTCCTCGTGCGCGGCGAGCAGCGCCCGCACGCCCGCGCCCCGGGGAGCCACGCCCCCCGCGACCGCGCCCCCCGCGACCGCGCCCCGGGACTGCGACTTCTGCTCACCCGGTGTCTCACTCTTCATAGCATTCTTCTGTAATCACAGTGAACAAGGAATTGAAGCATTCTTATGTAATCACAGTGAACAAGGAATTGAAGCATTCTTATGTAATCACAATGAACGAGGAATTGAAGCATTCTTATGTAATCACAATGAACCACAGATTGACCGATGTGCCAAGACCTTTTTCATTTCTACAATTTTTTTTTTATTGTTTATAGCTTTAGCGTTACGACCACAATCTGACCCGATTTTAAGTGACGATGTGGCCCAAGATGGAGAACATGTTAAACCTGTAGAGGAATTGACTCTCAGTGCAACAGCCGGAATACATCTATAGGTATTTGAGGGTGGTAGCTAGCCAGGCGGACATTGGAAAAAACCCTATCGTCATGTTATGGTTTCATCACAATGAATCCTTCACCAAAAGCGCAAGATGATTGTTGGTGGATTCTAACTCACATCCCTTAATACGGCGTCCGTATACACTACCAACTGAGCTATCAAAACTTTAAGTTTCAAATAACTAAAAATTAAAAGGGTATCCATTATAAGTTGGCATTTTCATAATAGAATGAGTTAGTACCGCAGCTTGTGCATCACTGAGTGCATCCCTGATCCTGAGTTCTGCATCCTGCAGTCGAGCTGCCAGGGTCAGGAGCTTCAGTTCCGTGCTCGACACATCCTTGTCCAGGATCTGGGTCTGCAAGTACACTGTCTGAGCTACTTTGTACCTGTAACAGTATTTATCATCAGCACAATCTAATTATTAAAAAAAGGGGGTTGACCAGAAATACCTACCTAATTTCGAAACTCCACCAATTTGTACCATCTTTCGGTTTCACAATAAAATTCAAACTACTAATATCCCAATCATAATCATTTTAATAACATATGAAGAGTAGTTTAATCTGTTGATTCTGGCAACACTAGAACTGTTTGTTTTCAATCTGAGATCTCACTAAAACTGATTAATCTGAATACAATTGAATGGGAAAGAAAATGTGTGTGCAGTTCACAAGTGATAAAAGTGAAACCTTTAAAAACTCGCTTCGTAATAAGCACACTCACACACACATACTAACATACATACAATGCTCTGACCCTGTAAGAAAAATCCTATAGATACTTCTATCTCATTCCCTCACATGTTATATCCTATCATAAGGTTATCTATTTTTACTACTATTTCGTTGAGTTACAAGTTATACAATGCTAAATAAGTTTTAACTTTAAAAGCCAACACAAGACTGTTACCCATCCAGTTGCCAGCTGTGCCAGACATTGCTTAACTTTAATGATTGGATGAGATGCAGTGTTTCCAATGTACTATGTATGTTAGCGAGTTAAATCATGTTATATAAATTTTTATGGATGTTTCATGAAATTTCAAATCACAATGTTGGTAAAGAAGATTTTTGCTTCAAAAATTAAAAAGTAAAAAAAATTTCAACAAATATTATACCTTGCTGCTAGTCTTAATCCAATTTAGATTTATAAATTGTATGTATACTAATGATAATGATTGTAGTGTTAATAATAAATTTACAATACGCATTTACCTTCTGAATACAATTTTATTTCAAAATCAAAAATTTAAGTAAAGAAAAAAGAATGGAACGCATTAAAACATTTACAACTAGGTTCCACTTTTCTTTTTAAATCTAATATGTTATAGGTACATTAATATTGGTAGATAGGTTATTTTTATTAAGTTAAGTTTTTAAAATTGAAACTCAAAAAATAAATGTTTTTTTTACAGTTATGTTTAATTATTGTTTGCCTTGGAATATGTTAAGGGGTGCCATTTAGTTTATGTAATAACAAAATTATTTTTCACGTGTTTTTGAAGTGATTGTTTAGGGTGTCGACAAATGTGTGTGTTACCCTAATGGAAATAATGTTAGATTAGAATGAACTGTACCGACCAGTCCGCGATAGCGTCGGCCCGCGCCCGCGCCAGCGGACTCGCGCGCTGCAGCAGCTGGCGGGCGCGACGCCCCGTCTCCGCCACCGTGATGCGCTCCAGCACGTGGAACTGCTCGTCGTTGTACGTCAGCGTGCGCGTCGCCCGGTCCCGCACCAGGTGCTGCCACGAGTCCCGCAGCCGCTCCGTCAGCGCGCGCGCCCGCTGCGCCAGTCGCAGCTCGCTCGGGCACGCGCCGCCCTCCCACTCCGCCCGCAGCGACGCCCCGCGCGCGTGACGCTGCTGCAGCGCGCCCGCGCCCGCCCTCAGCGCGCCCGCCTCGCCCGCCACCGCCGCCGCCATGCCGCCCCACCCCGCCCCCGCACCCGCACCCGCGCCCGCGCACGCGCCCGCCGCCGCGTCCAGCGCCCGCGCCGCGCAGTGCAGCAGCGCCGCGTGCGCCTGCAGCGCGTCCGCCCGCGCCGCCACTCGCGTCAGCCGCGCCGCCAGCAGCGCGCCCCACCGCGTCACGCACGCGCCGCACAGCACGGACGCGGCGCACAGCGCCTCCACGCGACGCTTTATCACGTGCCCCACGCTGCACGCCGTCTGCAACAAGCAACACGACATCTCACTACTACGACTCATCTTCAATAAAGCATATTTGTTAACCTGTCAGACACAATCTCACCTTTAACATATTCAATAGCTCAACTACATTGACACAGATGCACAAAAATCTTTCCCAAAAAAATATACATATGCTTGACAATTTTACAATTCCAGTAAAACAGTAGTAAATTTAAGGTTTTGCAACCTTTCCCAATAGGAGCTTATTCTTTTATAATAAAATAGTATTATTGTATATGTTAATTCATAATATTAATTATCACCAAATCATCACAACCTGCCAGGCAGTTTCAAAGTGATCCTCATAAAAGAATACAAAAAATAATATTTTCAATTTCTATATCAATAGCACAATAGGCCCTATTTATAATTTTATAAAAATAACTACCATAGAGATTTGTACCATTTTATTACATGTACAGATTATATTACTTTTTGTCAACTGAATGAGCGTACCTTAGCTTGACTGGCATCATTCTCAACCGACACAATGTTGGAAAAAACTGGAAACTTGGGCGGGTCGGGCTCCGGGGCCATGCTGACGTTATTGTTGTTCTTGTTAAACAGCATTATGGGTTCTTCTGGTGTCGTCTCCGGGTACTCCTTGCCCGGAGTACTGTCTTCGATTTCCGTCATCAACAGTCTGTCTTTATAGAGTAGTATTTGTGATTCTGCGACAACACTCGTTTGCTCACAGATATACGTTTGTAGATGTTCATATTTCTCATCTGGTTTTAGGAACACCTGTGTATAAAATTGACAAAATAATATTACAGATTTCATTAATATATAGAACATAAATAATAAATTTGTTTTACCGATTCAATTATAAGCATTATCATTACCAAAATATGTAGCATACTTTTAGAAATAGCTTTTATGAGCCAAATTTCAATAACAAAAAATCCTTTTTTATCTGAACTATAAGAATATAATGAATCTTCAAAATGCATACCATAAAACATCATACATATATTATCATACGTAACACATTTCCTAACCTTAAAATTTAATGGAAATGGAGTAAACTGACAAGTATTTAGAGATGTACAAAATAATTCACAAGAATGTTCTAAAGTTCTAATTCAAAATGGAGGTGGGTTTAAAATAAAAATATCATATTAATACGCATGTTGACGATTTTTTTATTACAGTGAAAATTCTATATAATGGCACTTAAAGGACTGATTATTTTATAGCTTCATTGTGACTTGTCGTTTATGGATAGCAAATATCCGTACAGACAAGGTAAACCTAATAAAAGCGAAGTCATTTCGACGTTAAATCGAGTGACGTTAAATGAAGTGAAATAACTCTTAATATAATATCATTGTCATTCATTTGCATTTGCCTGACCCTTGAGAGCCACATAGCATAACGTGTCTACCTTAGGACACTCAAATGCTAAAAATCGTTAGATTAACAAATACATAATAAGAATATTTAACTTTAGTTAAATTTCACGTTTATTAAAATATCGAAGTAATAAAAAAACGGGCATCTCCAGCTATTTATTTATCGTGAAACTGTTTAGTAAAAAGTTATTTTATTTTTCAAATTGTTTAAAGTGATCAACAATTCGAAGTAAAAATAGTACTTTGCGGTTAAAAAATATATTTCAACCATTCAATGGTCATCTCAACATCGCAATGACAGTAAGCAATCGACACACAAGTAAAAATATTAATATATTATTTACTTTGTACTATTAGTACTACTACTGTACTACTCGTACTATTAGTATTAGTACTTTGCGGTTAAAATATATATTCCAACTATTCAATGGTCATCTCAGCATCGCAATGACAGAAGGCAACCGACAGTGGTAGTGCCATGCTGCGCACCTTCGGGTAGCAGTCGAATGGGCTGGCACGCCCGGGGAAAAACCACTCTCTCACGGAAAACTGACGTCAAGTGACAACATTGCTGTCGCGTTTCGTTCAGCCTGTGAGAGTCCCGGAAGCCCACTCCCCATCCCTCTCCCATATTATGAAAGTGCAAAATTTGGTTAATCTACCCCAGGAGGGTACCACTAGCGTCCATCGCGGTGGAGAATCCCTCTCTGGACGTCCACGCTCAGATCGCACACTACCTAAGCGTGGATGTTCAGGCTGCCCTTCGTATTCTGGGAGGGGCAATTTTGCGCTCTGTGTTCGGGGCAAACGGAGCAAGCAACATAAGGCTACCCCTACCACGCTTGCTGTGGACTTTTGCAACATAAGGGGGCTAAATTCCAACTTGAACGCCGTCCACTTCCACCTTGAGACAGCGAAGCCGGCCTTGCTCTTCCTTACCGAGACTCAGATATCTTCTCCGGCTGACACCTCTTTCCTCTCCTACCCGGGGTACAAACTGGAACATTCCTTTGTGCCGCGGGCTGGGGTGTGCGTGTACGTAAGAGAGGATATCTGCTCTCGTCGCCTCGGCAGCCTTGAAGGGCGGGACCTATCCATCCTCTGGCTACGTGTAGACTGCGATGACCATCCGCGAACCTACGCGTGCCTGTATAGGTCCCATAGCGGTAATGCCGAAACTGACCGACTCGTTGAGCACTTGCAGATGGCTACAGATTCCGTGCTGCAGCAGATCCCATCCGCAGAGATCGTGATTCTCGGCGACTTTAACGCCCACCATGCCGACTGGCTTAAATCACGCAGCACCGATCATGCGGGTAGATCTATTCACGATTTCGCCTTGGTATATAATTTGACACAACTGGTCACCTCGCCTACGCGAATCCCAGATGTGGATGATCATATACCTTCCCTGTTGGACCTTCTGTTGACCTCTCATCCGGACGGCTACCTGGTTTCCGTCGATCCCCCTCTTGGTTCGTTGGACCACTGTCTTGTCCGGAGTACAGTGCCGGTTACGCGCACAATACGACCTCGCTTTACGGGCCGCCGCCGCGTATGGCATTATAGGTCAGCGGATTGGGACGGGATGCGATCATTCTTTGCGTCCTACCCATGGGGGCAGATTTGCTTCTCACTGGATGATCCAGATGTCGTTGCTGACTCTGTCACCGATGTGGTGCTTCAGGGTATGGAACTTTTTATTCCGTGCTCTGCAGTGCCCATCGGAGGCAAATCCCAGCCTTGGTTTGGTCGCGCCTGCAAGACGGCATCACGCCGAAAGCGGGAATGTTACCAGGCCTGGGCTGTGGCTTCGGCGTCTAGTGATGTAAATACCAGTGCATTTAAAAAGCAGTATAATTCTGCCTCCAGGTCCTTCAAAAGTGTCATTGCCAAGGCGAAGTCAGAGCACATCGGCAGAATTGGCGAGAGACTGGCGCGTCTCCCGTCGGGAACACGGGCGTTTTGGTCTCTCGCCAAGGCTGTGTTAGGGAATTTCTGTCAGCCTTCTTTTCCACCCCTGCACACGGAGAATGACTCGCTTGCCTATGCCGCGAAGGCGAAAGCCGATCTTCTGGCCTCCCTCTTCGCGTCTAACTCGACTCTGGATGACCAAGGAAATTCACCACCGATAATCCCGCGGTGCGATACTATGATGCGGGAGGTTAAGTTCCGGCAAAGTGCAGTTCGCAAAGCACTTCTTTCTTTGGACATTCATAAGTCGAGTGGGCCCGATGGCATCCCTCCGATCGTGTTGCAGACATGTGCTCCGGAGTTGGCACCGGTTTTAACGCGACTTTTCCGGTACTCCTATGCTTTAGGCGTAGTCCCGAAATCCTGGAAGGCCGCTTTAGTGCACCCGATCCCTAAAAAAGGCAACCGCTCGGATCCGTCCAATTACAGGCCTATCGCCATCACCTCCTTGTTCTCCAAGATAATGGAGTCCGTTATCAACTGCCAGCTCCTGCGGTACCTAGAGGACCACCGGCTGATTAGCGACCGCCAGTACGGCTTCCGTCGGGGTCGCTCAGCCGGTGACCTTCTAGTTTACCTAACTCATAGGTGGGCAGAAGCAGTTGAGACCAAGGGGGAGGCGCTTGCAGTCAGTTTGGACATAGCGAAGGCCTTTGATCGAGTATGGCACAAAGCGCTTCTTTCGAAGCTACCTTCCTATGGACTTCCCGAGAAATTATGCAACTGGATCACCAGCTTTTTGGCAGATCGGAGCATCAAGGTCGTCGTCGACGGTGCATGCTCTGATCCTAAATTTGTCAATGCTGGTGTTCCACAAGGCTGCGTACTCTCTCCATCTCTGTTCCTTCTGCATATCAATGACATGCTGCAAGTCAGCAGCATTCATTGCTATGCAGACGATAGCACTGTGGATGTACTGTACACTGGCCGTGCTAATATTTCTCGGGAACAGGTTGACGAGAGCCGGAACAAACTTGTGTCTGAAGTCGAGTCTTTGTTAACCAAAGTCTCTGACTGGGGTCGACTTAACTTAGTCCAATTCAATCCCAAAAAGACACAAGTTTGCGCGTTAACCGCTAAAAAGTCACCATTTATCGTAACTCCTCATTTTGAGAATACTCCCCTTTCTGCCAAAGCCAGTATCGGAATACTTGGCGTCGATATTTCGAGCATCGTCCAGTTTCGCGGTCAATTGGAAGGTAAGGCCAAATTGGCCTCACAGAAGCTTGGTGTGCTCAGTAAGGCGAGACGGTACTTCACGTCGGCTCAATGTTTGAACCTGTATAAGGCACAAATTCGGCCCCACGTGGAGTACTGTTCTCATCTCTGGGCGGGAGCCCCCCAGTACCAGCTACTTCCATTTGACCGCATTCAACGTAGGGCGGCTCGGATTATCGACGATTGTACAATTTATACAATTTTTGAAGGATTCACACATATAAGTACTTCTAACTCGGACTCATCAATCCATCGGTGAGAGGTACATACAAAGAGTAAACAACATCATAAGTGCGATGTAACTCGACTCTAACGCCATCTATTCATTCTGCGTTGAACTAAACATCCCGCCCACCAAGGACTAGTCCTTTCAATATTATACACAAAACGTTAAAGCAAAATATCCTAGAAAATAAACCAACATTTGCTAAACATAACAAAAAAATCCAACCAAGATTTCCCTTTCTTTCTCCGTTTTTTTTTTTTTATTTATTTATTTATTTTTTATTTTTTTTATTTGTTTTTTTTTTTTTCATTTTTTATTATTTTATTTATTTGTATCTATTTTTCTAAAATACTTATTTTGCTCAATGGCCTTTTAAATATGCCATTTTTGCACCTAATCGTTACCACACGCGTCAAATTATCTGGCCCCAAATGCTTGTCAATAATTGTGCCAAGTATCCATTTTGATGGTGGTATATTGTGATCCCTAATAATACAAATATCGTTAATCTTAGGCTCTTGTAATTTTGAATTCCATTTATATCGCTGATTTAAATTTAATAAATATTCTTTAGACCACCTTTGCCAAAAATCAGAAACAATTTTTTGAATTAATTTCCATCTTTCTAATTTACTAACATTACAATTAATATAACTTTCATCACTAACATTTAGAATGGGTTCTCCAATTAAAAAGTGACCTGGAGTAAGTGGGAGAGGGTCATCTGCTTCATTACTAATAACAGAAATAGGCCGTGAATTTAAGCATGCTTCTATTTGTGACAATATTGTAACTAATTCTTCGTAAGTAAGAATACAATCACCTATGACCTTCTTCAAATGGTTTTTAACACTACGAACTCCAGCTTCCCAAAGACCTCCAAAATTGGGTGCTTGTGGTGGTATAAAATGCCAAGTGGTAGATTGTAGTGTAAGTAGTTCAGCTATTTCATTGGGCAAATTTGATTTAGCGCGATTAAACATTTCCCGTAGCTGTTTGTCTGCACCAACGAAATTCGTGCCGTTATCGCTAAAAAGATCTTGACAGTGTCCACGCCTAGACGTAAATCGTCTAAATGCGGCGATGAAACCGTTTGCTGTTAAATCAGTGACAGCTTCGATGTGGACGGCACGTGTCACCATACATACAAATAAACAAATATAACCTTTGTATGTCTTTGCCCCACGTCCTGGCGAAAATTTAATATTAATTGGTCCAGCATAGTCAACACCGGTTGCCTTAAATGGTTTACATGGCTTCAACCTTGCGTCTGGAAGTTGTCCCATCAGCTGCACTCTGGCTGCTTTAGAATATCTTAAACATATAATACAATTCCGATAATATTTTTTGACTTGCTCTCTGGCCCGTAAAATCCAAAATTTTGAACGTAGATAATTCAGCATTATTTGTGGTCCACCATGAAGAGTCTTGTTACGTGCATCAGATATTAATAGCTGTGTAAGGTGAGACTTAGTAGGCAAAATATACGGATGTCGTGCGTCATAGTTTACATAGGCTAAATCAATTCGTCCACCGACCCTTAATAACCCATTTTGATCTAAAATTGGGCAAAGAGTTCTGATTACACTTATTTTTGGTGTTTCTCTTTTGTTTCTTAAACAAGATATTTCTTCTGCAAAAGCAACTACTTGAACTTGTTTTATACAAAGCTCTAATGTGTCATTCATTTCTTTTACAGTTACAAACCTTGGCAAATATTGTCTTTTTTCCTTTGTTATTAAAAATCTTCTGCAGTATGATATCACCTTCAACATCTTCGTTAAATTAGAAAATTTCATCCACACAAAATCTTCCTCTTTATTTTTTAATATTTTCATTGAAACTATTCTTTCTTCTTCATTGGTGTCCTCTATCTCCTGATTGTGCACTACTATATTCGACTTTTTCAACCATTCAGGTCCTTCCCACCATAAAGTATGTGAAAGTAATTCTGTAGGGCTTAATCCTCTTGACGCACAATCTGATGGGTTGGTGTCAGTCGACACATGACCCCACTGACTGTAGTCCATTATAGATAGAATTTCTGAAACCCTATTGCTTACAAATGTTGTCCACTTACTAGCTCCACCTTTTAACCATGCCAAGACAATGGTAGAATCGGTCCACCCATAAAGATTTTCTTTCGAAATTTTCATTACTTGAGATGTCTCACTCAATAATTTTGCTGCAAGCACTGCGCCACATAGTTCCAAACGTGGAATTGAAATTTCTTTTTCTATAGGAGTAACTTTTGTTTTAGCAGACAATAATCTCACATGAATAGTGTTATCATTATTGACCACCCGAATAAAAACAGCTGCGGCGTAAGCGGTACGCGACGCGTCTGAAAAGGCATGTAACTCAACATGACTCTTACGTGAACAACAAATCCATCTTGGGATTTCGATTCGTTGAATTTCAATTAAGTCCCTGCGAAATTTGAGCCATCTTATCTGCAATTCATCCGTCAAAGAATCATCCCAATCTAGACGTTCTTTCCAAATTTGCTGAATTAAAACCTTTGCCACTATTACGATAGGTGAAATCCAGCCCATAGGGTCATATAACCGAGCGATATTTGACAAAACTTGTCTTTTAGTAATTGGATATTTAATTTCTGGTAAAGATATAGTATACTCAAAACTGTCTGATTCTCTGTTCCAACTAATTCCAAGCACTTTCACCATATTGTCAATTTTAATAGGCATTGACTTTTCCTCTTTTTTATTGTCATTTCCAATGTACTTCAGTAATTGCTCACTATTGCTACTCCACTTCTGAAGTTTGAATCCACCAGACTTCATTAGAGAATTCATTTCGTCATATATAATTTGGGCTTCCTTTTGAGTGTCACAACCTGTCATCAGATCATCAACATAAAAGTCATTTTTCGTGATTTCGAATGCCACTGGGAAGTTATGTTTCTCATTTTCAGCCAACTTATGCAACGTTTTAACTGCCAAATACGGCGCACTAGTTGTTCCAAACGTCAAGGTAAGTAATTTGAAATGTTGAATTGGCATATCTGCATGTGATCTCCAAAGTATTCTCTGAAAATTCGTTTGTGAAGGGTTTATGAGTACCTGCCGGTACATTTTAACGATATCGGCAACAATGCAAATTGCGTGTGTACGCCACCTCATTAAAATATGTCTCAGATCTTGTTGGATCTTTGGTCCAATCATAAGATCATCATTTAGCGACACATCATTTACACCTTTGTTAGACGCATTAAATACCACCCTAACTTTTGTGGTTTCCTTATCATCTCTCACCACAGCGTGATGTGGGAGATAAACAGCTTTTGGATTCTCCACATCATCATCATCGATTAAAGACATATGCCCAAGAGTCAAATACTCGTTCAAAACATTTCTATACTCTTCATAAAGCCTAGTATCGTTCTCTAATCTTCTTTCTAATGCCAATAGTTTTCTAATTGCAATTGCCTTTGATTGTCCATACTGACATTTAGGATCTTCGTTTTTAAAAGGTAGTGTAACGACATACCTTCCATCATAATTTCTAACTGTCGTAGCTTCGTATAAATCTTCACATATTTGTTCTTCTACTGTAAATTTCTTCTGAATCCGATCAGGTTCAGCCTCTAACTCCCAAAAATGTTTAAGATAATCATCTTCCTTAGTAATCTGCAAATGTAAACTAGTAATATTATTTGATGAACCAGATATTTTTCCCGACAAAACCCATCCAAAGGCCGTATTTTGTGCTATAAGATTTCCTTTGGGGTGTTTCATCATGCCTTCCAACAAAATCTGAGAGTAGATCTCAGCCCCTAATAATACATCAATCTTACCAGGTGTTGCGTAACCTGGATCAGCCAACTCCAAACTTTCAAGTTCCTGCCAATCAGGTAAGTCTAGCGTATCACAAGGAAGCATAGACGTAAGTGATCTTAATACGAATGCATTTACTCTAATATACATTTCTGGATTATGACGTGACTCTAAATATAAAGTAACTGAAGATTTAATATGCATCTGACCATTTCCCAGACCTGATACAAAACCACTAACAGACGTTTGTTTAAGACCTAACAATCGAGCGGTTGCTTCCGTTACAAACGAAGCTTGCGAGCCTTGATCTAATAGTGCACGTATCAAAATTCTATTCCCGTTAATTGCACGAGCCTTAAGTAACGTGGTTGCTAGAAGAACATCGTAGCTCTTGTTTTCACGCCTTGCAAAATTCGCTATAATTCTTGGTTCTGTCGTAAACGTGTTCTCAACTCGTTTATTTTCCCCTTGTATAGTATTACAGTTTTCTGTGAATCCTTCCTTCTCAAAATGTAACATCGTATTATGTCTCCTTCCACACTTCTTGCAGCACAACGGTTGTCTACATTTGCTCACAATATGACTGGGTTGCAAGCAGTTGAAGCAAAGACCTTTAGCTTGAACTAAATCTCTTCTTTGCTGTACCGTTTGGATCCTAAATTGTTTACACAAATTTATATAATGATCTTCGCCACAAATAGAACATAAAACATTGGTCTTCTTATTATCTTTTGAAATAGCTGTATGAAAAGCTTTAGTTTTAAGTAGTTGATTTTTAGGTTGCAAATTTGTCTTATACATCTGTTTTCCACTATCAACCATCTCTAAGCTTCGAAATCTCGCTTCCAGAAAATCTATTAATTGAGACCAAGTAGGCAGATCGTCAGTCAAAGAACTTACATGGTTTTCCCAATGCTTATGGGATTCCACATCCAATTTTGTTACTACTAAATATATTATGATAGCATCCCATGATTTCGTAGATATTCCCATATTATTTAATGCTTTTAGTGAAGCAGTAGTTGTATCGAGTAATTGTTTAATAGCATGCGAAGATTCATTTACCAGTTGTTTCTGTGAAAATAATATCTTTAGAACTGCATTAGAATTATAACGTTTGTTATCGTATCGCTTTGTTAACTGTTTCCAAGCCTCTTCATAATTTTGTTCGGTAGTAGCAAAATTACGTAGCAAATTTTCAGGTTCCCCTGATATACTACTCTTTAAATAATGTAATTTTTGCACTGCTGACAATTTTTCATTTCTGTGAATTAGTGACACAAACATATCGTAAAATGTTTGCCACTCCTCATATTTACCAGTAAAAGATGGCAACTGTATTCTTGGAAGTTGAACATCATCAATTCTATTCTGTGCACTTATATTTTCTGATTTGGGTTTTTCTAAAAAATCTTCAAGATTTTCCTTTAGTTCAGACATATACTCTGTATATAATTCCTCAAAATTATCATATTGATCATCTCTAAAATATGTCAAAGCTTCTAATTGCTCAGATGTAGCTAGTTGGACTAATTCTCTATGGTTATTTTTAAAATCTGTATATAACTCTTCCAATGTAGTAATCCGTGTTTCTATATAAAATTTAGTTATTCTTGATTTGGGGCTTTTATTAAAATTTACTTGTGCTTTTTTTAATCTTGACGATAATTCTGTTTGACTTTTAATTAACTTCGAAGTCATGTTTTTATAAGTTTCAAGACACTAATATGAGATTTCAAATAACAAGTTAAAGTAAAAGTTAATATAGATTAAAGTTCCGTAAACCACACAATAAAATCGCAAGTCCAAAATTCGTTGCAATGTTTCTAAGTCAAAACCTGTCCAATAGTTTATACTTCACAAAACTTTAAAAATATTACAAGTCCAAAACGATTGAAAACTTTCTAAGTCAAAACCTGTCCAATAATTTATAGTTCACAGAAACTAAAAATATTACAAGTCCAAAACGATTGAAAACTTTCTAAGTCAACAACTACAATATTACGATATTATTCGAAATGTTCAATGAAACTCAAAATCTAAAGTCTATCCCGGGTTTCGGCACCATGTACAATTTATACAATTTTTGAAGGATTCACACATATAAGTACTTCTAACTCGGACTCATCAATCCATCGGTGAGAGGTACATACAAAAAGAGTAAACAACATCATAAGTGCGATGTAACTCGACTCTAACGCCATCTATTCATTCTGCGTTGAACTAAACAACGATCAAGCTCTTTCCGATCGGCTTGATCCCTTGGCTCTGCGTAGAGATGTTGGGTCACTCTGCATCTTCTACCGCATTTACCACGGGGAGTGCTCTGAGGAATTGTTTGGATTGATCCCGGCCGCTGAATTTCACCATCGGACATCGCGTCAAAACAAAAAATTTCACCCACACCACCTCGATGTCCAGCCTTCCACAACAGTGCGATTTGTAAGGCACTTCCTACCTCGCACAGCCACTCTGTGGAACCAGCTTTCGCCGGCGGTCTTTCCGAACAGTTACGACTTGGGAACCTTCAAGAAGAGAGCGTATTCCTTCCTTAAAGGCCGGCAACGCACTTGCGAGCCCTCCGGTGTTGCGGGTGTTCATGGGCGGCGGTGATCACTTTCCATCAGGTGAGCCTCCTGCCCGTTTGCCACCTATTCCATAAAAAAAAAAAAAAAAAAAAAAAAAACACACAATGGAAAATATTAATATATTATTTAACAATATGAATGTCATAATATGGCTTCACAATAATTGCATAAATATCAAACGTATAAATTGAGTACAAGATTCGGTGGCAACGCGATGCGCACTCTACCGTAACGAGTTAGTCGAGTTACAGCGCGCGACCTACCGCGAATGTCGGCCTTGCACAACTCTAATGTATCCTAATTTACTTGAACTAGTATATTGCAAATACTTACGCACTTTCACAAAAACTATGTGCTTACGTTAATACAAATATATTTTATTCAATTTTAATATTATTTTAACATAACACAAAGACAGATTTAACAAATTTATTATGTATTGTCGTTTATTGGATTTCTTCACCACACTTTCTAGCATAAATACGATACCAAAAATTAATAGTTATTACAAATTATTGATTGAAATATAATCACATCAATATTTCATGTAAATACATATTGGAACACTCAGCGAGAGCGCAGTATCACTTTTATTTCTCTTTACATATTTTGTAATCAAATTCAATTTTATTTTTATCTTTATAGGTTTAGCATTATGATCATAATCTCACTGGAGCTTAAGTTAACATACGGTCGAAGTTGGTGGACACACTAAACCTGTTAAGCACTGGCTCTCAAATGCAACTTCCTGAACACACCTAATGGTAATTAGTGGCATTTCCAAGGCATATAATTTTTATC
This sequence comes from Actias luna, assembly GCA_039707435.1. Taxonomy (NCBI): domain Eukaryota; kingdom Metazoa; phylum Arthropoda; class Insecta; order Lepidoptera; family Saturniidae; genus Actias; species Actias luna. The sequence goes on along the minus strand of JAZHAC010000006.1, from coordinate 319,030 downwards.
ACTCATATCTTCAAAATATATCCATAACGCATTTTTGCCAGCCTTTATTTTCATAACTAAACTGATTTGCTAACATTATAATACTTTGAAAAACTTTACTTATATTGTAATCTTAAGATAGAAGGGGATGACTTTGTATATCTGCTACATTTGACAATTATTATTAAAAACCATTAAAAATATAATGAGTTCCAACAAGATTCTAACTGCTATTGCAAATAATATCTTCCAGAATTACATTACTTGTTATTTAAATCGCCTTTCTATAATCTACCTTGAATAATGTCATTTTTAATATATTATTAGTATGGTTTAATAATTTTACCTATACTTTCATAATTAGAATGCTGTGGAAAGTTCTACACTTCATATTGATAGAACCCATTTAAAAGAAAAACTCTAAATCTATACTTTTCTTTAGACTATCAACAAAGTTTTACAGGCAAACTCTGTTTCACATTTCTATGAGTTCAATACATAACAACTAAAATAAAATGCATATTCCTTATTGGATACCTACAGTTCATTTGAGATACAGTTTCATATTTACCTTTATACTTGCTGCTTTATTAACATGGAAGATATGCACAGGTATTGTGGATGTTACTATTTGTACTTCAGAGAAAAATCTATCAAAAGTCCAGATTCTATGGGGATCAACTTCAAGCAGGCCAGCCAGGAGTGGGGTCACGAGTTTCCGTAACCCCATACTCAATTGACAATGCGGTGGTAGGTCTCGTGCCCAATCTATGGGACCATTCTCTGTTGTTTGTGTTCCCTGAAAGAATTAAATATTTCATTTTTATATAAACAATCATTTTATGTTATATGTATTATCATTTTATTAACAAAGAGTTTCTAAACACCTAGGCTTTGTAAATATGTTAAGTTTCATTTTTAAACATGTTCCTTCATATTTCTATTATTTGGTGTAACCTTTCTTCGTATATCTTACCAAGTCTAGAGAACAATCCCAAGAAGGTAAAACAGACTTTCTAGATGTAGCATTATTTGAAACAAATATGCTACACTCTTTTAACAACTAACTTTTTAATGTTTACTAGATCATTAGCTAATTAAATATTGAGTGTACTATATTTCCAAATAAATTCATAATTCATAAATTATATATCATAACCAACAATTATGGAAAACAAGAGTAGTTGAACGTGTAAGAGTAACATATTCTCAGCTAAATAAATTCTATTATAATATACGAATGAAACCACCAATTTTCTTTTATTTAATTTATTATATGGCATCTGCTTATGTAGTCAATTTCACCACTGTCAAATAATAAGGGATTTACTCAACACACAGACACAAACAACCAAACTTAGAATGTTTATTTGTATATAAATCAAATAATTATACTGTGCAGGACTCAAACCCATAAACATATGTACCATAAACAATAATCAGTCATTGGAATTCTTACAGTGGAAATGCACATCATACGAAATAGCTCAAGTCACTCATGTTATATAAAGCCCCCACCATGTTCTCTTATATACTAAGGACTAGACCACAGATATGGGATATGTATATATTCACAGCAAGCGATGAGTCTTACAACAAACTAGAGAGAATATATAGTAGGCAATATAGTCATTAAGTTCAGGAACTTCAAAAGTAATTACCATATCTTAAAACCATTGTAAGCACAAGTATACCATTATCTATTTATATAATATAGCAATTTACCTTGAAAATTTTACTTAGTATAGCAAGGACATACTTATGACTATATATGATAAACAAGTCCCTTAGAACAATGGGTGCTCCGAAGCAAACAATATCAAATATCAACTGACAGATCTTTAATATGCAGCTGTTATGAAGCTATATGCAACTGTACTTAATTATACACAGTATTGTTCAGTAGTGAAATTTAAACTCAAGTATTTTATATATTTTGACAATATTATATTCAATAATAAATATACATACAGATATGGAAAAAATAGTCTATACTCATTTTACTTACAGAAATAACACCAGATGCTTTTTTTGTAGTTATGTAAAACATAGTTTCCTTATTCCTTCTACCTCCATATGGTCTGAAAGGTAGCTGGCCAGTCGCTACATGGTACAAAGTGACACCAATCGACCATAGATCCACAGTGGCACCAAAGCTCTTTCCTACAGGCTTTCTTAACACTGCTCTTTCATACATATCAGGATGGAGGTACTCCTCTGTCCCATATAATGAAACAAATTGTTCTTCTTCTTGTAACTCTCTCGCTGCACCGAAATCTGTCAGTTTGTAAGTTGTAGTACCATCCTCATTTAAGCATTTCATTATATTACCTGGTTTCAAATCTCTATGAACAAGATTATTATCACGTAAATGTTTCATACCAGCGGTTAAGTGTTCTAGAACTAATAGAAACTCGTGTTCTTGAAGGCCGTACGTGTTCTCAGGGTCGTCCAATATATTGAACAAACTTCCACCAGTGCAGAGTTCCATTACAATCACTTTTCCACGGCCTTCCTGTTCCTCCTCGATAGCGAGGAGTTTAACAATATTTTCATGTTTCACCTTCTTCAAAACTTCGAATTCCCTCATTTGAACATCGTGCGGTCTCATGTGACTGAGCTGGTTGAATGTTTTCACTGCTACGGGTTCGCCGTTGTTTTTATTTACACCCTGGAATACGGCACCTGTCGCTCCTTTCCCAAGGACGCTGGTCGTACACCATACATAATTCTCGGAGCCTCGTAAGAATGACATTTTCGAAAGTTTTTACCTACTTGCTCAATACTGTATCAACACTTATTTCCTGATAAATAATTATTTTTGTTGATCTTAATGTTTAATAAAACGAAATCTATATTATTTTATGAGACCGTCAGAATCGTTTAACAGTTGCTTTATATTCACAATAATTGTATTTTACTTGCTCACAATGCTCACATTCACTTTCGACTTTCTTCAATAAGCAAACATCAGTGTTGGCAGATTCATGATACAGAATTAGCGTGCTCAGCCACTAAAATGATATATATAATGTAATGATAAAGAATTGTAATTCTAAATTTGTGCTGTATTTTTGTTTGTTCTCTTACCCTAATTTGTAATAAAACACGCTATCACGATTGTTTATGTTATTGACCAAATAAATTCACTTTAATACAAATAAATAAAAAAAAATTAATTGTCTATTTGTTATGTCAGAATAATAGCTTATACGGATAAGAAAAAAATTGCGCACATATTCAAAAACCAATATTTAAAAATTTTGTATGTGTTTGTTTGTTGCAGTTAATATCCGAAATAAACGGTTAAATTGGTTTTGTGACCAAAACTGTATGCTATAAGAATAACTTATTTACTTTAATTTCAAGCCTCACGCAAACGAAGTTACACACAAAGAACTAAAAGAGTTATAAATTTTAACTTGGAATTTTTTTAAGCATCATACAATTACGTTAATGGGAATAAATGTTAACAATGGCAAATACATAGACCAAGCCTTAATTAAAGAAGAAAACATTTAGTAGGATAAATGTCAAAGCCAAAATCAATATCTAATCTGTGGTGCTCTTAGAAAAGTACAAACATGCCTATGATGTGTACAAATAGTAGTTCTTTAGATCTTGAAATTACTGAGTAATTGAAAAATCCTACGTATTAAAACATTTGTTTTTGATGAATTTGTGATATATACGTTATAATTTTATTATACATATCAAAGTGAAATGCTCTACAGCTAAGGCGAAACCATCCGAATTAAGATGTTTGTTTTACCCTTATTATAGTCCTTTCTAGTTATTCTAATGTAGCTTTATTAAGTGTTGATTGTTATTAAAAATTTCAAACAAACACAAATGCCAAATTTGACTTTGAAAAATGATTTTATAATTTTAGACGTAAGGTTTTACTAATAAAAAAATAACATTGTAGGTCATCACGAGGTGAGTTGCAGCGTCGAGAACGTTCTAGAAGTTGTTCATCGTCACGCAAGAAGGACCGCAAAGCTCGAAGTCGTGATAAATCACGGTCTCCAAACTCATCAAAACGTAGCAGTAGTTCAAAGTCGAAAAATAGGTCTTCAGGCAAAGAAAAGAAAAAGAAAATTAAAAAGAAACGAAACCGTTCTTCAAGTAGTAGCAGCAGTTCTAGTGCGAGTGATGAGGAAGAGTTGAAATTGCTTCAGAGACTGGAGGCGGAGAGGCTCAGATTAAAAGAAGAGAAACGGAAACAGAAAGAGCTGCTTAAAGCTAAAGAGACACCTGAGGAGAAGAGGTAAGTTATATAAAGCTATATTTTTTATTTTAATAATAAAAATAGTCACATATAATTGTTTAAATATGTTTGTTAATCTTATTTTTACATTTAAATACTACAAAACTTTTTAATTAAAATTAATAAAACAAATTGGTAATGTGCTTCCTAGTTTCAATGTAAAACTTAACATTTCAGTTTGTTTATATCCAGTTGTCAAGAAACTTGCAAGTTTGTGACTGATAATGAATTTGTAATCTCTGCATAGCAATAACTGCTTTTGGATTATATTGTGTATACTTAACATAGAGATTTTACTTTTCCATACTATGATTTGGGAAAAAGACTGATGGTTATTGTAAATAACTACAATAAAAAACCTTAACTAATGTATTAATACAGACAGAGTAGTGAGATTTTTGATATGAAACATCTATAGGCGAGGCTAAACTGGATTGGTGGTGTGGCAATACATGCCGTGGTGACACAACTCCACTCTATTCTATATTTTTATTTTCTCATTAGTTTAATTTTGGATTATTCTATATTTATTACCTGTCCTAAGCTATGCTTTTCTGCATATTACCTATACAAAATAATTACTGTTTCACATCTATCAATTTCCCATGATTACTCATATTTTAGTTATGTGAAGTGAAAATGTGGGAGTTGTCGTATTTATATGTCTCTTAAAATGACAAATTACATAAAGTCTTTCCTTTTATAATATTTTTTAATTGAAAAATTATTTAATTATTAAATACAAAAGCTGGACTTCATGTGATCTAGAATTGTTTTTTTTTTATGAAAACTATTATTGATCCTTTCTGTAAGATGTTTGATAGGTATTTTCTGTAATGAAGTTTATTTGTAATCTAAATGGAACCTTTTGTATACTTTCATTTCAGAGCTCGTCGACTCCGAGAAAAACAAGAGAAGGAGAGAAAACGACGCGAGCGCATGGGTTGGGATAACGAATACCAGTGTTACACAAACCAAGACAACCCTTTTGGGGACTCGGCATTAACTAACACATTTGTCTGGACTAAGAAACTCGCCAAAGAAGGTGTCAAGAGTGTATCAAGAGATGAACTGGAAGCATTAAACAGACAAAAGCAATTGGAGAACAAAATTGAGTTGGAGAAGGTGATATATTGTATACATTTGGCTAGCTGTAATGTGGGTACTTTGTTCAAATCAAATTAAAAAATATTTTTGGTATTTTTTCCAATACAGCTTTATTCTTACTGGTAATAGCATGATGTTAACTAATGAGATGTAAAGCAATGATAGCTAAGCGGTAGTAGGGACGTGAGTTTGAATACAACCACCTACAATGAGCTTGAGCTTTTGGTGGAGAAAAACGTCCTGAGGAAACCATGGCATGGTGGTAGGATTTTTTCTAATGTCTGCCTGGCTAGCAACCACCCTCAAGTTGAGAATCTGCCGCCAAATACCAATAGGTATGTTCTGGCAGCTGCACTTGGGAGTCAGTTTCTTCACTGGTTTAGCGTGTCTATGAACTTGGGCCACATCGCCACTTAAGATCAGGTGAGATTTTGGCTATAACTCAGAACCGTAATTATAAATAAAACATTGTATCTTGTGGATGCAGGTGAAGCAGCGGCGGCAGGAGCGCGAGGCGGAGCGCTGCGCGCGCGAGGCGGAGGCGCTGGCGGCGGCGCGGGCGCGGGAGGCGCACCAGTTCCACAGCTGGGCGCGGCAGGAGGACGCGTTCCACCTGTGCCAGGCGCGGCTGCGCTCGCAGATCCGCATCCGCGACGGCCGCGCCAAGCCCATCGACCTGCTCGCCTTCTACGTCGGCTCCGAGGACTGCGTGGACGCGCTCGACATGCACGAGCCCTACACCTACCTCAACGGTCTGCAGATGCAGGACTTTGAGGACTTGCTCGAGGACATCAAGGTACCACACCGATACACATGTTACCAACCATCCACACTAATACATTTTCACTGCGTTATACTTGCTTTTTACCATAACCGACTCTACACTACAATTATGTAATATATATAACCAGCCACCACAAACAATACTGCCACTCTCGATTTTTCTCTACAACACATATTACTACTTCAGGAATATAAACTAGGTTATTCACCTGCAGGTGTACAAGGAGTTGGAGAAGAATGCTAACCAAGCGTACTGGGAGGACGTGGAGACAATAGTGTGTGACGAGTTGAACAAGCTGCGGAGGCTTAGTGCACCAGCACTGAGCCGTGACGGGGTACACCACGCTGTCGCGGCAGATGTTACACAGGTATGCAACACTATAATCAGTCAAGGCTAACGACTATAGGTTATGTGCATATGAAATAGATGAATAAAGACTGATAATAACACAAGTAACACTATGAGAGACATTGTGTGGCCGAGAGAGTTGTTAATAGAAAATATAAATCTTACATTTCTCGGTAATGTTCCATCTATGTACGATATCTGGCCTCGACTGCTTTGCTTTGCCTGAACCCAAAGCTGAGCTCGCATCACATTTTATACTAATTGATGATATAAACTACCCTCCTATAACTACATTCTGTTACAAACCACCACATTGCTATATATATATATAATTTCATCAACAACCTACTTTTAAATTAATATTGAAAATAACAAGGGTAGTAAATCTTAACATGTGATATTTTTATATATGACATGAAAATATTGTAGATTTATTATTAAACCTTAATGATAGTATAAATCACTCATAATAATAACGTAGAAAATGAATAAATAAACATAAATTTTGCTTTTTAAATGGCCACTTACAGTTATTCAAAAATTCCTTAACATTATAGACTTTTTAAATATTCAATATAAAAATGTAATTTATATGTGTATTTTCTACTCATAATTAATGTGACTCCTCAAAAATGCAACTGGAAAATATAATATGTAACAAAAAAATGCCCTGTATAAATTTGTTGAAATAAAATTTTGTGATGTACAGATCTTCAAAGGAAAAACCGGTGAACAGTTAGAAGCACTGCAAACTCAGATTGAACAGAAGATCAGTGGAAAGAGAGATGGAGTCGACATCGGCTACTGGGAAAGTCTGCTTAGCCAATTAAAAGGTACTATTAAAAACCTATATAGCGCTCTATGTCAATATATATTTTTTTAACCTAATTCAATTATGTCTGTAACAAAGCAAGGTTAAAATTCCACGTTTCGTTTGTTTGCTAACTTAAAACATCAGTTGAGAGTAAGTTTAGTGGTCTGTCCACCATCGGAACTGGTCTGCGAACCCATAATAAGAATATTTGTATGAGTTTTTATTAATAGTTAGAATGGGCCTTATTTATTTACATACATTTCCTGTTCTTTTCAAATAAAGGTTAAGCATCACTGATATAGTAAGACAATTTTTGATGTAAGACTCTCTGTGCTTATACAAAGTGCTAGGTTGACTGTAGTTAGTACTAATAGGTGGTTTGTTTGTTTGTCTGTCTGTGTGTACAGCGCACCGAGCGCGCGCCCGCCTCCGCGACCGCCACCAGCACAACCTGCGCCGCAAGCTGCAGCTGCTGAAGCGCGAGCAGGGCGTGAACCCCTCCAACGAACATGCGTAAGTATCTCTACAATACTTCTGAGTAGATTATCATTTATTTCAGAACCATATAGCGTCAATTTCATCTAAAGTGACTTTATTTAATGATAAATCCATATAACCTCAAAATTATATCAGTTTAGTCGGCTAACCATATATTATGTCTAATTAACCATTACACTCAGTAGTGACATTTTTTTTTAATTTTATTAATAATAGCATTTTGATTGTTTCCAGGTCGGGAGAAACGGAAACCGAACCTGGAACGCCGCGAATGCTAAAAGAAGAACAGGAGGACGCGAGAGGCGCTCAGGGCGAAGGCGACGGGGACGGGGGAGAGGAAGAGGAGGAGGAGGCGGCGGAGTCCGCGTGCATCGCGCTGTACGCGGCGGGCCGGTACTCCCCCGCGCCGCTGAGCCCCTCCGCGCTGGAACCCGCCACGCTGCTCACCGAGCCGGCCGAGGACGAGCAGCGCCTGCGCTACCTGCGCACCCGCCTGCGCGCCGCCGCCGCCCCCGCCCCCGCCTCCGCGCTGCCACCGGCCCCCGCCCTCGCACCCGCGCCCGGCCCCCCGCCCGGCCCTAGCGCCGGCGCCGGGGCGGAGGCCGAGGTGGGGGACGCGGGGGAGGCGGCGGCGGCGGCGGCGGGTGCGCTGGAGCGGGCGGCGGCGCGCGCGATGGGCCCGGCGCACGAGGAGGCGCAGTTCAGCGTGGAGCACGCGCTGCCGGACCAGCCGTGCCTGTGGGCCGACAAGTACCGTCCCAGGAAACCCAGATACTTCAACAGGTATTTGTCCTTTCATTCAATCTTCAATATTAAACTACGGTTTCTCACGTTGTACATTTATATGGAGATTCTTTACACTTAAAAAAAGATGAGTAAGATTCCAAGCTTTCTTACAGTCACTTGGATTACATTGTTATAGGTTTTTGAATTTTATTATTATTCCACTCCTAACCAGTAGCTCTTGTATACAATTTACACGAGGCATGATTAATTATGAGCATTTGTAAATAATTTGCATATATTAAATATCATTCTGCTTTTATAAAACAAACTTTCTTTTTGACCTCTGTATAACATGAAACTTATTATAAAAAAATCTATTAAGTTCTCAAAGATAGGTATTATTTTGGATAATCGTATAAAATAACCCCACATTAGGGACTATATTTTCAATGCTGAATAGAGAATATATAATTGCAATGGTACAGTCACCAGCAAAGGTGATACAGTAATAAATAACGTGTGATAACTCATATAGTACTTGTTATATGTCTAACTAAATATTATATAAAAAGCCTCATAATAAACGTTATATATTATAAGTAACATTAAATTATCTGTTATTGATGCAGAGTGCACACCGGGTTCGAGTGGAACAAATACAACCAGACACACTACGACATGGACAACCCGCCTCCGAAGATTGTGCAGGGATACAAATTCAATATATTCTATCCAGACTTGATTGATAAGAACGCTACACCTGAATTTACACTGGTAATGAATTTTTTATATAATTAATTAGTTCATCAATAAGAAACTATTCATTTTAACCCAAACATAGATGTGTTTAGTACAATTTGTGTTGCTTAATAAATTCTTGTCATTGTATATTGGGAGAAAGAAGGGATTTAGGAGTATTACTCAGTTTCACAATTATTTTATTTAATACTTAAGGTTTAGCGTTATGGCCATAATCTCATCTGATCTTAAGTGACGATATGGCCCAAGTTGGTAGATACACTAAACCTGTGGAGGAACTGGCTCTCAAGTGCGGCTGCCGGATCACACCTATTGGTATTTGGCAGCAGGTCTACAACTTGAGGGTGGTAGCTACCTAGGCGGACATTAGAAAAAGCCCTACTACCATATAGTTGTATTATAACAATATATCTATTATTTTCATAAATTAAGCAATAATAGATGAGTTTGTAGTATGTAAAGGTTAATTTAAATCTTGACAATAAGTTTGAGCTCTCAGTTAAAGGAAACATCATCATGAAACCGTAGCATGGTGTTAGACCTTTTTCTATTACCTGCCTGGTTAGCTATCACTGTCAAGTTGAAAATCTGCAGCCAAATACTTCTAGGTTTGTTCCAACAGTTACAATTGATAACCTGTCCCTTTACTAGGCTTAGTGTGTCCACTACCTTGGGTCACATCGTCACAGTTAAAATTGTGGCCATAACACAAAACCTATAGACTATTAAAATATGATGGTAATATACAATTTGACAGAAACCTTGCCCGGAGAACCAGGACTTTGCCGTACTACGTTTCCACGCGGGACCGCCTTACGAGGATATCGCCTTCAAGATAGTAAACCGCGAGTGGGAGTACTCGTACAAACGCGGCTTCCGGTGTCACTTCCACAACAACATCTTCCAACTCTGGTTCCACTTCAAGAGATACAGATACCGCCGCTAATCTCATTCATTTGTGGTCACTACTAAACTACTACCAATGACGTCATTGTTTTCACTTGCACCAAGGTCCCAATTACCCATTTGGGTCGGTATACCCATACTCCATTTCACTTTAGTTAATTAACATAATGCTTGCAAGTGGAACGGAATAAAACCGCAGTTGTGGGCATTGAGAGTGTTAATTTGATATACATCAATCATAGTTTGATTAAATTATAATTTTTATTAGTGTATCACAAATTAACAATAAATATATTGTTAATATTCTGAGTGTTTTTATTTCTTAAAAGTAATCAAAAGATTATATTAAATTTTACTTTATAAATTATAAAATATGTCTCGGTACTGGGGAAAAGCTTCTTCAAAGATAACATTTTTCCCTCTGGAAATTGATTCTCATTGTCAAAAGTCATCACTGCCATTATCAAGTGAGTAGTCTACTCTAATCATGTAAGAATTCTAATAAAACTGCAGCTTGATAGAATTTTAAGAGCTTTTCTGACATCTCAAAATGCATAGTCCACATTACTGTTTCCAATTCACATCACTTGTGCAAAATAATCAGGCTATATTATGTAAAGATAGAAGTCCAATAAATAAATATATGAATAAAAAATAGAAATCACTATACCACATATGGAGTACATAATATCTGTACCCCTGTTTCTGCTTAATAAAACATACTAATATATCATTTTATGGTGTTTCCATTTATCAGTATCATTTCAACTTGTTTTATTTATAAGCTAAGGTAACATAACATACCACATTCAAAGTAAAGAATATAACTATGGTTTAGAGTTATACAAATTAAAGCTCTCTCAAACTTTTGGCATGTAAATTGCAAAAGGATTCCAAATATAGAATTCTTGAAACAAATGATGCTTTAATCAAATCAAACAAATTTCAATATTTTCAGCTAAACCATCTTACCCATAAGCCCCGTTTTTATCAGAGCAAGAATATGGAAAATGAGATTTGCTCATGGGTAGTGAAACATAGCAATAAACATTGTAAATGTGTTTCAATTTCGAAAATGGCGAAAAGTGAAAAAAAAAAAATATCTCTTTTAAAATGTAAGCTGTGTCCACATATAGGTGATTCAATTTCATGTTGATTGTTGTTATACATTATTACGAATCACTATTAAACTGAACCCAGTTTTCCAGAACATCAAAAAAAATTCTGTATAAAAAAAAAATTGCCTGTGTTGATAAAACAATAGCAGGATAATTATACCCCTAAAATCAACTTTAAATAATGACATTTTACAGTACAATTATTTTGCTTAGTAACTTTTTACTTCAGTATTCATAAAGTAGCTTGTTTTACACAAAAAAAAAATACAACATCATATATTTTACAACATTGTTTATACTTTTGTTACTGGTTAACAAATGATTATATTAATATTTTACTCTGTATTGTATGTGTTGTGAAGATTGCACTAGTTTTAAGCTGTATTCTTATACCAGATAAGATTAATTACCATTTATATCGAATACTAATAGACTAATATATAAATAACAAAATAAATAAGAACCTGTGTATATATATATTCGTGTCACTTGATGGTAAGTGATCACTGCTGCTCATGGACTTCCACAACACCAAGGGAATTGCAGGTGCGTTACCAGCCTTTATGGGAAGGACTAGCTCTCATTTGCCACTGCCGGAATACACCAAATGGTATATGTCAGCAGATTTTCAACTTAAGGGTGGTAGCTAACTAACTGGGCATCAGAAAAAATCCTATTGTCCTGCTATGATTTCCTCATGATGTTTTCCTTTACTGTAAGCTCAAGCTCATTGTAGGTGGTTCAATTCAAACTCACAACCTATGATGGGGTGACCCTATATACTACCACTGAGCTACCATCACATCCAAAATCACTTTAAAATGCAAAATACAATCAAAATAATTGCTTCTATGTCTAATTAGACACAGTAGTTAATAAATAATTATTATTTGTACACATTTTCAAATATGGCTACACAATAGAATGAATGTGTATGTGTGAATAAAGTCTAAGAAATATGAAAAATTAGAATCTATAACAACTGATAGGTATTTTTGCACACTAATATATTCAATTAGATATTTAACAAAGTAAATTTCAAAATGAATAGGATTTTTTTATTTACAGTTCAACTAAAGGTCACATAATATAAATTTACTCTTGCTTAGGCTTCCCTTCAGCAGGATTGACCACTTCCTCAGAGACAGGATTACTGCGGAAATTGGGGAACTGCTCCCATGGGGCACTGAGTTCAAATCGTCTGAACTCCTGGGCTAGTTCTAAAGGCTCTACCACCACACGCTTTTGCTCGTCATCATATCGAACCTCTACATATCCACTCAGTGGGAAGTCCTTCCTGAATGGATGCCCTTCAAAACCATAATCTGTGAGAATTCTCCTCAAATCAGGGTGATTAGCAAAAAATACGCCGTACATATCCCAGATCTCCCTCTCATACCAATTGGCGGCTTTGAACACGTCACAAGCCGAGTCTACAGGCGTCAGTTCGTCGGTGTAAGTCTTCACTCTGATTCTTGAATTGTACCGTAAAGATAGTAAGTTATAAATAATTTCAAACCTGAAAGGACGCGATGGCACATCCATGCCCGCAATGTCGACCAGGTTGGCGAACTGGGCGCTATGGTGGTCTTTTAAGAATTGCAGAACAGGTATAACGGCTTCCGGACCGACCAGTACCTCCAACTCATTGCCGGCGGTAAGTTGCACCTTTTGCACGTATTTCGGTAGACATTCCGCTATATATTTTCCAAAATCTATAAGCTGTGTTTTTTGGAGGGGATCTAATTTAGCGACGGTAGGTCGTGTCTCCGTAGTGACTGCTGCCTGCTCAGTTTTATTCGCCAAGCACTGCACGATAGGAGTTTTGGCATTGTTTAAAATGAAACGGCTAACATTACACCCCGCACCAATGGTGCGTTTTAGGATAAAAGACATGATTGTATATTTTAACAATCCTTACGTAATTCGAGTTCGATTTAGTCGTACAGACTACGTTCTATATCGCACACCACAACAAAATCAGACGTCAAATACACGGATCGAATTGTCAAAACAAATTCACAAGTGTGACAGACACTTAAATTAAAAAATCTGCGAAATTAGAAAGAAAATCGTTGCTTTTGCTTACGATTTAAATTTTAATAGTCAGCGATTCGTTATTGTTTATGTTATTTAACGGTTTAGGAAGTATTTTTCAAGAAAGCACACTAATAGAAACATGTATTCCGACTTTATTTACTACAAGTATCACCTAGGGTTGTCATCTCCAAAAATTTGCAACCAGAAGCCCCGGACTTTAGAGCCCAAAACCTGTACATGTCAACAGGTTTTTTAAATTATCAGTGTATTAAAAATATTAGAAAATGTCATAAATCACATTTTTATTTATTTACAGACTTTAAAATTAAATTTCATCAACTTTTATCATAATTTTAAATGTATCTAACAAAATAGAATCTTATGACAGTGTGTTACAAATTATTTTAATAATCAGTTAGATTTTTTTTGTTCTTAAAATAAAACAAAGTATTAACATACTCTATTATAAAAACAAAACCGTATTAAAATATGAAACCTAACAAAATTTAATTAATTTTATAAACAATTACCTTAACAGTACTAAGACCATTTTAGTATTCAGTTTTACAACTGCGGCGGCAGGGGCAGGGGGACTGTGAATTTAGTTAGTCGGTTCGTCGATTGATCGCAGCGTGCGGACAAAGTGCGTCTGTAGTGGGCGGCCCAAGACTTTACATTTTTTAACTCTGACTACAAATGAAGACCCGCCCAAACGCTTCCCAGATGCCTTCTAAACTAGGACAATATCTAGAGAAATCCGGACGGATGAGCCCCACCCTTAGTCTCACCTAATACATTGAAAGCTTTTTTTATTATTAAAAGAAAAACAGCTAACATCCAAGTACTTCTTGTTTATCACTCGTAAAATGAATTTCAACAATCGTTTTCAATATGTCGACGGCTGAATCCTTGATAGGTTACAGTTATTTTGAGTATATTCTTCCATTAATAGTTTGCTTTGTGAAAGCATTTAAAAATAACCTCTCATACAAAATAAATGTAGCAACAATATATAAACCTTTTGCGTCAGCTTGGTATAGAAACTAATTATATATCATCTCATTCTTTTAATAAGTTTAATAATATTGTAAAAAGATATGTAGTGTACTGGCGTAAATTTATTTAGTAGTATATGCTTGAAAATTTAATCTGCAAGAAGTATTATACTGGTCTTGCTGAATCTAAAATATGGGGTGACCAGTTTGTCACGATTTCTTGTGTTTCAATTATGTCGGTCCTTAATGACACGTAGATTTTCTAAGTTTTTGCGGATATACATTAAATTATCAAGAAGTATTGAGAGGGTAGAGATAAAAGACCGAATTCTGAAAACTTAAGCTTTAATCATTTGCAAGGCCCCATATGGTAAACAGAGTAAATCCAAACTTACCCTTGAAAAGCCGACTAAGTATAAAACAGTAGAGCTGAGCGTTCCGATTTTACGTATACGTATAAAAAGGTTTTGGTGTATCTTTTAATACTTAGCATTTTGCGTCAATTATTTGCGATCGAATCTTCATAAGTCTTGCAATACTTTTAAAGGTGAAAGAGCACCAAGATGACCGTTTTAAAGTAAAATCCTCCCAACACTTTTAGTTCATACTGCAAATGTTCAAATATCTGTTAAGTACATCCAGACACTGCAGATACTGAAAACCGTGCGTCCGTTTACCCTTCGTCATCTCGTATCAAAAGACTGCCTTTAGCAAACTACGACATACTTTAAATAGTAGCAATTGAAAATGAAATACATCCATTAACTAGAAATGGTTAAAACAAAAGATTAAAACGATAAATTGTCTATATGTATGTAAGTACCTGTTTAAGTGTATCAAACGTGCAATTTGTACAAAGGTGCCATTATTTTATGGTATTGTTATCAGCGAATACGGATTAGAGTATATTTTACCGATTGCTGCACGAGCCTAGTCTATTTCGTATCGATTTAAAAGGTTCTAGATTGGTCATTAACTCGTTAAACTATCAAGTATCTATGGTAGCAAAAGGTATCAATCATATACTTGTATCCAGCTTGTATGAAATATCCTTAGTTTTATGCTTTTATGAATTATGTATCTACATGCATATTTGTATAATATAAATGTATACGAGTTATTTGGATACAAGTTAAATATTCAACTCGATTCATCGAAATTTAGTTACTGTTCACTAACTGTATATTTAGTCTGTGTTAACTGTCTTAGTTAACTATGTTATTGTTCTAAAATGTATAGGAAGTAAAACTTATTTTTTTGAAATAGTGTTAAGGTAAGTAAATGCATATTGTTATTATTCAAATATTCTTTTTGTTACTTTTTGAAGTTGTTAACATATTACATATTGTGATTAATTTACTGGCTGCTGTCTGTTAACTCTTAACATTCTTCTGTGAAGTCTTCGCTAAAATAAAATACACGGTGGGCATCAGGCTAAACATTGTTAAATAAAAACTGCTATTTCGTTCAATAATACTAAATTATACGTGATGAACACAGCAGATGAATATAATTTGTGAGTAGTAAACAAGTGATTTATTTAATACTTAGGAATATTTTTTGTCATTTGGTATTATTTTGTCCAATGTAATTTCAGTTTTCGCAGAAAATAACTTATGACAAATGCGTACCGAATTTTTTTTGTAAATTCTTACAATAAAGAAATCTCACTTTATTATTACAATCTCAAATGATGGTTTTTTATGTTATTGTTATATGTTAAAGTTACTTATAAGTATTACTTATATTTATTGCCAATAATAAAAGTGATAATAATACAAATTCAATGCAGGCTAGTGCTTCAACTTTTAGTGTTGCAGCTCAGAAATTAGAAATTTTGATATAACCCTTAACATGTTAATACCAATATATTTTCAGTATAAATAATAAAATGGAAGCAGATCTGAAAGAGTTGAAAACAGTGTTGAGATCACTGGTGGTCTCAAGTCCGTCACAAGTGGATGTTCGTACATTGCTACATGACTACCGTAGTATGATGGGCACACCTATGCCACTTGCTAAATACGGCTATAGAAATCCAGTAGAATTCCTACAAGAGAGGTGCAATGATTGTTTCTTGGTAACATTATTTTTCATTTTATTTTTATGATAGTCTGATAATAATTATTTTACTAATGCTATAAATTTGAATAAAAATTTATTTATTTGGAAATATAATTATTGGTATTTTGTTTTTTTCAGTAATGAAGCCTGAATGGAATCACAAATGTCCATTTTTAGAAGTAAACTTTGCATTGTGGTTGTGCTTTTTCTAATGTTACCACTCACAAGTTGAAAATCTGCTACATTGAGGGTTAGTCTGTACACTAGGTATAGCATGTGTACTATCTTGGTCCATATTGTGACTAAACATCAAGTAAAATTTTGGCCAATTTAGATATATTTGGCTAATTTTGGTGAAATTTGTAGCTTAACCTTATAAAGTATAAATACAATAACAGCTTTTATATTTAGCTGTTGTCAGATATTAAATATTGAATAGAAATTAATTAAAATTTGGTTACTGAAAAGCTGTACTTTTATCCCGTATCATATATTGCATATATGAAATGTAATGTACCCTATTTATTCATTCATAATGTTATTTAGTAGTTAAATTTCATTGAAATCTATCAAGCAGTTTCAAAATCACACACAAAGTGACACTTGATGTGACAGGCAGCAAAACTTAAAATATAATTTTAGAGTTTCTTCTTTATAATTGTATTTTTAAATAAAGCCCCTCATTATCTTCTAGCCCTTCGTTAGGGCACTCAAGTCATCAGGAGTCTGCACAATATGTTTTCGTCTTCCATAAATCTCTGTCAGCCGACATTTCTTCGTTCACTCCCTTTTCTTTCATCTTATTAATTGTAAATTCTCTTCCTTTCAATTATTTATTCCATATCTATTACCTTTGTGGCCACATGCATTTTCTCTCTTCCCAATATGAGGCACCTACAGAATTTTTATGAGGATGAAAATAATACAAATTTATTTCATAAATGTTATGTTTTTCTGTGTAATATACTTGGACACTAGAAAAAGCCCTACCACCATGCATATATTATATGGTAGAATGCTTGTTTTTGATAAATGTACATCTTGTTTATGTATTCTTATTTCATATTACAGTTTACTGGGTCTCCAGGAAATCCTGTTTTAACTTTAATAGTGCCAGATACATTGAAGCATATTGATAATTTTGTAAAGAAGCAAAGAGTTTCCAGTGGAGCTAAATTGTAAGTACGCTAGGACATTGAAATATGTAATTTTAGGATATATAGAAATGTAACTATAGTGGACATTAATTATGTGTTTGACTAGTAATAAACATTTTTAAAATATATAAAACTATTTTTAATAACATTATTTTTTTATTACTGAAAATAAAGTAGTTGCTAAACAAAAAAAAAAAAAAAAGGAAATCATTTGTCAATGTGAAAAGGTATTGAATTTGTTTGTCTTTATCTGTATAGAAATCTGTTCCTAATTTTTGTTATATGATGGCATACAACAACAAAAAAGTAATGGAAATCAGTTAACGAACAACAGAAATACATACTAAACTGGTTCATGTTTATCTATATTAAATGTATACACTTGAAGGAGTTTGTTTAAACTAAAGAATAAAATACTTCAACTAATCTTAAGAACTACCAGTCAGATTTCAAAATTATTTTCATATTTGATATAACAATTAATAGGGAAAGTAATACCACTAATAGGAGTGAAGCTGTAGTGAAATGGTTATAAAAAAATTATTAAATAATTTATAGTACTATGGCACAGCTAGTATATTCATTAAATTTCTATGCTTATTAATATATACATTATGGTCATATTCAAATCAGTTACACTATTGATTGTGTTAGACAAATGGTGTTCCGTCTATAAACTTTTAAAGGTAATAGAAGTATTCATCATTGTATTTTAAACATAATATAATGCACATGCCATTTATAAGTCTTTCTTTCTTGTTAGAAAAGGTAAGAGGAGAAGTGTACCTGAATCAAAAGGTCAGCAGAGAAAAAGTAATTCTATAGTTGACTCATATAAAGCATTTAAAGCAGTGCAAGAAACAGCTAAGCCAAAGGTGGATCCAGAAATTCACACAGATTTTTCCAATGCTGGGTCAAAGGAAAACAATGGTAACATAACTGAGCATACGAAGAAGGACTTTCACAGAAATTATAATGATCACATAACCACTGATGAGATTGATTGCGCTAGGAACTGCTCCAGCGTAGCTTTAAGAAACTTCTTAAAAAAGAGATTGCCTCATTATGACAGCTCTCTTAATTTAGACAAAGAACAGTATACTAATGAACAACCAATTGGGAAAGATGATGACTCCGGAAGACAGACTTTATCAAGTATGTTTTGTTCTCAACATTTTATGGGTTTTTGTATTACCTTTTTATTACTTAACTAAAAATCTGATGATGGTCCAATTTCAGGCTCTAGCAGTGCTAAAATGTTGAAACTGGAAAAGCTTAAAACAGAGATAACAGATTTGATAGCGGATCATCCAGATGGTATCTGGTGTATGGATTTTATGCGTTTATACAGGTATTTTGGATTTCATTTGAAAAAAATCTGTAAACAAGTTAAATATGTATTGTAATTTTTTTTTGTGACACCTTATATGTTTAGCGTTATGGTCACAATCTCACCTGATGTTAAGTGACAATGTAGCCCAAAATGGTGAACACTCTAAGCCTGCTGGAACACACCTACAGATGTTTGGTAGCATATGTTTAATATGATTTTAGAATTCGATAGCTAGCCAGACGTAGAAAAACATGCATTTCTTACGATCGAAACGTGTGATATAGTGTGTTAATATTTGTAATTTTTAGGGAGAAATATGAGAAGGATCTGAATTTCGCATCGTTCGGTTACACGAGCATCCTGAGCCTACTGTACATGCTGGAGGACCTGGTGACCGTCACCCGGCCCCACAGCGACGGCGACAGGCTCGTGTGCGACGCGCGCGCCCCGCCCCCGCCCCCGCCACCGTGCCGCCCCACGCCCCCCCGCCCGCCTGTCGCATCGCCCGCACCCCCCCGCCTGCCTGCCGCCTCGCCCGCGCCCCGCCCCCCCGCGCTCCGCCCCGCACCCCGCCCCCCCGCGCCCACAGACCCCGAGGACGCGCTCCCGGGAATCGAATATGTAAGGCATTTATAGTCATCGATCATATAGATCCAATATCGGTCATCTATCCTATAGTTGAGTAATGCAGTAATATGTATATATCGGCCTAAGAGCAGCGTCGTTTATCTTGTATAAGGACATTTTATATCATTTTCATTTAATATTTACCGATCAGTCCACCAAAGTATGAAGAGTATGGTTGTGGTTAGTTCTTTTATTCATACACTGATGTTATTTGGGCCAACGCTTTTTTTTTTATGAAGGTTTAGAATTATGGCCACAATTTCACATGATGTTGTATGTTGTATGTAAATACTATATATCAGAAAAGTTTGTTTGTTTAAACGGGCTAATTTTGACGAATTTTAAAAATAATTATTGTATTTAATACATCAATCATTGAGGTAAAAGGTTAAGGTAATTTAACCGTCACGTTACCACTGATAGAAGCAAAGCTGTAATTTGCAAGCCGGTTTTAATGTCAAAAGGCTATTACAGAGTGGACAGTGTGAACGATAGAGATGTCTGGAATTGACACCCCTTTCTGTAAATGCGCTATAACCTATTACGAATATATTTAAATTTGTATCTTTTTTTTATTAATTATTTAAAAATATATATATATTTTTTATATTTAAGGTTTTAGCGTTATGGCCATAATCTCACCTGATCTTAAGTGACGATTCGGCCCAAGTTGGTAGACACAGTAAACCTGTGGAGGAACTGGCTCTCAAATGCTGCTGCCGGAACACACCTATTGGTATTTGGCGGCAGGTTCACAACTAGAGGGTGGTAGCTAGCCAGGCGGGCATTAGAAAAAGCCCTACCACCATTCACCGAAAGCTCAAACTCATTGTAGGTGCTTGGGTTCGAACCCACGTCTCTTTACGCGAAGTCGTGCACACTACCACTGAGCTATCATCGCTTCAATATATGTATATATAACCAGATCGGGATTCATGCCAGTTGTTCTCGAAGAGCGCATTATTTTCTGAACCGGTAGAATTTTTGACGTTCATAAGCGCCTTCTCAGGGCCTAAAATGAATAAAGTTTTATTTTATTTGACTAGGTTTAGATAAAGTTACGAAAACGGCAAAAAATATAATATCATCGTTATTTTCACGCAAATGAAGTCGCGGGCACAGCTCATCGTGTATAAATATACTGTGACAAAATAAGAGAAATAATAACATAACAATCTTGAATTTGAATTTTAAAATTACAGAAATAGGTCAATGAACTACGCGTCAGCTGTTCCACCTTGTAAAGAACTATCTATATTCAACTGAAACTAAATTATTTTTATTGGTCTCAAAGTAGTTTAATTCACAGACTTCGCTCATTTGTGGTTTATATGAATCTTACTCAGTAATTTGACATTAAATAATAAAATATCAAGTTTACAGTTTATTTTATTTTTTACATCAGTAATTTACTATTATTATGAAGGTATATATGTAATTAGTGGTTTATGCTGTAATTTGTTAACAGTTGTATCTTTACTTGTAATAATTAAACAAAGATGTGTAACATAAAAGTTTGATGCGTAATATCGTATGAAGTCATGATGAAATGGGTTCATTATTTTAATACACACAAAACACTACCTTTTGCTAACGTCAGAAAATCGAGGTTGCCATATTGTCAGTGTTACCAGATACATAGTTATTACTGTAGATGCTCGGTATTTTTACCAAAACACGGTCTACGGTAAAGTCCTACTACCGTGTTAATTTCTACGGTATTTTTAATATATCCGACATAATGAAAAAGAGTTTCTGGTAGTAGTATTTTAGTCTAGTATAACTCATGTTGATTTATGCATGGAATATTATTACAAATCGTAAAAAGGTTCTTTGCTGTTTACTTGTATATAAAATATTATTTTACTCTACGAAATAGAACAACAAATGAGCATAATTAGCAACGATGAATCTGACAGTGATAATTAAGAAACTGAGACTGGAAGTGGACAGGCATCCTCTAAAATACCACGAGCTGGATAAAAACGTCGCATTACAAAAAAAGTTCAAAGATGAATGGTTATATAATAAAGATTATTTTCAATAGTTCCACAAGCATACGAAATATCAATATAAAGCTGTTTTTTTTTAACAATGCAACAATAAATGCAGTGTTTACTATCATTGTATCATTGTTGCTTAACCCCTACGAAACCATAAGACCCAACCCATAAGAAAGCTGCACCTATTCTGTAAAGTGGTAATTTTTAGTAGCTATTTAAAAGTAAGTACAGAATGGATATAGCCTCAATGATCATGTTACGGATGTCATTTTGAAATTAATAGTATGTGTGTAATACAACAACATCCAGGTATACGTTTGCTTCACTATAGATAATCTATGATATTTTCCCTCGAATCAGTCCAAAAGAATTGTGTGATCAACAAGTGCTGGATGACGAGTGGTGGAATTTTTCGATAATAACATCACAAAAACAGCGTTTAACCTCAACTGAAAAAGCCGATGAATTTTGGCACGAGGCATAATATGATACTTTATTAATTATAAGTTAACCGTCTTATTCTTGGTACAAGCAGTTAATTATAGTTATAATTCTACACAGATAGCTCGACTAAAAGAACTGAGTAGAATATAAATATTTAAATTTCTGCTGCTGAATATTCTATCCTTACCCCACTCTCATGCTGCATGTAAGCCATTGTTTTGTCTATCAAAGACACAAAAACAAAGAAAAGAAATAGCCTGATAATGAAGGCTTTTCAGGGAAATATTATTGCGTAAGATGATATTCAGAGAAATGGAAATGATGTTGATTTTCACCATCAAATGATATAATTAATAAAATTACTTCTTGTATTTATGACCAAGAAGTAGAACTTCTGGAAGAATAATTTAGTTCTATTAAGAAGCATCAAAAAAAGTTAAGCATATTTTCTTTTACAATGACAAACTATTTTGAAGCGATGATAGCTCAGTGGTAGTGTAGGAACGCCGCGTCTGGGGACGTGAGTTCGAATTCAACCACCTACAATGAGCTTGTGCATTCGGTGAAAAAGAAAACATATCGAGGAAACCATCGTATGGTGGTAGGCTTTTTCTAAAATCCGCCTGGCTAACTACCACACTTAGAATTGAAAAGCAAGCCAGTCCCTCCAAAATAAAGGCCAGCAACGCACCTGCGATTCCCCGTGAGTTGTGGGTGTCTATGGGCGGCGATTATCACTTACCATCAGCTGACACGCGTGCTCGTTGGTCCCCTATTACATAAAAGAGACACGGTATTATATACACTGTAACTTAAAAATAAATTCAAAGTAATTGTACTTAAATTAAAATTTTGGTCTGCTGACACGGTAGTTTAAAATCTTTATATGGTAACACTGCATATTGTGCAATTTGACAAAATGGCAGTAAAGTAATTGTAACTATGCCGGTAAATATTATGTGATTCCCGTCTTTTTTCAATATGCGTTATATCGAGTGATATTCTTAGTGTATTCGTTATAATATATAGATTTTTTCATTTTATTCGTTAGTTTTAACCTTATATCTAATTTTGTTGTACTTTTGTTGATTAGCATAATTTATGTATTAATTTATTGCCTATAGGTATGTTGCTATTTGTCTCTGTATACAAATCATTGTCTTGTGTCAATTTATTGGAAATATGAACACTGACTTATACGTATAATAATAATAATAACTTTATTTACAAGAATTTTTACACTACAGTACATAAAAAAAAATTCTAAGACATAGTTTAGATATTTTTATTAGAGTTCATATATATTATGTTTGTGTTTAGGACCCTGAAGTATTTCCAGAAGACTGCATACACTTCATGGAGAGTTTGCCCTCGTTGTCGCTGCAGGGACTCGAACCGGGCACCATGTTGGAAGTCATGGTCGGTGAAGTGTACTCGCCCTCGCATTTTTGGCTCATCCGCCTCGGAGAAGACTATCATATCGCCATGGAGAATATTATGGATGAGATGACGTGAGTTTTTTTATACCACACGTATTATTCTCTTTGTTTTTGTAAGATATGATCATCGAGTGGTTCGCCTCAATTTACTGCCTTTGAAAAGTCTGTCAATGGTTTAAGCAAAAATGTAGGCGCATTTATCGCGGTCCGATATGAGGAACGGTGACCGAGTCAGAGTGTGCGCGCAGGGAGTACTACGAGCGCGGCGCCGGGCGGTCGCGGCGGCTCGCGTGCGGCGCCGTGCGCGTCGGCCACCACTGCGCCAGCCTCTACGAGGGCGACTGGCACCGCGCCCTCGTCGTGCAGCTGCTCGACGCCGACACCGTCAAGGTGCGCCACGTGGACTACGGCACCGTCGACACGTGCGCCGCCGCCGCGCTCCGCCCCCTGCCGCGGCGCTGGGCTCAGCTGCCGGCGCAGGCGCTGCGGGCGCGGCTCGTCGGCGTGCGGCCCTGCGCGCGCGGCACCCACTGGCCCCGCCCCGCCGCCGCGCACTTCCTGCACCTCGTGCGCGACGCGCGCCTCGTCGCCTGTCTCGTCGCGCTCGACCTCGCGGAGCGCGCGCTGCACGTGCACCTCGTCGACACATCCGCCGACGACGACCTCTACGTCGGCGACGAGCTCGTGCGCGCCGGACACGCCGACCGTACCGACCTCACCGGCGACCGCGCTGACGCCGCGTCGCGGGTGAGTCGCGACTCTTCCGCCGGCAGCGACCTCTCCGCCTCCGCCTCCGCTTCGCAGGTGGACGCGCGCGTGCCGCGGCGCCTCCGCACGTGGGACGCGGACGCCCCCGCACCGCACGCGTCGGGCCACCTCGCCCGTCTCGCGGCGCTCCACCGCACGGTAGCGGGAATGGTCGCGCAGCCGGTCGCACGGCCGGTCGCACTACCGAGCGCGCTGCTCAGGCGCAAGCTCGCTCTCGTCAATGGGCTCGCCTCTTAACGTTTCCGCTGACCTGCACTCGGATACTAGGTATCGATTGCAGGTCAGAATTGTTTTGACACTAATAATGTTAATACAAACTCCTATAACTCGATTTTAATATAACCGCAACTAGTTATTACACAAGGAAACTAACACATTGACATAAAACATTATTAATAGAATAATTAATTCAAGTGTATATTTTTCACTCTATTTTTATGTTAAAAAGTTATGTATAAACAGTTAAATTTGCTTCAAATATTCAATGTTAGATATATATATATATTCACTTATATTTTTAATTTCAATTTTTGTTATTGGATAAACTATATAGAATTAAAAAGATAAACTAATTAAGAAGTTACTTTTACATATCAATATACCTCTATATAAAATGTAAGGTTTCCATAAATAATAGGTTCTAATTCCATATCAACAACTCCTAACACCAGTTTAAGATTTAAAATAATTGTTTTTTAATTATTGCTTAGGCTAACATTAAACCTACCAAATAGAAAAATAAATCAGTCATGATCACAAATCAATGTTAGTAATCATGCACAATGGTGAAAATATTCTATATAATTTAAATTTACAACTGTACACTGTTATGCATGGTCCTAGTAGGGTAACTGAGCCTTTGCCCCGGCACATTGCAGGGCTCCGAGTGGTACCTGTACCCGCGGTTCGAGGCGCTGGAGACTGGCGCCGCGCCCAACTACGCGGACCTGCATCGCTACCTCCGCGACGGCATCGCGCTGCAGTACGTCGAAGCGTACCGCCGCCACGTGCCCCCCGCCCTCACGCCCTCGCCCCCGCCACCGGCCCCGCCCCCGCCCCCGCCTCCCCCGCACCAGCACTCCGCACCGCACTCGACACCTTCACCACCACTCACTTCACAACCACATATATCGGTCACTACACCAATAATTACTGATTGCCATACAACAATATCCGATGCTGCATACTCAACATTAACTGCTGCTCCGTGTCTGCCCACAAACACTACCTCAAATTCACACCTCTATGCAAATATAATGCCTCAACCATACCAGCAAACAACAGCTTATTCATACCAATATCAACATCTGCAACAATACTCACACCATGTCCAGAGTACCCAGTCTGTGGCACCTGAATCCGGTCCAGTTGTGCAGCTGTCGATAGCCGATTGCGACATGTTCCGCCGGTTGAGCTTCGAAGATCCGGCCTTGGCGCATCGCTTCATGCTGCAAGCCATATCTAGCGCACTGGCGGCGGTCGACTCCCCAGCACAACAGGCGTCCCCGGCGCACCTAACGCTCACAGCACAACCAGCACCCCCGGCACAGCTAGCACCCCGGGCACACCTAGCACCCCCAGCACAACCAGTACAGCCGTCACACTTAGCACCCCGGGCACACCTAACATCCCCAGCACAACCAGTACACCCGTCTCACATAGCACCCCGGGCACACCTAGCACCCCCAGTACAGCCGTCACACTTGGCACCCCGGGCACACCTGGCACACCCAGTACAGCCGTCACACTTGGCACCCCGGGCACACCTGGCACACCTGGCACCCCCAGCACAGCCAGTACAGCCGTCACACTTGGCACCCCGGGCACACCTGGCACCCCCCGCACAACCAGTACACCCGTCACACTTAGCACCCCGGGCACACCTATCATCCCCGGCACTCCCAACACACTCAATGCCCCTGCAGCGACCACCCCCTGGCTTTGAACAGTGACCGCACCACATCAATCAGAATTCAAATTGACTCTGTGCTCTAGTATTCCACTAGTTTTATAACTGTAATGATTTGTTAAATAGCTCCTCATTTCATTTATTATATAATTTCCTAACCGAACCTAATATGGTCTAATTGATTCTTTTTTATTTTGTTAGGAGACAATTACTTTTAATATTGACACTGCTGACAATTTTGTAATAAACTGATTACAGTTTGTAGTGTTTCAGTTAACTACAATTGAACTATTATATTCTGTATATCACTTTAGCTCTGAGCATATGTTATTCATTATGTAGAAATGATCAGCAGTAAAGTATCACTTCTTAATAAGAAAAGATTCCGCCTTCAGAAGTGATAAGTCATTTTGTAGAGTTAGAGCCAGGTGATGAACAAATTTCTTCTGTGATGTTGTGCAAAGACACTTTGTTAACTATAATAATTCTATAAATCGTAGTAACTTTGAAGTTAACCTTGGACAATCGACACTACAATGTAGTTTCATATTATGTTTATGTTTTAAAACTAAATTTAAGTAAATGTGTAGCTATAATCGGTGTTAATGTTAAGCATTTGAATATGCTATAAGTTAATTAACTTTAAGTAAAAGAACACTGTGATATTTGAAATAAATCACGATATAACAAACGCACATTTCTTATCTTAACAAGTTTTTGCAATAATAAAGAAGTTACTGTAAATATGTGTTTGTCTATCCTATATTGCTCATTTTTCAGTTGACTGATGCCCCGAGAAACCTTGAATTAATTTTCTTCAAGAAAATTTAAAAATGTCAAATTTGGCCATTCATAGTATGCTATGGTTGCGCTAAAGCATATTATATGGCCTATTTTTTATGACGAGCGTAGTGTAATCTAGTTATTTCTCTATGAATTATATTCTTATGTGTCAGTTTTTAACTATGTGTTGCGGTCAACCTTTTTGGTAGTAACCGTTTTATAGGTCTAATAGGAATACAGAAAAAATAAGGAGGAGGAAGCTTGTCTTAATTTACATAAATGACATGTTATGTGTTATTTCTAAGTAATACTTATTTATAGACTTAAGAGGTTTAGAACACCCTCATATGTATTGTGCTACATAATTATTGTATCAGTTTAGTTGCTATTCAAGTAGTACATTATTATTATTGGATCATGATCAAAGTAAAGGCTCTATCGTTTTGTGTATTATAGCTCCGTATATTTTTTATAAACGAGGTAGGACGGAAATAGTAAAATGAAATGTCCATATTAGTGTATCATCTATGGAAATGTCAGAACTTTCGATTAATGGGCTACCTGCCACCAATTTGTGATAATGCTAAAATCCTAAGAAAAACTAGACAAATATTTAAAAATAGTTTTGGCGCATAAGAGTTTATACAGATTAATATAAAATAATATACTGCGTCAAATACAAAAAAAAAACAAAGGTTAACAAAATATAACAAAAGAAAATAAAAATATGGTTCAGGACAAATGGTTTAGGGAACCTGATTTTTGAACTTTTTATCTCGAATCATTTCTTTTTTAAATTAGTCACTATAAGATTGTTACAATTTATGTCTCAATTATTTAGCATGTAACCGTATAGGAAAACGGACAGCCAGCTAATCATTTATAATACAAAAAAAATGACATAGGATACTAAATATTTGTAAATATATTATATCGTTAGTTACATTTTTCAAAACTTGACTGGGGTTTGTGGTGGGATCTTGATCTGTAATATTATAATTTTTATTCTAATTCATAACTTTACTTAGTTACTTTGTCGTATATTGTGTAAAATAGGTGACATTTTTTGTGATGTAGTGTAGTTGAAGAGTATAAGTGAAGTGAATTATGTAGAATCATTCAGAACGTGATATATTAGTTGCCACAAAAACTTCCAAGAGAGCTTCAGCAAAAGAGTCACTATCCTGTTGAAGAAAATTTAGCCGGCCTAAAATGCCCAAATCTTACCAGTTGTAAATGGCAGAAATATTCATTAAAAAGGTTTTAGTTGCAAAGAATAA
This sequence comes from Actias luna, assembly GCA_039707435.1. Taxonomy (NCBI): domain Eukaryota; kingdom Metazoa; phylum Arthropoda; class Insecta; order Lepidoptera; family Saturniidae; genus Actias; species Actias luna. Next base: position 290,879 of record JAZHAC010000006.1, on the reverse strand, counting down.
AAAAGAAGAAAACTCGACTGTAGTATACCTAATGATGCTACCAAGTAGATTCAAAGTTCCCGCCATTTTATACCAAAGTGCAAATTCAAAGAGCATTTTTTTATTGGTAAGGTTTCTAAACTCATGTTTTTGGCGAAAGCTAGCCAAAGTATATATACTGAATTATACAATTTTTTACGTATTTTACTTCAAGCTTTATTGTACTGATGGATATTATTAATTCAACAATATTATAACAAGAGTAATATTTATGTACATAAGACAAAGGATTCGATACGACTTTTACTTTATACTTTGTGTATATATTTTGATTTGTCTCTATATACCACTTATTAAGTTTTACTGGTCTTCTGATTTTTGCTATTTACTCGAACCCGTTTGGCATCGATTATATACTGTGGTATCTCCTCAAATAATAGACAAGGATTATAAAAAAAGAAAGACAAAAAAAAATATGATAACAAATATGGCGTGCTGCTGATCACTGGAGCATCATTGCGTTCTGTTTATTAGGTCAATATTTATGAGATTCGTATTAGCGGCCGTGTAGTAATGTGGACGCTTGTGATGAACGGTGTATAAATGTAATCGCGCGGGAAAGGTAAAGCGTGATGCGGAGAGGCAGCGTGCAGCGTGACGGTGCGAGCCAGCGGAGTCCGTGTCGCAGGAGCCGGGGCGAAGGCGCTCGGCGGTAGGGCAACCGTCGAGTGATATGCAAGGGGCGCCGACGCGCTACGTGTCTGTCAGCGAGCTGTATTCAACCGACGAAGTGGAGTTACTTCTGGACGAGATACGGGAGCTTGAGCCGACGAGCTGCCGCGGCGAAGACGTGCAGGTTATACAAATAATATGTTTATTTATTTGTATTTTCTGTTTGTGTGTCTGTTTTTTTATATACGTACGTAACATAATATTTAAAGAATGAATATCATAAACGGATGCTTAAAGCAAATTTAATTTATCTGGTGTTAACATGTTTTGTTTTTATCTTTGGCTTTATTTGTAACTTTTACTAATTAATATTAATATTTAATGAAGTGCTGTATAAAAATTGAATTCTAGGATCTTTTCAAATTTCAAATATATTTAACACCAATGTTTATTTGTATTTACACTTCAATTTAAATGTGGTCTCTCGTAAGTTGTGAGTTTCATTAGTCTTGTTTCCTTAACCCATTCCTCCTCACTGTCATATTTTTAGGACTTTAAGTTTTATAATTTAAACATTTTTTACAGCAAAAAAAAATTTTTTTAGAAAAATAGTGTATTAAATAAAAGATCCAATATGTAAAAAGAAATTTTGAATATAGTGTCCTAAAAATATGACAGTGGGGAGGAATGGGTTAAATTCTTGTTATAGTCTACTGTTACCAAATATACCAAATCAGATGTATACATCATGTGTAAAATTATTCACTCTTTTAAATAAGCTCTTAGGTGTATATATTGCTATGCATGTATTCCATAACCCCTTGTGTATTGTATTGATTGCCTGTTTTCCACCAGTTCATAAGTAACTAAATGTCACAAATATTTAATGAGCATTAGGAAACTTTTTTAAAACAATCTCCATAGTTTATGGTTCTACTTATGTGTCATTGGCAAAATTATGTCTCTTTTTTATTTTGTGATTATTGTGCTGCATAATTTTAATGATATGTTTGTTAGTTTACCTGTGTGGCCATTTGCATTGTAATAAATGCATATATATGTTGTATGTATAATGTTGCAAGTATTTTTATAAACATTCACTGTATATAGTCTCCTGGTTTAATAGGATTGACTAGAAGTAGTTTTAGGTTGGATGTTGACTGTGCATATTTTCATCACTTACATTTACAATTATTAATAAAATTCTATATTTTATATGTCATAGTGTAGATATTTACAAAAAATAATATTGATAAAGATGTTGTATAATAATTTTACTTTAAATTGTACAAGTATTGAACAGGGCTGAGATCACATTATTATTTTTAGAATTAAATAACTGACAATGTTGCATGTCCTAGATGCAAATATTGTATGTGTCAAATTCTCATCATTTTTTGTCAGATTTATGTGTTCAGTATGTTAGTAGATTTACATTTGTAATATAATAGATTTACTAGTTTTGTCTTCTTTGATGGCCTTTACTTTTTTAATTACTGTAATGCCATAGAATTTCTAATTAAAAAAAAATAAATAATAAAACAGAGATGACCATGGATTCATTGTGTGGGTGCAGGCTCCATCTTGTGGTAGGGAGGGAAACTGAGCAATGTCTGGGACTTTTGACTTGTATTTAGATTTTGACAAAATGTATGTAAACTATACCGAAAATTTAAATTGAAATTTTGTTGTATTTATCTGATTCAGGTTTGTATTTAGGGAGAAACAGATAGTGATTAAAAAGGTTTTTACTTTAAAAAAAAAATCGCCAGTATTATTGTAGAATATGTATTATAAAAAGTGTTTCATGGTTATTTGGTATTGTATATTTACTTATAATAAATATTGTATGTAAAGATGATATCGTTTTGGGCTAGCAGGACTTCGAGATAGCGGGCAGCGGGTGCGCGGGCGGCGGGCGCTCCCCGGCCGGCACCGAGCTGACGGAGCACTCGTGGGACTCGCACGCGCAGTACTCCCGCGGGCCGGCGCCGCGCGCGCGCGCCCTCGCGCCGCTCTACTGCCGCGTGCGCCAGCTCGTGTCGCCGCACGGCGTCCTCACGCTGGCGCTGGTCGCGTGCGGCGCCGGCGCCTGCGCGTGCGGCTGGGCGGCCGGCGGCCTGCGCGCGCGCGTCCCGCTGCCGGCGCGGCTGCGGGCGCTGCTGCTGGGCGCGCTCTCCTCCGCGCTGCTGCACGCGGCGCTGCTGGCGGCGCGCGTGTCGGGGCTGCGCGCGCTGCTGCCGCTGAACTGGGTGGCGGTGGAGCTCGCGGCGGCCGCCTGGAGCGCGGTGTCGCTGGCGGGCGGCGGCGGCGCCACGCTGCACGCGCTGCTGGCGGCGCCGGAGTACGGGGGCGCGAGGGGCGCGACGGCGCGGGCGGTGGGGGGCGCGGCGGGGCTGGCGCTGGGCGGCGCGGCGGCGGCGGCGGGGCTGTGCGCGCTGGCGGGGGCGGCGCGGGCGCGGCGGGGGGCGCGGTACCGGGCGGTGCCGGGCGGCCCGTCGACGTCCCGCGAGGACCCGTTATAGTGAAGGCTGTCGGCCACCGAGTTCTGAGCGCGGCCGCCGGTGTGCGCGTGTCGGGGCTCGTACGTTCCCGGTGCGTTGGTTTGTAGGAAACTATCCTATGCCTTATTTAAACGCGACAGAATCTCAGGTGGTCACAGTTCCTATGTTGTATGGGTATCTGTTCCAATTAAACGGATATGATATGGTACAGTAATAATCCTATTCTATGACTGGATTGGGACCCTTACTTTTGTAATTCTGTATCTAATGATGGAAGTGTTTGCATATATTTAAAACAACCCAGCAGGGACAACAGAATGATATGACAATAAAATTAATTATTATATGTCAAATAGTCTGTGCCCTGATATAATATGTACACTGGTGACACTTTTAAGGAGGGGGCCATTTTCGTTTCGAACGACATTACCTGTATTATTTGTCCTTAAGCTAATCTGGTGGGTATTGGTGTCCCATTGGACCTCCGTACCGGTGTGAACACTCTCTGTTTCTGTGCAGTTTCCATGTATGTATCATCAAACATTTGTTCCTCATTAGAGTGGATATGATCTCTTTGTTATTGACACAAGTCTGATTACGACGCTAGTCCTTTTTAATACTATTTAAGTAAACATTTTTTTATACTTATACTTTTTTTTACTTTATAAAGCAAGGTGATGATTAAGGCTCCAATTTGACTTTTCGCACAAATATCTGACTTTAACTGATTTGAATTGATTGAAATTCTGAATTTTATTATCAAAAGTGGAACTGTAAAGACATTTTGAGATAACAATGTTCATTATGTTATTCTTTCTTAACAGGATAGTGTATAGAAATTCATTTGGTTTAACTTTAGATTGGCTACATCCACTACAGAGATATGTTTGAAAGTTACCATAAATGGTTACTTATGTTTGGAATAAAACTATTTAATATCTGTGCTTAACTTGTACTTATAATTATTGATATTATTTTGTAAAATTAGTTATATGTCTGAAGGTGTTCAAAAGAACAATCAACTTCGTAATGTGAGTTCACTTCAGGGGCCGTTCATAGAATAGGTTCACAGTCAGGAAGGAGGGGGTGTCACTGTGGTAAAATGTGACATGCGGAAGGCTGTCACTTTGACAAAATGTGACATAAGGGATAGGGTGTCACCATGACAAAATGTGACATGGAAGTCCGCCTCCAAGTTAAAGAAACGTGATGTTTGCAGCTCATAAAACAATTTTGTAAATTTTAAAAGTTAATACAGATAGTTTGCTAATTTATTAAACTTTTATTACTGTTAACAATAATTATTTATAAATATTTAAATTCGCGTACTGCTTTTAATTGCCATATACTATGTACCGTGGGGGGTATCTATAATTTGTGACGTGATATTGATGGTAGGGGGGTCGCAGATGTGACATAATGTCACGAGGGGGGTATAAAAGGTAAAATTTAACGTGACATATTCTATGAATGGTCCCATATATACATTTTGAATAATGTATGCAAATGTATACAATAATGAATTCTTTAAATTTGTATCCTTAATGGAAGTATATATTTCTTGTATATATTCAGTAATTTCACTTGTAAATTGATTATAAATGTTGTGTATGTTGTATCTGTTTACTGTCTATTTCTGTTTCTGTTGTAATCTCGAGGTCCATTTACTATAGCTTTGTCCAAATCTGAATACTTTGTAGTTATTACTTTTTCGTCCATTTCGTAAAGTTAATGTGTATTATAATATTATATTGATGGAAGATGTATACAAATGTAAAAGTGAGGGGTGTATTTAAAATAGTTGGTGTATCTATGACGTCACCGGGCTATGCACAGATAATTGAATATTGTAACAGAATACATAACACTTATGTTTCAACAGATAATATTAAAATTTCTCTGTTGAATATCGTAGATTTTATTATCTGTGCATGAATATACTGTTTTTAGTGATAGAGGAAGGAAATAATTTAAATTATTGTACGTAATTTTTTATTCATAAATGTGTTATTTTGACTTAATCTTGTGTGGTCTATGGGACATTTTACATACACTTTACACGGTTCTATGATGAATGAATTAAATATGAATATGATTGTAAGATGTTACAAACTGTTCAGAAATTCCTAACGAGGCTACCGCTTTGTTAAAATACTGAAATCACACAAGATAATCTTTATTTAGATAATCTTAAGATAAAGAAATTGATAATAATGATCTTTAAAAATGAATGTTAAATTAAATTAAAAAAAAAAAGTATAAGGAGTCTAAACTTCTGTGTAACTAAAACTATAAATATAACTAAAAGTTTCAGTTTCATGTTTGTTTTGTAAATTAATTCGCTTTTACTTTGAGTATGCTTTTCTGTATTCAATATTTCGTCTTGTTTATTCTGTTCTATTCTTTCATTTTTAAGAAATAAGGCAAAGATACATAGACTATACAGCCGAGTCAGATGTTTAATAGTCTGTGCTCAATTAGAAATGTCAGAGCTATTGAGTTAATCATTGATATACTATTTAATTTTTGGAGTTTTATAGTTGTGCTTTTGAGTTTTAATTTGCAAAAAGGTTTGATAGGTTTTTAAGACGGTAGAAGTGCCGCCTCTCCTGTCTCGTCTCTTCCTCTGTCACTGAGGTGTCGTGTAGAGAGTAGAGTTGTGTAGAAGAAGGTACATTAATATATCAGCGTTCGGTTTCCTCGTTTCGCTTGTGAACTATGAAATTATTTGCAAAGTATTTATAACTGTTCATAAATATATACAATAGATAGTATTTAGGATTAAATTTGACGTAATATTGTAAAATTTGCATGAGTAATAGTTTTATACTGGTCGCTGTGTATTAGCTCCGAGTTTGATATTTAGTTGTCTCAGATCACGATGACTCGGCATGGACAATTTCACGCATCACTGCTATTTTTCACATGTTATTAATAATAATATATCATATCATTATATAACATTTGTTACATGGAAGTATGATTTTTTTTACGATAATAGCGGAATTTATACGATAGTTATTATGCATAAATATATGAAATTCAATGAACTGCGTTGAAACTAACGAAAATCCTTTCGAGTCCTTGCAAAAAGGTTGTTACACCTTAAACTTTGGTCAAAGTAATATCCAGGAAGTTACCCGCTAAAAATATGCCCACGACGACGTTCAGCAATATATTACAGTTTTCATTTATCACTAGTGAAATAGCAGTGATAAATAAATTTCATTTCACTGCGATACGTTACGATTGTATAAATAAGATTATAATTTTCAAGAACAACTCACTGTTTATACAAATTGGTATTAAATTGCAGTTGATCGACTAAACATTTTAAAACGTACGAGTCCTAATTCGGTTCGAAGTGGAACAAACAAGGAGCAGGTTTTCGTGAAATGAAACAACTACACATTGTGTACTTTGTACTTTTATTTATTTACTTTTTCATACAGATGGATACGTGACATGATTGAAAGAAAACAATATATATAATTAAACTATTTTATTTGAAGGGTGGCTGGAATATGTATATTCGTCTCTTTCGTTGGTCATCGAGCTGTTTCAATCGAGTACAATTTACCTAAGCACTTGCTATAGAAGTAGAATTATGTTCATTTGTCCCACTCGCTAATTGTCCCATTAGCTAGTGTTTGGAAACTAATTGATTAATTACTGAATATATAATAACGGTTGGTAACAACGTTGTATTACAATATGTTTTTTCTATTGTGTTAGCTTACAACAAGCCACTGTGCAGTAATTTTATCACGTCTCAATATTTTTTTTAGATTGATTAAAATGTATTTACTGTTTGTTGGACTGCGTCCTTGATGCATATAAAGTTGTTTCTCGAAAGTTCCATACATATAGCCACCCGGTTATAGACATATCACAGACATTTTGGACTATTCCAGAGTATAGAAATATTTCTATTACCTGTTATTAGTTTTGCAAACCGTTTCTTATAGTTACACCTGTTGATTGTCACATGACTTGTATTTTTTTTTATAACACCCAAAGTGTTGTGAGATCGGACTACTTTGCGTTGACTGGAAAATTCCTTAATTTTAATATTATGAACGCCTTTTTTATAGTTTTAACTCGTGCCTGCAGCTCCGCGCGTATTTATTGATATAGTAAATTGGTTTGTAAATTTTATTTTAAATTTTTGACGTTTTTGTAGATTAAATTTAATATGGGATAAATAATTTTCCTTTTACAGCCGTTTTTAGGACGTAAACGGATCTATAGACGGACGAAAAATTATATTAATGACTGGTGAATTATGTCTTTTTTTGCTTTGTTTCAAGTTACAAGAAAATGTGTTGATCAGTACGGATATAATTTTTATAGTGTAGCAAGTGCAATATGTAGCCTTTAATAATACGAGTTGTTGTTTGGTGTTGCCAGATATAATTAAAAAATATATAGACCCAAGTAATGTAGAAAACACATGTGATTTATTAAACGTTCATTTCTCTTACAAAATAGGTGCATACTGCATACATTTACATAGTTGTATGTAATATTATGGCGTTTGTATGGTGTAAGTATTTCACTTTAATGGCTTGCACTTTCTCATTGTATTTAATAAAATAATTATGGGATTCATTTCTGCGTGTAAAAAAGGAATTTTCGTTTGAAGTCATCGCAAAGTAATACGCTCCTATACGAATATATCACCTGGTAAAGATATATAGTACGTACTGTATCTATGATATTTAACGTGTAATGGTTGTATGGATTCCGTAAGCAAAGGATTGTGTGTCGCGAGCGAAAACGCGCGATTCATTTGTACTTTTAAATATTTTAATGATAATAATTATATGGTTTATATAAATTTGCGTTTGTTTGTTTCGTATTTGCGAAATGCTATTAATTATCCCTAAATATTTTTTTTATTTTGAGGTCGTATATTCTAGAACAGTTGTAGGTTAGGGGCCAAAGTTCGGTGAAGCTGTCAAAGCCCTTACGGCTAACAGCGTATGTCAGGTCGAAAAAAAAAAGGTTAGGGGCTGTTAATAAAATGCGCCACGTTAAATTTAACTTTTCCCGCTACTTCCCTTTATCACGATGAGTCACATTTTCTGCGACCCCTCTATTACTTCACAAATGATACACCCCTCCGCACCGTACACGATCTATGGTAATTGATAGCAGCACACAAATTTCAATAGTTTTAAATATTTATTGCAGGCAATAATAAAACTTAAAAAAGATGTATCTGTAATGACATGTCATATTGTTTTAAGAGCTGCGAATGTCACGTTTCCTTAAACCCCGCTTAGCCCCCCGCGTACCCCGCTTTGTTACAGTAAGCGAATACCATCCCGCCCCATAAGTACGAATGTATTTTAAGAGCGGCCCTTACAATTGTATCCGAGTGGATTTTGGTGTAACGTTTGCCCATAGAAGAAGGTAAAGAATTTCTCTGGTCTCTGGCATAATGGAGATCTATAACTACAGTGTATTTTAGTAGGTATTTAACGGTAATTGTCACCCTGTTGAGTTTCACACACCCCCTTGTATTCGTGTATTGCTAGAAGAAGTATATCAATTATTACACAATGTTAACAAGAGGAATACAATCGACTTCTATTTTTAACCAATTCCTCCCCACTGTCATATTTTTAGGACACTATTTTCAAAATTTCTTTTTACGTATAAGGACTTTTTATTTTTATTATTTAAACATTTTTTACAGCGAAAAGAATTTATTTTATTAGAAAAATAGTGTCTAAATATGAATTTCATCAGAAATAATAAAAATAAAAGTTCTAATACGTAAACAGACATTTTGAAAATAGTGTCCTAAAAATATGACAGTGGGGAGGAATGGGTTAAAATATACCGTAAATATTGTACTAGGGTTATCATTTGGTAAGGTTAGTGGTGTGAACACAATCTCATCTAACATCTGATTGGGTGACGATGTGGCCCGATGGTGGACACGCTAAATTCAGTGGCCGGGACTGGCTTATGTGTGCAACTGTCGGAACAAATTGGTATTTTAAGGGTGGTAGCTAGCCAAGTGGGCATTAGAAAAAGCCCTACCACCATTCATTATTTGTACGTCAAGCTCACAACGATCCATATGCAAGAGTGGACCAATACTCTTTTCCACTTAGTTATAGATAGTAACGCTCGTAACCAAGTGGAACAGGAAAGAGTGCGGCCGTTAGTGTGACTGTTATGGTGACGGTAGTGAAACGTATACGTTGTTTACGTCACGGATTCGGTCATAAATAAATATAAAAAAATGGTATGTGCGTATGATCATACGATAGAAGTGGAACATTACTTTTTTTTATAGTTAAGGCTTAGCGTTATGGCCAAATCTTACCTGATATAAAGTGACGATACGGCCCAAGTTGGTAGAGACGCTAAACCTGTGGAGGAACTGGCTCTCAAGTGCAGCTTCCAGAACACGCCTATTGGTATTTGGCGGCAGGTTTTTAATTTGAGGTTGGTTGCTAGCCAGGCGGGCACTTGAAAAAGTCCTACCACCATGCTATGGTTTTCTCATGATGTTTTCCTTCACCGAAAGCTTAAACTTATTGTAGGTGCTTTGATTCGAACTCACGTTCCTTGACGTGAAGTCGTACACACTACCACTGAGCTATCATCGCTTCAGTTAGTCGCTTCGAGCCGACTTTGTACGAACGAGCGTCACACAAATAAGTTGCGTCTCAGAATTTCGAAGCCCAAGAAGTCTCACTTCAAAATAACTTTATTCAGATTTATCGGAATTATTTTTGGTGTTTACATGCTAATTGACATGCAGTTTTTAATACACTGGAAATATGTTATCGTGAAATATTTCTGTGATAATGTTTTCGGCGATTCCATAATGAGTTTTATCGCGTTGTCCGCTAACTCGCTATAGCTACGTACCAGTCGGTGTTAAGCTACTATGTAGGGTGAAGCCGACTGATATACGTTTCGTTTTTATCATGATGATATAAATTTTGTAAATTAATATGGTCGCAGAATCGTCTCGGCCGGTAGAAATGTCGGAGAAAAACATATTACGCAAGTACTACACTGACAGTGATTATTTTTTGTCACCCGAAGGAATATTGAAAGTTTTGTCAGCTGTAAGTACCATGGTGCATTTTATTTATACTAATGAGATATGACTATTAGACTTTATATCGCATTAGCTGTGTCCGCGACTTCGTTCGCTAGGAGCTAAAAGATATTTCGTAATATTTACCCGTTTTTGTAACTCTTTTCAATACACCTTTGCCATTGTTGGTGGTAGCGTGATGATAAGCCTAAAAAGGCTTCCTCAATGATCGCTCGATAGTCGCGTATCGGATAGTAAAAATATACTTATTCATTGTAAAATAAAACTAGTACGAAGCATCGTTGAATAAAGGCTGTTAACCCATTCCTCCCCACTGTCATATTTTTAGGACACTATTTTCAAAATGTCGTTTTACGTATTAGGACTTTTATTTTTATTATTTCTGATGAAATTCATATTCTAACACTATTTTTCTAATAAAATAAATATGCGGTCCCTATGGCATGCGTGAACAGAAATCTCCCGTGCCCCGGATGCGGGCTGTAACGACCACTGAAAATGAGCCCTTAAGCGACCGCGTATTATATGGTGTTATTGAGAGTTGGCATTAAATGGAGAGATTAAGTGAAAATTAACGATGATAGCTGAGTTTATAGTGTGTACGGACGCTAGTTCGAATTCACCTATAATAAGCTAGAGCTTTCGGGTAAAGAAAGTCATCGCGATGAAACCATAATGGGTTGTGATAGTGGGATGGATGGGATGGTGATAGGGATTTTTTCTAGTGCCCGTCTGGCCAGCTATCGCCCTAGAGTTGAAAATTTGCCGCCAAGTATCAGTAGCTGTTTCGCCAGTTGCACCTGAGAGCCAATCCCTCCACGAGGCTTACCGTGTTCATCATCTTTAGCCACATCGTTACTTAACATTAGATGAGATTGCGGCCATAACGCTAAACTTGGAAACATTAAAATACCTAATGTCAACATTTTACGAAGTTTGACGTTATATCCAAAACGTAAAATGTAATATATACTGTATTTAAACACATAAATAATTTTCTGTAAATGTCGTCGACAGCTAAGTGAAAGAGTTTTGCTCGATGTGTAAAAGAAAATAGCCGTCACAAGACACCTGGCAGATGTGAAACATTGAAATTATATTAGAAGTAATAAAAACAATACAGAAAATATGTATTAAAAAAGAAAATAATATACAACTTAGGATTAATTGAGATTATGGCCATAGCGCTAAACCTTAACTATAAAAATGAGTTTACACGAAGAAGTAACGAAGTGTTTAGTATATTCGCGCACACACAAGGGAGTCAAGTCAAGTCCGTCACGGCAAGTGGTTTGATTTCACTGCCGAGGCATTTCAATAGACGTTTCAACCATAACACCTTTCAAAAGTTTAATATGTAAGACGTAACCTAGTAAAAGTTAATTGAAATATTTACTGCGATTTCTTACTTATTTAAATATTTATAAGGCTTACGCATTTAATATTATTCGTTTAGACTACCAAATGAATTAACAGTATTTATTTGAATAGTGTAGATGGTGGAGCTACCGCGAGCTCGCGTGCGGCAATCACAAAGCATTATCTGGTATATACACGTATATGTTAGCATAGATCATCGGGCCGATATTCTAATAAACTGCCTATTAAATATAATCAACTGATTTCGGTAATCAATATAGATAACGATTTATTATCGAATATAATTATAACATAAACAGTTTGAAGCTTAATATTCGGGATCGTCCTATTATTAGATTTGCCAGATTGCATAATTTTTGTCATGCTCCTACCGGCATCCTACCATTGTAACCGGAAACTAAGTTAAATATAACAACTAAGTTAAAACTAAAATACAATAGATTTAAAAATGGGCAATTAAATATAATTTTAGGCTTAATTGTCTTTGTTATATTGAACATAAGGCTAACAAGCCTTAAGAGGTTTCACAGCTTCAGAGCTGTAAAGGGAAGTGTGGAAAGCAGAAAGCCCGGAAGGCAACGAGCGTAAGGGAGCCAGGAAGTGGTCGAACCTCGGCTTAGATTGTTGCCGGGGCCGTGGGGACGTGAATAGATTAGCTAACCTACTCAATTACAGCACGAGTTATGTACGTGAATCTAAACTTACTAATATATATGATTCTACTGACTTTGTCTCAAGGGCGATATGATTGGACTGTACTTGTCCTGTGCTGATGGAGAGTGATCTTTATTCACAATTTGTTATACGTCGGTCGAGGTCTATATCTTTCAAGACCATTATAGGACACGCACATTCGATACATGGGACTATGTAAACCTAAGTTAGTTTTACACGTTGGCAGTGTAAGAGTTGTACGGGTACTTACGCGACTAGAAGAACGAGGAATACAGAAGGACTACCTTCCTAATGTATCTGGAGAGTCTACTACCGTGAACTAATTTGTATAGAAATATTATGTTAGCTATTTTCCTGGGCGTTTGTAGCGGTTCTAGTTTGGTATATACTAATCGTTTATCATCGGAATGTAGATTTCTACATTGATTATTGGAAAATGCGAGGTGGTATCTAAATATAAGATAAAGGGATTTTTCTCTGTTCTGTAAAGATGCGTTTTAAACGATGAACCATTTGCCAGTTCACAAGCAATATACTGTGTTCTTATCTTCGTCCGTGTAGTTCTAACAATAAGTTATTTTTGGATCCCCAAGGCGCCTACCTTTGATGCACACTATTGGATCACCATGTTGCGTCACGGCTTTGTACTGTGGTTTTAAAAACCTCAATAATTAGGTTGTGAAATGAAAAAGAAATGTATCAAATTCGCCTGGTAGTTCTTAAGATTACCTTTACTTAGAATCAGTTCAAACAAACTGTTTAGCTTCTTTATATTAGTCTAGACATTTAAAAATGTTTGTGTATTTAATGTCACTAAACTCAATCTCCGTATGTTCAGTCATCATAAAGTCAGGATGAAACAATTTCTTTTATCTGTTTTAAGTGAATCTTCTCATGGGAGTTAAAAAAACATAGTACTGTACAAATATGAATATAGATAGCTATCCAATTCTTTAGGCGTAATTCAGGAATTATATATTAGGCATTTTATTCAAATACGCCATGATTTGATTTTGAGTAAATGATTAAAATTGTTGTTATCTATTATGTGTTGATTTTTATCGACTTATATATAGATCTTAGAACTGCCGCCTGTTTTGTTAGTTACTTGATAAGATATGGATTGAAATTAGACTGCGTGTCGCTCTGTCCGGCGCAGTACATTCTGTCTTTCAACGAATTATTATATGTTTATCCCAGGACGACATATTTAACTGCATCAGTAGTTTTCAGCATTCAAATGTTCACAAGTTCCCCTCGAATTTAGAGTTTTGGTGCCAGTCGAGATGTTGCCATAGTTTAGTTATAGATTTAGCGTTATCACCAGAATGGTAGACACGCTGAGCCCAGTGGAGTGACTGGCCCTCAAGTGCAGTTGCAGGAACACACCTATAGATACGTGAGGGTGGTAGCCAGCCGCGTAGACATTAGAAAAAACCCTACCAACATGCTGTAGTTTCATCAAGATGTTTTCCTTCACCGAAAGCTCAAGCTCATTGATCTGTGCACACTACCAAATGAGTTATCATCGCTGCAAATATATATGCGATTTTGAAACGATGATAGCTCAGTGGTAGTGTGTACGGATTCCGCGTCAAGAGACGTGAGTTCAAACCCACCTACAATGAGCGCGAGTATTCGGTAACGAAAAAAATAATATGAGGAAACCATAGCATGGTGGTCGGGTTTTTTATAATGCACGCCTGGCTAATTACCACCCTCAAATTTAAAATCTGCCGCCAAATACCAATAGATCTATTCCGGTAGTTGGCAATTGACAGCTAGTCCCTACACAGGCTCAGCGTGTCTACCAACTTGGGTCGTATCGTCACATAATATCAGGTGAGATTATGGCCATAACTCATTAAAAAAGAAACGGATATAGAAATAAAACGCATAAATAGACGTTACAGGTAATAATTTGAAATCTTCGAGCAAACTGTTGTACGTACACATATATAGAGATGTTTCAGATGGTTTGCATAGTGTCATCGGTGCTTTTCATGAGCGCCGGCGCGTGCCACGGCGGAGCCCCGGCCCTCGTCACCGGAGCCGCTTCTATCTCCATAGCGTGCGGCGTCGCTATGGCACTACTCTACGTTGGAGTCGTTCTTGATCTGCCTCTATACGCACCGCTAGCGTGGTTATATACGGTAAGTTTCTATTAGGAAAGTAATTTGCGTGCAGTTCACACGCAATACAAGTGAAACATTAAAAAATTTACACACACAAACATGCGTACAAACAACTCTCGGAGCCTGTATAATGCATTCTATCTCATTTTCTCGCACGTCATATCCTATAGATGTAGATATGTGGTTGTTTGTTTTTGACTGTCGTTTCATCGAGTTTCAAATCACAACGATGATATAGAAATTTCAGTTAATTAAATGATAACATTATTCAACTATTTGCGAGGTGGTAGGGCTTTTTCTAATGCCCGCCTGGCTAGCTACCACCCTCAAGTTAACAACCTGCCGCCAAATACCAATAGGTGTGCTACGGCAGTTACACTTGAGAGCCAGTACCTCCATAGGTTTAACGTATCTAGCAACTTGGGCCGTATCGTCACTTAAGATCAGGTGAGATTACAGCCATAACGCTAAACCTCAAATATAAAAAAAATATATATATTGATGATGTTTGCGTCTGTACAGTTATTACGCCATTGATTGATGCATTCCTCCTCCTCCTCCCTTTCACATTACGCTGCGCATTTCGCTATCATAAAACAATATAGTTTTATTTACTTTGGTGTAAAATTTGGACGAAATACAGAAAAGCTGCTTCTCAACGAAGACAAAATAATGTACATTCCTTTCTATTATAAGTTGCTTCTCTATTTTACAATATCCTATGCACTATATTGTTCATCGATTTTGGCACCAACCTAAGCTTCGACCGCGTAAACAAATGTGAAACACCTATTAGCGAGCTTTGGCAGTAATATCGATTCGTATGCCGTGGCGGTAAACGGCATGACTCGTTCTTAAGTCGTCATGCTCCCTTTACGGTAGCATCTCTGCTTTTGACTCCCTCGTTACTTCTTTATGTGAGGTGCAAGTAATTATTATTTTGCTCTGGTTATATTTTCTTTATTAGTTCCTAGCTTTTACCTGCGGCTTCGCTCCCGTTTATATTGATTTTGTCATACAAATACGGTTGATAGTGTAGCAATAAAAAGTTTCATACAAAGTTTATTTCTCACTTTATCCCACTTCCTTTTAATTTTTCTAGAGAAAAGTAGCCTATCACCGTCTCCAGGGTCCCAGCCATCGGTATACAAAAATTCATCACAATCGCAACAGCGGTTTAGGCGTGCAAGCGTAACAAACAAACAAACTCACTTTCGCATTTATAATATTAGTATGGATAAATTCTAATAATTACTTAAATGGTTTTCCTTCAACTCTGTTTTTAGGCTTTATTGTTTTTAGGATAGGAAAAAATAAATAATGTTCCCTGGCTACCTACCACTTTCAAGCTGAAAATGTATCACTAAACATAAGTTGAAATTGTGGCCAAAGCGCTACATTTTATAATCAAAATATTCTACTTTACAAAAAGTTGAAACTCATTGAAATATAGCATTGTTACGAGTTGTTATTCGAGGGTAGTTGATAACACCAATTACTATATAAGTGCGGGGTAAAAGGTAAAAAGCCCTGCCAAGCTGTAAAAGCTGCACCGGCTAACATCATTGACCATTCGAAAAAAAAAACCGCTATGGGTCAGTCGAAGCGAAGCATTCTAGATAACAACATCATTAAACGGACGTAAGATTTATATTACTGACACGTTTGTATGTTTATGCTGTAAAACATTATTGAGAATGATTTACAGAGAGCAGAGAGAGGAAGATACAAGTGGTGGAGGTGAGTGTTAACACGCGTAAATAAAGGAGGCATTCTAAAACGTACATACGTGTCGCAAGTCTCGGACACTCTTCGTGTTAACCTCTCTCTGCCACAACTACTACTTGGCTTTTGTAATTGTTATAACACTATGTATTTTTGATTTCTTGTGTTGTTCAGGTGTGTCTGGTTGCAGGATATAGTGGTTTCGTCGGTTATGGGAACACTGCTGCTGGTGGTCGCTGTCCTAAGCACGACCATGTGTGCGTTCAGAGGTGTCGTCGACTATATGCACGGGGTAACTTTCCTAGTTTGCATTACTTTTATTAATTAGCTATTAGAGGCGGTCAGATGTGAATATGACGTACAGCGTTTCAGTATTTTGGGTATTTTGTGTCAGTCTACGTAGATTAAATCTCGGTGTGAATTTTTCGCGGAAGAAAACATCGTGAACTTATAGTATGTTTGCTAGATATACTAAGATTAACAAATTGTATAGTTATTTTGTTTGCAATATCTATAATGTTATTTTTTCCTCAAAATATTGCTGCTTAGTTGGAAATAAATGTTTTGTTGCATTAGACTATCAAGCTCTAGCTTCCACCTTAAAGTTGAGAACCAGCCGCCAAATACCTATTGGTGTCTTCAGACAGTTGCATTTAAGAGTCAATACCTTCACTGAGCTAAGCGTGTCCAGCATCTTGGGCCACATCGGCACTAAACATCAGATGAGGCTGTGGACATAACGTAAACCAATATATATTTTTTTATAAATTTATTACCTTGGTCCATTTTCAAAATCTATTTTAAACATAATATTAAAACGCAACAAATGAGTATTTATTATCGCGTATAAGCTGGTAATGTAGAAACAATATGGAAGGATGTTTCCAGCCCCTGGCGATAGTGAACGCGGGGATGGTGGTGACGAGCGCTGTGATCACATACGTGTCGGTGGTGCGGCGCTGGGACGGGGGCGGGGGCGGGGGCGGGGGCGGGGCGGCGCCACGAGGCTCTGTCCCCCTCGAGCAGGATGCATGACGAACTTCACCAGTGGAAGGGCAAATCTCAGGGTTAATTCCATTTTGCCCGCATAACTTTATCAGTACTTAAAATAAACACACTTTCAATTGTAACGTCTTTAAACCAAAATAGTATTCTCAAGAAAATATGTTTAAAAAAAAAACCTTCTTCAGAGATGTAATCGTCTCTATCTAGGTCACGAATTCTTATTTTATACGAAATGAACGCAAGTGGTGACCTTAAAAGATAATATTTGATCTCTGCGGAATTAATAATAAAATATATTAATTAATAATTTGTATCTTAATATTATCTTTATATATAAGCTAAATACAACTGACTGACTCAGATTTCTAAAAGTAATAAAACCTATAGGCATTTAATTTATTATGCATATTTCATTGTAAAGCAAACATACAATGAAGCGATGATAGCTTGGTAGTAGTGTGTACCGGCACCGCGTCAAGGGAAGTGAGTTCGAATCAACCTACGATGAGTTTGAGCTTTCGGTGAAGAAAAAGATCGCGAGAAAACCATAGCATGGTGGTAGGGCTCTTTCTAATGCCCGCCTGGCTAGCAATAAATCTGGATTTGAAAATTTGCCGCCAAATACAAATAGGTGTGTTCCGGCAGTTGCACTTAAGAGCCAGTCCCTCCACGGGTTTAGCGTATCTAGTAACTAGGGCCGTATTGTCACTTAAGATCAGGTGAGATTATGGCCATAACGCTAAACCTTAACTATAAACAAACATTCTACTTACAATCAAGCAGGTTTAATATGAAATAAGGGGAGATGGGTTGAGAGCCTGTCTACCCATAGCACTGGATTAGCTGCCTGGGGGACAGTGGGGATGTACTAAGCTGCCCCCCTTCAGCGCTGAATCACAGTCAGTCAGCTCGACCCCGGGTCGCCGCAATTTACGCGGTAGAGATACATCGTGGAGTTAAGTGGGTACTCCCGATTCGTACCTGGTGGATCCTACATAACCCGCTCGTATCCCCTGGGGCGAGAGAGTATCCATAAACGGATTTCTCCACAGAAAAAAAAAAAAAAATTAAGAATCTGACGATGCTATTAATGGACTCGCCCGAATTGAACGGAATATTTTTCAGATTCCGAAGGGGATCAGTTAATTTCGATTTTTCCTTTTTTGCAATTAATAATATTTCTATTTTTTATTAATAGCTAGTACCGCGTTCGATTTTTTCCTACGCGATTCGGCAGCAGCCCAAGCAGAGGTTCGGTCACTAGTGACACCCTTGTGAGGGTTGCACCGAGGGCTCGAGCGCCTTCCGCACTCGTCCCCTCTAGTTCGGTGAATCTGTAAAAACCTTCGAAAAAAAAAGGAAAAAAATTTAACGGAATATTAGTATAAATATTTTGTATGAAAAAATCACCATAGGTCAGTTTATACTATTACAATTCTAGATTGAAAATATAGTCTGTGGCTTACTTTGACTTTCTTGTTTAATGTATTTCCGCTTGTAATTAACGTAATTTGATACAAAGGCAGATATCATAATATAGAAGCCTTTTTTTTTTGGTGCGCCATATCTTTTGAATCTATGTTATTTCCTAATCGTTTTAATTGAATATTATAAAGTGAAAAGTTGTTTTATATTAAATTTTCCTAACGATTAGTAAGTTCTGTTCCATAAGGATTAATACCATGTTGATAAAACATCTTCGGATGTTTGGGAACTAAATTTTAAATCACAAAAATGGTTATTGTAAACCAGAAAAGATATATACTTATTTTTATAACTTTTTATGTGAAAATTTTTCTCATATATTATATTAATCTAATTCGAATACTTTTTATCACATTTATCGATACTAGTTTGTTCCTAAATGTAGCGTGATATTAAATACCCCAAACACGTCCTCAATTATTACGCTAACAAATGCAAAAACCTTTTGTAAATCCTATTGGTGATTTTTAAGATTAGGACATTCAAACAAAGAATTTTGTCGGCTTTTGGTATTGATATAGATTTACATCACACCAATGAAATATATAACAAAATCTTACTTCATGCATTTTCGTTACAGACTTTTTTCCCAGCTAGGGTGCCCCTCCGGATTGTCCCATAAGGAACCTCGTTCCAAAAAAAATAGCTTAGCGGGAAAAATACATACAGTACATTGATAACTGTTTAAAAATACCCTTAACTTACATCAGTTGTTGACGGTGTAAAAGTTATATGTTAATTCTATGTAATTTTCATTTATATATGTATATTGATTCGTTTATGTACTAATTTTACTTTTTGTAGGAATTGAAATTGCACTTATGACAGTCTCAGTTCAATAATAATTAGTTTTATTGTAAATAATAAACGTAATATATATTTACAGATATTATTACAAAAATAAATGATCACATAATGGTCTTGCACATAAAAACTGTGTTAAGAGTTATTTTATTTATTTTATGTGCCATCTGTTAATGTTCTTATATTAATGAATAAATGCTGAGTACAAGGAAAACTCACAAACAACATACCAATTTTTTTAATGTGTAAAATAAATCAAGAAGGAAAAAAGATATGTTAAAAAAATATAAATGCTTTAATAATCAACATTGTACATACAAATGAAACTATAGCCAACACCATAAAACAATGCTACATAATAACATCATTAATATCAATACAATATAATATACACAATAAAATTCAACAAAGTAATAATGTTAAGGGGATTCCTCACACCTAAAACATACAACTATTTTAACAACATATTTATTTGTATTAAAAATTTGAACAATAATTCAAAACAACAGTACAAAATCATCTTTAATACTTTATTGCAGTAAAAAGCAGACATCACGTGTAAATATTTTCCAAGCCTTACATTGTCTTTTATGTAAATTATTAATTAATTGTAAATCTTAAAATGTTTACCAGATAAGATCCTTCACCTTAACATCAAGATCTTGAGTTGAAATAATTCTGTATTGATTCTACAAGACTGTGAGCTTCAGGCTTGCCTGCAATACCAGCTACCTCCACTCCGAGATTCTCGATTTTATGTGCTGTAGAGTTACCGATTGCAAAGTACGGGAGATTACAAAGCTTGTTACTAAACGTTTGCAACTGCCGGTGTATGTATTCAAACCCAGAGGGACTGAAAAATACCATGCACTGTGGTTCTTGGTTAGAATTTAACTCTGTGAGACAATCTTTGAGATTTTCATTCTCTTTAGTTTCATATACCATTATGGGATCTACTGTTATACCTGAGGATGATAACTTACTTGGTATAGTCTCAGATCTTAAATTACCGCAAGGGAATAAAAATTTTGAAGTCTCAGTATTTTCGTTGAGTATTATTTTTGTTAAATTATCAGCGTTCCCTGAACATGCACCCAGTGCCTCTAAACCTAAGAGTAGCTTGATCTTGTGTCTGCTTGCTTCTCCCACAGTGTATATCCTTTTAGTATTCCATATGACAAATTTCATTGGATCCCAGCATTTCGAAACGGCTTCAATAGCCCTAGGGCTGGTTAGAATTAAACCATCATAGTCATTTTGCAGCAACTTCTCATTGAGTTCTTCTTTATTTTTAAACACAAACTGCAGTGGTTCTATGAATACTGCTTCCAAGTTACATTCATTTAATGCTTTCTGATACTCTTCTGACTCACTCTTAAACAGTATTACTTTCTTCATGACTGTTTTGATTTATCCTTATTTTGTGTTCTTTAATCGCATCGCCACAACAATTGACCCTGAATTTAATAAATAAAAGTGTACAGTAATTAATTACGATCGTACCATTCCCATATTTAAACATATTAATTGGAAATCATTAAAAACTTCAATTAAACTTAATAACATTTAAAAAAGGTTGTAAAAAATATAAGTAATTTAGTATTACGAACAATTTAAAACTTTTACCTTAGCATACAAAATTTTGTTCAGTCTTTCTTTTTAATAATGGTTCAGATAGATCTGTCCATTTCGTATATTTACATTTCATAACGTAGGCAATGTTAGGTATAATTCATTTTACCTAAACAGCCACAATATTATAGGGAGAAATCATCGATATTTTTATTTTAATATATCGATATTTTTAGCCGATGTATTTCGATTCGATTTACCGGTACAAAATATTAAATAATTTATATCAAATACAAATTTTATTTTTATTCACTATAATCTAAAACCGTATAGTATAGGAATAAAGGAAAAAGTAACTTACCAATTGGGTTATGACATCTGGGGGTTGAAATTTTAACTATAATAATAATAATAACCTTTATTGCAGAACGATTTTTCTTAAAACTAGTACATGGCATATTATATATTTATAACATCGGTAACCGCTTCATCTTGTCTTTTGATGTTGGCTTCTTATAGGGATTTCCACAAATTTCTGTCTTTTACAGTTCTCATCTACGTTCTACCAGCTATTTTCTTTATATCGTCTATCCATCTATTTGGTGTCTACCTTTTTTCTTTTCCTATCACTCTGGGATAACATTTAACTATTAATAGCTTACAAATATAGCGCCTTTGCATTAGTATTTGTGATCACTAAGACTGTCTCATATGTGCACATGCGTAGAAATGTAAGCTATTTTCCGTCTGTTTTTTTACGCCAATCCTAGGTGTTAGTTTCCAATCGTCTATAATCTATGACAATTGACTAGTATGTTTACATTGCGTTTTTTATACTTTCGTTAGCGGACAAATACTGATTTGCCTGGTACAATAAAATATTAGTTTTTAGTTTTTAATAATTTTGACATTATTCCTTACTAAAAACCTCCTTAAAATACCTCCATTTTTATTGAGATTTTTGTACATTTTGTATAAAAATTACTATTGATATTACATATTCAACTAAACACACTATTATTTTAAAAACGCTACTTCGTTTGTGAATGGTGAATACATCGTTTTTTTTTTTCTATTCCCGACATCCCTACCAAATTCTGACAGAGCAAAAAAGCAAGATAAACAAGAGATTGACATTTTTAATATTTGACAGTAATACGTTTTATTTTTGTGCCTATTGTAAATTGACATACAAGAAACTATTTATTTAGCATACGAAAAGAAAAAATGTAGTATATTTTAAAAATATTTATCTAACTAAGAATTCTATTAATACTTTACAGTGTTATAGATATTTGTTTGTTAAGTTTTATTACATTTATTTATGATAAAAGTTGCTAGTTTAATATGGTATGCGTTTAGTTATTTCGTGCAAAGTTATGGAAGAATGTGTAAAAATACCAACAGATTATAGAATAGAAAAACAACATCTGTCACAATTACAAAATATATCATAGATTAGTACATTTGAATATAACGTATAAGAAGTCATTTTGAAGAAAAATTTAGACGTGTCAGTAACGTAAATATTGAATAATAAAATTAGAAAACATTACAGTTGTATTAATTTATACACCAGCTAGCTTATGGTGGTGGTAGTAGAAAGGTGAGAAATGGCCATAAGTGGCTGTTCTAGTGGTCTAGTGGTGACTGCGGTGGTAGCACTTCTGTTGTTACCAACACACTACTACGTACCGGACTTATACTCGGGGCTTGAAAAACCGGTACCGATAAAGCAATCAGTGAATCCTGGCAGAGCGCTCGCATGGTGCCATAACGCTTTCGTGAATCTTCCTCCATTCGAACTTTCTCTATCAATATTATTATTACTGCTCGGATTTGGAACTTATTTATACGAGTGGATTCAACGGAAGCTAATGGAAAGGAGAATAACTAAGGTAGTAAGGTAGAATACTTTGTCAATGCACTTTTGTTATATACATTTTACTAAAGTAACTCATATCAATATTAATTAATACAGCTGAATGAGTACCTCGGCGCGAGTTTGCAGCGGCTGCACATTTGGGACACTCAGCAGGAACAGCTCGAAGCGACTCTTAAAATGGTTCAGAATGCCACGTCGGAGTACAACCTTCTACTTTACCTTTTGCTCCGGCAGCACCGATGTCTAGCCGGGCACAACGGCCCTCCGTCTAACTGCTTCTTTGACAAGAACGTTGAAGAAGATATAGGCTTCCTTAGCAATCCAATATTAGACGTATAAGGGTTTCGGACATTGTACTTGATATGATAAAATGTAAAAGGTGTAAAGTCGATAGTAAAATTAAAATTTAAACTTTTTAATTTGTTTGGAATAGATCATTAATGGTAGTTTCATTGAAGTGAATGACGGAGAACGTCTTTACAATACATTCAGTTTTAATATTTATGTATGTACGTATATTGAAAATTTTGTTACTGAAAAATATATATTTACTTACCAGATTTAGAAGTAAATCGTAAATTGTTTGAGTTATTGCACATTTAAGGTTTTTTCAACACATAAATTATATTACGAGAAGTGCGTTGACGTGAAATAAATCAAAACAAACAAAATTAGGTTTAATTATAAATGTAAAGGTTTGTAACGCCAACTGGGGCTACCAGATCCGAAAATAAATTTTCCTGGAAATGTCCTGACATTTAGACAGCACAGGTATCTTATTGTAAAAATTCGTGAGTGAACTGGAATATACATGGTATGAGATTCAAATAAAGAATTCATAAATAGCCAATAGGTTGATTGTTCATTATTTGATTTTATTCTTTAAATATAATTTTATTTCTTATGTTTCACCTTACTTTTAAATTCCTGACAACTTCCAATTTTCCCAGTTTCCCTGATAGCTGAAATTTCGGACATGTCAGGAAAATTTCTGTCATCTGGTAACCCTAACCCCAACGGCAGTATACACAGTCGCGAATTTACCGGTCTGCAAAAAAACCCAATCTCTAAATATCTATAGTGAACCTAACATTGAATTTATTTACCGTGTGGTTAAAAGTTAATGTAGCGTTTATAACGCAATATTTCATAATGATATTTACATTATTTTACATAAGACATTCTTTTTTAGTGTACGAGTTTTTGAGTGTACTTTTGTATGCAAATCCCATTTAGTTTAATTTGCGTGTGATAATATAGTACTGTTACTATAAAACACTTTGTTTATTTTAATTCGATTTCGCGGTCCCGGTAATCCTCTCGGCTTCTAGAGCTGTAACAAACCGACGTATTCGGACCGAGTAACGGGTACACCCTCTATTACAGAGTATCGGTACGTTACTTGCAAATGCATTTCGCTACTCGCATGTTTGTATTTTTGTAATGACGTTGGTGTGATTTATTCTTTATACATAGAAATACGAATGTTTAAACTCGCGCGAGGACAGTTGATGCGTGAATTAGGTATTTGCCCCAAAACTATGTAACTCTAAGAATGAAATAAGACAGTTTTCTGATATATATAAGTTTTGAGAATAATAAATTTGATTGCAGTGTTATTGTGATATTACAATTTTTTTATAGTTAAGGTTTAGCGTTATGGCCATAATCTCATCTTAAATGACGATACGGCCTAAGTTGGTAGACACACTAAATCTGTGGAGGAATCGGTTCTTGAGTGCAGCTGCCGGAATACACCTATTGTTATTTGGCGGCAGATTTTCAACTTGAGGTTGGTTGTTAGCCAGGAGGGCATTAGAAGAACCCATACCACTATACTATGGTCTTCTTATAATGTTTTCCTTCACCGAAAGCTCAAGCTCATTGTAGGTGTTTGGATTGGAACTTACGTCCCTTGACGCGAAGTCGTACACACTACCACTGAACTATCATCGCCTCATTACATACATATTATATATTCTCATACATAAAATATTCAAAACAAAATTATTTGCAAATTAAGTAGGTTTCTGTCAAATCTTTGGGGCAATTGGGGTAATAAATTAAAATATACACAAGTCTGATTAGGAATACAGTAGATATACAATGCAACTTATGCAGCCAGGTATGTAGGTATAGGTATGTAAAGTATGAAAACGACGTTATGTTAACGTCATACAAGTTGTGGTCGCGATTGTGTTTTGAATATAGCATCTGATAATTGTGCTCGGACATTTACAGATACTTTGTTGTGAGTTTACATAAAATTATAAAGTAAAACATGCTTTTCTATCATCTTTATTGTTATTATGCAGAGGTAAAGTTTGTTTGTGCGTATTTTTATATAGTTTGGGGTTGTAGCGTTATGGCTACAATCTCACCAGATGTTAAGTGATGATGTGGCTCAAGTTGGTGATACACTAAGTGTAATGAAGGGACTCATTCTCAAGGGTAACTTCCGGAATTTGAAACAACAACAAATAGTCTATTGTACATTTGTATTGTAAAGTAAATTGTATTGTAACGATGTTTTCTTTCGCCGACTTATTGCCGGTGTCTGTAGACTGCAACTGAGTCATCATCGCTTCATATTGAATTGATGACGTCATACAGTCGTAACACGCAACACGACTCGATGCGATGCTCTTCGTGCCAAGGTACAAAAGGTAACGACGCGATTTTAATACATACGGGTACGCTATTTTTCGTTACATTTACACCACTAGTGTTAGCTGTTTCGTATTAACGTTACGTTTATTTATCAATTATGGTGTTGACTTGTTTACGGTATCGTTTAGTTTACGAGCCCCGCGGTGGTAACATGGCGGTGCGCCGCGTAGCAATAAATTTATCACCGCGGGCGTCGCGTCGCGTCCTCCAAATATTGTGTTAGCAAATGGCTTCTGCAATTTATTCATCCGTACAGGGTATCAACGTTATCGTAAGAGTGCGCTCGGTGGACGTTTTAGAGTACGAATGAAGATTTCTACTTTTAATATTATAACTGGACGATTTAGTGTAGATTTTTTTTTATTAGGTCTTTTAACGGTTGTACAGTATTTATTGTATGTTAAATACAAATTATACCTTATTTACTAATTACACATTATACTGTCTAAATTATACACAAACTAAATTGAATTTTGAAGCTGTGATAGCTCTGTGGTAGTGTGTACAACTTCGCGTCAAGGCACGTGAGTTCGAATCCGACTACAATGAGCTTGAGCTTTCAGTGAAGGAAACCATAGCATGTTCGTAGGGCTTTTTCTAATGATTGCATAGCTAGTAACTACCCTCAAGTTGCAAATCTGCCGCCAAATACCAATAGGTGTGTTCCGGTAGTTGCACTTGAGAGCAAGTTCCTCTACAGGTTTAGCGTATCTACCAACTCGGGCCGTATCGTCACTTAAGATCAGGAGAGATTATGGCCATAACGTTAAGCCATATAAATATATAAAAACGAAACTATATAAAAACTAAAGAATCTAATATTATAAGGTCCAATTTCACACCTTAAATACTCAACACATTATCATGATTATCATGAAATATTGCATATACCCATCCTGTCTTTGGTACAGAAAAGCACAAAGAGTAGTTTTCATCCAGAGAGAAGTCTTTTTTTAAATAATTTATACGTTTAACGGTATGTTGTGGCCTCGATCTTACCTGATGTTAAATGACGATGTAGCCCAAAATGGTGGACACTCTATACCTGTAAAGTGACTGGGTCTCAAGTAGAATTGCGGGAACACATCTATAGGTATTTGGAGGCAGATTTTTCACTACAGCATGTTAGCTGGCCTAATTTACTAAGGACAGCTCTTCCCCAACGCAGTCATGCATAGTTCATTGGCGTTCGTATGCAACCAGCGTACGTCATGGTTAGGTACGTGACACCAGAAAGACTACAAGTCCCAACGGCTATTCCTGCTACAGGCTAGAAGAATTGCGAAAGTTGTACCCGCTCTCTGGCAACACTGGAGTTTGAAGTGTCGCCGTGGTGTGTTGGGTGATTAACACCCAAAAACTGGGTAAAAACTGGGATATTAAACACCACGGTAATAAAACCATAAATAATAAAGGGTGGTAGATAGCCAGGTGGGTATTAGAAAAGCTCTACCACCATGGAAATTGTAATTACCAATAGGGTTAACTAAATTGAATATTGTTTGTTTTCTGCATGCGATACTCCAGAAAAATAACATCATCTGTTATAATAATTCCACGGTCTC
Organism: Actias luna; assembly: GCA_039707435.1. Classification (NCBI taxonomy): domain Eukaryota; kingdom Metazoa; phylum Arthropoda; class Insecta; order Lepidoptera; family Saturniidae; genus Actias; species Actias luna. The sequence continues at coordinate 263,733 of JAZHAC010000006.1, read as the reverse complement.
GCGTGATAGATTGTTGTTTACTCTCCTTGCTGTAAGAATACTGTGGTAAACGGATCATTAGTCATTTCCTAGTAATATTACCAGTAAATATGTTATCTCAATGTAACTAAATAATAATACAACAAAGGAATCATAATGTTGGGCTGTTTGCTGTTGGACTTTATTTCAGTATTGGTTATAGAAACTTTTTCTTGGGATGTGTTTAATAGCACTTTAAATTTGACGTAAACAGCGCTATAAAATTGTATATAAGCACTTTAAAATAATAATACATTTATAATTTAATGTCATCACTATGATAAACATGAATCAAATTTATAAAGCAAGTATACATACTTGGGGGCGTTCTCGTCCGCGCTGTTTGTTATCACAAATCTAATGTAACCTAACCTGGCACCTTGTTCCTTGTGACCATCGTACAGACATATCATATATATCATACACTTCGGTTCGCCTACGGTTTCATTTTAAACCTAAGCATATCTATAGTCGAAACCATTATTTTTATAGTTCATTCAATTAATTTCAAAACTAATCATTTTGTAGTTTATTTTTATTTAAAGTACGTTTATATATTCCCCCATTTTTTTAATATTTAAGGGTTAGCGTTATGGTCATAATCTCACCTGATCTTAAGTTGTAAGTGACGATACGGCCCAAGTTAGTAGACACGCTAAACCTGTGGAGGGACTGACTCTCAAGTACAACTGCCGAAACACACCTATTGGTACTTGGCGGTTATTTTTTATCTTAAGGGTGGCAGCTAGCCAGGCGGGCATCAGAAAAAGCCCTACCTCCATGCAATAAAAAATATCTTATTGTTGATAATGAAAAACTTGGGGGAACTATGTCTTTGGTTATGGTTTCATATGTAATTTATTATGCATATAGATAGTTACACTAATTAGCTGCTAATACTCGATAATGTGTTGTGGTGTTGAGCCGCTTACGGTTACAAGCGAACACACTATGCTTAGAGAGCAGTTTGGTTGTATAATTCCGAACATCGTTTTACATTTCAATACAATTTAGAACCGAGTTTAAGCTCTTTCGATCGAGTCTAATACTCTTTCTCGCTGAATAACTTACCATATTCATGTCTTGGGTTGCAATGTTAAAAAATAAGCGTTTTTTTTGTTTAATGAAATCTGTAGGGGCTACCATCTTTTAATAAAAAGTAAAAGTGTGTTAAGATCCGCAAAAAATGATTATCTCTTCGAAAAAATAGATACTTAACGTATAAGGTAAGGTAGCGTGTTACAAAAAATCCAATCTACGCGCAGATATTTATAACCAGAAAATGTTTAAACCAAAATCAATTAAATTTTAACGGATACAGGGGTAAATATTTGGTTAACACACCCGAAATTGTACTTTGATTCATTATCCTTTAATTACATTATATGGGTTTAACGTTATGGCTACAATCTCACCTAATGTTAAGTGAAGTATGGCTTAATGTGGTGGACACTTTAAGACTAGTGTAGGGACTGGATTCAGGTGTCACTACCAGAACACACCTATAGGTATTTCCAGGCAAATTTTTAACTTGAGGCTAGTAGTTAGCGTACTGGGCTCCAGAAAAGGCTCTACCACCATGCTATCGCTTCCTCACGATGTTTTCCTTTATCGAAAGCTCGGGCTCATTGCAAGTGGATTCGAACTCCAGCCCATGAGCGCGGCATCCGTACTCTACCAACTGACTCATCATCACTTCAACCTACAGCAAGTTCTTAGCTAAAGACCTGGAAGAATTTTCTGTAAAAGTGACTCTCTCTAGTGACGCCTCGGCGACATTAGTTACATATTTAAGAAAAATACTTCACTATTTAATCATATGCGAGTATATTGTATAAAATGTACAGTAACCATATAATTCATAAAAAGAAATATAAGACCTAACTTGTTTCAATCAATTTGTTTAGAAGTTTGAACCCGTTTCTCTGAAATGCGCTTTGTACAATTTACTGTTAGATTGACTTAACGTAATGTTTCTACAATTATTCTCACTGGATCTATTACAAATTGTTACTGGTTCATATGATCAAAAGTAATATAATCTACTTATGTAGAGTCTTAGACCGTATGTTGTACCGTTTTTAGTTTTATAAACTTTTGACGCGATGACAGTTGGTAGTGTGTACGAACGGCGCATCAAGGGTAGCAGGTTCTAATACACTTACACTAACCTTGAGCGTTTGGTGAAGGAAAAAATTGTTAGTAAACTATACCATGGTTTTCTAATACCCACCTGACTGTCTACCTCCTTCATGTTGAAAATCTGCCACCTATAGATGTGTTCCGGCTTAGTGCGTTCACCTTCTTAGACCACATCGTCACTTAACATAAGGTGAGATTGTGGGTATAGCCTTAACTATATATTTTAGCGTTATGGCCATAAACTCACCTGATCTTAAGTGACGATACGACCCAAGTTGGTAAACACGCTAAACCTGTAGAGAAACTGGCTCTCAAGTGCAGCTGCCGGATAACACCTATTGGTATTTGGCGGCAGGTTTACAACTTGAGGTCGGTAGCTAGCCAGGCGGGCATTAGAAAAAGCCATACCACCATGTTATAGTTTCCACACGATGTTTTCCTTCACCGAAAGCTCAAGCTCATTGTAGGTGCTTGGATTGGAACTCACGTCACTTGACGCGTAGTCGTACACACTATCATTGAGCTATCAACGCTCCATAAATAAATAATCATGTATATACATACAAGTTAGCAGGCGTGGCTTACGAAACAATATATCACTAGATAGAGTACACGAAACATGCTCGTTTATATGTCGTCGATCATAAATGTGAAGCTTCGTAGTTCGTAAAACGTGGGATTATTATACCAGCGTTTTTGACACAAGTGAAAGCTTTCGTGCGAGTATAGCAGTGATGCATTTACTAAATCTCTTCCACTCCCTTAGTCGACTCGAGCCGACGTCACCCGAATGAGGTTTACGTAGCCGGGCGTGACGGCTCAATCTAATCAAAATAAAGTTGAGTACAAAAAGCGATGAAGCGATGATAGGTCAGTGGTAATGTGTACAACTTAGCGTCAAGGGACGTGAGTTCGAATCCAAGCGCCTACAATGAGCTTGAGCTTTCGGTGAAAGAAAACATCGTGAGGACACCATAGCATGGTGGTAAGGCTTTTTCTAACGCCCGCCGGGGTAGCTACCACCCTCAAGTTGTAAACCTGCCACCAAATACCAATAGGTGTGTACCGGCAGCTGCACTTGAGAGCCAGTTCCTCCACAGGCTTAGCGTGTCTATCAACTTGGGCCGTATAGACTTAAGATCAGGTGAGATTATGGCCATAATGCTAAACTTTAAGTATATTAAAAAAAAATCTGGTGCATGCTAAGAGAAGTGAAACAACACGATGTCTCACTCGCTCCTCGGTCACCTCGAGCCGACTTCACTTGACCGAGCGTCACATAAAAAGGTTGTGGATCAGAATTTTAAAGTTCTCTCATGAGAAGTTTCAATTCAGAAGTTGTACTTTTGACCTTTATATCGATAACAAAGTACATCCTTAGTAATTATAGTTTTAGTTTATTAATATAAAGATATGGGGCTTTTACCGTTACAAGTTGTGCTTGATATTGAAACGACAGTCCTCGGAATTGCCAAGTGAATGTAATCTTTTTCATTATTTGACAGAGATGATCAAATTATGTGCCAGCAGCGGCGGGCCGGGGCGGGCGGGGGCGAACCGGGGCGGGCGGCTCCGTTACCGCCGCCGCGAATATAAAGTGGCTCATTACCCGCCATCACATGTGGGAGCATTCCATCTGTGTTCGGCGTTACGTATCCGCAGAGATGTCTGTCAAATATGACACGGGCACGCCGGTTCCCAAAGTTTTCACAACCCTCATCACTTGAATCATTGAAAACACATTATCACAACAATCGTCTCGACTTCATCGACTGTCTGCTCACTTTCATTAATTTAATTTTTATTTAAAAATTCTCTGTGCCGATGATAATTTGATTAGAAACCAGTCTGCAGTCGTTCGTAATTACTTTGCTGCACTTAATTCATTCTGTTAGCCCCGGCCAGGGCAGACGACCTCTCGACTTTGAGGCGCTTTACCTGGTTTGACAATTTTAAAATCAGTCGATTTGATTTAATTATTGCCTTTAACTTTAAATTGTATTCAACAATAGCGAAGGCGTTACCGTATTATAATGTACGCAATTGTCTACGGAATGTTTTTTTTTATTCTAATGGTCAACAAACAGGCGGAAAGTTCATCTGTTGGTGAATGGTTATGGTCATTAGAAGAATTACGTATCTTTGGCAGAATTAAATAGTTTCTAATTGTTTATTTGTTTTTCAGATAACAAAGAACCATCCAGTAAAACTAAACACAAGAATCAAATGCATAAAATAATGACTTAAAAAGAGTACAAAAATTGAATATAATACATTAAATACAATTAGTTTCCACTACAGAAGCAGAATTATAGCAAATATTAAAAATAAAGCAACCCGACATTGTCATATGACAGTATTTCATAAAAGAACTGTCATACAAGCCTATGAGTGTTTGTAAAATTGCATTACGACTATCACGAAGTGTACTTCTTATGGAGGTAATTTTCTTAGGCCTAATGGCATAAAAATCATCAACACGGGTAAACGCAAACATACAAGATGCACTACAAAACCGTGGAAGTCCCAATAATCTTATAAAAACGTTATTGTATTGAACACGTAAAGCTTTAATTGTTTCTTTTCTAAAGTTACAGACTACTCGTGTAGAAACTTTGACAGAATGCTTGAAATGAACAGATCCTAATTTCATCAAAACAACGAGCAAACCTGCGTGCCAACATGTTCCCCCTAACTGCGAGCGCCCTCCGTTGTCTTTCAATATTGTTATCATATTTTAAGTCGAATGTAACAACGTGGCTAAGATATTTTAATATGTATACTCTGTTTGTTACTAACTTGTCTGAAAATAAATGTATTTTTTTCCATACAGTCGGGGATCCGTGGAACCTCCTCTAATAATATGTTTCCAGCCGTGAAAACCATAAACTCATTTATTTTGGTATTATATTTCAATCCGGTAATTTTATTTTAATACATACGAATTCGTTTTAAAGATGTTACCAATAAAATTAAACTCATATAATATAATGAGTTTCTTAACGGTTTTGCAAAGAGATCTCGTTGTTGTGCTGGCCTCGGTCTCGGGATGTGAATCCGAGCTTTGCTCACTTTAAAACTCGTTTATTCTCGCGGTTCAACTTAATTGAACAGCGAGAAACTTGCCGGTTCCTTCCTCAGTATTCTAATTAATTTGCAAGTTAATAACGTGACAAAATAATATATCGCATAACGATTGTATAAAAAAACGTCTATAGGATGGTTTGTATCGGGAATAAATTCATGTAAGTCGTCATCGACATGGTCACGTGACGTGTTTACGTACGCACTATATCTGTTCCAATTAGTGTATAACTTATTGCGTTCTAAACAGTTTTGATTTGCTGGCTTTAATTTAATATGAAACAATTAACTTATATATCCAAAAATAACAACTGTTTGTTTATAGTTTTAAGTTTTCACTTCTGTCGGCACTGCTTTATTCATTTTTTATTATTGCTATAAAATTAGTAGTTTCATTGCATAATTTGAATTGAGCTAAGAAGCGTGTCCAAATAATTTGACTGTATAGTATACTAGCTGTGTCCGCGACTCCGTTCGTGTGGAACTAAAATTTTATTTAATAGTTTTCGTATAAACAATGTTATATAGCCTATATTACTCAGGGCTAACATAGCATTTTAATGGTGAAAGAATATTTGAAATCGGTCCAGTACTTCTTAAGTTTATTCGTTACAAACAAAAATACAAATCTTTCCTCTTTATAATATTAGTATAGATTTATAATATATAGAATATACATTACTTAAAATTTATATTGCTTTTGGACCTCGGAACCTATTTTAAGAAGAATAATTGAAATGAAATATCTATACATTAAACGATATTTAAAGAAGTAATAGATATTGGAATTTGAATTAACGTCCATTGATACGGCGGACTTACACTGCACCACTGAGCTATCATGGCTTCTAAATTATAGTAATCTGAACGAATTGATGTCTAGTGAGAGTTATAAATAATCCCCAGTAGTCTATTCTTTTGGGCCAATTCTACCACTAGATCGTTTATTGACAATGGAGATAAAGTGGTCACTCCTGTAACTTGTAACCGAATTTCGTGGTGCCGCGATAAATTTAAAATATAATTCAAATATTTCGAAGAGTCCCACTATAGTGACGTTCAGTTATTTTTACTTCTTCGTTGATTGTTGATTTCTTGACTCGAGAATTTCCTAATTATTTTGTGTAAAAATTACGAATCGAGCCAGTCCCTCTAATAAAGGCCGGCAAAGCACCTGCTAATCTCCAGGTCTCGTGGGTGTCCATGGGCGGCGGTGATCACTCACCATCAAGTGACACGCTCGCTCGTTTGCCCTATATTCCATAAAAATAATAGACTTAGGACAAATATATATTACCGCGCGCTTGGACAAATTATTTTGGTGGGTGTGACTAAGTTTTTTTTTTGTAGTGTTATGGCCATAATATCACCTGATCTTAAGTGACGATACGGTCCAGTTGGTAGACACGCTAAACCTGTGGAGGAACTGGCTCAAACAGCAAGCCGAAACTATATATGTGTGCGTTGTGGACGGCGTTGTGCTGGACTAAATTGGCGCTGACTTCATCATCTGGGATCTCGGATTACCATCAGGCAAGTGAGATTTCGTTTTCCTCGTTATTGGTAAGTGGAATCCAGCGGCTCTTTGCTGCCCATCGTGCCCTGCTTCGAAGGTGTATAAATTAACTACGTAGTCTAATGAGTTCTCAGTTTTATTTGTTTTTATTCCGTGCCCTTACCGTATATTTGTTTCCTAATATAGAGTGAATTCATAATAGTGTAATATAATATTCACGAAAATAGTTTAATATGTCAGATTAGTCATAGATAGAGTTTGTTACTTATTGTTGTCTCCTGGGAAATTATTGTTTGCCCTGGGTCGTTCTAAGATTAGACAGAACCCGGCCATGACTTTACGATATGAAACAATCAAACGTAATTGATGGTCCTCTGTTTGTTGGGGATGTTTCAATCGAAGATAAAAAAATATAGAATAAAAAACATAATGTCAATCTACGAACTCTAGCCATTTGTCATCCGTTCCCGCGACCTGTTGCGTGGAGGTGAAACTTGTAAATTATGAATTCTGATATAGAACATGAGAGCGCCCAACTTAAGTTGTCTTTAACGAATGTTAACGTGAAAAGAAAACAAAAAATTGGGAAATGGGAAAAATATGATGGGTTATAATATAGAATGTCTGTTATGTTGACGTGTACACTTTTATTAACTAGTGGTCGCCCAGTGGTCGAAATTCGACCATAATTAGTTCAAATTATAAGTTTGAACATTGTCAAGGTTTGTTGTCAAAGACTATACTTCTATAATCGTAGATTATATTGTAATAAATTAATTTATTATGGTTATGTTTGACATTTAGTAAAGGCAAAAAATATTAATCTATAATCTGTTCTCAATTTGACCACAGACTTTAACAATAAACAAAAGAATATATATGAGTGCGTGTGGCAAATATATTAAGTGGAGTGTGTATTAATTTAATGTATTATTTATGTATAATTTTTCAAAAATATTAACATTCTGCACTCCTTCTCTATATAAACTACAAGTTTGCGAAATTTTATACTCCTTCAAAGTTTTTGCTTCATGTAATAATACATAGATTTTCTATTTACATTCCATTTGAATTCTACATTTCTATCTAAATTGTACTCTTAAGTTTTTTTTTCTTTTGAAATGTTTATACGAAAATACAAATAAAAATAAAACAATAAAAAATCCACTAAGCTTACTTAGGTTTAGTAGTAAAATAACAATATTGAATCTTCTAAATGTTCATGCCTCATATACGAAATGTCTAGGTCATATAAATTAAGACTATCATTTTAAATTAAACTGTAACATGATACTTGTAAGGTTTGATATCAGTTTGTCGGAATTGGTAAAAAAATCGTATAATTAAATCAATGTTCTGTGTAACGGTGTTTCGAGAATTAAGCTGTCAGTAGTTGACGGGATGAATTCTGAAACTGACATACGTCAAGCTCGTACGTAAGTATACTAGCTGTGCCCGCGACCTCGCTCGCGTAAAACTACTTTTTGCTCGTTTTTGTAACTTATTTCAATGCAGCTTTCCTCCTATTGGTGGTAGCGTGATGTTAAAAAGCCTAAAATCTTCCTCAATGTTTGCTCTATCGATTACTATAATAATTTTTTAAATCTGACTGGTGGTTTCTATGATTAGCGCGTTCAAACAAACAAACATACTTTTCCGCTTTATAATAATAACAAGATTTTAACCCAGACTTCGCTCGCTTTAATATTGATTCTGCCAAACAAACTGGATGACATAACAACAAGTTTCATACGCAGTTTTCACCTCTCTTTACCCCACTTCCAATAAGTTCTTCGCGAGAAAAATTAGCCTATCAACGTCTCCAAGGTCACATCTATCTCTATACCAAGATTGATCATAATCGATTCAGCGGTTTAGGCGTGTAAGCGTATCAAACAAACAAACACTTTCGCATTTACAATATTAGTAAGGGTGCGTTATATTAATAATTAACCTAACCTAAAAAAAACAAATAATTGTGATTACAAATTATAGCCTGCGTCCGTCGCCCCAGGAAGGCGACAGATGGTCGTGGGGACTAGCGCCGGCTCATACAACCTTCCCGTTCCTCCGGGCTGGAAGGAAGGGTGTATGTTAATACATTTCCTCACGATAAAAAAAAAGAATTTCTGATTTTAATTATATCAAAAAGTCCATTAAAAATATAATGTAGGTTATTCCAGAATTCCTCATATACAATATCGCTATTTTAATTATCTAAACCATTGTTATTGTTAATGTTAAAATGTATCTTTTAATCGATTCAGATGTTCGCATTCAAATTATTTTATTTAGAAAGTTTGTGATCGAATCGTTTCGAAATCACAAATCACAGTTTACAAGCTTGGAATCTCTACAGAGTCCCAGAAATACTTTAAGCCTGTTTCTTATATTAGGGTTGAGATTTCAACGTACGTCGGGGAGCGAGCTCGTTCGGCGTCGACCTCCCCTTTCCTTTACAAGGTTTTGACGGGCATGATAGATCGAGCGCTGGCTATGAATAGTTTGGTAATGGATTATCCGATTCAGTGCGAGCTGGCCACCCCCGCTCTCACCCTCGTCTGTCCGGGTCGCTCGTTGAACCAATCTAAATGTAAATAAATACTCACGCTGGTACAACTTCGTTCTGTCTTTCTTTTTCTGTAGTATTTTTGAGTAATGTTGGTCTAGACGAGTCGTGTATGCACTTGATACTATTTATTCATAATCCAACACTTAAGGTTATGGCGTTATGTCATAATCTCACCTGATCTTAAGTCACGATACGGCCCAAGTTGGTAGACACGCTAAACCTGTGGAGAAAACTGGCTCTCAAGTGCAACTGCCGGAACACACGTATTGTTATTTGGCGGCAGGTTTACAACTTGAGGGTGGTAGCTACCCAGGCGGGCATTAGAAAAAGCCTTACCACCATGCTATGGTTTCCTCACGATGTTTTCCTTCACCGAAAGCTCAAGCTCATTGTAGGTGATTGGATTCGAACCCACGTCCCTTGACGCGAATTCGTACACACTACCACTGAGCTATCATCGCTTTATGTGCACAATTTCTGTATATCATTGTGCACTAATGTGTAGGTTGTTGTCTGATAATGGCTTTAAAGATTTGAGCTGGCAAGTGGACCTATATATTTGATAAGGTGATAAGGATGAATGAGTGGTTATTGTTGGGTTGTTTTGGTAGATATTTTATGTTGTGCACCAGATAACAGCTTGGTGGTAGGGTTATCGCCCCACCGGTTAGCTTCCATCCTCGGGTTTTACTGCCGCATAATAAAGGTGCAGTATGAACCTTTGCGTCTCGGCATAGTGAGCGTAAACCAGCCCTTTCCGGTAAGGTCAGCAAAGTGACTGTAATACCTCTGGTGTTGCGGCTGTCTATAGACGACGTCAACCATTTACCATCAGACGGCACGTCTGCTTGTTTGCTGAATAAAAAAAAAGATAATTCCTTCATCTGGGGATGGCGGAATTGCATTGTTATTTTGAGATGACTTTTAATTAATGTATATATACGGCGATGTGGGAATTCTAGAAGGATTACGATCGATCTTCGGAAGGTTTATGAAGGTTTTGTTTTGTTTTTGAAAGTTGACCTATAAAAACGGCGGTGACCTATGTAGTGGTGGGTCACGAATGCATAATACCTGTTGGAATGAGTTCGCAGTTGATTCCATTAACAGTTATTATAACTGCTATATATTTATAATTTATCGTTTGAGAAATTTATTGGCGCGCCTCAGCAGTCAAATTGACTCGATTGTCGTGACAGCAAGTGGCATGACGCTAGCTTCTGCCACCGCTATACTAATGTGTTTGCGCTCGTATACTATACACTTTGTCGGTTTTTCGTGTGAGTTGATGATAGATGTGCTATTAGTTTACTCCATATTTCTTTATTGTTTTTAATTTAAATGTTTCGCATCCGCCGGGCGTCCCGTTTTGACCAACTTTTTATCCTGGTACGTAATTGTGACGTCGCTATGCCTTATGTCTCCTTACACGTGATAAATTAGAAGAGAGATTTACCACCATGTTTGTGTTGGTCAGGTACAGATCTATACTATACCGCGTGGGTATTGGATATACAACGTATCAAAATTAAAACACACAGAGTCAACACTGCCTTCGCACAACGTTTTAGTGAGGTCGCCCTCCCTTTTATATACAAACAAGCGAACAAACATTGCGAATTAATAAACCGTGAATTAAGGGAAACCGAAATTAATGTTACTAATTGGTTGTCTTTGACCTACGAGGAAACATAAAATATTCTCTATATACCCTCATAATAGACACATAAGTAAGGAATTTCAACAATTCACGTTAAACGTATATATGATGTGTGTGCGTGTGTATGTGATTGTTCTTTTATATATTTAGCTCATAAGATTATAAAAAATTTAATAGTTTTTGTTTCTTATTTTCGTTTTTGTTTCATAATTGATCAATTTATTCATTTATTATTATCTATTATTTTATTGTTTCAAACTGGCACATTCATGGCACTAACGGGATATAAATTTTGTAACTCGGTTTTGGTCGATTACCCGCGATACAGGATTTATTTCCTAGTGCGGGGATCAACAGATAATTTGTATGCATTGTGTTTATAATTTATGTTAAATAAAGATATTTTCATTTTTTTTTCACAACAGTTGCTCTTGGAGTGAGCCACATTTAATATAAGTTACACTTGATGTGTCCTGGTCGGATTCGCTTGGATCTATTTATTGCATCTTCCCATAAATTATTCCTATTTATATGTATAGAAATGTCTTCCGTCGTAAATAAATACTTAGTGTTTACCTATAAGTTGCAGGTCGACGAAAAACAATATGGGATATCCGAAGAAACCCTTTTAAAGGTGGACAATATTTTAAACTTTTTTGTTTTGATAACAAAAACGTGACATAGAAAGGAAGCGAAGCGATGATAGCTCAGGACGTGACTTCGAATTGAAGCACCTACAATGAGCTTGAGCTTTCGGTGAAGGAAAACATCGTGAGGAAACCATAGCATGGTGGTAGGGATTTTTCTAATGCCCCCCTGGGTAGCTACTACCCTCAAGTTGTAAACCTGCCGCCAAATACCAATAGGTGTGTTCCGGCAGCTGCACTTGAGAGCCAGTTCCTCCACAGGTTTAGCGTGTCTACCAACTTGGGCCGTATCGTCACTTAAGATCAGGTGAGATTATGGCCATTACGCTAAACCTTAAGTATAAAAAAAAATGACTTGATAATATATTTATGCCTATTTATATATATTTTTATACATTAAAGTTTTACTAATTTTTGATATTTTATTAATATATCCATTTTTTATTCGTATGTCTACATGTATGTGTAGTTTAATGTACTCGGCTGTGGTGCACATGCTGCCGATAATATTGATGGGTAACCGGTTTAGATATTCACCGCAAATAAACAATCCTGAACATTGAACCGGCGTTGCAAGTTAAAACCATGTTGAAATGTATGATTCAACCTTTACGCTTGAATAAATTCGTAAAAACATTAGAGAGAAAGCTGCGGTCGGACTCGGAGGGGAAGGACCGTTTTCGAATTTGGCAATAAAAAAAAAAAAAAAAAAAAAAAAAACGGAACATAAAGGGAATCGTACCTACAAATATCTGTGAAAAGCGGATAAATTTATTTTCATTGTCGGTTTTCGGGTGTTTTCAATAAAAACAAATTGTCCGGAACATGAATAAGCTCAAGTTTCTTTAGTTTATTTTGTGGAACCGCTTTTGATCCCGGGCCGCGGCGCGTCGTCTCGGTATATTGCTTTGTAAACACACAACTAGTTGGTTTGGCAAATATCGTTCTGTTATTTTCAATAGTCGGTAACTCGACCGCGGCGCCCCCTGTTACGGATAAAACTATTCTATCTCTCAAGTCGGATCTTGTAACACAGTTTTACAAAATTTAACTACAACTAACGCACACGATGATACGGGATTCTGATATATAAATATGTATATATTCATAGTATATATATATATATAATCGATTGGTAGCGTGTACCGACGCCGTGTCAACACAAATTCGACTCCCTGTAAAGAATTTGAGCTTGCGGTGAAGGAATACATCCTTATGACACCATAGCATGGTGGTAGAGCTTTTATAGACTCACACCTGGCTAGCTAGCACCGTTAGCAAGTCTGTCGTCAAACACTATAGGTATGTAAGTAAGGTAATACCTATAGGTGTGTTCCGGCCGCTGTACTTGAGAGCCAATCATTCCATTAACCCTTGCGTGTTCACCATCTTGGGCCACTTCGTCACTCGTCACTTAACATCAAGTGAGATTGTGGCCATGACGCTGATCCCATGTATACTGGTAATTTAAAGCGGAAAAGTTTGTTTGAACGCGATAATCTTAGAAACTACCAATCGGATTTTAAACATTCTTTTTATATTTGATAGAGTAATAATTGAAAAAGGCTTTGGGCATATAACATCATGCTAGCACTTCTAGAAGCAAAGCAGTATTGTTAAATTGACAAATACGGGAAAAATATTCTTTCTGTTGACTTTCTTCGAGTGCGTTGGCTATAATATTAATATTACAATAACATAATGTATTAGAGAAGTGTTTCTCTTAAAAAGATCTAAAAATAAGTCCGCGATAGTATATATCTATCTTTTCTGGTTTACTGTCAATAACCATTTCTACAATTTACAATTTCGTTCCAAAATGACACTTCATTTGCGAGGATGTTTTATCAACATGGTGTTAATTCTTATGTAAATGAATTTATTAATCGTTTCGAGAATTAAATTTCGATCAACTTTTCTAGTAAGTAACTTAGGAAATATCACAGACTCAAAATATACGACGCACCAAAAAAATATATGGCTTTATTATTGTGATTTCTGAATTTGTAGGAAATTACGTTAATTACAAGCGAATAAAACAATAATAAATAAGAAACATTAAGGAACCCGATACTAAAAGAACATTTGTGTATTAGAGAAATAGTTGTTATATGTAGGATTCGAACCTACAACTCTTCGGTGCTGCGACAGCCGTTAATCGATTAACCAGTCAGTTAAACCAAGCGTGCAGTCACATCGATATTCTGTACATCAGACCTACATTAGCCATTTATTATGATTTCCAATTTTTCCTATTAATAATACTTTATTTGCCAAGGTGTTTTATCGACATGAAATTAATCTTTTCTAAATGGATTTCTTAATCATCTTGAACTTTTATTTTGATCCACAATTTCATTTTATACTTATCACAATGTTCACTACTTATATTCGTTTTTGAACGTTTAATAATGAATTGTTATTGAACAAAGTGTAGTTTTTGGTGGATCTTGATATGTCATATTGTGATTTTTATTTGTATTAGCTTGGTCGTTGATCGTCTTTTTATAATGTTAACTTTATAATGGATCGTGTCTTTATATTTAATATAATATAAAAGTGTTTAAATATCTACACTTTGATTAAAAATAACTTTATGGATTGAAATTGATATTTACATGTTTAGTTAAAAAAAACTTTATAAATTCCAATTGTAATGACAAAATTTTATAAGAATTGTTTTAATAATTTATTTCAAGTAGTTCGTTTTGTTTCATCGCTTTCGATTTACTCTATAAATAACCATCAATATTAATAACCACCGTAAGACTGCACCAAACTGGATAATTCTTCTTTTATTGTGTTCGTTCTTGTGAGGACAAGGTTTATATAAAAGAATTTAAAAAAATCGAACAGGTGTTTTAAAATCTTGTAATATGAAAAGTTAGTGAGGTAATGGGACAGAAGACTGTGAGAAATTTATACATATATATATATATATATATATATATATAATAGGTTCGATTTTCAGGGTCGAAAATAAGTGATACGAGGTTCACCAGTTTATCTAGTAAAGTATAAAAAAAGGTAGGATAATTTTCTTCGTTCTTAATGAGATATGTTTGCTACGTTTTTATAAACTTTTGAATTGTCTGTGAAAGTTGTAGTGCAGGTATGTTACTACAACTATATTGGACGCCATATTTACAACAACGTCTATTGATGTAGCTATTCTTTCTCTTCCTAGCACAGTGGTAGTGTGTAGAAACACCGAGTCATGGGACGTGAGTTCGAATCCAACCACCTACAATGAGCTTGAGCTTTCAGTGAAGGAAAGCATCGTGAGGAAACCATAGCATGGTGGTAGGGCTTTTTCTGATACCCGCCTGGATAGCTACCACCCTCAAGTTGAAAATCTGCCGCCAAATACCAATAGATGTGTTCCGGCAGTTGCATTTGAGACCTAGTCCCTCCTATAAAGGCCAGAAATGCACCTAAAATTACACGCTGTTCTTGGTGTCCATGGGCGGTGGTGATCACTTACCATCAGGTGACACGTTTGCTCGTTTGCCCGCTATTAAATCCTAGCGAAGTATTGCAAGTATGATGAATACACAATGCTCTGAAGTATCTAGCCTTCTAGCTAAGATCTCCTTTTCTGCAACCGTTAGCATAAAGAGAAAACATATAATATATGAGATGATATTCTAAACACTAAACTGATGATATATCTCAACACATCTCATATTATAGTGTGTTAAAACGTTTAAAATTTACATTCATTTGAAACAGAACATTAATGTTTATTTCACAGTTAATTGCACGCCTCATAAGCGTTGAGGTGGGTACTACTGTCACTTCACGTAAAACAACTGATTTTTCAAACTTAAAATGTCTCTTTAGCATATATTGCACTTGTAAAATAATATATACACACACATATAAAGAAAAAACACTAATTTTAATACTCATGATATTTTTGACGTAATTTTTGTTATTTAAACTAGTTGAAAAACTGTTTAAAAAATTCCGTCTCGGACGTCCGTGTGTTTGTATGTGCGGATCCTGCATGTTATCACGATAACCACCGAAATACTCTACTAATTGAGTCTTTTTTTTTTCTTACGCTTCAGTATAATTAGGAATAGAACCCGATTACTTTTCGCGGTCTGATTCGATGTGATTTAATTGTTGTCTAAACAAAAAATATGTGATTATAAGGCTTGCACTTTGGGGATTTTCCAAACGTTTTTAGTTCTTACTTCACGCTAACAAGTGTTGAAAAAGTTATCTTGGCTAAAGGGGAGGGGAAGGTATACATTCAGAGTGCGGTCAGAAGACGGAACGTCCCATATCCTTTGTCTGTTTACTTGTTTGCTGCCGAGCGTTGGTTTCCCGTCGCCACTAAGGAATTAAACAAAGGCTCGACCCGACGCGACGTCTCTGTAACATCATTATTAATGCCCTCAGCAACTGTTTCGTGGGATTTCCATTTGGTGTTAATTAACGAAGTATTGTTCTGCACTTGTAAAAATAATTAATCAAATAATAAAATTACCGCGCTTATATTTTCCCAGTTTTTGCTAAATCAGAGAGAAAAATTAGATGTAAAGTGCGAAGAATCAAATTAAAATTCATTATTCAATTTAGGCCCTGACAAGGCCTTTATGAACGTTTGGACGTGAAAAACTTAGACATTGGGTTGTGAAGGGTATCGAACACCATCTGAGTTACCCAAGCCAACCTCATCTGTACTCGGTCCACCATGCCGAGTAACCGACGAGGATCTGGCGGTTGTTGGTCCCACATTTGGTTGTGGTCATGATGGTTAACCATGTAACCCTTGCCTCCCACAGCTTGGTGGTAGGGTAAGTTGCCAGATTGGTTAGCGACCGTAAAAAAGGGTTCACTACGAGCACTTGTGTTCCGGCATACTGAACGAGACCCAGCCACTTTCGTCAGGCTCAGCAACATGACTGTAACACCTGTAGTGTCGCAGCTGTTAATAGGCCACGGTAATCATTTACCGTTATATGAGCCTTCTGTCTGTTTCCTGCTCATTATCATGTCGAGATTAGATGGTACCTTTTTTATAGATAACTAATCGAGTTTTTTAGACTGTGTTTATATATTAAACACTTATTTACTTTGGTCTAAGGAAGGGATTATCATAATAGAAATAAATAGATGAGAATGAAAATTATATGACCATAAGATTTATTGCCTTTTTATTTGTAGTTTGTTACTAAAATCAACTAATAACTCCGATTTTCAGCTTAAATCGCAAATCTACGTAACATTTTTCGTAAAAGAAAAACGTTTATAGGTGAAGGTGGTTGAGAATTAACGGCCAGCGTTTTTTTTTATAATTAAGGTTTACCGATATGGCCATAATCTCACCTGCTTTTAAGTGACTGCACGGCCCAAGTTGGTAGACACGCTAAACTTGTGGCGGAACTGGCTCTCAAGTGCAACTGCCGAAACACACCTATTGGTATTTGGTGGCAGATTTTCAACTTGAGGGTGGTAGCTAGCCAGGCGGGCATTAGAAAAAGCCAACCCACAATGCCATGTTGAAGAACAAACACTTAATACGTTTATGGATTGGCCACAATTTCACCCGATTGTAAGCAACGACGTGGTTCCATATGGCGGACTCGCTAAACCTAGTGGAGGAATCCCTTTTAAGTGCAACGATAGGAACATACCTATAGGTATTTGGCGACATATTTTCACCTTGTGAAAGAGGGTGCTGGCTAGAAGGAAGTTATTGTAAAGTTGTAGCTTCCAAAACGATCACGTTCGGTTCTGTTATAAAAAGAGAAGAGGGTGGTAGAGCTCTTCAAACCACTCGACATGATACATGAGTTAGTTATTATATATTTTTATTATCGACATTATTCGGACATGAATCGATAGTAACTCAGTTGGTAGTGTATACGGACGCAACGTCATCGGGCGTGAGTTCGAATCCACCTACAATGAGTTTGCACTTTCGGTGAAGGAAAATAGCGAGATGAAATCATAGCATGTCGTTAGGACTTTTTCTAAAACCCGTCTGACTAGCTACCAACCTCAAGTTGAAAATCTGCCGTCAAACACCTGTGGGTGTGTTCTGGCAATTTCACTTGAGTCAGTCCCTTTACTAAGTTTGGTCTTGATTTTGGATCACATCGTCACTTAACATCAGGTGAGATTATGGCCACGCTAAATCATAACGGTAAAAAAACATTTGCTATATTATAAAAATATTTAATCGTTTCGTTCAACATAAAATGAATTAATTAATAAACGATAAAAAACTATAACTTTTATGAATAAAAATATTTGAAGAGATTAAAAGAGAAACGGTTGAATCTGTAGAAAGTTTCAGAGCCGACATTGATTTTCCTCGGGCTATTACACAAAATGGCGCCCGGGGTGAAATAATTAATCTATTTCGATAAGAAACGAACCGTTCAGAGGGAACTGACATACATATTTACTATATCAACTGTGCACACATACAGAAAACGGGCTTATTATATATTTCGTATGAGGAATCAAAATAAATAAGAACAAAGAAATATATTACGTACGAATCGTTCAAGAACATTAATAATATGTATGTAAAACCTCTTTACCAAGAACCTGTAGGCTTGGCGGTTTGTTTACAGAACATTTTAACTTCCTAAAGGCTTAAATCTGTCAGTCTGTATACAATTACACTTCCAACTCGTCACGAGGGTTGCCAGCAAACATTTTTTCAGAAAACTGTTGAGTCTAAATTTTCCAGTGATCTATTATATGTTTATTAAATGATAACTCAGTTGGCAGTGTACGGACGCCGCACTTATGGACGTGAGTTCGAATCAATTTACAATGAGCTTGAGCTTTCGGTGGAGAAAATATCGTGATGAAAACATACGACGGTGGAAGGACTTTTTCTAATGCCCGCTTGGCTGCCGCTCTCAAGTTAAAAATCTGCCGCCAAATACCTATAGGTGTGTTGCGGCAGTTGCACTTGCGAACCAGAATCTCCACTATGCTTAGCGTGGGCATTGTGATCACCATTTTAGGCCACATCGACACTTAACAGCAGGTGAGATTGTGTTCATAACGTAAACGTAAACGTAACGTAAACGTACTATAAAAAAACGAACGTTTCAACAATAAATATTTATTATAGAATAATGTTTTTTATGTTTTCATAACTACATTTTAAAATATCTTGATAAGCTTGACAGTAACATTTATAAACCATTAGTTTGTATCCATCGGCGATACTAATCCGTACAAGTCGAGATAACCTAAAAGTTACACTAATAATAGTAATTAATTATTAAAAAAAATAATACTTTTCTCGTCCTAAGAAGTAAACTATTTTTGTGACTTCATACAAATTCGTGCTTCGAATTAGTTCATAATTATAATAAGAAATTTTAAACTCAATATAAAACCAAATAAAAGTAGTTTAAAACTTGGCAACCCCGGGCGATCCGGTATCACCCAATTTGTGTGGGTGGCCGGTTGAAAGGGAATCGGAAATGGTAAGCTTTCGCTCACAAATACGTGCACTGAAATAAAATTTTGCGAAATAAAATGTATTTGTCATAAACATAAATTTTTCTATCACCAGATGTATTGAATACGTGATACACACTAAACAACATGGATCTATTTCAAGATTCAATTTTCCCGATACTCGTACTACTTGGTCGTGGGTTCGAATTCGACCTGGATGTTGTTACACGTGACAAGTGTGATTATTATTTTAATGTGTAACATCGATATTTAGCTAGTACTAGCTGTACCCGCGAGTTCGTTTACGCGCACTGATAAATTATGTTTAGAATAATTATAATAATAACTTTTAGTTCTTACAATGCGATGATCTGTGGATAAAAAGCGATTATGGTTCAATTGTTAGTTTGTACGGACGCCGCGGTAATGGACGGGAGTTCGAATCCGCAGTGAACCCGAGCTTTCGATGAAGGAAAACACCGTGATGAAACATATCATGGTGGTAGGCTTTCTGTTAATGCCCACGTGGCTAGCTACCACCATTACGGTGGACATCTGCCGCCAAATACCTATAGGTGTGTGTCGGCAGTTGAGAGCCAGTCATTCAGCAATACTTAGTGACATCTTAGGTCACATTGTCACCTAACTTCAGATGAGATTATGGCCATTACGCTAAAACTATAAGCTATAAAATTTCAAACTTACTCCCTAGGAACTATTTCAGATTTGTGCACACACATATATTTAAATATATACTATAAAGACAACCTATTTAACTTTATCGGTTTGTTTGATTATTTATTTATTTAGTTAGCCTGAGAGGCTTTTACAGTTTCACCGGGCTAGGGTTTGTTTGCTTATAATGGAAAAATCACTTATAAGCTGACCCGGTAGTCTTTGTTTTGATTTAAATAGTAACCTATAAGTCGACCATAGCGCCATCTATTGCGTTCAAATATAGGCTCACTTACTGAAATAAAATGAATCATCTTTTGAGTCATTTTTTTTATATTTTCTTTATAGTTAAAGTTTTAGCGTAATGGCCTTAATCTCACCTGATCCTATGAACCTGTAGAGGAATTGGCTCTCAAGTGCAGCTGCCGGAACACACCTACTGGTATTTAGCGGCAGGGCTTCAACTTGAGGGTGGTAGCTAACCAGGCGGGTATTAGAAAAAGCACTACCACCATACTATGGTTTCCTAATCATGTCTTCCTTCACCGAAAGCTCAAGCTCATTGTAGGTGTTTGGATCCGTACTCACGTCCCTTGACGCGAAGTCGTACATACTACCACTGAGCTATCATCGCTTTAATTACACACAGTGTGCGGAATATTCTCTACCTAAGGGTGGTGACGGTTTGAAAGGCGGGCATTAGGAAAAGTCCTATGGTATGGTTTCATCACGATGCTTTCCTTCATGGAAAGCTCAAGTTTCACGGAGGCATTCGAACTCACGTCCAATGACGCGGCGTCTGTGCAAGCTACCACCGAGCTACCATAGCTTCAACCTTATAAATATAAATAATCCAGGCAAGATTTAGCATCCGGAGCACAAGCACGTTACAAGTTTACGACGTGACGTTTCGTACAAGTCATGTTGTACTCAATTTTTGATAAAATCTCAACTATGAATAGTGTTTAGATGTTATCAGCCCCAGTCTCGACTTCTCCATCAGTCCCAGGCTCGACTTCATCCAGTCTAGATCCAGTCTATCCCGCGGGCGCGTGACACGAATGCTAAGAGGCTTGTGCTTTGTGTTGGAATTTTAGTTAATAGAGTATTCGGTTTGATCTCCCCATTCGTTGTGGAACTTCGCGTTCACTATTTAGATATATAAGAACGGTATTAGCTTAATCAACGTAGTTATTAGTAATGTCTACACAGAGTTAATTGTCTCGTGAATACTGGCTAAATAGTTATGTACATATTAATTAATTGTAGTATGAGAGACACGGAGCTTATTAACCAAAGGTATAATGTTTGTGTCTGAGTGTACTGAAGGCTGTTTGAATATTAAATGTACACGTTGATGGGCTTTCAGAGTACGTCTCAATTAATTTATGTATACATATACTGGATTGTATATCCTTGTATATACATTTATGGCGTTTGTGTTATGAAAACGAATGCTTGGTAAATTTCCGGTCAGTAGTTTTGGAGATATCTCATTAAAAATGTCATGAAATATATTTTTATACACATTTGGGGTACGAGTTTTTCATTAAATGGCTTTTATTTTGGATTAGAAGTTGATTGATAAGGATTTTTTTACGCCATAGGAACCATTTATCCTCGAATGTCGAAAAATCGCTTGAGTTTCTTAAAAAATTACAGCCCAATGGTGGTAGGCCTTTTTCTAATGCCCGCCTGATTAGCTTCAAGTTGAAAATCCATCGTAAAATACCTATAAGTATGTTCCGACAGTTGCAATTGAGAGCCAGTCGCTCCACTAGGCTTTCCGTGTCACATCTTGGGACACATTGTCACTTTACAATAGGTAAGATTGTGGCTGTAACGCTGAACCTATAAAGAATTAAAAAATATACAACTAGGCAATGATCGCTTCTCATTGCATTCTAACACTACGTGTATGATAATTTATAATGAAAAGCACTTTATAGTGAAACCATAGTGTGGTGGTATGGTACCAATATGATATGGTCGAGAAGCAGCTATTGACAAGCCATCTATCTTTAGAAGTATTTTTTTTTATACTTAAGGTTTAGCGTTATGGCCATAATCTCACCTGATCTTAAGTGACGATACGACCCAAGTTGGTAGACACGCTAAGCCTGTGGAGGAACTGGCTCTCAAGTGCTGCTGCCGGAACACACCTATTGGTATTTGGCGGCAGGTTTTCAACTTGAGGGTGGTAGCTACCCAGGCGGGCATTAGAAAAAGCCCTACCACCAAGCTATGGTTTCCTTACGATGTTTTCCTTCACCGAAAGCTCAAGCTCATTGTAGGTGCTTGGGTTCGAACCCATGTCCCTTGACGCGAAGTCGTGCACACTACCACTGAGCTATCATCGCTTCAATTTTAGTTATTAAGCACTCTGTCTGCAGACTAAATAACTTTAAAAATACGAAAACGAACGGCTATAAAAATAAGAGAACCTTTAAAAATAAAGGATACAGTTTAAGAGAAAAAATTACAAAACTTTCTGCGTATCTTTCATAGTTTTTGCGAGGAGTGAACACTGTCACAATATTAGACAAAGGCAAAGGACGGTTTAGCTCGCGAGTCGCTTGTGAGCGTTTTGTCACCCGCGACACTTCGTATTACGTGTCTGTTCTCAGCCTAAGGCTCCTGCAGACGAGCCATTGTGAACGGTAGAAACGAACGAAACTTTACGGCAATAAACATCGTTTTAAAGTAAATTTTCAAACACGGTTAATGATCGTTTGCAATCGAGAATCATTTCTGCATGTTTTACTTTATAATATTAATGTTAGGATGTTTCGGTGTTTATATTTTGTAGACGAAGTTGGCAAGATTATTGTCAGAATAAAACTGGCCCGGGCGTCGCTCCTTCCGGTGAGCTTTTAATCTGCTTAGCGTTCGCAGGAAAACATTTGAAGAGCGTAAAGGTTTAGCGCTCAGTGAGCGTACCGGAAATAAAGTGCAGAAAAAAATTTCCACGAGTTGAATAATCCTCGCATTGCTTCTTTTTAAACATTTTGTTTTATAATGATATTGTCTGTACATTGTAATATTGTAGGAAAGTTAAATTGTGTTATAATGAGACGAGGAATAATAAATAAAGCATGTGATGTATTTTTATATAAAATGTTCTCTATTAGTTAGTTATTTAAAAAAGTATTTAGCGACTAATCTTATATAAATAATGAAATTATAGTGAGGAGTTATAAGTGGAATCGTTTTTTTATTCTTAACGTGAGGAATAATATATTCACGCATTGATTCACGCAATATACCGGTCAAGCTATAAGAGGTGTGTGGGGAACGCACCAGAAATACACCCTAAATCGACTCCACGTATTCCTCCTTCATAGCTCGAAAGCAGAGACTGCTTTTAATTTGCTTCTAGTCTACGGCTGGACTACCTACGTTGTCTAACTATCATTCCAAGCATTCAGCCTAAATACGTCCACTGTTCCATATATACTCGTTTTAAAGATTATAAGAATGATGAGTTTTGTGTCGCTTGCATCTAGCAAGTTCCTACAAGACCTGAGCTGTAAAACGGGTCTTTGAAAATGGTAAAGAGAGAAAAAGCTAGGATGAAACCCATTAGTAAAGGAAGAGAAAGTAACAAAAATGGAAGGAAAAATAAATTACGGGCGATCTGAGGTCGGCAAAGGGATGAGTTTTTAAGGTTAAAGAAACGGTTTATCTCGATTTCCGGCAAAACAACAAGTCTAATGTAAAAAAGTTAAATGAAATAATTATAGGTAATAAATAGATCTACAACTTTTGTTTAAACAATTTATTCACATAACCTCGAAATTTATGTGAAAAATACAAATAACCAAGTTTAAGGCTATTATTTATTTTGATTAATAAAAAAAAATGACGATATTTGGCGAAAACATCTTTTTATATATCAAACATATTGTATTTTTTATTAGAAACGTTGTTCAATTTTTTTTTACTTTATATCGAAAAAGCACGCTAATTATCAATCGAAAATTCTCATGTCATAATATCAGTTTTGTTAAAAAAAGTCGATTATCTTTTTGTTCGTTGAAATCTCTACTTTGTGATAGTATAAAAAATATACATACATTTCTCTACAATTACCAGCTGAATGTTTTTATTAACATATATATTAAAAAAAACTGCACACTATCACTTACAGCGACGGGCAGTAATTCCCCATTTTCATTTAACATCGCGCGAACAGATTGTGCGAAATATTCACTGAAGAATTTTTTTTTGTTTACTCAACATACTATTGTGTTTCGAGTGGCGCATTGTGCGGAGCTACTCGGATAAAATGCCGTAAAAAATATAAGTAATGTTGCCGCTATTAAACTAAAACTAAATAGGTTTTGTTCAGAATAAGCTAGGTAAAAACAGTTTGAAGTTAAATGTTTCAATAACATATTTCATTCGTAAATATAACTATGGATATAATAAAAAATTAAGTGAAACTCCATTAACTGGAACCTATTTAACGATAAACTCCTTAAATTGTCCCGATCACTTGCTTACCTTTCGTAACGTATCGCTCACACAACGAAGTATCTCTACAATTCACAATAACGTTATAAATTGCGCAGTTCCTTAGTTGTCACTTTATAGAAATTACACTGTATTTGAAATGTTCTAATGATATTTCTTACTAATATTATAAATGCGAAAATAAGTTTGTCTATTTGTTAAGGTTTCACGCCTAAACTGCTGAATCGATTATGATGACTTTCGGTATAGATGTAGATGGCACCTTAGATACGGTGATAGGTTATTTTTTCTTTTTAAAATACTTATAGGAAGTGAGGCTAAAGAGAGGATAAAAACATTTAATGAAACATTTTTTATTGCATCACCCGATTTAACTAAATCAATATTAAGCAAATTCACGTCTATACTAAAACTTTAACCAAACCAAAGTTGCCCACAGTTTTTTTTAAATATTATAACATTTTATCTATATTATTAGTAATATATAGCGAAAAAGATTGTTTGTTTGTTGTTTTTTGAACGCGTTAATCTTAGAAACTGCCACTGGAATTTATTTATTTTTGTATTTGATAGAAAAATAATTGAATTTTTTTTTAGGTTATTCATTTCACATCACGCTACGAACAATAGAAGGAAAGAAATATTGAAAACAGTTGCTAAACCAGGTGAAAATTATTATATAATGTTTAATTCCACACGAACGAAGTCCCAGGCAAATCTAAATTTTCTCTATTTTCATACAAGCTTCTATACTGTTATGGGAAACTTTTTATTACCTGAAAGAAAATTTCCCGCTGGGCTAAAACATAAAAGTCAAAACTTTGTAATAAATAAACTCCTGAACGCATTTTGACCGCGTTTACTTTATACTGTTGCCGACAAAGAAAAATCTAAGGTATTATGTTCTATGTTTATGATATTGGACTGCTAACAATTTGCGTCTCGATATGACTTTATTTTACTATTGCGTGTGTAGGCAAATTTAAACAAATTTAGGTCGTTTTTTTATAGTGCAGGCTAGCGTTATGACCATAATCTCACCTGATCTTAAGTGATACGGCCCAAGTTGGTAGACACGCTAAACCTTTGAAGGAATTGGCTCTCAAGTGCAACTGCCGAAACACACCTATTGATATTTGGCGGTGGATTTTCAACTTGAGGGTGGTAGCTAGCCAGGCGGGCATCAGAAAAATCCCTACCACCATGCACACCCTGGTTACAAAGTAACAGCCAAACTCAAAATAGTTGTTTGTGGACCACAGAAATAATTGTCCTGCGCGGGATTCAAACCGACAGCGCTTCGAAAAAGAAAGGCTTCAAAGAAGGTTCTATTTACCATCCAGTGAGTCTTATTTGCCTATAAATATATATAAGTTTTTGCATTATTTTAATATTTTTTTTGCATGTTGGTAGGCCTTTTTCAAATGCCCGTCTGGCTAGCTACCACCTTTAAGTTAAAAATCTGCTGTCAAATACCAATAGGCGTATTCCGGCAGTTGCACTTGATAGCCAGTTCCTCCAATAAAGACCGGCAACGTATCTGCAATTCCCCTGGTGTTGTGGGTATCCGTAGGCGGCGGTGATCACTTACAATCAGGTGACACGCTCGCTAGTTTGCCCCTATTTCATTAGAAGACAAAAAAAACATTTTTATAACAGGCAAAAGTTGTTCGTAGTACAGTAATAATTTGTAAACGGTTCGTTGAGGCTGTCGCGGTCCCCGCTTTCCCGAGTCCCTTGTGTTAGCACTGGCTGGGTGTTTAGTTTTTCAGTAGTGTGTAGTGGTTGGGAGGGGTTCGGTATGTGGTGGCCGTCGGCTCCCTAACGGCCTCGTCGGGTCGTCATGCTGGTAACACAAAAGTCGTACGAAACTTTCCACGCTCCCGGCCATGTAAAGGCGCATGTGCGGGCTGCGGGCTCGACTATTCATATAAAAGTTTAATTTTGTTCCTTATATTTTCCGCATTTAGTATTACTGTTGGGAACTAATTTAGAAAACAAAGTTCTTGTGGTAATGGGTTATTTTAAATTGCGAACGCAAGTTATTCTGGTAAAAATCTTTTTATTCGTATTCATGTTACAGATTCGTAAGTGAGTTTGTTTGTTTGTTACGCTTTCACTGCTCAACCGTTAAATTGATTATGATGAATTTTAGTATAGACATATATGGGGAAGCTACTATCGCAAAATATTTTTTTCCTCGTTAAATCTTAGCGTTATGACCATAATCTCACATATTAATGTTAAGTGTCGATTCGGCCCAAGTTGGTAAACACGCTAAATCTTTGGAGGAACTGGCTCTCAACTGCAACTATCAGAACACACCTATTGGTACTTGGCGGCAGATTTTCAACTTGAGGGTGGTAGCTAACCAGGCGGGCATCAGAAAAAGCCCTACCACCATGCTATAGTTTCTTCACGATGTTATCCTTCACCGAAAGCTCAAGTTTATTGTAGGTGATTGGATTCAAACTCACGTCCCTTGAGCAAAGTCGTGCACACTACCACTGAGCTATCATCGCTTCATATTATTATTGCATCGCAGCTTATTGGAAGTGGAGCAAAGAATGAGATAAACTTTGAATTAACCTTTTTATTGCGTCATCCAGTTTGTTTAACAAAATCAAGCGAGCGGAGCCGCGGGTAAAAGCTAGTTTATCTATATTACAAAAAAGTAGAATACATTAAAATGTTATGAAAAAATAACCTAATTACACAATACCTCTCTCATTAGCTTAGTCAATTTAAACCGAATTTACTCGAACGAGCGTTACTTAGCCGAGCGTGACGGCTCAGTCTCATTCAACAGCCACAAAATAAAGTGTTCAGCGCGCTTAAAGAACTTTTAACTTCAATAATTCCTAAAGCTTTATATACTTATGA
Organism: Actias luna; assembly: GCA_039707435.1. Classification (NCBI taxonomy): domain Eukaryota; kingdom Metazoa; phylum Arthropoda; class Insecta; order Lepidoptera; family Saturniidae; genus Actias; species Actias luna. Next base: position 236,617 of record JAZHAC010000006.1, on the reverse strand, counting down.
ATATAACTGAAACGACTGATTATTCATAAAGACGTCGAGTGAATTCGTTCACATCAAAGGCTTTAAACTTTTTCAGGGTCTGAAAACACTTTCAATAGCTCGATATTGAACGCTATTAGTGTACATTGCTCTTCGGTTATCGACATATGTATAGAAACCTTCCGTTCAATTATCGACACATCTTTAAACCTGATCGACTTCAAATAGACCTGATTCACAACAAAATTTCCCTGGATATTCCTTTCACGACAGCTGCCAAGTAATGGGAAAAATGCGAACAAAGTTAACGACATAAGTTATTAATCATGTGACGTCACGATATTTTCTTCTCTCCTTTACCTAGCTAAAAGACAACTCAACTGCAAACACTTGAAGTATACAACAAAAAGGGTTGTGGTCAATCATTCAATGATCACAGAGACATTTTTCCTACGTGGGATCAAAACCCGTAAAACCTTTCACAGCACGAAAGCGGCCTCAAATTGATCGATTAAGTCGTTATGTCTTTTATTTATTTATTGTTTCGTTCTTTAAAGAGCTTAGCAAAGTAAATAATGATATTTAATTACTCGTCATGTGTTCTCAGACGATGTTGCACGCGCGAGGGTCGTGGGCCCCCTCTGCTATGTAATCCATCCCTGCTATGTAATAAAGTTAGAGTATTTGCACACACTTTTGTCAGAATATCGGGTTCGATGTCGTTCCGGCACATCTGTCCTTCGAATATCTAAATGCGGATCGTGGCACGTATTACGTATTTCGAAAATGCATAGCAAAACCGCAAAATATTTCGACATGGCAGAGTTATGAATCAGCTTCAATGTACTTAATGTGTAAATTTTTTACAGTTCATTTGCTTCGAAATTGTGAATTCGTATTAGTGTATTTAGTGTACTTAATATGTCTCTTTATTGCCAATTGGTTTTTTTGAAATACGTAACAAGGAACCCTGTTGCTTTATGAACATCGTACCGCAATACTGTTTGATTTTCAATTTACAAAACACTAGCTCTGCTATTGACTTGTTCGCGTAGAACTGAAAGTTATTTTTATATTCCTCGGATGTAGTACTTCTTTTCTGAATGAAAACTACCTTATATCCTTTTCTGTACCACTACCAATGTGTATGCAAATTTTCATAATCATCGGCGGAATCGATTTCGCTTAACGCTCTTTTTCTTTTTACTCGATTCCGTCATTGCGTGATAATAAATAGCTTATATAATTCCTCAATAATTAGGCTGTCCGATGCAAAAATTAATAAAGAAAACAAATCCGACTAACAGTTCCTGATATTAGTGCGTACAAACAAACAAACTCTTCAACTTTATACTACCAGACAGCTATAAAACTAGGTAGAGTTCGTCACCCTGGGTCTCCGAGTGACAGTACCAGTTGCTTGCTACTTTTATTTCGGGCCTGTTTTATAAACGAAGTTCTTCGCACAAATTGACATATACCGTCATAACAAGCACAAGTTCAAATAGGAAGTCATTAACCATCTGTTATCACAGCAAAATACGTTATATTTGTCTTCTTAATAATAACGCATACCTAATTATATGTACAACCCCACTTAGCCCATAAAACGTAACGATTTACACTTAGTTTTTATTATAATTAGCCTATAATATTATAGTCCTTTTCTTTTGTTTTTTCTATTTTATTTAATTTCTATATACATACTGTTTTTTATATTCATAATTCGCGTGTACTGACACGATTTACTTACAATTACTGAACTGTGAAACATGTCATTGGAATATACACATTATTTTTGTCTTTATATTTTGTAAATATACTAATTGTAAACTTCTCTTTTGTTTTCGAAATAAATAAATAAATAAATAAAAAACGTGCCTTTATCGGAATGAAGGCGTCGAGTCTCGCCGCGCCGCCCTACCTGCCGCGACGTGGGCGGCAAAGATGCCCTCAATACTAGTTCCTCTTTCCTTGATGTTTTGTATCGTTTCCTTTGGTTCCACCTTGTTTTTTACTCTTTGGCTGGCCGTCGTTCGGTTTGGGTGAATCGGTAAATTGAAACTAAATTTACTGTATAGAATTTCTTTTTAGGAAAGGAAGGCCACATTAGTGAAATAAAAACCTTTTTAGGTGCTTTGGTTGGTTTTAGAATAGGTTTAAGCGTTTAGGTTGCATCACGTAATACATATAAAGGAAAATAATATTCAAAATTGAGTTCGTTGGAGTTACTGTACATACAACTACTAAATAAGATACAGATCATATGAAAGCCTATCACGACAAATGAACAAAAAAAAATTGTTATAATTTCAAAGGCTTAAGTTGTCGCATTTGTCCGCAAGCCGTGATGTCTTTTCTCTTTTTAAATATATTTTAAGGTTTATCTTTGATCCATAATTCTATTGTCACTGATGATGTGGTCTAAGTCTAGATGATAAGCTTAGCAGAGAACTGGTTATGGAGTTAGACTCCAGAAACATACCATAGCGATAGACACAGATTTCCAAAATTGAGAATGGTATTAGGAGCAGACGTACATTACAAAATGCCCTATAATCTTGTAATATTTTTCTACGAACAATACTTTTGTTCGTTACTGAATTTGACCCGAATATGTTTGTGGTAAACTTGTTACTAATGAGTCATCATATTTTCGAAAAGTAATATCGAATTGTGTAAACAGTAGTGGGGATGATGGCTAAAAGTTCAAGTTTCGTAGATAAAAATAAAAATATAAATAAAATAACAAGGGTTTAAAAACCAAATTTAGTTTCCAAATCCCGAAGTAAAGGGTTAATTCAGTACATTTAGCTTTTTCGATTTTTATTAATAGCTAGTACCGCGTTTGATTTTCTCCTACGTGATTCAGCAACAGCCCAAGCCGAGGTTCGGTCACTAGTGACACCCTAGCGCGAGTTGCCCTGCGGGCTCGAGCGCCCTCCGCGCTCGCTCCCCTAGTTCAGATAAAGCTGTAAAAGCCCCTCAGGCTAACAGTGTAGGTCTCATCAAAAAAAATAAAAATAAAAACAAAGGTTAGTTTTGACAGGAACTGGAGACACCAACCGATATTAAAATAAAAGTCGTGTGATGTATAGAAAATGAGAGATATTATTTTTAAGTTGTTTTTTTTTCCATATTACAAGAAGATAAAGAATTTTGTGTTAAATTATTGGTTCATTTTTATTTACATCTCACATACATATATAGAAAGATGTAAATGAATACACGTTCCTGTGATATGTTTTTCAGTATTATCTCGAGGTAGAGTCGGGCGCGTGTGAACTTCATACAAATGAGCTGAACAATAGTGAAAATCAATAGAGACAAACTTTAGTGTTACCGGGAAACACAAGCAAACAACTTCCTGGTTCCTTTCAGGCATAGTAATGTTTTCTAAAGGTTACATATACATGTAACCCTTATACTTCCCTTGTAATAACTGTTTTGTATAAATGTGCAAGATTACATAAACGCCAGAATAAACTATAGTTAAATATGACAACAGATGAGGACAAAAATTACCGGGAAATCAAATTGCGATTTCAAAGAAATGGTTACATTTTTCTAGCATTTACAATGCTTATAATATGCCTTCAGCCGTTCCACATGACGAGCTCGGTCGTTTTGGTCGCGACGAAAATGTCACTAGTGACGTCATTATTTACACTCACGTTAAGCTCATAATGCCCGCGTGCAGCGATGGACCCATACTCCGTTCAACTCTAGTTAATATGTGTAACGCTCGCAAGCAGGTGGAACGCGAAACATCGTGGTCATAAGTGTCGTGAACTTAGCCAATGTTTGTATGTACTAAATCGAAGAAATTACCATTTTTTTGTTTTACTACAACACTAATGTGAAAATAATTTCGGATTATTTAGTGTTGAAGTGTATTACTGTACTAGTTCTCTTGTAATTGATTGGCCGCTGACGTCGTTGAGTGATGGTTGGCCTTGTAATATTATTATGTAGAAATAAAGAAAGAAAGAAAGTTTTATTTATCCAACACACAGCAAATGATATTTAAAATAAATAAAAGAAAATAAACTAAAAATAAAAAATAATACAAAAAAAAAAACAACAGAACATTACAGCAAGATCACAAAAAAAGAGCCTAATGTGTGGATAAATTGGCACCAGTCTCAGCATAACAGCTACACTGATATAGTGCAGCGCTGATATTCTGACTGGACCCTCCGAAGGCGACGTCACAGACATCAGTAGACATTCTTAAAAATATGTATGATAGGCACAGCATATAGTACATACCAGCATTTGTTATGCATGGGAATGATTCAATAATTGTGCAACAGAAAAATACAAAAAACTTTTTTTTTTATATAGAGGTAATGGCATTAAACAGGTAGTAATAAACGGACTGCCTCGGAGAATGGACGTTTCCTTTATTATCCCTTACGCGGCACTCCACAAGCTCGTTGGCGGATGGTTCTGCCAAATATGGGTAGGTGTCACAATCGATTACACGTGTTTCGCTCCGTAACGGAGCATCTTCAGAGCGATATTGACAGATGTATGTGTGCTACATACTCTATATTTGGTTCAACCATCCACCAGCGTTGGGTGAAGCGTCAACCAACGACGTGAACGACCAATGAATTCCAAGAGGAAGCTCAGAGTAATATACACTTCTAAATTTAATATACTCTGTTTTTCTTCTTTCATATCGAATACGTTCTTAATTATTTCACTAACATGATAACTAATCCGTTTTCTTTAAGGTCACTATTGCAATTAACATGTGGGTGGAGTGCCCTTTGCCCATTCCAAAAGAGCTGTGATTCCCTTATTAGAACTGTCAAACCATTATTTCTAGTACACATAAAATATGCCTACACAATGACCAAAATATGTTACGTAACTGCTAATGGAAGGTTTTGTGGAGAGAATTAATGAAAGATCTGACCCTGGGTGTGTAGATTTGTAGTGTGTCGACAATTTACGAGTTCTCGTTTATTTAGTAAGTCGAGTATATGCAATGATATTATACAAATAATTATACATTACCTTCATAATATTTGGCCAACACGAGTGGCACGCTAATGGGCACAACAAAGTAATATTGCAAGGAAACGGGATGTAGGTCTATATGTTATTTTACCGGGCGCGAATAAGAAACATGTATACGTTGCTATGCATCGTTTAAAGTACGCACATTACTTTTTGTAAAGAAACTTTTTACAGATTTTATAAAAATATTAAATTATCAATGAGAATAGTAGTAACAACGAATTTTATGTGATTTCATAACCTTTATAAGTTCTGATTGTAACGCCAGGATATTTTCTATAATTAACGTTGAAAAGCATATTTGTCGTATCTCGTAAAATTGAACTTTACAGGATTGCCAGAAAATTTTATCCAAAATTCGTATTATATAAACCGATTTTTGTTTTTATGTCGCATCAAACATTTTTTTAATATCACCGCAGAATAACGAGTTTAAATTCATTCGATACGGTTTTTTTTCTGATTCATAAGATGTATATAATATATAACTCACGTCTGGTTTTTTTACAGATACGACATTTATGCTTTTCAGCGTCGTATTGTTTTGGGACACTGAATATACCAATTGGTATGATATACTTAATTGATCGCTGACGTGATATTTTGTTTGATTGAGCTAATTGACACAAAATCAGTGTACCACTTGTAAGCGCATATGCCGTATCTACACATTTTTACTTACAACATAGTTGGGTATATTTATTTGTATACAAATCCTAATAACTGTAAAGTATTGCCATAAACCGATAAACCAAACCATAAGTTAATACCGATTGACATAGTAAAATATTAATTAACTACAAAGACACGATCCACGAGAAATAAACCAGTAAAATAAAACGACAATAGGTTGGTAATATTTTCAAATGTATATTTCAATTTTCAAAATGTATGTAGAAACACTATTTTCTATGTGCCAGCAATAATGGCAATCATCCTCCATACTAGTACAGCTGTATCCCAGATGTTCAGAATTATATGAACAACCGATAAAAAATGATACATCACTAACTCAGATTCCGCTAAAAACATCATCTAATATGTATGTTATTAAACAGAAAAACCAGTTTTTATTCCAGCCATAGAACGCAACTATCTTCAGTCGTATCATTTTTAGGTATTTTTCTTTACGCTGGCAACTCGAGAACACAAGTATGTTCTCTTGTTAAACGGCTTAAAATAATTCTGTGTAGGGTCGTGCGGTCGAATTTGACGGACCTCTTTTATGTTCGTCGGCAGACCTCGACAAAGCCGACTCCTTCGTGGAGCCATTTTGCGGTTTGGATATCTGGAAGCCACAAAGAGGTATGGACTAAGGGTTTTCAGTTGTCTATGGATGACATACTTGACCCACTGCTTCACCCGGAGAGTCACTTTGACATAACAAGCCGATAAAATAAAAAATCCTGCTAAAACTATATAAACAATCTTTGAAAGTTATGCATCCTAATTCTAATCAATATTATAAATGCGGGTGTGTGTTTGTTTATTACTCTGTCACTATTTAACTATTCAACGGATGATCAGAAATTTTGAAGTGAAACTTTTTATGGAAAGCTTTTGAAATTCTCATCCGCAACCTCTTTGTGTGACGCCCGTTTGGGTGAAGTCGTCTAGAGACAACTAAGAGAGTGAGAGAGACGTAGTGATGTTAGAAGCGATGATAGCTCAGTGGTAATGTGTACGATTTCGCGTCAGGGGACGTGATTTCGAATCCACCTATAATGAGCTTCAGCTTTCGGTGTAGGAAAACATCGTGAGGAATCCTTAGCATGGTAGTAGGGCTTTATGTCATGCCCGCCCGGCTAGCAACCATCCTCAGGTTAAAAATATGCTGCCAAATACCAATAGGTGTGTACCGGCAGTTGCGCTTGAGAGCCGGTTTCTCCACAAGTTTAGCGTGTCTATCAACTTGGGCTGTATCGTCACTAAAGATCAGGTGAGATTTATGGCTATAATGCTAAACCTAAAAATAAAAAAAACTTCTGTCGTGTAGTCTAATGGAAACATAGGGTACATAGGGAACATAGGGTAACGTTCCTGAGGGATATACAAATTATTTGCTAGATCCATGCGAACAAAGACGCGGGGAGAGATACTGCTTTAATAAAATACGCTAAGCATTGAAACACAAGTCGAATAGGGTGAGGTAGAAGTGATACGTCGCGTTGGTAGTTCGAGCGTCACCCGATTCGAGCTCCGTCTCGTCTCAAGTACAGCTATTGTCAAAGGGAGAAATCACTAAGCCGAGCGCCGTATATACAGGGATGTACTCAGCTTGTTATGGGGGACACTATAAATTAAATAGCGTCGTACATTGTTCTAGCATACAAAACAAGTTTGTGTTTTTACGCACATAATCAGTTATACCACTTTAGCACGAATATCAAAAACATCTCTTTATTTATTTTTTTTTTATTAGTATGGAGTGAAATTTTGTAATTGAATAGGTAACATACACAAAATTGATGTCACTGAAAACCGCTTCGATTTACAAGAAATGGGACAACAATTAACGCCATAAAAGTAATTAAAAATCTAATTTCATGGTGTTTACATCGACGCGTACAATATACACGTAATATTTTAAGTTAAATATTGTATCAGTAGTTTTGACAAAGTAGAAAGGCAGTGTGTTTAGTTAAAGATTACAGAAGGAGCTCTATCAAACAAAAGCTGTATTAAAATTTCTACGGATATAAAGCTTCCATTTCATTAGATGAAAGAGTGGCTTCTGAAATACATCACATAACTCTGGCAATAGTCCAAAAGATGATAGTTAAATGGTAGTGTGTACGACTTTGCGTCAAGGGACGTGAGTTCTTATCCAACCACCTACAATGAACTTGAGCGTTCAGTGAAGAAAAACATCATGAGGAAACCATAGCATGGTGGTAGGGCTTTTTTTGATGACCGCCTGGCTAGCTACAACCCTTATGTTGAATGTCTGCCGCCAAATACCACTAGGTTTGTTCCGGCAGTTACACTTACCAGCAGCCACTTACGGCAGCCAGTACCTCCAAAGGTTTAGCGTGTCTACCAAATTGGGCCGTATCGTTACTTAAGATCAGGTGAGATTATGGCCACAACACTAAGCCTTGACTATATTTTTTTTTTACTAATGTAATTATTTTCCTCGGTTATAAAATAAGAGGACATCCTGAAATATTCAAAGGAGGTATTTTATACCCTCTTTACTTCCGTTTCATTACGCCCCTGGTCTTGAACATTTTTTGTCCTCTAGCTTTTTATATTGCTCTGCAAACTGGAGATTTATTGCGTGCCAAAGTTTCTAGATATGCGTAAAAGTTTTTTTTTTGTTATACAAGTGTTCACAGCTCATTCCAACATTAACATACAAATTTATCGACTGCTGAAGTTATTACATGAATTATTGTTTTACTTTCTAAGATACAGTTTACAATATAGAAGACTACTGTGCTATTCGAACTACATCCTGCAGAATTTGATTTCGTAACAGAACGCGAATAATGAAGTTTGTCAACATCTTTACCCTAGAACGAAGCCATTGGGACCTATCTATTGATTCTTTAATATTAAAAAAATTAAAACACGTAAGAAATCATCTATCGCCAAGTATATGTAGTAACTCTTTTAAATACTTGTAGGTTTAGCATATTGGCGACAATCACACCTAATGATAATGACGATGTGATTCAAGATTGTGGTCTCGCTAAGCTTAGTGGAGAAACTGTCTCAAAAATGTAGCTGTCGGAACACACCTATACTATATTTAACGGTAGATTTCTAATTTGAATGTAGATAACCAGACGAACATACGAAAATAGCCTACCACAATGCTATGGTTTCATCAAGATGTTTTCTTTCTTCGGACGCTCAGGATCATTACAAAGATTAGAACTGACATCCATTGGTGCGACATCCGTACACACTTCGAATTCTTAGCTTAGTCGTTGATCATCATTTTATAATGTTAGCTTTATCGTTGATATTGGACATGTTATGTCATAGTATATGTATATGGTATATGGTCATATTAAATGTAAAATAAAAGGGTTTAAATATTTACACGATTGATTAAAAATAACTTTATGAATTGAAATTGATATTTACCTGTTTGGTTAAAAATAACTTTATAAATTCAAATTGTAATGACGAGATTTAAAAAAATAATAATATTTCAAGTATTAGCGTTATTGTTGATCGTATCTTTATATTTCATATTACAGGAGTAATATTTACACGTTTGATTAAAAATAACCTTATGGATTGAAAATGATATTTACATGTGTGGTTAAAAATAAATTCAAATTGTAATAACAAGATTTTATACACTTGTTTTAATAGTCTATTTCAAGTAGTTCGCTTTTAGCGCTTTCAGTTTCCGGCTGTGGCAATATAAATACGTCTTATAATACTGAGGCATAGTGGAGCTCCAGAACGAATCAATGGACTGAAGTATTAGAGATATGAAGAACCAAATAGTACGTGCAGACTTTTAAACAAGACGGTTAAGTTATAAGAATTTTTACACAACGGAATCATCATTGCTTCGATTTTCTTCCAAAACAATAGCTTATGATACTATATAAGATTATATTGTATTAGTAAAATGATTCGTAAGGACACTACACCTTTACTATCTCATTCAATTACCATAACAAAGAAGAGCCAAGCATTCCGAGATCTATTTGCTCGTGTCCCTTTCTACTAAAGTAATGCATATTCAAACGCTTGGATAGAGATGAAAATGTTACAAAGAGAAATAGTTTTCAGATTACATACCAATCTACTTGACAGGTCAGTAAAACCTATATATTGGTTTTCAATCTCTTCGAACCTGTTATTTGTCGATACCTACTTTGTAAACTGTTTCAAAAAACACACCTTAATAGTCATTCTATGTAACAATAGTATAAAATCGTTGGTCGATTGCTTCATAAACGTACAACCATTACTAAATCCAGAAACATGAAATTTGGAATGCAGTTTCTTTTTGTATAATAATGGCCCACCAAGAAGGGATTTTTAGAAAATTAACCCCTAAGGGGACAAACGGATATGGCTAAGTTTGTAAGGAGAGACATAAAAAAAATCACCTGTTGCCTTGGAATTGAAATAAACACGTATTTCAACATTTTTCAGATGTAATCTCACAAGTGATGAGATTTTTAAATGATACTTATAATAAAGTATTCGAAACTACCTGAAAAACTGACTTATTAACTAGACATTTTCCGTATATATTCATTTCACGGCGTAGACTCCAGCTATGAAGGGTTATTACGAGCACCCATAATTGACGGGAATAAAGTCGCGGGTATCAAGTATAGCCGTGTATAATTGTCTTGCCCCTAAATAAAATGAAAATGGCTATGATGTTATAATGCCTTACAAATGAGCTAATAAAACTTCTCTCGTTATTTTCTTTACTAGCTATGTAAAAACTCAGGCTATGATCTGCTTTTTTACAAGTGCGATCGTCGATTCCGAACCTCTCGCAACCTCACAATTAGTACTCAAATAAGTATACTACATAAATAAAGGCAGCCCATCTCTTTCCGCTCATGGATTATTATCCTTCGGTTACTTTTAATTTTCCTCTATCAATCGTCGCCATTTTAATTTCCTTTCAATAAATCTTTTCTTTTAAAAGGCCTCAGCGCGCACCCGCTTCCCACCTCCAGCCGTTGTTCGTTCTCTCTGTCACAGAAAAGTGAACTGAGATAGATCGCTTATAATTAATAAATAAAATATTAATATTTTGTATTAGCCTTCTCTTTTTTTTTTTATTGTATCCTCTCTAATAACCCCAGTGAGTTTTATTATTACTTGATGCAGAAGACACTAGAACTGTTGTTAGCGACGCATAAAAGCTATAACGAGTTAATACAAAAATAGAAATGGCGTCCGGAATAATAGTTCCGCACAGGTGGCGCTGATGGTAAATAGGACGCACGCGTTACCGTAGGGAGAGCCCCTGAGACGCTAGACGAGTTCTCGTTCGAGTATTAACTTGTACCGGACGAATAAACAGTGTTTTTGTGTTAACATAAGTATCGAGACTGACTACGCGTTATATAAATATAAATATTGAAAATATAAGTATTAAGAATATGAGTATGGAGATCGAGTATTGAGAATATTGAGATTATTGAGATTATTGAGAGCATTGAGAATTATTAATATTAAGCTTGTGGATATATTGAGGTTGCTAGCATTGAGAATTATTAATATTAAGCTTGTGGATATATTGAGATTGCTAGTATTGAGAATTAATAATATTGAGATTGCTAGTATTGAGAATTAATAATATTGAGATTGCTAGTATTGAGAATTAATAATATTGAGATTGCTAGTATTGAGAATTAATAATATTGAGATTAATAATATTGAGAATTATTAATATTGAGATATATTAATAAATGAGAACATAAAGAATGTTATGTTAAAGTCATAAGGCGTACGTTATAATCGACGTCTACCGTTGGGGACGCACACATTCATTTGCCAAGGATTCGTGGGAGTTCGGGTAATGATTGTGCCGAGTAGGTTCTTTGCGTCTCCTTCGCGTATTTTATGTATATTTGTATCGAAATTGATGTTTGCATGTTTAGTTTATAGATATGTTTAAGATTAATGTGCATGTTAGTTTTAAAATAGATAATTTACCGAGCAATACTTACCTAAATATTAGACCGGAAAATATGTATAGAGAATTGAGGGATTTCACACGATGAGTGTGAAATCCAACAATAGAGACATCGCGTTGCTTGTATTTTGATATAAAAACCCGAAATATGGGAATATGTAAATTTATAGAGTAAGAACGTGATAGAGAAAAGTTGAAATAGAGAAAGTTTAGCGTAAGTATTGCTCGATCTCGAGTATTATGAGTGTATCCTAGGATAAGTGATATTTATAAGATAGAGTGTAACCTAGGGTATAAGACTGTATATAGATATTAAGGATATTATATGAAATAAAATAAATATAGCGCAGAAACCGAGCCAACGGTAGTGAAAATAGAAACGAATAGAAATTAGAAAGCGTCGCGATCGAGTGGCTCTCTGTAAAGTCACGCATCGGCATGGGTAACCTCCGAAGGGGCGTTACCTAATCATGTTCCACGATTGAGTCACCGATCGCCCATTGGCTACAACAAGAAGAGCAACTACCTGAAGAATATCGACCGTTGGCTCGGGTTCACGTTTTATTGAGAAGAACACCGAGTATTATTACGTCATACGTCTCGACCGGTTCACGCATTATTGCATCCTTGCGGCCCCTTACGGCAAACTGACATCTTCCTGCTGCCACCGAGGCGGGTATCCGGCATCCTCGTTTATAACAAACGAGGACTCTACGCCCGTCCAAACGGGGATACACGACGTCGCACTTTGACCACGGGGCGGTGGTCCACCACCGCTAGACGTACCGTGCCCCAACAACTGTACTGGACTAGGAAACTTGCTTCAGAAGTTGAAGCGATGATAGCTCAGTGGTAGTGTGTACGATTTTGCGTCAAGGAACGCGAGTTCTAATCCAACCAACTACAATGAGCTTGATCTTTCGGTGAAGGAAAACATCGTGAGGAAATTATAGCATGGTGGTAGGGCATTTTCTGATGCCCGCCTAGCGAGTTATCACCCTGAAGTTGAAAATCTGCCGCCAAATACCAATAGGCAGCCAAATTCCGGCAGTTGCACTTGAGAGCCAGTTCCTTCAAAGGTTTAGCGTGTCTACCAACTCGGACCGTATCGTCGCATAAGATCAGGTGAGATTATAAGCCTTAACTATATTATATATATATTTAATAGATAAACAAAACAATCTATTTATAGCTAAACAGACTCAAATCAATCTAGCATATTTTCTACTATGTCTGTAAACTTATTTTCTTCTTTGTTTTTTAACTGTTGACAAACTTGAATGTTTTTAAAAACATGAAAACAGTTCTTATTCCAAACTTTACAAAGATATCAAATTGTTATTAATAATTATGGTTGAATTTTGAACATGCAAAATAATAAACTAAAAACGGGCGCTCTTTTTAAGTTCATAATTAGGATAGGTTTGTCGCTAAAATATCATCAAGTGAGAGAGAGAGAAAGAGTAATGTGTCACAAATAGCATAGATATATTAAATGATTTAGTTTCTCTCAGGTCTCTCGGAAGTTTACTAATAGTATAGCTCCCTCAATTTTAATGTTTCTTATTCCACACCTTCTATTTCTTACTTTAGTAATATTTTTCTTTTAAAAAGAATTGATGTTTTTTTAATCACATACAATAGACTTAAGTTTGTCTTATATTCACAATTTTATCTTACTGTTATTAAATATCTTGGTTAACATTATTAACTAGTTCTGCAGAAACTCTTACAGAAGACTATTTTAGAATTCGAATATCTTTCTATATTGTTTTTTAATATTTTTGAAAATCTCCATTCTGAAACACGGTTTTTCTTCTCGTCGCGAGTTGTACGAAGTGAAGCAGTTGGTGTACGTGTACTATGTACACAGAGCCGGAGAGTAACGCGGCCGCGGGCGGCGCCTACCTAACGTTAGCAATTTATTGAGTCGCCGCGGCCACAATGGGTCGCGGGGACTTCATCTGCGCCTTCAATACTTCTTACAGCTTTATTTATTACTTTTATATCACAGTTGACGTTGTCGCAGTACATTTACTCCTCGAGTGACGCCACACAGAGGGTCGTTCTCTACAAACTCGCCTCAAACTTCTGTCCCTTTTCAAATTTACTAACAATGCCTATTGTTATAATAAAATGGGGGTGACATTTATTCTGCACTAGCTTCCGCCTGCTCCTACGTTCACACTGTAAACTGAAATAATTTTGCATAATTTATTTATGTTGAATTTAAAATAAACAGCAGTTTACGTTCTGATTCATGCGTAGACAGGAAACAATTCTTTTTTGCATCAACAATAAACTAGGCAATGACTTGGCGAGGCCCTAAACTCATTTAGTAAACTGTAATGGTGTATCTTTTAACTTTTTTCCTTTTTTTTTTAATTAAGGTTTAGCGTTATGGCCATAATCTCACCTGATCTTAAGTGACGATACGGCCCAAGTTAGTAGACACGCTAAACCTGTGGAGGGACTGGCTCTCAAGTGCTGCTGCCGGAACACACCTATTGGTATTTGGCGGCAGGTTTACAACTTGAGGGTGGTAGCTACCCAGGGGGGCATTAGAAAAAGCCCTACCACCATGCTATGGTTTCCTCACGATGTTTTCCTTCACCGAAAGGTCAAGCTCATTGTAGGTGCTTGGATTCGAACCCACGTCCCTTGACGCGAAGTTGTGCATACTACCACTGAGCTAGCATCGCTTCTTTTATCATCAACTTTTATAATTAAGGTAATGTTAAGTGATGATGAGGCCCAAGATATTGTAACGCTAAGCCTAGTGGAGCGACTCTCTCTTGAGTGCTACTGCCGGAATATACGTATAGATTTTCCGCGGTAGATTTTTAGTAATTTATTTAAAGTTGTATTACCACTACTGCTTGCTGAGATCTTCCAAATAAAAACGAGGTTTCGATTCTTTTCTCTAATTACGTAAAATTAGGAAACCAAATCGGATACCCAGAAGTAATGTCGCTTTTCGAACTCATTTTGAATTATACGCCAACCGCAGCGCCGAAGTGTAGTGATCGGTAAATAATTGTTTTGAGTTTGCTTGTTACTTTGTGTCCGTTGATTGTGTTCACAAAGTCCTTCACGTTTAACGTTGGTGAAAATTATATATAGGCATTACATATATACCATTATTGAAAAAAGGATATAAATAGAGTATAATAAATTTATTTCATAAAATAAAATTACGCAAGTCAATGTGCCAGCTTCATTTTCGCAAAATCTATATTTTAAAACGTGAAGCATAAACATTGTACCCTTTTTTACGAAAATTGTGCGGACGGAGGAATATGAAATTTTGCATATTTGTAGTTTATATAGAGAAGGAGTTTAGAATGCAATTTTTTTTTATTATGTATAAAAAATACATTTAATCAATAAAAAATATTACACACGCTACCGTGTATTTGACATACACACGCATATATACACTTTTGTTTAGTGTCAAAGTCTGTAGTCAAATTGAGAATAGATTATAGATTAATATTGTTTGTCTTTGCTGAATGTCAAATATAATCATATATATTAATGCGAATCTTTGACAACAGAACTTTAATAAAGTTCAAACTTATAATTGAAATCAATTATGATCGAATTTCGATCACTGGACGACCACTAGTCTACATAATTATGACATTTATTACACGCGACCGTGAAATATATAAAATGTAAATATATTAACGTTTGTAATAATAGTCGAACACGTTTCTCTAAAGCATATTGTTTAGATATTTACAAAGTTTTCATTCACATTGTCGCCAAACTACTACTCTAGAAACATGAAGTGATGATAGCTCAGTCTGTAGTATCTACGGACGCCGCGTCAAGAGACGTGAGTTCGAATCCAACTACAGTGAGCTTCAGTATTCGGTGAAGAAAACATCATGAGGAAACCTACCACGGTGGTAGGATTTTTCTAATGCCCGCCTGACTAGCTACCAACCTCAAGTTAAAATCTGCCGCTAAATACCTATAGGTGTGTTCCGGCAGTTACACTTGAGACCCAGTCCCTCCTATAGGTTTAGAGTGTTCATCATCTTGGGCCATATCATCACTTAACACTTATATGGTAGACCCACACAAATCTACGGATGAACTGTGACGTATGCTGGTCACATACGAACACCAAGGGCAGAGGGCAATACTGCATTGGTTGCCCTTAGAAAATTACCTTTCATTGCAGGCCTTTTCTAAGGAGGCCCGAGAGTATTCCCACACAGTAAATACTTTTAGCGAAATTGAACATTGAAACGGTTTTAAAAGTATTTCACTTGAAAACGTTTCGAGCGTAAAATGCGTTTAGTTATACGAATTTAAAATCTTTTTAAGTGGCATTTGGTATACGGCACCTTTAGAAGCGTAAGGCTGAAATTTAAATAAAATAGTTTTACCTGACGCCTGTGTGCGTTTATATTTAAATATTTGCGTTTACCCGTGACATAATTTACATTGTAAGAGTGTGTGGCCTCCATAGCTCAGGGGCTAGAGCACTGGTCTTGTAAACCAGGGGTCGAGAGTTCAAATCTCTCTGGAGGCAGAATTTTTAGTAATTAAAACTTATTTTAACCATATCGACGACTACAAGTGCGGCCGATGTCTTTGGCGCCATTAACTCATCAAATCAGAAATAAATTAAAAGATTCGGAAATCGACTCTTTTGGAATGAATTAGACGAATTCATGCTTTTAACATTTTTAATTACAGGTGTCGATGTTATAACCACCATACGGAGTGTGCAGTATCCAAGCTTTTTTAATTTCTTTTATTTTTTTTAAATCAGTGCCCGCGACTTCTTTCCGGTGGAACAAAAATTTTATTTAAGATTTTTTTTTTCAATATTTTCTGTGATCAGCCAACGATAGGCATTAACTTTTTAAGATTGTAGGAACAGCTCCTAAGCAATTATGTATTGAAGAGTATATTGGTTAAACCGGCGACGTTGTCAGGCAAATTACATTGAAGGTACCTTTATCTCTATGAAAATGATTATAAAATATAATAATAGTGAATAATTCCAGAGTAAGGCCTTTGTTCAAATCACCGATGATATTATCAAAGGGTATTTCTGTAACAATAATCTGTTCGGGTCTAATACAATATCCTAACGGCCGGGAAGCCCGGAAATTCAAGGAAAATCCGCTCGGGACCGGCGCGGCCCGTTCTGTTTGCGCGGATGAATCTCGGGATATCTCTTACTAACTACTCTTATATAAATAAGAATTATTATGTCCAGGCTTGGTTGTAACATTCGTTTTTATTGTGCTGGTAAATTCGTTTTAATATTATGACTAAAGATACAGAATATTAAGATTCTATGCAATGATATTATGTCGCTCAGTGGTAGTGTGTTCGGACATCACGTTGATTGAAGTGCGTGAAGTATAGCACGGTGGTAGGACAACACCTGCCTCGCTAGCAACAATTCTCAGCTTCTCAAGTTGAAATTCTATCACCACTAATCTGTGTGGGTGAGCGCCGGCAGTTGCACTTGAAAGCGAGTTCTTACACTAGACCTAGCGTATCCACTGTCTTGGGTTACATCGTCACTTATCATCAGGTGAGAGTGTGGCAAAATGTTAAATGTATAAAATATTAAAGCAAACACTTCAAATGCTTCTGTACAAAACATTCAGTTTATTTCTTTTGACTAAATTTTGCTTATTATGTAAATTTATACTAATTATTTTCTTTGTTTTACCTACAATGGTAGTAACTTTTGCTACTACATTAGTATTGGTAAGCTAGAAGAAAATGCCTTATATCATTAAGCTCGTCACTATACATACTCAAAGTATTCGTTTATTCATTTTTTCCAATGGTTAGAAAGGATTGTATAAAAACCTCCCCGTTTATTCCACTAGATCCCCTACTTTGGTTACTAACTCTTTGTTTATTACACAGAAAAGTTTTATATAATAATAAATGTTCATAAGATAAATGTTCAAGAGGCGGGATTTAATGTTGTTTGTAAAGTTTCGCTGTAAAAATATAACGTTCTGATCGCGCTATCGCTTCCTGGTTTATGTGCGGTTTGACAAGTTTCACATCGATAAGCTCCAGCTCGTTCGATAACAATGCTATCAAATTTACAATAAATTATCCGATGGTTTTGTTGGTAATAATAGGATCATTTTTATATGAGTTTTTATCCATGTTGCGTAGCATACTGACTGCATAGCACCTGGTGTTTTAAGTACAGTACAATCAGTACCAATGGCGACAAACTACCAGTGACCGCTGTTATGCTATGATGTTAGGAAGACGGTTCCACAGCTCCACGGTGCGACAAAAATATGAATCAGCAAACTTTTTGGTTCACGATTGGTTCTGTAGTGGAACGGAGAGGAGGGGATTATATCGAAGAGCTTTTCAGATCACTCGCCGTGGTACATACGGTAGAACACGCTTAAAGAGGCAATGTCCCTTCGTAGCTTCAGCGGTTCTACAGTGCTGGTGGTGTCTGCATCATTCATAATGCGGAGAGCCCGCCTCTGCAACTTGTCATAGGGAGGAGGAAACACGCTGACTGGAAGACGGTTCCACAGCTGTACGGTACGACAGAAGTACGAATTACAATCAGAAAACTTTTTAATTCGCGATTTGATGGTAGTAAATCTGTGACGCCGAAGCCGGACCCCCGTGGTTCTATTATGGAACGAACGGGAGACGATTATATCAAATATTTAGGTGTTTTTTACATTATTCTCTACGCAAATTTAATCTGCCTCTTAAGTTCTAACATTATGGTAGAAAATTGTATAAAAATAAACTAACCCCAAGTTTCTAAATAAACAAATACAGACCTACAATTAAATTAACATTATATCTTTTTAACGCAATTAGAATTATCATACATATAACTTCATTTACTCATGAATTACAAGAATGGTCGCTTAATAATAACACTTTGGCTCCAACAAAGTCTATATAACCGTATTCGAGCTGGAAAGGGAGTTAGTTATCTTCCAAGATGAGAACAATAGAGAATATAAACAATATTGATATAGGTCACAAGTATTATTTGAACATATAGGTTAGGTATTTATATTTATTGTTGTTAGAACAAACGCGTAGCTGTAGTCACCGTGAGTTTGTTTGTTCTGTCCATACTGGTAACGTTTTGGGTTCCCCTGCATATTTATGCTCCGTTGCCTCTCGATATGTCTACACATTGGACGTATAAGGGCGTAAGTCGGCACAGCCTAGTTATAATCAACGCCCGTGTGCTTCCAACCCGTAGTTATCGTAGAGCAAACAACGTGCCGGCCGCACTCTGTGTCCCTCAAGGTGGTTTCTATTTACATACACCTACTTGTCACGTCTGGGTCGACACTGTTTTAGCTTATTCAATATTCAACGTGGTTGTTTACAATGTCGGTATTGTTTCGCGGGGCTTATGTAGGCCATTGTCTGAATGTGTGATTCGATTATCTTACAAATTCTGTCGTAAATACCTATAGTGGTTTGCGACAGTTGTACTTGAGTGCTAGTTCCGTCATTAGGCTTAGCGTGTCCATTAATTTGGATTAGCTGAAATTGTAGTTAAACATAAGTCGAAAAAGAATGAAAGATAACGCTATCAAAAGTAACTTATGACGTGAATGTGATGTGGAAATGTAGTGAGCGTCTATAATTAGTTCTCATATCATAGTTAGACATTACAGTCGATGTTTTATTAATATATAATGTGCGCATTGTTGGCGCTGTCTCTGTAAAATATATAAATAACTTGTTAGTAAAATTTTGGGAAAGAATTTAGAAACTACAATGTTATTTTGCACTCTCATTGAATAATTTAATTATGATCAAGTTATAAACATGTTTGAATACCTACTTCAGTTTGCACTCGCAGGTGACTGACCGTCTAGAAAATAACGCTACGTTATTCCAGGATATTTACCCGGATTTTGTCTCTTTGCTGTACTTAATCTACGGTTTCGCGAAACTCATGGCTGGCGTAACTACAATTTCATTGTTAATTAATACCTATGAACTTAATTTTCAACAACATTCTTTTACTTATTTTTATTAAATGCCCACGTAACATTATATTCACATCACATCAGACTTGAAGACTTTCTATAGAACTGGTGTAAAGCGCCTAAAGCAGAGTTATCTCTTCAGAAATAGTTTTTATTTTTATCTTTTTATAAAATAGGAAGGTATAAAATAAATTCAACAAAATTTTAACTTAAATACATGAGAATCGGTACGAAAATTTTAACCAAAAAAATTCAAAGTAACCCATTGAGTGGGAGTCATTTCTTAAATATTTTTTTAAGAATAAACCAGACTCTTATAAGGTAGTAGATACACCTGCGACTTCGTCCGGGTAGAACTAAGAATTATTTATTATATTTTGCCCGTTTTTATAACTTTCTTTTAATATAAATTTATTCTTATCGGTGGTAGCGTGATGTTAGATAAACTAAAATCTATATCAACGATTACTCTCTATCAAAAACAAATAAATCCGACTATTGCTTCTTAAGATTAGCACATTGAAACACACAAACGAACTTTTCCTCTTTATAATATTAATATAGATATAGAATTGTTTACTTTTGTAATACGTAGGATGTGCCTAAGATAATCGCAATAAACGTCTGGATAAGACATCTTTATTAGATAAAATGTGTAGGCGGCGCAAACCAATAGGTACCTATCTACTATTTTCTAAGCGTCTCTTTTTTACAAGTAAGCAATCTGTTCTGAGGTGCGCGTTCTAATCCGCTGACAGGGTAATTCCGTACCGGAGATTACAGAGGGGACGGACCGGGACGGAGCTATAGGGTAGGGCTGCTACCTTCAGTATGTCACACGTATAATACTACCCATATGTTGCTGTGGCTAGATAATTGATGAATGTTTTTTCATAAATAATATATTCACAGTGAGATTCAGTACTAATTATTTTTGTTTTAAATGTGTTTTTGCCTCTGTATTTTGTTTATCTGTCACGGAGAAAACTAACAGCTAGCATTAAGAACTTAAATAAAACAAGGAAATACAAAAGGCTATTTACAAGTTTTCACAAATATATCAAAGATTTTATTAATATTACTGGCGTATAAAGATAACATATTATAACATTTATTATTGAAATGTACTTTTGGGTTTATTTAGACTAAAAATTCTTTTGTACGCACATTTGAAGTGAAACTTCTTATTGGAGGGCTTTGAAATTTTGACCCGCAACCTCTTAATGTGATGCTCGTTCGGCTAAAGTCAGCTAAAGGTAACTAGGGGGCGTTAGCGATATATTGCACGCCTCATAACCATTTTTTACTTATATACTAGGTTTTGTAATAGATTGTGATGTTGTCGAGTGTTTTATAAAAAGGGCAGGACTAAATCAACTAATACAATACTAAAGACGATAATAAAGAATGTAGATTATAGAAATGTCAAGTGACAGCCCTAGCGGGAATGGATCGAAATGATCAGGCGGGTAAACGAAGTTACAATGTGATTTCATGTTGCTTAATAAATGTTTCAGTTATTTTTTCTCTCTGCCTATTAATACTTCGATATCCGATTATTACAATACTGCTACCTCCTAGAACGCTTGGGAGAAAAATTAACTAGTGAATGAGATTGTTTAGTATATGCTACCAGTTTGTAATATTGTCTAACTTAAAAAACATTGGCCAATGAGTTCTATTTTTTAATTATGACGTTCTAATCTGTGCTAATCATATTTGGATGCTGTTGTCTCAGTAGTAGTAATGCTTGGCAACGTTTTGAAGAGTGTAGGTTTTATCATTTCGATAAAGACGTGAGGAGAGATACGTACCGTAAAACACCTTTAAGTAATGATAAAGATGATGATGTATGTATGTATACAATGTACATACATGTGTGAATAAGTTTTGAGAAAATTGGTCGAATATATTTGCAAGTGTCGCGAGAGAACCACAAGCTTATGTCGATAACAGGCGTCTCGACCGCAACCGCGCCGAGCGGCTCGAGAGCCAGCAAGCACTATGCTCCAACTAAATTGAATCAACATCAAATTGGAAATTATTGTAAACATTATCGATTTTATATTAAAGCTACTATATTTGTTTATATCGATTACGTATACTAGATAGTAACTAAATGCTTGAAACACACCGACAGGTTCGGAGCGATTTCCAATGTAAACGTAGCTTGTAAGTCAAGTATTAGATTAACTAAAATTGAAAGTTACTTCTTTCAATTTGTACCCATTACATTTTTTGTACCGTTTATGAAGTGTATGGGAAATTGTATGATAGAAATCGCAATGCATAGCTTGCCTACCCTTCTCTCTTAGAAATCATTTTCTTTTCGCTTGGCTACTAAAAATCATAGCGTGAAGGAAATCATCGTGATGAAACCATAGCATAGTGGTAGAGCTATTTCTAATGCCTTCTTGGCTAGCTACTACCCTCAATTTGAAAATCTGCCGCTAAATATCTATAAGTATTAACATGGGGTGAGACAGCGGTCACAAAGCTAAACCTAAAAAGTATTAAAAGACATTACTCAATAATTGAACTGTCAAATATATAAATAATCTTTTAAAGTCGACAGGTGGTTCCTGAAATTAGCGGGTTCAAACAAACAAGCACTTACGGCTTGGTTATAAAAGTATAGATTAGGAGGTTGTTTTCAAAGAATCTCACACTCATTGCGGAGGTCAAACTGGCACGATCTTATAGATGAATACGTGAACCCAGTCCGAGGTACACTTTCGTCTCAAGTATAACGGCTTCAGTTAATGTAGTTACGGCTCTGCTTTCAACTCGCTTCAGTTAGAACTTGATCCTGTTATAAAGGAACGCGTATATTTATAGAAACTAGATTATGAGGGAATTTTTATATTCGATCATATTAGACATTTTAATATGGCGTAGAAAACGTTGAAAGAGCATGTTACTTGGTAACGTGTAATTCTTACATGTTTCAGTGTTACGTTTGTTTATAAATTGGCAGCAAACAAACGTTGATTTTACAGTGATTAACGTTTTAATCAACAATTAAAATGTAAATAATACCTGACCAAGATGAGGATGCTGAAATGGGCAGAAGGTGTCACCCTCAAGAGACTAGTATATTTGAAGAAATTTTAATATCCTTCCAAATGAAGAGAAACTCTTTACAGCGCCGGTAGTAGTGTGGCCGCGTAATGCGCAGACTCGAGCACTATAATGATGGAAGTTTTCCCTATAAAATTCTATATACAAAACCGCTGAATGATTTAGGATCAGAAAAATTAATTGAAAATCCAAATGATGATGCATCAGATGAAGAAGTTTCTAAGGTTAGTAAATTGAGTTAATTATTAAGTTAATCAAACTTAATGATTGTCATCATCAATTAAAATTAATATGTAATTTATTGGTTGCTTCTAACTGTTATTTATTTATTTAACTTTATTTTTTTTAGTCTCAAATCCCGCTAGATAGTGAAGTTAATGTTGACGAAAAAAAAATTGATCAGTCAAAAAAATAATATAAGTATAGTTAAAACTGGACCAGGTTCTATCAAGATGCCAGCAATTTTACCTTCTTTAACTTATGATTTGAAACAAAAATTGAAGATTTGGGAGTTCTAGCATCACAAAAAGATTTGATTTATCATTGGGGATCGTTTTTATGGGAAATAACTGATGGACAGCCGATGAAAATTGACTACCAGAATCTTGCTAGCACCATTGTATCAGCTTATCCATTGCTAAAAGGTGGTCCGAAAGGTTATGTAAGTATTTTTTTTTATTAGAAAATAATTCAATTACAATAATCTAATAAAAATAATAGTACATTTACTAGACTTACAGTTAAAATAAAAACTTTTTCTTATTAAAGGATATAGTGAGGAGTCAATTAAGTACCTGAATAAGAAATCACAGAACCACATTAAAAAAACAAGGAAGAAAAGAAATGCAGATACAAATATCAATCATGTCCTAAAAATGTCTAAAGTGGAAATATCAAACGAAAGGTATGTTTTAAATAATTCTACAGATAATAAATATTTATTAGATTAAGAAAGAACATGCATTTTTTTAGATATTATATTATTTTCACTTGAGAAATTTTCCTATTGAAATTTTTTATTTTTAAATGTATTTTGAATTTGAAAATAGCTGACGAATTTCTGTTGATAAGAATTTATTAAGCATAAATCTCTTTAGCCAAATATATTTTCTTTATAAAAATATTTTTTTCTCTCAGTACTTATGATTATTTATTATAATTATTTGTAATAAATGAATTAAATTTTTTAGGGCTGAGGTTTTGAAATTGACCTTTTAATCAAACTAAATGATGCTGTGACCAGAAAATTAAAGAAAGAAGTCAAGCCTTTGTTTACTTTCAAACAAGTAAGGTTTATTATATTTTCTATTATTATAAAGTACATTTATTAATTAATATTCAAGTTGTATAGAAAATAAAACTTTAAAATGTTAGATCATTTTTTATTGTGCCTTTAATATGTATGTAAACAAATAAATATTATGAATATAAATATTAAAGGTCCCAGTTATTGACACTGGCCTAGTTGTCCGACACTTGCAATTTTATTCTAATTAAAAATATAAAATGTTCTCAAAAATAAAATATTTTAAAATTTATGATTTAAAAAATATATTTATTAATTTTTTTTTTATTAAAATAACATTTTAAGTATCATTACTAGGCTAATATCAACAACTGGGTCTTTTACCTTACTAAATACTTATTTTATTACAGACACGTTCATCTACTGATTGTCTTGTGACTGAAGAGAATGAGTCTCCTTGAGCTATTATATACTTTGATAATAAAGAAATCAGCGCTGCTTTTATTGTGGCTGATACCAATGTCAGAGTTCAAATTTTGAGTCCTACAGTACCAAAGGTGGTAGCTACTTTATTAGCAGCTTATTATGTTTGGGACACGGTATTTCCTAAACAATACTTAAATATGTTAGAGTACATCGACAGCCAAGTATTGGGAACACTGATTCAAAAAAATCAAGTTTTGTTGAAGTTCATTCGAAAACGAGAAGAAAAAGAAAAATATAATAAATAAGTAATGTATTGGATTTAATTTTTACTTTGATAGTTACCAAGCATTTTATTTAATTTTAATTTATTGAAAAAAAAAAATTTTTTTTTTGCTATTAATGTAAGACTCAGATCGTTAATAGATACACGAATACTATAAAATAGTTACTATAAGAAAAACAAATAAGTTTTAATAGAAAAAAAAAAGTTTTGGATTTGTAATGTGAGAATCTGAAATGTTTTTTGTTTAAATGTTTTCTCTTTCTGTTATCATTTTATTTAATTAAAGATTATTTTTTTGTAAAGTATAAAACAACAGATACTTTAAAAAAAATCCTTTAATAGTTTATAAACAACAAAAATGTAATTTGCATGTACAAGAGAAATTTCCCTAAGAATATTTGTTATAATTTTATGTAATTTCTATTCATTTATAAATTAAAACTTAAAATGAATAAATAAATAATTCTAAAAAAAATATTTAATGATTTTTAATTTTTTATGTATTAATCAAAAATTTATAAAACGCTTAAAATGTTTTAGATCAGAACACACTTTAAGTGCTTTAATAAAAACACTTTTGTGCATTAAAATTAAACGCTTAAAACGTTTCCATTACATAAAACACCATAAAATGTTTAAAAAGTGACTACAAGCTTTTAAACATTTTATGTGTTTAAAAGTAAAACACTTGAGTTTGCAGTGTAAGTTTTCTACATGGATTCAGTTTTAAAGAAGTAAGGTAGATCTTAGAAATATCAGACTTTGATATCTTTACTCAACAGTGATCCGATGCAAGACCAAGTCGACGATACAACTTAGAACCGAAAGAGTTTGCAAAGAATCACGAGGAGAGCCGACCCCAAATTAAATGGAATAAAGCTAGGCAAAAAACGTTAAGTTAGCTTAATTGTAACGGACGAACTTTCTCTAACATTACTCAATGTTTTAAGCGAAAACTACAACGGAGTGGTGTGCGGTTATGTTTAGAAATAGCGTGCCATTTATCTTCATGAGCTTGAGCTTTTAGTAAAGGAAGCATTTTTTTTATATATAGTGGTTTAGCGTTATGGTCATAATCGCACCTGATCTGAAGTGACGATACGGCCCAAGTTGATAGACACGCTAAACCTCTGGAAGTACTAGCTCTCAAGTGCAGCTGCCGGAACACATCCATTGGTATTTGGCGACAGGTTAGCTACCCAGGCGAGCATCAGAAAAGCCCTAACACCATGCTATGGTTTCATCAGGATGTTTTCCTCCACCGAAAGCTCAAGCTCATTGTAGGTGGTTGGATTCGAACTCACGTTCCTTGACGCACATAGTGATAAAACCACAGTATGATGTTAGAGCATTTTTAATGTCAGCTACCATTAAATGGCTAAAATTTTTTTTAAGGTTTAGCGTTATGGCCACAATTTCGCCCGATGTTAAGTGACGATCTGTGGACACACTAAACCTAGTAGAGGGATTACTTTTTAAGTGTAACTGTCGGAACATACCTATAAGTATTTGACGGAAGGTTTTCAACTTGAGGGTGGTAGCTAGCCAGGGGGGCATTATGGAGAGGTCTACCACTATGCTATGGCTTCATAACGATGTTTTTCCTTCACCGAAAGCTCAAGCACATTGTAGGTGGATTCGAACTCACGTCCCTTGACTCGGCGTCCGTACACGCTACCAACTGAGCTATCATCGCTTCCATAAGTTCCGGTAGTTGTACTTGAGAGTCAGTCCTTCCATTAGGTTGAGCGTGTCCACGATCATTGTTGTTATAGTGTTATTTAACATCAAGAATTATAGTGAAATGTTAAACTTATATAGAATAAAAAACCTTGTCTCTGGTTACAATACTGCTTTGGTTTACCTGTTTGAACTACCGATAATTACGAAGTAAATTGCGAGTTTTCTCTTTAGAATTCATTTGACGTAGTTTACGCTCTATCCTGAAAATCGATAAGAAGACAAACTTTTACCAAGTTAGATTTAGTTCCAGACTTAGGTACATGATTCTCCGGAGCACATGAATATGTTAATCCCAAAGTCACAGAGTACACGGACGCGCGTCCACTGACCTGAGACACTGATAACTCTTAACTTCGTTACTGATGTAATAACTCGCGCCTGTGAGATACTTTCAAAACTAAACTAACATAAATACGTTTGCGTTGGCTGTAAGTTTGCTTTTCTAAGATTTGTTCTTGCAACTATCTCGTTTGGGAAACTTTGTGGTTACCAAATTTAATACATTTATGTCAAAGCACATCTATACATTATTACAGAGAAAGTTATTGTAGGATCTAGATTTACAAGAAGTTTTTTCTCAATTTAAGGAAGATGTCGTGTTATGTTAGAGCTCGATAGTAAATTGCGGGCCATTCGAAACTTGCGATCCTGGGGTTACCCATCTGCTTTGATTACCAGTGTTCAGGGCTCACCAATAACTGCGCCCGGGTGACTATGTTGACACACCTGGGTAGCCGTTGGTGAAGGTCTCGTTGTCATGGTGTACGTGACCGGATGCAGCACTACTCTTTGTTAGTCTTGGCGGCCGCCGTTGTCCGTATAACGATATGCTAACATACTGAAGGCCACTTGTAGCTTTACAGTGATGTCCGTAATAACCAAAATAGAGAAAATACGATGACTTGTTCCGGTGCGGACTTTCCGTTACCGAGCGTGTATTCAATGTAACGTATAGCGCCCGCAAGCTTCAAGCACAAAAACAACTGGGACACAGATTCCGGTGTTGCCTGAACATATCGTAAAGATTATACATAGACTAATCACGCTGTATCTATATTAATATTATAATGCGAAAAAGTTTGTTTGTTTGTTGGCTTATCTTAGGAGTTATGAGTCGGATTTAAATAATTATTTTTGCTATGTATATTGAAGCTACGAAAGAAAGTTTTAGGCTATATGTTACAAACAGGAGTGAAAATTGTTACAATTGTTATTGAACAACATGACACATAAATATTGTAATTAACTGTAAATAAACCTTGGAACATAATGTCCTGAGTTTTCATATAGAATTCTAAGACACATTTGCCTCCAATCTAATTTTAATGTAGGTTTAAAGTTTAGACAATCTGTTTATTCGCGAGGAGCTTATGGTTCTATTTTTAGAGAACAGTAGTTTTTCGTGGATGAACGTACCTTATCCTTTATATGTACTTCTGAGAACGTGTTTGCAAAATTTCATGACCACGATGTTCGGTACTCAAATCGCGTAAGAGTAACAAACAGATAAACAAACTGACATTTCCCTTTTTGGATAATTTTGTAGTATTTGAAAATATTAAAAAAAATGATATATTAAAAATACATTTACTAATTTACATAAGAGGTACTATATGATTATGCTTTGATCCCCGCGGGCGGTGGCTGCGCTCAGTAAAAATGTACACTGCATTTTTATTCCGTTTTGTTGAA
The DNA here is from genome assembly GCA_039707435.1 of Actias luna. NCBI lineage: Eukaryota > Metazoa > Arthropoda > Insecta > Lepidoptera > Saturniidae > Actias > Actias luna. The sequence goes on along the minus strand of JAZHAC010000006.1, from coordinate 208,511 downwards.
ACCATTTACTTTAGTAATAATTATAAGGTGCGCTTTCTTACAAAGAGCTTAATTAAAACGTGGAAATTAATCTCGGTAAAGTAACTCCTAAGCAAACTTAGGAGAGGCAACTAAGTGAACACGCCTTTATGTTTAAGTATAGCATAAACATTTTCTACTTATATGTTTATACGTCTTTGTACAAATCAATGTGAAAAACAGCTTCTAGAAGAATTGCGAAAGTTGTCTCTAGTTTCTGGCAGCACGGGAGTTGGAAGTATCGCCGAGATGGTTTTTTTTTATAGTTAAGGCTTAGCGTTATAGCAGTAATTTGATCTGATTTTATATGGCCCATGATGGTAGACACGCTAAACCTGTGAAGGAACTGGCTCTCAAGTGAAACTGTCGGAACACACCTATTGGTATTTGACGGCAGATTTTCATCTTGTGGGTAGTAGTTAGCCAGGTGGGCATCAGATAAAGCCCTACCATCATGCTATGGTTTCCTCACGATGTTTTCCTTCACCGAAAGATCAAGCTCATTGTAGCTGGTTGGATTCGAACTCACGTTCCTTGACGCAAAGTCGTACACGCTACCACTGAGCTATCATCGCTTCAACTTCTGAAGCAAGTTTCCTAGTCCAGTACAGTTCTAGTGTCTTCTGCATCAAGTAATAATAAAACTGTCACTGGGGTTATTAGAGAGGATAGAGAGGATCGCCTTGAACCGAGTTCGGGTAATGCGTTTGCGCGTTTCGATGAGGAAATCCGTAAAAATTGGCGTTCTAAACACAACATTAAAAAAAAGGCGACCAAAAGTAACTTAACGTATAGGCTAGTATGACACATATTTATTTTACGAACGAAACAAACTAAATAACATTGTTTAAAACTAAAAAAAGGATTAATCAATTCGTGACTGAATTTTGTTGAAAACAAAATTAACTGCACTAAAATGAAATGAAATACCATAAGAATAAACGAACATAAAACTACTTCTCCAGAGGGTTTGAAATATACAAATACCACAAAGTCTATGTTCACAAAAAAGTTGAAACTTCATTTGAAAATATATTTTTCCAAGGCACATGTTTGTTTGTAGTTGAATGCAACCAACACGTTGAAGTTGTTTGTATTCTGGTATCGATGCCGTAACGTATTTTTGTTGTCCTGCAGTTTGACTTAGTTTTGAAACTCTTAGCAAACATATAAAACTTCTCTGTAAACTAATCTATACATACATATGGGAAACCTTTCATTCAGCACCAGATATCGAAAACTATATACCCTGACTACCTGGTATTTGTCACGTATTTTTCTTTCGCAACGTAGATATCCACTAAGAATAGGTTTTATGACCATAACCGGTTGACGTGAAAAATGGAACTGAGGTCGCGGAAATCGGGTAGTAGATTTATAGACCGACATGTGTCCTGCTTCCGGTCTTATAATATCCTCAGAAACAGCGGTCTCCAGTCGCGCAGGGGTTCATTTGTAAAACTTGCTGGTAAACGGTTACACGGACTTGTGCTGGATCGAATCCTGCTTTATTGATTTGTAAACAAGATACGCAGATCATTTTTATTATTGATTTATATCTACGTAACCTTTGTTTAATCTTTTGCCAAATCTTAGTCTGACTGTATTAGGTTTACTATGTTTTTCATTTGTTTAGTTTATATAACTTGTATGCGAAGTTAATTTTAATGTAATGTCAGACTCAGGGTTCCGTTCTGGTCTCGGCCAAAAATCAGCCGAACCTTCGGTGGTGTCGAAACCCAGTACATATATATGAACTATTACGCGTCATTCCGTGAGTTCGCGACTCGTCTGTTAGTAGCTATCTCTCAGCACGCACCGCCCTTTTTATTCTGTGTTTTTGCGCTAGTGTGTTCGGACATTGCTTTGTTTTACATCTTTAGTACTGTAGGAGATAATTAGTGTTATTGCAGCATATTTCTTACAAAATGTACTAGAGAGTTGAAGGCCGTCATCCATTACCAAACTTAGCCTGTTACTCGGCTTTTATAACATCTTCATATCATACGAAAATACATAAAATCCTACCTATAGATCATACAAAATCCAATATATGTAATATAATATATTTGAGTGTATCTTAAGATTAATAATAGGTCGAAATAAGTTATGTGTTTTTCATTTCTTTAGTTCCTTTTTTGTCTTCAGATTATGACAGCGGCAAAGTTCATACAAAATAAATTTCTTTACCTTCACTTAAGAAATAAATAAATAAATATTGAGCTTCATTGTTCTATGTAGATATTATTCAAGTATAGCGTTATGTCATGTAAGAATTTTTATATTTATTCCTTATTTTATTTCCCAAAACTAACAATTTAATTTGAAAATTCGTTAGATTTTGTAACTGTTATTATGGGTCTATTATTACAATAAGGTTAAAAATACATAGGATATTTACATATGATTAAATTAATAACGTACATGTAGAATGAAACAGTTCAAATAGAATATATAGAAGAAGTTAGCGATGTTGGAAACAGTTGGGTCGTGAGCGCCTACACCCTTGCAAACGATTACGAGTAATATACATTTAATGTCCGAACGGGAACTTACTCCTTATTCTTATACCGGTACTTATCATACAAGTGCAGACCGGACAGCTCTTATAGTTAATGCCTAACGACAAGTGGTCACTCAGCAGAATGCGATAGCTATACAATATTATTTTTGTCAATTATCTCAAGTTTAAACAGTTCTATCACCATTGTGACAATTCTATTGTGTGCTATTTGTGAGAATTAAATGACAATTTGGCTGAGGAAGGAGGTGAGTGTTGACGAGCGTTGGAAAGGGCACCCTTAAACCTACATCGTGTTACAAGTTTCTGGAACTGTTCAGAGTTTGCCTCTCTATCACACTATGAGCCCTCCACCCGCATGATGAATCCATAATTAGCTTAAAAGTTTCTTTCCCTTAATTGCAATGTCAAGATTATTCTGTACATTATATACCAGGTGTGGATGTAATGTGGATGGAAGTAGAAATAACGAAAGACCGAATACGATATGGACGGACTTTATTTTTTATTATACACAATCTGCTGACTCTGGCTCTGCAAGTTTTCTTAGAGAGGTGATTTGGTTGGCGTTAAAAATTGCTTTATAAATTGCTATGCATTACACTAAAACCTTACTTACTAAAATGCACTAAAATATATTTGTGATTCCTCTGCTACTGTTGAACCCCTATAAGTTGAACATTAAGAGAGACGCCTAAAACTTTGAGTTACAGAGTTTTCGAATTATAGAGAATGGAGGTTTTGGTGTTTAAAGGGAAGGAAACAAAACATTTTTTGGAGATTTGGAGGGTTTTAACATACCGAGGTTCGACTTAACGAGGTTCTACTGTATTATGTTAGTTCTGTATCACGCTGTGTGAGAAGTTAAATGGTCATACGATATTTTAACGAAATAACTAAATATCCTGAAAATATTATGACTGTCGCTTCTTTAAAATAAAATTATTTTTATAATCTATGCAAAGGATTATAACTTGAACAGTTGTATCGTCCCCTCGCACCGTGGAGTCGCGGCGCCGCTTGCCCTTAACAATAATAGAAACAAACTGTAGCAAGCTCTTACACAGGGAAATGAGGAAATAAATTACCTCTTAATATAATTATGCAAATTATATACCATTTAATTATGTTCTATAACAAGTTCTGCATTAAAAAGGTACTTGTTGTTTGTAATTTTAGTTATAATAATTACACATCAGCAAACCGGGTTCCGGGATCAGCAAGTCTATATAACAAACGAGGGTGGTACGGACCTGGAGCACGATACAGTGACAGCTTTATATCTGATGGTAAGTATTGAATACACTCCACAGACCTTGACCACGGGGAGAGAATCCGTCGGAGGTTGTCGCTGACACACCGGTCTGCGATAGAAATGTTATGTCCCAGTACTCGACATTGAATAGTATTGGTGTTCTACTGAAAAAAATTACCGCGACAATTAAATGGTGTGTAATCAAGACCACATGGACAAGACATGAGTATGTTAGAGGGAGTTTAAAAGTGGCGCCAGTGGTAGAGAACTTGAAAGGGAGTTGTTTCTCTTGGTTAGGACATGTCATGAGAAGAGAGGGAACACATGTGGTAAGAAAAGTAATGGATATGAACGTTGAAGTATGGAAAGGAAGAGAAAGGCCAAAGCAAACATGGATAGAGTGTGTAAAGAATGAGATGAATGAAAAGGGAGTGAATGAAGAGATTATGGCTGATAGAGATTTTAGGAGAAAGTAAACTTACTGTGCTGACCCCAAATGACTTAGGAATAGGACATGATGATGATGTGTTATTAAGAACATACCACAGAAATGAAAACTTAATCGTAGCGAAGTTAATAATACCAAATACAACTATAAAATAAAATGTATTGTAAAGGCACTTGTGTTTATTTCGATACTGAATACGACTGGTATGTTATTCTATCTTTTGGAATGCTGGCCAAATGAGTATATAACGGTGACGCGTTGACTATATCTCTCTTGCTGCTTTAGTCGATTCGAGCTGGGTTTACCCAATAAATGTTACATAGTCCAGCTTTTTAGCTCAATCTCAAACAATACCTACCCAAAAGATAAAATGATCAGCGCGCCTAAAGAAGGTTTCACTTCCAATAAATCCCTAAACACGTTTGTTTCTCTCTGGGTGGGATAAACCCGAAAATTAAAAAAGAGTCCGTGCCGTTCGTTTTAAAAAGGTAACTGAAAAGTTACACAAAGTTAAGGTAAACTGGTTGTGATTTTTTTTGTTAACGAGCAGCAAACAGGCAGACTGCCGATCTGACGGTATATGGTTACTGTCACTTATGGATAGCTGAATCTTCAGAGGTGTACTCATACTGAACCTTTATTTTGCGGCAGTCTGTAATGGATCAAGGGTCATATGGTTAACCCTCATGACCAAAATCAAAGGTGGGACCAACAGTTGCTAGAGCCTCGTCGGTTACTCGTCAGGGTGCACCGCGGGCAGGTGAGGTTGGTTTGGATAACTCAGATAGTATTCGGTACCCCTTTCACCCCGTATATAAAACGATTAATCTTGAAGAAGTCAAAAGAAACCATACCGACTGATAGTTCTACTGGCGTACGACGCGTGAATCAATAGTAATATGAAAACAATGTTTTACGGAATTATTTCTCCTGTAAAAGTCTATTACACTGTGCCAACTCTATATATTTATTTTATTTGGTTAACAAAATCAACCGTGCGGAACCGGGTGCGGTTGCTAGTATTTAAATAAGAGAAGTTAGTAAGTGATATGTTCTACTGCTCAGCGTAGCCTATAAAGTATAGAAGTTATAAAAGAGCGTCAGAGAATTGTCAATTGTAGAGATATATTATTTGCAAGTTCCGTGTGATATTCCGTATTCCATTCGCCTCGAATTCAAAGCCGGAGAAGTCTCAGCTTTTAATTCACATTTCGGTTTATAAAAGTTGGAAATTTCGCAAAGTGGTACTTAGTCAAATTAAGCTGTCTTCAGTGTCGGGAGCTTTTACTCTCTATTTTCACCTGACAAGCTCGGTGCGAGGGTACCGGGGAGCGCTAGCTTGGGCGGGCTGGGTGCTGGGCGGGGGCGGGGGGCGGAGGCCGGACGGGAACCCGACGAAATTGAATCGATACTGTCATCTCTATGGTTACTTACTGTTAATGTTTTGTTTCGTAAAATGTATTCCGATTCTTCAGGTTTTCCTCATGTATCGACTAGATGTACCTGCGAATTTGTTCGCAAAGAATTAAAAATTGTTACACTAAACTTTTCTGCATGAAAACTTTTGTTAAATTCTTCCTTTACTATTGCTCAAGAATCCAGCTATAATAAACTTTAATAATTGTTTGAACCCGACTGACATTAGCATAGGTTAATGCGCTTAAAAAACAAAAAAAAACTCTTTAGCTTTAATATATAAGAATAAATTTGTTATTCTGTAATTAAATAAAACTACAAAAACGTTAATTATTTTCCATTTCGTTAAGGATGATCTCAACATAAGCGGTTGGGATTCCTGAACTATAATTAAATAATATAAAATAAAGTGACAACGTGGTTATTATCAGGTAAAAACTTTTACCGAAATATGGCTTTCTAGTATTTATTCAAAGAGGCTGAAAATTATCAGAACTTATCGATTAGCCTCTTAGAATCAGCTAAGAATCTTTTAACCATACACACTGACATACATACGTACAAACACACACACACACACTCACATACAGACATATATATATACGCGTTCATATGCACTCACACCAAACAATACATACATACATCAGACGTATAGGTAAAGTGAGGATACGATTATTAAGTTGTTTACTTATAGTTTTGTCTTTAGTCTTATATTTTATTTAATAGCGGCCAAACTAGTAAGCGTGTCACCTGACGGAAGTGACCACCCACGTAAGGGATACCCACAACACAAGAGGAATCGTAGATGCGTTACCAGCTTTATAGGAGGGACTGGCTCTCAAGTGCCACTGCCGGAACACACCTATTGGTAATTGGCGGCAGATTTCAACTTGATGGTGGTAGCTAGCCAGGCGGGCATTAGAGAAAGCTCTGCCGTCATGCTATGATTCCTCACGTTGTTTTCCTTCACCGAAAGCTCAACCTTATTGTAGGTGGTTGTATTCAAACTCACGTCTCATGATGCGGAGTTCCTACACACTACCATTAAGCTATGTTTTACTTTTTTTTTGTGTTGTCTTCTTCCAGACAAAATGCGCCTCCAATTATCTGTAAAATTCTGATAGTATAGATAGATAGATGTCACAGGCGTTGCGTAGTTTGAAGCCTTAAATAAGGCTTAAATTATATAAATGTTTCTGGAAATAAAATATTTGTCTCTGTTATATAAGTTTGTCCTTCAAAAGAGGCGTGAAAAGGTATCAAAGCAGGCCAGCGTGACAGCAGTGACTGATTGTGAATTTTGTATCATTGTCAGTCACCGCTGTTTTGGATTGTACTGTTCTTATCACCAGGTGCAATAAAGTCACTATGCTGCGCAACATAAAAAAAAAGTGTGTGGCCTATATTTTTGATTGTTCTTTTATACATAATTCGTTTTTAATTACTATAAGTTTTCGATTTTAGAATGAATGAAATTTTGTATTCGAAATTCTATTAAAATTGATTGGGTGATAAGCAAATCCGTTGAGTTCCGATATCTCAGTGGCCATTGTTTTTGGATTACGCTGTACTTTAGCATTAAGTATAGCGCAGTCACTGTGTCGTGCTACAAAAAAGAGTATAATATTATTTCTATACCGGGAGCGTGACAAACGCAACAAAAAAGAAAACCAAGCGTGTCGTTTGTTCGTTAGTTATGATCGAGATTGCATACACAAATTATTATTAAACATAAGAAATCATCATTATTTTTATTGTTCGTATTTTCCAACTTTCTTTTGTAATCATGTCGAACTCTTTCCATTAAAAAAAAGATCATAATCATGAGCATTAAACTAAAAAGTAATACATACTGTGTATAGTCATAGTAAGAAATGTAAAAACTGGTTTCGAGTATGTAAAAAAATAATAGGAAAAGTAATTTTAGTTGTTTTTTTTTTAGAATTTTACCAATTTTCCTAGTGAACTTAATATTTGGTTTTGTTTATCTTAGAACCTTATTTATTATTATTACAAAAAAGTTAAATCGATTTAGGCTTTTAATCATTTTCTAACGTATTACCTGTTTCCGCTACTTCGCGTGGATATAATAAATATTTTATAAATATTGTTCTTTTTGCAACTTATTTCAATACAACTTTGCTGCTATTGATGATAGCATGAAGCTAAATAGCCTGAAGCTTTCCTCAATTATTGGCTATATCAAATACAAATATAATTTTGAAATCTGACTGGTAGTTCCCAAGAATAGCGCGTTTAAACAAACAAACATGTTTTTCCTCTTTATAACATTGCTATAGGTCATCGGGACAATCACTTAATATACATAAACACTTAATTTCAAAGAAATCGTAACTTAAAACTTGCGCAAGTATATTTTTATTTATTTATACGAGTCACAAATAGAGTTTACATCAACACAGTAATGTTTACTAATTATACAGTTCAATATGATCTTCAATTTATAACTACAGGTGGTAAAAACATGCAAAGTAAATAGTATATAACAAATGTAGTAATTATGATATATAATAGACATATATCATAAATACATTTGTATCAATTAAACACAGCAAATAACCATAACCGAGGCATGAAAGTTTGGAATACATTTTCTCCAGGTCCAATTTACAACTACAACTGCGCGAATACATCTATCAGAAGCTTAGTACGATCCTAACAATGTGACACACCGTAACATGCAAGTTTAATAAATGTAACTTGTTTGAAACTATGTTAAGTAGGATTGTTAGTATAGTTTCTATGGGTACAATACATTCTTCAATATGTACGTGCAGGTATACAGAAGACGAAGGGCTCTGGGGAGATACGAGGGGGAAGGGTGGAGGGATAGGTGAAGTTCCGAAACGAGAAGCGAAAGTTATTCCAGGATTGGAAAGTCGACGCGCCCGTCGCCGGGCCTCCTCTACAAACTTACAATTTGGACAAATTCACAGGAAACTTTGTGAATATCTCTCCGAGGGACGTCTTTACTCTCTCAATAATGTCTTAATTTCGGGAGTGTCGTATTCATTTCGGCTGGAGAATCATTCACAGAGCCGATTAATGTTGTCAACGATAATTAATCAAAACGTACAACTGTGTAGAGAACCGAGGTCAGCTTGATTGAAGACGTTGTGGCTACGTTGTATTCAGGACTTATATCATTTAACTTTCATAACAAAAGCTACTAAAATACATTTTGTATTCATAGTGCATGCAAAGCAACGATTATGTGTTTAATTTTTTTTATATTTAATTTTTTATGTCCTTTAGCTATGTAAGCATTTTTGCCAATGTCAAACGTGAACAAGGAATATCTCGAGTCGAAATGAAAAAATTGTTTAATCATTGATGCTGAAATCGGGATGAATTGACCAGACTGCGATGGACTTAGGTATGGACAATCGACAATATTCAATATCTGATACACAGACAATATTCACCATTGTGAGAAATTTCTAAGACAAGTAATATTTATTCTCATTTTTGCAAATACTTTTTTTATATTTAATGTTTGGCCATAATCGCACCTGATCTTAAGTGACGATACGGCCCAAGTTGGTAGACACGCTAAACCTGTGGAGAACTGGCTCTCAAGTGCAGCTGCCGGAATACACTTATTGGTACTTGGCGGCAGCTTTACAACTTGAGGGTGGTAGCTACCCAGGCGAGCATTTGAAAAAGCTCTACCACCATGCTATGGTTACCTCACGTTTTTTTCCTTCACCGTAAGCTCAAGCACATTGTAGGTCCCTTGACGCGAAGTTCTTCACTCTACCAATCAGCTATCATCGCTTCAAAAATAATAATAATTCAAAATACTGTTATATTCCAAATAGATCAAATTAAAATAACAAGAAAGAAGTTTATGCGAAGCAAGGCTTGATAAGTGTTACGGAAACATTATATATATTATTTGTGTAAACCATATTACAATTAAGTAGAAATAATTAAATACAAAGTTTTAATTATTTTATTTGTTGTTCAATTACTCAGAATTATTGAGCATTAACTGAGCCCGCGATTTCGTTCGCGTGGAATTAAAATTTGTTTATTTATCCCTCGGTAACAGGCAGCTTTACAAGATCGCTAGCAAACTTTACAAGATCGCTCGCTGGGCTGATCTTGGCTGGGCTGGGTTAATCTTCAGATTAACCTAAAATTTCGTCGACATCAATCACGCCCATTGGGAACACCAATATACGTATATGTATTTTTATATATAAACGCATGCAACAATGTGGTATTATTAATATATTAAATGAATTATTACCAAAATACTCGCATGTAAAACATTTTTATAACTGTAGTTATGTCGTTTTGCCAGTAAGCCGATGATATGTTTAGACATAAAAGGGTTTTATGGTTTCATTTACATCGCTGTTCTCCACAACATGATTAGTGAAAGGTTGTTAAATAAGCAGACAATAAAACTGAGTAACGTCCGGGATGTGTCTGCGGGCCTCCAGAGCCGCCTCGTCGCCTCATCGCCTCGTCTGCTCGTCTCCATGGATACGGACTTGATTACGCAACGACACGCTCCCGGAGGATGAAAATAAACGTATTTATAAAAGAGTTCGCTCCAGTGTTGCCAATTCACACGGAATTACGAGATTCGCAAAGTTTATGTTGCATCATTTTCATGTTTCGACAAGTTACACAATATTCATCACACTTATATGCATTTACACTGTAGTATTACCTTCACAATTTAGTCATGTTATCCTCCCGGAAATATAACAATATGCCACAAAATACGTTAATTACTACGCGTCAATAGCAGTCATCTACGTGTTAAAGTTTGTATTTTCAGACTAAATATTGATATTAGCAAAAAAAGATTTCCCATTAGCAAATTTACACAGCCTTAAGATGATGAATATTAACCCATGATATAATTCAAAGTGAATGCGTCAATGTCACGCAAACACCTTGTATCCAAAGAACGACGTTAACTTCTATTCTTGGTATTCCAATTCGCTTAGAAATATCTGTGTTTAGATGTGTTTAATATATAGTAATCTATATCTATATAATCATAAAACGGAGAAGTTTGTTACATCTTAGCAACTACCGGTAGGATTCCAAATATATTTTTTAAAGTGTAATTTTCATTTCATCGCCTCATATGTGTTCGTCAATCTATCGCATGTCGCATTACAGCCAACCACGAAGTAGGGTTAAAATGGGCGGCGCGCAGTAGAGCAGCCATAACGAATATAGTAGCGCCCGTGGCTCGCAGCAGCTGACCGTATAGAATTTTTATTCTCACTCATTCGTGTAAGTGCTTTGCGGTATTTGTGTGTTTCATAAAACCACACAATGAGCTTTTTATTTGATATAACTATCATATAGCATAGGAGGGTTTTAAGCTATTTAATATCATGTTATCACCAATAGTAGCAAAGCTGTACTGAAAAAGGTTACCTAAACAAGCAAAAAATATTGAATAATTTTTAGCTTCACGCCGGCAAAGTCGCGGGTAGAGTTAGTAAAACGCTATACTTTTTAAAATGTGCTTTGATGTTAATTTTATTTTGTTTCGGTATTTTCCAATGCAGATTTGGTAACACCGGGACGCGGTGCGGCTTTGTCCTTCTGGCGCGGTGTCCTCTCGTCTCGGTCGAGTGAGTCTCACCGCGCGTCCCGCCCGCCCCACGCGGCCGCGCCCGCCCTCGCGCGCCCTCGCCCCGGCGGTTGCGGTCTACAACAGCTGGATCGTACCCGCTGTCCTCGCGATTACAATTTGTATGTAGTAATATGAAAGAGGAAATCGCAGAATGCCCTTTGTTAAGGATGAGTAACGCCATTATATCTCTTTAACTGAGCTTTCTCGGTACAACGAACTTTTATTATACTTTATATTAGGTTTTCTAACTTTGTTATTATTTACTTTTTTGGCATTACTTTAAGCGTTTTTGTATGATGTGGCTCAAGATGGCGAACAAGGTAAGCCTAGTGGAGGTACTGGCGCTCAAGTGCAACTACCAGAACACACCTGTAGGTATACCTATAGGCAGATAAAGTTATTGAATGTGATGCCTAGCTAGATGGGAATTTAAAAAGAACATATAATTGTAGTGAGAAAGATGACAGTATATCATGTATTAACTTTGTTACTACGTGAAGGGTTACCCAATAGCGATTAAATTTCCACATAATATGTTACTTATTCATAAACCAAAAATGCAAGAGTTATAAATGAAATTGCATTAAGTACATTTTTTTATCTTATTGTTCAAGTTTAGCGTTATATTAAGTGACGTTGTGGTTCAAGATGGTTGTTACGCTTAGTGGAGGGACTGGATTTTATTTGTAACTGTCGAAATACGTCTATAGGTATTTGACGGTAGATTCTTAACTTAAAAGTGGTTGCTAGCAAGGTGGGCATTAGATTACTACCATACTAATATTTGCCAATAATGCCATACCTTTATGGTTACAAATATTACATATATAATAACTCAGTGCATAATAAGCAATAATAAAACAGCGAACAAAAAATGTACAATATATATATATAGTTAAGGTTTAGCGTTATGGTCATAATCTCACCGGATCTTAAGTGATGATACGGCTTAAGTTGGTAGACACGCTAAACCTGTAGAGAAACTCGCTGTAAAGTGCAGCTGCCGGAACACACCTATTGGTGTTTGGCAGCAGGTTTTACAACAACCCGGACCAGTCAGCCCCGATTGCACCATTACTGATTGGTCATTCTTGTCACCACGGCACGAACGTATTCTTTAATACAACTTGTGCCGATGATATGAAGAAGATGAGATTAGGTTCGTTATTGTTATTAACATGGGTGTAAAATAGCTGGAAGCTCCAGTTATGAGAGCGCTTATGGAGTGAGACGGCGCGGCGTTGTAAATCACACCCTATTACTTAAGCGGTCTCAATGGCATCGAGTGCACCCGACGTCGCGTTCGATATATCGTACACTCAGTTCATGAGATTCGCAGTAAACCTACTTTATATTTTTAGATTGACTCGTTTTCCTAGATTTCGTTTTCAACATGGAGAATGGGAACACGGCATTGGATTCGAACTAAATCCTTAATAAGTATTATACGTTGTCTTGTTAGAGCGACAGGCAATCGCTGTGCAATTAAGAGTGGTTAAGTGTAGCGTGTGAGTGCTTCCTAGGACACTACAGTATATGTTGAACTGGACACACTTTGGTAATGCCCGGATGAAGTTTTTATAAACTTTTGTACATATTTTTAATGTGCATTACGGATAAATTATTTTATTCTTTGTGGTTAGAGAATGTTAAACTTAATTAAAATCCTTAACCGGTATAATACGTCATCCTGATGGAATGACATGAGATATCTTTGAGCTTAAGTGTAGTCTAACCTGGAAAGAAAGTCAAACTCAAAATTAATAAAAATCAAGTTTACAATAATACATACCTACTCCTCTGTTACTGTACTGATCTCGTATACACTATGAGGGTGTGTTACAGCTTCCGCCGTCACCTTCAGTGTGAGTTAGGACTCACTAGAAAATGTAGTAATGTACCGTTCGTAAGTATAACATTGCCGAAAGCTCAGTCCTCGTCCTGCTTACTGCAAGCTGACTTTTACTCGGAGCTTATCGTTTACCGAGATACGAGACTTCAAGAAGTGGAAATTACGAATGCGGTATCTTAAAAAATATATTCGATTGTAAATTCTTAGGATACGATACGAAAACTGGAGGACATTTTTTATCACTTATATATTTAGTGTTACGGCTGCAATTTCATCTGATGTTAAGTGACAATGTGGCCCAAGGCGGTGTACAGGCTAAGCCTGGTGGAGGGACTGGTTCATTAATACAACTGCTGGAACACATTTATGACTATTTCATACATTTTCAACTTGAGGGTGGTAGCTAGCTGGAATTGGAATTAGCTAGCATTATTAAAATCCCTACAACCATGTTATGGTTTCGTCACGATGTTTTTCTTCAGCGAAAGCGCAAGGATTTACCCTCAATGAAGGCTATAATGGCTTCATTAAACAATATAACTTATTCAGAAAAATGTATTATAAACCGAAGAAAATACTGGCATCTTAATTCTTCTGGCAAGCTTAGTTTTATTGAAAAAGCAGTGATTCCGAAATTTAGGTGATCCCGACAACTTAAATATGTTGTGATAGCTATCTGTAAAAAATAAATATATTTAAAACGTTATCAGCTATTCATGGAAGTTAAAATCATGGGAAGCTCTAAATGTGGCTTACTTGCGGATGGATAATTCAGATGTTGAAGTATGACAATAAATAAATAATACCACGTCCACAAATATGTTTTAAACCGTTTCTTGAATCCGTGATACGTACAAACTAGAGCTCTGTCGCGTTCCGGATGTATAGCTATAATTTAACTGCACGGAACAAAACTCGCTTACAGTACCACAGTGCAATGTGTAGTAGAGATACCGCCTCGTGTCGCGTGACGCTTTGCAATTAAATTAACATTAAGCGTTCTTTCTATTTATTTAAGCGAATTTTCTATTTATACATACCTTTGTTTATGTGCAATAGTTATTAGCACGCCGTGACAGTGAATGCGATCCGTTTGTCGCGACGGTAAATGGCATGACGCTTGTATATGCCGTCATCGTCCTTCTACGTCAACTCTCTCGGTTTCCTTGTGTATGCATGCGTGTATACCTACTTACTACTACTTCGTTGTTTCTCTGTATGATCTGCATACTATTATTATTTATATTTTTTTTAATTGATATTTATTAATTACTAGCTGATCCGGTGAACTTCGTGTCATTTAAAATCGATGTTCTTTATACGGGCTAAAACTCAAAAACGGTTTGGTCTATTTCTTTTTTTTTTTTTTAATATACATTTTGATTAGCTATAATTAATTCTAATCATCCTTTCAATTTGCTACGATCAATAGAACTGTCTAAATTGAATAACGTTTAGGTCTTTCATATCTTTTAGTTATTCAATGAAATTAACTCACAACTCCAATGAATTAATGTCTTTTAACTTTATGAAATTTTAATCTTGGTGATTCGAACTTATGTCCCGTGGCGCGGCGTAATTACACACTATTAACTGAGCTATCGTCGCTTCAAAAATGTGCTCGTATTTTTTTAATATAGAAGAAACCTTGTCGTCACAGTAACAAAACAAAAAAAAATCAATTTGGTACAGTCGTTCGGAAGTTAGAGTTGTATGTATTTTCTAATGCCACTTATAATTATTTATAACTTATAACCTAGGGGTATGAAAAATATATTACCACCGATTCTCAGACATACCGAATATGCATATAAAATTTCATAAAAATCATTCAAGCCGTTTCAGAGGACAACTAACATACTGACACGAGAATTTTATGTATAAGATTAAGTTAGCTGATTCATATCTGCCGAGCGACCCGCGACGTACTCTGTGTTTAATAGTTTAGCGTTATGTCTACAAATTCACCTGAGGTTAAGTGTCGATGTGTTTCGACAAGGTGGCCACGATAAACCTAGTGGAGGGTCTGACTCAAGTGCAACTGCCGTAACACACAGTAAGAAACCCCCCTCGGCATCTTTACTATTATTTATATAATAATAATGATAGAATGAATATTTATATCTATGGAACTGATCATCTAGTAATTAAGGCCTACATCTACGCTGTGAATTAAAGACAGTTGTAGTAAACATGTTCCTTTAATCTGGTACTCAGAAAACATAACAACCGAAGTTGATAACATTAGAACTTAATTGAACACATGATAATAATAATAATAAGTAAATCAATTATAAAAAATCAAATCGAATAGGTATAGATTATGGTAGTAATATAAATAAATCGCAATTATATCTGGAGGAAGTATAATTAATTGTACATGTAAGTGGCTCAAAAGGGTTTTTTATATGCTAAGATGGCCTCTCCTTCCTAAACCCCGCCTCTTAGCAAGCACTATATTTTTTTAATAGGGAAAACTAACAATCAGCAATAACCCCCATTCCGGGTTAGGATGTAAGCAGTTCTCGAACCAGTTCTTTAATAGGAATGACTCTAATGGCCGTAATAGAATTCACTAATGCCTTCAACAAAATAAATCTAATGAGTAGTAATTAGTATGCACAGTAAATGATCAGCTATAGCCCCTCAGTGATAAGAAAGTTCCAAGGTGATAAAGTTGATCAAGGAGAAAGTATGCAACTCACTTCAATCCAGACCTCCCCACACAGTAAGATAAGGAAGCTAAAGGCCGTGGGATATAGATGCAGAGGGCACAAAGTCATAACTCTCAATCCTTGTTCATTGTTCGTGATACTGCGTGTTTCAACGGACATGGATATATGGAAGAGAAGCTACGTCCTAACAAATATTATGGTTCGAAGGGTGCAACTGTCTATACGTAATGAAATTAAAACCCCCGTCAGATTATGTATTATCGCCTTTTCATTGGTAGGCAGAACCAATAAATGAATATTAATGTTGCACTGGGGCTTAGAAGGAAAATGGATAGGTAATCAGAAACAATATATATTAACAAATGAAGCGATGATAGCTCAGTGGTAGTGTGCACGACTTCGCGTCAAGGGATGTGGGTTCGAACCCAAGCACCTACAATGAGCTTGAGCTTTCGGTGAAGGAAAACATCGTGAGGAAACCATTGCATGGTGGTAGGGCCTTTCCTAATGCCCGCCTGGGTAGCTACCACCCTCAAGTTGTAAACCTGCCGCCAAATACCAATAGGTGTGTTCCGGCAGCAGCACTTGAAGCCAGTTTCTCCACAGGTTTAGCGTGTCTACCAACTTAGGCCGTATCTTCACTTAAGATCAGGTGAGATTATGGCCATAACGCTAAAACCTTAAGTATAAAAAAAAAACCAAATTAGTACAGATTTGTTATACTATAAAATAGTATTTTCATTTCCATTCTCATCATATTCATTTCTCAGACTAGGGGTCAAAGTGGTCGCCATGGTCGAAACCGGTCGAAAAAATCATCATCGAATACAACCTAACTCTAGCCTCGTTCCCTTAACCCTGACAACTTCCCTACGATCTTTGGAATCTTCCTGACATTTTTAAATACCTAAACTTTTCACGAATTCTTTGCAACTTGAATCATCTACGACCAAGGTATATACTCTGACTTTACCCCCCTTTAGATATTTATATAGAACCTTTTTTCTTCTAGAATGTTTCCTATCCTTCACCGAGCCGATCTCCTCAAACCAAAACAATAACCTATCCCTTCTTTTTTTCAACGTCTTTTATCACCTCCTCTCAGTTTCATAGATTCCAATAGACTTTCTATTTTTATTATATGTTTTATAATTACATGTTTATTATAAAAATCATATTTTCTTATATTATTTTTATTTTTATTTAAATATATTTTATCTGCAAAATCCTATACAAATTTCATTCGTAAATTGTCAAAAAATATTTATGATATTAAACTAGATGGAATTAAATATATAATTAAAGTATATTTCTTCCAAATATACTTATATATTAGACATGGGTCTGTCACAACACCTATAGGCATTTGGTGGTAGATTTTCAACTTGATAGCTTTAAATCGGGCATTACAAAAAACCCTACCACCATACACATGTCATCATAATATTGTAATTAAATCAAAAGTATGTATACCAATTTTTTTACTATAGCTGGATAGTCTTTTGTTTTCAATGTAAACGTCAACAATATTTCATTTGAAGTTTTGTTTGTTTGTCTGTTTATCTGTTTATCATTACATAACTCTGAACCTACTGCATAGATTTTTATACCTTATTAACTAATATTTTAGATTACCATATAAATAGAACACTTTTTTTATAAGAAATGGATAAAGTAACATCTTGTAATACATTAACTGAAATTCTACGTTATAATAATGTGATTCAGCTTCAATAGGGACATACAAATATTTTATAATAACAGCTGTACTTAGCATAATGGTAACACAACTACAGAGTTCAAAAAACCGTTTGAAAATTATTCGGTCCAATTGAAATTCCGAGGAAAACTAGTCTTATGTAAAATTTTATGTTGACAAACATTGTTACAACATAAGTAAAACCACGAAATAAGTTAATAGTGTGTCGATTATTCCCGGCGACCGCGGCGCCACAACGCGCTGACCACGAAGCAAATCCAGGGTAGATATTAATTACAGTCAATATACTATATACGCTGAACATGGAACGTAAAGTATTTTGAAGCGATGATAGCACAGTAGTAGTTTGTACGACTTCGCGTCAAGGGACGTGAGTTCGAATCCACTTACAATGAGCTTCAGCTTTCGGTGAAGGAAAACATCGTGAGGAAACTATAGCATGCTGGTAGGGCTTTTTCTAATGCCCGCCCGACTAGCGACCACCCTCAAGTTAAAACCCTACCGCCAAATACCAATAGGTTTGTGTACCATTAGGCAGCTGCACTTGAAAGTCAGTTCATCCACAGGTTTAGCGTGTCTACCAACATGGGCCATATCGTCACTTATAATCAGGTGAGATTAAGGCCATAACGGTAAACCTTAACTATAAAAAAGTGTATACATTCTCTTTCTCATTGTTTACTTTCCTCTCCAGTCTTTCGGATAACGATAAAATTATATTATTTTTTATTAACTTACCTATAAAGTATATAAAGTACGTATAATTTTCCGAGTAGTTGTTTATTTTGGTGTCCTAGATATCGGCTTTAGAAGACCCAGTTTAATACCGACGCTGCACCGATTCCGTGTAGCAATTATGCTAGGACCGGGCATTATTTATTCACACATAACGCGTTGCTCGTTGTTTGATTTAATCCAGTCATGTTTTTATAGGTATTCGTATCTTTTATATTTGTAATTTCCATCCAGATACATGTGCTGTATTAATGATAAATAAATATTTCTTTCTTCTCTCAATATTTAATCAGGTACTATAATATTCAAATGAAAAGAATAAACTATCATTCATATGTACTAGTCGTATCTGCGATTTAATTTGAGAGGAATTTAAATATGTATAGCATATTTCTAGGACATATTTTACAATATTGTATAAGACATAAGTATATATTACTATATCAGACTTTTTATATACGTATTACAGTTCGTTCGCATTGTCACAATTACATATTTTTTCTCGTATTGACTGAGTAAAGATCTGCGTAATGCATACGTGGAATAGTAAGTAATCGACTACAAGAGTGCGCGCTGTCTCTGATATCTGGCAATGGTCTTGAATCTTGAGGACCAGTTGTGGTAAAGCAGTCCTCGGTCCCTGGTTATCTATTTATTATGTTTGACGGTTCTTCTCTTCCGGAGAGAGTCTGATAACAAGTGCAAGAAATCCATAGCAATATAGTGCACTCTTTACTCTCTACACCCCCATGTACCAAACTAAAAGCGGGTTCTTAAATGTACAACAATACAATAAAACAATACAAGTTTCTTTTATTAAAATAACGATAAATGATGAATTTTAGTGATATTTACATTTAGTATTCTTATTTTGGTGCCGTAGAAGCGTTTGCCGTTACAGTATTTTACTTTAACAAACACTGAGGTTAATTTTCAATTATAATTCTTATAAATTAGCCGTTCACTTTTTAAAACTAACAAAAGCGTTCTGTGATAATATAAAATAACTTGAAATACAAAACAGCATATTTATCTAATTTAAAGTTAAATGATACAAAAGCTAGAATCTGTTAAAGACCGCCATAATTTGAATACTAGAAATCGCGACAAACTGGTTACTCCCTATTTTAGACTGAGTAAGGCGAGTAACAGTTTTTTAGGTAATAGTGTCTATTTTTCATAATAAATTCCCAAAGCACACTAAATTGCCGGACAGTAGGTTCAAGAACCATGTCAAACGGGTTTTAATATCAAAAGGCTATTATAGAGTAGATCAATATGTAGGCGATCCCAGTGTCTGGAATTGACACCCCTCTCTGTACATCCGCTAATAACTACTGTAATACATTAAGCTATTATATAAAAAGATACGAAAAAGATTTAAAAAAAAGATGTTGATTGAGTGTCTTGCCGGTTCTTCTCGATGACTGCGTTACTTTTCGCACCGGTAGTAGTTTTGACGTTCATAAGCGCCTTCTTAGGGCCTAAATCGAATAAAGATTTATGATTTGATTTTGGAATGAGTCGTACAAATTTTCGTATGACTTACTTTAGTATATTTAATGTCTTTCTTTGCACAATATTTCAGTAGGACATAAATGCGAAGTTGCGGGCACAACTTGTTTATAAATACATGGGACTGTACGGGAAATACTTAGGTTTCCAAGGAGCGCACGCGTGAGTCTCTTAGATGAGCCGAGAAACACTTCCGGCGAAGCACCATTTTTTTTATCTTCACTCGTAATATTATTTCACTGGGATTAAAACGAGAATGTGGACCTTTTTTTTCCTTCTCATTTTTTACCTTATTTTGAGACCATCCCGTTTTGCTGTACTTGCGAATATTCCTTGTTATTGTACAATCTTCTTTGTGTTTAGGTAAACATTTTAATGTTGAACTTTAAACTATTGTGTTAAGATAGGTTTTCGTTTGTTGCCTGCTTAGTAATTGTAAATAATCCTCAGGTTAACCCAGTTTCGCTGGTTGCGAAGTGTCCCCGCAACCGGGACGCAGCTGAAAACACGTATCGACAATCATCAATATTCTCCTGCGGTGTGTGAACAAGCCAGTCGATGCAGTATTTCTACTTGCATGTGTTCAAGAAGAGAAGTCGCTTCGATTACTGCCTCATACATTATTGTTAGCGAATCTTAATAAGCAGCTGTAAAGAAGATCAGGGTTATACATTTAACAAAATTTTATATATCCTACTCGCGAAGACAATTCCTTCCTTTCAATTCATTCAATTCCTTACATGATAGTATTGACTTGTTTAATAAACAGTTTTATATATAATTTATTTAGGATCTAACTCTACTGCACCCCGCCGTTGCTGACTACCTTTTTAACATCTACATTTATTTAATTTTATTTGTGAAAATATGTAATCGCCCGTGTATTTGTAATGTTTTTCGTATATTTTTTGTTAGATGTAGTAGCTGTTCGTAGCTGTATGTGTTAAAATAAATAAATAAACATATATTTTCCACATCTAATATTATTTAATACGCTTATTTCTATATTTCGAGGTATTATTTTCACCAATTTAGAGACATCTATTTGAAAATATGAAAACATGTCGAGTGTCAATGAAACTACAATAATATCATGCCTTTAGCTGTATCCCTTTCGTGATATCCGATAACCAGAATTTTCCCTAAAAACTTAACTTTTTAAAAGCTTAATGTTACGAGTAATTCATCATCTAGGGTCACGTCGTCACTTAACATAAGGGGAGATTGTAGTCGGGTGCTGGACCTATTAAGATTAAAATTATATGTATAGATTTTAATGTAATTTATAGTTTAAGTATCCTGACCACAATCTCACTTGATGTTAAGCGAAGATACGGCCTGAAGTAGTTTACACACTAAGTGTAGTGCAGAGACTGGCTTTCAATTGCAACTGCCGTATAACACCTATAGGTATTTGATAACAGATTTTTAACTTGAGGATGGTAGCTAGTCAGGCGTGCATTAGATAAAGTTCTACCACCGGGCTAAGATGTCATCACGATGTTTTTTTTAACTGAAAGCCAAAACTCATTGAGGGGATTCGAACTCACATTCATTGACATGGCATCCGTACACAATCCATTCAACTATCACTTCTTTCAAATATATATTTTGCTATGAAATTTTTGATCCCGACGTTTCGAAAGCTTTTCAGCCTTAGCTTTGCGAAAAGCTTTCGAAACGTCGGGATTAAAATCAACAAATAACCGCGATAAAATCCGTTTAAATTCGTTTTATTTCAATGAATAATTTTCGCGTCAACATAAGAAATCATTATGAAATTTTTGTTTGGGTCAATTCTACCACTGGATCTTCTATCCCCAATGGCGGGCAAAAGTGATCTTACTGCGTGTGGCTGACCAGGGTAGTGCCGTCGCCAATTTAAAAAAAAAAACAGAACGTTTCGAAGCCTCTTCAGGGCGACCGGTAATTGTTTTTTTTTCTTTGCGGATGTGCATTGACATTTATGTTCGATACATTTTTTACATATATGTTGTTGGGTTGTGAACGGCTCTGAATTGGATTTTATTGGCGCTACTTCATGATCTGGGACCTCGGACCACCACTAGGTTAGTGAGACTTTCTTTTTCCTCGGTATTGGTGATCCAGGGGTATAAGCCTCAACCATACAACCTGTATGCTGTCCATCCCGCCGCGTCATTTAGATCAGCATAGCGGTGGGAAATTATATTTTTCTTTATTCCAAGATCGTCGCTACAATATTTCTACTACAGTGTTAGCTTATTTCATTGCATTACTGATTAGTTTATTTGCCTCTACTACCATCTATATTAATATAATGAAGCGGAAAAGTTTGTTTGCCCGAACGCGCTTTAGGGATTACTCGTCGGAATTAAAAAAATAATTTTGTATTGATAATCATTAAGGAAGGCTTTAGGTTAAGAATAGTTACATACACGTTATAATGATTAAACGAAATTTTAGTTTCACGCGAACGAAGTCCCAGTTACAACTAGTGAGTAGATAAATATAAATGCATATGGTGTGAAGCTCGCCAGTGTACATATTTAAATAAATTCTAATAAGATATTGATTTATTAGAAAATGAATATAAAGTCTACAGCACGTTTGATAAATAAAAAAAAAGATATTTACTCATCCAGTGTTTGTCAGTAAGAAGTTACTGCACTTACCATGAATTATACGTTGTTTGTATAAATGTATTAGTGTAAGTTACTGTGGATCGAAAATTAAATAAATAAATAAATAAAAAGAGGTACAAACTACACGACAAATGCAATAAGCTGAAATTATTGAATACAATGATTACAGTACAATTATTGAGGCCGTATCCCTCACAAGAAAAACGCGGTTACAATGAAGTAGATAATGGTGATGAATAAAATTTACAATGTATATACAATATTAACCCAGTTACGTACATAGGATGATGTTAAAATATTATTATAATAGTTAATGGAACCTTAATGAGATTGAAACCGTTTCAAATTACCTGGTAACCCTAGCCCGGGCACGCTGCCTATTAAATAGGATTCTTATCCCAAATGGTAACCCGGTTTATACTAAATTCAACTGTATATCGTAATATTTAAAGTACATTTTGAGATATTAATAATACAGTTAAATACAAGCGGGCAGGCGTGGGGGCGAAACACCCCGAGCCGGAGCTTCTCTGCACGCGTTGCTACGTATCTTTAATATTAAAGAGATAGCTTAGACCGTTAGCCCTCATATGTACACTCGTCTATACTTAAACAAACACTTGCTGACTATACATATACTATAAATAATTTCTATAAAAGTCCTTCATTTTCGAAAACATACTTTTCGGTACAATAAAACGCAATATTTAGCGGCGCTAATTCTCACGATTAGGTAACTTTTTACTGAAGTTATGATATCTGTATATATATAAAATTTCTTGTCATGTTGTTTTTCTGCGATGAACTCCTAAACTACTGAACCTATTTCAATCACATTTTGCACACTGTGTGCAGGTTGATCCAACTTGAGAGATAGGATATTTTTTATCTCGATAAGTGATCATAACGTGATAGATGACGCTGTAGTCGATGTGATTGACTACTCGAAAAGTCAGAACAAGGTGTGCCGCTGAAGCTAATGTATTTATATAAATTTATTGCCGCTGTAGAATAAAATTGTACAACCTACTGACTTTCTTTGTGAATATATACATATTCGTAATACATCATGTTGAATAATTTCAGACTTCTGGTATACACTACTACATCGTATCAGCAACAATTGTTTAAAAAAAACAGTGTGTTCTTAAGACGACGTGCGAAGAAGTGACACATCACTATATATCTCTTGCTCCCCGAGTCGCATTGAGTCTACTTTACCCGAATGAGTGTCACATAAAAAGTTGTAGATCAGAATTTGAAAGCCCTCATAAGAAGTTTCACTTCTAAAAGTACGCTCGTGTCTAGTGAAAAGCTTGGCTTGAAGTTCGAACTGAGACTGACTGTCCAGAGCGCGCCGGATGTATTCGAGTATCGTCACTCGCGGAGGCTATTGTTATCCACCCCATGGTGGTCCGGTGACTTCCGTGTAGTCCGAGGACTATAGATAACTTCAGCTAAATGGGTTTTTGTCAACACATAACGCCATCTATAATGAGCTCATAAAGAAAGGCAGGCAGGGTGATTTGCACACCATCTTTGATATAAATGTAAGCATCTTGTTGATTCATGTTTTTGTTCGTAAAATGATAAATATCTCCGAATGATCATTCTCTCACGATATATCGTAGCCAAATTTTTTTTGACTGTACATACGCTGTTACCCAGAGGGGCTTTCACAGCTTGGCAGGACTTTTTTGAGGCGAACGCTGAGGGCACTCAGCCCCGAGGCAGCGGGCGCAAGGATGCCGTAGTGGCCGGCCCTTGGTATGGACTGCTGCCGGAATAAAAATGTAATATGAAATAGTAAGGACTGGCCTACTGGAGTAGGCCTTCAGATAAAACACTAATTATTTAAGGAGGCAAGGAAAGCTGGGGAGTGGATTGTACTGTACTGTTCAAGTATTAAGATGATCTGATTTGTAAGCATTAAGGACGTCGTCTACGCATTTTAACTACCGTTGATGTATATATAAAAAAAGCCAAAACAACTGGCAGGTTTGGTCCCTTACAGAACCGTGTACTTAACGTGTGGGTGTGCACGGGGTATGCATTGTGATGGTGTACTCTCAGCGTTATAGAGTGTCACTGTATCGCACGAGCAGAGACACTTAAGGGCTCCATACCGGAGGTTCGAACCTTCGTAGCCAGTGTTATGTAGTGCCTTTTTATAGTATGGTGTTAGCGGAAGGCGCTACGACACGCAATGCACCAACATTCGTTGAAGTACTTTTAATCATAATTCGTTGATGCACTTTTATTGTATTCCTGATTATATAATGTTTGCGATTATATGTCCGAGAGTCATATGAATTAACGAGTTCTTTCCTAACACGTCTAGTTGCAGGTAGTATAACGTTAAATTTTTTTCCAAAAGCAAATAGGTGAAAGCGTGAATAATACGCGCCGCGGTCTGTTCGAAACCGGTTCAGTATGTTTAAAGGCATTAAAGCTTATTTTAATGTCGCCGCGGACTGTAAACTCGCCAAATGAGGTTATAAAAAACTACGCGTTAGGTGGCGCTACGCCAACTCACACGAGCCAGTAAAAAAACACAGGCTCGGAGTTGGGTGCTCTCCAGAGAAAGCATATTGTTTTAATTCACTTACTTTAATTGTGTAATAACCGGTATAGAATTCAGTTGGTGTTGTTACTGTTCATTTAAAATTCATTGGTTATTGTTAAATTATAAAGGCGTAAAAATCTGAGGAGGAAGATTGAAGGTTTAAAGAAGTCTATGTGCTATGGAAGAAAATAACAAATTTGAAGGTAAATGGATTTGGTAAGATTTTGTCGTATAACTCGGATGCCAAGTCCCCGAATTTGTTGGCTTACAAATGTTTCTTGTAATTATAAAACTTATAATTACAGTAACTTATTATTAACTTGTATTTAGTTCTGCGAACACGGTTCTATTTTAATAAATTTTCCTATTATATATTCAGTCACATTGTTGTTATGCATAAATAATCTCGTTTGCTACAAACGTTAATTAATTTACTCTATTTCTCAGCAATTAATTATTTCCAAGGACATAAAAAATACCTTTTACATATATGTTTTGGAATACGTAGCAGTATCTATCACCGTATTGCATTTTATCAAAATCTCTAAAGTATATCTCTAAGTAAGTAAATAAAATCTCTAAACAGTCATACAGACGGACAAAACTTTGGGATATTGAGGAAAATAATAGTTTTTATTGGACAGTACTCTGGCTCATACAAATTGGTTATTTTATTAGCGATATCGTATATTGCTTAGAGTCACATAGTTCACGTTAGTTGGTAAGAGCAACACGTTTTAATATGGAAGTATGCTTAGTAATCTATTAATTTATAGTAAAAATGTCAGAATTTTCATAATTTATACATTGCAGCAATCGGTTTGATAGCAAACATATGTATGATACAGTTCAATTGTATATACAGTTTTAATGTAAAACACATATTGGGGCACCTTGGCAGTGAAATCGATCTACTTGGCGTGACTGTAAACAATGTTCTTTTATGTCGTCAACTCTCTAGCCTATTGGTGACGTTTTCGCGCGTATACTTCATTATTTAATTGTGTAAGCTCCATAATATTTTCTTTAACATTTTTGGAAACCAGTTCTTTATGGGACGTTGCGGAAAGGTACTCTAGCAGGCAAAAAAGTTTTGTAACGAAAATTAAGTAAAATTTTGTTATATATATTTCATTGGAATGATGTGAATCTGTACTAATAATCTAAAAGTGGACAAATTTGTTTGTTTGAACGCGCTAATCTTAGAGATTACTAGTCGGATTAAAAAACTATTTTCGCATTTGTTAGAGTAATAATTAAGAAAGATTTTGGGCTATTTAATATCACAGTACCACTAATAGGAGCAAACTAGTATTAATAAAAGTGACAAATACGGGAAATAAATATTCTTTCGAAAAAAATTCTTAGAGTACGGTAACTATATTATTAAAATTAGACTAATGCAATGTATGATAGAAATATTCCGCTTAAAAAGTAATAAAAATAAGTCCACGATAACATATATCTATCTTTTCTTGTTTACTTTCAATAACCATTTTTATGATTTACAATTTAGTTTCAAAATATCACTTAATTTGCTAACGTGGTATTAATCTTTATGTAAGTGAATTTATTAATCATTAGGAGAATTTAATATAGAACGACTTAACGTTTTTAGTATTCTATTAAGATGAGTAACTTAGAAAATATCACAGATTCAATATATATGACGCACCAAAAATTATATGGCTTTTTACAGTGATATTTGCATTTGTATGAAATTACGTTAATTACAAGTGAAAATAACAATTCCAAATCTTCCACTAATTTTACCAGGTTACTTCAATATTAATTTTAAAGATAAGCAATTACAGTCACTTAAAACTTTTCTGTTGAATACGTATGATTTTAAAATGAATAATAATCAAGATAAATCCACTACGAGAGACAATACAACAATTGATGCTGTTTATCGAGATATTTGTCAAATATCGAATTACAAACATATATATAATATTTTAGTTACCATAAAGCCATGGTTTCTAAGATAGAAGATAATTAGGCTTAAGTATTATTCATGTAAATAGCTGTTTCTTTGTATTTTATTATCATTATTATATATTTTATGAATCATTGTAAATAATATAAAAGAGAGAATATAATTTTGTAAAGTATGTTTTTACTTTTATAGATAAAAAAAAGGTAATACACGAATAATTATTTTCTTTTTACCTCGTCCAGAACTTGAAGTTAATATTTATGTAATAAGGAACTTGGTTCCTACCTGGTGTTTCACGACATCACAAGTATTTATTAGTCGTAGAGACGAACGTCTTAGCTATCTATGGAGTCACTGTGCGAGTGGCGGGGCCATCGTGTGGCAGATCCCGGGACTTGTGTCTCGGATATAGGTTTAAGGGGCTCCTTTCTGACGCGCTTCAACACTCAACTTCACTAATCGTGTTTCTCACCCTGTCCAGCCCAATTAGGTAGGAGCACGAGACACATAGAGACACGTTCTAATATATGCAGAACTTACAGCTGTCCTAGACAGGTGTAGATTTCTTAGTAGGTGTAATCTAATTTTAACCTGTTGTCGATCGTTTTATGAGGGCATCTATTTTACACGCTTTTTTATTAGCTTGACTTTGTATGTTTGTAACCGACTCCTTTGGACTTGATTTTGACCCACTTCAAACGGTCAGATTTCATTTAAATTTCGTAGTCTTATGAAGGACCCATGACAATACACTAATTTGATAATATTATTCCATTATTTAATTTGCGGAGTAAGATTTGTTAGTTTATATAACTTTCACCTATAGTCGATTAGGCAGGAATTGATGTTAATTATTTTTAACCGTTATATTTAATGTTAACAAAAATTTCGAATACCAAAGAGAATTTTAATTCAACAAAATAAGCAAGAATTTAAATTCACAATTTTGGAAGAAATGGCCTTGTTCGCTATTGCAGTGAATGATTATTGAGCTACCGATTGATATTGCTCTAATAAAAATAATAGTTTAAAATTAAATAAATAAATCAAACTAAAAATAGAAAACAAAGTCTAATAAATTTGAATAAGCAATAATATATTTTTTTTATAAATATACATTATTAATAGTGTACATAAGAAAAAAATATTTTATTTAAAAAAAGCGTGGTGTACTTTTTAAGATATTATCGAAATCATAATCTTTCTACTAATATTTGTCAACAAAATATTTATAACTATTGACACCCTGCACCCAACATTTTTTTTTATAAATTTTATTTTTTCTTATTTACACTATTATTTATTTATATTTATTAAAAAAATTATACTATTCTTAATTCAAATTTATTTTCTATTTTTTAGTTACGTTTTCTATAAAAGCGTGTCTTTTAGTTTTTTTTAATATTATTTATTAATTATTTGTATGGATTAAAGCGGTGAGTGCGTACCTGTTCAGAAGTAGTTTGTAAAAGAAGTCGTCAAGTGCAGCGGCGGACAGCGCGCGCCCACGCGAGCCGACGCGAGCCGCGCGCTTTATTGTCAGATTTATTTGTTTGTTTGAAAGCTCTTTATGTCTCCACCCGTTTATGTCGGTTCTCGAGTTTGTAACAAACTTTTCCGTTCACAGAATAACGTGCTGTGAAAAAGTTTATAGAATTTATCCATACAATTTTAACATCTCTACATTCGTCAAACGTTAGAGTATATTCTGCTATTTTGCATGAACAGTTCAGCTGTCCTCAAAATATATAAAAATACTGTCAAATTTTTTACCATTTCTGCACATTTTAAGTACAACAATTAATCATGGCGATGTACATTGAGGTATCGCGGGGTTTCATATAAATTTTTGAGATACTCGAATAAGTCTCTTTTCCTTAACTTTCAATTAGCTACTACATCGACACACAGTGAAACTTGTATCATACTTACTCTGATGAGTTGTGATACATTTACTAAACAATGCCCTAGGTGCATGATCACAACAATACATGAATATTGATCTAGTATTAGTAACTTGCGTCTATGGCCTGCTTTCGTTAGGAAGTGTAACGTATTTATGTCGAATACGTGTTTAAAAAAGTAAGCAGTCAGTCATTCAGGAGAACTCTGTAAGTTTGGCGGTCCGGGAGTCAGCCTGTGTTCAAAGGTCATCAGCGTTTCAAACTTTTAAGTCGTGAATGGAATATATAGGTCAAATTTCAAGTTATTTTGTGAGATCTGATAACAAGCGAGTGGAAGTATTTTATATACATATATATCTATATAGGTTAATTCTATTTAGTATTTACTCCATATGCGTCCGGAGAGGTTAATTTTACTTATTGGAATCTCGAGTAATCCGAAGTGATTTGTTTTCGGCCTGCCAAGTGGTTACCGGATACTCCCGGAGCAAACCCCTCGATAATGTCATTACGTGTTACCTGAACTCGAGTAGGCGTAAGTTTTGGTTCCGTACGGCCTTACAAATGTGTCGTCATCGCGTTAGTTCAAAGCGAAACCGGCATTAGATTATTCCGGTAGAGTTACGAGTTCGTAACAAGGAACTTGGAACGCCCGAGGAGTTCTCTGACGCTGAATTTTATTACTGCGTAATCATTCACGAGTAATTCGTGTTGTTTTCTTTGGTATTTTTATAACTTTCTTTATGTTGTTTATATTTTCTAACGATTGTTAAAATATTTGTACATGAACTAGAAATAACTCAGCCCCTGCATTGCATTTTAGTCGTACGCTTCAATTTTTTTTTGTCTAATTATCGCATGTCGCATTACAGTCGGCCGCAGAGTAGGGGTTAAGTGAAAGGTGCTCGGTAAAGAAGGCATTACATACCACGAACCACACAATATTGTTATTTATTTTGTTTTTCTATACTAAACTGAATCAAATTATATTGTAAGACTTCTAATCACCGTGATAATATTATTTTAATTTTTATTTATACATAATCTTGCCCATGTTATACCAGCAGAGGATTTTTGAATGTTTAAATTTCTAACGACGCTCCCATAAAATGTTGACTCCTTTGTCAACACTTTTAATGAAGTTTTGTGAAGAATTAAAATTTATATCCCGTGTTATAAATTTAATACACTTCCTTGTGCACATTTATCAAACTATATTATGCAAACTGCGACCAATATTTCAAAATATAAGATTATAATGTCATTACTAATTACGCGTCTTCCAAAACCTCTTATACTTTATAGGATTTAACGTTACAGCCGAAGTCTTACTTGATGTTAAGTGACAGTATGACCCAAGGTGGTGGGCGCGCTAATTCTAGTAGAAGTACTTTCGGAACACATTTATGTGTATTTGGCGGCAGATTGAATACTTGTCATGTAGTCAGGGAGTCATTAGAAAAAGCCGGATCACCATACTATGGTTTCATCGCGTTGTTTTCCTTCACTGGAATCTCTCATTGCTGGATTTCGAACTCACATCTTCTGACGCGGTGTCCGTACACGCTACCACTGACCTATCAATACTTGAAAACTTGTTAAGTTTTCTTACAATTTATAGGATTTATTGCGTTTCTTCGTTATAATTTCATATTCATAACAATGTGTATCTATAAATGGAAGCTGATCTCAAATGCAATAGCGCTCTGTTCATATTATCAAAGGATTTAAAGATTTATCGCCTAAAACATATATAAATAATTCAAAGTTTAGGCCCCAACCGCTTAGATAATACCAGTTGGAATTCGTGTTTGTTTATGTCGTGGGAGCGCGTCAAGCGACCTCAGGCCGCGCTTGACAGCGACAGTTGCCTTCATCATACAATGACAGTTCAAACAGTGTTTTACTCTGCATGAAATTGTACGTTTAATATTATATCTCGGTTATCCCGTTTAATTAACTGCTCCCTTGTTCGTTTAACCTATACAAGACAAGAAAGTTATAAATATGTTGTGTTCATATCTATATATCATACATAGTTATATACAGACATACATATATAGAAATATTTGTTAGTATTATAAAGAAAAAAAAATGTTTGCTTGATCGTGCTAATTTTAGGAATTAAGGCTTTCAAACTTTTAAGGCTTTCTTTCTTGTGTTTGATACAATAATAATAGGTTGTTTAACATCACGTCACGCTATCACCAATAGAAGCAAAGTTGTATTGCAAATGTTACAGAGCTAACTGATATTACAAATACGAATTTTGAGTTTCTTTCTCTTGTTTTATTTCATTTGTATTTGCACTTTGCGTACGGTTATCCGTGTGTTCGTCATTATTGTGCTATAATTGAAATTGAAACTGGTTGAATGAAACTTTGAACATCTTTTTTCGAGATTACTAACATTTAAGAAATCCTTGAATTTCAACGATCGGTACATTTATTTTTCCGGTAACAGAATCTGTCGCAAGATATATGATGTGTGCCTATCGCGTGTGGTAGTCATTTCATATTATAACCACAAAGTAAGTAAGAGATAATGACTTGAAACATTGACGCATCCTGTATATACGTTTAGTTTTCCGCACGAAAACCTCTGTTCGGTGATTGCTAATGGTTTTATTATACGATGCGATAATGCTACCGGGTTCGGAGGCTGTATCTTTAAACGTGAGTATGAAACCTTCAAGGCCCTTTTAATATTATGGGTTATCTTTCATAAGTGTGTGCTACTATAGATATTTTTGTAAGAGGTATGAATAACTGGAGAGTTTTTACCGCTAAGTAATAATACTCAGTTAATATAATTATATTTGTTTATTTATTTAATTTTTTAACCTTTGATATACATAGTATACGTGTATTTTTGTAGTCTTATAGAATGAATCATATTGGGCTGATAAATAAATAATAATAAAAATAATAAATACCAAGGCAATTTTGCATATATATTTCAATGCGAGATGTTTAAAGTAATGATAACTCAGTACGGACGCGAAGTCAATAGACGTGAGTTCGAATCCCTTCAATGAAGGCCTGCAATTTGAAAATCTATTATCAAATACCTATACGTATGTTCTGGTAGTTTTATTTGAAAATCAGTCGCTGCAGTAATCTTAGCGTACCTACCATCTAGTGGCACGTCGTCGGTGAAAGTTAATTGTGCCTAGAATAAATACTAGGATATGCTTCTGCCTTACTTCTAGTCTAGAATTTACTAAGCTTTTAGTATTAGAATATATCGCTATGAAACTGTAGCTACATAATTTTATAATATTCCTCTGGTTTGCTTTCGAAATGTATCTATAACGAAGTAGTTAATTTGATAAACCAATTAACTTTATAATATGACTGGAGGCGATGCGTCGGTACATAACTTCACTGTTACACTAATGAACCGGGTGTGTATCCTCTATGCCGGTTAGTTAAATATCCGGGGCACGGATAATATGCTATTTATGTAAATACGTCTAGTTTATCGATGTAGTTGATCGGCGTGATCGTCTACGGTGTTTGTTTGGCGAAATTAGTTCGTGAGTGAGGCAAGGAGTAGATATTCCTTCACTCTATAGCAAATATAAGAAAACAATCTTCTGAAATGGTCTTCGATTGACTGACTTCTAATACTATTATCGATTCCGATTTTTACAGGAATGTTTCACTCAGTGCACTGTCATTGGAATCCGATGTATAAGTATGTACGGAGTGTACTACTCGTAGTGACAGATAGAGATTCTTGGTATTCTATAGTCGTCTTACGTTATATTGTTTGACCTTTTGTACTCGAACTGAGACATCTCAAATACTATACTATTTTATATCCAAATTATCCAATATAACTATTCTACTTTACTGTACTATGAACATATTATAAATAACTATTTACCACCTGCATGCTACAAATAAATATCTCTTACCAAGTATACCAGCGATTTCGTTCGCGTGAAACTAAAAATTATTATTAGTTTTTGCCCGTTTTTGTGACTTTTTTCAATACTTCTTTTCCCTCATTGGAGGTAGCGTGATGTTAAACTGCCTAAGCCTTTTCCAATGACTGTTCTAACATAAACAAAAATAAAATGTCAAATCTGAGTGGCAGTCAGTAAGATTAGCGCGTTTAAATAAACAACAAGATCAAGGGGAGGAATCTACAGATCTATGTATCCCACGCTATCGTGGCTGAGTCGAAGCACACGGATACCTGTGTGTACTATACCGACGTGGGTGATGACACAATAGGTCGCTTCATTGGTCGAGCGGTGAGCGCCCCGGCCAAGGACATTACCTACAAAAAAGTAGCGGAGCCAGAGTCCGCACATTGTGTATATAACAATAATAATAAAGAAAAACAACAAACTTTTTCGCTTCATATCATAAATATAGATAAGTCGCGAACATTGTGGTTGACAGACAACAATACGATATCTTTGGATTTACATGGTTTCACCCTAGGGGCATAATGTAGAAGTGTGATAACGTTATAATGATAAACTCAAGTATCAAACACGAGGGCGCACAGCTTTGGTTGAACATGTTGATGGTTGATGTTGACAAGGACGCGATGATAGCTCAGTGGTAGTGTGTACGACTTCGCGTCAAGGGACGTGAGTTCGAATCCAAGCACCTACAATGAGTTATCGGTGAAGGAAAACATCGCGAGGAAACCATAGCATGGTGGTAAGGCTTTTTCTAATGGCCGCCTGGGTAGCTACCACCGTTAAGTTGTAAACCTGCCGCCAAATTCCAATAGGTGTATTCCGGCAGTTGCACTTGAGAGTCAGTTCCTCCACAGGTTTAGCGTGTCTACCAACTTGAGCCGTATCGTCACTTAAGTTCAGGTGAGATTATGGCCTTATTGGCCATAATGCTAAACCTTTAGTATAAAAAAAATATATGTTATTTTATGTGTTACGCTTCTAAAATCTATTGCTGTTGCAGCGGTTTGTCAACTAGTATGAAGCTTACTACGCCTGCTACAGCGGCTACGTATATATATTGCTACGCTGGCTACAGTCGCTACATTACTACGTTTGCTACGATACTACGCCGGTGCTACGAGTGTAGCAGACTTGATGACCGTATGACCGTTCTTATTTTAAAAGATTCTATTTATTTTCTCGGTTTTAATCTTGCAAAAACTGAATTTTAAAACACTTATTCGCAGCCGATTGAGCTGAAGTTTTGTGTACACTTTTAGTTTGAATGACACTGAGTGCTGACTGACTGAGCTAAGTGAGGTTATTCTAAAGCTTCTTTTTAGATCATTTAAATAAAACATATTGAACATATTTTAGTATTAATTTTATTAAGAAAATAAATATACATTTATAGAGATGTACTTATAGGGTGGGTGTTTTGTGGATTAGTATAAAGAGCAATACGAGTGCGGCTTTGGGTTCAGTCTAAGCTTGGCGCTTGAGGCGTATTCATCGTACGTAGCTGGAACATTACCGAAGGGACGTAAGATTTACATTTCTCTGTTAATGTTATCGTTTTGGTATTTATGCTGTAAAAGATTACCGAGACTGGTTTATACGGGGCCGAGAGAGGCACGAGCGGTGAAGGTGAGTGTTGACGATCGTCGACAAAGGGGTCCCTTAAACTTACATCTGAGTCGAAAGTATCGGACAATCTCGTGGTATCCTCTCTCTACGACAACTATAAGGTTTCACGATGTACCCGCACCCTTACGGTGAATCCGTGGTTTGTTAAGGAATTCGTATTTCATCCTGAAATTATTACTGAAACCGCTTATTATTCTCTTTAAAACTATTGGGCATTATGTTGCTATTGTATTGTTAGGAATTGTCCTCCACGACTACACAACTACCCTCATCACTGCTTATAGCCACTGCCTATAAAAGGGCAGCTAGACCGCCGATGCGCACACTTAGTTCCGAGCGTTCGTCGCGTGCATATCAGTTGTGTTGCGTTAGCGTTAGGCCGTAGCAAAGTGGTTTCTTTTTATTAAGAATTTCTGCTTCTGATTGATAAAAGTATATATTCTTTTCGTAGATCGCAATAATTGTCGAGATTATAATATTTTGTTAGGAACCGGACGGACACAACCATAGCGTTGATTTCATAAACCAACAGTTTTTGTTTTCTCTGCGGTTAGCTGTCATCACATACAACGCACTGTACTTTTTCTTATTGTGATTACTAAATTATAACCATTATCATTCCAATCTCTTCTTTTATTTCCACATATTTGTTCCAAATATCTACGCTATTAGTAAGTTTATATCGAGCACTAAGACTCCAACAAATGGTACATGAACATAGACCTACTGTTTGTTTGCTATGTTTTAATTTCTAAACCAATGTCAAAAGTTGGTAACATTCATTAATTAAGTTAGATGTAAGTGTCTTCAAGAACGACATAAGCTAACTCTGATCACAAAACTAAACCTGAAAGGATGAAATTGGGCACAAAAGTTACTATGGAATATACATCATCTCTCATATTCGCGATAGAGATTCTTAAATTACCAAGTATTCTGTGGTTATAAACAATGAACCCTCCAAACGGGATAAGGGATTATTTTAATCATTTAAATTCGCGTGAGCATGGTCGCGGGTAAAGCTAGTATGGTATAAGTAAATTGTGCGTGAATTTGATTAATAGTTTAGTTTTAGATGAAGACGTAAAATTATTAATTAATTAGTTATGTTTCATAATTGAAAACTAAAGTCAGGACGCGATGAGGTTAACGATACTCATAAATTATTCTTAAAATACCTGTAAAGCTAAGAAATATAACTGACTTTAATGTGTAACAATACAACCTTTAAGGAATTAGGTCACAAAAAGCTTAGCTTGTCGAGTGCCTAGCTTTTACATTTTAGAAACAATTTCCCCTCATTCTAATTAATAATTCTGTTTCATTAATAATTTTAGAAATTAAAAGAAGCAGGGCCCGGCGCCGATTCCCTGGAAATTGTTTGTTTTACCCTCATTTAATAGCCCTGAATAAACTATGTCCGTTGTAAGGGCGCTTACGAAAAACAAACGGAAACAAGTTAATGACGTCATGAAACAAATTTGATTTCATTCTATACAAATTCAGAGAACATCAATTTATCTGAAAAAAATATATGTTATGAGTTTGAAGTTATGGCTGCAATCTCACCGGATGTCAGGTGAAGATATGGGTGAGACGATGGACACGCTAAGCCTAGTGCAGGGATTGGCTCTCAGTTGCAACTACCGGAACACACCTATAGGTATTTGGCGGCTGATTTTCAACTTGAGGGTGGCAGTTAACCATGTAGGCATTAGAAAGAGTTATCATGCTATGTTTCTCTTACTATGTTTTCCTTTACCCAAAGCTACTGCTTATCGCAGGTGGGTTGGAACTAACGTCCATTGACAACCAACTGAGCCATAATCGTTTCAAGTTATATTAACAAGTAAAACAAAATTGTTATGATATAAAATGATTTTTTTTTTTTTATTTGATCGCGATGATTGTTTTCGTAAACGCGGACAAAGCAGCAGGCTGAGCATTATATAATTTAACAAGTAAAGTAAACTGTAAGTAATTTGTTGTGGAAAGGTTATCGCGGCCTAGGAACTGCGCCTGCGTGTCCCTCCCTCCGCAAGGGATTAACTTTCGAGTTCGTAACGTTGTTTACTTTCTGCTTAAAGCGATTAATTCCACGTAGGATTACTCGTGAAGGAATTATCTTAAACACTGCTGCTCTCTCTTTGTGAAACTTCGTTCTTACTATATTTTTATGTACACAGTAAAATTATCTTCAGTTAAAATATATGGAAGTTGCAAAAAATTCACTTATATTGTTATTGTTTCATTTTCATTCTAATTAAATATATTGACACGTAATATACAGTTTGAGAAAACGCTCATTATATATTAATTATGGGGGCGAAGCAAACAATAGCATGTCGCTTTCGTCTCACAAATAACCGCTTTCCGATTTACCGTCTCTGAACAACGAAAATATTACTAAATATAATAGGTAATATTATAAAGCTGAGAAGTTTCTGATTGGTTGTTTGAACGCGCTAAATTAAGAATTACCAGTCGGATTTTTAAAACCTTTATGCACTTGACAGACAATAATCGAGGAAGGCTTTGGCTATTTTACCATCAGGCTATCACCAGTAGAAGCAACGCTGTATTGAAAACATGAATAGAAACGGGATAAATCGATCAAATAATTTTTAGTTCTACGCAAACGAAGTCGCGAACGCAGCCAGTGTTATATAAAATAGTAAGATGATAGTAGAGAGCGTGTTTCGAGACCTGCGAATCTGTATTACATTTTTTTTTTTTTTATAAAACAAAGGTAGTATAATTAAACGTATAATTGACTGTGAATACAATAGAATAGTATACAAAGAAAAATGTATACTTTAATCTTTTTGTTAACGTACTTCGCGGAGAATTCTAATAAATCCAAGGTTATGACGCCTAGAAATTATTTCTAAAAAAATATTTGTACAAAGTAAAATGAACAACATAAAGACCAACAATCGAAGTGTTCTTAGGATATTTTTATAATATATTCGTTGAAGTTAATCTACTTGATAGTTTTACCTATTATTTATGTATATTTTTAAGTTTCGAAATAAAAACTAAAAATCTATACATATCATAAATTGAAGTCCTACGCGACACGTCTCGCTCTGTGTGTGTGCGAAAGATAATCACAAATATTACCGAAAAGATTATCATATGGTTATCACTGTCTCTAGGAAGGTGTAGGTTTTGTGTAAATTTTTTAAAATTTGACGATGATTTTGAAATAATTCAGAACAAATTTTGCCCAGTGGAAGCTTTTTTACGTCGCCCGTGTAAATCAATAGATTTATATAAAAACAAAAAACAAAAGGGTTTTTTTTTCTTAACACAAGCTATAACACTAGTAATGTTATACGTAATATTTTTGATGATAAACAGAATTACTCGTTTGAAACTGGTGTGGGTTATATTACAACATTATTGGGACTTGCTTATTTTTGTAGTGCATTTTGTATGTCTGCGTTTACCAGTGTTGATAATGTGTTACGTGTTACTACATACCACGTCTAATGCTTGTTAATATGGAAACTTAATAATGCTTCATACTTTAAATTAATAAGATGGAGGGTAGTCGATAATAATAATGTCAGGATGAGATATGAACTTCTTAGCAAACCACGGATTCACCGTAAGGGTGCCGGGTACATCGAGAAACCTAATCATTGTGGCAGAGAGATGATAACACGAGAGTGTCTGAGAATTGCGACCCCGATGTAGGTTTAAGGAGCCCCTTTGTCGATGATCGTCAACGGTCTCACATTCACCACTAGTGCCTCGCTCCGCCAAGTGTTAACCATTCCCGATAATGATTCACAGCATAAATACCAAAACAGTGTCAATAAAAAAAGAAATATAAATCTTACGGCCCTTCGGTAATGTTCCAGCTACGTACGATGAATACGCCTCAAGCGCTAAGCTTAGATTGCACCCAAAGCCACTCTTGCATTGCGCTTTATACTAATCGGCGTTATAAACTACCCTCCTATAACTGTATTCTACCATAAAACACAAGGCTATCGCTTTATATAGAGTTTTGGTGGCGGGAAGTCGGAAACACCTAAATGTATGTATTATATTCAATTTTTGTACTGTTTTAAGTCATCATTTTATTAATTTAATTCTTGTGTTTAGTTTTACACAACAGATCTTTGTAGTTTAATAAATAAATAAATAATTGATTATACTATATTATAAGTTGTAGTTGTGTGAAGGAAGTCACTTGAAGCAGTCATGTTGTTACAGTTTCGTTTTAAAAGAAATATTGCATTCCTGTATTGAATACAATGTGCGTTTCTCGCTGCTTGTTAATATGATATTTTTTGTTGATCTAATGAAGTGCGTCATTTGTATGGGATTTATTAAGACAGGCCTGAGATTCATAAGGCAAACATTATTCTTTCATCATAGGTAACTGTTGTAACCTGTTGGTAACCTGTTGCTTAGTCCGTAGATTATTCAAAGGAAAACTTCTTAAAGCGCGCTTTACAGTTTATTTTGTGTGTGTGGAATGAGATTGAGTTGAAACAGACTCGGCTACTTGCGCTCGTTCGGGTACAGTCAGCTCGAGTCGACTAAGGGAACGACAAAGGTAAAGACAACGCGTCACTGCAATATTCGCTCGCCAAGCGTTACATGACAGAGCATGACGCTTCAGTCGCAAGCTTACCAATACGTTTAATACGTTATAGATGTATTTTGTATTATCAACCTTGCCTTGATGAAGTTTCCGCTTTTATCGTGTACACACACACATCGCATCGGTTTTTATTTGATCCTAAAACAGTAAAGTCTTTATTATGTACATTTTTTGGAAATAAATGTGTTTACATTTAGAATACGTTTTCAAATTGAGATTCAACCTTCACAATGGCTGTTAAGAAGTTTCATTCACATATTGGCGAACAGAACAAACTGGAAAACTGTGAAGTTTCACACAAAGTGCGATAGAGCATAAAAGTCCTGGCAAGCGATACAGAAACTATATACATTTTTAGTTGGTTGATCGTTAAATTCTGTTTACGTATTTCTATTTGAGTAGAATATTGCCAAGATAGCAAATGTAAATATATGTTTTAACTCGATAGTGATATACTAATAGCGTCTATCGCGTAAGAAACGCGGTAATTATTATTGAGATCTTTTTTATACTAAAATAGCTCAGCCTGTGACTTGGTTTGCGGGAAACAAATAATTATTTGATAATTGATGCCCGTTTCCGAAGTTTTTTAATACAGCTGTGCTTCTGTAGGGCGGAAGCGGATTGTTAAAGAGCCTATAACCTTCCTCAATGCTTGCTCTATTACAGAAAATAATTGAAAGGGTGTTCCTTATCTACGTTATAGTTCCAATTTGTTTGTGGGCTGTGGAGCTTGATAAAAATCTAACAATGAACAGCGACACCAAAAACTGACATCTTTTTACAGTAACGTTGAAATACTTTCCTATAACCTAGGATAGTAAGACATTTTTCAATCGTTTCAGTTTGCCGTCAATGTTAAGAATATCCACAAACGTTGTAAGGAAATCATAGCATGGTGATAGAGTGTTTTCTAATGCCCAACTGGCTAACTACCATTCTTAAGCCGATAATCTGCCGCCAAATATCTATAGATGTGTTGCATTTGAGAGCGTCCACCATTTTAGGTTATTTCGTCATTTAACATCAGGTGAGATTGCGACCGTAAAGTATACC
Source organism: Actias luna (assembly GCA_039707435.1). Taxonomy (NCBI): domain Eukaryota; kingdom Metazoa; phylum Arthropoda; class Insecta; order Lepidoptera; family Saturniidae; genus Actias; species Actias luna. Next base: position 168,445 of record JAZHAC010000006.1, on the reverse strand, counting down.
TACAAAGTTGTTTATAAAATGTATTATATTATATAATAATTTTAATGTATCATTAAAAATACAAGGTTGTTTTACGTTTTTATTAAAGTTAACGTTAGGCGGATCCTCTCCGCGCCCGACCGCTTCCCTTCAGAGAGGTAGAACTCCCTTATTTCTTTATTCATCGCTCTTTCACTGATTCCCCAGTGAACTACTGTATTATAAATGTGTACGAGATGTTTGTTCGCTTCACGCGTTCAGTTGTTTAAATGTTTATTTTTACTGTAAGTAGATTGAAGTGTTCAACACTTTATACTGCAAATTTTTCCGTGTTGTATAAATGTTGAATAATTTTTTCGTTTTTTTTTTTTATGAAGCATCTATTGGTGGTGCGCCTTGGTAGTAAAATCTATAGCTTGGTGGTAGGGTTGCCCGACTGGTTAGTGATCACCCTCAGGTTTAAACAGCCACGAAATAAAGGTTTAGTACTAGTCTGTGTTCCGGCATAGTGAACGAGAATCAGTTCTTTCCGCCATGGAAATGTAACACCCCTGATGCTGCTGCTGCCCACAGGCGTTGATAACCGTTTGCCATTAGATGGGCCGTCTGCCTGTTTGTTGTTTATTAGTATTATAAAAATCGACCCTGTTACTTTCGCCGTCTATGCTTCTCTACGCCAACTCTGTCAGCTCTCGCCGGGCGAGTGCGCGTGGATACTATACATTGGTTTTATTAACGAACCTCCATTTTTTTCTATTATTAGTTTTACATTCAAATAATAACTTAAAATGTTTCACATCTGCCACGCGCTCTGTGAGGACCAACTATTTTGCACGCCTCATAAGCGAAGTGTCGAGGTGTATGCTACTATCACTTCATGCAAAACAATTGATTTTTCAAACTTAAAATGTCTATATTTATCATATATTGCGCTTGTAAACTAATATGTACACACACAAATCAAGAAAAAACACAATTTTTAACACTCATGATATTTTTGATGCTATTTTTGTTATTTAAACTAGTTAAAAACTATTTCAAAAAGTTCTCTCTTGTACGCCGGTGTGTCTGTATGTGCGGATCCTGTATGTTATCACGATAACGAGCGAAATACTCTACTAATCGAGTGGTTTTTTTTCTTACGCTTCACTATAATTTAGAATAGAACCCTATCACTTTTAACGGTCTGATTCGATGTACTTTGATTGTAATTCAAATGAACAAAAAACAAATAAGATTATGAAGCGTGTACTTTTGGATTATTCAAACGTTTTTTTTTTAATTTCAACTTATAAACACCACTCATAATATTTCGTGAAATCGTCGAATTAAGCCTAATTAATTGAAACACACCGACACAAGGCACCGTTCCTCACCATCTTTCCGTTTCCGTTTGTAGTTTCCAAAAACTACTATAACAACTCGAAATTTCAGATTAAGACGACAGATATAAACGCAGCCGGATGAGGACACGAGTGTAATAGTTATAAAGCAAAGAAGCAGGTGAGACGTGTCACCCCGGTCAGGTTCACACCGCACCGCACCGACACGGACCGCGTCCTGCGGTGGGACCCGATCCCTGAGAATCTACCTTCACGAGCTCACACGTGCTCTTTACGGCCTGTATTTACATATCGGCTCAAATAATGCCATCGTACCGTCCCCTCTCCCTCGCTACCTAACTCAGACGTCGCATCCTATCTTGACAGGGCGTCGATTATCGAGTATCCACTTCATGTAAAATATATTACTTAATACAGACAATAGAATCGATTGAAATATGATTTATTATTAGTCAAGTCCAAACTTATAATAGCATTCCATATAAAAAGTTTTATTTTGTCAATTTGTATATTAATAACACGGCGATAGATAGTAAATGTGTGTTTCTGATTATGGACTATGATTAAAACACATATAGAATTGAATCATTCGAGATGATTGTTTTCTAGTTATCTGATAAATTCTTAAATAAACTCAGAAAAGTTTGTAGGCGCACCAGTATTCAGTATGATCTTGCAGAATTTACTAAATATTCTTAAAAGTTTCAATTATGTTGCTCGACTGTATTATGAGGAACATAACGATCTTCACAATATAAAAATACACTACGTAGGAATCTAGTTCATGGTAGAAGGTAAATTAGTGTTCGAATATATCATTTTATACCCTTTCTCAGTAAAATTCTTTGTTTTGGTCGGATAAAAAGTATACTTTCAGGTAATTTATAACAATAGTTATCACAAATGTAATGTCATACGTAATAAAGGAATGTCGCCTATTGCGAGACTAATTTATTACATTAGTAGGGTACATAATAATATAAAAAAATACACTAGAGAGGAGAAAGCGTAAAAAATTTTTACTACAGCTATTTTTTTTCTTATTGATAATTTTAACAATAAAATAAATAAATCAACTAATTTATAGTATTTTATGTTCTCGCGATTTTACATTTCTCAAAAACTACATCTTTATTTTACTGGTAACAACCAAACTCGTGTTTATATATATGTAATCAAAACCTTAGACATCTACTAGCTGGCCCTGACATACGTTGTTTCACCCCTTCCGGGGGTCAAGGACTAACAGAGCCATCTATCATAGCGTGGAACTGTAAGGAACCACCATCCGGACAATATAAATATATTACAAGATTTTGACTTCTATCAACCAATTTGTTCACAAGAACTCGATCACTAACATAAGTACACAACATTTTTTATAAATAAAGGCAAATTTAATCTTTAGTAACATAACTTGGTAACATATATTACAGCAAATACAAAATTTAACTTGTTCTGTTCAACAGTTCCATAGTAATACGCGTACAAGGGGACATAGAAATAGACGTAATTTCAAAATATAGTATTTTAATTGTAATTATTAACTTATAAATTCAAAACATCTACACTTATATTTCTTATATATCTATACTTATATTATAAAGCGAAAAAGTTTATTGGGTTTGTTTGTTTGTTTACGCGCTCATCTTAGGAACTATAAATTAGATTTTGAAAATACTTTTTTGTTTTTGATCATTAACGAAGCCTTTAGCCTGTTTATCACCACGCTACCACCAACAGGTGCAAAGCTGTATTGAAAAAAGTAACAAACACCAGCAAATAATACTAAATAATTTAGATCCATGCGAAAGAAGTCGCGAGTACAACTAGTTCTTTAATGTGTAGTTACAGTTGACTATTTGTATAGATTATTTAACGTCGCAACCGGATTAATAATAACGAAAATTGTTATTTGATGAGCGAAGCTGAATACGTGTTTGTTTACAATCACGTACCGTGTCACTTGTGACAGGAAAATAAATCCAATAAGTTTATTTATCGCGGCGCCGTAACTAATAATTCATATACGAGTAAGAAAGTTGGTAACGAGGCAAAAATGTCCAATATCTGACAGCGAGCCCGCGATAACGAACTGAAAGGGAAAACTTATTGAATTTATGAGCCCCCGGCCGCGGTAACCTCAACTCGAATTAATCTCAGCCGAGAACTGACCGACGTCGAGAGGACTCTTCATACTTTTATTTTGTACACGTGTATTTATTTGTCTGTAACTGAAAATATATATATTTTTTGCATTTTTTATTTACATACATAAACGTATTATTATCCATATTTTTTGATGATTATGGCCGTAACGCTAAACCTGTGTTAGCTCTCAAGTGCAGCTGCCGGAACACACCTATTGGATTTCGGCGTCAGATTTAAAAAAAAAGCCCTACCACTAAGATGTACTTTCCTCACGATGTTTTTCTTCACCGTGTGCTCCAGCTCATTGTAGGTGGTTGGATTCGAACTCACGTCCCTTGACGCGAAGTCGTACACACTACTACTGAGCTATTATCACTTCAAAAGATTGAATACTAAACAAGTATCAGGTGCGATACTTGCGTGATTTGATGTATTAGAATATGATGTGGCCTTGATTTACAGTACTTTTTTCTTAAAGAAATGTTTTTTAATAAGTATAACGTTATGGCCACAATCTCACTTGACGTTAAGTGACGATGCGGCCCAAAATGATGGACACGCTAAGTCTTCTATAGAGGCTGGCGCTCCAACTGCAACCACAGGAACACACTTATAGGTATTTGGAGACAGACTTTTCAACTTGCAGGTGGTAGCCAGCCAGTTAGTATGCAATCAGCATACGTCACGGTTCGTCTGTAGATTTTTGGGTTTGCAGTATCAGATCGGTTGGGTAGGAGACGCCGAAAAGATTGCAAGATCGAACGGCCATTCCCGCCAGAGACTAAAAACAATTGTGAAAGCAGTCCATGTTTTCTGGCAACACGGGAATTTGAAGCGTTGCCATAGTAGTTTTAAGGTTGAGTGATTAGCTCCCGATGTGTCACCACGTGCCCCTCACGCACTTCACTTGAGCCCGGGTAATGCGTTTGAATTTGCACGTTCCAATTAGGAAGTCCGTAAAGACTGGGATTTTAAACGACGTGTTAATAAAAAAAGGATGTTAGCTAGACAGGCGGGTATTAGAAAAAGCCCTACCAAAAGCTCGAGCTCTTTGCAGTTGGTTTTCAACTCACGTTCATGTACCTTGTCCTTTTTTCTACTCCTGACACGTGTATACGAAATGTTATAATGATCGGTTGAGTAGTAAAGGCGTGGAAGGGTAACAGACGAACTCACATTCTTATTTATAATATTAGGTAGGAACTAAGTCCACAAGTATTCATCTCTTCGTGTGGTATATTTTTCAGTCTTACCGCCTTGTTATCATATAATATTATCAGTTCTGTATTATACTTAGTTTTATTCATCGTCTCTGAATGTACCTCCTAAATTAATCTCATCTAGTCCCTTTGGTGTGTTTATTTAGGATTCAAAAGGATCATGAAAGGGCTGAGTATTAGACAATGTGATAGGGACCACATCGAGTGACATAAATTGAATCGAAAAGCCTTTTGAGCTTACAACTAATGAATATCTAAATTGAAAGTGAGTTCAATAAATATGCTTACGAGTATGTATAGCTAGAAGTGTCAATTTTATTCGTACGGAATTATGTTTTGTATAAGTTTAAGACCAATTTTTTATAACTATTACTGTCATAGATCTTTTAGAATATTATGTCAATAATTCACACCATTAGTGATTTAAATTATATGTTAACTCTAATGCTACTACTCGTTTTTTTTATTATTGTTTAATTTTTAATTTTAGTATCTTATTGCTCTGTTAATCTATAGGTCAGTGATGAATATGACGATTTTTGGACGTTAATATCTAAATAACTGTTTGAGGTGTGTACATGAATTTTGGATCACATATGTATCTCGCATGTCTCAATATGTGGAACAAATTTGACATATTTATGCGAAATAGTCTTTGAGTTATGAGGTTGTCAAAAGTGAATCCAAATGGTCTGTATACACGCCGGTTCTGTTAGCTTGAGACGCTACCGCGTGTTTAGATATTATCTTTTTTTATTTGAACTGTAATGCAAATGTCTCGGATTTTCGTTAGCAGGAAAATTAAGAGAACATACGTTGTACGATATTTTAGTACAGTTATAGAAACACAATAATATTGTCATAAAACATACATTTTTTCAAATATCCTCCATCCTACAACATTGGGTACTTTAAATGACGCGTGAAGTGGTATTTGGCTTCCCGGCAACACAGTTCCGTTATCTTTATATATAAAAAAATCGGATCACGTTGTTTGTCCGCGAAGAACTCAAACTACTGAACCGATTTTAATCACATTTTGCACACTGTGCGCAGTTTGATCTAACTTAAGAGATAGGATACTTTTGATCTCAATAATGTTCATAACGCGATAGATGCCGCTGTAGTCGATGTGATTGACTTATCGAAAAGGCAAGACAATGTCAGCCAGGTCAGCTAGTTACATGTATAAAATATATGTTTTTTTTTTTTTTTTTTTTTTCGACCTGACTTACGCTGTTAGCCCCAAGGGCTTTGACAGCTTCACCGGACTTTTGGGGGCGAGTGCTGAGGGCACTCAGCCCCGAGGCAGCAGGCACATGGGTGCCAGGACGGCCGAATCTCGGCTAGGACTGCTGCCGGTAAATGAAAAAGATTCATGATCCTGACTAACCAACAGGTTCTTTATTACTAAATTAGTGATACTAACTACGACCTTATCAGGTAAGCAGCTCAAGGGCCGCGAGGATAGTCCCTTACAGAACCGTGTACTTAACGTGTGAGTGTGCACGAATGGTTTGCGGTGTGTTGATGTAATCTCAGTGATGTAGAGTGTCACTGTATCGCGCGAGCAGAGTCACTCGAGGGCTCCTGTCCGGAGGATCGAACCTAGGCTCAGGCGTCTGCGGAAGGAGGCCGCGGCGGGTGTGCGGGAGCGAAATTATCCGCTCGGCCTCGGCGGCGAGGACGGCGGTTACGCGGACGTGTGCGCGGACACGTGCGATTGGTGGAGACGGCAGGGAGAAGCGCGTTTAATCTCGTTATTTTATCGACGGCGTCGGAGAAGCAGTTACGTGGCCGGCGAGCAAAGCCTTTGGCATGCGGATTGGAAGTGTAGCTAACTGCGTGTACTATTTTGGGGTTAGGATGAAGTTCGGCATTTGCAAAAAATTTCTTTGTAATGTCTTTAATATATGCATACATGGACGGTAGGTCCATGTCTCTATGGAGATCTACATTACGGACGTAAAACGGGGCTTGGACGGCTATGCGCATGAATCTGTTTTGCAATACTTGTAGTTTGCGAAGGGTGGTGCGTGAAGCGTGAGCGAATACGGGACAACTGTAAGTAAGTATGGGACGGATGCATACTTTGTATATTGTGAGCTTATGTCTGAGTGCCATTTTGCTCTTAGAGGAGGTGAGATTGCGTAGCAGAACCATGGCCGTGGAGGCTTTTTTCTGAACGTAATCTATATGTTTGTTGAAGGTTAGGCGCCTATCTAAAACTACACCAAGATATTTAGTTTCATTAGCCCAGGGGATATTGACGTCGAATAGGTGTAATGTCTTTTTTATATCTCTCCTCGCGTGAGGATCGAACATGATAGCCGCACTTTTTTCTGGGTTTATTCCTATGCGCCATTTGAGGCACCAGGACCCAAACATAGAGACGGCTCTTTGGACGCGGTGGTATACGTGAATCCTATTCCTGGCCGAGCTGAAGATGACTGTGTCGTCTGCGTAGGAGCCTACTGCGACGTCCGGGAATTCGGGGATATCGCTAACGAACAAGTTGAACAGGCAAGGCGCTAGGATGGAGCCTTGCGGGACTCCTGAGCGTATTGGGTGAGGCGAGGATAGGGCTCCGTCCGCTTTGTAGCAGAAGGAGCGGTCCGATAAATAAGCAAGGATTATGTGGACTAGTCTGTCCGGAACTTGAAAGAGGTTGAGTTTATAAATAAGGCCTTCATGCCAGACCTTATCGAAGGCTTTGGATATGTCGAAAAATACAGCAAGCGTGCGCCTGGGACGGCGTAGCTCCGTGAAATTGGAGAGAATATGCTCCGTGAGGCGGAGCACTTGGTGGGTGCACGAGTGCTTCGGTCGGAAGCCGAATTGCTCGTATGGTAAGATACATTTGTCTGAGACAAAGGCTTGTAGTCGGTTTACCAGAAGCCGCTCGTATATTTTACCTATAGTATTGAGGAGGCTTATTGGGCGGTAGCTTTCTGGATGGGCTGCCCTTTTCCCGGGTTTAAGGATACCTATTACCGTTGCCTTTTTCCAAGCGGCTGGAAAATGGCAGTGAGTTATGGCCGCATTGAAGATGCAGACCAGAAGGGCTATGAGTTTATCAGGAAGAAGTTTGAGGGCTTCGTTCCTGATTCCGTCGGGCCCGGGGGCTTTCCTTGGCTTAAGGGCTTTTATGATAGCGAGGACTTCGTCAGTTGTAACCGGCTCTAAGTTTTCAATTGGGAGGGTCTCTCTTATTGATTGAATTGTTCGATCGACCCTCCCGACGTGTTCGGGATCAATGGTATGGTATTCATAGGGATTGGGAGAACACTGTTGTTCGAGAGTAGCAGCGAGATACTCTGCCTTGTCTATACTTTCGAAGGCGGGTGGATTGCCAGGGCCTCTATCTAACGGAGGCATCGCAGACGAATAGCTGCTCTTCTGTTTACGAACGAGGTCCCAAAAGGCGAGATGAGACGGTTTGATTTCCTCTAAGAGGCTGTGCCATCTTTGACCGCGTAGTTCAGAGATACGGGATTTAACTGTTCTTTGTAGGTTACGTAGACGTACGCGATTTTCCTCCGTCGGATAAGAATCGTGAGCGCGAGTCGCGGCGTTTTTCTCCGTGATCAGTCTTCGAATGTCATCAGGAAGTATGAAGCGGCGATCGTTTGCCGACCATACCTCTTTTGAGGTTTCCCTGATGGCATTCTGGAGGTGACCGACCAGGGAGTCAATCGCCACATCGGCATCGGTCACAGACTTTATCTCGTCGGGGATCCTATCTAAGTGAGGAGAGGAGAGATTATTTGAGAGATAGTGTCTGAGCTTTGTATAGTCAGCTACTTTGACTGAAGCGGGTGTGTAGTCACTCGGGTGGCCTAGTTGCAGAATTACTGGACGGTGGTCGGAATCTAGTTCATGTACGACTTCGATTTGCCGCACCTGAAGCGCGATCCCTTTTAAAATAGCTATGTCTAAAACTGAAGGGCGGCAGTTAGCTTGATAATGAGTTGGCTCTGAAGGAGCAATTACATCAAAGGTAAGCGCATTTTCTAGCCAGTATAGTGTCCTACCATTAGTGGTAGTACGCGGGTTGTTGTATTGAATGTGCCCGCTATTTAGATCGCCAGCCACTATAACAGAGTCACCGAGCGCGAAAAGCGTCTCCAGATCCGACTGAAGGAGAGCTTTATTGGGCGAGAGGTACGCGGAAACAATAAGAATAGTAGGATGACCGGTCATGCCCACTCTGCACACCGACACTTCTAAGTTGGTGAGTTCGGGAGGATCTATTGGCATGCAATATAGTGACTTTCTATAGTATATGAGCGTGCCGCCGCCTCTTACGCCAGTACGATCATTTCTTACTATCTTGTAGTTTGCAATCGCGGGATTACGAACGCTCGGTTTAAGAAGTGTCTCTTGTATGAGAAACACGTCTATTTGCCGCTCCTTAAGGAAGCTAGCGACTAAGTCTCTTTGGGGTTTTAAGTTACGTGCGTTAAAAAAGGATAAAGAAAGGCCACGGGGTCTAATTCTATCCTCCATTGCAAAAACTAATTACGGAGAAGCGCGAATGAGGCGTTGCATGGAGCGCGCGATGTCAGGGAAGGCCTTAATGGCCTTGAGGCGGTCGAAATCGCGACTTGAACTAATCATATCGTCAAACGCGATGAGGTCGTCGACAAGGTGTTCCTTGAGAAGGCCTGCGAGCCAATCGAGGCCTTGGAAGGCGGATGACGATGCGGATGCGGTGGAACTTGCGGGTTTAGCTTTCGCAGGTTGCGATTTGGCGGCCCACGCGGTAGATGGGGCTTGTGCGGATGTGTGCGCAGGAGTGACTCGCACAGGACCGGAAAGGCTCGGGAAGGCCTGGGTTGACATAAGCGGTGGCGGAGCAGGACGTGCTGCCGCGGTATGCGCTGACGGTGCTCGTTGAGGGACGGGAGCATGTCTCGTGCGTGGGGCACGTTCACATCCGCGATAGTTCGCGGGGTGCCCGTCCTTACCGCAGTTGACGCAGCTTGGTGGATTCGGAGAGTCGCGAGTACGCGTACACTCCTTTGTGGAGTGGTTTTCTAAGCATTTTACGCAACGTGCATTGACGTAACAGTTACGTGCTGAGTGACCGTATGCCTGACAATTGTGGCATTGTGTTGGAATATGTTTTTTTCGGGGGATTTCTACTGTGACGCCAGAGAGGTCGCAGACTGAGCTTAACGAAAAGATTTCCTTACCTTCCTGAGTACGATCAAGGATTACTAGGACCATATCGTATTGTTTTTTAGTAATGGTGTGGTACATGCGGTATACCTCTCGGACGGGAAAGTTTTGCGCTTTGATGGACGCGAATACCTCTTCGACAGGTATTTCTTTTGGAACGCGTCTTAGGACAACGCGCAGAAGGCGCTCTTCTTCTAAAGTGTACGTGTAAAATTCATGTTTTCCTTCTCTAAGGAAGGTTGTGAGTTTTCTATAATCATCTGTTGTAGGGACTTTGACCTGGATCCCGGAAGGGGTACTCCGGGCGTTGGTGTAATAAATTTTTAGCCGGTTTAGTTGACCGGAGATAACAGTCCATTTGGATTTGTCCTTGATCGTAATCGGGGGAGGTGGGCGTATTTTTGATTGCGGTTGCGTAGTACCGATTGTATTTTTAGGGATTGCGGTCGTCGTGGGTGTCTGAGGCCCACGAGAATTTTCGTCGCGTCTAGCTTTCACGGACGCGGTTTCTACTGTCTCGGGTGATAGCACCCTTTTGTTTTTAGGTTTGGCCCTACATACAAGCGTAAAGCCGGCCTCGGGATTAGTTTGGGCCTCAGGTTCGAGGTCCTGCATTTCAGTCTCATTTTCGAGGCTCGAAAGCGGCGAAAAAGAGTTGGCTGTGGGTACCGGACACGGGGCAAACGAAATTAGCTCGTCGAAAGGACGAGGCGTGGATGTAGGAGAGGAGGAGGCTGACGGCGATGTGGGGCGTGATTTTGATGTTGCGGATACAGTAGGCGTCTGTGAGGGACGAATCACTGGTGACCGGGAACGGGAGCGCGAGCGCAGAGAAAGTGTTGGGGATGCTGGGCTGGCACGCGTCGGCGCGTTTATCGCGGCAGCGGGCATGCGCACGTGTTGTGTTTGTGGGAGTTGTGTGGCCAGAAATTCTTTTAGCAGGTCCGGGTGCTCTTTACCGATGAAAGCGCGGAGCCTACTATTTATTAAATCTATACGGCTGCTGGCCATTTTAGTGGCGGGTATGGAGCAGGGAAAGTTAAAAATGGGAGCCTATATAAAACCTCCCTGCCTGAGGGGCAGGGGGGCGCGATTAGCAAAACTTATAGGAGCTATCCCGAGTTCGGCGAACTGACATTGAAGTACAAATCTGTTGCACGTGCAGTAACGGAAAGAAAAAGAAAATATAATTAAAAAATAAATTTCATAACCGGGTCCTGGCCTGTAAAAAAGATTAAAGGGTAATTAAGCTTTACCTTTGTTAACGGCCGGTGTCCGGCGTACTTACAGAGGCGGCAATTCAATCACAACACTGTTTCACAGTAACCAAAACAATACACTGATTTCACATAATAAACTATGAGATTTTCACAATGTGGTATTTACACGGTAAACAAACAATAGATTGAATTTAACAAGGAGTAATTATCGGTACCACGAACTGGATTATCGGCAATAATAGAGGGATTATTGCCGATAACACTTCACAATGGTACAAAGAACAATAACCGGCGTAGTAACGCGCAGAGATCGGTTTCGAGAACAATCAAGGAGCGCTCACAGACACGTCCGTTCACGACCGAGGTTGAAATCGAACTCCTAAAATATATGTAGTAAACATATTTATATCAAATCATTTGACTTTAAATGCATATATAAGGAAGCCGCAATCTGGCAATTACTATGAAGCGATGAAATTAGTAAAACGAGCTCAGATACATTTGTCGATAGAAGTACAAGGGACAGGGAATGAATGTATATTTAACTGTATGTACAGAGCAGTGTAGAATACGCGGGGAAGGTGGGGAGTGTCGGACGAACATTCAGTGTCATAAAGAGCTAATGAGAAGGGGCTTGTGTAGTGTCGCTCCTCTCGGCGCACTCAACTTGTATTTACATAAATCGTGTCGACGCGGACCCTCACAGTATTATTTAAATGCGAGTCAGTTATAATGAATGTTAAGCCTATACGTGTTGTCAGACTGCTTCTAGTTATACTTTATAGCCTTAGCATTACGGCCACAATCTTAAGTGATGCTTAGTGAGAATGAGGCCCAAGATTGTGGTAACGCTAAGCCTAGTGAAGAGACAGACTCTCAAGTCCAACTACCTGAATATATCTGTAGGTATTTGACGGCAGATTTTCAACGTGAGGGTGCTATCTAGAGGGTGGATAACAGTTGGGCATTATTAAAAGGCTCTACCACCATGCTACGGTTTCCACGCGATGTTTTCGTTGTTGAAAACTCGGGCTCATTACAGGTGTATTCGAATTCACGACCTTTAACGCGATGTCCGGACACACCACCAGCCATTGTTGCTTCAAACCATCAATGTCGCTCAGTGTTAACGATATAGAATTCTAGAATTTCGTTTCGTAGAACTTTAAAATAAATGGATGTATAGCTATTAACTTTTTTCGAGGATTTAATATCATAGAGCTCGATCAGGTCGATACCTTTATTATGGCTTTGCTCAGTGTTGTCGTTTAAATTTACGTATGACGCTTTTACTCGCGGCTTCACTCGCGTTAATATTGATCTTGTCAAACAAATCCGATGACACCGTATAATTTTCATATAAAGTTTTGACTTCTAATAAGTTTTTCACGAGAAGAAGTAACCTATTCCAAGATGCCGTCTATATCTATACCAAAATGCATCATAATCGGTTCAGCGGTTTAGGCGTGAAAACGTAACAAACAAACGAACTCACGTTCGCATTTGTAATACCAGTAAAGATTGTACTCAGTGTGAGTGTAATTTCTAATAAGGTATAGGTGATAATATATAAGATTCCGTTTATTTTTAAGAGCTATAGGAAAAAATCCATATGCACAGGTTTCTAAAGTTTTTAGCACGACGAGTGGCATTTTATTTTCTCCAGGTCGAGAAACATCGTTTCTTTCCTTCAGTTTATTTAAATAGAACCACTATATATTATTACACAACAGCCATGTGCGTCTGTCTGTCTAAACGCAATAAACTCAGTATCTACTAAAGGGATTTTCATATAATTTTTATCAATTGATTGACTCACGAGAAAGGTTAAAGTTTATAATAATTAGGGCTTTGTGTAAATTACTTGAAAAACAACGATGATTGCTGAAGATAGGAAAAGCCATGTTGTCTGGGTGTTTGACTGGCGTATGCGATGTAAACCAATAGAGCTTTATGAAAACAATGTATTACGGCATTACGTTTCTTACAAAGACTTATTAAAAAAAATTCAAAGCAATCATAAGGACTACCGACAGAAGTGAAAATTTAAAACTATAATCAAAAGAGAGATATACTTTTTGTATATATAATATGCCTAGTAATATTATAAATGTGTATGTTTTTTTTAATTTTTTTTTATTTATTTATTATTAATATATTTTCAATACTAAATATACATTTTAATACTTCTGCCAAACTGCAGTACAGTTTATTGGCAGATGTAACCTCCGTTGTTAAGAAAATTTATCTATAATCTTTATAAAAGTTTGTTTGTTACGCATTCACGGGAAAAGTATTTAACCGATCATTATGAGACTTTGTACATATATTCTTGGTGGTATTCTATGGTGGTACGCGAGCGAAGCCGGGGGTAAAAACTAGTTTTGTATATATAGCAAGCAATAATAGCACGGTGGTAGTGTGTATGACTTTGCGTCAAGGGTCGTGAGGTCGAATCCAACCACCTATAATAAACTTGAGCTTTCGGTGAAGGAAAACATCGTGAGGAAACCATAGCATGGTAGGGCTTTTTTGATGCCCGCCTGGCTAGCAACCACCCTCAAGTTGAAAATCCGCCGTCAAATACCAATAGGTGTGTTCCGGCAGTTGCACTTGAAAGCCAGTTCCTCCGAAGGTTTATCGTGTCTACCAACTTCGGCCGCATCGTCACTTAAGATCAAGTGAGATTATGGCCATAACGCTAAGCCTTAACTATAAAATATTGTATACTAATAACGCACGGAGGTATATCTATGTACATATATACACTATATATATAGCTCATGGAAAGCGTTCGGTGACGACGCGCGTTCCATGATTTTTGTTCACCCAAAAAGTGTTCAACGCACCTAAAGAATTTTTCATTTCAAAAACATTGTGTGATTTTATGAAATCACGATGCGAGTGAAACCTTTTTGGGATCGTAGCTATTTAAATGAAAATTTTCGGAAAATAATTCGATTTAGAGTATTAAAATCGTGTTTTTAATCTTAACCTAATAATTGGAAAATGGGAATGATAAGTGGAAATCAATACTACACGATCAGCCGATGCGAACCATGGGGCCGCTATAATAACTGGCTGCTCTGGCGAGCGCCCCCACTTTACCCCTACTCCGCGCCCGACTGTAATGTGACATGCGACATATGGACGAAAATTTGTAGGCGATGTAAAAACAGTTTTTTTTTTTATCCTAGCTCAGCAAAGTGACTGTACTTCACCTGATGGTAAGTTTCAGTACAGTTCAGTAACAGTAGTGACTGCCGTAGGGGTAAATATCCTTCGTCAGTCGCAACTGACTTGCCGGCCCCCTAAATGTTTAAATTAATTTATTTAATTTAAATTTTATTCACATTAAAATACTACAACACTGAACATTTATATGTAATCGGGGTGGGTTACTAGTAGAATATAAGTTACATACGTAATTTTAATTAGTCCTGGTATGTTCTAATTAAGCTAGATTAGTAGATGTGATATTCGTCACAATAAGATTTCACTCAGACAGCTTAATTAATGATTTGTTAATTAATTAAGAACATTCTCTAAATCATACGTTATGTAATTCATTATATATTTATTAACGTTTATTAACATTTTTAGTCATTAGTAGTAATTATATATTAATATTATAAAGTTGAAAATTTGGTTATTTGCACGCCCTAAAATCTGGAACATTTAGATGTTTGACTAAGTGACTGCACTATGTTCTTGGCTCTACGGTTTTAAGGAGCGACGCAAAAACTAAAAGCAAGTTACTTTGTACAATTCAATACTAACCTCGATTAATTAAATGCGAAATGTTGGTCGTTTGCTCCGAAAAGTTACAATCGATAACAGTTTAATAGTAATAATACATATTCACTAATTTTTAGCTAACGTATAGTTCGTGATGAGTTTGGAGAGGTTAGTTGCAACTGCATGATGATAACTTGTTCAATGGATATTTTATAGGTCGTTATGTGTCGTGTCGTGTGCGTAGAGCGCTGTAGAGAAACCTCAGAGAGGGTCGTGGTGGCTGCGGTTTGAGCAGTTAACAAGATATCCGGGACGTCTCAGGGCATTCACAGGATCTATATCGTAATGCTTGTATGTACCGGTATTTAGTGCTATTTAGTTTACTGTTCGGATATAATCACGGCTAGTATACATATATAGGATGTTTATTACTAGACAAAAATCTAATTTTATTATAATAATGATTCAGTCGATTGTTTCTTTTGTATTACGTAAACTTTTAATTTGTATTTACACTAATTATTTACATGCTAGTTGTATTATGTGTACAATTTTCTTGTAATAGTTTGGATTAAGCATAATAAATTTAAATGCCTCTGTATAAAAGCTGTATTGGGGTAAATAATAAGTTGTCTTCGTAAACGTAAAACATTTTTATTTCTTATCATTGTCGTCTTAGTGCTGTAATTTCACGGTCTTTAATAAATAAAGATATTTTTTTGTAAAATATTTTTTTGCTTTTATCTAAATTACAGCTTTTTGATTTAACGTAACGTGGTTTGATCCTAAAAAAATATTTCTTGATTTTCTCTATTTTACTTAAAGAGCGTCAGATATTAGAAAACCAAGAGTGATTTAACCGCAAATTTGGGCTGAAAATCTCTTCTGATATTGTATATTTATAATGAAAATAACTTGGTGGAATGTTACACCATGCGTATCACTTACTAATGACGCACAAATTTTCAGAATAATAATTCAAATATCAAATAATATATACAATCTGTTTTCTTATATATCTCTTATAGTTTCGGAGTCATCCATACATCTTTTACTCAATTTTACATTCCGTATACAATGATATTTATTAATATGTGTGAATACTAAAATCATTTTGTGAAATAAAATCACGTACCTATCGAATACACTCTTTTCGTTAATATACATGTACAAAAGTGTAGTCTCATTAGGTGATTGAAAATAAGTACTCATCCGTGCGTAAATTGCTTCCGGATCAACCGGTACATCAGGATGTACGCAGAGCGCAGGGCGGGCGCCTTCTGTCCAATTAAAATTATTTTATTTCGATCAACAGCCTTTTTTGATTAACGCGTACTGAAAACGGCTCCGCGACTCGATATTTAACTGAAACGCATAACTGAACATGGGTATCGTAACTTGTTAATAAAATCCGTTTTGAAGCGATGATAGCTCTGCTGGTAGTGTGTACGGACGCCGCATGAATGGACGTGAGTTCGAATCCACCTGTAATGAGTTTGAGTTTTCGTTGAAGAAAACATCGTGATGAAACCACAGCATGGTTGATAGGGCTTATTCTAAAGCCCGTCTGGCTAGTTATCACCCTCAAGATGAAAATTTGCCGCTAAATACCTATGTGTCGCTCCACTCGGCTTAGCGTGTCTGCCATCCTGGGTCACTCCCTCACTTAACATCAGATGAGATTGTGGCCATAACGCTAAACCTATTAACTATTATATAAAAAAATCGGTGTATGTATGTATTCAAATCCGGGTTTGTATGAATTTAAAGTATAAATATTCAAAGTAGAAGTAAACACAATAGTTCTACGGGAAGGACTAAGTAAAAATACTGTCGAAAGTACCAGAAAACTGTTAAAACTGTTAGAAAAAATGCACCCTCTGAAAATCTACAATCAAGCATTACAACAGCCTCGGCGTTAAATCGCCAAGTTGGGAACCATTATCCAATTCTATATCTATTTTATCACATTGCTCAGTATAAAAAAAAATCCATATTATATTTCAACAAATAAGAAATGTATTTCCTCGCAACTCTAATTCTAATTATACAATGTTATTGTTTAAAAATCATACTAATATTATAAATGCGAAAGTGAGTTAGTTTGTTTGTTACTCTTTTGCGCCTAAATCGCTGCAACGATTATGAGCAATTGTGTATACAGATAGATGGGAATCTGGAGACGTTGATGGGCTGCTTTTTCTAGATATAAAATTTATTGGTAGTGAAAGAGAGGGGGTAAACTTTGTATGAAACGTTTTATTGAGTCATCCGACTTGTTTGACAAAATTAATATTAACGCAAACGAAGCCGTATGTAAAAGCTAGTATAGTGTATAAATTATTTATGTATGAAAAACATATTTTTTACGAATATGTGTATACGTTATTTTTTATAGTATGCAAATTAAAATTATATACATTTGTGTTATAATTGTTCTTAGGTACCTATTTTTGCATAATATTATGTAAAGAAAATTATAATTTTCTTTAATTTAAATATTATGATGCCGTATTAAACACCATTGTGGGTGCAACCTAGACTGATAATATGATTTCTTCTGTAATTTGTACTCGAATTATGAAGCATCTACCTGTTTTTTTTTAATTTCTATTGCGCAACATAGTGTCTGCACTACACCTGGTGTTAAATACAGTATAATGCAGATCAGCGGTGACATTATATCAAAATTTCACTAACAGTCACCGCTGTCAAGGTGGCCTGCTTAGATACCTTTTCACGCCACTATCGAAGGACCCCATGTCATATAAGAGTGAGAACACGCGACTGGACTGTTGGGTCACCTAATAAATATATAAAATGCTCGTACAGTTCGTCTGAAGTCTTACTTTTTGCCTGATAATTCGTGATTCGATGCGCTCCTGAACAGATACTATATCTAATTCCGGCCTTGAATAATTTATGAGAATCGCTCGAGCCCAGTTTCCGGAGCCGGAGCTCAGATACTGCCCGAGAACAAAGTGGTTTGATTAACGCGAAAACAATTAGAAGTTTCTGGAAGCAATCAACTGTTCAGTGACGCGGAGTTTGTCTCTTGCCGCGGTCCCGTTCGCTGCGTCCGCCTGTTCCGAACCTTATCTACTTGTTTGTTGTGGACTTTATGGAGATATTCATTTGTCAATTATAAGAGCTGGATATTTGAACTAAAACCATCTACTTAATATAACACTAAATACTAAGTACGATGAAATTGCATGATGTGCGTTTGACGAATATTGAGCACTAAGAATAATGGAATTATTATTGAGGTATTGCAGCAATAATTATTAACGTTAGAGCAATTGAAAAACTAGACAAAGATGTTAAAAATATGTCATTACTTCTAACAAAATGGCTACATACGTTATAAATATATCGGTTCTGTACTAAACATAATAATGGCAATTACTTAGGGAAAAAATTAATAATATACGTTTACAATATTTATTTCTACTATTTAATTTTTTCCTGTTGATAAAGAAATTGAATGTTTTTATAACTATTGATATTAATAGTAACTATTACCTATTACATGCATATCATAATATATAACAATATTATCTGTGGATTTAAAATCTTATTTTGTAAGTTCCGAATAATCTCCAGTTGTAATTATTATAACAATACATGTTGTTAGTAAATCTGTTAAAGAAACCAAAGCTTTTTTTCTGCGGTAACCTTTTTCCATATTCTCATTCATTTGTTCATCGCCCCATTCTACTATACATGAGTTAATTGCAGCAGGACCATTAACGCAAGCCAGAAAAAAATAAATTGCCTGATTTTAACCTAACATAGTTGACACGTTAGCATCCATTATTCCTAGTAGTATTTCCCAACTGACTCGTTCTAATGTAAACTAGTCGTGTCATTATTATCATAAATGATAAATTATTCAGATGGCATCATAACACGTAATACACTATTCAGATATGTTAAAGCTCGAGTTCAAAACCATTATATTAACATAAGTGTTTCATTAAGAAAAGCTGAATACTCTTAGATGAAGGAATAGATGTTGGAGGTCCTAGACGTTGGAAAAGCTAGATTTCATGAAAGATCGACATTATGTCAATGCTAGAAATCGCGACAAACTGATCACCCTTTATTTTAGACTCAGTAAAACTAGTAACAGTTCTTTAGGTAAGTGTTAGGTTTTACAATAAAGTCCCGAAGCACGTTACCGAACTGCCGGACCGACTGTAAGTTTCATAAACCATATCAAACAGGTTTTAACGTTAAAAGGTTCGTGTCGCGATGTCTGGAATTGATACCCAACTCTGTATATCCGTTTATAGCTATTGTAAATGCAAACATTAAACGAACACGTAAAAAATGTTATAATCATGCCAATCGAGTTTCTTAGCGATTTTTCGCGATGACTGCTTTACGTTTCTAACTGTTAGTAGTTTTCACGTTCGTAAGTGCCTTCTAAATCTAAATTAAATAAAGATTGTTGATTTAAACTTTATTTGATTTGATGAAATAATTTTGTAGAGAAATGTATTAAGTACTGTAAAACAGTTAAATAAAAAAACGTTCTCAATTCCAGCAGGTATTGCAAAAATATTTAAAATAAATATTGGAAAACGGTTATCTAGTGAAGAAATAAACAACCAGAAAATAAATCTTTGGCTTCAAAAAGCGTTCATTTGCATTTATTTCGAAAGTATTGTTTGCAAATTATCGGGCTTAACTTTTCTTTCTTTTTTTCATCAATGTATTTAATTCTATCTTTATTAAGGTATTATTAATAGCCGTGTTTACATTTTTATAATATTTCTATAAATATAGCCTCAATTTAAGTTTGAACGTTGATTTACTTTATATACTAACAGGCGCCGCCATTTGCAGACGCTGTTTGTCATAACTGACGTTTCCTCATAGGCAATCATCCTTTCTCCGCTCATCTATCAGCTTGCATGGAGAAGAGTGCTCAATGTTGCTCTGCTCATGAGGTTTACATAATGGTATCAAAACAAGTTGCAGTGTTACAAGTGCAAACAAGCAGTCACTAAATAGGAGTTAGGGAATGAATATGAGTTTAGTCAAAGTTATATTTTAAATTAGAGTTGTCTTACTAGTTTTATAATACGTTATTATTCTAGTATTTTTAGATTCGTGCTCGGTTAATCACCGATATAGAAGTTTCCAGCGGCACCACAGTGCTCACTCCGGTACGGTGTTTACACTCGTTGTTAGGGTTGCTAGTAATTTGAGAATACGTTTCTTTCCTTTACTATTATTACTATTCACTATTAATTATCGAAATAAATAATAGACGAAGCAATGATAGGCCGGTGGGGATCAATGGGCATGTGTTCGTATCTCTGCAATAAGCTCAGGTTTCGGTGAAGGAAAACATCGTTACAAAACCATGTTCTGGTGAGTGTTTTTCTAATGCCCGCCTGGTTAGCTACCACCCTCAAGTTGAAAATCTGGCGCTAAATATCTATAGCTGTGTTTCGGCAGTTGCACATGAGAACCAGTCCAGGTTTAGCGTTCATCAGCTTGGGACACATCGTCATTATCATCAGTTGAGATTGTAGCTATAAAGCTAAATCTATAAACTACAACAAACAAAAGAAAATCTCGACCCCCATTCTATGATATCATAACATTTTTTTTCTTTCATCTGTAGTGACACAATAAATTAATATGTTCAACAATGCATATGTGTGTAAAAAGGTATCAAAAACGCGGCCGCGTCCGCGCTCGATGTATATATACAGCTAGTCGCATATAAGCTCTCATTTACTGAAGATGTCGTTTACATTCTACTTCCAGATCGTGAACTTATGTCAGAACGAGATCAAATATACGTTAAACATCAAAAGCTCTAGCTCATTAAAATTTTCGTCGATTGAAACGACGTCCGTATACGTTACCAAATGAGCCAACATCACCTCCAAATGCCTTACCGCCTTATAGTTTGATATATTATATATTATATTATATAGATTTAATTGTTTTATTATTTTTTATATATTCTAATATTAATTTAAATGTATCACATTTACGAAATTTCCGATTAGTGCCAATATTTTTTTTTGGAACGAATTTGAAGGAGGGAGGATTCCCTCTGCGGAGGGACTAGGTGGAAAAAGATTTTTATGTATAGTTTATGTATGTTTGTTATACAGTGTCTAATGTATAGTCTGTGGTCTACTGAAGACTGTTATTATTATTATTATTTTAGTTTGCTATTCATTACGAAACTTTATGAATAAAATACAAGTGTTAAGATAATTTTCTAAAGTAGTTTTTAATTTTTATCGATAAAAACTATAATAATAAACTTATAGCCCAGTAATTATTTTCTTTTGACCTCAACTAGAATTTGAAATTAATATTTATGTAAAACTTCGTTCCTATCTGGTGTCCCACGACACCACACGTTTTTATATATTTGATTTTGCGTATAGCAACCCTATGGGCTGGCAACACATACTGTTTCACGTAGAAGCTAGTGTAGAAGCACTCCGCATTGCGTTTCTACAGTTTAAAATGAACGTCGCGGACTCGGTCCGGGTTGGGAGAGCGTTTCAAATAGTAAAATAGTATTTTGTTAGGACAGGTTAACATAACACCGGTACATTTGCGTCGCTTAACAACTGCACGATTATCCCTCGTACTGTAGTTCTGTAGCCGTTGTGTACTGGCGCGGTAACTACAAACATTAACCTACTTAGAAAACATTGCCAATTACATAATGTTAATAATGTTTAAACATATACAGGGTAAACTCTATTGTACGCCACTCGGTTTAAAACGTCAAAATAAGTTTTGTGTAGCCTTGATGTAAACACTATGATAGCATCTGCCAATTAATTTTTATTGTTAAGCTTTTTTAGCGTTATGGCCATAATCTCAACTGATCTTAAGTGATTATACGGCCCAAGTTGATAGACACGCTCTAAACCTGTGGAAAGTGCAGCTGCCGGAATACACCTACTGGTTTTGGCGGCAGGTTTTCAACTTGAGGGTGGTCGCTAGCCAGGCGGGCATTATAAAAAGCTCTACCACCATGCTATGGTTTCCTCACGATGTTTTCTTTCACCAAAAGCTTAAGCTCATGGTAGGTGGTTGTATTCGAACTCACGTCCCTTGACGTGAAGTCGTATACACTACCACTCAGCTATCATCGCTTTTGGCAATGTGGTAATGTCTAAATCTCGTAATATAGAGAGTACAACACATTTTTATAATTAAAAGTGTTTATTCTTGGCTAAAATTTAATATAAAAATAATATTTTAAAGCTTATGGTTGTCGCTATTTACGTAGACCACATAAATAATTTAATAGCTGTTTCTAAATAAAAAGCTCACACTCATAAGAAATCTCTTCAATATGTAATATAACCCAGGTAATAAATCAGGTTAGGTTTCACATACAGAGACATGATGATAAATTATATCTGACTGCACAATGGAACGGTTTGCAGAAAACTCAAAGGTTAACATTTAACCGCAAAAAATTTAAAGGTAGTTCATATGAGTACCGCATCCACTTGAATACGTTTATTTTTTACAATAGCTTGAAAAAATATGAGATCATCAGTACTACTAGTTCACTTTACTATTTAAAATTGTCGGAATACTCCAGTCCAATGCCCTGAGTACAGGCCATGCACCAAGTGATTGAAGTCGATTAATAAACTTTTTTGGATAACTATTTTTTGAATTTTATGAATTCTCATCTATTGCAACGAGCGACTAATATTTTTAAAATTCTAAAGCGATGATAGCTCAGTGGTAGTGTGTAGGAACGCCGCGTTATGGGACGTGAGTTCGAATCCAACTACCTACATGGAGCTCGAGCTTTCGGTGAAGGAAAACATCGTGAGGAAACCATAGCATAGTGGTAGCGCCTTTTCTAATGCCCGCCTGACTAGCAACCATCCTCAAGTTGAAAATCTGCAGCACATTACCAATAGGTGTGTTCCGGCAGTTGCACTTGAGAGCTAGTCACTTCTAAAAGGACGGCAACGAACCTGCGATTCTCATGGTGTTGTTGGTGTTCATAGATAGCGGTGATCACTTACCATCAGGTGACACGCTTACTCGTTTGACCCCCATTCCATAAAATATAAATAATAATAATAAAATGCTTTATATCATTTAATTATTTCATTTATATATCTAACGTTCTGCTATCGTATTCAAATTCGAACCGAGGTCAGGTCATCGAGGGAGCATAGTGTGAAAGGGGTTAGACAGATACGTTGTCAAAGGATTGATAATGTCATTCTGCATAACCGGATTGGCTTATGCGTGTTTTCGTCTAAACACTGTCTATACAGTTATTCAAAGTAAATGTATCACTATTTATTATGAATCTAAAATGTATTCAGATACTGTATTCGTTGTGCTGACAACTTCATTTACGTGGAACTACATGTTATTTTTTATATCCTTCGGCAAAGGTACCGTGTTCTGGATTAAAAAATATTATAATCGATTGAGTAACTAAGACGTGCAATAAACAAACAAACAAACTCAGATTGTCATTTTAATATTGGTGTTTGTAATTAATTATGAAACGAACTCTTAGTAATCAAGGATTCACCGTGCGGGTGAGTCCATCGTGTAGCAGAGAGGGTCACTGTAGTGGATCCAAGGACTTGTGACACTGGAGTAGGCTTAAGGGATCTGGTTAAACGTTGGCTTTGAAATCCAAAAATGACTGTGTTTTACTGTTAATTTAAAATATTTATTTTATTTATAAGCGTAGTTTAAAAAACAAGCTTGATATAATGGTTTGAGTTTCACTGCAAGTGCTTAAACTGCGATGTACACACACATATTGAAGTAATTCTTCCTCGAGTACAACAGTGTGCAGACGTAAGCTGCTACTTTAACAGACTTGAACTCTGCTATAGCCTATTTGAAATATTTTGATTAAACGTTAATTATAAGTACAATGTAGGTAACGAAAATCGGAAATATGTAGAATTAGAGAAGTGTGTGGGGAGTTTAAAAGGTTTTTCTATATGTCTACGACGCCGGTTGTTCGTACTACAACTCTCTAGTAACGGAGTATTACTTCAACCATAGCAGTTTGTAGCGGAAAGATTTTAGAGAGCTTTCATTACCTATCGTGAAGTTACCGGAGCGTCTGCCTGATTTAAAACTGGATCAAAGGACCGAAATGTTGTGGGCAGATTAGTTTTTTTACGAAGATTAGACAGGAAAGATAAAAGAGATTCTTTTGTGTTTATTTTCCAGTGACTTTATGACGACGGACAGTTAAGCAAATTTGTGAATTAAACAAAGAATAATAAA
This sequence comes from Actias luna, assembly GCA_039707435.1. Lineage (NCBI taxonomy): Eukaryota > Metazoa > Arthropoda > Insecta > Lepidoptera > Saturniidae > Actias > Actias luna. Next base: position 144,325 of record JAZHAC010000006.1, on the reverse strand, counting down.
TGTAGGTTCAACACAAACAAAAGTAACTAAAGACAGTTAGATTCTTTACAAGACATTTGCGTTCCGTTTTTGAAACGGGAATATTTTTTTTTACAATTTTTTTTCTGCTTACATACAAACAATGTGTATATGTCAATTTAACAACTGTATGAGTTTTACGTCCCTTACCATTTGAAATATATTGATTTTTACATATGACGAAACTGAAACTGATTCCAATTCAAACAATAAATGTTTAAAAAATGCAAATAATAGTATTTCGTTACGTACTTTTTTTTACGTAGAGCACTTTTTTATCGATATAAATGTTTGCCTGTCTACAGCGTGTACTTGTACGCGCATCAATTTAAGACTAAAGATCAAGAAGACATTGCAAAGATAAGTAATACGTGGGCTGCACTAAAAATTAATACCAGGAAACACTAATCGGATTCGAAATATAATTTATTCAGATAAAAGGAGTTCTAAGGGATAATACTTGTTACTTTAACTAGTCTAATATATATTGAACGTTATGGTGTCTGCCAGATACAAACGAGAGCTGTGAGTGGAAAATCAAATGTGCGTATAACAGAGCCATTTCAGTTGTCGTTGGTAAGTGAATCACATAAATCATTCGGCGACAATTGAAGAGGAAGACCGGACGGATTCCAGACTCACAGATGCGCTTTTCTTTTTATTGCGTTTAAAGTTATTACTTTGTATCAACTATACTACATAATTAAATAATATAAAGTTCTTATATTTTTATACATTTCACTTTATAGTGTTTATTCTATACAATACACAGTAATAGGCATTGCAGCTAGATTTTAATACGTCTACTCCAAATTGGTTTTCATCGTATATATATTATATAAAATGATTATTACATCACGTTGTCCAGACTAATATTATAAATGCAAAAGTTTGTAAGTATTGATGTATGGATGTATAGATGTTTGTTGCTCTTTTACGCAAAAACTGGTGAATGAATTTCGATGAAACTTTACAATAATACAGCTTATACATCAGAAAAATACGTAAGCTATAATTTATAAAGATATCATGTGAATTGTCCAAAATATGTAAGTGTCAATTAATTAGGAAAAATTCTGCCATCTGTGAGCTATTCTGGCGTGCGCTGCAAAACCGTTAGAGTTACACGTATCTAGTGTAGACTGGAAATTATTATATTAAATAGCCCTGCTGAAAAAAAGCATATATATATATGCATATATATGTATATATATATTTTTTTTTATATGTAAGCCATTATCACCACATTAGTGAGCGGACCGCGTATAAATGACTACGAGCACAAATCAGTTTAAGTGTTTTTATTCCAGTCCCCTTTAATAAAATTTATTTAAAATATCTGATACCGGAATCAGAATAGTTTGACAAAATTAACATTAACATAAGCAAAACCGCGAGTAAAAGCTAGTGTTACATATATTAATATCAAGCAACTTTATGGAGCAATCACTAGGGAATATATAATACCCACACGTTCTGACACAAGTTGTGTTAATCGCACGAATAATGATAAGTATTTTGCACAAAGTTATTGTGAAAGATTTTCTATTCAGGAATTTTACAATTTTCAAATTTAGTTAGTAGTTACAACAGTTATGTTATTAGTGAGCAATGCTGCAATTTTTTTTTTTAGCTGAATTTGTAGAGAACCCGCAGGATTGGAATCCCGTATATGGTGTGTGAGAGGATGGCGCGAAAAGCTGTCATCCAACTGTTCGCCCGGTAAACATTTTGTTATGTTTGAATTTTTGAGAAATGTTTTCTAAAGATGATTTGTGAAACTTGTCAAGTTACTATTAAAAAAAAGGAAAACGATTAAAAATCACGGTAATAAAATGCTTTGTGCTTTTAAGTCAACAACTTAGAAGTGAAAAATCATGTCTCTCTCACTCCCTTAGTCACCTCGAGCCGACTTTATTCGAACGATCACACAAAAAGGTTGCAGGTCACAATTAAAAAAAAAAATCCTAGAATAAGAAGTTTCACTTTGAAAAGTTCAAAAGCTTTTATTTGTCTCATTTATATATAGTGTCAGAGGTGAGTTTTAGGAGGGTACATGATAACGCCGATTGCTATATAAGTGCGAGGCGATCGCGGCATTAGTTTTATCAAAGCGAAGCACTTGAGGAAAGACAGTTATCGTACGTAGTTGGAACGTCACCTAAGTTGCGTGTGATTCATATTTTTCTATTATTGGCATTATTTTAATATATCTGGTGTTTATACTGTAAGTCATTATAGGGAATGGTTTATGGTGACTTTTGTGGTTGTAATTCTGATCCGTTATCGGAAATAACCACAAACTTCATTGGAAACGTGCATATTTATATATCGTGTTATTATTTAAGTACTTCGCTAACGATTTCTAACAACAGAGTTTTACTCTGTTGATAAATTATTTTATTTCAAAATGTATTTAAATGTACGATCATTCAGTTTTAATTACAAAATGTTGAAACATCGTTAAAGTGAAATTCACGAGTGCAATGAAGCGAAGAGCGCGCCTCGAGACCGATGCGGAAATATAAAACGACTGCAAACATTTATTTGTGCTGTTAATTGAAATTTATCGCAGTAACCATCGTGAATTAAAACTAAAACTGTGTCGATTGGTCTGTGTATTGCAGTTCGGTGCACATTAACACTCAAACTAACTTGTGTACGCGATCACATTTTATGAAGCTACAAAATGTAATAAGCTCACTGAAGCTCCAATTACAATCCCAGTGTGAATGCACAAGTGTAATTAGTTGTAAAATCGAACTCGGCAATATTGTTCTCTATAATTTTACGTGGAAGGTCAAAAAACAAATTCTGGATAGCGTGGGGCAGCTCCAATCGAGGTGTTTTAATTAAAACATATAAAGCAATTTTATCATACACCTCTTAACCTACACATATCAAATAGAATGTTAAATTAAATAAAATGTACTGACATATATTCGACAAAGAGGTTTATAAAATACCAAGAAGTACTGCATCGCTTGCACTCTCGGTTATGGATTTTGAAATGTCTCGACGGTGGAGGAAATTATTTAATTTTTAACTGTGAAAACCCGGTATTGTGTTTTATTATTTTATATTTACAGTAAAAATATAGCTACCAAAACCTACAGTAAAAACAAAATAGAGGAAGAAGAAGGAACTTAAAAATGTAAATAAAAATAGAGATCATTTCAACAAATTTAGCAACGACTGAATAAGCAATAATTAAGTACCGATCGAAAGTTTCTGCTTAACTATGTCTTAAAGAAGACACATTTGTACTTGATAAGTAAAAACGATCATCTAGAGCATTAAACTGTTTTCACATCCGGATTAAAATACATTATGTCTATACGTTTTTTATCAAGTGGTACATACAAAAAAAACTAGACTATCTCTTTGTAATAGATGGACATGAATATTTTATAAAATTACGAACAGTTCACAGTTCCATGCACGGTATTGTAGAAATAGTTTACGTTCGGTATAGTGATTGAAAAAACACCCGGACACTTTTCCTGACTATTTCAGATAGTGTCGGCAGTCAATATTAGATGTGTTTTTCCCGAAACCTAAGAATTCTTCCATAAAAATTTCCTCGAAGTGTTCGTTTTCGTAAATAATATATTTTTCCAAAGATTTCCGGTAAATTTCGAATCGAACGACACTATCTCTGTTTGATATCGTCATCATGAAGTTTGAACTTCCTCATATCTATAAGTGCTACATTTTCTAGAGCTTTCACTGGAAAGAGATATGTTTATACCGTAGTTTAAAAAATTGTAAGTTATCATAAGGCTAGTCCGCAGCCAAGCGACGCTATGATCGTCTATGTTTATGCAGACTGGCAGACTGGCAGGCTGGCAGGATGTCACCCTGCAGGCGCTACTTCAAGGACGTGCACAACACGTAATGTAAACAGAGAGGGTATTTCCAAAGGGTTTTTATTTCGAACTATCTTTTACCTGTGGATTCGCTCGCGTTCATATTGTTTTTTTTTTATATATATATACTTAAGGTTTTAGCGTTATGGCCATAATCTCACCTGATCTTAAGTGACGATACGGCCCAAGTTGGTAGATACGCTAAACCTGTGGAGGAACTGGCTCTCAAGTGCTGCTGCCGGAACACACTTATTAGTATTTGGCGGCAGGTTTACAACTTGAGGGTGGTAGCTACCCAGGCGGGCATTAGAAAAAGCCCTACCACCATGCTATGGTTTCCTCACGATGTTTTCCTTCACCGAAAGCTCAAGCTCATTGTAGGTGCTTGGATTCGAACCCACGTCCCTTGACGCGAAGTCGTACACACTACCACTGAGCTATCATCGCTTCAAAATTTTTGATTGATTGATTTTGTAAATAAGCCAAATGACGCAGCATAAAGTTTCATAAAAAGTTAAGTCTCCAGATTCCCATCTATCTCTGTATCAAAACTCATGATAATCGATTTAGCGGTTCAGGCGTGGAAGCGTAACACGCAAACAAACTCACTAAGGAAATAAGAATTAGTAAGGATAATTGTAATAATTTATTTTAGTAACACAAAAAATATTTATATAAGTTGTTATTAAGTAATTTCCTTTTGTGTATATTACATTTTAAAAAATCCAAGAGAGTGTCTACAATAATAACGCGGGAAGGGAGAATTCCCGGCGAAAACCCGAGCCGGTATCAATTTTAAATGCTTTTCAATGAAATGGGCCGAGGAGCTTACTGTTTTATATAAAATTTTGCTGCATAAAAAAAGTACGAAATGTTTTGTGTATAAGCTTAATAATAACTCTCATAGATATTCAATGTTTTTGTATAGAAATCAAGATAGTAAAAAAATAATATACAAAATAGGTAACACTACGTCATAACTAAGTATATGTAAGATACAGGATAAATACAGTATAAGGATACAGACATATGACAGTAGTGAAACATCAGTAAATCTTTCTTACTCCCTTAGTCGTCTCGAGTCAACTTCACACTAAAGAACGTCACAGAAAAGGTTGTGAATCGGAGTTTCAAACCCCTCCCTTAAAAGTTCTACTTCAAAAACTTCCCGGTACCATTCAAATATTCTTTCGCGTTTCCAGTTGAAGTGTGAATCCCAAATTCCGCGTGCGCCGCGGTCTTGTTTTAATTAAAATTCTGAACTCTTGAGTACTTCCAGAGAAAAACTTAATTAGCGAGCGTTAGGGGTGCTTGTGTGAACGGGGGTACGAAGGGAAGGCGCCGGGCGAGGGGGGGGCGCTGGGTGTCGGCCCTCGGTTGAATATTAACTCTGTGCAACGCAAATGCAACGGGTAATGAATTGCGAATGCAAAACAGGTTGGCTTCGATAGATTTGGGTAAAATAACCTCGTATTCAGAAATCGTAAATACGCTTTGATTTTGTTACAGGAACTTTTTTACGCAAATAATATAACGAAGTTTAATGAGTGAGATTCTTTAATAGTACACGCTAAATCTTTGGAGGAACTGGCTCTCAAGTACAACTACCGGAACACATCTATTGGTATTTGGCGGGAGATTTTGAACTTGAGGGTGGTAGCTAGCCAGGCGGGCATCAGAAATTCCCGACCACCATGCTATGGTTTCCTCACGATGTTTTCCTTCACTGAAAGCTCAAGCTGATTGTAGGTGGTTGGATTCGAACTCACGTCCCTTGACGCAAATTCGTATACACTACTACTGAGCTATCATCGCTTCAAATGTCAGAAATTCCGAGAGTATCTATTTGGGTTTTCTATTATTAATATAAATAATGATACCATTTGTTGATAGATAGGCGAAGTTAAAGAAAACTTTATCCAAAATATGTTTTTATATGCTTAGATAATATGTCGTCCCGAGATATGATATTAGTGTTATCGAAAAGTAATCTTTGATCAGTTTACGTGTTAGTTAATCAGGTTAATTGCAGTTATTACACCGTGTCCCCTAGCATCAAATAACCGCTTTTAAATATACATCCCGCGCTATGTTTACCTAAAAGTTTGTTATTACTCACTTGCCTCTGCTGACGCCTATCATAAAGGGCGGGCTTGAGGGCGACAGCGAGACTGGTACTTTATAATGAGTTTAGTAAGTTCCAACACTACCTGGGAGCTTGCATTTGAAAAATAATCCAAAAGAACTCCGAAAACTATTCCCAAGGTAAATCCTTAATGGTCGTTACTAATATTATAAATGCGAAATTTAAGTTTGTTTGATTGTTACGCTCTCAAGGCTAAACCGCTAAATCGATTGTGATGATTTTTAGTACAGAAATAGATGGAATCTTGGAGACGGTGATAGGTTACTTTTATCTCGAAAAACTTAATGAGAGTGGGGTAAAGAGAGGAATAAACTTTGTATGAAATATTTTATTGCGTCATCGGATATGTTGCGATATGATACGTGACTATTATTATAATAACGGTAACAAAGAACTGCTGTCGAGATCCATACAGTAACGCATCTTGTAGGCTCTTAGAAAGGGAGCGAGCAGTACTCTGTGGAAACAACGACCTTTCAAGAAATATAATATTATACATTCAGTAAACGTTTTTATTCATAACCCGTCAAACTGATTTAAAAGATTAAATAAAACTTAAAGTCAGTGAAAATTTCTTCATTTCTGAACAAGTATATCTATATCACAAATACATATCATTGTAAGACTGTGTAAGATCTATAAAATAAGGTTATTTTAGCTGTTCATGAATCAATAACGCTTCGCGTAGGATATCGAGTTATAAGGTGGTAGGGCTTTTTCTAATGCCCGCCTGGCTAGCTAGCACCCTCAAGTTGTAAACCTGCCGCCAAATACCAATAGGTGTGTTCCGGCAGCTGCACTTGAGAGCCAGTTCCTCCACAGATTTAGCGTGTCTACCAACTTGGGCCGTATTGTCACCTAAGATCAGGTGAGATTATAGCCATAACGCTACACCTTAAGCATAAAAAAAACCATCAGATGGCACGCTTGTTCGTTTGCCCGATATTACATAAAATAATTGTGTTCAACCTTCATGAAAACCCACTGAACTTGGATTATACTACAAAAATAATATAAAAATCAATAATCCTTATGATTACTTAAATAAAATTTATAGATATCAGTGTTTGTACTTCTATTGGTAGGTTTGTTAAAATAAGGTAGATTTATTGTGATACAGAGAAAGGAGATGGTTCGAAAAGAAAGTAAAAGTAAGTTATTGTTATAATTTACAATTCATAAACAAACTTCTACAGTAATATTATAATGACGAAAGATTTGTATTTTTGTTTGTAACAAATAAACTTAAGAACTACAAAACCGATGTCAAAAATTATTTCTCCATTAGAATGTTACATTAGCCCTGAGTAATATAGGCTATATAACATTTTTTTATAAAAAATATTAAATTAAACTTTAGTCTACGCGAACGGAGTCGCGGACACAGCGAGTATGGAATAAAATATTAATAAGACATTGTTTACACGGGGAAACAACGAAGTGTATAATAATTTTTCCCACAAGCAGAATATAATCGAGAGTGGTGACAGGACGTAGAGGTAACATGACTACATAAACCAGCGTCATGCCATTATTCGGGACAGTATAAAGCTCGATTTCGATGTTCAACATCAAACAGTAAATTATATCTTTCTTTGCGCTCATGTGCTTTAACTGCGCGTTACTTGGAAATTCACTTTAAATTTCCGTTCAATTATTAAATCGTAGCCCCCGGTGGAGTTGCAGTACAAAAATACATTAACAAAGAACGTTGCAGGTGCGAGTGAAGCCTTCCGTCTTACTTATGTGTATATGCTGTGCGAATTCCTCGTACGGTCTGAGATTGCTTTCTCTATTTATCGACACGTCACGTTGTGTCGCGGCGCCCTCGCCTCACACTCACCTCACACTCACCTCGCACTCGTCTCACCGTGGGCTCAAAAGGAACGTTCCGCTTTAACAATAAACTATATGCACTCTGCTGATATTGCATTCCTTTTACACTTTTAACAGAGTGTCTGTGAGTCCGACGCTAAGTAACTTGGTTTTGCATTCAGTTTATGCGACGTGATAACTTGTGCGCATAATTGTCGTGAATAACTCATAAGAATGATAGTGTATTTATAGTATGGTTCATTTTATGTAAGCTAATATCATTTTTAACTTTAATTTTTGCCTGTATTTCGAATTGTAATGTAGAAATATTTTTAGTATTTTATTTTGCTCCATATAATAATAATTAGGAAACATGATATTGAGTAGTAATTGTTCACAAATAAAACGACTTAAAAATGTGTATTATATTTAAAGATGTTATATGAATTATTTTTAAAAACGGTAACAGATCAAAAAATATTATTTAATTGTACTTAATACATGAAAATTATTATAAAACGTTTACATTTCAACACGTACCAAAGGACGAGGTGTTTAATATCGAAAATATTTACGAAACAATGTAATATGTCTTCATTGAAACAAACATTGACAACGAGACGAGCCTCGAACGGAAGGTCGGATCGTAGAGCCTCCGAGTGCGGCCCTCAGCGTCAGCCGACAAAGGGCTCGCGTCAAAAACAAAGCGCAAATAAATCGTGTCCAACCGACATGAAATGAATCCAGAATATTCCCAGAGCGAGCGCCGCTCCGCCGCTGCGCGAGAATACATTTTAATGCGAATATTTGTGTCCGGAACCGTCCGATCTGTCACTATTAAAAGGATTATTGTTTTGCTTACTGCTTGTTGTTTTCACGTAAGTACCATCATTTACTTTTATGTTTCAAAATATCATATGATTTTATATTATAACTATGTTGAAGATGGAACTGTTAGAAAGCAAAATGTTATCGAGGAGTGGGAGGATTCTCAAGTACAGATTGGTTCATAGTATAAGTGTAAGGCAATCTGGCAGCTTTTCTTTAAGTCGACTATTTAAATACTACTCCTGGAGACAATAGATGTAGTGGATTACAAATTTGTAATTATTTATTATTAATTAGTGTAGTTTGTTTTCTAAGTATTTCCTAAAGACCGCTTGGTGTATAAATTATTAGAAAGTTTTAACTTTGTCGATGTCAAAACGCCAATCAAATTAAGTGAAGCTTGAAAAATTAATTAATCACGGCCGAACTATGGTGTTTTAATTAAAAGCCTGTCAGCGGCATGATCCGTGCCTCCTCTATGCCTCCGCGGAGCCTCCGCGGAATGTATCGGGAGTAACGCGGCTCAAGCAAACTGCTCGTCGCACTGAGCTAAAGGGTCAGTTCCACTGATCTTATCTTAACACTAAATGTATCGGTAAATTATCAAGAGTTACATGCTTGTTTTGTATTACAGTCACTAGGAGTTATATGAAATACTAGCTACACCGGCTACTTCTTTCGCATGGGACTTAACATTATTTAATATTTTTTTCTTTTTGTTATTTATTACAATACAGCTTTATTACTATTAGTGGAAGCGTGATGTTAAATAAATAAGTTCAAAAACTAAAACTCGACTACTGAAAAATCATATTCTTAAAAGTATGAAACAAGAAAATAATATCGGTTGAAGTATTATAGTAGAACCTCGTTAAGTTGAAAACCAAGAGAATACACATGTAAGTTATATAGTTTTTAAATTATGAAGGGTTTATGTTAGAGAGTGATTAATGAATTAATGTACAGTTATTATTTTTACCAAAATGCGCCGGAAGAAGCGGTAAAATAAAACCCATACATATGTTACGTCGAAATAAAATTTTATTTAAAATTTAGTCTACTGAAAAAGCCAGTGATTTTTCTTGTTGTTTTAAAAAGTTCGCGGTTTCTAAATCGATTTGATGTTTGTGATTTTAGGTATTTCAAAGAAACGATAGGTGATTGTATACGTATTGTTTGTGTTAACAATTTAACTTGTAAACACGTGCAAACAATAAATTTCGAGAAACATTGTTGTTTTGTACATTCATTCGCACTGACTTATTGCCAGACAGTATATGTTACAGAGGTCTTCGAAACATTTGTTTAAGTAACTCAGGGCTAATATTGAAATTATTAATTTAAGTTGCAGTGGTTGCGTAATATAAGTAATAGAGGTTTTGGACTATGAAGGAACAGATAATTTTTTGAAGGTTTAGAGGTTTTTACCCTATCGAGATTCTACTGTGTTTACAGAGACTATACAATATTTATAGTCTATTACGTAAATAAACTAAATGTAATACATTTAAACTAATGCATATTCATAGCAATACTTAGCGAATACCCGCGATTCTTCTGGTATTGTAGGTGTCCATGAGCTGCGATGATCACTTACCATCAGGTGATACGCTTACTCGTTTACCGCATACTCCATAAAAAAAAAAACAATGTTGTAAGATATCAGGTTGTTGAAAGCAATGTTTTTTTTTAAAGGAATACGAAATAAGAATAATTTAAGGACTCAATATAAATTAAGGACATTGGTGGTGAGAAGGTTCATTCGCAGGGTTGTTCGATCAATCATGCGGGGTTCAATCTCGACACGTCGCGCGTCTCTTCGCCGACGACACACAATACATCTCTACATTTCGCTCCAACAATTCAATACTTGATATTCATTGATATGAAATATATCTTGTTCCGTTTTACTTGTTCAATTCCCTTAATATATTTTTGGAACGGAATTCCTTTTCGCACGTTATCGTTCTGATTTGTGCCTCGGTTGAGGAGCTAGACCCAAATATGTGAAAAATGACACCAAAAACCGGCATCATTTACAGTGAATTTTCAGGTGTTTTCTGATTCATCAAGGAAAATTATTTTTTTATCGATCTATTCCGTTTCCCGTCTAGTTTAAAAAGGTGCAAATATATTTTGAATTCTAAAATTTTATTTAATACAACCGGGTTGTCTATAAGACATCTCTCTTTGTGTTTTTAAATTTGTATGATTAACATCGGCGAGTTTGAGATAGACCTCGCCTTCTACCTCTACACGGGCTTAGCGCGGCTTGGTAGTAAAATTGATCCGCTTGTCATGACGGCAAACAGCATGACGCTTACTTACTTGTGCCGTCATGCCATCTCTACGGCATCTCTCTCGACTCCGGCGGTGTGAGTGCACGTGTATACTATTATAAACGTCTTTACTTCTTTATTCTCAGTATTATTACTTTATTTCATATATACTTTATTGCAGTTAATTATTTATAAATTCTAATATCATCTTAAATGTTTCGCCTCTGCGTAGGGTCTCGTGAAGGCCAAGTACTCTTTTGTTACTTTACCCAAATAAATTAAATTCTATTGCGAGCTATTGTTATATTTTGTTGTAAAATATCATTTTTATGACATATCATATTTTAATTTCAGATAAATATTATGCATTGTTTTCATATTTATATGATAAATTAAAAATAATTAATAAAATGTACCAATATATAATTTACTAAGTATATTTTACAAAACAAAATAGATTTTTGTTAAACTACTAGGAAATGTGCAGATTTTAAATCATGTTTATAGTGTTTTTTGATTTTTTTAAATTTAAATTCGTAGTATCTCGATTTTGACTTTCGACAGTAATTAGTCAGCGTTTCAGAATATTTACGACGCAAAAATAATTAGGCAACGAAGTGAGTTGATTCACTCAAGTATAAGTGCCAACTGTTATACTATTTATTCAAATTAATAAGGTATACATTTATGTAGAGCAGTTTTGCGCACTTTGAACTAATATAGGATTTTATACATATGTATCTTTTAAGTTATTTAATAAAGTATAATTCTTTACAAAAACGTTATAATGAACTTACTGTATTTATGTGTGCTGAATTTACACAAACAAAATTCATAGATACTTGTTCATAATAATATTATAAATGCGAAAGTGAGTTTGTTTGTTACGCTATCATGATTAAATCGCTTAATCGATTATGATGAATTTTGGTACAGAGATAGATGGGATCCCCGAGACGGTGCTAGGCTAGACTTTTCTTGCGAATACCTGTTGGAAGTGGAGTAAAGAAAGGAATAACCTTTATATGAATTTTTTTTGCCTGATCCGATCCGTACGTCAGTAACCAATATTTATATTATATAAAAAGCGGAAGTTAGGTTAGGTACGCTAATATTTGGAACTACCTGTCGGATTTCATTTTTTTTATTGTATTCAATAGAGCAATCACTATGGAAGGCTCTAAGCAATTTAATATCACACTACCACCGATTGGAGCAAGAACAAGAACGGGTAAAAATGAATAAATATTTTTTACTTTTTCACAGCAAGTTATAAATAAAAGTAACTCATGTGATTCCCAGCTAACGTGTTACTCGGTACATAGCGCTAAAAAAAACTTCCTTTTTTTTTTTTACTTTTCTGTCGGATTTATTTTGGTATTCCCGTACAAAAACGAAATTATTTTTTATTTTCAATCTCCCAATAAGTTTCAATAATTTTTGTTATATAGCTTGTAGTAAGAGCGTCTGTCTAAAGCGTCCACTATTAATATTATAAAAAAGAATGTTTGTATGTAATGCTTTCGTGCCTTAAGTACCCACTCAAGCAATCATTATGAAATATTGCATACACTTTGTCAGCGGTATTTTCCCGTCGGATATAAGAATAAGTTTTAGTCTCACACGAACAAAGTCACGGCCACAAGTAGATTTACATTCTAGGTTTATGGACACGCTAAACCTAGTGGAGGGACTGGCCCTCAAGTGCAACTGCCGAAACATACCTAAGTATTTAGCGGTATATTTTCAACTTGAGGATGGCAATTAGTCAGGCAGGCATTATATAAGCCCTACCACCGTGCTGTAGTTTCATCACAATGTTTTCCATCACCGATGGTTCAAGTTCATTGTAGGTGGATTCGAACTCACGTTCATTACCGAGGCGACCGTACACACTACCAACTGAGCCATCATCGTTATAAATAAACTTGCCTCGACATATTAAGCCATGTAGGAATATACCTTTGTTTACATGTCGGGCAGAAACCGCCGGGAACCGTTTACAAACAGATCCCGGGGATAACGCCTCGAGCCGGGGCCGCCGGAAACAATAGCTCTATGTTGTAACACACTGCCACATATAATAATGTTGTTTATTAGTATATCACATAATAGTTTGACTTGAATTCCTCGGCACATGTCCATTGTTCTCATATCCTTTAGTAATACAACACCCAGTCACGTGCCAGAACCAATGCTTGGCTATGAGAAAATGTAAACCGTTAAATTGTATTTCAACATATTTTGAAACCGTTATTTCCTGTATTTGTAAGCATATTTTCATATATAAAAAGTAAACAAGTGGAAAACATTAAGGCAACAAAATCGTATTGCTTTCTATTCAAAGACTGATATCTGCGAGAGAGAAGTCGTAATATCAAAGTCTAAAGACAAGCAACTTAAAGCTGAATGAAGCTGAATTACATTTTTTATTTCAGGGAAATATTAGAATGACAAAATATTTAATACTTAAATTAACGATAACGATAATTTGAACGAACACACAGACATTCGAAAACTAGAAAAAAAAATTTTTTTGACACATTAATTTTTTCTACTGGTGTAGTTTTGTTGTTTATTTTACTTAAATGTATTACTAATTTATGACATGATCACAACAGAATGACATCATCTTTGACAGTACTTGATGCGAGTTTTATAAATGCGTTTGACATTTAGATACTGGTGTGAATCAACGCTGAACTATACCGAGGTTATGTCAGCTTATTACTGATCAACTTATATACCTACTACTACTACTACTAACTACTTATATAAATTAAAGTAGTGCCTTTTTAAAATATTGATTTTGGTAAATTAATTAGTATATTTCAAATAAAGAGACGACAAAGTGTTAAATATTTTAGTCGAGTTGAAGCTTGAAATAGTATTTATAGGTGTTCATTAACTTAGTAAAACAGCGTGGAAGTTCAGTCACAGTGCAGAGGTGGAGCGCCTGTCGCTTCAGGGTTATTACCGCTATGAACGCTTAGTACGGTCATTTGTCGAAACCTTACTTTCTCACATGTACACATGTACATATGTACATAGAAGGCGGTGACTGCACTAACCGTTGTCAAGGCAGTGACGCAGTTAGTCTGTTTCTAAGACACGTGAAGTCGACTGCTGAATATTTTATAACCGAATACCATAATACAATTTATAAGTGTACTCTCTTATACGAGATATGTCTACTCATTTGGGAGAGTATATTATAACTTATTATCACTTTTTAATATTATTACATGGTTTTAAAATAAAAGTTTCAGGTTTAGTAGTTGAATTGATGATGACCGAGTTAGTATCCGGACGCCGCGTCTAATGGACATGAGTCGAATCCCTGTAATAAGCGTGATGAAGCTATAGTCGGCCTTTTTGTAATGCCCAGCTGGCAATCTGCTATCCTTGTACCGAACCTTCCCTGGCATCATTACTATTATTTTTGTTATAATGATAGAAAGGATAATATTAATTAAAAAAATACATACCTAGTAATTAGCGTCTACATCTACGTTGAGAATTAAAGCCAGTTAAAGTTAAAGTTAAGTACCCAGAAAACATAACAACCGAAGTTGATAACATTAGAACTTAATTGAACATATGACAATAATATTAAAATCAGTTATAAGAAAAATCAAATCTATTATAAAAAAAATCATATCCATCTAAGGTCATGGTATTAATATAAATAAATTGCAATTATATTTAGAGGACATATAACTAGTCAGACATGAAAATTGTTCAAAGGCTTTTATATGTGTTAAGATGGCGCCCTGCTTCCCAAATCCCACCTCTTAGCAAGCACTATATTGTTTTTAAAGTGAGACCTAATAATCAGGAGCCACCATCATGCCAGAATTTAAGTTTAAGGCAGGTTATAGGGAGTTCTGGAACCAGTTCCTTAACAGTAATGACTCTATGGCATTAATACAAGACCCAAAGGACGACTATAGCCTTTAATCAAATAAATTTAATGGGTAGTAATTAGCAAACACAGTAAAAGGTCAGCTATAGCCCCTCAAAGTAGAAAGGTAAAAAGTAGTAGGAGAAAGTATGCAAATCACTTCAATCCAGACCTCCCCATACAGTAATTTTTTTTATACTTGACGTACGCCTTTAGCCTTAGATGCTTTGACAGCTTCACCGAACTTTTTAAGGTGAGTGTCGTGGGTACTCAGCTCCGAGGCAGCGAGCGCAAGGGTGCCAGGATGGTCAAACATCGGCTTGGGCTGCTGCCGGAAAGTGAACAAGGATCCTAACTAACCAACAGGTCCTAACTTACTAATTTAGTGATCCTAGCACGACCTTATCGATAGTGCGAATGTGCATGGATGATGCGGTGTGATGATATAGTTTCAGTGATGTAGAGTGTCACTGTATCGCGCGAGCAGAGTCACTCGAGGGCTCCTGTCCGGAGGATCGAACCTAGGCTCAGGCGTCTGCAGAGGGAGGCCGCGGCGGGTGTGCGGGAGCAAAATTAACCGCTCGGCCTCGGCGGCGAGGGCGGCGGTTACGCGGGCGTGTGCGCGGACACGTGCGATTGGTGGCGACGATAGGTAGAAGCGCGTTCAATCTCGGTATTTTATCGACGGGATCGGTGAAGCAATTACATAGCCGGCGCGCGAAATCTTTGGCGTGCGGATTGGCAGAGTAGTTAACTGCGTGTACTATTTTGAGAATGGAATGAGCTTCAGCCTTTTCAAAGAATTTCCTTGTAAGGTTTTTAATATATGCATATATAGACGGATAGTCCATATCTTTGCTGAGATCTACATTACGGACATAGGGACAGCTATGCACATAAATCTGTTTTACAACACTTATAGTTTGCGAGGGTGGTGCATGAGGTGTGAGCGAATACGGGGCAACTGTAAGCAAGTATGGAACGGATGCATACTTTGTATATTGTCAGCTTATGTCTGAGTGACATTTTGCTCTTAGAGGAGGTTAGATTGCGTAGTACAGCCATAGCTGTGGTGGCATTTTTCTGTACATCATTTATATGTTTGTTAAAGGTGAGATGCTTATCTAAAACTACACCCAGGGTATTTACTTTGCCTAGCCCAGTGGATATTGACACCGAAAAGGTGTAATGTTCTTTTTATATTCTTCCTCGCGTGAGGACCGAACATAATAGCCGCGCTTTTGTCTGGGTTTATTATCTTATTGATGATATATGATCTTATTGAGTGTAGTGAGGATAGAGCTCCGTCCGCTTTATAGCAGAAGGAATGGTCCGATAGGTAAGCGAGGATTATGCGGACTAGTCTGTCCGGGACGTGAAAGAGATTGAGTTTAAATATGAGACCTTCGTGCCAGACCTTACCGAATGCTTTGGCTATGTCGAAAAATACGGCTATCGTACGCCTAGGACAGCGAGACTCCGTGAAATTGGAGAGAATATGCTCTGTGAGGCAGAGCACTTGGTGGGTACACGAGTGTTTCGGTCGAAAGCCGAATTGCTCGTGTGGTAAGAGATATTTGTCTGAGACAATGGATTGAAGTCGGTTTAGAAGGAGCCGCTCGTATATTTTACCTAACGTATTGAGGAGGCTTATTGGGCGGTAGCTTTCGGGGAGAGATGCCTTTTTACCGGATTTACGGATACCTATTACCGTTGCCTTTTTCCAAGCGGCTGGAAAATGACAGTGAGTTATGGCCGCA
The DNA here is from genome assembly GCA_039707435.1 of Actias luna. NCBI lineage: Eukaryota > Metazoa > Arthropoda > Insecta > Lepidoptera > Saturniidae > Actias > Actias luna. The sequence goes on along the minus strand of JAZHAC010000006.1, from coordinate 127,706 downwards.
TTGAAGATACACACCAGAAGAGCTATGAGTTTATCAGGGAAAGTTTTAGGGCCGTTTATAGTTTCTGATTCCTTCGGGACCGGAGGCTTTCCTTGGTTTAAGGCGTTTTATGATCGCGACAGCTTGGTCAGTTGTGACCGGGTCTAAATTCTCAACTGAGGCGGTCTCTCTTATTAATTGAATTGTTCGATCGACCCTCCTGATGTGTGCGGGATCTATGGTATGATATTCATAGCAATTGGGAGAACGCTGTTGTTCGAGAGTGGTAGCGAGATACTCTGCCTTGTCTATACTTTCGAAGGCGGGCAGCTTGCCGGAAAGTACCTTTCTAACAATATTCTATAGTTTAGAGCACAATAGTATACCAGAAAAAGTATCGGTGTTGGTGTAAATAGGTAAAATAATTAGTATCACATGTGTAAATTAATTGTTCTTTTCAAAAATAATGTTTTTATTTAAATAATATTATTTTTCATGTTATATTGTGGTGTCTCTAGTAAAGGGCCATACAATTTAACCTTATTTGACCTTCCCCTTCCCTTTGCCAGTAAAAGTAAACAAAGTGTTTATATTCCCAGAAACAGAGGCATACATTTTTTAAATTTACAATAAAACACCACGCGAGAGCAAGTAAGCAATAACAATTATTTTAGCGAAGGCTTGAACATGCGTTTCACTTTCCAGCATAGACGAGTAGGGTAACCATATCATAACCCATTAAATTTTGTAATAAATAAATAAATATCGCTGGCATAATCGTTGCCTTGCCACCCCCTCATTTGCATCAATAACAAGCTAAACATTAAATGTCTCCTAAGTTTTAAGCTAACGTGTATTTATGTAAATTATTAAACGGCTGCGAACCTCTATTATAACTCAAAAATTATTCGCACATTCAAGCCGCTCTAATAAAACATCTACTAAGATATTAACGACTTTAGTAAGTACATAATATGAAGGCATAACTTTTTTTTTTAAAGAAACGATTTGCGGAACCGAGCTCTCATCTCGAGACGACTCGAGGCGGGTGAGAGCGGCTCAGAGCGGCTCTGAGCTGCTATCAATCATAAGTTGACACGGTAATAGAGCGTTAAACATCAAGTCACGGCTCATTACGAATGTAAACTGAAAACTTTGCTTTTACGTTATTTTTATTATAACGTCGAGGTAGGACTGTATATACCAAGTTGGTAGCGGAGCGAGCTGCCAACCTGTTTTATTATTTCTCCCGCATTGTAAATGTTTTTGATGTTCAACTGAAACGAGAACAATGAGCCAACTTTGAACGACTCGTCTACATAACAACTGAAAAATTAACAATTAAATTGCCAGTGATATATGTAATAAACTGTAACTGAGCCAAGCTTCAACATGAAATATTAAATATATATATATATATATATATACATAATTACGCTGTACTTTGTTATAATATTTTAATTATAAGTTTTAATCAATCAATTTAACAAATATGTTTTCTATCACTATGGTGATATATACAATAGGAGTATATTTATAGGAATGCTAAAAATAGTCTAACAGAAACCGCAACAGTACCTGGGAAGGGATCTTCAAGTAAAACTCCTGTGATCGTCTTTTGTAAAACATATGACAATTTTTATTTTTCAACGGTATCTCTCTTCCTTTAATATATAGTACTTGATAATGTAACATTATTAATGAATGAGTATCAATAAAATATTAGCAATTTTATGTAAGTGTAAAACTAACAATATAAAGTAAGACTGTAGGCGAGAGGAGGCCTGATACTGTGCGCTCACTATGAACTTTGTTAATATATATACAAAGAAGTAAGTCGCTGCTTGAGATACGTCAGTCAGTTCGCTTGTCAGAAATGAACAAATTTACGAATGCTGCTGTAAAAGACTGAAGCATGTACGGTATACATGTGGTAAAATACGTGGGATAATCAATTGTATTAATAAAGTATATGATATCACACAGAAATATTCCCAGCACTACTTTACAACTGTAGATATCTTGTTGCAGCGTTACACCTCAAAAACCGCTTCGATCGGTCACAACAAGCAACTGTACGTTCGGCAAAGTTATGATGAAGAATAAAAAATAAAAATATTTACTGACCGTTAGAATTTAAAGTGTTTTATGTTTGATGTTGATAGATATTTGAAATTTGGATCAGAGCTCAGAAGTGAAAGACTTTTTTATTTCATAAAAATATTAAACATTATTATTTTTTTTATTTTATCTTAACTTCACTTATACGAGTTCCCCTTAAAAATGTTAACATCCATAACCGTAACCGCGGATGTGAATCTCAAAAATCCGCATCTGATGTCTAAAAATTAACATCAACAACATTCCTACTTACTTCTATAAACAAATGTTCTCAGCTTAAAAAGTTGCAAGTGAAGCAGCGAGATCACACACATATACAGGACTGGATACGGCTGGGAGCTGTAGAGTGTGGACTAGAGATGGGGGACCAGGGGGATAAAGAGGGGTTACCTAAGCTGACTACAGACAATCTATAGTTTAAGCCCAAAGCAGTTAGTAAACCGGATCAATACAATCCAATAGGCTTACGAGAGCGACGCCGCGTTACACTGTTTGCTGTGTTCAGTGTTGAATCACTAACTGGAAATTGAAACGGATCCTCATTTGCAGGTTAACTATATAGTTGAAATACCACCGAATATTGATTGGATACATCAAATACTCTAACTTACTAGTTCTGCTATAAAAATGGTTTTTGCTTATTGCCCGTTTGGGTAATTACCAGCCTCGACTTGAAAATCTACTTGCAAATACCTATAGATGTATTCCGGCAGTTTCACTTGAGAGGCAACCCTTCCACTAGTTATAGCGTGTCTACCATTTTGGACCACATAGTTACTTAACATCAGGAAAGACCCTAATGCCAAATAAGGTAAGATGGTCATAGCGTTAAACCTATCAAAATATATAATTTATATTAACTAGATATTGGATTGAGTTTTTAGACCAGACGTTTGCTGTATAAAAAGTGTTATTCCTTGAAAAATGTTTAAAATAATTCAATATAAACCAATCATCTATAGTGCGCTTCGTTACATTAAATAAACACGAGAAAAACGAACTCATGAAATATTCTGCTTTTGAATAACTTATGAAAATTATAATGAAGTAAATGTAATAAAGTAGAAAAAAATGTTCTTCATCGCTTTGCATAATAAAGCCGTATAGAAACATATCGGAGCGCATAATTGATGCGACATCGGAGTCCCACCTGCGGCCTGCTCTCCCCCGGGACCCGCCAACCGCACTCTTCAAACTCCAAGCAATTATTAGTACGTAATGAGAAAAATGTTGTTACAGTCTGTCTTGTCCCCTACACTCATGTTCTAGAATAGGGTACTTATGAACTAGGCTGTTTTTCGTAATTTATAAAAAGTTCAATACCATTCGGCAGATCACCACCGAAATTAACACATTTAGCATTTGGGACTTCGAAACCGAATTTGTCTAATTTATTCCAGAACATTGGAACAAACAGTACTGACTGAGCTCACTGCACTGCGGTTATCAAATTTACCAAAAGACCACGCAATAAAAACGAGAAAAACTCCGTACTACGAAATGACCCGAACGGGAATGGCTACGTAGTTAATTTTACATGAATCTATTAAAAGACCTTGGGTTGTCTAAGACTACAGTAAGTTATATATTAGAACGTATCTCTAAAGCTACGCTAGCAGGAGCCTTTCAAGGTTTTCAGGGTGGAGAGAGAAATAGATGCTAGTAGAGAAGGCTGTTATCGACACGTGACGAGGCGGGGCCTCTTAAACCTACATCCGTGTTACAAGCCTCGGGAATTGCTTAGAGATTCCCTCTCAACAACACGATAGACCCGACAAATGTATTCCGATAAATAGATATTATACACAGGAATTTGTTTTCTTTTTGTTTGTTACATTTAAACTCTCAACCGATCAGCAACAAATTAGCACTTTTTCAACTTTACAAAAAAGCACATTGAATACTTTTCATAGAGAAAAAAAGCTTTGGCCCTGAGGGATCAAAATGTAACTTTTGTTATATAAATCCTTACTCAAGTTAACAGTTCTTTTACAAATTTATACCCTTATAAGTAATGTATTGTTTAACAAATTTTAAAACGATATTTATTAATACAAAATGTTATAATAGTTTATTTATATAAAAAAGTATACATAATTATTGGTAATTTAGTTGGATTGACGTTACATCAATACGAGAGTAAAATAAATTAGATACGAGAGGTTTGTCGTCGCGGGCGGAGGCCGGACCCGCCCAGCGGATCTGCGCCTAATGATGTGCGAGCCAGTCTGGAGCCGGGAGCCGGGAGCCGGGACCTCATCACGGACTCGCTTCGCCGGGGAACATTGCTCATTATGTTGCTATAATAATTATAACGATGTGTATGTATAACTACATAAAAATACAGCTATATTTACCGACTTAACTGTTATATTACTATTAAAAGTGCCCGCAACTTCATTCACATAATACTAAAAGCCATTTTTGAATCCCCAGGGACGGTTTCTTTTCTGAGTGGAAGGTATTCATTATCATGTTCTGTATACGATGATAGCTCAGTGATAAGGTGTACGACCTTGTGTCAAGGGACGGGAGTTTGAATCCAATCACCTACAATGAGCTTGGGCTTTCGGTGTAGGAAAACATCGTGAGAGAACCATAGCATGGCGGTAGGGCTTTTTTTGATGCCCGCCTGACTAGCTATCACCCTCAAGTTAAAAGTCTGCCGCCAAATACCAATAGATGTGTTCCGGCAGTTGCACTTGAGAGCCAGTTCCTCCACAGGTTTAGCGTGTCTACCAAATTGGACCGTAACGTTAATTAAGATCAGGTGAGATTATGACCATTACGCAATACCTTAACTAAATTTATAAAAGGAAAAAAACGCTAAACCACACCGTCGCAATGCTTTATTCGCCCGCGCTGTCCTACTCGAATAGGGTTTTTTGCGTTTTACTCTTCTCTAAGGGTGACATGGTGACTTTCAATAGACTTTGTATAGCTTTTTTCGATGATTGGGCAATCATTTACAACAAGAATATTTTAATCCGACAGATATTTCCCGACAATAATGCGTTTAAACAAACAATATTTTCAGCTTTATTTTATTAGTACAGTACGTTTACTGTTGTGTTTTTAAATATAACTGTTACTGAAGTCATTTCTTGTATGTCACTGCATTATATTTACCCGTGTAAATAACGTAATGCCCGCATGAAATACCCGAATGACTTCTAATATGGTTACAATAAAATAATTTTGTTTTGCGACACGACTTTCCTTAACATTTTTTTACTATATTTTTACTATATTTGCAAATCTCGTTAAATAGTTTATTTCATTAAAAATAAAGATTGAATACACGCGGTAGTGTTAATATTATTATTTTTTATTTTCGAAAGGACCTACACTGTTAGCCTGAGGGGCTTTTACAGCTTCACCTGAACTAGAGGGGCGAGCGCGGAAGGCGCTCGAGCCCGCAGGGCATAGTGTTAATTATCATGTTCTGAGAACAAGTATACGACTCTTTATGACTAGATGTGCCAGTAAATGTTATCCTGCGCTTTTGGTGTAAAATAACTTGACGACAGTGACATCTATCGCGTTCGATGTTAGTACAAGAACCTTCTCCATAAATAAACCTATAAGTGCTATATATGTGCTATTTTTTATGGTAGTCTCTCACATAGCGTTGTAACTTAGCGATTTTATATATAGTCGCTGTTGAAACTAATTTTTGCGACGTGTAAGAACTATAACTTTCAGGCATTGGATAAAATAACAGTTTTTGTTCGACAAAGTTTTACGTGATACACAAACCTACTATATTTTTTATCCTCTAAACTTCATCGTGTAATGTTTAGATGCACAGCTGTCTGTTTATACGAAAGTTTTATATGAGTTAAATGAAGAAATTTCCAAAAAGTGTACATAGTAGATATTAGTTTGACAACGGTGGTATATAAATATAGTTTTTTTTCTATATATATAAAGATTGAAATAAAATCACAGCTTATATTTAATTATGTAGTCAGCTATCAAACAAATAAAATTGCATCTAAATTTTTTAATAAGTCCTTTTACTACGAAAGTGTATCTTTCTATTCTGAAGGAATCATTTAATTTTGTGTGATAGGATGTATTGCATACATTAATCCACAATATTACTTACCACTTTGTCTAATTTCAATAAAATCAATCGAGCAATATCAGAGTTACGCGTATAAGAAGAGAGGCCGAGGCAGACAAATCTAATTAAATTCAATTATTGTTTATCTCTACATAGATAACAAAGTATACGTCGATTAGAATTTTCAATAAGGTTTAATCAAAACATTCGGATCAGTTACAGTTTTATTATATGTATAGATGCGATAAAGTTAGTCTGGAAGGCGAGCAATTTATTGAACGTTCAGTGGAAGGAGCGCGCTTAATTTGTTTACTCTGTTCATCTCGCATGTCCTCTTCAATATTTGGTTGCAAAGTATATACAACAGTTTGCATCGGCTGATCTAGCACACTCACTAGAAACACTTCATATATAATAGCTTATTCGTATTTTTATTAATAGAAAGGAATCTGATTTATGGCGAAATAAATACATACATAGTTTCAGCATATTGGTGCAACATTTTCCTTGTCCATAGTACGAGTTCATTGTTCTGTGAATTATGCGATGTATGTCTAAAAATTCTTTTATTGCTTTGACACATTAGAGGATTTCTTATCTTTATAGGTTTAGTGTTTTGGGAACACAATCTCGCCTGATGTTAAGTATCGATGTGATCCAAAATGATGGACACGCTGAGTCTAGTGGAGGGACTGCCTCTCAAGTGCAACTGCTGGAACACACCAATAGATTTTTAGCAACAGATTTCCAAATCGAGAGTGATATATAGCCAGGTGAGTATTAGAAAAAGCTCTAGAACCTTGTTATGGTTTCATAATGATGTTTTCGTTCACCTCAGGTTCGATGCAAGTGAATTCGTCCATTCAGACGATGTCCGTACACATAACCAACTGAGCCATCACCGCTCCAAACGATAATCGTGACATGTAAGAGAGAATTAACATGTAGATCTAATGTATTAAGGTAATAATTATCTTGGTGCGTGGAAAATACCATGAAAATGTCGAGAGGGTCGCGGCAGAAAATTGACAGTATACAAGGGTGCGTGCGAGGACGCTTTGCATTGCTGGCAAATTCTCGCACATTCTTTACATTATTATATAATCAGACTTTGTTATAATTCATACTTAAATTGAAAAGGTAATTACTCCTAAATGCGATAACTTGTGCTGTACGCAAATGATCAACTCCCAGAAAAGACAGAAAACGTACCATCTAGTCCTGTAGATAAGTTCTTCGAGATTACTACCGTTTTGATAACCATTCGCCAATAAGATTGTTAATATACAGACACAATGTGTTCTTAGTATTGGCAATATAATTCCAGTGCGGCTAATGTAAAACATAATACTAGATTTATGAGCGAACTAGAGAGATTACAGTATGGTGGGTAGTTGTGGGCGAGAGCGGGGGTGAATGCGTGGGATGTTCATATCATGTTTCTATATCAGTGACGTCACTGTGTCCATCATAACTCTAGATTGATACGGAGCTCATTCTCCGGTTTATCAAACACTTTATTGTCCATTATCCCAATACATGACAACTCACTTGTTTTACGACACGTACACACACATCTACAACATTTTAACACCCGATTAACTATACTGACTTTACGTAGGAATAACTTACGACAAAATAATTTACACTCGGTCGAAGTGGGAGCGCGGGGTGATACCAGCAAAACCTGTCAATAATGTACTAAAAAGTCTTGGCCTGTCTAGGACTGCAGTAAGTACTATACTAGAACGTGATTTTAAAACAGCGCTAGCAGGCGGCTCCTATCAATTTTGTCTGTGCAGGGAGAGAAACACGAGTAGTGAAGGTGAGTGTTCACGCGCGTCTGGGCGGGACCTCTTAAACGAATGTCCGTGTAACAAGTCTCGGAAACTGGCACTTTCCCTTCCTGTAACGCAATGGACTCGACACCCGTACTGTGAATCCATGAATAGCTAAGAAGTTTGTCTTTTACACTTATTATTAGGTAATAGCGTCTGTAATCGAAATGACGCGGCGGGATAGGTAGCAAGGGGCCGCCAGGGCTGAGCTTACACCGCTGGACCTCTTCTGTCCCAGTAATATAAAAAAAGGAAAGGCTCAGTTACCTGATGGTGGTCCGAGATTCCAGACTATAAGTCAACGTCAATATGGTCTAACAGAGCGCCGTCCCCGACGCACACATATAAGGTTTTCTTTACTATAAATAATCAGGTAACACTCAACAAAACAATTTGACGAGCCGTGAGACAAGTATTCATGTATAAGATTTAATATAAACAAACAACTTCAAATTTTCAATACATGGAAAGGTAAACGAAAATTTCCGAGCCGTGTTTTCTTGTCTTTACGAAAATCAACGACAAAAACAACTGAATATCGTGACGGTTCAAATGTTATTTAAATTGTTGTTTTTCAAATTTATCACGGCACCGCGCGGGTCCGTTACAGGTAGCGAGACCTCTTAACTCCGTGATTAGCGATAGAAGATCCAGGGATAAAATTAGCCCACACTTTGTCGATTCTGCTTAGATATACCGCAATGCGAAACGTTGTAAATATCTGATCAGCACAGCTTTGCAAAATTGTATGAAGGTAGTATAACGTGAAATATATATTAATGTTATAAAGCGGAAAAGTTTGTATGCAATGCTATGTTGTTTCTAAGTACAAGTCGGATTTCAAAAAATCTTTTCGTATATGATGGAGTTTATATTTAAGAAGGGTTGAAGTTATTTAACATCACGCTACCACCAACTGGAGCAAAGCTGTATTGAAAAAAAGTTACAAAAACGGGCAAAATTTATTAAATTACATTATATATCCGTGCGAACGAAATCGCGGACTCAGCCACTGTGTAATAAATAGAGAAGATAATAACTATCAACCCAATAACATGTAACACGATACATTAATATACTCGAGTACGATTATATCATGAAATGATTGATGTATATGGTAGTATGGAGAATACTTAGACTACGTACCAATTAAAGTTCCCAACGCTGGCGCTCAGGACCGCGGTTTTTCCTATGCACTTACAGTCCTTTTTTAATATTATTAATGCGAAAGTGGTTTTGTTTGTTACGCTTTCACGCCTAAACCGCTGTAACGGCTTCGATGAATTTTGGTATACAGATAGATGAGAACACGGAGATGGCGATAGGCTACTTTATCTCGCGAGAATTTATTGGAAGTTGGATAAAGACAGGGATAAACATTGTATACTTTTTTTTATCGCGTCATTCGATATGTTTGACAGAGTCAATACTAACCCGAGCGAAGCCGCAATTAAAAGCTAGTTAAGTTAAAAATTTTAAATCCTAATCATAAAGTATAAACATTTTACTTCCTTAATATATATGAAATATATATATAGTTATACAATAAGTTAGGTTATATTTTTGACATATGAAAAGAAACATATAAATGAATGTTGAATATAAACTAAAAATGATTTTACTAAACATATTAACATATTCATGTTTAGCTGTGGCCGCAAGCCGCTGACAAAACACAAGGTTAATGATTTTGACGCTGTTTTTAACTGTCTAATATTATACCGTATTTCTCAATGCCCACTATAATGTAATTTTGAAAACTGATCATTGTGAGCTTTACTGCCGTTTTCACTGAGAACATGCTTGTCATGTGGAACGGCTGAACGTAGGTTTTGAGCGTTGTGAACGCTAAACGGAACGTAGCCCTAGGAACACTGTTATTACAACCGGTTTGATCGTAACGTCCTTTATCTTTACTTCGAGCGGGTTCGTTAAGTACCAGGATAACATAAGTGAAAAGGGATTTCTGGTATCTCTCAGCGAAATCTCAATAAATCTAATAAAGACGACGGGACGAGCGAACTGCGGCTTCAACTCACGGTTATTAAAATACTAACAGTGTGCCGTGGCTCTGCCCACGTTTATTAGGCAGTTTAACTAACTGTTAACTTTAATTGTTATGCCCAAGACAGTGCATTTATAGTCTGTGATTGTTTCGTGTTGTTTTATTTAAATGTTTTTATACACTATTATATTTATTTATTTTATTATCACACTATTCGTATGGCTTATGTATACACGTATATAAACTTATATTTATATACTTATATACAAGTCGTTGTTACAGCACGTGGAAATGAAATAACTCTTGTACTGAATCAGCGAGGCGTTCAGCCTCCAGTCACACTCGTATAACCATTTATTCAATAAATTCTCTTTTTTTGAAATATATTTTCATTTCCACCGATAAAAACTGATGCAAAAAGCTCAAGACGCGTGCACTGAAGATATTATATATTTGTACATAAATAAACTTTATGTAAAATTAAAAATAAATCTCTCAATTGATAACTTCAAATATTTTCATTATTATTGTCGTAGATTTATTCTGATTGAAGAAAAAGTTATTTACCAGATTTATGTATTCGTGACTCGATACTGTGGCTTAGTGGTGAGAGATGTTGGTGGGCTGATTGAGGTGTCAGTTGGTGGTGGCAGCTCTAACCACCCGGGTGATCCTAACACATACCCAGTACACACAGTTCATCGCACATACACTTTACAAATCTTGTGGCGGCTTGGAATGCCGAGCCTCGAGAGCACACGCTGATCAAGAAAGGAAGGTATAAAATAGGGCTGCGTATCTCAGGCACCATATCGAATTAGCAGTATCGTTTGAGGGTCCCGGCATCGCTTGCTTAAATAGTTATTATCTTTCTTTATAGCTATATAGTTTCGCGAGAAATTTAAGAGATGTTAAGTTTCGATGTGACTTATTACGTGGGAAAACTAACCTTCTCACTTCACGTGAGTAAAATTTATGGCCCTCGAAAGAGGCGTGTGGGGCTGATTATAAATACCCACTAAAATTCCCACGGCTACCTGATGTTCCTCCCTTATTTAGCAGAGACCAGATTGCGCTTACACATTTGCATATCGAAAAAACAATTCAGTTTTTTTATTTCATATGGTTAACAACTCAAATTTTACATTGGGTTTGACATATCTATTACTAATATAACACAGCTTAAGGAATGTCTGTTTGTTTGAACGCCCTAATCTCTAGCATTACCAGTCGAAAAATCTTATAACATTTGTCAGCCAAATTATTGAGAAAAGTTATAGATTATATATAATAGCACGCTAGGAGTATTAGAAGCCGAGCAAAAAAATTAATCCTAAGCGAGAACGATGTAGTAGCACGGACGAGCGTGGGGATGCGACGCGAGTCAATGGGCTACAAAAACGGACAATGAATACTATTCATCCAGAAAAAGGTACAGTCCCTTAGGGTTTAAAAAATCACTTTTAATACCATGTGAAAGAATTTGAAGGTATAGGTAATAAAGGAACGTCGGTAATTCGGAATAACTGTACTTACGTTAATAAATATAGTGTTAAAATGTGTGTAGCGGGATACTAGCAATGGTTTCAGTGTTCTAAATTGGTTAATGTAGTAGTAAGCACAACGCAGTAACAAGCGGCCTCGCTACCGAGTTGTTTCGTTCGATTGCCTCACAACTCGTATCTACTATTCATAGCATTTACTCAGTGAGCGAGAAGTAGCGAAACACAGTGTTGTGAGTAGACAGTATCGCTGTTATATCGTGACACTAATACTCACATATAAACTATGTCCGATTTAGTTATCTGAAATACAAATTCAGATTCATTTGATTCAGCTGGGCGCTTAGCTGAGTTATTTTTTATGTTAATTTTAATAAGTAATATATAAATAAATAATATAGTTAATAAAATATATAATGGTCATGTTTGGTAAATATTATTGTAATGTTGCCAAATTAATAATTTTATTTATATTCGATAGTTTTAGCGTTTCCCACAATTTAATCTGTTTATAAATTACGATGTCACCCTAGGTGCTAGACACTTTAAAACTACTGGAGAAATTGGCTCTAAAGTGCATATGCTGGAACACGCGTGTATTTGCAGAAATGGCCCTAGATGAGATGAAAATGCGGTAATAAGCAAGCCAATAAGCAAGAGGTACTAAAATGCCAAATTAGAAAAACAATATAGCGTGTAAAATAAAAAACATACAAAGTTTTGTATAAATTAATTTGGTGGGAAAAATTTGTGAGTCCTAAGGCTGTGGTTCATTGGCTTATATACAACGTAAAAAAGAGTGAAATAATAATTTTCCAGCCGGATAACATACGATACACTTTCGTTCCAAATTTTACTTTATGTGATACAGCTCTGAACAAAGTTGAGCAATTTAAGTATTTGGGTCACCGAGGACTTTAAGGACTATGTGGATGTGGATAGGGAGCGGAGAGCGCTGTTTGTGCGATGCAATATGTTGACCCGCAGGTTTTCACAGTGTACAGGAACTGTCAAGGTTGCGCTTTTTAAAGCGTATTGTCGTTTTACACATGCAGCTTGTTGGTTGACTGTACGCAGCAGGCATATAGTGATCTGCGCGTTCAATTTAATAACGCGTTCCGGGTGCTAGTAAAATGAATTTTCACCATCGTTCAGTCCATAATCGGGGTATGTGTGTGTTCTGTGTATACAATCATTTTTTATTATTATTACTAACACTAGTCTGTAAGCTTGCAATTGTACTGAATAAATTATATATTATTATTATTTCAATTAAGAATGATTTGGCATAATTTACGTTTACATGATGAAAGAGTAGAAAGCTAAAATTTGTGTTTACTGTTCGTGCCACATAACGGCGCCTCTATATTACAGTACATATTTATTTCCCTTTTTGCTTTACTATTGTCTTGTCATCCTTGTCTGTGGTTGCCCTTGTAATCTGCATGGCATTAAGAGAAGTCTACGTGAACCCCAAACCGCGCGAGGACGTTACGACTCGCATCAATCTAGTACAACTCTACAACCGCAGTAACTGTCGCCGAAGCGCAATTAGTGTTGAAGACGCTCCACAAAATACTAGCTTATTGTATCGTATCCAGAGCTTCATGTCCAAGAACTACGGTCAGTGTTCTATCTTACTATTCTAAATCTGCTATTGACACGTTCTGCGATATTGTTTGGACGCCGTGTTAACATTTACTTTGTAATATAAATATTTATATAATAAAACTAAATAAGACGTTATTTGTTTACATACATACTACTGAACTCAAAGATATAGTTTGTTCTCATACATTAGCACAGAGTGAGAGTGTCACTTACTTTTAAAATGTTTGCCAAGTCATACTAAAATATTACATTACTTTTAACAACTCTTAAGAATCTAAGAATTTTCAAGCTTTATAGTCTTGATAAATATACAATCTATTTTAATTAAATAATAACACTCACTATTAAAACATGTACGCGACGCAATGTTACTTTCGTACTTTATTACATCGTGTATTTTGAGTATGCAACAGAGTATGGGCGCTGTTAATCATTTCTCTCTGAGTTAGTAATATTATGCCGATTTTTGTGTTTATTACTGGACGCGATACATTGATATCTCCTGCGGCCTGAGAAATTCTATAATAACTTAATATTATACTTAAATTATCACACAACGTTTAATAAAGTATTTATCCTATTTGAGATAAACGAACCCGCGGTATGGAAGGAAAAGGAAGTAGTAGAGAATATGGATAGGTTCTGCGCGTGACGTCACGGCACGAGACGCCCGCGACCGTACCACCAGCACGAAGTGGGGGAGCACTGGGGGGAAGCGTTGTAGCGCCGCAACGCGAGACGTTAAGAGCCCATTTACCCGGTAACGGATATGAGTACTACCTTCATATCGAATTATACTGGGAACATTATTAAATGCGATAAATATACTGTACGATCTCTTTGTACCTCCGAATTATTAATGAACATTCCTTTTCTTTGCAATTTGATGGTCAGATTTATTAGATATCATGTAGGTCTAAGGAAATTCCCTACTACAGTGTACACACCACGGTTATCCGGTTCTCAGTTATATGGATTCGTGATTGGCCGTATTGCCAACCGCATCATATGACTTCATACATTTAGAATCCACGCATGCACGGATACGTAGGAAGGCAGTACCCCGTCCGCGCCTGCACCTAAAAAAATCCCTGCCTCTCAAGTTTAATTGTTATTTCAATTAGTTACCAATTGTTAGAAACCGCCAGATAAGTGAAATAAACACCCAGCATAATGTGTTGTGTACTGAAATAATTTTTCCTCATACATATATTTAATTGTCCGGATTTTTCATTACCCGAATCCCTAGTGACAACCATTAATCCGTTTCCGCTGTACCATGGTATGGTTTATTACGATGTTTTTCTTCACCGAAGGAAAATTCCACCCGCTATCTCTCGGCCATAATTTTTTTTATATTTTAAAATTATATAAGTAGAAATAAATATTATTCACAATAAAGTGACGTACAGAAAAAAATAATTTCAATATATTCGTTTCTTTTTTGATTCATTACCTGAATGAATACCTCGATCTTTATATTATTACTTTGCACAGAATTTGCAAAGTTTAAATAGTAATCTATTCTTAATTCATGCTCCTACGGTCACTGGTTCTAAGATGTTCTGTGTGTCATTAAATGCGTTCATATTAATTTATTTTTATTTAATACACACAAGTACCAGTTCCGCGAGCTTCTCATGGAGTTCGGACCTAGTGATGTTTCCTTGACCCCGCTAGTGTCGCAGCGAACTGAGCGGACTAATGAATCACTGTCCGCGGCCAACCGCACTCAGCTATGTAGTTGCGACGTGCTCTCGACACTCCCTCAATCACAGTTCATCACATAATTAATTCCGCTTTTAAACACAGTTGAAAATAATGTTTTCTTCTTGCTATACAACAAATCGATTTTACGAATATTATATTTTATCATAATAAGTTTGTCGCCCCGTGACCACGAAGGCTGAAAAGCTTTCGAAACGTCGAGATGGAAATTAATAAATAACTGCGATAAAATCAGTTAAAATTAGTTTTATTTCGATGAGTGATATTCGCATAAACATAAGAAATCATTACAATAAGTTTTCATGGTAATAGGGCTTTTCTAATGCCCATCTTGCTAGCTAACATTCTCAAGTTGAAAATCTGCCGCCAAATACCAATTGGTGTGTTCCGGCAGTTACCCTTAGGAGCCAGTTCCTCCACAGGTTTAGCGTGTATATCAACTTGGGCCGTATCGTCACTTAAGATCAGGTGAGATTATGGCCATTACGCTAAGCCTAAACTATAAAAAAAATATAAAAAAAATAACCAACAGAATTCATTTCCAGCATTTCTGGATTTTTGGTGTTTGTCTGTGCATGCATCACTGCAACAGTAAGTTACCTAGAAAATTATAACGTGTATCCTCGAATAACATGCCTTTTGTTTCATTAAAATCAATTCACTCTATCAAAGGTTATCGTAATTAAAATGACTGCACGAGATTCAATAGTTTTAATTCCACGCGAATGAAGTCGCAGGTGAAACTAGTTAAAACTTAATACAATAACCCGTATATCGTGAACAACGTACAGTGGACGGAAATCAGAGCCTGCCTTTACTTTACTTTATACTATATACCCTATAATATGGAATTGTAAATTTCATAATAAGTATGAATATTGATTTATTCTCATTTATATATTTTTTGTGTTTTTAATTATAGAGATGAAACTCTTACCTACTGTTACCGAAACAAAGTCTTAAGAAATTTGAGAATACTGTACACTTAAAAATATCAAGTTGTTGTTGTTTATTTATTTATAAATCTTATCAAAGAGAGGCTCCCATTTTCGTCCACTATGCACCGGTGAAATTTTTACATTGTTTTTTATTTTTTTATTTTAGTTCGGCAAACTGTCTGCACTGTACCTGATGTTAAGTTCAGTACAGTCCAAAAACAGCAGCGACCATCGAGAGAACGTCAATCCTTCGCCAGCCGCTACTGTCATGCCGGCCCATTGCTGTATTCCAATTTCGCATTACCAGAATTCAATTAATATTTTTGTTTGACGACTTAGCAACACGCAGTGCACACTGCACAATATACATGGCACTATTATGAAAAGCAAATATACCATGCCACAAATCAATTGTAATTAATGCGGATTCCATTATCATTAATGTTATTTTCTATAACAATGCAAGTGCCTGGAATGTTCCGAAACTTACTAGTCATTAGAAGGGACACGACTAACGGTCATTAAATTGTTCTGGAACTTTCTAGCCATTTTAACTGGGTACACAAACAGTGGTGTTAATGCCTAAACCACATCACTTTTATAGTATATCTACCAGGAATCCATGACATTGCGCTGTCCCATTAGGTGCAAGGTTAAGATGATATATACTCGGTTCTTTTTCTTCATAGTTTTTATAGCGTGACGTACATAATATAACCTGATGTTAAGCGACGTTAGGACCCAAGATGATAAGCACGCTCAGCCCAATGCAAGGACTGTCTCTCAAGTGCAACTGCCGGAATACACTTAGTGGTAGTTTGGCGGTAGATGTTCAACTTAGGGTGGTAGCTAAAAATGATAGCTTAAGAAAATGTCCTACCACCCTACAATGGTTTCATCACGATGTTTTCATTCCTCAAAAGCTCAAGGTCATTGAAGGGATGCCACCTAACACGTTATGCTTGCTCTCGGTGGTCGCCGTTGATTACAGATCCTAGTGAACTTACCGCCGAGTAGACCTCTCTGTTATCATATATTATTACTCCAAAATACATCAGTTTTGATAACGAGATAAGGTAGAACGCTACTATCAAGGATAATGTAGGAGGAGGCTCGTTAATCGGAGCCCGATGTTGCCTTCAACTATACGGAACCGAACCCGTTACACGGTAATGAGGGTGTCTGCAGGGGAGTGTAGGGGGCGCGGATGGGGGGGGTGAGGGTGAGAGTGCGCTGTACCTATACAACACGATAGACGTTATGAGGTTTGCCCTCGCTAATAAGTTTGAAACGAATATTCTTTATTCAGAGTTACCGGTAATAAGTATAACATAACAGCAGCACGTTCGTCTCATATCTACGTAACTTGATAAAAATCTAGTTACTTCTATCTATCACTGTTATTTCTTTTTTTATGGATTAAGCGTTTACCGACAATGTTCCTCTCGATGTTAAGTGGCGATAATAGTCTATGATGGTAACACCCGAAGCCCAGCGGAGGTATTAGCTCTCAAGAACAACTGACAGAACATGCCTACAGTCATTTAGTTACGGATTTTTATCTTAAAAGTGGTACCGAGTCAGGTGCGTTTTAAATAATGCATCACTAATTTTTTTCTATGTTCTTTGTTTGTGATATTCTATGTTTTCCATGTCGCATGGTGGTAGGGCTTTTTCTGATGCCCGCCTGGCTAGCTACCACCGTCAAGTTAAAAATCTGCCGCCAAATACCAATAGGTGTGTTCCGGCAGTTACCCTTGAGTGCCAGTTCCTCCACAGGTTTAGCGTGTTTATCAACTTGTGCCGTATCGTCACTTAAGATCAGGTGAGATTATGGACATTACGCTAAACCTTAATTATAAAACAAAAAAAAACAAAAGCACAGGCTTCTTGCAAGAATTCGAACCCAAGTTTTTTATCGCGGTGCCCGCCCGTATACAGCGTCACTATAGTATATGAGTTTCATGACAATGTTATAACGAATTCTTAAATATTGTTACGAATCGTCCTTAATCGATACTGCAGACGTATATAAGCGATTATATGTGGAAATATAAGGATAAAAGTGAATTCATTTTGAACGGTGAAGTGGTTTGATGGGCACCATATACGCTAACCATTACACTGACTTGCATTACAAGTATATAACAGGCAATGTTACAGGGCGCGGCCGACATATGAGTATAATTACTTAAATTAATTTCCCCTGGAACACGATGTCGAGGTGCAAGCGGTAATCACTCATGCCACTATTCATATTGATTATCCGATGTTCGGATAGATATCCGATGCCGGGCACTTCGGGTGTAGTGTTTAAAGTAAATCTCGCCTTATGTTTGAAGTCTAAAAGCAGAAGCTATCGTAAGTCAACTGGTAGTGTGCGGACACCGTGTCCAGGGAAGTGAGTTCGAATCGCTGCAGTGAATCTGAGCTATCGGTGAAGGAAAACATCGTGATAGATTTTTTCTAAGGCTCCAGATGGAGATAGGTAATATCTGGTGATTGATCCCGTTAATGCGCAAAGTATTTCTACGTATTAGTTAATATATGTACAACTAGTTGATGCCCCCGATTACGTTCACATTTTTTCTATCAACCGAATGTGATCGTAAAATCAATTGTATGTGGGTGTCTACGGCAAGGAGGGTATGGCTACGCAAATTTAAAATCAATAAGTCTGGTAGTTTTGGAGATATCGCTATGAATCGGTAAATGAGGTTTCGTTTAATATTAATTTGTATTCAATAATTACATAATTCGATTTCACTAACGCACAATAGTTTAATGTTACGAATCTTTTAATCACAGACTTTTATTCTATAAACACTCATTTTCTATGCACAGTACCTTTATAGTAAGTGCCGAGAGCCTTTTGTATCCAAAAAGGGTACGGACCCTAGTATTAAAATTAATAAATATAAATTAAAAATAATAAATACCAAGGACTACTGCCTCACTCTGTTTTCAGAAATCTAAACTCTAGATCCTTGAACCTATTATTTTCAGCTAGCTAGCAACTCTAGCTTAAGATAATAAATAAATACAGCTCCTTAAACTAAAAGCCTCGTTCGCCCATTGATTATCATAACTTATACAGATCTTCCCAGAGGTTTTAAGGTCTAAAATTTAACCAAAAGGGTTCCATTTTGATAAGTTGAGAATAAATTTGAAAGTAATATAATATTAATCCCCTCTGTAATTAATACTGGATAGTATAGATTTTTGGTAACTTCATACAAACATATCGGCGCAAATATTATATAAACAAAAAATACGATAAAAGTACTTTAATGAATATTAGTGCATTGCGAGTTTATCAACGACTTATGATTAGAGTACATCAACTACTTATAATTATAGTACATCAACGACTTATGATTAGAGTACATCAACGACTTATGATTAGAGTACATCAACTACATATAATTAGAGTACATCAACGACTTATGATTAGAGTACATCAACTACTTATGATTAGAGTACATCAACTACTTATAATTAGAGTACATCAACTACATATAATTAGAGTATATCAACTACTTATGATTAGAGTACATCAACTACTTATGATTAGAGTACATCAACGACTTATGATTAGAGTACATCAACTACTTATGATTAGAGTACATCAACTACATATAATTAGAGTATATCAACTACTTATGATTAGAGTACATCAACTACTTATGATTAGAGTACATCAACTACATATAATTAGAGTATATCAACTACTTATGATTAGAGTACATCAACGACTTATGATTAGAGTACATCAACGACTTATGATTAGAGTACATCAACTACATATAATTAGAGTATATCAACTACTTATGATTAGAGTACATCAACTACATATAATTAGAGTACATCATCGACTTATGATTAGAGTACATCAACGACTTATGATTAGAGTACATCAACTACATATAATTAGAGTATATCAACTACTTATGATTAGAGTACATCAACGACTTATGATTAGAGTACATCATCGACTTATGATTAGAGTACATCAACGACTTATGATTAGAGTACATCAACTACATATAATTAGAGTACATCAACTACTTATGATTAGAGTACATCAACTACTTATGATTAGAGTACATCAACGACTTATGATTAGAGTACATCAACTACTTATGATTAGAGTACATCAACTACATATAATTAGAGTACATCAACTACTTATGATTAGAGTACATCAACTACTTATGATTAGAGTACATCAACGACTTATGATTAGAGTACATCAACTACTTATGATTAGAGTACATCAACTACTTATGATTAGAGTACATCAACTACTTATGATTAGAGTACATCAACGACTTATGATTAGAGTACATCAACTACTTATGATTAGAGTACATCAACGACTTATGATTAGAGTAGATCAACGACTTATGATTAGAGTACATCAACTACTTATGATTAGAGTACATCAACGACTTATGATTAGAATACACCAACGACTTATGATTAGAGTACATCAACGACTTATAATTAAAGTGCATCAACGACTTATGATTAGATAACATCAACGAATTATGATTAAAAGTACTTCAACGGATGTTTGCGCATTACGTGACGGCAGCGCTCCGCCTATTCTATAAATAAGCGCTACGTAACGCTGGCTAGGATATATCGTGAAAGGTTCACGAGGGAGACTGATCATTCGGAGTTTGTTATCATTTTACAAATAAAAACGTGAGTCAACAAGACGGCTTATTTCCTTCCCGAAAGTACTCCCGTTACTCTTACAAACTTATATGCGAGTGCCAGCAAAATAAAAGTTATTGTGGGGAAAATAAAACTTAAATACGCGCCGTCGCGCCTCGGATACTTCAAAGAACATTAGCACAATATACAAACAACATTTATCTTAAAACGGTACCCACAGGGCACTACTACACCGATATTTTATACCCAAATACAGTATACGTAACTGTATTTAAGACTTCTGTCCTTAACAACATAAGTCACTGTAACAAATGAGCACGAACGTTTCAGTGTCCTTCTATAGGTATTATACACACATATGTATTACACACACACACACATGATAACTCAGTGGATCGATGGAAGTGAGTTCGAAACTCAGCAATGAGCCTGAGCTGAGTAGGACCCGTCAGGTGACAAGCACCATCACGTGCTCACTAAAAATCTCTGCGGTGAATGTTTTTTTTTTTATAGTTGGTAGGATTTAGCGTTATGGCCTTAATCTCACCTGATCTTCAGTGACGATACGGCTCAAGTTGGTGGTCACGCTAAACCTGTAGAGGGAACTGACTCTCAAGTGAAACTACCGGAACACACACCTATTGGTATTTGGCAGCAGATTTTCAACTCGACGGTGGTAGCTAGACAGGCGGGCATTACAAAAAGCCCTACCACTATACTAAGGTTTCCTGATGATGTTTTCCTTCACCGAAAACTCAAGCTCATTGTCGTTGAATTTTTACTCACGTCCCTTGACGCAGCGTCCGTTACACACTACCACTGAGTTGTCATCGCTTCAAAACGTCAAATGTAGTAGAGGGTACTGTCAGAGACCGTAGACAACTTTCACACTTCTGCTAGTTGGTTATCTACCACTCTTAAGTTGAAAATCATTTGCTATAAATGTATTCCGGTTGTTGTGCTTGACAACCAATCATTACAGAGTGGTCAAAACGCTAAACCTATAAAAAAAGTTAAAACACACGCACATACACACACCTACAAGGCTCACACGGGTTACAGATACATACAATTGAGATCCCGAATACACTAATTAGATACGTAAAGTTAGTTGAACCGTACTACCGATATAAGCCGCACGCACAAGCGCAACTAATAGCGCATGTAATCAACTTGCTTGTTCCACTAATTTCATCAGTTTGAGTACATTCCAACTACGTCAGACATTGTGTCGGGTGTAGCATGTACCATACAAACCATAAATCTTAAGCTGAAACATGACATACGGGGCCCCGTCTACCTGTTGCTTTTTCTCGTTTGTATTCTATTTCCTTCCGGCTGTTTTCCCTTTAGTAACTCATTTTCTTTAAACACCTTCATTGAAATATAAATAATTTTTTGTTTTCGTATTTTTTATTTTATTTTATTAAGTACGTTTATTCTTGTAGCGCACCAACAGATTGATTACATAAATACTAAAATTACATATTGTTATTGGTAACATAAAATAACAATGTAATCCCGAATTACATTACACAAGCATTTCATTGACAGTTGTTACGCCTCGATTTGTCGGTCCAGTGTTTGGCTACTACAAACTAGTTATTACAAAACCGAGATGAGTTCGTATAGAATATATACCCATATAGTCGATAGCGACAGCTGGCGCATGTGGCTGCACTCTCCTGACATTTACATTTATGAATTCCGTGACTGTGAAATATTAGAAAACACGATAACAAAGTGTCGCTGAAGTAACGAGGAGCGTCGACGGAGGGAAGAGGGGACTTGAGATGGTCGCTCGGTTAACTCCCAACTGATAAATAGCTGTAAACAACAGCGATTACAAAGCTCGTAAAAGTTTACGTACAACGCCCCCGCCCTCGCCCCCGCCCCCGCCCCCGCACCTGCCGCCCACGCATCGTCCAGCGTCTCACCAGACACAGTGCAGTAGACAATGTATTTTAAATATCGTATAACTAATTTTTAATTTAGTGTACCAGATTTTAAAGTCCAAATATTATCCAGTAACCGCTTATGCACTAATACTAAATGTGCATTGTCATTTCAGAATTATTTCGATTTATATTAACAGTTAAAACCGAGCAGCGAGTTCTGGGGTACCCTTCTTACTTTAACCAATAAGTAAATACACTCTGAACGATCCAACTCGATCGGTCGCTGTCACCAGAAACCCTTTTTTCGAAAGCACATACGCTGTTAACCGGAGGGCCTTTTATATATTAATTATATATTAAATCAACTGGTTGACTAACTCATCAAAATAAACGATACTATTTAAACTGGCAATTTGTATAGTAGTTTTTTTAAACGTAAAAACTCACTAAGAAGCGAATTTTATAATTTAATCCCTAACGAGATAAACGGTACTGCCAAAGAGTATCGCACGCACAAATTCACCAATCAACTAGAAATTTAGCATAACAGCTTCCTAATAAAAACAAAAGTCTGGTTTCATCACTAAGTATGTAAAATAGTGGGTTTTCTTTAAGATTTTTCTGTCGACCGTACTTGATTTCTTACGAATCTAAATTAAACGAGAAATAATTATTTGATTTCTTATATACTTAACATTGCAGCTAGTTTATATTACAATTGTATTACTGTTACCACATTCGCTGAAGATTCTTCTCGAAAATCGCATAGCGGTTGTCCAGGAACTGTGTCTGGCTGCAAACAAACAAAACTCATACGAAATAGGAGTATTTAATGCAGTACATCGATCTCGAAATTGTTTTGAAATAAACAGTTGTTATTATCTGTTAGAAGTTTTGCATCGAGATAATGGTTTTTATTTTCTCCTCGTATGGACGTTAAGTTACATTACTCGGGCAAGGTCGTAATAATTGTTCACTCATAAAACTAAATTACATTAGTCAATTTTTTTTTAAACAACCTCAAAAACCTCTCATATACGTGTAAATAATTACTGTAGCTTCATAATATTATTTGTAGATTTGAATGCGATCATGTGTACCGGTGGTATGAAGTGTCGCGCATATCATGTTAGAAAACAAATTCTACCGCCCGATCTCTTTATCTTCTATGATTAGGACAGAATAACGAAAAATATTGATAGATAATGCTTTTCCAAACATAGGTATCTTTTGGTATATTACTTACATATATTTGATATCAATTAGTAGGCTTAGAAAAGTATAAAGATGCCACGAAGTTCCGTTAACCTTAAATGAAGGTTTAATTACGACATAAGCAAAAATACACCACGACTCGGAAAAGATGCCGAAGGAAGAGTTTTACAAATCATAAGCCTGAACTAGGTGCAGTTGACTAATTTGGAATCAGATAAATTTCAATTTAAACGCGTTACCTATTCATTTGATAATTTGAATAAACGTTCAAGCAATACTAATACACTTTCATATGTCATGGTTTACCTCTAGGTATACGTTAAAATCTATTGAAGACTATCAATCGTCCACTTACATGGAATCTATTGTAGATATAATTGCGGCTCAGGTCTCGCAGGGCTCACAGTTTTGTTAATTATTTGACACTTTTATTGACTTCAGTAGAACGCAATTGCATGTACAAATAGTAAATTATTATAGCTACGTTATTCAAGCAGAAATAATAATATTCACAATAACGTGTTTCCGGAGTACCGTCGGAAGCTGTTAAGTAATTTGTATGATCATTCTAAACCCTTTGTAATGACATCTGAACAATTTCCGAGATTGAGGAAACGTTAGCGATTCGGAATATTTATTAATTTGTCCTCCCTCGGAATTCCGAGGGCAGATCAGAGCGGACCAACGGAAACTCCGCCATTTTGTTACTTCAACTGAGCACATTCATTAACTTTATTTTGTAAATACTTTTTGATAATTTTAACGAGAACACAAATGCTTAAAGTAGAATTCTCCAGATACAGTTGTGAGATACGTTACGAGAAATACGTTCATTACATGAACATACGACCTTTTTCTTTAAAAGTGTATCTTTAGCATCGCTGTGATTAAGCCAATGAAACGACAGTAAAAAGAAACAATCATACATGTATATAGATGTGTGGTTATTTCGTATATATAACTCGCGAGGGAATGAGATAAAAGTATCTATAGGAAAACACGGGTTCTCGTCCGATCACAAAACTTAAGAAACGTAGGGCGCGGTCTGTACATAGGTGGATGACTGTCGCTAACGAAGCGAATATTTGAAGGTTCCACTTCTATTGCGTGTGAATTGCACGTACAACTTTTTATTAATGTGTCAACTGGCCGAAATAAGTATATTTTTTATATTATTTTCAATAACATATATACGTATGATACAATACAAGTTTATTTATCTACCACTCAACCCTCATACTCAAGAAGCGATACAGATGTAGAGAAAACTCTAAAAAAGAACAAAACAAGTGACGTGTTACGCAGAAACAAATGAGTTCTACCATCGGTTCAGTTAATTCGATGTTGGTTCAAAGTCAGTGTTCCAACTGAATGTTTAAACCGACGCGACGTCAACTACGTCGATAATCTGTGCATAATTATAATAAAAATATATCATAACTCTTTACTGTACCTGTCTGCCGCACTAACCTCGGTCATTTTAGCCTCATTCCGCGTATATGGGAGACTGTATAAATTACGTTTGTAAAAAAATCCTCGAATTTAATATACTATGGAATATGTGCATGTTGTGACCGTCTATATATAACTGTACAATATTACGGAACTTATAATGATATAATTAGAATGTAGATATTGTGTGGCTGATGACGGCCCTTAAATAATGAAATAAATAAGTAGTGTTCAAAAATAATTTATTTGACCTTTTACTAGCAGGTTCCTTAGAACGCGTGTCACTCCTAAGCAACGACCAGATGTTGCCGAAAAATGTCACGCCGATGATAAATATGGATTGATATATAGCCCACTTTTATCGTACAAAAACTACGTGCCACTTTGTGTTCACAGTACTCACCCTCGCGACCACGCATTTTCTTGTTCCGTTTGCTTGCGAGGCGTTACACTCAATACCTCAAGTGGAATGGAGTATAGGGTCACTAGCGCATCTAGGCCGCTGTCAGTAAAAATATGCTGTAAAAGTAATGACGTCAAGTATCACTTAATTTCGCCGCGACCACAACCACCGAGCTCGTCATATACAACAGCAGAAGACATGTTTTGATAATTGTAAATGCTTAGTGGAGACAAAAGGTAAAGGTTTCTTCGTGATACGAAATAAAAGATTAAACTCCCACACCGTTTGATAAAACATCACGAAAATTTACCTGCATATGTATTTTTCCATGCAAAATGTGTTAATATTATCCCTAAACGTTATAGATGGGGCTGTAGTCGAGTTATTAACTTCTAGAAAGACCAAGAACGTCGTCATATACAATTATTTAAACTAATAACAAGTACTTACTTTAAGTGTTATTTTATAAACATCGCAATCTATTGAATAAGATGCGTCGATTCGCTTAAAAATTGCTCTTAATTATTTTCTAACTACGAATAAGTGTGATGTTAAATAACCTATAACCTTAATTATTAATAGGGCTGTTAAATGCAAAAAGAATTTCTAATTCTTAAGAAGTAATATGTTTAAAAATAATTACGAAAATTCGATACTTCGAGACGAAAAGACGAAAATTCGAGTACGAAAATCCAAACAATCACATTTTAAATTTGAGTAGATTTCAATCACATGGGCTCGAAAGCTCAATCTTAAGAAATGTAGTTGATGCTTTTATGGATCAAGAGAATCAAACCATTTTAGAATCGAATGTGAATTATTTATTATCACGCTATCAGCTCCACTTCTATATCCATGTAATGAAATAGTTTGACACAATATTCACCAACTTAAAGTCCACTAAGTGATCTATGAATTGCAATTACGTCTAGAGCTTATTACAATACAATAATATCACGACTAATACTAATATTCAAGAAAACGGAAATCACCAAGCTTAATTTATAGAAAACCAGTTTATATCTGCGGTCAAAAATAAACGAATGACGTGATAAAAAATTGTGATACAAAGTCTACCCCTCTCTTTACTCCATTTTCAATAAAAAAAATGGTGGCGTATCACCGTCTCCTAGTATCCATCTATCTCTTTACCAAAATTCATCGTAATTGATTCAGTGGGTTAGGCGTGAAAGCGTAACAACGTCACTTTCGCATTTATTGTATAATATTAGTAAGTATAGTGCAACTCTGACATTAGACCATGTGGTTAAAGTGCATATCAACATTGTCCTTGCAAACTTAAGACTGAAAAATGTTTACTTTTTGTTGTGTTTTCTAATTAACGTATGTTTTTTTTTAATACATTATTTTGAACTCAGTCACCTTTATTGGTTACTTGTGTAATTAATTTACACTTCATTCTACATCGGCGAATACAGATTGTTTTGAATATAACTGCTTTACTCCATCACAATCTAACTCTACGATATTTCTGAACACATATTGAGAATATTTATTGTAAGAACGTGCAAATCACTAAGGGTTTTCGGCAATTCATCCGTTTGCACGTGTGAAAGGAAACTCACCGAGGTACATACAATATTCAATCATCAAATTCAATCCGCGGCTCTGTAAAGCCGAGTGCGGCAGCTTGCGCCCGTTCCGTGTGTACGGCCGCGTACATACAGACAAGTAAATAAGTGTCAAATGTTTAGACTTTTGTAGGCAGTCTAGTGCTATGTTAATGCATACCCTATTCATAGCATCCTGATGAAACTTGGACGAAACTTTATCAATCACACGCAGTAACTGGGTCAATCTGAGCGGATCTGTTCTAGGATGGAGTGCACTTTAGTTGACTCCCAACATTTCTGGATCGGCTAATAAACATTCGCATAATCTTAGTGATAAGTAGTTGTCAACGGCTGTGACGGCACCTGCTCGTCCCTGTTATTTGTTTCACCATATTTATGTTGCGTTTCAAAGAGAATATAATTATCATTTTGTTGATGTTTCTAAATAATATAAACATAGTAACGTTACTGAACAGTCTGTGGCCGGCGTGTGTTGCGCTGCGAGTTCGGATTGAACCCCGTGGGAAATACCCCGTGCGTTCGCGCCCTGCAACGCGAAGTGTTATCTATTCCGCACAGGTACCGCTCAGCCCGCATCACGCCTGGCCAACCTTACACCATCCCTCCCTCCCCCCCCCCCCTCCCTCCTGCCCCCGCTCCGTCAACACTCTCAGCCCCTACCACCAGTAACTCCAGCATCAACACTGTATAAACACATTCATGCCGTGAAAGCTCTGTTTACATGTGAGTAACGTACATATCAGTCATTCGATTACATTAAGTAATACCTTTTTTTGGGACATGGGTAAATCTATTTACAGATTTCTCTATCGTGTTCAAATTAGTGTGAAAGCTTCTGAATTATGGACAATCGTGGTGTCTTTTTTTTATTTATTAGTGGGTTTTGACGGTTCTACTCACCTGATAAGCCCCACGCGCTCCTCTCGTAATACATTAGACTACGCTAAGGATACGTGGGACTCACCTCGTGCGAATCACCAACAAAATTAATTTACATTCATCCGCTTTCACATTAATTCCAATCCCTGTCGGCAGTAACCGTTAGGAATTCACTCACTTGTAAATCATCTTTGGCGTTACCGCCTAATCAGTTGATGACAGATCCCAATGCCTCAAGCAAACTGTGAATCTTCAACATAGATCACATTTAGGTAGGTCTGGTAACATTCCCACGGTTCCGCTTGATCCGTCTGACCTATTAACTAATGCTAACCATATTTTTGACAAACGCTCGTCTATTTCATTCCAATCATATTATAATTACAGTCCAATAAAGTAACATCGTTAAAACGGATGTGTGAGCGGGAAAAAATCAAAGCAGTCTTGAGGACTGCTGCCGGTAGTGAAATCTTAAAACTGTAAACAAACAGTTTGTTATTTTTGGATGTCCAAATTAATTGCTTGATCATAAATCAAAACTGTTTACTGCGCAATAAAGTATAGTAATAGGAATAGATATAGTGTTATCGTTAACAAGTCACGTGACCATGTCGATGACCAGTTATATGAATCCCTATCAAAACCATCCTATAGAAGTTTTCACTATAAAAAAAATATTTCTATGTGATCCCTAATCAAAAGTAGTGCAAACCCTCAAACTCAAAAGTTGTGGAATAATCTCCCGGCGCATGTATTCCCATCCATATATAATATCGGGTCCTTCAAGAGAAACATAATAAAAAGCATTTACGCAGGTCGGCATGACAGTAGCGACTGGCGATGGATTGTCGTTCTCTCGATGGTCACTGCTGTTTTTGAACTGTATTTGACGTCAGATAGAGTGTAGTCACTTTGCCGAGATAACAAAAAAAAAAACCCCGATGTAACAAATGTTATCGAAGTAATTTAACATTACCTAGCCATAACACTAAATATCTCTCTGCGTAATAATGACAGTACGTCATAGTGTAAATGCTGCGTAAAAATATACACAATCTTAATTTAAGCCTGACATTCCAAGTCGAATTCAAAATGTGTTAATAGTCAAGTTGTCAAAGTAGTAAGGTAGATATCTAGACAGTGCGTATTACGAGACGTATTCGGTCGCTTGGGACCCGGCAGCTCGCTCTATATCGTGACAAACATTTTTTTTTTAGTCTTTTAATATCATAAACAAATTATATCACCGTACAACAAAATCTAGTTACCCTTTTTAGTACCTTATAAATTTATTTTGTACTTGTTAAAGTACACAGAGATCTTCGTTAAATTCTTGCCTAATAGTAACGTTGTAAACGTTACACATTTAGACAAACACTGCGTCGCTTACAATTAACTGATGATTTTCTACTTATTTTGAAGCGATGATAGCTGAGTGGTAGTGTACGACTTCGCGTCAAGGGACGTGAGTTCGAATCCAAGCACCTACAATGAGCTTGAGCTTTCGGTGAAGGAAAACATCGTGAGGAAACCATAGCATGATGGTAGGCCTTTTTCTCATACCCGCCTGGGTAGCTACTACCCTCAAGTTTTAAACCTGCCGCCAAATACACACTAGGTGTGTTCCGGCAGTTGCACTTGAGAGCCAGTTCCTCCACAGGTTTAGCGTGTCTACTAACTTGGGCCGTATCGACACTTTTTTTTTTTATACTTAATTACTAGCGTTATGGCCATAATCTCACCTGATCTTAAGTGAGCGATTTAGGAAAACAAACTCATAGTGGGATATGCATATGAACAGAATCACATCACTGCCAAACTGTCAACTTTGCTCAACGCGGCTCCACTGTCTCTACGGGATTGCCCACAGAGACGCTCTCCAGGCTCTCGCATACATAGTATTCACTGTTCAGTTCCCGTCATGCTGTGACGTCACTGGCAGCGTGACCTCCCCCGGTGCCCCCGACCCCCCGGCCCCCTGGCCCGCCCGCGCTAGTCGCGCAACATTCAGCCCCAACGAACAGTCGATAAGGACGGTCGAGTTGACCGAGAGTTAGCCACAACCGCAACGTGCCGCATCGCAACCACCTAACCCTAGCTTCGGAGTAGGCATAAATATATTTTAACATAATAAAATGTATGCAACCGTTTACAGACAAGCACAAAATAATAAATAAGTTATTTCTACGGTACTGAGTCACCAAGGCGTACGGCTCCCTGACTATACAATCGCAGAGTGCGTTCTGCTGAGAGCGAGTGCGCGGCCGCGTTCAGTCACTTGGCGACCGTCGTCGCGTGAGGGTCGTTCGCAGTTAGCTCGTCCCGGTGCGGGCCGCACCGCCCCGCCCGCAACACGACGCGACACGATACAGTGCGGCATTGTCGTGTGGCCTCTGGAGCCGCTCGCACCGCTCCGCGCCGAGTTACCTCGAACGGATATGTGATCTGTGGTGCGGGAGTACAGTGCATCCTGTTCACTCTGGAACACGATGACACTCCACAGGATCGAGTGCGGTGAGCGACTGCATCTCCGCTTCTGCTCAGATAAATTATTTATTTCAGCATAATAATTACATGTATGAAATATTATTAGTAACAAACCACTTACATACACCACGTTCATCTTAGGTCAGTTATTAGTTATTATATCCAGTAAATATAAAACTATTTTATGATACGAATGAACAAATTATGCTTTTATGTATTCGGGAAAACAGGACGCGGGTTGTTTTTAAAAGTAATAAAGAATACTTATTCAAGTACACTGTAAATATATATACTGTTTGGTATACTTCACACAGTACGCTGATGCACGAGCACTGGGATATTTTATAGACGTACACTCCACAGATTCTTTGTAGCCTTTAAAGTTCAGTTTCGTGGTACGAATAAGTATAAGAAACCAACAGCTCATTATTTGCGGGACAACAATAACTTAGTGTTCAGCTGTTTATAATTTTACA
This sequence comes from Actias luna, assembly GCA_039707435.1. Lineage (NCBI taxonomy): Eukaryota > Metazoa > Arthropoda > Insecta > Lepidoptera > Saturniidae > Actias > Actias luna. Next base: position 96,827 of record JAZHAC010000006.1, on the reverse strand, counting down.
ACTTTGTAGAACTGCTTCATGCTGCCGTGTTTAAGTTAAAAGGACATTTTCATAACTAAATATTACTAATATACTATTTAGTACTCGAGTACCTCTACTTGTTAACGTTTTAATCAACTATAGATTTGTAGAAAATATCCTTGAAATCCTTATCTGCTGAAGCAATCTTTAAGGTTATTGCAGTAATACCAAAATATGTTTAAATTATGTGAATAAATTTAATATTAAGAAAATAATATAAAACATAAAATCCTTAAGTAAAAGTTGTACCGTTCGTATAATCCGTAATTTTCAAGTTTAACAAACTTGAAACTTGAATACGGTACATTCTAAAGATTCTTAAGCAAAACCAAACCTACAGTTAGTCGGTATTAGAACCACTCGGCACTTTCTGTTCAGCTCACTCGTGATGAAGTATTATCATATTCGGCTCTTAAAAACATTTGGTTTGGTTAATTGTGCTACAAGTACCTAGATAAAACCTCAAAGGAAGGGCAAGTGCTTATGTCTACGTATCAGTCATTAGATATACTTAGTAAGTTTGTTAGTATGCTTTAACGTACGGGACAACTGTATCAGTATGCGAACACTTAATAAGTTTTTATCAAGTTTATACTAGTTTCAGTATTTATTTATAAGTTTTTGTTGTTCAGACCTTAGCAAATCGTGCTATTGTTAATAATATAATATTAATGATCAATTAGAAGGGATGAGAGGTCAGTTGGTAATGTGTAAGGACAGCGGCTCAAAGGGCGTGAGTTCGATTAAAACTATAGTAAAACCTTTGTCCAACAGCGGACGTCCATAGGCTGAGATGATAATAAGCTTGAGCTTTCGGTGAAGGAAAATATGGTGATAAAACCATACCCCGCTAGTAATGCTTTTTCTAATAGGTCTGTCTGGCTAGCTAGCCCCTTCGAGTTGAAAATGTGCCGCCAAATACCTGTAGGAGTGTTCCGGCAGTTGCTCTTGAGAGCCAGTACCTCCACTAAGCTTAAAGTGCCCACCATTTCTGAGCATCGTCACTTCACAGCAGGTGTGATTGTGGACATAACGCTAAACTTTAACTATAAATATATATATATATATATATATATATATATATATATATATATATATATATATAATGATTTCTTAGGTTTACGCGAATATTATTCATTGAAATAAACATACACTTGTACATGTGTAGCATGAACTTTTCTGGACAACCTACACCTCAGTCCGCCCCGTGACCACTAAGGCTGAAAAGCTGTCGAAACGTCGGGATCAAAATCAACAAATAAGCGCGATAAAATCCGTTTAAATTAGTTTTATTTAAAAAAATATATATATTCTCGGAAACCTTAACAATTCATCATTCACTGTCAACATTCATAAAAATATAGGAGGCATTACAAGTTTCACCGACTCCTCTCGATAGCTTGCTTACTTTGTATGCTCGGCTTACTCGACTTCTGAGTTTAAACAATGTTTCATACAATAAACCGTATGCAGTGATTTCAATTTACCTACTCAGAATTACGAACACAACTAATTCCTCAATAAACATTACCGCACATATAAACGCACAACATTCGTTCGAATCAGCACTTGCACTGAAAGTTTTCAACTAAGTTAACTACAAAACTTAAAACTACATGATCATACTAACTAAATGATTGGTTCTCTAATACTATTTTATTCTCCGGACACTTCACCGTGATTCAACAGCTTTGATGATTAAATACTTTTATTGATTGTCCGCCAATTTATCGGCGAAGTCGAGATGATTTGTCGCCGAATATGCATCCCCGGGCTTAGAACCGGCAGACATCAGATGCTAAGACACTCAATGGGATGTGATCGCAGGTTTCAATTTCGTAAAACAAGCTGCCGACAATGCTGCCTAATCGCTGGGAACATTAATTTCTTAAACTTTTTCTAGTCTCTGTATAAATTTCTAAGCTAACTTTCGTGGTGAGATTTATTAGAAGGAAAAATTAATATAAATTTCACATTACTGCTGACCTCGTCAGAACTTAGCAAAAGTCATTGATGGCTCCATATTGTACGAAATAAAATTATGAATACTCCGTGTATGTATTTTCTAATACTTTTCAATAAGAATCATTAATAATTATTACAAGATACACCTTGATTCACGACAAATTATAAATTTGTATGTGTTCAGTGAGCTAAGTGAAGGCAGCGTGCGTCGGCATGTGCGCGGCCCGTACGGTGACGGCGACCGTCGCTTTCGGTGCACTGCTGACTCTGACGCTGGCATCCGTCGGAGTTCGAGCTCGTAAGTAACCATTTCACGCAATCAAAGCCGCTGATCATGTTCATCTTACATTTGATAGCTTACGTTAATACTTTTGTTGGTCGACATGTAGTGTGAACTTTTAAACACACTTCAGTACGACACATTTTAACACACACATGTTACAGCTCCATGCACGTGTACATGTCATGATTCTGTATACAGCACAGCGTACGGTACGCATTCCCCGCGAGGTGGAGAGCACGGGGAGTCCCGGCAACGTGGACACAGCAGTGGAGCTAGAGCTGGCTGACTTGGCGGAGGTGGCCGGTATACCCGCCTGGCGCGACCTCTGGTACGGGTCTCTGGACGCGATCCACCGGGAACCGACCATTAACAACACGCAAGAAGATGTCGTGGCACAGCTCGGCGCGCTCGTGTTCCTGCACTGTCCCGTGCGCAACCTTGGCGAGAGAGGGGTGAGCATAGCTCCCCGCTCTTCATACTGCCAGACCCCTTAGCCTACTCACTGTATATTCTCTTTCGTCGCAGGTGTCGTGGGTGCGGCGCCGGGACTGGCATATCATCAGCTCTGGAGTCCTCATGTACACTAACGACGAGCGTTTCCAGGTCAGAATTATTCATTGACATTGTATCGTTATACTCGTTGAATTGATCTTTGTCTTGATCTTTAATTGTTATGTGCAGGTACTCCACGGCGAGGGCTCTGACGACTGGATTCTGCAGATCAAGTACGTCCAGAAACGAGACAACGGCACTTACGAGTGTCAGGTGACGTACCTTACTATATTCATGTTACTATGTTCGTGCTGTGATGCAAGTGTTATCACTTTAAATGGCACCGCGTGTGACGTGCAAGTAAGATAGTGCGTGTGTCCGCAGGTTTCGACAGCATCGGGCACGCTATCCCGGCTCGTGCACCTGCACATCGCAGTGCCGGAAGCTTTCATTCTGGGCGCCGACGAGCACCACGTCGACGTCGGCTCCACCATCAGCCTCGTCTGCATAATTGAAAAGGTCCATTCAATTCAGTGCCACACGACGTAAACCTCTCATTCGATGTATTATCTTAACCGAGCAGTTCCGTCACCTTGTACAGAGTCCGGTGCCGCCGCAGTACGTATTCTGGTATCACAACGCGCGTATGATCAACTACGACGAGGCGCGAGGAGTAACCGTGGTCACGAAGCCAGGGCCCAAGACCCAGTCGGCGCTCGCGATCCGCTCTGCCGCGCCCGCGCACTCCGGGAACTACACCTGCGCCGCCGCCAACACAGAGCCCGCGCACATATACGTCTACGTCTCCGAGGGCAGTCGGTATCACCCCCACCTTTCGCTCCACTGCGCCACCTGTTGTACATGACCCAGCACTGCTACTCACTATGCTCGCTTTGTATCGTGTTGCAGGTGATAAGATGGCGGCCACACTCAGCCGTAACTCGAGCGCAGCGCCGGCGCACCGCAGTGTTCCCAAGTTGCTGAGAGCGCTGGTGTCGCTGGCACCGCTGATGCCGATTTTACGGCAAGTCTTCCGATACGAAGTCCCGCTTTGAGGGCGTGCACTTTCGTCCTCAACGTTCGGAATCCGGGCTACAGAATTCGTGAAAAGAGAAATATTCACGAACGTGAGTCATGGATATTTTCTTCGTAGTGGAAGTTGTACATACATCACAGATGAGTTTATGGTGTATCAGTTATCAAAATAAATACTTCTTACCGAAGATAAACATAACCCGAAGTATTGCTCAAACTAATGTTTATGCTGAAATGTCGGCTGAAAAGCCGTCTATGTGCACCATAACGTGGTATCTAAACGGTTTGAACTCATGATAAGGTATCGACACGGTAAAATCTTCGAGTGACTCGCCGAGCGATGGCCGAAAGTGTTCGTTTTCCAACACCAAACGTGAGTTTGCCGCAGACTTCAAACTACATCAGGCGACAAGCCGGTGATTGTAAATAAAATTGTACATAACTTTATTTGTAAATACGTTTATTGCGGAATAAAATAATATCAAATAAATCTCCAATGTGTTTCTTGAAAGTTTAACACAATAAAATAAAAATACAAATACATCTGTTCAAGGTTTTTATTTACTTATTGACTGCCTTATTCAGTAATTTTACTCGACCACAATCCCCACTCCATCAACGTGTAATAGCATATAATCGTGAAACTTTGCATACTTATTAATGACGGATGATATTACAGTAGTTTAAGAAAAGTACCTTAGTGTCCTGGCCAGGATCACCAGAATATAGAAAAATAATTGATTGCATTAAAGGGTTCGAACAATTTACGGGAGAGGGAATCCGAGAAACGGCTACCATTACAAGTTTGTCTTTAGAGTTTTGAACAGGGTCGCTAGAATATCAAAACAAAAAAGTGTGTGTGTCAGTTCCGACGCACGACTGGAGTTTACTGTTTTAAGAACTATTATTGTGTAAATTATGTTTAATAAATAATAGTTTAAAGAAACTAAAAAACATGCTTTTTATAGAAAACTGAACTAAAAAAATAGAAAATATGTTTTAATAAATTTAAATTAAGAATAGTGTTAAAATTTCAATAATATATATATTTATAATAGAGTAAATAAAAAAAATATATATATTTAATTTAAAAAAGAGCGTGGGGTGCTTTTAAGATTATCAAATGGTAATCACTCTACTCATATCTGTCGACAAACATTTATAACTATTGACACCATACACCCCAAGCATTTTTTTTTTTATATAATACATTTGTTTTATTTACACTATTATTAAATTATATTAATTGAATTTTTTTAATACTAATCTTAATATAAATTTATTAAAACTTATTTTCTATTTTTTTTATTTCAGTTTTCTATAAAAAGCATGTTTTTTAGTTTTTTTTTAACTATTATTTATTTTCTACTTTTAGTTTGCTTTATTTATAATAGCTTGTTTTTTTTTTTTTTAATTATAAAAAATTAAACTTAAGTTTCTTGCCTTATCGACTATAGATAAAAATTATATATATATAAACAAAAATCTTATTTTGCTAATTGAAAAATGGAATAGTTTTATCAAATGAGTGTATTGTCATCGGTCCTCGATAAATCTACAAAGTTTGAACGAAATCTGGCCGTTTAAAGTGGGTCAAAATCGCGCCCAAAGGTGTCGGTTACAAACATATAAACAAATATACAGGTGAAGTTAATAAAAAGCGTGTAAAAAGGGTAAATGAAAGCACTTAAATAAACAAAACTATATATACATGAATAATAGTTTTAATAAGAAAAGAAAATGTGTTGACACCATACACCTCACTGTTTGTTTTATTTTTTTTTTTTTTAAATAATTTACACTATTATTAATTTTTCTAGTTTTCTATAAAAGCGCATTAACTATTATTTATTTATTAGTAACTTTTGACAAGTTCTACAAACAACCTTTAGAAGAATTTTCAAAATATTCAAAATCCTCCATTCGCCATCCTTTCAAACACCATATACAGGATCCCAATCCTGTGGGTTCTCTACAAAAACTGACAAATAAAAAAAAAATTAGAGCATTGCTCACTAATAACATAATTGTTGTAACTGCTAACGAAATTCGAAAATAGTGAAATTCCTGATTAAAAAATCATTCACAATAACTTGGTGTAAAATGATGTTTCAACATTTTGTAATTATAACTGGATGGTCGTACATTTAAATACTTTATGAAATAAAACAATTTAACACAGTAAAACTCTATTGTTAGAAATCACAAGCGAAGTACTTAAATAATAACACGATATCTAAATATGAACGTTTCCAGTGAAATTTGTGGTTATTTCCGATAACGGATTAGAATAATGACACAGCATAAACACCAGATATATTAAAATAATGCCAATAATAGAAAAATATAAATCTCACATAACTTCGATGAGGTTCCAACTACGTACAATGACTGTCTACCCTCAAGTGCTTCGCTTCGATAAAACGAATGCCGCTTTATTTTTTTTTCTTTCGGAGGGACCTAAACTGTTAGCCTGAGAGGCTTTTACAGTTTCTCCGGACTAGAAGGGCGAGCGCGTAGGGCAACTTGCGCAAGGGTGTCACTAGTGACTGAACCTCGGCTTGGAAGTAATGCCACCTTCGTCTCGCACTTATATAGCAATCGGCGTTATCATGTACCCTCCTAAAACTCACTTCTAACACTATATATAGATGTGACAAATTGAACTTTTTAAAGTGAAACTTCTTATTGTAGGGTTTTTTTTTTATTGTGACCTGCAACCTTTTTGTCTGATCGTTCGAATAAAGTTGGCTCGAGGTGACTAATGGTCCAAGAGCCCGTGAGTGCCAGACCTTCGGATTTTTATAAAAGCTGAAAATTTTTCTATGTGTGTCCCTAGTACAGGTAAGAATGATCCCCACCCATGAGCTGAGGCAGCGGTGGCTTTGGCAGGTAACAGGTAACAAAGGTGTATAAAATTCCATCTCAAATTTATCATAAAATAAAACTGAATTTTTTTATATTTGATTCATAATAATATCAAAACTCGCGTTGCTCATTGCCAGACAGTTGGTATGGTTGCAACCCTCTGCCGGACATCCTTAAACTATTATAATTTATAATTATACTTACGTTATATTATAAAACCTAAATTTTATATATAATGTTTTGAGGGCCTATTAATCTATGTTTACATAATAGCCGGACAGTTTCGACGGTTCTATCATCTTGCCAGACGCATTCAAAGTGAGCAGTAGTTCGGAGAGCAAGAAGCGTATATAGTAACTAGTGCGAGTGAGACAGAGCGCTTGGTCTATTGCGGCCCTTCACTGCGCATCCACTGTTATTAAGTTCAAATTGTGCAGTTTTTTTTTTTTTTTTAATCAAGAAATTTCATTAAATAAATTTTTACAGTTTGAATAACAAATATTTAAAACAATACTCAGTAAAATTGTTCTAATACAACTTCAATCATATCGAAACTGTAATAATTTTATTTATATTATTTTTCATTTTTACGAAGTTTATTATTTTCAATTCTATCAAAATTGTAAAGTCAATGAATTAAAGTAAATCAAATTTTATTGTTTATTATATCAAAGGGCAATTTTTTTTTTTTAATAAAAAAGTTACAGGGAAATACATTTATTTTGATTAAATCTTTAAACATTTTCATCATTTTCATCGTCGTCGTCAATACATCCATATTCCTCGTCACTATTATTCCATTCTGTGGATTGATCGTCTTCAATATCGCCTTCTTCATTGTTTTCTGCAATAGTAAAAAAACCAAGTTAATTTAATTACAAATAGACCAAAATTAATATAACTTATTATTAAAATCAACTCGGCATTCAGTATGATAATAGATTTTTGAGCCAGAAAAATTATCCAATTTATTAGAAAAATCTGTAAACTCTTTATGACTTTCAATATTAGGTTTGACACTATCTTTAAATTGCTGAACATCAGCTGCATGAAGCGGAAGCATTCTCGATCGCACTTTTTTCTTCTTTTTATTACAAAATATACAAACAACTTCGTTATCATTTTTACCAGCAATATTATCAGTCGAAATATTAACATCTTGAGATACAAAATTATTATCACTAACTTCTGGTTCAAAAACGTCAGAAATATCTTGAAGAGTTGCAGATTGTAGATCTATTGATTCACAAATTGGAGCTGGCTGAGATGTCGTGGGAGATTCTGTGGATACAAACTGTAAATGAGATTCATTTTCAGATGTCGAAGGTTGTGTTTCTGTGGACTGGGATAGTGAAATTAGTTGAGATGAAGATTCTGTTGACGGAGACTGTGGATCAGGTAGTTCAGTACTCAAATCTCGTATTGACGACAAGGTTGAAGATGAGTTGCTTGTAATTACACAACTCCCTTGTTTTTTTCCTTTTTTTTTTGAGCACTCAATGGTTGAGAGGTGAAATATTTTTTCATAAGACCTGTAAATACCTTGTAACATACTCTGTGATAACCACTCTCGGTGTATTCACTGGGTAAAATAATGTCTCTGTACTTTAGGTTATGTATTTTTCGTAATTTAAGAATAGTCTGGCATTTTTTTTTTTTAAAGTTTCCTCAGAAAATATTATTATATGTTCATCACTTTTCTTACAAACAAAGCAAACTATTTTTTCGTCACTCATGATAGAACTTTATTACAACTGATCACATTTATTTTATAAATTGCACAGAAAAATAATACATTTATTATGAGCATAGCCGTTCACCAGATGGTACAATAAACATATGCGCAGTGAAGGGCCGCAATAGACCAAGCGCTCTGTCTCACTCGCACTAGTTACTATATACGCTTCTTGCTCTCCGAACTACTGCTCACTTTGAATGCGTCTGGCAAGATGATAGAACCGTCGAAACTGTCCGGCTATTATGTAAACATAGATTAATAGGCCCTCAAAACATTATATATAAAATTTAGGTTTTATAATATAACGTAAGTATAATTATAAATTATAATAGTTTAAGGGTGTCCGGCAGAGGGTTGCAACCATACCAACTGTCTGGCAATGAGCAACGCGAGTTTTGATATTATTATGAATCAAATATAAAAAAATTCAGTTTTATTTTATGATAAATTTGAGATGGAATTTTATACACCTTTGTTACCTGTTACCTGCCAAAGCCACCGCTGCCTCAGCTCATGGGTGGGGATCATTCTTACCTGTACTAGGGACACACATAGAAAAATTTTCAGCTTTTATAAAAATCCGAAGGTCTGGCACTCACGGGCTCTTGCTCTATAAGGGAGTGAGAGAGACATGATTTTTCACTTCTAAGTTGTTGACTTAAAAGCACACAACATTTAATTACCGTGATTTTTAATCGATTTCCTTTTTTTTTTTTTTTTTACTTCTCAAATCATCTTTAGAAAACATTACTCAAATATTCAAAATTTACTAAATGTTTACCCGGGCGAGCAGCTGGATGACAGTTTGTCGCGCCATCCTCTCACACACCATATACAGGATTCCAATCCTGTGGGTTGTGTGCAAATTCAGCCAAAAAAAAAAAAAATTGAAGCATTGCTCACTAATAACATAACTGTTGTAACTACTAACTAAATTTGGAAATTGTAAAATTCCTGATTAGTAAATCTTTCACAATAACTTGGTGTTAGTGGTTATCACTATTCGTGCAATTAACACAACTTGGGTCAGAACGTATTATATATTCCCTCGTGATTGCTCCATAAATTTGCTCAATATTAATATACGTAACACTAACTTTTACTCGCGGCTTCGCTCACGTTAATGTTGATTTTGTCAAACTATTCTGATTCCTGTACCAGCTAATTTAAATACATTATATCAATATTCGCTCACTATTTTGGTGATAATGGCTTATATATAAAATATAGATATTTGCTATTACATGCCTTTTTTTTTTTTTTTTTTTGAAGGACTTTAATATAAACATTTTCATTCTACGTTATATACGTGTAACTCTAACGGTTTTTGCAGCGTACGCCAGAATAGCTCGCAGATAGCAGTTTTTTTTTTTTTTTTTTTTTTTTAGTGCAGCCCACGTATTACTTATCATTGCAATGTCTTCATGATCTTCCCCACACACTTCTCTAACAATTTTTTTTTTTTTTTTTTTTTTTTCGACTTCATTCTTTTCGTCTTATAATTAACGTTTAATCAAACTAGGTTATAGCAGAGTTGAAGTCTGTTAAAGTAGCAGCTTAAGTCTGCACACTGTTGTACTCGAGGAAGAATAACTACTTCAATATGTGTGAAGACGCATACATCGCAGTTTAAGCACTTGTAGTGGTTTTTTTTTTTTTTTTTTTTTAATTGGATTTCGGGGCCACCGTTTAACTAGATCTCTTAAGCCTACTCTAGTGTCACAAGTCCTCGGATACACTACAGCGACCCTCTCTGCTACACGGTGGACTCACCTGTACGGAGAATCCTTGATTACTAAGAGTTCGTTTAAATTTTGTGCTTCCATTGTGGGAGGGTTGGCCAGCCAAAACTTAGGTTAGGTTGCGGTTAGGTTAGGTTAGGTTGCGGTTAGGTTAGGTTAGGTTGCGGTTAGGTTAGGTTAGGTTGCGGTAAGTTTTTTTTTTTTTTTTTTTTTTTATTAACTTACTTTCCTCTAACATAATCAGAGATCTTACAACTATACAGTCAGTACAAGCATTTACTTAATTTAAATATTCTAATTATAATATAATCTTATCTATTATCTAATCTATAATTATAATCTACTCTTATATATTATCTAATCTAAAATTATAAACTTAAATGTCTAATTAAAATCTAGTTGATATTTGTATCTTTAATTTTAAATTCTTATGAATATTCATTTTTCTTTTCGAATCAATCAATTTGATTAAGTCATTTATTTTTGTTTTTCGTTTTCCTTATAATTTCTTTAGCAAATTCTATAAATTTTCTTCTTTTCTCCTTATCTTCCATAATAATTTTTGCAGTTTCTTGTGTGACGCCCATTTCGATTTCTTGTTCTAGCTCATATTTTTCTTTCCCGTACACTGGGCAGTCAAATAGTAGATGTATAGACGTTTCCTGCATGTCTGGTGAACATAGGCATGATGGACTGTCTTTTTTCTTAAATTTATACAGGTAGGCACTGAACCCACCGTGTCCTGTTAGGAACTGTGTGGTGAGGTTATCCAAATCTATTGCTGTTATTGTTTTGTGGGAGTTGACGGCGTCAGGGAAGAAAATCTTGGTGTTTTTGGCAACTGTACTGTTTTTATATCTTGTATCCCATTCTTTTATGGAGCGAAGTCTAATTTCTCATTTTGCAAATGAGATAGGACATTTATCATAATGCGGTTTGGTCTTCATTTGTAGAGCCGCTGTTTTAGCAAGTTGGTCTGCCCTTTCGTTACCTTCCAACCCTGCGTGAGCTTTTATCCAGAACAGACTGATTTGGATATTTTGCCTGTTTGCTCTCTCCAGGCTGGCTCTGGTTTTAATTGCCAGTGGATGCAGGGTTGAGTTGTTTATGATAGTCTCCAGGGCAGACCTTGAGTCACTGATTATGGCGACTTGCGTGTCACTTCGATCTGCTGCCAGCTCCACAGCCTTACTTATCGCTAGCAGTTCTGCCTGGTAGACGGTGCAATAAGACGGTAGTTTTAACTTGTGGTTGCCGATCTCCATCGTTCCTCTCCATATGGAGATAGCGGCACCCACCTTATCTTCCAGTTTACTACCGTCTGTATAGTAGCAGGTTTTGTTATCAGTCTCCTCTGCTACTGTTTGCTGATCTTCCAGGCAGATGAACTGCCGCATAATATGTTTAGCTGGATGAGGCGTCGTTGTAAATGGCGCTAGAGTTTCTATCTCTCTATCTGCCACTGGCTTCACGAACCCTTTCTTGGTCTTATAAAGTGATTCGTTTTCCCTTATCCTGATGTCTAAGGGAAGCAAACCAGCGAGCAGTAGTGCTGCGTGTAGTGAAACAGTCCTATATGCCTTTGTAATTTTTAGGGCGAATAATCTTTGTATTGTGTTCAGTTTCTGTTGTATATACAGTTTGTTTGTTGCTGGTGCCCACACATTCGACGCATATGTTATTATGGGTTCTATCGTAGCTATATAGATGGTCTTTATAACTTCAGGATGAAGACCCCAGCTGGTCTTAGCTGCTCGTGCTAGATGTTTGTACACGGCTAAGGCTTTTTTGCTAACATTGTCGACATGTTTAGCGAATGTCAGTCCACTATCAATTGTAACACCCAAGACCTTGATCTCATTAGACATTATAATGTCGACCCCTCCCATGTGCAGGACTGGCGTGTCATATTTTAATTTCTTCGTCATTAGCATGGCCTTGGTCTTGTGTGCCGCGAACTTAAGTTTATTCTTGACACCCCAGCTCCGCACATGTTCGAGGGCGTCATTGCATTGCTGCTGAATATCCCCCGCTGTATCTCCGGAAAAGAACAGTACCACGTCGTCTGCAAAAGCTTGACAGTAGTCCCCTCTCTCCTCGAGACTTTTCAGCAACGAGTCCAACAGGAGATTCCAAAGAATAGGACCTCCTATGGAACCCTGGACGCATCCTTTGTTTGTGGTTTTGGTGATCTCGCAACCCGCGTATCTAAGAGTAATTTGTCTTTTATTAAGGTAGCTATAGAACATTTTTGTAAGCATCCCAGGACAATGCTCCTCCTCCAGCCGAACTTTTATCGCAGGCCACCACGCACTATCGAATGCTCCCTCTATGTCCAATGATACCATGACCACCAATTTCTTCTCTCGAAGTTTAGTCTTGACATGTTCCATTAGACAGTAGAGGGCATCTTCAGTTCCGCGTTGGGGCATAAATCCGTACTGGCGGGTGCTAAGTTTTGGTACCAGGTGCCACGTCAACCTTTTAACCATCATTTTCTCCAATATTTTGCCCATAACAGGCAACAGTCCGATGGGCCTATATGATTTTGGTTGTGTGTATGTATCTTTTCCAGGTTTTCTCAAGGCGATGACAGTTGCGTTTTTCCATACGGTTGGGAAGCAGCCAAGTTCCCAGCATTTGTTATATATTTCTAGCTGTAGTTCTGCGTCATTCATAATGACCTGCTTACATATGTCAGGCGTGAGTCCATCCCTGCCCGGGGCTTTTTTGGGATTAAAGCTTTCCACAGACGTTACAAGTTCATGTATTGTAAACTTTGGTTCACTTGTGTCATAGGTCTTATTGTTGGCTTGCTCTGCTTTGTCTCTAATACGTTTGTGGTCAGCATTATCCTCTTCTTCTGTGTCCTCCGGGTAGAAGGTTTCAGCTAGTAGCCTGGCCGATTCCTCCCTACCTAGTGTGCTGTTATTCAGTGTGAGCAGTGTGTCCTCCTCTCGTTTACCGGTGTTTTTGATTACTCTGTATATACCTTCCCAGACTCCCTCTCTGTCCTGTCTTTCACAGAATTCTTTCCAGCTTTTTATTTGTGCTTGCTTAGCGGCTGTCTCATATTCTTCTTTCTGTTTCAGGTATTCTTCGACAACAGAGTTTCTCCGGTACGACGCGGCACATCGGATCCTGCGCTTCTTTGTTGCAACATTTCGCTTCATCTTTTCCAGTTCCTCAGACCACCACGGAATAGTAAGTTTTTCTTTGTGTTTCTTCTTGGGAATTGTTTCCTCGCATGCTGTTATTATAATTTCGTTATGTTTATTTATAAACTGCTCTAAGTCTTGTATGTTGTTAACTGTTTTTATTTTTGCAATATTGAGGTTATTTTCAATTTTTAACTGGGACAATTTCTCGCGAAACTGTGCCCAGTTAGCTTTTTTAGTATTATATTTGCGTGTTGTTCTTTCAATTACTGTACCTTTACTTCTTTGTAATTTGATTCTAAAGATAATCCCGTTATGGTCTGAACTCGTCAAATTTTCAGCTACCTGCCAGTCCTCCACCAGATCAAAAAGGTCCACTGAGCAGGCTGTCACATCAATATAGCTCGTGTACCTTTGGCCGCCTCTAACTACGTCGAATGTTGGTATGTCGCCAGTATTCAAGACTTGCATTTCTAGTTCAATTAATGATTCAGCCATTTCTTCACCTCTTACATCCGTTTTTACACTACCCCACCATATATTTTTTGCGTTAGTGTCTCCTCCTATTATTATTTTAGTATGTCCTGTCTCCCGGCAGATTTTTGAGATGTGTTCTAGGTAGGGGCCAATCGGTAAGTTTGGCTCGAAGTAGTATGAGATGACGAGGATCTCCCAGGCCTTAGTTTCCAGCTTGACCGTCACTATGTTGTCAGTTGTGAACTGGTGATACTGTGTTGCGACGATATCCGGGTTGAAAACCGCTACCGCCGCTTTAACCTTTCCATCGCCATCAACGTTGTTCTGGAAGATCCTTGCGCCACTGTAAGCCTTCATGGTCTTTTTGGCACCCGTGTATGGTTCTTGGATCAGAGCGAATGTTATTCCTCTAGTTTTAGCTTCCATCATTAACTCTGTCGTAGCTAACTCTTTCCTCTGTAAATTTGTCTGTGCTACAGTATATGCTGCATTACCTAGGGCAACTTTAGCAATACGCCGTGGTCGTCCTTGCTAGTGCATCCCACTTTCGGCGTATTGGACAGTCATCACTGTAAACAGCGTGCGCGTCGTCCTTGCTTTTAGCCCTACGGCAATTGACACATGACTGCTGTTCACCGGCTTTCTTTGCGGGGCACTCCGCCCTTAAGTGTGGACCTCCGCAATGATGGCAAGTTTGGGCCTGCTCAGTGCAATGTTTTCTCCCATGTCCGTATGCTAGACATACCGAACATTGCATTAAAGGACTCTGGTCTTTAACATGTACGCGCTGTGCATCAATATGGACCTTGCCGACGTCTGTGAGGCGTTGCCACAGTCTTGGGGCGACTTGTAACACCACGTGGCTCTGAAGTGGATTTCTAGCCCTCCTTCTGTATTTGACTGTGACAATCCTTTCGTCTTCCTTCAGGTCCTTCATCAGGTCTTCGTTTTGATTTTTAAGGGCAGTCGCAATGTCCTCGTCGGTATTATAGGCCATAACATCCTTCAGTATTACCAAGGGGTTCCTATTTTTAGCTTCTTCAACTTTCAGAGTGCTATCTTTTTTAAGCTGATTAACCGTTTTTTCCATCTCCTTTTTACTGTTGCATTTCAGTACTATTCTGCTATCTTTTATTTTCCTCATGCTTTGTATCTGGAGGCCATTATTTTTCGCGTCCAGTGCGCTTCTAACTTTCGTCGTAAATTCGTTGCCATTATCCATCGTTGTTTCCGATGTGACAATAACAGCGAATTTAGGCTCTATTTTGTGCGCCGGGCTTGATTTGGAACGTGCTGTTGCATCTGCATATGTTAGGGTTGGGGTTTTCAGTTCTGTCACTTTCTCTCCTATTTCTGCAATGGATTTCTTCATCTCGCAAAATTCTTCCATCAACTTCTCTTCTTTTTCCATCAGACGTGCCGTTTTTTCCATCGTCACTCTAAGGGTCTTCATTTCCTGTTTGTGTTTATTGAGCGATGCCTCGTGAGCTGCTAACAGCTCCTCTATGTGTATATTCGGTTCTATATTGATGTGTGTTGTTGTATCTTCCCCTGCTTTTGTTTTTAAAGTATCTCCATTTCCCATCTTAACTATACCGTATAGCTTGTCCAACGACTCAGTGATTCCTTTCTTTAGATCTGTTTTTAAATTTCTTGATTCGGACAAACAAGCTTTTCCTTTAAGTAACCACCTTCTGGCCTCGCTCACTCTGTCTTGTTTAACATTAGTCCTTTTTATTTCTGCAGTCTGTTCCTCGACATTTCGCTCTTGGGTAACTACCGAAGTAGTACTCGCTTGAGAGATGTTTTGCAGACTGGGAGATTGCGTAAATGTACTGTTTAGTTGCCTACTGGTCGTATTGGTAACTGACGTAGGAGGGGTTGAAGTCGCAGGTTTGTTACCGTTCACAACTAGGTAGCTGTAGTTTAGGTAGTTATACTGAATTGACTGAATACCGAAGAGTTGGAGCAACAAAGATGGGTGTATGTGGTATCGTTAGACTCGGGGCGCCGAGGACTATCGATGTGATGAGAAAGCTGAAGATCAGTAGTGGAAGACTTTGAAGATAAGGTCGGAAAACTGTTATAAATAAAATGTATGTACTAATTTAATTTTCTGTTACAGGTATGATGCTGCACCGGGAACCAGCTGGTGGAACGCGAGCAGGAGATCAAGCCCAGACCAGAAATACCAGAAACTAAGTATTTACTAAAAGTATCGAGATGTATAGCGATGTTATAATATTTAAGTATAAAAACAAAGAAATTCCAGGAAAACCTGAGAAACCAGTACCAAAGGTGGTGGAACCTGGTATGCAGGATGAAGCGGCAAGTGAAGAGGATTCCAAAAATGTATAACAACTATATATTTAGACCAGACAAGACCACAATTTAACGAATTATTACTGAAAATTTTCGACCTGCGGTTAGGTTAGGTTAGGTTGCGGTTAGGTTAGGTTAGGTTGCGGTTTTTCCTCTAAATTCGTTGTGTTCCTCTAAATTCGTTGTGTATTTTGATATTTTGATAGTTTATGTAGTAGTATTATGTTTATTTACTTTTTTGACACGACTGATGGACATGTGTACAAGATTATTAAATTTTTCGTATAATCTACAGCGAACAGAGTATCATAACATCGTTGGCACGTTTAGAAAAGAATAAAAATTTGAATTGTACATCGAATTCTCTGTCATAGCTCTCTATTATTGCCTCGTCTGTTGTTGATATCTGTATTTGTGGATAAAATCGAGTGATCTCTTTAATTCTCTGTTCGGTTCACATGCAGTGTCGCACATCATTATAAGTGGCTTCAAATGATCCTTGAGAATATCTTAAAAACAGTGCAATAGAAATAACTGAATTCATAATATTATAGGAAAAGAAGACAGGAAAATTTATTGAAGAATGTATTTATTGTTTAATATTCAAAAAAGGGATCACTTTCCGCGTCACCTTCTCCATATTGCCGCCTGCCTTGCCTCCTTCCGGGTCTGGAAGCTGTCTCGGCAGTTCCCGAACTTCTGGAAGGACAAACGAACGTCATCAGCATACGGTCCGGTTTGTCACATATTTCAGGTATGTGTTTTTCCTTAAAATTTTCATGATTTTCCTCTGCAAGTCGCGAGATTTCTATCGTTTCGGATAGTACTCGACCCTCCGCGTCGAATGAGACCACTTTCGCCCTGAAATTCAGACCCGAAAATCATTTTTTGGCCCGCCCGCCCATAAAATCTTTATTTGGTATATCAACTCGGTACAATGGGAAAACAAATTTGGATAAAATAGTAGTTTTAGTGATGCTAGACGTTGTGCTGGTTCGGGGTGTGTCAGGAAACCCCGTGTACATCGACCGCACGACGTTCTGCGAGCAGGAGTTACTGCATCTTTCTGAGAGGCCGGTTGTCCGAAAAACATCCCTGGTTGTGGTACGTGCGCAGCGCAACCAGCGTGAGCAGAGGTTGGTGAGAACTCGTAGAGAGACTCGCCGACCCTACCCATGAACATGACTACTGCAAACTGAATTTTACGTGAAGATAAAATGAGAAGTGCAAAATTAAAAAATAAATTACCCCAGGAGGGTACTAGTGCCTCCGGCACTGGAGAATCCCTCCCCGGGTCCCAAAACCCGGGCAGCCCCTCGTTCTCTGGGGGGGACAAAATTTTGCGTGATCAAACGAAAACGACCCAAGCTGGAAAAAGGACAACCGATACCCGTAAAAAAACGACGACCAAGGCATTCATTAAGGCTATTGATATGCACACCGACATGCCCACTGTACGAGAAGGCGCTAATTCCCAGGCGGAGTGTCCTCCGGAGGCCACCTCGAATGTCTGCGCAACGATGATTACTGCAAGTGATGGTAGCGATATTCTTTTCGGTGATCCAAATCTACAGGAACCCGGAAAATCGCTGCTCCCGATTGTTTCATTTTCATCCTCAGACTCCGACGTGACACATAGCGGGGCAACTAGTCACTGTACTCGGGTGACTAAGAAGAAGAGAGGTCGAAAGCCTATCTCTGAAAACTCTGCTGGATTCGCTGCACCTAAAACGCATTTTCCTCAGTTGAAGGAGGTAGGAGCAGAAGAAACAATTTTGGAGATGGCGAGGTCCGCTAGACAGGAACGAACCGAACTGTTTGCTTCATCAGTTACCGGAGAAGAACGTCTTGCAGCACTCGGAAGCAGAGCAACTAACGATATCAGTATCGTGCTGAGAGTTGCCAAGAAATCAGGACATCTGCAGGGTTCATGCCAGCGAGCGTTGAACGAGGCGGCTGAATCCCTAGCACATATTTTTGAAGAAATCAGATGTAGCACGACTACAGATCAGATAGAAAGCCTTAAAATGGAGTGTGCTAGGCTTAGAGCCACTAATGAGACGCAGGCTGTTGAGTTGGAGAAGCTAAGGATGGAGTTAGCTGAAATTCGCTTGCAACTTCAACAAGACCGCCAATCGACTCCGGATGCTTCCGGTTACGCCATCTCACTTGCACCAACGGCCTCACCTTCAACAGCCGAGCCTTTACCGGAAGAGCTCCCGTCAATGAAGAAAACTGCTGGTGTCAGCCCGTCGGCTCTTCGTAAACTTGTGGAGGAGGTCACGAGCTCAGTCATGCAGCAAGCAGAAAGCACGTGGAGTAAACGTTTTGAAAGCTTAGAAGCGAGACTCCGCCAGGAGAGCAAACCCCGCCGTGCAACCAAGACTACCTCCTCCCTGCAGAAAGAGAATCAGAGGGAGAAAGAAAATGCTGGCACCACAGAACCCCCTCCCCTATCAAGCACGAAACAAACGGCTCTATCGAAGTCTACGGGGAAACAATGGACACTGGTAGGCAAGAACGGCAAAGCTGTTGAAGCTAGCAAACTGAAAACGGGGCTCACACCGTCTCGAAAGAAGGATTTGCAGAGCGAAAAAATTCCGAAGATCCGACCGCCTAAGACCGCTGCAGTGATCGTATCACTGAAACCGGAGGCCCAGAAGAACGGTCTTTCCTATGTTGAGGTTCTTAAAGGCATAAAGAACAAAGTCCAAATAGCGGACATCGGCCTACGAGGTACACGCTGGAGGAAAGTGGCTACTGGGGGATATCTGTTGGAGCTACCTGGTGCAGAAGGTGCGACTAAGGCAGATGCTCTCGTCGCCAAAATGAAGGAGATAGTTCCTGCGGAAGGAGTTAAAGTATATAGGCCCGTTAAGTGTGCAGATGTGCGCATATCGGGCCTAGACGAGGCTGTTTCGCCGGATGAGGTGGTTGCGGCAGTTGCTGATGTCGGCGGGTGTCCTCCGGAACAGGTAAGAGCAAATAGGCTTTATCCTGGTCCAGGCGGACTGTGGTCCACAGTGGTCTCCTGCCCAGTAGCGGCTGCTAATAAGCTGGGAGATGGACGACGACTGCTGATCGGGGTTGTGTCGGCGAGAGTGAGAATCCTGCCCGCCCGCCCTCGAAGATGCTTTCGATGCCTCCAGACCGGACATGTAGGTGCTGCATGTAAATCGGAGATCGACTGCAGTAAACTATGCTTTCGTTGCAGTCGACCCGGCCATGCAGCCCAAGGCTGCACTGCTAACCTACATTGTGTAGTATGCGCTAGAATAGCAAAGCCAGCGGAACACATGCTTGGCGGCAGATACTGTCCGGTTACATCAGGGAGGACGCAGAAGAAAAGCTACGCGTTGCCTTTTCAAAGAGACGTAACAACTAGTGCAGCAGCGGAAAGGAACGCAGCCAAATAATGGCAGTGCTCCGTTTCCTACAAGGAAATTTGAACCACTGTGCCAGCGCCCAGGACCTTCTGTTGCAGAGCCTGGCGCAGTGGTCCATCAACGTCGCCGTGATGGCCGAACCGTACTTCGTCCCACCCGATGATTGCAATTGGGTGGGTGACTGGTGCGGCTCGGTGGCCGTGATTACTCGGCCCACTGCTGGCTCGCCGCCCTTCACGAACACCAGGAAGGGCACGGGTTGGGTCGCAGCGCGTCTCGGTGAAGTTGAGGTAGTAGGGGTTTATGCGCGACCTAGGTGGACTCTCGCTGACTTCGAGGCTTTCCTCGTAGAGTTAGGTACCGTCGTTACGGGTAGCCACCCTCACCCTGTCCTGGTGCTAGGGGACTTCAATGCCAAATCCACGGCTTGGAGTTCTCCTGCCACGGACGTCAAGGGTGAGGTGTTGGAAGAGTGGGCCGTAACATCTGGCTTACTCGTCCTCAATAGGGGTTCCGTTAGCACGTGCGTGCGACCGCAGGGTGAATCTATAGTGGACATTTCTTTCGCTAGCCCTGCATTAGCGAGCCGTGTTCGGGACTGGAGAGTTCTCGAGGAGGTGGAGACGTTGTCGGATCACCGTTACATACGGTTCAGCGTCTCCGCCCAGACCTCGGATCGGCCAGCCCCGAGAATTCCGACTGGGGACAGCCCTCGTTGGGTTTTGGGACGTCTCGATCGCGAGGCGTTCCTGGAAGCTGCCGTCGTAGAGGCCTGGGTTTCGGGGGATACACCCGAGAAGCCTGTCGACGTCAATGAGGGGGTACAGCGCCTGCAGGACGCCGTATCACAGATATGTGATGCGGCGATGCCACGTGCGGGGCGTCGTAGAGCCAAACGCCAGGTGTACTGGTGGAGCGCCGAGATAGCACAGCTGCGTCAAGCGTGCATTTCGGCGCGACGCCTGTACACCAGGAATAGGCGTAGGCGACGCCGATCGCAGATTGCAGACCCCGAAGAGGCGGAGCTGTACGAGGGATATAGAGCAGCCAAGCTAACCCTCCGACGGGCCATCGAGCGCTCTAAGGCACTTGCCCGCGAGGAGCTGCTAGAGACGCTCAAGCGAGATCCGTGGGGCCGCCCGTACCAGTCTGTACGTGGCAAACTCCGGCAGTGGGCCCCCCCGGTAACGCAGAGTCTCCAATCGCAGTTCCTTAGTGAGGTGGTGGGCGCTCTGTTCCCTTCTAGGGAGGAGTTTTTACCACCCCGTATGGCTCCGGCCGCAGCTGAACCCGACATAGACGAAGTGCCCGACGTGACCCGGGAAGAGCTCAGGGCGGCTGTGATTCGCCTTCGAGCAAAAAACACCGCCCCGGGACCCAATGGCATTCCTGGCCGTGCCTGGGTCCTGGCCTGTGAGGCCCTCGAATCCCGACTATTAGGACTACTCACTGCGTGTCTGGAACGAGGTCTTTTTCCGAAGCGGTGGAAAACCGGAAAATTGGTTCTGCTCCGGAAGGAGGGGCGTCCTGCGGATTCGCCGTCTGCGTACCGACCCATAGTACTGCTTGACGAGGCAGGCAAACTCTTCGAAAGAGTCATTGCAGACCGCCTCGTCAGCCACTTGACGTGCGTGGGACCGGACCTGGCGGTGAACCAATTCGGTTTTCGTAAGGGACGCTCCACCGTGGACGCGATTGTGCAGGTGAGAAGTCAGGCGGAGGAAGCAATAGCTCAAGGCGGGGTGGTGATAGCGGTGTCTTTAGACATCGCGAACGCTTTCAATACCCTGCCCTGGCCCTGCGTTAGGGAGGCGCTCTGTTATCACAGAGTGCCGAACTACCTTCGTCGCATAGTCGGGGATTACCTCTCGGAGAGGTGTGTAATCTTCCCAGGTCCTATAGGAATGTGTCAGCGAGACGTTGTGTGCGGTGTTCCACAGGGATCGGTCCTTGGCCCACTCCTGTGGAATATCGGATACGACTGGGTGTTGCGAGGTGCGCTCCTCCGTGGCTTGACTGTCGTTTGTTACGCAGACGACACTCTAGTCATGGCGAAGGGTAAGTCGTATCACGAAGCCGCGATTCTGGCCACAGCTGGGGTTGCTCAAGTCCTCGGCAGAATCCAGCGTTTGGGACTAGAGCTGGCGCTTCACAAATCCGAGGCGCTGTGTTTTCACAGGCCCCGGCATGCGCCACCTCGAGGGTCCAGAATCATTGTGGGAGGCGTTTCCATCGGCATTAAATCCGAGATGAGATACCTTGGCCTCATCCTGGACAGCCGATGGAACTTCGAACAGCATTTCAAGCAGTTGACCCCCCGTCTGATTGGTGCGGCTGGCGCATTAGCACGATTGCTGCCCAATCTGGGGGGTCCGGATTCCACCTGCCGAAAGCTCTATGCGGGGATCGTGCGATCCATGGCCCTTTACGGGGCCCCTGTGTGGGCCGACAGTTTGACGCCTCGCAATGTGGCTTCCCTACGGAAGCCGCAGAGGCTGATGGCCGTAAGGGCGGCCCGCGGGTATCGTACGGTCTCCTTCGAGGCTGCCTCCCTATTAGCTGGATATCCTCCCTGGGAACTGGAAGCGCGAGCCCTCGCGTCACTGTACAAGTGGCGCAAAGAGGCACGTGAGCGAGGTCTGCGACCGGCGCCTCGAGAGATTGAGGCGCAGAGGTCGGCGCTCATCCAGTCCCAGGTTATTGAGGAGTGGCAACGGAGACTCGAGCGACCCAGCTCGGGCGTAGTGACTGTGGGGGCCATAAGACCATATCTTATGGAATGGTTACGCAGACGACACGGCACTCTCACTTTCCGGCTGACGCAGGTACTTTCGGGACATGGATGTTTTGGAAGCTACCTGTGTCGTATTGGCCGGGAGTCAAGTGCCGTGTGCCATCATTGTGGCTGTGACGTCGACGACGCACAGCACACTCTGGCAGTCTGTCCTGCGTGGGAGTCGCTGCGTCGGGACATGATCGTGGTTACGGGGCCCGATCTCTCGCTGTCGAACGTGATTAAAACCATGGTTGAGAGCGAGAGCGGGTGGATCTCCGTTGCCTCCTTCTGTGAGCAAGTCATGCTGACGAAGGAGGTGGCGGAAAGGGTAAGGGAGCGGTTGACCGGAAGGGTCCCCTCCCGCAGTCGGCGAGCCAGGCAGCGTCAGGTCAGAAATGACCTCCAGCTGCCATAGAGATTGCCTGCGGGCGTTGGACTAGGGCGGGTCCTTCGCCAAGATCGCATGTAGGTCTGCCAGGCCGGGGCAAGCGCATTGCGTTCGATGCATCGCCTCCAAGGTTCGTTGGGGGAAGCACCCCTCCCCCCGTTATTGACTGTCGCGACCCCTCTTTGAGGGTCCCCAGGTTGGGGTCTCCACAGAGGCCAGCACCTGCTGGGGAGTAGAAGTAGTGTGGTAACAGTTCCTGCTCCCCGGTCCGAAGGTGACTGAAGGAACGTCGTGGAGTTTTTTAGGCATAGTGGTATCTCCGGTTTGATCCGGTTGAGTCCCCCACAGGCCTCTCGCCTAGCCCAAGGCTGGAGAGGTATCGTCTATAAAAGATTTTCCTCCACGTAAAAAAAAAAAAAAAAAAAAGGTTGCGGTTAGGTTAGGTTAGGTTGCGGTTAGGTTAGGTTAGGTTGCGGTTAGGTTAGGTTAGGTTGCGGTTAGGTTAGGTTAGGTTGCGGTTAGGTTAGGTTAGGTTGCGGTTAGGTTAAAACCCAAAACCCGGGCAGCCCCTCGTTCTCTGGGGGGGGCAAAATTTTGCGTGATCAAACGAAAACGACCCAAGCTGGAAAAAGGACAACCGATACCCGTAAAAAAACGACGACCAAGGCATTCATTAAGGCTATTGATATGCACACCGACATGCCCACTGTACGAGAAGGCGCTAATTCCCAGGCGGAGTGTCCTCCGGAGGCCACCTCGAATGTCTGCGCAACGATGATTACTGCAAGTGATGGTAGCGATATTCTTTTCGGTGATCCAAATCTACAGGAACCCGGGAAATCGCTGCTCCCGATTGTTTCATTTTCATCCTCAGACTCCGACGTGACACATAGCGGGGCAACTAGTCACTGTACTCGGGTGACTAAGAAGAAGAGAGGTCGACAGCCTATCACTGAAAATTCTGCTGGATTCGCTGCACCCAAAGCGCATTTTCCTCAGTTAAAGGAGGCGGGAGCAGAAGAAACCATTTTGGAGATGGCGAGGTCCGCTAGACAGGAACGAACCGAACTGTTTGCTTCATCAGTTACCGGAGAAGAACGTCTTGCAGCACTCGGAAGCAGAGCAACTAACGATATCAGTATCGTGCTGAGAGTTGCCAAGAAATCAGGACATCTGCAGGGTTCATGCCAGCGAGCGTTGAACGAGGCGGCTGAATCCCTAGCACATATCTTTGAAGAAATCAGATGCAGCTCGACTACAGATCAGATAGAAAGCCTTAAAATGGAGTGTGCTAGGCTTAGAGTCACTAATGAGACGCAGGCTGTTGAGTTGGAGAAGCTAAGGATGGAGTTAGCTGAAATTCGCTTGCAACTTCAACAAGACCGCCAATCGACTCCGGATGCTTCCGGTTACGCCATCTCACTTACACCAACGGCCTCACCTTCAACAGCCAGGCCTTTACCGGAAGAGCTACCGTCAATGAAGAAAACTGCCGGTGTCAGCCCGTCTGTTCTTCGTAAACTTGTGGAGGAGGTCACGAGCTCCGTCATGCAGCAAGCAGAAAGCACGTGGAGTAAACGTTTTGAGAGCTTGGAAGCGAGACTCCGCCAGGAGAGCAAACCCCGCCGGGCAACCAAGACTACCTCCTCCCTGCAGAAAGAGGATCAGAGGGAGAAAGAAAATGCTGGCATCACAGAACCCCCTCCCCTATCAAGCACGAAACAAACGGCTCTATCGAAGTCTACGGGGAAACAATGGACACTGGTAGGCAAGAACGGCAAAGCTGTTGAAGCTAGCAAACTGAAAACGGGGCTCACACCGTCTCGAAAGAAGAATTTGCAGAGCGAAAAAATTCCGAAGATCCGACCGCCTAAGACCGCTGCAGTGATCGTATCACTGAAACCGGAGGCCCAGAAGAACGGTCTTTCCTATGTTGAGGTTCTTAAAGGCATAAAGAACAAAGTCCAAATAGCGGACATCGGCCTACGAGGTATACGCTGGAGGAAAGTGGCTACTGGGGGATATCTGTTGGAGCTACCTGGTGCAGAAGGTGCGACTAAGGCAGATGCTCTCGTCGCCAAAATGAAGGAGATAGTTCCTGCGGAAGGAGTTAAAGTATATAGGCCTGTTAAGTGTGCAGATGTGCGCATATCGGGCCTAGACGAGGCTGTTTCGCCGGATGAGGTGGTTGCGGCAGTTGCTGATGTCGGCGGGTGTCCTCCGGAACAGGTAAGAGCAAATAAGCTTTATCCTGGTCCAGGCGGACTGTGGTCCACAGTGGTCTCCTGCCCAGTAGCGGCTGCTAATAAGCTGGGAGATGGACGACGACTGCTGATCGGGGTTGTGTCGGCGAGAGTGAGAATCCTGCCCGCCCGCCCTCGAAGATGCTTTCGATGCCTCCAGACCGGACATGTAGGTGCTGCATGTAAATCGGAGATCGACTGCAGTAAACTATGCTTTCGTTGCAGTCGACCCGGCCATGCAGCCCAAGGCTGCACTGCTAACCTACATTGTGTAGTATGCGCTAGAATAGCAAAGCCAGCGGAACACATGCTTGGCGGCAGATACTGTCCGGTTACATCAGGGAGGACGCAGAAGAAAAGCTACGCGTTGCCTTTTCAAAGAGACGTAACAACTAGTGCAGCAGCGGAAACGAACGCAGCCAAATAATGGCAGTGCTCCGTTTCCTACAAGGAAATTTGAACCACTGTGCCAGCGCCCAGGACCTTCTGTTGCAGAGCCTGGCGCAGTGGTCCATCAACGTCGCCGTGATGGCCGAACCGTACTTCGTCCCACCCGATGATTGCAATTGGGTGGGTGACTGGTGCGGCTCGGTGGCCGTGATTACTCGGCCCACTGCTGGCTCGCCGCCCTTCACGAACACCAGGAAGGGCACGGGTTGGGTCGCAGCGCGTCTCGGTGAAGTTGAGGTAGTAGGGGTTTATGCGCGACCTAGGTGGACTCTCGCTGACTTCGAGACTTTCCTCGTAGAGTTAGGTACCGTCGTTACGGGTAGCCACCCTCACCCTGTCCTGGTGCTAGGGGACTTCAATGCCAAATCCACGGCTTGGAGTTCTCCTGCCACGGACGTCAAGGGTCAGGTATTGGAAGAGTGGGCCGTAACATCTGGCTTACTCGTCCTCAATAGGGGTTCCGTTAGCACGTGCGTGCGACCGCAGGGTGAATCTATAGTGGACATTTCTTTCGCTAGCCCTGCATTAGCGAGCCGTGTTCGGGACTGGAGAGTTCTCGAGGAGGTGGAGACGTTGTCGGATCACCGTTACATACGGTTCAGCGTCTCCGCCCAGACCTCGGATCGGCCAGCCCCGAGAATTCCGACTGGGGACAGCCCTCGTTGGGTTTTGGGACGTCTCGATCGCGAGGCGTTCCTGGAAGCTGCCGTCGTAGAGGCCTGGGTTTCGGGGGATACACCCGAGAAGCCTGTCGACGTCAATGAGGGGGTACAGCGCCTGCAGGACGCCGTATCACAGATATGTGATGCGGCGATGCCACGTGCGGGGCGTCGTAGAGCCAAACGCCAGGTGTACTGGTGGAACGCCGAGATAGCACAGCTGCGTGAAGCGTGCATTTCGGCGCGACGCCTGTACACCAGGAATAGACGTAGGCGACGCCGATCGCAGATTGCAGACCCCGAAGAGGCGGAGCTGTACGAGGGATATAGAGCAGCCAAGCTAACCCTCCGACGGGCCATCGAACGCTCTAAGGCACTTGCCCGCGAGGAGCTGCTAGAGACGCTCAAGCGAGATCCGTGGGGCCGCCCGTACCAGTCTGTACGTGGCAAACTCCGGCAGTGGGCCCCCCCGGTAACGCAGAGTCTCCAATCGCAGTTCCTTAGTGAGGTGGTGGGCGCTCTGTTCCCTTCTAGGGAGGAGTTTTTACCACCCTGTATGGCTCCGGCCGCAGCTGAACCCGACATAGACGAAGTGCCCGGCGTGACCCGGGAAGAGCTCAGGGCGGCTGTGATTCGCCTTCGAGCAAAAAACACCGCCCCGGGACCCGATGGCATTCCTGGCCGTGCCTGGGTCCTGGCCTGTGAGGCCCTCGAATCCCGACTATTAGGACTACTCACTGCGTGTCTGGAACGAGGTCTTTTTCCGAAGCGGTGGAAAACCGGAAAATTGGTTCTGCTCCGGAAGGAGGGGCGTCCTGCGGATTCGCCGTCTGCGTACCGACCCATAGTACTGCTTGACGAGGCAGGCAAACTCTTCGAAAGAGTCATTGCAGACCGCCTCGTCAGCCACTTGACGTGCGTGGGACCGGACCTGGCGGTGAACCAATTCGGTTTTCGTAAGGGACGCTCCACCGTGGACGCGATTGTGCAGGTGAGAAGTCAGGCGGAGGAAGCAATAGCTCAAGGCGGGGTGGTGATAGCGGTGTCTTTATACATCGCGAACGCTTTCAATACCCTGCCCTGGCCCTGCGTTAGGGAGGCGCTCTGTTATCACAGAGTGCCGAACTACCTTCGTCGCATAGTCGGGGATTACCTCTCGGAGAGGTGTGTAATCTTCCCAGGTCCTATAGGAATGTGTCAGCGAGACGTTGTGTGCGGTGTTCCACAGGGATCGGTCCTTGGCCCACTCCTGTGGAATATCGGATACGACTGGGTGTTGCGAGGTGCGCTCCTCCGTGGCTTGACTGTCGTTTGTTACGCAGACGACACTCTAGTCATGGCGAAGGGTAAGTCGTATCACGAAGCCGCGATTCTGGCCACAGCTGGGGTTGCTCAAGTCCTCGGCAGAATCCAGCGTTTGGGACTAGAGCTGGCGCTTCACAAATCCGAGGCGCTGTGTTTTCACAGGCCCCGGCATGCGCCACCTCGAGGGTCCAGAATCATTGTGGGAGGCGTTTCCATCGGCATTAAATCCGAGATGAGATACCTTGGCCTCATCCTGGACAGCCGATGGAACTTCGAACAGCATTTCAAGCAGTTGACCCCCCGTCTGATTGGTGCGGCTGGCGCATTAGCACGATTGCTGCCCAATCTGGGGGGTCCGGATTCCACCTGCCGAAAGCTCTATGCGGGGATCGTGCGATCCATGGCCCTTTACGGGGCCCCTGTGTGGGCCGACAGTTTGACGCCTCGCAATGTGGCTTCCCTACGGAAGCCGCAGAGGCTGATGGCCGTAAGGGCGGCCCGCGGGTATCGTACGGTCTCCTTCGAGGCTGCCTCCCTATTAGCTGGATATCCTCCCTGGGAACTGGAAGCGCGAGCCCTCGCGTCACTGTACAAGTGGCGCAAAGAGGCACGTGAGCGAGGTCTGCGACCGGCGCCTCGAGAGATTGAGGCGCAGAGGTCGGCGCTCATCCAGTCCCAGGTTATTGAGGAGTGGCAACGGAGACTCGAGCGACCCAGCTCGGGCGAAGTGACTGTGGGGGCCATAAGACCATATCTTATGGAATGGTTACGCAGACGACACGGCACTCTCACTTTCCGGCTGACGCAGGTACTTTCGGGACATGGATGTTTTGGAAGCTACCTGTGTCGTATTGGCCGGGAGTCAAGTGCCGTGTGCCATCATTGTGGCTGTGACGTCGACGACGCACAGCACACTCTGGCAGTCTGTCCTGCGTGGGAGTCGCTGCGTCGGGACATGATCGTGGTTACGGGGCCCGATCTCTCGCTGTCGAACGTGATTAAAACCATGGTTGAGAGCGAGAGCGGGTGGATCTCCGTTGCCTCCTTCTGTGAGCAAGTCATGCTGACGAAGGAGGTGGCGGAAAGGGTAAGGGAGCGGTTGACCGGAAGGGTCCCCTCCCGCAGTCGGCGAGCCAGGCAGCGTCAGGTCAGAAATGACCTCCAGCTGCCATAGAGATTGCCTGCGGGCGTTGGACTAGGGCGGGTCCTTCGCCAAGATCGCATGTAGGTCTGCCAGGCCGGGGCAAGCGCATTGCGTTCGATGCATCGCCTCCAAGGTTCGTTGGGGGAAGCACCCCTCCCCCCGTTATTGACTGTCGCGACCCCTCTTTGAGGGTCCCCAGGTTGGGGTCTCCACAGAGGCCAGCACCTGCTGGGGAGTAGAAGTAGTGTGGTAACAGTTCCTGCTCCCCGGTCCGAAGGTGACTGAAGGAACGTCGTGGAGTTTTTTTTAGGCATAGTGGTATCTCCGGTTTGATCCGGTTGAGTCCCCCACAGGCCTCTCGCCTAGCCCAAGGCGGGAGAGGTATCGTCTATAAAAGATTTTCCTCCACGTAAAAAAAAAAAAAAAAAAAAAAAGGTTGCGGTTAGGTTAGGTTAGGTTAGGTTGCGGTTAGGTTAGGTTAGGTTAGGTTGCGGTTAGGTTAGGTTAGGTTAGGTTAGGTTACCCAAGTACAGAGTGCACATGTCCTTTAGAGTGCACATGTCCCTCCCTGTTGCCGCAGCGAAGAAGCTGGCGGAAGAAGGTCGACTTTTCGTCGGCTTGAGTGGGGCTCACGTCCATATACTCGAGCAAAAGCCATTACGGTGTTACCGATGTATGGACGTGGGTCACACCAGGTCAGTCTGCGCGTCTCTCGTTGACAGGGGGGGTATGTGCTTCCGGTGTGGGGAGCCCGGACACAAGGCACAACAATGCGCTTCCGCGAAGCTGCACTGTGCCCTGTGTGCCGACAGTGGTCGTTCGGCAGACCACTACATGGGGGGAGCAAGTTGTCGGCCGCCTATTAAGAAGAAGGCAGGGGTACGTGCTGTACCGCCACAACCCCCGTAGGGGGTTGCGTAGACGAGGGTGGCAGCTGGAGGTGTTTGTTCACCTACTTCTGTCACCCGTGCTGAGCCAAGGGTAGATGGGTCGGGGGGCCTGTCTTCCCATTGCACTGGTTCAGCCGTCTGGGGGACAGTTGGGGTGTACCAAGCTGTCCCTCTCTAGCGCCGGAGGCCAGTTGGGCCAGCCGCTGGGGCGACGCGGTGATTACCAGCTTGGACCCGGGTCGCCCCTATTTATGCGGCAGAGGTACACCGTGGAGTTTTAGTGGGTATTCCCGGTTCGCACCGGGTGAGTCCCACATAACCCGCTCGCCCCCCCCCCGGGGCGAGAGGGTATCCATAAACGGATTTCTCCACGTTAAAAAAAAAAAAAAAAAAAAAAAAAAAAAAAAAAAAAAAAAAAAAAAAGGTTACCCAAGTACAGGGGGCACTGCTTGGGCGGACTGTTTATTTCCCCCATACTCGTGGGAACAAAACTGGATTGTTCAATTTTAACCTCAAAAAAAAACCAAAAAACGAAAAAAAATAAGGATGAAGAAGTGGGTGGCTCTTTCGGCAGATCTTCAAGCTGCGAAGAGTTACCGGTACGTCAGTGGGAAGACCTAGCGTCTGACCCTGGTGGACAGGAGGGAGATGGCGGCAGTGGAGCGGCCGTTCCTGTGGTCGTCTTGGAGAGAAGGAAGTCTGTGGATGAATTGACGCTTCACAGCGACTCAAGTGCGGCCACGATGGTGACGGTCGGTTCCAGCAACACATCTGCTACCCCTGGCCGATTCTGGCGTAAAAAGAGGGAAAGGCGCTCTGCGACTGTGATATCTTCGGATTCAGGGGAAGAAACAGCAGCTGGAAGACGGCAGCGTAAAATTCCTGCCACAACAAGAGGTAGAGGCCGTCCTGCAACAACCGGGGAATATGAGGGCCTGTCACAGGCAAAAGCCGAATTCAACCGAATTCGAAAGGAGGAACTCCAGCTAGCTGCTGAGGAAGAGATAGCGGTCTTGGCTTCTCGTGCTAGGCACGAAAGGGCGGCGAAAAATATAGCCGAGGTCCCTGAAGAGGAGCTCTCTCTTAGGCTGAATGAGAGGGTGGCCGGAGACGTCGAAGTAATACTCGCCGTCTGTAAGAAGTCTGGCCACCTTCAGGGCACATGCCAACATGCCCTCAAAGATGCGGCTAAGTCTATTATAGACTCAGTCGCCAAGTTTAGTGCCCGCACTTCCTCCGAAGAACTGCAGAAAGTCGAAGCGGCGTATTCGAGGCAGTCGAAGGAGCTGAAAGACCTCCGCAAGGAGGTAGAGAAGCTGCGTGAGGAAGTACGTGGAGCTCGCCCCTCGACATCTGCTGATGCCTCCTCTACTTCCATAGCACCTCTAAAGACACCGGCAAGAAGGGCACCTAGGGAGGAATTTCCTGCTCTTCCGAAGTCTCGAGGCGGAGATACACTTCCGGATCCCAGTCAAGGATTCGAGGAGATGGCGCGCTCATTGATGCAACAGATTCAGACCATGAACAACATCATGAGCGCGCGTTTCGAGGCTCTGGAGGACAGGCTCCTCCCAGAAAAGAGATTACGGCCTCCGCTAGCGGCTGACCGGAAAGCCCCCCAAGCTTCGGCACCAGAACTGGCCCCAGAAGTCCAGCCTCCACCACCTCAGGTTCCGAGACAGGTGGCCAAAAAGAGGCAAAAGGTGGCGCCTAAACATCCGGTACCTGCTCCCCGCACCTTCTCCGAGGCAACCAAAGCACCGGCTGTAGAGTGGGTGCTTGTTGGAAAAGGTGGCAAGCCCGTAAAGGCTCCCAAGCTCAGAAAGGCAGTAAAGCCTAAGGCACCGCCCGCTAAGGTCAATGCCCCTAAACTTCGTGCTCCGAAGTCTTCGGCTGTAGTGTTGACCCTGCAGCCGGAAGCGGCGAGGAGGGGTGTTACCTATAGTGAGGTGCTTACGAAAGCATGGGAACAGGTGGACCTCAGCTCCCTCGATATCGCGGGAGTAAAATACAAGAAGGCGGCCACGGGGGCGGCTCTTATTGAGTTGCCTGGCCTCACCAATGGCGCAAAAGCAGACGCCCTAGCGCAAAAACTTAGGGCGTCCCTTCCGGCGGAGATGGTAAAAGTGTCCAGGCCAATGAAATGTGCTGACGTGCGCATTTCAGGCCTGGACGAGTCGGTTACCACCGAGAAACTGATTGCGGCTGTCGCTCGGGCGGGAGAATGCTCGCCTGAGTATATAAGGACGAACGGCCTGCGTGTTGGAAGTGACGGGACCGGAACAGCCGTGGTCTCGTGTCCGGTGGAGACGGCCAAAAAAATCGATGACGGTAGGCGGCTATTGGTGGGGTGTGTTTCGGCCCGAGTTAAGGTACTGGAGACCCGGTCACAGAGGTGCTTCCGATGCCTTCAGCCTGGCCACGTGATTGCCAAATGCAAGGCGGAGGTCGACTGCAGCCAGCTCTGCTACCGCTGTAGTCAGCCTGGCCACAAGGCTGTAGGATGTGCTGCGGACCCGCATTGTGTCATCTGCGCGGGCGCAGGTAAACCGGCCGGACACCGCATGGGAAGTAAGACCTGCTCAGTTTCTGTCTCTTCCCGTGAGAAAGGAAGAAAGAGAGGGAAGGAGAAAAGGGGTACGATACCCTCTCAATCTTCGACCAGTACGGCCGCTGCCCAGGAGGCACCGACAACGGGCAAAGAGGTAGAAATGGAGTGTCAATAATAATGGCACTCCATTTCCTCCAAGGAAATCTTAACCACTGTGCCAGAGCGCAGGATCTGTTAGTCCAGAGCCTGGCACAGTGGTCAATAGGCGTCGCCGTGATGGCCGAGCCGTACTTCGTCCCACCCAACAACACCTGGGTGTGTGACCGTGACGGTTCGGTGGTTCTTATCACCCAACCCGCCGCTGGCTCTCCGACCCTCGCTAATATCCAAAAGGGCCGAGGGTGGGTCGCGGCGCGTCTCGGTAGCTTCGTGGTGGTCGGGGTTTATGCACCCCCAAGGTGGAGTCTCGCCGACTTCGAGGCGCTCGTTGGAGAACTGGGCACCGTCGTCCTTGGATGCCACCCTCTCCCCGTCCTAGTGCTCGGGGACTTCAATGCCAAATCTACGGCTTGGGGTTCTCCGGTGACGGACATCAGGGGGGAGGTGTTGGAAGAGTGGGCCATAACATCCGGCCTGCTCGTCCTAAACAGAGGTTCTGCAAGCACGTGCGTGCGACCGCAGGGCGAGTCGATAGTGGACGTGTCGTTCGCTAGCCCTGCAATAGCACGCCGTGTTCGGGACTGGAGAGTCCTTGAGGGGGTGGAGACACTGTCGGACCATCTTTACATTCGGTTCGACGTGTCCGCCCAGACCTCGGGACAGTCGGTCCCGAGAAACCCTGTGCAGGACAGTCCACGTTGGGTTCTAGGACGCCTCGACCGCGAGGTGTTCCGTGAGGCTGCCATCGTGCAGGCTTGGGTGCTCAATGGAACACCCGCCAGGCCTGCCGATGTCGAGGACGGGGCAGAGCGTCTGTGTGCGGCTGTGTCGCAAATGTGCGATGCTGCGATGCCGCGAGTGGGGCGTCGTCACGCTAAGCGCCAGGTGTACTGGTGGAATGCTGAGATCGCGCAGCTGCGTGCGGCATGCGTAGCAGCACGTCGCCAGTACACCAGGATAAGGCGCAGACGACGCCGGGCGCAGGACGCTGACCCCAGAGAGGCGGAGCTTCATGAGGGGTACAGAGCCGCGAGGCTCGCCCTCCGGACGGCCATCGAGCGCGCAAAGGCTCTGGCCAAAGAGGAACTCTTGGAGACGCTCAATCGGGACCCGTGGGGGCGCCCGTACCGGATGGTGCGTGGTAAACTTCGCCAATGGGCCCCCCCGGTAACCCAGAGTCTCCAGCCTGAGTTCCTCGAGGAGGTAGTGAGTGCTCTGTTCCCCACGGGGGAAGCACATTTCTCACCTCCCCGAATGGCTCCGCCTGCAGCCGAGCCCGACGTGGACGACGACGTGCCCGAAGTGACCCGGGAAGAGCTGAGGGCGGCGGTGAAACGCCTTCAGGCAAAAAACACCGCCCCAGGGCCCGACGGCCTGCATGGCCGAGCGTGGGTCCTGGCCCTCGAGATCCTCGAGCCCCGACTGTTGGGGCTCCTCACTGCGTGTCTGGAGCAGGGCCGGTTTCCGTCGAAGTGGAAATCCGGTCGGTTAGTCCTGCTCCAGAAACCGGGGCGCCCGGCGGACTCGCCGTCCGCATTCCGTCCTATCGTGCTGCTTGACGAGGTGGGCAAACTCTTTGAAAGAGTAATTGCAAACCGCCTCGTCAACCATCTCGAGCACGTAGGGCCGGATTTGGCGACGAATCAATTTGGGTTCCGCAGAGGGCGCTCTACTATAGATGCGATTAAGCAAGTGAGGAGCCTGGCGGAGGACGCTATAGCTCGGGGCGAGGTGGTTGTGGCGGTGTCGCTCGACATCGCCAACGCGTTCAACACCTTGCCCTGGGCCACCATCAGAGAGGCACTCCGGTTTCATGGAGTGCCGTCCTACCTCCGCCGAATAGTCGGGGCGTACTTGTCGGAAAGGTCAGTCCTCTTCCCGGGTCGAGACGGAATATGTCGGCGAGACGTCGTATCTGGTGTTCCACAGGGGTCCGTGCTGGGTCCCCTGCTGTGGAACATCGGGTACGATTGGGTGTTGCGCGGTGTGCTTCTCCGTGGCTTGAGTGTGGTGTGCTACGCCGACGACACTCTGGTCACGTCGAGAGCCAAGACTCATCGCGAAGCCGTGATGTTGGCCACAGCTGGGGTGGCGCAGGTCGTCGGGAGGATCCGGCGTCTGGGACTTCAGGTGGCGCTCCAGAAATCCGAGGCCGTGTGTTTTCATGGGCCTCGGAATGCGCCACCGGCAGGGTCCCAGTTAATTGTGGGAGGCGTTCCCATCGGCATCCAGTCCAAAATGAAGTACCTTGGGCTATTTCTGGATAGCCGATGGGACTTTGTGGAGCATTTCCGGCAGCTGACTCCCCGTCTCATGGGTGCCGCGGCCGCGCTGGCGCGGCTCTTACCCAATCTGGGGGGTCCAAGTTCCGCTTGCCGGAAACTCTATATGGGGATCGTGCGGTCCATGGCCCTTTACGGGGCCCCTGTGTGGGCCGAAACTCTGACGGCCCGCAATATCGCTGCTCTGCGTAAACCGCAGAGGGCGATGGCCGTCAGAACGGCTCGCGGGTATCGCACGATCTCCTTTGAGGTGGCCTCCCTGCTAGCCGGATCTCCGCCATGGGATCTGGAGGCTAGGGCCCTCGCGTCGCTCTATGAGTGGCGCGAAGAGGCACTGGAGAGAGGTGTGCGACCGGCGCCTCGGGAAATTGAAGCGCGCCGGTCGGAACTTCAGAAGATCACCATGGCGGAATGGAAGAGACGACTCGATCACCCCAGCTCAGGCGTGGCGACCGTGGAGGCTATAAGGCCCCACATGAAAGCTTGGATACGGAGGCGGCACGGCACACTCACCTTCCGGCTGACACAGGTGCTTTCGGGGCACGGTTGTTTCGGAAGTTACCTGTGTCGAATAGGCCGGGAGGTAACATCTGGGTGCCACCATTGCGGAAACGTGCGCGATGACGCGCAACATACTCTTGCCGCTTGTCCCGCATGGGACTCGCCACGCCGTGGCCTCATCGCGGCTATAGGATCGGACCTCTCGCTTCCGGCCGTTATAACATCTATGGTCGGAAGCGAGTCTAGATGGAATTCCGTCGCCTCATACTGCGAGGAGGTGATGCTCGCGAAGGAGGCGGCGGAGAGGGAGAGGGAGCAGACCACCACGCTCCCCTCCCGTAGCAGACGGACCCGTCGGCAGAGGGTCAGAGACGACCTCCAGCCGCCATAGATTTGGCCTGCGGGCGTTGGACGCGGGCACGTCCTTCGCCCACGCAGAACATCAGGCCCGAGGCGAGGCGCACTAGTGTTCGGTGCGCCCCTCGAAGGTTCGTCCGGGGGTCTTCCATCTGACCCCTGTAAATAGTTGTCGGTGGCCCCTAATGAGGGGCTCTGAGTCGGTGGTCCCTACCGAGGGACCTGCACCTGTCGGGTTGAGCAGAAGTCCTGCAGCCGTAGTCCCTGCTCCCCGGCCACGAAGGTGCTGAAGGAACACCGTGGGGTTTTAGTGGGTATTCCCGGCGGCTAGCGCCGGGCGAGTCCCACATACCCCTCCCTTCGCCTTGCCCAGGCGGGAGGGGATGCCTAAAAGCATTTCCCCACGTTAAAAAAAAAAAAAAAAAAAAAAAAAAAAAAAAAAAGGTTAGGTTAGGTTAGGTTAGGTTAGGTTGCGGTTAGGTTTTGGAGGCACTCCGGTATCACGGGGTGCCTCCGTACCTGCGCCGACTCCTGGCCGACTACTTGGAGGACCGGGTGGTCCTCCTCGTCGACAGCGAGGCCAGGATGAGGCGGTACGGCGCAGAGTCCGGTGTTCCACAGGGGTCCGTGCTCGGACCCCTCCTGTGGAACATCGGATTCGACTGGCTCCTGCGGGGCGCCCTCCTCCGTGGCACGAGTGTCATATGCTATGCAGATGACACTCTCCTCACAGCCCGGGGGAGGGACTACAGGGAGGCGGCCAGTCTGGCCTCGGCGGGCGGATCCTTGGTTGCAGAAAGGATCCGCCGCCTAGGATTGGGGGTGGCGCTGGGCAAGACCGAGGCCGTGTTCTTCCACGGGCCTCGGCAGCGCACCCCCCCTGACGCCCACATCGTGGTCCAGGGCGTCAGGGTCGAGGTCAAGGCCCAGATGAAGTATCTGGGCCTTGTGCTCGACAGCAGGTGGCGATTCGGCCCGCATTTCAGCGGGCTGTCGCGCCGCCTGCTAAAAACGGCGGGCGCCCTCGCATGGCTCCTCCCAAATCTGGGGGGGCCGAGGGCGAGATGCCGGCATTTATATGCCGGCATCCTGAAGAGTATGGCCCTTTACGGGGCCCCCATCTGGGCGGACTCCCTCCATCGGAGGGAAAACGCCACCGCCCTACGGAGGCCCCAAAGGGCCATAGCCCAGCGGGTGGCGAGAGCCTACCGCTCGGTGGGCCTCGCGGCGGCGTGCGCCCTGGCTGGCACCCCGCCTTGGGAGCTCGAGGCGTGGGTGCTCGCCAGGGTGTACGAGTGGACGGCGCGGCGGAGGGCTCTCGGCGAGCACCCCGCCGCGGAAGAACGGGAGGCCGTCCGACGCGAGGCGAAGGAAGCCGTCGTCCACCATTGGACAGCGGACCTCGCCACCGCCGTCTTCGGCCGCTGGACGTTGGACGCGATCGGGCCGGTCCTGCAGGACTGGCTCGGGCGGTCCCACGGTTTCCTCTCGTTCCGTCAGGTGCAGGTGTTGTCCGGACATGGATGTTTCGGATCCCACCTGCACCGAATACGGAGGGAGGAAACCCCAGCGTGCCACGACTGCGGCGCTGCGGAGGACACGGCACGGCACACACTGGAAGTGTGCCCGGCTTGGTCCGAGCAGCGCCGCGATCTGACGGCGGTGGTTGGGCAGGACCTCTCACTCCCAAGCGTGGTCAAATCCATGCTGGAGAGTGAGGAGTCCTGGGCGGCTTTCGCCTCCTTCTGCGAAGAAGTGATGTCGCAGAAGGAGGCGGCGGAGCGGGCGCGGGAAGACGATCCTCTCGCGGCGCCGCTCCGCAGGCGGAGAGGGGGAGGGAGGCGGCGTGCGTACGATCGCCGTTTCCCACCCCCTGGTGGTGGATAGCGGGGGTTAGGCGCGGGGGCGCCTTCTCCCGCACTCGAATTATCCACCACCTCGCCGGGCGGGAATGACTGGGTACTCACAGTCATTCCCGCGGCCTCTCCCTGTAGGGGGGGGCGTGAATGGCCCGCCATGAGGGCGGGCGATCGTCGGCGGAGGACTGGTAGTTAAGGCTAGGCCGGATTTCCCAGTCCCCCTCCCTGAAGACGATGCGGGAGTACCGGGGGGTTTTTAGCCGGTAGGAGTCCGGCATAACCCGGTTGCGCCCCCGCGCGGCCGGGTATCCATGAGGATTTTCCCCCCGTTAAAAAAAAAAAAAAAAAAAAAAAAGGTTGCGGTTAGGTTAGGTTAGGTTAGGTTGCGGTTAGGTTGGACTTTTCTGTCGATGTAAGGTACTTTTCATGCGGTTCTTTTGCTGTTTTGTTGGTTTCTTGGTTGTTGTTTGTTTGTTGGCTTTTGTTATAATACTTTTTGTTGACCATTGCTTGATTTTCTGGACTTTTGACTGATTCTTGAACGTTTGACTTGGCTTGTGTTTCTACTGGATTCTTTGTTTGTTTTTGATTGGATCTTTGTTGTTTTGGAGATATCTAGCGGTTGCCGAGTGAGGGGCTCGGCCCCCACTCGTCGATTGGGGCGTCCACTATGGACACTCCAATGCTTCCGGCGGAGATATTGTCTGAGTCGTCTGATAGCAGTAATGTTGGACCTCACTTTAAGACTGTAATGAACGCTCGTAAGCCGACGGTGGGTAAGAGTGGTGTTGTTAAGGGTGTAGTCAAGGGTGGTGAGCGGAAGCGTCATACGGACGGACAAATCTTTGACTCAGACGAGGAACTTGGAGAAAAGGAAGCTCGCATGGTATTAAGGGGCAGAGCGAGCAGGGGAAAGCTCCGTTCTTCAACATCAAGTAGGGCACTGATGTTAGGGGAGGCTGATGGGTCGTACGACCGTGCTTTAGCTAGTGGCGAGCACTCTGATGACGCAACGGATGGAAGCTCCACTATCACAACTCGATTGTTACCCTTGATAGAGATGGAAATGTTGGACAGTGGAATAATGAAGGAGCATGCTGTATCTCTCATGAAATCGGTGTATGATGTTTGTAAGTCGTCGAAGAACATCAAAGGGACGCATGTGAAACGATTGAAGGATGCAGCTCGAAATTTGAAGGAGATGGTGGAAGTTTTAGCTGAGCGCACGGAGACAGAAGAGTCACGGCGTATGAGCCGAGACAACAAACTTCTCCGTCAACAAAGGGATGACTTGAAAGAGGAGGTAAAAGCGTGGAAAAAGATTGCTGATGAGAAAAGGGAGGAAGCGCAAAAGGCTTGGAATAGTAGTAGCTCTCACCCCCCTCAGGACTGGCAAAAGGTGTTCATAGAGGTAGTAGAAAAGATGGAGCATTCTATAAAAAACACCTGCGGAGAAATGATGAATGCTCGTTTAGAAAACTTGGAGGAGCGCTTGCTGCCGAAAAAGTTGGTACGTCCACCCTTAGCCGGGGACAAAAGACTGGCCTCCATAGGTACAACAAAGGGGCAGAGAAGCTCCGCAGCAGATGGGATGAAAGAATCTGTCGCGACCACAATGACTGCCAATGCATCGGTAGATAGTACCCCTCTCGGGGTTGAATGGGCGCAGCTACCTGCAGCAAACCCAGGGAGTGATCCACTAAGCACAGAGTTGGCGAGCTGGTCAGTGGTAGCAAAGCGCCAGAACAAGAGGCCAGCTAAGTCGTCGGCGGTGGTGGAAGCGCCTACTTTGGCCACGAAGCCGAAGCCAAAGCCGAAGGTTCCCTCTCTCCCGCGCTCGGCGGCAGTGATTCTTACCTTGCAGCCGGAGGCTCGGGAGAAAGGTGAGGACTACAGGTCCGTCCTTGCCAAAGTCCAGGAGAAAGTCAATTTGAAGGACTGTGGTATCACAGAACTGTCGCTTCGTTCCACTGTCACAGGGAGCAAAATAATTGAGATTCCTGGCTCAGAGGCGACGGAACGAGCGGACAGTCTGGCGGCTAAACTGCAAGAGGCGGTGGGAGACCTGGCATTTGTGACAAGACCTGTCAAAAGGGCCGAAATCCGAATTGTCGAGATTGATGACTCGGTCTTGAAGGAAGACGTTGTGAAGGCTGTGGCGAGTAAAGGAGGGTGCGAACCAGCCCAAATAAGGGCTGGTGAAATCCGTGATTACGGAAGGGGCCTGGGGGTTCTCTTCATGTCTCTCCCGGCCACAGCTGCGAAGGTGCTAGTGGAGGCTGGACGCGTCATGGTGGGATGGAGTTCGGCACGGGTCCATGCACTTGAGGCAAGACCCCTGCGTTGCTTCAGGTGTCTGGGCGTGGGCCACACTCGTGCTTTGTGTCCCTCTGCTATTGACAGGACAGCAACCTGTTTCAGATGTGGGGAGACCGGCCATAAGGCAGCAGTATGTGTAGCTGAAAAGCTGCGATGTGCTATATGTGCTGAAACAGGCAAATCTTCGGAACATGTAATGGGGGGGGCTAACTGCAAGCCTCCCCAAGTTAAAGCGAAAGGTGCCCTAGTTCCAGGGCTAAGAAGTAGGAGTCGTGTAGAGGTAGCGAGAGTTGTGGCCCTTCCCGGGCAAGTGGTAACTGATATGGAACAATCTTAATGGATAGCAACCATATCAGTTTCTTACAGAGCAACTTGAACCACTCTGCCACCGCGCAGGACCTTTTCCTGCAAACGGTGGCGGAATGGGGTATTGGAGTTGCCGTGGCTGCGGAGCCGTATGTTGTCCCTGACCAGCCACATTGGGCTGGTGATACCAGCGGCTCCGTGGCCATTGTAAGTGGTTCTAGGTCCCCTCTATGTATCAAAGATAGAGGCCCAGGTTTTGTGGTGGTCATCTGGGAGGGGCATGCCATAGTCGGGATCTATTTTTCCCCGAACCGACCTTTGCTGGAGCTGGAGCGGTTCCTGGGAAATTTGGGGCCGGTGGTGAGGCGACTGCTGCCTCTCCCCATCGTGGTACTGGGTGAC
Organism: Actias luna; assembly: GCA_039707435.1. Taxonomy (NCBI): domain Eukaryota; kingdom Metazoa; phylum Arthropoda; class Insecta; order Lepidoptera; family Saturniidae; genus Actias; species Actias luna. Next base: position 56,749 of record JAZHAC010000006.1, on the reverse strand, counting down.
TTTAACGCCAAGTCGCGGGCGTGGGGAGAGGTGGCTACGGATCCACGAGGGTCGGCGGTGGAAGAGTGGGCAGCGGAGGTTGGGTTGACCCTGCTCAATCGGGGCTCAGTGCACACGTGCGTGCGACACAATGGTGGGTCAATTGTGGACCTTTCTTTTGCTATGCCATCTGTTGCACGCCGTGTGCATGGATGGCGAGTCTTGGAAGAGGTGGAGACCCTATCAGACCACCGGTATATACGGTTTGAGGTCTCCACCTCTGCAGGAGAGAGGATGGAACCAGGTCGGCCTCGAGAAGTCTTTCCACGTTGGTCCCTCTGCCGGTTGAATCGGGAGTTGGCGGAGGAATCTGCAATCGTGCAGAGTTGGAGAGTGCCAGCTCCCGATTCCGAAGGAGTAGATGCGGTGGCTGTGCGCCTCCGTATGGCCCTCACCAGGGTATGTGATGCCTCTATGCCGCGAATCACTCGCCGTCCTCGATTAGGGTCGGTGTACTGGTGGTCAGAGGAACTGGCAGCACTCCGTGCGATCTGCTGCGCGGCACGGAGGCGGTACGTGCGCAGTCGTCGCCGCCGGCGGAGGGACTTAGACGAGGAAGCACGGCTGTATGCCTCCTACAGAGATGCGAGAAAGACCCTGCAGGAGAGCATCAGCCGGGCTAAAGATCAAGCGTGGGGAAGACTCCTTGAGTCGTTGGAGAGGGATCCGTGGGGGCGACCGTACCAGGTGGCGAGAAGAAAGCTTCGGAATCGGGGGCCCCCAGTGACAGAGACTCTCCAACCGGCCTTGTTAATGAGGGTCGTGGACGCGCTCTTCCCTGGCCCTCCGGAGTTGCCTCCACCTCCAATGCTGGGACCAACACAGGCGGCGGAAATAGTCATGGCTTCTCCTACTCCTGTTAGTGACCAGGAGTGGGAGTTAGTTACAAAGCGGCTCCGCAGTTGTGGGAGAAAAGCACCCGGCCCGGATGGGATTCCAGGTCGGGTGTTGACATTAGCACTGCGTTTTATGGATACTGAACTTCGGGAACTGTTCGACCGATGTTTGGCGGTCGGACAGTTCCCGAAGATATGGAAAGAGGGACGCCTGGTACTTCTGATGAAGGAGGGTCGTTCTCCAGACTGCTCGTCCGCCTATCGGCCATTGGTGTTGCTGGACGATGCGGGAAAGATGTTTGAGAGGGTGATAGCCTCCCGTGTCGTCCGGCACATTGAGGAGACGGGGCCGATGCTGTCCGATCAGCAGTATGGCTTTCGGGCTGGCCGATCAGCGGTAGACGCCTTGATGGCTTTAAAAAAGCTGTCCACGGAGGTAACAAACAGCGGGGGTAGGTTGTTGGCGGTGTCTCTTGACATCGCCAACGCCTTCAATAGTCTGCCATATGAAGTAATACAGGAGGCACTCCAATATTTTGGAATACCCCTGTACCTTCGCAGATTGTTGAGGGACTACCTCCGCGGGCGGAGTGTGTCCTTCGTGGACAGCAGAGGGATGATGATCCGTCAGGAAGTCAGGTGTGGAGTTCCGCAGGGGTCGGTCCTGGGGCCGCTCCTGTGGAACCTGGGCTACGACTGGGTGCTCCGTGGTACGTTACCCCCAGGGGTGCGTATCCTATGTTATGCGGATGACACTTTAGTCGTGGCCCAGGGAAGGGAATGGGAGGAGCTATCGCATCGGGCTTCCGAGGCAGTGGGTGGTGTTATTGGTCGCATCAGAATGTTGGGTCTCAAAGTGGCGGTCGAAAAGACGGAAGCCATGCTTTTTCATGGACCTCGAAGGGGACCGCCTCCGGGGGCCAACATTCTGGTGGACGGCCAGAGAGTCAGGGTAGGGCCTCATATGAGGCATTTAGGGCTCACTTTAGACGGGAGGTGGAGGTTCGAGCCTCATTTTGAGAAGCTTGGGCCGCGGATTGTGGGAACTGCCGCGGCCCTTGGAAGGCTTCTTCCTAACGTTGGAGGACCGGGGGCCTGCTGCCGACGGCTGTTTGCGGGAGTCGTCAGGAGTATGGCCGTATACGGGGCACCGTTGTGGGTAGACGCCCTCAGCGCAGCCAACAAGCGCGCACTATGTGCAGCGCAGCGTGTTGTGGCGCTGAGGGCGATTCGAGGATACCGGTCGGTGTCCTCGGCGGCGGCTTTTACTCTTGCCGGCTCCCCGCCATGGGAGCTAGAGGCTGTAGTGCTCACCGCCGTGTACCAGTTCACGGCGGCGAGGAAAGAAAGAGGGGAGCCTCCGGCTCCCAGAGAGATAAAAGCGGTTCGGCGACAGGCCCAAAGTGAAGTGATGCGGCGATGGACGGAGGACCTGGCGAGCGCGCGTTACGGTCGTCATACGATCGACGCCGTTCGCCCGGTCCTTCAAGAATGGTGCAAGCGAGCGTTCGGCTCCTTGACGTTCAGGATGGTGCAGGTGCTGTCCGGGCATGGTTGCTTTGGGCAATACTTGCACCGGATAGCTCGGAGGGAGCCGAGCGCAGCTTGCCATCATTGCGATGCGAGTGTCGACACAGCCCACCACACACTGGTGGAGTGTCCGGCGTGGGAGGAGCAACGCCGTATACTAGTGGCTGCGGTGGGAGGAGAGTTGCTCCTCCCCAATATTGTTAGGGCAATGGTTGACAGTGAGGAGGTGTGGTCGGCGATGGCTTCCTTTTGCGAGGACGTAATCTCGCAAAAGGAGGCCGCGGAGAGGGCCCGTGAGGCTGATCCGCACGGACACCCTCTCCGCATAAGACGCGGAGGTGGTAGGAGGGGCCGGTTCATCCGTGCTCTTCCTCCGCCATAGATGGGCCAAGGAGGGTGGATCGGGGGATCTGCCCTTCATTGCACTTGGCTCATCGGAAGGAAAGGGCAGCCAGTACCAGGCTGCAAGATGGGGCCCGGCTTAACATCATGCCGGGCCGACCGCCGGGGCGACGTGGTAGAATGCGCTGCACGATCTCGGGTCGCCCTGGATATACGGTGGACGGTACCGTGGGGTTTTAGTGGGTATTCTCGGCGACTAGCGCCGGGCGAGTCCCACATACCCCTCCTGGCCCCCCCGGGCTGGGAGGGGATGCGTAAATGCATTTCCCCACGTTAAAAAAAAAAAAAAAAAAAAAGGTTGCGGTTAGGTTAGGTTAGGTTAGGTTGCGGTTAGGTTAGGTTAGGTTAGGTTGCGGTTAGGTTAGGTTAGGTTAGGTTGCGGTTAGGTTAGGTTAGGTTAGGTTGCGGTTAGGTTAGGTTAGGTTAGGTTAGGTTAGGTTGGGGAACCCCCCACAGTGCTTGCGTCCTCGTCGCGTTCCCTGGGCAACGACCCGGTTCTGACCACCGTAACGGAGTGGCAGACCGGTGTTCGGCTAAAGTGCACTGTGCGTCGTAACTATCACCTTGCGGTTTGTTGCGACATTTGCGGAGGCAGTCATGCCAATGCCTATCAGAGATGCCTTCGGGCGTTTCATCAAAGGCCCTTCTCAGGGCCAACCCAAAGGCCCTTCTCAGGGCCAACCCAAAGGCCCTTCTCAGGGCCAACCCGATGACGCGGTGGCGTCAGAGGCTAGCCGCGCACCATCTGCGGCCAGCCTTTTCAGCGGAGCGGGCGAATTGTCGGAGTCCGACAATGAGTCCATTGTGTTCGAATCGGACGGTTCGATGGCGACACCGAGCCGTCTCGCATCGCGGAAGCAGGCCTTCCTGAAGGTTAGGTCCGATGCGTCCTCGGACTCTTCGAAGCCGAAGAAGAAGTCCATGTCCAAGAAGACCGTGGCAGACACCCACGACGTGGGCCTTGCGGGCGCACAACGCCAGCTGGACCTGGCTCGGCGGGAGCAGGTCCAGCAAGATCTGGAGGAGCGGGTCGCTGCCAAAGAGCAGCAAACCAGCGCCGCCCGGGCTAGGTCCGGCTATGGCGCGTCCACGGTCCTATACTCGGACCACTCTCTGGCCGAGTTGGACCAGATGGCCCAGGAGGACCAGGAGGAGATCGTGGAGATCGCCTCGAAGTCCTCCAACTTGAAAGGGACCTTTCAGAAGTCCCTCAAGTGCCGAGCCGCGAGCATGCGCGGCATTATTCGGGAGCTGATGCAGCGCACAGCTACCGATGAGACGCGGCAGCTGCAGGCGAGAGTTGATCGCCTGCAGTCAGAGGTCAGCCAGCTGCATCAGAAGCTGGCTGAAGCCACGGCCCGGCCTCAAGCTGAGCCAAGACCCGCGGTTGAGGCCCCCCCCTCCAACCTTGAGGAAATTATCCGAAAGGTTGTCATGGAGAAGAGAGCCTTCACGAGAGCCTGTTTCGCGGGCATCGAGGATCGGCTCCTGCCCGAAAAGCGCGTCAGGCCACCCCTCGCGGCGGACAAACGGCAACAACAGCCGGAACCGTCTGCCCAGAGGGAAGACGCGCCCTTGCCTCCTGCCGGCCCGTCCAACCAGCTAGGGTGGACAGAGGTGGTGGGCAAGAAGAAGGCAAGAGCCACCAAAAAGGCGGCGGCCGCCCCTGCCGTCCCTGCTCCTTCCCCAGCCGGCCCGTCCCAGACGGCAGGCAAGGGAAAGGGTAAGGGCAAGAAGTCAGCCCCCAAGCCTGCCCCTAAGCCTGCCGCAGCTACTCCCGCGGCCAAAAAGGCCCCCGCCGGCACCAAGAAGAGCTTGGCTCCTCCGAAATCCGCGGCCGTTGTGGTGACGCTCACCGCGGAAGCCGAGGAGCGCGGGGAAACGTACGCGTCCGTCATGATGCGGGCGCGTACCAACGCCGATCCCGAAAAACTTGGGATCGGTAAAGTGACGTGCCGCCGAACCCAAGCCGGAGCTCGGCTCTTCGAGTTCTCCGGGGCACAGGGCAGCGCCAACGCTGACCTCTTTGCAGCCAAGTTGCAAGAGGTCATTGCGGATGCGGCCAAGGTGGCCAGGCCCATCAAGGCTACCACTCTGGAGGTGACTGACCTCGACGATTCAGTCACCAAAGAGGAGGTAGCAGCGGCGGTCGCAGCAATAGGGGGCTGCGACGCCGCAGCGGTAAAGACCGGAGCTATGAGGCCCGGCCGCGGTGGCATGGGCACAGTTCGTGTTGAGTGCCCAGTCGTCGCCGCCAAAGCTGTCCTCGCCAAGGGCCATCTTGCCCTTGGCTTCAGCTCGGGGGCAGTCCGAGCACTTGAAGACCAGCCTCTGCGCTGCTTCAAGTGCTTCGGGGTCGGGCACACTCGGGCCCTCTGTCCGTCCAAGGTCGACAGGACGGACAGTTGTTACCGCTGCGGGAAGGACGGGCACAAGTCCGCGTCCTGTAAGGCCGCCAAGCCGCACTGCGCGGTGTGCGCTGCCAGTGGCCGCCCGGCGGGCCACGTGATGAAGGGGAGGAGCTGCAATCCTCCCCTTAAGAAGGGCAAAGCGCAGGCACGGACCCTGCCTGTCGCTGCCACCGCCAGCCCTGTCGCAGGGCCCTCGGCGGCCGTGGAGGAGGGGGGTGCGATGTCCGATTAATGGATAGGGGCCGACATCGCATCCTCCAGGCGAACACCAACCACTGCAGAGCAGCCCAGGACCTGCTCATGCAGTCCATGGCTGAGTGGTTGGTGGACGTGGCGGTGGTCGCCGAGCCGTACTCGGTCCCCGGCAGTTGGCTGGGTGACTCGGACGGCTTGGTGGCACTAGTGCCGCGGTCCTCCACGGACTCCCCTCCCCTCTCGCTCTTAGAGAGGGGATCGGGTTACGTGGCCGCCGCGTGGGGGGGAGAAATGGCCCTGGTGGGGGTCTATTTCTCCCCAAACCGGCCTCTGTCGGACTTCGAGAACTTTCTCGAAGTCCTCACGGCAGTGGTCGGGCGGGCAGCGCCGCGTCAGGTCGTCGTCCTGGGTGACCTGAACGCCAAGTCGGGGGCATGGGGCAACCCAGCCGCCTCCTGCAACATCCGGGGCCGCGCCGTGGAGTTTTGGGCGGCCTCGACCGGTCTGTCCCTCCTGAACAGAGGGACAGTCCACATGTGTGTGCGGCAGCAGGGAGGGTCCGTGGTGGACGTGTCGTTCGCCACTCCCTTGCTTGCCGCCCGCGTCGTGGACTGGCGGGTGGAGATGGTGGAGACCATGTCGGACCACCGCTACGTGCGGTTCGATGTCTCCACCCAGAGCCCTAGGGGGATGGCCCGCTCGGGCCAGTCCCCTTTCCCTCGGTGGGCTCTCACCCGCCTAGACAGGGAGGCGGCTGAGGAGGCGGCGTTCCTCCAGGACTGGCTCACGCCCCGAGCCGAAGTCTTGGACGTGGACGCCGCGGCGGCGGCGCTGAGAGGGTCCCTGACCGAGGTATGCGAGTTTAGCATGCCTCGGTCCCGCCGTCCGGCCCCCCGTCGGGCCGTGTATTGGTGGTCCGAGAAGCTGGCGGGGCTCCGGGCCGCCTGCGTGGTGGCCAGGCGGGCATACACGCGGAGTCGGCGGCGCAGCGCCCGAGACGCGGCGAACGAGGACCGCCTCTACGCCGCGTATGTTGAGGCGAAGGCGGTCCTCAAGTCGGCGATACGCGCTGCCGACGATGCGGCGCGGGCCGAGATGCTCGAGGGTCTCGATAGGGACCCCTACGGGAGGCCATACAAGGCGGCGCGGAACAAACTGCGCCCCTTCGGTCCCCCCCTAACGGAGACCCTCGAGCCGACATTGCTGGATGGGGTGGTCCGGTCCCTGTTTCCGCCCAGGACCCACTTCACCCCACCAGCAATGGACCCGCCGCGAGGGGCGGCGCCGCCCGAAGAGGAGATACCGCCGGTCACGGCCGAGGAGTTTCGCGCGGGGACTTTACGCCTCCGCGCGAAGAAGACGGCCCCTGGACCGGACGGTGTTCCCGCACGGGTGGTGGCCATCGCCGCCCCCAAGATGGAGGGAAGGTTTCGGGACCTCTTCAGTTCGTGTCTCACGACTGGGAGGTTCCCGAAACTGTGGAAGGAGGGGCAGCTGTGCCTCCTCCGAAAGGAGAATCGCCCCGCGGACTCCCCCTCGGCATACCGACCCATCGTTCTGCTCGATGAGGTCGGTAAGTTGTTCGAGGGGGTCGTCGCCGCCCGGCTGAACGGCCACCTGCAGATGGTGGGGCCGGATTTGTCGAACGCCCAATTCGGCTTTCGAAGGGGGCGTTCGACAATCGACGCGCTGGCCCTACTCAAGGGCCAGGTGCGGGAGGCCGTCGAGGCGGGGGACGGGGTTTTGGCTGTGTCATTCGACATAGCCAACGCCTTTAACTCCGTCCCCCACTCGACCATTTTGGAGGCACTCCGGTATCACGGGGTGCCTCCGTACCTGCGCCGACTCCTGGCCGACTACTTGGAGGACCGGGTGGTCCTCCTCGTCGACAGCGAGGCCAGGATAAGGCGGTACGGCGCAGAGTCCGGTGTTCCACAGGGGTCGGTCCTCGGACCCCTCTTGTGGAACATCGGATTCGACTGGCTCCTGCGGGGCGCCCTCCTCCGTGGCACGAGTGTCATATGCTATGCAGATGACACTCTCCTCACAGCCCGGGGGAGGGACTACAGGGAGGCGGCCAGTCTGGCCTCGGCGGGCGGATCCTTGGTCGCAGAAAGGATCCGCCGCCTAGGATTGGGGGTGGCGCTGGGCAAGACCGAGGCCGTGTTCTTCCACGGGCCTCGGCAGCGCACACCCCCTGACGCCCACATCGTGGTCCAGGGCGTCAGGGTCGAGGTTAAGGCCCAGATGAAGTATCTGGGCCTTGTGCTTGACAGCAGGTGGCGCTTCGGCCCGCATTTCAGCGGGCTGTCGCGCCGCCTGCTAAAAACGGCGGGCGCCCTCGCATGGCTCCTCCCAAATCTGGGGGGGCCGAGGGCGAGATGCCGGCATTTATATGCCGGCATCCTGAAGAGTATGGCCCTTTACGGGGCCCCCATCTGGGCGGACTCCCTCCACCGGAGGGAAAACGCCACCGCCCTACGGAGGCCCCAAAGGGCCATAGCCCAGCGGGTGGCGAGAGCCTACCGCTCGGTGGGCCTCGCGGCGGCGTGCGCCCTGGCTGGCACCCCGCCTTGGGAGCTCGAGGCGTGGGTGCTCGCCAGGGTGTACGAGTGGTCGGCGCGGCGGAGGGCTCTCGGTGAGCACCCCGCCGCGGAAGAACGGGAGGCCGTCCGACGCGAGGCGAAGGAAGCCGTCGTCCACCATTGGACAGCGGACCTCGCCACCGCCGTCTTCGGCCGCTGGACGTTGGACGCGATCGGGCCGGTCCTGCAGGACTGGCTCGGGCGGTCCCACGGTTTTCTCTCGTTCCGTCAGGTGCAGGTGTTATCCGGACATGGATGTTTCGGATCCCACCTGCACCGAATACGGAGGGAGGAAACCCCAGCGTGCCACGACTGCGGCGCTGCGGAGGACACGGCACGGCACACACTGGAAGTGTGCCCGGCCTGGTCCGAGCAGCGCCGCGATCTGACGGCGGTGGTTGGGCAGGACCTCTCACTCCCAAGCGTGGTCAAATCCATGCTGGAGAGTGAGGAGTCCTGGGCGGCTTTCGCCTCCTTCTGCGAAGAAGTGATGTCGCAGAAGGAGGCGGCGGAGCGGGCGCGGGAAGACGATCCTCTCGCGGCGCCGCTCCGCAGGCGGAGAGGGGGAGGGAGGCGGCGTGCGTACGATCGCCGTTTCCCACCCCCTGGTGGTGGATAGCGGGGGTTAGGCGCGGGGGCGTCTTCTCCCGCACTCGAATTATCCACCACCTCGCCGGGCGGGAATGACTGGGTACTCACAGTCATTCCCGCGGCCCCTCCCTGTAGTGGGGGGCGTGAATGGCCCGCCATGAGGGCGGGCGATCGTCGGCGGGGGACTGGTAGTTAAGGCTAGGCCGGATTTCCCAGTCCCCCTCCCTGAAGACGATGCGGGAGTACCGGGGGGTTTTTAGCCGGTAGGAGTCCGGCATAACCCGGTTGCGCCCCCGCGCGGCCGGGTATCCATGAGGATTTTCCCCCCGTAAAAAAAAAAAAAAAAAAAAAAAAAAAAAGGTTAGGTTGGTCGATGTCTAGTTTTCGGTCGATGTCTAGTTTTCATGCGGTTTTTCATAGTGTTTTCGTTCTTTTTGTGTCTGTTTTGTCTTGAGGTTTCCTTTTTGTGTTGACCTTTGCTAGCCTTTACGGACTCTGTGATTGATTTCTTCGATTTGACCCCTGCTTTCGATTTTATTGGACTTTTGATTTTCCTTGTGTTTTGGTGTTGGTTGTTTTTGATTGTTGTTGTTCGAGTGAGTGAGGGGGCTGGTCCCCCCACTCGGTAGGGTGTCCGTTATGGACAAATCAATGCTCCCTGAGAGGCAGACGGTTGAAATCGTTTATGACTCCGAGGATGAGGACGATAATCCTGTACTACGTACGTCGCCGATATTACAGGATTTTCGGGAGGTACTGAGAGTACCCATGGAGCGGAAACGCTCTAATAAAGGTCAAGTCTTCGACAGTGACACGGAGATTGAAACTAAGGAGGGCCCTAAGGTTTCAACAGCCAATAGGGGAAAGTTCCGAGTACCTGTTAGGACGATATCGTCGAGGCGGGGCCAATTGGGGGAGGCGGATGACTCCTATGATCGTGCTCTGGCAGAAAGCACCGATGATCTGACGGATGAGGGTCTTAAGGCTCCTGCAGTGCCCGAGATTGAAGTTGAGATGCTTGATGCTGAAGCCATGAGGGAGTATGCGAAGCTTAGCAGGGACTCTGTGCATTATGTCTGCAAAAATTCGCGGAGACTGCAAGGCCCGTTTATAAAACGATTAAAGAACGCAGCTAAGACTCTGAAGGAAATGGTGGATGTACTTTTGGAGCGTACCGAATCCGAGGAGAACAAACGATTGGGGAGGGAAAATAAAGTGCTACGACGGCAAGTGGAGGATCTCAAGGAGGAGGTCAAGGCTTGGAAAAACGAGGCACATGAAAAGAGGGCAGAAGCGCGGGAAGCTCTAAAAAGTGCTGACACTCAGCTCCCGCTGGACTTGCAGAAGACGGTGGAAACGGCGGTGGAGAAGATGGGACTTTCTCTCCGAAACGTGTTCGGAGAGATAATCAACGCCCGATTGGAGAATCTTGAGGATCGGCTCCTGCCTAAGAAGGTGGTCCGCCCACCGCTAGCGGGAGATAAAAGGGCGGGTTCCCAGGCGGCCACTGGGTCCAAACATGCGGCGCCGCGTCAGGCGACAGTTGAGTGGGACGAAACTGCGCCGGTGTCTGCCCCGGCAGCAGTCGAAACCCAAATTGCGGGTCCTCCTCTCGGCGAAGAATGGGCTGAGCTCCCTGCAACGAATCCGGCAAAAGATCCCTTGAGCTCGGAGCTAGCATCTTGGTCGGTGGTGGCAAGACGTCCGAGAAAGAAGGTTGCTAAGACTTCGGTGGTGGCAGCAGTGCAAATCCCTGCTCCTAAACCGAAGCCGAAGCTTCCGACCCCCCCGCGGTCGGCTGCGGTGACCATCACTCTACAACCGAGTGCGATAGAGAAGGGCGAGGACTATAGGTCGGTCCTCGCCAAAGTACAAGAAAGGGTCTCCCTAGCTGAGTGTGGCATTACGGAGCTGTCCCTCCGCTCCACAGCCACAGGTGGCAAAATTATAGAGATACCTGGCGCCCTGGGTATGGAGCGGGCGGACAGTTTAGCCATTAAAATGAGGGAAGCGGTAGGGGATTTAGCCATAGTGGCGAGACCTATAAAAAAGGCCGAAATCCGAGCCATCAACATTGACGACTCGGTATCAAAAGCCCAAGTAATTGAGGCCGCAGCGGTAAAAGGAGGGTGCTCGCTGGACCAAATAAAAGCGGGAGAGCTTCGCGTAAATGGGAGGGGCACGGCATCACTTTTTCTTGCGCTCCCAACAGTCGCAGCTCACAAACTGGTGGAGGCTCAGCGATTTATGGTCGGTTGGAGCACGGTCCACGTTCAGGCACTTGAAGCAAAACCTTTGCGATGTTTCAAGTGTATGGGCGTGGGCCACACTCGTCCTCTTTGTCCATCAAAAGTGGACAGGGGGATGGACTGTTTTAGATGCGGAAATGCTGGCCACAAAGCAGCTAACTGCGAGGCTGAGAAGCCTCGGTGCGTGATATGTGCTGAGGCTGGTAAGCCAGCGGAGCACATTATGGGGGGGATTAGCTGTAAGCCACCCCCTCAATCCAAGTCTAGAGGGTCTTCCACTCAGATGGCAAAAGCGGCCCCCGTGGCAGGGGCAGGAAATAACTCGGTGGCAGTAGAAGATGGTCGCATATCGGAGGGAGCTAGTATGGATTTCTAATGGATCACGACCATACTAGCTTCCTCCAGAGTAATTTGAATCACTCCGCTGCCGCGCAGGATCTTTTCTTGCAAGCGGTAGCGGAGTGGGGCATTGGAGTGGGAGTGGCTGCGGAGCCGTATGTGGTTCCTGGCCAACCGCATTGGGCTGGTGATACCGCTGGCTCCGTAGCCATTGTAAGTGGCTCTGGGTCTCCTCTCTTCATTAAAGACAGGGGCCCAGGGTATGTGGCGGTTGCCTGGCAAGGGCACGCTGTCGTGGGAATATACTTCTCTCCTAACCGGCCCCTGCTGGAATTGGACCGATTCCTATGTAATCTGGGGCCGGTGGTGAGGCGATTGTTACCTCTCCCCATTGTGGTACTAGGCGACTTTAACGCCAAGTCGCGAGCATGGGGAGAGGCTACCACGGACCCACGGGGAGCGGCGGTAGAAGAGTGGACAGCTGAACTCGGGCTGACCCTGCTTAACCGAGGGTCTGTGCATACGTGCGTGCGGCAGAATGGGGGGTCAATTGTTGATCTCTCCTTTGCCATCCCGTCTGTTGCACGCCGTGTGCGTGGATGGCGGGTACTACAGGAGGTGGAGACTCTATCAGATCACCGATATATAAGGTTTGAGATCTCCACCTCCTCTGCAGATAGAACAGAGCCAAACCGGCCACGGATGATCTTTCCGCGCTGGTCTCTCTGCCGGTTGAATCGGGAGTTGGCGGAGGAAGCCGCAATCGTGCAGAGTTGGAGGGTGCCAGCTCCTGATTCCATGGACGTTGATGCGGTGGCGGTGTGCCTGCGTGCGGCCCTTACAAGGGTCTGTGACGCGTCTATGCCGCGGACCACTCGCCGTCCCCGATTGGGGTCGGTGTATTGGTGGTCGCAGGACCTAGCAGTGCTCCGTGCGACCTGCTGCGCAGCCCGAAGGCGGTACGTGCGCAGTCGCCGCCGCCGGCGGAGGGACCTCGAAGAGGAAGCGCGACTGTATGCCTCCTACAGAGACGCCAGAAAGACTCTGCAGGAGAGCATCAGTCGAGCGAAGGACCAGGCGTGGGAGCGGCTCCTAGAGTCTTTGGAGAGGGACCCATGGGGGCGCCCATACCAAGTGGCTCGGGGGAAAATTAAGAACCGAGGACCCCCAGTGACTGAGACCCTCGGCCCAGAGTTGTTAGAGAGGGTCGTGGACTCGTTGTTTCCCGACCCTCCGGAGATTAATCTCCCTTCAATGCCGGGTCCCCTACAGATGTCGGAAGTGGTGACAGTTTCTCCCACTCCCGTGAGTGATCAGGAGTGGGAGACGGTCACAAAAAGGCTCCGTAGGTGTGGGAGGAAAGCACCCGGCCCGGACGGGATTCCTGGTCGGGTGCTATTACTAACGCTGCACTTCATGGATGCAGAACTTCGAGGACTGTTCGACCGCTGCTTGGCGGTCGGACAGTTCCCGAAAATATGGAAAGAGGGGAGATTAGTTCTCCTGCCGAAGGAGGGCCGTTCTCCGGACTGCCCATCCGCCTATCGGCCTCTAGTGCTGTTGGACAACGCGGGGAAAATGTTTGAGAGGTTGATAGCGACCCGTGTTGTCCGACACTTGGAGGACAGAGGGCCGAGACTGTCGGATGAGCAGTTCGGGTTTAGAACCGGGCGATCGGCGGTAGATGCGCTGGTGTCATTAAAAAAGCTGTCCGCGGAGGTCACAAGCAATGGAGGTAGGCTGTTGGCGGTGTCACTCGACATCGCCAACGCCTTCAACAGCTTGCCATACAGGGTCATATTGGAGGCGCTCCAGTATTTTGGAGTACCCCTGTATTTGCGCAAGCTGTTGGAGGACTACCTCAGTGGGCGGAGTGTGGCCTTCGCGGACAGCAGAGGAGGAATAACCCGCCGAGAAGTCCGGTGTGGAGTTCCGCAGGGGTCGGTCCTGGGGCCACTCCTGTGGAATCTGGGCTATGACTGGGTACTCCGAGGTGCGTTACCCCCAGGGGTGCGCATCCTATGTTATGCGGATGATACCCTAGTCGTAGCCCAGGGAATTGAATGGGACGAAGTTTCCAGCCGGGCATCGGGAGCAGTGGCAGAGGTAATTGGCCGCATCAGGATGCTGGGTCTAAAGGTGGCGGTCGAAAAGACGGAGGCTATTTTGTTTCACGGACCTCGTCGAGGACCGCCACCTGGAGCCAGCATCCTGGTGGACGGTCAAAGAGTTAGGGTTGGGCCCCATTTACGCCACCTGGGGCTAACGCTAGACGGGAGGTGGAGTTTTGTGCCTCACTTTGAGAAACTGGGGCCGCGGATAGTTGGAACTGCCGCGGCCCTCGGGAGACTTCTTCCCAATATTGGAGGACCGGGAGCCTGCTGCCGACGGCTGTTTGCCGGAGTCGTGCGGAGTATGGCCGTATACGGGGCACCGTTGTGGGTGAACGCCCTCAGCGCAGCCAACAAGCGCGCACTGTGCGCGGCACAACGCGTTGTGGCGCTGAGGGCGATTCGAGGATACCGGACGGTGTCCTCGGCGGCGGCCTTCACTCTTGCCGGCTCCCCACCATGGGAGCTAGAGGCTGAAGTACTTGCCGCCGTATACCAGTTCACGGCGGCGAAAAAGGAACGAGGGGAGCCTCTAGCTCCAAGAGAGATAAGGGCTGTGCGGCAGCAGGCCCAAAGTGAGGTAATGAGGCGATGGACGGAGGACCTGGCGAGCGTGCGTTATGGTCGCTATACGATCGACGCCGTTCGCCCGGTCCTTCAAGAATGGTGCAAGCGAGCGTTTGGCTCCTTGACGTTCAGGATGGTGCAGGTGCTGTCTGGGCATGGATGCTTTGGGCAGTACTTGCACCAGATAGCACGGCGGGAGCCAAGCGCAGCTTGCCACCATTGTGAGGCGAGGTCAGACACAGCTGACCACACTCTGGTCGAGTGTCCGGCGTGGGCGGAGCAGCGCCGCGTCCTAGCGGCTGTGGTGGGAGGAGACTTGTCCCTCCCAAATATTGTTAGGGCCATGTTGGCCAGTGAGGAGGTTTGGTCAGCGATGGCCTCCTTCTGTGAGGACGTAATCTCGCAGAAGGAGGCCGCGGAGAGGGCCCGTGAGGCTGATCCACATGGGCACCCTCTTCGCATCAGACGCAGAGGCGGAAGGAGGGGCCGGTTCATCCGTGCCCTTCCTACGCCATAGATGGGCTAAGGAGGGTGGATCGGGGGGTCTGCCCTCCATTGCACTTGGCTCATCGGAGGGAAATGGCAGCCAGTACCAGGCTGCCGGTCTGGGCCCGGCTTAACATCAGGCCGGGCCGGCCGCCGGGGCGACGTGGTAGAATGCGTTTGAACGATCTCGGGTCGCCCCGGATATGCGGCGGATGGTACCGTGGGGTTTTAGTGGGTATTCTCGGCGGCTAGCGCCGAGTGAGTCCCACATACCCCTCTCAGTCCCCCAGGCTGAGAGGGGATGCGTAAATGCATTTCCCCACGTAAAAAAAAAAAAAAAAAAAAAAAAAAAAAAAAAAAAAAAAAAAAAAAAGTTAGGTTAGGTTAGGTTAGGTTAGGTTAGGTTAGGTTAGGTTGGGGTGCGGTGTCAGGAACCTCCACGTGGTGCACCCTGGGCAACGTCGACCGCTTCACGGTCGGCGGCTGATACCTGACAGGGGGGTTGGGGCTTCTCGCTGTCATCCCTCTGTTCATCAGAGGGAGCAGCCGACGGAGCAGTCGTTGGCGGGTCCGACGTGCACTCACCCTGCCGTCGGACAAGTGGGTATCCACACCGCCAACAAACTCGTAATCTCGTCGGAGTGTCGTGGTCATGTCTCGCGGCTCCGTCGAGACCGAGGGGCTTGGCTTAATCGCCCGGCCCGCGAGGAAGAAAACCTCTCTAAAAAATCACCCTAATCCCAAGCGGCGGCGCACCGTGAAGGGATGCGTGGCTGGCAGGTGGCCAGTCACTAGTGCGACCTCCGTCAGGGAACCGGCCGACTCCTTGACGGGTTACACCTTGGCTTACCCGGGTACAGGGGGCACTGCCCGGGCGGACCGAATACTTCCCCCACACTCGTGGGATTCAAATGACGGAATCAAATTTAAAAAATAAAAATAAAAATAAAATTGATGACAAGGGCCAGTTCGTCTTACGTTTCTGGACGGAGGGGGACAACATTCCTGGTGAATCTGAGGGTGAGGGCTTAGGGACACGCAAGCGGACCCTTGACCCTCTTAGTACCGATGTGGACCCTGTGGTGGTACCAAAGGTGCCAACGGCCCGGAGGGGCAGAGCGTGTGACCCGGGGAGTGCAGCGGGTTCCAAACACGCGGATGTTTCGCATGATGAGACTGTGCGTGTCTATGATGTGGACACCCTCGATCCGGCTGCTATGAGAGCTTTGGCAGCTGAGAAAGTCAAGTCACTGGAAGTGTGCCCGGCCTGGTCCGAGCAGCGCCGCGATCTGACGGCGGTGGTCGGGCAGGACCTCTCACTCCCCAGCGTAGTCAAATCCATGCTGCAGAGTGAGGAGTCCTGGGCGGCTTTCGCCTCCTTCTGCGAAGAAGTGATGTCGCAGAAGGAGGCGGCGGAGCGGGCGCGGGAAGACGATCCTCTCGCGGCGCCGCTCCGCAGGCGGAGAGGGGGAGGGAGGCGGCGTGCGTACGATCGCCGTTCCCCACCCCCTGGTGGTGGATAGCGGGGGATAGGCGCGGGGGCGCCTTCTCCCGCACTTGAACTATCTACCACCTCGCCGGGCGGAAATGACTGGGTACTCACAGTCATTCCCGCGGCCCCTCCCTGTAGGGGGGGGGCGTGAAGGGCCCGCCATGAGGGCGGGCGATCGTTGGCGGGGGACTGGAAGTTAAGGCTGGGCCGGTTTTCCCAGTCCCCCTCCCTGAAGACGATGCGGGAGTACCGGGGGGTTTTTAGCCGGTAGGAGTCCGGCATAACCCGGTTGCGCCCCCGCGCGGCCGGGTATCCATGAGGATTTTCCCCCCGTAAAAAAAAAAAAAAAAAAAAAAAAAAAAAAAAGGTTAGGTTGGGGTGCGAAGTCAGGAAACCTCCACGTGGTGCACCCTGGGCGTCGGCCAGGCTGGCCGGCGGCGGATATCCTGACCTGAGAGTGGTATGTGCGCGGCGCTCTCAGTACCGGGCTGGGGCCGATGAGGGCTCAGTTTGAGCCCCAAGGGCCCAGTACCGGACAGCGGCTGGCGGGGCTGGTTTATACTGGTTCCGGCAGGCGCACCGCAAACTAGACGGAGACGAGAAGCGAAGATGGAAGCAAAATTACAAAAGGAAATACCCCAGGAGGGTACCCGCAAGGGAGAATCCCTCCTCGAGCATAGCTCGAGCAGCCCCGCGTTCTCTGGGGGGGGCAGAATTTTGCGAAGCACAGTTAAAAAACCGACCTTGGCGAGCACACGGACTACTGATCCTACTGATAAAATGACGACTCCAGCTATGGAACTTATTACCGACGGCCCTGTGGTAGTGTTGGAAAGAGACTCCAGCATTGATGCTCTCTTAGCCAGCATTCCAGCAAAGTCTCTGAGTAGGGTTGAGACAGTTGCGGACGGTCAGCCAGACCTCTACAAGCCCATTTCTGGGGCTTTGTGGGTGCCACAGGATATCGAATTACTCGATCCTGCAAAACTGCGGGTGTTGACTAAAACGATGGTGGCAGCAGTTTACGACATCGCTCGAAATTCGGGGAATTTAAAGGGTGGGTATGTCCGCGATTTAAAAGTGGCAGCTCGCACCTTGAATGAGGTGGTGGATACCGCCTTAACACGGACGGTAGCGGAGGAGACCCTCTGTCTGCGACGAGAGTTACGAAAGGCCCGACAGAAGGTAGAGGAGCTTGAGGCAGATTGCATCGAGATGAAGAAGGAGTGTGATCTGCTGAAAAGTGCAGCGGCTGCAAAGGAGGCGGTCCCAACACCACCTCAACTACAAGCCGTAGAGCCGTTGTCTCCTTCCCTAATGCGAGTGATGGCAGAAGGTTTTGACCGAATGGAGCGCTCTCTCCGAGGGTCATTGGAGGAAGTATTGAGTAAGCGCCTAGGGGAACGAGAAGGCCACGTACCGTCTGCCAGGCCTAAGCCTAAGCCCGTAAAGACCTCGCGGGCCCCTAATATTTCATCAAACACGGCTGCTCCTCTCCAAAACACCACTGCTGAAAACCGAAGTTCATTTTCGGCGACTGCCCCTGCTCTGGCTCAGCCAGAAACCACCGAAGGGGAATGGACGACGGTAACTCGGCGCAAAAAAGCCAAAAAGAAGCCTGCGAAGCATAAGGCTGCTGCGACGAAGACTCCCGCCTCTCAAAGGAGTGTAGCGAGAGTGAAGCTCCCCTCAACGCCGCGTTCGGCTGCAGTCGTTATCACGCTGCGGCCGGAAGCATTGGCTGAGGGAGCAACATATAAGGATGCTCTATTGAAGGGGCGGGAGAACTTGACGTCTGACTTGGGCGAAGAAACCTGGTCGCTTCGGGTTGCAGCTACGGGTGCCCGGATCATTGAAATCCCTGGCGCCCAGGCACCAGAACAAGCGGAGAGGTTAGCTCAGCACCTTAAGATGGCACTTAAAGACGTAGCCACGGTAGTCAGACCCGTTAAAAGGGTCGGCGTCCGAATAACCGGCTTGGACGATTCCGTATCCGTGGAGGAGGTGGTAGCGGCAACGGCGTCCAAAACTGGATGTGATCCAGCCCAAATTAAGGCTGGCGAGATACGAGGCTTAAGTAGGAACAGTCTGGGAGTTGTCCATCTTTCGCTCCCTGTAGATGCTGCCAAGATCCTCAAGAAGTCAAAACGCCTGCAGGTAGGATGGAGTGGAGCAAAAGTGCGTCTTTTGGAGAGGGGGCCCCTACGCTGTTTCAAGTGTATGGGTGTAGGTCACACACGCCCACTTTGCCCGTCCACTGTCGATAGGGGGGAACTTTGTTTCCGTTGCGGGCAGTCTGGCCACAAGGCACTTCAATGCACAGCTACAAAGCTACACTGCGCCTTGTGTGCCGATGCTGGGAGACCGGCCGAGCATTACATGGGGGGCTCTGTGTGCAAACCACCTCCCCTCATGATGGGTAAGGCACTACCACGAGTGCCTGTTAAGCCTCCGTAGGAGAGCTGCGTAGACGAGGGTGGTAGTTGGGGGCGCTTTGTACCTCCTTCTACCGTCCGCGCTGAACCAAGGGAAGATAGGTCGGGGGGCCTGTTTTCCCATTGCACTGGATCAGCCGTCTGGGGGACAGTTGGGGTGTACCAAACTGTCCCTCTTTAGCGCCGGGGCCCAATTAGGGCGAGCCGCTGGGGCGACGTGGTGATTGTTAGCTCGAACCCGTGTCGTCCCACTTGACGCGGCAGAGGTACACCGTGGAGTTTTAGTGGGTATTCCCGACGGTTAGCGTCGGGTGAGTCCCACATAACCCGCTCGTCCCCCCCGGGGCGAGAGGGTATCCATAAACGGATTTCTCCACGATAAAAAAAAAAAAAAAAAAAAAAAAAAAAAAAAAGGTTAGGTTAGGTTAGGTTAGGTTAGGTTAGGTTAGGTTAGGTTGGGGTAAGGCGCAGACGACGCCGGGCGCAGGACGCTGACCCCAGAGAGGTGGAGCTTCATCAGGGGTACAGAGCCGCGAGGCTCGCCCTCCGGACGGCCATCGAGCGCGCAAAGGCTCTGGCCAAAGAGGAGCTCTTGGAGACGCTCAATCGGGATCCGTGGGGGCGCCCGTACCGGATGGTACGTGGCAAACTTCGCCAATGGGCCCCCCCGGTAACTCAGAGTCTCCAGCCAGAGTTCCTCGAGGAAGTAGTGAGTGTTCTGTTCCCCATGGGGGAGGGACAGTTCTCACCTCCCCGAATGGCTCCGCCTGCAGTCGAGCCCGACGTGGACGACGACGTGCCCGAAGTGACCCGGGAAGAGCTGAGGGCGGCGGTGAAACGCCTTCAGGCAAAAAACACCGCCCCAGGACCCGACGGCCTGCATGGCCGAGCGTGGGTCCTGGCCCTCGAGATCCTCGAGCCCCGACTGTTGGGGCTCCTCACTGCTTGTCTGGAGCAGGGCCGGTTTCCGTCGAAGTGGAAATCCGGTCGGTTAGTCCTGCTCCAGAAACCGGGGCGCCCGGCGGACTCGCCGTCCGCATTCCGTCCTATCGTGCTGCTTGACGAGGTGGGCAAACTCTTTGAAAGAGTACTTGCAAACCGCCTCGTCAGCCATCTCGAGCACGTAGGGCCGGACTTGGCGGCAAACCAATTTGGTTTTCGCAGAGGGCGCTCCACTATTGACGCGATAAAGCAAGTGAGGAGCTTAGCGGAGGAAGCTATTGCTCGGGGTGAGGTAGTTGTGGCGGTGTCGCTCGACATCGCCAACGCGTTTAACACCTTGCCCTGGGCCACCATCAGAGAGGCACTCCGGTTTCATGGAGTGCCGTCCTACCTCCGCCGAATAGTCGGGGCGTACTTGTCGGAGAGGTCAGTCGTCTTCCCGGGTCGAGACGGTTTATGTCGGCGAGACGTCGTATCCGGTGTTCCACAGGGATCTGTGCTGGGTCCCCTGCTGTGGAACATCGGCTACGATTGGGTGTTGCGCGGTGCGCTTCTCCGTGGCCTGAGTGTGGTGTGCTACGCCGACGACACTCTGGTCACGTCGAGAGCCAAGACACACCGCGAAGCCGTGATGTTGGCCACAGCTGGGGTGGCACAGGTCGTCGGGAGGATCCGGCGTCTGGGACTTCAGGTGGCGCTCCAGAAATCCGAGGCCGTGTGTTTTTATGGGCCTCGGAATGCGCCACCGGCAGGGTCCCAGTTAATTGTGGGAGGCGTTCCCATCGGCATCCAGTCCAAAATGAAGTACCTTGGACTATTTCTGGATAGCCGATGGGACTTTGTGGAGCATTTCCGGCAGCTGACTCCCCGTCTCATGGGTGCCGCGGCCGCGCTGGCGCGGCTCTTACCCAATCTGGGGGGTCCAAGTTCCGCTTGCCGGAAACTCTATATGGGGATCGTGCGGTCCATGGCCCTTTACGGGGCCCCTGTGTGGGCCGAAACTCTGACGGCCCGCAATATCGCTGCTCTGCGTAAACCGCAGAGGGCGATGGCCGTCAGAACGGCTCGCGGGTATCGCACGATCTCCTTTGAGGCGGCCTCCCTGCTAGCCGGATCTCCGCCATGGGATCTGGAGGCTAGAGCCCTCGCGTCGCTCTATGAGTGGCGCGAAGAGGCACTGGAGAGAGGTGTGCGACCGGCGCCTCGCGAAATTGAAGCGCGCCGGTCGGAACTTCAGAAGATCTCCATGGCGGAATGGAAGAGACGGCTCGATCACCCCAGCTCGGGCGTGGCGACCGTAGAGGCCATAAGGCCCAACATGAAGGCTTGGATACGGAGGCGGCATGGCACCCTCACCTTCCGGCTGACACAGGTGCTTTCGGGGCACGGTTGTTTCGGAAGTTACCTGTGTCGCATAGGCCGGGAGGTAACATCTGGGTGCCACCATTGCGGAAACGTGCGCGATGACGCGCAACATACTCTTGCCGCTTGTCCCGCATGGGACTCGCCACGCCGTGGCCTCATCGCGGCTATAGGACCGGACCTCTCGCTTCCGGCCGTTATAACATCCATGGTCGGAAGCGAGTCCGGATGGAATTCCGTCGTCTCGTTCTGCGAGGAGGTGATGCTTGCGAAGGAGGCGGCGGAAAGGGAGAGGGAGCAGACCACCACGCTCCCCTCCCGTAGCAGACGGACCCGGCGGCGGAGGGTCAGGGATGACCTCCAGCCGCCGTAGATTTGGCCTGCGGGCGTTGGACGCGGGCACGTCCTTCGCCCGCGCAGAACATCAGGCCCGAGGTGAGGCGCACTAGTGTTCGGTGCGCCCCTCGAAGGTTCGTCCGGGGGTCTTCCACCTGACCCCTGTATATAATAGTTGGTGGCCCCTTATGAGGGGCTCTGAGTTGGTAGTCCCTACCGAGGGACCTGCACCTGCCGGGTCGAGCAGAAGTCCTGCAGTCGTAGTCCCTGCTCCCCGGCCTAGAAGGTGCTGAAGGAACACCGTGGGGTTTTAGTGAGTATTCCCGGCGGCTAGCGCCGGGTGAGTCCCACATACCCCTCCCTTTGCCTTGCCCAGGCGGGAGGGGATGCCTAAAAGCATTTCCCCACGTTAAAAAAAAAAAAAAAAAAAAAAAAAAAGGTTAGGTTGGGGTGCGATGTCAGGAAACCTCCACGTGGTGCACCCTGGGCGTCGGCCAAGCTGGCCGGCGGCGGATATCCTGACCTGAGAGTGGTATGTGCGCGGCGCTCTCAGTACCGGGCTGGGGCCGATGAGGGCTCAGTTTGAGCCCCAAGGGCCCAGTACCGGGCAGCGGCTGGCGGGGCTGGTTTATACTGGTTCCGGCAGGCGTACTGCGCGCAAACTAGACGAGAAGTGAAGAATGATGGAGTGTGCAAATATAATCGAATTACCCCAGGAGGGTACCAGTAATGGAGAATCCCTCCCCGGGCCTAAAAACCCGGGCAGCCCCTCGTTCTCTGGGGGGGGCAACTTTGTACACCACTTTGAACCCAACACGAACATCTTGGCGCGATCAAGGACAACCGATAATAATAACACGATGACCCTGGCACGAACACGGACTAATGATATAGTAACAACCATGGAGCAAGCAAGAAACAAAACACAACTACCCCAGGAGGGTACCAGTGCCACTGGCACTGGAGAATCCCTCCCCGGGCCTAAAAACCCGGGCAGCCCCTCGTTTTCTGGGGGGGGCAATTTCTTGCCTAGAGTGGTGTTGGAGCGAACACCATCTCTCGACAGACTATCGACTGCGAGTGGAAGCAGTCACGCCACAATGATATCGGTGGCAAGTTTGGAAGGAAGGTCGACTCCTCTGAGTAAACTCTACCGGAGTAATACATTTGAGGAAGGTTATCTGTCTTCGGACACAGTGTCCGATAGTGAGATGGATATTGATATAGCGAAGAAAAAGACGCCGTCTAAAAGGGGCCGTCCTCCAACGACGGGTGAGTATGTAGGGCTGGCTAAGGCGAAGTCGGACTTCCTTCGCCTCAGACAAGAAGAACTGAAGCTCCAAGCTGAGGAGGAAGTGAGTGACATAGCTTCGCGAGCAAGAAGTTTACGAGCCACAAAGAAAGCTAATAGACCGGCAGCAAAAGACCTTCTGGCGATGGACTTAAAGAATGGCATTTTGAGCGACGCTGACCTCATACTCAAAGTCGTCGAAAAGAGTAAAAACTTAAAGGGCACCTGCCAACGTGCTCTTAATGAGGCAGCCAAATCCATAGCCGAGATGGCTGTAACTTTGGCTGATACAAAAACCACCGAAGAATTGACGCGGCTCCAAGAGGCTTATGCAAATCTGAAAGCCAATGAGGCGAAACAGGCGTCCGAGATTTCCAAGCTCAAGGAGGAACTGGCGCAAATGAGGGCTGATTTCGGTAAGATGTGCGCGGGTGACACCCGTAATAAGACCAGCGCATCGGGTGACGTTTCTCCTCCCCGAAAGAAATTGGCTAGAGAGGGGTCACTTCCGGTACCACAACACCAAAATGAGGAACGTCGGCAAATTCCTCAGGCGGCGGCTACGACGATGCCACGGGAGGAATTTCCACCGCTCCCGAAACAGAACGAAATGCTACCGCAAGTTGATCCCTCTACTCCGGTAACGGTGGGGATGTTAGACCAAATGGCACAGATCATAATGCTCCGAATGGAGGCTGGCCTGGATAACATAAAGGATAGGCTTTTACCGGAGAAACGAATTAGACCATCTCTAGCAGCCGATAAGCGGGCCGCTACAACTGCAGCCAGTTTAGTAGCCGCACCACCGCCTAAGCTACCCGGTTCCCAACAGCCGACAGGGAAGACAGGTGGAAAGAAGGTAGCTCAGAAAAGCACTCCCCCAAAAAATAAACCACCTACGGAGGGAGAATGGGTGTTGGTAGGAAGAAATGGCAAGCCCATTAAGCCTACTAAAAATAAAAAGAAGAAGGCAGCCCCCGAAAAGAAGGCAAAGAAACTCCAACCTCCTAAAACGACGGCTGTAAGTGTCACTTTGCAGCCAGAGGCACGGGAAAGGGGGCTATCCTACCTGGAGGTGCTCCGAAAAATTAAAAGTGACGTGAATGTCGCCGACATTGGCATAGAAAAACTTAAGTGGAGGAAGACGGCTACCGGTGGCTATCTATTAGAGGTACCAGGTGCTGCCAGTGGCGATAAAGCAGACGCACTGGCTGCTAAGATCAGACAGGCAGTTCCGGCGGATGTCGCCAAGGTCTCCAGGCCTACAAGAAATGCATTTGTACGCATTTCGGGCTTGGATGAGTCGGTGACTACGCAGGAGGTGATAGATGCTGTCGCCACAACCACTGAGTGTCCGCCGGAACAGATAAAGTCGAACGGAATTCACCTCGGCCCAAGGGGCTTGTGTTCAACGGTGGTGTCTTGTCCGGTGGCTGCAGCAAAAAAGCTGGAAGAGAAACGTCATCTTCTATTAGGGTGGGTGTCGGCAAATGTGAAAGTTTTGCCTACCAGAACACAGAAGTGTTACAGGTGTCTTCAGGAGGGGCATCTAGGTATCAAATGCACCTCAGTGGTCGACTGCAGCCAGTTATGCTTCCGGTGCAGTCAACCAGGGCACAAAGCTAGGGATTGCAGTGCCGATCCACATTGCGCCGTCTGCGCTGCAGCTAACAAACCCGCTGGTCATCGCGTGGGAAGCCGATCCTGTATACAGCAGGCTTCACCAGCAAATAGGGGGAGCAAGACGAAAGGGGAAAAGAGAATAGATAATCCCTCTTTACCTTCGACATCGTCTGGCGCTTGTGATGCGCCACCGATAGCCCAGGCGGTGGATATGGAGTGCCAACAATAATGGCACTCCACTTTTTACAGGGTAATCTGAACCACTGCGCCAGGGCTCAGGACCTTATGTCTCAAAGCATGGCGCAGTGGTCAATACATGTCTCCGTGATGGCCGAGCCGTACTATGTACCACCCGCCGACAACTGGGTGGGTGATCTGGACGACTCGGTGGCCTTAGTGTCCCAGGCCGCCGTTGGTGCCCCGCCCTTCACTAACATCTTGAGGGGCAGAGGGTATGCAGCGGCACATCTCGGAGACTTGCTTGTCGTTGGAGTTTACATGCCCCCTTCCAGAAGTCTTGCCGACTTTGAAAACTTCCTCGGGGAGGTAGAAGTCGTAGTTCGTCGTTATCAGCCTCACCCCGTTCTAGTGCTCGGGGACTTCAATGCTAAGTCAACAGCCTGGAGTTCCCCGGCCACGGACGCTAGGGGCGAGGCCCTAGAAGAGTGGGCCATTTCCACCGGCCTAGTCGTCCTTAATCGGGGGTCCACTAATACGTGCGTGCGACAGCAGGGCGAGTCCATTGTGGATCTCACATTTGCCAGTCCTGCTTTAGCATGCCGGGTTCGGGGCTGGGAAGTCCTTGAGGGGGTGGAGACGCTGTCGGACCACAGATACATACGGTTCAACATCTCCGCCCAGACCTCGGATAGACCGGCCCGTAGGACTCCGGATGAGGAAGGTCCGCGTTGGGCACTGAGGCGTCTAGATCGTGAGGCGCTTCTCGAAGCCGCTGTTCTGCAAGCCTGGGTGACAGGTGAATCACTAAACAGGTCTGCCGACGTCGACGAGGAGGCGGAGTCACTGCGGGCAGCGATGAAGCGTGTTTGCGACGCAGCAATGCCCCGGCAAAAGGGACCGATATACGCCAGGCGTCAGGTCTACTGGTGGACCGCTGAAATTGCGCAGTTGCGTGTAGCGTGTGTGGCAGCCCGACGCCAGTATACCCGACAACGACGCAGGCGAGGCCGCTCGCAAACCGCGGCTGCAGCTGTCATGGAGGCAGATCTCTATGAGCAGTACAGAGCGGCCAGACTGGCGCTCAAAATAGCCATAGAGCAGTCGAAAGCTCTAGCTAGGGAGGAGCTACTCGAGACGCTCAACCGGGATCCGTGGGGGCGCCCGTACCGCATGGTACGCAGTAAATTGCGACAATGGGCCCCTCCGGTAACCCAGAGTCTCGAACCACAGCTCCTCCAAGAAGTAGTGTCCACTCTGTTTCCTAGCAGAATAGAGCACACGCCTCCTCGCATGGCTCCGCCTACGAGTTTGCCCCACGCGGACGACCTCGACGACGACGAAATACCCGAGGTGACCCGGGAAGAAACAAGGGCGGCGGTGAAACGCTTACAAGCGAAAAACACCGCTCCAGGCCCCGATGGTATACATGGTCGAGTATGGGTCCTGGCTAATGAGGCCCTCGAGCCCCAACTACGAAGACTCTTCACTGCATGCCTTCAGCAGGGTCGGTTTCCACGTATTTGGAAAACCGGCAAGCTAGTCCTACTGAAGAAAGAGGGGCGCCCAGCGGACTCGCCGTCCGCTTACCGGCCCATAGTGTTGTTGGACGAGGTGGCAAAACTCTGCGAACGCATTATCGCAGGCCGCCTCGTTCGCCACTTAAGATCAGTTGGGCCGGATCTGGCGGATAATCAGTTCGGGTTCCGGCAGGGGCGCTCCACAATAGGAGCAATCATGCGAGTGAAGGAGCAGGCAGAGGAAGCAATTGCTCGGGGCGAGGTGGTCTTGGCGGTGTCCCTTGATATCGCCAATGCTTTTAACACCTTGCCCTGGGCTACCATCAAAGAGGCACTCCGGTATCATGGAGTGCCTGCTTACCTCCGCCGCGTAGTTGGGGCTTACCTCAGCGACAGATGGGTAACCTTCCCGGGTCGAAATGAAGTATGTCGGCAAGAAGTCGTATCCGGTGTTCCGCAGGGGTCCGTGTTGGGACCCTTGCTTTGGAACATCGGGTACGATTGGGTGTTGCGCGGTGCGTTACTCCGAGGCGCCAACGTCATTTGTTACGCTGACGACACGCTGGTTTTAGCCCGGGGGAAGACGCACCGGCAAGCGACAATACTGGCGACGGCGTCTGTCGCACAAGTCGTCGGTAGGATCCGGTATCTGGGATTGGAGGTGGCGTTAGGTAAATCTGAGGCTCTATTTTTCCACGGGTCTCGGAATGCGCCACCTCGAGGATCCCAGATTGTCGTGGGAGGCGTGTCCATCGCTGTCGAACCCGCCATGAAATATCTCGGCATTGTCCTCGACAGTCGATGGACCTTCGACGAACACTTCCGCCGGTTGGCCCCGCGGCTCATGGGTGCAGCAGGCGCTCTAGCCCGCATATTGCCAAACCTGGGGGGGCCAGATTCAACCTGCCGGAAGCTGTACGTAGGAATCGTGCGGTCCATGGCCTTGTATGGGGCCCCGGTGTGGGCATACGACCTGACTGACAAGAACATAGTCCAGTTAAGAAGGCCACAACGGGCGATCGCCGTCAGGGCCGCCCGAGGGTACCGCACGATTTCAGCCGAAGTAGCCACCCTATTAGCCGGATCCCCACCCTGGGACCTGGAGGCGAGAGCCCACGCGTCTCTTTACCACATGCGTGTTGAGGCGTTGGAGCGTGGAGAGATGCTCGCGCCTCGAGAGATCGAGGCGCTGAGGACGCAGCTCCACCAGGTCCTAGTGGTGGAAGAATGGCACCGACGACTTGAGCGACCCAGTTCAGGCGTGGCCACGATAGAAGCTATTCGACCAATTTTGGCCGAATGGCTGTCCAGGCGACATGGCGCCCTGTCTTTCCGGTTGACACAGGTGCTCTCGGGGCATGGCTGCTTCGGGAGTTACCTGTACCGAATAGGCCGGGAACTGACGGCAGGGTGCCACCACTGTGGCTGCGCGAGGGACACCGCGCAGCACACACTTGAAGACTGTTCTGCCTGGGAAACGCCACGCCGCGAATTGGTTGCGGCGATAGGACCAGATCTATCGCTCCCGGCCGTCATAACATCTATGGTCGGGAGCGACAACAAGTGGAACTCCGTCGCCTCATACTGTGAGGAAGTTATGCTAGCAAAGGAGGCGGCGGAGAGGGAGAGGGAGCAGAACACCACGCTCCCCTCCCGTAGCAGGCGGACCCGGCGGCGGAGGGTCAGAGATGACCTCCAGCCGCCATAGATTTGGCCTGCGGGCGTTGGACGCGGGCACGTCCTTCGCCCATGCAGAACAGCAGGCCCGAGGCGAGGCGCACTTGTGTGTTCGGTGCGCTCTTCGTAGGTTCGTCAAGGGGTGCATATGACCCCCTACTCAAAGAAGGTGGCCCCTTATGAGAGGCCTACGCCTGCCGGGTGAGCAGATGAAATGTAATCATAATTCCTGCTCCCCGGTCGAATAGGCGAAAGAAGGACACCGTGGGGTTTTAGTGGGTATTCCTGGCGGCTAGCGCCAGGTGAGTCCCACATACCCCTCCCAATGCCTTGCCCAGGCGGGAGGGGATGCCTAAAAGCATTTCCCCACGTAAAAAAAAAAAAAAAAAAGGTTAGGTTAGGTTAGACTCACAGGCCGAAGAAATTGTGACTAAAAGCGCAATGAACGAGGCCCTCAACGACTTCATGAGTCAAATGACAAGCCAGATGGCGAGCCAAATGAGGACGTATTTTGAGGCATTCGAGGGAAGATTAAGACAGCCTCCTATGTCAGAAGATCAACTAAGTATGACTGTAGCCCAGCAGAATAGTAGACCGCAACTGCCAGACCCAACTACTAGCCTAGAGAAGAAGAGGAACAAAGGGGGTAGAAAGAACAAGAAGTCCTTGGCTGCGCAGGAGGCACAGGCTGCGACTGCTGCAGAGCCCCAGCAAGCTCCTGTGCAAGCAGCTGCTCCGACGACAGAGGCATGGGCGCCAGTTAGGCCACGTATTTCCAAACAGCGGAAAACGCAAATGGGAGCTCCGGCCACGAAGATGCCTCCGGTTAGGTTGGCTGTTCCGCGCTCGTCAGTTATCGTTCTGACACTTCGGCCAGATGCCGCAGATAAAGGCGTAGATTACATGAAGGTGGTATCTGTAGTAAAAGAGAAGGCAGACACAGCCTCGTTAGATATTCCTTTCATTAAATACAAGAAAACAATGAGTGGAGCGCGCAAATTAGAGGTGCCGGGCGTTACAAGCTCACAAAAGGCCGACTTGCTTGCGAACCAGCTCAAAATGGTTTTCGCTGACGTTATAGGAGAAGGGGTAGTTGATATTACGAGACCTGTGAAGTGCGCTGACCTTCTAATCAGAGGTTTAGATGAGTCAGCGACTGTAGAAGAAGTGGCCTCTGCGGTGGCCTCTAAAGGAGAGTGCCACAGAGGCCAGGTCAAAGTGGGCTCTGTCCGCTACGCTCCTCTTGGTACAGGCACGGTTTGGGTACGCTGTCCTGTTGCAGCGGCTAAGAAGCTCGCACAAGAGCGCAGGCTTATGCTTGGTTGCATTGCGGTACAGGTAAAACTGTTGCAACCTAGGGAGATGCGATGTTTCCGGTGCCTCGAACCAGGCCACGTTAAGCAGCATTGTAAGGCCACGGTAGACCGTAGCGGTCAGTGCTACAGATGTGGGCAAGTCGGCCACAGGGCAGCCCAGTGTTTCTCGGCTCCGCACTGCTCTGTGTGCGGGGACGCAGGCAGGCCGGCCAGTCACGTACTTGGCGGTAACCTGTGTACTAACCCAACCAGTGAGAAAGGCAAGAAAGCTCCCGCTAAGATCCTGGCCACAGAAGATCCTTCACCAGGTGCCGCCTTAAGGCAGGTGGATAGGGAGGTTATAACATCTCTTGATTAATAATGGCCCTACGGTTTCTACAAACAAATGCCAACCACGCTGCCATGGCTCAGGACCTGCTGGTCCAGACTATGGCCGAGTGGTCAATCCAGGTAGCGGTGGTGGCAGAGCCATATGTAATCCCACCCAGAGATAATTGGGTAGGGGATCTCACAGGCTCGGTAGCCATTGTCACAGCAGTAGCCGCAGGAACCCCAATATTAAGGAAGAAAACTCCAGGGTCGGGGTTTGTTGCAGCCCAGGTTGGCGAGGTGATAGTAGTTGGGGTATATTTCTCGCCCAATAGACCCTTATCTGAATTCGAGGTGCTACTCCAGGATCTTGGGACTTACATCCAACAAACTCCCTCCTGCCCCATTGTCGTGGCGGGGGACTTCAACGCTAAGTCGGCGGCGTGGGGATCCCCCGCCACGGACGTACGAGGCAGAACACTGGAAGAATGGGCCCTATCTGTCGGCCTCTCCGTCATTAACAGAGGCTCAGTTAACACCTGCGTTCGACAACACGGAGGATCCATTGTCGATCTCACGTTCGCTTCGGCTCCGGCTGCAGGACGCATACTGGATTGGAAAGTCATTGAAGATGTTGAAACGCTATCGGATCATTTATACATAACGTTCAAGGTGTGCCCTCTTTCGACGACTTTGCCCTCAGTCCGGAATGTTATGACCAATCGGAGATGGGCCCTGAATCGCCTAGATGAGGATCTTCTGGTAGAGGCGTCAATAGTGGCATCATGGTCGCGGCCCTTGAACGGGCCGGTGAGCATCTCGGAGGAGGTTGGCTGGTTTGGACGCACGATGGTGAATATCTGTGATGCGTCGATGCCTAGAGCCCGTCCTTGTCGATCCAGAAGGAGGGTGTACTGGTGGTCCCGAGACATCGCTCAGCTTCGGGCTGCATGTGTGGCAGCCAGACGCCAGTACGCAAGGTATCGGAGGCGTCGACAGACCCGGGACATCGCTGCGGAGGCTCTTTTATATGAGAATCTCAGGGCAGCGAGAAAAACACTCCAGGTTGCAATCAGGAGGGCGAAAGCACAAGCTCGGGAGGAGCTCCTAAAAACGGTAGAAGGTAATCCATGGGGACGCCCTTACCGTGTAGTGATGGGCTTTCTGCGACCATGGTCTCCTCCAGCCACCCAAACTCTTGACCCGATGCTTCTAGATTCGATAATGGCATCATTATTTCCCCATAGGGGAGTGTACTCTCCTCCTCGCATGGCAAGTAATTACAGCCCTAGAACTGAAGTTGTTGGTATGGTGGCCCCTGTCACCGAGGCCGAGCTTCATGCGACTGTAAGGCGTCTCCGAGGCAAACGTGGAGCGCCCGGACCTGACGGGATCCCCGGCCGAGTCTGGGTATTGGCGATGGAGGCATTAGGCGATCGTCTTAAGAGACTCTTTTCCGCATGTTTGGAGGCTAGCCAGTTTCCATCAGAGTGGAAGACAGGAAGGCTGGTGCTAGTGCGTAAGCACGGACGACCTCCGTACTCCCCATCCTCCTACCGCCCAATTGTGTTGCTGAATGAGGTGGGCAAATTATTTGAGAGGATCATCGTGCGGCGCCTATTGAAACACCTGGCTGTCTCAGGTCCAGACCTCTCCGCATATCAGTTTGGATTCCGAGAGGGTCGCTCTACGGTAGACGCTATCTCCCGCATTAAGGTCCTTTCGGCAGAAGTGGTCTCCCACGGGGGAGTCCTGTTGGCAGTATCGCTGGACATTGCCAACGCATTCAATAGCATTCCCTGGGAGTGCATAACTGAAGCTCTAAGGTTCCATGGAGTCCCCCTATATCTGCGTCGCCTTGTAGCCTCATATCTGGAAGGGAGGCAGGTCACGTGCGTTGGGCAGGACGCAGCCACCCATCGAAGGGAGATCTTGTGCGGTGTTCCGCAGGGGTCGGTTCTTGGCCCGCTCCTTTGGAACATCGGCTATGATTGGGTGCTGAGGGGCGTGCTCCTGCCAGGCGCCTCTGTGACCTGCTATGCTGATGATACCCTGGTGACTGCAAGAGGTTGTTCATTTCAGGAGGCTACCCGGTTGGCTGCTGTTAGTGTTTCTCAGGTGGTGGCGAGGATTAGAAGACTTGGTCTGGACGTGGCTCTTCACAAAACTGAGGCTATCTGCTTCTACGGTCCGCGAAAAGCTCCTCCTCGTGACCTTCACATCCAGGTCGATGGTGTTAGAATCGGGGTCTCTAACAACATCAAATATTTGGGTCTCGTGCTAGACAGTCGATGGGCGTTTAAGGCCCATTTCCAAGAAATGGCTAAAAAAGCCATGAGCTATGCCTCAGCTCTAGCGTCCCTGTTGCCCAACTTAGGGGGTGCGAGCACCAAATGCAGGGCCCTGTACATGGGGGTGGTTCGCTCTGTGGCGCTTTATGGAGCTCCGGTCTGGTGTGATGCTCTTACGCCGCCTAATGTGGCTATCTTGCGGAAGTTGCATCGAATTATGTCGATCCGATGTATACGTGGGTACCGTACGGTAGCATACGAGGCTGCCTGTCTACTAGCATGTTCGCCACCGTGGGATCTGGTGGCCCTCTCCTACGCCGAGCTCTATCTGTGGAAGACCGAGCAGATAGACCTAGGCCGGTGCATCGTGCCGCGTGAAATAAGCAGAAAAAAGGGTCTTCTGCAACAGGAAACATCACGTCACTGGCGGAGGAGGCTGCTCTTACCAGGAGCAGGTCACAGAGCCATCGAGGCAGTCCTGCCCGTATTTCCTCTGTGGATGAACAGGAGGCACGGCGAGCTTACTTTTCACTTGGTGCAGATACTTACTGGACATGGTTGCTTCGGTGGGTATCTGCACCAGGTGGCTAGAAAGGAACCGACGCCACATTGTCATCACTGCCCAAGCGAGTTAGACAGTGCACAGCACACGCTGAGTGATTGCCCTGCGTGGGACGAGGAAAGAGCCGAACTCGTTTCTATCACCGGAGAAGACCTGTCGCTGCCAGCAGTGGTCCGCGCTATGGTATCGGAAAAAAGAGCGTGGGACGCTATGGTATCCTTCTCGGAGAGAGTTTTGCGCCAGAAGGAAAATGCCGAAAGAGAAAGAGAAGTAGATAGAGCCTTAGATGTGGTGCGTCGTAGACGAACGAGGCAGACATGGAGACGGAGAGGCCGTCCTCCGACCTCTCAGTTTCCCTCTCTCCCCTCCCCCTAAGGTCTGCATGTACACCTCCCGGTCATAGTACTGACACCTAGAGGAGGCCTGAAGAAGAAGAGTGTGACCTGAAATCACTCGGTGGAAGAGAGATAATGGAGCACT
This sequence comes from Actias luna, assembly GCA_039707435.1. Classification (NCBI taxonomy): domain Eukaryota; kingdom Metazoa; phylum Arthropoda; class Insecta; order Lepidoptera; family Saturniidae; genus Actias; species Actias luna. The sequence goes on along the minus strand of JAZHAC010000006.1, from coordinate 24,595 downwards.
GACCTCTCTAGCAGGCGGGGGCCTCCGTGGCTACCTTTCGGAGGCCCAGCGCGGAACCAGGACAGCGGCGCTTGCTCGCGTATTCCCGGTGCCCTGGTCACATACGTGCACGCAGAGGACGTGGGGTTTTAGTGGGTATTCCCGGCGGCTAGCGCCGGGCGAGTCCCACATATCCCTCCCAGCCCATCAGGGAGGGAATGCGTAAATGCATTTCCCCACGTAAAAAAAAAAAAAAAAAAAAGGTTAGGTTCCATCAGGGAGGGGATGCGTAAATGCATTTCCCCACGTAAAAAAAAAAAAAAAAAAAGGTTAGGTTAGGTTAGGTTAGGTTAGGTTAGGTTAGGTTAGGTTAGGTTGGGTTAGTAGTCGAGGTGTTATTAGTAGTCGAGGTGTTATTAATAGTAGTCGAGGTGTTATTAGTAGTCGAGGTGTTATTATAGTAGTCGAGGTGTTATTATAGTAGTCGAGGTGTTATTATAGTAGTCGAGGTGTTATTAGTAGTCGAGGTGTTATTAGTAGTCGAGGTGTTATTAGTAGTCGAGGTGTTATAGTAGTCGAGGTGTTATAGTAGTCGAGGTGTTATAGTAGTCGAGGTGTTATAGTAGTCGAGGTGTTATAGTAGTCGAGGTGTTATGATAGTAGTCGAGGTGTTATAGTATAGTAGTCGAGGTGTTATAGTAGTCGAGGTGTTATAGTAGTCGAGGTGTTATAGTAGTCGAGGTGTTATAGTAGTCGAGGTGTTATAGTTGTTTCGTGGATTGTTGTGTTTTTGTTTGTTATGGTTTATCCTTTCTTTGACCCTTGCGTGCTTTCTGGACTCTGTAATTGATTACCCTATTGCGACCTGGCTTATTATTATACTGGACATTGATTGCGTTTTGATTTGGAGTGGAGTTTTTCAGTGAGATCTTCTTGCTAATTACTGAGTGGGGGCCTGCCCTCACTCGGTGGGGTGTCCATAATGGACACTCGACCGCCCCTAAAAGGGCAGGGTGTGGAAATTATCTTTGATTCCTCTGAAGATGATGAGTCTTTGGTAATAAGAAATAATAAAAATAAGAGTGACGTGCGGATGTATAAGAAAGCGACGAAGAAGAATATTGAGCGGAAACGTCCCACAGAGGGCGGAGTGTTTGAGTCTGATGATGAGATCGAATCCAAGGAGGCACCCAAGGTGGCTAGAGCGAGCAGAGGAAAGTTTCGGACTCCTGGCCAGTCGGGATCATCAAGGCGGACCGTGCTCGGCGAAGCGGACGGATCTTATGACCGCGCCCTTGCTAGTAGCGAACAAACAGAAGGTGACGATACCGCTGTGGAGGACCCTAGGTTAAAGGACCCACCTATGTTATCGATTGCACAAATTGAAGTATTAGATGGAGAATCCTTGAAGGTGCATGCTGGGGTCCTGCTGGAATCCATCTGTAATGTTTGTAAGACATCGGGGAACCTAAAAGGAACGTTTATCAAGACTTTAAAGCAGGCGGCGCGCGGGTTTAGTGACATAGTTGAGGTCCTCGCGGAGCGCTCGCAGACGGATGAGACGAGACGTTTAAGCCGGGAGAACAGGTTCCTTCTGCAGCAGATAGAGGGCCTTAAAAGTGAGGTGAAGGCCTGGAAGTTGGAGGCGGAAGACAAAAGGGAAGAAGCGCGAAAGGCCTGGAAGGACAGAAATTCTGAGCCCCCACGTGACTGGGAGGAATCCTTGAATGCGGCGGTCGAGAAGATGGGGCAAACTATACAGAACGCTTGTGGAGGAATGATAAACGCTCGCTTTGAAGGATTGGAAGAACGTTTGCTGCCAAAGAAAGTAGTGCGTCCTCCACTTGCAGCAGACAAACGAGTGCCTGTCCCTTCTTCGACCGGAGCCAAAAGAGTAAGGACAGAGGCGGCATGTCCGGCCGAGACCGCACACACTACTACACCCCCTCTCGGTGTTGAGTGGGCTGAACTTCCAGCAGCGGATTCAGATAGGGATCCGTTGAATATGGAACTAGCCTCGTGGTCGACGGTAGCAAGGAAAAAGAAGGCCAAAACTGCTGTGCCGGCACCGGCGGCCACTCCAGCCCCCAAGCTCAAGCCGAAAATCCCTGGCCCCCACGTACTGCTGCGGTTATCATCACTCTGCAGCCGGGGGCGGTAGAGAAAGGCGAAGACTACAGGTCTGTCCTCGCCAAGGTTCAAGACAGAATCTCCCTGAAAGACTGTGGGATTACTGAGTTATCTCTTCGCTCCACTGCCATGGGGAGCAAGATCATTGAGATCCCCGGCCCCCAAGGGGCGGAGCGAGCAGATAACTTAGCCTCAAAATTGCAGGAAGCATTGGGGGACCTGGCTATCGTGGCCAGACCAATAAAGAAGGTGGACATCCGCATCATCGATATAGATGATACGGTCTCGAAAGAGGATGTGGTAAAAGCCGCGGCGGATAAGGGGGGATGTCAATCAACCCAAATAAGAGCCAGCGAGATCCACTACTATGGAAGAGGTATGGGGTCACTTCACATGTCCCTCCCGGCTGTCGCGGCGAAGACCCTGGTGGAAGAGGGTCGTCTCAAGGTAGGATGGAGTATGACACGGATCCAGGCGCTTGAAGCGAGGCCTCTGCGCTGTTTTAAATGCATGGGCGTGGGCCACACGCAGCCGTTGTGCCCATCGACAGCTGATAGGAGGGCGAACTGCTATAAGTGCGGGGAAATTGGCCATAAAGCAGCTGTGTGCGTGGTTGATAAACCACGCTGTGTGATCTGTCATGAAGCAGGGAAGCCGGCGGATCACATAATGGGGAGTGTGGCCTGCAAGCCCCCTTCCACTAAGCCAAGAAGTACTCCTGTTGTTGGGATAAGAGAGGAGAGCCGCAATGTTACGGCAAGCGCAGAAGGCCTCACCGGGTCGATGGATGCTGAAATGGAACTGTAATGGACTACGGCCATTTCAGTTTCCTCCAAGTTAATTTAAACCACTCTGCCACCGCGCAGGATCTTCTTCTGCAAACGGTGGCGGAGTGGAAAATTGGAGTTGCGGTGGCCGCGGAGCCATATGTGGTGCCTGACCAACCCCATTGGGCGGGCGATACGTGTGGCTCCGTTGCCATCATTAGTGGAACAGGGTCACCCCTTTTCATTAAAGAAAGAGGCCCAGGGTTCGTGGCGGCTGCCTGGGAGAATTATGCTGTCATTGGGATCTACTTCTCTCCAAACCGGTCCCTGATGGAATTTGAGAACTTTCTTAGTGCCATGGGACCGGTCGTGCGGCGACTGGCACCGCTCCCCATTGTTGTTTTAGGTGACTTTAACGCCAAGTCGCAGGCATGGGGTGCGGTGACCACGGACCCACGGGGGACTGTGGTTGAGCAATGGGCAGCAGAAATGGGGCTGGCCCTCCTCAACAGAGGTTCAGTGTACACGTGCGTGCGGCAGAACGGGGGATCCATTGTGGACCTCTCGTTCGCAACACCGTCTGTTGCACGCCGTGTATATGGATGGCGAGTGATGGAGGAGGTGGAGACACTGTCCGATCACCGCTATATAAGGTTTGGTATCTCCACCTCTTCCGGGGTAGAGCCAACAACTGGTCGCTCTCGGGCATCATTCCCGAGATGGTCCTTATGTCGACTGGATCGAGAACTGGCGGAAGAAGCAGCCATAGTCCAAAGTTGGAGAGTGCCAGCTTTTGACTCTGAGGGGGTAGATGAGGCGGCTGCAAGCTTACGTACAGCTCTCACGGTCGTATGCGATGCTTCAATGCCGCGGAATACGCACCGTCCTCGGGAGGGGGCGGTGTACTGGTGGTCCCAGGAGCTTGCGGAGCTCCGTGTGGCCTGCTTCACGGCGCGACGGCGCTACGTGCGCAGTCGTCGTCGTCGGCGTAGGGATCTGGAGGAAGAGGCCCGGCTGTATGCCTTTTACAGGAATGCGCGGAAGACCTTGCAAGAGAAGATCAGTCGGGCTAAGGATGAGGCCTGGAGGCAATTATTAGAGTCGCTGGAGAGAAATCCTTGGGGACGCCCGTATCAGGTGGCACGGAAGAAGTTCAGGGGCCGGGGTCCCCCAGTGATGGAAACTCTCCAGCCGGAGTTTTTGCTAAGGGTTGTGGACAACCTATTTCCCAACCCTCCTGACTTTCTCCCACCTGTTCTCCAGCCGAGGGAGGATGTAATGGTTCCCCCCACTCCGGTCAGTGATCGGGAGTGGGAAATGGTGACCAAACGCCTGCGCGGCGCGAGGAAAGCCCCCGGCCCGGACGGGATTCCTGGCAAGGTCTTAGCGCTGGCGCTGCATTATATGGCAGCAGAGCTTCGGGGATTGTACGACCGTTGTTTAGTGGTCGGAAAATTCCCAAAGCCTTGGAAGGAGGGGCGTTTGGTTCTGCTGGCAAAGGATGGCAGGTCCCCGGACTGTCCGTCCGCCTACCGGCCACTTGTGTTGTTGGACGATGCGGGAAAAATGTTTGAGAGAGTAGTGTCCTCCCGTGTCGTCCAGCACATAGAGGAGATGGGGCCGAGAATGTCGGACGCGCAGTATGGGTTCAGGGCAGGCCGTTCGACCATCGATGCCTTGTCAGCACTAAAGAAGCTGTCCGTGGAGGTTACTGGCAATGGAGGTAGGCTGTTGGCGGTGTCACTTGACATCGCCAACGCCTTCAACAGTTTGCCGTACTCGGTAATACAGGAGGCGCTCCGGTTTTTCGGAGTGCCCCTGTATCTTCGCAGGCTACTGGAGGACTACCTCCAGGGGCGGAGTGTGGCCTTCGTGGACAGCGGTGGGCGGATGGTTCGGCGAGATGTCCGATGCGGGGTTCCGCAGGGGTCGGTCCTGGGGCCACTCCTGTGGAACTTGGGCTACGACTGGGTGCTTCGCGGTGCGCTACCCCCAGGGGTACGTACCATTTGCTATGCGGACGACACCCTAGTTGTAGCCCAAGGAGGGCAATGGGAAGAGTTGGCGAGTCGGGCTTCAGAGGCGGTGACGACTGTGATTGATCGGATCAGGATGCTGGGTCTGCAAGTGGCGGTTGAAAAAACAGAGGCTATACTCTTTCATGGCCCTCGGAAGGGACCGCCACCGGGTGCCAGCATCCTGGTTGATGGTCACACAGTTCGGGTTGGAACCCAGATGAGGCACTGTATAAATTCACGGCGGCAAGGAAGGAAAGAGGGGAGCCTCCAGCTCCCACTGAAATTAACAGCTGTCGACGGCAAGCTCAAAGTGTGCTTATCCGACGTTGGACAGAGGACCTGGCGGGCGCGCGTTATGGTCGTTACACGATCGACGCCGTCCGTCCGGTCCTTCGAGAATGGTGTAAACGAGCGTTCGGCTCTCTTACGTTCAGGATGGTGCAGGTGCTGACGGGGCATGGGTGTTTTGGGAAGTACCTGCACCGTATTGCTCGGAGGGAGCCGAGCGCCGTTTGTCACGAATGTGGCGCAGGCACTGACTCGGCTCAGCACACTCTGACTGAGTGCCCCTCTTGGGAGGTACAGCGCCGCGCTCTAGCGGCAGTGGTGGGAGAAGAGCTTCTTCTCCCCAATGTAGTTCGGGCAATGGTGGCCAGAGAAGAAGCGTGGGTAGCGATGGCCTCCTTCTGTGAAGACGTTATATCGCAGAAGGAGGCAGCGGAGAGAATCCGTGAGGCTGATTCCCACGGGGACCCTCTCCGCATCAGACGAAGAGGCGGCAGGAGGGCTCAGTACACCCGTGCCATCCTCCCGTCTTAAGCGGGCCAGGATTACACCTGGCTCAATGTAGGACCAAGGCAGTTTGCGACGAGCTGCGAGATGGGGCCCAGCTTAAGATCAGGCTGGGCCGGCCGCCGGGGCGATGTGGTAGAATGCGACGCTCGATCTCGGGTCGCCCCGGCAGAGCGGCAGACGGTCCCGTGGGGTTTTAGTGGGTATTCCCGGCGGCTAGCGCCGGGCGAGTCCCACATATCCCTCCCAGCCCATCAGGGAGGGAATGCGTAAATGCATTTCCCCCCGTAAAAAAAAAAAAAAAAAAAAAAAAAAAGGTTAGGTTAGGTTAGGTTAGGTTAGGTTAGGTTAGGTTAGGTTAGGTTAGGTTAGGTTAGGTTAGGTTAGGTTAGGTTAGGTTGGGGAACCCCCCACAGTGCTTGCGTCCTCGTCGCGTTCCCTGGGCAACGACCCGGTTCTGACCACCGTAACGGAGTGGCAGACCGGTGTTCGGCTAAAGTGCACTGTGCGTCGTAGCTGTCACCTAGCGGTTTGTTACGACATTCGCGGAGGCAATTATGCCAATGCCTGCGAGAGATGCCTTCGGGCGTTTCATCAAAGGCCCTTCTCAGGGCCAACCCAAAGGCCCTTCTCAGGGCCAACCCGATGACGCGGTGGCGTCAGAGGCTAGCCGCGCACCATCTGCGGCCAGCCTTTTCAGCGGAGTGGGCGAATTGTCGGAGTCCGACACTGAGTCCACTGTTTTTGAATCGGACGGTTCGATGGTGACACCGAGCCGTCTCGAATCGCGGAAGCGGGCCTTCCTGAAGGTTAGGTCCGATAGGTCCTCGGACTCTTCGGCTTCGAGAAAGTCGAAGAAGTCCAAGGCCAAGAAGACCGTGGCAGACACCCACGACGTGGGCCTTGCGGGTGCACAACGCCAGCTGGACTTGGCTCGGCGGGAGCAGGTCCAGCAAGATCTGGAGGAGCGGGTCGCTGCTAAAGAGCAGCAAACCAGCGCCGCCCGGGCTAGGTCCGGCTATGGCGCGTCCACGGTCCTATACTCGGACCACTCTCTGGCCGAGTTGGACCAGATGGCCCAGGAGGACCAAGAGGAGATCGTGGAGATCGCCTCGAAGTCCTCCAACCTGAAAGGGACCTTTCAGAAGTCCCTCAAGTGCCGAGCCGCGAGCATGCGCGGCATCATTCGGGAGCTGATGCAGCGCACAGCGACCGACGAGACGCGGCAGCTGCAGGCGAGAGTTGATCGCCTGCAGTCAGAGGTCAGCCAGCTGCATCAGAAGCTGGCTGAAGCCACGGCCCGGCCTCAAGCCGAGCCAAGACCCGCGGTTGAGGCCCCCCCCTCCAACCTTGAGGAAATTATCCGAAAGGTTGTCATGGAGGAGAGGGCCTTCACGAGAGCCTGTTTCGCGGGAATTGAGGATCGGCTGCTGCCCGAAAAGCGCGTCAGGCCACCCCTCGCGGCAGACAAACGGCAGCAACAGCCGGAACCGTCTGCCCAGAGGGAAGACGCGCCCCTGCCTCCTGCCGGCCCGTCCAACCAGCAAGGGTGGACAGAGGTGGTGGGGAAGAAAAAGGCAAGAGCCACCAAAAAGGCGGCGGCCGCCCCTGCCGTCCCTGCTCCCTCCTCAGCTGGCCCGTCCCAGACGGCAGGCAAGGGAAAGGGTAAGGGCAAGAAGTCCGCCCCCAAGCCTGCCGCCAAACCTACCCCTAAGCCTGCCGCAGCTACTCCCGCGGCAAAAAAGGCCCCCGCCGGCACCAAGAAGAGCTTGGCTCCTCCGAAATCCGCGGCCGTTGTGGTGACGCTCACCGCGGAAGCCGAGGAGCGCGGGGAAACGTACGCGTCCGTCATGATGCGGGCGCGTACCAACGCCGATCCCGAAAAACTTGGGATCGGTAAAGTGACGTGCCGCCGAACCCAAGCCGGAGCTCGGCTCTTCGAGTTCTCCGGGGCACAGGGCAGCGCCAACGCTGACCTCTTTGCAGCCAAGTTGCAAGAGGTCATTGCGGATGCGGCCAAGGTGGCCAGGCCCATCAAGGCTACCACTCTGGAGGTGACTGACCTCGACGATTCAGTCACCAAAGAGGAGGTAGCAGCGGCGGTCGCAGCAATAGGGGGCTGCGACGCCACAGCGGTAAAGACCGGAGCTATGAGGCCCGGCCGCGGTGGCATGGGCACAGTTCGTGTTGAGTGCCCAGTCGTCGCCGCCAAAGCTGTCCTCGCCAAGGGCCATCTTGCCCTTGGCTTCAGCTCGGGGGCAGTCCGAGCACTTGAAGACCAGCCTCTGCGCTGCTTCAAGTGCTTCGGGGTCGGGCACACCCGGGCCCTCTGTCCGTCCAAGGTCGACAGGACGGACAGTTGTTACCGCTGCGGGAAGGACGGGCACAAGTCCGCGTCCTGTAAGGCCGCCAAGCCGCACTGCGCGGTGTGCGCTGCCAGTGGCCGCCCGGCGGGCCACGTGATGAAGGGGAGGAGCTGCAATCCTCCCCTTAAGAAGGGCAAAGCGCAGGCACGGACCCTGCCTGTCGCTGCCACCGCCAGCCCTGTCGCAGGGCCCTCGGCGGCCGTGGAGGAGGGGGGTGCGATGTCCGATTAATGGATAGGGGCCGACATCGCATCCTCCAGGCGAACACCAACCACTGCAGAGCAGCCCAGGACCTGCTCATGCAGTCCATGGCTGAGTGGTTGGTGGACGTGGCGGTGGTCGCCGAGCCGTACTCGGTCCCCGGCAGTTGGCTGGGTGACTCGGACGGCTTGGTGGCACTAGTGCCGCGGTCCTCCACGGACTCCCCTCCCCTCTCGCTCTTAGAGAGGGGACCGGGTTACGTGGCCGCCGCGTGGGGGGGAGAAATGGCCCTGGTGGGGGTCTATTTCTCCCCAAACCGGCCTCTGTCGGACTTCGAGAACTTTCTCGAAGTCCTCACGGCAGTGGTCGGGCGGGCAGCGCCGCGTCAGGTCGTCGTCCTGGGCGACCTGAACGCCAAGTCGGGGGCATGGGGCAACCCAGCCGCCTCCTGCAACATCCGGGGCCGCGCCGTGGAGTTTTGGGCGGCCTCGACCGGTCTGTCCCTCCTGAACAGAGGGACAGTCCACACGTGTGTGCGGCAGCAGGGAGGGTCCGTGGTGGACGTGTCGTTCGCCACTCCCTTGCTTGCCGCCCGCGTCGTGGACTGGCGGGTGGAGATGGTGGAGACCATGTCGGACCACCGCTACGTGCGGTTCGATGTCTCCACCCAGAGCCCCAGGGGGATGGCCCGCTCGGGCCAGTCCCCTTTCCCTCGGTGGGCTCTCACCCGCCTAGACAGGGAGGCGGCTGAGGAGGCGGCGTTCCTCCAGGACTGGCTCACGCCCCGAGCCGAAGTCCTGGACGTGGACGCCGCGGCGGCGGCGCTGAGGGGTTCCCTGACCGAGGTATGCGACTTTAGCATGCCTCGGTCCCGCCGTCCGGCCCCCCGTCGGGCCGTGTATTGGTGGTCCGAGGAGCTGGCGGGGCTCCGAGCCGCCTGCGTGGCGGCCAGGCGGGCCTACACGCGGAGTCGGCGGCGCAGCGCCCGAGACGCGGCGAACGAGGACCGCCTCTACGCCGCGTATGTTGAAGCGAAGGCGGTCCTCAAGTCGGCGATACGCGCTGCCGACGATGCGGCGCGGGCCGAGATGCTCGAGAGTCTCGATAGGGACCCCTACGGGAGGCCGTACAAGGCGGCGCGGAACAAACTGCGCCCCTTCGGTCCCCCCCTAACGGAGACCCTCGAGCCGACATTGCTGGATGGGGTGGTCCGGTCCCTGTTCCCGCCCAGGACCCACTTCACCCCACCAGCAATGGACCCGCCGCGGGGGGCGGCGCCGCCCGAAGAGGAGATACCGCCGGTCACGGCCGAGGAGTTTCGCGCGGGGACTTTACGCCTCCGTGCGAAGAAGACGGCCCCTGGACCGGACGGTGTTCCCGCACGGGTGGTGTCCATCGCCGCCCCCAAAATGGAGGGAAGGTTTCGGGACCTCTTCAGTTCGTGTCTCACGACTGGGAGGTTCCCGAAACTGTGGAAGGAGGGGCAGTTGTGCCTCCTCCAAAAGGTGGGTCGCCCCGCGGACTCCCCCTCGGCATACCGACCCATCGTTCTGCTCGATGAGGTCGGTAAGTTGTTCGAGGGGGTCGTCGCCGCCCGGCTGAACGGCCACCTTCAGATGGTGGGGCCGGATTTGTCGAACGCCCAATTCGGCTTTCGAAGGGGGCGTTCGACAATCGACGCGCTGGCCCTACTCAAGGGTCAGGTGCGGAAGGCCGTCGAGGCGGGGGACGGGGTTTTGGCTGTGTCATTCGACATAGCCAACGCCTTTAACTCCGTCCCCCACTCGACCATTTTGGAGGCACTCCGGTATCACGGGGTGCCTCCGTACCTGCGCCGACTCCTGGCCGACTACTTGGAGGACCGGGTGGTCCTCCTCGTCGACAGCAAGGCCAGGATGAGGCGGTACGGCGCAGAGTCCGGTGTTCCTCAGGGGTCGGTCCTCGGACCCCTCCTGTGGAACATCGGATTCGACTGGCTCCTGCGGGGCGCCCTCCTCCGTGGCACGAGTGTCATATGCTATGCAGATGACACTCTCCTCACAGCCCGGGGGAGGGACTACAGGGAGGCGGCCAGTCTGGCCTCGGCGGGCGGATCCTTGGTCGCAGAAAGGATCCGCCGCCTAGGATTGGGGGTGGCGCTGGGCAAGACCGAGGCCGTGTTCTTTCACGGGCCTCGGCAGCGCACCCCCCCTGACGCCCACATCGTGGTCCAGGGCGTCAGGGTCGAGGTCAAGGCCCAGATGAAGTATCTGGGCCTTGTGCTCGACAGCAGGTGGCGCTTCGGGCCGCATTTCAGCGAGCTGTCGCGCCGCCTGCTAAAAACGGCGGGCGCCCTCGCATGGCTCCTCCCAAATCTGGGGGGGCCGAGGGCGAGATGCCGGCATTTGTATGCCGGCATCCTGAAGAGTATGGCCCTTTACGGGGCCCCCATCTGGGCGGACTCCCTCCACCGGAGGGAAAACGCCACCGCCCTGCGGAGGCCCCAAAGGGCCATAGCCCAGCGGGTGGCGAGAGCCTACCGCTCGGTGGGCCTCGCGGCGGCGTGCGCCCTGGCTGGCACCCCGCCTTGGGAGCTCGAGGCGTGGGTGCTCGCCAGGGTGTACGAGTGGACGGCGCGGCGGAGGGCTCTCGGTGAGCACCCCGCCGCGGAAGAACGGGAGGCCGTCCGACGCGAGGCGAAGGAAGCCGTCGTCCACCATTGGACAGCGGACCTCGCCACCGCCGTCTTCGGCCGCTGGACGTTGGACGCGATCGGGCCGGTCCTGCAGGACTGGCTCGGGCGGTCCCACGGTTTCCTCTCGTTCCGTCAGGTGCAGGTGTTGTCCGGACATGGATGTTTCGGATCCCACCTGCACCGAATACGGAGGGAGGAAACCCCAGCGTGCCACGACTGCGGCGCTGCGGAGGACACGGCACGGCACACACTGGAAGTGTGCCCGGCCTGGTCCGAGCAGCGCCGCGATCTGACGGCGGTGGTTGGGCAGGACCTCTCACTCCCAAGCGTGGTCAAATCCATGCTGGAGAGTGAGGAGTCCTGGGCGGCTTTCGCCTCCTTCTGCGAAGAAGTGATGTCGCAGAAGGAGGCGGCGGAGCGGGCGCGGGAAGACGATCCTCTCGCGGCGCCGCTCCGCAGGCGGAGAGGGGGAGGGAGGCGGCGTGCGTACGATCGCCGTTTCCCACCCCCTGGTGGTGGATAGCGGGGGATAGGCGCGGGGGCGCCTTCTCCCGCACTTGAACTATCCACCACCTCGCTGGGCGGGAATGACTGGGTACTCACAGTCATTCCCGCGTCCTCTCCCTATAGGGGGGGGGCGTGAAGGGCCCGCCATGAGGGCGGGCGATCGTCGGCGGGGGACTGGTAGTTAAGGCTAGGCCGGTTTTCCCAGTCCCCCTCCCTGAAGACGATGCGGGAGTACCGGGGGGTTTTTAGCCGGTAGGAGTCCGGCATAACTCGGTTGCGCCCCCGCGCGGCCGGGTATCCATGAGGATTTTCCCCCCGTAAAAAAAAAAAAAAAAAAAAAAAAAAAAAAAAAAAAAAAAAAAAAAAAAAAAAAAGGTTAGGTTAGGTTGGGGTGCGATGTCTGGAACCTCCTCGTGGTGCACCCTGGGCGTCGGCCAAGCTGGCCGGCGGCGGATACCAGACCTAGGAGTGGTACGTGCGCGGCGCTCCTAGTACCGGGTTGGGGCCGATGAGGGCTCAATCTGAGCCCCAAGGGTCCAGCCCGGACAGCGGCTGGCGGGGCCGGTTGTTTCATACCGGTCTCGGCAGGCGTACCGCAAACTGGAGGGGACTAGAATCTCAACATGGATAGGTCAAGATTAAAAAAGACACTACCCCAGGAGGGTACCGGCAACGCCGGAGAATCCCTCCCCGGGCTTTGCTCGGGCTGCCCCACGTTTTCTGGGGGGGGCAAAATCTTGAGAAGCACAAAAACAACAATGACGACTAAAGCAAGGAAAACGGTTACCGATTCCCGCAAGCAAATGAAGACCACGGCCATGAACACTAGGATGAAGTGTCCGCCAGCGGATCTGATGCCTCCACAGGAGACATGCTCTGAGGCTACCATGGCCACTGCCTCGGAAAATGAGGGTCCTGCGACTAGCGCACAATGGGGGGAAACGGGACGAGAGGACTCTCTCTCGAGCTCCTCGTCCTCGGATGTTGAAGACGCTGTGTCGGGTGCGACGGGCCATTGCTCACCAGCTTTCAAACAAACCCGAGGACGCCCACCAACGACGGGTCAGTACGTTGGCCTAGCGAAGGCTCAAGCGGAGTTGAACCGCCTCAAAGAGGTGGATCTTCGCCGTCGAGTGGAAAAGCAGGTGATGAAGCCAGCAGCTAGCCGGAGACAGGTTCGTGTCAAGAACCCTAATACTCCCGCCCTCGAAGATCAGCTGGCTTCAGAAATCAATGAAGGAATTCAGGCCCAAGCAGATGTTGTGCTCAACATTGCACAGAATTCTAAAAATCTGGGAGCCGTATACCAGACCGCTATAGCGGAAGCGGCAGCCTCCATTAAAGAGTGCTCAGAGTTGATGGCCGGCCTGTGCGACTCGGAGGAATGTAGGAAGCTCAAAGCTGAGTACGCGGAGCTCAAGGCCAAACAGGCAAAAAGAGCAGCAGAGATAGAGGACCTCCGAAAAGAGCTCTCCTCAATGAGACAGGAGTTGCAAAGTCTCCGACGCAGTGTAGAGAGAGAGAGTATTCCTCCTCAGGAAGTTCAGCAGATTAAAGACTGTGTTCCATCTCAGCAGCAGCCAGCCACAGAATCTGCTGCGCCAATAACCCAAGGCATGCTCGACGTTGCAATTCGAAACGCGATGCAGGAGATGCAAGTGCAGTTTATATCGTGCTTGGAAACGGTGATCAAGGCACATTCGCGTCCATCAATGGAGGTAACAACTTTGGTGCCAGAGGTCTCTACGGCATCTACAGCGCTGCCAACAGTTGTCCAGGACAAAAATGTCCCCACCAAGAAGAGACCGACAAGAAGAGCGAAGAGATCGCCCGCAGCGCATGCGGCCGAAGTGGCCCGAGCAGAGTCCTCGAGGCCTCAGGTGCCGCCGCCCGAAAAGGAGACATGGGCTATGGTCGCAAAGCGAGGCCCAAAAAAGGGTGGTAAGCCACCGCCCAAGCTTGCGATCCCACGCTCATCCGCGATCGTGCTCACCCTAAAGTCGGATGTAGCAAGCAGCGGGATCGACTACATGAAAGTGGTAACTTTGGCTAAGGGAAAGATAGACTTAGCCAGTCTAGATATCCCTTACATCAAATATAAGGAGACGGCTACTGGAACCCGAAAACTTGAGATACCAGGGGCCTCGAGTGGAGCGAAAGCTGACCAACTAGCTGAAAGGCTCAGAGCAATTTTCACCGAGGAAATCGGTGAAGGATTGGTGGAGGTCTCCAGACCCGCTAAGTGCGCTGAGTTACGCATCTCGGGTCTGGATGAATCCATTACCAAAGAGGAAGTTGCGGCTATTATAGCCAAAGAAGGTTCCTGCCCAAGCAGCCTAGTGAGGGTAGGGGAGATTCACAGGGCGCCATATGGCATCCGTTCTATATGGGTGCGATGTCCTGTTGAAGCCGCAAAACGGCTGACTAAGGACAGCAAGCTCATGTTTGGATGGGTGGCAACAAAGGTGAAGCTTCTTCAACCAGCGCCACTGCGATGCTTTCGCTGCTTAGAAGTTGGCCACATAAAGGCACGGTGCAAATCGTCCGTCGACCGCAGCGCTCTCTGCTTCCGCTGCGGAGAAAACGGCCACAAGGCGACTGAATGCTCCTCCGCTCCACACTGCCCAATATGTGCGAGCGCAATGAAGCCCGCTGAACACCGACTAGGGAGTCGAGCGTGTGTGGCACCTCCCCGGCTACCTCCTGATGCTGCAGGTGGTAGTCATCGTAAACGTAAGGAGGTCCAGTGAAACCAAGGGAAATGTCCCTTCCCAAGCCGGGGGCCGCCGAGCGTTTCAACCCGCCGGAGGCCCAAGCGCGTGGCCAGGGCAGCGGCTGTGCTGCTAACGCTGTTTCCCGTTGCCCTGGTCACATACGCGCGCAAGGAGGACGTGGGGTTTTAGTGGGTATTCCCGGCGGCTAGCGCCGGGCGAGTCCCACATACCCCTCCCAGCCCATCAGGGAGGGGATGCGTAAATGCATTTCCCCACGGAAAAAAAAAAAAAAAAAAAAAAAAAAAAAGGTTAGGTTAGGTTAGGTTAGGTTAGGTTAGGTTAGGTTAGGTTAGGTTAGGTTAGGTTAGGTTAGGTTAGGTTAGGTTAGGTTAGGTTGGGGTGCGAAGTCAGGAAACCTCCACGTGGTGCACCCTGGGCGTCGGCCAAGCTGGCCGGCGGCGGATATCCTGACACGGAGGCGTCGGCATTCCTCGGTTTTCTGAAGATAGCCATGGACGCATAGGTGGGCGGGCCCTGCGTGTACTCACCCTACCGTGGGGCAGGTTGGTGAGACACCTTCTCTTGCCACCACCGTCGATCTCGTTATCCCATCGGAGTGTCGTGGTCACGTCTCGCGGCTTCGTTGGGACCGAGGGGCTTGGCTTCACCGCCCGGCCCGCGAGGAAGAAAACCTCAATAAAAAATCACCCCGAATCTCAAGCGGCGGCGCACCGCGAGGGGATGCATGGCTGACGGGTATGTCAGTCATTAGTGCGACCCCCGTCAGAGAACCGGCCGACTCTCTGACGGGTTACGCGTAGGCTTACCCAAGTACAGGGGGCACTGCTTGGGTGGACTGTTTATTTCCCCCATACTCGTGGGAACAAAACTGGCTTGTTCAAATTTAAACCAAACAAAAAACAAAAAAACCCAAAAAAAATTATGTGAGGAGAGTGTCGTTAGTGGTGCTTTTGGCAGATCAGCTAGCTGTGAGGAGCTAACTGAGGAACAATTGGAGGGAGTTGCTTCTGACTCTGATTCTTTGAGAGGTGGTATTGGTGGAGAGGCAGGTCCCGTGGTCGTCCTAGACAGAAGACCGTCTTTAGATCAAATGTCGCTTCTTAGCGACTCTAGCGTGGCCACAATGGTAACTGTAGACTCCACCAACACATCTGCCACCCCTGGACGATTCTGGCGCAAGAGGAAAGAAAGGCGTTCCGAGACTGTGAAATCGTCAGATTCAGGCGAAGACACCGGAGGCGAAAAAAGGCAGCGAAAAGTTCCTGCTTCTACTAGAGGAAGGGGCCGCCCCACAACAACTGGGGAATACGCAGGCCTTTCGCAGGCAAAAGCTGAATATATTCGGCTTAGAAAGGAAGAGATACAACTAGCTGCAGAGGAGGAGGTAGCAGAGTTGGCCTCTCGTGTGAGACACGAAAGGGCGGCTAAGAATATGGCCGATGTCCCGGAAGAGGAGCTCTCCCTAAGCCTGAATGATAGGGTAATGGGAGATGTACAAGTCATTCTCGCGGTTGCCAAAAAATCTGGGCACCTTAAGGGCACATTCCAGCGTGCTCTTAACGAAGCGGCTGAATCAATCGGAGACGCAGTCGCCAAGTTCGTCTCTCGGACCTCTTCTGAGGAACTGAAGCGTGTAGAGGCAGCGTATTTAAAGCAGACGGCGGAGCTGGAAAACCTGCGTAAGGAGGTGGAAAAGTTACGAGCGGAAGTCCGCAGTGTTCGTCCGTCGACGACAACAACGGACGTATCCACCACTGCGATAACATCTGCAGTGTCAGCCGCTCCAATTTTAAGAAGGCCACCCAGGGAGGAGTTCCCCGCGCTGCCAAGGCCTTGTAACGCAGACACACTCTCGGATCCTAACATGGGATTCGACGAAGTTGCGCGCTCTCTGATGCTGCAAATGCAGCAGATGAATAACATAATGAGCGCGCGCTTCGAGGCTCTGGAGGACCGGCTTCTCCCAGAAAAACGTGTAAGGCCACCGTTGGCAGCTGACCGGAAAGCTGCCCAAGCTTCGGCAGCAGGGTCGGCTCCAGTAGTCACTCCTCAACCATCTACGGCTTCTCGAGAGACGGCCAAAAAGAAGGGAAAGGCTGCACCAAAAACGGCAGCGCCTGCACCCCGTACCTTTACGGAGGCAGTTAAAGCCCCAGCAGGGGAATGGGTGCTTGTGGGAAAGGGGGGCAAGCCTGCGAAAGCAAGCAAGCCCAAGAAGTCACCCCAGGCACCTCCGCCTAAAGTGAAAGCCCCTAAACTTCGGGCTCCTAAGTCCTCAGCTGTGGTATTAACACTGCAGCCTGAAGCGGTGAAGAAGGGCATCACCTATAGTGAGGTGCTCACTAAGGCCTGGGAAGAGGTGGACCTTGGCTCTCTCGGGATAGAGGGGGTCAAATACAAAAAGGCCGTCACGGGAGGAGCTCTTATTGAGGTGCCTGGTGCCACTAGTGGTGCAAAAGCTGACGCTCTTGCTGATAAAATCAGGGCGTCCTTACCGGCGGAGGTGGTCCGTGTGTCCAGGCCGATGAGGTGCGCAGATATACGCATCTCAGGCCTGGACGAATCAGTCACGGCCGAAAAACTAGTGTCGGCTGTCGCCCGGGCGGGAGAATGTTCACCTGGGCTTATTAAGACCAAAGACCCTAGCGTCGGAGCTGACGGAACAGTAACGGCAGTGGTCTCCTGCCCGGTGGAGACAGCAAGGAAGATCGGAGAAGGCCGGCGGCTGTTGGTAGGGTATGTTTCGGCCCGGGTCAAGGTCCTTGAGCCCCGTTCACAACGGTGCTTCAGGTGCCTCCAGCCTGGACACGTTGGTGTAAAATGCCAGGCAGAAGTTGACTGCAGCCAGCTATGTTATCGCTGCAGTCAGCCAGGCCATAAGGCTGGCGAATGCACTGCGAACCCGCACTGCGTCATCTGCGCAGGTGCAGGAAAACCGGCTGGCCACCGAATGGGCAGCAGGACCTGCTCTATCTCAGCCCCACCTCGCAATAACAAGAGGAAAAGAGGGAGGGTAAATGGAGGCAAGACCCCATCGCAACCCTCGACCATTACAGTTGCCGCCCAGGTGGCGCCGACTACGGCCGCAGAGGTAGAAATGGAGTGCCAATAATAATGGCCCTCCATTTCCTCCAAGGAAATCTTAACCACTGTGCCAGAGCGCAGGATTTATTGATCCAGAGCTTGGCACAGTGGTCCATAGGCGTCGCCGTAATGGCCGAACCGTACTTCGTCCCGCCCAACAACACCTGGGTGTGTGACCGTGACGGTTCGGTGGCTATAATCACCCAGCCCGCCGCTGGCTCCCCGCCCCTCGCTAACATCCAAGAGGGTCGGGGTTGGGTCGCGGCGCGTCTCGGCGGCGTAATTGTCATAGGGGTGTATGCACCCCCAAGGTGGAGTCTCGCCGACTTCGAGGCACTCGTTGGAGAATTGGGCACAGTCGTCCTCGGATGCCACCCTCTCCCCGTCCTAGTGCTCGGAGACTTCAACGCCAAATCTACGGCTTGGGGTTCTCCAGTCACGGACGTCAGGGGGGAGGTGTTGGAAGAGTGGGCCATAACATCCGGCCTGCTCGTCCTAAACAGGGGTTCTGCAAGCACGTGCGTGCGACCGCAGGGCGAGTCGATAGTGGACGTGTCGTTCGCTAGCCCTGCAATAGCACGCCGTGTTCGGGACTGGAGAGTCCTTGAGGGGGTGGAGACACTGTCGGACCATCTTTACATTCGGTTCGACGTGTCCGCCCAGACCTCGGGACATTCAGTCCCGAGAGACCCTGTGCAGGACAGTCCACGTTGGGTTCTGGGACGCCTCGACCGCGAGGTGTTCCGTGAAGCTGCCATCGTGCAGGCTTGGGTGTTCGATGGAACACCCGCCAGGCCTGCCGATGTCGAGGACGGGGCAGAGCGTCTACGTGCGGCGGTGTCGCAAATGTGCGACGCTGCGATGCCGCGAGTGGGGCGTCGTCACGCCAAGCGCCAGGTGTACTGGTGGAACGCTGAGATCGCGCAGCTGCGTACGGCCTGCGTAGCAGCGCGCCGCCAGTACACCAGGATAAGGCGCAGACGACGCCGGGCGCAGGACTCTGACCCCAGAGAGGCGGAGCTTCATGAGGGGTACAGAGCCGCGAGGCTCGCCCTCCGGACGGCCATCGAGCGCGCAAAGGCTCTGGCCAAAGAGGAACTCTTGGAGACGCTCAATCGGGACCCGTGGGGTCGCCCGTACCGGATGGTGCGTGGTAAACTTCGCCAATGGGCCCCCCCGGTAACCCAGAGTCTCCAGCCCGAGTTCCTCGAGGAAGTAGTGAGTGCTCTGTTCCCCACGGGTGAGGGACAGTTTTCACCTCCCCGAATGGCTCCGCCTGCAGTCGAGCCTGACGTGGACGACGACGTGCCCGAAGTGACCCGGGAAGAGCTGAGGGCGGTGGTGAAACGCCTTCAGGCAAAAAACACCGCCCCAGGACCCGACGGCTTGCATGGCCGAGTGTGGGTCCTGGCCCTCGAGATCCTCGAGCCCCGACTGTTGGGGCTCCTCACTGCGTGTCTGGAGCAGGGCCGGTTTCCGTCCAAGTGGAAATCTGGCCGGTTAGTCCTGCTCCAGAAACCGGGGCGCCCGGCGGACTCGACGTCTGCATTCCGCCCTATCGTGCTGCTTGACGAGGTGGGCAAACTCTTTGAAAGAGTAATTGCAAACCGCCTCGTCAGCCATCTCGAGCACGTAGGGCCGGACTTGGCGGCAAACCAATTTGGTTTTCGCAGAGGGCGCTCCACCATTGACGCAATTAAGCAAGTGAGGAGCCTGGCGGAGGATGCTATAGCTCGGGGTGAGGTGGTTGTGGCGGTGTCGCTCGACATCGCCAACGCGTTCAACACCTTGCCCTGGGCCACCATCAGAGAGGCACTTCGGTTTCATGGAGTGCCGTCCTACCTCCGCCGAATAGTCGGGGCGTACTTGTCGGAGAGGTCAGTCGTCTTCCCGGGTCGAGACGGTTTATGTCGGCGAGACGTCGTATCCGGTGTTCCACAGGGGTCCGTACTGGGTCCCCTGCTGTGGAACATCGGGTACGATTGGGTGTTGCGCGGTGTGCTGCTCCGTGGCCTGAGTGTGGTGTGTTACGCCGACGACACTCTGGTCACGTCGAGAGCCAAGACACACCGCGAAGCCGTGATGTTGGCCACAGCTGGGGTGGCGCAGGTCGTCGGGAGGATCCGGCGTCTGGGACTTCAGGTGGCGCTCCAGAAATCCGAGGCCGTGTGTTTTCATGGGCCTCGGAATGCGCCACCGGCAGGGTCCCAGTTAATTGTGGGAGGCGTTCCCATCGGCATCCAGTCCAAATTGAAGTACCTTGGACTATTTCTGGATAGCCGATGGGATTTTGTGGAGCATTTCCGGCAGCTGACTCCCCGTCTCATGGGTGCCGCGGCCGCGCTGGCGCGGCTTTTACCCAATCTGGGGGGTCCAAGTTCCGCTTGCCGGAAACTCTATATGGGGATCGTGCGGTCCATGGCCCTTTACGGGGCCCCTGTGTGGGACGAAACTCTGACGGCCCGCAATATCGCCGCTCTGCGTAAACCGCAGAGGGCGATGGCCGTCAGAACGGCTCGCGGGTATCGCACGATCTCCTTTGAGGCGGCCTCCCTGCTAGCCGGATCTCCGCCATGGGATCTGGAGGCTAGGGCCCTCGCGTCGCTCTATGAGTGGCGCGAAGAGGCACTGGAGAGAGGTGTGCGACCGGCGCCTCGCGAAATTGAAGCGCGCCGGTCGGAACTTCAGAAGATCTCCATGGCGGAATGGAAGAGACGACTCGATCACCCCAGCTCGGGCGTGGCGACCGTAGAGGCCATAAGGCCCAACATGAAGGCTTGGATACGGAGGCGGCATGGCACCCTCACCTTCCGGCTGACACAGGTGCTCTCAGGGCACGGCTGCTTTGGGAGTTACCTTCATCGTATAGGTCGGGAGGTAACATCTGGGTGCCACCACTGTGGCTGCGCACGAGATGACGCGCGCCATACGCTTGCCGCTTGTCCCGCATGGGACTCGCCACGCCGTGGCCTCATCACGGCTATAGGACCGGACCTCTCGCTTCCGGCCGTTATAACATCCATGGTCGGAAGCGAGTCCGGATGGAATTCCGTCGCCTCGTACTGCGAGGAGGTGATGCTCGCGAAGGAGGCGGCGGAAAGGGAGAGGGAGCAGACCACCACGCTCCCCTCCCGTAGCAGACGGACCCGGCGGCGGAGGGTCAGGGATGACCTCCAGCCGCCGTAGATTTGGCCTGCGGGCGTTGGACGCGGGCACGTCCTTCGCCCACGCAGAACATCAGGCCCGAGGCGAGGCGCACTAGTGTTCGGTGCGCCCCTCGAAGGTTCGTCCGGGGGTCTTCCACCTGACCCCTGTATATAATAGTTGGTGGCCCCTTATGAGGGGCTCTGAGTTGGTGGTCCCTACCGAGGGACCTGCACCTGCCGGGTCGAGCAGAAGTCCTGCAGTCGTAGTTCCTGCTCCCCGGCCAAGAAGGTGCTGAAGGAACACCGTGGGGTTTTAGTGGGTATTCCCGGCGACTAGCGCCGGGTGAGTCCCACATACCCCTCCCTTTGCCTTGCCCAGGCGGGAGGGGATGCCTAAAAGCATTTCCCCACGTTAAAAAAAAAAAAAAAAAAAAAAAGGTTAGGTTAGGTTAGGTTAGGTTAGGTTAGGTTAGGTTAGGTTAGGTTAGGTTAGGTTAGGTTAGGTTAGGTTAGGTTAGGTTAGGTTAGGTTAGGTTAGGTTAGGTCAGGTTAGGTTAGGTTAGGTTAGGTTAGGTTAGGTTAGGTTAGGTTAGGTTAGGTTAGGTTAGGTTAGGTTAGGTTAGGTTAGGTTAGGTTAGGTTAGGTTAGGTTAGGTTAGGTTAGGTTAGGTTAGGTTAGGTTAGGTTAGGTTAGGTTAGGTTAGGTTAGGTTAGGTTAGGTTAGGTTAGGTTAGGTTAGGTTAGGTTAGGTTAGGTTAGGTTAGGTTAGGTTAGGTTAGGTTAGGTTAGGTTAGGTTAGGTTAGGTTAGGTTAGGTTAGGTTAGGTTAGGTTAGGTTAGGTTAGGTTAGGTTAGGTTAGGTTAGGTTAGGTTAGGTTAGGTTAGGTTAGGTTAGGTTAGGTTAGGTTAGGTTAGGTTAGGTTAGGTTAGGTTAGGTTAGGTTAGGTTAGGTTAGGTTAGGTTAGGTTAGGTTAGGTTAGGTTAGGTTAGGTTAGGTTAGGTTAGGTTAGGTTAGGTTAGGTTAGGTTAGGTTAGGTTAGGTTAGGTTAGGTTAGGTTAGGTTAGGTTAGGTTAGGTTAGGTTAGGTTAGGTTAGGTTAGGTTAGGTTAGGTTAGGTTAGGTTAGGTTAGGTTAGGTTAGGTTAGGTTAGGTTAGGTTAGGTTAGGTTAGGTTAGGTTAGGTTAGGTTAGGTTAGGTTAGGTTAGGTTAGGTTAGGTTAGGTTAGGTTAGGTTAGGTTAGGTTAGGTTAGGTTAGGTTAGGTTAGGTTAGGTTAGGTTAGGTTAGGTTAGGTTAGGTTAGGTTAGGTTAGGTTAGGTTAGGTTAGGTTAGGTTAGGTTAGGTTAGGTTAGGTTAGGTTAGGTTAGGTTAGGTTAGGTTAGGTTAGGTTAGGTTAGGTTAGGTTAGGTTAGGTTAGGTTAGGTTAGGTTAGGTTAGGTTAGGTTAGGTTAGGTTAGGTTAGGTTAGGTTAGGTTAGGTTAGGTTAGGTTAGGTTAGGTTAGGTTAGGTTAGGTTAGGTTAGGTTAGGTTAGGTTAGGTTAGGTTAGGTTAGGTTAGGTTAGGTTAGGTTAGGTTAGGTTAGGTTAGGTTAGGTTAGGTTAGGTTAGGTTAGGTTAGGTTAGGTTAGGTTAGGTTAGGTTAGGTTAGGTTAGGTTAGGTTAGGTTAGGTTAGGTTAGGTTAGGTTAGGTTAGGTTAGGTTAGGTTAGGTTAGGTTAGGTTAGGTTAGGTTAGGTTAGGTTAGGTTAGGTTAGGTTAGGTTAGGTTAGGTTAGGTTAGGTTAGGTTAGGTTAGGTTAGGTTAGGTTAGGTTAGGTTAGGTTAGGTTAGGTTAGGTTAGGTTAGGTTAGGTTAGGTTAGGTTAGGTTAGGTTAGGTTAGGTTAGGTTAGGTTAGGTTAGGTTAGGTTAGGTTAGGTTAGGTTAGGTTAGGTTAGGTTAGGTTAGGTTAGGTTAGGTTAGGTTAGGTTAGGTTAGGTTAGGTTAGGTTAGGTTAGGTTAGGTTAGGTTAGGTTAGGTTAGGTTAGGTTAGGTTAGGTTAGGTTAGGTTAGGTTAGGTTAGGTTAGGTTAGGTTAGGTTAGGTTAGGTTAGGTTAGGTTAGGTTAGGTTAGGTTAGGTTAGGTTAGGTTAGGTTAGGTTAGGTTAGGTTAGGTTAGGTTAGGTTAGGTTAGGTTAGGTTAGGTTAGGTTAGGTTAGGTTAGGTTAGGTTAGGTTAGGTTAGGTTAGGTTAGGTTAGGTTAGGTTAGGTTAGGTTAGGTTAGGTTAGGTTAGGTTAGGTTAGGTTAGGTTAGGTTAGGTTAGGTTAGGTTAGGTTAGGTTAGGTTAGGTTAGGTTAGGTTAGGTTAGGTTAGGTTAGGTTAGGTTAGGTTAGGTTAGGTTAGGTTAGGTTAGGTTAGGTTAGGTTAGGTTAGGTTAGGTTAGGTTAGGTTAGGTTAGGTTAGGTTAGGTTAGGTTAGGTTAGGTTAGGTTAGGTTAGGTTAGGTTAGGTTAGGTTAGGTTAGGTTAGGTTAGGTTAGGTTAGGTTAGGTTAGGTTAGGTTAGGTTAGGTTAGGTTAGGTTAGGTTAGGTTAGGTTAGGTTAGGTTAGGTTAGGTTAGGTTAGGTTAGGTTAGGTTAGGTTAGGTTAGGTTAGGTTAGGTTAGGTTAGGTTAGGTTAGGTTAGGTTAGGTTAGGTTAGGTTAGGTTAGGTTAGGTTAGGTTAGGTTAGGTTAGGTTAGGTTAGGTTAGGTTAGGTTAGGTTAGGTTAGGTTAGGTTAGGTTAGGTTAGGTTAGGTTAGGTTAGGTTAGGTTAGGTTAGGTTAGGTTAGGTTAGGTTAGGTTAGGTTAGGTTAGGTTAGGTTAGGTTAGGTTAGGTTAGGTTAGGTTAGGTTAGGTTAGGTTAGGTTAGGTTAGGTTAGGTTAGGTTAGGTTAGGTTAGGTTAGGTTAGGTTAGGTTAGGTTAGGTTAGGTTAGGTTAGGTTAGGTTAGGTTAGGTTAGGTTAGGTTAGGTTAGGTTAGGTTAGGTTAGGTTAGGTTAGGTTAGGTTAGGTTAGGTTAGGTTAGGTTAGGTTAGGTTAGGTTAGGTTAGGTTAGGTTAGGTTAGGTTAGGTTAGGTTAGGTTAGGTTAGGTTAGGTTAGGTTAGGTTAGGTTAGGTTAGGTTAGGTTAGGTTAGGTTAGGTTAGGTTAGGTTAGGTTAGGTTAGGTTAGGTTAGGTTAGGTTAGGTTAGGTTAGGTTAGGTTAGGTTAGGTTAGGTTAGGTTAGGTTCGGTTAGGTTAGGTTAGGTTAGGTTAGGTTAGGTTAGGTTAGGTTAGGTTAGGTTAGGTTAGGTTAGGTTAGGTTAGGTTAGGTTAGGTTAGGTTAGGTTAGGTTAGGTTAGGTTAGGTTAGGTTAGGTTAGGTTAGGTTAGGTTAGGTTAGGTTAGGTTAGGTTAGGTTAGGTTAGGTTAGGTTAGGTTAGGTTAGGTTAGGTTAGGTTAGGTTAGGTTAGGTTAGGTTAGGTTAGGTTAGGTTAGGTTAGGTTAGGTTAGGTTAGGTTAGGTTAGGTTAGGTTAGGTTAGGTTAGGTTAGGTTAGGTTAGGTTAGGTTAGGTTAGGTTAGGTTAGGTTAGGTTAGGTTAGGTTAGGTTAGGTTAGGTTAGGTTAGGTTAGGTTAGGTTAGGTTAGGTTAGGTTAGGTTAGGTTAGGTTAGGTTAGGTTAGGTTAGGTTAGGTTAGGTTAGGTTAGGTTAGGTTAGGTTAGGTTAGGTTAGGTTAGGTTAGGTTAGGTTAGGTTAGGTTAGGTTAGGTTAGGTTAGGTTAGGTTAGGTTAGGTTAGGTTAGGTTAGGTTAGGTTAGGTTAGGTTAGGTTAGGTTAGGTTAGGTTAGGTTAGGTTAGGTTAGGTTAGGTTAGGTTAGGTTAGGTTAGGTTAGGTTAGGTTAGGTTAGGTTAGGTTAGGTTAGGTTAGGTTAGGTTAGGTTAGGTTAGGTTAGGTTAGGTTAGGTTAGGTTAGGTTAGGTTAGGTTAGGTTAGGTTAGGTTAGGTTAGGTTAGGTTAGGTTAGGTTAGGTTAGGTTAGGTTAGGTTAGGTTAGGTTAGGTTAGGTTAGGTTAGGTTAGGTTAGGTTAGGTTAGGTTAGGTTAGGTTAGGTTAGGTTAGGTTAGGTTAGGTTAGGTTAGGTTAGGTTAGGTTAGGTTAGGTTAGGTTAGGTTAGGTTAGGTTAGGTTAGGTTAGGTTAGGTTAGGTTAGGTT